>JASUAB010000015.1:9750000-14750000 GCA_037013595.1 Dicorynia guianensis
CTTTCCCTCTTTCTCCCTCAGTCTCTCTCCCTCTCCAAATGTTTCTCTTTCTCTCTCTATCTCTCTCTCTCTCTCGCTTTCGTTCTTTGTAAAGCTTTCCTCTCTAGCTCTCTCCCTACAATGTCTCTCTCTCTCTCTCACTCTCTCTAAAACTTCAATGTCTCTCTCTCCTTCTCTTAGACTTCTCGCATATGCTGTCTCTGTCTCTGAAACTTCTCATGTGTCCCTCTTTTCTAGGTTGCTCTCTCTCTCAAACTTTCTCTATATTCTCTCTCTTGCTCTCTATCTTTATCTCTCTCTCCAAAACTTCTTTTTCTCCCTGTCTCCCTCTCTCTCTTAAACTTCTTTCTCCTGCACTCTCTCTCTCAGAAACATCACTTTCTCCCTCACTCCTTCTCTCTCTCTCTCTTAAACTTCTCTCTCCCCACTATCTCTCTATGTCTCTCTCTCTCTCTCTTGCACTTGTTCTCTCTAAAACTTCTCTCTTTCACCCTCCCTGAAGCTTCACTCTCTCTCTTAAACTTCTCTCTCCCCACTCTCCCTCTATGTCACACAGTCTCTCTCTTTTTCTATATATAAGTTCTCTCTCTAGCTCTATCCAAAACTTCTCTCTCTCTCTCTCTCTCTCTCTCTCTCTCTCTCTCTTATGCACTTGTTCTCTAAAAGCCTTCCCTCTCTCCCTGCAATACCCTTTCTTTATAGATCTCTCTCTGCCTCTCTCTCTTTTCTCTCTTCTACTCTCCCTCTCTACTCTCTCTCACCCCTCTCCTAAACTTCTTTCTTTCCCACCCTCTCTCTCAATAACTTCACTTTTTCCATCTATCTGTTGTCTCTCTCTATCTCTCTCTCCCTTTCCAAATCTTCTCTTCGCCTCTCTTGCATCTCTCTCTTGTTCTCCTTCTCAGTCTCTCTTTCCAAAACTTCTCTTTCTCTCTTACTCCCTCTCTCTCTCTTAAATTTCTTACTCTCCCACTCTCTCTCTTTCATTTTATCTCTATGTTTGTTTGTCCCTCTCTCTTGCATTTTTCTCTAAAACTTCTCTCTCTTTGTGTTTTGCTCTCTCTCTCTCTTGCAATCTCCTTCTAAAACTTCTCTTTCTCTCTGTCTCCAAGTCTTCTCCTTCTCTCATTATCTCTCTCTGTCTCTCTTCTCCTTCTCTCCCTCTCTGTCTCTCCCTTTCCAAAAAATTTTGCTTTCTCTTCTCACCCTCTCAGACTTCTTTCTCTCCCATTCTCTCGCTCAACAACTTCTCTTTCTCTTTCTGTTTGTCCATCTATCTGGTCTGTCTCTCTCTTTCCCTCCCTCTCTCTCTCTCTCTCTCTCTCTCTCTCTCTCCAAATTTTCTCTTTCTCTCTTTGTCTTTCTTTCATTCTTTCTAAACCTCCCCTCTCTCAGTAGCTCTCTCCCTAAAACTTCTTTCTCTCCCCCCAAAATTTCTCTCTGATGCTGTCTCTCTTAAACTTCTGTCATATGCTTTCAATCACTCTATGTCAATCTATCTCTCTTCCTCTCTCTCTAAACTTCTCTATCTGATTAAAAGTTCTTTTGCTTTCTCTCAAAAACTTCTATTTGTCTCTTTCTCTCTTTGCCTAAAATTTGTCTCACACTAACTCTATCTCTCTCCCTCCCCAACACACTCACACACCCACTCCCTCTCTCTTGCAATCTCCCTCCAAAATTTCTGATGAAGTCCCACATTGGTTAGGCCGAGAGGTCTTGGATGTTATATATATGAATTCACAAACCTCCCCTTACAAGCTAGCTTTTGAGGTGGAGTTAGGTGGGCTCATATCATATGGTATTAGAGCCTACTCTGCTTTGGTCAATGTGGGCCATGGATCCTGGTTCTCTATACGAGGACATATAGTCTAAAGGGGTCAGGAATAATAAAGTCTCACATTGGTTAGGCAGAGAGGTCTTGGGTGTTATATATATGAGTTCGCAAACCTTCCCTTACAAGCTAGCTTTTGAGGTGGAGTTAGGTGGGTTCATATCAATTTCTCTCTCTCTCTCTCTGTCTCTCTCTCCATCTTCTCCATCTCCCTCTCACTCTCACTTTTTCCAACACACACACTCTCTCACCTTGCCCAACCAACTTTCTCTCTTTCTCCTTATCTATCTCTCTCTCTCTCTCTCTCTCTCTCTCTATGACATTTAAACTTCTTTATCTCCCACTCTCTCCCTCTGAAACATCACTTTATCTCCCTCTTTCTTCTTCCCCTCTCTCTCTTAAACTTCATTCTCTCCCACACTATCTCTCAAAAAACTTCACTTTCTCTCTCTGTCTGGCTGTCAGTCTCTCTCTTTCCCTCTCTCTGTGTCTCTGTCTCGAAAACTTCTCTCTCTCTTACTCTTCAAGTTCTTTCTCTCCCTCTTTCTCTCCCAAAAACCTCTCTTTCTCTCTCTTAGCCCAACAATCTTTCTCTCTATTTTTTTTCTACATCTCTCCCTCTTAGTTTTTCTTTCCAAAACTTCTCTTTCTCTCAATCTCTCACTTTCACTCTCTCTTAACCTTCTTTCTCTCTCACTCTCTCTCTTAAAAACTTTTATTTCTCTTTTTGTTAGGTTGTCTCTCTCTTTTCCTCTCTCTCTAAAACTTCTGTCTCTCTCTCTCTTTCTCTCCAAATCTTCTTTCCCTCTTTGTCTCTCTTTCCTTCATTCTTTCTAAAGATTCCCTTTCTCTCTCTGTCTCTCTCTCTCTGTCACTCTATCTAAAACTTCTCTCTAGCTTACTCTCCCTAAAACTCACACTCTCTTTCCTCCTTGAAAACTTCTCTCAACATCTCTCTCTCTTAAACTTCTCTGATATGCTCTCTCTCTCACTCTCTATCTCTCTCTACCTCTCTCTATCTTCTCTCTCTCTCTCCTGCTCTGTCTCTCTCTCCAAAACTTCTATGTCTCTCTTTCTCTCCCTTTCTCCTTTTCTTAAACTTCTTTCTTTCCCACACTCTCATTCAAGAACTTAACTTTCTCTCTCTGTTTGTCTCTCTCTCTCTCTCTCTCTATCTTTTCTCTCCTACTCTCCCTCTCTGTCTCTCTTTGTCCAAAACTTCTCTTTCTCTCTCTCACCCTCTCTCTATTAAGCTTCTTTCTCTCCCACTCTCTCTCAAAAGCATCACTTTGTCTTTTTGTCTGTCGGTCTTTCAACAACTTCACGGTCTCTCTCTATCTGTCTCTCTCCCTCTTGCACTCTCAACCTCTCTCTCTCCCCTTTTAAACATCTATCTCTTCCACTCTCTCTTTCAAAAACTTTGCTTTCTCTCTCTATCTGTTTGTCTCTCTCTCTCTCTCTGAGCTTCAAATGTCATCTTTTTCTCTCTCTATCTCTTTCTCTCTCCTTTGTTTTCATTCTTTCTAAAGCTTCCCTCTCTCTTCTCTAGTTCTCTCCCTATAACTTCTCACTCTCTTGCTGTCCCTAATACTTCAATCTCTCTCTCCTCCTTTAAAACTTCTCTCATACATTGTCTCTCTCTCTAAAACTTTTCTCATATTCTATCTATCTCTCTCTAGGTGGCTCTTATGCTCTCTATCTCTCACTCTCTCTCTTATGCTCACTTTCTCTATCTTCTCTCTCTTGCTCTATTTCTCTGTCTCTATCTATCCAAAGCTTCTCTTTCTCCTTCTCTCCTTCTCTCTCTTAAACTTCTTTGTCTCGTATTCTCTCTCAAAAACATCACTGTTTCTTTGTCTCTCTCTTTTTTGCTCACCCTAAAACTTCTTTCTCTCGCCCTCCCTAAAGCTTCACTCTCTCTCCCCACTCACTCTGTCCATGTTGGGCTCTCTCTTTGCCTTTTTCTATATAAAAGTTCTCTCACTCTCTTTAGCTCTCTGTCTATATCACCCTCTCTCTTTCATACACTCCCTCTCTCTATCTTCTCTCTCCAAAACTTCTCTTTCTTTCTCTCTTAAACTTCTTTCTCTCACACACTCTCAAAAATATCACTTTCTCTCTCCATATCTGTGTTTCTCTCTTTCCCTTTCTCTCTCTTTTATTCTTTCTAAAGCTTCCCTTTCTCTCTCTAGCCCTCTCTCTCTCGCTCAATCTCTCTAAAACTTCTCTCTCTCTTGCCCTCCCTAAAGGTTCACTCTTTCTCTCTAAAACTTCTCTCTCCCCACTCTCTCTTTCTCACTCTATCTGTTTGTCGATCTATTCTCCTCTCTCAAGTCTCTCTAAAAAACTTCTCTTTCTCTTTCTCAATCTCTCTTTCTTTGCTTCTTTCTAATATTTCCCTCTCTCTCTAGCACTCCTCCTAAAACCTCTTTGTCTCACACTCTCTCTAAAATTTCTCTCTCTCTCACCTCCTAAGCTTCACTCTCTGCCTCTAAACTTCTCTCTCCCTACTCTCTCTCTCTCTTTCTCACTCTATCATCTATTTGTCTCTCCTCTCTTGCAGTCTCTCTCTAAGCTTCTCTTTCTCTCTCACTGCCTCTCTTTCTCTTAAATTTCTTGCTCTCCCACTCCCTCTCTCTATGTTAGAGATAAGGCTGCTTAGGCTGCTTGTCTTGGTGCAGTGTGCAGGTGCAGTGCTTAAGGAGTCACGTGGGGTTCTGATCTTGCTTATTAATCTTGTCTTCAGTTTATTAGTTAGGGACATTAGTGTAATTCAGTAATTGTGATGTGAGCACAAGCATGGATGGCAAGAAGAGAGGAGCAGCAGATGAGCTAACATTGCCTCAAGGACCAATTACAAGATTAAGGGCCAAAAAGTTCAAGGAATCACTTCAAACTTATATGGGCAGAATGTTAGAAGGAATGGAAGCTCAAGATGCAATGAAGGCCAATGGAGCTTCACCTAATCAAATTAAGCTGAATTTCCAAGATGGGGCCAACCTATGTTTATTTCATTATTCCAAGTTAATAGATTAGTTTTGGGCAGTTTACTACTTGCATTTTCGTTTGGGCTTGTATTTCTTATTGGGAGGCCCAAGTTTAAGGCTTAACCTAATAGTCTAGGTTATTAAACTTGTGGGGGTATAAATACCCTAGTGTATGGACGAAAATCAGCAGAATGAATGAAAAACAGATTGTTTTGGAGTTTTATACTCTTGTTCAAGGCTTGGCCTGAATCTCTATTGCATCAAGAATTGAACTTCATCAAGGTATTTACATCCTAGTGAATTTCTATTCTTGATTCCTCAATCAACCGATTATTTGCGTTTCCATTTGTATCAGTCATTTGGGGGTTCAATAGGTTGGGAGTTCTCCATCTGTTCTTGTTCTCTATCAATTTGTGTGTTTGGGGTTTCTGGATCTTGAATATCCATGGGGTTCCGCATCATTTGGTATCAGAGCTAGATTAGGGTGAATTCTTATTTATCCTAGGTTATAGTTTGCTGTTTTTATTCGTTTCTTCTCTGCCTAATATCAACTAGAACCAGATCTGAGAATAGAAGTGCATGTTGCAGCTGGTTTGATTGTTTGGGATTTGTTTTGATCTTTTTTCGTCCATATTTTGGTGTTATTTGCTGTTTATCCTATATTTAAAAAAAAAAAAGAAAAAGGAACAAAAGTCAGAGATTGTGGGTAGAAAAAAAAGAAAAGCACCACAGAATTATCTAATTAGGTTGGCAGCAAGGAACAAAAGTCAGAGATTGTGGCCAGAAGAAGAAAAACACACAGAATTGTCTAATTAGGTTGGCAGCAATTTCTTTGAACCTGTACACTTTTTTTTTTTTGGCAGAATTCAGGGTATGGTCTGAACACACTTTGGGTTTTGGAGATTAATTAGCAAAGTCAAAGAAGTATAAGCACAATTTGTGGGATTAGTATCATTCCAGAAAACCTACCAAATTTCTTTCCTTTTTGTCTTTGTCTTTTTTTCGTCCAAATTGATCTTTCCATTAAGGAAACATCAATTTCTGCATTTATGCATTAATTTCGTCTTTTTCCTTCAAATCTTAGTTGCTATTTTTAGTTACTCCAGGTATTTTGCTTCCATATACACCATAATTAACAATTTGATTCTTGTTAATTGGAGATCAGTATTTTGGGCAGCAAACTCTTCATATCTTGCATGCTCATTTCAATTTATTCTGGTATATTTGCTTCTAGTTTTTGTACCTATCTTCTTTGTTAAGCATTTTCATTACAATCCTAGTATTAATTTGCTGTTTGTGAGTATTTTTGATTTGAGGATTAATTCTGAAGTGTAATTGAGAACAACAAGCTTGAGTGGTAAAAGGCTTGAGTGTGTGAGCTTAAAGAGGGTAAAAGCCAACAACTATGTGAAACACAAGTGGAGTGCCATCTTTTGAGTGAAACACGTGAGGGAGTGTATTGTGAGGCTGTTTTACTAACATTACTTGCAGGTTCGTAAAATGAGTAATCCTTCAACAAGGAGGGAGGGTAAAGAGCCCTCAGATGAAGAAGTTAACATGAATCCAGACATGAAATTGATATATATGGCCTTTACTAGTCAATTTCAAAAGTTGAATAGTAGGCTAGATGAGTTGAATGAATGGAAGAGGGAGTTGTCAGAAAGCTTCCCAGGGAATGATAGGCGAACTAATGAGAGGAATAGGCATCAAAATGAGTTTGATCAGGGGCTGTTTGAAGATGAATTTGAAGAGAGGAGTCCAGCTCGAAATAGAAGGGGTGAAATCAGAATAGACAATAGGAGGGATAGTAATCTAAATGCTATCAAGATGCATATACCTCCATTTAAGGGTAGAAATGATGCTGAAGTGTACCTGGAGTGGGAGAGAAAACTTGATTTGATATTTGCTTGTCACAACTATTCTGAAGAAAAGAAGGTGAGGTTGGCTGCAGTAGAATTTTCATATTATGCTTTAGTTTGGTGGGATGAATTAGTGAAGTCTAGGAGGAGAAATGGTGAATATCCTATTGAGAGTTGGGATGAGATGAAGAGAGTAATGAAGAAGCGATTTGTGCCTTCTTACTACTATAGAGAGTTGCACCAGAAGTTGCACAAGCTTACTCAAGGGTCAAAATCAGTGGAAGATTACCACAAGGAGATGGAGATGCTCTTGATTAAAGCTAACATTGAGGAGGATAGGGAAGTGACAATGGCTAGGTTTATAGGAGGTCTAAACAAGGAGATAGCTGATGTAGTGGAGTTACATCACTATGTTGAGATGGAGGACCTAGTTAACATGGCCATGAAGGTGGAGAGACAACAAAAACAAAGGGCAGCAACCAAGGCATTTTCGAATTCCAGCAGCAAATGGAGTTCAAAATGGAACAAATATGATGAGAAGAAGAAGGAGAAAGTCACTGATTCCAAGGAGAAGGGGCTGGATGCAAACAAAAATAGGGAGAAGAATACTTCAACTCAAAGGGGTACTTCTGATTCCTTTCCAAAAACCTCTAAACATAGAGATATAAAGTGTTTTAAGTGTCAAGGTCGTGGTCATTATGCATTTGATTGTCCTAATAGAAAGACCATGTACATTAAAGGTGATGAGATTGTTTCTGAATCTGAAAATGATGATGATGGGAATGGTAGTGAGAGTAGCATGCCATCTTTAGAGGATTGTTCTGATGTTGAATATGCTGCTCAGGGTGAATCTCTTGTTGCTAGGCGTGCATTGAATCTGAATGTTAAAGAAGAAAGCTTAGAACAAAGGGAAAATATATTTCACACTAGATGTTTAGTTGGTGGAAAAGTTTGTAGCATGATTATTGATGGGGGTAGTTGTGCTAATGTGGCCAGCACCACTTTGGTGAATAAATTGGGGCTGAATTGTGTTAAACACCCTACTCCTTATAGGCTACAATGGCTGAATGATAGTGGAGAAGTGAAAGTTACTAGGCAAGTTGTGGTAGCTTTTACTATTGGGAAGAACAGTGATGAAGCTATGTGTGATGTTGTACCCATGCATGCTGGTCATTTATTGTTGGGGAGACCTTGGCAATTTGATAGGCGTGTGATGCATGATGGGTACAGAAACAGATATTCCTTTGAGCATGGTGGCAAGAAAATCACTCTAGCACCTTTATCACCTAAAGAAGCTTACCTTGATCAAGTTAAGCTTCAACAATCAGCTTGTGGGAGTTCAAGTAGTGAGGTAAAAAAGAATAATGAGAGAAAAGAGGCCATGAGAGAAAAGAATAAAGAAAAAGGCCCAATGTTAAGTGACTGCACAAGTGAGGAAAAGAAAGTGAGATGTGCAGAAGAGACTAAGCTAGAGAGTGATAAAAAGAAAAGGTGTGAACAGAAAGGAAAAGAGAGGAGTGAAGAAGTTAAGAAACAACCATGTTTCTTTGCAAAAGAGAGAGATTTAAAGAGTGCATACTTAGGCAAGAGAGCTTTGATTTTGATTCGGTTTAAGGAAACTTTGTTTACTGAAATCGACCTTAACCCCAAATTGCCTAGTGTGTTTGTGACTTTATTGCAGGAATTCAGTGATGTCTTTCCTGAGGAGATACCCCACGGGTTACCACCTAAAAGAGGAATTGAGCATCAAATTGATTTTGTACCTGGAGCACAAATTCCCAACCGACCAGCTTACCGAAGCAATCCAGAGGAGACAAAGGAGTTGCAAAGGCAAGTAGATGAGTTGCTAGCAAAAGGATATGTCAGAGAGAGCATGAGTCCTTGTGCTGTACCAGTTCTTTTGGTACCCAAGAAAGATGGAACTTGGAGAATGTGCGTGGATTGTAGGGCAGTCAACAAAATCACTGTAAAGTATCGCCATCCTATTCCTAGGTTAGATGATATGCTAGATGAGTTGCATGGTGCATGTGTGTTCACTAAAATTGATTTAAAAAGTGGCTATCATCAGATTAGGATGCAAGAAGGAGATGAGTGGAAAACTGCATTTAAGACAAAATATGGATTGTATGAGTGGTTAGTAATGCCATTTGGGTTATCTAATGCACCTAGTACTTTCATGCGCTTAATGAATTATGTCTTGCGTGAGTTTCTTGGCAAATTCGTGGTTGTGTATTTTGATGACATTTTGATTTACAGCAAATGCATAGATGATCATGTCTTGCAAGTTAGGGCTGTTTTGGATGTGCTTAGGAAGAATAACTTGTATGCAAACCTTAAGAAGTGTTCTTTTTGCATGGATAAAGTTGTCTTCTTAGGTTTTGTGGTGAGTTCTAAGGGAGTTGAGGTTGACTATGAAAAAGTGAAGGCTATTCAAGATTGGCCAACACCTAAGTCTGTTAGTGAGGTAAGAAGTTTCCATGGTTTGGCAAGTTTTTATAGGCGATTTGTTAAAGATTTCTCTACTATTGCTGCACCACTAAATGAAGTTGTTAAAAAGAATGTGGGGTTCAAATGGAGTAAAGAACAAGAAGAAGCATTTAGCACTTTAAAGGAAAAGTTATGTACTGCACCTGTTTTATGCTTGCCTGATTTTTCTAAAGCATTTGAAATTGAATGTGATGCTTCTGGGATTGGTATAGGGGCTGTTTTGGTGCAGGAAAACCGACCCATAGCATATTTCAGTGAAAAGTTAAGTGGACCAGTTTTGAACTACTCCACTTATGATAAGGAGTTCTATGCTTTGGTGAGAGCTCTTGAAGTGTGGGAACATTATTTGCTGCCTAAGGAGTTTGTCATACATAGTGATCACCAATCACTCAAGTACTTAAAGGGACAAGGCAAGCTGAGCAAGAGGCATGCAAGGTGGATGGAGTATCTTGAAATATTCCCCTATGTGATCAAATACAAGCAAGGGAAAGATAATGTTGTTGCCGATGCACTATCACGGAGGTATGCTTTGATTTCTATACTTAGCTCCAAATTACTTGGTTTTGAACATTTGAAAGAGTTGTATACCAATGATTCTGATTTTGGTGATTTGTATCAAGCTTGTGAACATGCTGCACATGACAAGTTCTATAGGCATGAGGGATTTCTTTTTAGGAATAAACAATTATGCATTCCTACTTGTTCTATTAGAGAGTTGCTTGTGAGGGAATCACATAATGGAGGATTAATGGGGCATTTTGGTGTGCAAAAGACTTTAGATATGCTTAGTGAACAATTTTTATTGGCCAAAAATGAGAAAAGATGTTGAAAAAGTTTGTTCCAAGTGTATTATATGCAAACAAGCTAAGTCTAAGTCAATGCCTCATGGTTTGTATACACCCTTGCCTGTGCCTAATGAACCTTGGACAGACATATCCATGGACTTTGTTTTGGGTTTACCTAGAACTAGGAAGGGTAGGGATAGCATATTTGTTGTTGTGGATTGATTTAGTAAGATGGCTCATTTCATTGCTTGCCATAAGACTGATGATGCAACAAATATTGCTGACCTTTTCTTTAGGGAAGTGGTTCGGCTTCATGGTGTGCCAAGAACCATTGTTTCAGATAGAGATGTTAAGTTCCTAAGTCACTTTTGGAGAGTGTTGTGGGGAAGGTTAGGTACTAAACTTTTGTTTTCTACTACATGTCACCCACAAACTGATGGACAAACTGAAGTAGTAAATAGGACTTTAGGAACCTTATTGCATGCTATCGTTGGTAAGAATTTGAAAACTTGGGAGGATTGTTTGCCATTTATTGAGTTTGCATATAATCGTGCTATACATTCTTCCACAGGTTTTTCACCATTTGAAATTGTGTATGGTTTTAATCCATTGACTGTGTTAGATTTAATGCCTTTGCCTTTGAGTGAAATTGCTAGCTTAGATGGAAAGAAAAAGGCAGAAATGGTTAAAACAATACATGAGAAAGCACGTGAGCAAATTGAGAAGAAGAATCGCATGTATGCACAACGGACCAATAAGGGACGAAAGCAGGTTATCTTTGAACCAGGAGATTGGGTTTGGTTACACATGCGAAAGGAGAGATTTCCACAGCAAAGGAAGTCAAAGCTTGATGCAAGGGGTGATGGACCATTCCAAGTCTTGGAGCGCAACAATGATAATGCATACAAGATAGACTTGCCAGGTGAGTATAATGTAAGTGCCACTTTCAATGTTTCTGACCTATCTCTTTTTAAACTTGATTCAGATTCGAGGACGAATCCTTTTGAGGAGGGAGGGAATGATGTGAGCACAAGCATGGATGGCAAGAAGAGAGGAGCAGCAGATGAGCTAACATTGCCTCAAGGACCAATTACAAGATTAAGGGCCAAAAAGTTCAAGGAATCACTTCAAACTTATATGGGCAGAATGTTAGAAGGAATGGAAGCTCAAGATGCAATGAAGGCCAATGGAGCTTCACCTAATCAAATTAAGCTGAATTTCCAAGATGGGGCCAACCTATGTTTATTTCATTATTCCAAGTTAATAGATTAGTTTTGGGCAGTTTACTACTTGCATTTTCGTTTGGGCTTGTATTTCTTATTGGGAGGCCCAAGTTTAAGGCTTAACCTAATAGTCTAGGTTATTAAACTTGTGGGGGTATAAATACCCTAGTGTATGGACGAAAATCAGCAGAATGAATGAAAAACAGATTGTTTTGGAGTTTTATACTCTTGTTCAAGGCTTGGCCTGAATCTCTATTGCATCAAGAATTGAACTTCATCAAGGTATTTACATCCTAGTGAATTTCTATTCTTGATTCCTCAATCAACCGATTATTTGCGTTTCCATTTGTATCAGTCATTTGGGGGTTCAATAGGTTGGGAGTTCTCCATCTGTTCTTGTTCTCTATCAATTTGTGTGTTTGGGGTTTCTGGATCTTGAATATCCATGGGGTTCCGCATCAAATTGAGTCTTAGTCTATAAATTGTAATCTCAGCTACATCATTTGTAGATTAATTCATTTGAATCAGATTTACATTTCAGAACTTTCACATCTAGGAGTTCTGAGTTTTCTTTCTTTCTTCTTTCTTGTGCCTTCCTTCTAAGATTCTTGAGAACTTCAACATGGTATCAGAGCTTTGATCCAATGGGAGAGAATATGAACACGTTTTCTTTAGCATCTTTGAATGCTTCACTAGTTTCTTTTAGTCATTCTATTTCTGTGAAATTAGACAGCAATTCCTATCTACTCTGGAAACAACAAGTTCTTGCAGCCATCAGAGGGCATGAACTAGAGAAATACATCAGTGGTGGTCAAGAAGTGCCATCAAGATTTGCAATAGATGAGCAAGGAAGAGTTCTTGGGGTCTTGAGTCAGCAGTATGTTCTTTGGAAGAAGCAAGATCAGCTCTTGCTGTCTTGGCTGCTGTCAACAATGTCAGAAAACATTCTTACAAGAATGGTAGGATGTGAATACTCGTACCAGGTCTGGGAAAAGGTGAAAACTTTCTTTGCTTCTCATACAAAGGCAAAGATCAAGCAATTCAAGGCGCAGCTACAGACTATGAAGAAGGGATCCATGACAGCCACTGATTATCTTTTAAAAATCAAGAATCTTGTTGATTCTTTGGCTTCAGTTGGACATGCAATTACAGAAAGTGACCATATAGAGGTAATTCTTGATGGTCTTTCCTCAGAATATGATGGTTTTGTTACATCCATTCTTTCTAGAACTGATCAGTATTCAGTAGAAGAGATTGAAGCATTATTGCTTGCACAAGAAAATAGAATTGAGAAGCATCATAAAGAAGTAGAAGCTATGACAGTGAATCTTGCTACACATCCTCAGAATTACAATGTGAACCGAAGTGGTTATCAAAGTTTCCCTGGTCAGTATGCAAATAGAGGAAGGTTTGGAGGTAGAGGAAACTTTTTCAGAGGCAAAGGGAGTTACAACAATGGGCGGTTTGCTGGTAGGAATGGAAGGTTTTCTGATAAAAGCAACATTCAATGTCAATTGTGTGGGAGATTTGGACATCAGTCCTGGAGTTGTTATCACAGATTTGATGAAAGTTTTCAAGGACCAGCTCAAGTGCCTAGCCACTTCAGCAAGACAGCCAATGGCGCCAATGGCAGTGTCAGAAACACACCCTATGCAATGCTCACTTCTAACAGCAGCAGCAATGGCATTGATCAAGAATGGTATCCTGATTCTGGGGCCACTAATCATGTGACAGTGGATGCCTCTAACATTGTGCAGAAGACTCCATATAATGGAAAGGAGAAGGTGCACATTGGTAATGGCTCAGGTTTGTTCATTAAAAACATTGGTAATTCTCAGATTAAGTCTTGCTTTTCTAATCAAAATCTTCACCTAAACTCACTTCTTCATGTTCCAAATATTACCAAAAACCTTGTGAGTGTTTCTCAGTTTGCAAAAGACAATTATGTCTATTTTGAGTTCCATCCTGACTCTTGTTATGTTAAATCTCAGGATACTCATCAAATACTTTTGAAGGGGACTGTTAGAAAAGGCTTGTATGTCTTTGATGAATTTCGTATTGAAAAAGGACCATATATCAATGCAAAGGTGTCAACAACTCAGTCACCAAATATTACTTCACCTACTGTACATAGTTCCCATACTTCTTCTTTGTTAAATTCTTGTTCTGAGTTAGACAAATGGCATGTTAGATTGGGCCATGCTTCTGCACAAACTGTCAAGAATGTACTCACTTCTTGTAACATCAGAATACCAAATAAAGAGCTTTCCTTTTGTTCATCTTGCTGCCTTAGTAAATTACATAAATTTCCTTTTGCCTCTTCTCAAACAGAATACTCAAAACCTCTTCAACTAATTCATTCTGATTTGTGGGGACCAGCACCTATGCTGTCAAAAGAGGGACATAGATATTACATACATTTTGTAGATACCTTTACCCGTTACACATGGATTTACTTTCTCAAAAGCAAGTCTGATGCATTACAAACCTTTATTCATTTCAAGAAACAAGTAGAACTTCAAACCAACCACAAAATCCTTGCCTTACAAACTGATTGGGGAGGAGAGTTTAGATCTTTCATTGAATATTTGAAAGACCAAGGGATAGTTCATCGTGTTTCATGTCCTTATACACATGAACAAAATGGGCTTGCAGAAAGGAAACATAGACATATAACTGAGACTGTACTAGCCTTGCTTCACCAATCATCTTTACCTAGTTCATTTTGGTCTGAAGCTTTTAGCACAGCTGTGTATCTCATTAATAGACTACCCACACCAGTCCTAAATGGCTCTACTCCTTTTGAAACCTTGTACAAAATCAAACCTGATTATTCTTCTCTTAAAGTCTTTGGGTGTGCAGCCTATCCTAACCTAAGGCCCTACAATAATCCCAAGTTCCAGTTCAAATCCATTGAATGCACTTTCCTTGGTTATAGTCCAGCACACAAAGGATACAAGTGTCTACATCCTGATGGGAAAACAATTATATCTAGAGATGTCATGTTTGATGAAAGTAGTTTTCCATTCAAGAACAGCAAGGGTTCCTCACAGCAGTCACTCTCCAGTAACAAATCACATTTTGTTTCTCCTCCACCTTCAGCCATACCTCCTATTCTATCATTCTCTAACGCAAGACATACTCAGAATACCAATGCATTTGCTGAACAAACAAATAACTCATGTGCACTTGCTAATAATACCAATATTATGGATTCTTTGCAACATGTTTCAGGTCCCTCTGCAGAATTTGAAGTTCCTCAACATCTGCCTCAAAACATCCACCCAATGGTGACCTGTAGCAAAACAAGGGCACTCAATTCAAACAATCACTCAATGGTGACTAGTAGCAAAGCAAGAGGAACTGTACCAACAGCACTTACTGTCTCTAGAGAGCCTCAAACTGTTGAAGAAGCTCTTAATATACCAGAATGGAAGTGTGCCATGGATCTTGAGTATGCAGCACTCATGAGCAACAAAACATGGAGTTTAGAAGCTTTACCCAAAGATAGGAGGCCTATAGGGTGCAAATGGGTGTTTAAAGTTAAAGAAAATCCAGATGGCACTGTCAACAAATATAAAGCAAGATTAGTTGCAAAAGGGTATAATCAGGAGGCAGGAGTTGATTTTCATGAAGTTTTCAGTCCAGTAGTAAAACCAGTCACAATTCGGGTTCTTCTCACTTTGGCCTTATCAAAAGGGTGGAACATCCATCAAATAGATGTTAATAATGCCTTTTTAAATGGTGATTTGAATGAAGATGTATACATGCTGCAGCCTCCTGGATATGAATCAGCTGACTCATCTCAAGTTTGCAAGCTTCATAAGGCTCTCTATGGCCTTAAGCAAGCTCCTCGTGCATGGTTTCAAAAATTGTCTGAAGCTTTACTTGATCTTGGTTTTACCAAGGCAAAATGTGATTCTTCCTTGTTTCTTCAGGTTACTTCTCATCATTCTCTCTATGTTTTAGTCTATGTGGATGATATTTTGATTACTGGATCCTCACCAACTTTGGTTCAGCACTTGATTGATCAACTGAATGCAAAGTTCTCATTAAAGGATCTTGGGAAACTTAAATACTTCTTAGGTATTGAAGTTACTTACAGTTCTGCTGGTGCAATATACTTATCTCAGTCTAAATACATTAAGGATCTTCTTGCTAGAGTTGGTATGCAAGGTGTGAAGTCTATGCCCTCTCCTATAGCCTCAACACCACATATCTCAGCTAGTAGTGGTTCTCCTATTTCTGATCAAGCTGCATACAGATCTCTTGTGGGAGCATTACAATATATTACCATTACTAAACCAGAATTATCATATAGTGTGAACAAAGCTTGTCAGTTTATGCATTGCCCTACGGATGTACATTGGAAGTTAGTTAAACGAATACTGAGGTATCTAGCAGGCACCATATGTCATGGTCTAGTTCTCCAAAGATCATCTGCTCTTGAGCTTACTGCCTTTTGTGATGCTGATTGGGCGTCAGACATTGATGATAGGTGCAGCACCTCAGGTTTTTGTGTTTATCTTGGCCCTAATCTCGTTTCTTGGTCATCTAAAAAGCAAGCAACAGTGTCTAGATCAAGTACTGAAGCTGAATATAGGAGTCTTGCAAGTGCAGTGGCAGAATTGGCTTGGCTGCAGTCTTTACTCAAAGAACTCAGCATTCAACTACCAAAAGTTCCTAGAATATATTGTGACAATATGAGCACAGTCAGCTTGTCAGCAAATCCGGTTCTTCATTCAAAGACTAAGCATATTGAACTAGATCTTTATTTTGTTCGTGAAAAGGTTAACAATAAAGAAATTAAAGTCTATCATATTCCGTCTCTTGATCAAATAGCAGATATCCTCACCAAGGCAGTCTCAACTTCAAGGTTTCTTCAACTTAGAGACAAGCTCAGTGTCATTTCTCTTCCAAGTCATGCCACTAATCTTGAGGGGGGATGTTAGATATAAGGCCGCTTAGGCTGCTTGTCTTCGTGCAGTGTGCAGGTGCAGTGCTTAAGGAGTCACGTGGGGTTCTGATCTTGCTTATTAATCTTGTCTTCAATTTATTAGTTAGGGACATTAGTGTAATTCAGTAATTGAGTCTTAGTCTATAAATTGTAATCTCAGCTACATCATTTGTAGATTAATTCATTTGAATCAGATTTACATTTCAGAACTTTCACATCTAGGAGTTCTGAGTTTTCTTTCTTTCTTCTTTCTTGCGCCTTCCTTCTAAGATTCTTGAGAACTTCAACACCTTGCAAACCAGCTCTAGCAAGAAGATCCTTAATGTATTTGGACTGAGATAAGTATATTGCACCAGCAGAACTGTAAGTAACTTCAATACCTAAGAAGTATTTAAGTTTCCCAAGATCCTTTAATGAGAACTTTGCATTCAGTTGATCAATCAAGTGCTGAACCAAAGTTGGTGAGGATCCAGTAATCAAAATATCATCCACATAGACTAAAACATAGAGAGAATGATGAGAAGTAACCTGAAGAAACAAGGAAGAATCACATTTTGCCTTGGTAAAACCAAGATCAAGTAAAGCTTCAGACAATTTTTGAAACCATGCATGAGGAGCTTGCTTAAGGCCATAGAGAGCCTTATGAAGCTTGCAAACTTGAGATGAGTCAGCTGATTCATATCTAGGAGGCTGCAGCATGTATACATCTTCATTCAAATCACCATTTAAAAAGGCATTATTAACATCTATTTGATGGATGTTCCACCCTTTTGATAAGGCCAAAGTGAGAAGAACCCGAATTGTGACTGGTTTGACTACTGGACTGAAAACTTCATGAAAATCAACTCCTGCAACTTTACTTTCTCTGTTTGTCTATCTGTCTATCTTTCTCTCTCTTGTAGTCTCTCTCTGAAACTTCTCTCTCTCTCTCTCTCCAAATGTTCTACTTCTCTCTCTGTCTCTCTTTGCTTCTTTCTAATGCTTCCCTCTCTCTCTAGCTCTCTCCCTAAAACTTCTCTCTCTATCTTCTCTCCCTCTTTGTCTCTCTCCCCAAACTTCTCTTTCCCTCTCTCTTCCTCTCTCTCCTATTAAAATTCTTTCTCTCCCACTCTCCCACTCTCTCTCTCTCTCACTCTCAAAATGTTCTCTTTCTCTCTTTGTCTCTTTTTCTTTCATTCTTTCTAAAGCTTCCCTCTCTCTCTAGCTCTCTTCCTAAAACTTCTCTCTCTCTCTCTCTCTCTCTCTCTAAAACTTCTCTCCCCCTTGCCTACCCTAAAGCTTCACACTCCCTCTCTCTCTCTCTTCCCCTAAAACATCTGTCATAAGCTCTCTCTCTCTCTCTGAAACCTCTCTCATATGCTCTCTTTCTCCCTCTCTCTTGCTCTAAAACTTCTCTCCCTCTTTTTGTTTTCACTCTCCCCAACACCTCCCTCTGTCCCTAAAACATCTCTTTTTGTTTAAACCTTCTTATGTTTTCTCTCAAAAACTTCTACCTGTCTCTTTTTCTCTTTGTCTAAAATTTCTCTCTCACTAACACAATCTCTCTCCCCGCCTCCCTCCCTCCCCAACACACACATGCCTTCCCTCTCTCTTTACCTCTCTCTCTCTATTTCATTCTTTCGAAAGCATCCATCTGTTTGTCCTCCTCTCTCCCTCCCCAACACTCTTTCTTTCACTCTCGCTCTCTCCAAAACTTCTCTTTGTCTTTCTCTTAAACTTCTTTCTTTCCCGCTCTCTCTCAACAACTTTGCCTTTTTTGTCTGTCTGTCTGTCTCTCTCTCTTTTCCCCTCTCTCTCTCAATCTCTCTCTAAAACATCTCTTTCTCTTTCTCTCTTCTGTCTCTCTTCCTCACTTTCATTCTGTCTAAAGTTTCCCTGTCTCTCTCTAGTTCTCTCCTTAAAACTTCTCTCACTCTCTCTTTCTTGCTCTCTGTAAAACTTCAATCTCTCTTTCCCCTCCTCTTAAACTTCTTGCATATGTTATCTCACTCTTTAAAACTTCTCTCTTTGATTAAATTTGTCTCTCATTAACTCTATCTCTCCCTCTTTCTCTCTTAAACTTCTTTCTCTCCCATTCACTCTCTCAACAACTTCACTTTCTCTCTCTGTCTATCTCTGTCTATCTTCTCTCTGTTGCTCTCCCCAAAACTTCTTTTTTTCTCTCTCACCCTCTCTCTCTCTTAAACTTCTTTCTCTCCCACTCTATCTCAAAAACTTCACTTTCTCTCTCTATCTGTTTCTTGCTCTCTTTCCCTCTCTCTTTTGCAGTCTCTCTCAAAAACCTCTCCCTCTGCACATGTTTTCTTTCTCTCCCTCTATGCCTCTCTCTCTCTCCCCCCAACACTTTCATTTTTTCTAAAGGTTCCCCCTTTCTAGCTCTCTTCCTAAAACTTGAGTCTCTCTCTCTCTCTCTCTCTCCTCCTCTAAAACTTCTTCCCTATGTTGTCTCTCTTTGAAACTTCTCTCATATGCTGTCTCTCTCTCTCTTTGCAAGTTGCTTTCTCCCTCCCCTTGCTCCCTCTCTCTCTCTAAAATTCTCCCTTTTTTAAAAACTTTTTTTGCTTTCTCTCAAAAACTTCTATCTGTCTCTATCTCTCTTTGTCTAAAATTTGTCTTTCACTAACTCTATCTCTCCCTCTCTCTCTCTCTCTCTTAAACTTCTTTCTCTCTCACTCTTTCTCTCAAAACCTTTGCTTTCTCTATCTGTCTGTCTGTCTCTCCCTTTCCCTCTCTCTCTGTCTCCCTCTCGCTTACTCTCCCTCTCTATCTCTCTTTCCAAAACTTCTTTCTCTCCCACTTCCTCTCTCAACAACTTCACTTTCTCTTTCTGTCTATCTATCTGTCTACCTCTCTCTCTCTCTCCAAATTTTCTCTTCCCCTTTGATTATAGAGGCATGGCAGATACAGCTGATCCAATTTATATTCCAATTACAAGAGCTAGAGCTAAAAGGTTTAAAGAAGCTTTTAATGGATTGATGTAGAACATTTGGGTTGAGAAACGTTTTTTGAGGCCCAAATACTTGGATTCAAGTGCAGATCAAGGATAGATTTCATTGATCCAAGTGGTGGAGTAATTTCAGCACTTTGCTAAAGCCCATACATGTGACTTGGAAGGATTACTTTCAGCTCAATCATGTGGAATCATTCAGCAATTACAGGACATACTTAGCAAGATTCACTTGGATTTAAGAGATTTAAGGAGATCAATTTGGCTAATTATTGAAGATCAGATCAGTTTCAGTTTTCTCTTTGGTTCTTGGAAGAAATTTTTGAACTTATCAAGAACTTGTTCTTGTGGCATTCATCCGACTTATCAAACCATTTACCATCTCGTTTGTCGTATTTTCACATACCAAGGATTGTGTTTTCTTATAAACAGCAGGTTGAGGTTTCCACCCACAAATCTCATCATAAAATGGTTTTGCAAATAAATTTCATTGTTGGTCTTGTTATTCTTGGCAGGGTTCGCATCACTCTTGCTTTGTCTCTTTCTCTCTTTCTAACTCTATCTCTCACTCTCTCTACCTCTCTCGCTATCATCTCACTCTTGTTCTCCCTCTCAGTCTCTCTCTCTAAATCTTCTCTTTCTCTCTCATAAATTTCTTACTCTCCCACTCTCTCTCTCTTTCAAAAATTTCACTTTATCTCTCTAACTATCTGTCTCTGCCTCTTTTGCAGTCTCTCTCTAAATCTTCTCTCTCTCTCTCTCTCTTTCTATTTTGCTCTCTCTTTCTCTCATGCAGCCTCCCTCAAATTCTCTTTGTCTCTCTCTCTCCAAATCTTCTCCTTCTCTCTCCCTCTTTCATTCTTTCTAAAGCTTCCCTCTCTCTATCTATCTCTCCCCTCCCTAACACTCTTTCTGCCTCTATCTCTCTCTATCTTCTCTCTCCTATTCTCCCTTTCTGTCTCTCTCTGCAAAATTTGCTTTCTCTCTCCCCGTCTCTCTCTTAAACTTCTTTCTCTCCCACTCTTTCTCCCAAAAACTTCACTTTCACTTTCTTTCTCTTTCCCTCTCTCTCTCTCTCTCTCTCTCCAAATGTTTCTCTTTCTCTTTGTCTTTCTCTCCAAAACTTCTCTTTCTCTCCCCTAAACTTTTTTCTCTCCCACTCTCTCTTTCAAAATCTTCACTTTCTCCCTCTGTCTGCCTCCCTCTCTTGCAAACTCTCTCAAAAACCCCTCCCTCTCCAAAGGTTCTCTTTCTCTCCCTCTGTCTCTCTCTCCCCCAGGGTTTCATTTTTTCTAAAGATCTCTCTCTCTCTAACTCTCCCTCTAAAACTTCTTGCTCTCTCTCTTACTCTTCCTAAAACTTCAGTCTCTCTTAGTCCCCCCCTTCTCCAAAACTTCTCCCACAATTGTCTCTCTCTCTCTCTCTCTCTCTTGCTCTCCCCATCACCTCCCTTTCTCTCTAAAACCTCTCCCTTTGTTTAAAACTTCTTTTGTTTTCTCTCAAAAAAACTTCTGTCTGTCTCTTTCTCTCTTGGTCTAAAATTTGTCTTTCACTAGCTCTATCTCTTCCTCTCTCTCCTTTAAACTTCTTTCTCTACCACTCTCTCAACAACTTCACTTTCTCTCACTAAGTCTATCTTTCCCTCTCTCTTAAACTATCTCTCCTACTCTTTCTCTAGAAAACTTAACTTTCTGTCTCTTTGTCTGTCTTTTACTCTTTCCCTCCCTCTATCTCTCTCTTCAACTCTCTCTCTTTGTCTCTCTTTCCCAAACTTCTCTTTGTCTTTCTCACCCTCTCTCTCTCTGTTAAACTTCTTTCTCTCTCACCCCT
Organism: Dicorynia guianensis; assembly: GCA_037013595.1. NCBI lineage: Eukaryota > Viridiplantae > Streptophyta > Magnoliopsida > Fabales > Fabaceae > Dicorynia > Dicorynia guianensis. The sequence continues at coordinate 9,770,907 of JASUAB010000015.1, forward strand.
CGCTCAACAACTTCACTTTCTCTTTTTGTTTGTTTGTCTATTGATCTCTCTCCCTATCTTCTCTCTCTTGCTCTCCCTCTCAATCTCTCTCTCCAATACTTCTCTTTCTCTCTCACTCACACTCTCTCTCTTAAATTTTTTTCTCTCCCACTCTCTCTTAAACTTCTTCCCCTATCAGTCTCTCTCAAAAACTTCACTTTATCTCTCTGTTTGTCTCTCTCCCTCTTGTAGTCTTTCTCTAAAACTTCTCTCTCTTTTTTGTTTTGCTCTCTCTCTCTTGCAGTCTCCCACTAGAACTTATCTTTGTCCCTCTCTCCAAATCTTCTCCTTCTCTCTCTCTCTCTCTCTCTTTCATTATTTCTAAAGCTTTCATATCTCTCTCTCCACCTCCACAACACTCTTTGTCTCTCTCTATCTTCTCTCTCCTACTCTCCCTCTCTGTCTCTCTCTGCAAAATTCTTTCTCTCTCTCTCTCTCTCTCTCTCTCTCTCTCTCTCTCTCAAACTTCTTTCGCCCCCACTCTCTCTCTCAAAAGCTTCACTTTCTCTCTCAGTTTGTCTCTGTATCTCCAAATGTTTCTCTTTCTCTCTTGCTATCATTATTTATAAATCTTCCCTCTCTCTCTAGCTCTCTCCCTAAAACTTCTTGCAGTGTCTCTCTTGCTCTCCCTAAAAACTGCAATCTCTGTCACTCCTCCTCCTCTAAAACTTCTCACTTGTGCTGTCTCTATCTCTAAACCTTCTCTTATATGCTGTCCATCTTCTCTCTCTCTCTCTCTCTCTCTCTCTCTCTCACTCTTTACCTCTCTCTCATTCTCTCTCCCTTACTTTCTCTAACATTCTCCCTCCAAAACTTCTCTTTCTCTCTCCCTCTCCCTTCTACTCTCACTCTTTGTATCTTCTCCCTTTTGATCTTCCTCTCTGTCTCTTTATCCAAAACTTCTCTTTCTCACTCTTGCTCTCTCTTAAACTTCTTCCTCTCCCACACTCTTTCTCAAAAAATTCAATTTTCTATTTGTTTGTCTATCTGACTATTTGTCTCTCTCTCTCTCTCTCTCTCTTGTAGTCTCTCTCTAAACTTCTCTGTCTCTCTCTCCATCTTCTCTCTCTTCTCTCCCTCTTTGTCTCTCTCTCTCTAAAACTTCTCCCTATCTTCTTTCCCTTCCTCTCTCTCTCTCTCTCTCGCTCTTCCCAATACTCACACACTCTCTCTCTCTCTACATCTCTCTCTATATGTTCTCTACCTTACTCCCCCTCTCAATCTCAATTTCTCTCTCACTTAAACCTCTTTCTCTCCCACTCTTCCCCTAAATGCTTCACTTTATCCCTCTCTTTCTCTCTCTCTCTCCAAATCTTCTCATTCTGTCTCTCTTGCTCTCCCCAACACTCACATACTCTCTCTCTCCCTGCGAAACAATCTCTTTCTTTTTCTCTCTACCTCTCTCTCTCTTGAAATTCTTTCTCTCCCACTCTCTCTCAAAAACTTTACTTTCTCTCTCTATGTAGCCATATGGCTCTCTCCTTCCCTCTTTGTCTCTCTCTCTGAAACTTTTCTATCTCTCTCTCTCTACAAATCTGCTCTTTCTCTCTCTGTCTCTATTTCTTTCATTCTTTCTAAAGCTTCCCTCTCTCTTTAGCTCTCTCCCTAAAACTTCTCTCTATCTCTCTCCTTCTTTCTCTCCTCCTTTAAAACTTCTCTCATGTGCTCCCTCACTCTCTATGTTGCTTTCTCTCTCCCTCACTCTCTTCATCTTCTCTCCCCTACTCTCCCTGTCCATCTCTCTCTCCAAAGCTTTTCTTTCTCTCTCTCACCCTCTCTCTCTCTTTTAAACTTCTTTCTCTCCCACTCTCTCACAACAACTTCACTTTCTGTTTTTGTCTGTCTGTTTGTCTCTCTCTAAAACTTCCTTTTCTCTCTCTTTCCTCTCTCTATGTCTCTCTTGCATTCATTCTTTCTAAAGCTTCCCTCTCTCTCTAGCTCTCTCCTTAAAACATCACTCTTAATCTTTCTCAAACTTCTCTCTTTCTCATCCACCCTAAAGCTTCACACTCTCTCTCTGTCCTCCCCTAAAACTTTTCTCTTATTAACTATCTCTCCCTCTCTCTCTGTCTCTCTCCCTTTCTATATAAAAGATCTTTCACTCTCTCTAGTTCTTTTTAAAACTCCTCTTTCTCTCTTGTTCTCGATCTTCCCAACACCTCTCCCTTTCTTTAAAAATTTTTTTGCATTCTCTCAAACACTTCTACCTGTCTCTTTTTCTCCTTGTCTAAAATTTGTCTTAGTAACTCTATCTCTCTCTCTCCTTCCCCAACACATACACACACACATGCACACTTTCCCTCTCTCTACCTTTCTCTTTGAAACTTCTTCCCCTCTCTCTTTCTCTCTCTCACTCTTGCTCATGCTCTTGCCCTCCCTAACATTCACATATCTCTGTCTCTGCCCAACAATCTCTCTCACTCTCTCCCCCCACTATGTTCTCTCTCTCTCTTCTCTCTTGCTCTTCCACTTAGTCTCTTTGCCCAAAACTTCTCTCTCTCTCTCACCCTCCCTAAAACTTTCTCAGTCTTTCCCTTTTCCTCCTCTAAAACCTTTGTAATATGCTGTCCCTTTCTCTGAAACTTCTCTCCCCCCAACACTCTCTCTCTTTGACTCTCTTTCTCTGTGTCTTTTTCTAGTTCTCTAAAGCTTCTCTCTGACTCACTCTCTTTGAAACTTCTCTTTCCCTCTCTTGTGCTTACACCAACACCTCCCTCTCTCTCTAAAACTTCTGTCTCTTTCTCTCTCACTCTCTCTCTTTCTCTCCCCAACACTCACAGTCTCTCTCTGGCCAACAATCTCTCTCACTTTCTCCCTCCACCATTCACTCTCTCCCTCTTTCTCCCTCCCTCTCTCTCTCTCTCTCTCTCTCTCTCTCATTCTCTTTTTCTCTACCACTCCCTCTCTTTCTATCTATCTATTTATCTATCTTCACTCCCTTGCTCTTCCTCTCTGTCTCTCTTGTGAAAACTTGTCATTCTCTCTCTCAATAACTTTACTTTATCTCTCTCTGCCTCACTCTGTCTTCTCTCTTGTACTCTCCCTCTTTGTCTCTCTCTCCAAATCTTCTCTTTCTCTCTCTTGTCCTCTCCTCTCTCTTAAACTTCTTTCCCTCCCACTCTCTCTTAACAACTTCACTTTCTCTCTCCATCTTTCTGTCTGTCTCTCTCTTTAAATCTTCTCTTTCTCTCTTGCTGTCTCTCTTTCTTTCATTCTTTCTATAGCTTCCCTCTCTCTCTCTCTCTCTCTCTCTTTAAAACTTTTCTCTCTTTTGCTCGCCCTAAATCTTAACTTTTTTCTCTCTCTCTCTCTTTCCTCTTCTAAAACTTCTCTAAATGCTGTCTCTCTCTGTCTGAAACCTCTGTCATATGCTCTCTCTCACTCTAAAACTTCTCTCTCCCCTGCACTCTCTCTATATTGCTCACTCTCTCTCTATCTTATTCTATATAAAACTTCTCTCTCTCTTGTTCTCTCCAAAACATCTCCGTCACTCACTCTTGCTCTTCCTAACACCTTCCTTTCTCCCTAAAACTTTCTTTGTTCAAAACTTCTTTTACTTTCTCTCAAAAACTTTTGTTTGTCTCTTTCTCTCGCACTCTCTCTATCTATCTTTTTCTATATAAAAGTTCTCTCTCTCTCTCTCTCTCTAGTTCCCTGTAAAACTTCTTTCTCTCTCTCACACACACTCTCTCTCTTTCTCTACATCTCTGTCTCTCTCTACCTCACTCTCTCTTCTCTCTCTTGCCTTACCCCACAATCTCTCTCTCCAAAACTTCTCTTTCTCTCTCTCCCACTCTCTTTCTCTCACTCTATCTTTTTCTATATAAAAGTTCTCTCTCTAGTTCTCTCTTAAACTTCTTTGTGACTCATTCTCTCTAGAACTTCTCTCTCTTGCTCTCACTTTCCCCAACACCTAACTCACTCTAAAACTTCTCTCTTTGTTGGAAACTTCTTTAACTTTCTCTCAAAAACTTCTGTCTATCTCTTTCACTCTTTGTCTAAAATTTGTATCTCAACAGCTCTATCTCTCTCTCCCTCCCCAACACACACTTACACACTCTCCCTCTGTCTCTCTCTCTTCTCTCTCTTTCTCTCCCATCTCTCTCTCTCTTTTGTCTCTCTAAAACTTCTCTTCTTTCACCCTCTGGAAAACTTCACTCTCTCTGTCTCTCCTTTTCCTCAGCTAAAACTTCTGTCATATGCTGCCCCTCTCTCTCTGAAATTTCTCTCTCCTGCACTCTCTCTTTATGTCACTCTCTCTCTCTCTTGCTTTCTGCAACACTCACACACACTCTCTCTGTCTAACATTCTTGCTCACTTTCTCTCCCCACCATTTTCTCTTCCCCTTTTCTCCCTTCCTCTCTATCTTCTCTGTCTTGCTCTCCCGCTATGTCACTCTCACCAAAACATCTCTTTCTCTCTCTTAAAAACTTCACTTTACCTCTCTTTGTCTCTCTCTCTCTCTCCCCCTCTCTGTCTCTTACTTTCATTCTTTCTCAAGCTTCCCTCTCTCTCAAGCTCTCTCCCTAAAATGTCTCTCTCTCTCTCACTCTCCCTAAAACTTCAATCTCTGTCTCTCTCCTCCTCTATCATCTCTCTCTTGCTCTCTATCTCCGTCTCTCTCTTCTCTTTCTCCCTCTTTGTCTTTTTCTACTTAAATGTTCTCTTGCTCTCTCTGGCTTGCACATTCTCTCTCTCTCTCTCTCTATCTTTTTATATATAAAAGTTCTATCTCTTTCTAGCTCTCCCTAAAACTTCTCTCTCTCACTTTCTCTTTGTGCCTTTTTCTATATAAAAGCTCTATTTCTCTCTGGCTCTCTCTAAAACTTCTCTCTCACACTAGCTCTCTCTGAAACTTTTTTCTCTTACTTGCTCTCAAACTTTTCTCTCTCACTCATTCTCTCTAAAACTTCTCTCTCTCTTTATCTCTTACACCCTCTCTATCTTTCTCTCTCCAAAACTACTGTTTCCCTCTCTATTAAACATTGTTCTCTCCCACTCTCTCTATCTCTCAAAAACTTCACTTTCTTTGTCTATTTGTCTCTCTCTGCCTTTCTCTCTTTCGCATTCTATCTCTGAATCTTCTCTTTCTCTCTCTGTCTCTCTTTCTTTCATTATTTCTAAAGCTTCCATCTCTCTCTCTGTACCTTTGTCCCTAAAACTTCTCTCTCTTCCTCTCCCAAAAACTTCATTCTCTCTCCCTCCTCCTTTAAAACTTCTCCCATATGTTGTCTCTTTATCTCTTAAACTTCCTCTCATATGCTCTCTCTCTCTATTTGATGCTTTCTCTCTCTATCTTCTCTCTCTTGTCCCTCTCTCTAAAACTTCTTTCTCTCCCACTCTCTTTGAAAAACTTCACCTTTTCTCTATATGCCTATTGCTCTCTCTCTCTCTTGCCCTACCTCTCTCTCTATCTACTTTCACTAACTCTCTGTCTCTGTATCTGTCTCCAAAACTTCTCTTTCTCTCTCTTAAACTTCTTTCTTTCCCATTCTCTCTCTCAACAACTTCTCTTTCTCTCTATGTCACTCTCTCTTTTCTTCTACCTCTCTCTTCTCTTCTCACTCTTGCTCTCTATCTTTGTCACTCTCTCCAAAACTTCTCTTTCTCTCTCACTCCCTCCCTTTCTCTTAAACTTCTTTCTCTTGCACTGGCTGCCTCAAAAACATCACTTTACCTCCCCTTGTCTATCTCTCTCTCTCCCTTTCTCTCTCTGTCATCTATATAAAGCTTCCCTCTCTCTTCTACCTCTATCCCAAAGCCTTCTCTCTCTCTCTCTCTCTCCCTCACTGTCCCCAAAGCCTCACTCTCTCTTTCTCTAAAACTTTGCATAGCTCTCTCTCTCTCTGAAACTTCTCTCTCCCCACTCTCTCTCTATGTTGCTCTCTCTCTCTCTCTCTGTGTCTTTTTCTATATAAAAGTTCTATTGCTCTCTCTAGCTCTCTCTCTTTATGAAGCTCTCTTGCATGCTCTCACTCTCTTTCTCTCTCTCTAATGAAGTCCCACATTGGTTAGGCAGAGAGGTCTTGGGTGTTATATATATGGGTTCACAAACTTTTCCTTACAAGCTAGCTTTTGAGGTGGAGTTAGGCAGGTTCATATCATATGGTATCAAAGCTTGTCTATATTGGTTTGGCAGAGAAGTCTTGGGTGTTATATATATGGGTTCGCAAACCTCCCCGTACGAACTAACTTTTGAGGTGGAATTACACTGTTCATATCATATGGTATTAGAACTGCCCTGCTCGGGTCAGTGTGGGCCATGGATCCTAGTTCTTTGTATGAGGAAGTACTGTCTAAAGGGATCAGGATGGTAAAGTCTCACATTGGTTAGGTAGAGAGGTCTTGGATGTTATATATATGAGTTCACAAACCTTCTCTTATAAGCTAGCTTTTGAGGTGAAGTTAGGCAGGTTCATATCATTCTCCCTCTTCTCTATCTTTTTCTATATAAAAGTTCTCTCTCTGTTGAGTTCTCTCTAAAATTTCTGTCACTTGCTCTCTCTAGAACCTCTCTCTCTTTCACTCTTGCTGTCCCGCAACACCTCTCTCTCTCTCTCTCTCTCTCTCTATATATATATATATCTCTAAAACTCCTCTCTTTGTTTAAAACTTCTTTTACTTTCTCTTAAAAACTTCTGTGTGTCTCTTTCTCTCTTTGTCTAAAATTTGTCTCTCACTAACTCTATCTCTCTCTCTCTCCCCCTTCCCAGCACACAAACACACTCTGCCTCTCTCACTTTCTCTAGATCTTTGTCTCTCTCTACTACTCTTTCTCTCTTCACTCTATTGCTCTCCCTCATAGTCTCTCTCTCCAAAACTTCTGTTTTCTCTCTTAAACCATTTTCTCTCCCACTTTCTCTTACTCAAAAATTGAACTTTATCTCTCTCTCTCTCTAAAACTTACTCTTTCTCATCCTCCCTAAAACATCACTCTCTTTTTGTCCCCCTTTCTTCCTCTAAAACTTCTGTCATACCCTGTCTCTCTCTCTTTCTATGTCACTCTCACTCTCCCTCTAGTTCTCTCTAAAACTTCTCTTGGACTCACTCTCTTTCAAAATTCTCTCTCTCTCTCTCTCGGTCTTGCTATCCCCAACACCTCTCTCTCTCTAAAACTTCTCTCTTTGTACAAAACTTCTGTCTCTCTCTCTCTCTCTCTCTTTCCTTATCTCTTTCTTCTCTTCCCCAACACTCTTTCTCTCTCTCTCTCTTCCTCTCTGGCCCCCAACACACTCTCTTTCTGTGTCCAACAATCTCTCTCACTTTTTCCCTCTTTCTCTCTTTGTCTTTCTTTTTCTCTCTTTCTCTCTCTCTATCTTCCCTCTCTTCCTCTCCCTCTTTGTCTCTCTCACCAAAACTTCTCTTTCTCTCTCTCAAAAACGCAACTTTATCTCTCTCTGTCTCCATCTGCTCTCACCTACTCTCCCTCTCTGGCCCTCTCTCCAAAACATTTTTTTCACTCTCACCATCTCTCTCTCTTAAACTCTTTTCTCTCCCATTCCTTCTCTCAACAACTTCACTTTCTCTCTATTTGTTTGTCTGTCTCTCTCTATCTCTCACTTTTTCTCTTGCTCTCTCTCTTCCTCTATCTATCTATCTCTGTCACTCTCTCCAAAACTTCTCTTTTTCTCTCCTCTTCCTCTCTCTTAAACTTCTTTCTCTTGTACTCTCTCCCTAAAAAACATTACTTTATCTCTACCAGTCTATCTCTCTCTCTCTCTCTCTCTTTCATCTATCTAAAGCTTCCCTCTCTCTCTCTCTCTCTTTCATCTATCTAAATCTTCCCTCTCTCTCTCTCTCTTTCAACTATCAAAAGCTTCCCTCTCTCTCTAGTTCTCTCCCGAAGACTTCTCTTTCTCTCTCTCTCTTGCTCTCTCAAAAACTTCTCTCTCTCTCGTCCTCCCCAAATCTTCACTCTCTCTATCTCCTCCTCTAAAACTGTTCTCATATGCTGTCACTCTCTGAAACTTCTCTCATACACTTTCTTTCTAAGACTTCTCTCTCCTCACTCTTTCCCTCTCTATGTTGCTCTCTCTCTGTGCCTTTTTCTATATAAAAGTTCTTTCACTCTCTACAGCTCTCTCTCTATGTCACACACTATCTCTATCTTTTTCTATTTAAAAGTTCTCTCTAAAACTTCTCTGTCACTTGCTCTCTCTAGAACCTTTCTCTCTCACACTCGCTGTCCCCAACATCTCCCCCCCTCTCTCACTAAAACTCCTCTCTTTGTTTAAAACTTCTTTCACTTTCTCTCAAAAACTTCTGTCTGCCCCTTAAACCATTTTCTCTTTCTCTTCAAAAGCTGAACTGTCTCTCTCTCTCTCTAAAACTTACTCTCATCCTCCCTAAAACTTCACCCCCTTTGTCTCCCCCTTTCTTCCTCTAAAACTTCTGCCGTATGCTATCTCTTTGCATCTAAAACTCCTCCTCCTCCTCCTCCCTCTCTCTCTCTCTCTCTCTCTATGTCTCTCTCCCTCTTTCTCTAGTTCTCTCTAAAACTTCTCTCAGACTTGCTCTCTTTGAAACTTTCCTCTATCTCTCACTCTCACTCTCCCCAATACCTTCTTCTTCTTTCTCTCTCTCTCTCTCTCTTCGTATAAAACTTTGGTCTCTCTCTTTCTCTTTCCCCCCAACACACATACATGCTCTCTCTCTTTGCCCAACAATCTCTCTCACCTTTTTCCCCCACCATTCTCTTCCTCCATCTTTCTCGATCTCTCTCTATCTTTCTTTTTCTCTTTACCTCTCTCTTTCTCTCTCTTCCTCTCCCTCTTTGTTGCTCTCGCCAAAACTTCTTTCTCTTGATTGATTTAACCTTATTAGTTGCACTAGAGTTAGGCTTTGTTTAACTCAACCTTACCATTTGCATTAGAGTCGATCCTCGTTTGACTCAACCTTATCATTTGTGCTAGAGTTGGGACTCGTTTGACTCAGCCTTACTATTTATACTAGAGTCGGGTCTCGTTTGACTCAACTTTATAATTTGTGCCAGAGTCAGGTCTCATTTGACTCAACCTTACTATTTGTGCTGGAGCTGGGCCTCATTTGACACAAATCTTACCATTTAGGCCAGAGTTGAGTCTCATTTGACTCAACCTTATCTTTGTGTTAGAGTTAGGCCTCGTTTGACTCACCCTTATCATTTGTACCAGAGTCAGGCCTCGTTCGACTTAACCTGATCATTTGTGTTAGAGTAATTCCTCGTTTGACTTAACTTTATCATTTGTGTTAGAGTCAGGCCTCATTTGACTCACCCTTATCATTTGTATCAGAGTTGGGCCTTGTTTGACTCAACCTTACCATTTGTACTGGATCGGGTCTCATTTGACTCAACCTTATCATTTGTGTCAGAGTTGAGCCTCGTTTGAGTTAACCCTTTATACTCTAGGCAAAGTCAAGCTTCAATCGACTTAACCCTACACTGTTCCGAATGAAATTGTGTCTTCTACCTTTGCTTACTTTCTAGTTCCTAGAAATATAAGCAAATGGGGGCAGTTGTAGACACCAAATTTTGTCCAGAACCCTAAACTAAGTTATGTTAGATTTTTAAACAAAATAAACAATAAACAATACTAAAAATGACTATAAAAAATTAAATATAAGAAAAACCCAAAAAAAGAGAAAGAAGAAAAAAGAAGAAAGAGTAAAAATAATAAAATTTTAAAAATAATTAAAAATAATAATAAAAAAAATAAAAAAAAGATATGCATGAGCAGGGGTTGGCTCCCTTGCAGAGAACTGACCACCCTTTGTTTGCTAATTCCCCTTCCAAGCCGGTCTCTTCCCTTAGGAACCCCTTCTTTTCCTTTGAAGTCGGTGCCTTATTCCCCTTGAGAAGTCGGTTCCTCCTTCTTCCTCTAAGAGCAAGCTAAGTAGCACTCTTCCCTCATTAAACATCAGCATCCTCCACTAGATGTTACAGCAGGAGAACATCAGCAGATATGATGGACATGGACGGTACAGCAGAATGGAATAGCAGGGGAAGAGTAGCTCCACTGCCCCTCATCAAACTTCAGTAGCTTCCACTGGCTACTATGGTAGCAGTTGGACTGGGTAGGGTGCAGAACCTGCAGGTTGCAGCAACTAACTTGCAGAACAGTGCCAAAAGTGTGCAGAAAACAACAAAGTCACGGTGGGTGAATGGAGCAAAGAGACGGCTAGCAAAGGCAAATGGGGTGGGCACTGTGACATGGCAGAGGAGGCAGCAACGTGGAGTTGCATGCAAGCAAAAGAAGAAAGCCACTTGCATTGGTGATGGAACATGTGTCACCACTCTACAAGCTGTGCTAGCTGCCACAGCAGCAAGGACAGCAGAGACAAGCTGTGGCAACATACAGAGCCACAACACACCAGCAAGGTGACGCCTTGCAGGTTGACATTGTAGATGCCAGAAGTGTGTGAAACAAGACAGCAGAATAGTAGCAAGAGTGATGTCCTGCCTGGAAGAGGGGCGGTGACCCATTGATAGAAGAAAGCCAGTCCCAATGTTGGCTATAAAAGGAGAGTTCCTTCTCCAGCCGGACAGAGATACAAAAATTCTATCATCATCAAAGAGCTATCGGGACCTAGAGTCTCCAAGCATCAGAGAGTTTCTTCCATTCGAGAGCACTTGAAGAGGTCATTCCCCTGTCCAAGAGCATAAAAACTGAGTGCACACATACAAGAGGAACCAAGTTCCTTCTCCCACCTAGAACCCCCAAGAATCTCAGGTATTGCACCAAAAGGAATACCATGAAGCCTTTGTACAATGAACCAGAGAATAGAGATGGGTAGACACCCAAAAAACTGCTGCACATAAGGACAAAGAGGTATGCTCTGCTCCCTATTTTGGTTTGCTTCGGTTCTATATTTTCACGAATGTGATTGAGTTTGGATCCTCTTGGCTTTTGTATGACTATTGGTTCTTGATAAGTTGTGTCTATAACTCATTCTTCTTACTTTGGCCCTGCTTGCTATGTGCAATTTGTTGAGTTGTGGCATGCATTGCGTAGATGTTGGCTGAATGAGTTCCGGCCATGCTTGTTGTATGCATATTGCTGAGTTTTGGCATGTTTATCCTAGTTCTGGCATGAATAAAACCTGAAATCATTTTGCATAGCACTATTCTTCAGTGCATGTCACTGTACACAGTCTGTAATTGGCTGAATTCGTATAACCATAGAGTCAACCACTGACCTGACTCGCTAAACTTGGATGATCACACTGAGTCAACTCGCTGAGTTGATAAAACTCGGCCATGCATAATTTTTTTTGAGTTTCTACACACTAGATGTCTTGTTTCATGGCAGTTTAGGTGCATCATTGATTTTGTCTCTCTGTTTATGCATGATGTCACACATTCCATGCTCAAATTTGATAAATGGAATAAATAAACAAGCAAAGTAAGAGAAAATAAAAATGAGCATGAGAACTTTTCCTTTAAATACTATCCTTTTGCAAAATAATTTCTCTTTTAAAGTTGTAAGAGTAAAGGCGAAGGCATGTACTTTTATGACTTGTAACGGCATAACCTAAAGAGGAATGGCCTATTTCAATCTATTTTTGCAAAAAACTACCCAAATAAGCTTTTTAAAAATAAATTACAAGAAGCAAAGGTGAAGGCATTTCTTCTTGTAACTTAATTAGGCTCCCACTTGAATACGAACGAGTCTACACCTATATTTCTTATCAAATTTCCCACCAAAATCAATGTTTTTACTAAAAAATGTCATGGGAACTAAAGGCGAATGCATTTCTTCCCATGAGCCTGAATTAGGCGCCCACCTGAATAGGATGAGCCTATTTTTTTAAAATATTTACAATAAAAAATCATAACATTTAATTTTCTCTAGTAAGGAAGCATAGACAAAATTCATGGCAACCGTAAGTGGCATAAAATTAAGATGTTACCGAAAGGGTATTGTAAGAGTGCTAATATCTTCCTTACATGTAAGTAACCCCTGAAACTATTTTAAAAATGAACGCAGACCATTCTTTTAAGGTGTCCGATCTCACCAAGATTTTAGATCAGTGGCGACTCCTTGCTTTCTTTAAAACATATTTGTGTAAATAAACTTGATGATTGATGTTGATAAACTTGATTGTTTTTCTCCTGCTTGCGTCGTGCAGACATTGTGACAGCTTGGTAATTCTACTGGGGACACTTTTAGAGGGTTAAACCATGCAGATTAATTTTATGTTGCATTATGGGAATGTTATTTATTATCATGCTTCACATTTGTGGTTTCATTCTGAGGTCTTGTCTTCACATGCTTTGTGTATTTGGTAATTATAGTTTTTCACATAAATTGTGATGATACTAAGACACAAGGTATGTTTTCTGCCTTCTCATGAGAGAATGTTTTATCTTAGATAATTTCTTCAGTATTCCTATTTGTACCATCTTTCTCTTGTGATAGAGGTTTTTGTGGGTGTTAGTTTCGTTCCCTTCACACACTGCACTCTCAGTTTCACACACTATAAAAGGGGAGGTGATGATCCCTGTGCCCTATACTTGGGCTGCATAGGTCACCGTTCTAGGCTAGAGGGGGCAATGTAGGGTTAGCCTTCGAGAGACCTTGTTTCCATGCAGGCACCTGACAAACCCCCACTCAAATTGAACCCTTTTTGTTTGTAGTCTGTCATGGGCAAGGATTGGAGGCCTCTCCTAACTAAGCATGAGAACAATTTGGGAACCTAATGTAGGATCCTAGAACCTAACCATCACATTAATTGAAATTTAGAATTAACCCACTTAAGAGGTGTAACCTCTGGGTCAAGAATAAAGCCTAGAATCCACCCTTTTAGGAGTCAGGGGAATACTTTTGCATCATGACTACCATTGCATGTTTGTTACATTCTTTAATGCTCATCTTCCCCATTGCATGTATAACATCATTGTTTACAAAGGACTAGATAGGAGTGGAGTAAGGTTAGCCTTCAAGAAGCCTTTGTTTCTATGAAGGTGCTTGAAACTCTCCTAAGGGTTAATTTAAGTCCATGAAATGAGCTTTTCTTGGGCATTGTGCATTATAGGATTGTCAAAGTAATCATTACATGGCTCATTCCACTATACCACCATCCATGGGGTCCCTGATTGATACTGAAGATGGAGTTAGAGAATCACAGCATAGACATCAAAAGGAATGTGGGGATTGCATACTTGCTGATTATGTCCTTGTCCTACCGAAAGTCAGAAGAATTGCCTTCAAGCAGCATGATTTGACAGACCTTAAACAGATTTGGAATGCCATGACCAAAAAAGAGGAGTTTGAAAAGAGATATGGACATTTAGCCTGCCTCTTGTTTGTGCCAGTGGATGAATCTCTAACCAGAGCTCTACTCTCTTTTTGGGACCCAGTATATCAAGTATTCACATTTGAAGAATATGATGCCATTCTGAAAATTGACTCTGGTGCTAGTACAAAAATATACTTTCACAACTCAAATCTTCTCCCAATAGACAATTGGCCAATATCTTGGGAATTATGACTCAAGATGCTAAATATCTCTATGAAACCAAGGGAAGTTTTTAAGACGTCCCAATTAATGTGATTATGACAATGTTGAAGCAGCACATTGATACCAAGAGAGGTTTTAGTCTATTGGCTTTAGCTATATATGGGTTGATTTTGTATCCAAGATTCAAGGGCTATATTGATCATCAGGCTACCCTGCTATTTGTGCAAGTGGAGCATGGGGTTCATCCAACACCACCTATCTTATATGAAACATTGAGCTTATTGTGCTATCTTCAAGAAAAGGGAGAAGGGTACTTGCTGGTTGTGCTCAACTCTTAACTATCTGGGCCTTCAGCCACCTACCAACAATGAGCATTTAGGGTATCCCACTATAAGTCTCTCTCATGACTTTAACACTAGAAGAAACACTCTTTTTGAGCTTGCCAACCTGCAGTGGCCTAAAGAGGGACCTGCAATTAGCCAATGGATGCAAGCTTTATCCAAGCTAAAGGGAGTTAGATGGAAGGCACCTTGGTTGCCTGTTGTCCCTACCCTATATCAATGTGGTAATAACGCTGGAGTTCCCCTTGTTGGTCCCCAAGGAATAATTGATTATGCACCTATGATGGTGAGAAGATAGATGGTTGGCATGCAATTCATTCCTGCAACTCATGCATTGGGTCTTTTAGATGCTTCTTATGGAGAAAATTCTAATATGACTAGCATGAGAGAGGCCTGAGTTGCATGGCCAAATGCTAGGTATATCGAGCCCTTGATAAGCACAAAAAGGGTTACTATGGAAGCATATCTTTACTATCACAGAACTAAAGGAGGGTTTTGTGCCATTAATAGTTCACACACTCACACTTCCTAAGCTAGGTGAAGAGGTTGCCCAAGTCCCTACAATGTTGAAGTCATAGAAAAGCAAGCCTATCAGCAGTTGCAAGCCCAATACAAAGAAATGTGCAAGAACTTCAAAAATAGAGGTAGAATGCAGGGCAAAGAACAGCAACTATTAATCCAAGATATGCAGTCAAGAAAAAGCATAGAGTTGCTTAAAAAAGATATTAATAGAAGGAAGGAGGTAGAACAAGAAAAGGCGGGCCAGTACAAGAAAATGTTTAAGAATTTCGAGAGCAAGCTAGAGAGAGCTACCAAAAAACAAAAGACTACTAAATAAGATCTGAGGGAAGCACGTGATTCTCTAGGATCCGAAGTGTTGGCACTTAAAAAGGAGAACTGAGAGCTGCAACAGGCCCAAATTAAGCATGCCCAAGCCATCTGAACCTTGAAGAGGGAAAAAGAGCAAATGGTTGGCTGTATTCAGTGTAATCAATTTTGATATGAAGAAAAATTCAAGATTTAAAGAGGCAACTAGATAATTACTAAGAAGTGCTCGAAAAAGTAAATGTGCATCTCCACCATACTTTAGTGCTCCAAGAAGAAGGATTAAGGAGAGACAATATGGCCCGACTAGACCTGTCATTAGGAAAGCTAGAGTTGGTCCTAGAACAAGATCACTTCGAGAGGATGGCTCATGAACCTTTGACCAATGATGGAGGATAGCACAAGAGGCTAGAGTTAGAGCCCAAACAATAGTGGAGCATGACATCCCCCCTGACCCTATCGGAGATTTTCTTTGGATTTGTACAAAGACCTTGGTATGCTAGGAAGTTTTGAGTAGTCGAGTATCTTTTGTAAAACCTCAAAAGTTTGAGTCTTGCATACTTAAAAGGAACCCATGGATGTTTATTGTACTTAAAATTGCTTTTGATAAATGTAATGGTTATTTTGCAATTCTTATTGTTCACACTTCCATCATTTCATTACTTACTCATTTACATTAGCATCGCATGTTTCATCTTTCATTCAATAACATGTTTTATTCTTTAGAGGTTTCATCAAAAAAAGGAAAAAAGAAAAAAAAAAGAAGAAAAAAAATGTTGCTTTCTTCTTTGTACATATCTTTCATGTAGTCTTATGGCAAAGAGTCATCCTTAACTCTTGATACATGCCCCCATGCATAATTCATTAGAAACATCATATGCATTCTCATGTGTCCTAAAAAAGAGAAAAGGAAAAATGTTGCCATGGCATCTGTTAATGGTCCTGGCCAAGACCTTGGCAATGACTATGTATGGGCACCCTTTTGAATTTAGTAAGACATCTTGCATGATGAATGTATTGTATGTCATTTCATTCCTTCCCCTTTTATATAATTTCTTTATCTAATATTATGAGCGATGATGAATGGTAGACACTTAAGGATGGGGTATTATTACCAAAATAAACTGGGGGCAATCAAGGTTAGAATAGCTTTTCATGTTTTGGTGTCTAAGAGCAATAAATTGTTAATTAGTTATCTTAATTTCGTCCTACTCAGATTCATTTTGCCAATGACAAAATTAGATTGCCTTAAAAATATTCAATTCTCTTAAATGACAGAATAGATCAAGTAATATAAGTAGTGGTGAGGGTGTGATATCTTATAGCACATAAGACTGCTATGAGAAAACAAGTATCCTAGAACTTGCTTGAATGTCCTTTGAGACAATTCGTTAAACACTGCAATAGCTAGAGAAGTGATCTATGCCATCTTTGGACTATTTGGACCTTTCAAGCTAACTTTAATGTGAAATATCCATAGTCACCCATTTGAGCCTTAAAGGATACAAAGACCACTATCAAATGTTCTTTTCTTTGACCCTCATTCACCTTGACCTCTCAACAAAAATATATATATAATGATGATTCTTACCCTAAAGGAGAGTCAAAGGAGCAACAAAGTTATTGGCTGAGAGAGAATGCTATAAGGAATAACTCGGCAATGCTTTTCCATTTGGTCAAAGCCTTAGCTATGAAAAGGCAAAAATAAAAGGGAATCTTCGGAAATAAAAAAAGAACTAAAAAAGAAAAAGGAGTCAACCCAAAGCAAAAAGATGGGCAGAAGAAAGTAGATTTCTCCTTGTTCTAGTAAGATTCCCAAATTGTTGAAAATGAAAAGGCAAATACAAGGATTTGTATGCTCAATCTTGCACTCTCCATTAGACCTCTATCCATTTCTTTCAAGCTATTACTTAAACCTTACATTACAAGCTAAATGAAGTCCTAGTGATCTAGTTAATGTGGTGAAATAATAAATGCGGAGAGAGACATGAAAACAAGCTTATGGGATACTTCTCCCTTAGTCTCTCTCAAAATCTTCTCCCTCCCTCTCCAAATGTTTCTCTTTCTCTCTCTATCTCTCTCTCTCTTTCTGCTTTCATTCTTTGTAAAGCTTCTAATGAAGTCTTACATTGGTTAGGCAGAGAGGTCTTGGGTGTTATATATATGAATTTGCAAACCTCCCCTTCCAAGCTAGCTTTTGAGGTAGAGTTAGGTGGGTCATATCATATGGTATTAGAACCTACCCTGCTCTGGTCAGTATGGACCATGGATCCTGGTTCTCTATACAAGGACATATAGTCTAAAGGGGTCGGGAATGATGAAGTTCTACATTGGTTAGGTAGAGAGGTCTTGGGTGTTATATATATGAGTTCGCAAACCTCTCCTTACAAGCTATCTTTTGAGGTGGAGTTAGGTGGGTTCATATCAGCTTCCCCTCTCTCTAGCTCTCTCCCTAAAACATCTCTCTCTCTCTTTCACTCTTTGTAAAACTTCAATGTCTCTTTCTCCTCCTCTTAGACTTTTCACATACGCTGTCTCTGTCTCTGAAACTTCTCATATGTGTCCCTCTCTTTCTAGGTTGCTCTCTCTCTCACTCTCTCTATATTCTCTCTCTTGCTCTCTATCTTTATCTCTTTCTCTAAACTTCTTTTTCTCCCTCTCTCGCTTAAACTTCTTTCTCTTGCACTCTCTCTCTCAAAAACATCACTTTCTCCCTCACTCCTTCTCTCTCTCTCACTCTTTCTAAGCTTCCTTCTCTCTCTAGCTCTCTCCCTAAACCTTCTCTCCTTCTCTCTCTCTCTCTCTCTCTCTCTTGTTCTCTTTAAAATTTCTCTCTTTTGCCCTCCCTAAAGCTTCACTCTCTCTATCTCTTAAACTTCCCTCCCCACTATCTCTCTATGTCTCTCTCTCTCTCTCTTTTTCTATATATAAGTCCTCTCCCTAACTCTAACCAAAACTTCTCTCTCTCTCTCTCTCTCTTGCATTTGTTCTCTCTAAAACTTCTCTCTTTTACTCTCCCTAAAGCTTCACTCTCTCTCTTAAACTTCTCTCTCCCCACTCTCTCTCTATATCACACACTCTCTCTCTCTTTTTCCATATATAAGTTCTCTCTCTAGCTCTATCCAAAACTTCTCTCTCTCTTTGTGTTTTGCTCTCTCTCTCTCTCTCTTGCAATCTCCCTCTAAAACTTCTCTTTCTCTCTTTCTCCAAGTCTTCTCCTTTTCTCTTTATCTCTCTCTGTCTCTCTTCTGCTCTACAACTCTCTATCTTCTCTCTCCTACTCTCTCTCTCTCTCACTCTCTCTCTCTCTCTCTCCCTCTCTCCAAATTTTCTCTTTCTCTTTTTGTCTTTCTTTCATTCTTTCTAAACCTTCCCTCTCTCTCTGTAGCTCTCTCCCTAAAACTTCTTTCTCTCCCCCCAAAATTTCCCTCTCATGCTGTCTCTCTTAAACTTCTGTCATATGCTCTCTATAACTCTATGTTGGTCTATCTCTCTCCCTCTCTCTCTTAACTTCTCTATTTGTTTAAAACTTCTTTTGCTTTCTCTCAAAAACTTCTATTTGTCTCTTTCTCTCTTTGCCTAAAATTTGTCTCTCACTAACTCTATCTCTTCCCTCCCCAACATACTCACACACCCACTCCCTCTCTCTTGCAATCTCACTCCAAAATTTCTCTCTCTCTCTCTCTCTCTCTCTCTCTCTCTCTCTCTCTCCATCTTCTCCATCTCCCTCTCACTCTCACTTTTTCCAACACTCACACACTCTCCCACCTTGCCCAACAAACTTTCTCTCTTTCTCCTAACCTCTCTCTCTCTCTCTCTCTCTCTCTCTCTCTCTCTATGTCTCTTAAACTTCTTTATTTCCCACTCTCTCCCTCTGAAACATCACTTTATCTCCCTCTATCTTCTCTCTCTTCCTCTCGCTCTTTGTCTCTCTCTCCAAAACTTCTCTTTCTTTCTTTCTTCCCCTCTCTCTCTTAAACTTCATTCTCTCCCACACTATCTCTCAAAAAACTTCACTTTCTCTCTCTGTCTGGCTGTCAGTCTCTCTCTTTCCCTCTCTCTGTCTCTGTCTCCAAAAGCTTCTCTCTCTCTCCTACTCTTCAACTTCTTTCTCTCCCACTCTCTCTCCCAAAAACCTCTCTTTCTCTCTCTCAGCCCAACAATCTCTCTATTTTTTTCCACATCTCTTCCTCTTAGTCTTTCTTTCCAAAACTTCTCTTTCTCTCAGTCTCTCCCTTTTGCTCTCCCTTAACCTTCCTTCTCTCCCACTCTCTCTCTTAAAAACTTCTATTTCTCTTTTTGTTTGGCTCTCTATCTCTCTCTTGGAATCTCTCTCTAAAACTCTGTCTCTCTCTCTCTCTCTCTCTCTCTCTCTCTCTTTCTCTCCAAATCTTCTTTCCCTCTTTGTCTCTCTTTCCTTCATTCTTTCTAAAGCTTCCCACTCTCTCTCTGTCTCTCTCTCTCTGTGTCACTCTATCTAAAACTTCTCTCTAGCTCACTCTCCCTAAAACTTACACTCTCTTTCCTCCTTGAAAACTTCTCTCATACATCACTCTCTCTTAAACTTCTCTGATATGCACTCTCTCTCTCACTCCCTGTCTCTCTCTAGCTCTCTCTATCTTCTCTCTCTTTCTCTCCCACTCTGTCTCTCTCTCCAAAACTTCTATTTCTCTCCTTCTCTCCCTCTCTCTTTTTCTTAAACTTCTTTCTTTCCCCCACTCTCTCTCAAAAACTTGACTTTCTCTCTTTGTTTGTTTGTCTGTCTGTCTGTCTGTCTCTCTCTTTCTCTCTTTCTCTCTATATTTTCTTTCCTACTCTCCCTTTCTGTCTCTCTTTCTCCAAAACTTCTCTTTCTCTCTCTCACCCTCTCTTTGTTAAACTTCTTTCTCTCCCACTCTCTCTCAACAATTTCACTTTCTCTTTTTGTCTGTTTGTCTTCCTCTCCCTCTCTTTTTCTAAAACTTCTCTCTCTCTCTCTCTCTCTCTCTCTCTCTCTCTCTCCGAATCTTCTCTTTCTCTCTCGACCGCTGTTTCTTTCATTCTTTCTAATGCTTCTCTCCCTTTCTCTCTTGCTCTCTTGCTAAAACTTCTCCCTCACTCTCTCTGAAACTTTTCTCTCTTGACTACCCAAAACCTTCACTCTCTCTCTCTCTGTCCTCCTCTAAAACTTCCATCATATGCTGTCTCTCTCTCTGCAACCTCTCTCATATGCTCACTCTATCTTTTCTATATAAAAGTTCTTTCTCTCTCTCTTGTCCTCTCTAAAACTTCTCTCTCCCCCCAACACCTCCCTCCTTTTCTCTAAATTTTCTCCTTTTGTTTAAAACTTCTTTTGTTTTCTCATGAAAATTTACGTCTGTCTCTTTCTCTCTTTGTTTAAAATTCATCTCTCGTGAACTATATCCCTCCCTCCTTCTCTCTCTTAAACTTCTTTCTCTCCCACTCTCTTTCAACAACTTCACATTCTCTCTCTGTCTGTCTCTCTCCCTTTTGCACTCTAAACCTCTCTCTCTCCCCCCTTTAAACATCTATCTCTTCCACTCTCTCTTTCAAAAACTTCACTTTCTCTCTCCATCTGTTTCTCTCTCTCTCTCTCTCTCTCTCTCTCTCTCTCTCTCTCACAGCTTCAAATGTTGTCTTTTTCTCTTTATCTTCTCTAGCTCTCTCCCTATAACTTCCCACTCTCTCGCTGTCCCTAATACTTCAATCTCTCTCTCCTATTTTAAAACTTATCTCATATTCTGTCTATCTCTCTCTAGGTGCCTCTTGTGCTCTCTATCTCTCACTCTCTCTCTTATGCTCACTCTCTCTATCTTCTCTCTCTTGCTCTATTTCTCTGTCTCTATCTATCCAAAGCTTCTCTTTCTCCTTCTCTCCCTCTCTCTCTTAAACTTCTTTGTCTCGTATTCTCTCTCAAAAACATCACTTTTTCTTTGTCTCCCTCTTTTTTGCTCACTCTAAAACTTCTCTCTCTTGCCCTCCCTAAAGCTTCACTTTCTCTCCCCACTCACTCTGTCCATGTTGGTCTCTCTCTCTGACTTTTTCTATATAAAGTTCTCTCACTCTCTTTAGCTCTCTGTCTATATCACCCTCTCTCTTTCATACGCTTCCTCTCTCTGTCTTCTCTCTCTTGCTATATATGTCTGTCTCTCACCAAAACTTCTTTCTTTCTCTCTTAAACTTCTTTTTCTCACACACTCTCTCTCTCTCTTTCCCTTTCTCTCTCTTTCATTCTTTCTAAAGCTTCCCTTTCTCTCTCTAGCCTTCTCCCTAAGCCCTCTCTCTCTCTCAATCTCTCTAAAACTTCTCTCTCTCTTGCCCTCCCTAAAGGTTCACTTTTTCTCTCTAAAACTTCTCTCTCTCCACTCTCTCTTTCTCACTCTATCTATTTGTCGATCTATTCTCCTCTCTCAAGTCTCTCTCAAAAACTTCTCTTTCTTTTTCTCTATCTCTCTTTCTTTGCTTCTTTCTAATGTTTCCCTCTCTCTCTAGGCTCTCCCTAAAACACCTCTCTCTCACACTCTCTCTAAAACTTCTCTCTCTCTCACTCCTAAGCTTCACTCTCTCCCTCTAAAACTTCTCTCTCCCTACTCTCTCTCTTTCTCACTTTATCATCTATTTGTCTCTCCTCTATTGTAGTCTCTCTTTAAACTTCTCTTTCTCTCTCACTGCCTCTTTTTCTCTTAAATTTCTTTCTCTCCCAGTCTCTCTCTCTCTCTAAAACTTCACTTTCTATTTGTCTGTTTGTCTATCTTTCTCTCTCTTGTAGTCTCTCTCTAAAACTTCTCTTTCTCTCTCTCTCTCTCTCCAAATGTTCTGCTTCTCTCTCTGTCTCTCTTTCTTTGCTTCTTTCTAATGCTTCCCTCTCTCTAGCTCTCTCCCTAAAACTTCTTTATCTATCTTCTCTCCCCTCTCTGTCTCTCTCCCAAAACTTCTCTTTCCCTCTCTCTCCTATTAAAGTTCTTTCTCTCCCACTCTCTCTCTCTCTCACTCCCAAAATGTTCTCTTTCTCTCTCCATCTCTTTTTCTTTCATTCTTTCTAAAGGTTCCCTCTCTCTCTAGCTCCCTTTCTAAAACTTCTCTCTCTCTCTCACTCTTTCTAAAACTTCTCTCCCCCATGCCTACCCTCAAGCTTCACTCTCCCTCTCTCTCTCGGTGAAACCTCTCTCATATGCTCTCTTTCTCTCTCTCTTGCTCTAAAACTTCTCTCTCTCTTTTGTTCTTACTCTCCCCAGCACCTCCCTCTGTCCCTAAACCTTCTCTCTTTGTTTAAAACTTCTTATGTTTTCTCTCAAAAACTTCTATCTGTCTCTTTCTCTCTTTGTCTAAAATTTGTCTCTCACTAACACAATCTCTCTCCCCCCCATCCCTTCCTCCCAAACATACACATGCCTTCCCTCTCTCTTTACCTCTCTCTCTCAAAACCTCCTTTCCATGTTGTTCTAATAGAACCTCTCTCTCTCTCTCTCTCTCTCTTCCCTATTTCTCTCAATCTCTTTCTCTTAAACTTTTTTTTCTCCCACTCTCTCTCAACAACTTTGCTTTCTTTATCTGTCTGTCTATCTCTCTCTCTCTCTCTCTCTCTCTCTCTTTTCCCTATTTCTCTCAATCTCTTTCTCATTTGCTCTCTCAACAACTTCACTTTCTCTCTCTATTTTCTCTCTCTTGCTCTCCCTCTCTGTTGCTCTCTCCAAATCTTTTTCTCTCTCACCCTCTCTCTCTTAAACTTCTTTCTCTCCCACTCTCTCTCTCAAAAACTTCATTTTCTCTCTCTATCTACCTCTCGCTCTCTTTCCCTCTCTCTCTTGCAGTCTCTCTCAAAAACCTCTCACCTCTACACATGTTCTCTTTCTCTCCCTCTAAGCCACTCTCTCTCTCTCCCCCCCACACTTTCATTTTTTCTAAAGGTTCCCACTCTCCAGCTCTCTTCCTAAAACTTCTCACCCTCTCTCTCTCCCTCCCTAAAACTTTAGTTTCTCTCTCTCTCCTCCTCCTCTAAAACTTCTTCCCTACATTGTCTCTCTCTGAAACTTCTCTCATATGCTCTCTCTCTCTCTCTCTCTTTGCATGTTCCTTTCTCCCTCTCCCTCTCTAAAATTCTCCCTTTTTTTAACTTCTTTTGCTTTCTCTCAAAAACTTCTATCTGTCTCTTTCTCTCTTTGTCTAAAATTTGTCTTTCACTAACTCTATCTCTCCCTCTCTTTCTCTCTTAAACTTCTTTCTCTCCCACTCTTTCTCCCAAAACATTTGCTTTCTCTATTTGTCTGTCTATCTCTCTCATTCCCTCTCTCTCTGTCTCCCTGTCTCTTACTCTCCCTCGCTATCTCTCTTTCCAAAACTTCCTTCTCTCCCACTCCCTCTCTCAACAACTTCACTTTCTCTTTCTATCTATCTATCTGTCTACCTCTCTCTCTCTCTCTCTCCAAATCTTCTCTTCCTCTTTGATTATACAGGCAAGGCAGATACAGCTGATCCAATTTATATTCCAACTTGTCCAATTACAAGAGCTAGACCTAGAAGGTTTAAAGAAGCTTTCAATGGATTGATGTAGAACATTTGGGTTGAGGAACGTTTTTTGAAGCCCAAATACTTGGACTCAAGTGCAGATCAAGGATGGATTTCTTTGATCCAAGTGGTGCAGTAATTTCAGCACTTTGCTGAAGCCCATACATGTGGAAGAAGCTCATACACTTGGAAGGATTACTTTCAACTTAAGTATGTGGAATCATTCAGCAATTACAGGCCATACTTAGCAAGATTCACATGGATTTGAGAGATTTAAGGAGATCAATTTGGCTTATTACTGAAGATCAGATCAGTTTCAGTTTTTTCTTTGGTTCTTTGAAGAACTTTTTGAACTTATCAAGAACTTGCTCTTATGGCATTTATCCGACTTATCAAATGATTCACCATCTCGTTTGTGGTATTTCCACATACCAAGGTTCGTGTTTTCTTATAAACAATAGGTCGAGGTTTCTACCTACAAATCTGATTGTAAAATGATTTTGGAAATGAATTTTATTGTTGCGTCTTGTTATTTTTGACAGGATTTGCATCACTCTTGCTCTGTCTCTTTCTCTCTTTCTCAACTCTGTCTCTCACTCTCTCTACCTCTCTCGCTATCAACTCTCTCTTGTTCTCCCCCTCAATCTCTCTCTCTAAATCTTCTCTTTCTCTCTCTTAAATTTCTCACTCTCCCACTTTGTCTCTCTCAAAAACTTCACTTTATCTCTTGGGCTGTCTGTCTCTCCCTCTTTTGTAGTCTCTCTCTCTTTCTATTTAGGTCTCTTTCTCTCTTGCAGTCTCCCTCTAAAATTCTCTTTGTCTCTCTCTCTCTCTCTCGCTCCAAATCTTCTCCTTCTCTCTCTCTCTTTCAATCTTTCTAAAGCTTCCCTCTCTCTCTCTATGTATCTCTCCCCCTCCCTAACACTCTTTCTCGTCTATCTCTCTCTATCTTTTCTCTCCTATTCTCCCTTTCTGTCTCTCTCTGCAAAATTCTCTCTCTCTCCCCCCCTCTCTCTCTTAAACTTCTTTCTCTCCCACTCTTTCTCCTAAAAACTTCACTTTCACTTTCTCTCTCAGTCTCTCTCTCTCTCTTTCCCTCTCTCTCTCTCCAAATGTTCTCTTCTCTCTGTCTCTCTCTCCAAAACTTCTCTTTGTCTCTCTCACCCTCTCTCTCTCTTAAACTTCTTTGTCTCTCATCTCTCTCTCAACAACTTCACTTTCTCTCTGTCTATCTCTCTCTCTATCTCTCTCTCCAAAACTTCTCCTTCTCTCCCTCTTAAACGTTTTTCTCTCCCACTCTCTCTTTCAAAATCTTCACTTTCTCCCTCTGTCTGCCTCTCTCCGTTGCAACCTCTCTCAAAAACCCCTCCCTCTCCCAATGTTCTCTTTCTCACCCTCCGTCTCTCTCTCCCCATGGTTTCATTTTTTCTAAAGATCCCTCTCTCTAGCTCTCCCCCTAAAACTTCTCACTCTCTCTTTTACTCTTCCTAAAACTTCAGTCTCTCTTAGTCCCCCCTCCTCCAAAACTTCTCCCACATATTGCCTCTCTCTAAAACTCTCTCATAAGCTGTCTCTCTCTCTCTCTCCCTCTTGCTCTCCCCAACACCTCCCTCTCTCTCTAAAACTTTGCCCTTTGTTTAAAGCTTCTTTTGCTTTCTCTAAAAAACTTCTGACTATCTCTTTCTCTCTTGCTGTAAAATTTGTCTTTTACTAACTCTATCTCTCCCTCTCTCTCCCTTAAACTTCTTTCTCTCCACTCTCTCAACAACTTCACTTTCTCTCACTAAGTCTATCTTTCCCTCTCTCTTAAACTATCTCTCCCACTCTTTCTCTAGAAAACTTAACTTTCTTTCTCTTTGTTTGTCTTTTCTCTTTCCCTCCCTCCATTTCTCTCTCCAATTCTCTCTCTTTGTCTCTCTTTCCAAAACTTCTCTTTGTCTTTCTCACCCTCTCTCTCTCTCTTAACTTCTTTCTCTATCACTCCCTCTCTCAACAACTTCACTTTCTCCTTTTTTTTGTTTGTCTCTCTCTCTCTCTCTCTCTCTCTCTACATCTATCTCTCACCCTCTCTGCCTCTCTCTCTATCTTCTCTCTCTTGCTCTCCTCTCACTCTCTCTCCCCAAAACTTCTTTTTCTCTCTCACTCACACTCTCTCTCTTAAATTTTTTTCTCTCCCACTCTCTCTTAAACTTCTTCCTCTATCACTCTCTCTCAAAAACTTCACTTTATCTCTCTGTTTGTGTCTCCCCTCTTGTAGTCTTTCTCTAAAACTTCTCTCTCTTTTTGTTTCTCTCTCTCTCTCTCTTGTAGTCTCCCACTAAAACTTCTCTTTGCCTCTCTCTCCAAATCTTCTCCTTCTCTCTCTCTCTCTCATTCTTTCTAAAGTTTTCATATCTCTCTCTCTACCTCCCCAACTCTCTTTCTCTCTCTCTATCTTCTCTCTCCTACTCTCCCTCTCTGTCTCTCTCTGCAAAATTCTCTTTCTCTCTCTGTCTCCCTTTCTCTTAAACTTCTTTTGCTCCCACTCTTTCTCTTAAAAACTTCACTTTCTCTCTCAGTTTGTCTCTCTCTCTCTCCAAATGTTTCTCTTTCTCTCTTGCTTTCATTATTTATAAATCTTCCCTCTCTCTCTAGCTCTCTCCCTAAAACTTCTTGCTCTGTCTCTCTTGCTCTCCCTAAAAACTTCAATCTCTGTCCTTCCTCCACTAAAACTTCTTGCTTGTGCTGTCTCTATCTCTAAAACTTCTCTCATATGCTGTCCATCTCTCTCTCTCTCTCTTACTCTCTCTACCTCTCTCTCACACTCTTTACCTCTCTCTCATTCTCTCTCCCTTACTCTCTCTTGCAGTCTCCCTCCAAAACTTCTCTTTCTCTCTCCCTCTCTCTTCTACTCCCACTCACTGTATCTTCTCCCTCTTGATCTCCCTCTCTGTCTCTCTGTCCAAAACTTCTCTTTCTCTCTCTCTCTCTCTTAAACTTCTTTCGCTCCCACACACTCTCTCAACAAAATTCAGTTTTTCTATTTGTTTGTCTATCTGTCTATTTCTCTCTCTCTCTCTCTCTCTCTAATACTTTGCTTTCTCTTTCTCTCTCCATCTTCCTCTCTCTTAAACTTCTTTTTCTCGCACTCTTTCTTTCAAAAATTTCACTTTCTCCTAGTCATCTGTCTGTCTCTCTCTATCTCTTTCCCTCTATCACTCTCCCTCTCTCTCTAGCTTGCTTCCTAAACCCTCTTTGTCTCTAAAACATCTCTTTTTGTTTAAAACTTCTTTCACTTTCCCTCTAATACTACTATCTCTCTTTTTCTCTCTTTGTCTAAAATTTGTCTCTCACTAAATCTTTCTCTCCCCCCAACACATACACACACTCTCCCTCTCTCTCTAAACTTTCTCTATGTTGCTATCTTTGAAACTTTCTCTCTCTATTATCTCTCTCTCTTTCTCTCTATTTCTCCCCCTCTCTATCTTCTCTCTCTGTCTTTCTATCTCTCTCTCCCTCTTGTAGCTCTCTCTAAAACTTCTCTCTCTCTCTCTCTCTCTCTCTCCAAATCTTCTCTTTCTCTCTCTCTGTCTCCCTTTTCTTTCATTCTTTCTAAAGCTTCCTTGTCTCTTGCTCTCTTCCTAAAACTTCATGCACACACTCTCTCTCCTCCTTTAAAACTTTTCTCATACACTATCTCACTCTTCCTCTTAAAGTTAGCTCTTATGCTCTCTCTCCCCCCTTTTCTGTAAAAAAGTTCTATCCCCCTCTCTAGATCTCTCTAAAATTTCTCTCTCTTACTTCCTTTCTCTAAAACTTCTCTTTTTCTTAAACTTCTTTCTCTCACATTCTCTCTCAAAAACATCACTTTTTCTCTGTCTGTCTATTTGTTTGTCTCTCCCTTTTCTATGAAAAAATTCTTTGTCCCTCTCAAGCTCTCCTTAAAACTTCTCTCTCACTCAATCTCTTTGGAGATTCTCTCTCTTTATAAAACTTCTATCTCTTTTTTCACACACCCTTTCTTTGTCTCACTCTCTCTCCCCCTCACACACTCTTTCTCTCTCTCTTGCTCTCACAGTACCCAACATTCACACTCTCTCTCCCCACCTAACAATCTCTCTCTCTCTCTCTCTCTCTCTCTCTCTCTCTTTTCTACAACTCTCCCTCTCAGTCTCTCTCCAAAATTTTCTTTTCCTCTCTCCTTTTCTCTCTCTTAAACTTCTTTCTCTCTCAAAAACATCACTTTATCTCATTTGTCTCTCTCTCTCTCTCTATCTCTCTCATGGCCTCCCTCCAAAACTTTTCTTTCTCTCTGACTCTCTCTTTCCTACTCTTACTCTCTCTTTCTCTCCCTATCTTTTCCCTCTTGCTTTCCCTCTCTGTCTCTCTTATCTTTTCCTTTAAACAATTTTTCCATCGTATTTGCCATAATTAATTAATTTCTAAGACATACTACTCTCTTCTAGACTATCTCCTAGTAGTGAACACGTCTTACTGCTAGTCCAAGTCTTACGGCAGTTCTGCTACCTTCCTAATCCTAGAGGGGAGAGTGGACTTAGATTTTGATTAATTAATAGTAGCAACACTGAACAAACTGTTTAAATATAAAAGATAGAAACAAGGCTCTGATACCATATTTGGACATCAAGTAAAGATGATAAAAGCGTAATGGATTATACTTTAATAAATAAACAAGAAGTTACAATAAAAGATTTAAAGCAAAAACTTAGGAACTCGTCAATTCCTGAGCATAAGATTAGTCAAGTATATCAGGTGGGTATACTCAATAACTTAACCCATGATTATGTCATAAAAATAGCCAAACATACTTTGGCCTTAGAAAGTCTCCAAGAAACTATAGATCTTCTAACAGTAGAGTTAATAAAAGAACATTGAAGAAAAGGATTTAAGTTTATTCATGTTGGATTAATACAAGTAGCAATTAAACCTCTTCATAGGCTAGGAATAGATACTCTTATCTGTGTAATATCAAGAGATTCTCATCCAATAAAATTTAAAGATCAACTATTATCTATAATAGAAGCTAACTTAAATGATGGCCCTATTTTCTTTAATAATTTTGCTAATTATACTACAGATATAAGAACTTTGGATGCTCATCATATCAAATTAGATGTTAGAATCCCTGAAGGAATCTGGAATCCAAACTCTTACCCTTTAGCTATTGTTTATAAAATCTACTACAAAATAATGAGAACTAATATTAAACCAAAAGTTTTAAATGTTTCTTCTAAATCTGAAACTCTTTTATTACAAGTAAACCTTAATCAATCTAATTATGTAACTCCTAAACCTTTAAATCATGAAGTAATCTCTAGAGGATTAGAATGGAATTTAGAAAATATTTTAACTCCTGAAAAGGAAACTCCTCCTACACTTAGTAACATAATAGAATATAAGTCAGGAAATCTTACTTTAGACTTTTGAAGAAGTCCTTCTGTAAGAATAATATCCAAAAATAATCCCACAGAACCAAGTTATCATTCAGTCAACATAGGGTCAACCTCTCTTCCTAAATCTTTAAA
Source organism: Dicorynia guianensis (assembly GCA_037013595.1). Lineage (NCBI taxonomy): Eukaryota > Viridiplantae > Streptophyta > Magnoliopsida > Fabales > Fabaceae > Dicorynia > Dicorynia guianensis. Next base: position 9,799,582 of record JASUAB010000015.1, read on the forward strand.
ATTAAAAGGAATTCTCCCCCATCCAGTTACTCCTCAACCAGAATATCAAGTAGAAAATCCCTCTACAAATCAAGCTAGCAACTCTCCCACTCAATCTGAAATAGGATCTTATAATCAATTAAACATGCTTTCTATTTTTGAAATTCATAAAGAAAAAATAAAACAAGGATTTTATACTCCTGAAAATGATGAAAAAAGAGAATGGTATTTTTCAACTTTTTCTCATAAAGACCTTAAAAAAATAGAGAAGATTTTTATAATTATTTATTACAAATAGAAGACCATGTCCCTTTTTTTGATTGGTTTGAAAATGAAATTTTAGATACTTTAAGTATAGAAATCTTGGAAAGTTTACCTGAACATTGGAAAATTGCCCGAGGAAAAAATATTATAGGAAATGTTCCCCCCTCGAAAAAATAATATTTTTAAACCAAAACAATATTGAAATAACCGCTTCCCCTTTAAAGAAAATGGTTTCTGCAGGAGAACAACTAAGTGTTTCCGCCTCTAAACGAGATATAAAAAATGTTCAAGAACAACTCAACTATACTAATAAAGTAATTCATAATATAGCTTTATCTATAACAGCTAATGAATACTTATCTGTCTCTAGTTCTAAGCCAGAATTAGAAAACCCATTATTTAAGCCCTTTAAATTTTCTAATGAAGAAATATCTGAAATAAAACTAGGAAATTATTTTGATAATATCTTAGCAGAAATAGACAAAAAATTAAGAGCCCTTAAAGATAATTTATTATAATTGGGTTTTTCTGTCCCAAAAAGCATTAGGAATATTGGCACAAATTTCAGTCTTAATTTGGTTTTCTAAAAGAGAAATTTTTTCTAGAATCCGGGGAGAAAGAAGTTTCTGCTCAATTTGCTTAGAATCGATCTCTTTTTTAAGAAAGCATATTTGATTCTGTTTTTGTTGAAGAAGATTAAAGTAGTGGTCTTTATCTATTAAATTAATTTCTTTCTTCCTTTTTGGGCTGATGAATTCAAAGAAAAGTTCAACGTCCTTTATAAATGTTTTTATGCCTGTTTCTCCTATATGGTGGATAGGATAAAGTTGAATCAAAAAAGGGTTTCCTAATATTATCTATTCTTTAATATTTTTAGTGAGTAAACATTCATTGGGAAGACATATCCCATTATTACAAATACAAGAGTTTGTTAATTTATATTTAATATTCATGCTATGACTAACTAGCTGAATACAAATTTTGAAGAGTTTTTTTATAATATTGAGTAGGTATTAATCCTTCTTGTATACAATTTAGGTCGGCTCCTGAATCTATTAGGGCAATTAAGGATTTATGAAAACTTTGTCCTATTCTTAAATCAACTTTACATCTCCATTTTTGTTGTAAAAGATTTATTTTTTGTAAGAAAATTTTGTCTTTAGAAAGTTCTTGGTTTTCTACAGAAGTTTTGAATTCATTGGCTAAAGATTCTAATTCATTATTAGTTTCTAATATTTTTATTTTTTCATTTAAAATTCTTACTTCAGTTTTTAAGATTTTTACTTCCTTATTTAATTCAGGAATACCTAAAGGCTTTTCTTGTTCGTGAGCTATATTTAAAATTTTTGTTAAATCATAGGGTTCAAATGAAGGGGTGTTTAAGTCTTCTTCATCAGTTTTTATTAGCTTTTATAACTTAAGGAAATATTGGTATTTTAAGTCAGTATCTTCAATTTGATCAATTATATCTATTAAGAATTTTGAATCATTTGTTAAAGTTTTACAGTAGAATAATTAAGCTTTACAATTTTCACAAGGGGATTTACTAGTTAATTCATCTTCACTACTACTAGAGGTTTCTAGATTTTCTATTGGAGCTTCACTATCAAAGGGGTTAGAAGTGTCTGGACTACTATAAGTACTATCAAATTTATAAAGTAAAATTTCTGCTAATTGGGTTTTTACAGGGTCTTCTAGACTTAATTCATTTATTTTCTTTTTTACATAACAGTTTTTTGCAATATGACCTTTTCTTCCACATTTATAGCAAGTGAGGGTTTCATTAATTTTTTATTTTTTCTTTTTAATTTTTTGAGGGATTTTTCTATATATTCTGGTGGATTATTCTTCCTATATTTTTTATGTTTTTTAAAGAACTTCTTTTGTTTTTTAGATTTTTTAGAAGGGACTTCTATTTTTTTTAGACCATATTGTTGACAAAATATCCTAGTTCTTTTCGGACTGATTTATCTTCTTTAAGAATTTGGGTTGTTAATGACAACTGATTGCATTGTTCTAATCCTGTCTTAATTATATTAGAAATGATTTGACCATAAGTCATAAGGTTTAGACTTAATGTTTCATGTTCTAGCCTATCTCTTACCTTCTGGGCAAAGGCTCTAGGTAAACCAGAAATAAATTTCTCTTTCCAATATAAAGCAGGGGCGTCTTGTCTTACTAATAGTTTTGCTAGAAAATTATCTTTATACCATCTAAAGTCAGATAATTGGGGACATCTTAAAAGCATGTAAGATTTCACTAGATCTTTCTTCAAATAGTTTAGGGTCTCCTATGAAGCTTTGGGAGATTGCTAATATTAAGGATTCTACCTGAGTTTCTATCTCTTGACCAGTAGTAGGTTCTATTTTTATGGCTGTTAAAATAGTAAAACGATCTGTTTCAGTAAGTATATTATCCCACCAGCTTTTTAGAGTTCCAGTAAATCCAGAAATAAGAAGCTGGGCTGCATGTCTACTATTATTACCATGCTTGAGGTAAGCAGTAGAGGCCATTGTCATAGAATTTAATTTTTGAAGTATTAGATGTTCAGTAAGGCCATCTATATTCCATTCAATTATGCTATTACCATCAAAAGTAGCAGGGTTATCTAAATCCCATTCTTCATGCTGAATATCTGGAAGAGTTGGTCTATTATAATAGTTGCGTGAAATAGGATAAGGTCTATGAGTTCTTATTCTTTGAATATTTTCTGGCTCTTCTTGAGTTTGTAAAGTATTAATGACAACATTCTTTTATTTTTTTATCTTTAATTATTTTAAGGGCTCTTAATTTTTTGTCTATTTCTGCTAAGATATTATCAGAAGAATTTCCTAGTTTTATTTCAAATATTTCTTCATTAGAAAATTTAAAGGGCTTAAATAATGGGTTTTCTAATTCTAGCTTAGAACTAGAGACAGATGAGTATTCATTAGCTGTTATAGATAAACCTATATTATGAATTACTTTATTAGTATAGTTGAGTTGTTCTTGAACATTTTTTATATCTTGTTTAGAGGCATAGACACTTAGTTCTTCTCCTGCAAAAAGCATTTTCCTTAAAGGGGAAGCTGTTATTTCAATATTGTCTTGGTTTAAAAATATTATTTCTTCGAGGGGGGAACATTTCCTATAATATTTTTTCCTCAGGCAGTTTTCCAATGTTGAGGTAAACTTTCCAAGATTTCTATACTTAAAGTATCTAAAACTTTATTTTCAAACCAATCAAAAAAAGGGACATGGTCTTCTATTTGTAATAAATAATTTCCTATATTTTCTACTTGATATCCTGGTTGAGGAGTAACTGGATGGGGGAGAATTCCTTTTAATTTTAAAGATTTAGGAAGAGAGGTTGACCCTATGTTGACTGACTGATGACTTGGTTCTATGGGATTATTTTTGGATATTATTCTTACCGAAGGACTTCTTTAAAAGTCTAAAGTAAGATTTCCTAACTTATATTCTATTATGTTACTAAGTGTAGGAGGAGTTTCCTTTTCAGGAGTTAAAATATTTCTAAATTCCATTCTAATCCTCTAGAGATTTCTTCATGATTTAAAAGTTTAGGAGTTACATAATTAGATCAATTAAGGTTTACTTGTAATAAAAGAGTTTCAGATTTAGAAGAAACATTTAAAGCTTTTGGTTTAATATTAGTTCTCATTATTTTGTAGTAGATTTTATAAACAATAGCTAAAGGATAAGAGTTTGGATTCCAAATTCCTTCAGGGATTCTAACATCTAATTTGATATTATGATGAGCATAAAAAGTTCTTAGATCTACAGCATAATTCGCAAAATTATTAAAGAAAATAGGGCCATCATTTAAGTTAGCTTCTATTATAGATAATAGTTGATCTTTAAATTTTATTGGACGAGAATCTCTTAATATTACACAAATAGGAGTATCTATTCCTAGCCTATGAAGAGGTTTAATTGCTACTTGTATTAATTCAACATGAATAAACTAAAATCCTTTTTTTCGATATTCTTTGATTAACTCTACTGTTAAAAGATCTATAGTTTATTGGAGACTTTCTAAGGCCAAAGTATGTTCGGCTATTTTTATGACATAATCATGGGTTAAGTTATCGAGTATACCCACCTGACATACTTGACTAATCTTATGCTCAGGAATTGACTAGTTCCTAAGTTTTTGCTCTAAATCTTCTATTGTAACTTCTTGTTTATTTATTAAAGTATAATCCATTACACTTTTATCATCTTTCCAAAACTTCTCTTTGTCTTTCTCACCCTCTCTCTCCCTCTCTTAACTTCTTTCTCTCTCACTCCCTCTCTGAACAACTTCACTTTCTCCTTTTGTTTGTTTGTCTATTGATCTCTCTCTCTCTCTCTCTCTCTACATCTATCTCTCACCCTCTCTACCTCTCTCTCTATCTTCTCTCTCTTGCTCTCCCTCTCAGTCTCTCTCTCTAAAACTTCTTTTTCTCTCTCACTCACACTCTCTCTCTCTTAAATTTTTTTCTCTCCCACTCTCTCTTAAACTTCTTCCTCTATCACTCTCTCTCTCTCTCTCAAAAACTTCACTTTATTTCTCTGTTTGTCTCTCCCCTCTTGTAGTCTTTCTCTAAAACCTCTCTCTCTTTTTGTTTCACTCTCTCTCTCTCTCTTGCAGTCTCCCACTAAAACTTCTCTTTGCCCCTCTCTCCAAATCTTCTACCTCTCTCTCTCTCTCTCTCTCTCATTCTTTCTAAAGTTTTCATATCTCTCTCTCTACCTCACCAACTCTCTTTCTCTCTCTCTATCTTTTCTCTCCTACTCTCCCTCTCTGTCTCTCTCTGCAAAATTCTCTTTCTCTCTCTGTCTCCCTTTCTCTTAAACTTCTTTCGCTCCCACTCTCTCTCTTAAAAACTTCACTTTCTCTCTCTCTCTCCAAATGTTTCTCTTTCTCTCTTGCTTTCATTATTTATAAATCTTCCCTCTCTCTCTAGCTCTCTCCCTAAAACTTCTTGCTTTTTCTCTCTTGCTCTCCCTAAAAAACTTCAATCTCCGTCCCTCCTCCTCTAAAACTTCTTGCTTGTGCTGTCTCTATCTCTAAAACTTCTCTCATATGCTGTCCATCTCTCTCTCTCTCTCTCTTACTCTCTCTACCTCTCTCTCACACTCTTTACCTCTCTCTCATTCTCTCTCCCTTACTCTCTCTTGCAGTCTCCCTCCAAAACTTCTCTTTCTCTCTCCCTCTCTCTTCTACTCTCACTCACTGTATCTTCTCCCTCTTGATCTCCCCCTCTATCTCTCTATCCGAAACTTCTCTCTCTCTCTCTCTCTCTCTCTCTCTCTAAAACTTCTTTCTCTCCCACACACTCTCTCAAAAAATTTAGTTTTTCTATTTGTTTGTCTACCTGTTTATTTGTCTCTCTCTCTCTAATACTTCTCTTTCTCTTTCTCTCTCCATCTTCCTCTCTCTTAAACTTCTTTTTCTCGCACTCTCTCTTTCAAAAATTTCACTTTCTCCTGGTCATCTGTCTGTCTCTCTCTATCTCTTTCCCTCTATCACTCTCCTTCTGTCTCTAGCTTGCTTCCTAAACCCTCTTTGTCTCTAAAACATCTCTTTTTGTTTAAAACTTCTTTCACTTTCCCTCTAATACTACTATCTCTCTTTTTCTCTCTGTCTAAAATTTGTCTCTCACTAAATCTTTCTCTCCCCCCAGCACATCCACACACTCTCCCTCTCTCTCTCTCTAAACTTTCTCTATGTTGCTATCTTTGAAGCTTTCTCTCTCTATTATGTGTCTCTCTTTCCCTCTATTTCTCCACCTCTCTATCTTCTCTCTCTATCTTTCTTTCTCTCTCTCCCTGTTGTAGTCTCTCTCTAAAACTTCTCTCTCTCTCTCTCTCTCTCCTCCTTTAAAACTTCTCTCATACACTATCTCACTCTTCCTCTTAAAGTTTCTCTTATGCTCTCTCTCCCCCTTTTCTGTAAAAAAGTTCTATCCCCCTCTCTAGATCTCTCTAAAATTTCACTCTCTTACTTGCTTTCTCTAAAACTTCTCTCTTTCTTAAACTTCTTTCTCTCGTACTCTCTTTCAAAAACATCACTTTTTCTCTGTCTGTCTATTTTGTTTGTCTCTCCCTTTTCTATGAAAAAATTCTTTGTCCCTCTCAAGCTCTCCTTAAAACTTCTCTCTCACTCAATCTCTTTGGAGTTTCTCTCTCTTTATAAAACTTCTATCTCTTTTTTCACAGCACCCTTTCTTTATCTCACTCTCTCTCCCTGCTCTCTCTCCCCCTCACACACTCTTTCTCTCTCTCTTGCTCTCACACTACCTAACACTCGCACTCTCTTTCCCCACCTAACAATCTCTCTCTCTCTTTTCTACAGCTCTCCCTCTCAGTCTCTCTCAAAAACATCACTTTATCTCATTTGTCTCTCTCTCCCTCTCTCTGTTTTGCTCTCTCTATCTTTCTCATGGCCTCCCTCCAAAACTTTTCTTTCTCTCTCTCTCCCTGACTCTCTCTTTCCTACTCTTACTCTCTCTTTCTCTCTCTATCTTTTCCCCCTTGCTTTCCCTCTCTGTCTCTCTGTCCAACACTTCTCTGTCTCTCTCACAATCTGTCTCTCAAAAACTTGACTTTCTTTGTCTGTATTCCCTCTCTCCTTATAGTCTCTCTCTAAAACTTCTATGTCTCTCACTTTCCAAATCTTCTCTTTCTCTCTCTGTCACTCTTTGTTTTATCCTTTCAAAGCTTCCCTGTCTCTTTAGCTCTTTCCCTAAAACTTCACTTTCCTGCTCTATCTAAAACTTTTCTCTTTCTCCCTCCCTAAAAACTTCACACTCTCTCTCTCCTCCTTTAAAACTTCTCTCATATGCTGTTTCTCTCTCTTAAACTTCTCTCACATGCTCTCTCTCTTGCTCTCTGCCTCTCTCTCTACCATCTTTTCTCTCTTGCTCTCCCTCCTTGTCTTTCTCTCTTGAATACTTCTCTTCTCTTTCTCTCTGTTAAAGTTCATGTTCTCTTTGCCTATCTATCTGTCTCTCTCAATCCCTCTGTCACTCTCAGTCTCTCTCTCTCACATGCGAGCAATCTCTTTTTATAACTTCCCTTTCTCTCTCTCACTCTCTCTAGCTCACTCCCTAAACCTTCTCTCTCTTTAAAATTTCTCTTTTTGTTTAAAACTTTTTTGGCTTTCTCTCTGCAAACTTCTGTCTCTTTCTCTTTCTCCTTTTGTCTAAAATTCATCTCTCACTAATTCTCTCCTCCATAACACTCTCTGTCTCTCTCTCTAAACTTTCTCTCTTTGTTGCTCTCTGTGAAACTTTCTCTCTCTATGTCTCCCTCTCTCTCTCCCTCTACTTCTGTCTCTCCTTCCCCCTCACTCTAGCTCACTTCTTAATCGTTCTCTCTCTCTAAAAGTTCTCTCTCTTTCTATCATTGTCTAAAATTTGTCTCTCACAAATTCTCTCTCTTTCTCCCCAAAACACACACACTCTCCCTCTCTACCTTCTCTCTATTTCACTCTCTTCGACATTTTCTCTTTCCCTCTATTTCTCTCTCTCTTGCAGTCTTTCTAAAACTTCTCTCTCTCTCTTGCAGTCTTTCTAAAACTTCTCTCTCTCTCTTGCTCCCTCTCTGGTCTTTTTCTATATATAGGATCTATTTCTCTCTATCTCTCTCTCAAACTTCTCTCTTTCGCACTTGCTCACTGTAAAACTTCTCTTTCTCTCTCTCTTCTCTCTCTTCTCTCTCTCTTTTCTTTTTCTATATAAAAGTTCTCTCTGTAAAACTTCTCTGTCACTCGCTCTTTCTAAAACTTCTTTCTCTATCTCACTCTTGCTCTCCCCAACACCTTTGTGTCTCTAACTCTTTGTTTAAAACTTCTTTTGCATTCTCTCTAAAAACTTCTTTCTCTTTTTTTTATCTAAAATTTGTCTGGCACAAACTCTATCTCTCTGTCTTTCCTTAAGACACACTCACACACTCGGCCCTTCTGTTTGTCTCTAATCCTTCTCTTCGTGTTGTCTCTCTAAAACTTCTCTCTCTCCCCACCATTCCCAACACACACACTCTCTTGCTCTCACACTCCTCAATACTCACACACTCTTTGTCTCTCTCTACCTAACAATCTCCTGCACTCTCTCCCCCCACCATTTTCTCTCCCTCTCTCTTTCTCTCTGTACCTCTGTCTCTGTCACTCTCTCTCTAAAATATCTCTCTCTCACACTCCCTAAAGTTTCTCTCTCTCTCTCACCTCTCCTCTAAAACTTCTCTCATACGTTATAACTCTCTCTAAAACTTCTTTCTCTCTCTCTCCCTCTAAAACTTCTCTCTTTGTTTAAAACCTTTTTTGTTTTCTATGTAAAACTTCTATCTCTCTCTTTCTCTCATTTTCTTAAATTTGTCTCTCACTAACTCTCTGTCTCTATCTCCAACACACACACACACACTCCCTCTCTCTACCTCTGTCTTTGTCTCTCTCTCTCGCCCTCCCTAAAGATACACACTCTCTCTCTTTTGCCTTCCTTAGACATCACTCACTCTCTCCCCTCCTCTAAAACTTGTCTCATATGTTGTCTCTCTATTTCTAAAACTGTCCTAATACACTCTCTCTTGAAACTTCTCTCTACCCACTCTCTCTTTATGTCTCTTTCTCTCTATCTTTTTCTATATATAAGTTCTCTCTTCCTCTAGCTCTCTCTAAAACTTCTTTCTCTCACTTGTTCTCTCCAAAACTTCTATCTCTCTCTCTACCTTTCTTTGTGTCTTCTCTTTCCTACTCTCCCTCTTTGTCTATCTCTCTCCAAAACTTCTCTTTCTCTCTCTTTTAAACTTATTTCTCTCCTACCCTCTTTCTGAAAATCTTTACTTTCTCTGTCTATGTATCTGTTTGTCTCCCTCTCTCTCTCTCTCCCTCTCTCTTAAAGTTATTTCTCTCCCACTTTCTCTCTTAGAAAGATTACTTTATCTTTCTCTTTGTCTTTATCTGTCTTTGTCTCTGTCTCTGTCTCTATCTCTCTCTTTGTTTTACTCTTTCTGTGTCTTTCTCGTAGTCTCCCTCCAAAACTTTGCTTTCTCTCTCTCTTCTCTCTCTTGCTTCCATCTCAATCTCTCTCTCTCCCTCTCTCTCTCTCTCTTAAACTTCTTACTCTCCCACTCATTCTCTCAAATACTTCACTTTCTCTCTCTGTTTGGCTGTTTGTTTCTCTCTTTCCCTTACTTTCCCTCTAAAACATCTCTCTCTCTCTCTCTCCAAATCTTCTCTTTTTCTCTCTATCTCTCTTTCTTTCATTCTTTCTGAAACTTCCCTCTCTCTAGCACTCTCCCTAAAACTTCTCCTCTCTCTTGCTCACTCGCTCTCTCTAAAACTTTTCTCTCTCCTCCTTCAAAACTTCTCCCATATGCTCTCTCTCTCTCTCTTAAACTTCTCTCATATGCTCTCTCTCTCTTTATCTCTCTTGTACTCTCTGTCTGTCTCTATCTTCTTACTCTTGTTCTCCCTCTCTATCTCTCCTCCAAAACTTCTCTTTCTCTCTCTCCTAAACTTCTCTCTCTTCCACTCATAAAAACTTTTTTCCCTCTATGTTTTTTTGTTTCTCTCTCTCTCTCTCTCTCTCTCTCTCTCTCTCTCTCTCCTTCTTTACCTCTCTCTCTATCTTCCTTCTCCTACTCTACTTCTCAATCTCTCTCTCCAAAAGTTCTCTTTCTCTCTTTTAAACTTCTTTCTCTCCTACTCTCTCAACAAATTCACTTTCTCTTTCTTTATGTCTGTCGCTTTCTCACTCTCCTTCTGTCTCTCTTTAAAACTTCTCTTTCTCTTTCTCTCTTTCTGTAGTCTTTCTAAAGCTTCCCTCTTTCTCCCTCTAGCTCTCTCCCTAAAACTTCTCTCTCTCTAAAATTTCTCTGTCGCTTGCTCTATCAATAACTTCTCTCTCTCTCTTTTTAAAACTTCTCTCTCTCTAAAATTTCTCTGTCGCTTGCTCTATCAATAACTTCTCTCTCTCTCTTTTTAAAACTTCTCTATCACTCACTCTTTCTACAACTTCTCTTTCTCTCCTACTCTCTCTCTTTTGCTCTCACTCAACCCAACACCTCACTCTCTCTGCCTCTATCTTAAACTTCTCTATTTGTTTAAAACTTCTTTTGTATTCTCTCTAAAACTTCTGTCTCTCTCTCTTTCTCTTTTTGTCTAAAATTTGTCTATTACTAACTCTATCTCTCTCCCTATCACACACACACTGGCCCTTTCCCTTTATCTCCAAACCTCTCCATGGCACTTTCACTAAAAGTTTTCTCCCTCTCCCTCTCCCCCATCCCAACACTCTTTTTCTCTCCCTTTCGCTCTTGTGCTCCCTAACACTCTCTATCTCTCTCTGCCTAACAATCTCCCTCACTCTTTCCCCCCACCATTTTCTCTCTCACTCTCTCTACTATAGACAACAAATTTCATCTAGAACCCAAAATAACTTCTATTAGAATTTTTTTAATAAATAAAAAATAAAAAAATATTTTTGAGTAATTAATTTATTTGATAATTAAAATAACAATGATAATAATAATAATAATAATAATAATAATAACAAAACTTGTTATGTTATTAGCTAGTTTCTTGATTTTACCCATGTGTACCCTTCTTTTGTTTTAAATTTTAAATAAATAAGTTTTTTTAAAATAATAATAAAATAAAAAATAAAGAAAAATAAAAATAAAGAAATAAACAAAACAAAAGTAAAGTAAAGTAAAAATGAAAGAACCTAAAAATATATACATGTATGTAGTAAAAAAGGAAGAGGGGGCTCAGATCCTTGGCTTAACCAAACTGCCCCTTTTCTTTGAGAAGTCGGTGCCTCCCCTCAAGAACAAACTGAACCCCAACTCCACCCTGAAGACCGAACTATGCACCCTCAAGAGCTACTGCACTGCAACCATTAAATCTCACCAGTGGCTGCAACAAGAGAAGGGGCAGTAAGAAGCTGTAAAACGGCGCACAAGCTGCAGGACAGCAATCGCAGAGCAGTGCACAACTACAAGACAGCAACAGAATGAAGTGACGAGGGTGCACAAACTGCACCACCCTCATTGAAGCATCACCAACTGCTGTAGCAAGAAGGTGCAGAATGGCAGCTGCATGGACAACAGTTACAGAGTAGAGCACCACCACCCTTTAAACACCCATCAACTCCCACTTGCACGGGAGAAAAGACAGCCGAAATGCAGCATAAAAGTGGTAGTTGCTGGATGCATGAAGGATAGTGGAAAATAGAGAGCAACAGTAAGGAACAGGGCTTGAGTAAGGAAGAACAAAGGTGACACTAGAATGAAGAGGACAGTGACCCACAACACAGTATGGTGTAAAACCAGTGTGCAATTTCAGCTATAAAAAAGGTGGATGATCCAGAACATCAAGGATATTTATAATTCAGAAACCCCAAACATACAATTGATAGGGAACAAGAAAAGATGGAGAACTCCCAACCTATTGAACCCCCAAATGACTAATGTAAATGGAAATGCAAATAATTGGTTGATTAAGAAATCAAGAACAGAAATTTCACTAGGATGTAAGTACCTTGATGAAGTTCAATTCTTGATGCAATAGAGATTAAAGCAAGCTTGAACAAAGAGTAAAACTCCAAAACAATTTTTGTTTTCATTCTCTTTTGATCCTCGAACATGTATTAAGGTATTTATACCTCCACAAGTTCAAATAACCTAGACTATTAGGTTAGGCCTTAAACTTGGCACTCCAACAAAAAAAAACAAGCCCAAATGCAAATTACAAGTAGTGATCTACCCAAAAACTAATCTATTAACTTGGAATGATGAACTAAACATAGGTTGGACCCATATTGCAAATTCAGCCCAATTTGATTTGGTAAAGCTCCATTGACCTTCATTGCATCTTGAGCTTCCATTCCTTCTAACACTCTACCCATATAAGTTTGAAGTAATTCCTTGAACTTTTTGGCCCTCAATCTTGTAATTGGTCCTTGAGGTAATGTTAGGTCATCTATTGCTCCTCTCCTCTCGCCATCCATGCTTGTTGATGATAAAAGCATGACAGATACGGCTGATCCAATTCAAATTCCAAGTGGTCCAATTACAAGAGCTAGAGCTAAAAGGTTCAAGGAGGCTTTGAATGGATTGATATAGAGCATTTGGGTTGAGGAGTGCTTTTTAAGGCCCAAATACTTAGACTCAAGTGCAGACCAAGGGTGGATTTCGTTAGTCCAAGTGGTGGAGTAATTTCAACCTTTTTCTAAAGCCCATACACTTGGAAGGATTAATTTTAGCCTTTTTATTGAAGCCCATACACTTGGAAGGATTACTTTCAGCTCAAGCATGTGGATTTGAGAGAATCAAGGAGATTAGATTTGGCTGATTATTACCCAGCGAATTTGGGATAACTTTCCTTTTTTATGGGATTTAGTCAGCCTTTTGGAATATATTCTCAGTAATTATTGCATTGGGCTGATTATTTGGCTAATTATTCTCATGTAAAGGTTGGCATGCCATGATTATAGGGATTACCTTCCTTTGCTATTTGTTTCCTTTTTCAAATTGTAATAACTTAGCTTATATATATGTATACCAAGGCTAAGAAGTTCAGATTAGTTATCTAGATAAAAGTTGAGAGTTTTCTCTTTAGTTCTTTGAAGAGCTTTCCGAACCTATCAAGAACTTATTCTTGTGCCGTTCATATGACTTATCAAACGGTTCACCATCCCGTTTATGGCATCTACAAATACCAAGGTCCGTGTTTTCTTATAAACATCGGGTCAAGATTTTCACCTACAAAAATCTGATCGTAGAGTGGACTTGGGGATCAATTTCGTTGACGGGTCTCGTTATTCTTGGCAGGGTTCGCATCACTTGTGCTCACATCATTCCCTCCCTCCTCAAAAGGATTTGTCCTCGAATCTGAATCAAGTTCAAAAAGAGATAGGTCAGAAACATTGAAAGTAGCAATTACATTATACTCACCTAGTAAGTTTATCTTGTATGCATTATCATTGATGCGCTCCAAGACTTGGAATGGTTTATCACCCCTTGCATCAAGCTTCGATTTCCTTTGCTATGAAAACCTCTCCTTTCACATGTTTAACCAAACCCAATCTCCTGGTTCAAAGGTAACCTACTTACAACCCTTATTGGCATATTGCGCATACATGCGGTTCTTCTTCTCAATCTGCTCACATACTTTCTCATGTATTGTTTTAACCATTTTTGCCTTTTTCTTTCCATCTAAGCTAGCAATTTCACTCAAAGACAAAGGTATTAAATCTAACACAATCAATGGATTAAAACCATACACAATCTCAAATGGTGAAAAACCTGTGGAAGAATATATAGCACAATTATATGAAAACTCAATAAATGGCAAACAATCCTCCCAAGTTTTCAAATTCTTACCAATGATAGCATGTAACAAGATTCCTAAAGTCCTATTCACTACTTTAGTTTGTCCATCAGTTTATGGGTGACATGTAGTAGAAAACAAAAGTTTAGTACCTAACCTTCCCCACAACACTCTCCAAAAATGACTTAGGAACTTAACATCTCTATCTGAAATAATGGTTTTGGGCACACCATGAAGCCAAACCACTTCCCTAAAGAAAAGGTCAACAATATTTGTTGCATCATCAGTCTTATGGCAAGCAATGAAATGAGCCATCTTACTAAATCTATCCACAACAACAAATATGCTATCCCTACCCTTCTAGTCCTAGGCAAATCCAAAACAAAGTCCATGGATATGTCTGTCCAAGGTTGCATAGAAACAAGGTTGTTTTTGAACTTTTTCACTCCTCTCTTTTCCTTTCTTTTCACTCTTTTTCTTTTTATCACTCACTAACTTATTCTCTTCTACACATCTCACTTTCTTTTCCTCACTTGTGTAGTCACTCAACATTGGGCCTTTATCTTTATTCTTCTCTCTCATGGCCTTTGTTCTTTTATTATTCTTTTTCACCTCACTACCTGAACTCCCACAAGCTAATTGTTGAAGCTTAACCTGATCATGGTAAGCTTCTTTAGGTGATGAAGGTGTCAAAGTGATTTTCTTGCCATCATGCTCAAAGGAGTATCTATTTCTATACCCATCATGCATCACACACCTATCAAATTGCCAAGGTCTCCCCAACAATAAATGACTAGCATGCATGGGTACTACATCGCACACAGCTTCATCAATATACTTCCCAATAGTAAAAGCTACCACAACCTGCCTAGTAACTTTCACTTCTCCACCATCATTCAACCATGTAACCTATAAGGAGTAAGGTGTTTAATACATTTCAGCCCCAATTTATGCACCAAAGTGGTGGTAGTCACATTAGCATAACTATCCCCATCAATAATCATGCTACAAACTTTGATGCCAACTAAACATCTAGTGCGAAATATAGTTTCTCTTTGTTCTAAGCTTTCTTCTTTAAAATTCAGATTCAATGCACACCTAGCAACAAGAGATTCACCATGAGCAGCATATTCAACATCTCAATCAACATTCCTCTAAAGGTGGCATGCTACTCTCACTACCATTCCCGTCACAATCATTATCATTTTCAGATTTGGAAACAATCTCATCACCTTTATGTACATGGACTTTCTATTAGGACAATCAGATGCATAATGACCACAACCTTGACACTTAAAACACTTTATATCTCTATGTTTAGAGGTTTTTGAAAAACAATCAGAAGTACCCTTTTGAGTTGAAGTACTCTTGTCCTTGTTTTTGTTTGCATCCAGCCCCTTTTCCTTGGAATCAATGGCTTTCTCCTTCTTCTTCTATCATATTTGTTCCATTTTGAACTCCATTTGCTGCTGGAATTCGAAAATGACTTGGCTGCTCCCCTTTGTTTTTGTTGTCTCTCCACCCTCATGGCCATGTTAACTAGGTCCTCCATCTCAATGTAATGGTGCAACTCCACTACATCAGCTATCTCCTTGTTCAGACCTCCTATAAACCTAACCATTGTCACATATCTATCCCCCTCAATGTTAGCTTTAATCAAGAGCATCTCCATCTCCTTATGGTAATCTTCCACTGATTTTGACCCTTGAGTAAGCTTATGCAACTTCTGGTGCAACTCTCTATAGTAATAAGAAGGCACAAATTGCTTCTTCATTACTCTCTTCATCTCATCCCAGTTCTCAATAGGACATTCACCAGTTCTCCTCCTAGACTATACTAATTCATCCCACCAAACTAAAGCATAATCTGAAAATTCTATTGCAGTCAACCTTACCTCCTTCTCTTTAGAATAGTTGTGACAAGCAAATATCAAATCCACTTTTCTCTCCCACTCCAAGTACACTTTAGCATCATTTCTACCCTTGAATGGAGGTATATTCATCTTGATAGTATTTAGATTACTATCCCTCCTATTTTCTATTCTAACTTCGCCCTTTCTATTTCGAGTCAAGCTTCCCTCTTCAAATTCATTTTCAAACAGCCTCTGATCAAACTCATTTTGATGCCTATTCCCATCATTAGTTCGTCTACCATTCCTTGGCAAGCTTTGTGACAACTCCCTCTTCCATTCATCCAACTCATCTAGCCTACTATTCAACTTTTGAAATTGACTAGTAAAGGCCCTATACATCAATGTCATGTTTGGAGTCATGTTAACTTCATCATTTGAGGGCTCTTTACCCTCCCTCCTTGTTGAAGGATCACTCATTTTATGAACCTGCAAGAAATGTTAGTAAAACAACCTCACAAAACACTCCCTCACGTGTTTCACTCAAAAGATGGCACTCCACTTGTGTTTCACACAATTGTTGGCTTTTTTCCTCTTTAAGCTCATACATGCAAGCCTTTTACCACTCAAACTTGTTGTTCTCAATTGCACTTCCGAATTAATCCTCAAACCAAAATACTCACAAATAGCAAATTAATACTAGGATTGCAATGAAAACATTTAGCAAGGAAGACAGGCACAAAAACTAGAAGCAAATATACCAAAATAAATAAATTGAAATGAGCATGCAAGATATGAAGAGTTTGCTGCCAAAAATACAGATATTGAATTAACAAGAATCAAATTGTTAATTATGGTGTATATGGAAGCAAGAGCAGGAGAAACCAAAAATAGCAACTTAGATTTGAAGGAAAAAGACAAACTAATGCAGAAATGCAGAAATTGATGTTTCCTTAGTGGAAAAATCAATTTTGATGTAAAAAGATAAAAAGACACAAAGGAAAGAAATTAAATAGGTTTCCTAATTTTAATCATACCCTTAATTCTCCCCCCCCCCCAAAAAGTGTACAAGTTCAAAGAACTTGCTGCTAACCAGATTAAACATTTCTGTGGTGCTTTTCTTCTTTTAACTGCAACTCTTTCAATTTTCCTCCTTTTTTCTTTTTTTTTTTTAACAGCAGCACAAATATATTATTTTTAATAGTGGCACAATTTTTTTTTAATATAGGATAAACAGCAAATAACACCAAAATATTAAAAAAAAAATCAAAATCAAATCCCAAACAATCAAACCAGCCACAATATGCACTCTATACCCAGATTTGGTTCTAGTTGAATTCACCCTAATCTGGCTTTGATACCAAATGATGCGGAACCCCAAGGATATTTATAATCCAGAAACCCCAAATAAACAATTGATAGGGAACAAGAAAAGACAGAGAATGCTCTACCTAATGAACCCCGAAATGACTAATGCAAATGGAAACGCAAGTAATTGGTTGATTAAGAAATCAAGAACAGAAATTTCACTAGGATGTAAGTACCTGATGAAGTTCAATTCTTGATGCAATAGAGATTCAAACTAAGCCTTGAACAAAGAGTATAAAACTCCAAAACAATTTTTTTTTTCATTCTATATCCTCGTACATGTACTTGGATATTTATACCTCCACAAGTTCAAAGAACCTAAACTATTAGGTTAACCTGTAAATTGGGCCTCCCAACAAAAAAAAAAAAAACCCAAATGCAAATTGCAAGTAGTGAACTGCCTAAAATCTAATCTATAAACTTGGAATGATGAATTAAACATAAGTTGGACCCATCTTGCAAATTCAGCCGAATTTGATTAGGTGAAGCTCCACTGGCCTTCATTGCATCTTGAGCTTCCATTCCTTCTAACATTCTGCCCATATAAGTTTGAAGTGATTCCTTGAACTTTTTGGCCCTCAATCTTGTAATTGGTCCTTGAGGTAATGTTAGCTTATCCGATGCTCCTCTCCTCTTGCCATTGATGCTTGTGCTCACATCAGTGGAAGTGAAGGAATTGAAAGAGAGTTTTTCTCCTGGTTGAGAGTCTTCAAAAACAAGGAGAGCTCAAAACTAGAAAGGGCCCGTCCAAGAACAAAAAAATAGAGTATATAAATATAAGAAGAATCCTCCATAATTGCAGTACCTAGATAGGTGAAGTAAGGCATTCCTAGCACAAAGGGATCACTATAGCATCCCAGTACAACCCTCTGACACTCAGTAGTGCCAAGGACCACTCACAGCCACCCACAAAATCAGAGACAAATGTGCACAAGCAGTGTAAACCCAAAAACGTGGTGGAGAGCATTGAAGTGGAGTGGCAAGACTTGCCTTGTTTCCAAAAGGGGTGAATAAAGGAGTAGTTGAAACAAAGGAGAAGATTTTAGAGCACTATGTCAAAATAATTCAGCCCGATTCTGTTCCTTACAAGCTGACCTATTTCGTGCATTTGGAGGTGGCCATTGGAGCTTGGTAGCTTCTGGTTGGTTTGTTTTTATTTCTTTTACCTTTCTGTACACTAGCCATAAACTTAGATGCCTTGAGTTAGGAGGATAGTAAGTTTTATCATCAATCTCTCAGTGCATGGTTGATTGTGTTGTGGGGACTAACCACTTAGCTAGCTAGCTAGCTAGGTTCAACGGGGCATCATGTCCATTTGCATTTTGCCCATTTCTAACAAAAAAGTGCTGGTCTGTTTCATTAAAAAAAATAATGATAAATAAATAAATATAATAATAAAAGTGAATATATATAAAAAATAAAAATATGAGAAAATTTCTTTTTTTTTTTGTACCATTCTTTTGCAAAACAAATTTTTTTAAGTTGTAGAAATAAAGGCAAAGGCATTTATTTTATAACTTATATAGGCCTTGCCTGGGGAATGGTCTATTTTAATGTTCATTAAAACTCAAATACTTTGCAAGAAATCATCCAATTAAGCTTTCTAAGAAAAGTTATGAGAAACAAAGGAAAAGTATTTTTTTTTCTTATAACTTGATTAGATCCCTACCTGAAGAGGGATGAATCTGTATCAATAATCCTTAAAAAGCTTATTAGTAAGAGAGTCCTAAAATTTACCAAAAATTCATACTTTTTTTTTTTACTAAAGGAAGTTAGGGAAGCAAAGGCAAACGCATTTATTTCCATAATCTTAAAGTAGTTCCCCACCTAAAAAGGACAGGCTATCTTTTTCAAAAATTGGCAATATAAAGA
This sequence comes from Dicorynia guianensis, assembly GCA_037013595.1. Taxonomy (NCBI): domain Eukaryota; kingdom Viridiplantae; phylum Streptophyta; class Magnoliopsida; order Fabales; family Fabaceae; genus Dicorynia; species Dicorynia guianensis. The sequence continues at coordinate 9,818,229 of JASUAB010000015.1, forward strand.
TCAAATTATTCAACCTTTATAATTTAGATATATATATATATATTAAGGAAGTATAGACAAAATTTATTGCAAGTATAAATGGCATAAAATCAACATGGCAACGAAAGGGTGTTGTAGGGTACTAATATTTTTCTTTCACATAATCAACCTCTGAACCCTTTTTTTAAAAAAAAACACAGACTATTTTTTTTAATATAAAGGTGTCCGATCTTACTAAGATTTTAGATTAATGACAACTGCCTTTTTTCTTTTAAACCCCATTTCTCCCATTTTACAAATAATGCTATCCATCCCTTTTCTTTTTTCACAAAAGGATATATACAAAAAAATAAATTTTTTTACCTGCATCACGTGGATGTCGTGACAGCTTGGCGACTCTACTAAGGACACTTTTAGAGGGTTAAGCCATGCAGGTCAATTTTATGTCGTATTGTGGTACTATAATTTGCAATTGTCATGCTTCAAATTTGTGGTTTTGTTTTGTGGTCTCATCTTTTCATGCTTTGTGTATTTGGTAATTATAGCTTTTTCATATAAATTGTGAAGATACCAAGACACAAGGTGCACTTTCTACCTTCTTGTGCAAGAATGTTTTATCTTCAACAATTTCTTTGGCATTCCTATTTGTACAGTCTTTCTCTTGTGGTGTAGGTTCTTGTAAGTGTTAGTTTCATTCCCCTCACACACATGCACTCTCACTTCCACACACTATAGAAAGAGGGGTGATGACCCCTGTGCCCTATAGTTGGGCCACATAGGTCACCCTTTTGGGCTAGAGCGGAAAATGTAGGGTTAGACTTGAAGAGACCTTTGTCTCCATGTAGGCACTCAAAAAATCCCCCACTCAAATTGAAGTCTTTCTGTCTGTGGCCTATTATGGGCAAGGATTAGGTGCCTCTACTAATCAAGTGTGAGGATAATTTGGGAACCCAATGTAAGAATTTAGAACCTACCTATCACGTTAGTTGAAATCTAGAGCTAACCCACTCAAGAGGTGCAACCTTAACCTTTGGATCAAAAAGAAAGCCTAGAATTCACCCTTTTAGATGCCATGGGGAACACTTTTGCATCTTGATTGTTGCTACTTATTTGTCATTGCATGTTTATTTCCTACTTGTACATGTGCACAAGATAGATTACTCAACACTCATCTTTTCACTATTGCATGCATAAAGTCCTCTACCCAGATGTTGTTCACCTATAGATTAGACAAGAGCAAAGTAAGGCTAGTCTTTGAGAAGCCTTTGTTTCTGTATAAGGCTTGAAACTCTCTTACTCAAATTAAAATCCTTTACTAGCCAAGTGTGGTGTAGTAAGGATAATTTGAGAACCTGTGTAGGACTATCCCTCCCTCCCTCTCACTTTCTCTCTCCCCCTCACTCCTTTTGAAAACTCCATTTCTCTCTATCTTTTTCTAAAATTTCTCTCTCTCTAACATTTCTCTTTCCCTCTGCTGTTTGAAGGTTCATGCACACTCTTTCACTCCCTCTCTCTCTTCTGCTCTCTCTAAAACCTCACTCTCTCTTGCTCTCCCTAAAACTTTACTCTCTCTCTATGTTGCACTCTCACACTCTCTCCCTTGCTCTTTCTCTCACTCTTTTCTTCTCTCTCTTGCTCTCCCTCTTAGTGACTCTCCCCAAAGCTTCTTTTTCTCACTCTCTCTCTTTCTCCCTCTCTGTCTCTCAAACTTCTTTCTCTCCCACTCTCTCTCACAATGTCTTCACTTTCTCTTTTTGTCTGTCTCTTTCTCTACCACTCTCTTCCCCTCTATCTCTCTCTCTCAAACTTCTCCATCCCTTTCTCTCTCAACAGCTTCACTTTCTCTGTCTATCTCCCTCTCCAAATCTCTCTATCAACAGCATCACTTTCTTTGTCTATCTCTCTCTCTCTCTCTCTTTCTTTCCCTCTATCTCTATCTCTATCTCTCTCTGCTACTCTCTCCTTTGTCTCTCTTAAACTTCTTTCTCTCCCACACTCTTTCTCAAAAATTTCACTTTCTCAGCCAGTCTGTCTATCTCTTTGTCTCTCCCTCTCTCTTACAGTCTCTCTATAAAACTTCTTTTTCTCTCTCTCTCTCCAAATGTTCTCTTTCTCTCATTCTTTCTAAAGTTTCCCTCTCTCTAGTGCCCTCCTTAAAACTTCTCTCTCTCACTAACTCTCTTTCTCTCTCCTCCTCTAAAACTTCTGTCATATGCTGTCTCTCTTTGTGAAACCTCTATCATATGCACTCTGTCTCGCTCACTCACTACAATGCTCTCTGTCTCTCTTTCTCTCTCTCTCTCTCTCTCTATCTTTTTCTATATAAATGTTCTCACTCTCTGGTTCTTTCTAAAACGTCTTTGTCACTTGCTTTCCCTAAAACTTTCCTCCGTCTCTCACTCTTGCTCTAAAACTTCTTTCTTTGTGCAAAATTTGTCTCTTACTAACTCTATCTCTCTTTCTCTCTCTGCTCAACACACACACACACACTCTCTCTCTCTCTCTCCCTCTCTCTCTAAAACCTTCTTTTCATGTTGCTCTATCTAAGACTTCTCTCTCTCTCTCTCTCTCTCTCTCTCTCTCTCTCTCTCTCTCTCTCTCTCTCTCTCTCTCTCTTTCTATGTCTACAACTCCCTCTTAATCTTCTCCTCTCTTTCTTTGTGTTTGTCTATCAGTCGATCTATCTCTCTGTCTTGTAGTCTCTGTCTAACACCTCTTTCTCTCTCTCTCTCTCTCTCTCTCTCTCTCTCTCTCTCTCTCTCCAAATCTTCACTTTCTGTCCCTCTTATCTCTCAGTCTATTTGTTTCTCTCTCCCAAAGTCTCTCTCTAAAACTTTTCTCTCTCTTTTTCTCTTTCTCTCTCCTATAGACTCCCTCTAAAAACTTCTCTTTTCCTTTCTCTATAATCTCTCTCCTACTCTTCCTCTCTATCTCTCTCTCCAAAACTTCTCTTTCACTCTCTTCCCCACTCTCTCTTACACTTCTTTCTCTCCCACTCTCACTCTTAACAACTTCACTTTCTATATCTGTATCACTCCCAGCCTTGCTGTAAAACTTCTCTTTCTCTCTGTCTCTATTTCTGTCATTCTATCTAAAGCTTCCCCCTCCCTCTCCAAAACTTCTCTCTCTCCCTCTTGCTCTCTCTAAAATTTCTTTCTCTCTTGCTCTCCTAAAAACTTCATTCTCTCTCATTATCTTTTCCCTCTTGCTCTCCATCCTTGTCTCCCTCTCCATAACTTCTCTTTCTCTCTCCCTCCTCTCTCTCTCACTCTTTGTCTCTATCTCTCTCTAAAACTTCTCTTTGTTTCTCTCTCCCTCTATCTCTCTGTCTTAAACTTCTTTCTCTCCCACTTTCTTTCTCAAAAACATCACTTTCTCTCTTTGTCTATCTCTCTCTTTCCCTCTATCTCTTTCTGTCTGCCCCTCTCTTTCACAATCTCTTTCTAAAACTTCTCTTTCTCTCTCCCTTTCCAAATCTTCTCTTTCTCTCTCTATCTCTCTTCCTTTCATTCTTTCTAGAGCATCCCTCTCCCTCTCTCGCTCTCTTCCTAAAACTTCTCTCTTTCTCTCTCTCTCTTAAACTTCTTTCTCTCCTACCTCTCTCAAAACTTCACTTTCTCTCTTCTTCTATCTATTTCTCCCTATCCTCTCTCTCCTGCTTGTCCTTTCCGTCTCTTTCTCCAAAACTTATCTTTCTCTTTCTCTTCCTCTACCTCTCCCTCTCTAATAATCTTCAATTTCTCTTGTTCTCTCTCCTTAAAACTTCTCTCTCTCTTGTGCTCTGTTTGAAACTTCTCTCACATGATGTCTCTCTCTATGCCACTCTCTCTCTCAACCTCTCTCTCTCACACTCTCTCTATCTTCTCTCTCTTGTTCTTTATCTCTTTCTCTCTCTCCAAAACTTTTCTTTCTTTCTCTCTCTGTCTCTCTGTGTCTCTCTCTCAAAAACTTCACTTTCTCTCTTCTTCTATCTGTCTCTATCTTTTCTCTCCTACTCCCCCACTCTGTTTCTCTCTCTCCAAACTTCTCTTTCTCTCTCTCTCCCTCTCCCTCTTTGAAAAACTTCACTTTCTTTCGTTCGCTCTCCCTAAAACTTCTCTTTCTCTCTCTCTAGCACTCACTCTCTCTCTCATGCTTTCCCTAAAATTGCTCTCATATGCTATTTTTCTCTCTATATTGCTCCTTCTCTTCACCTCTTTCACACTCTCTCTATCTTCTCTCTCTTGCTCTCTCTATCTCTGTCTCTCTCTCCAAAATTCTCTTACCCTCTCTCTCACTTTCTCTCTCTTAAACTTCTTTCTCTCGCACTCTCTCAAAAACATCACTTCCTCTCTCGGTATGTCTATCTCTCTCTCTCTCACATTCTCTAGAAAACCTCTCTCTTTCACCCTCCCTAAAGCTTCACTCTCTCTCTCTCCCCTCCTGCTCCTCTAAAACTACTCCTCATACACTGTCTCTCTCTTTGAAACTTGTCTCTATCCACTCTTCCTCTGAAACTTCCTTCTACACCCACTCTCTCTGTATCCTCTCTCTCTCTCTCTCTCTCTCTCTCTCTCTCTCTCTCTCTTTGTCTTTCTCTCTATCTTCTCTCTCTTGCTCTCCCTCTCTGTCTCTCTCTCCAGACTTCTTTTTCTTTCTCTCCAACTGTCTCCCTTAAACTTCCTTCTCCCCCACTCTTTCTCTCAAAAACTTGACTCTCTCTCTCTCTCTCTCCAGATCTTCTCTCTCTCTCTCTCTCTCTCTCTCTCTCTCTCTCTTTCTTTCATGCTTTCTAAAGCATCCCCCTCCCTCTCTATCTTCTCTTTCCTACTCTCCCTCTTTGTCTTTCTCTCCAAAGCTTCTCTTTGTCTCTCTTTTCCACTCTCCCTCTTTGAAAAACCTCACTTTCTCTTGCTCTCTCTCCCTAAAACTTCTCTCTCTTTCTCTCTCCCTCTCTCATGCTCTCTCTAAAACTTCTCTCATATGCTGTTTCTTTCTCTGTCTATGTCAGACTTTCTCTACCTCTCTCACCCACTCTATCTTCTCTCTTTGCTCTCTATCTATCTCTCTCTCCAAAACTTCTCTCTCTGCCCCTCTCTGTCTCATGCTCTCTTTCTCTACTAAAACTTCCATCTCTCTCTCTCCCTTGCAACACTCTCTCTTTCTTTCTCTCTCTCTCTCTCTTCCTCCCTCCCTTTCTCACCCTTTTTCTCTCACTTTCTTTCTTGCTCTGTCTCCATCTCTCTCTCCCTTTATCTCTCTCTCTCTCTGTCTCCCCTTAGTACCCTCTCTCTGGCCCTAAAATTCACTCTCTTTCTCTTTCCAACGTATCACTCTCTCTCTCCTTGGAACTCATCTCTCTCCAGCAAGTCCCTCTCTCTTTTTCCCTCTCTCACTTTCTAACTCTCTTTTGCTCTGCCTCCCTCTCTCTCTCTCTCTCTCTCTCTCACACACACACAAAAACATACACATGTTCTCTTTCTAAAACTTCTCTTTCTGTATCTCCCTTTCTATCTCTCTCTCTCCCTTTCTCACTTGCTCTCACTCTCCCTTTCTCTTTCTCTCTCTCCCCCCTCCCACCCTCTCCCCAACATACACAAAAACTCTCTTACCCCTCAACACACTCTCTCTCTCCTCCACCAACATGTTTCTCTTTCTCTCTCTCTAAAACTTCTTTTTATATCTCTCTTTGTCCCCCTCTATCTAAACATCTCTTTCTCTGCTCTCTCTAAAGCTCTTACTTAAACTTCTCTCTCTCTCTTTCTCTCTCTCACTCACTCTAAAACATTTCTCTCTCTCTCTCTCTCTCTCTCTCTCTCTCTAAAATCTGTCTCTAGAACTTCTTCCCCTCTCTGTCACTAAAATCTCTCTCTATCTAAAACATCTCTTTTCCTTTCTCTCCCTTTATGTCCTAATTCACTCACTTTCTCTCTCTAAAACTTCTCTATCTCTCTCTCTGTCCAAAACTCCTTTCACACTCTCTCTCTTTCACTCTTTTCCTAAAACTTCTTTCACTCTTTCTCTCTCTCTCTCAAACTTCTATCTCTCTCTTTCTCCCTCTCTCCAAAATATCTCTCTCACTGTCTCCAAAACTTCCCCCCCTCTGTTGTTGAAACCTCTCTATATCTAAAACTTCTCTTTCCTTTTCTCTCCCTGTTTTTCTCTAATTTACTCACTTTCTCTCTCTAAAACTACTCTCTTTGCTTAAAAGTTCTCTATATCTCTCTCCAAAACTCCTCTCACACACTCTTTCTTGCTCAAACCAAGTTTTCTTTCTCTCATTCTCTCTAAAAACTTCTCTCTTCATCTAAATCTTCTCTTTCTCTCTCTCCATGTATCTCTTTGTCTAAATTTTCTCTCTCTTCCCCCTCACTTTGAAAGTTCTCTCTCACACTCACTCTTTTTATCTTTCTCTCTATGTCTGTCTGTTTATCTCTCTCTCGATAGCTTCCCTTTCTCTCTCAATAGCTCTCCCTCTCTCTCTTAGTCTGTCTAAATTTTCTCTCTCACACACTCTCTCTTTAAAACTTCACTTCCTTTCCCTCTCTCCCCAACATGTCTCTATCTCTCTTTAAAACTTTTCTCTCTTTTTCTATGTAAAACTTTGCACTATCTCTCTATAAAAGTTCTCTTTTGCTCTTTCCCACACTCTCTCCCAAAAACTTCATAGTCTCTTTCTCTCTCTGAATCTTGTCTTTCTCTCTTTGTCTCTCTCTCTTCCTCTGTAATGCCTATGGGATTAAAAAAAGGGAGAGGGGTTGGAGAGAGAGGGAGAGACAGAGATAGAGAAAGGCAAAATGGAGGGACAGAGGGAAAGAGAGAGGCCTATTAGAGAGAGAGGGAAACAAAGAGAGATAGACAGATAGATTGATAGAGAGATAGTGGGACAAAGAGAGAGAGAGGGTAAGGAAGAGAGGAACAGAAAGAGAGACAGAGAACGAGTGAGAGAGAACAATTAAGAGGAGAGAAAGAGAAAGTACATGTTGGGGAGGAAGTGAGAGAGAGAAAAAAGAGATAGGGAGAGAACATATTGGGGAGAGAGAAAGAGAAGTTTGGAAGGAGATGGAGATAGAGAAAGAGAGAAGGTTAGGAAGAGATGGAGAGAGTGTGTGTTAGGGAGGGATATAAAGAAAGGAGTAAGCAAGAGAAAGAAAGAAATGTGTTAGGGGGAGAGCAAGAGAAACAAATGGAGAGAGGCATGGTAGGAAGAGAGAGAAAGGAAGAGAGATAGAGAAAGTCGCTTTGGTGGGAGAGAGTATTAAGGAGATGGAAAGAGATAGATAAAGAGAGAGCTAGAGAGATACAAGGACAGATAGAGAGGTAGACAAAGAGGGATGTGTCGGTAGGAGAGAGAAAGAGAGAGTACGAAGATGGAGAGAGAGAGAGTGTTGAAAAGAGGGAGACAGAGAGAGTAAGAAAGAAAGAAGAGAGAAAAGAGAAGAGATAGAAACAGAGATGGTATGGGGGAGGGGAATTGAGAGAGAAAGGGAGGGTATGGGAGAGGGGGATTAAAAGAGAGACAAAGAGAGTGAGAGAGAGAGAGAGAGAGAGAGAGAGAGAGAGAGAGAGAGAGAGAGAGAGAATGAGTGTTAGGGAGGGGGCATAGAGAGAGAGGGACAGAGTGATAGATGGGGTTGAGAGCAAGAGAGAGAAAGAGAGATTGGGTGAAAATTTAGAGGGAGAGTGTGAGAGAGAGAAATTTGATAGAGGGAGTTGTTTTAGAGAGAGAAATAGAGTGAGTAGCTTTAGAGAGAGGGGGAGAGAGAAAAAGAGAGAAGATTTAAAGAGAGTGAGAGAGTAATTTTAGAGAGATAAAAGTTTTAGAGAGAAAGAAAGTGAATAAGAGGGGAGGGAGGGAGATAGATAGAGAGAGATAGAAAGAGAGTAAGAGAGAGAGGTTTTAGAGTGGGGGAGAGAGAGACATAGAGAGAGACAAAGAGAGGAAGAAGTTTTACAGGGAGAGGGAAAGAGAGAAGACAAGTTTCATAGAGAGAGAGAGAGTAAGGGAAGTTTTAGGGAGAGAAAGAGGGAAAGAGAAAAAGTGAACTTTTAGAAAGAGAGTGTGAGAAGTTTTATAAAGGGGGAGACACAATGAGAGAGAGAGAGAGAGAGAAACACAAGTTTCAAAGAAAGAGACTAAGAAGTTTTAAGGAGAGAAAGAGAGGGAAAGAAGAAAAGAGATCTTTTAGAGAGAGATTGAGAACTTTTACAAAGAAAAAGAGAGAGAAGTTTTAGAGACAGAAAGAGAAGTGTTGGGAAGAAAGGGAAAGGTAGTAAAGTTTTAGAGAGAGAGTGTGTGTGAGAGAGAAATTTTGGACAAACAGAGAGAGGGAGAGCTATAGACAGAGAAAAGGAAACTTTGGATAGACAGAGAGACAGACAGACAGAGAGAAAGGAAAAGAGAAAGTGAGTGAGAGAGAGAACTTTCAAAGTAAAGGAGAGAGAGAGAGAGACAAAAGAGATGTTTTAGAGAGAGAGAGTGGTGATGGAGTGAGAGGGAGAGAATTTTAGTGAGAATAAGAGAGAGTGAGATGTTTTTAGGAGAGAGAGATTGAGAGAGAAATTTTAGACAAAGAGACAGAGGGGGGAGAGAGAGAGAGAAAGAGAGCAAGATAGAAGTTTTGGAGAGGGAGATAGAGGCATAGGAAGAGAGAAAGAGACAGTAAGAGAACTTTTAGAGAGAGGGAGAGGGGAGGGAGAGAGAGAAAGAGAAGATTCGTATAGAGAGAGAAGTTTTAGAAAAAGAGAACTTGGTTCAAGCAAGAGAGAAAGAGTAAGGGGAGTTTTGGAGAGAGATATAGAGAAGTTTTAAGTAGAGAGAGTAGTTTTAGGGAGAGAAAGTGAGTAAATAAGAGAAAAAGGGAGGGAAAGGGAAAGAGAAATTTAGATAGAGAGAGAGGTTTCAGCAAGAGAGGGGTAGAAGTTTTAGAGACACAAAGAGAGAGGTTTTGGAGTGAGAAGGAGAAAGAGAGAGAAAATTTCTAGAAAGAGAGAAATAGTGTGAGTGTGAGAGAAGTTTTGGAGAGAGAGTAGTTTTAGAGAGAGAAAGTGAGTAAATGTGAGAAAGATGGATAGAGAGAGGGAAAGAGATGTTTTAGATAAAGAGAGGTTTCAATGAGAGAGGGAGACAAGTTTTAGAGCTAGAGAGACAGAGAGAGAGAGAGAGAGAGAGAGAGAGAGAGAGAAAGAGATGGAGAGTGATGATAAAAGCATAGTGGAAATAGCTGATCCAATTCAAATTCCAAGTGATCCAGTTACAAGAGCTAGAGCTAAAAGGTTCAAGGAGGCTTTCAATGGATTGATGCAGAGCATTTGGGTTGAGGAGTGCTTTTTAAGGCCCAAATACTTAGACTCCAGTGCAGACCAAGGGTGGATTTCGTTGGTCCGAATGGTAGAGTAATTTCAGCCTTTTTCTAAAGGCCATACACTTGAAAGGATTAATTTTAGCCTTTTTATTGAAGCCCATACACTTGGAAGGATTACTTTCAGCTCAAGCATGTGGATTTGAGAGAATCAAGGAGATTAGATTTGGCTGATTATTACCTAGCAAATTTGGGAGAACTTTCCTTTTTTATGGGATTTGGTCAGCCTTTTGGAATATATCTTCAACAATTATTGCATTGGGCTGATTATTTGGCTAATTATTCTCATGTAAAGGCTGGCATGCCATAATTATAGGGATTACCTTCCTTTTACTATTTGTTTCCTTTTTCAAATTGTAATAACTCAGCCTATATATATGTATACCAAGGCTGAGAAGTGCAGATCAGTTTTCTAGATAAAAGTTGAGAGTTTTCTCTTTGGTTCTTTAAAGAACTTTTCGAACTTATCAAGAACTTGTTCTTGTGGCATTCATCCAACTTATCAAATAGTTCACCATCCCGTTTGTGGCGTCTACACATACCAAGGTTCGTGTTTTCTTATAAACATCAGGTCGAGGTTTCCACCTATAAAATCTGATCGTAGAATGGTCTTGGGAATCAATTTCGTTGACAGGTCTCATTATTCTTGGCGGGTTCACATTAAAGAGTTAGTGAGATAGAGATAAAGTGGAATAGAAAGACAGAAATAGAAGTTTTACAGAGAGAGAAAGAGAGAGACAAAGAGAAAAAAAGTTTTTGAGAGAGACTAAGAAAAGTTTTATAGAGAAAGGGAAAAACAAAAAGAGAACTTTTAGATAGAGAGTGAGAAGTTTTACAGAGGAAGAGAGAGAGACAAGTTTCAGAGAGAGAAAGAGACTATGTAGTTTTTGGGAGAGAGTGTGGGAAAGACCAAAAGAGAACTTTTATAGAGAGATAGTGCAAAGTTTTACATAGAAAAAGAGAGAAAGTTTTAGAGAGAGATAGAGACATGTTGGGGAGAGAGGGAAAGGAAGTGAAGTTTTAAAGAGAGAGTGTGTGAGAGAGAAAATTTAGACAGACTACGAGAGAGGGAGAGCTATTGAGAGAAAGGGAAGCTATGGAGAGAGAGATAGACAGACAGACATAGAGAGAAAGATAAAAAGAGTGAGTGTGAGAGAGAACTTTCAAAGTGAGGGGGGAGAGAGAGAAAATTTAGACAAAGAGATAGGGGAGAGGGAGAAAGAGAAGATTTAGATGGAGAGAGAAGTTTTTAGAGAGAATGAGAGAAAGAAAACTTGGTTTGAGCAAGAGAGAGATAGGGGGTGTCGGTAATTTTGACACAAGATATTATAGAGAGAATAATAGTTTAAAATAGATGGATTTCTTATATACAAAATTCTAATTAAAGGAAAATAATAAATAGGAATGCAAATCAAATATGAGAAATTTAAAGGAGTGAATTAGAAACTCAAAAAACTTCTCTAAATCTCTCTCGTCCCTCTGTAAATCTCTCAGTATTTCTGTAAGATTTTCACTCTTTAATAAAGTTTAAATTTAAGTATGCTCTACACTTGTCTTACGAGGATCCTGTGCATCAGAAATTTCTATTTGTGTTTTTAATTTGCATTCCTTTAAATTTCCAATATTTGATTTGCATTCCTGTTTATTATTTTCCCTCCAACTGTCTCCCTTAAACTTCCTTCTCCCCCACTCTTTCTCTCAAAAACTTGACTCTTTCTCTCTCTCTCTCTCTCTCTCTCTCTCTCTCTCTCTCTCTCTCTCTCTCTCTCTCTCTCTCTCTCTCTTTCATGCTTTCTAAAGCATCCCCCTCCCTCTCTATCTTCTCTTTCCTGCTCTCCCTCTTTGTCTTTCTCTCCAAAACTTCTCTTTGTCTCTCTTTCCCACTCTCTCTCTTTGAAAAACCTCACTTTCTCTTGCTCTCTCTCCCTAAAACTTCTCTCTCTTTCTCTCTCCCTCTCTCATGCTCTCTCTAAAACTTCTCTCATATGCTGTTTCTTTCTCTGTCTATGTCAGACTTTCTCTACCTCTCTCACACACCCTATCTTCTCTCTTTGCTCTCTATCTGTCTCTCTCTCCAAAACTTCTCTCTCTCCCCCTCTCTGTCCCAAACTTCTATGTCTCGCATTCTCTCTCAAAAGCATCACTTTTTGTCTCTGTTTGTCTATCTCTTACTCTCTCTTTCCCTTTCTTTCTCACTCTCTTGAAATCTTCTCTCTCTCTCTCTCACCTGCCTGAAAGCTTCACTTTCTTTCTCCTACTCTAAAACTTCTTTCATATGCTATCTTCCACTCGTTGAAACTTCTCTCATACACAAAAGGGAGAGACTGAGAGAAAGAGAAGTTTTGGAAAGAAAGACTAAGAGGGAGAGATGTAGAAAAAAAATAGAGAGAGAGAGAGAGATTGTTGGACTGAGAGAGAGAAAGAGAGGTTTTTGGAAGAGAGAATGGGAGAGAAAGAAGTTGAAGAGTAGGAGAGAGAGAAGTTTTAGAGACAGAGACAGAGAGAGGTAGAGAGAGACTGACAGCCAGTCAAAGAGAGAAAGTGAAGTTTTTTTTAGAGATAATGTGCAAGAGAATGAAGTTTAAGAGAGAGAGGGGATGAAACAAAGAAAGAGAATTTTGGAGAGAGAGACAGAGAGCAAGAGGAAGAGAGAAGATAGAGGGAGATAAAGTGATGCTTCAGAGGGAGAGAGTGGAAGATAAAGAAGTTTAAGAGACATAGAAAGAGAGAGAGAGAGAGAGAGAGAGAGAGAGAGAGAGAAAGAGAGGTTCTGGAGACTGAGATTGAGAGGGAGAGATCTAGAGATGGAGAGAGAGAGAGAAAGAGAAAGAGGTAAGGAGAAATAGAGAAAGTTTGTTGGACAAGGTGAGAGAATGTGTGAGTGTTGGAAAAAGTGAGTGAGAGGGAGATTGAGATGATGCGAACCCCACCAAGAATAATGAGGCCCATCAACGAAATTGATTCCTAAGACCTTTCTATGATCAAATTTTGTAGATGAAAACCTCAACCCGATGTTTATAAGAAAACATGAATCTTAGTATGTGTAGATGCCATAAACGGGATTGTGAACCATTTGATAAGTTAAATGAATGCCATAAGAACAAGTTTTTGATAAGTTCAGAAAGAACCAAAGAGAAAACTCTCAACTTTTATTTAGAAAACTGATCTGAACTTTTCAACCTTGGTATATATATATATAGGCTGAGTTATTACAATTTGAAAAAGGAAACAAATAGCAAAAGGAAGGTAATCCCTGTAATTATGGCATGCCAGCCTTTACAAGAGAATAAGTAGCCAAATAATCAGCCCAATGACAAATTGCTGAAAATATATTCCAAAAGGCTGATCAAATCCCATAAAAAAGGAAAGTTATCCCAAATTCACTGGGTAATAATCAGTCAAATCTAATCTCCTTGATTCTCTCAAATCCACATGCTTGAGTTGAAATTAATCCTTCCAAGTGTTTAGGCTTCAATAAAAATGCTGAAATTAATCCTTCCAAGTGTATGAGCTTCAGAAAAAGGTTGAAATTACTCCACTACTTGGACTAACGAAATCCACCCTTGTCTGCACTTGAGTCTAAGTATTTTGGCCTTTAAAGCACTCCTTAACCCAAATGCTTTGCATTAATCCATTGAAAGCCTCCTTGAACCTTTTAGCTCTAGCTCTTGTAATTGGACCACTTGGAATTTGAATTGGATCAGCCGTATCTGCCATACTTTTATCATCATTCCCCTCCTCTTGAGGATGATTTGTCCTCAAATCATCACCTACATCAAAGGGGGTTAAATCAGTAATATTGAAAGTGGCTCTAACATTATACTCACATGGCAAATCTAGCTAGTATACATTGTCATTTATGTGCTCAAGAACTTGGAATGGTCCATCCCCTCTTGAAAGCAACTTAGAATGCCTTTGTGCTGGAAATCTTTCTTTCCTCATGTGCAACCAAACCCAATCTCCAAGTTCAAAAATGAGCTTATGACGCCCCTTGTTGGCTTGTTTCGCATATTACTCCATTCGATGCTCAATGTTGAACTTTGCCTTCTCATGTATGTACTTGACAAATTCAGCTTTCTTTTTGCCATCTAAATTAACACACTCTTTCAAAGGTAATGGTGCTAAATCTAATGGAGTTAAAGGATTAAAACCATAAACAATTTCAAAAGGTGAAAATCTCATTGCAGAATGAACAGTATAATTATAAGCAAATTCAACATGTGGTAACCAATCTTCCCAAGTTTTGATATTCTTTTTAATGATAGCCCTCAACAAGTTGTCAAAGTCCTATTTACTACTTTGATTTGACCATCAGTTTGTGGATGACAGGTAGTAGAAAATAATAACTTAGTCCTTAATTTACACTACAAAGTCTTTCAAAAGTAGCTCAAAAACTTAGCATCACGATCCGAAATGATTATCCTAGGCATCCCATGTAACCTTACAACCTCCCTAAAGAACAAATTAGCAATGTGTGATGCATCATCTGTTTTGTGACATGGAATAAAATGTGCCATCTCTTTTCATGTGTGGCCAAAAGAAATGCTCTTGCAGTATGGCTATTGTCTTAGCGACTCCAAAGTGTCCCATTAATCCTCCTCCATGGGATTCCCTCTCTAACAAGTCTCGCAATGAGCAATTAGGCACACATAGTTTATTCTCTTGAAACAAGAAATCATCATGTCTAAAGAACTTACCCATGGTCTTGCCTTCATAATTCCTAAACTCTTCACAGAAATCTTGGTCTAATGGATACAATTCTTTAATGTGTTCAAAACCAAGCAATTTTGCATCAAGAGTAGAAATCAAGGCATACCTGCAAGAGAGTGTATCAGCGACGATGTTTTCCTTACCTTGCTTATATCGGATGACATATGGGAATGCCTCAATGAACTCCACCCATCGTGCATGCCTCCTATTCAACTTATGTTGGCCCTTCAGATGCTTCAAGGACTCATGATTAGTGTGAATCACAAACTCTTTAGGCCAAAGGTAGTGTTGCCACGTCTCCAATGCTCGGACTAATGCATACATTTCCTTGTCATAAAGTAGGGTAGTTTAAAGTTGTGCCATTAAGCTTCTCACTGAAATATGCAATTGGTCGTCCACCTTGCATAAGAACAGGACCTCTTCCTATACCTGAAGCATCACATTCAATTTCAAATGTTTTAGTAAAATCAGGTAAAGCAAGTAAAGGTGCATGAGATAATTTTTCCTTGTGTAGTTTGAATGCCTCTTCTTGCTTTTCCTCCCATTTCAACCCAATGTCTTTCTTGATCACTTTAGTAAGTGGTGCAGCTATGCTACTGAAGTCTTTTATGAACCGTTAGTAAAAACTTGCAAGTCCATGGAAAACTGCTTTTAAAACAAAACATGGATTGTATGAGTGGTTAATGATGCCGTTTGGACTAACTAACGCATCAAGTACTTTCATGCGATTAATGAACCATGTTTTGCATCCATTTATAGACAGGTTTGTTGTTGTGTATTTTGATGATATACTCATTTATAGCAAGAGTTCAAATTCCAAGTGGTCCAATTACAAGAGCTAGAGCTAAAGGTTTAAGGAGGCTTTCGATGGATTGATGCAAAGCATTTAGGTTGAGGAGTGCTTTTTAAGGCCCAAATACTTAGACTCAAGTACATATCAAGGGTGGATTTTGTTGGTTTAAGTAGTGTAGTAATTTCAGCCCCATACACTTGGAAGGATTACTTTTAGCTCAAGCATGTGGATTTGAGAGAATCAAGGAGATTAGATTTGGCTGATTATTACCCAGTGAATTTGGGATAACTTTCCTTTTTTATGGGATTTGATCAGCCTTTTGGAATATATTTTCAGCAATTTGTCATTGGGCTGATTATTTGGCTACTTATTCTCTTGTAAAGGCTGACATGCCATAATTATAGGGATTACCTTCCTTTTGCTATTTGTTTTCTTTTTTAAATTGTAATAACTCAGCCTATATATATGTATTCCAAGGCTGAGAAGTTCAGATCAGTTTTCTAGATAAAAGTTGAGGGTTTTCTCTTTGGTTCTTTAAAGAACTTTTCGAACTTATTAAGAACTTGTTCTTGTGGCATTCATTCGAGTTATCAAATGGTTCAATATCCCGTTTGTGGCGTCTACACATACCAAGGTTCGTATTTTCTTATAAACATTGGGTCAAGGTTTCCACCTACAAAATCTGATCATAAAATGGTCTTGGAATCAATTTTGTTGACTGGTCTCATTATTCTTGGCGGGATTCGCATCATTTTGGTATCAGAGCCTGGTTCTAGTCTCAAGTTTTGCCTATCCAATTTTAGTTTTGCGGACAATATTCTTTGTTTTCTTTTGTTTAGATTCCAACTTCAGTTGATACATATTTAGAAAAAAAAGAAGAAAGAAAAGAAAAGCTGCGAAAAAAAAAGAAAAAAAAACATGGTATTTAGCAAAAGGAAAGAAGAACAAGTCAGAAACTGCCAAAAACTCCCCTTTGCATGATTTTAGTGATTCCCTTGATTCCATACTCTTCCTTGAACCATTGATAAGCTTGTGATTGAATTGTTGCTGGAAAAGGTTCTTGTTCTTGTTCGGATAAGTTTGAAAAGAACTAAAAGAGAAAATTATGAGTGGAAAAAGGCTGAAATTACTCCACCACTTGGACCAATGAAATCCACCCTTGATCTGCACTTGAGTCTAAGTATTTGGGCCTTAAAAAGACTCCTCAACCCAAATGCTTTGCATCAATCCATTGAAAGCCTCCTTGAACCTTTTAGCTCTAACTCTTGTAATTGGACCACTTGGAATTTGAATTGGATCAGCCGTGTCAGCCATACTTTTATCATCAGGAAAAGATGGAGAGAGAGAGAGAGAGAGAGAGAGAGAGAGAGAGAGAGAGAAATTTTGGAGGGAGATTGCAAGAGAGAGGAAGTGGCTGTCTGAGTGTGTTTAGGAGGGAGAGAGATAGAGTTAGTGAGAGACAAATTTTTGACAGAGAGAGAGACAAATAGAAGTTTTTGAGAGAAAGCAAAAGAAGTTTTAAACAAATAGAGAAGTTTAGAGAGAGAGGGATAGAGATAGATCGACATAGAGTGATAGGGAGCATATGACAGAAGTTTAAGAGAGACAGCATCAGAGAGAAATTTTGGGGGGAGAGAAAGAAGTTTAAGGGAGAGAGCTACATAGAGAGAGGGAAGGTTTAGAAAGAATGAGAGAAAGACAGAGAGAAAGAGAAAATTTGGAGAGAGAGAGAGAGAGAGAGAGAGAGAGAGAGAGAGAGAGAGAGAGAGAGACCAGGTAGACAGGCAAACAGAAAGAGAAAGAGAAGTTGTTGAGGGAGAGAATGGGAGAGAAAGAAGTCTGAGAGGGTGAGAAGAGAAACCAAAATTTTTTGGAGAGAGAGAGACAGAAAGGGAGAGTAGGAGAGAGAAGATAGAGAGGTGTAGAGAAGGAAAAGAGAGACAGAAAGAGATAAAGAGAGAAGAAGAAGACTTGGAGAGAGAGAGAAAGAGAAGTTTTAGAAGGAGATTGCAAGAGAGAGAGGGAGAGCAAAAAACAAAGAGAGAGAGAAGTTTTAGAGAAAAGCTGCAAGAGAGAGGAACAAAAAGACAGAGAGATAATATGAAAGAGAGAGAGTGGGAGAGAAAGAAATTTAAGAGAGAGAGAGAGGGAGTAAGAGAGAAAGAGAAGTTTTGGAGAGAGAGAGACTAAGAGGGAGAACAAGAGAGAGATGCAAGAGAGGGGAAGGGAAGATTTGGAGAGGGCGAGGAGATAGAAAGAGACAAACAGACAGATGGAAAAAGTGAAGTTATTGAGAGAGAGGGTGGGAAAGAAAGAAGTTTAGGAGAGAAAGCGAAAGAAGTTTTAAACACAGAGAGAAATTTTAAAGAGAGAGAAGGTTTAGGGAATGAGCTTGAGAGAGGGTGAGAGAGAGTAGAGAGGGAGAGTAGGAGAGAGAAAAGAGAGAGGGGCAGAGAGAGATCTATAAAGAAAGGGTATTGCAGGGAGAGAGAGAAGTTTTGGATAGAGCTAGAGAGAGAACTTATATATAGAAAAAGAGAGAGTGTGTGACATAGAGAGAGAGTGGGGAAAGAGAAGTTTAAGAGAGAGAGTGAAGCTTTAGGGAGGGCGAAAGAGAGATGTTTAGAGAGAACAAGTGCGAGAGAGAGAGAGAGAGAGAGAGAGAGAGAGAGAGAGAGAGAGAGAGAGAGAGACATAGAGAGATAGTGGGGAGAGAGAAGTTTAAGAGAGAGAGAGTAAAGCTTTAGGGAGGGCAAAAGAGAGAAATTTTAAAGAGAGCAAGAGAGAGAGAGAAGGAGAGAAGGTTTAGGGAGAGAACTAGAGAGAGAAGGAAGCTTTAGAAAGAATGAGAGAGAGAGAAGGAGTGAGGGAGAAAGTGATGTTTCTGAGAGAGAGGGAGAGAATTTTTAAGGTGAGAGCTAGAGAGAGACACGGAGGCTTTAGACAGAATGAAAGCAAGGAAGAGAGATAGGAGAGAGAAAGAGAAAGGGATGTTTTAGAGAGAGATTAAGAGAGAGAGGGAAAGAGAGATAGACAGATGGAGAAAGTGAAGTTTTTGAGGGTGAGAGGTAGGGAGAAAGTTGTTCAAGAGAAAGAGGGGAAAAGAGAGAGAGAGAGAGACAGACAAACAAGCAAAGAAAGCAAAGTTGTTGAGAGAGAGTGGGAGAGAAAGAAGTTTACGAGAGAGATAAGAGAAGTTTTGGAGAGAGAGAGTGAAAGAAAGAGTGTTGGGGAGGGAGAGAGAGGACAGAGAGATGTATGCTTTCGAAAGAATGAAAGAGAGAGAGAGAGAGAAGTTTTATTAGAGCAACATGGAAAGGAGGTTTTGAGAGAGGTAGAGAGAGAGGGAAGGCATGTGTGCGTTGGGGAGGGAGGGAGAGGGGAGAGAGATTGTGTTAGTGAGAGACAAATTTTAGACAAAGAGAGAAGATAGACAGAAGTTTTTGAGAGAAATTAAAAGAAGTTTTAAACAAAGAGAGAAGTTTTAGGGAGAGAAGGAGGTGTTGGGGAGAGCGAGAACAAAAGAGAGAGAGAAGTTTCAGAGCAAGAGAGAGAGAAAGAGAGGATACGAGAGAGGCTTCAAAGAGAGAGAGAGCTTATGACAGACATTTTAGAGGAAGAGAGAGAGAGGGAGAGTGAAGCTTTAGGGTAGGCGAGGGGGAGAGAAGTTTTAGAAAGAGTAAGGGAGAGACATAGAGAGAGAGAGAGAGAGAGAGAGAGAGATAAGTTTTAGGAAAGAGCTAGAAAGAGAGAAATGACAGCCAGATAGAGAGAGAAAGTGAAGTTTTTTGAGAGATAGTGTGGAAGAGAATGAAGTTTAAGAGAGAGAGGAAAGAAAGTAAGAAAGAGAAGTTTTGGAGCGAGAGACAGAGAGCAAGAGGAAGAGAGAGAAGATGGAGGGAGATAAAGTGATGTTTCAGAGGGAGAGAGTGGGAGATAAAGAAGTTTAAGAGATATATATATATATATATATAGAGAGAGAGAGAGAGAGAGAGAGAGAGAGAGAAAGAGAGGTTTTGGAGAGTGAGATTGAGGGGTAGAGATCTAGAGATGGAGAGAGAAAGAGAGTTAAGGAGAAACAAAGAGAGTTTGTTGGGCAAGGTGATAGAGTGTGTGAGTGTTGGAAAAAGTGAGAGTGAGAGGGAGATGGAGAAGATTCTAAGAGAGAGAGAGAGAGAGAGAGAGAGAGAGAGAGAGAGAGAGAGAGAGAGAGAATTTTGGAGGGAGATTGCAAGAGAGAGGGAGTGGGTGTGTGAGTGTGATGGGGTGGGAGAGAGATAGAGTTAGTGAGAGACAAATTTTAGGCAAAGAGAGAAAGAGACAAATAAAAGTTTTTGAGAGAAAGCGAAAGAAGTTTTAAACAAATAAAGAAGTTTTAAAAAGTTGCATATATACAAGAGTGGATCAACTTGACAAATTTTGTCTATTTTAATATTTTTATGTAAAATTTAATATTTTATACTTAATTTTATAAAATATTTATAGATAAACTTTTATAAGAATAACTTTTTTTAAAATCTTTTATAAACATCTGAGAAAGACATAGGGAACTTTTTTTTTATATATTTATAATAAAATAATGATTAAATATTGATTTTTTGAAAGGAATTAAATATTGATGTTGGTAGTGATGCATTGATTAGAAGTAAAATTATTATATGAATTTGTGCAGAAAAGAAACGAACAGAGGAAATGAAAGGAGAAAGAAGTAAAAGGGTTTTAAGAAATTTGGCCATTTTTAATGTGCATATATATATTCAATCTTTTTAATATTTTTTATAATCTTTTAAAATTTTAATTAATGAATTATTTTATACTTTATTTGTTCCAAATTTATTTTTTAATGTTTAATTTATAATATATTAATATGAACTTTTATATAAGGGATAAATAAATTTTTTTATCATTTATTATTTTTAAATATTATTTATTATTTAATTAGACAAATAAATTACTTATATTAATTTAATATAATATAGTGTAAAAGATAATTTAAGAAATATTGATATATTAAAATTTTAATTTAAAATAATAATATCTTATAATTATTTATTTGATATTTTATTTAATTTATATTAATTTTTATTTTATCTAATTTAGATAGTGAATTTTCTTTATTAGAATAAAATTTTATTTTTTATTATAATTAAATTCATTCAAATAATTTATAAAAATATTATATATTAATAATTATATGAGTGTTATATAATTACTAATATTTATTTGTAAATAAAAATATTTTTTATTTTTATAATAACTAAAAAAAATGTATGTTTATTAAAATTTTTAATTAAAAAATATAATTATAAATAATTTAATAAAAAATTTATTTATTTTAATATTTTAATAATTTTAAAAAATTATTTTTATCCGTTAAATAAAAAATATTTTAAGTAATAAAATATTTATATATTTTTTCTTAAAAAATCATGGTAAACGCATATGTTCACTTCTAAAATTTCTTATTAGATTAAATAAAGAATTACGTTCCTAAAATAAGTAATTTGTCAAATCGTAGAGATAGATTGGATCCACGCTTGGAGATGTGAGCTCGGATTTGCTACCTCCACTCCCATTCAGGTCTATCTCTCTGACGGAGCTCCTCACCGGATCTTTCGCTGTTCACTCAGAGAACTTCCACCTCAGCCAGCTCTCTGCTTTCCGAAGTCTTCACAACTGACCCTTTCAATTCCGCTCCCACAGATTCAATTTTCGTATACATATCAAATACCCATTTGACTTTTTTAAAGAAGTAAGCTTTGGTCTGAGTCCCATTCTCTGCATTTCGAAGATCCATTTTCTTATCTACTTTTGGCTTTAATTTTCTGCCTTTCTTCAAGTTTTCGGTCATTTTGCTTTGAGCTTGCATAGTGCTCTGTTTGGTGTTGCGAAAGATCATGGTACTCTCTGCTTGCTGGGAAAAATGTGAATTCAAATTAATAAAATGGGTTATTGTGTTCTTGATTTTCTTTTGTTTTGGTTGAAATGCTGAAAGAATCTGAACTGGGTCCTATTTAATCTGGTTACTGGGTACAAACAACGTGCCGAGCCCCATAATGCTTTATTCTTCTTTCTTTAACCGGATTGTTGGCCCAACCTTATTTCACTCTGGCAATGCG
Source organism: Dicorynia guianensis (assembly GCA_037013595.1). Lineage (NCBI taxonomy): Eukaryota > Viridiplantae > Streptophyta > Magnoliopsida > Fabales > Fabaceae > Dicorynia > Dicorynia guianensis. The sequence goes on from JASUAB010000015.1 coordinate 9,839,171, forward strand.
GGATTGCAATTTTCCAGAGAGAAGTGATTGTCATCTCTGAAGTGTTGTAGTGTGCACTTTTCAGAATTTTTTTGTTTTAATTTATCTTTCTGAATCTTAAATTTTTTCTCCATCTCTCATGTTGTAGAAATAGCACAATTGCTAAGTTTTGTTGCAGTTCAGCATTGTAAAGGGTTAGCTTGCCATGGAAGAGTAAGTGTACCTTTATCTCATCAAATTTCTTCAACCCAAATTCTGGTATATTTCCTGTTATTAGTGATAATCTGATAAATTGCAGGGAAAATGCCATTGAGCTTCTGCAGCGGTACCGCAGGGACAGACGAATTCTTCTTGATTTTATACTGTCAGGTAGCTTAATCAAGAAAGTTGTCATGCCTCCTGGGGCAGTTACTCTGGATGATGTAGATCTGGATCAAGTCAGTGTTGATTATGTCCTCAACTGTGCTAAAAAGAGTAAGTTGAAAGTGGTTCTTTCCCTTGTGTTTTCATACGTATTACTTTTTTTTAAGTTCTTGTCTTAATCACATTCCCTTATATGTAGGCTTAATGCTTGAACTTTCTGAAGCAATTAGAGATTATCATGACCACACCGGGTTACCTCAAATGGTATGCTATGGCTTGGGCCTATTGATCTTTTATATTTTTCATTTATGTATGAAGGTCCTTTAGTGCACTCTGAAGAATGATAAACGTTTTCGGCTTCTGCACTCTCCAATGACTATTGACTTTTGTACTTTGAAACTTACTGAAATTATGATGCATGATCATAATTCTTCTGCTCAATATTTTTATTCATGCTTTGTGAGTCATGTTTTTTTCCTCATTCAAACTTTTGTGTAATTGCATGTGAGCATCATGTTTAAACTTGGAATGCTTCTGCCTTGACCAGAGTGATACAGGTTCAGTTGGTGATTTTTATTTGGTCACCGATCCTGAATCTTCAGGTTCACCTCCTAAAAGGGCTCCACCACCAATTCCTATTTCCACACCACCTCCTGTTTCTGTTTCCACACCGCCTCCTGTTTTTGCACCATCTCCAGTTGTGTCAAGTGTATCAAGATCAGAGTCTTTTGATTCTACACAAGAGAAAGAGCTGACAGTAGATGATATTGAAGACTTTGAGGACGATTATGATGCTGAGGTAGAGAATATCAGGACAAGAAGGACTTTAAATGATGCTTCTGATCTTGCAGTAAAATTGTCTTCCTTTTCAACAGGTGATTGCTCTAAAACATTTGGCTGTTAGATAATTCTTACCCCTGAATCCTATACAGTCCAGCTATTATGAGCTCTGGTTATCTGCTCAATGCACAGGAGCTAGGGAATAGTTTTTGGAAGAAAATACATGGAATGCCATGAAAATAAGAAGACCTAACCTTTTCTGAACCTGCATCATTAAAAATTTTGGTGGTAATAACTTCTTCAAAGAAGTGATTGCTTAGGTGTAAACTTGTATAATCAAGAGTACAATAGTTCTATGCTTGCTCTTGGGCCTTCTAATAGGTAGATAACATGTCTTATAATTTCCATTTGTTCTTATCTCTCCATGACTAGCCAAGTTTAGCTTTTGTAATGCTGTGGGAAAACTGATTTAGATGTAGGGAAATGTGTAGTCCCAGAGTTAGGCTTTTGCAGCGAAAAGTATAAACATTAGACCCTTATTTTGTAGTGTTTATGTTGAATGGTAGAGAATGTACATAGAGAGACTAAATTATCAGGAAAATTGAAGTCTACACACTACACAGAAAGGTAGCCTCCTGTTATGTCAATATTGTGTTTGGGATCCATATAATGACTATTATAACCTTGACATTCACTAATAACATACAAAAAATTTCTGACAATAATGACATGGCCTTCCTACGTTGGAATGTATAATGTCAGCTCAATGTTGCTAGAAAGGTTAAATCTCATTTACTGACTAAAAAAAAAAGGGTTAAACCTCATTGTTTTATGTGAGCTGTAGATCAAGCAAAGGTTATCATCTTATCCTAAGCCAATAAGATGTCGTAAACTATGATGAATTTGTGCAATTATTTCTTAGTATATTCTAATACTTCTTTCCTGAAAATAGAATTAATGTTATGATGATTGTATGGAAAATTATGAGGCACCCTTTCTGCCCCCAAAATTTGGATATGCTGATTAAAGTTAGCCACTAACAGAACTCTTGGATGGTTTTAAAATTTATATTAGCATGAAAGGTAAAACTAAACCTATGAAAATTTTCTTAATTTGAGGTGTTACTGTTTCTAGGCATCACAGATGATGATATCCGTGAAACTGCATATGAAATCCTCTTGGCATGCGCTGGAGCCGCAGGGTATCTTTCCATGAATTGTTTAATTTGAAGGCATATTTTTCCATGTTAAAGTAGCTTATCTTTTATATGTTTCTTGTTCAATAAACAGGGGTTTGATTGTTCCAGCAAAGGAAAAAAAGAAAGATAAAAAGTCCAGGTTGATGAGAAAGCTTGGGCGTAGTAAAAGTGGAAGTGTCGTGTCCTAGTCTCAGAATGCTTCTGGATTGGTTGGTTTGTTGGAAACCATGCGTGTCCGAATGGAGGTATATAATTTGTTCTTCCTGTTTCTATGGAGTTGATTTTCTGCATTCTTTTTATGACTGCTTTCCTACCCAACCCCCTCTTTGTGCTTACGGTTAGATCTTACTGTGGCTTCTATGTTCTTCCTTGTCTCATAGTAGAAGTTCTTAATCGATTATGGGATTACACTAATTTAGTACCACTTTTTTGCTTGCTCCTTCTATTGCACCATATATTTGAGAGCAGGTATCTTCTTTTTCGAAGTTAGTTTAACTCAGTCCCATTTAATCATACTTTGATCCTTCATCTTCTCTAGAATTTTGTATTATATAGCCTGTTGGGGTTACTGACTTTTCCACTAGTATGGTTTTTAATTTTTAATTTTTAATTTTGTATTGCGCCCGAAACACCCCATTCAAATTTATCCTTCCAAGGGCAATTTGGGGACCTGATGTAAGAAATATAGAACCTACCTTTGCACTAATAATAACCTTAGAGCTGTCTCTTGTGAGAGGAAGTGCTGGCCTAAGCCCATGAGAGTGAACAAGGACCTAGGACTTACCTGAAATTAGGCACAATGAGCAACATTTCTTTTATCTTTTCACATGTTTATAATTATGTTTTAAATACAATTTCTTTGTCACATACATCTTATTTCTATATGTATGAAGTCCCTAAACCTAAGGTTTATTTACTTTTAGGATAGATGGGGGTAAAAAAAAAAAGAATAGCTGTTTAAGATTTCTATATGTATGAAGTCCCTAAACCTAAGGTTTATTTACTTTTAGGATAGATGGGGGTAAAAAAAAGAATAGCTTTTTAAGATTTCTAAAACTCTTTCTTTGACAAGATAAATTAGAATAGGGGATAATTTAGGGATTTGCCTATGAGATGTAGACCTTTACCAATAGGGGTAGAAATAGGTCTTAAAAAAAAAGCATGCAGTCTTCATTAACACTTGGCCTCTTTTGCATAAGTTGCACACTTTTAGCTTCATGCATGGTATCACATTCATATGCATACGTTCTCATTTGCATACCAATAATGTATTATTTACTTCCAAGTGGTTAACTTTTGAGCTTGAGCAACCAAGACCAGATATTCATAATAATCCCTTACCTAATCATGACAATCCAAAAGCTCAACACTAGAGCGGTATGGGCAAAATCAAGATTTTGTCATTGGAAGAGAACCAGTTAGCTTGAGATAGTGGATCTATTCTTGCACCACCTACTAAGTTGCACTTTTTCCTACCTTCATATTTATTTTGCATCTTTTTAAGTTTTTATTTTATGGCACCTGCTAATAGCCCTACCTAAGGCCTTAGCAAGAAGTTTGTATAGGCACACCTTCCAATTCAATAAAATGCTTAGCATGATGAATGCATTACTTTTCATCCAATTTCTTTTGCCTATTAGACTAAATAAACACTGGGGGAATATGGTTTATCCCAAATATTGACACTCATGAGCTAATAAATGAAGAAAATTTTTCTTAATCTCATTCTTAATAAATCCAATTGCCAATGATAAAATTGATTTGCTTGAATACTTAATTTTCTTGGATGACCGAGTGTCTTCTAATTAAAGAAAAATGAAAAAGAGAGCCTATAGTGAGAGTGTACTTGTCGTGAGAAAACGGATACCCTAGAACTTGTCTAAATGCCCCTTGAGGCTATTTGTTGGATACCGCATTATTCAAGAAATGACCTAGGCCATCTTTGGACAGTTTGAGCCTTTCAAGCTAAACCCTAACATTAAAACTCCCATAGTCACCTATTTGAGCCTATAAAAGGATGGTAAGATCACCATCCAACTTCCTTCCTTTGACCTATGCCAGCTTTAACCTTTCAATTTGAAAATCTATTACTCTACCTTGAAGGAGAGCTAAAACGAGTATCCTTACTATCAAAAAGGTAAAATGCTATGAGCAACAATCTAAGGCTCAAGTGAAAGGATTGAAATCATCCTTCCAAACTATGTGAAAAAGAAAAAAAAAGGAAAAAAAAAAACAGAAGAAAATATTGAGAAAGAAAATGAAAAAGAAAAGTGCTAGACAAAAAACAAGGGGCTAGCTGTAAAAAAAAAGAGACTAGTAAAGAGAAATGGATTTCATCTTGAGCCACAAGCTTATCCAAAAAAGAAAAAGTGAAAAATTAGACATCATATGCTCAATACTTCATGCTCTCCTTATTTGATAAATCCTTTGCTCTTATTCATACCTATTACCTAAGCCTTACATTACAAGTTATGTAAAGTCCTAGTGATCTTGGCTAATATGGTGAACTAATTGAAGTGGAGAGGGACACGAAAACAAGCCTATGGGGTATCTGTATGTGCAAACATGTTAGAGAGTGCAAACACTTAAGAGTGATTAGAGTAAACACTTAATTAAAGTGCAAATACTAGAGGAATTAGAGTGAGTGCTTAACAGCACACTTTCGATTCCAGAGAATTGAATAATTATTATGAGCATTCCCTTGAGGCATGACTTGGATAATAAAAGAGAATGAGTTAAGAAAAACTCTTTTCAACATTTTTTGCTCATGGGCAGTCAAAATCTAAATTGGGGGTGATCAAATAGAAAAACCCATACCCAAATGACCTACCTTTAAAGAAAAGAGAGACTCAGAAAGATATAAAGAAGCTTCTCCTATGGGGCTATAACCCACCAAAAAGAATCAAGCTTGATCCCCAAAGGTATTACTCCCAAAGTTTCCAACACTTTGACTCGCTTAAATTGGGGCAATGGGTTATTGATCAATCCATTGATCTCTCCTTTAAAAGGCCAAAGTACCAAGTTGCATATCCTTTGTCATAAGCCATCCTCATTTTTTTAAAAATGCATTCTCATGCAAAGCAAAAATTGTCAGGTGCCAGTAAAAGGTATTGCTTAAATAGACAAAACATGAATTGAAAATTAGCGAAACACATAAGTGTCTCCCCCTGGTCCTAACATAAGTGTAACTTTGTAAAAGATTCTTACATATTGGTATGCCTTTTAGTCTCCTAACTTTTATAGTGGGTCCACTCCTTTTCAAATGTATATTGGTTTGAAGATCTACTTTACTTTGCGGAGCATGCTTGGATGTGTTATTACTTACAGAGATTGCTGACTTAAACTTGGAAGTCTTATTCTATCTTTGCTCACAACAGTATCTTCTTTTTTTGTAATTAAATATATGTTTTTCTAATAGAAATTTAATCCTTTGTGGCTGAACAAGATTAACAAGTTCTTGTCATTTTCTTCTCTTTTGGGCCTGAGCAAGATTAACAAGAATGCAGTTCATCATTTTAATATGATGGCAGGTAAGCAAAATTGAAGTCATTAAGGCTTTTGAGTTGTAGTGATGACAATATTGACAGTTTTAGTTATTTATTTTGAACAAGTAGGGTTTTTAATTTGGGAATTTTGATTTGTGCAATTAGTGAATTTATCCTAAGTTTAGATAGGAATATCTTGTTTTAGTTTATTGCCTATTTAGTTGTTTGTCTTGGATGTCTATGAATAGCACATTTAGATAGGAATATAATATTTGGGAATTTTGATTTTTTCAATTTGAGATTTTATCTTAAGTTTAGATAGGAATATCCTGTTCTAGTTAATTGCCTGTTTGGTTGTTTCTTTTGGATGTTTATGAATTGGCCATATTTTATAACTTGAAGGATAGTGTTATTGATTATTGAATTATTCAGAGATTAGTCACTATTGAGAGTCTTGTTGACCTAGTGTTCTATGTCATGTAGTCTCTTCTTCACTTTATTATGTTCTAGAAGTTTAATCCTTTTTTAATATGCTTGCATACTATGGTAACATTTTACTCTCTTGAACATTTGATTAATCAAATAGTATAGTCAAGGCACTTGTGCCATTCTAGGAGCATTATTTTGATGAATGAGGCATTAATAATAGTATAGGTTTTAGTTTAACTGTTTGATATATTATTCTTTTCTAATGCGGGATATTTTTTATGACCTATATAACAACATTGTGTTGAATTTATCCGCACCTTGACAGGTTCTTATAATCTGTGATTTTTTATATTCATGCATTTTTGAATTCGAAAATTAAGGTTGCTGAATTATGCAATGTCTTTTTTTGAGGCAATGTTTGTTTCTTTAATAATTAATTCTCTCAAATTTTGGCAATTGCTAAATTCATTCCCATTTGGTTTTACAGTGGAGCAGTATGAGTAAGAAATCTAGTAGAGGTCTGTTATTATACTCTTCTTTGTAATTCTATAGACATTGCTTAATTTGATTTTTGCTTACTTTAAAGTGCTTTTTGTGAGCCTAGTAATGTTCAGTTAGGAATGCATCATTATTTAATGTTACTTTGATATCTATGGGCATTCACATTTCTTGTTATGTTATACAATAGCTATTTTTTTTTATTGGTTTTTTTCCCATCTTCGATCAATGAAGTTGCAACCATTTTCAATTATGATCATTCTTCCATCTTTTAAGCTAAATATTATACGTGTTTATACAAGATGTTTAAATTTGATGCATATTATGATAAATTATTTTGTTAAAGTCATAATCATTTTTTTTCATTTCCTAATTATTCAATTTAAACCTTGTGGCTTATTTACTTGATATGAGTAAGATGGTCACTTGAGATGCTCATTTCTTTTTTCTTTGGTACCATATTATCATCTAGTTAAGGCCCTATATAAGCATCTTTATCAATATCAACATTGACCTTTCATAATACAAGTAAGTTATCTCTCTTTACCCCAATCCCTCCCCTCTATGCGTGCACATGCATTCTCTATGTCCAAGCATATCTTCTTGTTTCTATTCTTGCATATTCATATGTACATACGTCTGTGTTTCTATGCATGCAGTATTTTCTTGTTTCGTTGTAGGCATATTCATATAACTCTGTGCAATATACATTTTTATGATTGGGTTATATAAGCACACTCTCTTTCCTCTCTAAAATGTCTCTCCCCTCTCTCTCTCTCTCTACAAATATATACATGTACATACATATATATATGTATATATCTTTTTCTCAAACTTCTCTCTCTTCCCTCCCTCTCATCCTCTCCCTAAAACTGCTTTATCTTTGTCTCTCCTCCTCTGCCTATTTGTCTCCGTCTCTAAAACTTGTCTTTCTCTCACACACTCTTTCCCTAATTGCCATAAAGGATGGTAATGCCTTTGTTGATCGGTACTACCATATGTTGCATGAAAGCCCTGAGTTTGTGCATAGGCATTATCAAGATACAAGTAAGTTTGGTTTCGTGAGAGGAATGGAATCTGGGTACTACAACCACAATGCAAGTGAGTTCTCTCTCTACACCTATCCCTCCACAATGCACGTCTTGTTTCTATTCTTGCATCTTCATATATACATGCATCTTCCTGCATATTTATATATATGCATGTCATCCTATTTCTATGCATGTAGTGGCTTTTTGTTTGTTTGTGGGCATGTTTGTAACTGTGTACTGTACATTTCTGTGATTGGATTATATAAGCACACACTCTCTCTCCTCTCTAGAATTTGTCTCTCTCGTTTCCTCTCACTCTCTATATATACACGCATTTCTTTCTCTCAAACTTTTCTCTCCCTCCCTCTCCCCCTCTCTTGAACTTTTTCCGCTCTCTCTATCTTTAAAACATTTTTATCTTTGTCTCTCCCTCTACTCTCTGTCTCTCTCTTTCTAAAACTTATCTTTTTGTCACACACACTCTAAATATTCTCTCTCTCTTGTTCTTGCATTCTCTAAAACTTGTCTCCCCATGTTTTTTCCCATTCTAACCTTCTCTCTCTCACCAAAACTTCTATTTGTCTCCCTCTCAAAAATTTTCTCACTATATATTTTCCTCCTCTTCTCTCTAAAACTTCTATCTCTATCTCTCTTTCTCCCTCTTCTCCTTTCTTCTCTCTTCTAAATTTTTTTTCTCATACTCCCTATTTCTCTAAAACTCCTCTCTCTCTTAAACTTGTCTTTCTTTCTCTTTGTCTCTCTCTCCCCTTCTCTTTTTTGCTCTCTTTCCCAAAGTTCTCTCTCTTCTCGTTGTGCTTCTCTCTCTAAAACTTTTCATTCTCCCTCTCTCTCCCTCTCCCCCTTTCTAAAACTTATTTCTTTCTCTCTTTAAAATTACTCTCTTTCACACACAAAAGAATGAGACATTAACAATAGTATAGGTTTTCTTTTAATGTTTTTGATACATCTTTACTTTATTACATGGTATACTTTTTGTACTCTATTTAATAATATCTTGTATATTTCCGCAATTGGACAGGTTATGGTAATTTATGATTTTTGACATTGATGTGTTTTAGAATTTTAATAAGAGAGAAGTTAAAGTTGATCGGTGTTGTCTTTCTTTAGACTTTGCTTGTTGCTTGAATAGATAATTCTCCTAAACTTTTGCAATTGCTAAATCCATTACCATTTAGTTTTACAGAAGAGTAGTATTGTAAAAAATTTAGTACATTTTCATGTTTTATGTTCTATTATTTTATTCTTTGTAACTTGGAAGCAATGCTTAATTTGTTCGGATGTGTTAGGTGGATATTATAAGTGCTCATACAAAGTATTTAAATATGATGCTTTTTATGATAAATTATTTTCTTAAAGTTACACCTATTTTTTTGGCTCAGTTAATGTTATATGTATGTTCACATGCAATTGAAAGTTGACATGTTTTGTTGTTAATGTCAATGTATTTGACTTCCCTAATTGCCATAAAGGATGGTAATGCCTTTGTTGATCGGTACTACCATATGTTGCATGAAAGCCCTGAGTTTGTGCATAGGCATTATCAAGATACAAGTAAGTTTGGTTTCGTGAGAGGAATGGAATCATGGGTACTACAACCACAATGCAAGTGAGTTCTCTCTCTACACCTATCCCTCCACAATGCACGTCTTGTTTCTATTCTTGCATCTTCATATATACATGCATCTTCCTGCATATTTATATATATGCACGTCATCCTGTTTCTATGCATGCAGTGGCTTTTTGTTTGTTTGTGGGTATGTTTGTAACTGTGTACTGTACATTTCTGTGATTGGATTATATAAGCACACACTCTCTCTCCTCTCTAGAATTTGTCTCTCTCTCTTCCTCTCACTTTCTATATATACACGCATTTCTTTCTCTCAAACTTTTCTCCCCCTCCCTCTCCCCCTCTCTTGAACTTTTTCCTCTCTCTCTATCTTTGAAACATTTTTATCTTTGTCTCTCCCTCTACTCTCTGTCTCTCTCTTTCTAGAACTTATCTTTTTGTCACACACACTCTAAATATTCTCTCTCTTGCTCTTGCATTCTCTAAAACTTGTCTCCCCATGTTTTTTCCCATTCTAACCTTCACTCTCTCACCATGTTTCTATTCTTGCATCTTCATATATACATGCATCTTCCTGCATATTTATATATATGCATGTCATCCTATTTCTATGCATGCAGTGGCTTTTTGTTTGTTTGTGGGCATGTTTGTAACTGTGTACTGTACATTTCTGTGATTGGATTATATAAGCACACTCTCTCTCTCCTCTCTAGAATTTGTCTCTCTCTCTTCCTCTCACTCTCTATATATACATGCATTTCTTTCTCTCAAACTTTTCTCCCCCTCCCTCTCCCCCTCTCTTGAACTTTTTCCTCTCTCTCTATCTTTAAAACATTTTTATCTTTGTCTCTCCCTCTACTCTCTGTCTCTCTCTTTCTAAAACTTATCTTTTTGTCACACACACTCTAAATATTCTCTCTCTCTTGCTCTTGCATTCTCTAATACTTGTCTTCCCATCTTTTTTCCCATTCTAACCTTCTATCTCTCACCAAAACTTCTATTTGTCTCCCTCTCAAAAATTTTCTCACTCTATCTTTTCCTCCTCTTCTCTCTAAAACTTCTATCTCTATCTCTCTTTCTCCCTCTTCTCCTTTCTTCTCTCTTCTAAATTTTTTTTCTCATTCTCCCTGTTTCTCTAAAACTCCTCTCTCTCTTATACTTGTCTTTCTTTCTCTTTGTCTCTCTCTCCCCTTCTTTTTTTGCTCTCTTTCCCAAACTTCTGTCTCTTCTCGTTGTGATTCTCTCTCTAAAACTTTTCATTTTCCCTCTCTCTCCGTCTCCCTCTTTCTAAAACTTATTTCTCTCTCTCTTTAAAATTACTCTCATTCACACACAAAAGAATGAGACATTAACAATAGTACAGATTTTCTTTTAATGTTTTTGATACATCTTTACTTTATTACATGGTATACTTTTTGTACTCTATTTAATAATATCTTGTTGTATATTTCCGCAATTGGACAGGTTATGGTAATTTATGATTTTTGACATTGATGTGTTTTAGAATTTTAATAAGATATGTGTTGTCTTTCTTTGAGACTTTGCTTGTTGCTTGAATAGATAATTCTCCTAAACTTTTGCAATTGCTAAATCCATTACCATTTAGTTTTACAGAAGAGTAGTATTGTAAGAAATTTAGTACATTATCATGGTTTATGTTCTATTATTTTATTCTTTGTAACTTGGAAAACAATGCTTAATTTGTTCAGTTAGGGATGTGTTAGGTGGATATTATAAGTGCTCATATAAAGTGTTTAAATATGATGCCTTTTATGATAAATTATTTTCTTAAAGTTACACCTATTTTTTTGGCTCAGTTAATATTGTATGTATGTTCACATGCAATTGAAAGTTGACATGTTTCGTTGTTAATGTCAATGTATTTGACTTCCCTAATTGCCATAAAGGATGGTAATGCCTTTGTTGATCGGTACTACCATATGTTGCATGAAAGCCCTGAGTTTGTGCATAGGCATTATAGATACAAGTAAGTTTGGTTTCGTGAGAGGAATGGAATCATGGGTACTACAAACACAATGCAAGTGAGTTCTCTCTCTACACCTATCCCTCCACAATGCACGTCTTGTTTCTATTCTTGCATCTTCATATATACATGCATCTTCCTGCATATTTATATATATGCACATCATCCTATTTCTATGCATGCAGTGGCTTTTTGTTTGTTTGTGGGCATGTTTGTAACTGTGTACTGTACATTTCTGTGATTGGATTATATAAGCACACTCTCTCTCTCCTCTCTAGAATTTGTCTCTCTCTCTTCCTCTCACTCTCTATATATACACGCATTTCTTTCTCTCAAACTTTTCTCCCCCTCCCTCTCCCCCTCTCTTGAACTTTTTCCTCTCTCTCTATCTTTAAAACATTTTTATCTTTGTCTCTCCCTCTACTCTCTGTCTCTCTCTTTCTAGAACTTATCTTTTTGTCACACACACTCTAAATATTCTCTCTCTCTTGCTCTTGCATTCTCTAAAACTTGTCTTCCCATCTTTTTTCCCATTCTAACCTTCTCTCTCACCAAAACTTCTATTTGTCTCCCTCTTAAAAATTTTCTCACTCTATCTTTTCCTCCTCTTCTCTCTAAAACTTCTATCTCTATCTCTCTTTCTCCCTCTTCTCCTTTCTTCTCTCTTTTAAATTTTTTTTCTCATTCTCCCTGTTTCTCTAAAACTCCTCTCTCTCTTATACTTGTCTTTCTTTCTCTTTGTCTCTCTCTCCCCTTCTCTTTTTTGCTCTCTTTCCCAAACTTCTCTCTCTTCTCGTTGTGTTTCTCTCTCTAAAACTTTTCATTCTCCCTCTCTCTCCCTCTCCCTCTTTCTAAAACTTATTTCTCTCTCTCTTTAAAATTACTCTCGTTTACACACAAAAGAATGAGACATTAACAATAGTACAGGTATTCTTTTACTTTTTTTGATACATCTTTACTTTATTACCTAGTATACTTTTTGTACTCTATTTAATAATATCTTGTTGTATATTTCCGCAATTGGACAGGTTATGGTAATTTATGATTTTTGACATTGATGTGTTTTAGAATTTTAATAAGAGAGAAGTTAAGGTTGATCGGTTATGTGTTGTCTTTCTTTGAGACTTTGCTTGTTGCTTGAATAGATAATGCTCCTAAACTTTTGCAATTGCTAAATCCATTACCATTTAGTTTTATTGAAGAGTAGTATTGTAAGAAATTTAGTACATTATCATGGTTTATGTTCTATTATTTTGTTCTTTGTAACTTGGAAGACAATGCTTAATTTGTTCAGTTAGGGATGTGTTAGGCAGATATTATAAGTGCTCATATAAAGTGTTTAAATATGATGCCTTTTATGATAAATTATTTTCTTAAAGTTACTCCTATTTTTTTGGCTCAGTTAATGTTGTATGTATGTTCACATGCAATTGAAAGTTGACATGTTTCGTTGTTAATGTCAATGTATTTGACTTCTCTAATTGCCATTGTTGCATGAAAGAACTGAGTTTGTGCATAGGCATTATCAAGATACAAGTAAGTTTGGTTTCATGGGAGGAATGGAATCATGGGTACTACAACCACAATGCAAGTGAGTTCTCTCTCTACACCTATCCCTCCACAATGCACGTCTTGTTTCTATTCTTGCATCTTCATATATACATGCATCTTCTTGCATATTTATATATGTGCACGTCATCCTATTTCTATGCATGCAGTGGCTTTTTGTTTGTTTGTGGGCATGTTTGTAACTGTGTACTGTACATTTCTGTGATTGGATTATATAAGCACACTCTCTCTCTCCTCTCTAGAATTTGTCTCTCTCTCTTCCTCTCACTCTCTATATATACACGCATTTCTTTCTCTCAAACTTTTCTCTCCCTCCCTCTCCCCCTCTCTTGAACTTTTTCCTCTCTCTCTATCTTTAAAACATTTTTATCTTTGTCTCTCCCTCTACTCTCTGTCTCTCTCTTTCTAGAACTTATCTTTTTGTCACACACACTCTAAATATTCTCTCTCTCTTGCTCTTGCATTCTCTAAAACTTGTCTCCCCATCTTTTTTCCCATTCTAACCTTCTCTCTCTCACCAAAACTTCTATTTGTCTCCCTCTCAAAAATTTTCTCACTCTATCTTTTCCTCCTCTTCTCTCTAAAACTTCTATCTCTATCTCTCTTTCTCCATCTTCTCCTTTCTTCTCTCTTCTAAATTTTTTTCCTCATTCTCCCTGTTTCTCTAAAACTCCTCTCTCTCTTAAACTTGTCTTTCTTTCTCTGTCTCTCTCTCCCCTTCTCTTTTTTGCTCTCTTTCCCAAAGTTCTCTCTCTTCTCGTTGTGCTTCTCTCTCTAAAACTTTTCATTCTCCCTCTCTCTCCCTCTCCCTCTTTCTAAAACTTATTTCTCTCTCTTTTTAAAATTACTCTCTTTCACACACAAAAGAACGAGACATTAACAATAGTACAGGTTTTCTTTTAATGTTTTTGATACATCTTTACTTTATTACATGGTGTACTTTTTGTACTCTATTTAATAATATCTTCTTGTAAATTTCCGTAATTGGACAGGTTATGGTAATTTATGATTGTTGACGTTGATGTTTTTTAGAATTTTAATAAGAGAGAAGTTAGGGTTGATCGGTTATGTGTTGTCTTTCTTTGAGACTTTGCTTGTTGCTTGAATAGATAATTCTCCTAAACTTTTGCAATTGTTAAATCCATTACTATTTAGTTTTACGGAAGAGTAGTATTGTAAGAAATTTAGTACATTATCATGTTTTATGTTCTATTATTTTATTCTTTGTAACTTGGAAGACAATGCTTAATTTGTTCAGTTAGGGATGTGTTAGGTGGATATTATAAGTGCTCATATAAAGTGTTTAAATATGATGCCTTTTATGATAAATTATTTTCTTAAAGTTACACCTATTTTTTTGGCTCAGTTAATGTTGTATGTATGTTCACATGCAATTGAAAGTTGACATGTTTCGTTGTTAATGTCAATGTATTTGACTTCCCTAATTGCCATAAAGGATGGTAATGCCTTTGTTGATCGGTACTACCATATGTTGCATGAAAGCCCTGAGTTTGTGCATAGGCATTATCAAGATACAAGTAAGTTTGGTTTCGTGAGAGGAATGAAATCATGAGTACTACAACCACAATGCAAGTGAGTTCTCTCTCTACACCTATCCCTCCACAATGCACGTCTTGTTTCTATTCTTGCATCTTCATATATACATGCATCTTCCTGCACGTCATCCTATTTCTATGCATGCAGTGGCTTTTTGTTTGTTTGTGGGCATGTTTGTAACTGTGCTGTACATTTATGTGATTGGATTATATAAGCACACACTCTCTCTCCTCTCTAGAATTTGTCTCTCTCTCCTCCTCTCACTCTCTATATATACACGCATTTCTTTCTCTCAAACTTTTCTCTCCCTCCCTCTCCCCCTCTCTTGAACTTTTTCCTCTCTCTTTATCTTTAAAACATTTTTATCTTTGTCTCTCCCTCTACTCTCTGTCTCTCTCTTTCTAGAACTTTTCTTTTTGTCACACACACTCTAAATATTCTCTCTCTCTTGCTCTTGCATTCTCTAAAAACTACTTAATTTGATTTTAGCTTGCTTTGAACCATTTCTTATAAATCTTATATTGTTCAATTATGGGCATATCATTATTTAATTTTACTTAGATATCTCTTTATAGATGACTATTGGCATTCATTGTGGTAATATAGAATTTATCTAATTTTCTTTTCCTATTGGTTTTCTTCCCATCCTCCATTAATGTAGTTGCAACCATTCCCAATTATGGTCATTCTTCCATCTATTCATTATTTGTTAGGCCAAATGTTATGAGTGTTCAAATAAGGTTTTTGAATATGATGCATTTTATGTTATATTATTTTCATGACCTTTTTTTTGTTTAGCTGATGTTATATATATATTTACTTGCAATTGAAATTGACTTCCTGACTGTCATGTAGGTTGGCATTGCCTTTGTTGATCTGTACTGCCATATGTTGCATGAAAGCCCTAAGCTTATGTATATGTTTTATTAGGATACAAGTAAGTTTGGTCATCTTGAGAGGAAATCATAGGTACTACAACCATAATATAAGTGAGTTAACTCTCTCTACCCCTATCCCCTCACTCTATGCGTGCACATGCATTTGCTATGTCCCAACATGTCTTCCTATTTTCATTCTTGCATATTTGTATATACACACACGTCTTCCTATTTCTATGCATGTAGTGGCTTCTTATTTCTTTGTGGGCATATTTATAATTGTGTATTATGTATTTCTATGATTATATAAGCACACATACTATTTATATTTCAAATCGGGATCTTCTACTTGAGTTCCTATTTCTTGCTAGGTAATAGGTTCAAGTTTTATTAAATTTAGAATATTATTCTTGTCAGCTTCTGTGATAAGGTTATCCTATTAGCCGTTTAGAATTCCTTTAAATCCTAAAATTATTAATTGGGCAGTGGCTCTACCATTGTTATTGAATTTTTTATAGGCGGTTGTTGCCATTGTCATTTCATTAAGTTTTCTCATTATTATATGCTCAGTTAGATCATCTATATTTCATTCAATTATTGCTTTACCATAAATTATTTGTTCCATGAAGACTTTTAGTGGTCCATTCATAATACTTAGTAGGAATTAATCCCTCTTGGATATAGTTCACATTTGCTCCTTAATGGATTAATGTTACTATAGCTTTATGAAATTCATTATTGACTACCAAATTGAATTGAGATACCATTTTTTATATGTAGTTCTCTGAATGGTATTGATCAATTGGTCATATTTTGGAGGTTTTGGTAGCTTTGTAAATTGTTATGGATCTTGAAGATTTTCGTCGTCTTCTATTTCTAATTCTTTCCCTTTACTTGTTTGGGGTTGGGATTCATTAAATTTGTTTTTAATTTTTGGGTTTTTTGCACAGTAGTTAAAGATAGTATATATCTGAAGCTCTTGACATCTAATAGAAGAGATTTTTAATTTTCTGAATCTAAACATCTCAAGCTTCAAAATGATTACTCATGTATCTTGATTGGATGTGGATAAAATAATCAACTAAGTGATAGAATTAGGAGAAGATTGGTTCATGTTTATTCTGAACAATCTGTAAAAAATGGGTCATATCTTGGAATATGCAATTAAAACAATAGTAATTCTTGTTCCATATGAAAATAGACATGCAAGGATTTCTATGGATCACTAAAGAATGTGTCGAAGGTATAATTATTTTTAGATAACGTTGATGTATTCCATTCTCTCTCTCTCTTTCTCTTTGTCTCTCGTTCTCTTGCTCCCTCCAACAACCTCTTTCTATCTCTCTTGCTCCTTCCCTAATACTCTCTCTCCCCCTATCATTATCTCTCTCTCTCTCTCTCTCAGTTTCTTTGATCACTCACTCTCTCTCTCTATCTCTGAAACTTCTCCTTCTTTCTCTCCTTCTCTTTCTCTCTCCCTCTCCCTATCACTCTCACTCCCATCTCAATACTCTCTCTCTATCTCCCCAACACACACTCTCTCTTTGTCCAGCATGTCTCTCTATCTCTTAGACTTCCTCTCCCTCTATCTTTCTCTCTCTTCTGTCCTCCCTTCCTCCCTCTCCCCCTAACACTCACTCACTCTATCTCTCTCACTCCTACCTCAACACTCTCTTTGTCTCCCCAACACAAGCTCTCTCTTCCTCTCCTTCTCTCCCCTCTATCACTCTTCCAACACAGTGTCCCTCTTTCTTGCTCTTTGTCTCTCTCCATCTCTATTGTACTCTCTATTTCTTTCTCTTTCTTTCTCTTCCCAACACACATACATACACACTCGCTCTATCTATCTACCTAGTGTCCTCTCTCTCTCTCAATCATGTCTCACTCTCTCTCACTAAATCCTCTTTCTCTCTCTCTCTCTCTCTCTCTCTCTCTCTCTCTCTCTCTCCCCCCCCAAGATATACACCGTCTCTCTTTTTATGTCTCTAAAACTAAGAAAAAGGGTATTGTATAATGGAAGGAATGGTCTTAACACACTCTCTTTCTCTTACATTCTATTTCTCTCGAACACACACACATATTCTATCACTCTATCTCCATCAACACATCCCTCTCTCCCTCTAAAACTTCCCTCTTTCTTTGCCCAACATATCTATTTCTCTCTAAATTACCTCACTCCCTCTCTCTCTCCCCTCTTGCTAACACCTTCTGTCTATCTCTCTCGCTCCCTCTTCAACTCTCCCTCTTTGTCTCCCCAATGCATTCTCTTTCACTCTCTCTCCCCAACACAAACTCTCTCTTCCTCTCTCTCTGTGTCTCTATCTTTGCCTCTCCTCACTCTCTAAAACTAAGAAAAAGGGTATGGTGCAATGGAAGAAATTAAACTTGACACTCTCTCTGTCTCTCTCCCTCTCCCTCTCACTCACTCTTTAAAACTTCTCTTTCTCTCACTCTCTCTCCACACCTCTCTCTCTTTTACTCTTTGGCTTGCTCTCTAAAACTGCTCTTTCTCTCCCTCTTTCTCTCTCACTTACTCTCTTTCTCCCTCCAAAACTTCTCTCTCTCTTTGTGCCTCTCTCCTTAAAACTTCTCTCACTCTCTTTCCCCCTCTCATTGTCTTTCTAAAACTTTTCTCTCTCCCAGTTTGTTTATCTCACTTTCTCTATCTCACTCTCACTCTCTCTTGTTCTCTCTCGATCATGTCTCTCCCTCTATCTCTCCCTTGCTGTCTCTCACTTACTCTCTAAAACTAAGAAAAAGGATATGGCATAATAGAAGAAATTAAACTCAACACTCGCTGTCTCTCTCTTTGTCCTTCTCACTCTATCTCTAAAACTTCTCTCTTGCCACCCCTCTCTCTTTCTGTCCTTGTCTTGCTTCAAAAACTTCTCTCTCTCTATCTCTTTGAATCTTCTCTCTCTCCTTTTCTTTCCCTCTTTCCCTCCACTTACTCTTCTTTTCCATCTAAAACAACTCTCTGTATAAAATTTCTCTCTCTTTCACCTTTTTTCTCTTTCAATGACTCCCTAAAACTTTCTCTCTCCCAGTCTCTCTCTCTCACACACTCTCTCTCCCCCTAACTCTCCTATTCTGTCTTGCCTCTTGTTCTCTCTCCTCCTAACACACACACACGCACACTCTCTATCACACTCACTGTCCAACATGTCACTCTCTATCTCTAAAACTTCCCTCTCTCTTTTTGTTCAACATGTCACTCTCTGTCTCTAAAACTTCCCTCTCTCTTTTTGTCCAACATTTCTTTTGCTCTCTAAAACTTCTCTCGCTCTTTACCTCTCTCCTTGTCTCTCTCTAACTTCACAACAATATCTCTCTCCCTCTCTGTCTCTCTCACTCCCTCCTCAATAGTCTCTCTTTGTCTCCCTAGCACTTTCTCCCTCTCCCCCCAACACAAACTCGCTCCCACTCTCCCCCCTCTCTCTCTCTCACTCACTCTCTAAAAACTAAATAAAAGGGTATAGCATAATGGAAGAAATTGAACTTGACACTCTCTATCTCTCTCTCTTTCTCCCTCTCACTCACTCTCTAAAAACTAAATAAAAGGGTATAGCATAATGGAAGAAATTGAACTTGACACTCTCTATCTCTCTCTCTTTCTCCCTCTCACTCACTTTCTAAAACTTCTCACTCTCTCTTCCCTCCTTGTATCGGTCTCTAAAACTTCTCTCTCTTTATCTCTCTTTCTCTCTAAATCTTCTCTTTCTCTCACTTACTCTCTTTCTCTCCTTGAAACAACTTTCTCTCTCCAAAACTTCACACTCTCTAAGTCTCTCTTTCTTTAAAATTTTTCTCTTTCCTAGTCTCTCTCTCTCTCTGTTTCTCATTCTCTCTCTCCCCCCAACACACTCTCTCTCTATCACTCTTTCTCTGTCCAACACATTCCTCTTTGTTTCTATAACTTTCCTCTCTCTCTTTATCCAATGTATCTATCTCTCGCTCTCTAAATCTTCTCTTTCTCTTTGCCTCTCTCCCTATCTCTCTCTAACTTCCCAACAGTCTCTCTCTCCCTCTCCCCCTAAGACCACTCAATCTCTCTCTCTCACTCCCTCCTTAACACTCTCTTTGTCTCCCCAACTCATTCTCTCTCTACAATACAACCTCTCTCTTTTTCTCCATCTCTCCCTCTCTATCTTTCTATTTCCTCTCTCTTGCTCTTTGTCTCTCTCTATTGCTTTCTCTCTGTCCAACAAGTATCTCATGTCTGAAACTTCCTTCTTTGCCCCTCTCCAACATGTTTTTCTCTCTCTCTAAAACTTCTCTTTTTCTTTACCTCTCTCCCTATCTCTCTCTAAGTTTCCAACAGTTTCTCTCTCCCCCTCTCCCCCCTATCACCCTCTCTCTCTATCTCTCTTGCTCCCTTGTCAACACTCTCTTTGTCTCCCCAACACAAACTCTCTCTTCCTTCCTCTCGCCCCCTAACATGTCTCTTGTCTCTCTCTCTCCCATGCACTCACTCTCTAAAACTAAGAAAAAGGGTATGGTATAATGGAAGAAATTAGACTTAACACATCTCTCTCTTCCTTCCTCCCTCTCTCATTCTCTCTCTCCCCAACACACTTTCTCTCCATCACTCTCTCTCTGTCCAATATGTCTCTTCATATCTCTAAAACTTTCCTCTCTCTCTTTACCTCTTTTCCTATCTTTCTCTAACTTGTTAACAATCTTTCTCTCTCTCTCTCTTTGTCCCTCTTCCCCTATCACCCTCTCTCACTATCTCTCTTGCTCCCTCCTCAGCACTCTCTCTATCTCCCCAACACATTCTCTCTCTTTCTCTCTCCAACATGTCTCTCCTTTCTCACTTTCTCTCTCA
The DNA here is from genome assembly GCA_037013595.1 of Dicorynia guianensis. NCBI lineage: Eukaryota > Viridiplantae > Streptophyta > Magnoliopsida > Fabales > Fabaceae > Dicorynia > Dicorynia guianensis. Next base: position 9,859,338 of record JASUAB010000015.1, read on the forward strand.
CACTCATTCTCTAAAACTAAGAAAAAGTGTATGATATAATGGAAGAAATTGAACTTGACACTCTCTTTATCCAGCTCTTTCCCCCTCTCACTTACTCTCTAAAATTCCTCTCTTTATCTAAAACTTCTCTTTGTTTAAAACTTCTATCACTCTATCACTTTGTCTATCTAATATTTCTCTCTCACTCACTCTCTCTCTCCCATTCCCTAATTCTTTATCGTTGTCTCTCTCTTTACTCCTAATACACATACACACACACACACTTCATCTCTCTCTCTCTCTCTCACTCTCCAAGACCTTCTTTCCATCCCTCTCTATCCCTTCCGAACAACCTTTCTCTCTCCCCCTATCACATACTCTCTCTCCCTCTCTTTCTCTCTCCATCTTTTTCTCCCCTAAACTCGCACACATTTGCCCTCTTTGTCTCACTATTTCTCCTTCTCTCTCTCTCTCTCTCTAAACTTTCCTCTTAGTCTCTTTCTAAAACTTCTCTATCTGTTTTGATCTCTTTATCTTTGTCTCTCTCTCTCTTCTCCCAACACACTCGCTCCTCTGTCTCTCTTTAACTCTCTCCCTAAAACTTTTCTCTCTTTCTCTCCAAGATGCACACTCTCTCTGCAACACTCTCTTTATCTCAGTCCCTCTCTCTCTCTTTCCTACACATTTCTCTCTCTCTCTCTCAACATGCTCACTCTCTCATTCTCTTAAACTTCTTTCTCTATCACTCTCCTTCTCAACAACTGCTCTTTCTCTCTCTTTCTGTCTATCTATTTGCCTCTCTCTTTCCCTCTCTCTCCCATTATCTCTCTCTAAAACTTTTCTGTCTCTCTCTCCCTCTAGATCTTCTCTTTCTCCCTCTTTGTCTCTCTTTCTTTCATTCTTTCTAAAGCACCCCTCTCTCTCTTTAGTTCTCTCCCTAAAAATTCTCTCTCTCTCTCTCTCTCTCTCTCTCTCTCTCTCTCTCTCTCTTTCCATTTCTCGCTCACTAACACTATCTTCTCTCTCTTTCTCCCCTCTCTGTCTCTCCCTTGAAAACTTTTATCTCTTTCTCCCTTCTTTGTCTCTCCCTTGAAAACTTCTATCTCTTTCTCTCCCTCTCACTCTCTCTTAAACTTCTTTCTCTTCCACTCTCACTTTACAACTACACTTTCTCTCTTTGTCTGTTTGTCTATCTATCTCCCTCTCTATCTATCTTTCTTCTCTATCTTGCCCACCCTTTCTCTCTCACAATCCCTTTCTAAAACTTCTCTATCTCTCTCTCTCTCTCTCTTTATTTCCCAAATCTTCTCTTTCTGCCTCTCTGTCTCTCTCTTTCATTCTTTCTAAAGCTTCCCTCTCTCTCTAGCTCTCTCCCTTTAAAACTTCTTTCTCTTTCTCTCTCTTTAAATCTTCTCTTTCTCTCTCTCTCTCTCTCTCTCTCTCCAAATCTTCTCTTTCTCCCTCTCTGCCTCTCTTTCTTTTATTCCTTTTAAAGCTTCCCTCTCTCTCTAGCTCTTTCCCTTTAAAACTTCTCTCTCTCTCTCTCTCTCTCTCTCTCTCTCTCTCTCTCTCTTTTTCTCTCTCTCATTTCATTTTTCTAAAGCTTACTCCTCTCTAGCACTCTCCCTAAAACTTCTCTCTCTCTGGCTCACCAACACTATCTTCTCTCTTTTTCTCTCCCTCTTTGTCCCTCTCTCCAAAACTTCTCTCTCTCTCTCCCTCTCTCTATCTAAAACTTCTCTCTCTCTCTCTCTCTCTATCTAAAACTTCTTTCTCTCTCACTCTCTCTACAACTCCAATTTCTCTCTTTATCTATGTATCTATCTGTCTCTCTATCTCTCTCTCTGTGTTTCTCTTTCTTTCATTCATTCTAAAGGTTCCTTCTCCCTGTAGCTCTCTCCCTAAAACTTCTCTCTACCCCTCGCTCTCTGAATCTTCTCTCTCCCCCTCGCTCTCTAAATCTTCTCTCTCTCTTGCCTGCCCTAAAGCTTCACTCTCTCGTTGATATGAACCCATCTAACTCCACCTCAAAAGCTAGCTCATAAGGGAAGATCTGCGAACCCATATATATAACACCAATACCTCTTCACCTAACCGATGTGAGACTTCATCATTCTTGACCCCTTTAGACTGACCAAAGTAGGGCAAGCTCTAATACGACTCTTGCTATTCCTAAAGCTTCACTCACACTCTCTCTCCTCCTCTAAAACTTTTTTCATGTGGTTTCTCTCTCTCTCTCTTCTAGAACCTCTCTCATATGCTCTCTTTCTCTCACTCTGAAACTTCTCTCTCCCCTACTCTCTCTCTGTCTCTCTATCTCTACTTCTCTCTAAAACTTCTCTATCACTCACTCTCTCTCTCTCTCTTTGCTCTTGCTCTCCCAACACCTCCCTCTCTCCCTCTAAAAATTCTCTTTGTTTAAAACCTCTCTTTCTCTAAACCTTCTCTCCATGTCGCTCTCCCTAAAACTTTTCTCGCTCTCTCCAAAACTTCATTCTCTACCTCTTTCTCTCTCTTTTCTCTCTTCCTCTCCCTCTCTATCTCTCTCTCTAAACTTCTCTTTCCCTCTTTCTCTCCCACTCTATCTCTTAACAACATCACTTTCTTTCTCTCTGTCTGTCTCTCTCTTTCTATTGAGTCTATCTCTTAAACTACTCTTTCTCTCTCTCCAAATCTTCTTTTTCTCTCTCTTTGCCTCTCTTTCTTTCACTTTTCCTAAAGCTTCCCTCTCACTCTCTCCCTAAAACTTCTTTCTCTCTCTCATCAAATCTTCTCTTTCTATCTCCTGTCTCTCTCTCTCTCTCTCTCTCAATTTCATTCTTTGTTAAGCTTCTCTCTCTAGCTCTCTCCATAAAACTTCTCTCTGTCACTCCCTCTAAAATTTCTCTCTCTCACTCTCCCAAAAACTTCTCTCTATCCCCTCCTTTAAAACATCTCTCATATGCTCACTCTCTCTCTTAAATTTCTCTCATATACTCTCTCTGTCTTTCCATCTGTCCCTCTCTCTTGTAGTCTCTCTCTAAAGCATCTCTTTCTCTATCTCTCTCTCCAAATCTTCTCACTCTCTCTCTCTCTCATTCATTCTAAAGCTTCCCTCTCTCTCTAGCTCTCTCCCTAAAACTTCTTTCTCTCTCACTCTCCCAAAAACTTCCCACTCTCTATTTCTTCTCGTTTAAAACATTTCTCATATGCTCTCTCTCTCTCTCACTCTCTGTCTCTCTCTTTATCTTCTCTCTCTTGCTCTCCCTCTTTGTCTCTCTCTCTCTCTTAAACTTCTTTCTCTCCCACTCTTTCACTCAAAAACTTCACTTTCTCTCTATTTGTTTATCTCTCTCTCTCTAAAACTTCTCTCTTTGTGCCTTTCCTTTTATCTTCTCTCTTCTACTCTCCCTCTCTGCCTCTCTCCCCAAAACTTCTCGTTCTCTCTCTGTCTCTCACTCTCTCCCCTAAACTTCTTTCTCTCCCACTCTCTCTCAACAACTTTACTTTCTCTCTCTAACTCTCTCCTTAAAGCTTCTCTCTCACTCTCTCTCTCTAAAAAGTCTCTCTCTCTCACCTACCCTAAAGCTTCACTCAATGTTTCTCTCTCTTCTCCTCTAAAACTTCTATCATATGCTTTCTCTCTCTCTCTATCTCGTACTCTCTCTCTAAAACTCAATCTCTCCCTCATAGTCTCTCCTTGCAAAACTTCTCTTTCTCTCTGTCTCCCTCTCTCTCTCTCTTAAACTTCTTTCACTCCCACTCTCTCTCAAAAACATCACTTTATCCTTCCCTATCTTTCTCTCTCGTGTCTCTCTATTTTGATCTCTCTCTGTCTCTCTCGCAGCCTCCCTCTAAAACTTCTCTTTCTCTCTCTCCCTCTCTTCAAATTTTCTCCATCTCTTGATGATAAAATCGTGGCAGATATGGCTGATCCAATTCAAATTCCAAGTAGTCCAGTTATAAGAGCTAGAGCTAAAAGGATCAAGGAGGCTTTCAATGGACTGATGCAGAGCATTTGGGTTGAGGAGTGCTTGAGGCTTGTCCTCATTCTTTGTATAACTCACTTTCCAAGAAGTAGAACTTGAGTTTTGGGCTATAGATGAGTTAACCCATCCACCATATCTCCTATAGCTAACAACCAAATCCTAATCATCTTCCTCATCAAAACCAGCCCCATAATACTCTTCGTCTTCAACCCTTACTTCCCGTGGTTGAACTCTTTCCCTCCTACACACATTCTGTACATTTTGTGGCTGCCTCATGCGTTCATTCTCTACCTTATCCAACTGTTCATGAACTTGTTCCATTTCCATTCTTAAAACACTTCTCATCTCTCCCATTAACGCATCCATAAGTAACTTTGGATCAACCCCTCCTGATAAACTTCTGGGAATGCCTTTGCTTGTGTTGTCTAACATGTTTTTCCTGCAAAAAAAAAAGTTAGAAAATAAAAGACCTCACAAACTATTTCCCTCACCTGCTTTTCAGTCAAATACAATTCTCTCAACACTCGTGTTTTCACATAACAAATTTAGCTTTTTCCCTCTATTGCTCTTACCACTCTTGCCTTTTTCCACTCATAATTTTCTCTTTCAGTTCTTTTCAAACTTATCCAAACAAGAACAAGAACCTTTTCTAGCAACAATTCAATCACAATCTTATCAATGGTTCAAGGAAGAGTATGGAATCAAGAGAATCAATAAAATCACTAAAAAGGAGTTAAGAATACTAGAAAGGGAGTTTTTGGCAGCCTCTGACTTGTTCTTCTTTCTTTTTGCTGAATACCATATTTTTTTTCTTGTTTTTTTTTTCCGCAGCTTTTCTTATCTTTCTTTTTTTTTTTGGAAGCTTTTCTTTTCTTTCTTTTTTTTTTTGAATATGTATAAACTGAAGCTGCAATCTAACAAAAGAAAACCAAGAATATTGGCTGTAAAACTAAAATTAGATAGGCAAAACCTGAGGCTAGAACCGATGCTTTGATATCAAAATGATGCATACCCTGCCAAGAATAATGAGACCTATTAACAAAATTGATTCCCAAGACTGTTCTACAATCAAATTATTGTAGGTGGAAACCTCGACCCGATTTTTATAAGAAAATATGAACCTTGGTATGTAGAGATGACACAAATGGGATGGTGAATCATTTGATAAGTTGGATGAATGCCACAAGATCAGTTTTCTAGAAAAAAGTTGAGAGTTTTCTCTTTGGTTCTTTAAAGAACTTTCCAAACTTATCAAGAACTTATTCTTGTGGTGTTCATCTGACTTATCAAATGGTTCACCATCCCATTTGTGGCATCTCCATATACCAAGGTTCGTGTTTTCTTATAAACATCAAGTCGAGGTTTTCACCTACAATAATCTCATATTAGAACGGTCTTGGGAATCAATTTCATTGATGGGTTTTGTTATTCTTGGCAGGGTTCGCATCATTTCAATGATGATAAAAGCATGGCTTATGCAGCTGATCCAATTCAAATTCCAAGTGGTCCAGTTACAAGAGCTAGAGCTAAAAGGTTCAAGGAGGCTTTGAGGAGTGCTTGAGGTCCTCCTTTGTATAACTCAGTTTCCAAGAAGTAGAACCTAAGTTTTGGGCTGCATGTGAGCTACCCAAATGCTCTGCATCAATCCATTGAAAGCCTCCTTGAACCTTTTAGCTCTAGCTCTTATAATTGGACCACTTAGAATTTGAATTGGATCAACCGTATCTATCATGCTTTTATCATCATTTCTCTCTCTCACTCTCACTCTCACTCTCTCTCTATCTTCTCTCTCATGCTATGCCTCTCTATCTCTCTCTCCAAAACTTATTGTTCTCTCTCTCTCTTAACTTCTTTCTCTATCACTCTATCTCTCAACAACTTCATTTTCTCTCTCTCTATGTCTATATGTCTATCTCTCTCTTTCCCTCTCTCTCTTGCAATCTCTCTCTAAAACTTCTTTATCTCTCTCTTTCCCTCCAAATCTTCTCTTTCTCCCTCCCTATCTCTCTTTCTTCCATTCTTTTTAAAGCTTCCCTTTCTTTCTTTTGTTCTCTCCCTAAAACTTTTCTGTTTCTCTCTCTCTCTCTCCAAAACTACTCTCTCTTTCTCTCCCTGTCACTCTCTCTTTAACATCTTTCTCTCCCACCCTCTCTCTACAACTACACTTTCTCTCTTTGTCTATCTGTCTATCTATCTCTCTCGCTTTCTCCAATTTTTCTCTTTCTCCCTCTCTATCTCTCTTTCTTTCATTCTTTCTAAAGCTTTCCTCTCTCTCTAGCTCTCTCTCGAAAACTTCTCTCTCTCTCTTTCTCTCCCACTTGCTCACCAACACTATCATCCCTCTTTTTCTCTCCCTTTCTGTCTCTCTCTCTCTCTCTCTTAAAACTTTGTTCTCTCGCACACTCTCTCTGCAACTGCACTTTCTCTCTTTGTCTACCTCTCTCTTCCTCTGTGTCTCTCTTTCTTTTATTCTTTCTAAAGCTTCCCTCTCTCTAGCTTTCTCCCTAAAACTTCTCTCTCTCTCTCTCTCTCTCTCTCTCTCTCACCTGCCCTATAGCTTCACTCTCTCTTGCTATTCCTAAGGCTTTGCTCACACTCTTTTTGTCTCCTCCTTTAAAACTTTTCTCATATGCTTTCTCTCTCTCTTTGAAACCTCTCTCATATGCTCTCTATCTCTCTCGCTTTGAAACTTCTCTCTCCCCCACTCTATCTTTGTCTCTCTTTCCTCATTCTCTCTAAAACTTCTCTGTCACTTGCTATCTCTAAAACTTTCTCTCTCTCTCTCTCTCTCGCTCTTGCTCTCTGCAACACCTCCCTCTCTCTCTAAAAATTTTATCTTTGTTTAAAATTTATTTTGCTTTCTCTCAAAAACTTATGCTTGTCCCTTTCTCTCTTTGTTAAAATTTGTCTCTCCTTAACTCTGTCTCTTTCTTTCCCTCCTCAACACATAGGCACACACTCTCCCTCTCTCTACCTCTCTCTAAACCTTCTCTCCATGTCACTCTCCCTAAAACTTCTCTTGCTCTCTCCAAAACTTCTTTCTCTACCCCACTCCCTCCCTCTCTCTCTATACCTCTCTATCTTCTTTCTTGCTCTCCAAAGCTTCTCTTTTTCTCTCTCTCTCTCAAACTTCTTTCTCTCCTACTCTCTCTCTCAACAACATCACTTTCTTTCTCTTTCTATCTGTCTGTCTCTCTCTAAAACTACTTATTCTCTCTCTTTCTCCCTCCAAATCTTCTCTTTCTCTCTCTTTGTCTCTATTTCTTTTATTATTTCTAAAGCTTTACCCCTCTCTAGCTCTCTCCCCAAAACATCTGTCTCTCTAAAACTTCTCTCTCTCTCTCTCTCTCTTCAAATCTTCTCATTCTCTCCCTTCTCTCTCTCTCACTTTTATTCTTTCTAAAGCTTCTCTCTCTAGCTCTCTCCAAAAAACTTCTCTCTTTCCCTTGCTTCCTTTAAAATTTCTTCTCTCCTACTCTCCCATAAAATTCACTCTCTCTCTCCTCCTTTAAAATATCTCTCACATACTCTCTCTCTCTTAAACTTTTCTCATATGCTCTCTCACTCTCTCAAACTTTTCTCATATGCTATCTCACTCTCTCTCTTATGCTCTCTCTGTATGTCTCTCTCTATCCTATCTCACTTGCTCTCCCACTCTATCTCTCTTTCCAATACTTTTCTTTCCCTGTCTCTCTTTCACTCTTTTTCTCTCTTAAACTTCTTTCCCTCCCACTCTCTCTCTCAAAAGCTTCACTTTCTATCTTTATCTGTCTATCTCTCTCTCTATTTGTTCTCACCTACTCTTCCTCTTTGCCTCTCTCCCCAAAACTTCTCTTTCTTTCTCTCTCTCTCTCTCTCTCCCCAACACTCACACAATCCCTCTCTCTGCCCAACAAACTCTCTCACTCTCCCCCCACTATTCTCTCTTTCTCTCTCTCATTCTGCACATCTTTGTCTTTGTCTCTCTACCTCTCCCTCTCTTGCTCCTCCTCTCAGTCTCTCTCTCCAAAACTTCTCTTTCTCTCTCTATTAAACCTCTTTTTCTCCCACTCTCTTTCTAGAAAAAAGTTATTTTTTTTTCTCTGTATCTCTCTCTCTCTGTTTTGCTCTCTTTTTCTATCTTGTGGTCTCACTCTAAAACTTCTTTCTCTCTCTCTCTCTCCAAATCTTCTTCTTTCTCGCTCTTGCTCACCCTAACACTCACACACATACTCTCTCTTTCTCTCTACCACTCTCTCTCTTTCTCAAGATCTCTCTCTTTGAATCCTTTTTCCAAAACTTCTCCTTCACTCTATCTCTCCCTCTCTATCCCTTAAACTTCTTTCTCTTCCACTCCCTCTACCAAAAACATCACTTTATCTCTCTCTGCCACTCTCTCTTTCAACTATTTCAATTTCTCTGCCTGTCTGTCTATCTGTCTCACTCTTTCCCTCTTTTCTCTTGCAGTCTCTCTCCAAATCTTCTCTTCCTCCCTCTTTGCCTCTCTTTCTTCATTCTTTCTAAAGCTTCCCTCTCTCTAGCTCTTGCCTAAATTCTCTCGCTCTCTTTAATATTTCTTTCTTCCTCACTCTCCCTTAAACTTTACTCTTCCTCTCCTCATTTAAAACTTCTCTCATATGTTGTCTCTCTCTCTTAAACTTCTCTCATGTGCTCTCTCTCTCACTCTCTGCCTCTCTGACTCTACCTCTCTCTATCTTCTCTCTCTTGCTCTCCCTCTCTGTCTCTCTCTCCTATACTTCTCTTTCTCTCACCCTCTCCCTCTCTCACTCTTAAACTTCTTTCTCTCTCACTCTCTCTCAAAAACTTCACCTTCTTTCTCTGCCTGTTTGTCTCTCTCTCTTTACCTCTCTCTATTTTCTCTCTCCTTTGCTCCCTCTTTGTCTCTCTTTGCAAAACTTTTCTTTCTTTCTCTCCCTCTCTCTCAATTTCTTAAACTTACTTCTCTCCCACTCACTTGCTCTCAACACCTTCACTTTTTCTCTCTGTTTATCTGTCTATCTCTCTCTCCCTCTCCTCACTCTCTCCCTTTTAGTCTCTCTTTAAAACTTCTCTTTTTCTCTCTCTCTCTCTAACACACTCTCTCTGTCTCTCTCTTTCTAAAGCTTCCCTCTCTTTCTCTAGGTCTCTACCTAAAACTTCTCTTTCTCTTTCTCTCTCTTGCTCTCTCTAAAACTTCTCTCTCACCTGCCATAAAGCTTCACTCACTCTCTCTGTTTGTCCTCCTCTAAAACTTCTGCCACATGCTATCTCTCCGTAAAATTTCTTTCGCTCTCTTTCCCTTGCTATCTAAATCTTCTCTCTCTCTCGCCTACCCTAAAGCTTCACTCTCTCGTGCTATCCCAAGGCTTCATACACACTCTCTCTATCTCCTCCTCTAAAACTTCTCTCATATGCTCTCTCTCTTGCTTTGAAGCTTCTCTCTCCGTCACTCTGTCTTTGTCGCTCTCTCTCTCTCATTCTCTCTAAAACTTCTCTCTCTCTTGCTCTTGCTCTCCCCAACACCTCCCTCTCTCTCTAAAAATTCTTTGTTTAAAACTTCTTTTGCTTTTTCTCAAAAAGTTATGCTTTTTTTTTCTCTCTTTGTCTAAAGTTTGTCTCTCACTAACTGTATCTCTCTCTCCCTCTACAACATAGAGACTCTCTCTCTCTCTCTCTCTCTAAACCTTCTCACCTTGTTGCTTTCCCTAAAACTTTTCTTGGTCTCCAAAACTTCTTTCTCTACCTCTCTTCCTCCCTCTCTCTCTATACCTCTCTGTCTGTCTTCTCTCTCTTGCTCTTCCTCTCTGTCTCGCTCTCCAAAACTTCTCTTTTTCTATCTTTCCTTGTTCCTCTCTTAAACTTCTTTCTCTCCCACTCTCTCTCTCAACATCACTTTCTCTCTCTTTTTTTTTGTCTGTCTCTCTCTCTTGTAGTCTCTCTCTAAAACTCCTTTATCTCTTTGTCTCTCATCGAATCTTCTCTTTCTCTCTCCTTCTCTCTCTCACTTTCATTCTTTATAAAGCTTCTCTCTCTAGCTCTCTCCAAGAAACTCTCTCTCTCTCTCGTGTGCATGCGCTCCCTCTAAAATTTGTTTTTCTCTTGCTTTCCCAAAAACTTCACTCTCTCTCACTACTCCTTTAAAACATCTCTCATATGCTCCCTCTGTATGTTTCTCTCTCTTTCTCTCACTCTCTCTCTCTATCCTCTCTCTCTTGCTCTCCCTCTTGGTCTCTCTCTCCAATACTTCTCTTTCTCTATCTCTCTCTCCCTCTTCTTAAACTTCTTTCTCTCCCATCTCTCTCTCAAAAACTTCACTTTTTGTCTCTAATCTATCTATCTCTCTCTCTATCTACTCTCACCTACTCTCTCTCTTCGCCTCTCTCCCCAAAACTTTTGTTTCTCTCTTTCTCTCACATTCTCTCTCTCAACAACTTCACCTTCTCTCTCCTCTATTTGTTTGCCTGTCTCTCTCTAGCTCTTTCCCTAAAGCTTCTCATGCACTCTCCCTCTCTCCTCTCTCTAAAACTTCTCTCTCTCTTGCCCCCCTAAATCTTCACTCAATCTCTATCTCTCTCTGCTCCTCTAAAACTTCTAGTATATGCTGTATCTCTCTCTGAAACTTGTATTATATGCTCCATCTCTCTCACTTTGAAGCTTCTCTCTACCCCACTGTCTCTCTCTTTTTCTCTCTCTTCAACTTTTTCTATATAAAAGTTCTCTCTCTCTTTCTCTAGTTCTCTCTAAAACTTCTTTGTCATTTGGTCTCTCTGACACTTCTCTTTCTCCCTCACTCACTCTTGCTCTCCCCAACACCTTCCCCTCTCTCTCTAAAACCTCTTTCTTTGTTTGAAACTTCTTTCACTTTCTCTCAAAAGCTTTTGTCCGGCTCCTTCTCTCTTTCTCTAAAATTTGTCTCCCACTAACTATCTCTCTATCTCTCCCTCCCAAACACACACGGACACATACTTTCCCTCTCTCTCTCTCTCTCTCCTGTAGTCTCTTTCTAAAACTTCTCTATCTACCTCTCTTTTGCAGTCTCTTTCTAAAACTTCTCTCTCTCTCTCTCTCTCTCCCTAAATCTTCTCTTTCTGCCTCTTTGTCTCTCTTTCTTTCATTCTTTCTATGCTTCCCTCCCTCTTTAGCTCTCTCCCTAAAACTTTCTCTCTCTTTAAAACTTCTTTCTTTCTCTTTACATCATCTCCTTCTCTCTCTCTCTCTCGCTTTCATTCTTTCTAAAGCTTTCCTCTCTAGCCCTCTCCCTAAAACTTTTCTCCCTCTATCTCTCTCTCTCACCAACACTATCTTCTCTCTTTTTCTCTCCCTCTCTATCTCTCTCACCAAACTTTCTCCCCCCCTCTCTCTCTCTTAATCTTCTTTCACTCCTACTCTCTCTCTGCAACTACACTCTCTCTCTTTGTCTATCTATCTGTCTCTCTCTCTCTCTCTCTCTCTCTATCCCTAAAACTTTCTCTCGCTCTATAAATCATCTCTCTCGCTCACTATCCCTAAGGCTTTACACACTCTTTCTTGATCTCCTCCTCTAAAACTTTTGCCATATACTTTCTCTCTCTCTCTGAAGCCTCTTTCACATGCTCTCTTTCTTGCTCTGAAACTTCTCTCTACCCCACTTCGTCTCTCTCTTTCTCTCTCTCTCTCTCTCTCTCATATTCTCTCTCAAACTTCTCTGTCACTTGCCATCTTGAAAACTTCTTTCTCTCTCTTGCTCTTCTCTCCCTAACACCTCCCTCTCTCTCTAAAAATTCTCTCTTTGTTTAAAACTTCTTTCACTTTCCCTCAAAAACTTATGCCTGTCTCTTTCTCTCTTTGTCTAAAATTTGTCTCTCACTAACTCTATCTCACTCTCCCTCCCTCTACAGCATTAAAACACACACTCTCCCTCTCTCTCTACCTCTTTCTCTAAACCTTCTCTCCAAGTCGCTCTCCCTAAAACTTCTGTTGCTTTCTACAAAACTTCTCTTTCTCTCTCTTTCCCTCTCTCTCTTAAACTTCTTTCTCTCCCACTCTTTCTCTCAACAACATTACTTTCTCTCACTTTCTGTCTGTCTGTCACTCTCTTGTAGCCTCTCTCTAAAACTACTCTTTCTCTCCAAATCATCTTTTTCTCTCTTTTTGTCTCTCTTTCTTTCATTCTTTCTAAAGCTTCCCTCTCTCTCTCTAGCTATCTTCCTAAAACATCTGTCTTTCTAAAACTTTTTTCTCTCTCTCCAAATCTTCTCTTTCTCTCTCCTCTCTCTCTCTCTTACTTTCATTCTTTCTTAAGTTTCTCTCTCTTGCTCCCTCTAAAAAATTTTTTCTCTTGCTCTCCCAAAAACTTCACTCTCTCTCTCCTACTTTGAAACATCTCTCATATGTTCTCTCTCTCTCTCTCTCTCTTGAAATTCTCTTATATGCTCTCTCTGCATGTGTCTCTCTTTCTCTTAAACTTCTATCATATGCCCTCTTTGTATGTCTCTCTCTCTCTTAAACTTCTCTCATATGCCCTCTTTGTATGTCTCTCTCTCTCACTCTCTCTCTTGCTCTCCTTCTCTGTCTCTCTCTCTAATACTTCTCTTTCTTTCAAAAACTTCACTTTCTTTCTTTATCTGTCTATCTTTCTCTCTCTATCTCTCTCTCTATCTGCTCTCACCTACTCTCCCTCTTTACCTCTCTCCCTAAAACTTCTCTTTCTCTCTCCCTTTCCCAATCTCTCTCCCCTAAACTTCTTTCTCTCCCATTCTCTCTCTCAACAACTTCACCTTCTCTGTCTGTCTATTAGTCTATCTGCCTATGTCTCTCTAGCACTCTTCCTAAAGCTTCTCTCTCTGCTGCCTTAAATCTACACTTAATCTCTCCCTTTGAATCCTCTCTCATTGCTCTCTCTCTTACTTTGAAACTTCTATTTACTGCACACACTCTCTCTCTCTTCAACTTTTCTATATAAAAGTTCTCTCTCTCTCACACACTTGCTCTCGCTCTCCCCAACACCTTCCCCTCTCTCTCTAAAACTTCTCTCTTTGTTTAAAACTTCTTTTGCTTTCTCTCAAAATCTTCTATCTGTCTTTTTCTCTTTGTTTAAAATTTGTCTCTCGCTAACTCTATCTCTCTTTGTCTCTCCCTTCCTAACACACAGACACACACTTTCCCTCTCTCTACCTATCTCTTTAAACCTTCTCTTCATGTCACTTTCTCTAAAAGTTCTTTCTCTCAATCTCTATCTTGCTCTCCCCAACACTCATACACTTGCTCTCTATCTACCCAATAATCTATCTCACTCTCCCTCCCCCTCACTCTCTCTTTCTACCTCTTTCTCTCTCTCTCATTCTCTAGATCTCTATCTCTGTCTCTCTACCTCTCTCTCTTGCTCCCCCCTCAATATCTCTCTCCAAAACTTCTCTTTCTTTCTATCTCAAACCTCTTTCTCTCCCACTCTCTTTCTTGAAAAAATGTTAGTTTATCTCTCTCTCTCTCTCTCTCTCTCTCTCTCTCTAGTGATCTCGCTCTAAAACTTCTTTTTCTCTCTCACTCTCTCTCTCTCCAAATTTTCTCCTTCTCTCTAGCTCTTGCTCTCCCCAACACTCACACACTCTCTCTCTTTCTCTCTACCACTATCTCTTTCTTTCCAAAACTTCTCTCTCTCTGTCTCCCTCTCTCACTTAAACCTCTTTCTCTTCCATTCCTTCTCTCAAAAACATCACATTATCTCTCCGTATTGTGCTCTCTCACCTCTCTATTTTGCTCTCTTTGTCTCCCTTGCTGCCTCGTCCCAAACTTCTCTTTCTCTCTCTCTCACACTCTCACTTTCTATCTCTCTCTCTCTTTCCCCCTCTCTCTCAAACTTCTTTCTCTCCCACTCTCTCTTAACAACTTCAATTTCTCAGTTAGTCAATTAGTCTATCTCTCTCTCTTTCCCTCTTCTCTCTTGTAGTGTCTCTCTAAAACTGCTCTCTCTCTCTCTCTCTCTCCAAATCTTCTCTTCCTCCCTCACTGCCTCTCTTTCTTTCATTCTTTCTAAAGCTTCCCCTCTCTCCCTTTAGCTCTTCTCCTCAAACCTCTCTCTCTCTAACTCTCTTTAAAATTTCTTTCTCTCTCACTCTCTCTGTCCTGCTTTAAAACTTCTCTCATATGTTCTCTCTTTGTCTTAACCTTCTCCCATATCCTCTCTCTATCTCTATGTCTCTCTTTCTTGTTCTCCCTCTCACTCTTTCCCTCTCTGTCTCTACCTCTTTCTCTATCTTCTCTCTCTTGCTCTCCCTCTCTGTCTCTCTCTTGAATACTTCTCTTTCTCTCTCACTCTCTCCCTCTCTCCCTCTCTCTCTCTTAAACTGCTTTCTCTCCCACTCTCTCTCAGAAATATCACTTTCTCTCTCTGTCTGTTTGTCTCTCTCTTTACCTCTTTGTATCTTCTCTCTCCTACTCTCCCTCTTTGTCTCTCTCTCCAAAACTTCTCTTTCTCTCTCTCCCTCTCTCTTAATCTCTTAAACTTCTTCTCTCCCACTCATTCACTCTCAACAACTTCACTTTCTCTCTCTATCTATCTGTCTGTTTCTCTCCCTCTCCTCACTCTCTCTCTCACAATCTCTCTTTAAAACTTCTCTTTCTCTCTCTCGCTCCCTCTAAAACTTCTTTTTCCCTTGCTCTCTCTAAAACATTCTTTTCTCTTGCTCTCCTTGAAACTTATCTCTCTCTACTTTTCTGTCTCCCTTACACACTCTTTCTCTGTCTCTCTCTTTCTAAAGCACCCATCTTTCTCTCTAGTTATCTTCCTAAAACTTCTCTCTCACTCTCTCTCTTTGTCCTTCTCTAAAAGTTCTACCACATACTGTCTCTCTCTCTGAAACCTCTCTGATACACTATCTCTCTTGCTTTGAAACTTCTTTGTCCCCTACTCTCTCTTTCCCTTCATCTTTTTCTATATAAAAGTTCACACTCTCTAGTTCTTTCTAAAACTTCTGTATCACTTCCTCTTTCTAAAACTTCTCTCTCTCACTCTCACTCTTCCCAACAACTCCCTCTCTCGCTAAAACTTTTCTCTTTGTTTAAAACTTCTTTCGCTTTCTCTCAAAATCTTCTAATTGTCTCTATGTCTAAAATTTGTCTCACACTAACTCTATCTCTCTCTCTCTCTCTCTATCCCTCCCTAATGAACAAACATGCACTTTCCCTCTCTCTAAACCTTCTTTGCATGTTGTTCTCTAAAACTTCTCTCTCTCTATCTCTTCCCCTCCTTAACATAGTTTTCTCTCTCTTTTCTCTTGCTCTTGCTCTCCCAACACACACACACATACTCCCTCTCTCTTTGCCCAACAAACTCTCACACTCTCTCCCCTCACCATTCTCTCTTTCTCTCTCTCTCTCTCTCTCTCTCTCCCTAACACTCGCACACTTCCTCTCTCTCTGCCCAACAATCTCTCTCACTCCCCCCCCATTATTCTCTCTGTAAAAATTCTCTCATTCTCTACATCTGTCTCTCTTTATCTTCTCTCTCTTGCTCGCCCTCTCAGTTTCTCTCTTCAAAACTTCTTTCTCCCTCTCTTAAACCTCTTTCTCTTCCATTCTCTCTCTCACAAAAAACTTCACTTTATCTCTCTCTCTCTCTCTCTCTATTTTGCTCTCTCTCTCTCTCTCTCTCTCTGTGTCTCTCTCTCCAAATCTTCTTCTTTTTCTCACTCTTGCTCTTGCTCTCCCCAACACGCACACACTCTCTCCCTACATAACAATTTGTCTCTCCCTGTTTCTCTCTATCTCTCTCTTTCTCCATATCTCTCCCCCTTAGTCTTTCTTTCCAAAACTTCTCTTTTGCTTTATCTTTCCCTCCCTCTCTCTCTCTTAAACTTCTTTCTCTTCCACACTCTCTCTCAAAATAATCACTTTATCTCTCTCTATCTCTTTGTCTTTGTGTGTCTCATTGTTTTGCTCTCTTTATCTCTCTTGTAGTCTCCTTTGCAAACTTCTCTTTCTCTCTCTCTCTCCTTCTCTCTCTCACTCCTACTCTCTATCTTCTCTCTCCTTCTCTCCCACTTTCTCTAAAAACAATTATATCTCTCTCTATCTGTTGATCTGTCTCTCTCTTTCCCCCCCTCTCTCTCTGTGTGTCTTTCTCTTTCTCTCATAGTCTCTCCCTAAAACTTCACATACTCTCTCTTCTCTCATATGTTGTCTCTCTCTCTCTCTTAAACTTCTCTTATATGCTCTCTCTCTTCATGTCTCTTTCTCTCTCACACTCTATCTCTCTATCCATTTTCTCTCTCTTGCTTTCCTTCTCTGAGTCTCTCTCCAATACTTCTCTTTCTCTCCCACTTTCTCTCCCAATAACTTCACTTTCTCACTCTGTCTATCTGTCTCTCTTAAATTTCTCTCTCTCTCCCTCTCTCTCTCTCTCTTGCTCTTGCTCTCTCCAACACTCACACTCTCCCACTCTCTCCCCCCCACCATTCTCTCTCTTCCTCTCTATACCCCTCTTTATCTTCTCTCTCTTGCTCTCCCTCTCTGTCTTTCTCTCCAAAACTTCTTTTTCTCTCTATTGAGCCTCTTTCTCTCCTACTCTCTCTCTCTTGCAGTCACCCTCTAAAGTTACTCTTTCTCTCTCTCTCTCTCACACTCTCAAATCTTCTCCTTCTCTCTCTCACACTCTCAAATCTTCTCCTTCTCTCTCTTGCTCTTGCTCTTCCCAACACTCACACGCACTCTCCCTCTCCCTGCCCAACAATTTCTCTCTTGTTTCTCTCTACCTCTCTCTCTCTCTCTCTCTCTCTTTCCCTCTATGTATCTCTCTTTCTCTACATCTCTCCCTCTTAGTCTCCCTGTCGAAAACCTCTCTTCCTCTTTCTCTCTTTAAACTTCTTTCTCTCCCACTCTCTCTCTCAAAAACATCACTTCTGCTCTCATTGTCTCTTTCTCTGTTTTGCCCTCTTTGTCACTCTTGCAGTCTTCCTTCAAAACTTCTTTTTCTCTCTCACTGACTCCCTCTAAAACTTCTCCTTCTCTCTCTTGCACTTTGATATGAACCCACCTAACTCCACCTCAAAAGCTAGCTTGTAAGGGGAGGTTTGCGAACTCATATATATAACACCCAAGACCTCTCTACCTAACCAATGTGGGACTTCATCATTAGGTTCCTAACTCCTCTACCTCATCCACCATATCTCCTATTGTTAACAATGGAATCCTGATCATCTTCCTCATCAAAACCAGCTCCATAATACTTTTCATCTTCAACCCTTACTTCCCTTGGTTGAACTCTTTCCCTCCTATGCACATTCTGTACATTTTGTGGTTGCCTTGTGCATTCATTCTCTACCTTATCCAACCGTTCATGAACTTGTGCCCTGTACATTTTTTTTTTTTTTTGCTTCAAATACAATTCTCTCAACACTTGTGTTTTCACACAATAAATTTGGCTTTTTCCCTTTATTGCTCTTACCACTCTTGCCTTTTTCCACTCATAATTTTCTCTTTCAGTTCTTTTCAAACTTATCCAAACAAGAACAAGAACCTGTTCCAGCAACAATTCAATCATAAGCTTATCAATGATTCAAGGAAGAGTATGGAATCAAGGGAATCAAAAAAATCACTAAATGGGGAGTTTTTTTTGGCAGTTTCTGACTTGTTCTTCTTTCTTTTTGCTGAATACTACTTTTTTTTTCTTTTTTTTGCAGCTTTTCTTTTCTTTCTTTTTTTTTTTGCTGAAGCTGTTCTTTTCTTTCCTTCTTTTTTTTTTTGGCTGAAGCTCTTCTTTTCTTTCTTTCTTTCTTTTTTTTTTTTTTTGCTGAAGCTCTTCTTTTCTTTCTTTTTTTTTTTTGAATATGTATCAATTGAAGTTGGAATCTAAACAAAAGAAAACAAGAATATTGGCTGCAAAACTAAAATTGGATAGGCAAAACTTGAGACTAGAACAGTGCTCTGATACCAAAATGATGCGAACCCTGCCAAGAATAACGAGACCCGTCAACAAAATTGATTCCCAAGACCGTTCTACGATTAGATTTTGTAGATGGAAACCTCAACCTGATGTTTATAAGAAAACACGAACCCTGGTATGTGTAGACGCCACAAACGGGATGGTGAACTGTTTGATATGTCGGATGAATGCCACAAGAACAAGTTGTTGATAAATTTGGAAAGTTCTTCAAAGAACCAAAGAGAAAACTCTCAACTTTGATCTAGAAAACTGATCTGCGCTTCTCAGCCTTGGTATACATATATATAGGCTGAGTTATTACAATTTGAAAAAGGAAATAAATAGCAAAAGGAAGGTAATCCCTATAATTATGGCATGCCAGCCTTTACATGAGAATAATTAGCCAAATAATCAGCCCAATGCAATAATTGTTGAAGATATATACCAAAAGGCTGACCAAATCCCATAAAAAAGGAAAGTTATTCCCAAATTCACTGGGTAATAATTAGCCAAATCTAATCTCCTTGATTCTCTCAAATCCACATGCTTGAGCTAAAAGTAATCCTTCCAAGTGTATGGGCTTTAGAAAAAGGCCACTTGGACCAATGAAATCCACCCTTGGTCTGCACTTGAGTCTAAGTATTTGGGCCTTAAAAAGCACTCCTTAACCCAAATGCTATGCATCAATCCATTGAAAGCCTCCTTGAACATTTTAGCTCTAGCTCTTATAACTAGACCACTTGGAATTTGCACTTGAATTGGATCAACCATACCTGCCATGCCTTTATCATCAAAAACATTAAGAGAGAGAGAGAGAGAAAGACAGATAAAGTGATGTTTTTAAGAGACAGAGTTGGAGAGAAAGAAGTTTAAGAGTGAGAGAGATTGAGCATCAAATTGACTTCATACTTGGTGCTTCCATTCCAAACCGACCAGCCTACTAAACTAATGCTAAGGATACAAAGGAGTTACATCCTGCCACAAGATTTTTACATTTTGAAATTGCTTTGCTTAGTTCTATTATTGAATTTGCTTATAATCTTACTGTTCATTCTGCAACAAGATTTTCACCTTTTGAAATTGTTTATGGTTTCAATCCTTTAACTCCATTGGATTTAACACCATTACCTTTGAAAGAGTGTGTTAATTTAGATGGCAAAAAGAAAGCTAAATTTGTCAAGCAGATAGATGAGAAGGCAAAGTTCAACATCGAGAGTCGAATGAAGCAATATATGAAACAAGCCAACAAGGGGCATCATAAGCTCATTTTTGAACCTAGAGATTGGGTTTGGTTGCACATGAGGAAAGAAAGATTTTCAGTACAAAGGCATTCTAAGTTGCTTCAAAGAGGGGATGAACCATTCCAAGTTCTTGAGTGCATAAATGACAATGCATACAAGCTAGCTTTGAGGTGGAGTTAGGTGGGTTCATATCACTCTTGCTCTCCCCAACACTCACACACACTCTTTCTTTCCCCCATCCAACAATCTCTCTCCCTCTCTGTCTCTCTCTCTCTCTCCCTCTCTCTCTCCCTTTAAATCTACTCTTTCTCTCTCTTTGTCTCTCTCTCTCTCTTGCTCTCATTCTTTTTAAAGCTACCCTCTCTCTCTATATCTCTCACCCACCAAGACTATCTTCTTTCTTTTTCTCTCCCTCTTTGTCTCTCTCTCCAAACTTCTCTCTTTCTCTCCCACTCACTTTCTATAGTAACACTTTCTTTGTTTGTCTATTTGTCTATCTTTCTCTCTCTTCTATCTTTTCTCTCTTGCTCTTCCTCTCTCTCTTGCAGCCTCCATCTAAAACTTCTCTATCTCTCTCCCTCCAAATCTTCTCTTTTTGCCTTTCTGTCTCCCTTTCTTTTGTACTTTCTAAAGCTTCCCTCTCTCTGTAGCTCTCTCCCTAAAACTTCTCTCTCTTTACATCTTTTCTGTCTCTCTCTCTCTTTTGTTCTTTCTAAAGCTTCCCTCTCTCTAGCTCTCTCCTTAAAACTTCTCTCTCTCTCTCTTGCTCACCAACATTATTTTTCTCTCTTTTTCTCTCCTTCTCTATCTTTATCACCAAAACTTCTCTCTCTCTTTTAAACTTCTTTCTCTCCCACTCTCTCTCTCTGAACTACACTTTCTCTCTTTGACTATTTTTCTATCTGTCTCTCTCTCTCTTCTTAAAACTTCTCTCTCTCTCTCTCTCTCTCTCTCTCTCTCTCTCTCTCTCTCTCTCTCGCCCCTACCCTAAAGCTTTAGTCTCTCTCACAATCCCTACAGCTTAACACACACTCTCTCTACCTCCTCCTCTAAAACTCCTATCATATGCTTTCTCTCTCTCTCTTTCTCTCTTTGAAACCTCTCTCATATGCTCTCTCTGTCTTTGGCTTTGAAACTTCTCTCTCTCCCACTCTATCTTTGTCACTTTCTCTCTCATTCTCTCTAAAACTTCTCTCTCTCCCTTGTTCTTGCTCTCCCCAACACCTCCCTCTCTCTAAAAATTCTCTTTTTGTTTAAAACTTCTTTTGCTTTCTCTCAAAAACTTATGCCAATCTCTTCCTCTCTTTGTTTAAGTGTCTTTCACTAACTCTATCTCTCTCTCCCCTCTGCAACACAGAGATACACACTCTCCCTCTCTCTACCTCTCTCTCTAAACCTTCTCTCCATGTTGCTTTCCCTAAAACTTCTCTTGCTCCTTCCAAAACTTCTTTCTCTACCTCTCTCCCTCACTATCTCTCTATACCTCTCTCTCTATCTTCTCTCTCTTGCTCTCCCTCTCTGTCTCACTGGCCAAAACTTCTCTTTCTCTCTCTTTCCCTCTCCCTCTCTTAAATTTCTTTCTCTCCCACTCTCTCTCTCTCAAACAGCATCAATTTCTCTCTCTTTCTGTCTGTCACTTTCCCTTGTGGCCTCTCTATAAAACTTCTCTTTCTCTCTCTCCAAATCTTCTTTTTCTCTCTCTTTATCTCTCTTTCATTCTTTCTAAAGCTTCCCTCTCCCTCTCTAGCTCTCTCCTTAAAACATCTATCTCTATAAAACTTCTCTTCTCTTGCTTTCATTCTTTCTAAAGCTTCTCTCTAACTCTCTCCAAAAAACTTTTCTCTCTCACCCCCTCTAAAATTTCTTTGTCTTTTGTTCTTCCAAAAACTTCGCTCTCTCTCTCTCCTCCTTTACAACATCTCTCATACATGCTCTGTCTCTTTTAAACTTCTCTCATATGCTCTCCTGTATGTCTCTCTCTCTTAAACTTCTCTCATATGCTCTCTTTGTATCTCTATCCTCTCTCTCTTGCTCTCCTGCTCTATATATCTCTCTCCAATACTTCTCTTTCTCTATCTCTCTCTCCCTCTCTTTCTTTCTCTCTTAAACTTCTTTGTCTCTCCCTCTCTCTCTCTCAAAAACTTCACTTTCTTTCTCTGTTTGTCTATCTCTCCCTCTGTCTACCTCTCTCTTTATCTGCTCTCACCTACTCCCTCTCTTTGCCTCTTTTTCCCAAAACTTCTCTCTCTTTCTCTCTCTCTCCTAAATTTCTTTCTCTCTGTTGAAGTTCTCAAGAACCTTAGAAGGAAGATGCAAGAAAGAAAGAAGAAAGCTCAGAACTCCTAGATGTGAAAGTTCTGAAATGTAAATTTGATTCAAATGAATTAATGTACAAATGATGTAGCTGAGATTACAATTTATAGACTAAGACTCAATTACTGAATTACACTAATGTCCCTAAGTAATAAACTGAAGACAAGATTAATAGAGTAAGATCAGAACCACACGAGACTCCTTATAGAGCACTGCACCTGCACCCACCAAGACAAGCAGCCTAAGGAGTCTGCAGCCTTATCTCTAACATCCCCCCTCAAGATTAGTGGCATGACTTGGAAGAGGAATGACACTGAGCTTGTCTCTAAGTTGAAGAAACCTTGAAGTTGAGACTGCCTTGGTGAAGATATCTGCTGTTTGATCAAGGGACGGAATATGATAGACTTCAATTTCTTTATTGTTGACCTTTTCACGAACAAAATAAAGATCTAGTTCAATATGCTTAGTCTTTGAATGAAGGACCGGATTTGCTGACAAGCTGACTATGCTCATATTGTCACAATATATTCTAGGAACTTTTGGTAGTTGAATGCTGAGTTCTTTGAGTAAAGACTGCAGCCAAGCCAATTCTGCCACTGCACTTGCAAGACTCCTATATTCTGCTTTAGTACTTGATCTAGACACTGTTGCTTGCTTTTTAGATGACCAAGAAACGAGACTAGGGCCAAGATAAACACAAAAACTTGAGGTGCTATGCCTATCATCAATGTCTGATGCCCAATCAGCATCACAAAAGGCAGTGAGCTCAAGAGCAGATGATCTTTGGAGAACTAGAGCATGACATATGGTGCCTGCTAGATACCTCAGTATTCGTTTAACCAACTTCCAATGTACATCTGTAGGGCAATGCATAAATTGACAAGCTTTGTTCACACTATATGATAATTCTGGTCTAGTAATGGTAATATATTGTAATGCTCCCACAAGTGATCTGTATGCAGCTTGATCAGAAATAGGAGAACCACTACTAGCTGAGATATGTGGTGTTGAGGCCATAGGAGAGGGCATAGACTTCGCACCTTGCATACCAGCTCTAGTGAGAAGATCCTTAATGTATTTGGACTGAGACAAGTATATTGCACCAGCAGAACTGTAAGTAACTTCAATACCTAAGAAGTATTTAAGTTTCCCAAGATCCTTTAATGAGAACTTTGCATTCAGTTGATCAATCAAGTGCTGAATCAAAGTTGGTGAAGATCCAGTAATCAAAATATCATCCACATAGACTAAAACATAGAGAGAATATGAGAAGTAACCTGAAGAAACAAGGAAGAATCACATTTTGCCTTGGTAAAACCAAGATCAAGTAAAGCTTCAAACAATTTTTGAAACCATGCACGAGGAGCTTGCTTAAGGCCATAGAGAGCCTTATGAAGCTTGCAAACTTGAGATGAGTCAGCTGATTCATATCCAGGAGGCTGTAGCATGTATACATCTTTATTCAAATCACCATTTAAAAAGGCATTATTAACATCTATTTGATGGATGTTCCACCCTTTTGATAAGGCCAAAGTAAGAAGAACCCGAATTGTGACTGGTTTTACTAATGGACTAAAAACTTCATGAAAATCAACTCCTGCCTC
Organism: Dicorynia guianensis; assembly: GCA_037013595.1. Lineage (NCBI taxonomy): Eukaryota > Viridiplantae > Streptophyta > Magnoliopsida > Fabales > Fabaceae > Dicorynia > Dicorynia guianensis. Next base: position 9,882,319 of record JASUAB010000015.1, read on the forward strand.
CTGATTATACACTTTTGCAACTAATCTTGCCTTATATTTGTTGACAGTGCCATCTAGATTTTTTTTAACTTTAAACATCCATTTGCACCCTATAGGCCTCCTATCTTTGGGTAAAGCTTCTAAACTCCATGTCTTGTTGCTCATGAGCGCTGCATACTCAAGAGATCCATGGCACACTTCCATTCTGGTATATTAAGAGCTTCTTCAACAGTTTGAGGCTCTCTAGAGACAGTAAGTGCTGTTGGTACAGTTCCTCTTGCTTTGCTACTAGTCACCATTGAGTGATGTTTGAATTGAGTGCCCTTGCTTTACTACGGGTCACCATTGGGTGGACATTTTGAGATAGACGTTGAGGAACTTCAAATTCTACAGAGGGACCTGAAACATGTTGCAAAGAATCCATAATATTGGTATTATTAGCAAGTGCACATGAGTTATTTGTTTGTTCAGCAAATGCATTGGTATTCTGAGTATGTCTTGCATTAGAGAATGATAGAATAGGAGGTATGGCTGAAGGTGGAGGAGAAACAAAATGTGATTTGTTACTGGAAGGTGACTGCTGTGAGGAACCCTTGCTGTTCTTGAATGGAAAACTACTTTCATCAAATATGACATCTCTAGATATAATTGTTTTCCCATCAGGATGCAGACACTTGTATCCTTTGTGTGCTGGACTATAACCAAGAAAGGTGCATTCAATGGATTTGAACTGAAACTTGGGATTATTGTAGGGCCTTAGGTTAGGATAGGCTGCACACCCAAAGACCTTAAGAGAAGAATAATCTGGTTTGATTTTGTATAAGGTTTGAAAAGGAGTAGAACCATTTAAGACTGGTATGGGTAGTCTATTAATGAGATACATAGCTGTGCTAAAGGCTTCAGTCCAAAATGAACTAGGTAAAGATGATTGGTGAAGCAAGGCTAGTCCAGTCTTAGTTATATGTCTATGTTTCCTTTCTGCAAGCCCATTTTGTTCATGTGTATAAGGGCATAAAACACGATGAACTATCCCTTGGTCTTTCAAATATTCAATGAAAGCTCTAAACTCTCCTCCCCAATTAGTTTGTAAGGCAAGGATTTTGTGGTTGGTTTGAAGTTCTACTTGTTTCTTGAAATGAATAAAGGTCTGTAATGCATCAGACTTGCTTTTAAGAAAGTAAATCCATGTGTAGCGGGTAAAGGTATCAACAAAATGTATATAATACCTATGTCCTTCTTTTGACAGCACTGGTGCTGGTCCCCACAAATCAGAATGAATTAGTTGAAGAGGTTTTGAGTATTCCGTTTGAGAAGAGGCAAAAGGAAATTTATGTATTTTACTAAGACAACAAGATGAACAAAAGGAAAGCTCTTTATTTGGTATTCTGATGTTACAAGAAGTGAGTACACTCTTGACAGTTTGTACAGAAGCATGGCCCAATCTAACATGCCATTTGTCTAACTCAGAATAAGAATTTAACAAAGAAGAAGTATGAGAACTATGTACAGTAGGTGAAGTAACATTTGGTGATTGAGTTGACACTTTTACAGTGGCATACGGTTCCTTTTCAATATGAAACTGATCAAAGACATACAAGCCTTTTCTAACAGTCCCCTTCAAAAGTATTTGATGAGTATCCTGAGATTTAACATAACAAGAGTCAGGATGGAACTCAAAATAGACATAATTGTCTTTTGAAAACTGAGAAACACTCACAAGATTTTTGGAAATATTTGGAACATGAAGAAGTGAGTTTAGGTAAAGATTTTGATTAGAAAAGCAAGACTTAATCTGAGAATTACCAATGTTTTTAATGAACAAACCTGAGCCATTACCAATGTGCACCTTCTCCTTTCCATTATATGGAGTCTTCTGCACAATGTTAGAGGCATCCACTGTCACATGATTAGTGGCCCCAGAATCAGGATACCATTCTTGATCAATGCCATTGCTGCTGCTGTTAGAAGTGAGCATTGCATAGGGTGTGTTTCTGACACTGCCATTAGCGCCATTGGCTGTCTTGCTGAAGTGGCTAGGCACTTGAGCTGGTCCTTGAAAACTTTCAACAAATCTGTGATAACAATTCCAGGACTGATGTCCATATCTCCCACATAATTGACATTGAATGTTGCTTTTATCAGAAAACCTTCCATTCCTACCAGCAAACTGCCCATTGTTGTAACTCCCTTTGCCTCTGAAAAAATTTCCTCTACCTCCAAACCTTCCTCTATTCGCATACTGACCAGGGAAACTTTGATAACTACTTCGGTTCACATTGTAATTCTGAGGATGTGTAGCAAGATTCACTGTCATAGCCTCTACTTCTTTATGATGCTTCTCAATTCTATTTTCTTGTGCAAGCAATAATGCTTCAATCTCTTCTACTGAATACGGATCAGTTCTAGAGAGAATGGATGTAACAAAACCATCATATTCTGAGGAAAGACCATCAAGAATTACCTCTATATGATCACTTTCTGTAATTGCATGTTCAACTGAAGCCAAAGAATCAACAAGATTCTTGATCTTTGAAAGATACTCAGTAGCTGTCATGGATCCCTTCTTCATAGTCTGTAGTTGCACCTTGAATTGCTTGATCTTTGCCTTTGTATGAGAGGCAAAGAAAGTTTCCACCTTTTCCCAGACCTGGTACGAGTATTCACATCCCACCATTCTTGTAAGAATGTTTTCTGACATTGTTGACAGCAGCCAAGACAGCAAGAGCTGATCTTGCTTCTTCCAAAGAACATATTGCTGAGATTATAATTTATAGACTAAGACTCAATTACTGAATTACACTAATGTCCCTAAGTAATAAACTGAAGACAAGATTAATAGAGCAAGATCAGAACCACACGAGACTCCTTATAGAGCACTGCACCTGCACCCACCAAGACAAGCAGCCTAAGGAGTCTGCAGCCTTATCTCTAACACTCTCCCATTCTCTCTCTCAACAATTTCACCTTCTCTCCCTATTTGTCTATTTGTTTGTCTTCCTATCTCTCTCTAGCTCTCTCCTTAAATCTTCTCTTTCACTCTCTCTCTCCTCACTCTAAAACTTCACTCTCTCACTTGCTGTAAATCTTCCCTCAATCTCTCCCTGTCCCCTCCTCTAAAACTTCTATCATATGCTGTCTCTCACTCTGAAACCTCTCTCTCTCTCTCTCTCACACTTTGAAACTTCTCTCTACCCATTCTCTCTATCTCTCTCTTCGAATTTTTCTATATAAAAGTTCTCTCTCTCTTTCTCTAGTTCTCTCTAAAACTTCTCTGTCATTTGGTCTCACTAAAACTTCTCTTTCTCTCACTCAGTCTCGCTCTTCCCAACACCTACCCTCTCTCTAAAACTTCTCGGTTTGTTTAAAACTTCTTTTGCTTTCTCTCAAAAACTTCTGTTTGTCTCTTTCTCTCTGTCTAAAATTTGTCTCTCACTAACTCTATCTCTCTTTATCTCTCACTCCCCAACACACAGACACACTTTCCCTCTCTCTACCTCTCTCTCTAAACCTTCTCTTCATGTCACTCTCTCTAAAATTTCTCTCTCCCTCTCTCTCTCTCTCTCTCTCTCTTGCTCTTGCTCACCTCAACAGTCACACTCCTTCTCTTTGTGCCCAACAATCTCTCTCACTCTCTCCCCCCAACATTCTTTCTGTATCTCTCTTTCTACCTCTCTCTCTCTCATTCCCTACATCTCTGTCTCTATCTCTCTGCCTCTCTTTCTCTCTTGCTTCTCCTTTCAATCTCTCTCTCCAAAACTTCTCTTTCTCTCCCGCTCTCTTTCTTGAAAAAATGTCAGTTTATCTCTTATGTCTCTCGCTCTGTTTTACTCTCTTTCTATCTTGTGGTCTTGCTCTAAAACATTTTTTTTTCTCACTCTTTCTCTCCAAATCTTCTCCTTCTCTCTCACTCTTGCTCTCCCCAACACTTACACACACTCTCTCTTTCTCTACATCTCTCCCTCTCAGTCTCTCTTTCCAAAACTTCTCTTTCTCTTTGTCTCTTCCCCTCTCTTAAACTTCAATCTTTTCCACTTCCTCTCTCAAAAAAATCACATTATCTCTCTCTGTCGCTCTCTCTCTCTTGTCTCTCAGTTTTGTCTCTCTCTATCTCTCTCATAGCCTCCCTCCAAAACTTCTCTTTCTCTCTCTCTCACTCTCACTTTCTGTCTCTCTCTCCAAAACTTATCTTTCTCTCTCCTTCTCTCTCTCTCTTTTAAACTTCTTTCTCTCTCACTCTCTCTCTCAATAACTGCAATTTCTTTGTTTGCCTGTCTATCTCTCTCTTTCCCTCTTCTCTCTCTAAAACTTCCTTGTCTCTCTCTCTCCAAATCTTCTCGTCCTCCCTCTCTGTCTTTCTTTCTTTCATTCTTTCTAAAGCTTCCCTCTCTCTCTCTAGCTCTTGCCATAAAACTTCTCTCTCTCTCTTCAAAATTTCTTTCTCTTTTGCTCTCCTTCAAAATTCACTCTCTCTCTCCTCCTTTAAAACTTCTCTCATATGCTGTCTCTTTCTTACACTTCTCTCATATGCTCTCTCTCTCTATGTCTCTCTTGTTCTCTGTCACTCTCTACCTTTAGCTCTCTCTCTATCTTATCTCTCTTACTTTCCCTCTCTGTTTCTCTCTTCAATACTTCTCTTTCTCTCTTACCCTCTCCCTCTCTCTCTTAAACTTCTTTCTCTCCTACTCTCTCTCAAAAACTTCACTTTCTCTCTCTATCTGTTTGTCTCTCTCTTTACCTCTCCCTATCTTCTCCTCCTACTTTCCATCTTTGTCTCTCTCTCCAAAAATTCTCTTTCTCTCTCTTCCTCTCACAATCTCTTAGACTTCTTTCTCTCCACTCACTTGCTCTCAACAACTTCACTTTCTCTATCCATCTGTCTGTTTGCCTCTCTCCCTCTTTGCACTTTCTCTCTAGCAGTCTTTCTATAACACTTCCCTTTCTCTCTCTAGCTCTCCCTAAAACTTATCTCTCTCTCCCTTACACACTCTCTCTATGTCTCTCCCCTCTCTCTCAAGCCCTTTCCCTAAAACTTCTCTCTCATTCTCTCTTGCTCTTTGTAAAACTTCTCTTTTTCACTTGCTGTAAAGCTTCACTCACTCTCTCTCTCTTTGTCCTCCTTTAATACATCTGCCACATGCAGTTCACTCTCTCTGAAACCTCTCTGATATGCTCTCTCTCTCGCTCTAAAATTTCTCTCTCTCCCACTCTCTCTTTTCATCTTTTTCTATATAAAAAGCTCACACTCTCTCTCTTGTTCTTTCTAAAACTTCTGCATTACTCTCTCTTTCTAAAACTTCTCTCTCTTTCACTCAAGCTCTTCCCAACACCTCCCTCCTTTTCTCTCTAAAACTACTCTCTTTGTTTTAAACTTCTTTTGCTTTCTCTCAAAATCTTATATCTCTTTCTCTCTTTGTCTAAAATTTGTCTCTCACTAACTCTGTGTCTCTCACTCTCTCTATACCACTCCCCAACACACAAACATGCACTCTCCCTCTCCTTATTGCTCTCTGCATGTCACTCTTTAAAAATTCTCTCTCTATCTCTCCCCCTCCCCAACAACTTTTCTCTCTCTCTTTTTCTTGCTCTTGCTCTCCCTAACACTCACACACTCTCTCTCTACCCAACAATCTCTCTCACTCTCTGCCCCCGCCATTCTCTCTCTCTCTCATTCTCCCCAACACTCACACACTCCCTCTCTCTCTGCCCAACAATCTCTCTCACTCTCTTCCCCCACCATTGTCTCTCTATAAAACTTCTCCTATTCTCTATGTCTCTGTCTCTCTCTATCTGATGATAAAAACATGGTGGATATGGCTGATCCAATTCAAATTCCAAGTGGTCTAGTTACAAAAGCTAGAGCTAAAAGGTTCAACAAGGCTTTTAATGGGTTGATGCAGAGCATTTGGGATGAGGACATTTTTTTAGGCCCAAATACTTAGACTCAAGTGCAGATCAAGAATGGATTTCGTTGGTCCAAGTAGTGGGCTAATTTTAGGCTTTTTTGCTAAAGCCCATAATACACTTGGAAGGATTACTTTCAGCTCAAGCACGTGGAATCATTCAGCAATTATAGGCCATAATTAGCAAGATTCACATGATTTAAGAGATGCTAGGAGATCAATTTTCTGGATAAAAATTGTGTTAGAGAAAAGGGTGTAGTTCAGCATATGTTAGGGAGTCACGTGGTTCTGGTGCTGTTAGCAATCTATTAGCCTTGGTTCAGTTTATTAGTTAGGGACATTAGTGTAATTCAGTAATTGAGTCCTAGCCTATAAATTGTAATCTCAGCTACACCATTTGTAGAATAATTCATTGAATCATATTTTCGTTTCAGAGCTTTCACATCTAGAAGTTCTGAGCTTTCTTTCTTTCTTTCTTTCTTTCTTCTGAGGTTCTTGAGAATTTCAACATGGTATCAGAGCTTTGATCCAATGAGAGAGAATATGAATTCGTTTTCTTTAGCATCTCTGAATGCTTCATTAGTTTCTTTTAGTCATTCTATTTCTGTGAAATTAGACAGCAATTCCTATCTACTCTAGAAACAGCAAGTTCTTGCAGCTATCAGAGGGCATGAACTAGAGAAATACATCAATGGTGGTCAAGAAGTGCCATCAAGATTTGCAGTAGATGAGCAAGGAAGAGTTCTTGGGATCTTGAGTCAGCAGTATGTCCTTTGGAAGAAGCAAGATCAGCTCTTGCTGTCTTGGCTTCTGTCAACAATGTCAGAAAGCATTCTTACAAGAATGGTGGGATGTGAATACTCATACCAGGTCTAGGAAAAGGTGGAAACTTTCTTTGCCTCTCATACAAAGGCAAAGATCAAGCAATTCAAGGTGCAGCTACAAACTATGAAGAAGGGATCCATGACAGCTACTGAGTATCTTTTAAAGATCAAGAATCTTGTTAATTCTTTGGCTTCAGTTGGTCATGTAATTACAGAAAGTGACCATATAGAGGTAATTCTTGATGGTCTTTCCTCAGAATATGATGGTTTTGTTACATCCATTCTCTCTAGAACTGATCCGTATTCAGCAGAAGAAATTGAAGCATTATTGCTTGCACAAGAAAATAGAATTGAGAAGTATCATAAAGAAGTAGAGGCTATGACAGTGAATCTTGCTACACATCCTCAGAATTACAATGTAAACCGAAGTGGTCATCAAGGTTTCCCTGGTCAGTATACAAATAGAGGAAGGTTTGGAGGTAGAGGAAATTTTTTCAGAGGCAAAGGAAGTTATAACAATAGGCGGTTTGCTGGTAGGAATGGAAGGTTTTCTGATAAAAGCAACATTCAATGTCAATTATGTAGGAGATATGGACATCAGTCCTAGAATTGTTATCACAGATTTGATGAAAGTTTTCAAGGAGCAGCTCAAGTGTCTAGCCACTTCAGCAAGACAGCCAATGGCAGTGTCAGAAACACACCCTATGCAATGCTCACTTCTAACAGTAGCAGTAATGGCATTGATCAAGAATGGTATCCTGATTCTGGGGCCACTAATCATGTGATAGTGGATGCCTCTAACATTGTGTAGAAGACTCCATATAATGGAAAGCAGAAGGTGCATATTGGTAATGGCTCAGGTTTGTTCATTAAAAACATTGGTAATTCTCAGATTAAGTCTTGCTTTTCTAATCAAAATCTTTACCTAAACTCACTTCTTCATGTTCCAAATATTACCAAAAATCTTGTGAGTGTTTCTTAGTTTGCAAAAGATAATTATGTTTATTTTGAGTTCCATCTTGACTCTTGTTATGTTAAATCTCAGGATACTCATCAAATACTTTTGAAGGGGACTGTTAGAAAAGGCTTGTATGTCTTTGATCAATTTCATATTGAAAAGGAACCATATACCACTGCAAAAGTGTCAGCAACTCATTCATCAAATGTTACTTCACCTATTGTACATAGTTCCCATACTTCTTCTTTGTTAAATTCTTGTTCTGAGTTAGACAAATGGCATGTTAGATTGGGCCATGCTTTTGTACAAACTGTCAAGAGTGTACTCACTTCTTGTAACATCAGAATACCAAATAAAGAGCTTTCCTTTTGTTCATCTTGTTGCCTTAGTAAAATACATAAATTTTCTTTTGCCTCTTCTCAAATAGAATACTCAAAACCTCTTCAACTAATTCATTCTGATTTGTGGGGACCAGCACCAGTGTTGTCAAAAGAAGGACATAGATATTACATACATTTTGTAGATACCTTTACCCGCTACACATGGATTTACTTTCTTAAAAGCAAGTCTGATGCATTACAAACCTTTATTCATTTCAAGAAACAAGTAGAACTTCAAACCAACCACAAAATCCTTGCCTTACAAACTGATTGGGGAGGAGAATTTAGAGCTTTCACTGAATATTTGAAAGACCAAGGAATAGTTCATCGTGTTTCATGTCCTTATACACATGAACAAAATGGGCTTGCAGAAAGGAAACATAGACATATAACTGAGACTGGACTAGCCTTGCTTCACCAATCATCTTTACCTAGTTCATTTTGGACTGAAGCCTTTAGCACAGCTGTGTATCTCATTAATAGACTACCCACACCAGTCTTAAATGGTTCTACTCCTTTTCAAACCTTATACAAAATCAAACCTGATTATTCTTCTCTTAAAGTCTTTGGGTGTGCCGCCTATCCTAACCTAAGGCCCTACAATAATCCCAAGTTTCAGTTCAAATCCATTGAATGCACCTTTCTTGGTTATAGTCCAGCACACAAAGGATACAAGTGTCTGCATCCTGATGGGAAAACAATTATATCTAGAGATGTCATATTTGATGAAAGTAGTTTTCCATTCAAGAACAACAAGGGTTCCTCACAGCAGTCACCTTCCAGTAACAAATCACATTTTGTTTCTCCTCCACCTTCAGCCATAACTCCTATTCTATCATTCTCTAACGCAAGACATCCTTAGAATACCAATGCATTTGCTGAACAAACAAATAACTCATGTGCACTTGCTAATAATACCAATATTATGGATTCTTTGCAACATGTTTCAGGTCCCTCTGCAAAGTTTGAAGTTCCTCAACGTCCATCTCAAACTATCCACCCAATGGTGACCCGTAGCAAAGCAAGGCACTCAAATCAAACAATCACTCAATGGTGACTAGTAGCAAAGCAAAAGGAACTGTACCAATAGTACTTATGGTTTCTAGAGAGCCTCAAACTGTTGAAGAAGCTCTTAATATACCAGAATGGAAGTGTGCCATGGATCTTGAGTATGCAGTGCTCATGAGCAACAAGACATGGAGTTTAGAAGCTTTACCCAAAGATAGGAGGCCTATAGGGTGCAAATGGGTGTTTAAAGTTAAAGAAAATCCAGATGGTACTGTCAACAAATATAAAGCAAGATTAGTTGCCAAAGGGTATAATCAGGAGGCAGGAGTTGATTTTCATGAAGTTTTCAGTCCAGTAGTAAAACCAGTCACAATTCAGGTTCTTCTTACTTTGGCCTTATCAAAAGGGTGGAACATCCATCAAATAGATGTTAATAATGCCTTTTTAAATGGTGATTTGAATGAAGATGTATACATGCTGCAGCCTCCTGGATATGAATCAGCTGACTCATCTCAAGTTTGCAAGCTTCATAAGACTCTCTATGGCCTTAAGCAAGCTCCTCGTGCATGGTTTCAAAAATTGTCTGAAGCTTTACTTGATCTTGGTTTTACCAAGGCAAAATGTGATTCTTCCTTGTTTCTTCAGGTTACTTCCCATCATTCTCTCTATGTTTTAGTCTATGTAGATGATATTTTGATTACTGGATCTTCACCAACTTTGATTCAGCACTTGATTGATCAATTGAATGCAAAGTTCTCATTAAAGGATCTTGGGAAACTTAAATATTTCTTAGGTATTGAAGTTACTTACAGTTCTGCTGGTGCAATATACCTATCTCAGTCCAAATACATTAAGGATCTTCTTACTAGAGCTAGTATGCAAGGTGCGAAGTCTATGCCCTCTCCTATGGCCTCAACACCAAATATCTCAGCCAGTAGTGGTTCTCCCATTTCTGATCAAGCTGCATATAGATCACTTGTGGGAGCATTACAATATATTACCATTACTAGACCAGAATTATCATATAGTGTAAATAAAGCTTGTCAATTTATGCATTGCCCTACAGATGTACATTGGAAGTTGGTTAAACGAATATTGAGGTATCTAGCAGGCACCATATGTCATGCTCTAGTTCTCCAAAGATCATCTATTCCTGAGCTCACTGCCTTTTGTGATGCTGATTGGGCATCAGACATTGATGATAGGCGTAGCACCTCAGGTTTTTGTGTTTATCTTGGCCCTATTTCTTGGTCATCTAAAAAGCAAGCAACAGTGTCTAAATCAAGTACTAAAGCAGAATATAGAAGTCTGTCAAGTGTAGTGGTAGAATTGGCTTGGTTGCAGTCTTTACTCAGAGAACTCAGCATTCAACTACCAAAAGTTCCTAGAGTATACTGTGACAATATGAGCACAGTCAGCTTATTAGCAAATCCGGTCCTTCATTCAAAGACTAAACATATTGAACTAGATCTTTATTTTGTTCGTGAAAAGGTCAACAATAAAGAAATTGAAGTCTATCATATTCTGTCCCTTGATCAAACAGCAGATATCTTCACCAAGGCAGTCTCAACTTCAAGGTTTCTTCAACTTAGAGATAAGCTCAGTGTCATTCCTCTGCCAAGTCATGCCATTGATCTTGAGGGGGGATGTTAGAGAAAAGGGTGTAGTTCAGCATATGTTAGGAAGTCACGTGGTTCTGGTGCTGTTAGCAATCTATTAGCCTTGGGTTCAATTTATTAGTTAGGGACATTAGTGTAATTCAGTAATTGAGTCCTAGCCTATAAATTGTAATCTCAGCTACACCATTTGTAGAATAATTCATTGAATCAGATTTTCGTTTCAGAGCTTTCACATCTAGAAGTTTTGAGCTTTCTTTCTTTCTTTCTTTCTTCTGAGGTTCTTGAGAATTTCAACAAATTGAAACTTTTTCTCTTTGGTTCTTTTTCTAGTGGAATTCATCCAACTTATTAAATGGTTCACCATCTCATTTGTGGCATCTCTACATACCAAGGTTCATGTTTTCTTACAAACATTGGGTTAAGGTTTTCACCTACAAAAATCTGATCATAGAATGGTCTTGGGAATCAATTTCATTGGCGGGTCTAATTATTCTTGGCAGAGTTCGCATATTTTGGCATCAGAGCACCAGTTCTATCCTCAGGTTTTGCCTATCTAATTTTAGTTTGGTAACCAATATTCTTTATTTTCTTTTATTTAGATTCCAACTTCAGTTGATATATATTCAAAAAAAAAGAAAGAAAGAAAAGAAAAGCTGCAAAAAAATGTGGTATTCAACAAAAAGAAAGAAGAACAAATCAGAAACTGCCAAAAATTCCTCTTTCTAGTATTCTTAACCCCTTTTTACTGATTTTATTGATTCTCTTGATTCCATATTCTTCCTTGAACCATTGATGAGTTTGTAATTGAATTGAGCCTATCTTGAATGGGAGAAGAAGATTGAATTTATTTTTGATTGCCACAACTATTCCAAAGGAAAGAAGGTAAAATTGGTGGCCATTGAGTTCTCTAATTATGCCATTGTTTGGTGGGATCAATTGGTGCTAAATAGGAGGCAGAATGGAGAATGGCAGGTGGAAACTTAGGAGGAGATGAAGATGATGATGAGAAAGCAATTTGTTCCATGTCATTACTATTGTGAGTTATACAAGGAGTTGCAAGGTCTTCGGCAAGGAAACCAGCGTGTTGAGGATTACTATAAGGAGATAGAGATTGCAATGATCCAAGCCAATGTTGAGGAAGATCGTGAAGCTACAATGGCTAGGTTTTTGCATGGATTAAATCGGGAAATACAAGATAGAGTAGAGATGCAACATTATGTGGAATTAGAGGATATGGTGCACATGGCTATCAAAGTGAAGCAACAACTCAATAGGGGGTAGCTCACATGCAGCCCAAAACTTAGGTTCTACTTCTTGGAAACCAGGTTATACAAGGAAGGAGGACAAGCCTCAAGCATTCCCAACACCCAAACACAAATCTGAGCATAAAACTGAGAACACCGACCATGTTTTTCAAGGTAAAATTGAATCAGCTGTCATGACCTCCACGCAACATGGGCAAGGAAAATTCAAGTTTATTTACACAAATATCTTTAAAAGAAAGGGTGGATGAGAGTATTTGTAAAATGGGGTTTAAGAAGGGGCTTAAAAGAAAATTGAGAGTCACCACCGATCTAAAATCTTGGTGAGATTGGACACCTTATAAAGAATGGTCTGTGTTTTGTTTTTAAAATGGGTTCGGGGGTTGATTACATGTAAGAAAGGTGTTAGCACCCAATAATGCCCTTTCAGTACCATGTTGATTTTATGCCACTTGTACTTGCAATAAACTTCATCCATGCTTCCTTATTAAAGAAGGTTGAATAGTGTGATTTTTATATTGCAAATTTCTCAAAAAATAAATATCATCCTCTTCAGGTGAGAGCCCACTTTAAGTTCATGGGGATAAATGCGTTTACCTTTATTTACCATAACTTCCTTTAATAAAAGAATGGTAAGAAAATTGATTTTTGAAAATCCCAATAAGCTTTTTAAGAAATATAGATATAGACTCGTTCTCATTCAGGTGGGAGTCTAATCAAGTTATAAGAAAAAATGTTTTTACCTTTGTTTCTCGTAGCTTTTCCTAGGAAGCTTAATTGGATAATTTTTTGCAAAAAGAGAATAAGATAGGCCATTTCTCTTCAAGTGAGACCAATACAAGTTATAAAAATAAATGCCTTCGCCTTTTTTTTACAACTTGAAAAATTTTTTATTTTTATTTTTTTCTTGCAAAAAGAATATGAGGCTCCAACCATAAACAATGAAACAGAATCAAGAAGGGACAAGTTCCACATCAATGACATACCAAAACACTATGTAACAAAGCATTTTAGTGTGCAGAAATTCCAAAAGAATCATGCAGGCTGAGTTTAATCAATGTAGCAAGTCAATTCAGTATGGTCACCCAAGTTTAATCTACTCAGCGGGTCGACTCAGTATGGTCACACCTAATGACTCACATTAAACCAAGAGCATCCTATTTTCTCATCCAGACACAAACCAAAGGTGACAGAGTTCATCCAAGCAAACTAACTAGTCCATGTAAACAGGGCCTGATCACATTCATAAAAAATGTAGAACAGATGAGAAAGAAACAAAAGGGGAGAGGGGTGTACCTCTGGTCTTCAATGTGAGATCCTATGGCACCTGAACCATGGTCTGTAACTCCTCCTTCTGTTGCTGTGTTGTTGTCTGCAAGCTTCCGATGCCTACCATGTTTGCTGCTACTATTGCAGCCAGTGGAACTTAATGAGGGGTGGTGCTCTTCTCTTGGTACATTGTCATGCTGTTGTCTTGCAGCTGGTGTGTGCTACAGCGACTGTTGTGTTATTGTCTTGCAACCAATGAACCGTAAATGATTCAGTAGCAGCCATCATCCTCCATTCTATAGCAGCCCTCATGCTTGCCACTGAAGTTGTTGAATTTTAATGAAAGTAAAATAATATAAAATAACAAAGGGGAGACAAATGCAAGTAGGTTTGCACTTTTTCATTTTCTTTCTCTTTTTATTTTTTATTGTCTATTTAACATAAAACAAGTAAATTTGATAATTAGTACTGCTTTATTTTTTTACCTTTTTCAAATAAAATTTAGAAATTCATGGAAAATAGCATTAATTTCATCAAACCAAACTGTAAAATCAGAATATTTTTCTAGCAAAAGGATTTTTTTTCTATATTTTTTGGAAAAAAATGGATTGATAGAAATAATACAATTACATTTTTGATTTTTCATCAAAAATTTTTCAAACTAGTATAAAAACTTCTAAAATAATTTTATAAATCCACCATATATTTTATTTCATTTTTCCAAAAACTTTTTTTCTTTTTTTTTGGTTTTATGTATTTGGGCAGGGATTTTGTGCACCACACCCTATGAAGGGTGCACTACTTTTTAGCATTACACATTGTAATGCCACCAAGCTAGAGCCTTCAACCTAAATGGAGTGAGAGAGAGAGATTTCTCTCACCTGTGAATATCAACCCAAAGCATCCATGCAAAGGCAATGCAAACCGCATGCATGCAAGCTAAAACCTCAGCCTGGACTTACTTATAAGCCTTAACCATCTAATAATGCCAAGCATAATTCATGTTGATAGAAAATGAGGGGTACAAGGGGACCTTCAAGAAAGAAAGCAGGGATAAAAATGCACCTTTGTTCAAGCTTTAGGCTTCTCTTTGCACTCTTTCCTCTCTCACTCAATTCTTCTATTTTCTCTCTTTCTCTCTTCTTCTTCTTCTTTTTTTCCCAAGTTGTTGTGTTCTCTCCCCCCTTGTCTTTACTCTGTCAGACTCCCTTCCTTTTTAAAGCCTCTACATTGGGACTCTCCCTCTCGCTCTCTCTTAGTTTCTTTCTGTTGCTCCAGTTTATTTGTCTTCTTTTTTTGGTCCTTCCTTTGCATGTCTCTTCCTCATATTTTCTTTTTGTTTTGGATCCTTCTTCCTATTTTTTTCATTTTGAGCTCCCTCTTGGCCATTCTCTATGTGCCTTCTCTTATTACCTTGGTCTCTCTTGTTTTGCTTATGCTCTCTCTCTCAGATACTCTCTTTGTTTTTTCTTCTCTCCTTCTTTCTTTCTACTCACAAACTATTCTCTTGTATCTCCTTGTTATCTCCTTCCATGGCTCCTCTTATGCTCTCTGCTTCTCTTTGTTTTATTCTTCCTTATTTGCACTTTTGTTTTTTTTTTTTTCACTACTTTCTCTTGGGTCTCTTATGCTTCCCCTTTTGTCTCTTTTTCTTGGTCTCTCCCCCATGTCTCTCTTGGTTGATTTTTTTCTTCGGTCTCTTCTCCTTGGTTGCTTCTCTTTGTATCCTTTCTTTTGGGTGCATGAAGGTGAGAGCATGAGCTTAAAACAAAGGAGTTCCAAGATGAGCTCATGTGTATGGATACTTATAAAGGAAAGCAGTAGGCCATGTTCTCTGCTTCCTCGAAAATTCCTTTTTTTCTTTTGTTTTAATTCTTTTGAAATTTTCTTTTCATATTTTTTAATTTTCTTTTTTTCAATTTTGGTTTTTAAATTTTTGTTTAACCTATTCTGTATTTTTATTTCAATTTTAATTATTTGCTCAAACCATATTAGATGTCAACACTCATGATCTCTACGACTTCTCTTCTCTCTCTCTCTCTAAAAATTATTGCTCTCTCTTTCTCTCTTTAAAACTTCTTCCTCTCTTTTTCTCTCTCTCTCCACCATTCTCTCACTTTCTAGAACTTTTCTGTCTCTCTCTCTCTCTTTCTCTTGTTATCTTTCTTTCTCTCACTCACCTCTCTAAAACTTTCCTCTCTTCTCTCTCTACCTCTAAAATTTCTTTCTCTCTCCCTCTTGCTCTCCCTCTCTTTCCTGCCACCACACTCTCTCTACCTCTCCTTTTCTCTTGCTCTTTTTGTAATAATTCTCTCTTTCTCCCTAAAGCTTCTTTCTCTCTATCTCTCTCTAAAACTATACTTTCTCTAACTAAAATTTTTCTATGTCTCTCTTTCACTATATCTCTCTCTCCCCAACACCCTCTCTCTCTTTCTGTTTCTCCCCTAATCAATCTTTCTCCCACATCATTCTCCAAAACTTCCATTTCTCTTTTTGCTTTCTCTCTCTCTCTCTCTCTCCATCTATAAAACTTGGTTGCCACTCTCTTATTCACTTACAAATTTTTCAAACTCTCTCTCTTTCTCTCGGGCTAACATGTCTCTCTTACACTCTCCTCCTCTAAAACTGATATCATTCTGTCTCTATCTAAAACTTTGCTTTCTCTCTCTCTCCCTCTCTAAAACTTCTTTGTCACTCTATCTCTCACTAAAACTTCTCTCTTCGCCACACTCTCTTCTCTCAAACCTCTCCTTCTTTCTTTTCCTCTCTCTCTCTAAAACTTCTCTTTTGCTCTCTCCATCTCTCCCTCTCCCTCTCCTTGTCTAAAACTTTTCCCTTACTCTCTCTCTCTCTCTCTCTCTCTCTCTCTCTCTCTCTCTCTCTCTCTCTCTCTCTCTCCCCCTCCCAAACATGTCTCTCTCTTTCTCCCCTTGTACTTTAAAACTTCTCTTTCTCTCAATCTCTTTGTCACTCTCTCTCAAATCTCTCTTTCCCTCCCTTGCTCTATCTCTCTCTCTCTCTCTTTCTCTCTCTAAGACTTCTTCTCTCTTTTTCTCTCTGTCTTAGCCTTTCTCTCCATCTCTTAAACTTCTCTATCTCTCTCTTTCTCTCTTTCACTCACCCTCTCCAAAACTTTCCACTCTATCTCCCTCTGTGTCTCTAAAACTTCTTTCTCTCTCTCTCTACCTCTTGTTCTCCCTCTCTCTTTCCCCCTAACATATTCTCTCTCCCTCTCCTTTTCTCTCTCTTTTTGCAACAGTTCTCTCTCACTTTCTGTAAAACTTCTTTCTCCCTTTCTCTTTGTCTCCCTCACACTCTCTCTATCTCACTCTCTCACTTGCTCTCTTTCTCTCTCTAAAACTATATTTTATCAAATTAAAATTTCTCTCTCTCACACACTCTCTCTCTCTTGCTGTATATCTCTCTCTCTCCAACAAACTTTCTCTCTTTCTCTCACTCCCCTAATCATTCTTTCTCCCTCAATATTCTCCAAAACTTCCATTTCTCTCTTTCTCTCTCTATGAAAAACTAGTTTATGTTTCTCTCATTCTTTCTCAACCTTTTCAAACTCTTTCCCTTTCTTTCACTCTTGTGCCAACATGTCTCGCTTTGTGTATCACTCACCCTACTCTAAAACTTATCTATCACTTAGAGCTTCACTTACTTTCACACTCTCTAAAACTTCTCTTTCTACTACTATTTTCTCCAAAACTTATCTTTTGCTTTTTCCCTCTTTCTCCCCTAAAACTTCTCTCTCTCCCTCTCACTCTTCCTCTCTAAAAACTTCTTTGTCTCTCTCTCTCTCTCTCTCTCTCTCAAACTTTTCTTCCTTTTACTCTCATTCACACTCCAAAACTTCTTTCTTGCTCTCTCTTTCTCTCTCTTCTCTCTTCTCTCTTCTAAAACTTCTCTCTCCCTTTCTGAAACTTCTCTTTCTCTCTTTCTTTTCTTTCTCTAAAACTTCTCTTTCTCTCTCTCACTGAGCCTCCCAAATTTCTTTCTCTCTTTCTCTAAAATTTCTCTCTCTTTCACACTCTCTGAATTTCTCTTTCTCTCTCTCTCCTCCTCTCTCAATCTTTAAAACTTCTCTTTCTCTCTCTCTTTCTCTCTCTCCAACATTTCTACCTCTATCTCTTTATCTGTCCATATCTCCCACTCTCCCTTATTCACTTTCTCTCTCACCTTCTTATTCTGTCTCTCTCTAAAACTTCTCTCTCAAACTTTTGCCTCTAACTAAAATTTCTTTCTCACTCTTTCAGACACAAGAAAACTTCCCACACTCTCCCAACCATGTCTCTATCTCTCTCTTAAATATCTCTCTCTCTCTCTCTCTTTTTCTCTCTCCCTCCCCAAATTTCTCTGTCTCTACCTTTCTCCCTCTCCCCATCTCTCTGTCACTATTTCTCTCACTCCCCACACCCTCTCTTTCTTTCTTCCTCTCTCTCTCCCCAACACACACTCTCTCTCTCTTCCTCTCCCTAACACACTTTCTCTTCCCCTCTCTCGCCCCTCAAATCATTCTTTCTCCTCATCTTTCTCCAAGACTTCCATTTCCCTCTTTTCTCTCTCTCTCTCTCTAAAACATGTCTACCTCTCTCTCATTCTCTCTCTAAAACTTCTCTCACTTTTTCTCTCACTCTCTTCCTCTTCTTCTAAAACTTCTCTCATTAGAGAGAGAAAGAGAGAAACTTTGGTGAGAAGAAGGAAAACTTTAGATAGAGAAGGAGAAAAACTTTTGAGAGAGTGAGAGAGAGAAACTTTAAAGAGGGAAAGAGAGAAACCTTAAAGAGAGCAAGAAAGAAGCATTAGAGTGAGAGAGAGAGAGAGAGAGAGAAAGAAAGTGAGAAATAGAGACAGTGAAAGAGAAAAAGGAAGAGAAGTTTTAGAGAGAGAATGATAAAGAGATAGACATGTTTCAAAGAGAGAGAGAGAGTGAAAGAGAGAAATGGAAGTTTTGGAGAAGTTTTACAAAGGAGATATATTTGAAAGCTTACAAAGTAGTCATAGCATGAATCCTGCCGTCCACGCCAGGAGCCCTCTCAAGAAGCTGAGTCAGATCCAAGCTATCTATCTCATCTGCAAAATGAAGATGACTTCTATGGGGTCCCCTTTCAGCAGACACCATAATTAAAGCCGACATAATTAGTAAAGTTTCTGACACACAACAACAAGCTGTCTAAAGCACAGAGAATCTTTTTAGATAAAACAAAAGCTGGTAGCTGTCTCCTCTGTGGATTTCAAAATTTTGAAGTCCGAATAAGTTCTATTGTAATGATCTTTTAAATCCGCCGTATTAAACTACATTGTAAATTAGTTTGAAGTCTAGACTCCTCTATAAAAGGATGTTAGTCATTCGTTCTCAGCAGAACGAATTAAGATTCTGAAATAAGCTTTCAAATATATCTCCTTTGTAAAGCTCCCTCTCTATAAGCAATTCTTCTTAAATAAATTTTGTTTAAGTATGCTCTGCACTCACCCTCTGTGGATCTTGTGCATCAGAAAATTTCTTTAAATTCTTCTGTTTATTTTCTTCTTTCAGTTTAATTTATATTAATGTTTTTAATTTGCATTCCTTTATGTTTTCCATATTTAATTTGTATTCCTATTAATTATTTTCCATTAGTAAGAATTTCTTATATAAGAGCCCCTAGGATTTTAAATTATTATTCCCTTTTAAATATTCTCCGTGAACATTACACTCACCCAGTTGATCCTGTACACATATATAGCCTCTCCTTTTAAGAAAGTTTGCTCCACCGGAGAAGAACTTAGTATCTCAGCCTCTAAAAGAGGGTCATGTCATTTGACCAGGGAGGAGGATTCTAGATACTATTTACCTTAGAACTTAACTTCTTTTAGCAGTACCGATGAACAGATTGTTTAAATATAAAAGATAGACACTAGGCTCTGATACCATATGTGTACAGGATCAAAAGAAAGTAAAGATATTTCAAACAAAGATAAGATTTTTAGGACATGATATTCTTCTAGGCTGAGATACTAAGTTCTTCTCTGGTGGAGCGAACTTTCTTAAAAGGAGAGGCTATAATTTCTATATCATCTTGATTTAGAAAAGAGATTTCTTCTAAAGGAGGGACATTTCCTGTTATAATCTTTCCTCTGGTTGTTTTCCAGCTTAAAGGTAAGGTTTCTAGTATTTCTAATTGTAGAGTTTTTAAAGTATTATCTTCAAACCAGTCAAAGAAAGGAATATGATCTTCAATTTTAATTAAGTAATTATAAAATTCATCTCAATATCTAATAAGATCTTCGGGTGGAAAGGTAGAAAAATACCATTTTCTTTTTTCATCATTTTCGGGAGTATAAAAGGTTTGTCTAGTTATTGGATTTTGCCTCCACGATAGATTCTGAAGAGGAGCCTTTGGTTCAAGAGTTATAATGGGCAAGGAAATGCTTTTATTTTTAAAAGTGCATGAATTGGAATCAGGAGTTCTTATGGGGGAAGAAGGTGGTCTAGTTCGCTCTTTAGTAAAGCAGATTCCTTGTCTGGGTCTGGCACGCCCAAGTTCTAAGGTAAATAGTATCTTCTAGGACTAGAGGGTAGCAGAACCGCTGTAAGACCTGGACTGGCAGTAAGACATGTTCACTACAAGGGGCTAGTTGAAGAAGTAACTATAGACTTTAGAGGTTAACCTATTGAAGTAGGAAACAATGAAGAGACTGTTTAAAGGAAAAGATAAAATAGGTGAAGGAGAACCTAGTTGGGTACATGACCAAGAGGATAAAAGTGTAATGGATTATACGTTAGTAAATAAAAAAGAAACTACTATTGAAGATATAGAACAGAAACTTAGGAATTGGTCTATTCCTGAACATAAAGTCAACCAAGTATACCAAGTCGGTATACTAGATCATTTAACCCATGACTATGTAATCAAAATAGCTGAACATACCTTAGCTTTGGAAAGCCTCCAAGAAACTATAGATCTGTTAACTGTAGAGTTAATAAAAGAACATAGACGAAAAGGCTTTAAATTTATCTATGTCAGATTAATACAAGTAGCTATTAAACCTTTACACAGGTTAGGTATAGATACCCCTGTTTGTATTATTTTAAGAGACTTTCGTCCTGTTAAATTTAAGGATCAATTATTATCCATAATAGAAGCCAATCTAAATGATGGTCCTGTTTTCTTTAATAATTTTGCTAATTATACAGCCGATTTAAGAACTTTAAAAATCTTATCTTTGTTTGAAATATCTTTACTTTCTTTTCTGAAATAACTAAACCATTATATTTTATTGCTTGAATAAAGATTTTTAAATGCTTAAAATGTTGATCAAGATTCTTAGAATATATTAAGACATCATCTAAATAAACAATTATAAAGTTAGAGTAGGGATAAAGAATTGTATTCATAATATTTTGAAATTCTGAGGGGGCATTCTTAAGACCCATAGGCATAACGTTCCATTCAAATTCCATCAAAAGAGCGAATTAAGATTCTGAAATAAGCTTTCAAATATATCTCCTTTGTAAAGCTCCCTCTCTGTAAAAAATTCTTCTTAAATAAATTTTGTTTAAGTATGCTCTGCACTCGCCCTCTGTGGATCTTGTGCATCAGAAAATTTCTTTAAATTCTTCTGTTTATTTTCTTCTTTCAGTTTAATTTATATTAATGTTTTTAATTTGCATTCCTTTATGTTTTCCATATTTAATTTGTATTCCTATTAATTATTTTCCAGTAGTAAGAATTTCTTATATAAGAACCCCTAGGATTTTAAATTATTATTCCCTTTTAAATATTCTCCGTGAACATTACACTCACCCAGTTGATCCTGTACACATATGGTATCAGAGCCTAGTGTCTATCTTTTATATTTAAACAATCTGTTCGTCGGTACTGCTAAAAGAAGTTAAGTTCTAAGGTAAATAGTATCTTCTAGGACTAGAGGGTAGCAGAACCGCTGTAAGACCTGGACTGGCAGTAAGACATGTTCACTACAAGGGGCTAGTTGAAGAAGTAACTATAGACTTTAGAGGTTAACCTATTGAAGTAGGAAACAATGAAGAGACTGTTTAAAGGAAAAGATAAACTAGATGAAGGAGAACCTAGTTGGGTACATGACCAAGAGGATAAAAGTGTAATGGATTATACATTAGTAAATAAAAAAGAAACTACTATTGAAGATATAGAACAAAAACTTAGGAATTGGTCTATTCCTGAACATAAAGTCAACCAAGTATACCAAGTCGGTATATTAGATCATTTAACCCATGACTATGTAATCAAAATAGCTGAACATACCTTAGCTTTGGAAAGCCTCCAAGAAACTATAGATCTGTTAACTATAGAGTTAATAAAAGAACATAGACGAAAAGGCTTTAAATTTATCCATGTCGGATTAATACAAGTAGCTATTAAACCTTTACACAGGTTAGGTATAGATACCCCTGTTTGTATTATTTTAAGAGACTCTATCCTGTTAAATTGAAGGATCAATTATTATCCATAATAGAAGCCAATCTAAATGATGGTCCTGTTTTCTTTAATAATTTTGCTAATTATACAGCCGATTTAAGAACTTTTGACTCTCATCATAATATTAAACTAGATGTAAAAATCCCTGAAGGTATTTGGAATCCTAATTCATATCCTTTAGCCGTAGTTTATAAATTATACTATAAAGTAATGAGAACAAATATTAAGCCTAAAGCTTTAAATATTTCTTCTAAAACAGAAACTTTGCTTTTACAAGTAAACGTAAATCGTTCTAATTATGTTACCCCTAAACTTTTAAATCATGAAGAGGTTTCTCGAGGACTAGAATGGAATCTAGAAAATATCCTCACCCCAGAAAAAGAAGAACCTCCTACACTTAATAATATTATAGAATATAAATCGGGTAATATCACCTTAGATTTTAGACGAAGCCCGTCTATAAGAATAGCCTCTAGATCAAGCTTTTCTGAACCAAGTCGTCGTTCAGATATAGGATCTATAGGAACTATTCCAAAATCTTTAAAACTTAAAGGAGTTCAACCTCACCCAGTCACTCCCCAACCAGAATATCAAGTTGAGACTCCCTCAGTTCAAGTTAATAACTCTCCCACTAGATCTGAAGTAGAAGCTTATAATCAGTTAAATATGTTACAAATTTTTGAAATTAATAAAGAAAAGTTAAGACAAACTTTTTATACTCCTGAAAATGAAGAAAAACGAAAATGGTACTTTTCGACTTTTTCACCTGAAGATCTTATTAGATATCGAGATGAATTTTATAATTACTTAATAAAAATTGAAGATCATATCCCTTTCTTTGATTGGTTCGAAAATAATATTTTAGCAACACTACAAATAGATATTTTAGAAACCTTACCGTTAAGCTGGAAAACAACCAGAGGAAAGATTATAACAGGAAATGTCCCTCCTTTAGAAGAAATCTCTTTTCTAAATCAAGATGATATAGAAATTATAGCCTCTCCTTTTAAGAAAGTTCGCTCCACCGGAGAAGAACTTAGTATCTCAGCCTCTAAAAGAGATATTAAAAATATTCAAGAACAATTAAATTATACAAACAAAGTAGTTCATAATATTGCTTTATCATTTGACACCCCTTTGACTAAAACTACTCCTTCTGCTAGTAATACTAAACCAGACTTAATAAAACCCTTATTTAAACCCTTTAAATTTTCTAATGAAGAAATTTCGGAAATAAAATTGGGAAATTCTACTTCTAGCATTTTAGCAGAAATAGATAATAGGTTAAAAAATCTAAAGCTTGCTGAAGATAAAAAACAAAATTTATTTAAGAAGAATTGCTTACAGAGAGGGAGCTTTACAAAGGAGATATATTTGAAAGCTTATTTCAGAATCTTAATTCGCTCTGCTGAGAACTAATGACTAACATCCTTTTATAAGCTTTCAAATATATTATGAATACTCACCTCTCTCTCATTCTCTCTCTAAAACTTCTCTCACTTTTTATCTCACTCTCTTCCTCTTCTTCTAAAACTTCTCTCATTAGAGAGAGAAAGAGAGAAACTTTGGTGAGAAGAAGGAAAACTTTAGATAGAGAAGGAGAAAAACTTTTGAGAGAGTGAGAGAGAGAAACTTTAAAGAGGGAAAGAGAGAAACCTTAAAGCATTAGAGTGAGAGAGAGAGAGAGAGAGAGAGAGAGAAAGAAAGTGAGAAATAGAGATAGTGAAAGAGAAAAAGGAAGAGAAGTTTTAGAGAGAGAATGATAAAGAGATAGACATGTTTCAAAGAGAGAGAGAGAGTGAAAGAGAGAAATGGAAGTTTTGGAGAAAGATGGGGAAGAAAGAATGATTAGAGGTGAGCGAAAGAGAGAGTAAGTGTATTAGGGAGAGTGAGAGAGAGTGTGTTGGGAAGCGAAAGAAGGAGATAGCGAGAGAGAGAGAGAGAGAGAGAGAGAGAGAGAGAGAGAGAGAGAGAGAGAGAGAGAGAGAGAGAGAGAGAGAGAGAGAGAGAGAGCCTTTAGAGAGTGATGGATGGAAAATTTATAGAGAGAATTAGGGAAACATTGTAGAGGGAAAGAGAGAAACTTTAGAGACAAAAAGATAGAAAGTTTGGAGAGAACAAGAGAGAAACACTAAAGAAAGAAGAGAGAAACATTGGAATTAGGAAGAGAGAAACTTGTGAGAAAGAGAGAGGGAGAAACTTTAGAGAAAGAAAGAGAGAAATTTTAGAAAAAGAAAGAGAAAAGTTTCGCGAGAGACAAACACAGGAATTTTAAAGAAAGAAAAATGGAAACCTTTGATAGAGAAACACAAAAACTTTAGAAAAAGAAAGACAGAACCTTTAAAGTGAGACAGATAGAAAATTTATAGAGAGAAATAGGGAAATAATATAAGGAGAAAGAGAGAAAGTTTAGAGAGAGAAAGGTAGAAAGTTTAGAGAGAACAAGAGCAAAACTTTAGAGAGAGCAAGAGTGAAACATTAGAGTTAGACATAGAAAGATAGAAACCTTTGAGAGAGAAAGACAAAAACTTTAATGAAAGCAAGAGAGAAACTTAAGATAGAAAAAGAGTGAAGTTTTTGAGAGAGAGAGAGAGGGGGAAACTTTAAGGGGAGAAATATAGAAGTTTTCAAACTCTCTCTCGCCAACATGTCTCTCTTTCTCTCTCACTCTCGTAAACTTATCTATCAGTCTATCTCTCTCTAAAACTTCTTTTTCTCTCACCTCCTCTCTAAAACTTCTCTATGATTTTGCCTCTCACCAAACTTCTCTCTTTGCCATACTCTCCTTGTCAAACCTCTCTTTCTTTCTCTTCCTCTCTCTCTATAAAACTTTTCCTTTACTCTCTCTCTCTCTCTCTCTCTCTCTCTCTCTCTCTCTCTTGCTTTCCCTTTCTTTCAATCCTCAACATGTCTCTCTCACTCTCCTCATCTAAAACCTTTTATTACTCTGTCACTCCCTCTCTCTCTCTCTCCTTGCGCTCTAAAACTTTTCTCTCTTTCTCTATGTCTCTCTAAAACTTTTCTCTCTAGCGATCTCTCAAACTTCTCTTTCTCTGTCATTCAATAAAATGTCCTTCACTCTCTCCACTACATCTCTCTCTCTAAAACATCTCTTTCTTTCCCTCTCTTGATCATGTCTCTCTATTTTTCTCTCATTCTCTTTCTCCCCATCTCTCTTTTTCTCTCTCTATATTTTTCTCTCTCGCTCACTATATCTCTCTTTCTCCTCAACACCCTCTTTCTCTTTCTCTCTCTCCCTCCCAAAGACACTCGCTCTCCCCAACACACACATACTCTGTCTCCCTTCCTTTCTCCTTTTCTATGTCTTCCCCTAATCATTCTTTCTCCCCCATCATTCTCCATTCCATTTCTCTCTTTTGGTCTCTCACTCTCTCTATGTAAAACTTGTCTATCTCTCTCTCATTCTCTCTAAAACTTTTAAAACTCTCTCTCTAGCCAACATGTCTCTCTTTCTTTCTCACTCTCTCCTCCTCAAAACTTATTTGTCACTCTGTCTCTCTCTAAAACTTTTCTTTCTCTCTCTCTTCCCCTCTCTAAAACTTCTTTGTCACTCTGTCTCTTACTAAAAGTTCTCTATTTGCTAGACTCTCTCTCTTAAACCTCTCTTTCTTTCTCTCTTCCCCTCTCTAAAACTTTTCTTCTACTCATGTTCTCTCTCTCTCTCTCTCTCTCTCTCTCTCTCTCTCTCTCTCTCTCTCTCTCTCTCTCTCTCTTTTTCTCTATCTCTTTCCCTCCCTTTCTCTCTCTCCCCAACATGTCTCTGTCTCTCACACTCCTCATCTAAAATTTTCTCTTACTCTATGATGTGAGCACAAGCATGGATGGCAAGAAGAGAGGAGCAGCAGATGAGCTAATATTGCCTCAAGGACCAATCACAAGATTAAGGGCCAAAAAGTTCAAGGAATCACTTCAAACTTATATGGGCAGAATATTAGAAGGAAATGAAGCTCAAGATGCAATGAAGGCCAATGGAGCTTCACCTAATCAAATTAAGCTGAATTTGCAAGATGGGGCCAACCTATGTTTAATTCATTATTCCAAGTTAATAGATTAGTTTTGGGCAGTTTACTACTTGCATTTTCGTTTGGGCTTGTATTTCTTATTGGGAGGCCCAAGTTTAAGGCTTAACCTAATAGTCTAGGTTATTAAACTTGTGGGGGTATAAATACCCTAGTGTATGGACGAAAATCAGCAGAATGAATGAAAAACAGATTTGTTTTGGAGTTTTATACTCTTGTTCAAGGCTTGGCCTGAATCTCTATTGCATCAAGAATTGAACTTCATCAAGGTATTTACATCCTAGTGAATTTCTGTTCTTGATTCCTCAATCAACCGATTATTTGCGTTTCCATTTGCATAAGTCATTTGGGGGTTTAATAGGTTGGGAGTTCTCCATCTATTCTTGTTCTCTATCAATTTGTGTGTTTGGGGTTTCTGGATCTTGAATATCCATGGGGTTCCGCATCACTCTATCTCTCTCTCTCTCTCTCTCTCTCTCTCTCTCTCTCTCTCTCTCCTCATCCTCTAAAACTTCTCTTTCTCACACGCTCTTTGCCATGCTCTCTCAAACCTCTCTTTATCACTAAAACTTTTCTCTCTTGTGATCTCTAAAACTTCTCTTTTTCTCTCCCTAGAACTTGTCGCTTTCTCTTCCTCTCTTTTTCTCAATCTCTCTCTCTGCCTTTCTCTTCCTCTCTATCTTTTGCTCTCTCTAAAACTTCTCTCTCTTTCTCTTGCTCTCACTCACCCTCTCTAAAACTTTCCTCTCTATCTCTCTCTTTGTCTGTAAAACTTCTTCTTGTCTTTCTCTCTCCCTCTTGCTCTCCCTCTCTCTCACCCAACATATTCTCTCTCCCTCTCCTTCTCCCTATCTCTCTTTCTGTAATAGTTCTCTCTCGTTCTCTCAAAACTTCATTCTCTCTATCTCTTTGTCTCTTTGACACACTCTCTCCCACTCTCTTACCTCTCTCTTTTTCTCTATAAAACTATATCTTAGTATCTCAAATATTTCTCTCTCTCTTTCTCTCCTGCAATATCTCTCTCTCTCTCTCTCTCTCTCTCTCTCTCTCTCTCTCTCTCTCGCACCATGTCTCTCTTACTTTCTTCTCCTTTAAAACTTATGTCACTCTATCTCTCTCTAAAACTTCTCTTTCTCTCTCTCTCCCCCTCTCTAAAACTTCTTTGTCACTCTATCCCTCACTAAAACTTCTCTCTTTGCCACACTCTCTCTCTCTCAAACCTCTCTTTCTTTCTTTTCCTCTCTCTCTAAAACTTCTCTTTTGCTCTTTCTCTCTCTCTCTCTCTCTCTCTCCCCATCTCCATCTCTCCTTCTCCCTCTCTCCCTCTCTCTTTCTCCTCAACATGTCTCTCTCTATCTGTTTCTCTCTCTCTCCTTGTCCTTTAAAACTTCTCTTTCTCTTATACTCTGTGCCACTCTCTCTCAAACCTCTCTTTCCCTCCCTCACTCTATTTCTCTTTCTCTCTTTCTCACGATCTCTAAAACTTCTCTATCTCTTTTTCCTCTCTCTAAAACTTCTTTCTTTCTCTCTCTGACTCACCCTCTCCAAACCTTTCCTCTCTATCTCTCTGTGTCTCTAAAATTTCTTTCTCTCTCCCTCTCCATTTCTCTCTCTTTCTGTAACAGTTCTCTCTCACCCTCTTTAAAACTTCTTTCTCTCTTTCTATCTATCTCTCTCTAAAACTATTCTCTCTCAAACTAAAATTTCTCTCTCTCACTCTCTCTCTCTCTCTCTCTCTCTCTCTCTCTCTCTCTCTCTCTCTCTCTCTCTCTGTGTTAAACTTATTTGCCTCTCTCTCATTCTCTCTCAAGCTTTTCAAACTCTACCCCTCTCTTTCTCTCTTGCACCAACATGTCTTTCTTTCTCTCTCACTCACTCCTACTTTAAAACATATCTATCACTCTAGAGATTTACTTTCTCTCACACTCTCTCTGAAACTTCTCTTTCTACCATTCTCCCTTTCTCCAAAACTTGTCTTTTCCTCTTTCCCTCTCTTTCCCCCTAAAACTTCTCTCTCTCTCTCTCTCTCTCTCTCATCCTCTCAAACTTTCTTCTCTATCTCTCCCTCTCTTTCTCTAAAATTCTTTGCCCTTTTCTCCTTCTCTCTCTAAAACTTTTCTTTCTCTCTCTTACTCACTCTCAAAAACTTCTTTCTCTCTCTCTCTCTCTCTCTCTCACTCTCTCACTTTTCTTCCTTTCACTCACTCACTCTCCAAAACGTCTTTCTCACTCTCTCTTTCTCTCACTCTCCTCTAAAACTTCTCTTTCTCTCTTTCTTTTCTCTCTCTAAAACTTTTCTTTCTCTTTCTCACTCAGCCTCCCAAATTTCTTTCTCTCTATAAAATTTCCTTCTCTCCCATACACTCTCTCTAAAATTTCTCTCTCTCTCTCTCTCTCTCTCTCTCCCCCCTCTCTATCTCTAAAACTTCTTTTTCTCTCTCTCTCTCTCTCTCCAACATTTCTACCTCTATCTCTCTATCTCTCTCTCTCCCACCTCTCCTTCTCTTTCTCTCACTCTTCTCATTCTCCCTAAAACTTCTCTTTCTCTCTCTCTCTCTTATTCTTCTCTCCCCTCAAACTTCTTTTTGTCTCTGTCTTTCTCCCTCTCCCCATCTCTCTCTCTCATACTATTTCTCTCTCTCCCCCCAACACCCTCTCTCTTTCTCCCTCTCTCCTCCCCAACACATCCACTCTCCCTTCCTCTCCCTAACACACTTACTCTCTTTCTCCTCCAATCACTCTTTCTCCCCATCTTTCTCCAAAACTTCCATTTCTCTCTTTTGCTCTCCCTCTAAAACATGTCTACCTCTTTCTCACTCTCTCTCTAAAACTTCTCTCACTTTTTCTCTTTTTCTTTCTCTCTCTCTCTCTCTTCCTCCTTCTCTAAAACTTTTCTTATTAGAGAAAGAAAGAGAGAAACTTTGGCGAGAAGAAGGGAAACTTTAGAGAGAGAAGGAAACAAACTTTTAAGAGGGTGAAAGAGAGAAACTTTACAGAGAGCAAGAGAGAAGCATTGAAGTAAGAGAGAGAAACTTTAGAGAGAGAAAGAATTGAGAAAGAGAGAGAGAGAGAGAGAGAGAACAAAAGAGAAAAGGTAAGAGAAGTTTTAGAGAGAGAATCAGAGAGAGGTAGACATGTTTTAGAGAGAGAGAACGAAAGAGAGAAATGTAAGTTTTGGAGAAAGATTGGAGAGAAAGAATGATTAGAGGAGAGAGAGAAAGAGTAAGTGTGTTAGGGAGAGGGAGAGAGTGTCTGTTGGGGAGGAAGAGAGGGAGAAAGAGAAAGAGAGAAACTTTAGAGAGAGAGACAGAAAGAGAGAAAGAGAGAACCTTTAGAGAGTGACACATAGAAACTTTATAGAGAGAATTAGGGAAACATTGTAGAGGGAAAGAGAGAAACTTTAAAGACAATCAGAAGAGAGTTTGGAGAGAACAAGAGAGAAACATTAGAGAGAAAGGAGAGAAACATTGGAGTTAGGAAGAGAGAAACTTGATAGAGAGAGAGAGAGAGAGAGAGAGAGAGAGAGAGAGGAAGAAACTTTAGAGAAAGAAAAAGAGAAATAAGGAAACGATGTAAGGAGAAAGAGAGAAACTTTAGAGAGAGAAAAATAGAAAGTTTAGACAAAACAAGAGCAAAACTTTAGAGAGAGGAAGAGAGAAAATTAGAGTTAGACATAGAAAGACAAAAACCTTTGAGAGAGAAAGACAAAAACTTTAATGAGAGCAAGAGAGAAACTTTAGATAGAAAAAGAGAGAAGTTTTTGAAAAGGAGAGAGAAACTTTAGGGAGAGAAATACAGAAAGTTTAGAGAGAGCAAGAGAAAAACTTTACAGAGAGAAATAGAGAAGCATTAAAGTAGAAAGGAGGGAAACTTTTGCAAGAGAAAGAGAGCAACTTTAGAGAGAGAAGGAGAGAAACTTTTGAGAGAGTAAGAGAGAAACTTTGGAGAGGGAAAGAGAGAAACAAGGAAACTTTAGATAGTGAAAGATATAGACTTTAGAGAGACAAAGTGAGAAACATAACAGAGAAAAAGACTGAAACTTTTGAAGGAGAAAGTCAGAAACTTTAGAGAAAGAAAGAAAAACTTTAGAAAGAGAGAGATACTTTAGAGACAGAAAGACAGTAACTTTAGAGAGAGAACTTTATAGGGAGAATGATACAAACATCATAGAGAGAAAGAGAAAAACTTTTAAGAGAGAAAGACAGAAACTTTACAGACTGAAAGAGAGAAAGTAGAGAGAGAGAGAGACAAAGAAACTTCAGAAAGAGAAACTAAGAAACTTTAGAGAGAGAAAACAGAAACTGGAGGGGGAGAAATGCAGAAACATTAGAGGGAGAGAGACAGAAACTTTAGATACAGAAAAAACAGAAACTGTAGGGGGAGAAATAACAAAAAATTATAAACCCTAAGAGAGAGAGAGAGAGAAAGAGAGAAATTTTAGTGAGAGAGAGAAACAGAAAAACTTTAGATTGAGAAAGAGAGAGACTTTAAAGAAAGAAAGACAGAAACTTTAGAGGGGGAAAGAAAGAAAGTTAATAGAGACAAAGATAGAAACTTTAGAGAAAGAAAGAAAGAATGAAACTTTGAGAGACAAAGAGATAAACTTTAGAGGGAGAAATACAAAAAACTTCGAGAGAGAAAGCCAAAAAGTTTAGAGACATCAAGCAAGAGAGAGGGGGGAGTGAGAGGGAGAAAGAAACATTAGATAGAGAAAGAGAGAAACTTTAGAAAGAAGAAGGGAATCTTTAGAGAGGAGAGAAACTTTTGAGAGTGAGAGAGAGAAACTTTTAAGAGGGAAAGAGAGAAACTTTACAAAGGGCAAAAGAGAAGCTTTAGAGTAAGAAACAGAGAAACTATTGAGAGAGAAAGAGACAGGAGGAGAGAAAGAAACTTTACAGAAAAGAAATTAAATTTTAGAGAGAGAAGGAGAGAAACTCTGGACACTAAAAAATTGAAACTTTAGAGAGAGAAAGAGGGAAACTTTTGAAGAGAAAGGCAACAACTTTTATGATAGAAAGAGAAAAACCTTAGAGAGAGAAAGTGAGAAACTTTGGAGAAAGAACAAGAGGAATTTGACAGAGTGAAAGGCAAAAATTTTAGTGAGTGAGACTAAAGTTTAGAGAGAAAAACATAGAAACTTTAGAGATAGAAAGACAAAAACTTTTGATAGAGAAGGAGAGAAGCTTCAGAGATATAGAGTAAGTAACACATTAGAGAAAGACAAAACTTTAGGGATGAGAGACAGAATGAAAGAGAGACAAAAAGGAAGAAATTTTAAGAGAGAAAGAGAGAAAATTTAGAGATAGAAAGATAGAAAACTTAGAGAGAGAAACAGAGAAACATTTTAGAGAGAAAGAGAGAAACTTTAGATAGAGAAATATAGAAAGTTTATAGGGTGAAAGACAAAAAGTTTAGAGAGGGCAAGAGAAAAGCACTAGAATGAAAAAGTGGGAAACTTTAGAGCGAGAGAGAGAGGGAGGGAGAGAGAAACTTTTGAGAAAGAAAGAAAGGAACTTTAGAGAGAAGAAGAGAAACTTTGAGAGTGAGAGATAGAAACTTTATAGAGAGAGAAACTTTGGAGACTGAAATAGAGAAACTTTAGAAAGAGAAAGAGAGAAACATTAGAGAGAAAGAGAAGAACGTTAATGAAAGAAGGAGTACAATTTTAGAGAGAGAAAGACAAACTTTAGAGAGAGACTAAAAATTTTAGAGAGAGAAACATAGAAATTTTAGAATAAGAAAGATAAACCCTTAGAAAGAGAAAGACAAAAACTTTAAAGAGAGCAAGGGAGAAATTTTTGAGAGATAAAGAAAGAAACTTTAGTGAGAAAGATAGAAACCTGATAGAGAGAAAGAAGGAAGCCATAGAGAGAGAGAGAGAGAGACAGAATCTTCAAAGAGATAAAGAGAAACTTTGGACAAATGAAGAGATAAACTTTAGAGAGAAATAGAGAGAGTGAAACTCTAAAGAGAGAAGCACAAAATCTTTTGGAAGAGAGAGAGAGATAGAAAGAGTGAAACAGATAACCTTTAGAGAGTGATGAATAGAAAATTTAGAGAGAAATAGGGAAACATGATAGAGAGAAAGTGAGAAACTTTAAAGAGAGAGAGAGAGAGAGAGAACTTTTAGAGTGAACAAGAGAGAAACTTTACAGAGAGCAAGAGAGAAACATTAGAGTTAGGAAGAGAGAGACTTTTGAGAGAGAAATAGGGAAACTTTAGTGAGAAGGAAAGAGAGAGAAACATGCGAGAGAGAAAGGGAGAAACTTTAGAGAATGAAAAAGAGAAATTTTAGAGAGAGAAAGGAAACACTTTATAGAGAGAAACACAGAAAATTTAGAGAAAGAAAGACGAAACCTTTGAGAGAGAAAAATAGAAACTTTAGAGAGAGAAAGACAGAACCTTTAAAAGGAGATAGAGAGCAAATTCATAGAGAGAAATAGAGAAACATTATAGAGAGAAAGATAGAAAGTTTAGAGAGAATAGGAGAGAAACTTTAGAAAGAGCAAGAGAGAAACATTAGAGTTAGAAGAAGAGAAACTTTCGAGAGAGAAAGTGGGAAATTTTACAGAGAGGGAGGGAGGGAGAGAGAGAGAGAAACATTTGAGAAAGAAAGAGAGAAACTTAAGAGAAAGAAAAAGAGAAATTTTAGACAAAAAAAGATGAAAAACTTAGAGAGAGAAAGATAGAAACTTTAGATAGAAAAAGAGAGAAGTTTTTGAGAGAGACAAAGAGAGAGAAACTTTAGGGAGAGAAATACAAAATGTTTAGAGAGAGCAATAAAGAAACTTTAGTGAGAGCAAGAGAGAAGCATTAGAGTAGGAAGGAGGGAAACTTTAGAGATAGAAAGAGAGAAATTTTTGAGAGAGTGAGACAAAAACTTTGGAAGGGAAAGAGAGAAACAAAAAACTTTTGATAGTGAAAGAGAGAAACTTTAGAGAGAGAAAGAGAAAAACTTTGAGATAGAAAGATAGTAACTTTAGGGAGAGAAACTTTATAGGGAGAAAGATACAAACATAAAAGAGAGAAAGAGATAAACTTTTGGGAGAGAAAGAAAGAAACTTTAAAGAGAGAAAGAGAGAAACTTAAGAGAGTGTAGACACTTAATTTTGTCCAGCTCATTCTTAATTTGATCCTAATTTTAGACTAAATCCAAAGCCCAAACAAACAATTAAAAGGGAAAATAAAATAAGCCAAAATTAAACCAAAAAATTAAACATTAAACCCAAAGATAAATAACCAAGATGACAAGAATAGCATGATAAAATGAAAGATAATGGAACAGAAGAAATAAGAAGATAAAAGTTAAAATAGATAATAAAACACTAGAGATAACAGAAAATAAATTTCAGAGATTAATAATATAAAATAAATTTTAAAATAAATTCAAGATAAATAAAGAGGATTAAAATAAAAAGTAAATCTAAGAAGATAGAGAATAGATAACAATTAAGATTACATATTAAAATAAAATATAAATAATATAACATGATAAATTTTAAAAGAAAACAAATCAAAGAATAAAAGAGATGAAAGATAAGTTAAAAATTACAAAGTAAGATAAACCCATTATAATACAAGATAAAATAAGATAAAAGAACAAAGAGATAACATACAGCTTAAATTAGGAAACAAGAGTTGGCATAAGAAAGAAATTCCAAAGAATACAATTATACAAACCCCATTACGCACACAAAAAAATGAGTTACGGAAAAGGAAAAGGGAAAAATAATAAACATCTACACTTTTTGGCCTGCATCAACACTTTTCATACTTCATAGCAAAAAAAAAAAAAAAAAAAGGAAACAAAATAGAACCTTTGTTACCCAACTCCAATCTTGAACCCCACCCTTTATAACCAAAAACACACCTTGCATCCAGGATTGGGATCCCCTGCCATAAAGGCAAGGGAGAGTGAGAGAGAGAAAGAGAGAAAATTAAGAGAGAGAAAAAGTAGTAAGGGAAAAAAAGTGGATCTCACATATTAAATATTAGAGAGAGATAAAGAGAAAGTTACCAAAGTTAGAGAATAAGAAAGTTAGATGATCCAAATCTATTACAACCATCCTTTCCAGCACACATCCCTTTCAATTTATGCTAAAAAGATTGCCAAAAACCAAGAAAAACCCCTCCATTTCATGAAAGAAATTCATTGTCTCTCTTCTCCACCTCAACCTTTGTCTTCAAACTCCTTCCACCACATCTCACACCAAAACTTTTTCATAGTTCTTAGTTAGTTCATCTGAGCTCCTTCCAAAGCAAGATCCCTCACCACCAATTGGAGAACTCACCATCACTACACCCTACTGGAGCCATGACATTGCTTGAGTGAAGCCTTGAGAAATTGCCATGCTACTCACCATTGCTGCACATCTAGTGGTCACAATCAGCACTGTTGTCATTGCTGAAGCTCAACCATGCTATAGTGTTCCTATTCAAGAAGTCCCACTGCTGTTTACTGAGAGGAACCAGCACCATTCTCCCTATCTCACTTCCTTAAAGCATTGTGCTTGATTTTTGACTCAATTTGCTCTAGTTCTGTAACCACGAAAGAAGGATTTAGAGGTACGGCATCTAACCCAAACCAGTCTCAGGTAATTTTATTCCAATTGCCGGAGTTGAAATTTTAAGCTTGTAGAAGATTCACAAGGAGAAGTTTTGGAGAGTGGCTAAGACAGAAAAAAGAGAGATACAGTGAGGTCATGTTCAATTTCTTCCATTATATCATACCCTCTTTCTTAGTGTTTGAGAGTGAGTGTGTGGAAAGAGAGAGATAGAGAGACATGTAAGGGAGAGAGCGAGAGCAAAAGAGAGGAGTTTGTGTTGGGGAGACAGAGGGAGTGTTAAGGGGGGGAGCAAGAGAGATAGAGAAAGGGGGTGATGGGGAGAAGGAGAGAGAGAAAGATTGTTGGGAAGTTAGAGAAAGACAGGGGGAGAGGTATAGGGAGAGAGAGAGAGAGAGATAGACTTGTTGCAAAAGGGGAAAGAGGGAACTTTTAATGATGAGAGAGACTTGCTGATAGAGAGAGCAATAGAGAGAGAGAGAGACAAAGAGGTAGAGAAAGCTAGAGAGAGGGAGAGAGAGAAGGAAGGAGAGAGTGTATGTGTGTGTGTTGAGAGGAGAGGGAGAGTAAACGATGCGAATCCCGCCAAGAATAACGAGACCCGTCAACAAAATTGATTCCCAAGACCGTTCTATGATCAGATTTTGTAGGTGGAAACCTCGACCCGATGTTTATAAGAAAACAAGAACCTTGGTATGTGTAGACGCCACAAACGGGATGGTGAACCATTTGATAAGTCAGATGAATGCCACAAGAACAAGTTCTTGATAAGTTTGGAAAGTTCTTTAAAGAACCAAAGAGAAAACTCTCAACTTTTATCTAGAAAACTGATTTGCACTTCTCAGCCTTGGTATACATATAGGCTGAGTTATTACAATTTGAAAAAGGAAACAAATAGCAAAAGGAAGGTAATACCTATAATTGGCATGTCAGCCTTTACAAGAGAATAATTAGCCATATAATCAGCCCAATGCAATAATTGCTGAAGATATATTCCAAAAGGCTGACCAAATCCCATAAAAAAAGGAAAGTGATCCCAAATTCGCTGGGTAATAGTCAGCCAAATCTAATCTCCTTGATTCTCTCAAATCCACATGCTTGAGCTGAAAGTAATCCTTCCAAGTGTATGGGCTTCAATAAAAAGGCTAAAATTGATCCTTCCAAGTGTATGGGCTTTAGAAACAAGGCTGAAATTACTCCACCACTTGGACCAACGAAATCCACCCTTGATCTGCACTTGAGTCTAAGTATTTGGGCCTTATAAAGCACTCCTCAACCCAAATGCTCTACATCAATCCATTGAAAGCCTCCTTGAACCTTTTAGCTCTAGCTCTTGTAATTGGACCACTTGGAATTTGAATTGGATCAGCTGTATTCACCATGCTTTTATCATCAGTAAAGGAGAGAGAATGACAGAGATGTAAAGAGATGGAGAGTAAGAAATAACGATAGTGTGTTGGACAAAGTGATAGGAGGGGAGAGAGGGAGAGAAAGAGAGAGCTTGTGTTAGGGAGGAGAATGTGTTAGTGACATAGAGAGTGTTGAGGAGGGAGTGAGAGAGACAAAGTAAGTGGTGTTAGGTGGAGAGGGGGAGAAAGGGGAAAGAGGGGAGAGAGGGAGAGAGAGAGAGTTGGGAAGTTAGAGAGAGACATGGAGAGAGGTAAATAGAGAGAGAGAGATGTTTTAGAGAGACAAATATGTTGGATAAAGAGAGAGTGGAAGTTTGAGAGAAAGTGAGAGAGACATGTTGGATAGAGAGAAAGGATGCATGCACTTGCATGAGAGAGAGGACGATGAGAGAATGAGAGAGAGACTAAGAGAGATAAAGGAGAGAGAAAAGTTTTGGAGACAGTGAGAGAATTTTTAAAGAGAAAGAGTGAGAGAGAGAGATTGGGATAGAGAAAAGTTTTAGGGAGAATGAGAGAAGTTTTAAAGAGACAAACAAAGAGAAGGAGAAGTTTTGGAGAGAGAGAGAGTTGTTTTAGAGGGAGGAAGAGAGAAAGTGAGAGACAAAGAGAAGATTTAGAGACAAAGACAGAAGTTCTAGCGAGTGAGACAAGGAGGGAAAGAGAGAGAGAGGGTTGCAGAGAGAGAGAGAGAAGTTTTAGAGAGTGAGTGACAGAGAAAAAAAGTGATAGAGAGAGTATGAAGGCCAATTTCTTCCATTATGCCATACCCTTTTTCTTAGTTCTATAGAGTGAGAGAGAGAGAGAGAGAGAGAGAGAGAGAGAGAAAGAGTAACAAAGAGTTTGTGATGGGTAGAGAGGGAGAATGCATTAGGGAGACAATGAGAGAGTGTCAAGTAGGGAGCAAGATAGACAAAGGTAGAGGGTGTTAGGGTAAGAAGGAAAGAAAGATCAGAGAGAGGGATGGAGAGATTGTTTGGAAGTTAAAGAGAGATAAGGAGAGAGGTAAAGGGAGAGAATTTTTAAACAGTGAGGCACAGATATGTTGGATAAAGAAAGAAAGGAAAGTTTTAGAGACAGAGAAACATGTTGGATAGTGAGAGCATGATATAGAGAGATTGCGTGTTGCAGAGAGAGAGAGAACAAGAGAGTGAGGGGGAGACAGTGTGTGAGAGAGAGAGGGAGAGAGAAAGTTTTTGAGAGTCATTGAAAGAAAGAGAGGGACTAAGAGATGTTTTAATGAGAGAGAGACAAAGAGAGAGAGAGAGAAGTTTTGAGAGAGAGGGTTCTTTTAGAAGGAGAGTAAGTGAGAGAGAAAGAGGGAAAGAGAGGGGGAGAAAGAGAAGATTTAGAGAAAAGAGAGACACAAAAAGAGAACTTTTAGAGAGAGAGAGACATGGAGGGGAAGAGAGAGAAGGGTGGAGAGAGAGAAGTTTTAAAAAGTGAGTGAAAGGGAGAAAGAGAGAGATAGACTATCAAGTTCAATTTCTTCCATTATGCCATATCCTTTTTCTTAGTTTTAGAGAGTGAGTGAGAGACAGCAAGAGAGAGAGGGAGAGAAAGAAAGAGAGAGAAGTTTTAGAGAGCAAGCCAAAGAAGGAAAGAAAGAGGGGTGGAGAGAGACTAAGAGTGAGAAATTTTAGAGTGAGTGAGAGGGAGAAAGAGAGAGACAGAGAGAGTGTCAAGTTCAATTCCTTCCTTTATGCCATACCCTTTTTTTTTAGTTTTAGAGAGAGAGAGAGAGAGAGGAAGAGGGGAATGGGTTGGGGGGAGAGAGAGGAAGAGAGAGTTTGTGATGGGGAGACAAAGAGAGAGTTCAGGAGAGAGGAAGAAAGATAAAGAGAGGGTGTTAGGATGAGAGAGAGAGAGAGCACAAGAGAGAGAGAGATTGTTGGGAAGTTAGAGAGAGACCTAAAGAGAGGTAAAAAGAGAGAGAAGTTTTTTAAAGAGAGACAGATGTGTTGGAGAAAGAGAGAGAGGGAAGCTTTAGAGACAAAGAGAGACACATTGGACATAGACAAAATGATGGAGCATGTGTTAGGGAGAGAGAGAATGAGAGAGAGAGAGAGTGTGTGTGTGTGTGTATGTTAAGGCCAATTTCTTCCATTATACCATACCCTTTTTCTTAGTTTTAGAGAGTGAGTGAGTGTGTGTGTGTGAGAGAGAGAGAGACATGTTGGTGAGAGAGAGTCTATTGAGGAGGGAGCAAGAGAGATAGGGAGAGAGATAGAGAAAGAGAGAGGCAGGGAGAGAAGTTTTAGAGAGAGAAGAGGAAGTTTAAAAGACACACAAAGATAGTGAGTGAGGGAGAAATTTTTGTCAATGAGAGAAAGATAGAAGAGCAAGAGAAGTTTTGAACACAAACATAGAGAGAGAAAGAGCGAGAGAGAGAGCGAGAGAGAGAGAGAGAGAGAGAGAGAGAGAGAGAGAGAGAGAGAGAGAGAGAGAGAGAGAAGAAGAGAGAGCAAGACAAAGATTGAGCAAGGGAAAGAGGGGGAATGACAGAGTGAGTCTGTTGGGGAGAGAGAAATTTAGGAAAAAGAGAGAGGAGAGAGAGAGAATGATGTGGAGAGAGAAAGTGTTAGGGAGGGAGAGACTGAGAGAGAGAAGGAGAGAGCAAAAAGCTTTAGGGAGAGGCACAAGGAGAGAAGGAGAGGCTATTGGGGAAGGGGGAGACAGAGAGGTTGTTGGGGAGAGAGTGTGTGTGTTGGGAGGAGAGAGAGAGACACACACACACACATAGAGAAATTGAGACAGATAGAGAAGTTTTAGAAAGAGACTCTGAGAGAGAGAGACACACACAGAGAGAGAGAAATTGAGACAGATAGAGAAGTCATCTCTCTCTTGCTCGCTATCTCTGTCTCTCTCTAAAACTTCTCTCTCTCTCTTTGTCTTTTTTCTATTTAAGTTCTCTTGCTCTCTCTCTATCTTTTTCTATATAAAAGTTCTATGTCTACCTAAAACTTTCTCTGTCACTTTCTCTTTCTCTCTTTCTTTGTTCCTTTTTCTATATAAAAGCTCTATCTCTCTCTACCTCTCTCTAAAACTTCTCTCTCTCTTTATCTCTTACTCCCTCTCTATCTCTTTCTCTCTCCAAAACTACCGTTTCCCTCTATTAAACTTTGTTCTCTCCCACTCTCTCTATCTCTTAAAAACTTCACTTTCTCTGTCTATCTGTCTCTCTCTCTGCCTTTCTCTCTTTCTCATTCTATCTTTGAATCTTCTCTTTCTCTCTCTGTCTTTCTTTCTTTCATTATTTCTAAAGTTTCCTCTCTCTCTATAGCTTTGTCCCTAAAACTTCTCTCTCTTGCTCTCCCAAAAACTTCATTCTCTCTCCCTCCTCCTTTAAAACTTCTCTCATATGTTGTCTCTTTATCTCTTAGAGTGTGGGAGAAAAAGAAGTTTAAGAGAGAGAGAGAGAGAGAGAGAGTGAAGTTGTTGATAGAGAGATATGGAAAGAGAGACAGAGAGAGAAAGAGCGAGAGAGAGTGTGAGAGAGAGATAAAGACATAGAGAGAGAGCATATGAGAGAAGTTTTAATGGAGGGGAGAGAGAGAGAGTGAAGTTTTAGGTAGAAAGCTAGAGAGGTGGGGGAAGCTTTAGAAAGAATGAAAGAAAGAGAGACAGAGTGAGGGAAAGAGAAGATTTGGAGAGAGATAGAGAGAGAGAGAGAGAGAGAGAGAGAGAGAGAGAGAGAGAGAGAGAGAGTGGGAGAGAAAGAAGTTTACAAGAGAGAGGGGGAGAGAGAGAGAAGTTTTGAAAAGAGAGACAGAGAGGGAGAATCGGAGAGAGAAGATAGAGAGAGGTAGAGAAAGAGAGAGTGTGTGTGTTGGGGAGGGAAGAGAGATAGATGGGGAAAGAGAAGTTTTAGAAGGAGACTGTGAGCAAGAGACAGATAGAGAGCAAGAGAGAGAAGATAGAGAGAGCTTGTGAAAGAGGTGGAGAGAGAGAGAGAGACAGCATATGAGAGAAGTTTCAAAGAGAGCATGAGAGAGAGAGAAAGCAAGGGACTAACTTTTATGGAGAGAGAGCAAGAGACAGTGAAGATTTTCAAAGAGGGAAAGGGAGTAAGAGAGAGAAAGAGAAGTTTTGGGGAGAGAGAGGGCAAGTAGGAGAGTGAAGATAGAGAGAGTGACAGATAAAAGAAGAGAGAAAGTGAAGACTTTGAGAGACAGAGTGGGAGAGAAGAAGTTTCAGAGAGAGAGAGAGAGAGAAGTTTTAGGGAGAGAGCTAGAGAGGGAGAAGGATGCTTTAGAAAGAATGAAAGGAAGAGACATAGAGAGAGAGAAAGAGAAGTTTTAGAGAGATACTACAAAAGAGAGAGGGAGAGAGAGAGAGAGAGGGGGAAAGGGAGAAAGAGAGAAAGTGAAGTTTTTGAGAGAGTGGGAGAGAAAGAAGTTTAAGAGATAGAGATAGAGGGAGGAGGAGAACAAGAAGTTTTAGAGAGAGAAATAGAGCACTAAAACAAGGGAGAGAAGATAGAGAAGGATGCTCTCTCTTTCTCTACATCTCTATCTCAATCTTCTGTCTCGTGGTCTCCCTCTTAGTCTCTCTCTTCAAAACTTCTCTCTCTCTCTCTCTCCCTCTCTCTCTTAAACTTCTTTCTCTCCCACTCTCTCTTTCAAAAACTTCATATTCTCTCTTTGTCTGTCTATCTATCTATTTCTCTTTCATAGTCTCTCTCTAGAACTTCTCTCTCTCTCCAAATCTTCTCTTTCTATCCCTCTTGTCTCTCAGTTAGTCAGTCAGTCAGTCTCTCTCTAAAACTTTTCCTTCTCTCTCTCTCTCTTTCTCTGTGTGTTTTGCTCTCTCTCTCTCTCTCTCTCTCTCAATCTCCCCCAAAAACTTCTCTTTCCTCCTCTCTCTATCTCTCTCCCCTTCCCCAGCACACACTCTCTCTTTCTCTACCTCTCTCTCTATCTTCTCTCTCCTACTCTCCCTCTCTGTCTCTCTCATCCCCTCTCTCTTAAATTTCTTTCTCTCCCACTCTCACTCACAACAACTTCACTTTGTCTCTTTGTCTCTTTCTCTCTCTATCTTTGTTTCTTTCATACTTTCTAAAGCTTTCCCCTCCCTCTCTAAAACTTCTCTCTCTCTCTCCAAAACTTCTTCTTCTCTCTCTTAAACTTCCTTATCTCCCATTCTCTCACTCAAAAACTTCACTTTCTCTCTCTCTCTTACTCTTTGTCTTAAAGGTTTTAGAGAGAGAGAGAGACAATGGATGATAGAAGTTTTATAAGAGAAGAACAAAAGCAAGTGAAGCATTAGGGAGAGAGAGAGAGAGAAGTTTTAGGGAGCGAGCTAGAGAAAAGCTTTAGAAAGAATGAAAGAAACAGAGATGGAGAGAGAGAAATAGAACATTTGGAGAGAGAGAGAGAGAAAGAGGACTTTTAGAAAGAGACTACAAGAGAGAGAGACAAAGAAACACAGACAAAGAAAGTGAAGTTTTTCAAAAAGAGAGTGGGAGAGAAAGAAGTTTAAGAGTGATGAAGTCCCACATTGGTTAGGCAAAGAGGTCTTGGGTGTTATATATATGAGTTCGCAAACCTTCCCTTACAAGCTAGCTTTTGAGGTGGAGTTACGTGGGTTCATATCATATGGTATCAGAGCCTACCCTGCTCTGGTCGGTGTGGGCCATGGATCTTGGTTCTCTATACGAGGATGTATAGTCTAAAGGGGTCAAGAATGATGAAGTCCCACATTGGTTAAGTAGAGAGGTCTTGGTGTTATATATATGAGTTCGCAAACCTCTCCTTACAGGCTAGCTTTTGAGGTGGAGTTAGGTGGGTTCATATCAAAGAGAGAGAAGAGAGAGTGGTAGAGAGAGAAAGAGATCGAGATAGAAGGAAAGAGAGAGAGAAGCAGAAAGACAAATAGAGAGAAAAAGTGAAGTTGTTGATAGAGAGATTTGGAGAGGGAGACACAGAGCGAAAGTGAAGTTGTTGAGAGGGAGAGGGAGAGAGAGATAGAGGAGGAGAGTAAGAGAGAGAAGATAGAGAGAGGTAGAGAAAGAGATAGACAGAGAGAGAAAGTGAAGGTTTTGAG
The DNA here is from genome assembly GCA_037013595.1 of Dicorynia guianensis. NCBI lineage: Eukaryota > Viridiplantae > Streptophyta > Magnoliopsida > Fabales > Fabaceae > Dicorynia > Dicorynia guianensis. The sequence goes on from JASUAB010000015.1 coordinate 9,924,017, forward strand.
AGATTGAGAGAGAGAGAGCGAGAAAGAAATAGTAAAAGAAGTTTTGGGCAGAAAGATAGAGAGGCAGAGGAAGAGAGAGAAGTTAGAGAAAGAGACAGAATGAGAGAAAGAGCAAGAGAGAGAGTGACATAGAGAGAGAGAGAGAGCATATGAGAGAAGTTTAAGATAGAGAGAGAGAATGTATGAGAGAAGTTTTATTGGAAGAAAGAGAGAGAGAGTGAAGTTTTACGAAGAACGAGAGAGGAAGAATTTTAGAGAGAGCAAGAGAGAAAGAAGTTTTAGAGAGAGAGAAGTTCTTGGGAGAGAGCTAGAGAGGGAGGGAAAAACTTTAGAAAGAATGAAAGAAAGAGAGACAGAGAGAGAAAGTGAAGTTGTTAAGAGAGAGGGAGAGAGAAAGAAGTTTAAGAGAGAGAAGGGTGAGAGAGAGAGAAAGAGAGGAAGAATAGGAGAGAGAAGATTGAGAGAGAGGTAGACAAAGACAAAGTGTTTGGGAGGAGGAGAGAGAGTGAAAGAGAAGTTATTTAGGGAGACTATGAGCGAGGGAGAGCAAAAATACAGAGAGAGAGATAGACAGACAGACAAACAAATAGGTAAGAGAGATAGAAAGGGAAGATTTGGAAAGAGAGAGAAAGATAGAGAGAGACTGTGTGAGAGAGAAAGATGAACAGACAGATAGAGACAGAGGGAGAAAGTGAAGTTTTGGAGGCAGAGAGTGGGAGAGAAAGAAGATTAAGAGAGAGAAGTTTTAGAGAGAGAAAGAGAGAGAACTTTTATATAGAAAAGACACACAGAGGGAGAGAAAGACAAAGAGAAAGCTAGAGAGAGAAAGAGACATAAGAAAACTTTTACATGGAAATAGACAGAGAGAGAGAGTGGATAGAGAGAAGTTTCAAAGAGAGGGAGACAGAATATGAGAGAAGTTTTAGAGGAGGAGAGAGAGAAAGAGTGAAGTTCTAGGGAAGGCAAGAGGGAGAGAAGTTTTCAGGAGAGTGAGAAAGAGGTAGAAAAATAGAGAGAGAAATTGAGGTTTTTGAGAGAGAGAGTGCCAGAGAAAGAAGTTTAAGAGAGAGAGAGAGAGAGAGAGAAAGAAAAGTTTTTGAGAGAGAGACAGAGATAGAGAACAAGAGAGAGAAGATAGAGAGAGTGTGTGAGAGAGGTGGGGAGAGAGAAAGCAACATAGAGAGAAAGAGAGACAACATGTGAGAAAAGTTTCAAAGAGACCATGAGAGAGACAGAAATTTAGGGAGACAAAACAAGAGAAAGTGAAGTTTTTCAGAAAACGAGAGGGAGAAAGAGAACTTTTGGAGAAAGAGATAGAGGGGGGGTAGGAGAGAGAACATGGAGAGAGGGAGAGACAGATAAAAGAACAGAGAAAGTGAAGTTTTTGAGAGAGAGAGTGGGAGAGAAACCAGTTTGAGAGAGAGAACGAGAGCAAGAGAGACAGAAAGAAGTTTTACAAAGAGAGCTAGGGAGGGAGAGGGATGCTTTAGAAAGCATGAAAGGAAGAAAGACAAAGAGAGAGAAAGAGAATATTTCAAGAGAGAGAAAGAGAGATACAAAGAGGAGTTTTAGAGAGAGACAGAAAAAGAGAGAGGGAGATGGAGAGAGCTAGAGGGAAAGAGAGAGAGAGAGAGATGGACATCGAGAGAAAGTGAAGTTTTGAGAGAGATTAGGAAAGAGAAGTTTAAGAGAGACATAAAGGGAGAGAGAGGGAAAGAGAAGTTTTAGAGATAGATAGAGAGGTAGAGCAAGGGGGAAAAGATAGAGAGTGATGTGAATCCCACCAAGAATAATGAGACCCGTCAACGAAATTGATTATCAAGACCATTCTACGATCAGATTTTTGTGGGTGGAAATCTCAACTCAATATTTATAAGAAAACACAAACCTTGGTATATGGAGACACCACAAATGGGATGGTGAACTATTTGATAAGTCGGATGAATGCTACAAGAACAAGTTCTTGATAAGTTTGGAAAGTTTTTTAAAGAACTAAAGAGAAAACTCTCAACTTTTATCTAGAAAACTGATATGCACTTCTTAGCTTTAGTATACATATATATAGGCTGAGTTATTACAATTTGAAAAAGGAAACAAATAGCAAAAGAAAGGTAATTCCTAGAATTATGGCATGCCAGCCTTTATATGAGAATAATTAGCCAAATAATCAGCCTAATGACAATAATTGCTGAAAATATATTCCAAATGGCTGACCAAATCCCATAAAAAAAGGAAAGTTATCCCAAAATCGCTGGGAAAAACAAGCCAAATTGATCTTCTCGATTCTCTCAAATCCATATGCTTGAGCTGAAAGTAATCCTTCCTAGTATATGGGCTTCAATAAAAAGGCTGAAATTATTCCTTCTAAGTGCATGGGCTTCAAAAAAAAGGTTGAAATTACTCCACCACTTGGACCAACGAAATCCATCCTTGATTTGCACTTGAGTCTAAGTATTTGGGGCTCAAAAAATACTCCTCAACCTAAATGCTCTGCATCAATCCATTAAAAGCCTCCTTGAACCTTTTAGCTCTAGCTCTTATAACTGGATCACTTGGAATTTGAATTGGATCAGCCGTATACGCCATGCTTTTATTATCAGAGAAAGATGGGTAGAGACAAAGAGTGAGAGAGAGAGAGAGAAAGTGAAGTCTTTGAGAGAGAGTGGGAGAGAAGGAAGTTTTAGAGAGAGGAGGGAGAGATAAAAGAGAAGTTTTGGAGAAAGAGACAGAGAGAGCAAGAGAGGAAAGATAGAGAGAGTGAAGTTTTCAGGAAAGCAAGAGAGAAAGAAGTTTTAGAGAGGGAGAGAGAGAGAGAGAGAGAAGTTTTAGAGAGGGAGGGGAAGCTTTCAAAAGATTGAAAGAAAGAGAGATAGAGAGAGAAAAAAAAGATTTGGAGAGAGAGAGAAAGAGAAGTTTTTGAAAGAGACTGAGAGACAGAAAGAGAAAGTGAAGTCATTGAGAGTGAGAGTGAGAGAAAAAGAAGTTTAAGAGAGAGAGGGGAAGGGAGAGAAAGAGAAGTTTTGGAGACAGAGAGGGAGAGTAGGAGAGAGAAGATGGGGAGAGGTAGAGAAAGAGAGAGAGTGCATGTTAGGGAGGGGGAGAGAGATAGACAGAGGGAGAAAGAGAAGTTTTAGAGGGAGATTGTAAGAGAGAGAGAGAGAGAGAGAGAGAGAGAGAGAGAGCAAAACATAGAGACAGAGAGAGAAAAGATTTAGAGAGAGACTCTAAGAGAGAGAGATAGACAGACAGACAAAGAGATGAGAGGGGCAGAAAGAGAAGATTTGGAGAGAGAGAAAGAGATAGACAAACAAACAAAGAGATATGAGGGACAGAAAGAGAAGATTTGGAGAGAGAGATAGAGAAACTACAAGACAAAGAGATAAAGAGAAGTTTTAGAGAGACACTATGAGAGGGAGACAGAGATAAACAAACAGACAAATAGAGAGAAAATGTGAAGTTTTTGAAAGAGATAGTGGGAGGCAAAAAAGTTTAAGAGAGAGAGAGGAAGATAAGTTTTGGAAAGAGAGACTGAGAGGGAGAACAAGAGAGAGAGAGGTAGAGGGAGAGAGCAAGATGATGGGGAGGGGGAGAGAGAGAGAGCAAGAGAGAGAAGTTTTAGAGAGAGTGACATAGAAAGATGGTTTAGAGAGAGGGAGAGTGTGTGTGTGTGTGTGTGTGTGTGTGTGTTGGACAGAGAGAGAAAGAGAGATAGAGTTTGTAAGAGGCAAATTTTGGCAAAGAGAAGTTTTAGAGTGAGAGTAAGAGAGAGAGAGTAGGGAAAGTTTTAGAGACAGCGAGTGACAGAGAAGTTTTAGAGAGCGTGACATAGAAAGATGGTTTAGAGAGAGGGAGAGTGTGTGTGTGTTGGACAGAGAGAGAAAGAGAGATAGAGTTTGTAAGAGGCAAATTTTGGTAAAGAGAAGTTTTAGAGTGAGAGTAAGAGAGAGAGAGCAGGGAAAGTTTTAGAGACAGCAAGTGACAGAGAAGTTTTAGAAGGAAAGGAGGAGAGAGAGAGAGAGAGAGCATTGTAGTGAGAGAGAGAAGTTTTGGAGTGAGAGAGACAGAGAGCATTTGATAGAGGTTTTTGAGAGAGAGACAGTGTATGACAGAAGTTTTAGAGGAGGGGAGAGAAAGAGAGTGAAGCTTTAGGGGAAGAGAGATGTTTTATGGAGGGAACCAGAGGAAAGCTTTAGAGAGAATGAAAGAAAGAGAGATAGAGAGAGAAACAAACATTTAGGGTGAGAGAGAGAGAAAGAGAAGTTTTAGAGAGGGACTATGAGAGAGAGACACAGAGACAGATAGACAGACAAAGAAAGTGAAATTTTTGAGAAAGAGTATGAGGAAAAAGAAGTTTAAGAGAGAGAAAGGAGAGAGTGGTAGAGAAAGAGAGAGACAGAGACAGAGATAAAGATAGAAGAAAAGAGTGAGAGAAAGAGAAAGGCAGACAGAGAGAGAAAGTGAAGTTTTTAATAGAGAGATTTGGAGAGGGAGACAAAGAGAGATAGTGAAGTTATTGAGAGAGTGAGGGAAAGAGCAATAAAGAAGTTTTAGAGAGATAAAAGGGAGAGTAGGAGAGAGAAGATGAGAGAGGTAGAGAAAAAGACAAGAAGAAAGAGAAGTTTTAGAGAGAGCAAGAGAGAAAGAAGTTTTAGAGAGAGAGGGAGAAGTTTTAGGGAGGGAGCTAGAGAGGGAGGGTGCAAGTTCAGTCTTGAGGGTGGAGTTGGGGTTCAGTTTGTTCTTGAGGGGAGGCACCGACTTCTCATAGAAAGGGGCAGTTCGGTTAAGCCAAGGAACTGAGCCCCCTCTTCATTTTTTACTACATACATGTATATATTTTTAGGTTCTTTCATTTTTACTTTACTTTATTTTTATTTTCTTTATTTCTTTATTTTTATTTTTCTTTATTTTTTATTTTATTATTATTTTAAAAGAACTTATTTATTTAAAATTTAAAACAAAAGAAGGGTACACATGGATAAAATCAAGAAACTAACATAACAAGTTTTGTTATTACTTATTAAGCTATTTTGGGTTCTAGATGAAATTTGGTGTCTACAGTAGAGAGAGGGAGAGAGAAAATGATGGGGTGAAAGAGTGAGGGAGATTGTTGGGCAGAGAGAGATAGAGAGTGTTTGAGTGTTGGGGAGCACAAGAGCAAATGAGAGAGAAAAAGACTGTTGGGGTGGGGGAGAGGGAGAGGGAGAAAACTTTTAGTGAAAATGCCATGGAGAGGTTTGTTGATAAAGGGAAAGGGTGAGTGTGCATGTGATAGGGAGAGAGATAGAGTTAGTAATCGACAAATTTTAGACAAAAAGAGAAAGAGAGAGAGAGACACAAGTTTTAGAGAGAATGCAAAAGAAGTTTTAAACAAAGAGAGAAGTTTTAGATAGAGGCTGAGAGAGTGAGGTGTTGGGCTGAGTGAGAGCAAAAGAGAGAGAGAGTGTGAGAGAAAGAGAAGTTATAGAAAGAGTGAGTGATAGAGAAGTTTTATACAGAGAGAGAGAAGTTATAGACAGAGCAAGTGATAGGGAAATTTTAGAGAGAGAGAAGTTTTAGGGAGAGAGTAAAAGAGAGAGGCAGGAGGAGTGAGAGTATGAGAGAGAAGTTTTAGGGAGAGAGCTAGAGGGAGAAAGAAGGAAGCTTTAGAAAGACTAAAGAAAGAGAGAGAGAGAGAGAGAGAGAGAAGTTTTAAAGAGAGACACAAGGAGAGCAAGAAAGCGACAAACAAAAAGAAAGAGAAAGTGAATTTGTTAAGAGAGTAGGAGAGAAATAAGTTTAAGAGAGAGAGAGAGGGTGAGAGAGAGAAAGATAAGTTTTGGAGAGAGAGACTGAGAAGGAGAGTAGGAGAAGGAAGATAGAGAGAGAGGTAAAGAAGGAGAGAGAGAAAGACAAACAAAAAGATAGAGAGAGAAAAAAAGTTTTTGTGAAACAGTGGAAGAGAGAGACATTTAGTAGAGAGACAAAGAGAGAGAGAGAAAGAGATGTTTTGGAGGGCGAGATTGAGAGGGAGAGCAAGAGCAAGAAGATAGAGACAGATAGAGAGTACAAGAGAGATCAAGAGAGAGTGAGAGAGAGAGAGAGAGAGAGAGAGAGCATATGGGAGAAGTTTTGAAGGAGAAGAGAGAGAAGTTTTAGAGAAAGCAAGTGAACAAGAGAGAGAAAGAGAAGTTTAAGGGAGAGTGCTAGAGAGAGGCAAGCTTCAGAAAGAATGAAAGAAAGAGAGATAGAGAGAGAAAGAAAAGATTTGGAGAGAGAGAGAGAGATGTTTTAGAGGAAAGTGAGGGAAAGAGAGAGACAAACAGCCAAGCAGAGAGAGAAAGTGAAGTATTTGAAAGAGAGAGTGGGAGAGAATGAAGTTTAAGAGACGGAGAGAGAGAGAGAGACTGACATGGAAAGCAAAAGAGAGAAGAGAGAGAAAAAGCAAAGTTTTGGAGGGAGACTATGAGAAAGACACAGAAAGAGTAAAACAAAGAGAGAGACAGAGACCTAGACAAAGAGAAAGATAAAGTGATCTTCCTAAGAGAGAGAATGGGAGAGAAATAACTTTAAGAGAGAGGGAGATAAACAGACATATAGACAAGAAAGTAAAGATTTTGAGAAGGAGGGTAGGAGAGAAAGAAGTTTAAAAGAGAGAGAAAGAAGTTTTGGAGAGATAGACAAAGAGGGAGAGTAGGAGAGAGAAGACACAAAGAGAGGTAGAGAGAGAGATAGAAGTTTTGGAGAGAACAAGTGAGAGAAAGAATTTTAGAGAGAGCTAGAGGAAGAGAGAACTTTTATTAGAAAAAGATAGAGGGAAAGACACAAAAAGAGAGAGTGGGTAGAGAGAAGTTTCAAGAGAGAGTGTATCAGGAAAGTTTTAGAAATAGAGACACAAAGACAGTGAGTGAGAAAGAAAGAAGTTTTAGAGAGAGAGAATGGGTAGAGAGAAGTTTTAAAGAGAGAGATAACGTATGAGAGAAGTTTTAGAGGAGGGATGAGAGAGAGAAACTTTAGGGAGGGTGAGAGAGATATTTTATAGAGAATGAAAGAGACAGAGGTAGAGAGAGAAAGAGAGAGGGAGGGAGGGAGAGAGAGGGAGAGAAAATGGTGGGGGAGTGAGTGCAGGAGATTGTTAGGCAGAGAGAGACAAAGAGTGTGTGAGTATTGAGGAGCGCAAGAGCAAGAGAGAGAGTGTGTTGAGGATGGGGGGAGAGAGAGAAATTTTAGAGAGGCAACACGAAGAGAAGGATTGGAGACAAAGAGAAGGGCCAAGTGTGTGAGTGTGTCTTAAGGAAAGACAGAGAGATAGAGTTAGTGACAAACAAATTTCAGATAAAAAAGAGAGAGATAGAAGTTTTTAGAGAGAATGCAAAAGAAGTTTTTAACAAAGAGAAAAGTTTAAGAGAGAGAGAGAGGTGTTGGGGAGAGCAAGAGTGAGATAGAGAAAGAAGCTTTAGAAAGAACGAGTGACAGAAGTTTTACAGAGAGAACTTTTATATAGAAAAAGAGAAAGAGAGAGAGAGAGAGAGAGAGAAGTTTTAGAGAGAGCAAGTGTGAAGGAGAGAAGTTAAGAGAGAGATAGAGAGAAACAGAACCTATATATAGAAAAAGACACAGAGAGAGAGAAGTTTTAGAAAGACTGCAAGAGAGAGAGAAATAGAGGGAAAGAGAAAGTGTCAAAGAGAATGATATAGGGAGAAGGTTTAGAGAGAAGGTAGAGAGGGAGAGTGTGTGTGTTTTGGGGAGAAAGAGAAGTGAGAGACAAATTTTAGACAATGATAGAAAGAGAGAGATAGAAGTTTTAGAGAGAAACCAAAAGAAGTTTTAAACAAAGAGAGAACTTTTAGAGAGAGAGAAGGATTAAGGAGTGAGCTAGAGTGAGGGGGAAGAAGACACAGAAGTAGAGGGAGAGAGGGAGACATAGGGAGAGAAAGTTTCATAGAGAGCAACAAAGAGAGAAAGTTTAGAGAGAGAGGCAGAGAGTGTTATGGGGGAGAGAGTTAGTGAGAAACAAATTTTAGACAAAAAGAGAAAGAGAGAGACAGAAATTTTTAGAGAGAAAGCTAAAGAATTTTTAAACAAAAAGAGAAATTTTAAAGAGAGAGAAGGTTTAGGGAGTGAGCTAGAGAGAGTGAGAGAGAGAAAGAGAAGTTATAGAAAGAGATTGCTCACATGTGAAAGAGAGAGACTGAGAGTGACAGAGGGATAGAGAGAGACAGATAGATAGGCAAAGAGAACATGAAGTTTAACAGAGAGAAAGAGAAGAGAAGTATTAAAGAGAGAAAGACAAGGAGGGAGAGCAAGAGAGAAAAGATGGATAGAGAGAAAGGTAGAGAGAGAGATAGAGAGCACGAGAGAGAAACAGCATATGAGAGAAGTTTTAAAGGAGGAGAGAGAGTGTGTGAAGTTTTAGGGAGAGGGAGAAAGAGAAAAGTTTCAAAGAGAGCAAGAAAGAGACGTTTTAAGGAAAGAGCTAAAGAGACAGAGGGAAGCTTTGAAAGAATAAAACGAAGAGTGACAGGGAGAGAAAGAGAAGATTTGGAGAGAGAGAGACTATAAGGAGAGAGGGACAGACAGACAAAGAAAGTCAAGCTTTTGAGAGAGAGATTGTGAGAGAGAAAGAGAAGTGATGGACAGAGATACGGAGAGGGAAAGCAAGAGGGAGAAGATAGAGAGAGAAAGAGAGAGTAAGAGTAGGAAAGAGAGAGTCAGGGAGCTAGAGAGAGAGAGAGAGAAAGAAAAGTTTAGGAGGGAGGCCACGACAGAGATAGAGAGAGAGGGAGAGAGAGAGACAAATGAGATAAAGTGATGTTTTTGAGAGAGAGAAAGAGAGTGAGAGAGAAAGAAGTTTACAAGATAGAAAAGGAGAGAGAGAAAGAAAATTTTGGAGAGAGACTGAGAGGGAGAGCTGTAGAAAAGAGAGAGAGAGAGAGAGAGAGAGAGATTGTTAGGTGGGGAGAGAGAGTGTGAGTGTTGGGTAGTGTGAGAGCAAGAGAGACAGAAAGAGTGTGTGAAGGGGAGAAAGGGCGGAGAGAGAGAGTGAGATAAAGAAAGGGTGCTGTGAAAAAGAGATAGAAGTTTTATAAAGAGAGAGAAGCTCCAAAGATATTGAGTGAGAAAGAAGTTTTAAGTACAGCTTGAGAGGGACAAAGAATTTTTTCATAGAAAAGGGAAAGACAAACAAACAGACAGACAGAGAAAAAGTGATATTTTTGGGAGAGAGTATGAGAGAAAGAAGTTTAAGAAAGAGAGAAGTTTTAGAGAAAGCAAGTAAGGGAGAGAAATTTTAGAGAGATCTAGAGAGGGGATAGAACTTTTTTACAGAAAAGGGGGGAGAGAGAGCATAAGAGAGAACTTTAAGAGGAAGAGTGAGATAGTATATGAGAGAACTTTTAAAGGAGGAGAGAGAGAGTGTGCATGAAGTTTTAGGAAGAGAGCAAGAGACAAGGAAGCTTTAGAAAGAATGAAAGAAAAGGGAGAGAGAGAGAGAGAGAAAGAGAAGATTTGGGGAGAGAGAGAGAGAGAGGTTTTAGAGAGAGACTACAATAAGGAGAGAGAGATAGAAAGACAGAGAAAGAAGACAGAGAGGGGGAGAAATAGAGGGAAAGAGAGAGAGATAATAGAGAGAGAAAGTTTCAAAGAGAGCAACATAGAGAAAGTTTAGAGAGAGAGGGAGAGTGTATGTCTGTGTTGGGGGGAGAGAAAGATTTAGTGGGAGACAAATTTTAGACAAAGAAAGAAAAAGAGAGATAGTAGTATTAGAGGGAAAGTAAAAGAAGTTTTAAATAAAAAGAGAAGTTTTAGAGACAGAGAGGGTTTAGGAAGCAAGCTAGAGAGAGAGGGAGAGTGATAGAAGGATAGAGATAGAGACAGACAGACAGATGACTAGAAGAAAGTGAAATTTTTGAAAGAGGGAGTGTGAGAGAAAGAAGTTTAAGAGAGAGGAAGATGGAGAGAGAAAGAGAAAGAGAAGTATTCGAGAGAGTGAGAGAGACAAAGAGGAAGAGCAAGAGAGAGAAGATGGAGAGAGAGACAGAGAAGTTTAGAGAGAGAGAGAGAGACAAATAGACAGATAGACAAACAAATAGAAAAACTGAATTTTTTAAGAGAGAGTGTGGGAGAGAAAGACGTTTAAGAGAGAGAGAGAGAAAGAAAGAGAAGTTTTGGACAGAGAGGGGGATCAAGAGGGAGAAGATACAGAGAGTGAGAGTAGTAGAGAGAGGGAGAGAGAAAGAGAAGTTTTGGAGGGAGACTGCAAGAGAGAGTAAGGGAGAGAGAATGAGAGAGAGATGGACAGCATATGAGAGAAGTTTTAGAGATAGAGACAGCACAAGCGAGAAGTTTTAGAGGAGGGACAGAGATTGAAGTTTTCAGGGAGAACAAGAGAGACAGAGCAAGAAGTTTTAGGGAGAGAGCCAAAGAGAGAGGGAAGATTTATAAATAATGAAAACAAAAGAGAAAGAGAAACATTTGGAGAGAGAGAGACAAACTGAGAGAGAAAGTGAAGTTTTTGAGAGAGAGTGGGAGAAAAAGAAGTTTAAGAGAGAGGGAGAGGGAGAGAGAGAGAGAGAGAAAGAGAATTTTGCAGAGAGAGACAGAGAGGGAGAGTAGGAGAGAGAAGATAGAGAGAGAGAGAGAGAGAAGGAGAAGATTTGGAGAGAAGGACAAAGAGAAGTTCTAGTGGGAGACTGCAAGAGAGCGAGAGAGAGAGAATGAAACAAAAGGAGAGAGTAGTTTTAGAGAAAGACTAAAGAGGGGGAGAGACAGAGAGATAAAGTGAAGTTTTTGAGAGAGAGAGAGTGATAGAGGAAGAAGTTTAAGAGAGAGTGGGAGAGAAAAAAATTTAAGAGAGTGTGAGTGAGAGAGAAAGAGAAGTTTTGGAGAGAGAGACTGAGAGGGAGAGCAAGAGAGAGAAGATAGAGAGAGAGGTAGAGAGGGTGAGAGATTAATGTAGAGAAAGAGAGAGAGAGAGAGAGAAAGAGAGAGATCAATAGACAAACAAACAAAAAGAGAAAGTGAAGTTGTTGAGAGAGGGAGTGAGAGAGAAAGAAGTTTAAGAGAGAGAGAGGGGGTGATAAAGACAAAGAGAAGTTTTGGAAAGAGAGACAAAGAGAGAGAGTTGGAGAAAGAGATGGATGGAGGGAAAGAGAAAAAGACAGACAAAGAGAAAGGAAGTTAAGTTTTCTAGAGAAAGAGTGGGAGAGATAGTTTAAGAGAGAGGGAAAGATAGACTTAGTGAGAGAAAGTGAAGTTGTGGAGAGAGTGGTAGAGAAAGAAGTTTACGGGAGAGAGAGGGAGAGATAGAGTTGGTGAGAGACAAATTTTAGACCAAGAGAGAAAGAGACAGACAGAAGTTTTTGAGAGAAAGCAAAAGAAGTTTTAAACAAAGGGAGAAGTTTTAGAGAGAGAGGGAGGTGTTGGCGAGAGCAAGAGGGAGAGAGAGTGAGAGCAGCTTATGAGAGTTTTAGAGACAGACAATGTGTGGGAGAAGTTTTGGAGAAGGAAGGACTAAGAGAGACTGAAGTGTTAGGAAGAGTAAGAGAGAGAACGAGAAGTTTTAGGGGGAGAGCTAGAGAGAGAGGGATCTTTAGAAACAATGAAACCATGGGGGAGAGAGAGACAGAGGGAGAGAAAGAGAACATTTGGAGAGGAGGGGTTTTTGAGAGAGGTTGCAAGAGAGTGAGGCAGACAGAGGGAGAAAGTGAAGATTTTGAAAGAGAGAGTGGGAGAGAAAAAAGTTTAAGAGGGAGAGAAGGAGAAGTTTTGGAGAGAGAGACAGAGAGGGAGAAGACAGAGAGAGAGATAGAGAGAAAGTGAAGTTGTTGAGAAAGAGATGGGACACAAAGAAGTTTAAGAGAGAGGAGAGAGACAAAGAGAAGTTTTGGAGAGAGAGACGAGAGAAAGAGAAACATTTGGAGAGAGAGGGAAGTTTGTTAGAGAGGGAAAGAGAGAGAGAGAGATTGAGAGAGAAAGTGAAAGTGAAGTTTTTGGCAGAAAGAGGGGGAGAGAAAGAAGTTTAAGAGAGAGAGGGGGAGAGAGAAAGAGAATTTTGTAGAAAGAGACAGAAAGGGAGAATAGGAGAGAGAAGATAGAGAGAGATCAAGGCAAAAAGAGTGTAAAGAGGGGGAGAGATAGATAGAGAGAGAGAGGGAAGCTTTAGAAAGAATGAAAGAGAGAGAGAGAGAGAGAGAGAGAGAAGGAGAAGAGTTGGAGAGAGAGAGAGAGAGACAAAGAGAATTTTGAGGGAGACTACAAGAGAGAAAGAGAGAGAGAAGATTTAGAGAGAGACTGCAAAAGAGGGAGAGACAAACAGCTTGACAGATAAAGTGAAGTTTTTGAGAGAGAGAGAGAGTAGGAGAGTAAGAAATTTAAGAGAGAAAAAGAGAAGATTTGGAGAGAGAGACTGAGAGGGAGAACAAGAGAGAGATGCTAGCGAGAGAGGTAGATGGAATGAGAGATAGAGTTGAGAAAGAGAGAAGGAGACAGAGCAAGAGTGATGCAAACCATGCCAAGAATAATGAGACCCAACAATCAAATTGGTTCCCAAAACTGTTTTACGATTAGATTTGTAGGTGAAAACCTCGACCTGCTATTTATAAGAAAACACAAACCTTATATGTGGAAATACCACAAATGAGATGGTGAATCATTTGATAAGTCAGATGAACGCGACAAGAACAAGTTCTTGATAAGTTCGAAAAGTTCTTCAAAGAACTAAAGAGAAAACTGAAACTAATTTGATCTTCAATAATCAGCCCAATTGATCTCCTTAAATCTCTCAAATCCATGTGAGTCTTGCTAAGTATGGCCTGTAATTGCTTAATGATTCCATATGCTTAAGCTAAAAGTAATCCTTCCAAGTGTACGAGCTTCTTCCACATGTGTGGGTTTCAGCAAAGTGCTGAAATTACTTCATCACTTGGATAAACAAAATCCATCCTTGATCTGCACTTGAGTCCAAGTATTTGGGCCTGAAAAAATGTTCCTCAACCCAAATGTTCTACATCAATCCATTGAAAGCTTCTTTAAATCTTTTAACTCTAGCTCTTATAATCAGACCAGTTGGAATATAAATTGAATCAGTTGTATCTAACATGCCTCTATAATCAAAGAGGAAGAGAAGATTTGGAGAGAGAGAGAGGTAGACAGACAGATAGACAGAAAGAGAAAGTGAAGTTGTTGAGAGAGGGAGTGGGAGAGAAAGAAGTTTTGAAAAGAGAGATAGATAGGGACAGTAAGAGAGGGAGAGACACAGAGAGAGATAGACAGACAGATGGAGAAAGCGAAGGTTTTGAGAGAAAGAGTGGGAGAGAAAGAAGTTTAAGAGAGAGACAGAGAGGGAGAGATAGGGTTAATGAAAGACAAATTTTAGATAAAGACAGAAAGAGACAGATAGAAGTTTTTGAGAGAAAACAAAAAAAAGTTTTAAAAAAAGGAGAATTTTAGAAAGAGAGAGGGAGCGAGGGGAGGGAGAAAGCAACATGCAAAGAGAGAGAGAGAGAGAGATAGCATACGAGAGAAGTTTCAGAGAGAGACAACATAGGGAAGACGTTTTAGAGGAGGAGAGAAAGAGAGAGAGAGAGGGTGAGAAGTTTTAGGAAGAGAGCTAGAGAGGGGGAACCTTTAGAAAAAATGAAAGTGTGGGGAAGAGAGAGAGAGAGAGGAATAGAGGGAGAGAAAGAAAATATGTGTAGAGGGAGAGGTTTTTGAGGGAGACTACAAAAGAGAGAGGGAAAGAGACCGAGAGGCAGATAAAGAGAGAAAGTGAAGTTTTTGAGAAAGAGAGAGTGGGAGAGAAAGAAGTTTAAGAGAGAGAGGGTGAGAGAGAAAAAGAGAAGTTTTGGAAAGAGCAACAGAGAGGGAAAGCAAGAGAGAGAAGATAAACAGAGATAGACAGAGAGAGAAAGTGAAGTTGTTGAGAGAGCAAATGGGAGAGAAAGAAGTTTAAGAGAAAAAGAGGGAGAGATAGAGTTAGTGAGAGACAAATTTTGGTCAAAGAGAGAAGTTTTAAAGAGTAAGACAACATATGTGAGAAGTTTAAGAGGAGGGGAGAGAGAGATTGAAGTTTTATAGAGACCAAGAGAGAGAGAGGGAGAAAGGTTTTAAGAAGAGAGCTAAAGAGACACAGGGAAGCTTTAGACCAAATGAAAGTGAGGAAGAGAGACAGGAGAGAGAAAGAGACAGAGATGTTTTAGAGAGAGATTAAGAGAGAGAGGGAAAGAGAGATAGATGGACAAAGAAAGTGAAGCTTTTTAGGGTGAGAAGTAGGGGGAAAGATGTTCAAGAGAGAGAGGGAAAAAGAGAGAGAGAGAGAGAGAGAGAGGCAGACAAAGAAAGCAAAATTTTTGAGAGAGAGTGGGAGAGAAAGAAGTTTAAGAGAGAGATAGAGAAGTCTTGGAGAGAGAGAGAGAGAGAGCAAAAGAAAGAGTGTTGGGGAGGGAGAGAGAGGGACAAAGAGATGGATGCTTTCGAAAGAATGAAAGAGAGAGAGAGAGAGAAGTTCTATTAGAGTGACATGGAAAGGAGGTTTTGAGAGAGAGAGGTAAAGAGAGGGAAGGCATGTGTGTGTTGGGGAGGAAGGAGGTGGGGGAGAGAGATTGTGTTAGTGAGAGACAAATTTTAGACAAAGAGAGAAAGAGACAGACAGAAGCTTTCAAGAGAAAAACATAAGAAGTTTTAAACAAAGAGAGAAGTTTTAGGGATAGAGGGAGGTGTTGGGGAGAGCAAGAACAAGAGAGAGAGGGAAGTTTTTGAGCAAGAGAGAGAGAAAGAGAGCATATGAGAGAGGTTTCAGAGAGAGAGAGAGAGCTTATGACAGATGTTTTAGGGGATGAAAGAGAGAGGGAGAGTGAAGCTTTAGTGTAGGCAAGGGGAAGAGAAGTTTTAGAAAGAGTGAGAGAGAGAGAGAGAGAGAGAGAGAAGTTTGATGAAGAGAGCTAGAGAGAGAAGGGGCTTTAGAAAGAATGAAAGAAAAAGAGACAGAGAGAGAAAGAGAACATTTTGAGAGTGAGCGAGAGAGAGAGTGGGAGAGTGGGAGAGAAAGAACTTTAATAGGAGAGAGAGGAAGAGAGAGGGAAAGAGAAGTTTTAGGAGAGAGACAGAGAGGGAGAGAAGATAGAGAGAGAAGTTTTAGGGAGAGAGCTAGAGAGAGAGAGAAGCATTAGAAAGAAGCAAAGAAAGAGAGACAGAGAGAGAAGCAGAACATTTGGAGAGGGAGAGAAAGAAAGTTTTAGAGAGAGACTACAAGAGAGAAAGATAGACAGACAGACAAACAAAGAAAGTGAAGTTTTAGAGAGAGAGGGTGGGAGAGAAAGAGAGGCAGTGAGAGAGAAAGAGAAGTTTAGAGAGAGACTGCAAGAGAGGAGAAACAAATAGATGATAGAGCAAGAAAGAGAGAGAGAGTAGGGAGAGAGAAGTTTTAGAGGCAGAGAGTGAAGCTTAGGAGGTGAGAGAGAGAGAAGTTTTAGAGAGTGTGAGAGAGAGAGGTTTTAGGGAGAGCACTAGAGAGAGAGGGAAACATTAGAAAGAAGCAAAGAGAGATAGAGAAAGAGAAAGAGAAGTTTTTGAGAGAGACTTGAGAGAGGAGAATAGATTGACAAACAGACAGAGTGAGAAAGAGAGAGAGTGGGGAGAGAGAAGTTTTAGAGAGAAAGAGTGAAGCTTTAGGGAGGGCAAGAGAGAGAGAACTTTTAGAGAGATTGAGAGAGAGAAAGAGATAGGGCTTAGGGAGAGAGAGCTAGAGAGAGAAAGGGAAGCTTTGGAAAGAATGAAACAGAGAGAAAGGGAAAGAGAGAAACACAGAAATGGAAAGAGAAAGTGATATTTTTGAGAAAGTGTGTGAGAGAAAGAAGTTTAAGAGAGAAAGAAAGAGAAGTTTTGGAGAGAGATAGACATATATAGCAAGAGAGAGAAGATAGAGAGAGGAAGTGTATGAAAGAGAGAGGGTAATATAGACAGAGAGCTAAATAGAGTGAGAGAACTTTTATATAGAAAAAGGCAGAGAGAGAGACCAACATGGACAGAGTAAGTGGGGAGAGAGAGTGTTTAGGGAGGGCGAGAGAGAGAAGTTTTAGAGTGAACAAAAAAGAGAGAGACAAAGAAAAGTGATGTTTTTGAGAGAGAATACGAGACAAAGAAGTTTAAGAGAGAGAGGGAGAGAAGCAGAAAGATAGATAGAGACAGAGAAATAGAACAAGAGAGAGAAGATAGAGAGAGTGAGCATAAGAGAGAGAGAGTGAGAGATAGAGATCACAAGAGCCACCTAGAGAGAGATAGATGTTTAAAAGGAGGGAGAGAGAGAGAGGTTGAGAGTACAAGAGGGAGAGAAACAGACAGAGAGAGAACATGAAGTTGCTGAAAGAGAGTGGGAGAGAAAGAAGTTTAAGAGAGAGAGAAGGAGGGAGGGATAGAGTTCATAAGAGACAAATTTTAAACAAAGAGAGAAAGAGATAGACGTAAATTTTCAAGAGAAATCAAAAGAAGTTTTAAACAAAGGGAGAAAATTTAGAGAAAAAGAGGGAGGTGTTGGGGGGAGAGAGAAGTTTTAGAGAGAGCAAGAGAGAGAGAAAGAACTTTTATATAAAAAAGATAGAGTGAGATACAGAGCAAGCGTATGAGAGAGGTTGCAGAGAAAGAGACAGCATATGATGGAAGTTTTGGAGGAGGATAGAGAGAGAGAGAGTGAAGGTTTCAGGTAGTCAAGAGAGAGAAGTTTTAGAGAGAGTGAGGGAGAAGTTTTAGCGAGAGAGTTAGAGAGAAAGCAAGAGAAGAATGGAAGAAACAGTGGTCAAGAGAGAAAGAAATGATTTGGAGAGAGAGAGAGAGAGAGAGAGAGAGAGAGAGAGAGAGAGAGAGAGAGAGAGAGAGAAGTTTTAGAAAGAGAGAGGGAGAGGAAGACAGATAGACAAAAAGAGAAAGTGAAGTTGTTGAGAGAGAGTGGGAGAGAAAGAAGCTTAACAAAGAGAGGGTGAGAGAGAGAAAGAGAAGTTTTGGAGAAAGAGAGACAGAGAGGGAGAGTAGGAGAGAAAAGATAGAGAGAAAGAGAGAGAGAGAGAGAGAGAGAGAGAGAGAGAGAGAGAGAGAGACAAACAGAGAGAGAAAGTTAAGTTTTTGAGAGGGAGTGTGGAAAAGAAAGAAGTTTAAAAAAAAAAAAAGAGAGGGAAAGAAGGAGAGAAATAGAAGTTTTGGAGAGAGACAGAGTGGGAGAAAAAGAGAGAGTTAGAGAGGGAGGGAGAGCATATCAGAGAAGTTTAAGAGAGAGAGATGTATGAGAGAAGTTTTCATGGAGGACAAAAAGTGTAAGTTTAAGGGAGAGCATATCAGAGAAGTTTAAGAGAGAGAGAGATGTATGAGAGAAGTTTTCAAGGAGGACAAAAAGTGTAAGTTTAAGGGAGAGTGAGCTAGAGAGAAGTTTTAGATAGAGTGATAGAGAGAGAGAGAGAGAGACAGAGAGAGAGAGAGAGAGGGAAGCTTTAGAAAGAATGAAGGAAAGAGAGACAAAGAGGGAAAGAAGATTTGGAGAGAAAGAAAGAGAGAGACAGAAGTTTTAGAGAGAGACTGCAAGAGAGAGGAAAAGAGAGAGATAGACGGCCAAACAAAAAGAGAAATAGAAGTTTTAAGAGAGAGAGTGGGAAAGAAAGAAGGTTAAGAGAGAGTGAAAGGGAGAGACTGAGAGAAGAAAGACTAAGAGGGAGAGATGTAGAAAAAAATAGAGAGAGAGATTGTTGGGTTGAGAGAGAGAAAGAGAGGTTTTTGGGAGAGAAAGTGATACGGAACCTCATGGATATTTATGATCTAGAAACCCCAAACACACAATTGATAGAGAACAAGAATAGATGGAGAACTCCCAACCTATTGAACTCCGAAATGACTAATGCAAATGGAAATGCAAATAATCGGTTGATTGAGGAATCAAGAATAGAAATTCACTAGGATGTAAATACCTTGATGAAGTTCAATTCTTGATGCAATAGAGATTCAAGCCAAGCCTTGAACAAGAGTATAAAACTCCAAAACAATTTTGTTTTTCATTCATTCTGCTGATTCTCATCCATCTACTAGGGTATTTATATCCCCACAAATTTAAATAACCTAGACTATTAGGTTAGGCCTTAAAAATGGGACTCCCAACATAAAAAACAAACCCAAATGCAAATTGCAAGTAGTAAACTGTACAAAAACTAATCTATTATTAACTTGGAAAGATGAATTAAACATAGATTGGAACCATTTTGTAAATTCAGCCTAATTTGATTAGGTGAAGCACTATTGGCCTTCATTGCACCTTGAGCTTCCATTCCTTCTAACATTCTGCCCATATAAGTTTGAAGTGATTCCTTGAACTTTTTGGCCCTTAATCTTGTAATTGTTCCTTGAGGCAATGTCAGCTCATCCGCTACTCCTCTCCTCTTGCCATCCATGCTTGTGCTCACATCAGAAAGAAGTTGAAGAGTAGGAGAGAGAGATGTTTTGGAGACAAAGACAGAGAGAGACTGACAGCCAGACAAAGAGAGAAAGTGAAGTTTTTTGAGAGATAGTGTGGGAGAGAATGAAGTTTAAGAGAGAAAGGGGAAGAAAGAAAGAAAGAGAAGTATTGGAGAGAGAGACAGAGAGCGAGAGGAAGAGAGAGAAGATAAAGGGAGATAAGTTTTGGATAGAGAGATAGAGACATAAGGAGTGAGAATGAGAGAGAACTTTTAAAGAGAGGGAGAGGGGGAGAGAAAGAGAGAGAGAAGATTTAGATAAAGAAAAGTTTTAAGGAGAGAAAAAGAAAACCTGGTCAGGCAAGAGAAAAAATTGAGAGGAGTTTTGGTGGGAGATATAGAGAAGTTTTAAACAAAAAGGATAGTTATAGAGAGAGAAATTGAGTAAATGATAGAAAAAGCAAGAAAGGGAAAGAAAAGTTTTAGAAATAGAGAAAGAGGTTTCTGCGAGAGGGGAAGAAGTTTTAGAGACACAGAAAGAAGTTTTGGAGAGAGAGGGCGAAAGAAAGACATAGAAGTTTAGAAAGAAAGAGAGAGAGGTTCTAAAAAGAGAGAGAAAGGGTGTGAGAGGAGTTTTGGAGAGAGACTAGTTTTAGAGAGAGAAAGTGAATAAATGATAGAAAGAGGGGGAGTGAGGGAAAGAGATGTTTTAGATAAAGAGAGAGGTTTCAGTGAGAGAGAGAGAGGACAAAAGATGTTTTATGTAAAGAGAGGTTTTAGTGAGAGAGGGAGACAACTTTTAGAGACACAAAGAGAGAGTGAGAGAGAGAGAGAGAGAGAGAGAGAGAGAGAGAGAGAGAGAGAGAGAGAGAGAGAGAGAAAGAGAGAGAGAGAAATAGAAGTTTTAAAGAGAGAAAGAGATAAGAGAGAGAAGTTTTAATGAGAGCATCAGAGAGGGATAGAGAAAGAGATGTTCAAGAGAGAGAGACAGAGAGATGGAGAAACATGTTGGAGAGAGTGTGTGTTGAGGAGAGGGGGGAGAAAGGGAGCGGAAGAGTAAAGGAGAGAGAGAGAGAGAGAGAGAGAGAGAGAGAGAGAGAGAGTGTGTTGGGGAGAGGGGGAGAGAGAGAGAAAGGGAGAGATAAAGAGAAAAGCTTTAAAGAAAGAAAGAGAGATGGAGAGACAAGTTTTAGAGATTGAGTGTGCATATTTTGGAGAGAGAGAGAGAGAGAGAGAAAGATATGTGTTGAGGAAAGAGAGAGTAAGTGTGTGTGTGTGATGAAGTCGTACATTGGTTAGGCGGAGAGGTCTTGGGTGTTATATATATGAGTTCAAAAACCTTCCCTTACAAGCTAGCTTTTGAGATGGAGTTAGGTGGGTTCATATCAGTGTGTGTTCAGGGAGAGAGAGGGAAACAGAGTTAGAGAGTGAGAAAGGAAGAGAGAGAGAGAGATGTGTTCCAAAGAGATAAAGAGATATTGGGGGGAGAAAGAAAGAGAGAGAGGGAGAGAGATGTTTGACAGAGAAAGAAAGAGTGAATTTTGGGGCCAAAGAGCATGTTTGGGGGGGGGGAGAGAGAGAGAGAGACAGAGAGACAGAGATAAAAGGGAGAGAGGGATGAAGATATGGGAGAAAAAAAGAGAGCAAGAGGGAGGGAGGGAGGGAGAATGTGTGAGCCAAGGAGGAATTTTAGAAATAGACAGAGAGAGAGAGAGAGAGAGAGAGAGAGAAGTTCTAAAAGGAGGGAGAGATGAAGAGAGACAGAAATTTTAGAGAGAGTGAGAGTGAAAGAAAAATTTTAGAGAGTGTTTGAGTGAGGGAGAGAGAAAATGGTGGGGGGAAAGAGTGAGGGAGATTGTTGGGCAGAGAGATATAGAGAATGTTTGAGTGTTGGGGAGCACGAGTGCAAAAGAGAGAGAAAAAGAGTGTTGGGGAGCACGAGTGCAAAAGAGAGAGAAAAAGAGTGTTGGGGTGAGGGAGAGGGAGAAAACTTTTAGTGAAAGTGCCGTGGAGAGGATTGGAGATAAAGAGAAATGGCAAGTGTGTGTGTGTGTGTGATAGGGAGAGAAATAGAGTTAGTAATTGACAAATTTTAGACAAAAAGAGAAAGAGAGAGAGATAGAAGTTTTAAAAGAATGCACAAGAAGTTTTAAACAAAAAGGGAAGTTTTAGATAGAGGCAGAGAGAGTGAGGTGTTGGGCTAAGTGAGAACAAAAGAGAGAGAGTGTGTGAGAGAAAGAGAAGTAGTAGAAAAAGTGAGTGATAGAGAAGTTTTAGAGCTAGAGAGAAGTTTTAGATAGACCAAGCAACGAGGAAATTTTAGAGAGAGAGAAGTTTAAGGGAGAGAGTAAAAGAGAGAGGGAGAAGGAGAGAGAGTGTGACAGAGAAGTTTTAGGGAAGTGCTAGAGGGAGAAAGAGGGAAGCTTTAGAAAGACTAAAGAGAGAGAGAGAAAGAAGTTTTATAGAGAGACACAAGGAGAGCTAGAAAGTGACAAATAGAAAAAAAGAGAAAGTGAATTTGTTGAGAGAGTACGATAGAAAGAAGTTTAAGAGAGAGAGAGGGTGAGAGAGAGAAAGAGAAGTTTTGGGGAGAGAGACTGAGAAGGAAAGTAGGAGAAGGAAGATAGAGAGAGAGGTAAAGAAGGAGAGAGAGTGACAGACAGACAGACAGACAGAGAGGAAGAGAGACAAACAAAAAGAGAGAGAGAGAAAGAAGTTTTTGAGAGAAACTGGAAGAGAGAAAGTTTAAGAGAGAGACAAAGAGAGAGAGAGAAAGAAAAGTTTTGGAGGGAGAGATAGAGAGGGAGAGCAAGAGCAATAACATAGAGATAGACAAAGTGTGCAAGAAGATCAAGAGACAGTGTGAGAGAGAGAGAGAGCATATGAGAGGAGTTTAAGAGAGAGAGACAGCATATGGGAGAAGTTTTGAAGGAGGAGAGAGAGAAGTTTTAGAGAAAGCAAGTGAGCAAGCAAGAGAGAGAGAGAGGTTTTAGGGATAGTGCTAGAGAGAGGGAAGCTTCAGAAAGAATGAAAGAAAAAGAGATAGAGAGAGAAAGAGAAGATTTGGAGAGAGAGAGAGATGTTTTAGAGGGAAAGTGAGGGAAAGAGAAAGACAAACAGCCAAATAGAGAGAGAAAGTGAAGTATTTGAGAGAGAGAGTGGGAGAGAAAGAAGTTTAAGAGAGAGAGAGAGACTGAGATGGAAACAAGGGAGAGAAGAGAGAGAGAAAGCAAAGTTTTGGAGGGAGTGATATGAACCCACCTAACTCCACCTCAAAAGCTAGCTTGTAAGAGGAGGTTTGCGAACTCATATATATAACACCCAAGACCTCTCTGCCTAACCAATGTGCGACTTCATCATTACTGACCCCTTTAGATTGTACATCCTCATACAGAGAACCAGGATCCATGGTCCACATCGACCAGAGTAGGGTAGGCTCTGATACCATATGATATGAACCCACCTAACTCCACCTCAAAAGCTAACTTGTAAGGGGAGGTTTGTGAACTCATATATATAACACCCAAGACCTCTCTGCCTAACCAATGTGGCACTAACATTATACTCATATCAGGGAGACTATGAGAAAGACACAAAAAGAGTGAAATAAAGAGAGAGACAGAGACAAAGACAAAGTGAAAGATTAGGTGATCTTTCTAAGAGAGAGAGTGGGAGAGAAATAACTTTAAGAGAGAGGGAGAGAGAGAGAGAGGGAGACAAACAGACAGATAGATAGAGAAAGTAAAGATTTTGAGAAAGAGGGTAGGAGAGAAAGAAGTTTAAGAGAGAGAAAGAGAAGTTTTGGAGAGATAGACAAAGAGGGAAAGTAGGAGAGAGAAGAGACAAAGAGAGGTAGAGAGAGAGAGATAGAAGTTTTAGAGAGAATGAGTGACAGAGAGAGAAGTTTTAGAGAGAGCTAGATCAAGAGAGAACTTTTATATAGAAAAAGACAGAGAGAGTGATGAAGTCCCACATTGGTTAGGTAGAGAGGTCATGGGTGTTATATATACAGGTTTGTAAATCTTCCCTTATAAGCTAGCTTTTAAGGTGGAGTTAGGTGGGTTCATATCATATAGTATCAGAGTCTACCCTGTGATAGTCAGTGTGGGCCATGAATCTGGTTCTCTGTACAAGGACGTACAGTCTAAAGGGGTCAGGAATGATGAAGTCCCACATTGGTTAGGTAGAGACGTCTTGGGTGTTATATATATAGGTTTGCAAACCTCCCCTTACAAGCTAGCTTTTAAGGTAGAGTTAGGTGGGTTCATATTAGAGAGACATAGAGAGAGTGGGTAGAGAGATGTTTCAAGAGAGAGTGTATTAGGAAAGTTTTAGAGATAGAGAGACAGCATATGAGAGAACGTTTAGAGGAGGGGAGAGAGACAGTGATGTTTAAGGAAGGCAAGAGAGAGAGAGTGTGTGTGTGTATCTTTAGGGAGGGTGAGAAAGAGAGACAAAGACAGAGGTAGAGAGAGGGAGGGTGTATGTGTGTGTGTGTTGGAGATAGCGACAAAGAGAGTTAGTGAGAGACAAATTTAAGACAATGAGAGAAAGAGAGAGATAGAAGTTTTACATAGAAAGCAAAAGAAGTTTAAAACAAAGAGAGAAGTTTTAAAGGGAGAGAGAGAAAGTGAGTGAGAGAGAAAGTTTTAGAGAGAGAGAGATAGTGTATGAGAGAAGTTTTAGAGGAGGGATGAGAGAGAGAGAGAAAGACTTTAGGGAGGGCGAGAGAGAGAAGTTTTAGAGAGTGAGTGAGAGAGATATTTTAGAGAGAGAGTGATAGAGACAGTGGTAGAGAGAGGAAGGGAGGGAGGGAGAGAGAGGGAGAGAAATGGTGGGGGGAGAGAGTGCAGGAGATTGTTAGGCAGGGAGAGACAAAGAATGTGTGAGTATTGAGGAGCACGAGAGCAAGAGAGTGTGTTGGCAATGGTGGGAGAGAGAGAAGTTTTAGAGAGACAACACAGAGAGAAGGATTAGAAACAAAGAGGACAATTGAGTGTGTGAGTGTGTCTCGAGGAAACACAGAGAGATAGAGTTAGTGACAGACAAATTTTAGACCAAAAAAAAGAGAGAGATAGAAGTTTTAGAGAGAATGCAAAATAAGTTTTAAACAAAGAGAAAAATTTTAGAGAGAGAGAGGTGTTAGGGAGGGCAAGAGTAAGATAGAGAAAGAAATTTTAGAGAGAGTGAGTGACAGAGAAGTTTTACAAAGAGAGAGAGGGAGAAAGAGGGAGAAAGAGAGAGAGAGAGAGAGAGAGAACAGTTTTAGAGAGAGGAAGTGTGAAAGAAAGAAGTTTGAGACAAAGATAGAGAGAAATGGAACCTATATATAGAAAAATACATAGAGAAAGAGCAAGAGAGAGAGAGAGAGAGAGAGAGAGAGAGAGAGAGAGAAGTTTTAGAAAGACTGCAAGAGAGAGAGAAATAGAGGGAAAGAGTGTTAGAATTCTCAAAAACTTCAGAAAGAAAGAAAGCTCAAGAACTTTTAGACAAGAAAGTTCAGGAAAGGAAACTATGACTCAATCTATTATTCTGCAAATGATGTAGCTGAGATTACAATTTTTAGGCTAAGACTTAATTATTGAATTACACTAATGTCCTTAACTAATAAACTGCAAATTGAATTACACTAATGTCCTTAACTAATAAACTGCAACCAAAACCAGACTAATAGATTGCTAACAGAACAAAGACTAGGCCTAATAGATTACTAACATACTCCACATGACAAGCCTGCAGCTGCTGAACTAAACCCTTCTCTCTAACATCCCCCCTCAAGATTAGTGGCATGACTTGGAAGAGGAATGACACTGAGCTTGTCTCTAAGTTGAAGGAACCTTGAAGTTGAAACTACCTTGGTGAAGATATCTGCTGTTTGATCAAGGGATGAAATATGATAGACTTCAATTTCTTTATTGTTGACCTTTTCACGAACAAAATAGAGATCTAGTTCAATATGTTTAGTCTTTAAATGAAGGATAGGATTTGCTGATAAACTGACTATGCTCATATTGTCACAGTATATTGTAGGAACTTTTGGTAATTGAATGCTGAGTTCTCTGAGTAAAGACTACAGCCAAGCTAATTCTGCGACTGTACTTGCAAGACTTCTATATTCTGTTTCAGTACTTGATCTAGATACTGTTGTTTGCTTTTTAGATGACCAAGAAATGAGATTAGGACTAAGATATACACAGAAACCTGAGGTACTATGCCTATCATCAATGTCTGATGCCCAATCAGCATCACAAAAGGCAATGAGATCAGGAGCAGATGATCTTTGGAGAACTAGAGCATGACATATGGTGCCTGGTAGATACCTCAGTATTCGTTTAACCAACTTCCAATGTACATCTGTAGGACAGTGCATAAATTGACAAGCTTTGTTTACACTATATGATAATTCTGGTCTAGTAATGGTAATATATTATAATGCTCCCACAAGTGATCTGTATGCAACTTGATCAGAAATAGGAGAACCACTACTAGCTGAGATATTTGGTGTTGAGGCCATAGGAGAGGGCATAGACTTGGCACCTTGCATACCAACTCTAGTAAGAAGATCCTTAATGTATTTGGACTGAGATAGGTATATTGCACAGTAGAACTATAAGTAACTTCAATACCTAAGAAGTATTTAAGTTTCTTGAGATCCTTTAATGAAAACTTTGCATTTAGTTGATCAATCAAGTTCTGAATCAAAGTTGGTGAAGATTCAGTCAAAATATCATCCACATAGACTAAAACATAGAGAGAATGATGGGAGGTAACCTGAAGAAACAAGGAAGAGTCACATTTTGCCTTGGTAAAACCAAGATCAAGTAAAGCTTCAGACAATTTTTGAAACCATGCACGAGGAGCGTGCTTAAGGCCATAGAGAACCTTATGAAGTTTGCAAACTTGAGATGAGTCAGTTGATTCATATCCAAGAGGCTGCAGCATGTATACATCTTCATTCAAATCATCATTTAAAAAGGCATTATTAACATTATTTGATGGATGTTCCACCCTTTTGATAAGGCCAAAGTAAGGAGAACCCGAATTGTGACTAGTTTTACCACTGGACTGAAAACCTCATGGAAATCAACTCCTGCCTCTTGATTTTACCCTTTGGCAACTAGTCTTGCTTTATATTTGTTGACAGCACCATCTAGATTTTCTTTAACTTTAAACACCCATTTGCAACCTATAGGCCTCCTATTTTTGGGTAAAGCTTCTAAACTCCATGTCTTGTTGCTCATGAGTGCTGCATACTCAAGATCCATGGCACACTTCCATTCTGGTATATTAAGAGCTTCTTCAACAGTCTGAGGCTCTCTAGAAACAGTAAATACTATTGGTTCAGTTCCCCTTGCTTTGCTACAAGTCACCATTGAGTGGTTGTTTGATTTGAGTGCCTTTGCTTTGCTACGGGTCACCATTGAGTGGACATTTTGAAACGGACGTTGAGGAACTTCAAAGTTTGCAGAGGAACCTGAAACATGTTGCAAAGAATCCATAACATTGGTATTATTAGCAAGTGCACATGAGTTATTTGTTTGTCCAGCAAATGCATTGGTATTCTGAGTATGTCTTGCATTAGTTAATATAGAGAATGATAGAATAGGAGGTATGGCTGAAGGTGGAGAAACAGAATGTGATTTGTTACTGGAAAGTGACTGCTGTGAGTAACCCTTGATGTTCTTGAATGGAAAACTACTTTCATCAAATATGATATCTCTAGATATAATTATTTTCCCATCAAGATGCAGACACTTGTATCTTTTGTGTGCTGGACTATAACCAAGAAAGGTGTATTCAATGGATTTGAATTGAAACTTGGGATTATTATAGGGCTTTAGGTTAGGATAGGCTGCACACCCAAAGACTTTAAGAAAAGATTAAGAAGGTTTGAAATGGAGTAGAACCATTTAAGACTGGTGTGGGTAGTCTATTAATGAGATACACAGCTATGCTAAAGGCCTCAGTCCAAAATGGACTAGGTAAAGATGATTAGTGAAGCAAGGCTAGTCCAATCTCAGTTATACGTCTGTGTTTTCTTTCTGCAAGCCCATTTTGTTCATGTGTATAAGGACATGAAACACGATGAACTATTCCTTGGTCTTTCAAATATTCAGTGAAAGCTCTAAATTCTCCTCCCCAATCAGTTTGTAAGGCAAGGATTTTGTGGTTGGTTTGAAGTTCTACTTGTTTCTTGAAATGAATAAAGGTCTGTAATGCATCAGACTTGCTTTTAAGAAAGTAAATCTATGTGTAGCGGGTAAAAGTATCCACAAAATATATGTAATAACTGTGACCTTCTTTTGACAGCACTAGTGCTGGTCCCCACAAATTAGAATGGATTAGTTGAAGAGGTTTTGAGTATTCTGTTTGAGAAGAGACAAAAGGAAATTTGTGTATTTTACTAAGACAGCAAGATGAACAAAAGGAAAGTTCTTTATTTGGTATTCTGATGTTACAAGAAGTGAGTACACTCTTACAGCTTGTACAAAGGCATGGCCCAATCTAACATGCTATTTGTCTAACTCAGAACAAGAATTTAACAATGAAGAAGTATGGGAACTATGTACAATAGATGAAGTAACATTTGGTGACTGAGTTGCTGACACTTTTGCAGTGGTATACGGTTCCTTTTGAATATGAAATTGATCAAAGACATACAAGCCTTTTCTAACAGTCCCCTTCAAAAGTATTTGATGAGTATCCTGAGATTTAACATAACAAGTGTTAGGATGGAACTCAAAATAGACATAGTTGTCTTTTGCAAACTGACAAACACTCACAAGATTTTTGGTAATATTTGGAACATGAAGAAGTGAGTTTAGGTAAAGATTTTGATTAGAAAAGCAAGACTTAATCTGAGAATTACCAATGTTTTTAATGAATAAACCTGAGTCATTACCAATGTGCACCTTCTCCTTTCCATTATATGGAGTCTTCTGCACAATGTTAGAGGCATCCACTATTACATGATTAGGGGCCCCAAAATCAGGATACCATTCTTGCTCATTGTCATTACTGCTACTGTTAGAAGTGAGCATTGCATAGGGTGTGTTTCTGATACTGCCATTGACTATCTTGCTGAAGTGGCTCAAAAATTGAGCTGGTCCTTGAAAACTTTCATCAAATCTGTGATAACAATTCCAGGACTGATGTCCATATCTCCCACATAATTGGCATTGAATGTTGCTTTTATCAGAAAACCTTCCATTCCTACTAGCAAACTGCCCATTGTTATAACCTCCTCTACCTCTGAAAAAATTTCCTCTGCCTCCAAACCTTCCTCTATTTGCA
Organism: Dicorynia guianensis; assembly: GCA_037013595.1. Lineage (NCBI taxonomy): Eukaryota > Viridiplantae > Streptophyta > Magnoliopsida > Fabales > Fabaceae > Dicorynia > Dicorynia guianensis. The sequence continues at coordinate 9,951,712 of JASUAB010000015.1, forward strand.
TACTGACTAGGGAAACCTTGATGACCATTTCTGTTTACATTGTAACTCTGAGGACTTGTAGTAAGATTTACTATCATAGCCTCTACTTCTTTATGATGTTTCTCAATTCTATTTTCTTGTGCAAGCAATAATGCTTCAATTTCTTCTACTGAATGTGGATCAGTTCTAGAGAGAATGGATGTAACAAAACCATCGCATTCTAAGGAAAGACCATCAAGAATCACCTCTATATGATTATTTTCTGTAATTACATAACCAACTGAAGCCAAAGAATCAACAAGATTCTTAATCTTTAAAAGATACTCAGTAGCTGTCATGGATCCCTTCTTCATAGTTTGTAGCTGCGACTTGAACTACTTGATCTTTGCCTTTGTATGAGAGGCAAAGAAAGTTTCTATCTTTTCCTAGACCTGGTATGAGTATTCACATTCCACCGTCCTTGTAAGGATATTTTCTGACATCATTGATAGGAGCCAAGATAGCAAGAGCTGATCTTGCTTCTTCCAAAGAACATACTGCTGACTCAAGATCCCAAGAACTCTTCCTTGCTCATCTACTGCATATCTTGATGGCACTTCTTGACCACCACTGATGTATTTCTCTAGTTCATGCCCTCTGATGGCTACAAGAAGTTGCTGTTTCCAGAGTAGATAGGAATTGCTGTCTAATTTCACAGAAATAGAGTGTATAAAAGAAACTAGTGAAGCATTCAGAGATGCTAGAGAGAACGAATTTAAATTTTCTCCCATTGACTCAAAGCTCTAATACCATGTTGGAATTCTCAAGAACTTCAGAAAGAAAGAAAGCTCAAGAACTTTTAGATAAGAAAGTTCAGGAAAGGAAACTGTGATTCAATCTATTATTCTGCAAATGATATAGCAGAGATTACAATTTTTAGGCTAGGACTTAATTATTGAATTATACTAATGTCCTTAACTAATAAACTAAACCAAGACCAGACTAAGAGATTGCTAACAGAACAAAGACTAGGCCTAACAGATTACTAACATACTCTACGTGACAAGCCTGCAGCTGCTGAACTAAACCCTTTTCTCTAACAAAGAGAAAGTAATATAGAGAGAATGTTTAGAAAAAAGGGTAGCGAGGGAGAGTGTGTGTGTTTTGGGGAGAAAGAGAGAGAATTAGTGAGAGACAAATTTTAGGCAATGATAGGAAGAGAGAGATAGAAGTTTTAGAGAGAAACCAAAAGAAGTTTTAAACAAAGAGAGAACTTTTAGAGAGAGAGAAGGATTAAGGAGTGAGCTAGAGTGAGGGGGAAGGAGAGACAGAAGTAGAGGGAGAGGGAGAGAGAGAGAGAGAGAGAGAGAGAGAGAGAGAGAGAGAGAGAGAGAGAGAGAGGCAGAGAGTGTGTTAGGGGGAAGAGAGTTAGTGACAGACAAATTTTAGACAAAAAGAGAAAGAGAGAGATAGAAGTTCATAAAGAGAAAGCTAAAGTTTTAAGAGATAAAGAGAGAGAAGGTTTAGGGAGTGAGCTAGAGAGAGTGAGAGAGAGAAAGAGAAGTTATCGAAAAAGATTGCTTGCATGTGAGAGAAAGACTGAGAGTGACAGATAGATAGGCAAAGAGAACATGAAGTTTAACAGAGAGAAAGAGAAGAGAAGTATTGAAGAGAGAAAGACAAGGAGGGAGAGCAAGAGAGATAAGATGGATAGAGAGAGAGGTAGAGATAGAGACAGAGAGCATATGAGAGAAGTTTAGGAGAGAAATAGCATATGAGAGAAGTTTTAAAGGAGGAGAGAGAGAGTGTGAAGTTTTAGGGAGAGGGAGAAAGAGAAAAGTTTTAGAGAGAGCAAGAAAGAGAAGTCTTAGGGAAAGATTTAAAGAGACATAGGGAAGCTTTGAAAGTATAAAACAAAGAGTAACAGAGAGAAAAAGAGAAGATTTGGAGAGAGGGAGACAGAGAAGTTTTAGAGAGAGACTATAAGCAGAGAGAGAGAGACAGAAAGACAGAAAAATCAAGTTTTTGTGAGAGAAATTGTGAGAGAAAGAAGTTTAAGAAAGAGAGAAGGAGAGAGAGAAAGAGAAGTGTTGGACAGAGAGACAGAGAGGGAGAGCAAGAGGGAGAAGATAGAGAGAGAAAGAGAGAGTGAGAGTAGGAGAGAGAGAGACAGGGAGAAAGAGAGGTGGAGAGAGACAGAAAGAAAAGTTTTGGAGGGAGACCATGAGAGAGATAGAGAGAGAGAGCAAAACAGAGAGAGGGAAAGAGAGACAAATGAAATGAAGTGATGTTTTTGAGACTGAGAGAGAAAGAAGTTTAAGAGAGAGAAAAGGAGAGAGGAAAAGAAAATTTTGGAGAGAGACTAAGAGGGAGAGCTGTTGAAAAGAGAGAGAGAGATTGTTAGGTGGGGAGAGTGAGTGTAAGTGTTGGGTAGTGTGAGAGCAAGAGAGAGAGAAAGAGTGTGTCAGGGGGAGAGAGAGTAGGGAGAGAGAGTGAGATAAAGAAAGGGTGCTGTGAAGAAAGAGATAGAACTTTTATATAGAGGGAGGAGCTCCAAAGAGATTAAGTGAAAGAGAAGTTTTAAGGAGAGCTTGAGAGGGACAAAGAACTTTTTCATAGAAAAGAGAGAGGCAGACAGACAGAGAAAAAGTGATGTTTTTGAGAGAGAGTATAAGAGAAAGAAGTTTAAGAGAGAGAGAAGTTTTAGAGAAAGCAAGTAAGGGAGAGAAATTTTAGAGAGAGCTAGAGAGGGGGAGAGAACTTATTTACAGAAAAGGGGGGAGAGACAATATAAGAGAGAACTTTAAGAGGAAAAGTGAGACAGAGTATGAGAGGCATTTTAAAGGAGGAGAGAGAGACTGTGCATGAAGTTTTAGGAAGAGAGCTAGAGACAAGGAAGCTTTAAAAAGAATGAAAGAAAAGGGAGAGAGAGAGAGAAAGAGAAGATTTGGTGAGAGAGAGAGAAGTTTTAGAGAGAGACTACAAGAGAGAGAGAGAGAGAGATAGAAAGATAGAGAGAGAAGATAGAGAGGGAGAGAAATAGAGGGAAAGAGAGAGAGAAAGTTTCAAGGAGACCAACATAGAGAAAGTTTAGAGAGAGTGAGAGTGTGTGTATATGTTGGGGCAGAGAAAGATTTAGTGAGAGACAAAGATTGAAGTTTTTAGGGAGAGCAAAAAGTTTTAGAGAGAGAACTAGAGAGAGAGAGAGAGAGGGAAGCTTTCTAAATAATGAAAGCAAGAGAGAAAGAGAAGAGAGAGAGACAGACTAAGAGAGAAAGTGAAGTTTTTGAGAGAGAGAGTGGGAGCAAAAGAAGTTTAAGAGAGAAGGAGAGAGAGAGAAAAAGAATTTTGCAAAGAGAGACAGGGAGGGAGAGTAGGAGAGAGAAGATAGAGAGAGAAAGAGTGTTGGGGAGGTGGAGAGAGAGAGATTGAAAGCTTTAGAAAGAATGAGAGAGAGAGAGAGAGAGAGAGAAGGAGAAGATTTGGAGAGAGAGACAAAGAGAAGTTTTAGAGGGAGATTGCAAGAGAGAGAGAGAACGAAACAAAAAGAGAGAAAAGTTTTAGAGAGAGACTACAAGAGGGGGAGAGACAAACAGAGAGATAAAGTGATGTTTTTGAGAGAGAGAGTGATAGAGGAAGAAGTTTAAGAGAGACTGGGAGAGAAAAAAATTTAAGAGAGAGAAAGTGTGAGTGAGAGGGAAAGAGAAGCTTTGGAGAGAGAGACTAAGAGGGACAGCAAGAGAGAGAAGATAGAGAGAGAGAGAGGTAGAGAGGGTGAGAGATAGATGTAGAGAAAGAGAGAGAGAGATCAACAGACAAACAAAGTTAAGCTTTCTAAAGAAAGAGTGAGAGAGATAATTTAAGAGAGAGGGAAAGATAGACTTAGTGAGAGAAAGTGAAGTTTTAGACCAAGAGAGAGAGGGAGAGATAAAGTTAGTGAAAGACAAATTTTAGACCAAGAGAGAAAGAGACAAACAGAAGTTTTTAAAAGAAAGCAAAGGAAGCTTTAAACAAAGGGAGAAGTTTTAGAGAGAGAGGGAGGTGTTGGGGAGAGCAAGAGGGAGAGAGAGAGAGAGACAACTTATGAGAGAGTTTTAGAGAGAGAAAATGTGTGGGAGAAGTTTAGGAGGAGGAGACTAAGAGAGACTGAAGTTTTAGGAAGAGTAAGAGAGAGAGCAAGAAGTTTTAGGGGGAGAGCTAGAAAGAGAGGGATCTTTAGAAAAAATAAAACCATGGAGGAGAGAGAGATGGAGGGAGGGAAAAAGAACATTTGGAGATGGAGGGATTTTTGAGAGAGGTTGCAAGAGAGAGAGGCAGACAAAGGGAGAAAGTGAAGATTTTGAAAGAGAGAGTGGGAGAGAAAGAAGTTTAAGAGGGAGAGAAGAGAGAGAAGGAGAAAGCTTTGGAGAGAGAGATAGAGAGGAAGAGCAAGAGGGTGAAGACAGAGAGAAAGTGAAGTTGTTGAGAGAGAGAGTGGGAGACAAAGAAGTTTAAGAGAGAGAGAGGGTGAGAGAGACAAAGAGAAGTTTTGGAGAGAGAGACAGAGAGAAAGAGAAACATTTGGAGAGAGAGAGGGAAGTTTTTTGAGAGAGGGAAAGAGAGAGAGAGAGAGAGAGAGAGAGAGAGAGAAGTTTTTGGGAGAAAGAGTGGGAGAGAAAGAAGTTTAAGAGGGGAAGAGAGAAAGAGAATTTTGCAGAGAGAGACAGAAAGGGAGAATAGGAGAGAGAAGATAGAGGCAGAAAGAGTGTTAGGGAGGGGGAGAGATAGATAGAGAGAGAAGGAAGCTTTAGAAAGAATGAAAGAGTGAGAGAGAAGGAGAAGATTTGGAGAGAGAGAGAGGCAAAGAGAATTTTAGAGGGAGACTGCAAGAGAGAAAGAGAGAGTAAAATAGAAAGAAAGAGAGAAGATTTAGAGAGAGAGACTGAGAGGGAGAACAGGAAAGAGATGATAGCGAGAGAGGTAGAGAGAGAGAGTGATAGAGTTGAGAAAGAGAGAGACAGAGCACGAGTGATGCGAACCCCCCCAAGAGTAATGAAACCCAACAATGGAATTAATTCCCAAGACTATTTTACAATCAGATTTGTAGGTAGAAACCTCAACCTGCTATTTATAAGAAAACACAAACCTTGGTATGTAGAGATATTACAAATGAGATGGTGAACCATTTGATAAGTCGGATGAACACCACAAGAACAAGTTCTTAATAAGTTTGAAAAGTTCTTCAAAGAACCAAAGAGAAAACTGAAACTGATTTGGGAAACATTAGAAAGAAGCAAAGAAAGAGGGATAGAGAGAGAGAAAGAGAACATTTGGAGAGAGAGAGAGAGAGAGAGAAAGAGAAGTTTTTGAGAGAGACTTGAGAGAGGAGAATAGATTGACAGACAGAGCAAGAAAGAGAGAGAGTGGGGAGAGTTCAAAAAGAGCAACCTAGAGAAAGTTTAGAGAGAGGGAGAGTGTGTGTATGTGTTGGCGAGAGAAAGATTTAGTGAGAGATAGAGATTGAAGTTTTTAGGGAGAACAAGAAGTTTTAGGGAGAGATCTAGAGAGAGAGGGAAGCTTTATAAATAATGAAAGCAAGAGAGAAAGAGAAACATTTGGAGAGAGAGAGAGAGAGATAGAGTAAGTGAGAAAGTGAAGTATTTGAGAGAGAATGGGAGCAAAAGAAATTTAAGAGAGAGGGAGAGAGAGAGAAAGAGAATTTTGCAAAGAGAGACAGAGAGGGAGAGTAGGAGTGAGAAGATAGAGAGATCAAAAGTTTTGAGGAGGTGGAGAGAGAGATATGAAAGCTTTAGAGAGAATGAAAGAGAGAGACAGAGAGAAGGAGAATATTTGCAGAGAGAGATAAAGAGAAGTTCTAGAGGGAGACTGCAAGAGAGAGAGAGAGAGAGAGAGAGAGCAAAACAAAAAGAGAGAGAAGTTTTAGAGAGAGACTACAAGAGGGGGAGAGACAAACAGAGATATAAAGTAAAGTTTTTGAGAGAGAGAGTGATAGAGGAAGAAGTTTAAGACAGAGTGGGAGAGAAAAAAAATTTAAGAGAGAGTATGAGTGAGAGAGAAAGAGAAGTTTTGGATAGAGAGACTAGAAAGTTAAGCTTTCTAGAGAAACAGTGGGAGAGATAGTTTAAGAGAGAGGGAAAGATAGACTTAGTATGAGAAAGTGAAGTTTTAGACCAAGAGAGGAAGAGATAGAGTTAGTGAAAGACAAATTTTAGACCAAGAGAGAAAGAGACAGACAGAAGTTTCATAATTCTAGGAATTACCTTCCTTTTACAATTTGTTTCCTTTTCAAATTATAATAACTCAGCCTATATATATGTATACCAAGGCTGAGAAGTTTAGATTGTTGAAGTTCTCAAGAATCTTAGAAGGAAGGCGTAAGAAAGAAGAAAGAAAGAAAACTCAGAACTCCTAGATGTGAAAGTTCTGAAATGTAAATCTGATTCAAATGAATTAATCTACAAATGATGTAGCTGAGATTACAATTTATAGACTAAGACTCAATTGCTGAATTACACTAATGTCCCTAAGTAATAAACTGAAGACAAGATTAATAATGCAAGATCACAACCACACGAGACTCTTTAAGCACTGCACCTGCACACACCAAGACAAGCAGCCTAAGCAGCGCCTTATCTCTAACATCCCCCCTCAAGATCAGTGGCATGACTTGGAAGAGGAATGACACTGAGCTTGTCTCTAAGTTGAAGAAACCTTGAAGTTGAGACTGCCTTGGTGAGGATATCTGCTGTTTGATCAAGAGACAGAATATGATAGACTTCAATTTCTTTATTGTTAACCTTTTCACGAACAAAATAAAGATCTAGTTCAATATGCTTAGTCTTTGAATGAAGGACCGGATTTGCTGACAAGCTGACTGTGCTCATATTATCACAATATATTCTAGGAACTTTTGGTAGTTGAATGCTGAGTTCTTTGAGTAAAGACTGTAGCCAAGCCAATTCTGCCACTGCACTTGCAAGACTCCTATATTCAGCTTCAGTACTTGATCTAGACACTGTTGCTTGCTCTTTAGATGACCAAGAAACGAGATTAGGGCCAAGATAAACACAAAAACCTGAGGTGCTGCGCCTATCATCAATGTCTGACGCCCAATCAGCATCACAAAAGGCAGTGAGCTCAAGAGCAGATGATCTTTGGAGAACTAGAGCATGACATATGGTGCCTGCTAGATACCTCAGTATTCGTTTAACCAACTTACAATGTACATCCGTAGGGCAATGCATAAACTGACAAGCTTTGTTCACACTATATGATAATTCTGGTCTAGTAATGGTAATATATTGTAATGCTCCCACAAGAGATCTGTACACAGCTTGATCAGAAATAGGAGAACCACTACTAGCTGAGATATGTGGTGTTGAGGCCATAGACTTCGCACCTTGCATACCAGCTCTAGCAAGAAGATCCTTAATGTATTTGGACTGAGATAAGTATATTGCACCAGTAGAACTGTAAGTAACTTCAATACCTAAGAAGTATTTAAATTTCCCAAGATCCTTTAATGAGAACTTTGCATTCAGTTGATCAATCAAGTGCTGAACCAAAGTTGGTGAGGATCCAGTAATCAAAATATCATCCACATAGACTAAAACATAGAGAGAATGATGAGAAGTAACCTGAAGAAACAAGGAAGAATCACATTTTGCCTTGGTAAAACCAAGATCAAGTAAAGCTTTAGACAATTTTTGAAACCATGCACGAGGAGCTTGCTTAAGGCCATAGAGAGCCTTATGAAGCTTGCAAACTTGAGATGAGTCAGCTGTTTCATATCCAGGAGGCTGTAGCATGTATACATCTTCATTCAAATCACCATTTAAAAAGGCATTATTAACATCTATTTGATGGATGTTCCACCCTTTTGATAAGGCCAAAGTGAGAAGAACCCGAATTGTGACTGGTTTTACTACTGGACTGAAAACTTCATGAAAATCAACTCCTGCCTCCTGATTATACCCTTTTGCAACTAATCTTGCTTTATATTTGTTGACAGTGCCATCTGGATTTTCTTTAACTTTAAACACCCATTTGCACCCTATAGGCCTCCTATCTTTGGGTAAAGCTTCTAAACTCCATGTCTTGTTGCTCATGAGCGCTGCATACTCAAGATCCATGGCACACTTCCATTCTGGTATATTAAGAGCTTCTTCAACAGTTTGAGGCTCTCTAGAGACAGTAAGTGCTGTTGGTACAGTTCCTCTTGCTTTGCTACTAGTCACCATTGAGTGATTGTTTGAATTGAGTGCCCTTGCTTTGCTACAGGTCACCATTGGGTGGACATTTTGAGGCAGACGTTGAGGAACTTCAAATTCTGCAGAGGGACCTAAAACATGTTGCAAAGAATCCATAATATTGGTATTATTAGCAAGTGCACATGAGTTATTTGTTTGTTCAGCAAATGCATTGGTATTCTGAGTATGTCTTGCATTAGAGAATGATAGAATAGGAGGTATGGCTGAAGGTGGAGGAGAAACAAAATGGGATTTGTTACTGGAGAGTGACTGCTGTGAGGAACCCTTGCTGTTCTTGAATGGAAAACTACTTTCATCGAATATGACATCTCTAGATATAATTGTTTTCCCATCAGGATGTAGACACTTGTATCCTTTGTGTGCTGGACTATAACCAAGGAAAGTGCATTCAATGGATTTGAACTGAAACTTGGGATTATTGTAGGGCCTTAGGTTAGGATAGGCTGCACACCCAAAGACTTTAAGAGAAGAATAATCAGGTTTGATTTTGTACAGGGTTTCAAAAGGAGTAGAACCATTTAGGACTGGTGTGGGTAGTCTATTAATGAGATACACAGCTGTGCTAAAAGCTTCAGTCCAAAATGAACTAAGTAAAGATGATTGGTGAAGCAAGGCTAGTCCAGTCTCAGTTATATGTCTATGTTTCCTTTCTGCAAGCCCATTTTGTTCATGTGTATAAGGACATGAAACACGATGAACTATCCCTTGGTCTTTCAAATATTCAGTGAAAGCTCTAAACTCTCCTCCCCAATCAGTTTGTAAGGCAAGGATTTTGTGGTTGGTTTGAAGTTCTACTTGTTTCTTGAAATGAATAAAGGTCTATAATGCATCAGACTTGCTTTTGAGAAAGTAAATCCATGTGTAACGGGTAAAGGTATCTACAAAATGTATGTAATATCTATGTCCCTCTTTTCACAGCATAGGTGCTGGTCCCCACAAATCAGAATGAATTAGTTGAAGAGGTTTTGAGTATTCTGTTTGAGAAGAGGCAAAAGGAAATTTATGTAATTTACTAAGGCAGCAAGATGAACAAAAGAAAAGCTCTTTATTTGGTATTCTGATGTTACAAGAAGTAAGTACATTCTTGACAGTTTGTACAGAAGCATGGCCCAATCTAACATGCCATTTGTCTAACTCAGAACAAGAATTTAACAAAGAAGAAGTATGGGAACTATGTACAGCAGGTGAAGTAATATTTGGTGACTGAGTTGTTGACACCTTTGCATTGATATATGGTCCTTTTTCAATACGAAATTCATCAAAGACATACAAGCCTTTTCTAACAGTCCCCTTCAAAAGTATTTGATGAGTATCCTGAGATTTAACATAGCAAGAGTTAGGATGGAACTCAAAATAGACATAATTGTCTTTTGCAAATTGAGAAACACTCACAAGGTTTTTGGTAATATTTGGAACATGAAGAAGTGAGTTTAGGTGAAGATTTTGATTAGAAAAGCAAGACTTAATCTAAGAATTACCAATGTTTTTAATGAACAAACCTGAGCCATTACCAATGTGCACCTTCTCCTTTCCATTATATGGAGTCTTCTGCACAATGTTAGAGGCATCCACTGTCACATGATTAGTGGCCCCAGAATCAGGATACCATTCTTGATCAATGCCATTGCTACTGCTGTTAGAAGTGAGCATTGCATAGGGTGTGTTTCTGACATTGCTATTGGCACCATTGGCTGTCTTGCTGAAGTGGCTAGGCACTTGAGCTGGTCCTTGAAAACTTTCATCAAATCTGTGATAACAACTCCAGGACTGATGTCCAAATCTCCCACATAATTGACATTGAATGTTGCTTTTATCAGAAAACCTTCCATTCCTACCAGCAAACCACCCATTGTTGTAACTCCCTTTGCCTCTGAAAAAGTTTCCTCTACCTCCAAACCTTCCTCTATTTGCATACTGACTAGGGAAACTTTGATAACCACTTCGGTTCACATTGTAATTCTGAGGATGTGTTGCAAGATTCACTGTCACAGCTTCTACTTCTTTATGATGCTTCTCAATTCTATTTTCTTGTGCAAGCAATAATGCTTCAATCTCTTCTACTGAATACGGATCAGTTCTAGAAAGAATGGATGTAACAAAACCATCATATTCTGAGGAAAGACCATCAAGAATTACCTCTATATGGTCACTTTCTGTAATTGCATGTCCAACTGAAGCCAAAGAATCAACAAGATTCTTGATCTTTAAAAGATAATCAGTGGCTGTCATGGATCCCTTCTTCATAGTCTGTAGCTGCGCCTTGAATTGCTTGATCTTTGCCTTTGTATGAGAAGCAAAGAAAGTTTCCACCTTTTCCTAGACCTGGTACGAGTATTCACATCCCACCATTCTTGTAAGAATGTTTTCTGACATTGTTGACAGCAGCCAAGACAGCAAGAGCTGATCTTGCTTCTTCCAAAGAACATACTGCTGACTCAAGATCCCAAGAACTCTTCCTTGCTCATCTATTGCAAATTTGATGGCACTTCTTGACCACCACTGATGTATTTCTCTAGTTCATGCCCTCTGATGGCTGCAAGAACTTGTTGTTTCCAGAGTAGATAGGAATTGCTGTCTAATTTCACAGAAATAGAATGACTAAAAGAAACTAGTGAAGCATTCAAAGATGCTAAAGAAAACATGTTCATATTCTCTCCCATTGGATCAAGGCTCTGATACCATGTTGAAGTTCTCAAGAATCTTAGAAGGAAGGTGCAAGAAAGAAGAAAGAAAGAAAACTCAGAACTCCTAGATGTGAAAGTTCTGAAATGTAAATCTAATTCAAATGAATTAATCTACAAATGATGTAGCTGAGATTACAATTTATAGACTAAGACTCAATTGCTGAATTACACTAATGTCCCTAAGTAATAAACTGAAGACAAGATTAATAATGCAAGATCACAACCACACGAGACTCTTTAAGCACTGCACCTGCACACACCAAGACAAGCAGCCTAAGCAGCGCCTTATCTCTAACATAGATCAATTTTCTAGATAAAAGTTAAGAGTTTTCTCTTTGGTTCTTTAAAGAACTTTCTGAACTTATCAAGAACTTGTTCTTGTGATGTTCATCCGACTTATCAGATGGTTCACCATCCCATTTGTGGTGTCTCCACATATCAAGATTCGTGTTTTCTTATAAATATCAGGTCAAGGTTTCCACCTATAAAAAATCTGATCGTAGAACGGTCTTGGGAATTAATTTCGTTAATGGGTCTCGTTATTCTTGGTGGGCTTTGCATCATTTTGGTATCAGAACACTAGTTATAGTCTCAGGTTTTGCCTATCCAATTTTAGTTTCACAGCCAATATTGATATGAATCCACCTAACTTCACCTCAAAAGCTAGCTTGTAAGGGAAGGTTTGCGAACTTATATATATAACACCCAAGACTTATTTGCCTAACCAATGTGGGGCTTCATCATTCTTGACCTCTTTAGACTGTACATCCTCATACAGAGAACTAGGATCCATGGCCCACACCAACCAGAGCAAGGTAGGCTCCAATACCATATGATATGAACCCACCTAACTCCACCTCAAAAACTATCTTGTAAGGGGAGGTTTGCTAACCCATATATATAACACCTAAGACCTCTTTGCCTAACCAATGTGGGACTTCATTATTCCCAACCCCTTTAGACTGTATGTCCTTATACAAAGAACCAAGATCCATGGCCCACACCAATTAGAGCAAGGTAGGCTCTGATACTATATGATATGAACCCACCTAACTCCACCTCAAAAGCTATCTTGTAAGGTGAGGTTTGCGAATCCATATATATAACACCTAAGACCTCTTTGCCTAACCAATGTGGGACTTCATCATTTCCAACCCCTTTAGATTATATGTCCTCGTACAGAGAACCAAGATCCATGGCCCACACTAACCAGACTAGGGTAGGCGCTAATACCATATGATATGAACCCACCTATCTCCACCTCAAAAGGTAGCTTGTAATGGGTGGTTTACAAACCTATATATATAACACCCAAGACCTCTCTGCCTAACCAATGTGGGACTTCATCAAGATGCTCCCAATGAGAAAGAGAGAAGTTTCAGAGAGAATAAAAAAGAGGGAATTTTTAGAGAGAGAGAGAGAGACCAAAGTTTTAGAGAGAGAAAGAGTGAGATTGAGAGACAGGCATAGAGAGAGATAGAAAAAAAGGGAGAGAAAGAGGGACAGAGGGAGAGAGAGTCTGAACCTTCAGAGAGAGAGAGAAAGAGCAAAAGAGAAGTTTTAGACCAAGAGTGAGAGTGAAAAAGAAGTTTTACACACAGAGAGAGAGAGAGGGAGAGAGGTTCCAGAGGGAAAATGAGAGAGAGAAAAGTATCAAAGAGAATGAGGGATAGAGAGACATAAAGAGACATAAAAGTTTTATTGAGAGAGTAGGAGAGAGATAGAACTTTCAAATGACCAAGAGAGAGAGAAAGAGAAAAAAGTTTTAGAGAGACCAAGAGAGAAAGAGACGGGGAAAGAGAAAGAGAATTTTCAGGGAGAGCAATAGAGGTAGAGAGAGAAGTTACAAAGAGAGAAAGTGTGAGGGGAGAGAGAGATAGAGGGAAAGTCAGAGAGAGAGAGAGTTTCAAAAAGAGTGGAAGAGAGGGAGCAAGACAGAGAGAAAGAGAGAGAGTGAGTGAACCTTTAGACAGAGAGAGAAAGAGTGGAAGAGAAACATTAGAAAGAGAGATAGAAAGAGAAAGGGAGATTTTCTAGATGAGTGAGGGAGAGAGAGAGAGAGTGTGAAGCTTCAGATAGAGAGAAAGAGTGAAAGAGAAACATTAGAGAGAGAGATGTGTTAGAGAAAGAGATCGAGAAAGGGAGATGTTCCAGAGGAGTGAGGGAGAGAGAGAGTGAAAAAGAGCAAAAGAGAAGTTTTAGACTAAGAGAGAAAGAGAGAAAGAGAAGTTTTAGAGAGAGAGACAGAGAGGGAAGTTTCAAAGAGTGAGAAAGAGAGAGCAAGAGAGAGAGAGAGAGAAGTATTAGAGAGAGCAAGAGATAGAGAGAGACAAAGAGACATAGAAGTTTTAGAGAGAGAGTAGGAGAGAGAGATTGCACTTTCAGATGACTAAGAAAGCAAAGTTTCACATAGAGAGAGAAAGAGAGAGAAGTTTCAAGAGATCAAGAGAGAGAGAAAATTTTCAAGGAGTGCAAGAAAGAGAGAGAGAGAGAGAAGAAGAAGAAGAAGAAGGAGAGGTAGAGGTAGAGAGAAGTTTTAGAGAGCAAGAGAGAAGGAGAGGGGGAGAGTGTGATAGAGGGAAGTAAGAGAGAAGTTTTAGGGAGAGTGAGAGAGACGCAGAGAGAGAGGAAGAGAGTGTGTGATCCTTCAGACAATGAAAGAGATAAAGAGTGAAAGAAAATGTTGGAGAGAGAGAGGAAGGGAGGGAAGGAGAGACACTGAGAGAGCAAGGGAGAGTGTCTGTGTGAACATTTAGATAGGGAGAGAGAAAGAGAGGAAGATTGAAAAAGAAATGTTAGAGAGAGAGAGATAGAGAAAGAAAGGGAGATGTTTCAAAGGAGTGAGGGAGAGAGAGGGTGGGAGGGAGGGAAGTTTCAGAGAAATTGAGAAAGAAAGAGAGAGAGAGAGAGAGAGAGAGAGAGAGAGAGAGAGAGAGGAGAGAGATGATTCAAAGAGAGCGGGAGAGATAGAGTGTGGGAGAGACAAAGAGTGAACTTTCAAAGCAACTAAGAGAGTAGAGAGAGAGGGGAAACAAAGAAGTTTTAGAGACATAAAGAGGGAGAGAAAGGGAGGTTTTAGAGAGAGACACAGAGGGTGAAGTTAGCTATAGTGTGAGAGAGAGAGAAATAGAGAAAGAGGAGATTTAGAGAGAGATGGTAGTTTTAGAGACAGAGAGAGCAAGAGTGATAGATAGCGAGAGAGAGAAGTATTAGAGAGAGCAAGAGAGAGGGAAGTTTCAGAGAGAAACATAGAAAAATGTCACAGGGAGAGAAAAGTTTCAGTGAAAATGACAAAGAGAGATAAAAGGAGAGGGAGAGAGAGATAGAGAGAGGGAGAGAGAAAAGTTTCAAAAAGAGCAAGAATAAGAGAGAGAGAGAGAGGGAAAGAGATTGAGAGACACAAAGAGTGAACGTTTAAAGTGACTAAGAGAAAGTGAGAGAGACAGAGAGAGAACTTTCAGAGTGGCTAAAAGAGAGTAACAGAGAGAGGGAGAGAAGTTTCAGAGAGAGCATGAGTAGGAGAGAGAGGATGAGAGATAGAAAGAGAAGTTTCAGAGAAAGATGAGAGAGAGAGCAATTTAAGAGAAAGAGACAAAAAGGGGGAGGGAGAGAGAGAGGGAGAGAGAGAAAAGTTTAAGAGAGATCATGAGCAGGAGAGAGAGAAGTTTTAAGACAGTGAAAGAGAGGGAAGTTTCAAAGAGAGCAAGAGAGAGAGAAGTTTCAGAGAGAGATAAAGAGAGAAAGGGAGATGTTCTAGAGGAGTGACATAGAGAGAGAGATAGAGAGAGGCACAAAGAGACATAGAAGTTTTAGAGAGAGAGTAAGAGAAAGAGATAGAACTTTTTGATGACCAAGAGAGAGTAAAAGAAAGGGAAAGAAGTTTCAGAGCAATAGAGAAAGAGAGAGAGAATTTTCAGGGAAAGTGAGACAGTGGGAGAGAGAGTGTGTATGAACCTTCAAATAGAGAGAGAGAGAGTTAAAGAGAAGCATTGGAAAGAGAGAAGGGAGGGAGTGAAGGAAAGATAGAGAGACAAACAGGGAGAGAGAGTATGTGCGAACCTTGAGAGAGAAAGAGTGAAAAAGAAATGCTAGAGGGAGAGCTGTTTCGGAGAGAGAGATAGAGAGAGAAAGGGAGATGCTCCAAAAGAGTGAGAGAGAGAGGGAGAGAAAGAAAAGTGTTAGAGAGAGCAAGAGAGAGATAGAGAGAAATAGAAGATTTAGAGACAGAGTGAGAGAGTGAGAGAGAGGGGGGAGGGAGAGAGGGAGTGATGCGAACCCCGCCAACAATAACAAAACCCGTCAATGAAATTGATTCCCAAGACCGTTTTACAATCAGATTTTGTAGGTGGAAACCTTGACCCGATGTTTATAAGAAAACATGAACCTTTGTATGTGTAGATGCCACAAACGGGATGGTAATCCATTTGATAAGTCGGATGAACACCACAAGAACAAGTTCTTGATAAGTTCGGAAAGTTCTTCAAAGAACCAAAGAGAAAACTCTCAACTTTTATGTAGAAAACTGATCTGCACTTCTCAGCTTTGGTATACATATATATAGGCTGAGTTATTACAATTTGAAAAAGGAAACAAATAGCAAAAGGAAGGTATTCCCTATAATTATGGCATGCCAGCCTTTACAAGAGAATAATTAGCCAAATAATCAGCCCAATGCAATAATTGCTGAAAATATATTCCAAATGGCCGACCAAATCCCATAAAAAAAGGAAAGTGATACCAAATTCGCTGGGTAATAATCAGCCAAATCTGATCTCCTTGATTCTCTCAAATCCACATGCTTGAGCTGAAAGTAATCCTTCCAAGTGTATAGGCTTCAATAAAAAGGTTAAAATTAATCCTTCCAAGTGTATGGGCTTTAGAAAAAAAGGCTGAAATTACTCCACCACTTGGACCAATGAAATCCACCCTTGGTCTGCACTTGAGTCTAAGTATTTGGGCCTTAAAAAGTACTCCACAACCCAAATGCTCTGCATCAAACCATTGCAAGCTTCCTTGAACTTATTAGCTCTAGCTCTTGTAACTGGACCACTTGGAATTTGAATTGGATAAGCTGTTTCCACTATGCTTTTATCATCAGGGAGAGACACAGAGAGAGATGGAGAAAGATAAGTGTTAGATAGAGTGAGAGAGGGAGAGAGGTTGCATAGAGAGTGAGGAAGAGAGAGAGAAACAAAGAGCAAACTTTCAGAGTGACAAAGAGAGTGTGAGGGAGAGAGAGATGATTAAAAGAAAGCAAGAGAGATAGAAAGCAAAGTTTCAGAGAGAGGGAAAGAGAAAGGGGGAGGAAGTGAGAGAGAAGTTTCAGAAGTACAGAAGTGATAGAGCAAGAGAGAGAAGTTTCAGAGATATCGAGAGAGATAGTACTCTTTGTCTTCTAAAACTTTTCTTTCTCTCATTCTATCTCTCTATCCCCTCTCTTTGTCTAAAACTTCTCTCTCTTCCCCTCTAAACTACTCTATCTCTCTCCCTCTCTATCAAATTTCCTCCTCTTTTTCTCTCTCTCTAACTCTCATTTTGGCTCTTTCTCTCTATTTCTCTTTATGTCCCTCTCTTTCTCTCTCTAACTCACACACTTTCTAAAACTTCTCTTTCTCTCTCTCTCTCTCTCTCTTCTCTCTTCCTCTGTCTTCATAAAACTTTTCCCACTCTCTTTGTAACTTCTTGCTTTTTCTCTGTAACACTTCTCTCTCTATCTCTATGTTTCAAATTTCTCTTTCACTCTCTCTCTGTGTCTAAAGTTTCTCTTTGACTCTCATGCTCTCTTTCTCTACTAAAACTCCCATCTCTCTCTCCCTTGCAACACTCTTTCTTTCTCTCTCTCTCTCTCTCTTCCTCCCTCCCTTTCTCACCCTCTTTCTCTCTCACTTTCTTTTCTTGGTGTGTCTCCATCTCTCTCTCCCTTTATCTCTCTCTCTCTCTCTCTGTCTCCCCCTAGTACCCTCTCTCTGGCCCTAAAATTCACTCTCTTTCTCTTTCCAACATGTCACTCTCTCTTTCTCTTTCCAACTCATCTCTCTCCAACAAGTTCTTCTCTCTTTCTCCCTCTCTCACTCTCAAACTCTCTCTTGCTCTCCCTCTCCCTCTCTCTTTCTCTCTCTCCCCCCTCCCACCCTCTCCCCAACATACACGAACTCTCTTACCCCCCACACACTCTCTCTCTCCTCCTCCAACATGTTTCTCTTTCTCTCTCTCTAAAACTTCTCTTTATATCTCTCTTTGTCCCCCTTTATCTAAACATCTCTTTCTCTGCTCTCTCTAAAGCTCTCACTTAAACTTCTCTCTCTCTCTCTCTCTCTCTCTCTCTCTCTCGCTAAAACTTCTCTTTCTCTCTCTCACTCACTCTAAAATGTTTCTCTCTCTCTCTCTCTCTCTAAAATCTATGTCTCTAGAACTTCTTCCCCTCTCTGTCACTAAAACTCTCTCTATCAACAATATCTCTTTCCCTCTATCTCACATTCACTCACTTTCTTTCTTTAAAACTTCTCTCTCTCTCTCTCTCCAAAACTCCTTTCACTCTCCCTCTTTCACTCTTTTCCTAAAACTTCTTTCTCCCTATCTCTTGCTCACTCTCTCTCTCTCTCTCTCTCTCTCTCTCAATCTTCTCTCTCTCTTTCTCCCTTTCTCCAAAATATCTCTCTCTCTGTGTCTCCAAAACTTCTCCCCCTCTGTTGTTGAAACCTCTCTATATCTAAAACTTCTCTTTCCCTTTCTCTCCCCCTTTTTCTCTGATTTACTCACTTTCTCTCTCTAAAACTACTCTCTCTGCTTAAAAGTTCTCTATATCTCTCTCCAAAACTCCTCTCACACTCTCTCTCTTGCTCAAACCAAGTTTTCTTTTTCTCACTCTCTCTAGAAACTTCTCTCTCCATCTAAATCTTCTCTTTCTCTCTCTCCCCCTGCCTCTTTGTGTAAATTTTTTCTCTCCCCCCTCACTTTGAAAGTTCTCTCTCTCACTCACTCTTTTTATCTCTCTCTCTATGTTTGTTTGTCTATCTCTCTCTCCATAGCTTCCCTTTCTCTCTCAATAGTCTCCCTTTTTCTCTCAGTCTGTCTAAAATTTCTCTCTCTCACACACACTCTCTCTCTTTAAAACTTCACTTCCTCTCCCTCTCTCCCCAACATGTCTCTATCTCTCTCTAAAACTTTTCTCTCTTTTTCTATGTAAAACTTTGCGCTATCTCTCTCTAAAAGTTCTCTTTTGCTCTTTCCCACACTCTCTCCAAACTTCATAGTTTCTTTCTCTCTCTGAATCTTGTCTTTCTCTCTTTGTCTCTCTCTCTTCCTCTGTAAAACTTCTCACTCTCTATCTAAAAGTTCTTTTCATCTTTCCCTTTCTCTCTCCATAAAATTTTTCTTAATCTCTCTCTGAAACTTTTTTTCTCTTTGTCTCTCTCTCTAAAACTTCTATTTCTCTCTTTCTATCCCACTCTCTCTCTATCTCACTAACTCTCCATCTCTCTCTATCTCTAAAACTTGTCTCCCTCTCTCATTGAAACCTCTCTCTATCCATCTTTCTCACATTTACTCACTTTCTCTCTTTGAAGCTACTCTCTCTCCAAAACTCCTCTCACACTATTTCTCTCTCTTTCTAGAACCTCTCTCTCTCTCTTTCTCCTTCTCACTCCAAAACTTCTCTCTCTGTGTGTCTCTAAAACTTCTACCCCGCTCTTGCTGAAACCTCTCTCTCTATCTAAATTTCTCTTTCCCTCTCCCTCCCTTTTTCTCTCATTTACTCACTTTCTCTCCCTAAAACTACTTTCTCTACTTAAAACTTCTCTACATCTCTCTCCAAAACTCCTCTTACTCTTTCTCTCTTGCTTAAACCAAGTTCTCTTTTTCTAAAACTTCTCTCTCTGTATGAATCTTCTCTTTCTCTCTCTCCCTCTTGTCTCCCTCTCTCTAAAAGTTTTCTCGCTCTCTCTTTCTCTCTCCCTATGTCTCTATCTCCCTCTCCAAAACTTCTATCTTGCTCTCTCTCTGCACCTCTGTCTCTTTGTCTAAAATTTCTCTCTCTCAATCTCTCTCTCCTAAAAACATCTCACTCTCTCTTATTCTCACTAAAATTCTTTCCCTTCTTCTCTCACTCCATCACCACTCTCTCTCTAAAACATCTCTTCTCTCTCTCTTTCCTTTACTTTGACAGTTCTCTCTCTCACTCACTTTCTCTTTTTCTTTCTCTATATCTGTCTGTCTCTCTGTCTCTCCAAAGTTTCCCTTTCTCTCTCTAAAACTTCTCTCTCTTTTTCTTTGTAAAAGTTCTCACTCTCTCTCTAAAAGATCTCTTTTCTTCTTTCCCTCTCTTTCTCTCCCTAAAACTTCTTAGTCTCTTTCTCTGAAACTTGTCTTTCCCTCTCTTTCTCTCCCTAAAACTTCTTAGTCTCTTTCTCTGAAACTTGTCTTTCCCTCTCTCTCTCTCTCTCTCTCTCCCTCTATAAAACTTCTCACACACTCTCTCTAAAAGTTCACTTCTTCTCTTTCCCTCTTTCTCTCCCTAAAACATCTCTTAGTCTCTCTCTCTCTCTCTATGAAACTTGTCTTCTCTTTTTCCCTCTCCCTATAAAACTTCTTCCTCTCTTTGTCTCCCTCTATGTCTCTCTCTCGCCCACTCTAAAACCTCTCTCTCTCTTGCTCTCTTTCTATCTCTCTTTGTCTCTCTCCCTGCCTTCCCTCTTATTCACTCTCTTTCTCTCTAAAACTTCTATCTCTCTAAAATTGCTCTCTCACCCTCTTTAAATCTTCTCTCTCTTTTTCTCTCTCCCCCTCTCTCTAAAACTGCTTACTCTTTCTCTCTCTCTCTCTCTCTCTCTCACTCTATTTCTCTATCTAAAACAACTCTTTCTTTCAAACTTCTCTCTCTCTCACATTCTCCCTCTAAAATTTCACCCAATCTCTCTCTTTCTTTTTGTGTGTGTGTTTGTGTGTGTGTGTCTCTCTCTCTCACTTTCTTACACTCTCTCCCTTTCTTTCTCTTTTTAAAGCTTCTCTCTCTCTAAAACTTCTCTTTCCCTTTTGTGTGTATGTATCTCTATGTTTAAAACTTCTGTCTTGCTCAATCACTCTCTCTAAAACTTCCCTCTCTCTCCCCCTTCTCTCCGTCTCTCTCAAAAAATTCTCTTTTTGTGTCTCTAAAATTTCTCTCCCACTCTCTTACACTCTCTCCCTTTCTCTTTCCTTCTAAACTTCTCTCACTCACTCTCTCTCTTACTCTCTTTTTGAAACTTCTCTCTCTCTCTCTAAAACTTCTCTTTCCCTTCACTATGTATCTCTCTCTATGTCTAAAACTTCTTCTCACTCTCTCAAAAACCTTTCTCCCTCTATCTCTTTAAAACTTCCCTCTCTCTCGCCAACACATCTCTTCCTCACTCTCTTTTTCTCTCTTAAAACTTCTCTTTCTTTCTATCTTTTTAAAACTTCTCTTACTCTTTGTCTCCCTAATAATCTCTTTCTGTGTCCCCCTAATACTCTCTCTCTGTCTCTGTCTCTCTCTCTCTCTCTCACTCACTTACTCTCTAAAACTTGAATCTCTTGCTCTTTCTCTCTCTCTCCCTCTAACATTTCTTTCTCTCTACCCCTAAACTTCCCTCTCTCTCTAAAACCTCTATAACATTTCATTCTTTCTCTCTCTCATGCTCTCTAAAACTTCCCCTCCCCTCTCTTTGTTACACACACACACACACTCTCTCTCTCTCCCTTCTCTCTAAAACATCTCTCTCCCTCTCTATCTTTCTCTCTCTAAATCTTCTCTCCATTAATCTATCTCTCTCTAAAACTTTTCTCTACTAATATGCCTGTCTCTCTCTTGCATTACACATACTCGTTCACTGTCTCTCTAACTTTTTCCTCTCTTTCTCTAGCTCTTTGTCTCTCTCTCGCTCACTCTCTCTCAAAAACTTTCCTGTCTCTCACTCTGTCTCACTCTCTCTTCCTCCCATTAAATTTCTCTCTCTCACTCTCTCTTGAAGTTGTCTCTCTTTGTTTCTCTCACTTTTTCTCCCTCCCCAAATTTCTCTCACCCTTTCTCTCTTCCCATCTGCCCAACTCTCTCTCTCCCTCTCTATCAAACTTCCCCCACTTTTTCTCTCTCTAACTCTCATTTTGGCTCTCTCTCTCTCTCTCTATATCTATCATCACTAAAACTTCTCCCACTCTCTCTATAACTTCTCTCTCTTTCTCTGTAACCCTTCCCTTTCTTTCTCTCTCTATCTAAAATTTCTCTTTACTCTCACTCTCTCAATGTCTCTCTCGAAAACTTTCATCTCTCTTTCCCTCTTTCTAAAACTTCTCTTTCTCTCTCTATCTTTATCCATGTATAAAATTTATCTTTGACTCTCATGTTCCCTCTTTTTCTCTCCTGCAACACTTTCTCTTTCTTTCTCTCTCTTCCTCCCTCCCTCTTTTACTCTCTTTCTTGCTCTGTCTCCATCTTTCTCTTCCCTCTCTCTCTCTCTCTCTCTCTCTCTCTCTCTCTCTCTCTCTCTCTCTCTCTCTGTGTCTAACATTTCTCTTTGACTCTCATGCTCTCTTGCTCTTTGAAGTTTCCATCTCTGTTTCTCTCCTTCAACACTCTCTTTCTTTCTCTCTCTCCCTTCCTTCCTCCATCTCTCACTTTCTTTCTTACTCTGTCTCTCTCTCCCCCCTGCACATTCTCTCTAACCCCAAAATTCACTCTCTTTCTCTACTAAACATCTCTCTCTCTCTCTCTCTTTAGAACATGTCTCTCTCTACAAGACTCTCTCTACCCCCTCCAACACTCTCTCTCCCTTCTTACTCTCTTACTCTCTCTTCCTCTCCTTCTCCTTCTCTTTAGTCCTCTCTCTTTCTCTCTCTCTCTCTCTCTCTCTCTCTCTCTCTCTCACAAATACACACACTCTCTAAAACTTTTCTCTTGGTCTCTCCCTCTCTCTCTCGCTGCAACACGTCTCTTTCTTCCCCTTTCTCACTCTCTTGTGCTCTCTCCCTCTCCCTGTCTCTCTCTTTCTCTCTCTCTCTCTCCCTCGCCCTTCTCCCCAACTCACACTCTCTCTTCCACCCCCAACATACACACACTCTCTTTCTCTAACATGTTTCTCTATCTCTCTTTTCTCCTTCTCTAAACATCTCTCTCTCTACCTCTCTCTGACACTCTCACTAAAACTTTTCCTTTTTTATCTCTCACTAAAACTTCTCTCTCTCCCACTCTCTCTAAAACTTCCCTTACTTTCTCTCTCTCTCACACTAACTCTTAGTCTCTGTGTCTAACTCTCTCTCTCTCCCTCCCTCTCCCTCTTATTCATTCACTCTCTTTCTCTATCTCTCTAAAACTTCTCTCACTCTCTTTCTCTTTTTTTCTAAAACTTTACTTTCTCTCTCTCTATAAAACATCTCTTTCTCTATCTGTAAAACTTCTTCCCCCCCTCTCCCACTGAAATCTCTCTCTATCTAAAACATCTCTTTCCCTCTCTCTACCTTTTTTTCACATTTACTCACTCTCTCTCTGAAACTACTCTCTCTATTTAAGACTTCTCTATCTCTTTCTCTAAAACTCCATTCACTCTCTCACCCACTCTCTTTCTCTAAAACTTCTACATCTCTTTCTCCCTCTCTCTCCAAACCTTCTCTCTCTCCCTCTCTATGTTACAGAGAGGGAGAGGAGTGTGTTAAGAGAGAGAGAGAGATAGACATATTAATAGAGAGAAGTTCTACACAGAGAGAGAGAGAGAGAGAGAGAGAGCAAGAAAAAAAGTTTCAGAGGGAGAGAGAGTAAGAGGGTGAAGGTTCAAAGAGAGTGAGAGAGATAGCAAGAGGGAGGGAGAAAATTTTCAGGTAGAGCAAGAGAGTGTGAGAGAAAGAGAAGTTTCAGAGAGAGTGAGAGATAGACTGAACTTTTAGAGCAACTAAGAGAGAGTGAGAGCAATAGAGAGCAAAGTTTCAGAGCAACTAAGAGAGAGGAAGAGAAGTTTCAGAGAAAGTGAGAGAGAGAGAGAGAGAGAGAGAGAGAGAGAGAGAGAGAGAGAGAGAGAGAGAATTTTTAGAGAAAGTGAGAGAGATAGAGAGAGGGGGAGAGAGAAAATTTCAATGAAAGCAAGAGAGAAAGAGAGAGTGAGAGAGAGAAGTTTAGAGAAACAAGGAGAAGGATAGAGGTTTCAGAGAGAAAGGGAGAGAGAGTGAGAGAGATAGAGAGTGAACTTTAGAGTGACTAAAAGAGTGAGATAGACAATGAGCAAATTTTCAAAGCAACTAAGAGAGAGAGAAAAGTTTCAGAGAAAGCAAGAGAGGGAGAGAGAAAAAGAAATTTCTAAGAGAACGAGAGAGAGAGAGAGAGAGAGAGAGAGAGAGAGAGAGATAGAGATGTTTTGAAGAAATCAAGAGAGAGTGTAGTTTCGGAGCAAGAGAAAATTTTTAGAGAGAGGGAGATAGAAAGGGGGAGGGAAAGAGAGAGAGAGAGAGAGACAAAGAGAGAGAGTGAGAATGAGAGACAGGCACAGAGAGAGAAGTTTCAAAGAGAGTGAGAGAGAAAAAATAAGAAGAGAGAGAGATAGAAGCTTTTGAGAGAGAGTGAGAATGTGAGACAAGCACAGAGAGAGAGAGAGAGAGAAGTTTAAGCAAGAGTGAGTGAGAGGGGGAGAGAGGGAGAGATAGAATGCAAACTTTTAGAGCAACTAAGAGAAAGAGAGAGGTTTAAGAGAAAGCATCTCTCTTTGTCTGAAGGTTCACACACACTCTCACTCCCTCCCTCCCTCCCCCTTCTCTCTCTTCTTTCTCTCCAATGTTTCTCTTTTTCTATTTCTCTCTCTTTGTCTGAAGGTTCACATACACACTTTCTCTCTCTTTCTCTCACTCTCCCTAAAACTTCTCTCTCACTTTCCCTCTTTCTGTCTTGCTCTCTCTAAAACTTCTGTCTCTACCTCTGTCTCTCTCTCTCTCACTCTCCTTAAAAGTTCTCTCTCTCTTTCACTTTCTCTTTCTCTCTTTCTCTTTTTAAAACTTCTCTTTCTTGGTCATGTAAAAGCTCTATCTCTCTCTCCTGCCCTCTTTCTCAAAAATTTCTATGTCTCTTTGTGTGTGTGTGTGTGTGTGTGTGTGTGTCTCTCTCTCTCTCTCTCTCTCTCACTCTCTTTGTGTCTCCCTCCCACCCTTCCTCCCTCCCTCTCACACTCTCTCTCCCTCACTCCTATGGAACATCTCCCTTTTACTCTCTATCTCTCTCTCTCCCCCTCTCTCTAAAGCTTCTCTTTCACACTTTCTCTCCCTATCTAAAGGTTCACATACTCTCTCTCCCTCTTTCTCTTTTGTTGTCTTTGAAACTTCTCTCTTTCTCACTCCCCCTTTCTGTCTCCATCTCCTTGAAACTTTTCTCCTTCTATCTCTCTGAAAGAGAAACATTAGAGACAGGAGCTTCAAAGAGAAAAAGGGAGATGTTCTGGAGAAGTGAGGGGGGAGAAAGGGAAGAGGAAGGGAGGGAGGAGAGATAAAGAGAGAAAAGTTTCCAAGAGAAGGAGAAAGGAAAGTCTTAGAGAGAGCAAAGTTTAAAAGAAAATAAGAGTGATAAAGAGAAATGTTCAGAGAGAGGGAGACAAAAAAGGTGAGGCAGAGAAAGAGAGAAGTTTTAGAGAGAGTAGAATAGACAAAGCGAGAGAGGGAAAGAGAGGAGTTTTAGAGGGATCAAGAGAGAAAGAGGATTCAGAAAGAGCAGGGGAGAGAGAGAGAGAGAGAGAGAGAGAGAGAGAGAGAGAGAGAGAGAGAGAGAGAGAGAGAGAAGTATCAAGGAAAGCAAGAAAGAGAGCAATTTCATAGAGAGAGAGGGAGAGAAAGAGATAGAGGTAGAGAGAGAAGTTCTAGAGAGAGCAAAAGAGAAAGAAAGAAGGGGAGAGAGCAAAGAGAGCAGAAAAGAGGGAGAAAGAAGTTTCAGAGAGAATGATATTGAGGGGGAGAGAGAGATAGAGAGGGAGAGGGTGTGAGAGAGACGTGTTGGGTAGAGAGAGAGCAAAGTTTTAGATAAGGAGAGATAGAGAGGAGTTTTGAAGAGAAAGAGAAAGAGTAGTTTTAATTAGAGAGAATAGTTTTAGAGTGGGGAATTCAGTAAATGAGAGACAGAGAGAGAGAGAGGAAGAGAAGTTCTAGATAGAGAAAGATTTCAGAGAGAGTGTGTGAGTCAAAGTTGTTTTAGAAAGAGAGAAAAAGGAGTTCTTGAGAGAGAAAGAGAGTAAAAGAGACAAAGAAGTTTTAGAGAGAGGAGGAGAGAGAATGTATGTGAGAGACAGAGAGAAGAGGTTTTAAAGAGAGAGAGTGTGTATGAATGAGAGAAGTTTGAGATAGACAGTGAGAAAGGGAGATGAAGACAGAGATAGAGAAAGAGAGAGTGTGTGCAAAATTTTAGAGAGTGAAAGTGAGAGAAGTTTGAAAGTCATTATATATTTTTTTACCTTTAACAAAAAATAAGTCCATTTCTAACCAAGTATTCCTTAATAATATTCATTTTTTTTAGGTGGGTTTCCTATTTTATTTATTTTGATTTCATATATATATATATATATAAATGAAACAGAAGTCTTTTTATTTTTGATTATTATATTATATTTATTTAATTATATTATATATTATACTTATATAAGAGAGAGAGAGTTATTTAGAAAGAGAAACAGAACAAGTGAGACAGAGAGAGACAAAGAGCAATTTTAGTGAGAGAGAGGGAGAGAGAAAAAGAGAGAAGATTTAAAGAGAGTGAGATTAATTTTAGAGAGAATGAGAGTGAATGAGGGTGAGGGAGAGAGACAAAGAGACAAAGAGAGAGAGAGATAGAAAGAGAGCAAGAGAGAGAGAGAGAGAGAGAGAGAGAGGTTTTAGAGTGGGGGAGAGAGTTAGAGAATAAGTTATAGAGGGAGAGAGAAAGACAAGTTTCAGAGAGAGTAAGAAAAGTTTTCTGGAGAGAGAGAGGGAAAGAGAAAAAGAGAACCTTTAGAAAGAGTGTGAGAAGTTTTATAGAGGAAGAGACAAAGAGAAACAAAGAGAGAGAAAGAGGGAAAGACAAGTATCTGAGAGAGAGAGACTAAGAAGTATTAGGGAGAGAGAGACAAGGAAAGAGCAAAGGAGATCTTTTAGAGAGAGAATGAGAACTTTTTCAAGAAAAAGAGAGAGAAGTTTTAGAAAGAGGAAGAGACGTGTTAGGGAGAGAAGAAGGGGAGAAGTTTTAGAAAGAGAGTGTGTAAGAGAGAAAGGGAAACTTTGGAGAGATAATGAGACAAGTAGATAAAGAGAGAGTAAGTGAGAAAGAGGACTTTCAGAGTAAGGGGGAGAGAGAGAAAAGAGAAATTTTAGAGAGGTGATGAGGTGAGAGAGACAAAGAGAGAAGTTTAGAGAAAATAAGTAAGAGAAATTTTAGGCAAAGAGATAAAGGGAGAGAGAGAGCAAGATAGAAGTTTTGGAAAGAGAGATAGAGACAAAAGGAGAGAGAATGAGAGAGAACTTTTAAAGAGAGGGAGAGGGGGGAGAGAAAGAGAGAGAGAAGATTTAGATAGAGAAAAGTTTTAAGGAGAGAGAAAGAAAACCTGGTTTACACAAGAGAGAAAGAGTGAGAGGAGTTTTGGAGGGTTAATACTTCAATCTCTCTCTCCTATTTTAAAACTTATCTCATATTCTGTCTATCTCTCTCTAGGTGCCTCTTGTGCTCTCTATCTCTCACTCTCTCTCTTATGCTCACTCTCTCTATCTTCTCTCTCTTGCTCTATTTCTCTGTCTCTATCTATCCAAAGCTTCTCTTTCTCCTTCTCTCCCTCTCTCTCTTAAACTTCTTTGTCTCGTATTCTCTCTCAAAAACATCACTTTTTCTTTGTCTCCCTCTTTTTTGCTCACTCTAAAACTTCTCTCTCTTGCCCTCCCTAAAGCTTCATTTCTCTCCCCACTCACTCTGTCCATGTTGGTCTCTCTCTCTGACTTTTTCTATATAAAGTTCTCTCACTCTCTTTAGCTCTCTGTCTATATCACCCTCTCTCTTTCATACGCTTCCTCTCTCTGTCTATATATGTGAGAGAGAGAGAGAGAGAGAGAAAGAAAGTGAGAAATAGAGACAGTGAAAGAGAAAAAGGAAGAGAAGTTTTAGAGAGAGAGAGAGTGAAAGAGAGAAATGGAAGTTTTGGAGAAAGATGGGGAAGAAAGAATGATTAGAGGTGAGCGAAAGAGAGAGTAAGTGTATTAGGGAGAGTGAGAGAGAGTGTGTTGGGAAGCGAAAGAAGGAGATAGCGAGAGAGAGAGAGAGAGAGAGAGAGAGAGAGAGAGAGAGAGTCTTTAGAGAGTGATGGATGGAAAATTTATAGAGAGAATTAGGGAAACATTGTAGAGGGAAAGAGAGAAACTTTAGAGACAAAAAGATAGAAAGTTTGGAGAGAACAAGAGAGAAACACTAAAGAAAGAAGAGAGAAACATTGGAATTAGGAAGAGAGAAACTTGTGAGAAAGAGAGAGGGAGAAACTTTAGAGAAAGAAAGAGAGAAATTTTAGAAAAAGAAAGAGAAAAGTTTCGCGAGAGAGAAACACAGGAATTTTAAAGAAAGAAAAATGGAAACCTTTGATAGAGAAACACAAAAACTTTAGAAAAAGAAAGACAGAACCTTTAAAGTGAGACAGATAGAAAATTTATAGAGAGAAATAGGGAAATAATATAAGGAGAAAGAGAGAAAGTTTAGAGACAGAAAGGTAGAAAGTTTAGAGAGAACAAGAGCAAAACTTTAGAGAGAGCAAGAGTGAAACATTAGAGTTAGACATAGAAAGATAGAAACCTTTGAGAGAGAAAGACAAAAACTTTAATGAAAGCAGAGAGAAACTTAAGATAGAAAAAGAGTGAAGTTTTTGAGAGAGAGAGAGAGGGGGAAACTTTAGGGGGAGAAATATAGAAGTTTTCAAACTCTCTCTTGCCAACATGTCTCTCTTTCTCTCTCACTCTCGAAAACTTATCTATCAGTCTATCTCTCTCTAAAACTTCTTTTTCTCTCACCTCCTCTCTAAAACTTCTCTATGATTTTGCCTCTCACCAAACTTCTCTCTTTGCCATACTCTCCTTGTCAAACCTCTCTTTCTTTCTCTTCCTCTCTCTCTATAAAACTTTTCCTTTACTCTCTCTCTCTCTCTCTATCTCTTGCTTTCCCTTTCTTTCAATCCTCAACATGTCTCTCTCACTCTCCTCATCTAAAACCTTTTATTACTCTGTCACTCCCTCTCTCTCTCTCTCCTTGTGCTCTAAAACTTTTCTCTCTTTCTCTATGTCTCTCTAAAACTTTTCTCTCTAGCGATCTCTCAAACTTCTCTTTCTCTGTCATTCAATAAAATGTCCTTCACTCTCTCCACTACATCTCTCTCTCTAAAACATCTCTTTCTTTCCCTCTCTTGATCATGTCTCTCTATTTTTCTCTCATTCTCTTTCTCCCCATCTCTCTTTTTCTCTCTCTATATTTTTCTCTCTCGCTCACTATATCTCTCTTTCTCCTCAACACCCTCTTTCTCTTTCTCTCTCTCCCTCCCAAAGACACTCTCTCTCCCCAACACACACATACTCTGTCTCCCTTCCTTTCTCCTTTTCTATGTCTTCCCCTAATCATTCTTTCTCCCCCATCATTCTCCATTCCATTTCTCTCTTTTGGTCTCTCACTCTCTCTATGTAAAACTTGTCTATCTCTCTCTCATTCTCTCTAAAACTTTTCAAACTCTCTCTCTAGCCAACATGTCTCTCTTTCTTTCTCACTCTCTCCTCCTCAAAACTTATTTGTCACTCTGTCTCTCTCTAAAACTTTTCTTTCTCTCTCTCTTCCCCTCTCTAAAACTTCTTTGTCACTCTGTCTCTTACTAAAAGTTCTCTATTTGCTAGACTCTCTCTCTTAAACCTCTCTTTCTTTCTCTCTTCCCCTCTCTAAAACTTTTCTTCTACTCTTGCTCTCTCTCTCTCTCTCTCTCTCTCTCTCTCTCTCTTTTTCTCTATCTCTTTCCCTCCCTTTCTCTCTCTCCCCAACATGTCTCTGTCTCTCACACTCCTCATCTAAAATTTTCTCTTACTCTATCTCTCTCTTTCCCTCTCTCTCTCTCTCTCTCTCTCTCTCTCTCTCTCTCTCTCTCTCTCTCTCTCTCCTCATCCTCTAAAACTTCTCTTTCTCGCATGCTCTTTGCCATGCTCTCTCAAACCTCTCTTTATCACTAAAACTTTTCTCTCTTGTGATCTCTAAAACTTCTCTTTTTCTCTCCCTAGAACTTGTCACTTTCTCTTCCTCTCTTTTTCTCAATCTCTCTCTCTGCCTTTCTCTTCCTCTCTATCTTTTGCTCTCTCTAAAACTTCTCTCTCTTTCTCTTGCTCTCACTCACCCTCTCTAAAACTTTCCTCTCTATCTCTCTCTTTGTCTGTAAAACTTCTTCTTGTCTTTCTCTCTCCCTCTTGCTCTCCCTCTCTCTCACCCAACATATTCTCTCTCCCTCTCCTTCTCCCTATCTCTCTTTCTGTAATAGTTCACTCTCGTTCTCTCAAAACTTCATTCTCTCTATCTCTCTGTCTCTTTGACACACTCTCTCCCACTCTCTTACCTCTCTTTTTCTCTATAAAACTATATCTTAGTATCTCAAATATTTCTCTCACTCTTTCTCTCCTGCAATATCTCTCTCTCCCTAACACCCTCTCTCTCTCTCTCTCTCTCACTCTTGCACCAACATGTCTCTCTTACTTTCTTCTCCTTTAAAACTTATGTCACTCTATCTCTCTCTAAAACTTCTCTTTCTCTCTCTCTCCCCCTCTCTAAAACTTCTTTGTCACTCTATCCCTCACTAAAACTTCTCTCTTTGCCACACTCTCTCTCTCTCGAACCTCTCTTTCTTTCTTTTCCTCTCTCTCTAAAACTTCTCTTTTGCTCTTTCTCTCTCTCTCTCTCTCTCCCCATCTCCATCTCTCCTTCTCCCTCTCTCCCTCTCTCTTTCTCCTCAACATGTCTCTCTCTATCTGTTTCTCTCTCTCTCCTTGTCCTTTAAAACTTCTCTTTCTCTTATACTCTGTGCCACACTCTCTCAAACCTCTCTTTCCCTCCCTCACTCTATTTCTCTTTCTCTCTTTCTCACGATCTCTAAAACTTCTCTATCTCTTTTTCCTCTCTCTAAAACTTCTCTCTTTCTCTCTCTGACTCACCCTCTCCAAACCTTTCCTCTCTATCTCTCTGTGTCTCTAAAATTTCTTTCTCTCTCCCTCTCCATTTCTCTCTCTTTCTGTAACAGTTCTCTCTCACCCTCTTTAAAACTTCTTTCTCTCTTTCTATCTATCTCTCTCTAAAACTATTCTCTCTCAAACTAAAATTTCTCTCTCTCACTCTCTCTCTCTTGTTATATATCTCTCTCTCCAACACCCTTCTCTCTTTCTCTCTCTCTCTCTCCCTTAATCATTCTCTCTCCTTTATCATTCTTCAAAACTTCCATTTCTTTCATTCTCTCTCTCTCTGTGTTAAACTTATTTGCCTCTCTCTCATTCTCTCTCAAGCTTTTCAAACTCTACCCCTCTCTTTCTCTCTGGCACCAACATGTCTTTCTTTCTCTCTCACTCACTCCTACTTTAAAACATATCTATCACTCTAGAGATTTACTTTCTCTCACACTCTCTTTGAAACTTCTCTTTCTACCATTCTCCCTTTCTCCAAAACTTGTCTTTTCCTCTTTCCCTCTCTTTCCACCTAAAACTTCTCTCTCTCTCTCTCTCTCTCTCTCTCTCTCTCATCCTCTCAAACTTTCTTCTCTATCTCTCCCTCTCTTTCTCTAAAATTCTTTGCCCTTTTCTCCTTCTCTCTCTAAAACTTTTCTTTCTCTCTCTTACTCACTCTCAAAAACTTCTTTCTCTCTCTCTCTCTCTCTCACTTTTCTTCCTTTCACTCACTCACTCTCCAAAACGTCTTTCTCACTCTCCTCTAAAACTTCTCTTTCTCTCTTTCTTTTCTCTCTCTCAAACTTTTCTTTCTCTTTCTCACTCAGCCACCCAAATTTCTTTCTCTCTATAAAATTTCCTTCTCTCCCATACACTCTCTCTAACATAAGAGAGTCTACAAATAGGAAAATAATAAATAGGGATGCAGATTAAATGGGGAAAATTTAAAGGTATACAAATTAAAAACATATATTTAAACTGGAGCACCCAGAATGGTTATCAACTATAAACCTTTAAATAGTGCGTTAAAATGGATTAGATATCCTTTACCTAATAAGAAAGACCTTTTAGGAAGATTATATGACGCTCTCATCTTTTCTAAATTCGATATGAAAGCAGGTTTCTATCAAATTAAAGTAAGAGAAGAAGACAAATATAAAACTGCTTTTACAGTACCTTTTGGACAATATGAATGGAATGTAATGCCCATGGGATTAAAAAATGCTCCCTCTGAATTTCAGAATATTATGAATAAAATTCTTTATCCTTACTCTGAATTCATAATAGTCTATTTAGATGATGTTTTAATATATTCTAAAACAATAGATCAACATTTTAAACATTTAAAAACATTCATACAAGCTATTAAACATAATGGTTTAGTTGTCTCTGAAAGGAAAGTTAAACTATTTCAAACTAAAATAAGATTCTTAGGACATGATATTCACTTAGGAACTATTACTCCTATTTCTAGAAGTTTGGAATTCGCAGATAAGTTTCCTAACGAAATAAAAGATAAAACTCAGTTACAAAGATTTTTAGGTTGTTTAAATTATGTTGCTGATTTCATACCCATTCTGTTAGCCATACTAAAGCTGAATTAGTAAAACCATTATTTAAACCTTTTAAGTTTTCTAATGAAGAAATTTCTGAAATAAAATTAGGAAATTCTAATATCAACCTTCTAGCTGAAATTGATAAAAAATTAAAAAATTTAAAACTAGCTGAAGATAAAAAACAAAAGAATGTAGTTCTTAATACTTTACAAGAAGAATCCATTCCAGAAACGGACCAAGTCCAAAGACTTAGAAGAAACATTTAAAGCTTTAGGTTTAATATTAGTTCGCATAACTTTATAATATAATTTATAAACTATAGCCAAAGGATAGGAATTAGGGTTCCAAATTCCTTCAGGGATTTTAACATCTAATTTAATATTATGATGTGAATCAAAAGTTCTTAAATCTGCAGTATAATTTGCAAAATTATTAAAGAAGACAGGACCATCATTTAGATTAGCTTCTATAATGGATAATAGTTGATCTTTAAATTTTATAGGGCGAGAATCTCTTAAGATAATACAGACTGGAGTATCTATTCCTAGTCTGTGTAGAGGTTTAACAGCTACTTGTATTAATCCGACATGGATAAATTGAAATCCTTTACGTCTGTGTTGCAATCTTCTTCTTAACATAACAATTTTTTGCTATATGTCCTTTACGACCACATTTATAACAAGTTAAAGATTCATGAAAATTTTTAAACTTCTTTCTCTTAGAGGGTTTGTCCAGAAATTCTGTTTGTATTCTTTTAATTGTGCCGGACTTAGTAGAGATAAGTCTGGTAAAGAGATAGATCCTTTAGTAGGCTCTATTTTTACAGACGAAGTTGCGGCTTGCAAATTCCTCCATGAGGAGAATCACTCTAGAGATTTACTTTCTCTCACACTCTCTCTGAAACTTCTCTTTCTACCATTCTCCCTTTCTCCAAAACTTGTCTTTTCCTCTTTCCCTCTCTTTCCACCTAAAACTTCTCTCTCTCTCTCTCTCTCTCTCTCTCTCTCATCCTCTCAAACTTTCTTCTCTATCTCTCCCTCTCTTTCTCTAAAACTCTTTGCCCTTTTCTCCTTCTCTCTCTAAAACTTTTCTTTCTCTCTCTTACTCACTCTCAAAAACTTCTTTCTCTCTCTCTCTCTCTCTCTCACTTTTCTTCCTTTCACTCACTCACTCTCCAAAACGTCTTTCTCACTCTCTCTTTCTCTCACTCTCCTCTAAAACTTCTCTTTCTCTCTTTCTTTTCTCTCTCTAAAACTTTTCTTTCTCTTTCTCACTCAGCCTCCCAAATTTCTTTCTCTCTATAAAATTTCCTTCTCTCCCATACACTCTCTCTAAAATTTCTCTCTCTCTCTCTCTCTCCAACATTTCTACCTCTATCTCTCTATCTCTCTCTCTCCCACCTCTCCTTCTCTTTCTCTCACTCTTCTCATTCTATCTCTCCCTAAAACTTTTCTTTCTCTCTCTCTTATTCTTCTCTCCCCTCAAACTTCTTTTTGTCTCTGTCTTTCTCCCTCTCCCCATCTCTCTCTCTCATGCTATTTCTCTCTCTCCCCCCAACACCCTCTCTCTTTCTCCCTTCCTCTCCCTAACACACTTACTCTCTTTCTCCTCCAATCACTCTTTCTCCCCATCTTTCTCCAAAACTTCCATTTCTCTCTTTTGCTCTCCCTCTAAAACATGTCTACCTCTTTCTCATTCTCTCTCTAAAACTTCTCTCA
Source organism: Dicorynia guianensis (assembly GCA_037013595.1). Lineage (NCBI taxonomy): Eukaryota > Viridiplantae > Streptophyta > Magnoliopsida > Fabales > Fabaceae > Dicorynia > Dicorynia guianensis. The sequence goes on from JASUAB010000015.1 coordinate 9,985,050, forward strand.
CTTTTTCTCTTTTTCTTTCTCTCTCTCTCTCTCTCTCTCTCGCTCTCTCTCTCTCTCTCTCTCTCTTCCTCCTTCTCTAAAACTTTTCTTATTAGAGAAAGAAAGAGAGAAACTTTGGCGAGAAGAAGGGAAACTTTAGAGAGAGAAGGAAACAAACTTTTAAGAGGGTGAAAGAGAGAAACTTTACAGAAAGCAAGAGAGAAGCATTGAAGTAAGAGAGAGAAACTTTAGAAAGAGAAAGAATTGAGAAAGAGAGAGAGAGAGAGAGAGAGCAAAAGAGAAAAAGTAAGAGAAGTTTTAGAGAGAGAATCAGAGAGAGGTAGACATGTTTTAGAGAGAGAGAACGAAAGAGAGAAATGTAAGTTTTGGAGAAAGATTGGAGAGAAAGAATGATTAGAGGAGAGAGAGAAAGAGTAAGTGTGTTAGGGAGAGGGAGAGAGTGTGTGTTGGGGAGGAAGAGAGGGAGAAAGAGAAAGAGAGAAACTTTAGAGAGAGAGACAGAAAGAGAGAAAGAGAGAACCTTTAGAGAGTGACACATAGAAACTTTATAGAGAGAATTAGGGAAACATTGTAGAGGGAAAGAGAGAAACTTTAAAGACAATCAGAAGAGAGTTTGGAGAGAACAAGCGAGAAACATTAGAGAGAAAGGAGAGAAACATTGGAGTTAGGAAGAGAGAAACTTGATAGAGAGAGAGAGAGAGAGAGAGAGAGAGAGAGAGAGAGAGAGAGAGAGAGAGGAAGAAACTTTAGAGAAAGAAAAAGAGAAATAAGGAAACAATGTAAGGAGAAAGAGAGAAACTTTAGAGAGAGAAAAATAGAAAGTTTAGACAAAACAAGACCAAAACTTTAGAGAGAGGAAGAGAGAAAATTAGAGTTAGACATAGAAAGACAAAAACCTTTGAGAGAGAAAGACAAAAACTTTAATGAGAGCAAGAGAGAAACTTTAGATAGAAAAAGAGAGAAGTTTTTGAAAAAGAGAGAGAAACTTTAGGGAGAGAAATACAGAAAGTTTAGAGAGAGCAAGAGAAAAACTTTACAGAGAGAAATAGAGAAGCATTAAAGTAGAAAGGAGGGAAACTTTTGCAAGAGAAAGAGAGCAACTTTAGAGAGAGAAGGAGAGAAACTTTTGAGAGAGTAAGAGAGAAACTTTGGAGAGGGAAAGAGAGAAACAAGGAAACTTTAGATAGTGAAAGATATAAACTTTAGAGAGACAAAGTGAGAAACATAACAGAGAAAAAGACTGAAACTTTTGAAGGAGAAAGTCAGAAACTTTAGAGAAAGAAAGAAAAACTTTAGAAAGAGAGAGATACTTTAGAGACAGAAAGACAGTAACTTTAGAGAGAGAACTTTATAGGGAGAATGATACAAACATCATAGAGAGAAAGAGAAAAACTTTTAAGAGAGAAAGACACAAACTTTACAGACTGAAAGAGAGAAAGTAGAGAGAGAGAGAGACAAAGAAACTTCAGAAAGAGAAACTAAGAAACTTTAGAGAGAGAAAACAGAAACTGGAGGGGGAGAAATGCAGAAACATTAGAGGGAGAGAGACAGAAACTTTAGATACAGAAAAAACAGAAACTGTAGGGGGAGAAATAACAAAAAATTATAAACCCTAGAAAGAGAGAGAGAGAGAGAGAAAGAGAGAAATTTTAGTGAGAGAGAGAAACAGAAAAACTTTAGATTGAGAAAGAGAGAGACTTTAAAGAAAGAAAGACAGAAACTTTAGAGGGGGAAAGAAAGAAAGTTAATAGAGACAAAGATAGAAACTTTAGAGAGACAAAGTGATAAACTTTAGAGGGAGAAATACAAAAAATTTTGAGAGAGAAAGCCAAAAAGTTTAGAGACATCAAGCAAGAGAGAGGGGGGAGTGAGAGGGAGAAAGAAACATTTGATAGAGAAAGAGAGAAACTTTAGAAAGAAGAAGGGAATCTTTAGAGAGGAGAGAAACTTTTGAGAGTGAGAGAGAGAAACTTTTAAGAGGGAAAGAGAGAAACTTTACAAAGGGCAAAAGAGAAGCTTTAGAGTAAGAAACAGAGAAACTATTGAGAGAGAAAGAGACAGGAGGAGAGAGAGAAACTTTACAGAAAAGAAGTTAAATTTTAGAGAGAGAAGGAGAGAAACTCTAGACACTAAAAAATTGAAACTTTAGAGAGAGAAAGAGGGAAACTTTTGAAGAGAAAGGCAACAACTTTTATGATAGAAAGAGAAAAACCTTAGGGAGAGAAAGTGAGAAACTTTGGAGAAAGAACAAGAGGAATTTGAGAGAGTGAAAGGCAAAAATTTTAGTGAGCAAGACTAAAGTTTAGAGAGAAAAACATAGAAACTTCAGAGATAGAAAGACAAAAACTTTTGATAGAGAAGGAGAGAAGCTTCAGAGATATAGAGTAAGTAACACATTGGAGAAAGACATAACTTTAGGGATGAGAGACAGAATGAAAGAGAGACAAAAAGGAAGAAATTTTAAGAGAGAAAGAGAGAAAATTTAGAGATAGAAAGATAGAAAACCTAGAGAGAGAAACAGAGAAACATTTTAGAGAGAAAGAGAGAAACTTTAGATAGAGAAATATAGAAAGTTTATAGGGTGAAAGACAAAAAGTTTAGAGAGGGCAAGAGAAAAGCACTAGAATGAAAAAGTGGGAAACTTTAGAGCGAGAGAGAGAGAGAGAGGGAGAGAGAGAGAAACTTTTGAGAAAGAAAGAAAGGAACTTTAGAGAGAAGAAGAGAAACTTTGAGAGTGAGAGATAGAAACTTTATAGAGAGAGAAACTTTGGAGACTGAAATAGAGAAACTTTAAAGAAAGAAACAAAGAAACTTTAGATAGTGAAAGATAGAAACTTTAGGGAGTGAAAGAGAGAAACTTTAGAAAGAGAAAGAGAGAAACATTAGAGAGAGAAAGAGAAGAACTTTAATGAAAGAAGGACTACAATTTTAGAGAGAGAAAGACAAACTTTAGAGAGAGACTAAAAATTTTAGAGAGAGAAACATAGAAATTTTAGAATAAGAAAGATAAACCCTTAGAAAGAGAAAGACAAAAACTTTAAAGAGAGCAAGGGAGAAATTTTTGAGAGATAAAGAAAGAAACTTTAGTGAGAAAGATAGAAACCTGATAGAGAGAAAGAAGGAAGCCATAGAGAGAGAGAGAGAGAGACAGAATCTTCAAAGAGATAAAGAGAAACTTTGGACAAATGAAGAGATAAACTTTAGAGAGAAATAGAGAGAGTGAAACTCTAAAGAGAGAAGCACAAAATCTTTTGGAAGAGAGAGAGAGATAGAAAGAGTGAAACAGATAACCTTTAGAGAGTGATGAATAGAAAATTTAGAGAGAAATAGGGAAACATGATAGAGAGAAAGTGAGAAACTTTAAAGAGAGAGAGAGAAATTTTAGAGCGAACAAGAGAGAAACTTTACAGAGAGCAAGAGAGAAACATTAGAGTTAGGAAGAGAGAGACTTTTGAGAGAGAAATAGGGAAACTTTAGTGAGAAGGAAAGAGAGAGAAACATGCGAGAGAGAAAGGGAGAAACTTTAGAGAATGAAAAAGAGAAATTTTAGAGAGAGAAAGGAAACACTTTATAGAGAGAGAAACACAGAAAATTTAGAGAAAGAAAGACGAAACCTTTGAGATAGAAAAATAGAAACTTTAGAGAGAGAAAGACAGAACCTTTAAAAGGAGATAGAGAGCAAATTCATAGAGAGAAATAGAGAAACATTATAGAGAGAAAGATAGAAAGTTTAGAGAGAATAGGAGAGAAACTTTAGAAAGAGCAAGAGAGAAACATTAGAGTTAGAAGAAGAGAAACTTTCGAGAGAGAAAGTGGGAAATTTTACAGAGAGGGAGGGAGGGAGAGAGAAAGAAACATTTGAGAAAGAAAGAGAGAAACTTAAGAGAAAAAAAAAGAGAAATTTTAGACAAAAAAAGATGAAAAACTTAGAGAGAGAAAGATAGAAACTTTAGATAGAAAAAGAGAGAAGTTTTTGAGAGAGACAAAGAGAGAGAAACTTTAGGGAGAGAAATACAAAATGTTTAGAGAGAGCAATAAAGAAACTTTAGTGAGAGCAAGAGAGAAGCATTAGAGTAGGAAGGAGGGAAACTTTAGAGATAGAAAGAGAGAAATTTTTGAGAGAGTGAGACAAAAACTTTGGAAGGGAAAGAGAGAAACAAAAAACTTTTGATACTGAAAGAGAGAAACTTTAGAGAGAGAAAGAGAAAAACTTTGAGATAGAAAGATAGTAACTTTAGGGAGAGAAACTTTATAGGGAGAAAGATACAAACATAAAAGAGAGAAAGAGATAAACTTTTGGGAGAGAAAGAAAGAAACTTTAAAGAGAGAAAGAGAGAAACTTAAGAGAGTGTAGACACTTAATTTTGTCCAGCTCATTCTTAATTTGATCCTAATTTTAGACTAAATCCAAAGCCCAAACAAACAATTAAAAGGGAAAATAAAATAAGCCAAAATTAAACCAAAAAATTAAAAATTAAACCCAAAGATAAATAACCAAGATGACAAGAATAGCATGATAAAATGAAAGATAATGGAACAGAAGAAATAAGAAGATAAAAGTTAAAATAGATAATAAAACACTAGAGATAACAGAAAATAAATTTCAGAGATTAATAATATAAAATAAATTTTAAAATAAATTCAAGATAAATAAAGAGGATTAAAATAAAAAGTAAATCTAAGAAGATAGAGAATAGATAACAATTAAGATTACATATTAAAATAAAATATAAATAATATAACATGATAAATTTTAAAAGAAAACAAATCAAAGGATAAAAGAGATGAAAGATAAGTTAAAAATTACAAAGTAAGATAAACCCATTATAATACAAGATAAAATAAGATAAAAGAACAAAGAGATAACATACAGCTTAAATTAGGAAACAAGAGTTGGCATAAGAAAGAAATTCCAAAGAATACAATTATACAAACCCCATTACGCACACAAAAAAATGAGTTACGGAAAAGGAAAAGGGAAAAATAATAAACATCTACACTTTTTGGCCTGCATCAACACTTTTCATACTTCATAGCAAAAAAAAAAAAAAAAAAAGAAACAAAATAGAACCTTTGTTACCCAACTCCAATCTTGAACCCCACCCTTTATAACCAAAAACACACCTTGCATCCAGGATTGGGATCCCCTGCCATAAAGGCAAGGGAGAGTGAGAGAGAGAAAGAGAGAAAATTAAGAGAGAGAAAAAGTAGTAAGGGAAAAAAAGTGGATCTCACATATTAAATATTAGAGAGAGATAAAGAGAAAGTTACCAAAGTTAGAGAATAAGAAAGTTAGATGATCCAAATCTCTTACAACCATCCTTTCTAGCACACATCCCTTTCAATTTATGCTAAAAAGATTGCCAAAAACCAAGAAAAACCCCTCCATTTCATGAAAGAAATTCATTGTCTCTCTTCTCCACCTCAACCTTTGTCTTCAAACTCCTTCCACCACATCTCACACCAAAACTTTTTCATAGTTCTTAGTTAGTTCATCTGAGCTCCTTCCAAAGCAAGATCCCTCACCACCAATTGGAGAACTCACCATCACTACACCCTACTGGAGCCATGACATTGCTTGAGTGAAGCCTTGAGAAATTGCCATGCTACTCACCATCGCTGCACATCTAGTGGTCACAATCAGCACTGTTGTCATTGCTGAAGCTCAACCATGCTATAGTGTTCCTATTCAAGAAGTCCCACTGCTGTTTACTGAGAGGAACCAGCACCATTCTCCCTATCTCACTTCCTTAAAGCGTTGTGCTTGATTTTTGACTCAATTTGCTCTAGTTCTGTAGCCACGAAAGAAGGATTTAAAGGTACGGCATCTAACCCAAACCAGTCTCAGGTAATTTTATTCCAATTGCCGGAGTTGAAATTTTAAGCCTGTAGAAGATTCACAAGGAGAAGTTTTGGAGAGTGGCTAAGACAGAAAAAAGAGAGATACAGTGAGGTCATGTTCAATTTCTTCCATTATATCATACCCTCTTTCTTAGTGTTTGAGAGTGAGTGTGTGGAAAGAGAGAGATAGAGAGACATGTAAGGGAGAGAGCGAGAGCAAAAGAGAGGAGTTTGTGTTGGGGAGACAGAGGGAGTGTTAAGGGGGGGAGCAAGAGAGATAGAGAGAGGGGGTGATGGGGAGAAGGAGAGAGAGAAAGATTGTTGGGAAGTTAGAGAAAGACAGGGGGAGAGGTATAGGGAGAGAGAGAGAGATAGACTTGTTGCAAAAGGGGAAAGAGGGAACTTTTAATGATGAGAGAGACTTGCTGATAGAGAGAGCAATAGAGAGAGAGAGAGAGACAAAGAGGTAGAGAAAGCTAGAGAGAGGGAGAGAGAGAAGGAAGGAGAGAGTGTATGTGTGTGTGTTGAGAGGAGAGGGAGAGTAAACGATGCGAATCCCGCCAAGAATAACGAGACCCGTCAACAAAATTGATTCCCAAGACCGTTCTACGATCAGATTTTGTAGGTGGAAACCTCGACCCGATGTTTATAAGAAAACAAGAACCTTGGTATGTGTAGACGCCACAAACGGGATGGTGAACCGTTTGATAAGTCAGATGAACGCCACAAGAACAAGTTCTTGATAAGTTCGGAAAGTTCTTTAAAGAACCAAAGAGAAAACTCTCAACTTTTATCTAGAAAACTGATTTGCACTTCTCAGCCTTGGTATACATATATATAGGCTGAGTTATTGCAATTTGAAAAAGGAAACAAATAGCAAAAGGAAGGTAATCCCTATAATTGGCATGTCAGCCTTTACAAGAGAATAATTAGCCATATAATCAGCCCAATGCAATAATTGCTGAAGATATATTCCAAAAGGCTGACCAAATCCCATAAAAAAAGGAAAGTGATCCCAAATTCGCTGGGTAATAGTCAGCCAAATCTAATCTCCTTGATTCTCTCAAATCCACATGCTTGAGCTGAAAGTAATCCTTCCAAGTGTATGGGCTTCAATAAAAAGGCTAAAATTGATCCTTCCAAGTGTATGGGCTTTAGAAACAAGGCTGAAATTACTCCACCACTTGGACCAACGAAATCCACCCTTGATCTGCAGTTGAGTCTAAGTATTTGGGCCTTATAAAGCACTCCTCAACCCAAATGCTCTGCATCAATCCATTGAAAGCCTCCTTGAACCTTTTAGCTCTAGCTCTTGTAATTGGACCACTTGGAATTTGAATTGGATCAGCTGTATTCACCATGTTTTTATAATCAGTAAAGGAGAGAGAATGACAGAGATGGAAAGAGATGGAGAGTAAGAAATAAGGATAGTGTGTTGGACAAAGTGATAGGAGGGGAGAGAGGGAGAGAAAGAGAGAGCTTGTGTTAGGGAGGAGAATGTGTTAGTGACATAGAGAGTGTTGAGGAGGGAGTGAGAGAGACAAAGTAAGTGGTGTTAGGTGGAGACGGGGAGAAAGGGGAAAGAGGGGAGAGAGGGAGAGAGAGAGAGTTGGGAAGTTAGAGAGAGACATGGAGAGAGGTAAATAGAGAGAGAGATGTTTTAGAGAGACAAATATGTTGGATAAAGAGAGAGTGGAAGTTTGAGAGAAAGTGAGAGAGACATGTTGGATAGAGAGAAAGGATGCATGCACTTGCATGAGAGAGAGGACGATGAGAGAATGAGAGAGAGACTAAGAGAGATAAAGGAGAGAGAAAAGTTTTAGAGACAGTGAGAGAATTTTTAAAGAGAAAGAGTGAGAGAGAGAGATTGGGATAGAGAAAAGTTTTAGGGAGAATGAGAGAAGTTTTAAAGAGACAAACAAAGAGAAGGAGAAGTTTTGGAGAGAGAGAGAGTTGTTTTAGAGGGAGGAAGAGAGAAAGTGAGAGACAAAGAGAAGATTTAGAGACAAAGACAGAAGTTCGAGCGAGTGAGACAAGGAGGGAAAGAGAGAGAGAGGGTTGCAGAGAGAGAGAGAGAAGTTTTAGAGAGTGAGTGATAGAGAAAAAAAGTGATAGAGAGAGTATGAAGGCCAATTTCTTCCATTATGCCATACCCTTTTCTTAGTTCTATAGAGTGAGAGAGAGAGAGAGAGAGAGAGAGAGAGAAAGAGTAACAAAGAGTTTGTGATGGGTAGAGAGGGAGAATGCATTAGGGAGACAATGAGAGAGTGTCAAGTAGGGAGCAAGATAGACAAAGGTAGAGGGTGTTAGGGTAAGAAGGAAAGAAAGATCAGAGAGAGGGATGGAGAGATTGTTTGGAAGTTAAAGAGAGACAAGGAGAGAGGTAAAGGGAGAGAATTTTTAAACAGTGAGGCACAGATATGTTGGATAAAGAAAGAAAGGAAAGTTTTAGAGACAGAGAAACATGTTGGATAGTGAGAGCATGATATAGAGAGATTGCGTGTTGCAGAGAGAGAGAGAACAAGAGAGTGAGGGCGAGACAGTGTGTGAGAGAGAGAGAGGGAGAGAGAAAGTTTTTGAGAGTCATTGAAAGAAAGAGAGGGACTAAGAGATGTTTTAATGAGAGAGAGACAAAGAGAGAGAGAGAGAGAAGTTTTGAGAGAGAGGGTTCTTTTAGAAGGAGTGTAAGTGAGAGAGAAAGAGGGAAAGAGAGGGGGAGAAAGAGGAGATTTAGAGAAAAGAGAGACACAAAAAGAGAACTTTTAGAGAGAGAGAGACATGGAGGGGAAGAGAGAGAAGGGTGGAGAGAGAGAAGTTTTAAAAAGTGAGTGAAAGGGAGAAAGAGAGAGATAGACTATCAAGTTCAATTTCTTCCATTATGCCATATCCTTTTTCTTAGTTTTAGAGAGCGAGTGAGAGACAGCAAGAGAGAGAGGGAGAGAAAGAAAGAGAGAGAAGTTTTAGAGAGCAAGCCAAAGAAGGAAAGAAAGAGGGGTGGAGAGAGAGTAAGAGTGAGAAATTTTAGAGTGAGTGAGAGGGAGAAAGAGAGAGACAGAGAGAGTGTCAAGTTCAATTCCTTCCTTTATGCCATTCCCTTTTTTTTAGTTTTAGAGAGAGAGAGAGAGAGAGAGGAAGAGGGGAATGGGTTGGGGGGAGAGAGAGGAAGAGAGAGTTTGTGTTGGGGAGACAAAGAGAGAGTTCAGGAGAGAGGAAGAAAGATAAAGAGAGGGTGTTAGGATGAGAGAGAGAGAGAGATTGTTGGGAAGTTAGAGAGAGACCTAAAGAGAGGTAAAAAGAGAGAGAAGTTTTTTAAAGAGAGACAGATGTGTTGGAGAAAGAGAGAGAGGGAAGCTTTAGAGACAAAGAGAGACACATTGGACATAGACAAAATGATGGAGCATGTGTTAGGGAGAGAGAGAATGAGAGAGAGAGAGTGTGTGTGTGTATGTTAAGGCCAATTTCTTCCATTATACCATACCCTTTTTCTTAGTTTTAGAGAGTGAGTGAGTGTGTGTGTGTGTGTGAGAGAGAGACATGTTGGACAAAGAGTGAGAGACTGTGTGTCTATGTTGGTGAGAGAGAGTCTATTGAGGAGGGAGCAAGAGAGATAGGGAGAGAGATAGAGAAAGAGAGAGGTAGGGAGAGAAGTTTTAGAGAGAGAAGAGGAAGTTTCAAAGACACACAAAGATAGTGAGTGAGGGAGAAATTTTTGTCAATGAGAGAAAGATAGAAGAGCAAGAGAAGTTTTGAACACAAACACAGAGAGAGAAAGAGCGAGAGAGAGAGCGAGAGAGAGAGAGAGAGAGAAGAAGAGAGAGCAAGACAAAGATTGAGCAAGGGAAAGAGGGGGAATGACAGAGTGAGTCTGTTGGGGAGAGAGAAATTTAGGAAAAAGAGAGAGGAGAGAGATAAAGAGCGTTGCAGAGAGAGAGAGAGAGAATGATGTGGAGAGAGAAAGTGTTAGGGAGGGAGAGACTGAGAGAGAGAAGGAGAGAGCAAAAAGCTTTAGGGAGAGGCACAAGGAGAGAAGGAGAGGCTATTGGGGAAGGGGGAGACAGAGAGGTTGTTGGGGAGAGAGTGTGTGTGTTGGGAGGAGAGAGAGAGACACACACACACACATAGAGAAATTGAGACAGATAGAGAAGTTTTAGAAAGAGACTCTAAGAGAGAGAGAGAGAGACACACACACAGAGTATTTAAAAGAGAATAATAATTTAAATTCCTAGGGGTTCTTATATAGGAGATTCTTACTAGAGGAAAATAATTAATAGGAATACAAATTAAATACGGAAAGCATAAAGGAATACAAATTAAAAACATGAATATAATTTAAACTGAAAGAAGAAAATAAACAGAAGAGCTTTAAAAAGAATTTCTGATGCACAAGATCCGCAAAGGGCGAGTGCAGAGCATACTTAAATAACGTTTATTTTATAAAGAAATGCTTACAGAGAGAGAGCTTTTACAAGAGATATGCTTCAAAGCTTTTTTTGGAATGTTTTTCCCTTTTCTTCTATCACCCTTTTATAGAAGAGTCTGGACTTCAAACTAATTTACAAAGTAGTTTAATACGGCAGATTTAAAATATCATTACAATAGAACTTAGTCGGACTTCAAAATTTTGAGATCTGCAGCGGAGATAGCTACCAGCTTTTGTTTTATCTGAAAAGATTCTCCATGCTTTAGACAGCTTGTCGTGTTGTGCCAGAAACTTTAATTATTATGTTGGCTTTAATTATGGTGTCTGCTGAAGGGGGACCCCGTAGCAGTCATCTTCATTTTGCAGATGAGATGGATAGCTTGGATCTGACTCAGCTTCTTGAGAGGGCTCCTCATCAGAATCTATTGTGGAGGCAAAATCCATTAACTTCTTTTTATATTCCTTTAATTGAGCAGGACTTAATTGTGATATATCTGGTAGAGATATATGTCCTTTAGAAGGATCAAGTTTTAACGAAGAAGTTGCAGCTTGCAGATTCTTCCAAGAAGAAAACCTTTCTTCGATGAGAGTTTCATCAAATTTTATCCACCATTTAGATTGAATAGTTCTAACCAAAGATTGGGGATATCCAACAGGCAGAACTTGATCAGTATTATATCTGGTCTGCATGATCCAGCCAAGTTTAGTAACAGAACAAAACATAAGGAATCTTTCCTGCATGGAAATATTGGTGGCCATTTTCTTAAACTGTTCATAAGTCTTTTTGGTAATAGGAGGAAATTGTCCAAGCAATGGTCCAAAATAAAGAAACCATTCGAGAAACCAATTAGGATAAGCAGCTTGCTGAGTATTAAAGCTTAGAAACCAAGAATGGGTTGGGCAAAGTTCAAAGAGAACATTATACCAGGCCTTTTGGTAGTCAAAATAATCAAAATAAGGGGGGTCAAAAGGAAAAGAAAATTTCTTAGCAGTGAAAGGGTGTTGGTTCCACTCAGTGGGAGTGATAACCTTTAAGATTTGAAGCCGAGAATAGGTTATGAGGGAATTATCTTTAGGGTCATAATCATGGGTGATTTGGGCAGAATCCGTATCTACAAGGATAGCCTGATAATAAGTTTTATTTTTCTTAAGATCTGTGGGGATCCAGGTCCATCCTCTAGGAAAACATCGGGCTGCTATGTCAGATGGTTTAAAATTAAGATGCTCTGGCTCAAGAGTTATAATAGGCAAAGAAATACTCTTATTTTTAAAAGTGCATGGGTTGGATTCCGGAGTTCTTACGGGAGAAAAAGGTGGTCTTAAAGGAAGGAAGCGGCTTGCTTCTGAAAGAGAGGTTTGGGTGATTGCCGGAGAAGCCGGCCTGATATTAGCCTTAGAGGCATATGATGTACCTGCAGAAAATAGATTAGATTTAATAGGAGCAGGTTTGCTTAAAGCAAACTGAGATCTTGTTAATGGCTGTGAGGGCTGCTGTTTATCACTCATAGTTTACCTTGCAAAAATTCACGAGTTAGAAAGTCAGGAAGACTATTCTGCTCTCCTTTTATATGCTCAATTTTAAAATCAAAGCAAGATAAAAGAGATTGCCATCTGGCAAAAATCTGTTTACTAACAAGGTTTTTAACATCTTTTTGTAAAACATCTTTAGCAGCTTTGCAATCAGTACGAAGTAAAAATTCTTTGTTAATCAAATCATCTTGAAATTTGGTAATACATAGTACTATAGCCAAAATTTCTTTTTTAATAGTACTATAATTTTTTTGAGTAGAAGACCAGGCACTGGAATGATAACGAACAACTTGTTCTTTAGTCTGGGGTGGAAAAGATTGTTTTAAGATTCCTCCGAATCCTAATTCTGAGGCATCACACTCAATGATTAAAGAGGCATCAGGATGAGGCAGTCCTAGACAAGGAATCTGCTTTACTAAAGAGCGAACTTTAATAATAGTTTGGGTCATGTCATCTGACCAGGGTGGAGGATTCTTTTTTAATCGACTGAAAAGTGGTTTACATAGGGTGCGAATATTGGGTATGAAATCAGCAACATAATTTAAGCAACCTAAAAATCTTTGTAATTGTGTTTTATCTTTAATCTCATTTGGAAACTTATCAGCAAACTCTAGACTTCTAGAGATAGGAGTAATAGTTCCTAAATGAATATTATGTCCTAAAAATCTTATCTTTGTTTGAAATAATTTTACTTTCTTTTCTAAAATAACTAAACCATTATATTTTATCGCTTGAATAAAGATTTTTAAATGCTTAAAATGCTGATCAAGATTCTTAGAATATATTAAAACATCATCTAAATAAACAATTATGAAGTCAGAATAGGGATAAAGAATTGTATTCATAATATTTTGAAATTCTGATGGGGCATTCTTAAGACCCATAGGCATAACATTCCATTCAAATTGTCCAAATGGGACTGTAAAAGCTGTTTTATATTTATCTTCTTCTTTTAACTGGATTTGATAAAAACCTGATTTCATGTCAAATTTAGAGAAGATTAAAGCATCATATAATCGTCCTAAAAGATCTTTTTTATTAGGAAGAGGATATCTAATCCATTTTAAAGCAGAGTTTAGAGGTTTATAGTTTATTACCATTCTAGGGGAACCGCGTTCTATTTCAGAAGCATTCTGAACATAGAAAGCTGCACAACTCCAGGGAGATTTACTTGGACGAATTAACCTTTTATCAAGAAAATCTTGAATTTCTTTTTTACAATATTCTAAGGTTTCTTTATTCATCTGAATAGGTCTTGCTTTTGTAGGAATTTTAGATTCATCAAAGGTATCTTCATAAGGTAAAGAAACCATATGGGTTTTTCTATTCCAGAAAGCAGTTGGAATATTAGCACAAATTTCCTTTTTAATTTGGTTTTCTAATTGAGATATCTTTTCTTGAATTTGGGGGGTTTTTAATAAATTTTCAAGAGTTTTATAATTAATCTCTGTTTTAAGAAAACTAATTTGATTTTGTTTTTGCTGGAGTAAATTAAAATAATGGGTTTCTAAAACTTTAAGTTCTTTTTACCGTACTGGCTGGACAAATTCAAAGAAAAGTTCAACATCTTTTATTTTAGTTTTTATACCTTGTTCTCCGACATAATGAATAGGATATATTTGGGTTAAAAAAGGAGTTCCTAAGATTATTTGTTCTTTTATATTTTTTGTTAGTAAAAATTCATTAGGAAGACAAATACCATTATTACAAATATAAGAGTTTGTTAATTTATACTTAATATTCATGCTATGACTACTAGCAGAGTATAAATTTTGGAGAATTTGTTGGTAATAGTGAGTGGGAATTAATCCTTCTTGAATACAATTCAAATCTGCTCCCGAATCGATTAAGGCTATAAATTTTTTATGAAAACTTTTACCTATTCTTAAGTCGACTTTACAACGCCATCGTTGCTGTAAAAAGGTTAAATTATTTAAAAATTCAGTGTTAGAAGTGGAATCTTTTACTTCTATACAAGTATTATTTTCAAGCAAGGATATTTTTTCCTGTAAAATTCTTATTTCATTTTTTAAGGTTTTTACTTCATGATTTAATTCAAGAATTCCTAAAAGAGGCTCCTTTTGTGGTTGATTAAGAGTAAGGATTTTTGTTAAATCATAAGGTTCGAAAGAATCAATAATATTATCCTCTTGTTCATCTATTTTAATTAATTTTTTTAATTTAAGGAAATACTGATATTTTAATTCTGGGTCATCAATTTTTTCAATAAGATCTATTAGGAATTTATTGTCATTTGTTAAGGTATTACAGTAAAAGAGGTTAACTGTGCAGTCTTCACAAGGATTGTCTTTAGTGCAGTTTTTACAATTTAGTTCTTCATTTTCTGAACTACTAGATGTTTCTAAAGTTTCTATTAGCTCTTCTTCAGTTGAGCTATTAGAGGTGGTACTATCTGATTTATACAAAAGTAATTCTGCTAGTTGCTGTTTTACAGGTTCTTCTAATGACAGTTCATTAATCTTTTTCTTAAAATAACAATTTTTTGCTATATGTCCTTTACGACCACATTTATAACATGTTAGAGATTCATTAAATTTTTTAAATTTCGTTTTCTTAGGAGTTTTTTCTAAAATTTCTTTTTTATTAGAAACTTTATGTTTTTTATGTTTTTTAAAAAACTTATGTTGTCTTTTAGATTTCTTAGAAGGTGCATCTATTCTTTCTAGGCCATACTGTTGACAAAAATATCCTAATTCTCTACGGACAGATTTATCTTCTTTAAGAATTTGGGTGGTTAACGAAAGTTGATTACATTGCTCTAATCCTATTTTTATGATACTAGAAATAATCTGACCATAAGTCATATAATTAAGGCTTAAGGCTTCATGTTCTATCCTATCTCGTACCTTTTGGGCAAAAGCTCTAGGTAGTCCAGAGACAAATTTTTCTTTCCAATAAAGGGCAGAGGCATCTGTCCTAGTTAATAGTTTGGCCAAAAAATTATCTTTATACCAACGAAAATCAGATAATTTAGGACATCTTAAAGCATGTAAAATTTCACTTGATCTTTCTTCAAATAATTTAGGATCTCCTATAAAGTTTTGAGAGATAGCGAGGATTAGAGTCTCAACTTGAGTTCCTAATTCTTGTCCTGAAGAAGATTCTAATTTAACAGAATTCAGAATATTAATTCGATCAGTATCTAGAAGAATATTATCCCACCAACCTTTTAGAATACCAGTAAAGCCAGAGACTAATAATTGGGCAGCATGCCTAGAGTTATTTCCATGTTTAATATAGGCAGTAGAGGCCATAGTCATAGAATTTAATTTTCTTAAAATAGATATTCCATTCAATAATACTATTTCCATCAAAAGCAGCAGGATTATCTAAATCCCATTCTTCAGGCTGAATGTCAGGAAGGGTAGGACGAGTGTAATAATTTCGGGAAATAGGATAAGGTCGGGTTGTTCTTATTCTTTGAACTTTGTCCTCTATTTTAGGAGTTGCTTCTTGTAAAGTATTTATAACAATATTCTTTTGTTTTTTATCTTCAGCAAGTTTTAAATTTCTTAACCTATTATCTATTTCTGCTAAAATACTAGATGTTGAATTTCCTAATTTTATTTCAGAAATTTCTTCATTAGAAAATTTAAAAGGTTTAAATAATGGTTTTACTAAGTCTGGTTTAGTATTACTAACAGATGGTGCTGTTTTAGTCAAAGGGGTGTCAAATGATAAAGCAATATTATGAACTACTTTATTTGTGTAATTTAATTGTTCTTGTATATTTTTAACATCTCTTTTAGAGGCTGAGACACTAAGTTCTTCTCCGGTAGATCGAACTTTCTTAAAGGGAGAGGCTATAATTTCTATATCATCTTGATTTAGAAAAGATATTTCTTCTAAAGGAGGGACATTTCCTGTTATAACCTTTCCTCTAGTTGTTTTCCAACTTAAAGATAAGGTTTCTAAAATATCCAATTGTAGAGTTTTTAAAATATTATTTTCAAACCAATCAAAGAAAGGAATATGATTTTCAATTTTAATTAAATAATTATAAAATTCATTTCGATATTTAATAAGATCCTCAGGTGGAAAAGTAGAAAAATACCATTTTCTCTTTTCATCATTTTCTGGAGTATAAAAAGTTTGTCTTAACTTTTCTTTATCAATTTCAAAAGTCTGTAGCATATTCAATTGATTATAGGCTTCGACTTCAGATCGAGTGGGAGAGTTATTAGCTTGAACTGAGGGAGTTTCGACTTGATATTCTGGTTGGGGAGTGACCGGATGAGGTTGAACTCCTTTAAGTTTTAAGGATTTTGGAATAGGTCCTATAGATCCTATATCAGCTGAACGACGACTTGGTTCAGAAAAGCTTGATCTAGAGGCTATTCTTATAGACGGACTTCGTCTAAAATCTAAGGTGATATTACCTGATTTATATTCTATAATATTATTAAGTGTAGGGGGTTCTTCTTTTTCTGGGGTGAGGATATTTTCTAGATTCCATTCTAGTCCTCGAGAAACCTCTTCATGATTTAAAAGTTTAGCGGTAACATAATTAGAACGATTTAAATTTACTTGTAAAAGTAAAGTTTCTGTTTTAGAAGAAACATTTAAGGCTTTAGGCTTAATATTTGTTCTCATTACTTTATAGTATAATTTATATACTATGGCTAGAGGATACGAATTAGGGTTCCAAATTCCTTTAGGGATTTTAATATCTAATTTAATATTATGATGAGAGTCAAAAGTTCTTAAATCTGCTGTATAATTAGCAAAATTATTAAAGAAAACTGGACCATCGTTTAGATTAGCTTCGATTATGGATAATAGTTGATCTTTAAATTTAATAGGACGGGAGTCTCTTAGAATAATACAGACAGGAGTATTTCTTTGCCTATTATAACTCTTGAGCCAGAGCATCTTAATTTTAAACCATCTGACATCGCAGCCCGATGTTTTCCTAGAGGATGGACCTGGATCCCCACAGATCTTAAGAAAAATAAAACTTATTATCAGGCTATCCTTATAGATACGGATTCCGCCCAAATCACCCATGATTATGACCCTAAAGATAATTCCCTCATAACCTATTCTCGGCTTCAAATCTTAAAGGTTATCACTCCCACTGAGTGGAACCAGCACCCTTTCACTGCTAAGAAATTTTCTTTTCCTTTTGACCCCCCTTATTTTGATTATTTTGACTACAAAAGGCCTGGTATAATGTTCTCTTTGAACTTTGCCCAACCCATTCTTGGTTTCTAAGCTTTAATACTCAGCAAGCTGCTTATCCTAATTGGTTTCTCGAATGGTTTCTTTATTTTGGACCATTGCTTGGACAATTTCCTCCTATTACCAAAAAGACTTATGAACAGTTTAAGAAAATGGACACCAATATTTCCATGTAGGAAAGATTCCTTATGTTTTGTTCTGTTACTAAACTTGGCTGGATCATGCAGACCAGATATAATACTGATCAAGTTCTGCCTGTTGGATATCCCCAATCTTTGGTTAGAACTATTCAATCTAAATGGTGGATAAAATTTGATGAAACTCTCATCGAAGAAAGGTTTTCTTCTTGGAAGAATCTGCAAGCCGCAACTTCTTCGTTAAAACTTGATCCTTCTAAAGGACATATATCTCTGCCAGATATATCACAATTAAGTCCTGCTCAATTAAAGGAATATAAAAAGAAGTTAATGGATTTTGCCTCCATAATAGATTCTGATGAGGAGCCCTCTCAAGAAGCTGAGTCAGATCCAAGCTATCCATCTCATCTGCAAAATGAAGATGACTGCTACGGGGTCCCCCTTCAGCAGACACCATAATTAAAGCCAACATAATAATTAAAGTTTCTGGCACAACACGACAAGCTGTCTAAAGCATGGAGAATCTTTTCAGATAAAACAAAAGCTGGTAGCTATCTCCGCTGCGGATCTCAAAATTTTGAAGTCCGACTAAGTTCTATTGTAATGATATTTTAAATCCGCCGTATTAAACTACTTTGTAAATTAGTTTGAAGTCCAGACTCTTCTATAAAAGGGTGTTAGAAGAAAAGGGAAAAACATTCCGAAAAAAGCTTTGAAGCATATCTCTTGTAAAAGCTCTCTCTCTGTAAGCATTTCTTTATAAAATAAACGTTGTTTAAGTATGCTCTGCACTCGCCCTTTGCAGATCATGTGCATCAGAAATTCTTTTTAAAGCTCTTCTGTTTATTTTCTTCTTTCAGTTTAAATTATATTCATGTTTTTAATTTGTATTCCTTTATGCTTTCCGTATTTAATTTGTATTCCTATTAATTATTTTCCTCTAGTAAGAATCTCCTATATAAGAACCCCTAGGAATAGATACTCCTGTTTGTATTATTCTAAGAGAGAGAGGGAAGCTTTAGAGACAAAGAGAGACACATTGGACATAGACAAAATGATGGAGCATGTGTTAGGGAGAGAGAGAATGAGAGAGAGAGAGAGAGTGTGTGTGTGTGTGTATGTTAAGGCCAATTTCTTCCATTATACCATACCCTTTTTCTTAGTTTTAGAGAGTGAGTGAGTGTGTGTGTGTGTGTGAGAGAGAGACATGTTGGACAAAGAGTGAGAGACTGTGTGTCTATGTTGGTGAGAGAGGGTCTATTGAGGAGGGAGCAAGAGAGATAGGGAGAGAGATAGAGAAAGAGAGAGGCAGGGAGAGAAGTTTTAGAGAGAGAAGAGGAAGTTTCAAAGACACACAAAGATAGTGAGTGAGGGAGAAATTTTTGTCAATGAGAGAAAGATAGAAGAGCAAGAGAAGTTTTGAACACAAACACAGAGAGAGAAAGAGCGAGAGAGAGAGCGAGAGAGAGAGAGAGAGAGAGAGAAGAAGAGAGAGCAAGACAAAGATTGAGCAAAGGAAAGAGGGGGAATGACAGAGTGAGTCTGTTGGGGAGAGAGAAATTTAGGAAAAAGAGAGAGGAGAGAGATAAAGAGCGTTGCAGAGAGAGAGAGAGAATGATGTGGAGAGAGAAAGTGTTAGGGAGGGAGAGACTGAGAGAGAGAAGGAGAGAGCAAAAAGCTTTAGGGAGAGGCACAAGGAGAGAAGGAGAGGCTATTGGGGAAGGGGGAGACAGAGAGGTTGTTGGGGAGAGAGTGTGTGTGTTGGGAGGAGAGAGAGAGAGACACACACACACATAGAGAAATTGAGACAAATAGAGAAGTTTTAGAAAGAGACTCTGAGAGAGAGAGAGACACACACACACAGAGAAATTGAGACAGATAGAGAAGTCATCTCTCTCTTGCTCGCTATCTCTGTCTCTCTCTAAAACTTCTCTCTCTCTCTTTGTCTTTTTTCTATTTAAATGTTCTTTTGCTCTCTCTCTATCTTTTTCTATATAAAAGTTCTATGTCTACCTAAAACTTTCTCTGTCACTTTCTCTTTCTCTCTTTCTTTGTTCCTTTTTCTATATAAAAGCTCTATCTCTCTCTACCTCTCTCTAAAACTTCTCTCTCTCTTTATCTCTTACTCCCTCTCTATCTCTTTCTCTCTCCAAAACTACTGTTTCCCTCTATTAAACTTTGTTCTCTCCCACTCTCTCTATCTCTCAAAAACTTCACTTTCTCTGTCTATCTGTCTCTCTCTCTACCTTTCTCTCTTTCTCATTCTATCTCTGAATCTTCTCTTTCTCTCTCTGTCTTTCTTTCTTTCATTATTTCTAAAGTTTCCTCTCTCTCTATAGCTTTGTCCCTAAAACTTCTCTCTCTTGCTCTCCCAAAAACTTCATTCTCTCTCCCTCCTCCTTTAAAACTTCCTCATATGTTGTCTCTTTATCTCTTAGAGTGTGGGAGAAAAAGAAGTTTAAGAGAGAGAGAGAGAGAGAGAGTGAAGTTGTTGATAGAGAGATATGGAAAGAGAGACAGAGAGAGAAAGAGACATAGACAGTGAGAGAAAGAGCGAGAGAGAGTGTGGGAGAGAGATAAAGACATAGAGAGAGAGCATATGAGAGAAGTTTTAATGAAGGGGAGAGAGAGAGAGTGAAGTTTTAGGTAGAAAGCTAGAGAGGTGGGGGAAGCTTTAGAAAGAATGAAAGAAAGAGAGACAGAGTGAGGGAAAGAGAAGATTTGGAGAGAGAGAGAGAGAGAGAGAGAGAGAGAGAGAGAGAGAGAGAGTGGGAGAGAAAGAAGTTTACAAGAGAGAGGGGGAGAGAGAGAGAGAAGTTTTGAAAAGAGAGACAGAGAGGGAGAATCGGAGAGAGAAGATAGAGAGAGGTAGAGAAAGAGAGAGTGTTTGTGTTGGGGAGGGAAGAGAGATAGATGGGGAAAGAGAAGTTTTAGAAGGAGACTGTGAGCAAGAGACAGAGATAGAGAGATGAGAGAGAAGATAGAGAGAGTGTGTGAAAGAGGTGGAGAGAGAGAGAGAGACAGCATATGAGAGAAGTTTTAAAGAGAGCATGAGAGAGAGAGAAAGCAAGGGACTAACTTTTATGGAGAGAGAGCAAGAGACAGTGAAGATTTTCAAAGAGGGAAAGGGAGTAAGAGAGAGAAAGAGAAGTTTTGGGGAGAGAGAGGGCAAGTAGGAGAGTGAAGATAGAGAGAGTGACAGATAAAAGAAGAGAGAAAGTGAAGACTTTGAGAGACAGAGTGGGAGAGAAGAAGTTTCAGAGAGAGAGAGAGAGAGAAGTTTTAGGGAGAGAGCTAGAGAGGGAGAAGGATGCTTTAGAAAGAATGAAAGGAAGAGACATAGAGAGAGAAAAAGAGAAGTTTTAGAGAGATACTACAAAAGAGAGAGGGAGAGAGAGAGAGAGAGAAAGAGAAGTTTTAGAGAGATACTACAAGAGAGAGAGAGAGAGAGAGAGAGAGAGGGGGAAAGGGAGAAAGAGAGAAAGTGAAGTTTTTGAGAGAGTGGGAGAGAAAGAAGTTTAAGAGATAGAGATAGAGGGAGGAGGAGAACAAGAAGTTTTAGAGAGAGAAATAGAGCACTAAAACAAGAGAGAGAAGATAGAGAAGGATGCTCTCTCTTTCTCTACATCTCTATCTCAATCTTCTGTCTCTTGCTCTCCCTCTTAGTCTCTCTCTTCAAAACTTCTCTTTCTCTCTCTCTCCCTCTCTCTCTTAAACTTCTTTCTCTCCCACTCTCTCTTTCAAAAACTTCACATTCTCTCTTTATCTGTCTATCTGTCTATTTCTCTTTCATAGTCTCTCTCTAGAACTTCTCTCTGTCTCCAAATCTTCTCTTTCTATCCCTCTTGTCTCTCAGTTAGTCAGTCAGTCAGTCTCTCTCTAAAACTTTTCCTTCTCTCTCTCTCTCTTTCTCTGTGTGTTTTGCTCTCTCTCTCTCTCTCTCTCTCTCTCTCTCTCTCTCAATCTCCCCCAAAAACTTCTCTTTCCCCCTCTCTCTATCTCTCTCCCCTTCCCCAGCACAAACTCTCTCTTTCTCTACCTCTCTCTCTATCTTCTCTCTCCTACTCTCCCTCTCTGTCTCTCTCATCCCCTCTCTCTTAAATTTCTTTCTCTCCCACTCTCACTCACAACAACTTCACTTTGTCTCTTTGTCTCTTTCTCTCTCTATCTTTGTTTCTTTCATACTTTCTAAAGCTTTCCCCTCCCTCTCTAAAACTTCTCTCTCTCTCTCTCTCTCGCTCTTCCTCTCTCTCTCCAAAACTTCTTCTTCTCTCTCTTAAACTTCCTTATCTCCCATTCTCTCACTCAAAAACTTCACTTTCTCTCTCTCTCTCTTACTCTTTGTCTTAAAGGTTTTAGAGAGAGAGAGAGACAATGGATGATAGAAGTTTTATAAGAGAAGAACAAAAGCGAGTGAAGCATTAGGGAGAGAGAGAGAGAGAGAAGTTTTAGGGAGCGAGCTAGAGAAAAGCTTTAGAAAGAATGAAAGAAACAGAGATGGAGAGAGAGAAATAGAACATTTGGAGAGAGAGAGAGAGAAAGAGGACATTTAGATAGAGACTACAAGACAGAGAGAGACAAAGAAACACAGACAGATAGACAGACAAAGAAAGTGAAGTTTTTCAGAAAGAGAGTGGGAGAGAAAGAAGTTTAAGAGTGATGAAGTCCCACATTGGTTAGGCAAAGAGGTCTTGGGTGTTATATATATGAGTTCGCAAACCTTCCCTTACAAGCTAGCTTTTGAGGTGGAGTTACGTGGGTTCATATCATATGGTATCAGAGCCTACCCTGCTCTGGTCGGTGTGGGCCATGGATCTTGGTTCTCTATACGAGGATGTATAGTCTAAAGGGGTCAAGAATGATGAAGTCCCACATTGGTTAAGTAGAGAGGTCTTGGTGTTATATATATGAGTTCGCAAACCTCTCCTTACAAGCTAGCTTTTGAGGTGGAGTTAGGTGGGTTCATATCAAAGAGAGAGAAGAGAGAGTGGTAGAGAGAGAGAAAGAGATAGAGATAGAAGGAAAGAGAGAGAGAAGCAGAAAGACAAATAGAGAGAAAAAGTGAAGTTGTTGATAGAGAGATTTGGAGAGGGAGACACAGAGCGAAAGTGAAGTTGTTGAGAGGGAGAGGGAGAGAGAGATAGAGGAGGAGAGTAAGAGAGAGAAGATAGAGAGAGGTAGAGAAAGAGATAGACAGAGAGAGAAAGTGAAGGTTTTGAGAGATTGAGAGAGAGAGCAAGAAAGAAAGAGTAAAAGAAGTTTTGGGCAGAAAGACAGAGAGGAAGAGAGAGAAGTTAGAGAAAGAGACAGAATGAGAGAAAGAGCAAGAGAGAGAGTGACATAGAGAGAGAGAGAGCATATGAGAGAAGTTTAAGATAGAGAGAGAGAATGTATGAGAGAAGTTTTATTGGAAGAAAGAGAGAGAGAGTGAAGTTTTACGAAGAACGAGAGAGGAAGAATTTTAGAGAGAGCAAGAGAGAAAGAAGTTTTAGAGAGAGAGAAGTTCTTGGGAGAGAGCTAGAGAGGGAGGGAAAAACTTTAGAAAGAATGAAAGAAAGAGAGACAGAGAGAGAAAGTGAAGTTGTTAAGAGAGAGGGAGAGAGAAAGAAGTTTAAGAGAGAGAAGGGTGAGAGAGAGAGAAAGAGAGGAAGAATAGGAGAGAGAAGATTGAGAGAGAGGTAGACAAAGACAAAGTGTTTGGGAGGAGGAGAGAGAGTGAAAGAGAAGTTATTTAGGGAGACTATGAGCGAGGGAGAGCAAAAATACAGAGAGAGAGATAGACAGACAGACAAACAAATAGGTAAGAGAGATAGAAAGGGAAGATTTGGAAAGAGAGAGAAAGATAGAGAGAGACTGTGTGAGAGAGAAAGATGGACAGACAGATAGAGATAGAGGGAGAAAGTGAAGTTTTGGAGGCAAAGAGTGGGAGAGAAAGAAGATTAAGAGAGAGAAGGAGAGAGAGAAGTTTTAGAGAGAGAAAGAGAGAGAACTTTTATATAGAAAAGACACACAGAGGGAGAGAAAGACAAAGAGAAAGCTAGAGAGAGAAAGAGACATAAGAAAACTTTTACATGGAAATAGACAGAGAGAGAGAGTGGATAGAGAGAAGTTTCAAAGAGAGGGAGACAGCATATGAGAGAAGTTTTAGAGGAGGAGAGAGAGAAAGAGTGAAGCTCTAGGGAAGGCAAGAGGGAGAGAAGTTTTCAAGAGAGTGAGAAAGAGGTAGACAAATAGAGAGAGAAATTGAGGTTTTTGAGAGAGAGAGTGCAAGAGAAAGAAGTTTAAGAGAGAGAGAGAGAGAGAGAGAGAGAAAGAAAAGTTTTTGAGAGAGAGACAGAGATAGAGAACAAGAGAGAGAAGATAGAGAGAGTGTGTGAGGGAGGTGGGGAGAGAGAAAGCAACATAGAGAGAAAGAGAGACAACATGTGAGAAAAGTTTCAAAGAGACCATGAGAGAGACAGAAATTTAGGGAGACAAAACAAGAGAAAGTGAAGTTTTTCAGAAAACGAGAGGGAGAAAGAGAACTTTTGGAGAAAGAGATAGAGGGGGGTAGGAGAGAGAACATGGAGAGAGGGAGAGACAGATAAAAGAACAGAGAAAGTGAAGTTTTTGAGAGAGAGAGTGGGAGAGAAACCAGTTTGAGAGAGAGAACGAGAGCAAGAGAGACAGAAAGAAGTTTTACAAAGAGAGCTAGGGAGGGAGAGGGATGCTTTAGAAAGCATGAAAGGAAGAAAGACAAAGAGAGAGAAAGAGAATATTTCAAGAGAGAGAAAGAGAGATACAAAGAGGAGTTTTAGAGAGAGACAGAAAAAGAGAGAGGGAGATGGAGAGAGCTAGAGGGAAAGAGAGAGAGAGAGAGAGATGGACATCGAGAGAAAGTGAAGTTTTGAGAGAGATTAGGAGAGAGAAGTTTAAGAGAGAGATAAAGGGAGAGAGAGGGAAAGAGAAGTTTTAGAGATAGATAGAG
This sequence comes from Dicorynia guianensis, assembly GCA_037013595.1. Taxonomy (NCBI): domain Eukaryota; kingdom Viridiplantae; phylum Streptophyta; class Magnoliopsida; order Fabales; family Fabaceae; genus Dicorynia; species Dicorynia guianensis. The sequence continues at coordinate 10,009,147 of JASUAB010000015.1, forward strand.
AGGTAGAGCAAGGGGGAAAAGATAGAGAGTGATGTGAATCCCACCAAGAATAATGAGACCCGTCAACGAAATTGATTATCAAGACCATTCTACAATCAGATTTTTGTGGGTGGAAATCTCAACTCAATATTTATAAGAAAACACAAACCTTCGTATATGGAGACACCACAAATGGGATGGTGAACTGTTTGATAAGTCAGATGAATGCTACAAGAACAAGTTCTTGATAAGTTTGGAAAGTTTTTTAAAGAACTAAAGAGAAAACTCTCAACTTTTATCTAGAAAACTGATATGCACTTCTTAGCTTTAGTATACATATATATAGGCTGAGTTATTACAATTTGAAAAACGAAACAAATAGCAAAAGAAAGGTAATTCCTAGAATTATGGCATGCCAGCCTTTATATGAGAATAATTAGCCAAATAATCAGCCTAATGACAATAATTGCTGAAAATATATTCCAAATGGCTGACCAAATCCCATAAAAAAAGGAAAGTTATCCCAAAATCGCTGGGAAAAACAAGCCAAATTGATCTTCTCGATTCTCTCAAATCCATATGCTTGAGCTGAAAGTAATCCTTCCTAGTATATGGGCTTCAATAAAAAGGCTGAAATTAATCCTTCTAAGTGTATGGGCTTCAAAAAAAAAGTTGAAATTACTCCACCACTTGGACCAACGAAATCCATCCTTGATCTGCACTTGAGTCTAAGTATTTGGGGCTCAAAAAATACTCCTCAACCTAAATGCTCTGCATCAATCCATTAAAAGCCTCCTTGAACCTTTTAGCTCTAGCTCTTATGATGTGAGCACAAGCATGGATGGCAAGAAGAGAGGAGCAGCAGATGAGCTAATATTGCCTCAAGGACCAATCACAAGATTAAGGGCCAAAAAGTTCAAGGAATCACTTCAAACTTATATGGGCAGAATGTTAGAAGGAATGGAAGCTCAAGATGCAATGAAGGCCAATGGAGCTTCACCTAATCAAATTAAGCTGAATTTGCAAGATGAGGCCAACCTATGTTTAATTCATTATTCCAAGTTAATAGATTAGTTTTGGGCAGTTTACTACTTGCATTTTCGTTTGGGCTTGTATTTCTTATTGGGAGGCCCAAGTTTAAGGCTTAACCTAATAGTCTAGGTTATTAAACTTGTGGGGGTATAAATACCCTAGTGTATGGACCAAAATCAGCAGAATGAATGAAAAACAGATTTGTTTTGGAGTTTTATACTCTTGTTCAAGGCTTGGCCTGAATCTCTATTGCATCAAGAATTGAACTTCATCAAGGTATTTACATCCTAGTGAATTTCTGTTCTTGATTCCTCAATCAACCGATTATTTGCATTTCCATTTGCATCAGTCATTTGGGGGTTCAATAGGTTGGGAGTTCTCCATCTATTTTTGTTCTCTATCAATTTGTGTGTTTGGGGTTTCTGGATCTTGAATATCCATGGGGTTCCACATCATTTGGTATCAGAGCTTGATTAGGGTGAATTCTTATTTATCCTAGGTTATAGTTTGCTGTTTTCTTTTGTGCACTGTTCACGGGTTCCTATTCACACTGTGTTTGAGTTCTTTATTTTTTTTTTCTGCAGTTGAAACTACTGTATGCAGTTTCCTACTGAAACTGTAACTCTTGGTTGTAGTTTCCATCTGAAACTGTAACTCTTGGTTGCAGTTTCCATCTGAAACTATAACTCTTAGTTGCATGTTGCAGCTGGCTTGATTGTTTGGGATTTGATTTTGATCTTTTTTTTTTTTTTCGTTCATATTTTGGTGTTATTTGCTATTATCCTATATTTAAAAAAAAAAAAAAAGAGTTGGGACGTTGCTTCAAAAAAAAAAATGAAAAGGAACAAAATTGAAAAGAGTTGCAGCTAGAAGAAGAAAAGCACCACAGAATTGTCTAATTAGGTTGGCAGCAAGTTCTTTGAACCTGTACACCTTTTTGGGCAGAATTTAGGGTATGATTGAATTCAAGTCTGAACACACTTTGGGTTTTGGAGATTAATTAGCAAAGTAAAAGAAGTATAAGCACAATTTGTGGGATTAGCATCATTCTGGGAAACCTACTTAATTTCTTTCCTTTTTGTCTTTATGTCTTTTTTCGTCCAAATTGATCTTTCCATTAAGGAAACATCAATTTCTGCATTTATGCATTAATTTCGTCCTTTTCTTTCAAATCTCAGTTGCTATTTTTGATTACTCCTGCTTTTGCTTCCATATACACCATAATTAACAATTTGATTCTTGTTAATTGGAGATCAGTATTTTGGGCAGCAAACTCTTCATATCTTGCATGCTCATTTCAATTTATTCTGGCATATTTGCTCTAGTTTTGTACCTGTCTTCCTTGTTAAGTGTTTTCATTACCATCCTAGTATTAATTTGCTGTTTGTGAGTATCTTGGTTTGAGGATTAATTCTGAAGTGCAATTGAGAACAACAAGCTTGAGTGGTAAAAGGCTTGAGTGTGTGAGCTTAAAGAGGGCAAAAGCCAACAATTGTGTGAAACACGAGTGGAGTGCCATCTTTTGAGTGAAACACGTGAGGGAGTGTATTGTGAGACTGTCTTACTAACATTTCTTGCAGGTTCATAAAATGAGTAATCCTTCAACAAGGAAGGAGGGTAAAGAGCCCTCAGATGAAGAAGTTAACATGACTCCAGACATGAAATTGATATATAGAGCCTTTAATAGTCAATTTCAAAAGTTGAATAGTAGGCTAGATGAGCTAGATGAATGGAAGAGGGAGTTGTCAGAAAGCTTCCCAGGAAATGGTAGGCGAATTAATGATAGGAATAGGCATCAAAATGAGTTTAATCAAGAGCTGTTTGAAGATGAATTTGAAGAGAGGAGTTCAACTCGAAATAGAAGGGGTGAAATAAGAATAGACAATAGGAGGGATAGTAATCTAAATGCTATCAAGATGCATATACCTCCATTTAAGGGCAGAAATGATGCTGAAGTGTACTTGGAGTGGGAGAGAAAAATGGATTTGATATTTGCTTGCCACAACTATTCCGAAGAGAAGAAGGTGAGGTTCGCTGCAGTAGAATTCTCAGATTATGCCTTAGTTTGGTGGGATGAATTAGTGAAGTCTAGGAGAAGAAATGGTGAATATCCTATTGAGAATTGGGATGAGATGAAGAGAGTAATGAAGAAGCGATTTGTGCCTTCTTATTACTATAGAGAGTTGCACCAAAAGTTGCATAAGCTTACTCAAGGGTCAAAATCAGTGGAAGATTACCACAAGGAGATGGAGATGCTCTTGATTAAAGGTAACATTGAGGAGGATAGGGATGTGACAATGGCTAGGTTTATAGGAGGTCTGAACAAGGAGATAGCTGATGTAGTGGAGTTACATCACTATGTTGAGATGGAGGACCTAGTTAACATGGCCATGAAGGTGGAGAGACAACAAAAACAAAGGGGAGCAGCCAAGTCATTTTCGAATTCCAGCAGCAAATGGAGTTCAAAATGGAACAAATATGATGAGAAGAAGAAGGAGAAAGCCACTGATTCCAAGGAAAAGGGGCTGGATGCAAACAAAAATAAGGAGAAGAGTACTTCAACTCAAAAGGGTACTTCTGATTCCTTCTCAAAAACCTCTAAACATAGAGATATAAAATGTTTTAAGTGTCAAGGTCATGGTCGTTATGCATTTGATTGTCCTAATAGAAAGACCATGTACATTAAAGGTGATGAGATTGTTTCTGAATCTGAAAATGATTATGATGGGAATGGTAGTGAGAGTAGCATGCCATCTTTAGAGGATTGTTCTGATGTTGAATATGCTGCTCATGGTGAATCTCTTGTTGCTAGGCGTGCATTGAATCTGAATGTTAAAGAAGAAAGCTTAGAACAAAGAGAAAATATATTTCACACTAGATGTTTAGTTGGTGGTAAAGTTTGTAGCATGATTATTGATGGGGGTAGTTGTGCTAATGTGGCTAGCACCACTTTGGTGGATAAATTGGGGCTGAAATGTATTAAACACCCTACTCCTTATAGGCTACAATGGTTGAATGATAGTGGAGAAGTGAAAGCTACTAGGCAAGTTGTGGTAGCTTTTACTATTGGAAAGTATAGTGATGAAGCTATGTGTGATGTAGTACCCATGCATTCTGGTCATTTATTGTTGGGGAGGCCTTGGCAATTTGATAGGCGTGTGATGCATGATGGGTATAGAAATAGATATTCCTTTCAGCATGATGGCAAGAAAATCACTTTGGCACCTTTATCACCTAAAGAAGCTTACCTTGATCAAGTTAAGCTTCAACAATCAGCTTGTGGGATTTCAGGTAGTGAGGTGAAAAAGAATAATGAGAGAAAAGAGGCCATGAGAGAAAAGAATAAAGAAAAAGGCCCAATGTTGAGTGACTGCACAAGTGAGGAAAAGAAAGTGAGATGTGCAGAAGAGAATAAGTTAGTGAGTGATAAAAAGAAAAAGAGTGAACAGAAAGGAAAAGAAAGGAGTGAAGAAGTTAAGAAACAACCATGTTTCTATGCAAAAGAGAGAGATTTAAAGAGTGCATACTTAGGCAAGAGAGCTTTGATTTTGATTCGGTTTAAGGAAACTTTGTTTACTGAATTTGACCTTAACCCCAAATTGCCTAGTGTATTTGTGACTTTATTGCAGGAATTCAGTGATGTCTTTCCTGAGGAGATACCCCACGGGTTACCACCTAAAAGAGGAATTGAGCATCAGATTGATTTTGTACCTGGAGCACAAATTCCCAACCGACCAGCTTACCGAAGCAATCCGGAGGAGACAAAGGAGTTGCAAAGGCAAGTAGATGAGCTGTTGGCAAAAGGGTATATAAGAGAAAGCATGAGTCCTTGTGCTGTACCAGTTCTTTTGGTACCCAAGAAAGATGGAACTTGGAGAATGTGCGTGGATTGTAGGGCAGTCAACAAAATCACTGTAAAGTATCGCCATCCTGATATGAACCCACCTAACTCCACCTCAAAAGCTAGCTTGTAAGGGGAGGTTTGCGAACCCATATATATAACACCCAAGACCTCCCTACCTAACCAATGTGGGACTTCATCATTCCCGATCCCTTTAGACTGTACGTCCTCGTACAGAGAACCAGGATCCATGGCCCACATTGACCAGAGTAGAGTAGGCTCTGATACCATATGATATGAACCCACCTAACTCCACCTCAAAAGCTAGCTTGTAAGGGGAGGTTTGCGAACCCATATATATAACACCCAAGACCTCCCTACCTAACCAATGTGGGACTTCATCATTCCCGACCCCTTTAGACTGTACATCCTCGTACAGAGAACCAGGATCCATGGCCCACACCGACCAAAGTAGAGCAGGCTCTGATACCATATGATATGAACCCACCTAACTCCACCTCAAAAGCTAGCTTGTAAGGGGAGGTTTGCGAACCCATATATATAACACCCAAGACCTCCCTACCTAACCAATGTGGGACTTCATCACATCCTATCCCTAGGTTAGATGATATGCTAGATGAATTGCATGGTGCATGTGTATTCACTAAAATTGATTTAAAAAGTGGCTATCATCAAATTAGGATGAAAGAAGGAGATGAGTGGAAAACTGCATTTAAGACTAAATATGGATTGTATGAGTGGTTAGTAATGCCATTTGGGTTAACTAATGCACCTAGTACTTTCATGCGCTTAATGAATTATGTCTTGCATGAGTTTCTTGGCAAATTCGTGGTTGTATATTTTGATGACATTTTGATTTACAGCAAATGCATAAATGATCATGTCTTGCAAGTTAGGGCTGTTTTGGATGTGCTTAGGAAGAATAACTTGTATGCAAACCTTAAGAAGTGTTCTTTTTGCATGGATAAAGTTGTCTTCTTGGGTTTTGTGGTGAGTTCTAAGGGAGTTGAGGTTGACTCTGAAAAATTGAAGGCTATTCAAGATTGGCCAACACCTAAGTCTGTTAGTGAGGTAAGAAGTTTCCATGGTTTGGCAAGTTTTTATAGGCGATTTGTTAAAGATTTCTCTACTATTGCTGCACCACTAAATGAAGTTGTTAAAAAGAATATGGGGTTCAAATGGGGTAAAGAACAAGAAGAAGCATTTAACACTTTAAAGGAAAAGTTATGTACTGCACCTGTTTTATGCTTGCCTGATTTTTCTAAAACTTTTGAAATTGAATGTGATGCTTCTGGGGTTGGTATAGGAGCTGTTTTGATGCAGGAAAACCGGCCCATAGCATATTTCAGCGAAAAGTTGAGTGGACCTATTTTGAACTACTCCACTTATGATAAGGAGTTCTATGCTTTGGTGAGAGCTCTTGAAGTGTGGGAACATTATTTGCTGCCTAAGGAGTTTGTCATACATAGTGATCAACAATCACTCAAGTACTTAAAGGGACAAGGCAAGCTGAGCAAGAGGCATGCAAGGTGGGTAGAGTATCTTGAAATATTCCCATATGTGATCAAGCACAAGCAAGGGAAAGATAATGTTGTTGCTGATGCACTATCATGGAGGTATGCTTTTGTTAGAGATAAGGCTGCTTAGGCTGCTTGTCTTGGTAGGTGCAAGTGCAGTGTTCTATAGCGTGTGGTTCTGATCTTGTATTATTAGTCTTATCTTCAGTTAATTACTTAGGGACATTAGTGTAATTCAGTAATTGAGTCTTAGTCTATAAATTGTAATCTCAGCTACATCATTTGTAGAATAATTCATTTTGGAATCAGATTTTCGTTCAGAGCTTTCACACCTAGAAGTTCTGAGCTTTCTTTCTTTCTTACTTTCTTTCTTCCTTATTCTGAGGTTCTTGAGAATTCCAACATGGTATCAGAGCTTTGATCCAATGGGAGAGAATATGAATACGTTTTCTTTAGCATCTCTGAATGCTTCATTAGTTTCTTTTAGTCATTCTATTTCTGTGAAGTTAGACAGCAATTCCTATTTGCTGTGGAAACAGCAAGTTCTTGCAGCCATCAGAGGGCATGAACTAGAGAAATACATCAGTGGTGGTCAAGAAGTGCCATCAAGATTTGCAATAGATGAGCAAGGAAGAGTTCTTGGGATCTTGAGTCAGCAGTATGTTCTTTGGAAGAAGCAAGATCAGCTCTTGCTGTCTTGGCCGCTGTCAACAATGTCAGAAAACATTCTTACAAGAATGGTTGGGTGTGAATTTTCGTACCAGGTCTGGGAAAAGGTGGAAACTTTCTTTGCTTCTCATACAAAGGCAAAGATCAAGCAATTCAAGGCGCAGCTGCAAACTATGAAGAAGGGATAAAGGACAGCCACTGATTATCTTTTAAAGATCAAGAATCTTGTTGATTCTTTGGCTTCAGTTGGACATGCAATTACAGAAAGTGACCATATAGAGGTAATTCTTGATGGTCTTTCCTCAGAATATGATGGTTTTGTTACATCCATTCTTTCTAGAACTGATCCGTATTCAGTTGAAGAGATTGAAGCATTATTGCTTGCACAAGAAAATAGAATTGAGAAGCATCATAAAGAAGTAGAAGCTATGACAGTGAATCTTGCTACACATCCTCAGAATTACAATGTGAACCCAAGTGGTTATCAAAGTTTCCCTGGTCAGTATGCAAATAGAGGAAGGTTTGGAGGTAGAGGAAACTTTTTCAGAGGCAAAGGGAGTTACAACAATGGGCGGTTTGCTGGTAGAAATGGAAGGTTTTCTGATAAAAGCAACATTCAATGTCAATTATGTGGGAGATATGGACATCAGTCCTGGAGTTGTTATCACAGATTTGATGAAAGTTTTCAAGGACCAGCTCAAGTGCCTAACCACTTCAGCAAGACAGCCAATGGCGCCAATGGCAGTGTCAGAAACACACCCTATGCAATGCTCACTTCTAACAGCAGCAGCAATGGCATTGATCAAGAATGGTATCCTGATTCTGGGGCCACTAATCATGTGACAGTGGATGCCTCTAACATTGTGCAGAAGACTCCATATAATGGAAAGGAGAAGGTGCACATTGGTAATGGCTCAGGTTTGTTCATTAAAAACATTGGTAATTCTCAGATTAAGTCTTGCTTTTCTAATCAAAATCTTCACCTAAACTCACTTCTTCATGTTCCAAATATTACCAAAAACCTTGTGAGTGTTTCTCAGTTTGCAAAAGACAATTATGTCTATTTTGAGTTTCATCCTGACTCTTGTTATGTTAAATCTCAGGATACTCATCAAATACTTTTGAAGGGGACTGTTAGAAAAGGCTTGTATGTCTTTGATGAATTTCGTATTGAAAAAGGACCATATATCAATGCAAAGGTGTCAACAACTCAGTCACCAAATATTACTTCACCTGCTGTACATAGTTCCCATACTTCTTCTTTGTTAAATTCTTGTTCTGAGTTAGACAAATGGCATGTTAGATTGGGCCATGCTTCTGCACAAACTGTCAAGAATGTACTCACTTCTTGTAACATCAGAATACCAAATAAAGAGCTTTCCTTTTGTTCATCTTGCTGCCTTAGTAAATTACATAAATTTCCTTTTGCCTCTTCTCAAACAGAATACTCAAAACCTCTTCAACTAATTCATTCTGATTTGTGGGGACCAGCACCTATGCTGTCAAAAGAGGGACATAGATATTACATACATTTTGTAGACACCTTTACCCGTTACACATGGATTTACTTTCTCAAAAGCAAGTCTGATGCATTACAGACCTTTATTCATTTCAAGAAACAAGTAGAACTTCAAACCAACCACAAAATCCTTGCCTTACAAACTGATTGGGGAGGAGAGTTTAGAGCTTTCACTGAATATTTGAAAGACCAAGGGATAGTTCACCGTGTTTCATGTCCTTATACACATGAACAAAATGGGCTTGCAGAAAGGAAACATAGACATATAACTGAGACTGGACTAGCCTTGCTTCACTAATCATCTTTACCTAGTTCATTTTGGACTGAAGCTTTTAGCACAGCTGTGTATCTCATTAATAGACTACCCACACCAGTCCTAAATGGTTCTACTCCTTTTGAAACCTTGTACAAAATCAAACCTGATTATTCTTCTCTTAAAGTCTTTGGGTGTGCAGCCTATCCTAACCTAAGGCCCTACAATAATCCCAAGTTTCAGTTCAAATCCATTGAATGCACTTTCCTTGGTTATAGTCCAGCACACAAAGGATACAAGTGTCTACATCCTGATGGGAAAACAATTATATCTAGAGATGTCATATTTGATGAAAGTAGTTTTCCATTCAAGAACAGCAAGGGTTCCTCACAGCAGTCACTCTCCAGTAACAAATCACATTTTGTTTCTCCTCCACCTTCAGCCATACCTCCTGTTCTATCATTCCCTAATGCAAGACATACTCAGAATACCAATGCATTTGCTGAACAAACAAATAACTCATGTGCACTTGCTAATAATTCCAATATTATGGATTCTTTGCAACATGTTTCAGGTCCCTCTGTAGAATTTGAAGTTCCTCAACGTCTGCCTCAAAATGTCCACCCAATGGTGACCCGTAGCAAAGCAAGGGCACTCAATTCAAACAATCACTCAATGGTGACTAGTAGCAAAGCAAGAGGAACTGTACCAACAGCACTTACTGTCTCTAGAGAGCCTCAAACTGTTGAAGAAGCTCTTAATATACCAGAATGGAAGTGTGCAATGGATCTTGAGTATGCAGCGCTCATGAGCAACAAGACATGGAGTTTAGAAGCTTTACCCAAAGATAGGAGGCCTATAGGGTGCAAATGGGTGTTTAAAGTTAAAGAAAATCCAGATGGCACTGTCAACAAATATAAAGCAAGATTAGTTGCAAAAGGGTATAATCAGGAGGCAGGAGTTGATTTTCATGAAGTTTTCAGTCCAGTAGTAAAACCAGTCACAATTCGGGTTCTTCTCACTTTGGCCTTATCAAAAGGGTGGAACATACATCAAATAGATGTTAATAATGCCTTTTTAAATGGTGATTTGAATGAAGATGTATACATGCTGCAGCCTCCTGGATATGAATCAGCTGACTCATCTCAAGTTTGCAAGCTTCATAAGGCTCTCTATGGCCTTAAGCAAGCTCCTCGTGCATGGTTTCAAAAATTGTCTGAAGCTTTACTTGATCTTGGTTTTACCAAGGCAAAATGTGATTCTTCCTTGTTTCTTCAGGTTACTTCTCATCATTCTCTCTATGTTTTAGTCTATGTGGATGATATTTTGATTACTGGATCCTCACCAACTTTGGTTCAGCACTTGATTGATCAACTGAATGCAAAGTTCTCATTAAAGGATCTTGGGAAACTTAAATACTTCTTAGGTATTGAAGTTACTTACAGTTCTGCTGGTGCAATATACTTATCTCAGTCCAAATACATTAAGGATCTTCTTGCTAGAGCTGGTATGCAAGGTGCAAAGTCTATGCCCTCTCCTATGGCCTCAACACCATATATCTCAGCTAGTAGTGGCTCTCCTATTTCTGATCAAGCTGCATACAGATCTCTTGTGGGAGCATTACAATATATTACCATGACTAGACCAGAATTATCATATAGTGTGAACAAAGCTTGTCAGTTTATGCATTGCCCTACGGATGTACATTGGAAGTTGGTTAAACGAATACTGAGGTATCTAGCAGGCACCATATGTCATGCTCTAGTTCTCCAAAGATCATCTGCTCTTGAGCTCACTGCCTTTTGTGATGCTGATTGGGCATCAGACATTGATGATAGGTGCAGCACCTCAGGTTTTTGTGTTTATCTTGGCCCTAATCTCGTTTCTTGGTCATCTAAAAAGCAAGCAACAGTGTCTAGATCAAGTACTGAAGCTGAATATAGGAGTCTTGCAAGTGCAGTGGCAGAATTGGCTTGGCTACAGTCTTTACTCAAAGAACTCAGCATTCAACTACCAAAAGTTCCTAGAATATATTGTGACAATATGAGCACAGTCAGCTTGTCAGCAAATCCGGTCCTTCATTCAAAGACTAAGCATATTGAACTAGATCTTTATTTTGTTCGTGAAAAGGTTAACAATAAAGAAATTGAAGTCTATCATATTCCGTCTCTTGATCAAACAGCAGATATTCTCACCAAGGCAGTCTCAACTTCAAGGTTTCTTCAACTTAGAGACAAGCTCAGTGTCATTCCTCTTCCAAGTCATGCCACTGATCTTGAGGGGGGATGTTAGAGATAAGGCTGCTTAGGCTGCTTGTCTTGGTAGGTGCAGGTGCAGTGTTCTATAGCATGTGGTTCTGATCTTGTATTATTAGTCTTATCTTCAGTTAATTACTTAGGGACATTAGTGTAATTCAGTAATTGAGTCTTAGTCTATAAATTGTAATCTCAGCTACATCATTTGTAGAATAATTCATTTTGGAATCAGATTTTCGTTCAGAGCTTTCACACCTAGAAGTTCTGAGCTTTCTTTCTTTCTTCCTTTCTTTCTTCCTTATTCTGAGGTTCTTGAGAATTCCAACAGCTTTGATTTCTATGCTTAGCTCCAAATTACTTGGTTTTGAACATTTGAAAGAGTTGTATGCCAATGACTCCGATTTTGGTGATGTGTATCAAGCTTGTGAACATGCTGCACATAACAAGTTCTATAGGCATGAGGGATTTCTTTGTAGGAATAAACAATTATGCATTCCTACATGTTCTATTAGAGAGTTGCTTGTGAGGGAATCACATAGTGGAGGATTAATGGGGCATTTTGGTGTGCAAAAGACTTTAGATATGCTTAGTGAACATTTTTATTGGCCAAAAATGAGAAAAGATGTTGAAAAAGTTTGTTCCAAGTGTATTACATGCAAACAAGCTAAGTCTAAGTCGATGCCTCATGGTTTGTATACACCTTTGCCTGTGCCTAATGAACCTTGGACAGACATATCCATGGACTTTGTTTTGGGTTTACCTAGGACTAGGAAGGGTAGGGATAGCATATTTGTTGTTGTGGATAGGTTTAGTAAGATGGCTCATTTCATTGCATGCCATAAGACTGATGATGCAACAAATATTGCTGACCTTTTCTTTAGGGAAGTGGTTCGGCTTCATGGTGTGCCAAGAACCATTGTTTCAGATAGAGATGTTAAGTTCCTAAGTCACTTTTGGAGAGTGTTGTGGGGAAGGTTAGGCACTAAACTTTTGTTTTCTACTACATGTCACCCACAAACTGATGGACAAACTGAAGTAGTAAATAGGACTTTAGGAACCTTGTTGCGTGCTATCGTTGGTAAGAATTTGAAAACTTGGGAGGATTGTTTGTCATTTATTGAGTTTGCATATAATCGTGCTATACATTCTTCCACAGGTTTTTCACCATTTGAGATTGTGTATGGTTTTAATCCATTGACTGTGTTAGATTTAATGCCTTTGCCTTTGAGTGAAATTGCTAGCTTAGATGGAAAGAAAAAGGCTGAAATGGTTAAAACAATACATGAGAAAGCACGTGAGCAGATTGAGAAGAAAAACCACATGTATGCACAACGGGCCAATAAGGGTAGAAAGCAAGTTATCTTTGAACCCGGAGATTGGGTTTGGTTACACATGCGAAAGGAGAGATTTCCACAGCAAAGGAAGTCAAAGCTTGATGCAAGGGGTGATGGACCATTCCAAGTCTTGGAGCGCATCAATGATAATGCATACAAGATAGACTTGCCAGGTGAGTATAATGTAAGTGCCACTTTCAATGTTTCTGACCTATCTCTTTTTGAACTTGATTCAGATTCGAGGACGAATCCTTTTGAGGAGGGAGGGAATGATGTGAGCACAAGCATGGATGGCAAGAAGAGAGGAGCAGCAGATGAGCTAATATTGCCTCAAGGACCAATCACAAGATTAAGGGCCAAAAAGTTCAAGGAATCACTTCAAACTTATATGGGCAGAATGTTAGAAGGAATGGAAGCTCAAGATGCAATGAAGGCCAATGGAGCTTCACCTAATCAAATTAAGCTGAATTTGCAAGATGGGGCCAACCTATGTTTAATTCATTATTCCAAGTTAATAGATTAGTTTTGGGCAGTTTACTACTTGCATTTTCGTTTGGGCTTGTATTTCTTATTGGGAGGCCCAAGTTTAAGGCTTAACCTAATAGTCTAGGTTATTAAACTTGTGGGGGTATAAATACCCTAGTGTATGGACCAAAATCAGCCGAATGAATGAAAAACAGATTTGTTTTGGAGTTTTATACTCTTGTTCAAGGCTTGGCTTGAATCTCTATTGCATCAAGAATTGAACTTCATCAAGGTATTTACATCCTAGTGAATTTCTGTTCTTGATTCCTCAATCAACCGATTATTTGCGTTTCCATTTGCATCAGTCATTTGGGGGTTCAATAGGTTGGGAGTTCTCCATCTATTTTTGTTCTCTATCAATTTGTGTGTTTGATGTTTCTGGATCTTGAATATCCATGGGGTTCCGCATCATCTTATAACTGGACCACTTGGAATTTGAATTGGATCAGCCGTATATGCCATGCTTTTATTATCAGAGAAAGATGGGTAGAGACAAAGAGTGAGAGAGAGAGAGAGAAAGTGAAGTCTTTGAGAGAGAGTGGGAGAGAAGGAAGTTTTAGAGAGAGGAGGGAGAGATAAAAGAGAAGTTTTGGAGAAAGAGATAGAAAGAGCAAGAGAGAGAAGATAGAGAGAGTGAAGTTTTCAGGAAAGCAAGAGAGAAAGAAGTTTTAGAGAGGGAGAGAGAGAGAGAGAGAGAGAGAGAGAGAGAAGTTTTAGAGAGGGAGGGGAAGCTTTCAAAAGAATGAAAGAAAGAGAGATAGAGAGAGAAAAAAAAGATTTGGAGAGAGAGAGAAAGAGAAGTTTTTGAAAGAGACTGAGAGACGGAAAGAGAAAGTGAAGTCATTGAGAGTGAGAGTGAGAGAAAAAGAAGTTTAAGAGAGAGAGGGGAAGGGAGAGAAAGAGAAGTTTTGGAGACAGAGAGGGAGAGTAGGAGAGAGAAGATGGGGAGAGGTAGAGAAAGAGAGAGAGTGCATGTTAGGGAGGGGGAGAGAGATAGCAGAGGGAGATTGTAAGAGAGAGAGAGAGAGAGAGAGAGAGAGAGAGCAAAACATAGAGACAGAGAGAGAAAAGATTTAGAGAGAGACTCTAAGAGAGAGAGATAGACAGACAGACAAAGAGATGAGAGGGGCAGAAAGAGAAGATTTGGAGAGAGAGAAAGAGATAGACAAACAAACAAAGAGATATGAGGGACAGAAAGAGAAAATTTGGAGAGAGAGATAGAGAAACTACAAGACAAAGAGATAGAGAGAAGTTTTAGAGAGACACTATGAGAGGGAGACAGAGATAAACAAACAGACAAATAGAGAGAAAATGTGAAGTTTTTGAAAGAGATAGTGGGAGGCCAAAAAGTTTAAGAGAGAGAGAGGAAGATAAGTTTTGGAAAGAGAGACTGAGAGGGAGAACAAGAGAGAGAGAGGTAGAGGGAGAGAGCAAGATGATGGGGAGGGGGAGAGAGAGAGAGCAAGAGAGAGAAGTTTTAGAGAGAGTGACATAGAAAGATGGTTTAGAGAGAGGGAGAGTGTGTGTGTGTGTGTGTGTGTGTGTTGGACAGAGAGAGAAAGAGAGATAGAGTTTGTAAGAGGCAAATTTTGGCAAAGAGAAGTTTTAGAGTGAGAGTAAGAGAGAGAGAGTAGGGAAAGTTTTAGAGACAGCGAGTGACAGAGAAGTTTTAGAGAGCGTGACATAGAAAGATGGTTTAGAGAGAGGGAGAGTGTGTGTGTGTGTGTGTGTGTTGGACAGAGAGAGAAAGAGAGATAGAGTTTGTAAGAGGCAAATTTTGGCAAAGAGAAGTTTTAGAGTGAGAGTAAGAGAGAGAGAGCAGGGAAAGTTTTAGAGACAGCAAGTGACAGAGAAGTTTTAGAAGGAAAGGAGGAGAGAGAGAGAGAGAGAGCATTGTAGTGAGAGAGAGAAGTTTTGGAGTGAGAGAGACAGAGAGCATATGATAGAGGTTTTTGAGAGAGAGACAGTGTATGACAGAAGTTTTAGAGGAGGGGAGAGAAAGAGAGTGAAGCTTTAGGGGAAGAGAGATGTTTTATGGAGGGAACCAGAGGAAAGCTTTAGAGAAAATGAAAGAAAGAGAGATAGAGAGAGAAACAAACATTTAGGGTGAGAGAGAGAGAAAGAGAAGTTTTAGAGAGGGACTATGAGAGAGAGACACAGAGACAGATAGACAGACAGAGAAAGTGAAGTTTTTGAGAAAGAGTATGAGGAAAAAGAAGTTTAAGAGAGAGAAAGGAGAGAGTGGTAGAGAAAGAGAGAGACAGAGACAGAGATAAAGACAGAAGAAAAGAGAGAGAGAAAGAGAAAGGCAGACAGAGAGAGAAAGTGAAGTTTTTAATAGAGAGATTTGGAGAGGGAGACAAAGAGAGATAGTGAAGTTATTGAGAGAGTGAGGGAAAGAGCAATAAAGAAGTTTTAGAGAGATAAAAGGGAGAGTAGGAGAGAGAAGATGAGAGAGGTAGAGAAAAAGACAAGAAGAAAGAGAAGTTTTAGAGAGAGCAAGAGAGGGAGAAGTTTTAGGGAGGGAGCTAGAAAGGGAGGGTGCAAGTTCAGTTTTGAGGGTGGAGTTGGGGTTCAGTTTGTTCTTGAGGGGAGGCACCGACTTCTCATAGAAAGGGGCAGTTCGGTTAAGCCAAGGAACTGAGCCCCCTCTTCATTTTTTACTACATACATGTATATATTTGTAGGTTCTTTCATTTTTACTTTACTTTATTTTTATTTTCTTTATTTCTTTATTTTTATTTTTCTTTATTTTTTATTTTATTATTATTTTAAAAGAACTTATTTATTTAAAATTTAAAACAAAAGAAGGGTACACATGGATAAAATCAAGAAACTAACATAACAAGTTTTGTTATTACTTATTAAGCTATTTTGGGTTCTAGATGAAATTTGGTGTCTACAGTAGAGAGAGGGAGAGAGAAAATGATGGGGTGAAAGAGTGAGGGAGATTGTTGGGCAGAGAGAGATAGAGAGTGTTTGAGTGTTGGGGAGCACAAGAGCAAATGAGAGAGAAAAAGAGTGTTGGGGTGGGGGAGAGGGAGAGGGAGAAAACTTTTAGTGAAAATGCCATGGAGAGGTTTGTTGATAAAGGGAAAGGGTGAGTGTGCGTGTGATAGGGAGAGAGATAGAGTTAGTAATCGACAAATTTTAGACAAAAAGAGAAAGAGAGAGAGAGACAGAAGTTTTAGAGAGAATGCAAAAGAAGTTTTAAACAAAGAGAGAAGTTTTAGATAGAGGCAGAGAGAGTGAGGTGTTGGGCTGAGTGAGAGCAAAAGAGAGAGTGTGAGAGAAAGAGAAGTTATAGAAAGAGTGAGTGATAGAGAAGTTTTACACAGAGAGAGAGAGAAGTTATAGACAGAGCAAGTGATAGGGAAATTTTAGAGAGAGAGAAGTTTTAGGGAGAGAGTAAAAGAGAGAGGCAGGAGGAGTGAGAGTATGAGAGAGAAGTTTTAGGGAGAGACTAGAGGGAGAAAGAAGGAAGCTTTAGAAAGACTAAAGAAAGAGAGAGAGAGAGAGAGAGAGAGGTTTTAAAGAGAGACACAAGGAGAGCAAGAAAGCGACAAACAAAAAGAAAGAGAAAGTGAATTTGTTAAGAGAGTAGGAGAGAAATAAGTTTAAGAGAGAGAGAGAGTGAGAGAGAGAAAGATAAGTTTTGGAGAGAGAGACTGAGAAGGAGAGTGGGAGAAGGAAGATAGAGAGAGAGGTAAAGAAGGAGAGAGAGAAAGACAAACAAAAAGATAGAGAGAGAAAAAAAGTTTTTGTGAAAGAGTGGAAGAGAGAGACATTTAGTAGAGAGACAAAGAGAGAGAGAGAAAGAGATGTTTTGGAGGGCGAGATTGAGAGGGAGAGCAAGAGCAAGAAGATAGAGACAGATAGAGAGTACAAGAGAGATCAAGAGAGAGAGAGAGAGCATATGGGAGAAGTTTTGAAGGAGGAGAGAGAGAAGTTTTAGAGAGAGCAAGTGAGCAAGAGAGAGAAAGAGAAGTTTAAGGGAGAGTGCTAGAGAGAGGCAAGCTTCAGAAAGAATGAAAGAAAGAGAGATAGAGAGAGAAAGAAAAGATTTGGAGAGAGAGAGAGAGATGTTTTAGAGGAAAGTGAGGGAAAGAGAGAGACAAACAGCCAAGCAGAGAGAGAAAGTGAAGTATTTGAAAGAGAGAGTGGGAGAGAATGAAGTTTAAGAGACGGAGAGAGAGAGAGAGACTGACATGGAAAGCAAAAGAGAGAAGAGAGAGAAAAAGCAAAGTTTTGGAGGGAGACTATGAGAAAGACACAGAAAGAGTAAAACAAAGAGAGAGACAGAGACCTAGACAAAGAGAAAGATAAAGTGATCTTCCTAAGAGAGAGAATGGGAGAGAAATAACTTTAAGAGAGAGGGAGATAAACAGACATATAGACAGAGAAAGTAAAGATTTTGAGAAGGAGGGTAGGAGAGAAAGAAGTTTAAAAGAGAGGGAAAGAAGTTTTGGAGAGATAGACAAAGAGGGAGAGTAGGAGAGAGAAGACACAAAGAGAGGTAGAGAGAGAGATAGAAGTTTTGGAGAGAACAAGTGAGAGAAAGAATTTTAGAGAGAGCTAGAGGAAGAGAGAACTTTTATTAGAAAAAGATAGAGGGAAAGACACAAAAAGAGAGAGTGGGTAGAGAGAAGTTTCAAGAGAGAGTGTTATCAGGAAAGTTTTAGAAATAGAGACACAAAGACAGTGAGTGAGAAAGAAAGAAGTTTTAGAGAGAGAGAATGGGTAGAGAGAAGTTTTAGAGGAGGGATGAGAGAGAGAAACTTTAGGGAGGGTGAGAGAGATATTTTATAGAGAATGAAAGAGACAGAGGTAGAGAGAGAAAGAGAGAGGGAGGGAGGGAGAGAGAGGGAGAGAAAATGGTGGGGGAGTGAGTGCAGGAGATTGTTAGGCAGAGAGAGACAAAGAGTGTGTGAGTATTGAGGAGCACAAGAGCAAGAGAGAGAGTGTGTGAGGATGGGGGGAGAGAGAGAAATTTTAGAGAGGCAACACGAAGAGAAGGATTGGAGACAAAGAGAAGGGCCAAGTGTGTGAGTGTGTCTTAAGGAAAGACAGAGAGATAGAGTTAGTGACAAACAAATTTCAGATAAAAAAGAGAGAGATAGAAGTTTTTAGAGAGAATGCAAAAGAAGTTTTTAACAAAGAGAAAAGTTTTAGAGAGAGAGAGAGGTGTTGGGGAGAGCAAGAGTGAGATAGAGAAAGAAGTTTTAGAAAGAACGAGTGACAGAAGTTTTACAGAGAGAACTTTTATATAGAAAAAGAGAAAGAGAGAGAGAGAGAGAGAAGTTTTAGAGAGAGCAAGTGTGAAGGAGAGAAGTTAAGAGAGAGATAGAGAGAAACAGAACCTATATATAGAAAAAGACACAGAGAGAGAGAAGTTTTAGAAAGGCTGCAAGAGAGAGAGAAATAGAGGGAAAGAGAAAGTGTCAAAGAGAATGATATAGGGAGAAGGTTTAGAGAGAAGGTAGAGAGGGAGAGTGTGTGTGTTTTGGGGAGAAAGAGAAGTGAGAGACAAATTTTAGACAATGATAGAAAGAGAGATAGAAGTTTTAGAGAGAAACCAAAAGAAGTTTTAAACAAAGAGAGAACTTTTAGAGAGAGAGAAGGATTAAGGAGTGAGCTAGAGTGAGGGGGAAGAAGACACAGAAGTAGAGGGAGAGAGGGAGACATAGGGAGAGAAAGTTTCATAGAGAGCAACAAAGAGAGAAAGTTTAGAGAGAGAGGCAGAGAGTGTTATGGGGGAGAGAGTTAGTGAGAAACAAATTTTAGACAAAAGGAGAAAGAGAGAGACAGAAATTTTTAGAGAGAAAGCTAAAGAATTTTTAAACAAAAAGAGAAATTTTAAAGAGAGAGAAGGTTTAGGGAGTGAGCTAGAGAGAGTGAGAGAGAGAAAGAGAAGTTATAGAAAGAGATTGCTCACATGTGAAAGAGAGAGACTGAGAGTGACAGAGGGAGATAGGCAAAGAGAACATGAAGTTTAACAGAGAGAAAGAGAAGAGAAGTATTAAAGAGAGAAAGACAAGGAGGGAGAGCAAGAGAGAAAAGATGGATAGAGAGAAAGGTAGAGAGAGAGAGATAGAGAGCAAGAGAGAGAAACAGCATATGAGAGAAGTTTTAAAGGAGGAGAGAGAGTGTGTGAAGTTTTAGGGAGAGGGAGAAAGAGAAAAGTTTCAAAGAGAGCAAGAAAGAGAAGTTTTAAGGAAAGAGCTAAAGAGACAGAGGGAAGCTTTGAAAGAATAAAACGAAGAGTGACAGGGAGAGAAAGAGAAGATTTGGAGAGAGAGAGACTATAAGGAGAGAGGGACAGACAGACAAAGAAAGTCAAGTTTTTGAGAGAGAGATTGTGAGAGAGAAAGAGAAGTGATGGACAGAGATATGGAGAGGGAAAGCAAGAGGGAGAAGATAGAGAGAGAAAGAGAGAGTAAGAGTAGGAAAGAGAGAGTCAGGGAGCTAGAGAGAGAGAGAGAGAAAGAAAAGTTTAGGAGGGAGGCCACGAGAGAGATAGAGAGAGAGGGAGAGAGAGAGACAAATGAGATAAAGTGATGTTTTTGAGAGAGAGAAAGAGAGTGAGAGAGAAAGAAGTTTACAAGATAGAAAAGGAGAGAGAGAAAGAAAATTTTGGAGAGAGACTGAGAGGGAGAGCTGTAGAAAAGAGAGAGAGAGAGAGAGAGAGAGATTGTTAGGTGGGGAGAGAGAGTGTGAGTGTTGGGTAGTGTGAGAGCAAGAGAGACAGAAAGAGTGTGTGAAGGGGAGAAAGGGCGGAGAGAGAGAGTGAGATAAAGAAAGGGTGCTGTGAAAAAGAGATAGAAGTTTTATAAAGAGAGAGAAGCTCCAAAGATATTGAGTGAGAAAGAAGTTTTAAGTAGAGCTTGAGAGGGACAAAGAATTTTTTCATAGAAAAGGGAGAGACAAACAAACAGACAGACAGAGAAAAAGCGATATTTTTGGGAGAGAGTATGAGAGAAAGAAGTTTAAGAAAGAGAGAAGTTTTAGAGAAAGCAAGTAAGGGAGAGAAATTTTAGAGAGATCTAGAGAGGGGATAGAACTTTTTTACAGAAAAGGGGGGAGAGAGAGCATAAGAGAGAACTTTAAGAGGAAGAGTGAGATAGTATATGAGAGAACTTTTAAAGGAGGAGAGAGAGAGTGTGCATGAAGTTTTAGGAAGAGAGCAAGAGACAAGGAAGCTTTAGAAAGAATGAAAGAAAAGGGAGAGAGAGAGAGAGAGAGAAAGAGAAGATTTGGGGAGAGAGAGAGAGAGAGGTTTTAGAGAGAGACTACAAGAAGGAGAGAGAGATAGAAAGACAGAGAAAGAAGACAGAGAGGGGGAGAAATAGAGGGAAAGAGAGAGAGATCATAGAGAGAGAAAGTTTCAAAGAGAGCAACATAGAGAAAGTTTAGAGAGAAAGGGAGAGTGTATGTCTATGTTGGGGGGAGAGAAAGATTTAGTGGGAGACAAATTTTAGACAAAGAAAGAAAAAGAGAGATAGTAGTATTAGAGGGAAAGTAAAAGAAGTTTTAAACAAAAAGAGAAGTTTTAGAGACAGAGAGGGTTTAGGAAGCAAGCTAGAGAGAGAGGGAGAGTGATAGAAGGATAGAGATAGAGACAGACAGACAGATGACTAGGAGAAAGAGAAATTTTTGAAAGAGGGAGTGTGAGAGAAAGAAGTTTAAGAGAGAGGAAGATGGAGAGAGAAAGAGAAAGAGAAGTATTAGAGAGAGTGAGAGGGACAAAGAGGAAGAGCAAGAGAGAGAAGATGGAGAGAGAGACAGAGAAGTTTAGAGAGAGAGAGAGAGACAAATAGACAGATAGACAAACAAATAGAAAAACTGAATTTTTTAAGAGAGAGTGTGGGAGAGAAAGACGTTTAAGAGAGAGAGAGAGAAAGAAAGAGAAGTTTTGGACAGAGAGGGAGATCAAGAGGGAGAAGATACAGAGAGTGAGAGTAGTAGAGAGAGGGAGAGAGAAAGAGAAGTTTTGGAGGGAGATTACAAGAGAGAGTAAGGGAGAGAGAATGAGAGAGAGATGGACAGCATATGAGAGAAGTTTTAGAGATAGAGACAGCACAAGCGAGAAGTTTTAGAGGAGGGACAGAGATTGAAGTTTTCAGGGAGAACAAGAGAGACAGAGCAAGAAGTTTTAGGGAGAGAGCCAAAGAGAGAGGGAAGATTTATAAATAATGAAAACAAAAGAGAAAGAGAAACATTTGGAGAGAGAGAGACAAACTGAGAGAGAAAGTGAAGTTTTTGAGAGAGAGTGGGAGAAAAAGAAGTTTAAGAGAGAGGGAGAGGGAGAGAGAGAGAGAAAGAGAATTTTGCAGAGAGAGACAGAGAGGGAGAGAAGGAGAGAGAAGATAGAGAGAGAGAGAGAGAGAAAGAGAGTTGGGGAGGTGGAGAGAGAGATATGAAAGCTTTAGAAAGAACGAGAGAGAGAGAGAGAAGGACAAAGAGAAGTTCTAGTGGGAGACTGCAAGAGAGCGAGAGAGAGAACAAAACAAAAGGAGAGAGAAGTTTTAGAGAAAGACTAAAGAGGGGGAGAGACAGAGAGATAAAGTGAAGTTTTTGAGAGAGAGAGAGTGATAGAGGAAGAAGTTTAAGAGAGAGTGGGAGAGAAAAAAAATTTAAGAGAGAGAGTGTGAGTGAGAGAGAAAGAGAAGTTTTGGAGAGAGAGACTGAGAGGGAGAGCAAGAGAGAGAAGATAGAGAGAGAGGTAGAGAGGGTGAGAGATTAATGTAGAGAAAGAGAGAGAGAGAGAGAGAGAGATCAATAGACAAACAAACAAAAAGAGAAAGTGAAGTTGTTGAGAGAGGGAGTGAGAGAGAAAGAAGTTTAAGAGAGAGAGAGGGGGTGAGAAAGACAAAGAGAAGTTTTGGAAAGAGAGACAAAGAGAGAGAGTTGGAGAAAGAGATGGATGGAGGGAAAGAGAAAAAGACAGACAAAGAGAAAGAAAGTTAAGTTTTCTAGAGAAAGAGTGGGAGAGATAGTTTAAGAGAGAGGGAAAGATAGACTTAGTGAGAGAAAGTGAAGTTGTGGAGAGAGTGGTAGAGAAAGAAGTTTACGGGAGAGAGAGGGAGAGATAGAGTTGGTGAGAGACAAATTTTAGACCAAGAGAGAAAGAGACAGACAGAAGTTTTTGAGAGAAAGCAAAAGAAGTTTTAAACAAAGGGAGAAGTTTTAGAGAGAGAGGGAGGTGTTGGCGAGAGCAAGAGGGAGAGAGAGGGAGAGCAGCTTATGAGAGTTTTAGAGAGAGACAATGTGTGGGAGAAGTTTTGGAGAAGGAAGGACTAAGAGAGACTGAAGTGTTAGGAAGAGTAAGAGAGAGAGCGAGAAGTTTTAGGGGGAGAGCTAGAGAGAGAGGGATCTTTAGAAACAATGAAACCATGGGGGAGAGAGAGACAGAGGGAGAGAAAGAGAACATTTGGAGAGGAGGGGTTTTTGAGAGAGGTTGCAAGAGAGTGAGGCAGACAGATGGAGAAAGTGAAGATTTTGAAAGAGAGAGTGGGAGAGAAAAAAGTTTAAGAGGGAGAGAAGGAGAAGTTTTGGAGAGAGAGACAGAGAGGGAGAAGACAGAGAGAGAGATAGAGAGAAAGTGAAGTTGTTGAGAAAGAGATGGGACACAAAGAAGTTTAAGAGAGAGGAGAGAGACAAAGAGAAGTTTTGGAGAGAGAGACAGAGAGAAAGAGAAACATTTGGAGAGAGAGGGAAGTTTTTTAGAGAGGGAAAGAGAGAGAGAGACTGAGAGAGAAAGTGAAAGTGAAGTTTTTGGGAGAAAGAGGGGGAGAGAAAGAAGTTTAAGAGAGAGAGGGGGAGAGAGAAAGAGAATTTTGTAGAAACAGACAGAAAGGGAGAATAGGAGAGAGAAGATAGAGAGAGATCAAGGCAAAAAGAGTGTAAAGAGGGGGAGAGATAGATAGAGAGAGAGAGGGAAGCTTTAGAAAGAATGAAAGAGAGAGAGAGAGAGAGAGAAGGAGAAGAGTTGGAGAGAGAGAGAGAGAGAAAAGAGAATTTTGAGGGAGACTACAAGAGAGAAAGAGAGAGAGAAGATTTAGAGAGAGACTGCAAAAGAGGGAGAGACAGACAGCTTGAGAGATAAAGTGAAGTTTTTGAGAGAGAGAGAGAGTAGGAGAGTAAGAAATTTAAGAGAGAAAAAGAGAAGATTTGGAGAGAGAGACTGAGAGAGAGAACAAGAGAGAGATGTTAGCGAGAGAGGTAGATGGAATGAGAGATAGAGTTGAGAAAGAGAGAAAGAGACAGAGCAAGAGTGATGCAAACCATGCCAAGAATAATGAGACCCAACAATCAAATTGGTTCCCAAAATTGTTTTACGATTAGATTTGTAGGTGGAAACCTCGACCTGCTATTTATAAGAAAACACAAACCTTATATGTGGAAATACCACAAATGAGATGGTGAATCATTTGATCAGTCAGATGAATGCGACAAGAACAAGTTCTTGATAAGTTCGAAAAGTTCTTCAAAGAACTAAAGAGAAAACTGAAACTAATTTGATCTTCAATAATCAGCCCAATTGATCTCCTTAAATCTCTCAAATCCATGTGAGTCTTGCTAAGTATGGCTTGTAATTGCTTAATGATTCCACATGCTTAAGCTAAAAGTAATCCTTCCAAGTGTATGAGCTTCTTCCACATGTATGGGTTTCAGCAAAGTGCTGAAATTACTTCATCACTTGGATAAACGAAATCCATCCTTGATCTGCACTTGAGTCCAAGTATTTGGGCCTCAAAAAATGTTCCTCAACCCAAATGTTCTACATCAATCCATTGAAAGCTTCTTTAAATCTTTTAACTCTAGCTCTTATAATCAGACCAGTTGGAATATAAATTGGATCAGTTGTATCTAACATGCCTCTATAATCAAAGAGGAAGAGAAGATTTGGAGAGAGAGAGAGGTAGACAGACAGATAGACAGAAAGAGAAAGTGAAGTTGTTGAGAGAGGGAGTGGGAGAGAAAGAAGTTTTGAAAAGAGAGATAGATAGGGACAGTAAGAGAGGGGGAGACACAGAGAGAGGGAAAGAGAGAGATAGACAGACAGATGGAGAAAGCGAAGGTTTTGAGAGAAAGAGTGGGAGAGAAAGAAGTTTAAGAGAGAGACAGAGAGGGAGAGATAGGGTTAATGAAAGACAAATTTTAGATAAAGACAGAAAGAGACAGATAGAAGTTTTTGAGAGAAAACAAAAAAAAATTTTAAAAAAAGGAGAATTTTAGAAAGTGTTGAAGTTCTCAAGAATCTTAGAAGGAAGGCGCAAGAAAGAAGGAAGAAAAGAAGAAAGCTCAGAACTCCTAGATGTGAAAGTTCTGAAATGTAAATCTAATTCAAATGAATTAATCTACAAATGATGTAGCTGAGATTACAATTTATAGACTAAGACTCAATTACTGAATTACACTAATGTCCCTAAGTAATTAACTGAAGATAAGACTAATAATACAAGATCAGAACCACACACTATAGAACACTGCACCTGCACCTACCAAGACAAGCAGCCTAAGCAGCCTTATCTCTAACATCCCCCCTCAAGATCAGTGGCATGACTTGGAAGAGGAATGACACTGAGCTTGTCTCTAAGTTGAAGAAACCTTGAAGTTGAGACTGCCTTGGTGAGAATATCTGCTGTTTGATCAAGAGACAGAATATGATAGACTTCAATTTCTTTATTGTTAACCTTTTCACGAACAAAATAAAGATCTAGTTCAATATGCTTAGTCTTTGAATGAAGGACCGGATTTGCTGACAAGCTGACTGTGCTCATATTGTCACAATATATTCTAGGAACTTTTGGTAGTTGAATGCTGAGTTCTTTGAGTAAAGACTGCAGCCAAGCCAATTCTGCCACTGTACTTGCAAGACTCCTATATTCAGCTTCAGTACTTGATCTAGACACTGTTGCTTGCTTTTTAGATGACCAAGAAACGAGATTAGGGCCAAGATAAACATAAAAACCTGAGGTGCTGCGCCTATCATCAATGTCTGACGCCCAATCAGCATCACAAAAGGCAGTGAGCTCAAGAGCAGATGATCTTTGGAGAACTAGAGCATGACATATGGTGCCTGCTAGATACCTCAGTATTCGTTTAACCAACTTTCAATGTACATCCGTAGGGCAATGCATAAACTGACAAGCTTTGTTCACACTATATGATAATTCTGGTCTAGTAATGGTAATATATTGTAATGCTCCCACAAGAGATCTGTATGCAGCTTGATCAGAAATAGGAGAGCCACTACTAGCTGAGATATGTGGTGTTGAGGCCATAGGAGAGGGCATAGACTTTGCACCTTGCATACCAGCTCTAGCAAGAAGATCCTTAATGTATTTGGACTGAGATAAGTATATTGCACCAGCAGAACTATAAGTAACTTCAATACCTAAGAAGTATTTAAGTTTCCCAAGATCCTTTAATGAGAACTTTGCATTCAGTTGATCAATCAAGTACTGAACCAAAGTTGGTGAGGATCCAGTAATCAAAATATCATCCACATAGACTAAAACATAGAGAGAATGATGAGAAGTAACCTGAAGAAACAAGGAAGAATCACATTTTGCCTTGGTAAAACCAAGATCAAGTAAAGCTTCAGACAATTTTTGAAACCATGCACAAGGAGCTTGCTTAAGGCAATAGAGAGCCTTATGAAGCTTGCAAACTTGAGATGAGTCAGCTGATTCATATCCAGGAGGCTGCAGCATGTATACATCTTCATTCAAATCACCATTTAAAAAGGCATTATTAACATCTATTTGATGGATGTTCCACCCTTTTGATAAGGCCAAAGTGAGAAGAACCCGAATTGTGACTGGTTTTACTACTGGACTGAAAACTTCATGAAAATCAACTCCTGCCTCTTGATTATACCCTTTTGCAACTAATCTTGCTTTATATTTGTTGACAGTGCCATCTGGATTTTCTTTAACTTTAAACACCCATTTGCACCCTATAGGCCTCCTATCTTTGGGTAAAGCTTCTAAACTCCATGTCTTGTTGCTCATGAGTGCTGCATACTCAAGATCCATTGCACACTTCCATTCTGGTATATTAAGAGCTTCTTCAACAGTTTGAGGCTCTCTAGAGATAGTAAGTGCTGTTGGTACAGTTCCTCTTACTTTGCTACTAGTCACCATTGAGTGATTGTTTGAATTGAGTGCCCTTGCTTTGCTACGGGTCACCATTGGGTGGACATTTTGAGGCAGAAGTTGAGGAACTTCAAATTCTGCAGAGGGACCTGAAACATGTTGCAAAGAATCCATAATATTGGTATTATTAGCAAGTGCACATGAGTTATTTGTTTGTTCAGCAAATGCATTGGTATTCTGAGTATGTCTTGCGTTAGGGAATGATAGAATAGGAGGTATGGCTGAAGGTGGAGGAGAAACAAAATGTGATTTGTTACTGGAGAGTGACTGCTGTGAGGAACCCTTGCTGTTCTTGAATGGAAAACTACTTTCATCAAATATGACATCTCTAGATATAATTGTTTTCCCATCAGGATGTAGACACTTGTATCCTTTGTGTGCTGGACTATAACCAAGGAAAGTGCATTCAATGGATTTGAACTGAAACTTGGGATTATTGTAGGGCCTTAGGTTAGGATAGGCTGCACACCCAAAGACTTTAAGAGAAGAATAATCAGGTTTGATTTTGTACAAGGTTTCAAAAGGAGTAGAACCATTTAGGACTGGTGTGGGTAGTCTATTAATGAGATACACAGCTGTGCTAAAAGCTTCAGTCCAAAATGAACTAGGTAAAGATGATTGGTGAAGCAAGGCTAGTCCAGTCTCAGTTATATGTCTATGTTTCCTTTCTACAAGCCCATTTTGTTCATGTGTATAAGGACATGAAACACGATGAACTATCCCTTGGTCTTTCAAATATTCAGTGAAAGCTCTAAACTCTCCTCCCCAATCAGTTTGTAAGGCAAGGATTTTGTGGTTGGTTTGAAGTTCTACTTGTTTCTTGAAATGAATAAAGGTCTGTAATGCATCAGACTTGCTTTTGAGAAAGTAAATCCATGTGTAACAGGTAAAGGTGTCTACAAAATGTATGTAATATCTATGTCCCTCTTTTGACAGCATAGGTGCTAGTCCCCACAAATCAGAATGAATTAGTTGAAGAGGTTTTGAGTATTCTGTTTGAGAAGAGGCAAAAGGAAATTTATGTAATTTACTAAGGCAACAAGATGAACAAAAGGAAAGTTCTTTATTTGGTATTCTGATGTTACAAGAAGTGAGTACATTCTTGATAGTTTGTGCAGAAGCATGGCCCAATCTAACATGCCATTTGTCTAACTCAGAACAAGAATTTAACAAAGAAGAAGTATGGGAACTATGTACAGCAGGTGAAGTAATATTTGGTGACTGAGTTGTTGACACCTTTGCATTGATATATGGTCCTTTTTCAATACGAAATTCATCAAAGACATACAAACCTTTTCTAACAGTCCCCTTCAAAAGTATTTGATGAGTATCCTGAGATTTAACATAACAAGAGTCAGGATGGAACTCAAAATAGACATAATTGTCTTTTGCAAACTGAGAAACACTCACAAGGTTTTTGGTAATATTTGGAACATGAAGAAGTGAGTTTAGGGGAAGATTTTGATTAGAAAAGCAAGACTTAATTTGAGAATTACCAATGTTTTTAATGAACAAACCTGAGCCATTACCAATTTGCACCTTCTCCTTTCCATTATATGGAGTCTTTTGTACAATGTTAGAGGCATCCACTGCTGCTGTTAGAAGTGAGCATTGCATAGGGTGTGTTTCTGACACTGCCATTGGTGCCATTAGCTGTCTTGCTGAAGTGGCTAGGCACTTGAGCTGGTCCTTGAAAACTTTCATCAAATCTGTGATAACAACTCCAGGACTGATGTCCATATCTCCCACATAATTGACATTGAATGTTGCTTTTATCTGAAAACCTTCCATTTCTACCAGCAAACCGCCCATTGTTGTAACTCCCTTTGCCTCTGAAAAAGTTTCCTCTACCTCCAAACCTTCCTCTATTTGCATACTGACCAGGGAAACTTTGATAACCACTTCGGTTCACATTGTAATTCTGAGGATGTGTAGCAAGATTCACTGTCATAGCTTCTACTTCTTTATGATGCTTCTCAATTCTATTTTCTTGTGCAAGCAATAATGCTTCAATCTCTTCAACTGAATATGGATCAGTTCTAGAAAGAATGGATGTAACAAAACCATCATATTCTGAGGAAAGACCATCAAGAATTACCTCTATATGGTCACTTTCTGTAATTGCATGTCCAACTGAAGCCAAAGAATCAACAAGATTCTTGATCTTTAAAAGATAATCAGTGGCTGTCATGGATCCCTTCTTCATAGTCTGCAGCTGCGCCTTGAATTGCTTGATCTTTGCCTTTGTATGAGAAGCAAAGAAAGTTTCCACCTTTTCCCAGACCTGGTACGAAAATTCACATCCCACCATTCTTGTAAGAATATTTTCTGACATTGTTGACAGCAGCCAAGACAGCAAGAGTTGATCTTGCTTCTTCCGAAGAACATACTGCTGACTCAAGATCCCAAGAACTCTTCCTTGCTCATCTATTGCAAATCTTGATGGCACTTCTTGATCACCACTGATGTATTTCTCTAGTTCATGCCCTTTGATGGCTGCAAGAACTTGTTGTTTCCACAGCAGATAGGAATTGCTGTCTAATTTCACAGAAATAGAATGACTAAAAGAAACTAGTGAAGCATTCAAAGATGCTAAAGAAAACGTATTCATATTCTCTCCCATTGGATCAAAGCTCTGATAACATGTTGAAGTTCTCAAGAATCTTAGAAGGAAGGCGCAAGAAAGAAGGAAGAAAAGAAGAAAGCTCAGAACTCCTAGATGTGAAAGTTCTGAAATGTAAATCTGATTCAAATGAATTAATCTACAAATGATGTAGCTGAGGTTACAATTTATAGACTAAGACTCAATTACTGAATTACACTAATGTCCCTAAGTAATTAACTGAAGATAAGACTAATAATACAAGATCAGAACCACACGCTATAGAACACTGCACCTACACCTATCAAGACAAGCAGCCTAAGCAGCCTTATCTCTAACAGAAAGAGAGAGGGAGCGAGGGGAGGGAGAAAGCAACATGCAAAGAGAGGGAGAGAGAGAGAGAGAGATAGCATACGAGAGAAGTTTCAGAGAGAGACAACATAGGGAAGACGTTTTAGAGGAGGAGAGAAAGAGAGAGAGAGAGGGTGAGAAGTTTTAGGAAGAGAGCTAGAGAGGGGGAACCTTTAGAAAAAATGAAAGTGTGGGGAAGAGAGAGAGAGAGAGGAATAGTGGGAGAGAAAGAAAATATGTGTAGAGGGAGAGGTTTTTGAGGGAGACTACAAAAGAGAGAGGGAAAGAGACCGAGAGGCAGATAAAGAGAGAAAGTGAAGTTTTTGAGAAAGAGAGAGTGGGAGAGAAAGAAGTTTAAGAGAGAGAGGGTGAGAGAGAAAAAGAGAAGTTTTGGAAAGAGCAACAGAGAGGGAAAGCAAGAGAGAGAAGATAAATAGAGATAGACAGAGAGAGAAAATGAAGTTGTTGAGAGAGCGAATGGGAGAGAAAGAAGTTTAAGAGAAAAAGAGGGAGAGATAGAGTTAGTGAGAGACAAATTTTGGTCAAAGAGAGAAGTTTTAAAGAGTAAGACAACATATGTGAGAAGTTTAAGAGGAGGGGAGAGAGAGATTGGAGTTTTATAGAGACCAAGAGAGAGAGAGGGAGAAAGGTTTTAAGAAGAGAGCTAAAGAGACACAGGGAAGCTTTAGACCAAATGAAAGTGAGGAAGAGAGACAGGAGAGAGAAAGAGACATAGATGTTTTAGAGAGAGATTAAGAGAGAGAGGGAAAGAGAGATAGATAGACAAAGAAAGTGAAGTTTTTTAGGGTGAGAAGTAGGGGGAAAGATGTTCAAGAGAGAGAGGGAAAAAGAGAGAGAGAGACAGACAGACAGACAAAGAAAGCAAAATTTTTGAGAGAGAGTGGGAGAGAAAGAAGTTTAAGAGAGAGATAGAAAAGTTTTGGAGAGAGAGAGAGAGAGCAAAAGAAAGAGTGTTGGGAGGGAGAGAGAGGGACAAAGAGATGGATGCTTTCGAAAGAATGAAAGAGAGAGAGAGAGAGAAGTTCTATTAGAGTGACATGGAAAGGAGGTTTTGAGATAGAGAGGTAAAGAGAGGGAAGGCATGTGTGTGTTGGGGAGGGAGGAGGTGGGGGAGAGAGATTGTGTTAGTGAGAGACAAATTTTAGACAAAGAGAGAAAGAGACAGACAGAAGCTTTCAAGAGAAAAACATAAGAAGTTTTAAGCAAAGAGAGAAGTTTTAGGGATAGAGGGAGGTGTTGGGGAGAGCAAGAACAAGAGAGAGAGGGAAGTTTTTGAGCAAGAGAGAGAGAAAGAGAGCATATGAGAGAGGTTTCAGAGAGAGAGAGAGAGAGCTTATGACAGATGTTTTAGGGGATGAAAGAGAGAGGGAGAGTGAAGCTTTAGTGTAGGCAAGGGGAAGAGAAGTTTTAGAAAGAGTGAGTGAGAGAGAGAGAGAGAGAGAGAGAGAGAAGTTTGATGAAGAGAGCTAGAGAGAGAAGGGGCTTTAGAAAGAATGAAAGAAAAAGAGACAAAGAGAGAAAGAGAACATTTTGAGAGTGAGCGAGAGAGAGAGTGGGAGAGTGGGAGAGAAAGAACTTTAATAGGAGAGAGAGGAAGAGAGAGGGAAAGAGAAGTTTTAGGAGAGAGACAGAGAGGGAGAGAAGATAGAGAGAGAAGTTTTAGGGAGAGAGCTAGAGAGAGAGAGAAGCATTAGAAAGAAGCAAAGAAAGAGAGACAGAGAGAGAAGCAGAACATTTGGAGAGAGAGAGAAAGAGAAGTTTTAGAGAGAGACTACAAGAGAGAAAGATAGACAGACAGACAAACAAAGAAAGTGAAGTTTTAGAGAGAGAGGGTGGGAGAGAAAGAGAGGCAGTGAGAGAGAAAGAGAAGTTTAGAGAGAGACTGCAAGAGAGGAGAAACAAATAGATGATAGAGCAAGAAAGAGAGAGAGAGTAGGGAGAGAGAAGTTTTAGAGGTAGAGAGTGAAGCTTAGGAGGTGAGAGAGAGAGAAGTTTTAGAGAGTGTGAGAGAGAGAGATTTTAGGGAGAGCACTAGAGAGAGAGGGAAACATTAGAAAGAAGCAAAGAGAGATAGAGAAAGAGAAAGAGAAGTTTTTGAGAGAGACTTGAGAGAGGAGAATAGATTGACAAACAGACAGAGTGAGAAAGAGAGAGAGTGGGGAGAGAGAAGTTTTAGAGAGAAAGAGTGAAGCTTTAGGGAGGACAAGAGAGAGAGAACTTTTAGAGAGATTGAGAGAGAGAAAGAGATAGGGCTTAGGGAGAGAGAGCTAGAGAGAGAAAGGGAAGCTTTGGAAAGAATGAAACAGAGAGAAAGGGAAAGAGAGAAACACAGAAATGGAAAGAGAAAGTGATATTTTTGAGAAAGTGTGTGAGAGAAAGAAGTTTAAGAGAGAAAGAAAGAGAAGTTTTGGAGAGAGATAGACATATATAGCAAGAGAGAGAAGATAGAGAGAGGAAGTGTATGAAAGAGAGAGGGTAATATAGACAGAGAGCTAAATAGAGTGAGAGAACTTTTATATAGAAAAGGCAGAGAGAGAGACCAACATGGACAGAGTAAGTGGGGAGAGAGAGTGTTTAGGGAGGGCGAGAGAGAGAAGTTTTAGAGTGAACAAAAAAGAGAGAGACAAAGAAAAGTGATGTTTTTGAGAGAGAATACGAGACAAAGAAGTTTAAGAGAGAGAGGAAGAGAAGGAGAAAGATAGATAGAGACAGAAAAAATAGAACAAGAGAGAGAAGATAGAGAGAGTGAGCATAAGAGAGAGAGAGTGAGAGATAGAGATCACAAGAGCCACCTAGAGAGAGATAGATGTTTAAAAGGGGGGAGAGAGAGAGAGGTTGAGAGTACAAGAGGGAGAGAAACAGACAGAGAGAGAACATGAAGTTGCTGAAAGAGAGTGGGAGAGAAAGAAGTTTAAGAGAGAGAGAAGGAGGGAGGGATAGAGTTCATAAGAGACAAATTTTAAACAAAGAGAGAAAGAGATAGACGTAAATTTTCAAGAGAAATCAAAAGAAGTTTTAAACAAAGGGAGAAAATTTAGAGAAAAAGAGGGAGGTGTTGGGGGGAGAGAGAAGTTTTAGAGAGAGCAAGAGAGAGAGAAAGAACTTTTAGATAAAAAAGATAGAGTGAGATACAGAGCAAGCATATGAGAGAGGTTGCAGAGAAAGAGACAGCATATGATGGAAGTTTTGGAGGAGGATAGAGAGAGAGAGAGTGAAGGTTTCAGGTAGTCAAGAGAGAGAAGTTTTAGAGAGAGTGAGGGAGAAGTTTTAGCGAGAGAGTTAGAGAGAAAGCAAGAGAAGAATGAAAGAAACAGTGGTCAAGAGAGCAAGAGATGATTTGGAGAGAGAGAGAGAGAGAGAGAGAGAGAGAAGTTTTAGAAAGAGAGAGGGAGAGGAAGACAGATAGACAAAAAGAGAAAGTGAAGTTGTTGAGAGAGAGTGGGAGAGAAAGAAGCTTAACAAAGAGAGGTTGAGAGAGAGAAAGAGAAGTTTTGGAGAAAGAGAGACAGAGAGGGAGAGTAGGAGAGAAAAGATAGAGAGAAAGAGAGAAGAGAGAGAGAGAGAGAGAGAGAGAGAGAGAGAGAGAGAGAGAGAGAGAGAGAGACAAACAGAGAGAGAAAGTTAAGTTTTTGAGAGAGAGTGTGGAAAAGAAAGAAGTTTAAAAAAAAAAAAAAAAGAGAGGGAGAGAAGGAGAGAAATAGAAGTTTTGGAGAGAGACAGAGTGGGAGAGAAAGAGAGAGTTAGAGAGGGAGGGAGAGCATATCAGAGAAGTTTAAGAGAGAGAGATGTATGAGAGAAGTTTTCATGGAGGACAAAAAGTGTAAGTTTAAGGGAGAGCATATCAGAGAAGTTTAAGAGAGAGAGAGATGTATGAGAGAAGTTTTCAAGGAGGACAAAAAGTGTAAGTTTAAGGGAGAGTGAGCTAGAGAGAAGTTTTAGATAGAGTGATAGAGAGAGAGAGACAGAGAGAGAGAGAGAGGGAAGCTTTAGAAAGAATGAAGGAAAGAGAGACAAAGAGGGAAAGAAGATTTGGAGAGAAAGAAAGAGAGAGACAGAAGTTTTAGAGAGACACTGCAAGAGAGAGGAAAAGAGAGAGATAGACGGCCAAACAAAAAGAGAAATAGAAGTTTTTAAGAGAGAGAGTGGGAGAGAAAGAAGGTTAAGAGAGAGTGAAAGGGAGAGACTGAGAGAAGAAAGACTAAGAGGGAGAGATGTAGAAAAAAATAGAGAGAGAGATTGTTGGGTTGAGAGAGAGAAAGAGAGGTTTTTGGGAGAGAAAGTGATACGGAACCTCATGGATATTTATGATCTAGAAACCCCAAACACACAATTGATAGAGAACAAGAATAGATGGAGAACTCCCAACCTATTGAACTCCGAAATGACTAATGCAAATGGAAACGCAAATAATCGGTTGATTGAGGAATCAAGAACAGAAATTCACTAGGATGTAAATACCTTGATGAAGTTCAATTTTTGATGCAATAGAGATTCAAGCCAAGCCTTGAACAAGAGTATAAAACTCCAAAACAATTTTGTTTTTCATTCATTCTGCTGATTCTCGTCCATCTACTAGGGTATTTATATCTCCACAAGTTTAAATAACCTAGACTATTAGGTTAGGCCTTAAAAATGGGACTCCCAACATAAAAAACAAACCCAAATGCAAATTGCAAGTAGTAAACTGCACAAAAACTAATCTATTATTAACTTGGAAAGATGAATTAAACATAGATTGGACCCATTTTGTAAATTCAGCCCAATTTGATTAGGTGAAGCTCTATTGGCCTTCATTGCACCTTGAGCTTCCATTCCTTCTAACATTCTGCCGATATAAGTTTGAAGTGATTCCTTGAACTTTTTGGCCCTTAATCTTGTAATTGTTCCTTGAGGCAATGTCAGCTCATCCGCTACTCCTCTCCTCTTGCCATCCATGCTTGTGCTCACATCAGAAAGAAGTTGAAGAGTAGGAGAGAGAGATGTTTTGGAGACAAAGACAGAGAGAGACTGACAGCCAGACAGAGAGAGAAAGTGAAGTTTTTTGAGAGATAGTGTGGGAGAGAATGAAGTTTAAGAGAGAAAGGGGAAGAAAGAAAGAAAGAGATTGGAGAGAGAGACAGAGAGCGAGAGGAAGAGAGAGAAGATAAAGGGAGATAAGTTTTGGATAGAGAGATAGAGACATAAGGAGTGAGAATGAGAGAGAACTTTTAAAGAGAGGGAGAGGGGGAGAGAAAGAGAGAGAGAAGATTTAGATAAAGAAAAGTTTTAAGGAGAGAAAAAGAAAACCTGGTCAGGCAAGAGAAAAAATTGAGAGGAGTTTTGGTGGGAGATATAGAGAAGTTTTAAACAAAAAGGATAGTTTTAGAGAGAGAAATTGAGTAAATGATAGAAAAAGCAAGAAAGGGAAAGAAAAGTTTTAGAAATAGAGAAAGAGGTTTCTGCAAGAGGGGAAGAAGTTTTAGAGACACAGAGAAAGAAGTTTTGGAGAGAGAAGGAGAAAGAAAGACATAGAAGTTTAGAAAGAAATAGAGAGAGGTTCTAAAAAGAGAGAGAAAGGGTGTGAGAGGAGTTTTGGAGAGAGAGTAGTTTTAGAGAGAGAAAGTGAATAAATGATAGAAAGAGGGGGAGTGAGGGAAAGAGATGTTTTAGATAAAGAGAGAGGTTTCAGTGAGAGAGAGAGAGGACAAAAGATGTTTTATGTAAAGAGAGGTTTTAGTGAGAGAGGGAGACAACTTTTAGAGACACAAAGAGAGAGAGAGAGAGAGAGAGAGAGAGAGAGAGAGAGAGAAATAGAAGTTTTAAAGAGAGAAAGAGATAAGAGAGAGAAGTTTTAGTGAGAGCATCAGAGAGGGATAGAGAAAGAGATGTTCAAGAGTGAGAGACAGAGAGATGGAGAAACATGTTGGAGAGAGTGTGTGTTGAGGAGAGGGGGGAGAAAGGGAGCGGAAGAGTAAAGGGGGGAGAGAGAGAGAGAGAGAGAGAGAGAGAGAGAGAGAGAAAGAGAGTGAGGAAGGGAGAGAGTGTGTTGGGGAGAGGGGGAGAGAGAGAGAAAGGGAGAGATAAAGAGAAAGGTTTTAAAGAAAGAAAGAGAGATGGAGAGACAAGTTTTAGAGATTGAGTGTGCATATTTTAGAGAGAGAGAGAGAGAGAGAGAAAGATATGTGTTGAGGAAAGAGAGAGTAAGTGTGTGTGTGTGTGATGAAGTCATACATTGGTTAGGCGGAGAGGTCTTGGGTGTTATATATATGAGTTCGCAAACCTTCCCTTACAAGCTAGCTTTTGAGATGGAGTTAGGTGGGTTCATATTAGTGTGTGTTCAAGGAGAGAGAGGGAAACAGAGTTAGAGAGTGAGAAAGGAAGAGAGAGAGAGAGATGTGTTCCAAAGAGATAAAGAGATATTGGGGGGAGAAAGAAAGAGAGAGAGGGAGAGAGATGTTTGACAGAGAAAGAAAGAGTGAATTTTGGGGCCCCAAAGAGCATGTTGGGGGGGGGAGAGAGAGAGAGACAGAGATAAAAGGGAGAGAGGGATGAAGATATGGGAGAAAAAAAGAGAGCAAGAGGGAGGGAGGGAGGGAGAATGTGTGAGCCAAGGAGGAATTTTAGAAATAGACAGAGAGAGAGAGAGAGAGAGAGAGAGAGAGAGAGAAGTTCTAAAAGGAGGGAGAGATGAAGAGAGACAGAAATTTTAGAGAGAGTGAGAGTGAAAGAAAAATTTTAGAGAGTGTTTGAGTGAGGGAGAGAGAAAATGGTGGGGGAAAAGAGTGAGGGAGATTGTTGGGCAGTGAGATATAGAGAATGTTTGAGTGTTGGGGAGCACGAGTGCCAAAGAGAGAGAAAAAGAGTGTTGGGGTGAGGGAGAGGGAGAAAACTTTTAGTGAAAGTGCCGTGGAGAGGATTGGAGATAAAGAGAAAGGGCAAGTGTGTGTGTGTGTGTGATAGGGAGAGTGTTAGGTGGGTTCATATCATATGGTATCAGAGCCTACTCTACTCTGGTTGGTGTGGGCCATGGATCTTGGTTCTCTGTACGAGGACGTACAGTCTAAAGGGGTCGGGAATGATGAAGTCTCACATTGGTTAGGTAGGGAGGTCTTGGGTGTTATATATATGGGTTCGCAAACCTCCCCTTACAAGCTAGCTTTTGAGGTGGAGTTAGGTGGGTTCATATCAGAAATAGAGTTAGTAATTGACAAATTTTAGACAAAAAGAGAAAGAGAGAGAGATAGAAGTTTTAAAGAGAATGCACAAGAAGTTTTAAACAAAAAGAGAAGTTTTAGATAGAGGCAGAGAGAGTGAGGTGTTGGGCTAAGTGAGAACAAAAGAGAGAGAGTGTGTGAGAGAAAGAGAAGTAGTAGAAAAAGTGAGTGATAGAGAAGTTTTAGAGCTAGAGAGAAGTTTTAGATAAATCAAGCAACGAGGAAATTTTAGAGAGAGAGAAGTTTAAGGGAGAGAGTAAAAGAGAGAGGGAGAAGGAGAGAGAGTGTGAGAGAGAAGTTTTAGGGAAGTGCTAGAGGGAGAAAGAGGGAAGCTTTAGAAAGACTAAAGAGAGAGAGAGAAAGAAGTTTTATAGAGAGACACAAGGAGAGCTAGAAAGTGACAGATAGAAAAAAAGAGAAAGTGAATTTGTTGAGAGAGTACGATAGAAAGAAGTTTAAGAGAGAGAGAGGGTGAGAGAGAGAAAGAGAAGTTTTGGGGAGAGAGACTGAGAAGGAGAGTAGGAGAAGGAAGATAGAGAGAGAGGTAAAGAAGGAGAGAGAGTGACAGACAGACAGACAGAGAGAGAGGAAGAGAGACAAACAAAAAGAGAGAGAGAGAAAGAAGTTTTTGAGAGAAACTGGAAGAGAGAAACTTTAAGGGAGAGACAAAGAGAGAGAGAGAAAGAAAAGTTTTGGAGGGAGAGATAGAGAGGGAGAGCAAGAGCAATAACATAGAGATAGACAAAGTGTGCAAGAAGATCAAGAGACAGTGTGAGAGAGAGAGAGAGAGCATATGAGAGGAGTTTAAGAGAGAGAGACAGCATATGGGAGAAGTTTTGAAGGAGGAGAGAGAGAAGTTTTAGAGAAAGCAAGTGAGCAAGCAAGAGAGAGAGAGAGGTTTTAGGGATAGTGCTAGAGAGAGGGAAGCTTCAGAAAGAATGAAAGAAAAAGAGATAGAGAGAGAAAGAGAAGATTTGGAGAGAGAGAGAGATGTTTTAGAGGGAAAGTGAGGGAAAGAGAAAGACAAACAGCCAAATAGAGAGAGAAAGTGAAGTATTTGAGAGAGAGAGTGGGAGAGAAAGAAGTTTAAGAGAGAGAGAGAGACTGAGATGGAAACAAGGGAGAGAAGAGAGAGAGAAAGCAAAGTTTTGGAGGGAGTGATATGAACCCACCTAACTCCACCTCAAAAGCTAGCTTGTAAGGGGAGGTTTGTGAACTCATATATATAACACCCAAGACCTCTCTACCTAACCAATGTGCGACTTCATCATTTTTGACCCCTTTAGATTGTACATCCTCATACAGAGAACCAGGATCCATGGCCCACATCGACCAGAGTAGGGTAGGCTCTGATACCATATGATATGAACCCACCTAACTCCACCTCAAAAGCTAACTTGTAAGGGGAGATTTGTGAACTCATATATATAACACCCAAGACCTCTCTGCCTAACCAATGTGGCACTAACATTATACTCATATCAGGGAGACTATGAGAAAGACACAAAAAGAGTGAAACAAAGAGAGAGACAGAGACAAAGACAAAGTGAAAGATTAAGTGATCTTTCTAAGAGAGAGAGTGGGAGAGAAATAACTTTAAGAGAGAGGGAGAGAGAGAGAGAGAGAGGGAGACAAACAGACAGATAGATAGAGAAAGTAAAGATTTTGAGAAAGAGGGTAGGAGAGAAAGAAGTTTAAGAGAGAGAAAGAGAAGTTTTGGAGAGATAGACAAAGAGGGAAAGTAGGAGAGAGAAGAGACAAAGAGAGGTAGAGAGAGAGAGATAGAAGTTTTAGAGAGAATGAGTGACAGAGAGAGAAGTTTTAGAGAGAGCTAGATCAAGAGAGAACTTTTATATAGAAAAAGACAGAGAGAGTGATGAAGTCCCACATTGGTTAGGCAGAGAGGTCATGGGTGTTATATATACGGGTTTGTAAATCTTCCCTTATAAGCTAGCTTTTAAGGTGGAGTTAGGTGGGTTCATATCATATAGTATCAGAGTCTACCCTGTGATAGTCAGTGTGGGCCATGAATCTGGTTCTCTATACAAGGACGTACAGTCTAAAGGGGTCAAGAATGATGAAGTCCCACATTGGTTAGGTAGAGACGTCTTGGGTGTTATATATATAGGTTTGCAAACCTCCCCTTACAAGCTAGCTTTTAAGGTAGAGTTAGGTGGGTTCATATTAGAGAGACATAGAGAGAGAGTGGGTAGAGAGATGTTTCAAGAGAGAGTGTATTAGGAAAGTTTTAGAGATAGAGAGACAGCATATGAGAGAACGTTTAGAGGAGGGGAGAGAGACAGTGATGTTTAAGGAAGGCAAGAGAGAGAGAGTGTGTGTGTATCTTTAGGGAGGGTGAGAAAGAGAGACAAAGACAGAGGTAGAGAGAGGGAGGGTGTATGTGTGTGTGTGTTGGGGATAGCGACAAAGAGAGTTAGTGAGAGACAAATTTAAGACAATGAGAGAAAGAGAGAGATAGAAGTTTTACATAGAAAGCAAAAGAAGTTTAAAACAAAGAGAGAAGTTTTAAAGGGAGAGAGAGAAAGTGAGTGAGAGAGAAAGTTTTAGAGAGAGAGAGATAGTGTATGAGAGAAGTTTTAGAGGAGGGATGAGAGAGAGAGAGAAAGAGTTTAGGGAGGGCGAGAGAGAGAAGTTTTAGAGAGTGAGTGAGAGAGATATTTTAGAGAGAGAGTGAT
Source organism: Dicorynia guianensis (assembly GCA_037013595.1). Classification (NCBI taxonomy): domain Eukaryota; kingdom Viridiplantae; phylum Streptophyta; class Magnoliopsida; order Fabales; family Fabaceae; genus Dicorynia; species Dicorynia guianensis. The sequence goes on from JASUAB010000015.1 coordinate 10,048,118, forward strand.
AGAGACAGTGGTAGAGAGAGGGAGGGAGGGAGGGAGAGAGAGGGAGAGAAATGGTGGGGGGAGAGAGTGCAGGAGATTGTTAGGCAGAGAGAGACAAAGAATGTGTGAGTATTGAGGAGCACGAGAGCAAGAGAGTGTGTTGGCAATGGTGGGAGAGAGAGAAGTTTTAGAGAGACAACACAGAGAGAAGGATTAGAAACAAAGAGGACAATTGAGTGTGTGAGTGTGTCTCGAGGAAACACAGAGAGATAGAGTTAGTGACAGACAAATTTTAGACCAAAAAAAAGAGAGAGATAGAAGTTTTAGAGAGAATGCAAAATAAGTTTTAAACAAAGAGAAAAATTTTAGAGAGAGAGAGGTGTTAGGGAGGGCAAGAGTAAGATAGAGAAAGAAATTTTAGAGAGAGTGAGTGACAGAGAAGTTTTACAGAGAGAGAGAGGGAGAAAGAGGGAGAAAGAGAGAGAGAACAGTTTTAGAGAGAGGAAGTGTGAAAGAAAGAAGTTTGAGACAAAGATAGAGAGAAATGGAACCTATATATAGAAAAATACATAGAGAAAGAGCAAGAGAGAGAGAGAGAGAGAGAGAGAGAGAGAGAGAGAAGTTTTAGAAAGACTGCAAGAGAGAGAGAAATAGAGGGAAAGAGTGTTAGAATTCTCAAGAACTTCAGAAAGAAAGAAAGCTCAAGAACTTTTAGACAAGAAAGTTCAGGAAAGGAAACTGTGATTCAATCTATTATTCTGCAAATGATGTAGCTGAGATTACAATTTTTAGGCTAAGACTTAATTATTGAATTACACTAATGTCCTTAACTAATAAACTACAAATTGAATTACACTAATGTCCTTAACTAATAAACTGCAACCAAAACCAGACTAACAGATTGCTAACAGAACAAAGACTAGGCCTAATAGATTACTAACATACTCCACGTGACAAGCCTGCAGCTGCTGAACTAAACTCTTTTCTCTAACATCCCCCCTCAAGATTAGTGGCATGACTTGGAAGAGGAATGACACTGAGCTTGTCTCTAAGTTGAAGGAACCTTGAAGTTGAAACTACCTTAGTGAAGATATCTGCTGTTTGATCAAGGGATGAAATATGATAGACTTCAATTTCTTTATTGTTGACCTTTTCACGAACAAAATAGAGATCTAGTTCAATATGTTTAGTCTTTGAATGAAGGATAGGATTTGCTGATAAACTGACTATGCTCATATTGTCATAGTATATTGTAGGAACTTTTGGTAATTGAATGCTGAGTTCTCTGAGTAAAGACTACAGCCAAGCTAATTCTGCGACTGTACTTGCAAGACTTCTATATTCTGTTTCAGTACTTGATCTAGACACTGTTGTTTGCTTTTTAGAGGACCAAGAAATGAGATTAGGACCAAGATATACACAGAAACCTGAGGTACTATGCCTATCATCAATGTCTGATGCCTAATCAGCATCACAAAAGGCAGTGAGATCAGGAGCGGATGATCTTTGGAGAACTAGAGCATGACATATGGTGCCTGGTAGATACCTCAGTATTCGTTTAACCAACTTCCAATGTACATCTGTAGGACAGTGCATAAATTGACAAGCTTTGTTTACACTATATGATAATTCTGGTCTAGTAATGGTAATATATTATAATGCTCCCACAAGTGATCTGTATGCAGCTTGATCAGAAATAGGAGAACCACTACTAGCTGAGATATTTGGTGTTGAGGCCATAGGAGAGGGCATAGACTTGGCACCTTGCATACCAGCTCTGGTAAGAAGATCCTTAATGTATTTGGACTGAGATAGGTATATTACACAGCAGAACTGTAAGTAACTTCAATACCTAAGAAGTATTTACATTTCCTGAGATCCTTTAATGAAAACTTTGCATTTAGTTGATCAATCAAGTTCTGAATCAAAGTTGGTGAAGATCCAGTCAAAATATCATCCACATAGACTAAAACATAGAGAGAATGATGGGAGGTAACCTGAAGAAACAAGGAAGAGTCACATTTTGCCTAGGTAAAACCAAGATCAAGTAAAGCTTCAGACAATTTTTGAAACTATGCACGAGGAGCTTGCTTAAGGCCATAGAGAACCTTATGAAGTTTGCAAACTTGAGATGAGTCAGTTGATTCATATCCACGAGGCTGCAGCATGTATACATCTTCATTCAAATCATCATTTAAAAAGGCATTATTAACATTATTTGATGGATGTTCCACCCTTTTGATAAGGCCAAAGTAAGGAGAACCCAAATTGTGACTAGTTTTACCACTGGACTGAAAACCTCATGGAAATCAACTCCTGCCTCTTGATTTTACCTTTTGGCAACTAGTCTTGCTTTATATTTGTTGACAGCACCATCTAGATTTTCTTTAACTTTAAGCACCCATTTGCAACCTATAGGCCTCCTATTTTTGGGTAAAGCTTCTAAACTCCATGTCTTGTTGCTCATGAGTGCTGCATACTCAAGATCCATGGCACACTTCCATTCTGGTATATTAAGAGCTTCTTCAACAGTCTGAGGCTCTCTAGAAACAGTAAATACTGTTGGTTCAGTTCCCCTTGCTTTGCTACAAGTCACCATTGAGTGGTTGTTTGATTTGAGTGCCCTTGCTTTGCTACGGGTCACCATTGAGTGCACATTTTGAAACGGACGTTGAGGAACTTCAAAGTTTGCAAAGGAACCTGAAACATGTTGCAAAGAATCCATAATATTGGTATTATTAGCAAGTGCACATGAGTTATTTGTTTGTCTATCAAATGCATTGGTATTCTGAGTATGTCTTGCATTAGTTAATATAGAGAATGATAGAATAGGAGGTATGGCTGAAGGTGGAGAAACAGAATGTGATTTGTTACTGGAAAGTGATTGCTGTGAGTAACCCTTGCTGTTCTTGAATGGAAAACTACTTTCATCAAATATGATATCTCTAGATATAATTATTTTCCCATCAAGATGCAGACACTTGTATCTTTTGTGTGCTGGACTATAACCAAGAAAGGTGTATTCAATGGATTTGAATTGAAACTTGGGATTATTATAGGGCTTTAGGTTAGGATAGGCTGCACACCCAAAGACTTTAAGAAAAGAATAATAAGGTTTGAAATGGAGTAGAACCATTTAAGATTGGTGTGGGTAGTCTATTAATGAGATACACAGCTATGCTAAAGGCCTCAGTCCAAAATGGACTAGGTAAAGATGATTAGTGAAGCAAGGCTAGTCCAGTCTCAGTTATACATCTGTGTTTTCTTTCTGCAAGCCCATTTTGTTCATGTGTATAAGGACATGAAACACGATGAACTATTCCTTGGTCTTTCAAATATTCAGTGAAAGCTCTAAATTCTCCTCCCCAATCAGTTTGTAAGGCAAGGATTTTGTGGTTGGTTTGAAGTTCCACTTGTTTCTTGAAATGAATAATGGTCTATAATGCATCAGACTTGCTTTTAAGAAAGTAAATCTATATGTAGCGGGTAAAAGTATCCACAAAATATATGTAATAACTGTGACCTTCTTTTGACAGCACTAGTGCTGGTCCCCACAAATTAGAATGGATTAGTTGAAGAGGTTTTGAGTATTCTGTTTGAGAAGAGACAAAAGGAAATTTGTGTATTTTACTAAGGCAACAAGATGAACAAAAGGAAAGCTCTTTATTTGGTATTCTGATGTTATAAGAAGTGAGTACACTCTTACAGCTTGTACAGAGGCATAGCCCAATCTAACATGCCATTTGTCTAACTCAGAACAAGAATTTAACAATGAAGAAGTATGGGAACTATGTACAATAGATGAAGTAACATTTGGTGACTGAGTTGCTGACACTTTTGCAGTGGTATACGGTTCCTTTTGAATATGAAATTGATCAAAGACATACAAGCCTTTTCTAACAGTCCCCTTCAAAAGTATTTGATGAGTATCCTAAGATTTAACATAACAAGTGTTAGGATGGAACTCAAAATAGACATAGTTGTCTTTTGCAAACTGAGAAACACTCACAAGATTTTTGGTAATATTTGGAACATGAAGAAGTGAGTTTAGGTAAAGATTTTGATTAGAAAAGCAAGACTTAATCTGAGAATTACCAATGTTTTTAATGAATAAACCTGAGTCATTACCAATGTGCACCTTCTCCTTTCCATTATATGGAGTCTTCTGCACAATGTTAGAGGCATCCACTGTTACATGATTAGTGGCCCCAAAATTAGGATACCATTCTTGCTCATTGTCATTACTGCTATTGTTAGAAGTGAGCATTGCATAGGGTGTGTTTCTGATACTGCCATTGACTGTCTTGCTGAAGTGGCTCAAAAATTGAGCTGGTCCTTGAAAACTTTCATCAAATCTGTGATAACAATTCCAGGACTGATGTCCATATCTCTCACATAATTGGCATTGAATGTTGCTTTTATCAGAAAACCTTCCATTCCTACTAGCAAACCGCCCATTGTTATAACCTCCTCTACCTCTGAAAAAATTTCTTCTGCCTCCAAACCTTCCTCTATTTGCATACTGACTAAGGAAACCTTGATGACCATTTCTGTTTACATTGTAACTCTGAGGACGTGTAGTAAGATTTACTATCATAGCCTCTACTTCTTTATGATGTTTCTCAATTCTATTTTCTTGTGCAAGCAATAATGCTTCAATTTCTTCTACTGAATGTGGATCAGTTCTAGAGAGAATGGATGTAACAAAACCATCGTATTCTAAGGAAAGACCATCAAGAATCACCTCTATATGATTATTTTCTGTAATTACATAACCAACTGAAGCCAAAGAATCAACAAGATTCTTAATCTTTAAAAGATACTTAGTAGCTGTCATGGATCCCTTCTTCATAGTTTGTAGCTGCGACTTGAACTACTTGATCTTTGCCTTTGTATGAGAGGCAAAGAAAGTTTCTACGTTTTCCTAGACCTGGTATGAGTATTCACATCCCACCATCCTTGTAAGGATATTTTCTGACATCATTGACAGGAGCCAAGATAGCAAGAGCTGATCTTGCTTCTTCCAAAGAACATACTGCTGACTCAAGATCCCAAGAACTCTTCCTTGCTCATCTACTGCAAATATTGATGGCACTTTTTGACCACCACTGATGTATTTCTCTAGTTCATGCCCTCTGATGGCTACAAGAACTTGCTGTTTCCAGAGTAGATAGGAATTGCTGTCTAATTTCACAGAAATAGAGTGTATAAAAGAAACTAGTGAAGCATTCAGAGATGCTAGAGAGAACGAATTTAAATTTTCTCCCATTGAATCAAAGCTCTAATACCATGTTGGAATTCTCAAGAACTTCAGAAAGAAAGAAAGCTCAAGAACTTTTAGATAAGAAAGTTCAAGAAAGGAAACTGTGATTCAATCTATTATTCTGCAAATGATATAGCAGAGATTACAATTTTTAGGCTAGGACTTAATTATTGAATTACACTAATGTCCTTAACTAATAAACTAAACCAAGACCAGACTAAGAGATTGCTAACAGAACAAAGACTAGGCCTAACAGATTACTAACATACTCCACGTGACAAGCCTGCAGCTGCTGAACTAAACCCTTTTCTCTAACAAAGAGAAAGTAATATAGAGAGAATGTTTAGAAAAAAGGGTAGAGAGGGAGAGTGTGTGTGTTTTGGGGAGAAAGAGAGAGAATTAGTGAGAGACAAATTTTAGGCAATGATAGGAAGAGAGAGATAGAAGTTTTAGAGAGAAACCAAAAGAAGTTTTAAACAAAGAGAGAACTTTTAGAGAGAGAGAAGGATTAAGGAGTGAGCTAGAGTGAGGGGGAAGGAGAGACAGAAGTAGAGGGAGAGGGAGAGAGAGAGAGAGAGAGAGAGAGAGAGAGAGAGAGGCAGAGAGTGTGTTAGGGGGAAGAGAGTTAGTGACAGACAAATTTTAGACAAAAAGAGAAAGAGAGAGATAGAAGTTCATAAAGAGAAAGCAAAAGTTTTAAGAGATAAAGAGAGAGAAGGTTTAGGGAGTGAGCAAGAGAGAGTGAGAGAGAGAAAGAGAAGTTATCGAAAAAGATTGCTTGCATGTGAGAGAAAGACTGAGAGTGACAGATAGATAGGCAAAGACAACATGAAGTTTAACAGAGAGAAAGAGAAGAGAAGTATTGAAGAGAGAAAGACAAGGAGGGAGAGCAAGAGAGATAAGATGGATAGAGAGAGAGGTAGAGATAGAGACAGAGAGCATATGAGAGAAGTTTAAGAGAGAAATAGCATATGAGAGAAGTTTTAAAGGAGGAGAGAGAGAGTGTGAAGTTTTAGGGAGAGGGAGAAAGAGAAAAGTTTTAAAGAGAGCAAGAAAGAGAAGTCTTAGGGAAAGATCTAAAGAGACATAGGGAAGCTTTGAAAGTACAAAACAAAGAGTAACAGAGAGAGAAAGAGAAGATTTGGAGAGAGGGAGACAGAGAAGTTTTAGAGAGAGACTATAAGCAGAGAGAGAGAGACCGAAAGACAGAAAAATCAAGTTTTTGTGAGAGAAATTGTGAGAGAAAGAAGTTTAAGAAAGAGAGAAGGAGAGAGAGAAAGAGAAGTGTTGGACAGAGAGACAGAGAGGGAGAAGATAGAGAGAGAAAGAGAGAATGAGAGTAGGAGAGAGAGAGACAGGGAGAAAGAGAGGTGGAGAGAGACAGAAAGAAAAGTTTTGGAGGGAGACCATGAGAGAGATAGAGAGAGAGAGCAAAACAGAGAGAGGGAAAGAGAGACAAATGAAATGAAGTGATGTTTTTGAGAGTGAGAGAGAAAGAAGTTTAAGAGAGAGAAAAGGAGAGAGGAAAAGAAAATTTTGGAGAGAGACTAAGAGGGAGAGCTGTTGAAAAAAGAGAGAGAGATTGTTAGGTGGGGAGAGTGAGTGTAAGTGTTGGGTAGTGTGAGAGCAAGAGAGAGAGAAAGAGTGTGTCAGGGGGAGAGAGAGTGAGATAAAGAAAGGGTGCTGTGAAGAAAGAGATAGAACTTTTATATAGAGGGAGGAGCTCCAAAGAGATTAAGTGAAAGAGAAGTTTTAAGGAGATCTTGAGAGGGACAAAGAACTTTTTCATAGAAAAGAGAGAGGCAAACAGACAGAGAAAAAGTGATGTTTTTGAGAGAGAGTATAAGAGAAAGAAGTTTAAGAGAGAGAGAAGTTTTAGAGAAAGCAAGTAAGGGAGAGAAATTTTAGAGAGAGCTAGAGAGGGGGAGAGAACTTATTTACAGAAAAGGGGGGAGAGACAATATAAGAGAGAACTTTAAGAGGAAAAGTGAGACAGAGTATGAGAGGCATTTTAAAGGAGGAGAGAGAGACTGTGCATGAAGTTTTAGGAAGAGAGCTAGAGACAAGGAAACTTTAAAAAGAATGAAAGAAAAGGGAGGGAGAGAGAAAGAGAAGATTTGGTGAGAGAGAGAGAAGTTTTAGAGAGAGACTACAAGAGAGAGAGAGAGAGATAGAAAGACAGAGAGAGAAGATAGAGAGGGGGAGAAATAGAGGGAAAGAGAGAGAGAAAGTTTCAAGGAGACCAACATAGAGAAAGTTTAGAGAGAGTGAGAGTGTGTGTATATGTTGGGGCAGAGAAAGATTTAGTGAGAGACAAAGATTGAAGTTTTTAGGGAGAGCAAAAAGTTTTAGAGAGAGAGCTAGAGAGAGAGAGAGGGAAGCTTTATAAATAATGAAAGCAAGAGAGAAAGAGAAGAGAGAGAGACAGACTAAGAGAGAAAGTGAAGTTTTTGAGAGAGAGAGTGGAAGCAAAAGAAGTTTAAGAGAGAAGGAGAGAGAGAGAAAAAGAATTTTGCAAAGAGAGACAGGGAGGGAGAGTAGTAGAGAGAAGATAGAGAGAGAAAGAGTGTTGGGGAGGTGGAGAGAGAGAGATTGAAAGCTTTAGAAAGAATGAGAGAGAGAGAGAGAGAGAGAGAGAGAGAGAGAGAGAGAGAGAGAGAAGGAGAAGATTTGGAAAGAGAGACAAAGAGAAGTTCTAGAGGGAGATTGCAAGAGAGAGAGAGAACGAAACAAAAAGAGAGAAAAGTTTTAGAGAGAGACTACAAGAGGGGGAGAGACAAACAGAGAGATAAAGTGATGTTTTTGAGAGAGAGAGTGATAGAGGAAGAAGTTTAAGGGAGACTGGGAGAGAACAAAATTTAAGAGAGAGAAAGTGTGAGTGAGAGAGAAAGAGAAGCTTTGGAGAGAGAGACTAAGAGGGACAGCAAGAGAGAGAAGATAGAGAGAGAGAGAGGTAGAGAGGGTGAGAGGGTGAGAGATAGATGTAGAGAAAGAGAGAGAGAGATCAACAGACAAACAAAGTTAAGCTTTCTAAAGAAAGAGGGAGAGAGATAATTTAAGAGAGAGGGAAAGATAGACTTAGTGAGAGAAAGTGAAGTTTTAGACCAAGAGAGAGAGGGAGAGATAAAGTTAGTGAAAGACAAATTTTAGACCAAGAGAGAAAGAGACAAACAGAAGTTTTTAAAAGAAAGCAAAGGAAGCTTTAAACAAAGGGAGAAGTTTTAGAGAGAGAGGGAGGTGTTGGGGAGAGCAAGAGGGAGAGAGAGAGACAACTTATGAGAGAGTTTTAGAGAGAGAAAATGTGTGGGAGAAGTTTAGGAGGAGGAGACTAAGAGAGACTGAAGTTTTAGGAAGAGTAAGAGAGAGAGCAAGAAGTTTTAGGGGGAGAGCTAGAGAGAGAGGGATCTTTAGAAAAAATAAAACCATGGAGGAGAGAGAGATGGAGGGAGGGAAAAAGAACATTTGGAGATGGAGGGATTTTTGAGAGAGGTTGCAAGAGAGAGAGGCAGACAAAGGGAGAAAGTGAAGATTTTGAAAGAGAGAGTGGGAGAGAAAGAAGTTTAAGAGGAAGAGAAGAGAGAGAAGGAGAAAGCTTTGGAGAGAGAGATAGAGAGGAAGAGCAAGAGGGTGAAGACAGAGAGAAAGTGAAGTTGTTGAGAGAGAGAGTGGGAGACAAAGAAGTTTAAGAGAGAGAGAGGGTGAGAGAGACAAAGAGAAGTTTTGGAGAGAGAGACAGAGAGAAAGAGAAACATTTGGAGAGAGAGAGGGAAGTTTTTGAGAGAGGGAGAGAGAGAGAGAGAGAGAGAGAGAGAGAGAGAGAGAGAAGTTTTTGGGAGAAAGAGTGGGAGAGAAAGAAGTTTAAGAGGGGAAGAGAGAAAGAGAATTTTGCAGAGAGAGACAGAAAGGGAGAATAGGAGAGAGAAGATAGAGGCAGAAAGAGTGTTAGGGAGGGGGAGAGATAGATAGAGAGAGAAGGAAGCTTTAGAAAGAATGAAAGAGTGAGAGAGAAGGAGAAGATTTGGAGAGAGAGAGAGGCAAAGAGAATTTTAGAGGGAGACTGCAGGAGAGAAAGAGAGAGTAAAATAGAAAGAAAGAGAGAAGATTTAGAGAGAGAGACTGAGAGGGAGAACAGGAAAGAGATGATAGCGAGAGAGGTAGAGAGAGAGAGTGATAGAGTTGAGAAAGAGAGAGACAGAGCACGAGTGATGCGAACCCCGCCAAGAGTAATGAAACCCAACAATGGAATTAATTCCCAAACTATTTTACAATCAAATTTGTAGGTAGAAACCTCAACCTGCTATTTATAAGAAAACACAAACCTTGGTATGTAGAGATATTACAAATGAGATGGTGAATCATTTGATAAGTCGGATGAACACTACAAGAACAAGTTCTTAATAAGTTTGAAAAGTTCTTCAAAGAACCAAAGAGAAAACTGAAACTGATCTGGGAAACATTAGAAAGAAGCAAAGAAAGAGGGATAGAGAGAGAGAAAGAGAACATTTGGAGAGAGAGAGAGAGAGAGAGAGAGAGAGAGAGAGAGAGAGAGAGAGAGAGAGAAGAGAAGTTTTTGAGAGAGACTTGAGAGAGGAGAATAGATTGACAGACAGAGCAAGAAAGAGAGAGAGTGGGGAGAGTTCAAAAAGAGCAACCTAGAGAAAGTTTAGAGAGAGGGAGAGTGTGTGTATGTTTTGGCGAGAGAAAGATTTAGTGAGAGATAGAGATTGAAGTTTTTAGGGAGAGCAAGAAGTTTTAGGGAGAGATCTAGAGAGAGAGGGAAGCTTTATAAATAATGAAAGCAAGAGAGAAAGAGAAACATTTGGAGAGAGAGAGAGAGAGAGATAGAGTAAGTGAGAAAGTGAAGTATTTGAGAGAGAGTGGGAGCAAAAGAAATTTAAGAGAGAGGGAGAGAGAGAGAAAGAGAATTTTGCAAAGAGAGACAGAGAGGGAGAGTAGGAGTGAGAAGATAGAGAGATCAAAAGTTTTGAGGAGGTGGAGAGAGAGATATGAAAGCTTTAGAGAGAATGAAAGAGAGAGACAGAGAGAAGGAGAATATTTGGAGAGAGAGATAAAGAGAAGTTCTAGAGGGAGACTGCAAGAGAGAGAGAGAGAGAGAGAGAGAGAGAGAGAGAGAGAGAGCAAAACAAAAAGAGAGAGAAGTTTTAGAGAGAGACTACAAGAGGGGGAGAGACAAACAGAGATATAAAGTAAAGTTTTTGAGAGAGAGAGTGATAGAGGAAGAAGTTTAAGACAGAGTGGGAGAGAAAAAAATTTAAGAGAGAGTATGAGTGAGAGAGAAAGAGAAGTTTTGGATAGAGAGACTAGAAAGTTAAGCTTTCTAGAGAAACAGTGGGAGAGATAGTTTAAGAGAGAGGGAAAGATAGACTTAGTATGAGAAAGTGAAGTTTTAGACCAAGAGAGGGAGAGATAGAGTTAGTGAAAGACAAATTTTAGACCAAGAGAGAAAGAGATAGACAGAAGTTTCATAATTCTAGGAATTACCTTCCTTTTACTATTTGTTTCCTTTTCAAATTATAATAACTCAGCCTATATATATGTATACCAAGGCTGAGAAGTTTAGATTGTTGAAGTTCTCAAGAATCTTAGAAGGAAGGCGCAAGAAAGAAGAAAGAAAGAAAACTCAGAACTCCTAGATGTGAAAGTTCTGAAATGTAAATCTGATTCAAATGAATTAATCTACAAATGATGTAGCTGAGATTACAATTTATAGACTAAGACTCAATTGCTGAATTACACTAATGTCCCTAAGTAATAAACTGAAGACAAGATTAATAATGCAAGATCACAACCACACGAGACTCTTTAAGCACTGCACCTGCACACACCAAGACAAGCAGCCTAAGCAGTGCCTTATCTCTAACATAGATCAATTTTATAGATAAAAGTTAAGAGTTTTCTCTTTGGTTCTTTAAAGAACTTTCTAAACTTATCAAGAACTTGTTCTTGTGATGTTCATCCGACTTATCCAGATGGTTCACCATCCCATTTGTGGTGTCTCCACATATCAAGATTCGTGTTTTCTTATAAATAACAGGTCAAGGTTTCCACCTATAAAAAATCTGATCGTAGAACGGTCTTGGGAATTAATTTCGTTAATGGGTCTCGTTATTCTTGGTGGGCTTTGCATCATTTTGGTATCAAAACACTAGTTATAGTCTCAGGTTTTGCCTATCCAATTTTAGTTTTACAGCCAATATTGATATGAATCCACCTAATTCCACCTCAAAAGCTAGCTTGTAAGGGGAGGTTTGCGAACTTATATATATAACACCCAAGACTTATTTGCCTAACCAATATGGGGCTTCATCATTCTTGACCTCTTTAGACTGTACATCCTCATACAGAGAACTAGGATCCATGGCCCACACCAACCAGAGCAAGGTAGGCTCCAATACCATATGATATGAACCCACCTAACTCCACCTCAAAAGCTATCTTGTAAGGGGAGATTTGCTAACCCATATATATAACACCTAAGACCTCTTTGCCTAACCAATGTGGGACTTCATTATTCCCAACCCCTTTAGACTGTATGTCCTTATACAGAGAACCAAGATCCATGGCCCACACCGATTAGAGCAAGGTAGGCTCTGATACTATATGATATGAACCCACCTAACTCCACCTCAAAAGCTATCTTGTAAGGTGAGGTTTGCGAATCCATATATATAACACCTAAGACCTCTTTGCCTAACCAATGTGGGACTTCATCATTCCCAACCCCTTTAGATTATATGTCCTTGTACAGAGAACCAAGATCCATGGCCCACACTAACCAGACTAGGGTAGGTGCTAATACCATATGATATGAACCCACCTATCTCCACCTCAAAAGGTAGCTTGTAATGGGTGGTTTACAAACCTATATATATAACACCCAAGACCTCTGCCTAACCAATGTGGGACTTCATCAAGATGCTCCCAATGAGAAAGAGAGAAGTTTCAGAGAGAATAAAAAAGAGGGAATTTTTAGAGAGAGAGAGAGAGAGAGAGAGAGAGACCAAAGTTTTAGAGAGAGTAAGAGTGAGATTGAGAGACAGGCATAGAGAGAGATAGAAAAAAAGGGAGAGAAAGAGGGACAGAGGGAGAGAGAGTCTGAACCTTCAGAGAGAGAGAGAAAGAGCAAAAGAGAAGTTTTAGACCAAGAGTGAGAGTGAAAAAGAAGTTTTACACAGAGAGAGAGAGAGAGGGAGAGAGGTTCCAGAGGGAAAATGAGAGAGAGAAAAGTATCAAAGAGAATGAGGGATAGAGAGACATAAAGAGACATAAAAGTTTTATTGAGAGAGTAGGACAGAGATAGAACTTTCAAATGACCAAGAGAGAGAGAAAGAGAAAAAAGTTTTAGAGAGACCAAGAGAGAAAGAGACGGGGAAAGAGAAAGAGAATTTTCAGGGAGAGCAATAGAGGTAGAGAGAGAAGTTACAAAGAGAGAAAGTGTGAGGGGAGAGAGAGATAGAGGGAAAGTCAGAGAGAGAGAGAGTTTCAAAAAGAGTGGAAGAGAGGGAGCAAGACAGAGAGAAAGAGAGAGAGTGAGTGAACCTTTAGACAGAGAGAGAAAGAGTGGAAGAGAAACATTAGAAAGAGAGATAGAAAGAGAAAGGGAGATTTTCTAGATGAGTGAGGGGGAGAGAGAGAGAGAGAGAGAGAGAGAGAGAGAGAGAGTGTGTGTGTGTGAAGCTTCAGATAGAGAGAAAGAGTGAAAGAGAAACATTAGAGAGAGAGATGTGTTAGAGAAAGAGATCGAGAAAGGGAGATGTTCCAGAGGAGTGAGGGAGAGAGAGAGTGAAAAAGAGCAAAAGAGAAGTTTTAGACTAAGAGAGAAAGAGAGAAAGAGAAGTTTTAGAGAGAGAGACAGAGAGGGAAGTTTCAAAGAGTGAGAAAGAGAGAGCAAGAGAGAGAGAGAGAGAAGTATTAGAGAGAGCAAGAGATAGAGAGAGACAAAGAGACATAGAAGTTTTAGAGAGAGAGTAGGAGAGAGAGATTGCACTTTCAGATGACTAAGAAAGCAAAGTTTCACATAGAGAGAGAAAGAGAGAGAAGTTTCAAGAGATCAAGAGAGAGAGAAAATTTTCAAGGAGTGCAAGAAAGAGAGAGAGAGAGAGAGAGAGAGAGAGAGAGAGAGAGAAGAAGAAGAAGAAGAAGAAGAAGAAGGAGAGGTAGAGGTAGAGAGAAGTTTTAGAGAGCAAGAGAGAAGGAGAGGGGGAGAGTGTGATAGAAGGAAGTAAGAGAGAAGTTTTAGGGAGAGTGAGAGAGACGAAGAGAGAGAGGAAGAGAGTGTGTGATCCTTCAGACAATGAAAGAGATAAAGAGTGAAAGAAAATGTTGGAGAGAGAGAGGAAGGGGGGAAGGAGAGACACTGAGAGAGCAAGGGAGAGTGTCTGTGTGAACATTTAGATAGGGAGAGAGAAAGAGAGAAAGATTGAAAAAGAAATGTTAGAGAGAGAGAGATAGAGAAAGAAAGGGAGATGTTTCAAAGGAGTGAGGGAGAGAGAGGGTGGGAGGGAGGGAAGTTTCAGAGAAATTGAGAAAGAAAGAGAGAGAGAGAGAGAGAGGGAGAGAGATGATTCAAAGAGAGCGGGAGAGATAGAGTGTGGGGGAGACAAAGAGTGAACTTTCAAAGCAACTAAGAGAGTAGAGAGAGAGGGGAAACAAAGAAGTTTTAGAGACATAAAGATGGAGAGAAAGGGAGGTTTTAGAGAGAGACACAGAGGGTGAAGTTAGCTATAGTGTGAGAGAGAGAGAAATAGAGAAAGAGGAGATTTAGAGAGAGATGGTAGTTTTAGAGACAGAGAGAGCAAGAGTGATAGATAGCGAGAGAGAGAAGTATTAGAGAGAGCAAGAGAGAGGGAAGTTTCAGAGAGAAACATAGAAAAATGTCACAGGGAGAGAAAAGTTTCAGTGAAAATGACAATGTTCTAGTCTCAAGTTTTGCCTATCCAATTTTAGTTTTGCAGCCAATATTCTTGTTTTCTTTTGTTTAGATTCCAACTTCAGTTGATACATATTCAAAAAAAAAAAAGAAAGAAAAGAAGAGCTTCAGCAAAAAAAAAAAAGAAAGAAAGAAAGAAAAGAAGAGCTTTAGCAAAAAAAAAAAAAAAAAAGAAAGAAAGAAAGAAAAGAAGAGCTTCAGCCAAAAAAAAAAAGGAAAGAAAAGAACAGCTTCAGCAAAAAAAAAGAAAGAAAAGAAAAGCTGCAAAAAAAAGAAAAAAAAAGTAGTATTCAGCAAAAAGAAAGAAGAACAAGTCAGAAACTGCCAAAAAAAACTCCCCATTTAGTGATTTTTTTGATTCTTTTGATTCCATACTCTTCCTTGAACCATTGATAAGCTTATGATTGAATTGTTGCTGGAACAGGTTCTTGTTCTTGTTTGGATAAGTTTGAAAAGAACTGAAAGAGAAAATTATGAGTGGAAAAAGGCAAGAGTGGTAAGAGCAATAAAGGGAAAAAGCCAAATTTATTGTGTGAAAACACAAGTGTTGAGAGAATTGTATTTGAAGCAAAAAAAAAAAAAAATGTACAGGGCACAAGTTCATGAACGGTTGGATAAGGTAGAGAATGAATGCACAAGGCAACCACAAAATGTACAGAATGTGCATAGGAGGGAAAGAGTTCAACCAAGGGAAGTAAGGGTTGAAGATGAAAAGTATTATGGAGCTAGTTTTGATGAGGAAGATGATCAGGATTCCATTGTTAACAATAGGAGATATGGTGGATGAGGTAGAGGAGTTAGGAACCTAATGATGAAGTCCCACATTGGTTAGGTAGAGAGGTCTTGGGTGTTATATATATGAGTTCGCAAACCTCCCCTTACAAGCTAGCTTTTGAGGTGGAGTTAGGTGGGTTCATATCAAAGAGCAAGAGAGAGAAGGAGAAGTTTTAGAGGGAGTCAGTGAGAGAGAAAAAGAAGTTTTGAAGGAAGACTGCAAGAGTGACAAAGAGGGCAAAACAGAGAAAGAGACAATGAGAGCAGAAGTGATGTTTTTGAGAGAGAGAGTGGGAGAGAAAGAAGTTTAAGGAGAGAAAGAGGAAGAGAGGTTTTCGACAGGGAGACTAAGAGGGAGAGATGTAGAGAAAGAGAGATACATAGAGGGAAAGAGAGAGAGAGAGAGAGAGAGGTAGAGAGAAACAAGAGAGAAATTGTTGGGCAGGGAGAGAGAGAGTGCGTGTGAGTGTTGGGAAGAGCAAGAGCAAGAGAGAGAAGGAGAAGGTTTGAGAGAGAGAGAGAGAGAGAGAGAAAGAGTAACTTTAGAGGGTGACTGCAAGAGAGAGAGAGTAGGAGAGAAAGAGGCTCAATAGAGAGAAAAAGAAGTTTTGGAGAGAAAGACAGAGAGGGAGAGAAAGAGAGAGAAGATAGAGAGGGGTATAGAGAGGAAGAGAGAGAATGGTGGGGGGGAGAGAGTGGGAGAGTGTGAGTGTTGGAGAGAGCAAGAGCAAGAGAGAGAGAGAGAGGGAGAGAGAGAGAAATTTAAGAGAGACAGATAGACAGAGTGAGAAAGTGAAGTTAGTGGGAGAGAGAGTGGGAGAGAAAGAGAAGTATTGGAGAGAGACTCAGAGAAGGAAAGCAAGAGAGAGAAAATGGATAGAGAGATAGAGTGTGAGAGAGAAAGAGACATGAAGAGAGAGAGCATATAAGAGAAGTTTAAGAGAGAGAGAGAGAGAACATATGAGAGAAGTTTTAAAGGAGA
The DNA here is from genome assembly GCA_037013595.1 of Dicorynia guianensis. Lineage (NCBI taxonomy): Eukaryota > Viridiplantae > Streptophyta > Magnoliopsida > Fabales > Fabaceae > Dicorynia > Dicorynia guianensis. The sequence continues at coordinate 10,064,066 of JASUAB010000015.1, forward strand.
AGAGAGAGTATGTGAAGTTTTAGGGAGAGACTACAAGAGAAAGAGAAAGACACAGAGAGAGAAAGGGGGGGGGAAAGAGAGAGGCAGATCAACAGATAGAGAGAGATATAATTGTTTTTAGAGAAAGTGGGAGAGAAGGAAGTTTAAGAAAGAGAGAAGGAGAGAGAAGATAGAGAGTAAGAGTGAGAGAGAGAAGGAGAGAGAGAGAGAAAGAGAAGTTTGCGAAGGAGACTACAAGAGAGATAGAGAGAGCAAAACAATGAGACACACAGAGACAAAGAGATAGAGAGAGATAAAGTGATTATTTTGAGAGAGAGTGTGGAAGAGAAAGAAGTTTAAGAGAGAGAGAGGGAGGGAAAGATAAAGCAAAAGAGAAGTTTTGGAAAGAAAGACTAAGGGGGAGAGATATGGAGAAAGAGAGAGATAGAGAGAAACAGGGAGAGACAAATTGTTATGTAGGGAGAGAGTGTGTGCGTGTTGGGGAGAGCAAGAGCAAGAGTGAGAAAAAGAAGAAGATTTGGAGAGAGAGACACAGAGAGAGAGAGAGAGAGAGCAAAATAGAGAGAGAGAGAGATAAAGTGAAGTTTTTTGTGAGAGAGAGAATGGAAGAGAAAGAGGTTTAAGAGAGGGAGAAAGAAGTTTTGAAGAGAGAAACTGAGAGGGCGAGCAAGAGAGAGAAGATAAAGAGAGACAGATGTAGAGAATGAGAGAATTTTTACAGAGAGAATAGTGGGGGGGGAGTGAGAGAGATTGTTGGGCAGAGAGAGAGGAAGTGTGCGAGTGTTAGGGAGAACGAGAGAGAGAGAGAGAGAGAGAGAGAATGGTGAGGGGAGAGAGTGTGAGAGTTTGTTGGGCAAAGAGAGAGGGAGTGTGTGTGTGTGTGTTGGGAGAGCAAGAGCAAGAGAAAAGAGAGAGAAAACCGTGTTAAGGAGGGGAAGAGATAGAGAGAGAGAAGTTTTAGAGAACAACATGCAAAGAAGGTTTAGAGAGAGGGAAAGTGCATGTTTGTTCATTAGGGAGGGATAGAGAGAGAGAGAGAGAGAGAGAGAGAGAGAGAGAGATAGAGTTAGTGTGAGACAAATTTTAGACATAGAGACAAAGAGACAATTAGAAGATTTTGAGAGAAAGCAAAAGAAGTTTTAAACAAAGAGAAAAGTTTTAGCGAGAGAGGGAGTTGTTGGGAAGAGTGAGAGTGAGAGAGAGAAGTTTTAGAAAGAGGAAGTGATACAGAAGTTTTAGAAAGAACTAGAGAGTGTGAACTTTTATATAGAAAAAGAAGAAGGGAAAGAGAGAGTAGGGGACAAAGAAGTTTCAAAGCAAGAGAGATAGTGTATCAAAGAGGTTTCAGAGAGAGAGACAGTATGTGGTAGAACTTTTAGAGAAGGACAAAGAGAGAGAGTGAGAGAGAAGTTTTAGGAAGATAACTAGAGAGAAAGACAGGTGCTTTAGAAAGAGAGAGACAGAGAAAGAGTGTGTAAGGGAGACAGAAAAGTAGAGAGAGATAAGTTTCAAGGAGAGCAAGAGAAAAGAATGTTTTAGAGAGAGCAAGGGAAAAAGAAGTTTTAGAGGGAGCGAGAGAGAGAAAGAGAAGTTTTAAAGAGAGATTTGAGAGAGAGAGTGAGGAGAGGGAGAGAGACAGACAGATAGATAGAGAGAGAAAGTGAAGTTGTTGAGAGTGAATGAGTGGGAGAGAAGAAGTTTAAGAGATTAAGAGAGAGGGAGAGAGAGAAAGAGAAGTTTTGGAGAGAGAGACAAAGAGGGAGAGTAGGAGAGAGAAGATACAGAGAGGTAAAGAGAGAGACAAACAGACAGAGAGAGAAAGTGATATTTCTGAGAGAGAGTGGGAGAGAAAACAGTTTAAGAGAGAGAGAGGGAGAGAGGGAGAGAGTGAGAGAGAAAGAGAAGTATTCAAGAGAGAGACAGAGAGGGAGAGCAAGAGAGAGAAGATAGAGAAAGAGGTAGAGACAGAGAGGGAAAGAGTGAGAGGGAGAACAAGAAAGAGAGACATAGAGATAGAGAGAGGATATGGGAGAAGGTTAAGACAAAGAGAGAACATATGAGAGAAGTTTTAAAGCAGGAGAGAGAGAGTGAGAGAGAAAGAAATTTTAAAGAGAGTTAGAGAGAGAGAGGTTTGAGGAGAAGAGCTAAAGGGAGAGAGGGGAAGCTTTAGAAAGAATGAAAGAAAGAGAGGCAGTGAGGGAGGAACAGAAGATTTGGAGAGAGAGAGAGAGAGAGAGAGCAGTTTTAGAGAGACACTACAAGAGAGAAGAGGGAAAGAGAGAGAGATAGACTAATTGACTAACTGAGAAATTGAAGTTGTTAAGAGAGAGTGGGAGAGAAAGAAGTTTAAGAGAGAGGGGGAAAGAGAGAGAGAGATAGAAAATGAGAGTGTGAGAGAGAGAGAAAGAGAAGTTTGGGACAAGGCAGCAAGGGAGACAAAGAGAGCAAAATAGAGAGATGAGAGAGCACAATAGGGAGAGATAATGTGATGTTTTTGAGAGAAGGAATGGAAGAGAAAGAGGTTTAAGTGAGAGAGGGAGACAGAGAGAGAGAAGTTTTGGAAAGAAAGAGATAGTGGTAGAGAGAAAGAGAGAGAGTGTGTGAGTGTTGGGGAGAGCAAGAGCTAGAGAGAAGAAGAAAATTTGGAGAGAGAGAGAGTGAGAGAGAAAAATAAGTTTTAGAGCGAGATCACTAGATAGAAAGTGAAAGAGAGAGAGAGGAGAGAGAGAGAGAGAGAGAGAGAGAGAGAGAGAGAGAGAGATAAACTAACATTTTTTCAAGAAAGAGAGTGGGAGAGAAAGAGGTTTGAGATAGAAAGAAAGAGAAGTTTTGGAGAGAGATATTGAGGGGGGAGCAAGAGAGAGAGAGGTAGAGAGACAGAGATAGAGATCTAGAGAATGAGAGAGAGAGAGAGGTAGAAAGAGAGAGTGAGGGGGAGGGAGAGTGAGATAGATTATTGGGTAGATAGAGAGCAAGTGTATGAGTGTTGGGGAGAGCAAGATAGAGATTGAGAGAAAGAAGTTTTAGAGAAAGTGACATGAAGAGAAGGTTTAAAGAGATAGGTAGAGAGAGGGAAAGTGTGTGTCTGTGTGTTAGGAAGGGAGAGACAAAGAGAGATAGAGTTAGCGAGAGACAAATTTTAAACAAAGAGAAAAAGACAGATAGAAGATTTTGAGAGAAAGCAAAAGAAGTTTTAAACAAAGAGAGAAGTTTTAGAGAGAGAGGGGAAGGTGTTGGGGAGAGCGAGAGCAAGTGTGTGAGAGAGAGAGAACTTTTATATAGAAAAGTTGAAGAGAGAGAAAGATAGAGAGTGTGTGCAGTAAATAGAAGTTTCAAAGTAAGAGAGAGAGCAATGAGAGAGGATTCAAAGGGAGAGATTAAGTGTAGATTTAAGGCAGCAGAGAGAGAAGCTTTAGGAAGAGTGCTAGAGAGACATAGGCAGATAGACTAATAGACAATAGAGAAGGTGAAGTTGTTGAGAGAGAGAATGGGAGAGAAAGAAGTTTAGGGGAGAGAGATTGGGAAAGGGAGAGAGAAAGAGAGGTTTTAGGGAGAGAGGTAAAGAGGGAGAGTAGGTGAGAGCAGATAGAGAGAGAGGTAGAGAGAGAAAGATAGACAGATAGAGAAAGAAAGTGAAGTTGTTGAGAGAAAGAGAAGTATTAGAGAGAGAGAGACAGAGAAGAAGAGCAAGAGAGAGAGTGAGAGAGAGAGACATACAAAGAGGGCATATGAGAGAAGTTTAAGAGAAAGAGAGACACATGCAGAGAGAGCATATAAGAGAATTTCAAGAGAGAGAGAGAGAGAGAGAGAACATATGAGAGATGTTTCAAAGTAGGAGAGAGAGAGTGAAGTTTTTGGGAGAGCAAGAGAAAAAAATTTTAGAGGGAGCAAGAGAGAGAAACTTAAGAAAGAATGAAAGTAAGAGAGAGAGAGAGAGAGGAGAGAGAAAGAGAAGATTTGGAGAGAGAGAAAAAAGTTTTAGAAAGACAGATGTTTTAGGAAGATAGCTAGAGAGAGAGAGGGAAGCTTTAGAAAGAATGAAAGAAAGAGAGACAAAAAGAGAGAAAAAGATGATTTGGAGAGAAAGAGTAGTTTTAGAGAGAGGCTACAAGAGAGTGACAGACAGACAGAAAGTGAGAGAAAGTAATGTTGTTGAGAGAAAGAGTGGGAGAGAAAGAAGTTTAAGAGAGAGAGAGGGAAAGAGAGAGAAAGAGAAGTTTTGTAGAAAGCAACAGAAGTTTTAGGGAGAGCGACCTGGAGAGAAGGTTTAGAGAAAGAGGTAGAGAGAGAGGGAGAGTGTGTGTTTTAATGCTGTAGAGGGAGGGAGAGTGAGATAGAGTTAGTGAGAGACAAATTTTAGACAAAGAGAGAAAGAGACAGGCATAAGTTTTTGAGGGAAAGTGAAAGAAGTTTTAAACAAAGAGAGAATTTTTAGAGAGAGAGGGAGGTGTTAGGGAGAGAAGAGCAAGAGAGAGAAAGAAGTTTTCAAGATGGCAAGTGACAGAGAAGTTTGAGAGAGAATGAGAGAGAGAGAGAGAGAGGGACGAAGTGGGGGAGAGAGAAGTTTCAGAGCAAGAAAGAGAGCATGTGAAAGAGGCTTCAGAGAGAGAGAGAAAGTATATGGCAGAAGTTTTAGAGGAGGAGATCGAGAAAGAGTGTGTAAAGCCTTAGGGATAGTGAGAGAGAGAGATGATTTATAGAGCGAGAGAAAGTTTTAGGGATAGAGAGAGGCTTTAGAAAGAATAAAAGAAACAGAGATGTAAAGAAAGAGAGACAGATAGATAGACAAAGAGAGAGAGTGTAGTTGCAAAGAGAGAGTAGGAGTGAAAGAAGTTTAAGAGAGAGAGGGGGAGAAAGTTTGGTGAGAGAGATAGAGAGGGAGAGAAAAAGAGAGAAGATAGTGTTGGTGAGAGAGAGAGATAGAGAGAGAAAAGTTTTAGGGAGAGGGCTAGAGAGGAAAGCTTTAGAAAGAATGAAAGCGAGAGAGAGAGAGAAGGAGATGATGTAAAGAGAAAGAAAGAAGTTTTAAAGAGAGAGAAAAGTTTTAGGGAGAGAGCTAAAGAGGGAGGGAAGCATAGAAAGAATGAAACAAAGAGAGACAAAGAGGCAGAAGAGAAGATTTGAGGAGAGAGAGAGAGAGAGAAGTTTTAGAAAGAGACTGCAAAAGAGAAGTAGATAGAGAAGTTTTAGAAAGAGACTACAGGAGAGAGAAAGAGAGAGAGGGAAAGTATGTGTCTGTGTGTGTTGGGGAGGGAGAGATAGAGAGATAGAGTTAGTGGGAGACAAATTTTAGAGAAAGAGAGAAGGAGCCAGACAAAAGCTTTTGAGAGAAAGTGAAAGAAGTTTCAAACAAAGAAAGAGGTTTTAGAGAGAGAGGGCTAGGTGTTGGGGAGAGCAAGAGTGAGTGAGGGAGAAAGAGAAGTGTCAGAGAGACCAAATGACAAAGAAGTTTTAGAGAGAACTAGAGAAAGAGAGAGAGAACTTTTATATAGAAAAAGTTGAAGAGAGAGAAAAAGAGAGAGACAGTGGGGTAGAGAGAAGCTTCAAAGTGAGAGAGATGGAGCATATAATACAAGTTTCAGAGAGAGATACAGCATATACTAGAAGTTTTAGAGGAGGAGAGAGAGATAGAGATTGAGTGAAGATTTAGGGGGTGATATGAACCCACCTAACTCCACCTCAAAAGCTAGCTTGTAAGGAGAGGTTTGCGAACCCATATATATAACACCCAAGACCTCTCTACCTAACCAATGTGGGACTTCATCATTCCCGACCCCTTTAGACTGTACGTCCTCGTACAGAAAACCAAGATCCATGGCCCACACCGACCAGAGTAGGGTAGGCTCTGATACCATATGATATGAACCCACCTAACTCCACCTCAAAAGCTAGGCTCTGATACCATATGATATGAACCCACCTAACTCCACCTCAAAAGCTAGCTTTTGAGGTGGAGTTAGGTGGGTTCATATTAGGGGGGCAAAAGAGAGAGAAGTTTTAGAGAGAGGAGAGTGCATGAGAAGCTTTAGGGAAAGAGCTAGAGAGAGACAGGCAAACAAATAGAGGAGAGAGAAGGTGAAGTTGTTGAGAGAGAGAATGTGAGAGAAAGAGAGAAACAAAAGTTTTGGGGAGAGAGGCGAAGAGAGAGAGTAGGTGAGAGTAGATAGAGAGAGAGATAGATAGATTAGAGACAAAAAGTGAAGTTTTTGAGAGAGAGATGGAAGAGAGAAGTTTAAGAAGAGGGAGAGAGAGATAGAGAAAGAGAAGTATTGGAGAGAGAGAGACCGAGAGGGAGAGCAAGAGAGAGAGGATAGAGAGAGAGAGTGAGAGAGAGAGAGAGAAACATACAGAGGGAGCATATGAGAGATGTTTTAAAGGAGTAGTGAGAGAGAGTGAAGTTTTTGGGAAAGCAAGAGAAAAACAAATTTTAGAGGGAGCGCATGCACACAAGAGAGAGAGAGAGAGAGAGAGAGGTTTCTTGGAGAGAGCTAGAGAGAGAAGCTTTATAAAGAATGAAAGTGAGAGAGAGAAGGAGAGAGAAAGAGAAGATTTGATGAGAGACAAAGAGAGAAAGGAGTTTTAGAGAGAGACTACAAGAGAGAGAGAGACAAAAAAAAAGAGAGAGAAAGTGATGTTGTTGAGAGAGAGAGTGGGAGAGAAAGAAGTTTAAGAGAGGAACAAGGAAAGATATAAAAAGAGACGTTTTGGAGAGCGAGACAGAGAGGAAGAGCAAGAGAGAGAAGACAGACAGAGAGGTATAGAGAGAGAGGGAGGAAGAGAGGTAGAGAAAGAAGTTTTGGAGACCAAGAAAAGTTTTAGGGAAAGCAACAAGGTGAGAAGGTTTAGAGAGAGAGAGAGAGAGTCTCTATGTTGTAGAGGGAGAGAGAGATACAGTTAGTGAGAGACAAACTTTAGACAAAGAGCGAAAAAAAAAGCATAACTTTTTGAGAAAAAGCAAAAGAAGTTTTAAACAAAGAATTTTTAGAGAGAGAGGGAGGTGCTGGGGAGAACAAGAGCAAGAGAGAGAGAAGTTTTAGAGAGAATGAGAGAGAGAGAGTGACAAAGACAGAGTGACGGAGAGAGAAGCTTCAAAGCAAGAGAGAGAGCATATGAGAGAAGTTTTAGAGGAGGAGATAGAGAGAGTGTGTATGAAGCCTTGGGATAGCAAGAGAGAGTGAAGCTTTAGGGTAGGTGAGAGAGAGAGAAGATTTAGATAGCAAGGGAAAGAGAGAGAAAGAAATTTTATGGAGAGATAGCATGTGGCAGAAGTTTTAGAGGAGGACAAACAGAGAGAGTGAGTGAAGCTTTATGGCAGGTGAGAGAGAAGTTTTAGAGAGAGCAAGAGAGAGAAAGAGAAAGAGAAGTTTTAGGTAGAGACCTAGAGAAAGAGAGGGAAGCTTTAGAAAGAGAGAGACAGAGAGAGTGTGTTAGAGAGAGAGAGAGAAAAAGAGAAGTTTTAAAGAGAGACTAAAAGGGAGAGAGTGAGGAGAGGGAGAGAGAGATAGACAGATAAACAGAGAGAAAAAGTGAAGGTGTTGAGAGCAAGTGAGTGGGAGAGAAGTAAGTTTAAGAAATTGAGAGAGAGGGAGAGAAAGAAAGAAAAGTTTTGCAAAGAGAGACAAAGAGGGAGCAAAGGAGAGAGAAAATAGAGAGAGGTAAAGAGAGAGAGACAAACAGGCAGAGAAAGAAGGTGAAGTTTTTGAGAGAGAGTGAGAGAGGGAGAGGGTGAGAGAAAGAGAAGTATAGGAGAGAGAGACAGAGAGGGAGAGCAAGAGAGAGAAGATAGAGAGAGGTAGAGACAGAGAGGCAGAGAGTGAGAGAGAGAGCACATGAGAGAAGTTTAAGAGAGAGAGACAACATATGAGAGAAGTTTTAAATGAGGAGAGGAAGAGTAAAGTTTAAGGGAGAGTGAGGAAGAAAGAAATATTAAAGAGAGCGAGAGAATTTAGGCAAGAGCTAGAGAGAGGGAAGCTTTAGAAAGAATGAAGAAAGAGAGGCAAAGAGGGAGGAAGAGAAGATTTGGAGAGAGACTGCAAGAGAAAAGAGGGAAAGAGTGAGACAGATAGACAGACAGGCAGAGAAATTGAAATAGTTGAAAGAGAGAGTGGCAGAGAGAGATAAAGTGATGTTTTTGGTAGAGGGAGTGGAAGAGAAAGAAGTTTAAGGGATAGAGAGGGAGAGATAGAGTGAAGGAGAAGTTTTGGAAAAAGAGATTCAAAGAGAGAGGTTTTGAGAAAGAGAGAGAGTGGTAGAGAGAAAGAGAGAGTATGTGTGTGAGTGTTGGGGTGAGCAAGAGCAAGAAAGAAGAAGATTTGGAGAGAGAGAGAGAAAGAAGTTTTAGAGTGAGACCACAAGATAGAAAAAGAGAGCAAAACAGAGAGAGAGAGAGATACAGAGAAAAAAAATAACTTTTTTCTAGAAAGAGAGTGGGAGAAAAAGAGGTTTAATAGAGAGAGAAAGAGAAGTTTTGGAGAGAGAGACTGAGAGGAGGAGCAAGAGAGGGAGAGGTAGAGAGACAAAGACAAAGATGTGCAGAATGAGAGAGAGAAAGAGAGAATAGTGGGGGGAGAGAGTGAGAGAGTTTGTTGGGTAGAGAGAGGGATTGTGTGAGTGTTGGGGAGAGCAAGAGAGAGAGAGAGAGAGAGAGAGAGAGAGAGAGAGAGAGGAGAGAGAGAAGTTTTAAAGAGAGTGACATGGAGAGAAGGCTTAGAGAGAGAGGTAGAGAAAGGGAAAGTGTGTGTCTGTGTATTGGGGAGGGAGAGATAGAGAGAGATAGATTTAATTAGAGACAAATTTTTGACAAAGAGAGAAAGAGACAGACAAGTTTTTGAGAGAAACCAAAAGAAGTTTTAAACAAAGAGAAAAGGTATAGAGAGCGGGGGAGGTGTTGGGTAGAGCAAGAGTGAGTGAGAAAGAGAGACGTTTCAGAGAGACCAAGTGATAGAGAAGTTTTAGAGAGAACTTCTATATAGAAAAAGTTGAAGAGAGAGAAAGAGAGATAAGTTTTAAAAGGAGAGAGAAGCTTAGGGAGAGAATAGAGAGAGACACAAGTAAACAGACAGATAGAAAGAGAAGGAGAAGTTGTTGAGAGAGAGAGAGAGAGAAAGAAAGAGAAGTTTTGGGGAGAGAGGCAAAGAGGGAGAGTAGGTGAGAACAAATAGAGAGAGAGATAGACAGATAAAGATAGAAGTGAAGCTTTTGAGAGAGAGAGTGGGAGGGAAAGAAGTTTAAGAGAGAAAAAGAGTGAAAGAGAGACAGGGAAAGAAAAGTATTGGAAAGAGAGATAGAGTGGGAGAGCAAGTGAGATAGGATAGAGAGAGAGTGTGAGAGAGAGACATACAGAGAGAGCATAAGAGAGAGAGTGAGATAGCATATGAGAAAAGTTTGAGAGAGTGAGAGAGCATATGAGAAAAGTTTAAGAGAGAGAGTATGTGAGAGATATTTTAAAGGAGGAGAGAGAGAGTGAATTTTATGGGAGAGTAGGAGAGAAGAAATTTTAAAGGGAGCAAGGGAAAGAGAGAAGTTTTTTGGAGAGAGCTAGAGAGAGAAGCTTTAGAAAGAATAAAAGTGAGAGAAAGAGAAGGGAGAGAATGAGAAGATTTGAAGAGAGAGAGAGAGAGAGAAGCTTTAGAGAGACAGATGTTTTGGGGAGAGAGCTAGAGAGGGGGAAAGCTTTAGAAATAATAAAAGAAAGAGAGACAAAGAGAGAGAAAGAGAAGATTTGGAGGGAGAAAGAGAGAGAATAAGCAGTTTTAGAGAGAGACAGACAGATAGAAAGAGAAAGAAAGTGATGTTGTTGAGAGAGAGAGTAGGAGAGAAAGAAGTTTGAGAGAGAGAGAGAAAAAGAGAAGCTTTGGAGAGCAAGAAAGAAGATAGAGAGGTATAGAGAGAGAGGGAGGGAGTGGGGTAGAGAAAGAAGTTTTGGAGAGAGCAAGAGAAGTTTTAGGGAGAGTGACATGGAGAGAAGGTTTAGAGAGAGGTAGAGAGAGGGAGAGTGTGTGCCTATGTGTTGAGGAGGGAAAGAGAGAGACAGAGTTAAGGAGAGACAAATTTTAACAAAGAGAGAAAGGGACAAGCATAAGTTTTTGAGAGAAAGCAAAAGAAATTTTAAACAACGATAGAATTTTTAGAGAGAGAGGGAGGTGTTGCAGAGAGCAAGAGCGAGAGAGAGAGATAGAGAAAGTTTTAGAGATAGCAAGTGACAGAGAAGTTTTAGAGAGAATGAGGAAAGAGAGACAAAGATAGAGTGGGGGAGAGAGAAGTTTCAAAGTGAGAGAGATAGAGCATATGAGAGAGGTTTCAAAGAGAGAGAGAAAGCATATGAGAAAAGTTTTAAAGGAGGAGACAAAAAGAGTGTGAGCAAAGCCTTAGGAATAGCAAGAGAGAGTGAAGCTATAGGGCAGGTGAGAGAGAGAGAGAGAGAGAGAGAGAGAAGTTTAAGGGAGAAAGCTAGAGAGAGGGAAGCTTTAGAAAGAATAAAAGAAAGAGAGACACAGAGGAAGAGAGAGGTAGACAAAGAGAGAAAGTGCAGTTGCAGAGAGAGTGTGCGAGAGAACAAAGTTTTAAGAGAGAGAGAGAGAGACAGAAAGGGAGAGAAAAAGAGGGATGATAGTGTTGGTGAGCAAGTGGGAGAGAAAGAGAGAGAGAAGTTTTCGGGAGAGAGCTAGAGAGAGAGGAAAGCTTTAGAAAGAATGAAAGAAAGAGAGATAGAGAGGGAGAAAGAGAAAAATTGGAGAAAGCGAGAGAGATAGATAGACAGACAGACAAAGAGAGAAAGTGTAGTTGTAGAGAGAAGGTGGGAGAGAAAGATGTTAAAGAGAGAGTGAGAGGGAGAGAAAGAGAGAGTAGTTTTGGAGAGAGAGAGAGAGAAACAGAAAAGTTTTAGGGAGAGAACAAAAGAAAGAAAGGGAAGCTTTAAAAAGAATGAAAGAAAGAGAGATAGAGAGGGAGAAAGAGAAGATTTGGAGGGAAAGAGAGAGATAAAGAAGTTTTAGAGGAGATTGCCAGAGAGAGAGGGAAAGAGAGAGATAGACATATAGACATAGAGAGAGAGAAAATGAAGTTGTTGAGAGATAGAGTGATAGAGAAAGAAGTTAAGAGAGAGAGAGAACAATAAGTTTTGGAGAGAGAGATAGAGAGGCATAGCATGAGAGAGAAGATAGAGAGAGAGTGAGAGTGAGAGAGAGAAATGATGATAAAAGCATGATAGATACGGTTGATCCAATTCAAATTCCAAGTGGTCCAATTACAAGAGCTAGAGCTAAAAGGTTCAAGGAGGCTTTCAATGGATTGATGCAAAGCATTTGGGTAGCTCACATGCAGCCCAAAACTCAGGTTCTACTTCTTGGAAACTGAGTTATACAAAGGAGGACCTCAAGCACTCCTCAAAGCCTCCTTGAACCTTTTAGCTCTAGCTCTTGTAACTGGACCACTTGGAATTTGAATTGGATCAGCTGCATAAGCCATGCTTTTATCATCATTGAAATGATGCGAACCCTGCCAAGAATAACAAAACCCATCAATGAAATTGATTCCCAAGGCCGTTCTAATATGAGATTATTGTAGGTGAAAACCTCGACTTGATGTTTATAAGAAAACACGAACCTTGGTATGTGGAGATGCCACAAATGGGATGGTGAACCATTTGATAAGTCAGATGAACACCACAAGAATAAGTTCTTGATAAGTTTGGAAAGTTCTTTAAAGAACCAAAGAGAAAACTCTCAACTTTTATCTAGAAAACTGATCTTGTGGCATTCATCCAACTTATCAAATGGTTCACCATCCCATTTGTGTCATCTCTACATACCAAGGTTCGTATTTTCTTATAAAAATCGGGTCGAGGTTTCCACCTACAATAATTTGATTGTAGAACAGTCTTGGGAATCAATTTTGTTAATAGGTCTCATTATTCTTGGCAGGGTATGCATCATTTTGATATCAAAGCATCGGTTCTAGCCTCAGGTTTTGCCTATCTAATTTTAGTTTTACAGCCAATATTCTTGGTTTTCTTTTGTTAGATTGCAGTTTCAGTTTATACATATTCAAAAAAAAAAAGAAAGAAAAGAAAAGCTTCCAAAAAAAAAAGAAAGATAAGAAAAGCTGCGAAAAAAAAAACAAGAAAAAAATGTGGTATTCAGCAAAAAGAAAGAAGAACAAGTCAGAGACTGCCAAAAACTCCCTTTCTAGTATTCTTAACTCCTTTTTAGTGATTTTATTGATTCTCTTGATTCTATACTCTTCCTTGAACCATTGATAAGATTGTGATTGAATTGTTGCTAGAAAAGGTTCTTGTTCTTGTTTGGATAAGTTTGAAAAGAACTGAAAGAGAAAATTATGAGTGGAAAAAGGCAAGAGTGGTAAGAGCAATAGAGGGAAAAAGCTAAATTTGTTATGTGAAAACACGAGTGTTGAGAGAATTGTATTTGACCGAAAAGCAGGTGAGGGAAATAGTTTGTGAGGTCTTTTATTTTCTAACATTTTTTTTTTTGCAGCAAAAACATGTTAGACAACACATGCAAAGGCATTCCCACAAGTTTATCAGGAGGGGTTGATCCAAAGTTACTTATGGATGCGTTAATGGGAGAGATGAGAAGTGTTTTAAGAATGGAAATGGAACAAGTTCATGAACAGTTGGATAAGGTAGAGAATGAACGCATGAGGCAGCCACAAAATATACAGAATGTGTGTAGGAGGGAAAGAGTTCAACCACGGGAAGTAAGGGTTGAAGATGAAGAGTATTATGGGGCTGGTTTTGATGAGGAAGATGATTAGGATTTGGTTGTTAGCTATAGGAGATATGGTGGATGGGTTAACTCACCTATAGCCCAAAACTCAAGTTCTACTTCTTGGAAAGTGAGTTATACAAAGAAGGAGGACAAGCCTCAAGCACTCCTCAACCCAAATGCTCTGCATCAATCCATTGAAAGCCTCCTTGATCCTTTTAGCTCTAGCTCTTATAACTGGACTACTTGGAATTTGAATTGGATCAGCCATATCTGCCATGATTTTATCATCAAGAGATGGAGAAAATTTGAAGAGAGGGAGAGAGAGAAAGAGAAGTTTTAGAGGGAGGCTGCGAGAGAGACAGAGAGAGATCAAAATAGAGAGACACGAGAGAGAAAGATAGGGAAGGATAAAGTGATGTTTTTGAGAGAGAGTGGGAGTGAAAGAAGTTTAAGAGAGAGAGAGGGAGACAGAGAAAGAGAAGTTTTGCAAGGAGAGACTACGAGGGAGAGATGGAGTTTTAGAGAGAGAGTACGAGATAGAGAGAGAGAGAGAGAGAGAGAGAGAGCATATGATAGAAGTTTTAGAGGAGAAGAGAGAGAAACATTGAGTGAAGCTTTAGGGTAGGTGAGAGAGAGAGACTTTTTAGAGAGAACGAGAGAGAGAGTGAGAGAGAAGCTTTAAGGAGAGAGTTAAAGAGAGAAAGTAAAGTTGTTGAGAGAGAGTGGAAGAGAAAGAAGTTTAGGGGAGAAAGTGAGAGACAGAGAGAGAACGAGAAGTTTTGGGGAGAGAGGCAGAGAGGGAGAGTAGAAGAGAGAAGATAAAAGGAAAGGCACAAAGAGAGAAGTTTTAGAGAGAGAGAGATAAACAAATAGAGAGAAAGTGAAGTTTTTGAGTGAAAGAGTGGGAGAGAAAGAAGTTTAAGAGAGAGAGAAACAAAGAGGGAGAGCAAGAGAGAGAAGATAAAGAGAGAGACAGAGAGTGAGAGAGAGAGAGCATATGAGAAATGTTTTAAACGAGAAGAAATAGAGAGTGGGAAGTTTTTGGGAGAGTGAGAGAGAAAGAAGTTTTAGGGAGAGAGCTAGAGAGAGAGAGAAGCTTTAGAATGAATGAGAGAGAGAGAGAGTGAGAAGATTTGGAGAGAGAGATAGAGAAAGAGATGCTTTAGAGAGAGACTACAAGAGAGAGGGAGAGATGGAAAGACAGAGAGAGTATATGAGAGAAATTTAAGAGAGAGAGTGAGCATATGAGAGATGTTTTAAAGGAGGGGATAGAGAGAAGTTTTTGGGAGAGTGAGAGAGAGAAATTTTAGAGGGAGTGACAGAGAGAAGTTTTATGGAGAGAGCTAGAGAGAGAAGCTTAACAAAGAATGAAATTGAGAGAGAGAGAGAGAGAGAAACAGGAGATAGAAAGAGAAGATTTGATGAGAGAGAGAAAGAAGTTTTAGGGAGAGAGTGAGAGGGAAGCTTTAGGAAAAGTGAAAGAAAGAGAGGCAAAGAGAGAGAAAAAGAAGATTTGGAGAGAGAGAAAGAGTAGTTTAAGAGAGAGACTCAATAGAAAGAGAGAGATAGACAGAGAGAAAGAAAGTGAAGTTGTTAAGAGATAGAGTGGGAGAGAAAGAGGGAAAGAGAAGTTTAGAGAGAGAGATAGAGAGGGAGAGGAAGAGAGAAAAGAGAGAGGAAGAGGTAGAGAATGAAGTTTTGGAGAGAGCGAGAAAAGTTTTAGGGAGAGCAACATGGAGAGAAGGTTTAGAGAAAGAGAGGTTTTAAACAAAGAGAATTTTTAGAGGGAGAGAGGGAGGTGTTGGGAGAGCAAGAGCAAAGAGAGAGAGAGAGAGAGTGAGTGATAGAGAAGTTTTAGAGAGAAGTAGAGATAGAGAGACAGAGAGAGAGTAGGGGAGAGAGAAGTTTCAGAGTGAGAGAAAGAGAGCATATGAGAGAGGTTCTAGAAGAGAGAGAGAGAGAAAGCACATGAAAAAAGTTTTAGAGGAGGAGAGAGAGTGTGAGTGAAGCTTTAGGGATAGCAAGAGTCGTATTAGAGCTTGCCCTACTTTGGCCAGTCTAAAGGGGTCAAGAATGATGAAGTCTCACATCGGTTAGGTGAAGAGGTATTGGTGTTATATATATGGGTTCGCAAATCTTCCCTTATGAGCTAGCTTTTGAGGTGGAGTTAGATGGGTTCATATCAACGAGAGAGTGAAGCTTTAGGGCAGGCAAGAGAGAGAGAAGATTTAGAGAGCGAGGGGGAGAGAGAAGATTCAGAGAGCGAGGGGTAGAGAGAAGTTTTAGGGAGAGAGCTACAGGGAGAAGGAACCTTTAGAATGAATGAAAGAAAGAGAAACACAGAGAGAGAGATAGAGAGACAGATAGATACATAGATAAAGAGAGAAATTGGAGTTGTAGAGAGAGTGAGAGAGAAAGAAGTTTTAGATAGAGAGAGGGAGAGAGAGAGAGAGAGAGAGAGAGAAGTTTTAGATAGAGAGAGGGAGAGAGAGAGAGAAGTTTTGGAGAGAGGGACAAAGAGGGAGAGAAAAAGAGAGAAGATAGTGTTGGTGAGCCAGAGAGAGAGAAGTTTTAGGGAGAGTGCTAGAGAGGAGTAAGCTTTAGAAAAATGAAATGAGAGAGAGAAAAAGAGAGAGAGAGAGAGAGAAGTTTTAAAGGGAAAGAGCTAGAGAGAGAGGGAAGCTTTAAAAGGAATAAAAGAAAGAGAGGCAGAGAGGGAGAAAGAGAAGATTTGGAGAGAGAGAGAGAGAGAAAGAGAAGATTTAAAGAGAGAGAAAGAGAAAGAAGTTTTAAAGGGAGAGAGCTAGAGAGAGAGGGAAGCTTTAGAAAGAATGAAAGAGAGAGACAGAGAGGCAAAAAGAGAAGATTTGGGAAATAAAGAGAGAGAGAGAGAGAGAGAGAGATAGAGAAGTTTTAGAAAGGGATTGTGAGAGAGAAAGGGTGGGCAAGATAGAGAAGAAAGATAGATAGAGAGGGAGATAGATAGACAAATAGACAAAGAGAGAAAGTGTAGTTGTAAAGTGAGAGTGGAAGAGAAAGAAGTTTAAGAGAGAGTGAGAGGGAGAGAAAGAGATAGAAGTTTTCAAGAGAGAGACAGAGAGGGGAGAAAGAGAGAGAAGATAGTGTTAGTGAGCGAGAAATGGAAAGAGAGAGAGAGAGAGAGAGAAGTTTTAGGGATAGAACTAAAGAGAGAGAGGGGAGCTTTAGAAAGAATGAAAGAAAGAGAGACAAAGAGGGACAAAGAGAAGATCTAGAGGGAGAGAGAGACAGAAAAGTTTTAGAGAGAGACAACGGGAGAGAGAGGGAAAGAGAAAGGCAAATAGATAGACAGAAAGAAAGAGAAAGAGCAGTTGTTGAGAAGGAGAGTGATAGAGAAAGAAGTTTAAGAGAAAGAAAGTTAAGTTTTGGAGAGAGAGGCAGAGAGGCAAAGAAAGAGACAGAAGATAGAGAGAGAGTGAGAGAGGGATGGAGAAGATTTGGAGGGAGACTACGAGAGAGACTGAGAGAGCAAAATAGAGAGACAAGAGAGAGAGAGACAAAGAGGGATAAAGTGATGTTTGTGTGAGAGAGAGTGGGTGTGAAAGAAGTTTACGAGAGAGAGAGAGAGAGAGGGAAAGACAGAGTGAAAGAGAAGTTTTGCAAAGAGAGACTAAGAGGGAGAGATGTAAAGAAAAAAAGAATGGGGTAAAGAGAAGTTTCAAAGTGAGAGAGAGAGAGAGACAGCATATGATAGAAGTTTTAGAGGAGGAAAGAGAGATTAAGTGAAGCTTTAGGGTGGGTTAGAGAGAGAGAAGTTTTAGAGAGAGTGAGAGAGAAGCTTTAGGGAGAGAGCTAAAGAGAAAGAAGCTTAAGTTGTTGAGACAGAGAGTGGGAAAGAAAGAAGTTTAGGAGAGAGAGAGTAGAAGACAGAGAGAGAAAGAGAAATTCTAAGGAGAGAGGCAAAGAGGGAAAGTAGGAGAACATAGATAAAAAAAGAAGTTTTAGAAAGATAGATAGTGAAGTTTTTGATTTACAAAGTGGGAGAGAAAGAAGTTTAAGAGAGAGAGAGTGAGAGGAACAGTGTATGAGGGATGTTTTAAAGGAGGAGAGAGAGAGTGAAGTTTTTGGCAGAGAGAGAGACAAGAGGAGAGAAAGAGAAGATTTTAGGAGAGAGAGAAAGAAGTTTTAATAGAGAGATATTTTAGGGAGAGAGCTAGAGAGAGAAGGAATCTTTAGAAAAAATGAAAGAAATAGAGGCATAAAGAGAGAAAGAGATGATTTGAGGGGCAAAGAGAGAGGGAAAGAGTAGTTTTAGAGAGAGGTTGCAAGAGAGAGAGAGAGGAGAGAGAGATAGATAGACAGAGAGAGAAAGTAAAGTTGTTGAGAGAGAGAGTGGAGAGAAAGAAGTTTAAGAGAGAGACAGGGAAAGAGAGCGAAAGAGAAGTTCTGGAGAAAGAGACAGAGAGCAATACCAAGAGAGAGAAGATTGATTGAGAGAGAGAGAGGGAGAGAGGTAGAGAAAGAAGGTTTGTGGAGAGCAAGAGTGTTAGAGATAAGGCTGCTTAGGCTACTTTGGTGAGTGCAGGTGCAGTAAGAGTCTCGTGTGGTTCTGATGTTACTCTATTAATCTTGTCTTCAGTTTATTACTTAGGGACATTAGTGTAATTCAGTCATTGAGTCTTAGTCTATAAATTGTAATCTTAGCTACATCATTTGTAGATTAATTCATTTGAATCAAATTTACATTTCAGAACTTTCACATCTTGGAGTTCTAAAGTTTTCTTTCTTTCTTCTTTCTTGCGCCTTCCTTCAAGAGTCTTGAGAACTTCAACATGGTATCAGAGCTTCTTCAACAGTTTGAGGCTCTCTAGAGACAGTAAGCACTGTTGGTGCAGTTCCTCTTGCTTTGCTACTAGTCACCATTGAGTGATTGTTTGAATTGAGTGCCTTTGCTTTGCTACGGGTCATCATTGGGTGGACATTTTGAGGCACACGTTGAGGAACTTCAAATTCTGCAGAGGTACCTGAAACATGTTGCAAAGAATTCACAACATTGGTATTATTAGCAAGTGCACATGAGTTATTTGTTTGTTCAGCAAATGCATTGGTATTCTGAGAATGTCTTGCATTAGAGAATGATAGAATAGGAGGCATGGCTAAAGGTGGAGGAGGAACAAAATGGGATTTGTTACTGGAAGGTGACTGCTGTGAGGAACCCTTGCTGTTCTTGAATGGAAAACTACTTTCATCAAATATGACATCTCTAGATATAATTGTTTTCCCATCAGGATGCAAACACTTGTATCCTTTGTGTACTGGACTATAACCAAGAAAGGTGCACTCAATGGATTTGAACTGAAACTTGGGATTATTGTAGGGCCTTAGGTTAGGATAGGCTGCACACCCAAAGACTTTGAGAGAAGAATAATCAGGTTTGATTTTGTACAAGGTTTCAAAAGGAGTAGAACCATTTAGGACTGGTGTGGGTAGTCTATTAATGAGATACACAGCTGTGCTAAAAGCTTCAGTCCAAAATGATCTAGGTAAAGATGATTGGTGAAGCAAGGCTAGTCCAGTCTCAGTTATATGTCTATGTTTCCTTTCTGCAAGCCCATTTTGTTCATGTGTATAAGGGCATGAAACACGGTGAACTATCCCTTGGTCTTTCAAATATTCAGTGAAAGCTCTAAACTCTCCTCCCTAATCAGTTTGTAAGGCAAGAATTTTGTGGTTGGTTTGAAGTTCTACTTGTTTCTTGAAATGAATAAAGGTCTGTAATGCATCAGACTTGATTTTGAGAAAGTAAATCCATGTGTAACGGGTAAAGGTATCTACAAAATGTATGTAATATCCATGTCCCTCTCTTGACAGCATAGGTACTGGTCCCCACAGATCAGAATGAATTAGTTGAAGAGGTTTTGAGTATTCTGTTTGAGAAGAGGCAAAAGGAAATTTATGTAATTTACTAAGGCAGCAAGATGAACAAAAGGAAAGCTCTTTATTTGGTATTCTGATGTTACAAGAAGTGAGTACATTCTTGACAGTTTGTGCAGAAGCATGGCCCAATCTAACATGCCATTTGTCTAACTCAGAACAAGAATTTAACAAAAAAGAAGTATGGGGACTATGTATAGCAGGTAAAGTAATATTTGGTGACTGAGTTGTTGACACCTTTGTATTGATACATGGTCCTTTTTCAATGCGAAATTCATCAAAGACATACAAGCCTTTTCTAACAGTCCCCTTCAAAAGTATTTGATGAGTATCCTGAGATTTAACATAACAAGAGTCAGGATGGAACTCAAAATAGACATAATTGTCTTTTGCAAACTGAGAAACACTCACAAGGTTTTTGGTAATATTTGGAACATGAAGAAGTGAGTTTAGGTGAAGATTTTGATTAGAAAAGAAAGACTTAATCTGAGAATTACCAATGTTTTTAATGAACAAACCTGAGCCATTACCAATGTGCACCTTCTCCTTTCCATTATATGGAATCTTCTGCACAATGTTAGAGGCATCCACTGTCACATGACTAGTGGCCCCAGAATCAGGATACCATTCTTGATCAATGCCATTGCTGCTACTGTTAGAAGTGAGCATTGCATAGGGTGTGTTTCTGACATTGCCATTGGCGCCATTGGCTGTCTTGCTGAAGTGGCTAGGCACTTGAGCTGGTCCTTGAAAACTCTCATTAAATCTGTGATAACAACTCCAGGACTGATGTCCATATCTCCCACATAATTGACATTGAATGTTGCTTTTATCAGAAAACCTTCCATTTCTACCAGAAAACCTCCCATTGTTGTAACTCCCTTTGCCTCTGAAAAAGTTTCCTCTACCTCCAAACCTTCCTCTATTTGCATACTGACCAGGGAAACTTTGATAACCACTTCTGTTCACATTGTAATTCTGAGGATGTGTAGCAAGATTCACTGTCATAGCTTCTACTTCTTTATGATGCTTCTCAATTCTATTTTCTTGTGCAAGCAATAATGCTTCAATCTCTTCAACTGAATACGGATCAGTTCTAGAAAGAATGGATGTAACAAAACCATCATATTCTGAGGAAAGACCATCAAGAATTACCTCTATATGGTCACTTTCTGTAATTGCATGTCCAACTGAAGCCAAAGAATCAACAAGATTCTTGATCTTTAAAAGATAATCAGTGGCTGTCATGGATCCCTTCTTCATGGTCTGCAGCTGCGCCTTGAATTGCTTGATCTTTGCCTTTGTATGAGAAGCAAAGAAAGTTTCCACCTTCTCCCAGACCTGGTACGAAAATTCACACCCTACCATTCTTGTAAGAATGTTTTCTGACATTGTTGATAGCAGCCAAGACAGCAAGAGCTGATCTTGCTTCTTCCAAAGAACATACTGCTGACTCAAGATTCCAAGAACTCTTCCTTGCTCATCTATTGCAAATCTTGATGGCACTTCTTGACCACCACTGATGTATTTCTCTAGTTCATGCCCTCTGATGGCTGCAAGAACTTGTTGTTTCCACAGCAGATAAGAATTGCTGTCTAATTTCACAGAAATTGAATGACTAAAAGAAACTAGTGAAGCATTCAAAGATGCTAAAGAAAACGTATTCATATTCTGAATCAGATTTACATTTCAGAACTTTCACATCTTGGAGTTCTGAAGTTTTCTTTCTTTCTTCTTTCTTGCGCCTTCCTTCAAGAGTCTTGAGAACTTCAACAAAGAGAAGTTTTAGAGAGAGCGACATTGAAGAAAAGGTTTAGAGAGAGAGAGAGGAAAAGTATGTCTATGTGTGGGGGAAGGAGAGAGATTGAGATGGTGTCAGTGAGAGGCAAATTTTAGTGAGAAAGTGAAAGAAGTTTTAAACAAAGAGAGAATTTTTACAGCGATTGAGAGGAAGGTATTAGGGAGAGCAAGAGCAAGAGTGAGAGAACTTTTAGAGAGAGTGAGTGACTGAGAAGTTTTAGAGAGAACTAGAGAGAGAGAGACACAAAGAGAGACAAAGTAAGTAGGGAAGAGAAGTTTTAGAGCAAGAGAGAGCGTATAAGGGAGGTTTCAGAGAGAGAGAGAGAGAAAATGTACAACAAAAGTTTTAGAGGAGGAGAAGAGAGAGCGTGATCATAAAAGCATAGTGGAAACAACTGATCCAATTCAAATTCCAAGTGGTCCAGTTACAAGAGCTAGAGCTAAAAGGTTCAAGGAGGTTTTCAATGGATTAATGCAGAACATTTGGGTTGAGGAGTGCTTTTTAAGGCTCAAATACTTAGACTCAAGTGCAGACCAAGGTTGGATTTCGTTGTCCAAGTGGTGAAGTAATTTCAGCCTTTTTTCTAAAGCTCATATACTTGAAAGGATTAATTTTAGCCTTTTTATTAAAGCCTATACACTTGGAAGGATTACTTTCAGTTCAAGCATGTGAATTTGAGAGAATCAAGGAGATCAGATTTGGTTGATTATTACCCAGCGAATTTGGGATTACTTTCCTTTTTTTATGGGATTTGGTCAGCCTTTTAGAATATATCTTCAGCAATTATTGCATTGGGCTAATTATTCTCTTGTAAAGGCTGGCATGCCATAATTATAGGTATTACCTTCCTTTTGCTATTTGTTTCCTTTTTCAAATTGTAATAACTCAGCTATATATATGTATACCAAGGCTGAGAAGTGCAGATCAATTTTCTACATAAAAGTTGAGAGTTTTCTCTTTGGTTCTTTGAAGAACTTTTCGAACTTATCAAGAACTTGTTCTTGTAGCGTTCATCCGATTCATCAAACGGTTCACCATCCCGTTTGTGGCGTCTCCACATACCAAGGTTCGTGTTTTCTTATAAACATCGGGTCGAGGTTTCCACTTATAAAATCTGATTGTAGAATGATCTTGGGAATCAATTTCGTTGACGGGTCTCGTTATTCTTGGTGGGGTTCGCATCAGAGCGAGAGAGAGAGAGAGAGAGAGAGAGAGAGAGAGAGAGTTTGTGTGTGTGTGTGTAAAGCTTTAGGGAGGGTGAGAAAAAGTGAACTTAAGGGCAGGCAAGCTAGAGAGAAGATTTAGAGAGAGTAAGAGAGAGAGAAGTTTTAGGGACGGAGCTAGAGAAAGAGGAAAGCTTTAGAAAGAATGAAAGAATGAGAGACAGAGAGAGAAGGAGAAGTTTTAAAAAGAGATTGCAAGGACAAGAGAAAGGGAGAGGCCGACAGACAAAGAGAGAAAGTGTAGTTATAGAAAGAGTGGAAGAGAAAGAAGTTTAAGAGAGAGAGAGAGACAGAGAGGGAGAAAATGAGAGAGAAGATAGAGAGAGTGAGAGTGAGAGAGAGAGAGGTAGGAGTGAGAGAGAAGGTGAAGATTTGGAGAGAGAGAGAGTATGATAGAAGTTTTAGAGGAGCAGAGAGAGAGAATTGAGTGAAGGTTTAATGTGGGTAAGAGAAAGAACTTTTAGGGAGAGAGCTAGAGAGACAAATAGATAGACAGATAGAAAGAGAGAGAAAGAGACATGTTGAGAGAGAGAGTGGGAGAGAAAGAAGTTTAGGAGAGAGAGTGAGAGAGAGAAAAAGGGAAGTTTTGGGGAGAGAGGCAGAGAGGGAGAGTAGGAGAGAGCAGATAGAGAGAGAGGTAGAGAGATGCTTTACAGAGAGAAAGAGAGATAGACAAAAAAAGAGAGAAAATGAAGTTTATGAGAGAGAGAGTGGGAGAGAAAGAAGTTTAAGAGAGAGAGATAGAGAGGGAGTGCAAGTGAGAGAAGATATAGAGAGTAAGAAAGACATATAGAGAGAGCTTATGAGAGAAGTTTAAGAGAGAGAGAGAGAGAGAGAGAGAGAGAGAGAGAGAGAGCACATGAGATCTATTTTAAAGGAGGAGAAAGAGAGAGAGTGAAGTTTTTGGGAGAGTGAGAGAGAAAGAAGTCTTAGAGGGAGCTAGAAAGACAGAGAGAGAAGTTTTAGGAAGAGAACTAGAGAGAAGGAAGCTTTAGAAAGAATGAAATAGAAAGAAAGAGACAAGGAGAGAGAAAGAGAAGATTTGGGGGAGAGAGAGAGAGAGAGAGAAAGTAGTTGTAGAAAGAGAAATGTTTGAGAGAGAGAGAGGGAAGCTTTAGAAAGAATGAAAGAAAGAGAGATAGAGAGAGAAGGAGAAGATTTGGAGAGTGGGAGAGGGAGAGAGAGAAATAGAAGTAGAAGTTTTAGAGAGAGATGCAAGAGAGAGGGAGAGAGAGAAAGTGAAGTTGTTGAGAGAGAGAGTAGGAGAGAAAGAAGTTTAAGAGAGAGAGGGAAGGTGAGAGAAAGAGAAGTTTTAGAGAGAGAGACAGAGAGGGAGAGCAAGAGGGAGAAGATAGAGAGAGAGGTAGAGAGAGGGAGGGGGAGAGGTAGAGAAACAAGTTTAGGAGAGAGCAAGAGAAGTTTTAGAGTGACATGGAGAGAAGGTTTAGAGCAAGAGACAGAGAGAAAGGGAGAGTGTGTGTCTATGTGTTAGGGAGGGTGAGAGAGAGATGGAGTTTGTGAGAGACAAATTTTAGAGAAAGAGAGAAACAGACAGAGAAAATGTTTTTAGAGAAGGTGAAACTAGTTTTAATCAAAGAGAGAATTTTTTGAGATAGAGAGGGAGGTGTTGGGGAGAGCAAGAGCAAGAGTAAGAAAGAAGTTTTAGAGAGAAATAGAGAGACAGAGATAGAGAGAGTGTGGGGGAGAAAGAAGTTTTAGAGTGAGAGAGGGAGAGAGCATATGAGAGAGGTTTCAGAGAGAGAGAGAAAGCATATAACAGAAGTTTTAGTGGAGGAGAGAGAGTGTGTGTATGTGTGAAGTTTTAGGGTGGGTGAGACAGAATGAAGGTTTTCATCAGGTGAGAGAGAGAGAGAAGTTTTAGGGAGAGAGCCAAAGAGAGCGGGAAGCTTTAGAAAGAATGAAAGAAAGAGAGACAAAGAGAGAAGAAGTTTTAGAGAGACACTGCAAGAGCAAGAGTGAGAGAGAGGGAGAGAGACAGACAAACCAAGAGTAAAATTATTGTTATAGAGAGTGGGAGAGAAAGGAGTTCAAGAGAGAAAGAAGTTTTGGAGAGACAAATAGAGAGGGAGCGAAAGAGGGAGAAGATAGTGTTGTGAGAGATAAATTTTAGACAAAGAGAGAAAGAGATAGACAGATGTTTTTAAGAGAAAGCAAAAGAAGTTTCAGAGAGAGGGAGGCACAGGGGAGAGGAAAAGCAAGAGAGAAAAATTTTAAAGAGGGGGAGAAGTTTTAGAGAGTAATTGAATAAGAAGTTTTAGAGAGTACTAGAGAGAGAGGCAGAACTTTTATATAGAAAAAGATAAAAAGAGAGAGCGATATAGAGAGAGTGGGGAAAGAAGTTTTAGAGTGAGAGAGGAGAGAGTATATGAGGGAGGATTCAAAGAGAGAGAGACATTGTATGATAGAAGTTTTAGAGGAGGAGAGAGAAAGAGTGGTGCTTTCGGGCAAGTAAGAGAGAGAGAAGTTTTATAGAGAGAGAGTGAAAGAGAAAAGATTTAGGGAGAGAGCTGGAGAGAAAGGAAGAGAGAGAGAAGTTTTAGGGAGAGAGCTAGAGAAAAAGAGAGGTAAGCTTTAGAAAGATTGAAAGAGAGAGAGACAAAGAGAGAGAAAGAGAAGATTTGGAGAGCGAGAAAGAGAGGTTTTAGAGAGAGACTGCGAGAGAGAGAGGTAGACAAAGAGAGAAAGTGAAATTGCTGAGAGAAAGAGAAGTCTTTTAGAGAGATAAAGTGAAGTTTTCGATAGAGAGACTAGGAGAAAAAGAAATTTAAGAGAGAGAGAGAAAGAGATGTTTTGGAGAGAGAGATGGAGAGGAGAACAATAGAGAGAAGATAGAGAGAGACAGCATATGAGAGAAGTTTTAAAGGAGGAGAGAGAGAGAGTGAAATTTAAGGGAAAGCAGAGAGAATGAAGAGAGTGAGAGAGAGTTAGAGGAGAGAAGTTTTAGAGAGAGAGCTAGAGAGAGGAAAGCTTTAGAAAGAATGAAAGTGAGAGAGGGAGTGGGAGAGAGTGAAGTTGTTCAAAGAGAGAGTGGGAGAGAAAGAAGTTTAAGAGAGAGAGAAGGAGAGAGAGAAAAAGAGAACTTTTGGAGAGGGAAACAGAGAGGGAGAGCAAAAGAGAGAGGATAGAGACAGTGAGAGGGAGGGAGAGAGGTAGAGAAAGAGGTTTTAGAGAGAGTAAGAAGTTTTAGAGAGAGCAACATGGAGAGAAGGTTTAGAGAGAGAGGGAGAGTGTGTATCTGTGCATTGGGGAGGGATAGAGAGAGAGAGAGAGAGATAAAGTTAGTGAGAGATAAATTTTAGACAAAGAGAGAAAAGGCCCAGACAGAAGTTTTTAAGAGAAAGTAAAAGAAGTTTTAAAGAGAGTGAGAGAGAAGAGAGAGAGAGAAAGAGTGCTGGGGAGGAGGAGAAAGAAGTTTAAGAGAGAGAGTGTGAGGTGTTGTGGAGAGTGAGAGAATTTTTAGAGAGAGCGAGTGACAAAAGTTTCAGAGCGAGAGAGAGAAACTATGAGAGAGGTTTTAGAGAGAGAGAAGCATATGACAGAAGTTTTAGAGGAGGGGAGAGAGAGTGAAGCTTTAGGGAGGGCGAGAGAGTGTGAAGCTTTAGGGCAGTCATGAGAAAGAGAAGATTTAGAGAGAGCAAGAGAGAGGGAGAGAGGGAGAGAGGGAGTAAGAGAGAAGTTTTGGGAGAGAGCTAGAGCGAAAGGGAGGGAAGCTTTAGAAACAATGAAAGAAAGAGAGACAAAGAGAAAGAGAAGATTTTGAGATAGAGAAAGAGAGAGAAGGAGAAGTTTTAGAGAGAGATTGCAAGTGCAAGAGGGAGAGAGAGATAGACAGACAAAGAGAGAAAGTGAAGTTGTAGAGAGAGAGTGACAAAGAAAGAAGTTTAAGAGAGAGAGGGAGAGAGTGAGAATGAGAAGGTTTGGTGAGAGACACACATATGGAGAGAAAGAGAGAGAAGGTAGTGTTAATGAGAGACAAATTTTAGATAAAGAGAGAAAGAGACAAGCAAAAGTTTTTGATAGAAAGCAAAAGAAGTTTTGGAGAGAGAGGAAGGTGTTGGGGAGAGCAAGAGTGATAGTGAGAGAAGTTTTAGAGAAAGATTGTGATAGAGGGAGGGAGAAGGGGAGAGAAAGAGAGGGAGAGAGAGTGATATCAAGAGAGAGTGGTGGAGTGAAGTTTCAGAGCAAGAGAGGAGAAGGAGAGAGCATATGAGATAGGTTTCAGAGAGAAAGAGATAGTGTATGACAAAAGTTTTAGAAGAGGAGAGAGAGAGAAAGAAGTTTAAGAAAGAGAGAGAGGGGGAGAAAAAGAAAGATAAGTTTTCTAGAGAGAGACAGAGAGGGAGAGCAAGAGATAGATCATAGAGAGTGTGACATGGGAGAGAGAGAGGTAGAGAGAGAAGGAGAAGATTTGGAGAGAGGGAGAGAGAGGAAGAGAGAGATATAATGTAACTTTAGACTTTAGACGAAGCCCGTCAATAAGAGTACCTTCAAGATCTAGTTTTTCCACACCTAGTCGACATTCCGTTGATATAGGTTCTACCTCTGTTCCTAAATCTTTAAAATTAAAAGGAGTCTTACCACATCCCGTTACACCACAACCAGAATATCAGGTAGAAACCCCAACTCAACAAGCCAATCATTCGCCAACAAGGTCAGAAGTTGAGGCTTTTAATCAGCTAAATATGCTTAATACTTTTCAAATTAATAAAGAATTAATAAGACAAACATTTTATCTTCCTCAAAACGATGATAAGAGAAAATGGTATTTTTCAACTTTCTCTCCAGAAGATCTTTCTAACTATAGAGAAAGCTTTTACAATTATTTGATAAAAATAGAAGACCATATTCCATTTTTTGACTGGTTTGAAACCCATGTGTTAAATACTCTTTCTATATCAGTTTTAGATTCTCTACCGGTTAGTTGGAAAACCTCTAGAGGAACTACTGTCATAGGAACTGTTCCCCCCTTAGAAGAAGTAATTTTTCTAAATAATGATAATATTGAAATAATTGCTTCACCATTTAAAAAAGTACTTTTAAAGGGAGAAGAGTTGAGTGTATCAGCCTCTAAATGAGATATTAAAAATATTCAAGAACAATTAAATTATACTAATAAGGTTGTTCATAATATGGCTTCTTCTTTCTCTCCTAAAGATACTCCAAGTAGTAGTCATACGAAACCAGATCTAGTTAAACCATTATTCAAGCCTTTTAAATTCTCTACTGAAGAAATTTCTGCCATAAAATTAGGAACATCTACTTCTTCAATTCTTGCCGAAATTGATAATAAATTAAAAGCTTTAAAACTCAATGAAGATAAAAAAACAGAAAAACGTTGTAATTAATACTTTACAAGAGTCTGTCCCTGCCCAAACAGAACAAGTTCAACGGATTAGGACTACTCGTCCTTATCCAATTTCTAGAAATTATTATACACGCCCTACTCTCCCAGATATTCAACATGAAGAATGGGATTTAGAAAATCCAGCCGCTTTTGATGGCAATAGTATTATCGAATGGAATATAGATGGTCTTTCCGAACATCTTATTCTTAGAAAGCTAAATTCTATGACTATGGCCTCCACTGCCTATATTAAACATGGAAATAATTCTAGGCATGCCGCTCAACTTTTAGTTTCTGGCTTTACTGGTATCTTAAAAGGATGGTGGGATAATATAATAACTGAAGCTGATCGTTTTAGCATCTTAAATGCTGTCAAACAAGAACCCTCTACAGGTCAAGAAATAGGAACTCAAGTTGAGTCCTTAATCTTAGCCATCTCCCAAAACTTTATAGGAGATCCTAAACTTTTTGAAGAAAGATCTAGCGAAATTCTACATGCTCTAAGATGCCCTAAATTATCTGATTTCCGTTGGTATAAAGATAACTTCTTAGCTAAATTATTAGTCAGGACAGATGCCTCTGCCTTATATTAGAAAGAAAAATTTATATCAGGTTTACCCTGTGCCTTTGCCCAAAAGGTCAGAGATAGGTTAGAACATGAAACTTTAAGTCTTAATTATATGACGTATGGTCAGATCATCTCTAATATTGTTAAGACAGGTTTAGAACAATGTAATCAACTTTCTTTAACCACCCAAATTCTTCGAGAAGATAAATCCGTCCGTAAAGAATTAGGATATTTTTGCCAACAATACGGCTTAGAAAAATTAGAAGCACCCTCTAAAAAATTTAAACAATCCTCTACGTCTTTCAGAAAACATAAGTCTTATAAAAAGAAACATAAAGACGAAAATATAGAAAAGACTTTTAAAAAATATAAAACGAAGAAATCTAAAAAATTTGATAACTCATTAACATGCTATAGGTGCGGTCGTAAAGGTCATATCGCAAAACACTGTTATGTTAAGAAAAAGATTAATAATCTAAGTCTAGAAGAGCCCGTTAAACGACAATTAGAAGAGATTCTTCTTTATAAAACTGATGATGATTCTGATACTCCTTCTGTTGTTTCTTCTAATGATGAACTCATAGAACAATTAGAAACCTCTAGTAGTTCTGACTTTGAATCTAATAATCAAGAATGTAAAAATTGTACTCCTAACAATCCCTGCAAAGATTGTAGCAACAATAATATTGAGCTTTTTTATTGTAATACTTTAACCAGTGATTCCAAATTCTTAATAGATATCATTGAAAAATTGGAAGATCCTGATCTTAAATACCAATATTTTCTTACTTTAAAGAAACTAATCCAAATTAATGAAGATACAGAAACTTCCTCTTCCCCATTTCAACCTTATGATCTAACTAAAATTCTTACTATAAACGAACCTCAAAAAGAACCTTTGTTAGGAATTCCTGAGCTTAACCATGAGATTAAAAAATTAAAAATAGAAATAAAAGATCTCCAAGCTAGAGTTGTATTTTTAGAAAATAATAATCCAGAACCTAGTTCTTTAGAAAACCTTTCAGCACTCCCTCCTTCTGATAATACGTTTCTCCAAAAAATAACTTTTTTTCAACAAAAATGGCGTTGTAAAGTAGATTTAAGAATAGGAAATAGTTTTCATAAAACATTCATTGCTTTAATAGACTCAGGTGCCGATTTAAATTGTATCCAAGAAGGATTAATACCTACATAGTATTATCAAAAAACTCTTCAAAAATTATACTCTGCTAGTAGCCATAGCTTAGATGTTAAGTATAAACTAACTAATTCCTATATTTGTAATAATGGTGTTTGCCTGCCAAATGAATTTTTACTAACTAAAAATATAAATGAACAAATTATTTTAGGAAATCCCTTTTTAGTTCAAATATATCCTATACATTATGTAGGTGAAGAAGGAATCAAGACGGTTGTTAATAATATAGAACTTTTCTTTAAATTTGTAAATCCTACTAAAGGAAAAGAACTTAATTTAATAGAAAATCAGTATTTTAATCTTTTGCAACAAAAAAGAAGTCAAGTTAATTATCTTAAAAAAGAAATCGATTTTAAGACAATAGAAAATGCCTTACTCTCTTCTAAAATTCAAGATAAGATAAGACAACTTGAGACTCTTATTAAAAAAGAAATTTGTTCAGATATTCCTACTGCCTTTTGGAATAGAAAAACATATGAAATCTCTCTCCCTTATGAAACTAACTTTGATGAAACAAAGATTCCTACTAAGGCTAGACCCATTCAGATGAATTCTGAAACTTTAAAATTTTGTCAAAAAGAAATTCAAGAATTTCTGGACAAACGATTGATTCGACCTAGTAAATCCCCTTGGAGTTGTGCAGCCTTCTATGTTCAGAATGCCTCTGAAATAGAAAGAGGAGCTCCTAGAATGGTAATTAATTATAAACCTTTAAATACTGCTTTAAAATGGATTCGTTATCCTCTTCCTAATAAAAAAGATCTCTTAGGAAGGTTGTATGATGCTCTCATTTTCTCTAAATTTGATATGAAATCAGGTTTTTATCAGATTAAGCTTAAAGAAGAAGATAAATATAAAACTGCTTTTACTGTCCCTTTCGGACAATATGAGTGGAATGTTATGCCTATGGGATTAAAGAATGCTCCATCTGAATTTCAAAATATTATGAATCAAATTCTTTATCCCTATTCTGACTTCATAATAGTTTATCTTGATGATGTTTTAATTTATTCTAAAACAATTGATCAACATTTTAAACATTTAAAAACATTTATTCAAGCAATTAAAATTAATGGTCTTGTCGTCTCCGAGAAAAAAGTTAAAATATTTCAGACAACCATTCGATTTTTAGGTCATAATATTTGTTTAGGAACCATCACCCCTATCTCTAGAAGTCTAGAATGTGCTGATAAGTTTCCTTTAGAAATTAAAGATAAAACTCAATTACAAAGGTTTCTAGGTTGTCTTAATTATGTAGCTGACTTTATTCCCAATATTCGCATCATTTGTAAACCTCTTTTTAGCCGTCTAAAGAAAAATCCTCCTCCTTGGTCAACAGAAATGACTCAAGCTATCATTAAAGCTCGCTCTTTACTAAAGCAGATTCCTTTTCTTGGGATACCTCATCCTGATGCCTTTTTAATAGCTGAGTGTGATGCCTCTGAAGTTGGATTTGGAGGAATTCTAAAACAGATCTTTCCACCTAATACTAATGAACAAGTTGTTTGCTTTCATTCCGGTGCATGGACCCCTCCTCAAAATAATTATAGTACTGTTAAAAAAGAAATCCTTGCCATTGTTTTATGCATTACTAAATTTCAAGATGATTTGATAAATAAACAGTTTTTACTTCGTACTGATTGCAAAGCTGCTAAAGACGTTTTACAAAAGGATGTCAAAAACCTTGTCAGTAAACATATTTTTGCTCGCTGGCAATCTCTTTTATCTTGTTTTGATTTTAAGATTGAGCATATAAAAGGACAGCAGAACAGTCTTCCTGACTTTCTGACCCGTGAATTCCTGCAGGGATCGACAAAATGAGTGATAAACATCCTTCGCCCTCACGGCCCTTAACACGTTCTCAGTTTGCCCTGAGCAAACCAATCCCTAATATTAATAAATCTAATATCTTTTCTGCAGGTACATCATATGCCTCTAAGGCTAATACTAGGCCAGCAGCTCCGGCCACCTCTCAAACTTCTCTCTTTGAAGCAAGCCGCTTCTTACCTTTAAGACCACCCTTTTTACCAAGAAGAACTCCTGAACCACAGCCTTGTACCTTTAAAAGTAAAAGCATTCCTCTTTCCATTGTTACCCTTGAGCCCGATCAATTAAAACTTAACCCTCATGAAATAGCCGCCCAATTCTTTCCTCGCGGTTGGACTTGGATCCCTACGGATCTTAAGAAAAATAAACTTTACTACCAAGCTATCCTTGTGGATACTGACTCTGCTCAGATTATCCACGATTATGATCCCAAAGACAAGAATATTATAACCTATTCTCGCCTTCAGATTCTAAAAGTCATCACTCCTAGTGAATGGAACCAGCATGCCTTCACGGGACAGAAATTCTCTTTTCCCTTCGACCCCACTTATTATGATTATTTTGACTATCAAAAGGCCTGGTATAATGTTCTTTTTGAACTTTGTCCGACTCATTCCTGGTTTCTTAGTTTTAATAACCAGCAAGCTGCTTATCCAAACTGGTTTCTTGAATGGTTTCTTTACTTTGGGCCATTGCTTGGACAGTTTCCTCCTACAACTAAAAAGACTTATGACAATTTCAAAAAATTAGCCTCTCATATCCCCATGCAGGAGCGCTTTCTCATGTTCTGTTCAATCACAAAAATTGGATGGATTATGTAGACTCGGTATAATATTGATCAAGTCTTGCCAACAGGGTACCCTCAGTCCCTAGTTCGAACTGTGCAGACTAAATGGTGGATAAAATTTGATGAATCTTTAATTGAAGAGAGGTTTTCTCTTTGGAAAAATCAGCAAGATGCCAGACTTGCACCAAAAGCTGAAAAAGATAAAAGTCCCATTGCTTTGCCAGATTTATCTAAGTTAAGCCCCGCACAGCTTAAAGAATATAAACAGAAATTAATTGAGCTTGCTTCATCAATTGATTCTGAAGAAGAACCTTCCCAAGAAGCTGAGTCAGGACATAGCTATCCTACTCATTTGCATAATGAAGATGACTGTTACGGAATAAACCTTCAACAGACACCATGATTAAAGTTGAAATTATTAAAAGCATCTGTTACAAGAAGACAAGTTGTCTCTAAACGTCAAGCTGTTCAGACAAGCCGTCCCACCAGCTGATAACTTTTCGGATTTCAAATATTTGAGTTCCGAATTTAGTTATATTGTAATTTTACTTCATGTCTGACGAATTAAACTTTTTTGTATTAAGATTTGAAGTCTGTTACTGGCTATAAATAGCTATTCTGTCATTCGTTCTAGGCAGAGCGAATTTTAGTTCAGTTTTAAGCACTGTAACCTGCTCCTTTGTAAAAGCTCTCTCTGTAAGCATCTTCTTTCATAAATAAAGTTTTGTTTAAGTATGCTCTGCACTTGCCTTTCGAGGATCCTGTGCATCAGAAAATTTTTATAAAACTCTTCTGTTTATTTTCTTCTTTCAGTTTAAATTTATGTTTTTAATTTGCATTCCTTTAAATTTCCCGCATTTAATCTGTATTCCTATTTATTATTTTCCAATTTGTAGACTTTCTTATGTTAGAGAACCCTTTATAATAACCTATAATACTCTGTATAATATTCTTAGACAAAATTATTTACGTCCAATTGATCCTGCACACATCTGGTATAGTACCCTGTTGGCAAGACTTGATCAATATTATACCGAGTCTGCATAATCCATCCAATTTTTGTGATTGAACAGAACATGAGAAAGCGCTCCTGCATGGGGATATGAGAGGCTAATTTTTTGAAATTGTCATAAGTCTTTTTAGTTGTAGGAGGAAACTGTCCAAGCAATGGCCCAAAGTAAAGAAACCATTCAAGAAACCAGTTTGGATAAGCAGCTTGCTGGTTATTAAAACTAAGAAACCAGGAATGAGTCGGACAAAAAGGTATGGTATAATGGAAGAAATTAGACTTAACACATCTCTCTCTTCCTTCCTCCCTCTCTCATTCTCTCTCTCCCCAACACACTTTCTCTCCATCACTCTCTCTCTGTCCAATATGTCTCTTCATATCTCTAAAACTTTCCTCTCTCTCTTTACCTCTTTTCCTATCTTTCTCTAACTTGTTAACAATCTTTCTCTCTCTCTCTCTCTCTGTCCCTCTCCCCCTATCACCCTCTCTCACTATCTCTCTTGCTCCCTCCTCAGCACTCTCTCTATCTCCCCAACACATTCTCTCTCTTTCTCTCTCCAACATGTCTCTCCTTTCTCACTTTCTCTCTCACACTCATTCTCTAAAACTAAGAAAAAGTGTATGATATAATGGAAGAAATTGAACTTGACACTCTCTTTATCCACCTCTTTCCCCCTCTCACTTACTCTCTAAAATTCCTCTCTTTATCTAAAACTTCTCTTTGTTTAAAACTTCTATCACTCTATCACTTTGTCTATCTAATATTTCTCTCTCACTCACTCTCTCTCTCCCATTCCCTAATTCTTTATCGTTGTCTCTCTCTTTACTCCTAATACATATACACACACACACTTCATCTCTCTCTCTCTCTCTCTCTCACTCTCCAAGACCTTCTTTCCATCCCTCTCTATCCCTTCCGAACAACCTTTCTCTCTCCCCCTATCACATACTCTCTCTCCCTCTCTTTCTCTCTCCATCTTTTTCTCCCCTAAACTCGCACACATTTGCCCTCTTTGTCTCACTATTTCTCCTTCTCTCTCTCTCTCTCTCTCTAAACTTTCCTCTTAGTCTCTTTCTAAAACTTCTCTATCTGTTTTGATCTCTTTATCTTTGTCTCTCTCTCTCTTCTCCCAACACACTCGCTCCTCTCTTTCTCTTTAACTCTCTCCCTAAAACTTTTTTCTCTTTCTCTCCAAGATGCACACTCTCTCTGCAACACTCTCTTTATCTCAGTCCTTCTCTCTCTCTTTCCTACACATTTCTCTCTCTCTCTCTCTCTCTCTCTCTCTCAACATGCTCACTCTCTCATTTCCCTTCTTTCTCTCTCTCCCTCTTTTTGTCTCTCCTTCTGTTTCTCTATTACTCTCTCTCTCTTTGTGTTCAAAACTTCCCTTGGTTTCTCTCTTATACTTCTATTTTCCTTTCTCTCTCTCTCTCTCTCTCTCAATTTCTCCCTCCCTCTTGCCTTCTCTATCTCTCTTGCTCCCTCTCTCCCTAACATAACACACACTCTCTCTCTCTCTCTATCCAACACATCTCCCCCCTCTCTCTCTCTCTCTCTAAAACTAGGAAAAAGGGTATGGTACAATGGATGAAACTGGTCTTAGCACTCTCTTTCTCTGTAACACACACTTTCTATCATTCTATCTTTGACCAACATGTCTCTCTCTATCTCTAAAACTTCTTTCTTTCTCTTTATTCAACATATTTGTCCCTCACTCTAAAATTTCTCTCCTTGTCTCTCTCTAACTTCCCAACAATCTCTCTCTCCCTTCTCTTTATGTCTCTATCTCTCTCCCTGCCCCAACACCCTTTCTTTGTGTCTTTGTCGCTCCTTCCTCAACACTCTCTCTTTGTCTCCCTAACACATTCTCTCTGTCCCCCAACACAAACTCTCTCTTCCTCTCTCTCTTTCTAAAACTAAGAAAAGGGTATTGCATAATGGAAGAAATTGAACTTGATACTCTCTTTATCTCTATCTTTCTCCCTCTCACTCACTTTATAGAACTTCTCTTTCTCACCCTCCCTCCAGCCTTCTCCCTTTCCCTCCTTGTCTCCCTCTCTAAAACTTCTCTCTCTTTGTCTCTCTTTCTCACTAAATCTTCTCTTTCTCTCCTTCTTTCTCTCTCACATACCGTCTTTCTCCCTCTAAAACAACTCTCTCTCTTTGCTAATCTCTCTCTTATTCTCTCTCACTCTCACTCTTTCTCTTATTCTCTCTCTCTATCTCTGTGTT
This sequence comes from Dicorynia guianensis, assembly GCA_037013595.1. Taxonomy (NCBI): domain Eukaryota; kingdom Viridiplantae; phylum Streptophyta; class Magnoliopsida; order Fabales; family Fabaceae; genus Dicorynia; species Dicorynia guianensis. The sequence continues at coordinate 10,098,721 of JASUAB010000015.1, forward strand.
TGTCTAAACTTTTTGTCACTCACTCTCTCTCCCTCCCCCACTCCCCAACTCTCTTTATCTCCCTCTCCCTTGATCTCTCCCTCTGCCCCCAACACTCGCAGACATTCCCCCTCTCTCTATTGCTCTTTCTATCTCTCACTCTCTATCCCTTTCCTACTCTCTTTGTCACTTTTTGTCACTCTCCCTCCTTCTATCTCTCTATCCAACACATCTCTCTAAAACTTCTCTCTCTCTTCTCTCTTTCTCTTCCTCTCTGCCCCACTCTATCACTCTCTCTAAAACTTCTCTATCTTTATCTCTCTCTATCTCTAAAACATCTCTCTCTCGATCTCTTTTCTCTCTATCTCTCTCTCTCCTAGTTGCTCTAAAATTTCTCTCTATCTAAAACTTCTCTGTAAAACTTTCCTTTCTCTCTTTCTCTCTCTCTCCCTCTTTATGTCTCTTGAACTTCTCTCACTCACACTCTCACTCACTCTCTTTATAAAACTTCTCTTACTCTTAATCTCTATCTCTTACTCTCTTAAACTTGTCTCTCTTCCCCTTACTCCCTCTCTCTATCTCTCCCTCTCTCTCTCCCCTCCCAAAGCATTCTCTATATCTCTCTTCATCTCTACACAACACTTTGTCTACCACTCTCACTCACTCTCTTTTAGTATCTAAAACTTTTCCTTCTTTTCCTTCTCTCTCTCTAAAACATTCCTTTCTCTCTTTGTCTCTTTGTCTCTTTTGAATTTCTCTCATGTCTTTCTGTGTCTATCTATCGCTTTCTCTCTCTCCCTTGCTTTTTCTAAAAATACTCTCTCTCTAGCTCTCTCTGAAACTTCTCTCTTTGTCTATTAGTGTCTAAGTCTCTGTCTTTTTCTCTCTCTTGCTCTCTCTAAAACTTCTCATCCTTACTCTCTCTATCTCACTCTTTCTCTCGATCTCGCTAAAACTTCTTTCTCTCTCTCTCTCCCACCCTTTCTCTCTTGCTTTCTCTGAAACTTCTCTCTCGCTATACCTCTTACCCTCTGTGAAATCTCTCTCTACAATTCTTTCTCTCTCTTGACCTATTAGAAGCTTCCCTTTCTCTCATCTCTTTGAGACTTCTCTCTCTTTCTCTCTTTATCTCTATGCCTCTCTCTAAAACATCCCATTCTTTGTTTCTCTCTCTATCTTTGTCTTTGTCTCTCTCATTCTCTCTTAACCTTCTCTTGGTCTATCTAAAACTTCTTTTTCTCTTATTTTCTGTCTCTCTATTTCTCTCTTGAACTTCTCTCTCTCACACTCTCACTCATTCTCTTCATAAAACTTCTCTCACACACTCTTTGTGTTGCATTACCTCAATCTCTCTTTTTGCCAATTGCCCTTTCTTGCTTTCTCAATCTCTCTCATTGTTGTGGTCTCCCTGAAACTTCTCTCTTTCTCACTTTCTCTAAAACATCTCTCTATCTATTTGTCTCTCTCTCTCATTCTCTCTTGTTCTCTCTGAAAATTCTCTCTATCTCTTTCTCTCATTATTTGAATCTTCTCTCTGTGTATGTTTCTATAAAACTTCCTCTTATTTCTTGCTTTCTTTCAATGCCTCTCAAAAACTTCTCTCACCCTCTCTCTCCATAAAACTTCTATCTATTTCTGTCTCTTTCACACACTCCTTAAAATTTCTCTCTCTTCCTATTCTTATCTCTCTCACTTACTCACTATTGCTTTCTCTCTTCCACCACTTTCCTCTCTCTCTCTCTCTTTCTTTAAAATTTCTTTCTTTCTCTCACTTTATCTCTCTCAAAAACTTCTATGACTCTCTCAATAAAACTTCTCTCTCCCCCTCTATCTATCTCTCCCTCTCTTTCTCCTCCTAATACTTTCTTTACCTATCTTTACCTTCTCTCACTCTGTTACTCCCTCCCCCCTTTTTTCTCTCATTCTCTCACTCTCTCTAAAACTTCACTCCTTTACCCTCTCTTGCTGTCTATTGTCACTTTGTCTCCCTCTCTTGGTCTCCATCTCTATCTTTATCTCTATATCTCCTCTCGTCTTTTGTGAAACTTCTCTTTGTCTTTGGCTCTTTTTAAAATTTCTCGTACTTCCTTTGTGTGTGTCTCACTCTATCTTTCCCTCGCTCTCTTTCTAACACTTTCTCTATCTCTCTATGTGTGTCACTCTTTGTCTCTCTCTCTCTCTCCCTCTCTCTCCTCCCAACACTTTCTATACCTCTCTCTTTACCTCCCTTCCTCTCTCTCCCCTTGTTCTCTCACTCTCTTGTTCTCTCTTAAACTTCACTCCTTGACGCTCTCTTGCTCTCTACAAAACTTATCTCTCTCTCTTTGTTTGTCTCTTTGTCTCACTCTGTGTCTCACTCTCTCTTTCTCTCTCTCATTGTTTGTGAAACTTCTCTCTATCTCTTGGTCTATTTAAAACTTTTCTCTCTCACTCTGTGTCTCTCCTTATCTCTTCCTCTCTCTCTTTCCAACAGTTTGTTTCTCTCTCTTCCCCTCTCTTTCTCTTCTCTCTCTCTGCAACACATAGACTTTCTCTAAAACTTCCCCCTCTTACTTTCTCCAACACACTTTCTCTTTCTCTAAAACTTTCCTAACTATTGCTCTCTCTCCATAAAACTCTCCCTCTTTCTCTCTAAAACTTGCCCCCCTCTCTCTCTCTCTCTCTATGTCCTACCAATATTCTATCTCTCATTATTGGCAAAACTTCTCTCTCTTTATCTTTCTCACCATCTATGAACCTTCTCTCTTTGCAGCACTCTGTCTACCACTCTATCTCACTCACTCTCTTTCTCTCTTTGTCTCTCTCATACTCTCACTTTCACTCTTGATCTATCAAAAACTTTTCTATCTCTATGTCTATATTTCTCTCACTCTCTCTTAGTCTCTCTAAAATTACTCTCTCTCCTTCTTTGTCTCTTAGTCTCTCTAGAACTTCTCTTACTCACTCTCCCTGTAAAACTACTCACTCTCTTGAACTTCTCTTTTTGTTGTTGCTCTTTCTCTCTCCTTTGCATTCTTTGAAACTTCTCTCTCTATTTGTTGCTCTCTCTAAACTCTTCTCTCTCTCTGTCAGCATCTAAGAAACTTCCTTCTCTGTCTCTCTCTCTTGTCCTTTGTGAAACTTCTCTATATCTCTTAATCTCTCTGCATCACTTTGTCTACCACTTTCTCTCTCTCAATCTCTTTCTCTCTCTAATAGTTCTCTCACTGTGGCTCTCACTTGGTCTCTTTGAAACTTTTCTCTCTATTTCTCTCTATCTGAAACTTCTCTTTCCTCTCTCTAAAACATCCTTTTCTTTCTTTCTCTTGGTGCCTCTCTAGAACTTCTTTAACATACTCTCTCCACAAAACTTATCTCCCTCCTTGACTTTTTGTCCCTCTCTCAAACTTCTCTATCACATCTCTTGGATTGTTTGAAACATCTCCCTCTTTCTCTCTTTTATGCTCTCTCTAAAACTCATCTCTCTCTCTCTCTCAAAAATTGCTCTTTCTGTCTTCTCTCAATCTCTCTCCAAAAAACTTGTCTGTATTTCTTTCTCTATCTTTCTCTCCCTTTCTGAAACATCTCTATCTCTCTCTCTCTCTCTCTCTTGCTCTCTCAAAATCTTCTCTCAATTATGCTCTCTCACTCTCTGCAAAACCCCTTTGCCTCTTTCTCTTGGTCTCTCTGAAACTTCCCTCTTTCTCTCTCTTCCTAACACTTTCTCTACATCCTCTCTCGGTCTCTTTGTAGTACTCTATGAAACTTCTCTATATCTCACTCATTCTCTTTGAAAATTCTCTCTCTATAAAACATCTCTTTTTCTCTTTCTCTCCCTCTCTTCTAGAATTTCTCTCACTCACTCTTGCCACAAAAATTATCTCTTTCTCTACCTCACTCTCTCACTCCCTTTGAAACTTCTTTGTCTCTATATCTCCCTCTCTCTATCTCTAAAACTTCCCTCTCTGTATTTCTCTCTCTTGTTCTCTCTGAAACTTCTCTCTCATTCTCTCTCTCTCTCATTATCTCTAAAACTTCTCTCCATCTCTCTCGTACTCTCAGTCTCTCTCAATCTAAAACTTCCCTTTCTCTCTTGCTATCTCTCTCTTTGTGTCTCTTGAACTTCTCTCACTCACTCTCTTCATAAAACTTCTTTGACTCTCTGTCTCTCTCTATCTCTCTCTCGCTATCTCTTTCTTTCTCTGTCTTACTCTCAAACTTGTCTTTGTCTCTGTAGCTCTTTATGAAACTAGTCTGTGTCTCTGTGTTTGTGTGTATGTGTCTCTCTCTCCCCCTCTCTCCCTATCTTTTCTCTCTCTAGGTCTCCCTTTCTCTTTCCTCCCAAAGCTTTGTCTATATCTCTCTTCATCTCTTTGCAACACTATCTACCACTTTCTCTCACTCACTCCCTTTCACTCTGTAAAACTTCTTTCTCTCTCTCTCTCTCTCTCTCTCTCTCACAATCTATATGAAACTTCTCTCTGTCCCTGTCCCTGTCCCCTTTTTTCTCTTAGTCTCTTAGAAACTTCCTTCTCTCTCTCTTGCTCTCTCTCAAACTTTGCTCTTTCTCTCCAAAACATTCCTTGCTCTCTTTCTCTCTCTGTGTGTCTCTCTTGAACTTCTCTTGCTCTCTTTGACTCTCTCTCTCTCCCTCTTCAAAACTTCCTTTCTCTCCCTCACATTCTAAAAAATTTCACTCTTTAGCTCTCTTTAAAACTTCTCTATCTCTCTATTCACTCTCTTTGAAACTTTTCTTGCTTACTGTCATTTAGAACATCTATCTCTCTCTCTCTCTCTTTGTCAAACTTCTCTTTCTCTCAGCTCTAAAACTTTGCTCTCCCATTATCTTGGTCTCTCTGAAACTTATCTTTCTTTCTTGCTCTTCCAAAAAATTCTCTCATCTTTCTTTCTTGCTTTTCCTAAAATTTTTCTCTCTTGCTTTCTTTGAAACTTCTCACCCTCACTTTCTTCACACACTATCTCGCTCTCATTAAAACTTCTTTCTCTCTCTCTCTCTCTCTCTCTCTCTAGCTCTAAAAATTATCTTTCTTTCTTTTCCTCTCTCTCTATCTCTTGCTCTCTTAGAATCTTCTCTCTCTCACTATCAGCAAAACAATTCTTTCTTTCTCCCCCTCAATCAATCTGAAACTTCTCTCTCTCTCAATCTCTTAGAAACTTTCCTCTCTCTCTCTCTCTCTCTCTCTCTTGGTCTCTTTGAAACTTTTCTCTCTCTTTCTCTCTCTATCTCTATGTCTCTCTCTAAAACTTCCCTTTCTTACTTTCTTTGTCTCTTTATTTCTCTCTTGAACTTCTTTCACTCACACTCCCACTCATTCTCCTTATAAAACTTCTCTCACTCTCTCACTCAATCTCTATCTCTCTTAGTCTCTCTCTCTGTCACCTTTTATTGCTATCTCAGCCTCTCTTTATTTTAGTCGCTCTCTATCACTTTCTCAGTCTTTATCTCTCTTAGTCTCCTTCAAACTCCTCTCTCTCCTGCCCTTTGCAAAACTTCTCTCTCTCCCTCCCTCCCCCCCTCTCTCTCTCTCTCTCTCTCTTTCTCTCTCTCTTAGTCTCACTTGCTCTCTCTAAAACTTTTCACTATCTCTCTCTCATTCTTTGAAGCTTCTCTCTGTCTTTCTTTAAAACTTCCTCTTACCTCTTGCTCTCACTCTTTGTGTCTCTCTAGTACTTCTCTCACTCACTCTTTCTATAAAACTTCTCTCTCTTTTTGTCTCTTTTACTCACTCTTTCCTTTAAGTTTCTCTCTCTTCTTGTTCTTATCTCTCTCACTCACTCACTTTCACTCTCTCTCCTGTCACCTTTCTCTCTCTCTCTCTAAAATATCTCTTTCACTTTATCTCTCTTGACAACATCTATGACTATCTTTATAAAAGTTCTTACTCCCCCTTCTCTCTCTATCTCTGCACAAGACTTTCTCAATCTCTCTCTTAGCCTCCTCTCTCTCTCTCTCTCTATGTCACTTTCTCTCCCCTCTCTCTCTTCTCCCCTCCTAACACTTTCTATACCTCTACCTCTACATCCCTCCTTCTCTCTCTCCCCTTTTTTCTCTCATTCTCTCGCTCTCTCCAAAATTTCACTCCTTTACCCTCTCCTGCAAAACTTATCTCTCTCTCTCTGTGTTTGTCTCTTTGTCTCTCTCTCTGTGTCTCTATCTTTATCTCTCTCTTTTGTCTCTCTCTCATCCTCTATGAAATTTCCCTCTATCTCTCACTCTATTTAAAATTTTTCTCTCTCCCTCTCTCGTACCAATGCTTTTTGTTTCTCTCTCTTCCCCTCGCTTTCTCTTCTCTCTCTTTCTCTCTCCAACACAAACTCTCACTAAAACTTCCCTCTCTTACTTTCTTCAACATACTTTCTCTCTCTGAAAAACTTCTCTAACTCTTTCTCTCTCTATAAATCTCTCTCTTTCTCTCTAAAACTTGCCTCTCCCTCTCTCTCTCTAAAACTGCCTTTATTTCCCTCTCTCCCTAACACACACTCTCCTTTTCTCTCTCTTTATGTCCTACCAACATTCTATCTCTCCCTTGCTCTTACCCTTAAAAACTTCTCTCACTCTCACTTCCTCTCTCTCTCTCTCTCTCTCTCTCTCTCTCTCTCTCTTACTCCCCCCTCTTTGTAACACTCACACTCAAAACTACTCTTTGTCTTTCTAAAACTTCTCTTTCTCTCTCCCCCCTCTTTGTCTCCCACACTCTCTCACTCACTCTCTTTCTCTTTCTCTCTCTCTCTCAAACTTCTCTCTCTTTCTGTCCCTTGCCCTCTCTAAAAACTCTCTCTTTCTAAAACTTTTCTTTATCTTTCTCTCTAAAACTTCTCTCTCTCCCTCTCCCGTGCTCTCCTTAACTTCTCTCTCTCTTTCTCTCTCTCTTGCACTCTTTAAAACTTTACTCATTTCTCCTCTCCTGTTCTCTATGAAACTTCTCTCTCTCTATGTCTATCTATCTGTCTTTGTCTTTGTCCTTGTCACTATCTCTCTCTCTCTCTCACTTTCCTTGTCTCTCTCCCTTTGCAAAACTTCTCTCTAGCCCATACTCTCTCTAAAGCTTCTCCTTCTCCCTCTCTCTCTTCCCAACACTTTCTCTTTCTCTTTCTCACTCTTTGAAACATCTCTCTCTCTCTCTCTCTCCCTTTCCCACTCTCTTTGAAACTTCTCTCTCAATCCCTCTCTAAAACTTCCCCTTATTTCTTGCTCTCCCTCTTTACCACTCTTTGTCTCTTTTTCTTCCTAACACTTTGTCTATCTCTCTCTATGCCTCCCTATAATAAAACTTTTCTTTCTTCCTTTTTGTCTCTCTTTCTTACTCTCTCTAAAACTTCACTCCTTTACCCTCTTGCTCCCTATGAAACTTCTCTTTCTCTATCTCTCTCCCCCCTCTCCTCTTCTTTCTCTCTCTTTCTCCAACATACTCTCTCTCTCTAAAACTTCTCTGCTTGGTCTCTCTCTCTCTATAAAACTCTCACTTTTTTCTCTAAAACTTGTCCTCTCTCTCCCCTATATGTCGTTCTCTCTCTCTGTCTTCATCTAAAACTTGTCTTTCTCTCTCCCTCCCCATTATAGCTCTCTCTCTAACATGTTTCTATCTTTATCTCAGTCTTGCAGTCTCTCCCTCCCTAACACACATACATTCTCTTTGTCATTTCTCTCCCCAGCACACACTCTCCATTTCTCTCGCTTTCTCTCTCCCTCTTTGTAACACTCTTGCACTCTAAAACTACTTACTTCCATTCTAAAACTTCTCTTTCTCTCTCCTCCTTCTTTTCTATGGGTTTCTCTCCCTCTCTATCACTCTCTCTGAAACTTTTCTCTCTCTCCTTCTCCTTGAAACTTTGTTTTCCCTCTCTATTTGTCACTCTCTTTGAAACTTCTCTCTCTTAGAAGGTTTTCTCTCACTCTTTCTTGCTCTCTGACTCTCTTTGAAACTTCTCTCTCTCACCCTCACTTGCTCTCTATGAAACTTCTCTCTCTCACCCTCAGTTGCTCTCTATGAAACTTCTCTCCCTCTTTTTCTGAAACTTCTCTCTCCCTCTTCCTTAATCTCTCTAAACTTCTCTCTCTCTTTCTAGCTCTCCAAAAAGCCTCTTTCTTTCTTTTTATCTCTCTCTCTCTATGAAACTTCTTGCTCTCACTCCCTCTCTCTTGTCTGTTTCCTCTCTGTTTGAAACTTCTTTATCTCTGTCTTTGTCCCTCACACTCTTTGAAACTTCTCTCTATATCTCTATCTTTAAAACTTTTTTATCTCTGTCTCTATCTCTCACACTCTCCATATCTCTATCTGTCGCTCTCTTTGAAACTTCCTCTCTGTCTCGTTCTGTCTCTCTTGTCCTCTCTCAACAAGACACACACTCTCTCCAGCAATACTCTCATCCTCACTCTCTGTCACTCACTCTCTCTATCTCCTTAAAATTACTCTCTCTCTCTCTCATGCTCACTCTCTTTAAAACTTCTCTCCCTTACCTCTCAAACTCTTTGTGAAACTTCTCTTGCTATGTTTCTCTTTCTCTCTCTCTCTCTCTCTCTAAGTCTCTTAGAAACTTCTCTCTCTCTCCTTTTGTCTCATCTCTTTCTTTCTCTTAGTGTCTCTCTCTTTGACCCCATAACACACTACCTTCCACACTCTCTCTTTCTCCCCTACTATCTATGTCCAAAATTCCCTTTCTCTCTCTCTCTTTGGAACTTCTCTTTCTTGCTCTTTGCTCCCACTAACACTCACACACTCTCTCTCCATGCCCAACATTGTTTGTGTCTTTGTTTCTCTCTCTATTTTGCTCTCTCTTTATCTCTCTTGTAGTCTCCCTCCAAAACTTCTCTCTCTCTCTCTCTCTCTCTCTCTCTCTCTCTCTCTCTCTCTCTCTCTCTCTCTCTCTCTCTCTCTCTCTCTCTTCTCTTAAACTTCTTTATCTGCCACTCTCTCTCTTAACCACTTCACTTTCTCTATCTGTCTGTCTATCTCCCTCTCTCTGTCTCTCATAGTCTCTCTCTAAATCCTCTATTTCTCACTCTCTCTCTCTCTCCTTCTCTCACTAAATCTTCTCTTTTTCTCTCTTTGTCTCTCTTTCTTTCTAAAGCTTCCCTCTCTTTAACTTTCTCCTTAAAACTTCTTTCTTTGTCTCTAAATCTTTCTTTCTCTCTATCTATCTCTCTTTCTTTCATTCCTTCTAAAGATCCCTTCCTCTCCCCAGCTCTCTCCCTAAAACTTTTCTCTCATTCTTTATCTCTGTCACTCCTCTCTCTCTAAAACATCTATCTTGCGCTGTCATACGTTGTCTCTCTCTCTCCAAATCTTCTCCTTCTCCCTCTTGTTCTCTCTCTCCCTAACACTCACACACTCTCTCTCTTTCCTAAAGCATCAATCTCTCTCATTATGTGTCCTTCTCTCTGTGTCTCTCTCTTTCTCTATGTCTCTTCCTCTAATCTCTCTTTCCAAAACTTCTCTTTCTCTCTCTCTCTCTCCCCTAAACTTCTTTCTTTCTCACTCTCTGAAACACATTACCTTATCTCTCTTAATCTCTCTGTCTTTGTGTTTCACTCTCACTGCCTCTCTTGTAGTCTCCCTCCAAAGCTTCTCTTTCTCTCTCTCTCTCTCTCTCTCCCTTTCATTACCTCTCCCTAACTCCCTTTGCCTCTGAAAAAGTTTCCTCTACCTCCAAACCTTCCTCTATTTGCATACTGACCAGGGAAACTTTGATAACCACTTCTGTTCACATTGTAATTCTGAGGATGTGTAGCAAGATTCACTGTCATAGCTTCTACTTCTTTATGATGCTTCTCAATTCTATTTTCTTGTGCAAGCAATAATGCTTCAATCTCTTCAACTGAATACGGATCAGTTCTAGAAAGAATGGATGTAACAAAACCATCATATTCTGAGGAAAGACCATCAAGAATTACCTCTATATGGTCACTTTCTGTAATTGCATGTCCAACTGAAGCCAAAGAATCAACAAGATTCTTGATCTTTAAAAGATAATCAGTGGCTGTCATGGATCCCTTCTTCATGGTCTGCAGCTGCGCCTTGAATTGCTTGATCTTTGCCTTTGTATGAGAAGCAAAGAAAGTTTCCACCTTCTCCCAGACCTGGTACAAAAATTCACACCCTACCATTCTTGTAAGAATGTTTTCTGACATTGTTGACAGCAGCCAAGACAGCAAGAGCTGATCTTGCTTCTTCCAAAGAACATACTGCTGACTCAAGATTCCAAGAACTCTTCCTTGCTCATCTATTGCAAATCTTGATGGCACTTCTTGACCACCACTGATGTATTTCTCTAGTTCATGCCCTCTGATGGCTGCAAGAACTTGTTGTTTCCACAGCAGATAAGAATTGCTGTCTAATTTCACAGAAATTGAATGACTAAAAGAAACTAGTGAAGCATTCAAAGATGCTAAAGAAAACGTATTCATATTCTGAATCAGATTTACATTTCAGAACTTTCACATCTTGGAGTTCTGAAGTTTTCTTTCTTTCTTCTTTCTTGCGCCTTCCTTCAAGAGTCTTGAGAACTTCAACAAAGAGAAGTTTTAGAGAGAGCGACATTGAAGAAAAGGTTTAGAGAGAGAGAGAGGAAAAGTATGTCTATGTGTGGGGGAAGGAGAGAGATTGAGATGGTGTCAGTGAGAGGCAAATTTTAGTGAGAAAGTGAAAGAAGTTTTAAACAAAGAGAGAATTTTTACAGCGATTGAGAGGAAGGTATTAGGGAGAGCAAGAGCAAGAGTGAGAGAACTTTTAGAGAGAGTGAGTGACTGAGAAGTTTTAGAGAGAACTAGAGAGAGAGAGACACAAAGAGAGACAAAGTAAGTAGGGAAGAGAAGTTTTAGAGCAAGAGAGAGCGTATAAGGGAGGTTTCAGAGAGAGAGAGAGAAAATGTACAACAAAAGTTTTAGAGGAGGAGAAGAGAGAGCGTGATCATAAAAGCATAGTGGAAACAACTGATCCAATTCAAATTCCAAGTGGTCCAGTTACAAGAGCTAGAGCTAAAAGGTTCAAGGAGGTTTTCAATGGATTAATGCAGAACATTTGGGTTGAGGAGTGCTTTTTAAGGCTCAAATACTTAGACTCAAGTGCAGACCAAGGTTGGATTTCGTTGTCCAAGTGGTGAAGTAATTTCAGCCTTTTTTCTAAAGCTCATATACTTGGAAGGATTAATTTTAGCCTTTTTATTAAAGCCTATACACTTGGAAGGATTACTTTCAGTTCAAGCATGTGAATTTGAGAGAATCAAGGAGATCAGATTTGGTTGATTATTACCCAGCGAATTTGGGATTACTTTCCTTTTTTTATGGGATTTGGTCAGCCTTTTAGAATATATCTTCAGCAATTATTGCATTGGGCTAATTATTCTCTTGTAAAGGCTGGCATGCCATAATTATAGGGATTACCTTCCTTTTGCTATTTGTTTCCTTTTTCAAATTGTAATAACTCAGCTATATATATGTATACCAAGGCTGAGAAGTGCAGATCAATTTTCTACATAAAAGTTGAGAGTTTTCTCTTTGGTTCTTTGAAGAACTTTTCGAACTTATCAAGAACTTGTTCTTGTAGCGTTCATCCGATTCATCAAACGGTTCACCATCCCGTTTGTGGCGTCTCCACATACCAAGGTTCGTGTTTTCTTATAAACATCGGGTCGAGGTTTCCACTTATAAAATCTGATTGTAGAACGATCTTGGGAATCAATTTCGTTGACGGGTCTCGTTATTCTTGGTGGGGTTCGCATCAGAGCGCGAGAGAGAGAGAGAGAGAGAGAGAGAGAGAGAGAGAGAGAGAGAGAGAGAGAGAGAGTTTGTGTGTGTGTGTGTAAAGCTTTAGGGAGGGTGAGAAAAAGTGAACTTAAGGGCAGGCAAGCTAGAGAGAAGATTTAGAGAGAGTAAGAGAGAGAGAAGTTTTAGGGACGGAGCTAGAGAAAGAGGAAAGCTTTAGAAAGAATGAAAGAATGAGAGACAGAGAGAGAAGGAGAAGTTTTAAAAAGAGATTGCAAGGACAAGAGAAAGGGAGAGGCCGACAGACAAAGAGAGAAAGTGTAGTTATAGAAAGAGTGGAAGAGAAAGAAGTTTAAGAGAGAGAGAGAGACAGAGAGGGAGAAAATGAGAGAGAAGATAGAGAGAGTGAGAGTGAGAGAGAGAGAGGTAGGAGTGAGAGAGAAGGTGAAGATTTGGAGAGAGAGAGAGTATGATAGAAGTTTTAGAGGAGCAGAGAGAGAATTGAGTGAAGGTTTAATGTGGGTAAGAGAAAGAACTTTTAGGGAGAGAGCTAGAGAGACAAATAGATAGACAGATAGAAAGAGAGAGAAAGAGACATGTTGAGAGAGAGAGTGGGAGAGAAAGAAGTTTAGGAGAGAGAGTGAGAGAGAGAAAAAGGGAAGTTTTGGGGAGAGAGGCAGAGAGGGAGAGTAGGAGAGAGCAAATAGAGAGAGAGGTAGAGAGATGCTTTACAGAGAGAAAGAGAGATAGACAAAAAAAGAGAGAAAATGAAGTTTATGAGAGAGAGAGTGGGAGAGAAAGAAGTTTAAGAGAGAGAGATAGAGAGGGAGTGCAAGTGAGAGAATGATGTGAGCACAAGCATGGATGGCAAGAAGAGAGGAGCAGCAGATGAGCTAACATTGCCTCAAGGACCAATTACAAGATTAAGGGCCAAAAAGTTCAAGGAATCACTTCAAACTTATATGGACAGAATGTTAGAAGGAATGGAAGCTCAAGATGCAATGAAGGCCAATGGAGCTTCACCTAATCAAATTAAGTTGAATTTCCAAGATGGGGCCAACCTATGTTTAATTCATTATTCCAAGTTAATAGATTAGTTTTGGGCAGTTTACTACTTGCATTTTCGTTTGGGCTTGTATTTCTTATTGGGAGGCCCAAGTTTAAGGCTTAACCTAATAGTCTAGGTTATTAAACTTGTGGGGGTATAAATACCCTAGTGTATGGACGAAAATCAGCAGAATGAATGAAAAACAGATTTGTTTTGGAGTTTTATACTCTTGTTCAAGGCTTGGCCTGAATCTCTATTGCATCAAGAATTGAACTTCATCAAGGTATTTACATCCTAGTGAATTTCTGTTCTTGATTCCTCAATCAACCAATTATTTGCGTTTCCATTTGCATCAGTCATTTGGGGGTTCAATAGGTTGGGAGTTCTCCATCTATTCTTGTTCTCTATCAATTTATGTGTTTGGGGTTTCTGGATCTTGAATATCCATGGGGTTCCGCATCATTTGGTATCAGAGCTAGATTAGGGTGAATTCTTATTTATCCTAGGTTATAGTTTGCTGTTTATTTCGTTTCTTCTCTGCCTAATATCAACTAGAACCAGATCTGAGAATAGAAGTGCATGTTGCAGCTGGTTTGCTTGTTTGGGATTTGTTTTTGATCTTTTTTCGTCCATATTTTGGTGTTATTTGCTGTTTATCCTATATTTAAAAAAAAAAAAAGAAAAAGGAACAAAAGTCAGAGATTGTGGGTAGAAAAAGAAAAGCACCACAGAATTGTCTAATTAGGTTGGCAGCAAGGAACAAAAGTCAGAGATTGTGGGTAGAAAAAGAAAAGCACCACAGAATTGTCTAATTAGGTTGGCAGCAAGGAACAAAAGTCAGAGAATTGTGGGTAGAAAAAGAAAAGCACCACAGAATTGTCTAAATTAGGTTGGCAACAAGGAACAAAAGTCAGAGATTGTGGCCAGAAGAAGAAAAACACACAGAATTGTCTAATTAGGTTGGCAGCAATTTCTTTGAACCTGTACACTTTTTTTTTTTTTGGCAGAATTCAGGGTATGGTCTGAACACACTTTGGGTTTTGGAGATTAATTAGCAAAGTCAAAGAAGTATAAGCACAATTTGTGGGATTAGCATCATTCCAGAAAACCTACCAAATTTCTTTCCTTTTTGTCTTTGTCTTTTTTTCGTCCAAATTGATCTTTCCATTAAGGAAACATCAATTTCTGCATTTATGCATTAATTTCGTCTTTTTCCTTCAAATCTTAGTTGCTATTTTTAGTTACTCCTGGTTTTGCTTCCATATACACCATAATTAACAATTTGATTCTTGTTAATTGGAGATCAGTATTTTGGGCAGCAAACTCTTCATATCTTGCATGCTCATTTCAATTTATTCTGGTATATTTGCTTCTAGTTTTTGTACCTATCTTCTTTGTTAAGCATTTTCATTACAATCCTAGTATTAATTTGCTGTTTGTGAGTATTTTTGATTTGAGGATTAATTCTGAAGTGTAATTGAGAACAACAAGCTTGAGTGGTAAAAGGCTTGAGTGTGTGAGCTTAAAGAGGGTAAAAGCCAACAATTGTGTGAAACACAAGTGGAGTGCCATCTTTTGAGTGAAACACGTGAGGGAGTGTATTGTGAGGCTGTTTTACTAACATTCCTTGCAGGTTCGTAAAATGAGTAATCCTTCAACAAGGAGGGAGGGTAAAGAGCCCTCAGATGAAGAAGTTAACATGAATCCAGACATGAAATTGATATATATGGCCTTTACTAGTCAATTTCAAAAGTTGAATAGTAGGCTAGATGAGTTGGATGAATGGAAGAGGGAGTTGTCAGAAAGCTTCCCAGGGAATGATAGGCGAACTAATGAGAGGAATAGGCATCAAAATGAGTTTGATCAGGGGCTGTTTAAAGATGAATTTGAAGAGAGGAGTCCAGCTCGAAATAGAAGGGGTGAAATCAGAATAGAAATAGGAGGGATAGTAATCTAAATGCTATCAAGATGCATATACCTCCATTTAAGGGTAGAAATTATGCTGAAGTGTACCTGGAGTGGGAGAGAAAACTTGATTTGATATTTGCTTGTCACAACTATTCTGAAGAAAAGAAGGTGAGGTTGGCTGCAGTAGAATTTTCAGATTATGCTTTAGTTTGGTGGGATGAATTAGTGAAGTCTAGGAGGAGAAATGGTGAATATCCTATTGAGAGTTGGGATGAAATGAAGAGAGTAATGAAGAAGCGATTTGTGCCTTCTTACTACTATAGAGAGTTGCACCAGAAGTTGCACAAGCTTACTCAAGGGTCAAAACCAGTGGAAGATTACCACAAGGAGATGGAGATGCTCTTGATTAAAGCTAACATTGAGGAGGATAGGGAAGTGACAATGGCTAGGTTTATAGGAGGTCTGAACAAGGAGATAGCTGATGTAGTGGAGTTACATCACTATGTTGAGATGGAGGACCTAGTTAACATGGCCATGAAGCTGGAGAGACAACAAAAACAAAGGGCAGCAACCAAGGCATTTTCGAATTCCAGCAGCAAATGGAGTTCAAAATGGAACAAATATGATGAGAAGAAGAAGGAGAAAGCCACTGATTCCAAGGAGAAGGGGCTGGATGCAAACAAAAATAGGGAGAAGAGTACTTCAACTCAAAAGGGTACTTCTGATTCCTTTCCAAAAACCTCTAAACATAGAGATATAAAGTGTTTTAAGTGTCAAGGTCATGGTCATTATGCATCTGATTGTCCTAATAGAAAGACCATGTACATTAAAGGTGATGAGATTGTTTCTGAATCTGAAAATGATGATGATGGGAATGGTAGTGAGAGTAGCATGCCATCTTTAGAGGATTGTTCTGATGTTGAATATGCTGCTCAGGGTGAATCTCTTGTTGCTAGGCGTGCATTGAATCTGAATGTTAAAGAAGAAAGCTTAGAACAAAGAGAAAATATATTTCACACTAGATGTTTGTTGGTGGAAAAGTTTGTAGCATGATTATTGATGGGGGTAGTTGTGCTAATGTGGCCAGCACCACTTTGGTGGATAAATTGGGGCTGAATTGTGTTAAACACCCTACTCCTTATAGGCTACAATGGTTGAATGATAGTGGAGAAGTGAAAGTTACTAGGCAAGTTGTGGTAGCCTTTACTATTGGGAAGTACAGTGATGAAGCTGTGTGTGATGTAGTACCCATGCATGCTGGTCATTTATTGTTGGGGAGACCTTGGCAATTTGATAGGCGTGTGATGCATGATGGACACAGAAACAGATATTCCTTTGAGCATGGTGGCAAGAAAATCACTCTGGCACCTTTATCACCTAAAGAAGCTTACCTTGATCAAGTTAAGCTTCAACAATCAGCTCGTGGGAGTTCAAGTAGTGAGGTAAAAAAAGAATAATGAGAGAAAAGAGGCCATGAGAGAAAAGAATAATGAAAAAGGCCCAATGTTAAGTGACTGCACAAGTGAGGAAAAGAAAGTGAGATGTGCAGAAGAGTCTAAGCTAGAGAGTGATAAAAAGAAAAAGTGTGAACAGAAAGGAAAAGAGAGGAGTGAAGAAGTTAAGAAACAACCATGTTTCTTTGCAAAAGAGAGAGATTTAAAGAGTGCATACTTAGGCAAGAGAGCTTTGATTTTGATTCGGTTTAAGGAAACTTTGTTTACTGAAATTGACCTTAACCCCAAATTGCCTAGTGTGTTTGTGACTTTATTGCAGGAATTCAGTGATGTCTTTCCTGAGGAGATACCCCACGGGTTACCACCTAAAAGAGGAATTGAGCATCAGATTGATTTTGTACCTGGAGCACAAATTCCCAACCGACTAGCTTACCGAAGCAATCCAGAGGAGACAAAGGAGTTGCAAAGGCAAGTAGATGAGTTGCTAGCAAAAGGATATGTCAGAGAGAGCATGAGTCCTTGTGCTGTACCAGTTCTTTTGGTACCCAAGAAAGATGGAACTTGGAGAATGTGCGTGGATTGTAGGGCAGTCAACAAAATCACTGTAAAGTATCGCCATCCTATTCCTAGGTTAGATGATATGCTAGATGAGTTGCATGGTGCATGTGTGTTCACTAAAATTGACTTAAAAAGTGGCTATCATCAGATTAGAATGCAAGAAGGAGATGAGTGGAAAACTGCATTTAAGACAAAATATGGATTGTATGAGTGGTTAGTAATGCCATTTGGGTTATCTAATGCACCTAGTACTTTCATGCGCTTAATGAATTATGTCTTACGTGAGTTTCTTGGCAAATTTGTGGTTGTGTATTTTGATGACATTTTGATTTACAGCAAATGCATAGATGATCATGTCTTGCAAGTTAGGGCTGTTTTGGATGTGCTTAGGAAGAATAACTTGCATGCAAACCTTAAGAAGTGTTCTTTTTGCATGGATAAAGTTGCCTTCTTAGGTTTTGTGGTGAGTTCTAAGGGAGTTGAGGTTGACTCTGAAAAAGTGAAGGCTATTCAAGATTGGCCAACACCTAAGTCTATTAGTGAGGTAAGAAGTTTCCATGGTTTGGCAAGTTTTTATAGACGATTTGTTAAAGATTTCTCTACTATTGCTGCACCACTAAATGAAGTTGTTAAAAAGAATGTGGGGTTCAAATGGGGTAGAGAACAGGAAGAAGCATTTAACACTTTAAAGGAAAAGTTATGTACTGCACCTGTTTTATGCTTGCCTGATTTTTCTAAAACATTTGAAATTGAATGTGATGCTTCTGGGATTGGTATAGGGGCTGTTTTGGTGCAGGAAAACCGACCCATAGCATATTTCAGCGAAAAGTTGAGTGGACCTGTTTTGAACTACTCTACTTATGATAAGGAGTTCTATGCTTTGGTGAGAGCTCTTGAAGTGTGGGAACATTATTTGCTGCCTAAGGAGTTTGTCATACATAGTGATCACCAATCACTCAAGTACTTAAAGGGACAAGGCAAGCTGAGCAAGAGGCATGCAAGGTGGATGGAGTATCTTGAAATATTCCCCTATGTGATCAAATACAAGCAAGGGAAAGATAATGTTGTTGCCGATGCACTATCACGGAGGTATGCTTTGATTTCTATACTTAGCTCCAAATTACTTGGTTTTGAACATTTGAAAGAGTTGTATACCAATGATTCTGATTTTGGTGATGTGTATCAAGCTTGTGAACATGCTGCACATGACAAGTTCTATAGGCATGAGGGATTTCTTTTTAGGAATAAACAATTATGCATTCCTACATGTTCTATTAGAGAGTTGCTTGTGAGGGAATCACATAATGGAGGATTAATGGGGCATTTTGGTGTGCAAAAGACTTTAGATATGCTTAGTGAACATTTTTATTGGCCAAAAATGAGAAAAGATGTTGAAAAAGTTTGTTCCAAGTGTATTATATGCAAACAAGCTAAGTCTAAGTCAATGCCTCATGGTTTGTATACACCCTTGCCTGTGCCTAATGAACCTTGGACAGACATATCCATGGACTTTGTTTTGGGTTTACCTAGAACTAGGAAGGGTAGGGATAGCATATTTGTTGTTGTGGATAGATTTAGTAAGATGGCTCATTTCATTGCTTGCCATAAGACTGATGATGCAACAAATATTACTGACCTTTTCTTTAGGGAAGTGGTTCGGCTTCATGGTGTGCCAAGAACCATTGTTTCAGATAGAGATGTTAAGTTCCTAAGTCACTTTTGGAGAGTGTTGTGGGGAAGGTTAGGTACTAAACTTTTGTTTTCTACTACATGTCACCCACAAACTGATGGACAAACTGAAGTAGTGAATAGGACTTTAGGAACCTTGTTGCGTGCTATCGTTGGTAAGAATTTGAAAACTTGGGAGGATTGTTTGCCATTTATTGAGTTTGCATATAATCGTGCTATACATTCTTCCACAGGTTTTTCACCATTTGAAATTGTGTATGGTTTTAATCCATTGACTGTGTTAGATTTAATGCCTTTGCCTTTGAGTGAAATTGCTAGCTTAGATGGAAAGAAAAAGGCAGAAATGGTTAAAACAATACATGAGAAAGCACGTGAGCAAATTGAGAAGAAGAATCGCATGTATGCACAACGGACCAATAAGGGACGAAAGCAGGTTATCTTTGAACCAGGAGATTGGGTTTGGTTACACATGCGAAAGGAGAGATTTCCACAGCAAAGGAAGTCAAAGCTTGATGCAAGGGGCGATGGACCATTCCAAGTCTTGGAGCGCATCAATGATAATGCATACAAAATAGACTTGCCAGGTGAGTATAATGTAAGTGCCACTTTCAATGTTTCTGACCTATCTCTTTTTAAACTTGATTCAGATTCGAGGACGAATCCTTTTGAGGAGGGAGGGAATGATGTGAGCACAAGCATGGATGGCAAGAAGAGAGGAGCAGCAGATGAGCTAACATTGCCTCAAGGACCAATTACAAGATTAAGGGCCAAAAAGTTCAAGGAATCACTTCAAACTTATATGGGCAGAATGTTAGAAGGAATGGAAGCTCAAGATGCAATGAAGGCCAATGGAGCTTCACCTAATCAAATTAAGCTGAATTTCCAAGATGGGGCCAACCTATGTTTAATTCATTATTCCAAGTTAATAGATTAGTTTTGGGCAGTTTACTACTTGCATTTTCGTTTGGGCTTGTATTTCTTATTGGGAGGCCCAAGTTTAAGGCTTAACCTAATAGTCTAGGTTATTAAACTTGTGGGGGTATAAATACCCTAGTGTATGGACGAAAATCAGCAGAATGAATGAAAAACAGATTTGTTTTGGAGTTTTATACTCTTGTTCAAGGCTTGGCCTGAATCTCTATTGCATCAAGAATTGAACTTCATCAAGGTATTTACATCCTAGTGAATTTCTGTTCTTGATTCCTCAATCAACCAATTATTTGCGTTTCCATTTGCATCAGTCATTTGGGGGTTCAATAGGTTGGGAGTTCTCCATCTATTCTTGTTCTCTATCAATTTGTGTGTTTGGGGTTTCTGGATCTTGAATATCCATGGGGTTCCGCATCAGAGAAGATATAGAGAGTAAGAAAGACATATAGAGAGAGCTTATGAGAGAAGTTTAAGAGAGAGAGAGAGAGAGAGAGAGCACATGAGATCTATTTTAAAGGAGGAGAAAGAGAGAGAGTGAAGTTTTTGGGAGAGTGAGAGAGAAAGAAGTCTTAGAGGGAGCTAGAAAGACAGAGAGAGAAGTTTTAGGAAGAGAACTAGAGAGAAGGAAGCTTTAGAAAGAATGAAATAGAAAGAAAGAGACAAGGAGAGAGAAAGAGAAGATTTGGGGGAGAGAGAGAGAGAGAGAGAGAAAGTAGTTGTAGAAAGAGAAATGTTTGAGAGAGAGAGAGGGAAGCTTTAGAAAGAATGAAAGAAAGAGAGATAGAGAGAGAAGGAGAAGATTTGGAGAGTGGGAGAGGGAGAGAGAGAAATAGAAGTAGAAGTTTTAGAGAGAGATGCAAGAGAGAGGGAGAGAGAGAAAGTGAAGTTGTTGAGAGAGAGAGTAGGAGAGAAAGAAGTTTAAGAGAGAGAGGGAAGGTGAGAGAAAGAGAAGTTTTAGAGAGAGAGACAGAGAGGGAGAGCAAGAGGGAGAAGATAGAGAGAGAGGTAGAGAGAGGGAGGGGGAGAGGTAGAGAAACAAGTTTAGGAGAGAGCAAGAGAAGTTTTAGAGTGACATGGAGAGAAGGTTTAGAGCAAGAGACAGAGAGAAAGGGAGAGTGTGTGTCTATGTGTTAGGGAGGGTGAGAGAGAGATGGAGTTTGTGAGAGACAAATTTTAGAGAAAGAGAGAAACAGACAGAGAAAATGTTTTTAGAGAAAGTGAAACTAGTTTTAATCAAAGAGAGAATTTTTTGAGATAGAGAGGGAGGTGTTGGGGAGAGCAAGAACAAGAGTAAGAAAGAAGTTTTAGAGAGAAATAGAGAGACAGAGATAGAGAGAGTGTGGGGGAGAAAGAAGTTTTAGAGTGAGAGAGGGAGAGAGCATATGAGAGAGGTTTCAGAGAGAGAGAGAAAGCATATAACAGAAGTTTTAGTGGAGGAGAGAGAGTGTGTGTATGTGTGAAGTTTTAGGGTGGGTGAGACAGAATGAAGGTTTTCATCAGGTGAGAGAGAGAGAGAAGTTTTAGGGAGAGAGCCAAAGAGAGCGGGAAGCTTTAGAAAGAATGAAAGAAAGAGAGACAAAGAGAGAAGAAGTTTTAGAGAGACACTGCAAGAGCAAGAGTGAGAGAGAGGGAGAGAGACAGACAAACCAAGAGTAAAATTATTGTTATAGAGAGTGGGAGAGAAAGGAGTTCAAGAGAGAAAGAAGTTTTGGAGAGACAAATAGAGAGGGAGCGAAAGAGGGAGAAGATAGTGTTGTGAGAGATAAATTTTAGACAAAGAGAGAAAGAGATAGACAGATGTTTTTAAGAGAAAGCAAAAGAAGTTTCAGAGAGAGGGAGGCACAGGGGAGAGGAAAAGCAAGAGAGAAAAATTTTAAAGAGGGGGAGAAGTTTCAGAGAGTAATTGAATAAGAAGTTTTAGAGAGTACTAGAGAGAGAGGCAGAACTTTTATATAGAAAAAGATAAAAAGAGAGAGCGATATAGAGAGAGTGGGGAAAGAAGTTTTAGAGTGAGAGAGGAGAGAGTATATGAGGGAGGATTCAAAGAGAGAGAGACATTGTATGATAGAAGTTTTAGAGGAGGAGAGAGAAAGAGTGGTGCTTTCGGGCAAGTAAGAGAGAGAGAAGTTTTATAGAGAGAGAGTGAAAGAGAAAAGATTTAGGGAGAGAGCTGGAGAGAAAGGAAGAGAGAGAGAAGTTTTAGGGAGAGAGCTAGAGAAAAAGAGAGGTAAGCTTTAGAAAGATTGAAAGAGAGAGAGACAAAGAGAGAGAAAGAGAAGATTTGGAGAGCGAGAAAGAGAGGTTTTAGAGAGAGACTGCGAGAGAGAGAGGTAGACAAAGAGAGAAAGTGAAATTGCTGAGAGAAAGAGAAGTCTTTTAGAGAGATAAAGTGAAGTTTTCGATAGAGAGACTAGGAGAAAAAGAAATTTAAGAGAGAGAGAGAAAGAGATGTTTTGGAGAGAGAGATGGAGAGGAGAACAATAGAGAGAAGATAGAGAGAGACAGCATATGAGAGAAGTTTTAAAGGAGGAGAGAGAGAGAGTGAAATTTAAGGGAAAGCAGAGAGAATGAAGAGAGTGAGAGAGAGTTAGAGGAGAGAAGTTTTAGAGAGAGAGCTAGAGAGATGAAAGCTTTAGAAAGAATGAAAGTGAGAGACTATAGGAGAGGGAGAGATAGACAAAGAGAGTGAAGTTGTTCAAAGAGAGAGTGGGAGAGAAAGAAGTTTAAGAGAGAGAGAAGGAGAGAGAGAAAAAGAGAACTTTTGGAGAGGGAAATAGAGAGGGAGAGCAAAAGAGAGAGGATAGAGACAGTGAGAAGGAGGGAGAGAGGTAGAGAAAGAGGTTTTAGAGAGAGTAAGAAGTTTTAGAGAGAGCAACATGGAGAGAAGGTTTAGAGAGAGAGGGAGAGTGTGTATCTGTGCATTGGGGAGGGATAGAGAGAGAGAGAGAGAGAGATAAAGTTAGTGAGAGATAAATTTTAGACAAAGAGAGAAAAGGCCCAGACAGAAGTTTTTAAGAGAAAGTAAAAGAAGTTTTAAAGAGAGTGAGAGAGAAGAGAGAGAGAGAAAGAGTGCTGGGGAGGAGGAGAAAGAAGTTTAAGAGAGAGAGTGTGAGGTGTTAGGGAGAGTGAGAGAATTTTTAGAGAGAGCGAGTGACAAAAGTTTCAGAGCGAGAGAGAGAAACTATGAGAGAGGTTTTAGAGAGAGAGAAGCATATGACAGAAGTTTTAGAGGAGGGGAGAGAGAGTGAAGCTTTAGGGAGGGCAAGAGAGTGTGAATCTTTAGGGCAGTCATGAGAAAGAGAAGATTTAGAGAGAGCAAGAGAGAGGGAGAGAGGGAGTAAGAGAGAAGTTTTGGGAGAGAGCTAGAGCGAAAGGGAGGGAAGCTTTAGAAACAATGAAAGAAAGAGAGACAAAGAGAAAGAGAAGATTTTGAGATAGAGAAAGAGAGAGAAGGAGAAGTTTTAGAGAGAGATTGCAAGTGCAAGAGGGAGAGAGAGATAGACAGACAAAGAGAGAAAGTGAAGTTGTAGAGAGAGAGTGACAAAGAAAGAAGTTTAAGAGAGAGAGGGAGAGAGTGAGAATGAGAAGGTTTGGTGAGAGACACACATATGGAGAGAAAGAGAGAGAAGGTAGTGTTAATGAGAGACAAATTTTAGATAAAGAGAGAAAGAGACAAGCAAAAGTTTTTGATAGAAAGCAAAAGAAGTTTTGGAGAGAGAGGAAGGTGTTGGGGAGAGCAAGAGTGATAGTGAGAGAAGTTTTAGAGAAAGATTGTGATAGAGGGAGGGAGAAGGGGAGAGAAAGAGAGGGAGAGAGAGTGATATCAAGAGAGAGTGGTGGAGTGAAGTTTCAGAGCAAGAGAGGAGAAGGAGAGAGCATATGAGATAGGTTTCGGAGAGAAAGAGATAGTGTATGACAAAAGTTTTAGAAGAGGAGAGAGAGAGAAAGAAGTTTAAGAAAGAGAGAGAGGGGGAGAAAAAGAAAGATAAGTTTTCTAGAGAGAGACAGAGAGGGAGAGCAAGAGATAGATCATAGAGAGTGTGACATGGGAGAGAGAGAGGTAGAGAGAGAAGGAGAAGATTTGGAGAGAGGGAGAGAGAGGAAGAGAGAGATATAATGTAACTTTAGACTTTAGACGAAGCCCGTCAATAAGAGTACCTTCAAGATCTAGTTTTTCCACACCTAGTCGACATTCCGTTGATATAGGTTCTACCTCTGTTCCTAAATCTTTAAAATTAAAAGGAGTCTTACCACATCCCGTTACACCACAACCAGAATATCAGGTAGAAACCCCAACTCAACAAGCCAATCATTCGCCAACAAGGTCAGAAGTTGAGGCTTTTAATCAGCTAAATATGCTTAATACTTTTCAAATTAATAAAGAATTAATAAGACAAACATTTTATCTTCCTCAAAACGATGATAAGAGAAAATGGTATTTTTCAACTTTCTCTCCAGAAGATCTTTCTAACTATAGAGAAAGCTTTTACAATTATTTGATAAAAATGGAAGACCATATTCCATTTTTTGACTGGTTTGAAACCCATGTGTTAAATACTCTTTCTATATCAGTTTTAGATTCTCTACTGGTTAGTTGGAAAACCTCTAGAGGAACTACTGTCATAGGAACTGTTCCCCCCTTAGAAGAAGTAATTTTTCTAAATAATGATAATATTGAAATAATTGCTTCACCATTTAAAAAAGTACTTTTAAAGGGAGAAGAGTTGAGTGTATCAGCCTCTAAACGAGATATTAAAAATATTCAAGAACAATTAAATTATACTAATAAGGTTGTTCATAATATGGCTTCTTCTTTCTCTCCTAAAGATACTCCAAGTAGTAGTCATACGAAACCAGATCTAGTTAAACCATTATTCAAGCCTTTTAAATTCTCTACTGAAGAAATTTCTGCCATAAAATTAGGAACATCTACTTCTTCAATTCTTGCTGAAATTGATAATAAATTAAAAGCTTTAAAACTCAATGAAGATAAAAAACAGAAAAACGTTGTAATTAATACTTTACAAGAGTCTGTCCCTGCCCAAACAGAACAAGTTCAACGGATTAGGACTACTCGTCCTTATCCAATTTCTAGAAATTATTATACACGCCCTACTCTCCCAGATATTCAACATGAAGAATGGGATTTAGAAAATCCAGCCGCTTTTGATGGCAATAGTATTATCGAATGGAATATAGATGGTCTTTCCGAACATCTTATTCTTAGAAAGCTAAATTCTATGACTATGGCCTCCACTGCCTATATTAAACATGGAAATAATTCTAGGCATGCCGCTCAACTTTTAGTTTCTGGCTTTACTGGTATCTTAAAAGGATGGTGGGATAATATAATAACTGAAGCTGATCGTTTTAGCATCTTAAATGCTGTCAAACAAGAACCCTCTACAGGTCAAGAAATAGGAACTCAAGTTGAGTCCTTAATCTTAGCCATCTCCCAAAACTTTATAGGAGATCCTAAACTTTTTGAAGAAAGATCTAGCGAAATTCTACATGCTCTAAGATGCCCTAAATTATCTGATTTCCGTTGGTATAAAGATAACTTCTTAGCTAAATTATTAGTCAGGACAGATGCCTCTGCCTTATATTGGAAAGAAAAATTTATATCAGGTTTACCCCGTGCCTTTGCCCAAAAGGTCAGAGATAGGTTAGAACATGAAACTTTAAGTCTTAATTATATGACGTATGGTCAGATCATCTCTAATATTGTTAAGACAGGTTTAGAACAATGTAATCAACTTTCTTTAACCACCCAAATTCTTCGAGAAGATAAATCCGTCCGTAAAGAATTAGGATATTTTTGTCAACAATACGGCTTAGAAAAATTAGAAGCACCCTCTAAAAAATTTAAACAATCCTCTACGTCTTTCAGAAAACATAAGTCTTATAAAAAGAAACATAAAGACGAAAATATAGAAAAGACTTTTAAAAAATATAAAACGAAGAAATCTAAAAAATTTGATAACTCATTAACATGCTATAGGTGCGGTCGTAAAGGTCATATCGCAAAACACTGTTATGTTAAGAAAAAGATTAATAATCTAAGTCTAGAAGAGCCCGTTAAACGACAATTAGAAGAGATTCTTCTTTATAAAACTGATGATGATTCTGATACTCCTTCTGTTGTTTCTTCTAATGATGAACTCATAGAACAATTAGAAACCTCTAGTAGTTCTGACTTTGAATCTAATAATCAAGAATGTAAAAATTGTACTCCTAACAATCCCTGCAAAGATTGTAGCAACAATAATATTGAGCTTTTTTATTGTAATACTTTAACCAGTGATTCCAAATTCTTAATAGATATCATTGAAAAATTGGAAGATCCTGATCTTAAATACCAATATTTTCTTACTTTAAAGAAACTAATCCAAATTAATGAAGATACAGAAACTTCCTCTTCCCCATTTCAACCTTATGATCTAACTAAAATTCTTACTATAAACGAACCTCAAAAAGAACTTTTCTTTAAATTTGTAAATCCTACTAAAGGAAAAGAACTTAATTTAATAGAAAATCAGTATTTTAATCTTTTGCAACAAAAAAGAAGTCAAGTTAATTATCTTAAAAAAGAAATCGATTTTAAGACAATAGAAAATGCCTTACTCTCTTCTAAAATTCAAGATAAGATAAGACAACTTGAGACTCTTATTAAAAAAGAAATTTGTTCAGATATTCCTACTGCCTTTTGGAATAGAAAAACATATGAAATCTCTCTCCCTTATGAAACTAACTTTGATGAAACAAAGATTCCTACTAAGGCTAGACCCATTCAGATGAATTCTGAAACTTTAAAATTTTGTCAAAAAGAAATTCAAGAATTTCTGGACAAACGATTGATTCGACCTAGTAAATCCCCTTGGAGTTGTGCAGCCTTCTATGTTCAGAATGCCTCTGAAATAGAAAGAGGAGCTCCTAGACTGGTAATTAATTATAAACCTTTAAATACTGCTTTAAAATGGATTCGTTATCCTCTTCCTAATAAAAAAGATCTCTTAGGAAGGTTGTATGATGCTCTCATTTTCTCTAAATTTGATATGAAATCAGGTTTTTATCAGATTAAGCTTAAAGAAGAAGATAAATATAAAACTGCTTTTACTGTCCCTTTCGGACAATATGAGTGGAATGTTATGCCTATGGGATTAAAGAATGCTCCATCTGAATTTCAAAATATTATGAATCAAATTCTTTATCCCTATTCTGACTTCATAATAGTTTATCTTGATGATGTTTTAATTTATTCTAAAACAATTGATCAACATTTTAAACATTTAAAAACATTTATTCAAGCAATTAAAATTGATGGTCTTGTCGTCTCCGAGAAAAAAGTTAAAATATTTCAGACATCCATTCGATTTTTAGGTCATAATATTTGTTTAGGAACCATCACCCCTATCTCTAGAAGTCTAGAATTTGCTGATAAGTTTCCTTTAGAAATTAAAGATAAAACTCAGTTACAAAGGTTTCTAGGTTGTCTTAATTATGTAGCTGACTTTATTCCCAATATTCGCATCATTTGTAAACCTCTTTTTAGCCGTCTAAAGAAAAATCCGCCTCCTTGGTCAACAGAAATGACTCAAGCTATCATTAAAGCTCGCTCTTTACTAAAGCAGATTCCTTTTCTTGGGATACCTCATCCTGATGCCTTTTTAATAGTTGAGTGTGATGCCTCTGAAGTTGGATTTGGAGGAATTCTAAAACAGATCTTTCCACCTAATACTAATGACCAAGTTGTTCGCTTTCATTCCGGTGCATGGACCCCTCCTCAAAATAATTATAGTACTGTTAAAAAAGAAATCCTTGCCATTGTTTTATGCATTACTAAATTTCAAGATGATTTGATAAATAAACAGTTTTTACTTCGTACTGATTGCAAAGCTGCTAAAGACGTTTTACAAAAAGATGTCAAAAACCTTGTCAGCAAACATATTTTTGCTCGCTGGCAATCTCTTTTATCTTGTTTTGATTTTAAGATTGAGCATATAAAAGGACAGCAGAACAGTCTTCCTGACTTTCTGACCCGTGAATTCCTGCAGGGATCGACAAAATGAGTGATAAACATCCTTCGCCCTCACGGCCCTTAACATGTTCTCAGTTTGCCCTGAGCAAACCAATCCCTAATATTAATAAATCTAATATCTTTTCTGCAGGTACATCATATGCCTCTAAGGCTAATACTAGGCCAGCAGCTCCGGCCACCTCTCAAACTTCTCTCTTTGAAGCAAGCCGCTTCTTACCTTTAAGACCACCCTTTTTACCAGGAAGAACTCCTGAACCACAGCCTTGTACCTTTAAAAGTAAAAGCATTCCTCTTTCCATTGTTACCCTTGAGCCCGATCAATTAAAACTTAACCCTCATGAAATAGCCGCCCAATGCTTTCCTCGCGGTTGGACTTGGATCCCTACGGATCTTAAGAAAAATAAACTTTACTACCAAGCTATCCTTGTGGATACTGACTCTGCTCAGATTATCCACGATTATGATCCCAAAGACAAGAATATTATAACCTATTCTCGCCTTCAGATTCTAAAAGTCATCACTCCTAGTGAATGGAACCAGCATGCCTTCACGGGAAAGAAATTCTCTAGGTAAAGAGCGAGAGAAGTTTTAGAGAGCAAAAGAAATGTTGGACAAAAAGAGAGAGGGAAGTTTTAGAGACAGAGAGTGACATGTTGAACAAAAAGAGAGAGGGAAGTTTTAGAGACAGAGAGTGACATGTTGGACAGTGAGTGTGATAGAGAGTGTGCGTGTGTGTGTTAGGAGGAGAGAGAACAAGAGGCAAGACAGAGAGAATAGGAGAGTTAGGGGGAGAGAGAGTGTGTGAGAGAGAGAGACTGGGAGAGAGAAAGTTTTAGGGAGTCATTGAAAGAGAAAAAAGGTGAAAGAGAGAGAAATTTTATACAGAGAGTTGTTTTAGATGGAAAAGAAGAGTAAGTGGAGGGAAAGAGGGAAAGAAAAGGAGAGAGAGAAGATTCAAGGAGAGAGAGAAGATTCAAATAGACAAAGAGAGAGAAGTTTTTGAAGCAAGACAAGGACAGAAAGAGAGAGGGGTGGTAAGAGAGAAGTTTTAGAGATAGAGTGAGAAGGACAAAGAGAGAGACAGAGAGTATTGAGTTTAATTTCTTCTATTATGCCATATCCTTTTTCTTAGTTTTAGAGAGTAAGTGAAAGACAGCAAGGGAGAGATAGAGGGAGAGACATGATCGAGAGAGAACAAGAGAGAGTGAGAGTGAGATAGAGAAAGTGAGATAAACAAACTGGGAGAGAGAAAAGTTTTAGAAAGACAATGAGAGGGGGAAAGAGAGTGAGAGAAGTTTTAAGGAGAGAGGCACAAAGAGAGAGAGAAGTTTCGGAGGGAGAAAGAGAGTAAGTGAGAGAGAAAGAGGGAGAGAAAGAGCAGTTTTAGAGAGCAAGCCAAAGAGTAAAAGAGAGAGAGGTGTGGAGAGAGAGTGAGAGAAAGAGAAGTTTTAAAGAGTGAGTGAGAGGGAGAGGGAGAGAGACAGAGAGAGTGTCAAGTTTAATTTCTTCCATTGCACCATACCCTTTTTCTTAGTTTTAGAGAGTGAGGAGAGGCAAAGATAGAGACACAAAGAGAGAGAGGAAGAGAGAGTTTGTGTTGGGGAGAGAGAGCGAAAGAGAATGCATTGGGGAGACAAAGAGGGAGAGTTGAAGAGGGAGCGAGAGAGATAGACAGAGGGTGTTAGCAAGAGGGGAGAGAGAAAGGGAGTGAGGTAATTTAGAGAGAAATAGATATGTTGGGCAAAGAAAGAGGGAAGTTTTAGAGAGAGAGAGGGATGTGTTGATGGAGATAGAGTGATAGAGTGTGTGTGTGTGTGTTCGAGAGAAATAGAATGTAAGAGAAAGAGAGTGTGTTAAGACCATTCCTTCCATTATACAATACCCTTTTTCTTAGTTTTAGAAACATAAAAAGAGAGAAGGTGTATATCTTGGGGGGGGGGAGAGAGAGAGAGAGAGAGAGAGAGAGGATTTAGTGAGAGAGAGTGAGACATGATTGAGAGAGAGAGAGGACACTAGGCAGATAGATAGAGAGAGTGTGTATGTATGTGTGTTGGGAAGAGAGAGAAAGAGAAAGAAATAGAGAGTACAATAGATATGGAGAGAGACAAAGAGCAAGAAAGAGGGACACTGTGTTGGAAGAGTGATAGAGGGGAGAGAAGGAGAGGAAGAGAGAGCTTGTGTTGGGGAGACAAAGAGAGTGCTGAGGTAGGAGTGAGAGAGATAGAGTGAGTGAGTGTTAGGGGGAGAGGGAGGAAGGGAGGACAGAAGAGAGAGAAAGATAGAGGGAGAGGAAGTCTAAGAGATAGAGAGACATGCTGGACAAAGAGAGTGTGTGTGTTGGGGAGATAGAGAGAGAGTATTGAGGTGGGAGTGAGAGTGATAGGGAGAGGGAGAGAGAAAGAGAAGGAGAGAAAGAAGGAAAAGTTTCAGAGATAGAGAGAGAGAGTGAGTGATCAAAGAAACTAAGAGAGAGAGAGAGAGAGAGAGAGAGAGAGAGATAATGATAGGGGGAGAGAGAGTATTAGGGAAGGAGCAAGAGAGATAGAAAGAGGTTGTTGGAGGGAGCAAGAGAACAAGAGACAAAGAGAAAGAGAGAGAGAGAATGGAAGTTAGGGAGGAATTTTCATACATCAACGTTATCTAAAAATAATTATACCTTCGACACATTCTTTAGTGATCCATGGAAATCCTTGCATGTCTATTTTCATATGGAACAAGAATTACTATTGTTTTAATTGCATATTCCAAGATATGACCCATTTTTTACAGATTGTTCAGAATAAACATGAACCAATCTTCTCCTAATTCTATCACTTAGTTGATTATTTTATCCACATCCAATCAAGATACATGAGTAATCATTTTGAAGCTTGAGATGTTTAGATTCAGAAAATTAAAAATCTCTTCTATTAGATGTCAAGAGCTTCAAATATATACTATCTTTAACTACTGTGCAAAAAAACCTTTGCTCTTCTTTTCCAACTCTAATTCACAAAATTCAACCTAAACCAATCAAGAATAAACATAACTAATAATATCCATTCAAGAAAGCAATAGAGATCTAAGAAAGTAATGCGCTAAGAACTCTAAGAATAAGGGTGAAAACTATGCAAATATCTTAACTATCAATAATAAAACTATTAATCAATAATAAAACTATTAATATGATTTCTAGGGATAAAGTTAGTTTTCTCTTAGAAATCATAGGGAAAATAGATGATCCAGAAATTCAAAGTCAATATCTTTTAAAATTAAAAGACTTATTAGATGATGAAATGCCAGAAATGAAGCCTATCCATAACAATGAAATCCTTCAAAAATTCCAAAAGGAAACCCATCCAATTACCCTGTTAGAACTTCAACAATAGATTAAATCCCTTAAAGAAGAAACCCAAAAATTAAAAACAAATTTAATGAATCCCAACCCCAAACAAGTAAAGGGAAAGAATTAGAAATAAAAGATGACGAAAATCTTCAAGATCCATAACAATTTACAAAGCTACCAAAACCTCCAAAATATGACCAATTTATCAATACCATTCAGAGAACTACATATAAAAAATGGTATCTCAATTCAATTTGGTAGTCAATAATGAATTTCATAAAGCTATAGTAACATTAATCCATTAAGGAGCAAATGTGAACTATATCCAAGAGGGATTAATTCCTACTAAGTATTATGAATGGACCACTAAAAGTCTTCATGGAACAAATAATTTATGGTAAAGCAATAATTGAATGAAATATAGATGATCTAACTGAGCATATAATAATGAGAAAACTTAATGAAATGACAATGGCAACAACCGCCTATAAAAAATTCAATAACAATAGTAGAGCCACTGCCCAATTAATAATTTTAGGATTTAAAGGAATTCTAAACGGCTAATAGGATAACCTTATCATAGAAGCTGACAGGAATAATATTCTAAATTTAATAAAACTTGAACTTATTACCCAGCAAGAAATAGGAACTCAAGTAGAAGATCCCGATTTGAAATATAAATAGTATGTGTGCTTATATAATCATAGAAATACATAATACACAATTATAAATATGCCCACAAAGAAATAGGAAGCCACTACATGCATAGAAATAGGAAGACGTGTGTGTATATACAAATATGCAAGAATGAAAATAGGAAGACATGTTGGGACATAGCAAATGTATGTGCACGCATAGAGTGAGGGGATAGGGGTAGAGAGAGTTAACTCACTTATATTATGGTTGTAGTACCTATGATTTCCTCTCAAGATGACCAAACTTACTTGTATCCTAATAAAACATATACATAAGCTTAGGGCTTTCATGCAACATATGGCAGTACAGATCAACAAAGGCAATGCCAACCTACATGACAGTCAGGAAGTCAATTTCAATTGCAAGTGAATATATATATAACATAAGCTAAACAAAAAAAAGGTCATGAAAATAATATAACATAAAATGCATCATATTCAAAAACCTTATTTGAACACTCATAACATTTGGCCTAACAAATAATGAATAGATGGAAGAATGACCATAATTGGGAATGGTTGCAACTACATTAATGGAGGAAGGGAAGAAAACCAATAGGAAAAGAAAATTAGATAAATTCTATATTACCACAATGAATGCCAATAGTCATCTATAAAGAGATATCTAAGTAAAATTAAATAATGATGTGCACAATATAAGATTTATAAGAAATGGTTCAAAGCAAGCTAAAATCAAATTAAGTAGTTTTTAGAGAATGCAAGAGCAAGAGAGAGAGAATATTTAGAGTGTGTGTGACAAAACGAAAAGTTTTAGAAAGAGAGAGACAGAGAGTAGAGGGAGAGACAAAGATAAAAATGTTTTAAAGATAAAGAGAGAGGAAAAAGTTCAAGAGAGGGGGAGAGGGAGGGAGAGAAAAGTTTGAGAGAAAGAAATGCGTGTATATATAGAGAGTGAGAGGAGGAGAGAGAGACAAATTCTAGAGAGGAGAGAGAGAGTGTGTGCTTATATAATCCAATCACATAAATGTACAGCACACAGTTACAAACATGCCCACAAACAAACAAAAAGCCACTGCATGCATAGTAGGATGACGTGCAGGAAGATGCATGTATATATGAAGATGCAAGAATAGAAACAAGACGTGCATTGTGGAGGGATAGGTGTAGAGAGAGAACTCACTTGCATTGTGGTTGTAGTACTCATGATTCCATTCCTCTCACGAAACCAAACTTACTTGTATCTTGATAATGCCTATGCACAAACTCAGGGCTTTCATGCAACATATGGTAGTACCGATCAACAAAGGCATTACCATCCTTTATGGCAATTAGGGAAGTCAAATACATTGACATTAACAACGAAACACATCAATTTTCAATTGCATGTGAACATACATACAACATTAACTGAGCCAAAAAAATAGGTGTAACTTTAAGAAAATAATTTATCATAAAAGGCATCATATTTAAACACTTTATATGAGCACTTATAATATCCACCTAACACATCCCTAACTGAACAAATTAAGCATTGTCTTCCAAGTTACAAAGAATAAAATAATAGAACATAAAACATGATAATGTACTAAATTTCTTACAATACTACTCTTCCGTAAAACTAAATGGTAATGGATTTAGCAATTGCAAAAGTTTAGGAGAATTATCTATTCAAGCAACAACACATAACCGATCAACCTTAACTTCTCTCTTATTAAAATTCTAAAAAACATCAACGTCAAAAATCATAAATTACCATAACCTGTCCAATTGCGGAAATATACAAGAAGATATTATTAAATAGAGTATATACCATGTAATAAAGTAAAGATTAAAAGAAAACTTGTACTATTGTTAATGTCTCATTCTTTTGTGTGTGAAAGAGAGTAATTTTAAAAAGAGAGAGAAATAAGTTTTAGAAAGAGGGAGAGGGAGAGAGAGGGAGAATGAAAAGTTTTAGAGAGAGAAGCACAACGAGAAGAGAGAACTTTGGGAAAGAGAGCAAAAAAGAGAAGGGGAGAGAGAGACAGAGAAAGAAAGACAAGTTTAAGAGAGAGAGGAGTTTTAGAGAAACAGGGAGAGTGAGGAAAAAAATTTAGAAGAGAGAAGAAAGGAGAAGAGGGAGAAAGAGAGATAGAGATAGAAGTTTTAGAGAGAAGAGGAGGAAAAGATAGAGTGAGAAAATTTTTGAGAGGGAGACAAATAGAAGTTTTGGTGAGAGAGAGAAGGTTAGAATGGGAAAAAAGATGGGGAGACAAGTTTTAGAGAATGCAAGAGCAAGAGAGAGAGAATATTTAGAGTGTGTGTGACAAAAAGATAAGTTCTAGAAAGAGAGAGACAGAGAGTAGAGGGAGAGACAAAGATAAAAATGTTTTAAAGATAGAGAGAGAGGAAAAAGTTCAAGAGAGGGGAGAGGGAGGGAGAGAAAAGTTTGAGAGAAAGAAATGCGTGTATATATAGAGAGTGAGAGGAAGAGAGAGAGACAAATTCTAGAGAGGAGAGAGAGAGTGTGCTTATATAATCCAATCACAGAAATGTACAGTACACAGTTACAAACATGCCCACAAACAAACAAAAAGCCACTGCATGCATAGAAATAGGATGACGTGCATATATATAAATATGCAGGAAGATGCATGTATATATGAAGATGCAAGAATAGAAACAAGACGTGCATTGTGGAGGGATAGGTGTAGAGAGAGAACTCACTTGCATTGTGGTTGTAGTACCCATGATTCCATTCCTCTCATGAAACCAAACTTACTTGTATCTTGATAATGCCTATGCACAAACTCAGGGCTTTCATGCAACAATGGCAATTAGAGAAGTCAAATACATTGACATTAACAACGAAACATGTCAACTTTCAATTGCATGTGAACATACATACAACATTAACTGAGCCAAAAAAATAGGTGTAACTTTAAGAAAATAATTTATCATAAAAGGCATCATATTTAAACACTTTATATGAGCACTTATAATATCCACCTAACACATCCCTAACTGAACAAATTAAGCATTGTCTTCCAAGTTACAAAGAACAAAATAATAGAACATAAACCATGATAATGTACTAAATTTCTTACAATACTACTCTTCAATAAAACTAAATGGTAATGGATTTAGCAATTGCAAAAGTTTAGGAGCATTATCTATTCAAGCAACAAGCAAAGTCTCAAAGAAAGACAACACATAACCGATCAACCTTAACTTCTCTCTTATTAAAATTCTAAAACACATTAATGTCAAAAATCATAAATTACCATAACCTGTCCAATTGCAGAAATATACAAGATATTATTAAATAGAGTACAAAAAGTATACTAGGTAATAAAGTAAAGATGTATCAAAAAAAGTAAAAGAATACCTGTACTATTGTTAATGTCTCATTCTTTTGTGTGTAAAAGAGAGTAATTTTAAAGAGAGAGAGAAATAAGTTTTAGAAAGAGGGAGAGGGAGAGAGAGGGAGAATGAAAAGTTTTAGAGAGAGAAACACAACGAGAAGTGAGAGAAGTTTGAGAAAGAGAGCAAAAAAGAGAAGGGGAGAGAGAGACAAAGAGAAAGAAAGACAAGTATAAGAGAGAGAGGAGTTTTAGAGAAACAGGGAGAATGAGAAAAAAAATTTAGAAGAGAGAAGAAAGGAGAAGAGGGAGAAAGAGAGATAGAGATAGAAGTTTTAGAGAGAAGAGGAGGAAAAGATAGAGTGAGAAAATTTTTGAGAGGGAGACAAATAGAAGTTTTGGTGAGAGAGAGAAGGTTAGAATGGAAAAAAAGATGGGAAGACAAGTTTTAGAGAATGCAAGAGCAAGAGAGAGAGAATATTTAGAGTGTGTGTGACAAAAAGATAAGTTCTAGAAAGAGAGAGACAGAGAGTAGAGGGAGAGACAAAGATAAAAATGTTTTAAAGATAGAGAGAGAGGAAAATGTTCAAGAGAGGGGGAGAGGGAGGGGGAGAAAAGTTTGAGAGAAAGAAATGCGTGTATATATAGAGAGTGAGAGGAAGAGAGAGAGACAAATTCTAGAGAAGAGAGAGAGAGTGTGCTTATATAATCCAATCACAGAAATGTACAGTACACAGTTACAAACATGCCCACAAACAAACAAAAAGCCACTGCATGCATAGAAATAGGATGACGTGCATATATATAAATATGCAGGAAGATGCATGTATATATGAAGATGCAAGAATAGAAACAAGACGTGCATTGTGGAGGGATAGGTGTAGAGAGAGAACTCACTTGCATTGTGGTTGTAGTACCCATGATTCCATTCCTCTCACGAAACCAAACTTACTTGTATCTATAATGCCTATGCACAAACTCAGGGCTTTCATGCAACATATGGTAGTACCGACAACAAAGGCATTACCATCCTTTATGGCAATTAGGGAAGTCAAATACATTGACATTAACAACGAAACATGTCAACTTTCAATTGCATGTGAACATACATACAACATTAACTGAGCCAAAAAAATAGGTGTAACTTTAAGAAAATAATTTATCATAAAAGGCATCATATTTAAACACTTTATATGAGCACTTATAATATCCACCTAACACTGAACAAATTAAGCATTGTCTTCCATGTTACAAAGAATAAAATAATAGAACATAAACCATGATAATGTACTAAATTTCTTACAATACTACTCTTCTGTAAAACTAAATGGTAATGGATTTAGCAATTGCAAAAGTTTAGGAGAATTATCTATTCAAGCAACAAGCAAAATCCTTTATGGCAATTAGGGAAGTCAAATACATTGACATTAACAACGAAACATGTCAACTTTCAATTGCATGTGAACATACATATAACATTAACTCAGCCAAAAAAATAGGTGTAACTTTAAGAAAATAATTTATCATAAAAAGCATCATATTTAAACACTTTGTATGAGCACTTATAATATCCACCTAACACATCCCTAACTGAACAAATTAAGCATTGCTTCCAAGTTACAAAGAATAAAATAATAGAACATAAAACATGAAAATGTACTAAATTTTTTACAATACTACTCTTCTGTAAAACTAAATGATAATGGATTTAGCAATTGCAAAAGTTTAGGAGAATTATCTATTCAAGCAACAAGCAAAGTCTAAAGAAAGACAACACCGATCAACTTTAACTTCTCTCTTATTAAAATTCTAAAACACATCAATGTCAAAAATCATAAATTACCATAACCTGTCCAATTGCAGAAATATACAAGAAGATATTATTAAATAGAGTACAAAAAGTATACCATGTAATAAAGTACAGATGTATCAAAAACATTAAAAGAAAACCTGTACTATTGTTAATGTCTCATTCTTTTGTGTGTGAAAGAGAGTAATTTTAAAGAGAGAGAGAAATAAGTTTTAGAAAGAGGGAGAGGGAGAGAGAGGGAGAATGAAAAGTTTTAGAGAGAGAAGCACAACGAGAAGAGAGAGAACTTTGGGAAAGAGAGCAAAAAAGAGAAGGGGAGAGAGAGACAAAGAGAAAGAAAGACAAGTTTAAGAGAGATAGGAGTTTTAGAGAAATAGGGAGTATGAGAAAAAAAATTTAGAAGAGAGAAGAAAGGAGAAGAGGGAGAAAGAGAGATAGAGATAGAAGTTTTAGAAAGAAGAGGAGGAAAAGATAGAGAGAAAATTTTTGAGAGGGAGACAAATAGAAGTTTTGGTGAGAGAGAGAAGGTTAGAATGGGAAAAAATATGGGGAGACAAGTTTTAGAGAATGCAAGAACAAGAGAGAGAGAATATTTAGAGTGTGTGTGACAAAAAGATAACTTTTAGAAAGAGAGAGACAGAGAGTAGAGGGCGAGACAAAGATAAAAATGTTTTAAAGATAGAGAGGAAAAAGTTCAAGAGAGGGGGAGAGGAAGGGAGAGAAAAGTTTGAGAGAAAGAAATGCGTGTATATATAGAGAGTGAGAGGAAGGGAGAGAGACAAATTCTAGAGAGGAGAGAGAGTGTGTGCTTATATAATCCAATCACAGAAATGTACAGTACACAGTTACAAACATGCCCACAAACAAACAAAAAGCCACTGCATGCATAGAAATAGGATGACGTGCATATATATAAATATGCAGGAAGATGCATGTATATATGAAGATGCAAGAATAGAAACAAGACGTGCATTATGGAGGGATAGGTGTAGAGA
Organism: Dicorynia guianensis; assembly: GCA_037013595.1. Taxonomy (NCBI): domain Eukaryota; kingdom Viridiplantae; phylum Streptophyta; class Magnoliopsida; order Fabales; family Fabaceae; genus Dicorynia; species Dicorynia guianensis. The sequence goes on from JASUAB010000015.1 coordinate 10,136,153, forward strand.
GAGAACTCACTTGCATTGTGGTTGTAGTACCCAGATTCCATTCCTCTCACGAAACCAAACTTACTTGTATCTTGATAATGCCTGTGCACAAACTCAAGGCTTTCATGCAACATATGGTAGTACCGATCAACAAAGGCATTACCATCCTTTATGGCAATTAGGGAAAGAGTGTGTGAGAGAAAGACAAGTTTTAGAGACGGAGACAAATAGGCAGAGGAGGAGAGACAAAGATAAAGCAGTTTTAGGGAGAGGATGAGAGGGAGGGAAGAGAGAGAAGTTTGAGAGAAAGATATATATATGTATGTACATGTATATATTTGTAGAGAGAGAGAGAGAGGGGAGAGACATTTTAGAGAGGAAAGAGAGTGTGCTTATATAACCCAATCATAAAAATGTATATTGCACAGAGTTATATGAATATGCCTACAACGAAACAAGAAAATACTGCATGCATAGAAACACAGACGTATGTAAATATGAATATGCAAGAATAGAAACAAGAAGATATGCTTGGACATAGAGAATGCATGTGCACGCATAGAGGGGAGGGATTGGGGTAAAGAGAGATAACTCACTTGTATTATGAAAGGTCAATGTTGATATTGATAAAGATGCTTATATAGGGCCTTAACTAGATGATAGTATGGTACCAAAGAAAAAAAAAATGAGCATCTCAAGTGACCGTCTTACTCATATCAAGTAAATAAGCCACAAGGTTTAAATTGAATAATTAGGAAATGAAAAAAAATGATTATGACTTTAACAAAATAATTTATCATAATATGCATCAAATTTAAACATCTTGTATAAACACGTATAATATTTAGCTTAAAAGATGGAAGAATGATCATAATTGAAAATAGTTGCAACTTCATTGATCGAAGATGGGAAAAAAACCAATAAAAAAAAATAGCTATTGTATAACGTAACAAGAAATGTGAATGCCCATAGATATCAAAGTAACATTAAATAATGATGCATTCCTAACTGAACATTACTAGGCTCACAAAAAGCACTTTAAAGCAAGTAAAAATCAAATTAAGCAATGTCTATAGAATTACAAAGAAGAGTATAATAACAGACCTCTACTAGATTTCTTACTCATACTGCTCCACTTTAAAACCAAATGGGAATGAATTTAGCAATTGCCAAAATTTGAGAGAATTAATTATTAAAGAAACAAACATTGCCTCAAAAAAAGACATTGCATAATTCAGCAACCTTAATTTTCGAATTCAAAAATGCATGAATATAAAAATCACAGATTATAAGAACCTGTCAAGGTGCGGATAAATTCAACACAATGTTGTTATATAGGTCATAAAAAATATCTCGCATTAAAAAAGAATAATATATCAAAAAGTTAAACTAAAACCTATACTGTTATTAATGCCTCATTCATCAAAAGAATGCTCCTAGAACGGCACAAGTGCCTTGACTATACTATTTGATTAATCAAATGTTCAAGAGAGTAAAATGTTACCATAGTATGCAAGCATATTAAAAAAGGATTAAACTTCTAGAACATAATAAAGTGAAGAAGAGACTACATGACATAGAACACTAGGTCAACAAGACTCTCAATAGTGACTAATCTCTGAATAATTCAATAATCAATAACACTATCCTTCAAGTTATAAAATATGGCCAATTCATAAACATCCAAAAGAAACAACCAAACAGGCAATAAACTAGAACAGGATATTCCTATCTAAACTTAAGATAAAATCTCAAATTGAAAAAATCAAAATTCCCAAATAGTATATTCCTATCTAAATGTGCTATTCATAGACATCCAAGACAAACAACTAAATAGGCAATAAACTAAAACAAGATATTCCTATCTAAACTTAGGATAAATTCACTAATTGCACAAATCAAAATTCCCAAATTAAAAACCCTACTTGTTCAAAATAAATAACTAAAACTGTCAATATTGTCATCACTACAACTCAAAAGCCTTAATGACTTCAATTTTGCTTACCTGCCATCATATTAAAATGATGAACTGCATTCTTGTTAATCTTGCTCAGCCCCAAAAGAGAAGAAAATGACAAGAACTTGTTAATCTTGTTCAGCCACAAAGGATTAAATTTCTATTAGAAAAACATATATTTAATTACAAAAAAAGAAGATACTATTGTGAGCAAAGATAGAATAAGACTTCCAAGTTTAAGTCAGCAATCTCTGTAAGTAATAACACATCCAACATGCTCCGCAAAGTAAAGTAGATCTTCAAACCAATTTACATTTGAAAAGGAGTGGACCCACTATAAAAGTTAGGAGACTAAAAGGCATACCAATATGTAAGAATCTTTTACAAAGTTACACTTATGTTAGGACCAGGGGGAGACACTTATGTTAGGACCAGGGGGTGACACACGCCCTCCCCCATCCCAAATCTATGTTGAGAAGCATCCCTAATTATAAGACTCTATTACAACATGGTGCCCCATCTCCCAGATCTCAGAGCCTCTAAAGTGTCCTCTAAAACATGTGAAAATATATATAATGTTACCAATGGAGAGAGAAATGCAAGACATGCAATGCAAGTCACATGTATCTTAACTTCAAAAGTTATGAGTACGAAGTATTCCAACATAATCAAGTGAAGTAAGAGACTACATGACAAGAAACACTAGGTCAACAAGATACTCAATATTCAAAAATATCTGAATAATTCAATACTCATCAACATTGTCTTTCAAGTTTTAAAATATGGGCAATCCATAGACATCCAAAAGAAACAACCAAACAGGTAATAAACTAGAAAAAGATATTCCTATTTAAACATAGGATACAATCCTTAAATGGAAAAATAAAAATTTCCAAATTTAAAACCCTACATGTAATGCAAGTTACAAGTATCTAAACTTACAAAAGTTATGACCAAGAAGTATTTTGAGCTTCTTCCAAAAGCAAAAACTAACTAAATTGACGTTTCCATACAAGTGACAACTGATTGATTCTTGAATAATCACTTTTGCAGTTCTCCTGATAGAAGAAATTTCACAAGATATCCAAATAGCAATTAGAATGCAGAACAAGTCATAAGCATAAGTAGTAGAAGTTTTCAAACACCATCACCTTCAATCTACATGAGAAGAAAATAAAACATAATCAAGTGAAGAAGAGACTACATGACATAGAACACTAGGTCAACAAGACACTCAATAGACTGAAATCTTTGAATAATTCCATAATCAATAACATCGTCCTTCAAGTTGTAAAATATGGGCTATTCATAGACATCCGAAAGAAGTTTGAACCCTTGAATTATTTGAACTGCTGATGGGAGCATCAACAAATGAAATAAAGCCTACAATGCTGAAGGAAAACTCATCATTTTTGTAATATTTGAACCTAAATCAATGAAATTACAAAGTATGGACACCACATATAAAAGAATTTCTTGCAGCAGCCTGATTTTCTCCATAGAAAAGTTAGATAAACTTTCATCAGCAAAAAGAGGGGCACGGATGGTTTTTACCTAAGTTCGGAAAGACTATCGTCCACCCAACAAGGACCAAAAATGACTTTAAGATTTTCTCTTTTAATCCTAAGCTCAGAAAGGCTATTATCCACCCAACAAAGACCAAAAATGACCTTAGGATTTTCTCTTTTAATCCTAAGCTCGGAAAGGCTACTGTCCACCCAACAAGGATCAAAATGACCTTAAGATTTCTTCTTTTAATCCTAAGTTCGAAAAGGTTAATGTCCACCCAACAAAGACCAAAACGACCTTTGAACGGATTCTTCCCGTAATAATGAATTTTCCTTGATATAGCCTGACTTGCTAAGGATGGGTTCTTCCCAACATGTTTTAGAGTGATATAAGATGAGATGCTTATGCTTATGCATGTTTGTAAAATCCCAATTTTTAATTTTAAGGAAATGCTTGACTTGTGAAAGTTTTAATTTTCTTGAAAATTCAAGGAATGACGGTATGCTTGTATGCATTGAGACATGATCAATCTAGATGGCAATGATGCAATATTACCCTATGATGATGCATGTTGACACCCTAGCAAATGAAATTTTTGTAGATTGTGAAGAAATACTACTCCATGACTTTTGGGAGCTCTTGAGTTAACTCTGGCACTTTTGGGTCTTCCGGCTTACTCTTTCAAGAAGGATTGCCCCAGTGTCATTGAATTTTTCATATATCCCTTGACCAAGTTTTCTATGTCATTATTTGCTCTATTGCCCCTATTTGCATATTTGAGCTAAAACCCCTTTTGACATAGTTCTTGAAAAGAAATTAAGGGTATGATGCCTTCAATATTCACTCAAGACATTTTTCATTCATCATGTCTTGAAGTCATAGTTTAAAACTTTTCTTCGCTCATCATTGGAGTTTCGCTAATTTTCAATTCATGTTTTGTCTATTTAAGCAATACCTTTTACTGGCACCTGACAATTTTTGCTTTGCATGAGAATGCATTTTTAAAAAAATGAGGATGGCTTATGACAAAGGATATGCAACTTGGTACTTTGGCCTTTTAAAGGAGAGATCAATTGATTGATCAATAACCCATTGCCCCAGTTTAAGCGAGTCAAAGTGTTGGAAACTTTGGGAGTAATACTTTTGGGGATCAAGCTTGATTCTTTTTGGTGGGTTATAGCCCCATAGGAGAAACTTCTTTATATCTTTCTGAGTCTCTCTTTTCTTTAAAGGTGGGTCATTTGGGTATGGGTTTTTCTATTTGATCACCCCCAATTTAGATTTTGACTGCCCATGAGCAAAAAATGTTGAAAAGAATTTTTCTTAACTCATTCTCTTTTATTATCCAAGTCATGCCTCAAGGGAATGCTCATAATAATTATTCAATTCTCTGGAATCGAAAGTGTGCTGTTAAGCACTCACTCTAATTCCTCTAGTATTTGCACTTTAGTTAAGTGTTTACTCTAATCACTCTTAAGTGTTTGCACTCTCTAACATGTTTGCACATACAGATACCCCATAGGCTTATTTTCGTGTCCCTCTCCACTTCAATTAGTTCACCATATTAGCCAAGATCACTAGGACTTTACATAGCTTGTAATGTAAGGCTTAGGTAATAGGTATGAATAAGAGCAAAGGATTTATCAAATAAGGAGAGCATGAAGTATTGAGCATATGATGTCTAATTTTTCACTTTTTCTTTTTTGGATAAGCTTGTGGCTCAAGATGAAGTCCATTTCTCTTTACTAGTCTCTTTTTTTTTACAGCTAGCCCCTTGTTTTTTGGTCTAGCACTTTTCTTTTTCATTTTCTTTCTCAATATTTTCTTCTGTTTTTTTTTTTTCCTTTTTTTTTCTTTTTCACATAGTTTGGAAGGATGATTTCAATCCTTTCACTTGAGCCTTAGATTGTTGCTCATAGCATTTTACCTTTTTGATAGTAAGAATACTCCTTTTAGCTCTCCTTCAAGGTAGAGTAATAGATTTTCAAATTGAAAGGTTAAAGCTGGCATAGGTCAAAGGAAGGAAGTTGGATGGTGATCTTACCATCCTTTTATAGGCTCAAATAGGTGACTATGGGAGTTTTAATGTTAGGGTTTGGCTTGAAAGGCTCAAACTATCCAAAGATGGCCTAGGTCATTTCTTGAATAATGCGGTATCTAACAAATAGCCTCAAGGGGCATTTAGACAAGTTCTAGGGTATCCGTTTTCTCACGACAAGTACACTCTCACTATAGGCTCTCTTTTTTATTTTTCTTTAATTAGAAGACACTCGGTCATCCAAGAGAATTAAGTATTCAAGCAAATCAATTTTATCATTGGCAATTGGATTTATTAAGAATGAGATTAAGAAAAATTTTCTTCATTTATTAGCTCATGAGTGTCAATATTTGGGATAAACCATATTCCCCCAGTGTTTATTTAGTCTAATAGGCAAAAGAAATTGGATGAAAAGTAATGCATTCATCATGCTAAGCATTTTATTGAATTGAAAGGTGTGCCTATACAAACTTCTTGCTAAGGCCTTGGGTAGGGCTATTAGCAGGTGCCATAAAATAAAAACTTAAAAAGATGCAAAATAAATATGAAGGTAGGAAAAAGTGCAACTTAGTAGGTGGTGCAAGAATAGATCCACTATCTCAAGCTAACTGGTTCTCTTCCAATGACAAAATCTTGATTTTGCCCATACCGCTCTAGTGTTGAGTTTTTGGATTGTCATAATTAGGTAAGGGATTATTATGAATATCTGGTCTTGGTTGCTCAAGCTCAAAAGTTAACCACTTGGAAGTAAATAATACATTATTGGTATGCAAATGAGAATGTATGCATATGAATGTGATACCATGCATGAAGCTAAAAGTGTGCAACTTATGCAAAAGAGGCCAAGTGTTAATGAAGACTGCATGCTTTTTTTTTTAGACCTATTTCTACCCCTATTGGTAAAGGTCTACATCTCATAGGCAAATCCCTAAATTATCCCCTATTCTAATTTATCTTGTCAAAGAAAGAATTTTAGAAATCTTAAAAAGCTATTCTTTTTTTTTACCCCCATCTATCCTAAAAGTAAATAAACCTTAGGTTTAGGGACTTCATACATATAGAAATCTTAAACAGCTATTCTTTTTTTTTTTTACCCCCATATATCCTAAAAGTAAATAAACCTTAGGTTTAGGGACTTCATACATATAGAAATAAGATGTATGTGACAAAGAAATTATATTTAAAACATAATTATAAACATGTGAAAAGATAAAAGAAATGTTCCTCATTGTGCCTAATTTCAGGTAAGTCCTAGGTCCTTGTTCACTCTCATGGGCTTAGGCCAGCACTTCCTCTCACAAGGGACAGCTCTAAGGTTATTATTAGTGCAAAGGTAGGTTCTATGTTTCTTACATCAGGTCCCCAAATTGCCCTTGGAAGGATAAATTTGAATGGGGTGTTTCGGGTGCAATACAAAATTAAAAATTAAAAATTAAAAACCATACTAGTGGAAAAGTCAGTAACCCCAACAGGCTATAATACAAAATTCTAGAGAAGATGAAGGATCAAAGTATGATTAAATGGGACTGAGTTAAACTAACTTCGAAAAAGAAGATACCTGCTCTCAAATATATGGTGCAATAGAAGGAGCAAGCAAAAAAGTGGTACTAAATTAGTGTAATCCCATAATCGATTAAGAACTTCTACTATGAGACAAGGAAGAACATAGAAGCCACAGTAAGATCTAACCGTAAGCACAAAGAGGGGGTTGGGTAGGAAAGCAGTCATAAAAAGAATGCAGAAAATCAACTCCATAGAAACAGGAAGAACAAATTATATACCTCCATTCGGACACGCATGGTTTCCAACAAACCAACCAATCCAAAAGCATTCTGAGACTAGGACACGACACTTCCACTTTTACTGCGCCCAAGCTTTCTCATCAACCTGGACTTTTTATCTTTCTTTTTTTCCTTTGCTGGAACAATCAAACCCCTGTTTATTGAACAAGAAACATATAAAAGATGAGCTACTTTAACATGGAAAAATATGCCTTCAAATTAAACAATTCATCGAAAGATACCCTGTGGCTCCAGCACATGCCAAGAGGATTTCATATGCAGTTTCACGGATATCATCATCTGTGATGCCTAGAAACAGTAACACCTCAAATTAAGAAAAATTTCATAGGTTTAGTTTTACCTTTCATGCTAATATAAATTTTAAAACCATCCAAGAGTTCTGTTAGTGGCTAACTTTAATCAGCATATCCAAATTTTGGGGGCAGAAAGGGTGCCTCATAATTTTGCATACAATCATCATAACATTAATTCTATTTTCAGGAAAGAAGTATTAGAATATACTAAGAAATAATTGCACAAATTCATCATAGTTTACGACATCTTATTGGCTTAGGATAAGATGACAACCTTTGCTTGATCTACAGCTCACATAAAACAATGAGGTTTAACCCTTTTTTTTTAAGTCAGTAAATGAGATTTAACCTTTCTAGCAACATTGAGCTGACATTATACATTCCAGCGTAGGAAGGCCATGTCATTGTTGTCAAAAATTTTTTGTATGTTATTAGTGAATGTCAAGGTTATAATAGTCATTATATGGATCCCAAACACAATATTGACATAACAGGAGGCTACCTTTCTGTGTAGTGTGTAGACTTCAATTTTCCTGATAATTTAGTCTCTCTATGTACATTCTCTACCATTCAACATAAACATTACAAAATAAGGGTCTAATGTTTATACTTTTCGCTGCAGAAGCCTAACTCTGGGACTACACATTTCCCTACATCTAAATCAGTTTTCCCACAGCATTACAAAAGCTAAACTTGGCTAGTCATGGAGAGATAAGAACAAATGGAAATTATAAGACATGTTATCTACCTATTAGAAGGCCCAAGAGCAAGCATAGAACTATTGTACTCTTGATTATACAAGTTTACACCTAAGCAATCACTTCTTTGAAGAAGTTATTACCACCAAAATTTTAAACGATGCAGGTTCAGAAAAGGTTAGGTCTTCTTATTTTCATGGCATTCCATGTATTTTCTTCCAAAAACTATTCCCTAGCTCCTGTGCATTGAGCAGATAACCAGAGCTCATAATAGCTGGACTGTATAGGATTCAGGGGTAAGAATTATCTAACAGCCAAATGTTTTAGAGCAATCACCTGTTGAAAAGGAAGACAATTTTACTGCAAGATCAGAAGCATCATTTAAAGTCCTTCTTGTCCTGATATTCTCTACCTCAGCATCATAATCGTCCTCAAAGTCTTCAATATCATCTACTGTCAGCTCTTTCTCTTGTGTAGAATCAAAAGACTCTGATCTTGATACACTTGACACAACTGGAGATGGTGCAAAAACAGGAGGCGGTGTGGAAACAGAAACAGGAGGTGGTGTGGAAATAGGAATTGGCGGTGGAGCCCTTTTAGGAGGTGAACCTGAAGATTCAGGATCGGTGACCAAATAAAAATCACCAACTGAACCTGTATCACTCTGGTCAAGGCAGAAGCATTCCAAGTTTAAACATGATGCTCACATGCAATTACACAAAAGTTTGAATGAGGAAAAAAACATGACTCACAAAGCATGAATAAAAATATTGAGCAGAAGAATTATGAACATGCATCATAATTTCAGTAAGTTTCAAAGCACAAAAGTCAATAGTCATTGGAGAGTGCAGAAGCCGAAAACGTTTATCATTCTTCAGAGTGCACTAAAGGACCTTCATACATAAATGAAAAATATAAAAGATCAATAGGCCCAAGCCATAGCATACCATTTGAGGTAACCCGGTGTGGTCATGATAATCTCTAATTGCTTCAGAAAGTTCAAGCATTAAGCCTACATATAAGGGAATGTGATTAAGACAAGAACTTAAAAAAAAGTAATACGTATGAAAACACAAGGGAAAGAACCACTTTCAACTTACTCTTTTTAGCACAGTTGAGGACATAATCAACACTGACTTGATCCAGATCTACATCATCCAGAGTAACTGCCCCAGGAGGCATGACAACTTTCTTGATTAAGCTACCTGACAGTATAAAATCAAGAAGAATTCGTCTGTCCCTGCGGTACCGCTGCAGAAGCTCAATGGCATTTTCTCTGCAATTTATCAGATTATCACTAATAACAGGAAATATACCAGAATTTGGGTTGAAGAAATTTGATGAGATAAAGGTACACTTACTCTTCCATGGCAAGCTAACCCTTTACAATGCTGAACTGCAACAAAACTTAGCAATTGTGCTATTTCTACAACATGAGAGATGGAGAAAAAATTTAAGATTCAGAAAGATAAATTAAAACAAAAAAATTCTGAAAAGTGCACACTACAACACTTCAGAGATGACAATCACTTCTCTCTGGAAAATTGCAATCCCGCATTGCCAGAGTGAAATAAGGTTGGGCCAACAATCCGGTTAAAGAAAGAAGAATAAAGCATTATGGGGCTCGGCACGTTGTTTGTACCCAGTAACCAGATTAAATAGGACCCAGTTCAGATTCTTTCAGCATTTCAACCAAAACAAAAGAAAATCAAGAACACAATAACCCATTTTATTAATTTGAATTCACATTTTTCCCAGCAAGCAGAGAGAACCATGATCTTTCGCAACACCAAACAGAGCACTATACAAGCTCAAAGCAAAATGACCGAAAACTTGAAGAAAGGCAGAAAATTAAAGCCAAAAGTAGATAAGAAAATGGATCTTCGAAATGCAGAGAATGGGACTCAGACCAAAGCTTACTTCTTTAAAAAAGTCAAATGGGTATTTGATATGGATACGAAAATTGAATCTGTGGGAGCGGAATTGAAAGGGTCAGTTGTGAAGACTTCGGAAAGCAGAGAGCTGGCTGAGGTGGAAGTTCTCTGAGTGAACAGCGAAAGATCCGGTGAGGAGCTCCGTCAGAGAGATAGACCTGAATGGGAGTGGAGGTAGCAAATCCGAGCTCACATCTCCAAGCGTGGATCCAATCTATCTCTACGATTTGACAAATTACTTATTTTAGGAACGTAATTCCTTATTTAATTTAATAAAAAATTTTAGAAGTGAAGATATGCGTTTACCGTGATTTTTTAAGAAAAAATATATACATATTTTATTACTTAAAATATTTTTTATTTAATAGATAAAAATAATTTTTTAAAATTATTAAAATATTAAAATAAATAAATTTTTTTATTAAATTATTTATAATTATATTTTTTAATTAAAAATTTTAATAAACATACATTTTTTTTAGTTATTATAAAAATAAAAAATATTTTTATGTACAAATAAATATTAATAATTATATAACACTCATATAATTATTAATATATAATATTTTTATAAATTATTTAAATAAATTTAATTATAATAAAAAATAAAATTTTATTCTAATAAACAAAATTCACTATCTAAATTAGATAAAATAAAAATTAATATAAATTAAATAAAATATCAAATAAATAATTATAAGATATTATTATTTTAAATTAAAATTTTAATATATCAATATTTCTTAAATTATCTTTTACACTATATTATATTAAATTAATATAAGTAATTTATTTGTCTAATTAAATAATAAATAATATTTGAAAATAATAAATGATAAAAAAATTTATTTATCCCTTATATAAAAGTTCATATTAATATATTATAAATTAAACATTAAAAAATAAATTTGAAACAAATAAAGTATAAAATAATTCATTAATTAAAATTTTAAAAGATTATAAAAAATATTAAAAAGACTGAATATATATTTGCACATTAAAAATGGCCAAATTTCTTAAAACCCTTTTACTTCTTTCTCCTTTCATTTCCTCTGTTCGTTTCTTTTCTGCACAAATTCATATAATAATTTTACTTCTAATCAATGCATCACTACCAACATCAATATTTAATTCCTTTCAAAAAAATCAATATTTAATCATTATTTTATTATAAATATATAATAAAAAAGTTCCCTATGTCTTTCTCAGATGTTTATAAAAGATTTTAAAAAAAGTTATTCTTATAAAAGTTTATTTATAAATATTTTATAAAATTAAGTATAAAATATTAAATTTTACATAAAAATATTAAAATAGACAAAATTTGTCAAGTTGATCCACTCTTGTATATATGCAACTTTTTAAAACTTCTTTATTTGTTTAAAACTTCTTTCGCTTTCTCTCAAAAACTTCTATTTGTCTCTTTCTCTCTTTGCCTAAAATTTGTTTCTCACTAACTCTATCTCTCTCCCACCCCATCACACTTACACACCCACTCCCTCTCTCTTGCAATCTCCCTCCAAAATTTCTCTCTCTCTCTCTCTCTCTCTCTCTCTCTCTTAGAATCTTCTCCATCTCCCTCTCACTCTCACTTTTTTCAACACTCACACACTCTCTCACCTTGCCCAACAAACTCTCTCTGTTTCTCCTTAACTCTCTTTCTCTCTCCATCTCTAGATCTCTGCCCCTCAATCTCACTCTCCAAAACCTCTCTTTCTCTCTCTCTCTCTCTCTCTCTCTCTCTCTCTCTCTCTATATATATATATATATATCTCTTAAACTTCTTTATCTCTCACTCTCTCCCTCTGAAACATCACTTTATCTCCCTCCATCTTCTCTCTCTTCCTCTTGCTCTCTGTCTCTCACTCCAAAACTTCTCTTTCTTACTTTCTTTCCCTCTCTCTCTTAAACTTCATTCTCTTCCACACTATCTCTCAAAAAACTTCACTTTCTCTCTCTGTCTGGCTGTCATCTCTCTCTTTCTAGCTCTTTCCTAAAACTTATCTCTCTCTCTCTCTCTCTCTCTCTCTCTCTCTCTCTCTCTCTCTATGTCTCTCCCTTACTCTTTCTAAAACTTCTCTCCCCCTCGCCTACCCTAAAGCTTCACTCTCCCTCTCTCTCTCTTCCTCTAAAATGTCTGTCATAAGCTCTCTCTCTCTTTGAAGCCTCTCTCATATCCTCTCTTTCTCTCTCTCTTGCTCTGAAACTTCTCTCTCTCTTTTGTTCTCGCTCTCCCCAACACCTCCTTCTCTCCTTAAAACTTCTCTCTTTGTTTAAAACTTCTTTTAATTTCTCTCAAAAACTTCTGTCTGTCTTCTCTCTTTGTCTAAAATTTGTCTCTCACTAACACAATCTCTCTCCCCTCTCCCTCCCTCCCCAACGCACACATGCCTTCCCTCTCTCTACCTCTCTCAAAACCTCCTTTCCATGTTGCTCTAATAGAACTTCTCTCTCTCTCTCTCTTTCATTCTTTCGAAAGCATACATCTCTCTGTCCTCTCTCTCCCTCCCCAACACTCTTTCTTTCGCTCTCTCTCTCCAAAACTTCTCTTATCTCTCTCTTAAACTTCTTTCTCTCCCACTCTCTCTCAACAACTTTGCTTTCTTTGCTTGTTTGTCTGTCTCTCTCTCTCTCTCTTTTCCCCTCTTTCTCTTGAACAACTTTCTCCCTACCTCTCACCCTCAAAAACTTCACTTTCTCCATCTGTCTATCTCTCTTTCCCTCTCTCTCTTAATCTCTCTCTAAAACATCCCTTTCTCTTTCTCTCTCCTGTCTCTCTTCCTTGCTTTCATTCTGTCTAAAGCCTCCGTGTCTCTCTCTAGCTCTCACCTTAAAAATTCTCTCCCTCTCTCTCAGAAACATCACTTTCTCCCTCACTCCTTCTCTCTCTCTCATTCTTTCTAAAGCTTCCTTCTCTCTCTAGTTCTCTCCCTAAACCTTCTCTCCTTCTCTCTCTCTCTTGCTCTCTTTAAAATTTCTCTCTTTTGCCCTCCCTAAAGCTTTACTCTCTCTCTCTTAAACTTCTCTCTCCCCACTATCTCTCTATGTCTCTCTCTCTCTCTCTCTCTCTCTCGCACTTGTTCTCTCTAAAACATCTCTCTTTCGCCCTCCCTAAAGCTTCACTCTCTCTCTTAAACTTCTCTTTCCCCACTCTCTCTCTATGTCACACACTCTCTCTTTTTCTATATATAAGTTCTCTCTCTAGCTCTATCCAAAACTTCTCTCTCTTTCTTGTGCAATTGTTCTCTAAAAAACTTCCCTCTCTCCCTGCAATACCCTTTCTTTATAGATCTCTCTCTGCCCCTCTCTCTTTTCTCTCTCCTACTCTCCCTCTCTACTCTTTCTCACCCTCTCTCAAGCTCATTCCCTAAACCTTCTCTCTCTTTAAAATTTCTCTCTGTGTTTAAAACTTCTTTCGCTTTCTCTCCTAAACTTCTTTCTTTCTCACCCTCTCTCTCAATAACTTCACTTTTTCCATCTGTCTGTTTGTCTCTTTCTATCTCCTCTCCCTCTCCAAATCTTCCCTTCCCCTCTCTTGCATCTCTCTCTTGTTCTCCCTCTTAGTCTCTCTCTCTCCAAAACTTCTCTTTCTCTCTTACTCCCTCTCTCTCTCTCTTAAATTTCTTTCTCTCCCACTCTCTCTCTTTCATATTATCTCTCTGTCTTTTTGTTCCTCTCTCTTGCAGCTTTTCTCTAAAACTTCTCTCTCTCTTTGTTTTTTGCTCTCCCCTCTCTCTTGCAATCTCCCTCTAAAACTTCTCTTTCTCTTTCTCTCCAAGTCTTCTTCTTCTCTCTTTATCTCTTTCTGTCTCTCTTTTCCTTCTCTACACCTCTCTATCTTCTCTCTCCTACTCTCCCTTTCTGTCTCTCTCTCTCCAAAAAATTTTGGTTTCTCTTCTCACCCTCTCACACTTCTTTCTCTCCCATTCTCTCCCTCAACAACTTCTTTTTCTCTTTCTGTTTGCCTGTCTACCTGGTCTCTCTCTCTCTCTCTCTCTCTCTCTCTCCAAATTTTCTCTTTCTCTCTGTCTTTCTCTCATTCTTTCTAAACCTTCCCTCTCTCTCTGTAGCTCTCTCCCTTGAACTTCTTTCTCTCCCCCCAAAATTTCTCTCTGATGCTGTCTCTCTTAAACTTCTGTCATATGCTCCCTATCACTCTATGTTGATCTATCTCTATCCCTCTCTCTCTAAACTTCTCTATTTGTTTAAAACTTCTTTTGCTTTCTCCCAAAAACTTCTATTTGTCTCTTTCTCTCTTTGTCAAAAATTTGTCTCTCACTAACTCTATCTCTCTCCCTCCCAAACACACTCAGACACCCACTCCCTCTCTCTTGCAATCTCCCTCCAAAATTTCTCTCTCTCTCTCTCTCTCTCTCTCTCTCTCTCTCTCTCTCCATCTTCTCCTGATGATAAAAGTATGGCTGACATAGCTGATCTAATTCAAATTCCAAGTGGTCCAATTACAAGAGTTAGAGCGAAAAGGTTCAAGGAGGCTTTCAATGGATTGATGCAAAGCATTTGGGTTGAGGAGTCTTTTTAAGGCCCAAATACTTAGACTCAAGTGCAGATCAAGGGTGGATTTTGTTGGTCCAAGTGGTGGAGTAATTTCAGCCTTTTTCCACTCATAATTTTCTCTTTTAGTTCTTTTCAAACTTATCCAAACAAGAACAAGAACCTTTTCCAGCAACAATTCAATCACAAGCTTATCAATGGTTCAAGGAAGAGTATGGAATCAAGGGAATCACTAAAATCATGCAAAGGGGAGTTTTTGGCAGTTTCTGACTTGTTCTTCTTTCCTTTTGCTGAATACCATGTTTTTTTTTTCTTTTTTTTTCGCAGCTTTTCTTTTCTTTCTTCTTTTTTTTCTAAATATGTATCAACTGAAGTTGGAATCTAAACAAAAGAAAACAAAGAATATTGTCCGCAAAACTAAAATTGGATAGGCAAAACTTGAGACTAGAACCAGGCTCTGATACCAAAATGATGCGAATCCCGCTAAGAATAATGAGACCAGTCAACAAAATTGATTCCAAGACCATTTTATGATCAGATTTTGTAGGTGGAAACCTTGACCCAATGTTTATAAGAAAACATGAACCTTGGTATGTGTAGACACCACAAACGGGATGTTGAACCATTTGATAACTCGAATGAATGCCACAAGAACAAGTTCTTAATAAGTTCGAAAAGTTCTTTAAAGAACCAAAGAGAAAACCCTCAACTTTTATCTAGAAAACTGATCTGAACTTCTCAGCCTTGGAATACATATATATAGGCTGAGTTATTACAATTTAAAAAAGAAAACAAATAGCAAAAGGAAGGTAATCCCTATAATTATGGCATGCCAGCCTTTACAAGAGAATAAGTAGCCAAATAATCAACCCAATGACAAATTGCTGAAAATATATTCCAAAAGGCTGATCAAATCCCATAAAAAAGGAAAGTTATCCCAAATTCACTAGGTAATAATCAGCCAAATCTAATCTCCTTGATTCTCTCAAATCCACATGCTTGAGCTAAAAGTAATCCTTCCAAGTGTATGGGGCTGAAATTACTACACTACTTAAACCAACAAAATCCACCCTTGATATGTACTTGAGTCTAAGTATTTGGGCCTTAAAAAGCACTCCTCAACCTAAATGCTTTGCATCAATCCATCGAAAGCCTCCTTAAACCTTTAGCTCTAGCTCTTGTAATTGGACCACTTGGAATTTGAACTCTTGCTATAAATGAGTATATCATCAAAATACACAACAACAAACCTGTCTATAAATGGATGCAAAACATGGTTCATTAATCGCATGAAAGTACTTGATGCGTTAGTTAGTCCAAACGGCATCATTAACCACTCATACAATCCATGTTTTGTTTTAAAAGCAGTTTTCCATGGACTTGCAAGTTTTTACTAACGGTTCATAAAAGACTTCAGTAGCATAGTTGCACCACTTACTGAAGCGATCAAGAAAGACATTGGGTTGAAATGGGAGGAAAAGCAAGAAGAGGCATTCAAACTACACAAGGAAAAATTATCTCATGCACCTTTACTTGCTTTACCTGATTTTACTAAAATATTTGAAATTGAATGTGATGCTTCAGGTATAGGAAGAGGTCCTGTTCTTATGCAAGGTGGATGACCAATTGCATATTTCAGTGAGAAGCTTAATGGGGCAGCTTTAAACTACCCTACTTTATGACAAGGAAATGTATGCATTAGTCCAAGCATTGGAGACATGGCAACACTACCTTTGGCCTAAAAAGTTTGTGATTCACACTAATCATGAGTCCTTGAAGCATCTGAAGGGCCAACATAAGTTGAATAGGAGGCATGCATGATGGGTGGAGTTCATTGAGGCATTCCCATATGTCATCCGATATAAACAAGGTAAGGAAAACATCGTTACTGATACACTCTCTTGCAGGTATGCCTTGATTTCTACTCTTGATGCAAAATTGCTTGGTTTTGAACACATTAAAGAATTGTATCCATTAGACCAAGATTTCTGTGAAGAGTATAGGAATTATAAAGGCAAGACCATGGGTAAGTTCTTTAGACATGATGATTTCTTATTTCAAGAGAATAAACTATGTGTGCCTAACTGCTCATTGCGAGACTTGTTAGTGAGGGAATCCCATGGAGGAGGATTAATGGGACACTTTAGAGTCGCTAAGACAATAGCCATATTGCAAGAGCATTTCTTTTGGCCACACATGAAAAGAGATGGCACATTTTATTCCATGTCACAAAATAGATGATGCATCACACATTGCTAATTTGTTCTTTAGGGAGGTTGTAAGGTTACATGGGATGCCTAGGATAATCATTTCGGATCGTGATGCTAAGTTTTTGAGCTACTTTTGAAAGACTTTGTAGTGTAAATTAAGGACTAAGTTATTATTTTCTACTACCTATCATCCACAAACTGATGGTCAAATCAAAGTAGTAAATAGGACTTTGACAACTTGTTGAGGGCTATCATTAAAAAGAATATCAAAACTTGGGAAGATTGGTTACCACATGTTGAATTTGCTTATAATTGTACTGTTCATTCTGCAATGAGATTTTCACCTTTTGAAATTGTTTATGGTTTTAATCCTTTAACTCCATTAGATTTAACACCATTACCTTTGAAAGAGTGTGTTAATTTAGATGGCAAAAAGAAAGCTGAATTTGTCAAGTACATACATGAGAAGGCAAAGTTCAACATTGAGCATCGAATGGAGTAATATGTGAAACAAGCCAACAAGGGGCGTCATAAGCTCATTTTTGAACCTGGAGATTGGGTTTGGTTGCACATGAGGAAAGAAAGATTTCCAGCACAAAGGCATTCTAAGTTGTTTTCAAGAGGGGATGGACCATTCCAAGTTCTTGAGCACATAAATGACAATGTATACTAGCTAGATTTGCCATGTGAGTATAATGTTAGAGCCACTTTCAATGTTACTGATTTAACCCCCTTTGATGTAGGTGATGATTTGAGGACAAATCATCCTCAAGAGGAGGGGAATGATGATAAAAGTATGGCAAATACGGCTAATCCAATTCAAATTCCAAGTGGTCCAATTACAAGAGCTAGAGCTAAAAGGTTCAAGGAGCCTTTCAATGGATTAATGCAAAGCATTTGGGTTAAGGAGTGCTTTAAAGGCCAAAATACTTAGACTCAAGTGCAGATCAAGGGTGGATTTCGTTGGTCCAAGTAGTGGAGTAATTTCAACCTTTTTCTGAAGCCCATACACTTGGAAGGATTAATTTCAGCATTTTTATTGAAACCTAAACACTTGGAAGGATTACTTTCAACTCAAGCATGTGGATTTGAGAGAATCAAGGAGATTAGATTTGACTGATTATTACCCAACGAATTTAGGATAACTTTCCTTTTTTATGGGATTTGATCAGCCTTTTGGAATATATTTTCAGCAATTTGTCATTGGGCTGATTATTTGGCTACTTATTCTCTTGTAAAGGCTGGCATGCCATAATTACAGGGATTACCTTCCTTTTGCTATTTGTTTCCTTTTTCAAATTGTAATAACTCAGCCTATATATATATACCAAGGTTGAGAAGTTCAGATCAGTTTTCTAAATAAAAGTTGAGAGTTTTCTCTTTGGTTCTTTCTGAACTTAACAAAAACTTGTTCTTATGGCATTCATTTAACTTATCAAATGGTTCACAATCCCATTTATGGCATCTACACATACTAAGATTCATGTTTTCTTATAAACATCGGGTTGAGGTTTTCATCTACAAAATTTGATCATAGAAAGGTCTTGGGAATCAATTTCGTTGATGGGCCTCATTATTCTTGGTGGGGTTTGCATCATCTCCATCTCCCTCTCACTCACTTTTTCCAACACTCACACATTCTCTCACCTTGTCCAACAAACTTTCTCTATCTCTCCTTACCTCTTTCTCTTTCTCTCTCTCTCTCCATCTCTAGATCTCTCCCTCTCAATCTCAGTCTCCAGAACCTCTCTTTCTCTCTCTCTCTCTCTCTCTCTTTCTATGTCTCTTAAACTTCTTTATCTCCCACTCTCTCCCTCTGAAGCATCACTTTATCTCCCTCTATCTTCTCTCTTCCTCTTGCTCTCTGTCTCTCTCTCCAAAACTTCTCTTTCTTTGTTTCATCCCCTCTCTCTCTTAAACTTCATTCTCTTGCACATTATCTCTAAAAAAAACTTCACTTTCTCTCTTTGACTGGCTGTCAGTCTCTCTCTACCTCTATCTCTGTCTCTAAAACTTCTCTCTCTCCTACTCTTCAACTTCTTTCTCTCCCATTCTCTCTTCCAAAAACCTCTCTTTCTCTCTCTCAGTCCAACAATCTCTCTCTCTCTATTTTTTTTCTACATCTCTCCCTCTTAGCCTTTCTTTCCAAAACTTCTCTTTCTCTCAGTCTCTCCCTTTTGTGTATGAGAGAAGTTTCAACGAGTGGAAGATAGCATATGAAAGAAGTTTTAGAGCAGGAGAAAGAAAGTGAAGCTTTAAGGCAGGTGAGAGAGAGAGAGAGAAGATTTCAAGAGAGTGAGAAAGAAAGGGAAAGAGAGAGTAAGAGATAGACAAACAGAGACAAAAAGTGATGCTTTTGAGAGAGAATGCGAGACATAGAAGTTTGGGACAGAGAGGGGGAGAGAGAGAAGTTTTGGAGAGAGAGACAGATAGAGAGCAAAGAGAGAAGATAGGGTGTGTGAGAGAGGTAGAGAAAGTCTAACATAGACCGAGAAAGAAACAGCATATGAGAGAAGTTTTAGAGAGAGCATGAGAGAGGGAGAGAGAAAGAGAGAGAAGTTTTAGGGAGAGAGAGCAAGAGAAAGTGAAGTTTTTCAAAGAGAGAGAGTGGGAAAGAGAGACAAAGAGAAGTTTTGGAGAGAAAGACAAAGAGGGAGAGCAGGAAAGAGAAGATAGAGAGGGAGGGGGATGCTTTAGAAAGCATGAAAGAGAGAGAGAGAGAGAGAGAGAGAGAGAGAGAGAGAGAGAGAGAGAGAGAGAGAGAGAGAGAGAGAGAGAAAGAGTCAAGTTTTTGAGAGAAAGAGTGGGGGAGAAGGAAGTTTAAGGGAGACAGTTGGAGGGAAAATAATAAACAGAAATGCAAATCAAATATTGGAAATTTAAAGGAATGCAAATTAAAAACATAAATAGAAATTTCTGATGCATAGGATCCTCGTAAGACAAGTGCAGAGTATACTTAAATTTAAACTTTATTAAAGAGTGAAAATCTTATAGAAATGCTGAGAGCTTTACAGAGGGACGAGAGAGATTTAGAGAAGTTTTTTGAGTTTCTAATTCACTCCTTTAAATTTCTCATATTTGATTTGCATTCCTGTTTATTATTTTCCTTTAATTAGAATTTTGTATATAAGAAATCCATCTATTTTAAACTATTATTCTCTCTATAATATCTTGTGTCAAAATTACCGACAATCCCTATCTCTCTCTTGCTCAAACCAAGTTTTCTTTCTCTCATTCTCTCTAAAAACTTCTCTCTCCATCTAAATCTTCTCTTTCTCCCTCTCCCCTATCTCTTTGTCTAAATTTTCTCTCTCTTCCCCCTCACTTTGAAAGTTCTCTCTCACACTCACTCTTTTTATCTTTCTCTCTATGTCTGTCTGTCTATCTCTCTCTCCATAGCTTCCCTTTCTCTCTCAATAGCTATCCCTCTCTCGTAGTCTGTCTAAATTTTCTCTCTCACACACTCTCTCTTTAAAACTTCACTTTCTTTCCCTCTCTCCCCAACATGTCTCTATCTCTCTCTAAAACTTTCTCTCTTTTTCTATGTAAAACTTTGCACTATCTCTCTATAAAAGTTCTCTTTTGCTCTTTCCCACACTCTCTCCCAAAAACTACATAGTCTCTTTCTCTCTCTGAAACTTATCTCTCTCTCTCTTCCTCTGTAAAACTTCTCACTCTCTATCTAAAAGTTCTCTTTTTGTTTTTCCCTTTCTCTATAAAACTTTTCTTAGTCTCTCTCAAAAACTTTTTTTCTCTTTGTCTCTCTCTTTCTCTCTCTCTAAAACTTCTATTTCTGTCTTTCTATTCCACTTTATCTCTATCTCACTAACTCTTTGATGTGAACCCGCCAAGAATAACGAGACCCGTCAACGAAATTGATTCCCAAGACCATTCTACGATCAGATTTTGTAGGTGGAAACCTTGACCCGATGTTTATAAGAAAACACGAACCTTGGTATGTGTAGACACCACAAACGGGATGGTGAACCATTTGATAAGTTGGATGAATGCCACAAGAACAAGTTCTTGATAAGTTCGGAAAGTTCTTTAAAGAACCAAAGAGAAAACTCTCAACTTTTATCTAGAAAACTGATCTGCACTTCTCTGCCTTGGTATACATATATATAGGCTGAGTTATTACAATTTGAAAAAGGAAACAAATAGTAAAAGGAAGGTAATCCCTATAATTATGGCATGCCAACCTTTACATGAGAATAATTAGCCAAATAATCAGCCCAATGCAATAATTGTTGAAGATATATTCCAAAAGGCTGACCAAATCCCATAAAAAAGGAAAGTTCTCCCAAATTCGCTGGGTAATAATCAGCCAAATCTAATCTCCTTGATTCTCTCAAATCCATATGCTTGAGCTGAAAGTAATCCTTCCAAGTGTATGGGCTTCAATAAAAAGGCTAAAATTAATCCCTTCAAGTGTATGGCCTTTAGAAAAAGGCTGAAATTACTCTACCATTTGGACCAACGAAATCCACCCTTGGTCTGCACTTGAGTCTAAGTATTTGGGCCTTAAAAAGCACTCCTCAACCCAAATGCTCTGCATTAATCCATTGAAAGCCTCCTTGAACCTTTTAGCTCTAGCTCTTGTAACTGGATCACTTGGAATTTGAATTGGATCAGCTATTTCCACTATGCTTTTATCATCACTCTCCATCTCTCTCTCTCTCTCTCTCTCTGTCTCTCTAGCTCTAAAACTTGTCTCCCTCTCTCATTGAAACCTCTCTTTATCTAAAACATCTCTTTCCCTCTCTCTATCCATCTTTCTCACATTTACTCACTTTCTCTCTCTAAAACTACTCTCTCTCCAAAACTTCTCTCACACTCACACTATTTCTCTCTTTCTAGAAATTTTCTCTCTCTCTTTCTCCTTCTCACTCCAAAACCTCTCTCTTTGTGTCTCTGAAACTTCTACCCCTCTCTTGCTGAAACCTCTCTCTCTATCTAAATTTCTCTTTCCCTTTCCCTCCCTTTTTCTCTCATTTACTCACTTTCTCTCCCTAAAACTACTCTCTCTACTTAAAACTTCTCTATATCTCTCTCCAAAACTCCCCTTACTCTTTCTCTCTTGCTTGAACCAAGTTCTCTTTTTCTAAAACTTCTCTCTCTATATGAATCTTCTCTTTCTCTCTCTCCTTCCCCTCTCCCTCTCTCTAAAAGTTCTCTTACTCTCTCTTTCTCTCTTCCTATGCCTCTATCTCCCTCTCCAAAACTTCTATCTTGCTCTCTTTCTCTCTCTCTCTCCCCCCTCTGTCTCTTTGTCTAAAATTTCTCTCTCTCAATCTCTCTCTCCTAAAAACATCTCACTCTCTCTTATTCTCACTAAAATTCTCTCCCTCTCACTCCATCACCACTCTCTCTCTCTAAAACATCTCTTTTGTCTCTCTCTCTCTCCTTTACTTTGAAAGTTCTCTCTCTCACTCACTTTCTCTTTTCCTTTCTCTCTGTCTGTCTGTCTGTCTATCTATCCAAAGTTTCCTTTTCTCTGTCTATAGCTCTCCCTCTCTCTGTTTGTCCAAAATTTCTCTCTCACACACACTCTCTCTCTAAAACTTTACTACCTTTCCCTTTCTCCCCAACACGTCTCTTTCTGTCTCTAAAACTTCTCTCTCTTTTTCTTTGTAAAAGTTCTCAATCTCTCTCTAAAAGATCTCTTTTCTTCTTTCCCTCTCTTTCTCTCCTTAAAACTTCTTAGTCTCTTTCTTTGAAACTTGTGTTTCTCTCTCTCTCTCTCTCTCTCTCTCTCTCTCTGTTGCTGTGTCTCCCCCTTTATAATACTTCTCACACTCTCTTTCTAAAAGTTCACTTTTTCTCTTTCCCTCTTTCTCTCCCTAAAACTTCCCTTACTCTCTCTCTCTCTATGAAACTTGTCTTCTCTCTTTCCCTCTCCCCGTAAAACTTCTTCCTCTCTTTGTCTCTCTCTATGTCTCTCTCTCCCCCACTCTAAAACCTCTCTCTCTTACTCTCTTTCTATCTCTCTCTATCTATCTCCCTCCCTCCCCTCTTATTCACTTTCTTTCTCTCTAAAACTTTTATCTCTCTAAAATTACTCTCTCACTCTCTTTAAATCTTCTCTCTTTTTCTCTCTCCCCCTCTCTCTAAAACTACTCACTCTATTTCTCTCTCTAAAACAACTCCCTCTATCAAATTTCTCTCTCTCACACTCTCCCTCTAAATTTTCACCCAATCTCTTTTTCTCTCTCTTGCTCTCAACCCCATCTATCACTCTGTCCCTCTCTCTCTATGCCCCCTCCCTAACACTCATTCTCTCTCTCTCTCTCTCTCTCTCTCTCTCTCTCTCTCTCACTCTCTTTGTCTCTCTTTTAATCCCCCTCTCCCATACCCTCCCTTTCTCTCTCAATTCCCCTCCCCCATACCATCTATGTTTCTCTCTCTTCTCTTTTCTCTCTTCTTTCTTTCTTACTCTCTCTGTCTCCCTCTTTTCAACACACACACTCTCTCTCTCTCTCTCCATCTCCGTATTCTCTCTTTCTCTCTCCTACCGACACATCCCTCTTTGTCTACCTCTCTATCTCTCCTTGTATCTCTCTAGCTCTCTCTTTATCTATCTCTTTCCATCTCCTTAATACTCTCTCCCACCAAAGCGACTTTCTCTATCTCCCTCTCTATCTCTCTTCCTACCATGCCTCTCTCCATTTGTTTCTCTTGCTCTCCCCCTAACACATTTCTTTCTTTCTCTTGCTTACTCCTTTCTTTATATCCTTCCCTAACACACACTCTCTCCATCTCTTCCTAACCTTCTCTCTTTCTCTGTCTCCATCTCCTTCCAAACTTCTCTTTCTCTCTCCCCAATATTTTCTCTCCCTATCTCTTTTTTCTCTCTCTCACTTCCTCCCCAACATGTACTTTCTCTTTCTCTCCTCTTAATTGTTCTCTCTCACTCGTTCTCTGTCTCTCTTTCTGTTCCCCTCTTCCTTACCCTCTCTCTCTCTTTGTCCCACTATCTCTCTATCAATCTATCTGTCTATCTCTCTTTGTTTCCCTCTCTCTCTAATAGGCCTCTCTCTTTCCCTCTGTCCCTCCATTTTGCCTTTCTCTACCTCTGTCTCTCCCTCTCTCTCCAACCCCTCTCCCTTTTTTTAATCCCATAGGCATTACAGAGGAAGAGAGAGAGACAAAGAGAGAAAGACAAGATTCAGAGAGAGAAAGAGACTATGAAGTTTTTGGGAGAGAGTGTGGGAAAGAGCAAAAGAGAACTTTTATAGAGAGATAGTGCAAAGTTTTACATAGAAAAAGAGAGAAAAGTTTTAAAGAGAGATAGAGACATGTTGGGGAGAGAGGGAAAGGAAGTGAAGTTTTAAAGAGAGAGTGTGTGAGAGAGAAAATTTAGACAGACTAAGAGAGAGAGGGAGAGCTATTGAGAGAGAAAGGGAAGCTATCGAGAGAGAGATAAATAGACAGACATAGAGAGAAAGATAAAAAGAGTGAGTGTGAGAGAGAACTTTCAAAGTGAGGGGGGAGAGAGAGAAAATTTAGACAAAGAGATACATGGAGAGAGAGAAAGAGAACATTTAGATGAAGAGAGAAGTTTTTAGAGAGAATGAGAGAAAGAAAACTTGGTTTGAGCAAGAGAGAGTGTGTGAGAGGAGTTTTGGAGAGAGATATAGAGAACTTTTAAGCAAAGAGAGTAGTTTTAGAGAGAGAAAGTGAGTAAATTAGAGAAAAATAGGGAGAGAAAAGGAAAGAGAAGTTTTAGATATAGAGAGGTTTCAACAACAGAGGGGGGGAAGTTTTGGAGACAGTGAGAGAGATATTTTGGAGAGAGGGAGAAAGAGAGAGATAGAAGTTTGAGAGAGAGAGAGAAAGAGTGAAAGAAGTTTTAGGAAAAGAGTGAAAGAGAGAGAGTGTGAAAGGAGTTTTGGACAGAGAGAGAGATAGAGAAGTTTTAGAGAGAGAAAGTGAGTGAATTAGGAGATAAAGGGAGAGAAAGGAAAAGAGATGTTTTAGATAGAGAGAGATTTTAGTGACAGAGAGGGGAAGAAGTTCTAGAGACAGATTTTAGAGAGAGAGAGAGAGAGAGAGAGAGAGAGAGAAATGTTTTAGAGTGAGTGAGAGAGAGAAAGAGAAGTTTTATCAAGAGAGAAAGAGAGAGAGAGAAGTTTAAGTAAGAGCTTTAGAGAGAGCAGAGAAAGAGATGTTTAGATAGAGGGGGACAAAGAGAGATATAAAGAGAAGTTTTAGAGAGAGAGAAAGAGAAACATGTTGGTGGAGGAGAGAGAGAGTGTGTTGAGGGGTAAGAGAGTTTTTGTGTATGTTGGGGAGAGGGTGGGAAAGGGGAGAGAGAGAAAGAGAAAGGGAGAGTGAGAGCAAGTGAGAAAGGGAGAGAGAGAGAGAGAGACGTGTTGCAACGAGAGATAGAAAGGGAGATACAGAAAGAGAAGTTTTAGAAAGAGAACATGTGTATGTTTTTGTGTGTGTGTGTGTGAGAGAGAGAGAGAGAGAGAGAGAGAGAGAGAGAGAGAGAGAGAGGGAGGGAAAGCAAAAGAGAGTTAGAAAGCGAGAGAGGGAAAAAGAGAGAGGGACTTGCTGGAGAGAGATGAGTTCCAAGGAGAGAGAGAGTGATACGTTGAAAAGAGAAAGAGAGTGAATTTTAGGGCCAGAGAGAGGGTACTAAGGGGAGACAGAG
The DNA here is from genome assembly GCA_037013595.1 of Dicorynia guianensis. NCBI lineage: Eukaryota > Viridiplantae > Streptophyta > Magnoliopsida > Fabales > Fabaceae > Dicorynia > Dicorynia guianensis. Next base: position 10,161,744 of record JASUAB010000015.1, read on the forward strand.
AGAGAGAGAGATAAAGGGAGAGAGAGATGGAGACAGAGCAAGAAAGAAAGTGAGAGAAAAAGGGTGAGAAAGGGAGGGAGGAAGAGAGAGAAAGAGAAAGAAAGAGAGAGTGTTGCAAGGGAGAGAGAGATGGAAGTTTTAGTAGAGAAAGAGAGCATGAGACAGAGAGGGGCAGAGAGAGAAGTTTTGGAGAGAGAGATAGATAGAGAGCAAAGAGAGAAGATAGAGTGTGTGAGAGACGTAGAGAAAGTTTGACATAGACAGAGAAAGAAACAGCATATGAGAGAAGTTTTAGAGAGAGCATGAGAGAGGGAGAGAGAAAGAGAGAGAAGTTTTAGGGAGAGAGAGCAAGAGAAAGTGAGGTTTTTCAAAGAGGGAGAGTGGAAAAGAGAGACAAAGAGAAGCTTTGGAGAGAAAGACAAAGAGGGAGAGTAGGAAAGAGAAGATAGAGAGGGAGGGGGATGCTTTAGAAAGCATGAAAGAAAGAGAGAGAGAGAGAGAGAGAGAGAGAGAGAGAGAGAGAGAGAGAGATCTGGAGAGAGAGAGAGAGAGTCAAGTTTTTCAGAGAAAGAGTGGGGGAGAAGGAAGTTTAAGGGAGACAGTTGGAGAGAAAGAAAAAGAAGTCTGGAGAGAGAGACCGAGAGGGAGAGCAAGAGAGAGAAGATAGAGAGAAAGACAAAGAGAGAGAGAGAGAGAGAGAGAGAGAGAGAGAGGCATACAGAGAGAGTGGGTGTAGAAGGAAGTTTCAGAGGAAGAGTGGATAGAGACAAGTTTCAAAGAGAGAGACAGTGTATGAGGAGTAGTTTTAGAGGAGCAGGAGGGGAGACAGAGAGAGTGAAGCTTTAGGGAGGATGAAAGAGAGAGGTTTTCTAGAGAATGAGAGAGAGAGAGAGATGGACAAACCGAGAGAGGAAGTGATGTTTTTGAGAGAGTGCGAGAGAAAGAAGTTTAAGAGAAAGAAAGTGAGAGAGAGCGTAAGAGAATTTTGGAGAGAGAGACAGAGATAGAGAGAGCAAGAGAGAGAAGATAGAGAGAGAGTGTCAAAGAGGTGAAGAGAAGGAGCAATATAGAGAGAAAAATAGCATATGAGAGCAATTTTAGGGAAAGCATGAGAGAGAGAGTGAGTGCTAGAGAGAGAGAAAGAGAAGTTTTAGGGAGAGCGAACGAAAGAAAGTGAAGTTTTTCAAAGAGGGAGAGGGAGAGAGAGAGAAAGAGAAGTTTGGAGAGAGAGAAACAGAGTGGGGGAGTAGGAGAGAAAAGATAGAGACAGATAGAAGAGGAGAGAAAGTGAAGTTTTTGAGAGAGAGACACAGAGAGAGAGAGAGAGAGAGAGAAAGAAAGAAAAGTTTTGGAGAGAGAGAAAGAGATAAAGAACAAGAGAGAGAAGATAGAGAGAGTGTGAGAGAGAGAGGTTGAGAGAGAGAGTGGCATAGAGAGAGACATCATGTGAGAGAAGTTTCAAACAGAGCACAAGAGAGAGAGAAGTTTTAGGGAGAGAGAACGAGAGAAATTGAAGACTTTTAGAGAGGGAGAGGTAGAGGAAGAGAAAGAGAAAGAGAAGTTTTGGAGAGAGAGACGGAGAGGACAAGCAGGAGAGAGAGGATAGGGAGAAATAGATAGAAGAAGAGAGAAAGTGAAGTTTTGAGAGAGGTAGGAGAGAAAGAAGTTTAAGAGAGAGAGAGAAAAGAAGGTTTAGGAAGAGAGCGAGAGAGGGAGTGGGATGCTCTAGAAAGAATGAAAGGAAGAGCGACAGAGAGAGAAAGAGAAGATTTGGAAAGGGAGAGAGAAGGAGAAGTTTTAGAAAGAGATTGTGAAAGAGAGGGGCAGACAGAAAGAGATAGAGGGAAAGAGAGAGATAGACAAAGAGAGAAAGTGATGTTTTTGAGAAAGAAAGTGGGAGAGAAAGAAGTTTAAGACAGAGAGATAGAGGGAGAGAGAAACAAAGAGAAGTTTTAGAGAGAGATAGAGACAAAGAGTGAGAGAGAGAGGAGGGAGAGAGAAAGAGAAGTTATGGAGAGGGAGACAAGGATGGCGAGCAAGAGAGAAAAGATAATGAGAGAGAATGAAGTTTTTAGGAGAGCAAGAGAGAAAGAAATTTTAGAGAGAGCAAGAGGGAGAGAGAGAAGTTTTGGAGAGGGAGGGGGAAGCTTTAGATAGAATGACAGAAATAGAGACAGAGAGAAAAGAAGTTTTACAGCAAGGCTGGGAGTGATACAGATATAGAAAGTGAAGTTGTTAAGAGTGAGAGTGGGAGAGAAAGAAGTGTAAGAGAGATAGGGGAAGAGAGTGAAAGAGAAGTTTTGGAGAGAGAGATAGAGAGGAAGAGTAGGAGAGAGATTATAGAGAAAGGAAAAGAGAAGTTTTTAGAGGGAGTCTATAGGAGAGAGAAACAGAAAAAGAGAGAGAAAAGTTTTAGAGAGAGACTTTGGGAGAGAGAAACAAATAGACCGAGAGATAAGGGATAGAAAGTGAAGATTTGGAGAGAGAGAGAGAGAGAGAGAGGTGTTAGACAGAGACTACAAGACAGAGAGATAGATCGACTGATAGACAAACACAAAGAAAGAGAGGAGAAGATTAAGAGGGAGTTGTAGACATAGAAAAAGAGAGAGAGAGAGCGAGAGAGAGAGAGAGAGAGAGAAGTCTTAGATAGAGCAACATGAAAAGAAGGTTTTAGAGAGAGAGGGAGAGAGAGAGAGAGAGAGTGTGTGTGTGTGTGTTGAGCAGAGAGAGAAAGAGAGATAGAGTTAGTAAGAGACAAATTTTGCACAAAGAAAGAAGTTTTAGAGCAAGAGTGAGAGACGGAGGAAAGTTTTAGGGAAAGCAAGTGACAAAGACATTTTAGAAAGAACCAGAGAGTGAGAACATTTATATAGAAAAAGATAGAGAGAGAGAGAGAGAGAGAGAAAGAGAGACAGAGAGCATTGTAGTGAGTGAGCGAGACAGAGTGCATATGATAGAGGTTTCACAAAGAGAGACAGCATATGACAGAAGTTTTAGAGGAGGAGAGAGAAAGAGAGTTAGTGAGAGAGAGAAGTTTTAAGGAGGGCACTAGAGAGAGGGAAACTTTAGAAAGAATGAGAGAAAGAGAACATTTGGAGAGAGAGAGAGAAAAAGAAGTTTTATAGAGAGACTGTAAGAGAGAGGGAGAGACAAAGAGATAGACAGACTGGCTGAGAAAGTGAAATTTTTGAGAAAGAGTGTGGGAGAGAAAGAAGTTTAAGAGAGACAAAGGAGAGAGTAGCATAGAGAGATAGAGATAGAGATAGAGGGAAAGAAAGAGAGAGAGAGAGAGATAGACAAAGAAAGTGATGCTGTTGATAGAGAGATTTGGAGAGGGAAATAGACAGAGAAAGTGAAGCTGTTGAGAGAGAAAGGGATGGAGAAGTTTGAGAGAGAGAGATAGAGGGGAAGAGAGTGGTAGAGAAAGAGACAGACACAAAGAGAAAGTGAAGACTTTGTGAGAGAGAGTGGGAGAGAAAGAAGTTTGAGAGACAGAGAGGGAGAAAGAGAGAGAGTGAGAAAAAGAAGCTTTGGGGAGAGTCACTAAGAGGGAGAGCAAGAGAGAGAAGAAAAGAGTGAGAGAAAGAGCAAGGGAGAGAGTGTGAGAGTGCAACATAGAGAGAGAGTAAAGTTTTAAGGAGAGCAAGAGAGAGTGAGGTTTTAGAGAGAGCAGAAGAGAGAGAGGGAGTGAAAGAGTGTGCATGAACCTTCAAACAGCAAAGGGAAAGAGAAATGTTAGAGAGAGAGAGAAATTTTAGAAAAAGATAGAGAGAAATGGAGTTTTCAAAAGGAGTGAGGGGGAGAGAGAAAGTGAGAGGGAGGGAGGGATAGTCCTACACAGGTTCTCAAATTATCCTTACTACACCACACTTGGCTAGTAAAGGATTTTAATTTGAGTAAGAGAGTTTCAAGCCTTATACAGAAGCAAAGGCTTCTCAAAGACTAGCCTTACTTTGCTCTTGTCTAATCTATAGGTGAACAACATCTAGGTAGAGGACTTTATGCATGCAATAGTGAAAAGATGAGTGTTGAGTAATCTATCTTGTGCACATGTACAAGTAGGAAATAAACATGCAATGACAAATAAGTAGCAACAATCAAGATGCAAAAGTGTTCCCCATGGCATCTAAAAGGGTGAATTCTAGGCTTTCTTTTTGATCCAAAGGTTAAGGTTGCACCTCTTGAGTGGGTTAGCTCTAGATTTCAACTAACGTGATAGGTAGGTTCTATATTCTTACATTGGGTTCCCAAATTATCCTCACACTTGATTAGTAGAGGCACCTAATCCTTGCCCATAATAGGCCACAGACAGAAAGACTTCAATTTGAGTGGGGGATTTTTTGAGCGCCTACATGGAGACAAAGGTCTCTTCAAGTCTAACCCTACATTTTCCCCTCTAGCCCAAAAGGTTGACCTATGTGGCCCAACTATAGGGCACAGGGGTCATCACCCCTCTTTCTATAGTGTGTGGAAGTGAGAGTGCATGTGTGGGAAGGGAATGAAACTAACACTTACAAGAACCTACACCACAAGAGAAAGACTGTACAAATAGGAATGCCAAAGAAATTGTTGAAGATAAAACATTCTTGCACAAGAAGGTAGAAAGTGCACCTTGTGTCTTGGTATCTTCACAATTTATATGAAAAAGCTATAATTACCAAATACACAAAGCATGAAAAGATGAGACCACAAAACAAAACCACAAATCTGAAGCATGACAATTGCAAATTATAGTACCACAATACGACATAAAATTGACCTGCATGGCTTAACCCTCTAAAAGTGTCCTTAGTAGAGTCGCCAAGCTATCACGACATCCATGTGATGCAGGCAAAAAAATTTATTTTTTTGTATATATCCTTTTGTGAAAAAAGAAAAGGGATGGATAGCATTATTTGTAAAATGGGAGAAATGGGGTTTAAAAGAAAAAAGGCAGTTGTCATTAATCTAAAATCTTAGTAAGATCGGACACCTTTATATTAAAAAAAATAGTCTGTGTTTTTTTTTTTAAAAAAAGGGTTCAGAGGTTGATTATGTGAAAGAAAAATATTAGTACCCTACAACACCCTTTCGTTGCCATGTTGATTTTATGCCATTTATACTTGCAATAAATTTTGTCTATACTTCCTTAATATATATATATATATATATATATCTAAATTATAAAAGGTTGAATAATTTGATCTTTATATTGCCAATTTTTGAAAAAGATAGGCCTGTCCTTTTTAGGTGGGGAACTACTTTAAGATTATGGGAATAAATACGTTTGCCTTTGCTTCCCTAACTTCCTTTAGTAAAAAAAAAAAAAAGTATGAATTTTTGGTAAATTTTAGGACTCTCTTACTAATAATCTTTTTAAGGATTATTGATACAGATTCATCCCTCTTCAGGTAGGGATCTAATCAAGTTATAAGAAAAAAAAATACTTTTCCTTTGTTTCTCATAACTTTTCTTAGAAAGCTTAATTGGATGATTTCTTGCAGAGTATTTGAGTTTTAATGAACATTAAAATAGACCATTCCCCAGGCAAGGCCTATATAAGTTATAAAATAAATGCCTTTGCCTTTATTTCTACAACTTAAAAAAATTTGTTTTGCAAAAGAATGGTGCAAAAAAAAAAAAGAAATTTTCTCATATTTTTATTTTTTATATATATTCACTTTTATTATTATATTTATTTATTTATCATTATTTTTTTTAATGAAACAGACCAGCACTTTTCTGTTAGAAATGGCCAAAATGCAAATGGACATGATGCCCCGTTGAACCTAGCTAGCTAGCTAGCTAAGTGGTTAGTCCCCACAACACAATCAACCATGCACTGAGAGATTGATGATAAAACTTACTATCCTCCTAACTCAAGGCATCTAAGTTTATGGCTAGTGTACAGAAAGGTAAAAGAAATAAAAACAAACCAACCGAAGCTACCAAGCTCCAATGGCCACCTCCAAATGCACGAAATAGGTCAGCTTGTAAGGAACAGAATCGGGCTGAATTATTTTGACATAGTGCTCTAAAGTCTTCTCCTTTGTTTCAACTACTCCTTTATTCACCCCTTTTGGAAACAAGGCAAGTCTTGCCACTCCACTTCAATGCTCTCCACCACTTTTTTGGGTTTACACTGCTTGTGCACATTTGTCTCTGATTTTGTGGGTGGCTGTGAGTGGTCCTTGGCACTACTGAGTGTCAGAGGGTTGTACTGGGATGCTATAGTGATCCCTTTGTGCTAGGAATGCCCTACTTCACATATCTAGGTACTGCAATTATGGAGGATTCTTCTTATATTTATATACTCTATTTTTTTGTTCTTGGACGGGCCCTTTCTAGTTTTGAGCTCTCCTTGTTTTTGAAGACACTCAACCAGGAGAAAAACTCTCTTTCAATTCTTCACTTCCACTGATGTGAGCACAAGCATCAATGGCAAGAGGAGAGGAGCATCGGATAAGCTAACATTACCTCAAGGACCAATTACAAGATTGAGGGCCAAAAAGTTCAAGGAATCACTTCAAACTTATATGGGCAGAATGTTAGAAGGAATGGAAGCTCATGATGCAATGAAGGCCAGTGGAGCTTCACCTAATCAAATTCGGCTGAATTTGCAAGATGGGTCCAACTTATGTTTAATTCATCATTCCAAGTTTATAGATTAGATTTTAGGCAGTTCACTACTTGCAATTTGCATTTGAGTTTTTTGTTTTGTTGGGAGGCCCAAGTTTACAGGTTAACCTAATAGTTTAGGTTCTTTGAACTTGTGGAGGTATAAATATCCAAGTACATGTACGAGGATATAGAATGAAAAAAAAAATTGTTTTGGAGTTTTATACTCTTTGTTCAAGGCTTAGTTTGAATCTCTATTGCATCAAGAATTGAACTTCATCAGGTACTTACATCCTAGTGAAATTTCTGTTCTTGATTTCTTAATCAACCAATTATTTGCGTTTCCATTTGCATTAGTCATTTCGGGGTTCACTAGGTAGAGCATTCTCCATTTTTCTTGTTCCCTATCAATTGTTTATTTGGGGTTTCTGGATTATAAATATCCTTGGGGTTCCGCATCATTTGGTATCAAAGCCAGATTAGGGTGAATTCAACTAGAACCAGATCTGGGTATAGAGTGCATATTGTGGCTGGTTTGATTGTTTGGGATTTGATTTTGAATTTTTTTTTAATATTTTGGTGTTATTTGCTGTTTATCCTATATTAAAAAAAAATTGTGCCACTGTTAAAAATAATATATTTGTGCTGCTATTAAAAAAAAAAGAAAAAAGGAACAAAATTGAAAGAGTTGCAGTTAAAAGAAGAAAAGCACCACAGAAATGTTTAATCTGGTTAGCAGCAAGCTCTTTGAACTTGTACACTTTTTTGGGGGGGGGGGGGAGAATTAAGGGTATGATTAAATTTAGGAAACCTATTTAATTTCTTTCCTTGGTGTCTTTTTATCTTTTTACATCAAAATTGATTTTTCCACTAAGGAAACATCAATTTCTGCATTTCTGCATTAGTTTGTCTTTTTCCTTCAAATCTAAGTTGCTATTTTTGGTTTCTCCTGCTCTTGCTTCCATATACACCATAATTAACAATTTAATTCTTGTTAATTCAAGATCTGTATTTTTGGCAGCAAACTCTTCATATCTTGCATGCTCATTTCAATTTATTTATTTTGGTATATTTGCTTCTAGTTTTTGTGCCTGTCTTCCTTGCTAAATGTTTTTATTGCAATCCTAGTATTAATTTGCTATTTGTGAGTATTTTGATTTGAGGATTAATTCGGAAGTGCAATTGAGAACAACAAGTTTGAGTGGTAAAAGGCTTGCGTGTATGAGCTTAAAGAGGAAAAAAGCCAACAATTGTGTGAAACACAAGTGGAGTGCCATCTTTTGAGTGAAACACGTGAGGGAGTGTTTTGTGAGGTTGTTTTACTAACATTTCTTGCAGGTTCATAAAATGAGTGATCCTTCAACAAGGAGGGAGGGTAAAGAGCCCTCGGATGATGAAGTTAACATGACTCCAAACATGACATTGATGTATAGGGCCTTTACTAGTCAATTTCAAAAGTTAAATAGTAGGCTAGATGAGTTGGATGAATGGAAGAGGGAGTTGTCACAAAGCTTGCCAAGGAATGGTAGACGAACTAATGATGGGAATAGGCATCAAAATGAGTTTCATCAGGGGCTGTTTGAAAATGAATTTGAAGAGGTAAGCTTGACTCGAAATAGAAGGGACGAAGTTAGAATAGAAAATAGGAGGGATAGTAATCTAAATACTATCAAGATGAATATACCTCCATTCAAGGGTAGAAATGATGCTAAAGTGTACTTGGAGTGGGAGAGAAAAGTGGATTTGATATTTGCTTGTCACAACTATTCTAAAGAGAAGGAGGTAAGGTTGACTGCAGTAGAATTTTCAGATTATGCTTTAGTTTGGTGGGATGAATTAGTATAGTCTAGGAGGAGAACTGGTGAATATCCTATTGAGAACTGGGATGAGATGAAGAGAGTAATGAAGAAGCAATTTGTGCCTTCTTATTACTATAGAGAGTTGCACCAGAAGTTGCATAAGCTTACTCAAGGGTCAAAATCAGTGGAAGATTACCATAAGGAGATGAAGATGCTCTTGATTAAAGCTAACATTGAGGAGGATAGATATGTGACAATGGCTAGGTTTATAGGAGGTCTGAACAAGGAGATAGCTGATGTAGTGGAGTTGCACCATTACATTGAGATGGAGGACCTAGTTAACATGGCCATGAAGGTGGAGAGACAACAAAAACAAAGGGGAGCAGCCAAGTCATTTTCGAATTCCAGCAGCAAATGGAGTTCAAAATGGAACAAATATGATGAGAAGAAGAAGGAGAAAGCCATTGATTCCAAGGAAAAGGGGCTGGATGTAAACAAAAACTCGGACAAGAGTACTTCAACTCAAAAGGGTACTTCTGATTGTTTTTCAAAAACCTCTAAACATAGAGATATAAAGTGTTTTAAGTGTCAAGGTTGTGGTCATTATGCATCTGATTGTCCTAATAGAAAGTCCATGTACATAAAGGTGATGAGATTGTTTCCAAATCTGAAAATGATAATGATTGTGACGGGAATGGTAGTGAGAGTAGCATGCCACCTTTAGAGGAATGTTGATTGAGATGTTGAATATGCTGCTCATGGTGAATCTCTTGTTGCTAGGTGTGCATTGAATCTGAATTTTAAAGAAGAAAGCTTAGAACAAAGAGAAACTATATTTCGCACTAGATGTTTAGTTGGTGTCAAAGTTTGTAGCATGATTATTGATGGGGATAGTTGTGCTAATGTGACTACCACCACTTTGGTGCATAAATTGGGGCTGAAATGTATTAAACACCTTACTCCTTATAGGTTACATGGTTGAATGATGGTGGAGAAGTGAAAGTTACTAGGCAGGTTGTGGTAGCTTTTACTATTGAGAAGTATATTGATGAAGCTGTGTACGATGTAGTACCCATGCATGCTAGTCATTTATTGTTGGGGAGACCTTGGCAATTTGATAGGTGTGTGATGCATGATGGGTATAGAAATAGATACTCTTTTGAACATGATGGCAAGAAAATCACTTTGACACCTTCATCACCTAAAGAAACTTACCATGATCAGGTTAAGCTTCAACAATTAGCTTGTGGGAGTTCAGATAGTGAGGTGAAAAAGAATAATAAGAGAACAAAGGCCATGAGAGAGAAGAATAAAGATAAAGGCCCAATGTTGAGTGACTACACAAGTGAGGAAAAGAAAGTGAGATGTGTAGAAGAGAATAAGTTAGTGAGTGATAAAAAGAAAAAGAGTGAAAAGAAAGGAAAAGAGAGGAGTGAAAAAGTTCAAAAACAACCTTGTTTCTATGCAACCTTGGACAGACATATCCATGGACTTTGTTTTGGATTTGCCTAGGACTAGAAGGGTAGGGATAGCATATTTGTTGTTGTGGATAGATTTAGTAAGATGGCTCATTTCATTGCTTGCCATAAGACTGATGATGCAACAAATATTGCTGACCTTTTCTTTAGGGAAGTGGTTTGGCTTCATGGTGTGCCAAGAACCATTATTTCAGATAGAGATGTTAAGTTCCTAAGTCATTTTTGGAGAGTGTTGTGGGGAAGGTTAGGTACTAAACTTTTGTTTTCTACTACATGTCACCCATAAACTGATGGACAAACTGAAGTAGTGAATAGGACTTTAGGAACCTTGTTACATGCTATCATTGGTAAGAATTTGAAAACTTGGGAGGATTGTTTGCCATTTATTGAGTTTTCGTATAATTGTGCTATATATTCTTCCACAGGTTTTTCACCATTTGAGATTGTGTATGGTTTTAATCCATTGATTGTGTTATATTTAATACCTTTGTCTTTGAGTGAAATTGCTAGCTTAGATGGAAAGAAAAAGGCAAAAATGGTTAAAACAATACATGAGAAAGTATGTGAGCAGATTGAGAAGAAGAATCGCATGTATGCGCAACATGCCAATAAGGGTTGCAAGTGGGTTATCTTTGAACCAGGAGATTGGGTATGGTTAAACATGTGAAAGGAGAGGTTTTCATAGCAAAGGAAATCGAAGCTTGATGCAAGGGGTGATAAACCATTCCAAGTCTTGGAGCGCATCAATGATAATGCATACAAGATAAACTTACTAGGTGAGTATAATGTAATTGCTACTTTCAATGTTTTTGACCTATCTCTTTTTGAACTTGATTCAGATTCGAGGACAAATCCTTTTGAGGAGGGAGGGAATGATGTGAGCACAAGTGATGCGAACCCTGCCAAGAATAACGAGACCCATCAACGAAATTGATCCCCAAGGCCACTCTACGATTAGATTTTTGTAGGTGAAAATCTCGACCCGATGTTTATAAGAAAACACAAACCTTGGTATTTGTAGATGCCATAAACGGGATGGTGAACTGTTTGATAAGTCTGATGAATGCCACAAGAACAAGTTCTTGATAGGTTCGGAAAGCTCTTCAAAGAACTAAAGAGAAAACTCTCAACTTTTATCTAGATAACTAATCTGAACTTCTTAGCCTTGGTATACATATATATAAGCTAAGTTATTACAATTTGAAAAAGGAAACAAATAGCAAAAGGAAGGTAATCCCTATAATCATGGCATGCCAACCTTTACATGAGAATAATTAGCCAAATAATCAGCCCAATGCAATAATTACTGAGAATATATTCCAAAAGGCTGACTAAATCCCATAAAAAAGGAAAGTTATCCCAAATTCGCTGGGTAATAATCAGCCAAATCTAATCTTCTTGATTCTCTCAAATCCACATGCTTGAGCTGAAAGTAATCCTTCCAAGTGTAAGGGCTTCAATAAAAAGGCTAAAATTAATCCTTCCAAGTGTATGGGCTTTAGAAAAAGGTTGAAATTACTCCACCACTTGGACCAACGAAATCCACCCTTGGTCTGCACTTGAGTCTAAGTATTTGGGCCTTAAAAAGCACTCCTCAACCCAAATGCTCTGCATCAATCCATTGAAAGCCTCCTTGAACCTTTTAGCTCTAGCTCTTGTAATTGGACCACTTGGAATTTGAATTGGATCAGCCGTATCTGTCATGCTTTTATCATCAACAAGCATGGATGGCGAGAGGAGAGGAGCAACAGATGACCTAACATTACCTCAAGGACCAATTATAAGATTGAGGGCCAAAAAGTTCAAGGAATTACTTCAAACTTATATGGGTAGAATGTTAGAAGGAATGGAAGCTCAAGATGCAATGAAGGTCAATGGAGCTTCACCAAATCAAATTGGGCTGAATTTGCAATATGGGTCCAACCTATGTTTAGTTCATCATTCCAAGTTAATAGATTAGTTTTTGGGTAGATCACTACTTGTAATTTGCATTTGGGCTTGTTTTTTTTTGTTGGAGTGCCAAGTTTAAGGCCTAACCTAATAGTCTAGGTTATTTGAACTTGTGGGGGTATAAATACCTTAATACATGTTCGAGGATCAAAAGAGAATGAAAACAAAAATTGTTTTGGAGTTTTACTCTTTGTTCAAGCTTGCTTTAATCTCTATTGCATCAAGAATTGAACTTCATCAAGGTACTTACATCCTAGTGAAATTTCTATTCTTGATTTCTTAATCAACCAATTATTTGCATTTCCATTTACATTAGTCATTTGGGGGTTCAATAGGTTGGGAGTTCTCCATCTTTACTTGTTCCCTTTCAATTGTATGTTTGGGGTTTCTGAATTATAAATATCCTTGAGGTTCTGGATTATCCACCTTTTTTATAGCTGAAATTGGGCACTGGTTTTACACCATACTGTGGGTCACTGTCCTCTTCATTCTAGTGTCACCTTTGTTCTTCCTTACTCAAGCCCTGTTCCTTACTGTTGCTCTCTATTTTCCACTATCCTTCATGCATCCAGCAACTACCACTTTTATGCTGCATTTCGGCTGTCTTTTCTCCCGTGCAAGTGGGAGTTGATGGGTGTTTAAAGGGTGGTGGTGCTCTACTCTGTAACTGTTGTCCATGCAGCTGCCATTCTACACCTTCTTGCTGCAGCAGTTGGTGATGCTTCAATGAGGGTGGTGCAGTTTGTGCACCCTCGTCACTTCATTCTTTGCTGTCTTGTAGTTGTGCGCTGCTCTGCGATTGCTGTCCTGCAGCTTGTGCGCCGTTTTACAGCTTCTTACTGCCCCTTCTCTTGTTGCAGCTGCTGGTGAGATTTAATGGTTGCAGTGCAGTAGCTCTTGAGGGTGCATAGTTCGGTCTTCAGGGTGGAGTTGGGGTTCAGTTTGTTCTTGAGGGGAGGCACCGACTTCTCAAAGAAAAGGGGCAGTTTGGTTAAGCAAGGATCTGAGCCCCCTCTTCCTTTTTTACTACATACATGTATATATTTTTAGGTTCTTTCATTTTTACTTTACTTTACTTTTGTTTTGTTTATTTTTTTTATTTTTATTTTTCTTTATTTTTTATTTTATTATTATTTTAAAAAAACTTATTTATTTAAAATTTAAAACAAAAGAAGGGTACACATGGGTAAAATCAAGAAATAGCTAATAACATAACAAGTTTTGTTATTATTATTATTATTATCATTGTTATTTTAATTATCAAATAAATTAATTACTCAAAAAGATTTTTTTATTTTTTATTTATTAAAAAAATTCTAATAGAAGTTATTTTGGGTTCTAGATGAAATTTGTTGTCTACAGTAGAGAGAGTGAGAGAGAAAATGGTGGGGGGAAAGAGTGAGGGAGATTGTTAGGCAGAGAGAGATAGAGAGTGTTAGGGAGCACAAGAGCAAAAGGGAGAGAAAAAGAGTGTTGGGATGGGGGAGAGGGAGAGGGAGAAAACTTTTAGTGAAAGTGCCATGGAGAGGTTTGGAGATAAAGGGAAAGGGCCAGTGTGTGTGTGATAGGGAGAGAGATAGAGTTAGTAATAGACAAATTTTAGACAAAAAGAGAAAGAGAGAGAGACAGAAGTTTTAGAGAGAATACAAAAGAAGTTTTAAACAAATAGAGAAGTTTAAGATAGAGGCAGAGAGAGTGAGGTGTTGGGTTGAGTGAGAGCAAAAGAGAGAGACTATGAGAGAAAGAGAAGTTGTAGAAAGAGTGAGTGATAGAGAAGTTTTAAAAAGAGAGAGAGAGAAGTTATTGATAGAGCAAGCGACAGAGAAATTTTAGAGAGAGAGAAGTTTTAGGGAGAGAGCTAGAGGGAGAAAGAGGGAAGCTTTAGAAAGACTAAAGATAGAGAGAAAGAGAAAGAGAAGTTTTAAAGAGAGACAGAAGGAGAGTGAGAAAGCGACAGACATAAAGAAAGAGAAAGTGAATTTGTTGAGAGAGTAGGAGAGAAAGAAGTTTAAAAGAGAGAAAGAGAACTTTTGGAGAGAGAGATTGAGAAGTAGAGTAGGAGAAGGAAGATAGAGAGAGAGGTAAAGAAGGGGAGAGAGAGAGAGAGAGAGAGAGACAAAAAGACATAGAGGGAAAAAAGTTTTTATGAGTGGAAGAGAGAGAAGTTTAGGAGAGAGAGAAAGAGAGAGAGAGAGAGAAAGAGAAGTTTTGGAGGGAGAGATAGAGAGGGAGAACAAGAGTAAGAAGATAGAGACATACAGAGAGTACAAGAGAGATCAAGAGAGAGAGAGCATATGAGAGAAGTTTAAGAGAGAGAGAGAGAGCATATGGGAGAAGTTTTGAAGGAGGAGAGAGAAAAGTTTTAGAGAGAGCAAGCGAGTGAGCAAGAGAGAGGAGAAGTTTTAGGGAGAGTGCTAGAGAGAGGGAAGTTTCAGAAAGAATGAAAGAGAGAGATAGAGAGAAAAAGAGAAGATTTGGAGAGAGAGAGAGAGATGTTTTAGAGGGAAAGTGAGGGAAAGAGAGAAACAAACAGCCAAACAGAGAGAGAAAGTGAAGTATTTGAGAGAATGAGTGGGAGAGTAAGAAGTTTAAGAGAGAGAGAGAGAGGGAGAGAGAGAGAGAGATTGAGATGGAAGCAAGAGAGAGAAGAGAGAGAGAAAGCAAAGTTTTGGAGGGAGACTATGAGAAAGACACAGAAAGAGTAAAACAAAGAGAGAGATAGAGACAGAGACAGAGACAGAGATAAAGACAAAGAGAAAGATAAAGTAATCTTTCTAAGAGAGAAAGTGGGAGAGAAATAACTTTAAGAGAGAGGGAGAGAGAGAGAGAGGGAGACAAACAGATACATAGACAGAGAAAGTAAAGATTTTCAGAAAGAGGGTAGGAGAGAAATAAGTTTAAAAGAGAGAGAAAGAGAAGTTTTGGAGAGAGAGAGACAAAGAGGGAGAGTAGGAAAGAGAAGACACAAAGAAAGGTAGAGAGAGAGATAGAAGTTTTGGAGAGAACAAGTGAGAGAAAGAAGTTTTAGAGAGAGCTAGAGGAAGAGAGAACTTATATATAGAAAAAGATAGAGAGAAAGAGACATAAAGAGAGAGTGGGTAGAGAGAAGTTTCAAGAGAGAGTGTATTAGGACAGTTTTAGAAATAGAGAGACAACATATGAGACAAGTTTTAGAGGAGGGGAGAGAGTGAGTGATGTCTAAGGAAGACAAAAGAGAGAGAGTGTGTATCTTTAGGGAGGGCAAGAGAGAGAGACAAAGACAGAGGTAGAGAGAGGGAGTGTGTGTGTGTGTGTGTTGGAGATAGAGACAGAGAGTTAGTGAGAGACAAATTTAAGAAAATGAGAGAAAGAGAGAGATAGAAGTTTTACATAGAAAACAAAAGAGGTTTTAAATAAAGAGAGAAGTTTTAGAGGGAGAGAGAGAGAAAGAAGTTTTAGAGAGAGATATAACATATGAGAGAAGTTTTAGAGGAGAGGTGAGAGAGAGAGAGAAACTTTAGGGAGTGTGAGAGAGAGATATTTTAGAGAGAGAGTGACAGAGACAGAGGTACAGAGAGAAAGAGAGAGGGAGGGAGGGAGAGAAAATGGTGGGGGGAGAGAGTGCAGGAGATTGTTAGGTAGAGAGAGACAAAGAGTGTGTGAGTATTGAGGAGTGTGAGAGCAAGAGAGAGTGTGTGTTGGGAATGGTGGGGAGAGAGAGAAGTTTTAGAGAGACAACACGAAGAGAAGGATTAGAGACAAAGAGAAGGGCCGAGTGTGTGAGTGTGTCTTAAGGAAAGACAGAGAGATAGAGTTTGTGCCAGACAAATTTTAGATAAAAAAAGAGAAAGAAGTTTTTAGAGAGAATGCAAAAGAAGTTTTAAACAAAGAGAAATGTTTTAGAGACACAAAGGTGTTGGGGAGAGCAAGAGTGAGATAGAGAAAGAAGTTTTAGAAAGAGCGAGTGACAGAGAAGTTTTACAGAGAGAACTTTTACATAGAAAAAGAAAAGAGAGAGAGAAGAGAGAGAGAAAGAGAAGTTTTACAGTGAGCAAGTGCGAAAGAGAGAAGTTTGAGAGAGAGATAGAGAGAAACAGATCCTATATATAGAAAAAGACCAGAGAGGGAGCAAGAGAGAGAGAGAAGTTTTAGAAAGACTGCAAGAGAGAGAGAAATAGAGGGAAAGAGAAAATGTCGAAGAGAGTGAAATAGAGAGAAGGTAGAGAGGGAGAGTGTGTGTGTTTTGGGGAGAAAGAGAGAGAATTTGTGAGAGACAAATTTTAGACAATGATAGAAAGAGAGAGAACTTTTAGAGAGAGAGAAGGATTAAGAAGTGAGCTAGAGTGAGGGGGAAGGAGAGACAGAAGTAGAGGGAGAGAGAGAGGGAGACATAGAGAGAGAAAGTTTCACAGAGAGCAACAAAGAGAGAAAGTTTAGAGAGAGAGACAGAGAGTGTTATGGAGGAGAGAATTACTGAGAGATGAATTTTAGACAAAAGGAGAAAGAGAAAGAGACAGAAGTTTGTAGAGAGAAAGCCAAAAAAGTTTTAAACAAAAAGAGAAATTTTAAAGAGAGAGAAGGTTTAGGGAGTGAGCTAGAGAGAGTGAGAGAGAGAAAGGAAGTTATAAAAAGAGATTGCTCGCATGTGAGAGAGAGAGACTGAGAGTGACAGAGGGATTGAGAGAGACAGATAGATAGGCAAAGAGAACATGAACTTTAACAGAGAGAAAGAGAAGAGAAGTATTGAAGAGAGAAAGACAAGGAGGGAGAGCAAGAGAGAAAAGATGGTAGAGAGAGAGGTAGAGAGATAGACAGAGAGCAAGAGAGAGAGCATGTGAGAGAAGTTTAAGAGAGAGAAATAGCATATGAGAGAAGTTTTAAAGGAGGAGAGAGAGAGTGTGAAGTTTTTAGGGAGGGAGAAAGAGAAAAGTTTTAGATAGAGCAGGAAAGTGAAGTTTTAGGGAAAGAGCTAAAGAGACAGGGAAGCTTTGAAAGGATAAAACAAAGAGTGACAGAGAGAGAAAGAGAAGATTTGGAAAGTGAGAGACATAGAAGTTTTAGAGAGAGACTATAAGGAGAGAGGGAATACAGACAAAGAAAGTCAAGTTTTTGAGAGACAGATTGTGAGAGAGACAGAGAAGTGTTGGACAGAGAGACAGAGAGGGAAAGCAAGGGGGAAAAGATAGGGAGAGAAAGAGAGAGTAAGAGTAGGAAAGAGAGAGTCAGGGAGAGAGAGAGAAAGAAAAGTTTTGGAGGGAGGCCATGAGAGAGATAGAGAGAGCAAAACAGAGAGAGGGAGAGAGAGACAAATGAGATAAAGTGATGTTTTTGAGAGAGACTGAGAGGGAGAGCTGTAGAAAAGAGAGAGAGAGAGAGAGAGAGAGAGAGAGAGAGAGATTGTTAGGTGGGGAAAGTGAGTGCGAGTGTTAGGTAGTGTGAGAGCAAGAGAGAGAGAAAGAGTGTGTGAGGGGGAGCGAGAGCAGGGAGAGAGAGTGAGATAAAGAAAGGGTGATGTGAAAAAAGAGATAGAAGTTTTATAAAGAGAGAGAAACTCCAAAGAGATTGAGTGAGAGAGAAGTTTTAAGGAGAGCTTGAGAGGGACAAAGAATTTTTTCATAGAAAAGGGAGAGACAAACAAAATAGACAGACAGAGAAAAAGTGATGTTTTTGAAAGAGAGTATGAGAGAAAGAAGTTTAAGAAAGAGAGAAGTTTTAGAGAAAGCAAGTAAGAGAGTGAAATTTTAGAGAGATCTAGAGAGGGGGATAGAACTTTTTTACAGAAAAGGGGGGAGAGAGAGCATAAGAGAAACTTTAAGAGGAAGAGTGAGATAGTGTATGAGAGAAGTTTTAAAGAAGGAGAGAGAGAGAGAGAGAGAGAGAGAGAGAGAGAGAGAGAGAGAGTTTTAGAGAGAGACTACAACAGGGAGAGAGAGAAAGAAAGATAGAGAGAGAAGATAGAGAGGGGGAGAAATAGAGGGAAAGAGAGACACATAATAGAGAGAGAAAGCTTCAAAGATAGCAACATAGAGAAAGTTTAGAGAGAGAGGGAGAGTGTGTGGATGTGCTGGGGGGAGAGAAAGATTTAGTGAGAGACAAATTTTAGACAAAGAGAGAAAAAGAGAGATAGTAGTATTAGAGGGAAAATGAAAGAAGTTTTAAACAAAAAGAGATGTTTTAGAGACAAAGAGGGTTTAGGAAGCAAGCTAGAGAGAGAAGGAGAGTGATAGAGGGAAAGAGATAGAGAGAGACAGACAGATGACCAGGAGAAAGTGAAATTTTTGAAAGAGAGAGTGCGAGAAAAAGAAGTTTAAGAGAGAGGAAGATGGAGAGAGAAAGAGAAAGAGAAGTATTAGAGAGAGAGAGACAAATAGACAGGTAGACAAACAAATAGAAAAACTAAATTTTTTGAGGGAGTGTGTGGGAGAAAAAGAAGTTTAAGAGAGAGAGAGAGAGAGAAAGAGAAGTTTTGGATAGAGAGACAGAGGGGGAGATCAAGAGGGAGAAGATATAGTGAGTGAGAGTAGAAGAGAGAGGGAGTGAGAAAGAGAAGTTTTGGAGGGAGACTGCAAGAGAGAGTAAGGGAGAGAGAATGAGAGAGAGGTAAAGAGTGTGAGAGAGAGGTAGAGAGAGTAAGAGAGAGAGAGAGAGATGGACAGCATATGAGAGATGTTTTAGAGATAGAGACAGCACAAGCAAGAAGTTTTAGAGGAGGAGGGACGGAGATTGAAGTTTTTTAGGGAGAGCAAGAGAGAAAAAGCAAGAAGTTTTAGGGAGAGAGCTAGAGAGAGAGGGAAGATTTATAAATAATGAAAGGAAGAGAGAAAGAGAAACATTTGGAGAGAGAGAGAGAAAGTGAAGTTTTTAAGAGAGAGAGTGGGAGCAAAAGAAGTTTAAGAGAAAGGAAGACAGAGAGAGAAAGAGAATTTTGCAGAGAGAGACAGAGAGGGAGAGTAGGAGAGAAAAGATAGAGAGAGAGAAAGAGAGTTGGTGAGGCAGAGAGAGAGATATGAAAACTTTAGAAAGAATGAAAGAGAGAGAGAGAGAGAGAGAGGGAGAAGATTTGGAGAGAGGGGCAAAGAGAAGTTTTAGTGGGAGACTGCAAGAGAGAGAGAGAGAGAGTGAAACAAAAAGAGAGAGAGGTTTTAGAGAAAGACTACAAGAGGGGAGAGACAAACAGAGAAATAAAGTGAAGTTTTTGAGAGAGAGAGAGTGATAGAGGAAGAAGTTTAAGAGAGAGTGGGAGAGAAAAAAATTTAAGAGAGAGAGTGTGAGTGAGAGAGAAAAAGAAGTTTTGGAGAGAGAGACTGAGAGGGAGAGCAAGAGAGAGAAGATAGAGAGAGAGGTAGAGAGGGTGAGAGATAGATGTAGAGAGAGAGAGAGAGAGAGAGAGATCAATAGACAAACAAACAAAAGGAGAAAGTGAAGTTGTTCAGAGAGGGAGTGAGAGAGAAAGAAGTTAAGAGAGGGAGAGAGAGGGTGAGAAAGACAAAGAGAAGTTTTGGAAAGATGATAAAAGTGTAATGGATTATACTTTAATAAATAAACAAGAAGTTATAATAGAAGATTTAGAGCAAAAACTTAGGAACTGGTCAATTCCTGAGCATAAGATTAGTCAAGTATGTCAGGTGGGTATACTTGATAACTTAACCCATGATTATGTCATAAAAATAGCCGAACATACTTTGGCCTTAGAAAGTCTCCAATAAACTATAGATCTTTTAACAGTAGAGTTAATAAAAGAACATCAAAAAAAAGGATTTTAGTTTATTCATGTTGGATTAATACAAGTAGCAATTAAACCTCTTCATAGGCTAGGAATAGATACTCCTATTTGTGTAATATTAAGAGATTCTTGTCCAATAAAATTTAAAGATCAACTATTATCTATAATAGAAGCTAACTTAAATGATGGCCCTGTTTTCTTTAATAATTTTGCTAATTATGCTGCAGATCTAAGAACTTTTGATCCTCATCATAATATCAAATTAGATGTTAGAATCCCTAAAGGAATCTGGAATCCAAACTCTTATCCTTTAGCTATTGTTTATAAAATCTACTACAAAATAATGAGAACTAATATTAAATCAAAACCTTTAAATGTTTCTTCTAAATCTAAACTCTTTTATTACAAGTAAACCTTAATTGATCTAATTATGTAACTCTTAAACTTTTAAATCATGAAGAAATCTCTAGAGGATTAGAATGGAATTTAGAAATATTTTAACTCGTGAAAAGGAAACTCCTCCTACACTTAGTAACATAATAGAATATAAGTTAGGAAATCTTACTTTAGACTTTCGAAGAAGTCCTTCGGTAAGAATAATATCCAAAAATAATCCCATAGAACCAAGTCATCAGTCAGTCAACATAGGGTCAACCTCTCTTCCTAAATCTTTAAAATTAAAAGGAATTCTCCCCCATCCAGTTACTCCTCAACCAGGATATCAAGTAGAAAATATAGGAAATTATTTATTACAAATAGAAGACCATGTCCCTTTTTCTGATTGGTTTGAAAATAAAGTTTTAGATACTTTAAGTATAGAAATCTTGGAAAGTTTACCTCAACATTGGAAAACTGCCTGAGGAAAAAATATTATAGGAAATGTTCCCCTCTCGAAGAAATAATATTTTTAAACCAAGACAATATTGAAATAACAGCTTCCCCTTTAAGGAAAATGCTTTTTGCAGGAGAAGAACTAAGTGTCTCTGCCTCTAAACGAGATATAAAAAATGTTCAAGAACAACTCAACTATACTAATAAAGTAATTCATAATATAGCTTTATCTATAACAGCTAATGAATACTCATCTGTCTCTAGTTCTAAGCTAGAATTAGAAAACCCATTATTTAAGCCCTTTAAATTTTCTAATGAAGAAATATTTGAAATAAAACTAGGAAATTCTTCTGATAATATCTTAGCAGAAATAGACAAAAAATTAAGAGCCCTTAAAATAATTAAAGATAAAAAAATAAAAGAATGTTGTCATTAATACTTTACAAACTCAAGAAGAGCCAGAAAATATTCAAAGAATAAGAACTCATAGACCTTATCCTATTTCACGCAACTATTATAATAGACCAACTCTTCCAGATATTCAGCATGAAGAATGGGATTTAGATAACCCTGCTACTTTTGATGGTAATAGTATAATTGAATGGAATATAGATGGCCTTACTGAACATCTAATACTTCAAAAATTAAATTCTATGACAATGGCCTCTACTGCTTACCTCAAGCATGGTAATAATAGTAGACATGCAGCCCAGCTTCTTATTTCTGGATTTACTGGAACTCTAAAACGCTGGTGGGATAATATACTTACTGAAACAGATCGTTTTACTATTTTAACAGCCATAAAAATAGAACCTGCTACTGGTCAAGAGATAGAAACTCAGGTAGAATCCTTAATATTAGCAATCTCCCAAAGCTTCATTGGAGACCCTAAACTATTTGAAGAAAGATCTAGTGAAATCTTACATGCTTTAAGATGTCCCCAATTATCTGACTTTAGATGGTATAAAGATAATTTTCTAGCAAAACTATTAGTAAGACAAGACGCCCCTGCTTTATATTGGAAAGAGAAATTTATTTCTGGTTTACCTAGAGCCTTTGCCCAGAAGGTAAGAGATAGGCTAGAACATGAAACATTAAGTCTAAACCTTATGACTTATGGTCAAATCATTTCTAATATAATTAAGACAGGATTATAACAATGTAATCAGTTGTCATTAACAACCCAAATTCTTAAAGAAGATAAATCAGTCCGAAAAGAACTAGGATATTTTGTCAACAATATGGTCTAAAAAAAATAGAAGTCCCTTCTAAAAAATCTAAAAAACAAAAGAAGTTCTTTAAAAAACATAAAAAATATAGGAAGAATAATCCACCAGAATATATAGAAAAATCCCTCAAAAAATTAAAAAGAAAAAATAAAAAATTAATGAAACCCTCACTTGCTATAAATGTGGAAGAAAAGGTCATATTGCAAAAAACTGTTATGTAAAAAAGAAAATAAATGAATTAAGTCTAGAAGACCCTGTAAAAACCCAATTAGCAGAAATTTTACTTTATAAATTTGATAGTACTTATAGTAGTCCAGACACTTCTAACCCCTTTGATAGTGAAGCTCCAATAGAAAATCTAGAAACCTCTAGTAGTAGTGAAGATGAATTAACTAGTAAATCCCCTTGTGAAAATTGTAAAGCTTAATTATTCTACTGTAATACTTTAACAAATGATTCAAAATTCTTAATAGATATAATTGATAAAATTGAAGATACTGACTTAAAATACCAATATTTCCTTAAGTTATAAAAGCTAATAAAAACTGATGAAGAAGACTTAAACACCCCTTCATTTGAACCCTATGATTTAACAAAAATTTTAAATATAGCTCACGAACAAGAAAAGCCTTTAGGTATTCCTGAATTAAATAAGGAAGTAAAAATCTTAAAAACTGAAGTAAGAATTTTAAATGAAAAAATAAAAATATTAGAAACTAATAATGAATTAGAATCTTTAGCCAATGAATTCAAAACTTCTGTAGAAAACCAAGAACTTTCTAAAGACAAAATTTTCTTACAAAAAATAAATCTTTTACAACAAAAATGGAGATGTAAAGTTGATTTAAGAATAGGACAAAGTTTTCATAAATCCTTAATTGCCCTAATAGATTCAGGAGCCGACCTAAATTGTATACAAGAAGGATTAATACCTACTCAAATTATAAAAAAACTCTTCAAAATTTGTATTCAGCTAGTTAGTCATAGCATGAATATTAAATATAAATTAACAAACTCTTGTATTTGTAATAATGGGATATGTCTTCCCAATGAATGTTTACTCACTAAAAATATTAAAGAATAGATAATATTAGGAAACCCTTTTTTGATTCAACTTTATCCTATCCACCATATAGGAGAAACAGGCATAAAAACATTTATAAAGGACATTGAACTTTTGTTTGAATTCATCAGCCCAAAAAGAAAGAAAGAAATTAATTTAATAGATAAAGACCACTACTTTAATCTTCTTCAACAAAAACAGAATCAAATATGCTTTCTTAAAAAAGAGATCAATTCTAAGCAAATTGAGCAGAAACTTCTTTCTCCCCGGATTCTAGAAAAAATTTCTCTTTTAGAAAACCAAATTAAGACTGAAATTTGTGCCGATATTCCTAATGCTTTTTGGGATAGAAAAACCCAATTATAATAAATTATCTTTAAGGGCTCTTAATTTTTTGTCTATTTCTGCTAAGATATTATCAAAAGAATTTCATAGTTTTATTTCAGATATTTCTTCATTAGAAAATTTAAAGGGCTTAAATAATGGGTTTTCTAATTCTGGCTTAGAACTAGAGACAAATGAGTATTCATTAGCTGTTATAGATAAAGCTATATTATGAATTACTTTATTAGTATAGTTGAGTTGTTCTTGAACATTTTTTATATCTCGTTTAGAGGCAGAAACACTTAGTTCTTCTCCTGCAGAAAGATTTTCTTTAAAGGGGAAGCGGTTATTTCAATATTGTTTTGGTTTAAAAATATTATTTTTTCGAGGGGGGAACATTTCCTATAATATTTTTTCCTCGGGCAATTTTCCAATGTTCAGGTAAACTTTCCAAGATTTCTATACTTAAAGTATCTAAAATTTCATTTTCAAACCAATCAAAAAAAGGGACATGGTCTTCTATTTGTAATAAATAATTATAAAAATCTTCTCTATTTTTTTAAGGTCTTTATGAGAAAAAGTTGAAAAATACCATTCTCTTTTTTCATCATTTTCAGGAGTATAAAATCCTTGTTTTATTTTTTCTTTATCAATTTCAAAAATAGAAAGCATGTTTAATTGATTATAAGATGCTATTTCAGATTGAGTGGGAGAGTTGCTAGCTTGATTTGTAGAGGGATTTTCTACTTGATATTCTGGTTGAGAGTAACTGGATGGGGGAGAATTCCTTTTAATTTTAAAGATTTAGGAAGAGAGGTTGACCCTATGTTGACTGAATGATAACTTGGTTCTGTGGGATTATTTTTGGATATTATTCTTACAGAAGGACTTCTTCAAAAGTCTAAAGTAAGATTTCCTGACTTATATTCTATTATGTTACTAAGTGTAGGAGGAGTTTCCTTTTCAGGAGTTAAAATATTTTCTAAATTCCATTCTAATCCTCTAGAGATTTCTTCATGATTTAAAGGTTTAGGAGTTACATAATTAGATTGATTAAGGTTTACTTGTAATAAAAGAGTTTCAGATTTAGAAGAAACATTTAAAACTTTTGGTTTAATATTAGTTCTCATTATTTTGTAGTAGATTTTATAAACAATAGCTAAAGGGTAAGAGTTTGGATTACAGATTCCTTCAGGGATTCTAACATCTAATTTGATATTATGATGAGCATCCAAAGTTCTTATATCTGCAGTATAATTAGCAAAATTATTAATGAAAACAGGGCCATCATTTAAGTTAGCTTCTATTATAGATAA
Organism: Dicorynia guianensis; assembly: GCA_037013595.1. Classification (NCBI taxonomy): domain Eukaryota; kingdom Viridiplantae; phylum Streptophyta; class Magnoliopsida; order Fabales; family Fabaceae; genus Dicorynia; species Dicorynia guianensis. The sequence goes on from JASUAB010000015.1 coordinate 10,186,033, forward strand.
TAGTTGATCTTTAAATTTTATTGGATGAGAATCTCTTAATATTACACAGATAAGAGTATCTATTCCTAGCCTATGAAGAGGTTTAATTGCTACTTGTATTAATCCAACATGAATAAACTTAAATCCTTTTCTTCGATGTTCTTTTATTAACTCTACTGTTAGAAGATCTATAGTTTCTTGGAGACTTTCTAAGGCCAAAGTATGTTTGGCTATTTTTATGACATAATCATGGGTTAAGTTATTGAGTATACCCACCTGATATACTTGACTAATCTTATGCTCAGGAATTGACCAGTTCCTAAGTTTTTGCTTTAAATCTTTTATTGTAACTTCTTGTTTATTTATTAAAGTATAATCCATTACACTTTTATCAGAGCCTTGTTTCTATCGTTTATATTTAAATAGTTTGTTCAGTGTTGCTACTATTAATTAATCAAAATCTAAGTCCACTCTCCGCTCTAGGATTAGGAAGGTAGCAGAACTGCCGTAAGACTTGGACTAGCAGTAAGACGTGTTCACTACTAGGAGATAGTCTAGAAGAGAGTAGTACGTCTTAGAAATTAATTAATTATGGCAAATACAATGGAAAAATTGTTTAAAGGAAAAGATAAGAGAGATAGAGAGGGAAAGCAAGAGGGAAAACATAGGGAGAGAAAGAGAGAGTAAGAGTAGGAAAGAGAGAGTCAGAGAGAAAGAAAAGTTTTGGAGGGAGGCCATGAGAGAGATAGAGAGAGAGAGAGACAAATGAGATAAAGTGATGTTTTTGAGAGAGAAAGAAGTTTAAGAGAGAGAAAAGGAGAGAGGAAAAGAAAATTTTGGAGAGAGACTGAGAGGGAGAGTTGTAGAAGAGAGAGAGAGAGAGAGAGAGAGAGAGAGAGAGAGAGATTGTTAGGTGGGGGCAGAGAGTGTGAATGTTGGGTACTGTGAGAGCAAGAGAGAGAGAAAGAGTGTGTGAGGGGGAGAGAGAGTGAGACAAAGAAAGGGTGTGTGAAAAAAGAGAAAGAAGTTTTATAAAGAGAGAGAAGCTCCAAAGAGATTGAGTGAGAGAGAAGTTTTAAGGAGAGCTGGAGAGGGACAAAGAATTTTTTCATAGAAAAGGGAGAGACAAACAAATAGACAGACAGAGAAAAAGTGATGTTTTTGAGAGAGAATGTGAGAGAAAGAAGTTTAAGAAAGAGAGAAGTTTTAGAGAAAGGAAGTAAGAGAGAGAAATTTTAGAGAGATCTAGAGAGGGGGATAGAACTTTTTTACAGAAAAGGGGGGAGAGAGAGCATAAGAGCTAACTTTAAGAGGAAGAGTGAGATAGTGTATGAGAAAAGTTTTAAAGGAGGAGAGAGAGTGTGTGCATGAAGTTTTAGGAAGAGAGCAAGAGACAAGGAAGCTTTAGAAAGAATGAAAGAAAAGGGAGACAGAGAGAGAAAGAGAAGATTTGGAGAGAGAGAGAGAGAGAGAGAGAGAGAGATTTTAGAGAGAGACTACAAGAGGGAGAGAGAGATAGAAAGACAGAGAGAGAAGATAGAGAGGGGGAGAAATAGAGTGAAAGAGAGAGAGATAATAGAGAGAGAAAGTTTCAAAGATAGCAACATAGAGAAAGTTTAGAGAGAGAGGGAGAGTGTGTGTATGTGTTGGGGGGAGAGAAAGATTTAGTGAGAGACAAATTTTAGACAAAGAGAGAAAAAGAGAGATAGTAGTATTAAAGGGAAAGTGAAAGAAGTTTTAAACAAAAAGAGATGTTTTAGAGACAAAGAGGGTTTAGGAAGCAAGCTAGAGAGAGAGGGAGAGTGATAGAGGGAAAGAGATAGAGAGAGACAGACAGATGACCTGGAGAAAGTGAAATTTTTGAAAGAGAGAGTGCGAGAAAAAGAAGTTTAAGAGAGAGGAAGATGGAGAGAGAAAGAGAAAGCAAAGTATTAGAGAGAGAGAGAGAGAGAAATAAACAGATAGACAAACAAATAGAAAAACTGAATTTTGTTGAGAGAGTGTGTGGGAGCGAAATAAGTTTAAGAGAGAGAGAGAGAGAGAGAAAGAGAAGTTTTGGACAGAGAGACAAAGAGGGAGATCAAGAGGGAGAAGATACAGTGAGTGAGAGTAGAAGAGAGAGGGAGAGAGAAAGAGAAGTTTTGGAGGGAGACTGCAAGAGAGAGTAAGGGAGAGAGAATGAGAGAGAGGTAAAGAGTGTGAGAGAAAGGTAGAGAGAGTAAGAGAGAGAGAGAGAGATGGACAGCATATGAGAGAAGTTTTAGAGATAGAGACAGCACAAGCAAGAAGTTTTAGAGGAGGAGGGACGGAGATTGAAGTTTTTTAGGGAGAGCAAGAGAGAAAAAGCAAGAAGTTTTAGGGAGAGAGCTAGAGAGAGAGGGAAGATTTATAAATAATGAAAGCAAGAGAGAAAGAGAAACATTTGGAGAGAGAGAGAGACAAACTGAGAGAGAAAGTGAAGTTTTTAAGAGAAAGAGTGGAGCGAAAGAAGTTTAAGAGAAAGGGAGACAGAGAGAGAAAGAGAATTTTGCAGAGAGAGACAGAGAGGGAGTGTAGGAGAGAGAAGATAGAGAGAGAGAAAGAGAGTTGGGGAGGTAGAGAGAGAGATATGAAAACTTTAGAAAGAATGAGAGAGAGAGAGAGAGAGAGAGAGAGAGAGAGAGAGAGAGAGAGAGAGAGAAGGAGAAGATTTGGAGAGAGAGGCAAAGAGAAGTTTTAGTGGGAGACTGCAAGAGAGAGAGAGAGAGAAACAAAAAGAGAGAGAAGTTTTAGAGAAAGACTACAAGAGGGGAGACACGAACAGAGAGATAAAGTGAAGTTTTTGAGAGAGAGTGATAGAGGAAGAAGTTTAAGAGAGAGTGGGAGAGAAAAAAATTTAAGAGAGAGAGTGTGAGTGAGAGAGAAAAAGAAGTTTTGGGGAGAGAGAGTGAGAGGAGAGCAAGAGAGAGAAGATAGAGAGAGAGAGGTAGAGAGGGTGAGAGATAGATGTAGAGAAAGAGAGAGAGAGAGAGAGAGAGAGATCAATAGACAAACAAAAAAAAGGAGAAAGTGAAGTTGTTGAGAGAGGGAGTGAGAGAGAAAGAAGTTAAGAGAGAGAGAGAGAGGGTGAGAAAGACAAAGAGAAGTTTTGGAAAGAGAGACAAAGAGAGAGAATTGGAGAGAGAGATGGAGGGAGGGAAAGAGAAAAGACAAACAAAGAGAAAGAAAGTTAAGTTTTCTAGAGAAAGAGTGGGAGAGATAGTTTAAGAGAGAGGGAAAGATAGATTTAGTGAGAGAAAGTGAAGTTGTTGAGAGAGTGGAGAGAAAGAAGTTTAAGGGAGAGAGAGGGAGAGATAGAGTTAGTAAAAGACAAATTTTACAGCAAGAGAGAAAGAGACAGTCAGAAGTTTTTTAGAGAAAGCAAAAGAAGCTTTAAAAAAGGGCAAAGTTTTAGAGAGAGAGGGAGGTGTTGGGGAGAGCAAGAGGGAGAGAGAGAGAGAGACAGCTTATGAGAGAGTTTTAGAGAGAGGCAATATGTGGGAGAAGTTTTGGAGGAGGGGGGACTAAGAGAGACTGAAGTTTTAGGAAGAGTAAAAGAGAGAGTGAGAAGTTTTAGGGGGAGAGCTAGAGAGAGGGATCTTTTGAAAAAATGAAACCATGGGGAGAGAGAGATGGAGGGTGAGAAAGAGAACATTGGGAGAGGGAGGGGTTTTTGAGAGAGGTTGCAATGGAGAGAGGCAGACAGAGGGAGAAAGTGAAGATTTTGAAAGAGAGAGTGGGAGAGAAAAACGTTTAAGAGGGAGAGAAGGAGAAGTTTTGGAGAGAGAGATAGAGAGAGAGATAGATAGAGAGAAAGTGAAGTTGTTGAGAGAGAGATGAGAGACAAAGAAGTTTAAGAGAGAGAGAGGGTGAGAGAGACAAAGAGAAGTTTTGGAGAGAGAGACAGAGAGAAAGAGAACATTTGGAGAGAGAGAGAGGGAAAGAGAGAGAGAGAGACTGAGAGAGAAAGTGAAAGTGAAGTTTTTAGGAGAAAGAGTAGGAGAGAAAGAAGTTTAAGAGAGAGAGGGGGGAGAGAGAAAGAGAATTTTGCAGAGAGAGACAGAAAGGGAGAATAGGAGAGAAAAGATAGAGAGAGATAGATGAGAAAGAGTGTTAGGGAGGGGGAGAGATAGATAGAGAGAGAGGGAAGCTTTAGAAAGATTGAAAGAGAGAGAGAGAAGGAGAAGATTTGGAGCGAGAGAGAGAGAGAGAGACAAAGAGAATTTTAGAGGGAGACTGCAAGAGAGAAAGAGACCTAAATAGAAAGAGAGAGAGAAGATTTAGAGAGAGACTACAAAAGAGGGAGAGACAGACAGCCCAAGAGATAAAGTGAAGTTTTTGAGAGAGACAGAGTGGGAGAGTAAGAAATTTAAGAGAGAGAAAGAGAAGATTTAGAGAGAGAGATTGAGGAGGAGAACAAGAGAGAGTTGATAGCGAGAGAGGTAGAGCGAGTGAGAGACAGAGTTGAGAAAGAGAGAAAGAGACAGAGCAAGAGTGATGCAAATCCTGTCAAAAATAACAAGACGCAACAATAAAATTCATTTCCAAAACCATTTTACAATCAGATTTGTAGGTAGAAACCTCGACCTACTGTTTATAAGAAAACATGAACTTTGGTATGTGGAACTACCACAAACGAGATGGTGAATCATTTGATAAGTCGGATAAATGCCATAAGAGCAAGTTCTTGATAAGTTCAAAAAGTTCTTCAAAGAACCAAAGAAAAAACTGAAACTGATCTGATCTTCAATAATAAGCCAAATTGATCTCCTTAAATCTCTCAAATCCATGTGAATCTTGCTAAGTATGGCCTGTAATTGCTGAATGATTCCACATACTTAAGTTGAAAGTAATCCTTCCAAGTGTATGAGCTTCTTCCACATGTATGGGCTTCAGCAAAGTGCTGAAATTACTGCACCACTTGGATCAAAGAAATCCATCCTTGATCTGCACTTGAGTCCAAGTATTTGGGCCTCAAAAAACGTTCCTCAACCCAAATGTTCTACATCAATCCATTGAAAGCTTCTTTAAACCTTCTAGCTCTAGCTCTTGTAATTGGACCAGTTGGAATATAAATTGGATCAGCTGTATCTGCCTTGCCTGTATAATCAAAGAGGAAGAGAAGATTTGGAGAGAGAGAGAGAGAGAGAGGTAGACAGATAGATAGATAGAAAGAGAAAGTGAAGTTGTTGAGAGAGGGAGTGGGAGAGAAGGAAGTTTTGGAAAGAGAGATAGCAAGGGAGAGTAAGAGAGAGGGAGACAGAGAGAGAGGGAATGAGAGAGATAGACAGACAAATAGAGAAAGCAAATGTTTTGGGAGAAAGAGTGGGAGAGAAAGAAGTTTAAGAGAGAAAGAGAGGGAGAGATAGGGTTAGTGAAAGACAAATTTTAGACAAAGAGAGAAAGAGACAGATAGAAGTTTTTGAGAGAAAGCAAAAGAAGTTAAAAAAAGGGAGAATTTTAGAGAGGGAGAGGGAGAAAGGAACATGCAAAGAGAGAGAGAGAGAGAGAGAGAGAGCATATGAGAGAAGTTTCAGAGAGAGACAATGTAGGGAAGAGGTTTTAGAGGAGGAGGAGAGAGAGAGAAACTAAAGTTTTAGGGAGGGAGAGAGAGAGGGTGAGAAGTTTTAGGAAGAGAGCTGGAGAGTGGGAATCTTTAGAAAAAATGAAAGTGTGGGGGAGAGAGAGAGAGAGTGGCTTAGAGGGAGAGAAAGAAAACATGTGTAGAGGTGAGAGGTTTTTGAGAGAGACTGCAAGAGAGAGAGGGAAAGAGAGCGAGAGGTAGATAGAGAGAGAAAATGAAGTTTTTGAGAGAGAGAGTGGGAGAGAAAGAAGTTTAAGAGAGAGAGGGTGAGAGAGAAAAAGAGAAGTTTTGGAGAGAGCAACAGAGAGGGAGAGCAAGAGAGAGAAGATAGAGAGAGATAGAGAGAGAAAGTTAAGTTGTTGAGAGAGCAAATGGGAGAGAAAGAAGTTTAAGAGAGAAAGAGGGAGGGATAGAGTTGTGAGAGACAAATTTTAGTCAAAGAGAGAAGTTCTAAAGAGCGAGACAACATATGCGAGAAGTTTAAGAGGAGGGGAGAGAGAGATTGAAGTTTTACAGAGAGCAAGAGAGAGAGGGAGAGAAGTTTTAAGGAGAGAGCTAGAGAGAGACAGGGAACTTTAGACAGAATGAAAGTGAGGAAGAGAGACAGGAGAGAGAGAGAGAGAAAGAGAAAGAGATTGAGAGAAATAGGGAAAAGAGAGAGAGAGAGAGAGAGAGAGAGATAGACAGACAGATAAAGAAAGCAAAGTTGTTGAGAGAGAATGGGAGAAAAAGAAGTTTAAGAGAGAGACAAAGAGAAGTTTGGGAGAGAGAGACCGAAAGAAAGAGTGTTGGGGAGGGAGAGAGAGGGACAAAGAGATGGATGCTTTCAAAAGAATGAAAGAGAGAGAGAGAGAGAGAGAGAGAGAGAGAGAGAGAGAGAGAGAGAGAGAGAGAGAGAGAGAGGTTCTATTAGAACGACATGGAAAGGAGGTTTTGAGAGAGAGAGGTAAAGAGAGAGGGAAGGCATGTGTATGTTTGGGAGGAAGGGATGGGGGGAGAGAGATTGTGTTAGTGAGAGACAAATTTTAGACAAAGAGAGAAAGAGACAATAGAAGTTTTTGAGAGAAAACATAAGAAGTTTTAAACAAAGAGAGAAGGTTTAGGGACAGAGGGAGGTGTTGGGGAGAGTGAGAACAAAAGTGAGAGAGAAGTTTTAGAGCAAGAGAGAGAGAAAGAGAGCATATGAGAGAGGTTTCACAGAGAGAGAGAGGGAGAGTGAAGCTTGAGGGTAGGCATGGGGGAGAGAAGTTTTAGAAAGAGGGAGAGAGAGAAAGAAGTTTTAGAAAGGGAGCTAGAGAGAGAGGGAAGCTTTAGAAAGAATGAAAGAAAAAGAGATGGAGAGAGAAAGAGAACATTTTGGGAGTGAGAGAGAGAGAGTGGGAGAGAAAGAACTTTAATAGGAGAGAGAGGAAGAGAGAGGGAAAGAGAAGTTTTGGGAGAGAGACAGAGAGGGAGAGAAGATAGATAGAGAAGTTTTAGGGAGAGCGCTAGAGAGAGGGAAGCATTAGAAAGAAGCAAAGAAAGAGAGACAGAGAGAGAAGCAGAACATTTGGAGAGAGAGAGAGAGAAAGAGAAGTTTTAGAGAGAGACTACAAGAGAGAGAAAGATAGACAAACAGACAAACAGAAAGTGAAGTTTTAGAGAGAGGAGAGAGTGGGAGAGAAAGAAATTTAAGAGAAAAAGAGGCAGTGAGAGAGAAAGAGAAGTTTAAAGAGAGACTACAATAGAGGAGAGACAAATAGATGATAAAGTGAGAAAGAGAGAGAGAGTAGGGAGAGAGAAGTTTTAGAGGGAGAGAGTGAAGCTTAGGAGTGAGAGAGAGAGAAGTTTTAGAGAGAGTGTGAGAGAGAGGTGTTTTAGGGAGAGCCTAGAGAGAGAGGGAAACATTAGAAAGAAGCAAAGAAAGAGAGATAGAGAAAAAGAAAGAGAAGTTTTTGAGAGAGACTTGAGAGAGGAGAATAGATCGACAAACAGATAGAGTGAGAAAGAGAGAGTGGAGAGAGAGAAGTTTTAGAGAGAAAAAGTGAAGCTTTAGGGAGGGCAAGAGAGAGAGAAGTTTTAGAGAGATTGAGAGAGAGAGAGGGCTTAGGGAGAAGGATAGAGAGAGAAAGGGAAGCTTTAGAAAGAATGAAAGAGAGAGAAAGGGAAAGAGAGAGAGAGTGTGTGAGAAAAAGAAGTTTAAGAGAGAAAGAAAGAAGTTTTGGTGAGAGACAGACATATATAGCAAGAGAGAGAAGATAGAGAGAGGAAGCGTATGAAAGAGAGAGGGTGATATAGACAGAGAGCTAAAGAGAGTGAGAGAACTTTATATAGAAAAAGTCAGACAGAGAGACCAACATGGACAGAGTGAGTGGGGAGAGAAAGTGAAGCTTTAGGGAGGGCAAGAGAGAGAAGTTTTAGAGTGAGCAAAAAAGAGCGAGACAAAGAAAAAGTGATGTTTTTGAGAGAGAATACGCGACAAAGAAGTTTAAGAGAGAGAGGGAGAGAAGGAGAAAGAGAAGCTTTGGATAGATAGAGACAGAGAAATAGAGCAAGAGAGAGAAGATAGAGAGAGTGAGCATAAGAGAGAGAGTGAGAGATAGAGAGCACAAGAGGCACCTAGAGAGAGATAGACAGAATATGAGATAAGTTTTAAAATAGGAGAGAGAGATTGAAGTATTAGGGACAGCGAGAGAGTGGGAAGTTATAGGGAGAGAGCTAGAGAAGAGAGAGGGAAGCTTTAGAAAGAATGAAAACAAAGGAGAGAGAAAAATATAAAGAGAAAAAGACAACATTTGAAGCTGAGAGAGAGAGAGAGAGAGAGAGAGAGAGAGAGAAACAGATAGAGAGAGAAAGTGAAGTTTTTGAAAGAGAGAGTGGAAGAGATAGATGTTTAAAAGGGGGAGAGAGAGAGGTTTAGAGTGCAAGAGGGAGAGAGACAGACAGAGAGAGAATGTGAAGTTGTTGAAAGAGAGTGGGAGAGAAAGAAGTTTAAGAGAGAGAAGGAGGGAGGGATATAGTTCACGAGAGATGAATTTTAAACAAAGAGAGAAAGAGACAGACGTAAATTTTCATGAGAAAGCAAAAGAAGTTTTAAACAAAAGGAGAAAATTTAGAGAAAAGGAGGGAGGTGTTGGGGGGAGAGAGAAGTTTTAGAGAGAGCAAGAGAGAGAGAAAGAACTTTTATATAGAAAAGATAGAGTGAGCATATTAGAGAGGTTGCAGAGAGAGAGACAGCATATGATGGAAGTTTTAGAGGAGGACAGAGAGAGAGAGAGTGAAGGTTTTGGGTAGTCAAGAGAGAAAAGTTTCAGAGAGAGTGAGGGAGAAGTTTTAGCAAGAGAGCAAGAGAGAAAGGGAGAGAAGCATTAGAAAGAATGAAAGAAACAGCGGTCGAGAGAGAAAGAGAAGATTCGGAGAGAGAGAGAGAGAGAGAGAGAGAAGTTTTAGAAAAAGAGAGGGAAAGGAAGACAAACAGACAAAAAGGGAAAGTGAAATTGTTGAGAGAGAGTGGGAGAGAAAGAAGCTTAACAGAGAGAGGGTGAGAGAGAGAAAGAGAAGTTTTGGAGAAAGAGAGACAGAAAGGGAGAGTAGGAAAGAAAAGATAGAGAGAAAGAGAGAAAGAGAGAGAGAGAGAGACAGACAGACAAACAAACAGAGAGAGAAAGTCAAGTTTTTGAGAGAGAATGGGGGAAAGAAAGAAGTTTAAGAAAAAGAGAGAGGGAGAGAAGGAGAGAAATAGAAGTTTTGGAGAGAGAGACAGAGTGGGAGAGAAAGAGAGAGAAGATAGAGAGAGCTAGAGAGAGACAGGGAGTGAGAGAGAGAGTGCATATCAGAGAAGTTTAAGAGAGAGAGATGTATGAGAGAAGTTTTCAAGGAGGAAAGAGAGTGTAAGTTTTAGGGAGAGTGAGCTAGAGAGAAGTTTTAGATAGAGTGACACAGAGAGAGAGAGACAGAGAGAGAGTGGGAAGCTTTAGAAAGAATGAAGGAAAGAGAGACAAAGAGGGAAAGAAGATTTGGAGAGAGAGAGAGAGAGAGAGAGAGAGAGAGAGACAGAGTTTTAGAGAGAGATTCCAAGAGAGAGATAGAGAGCCAAACAAAAAGAGAAATAGAAGTTTTTAAGAGAGAGAGTGGGAGAGAAGGAAGGTTAAGGGAGAGCAAAAGGGAGAGACTTGGAGAAAGAGAAGTTTTGGAAAGAAAGACTAAGAGGAAGAGATGTGGAAAACAATAGAGATTGTTGGGCTGAGAGAGAGAAAGAGAGGTTTTTGGGAGAGAGAGTGGGAGAGAAAGAAGTTGAAGAGTAGGAGAGAGAGAGAAGTTTTTGGAGACAGAGACAGAGAGAGGGAAAGAGAGAGACTGACAGCCAGACAGAGAGAGAAAGTGAAGTTTTTTGAGAGATAGTGTGGGAGAGAATGAAGTTTAAGAGAGAAAGGCGAAGAAAGAAAGAAAGAGAAGTTTTGGAGAGAGAGACAAAGAGCGAGAGGAAGAGAGAGAAGATAGAGGGAGATAAAGTGATGTTTCAGAGGGAGAGAGTGGGAGATAAAGAAGTTTAAGAGACATAGAGAGAGAGAGAGAGAGAGAGAGAGAGAGAGAGAGAGAGAGAGAGAGAGAGGTTTTGGAGAGTAAGATTGAGAGGGAGAGATCTAGAGATGGAGAGAGAGAAAGAGAGAGAGAGAGAGAGAGGTTAGGAGAAAGAGAGAAAGTTTGTTGGGCAAGGTGGGAGAGTGTGTGAGTGTTGGAAAAAGTGAGAGTGAGAGGGAGATGGAGAAGATGGAGAGAGAGAAAGAGAGAGAGAAATTTTGGAGTGAGATTGCAAGAGAGAGGGAGTGGGTGTGTGAGTATGTTGGGGAGGGAGAGAGATAGAGTTAGTGAGAGACAAATTTTAGGCAAAGAGAGAAAGAGACAAATAGAAGTTTTTGAGAGAAAGCAAAAGAAGTTTTAAACAAATAGAGAAGTTAAGAGAGAGAGGGAGAGAGATAGACCAACATAGAGTTATAGAGAGCATATGACAGAAGTTTAAGAGAGACAGCATGAGAGAGAAATTTTGGGGGGAGAGAAAGAAGTTTTAGGGACAGATCTACAGAGAGAGAGGGAAGGTTTAGAAAGAATGAAAGAAAGACAAAAAGAGAAAGAGAAAATCTGGAGAGAGAGAGAGAGAGAGAGAGAGAGAGAGAGAGAGAGAGAGGGAGAGTAGGAGAGAGAAGATAGAGAGTTGTAGAGAAGAAGAGAGACAGAGAGAGATAAAGAGAAAAGGAGAAGACTTGGAGAAAGAGAGAAAGAGAAGTTTTAGAGGGAGATTGCAAGAGAGAGAGAGAGAGAGAGAGAGAGAGAGAGAGAGCAAAACACAAAGAGAGAGAGAAGTTTTGGATAGAGCTAGAGAGAGAACTTATATATAGAAAAAGAGAGAGAGAGTGTGTGATATAGAGAGAGAGTGGGGAGAGAGAAGTTTAAGAGAGAGAGTGAAGCTTTAGGGAGAGTAAAAGAGAGAAGTTTTAGAGAGAACAAATGCAAGAGAGAGAGAGAGAGAGAAGTTTTGGTTAGAGTTAGGGAGAGGACTTATATATAGAAAAAGAGAGAGAGAGAGAGAGACATAGAGAGATAGTGGGGAGGGAAGTTTAAGAGATAGAGAGAGTGAAGCTTTAGGGAGGGCAAAAGAGAGAAATTTTAAAGAGAGCAAGAGAGAGAGAGAGAGAGAAGGAGAGAAGGTTTAGGGAGAGAGCTAGAGAGAGAAGGAAGCTTTAGAAAGAGTGAGAGAGAGAGAAGGAGTGAGGGAGAAAGTGATGTTTTTGAGAGAGAGAGTGCAAGAGAAAGAAGTTTAAGTGAGAGAGGGAGAGAGGGAGAAAAAGAAGTTTTGGAGAAAGAGATAAAGATAGAGAGCAAGAGAGAGAATATAGAGAGAGTGAGAGAGAGAGCAACCTAGAAAGAGAGGGACACATATGAGAAGTTTCAGAGACAGAGACAGCGTATGTGAAAAGTCTAAGAGGAGGAGAAAGAGACATTGAAGTTTTACAGAGAGTGAAAGAGAGAGAGAGATGTTTTAGGGAGAGAGCTAGAGAGAGGGGAAGCTGATATGAACCCACCTAACTCCACCTCAAAAGATAGCTTGTAAGGAGAGGTTTGCGAACTCATATATGTAACACCCAAGACCTCTCTACCTAACTAATGTAGGACTTCATCATTCCTGACCCCTTTAGACTATATGTCCTTGTATAGAGAACCAGGATCCATGGTCCATACTGACCAGAGCAGGGTAGGTTCTAATACCATATGATATGACCCACCTAACTCCACCTCAAAAGCTAGCTTGGAAGGGGAGGTTTGCAAATTCATATATATAACACCCAAGACCTCTCTGCCTAACCAATGTAAGACTTCATCAGAAGCTTTACAAAGAATGAAAGCAGAAAGAGAGAGAGAGATAGAGAGAGAAAGAGAAACATTTGGAGAGGGAGGGAGAAGATTTTGAGAGAGCCTAAGGGAGAAGTATCCCATAAGCTTGTTTTCATGTCTCTCTCCGCATTTATTATTTCACCACATTAACTAGATCACTAGGACTTCATTTAGCTTGTAATGTAAGATTTAAGTAATAGCTTGAAAGAAATGGATAGAGGTCTAATGGAGAGTGCAAGATTGAGCATACAAATCCTTGTATTTGCCTTTTCATTTTCAACAATTTGGGAATCTTACTAGAACAAGGAGAAATCTACTTTCTTCTGCCCATCTTTTTGCTTTGGGCTGACTCCTTTTTCTTTTTTAGTTCTTTTTTTATTTCCGAAGATTCCCTTTTATTTTTGCCTTTTCATAGCTAAGGCTTTGACCAAATGGAAAAGCATTGCCGAGTTATTCCTTACAGCATTCTCTCTCAGCCAATAACTTTGTTGCTCCTTTGACTCTCCTTTAGGGTAAGAATCATCATTATATATATATTTTTGTTGAGAGGTCAAGGTGAATGAGGGTCAAAGAAAAGAACATTTGATAGTGGCCTTTGTATCCTTTAAGGCTCAAATGAGTGACTATGGATATTTCACATTAAAGTTAGCTTGAAAGGTCCAAATAGTCCAAAAATGGCATAGATCACTTCTCTAGCTATTGCAGTGTTTAACGAATTGTCTCAAGGGACATTCAAGCAAGTTCTAGGATACTTGTTTTCTCATAGCAGTCTTATGTGCTATAAGATATCACACCCTCACCACTACTTATATTACTTGATCTATTCTGTCATCTAAGAGAATTGAATATTTTTAAGGCAATCTAATTTTGTCATTGGCGAAATGAATCTGAGTAGGACGAAATTAAGATAACTAATTAACAATTTATTGCTCTTAGACACCAAAACATGAAAAGCTATTCTAACCTTGATTGCCCCCAGTTTATTTTGGTAATAGTACCCCATCCTTAAGTGTCTACCATTCATCATCGCTCATAATATTAGATAAAGAAATTATATAAAAGGGGAAGGAATGAAATGACATACAATACATTCATCATGCAAGATGTTTTACTAAATTCAAAAGGGTGCCCATACGTAGTCATTGCCAAGGTCTTGGCCAGGACCATTAACAGATGCCATGGCAACATTTTTCCTTTTCTCTTTTTTAGGACACATGAGAATGCATATGATGTTTCTAATGAATTATGTATGGGGGCATGTATCAAGAGTTAAGGATGACTCTTTGCCATAAAACTACATGAAAGATATGTACAAAGAAGAAAGCAACATTTTTTTTCTTCTTTTTTTTTCTTTTTTCCTTTTTTTGATGAAACCTCTAAAGAATAAAACATGTTATTGAATGAAAGATGAAACATGCGATGCTAATGTAAATGAGTAAGTAATGAAATGATGGAAGTGTGAACAATAAGAATTGCAAAATAACCATTACATTTATCAAAAGCAATTTTAAGTACAATAAACATCCATGGGTTCCTTTTAAGTATGCAAGACTCAAACTTTTGAGGTTTTACAAAAGATACTCGACTACTCAAAACTTCCTAGCATATCAAGGTCTTTGTACAAATCCAAAGAAAATCTCCGATGGGTCAGGGGGGATGTCATGCTCCACTATTGTTTGGGCTCTAACTCTAGCCTCTTGTGCTATCCTCCATCATTGGTCAAAGGTTCATGAGCCATCCTCTCGAAGTGATCTTGTTCTAGGACCAACTCTAGCTTTCCTAATGATGGGTCTAGTCAGGCCATATTGTCTCTCCTTAATCCTTCTTCTTGGAGCACTAAAGTATAGTGGAGATGCACATTTACTTTTTCGAGCACTTCTTAGTAATTATCTAGTTGCCTCTTTAAATCTTGAATTTTTCTTCATATCAAAATTGATTACACTGAATACAGCCAACCATTTGCTCTTTTTCCCTCTTCAAGGTTCAGATGGCTTGGGCATGCTTAATTTGGGCCTGTTGCAGCTCTTAGTTCTCCTTTTTAAGTGCCAACACTTCAGATCCTAGAGAATCACGTGCTTCCCTCAGATCTTATTTAGTAGTCTTTTGTTTTTTGGTAGCTCTCTCTAGCTTGCTCTAGAAATTCTTAAACATTTTCTTGTACTGGCCCGCCTTTTCTTGTTCTACCTCCTTCCTTCTATTAATATCTTTTTTAAGCAACTCTATCCTTTTTCTTGACTGCATATCTTGGATTAATAGTTGCTGTTCTTTGCCCTGCATTCTACCTCTATTTTTGAAGTTCTCGCACATTTCTTTGTATTGGGCTTGCAACTGCTGATAGGCTTGCTTTTCTATGACTTCAACATTGTAGGGACTTGGGCAACCTCTTCACCTAGCTTAGGAAGTGCGAGTGTGTGAACTATTAACGGCACAAAACCCTCCTTTAGTTCTGTGATAGTAAAGATATGCTTCCATAGTAACCCTTTTTGTGCTTATCAAGGGCTCGATATACCTAGCATTTGGCCATGCAACTCAGGCCTCTCTCATGCTAGTCATATTAGAATTTTCTCCATAAGAAGCATCTAAAAGACCCAATGCATGAGTTGCAGGAATGAATTGCATGCCAACCATCTATCTTCTCACCATCGTAGGTGCATAATCAATTATTCCTTGGGGACCAACAAGGGGAACTCCAGCGTTATTACCACATTGATATAGGGTAGGGACAACAGGCAACCAAGGTGCCTTCCATCTAACTCCCTTTAGCTTGGATAAGGCTTGCATCCATTGGCTAATTGCAGGTCCCTCTTTAGGCCACTGCAGGTTGGCAAGCTCAAAAAGAGTGTTTCTTCTAGTGTTAAAGTCATGAGAGAGACTTATAGTGGGATACCCTAAATGCTCATTGTTGGTAGGTGGCTGAAGGCCCAGATAGTTAAGAGTTGAGCACAACCAGCAAGTACCCTTCTCCCTTTTCTTGAAGATAGCACAATAAGCTCAATGTTTCATATAAGATAGGTGGTGTTGGATGAACCCCATGCTCCACTTGCACAAATAGCAAGGTAGCCTGATGATCAATATAGCCCTTGAATCTTGGATACAAAATCAACCCATATATAGCTAAAGCCAATAGACTAAAACCTCTCTTGGTATCAATGTGCTGCTTCAACATTGTCATAATCACATTAATTGGGACGTCTTGAAAACCTCCCTTGGTTTCATAGAGATATTTAGCATCTTGAGTCATAATTCCCAAGATATTGGCCAATTGTCTATTGGGAGAAGATTTGAGTTGTGAAAGTATATTTTTGTACTAGCACCAGAGTCAATTTTCAGAATGGCATCATATTCTTCAAATGTGAATACTTGATATACTGGGTCCCAAAAAGAGAGTAGAGCTCTGGTTAGAGATTCATCCACTGGCACAAACAAGAGGTAGGCTAAATGTCCATATCTCTTTTCAAACTCCTCTTTTTTGGTCATGGCATTCCAAATCTGTTTAAGGTCTGTCAAATCATGCTGCTTGAAGGCAATTCTTCTGACTTTCGGTAGGACAGGGACATAATCAGCAAGTATGCAATCCCCACGTTCCTTTTGACATCTATGCTGTGATTCTCTAACTCCTTCTTCAGTATCAATCAGGGACCCCATGGATGGTGGTATAGTGGAATGAGCCATGTAATGATTACTTTGACAATCCTATAATGCACAATGCCCAAGAAAAGCCCATTTCATGGACTTAAATTAACCCTTAGGAGAGTTTCAAGCACCTTCATAGAAACAAAGGCTTCTTGAAGGCTAACCTTACTCCACTCCTATCTAGTCCTTGGTAAACAATGATGTTATACATGCAATGGGGAAGATGAGCATTAAAGAATGTAACAAACATGCAATGGTAGTCATGATGCAAAAGTATTCCCCTGACTCCTAAAAGGGTGGATTCTAGGCTTTATTCTTGACCCAAAGGTTACACCTCTTAAGTGGGTTAATTCTAAATTTCAATTAATGTGATGGTTAAGTTCTAGGATCCTACATTAGGTTCCCAAATTGTTCTCATGCTTAGTTAGGAGAGGCCTCCAATCCTTGCCCATGACAGACTACAAACAAAAAGGGTTCAATTTGAGTGGGGGTTTGTCAGGCGCCTGCATGGAAACAAGGTCTCTCGAAGGCTAACCCTCTAGCCTAGAACGGTGACCTATGCAGTCCAAGTATAGGGCACAGGGATCATCACCTCCCCTTTTATAGTGTGTGAAACTGAGAGTGCAGTGTGTGAAGGGAACGAAACTAACACCCACAAAAACCTCTATCACAAGAGAAAGATGGTACAAATAGGAATACTGAAGAAATTATCTAAGATAAAACATTCTCTCATGAGAAGGCAGAAAGCATACCTTGTGTCTTAGTATCATCACAATTTATGTGAAAAACTATAATTACCAAATACACAAAGCATGTGAAGACAAGACCTCAGAATGAAACCACAAATGTGAAGCATGATAATAAATAACATTCTCATAATGCAACATAAAATTAATCTGCATGGTTTAACCCTCTAAAAGTGTCCCCAGTAGAGTTGCCAAGCTGTCACAATGTCTGCACGATGCAAGCAGGAGAAAAACAATCAAGTTTATCGACATCAATCATCAAGTTTATTTACACAAATATGTTTTAAAGAAAGCAAGGAGTCGCCACTGATCTAAAATCTTGGTGAGATCGGACACCTTAAAAGAATGGTCTGCGTTCATTTTTAAAATAGTTTTAGGGGTTACTTACATGTAAGGAAGATATTAGCACTCTTACAATACCCTTTCGGTAACATCTTAATTTTATGCCACTTACGGTTGCCATGAATTTTGTCTATGCTTCCTTACTAGAGAAAATTAAATGTTATCATTTTTTATTGTAAATATTTTAAAAAAATATGCTCATCCTATTCAGGTGGGCGCCTAATTCAGGCTCATGGGAAGAAATGCATTCGCCTTTAGTTCCCATGACATTTTTTAGTAAAAACATTGATTTTGGTGGGAAATTTGATAAGAAATATAGGTGTAGACTCGTTCCTATTCAAGTGGGAGTCTAATTAAGTTACAAGAAGAAATGCCTTCACCTTTGCTTCTTGTAATTTATTTTTAAAAAGCTTATTTGGGTAGTTTTTTGCAAAAATAGATTGAAATACACCATTCCTCTTTAGGTTATGCTGTTACAAGTCATAAAAGTAAATGCCTTCGCCTTTACTCTTACAACTTTAAAAGAGAAATTATTTTGCAAAAGGATAGTATTTAAAGGAAAAGTTCTCATGCTCATTTTTATTTTCTCTTACTTTGCTTGTTTATTTATTCCATTTATCAAATTTGAGCATGGAATGTGTGACATCATGCATAAACAGAGAGACAAAATCAATGATGCACCTAAAATGCCATGAAACAAGACATCTAGTGTGTAGAAACTCAAAAAAAATTATGCATGGCCGAGTTTTATCAACTCAGCAAGTTGACTCAGTGTGATCATCCAAGTTTAGCGAGTCAGGTCAGTGGTTGACTCAATATGGTTATACGAGTTCAGCCAATTACAGACTGTGTACAGTGACATGCACTGAAGAATAGTGCTATGCAAAATGATTTCAGCTTTTATTCATGCCAGAACTAGGATAAACATGCCAAAACTCAGCAATATGCATACAACAAGCATGGCCGGAACTCATTCAGCTAACATCTACGCAATGCATGCCACAACTCAGCAAATTGCACACAGCAAGCAGGGCCAAAGTAAGAAGAATGAGTTATAGACACAACTTATCAAGAACCAATAGTCATACAAAAGCCAAGAGGATCCAAGCTCAATCACATTCGTGAAAATATAGAACCGAAGCAAACCAAAATAGGGAGCAGAGCATACCTCTTTGTCCTTATGTGCAGCAGTTTTTTGGGTGTCTACCCATCTCTATTCTCTGGCTCATTGTACAAAGGCTTCATGGTATTCCTTTTGGTGCAATACCTGAGCTTCTTGGGGGTTCTAGGTGGGAGAAGGAACTTGGTTCCTCTTGTATGTGTGCACTCTGTTTTTATGCTCTTGGACAGGGGAATGACCTCTTCAAGTGCTCTCGGATGGAAGAAACTCTCCGATGCTTGGAGACTCTAGGTCCCAATAGCTCTTTGATGATGATGGAATTTTTGTATCCCTGTCCGGCTGGAGAACGAACTCTCCTTTTTATAGCCAACATTGGGACTGGCTTTCTTCTATCAATGGGTCACTGCCCCTCTTCCAGGCAGGGCATCACTCTTGCTACTATTCTGCTGTCTTGTTTCACACACTTCTGGCATCTACAATGTCATGCTGCAAGCCGTCACCTTGCTGGTGTGTTGTGGCTCTGTATGTTGCCACAGCTTGTCTCTGCTGTCCTTGCTGCTGTGGCAGCTAGCACAGCTTGTAGAGTGGTGACACATGTTCCATCACCAATGCAAGTGGCTTTCTTCTTTTGCTTGCATGCAACTCCACGTTGCTGCCTCCTCTGCCATGTCACAGTGCCCACCCCATTTGCCTTTGCTAGCCGTCTCTTTGCTTCATTCACCCACCATGACTTTGTTGTTTTCTGCACACTTTTGGCACTGTTCTGCAAGTTAGTTGCTGCAACCTGCAGGTTCTACACCCTACCCAGTCCAACTGCTACCATAGCAGCCAGTGGAAGCTGCTGAAGTTTGATGAGGGGCAGTGGAGCTACTCTTCCCCTGCTATTCCATTCTGCTGTGCCGCCCATGTCCATCATATCTGCTGATGTTCTCCTGCTGTAACATCTAGTGGAGGATGCTGAAGTTTAATGAGGGAAGAGTGCTGACTTAGCTTGCTCTTAGAGGAAGAAGGAGGAACCGACTTCTCAAGGGGAATAAGGCACCGACTTCAAAGGAAAAGCAGGGGTTCCTAAGGGGAGAGACCGGCTTGGAAGGGGAATTAGCAAACAAAGGGTGGTCAGTTCTCTGCAAGGGAGCCAACCCCTCCTCATGCATATCTTTTTTTAATTTTTTTAAAATTTTATTATTTTTACTCTTTCTTCTTTTTTCTTCTTTCTCTTTTTTTGGCTTTTTCTTATATTTATTTTTTTATAGTCATTTTTAGTATTGTTTATTGTTTATTTTGTTTAAAAATCTAACATAACTTAGTTTAGGGTTCTAGACAAAATTTGGTGTCTACAACTGCCCCCATTTGCTTATATTTCTAGGAACTAGAAAGTAAGCAAAGGTAGAAGACACAATTTCGTTCGGAACAATGTAGGGTTAAGTCGATTGAAGCTTGACTTTGGCTAGAGTATAAAGGGTTAACTCAAACGAGGCTCAACTCTGACACAAATGATAAGGTTGAGTCAAATGAGACCCGATCCAGTACAAATGGTAAGGTTGAGTCAAACAAGGCCCAACTCTGATACAAATGATAAGGGTGAGTCAAATGAGGCCTGACTCTAACACAAATGATAAGGTTAAGTCAAACGAGGAATTACTCTAACACAAACAATCAGTTTGAGTCGAACGAGGCCTGACTCTGGTACAAATGATAAGAGTGAGTCAAACGAGGCCTAACTCTAACACAAAGATAAGGTTGAGTCAAATGAGACTCAACTCTGGCATAAATGGTAAGATTGTGTCAAATGAGGCCCAGCTCCAGCACAAATAGTAAGGTTGAGTCAAATGGGACCTGACTCTGGCACAAATTATAAGGTTGAGTCAAACGAGACCCGACTCTAGTACAAATAGTAAGGCTGAGTCAAACGAGGCCCAACTCCAGCACAAATGATAAGGTTGAGTCAAACGAGGCCCGACTCCACTACAAATGGTAACATTGAGTCAAATGAGGTTTGAATCCAGCACAAATGGTAAGGTTCAGTCAAACAAGGCCCAACTCTGGCATAAATAGTAAGGTTGAGTAAACGAGGATCGACTCTAATGCAAATGGTAAGGTTGAGTTAAACAAAGCCTAACGCTAGTGCAAATAATAAGGTTAAATCAATCAAGAGAAAGAAGTTTTGGCGAGAGCAACAAAGAGGGAGAGGAAGAGAGAGAAAGAGAGAGGTAAAGAGAAAAAGAAAGATAGAGAGAGATCGAGAAAGATGGAGGAAGAGAATGGTGGGGGAAAAAGGTGAGAGAGATTGTTGGGCAAAGAGAGAGAGCATGTATGTGTGTTGGGGGGAAAGAGAAAGAGAGAGACCAAAGTTTTATACGAAGAGAGAGAGAGAGAGAAAGAAGAAGAAGGTATTGGGGAGAGTGAGAGTGAGAGATAGAGGAAAGTTTCAAAGAGAGCAAGTCTGAGAGAAGTTTTAGAGAGAACTAGAGAAAGAGGGAGAGAGACATAGAGAGAGAGAGAGAGAGAGAGAGAGAGAGGGAGGAGGAGGAGGAGTTTTAGATGCAAAGAGATAGCATACGGCAGAAGTTTTAGAGGAAGAAAGGGGGAGACAAAGGGGGTGAAGTTTTAGGGAGGATGAGAGTAAGTTTTAGAGAGAGAGAGACAGTTCAGCTTTTGAAGAGAAAGAGAAAATGGTTTAAGGGGCAGACAGAAGTTTTTGAGAGAAAGTGAAAGAAGTTTTAAACAAAGAGAGGAGTTTTAGTGAGAGAGGGGGGGGGAGATGTTGGGGACAGCGAGTGTGAGAGAGAAAGGTTTTAGAGAGAGCAAGTGACAGAGAAGTTTTAGAGAGAACTTTTAAATAGAAAAAGATAGAGATAGTGTGTGACATAGAGAGAGAGCTGTAGAAAGTGAAAGAACTTTTATATAGAAAAAGGCACAGAGAGAGAGCAACATAGAGAGAGAAAGAGTGAGGAGAGAGAAGTCTTAGAAAGAAAGTGTATGAGAGAAGTTTCAGAGAGTGACAGCATATGAGAAAAGTTTTAGAGGAGGAGATAGAGAGAGTGAAGATTTGGGGAGGACGAGAGAGAGAGAAGTTTTTGAGAGAGCAAGAGAGAGAGAGAAAGAGAAGTCTTCGGGAGAGAACTAGAGAGAGAGGGAAGCTTTAGATAGATGAAAGAGAGAGAGAGAGAGAGAGAGAGAGAGAGAGAGAGAGAGAGAGAGAGAGAGAGAGAGACTGACAGAGATAAAGTAATGTTTTTTAGGGAGAGAGTACAAGAGAAAGAAGTTTAAGAGAGAGGGAGAGGAGAGAAAAAGAGAAGTTTTGGAGAGAGTGACAGAGATAGATAGATAGAGGAAGAGAGAGAGCAAGAGAAAAAGTGAGAGATAGAGAGAGACAGACAAACAAATAGAGAGAAAGTGAAGTTGTTGAGAGAAGGAATGGGAGAGAAAAGAGTTTAAGAGAGAGAGATGGTGAGAATGAAAAAAATGTTTTGGAGAGAGGGCCAGAGAGGGAGAGTAGGTGAGAGCAGATGGAGACAGAGAGAGATAAAGTTAAGTTTTTGAGAGAGAGAAAGAGAAGTTTTGGTGAGAGAGACAAAGAGGGAGAGGAAGAGAGGGAAGATAGAGAGAAAGAGAGAAAAAGAAGACAAAGAGAGAAAGAGGGAAAAAGTGAGAGAGATTGTTGGACACAGAAAGAGAGTGTGTTGGGGGGCAGAGAGGAAGAGAGAGAGAGAGAGAAAGAGTGTTGGGGAAGAGAAGAAAGAGATAATGAAAGAGAGAGAGAGAGAGAGAGACAGAAGTTTTGTACAAAGAGAGAAGTTTTAGAGAGAGAGAGGTGTTGGGGATAGCAAGACCGAGAGAGAGAGAGAGAGAATTTTGAAAGAGAGTGAGTCCAAGAGAAGTTTTAGAGAGAACTAGAGGGAGAGTGAGAGTGACATAGAAAGAGAGAGAGACAGGGTATGACAGAAGTTTTAGAGGAAGAAAGGGGGACAAAAAGAGAGTGATGTTTTAGGGAGGATGAGAAAGAGTAAGTTTTAGAGAGAGAGAGAGATAAAGTTCAATTTTTGAGTAAGAGAAAGTGGGAGAGAAAATGGTTTAAGAGAGAAAACAGAAGTTTTGGAGAGAGAGACTATGAGGGAGAGCAATAGAGTGAAGAGAGAAAGAGTAGTAGAGAGAGACAAAGATCTAGAGAAAGTGAGAGAGGCAGAGTGTGTCTGTGTGCTGGGAAGGGGGAGAGAGAGAGATAGATTTAGTGAGAGACAAATTTTAGACAAAGAGAGAAAGAGACACAGAAGTTTTTAAGAGAAAGTAAAAGAAGTTTTAAACAAAGAGAGGAGTTTTAGAGATATATATATATAGAGAGAGAGAGAGAGAGAGAGAGGTGTTGCGGGACAGCAAGAGTGAAAGAGAGAGAGGTTCTAGAGAGAGCAAGTGACAGAAATTTTAGAGAGAACTCAACAGAGAGAGAACTTTTATATAGAAAAAGATAGAGAAGAGGGAGAATGATATGAACCTGCCTAACTTCACCTCAAAAGCTAGCTTATAAGAGAAGATTTGTGAACTCATATATATAACATCCAAGACCTCTCTACCTAACCAATGTGAGACTTTATCATCTTGATCCCTTTAGACAGTACTTCCTCATACAAAGAACTAGGATCCATGGCCCACACCGACCAGAGCAGGGCAGTTCTAATACCATATGATATGAATAGTGTAATTCCACCTCAAAAGTTAGTTCGTACGGGGAGGTTTGCGAACCCATATATATAACACCCAAGACCTCTCTGCCAAACCAATATAGACAAGCTCTGATACCATATGATATGAACCTGCCTAACTCCACCTCAAAAGCTAGCTTGAAAGGAAAAGTTTGTGAACCCATATATATAACACCCAAGACCTCTCTGCCTAACCAATGTGGGACTTCATTAGAGAGAGAGAAAGAGAGTGAGAGCATGCAAGAGAGCTTCATAAAGAGAGAGAGCAATAGAACTTTTATATAGAAAAAGACAGAGAGAGAGAGAGCAACATAGAGAGAGTGGGAAGAGAGAAGTTTCAGAGAGAGAGAGAGCTATGCAAAGTTTTAGAGAAAGAGAGAGAGAGTGAGGCTTTGGGGACAGTGAGGGAGAGAGAGAGAGAGAAGGCTTTGGGATAGAGGTAGAAGAGAGAGGGAAGCTTTATATAGATGACAGAGAGAGAAAGGGAGAGAGAGAGATAGACAAGGGGAGGTAAAGTGATGTTTTTGAGGGAGCCAGTGTAAGAGAAAGAAGTTTAAGAGAAAGGGAGGGAGTGAGAGAGAAAGAGAAGTTTTGGAGAGAGTGACAAAGATAGAGAGCAAGAGTGAGAAGAGAAGAGAGAGGTAGAAGAAAAGAGAGAGTGACATAGAGAGAAAGAGAAGTTGTTGAGAGAGAGAATGGGAAAGAAAGAAGTTTAAGAGAGAGAAAGAGAAGTTTTGGAGAGAGATACAGAGACAGAGAGTTAGTGAGAGTAGATAGAGAGAGAGGTAGGGCAAGAGAGAGAGAGAGCAATAGGCATATAGAGAAAAGGTGAAGTTTTTCAAAGAGAGTGGGGGAGAAAGAAGTTTTAGAGAGAGGGACAAGAGAGAGAAGATAGAGAGAGAAAGCATCAAATAGAGAGAGAGAGAGAGAGCATATGAGAGGAAGTTTAAGAGATAAAGAGACAACATATGGGAGAAGTTTTAAAGGAGGAGGGAGAGAGAATGAAGTTTTTGGGAGAGGAAGAGAGAGAAGTTTTAGGGACAAAGGTACAGAGAGAGAGATGGAAGCTTTAGAAATAATGAAAGAAAGAGAGACAGAGAGAGAAAGAGAAGATTCAGAGATAGAATGCGAAAGAGAGAAAGGCAGAGAGAGACAAATAGACAAAGAAAGTGAAGTTTTTGAGAGATAGAGAGAGTGGGAGAGAACAATGTTTAATAGAGAGGGAAACAGTAGTTTTGGAGAGAGAAAGATAGAGAGGGAGTAAGAGATAAAGAGAGAGAGAAGTTTTAGAGAGAATGAGTGAGAGAGAAAAGTTTGAGAGCAAGTAAGAGAAAAAAGTTTCAGAGAGAGCTAGTGTGAGAGAGAAGTTTTAGAGAGAGACAGAGAGAAATGGATCTTTTATATAGAAAAAGGCACAAAGAGAAAGTGAGAGAGAGAAGTTTTAGGGAGAGCTAGAAAGAGATAGAACTTTTATATGTAAAAAGATAGAGAGAGAGAGAGAGAGAGAGAGAGAGAGAGAGAGAGAGAGAGAAAGAGAGAGAATGTGCAAGCCAGAGAGAGCAAGAGAACATTTAAGTAGAAAAAGACAAAGAGGGAGAAAGAGAAGAGAGAGACGGAGATAGAGAGCAAGAGAGAGATGATAGAGGAGGAGAGAGACAGAGAGATTGAAGTTTTAGGGAGAGTGAGAGAGAGAGAGACATTTTAGGGAGAGAGCTTGAGAGAGAGGGAAGCTTGAGAAAGAATGAAAGTAAGAGACAGAGAGGGGGAGAGAGAGAGAGACAAAGAGAGGTAAAGTGAAGTTTTTAAGAGAGAGAAAGAGATGTTTTGGTGAGAGTGACACAGCGGGAGAGCAAGACAGAGAAGATAGAGAGGAAGGGAGAAAAGGGGAAGAGAAAATGGTGGGGAGAGAAAGTGAGCAAGAATGTTAGACAGAGAGAGTGTGTGTGAGTGTTGCAGAAAGCAAGAGAGAGAGAGAGAGTGACATAAAGGGAGAGTGCAGGAGAGAGAAATTTCAGAGAGATAGGGGCAGCATATGACAGAAGTTTTAGCTGAGGAAAAGGAGAGACAGAGAGAGTGAAGTTTTCCAGAGGGTGAAAGGAGAGAAGTTTTAGAGAGACAAAAGAGAGAGAGATGGGAGAGAAAGAGAGAGAAGAGAGAGAGACAGAGGGAGAGTGTGTAAGTGTGTGTTGGGGAGGGAGAGAGAGATAGAGCTGGTGAGATACAAATTTTAGACAAAGAGTGAAAGAGATAGACAGAAGTTTTTGAGAGAAAGTTAAAGAAGTTTCCAACAAAGAGAGAAGTTTTAGAGTGAGTTAGGTGTTGGGGAAAGTGAGAGCAAGAGAGAGAAGTTCTAGAGAGAATGAGTCACAAAGAAGTTTAAGAGAGAATTAGAGAGAGAACTTTTATATAGAAAAAGATAGAGTGAGAGAAAGAGAGTGGGAGAGAGAGAAAGAGAAGTTTTGGAGAGAGAGATTGTGGGGTAAGGCAAGAGAGAGAAGAGAGAGTGAGGTAGAGAGAGACAGAGATGTAGAGAAAGAGAGAGTGTGTGTGTGAGAGAGAGAGAAAGAAGTTTTACAGAGAACGAGAGAGAGAGAGAGAGAGAGAGAGAGAGAGAGAGAGAGAGAACTTTTATATAGAAAAAGATAGATAGAGAGAGTGCGAGAGAAAGAGACAGACAAAAGTTTTTGAGAGAAAGTGAAAGAAGTTTTGAACAAAGAAAGTTTTAGGGAGAAAGGAAGGTATTAGGAAGAGCAAGAGTGAGTGACGGAGATGTTTTGGAGAGAACAAGAGAGAGAGAAGTTTTATATAGAATAAGATAGAGAGAGAGTGAGCAATATAGAGAGAGTGCGGGGGAGAGAGAAGTTTTAGAGTGAGAGAGAGCATATGACAGAGGTTTCAGACAGAGAGAGACAGCATTTAGAGAAGTTTTAGAAGAGGAAAGAGAGAGAGAGAGAAAAAAGTTAAGATTTAGGGTGAGCAAAAGAGAGAAAAGTTTTAGAGAGAGAGAGAGAGAGAGAGAGAGAGAGAGAGAGAGAGGGAAGCTATAGAAAGAATGAAAGAAAGAGAGACAGCAAGAGAGAAAGAGAAGATTTAAAGAGAGAGACAGACAGAAAGATGGAGAGAGAAAGTGAAGTTGTTAAGAGAGAGTGGGGGGGAAAGAAGTTTAAGAGAGAGGAGAGGACAAGAGAGAGAAAGAGAAGATTTGGAGAGAGAGACAAAGAGGGAGAGTACAAGAGAGAAGACAGAGTGAGGCAGAGAGAGATAAAGTGAAGTTTTTGAGAGAGAGAATGACAAGTTTTCACAAGAGAGACAGAGAGGAAGAGCAAGGGAGTGAAGATAGATAAATAGATAGATAGAAAGAGAGCGAGTGGTAGAGAAAAAGAGAATGAGAGAGAGAGAGAGAGAGGGAGGGAGAAAGAGGGAGAGAGTAAATGGTGGAGGGAGAAAGTGAGAGAGATTGTTGGCCAGAGAGAGACTGTGAGTGTTGGGGAGAGAAAGAGAGAGAGTGAGAGAGAAAGAGACAGAAGTTTTAGAGAGAGAGGGAGGTGTTGGTGTAAGCACAAGAGAGGGAGAGAGAAGTTTCAAAGAGAGTGAGTCAGAGAGAAGCTTTAGAGAACTAGAGAGAGACATAGAGAAAGAGAGTCAAAGAGAGAGAGTGTTGGGGGGAGAGAAGTTTCAGAGAAAGGGACAGCATATTACAAAGGTTTTAGAGGAGGAAAAGGGAAAGACTGAGAAAGTTTTAGGGAGGGTGAGAGAGAGAGAGAAGTTTTGGGCAAAGAGACTAAGTGGAAGAGCAAGAGAGAAGAGAGAGAGAGAAAATAGTGGGGGGAGAGAGTGAGAGAGATTGTTGGGCAGTGACAGAGATATGTGAATGTTAGGGAGGGCAAGAGCATGAGCAAGAGTGAGAGAGAGAAAGAGAGAGGGGAAGAAGTTTCAGAGAGAAAGGTAGAGAGAGGGAAAGTGTGCATGTGTGTGTGTATGTGTTGGGGAAGGAGAGAGAGATATAAGAGTTACTAAGACAAATTTTAGACAAGGAGAAAAAGAGACAGGTAGAGGTTTTTAAGAGAATGCAAAAAAATTTTTAAAGAAAGGAAGAGGTGTTGGGAAGATCGAGAACAAGAGAGAAAGAGGAGTTTTAAAAAGAACTAGAGAGAGTGAAAGATCTTTTATATAGAAAGGGAGAGAGACAGAGAGAGAGGGAGAGATAGTTAATAAGAGAAAAGTTTTAGGGGAGGACAGAGAGAGAGTGTGAAGCTTTAGGGTGGATGAGAAAGAGAGAAGTTTTAGAAAGATTAAGAGTGATGTTTTAAGGAGAGAGCTAGAGAGAGAGGGAAGCTTTAGAAAGAATGAATGCAAGAGAGACATAGAGAGAGGAAAGAGAGAGAAAAGGAAGTTTTAGAGAGAGACAAACAGACAGACAAAAACAGAAAGTGAAGTTGTTGAGAGAGAGTGGGAGAGAAAGAAGTTTAAAAGAGAGAGAGAGGGTGAGAGAGAGAAAGAAAAGCTTTGGAGAGAGAGATAGACAGGGAGAGTAGGGGAGAGAAGATAAAGAGAGTGAGGGAGAGAGAAAGCAACATAGAGAGTGAGGGAGCACATGAGAGAAGTTTTAAAGGAGGAGAGAAAGAAGGAGAGAGATAGAGAGAAGTTTTAGGGAGAGAGCTAAAGAGAGAGGGAAGCTTTAGAAAGAATGAAAGAAATAGAGACAGAGAGAAAGAGCAGATTTGTAGAGAGAGAGAGATAGAAAAGTTTCAGAGAGAGAGATGAAGAGGGAAGGAGAGAGCCATATGGCTACATAGAGAGAGAAAGTAAAGTTTTTGAGAGAGAGTGGGAGAGAAAGAATTTCAAGAGAGAGAGATGTAGAGAGAAAAAGAAAGAGATTGTTTGGCAGGGAGAGAGAGAGTATGTGAGTGTTGGGGAGAGCAAGAGAGACAGAATGAGAAGATTTGGAGAGAGAGAGAGAGAGAGGGATAAAGTGAAGCATTTAGGGGAAGAGTGGGAGAGAAAGAGGTTTAAGTGAGAGAGAAATTGAGATTGAGAGGGGGAGTAAGGTAGAGAACATATAGAGAGAGATGTAGAGAGAGAGAGAGTGTGTGAGTATTGGGAAGAGCAAGAGAGAGAGAGAGAGAGGAAGGGAAAGAAGATAGGGAGAAGTTTTAGAGAGAGAGAGACAAAGAGGGAGAGAAGAGAGAGAAGATGGAGAGAGAGAGAGAGAAGTATAGAGAGAGAGACAAATAGTCAGATAGACAAACAAATAGAAAATTGAATTTTTTGAGAAAGAGTGTGGGAGAGAAAGAAGTTTAAGAGAGAGCGAGAGAGAGAAAGAGAAGTTTTGGATAGAGAGACAGAGAGGAAGATCAAAAGGGAGAAGATACAAAGAGTGAGAGTAGAAGGGAGAGGGAGAGAGAAAGAGAAGTTTTGGAGGGAGAATGTTAGAGAAAGTAAGGGAGAGAGAATGAGAGAGAGGTAAAGAGTGTGAGAGAGAGAGAGAGAGAGAGAAGATGGACAGCATATAAGAGAAGGTTTAGAGATAGAGACAGCACAAGTGAGAAGTTTTAGAGGAGGAGGAGGGACAGAGATTGCAGTTTTTAGGGAGAGCAAGAGAGACACTGCAAGAAGTTTTAGGGAGAGAGCTAGAGAGAGAGGGAAGATTTATAAATAATGATAGCAAGAGAGAAAGAGAAACATTTGGAGATACAGAGACAAACTGAGAGAGAAAGTGAAGCTTTTGGGAGAGAAAGTGGGGGCGAAAGAAGTTTGAGAGAGAGAGAGAGAGAGAAAGAATTTTGCAGAGAGAGACAGAGAGGGAGAGTAGGAGAGAGAAGATAGAGAGAGACAAAGAGTGTTGTGGAGGTGGAGAGAGAGATATGAAAGCTTTAGAAATAATGAAAGAGAGAGAGAGAGAGAGAGAGAAGGAGAAGATTTGGAGAGAGGGACAAAGATAAGTTCTAGTGGGAGACTGCAAGAGAGAGAGAACAAAACAAAAAAGAGAGAGAAGTTTTAGAGAAAGACTACAAGAGGGAGAGAGACAAACAGAGAGATAAAGTGAAGTTTTTGAGAGAGAGTGATAGGGGAAGAAGTTTAAGAGAGAGTGGGAGAGAAAAAAATTTAAGAGAGAGAGTGTGAGTGAGAGAGAAAGAGAAGTATTGGAGAGAGAGATTGAGAGGGAGAGAGATCAATAGATAAACAAACAAAAAGAGAAAGTGAAGTTGTTGAGCGAGGGAGTGAGAGAGAAAGAAGTTTAACAGAGAGAGAGAGGGTGAGAAAGACAAAGAGAAGTTTGGGAAAGAGAGACAAAGAAAGAGAGTTGAAGAGAGAGATAGAGGGAGGGAAAGAGTAAAAGACAGACAAAGAGACAGAAAGTTAAGTTTTCTAGAGAAAGAGTGGGAGAGATAGTTTAAGAGAGAGGGAAAGATAGACTTAGTGAGAGAAAGTGAAGTTGTTGAGAGAGTGGTAGAGAAAGAAGTTTAAAGGAGAGAGAGGAAGAGATAGAGCTAGTGAAAGACAAATTTTAGACCAAGAGAGAAAGAGACAGACAGAAGTTTTTTTGAGAGAAAGCAAAAGAAGTTTTAAACAAAGGGAGAGGTTTTAGAGAGAAAGGGAGGTGATGGGGAGAGCAAGAGAGAGAGAGAGAGAGAGAGAGAGACAGCTTATGAGAGAGTTTTAGAGAGAGACAATTGTGGGAGAAGTTTTGGAGAAGGGGGGGACTAAGAGAGACTGAAGTTTTAGGAAGAGTAAGAGAGAGAGCAAGAAGTTTTAGGGGGAGAGTTAGAGAGAGAGAGATCTTTAGAAAAAATGAAACCCTGGGGGAGAGAGAGACAGAGGGAGAGAAAGAGAACCTTTGGAGAGGGAGGGGTTTTTGAGAGAGTTTGCAAGAGAGGGAGGCAGACAGAGGGAGAAAGTGAAGATTTTGAAAGAGAGAGTGGGAGAGAAAAAAGTTTAAGGGGAGAGAAAGAGAAGTTTTGGAGAGAGAGACAAAGAGAAAGAGAAACATTTGGAGAGAGAGAGAGAGAGAGAGAGAGAGGGAAAGAGAAAGAAAGTGAAAGTGAAGTTTTTGGGAGAAAGAGTGGGAGAGAAAGAAGTTAAGAGAGAGAGGGGGAGAGAGAAAGCAAATTTTGCAGAGAGAGACAGAAAGGGAGAATAGGAGAGAGAAGATAGAGAGAGATAGAGGCAGAAAGAGTGTTAGGGAGGGGAGAGATAGATAGAGAGAGGGAAGGGAGAGAGAAGGAGAAGATTTGGAGAGAGAGAGACAAAGAGAATTTTAGAGGGAGGCTGCATGAGAGAAAGAGAGAGCAAAATAGAAAGAGAGAGAGAGAGAGAAGATTTAGAGAGAGACTGCAAAAGAGGCAGAGACAGATAGTCAGAGAGATAAAGTGAAATTTTTGAAAGAGAGAGAGAGTGGGAGAGTAAGAAATTTATGAGAGAGAAAGAGAAGATTTAGAGAGAGAGACTGAGAGGGAGAACAAGAGTGAGATGATAGCGGGAGAGGTAGAGAGAGTGAGAGATAGAGTTAGAAAGAGAGAAAGAGACAGAGCAAGAGTGATGCGAACCCTGCTAAGAATAACAAGACCAACAATGAAATTTATTTGCAAAACCGTTTTATGATGAGATTTGTGGGTGGAAACCTCAACCTGCTGTTTATAAGAAAATACAATCCTTGGTATGTGAAAATATGACAAACGAGATGGTGAATCGTTTGATAAGTCAGATGAATGCCACAAGAACAAGTTCTTGATAAGTTCAAAAATTTCTTCAAAGAACCAAAGAGAAAACTGAAACTGATCTGATCTTCAATAATTAGCCAAATTGATCTCCTTAAATCTCTTAAATCCAAGTGAATCTTGCTAAGTATGTCCTGTAATTGCTGAATGATTCCACATGATTGAGCTGAAAGTAATCCTTCCAAGTGTATGAGCTTCTTCCACATGTATGGGCTTTAGCAAAGCGCTGAAATTACTCCACCACTTGGATCAATGAAATCTATCCTTGATCTGCACTTGAATCCAAGTATTTGGGCCTCAAAAAATGTTTCTCAACCCAAATGTTCTACATCAATCCATTGAAAACTTCTTTAAACCTTTTAGCTTTAGCTCTTGTAATTGGAATATAAATTGGATCAGCTGTATCTGCCATGCCTCTATAATGAAAGGGGAAGAGAAAATTTGGAGAGAGAGAGAGAGGTAGACAGAAAGAGAAAGTGAAGTTGTTGAGAGAGGAAGTGGGAGAGAAAGAAGTTTTGGAAAGAGAGATAGAGGGGAGAGTAAGAGAGAGGGAGACAGAGAGAGAGGGAAAGGGAGAGACAGACAGACAGATAGAGAAAGCAAAGGTTTTGAGAGAAAGAGTGGGAGAGAAAGAAGTTTAAGAGAGAGAGAGAGAGAGAGGGAGAGATAGAGTTAGTGAAAGACAAATTTTAGACAAAGAGAGATAGAGACAGATAGAAGTTTTTGAGAGAAAGCAAAAAAAGTTTTAAAAAAAGGGAGAATTTTAGAGAGAGAGAGGGAGCAAGGGGAGGGAGAAAGCAACTTGCAAAGAGAGAGAGAGAGAGAAAGACAGCATATGAGAGAAGTTTCAAAGAGAGACAACATAGGGAAGAAGTTTTAGAGGAGGAGAGAGAGAGAGAGACTCAAGTTTTAGGAAGAGAGCTAGAAAGGGGGAACCTTTAGAAAAAATGAAAGTGTTGGGGGGAGAGAGAGAGAGGCATAGAGGGAGAGAAAGAAAACATGTGTAGAGGGAGAGGTTTTTGAGAGAGACTGCAAAAGAGAGAGGGAAAGAGAGCAAGAAACAGATAGAGAGAGAAAGTGAAGTTTTTGAGATAGAGTGGGAGAGAAAGAAGTTTAAGAGAGAGAGAGAGGGTGAGAGAGAAAAACAGAAGTTTTGGGGAGAGCAACAGAGAGAAGATAGAGAGAGATAGACAAAGAGAGAAAGTGAAGTTGTTGAGAGAGTGAATGGGAGAGAAAGAAGTTTAAGAGAGAAAGAGGGAGAGATAGAGTTAGTGGGAGACAAATTTAATCAAAGAGAGAAGTTTTAAAGAGTGAGATAACATATGCAAGAAGTTTAAGAGGAGGGGAAAGAGAGATTGAAGTTTTACAGAGAGCAAGAGAGAGAGAGTGAGAGAAGTTTTAAGGAGAGAACTAGAGAGAGACAGGGAAGTTTTAGACAGAATGAAAGTGAGGAAGAGAGACAGGAGAGAGAAAGAGAAAGAGATGTTTTAGAGAGAGATTGAGAGAGAGAGGGAAAGAGAGACAAATAGACAGAGAGAGTGAAGTTTTTGAGGGTGAGAAGTAGGGAGAAAGATGTTCAAGACAGAGAGGGGAAGAGAGAGAGAGAGAGACAGACAGACAAAGAAAGCAAAGTTGTTGAGAGAGAGCGGGAAAGAAAGAAGTTTAAGAGAGAGACAAAGAGAAGTTTTGGAGAGAGCGAGAGTGAAAGAGTGTTGGGGAGGGAGAGAGGAGGACAAACAGATGGATGCTTTCGAAAGAATGAAATAGAGAGAGAGAGGTAAAGAGAGAGGGAAGGCATGTGTGTGTTGGGGAGGGAGGGAGGGGGGGAGAGAGATTGTGTTAGTGAGAGACAAATTTTAGACAAAGAGAAAAAGAGACAGGTAGAAGTTTTTGAGAGAAAACATAAGAAGGTTTAAACAAAAAGAGATGTTTTAGGGACAGAGGGAGGTGTTGGGGAGAGTGAAAACAAAAAGAGGGAGAGAAGTTTTAGAGCAAGAGAGAGGGAGAAAGAGAGCATATGAGAGAGGTTTCACAGAGAGAGAGAGAGCTTATGACAGATGTTTTAGGGGAAGAGAGAGAGAGAGGGAGTGTGAAGCTTTAGGGTAGGCAAGGGGGAGAGAAGTTTTAGAGAGAGAGAGAGAGAGAGAGAGAAGTTTTAGGAGGAGAGCTAGAGAGAGAGGGAAGCTTTAGAAAGAATGAAAGAAAAAGAGACAAAGAGAGAAAGAGAACATTTTGAGAGTGAGAGAGAGAGAGAGTGGGAGAGTGGGAGAGAAAGAATTTTAATAGGAGAGAGAGGAAGAGAGAGGGAAAGAGAAGTTTCGGGAGAGAGACAGAGAGGGAGAGAAGATAGAGAGAGAAGTTTTAGGGAGAGAGCTAGAGAGAGAGGGAAGCATTAGAAAGAAGCAAAGAGAGACAAAGAGAGAAGCAGAGCATTTGGAGAGAGAGAGAGAGAGAGAGAGAGAGAAGTTTCAGAGAGAGACTACAAGAGAGAGAAAGATAGACAGACAGACAAACAAAGAAAGTAAAGTTTTAGAGAGAGAGAGAGTGGGAGAGCAAGAAATTTAAGAGAAAGAGAGGCAGTGAGAGAGAAAGAGAAGTTTAGAGAGAGACTGCAAGAGAGGAGAGACAAATAGATGATAGAGTGAGAAAGAGAGAGAGAGAGTAGGGAGAGAGAAGTTTAGAGGCAGAGAGTGAAGCTTAGGAGGTGAGAGAGAGAGAAATTTTAGAGAGAGTGTGAGACAAAGAGGTTTTAGGAGGAGTGCTAGAGAGAGAGGGAAATATTAGAAAGAAGCAAAGAAAGAGAGATTGAGAAAGAGAAAGAGAAGTTTTTTAGAGAGACTTGAGAGAGGAGAATAGATCGACAAACAGATAGAGTGAGAAAGAGAGAGTGGGGAGAGAGAAGTTTTAGAGAGAAAGAGTGAAGCTTCAGGGAGGGCAAGAGAGAGAGAAGTTTTAGAGAGATTGAGAGAGAGAGAGAGAGAGAGAGGGCTAGAGAGAGAAAGGGAAGCTTTAGAAAGAATAAAAGAGAGAGAAAGGGAAAGAGAGAAACACAGATATGGAGAGAGAAAGTGATATTTTTGAGAGAGTGTGTGAGAGAAAGAAGTTAAAGAGAGAAAGAAAGAGAAGTTTTGGAGAGAGAAGATAGAGAGAGGGAGTGTATGAAAGAGAGAGGGTAATATAGACAGAGAGCTAAAGAGAGTGAGAGAACTTTTATATAGAAAAAGGCAGAGAGAGAGCCCAACATGGACAGAGTGAGTGGGGAGAGAGAGTGAAGCTTTAGGGAGGGCGAGAGAAAGAAGTTTTAGGGTGAGCAAAAAAGAGAGACAAAGAAACAGTGATGTTTTTGAGAGAGAATACGAGACAAAGAAGTTTAAGAGAGAGAAGGAGAGAAGGAGAAAGAGAAGCTTTGGATAGATAGAGACAGAGAAATAGAGCAAGAGAGAGAAGATAGAGAAAGTGAGCATAAGAGAGAGAGTGAGAGATAGAGAGCATAAGAGCCACCTAGAGAGAGATAGACAGAATATAAGAAAAGTTTTAGAGAGAGAGACAATGTATGAGAGAAGTTTTAAAGGAGGAGAGAGAGATTGAAGTATTAGGGACAGCAAGAGAGTGAGAAGTTATAGGGAGAGAACTAGAGAAGAGAGAGGGAAGCTTTAGAAAGAATGAAAACAAAGGAGAGAGAAAGAGATAGAGAGAGAAAAAGACGACATTTGAAGCTCAGGAGAGAGAGAGACAAACAGATAGAGAGAGAAAGCAAAGTTTTTGAAAGAGAGAGTGGAAGAGATAGATGTTTAAAAGGGAGAGAGAGAGAGGTTGAGAGTGCAAGAGGGAGAGAGACAGATAGAGAGAGAACGTGAAGTTGTTGAAAGACCGACAGACAAAAAGACAAAGTGATGTTTTTGAGAGAGAGTGGGAGAGAAAAAAGCTTAATAGAGAGAGGGTGAGAGAGAGAAAGAGAAGTTTTGTACAAAGAGAGACAGAGAGGGAGAGTAGGAGAGAAAAGATAGAGAGAGAGAGAGAGAGAGAGAGAGAGACAAACAGAGAGAGAAAGTTAAGTTCTTGAATGAGAGTGTGGGAAAGAAAGAAGTTTAAGAAAAGGAGAAAGGGAGAGAAAGAGAGACATAGAAGTTTTGGAGAGAGACAGAGCAGGAGAGAGAGAGAGAGAAGATAGAGAGAGGTAGAGAGAGACAGAGAGTGAGAGAGAGAGAGCATATCAGAGAAGTTTAAGAGAGAGAGATGTTGAGAGAAGTTTTCAAGGAGGAAAGAGAGATAGAGAGAGAAAGGGAATCTTTAGAAAGAATGAAGGAAAGAGAGACAAAGAGGGAAAGAAGATTTGGAGAGAAAGAGAGAGAGAGACAGAAGTTTTAGAGAGAGAGGAAAAGAGAGAGACAACCTAACAAAAAGAGAAATAAAAGTTTTTAAGAGAGAGAGTGAGAGAGAAAGAAGGTTAAGAGAGAGTGAAAGTGAGAGATTGAGAGAAAGAGAAGTTTTGGAAAGAAAAACTAAGAGGGAGAGATGTAGAAAAAAAATAGAGAGAAAGATTGTTGGGCTAAGAGAGAGAAAGAGAGGTTTTTGGGAGAGAAAGAGGGAGAGAAAGAACTCGAAGAGTAAGAGAGAGAGAAGTTTTGGAGACAGAGACAGAGAGAGATTGAAAGAGAGAGACTGACAGCCAGACAAAGAGAGAAGGTGAAGTTTTTTGAGAGATTGTGTGGGAGAGAATGAAGTTTAAGAGAGAGGGGGGAAGAAGAAAGAGGGAGATAAAGTGATGTTTCAGAGGGAGAGAGTGGGAGATAAAGAAGTTTAAATGTCATAGAGAGAGAGAGAGAGAGAGAAATTTTGGGGGGAGAGAAAGAAGTTTTAGGGAGAGAGCTACTGAGAGAGGGAAGGTTTAGAAAGAATGAAAGAAAGACAAAGAGAGAAAGAGAAAATTTGGAGAGAGAGAGAGAGAGAGAGAGGGAGGGAAAGAGAGAGACAGACCAGACAGATGGACAAACAGAAAGAGAAAGAGAAGTTGTTGAGCGAGAGAATGGGAGAGAAAGAAGTCTGAGAGGGTGAGAAGAGAAAGCAAAATTTTTTGGAAAGGGAGAGACAGAGAGGGAGAGAAGGAGAAGAGAGACAGAGAGAGATAATGAGAGAAGGAGAAGACTTGGAGACAGAGAGAAAGAGAAGTTTTAGAAGGAGATTACGAGAGAGAGAGAGAGAGAGAGAGAGAGAGAGAGAGAGAGAGAGAGAGAGAGAGAGAGAGCAAAACACAAAGAGAGAGAGAAGTTTTAGAGAAAAATGCAAGAGAGAGGGACAAACAAACATAGAGATAAAATGAAAGAGAGAGAGTGGGAGAGTAAGAAATTTAAGAGAGAGAGAGGGAGTAAGAGACAAAGAGAAGTTTTGGAAAGAGAGACTGAGAAGGAGAACAAGAGAGAGATGCAAGAGAGGCGAAGAGAAGATTTGGAAAGGGAGAGAGAGATAGAGAGAGACAACAGACAGATGGAAAAAGTGAAGTTATTGAGAGAGAGGGTGGGAAAGAAAGAAGTTTAGGAGAGGGGTGAGAGAGAGTAGAGAGGGAGAGTAGAAGAGAGAAAAGAGAGAGAGGCAGAGAGAGATCTATAAAGAAAGGGTATTGCAGGGAGAGAGGGAAGGCTTTTAGAGAACAAGTGCACGAGAGAGAGAGAGAGTGAGAGAGAGAGAGAGAGAGAGAAGTTTTGGATAGAGCTAGAGAGAGAACTTATATATAGAAAAAGAGAGAGACTGTGTGACATAGAGGGAGAGTGGGGAGAGAGAAGTTTAAGAGAGAGAGTGAAGCTTCAGGGAGGGTGAAAGAGAGAAGTTTTAGAGAGAACAAGTGCAAGAGAGAGAGAGAGAGACATAGAGAGATAGTGGGGAGAGAGAAGTTTAAGAGAGAGAGAGAAGGAGTGAGGGAGAAAGTGATGTTTCTGAGAGAGAGAGTGCAGGAGAAAGAAGTTTAAGAGAGAGAGGAAGACAGGGAGAAAAAGAAGTTTTGGAGAGAGAGATAAAGATAGAGAGCAAGAGAGAGAATATAGAGAGAGTTTGAGAGAGAGAGCAACCTAGAAAAGAGGGACACATGAGAAGTTTCAGAGACAGAGACAGCATATGCGAGAAGTCTAAGAGAAGGAGAGAGAGACATTGAAGTTTTAGAGAGAGTGAGAGAGAGAGAGAGAGAGACATTGTAGGGAGAGAGCTAGAGAGGAAAGGTTTACAAAGAACAAAAGCAAGAAAGAGAGAGAGATAGAGAGAGAAAGAGAAACATTTGGAGAGGGAGAGAGACTGAGGGAGAAAGAGGGAAAGTGAGAGAGAGACAGACTAAGACATAAAGTGAAGTTCTTGAATGAGAGAGTGGGAGAGAAAGAAGTTTTAGAGAGAGAGAGAGAGAGAGAAAGAGAAGTTTTACAGAGAGAGACCCAGAGGTAGAGTAGGAGAGAGAAGATAGAGAGAGAGAGAGAGAGACAAAAAGAGTGTTGGGGAGGGGGAGAGAGATAGATAAGGGAATCTTAGAAAGAATGAAAGAGAGAGAAGGAGAAGATTTGGAGAGAGAGTCAAAGAGAGATTGTAGGAGAGGGAGAGACAAACATACAGAGAGATAAAGTGAAGTTTTTGAGAGAGTGTGGGGGAGGAAGAAGTTTAAGAGAGAGTGAGAGAGAAAGAAATTTAAGAGATAGAGAGAGGGAATGAGGGAGAAAGAGAAGTTTTAGAGAGAGACTGAGAGGGAGAAGATAGAGAGAGAGAGGTAAAGAGAGCGAGAGATAGATGTAGAGAAAGAGAGAGAGAGAGAGAGACAGACAGACAGACATATAGACAAACAGAAAGAGAAAGAAAAGTTGTTGAGAGAGGGAGTGAGAGAGAAAGAAGTTTAAGAGAGAAAGAGAAGCTTTGGAAAGAGAGATAGAGAGGGAGAGTAGGGGAAAGAGACAGAGAGAGAGAGAGAGAGAGGGAAAGAGAAAGAGAGATAGATGGAAAGAGAAAGTGAAGTTTTTGAGAGAAAGTGTGGGAGAGAAAGAAATTTAAGAGAGAGAAGGAGAAGAAGGGAGAGATAGACTTAGTGAGAGAAAGTGAAGATGTGGAGAAAGAGTGGCAAAGAAAAAAGTTTAAGGGAGAGAGAGGGAAAAATGGAGTTAGTGAGAGACAAATTTTAGACAAAGAGAAAAAGAGATAGACAGAAGTTTCTAAGAGAAAGTAAAAGAAGTTTTAAACAAAGGGAGAAGTTTCAAAACAAAGAGAGAGGGAGATGTTAGGAGGAGCGAGAGGGAGAGAGAGAGAACATGTGGGAGAAGTTTTAGAGGAGGAGAGATAGAGAGAGACTGAAATTTTAGAGAGAGTGAGAGAGAGCAAGAAGTTTTTGGGAGATAACTAGAGAGAGAGGGAATCTTTAGAAAAAATGATTGCGTACAAGAGAGGGAGACAGAAGGAGAGCAAGAGAACATTTGCAAAGGAGAGAGGTTTTTGATAGAGATAGCAAGAGAGAGAGAGAGAGAGAGAGAGAGAGAGAGAAGTTTTTGAGAGAGAGTGGGAGAGAAAGAAGTTTAAGAGAGAGAGGGTGTGAGAGAGAAAGAAAAGTTTTAGAGATAGAGAGGGAGAGCAAGAGAGAGAAGATAGAGGGAGAGCAAGAGAGAGAAGATAGAGGGAGAGCAAGAGAGAGAAGATAGAGGGAGAGCAAGAGAGAGAAGATAGAGGGAGAGATAGACTAAGAAAAAAGTGAGGTTGTTGAGAGAGAGAGTGGGAGAGAAGAAGTTTAAAAGAGAGAGAAAGGGAGAAATAGAGTTAGTGACAGACAAATTTTAGTCAAAGAGAGAAAGAGACTATCACAAGTTTTTGACAAAAAGCAAAAGAAGTTTTAAACAAAGAAAGAAGTTTTAGAGAGAGAGGGAGGGAGGTGTTGGGGAGAACAAGACCAAGAAAGAGAAAGACAAGTTTCAGAGAGAGCGAGTCACATAGAGAGAGTGATAAAGAGAAGTTTTAGAGTGAGAGTACAAGAGAGAGAGAGAGAGATAGAGAGACAGACAGACAGACAGATAAACAAAAAGTAAAAGTGAAGTTGTTGAGAGAGAGTGGGAGAGAAAGTAGTTTAAGAGAGAGATGGTTGGAGAAAAAAAGAGAAGTTTTGGAAAGAGAAAGAATGAGATAGAGAGAGAAGTTTTAAAAAGAGAGAGACAGACAAACAGAGTAGAAAGTGAAGCTTTTGATGGAGAGAGTGGGAGAGAAAGAAGTTCAAGAGAGAGAGAAGGGGAGAGAGAAAGAGAAGTTTTGGAGAGAGAGAAGATGGAGAGAGAGACAAAGAAAGTGAAGTTTTTGAGAGAGAGAGTAGGAAAGCAAGAAGTTTAAGAGAGAGAGGGAGAGAGAGAGAAAAAGAAGTTTTGGAGAGAGATGAAGAGACGGAGAGTAGTAGAGAGAAGACAAAGAGGTAGACAGAGAAAGAGAAAGAAAGGGTGTTGTGTGAAGAGACAGAGAAAGAAAGGGTGCTGTGTGGAGAGAGAAAGAGAGAGAGAGAGAGAGAGAGAGAGAGAGAGAGGTTTCTGAGAGAGCAAGGGAGAGAGAAGTTATAGAGAGGGCTAGAGAGAGAGAGAGTAACATAGAGAGAGAGCTAGAAAACTTTTATATAGAAAAAGATAAAGACAGATGGAGAGAGGGAGAGAGAGTGTGTGTGAAAGAGAGGTGGAGAGAGTGAGAGTGAGAGATGGAGAGAGAAAGAGAAGTTTCTGAGAGAGCAAGGGAGAGAGAAGTTATAAAGAAGGCTAGGGAAAGAGAGAAGTTATATATATACATAGAGAGAGAGAGAGAGAGAGAGAGAGAGAGAGAGAGAGAGTAACATAGAGAGAGAGCTAGAAAACTTTTATATAGAAAAAGATAAAGACAGATGGAGAGAGGCAGAGAGAGAGTGTGGGAGAGAGGTGGAGAGAGTGAGAATGAGAGATGGAGAGAGAGAGAGAGAGGTGACATAGAGACAAAGAGAGAGAGAAAAACATTTGGGAGAAGTTATAGAGAGCGAGACAATGTATGAGAGAAGTTTTGGAGGAGGGGAGAGAGAGATTGAAGTTTTATGGAGACCAAGAAAGAGAGAGAAGTTTAGGAGTGTGAGAGAGAGAGAGGGAGAGAAGTTTTAGGGAGAGAGCTAGAGTGAGAGGGAAGCTTTAGAACAAATGTAAGCAAGGGAGAGAGAGACAGATAGAGAGAGAATAAGAAGATTTGGAGAGAGAGAGAGAGAGAGGGGTTTTAAAGAGAGATTACAAGAGAGAGAGGGAAAGAGAGACAAATAGGCACAGAAAGTGAAGTTTTTGAGGGAGAAAGGGGGCAGAAAGAAGTTTAAAAGAGAAAGAGGGAAAGCGAGAGAGAAACAGATACAAATAGAGAGTTGTTGAGAGGGAACAGAAGAGAAAGAAGTTTAAGAGAGAGAGAGAAAGAGAAGTTTTGGAAAGAGAGAGAGCAAAAGAAAGAGTGTTGGGGAAGGGGAGAGAGATAGAGAGAGGGAAGCTTTTAAAAGAATGAAAGAGAGAAAGAGAGAAGTTTTAGGGATAGAGCTAGAGAAAGAGGGAAGGTTTAAAGAGAATGAAAGAAAGAGAGAGAAAGAGAGAGAAGATTTGTAGAGAGAGAGAGAGAGGGAAAGAAGGAGACAGACAGCTAAAGAAAGTGACATAGAGAGAGAGAGAGAGGTATAGCAAGATGTAGCGAATGGGAGAGAGAAAAATAAGTTTAGAGAGAGAGAAAGAGAAGTTTTAGAGAGAGACAAGGAGAGAAAGAGGGAGAGACAGACAAATAGATAGACACAAAGAGAAAGTGAAGTTATTAAGAGAGAGAGCAGGAGAGAAAGAAGTTTAAGAGAGAGAGGGTGAGAGAGCAAAAGTGAAGTTTTGGAGAGGGAGAGAGAGAGAGAGAGAGAGAGAGAGAGAGAGAGAGGAAGAGTAGGAGAGAGAATATAGAGGGAGAGAAAGCAACATCGGGAGAGTGAGCATATGAGAGAAGTTTAAGAGAGAGAGACATAGTGAGAGCTAGTGGGAGCGAGAGAACTTTTATATTGTAAACAACAGGGAGAGAGAGTGACATAGAGCAAGAGTGGGGAGAGAGAAGTTTCAGAGAGAAAGAGAGTGAGAGAAAAGTTTTAGAGGCAGCAAGAGGGAGAGGAAGAGAGAGACACACACACACATAGAAAGTGATGTTTTTGTGAGTGAGTGTGAACGAAAGAAGTTTAAGAGAGAGAGAGAAGCTTTGGAGAGAGACAAAGATAGGGAGCAAAAGAGAGAGAGCAAGAGACAGAAAGTATGAGAGAGGTTCCAGAGAGGGAGAGACAGCATATGAGAGAAGTTTTAGAGGAGAAGAGAGAGAGTGAAACTTTAGGGCATGCAAGAGAGAGAAAAGATAGAGAGAGAGGGCAGGAGAGATAGTGAGAGAGAGAGAGAAGTTTTAGGAGGGACCTAGAGAGAGAAGCTTTAGAAAGAATGTAAGAAAGAGAGACAGTGAGAAAGAAAGAGAAGATTAGGAGAGAGGGGGAGAGAGAGAGAGCTAGAGTTAGTGAAAGAAGCTTTTACGAGAAAGTGAAAGATGCTATAAACAAAGAAAGAAGTTTTAGAGAGAGAGTGAAGGAGGAGTTGGGAAGAGCAAGTGTGAGAGAGAGCAGTTCTAGGAGAGCGAGTGACAAGGAAGTTTCAGAGAGAACTTTTATTTAGAAAACGAAAGAGAGAGAGAGAGAGAGAGAGAGAGAGAGAGAGAGAGAGAGAGAGAGAGAGAGAGAGGGAGAGGAAAGTTTAAGAGTGAGAGGAAGTGAGAGAGCATATAAGAGAGGTTCTGGAGAGAGAGAGAGACCGCATATGAGAGAAGTTTTAGAGGAGGAGAAAGAGAGACAGAGAGTGAAGCTTAAGGGCTGCTGAGAGAGAAGTATTAAAGAGAGCAAGAGAGAGAGTGAGCAAGGAGTTTTACAAAGAGAGCTAGAGAGAAAGAGGGAAACTTTAGAAAGAATGAAAGAAAGAGAGACAATGAGAGCGAAAGAGAAGATTAGGTGGAGAGAGAGAGAGAGGGTGAGAGAAAGAAAGAGAAGTTTCTGTGAGCCAGAGAGGGAAAGTAGAAGAGAGAAGATAGAGAGAGGGTGAGGGAGTGATGATAAAAGCATAGTGGAAACAGCTGATCCAATTCAGATTCCAAGTGGTCCAGTTACAAGAGCTAGAGCTAAAAGGTTCAAGGAGGCTTTCAATGGACTGATGCAGAGCATTTGGGTTGAGGAGTGCTTTTTAAGGCCCAAATACTTAGACTCAAGTGCAGACCAAGGGTGGATTTCGTTGGTCCAAGTGGTGGAGTAATTTCAGCCTTGTTTCTAAAGCCCATACACTTGGAAGGATCAATTTTAGCCTTTTTATTGAAGCCCATACACTTGGAGGGATTACTTTCAGCTCAAGCATGTGGATTTGAGAGAATCAAGGAGATTAGATTTGGCTGATTATTACCCAGCGAATTTGGGATAACTTTCCTTTTTTATGGGATTTGGTCAGCCTTTTGGAATATATCTTCAGCAATTATTGCATTGGGCTGATTATATGGCTAATTATTCTCTTGTAAAGGCTGACATGCCATAATTATAGGGATTACCTTCCTTTTGCTATTTGTTTCCTTTTTTCAAATTGTAATAACTCAGCCTATATATATGTATACCAAGGCTGAGAAGTGCAGTTGAGTTTTCTACATAAAAGTTGAGAGTTTTCTCTTTGGTTCTTTGAAGAACTTTCTGAACTTATCAAGAACTTGTTCTTGTGGCGTTCATCCGACTTATCAAACGGATTACCATCCCGTTTGTGGCGTCTACACATACCAAGGTTCGTGTTTTCTTATAAACATCGGGTCGAGGTTTCCACCTACAAAATCTGATTGTAGAACGGTCTTGGGAATCAATTTCGTTGACGGGTCTCGTTATTCTTGGCGGGGTTCGCATCAGGGAGAGAGGTAGGGCAAGAGAGAGATACAGACAGATAGAGAAGTTGAAGTTTTTGGTAGAGAGAGTGGGAGGGAAAGAAATTTGAGAGAGGATGAGAGAGAGAAAGAAAAGTTTTGTGGAGAGGGAGGGCAAGAGAGGTAAGATAAATAGAGAGAGGTAGAGAGAGAGACAGAGATAGAGATTGTGAGAGTGAGAGAGAGAGAGAGAGAGAGAAAGCATATGAGAGAACTTCAAGAGAGATAGAGACAGCATATGAGGGAAGTTTTAAAGGCAGAGCGAGAGGCTTTAGGGAGAGCAAGAGAGATAGAGAGAGTGAAGTTTTAGTGAGAGCGAGAAAGAGTAGTATTAGGGAGAGAGCAAGAGAGAGAGGAAATCTTTAGAAAGAATGAAAGAAAGAGAGATAGAAAGTGAGAAAGAAAAGATTCACACAGAGAGAGACAGAGAACTTTTGGAGAGAGAATGTGAGGGAGAGACAGACAAATGGAGAAAGTGAAGTTTTTGTGAGAAAAAGTAGGAGAAAAGAAGTTTTTGAGAGAAGGAGAAGGGGGAGAGAGAGAGAAGTTTTGGAACAACAACAGAGAGGGAGAGGAAGAGAGAGAAAGAGAGAGGTAAAGAGTGTTAGAGATAAGGCTGCTTAGGCTGCTTGTCTTGGTGGGTGCAGGTGCAGTAGGAGTCTCGTGTGG
This sequence comes from Dicorynia guianensis, assembly GCA_037013595.1. Lineage (NCBI taxonomy): Eukaryota > Viridiplantae > Streptophyta > Magnoliopsida > Fabales > Fabaceae > Dicorynia > Dicorynia guianensis. The sequence goes on from JASUAB010000015.1 coordinate 10,228,851, forward strand.
TTCTGATTTTGCTTTATTAATCTTGTCTTCAGTTTATTACTTAGGGACATTAGTGTAATTCAATAATTGAGTCTTAGTCTATAAATTGTAATGTCAGCTACATCATTTGTAGATTAATTCATTTGAATCAGATTTACATTTCAGAACTTTCACATCTAGGAGTTCTGAGTTTTCTTTCTTTCTTCTTTCTTGCGCCTTCCTTCTAAGATTCTTGAGAACTTCAACATGGTATTAGAGTTTTGATCCAATGGGAGAGAATATGAACATGTTTTCTTTAGCATCTTTGAATGCTTCACTAGTTTCTTTTAGTCATTCTATTTCTGTGAAATTAGACAGCAATTCCTATCTACTCTGGAAACAACAAGTTCTTGTAGCCATCAGAGGGCATGAACTAGAGAAATACATCAGTGGTGGTCAAGAAGTGCCATCAAGATTTGCAATAGATGAGCAAGGAAGAGTTCTTGGGATCTTGAGTCAGCAGTATGTTCTTTGGAAGAAGCAAGATCAGCTCTTGCTGTCTTGGCTGCTGTCAACAATGTCAGAAAACATTCTTACAAGAATGGTGGGATGTGAATACTCATACCAGGTCTGGGAAAAGGTGGAAACTTTCTTTGCCTCTCATACAAAGGCAAAGATCAAGCAATTCAAGGCACAGCTATAGACTATGAAGAAGGGATCCATGACAGCCACTGATTATCTTTTAAAGATCAAGAATCTTGTTGATTCTTTGGCTTCAGTTGGACATGCAATTACAGAAAGTGACCATATAGAGGTAATTCTTGATGGTCTTTCCTCAGAATATGATGGTTTTATTACATCCATTCTTTCTAGAACTGATCCGTATTCAGTAGAAGAGATTGAAGCATTATTGTTTGCACAAGAAAATAGAATTGAGAAGCATCATAAAGAAGTAGAAGCTATGACAGTGAATCTTGCTACACATCCTTAGAATTACAATGTGAACCGAAGTGGTTATCAAAGTTTCCCTGGTCAGTATGCAAATAGAGGAAGGTTTGGAGGTAGAGGAAACTTTTTCAGAGGCAAAGGGAGTTACAACAATGGGCGGTTTGCTGGTAGGAATGGAAGGTTTTCTGATAAAAGCAACATTCAATGTCAATTATGTGGGAGATTTGGACATCAGTCCTGGAGTTGTTATCATAGATTTGATGAAAGTTTTCAAGGACCAGCTCAAGTGCCTAGCCACTTCAGCAAGACAGCCAATGGCAGTGTCAGAAACACACCCTATGCATGCTCACTTTTAACAGCAGCAGCAATGGCATTGATCAAGAATGGTATCCTGATTCTGGGGTCACTAATCATGTGATAGTGGATGCCTCTAACATTGTGCAGAAGACTCCATATAATGGAAAGGAGAAGGTGCACATTGGTAATGGCTCAGGTTTGTTCATTAAAAACATTGGTAATTCTCAGATTAAGTCTTGCTTTTCTAATCAAAATCTTCACCTAAACTCACTTCTTCATGTTCCAAATATTACCAAAAACCTTGTGAGTGTTTCTCAGTTTGCAAAAGACAATTATGTCTATTTTGAGTTCCATCCTGACTCTTGTTATGTTAAATCTCAGGATACTCATCAAATACTTTTGAAGGGGACTGTTAGAAAAGGCTTGTATGTCTTTGATGAATTTCGTGTTGAAAAAGGACCATATATCAAAGCAAAGGTGTCAACAACTCAGTCACCAAATATTACTTCACCTGCTGTACATAGTTCCCATACTTCTTCTTTGTTAAATTCTTGTTCTGAGTTAGGCAAATGGCATGTTAGATTGGGCCATGCTTCTGCACAAACTGTCAAGAATGTACTCACTTCTTGTAACATCAGAATACCAAATAAAGAGCTTTCCTTTTGTTCATCTTGCTGCCTTAGTAAATTACATAAATTTCCTTTTGCCTCTTCTCAAACAGAATACTCAAAACCTCTTCAACTAGTTCATTCTGATTTGTGGGGACCAGCACCTATGCTGTCAAAAGAGGGACATAGATATTACATACATTTTATAGATACCTTTACCTGTTACACATGGATTTACTTTCTCAAAAGCAAGTCTGATGCATTACAGACCTTTATTCATTTCAAGAAACAAGTAGAACTTCAAACCAACCACAAAATCCTTGCCTTACAAACTGATTGGGGAGGAGAGTTTAGAGCTTTCACTGAATATTTGAAAGACCAAGGGATAGTTTATCGTGTTTCATGTCCTTATACACATGAACAAAATGGGCTTGCAGAAAGGAAACATAGACATATAACTGAGACTGGACTAGCCTTGCTTCACCAATCATCTTTACCTAGTTCATTTTGGATTGAAGCTTTTAGCACAGCTGTGTATCTCATTAATAGACTACCCACACCAGTCCTAAATGGTTCTACTCCTTTTGAAACCTTGTACAAAATCAAACCTGATTATTCTTCTCTTAAAGTCTTTGGGTGTGCAGCCTATCCTAACCTAAGGCCCTACAATAATCCCAAGTTTCAGTTCAAATCCATTGAATGCACTTTCCTTGGTTATAGTCTAGCACACAAAGGATACAAGTGTCTACATCCTGATGGGAAAACAATTATATCTAGAGATGTCATATTTGATGAAAGTAGTTTTCCTTTCAAGAACAGCAAGGGTTCCTCACAGCAGTCACTCTCCAGTAACAAATCACATTTTGTTTCTCCTCCACCTTCAGCCATGCCTCCTATTCTATCATTCTCTAATGCAAGACATACTCAGAATACCGATGCATTTGCTGAACAAACAAATAACTCATGTGCACTTGCTAATAATACCAATATTATGGATTCTTTGCAACATGTTTCAAGTCCCTCTGCAGAATTTGAAGTTCCTCAACGTTTGCCTCAAAATGTCCACCCAATGGTGACCCGTAGCAAAGCAAGGGCACTCAATTCAAACAATCCCTCAATGGTGACTAGTAGCAAAGCAAGAGGAACTGTACCAACAGCTCTTACTATCTCTAGAGAGCCTCAAACTGTTGAAGAAGCTCTTAATATACTAGAATGGAAGTGTGCCATGGATCTTGAGTATGCAGCGCTCATGAGCAACAAGACATGGAGTTTAGAAGCTTTACCCAAAGATAGGAGGCCTATAGGGTGCAAATGGGTGTTTAAAGTGAAAGAAAATCCAGATGGCACTGTCAACAAATATAAAGCAAGATTAGTTGCAAAAGGGTATAATCAGGAGGCAGGAGTTGATTTTCATGAAGTTTTCAGTCCAGTAGTAAAACCAGTCACAATTCGGGTTCTTCTCACTTTGGCCTTATCAAAAGGGTGGAACATCCATCAAATAGATGTTAATAATGCCTTTTTAAATGGTGATTTGAATGAAGATGTATACATGTTGCAGCCTCCTGGATATGAATCAGCTGACTCATCTCAAGTTTGCAAGCTTCATAAGGCTCTCTATGGCCTTAAGCAAGCTCCTCGTGCATGGTTTCAAAAATTGTCTAAAGCTTTACTTGATCTTGGTTTTACCAAGGCAAAATGTGATTCTTCCTTGTTTCTTCAGGTTACTTCTCATCATTCTCTCTATGTTTTAGTCTATGTGGATGATATTTTGATTACTGGATCCTCACCAACTTTGGTTCAGCACTTGATTGATCAACTGAATGCAACGTTCTCATTAAAGGATCTTGGGAAACTTAAATACTTCTTAGGTATTGAAGTTACTTACAGTTCTGCTGGTGCAATATACTTATCTCAGTCCAAATACATTAAGGATCTTCTTGCTAGAGATGGTATGCAAGGTGCGAAGTCTATGCCCTCTCCTATGGCCTCAACACCACATATCTCAGCTAGTAGTGGTTCTCCTATTTCTGATCAAGCTGCATACAGATCTCTTGTGGGAGCATTACAATATATTACCATTACTAGACCAGAATTATCATATAGTGTGAACAAAGCTTGTTAGTTTATGCATTGCCCTACGGATGTACATTGGAAGTTGGTTAAACGAATACTGAAGTATCTAGCAGGCACGATATGTCATGCTTTAGTTCTCCAAAGATCATCTGCTCTTGAGCTCACTGCCTTTTGTGATGTTGATTGGGTGTCAGACATTGATGATAGGCGCAGCACCTCAGGTTTTTGTGTTTATCTTGGCCCTAATCTCGTTTCTTGGTCATCTAAAAAGCAAGCAATAGTGTCTAGATCAAGTACTGAAGCTGAATATAGGAGTCTTGCAAGTGCAGTGGCAGAATTGGCTTGGCTGCAGTCTTTACTCAAAGAACTCAGCATTCAACTACCAAAAGTTCCTAGAATATATTGTGACAATATGAGCACAGTCAGCTTGTCAGCAAATCCGGTCCTTCATTCAAAGACTAAGCATATTGAACTAGATCTTTATTTTGTTCGTGAAAAGGTTAACAATAAAGAAATTGAAGTCTATCATATTCCGTCTCTTGATCAAACAGCAGATATCCTCACCAAGGCAGTCTCAACTTCAAGGTTTCTTCAACTTAGAGACAAGTTCAGTGTCATTCCTCTTCCAAGTCATGCCACTGATCTTGAGGGGGGATGTTAGAGATAAGGCTGCTTAGGCTGCTTGTCTTGGTGGGTGCAGGTGCAGTAAGAGTCTCGTGTGGTTCTGATTTTTCTCTATTAATCTTGTCTTTAGTTTATTACTTAGGGACATTAGTGTAATTCAGTAATTGAGTCTTAGTCTATAAATTGTAATCTCAGCTACATCATTTGTAGATTAATTCATTTGAATCAGATTTACATTTTAGAACTTTCACATCTAGGAGTTCTGAGTTTTCTTTCTTTCTTCTTTCTTGCGCCTTCCTTCTAAGATTCTTGAGAACTTCAACAAAGAGAAAGAGAAAGACAGAGAGTGAACAAGAAAGAGGGAGGAAGAGAATGGTGGGGGAAAAAGGTGAGAGAGATTGCTGGGCAAAGAGAGAGAGAGTGTATGTGTGTGGGGCGGAAAGAGAAAGAGAGAGACCAAAGTTTTATACAAAGAGAGAGAGAGAAAAAAGAGGAAGGTATTGGGAGAACAAGAGTGAGAGATAGAGAAAAGTTTCAAAAAGAGCAAGTCTGAGAGAAGTTTTAGAGAGAACTAGAGAAAGAGGGAGATATATATATATATATATACATATAGAGAGAGAGAGAGAGAGAGAGGAGGAGTTTTAGATGCAGAGAGATCACGTATGGCAGAAGTTTTAGAGGAAAAAAGGGGGAGACAGAGAGGGTAAAGTTTTAGGGAGCATGAGGTCAGTAAGTTTTAGAAAGAGAGATAAAGTTCAGTTTTTGAGAGAGAAAAAGGTTTAAGAGAGAGACTGCAAGGTAGAGCAATAGAGAGAAGAGAGAAAGAATGGTAGAGAGAGACAGAGATGTAGAGAAAGAGAGAGAAAGGGAGAGTGTGTGTGTTGGGGATGGGGAGAAAGAGATAGACTTAGTGATAGGCAAATATTAGACAAAGAGAGAAAGAGGCAGACAGAAGTTTTTGAGAGAAAGCGAAAGAAGTTTTAAACAAAGAGAGGAGTTTTAGTGAGAGAGGGGGGGAGATGTTGGGGACAGTGAGTGTCAGAGAGAAAGGTTCTAGAGAGAGCAAGTGATAGAGAAGTTTCAGAGAGAACTATATAGAGAGAGAACTTTTAAATAGAAAAAGGCACAGAGATAGAGCAACATAGAGAGAGAAAGAGTGAGGAGAGAGAAGTCTTAGAAAGGAAGTGTATGAGAGAAGTTTCAAAGAGAGACAGCATATGAGAAAAGTTTTAGAGGAGGAGAGAGAGAGATTGAAGCTTTAGGGAGGGCAAGAGAGAGAGAAAGAGAAGTCTTTGGGAGAGAACTAGAGAGAGGGAAGCTTTAGATACATGAGAGAGAGAGAGAGAGAGAGAGAGAGACAGAGATAAAGTAATGTTTTTTAGGGAGAGAGTGCAAGAGAAAAAAGTTTAAGAGAGAGGGAGAGGAGAGAGAAAGAGAAGTTTTGGAGAGAGTGATAGGGATAGATAGATAGAGGAAGAGAGAGATCAAGAAAAAAAGTGAGAGATAGAAAGAGAGACAGACAAACGAATAGAGAGAGAAAGTGAAGCTGTTGAGAGAAGGAATGGGGGAGAAAAAAGTTTAAGAGAGAGAGATGGTGAGAAAGTGAAAAAGATGTTTTGGAGAGAGGGCCAGAGAGGGAGAGTAGGTGAGAGCAGATAGAGACAGAGAGAGATAAAGTTAAATTTTTGAGAGAGAGAAAGAGAAGTTTTGGTGACAGAGACAAAGAGGGAGAGGAAGAGAGGGAAGATAGAGAGAGAGAAAGAGAGAAAAAGAAAGACAATGAGAGAGAGAGGGAAAAAGTGAGAGAGATTGTTGGACACAGAGAGAGAGTGTGTTGGGGGGCAGCGAGGAAGAGAGAGAGAGAGAAAGAGTGTTGGGAAAGAGAAGAAAGAGGTAGGGAAAGAGAAAGAGAGAAAGAGAGAGAGAGAGAGAGAATTTTGAAAGAGAGTGAGTCCAAGAGTAGTTTTAGAGAGAACTAGAGGGAGAAGTAAGAGTGAGAGTGACATAGAGAGAGACAGCGTATGGCAGAAGTTTTAGAGGAAGAAAGGAGGAGAAAAAGAGAGTGATGTTTTAGGGAGGATGAGAGAGAGTAAGTTTTAGAGAGAGAGAGAGAGAAAGAGAGAGAGAGATAAAGTTCAGAATTTAAGTGAGAGAAAATGGTTTAAGAGAGAGAAAACAGAGGTTTTGGAGAGAGAGACTACGAGGGAGAGCAATAAAGTGAAGTGAGAGAGAGTAGTAGAGAGAGACAAAGATGTAGAGAAAGTGAGAGAGGCAAAGTGTGTGTTAGGGAGGGGGAGAGAGAGAGATGGATTTAGTGAGAGACAAATTTTAGACAAAGAGAGAAAGAGACGCACAGAAGTTTTTGAGAGAAAGTGAAAGAAGTTTTAAACAAAAAGAGGAGTTTTAGAGATAGATGTATATATATATAGAGAGAGAGAGAGATGTTGGGGAACAGCAAGAGTGAAAGAGAGAGAGGTTCTAGAGAGAGCAAGTGATAGAAATTTTAAAGAGAACTCAACAGGGAGAGAACTTTTATATAGAAAAAGATCGAGAAGAGGGAGAACGATATGAACCTGCCTAATCGACCTCAAAAGCTAGGTCATAAGGAAAGTTTTGTGAACCCATATATATAACACTCAAGACCTCTCTGCCAAACCAATGTGAGACTTTATCATTTCTGATCCCTTTAGACTATATGTCCTCATACAAAGAACCAGGATCCATGGCCCACACCGACTGGAGTAGGGTAGGCTCTGATACCATATGATATGAACTTGCCTAACTCCACCTCAAAAGCTAGCTCGTAAGGAGAGGTTTGTGAACCCATATATATAATACCCAAGACCTCTCTGCCAAACCAATGTGGATACGCTCTGATACCATATGATATGAACCTACCTAACTCCACCTCAAAAGCTAGCTTGTAGGGAGAGGTTTGTAAACCCATATATATAACACCCAAGACCTCTCTGCCAAACCAATGTGGACACGCTCTGATATCATATGATATGAACCTGCCTAACTCCACCTCAAATGCTAGCTTGTAAGGGAAGGTTTGTAAACCCATATATATAACACCCAAGAGCTCTTTGCCTAACTAATATGGGACTTATCAGCGAGAGAGAAAGAGACAACAATATAAGTTTTAGAGCAAGAGAGTGAGAGCATACAAGAGAGGCTTCATAAAGAGAGAGAGCTAGAGAGAGCAATAGAACTTTTATAGAGAAAAAGAAACAGAGAGAGAGAGAGAACAACATAGAGAAAGAGTGGCAAGAGAGAAATTTCAGACAGAGAGAGACAGGATATGAGAAGTTTAAGAGGAAGAGAGAGAGAGTGAGGCTTTTGGGACAGTGAGGGGGGGAGAGAGAGAGAATCCTTTGGGAGAGAGGTAGAAGAGAGAGGGAAGCTTTATATAGATGACAGAGAGAAAGGGAGAGAGAGAGATAGACAGAGAGAGGTAAAGTGATGTTTTTGAGGGCGGGAGTGCAAGAGAAAGAAGTTTAAGAGAGAAGGAGGGAGAGAGAAAGAGAAGTTTTGGAGAGAGTGACAAAGATAGAGAGCAAGAGTGAGAAGAGAGAGAGAGGTAGAGGAAGAGAGAGAGTGAGAAAGAGAGAGCGACATAAAGAGAAAGAGAAGTTGTTGAGAGAGAGAATGGGAAAGAAAGAAGTTTAAGAGAGAGAAAGAGAAGTTTTTGAGAGAGATACAGAGATGGAGAGTCAGTGAGAGCAGATAGAGAGAGAGGTAGGGCGAGAGAGAGAGAGAGAGAGAGAGAGAGAGAGAGTAATAGGCATACAGAGAAAAGGTGAAGCTTTTTGAAGAGAGTGGGAGAGAAAGAAGTTTCAGAGAGAGGGGCCAAGAGAGAGAAGATACAGAGAGAAAGCATCAAATAGAGAGAGAGCATATGAGAGGAAGTTTAAGAGATAAAGAGACAACATATGGGAGAAGTTTTAAGGAGGAGGGAGAGAGAATGAAGTTTTTGGGAGAGCAAGAGAGAGAAGTTTTAGGGACAAAGCTATAGAGAGAGAGAGAGGGAAGCTTTAGAAATAATGAAAGAAAGAGAGATAGAGAGAGAAAGAGAAGATTCAGAGATAGAATGCGAAAGAGAGAAAGGTAGAGAGAGAGATAGATAGATAGATAGATAGAGAAAGTGAAGTTTTTTAGAGATAGAGAGAGTGGGAGAGAACAAAGTTTAATAGAGAGGGAAACAATAGTTTTGGAGAGAGAAAGAGATAGAGAGGGAGTAAGAGATAAAGAGAGAGAGAAGTTTTAGAGAGAGTGAGTGAGAGAGAAAAGTTTAGTGAGAGTGAGTAAGAGAAAGAAGTTTCAGAGAGAGCTAGTAAGAGAGAGAAGTTTTAGAGAGAGCCAGAGAGAAATAAGAGCTTTTATATAGAAAAAGGCACAAAGAGAGAGAAAGAAAAATTGAGTGAGAGAAGTTTTAGGGAGAGATAGAACTTTTATATAGAAAAAGATAGATAGAGAGAGAGAGAGAGAGAGAGTGTTAGAGATAAGGCTGCTTAGGCTACTTTGGTGAGTGCAGGTGCAGTCTCGTGTGGTTCAGATGTTACTCTATTAATCTTGTCTTCAGTTTATTACTTAGGGACATTAGTGTAATTCAGTCATTGAGTCTTAGTCTATAAATTGTAATCTCAGCTACATCATTTGTAGATTAATTCATTTGAATCAGATTTACATTTCAGAACTTTCACATCTTGGAGTTCTGAAGTTTTCTTTCTTTCTTCTTTCTTGCGCCTTCCTTCAAGAGTCTTGAGAACTTCAACATGGTATCAGAGCTTTGATCCAATGGGAGAGAATATGAATACGTTTTCTTTAGCATCTTTGAATGCTTCACTAGTTTCTTTTAGTCATTCAATTTCTGTGAAATTAGACAGCAATTCCTATCTTCTGTGGAAACAACAAGTTCTTGCAGCCATCAGAGGGCATGAACTAGAGAAATACATAATACATCAGTGGTGGTCAAGAAGTGCCATCAAGATTTGCAATAGATGAGCAAGGAAGAGTTCTTGGAATCTTGAGTCAGCAGTATGTTCTTTGGAAGAAGCAAGATCAGCTCTTGCTGTCTTGGCTGCTGTCAACAATGTCAGAAAACATTCTTACAAGAATGGTAGGGTGTGAATTTTCGTACCAGGTCTGGGAGAAGGTGGAAACTTTCTTTGCTTCTCATACAAAGGCAAAGATCAAGCAATTCAAGGCACAGCTGCAGACCATGAAGAAGGGATCCATGACAGCCACTGATTATCTTTTAAAGATCAAGAATCTTGTTGATTCTTTGGCTTCAGTTGGACATGCAATTACAGAAAGTGACCATATAGAGGTAATTCTTGATGGTCTTTCCTCAGAATATGATGGTTTTGTTACATCCATTCTTTCTAGAACTGATCCGTATTCAGTTGAAGAGATTGAAGCATTATTGCTTGCACAAGAAAATAGAATTGAGAAGCATCATAAAGAAGTAGAAGCTATGACAGTGAATCTTGCTACACATCCTCAGAATTACAATGTAAACAGAAGTGGTTATCAAAGTTTCCCTGGTTAGTATGCAAATAGAGGAAGGTTTGGAGGTAGAGGAAACTTTTTCAGAGGCAAAGGGAGTTACAACAATGGGAGGTTTTCTGGTAGAAATGGAAGGTTTTCTAATAAAAGCAACATTCAATGTCAATTATGTGGGAGATATGGACATCAGTCCTAGAGTTGTTATCACAGATTTGATGAGAGTTTTCAAGGACCAGCTCAAGTGCCTAGCCACTTCAGCAAGACAGCCAATGGCGCCAATGGCAATGTCAGAAACACACCCTATGCAATGCTCACTTCTAATAGCAGCAGCAATGGCATTGATCAAGAATGGTATCCTGATTCTGGGGCCACTAATCATGTGATAGTGGATGCCTCTAACATTGTGCAGAAGACTCCATATAATGGAAAGGAGAAGGTGCACATTGGTAATGGCTCAGGTTTGTTCATTAAAAACATTGGTAATTCTCAGATTAAGTCTTGCTTTTCTAATCAAAATCTTCACCTAAACTCACTTCTTCATGTTCCAAATATTACCAAAAACCTTGTGAGTGTTTCTCAGTTTGCAAAAGACAATTATGTCTATTTTGAGTTCCATCCTGACTCTTGTTATGTTAAATCTCAGGATACTCATCAAATACTTTTGAAGGGGACTGTTAGAAAAGGCTTGTATGTCTTTGATGAATTTCGCATTGAAAAAGGACCATGTATCAATACAAAGGTGTCAACAACTCAGTCACCAAATATTACTTCACCTGCTGTACATAGTTCCCATACTTCTTCTTTGTTAAATTCTTGTTCTGAGTTAGACAAATGGCATGTTAGATTGGGCCATGCTTCTGCACAAACTGTCAAGAATGTACTCACTTCTTGTAACATCAGAATACCAAATAAAGAGCTTTCCTTTTGTTTATCTTGCTGCCTTAGTAAATTACATAAATTTCCTTTTGCCTCTTCTCAAACAGAATACTTAAAACCTCTTCAACTAATTCATTCTGATCTGTGGGGACCAGCACCTATGCTGTCAAGAGAGGGACATAGATATTACATACATTTTGTAGATACCTTTACCCGTTACACATGGATTTACTTTCTCAAAAGCAAGTCTGATGCATTACAGACCTTTATTCATTTCAAGAAACAAGTAGAACTTCAAACCAACCACAAAATTCTTGCCTTACAAACTGATTGGGGAGGAGAGTTTAGAGCTTTCACTGAATATTTGAAAGACCAAGGGATAGTTCACCGTGTTTCATGCCCTTATACACATGAACAAAATGGGCTTGCAGAAAGGAAACATAGACATATAACTGAGACTGGACTAGCCTTGCTTCACCAATCATCTTTACCTAGTTCATTTTGGACTGAAGCTTTTAGCACAGCTGTGTATCTCATTAATAGACTACCCACACCAGTCCTAAATGGTTCTACTTCTTTTGAAACCTTGTACAAAATCAAACCTGATTATTCTTCTCTCAAAGTCTTTGGGTGTGCAGCCTATCCTAACCTAAGGCCCTACAATAATCCCAAGTTTAAGTTCAAATCCATTGAGTGCACCTTTCTTGGTTATAGTCCAGCACACAAAGGATACAAGTGTTTGCATCCTGATGGGAAAACAATTATATCTAGAGATGTCATATTTGATGAAAGTAGTTTTCCATTCAAGAACAGCAAGGGTTCCTCACAGCAGTCACCTTCCAGTAACAAATCCCATTTTGTTCCTCCTCCACCTTCAGCCATACCTCCTATTCTATCATTCTCTAATGCAAGACATTCTCAGAATACCAATGCATTTGCTGAACAAACAAATAACTCATGTGCACTTGCTAATAATACCAATGTTGTGGATTCTTTGCAGCATGTTTCAGGTACCTCTGCAGAATTTGAAGTTCCTCAACGTGTGCCTCAAAATGTCCACCCAATGATGACCCGTAGCAAAGCAAAGGCACTCAATTCAAACAATCACTCAATGGTGACTAGTAGCAAAGCAAGAGGAACTGCACCAACAGTGCTTACTGTCTCTAGAGAGCCTCAAACTGTGGAAGAAGTCTTAACATACCAGAATGGAAGTGTGCCATGGATCTTGAGTATGCAGCGCTCATGAGCAACAAGACATGGAGTTTAGAAGCTCTACCCAAAGGTAGGAGGCCTATAGGGTGTAAATGGGTGTTTAAAGTTAAAGAAAATTCAGATGGCACTGTCAACAAATATAAAGCAAGATTAGTTGCAAAAGGGTATAATCAAGAGGCAGGAGTTGATTTTCATGAAGTTTTCAGTCCAGTAGTAAAGCCAGTCACAATTCGAGTTCTTCTCACTTTGGCCTTATCAAAAGGGTGGAACATCCATCAAATAGATGTTAATAATGCCTTTTTAAATGGTGATTTGAATGAAGATGTATACATGCTGCAGCCTCCTGGGTATGAATCAGCTGACTCATCTCAAGTTTGCAAGCTTCATAAGGCTCTCTATGGCCTTAAGCAAGCTCCTCGTGCATGGTTTCAAAAATTGTCTGAAGCTTTACTTGATCTTGGCTTTACCAAGGCAAAATGTGATTCTTCCTTGTTTCTTCAGGTTACTTCTCATCATTCTCTCTATGTTTTAGTCTATGTGGATGATATTTTGATTACTGGATCTTCACCAACTTTGGTTCAGCACTTGATTGATCAACTGAATGCAAAGTTCTCATTAAAGGATCTTGGGAAACTAAAATACTTCTTAGGTATTGAAGTTACTTACAGTTCTGCTGGTGCAATATACTTATCTCAGTCCAAATACATTAAGGATCTTCTTACTAGGGCTGGTATGCAAGGTGCAAAGTCTATGCCCTCTCCTATGGCGTCAACACCACATATCTCAGCTAGTAGTGGTTCTCCTATTTCTGATCAAGCTGCATACAGATCACTTGTGGGAGCATTACAATATATTACCATTACTAGACCAGAATTATCATATAGTGTGAACAAAGCTTGTCAATTTATGCATTGCCCTACAGATGTACATTGGAAGTTGGTTAAACGAATACTGAGGTATCTTGCAGGCACCATATGTCATGTTCTAGTTCTCCAAAGATCATCAACTCTTGAGCTCACTGCCTTTTGTGATGCTGATTGGGCATCAGATATTGATGATAGGCGCAGCACCTCAGGCTTTTGTGTTTATCTTGGCCCTAATCTCGTTTCTTGGCCATCTAAAAAGCAAGCAACAGTGTCTAGATCAAGTACTGAAGCTGAATATAGGAGTCTTGCAAGTGCAGTGGCAGAATTGGCTTGGCTGCAGTCTTTACTCAAAGAACTCAGCATTCAACTACCAAAAGCTCCTAGAATATATTGTGACAATATGAGCACAGTCAGCTTGTCAGCAAATCCGGTCCTTCATTCAAAGACTAAGCATATTGAAATAGATCTTTATTTTGTTCGTGAAAAGGTCAACAATAAAGAAATTGAAGTCTATCATATTCCGTCTCTTGATCAAACAGCAGATATCCTCACCAAGGCAGTCTCAACTTCAAGGTTTCTTCAACTTAGAGACAAGCTCAATGTCATTCCTCTTCCAAGTCATGCCACTGAGCTTGAGGGGGGATGTTAGAGATAAGGCTACTTAGGCTACTTTGGTGAGTGCAGGTGCAGTAAGGGTCTCATGTGGTTCTGATGTTACTCTATTAATCTTGTCTTCAGTTTATTACTTAGGGACATTAGTGTAATTCAGTCATTGAGTCTTAGTCTATAAATTGTAATCTCAGCTACATCATTTGTAGATTAATTCATTTGAATTAGATTTACATTTCAGAACTTTCACATCGTGGAGTTCTGAAGTTTTCTTTCTTTCTTCTTTCTTGCGCCTTCCTTCAAGAGTCTTGAGAACTTCAACAGAGAGAGAGAGAGAGAGAGAAAGAGTGAGAATGTGCAAGCTAGAGAGAGCAAGAGAACATTTAAATAGAAAAAGACAGAGAGAGAGAGAGAGAGAGAGAGAAGTTTTAGAGAAAGATAGAGATAGAGATGATGATAAAAGCATAGCAAAAACAGCTGATCCAATTCAAATTCTAAGTGGTCCAGTTACAAGATGGAAGGATTGATGCAGAGCATTTGGGTTGAGGAGTGCTTTTTAAGGCCCAAATACTTAGACTCAAGTGCAGACCAAGGGTGGATTTCCTTGGTCCAAGTGGTGGAGTAATTTCAGCCTTTTTCGAAAGCCCATACACTTGGAAGGATTAATTTTAGCTGTTTTATTGAAGCCCATACACTTGGAAGGATTACTTTCAACTCAAGCATGTGGATTTGAGAGAATCAAGGAGATTAGATTTGGCTGATTATTACCCAGCGAATTTGGGATCACTTTCCTTTTCTTATGGGATTTGGTCAGCCTTTTGGAGTATCATTTCAGCAATTATTGCATTGGGCTGATTATTTGGCTAATTATTCTCTTGTAAAGGCTGGCATGCCATAATTATAGGGATTACCTTCCTTTTTGCTATTTGTTTCCTTTTTCAAATTGTAATAACTCAGCCTATATATATGTATACCAAGGCTGAGAAGTTCAGATCAGTTTTCTACATAAAAGTTGAGAGTTTTCTCTTTGGTTCTTTGAAGAACTTTCCGAACTTATCAAGAACTTGTTCTTATAGTGTTCATCCGACTTATCAAATGGATTACCATCCCGTTTGTGGCGTCTACACATACCAAGGTTCGTGTTTTCTTATAAACATCGGGTCGAGGTTTCCACCTACAAAATCTGATTGTAGAACAGTTTTGGGAATCAATTTCTTTGAAGTATCTCGTTATTCTTGGTGGCGTTCACATCAAGAGAGCAAGAGAGAGATGATAGAGAGAGCAAGCATATGAAGAAATTTTAGAGGAGGAGAGAGACAGAGAGATTGAAGTTTTAGGGAGAGTGAGAGAGAGAGAAGTTTTAGGGAGAGAGCTTGAGAGAGAGGGAAGCTTGAGAAAGAATGAAAGTGAGAGACAGAGAGAGAAAGAGAAGATTTGGAGAGAGAGTGTGACACAAAGAGAGAGAGGGAGAGACAGAGAGACAAAGAGAGGTAAAGTGAAGTTTTTGAGAGAGAGAAAGAGATGTGTTGGTGAGAGAGACAAAGCAGGAGAGCAAGACAGAGAAGATAGAGAGCGGAAGGGAGAAAAGGGGGAAGAGAAAATGGTGGGGAGAGAAAGTGAGCAAGAATGTTAGGCAGAGAGAGTGTGTGTGAGTGTTGCAGAGAGCAAGAGAGAGAGAGAGAGTGATATTGAGAGAGAGTGCAGGAGAGAGAAATTTCAGAGAGAAAGGACAGCATATGACAGAAGTTTTAGCAGAGGAAAGGGAGAGACAGAGAGAGTGAAGTTTTCAGGAGGGAGAGAGGAGAGAAGTTTTAGAGAGACAAAAGAGAGAGAGATGGGAGAGAAAGAGAGAGAAGAGAGAGACAAAGGGAGACAGAGGGAGAGTGTGTATATGTGTGTTGGGGAGGAAGAAAAAGAGATAGAGCTGGTGAGACACAAATTTTAGATAAAGAGTGAAAGAGATACATAGAAGTTTTTGAGAGAAAGTGAAAAAAGTTCTCAACAAAGAGAGAAGTTTAGAGTGAGAGGTAGGTGTTGGGGAAAGTGAGAGCAAGAGAGAGAAGTTCTAGAGAGAGTGAGTGACAAAGAAGTTTAAGAGAGAACTAGAGAGAGGGAACTTTTATATAGAAAAAAATAGGTTGAGAGAGAGAGAGTGGGAGAGAGAGAGAAAGAGAAGTTTTGGAGAGAGAGATTGAGAGGTCAGGCAAGAGAGAGAAGAGAGAGTGAGGTAGAGAGAGACAGAGATGTAGAGAAAGAGAGAGTGTGTGTGAGAGAGAAAGAAGTTTTAGAGAGAACTAGAGAGAGAGAGAACTTTTATATAGAAAAAGATAGATAGAGAGAGTGCAAGAGAAAGAGGTTTAAGAGACAGAGAAAGAGAAGTTTTGGAGCGAAAGATTAAGGGGTAGAGCAAGAGAGGGAAGAGAAAGAGATGTACAGAAAGAGAGAGTGTAGGTTGGGGAAGGAGAGAGAGAGAGATAGACTTTTAGACAAATTTTAGACAGAGAGAAAGAGACAGACAGAAGTTTTTGAGAGAAAGTGAAAGAAGTTTTGAACAAAGAAAGTTTTAGAGAGAAAGGGAGGTGTTAGGAAGATCAAGAGCATGTGACAGAGATGCTTTGGAGAGAACTAGAGAGAGAGAAGTTTTATATAGAATAAGATAGAGAGAGAGTGAGCAATATCAAGAGAGTATGGGGGAGAGAGAAGTTTTAGAGTGAGAGAGAGCATATGACAGAGGTTCCAGACAGAGAGAGACAGCATATTAGAAAAGTTTTAGAAGAGGAAAGAGAGCGAGAGAGAGAGAGAGGAATGAAAGAAAGAGAGACAGCAAGAGAGAAAGAGAAGATTTAAAGAGAGAGACAGAGAGACAGAAAGAAAGATGGAGGGAGAAAGTGAAGTTGTTAAGAGAGAGTGGGAGGGAAAGAAGTTTAAGAGAGAGGAGAGGACAAGAGAGAGAAAGAGAAGATTTAGAGAGAGAGACAAAGAGGGAGAGTATGAGAGAGAAGACAGAGTGAGGCAGAGAGAGATAAAGTGAAGTTTTCGAGAGAGAGAATGACAAGTTTTTACAAGAGAGACAGAGAGGAAGAGCAAGAGAGTAAAGATAGATAAAGAGATAGAGAGAAAGAGAGAGAGAGGTAGAGAAAAAGAGAATGAGAGAGAGAGAAAGGGAGGGAGAAATTGGGAGAGAGTGAATGGTGGAGGGAGAAAGTGAGAGAGATTGTTGGCCAAAGAGAGATTGTGAGTGTAGGGGAGAGAAAGAGAGAGAGTGAGAGAGCAAGAGACAGAAGTTTTAGAGAGAGAGGGAGGTGTTGGGGTAAGCACAAGAGAGGGAGAGAGAAGTTTCAAAGAGAGCGAGTCAGAGAGAAGTTTTAGAGAACTAGAGAGAGACACAGAGAGAGCGAGTCAAAGAGAGAGAGTGTTGGGAGGAGAGAAGTTTTAGAGCAAGGGACAGCATATTACAAAAGTATTAGAGGAAAGGGAAAGACTAAGAAAGTTTTAGGGAGGGTGAGAGAGAGAGAGAAGTTTTGGGCAAAGAGACTAAGAGGGAGAGCAAGAGAGAGAAAGAGAGAGAAAATAGTGGGGGGAGAGAGTGAGAGAGATTGTTGGGCAGAGACTGAGGTGTGTGAATGTTAGGGAGGGTAAGAGCATGAGCAAGAGTGAGAGAGAGAAAGAGAGAGGGGAAAAAGTTTCAGAGAGAAAGGTAGAGAGAGGGAGAGTGTGTGTGTGTGTGTGTTGGGGAAAGAGAGAGAGAGATAGAGTTAGTGAGACACAAATTTTAGACAAGGAGAAAAAGAGATAGGTAGAAGTTTTTGAGAGAATGCAAAAAAATTTGTAAAGAAAGGGAGAGGTTTTAGAGAGAGAGAGAAGTGTTAGGAAGATCGAGAACAAGAGAGAAAGAGGAGTTTTAAAAAGAACTAGAGAGAGAGAAAGATCTTTTATATAGAAAGGGAGAGATGCACATAAGAGAAAAGTTTTAGAGAAGGACAGAGAGAGTGTGTGAAGCTTTAGGGTGGATGAGAAAGAGAAAGGTTTTAGAAAGATTAAGAGTGAAGTTTGAAGGAGAGAGCTAGAGAGAGAGGGAAGCTTTAGAAAGAATGAAAGCCAGAGAGACATAGAGAGAGGAAAGAGAGAGACAAACAGACAGACAAAAACAGAAAGTGAAGTTGTTGAGAGAGAGTGGGAGAGAAAGAAGTTTAAAAGAGAGAGAGAGGGTGAGAGAGAGAAAGAAAAACTTTGGAGAGAGAGATAGACCAGTAGAGTAGGGGAGAGAAGATAGAGTGAGGGAGAGAGAAAGTGACATAGAGAGAGAGAGAGATATGAGAAAAGTTTTAATGGAGGAGAGAAAGAAGGGGAGAGAGAGAGAGAGAGAGAAGTTTTAAGGAGAGAGCTAAAGAGAGGGAACTTTAGAAAGAATGAAAGAGATAGAGACAGAGAGAGAAAGAGCAGATTTGTAGAGAGAGAGATAGAGAAGTTTCAGAGAGAGACAAAGAGGGAAAGAGAGAGCCATATGGCTACATAGAGAGAGAAAGTAAAGTTTTTGAGAGAGAGTGGGAGAGAAAGAATTTTAAGAGAGAGAGAGGTAGAGAGAAAGAGAGAGATTGTTTGGCTGGGAGAGAGAGGAGTATGTAAGTGTTGGAGAGAGCAATAGAGACAGAATGAGAAGATTTGGAGAGAGAGACCAAAACACACAGAGAGAGAGAGAGAGAGAGAGAGAGAGAGACAAAGGGATAAAGTGAAGTTTTTAGGGGAAGAGTGGGAGAGAAAGAGGTTTAAGTGAGAGAGAAATTGAGATTGAGGGGGGAATTAGGTAGAGACCATATAGAGAGAGATGTAGAGAGAGAGAGAGAGAGAGAGAGAGGAAGGGAAAGATAGGGAGAAGTTTTAGAAAGAGCGACATGGAGAGAAGGTTTAGAGAGAGAGGGAGAGTGCATGTGTATGGGAGGAGGCGAGAGAAATAGAGTTAATGAATGACAAATTTTAGACAAAGAGAGAACAAGGCAGATAGAAGTTTTTGAGAGAAAGCAAAACAAGTTTTAAACAAAGAGAGAAGTTTTGGAGAGAGAGGGATGTTGGGAAGAGTGAGAGTGAGAGAGAGAAAAGTTTTAGAGAGAGCAACAGAGAGAGAAGTTTTAGAGAGAATGAGAGAAAGAGAACTTTTATATAGAAAAAAAGTAAAGAGAGAGAAAGATAGAGACGGAGACCTGCAGCGAGAGGGAGAGTGAAGATTAGGGTGGGCAAGAAAGAGAAGTTTTAGAGAGAGTGTGGGAGAGAAGTTTTAGGGAGAGAGCTAGAGGAGAAATCTTTAGAAGGAATGAAAGAAAGAGAGACAGAGAGAGAAAGAGACAGACAAATAGATAAACAAACAAATAAAGAGAGAAAGTGAAGTTGTTGAGAGAGAGAATACGAGAGAAAGAAGTTTAAGAGAGAGAGGGGAAGAGAAAGAAATAGAACTTTTGGAGAGAGAGATGGAGAGGGAGAGTAGGAAAGAGAAGATAAAGAGTTAGAGAGAAGTTTTAAAGATAGGCAGAGACACAGACAAATAAATAGAGAAAAAGAGAGAAGTTTTAAAGAGAGAGATAGACAAATAAAGAGAGAAAGTGAAGTTTTGGAGAGAGAGTGTGGGAGAGAAAGAGAGAGAAAGAGATGTATTGGAGAGAGAGACAGAAAGGGAGAGCAACAAAGAGAAGATAGAGAGAGGTAGAGAAAACAAATGCAAAGAGTGAAAGAGGGAGTGAGAGAAAGACATAAAGAGAGAGAGCAAATTTTAGAGAGAGTGAGAGAGATAGAGAAGTATTAGAGAGAGATTACAAGACAGAGATAGGCAGACAGATAGACAGAGAGAAAAAGTGAAGTCATTTACAGAGAATGGGAGAAAGAAGCTTAAAAGAGAGAGAAAGATAAGTTTTGGGGAGAGAGACAAAAAGGGGGAGCAAGAGAGAGAAGATAGAGAGAGAGTGAGACAGAGGGAGAGAGAGAGATATAGAGAGAGTGAGAGAGAGGGAGAGAGAAAGAGAAGTTTTCTAGGGAGACTACGAGAGAGATAGAGAAAGCAAAACAAAGAGAGATAAAGTGATGTTTTTTGGAGAGAGAGTGGGAAAGAAAAAAGTTTTGGAAAGAGAGACTGAGGGGAGAGATGTAGAGAGAGAGAAACAGAGAGAGATTGTTGGACAGGAAGAGAGAGAGTGAGTGTGAGTGTTAGGGAGAGTGAGAGGAAGGGAGAGAAGGAGAAGATTTGGGGGGGGAGAGAGAGATAGAGTTAGTGAGAGATAAATTTTAGATAGAGAATGAGATAGACAGAAGTTTTTGAGAGATAGCAATAGAAGTTTTAAACAAAGAGAGAAGTTTTAGAGAGAGAAGGGGTGTTGGGAAGAGTGAGAGTGAGAGAGAGAGAAAGAAGTTTCAAAAAGAGCAAATGACAGAGAAGTTATAGAGAGAACAAGAGAGAGGGAGAGAGAACTTTCATATAGAGAAAAATAAAGAGAGAGAAAGATAGAGATAGAGATAGAGACTCAGAGTGAGATATAGACAAACAAAAAAACAGAAATTTTAAAGAGATAGAAAGATAGACAAATAGAGAGAGAAAATGAAGTTTTCTAGTGAGAAAAGTATTGGAGAGAGAGATAGATAGACAGACAGATAGAGGAAGTGAAGCTTTTAGAGAGAGAGTGGGAGAGAGAAAGATAAGTTTTGGGGAGAGAGATGAGAGGGAGAGCAAGAGAGAGAAGATAGAGAGGTTGAGAGAGTGAGAGTGAAAGAGAGAGAGGTTGAGCGAGAGCAAGCTAGAGAGAGAAGGAGAGAGAAAGAGAAGTTTTTGAGGGAGACTGCAAGAGCGACAGAGAGCAAAATAGAGAGAGACAGACTGAGAGATATAAACTCATGTTTTTGAGAGAGAGTGGAAAGAAAGAAATTTAAGAGAGAGAGGAGGAAGGCAGAGAGAAAGAGAAGTTTTGAAAAGAGAGACTGAGAGGGAGAGATGTAGATAGAGAGAGAGAGAGAGAGAGAGAGAAACAGAGAGAGAGATTGTTGGGCAGGGAGAGAGAAAGTATGCGAGTTTTGGGGAGAGCAAGAATGAGAAAAGTAAAGTTGTTGAGAGAGTGGTAGAGAAAGAAGTTTAAGGGAGAGAGAGGGAGAGATAGAGTTAGTGAAAGACAAATTTTAGACCAAGAGAGAAAGAGACAGACAAAAGTTTTTGAGAGAAAGCAAACGAAGTTTTTAAACAAAGGGAGAAGTTTTAGAGAGAGAGGGAGGTGTTGGGAAGAGCAAGAGGGAGAGAGAGAGAGAGAAAGAGACAGCTTATGAGAGAGTTTTAGAGATAGACAATGTGTGGGAGAAGTTTTGGAGGAGGGGGGACTAAGAACGAGAAGTTTTAGGGGAGAGCTAGAGAGAAAGGGATCTTTAGAAAAAATGAAACTGTGGGGGAGAGAGACACAGAGGGAAAGAAAGAGAACATTTGGAGAGGGAGGGGATTTTGAGAGAGGTTGCAAGAGAGAGAGGCAGACAGAGGGAGAAAGAAAAGATTTTGAAAGAGAGAGTGGGAGAGAAAGAAGTTTAAGACAGAGAGAAGGAGAAGTTTTGGAGAGAGAGATAGAGAGGGAGAAGACAGAGAGAAAGTGAAGTTGTTTAGATAGAAAGTGGGAGACAAAGAAGTTTAAGAGAGAGAGGGTGAGAGAGACAAAGAGAAGTTTTGGAGAGAGAGAAAGAGAGGGAGAGTAGGAGAAAGAAGACAGAAAGAGAAGTTTTAGGAAGAGAGCTAGAGACAGAGGGAAGCTTTAGAAAGAATGAACACAAGAGAGAGAGAGAGAGAGATAGAGAGAAAGAGAAACATTTAGAGAGAGAGAGAGAGAGAGAGAGAGAGAGAGAGAGACTGAGAGAGAAAGTGAAAGTGAAGTTTTTGGGAGAATGAGTGGGAGACAAAGAAGTTTAAGAGAGAAAGGGGGAGAGAGAAAGAGAATTTTGCAAAGAGATAGAAAGGGAGAATAGGAGAGAGAAGATAGAGAGAGATAGAGGCAGAAAGAGTGTTAGGGAGGGGGAGAGATAGATAGAGAGAGAGGGAAGCTTTGGAAAGAATGAAAGAGAGAGAGAAGGAAAAGATTTGGAGAGAGAGAGAGAGACAAAGAGAATTTTAGAGGGAGACTACAAGAGAGAAAGAGAGAGCAAAATAGAAAGAGAGAGAGAAGATTTAGAGAGGGACTGCAAAAGAGGGAGAGATAGACAGCCAAAGAGATAAAGTGAAGTTTTTGAGAGAGAGAGAGAGTGGGAGAGTAAGAAATTTAAGAGAGAGAAAGAGAAGATTTGAGAGAGAGACTGAGAGGGAGAACAAGAGAGAGATGATAGCAAGAGTGGTAGAGAGAGTGAGAGATAGAGTTGAGAAAGAGAGAAAGAGATAGAGCAAGAGTGATGTGAACCCTACCAAGAATAACAAGACCCAACAATAAAATTGATTCCCAAAAGTATTTTATGATCAGATTTATAGGTGGAAACCTCGACCTACTATTTATAAGAAAACACAAACCTTGGTATATGAAAATACCACAAACAAGATGGTGAATCATTTGATAAGTAGAGAGAGATGTAAAGAGAAGGAGAGAGAGAGAGAGAGGAAGGGAAAGATAGGGAGAAGTTTTAGAAATAGTGACATGGAGAGAAGGTTTAGAGAGAGAGAGGGAGAGTGCATGTGTATGGAGGGAGGGGAGAGAAATAGAGTCAATGAGAGACAAATTTTAGACAAAGAGAGAACGAGGCAGATAGAAGTTTTTGAGAGAAAGTAAAACAAGTTTTAAACAAAGAAGTTTTGGAGAGAGAGGGATGTTGGGGAGAATGAGAGTGAGAGAGAGAAAAGTTTTGGAGAGAGCAACAGAGAGAGAAGTTTTAGAGAGAGTGTCCAACATTGAAATTTTAGAGAGAATGAGAGAGAGAGAAAACTTTTATATAGAAAAAAAGTAAAGAGAGAGAAAGATAGAAACAGAGAAAAGACAGCGAGGGTGAGAGTGAAGCATTAGGGTGGGTAAGAAAGAGAAGTTTTAGAGAGTGTGTGGGAGAGAAGTTTTAGGGAGAGAGCTAGAGGGGAAATCTTTAGAAGGAATGAAAGAAAGAGAGACAGAGAGAGAAAGAGACAGACAAATAGATAAACAAACAAATAAAGGGAGAAAGTGAAGTTGTTGAGAAAGAGAATCGGAGAGAAAGAAGTTTAAGAGAGAGAGGGGGGAGAGAGAGAAATAGAACTTTAGGAGAGAGAGAGAGTTAGAGAGAGATGTTTTAAAGATAGGCAGAGAGACAGACAAATAAATAGAGAAAAAGATAAAAGTTTTAAAGAGAGAGATAGACAGATAGAGAGAGAAAGTGAAGTTTTGGAGAGAGGGTGTGGGAGGGAAAGCGATGTATTGGAGAGAGAGACAGAGAGGGAGAGCAACAAAGAGAAGATAGAGAGAGGTAGAGAGAGACAAAGGCTAAGAGTGAAAGAGGGAGTGAGAGAAAGACATAAAGAGAGAGAGAGAAAATTTTAGAGAGAGCAAGAGAGATAGAGAAGTTTTAGAGAGAGATAAATAGACAGATAAACGAGAGAGACAGTGAAGTCTTTTATAGAGAATGGGAGAAAGAAGCTTAAAAGAGAGAAAAGGATAAGTTTTGGGGAGAGAGACAAAGAGGGAGAGCAAGAGAGAGAAGATAGAGAGAGAGTGAGAGTGAGACAGAGGGAGAGAGAGGTATAGAGAGAGTGAGAGAGAGAGGGAGAGAGAAAGAGAAGTTTTCTTGGGAGACTACGAGAGAGATAGACAAAGCAAAACAGAAAGAAATAGAGAGAGACAAAGTGATGTTTTTTGGAGAGAGAGTAGGAAAGAAAGAAGTTTTCTCTTTGTCTTTCTCTCCCTCTGTGTCTTTTCTATATAAAAGTTCTCTCTTTCTCTCTCTAAAACTTCTCTCTCTCCTTCTCTCTCTTAATCTTCTTTCTCTCCCACTCTCTACCTCAAAAACTTCACTTTCTCCCTCTGTCTCTATCTATCTATTTGTCTCTCTCTCTCACGGGCTCTCTCTATCTCTCTCTCTCTCCAAATCTTCCCTTTCTATCTCTCTTACCTATTTGTGTGTCTGTCTGTCTGTCTCTCTCTCTCTCTCTCTCTATTTTCACTCTCTCTTGCTCGTAGTCTGCCTAAAAAGCTTCTCTTTCCCTCTCTCTCCCCCTCCCAAACACTTTGTCTTTCTCTACCTCTCTCTCAATCTTCTCTCTCCTATTCTTCCTCTCTTTCTCTCTCTCTCTCTCACCCTTCTCTCTCTTAAACTTCTTTCTCTCTCCCTCTCTCTCAACAACTTCACTTTCTCTCTCTGTCTCTCTCTCTTTCATTCTTCCTAAACCTTTCCCCTCCCTCTCTAGCTCCTCCCAAGAACTTCTCTCTCTCTAAAACTTCTTTCTTTCTCGCTCTCTCTAAAATTCTTCCTCTCTTGCTCTCCCTAAAACCTCACTCTCTCTCTCTTTCTTCCAATAAAACTTTTCTCATACATTCTCTCTCTCTATCTTAAACTTCTCTCATATGCTCTCTCTCTAGGTTGCTCTCTCTCGCTTGTTCTCTCATTCTGACTCTTTCTCTACCTCTCTATCTTTCTCCCCAAAACTTCTTTTACTCTTTCTTTCTCCCTCTCTCTCTCTCAATCTCTCAAAAACTTCACTTCACTTTCTCTCTCTGTCTATCTCTTTCTCTACCTCTCTCTATCTTCTCTCTCTTACTCTCCCCCTCTATCTCTCTTTCCCTCTCCCTCTCAACAACTTCACTTTCACTCTCTGTCTCCCTGTCCAAATCTCTCTATCAACAATTTCACTTTTTCTCTCTATTTGTCTTTCTCTTTCTCTCTCTCTTTCCTTCTATCTCTATCTCTTTCTCTCTTTCACCACTCTCTTTTCTCTCTCTTAAACTTCTTTCTCTCCCACACTTTTCTGAAAAACTTCACTTTCTTTGTTTGTTAGTCTATCTATCTCTTTGTCTCTCTCTCTCTCTATCTCTCGTAGTCTCTCTCTAGAACTCCTCTCTCTCTCTTTCTCTCTCTCTCTCTCTCTCTCTCTCTCTCTCTCTCTCTCTCCATCTCTCTTTCTTTCATTCTTTCTAAAGCTTTTCTCTAGCTCTCTCCCTAAAACTTCTCTCTCTCTTTCCCTAATGCTTCACTCGCTTTTGCTCTTGTCCTATTAAACTTCTGTCATCCACTGTCTCTCTCTCTCTGAAACCTTTATCATATGTTCTCTGTGTCTCTCACTCTAAAACTTCTCTCTCTTGCTACAATGCTCTCTCTCTTCCCCTCTCTGTGTCTCTCTTTTTATATAGAAGTTCTGTTTCTCTCTCTCTCTAGTTGTTTCTAAAATTTCTTTGTTACTCACTCTCTCTAGAACTTCCCTCTCACTATAAAAATTCTCTCTTTGCCTAAAATTTGTCTCTCACTAACAATATCTCTCTTTGCCCAAAATTTGTCTCTCACTAACAATATCTCTCTTTCTCTCTCTGCCTACCACACACACTCTCTCCCTCTCTCTAAATCATCTTTCCACATTGCTCTCTCTAAAACTTCTCTCTCTCACTCTCTCTCTTCCCTGCCCTAACAGTCTTGTTCTCTCTTTCTCTACATCTCTATCTCAATCTTCTGTCTCTTGCTCTCCCTCTTAGTCTCTCTCTCCAAAACTTCTCTTTCTCTCTCTCTCCCTCTCTCTCTTAAACTTCTTTCTCTCCCACTCTCTCTTTCAAAAACTTCACATTCTCTCTTTGTCTGTCTATCTGTCTCTTTCTCTTTCATAGTCTCTCTCTAGAACTTCTCTCTCTCTCTCCAAATCTTCTCTTTCTGTCCCTCTTGTCTCTCAGTCAGTCAGTTTGTCTCTCTCTAAAACTTTTCCTTCTCTCTCTCTCTTTCTCTGTGTGTTTTGCTCTCTCTCTCCCTCTCTCTCGTAATCTCTCCCAAAAACTTCTCTTTCCCCCTCTCTTTATCTCTCTCCCCTTCCCCAGCACACACTCTTTCTCTATCTTCTCTCTCCTACACTCCCTCTCTATCTCTCTCCAAAACTTCTCTTTCTCACTCTTCCCCCTCTCTTAAATTTCTTTCTCTCCCACTCTCACTCACAACAACTTCACTTTCTCTTTGTCTCTCTATCTCTCTTTCTTTCATACTTTTTAAAGCTTCCACCTCCCTCTCTAAAACTTCTCTCTCTCTCTTGCTCTTCCTCTCTCTCTCTCTCCAAAATGTCTCCTTCTCTCCCTCCCTCTCTCTCTTAAGCTTCCTTATCTCCCATTCTCTCACTCAAAAACTTCACTTTCTCTCTCTCTCTCTCTTAGTCTTTGTCTCAACCTCTCTATCTTCTATCTCTTGCTCTATTGCTCTATTTCTCTCTCTAAAACTTCTTGTTCTCTTCCTCCCTCTATCTCTATCTTTTTGTTAGAGATAAGGCTGCTTAGGCTGCTTGTCTTGGTGGGTGCAGGTGCAGTAGGAGTCTCGTGTGGTTCTGATTTTGCTCTATTAATCTTGTCTTCAGTTTATTACTTAGGAACATTAGTGTAATTCAGTAATTGAGTCTTAGTCTATAAATTGTAATCTCAACTACATCATTTGTAGATTAATTCATTTGAATCAGATTTACATTTTAGAACTTTCACATCTAGGAGTTCTGAGTTTTCTTTCTTTCTTCTTTCTTGCGCCTTCCTTCTAAGATTCTTGAGAACTTCAACATGGTATCAGAGCTTTGATCCAATGGGAGAGAATATGAACACGTTTTCTTTAGCATCTTTGAATGCTTCACGAGTTTCTTTTAGTCATTCTATTTCTGTGAAATTAGACAGCAATTCCTATCTACTCTGGAAACAACAAGTTCTTGCAGCCATCAGAGGGCATGAACTAGAGAAATACATCAGTGGTGGTCAAGAAGTGCCATCAAGATTTGCAATAGATGAGCAAGGAAGAGTTCTTGGGATCTTGAGTCAGCAGTATGTTCTTTGGAAGAAGCAAGATCAGCTCTTGCTGTCTTGGCTGCTGTCAACAATGTCAAAAAACATTCTTACAAGAATGGTGGGATGTGAATACTCGTACCAGGTCTGGGAAAAGGTGGAAACTTTCTTTACTTCTCATACAAAGGCAAAGATCAAGCAATTCAAGGCGAAGCTACAGACTATGAAGAAGGGATCCATGACAGCCACTGATTATCTTTTAAAGATCAAGAATCTTGTTGATTCTTTGGCTTTAGTTGGACATGCAATTACAGAAAGTGACCATATAGAGGTAATTCTTGATGGTCTTTCCTCAGAATATGATGGTTTTGTTACATCCATTCTTTCTAGAACTAATCCGTATTCAGTAGAAGAGATTGAAGCATTATTGCTTGCACAAGAAAATAGAATTGAGAAGCATCATAAAGAAGTAGAAGCTATGACAGTGAATCTTGCTACACATCCTCAGAATTACAATGTGAACCGAAGTGGTTATCAAAGTTTCCCTGGTCAGTATGCAAATAGAGGAAGGTTTGGAGGTAGAGGAAACTTTTTCAGAGGCAAAGGGAGTTACAACAATGGGCGGTTTGCTGGTAGGAATGGAAGGTTTTCTGATAAAAGCAACATTCAATGTCAATTATGTGGGAGATTTGGACATCAGTCCTGGAGTTGTTATCACAAATTTGATGAAAGTTTTCAAGGACCAGCTCAAGTGCCTAGCCACTTCAGCAAGACAGCCAATGGCGCCAATGGCAGTGTCAGAAACACACCCTATGCAATGCTCACTTCTAACAGCAGTAACAATGGCATTGATCAAGAATGGTATCCTGATTCTGGGGCCACTAATCATGTGACAGTGGATGCCTCTAACATTGTGCAGAAGACTCCATATAATGGAAAGGAGAAGGTGCAAATTGGTAATGGCTCAGGTTTGTTCATTAAAAACATTGGTAATTCTTAGATTAAGTCTTGCTTTTCTAATCAAAATCTTCACCTAAACTCACTTCTTCATGTTCCTAATATTACCAAAAACCTTGTGAGTGTTTCTCAGTTTGCAAAAGACAATTATGTCTATTTTGAGTTCCATCCTGACTCTTGTTATGTTAAATCTCAGGATACTCATCAAATACTTTTGAAGGGGACTGTTAGAAAAGGCTTGTATGTCTTTGATGAATTTCGTATTGAAAAACGACCATATATCAATGCAAAGGTGTCAACAACTCAGTCACCAAATATTACTTCACCTACTGTACATAGTTCCCATACTTCTTCTTTGTTAAATTCTTGTTCTGAGTTAGACAAATGGCATGTTAGATTGGGCCATGCTTCTGCACAAACTGTCAAGAATGTACTCACTTCTTGTAACATTAGAATACCAAATAAAGAGCTTTCCTTTTGTTCATCTTGCTGCCTTAGTAAATTACATAAATTTCCTTTTGCCTCTTCTCAAACAGAATACTCAAAACCTCTTCAACTAATTCATTCTGATTTGTGGGGACCAGCACCTATGCTGTCAAAAGAGGGACATAGATATTACATACATTTTGTAGATACCTTTACCCGTTACACATGGATTTACTTTCTCAAAAGCAAGTCTGATGCATTACAGACCTTTATTCATTTCAAGAAACAAGTAGAACTTCAAACCAACCACCAAATCCTTGCCTTACAAACTGATTGGGGAGGAGAGTTTAGAGCTTTCACTGAATATTTGAAAGACCAAGGGATAGTTCATCGTGTTTCATGTCCTTATACACATGAACAAAATGGGCTTGCAGAAAGGA
The DNA here is from genome assembly GCA_037013595.1 of Dicorynia guianensis. Classification (NCBI taxonomy): domain Eukaryota; kingdom Viridiplantae; phylum Streptophyta; class Magnoliopsida; order Fabales; family Fabaceae; genus Dicorynia; species Dicorynia guianensis. Next base: position 10,257,161 of record JASUAB010000015.1, read on the forward strand.
AACATAGACATATAACTGAGACTGGACTAGCCTTGCTTCACCAATCATCTTTACCTAGTTCATTTTGGACTGAAGCTTTTAGCACAGCTGTGTATCTCATTAATAGACTACCCACACCAGTCCTAAATGGTTCTACTCCTTTTGAAACCTTGTACAAAATCAAACCTGATTATTCTTCTCTTAAAGTCTTTGGGTGTGCAACCTATCCTAACCTAAGGCCCTACAATAATCCCAAGTTTCAGTTCAAATCCATTGAATGCACTTTCCTTGGTTATAGTCCAGCACACAAAGGATACAAGTGTCTACATCCTGATGGGAAAACAATTATATCTAGAGATGTCATATTTGATGAAAGTAGTTTTCCATTCAAGAACATCAAGGGTTCCTCACAGTAGTTACTCTCCAGTAACAAATCACATTTTGTTTCACCTCCACCTTCAGCCATACCTCCTATTCTATCATTCTCTAACGCAAGACATACTCAGAATACCAATGCATTTGCTGAACAAACAAATAACTCATGTGCACTTGCTAATAATACCAATATTATGGATTCTTTGCAACATGTTTTAGGTCCCTCTGCAGAATTTGAAGTTCCTCAACATCTACCTCAAAATGTCCACCCAATGGTGACCCGTAGCAAAGCAAGGGCACTCAATTCAAATAATCACTCAATGGTGACTAGTAGCAAAGCAAGAGGAACTGTACCAACAGCACTTACTGTCTCCAGAGAGCCTCAAACTGTTGAAAAAGCTCTTAATATACCAGAATGGAAGTGTGCCATGGATCTTGAGTATGCAGCACTCATGAGCAACAAGACATGGAGTTTAGAAGCTTTACCCAAAGATAGGAGGCCTATAAAGTGCAAATGGGTGTTTAAAGTTAAAGAAAATCCAGATGGCACTGTCAACAAATATAAAGCAAGATTAGTTGCAAAAGGGTATAATCAGGAGGCAGGAGTTGATTTTCATGAAGTTTTCAGTCCAGTAGTAAAACTAGTCACAATTCGGGTTCTTCTCACTTTGGCCTTATCAAAAGGGTGGAACATCCATCAAATAGATGTTAATAATGTCTTTTTAAATGGTGATTTGAATGAAGATGTATACATGCTGCAGCCTCCTGGATATGAATCAGCTAACTCATCTCAAGTTTGCAAGCTTCATAAGGCTCTCTATGGCCTTAAGCAAGCTCTTCGTGCATGGTTTCAAAAATTGTCTGAAGCTTTACTTGATCTTGGTTTTACCAAGGCAAAATGTGATTCTTCCTTGTTTCTTCAGGTTACTTCTCATCATTCTCTCTATGTTTTAGTCTATGTGGATGATATTTTGATTACTGGATCCTCACCAACTTTGGTTTAGCACTTGATTAATCAACTGAATGCAAAGTTCTCATTAAAGGATCTTGGGAAACTTAAATACTTCTTAGGTATTGAAGTTACTTACAGTTCTGCTGGTGCAATATACTTATCTCAGTCCAAATACATTAAGGATCTTCTTGCTAGAGCTGGTATACAAGGTGCGAAGTCTATGCCCTCTCCTATGGCCTCAACACCACATATCTCAGCTAGTAGTGGTTCTCCTATTTCTGATCAAGCTGCATACAGATCTCTTGTGGGAGCATTACAATATATTACCATTACTAGACCAGAATTATCATATAGTGTGAACAAAGCTTGTCAGTTTATGCATTGCCCTACGAATGTACATTGGAAGTTGGTTAAACGAATACTGAGGTATCTAGCAGGCACCATATGTCATGCTTTAGTTCTCCAAAGATCATCTGCTCTTGAGCTCACTGCCTTTTGTGATGCTGATTGGGCGTCAGACATTGATGATAGGCACAGCACCTCAGGTTTTTGTGTTTATCTTGGCCCTAATCTCGTTTCTTGGTCATCTAAAAAGCAAGCAACAGTGTCTAGATCAAGTACTGAAGCTGAATATAGGAGTCTTGCAAGTGCAGTGGCAGAATTGGCTTGGCTACAGTCTTTACTCAAAGAACTCAGCATTCAACTACCAAAAGTTCCTAGAATATATTGTGACAATATGAGCACAGTCAGCTTGTCAGCAAATCCGGTCCTTCATTCAAAGACTAAGCATATTGAACTAGATCTTTATTTTGTTCGTGAAAAGGTTAACAATAAAGAAATTGAAGTCTATCATATTCCGTCTCTTGATCAAACATCAGATATCCTCACCAAGGCAGTCTCAACTTCAAGGTTTCTTCAACTTAGAGACAAGCTCAGTGTCATTCCTCTTCCAAGTCATGCCACTGATCTTGAGGGGGGATGTTAGAGATAAGGCTGCTTAGGCTGCTTGTCTTGGTGGGTGCAGGTGCAGTAGGAGTCTCGTGTGGTCTGATTTTGCTCTATTAATCTTGTCTTCAGTTTATTACTTAGGGACATTAGTGTAATTCAGTAATTGAGTCTTAGTCTATAAATTGTAATCTCAGCTACATCATTTGTAGATTAATTCATTTGAATCAGATTTACATTTCAGAACTTTCACATCTAGGAGTTCTGAGTTTTCTTTCTTTCTTCTTTCTTGCGCCTTCCTTCTAAGATTCTTGAGAACTTCAACACTTTTAAACTTTTTTCTCTCCCACTCTCTCAAAAACTTCACTTTCTCTCTGTTTATCTCTCTTTCCCCCTTTCCCTCTATCTCTTTCTGTTTCTCTCTCTCTCTATCTCTCTTCCTTTCATTCTTTCTAAAGCATCCTTCTCCCTCTCTAGCTCTCTCCCTAAAACTTCTATCTCTCTCTGAAGCTTCTTCTCCTCTGTTAAAGTCTTCACTTTCTCTCTTCTTTTTTCTGTCACTTTCTCTATCTTTGCTCTCCTACTCGCCCCCCAAAACTTCTCTTTCTCTCTGAAAATCTTCACTATCTCTTGCTCTCTCTCCCTAAAACTTAGTCCCTTGCTTTCTCTCTCTCTCATGCTCTCTTTGAAACTTCTCTCATATCTGTCTCTCTCTCTCTCCACCTCTTTCACACACTCTCTCTATCTTCTCTCTCTTGCTCTCTATCTTTGTCTCTTGCTCACAGTCTCCTTCTAAAACTTCTCTTTCCCTCATCTATCTCTCTTCCCTCCCCAACACACACTCTCTCTCTTTCTCTACCTCTCTCTATCTTCTCTCTCCTATTCTCCCTCTCTGTCTCTCTTTTCAAAACTTCTCTTTCTCTCTCTCCCCCTCTCTCTTGTAAACTTCTTTCTCTCCCACTCTCTCTCTAAACAAGTTCACTTTCTTTCTGTCTCTCTCTCTCTCTCCAAATCTTCTCCTTCCCTCACTCTGTCTATCTTTCTTTCATTCTTTCTAAAGCTTCCCCCTACCTCTCTAGCTTTCTCCCTAAAGCTTCACTCTCTCTCTCCCCTCCATTAAAACTTCTCTCATATGCTATCTCTCTCTCTCTCTTAAACTTCTCTCATATGCTCTCTCTCTATGTCTCTATCTCTCTCTTACACTCTCTCTCGCTCTTTCTCTCACTCTCTATGTCTCTTTCTCTCTGTTAGAGAAAAGGGTGCAGTTAGGTGCAGTTCAGCATGTGTTAAGGTGCAGTTCATCATATGTTAGGGAGTCACGTCATTCTAGTGCTGACAGCAATCTATTAGTCTTGTTTTCAGTTTATTAAGTTAGGGACATTAGTGTAATTCAGTAATTGAGTCCTAGCCTATATATTGTAATCTCAGCTACATCATTTGTAGAATAATTCATTGAATCAGATTTTCATTTCAGAGCTTTTACATCTACAAGTTCTGAGCTTTCTTTCTTTCTTTCTTCTTCTGAGGTTCTTGAGAATTTCAACATGGTATCAGAGCTTTGATCCAATGGGAGAGAATATGAATTCGTTTTCTTTAGCATCTCTGAATGTTTCATTAGTTTCTTTTAGTCATTCTATTTCTGTGAAATTAGACAGCAATTCCTATATACTCTAGAAACAACAAGTTCTTGCAGCCATCAGAGGGCCTGAACTCGAGAAATACATCAGTGGTGGTTAAGAAGTGCCATCAAGATTTGCAGTCGATGAGCAAGGAAGAGTTCTTGGGATCTTGAGTCAGCAGTATGTTCTTTGGAAGAAGCAAGATCAGCTCTTGCTGTCTTGGCTTCTGTCAACAATGTCAGAAAGCATTCTTACAAGAATGGTGGGATGTGAATACTCGTACCAGGTTTGGGAAAAGGTAGAAACTTTCTTTGCCTCTCATACAAAGGCAAAGATCAAGCAATTCAAGGCGCAGCTACAAACTATGAAGAAGGGATCCATGACAGCTACTGAGTTTCTTTTAAAGATCAAGAATCTTGTTGATTCTTTGGCTTCAGTTGGTCATGTAATTACAGAAAGTGACCATATAAAGGTAATTCTTGATGGTCTTTCCTCAGAATATGATGGTTTTGTTACATCCATTCTCTCTAGAACTGATCCGTATTCAGTAGAAGAAATTGAAGCATTATTGCTTGCACAAGAAAATAGAATTGAGAAGCATCATAAAGAAGTAGAGGCTATGACAGTGAATCTTGCTACACATCCTTAGAATTACAATGTAAACCGAAGTGGTCATCAAGGTTTTCCTGGTCAGTATGCAAATAGAGGAACGTTTGGAGGTAGAGGAAATTTTTTCAGGGGCAGAGGAAGTTATAACAATGGGAGGTTTGCTGGTAGGAATGGAAGGTTTTCTGATAAAAGCAACATTCAATGTCAATTATGTGGGAGATATGGACATCAGTCTTGGGATTGTTATCACAGATTTGATGAAAGTTTTCAAGAACCAGCTCAAGGCTCAAGCCACTTCAGCAAGACAGCCAATGGCAGTATCAAAAACACACCCTATGTAATGCTCACTTCTAACAGCCGTAGTAATGGCAATGATCAAGAATGGTATCCTGATTCTGGAGCCACTAATCATGTGACAGTGGATGCCTCTAACATTGTGTAGAAGACTCCATATAATGGAAAGGAGAAGGTGCACATTGGTAATGGCTCAGGTTTGTTCATTAAAAACATTGGTAATTCTCAGATTAAGTCTTGCTTTTCTAATCAAAATCTCTACCTAAACTCACTTCTTCATGTTCCAAATATTACCAAAAATCTTGTGAGAGTTTCTCAGTTTGCAAAAGACAATTATGTCTATTTTGAGTTCCATTCTGACTCTTGTTATGTTAAATCTCATGATACTCATCAAATACTTTTGAAGGGGACTGTTAGAAAAGGCTTGTATGTCTTTGATCAATTTCATATTGAAAAAGAACCGTATACCACTACAAAAGTGTCAGCAACTCAGTCACCAAATGTTACTTCACCTGTTGTACATAGTTCCCATACTTCTTCATTGTTAAATTCTTGTTCTGAGTTAGACAAATGGCATTTTAGATTGGGCCATGCTTCTATACAAGCTGTCAAGAGTGTACTCATTTCTTGTAACATCAGAATACCAAATAAAGAGCTTTCCTTTTGTTCATCCTGTTGTCTTAGTAAAATACATAAATTTCCTTTTGCCTCTTCTCAAATAGAATACTCAAAACCTCTTCAACTAATTCATTCTGATTTGTGGGGACCAACACCAGTGCTGTCAAAAGAAGGACATAGATATTACATCCATTTTGTGGATACTTTCACCCGCTACACATGGATTTACTTTCTTAAAAGCAAGTCTGATGCATTACAGACCTTTATTCATTTCAAGAAACAAGTAGAACTTCAAACCAACCACAAAATCCTGGCCTTACAAACTGATTGGGGAGGAGAGTTTAGAGATTTCACTGAATACTTGAAAGACCAAGGGATAGTTCATCGTGTTTCTTGTCCTTATACACATGAACAAAATGGGCTTGCAGAAAGGAAACATAGACATATAACTGAGACTGGACTAGCCTTGCTTCACCAATCATCTTTACCTAGTTCATTTTGGACTGAAGCCTTTAGCACAGCTGTGTATCACATTAATAGACTACCCACACCAGTCTTAAATGGTTCTACTCCTTTTCAAACCTTATACAAAATCAAACCTAATTATTCTTCTCTTAAAGTCTTTGGGTGTGCCTATCCTAACCTAAGGCCCTACAATAATCCCAAGTTTCAGTTCAAATCCATTGAATGCACCTTTCTTAGTTATAGTCTAGCACACAAAGGATACAAGTGTTTGCATCCTGATGGGAAAAACAATTATATCTAGAGATGTCATATTTGATGAAAATAGTTTTCCATTCAAGAACAGCAAGGGTTCCTCACAGCAGTCACTTTCTAGTAACAAGTCACATTTTGTTTCTCCTCCACCTTCAGCCATACCTCCTATTCTATCATTCTCTAATGCAAGACATCCTCAGAATACCAATGCATTTGCTGAACAAACAAATAACTCATGTGCATCTGCTAATAATACCAATATTATGGATTCTTTGCAACATGTTTTAGGTTCCTCTGCAGAATTTGAAGTTCCTCAACGTCCACCTCAGAATGCCCACCCAATGGTGACCTGTAGCAAAGCAAGGGCACTTAAATCAAACAATCACTCAATGGTGACTGGTAGCAAAGCAAGAGGAACTGTACCAACAGTACTTACTGTCTCTAGAGAGCCTCAAACTGTTGAAGAAGCTCTTAGTATACCAGAATGGAAGTGTGCCATGGATCTTGAGTATGCAGCACTCATGAGCAACAAGACATGGAGTTTAGAAGCTTTACCCAAAGATAGGAGGCCTATAGGGTGCAAATGGGTGTTTAAAGTTAAAGAAAATCTAGATGGTACTGTCAACAAATATAAAGCAAGATTAGTTGCCAAAGGGTATAATCAGGAGGCAGGAGTTGATTTTCATGAAGTTTTCAGTCCAGTAGTAAAACCAGTCACAATTCGAGTTCTTCTTACTTTGGCCTTATCAAAAGGGTGGAACATCCATCAAATAGATGTTAATAATGCCTTTTTAAATGGTGATTTGAATGAAGATGTATACATGCTGTAGCCTCCTGGATATGAATCAGCTGACTCATCTCAAGTTTACAAGCTTCATAAGGCTCTCTATGGCCTCAAGCAAGCTCCTCATGCATGGTTTCAAAAATTGTCTGAAGCTTTACTTGATCTTGGTTTTACCAAGGCAAAATGTGATTCTTCCTTGTTTCTTCAGGTTACTTCCCATCATTCTCTCTATGTTTTAGTCTATGTGGATGATATTTTGATTACTGGATCTTCACCAACTTTGATTCAGCACTTGATTGATCAACTGAATGCAAAGTTCTCATTAAAGGATCTTGGGAAACTTAAATACTTCTTAGGTATTGAAGTTACTTACAGTTCTGCTAGTGCAATATACCTATCTCAGTCCAAATACATTAAGGATCTTCTTACTAGAGCTGGTATGCAAGGTGCGAAGTCTATGCCCTCTCCTATGGCCTCAACTCCAAATATCTCAGCTAGTAGTGGTTCTCCTATTTCTGATCAAGCTGCATACAGATCACTTGTGGGAGCATTACAATATATTACCATTACTAGACCAGAATTATCATATAGTGTAAACAAAGCATGTCAATTTATGCACTGCCCTACAGATGTACATTAGAGGTTGGTTAAACGAATATTGAGGTATCTAGCAGGCACCATATGTCATGCTCTAGTTCTCCAAAGGTCATTTGCTCCTGAGCTCACTGCCTTTTGTGATGCTGATTGGGCATCAGACATTGATGATAGGCGTAGCACCTCAGGTTTTTGTGTTTATCTTGGTCCTAATCTCATTTCTTGGTCTTCTAAAAAGCAAGCAACAGTGTCTAGATCAAGTACTGAAGCAGAATATAGAAGTCTTGCAAGTACAGTGGCAGAATTGGCTTGGCTACAGTCTCTACTCAGAAAACTCAGCATTCAATTACCAAAAGTTCCTAAACATATATTGTGACAATATGAGCACAGTCAGCTTATCAGCAAATCCGGTCCTTCATTCAAAGACTAAACATATTGAGCTAGATCTTTATTTTGTTCGTGAAAAGGTCAACAATAAAGAAATTGAAGTCTATCATATTCCGTCCCTTGATCAAACAGCAGATATCTTTACCAAAGCAGTCTTAACTTCAAGGTTTCTTCAACTTAGAGACAAGCTCAGTGTCATTCCTCTTCCAAGTCATGCCACTGATCTTGAGGGGGGATGTTAGAGAAAAGGGTGCAGTTAGGTGCAGTTCAGCATGTGTTAAGGTGCAGTTCATCATATGTTAGGGAGTCATGTCATTCTAGTGCTGATAGCAATCTATTAGTCTTGTTTTCAGTTTATTAAGTTAGGGACATTAGTGTAATTTAGTAATTGAGTCCTAGCCTATATATTGTAATCTCAGCTACATCATTTGTAGAATAATTCATTGAATCAGATTTTCATTTCAGAGCTTTCACATCTATAAGTTCTGAGCTTTCTTTCTTTCTTTCTTTTTCTGAGGTTCTTGAGAATTTCAACGCTCTCTCTGTCTCTCTTTCCATATCTCTCTATCAATAAATTCACTTTCTCTGTCTGTCTGTCTATCTGTCTCACTCTCTCTCTCTCTCTCTCCCCTTCTATCTCTCTACCTCTCTCTCTCTTAAACTTCTTTTCCTCCCACACTTTTTCACATAAACTTCACTTTCTCCGTCTGTCTAGCTATCTCTTTGTCACTCACTTCTCTCTCTAAAACTTCTATTTCTCTCTCTCTCTCTCTCTCTCTCTCTCTCTCTCTCTCTCTCTCTCCCCAATTGTTCTCTTTCTCTCTTTCTGTCTCTCTTTCATTAATTCTCTCTAAGGTTTCTCTCTCTCTAGTTCCCTCCCTAAAGCTTCACTGTCTGTCTCCTCCTTTAAAACTTCTATTATACACTGTCTCTCTTTCTTTTAAACCTCTATCATATGCTCTCTGTCTCTTTTGCTTTGATAAGATAGAATTACAAAAGCCCTTATTTGGACCTTATAAATTCTCTGATGAAGAATTAGTAGAATTAAAATTAGGAAAATCAACAAATGAAGTTTTAGAAGAAATCAATAAAAAATTAAAGACATTAAAACTCAATGAAGATAAAAAAACAAAAAGGAATAACCATAAATACTTTAACTCAAAAGGATTAGGAAAAAAATCCATAGGATAAGAGGTAGAAGAAAATACCCTACCACTTGAAATTACTATCCAAGACATAACCTTCCGACATCCAACACTAAGAATGGGAGTTAGACAACCCCTCAAGCTTTAGTGCAGACAGAATTGTAGAATGGAATATAGATGGTCTAATTGAGCATCTAATAATGAGAAAACTTAAATGAAATGATAGCAGCCACTGCCTATAAGAAACAAGAAAATAATGGAAGAGCCACAGCTCAACTAATAATTTCTGGCTTCATAGGAAATCTAAAAGGTTGGTGGGATCATTTAATCACAGAATTGATAGGAATAATATCCTAAACTCTATTAAAACCAAGCCTATAACCTAGCAAGAGATAGGAACTTAGGTAGAAACCTTAATTTTTGCTATTGCTCAAAGTTTTATTAGAGTCTCAAAACTCTTCGAGGGAAGATCTAGTACAATCTTACATTCTCTAAGATGTCTGAGATTATTAGATTTTAGATGATATAAAGAAAACTTCTTAGCCAAACTCCTAATAAAGCAAGACACCTCAGCCCTTTATTGGAAAGAAAGATTTATATTTGGACTACCGAGAGCATTCACTCAAAGAGTCAGAGATAAGTTAGAATAAGAAAACTTGGACTTAAAAAATAGGACTTCCAGACAAGTCATATCAATCATAATTAAAACAGGATTAGAACAATGTAATCAACTATCTTTAACCTCACAAATATTGAGAGAAGATAAATCAGTATGAAAAGAATTAGGTTTGTCAGCAATATGGCTTAGAAAAAATAGAAGCCCCTTCTAAAAAATATAAAAACAAAAGAACATTCTCAAAAGATATAAAAAATAATAAAACTTTCAAAAAAACAGAAAACTTTAATAAATTACCCAAGAAAATTTGACAAAAAAATAAAATGAAGTTTGATGAAATCCTAACCTGTTTAAGTGTGGCAGGAAGGGCCACATAGCAAAAAAATGTTATGTTAAAAAAAGAATAAATGAACTTAGCCTAGAAAATGAAGTCAAAAATAATTAGCCAGAATTTTGCTGCATGATAGTAATTTTGAAATAGAAGAACTTTCAGATGAAGAACCTAAACTTGAACATCTAGAAGAATCTAGTTCTAACAATACAAAGCAAGAAGTAGAAACCTTTTGTGATAAATGTGAACCTAATAATCCTTGTGAAGAATGTAAATTAAAAATTTTTTATTGTAACACTTTGCCAGATGATTATAAATTCTTAATTAACATAATTAAAAAAATTGAAAGACACTGACCTTAAATATAAATAGCTTCTTAAATTAAAGAAAATAATACGTGATGAGGAGGAAGCAGAAGAAAACAATTTCTCTACCTTTGAACCCTATGATTTAAATAAGATTTTAAAATTAAATCAAGAAAAAGAAAAATCTTTAGGAATTCCAACATTAAATTATGAAATAAAAATTTTTAAAATGAAGTAAAAGAATTAACAAAAGAAAGACTTAAGATTTTAGAAACCAAAAATTTGCTAGAAGCCCTAGCTACAGAATTAGAAACAAACCTAGAAACAAGTACCTCTAAAGAAGCTATTTTCTTAAATAGAATTATAGCCATGAGACAGAAATTAAGATGTAAAGTACACTTAAGAATTGGAAAAAGTTTCTATAAAACTTTTATTACTCTAATAAACTCTAGAACAGACCTTAATTGCATCCAAGGATTAATACCGACCTAATATTATGAAAAAAACTATTCAAAATCTTTACAGAGCTAATATTCAAAGTTTAAATCATTAATATAAATTGACTAATGCTTATATTTGTAATAATAGAATTTGTTTACCTAATAATTTTTTGTTTGTAAAAAATATAAAACAACAATTAATTTTAGGAACTCCTTTCCTAACCCAAATCTATCCTATGCAGACAACTAAAAAAGAATTAAAGACAAATAAAAATAATATAGAATTTTATTTTCAATTTATTTATCCAAAAGTAGAAAAGGAAATAAACCTAATTGAGGAAAACCAATATTTTAATCTTTTAAAGCAAAAGACTAGCCATATAGCTTTTCCTTCTGATGAACTTAATTCTAAAAAAATAGCAAAGCACTTAAAAGATTTAAAATTATAAGAAAAAATTAAAATTTTAAATAAGAAAATAGAAGAAGAAATTTGTGAAGAAATTTCAAATGCTTTCTAGAAAAGAAAGACTCATATGGTTTCTTTGCCATATGAACCTAACTTTCACGAAAGCAAAACACCAACTAAGGTGAGACCTATTTAAATGAATAAGGAAGCCTTAGATTACTGTAAAAAAGAACTTCAAGAATTTCTTGATAAAAAATTAATAAAATCTTGTAATTCTCCTTGGAGCTGTGCATCCTTTTATGTACAAAACTCTTCTAAATTAGAAATAGGTGCTCTTTGGATGGTAATTAATTACAATCCTTTAAATAAAATCCTTAAATGGAAATATATCTAATCCCTAATAAAAAAAGATCTTTTAGGAAGATTATATGAAGCCACAATCTTTTCTAAATTTGATATGAAATTAGGATTCTATCAAATTAAACTTCAAGAAGAAGATAAATATAAAGTTTTACAGTTTTGTTTGCACATTATGAATGGAATGTAATGCAATAGAAATGGAGATGTAAAGTACACTTAAGAATTGGAAAAAGTTTCTATAAAACTTTTATTACTCTAATAGACTCTAGAACAAATCTTAATTGCATCCAAAGATTAATATCGACCTAGTATTATGAAAAACCTATTCAAAATCTTTACAGAGCTAATATTCAAAGTTTAAATCTTTAATATAAATTGACTAATGCTTATATTTGTAATAATGGAATATGTTTACCTAATAATTTTTGTTAGTAGAAAACATAAAACAACAATTAATTTTAGAAACTCCTTTCCTAACCCAAATCTATCTTATGCAGATAGCTGAGAAAGGATTAAAGACAAATAAAAATTAATATAGAATTTCATTTTGAATTTATTCATCAAAAATAGAAAAGGAAATATACCTAATTGAGGAAAACCAATATTTTAATCTTTTAAAGCAAAATACTAGCCACAAAGCTTTTCTTTCTAAAGAACTTAATTTTAAAAGAATAGAAAAGCAATTAAAAGATTTAAAATTACAAGAAAAAATAAAAAATTTTCATAAGAAAATAGAAGAAAAAATTTGTGCAGAAATTCCAAATTCTTACTTATAGCTTTTCTTTGGCTCCTATACTCTCTATCAAAAATATCACTTTATCTCTCTCTGTCTCTATCTCTCTCTCTCTCTCACTCCCACTCTCTCTATCTTCTCTCTCTTGCTCTCCCTCTCTTTCTCTGTCCCCAAAACTTTTCTTCTCTCTCTCCTTATCTCTCTTTTAAACTTTTTTCTCTCTCACTCTCTCTCTAAAAGGCTTCACTTTCTCTATCTCTCTGTTTGTCTCTCTCTCTCTCTCTCTTTCCCTCTCTATCTCTCTCTTGCAGTCTCTCCCTAAACCTTCACATTCTCTTTCTCCTCCTTTAAAACTTCTCTCATATGTTCTCTCTCTCTTGCTCTTAACATTCCCTCATATGCTCTCTCTCTCTCTCTCTCTCTCTCTCTCTCTCTCTCTCTTGCTCTTCCTCTTTGTCTCTCTCTAATAATTCTCTTTCTCTCTCTTTCTCTCCCATTCTCTCAATAACTTCACTCTCTCTCTCTCTCTGTCTATCTTTATAAAGTTAGATAGGGATGCACCAAATCTTCATACTTCTAGATAGGTGTCACACAAGAAGGAATGTAAAGAAGGACACTAAGCAGCACCACGTTTTGAGCTGCACCTCTCTTAATATATTATATGATTAGGTTCTGGAAATAATCATGATCAAGTTTAGGAACTACGTAGACTTACAGTAGAAAAAGGACACTTGGTATCTAATTACAGAACATAGTAAGTATTAAATGCAGGGTCAACTTAAAAAAAAAAAAAGCAAACCATTATCTCAAAGAAACTCAATATTAATTAGGTGCGTATGTGATTAACTTCATAGTCCAAGAGACGTGAATAAAGCATATCAGATCAAACTAGAACATCATGAAAGATTCCACTACCTACCACATAACTTATTTTAACGCTTGAAATGCTTGCTTTTTTTTTTTTTTTTTATGTTGAAAGCAAAGCTTACCAAATTGGGTTTTGATTGAGTCCATCTCATTACCTAGGTTAGCAATAATTTTGAGATGACAAATTTTTCTTGTTTAGTAGTTTCTTCTAAAACTTATATCTAGTTTCCTTAAATATATTACTAATTTGTTGGATAATTTCTTAATAATTATTGCCACCATCAATTGTTAATTATTGTCCCCATTAATTTGCCAATTATTACTGCAATTTTTGTCTAATTAATTATTTAAAGTTACTTATATTTTTAAATGACCATTTGTTCTTTTATATAAATTTACTTGACTGAATTTAAATATTTTTTAAAAGAAATTTATTAAATATTTTAAAATTACATTCAAGTCAATATTATTATAAAGAATTTCAAATACTACTATGAAGACATGGCAGCGTAGAGTTTCATCAGATTCCTTCAAAGAATATTAATAGACTAAGTAAACATAAATTCTTAAATTTATTATTATGCTTTTTTTGAACTATAAATTAAATCAATTATTGTTTGTTATTTATTTTAAATTTTATGTTTTAATACTTGACATTTTTTCAAGTTAGAAGTTACCATATTCAGGTTTGATTGAGTGCATTTTGTTAGCCAGGTTAGCAATAGTTTTGGGACGATAGATTTTATTTATTTTATATTATTTTTGCAAAAATTTATATGCAGTATTCCTATATATATTGCTAATTTGTTAGGTAACTTCTTAATTAACATTGTCTTATAAATTGCTAATTATTGTTATGATTAATTTACTAATTATAACTACAATTTATGTCAAACCAATTATAATTAAGTATGTAACATTACTCATATGATTTGGTGTAAATTAGTTAAACTGCACCAATTAGTAAATTGATTTTTGTCTAGAATTTCTTTATAGCAACATAGTGTAGACTCTTATTCATCTGGGGTTTTACTAAATAAGTTAGAACCTATTGTTTCCATTACCAATGGAAGGCCTTTGCAATAAAGTATAAAACAAGTAATGTTTACATAATTAGAATCAACATCATTTTCTTCAAATGCATTCCAATTAAATATTTTAAGAGCCTCTTTATGTCTTAACTCATGTACCTCATATTTTTCTTGACATAATGAATATCCATTAAATGTGTATTCCTGGTTGTTATAATAATTTTACTGCCAAAGCCAATCCAATCAAGTCCCCCCAGCATTTGCTTGTAATTGCTCCAGTTTATCAATGTCATTATGGATTAAAAGAACTTTCTTTCAATTGAGCTTGTTTGTTATTGTTGGAGTTCCCTTTCTGATGGTATCAAACTCAAAATTCTTCTCCCCAGTTAAGTCAGAAACCAATTTCTCTTGAAGTTTTTCTAACCATGCTTCTTTGAGTTTTCTCTAATATCAATACCCAAAAAAAAAAAAAAAAAACACACACACACACACACAAAGAGACCTGCTATTGTTGTCTTACCTATCCCCCAATTCCACAAATCCCTATCATGCTGACTCCTTAATTTGATACAACATCAAGCAGTGAGATTATTTCTTGTACTCGAGATTCTAACCCAATTGGGTAGTTAGCAACCTGTAAAGGCTTGTGGTTAAATTTTTTTGAGGACTAATCCACAATCTTTTGGATGGTCTTATATTGGTAACTATAAATTCATAGTAAGTCAAATCAAATATAACAAGTTCATGTCAAGTACTCTTAGTGACTTAAATTCAAGTATTCCAAGAATAAGTTCATGTACACTCTCTCTTCTCCTTTAAAACTTCTCTCATACACTATCTCACTCTTCCTCTTAAAGTTCTCTCTTATGCTGTCTCTCCTCCCTTTTCTGTAAAATCTATCCCCCTCTCTAGCTCTCTCTAAAATTTCTCTCCCTTACTTGCTTTCTCTAAAACTTCTCTTTTTCTTAAACTTCTTTCTCATATACTCTCTCTCAAAAACATCACTGTTTCTCTGTCTGTCTATCCCTCCCTTTTCTATGAAAAAATTCTTTGTCCCTCTCAAGCTCTCCTTAAAACTTCTCTCTCGCTCAATCTCTTTGGAGCTTCTCTCTCTTTAAAACTTCCATCTCTTTGTTCACAGCACCCTTTCTTTATCTCACTTTCTCTCCCTGCTCTCTCTCCCCTCACACACTCTTTCTCTCTCTCTTGTCTCACACTACCCAACACTCACTCTCTCCCTGCCTACAATCTCTCTCTCTCTCTCTCTCTCTCTCTTTTCTACAGCTCTCCCTCTCAGTCTCTCTCTAAAATTTTCTTTCCCTCTCTCCTTTTCTCTCTCACTTCTCTCTCTCAAAAACATCACTATATCTCATTTTCTCTCTCTCCCTCTCTCTGTTTTGCTCTCTCTCTCTCTCTCTCTCGTGGTCTCCCTCCAAAACTTTTCTTTCTCTCTCTCTCCACATCTCTCTCTGCCCGTCTCTCTCTTTCCTACTCTCACTCTCTCTTTCTCTCTCTATCTTCTTCCTCTTCTTTCCCTCTCTGTCTCTCTGTCCTACACTTCTCTTTCTCTCTCTCCCTTTCTCTCTCTTAAACTTCTTTCTCTCACAATCTCACTCACAAAAACTTCACTTTTCTATCTGTCTGTCTCTCTCTCTCTAAAACTTCTCTGTCTCTCTCCCTCCAAATCTTCTCTTTCTCTCTCTGTCACTCTTTGTTTTATTCTTTCAAAGCTTTCCTATGTCTCTTTAGCTCTTTCCCTAAAACTTCTCTTTCTTGCTCTCTCTAAAACTTTTCCCTTTCTCCCTCTCCCTAAAACTTCACACACTCTCTCTCTCCTCCTTTAAAACTTCTCTCATATGCTGTTTCTCTCTCTTAAACTTCTCTCATATGCTCTCTCTCTTGCTCTCTGTCTCTCTCTCTACCTCTCTCTTTATCCATCTTTTCTCTCTTGCTCTCCCTCCTTGTCTTTCTCTCTTGAATACTTCTCTTCTCTTTCTCTCTATTAAACTTCATGTTCTCTTTGCCTATCTATCTGTCACTCTTAGTCTCTCTCTCTCACATGCAAGCAATCTCTTTCTATAACTTCTCTTTCTCTCTCTCACTCTCTCTAGCTCACTCCCTAAACCTTCTCTCCCTTTAAAATTTCTCTCTTTGTTTAAAACTTCTTTCGCTTTCTCTCTAAAAACTTCTGTCTCTCCTTTCTCTTTTTATCTAAAATTTGTCTCTCACTAACTCTCTACCCCTACCACAATCTCTGCCCCTCTCTCTAAACTTTCTTTCTTTGTTGCTCTCTCTGAAACTTTCTCTCTCTTTCCCTCTACTTCTGTCTCTCCTTCCCCCTCACTCTAGCTCACTCCTTAATACTTCTCTCTCTAAAAGTTCTCTGTTTGTTTAAAACTTCTTTCGGTTTCTCTCTAAAACTTCTATCTCTCTCTTTCTATCATTGTCTAAAATTTGTCTCTCACTAATGCTCTCTCTTTCTCCCCAAAATACACACACTCTCCCTCTCTACCCTTTTTTCTAAACCTTCTCTCTATATCACTCTCTTCAACACTTTCTCTTTCCCTCTATTTTTCTCTCTCTTGCAGTCTTTCTAAAACTTCTCTCTCTCTTTCTTGCTCTTTCTTTGTATATTTTTCTATATATAGGTTCCGTTTCTCTCTATCTTTGTCTCAAACTTCTCTCTTTCACACTTGTTCTCTCTTAAACTTCTCTCTCTCTCTCTCTCTCTCTCTCTCTCTCTCTCTCTCTCTCTCTCTCTGTGCAAAACTTCTTTGTCACTTGCTCTTTAAAAACTTCTTTCTCTATCTCACTCTTGCTCTTCCCAACACCTCTCTCTCTCTAAAACTTTTCTCTTTGTTTAAAACTTCTTTTGCATTCTCTCTAAAACTTCTATCTCTCTCTTTTTTTGTCTTAAATTTGTCTGTCACTAACTCTATCTCTCTGTCTTTCCTTAAGACACTTACACACTTTGCCATCCTCTTTGTCTCAAATCCTTCTCTCTGTGTTGTCTCTCTAAAACTTCTCTCTCTCCCACCATCCCCAACACACTCTCTCTCTTGCTCTTGCACTCCTCAATACTCACACACTCTTTGTCTCTCTCTGCCTAACAATCTCCCCACTCTCTCCCCTCACCATTTTCTCTCCCTCTCTCTCCCTCCCTCCTTCCCTCTCTCTTTCTCTCTCTACCGCTGTCTCTATCACTCTCTCTCTCACTTTCTAAAACTTCTCTCTCGCCCTCCCTAAAGCTTCACACACACTCTCTTTCCCACTCTCTCAAAAACTTCTCTTTCTCACCCTCACTAAAGTTTCTCTCTCTCGCTCTCTCTCTCTCTCTCTCTCTTATCCCTCCTCTAAAACTTCTCTCATACACTATCTCTCTCTCTCTAAAACTTCTTTCTCTCTCACTCACTTTCTCTCTCTCCCTCTAAAACTTCTCTCTTTGTTTTAAACATCTTTTGTTTTCTATGTAAAACTTCTATTCTCTCTTTCTCTCATTGTCTTAAATTTTTCTCTTACTAACTCTCTTTGTCTCTATCCCCAACACACACACACTCTCTCTCTCCCTCTCTCTACCTCTGTCTTTGTCTCTCTTTCTTGCCCTCCCTAAAGATACACACACTCTCTCTCTTTTGCCTTCCTTAAACATCACTCTCTCTCTCCCCTCCTCTAAAACTTCTCTCATACGCTGTCTCTCTATGTCTAAAACGTTCCTAGTACACTCTCTCTTGAAACATCTCTCTACCCACTCTCTCTCTTTATGTCTCTCTCTATCTTTTTCTATAAAAAGTTTTCTCTTCCTCTAGCTCTCTCTAAAACTTCTCTCTCTCACTCGTTCTCTCCAAAACTTCTATCTCTCTCTCTCTCTACCTCTCTTTGTGTCTTCTCTCTCTTACTCTCCCTCTTTGTCTATCTCTCCAAAACTTCTCTTTCTCTCTCTCTTAAACTTTTTTCTCTCCTATCCTCTTTCTCAAAATCTTTACTTTCTCTATCTATTTGTCCGGTTGTCTCCCTCTCTCTTAAAGTTTTTTCTCTCCCACTCTCTCTCTTAGAAAGATCAGTTTATCTTTCTCTTTGTCTTTATCTCTATCTCTGTCTCTCTCTTTTTTTTACTCTTTCTATGTCTTTCTCGTAGTCTTCCTCCAAAACTTCACTTTCTCTCTCTTGCTTCCATCTCAGTCCCTCTCTTTTCCCCTTTCTCTATTAAACTTCTTTCTCTCCCACTCTCTATCTCAAATACTTTACTTTCTCTCTTTGTTTGGCTATTTGTCTCTCTCTTTCTCTCACTTTCCCGCTAAAACATCTCTCTCTCTCTCTCTCTCTCTCTCTCTCTCTCTCTCTCTCTCTTGCTTGCTCACTTGCTCTCTCTAATACTTCTCTCTCTCCTCCTTCAAAACTTCTCCCATACGCTATCTCTCTCGCTCTCTTAAACTTCTCTCATATGCTCTCTCTCTCTCTCTCTCTGTTGATCTTCTTGCACTCTCTGTCTATCTCTATCTTCTTGCTCTTGCTCTCCCTCCAAAACTTCTCTTTCTCTCTCTCTCTCTCTCTCTCTCTCCTTCTTTACCTCTCTCTCTATCTTCCTTCTCCTACTCTCCTTCTCAGTCTCTCTCTCCAAAACTTCTCTTTCTCTCTCTTACCTTCTCTCTCTTAAACTTCTTTCTCTCATAATCTCTCAAAAATTCACTTTCTCTTTCTTTCTGTCTGTTGCTTTCTAGCTCTCCTTGTGTCTCTCTTTAAAACTTCTCTTTCTCTCTCTCCCTCTCTCAATCTCTCTCCCTCCAAATCTTCTCTTTCTCTCTCTCTTTCTTTAGTCTTTCAAAGCTTCCCTTTTTCTGCCTCTAGCTCTCTCCCTAAAACTTCTCTCTCTAAAATTTCTCTATTGCTCTAAAACTTCTCTATCACTTGCTCTTTCTACAACTTCTCTTTCTCTCACACTCTCTCTCTCTTTTGCTCTCACTTAGCCCAACACCTCACTCTCTCTGCCTCTCTCTAAAACTTATCTCTTTGTTTAAAACTTCTTTTGCATTCTCTTTAAAACTTCTATCTCTCTTTCTCTTTTTGTCTAAAATTTGTCTATTACTAACTCTCTCTCTCCCTATCACACACACACTTGCCCTTTCTCTTTATCTCCTCCAAACCTCTCCATGGCACTTTCACTAAAAGTTTTTTCGCTCTCCCTCTCCCCTAGCCCAACACTCTTTTTCTCTCTCTTTTGCACTCGTGCTCCCCAACACTCAAACACTCTCTATATCTCTGCCCAACAATCTCCCTCACTCTTTCCCCCCACCATTTTCTCTCTCCCTCACTCAAACATTCTCTAAAATTTCTTTCACTCTCACTCTCTCAAGAATTTCTGTCTCTCTTCATCTCTCCCTCCATTTAGAACTTCTCTCTCTCTCTCTCTCTCTCTCTCTCTCTCTCTCTCTCTCTATGTCTAAAATTTCTCCTTGGCTCACATATGCTCTCTTCCTCCCTCCCTCTCGCTCTCTTTTTTTCTCCCAATGTCTTCATCCCTCTCTCCCTTTTATCTCTCTCTCTCTCTCTGTGTCCCCCCAACATGCTCTTTGGGGCCCCAAAATTCACTCTTTCTTTCTCTGTCAAACATCTCCCTCCCTCTCTCTCTTTCTTTCTCCCCCCAATATCTCTCTATCTCTTTGGAACATGTCTCTCTCCAACAAATCTCTCTCTCTCCCTTTCTCACTCTCTAACTCTGTTTCCCTCTCTCTCCCTAAACACACACACACTTACTCTCTCTTTCCTCAACACATCTCTTTCTCTCTAAAATATGCACACTCAATTTCTAAAACTTGTCTCTCCATCTCTCCCTTTCTGTCTTTAAAACTTTTCTCTCTATCTTTGCCTTTCTCTCTCTCTCCCCCTCTCCCCAACACACTCTTTCCCTTCCTCACTCTCTTGCTCTCTCTCTCTCTCTCTCTCCCTCCCACTCCCTTCCTCCCCCTCTTTCCAACACACACACTCTCTCCAACATTTTTCTCCATCTCTTTCTCTTGAACATCTCTTTCTCTATCTCTCTCTGATGCTCTCACTGAAACTTCTCTCTCTCTCTCTCTCTCTCTCTAAAATTTGTCTCCCTCTCTCACTGAAACCTCTCTCTTTCTTTTGTCATTTATTCACTTTCTCTCTCTAAAACTACTCTCTCTCCAAAACTCCTCTCACACCCTTTCTCTCTCGTTTTAGAACCTCTCTCTCTTTCTCTCTAAACTTCTATCTCTTTCTTTCTCCTTCTCTCTCAAAAACTTCTCTTTTGTGTCTCTAAAACTTCTCCCCCTCTCACAGAAACCTCTCTCTCTATATCTAAAACTTCTCTTTCCCTTTCTCCTTTTTTCTCTCATTTACTCAATTTCTCTCTCTAAAGCTATCCTTTCTATTTAAAACTTCTCTATATCTCCCTCCAAAACTCCTCTCACTCTTTCTCTCTTGTGTAAACCAGCTTTTCTTTCTCTCTCCTTAAAACTTTTCTCTATCTAAATCTTCTCTCTCTCTTTCTCTCCCCCCTCTCCCTCTCTTTAAAAGTTCTCTCTCATTCTCTCTCCTTTGGTCTCTATCTCTCTCTCCCTTTATCTCTTTGCCTAAAATTTCTCTTACTTATTTTCTCTAAACTTCTCTCTTTTTCTCTCTCACCTCATCACCTCTCTAAAATTTCTCTTTTCTCTCTCTCCCCCTTACTCTGAAAGTTCTCTTTCTCACTTACTCTCTCTTTATCTACTTGTCTCATTATCTCTCCAAAGTTTCCCTTTCTCTCTTACACACTCTCTTTCTAAAACTTCTCCCCTTCTTCTCTCCCTAACACGTCTCTTCCTCTTTCTAAAACTTCTCTCTCTTTTTCTTGAAAAAGTTCTCATTCTCTCTCTAAAAGATCTCCTTTGCTCTTTCCTTGTCTCTCTCTCCCTAATACTTCTTAGTCTCTCTCTCTCAGATACTTGTCTTTCCCTCTTTCTCTCTCTTTGCTTCTCTTTGTCTCTTCCTCTATAAAACTTCTCACACTCTTTCTAAAGGTTCTCTTTTTCTCTTTCCCTCTCTCTCTCCAGAAAACTTTTCTTACTCTCTCTGAAACTTGTCTTTCTCTCTCCCTCTATAACTTATTCTCTAACTCTCTCCCCCACTCTAAAACCTCTCTCTCTCTCTCTCTCTCTCTCTTGCTCTCTTTCTATCTCTCTCTCTCTTTGTCTCTTTGTCTCTCTCCCTCACCCTCATTCACTCTCATTCTCTCTAAAATTAATCTCGCTCTCTTTAAATCTTCTCTCTTTTTCTCTCCCCCTCTCTCTCTCACTAAAATTGCTCTTTGTCTCTCTCTGTCTCACTTGTTCTGTTTCTCTTTCTAAATAACTCTCTCTCTTATATAAATATAATATATAATATAATTAAATAAATATAATATAGTAATCAAAAATAAAAAGACTTCTGTTTCATTTATATATATATATATATCAAAATAAATAAAATAGGAAACCCACCTAAAAAAAATGAATATTATTAAGGAATACTTGGTTAGAAATGGAATTATTTTTTGTTAAAGGTAAAAAAATATATAATGACTTTCAAACTTCTCTCACTTTCACTCTCTAAAATTTTGCACACACTCTCTCTTTCTCTATCTCTGTCTTCATCTCCCTTTCTCACTGTCTATCTCAAACTTCTCTCATTCATACACACTCTCTCTCTTTAAAACCTCTTCTCTCTGTCTCTCACATACATTCTCTCTCCTCCTCTCTCTAAAACTTCTTTGTCTCTTTTACTCTCTTTCTCTCTCAAGAACTCCTTTTTCTCTCTTTCTAAAACAACTTTGACTCACACACTCTCTCTGAAATCTTTCTCTATCTAGAACTTCTCTTCCTCTCTCTCTCTCTTTCTCTCATTTACTGAATTCCCCACTCTAAAACTATTCTCTCTAATTAAAACTACTCTTTCTCTTTCTCTTCAAAACTCCTCTCTATCTCTCCTTATCTAAAACTTTGCTCTCTCTCTACCCAACACGTCTCTCTCACACCCTCTCCCTCTCTATCTCTCTCTCCCCCTCAATATCATTCTCTCTGAAACTTCTTTCTCTCTCTTTTCTGCTCTCTTTGCTCTCTCCCCTTCTTTCTTTCTCTTTTGCTCTCTCTAGAACTTCTCTCTCTACCTCTATCTCTTTCTCTCCCTCTCTCTCTATGAAATTGCTCTCTTTCTTGCTTTCCTTGATACTTCTCTCTCTCTCTCTCTCTCTCCTGCTCTTTCTGAATCCTCTTTCTCTCTTGATCCCTCTAAAACTCCTCTCTTTCCCTCTCTCGCTTTGTCTATTCTGCTCTCTCTAAAACTTCTCTGTTTCTCTCCCTCACCTTTTTTGTCTCCCTCTCTCTGAACGTTTCTCTTTATCATTCTTATTTTCTTTTAAACTTCGCTCTCTTTCTCTCTCTAAGACTTTCCTTTCTCCTTCTCTCGGAAACTTTTCTCTCTTTATCTCTCCTCCCTCCCTTCCTCTTCCCTTTCTCCCCCTCACTTCTCCAGAACATCTCCCTTTTTCTCTCTGAAGCTCCTGTCTCTAATGTTTCTCTTTCAGAGAGATAGAAGGAGAAAAGTTTCAAGGAGATGGAGACAGAAAGGGGGAGTGAGAGATAGAGAAGTTTCAAAGACAACAAAAGAGAAAGAGGGAGAGAGTATGTGACCCTTTAGATAGAGAGAGAAAGTGTGAAAGAGAAGCTTTAGAGAGAGGGGGAGAGAGAGAGATAGAGAGTAAAAGGGAGATGTTCCATAGGAGTGAGGGAGAGAGAGTGTGAGAGGGAGGGAGGAAGGGTGGGAGGGAGACACAAAGAGAGAGAGAGAGAGAGAGACACACACACACACACACACACACACACACACATACACACAAAGAGACATAGACCCCGCACTCTCTCTATATTGCTCACTCTCTCTCTATCTTATTCTATATAAAACTTCTCTCTTTCAAAAATTTCACGTTATCTCGCCGACTATCTGTCTCTGCCTCTTTTGCAGTCTCTCTCTAAATCTTCTCTCTCTCTCTCTTTCTATTTTGCTCTCTCTTTCTCTCATGCAGCCTCCCTCTAAAATTCTCTTTGTCTCTCTCTCTCCAAATCTTCTCCTTCTCTATCCCTCTTTCATTCTTTCTAAAGCTTCCCTCTCTCTATCTATCTCTCCCCTCCCTAACACTCTTTCTGCCTCTATCTCTCTCTATCTTCTCTCTCCTATTCTCCCTTTCTGTCTCTCTCTGCAAAATTTGCTTTCTCTCTACCCCTCTCTCTCTTAAACTTCTTTCTCTCCCACTCTTTCTCCCAAAAACTTCACTTTCGTTTTCTTTCTCTTTCCCTCTCTCTCTCTCTCTCTCTCCAAATGTTTCTCTTTCTCTTTGTCTCTCTCTCCAAAACTTCTCTTTCTCTCCCCTTAAACTTTTTTCTCTCCCACTCTCTCTTTCAAAATCTTCACTTTCTCCCTCTGTCTGCCTCCCTCTCTTGCAAACTCTCTCAAAAACCCCTCCCTCTCCAAAGGTTCTCTTTCTCTCACTCTGTCTCTCTCTCCCCTAGGGTTTCATTTTTTCTAAAGATCTCTCTCTCTCTAACTCTCCCCCTAAAACTTCTTGCTCTCTCTCTTATTCTTCCTAAAACTTCAGTCTCTCTTAGTCCCCCCTTCTCCAAAACTTCTCCCACACATTGTCTCTCTCTAAAACTCTCTCATAAGCTGTCACTCTCCCTCCCCCTCGCTCTCCCCATCACCTCCCTTTCTCTCTAAAACCTCTTCCTTTGTTTAAAACTTCTTTTGCTTTCTCTCAAAAAAACTTCTGTCTGTCTCTTTCTCTCTTGGTCTAAAATTTGTCTTTCACTAGCTCTATCTCTTCCTCTCTCTCCTTTAAACTTCTTTCTCTACCACTCTCTCAACAACTTCACTTTCTCTCACTAAGTCTATCTTTCCCTCTCTCTTAAACTATCTCTCCTACTCTTTCTCTAGAAAACTTAACTTTCTGTCTCTTTGTCTGTCTTTTACTCTTTCTCTCCCTCTATCTCTCTCTTCAACTCTCTCTCTTTGTCTCTCTTTCCCAAACTTCTCTTTGTCTTTCTCACCCTCTCTCTCTCTGTTAAACTTCTTTCTGTCTCACTGCCTCGTTCAACAACTTCACTTTCTCTTTTTGTTTGTTTGGCTATTGATCTCTCTCCCTATCTTCTCTCTCTTGCTCTCCCTCTCAATCTCTCTCTCCAATACTTCTCTTTCTCTCTCACTCACTCTCTCTCTTAAAGTTTTTTCTCTCCCACTCTCTCTTAAACTTCTTCCCCTATCACTCTCTCAAAAACTTCACTTTATCTCTCTGTTTGTCTCTCTCCCTCTTGTAGTCTTTCTCTAAAACTTCTCTCTCTTTTTTGTTTTGCTCTCTCTCTCTTGCAGTCTCCCACTAGAACTTATCTTTGTCCCTCTCTCCAAATCTTCTCCTTCTCTCTCTCTCTCTCTCTCTCTCTCTCCAAATTTTCTCTTTCTCTTTTTGTCTTTCTTTCATTCTTTCTAAACCTTCCCTCTCTCTCTGTAGCTCTCTCCCTAAAACTTCTTTCTCTCCCCCCAAAATTTCTCTCTCATGCTGTCTCTCTTAAACTTCTGTCATATGCTCTCTATATAACTCTATGTTGGTCTATCTCTCTCCCTCTCTCTCTTAACTTCTCTATTTGTTTAAAACTTCTTTTGCTTTCTCTCAAAAACTTCTATTTGTCTCTTTCTCTCTTTGCCTAAAATTTGTCTCTCACTAACTCTATCTCTTCCCTCCCCAACATACTCACACACCCACTCCCTCTCTCTTGCAATCTCACTCCAAAATTTCTCTCTCTCTCTCTCTCTCTCTCTCTCTCCATCTTCTCCATCTCCCTCTCACTCTCACTTTTTCCAACACTCACACACTCTCCCACCTTGCCCAACAAACTTTCTCTCTTTCTCCTAACCTCTCTCTCTCTCTCTCTCTCTCTCTCTCTATGTCTCTTAAACTTCTTTATCTCCCACTCTCTCCCTCTGAAACATCACTTTATCTCCCTCATCTTCTCTCTCTTCCTCTCGCTCTTTGTCTCTCTCTCCAAAACTTCTCTTTCTTTCTTTCTTCCCCTCTCTCTCTTAAACTTCATTCTCTCCCACACTATCTCTCAAAAAACTTCACTTTCTCTCTCTGTCTGGCTGTCAGTCTCTCTCTTTCCCTCTCTCTGTCTCTGTCTCCAAAAGCTTCTCTCTCTCTCCTACTCTTCAACTTCTTTCTCTCCCACTCTCTCTCCCAAAAACCTCTCTTTCTCTCTCTCAGCCCAACAATCTCTCTATTTTTTTCCACATCTCTTCCTCTTAGTCTTTCTTTCCAAAACTTCTCTTTCTCTCAGTCTCTCCCTTTTGCTCTCCCTTAACTTTCCTTCTCTCCCACTCTCTCTCTTAAAAACTTCTATTTCTCTTTTTGTTTGGCTCTCTATCTCTCTCTTGGAATCTCTCTCTAAAACTCTGTCTCTCTCTCTCTCTCTTTCTCTCCAAATCTTCTTTCCGTCTTTGTCTCTCTTTCCTTCATTCTTTCTAAAGCTTCCCACTCTCTCTCTGTCTCTCTCTCTCTGTGTCACTCTATCTAAAACTTCTCTCTAGCTCACTCTCCCTAAAACTTACACTCTCTTTCCTCCTTGAAAACTTCTCTCATACATCTCTCTCTCTTAAACTTCTCTGATATGCACTCTCTCTCTCACTCCCTGTCTCTCTCTAGCTCTCTCTATCTTCTCTCTCTTTCTCTCCCACTCTGTCTCTCTCTCCAAAACTTCTATTTCTCTCCTTCTCTCCCTCTCTCTTTTTCTTAAACTTCTTTCTTTCCCCCACTCTCTCTCAAAAACTTGACTTTCTCTCTCTGTTTGTTTGTCTCTCTCTCTCTCTCTCTCTCTCTTTCTCTCTTTCTCTCTATCTTTTCTTTCCTACTCTCCCTTTCTGTCTCTCTTTCTCCAAAACTTCTCTTTCTCTCTCTCACCCTCTCTCTGTTAAGCTTCTTTCTCTCCCACTCTCTCTCAACAATTTCACTTTCTCTTTTTGTCTGTTTGTCTTCCTCTCCCTCTCTTTTTCTAAAACTTCCCTCTCTCTCTCTCTCTCTCTCTCTCTCTCTCTCTCTCTCTCTCTCTCTCTCTTTCTCTCTCTCTCCGAATCTTCTCTTTCTCTCTCGACCACTGTTTCTTTCATTCTTTCTAATGCTTCTCTCCCTTTCTCTCTTGCTCTCTTGCTAAAACTTCTCCCTCACTCTCTCTGAAACTTTTCTCTCTTGACTACCCAAAACCTTCACTCTCTCTCTCTCTCTGTCCTCCTCTAAAACTTCCATCATATGCTGTCTCTCTCTCTGCAACCTCTCTCATATGCTCACTCTATCTTTTCTATATAAAA
This sequence comes from Dicorynia guianensis, assembly GCA_037013595.1. Lineage (NCBI taxonomy): Eukaryota > Viridiplantae > Streptophyta > Magnoliopsida > Fabales > Fabaceae > Dicorynia > Dicorynia guianensis. The sequence continues at coordinate 10,283,649 of JASUAB010000015.1, forward strand.
GTTCTTTCTCTCTCTCTTGTTCTCTTTAAAACTTCTCTCTCCCCCCAACACCTCCCTCCTTTTCTCTAAATTTTCTCCTTTTGTTTAAAACTTCTTTTGCTTTCTCATGAAAATTTACGTCTGTCTCTTTCTCTCTTTGTTTAAAATTCATCCCTCGTGAACTATATCCCTCCCTCCTTCTCTCTCTTAAACTTCTTTCTCTCCCACTCTCTTTCAACAACTTCACATTCTCTCTCTGTCTGTCTCTCTCCCTCTTGCACTCTAAACCTCTCTCTCTCCCCCTTTTAAACATCTATCTCTTCCACTCTCTCTTTCAAAAACTTCACTTTCTCTCTCTATCTGTTTCTCTCTCTCTCTCTCTCTCTCTCTCTCTCTCTCTCTCTCTCACAGCTTCAAATGTTGTCTTTTTCTCTTTATCTTCTCTAGCTCTCTCCCTATAACTTCCCACTCTCTCGCTGTCCCTAATACTTCAATCTCTCTCTCCTATTTTAAAACTTATCTCATATTCTGTCTATCTCTCTCTAGGTGCCTCTTGTGCTCTCTATCTCTCACTCTCTCTCTTATGCTCACTCTCTCTATCTTCTCTCTCTTGCTCTATTTCTCTGTCTCTATCTATCCAAAGCTTCTCTTTCTCCTTCTCTCCCTCTCTCTCTTAAACTTCTTTGTCTCGTATTCTCTCTCAAAAACATCACTTTTTCTTTGTCTCGCTCTGTTTTGCTTACTCTAAAACTTCTCTCTCTTGCCCTCCCTAAAGCTTCACTTTCTCTCCCCACTCACTCTGTCCATGTTGGTCTCTCTCTCTGACTTTTTCTATATAAAGTTCTCTCACTCTCTTTAGCTCTCTGTCTATATCACCCTCTCTCTTTCATATGCTTCCTCTCTCTATCTTCTCTCTCTTGCTATATATGTCTGTCTCCCACCAAAACTTCTTTCTTTCTCTCTTAAACTTCTTTTTCTCACACACTCTCTCTCTCTTTCCCTTTCTCTCTCTTTCATTCTTTCTAAAGCTTCCCTTTCTCTCTCTAGCCTTCTCCCTAAACCCTCTCTCTCTCTCAATCTCTCTAAAACTTCTCTCTCTCTTGCCCTCCCTAAAGCTTCAATTTTTCTCTCTAAAACTTCTCTCTCTCCACTCTCTCTTTCTCACTCTATCTGTTTGTCGATCTATTCTCCTCTCTCAAGTCTCTCTCAAAAACTTCTCTTTCTTTTTCTCTATCTCTCTTTCTTTGCTTCTTTCTAATGTTTCCCTTTCCCTCTCTCTTCTCTAGCTCTCTCCCTATAACTTCCCACTCTCTCGCTGTCCCTAATACTTCAATCTCTCTCTCCTATTTTAAAACTTATCTCATATTCTGTCTATCTCTCTCTAGGTGCCTCTTGTGCTCTCTATCTCTCACTCTCTCTCTTATCCTCACTCTCTCTATCTTCTCTCTCTTGCTCTATTTCTCTGTCTCTATCTATCCAAAGCTTCTCTTTCTCCTTCTCTCCCTCTCTCTCTTAAACTTCTTTGTCTCGTATTCTCTCTCAAAAACATCACTTTTTCTTTGTCTCCCTCTTTTTTGCTCACTCTAAAACTTCTCTCTCTTGCCCTCCCTAAAGCTTCACTTTCTCTCCCCACTCACTCTGTCCATGTTGGTCTCTCTCTCTGACTTTTTCTATATAAAGTTCTCTCACTCTCTTTAGCTCTCTGTCTATATCACCCTCTCTCTTTCATACGCTTCCTCTCTCTATCTTCTCTCTCTTGCTATATATGTCTGTCTCTCACCAAAACTTCTTTCTTTCTCTCTTAAACTTCTTTTTTTCACACACTCTCTCTCTCTTTCCCTTTCTCTCTCTTTCATTCTTTCTAAAGCTTCCCTTTCTCTCTCTAGCCTTCTCCCTAAGCCCTCTCTCTCTCTCAATCTCTCTAAAACTTCTCTCTCTCTTGCCCTCCCTAAAGCTTCACTTTTCTCTCTAAAACTTCTCTCTCTCCACTCTCTCTTTCTCACTCTATCTGTTTGTCGATCTATTCTCCTCTCTCAAGTCTCTCTCAAAAACTTCTCTTTCTTTTTCTCTATCTCTCTTTCTTTGCTTCTTTCTAATGTTTCCCTTTCCCTCTCTCTTCTCTAGCTCTCTCCCTATAACTTCCCACTCTCTCGCTGTCCCTAATACTTCAATCTCTCTCTCCTATTTTAAAACTTATCTCATATTCTGTCTATCTCTCTCTAGGTGCCTCTTGTGCTCTCTATCTCTCACTCTCTCTCTTATGCTCACTCTCTCTATCTTCTCTCTCTTGCTCTATTTCTCTGTCTCTATCTATCCAAAGCTTCTCTTTCTCCTTCTCTCCCTCTCTCTCTTAAACTTCTTTGTCTCGTATTCTCTCTCAAAAACATCACTTTTTCTTTGTCTCCCTCTTTTTTGCTCACTCTAAAACTTCTCTCTCTTGCCCTCCCTAAAGCTTCACTTTCTCTCCCCACTCACTCTGTCCATGTTGGTCTCTCTCTCTGACTTTTTCTATATAAAGTTCTCTTACTCTCTTTAGCTCTCTGTCTATATCACCCTCTCTCTTTCATACGCTTCCTCTCTCTATCTTCTCTCTCTTGCTATATATGTCTGTCTCTCACCAAAACTTCTTTCTTTCTCTCTTAAACTTCTTTTTCTCACACACTCTCTCTCTTTCCCTTTCTCTCTCTTTCATTCTTTCTAAAGCTTCCCTTTCTCTCTCTAGCCTTCTCCCTAAGCCCTCTCTCTCTCTCAATCTCTCTAAAACTTCTCTCTCTCTTGCCCTCCCTAAAGCTTCACTTTTTCTTTCTAAAACTTCTCTCTCTCCACTCTCTTTTTCTCACTCTATCTGTTTGTCGATCTATTCTCCTCTCTCAAGTCTCTCTCAAAAACTTCTCTTTCTTTTTCTCTATCTCTCTTTCTTTGCTTCTTTCTAATGTTTCCCTCTCTCTCTAGGCTCTCCCTAAAACACCCCTCTCTCACACTCTCTCTAAAACTTCTCTCTCTCTCACTCCTAAGCTTCATTCTCTCCCTCTAAAACTTCTCTCTCTCTTTCTCACTTTATCATCTATTTGTCTCTCCTCTATTGTAGTCTCTCTTTAAACTTCTCTTTCTCTCTCACTGCCTCTTTTTCTCTTAAATTTCTTTCTCTCCCACTCTCTCTCTCTCTAAAACTTCACTTTCTGTTTGTCTATTTGTCTATCTTTCTCTCTCTTGTAGTCTCTCTCTAAAACTTCTCTTTCTCTCTCTCTCTCTCTCCAAATGTTCTGCTTCTCTCTCTGTCTCTCTTTCTTTGCTTCTTTCTAATGCTTCCCTCTCTCTAGCTTTCTCCCTAAAACTTCTCTATCTATCTTCTCTCCCCTCTCTGTCTCTCTCCCAAAACTTCTCTTTCCCTCTCTCTTCCTCTCTCTCCTATTAAAGTTCTTTCTCTCCCACTCTCTCTCTCTCTCACTCCCAAAATGTTCTCTTTCTCTCTCCATCTCTTTTTCTTTCATTCTTTCTAAAGCTTCCCTCTCTCTCTAGCTCCCTTTCTAAAACTTCTCTCTCTCTCTCACTCTTTCTAAAACTTCTCTCCCCCATGCCTACCCTCAAGCTTCACTCTCCCTCTCTCTCTCGGTGAAACCTCTCTCATATGCTCTCTTTCTCTCTCTCTTGCTCTAAAACTTCTCTCTCTCTTTTGTTCTCACTCTCCCCAGCACCTCCCTCTGTCCCTAAACCTTCTCTCTTTGTTTAAAACTTCTTATGTTTTCTCTCAAAAACTTCTATCTGTCTCTTTCTCTCTTTGTCTAAAATTTGTCTCTCACTAACACAATCTCTCTCCCCCCCATCCCTTCCTCCCAAACATACACATGCCTTCCCTCTCTCTTTACCTCTCTCTCTCAAAACCTCCTTTCCATGTCGTTCTAATAGAACCTCTCTCTCTCTCTCTCTCTCTCTCTCTCTCTCTCTCTCTCTCTCTCTCTCTCTGTGTCTCTCTCTCTCTCTCTCTCTCTCTTTCATTCTTTTGAAAGCATCCATCTCTTTGTCCCTCTCTCTCCCTCCCCAACACTCTTTCTTTTGGTCTCTCTCTCCCAAACTTCTCTTTGTCTCTCTCTTAAACTTCTTTTTCTCCCACTCTCTCTCAACAACTTTGCTTTCTTTATCTGTCTGTCTATCTCTCTCTCTCTCTCTCTCTCTCTCTTCCCTATTTCTCTCAATCTCTTTCTCTTAAACTTCTTTTTCTCCCACTCTCTCTCAACAACTTTGCTTTCTTTATCTGTCTGTCTATCTCTCTCTCTCTCTCTCTCTCTCTCTCTCTCTCTCTGTCTCTCTCTCTCTCTCTTTTCCCTATTTCTCTCAATCTCTTTCTCTTTCTCTCTCTCTCTCTCCTGTCTCTCTTCCTCACTTTCATTCTGTCTAAAGCTTCCCTGTCTCTCTCTAGCTCTCTCCTTAAAACTTCTCTCCCTCTCTCTCTTGCTCTCTGTAAAACTTCAATCTCTCTCTCCCCTCCTCTTAAACTTCTCACATATGTTGTCTCGCTCTTTAAAACTTCTCTCTTTGACTAAAATTTGTCTCTCACAACTCTATCCCTCCCTCTTTCTCTCTTAAACTTCTTTCTCTCCCATTTGCTCTCTCAACAACTTCACTTTCTCTCTCTATCTCTCTCTATCTTCTCTCTCTTGCTCTCCCTCTCTGTTGCTCTCTCCAAAACTTCTCTTTTTCTCTCTCACCCTCTCTCTCTTAAACTTCTTTCTCTCCCACTCTCTCTCTCAAAAACTTCATTTTCTCTCTCTATCTACCTCTCGCTCTCTTTCCCTCTCTCTCTTGCAGTCTCTCTCAAAAACCTCTCACCTCTACACATGTTCTCTTTCTCTCCCTCTAAGCCACTCTCTCTCTCTCTCCCCCACACTTTCATTTTTTCTAAAGGTTCCCACTCTCCAGCTCTCTTCCTAAAACTTCTCACCCTCTCTCTCTCCCTCCCTAAAACTTTAGTTTCTCTCTCTCTCCTCCTCCTCTAAAACTTCTTCCCTACATTGTCTCTCTCTGAAACTTCTCTCATATGCTCTCTCTCTCTCTCTCTCTCTCTCTCTCTCTCTCTCTCTCTCTTTGCATGTTCCTTTCTCCCTCTCCCTCTCTAAAATTCTCCCTTTTTTTAACTTCTTTTGCTTTCTCTCAATAACTTCTATCTGTCTCTTTCTCTCTTTGTCTAAAATTTGTCTTTCACTAACTCTATCTCTCCCTCTCTTTCTCTCTTAAACTTCTTTCTCTCCCACTCTTTCTCCCAAAACATTTGCTTTCTCTATTTGTCTGTCTATCTCTCTCATTCCCTCTCTCTCTGTCTCCCTCTCTCTTACTCTCCCTCGCTATCTCTCTTTCCAAAACTTCCTTCTCTCCCACTCCCTCTCTCAACAACTTCACTTTCTCTTTCTATCTATCTATCTGTCTACCTCTCTCTCTCTCTCTCTCCAAATCTTCTCTTCCTCTTTGATTATACAGGCAAGGCAGATACAGCTGATCCAATTTATATTCCAACTTGTCCAATTACAAGAGCTAGAGCTAGAAGGTTTAAAGAAGCTTTCAATGGATTGATGTAGAACATTTGGGTTGAGGAACGTTTTTTGAGGCCCAAATACTTGGACTCAAGTGCAGATCAAGGATGGATTTCTTTGATCCAAGTGGTGCAGTAATTTCAGCACTTTGCTGAAGCCCATACATGTGGAAGAAGCTCATACACTTGGAAGGATTACTTTCAACTTAAGTATGTGGAATCATTCAGCAATTACAGGCCATACTTAGCAAGATTGACATGGATTTGAGAGATTTAAGGAGATCAATTTGGCTTATTATTGAAGATCAGATCAGTTTCAGTTTTTTCTTTGGTTCTTTGAAGAACTTTTTGAACTTATCAAGAACTTGCTCTTATGGCATTTATCCGACTTATCAAATAATTCACCATCTTGTTTGTGGTATTTCTACATACCTAGGTTCGTGTTTTCTTATAAACAATAGGTCGAGGTTTCTACCTACAAATCTGATTGTAAAATGGTTTTGGAAATGAATTTTATTGTTGCGTCTTGTTATTTTTGACAGGATTTGCATCACTCTTGCTCTGTCTCTTTCTCTCTTTCTCAACTCTGTCTCTCACTCTCTCTACCTCTCTCGCTATCAACTCTCTCTTGTTCTCCCCCTCAATCTCTCTCTCTAAATCTTCTCTTTCTCTCTCTTAAATTTCTTACTCTCCCACTCTGTCTCTCTCAAAAACTTCACTTTATCTCTTGGGCTGTCTGTCTCTCCCTCTTTTGTAGTCTCTCTCTAAATCTTCTCTCTCTCTTTCTATTTAGGTCTCTTTCTCTCTTGCAGTCTCCCTCTAAAATTCTCTTTGTCTCTCTCTCTCTCTCTCGCTCCAAATCTTCTCCTTCTCTCTCTCTCTTTCAATCTTTCTAAAGCTTCCCTCTCTCTCTATGTATCTCTCCCCCTCCCTAACACTCTTTCTCGTCTATCTCTCTCTATCTTTTCTCTCCTATTCTCCCTTTCTATCTCTCTCTGCAAAATTCTCTCTCTCTCCCCCCTCTCTCTCTTAAACTTCTTTCTCTCCCACTCTTTCTCCTAAAAACTTCACTTTCACTTTCTCTCTCAGTCTCTCTCTCTCTCTTTCCCTCTCTCTCTCTCTCCAAATGTTCTCTTTCTCTCTGTCTCTCTTTCCAAAACTTCTCTTTGTCTCTCTCACCCTCTCTCTCTCTTAAACTTCTTTGTCTCTCATCTCTCTCTCAACAACTTCACTTTCTCTCTATCTATCTCTCTCTCTATCTCTCTCTCCAAAACTTCTCCTTCTCTCCCTCTTAAACGTTTTTCTCTCCCACTCTCTCTTTCAAAATCTTCACTTTCTCCCTCTGTCTGCCTCTCTCCGTTGCAACCTCTCTCAAAAACCCCTCCCTCTCCCAATGTTCTCTTTCTCACCCTCCGTCTCTCTCTCCCCATGGTTTCATTTTTTCTAAAGATCCCTCTCTCTAGCTCTCCCCCTAAAACTTCTCACTCTCTCTTTTACTCTTCCTAAAACTTCAATCTCTCTTAGTCCCCCCTCCTCCAAAACTTCTCCTACATATTGCCTCTCTCTAAAACTCTCTCATAAGCTGTCTCTCTCTCTCTCTCTCCCTCTTGCTCTCCCCAACACCTCCCTCTCTCTCTAAAACTTCACCCTTTGTTTAAAGCTTCTTTTGCTTTCTCTAAAAAACTTCTGACTGTCTCTTTCTCTCTTGCTGTAAAATTTGTCTTTTACTAACTCTATCTCTCCCTCTCTCTCCCTTAAACTTCTTTCTCTCCACTCTCTCAACAACTTCACTTTCTCTCACTAAGTCTATCTTTCCCTCTCCCTTAAACTATCTCTCCCACTCTTTCTCTAGAAAACTTAACTTTCTTTCTCTTTGTTTGTCTTTTCTCTTTCCCTCCCTCCATCTCTCTCTCCAATTCTCTCTCTTTGTCTCTCTTTCCAAAACTTCTCTTTGTCTTTCTCACCCTCTCTCTCTCTCTTAACTTCTTTCTCTCTCACTCCCTCTCTCAACAACTTCACTTTCTCCTTTTTTTTGTTTGTCTATTGATCTCTCTCTCTCTCTCTCTCTCTCTCTCTCTCTCTCTCTCTCTCTTTCTCTCTTTCTCTACATCTATCTCTCACCCTCTCTACCTCTCTCTCTATCTTCTCTCTCTTGCTCTCCTCTCACTCTCTCTCCCCAAAACTTCTTTTTCTCTCTCACTCACACTCTCTCTCTTAAATTTTTTTCTCTCCCACTCTCTCTTAAACTTCTTCCTCTATCACTCTCTCTCAAAAACTTCACTTTATCTCTCTGTTTGTGTCTCCCCTCTTGTAGTCTTTCTCTAAAACTTCTCTCTCTTTTTGTTTCTCTCTCTCTCTCTCTTGCAGTCTCCCACTAAAACTTCTCTTTGCCTCTCTCTCCAAATCTTCTCCTTCTCTCTCTCTCTCTCTCTCTCTCTCTCTCTCTCTCATTCTTTCTAAAGTTTTCATATCTCTCTCTACCTCCCCAACTCTCTTTCTCTCTCTCTATCTTCTCTCTCCTACTCTCCCTCTCTGTCTCTCTCTGCAAAATTCTCTTTCTCTCTCTGTCTCCCTTTCTCTTAAACTTCTTTTGCTCCCACTCTTTCTCTTAAAAACTTCACTTTCTCTCTCAGTTTGTCTCTCTCTCTCTCCAAATGTTTCTCTTTCTCTCTTGCTTTCATTATTTATAAATCTTCCCTCTCTCTCTAGCTCTCTCCCTAAAACTTCTTGCTCTGTCTCTCTTGCTCTCCCTAAAAACTTCAATCTCTGTCCCTCCTCCACTAAAACTTCTTGCTTGTGCTGTCTCTATCTCTAAAACTTCTCTCATATGCTGTCCATCTCTCTCTCTCTCTCTTACTCTCTCTACCTCTCTCTCACACTCTTTACCTCTCTCTCATTCTCTCTCCCTTACTCTCTCTTGCAGTCTCCCTCCAAAACTTCTCTTTCTCTCTCCCTTTCTCTTCTACTCTCACTCACTGTATCTTCTCCCTCTTGATCTCCCTCTCTGTCTCTCTGTCCAAAACTTCTCTTTCTCTCTCTCTCTCTCTCTCTCTAATACTTTGCTTTCTCTTTCTCTCTCCATCTTCCTCTCTCTTAAACTTCTTTTTCTTGCACTCTCTCTTTCAAAAATTTCACTTTCTCCTGGTCATCTGTTTGTCTCTCTCTATCTCTTTCCCTCTATCACTCTCCCTCTCTCTCTCTAGTTTGCTTCCTAAACCCTCTTTGTCTCTAAAACATCTCTTTTTGTTTAAAACTTCTTTCACTTTCCCTCTAATACTACTATCTCTCTTTTTCTCTCTTTGTCTAAAATTTGTCTCTCACTAAATCTTTCTCTCCCCCCAACACATACACACACTCTCCCTCTCTCTCTAAACTTTCTCTATGTTGCTATCTTTGAAACTTTCTCTCTCTATTATCTCTCTCTCTTTCTCTCTATTTCTCCCCCTCTCTATCTTCTCTCTCTGTCTTTCTATCTCTCTCTCCCTCTTGTAGTCTCTCTCTAAAACTTCTCTCTCTCTCTCTCTCTCTCTCTCTCTCTCTCTCTCTCTCCAAATCTTCTCTTTCTCTCTCTCTGTCTCCCTTTTCTTTCATTCTTTCTAAAGCTTCCTTGTCTCTTGCTCTCTTCCTAAAACTTCATGCACACACTCTCTCTCCTCCTTTAAAACTTTTCTCATACACTATCTCACTCTTCCTCTTAAAGTTAGCTCTTATGCTCTCTCTCCCCCCTTTTCTGTAAAAAAGTTCTATCCCCCTCTCTAGATCTCTCTAAAATTTCTCTCTCTTACTTCCTTTCTCTAAAACTTCTCTCTTTCTTAAACTTCTTTCTCTCACATTCTCTCTCAAAAACATCACTTTTTCTCTGTCTGTCTATTTGTTTGTCTCTCCCTTTTCTATGAAAAAATTCTTTGTCCCTCTCAAGCTCTCCTTAAAACTTCTCTCTCACTCAATCTCTTTGGAGCTTCTCTCTCTTTATAAAACTTCTATCTCTTTTTTCACACACCCTTTCTTTGTCTCACTCTCTCTCCCCCTCACACACTCTTTCTCTCTCTCTTGCTCTCACAGTACCCAACATTCACACTCTCTCTCCCCTCCTAACTCTCTCTCTCTCTCTCTTTTCTACAGCTCTCCCTCTCAGTCTCTCTCCAAAATTTTCTTTTCCTCTCTCCTTTTCTCTCTCTTAAACTTCTTTCTCTCTCAAAAACATCACTTTTTCTCATTTGTCTCTCTCTCTCTCTATCTCTCTCATGGCCTCCCTCCAAAACTTTTCTTTCTCTCTGACTCTCTCTTTCCTACTCTTACTCTCTCTTTCTCTCCCTATCTTTTCCCTCTTGCTTTCCCTCTCTGTCTCTCTTATCTTTTCCTTTAAACAATTTTTCCATTGTATTTGCCATAATTAATTAATTTCTAAGATGTACTACTCTCTTCTAGACTATCTCCTAGTAGTGAACATGTCTTACTGCTAGTCCAAGTCTAACGGCAGTTGTGCTACCTTCCTAATCCTAGAGGGGAGAGTGGACTTAGATTTTGATTAATTAATAGTAGCAACACTGAACAAACTGTTTAAATATAAAAGATAGAAACAAGGCTCTGATACCATATTTGGACATCAAGTAAAGATGATAAAAGTGTAATGGATTATACTTTAATAAATAAACAAGAAGTTACAATAAAAGATTTAAAGCAAAAACTTAGGAACTCGTCAATTCCTGAGCATAAGATTAGTCAAGTATATCAGGTGGGTATACTCAATAACTTAACCCATGATTATGTCATAAAAATAGCCAAACATACTTTGGCCTTAGAAAGTCTCCAAGAAACTATAGATCTTCTAACAGTAGAGTTAATAAAAGAACATCGAAGAAAAGGATTTAAGTTTATTCATGTTGGATTAATACAAGTAGCAATTAAACCTCTTCATAGGCTAGGAATAGATACTCTTATCTGTGTAATATTAAGAGATTCTCATCCAATAAAATTTAAAGATCAACTATTATCTATAATAGAAGCTAACTTAAATGATGGCCCTGTTTTCTTTAATAATTTTGCTAATTATACTGCAGATATAAGAACTTTGGATGCTCATCATAATATCAAATTAGATGTTAGAATCCCTGAAGGAATCTGGAATCCAAACTCTTACCCTTTAGCTATTGTTTATAAAATCTACTACAAAATAATGAGAACTAATATTAAACCAAAAGTTTTAAATGTTTCTTCTAAATCTGAAACTCTTTTATTACAAGTAAACCTTAATCAATCTAATTATGTAACTCCTAAACCTTTAAATCATGAAGAAATCTCTAGAGGATTAGAATGGAATTTAGAAAATATTTTAACTCCTGAAAAGGAAACTCCTCCTACACTTAGTAACATAATAGAATATAAGTCAAGAAATCTTACTTTAGACTTTTGAAGAAGTCCTTCTGTAAGAATAATATCCAAAAATAATCCCACAGAACCAAGTTATCATTCAGTCAACATAGGGTCAACCTCTCTTCCTAAATCTTTAAAATTAAAAGGAATTCTCCCCCATCCAGTTACTCCTCAACCAGAATATCAAGTAGAAAATCCCTCTACAAATCAAGCTAGCAACTCTCCCACTCAATCTGAAATAGGATCTTATAATCAATTAAACATGCTTTCTATTTTTGAAATTGATAAAGAAAAAATAAAACAAGGATTTTATACTCCTGAAAATGATGAAAAAAGAGAATGGTATTTTTCAACTTTTTCTAATAAAGACCTTAAAAAAATAGAGAAGATTTTTATAATTCTTTATTACAAATAGAAGACCATGTCCCTTTTTTTGATTGGTTTGAAAATGAAATTTTAGATACTTTAAGTATAGAAATCTTGGAAAGTTTACCTGAACATTGGAAAATTGCCCGAGGAAAAAATATTATAGGAAATGTTCCCCCCTCAAAAAAATAATATTTTTAAACCAAAACAATATTGAAATAACCGCTTCCCCTTTAAAGAAAATGCTTTCTGCAGGAGAAGAACTAAGTGTTTCCGTCTCTAAACGAGATATAAAAAATGTTCAAGAACAACTCAACTATACTAATAAAGTAATTCATAATATAGCTTTATCTATAACAGCTAATGAATACTCATCTGTCTCTAGTTCTAAGCCAGAATTAGAAAACCCATTATTTAAGCCCTTTAAATTTTCTAATGAAGAAATATCTGAAATAAAAGTAGGAAATTCTTTTGATAATATCTTAGCAGAAATAGACAAAAAATTAAGAGCCCTTAAAGATAATTTATTATAATTGGGTTTTTCTATCCCAAAAAGCATTAGGAATATCGGCACAAATTTCAGTCTTAATTTGGTTTTCTAAAAGAGAAATTTTTTCTAGAATCCGGGGAGAAAGAAGTTTCTGCTCAATTTGCTTAGAATCGATCTCTTTTTTAAGAAAGCATATTTGATTCTGTTTTTGTTGAAGAAGATTAAAGTAGTGGTCTTTATCTATTAAATTAATTTCTTTCTTCCTTTTTGGGCTGATGAATTCAAAGAAAAGTTCAACGTCCTTTATAAATGTTTTTATGCCTGTTTCTCCTATATGGTGGATAGGATAAAGTTGAATCAAAAAAGGGTTTCCTAATATTATCTATTCTTTAATATTTTTAGTGAGTAAACATTCATTGGGAAGACATATCCCATTATTACAAATACAAGAGTTTGTTAATTTATATTTAATATTCATGCTATGACTAACTAGCTGAATACAAATTTTGAAGAGTTTTTTTATAATATTGAGTAGGTATTAATCCTTCTTGTATACAATTTAGGTCGGCTCCTGAATCTATTAGGGCAATTAAGGATTTATGAAAACTTTGTCCTATTCTTAAATCAACTTTACATCTCCATTTTTGTTGTAAAAGATTTATTTTTTGTAAGAAAATTTTGTCTTTAGAAAGTTCTTGGTTTTCTACTGAAGTTTTGAATTCATTGGCTAAAGATTCTAATTCGTTATTAGTTTCTAATATTTTTATTTTTTCATTTAAAATTCTTACTTCAGTTTTTAAGATTTTTACTTCCTTATTTAATTCAGGAATACCTAAAGGCTTTTCTTGTTCGTGAGCTATATTTAAAATTTTTGTTAAATCATAGGGTTCAAATGAAGGGGTGTTTAAGTCTTCTTCATCAGTTTTTATTAGCTTTTATAACTTAAGGAAATATTGGTATTTTAAGTCAGTATCTTCAACTTTATCAATTATATCTATTAAGAATTTTGAATCATTTGTTAAAGTATTACAGTAGAATAATTAAGCTTTACAATTTTCACAAGGGGATTTACTAGTTAATTCATCTTCACTACTACTAGAGGTTTCTAGATTTTCTATTGGAGCTTCACTATCAAAGGGGTTAGAAGTGTCTGGACTACTATAAGTACTATCAAATTTATAAAGTAAAATTTCTGCTAATTGGGTTTTTACAGGGTCTTCTAGACTTAATTCATTTATTTTCTTTTTTACATAACAGTTTTTTGCAATATGACCTTTTCTTCCACATTTATAGCAAGTGAGGGTTTCGTTAATTTTTTATTTTTTCTTTTTAATTTTTTGAGGGATTTTTCTATATATTCTGGTGGATTATTCTTCCTATATTTTTTATGTTTTTTAAAGAACTTCTTTTGTTTTTTAGATTTTTTAGAAGGGACTTCTATTTTTTTTAGACCATATTGTTGACAAAATATCCTAGTTCTTTTCAGACTAATTTATCTTCTTTAAGAATTTGGGTTGTTAATGACTACTGATTGCATTGTTCTAATCCTGTCTTAATTATATTAGAAATGATTTGACCATAAGTCATAAGGTTTAGACTTAATGTTTCATGTTCTAGCCTATCTCTTACCTTCTGGGCAAAGGCTCTAGGTAAACCAGAAATAAATTTCTCTTTCCAATATAAAGCAGGGGCGTCTTGTCTTACTAATAGTTTTGCTAGAAAATTATCTTTATACCATCTAAAGTCAGATAATTGGGGACATCTTAAAGCATGTAAGATTTCACTAGATCTTTCTTCAAATAGTTTAGGGTCTCCAATGAAGCTTTGGGAGATTGCTAATATTAAGGATTCTACCTGAGTTTCTATCTCTTGACCAGTAGCAGGTTCTATTTTTATGGCTGTTAAAATAGTAAAACGATCTATTTCAGTAAGTATATTATCCCACCAGCTTTTTAGAGTTCCAATAAATCCAGAAATAAGAAGCTGGGCTGCAATTCTACTATTATTACCATGCTTGAGGTAAGCAGTAGAGGCCATTGTCATAGAATTTAATTTTTGAAGTATTAGATGTTCAGTAAGGCCATCTATATTCCATTCAATTATACTATTACCATCAAAAGTAGCAGGGTTATCTAAATCCCATTCTTCATGCTGAATATCTGGAAGAGTTGGTCTATTATAATAGTTGCGTGAAATAGGATAAGGTCTATGAGTTCTTATTCTTTGAATATTTTCTGGCTCTTCTTGAGTTTGTAAAGTATTAATGACAACATTCTTTTATTTTTTTATCTTTAATTATTTTAAGGGCTCTTAATTTTTTGTCTATTTCTGCTAAGATATTATCAGAAGAATTTCCTAGTTTTATTTCAAATATTTCTTCATTAGAAAATTTAAAGGGCTTAAATAATGGGTTTTCTAATTCTAGCTTAGAACTAGAGACAGATGAGTATTCATTAGCTGTTATAGATAAAGCTATATTATGAATTACTTTATTAGTATAGTTGAGTTGTTCTTGAACATTTTTTATATCTCGTTTAGAGGCAGAGACACTTAGTTCTTCTCCTGCAAAAAGCATTTTCCTTAAAGGGGAAGCCGTTATTTCAATATTGTCTTAGTTTAAAAATATTATTTCTTCGAGGGGGGAACATTTCCTATAATATTTTTTCCTCAGGCAGTTTTCCAATGTTGAGGTAAACTTTCCAAGATTTCTATACTTAAAGTATCTAAAACTTTATTTTCAAACCAATCAAAAAAAGGGACATGGTCTTCTATTTGTAATAAATAATTTCCTATATTTTCTACTTGATATCCTAGTTGAGGAGTAACTGGATGGGGGAGAATTCCTTTTAATTTTAAAGATTTAGGAAGAGAGGTTGACCCTATGTTGACTGACTGATGACTTGGTTCTATGGGATTACTTTTGGATATTATTCTTACCGAAGGACTTCTTTGAAAGTCTAAAGTAAGATTTCCTAACTTATATTCTATTATGTTACTAAGTGTAGGAGGAGTTTCCTTTTCAGGAGTTAAAATATTTCTAAATTCCATTCTAATCCTCTAGAGATTTCTTCATGATTTAAAAGTTTAGGAGTTACATAATTAGATCAATTAAGGTTTACTTGTAATAAAAGAGTTTCAGATTTAGAAGAAACATTTAAAGCTTTTGGTTTAATATTAGTTCTCATTATTTTGTAGTAGATTTTATAAACAATAGCTAAAGGATAAGAGTTTGGATTCCAAATTCCTTCAGGGATTCTAACATCTAATTTGATATTATGATGAGCATAAAAAGTTCTTAGATCTGCAGCATAATTAGCAAAATTATTAAAGAAAATAGGGCCATCATTTAAGTTAGCTTCTATTATAGATAATAGTTGATCTTTAAATTTTATTGGACGAGAATCTCTTAATATTACACAAATAGGAGTATCTATTCCTAGCCTATGAAGAGGTTTAATTGCTACTTGTATTAATCCAACATGAATAAACTAAAATCCTTTTTTTCGATGTTCTTTGATTAACTCTACTGTTAAAAGATCTATAGTTTATTGGAGACTTTCTAAGGCCAAAGTATGTTCGGCTATTTTTATGACATAATCATGGGTTAAGTTATCGAGTATACCCACCTGACATACTTGACTAATCTTATGCTCAGGAATTGACCAGTTCCTAAGTTTTTGCTCTAAATCTTCTATTGTAACTTCTTGTTTATTTATTAAAGTATAATCTATTACACTTTTATCATCTTTCCAAAACTTCTCTTTGTCTTTTTCACCCTCTCTCTCCCTCTCTTAACTTCTTTCTCTCTCACTCCCTCTCTGAACAACTTCACTTTCTCCTTTTGTTTGTTTGTCTATTGATCTCTCTCTCTCTCTCTCTCTCTACATCTATCTCTCACCCTCTCTACCTCTCTCTCTATCTTCTCTCTCTTGCTCTCCCTCTTAGTCTCTCTCTCCAAAACTTCTTTTTCTCTCTCACTCACACTCTCTCTCTTAAATTTTTTTCTCTCCCACTCTCTCTTAAACTTCTTCCTCTATCACTCTCTCTCTCTCTCAAAAACTTCACTTTATTTCTCTGTTTGTCTCTCCCCTCTTGTAGTCTTTCTCTAAAACCTCTCTCTCTTTTTGTTTCACTCTCTCTCTCTCTCTTGCAGTCTCCCACTAAAACTTCTCTTTGCCCCTCTCTCCAAATCTTCTCCCTCTCTCTCTCTCTCTCTCTCTCTCTCTCATTCTTTCTAAAGTTTTCATATCTCTCTCTCTACCTCACCAACTCTCTTTCTCTCTCTCTATCTTTTCTCTCCTACTCTCCCTCTCTGTCTCTCTCTGCAAAATTCTCTTTCTCTCTCTGTCTCCCTTTCTCTTAAACTTCTTTCGCTCCCACTCTCTCTCTTAAAAACTTCACTTTCTCTCTCTCTCTCCAAATGTTTCTCTTTCTCTCTTGCTTTCATTATTTATAAATCTTCCCTCTCTCTCTCTAGCTCTCTCCCTAAAACTTCTTGCTTTTTCTCTCTTGCTCTCCCTAAAAAACTTCAATCTCCGTCCCTCCTCCTCTAAAACTTCTTGCTTGTGCTGTCTCTATCTCTAAAACTTCTCTCATATGCTGTCCATCTCTCTCTCTCTCTCTTACTCTCTCTACCTCTCTCTCACACTCTTTACCTCTCTCTCATTCTCTTTCCCTTACTCTCTCTTGCAGTCTCCCTCCAAAACTTCTCTTTCTCTCTCCCTCTCTCTTCTACTCTCACTCACTGTATCTTCTCCCTCTTGATCTCCCCCTCTGTCTCTCTATCCAAAACTTCTCTTTCTCTCTCTCTTTCTCTCTCTCTCTCTCTCTCTCTCTCTCTCTTAAACTTCTTTCTCTCCCACACACTCTCTCAAAAAATTTAGTTTTTCTATTTGTTTTTCTACCTGTCTATTTGTCTCTCTCTCTGATACTTCTCTTTCTCTCTCCATCTTCCTCTCTCTTAAACTTCTTTTTCTCGCACTCTCTCTTTCAAAAATTTCACTTTCTCCTGGTCATCTGTCTGTCTCTCTCTATCTCTTTCCCTCTATCACTCTCCTTCTCTCTCTAGCTTGCTTCCTGTTAGAGATAAGGCTGCTTAGGCTGCTTGTCTTGGTGGGTGCAGGTGCAATAGGAGTCTCGTGTGGTTCTGATTTTGTTCTATTAATCTTGTCTTCAGTTTATTACTTAGGGACATTAGTGTAATTCAGTAATTGAGTCTTAGTCTATAAATTGTAATCCCAGCTACATCATTTGTAGATTAATTCATTGAATCAGATTTACATTTCAGAACTTTCACATCTAGGAGTTCTAAGTTTTCTTTCTTTCTTCTTTCTTGCGCCTTCCTTCTAAGATTCTTGAGAACTTCAACATGGTATCAGAGCTTTGATCCAATGGGAGAGAATATGAACACGTTTTCTTTAGCATCTTTGAATGCTTCACTAGTTTCTTTTAGTCATTCTATTTCTGTGAAATTAGACAGCAATTCCTATCTACTCTGGAAACAACAAGTTCTTGCAGCCATCAGAGGGCATGAACTAGAGAAATACATCAGTGGTGGTCAAGAAGTGCCATCAAGATTTGCAATAGATGAGCAAGGAAGAGTTCTTGGGATCTTGAGTCAGCAGTATGTTCTTTGGAAGAAGCAAGATCAGCTCTTGCTGTCTTGGCTGCTGTCAACAATGTTAGAAAACATTCTTACAAGAATGGTGGGATGTGAATACTCGTACCAGGTCTGGGAAAAGGTGAAAACTTTCTTTGCTTCTCATACAAAGGCAAAGATCAAGCAATTCAAGGCGCAGCTATAGACTATGAAGAAGGGATCCATGACAGCCACTAATTATCTTTTAAAGATCAAGAATCTTGTTGATTCTTTGGCTTTAGTTGGACATGCAATTATAGAAAGTGACCATATAGAGGTAATTCTTGATGGTCTTTCCTCAGAATATGATGGTTTTGTTACATCCATTCTTTCTAGAACTGATCCGTATTCAGTAGAAGAGATTGAAGCATTATTGCTTGCACAAGAAAATAGAATTGAGAAGCATCATAAAGAAGTAGAAGCTATGACAGTGAATCTTGCTACACATCCTCAGAATTACAATGTGAACCGAAGTGGTTATCAAAGTTTCCCTGGTCAGTATGCAAATAGAGGAAGGTTTGGAGGTAGAGGAAACTTTTTCAGAGGCAAAGGGAGTTACAACAATGGGTGGTTTGCGGGTAGGAATGGAAGGTTTTCTGATAAAAGCAACATTCAATGTCAATTATGTGGGAGATTTGGACATCAGTCCTGGAGTTGTTATCATAGATTTGATGAAAGTTTTCAAGGACCAGCTCAAGTGCCTAGCCACTTCAGCAAGACAGCCAATACAGCCAATGGCAGTGTCAGAAACACACCCTATGCAATGCTCACTTCTAACAGTAGCAGCAATGGCATTGATCAAGAATGGTATCCTAATTCTGGCGCCACTAATCATGTGACAGTGGATGCCTCTAACATTGTGCAGAAGACTCCATATAATGGAAAGGAGAAGGTGCACATTGGTAATGGCTCAGGTTTGTTCATTAAAAACATTGGTAATTCTCAGATTAAGTCTTGCTTTTCTAATCAAAATTTTTACCTAAACTCACTTCTTCATGTTCCAAATATTACCAAAAACCTTGTGAGTGTTTCTCAGTTTGCAAAAGACAATTATGTCTATTTTGAGTTCCATCCTGACTCTTGTTATGTTAAATCTCAGGATACTCATCAAATACTTTTGAAGGGGACTGTTAGAAAAGGCTTGTATGTCTTTGATGAATTTCGTATTGAAAAAGGACCATATATCAATGCAAAGGTGTCAACAACTCAATCACCAAATATTACTTCACCTGCTATACATAGTTCCCATACTTCTTCTTTGTTAAATTCTTGTTCTGAGTTAGACAAATGGCATGTTAGATTGGGCCATGCTTCTGCACAAACTGTCAAGAATGTACTCACTTCTTGTAACATCAGAATACCAAATAAAGAGCTTTCCTTTTGTTCATCTTGCTGCCTTAGTAAATTACATAAATTTCCTTTTGCCTCTTCTCAAACAGAATACTCAAAACCTCTTCAACTAGTTCATTCGGATTTGTGGGGACCAGCACCTATGCTGTCAAAAGAGGGACATAGATATTACATACATTTTGTAGATACCTTTACTCGTTACACATGGATTTACTTTCTCAAAAGCAAGTCTGATGCAATACAGACCTTTATTCATTTCAAGAAATAAGTAGAACTTCAAACCAACCACAAAATCCTTGCCTTACAAACTGATTGGGGAGGAGAGTTTAGAGCTTTCACTGAATATTTGAAAGACCAAGGGATAGTTCATCGTGTTTCATGTCCTTATACACATGAACAAAATGGGCTTGCAGAAAGGAAACATAGACATATAACTGAGACTGGACTAGCCTTGCTTCACCAATCATCTTTACCTAGTTCATTTTGGACTGAAGCTTTTAGCACAGCTGTGTATCTCATTAATAGACTACCCACACCAGTCCTAAATGGTTCAACTCCTTTTGAAACCTTGTACAAAATCAAACCTGATTATTCTTCTCTTAAAGTCTTTGGGTGTGCAGCCTATCCTAACCTAAGGCTCTACAATAATCCCAAGTTTCAGTTCAAATCCGTTGAATGCACTTTCCTTGGTTATAGTCCAGTACACAAAGGATACAAGTGTCTACATCCTGATGGGAAAACAATTATATCTAGAGATGTCATATTTGATGAAAGTAGTTTTCCATTCAAGAACAGCAAGGGTTCCTCACAGCAGTCACTCTCCAATAACAAATCACATTTTGTTTCTCCTCCACCTTCAGCCATACCTCCTATTCTATCATTCTCTAACGCAAGACATACTCAGAATACCAATGCATTTGCTGAACAAACAAATAACTCATGTGCACTTGCTAATAATAACAATATTATGGATTCTTTGCAACATGTTTCAGGTCCCTCTGCAGAATTTGAAGTTCCTCAACGTCTGCCTCAAAATGTCCACCCAATGGTGACCCGTAGCAAAGCAAGGGCACTCAATTCAAATAATCACTCAATGGTGACTTGTAGCAAAGCAAGAGGAACTGTACCAACAGCACTTACTGTCTCTAGAGAGCCTCAAACTGTTGAAGAAGCTCTTAATATACTAGAATGGAAGTGTGCCATGGATCTTGAGTATGCAGCGCTCATGAGCAACAAGACATGGAGTTTAGAAGCTTTACCCAAAGATAGGAGGCCTGTAGGGTGCAAATGGGTGTTTAAAGTTAAAGAAAATCTAGATGGCACTGTCAACAAATATAAAGCAAGATTAGTTGCAAAAGGGTATAATCAGGAGGCAGGAGTTGATTTTCATGAAGTTTTCAGTCCAGTAGTAAAACCAGTCACAATTCGGGTTCTTCTCACTTTGGCCTTATCAAAAGGGTGGAACATCCATCAAATAGATGTTAATAATGCCTTTTTAAATGGTGATTTGAATGAAGATGTATACATGCTGCAGCCTCCTAGATATGAATTAGCTGACTCATCTCAAGTTTGCAAGCTTCATAAGGCCCTCTATGGCATTAAGCAAGCTCCTCGTGCATGGTTTCAAAAATTGTCAGAAGCTTTACTTGATCTTGGTTTTACCAAGGCAAAATGTGATTATTTCTTGTTTCTTCAGGTTACTTCTCATCATTCTCTCTATGTTTTAGTCTATGTGGATGATATTTTGATTACTGGATCCACTTGATTGATCAACTGAATGCAAAGTTCTCATTAAAGGATCTTGGGAAACTTAAATACTTCTTAGGTATTGAAGTTACTTACAGTTCTGCTGGTGCAATATACTTATCTCAGTCCAAATACATTAAGGATCTTCTTGCTAGAGCTGGTATGCAAGGTGCGAAGTCTATGCCCTCTCCTATGGCCTCAACACCACATATCTCAGCTAGTAGTGGTTCTCCTATTTCTGATCAAGCTACATACAGATCTCTTGTGGGAGCATTACAATATATTACCATTACTAGACCAGAATTATCATATAGTGTGAACAAAGCTTGTCAGTTTATGCATTGCCCTATGGATGTACATTGGAAGTTGGTTAAACGAATACTGAGGTATCTAGCAGGCACCATATGTCATGCTCTAGTTCTCCAAAGATCATCTGCTCTTGAGCTCACTGCCTTTTGTGATGCTGATTGGGCGTCAGACATTGATGATAGGCGCAGCACCTCAGGTTTTTGTGTTTATCTTGGCCCTAATCTCGTTTCTTGGTCATCTAAAAAGTAAGCAACAGTGTCTAGATCAAGTACTGAAGCTGAATATAGGAGTCTTGCAAGTGCAGTGGCAGAATTGGCTTGGCTGCAGTCTTTACTCAAAGAACTCAGCATTCAACTACCAAAAGTTCCTAGAATATATTGTGACAATATGAGCACAGTTAGCTTGTCAGCAAATCCGGTCCTTCATTCAAAGACTAAGCATATTGAACTAGATCTTTATTTTGTTAGTGAAAAGGTTAACAATAAAGAAATTGAAGTCTATCATATTCCGTCTCTTGATCAAACAGCAGATATCCTCACCAAGGCAGTCTCAACTTCAAGGTTTCTTCAACTTAGAGACAAGCTCAGTGTCATTCCTCTTCCAAGTCATGCCACTGATCTTGAGGGGGGATGTTAGAGATAAGGCTGCTTAGGCTGCTTGTCTTGGTGGGTGCAGGTGCAGTAGGAGTCTCGTGTGGTTCTGATTTTGCTCTATTAATCTTGTCTTCAATTTATTACTTAGGGACATTAGTGTAATTCAGTAATTGAGTCTTAGTCAATAAATTGTAATCCCAGCTACATCATTTGTAGATTAATTCATTGAATCAGATTTACATTTCAGAACTTTCACATCTAGGAGTTCTGAGTTTTCTTTCTTTCTTCTTTCTTGTGCCTTCCTTCTAAGATTCTTGAGAACTTCAACACTTCCTAAACCCTCTTTGTCTCTAAAACATCTCTTTTTGTTTAAAACTTCTTTCACTTTCCCTCTAATACTACTATCTCTCTTTTTCTCTCTGTCTAAAATTTGTCTCTCACTAAATCTTTCTCTCCCCTCAGCACATCCACACACTCTCCCTCTCTCTCTAAACTTTCTCTATGTTGCTATCTTTGAAGCTTTCTCTCTCTATTATGTGTCTCTCTTTCCCTCTATTTCTCCCCCTCTCTATCTTCTCTCTCTATCTTTCTTTCTCTCTGTCCCTGTTGTAGTCTCTCTCTAAAACTTCTCTCTCTCTCTCTCTCTCTCTCTCTCTCTCCTCCTTTAAAACTTCTCTCATACACTATCCCACTCTTCCTCTTAAAGTTTCTCTTATGCTCTCTCTCCCCCCTTTTCTGTAAAAAAGTTCTATCCCCCTCTCTAGATCTCTCTAAAATTTCACTCTCTTACTTGCTTTCTCTAAAACTTCTCTCTTTCTTAAACTTCTTTCTCTCATACTCTCTTTCAAAAACATCACTTTTTCTCTGTCTGTCTATTTTGTTTGTCTCTCCCTTTTCTATGAAAAAATTCTTTGTCCCTCTCAAGCTTTCCTTAAAACTTCTCTCTCACTCAATCTCTTCGGAGTTTCTCTCTCTTTATAAAACTTCTATCTCTTTTTTCACAGCACCCTTTCTTTATCTCACTCTCTCTCCCTGCTCTCTCTCCCCCTCACACACTCTTTCTCTCTCTCTTGCTCTCACACTACCTAACACTCGCACTCTCTTTCCTCACCTAACAATCTCTCTCTCTCTCTCTCTCTTTTCTACAGCTCTCCCTCTCAGTCTCTCTCCCTCTCTCTGTTTTGCTCTCTCTATCTTTCTCATGGCCTCCCTCCAAAACTTTTCTTTCTCTCTCTCTCCCTGACTCTCTCTTTCCTACTCTTACTCTCTCTTTCTCTCCCTATCTTTTCCCCCTTGCTTTCCCTCTCTGTCTCTCTGTCCAACACTTCTCTGTCTCTCTCACAATCTGTCTCTCAAAAACTTGACTTTCTTTGTCTGTATTCCCTCTCTCCTTATAGTCTCTCTCTAAAACTTCTATGTCTCTCACTTTCCAAATCTTCTCTTTCTCTCTCTGTCACTCTTTGTTTTATCCTTTCAAAGCTTCCCTGTCTCTTTAGCTCTTTCCCTAAAACTTCACTTTCCTGCACTATCTAAAACTTTTCTCTTTCTCCCTCCCTAAAAACTTCACACTCTCTCTCTCCTCCTTTAAAACTTCTCTCATATGCTGTTTCTCTCTCTTAAACTTCTCTCACATGCTCTCTCTCTTGCTCTCTGTCTATCTCTCTGCCTCTCTCTCTACCATCTTTTCTCTCTTGCTCTCCCTCCTTGTCTTTCTCTCTTCAATACTTCTCTTCTCTTTCTCTCTGTTAAAGTTCATGTTCTCTTTGCCTATCTATCTGTCTCTCTCAATCCCTCTGTCACTCTCAGTCTCTCTCTCTCACATGTGAGCAATCTCTTTTTATAACTTCCCTTTCTCTCTCTCACTCTCTCTAGCTCACTCCCTAAACCTTCTCTCTCTTTAAAATTTCTCTTTTTGTTTAAAACTTTTTTGGCTTTCTCTCTACAAACTTCTGTCTCTTTCTCTTTCTCCTTTTGTCTAAAATTCATCTCTCACTAATTCTCTCCTCCATAACACTCTCTGTCTCTCTCTCTAAACTTTCTCTCTTTGTTGCTCTCTGTGAAACTTTCTCTCTCTATGTCTCACTCTCTCTCTCCCTCTACTTCTGTCTCTCCTTCCCCCTCACTCTAGCTCACTTCTTAATCCTTCTCTCTCTAAAAGTTCTCTCTCTTTCTATCATTGTCTAAAATTTGTCTCTCACAAATTCTCTCTCTTTCTCCCCAAAACACACACACTCTCCCTCTCTACCTTCTCTCTATTTCACTCTCTTCGACATTTTCTCTTTCCCTCTATTTCTCTCTCTCTTGCAGTCTTTTTAAAACTTCTCTCTCTCTCTTGCTCCCTCTCTGGTCTTTTTCTATATATAGGATCTATTACTCTCTATCTCTCTCTCAAACTTCTCTCTTTCGCACTTGCTCACTGTAAAACTTCTCTTTCTCTCTCTCTTCTCTCTCTCTTTTCTTTTTCTATATAAAAGTTCTCTCTGTAAAACTTCTCTGTCACTCGCTCTTTCTAAAACTTCTTTCTCTATCTCACTCTTGCTCTCCCCAACACCTTTGTGTCTCTAAAACATTTCTCTTTGTTTAAAACTTCTTTTGCATTCTCTCTAAAAACTTCTTTCTCTTTTTTTTATCTAAAATTTGTCTGGCACAAACTCTATCTCTCTGTCTTTCCTTAAGACACACTCACACACTTGGCCCTTCTCTTTGTCTCTAATCCTTCTCTTCGTGTTGTCTCTCTAAAACTTCTCTCTCTCCCCACCATTCCCAACACACACTCTCTCTTGCTCTCACACTCCTCAATACTCACACACTCTTTGTCTCTCTCTACCTAACAATCTCCTGCACTCTCTCCCCCCACCATTTTCTCTCCCTCTCTCTCCCTCCCTCCCTCTCTCTTTCTCTCTGTACCTCTGTCTCTGTCACTCTCTCTCTAAAATATCTCTCTCTCACACTCCTTAAAGTTTCTCTCTCTCTCTCTCACCTCTCCTCTAAAACTTCTCTCATATGTTATATCTCTCTCTAAAACTTCTTTCTCTCTCTCTCCCTCTAAAACTTCTCTCTTTGTTTAAAACCTCTTTTGTTTTCTATGTAAAACTTCTATCTCTCTCTTTCTCTCATTTTCTTAAATTTGTCTCTCACTAACTCTCTGTCTCTATCTCCAACACACACACACACTCCCTCTCTCTACCTCTGTCTTTGTCTCTCTCTCTTGCCCTCCCTAAAGATACACACTCTCTCTCTTTTGCCTTCCTTAGACATCACTCACTCTCTCCCCTCCTCTAAAACTTGTCTCATATGTTGTCTCTCTATTTCTAAAACTGTCCTAATACACTCTCTCTTGAAACTTCTCTCTACCCACTCTCTCTTTATGTCTCTTTCTCTCTATCTTTTTCTATATATAAGTTCTCTCTTCCTCTAGCTCTCTCTAAAACTTCTTTCTCTCACTTGTTCTCTCCAAAACTTCTATCTCTCTCTCTACCTTTCTTTGTGTCTTCTCTTTCCTACTCTCCCTCTTTGTCTATCTCTCTCCAAAACTTCTCTTTCTCTCTCTTTTAAACATATTTCTCTCCTACCCTCTTTCTGAAAATCTTTACTTTCTCTGTCTATGTATCTGTTTGTCTCCCTCTCTCTCTCTCTCCCTCTCTCTTAAAGTTATTTCTCTCCCACTTTCTCTCTTAGAAAGATTACTTTATCTTTCTCTTTGTCTTTATCTCTGTCTCTGTCTCTGTCTCTGTCTCTATCTCTCTCTTTGTTTTACTCTTTTTGTGTCTTTCTCGTAGTCTCCCTCCAAAACTTTGCTTTCTCTCTCTCTTCTCTCTCTTGCTTCCATCTCAATCTCTCTCTCTCCCTCTCTCTCTCTCTCTTAAACTTCTTACTCTCCCACTCATTCTCTCAAATACTTCACTTTCTCTCTCTGTTTGGCTGTTTGTTTCTCTCTTTCCCTCACTTTCCCTCTAAAACATCTCTCTCTCTCTCTCTCTCTCTCTCTCTCTCCAAATCTTCTCTTTTTCTCTCTATCTCTCTTTCTTTCATTCTTTCTGAAACTTCCCTCTCTCTAGCACTCTCCCTAAAACTTCTCCTCTCTCTTGCTCACTCGCTTGCTCTCTCTAAAACTTTTCTCTCTCCTCCTTCAAAACTTCTCCCATATGCTCTCTCTCTCTCTCTCTCTTAAACTTCTCTCATATGCTCTCTCTCTCTTTATCTCTCTTGTACTCTCTGTCTGTCTCTATCTTCTTACTCTTGTTCTCCGTCTCTATCTCTCCCTCCAAAACTTCTCTTTCTCTCTCTCTCTCTCTCTTTCTCTCTCTCCTAAACTTCTCTCTCTTCCACTCATAAAAACTTTTTTCCCTCTATGTCTTTTTGTTCTCTCTCTCTCTCTCTCTCTCTCTCTCTCTCTCTCTCTCTCTCTCTCTCTCCTTCTTTACCTCTCTCTCTATCTTCCTTCTCCTACTCTACTTCTCAATCTCTCTCTCCAAAAGTTCTCTTTCTCTCTTTTAAACTTCTTTCTCTCCTACTCTCTCAACAAATTCACTTTCTCTTTCTTTATGTCTGTCGCTTTCTCACTCTCCTTCTGTCTCTCTTTAAAACTTCTCTTTCTCTTTCTCTCTTTCTTTAGTCTTTCTAAAGCTTCCCTCTTTCTCCCTCTAGCTCTCTCCCTAAAACTTCTCTCTCTCTAAAATTTCTCTGTCGCTTGCTCTATCAATAACTTCTCTCTCTCTCTTTTTAAAACTTCTCTATCACTCACTCTTTCTACAACTTCTCTTTCTCTCCTACTCTCTCTCTTTTGCTCTCACTCAACCCAACACCTCACTCTCTCTGCCTCTATCTTAAACTTCTCTATTTGTTTAAAACTTCTTTTGTATTCTCTCTAAAACTTCTGTCTCTCTCTCTTTCTCTTTTTGTCTAAAATTTGTCTATTACTAACTCTATCTCTCTCCCTATCACACACACACTGGCCCTTTCCCTTTATCTCCAAACCTCTCCATGGCACTTTCACTAAAAGTTTTCTCCCTCTCCCTCTCCCAACACTCTTTTTCTCTCCCTTTCGCTCTTGTGCTCCCTAACACTCTCTATCTCTCTCTGCCTAACAATCTCCCTCACTCTTTCCCCCCACCATTTTCTCTCTCACTCTCTCTACTGTAGACAACAAATTTCATCTAGAACCCAAAATAACTTCTATTAGAATTTTTTTAATAAATAAAAAATAAAAAAATATTTTTGAGTAATTAATTTATTTGATAATTAAAATAACAATGATAATAATAATAATAATAATAATAATAATAATAATAACAAAACTTGTTATGTTATTAGCTAGTTTCTTGATTTTACCCATGTGTACCCTTCTTTTGTTTTAAATTTTAAATAAATAAGTTTTTTTAAAATAATAATAAAATAAAAAATAAAGAAAAATAAAAATAAAGAAATAAACAAAACAAAAGTAAAGTAAAGTAAAAATGAAAGAACCTAAAAATATATACATGTATGTAGTAAAAAAGGAAGAGGGGGCTCAGATCCTTGGCTTAACCAAACTGCCCCTTTTCTTTGAGAAGTCGGTGCCTCCCCTCAAGAACAAACTGAACCCCAACTCCACCCTGAAGACCGAACTATGCACCCTCAAGAGCTACTGCACTGAACCATTAAATCTCACCAGCGGCTGCAACAAGAGAAGGGGCAGTAAGAAGCTGTAAAACAGCGCACAAGCTGCAGGACAGCAATCGCAGAGCAGTGCACAACTACAAGACAGCAACAGAATGAAGTGACGAGGGTGCACAAACTGCACCACCCTCATTGAAGCATCACCAACTGCTGCAGCAAGAAGGTGCAGAATGGCAGCTGCATGGACAATAGTTACAGAGTAGAGCACCACCACCCTTTAAACACCCATCAACTCCCACTTGCACGGGAGAAAAGACAGCCGAAATGCAGCATAAAAGTGGTAGTTGCTGGATGCATGAAGGATAGTGGAAAATAGAGAGCAACAGTAAGGAACAGGGCTTGAGTAAGGAAGAACAAAGGTGACACTAGAATGAAGAGGACAGTGACCCACAGTATGGTGTAAAACCAGTGCCCAATTTCAGCTATAAAAAAGGTGGATGATCCAGAACCTCAAGGATATTTATAATTCAAAAACCCCAAACATACAATTGATAGGGAACAAGAAAAGATGGAGAACTCCCAACCTATTAAACCCCCAAATGACTAATGTAAATAGAAATGCAAATAATTGGTTGATTAAGAAATCAAGAACAGAAATTTCACTAGGATGTAAGTACCTTGATGAAGTTCAATTCTTGATGCAATAGAGATTAAAGCAAGCTTGAACAAAGAGTAAAACTCCAAAACAATTTTTGTTTTCATTCGCTTTTGATCCTCGAACATGTATTAAGGTATTTATACCTCCACAAGTTCAAATAACCTAGACTATTAGGTTAGGCCTTAAACTTGGCACTCCAACAAAAAAAAAACAAGTCCAAATGCAAATTACAAGTAGTGATCTACCCAAAAACTAATCTATTAACTTGGAATGATGAACTAAACATAGGTTGGACCCATATTGCAAATTCAGCCCAATTTGATTTGGTAAAGCTCCATTGACCTTCATTGCATCGTGAGCTTCCATTCCTTCTAACATTCTACCCATATAAGTTTGAAGTAATTCCTTGAACTTTTTGGCCCTCAATCTTGTAATTGGTCCTTGAGGTAATGTTAGGTCATCTGTTGCTCCTCTCCTCTCGCCATCCATGCTTGTTGATGATAAAAGCATGACAGATACGGCTGATCCAATTCAAATTCCAAGTGGTCCAATTACAAGAGCTAGAGCTAAAAGGTTCAAGGAGGCTTTCAATGGATTGATGCAGAGCATTTGGGTTGAGGAGTGCTTTTTAACGCCCAAATACTTAGACTCAAGTGCAGACCAAGGGTGGATTTCGTTGGTCCAAGTGGTGGAGTAATTTCAACCTTTTTCTAAAGCCCATACACTTGGAAGGATTAATTTTAGCCTTTTTATTGAAGCCCATACGCTTGGAAGGATTACTTTCAGCTCAAGCATGTGGATTTGAGAGAATCAAGGAGATTAGATTTGGCTGATTATTACCCAGCGAATTTGGGATAACTTTCCTTTTTTATGGGATTTAGTCAGCCTTTTGGAATATATTCTCAGTAATTATTGCATTGGGCTGATTATTTGGCTAATTATTCTCATGTAAAGGTTGGCATGCCATGATTATAGGGATTACCTTCCTTTTGCTATTTGTTTCCTTTTTCAAATTGTAATAACTTAGCTTATATATATGTATACCAAGGCTAAGAAGTTCAGATTAGTTATCTAGATAAAAGTTGAGAGTTTTCTCTTTAGTTCTTTGAAGAGCTTTCCGAACCTATCAAGAACTTGTTCTTGTGGCGTTCATCCGACTTATCAAACGGTTCACCATCCCGTTTATGGCATCTACAAATACCAAGGTTCGTGTTTTCTTATAAACATCGGGTCAAGATTTTCACCTACAAAAATCTGATCGTAGAGTGGTCTTGGGGATCAATTTCGTTGACGGGTCTCGTTATTCTTGGCAGGGTTCGCATCACTTGTGCTCACATCATTCCCTCCCTCCTCAAAAGGATTTGTCCTCGAATCTGAATCAAGTTCAAAAAGAGATAGGGCAGAAACATTGAAAGTAGCAATTACATTATACTCACCTAGTAAGTTTATCTTGTATGCATTATCATTGATGCGCTCCAAGACTTGGAATGGTTTATCACCCCTTGCATCAAGCTTCAATTTCCTTTGCTATGAAAACCTCTCCTTTCACATGTTTAACCAAACCCAATCTCCTGGTTCAAAGATAACCTACTTGCAACCCTTATTGGCATGTTGCGCATACATGCGGTTCTTCTTCTCAATCTGCCCACATACTTTCTCATGTATTGTTTTAACCATTTTTGCCTTTTTCTTTCCATCTAAGCTAGCAATTTCACTCAAAGACAAAGGTATTAAATCTAACACAATCAATGGATTAAAACCATACACAATCTCAAATGGTGAAAAACCTGTGGAAGAATATATAGCACAATTATATGAAAACTCAATAAATGGCAAACAATCCTCCCAAGTTTTCAAATTCTTACCAATGATAGCATGTAACAAGGTTCCTAAAGTCCTATTCACTACTTCAGTTTGTCCATCAGTTTATGGGTGACATGTAGTAGAAAACAAAAGTTTAGTACCTAACCTTCCCCACAACACTCTCCAAAAATGACTTAGGAACTTAACATCTCTATCTGAAATAATGGTTCTTGGCACACCATGAAGCCAAACCACTTCCCTAAAGAAAAGGTCAGCAATATTTGTTGCATCATCAGTCTTATGGTAAGCAATGAAATGAGCCATCTTACTAAATCTATCCACAACAACAAATATGCTATCCCTACCCTTCTAGTCCTAGGCAAATCCAAAACAAAGTCCATGGATATGTCTGTCCAAGGTTGCATAGAAACAAGGTTGTTTTTGAACTTTTTCACTCCTCTCTTTTCCTTTCTTTTCACTCTTTTTCTTTTTATCACTCACTAACTTATTCTCTTCTACACATCTCACTTTCTTTTCCTCACTTGTGTAGTCACTCAACATTGGGCCTTTATCTTTATTCTTCTCTCTCATGGCCTTTGTTCTCTTATTATTCTTTTTCACCTCACTACCTGAACTCCCACAAGCTAATTGTTGAAGCTTAACCTGATCATGGTAAGCTTCTTTAGGTGATGAAGGTGTCAAAGTGATTTTCTTGCCATCATGCTCAAAGGAGTATCTATTTCTATACCCATCATGCATCACACACCTATCAAATTGCCAAGGTCTCCCCAACAATAAATGACTAGCATGCATGGGTACTACATCGCACACAGCTTCATCAATATACTTCCCAATAGTAAAAGCTACCACAACCTGCCTAGTAACTTTCACTTCTCCACCATCATTCAACCATGTAACCTATAAGGAGTAAGGTGTTTAATACATTTCAGCCCCAATTTATGCACCAAAGTGGTGGTAGTCACATTAGCATAACTATCCCCATCAATAATCATGCTACAAACTTTGACGCCAACTAAACATCTAGTGCGAAATATAATTTCTCTTTGTTCTAAGCTTTCTTCTTTAAAATTCAGATTCAATGCACACCTAGTAACAAGAGATTCACCATGAGCAGCATATTCAACATCTCAATCAACATTCCTCTAAAGGTGGCATGCTACTCTCACTACCATTCCCGTCACAATCATTATCATTTTCAGATTTGGAAACAATCTCATCACCTTTATGTACATGGACTTTCTATTAGGACAATCAGATGCATAATGACCACAACCTTGACACTTAAAACACTTTATATCTCTATGTTTAGAGGTTTTTGAAAAACAATCAGAAGTACCCTTTTGAGTTGAAGTACTCTTGTCCTTGTTTTTGTTTGCATCCAGCCCCTTTTCCTTGGAATCAATGGCTTTCTCCTTCTTCTTCTCATCATATTTGTTCTTTTTTGAACTCCATTTGCTGCTGGAATTCGAAAATGACTTGGCTGCTCCCCTTTGTTTTTGTTGTCTCTCCACCTTCATGGCCATGTTAACTAGGTCCTCCATCTCAATGTAATGGTGCAACTCCACTACATCAGCTATCTCCTTGTTCAGACCTCCTATAAACCTAACCATTGTCACATATCTATCCCCCTCAATGTTAGCTTTAATCAAGAGCATCTCCATCTCTTTATGGTAATCTTTCACTGATTTTGACCCTTGAGTAAGCTTATGCAACTTCTGGTGCAACTCTCTATAGTAATAAGAAGGCACAAATTGCTTCTTCATTACTCTCTTCATCTCATCCTAGTTCTCAATAGGACATTCACCAGTTCTCCTCTTAGACTATACTAATTCATCCCACCAAACTAAAGCATAATCTGAAAATTCTACTGCAGTCAACCTTACCTCCTTCTATTTAGAATAGTTGTGACAAGCAAATGTCAAATCCACTTTTCTCTCCCACTCCAAGTACACTTTAGCATCATTTCTACCCTTGAATGGAGGTATATTCATCTCGATAGTATTTAGATTACTATCCCTCCTATTTTCTATTCTAACTTCGCCCCTTCTATTTCGAGTCAAGCTTCCCTCTTCAAATTCATTTTCAAACAGCCCCTGATCAAACTCATTTTGATGCCTATTCCCATCATTAGTTCGTCTACCATTCCTTGGCAAGCTTTGTGACAACTCCCTCTTCCATTCATCCAACTCATCTAGCCTACTATTCAACTTTTGAAATTGACTAGTAAAGGCCCTATACATCAATGTCATGTTTGGAGTCATGTTAACTTCATCATCTGAGGGCTCTTTAGCCTCCCTCCTTGTTGAAGGATCACTCATTTTATGAACCTGCAAGAAATGTTAGTAAAACAACCTCACAAAACACTCCCTCACATGTTTCACTCAAAAGATGGCACTCCACTTGTGTTTCACACAATTGTTGGCTTTTTTCCTCTTTAAGCTCATACACGCAAGCCTTTTACCACTCAAACTTGTTGTTTTCAATTGCACTTCCGAATTAATCCTCAAACCAAAATACTCACAAATAGCAAATTAATACTAGGATTGCAATGAAAACATTTAGCAAGGAAGACAGGCACAAAAACTAGAAGCAAATATACTAAAATAAATAAATTGAAATGAGCATGCAAGATATGAAGAGTTTGCTGCCAAAAATACAGATCTTGAATTAACAAGAATCAAATTGTTAATTATGGTGTATATGGAAGCAAGAGCAGGAGAAACCAAAAATAGCAACTTAGATTTGAAGGAAAAAGACAAACTAATGCAGAAATGCAGAAATTGATGTTTCCTTAGTGGAAAAATCAATTTTGATGTAAAAAGATAAAAAGACACAAAGGAAAGAAATTAAATAGGTTTCCTAAATTTAATCATACCCTTAATTCTCCCCGCCCCCAAAAAAAAGTGTACAAGTTCAAAGAACTTGCTGCTAACTAGATTAAACATTTCTATGGTGCTTTTCTTCTTTTAACTGCAACTCTTTCAATTTTGCTCCTTTTTTCTTTTTTTTTTTTTACAGCAGCACAAATATATTATTTTTAACAGTGGCACAATTTTTTTTTAATATAGGATAAACAGCAAATAACACCAAAATATTAAAAAAAAATCAAAATCAAATCCCAAACAATCAAACCAGCCACAATATGCACTCTATACCCAGATCTGGTTCTAGTTGAATTCACCCTAATCTGGCTTTGATACCAAATGATGCGGAACCCCAAGGATATTTACAATCCGGAAACCCCAAATAAACAATTGATAGGGAACAAGAAAAGACGGAGAACGCTCTACCTAATGAACCCCGAAATGACTAATGCAAATGGAAACGTAAATAATTGGTTGATTAAGAAATCAAGAACAGAAATTTCACTAGGATGTAAGTACCTGATGAAGTTCAATTCTTGATGCAATAGAGATTCAAACTAAGCCTTGAACAAAGAGTATAAAACTCCAAAACAATTTTTTTTTTCATTCTATATCCTCGTACATGTACTTGGATATTTATACCTCCACAAGTTCAAAGAACCTAAACTATTAGGTTAACCTGTAAACTTGGGCCTCCCAACAAAAAAAAAAAAAACCCAAATGCAAATTGCAAGTAGTGAACTGCCTAAAATCTAATCTATAAACTTGGAATGATGAATTAAACATAAGTTGGACCCATCTTGCAAATTCAGCCGAATTTGATTAGGTGAAGCTCCACTGGCCTTCATTGCATCTTGAGCTTCCATTCCTTCTAACATTCTGCCCATATAAGTTTGAAGTGATTCCTTGAACTTTTTGGCCCTCAATCTTGTAATTGGTCCTTGAGGTAATGTTAGCTTATCCGATGCTCCTCTCCTCTTGCCATTGATGCTTGTGCTCACATCAGTGGAAGTGAAGGAATTGAAAGAGAGTTTTTCTCCTGGTTGAGAGTCTTCAAAAACAAGGAGAGCTCAAAACTAGAAAGGGCCCGTCCAAGAACAAAAAAATAGAGTATATAAATATAAGAAGAATCCTCCATAATTGCAGTACCTAGATATGTGAAGTAGGGCATTCCTAGCACAAAGGGATCACTATAGCATCCCAGTACAACCATCCGACACTCAGTAGTGCCAAGGACCACTCACAGCCACCCACAAAATCTGAGACAAATGTGCACAAGCAGTGTAAACCCAAAAACGTGGTGGAGAGCATTGAAGTGGAGTGGCAAGACTTGCCTTGTTTCCAAAAGGGGTGAATAAAGGAGTAGTTGAAACAAAGGAGAAGACTTTAGAGCACTATGTCAAAATAATTCAGCCCGATTCTGTTCCTTACAAGCTGACCTATTTCGTGCATTTGGAGGTGGCCATTGGAGCTTGGTAGCTTCTGGTTGGTTTGTTTTTATTTCTTTTACCTTTCTGTACACTAGCCATAAACTTAGATGCCTTGAGTTAGGAGGATAGTAACTTTTATCATCAATCTCTCAGTGCATGGTTGATTGTGTTGTGGGGACTAACCACTTAGCTAGCTAGCTAGCTAGGTTCAATGGGGCATCATGTCCATTTGCATTTTGGCCATTTCTAACAGAAAAGTGCTGGTCTGTTTCATTAAAAAAAATAATGATAAATAAATAAATATAATAATAAAAGTGAATATATATAAAAAATAAAAATATGAGAAAATTTCTTTTTTTTTTTGTACCATTCTTTTGCAAAACAAATTTTTTTAAGTTGTAGAAATAAAGGCAAAGGCATTTATTTTATAACTTATATAGGCCTTGCCTGGGGAATGGTCTATTTTAATGTTCATTAAAACTCAAATACTTTGCAAGAAATCATCCAATTAAGCTTTCTAAGAAAAGTTATGAGAAACAAAGGAAAAGTATTTTTTTTTCTTATAACTTGATTAGATCCCTACCTGAAGAGGGATGAATCTGTATCAATAATCCTTAAAAAGCTTATTAGTAAGAGAGTCCTAAAATTTACCAAAAATTCATACTTTTTTTTTTTTTTTACTAAAGGAAGTTAGGGAAGCAAAGGCAAACGCATTTATTCCCATAATCTTATTCCCCACCTAAAAAGGACAGGCCTATCTTTTTCAAAAATTGGCAATATAAAGATTAAATTATTCAACCTTTTATAATTTGGATATATATATATTAAGGAAGTATAGACAAAATTTATTGCCGGTATAAATGGCATAAAATCAACATGGCAACGAAAGGGTGTTGTAGGGTACTAATATTTTTCTTTCACATAATCAACCTCTGAACCCTTTTTTTAAAAAAAAACACAGACTGTTTTTTTTAATATAAAGGTGTCCGATCTTACTAAGATTTTAGATTAATGACAACTGCCTTTTTTCTTTTAAACCCCATTTCTCCCATTTTACAAATAATGCTATCCATCCCTTTTCTTTTTTCACAAAAGGATATATACGAAAAAATAAATTTTTTTGCCTGCATCACGTGGATGTCGTGACAGCTTGGCGACTCTACTAAGGACACTTTTAGAGGGTTAAGCCATGCAGGTCAATTTTATGTCGTATTGTGGTACTATAATTTGCAATTGTCATCTTCAGATTTGTGGTTTTGTTTTGTGGTCTCATCTTTTCATGCTTTGTGTATTTGGTAATTATAGCTTTTTCATATAAATTGTGAAGATACCAAGACACAAGGTGCACTTTCTACCTTCTTGTGCAAGAATGTTTTATCTTCAACAATTTCTTTGGCATTCCTATTTGTACAGTCTTTCTCTTGTGGTGTAGGTTCTTGTAAGTGTTAGTTTCATTCCCCTCACACACATGCACTCTCACTTCCACACACTATAGAAAGAGGGGTGATGACCCCTGTGCCCTATAGTTGGGCCACATAGGTCACCCTTTTGGGCTAGAGCGGAAAATGTAGGGTTGGACTTGAAGAGACCTTTGTCTCCATGTAGGCGCTCAAAAAATCCCCCACTCAAATTGAAGTCTTTCTGTCTGTGGCCTATTATGGGCAAGGATTAGGTGCCTCTACTAATCAAGTGTGAGGATAATTTGGGAACCCAATGAAAGAATTTAGAACCTACCTATCACGTTAGTTGAAATCTAGAGCTAACCCACTCAAGAGGTGCAACCTTAACCTTTGGATCAAAAAGAAAGCCTAGAATTCACCCTTTTAGATGCCATGGGGAACACTTTTGCATCTTGATTGTTGCTACTTATTTGTCATTGCATGTTTATTTCCTACTTGTACATGTGCACAAGATAGATTACTCAACACTCATCTTTTCACTATTGCATGCATAAAGTCCTCTACCCAGATGTTGTTCACCTATAGATTAGACAAGAGCAAAGTAAGGCTAGTCTTTGAGAAGCCTTTGTTTCTGTATAAGGCTTGAAACTCTCTTACTCAAATTAAAATCCTTTACTAGCCAAGTGTGGTGTAGTAAGGATAATCTGAGAACCTGTGTAGGACTACCCCTCCCTCCCTCTCACTTTCTCTCTCCCCCTCACTCCTTTTGAAAACTCCATTTCTCTCTATCTTTTTCTAAAATTTCTCTCTCTCTAACATTTCTCTTTCCCTCTGCTGTTTGAAGGTTCATGCACACTCTTTCACTCCCTCTCTCTCTTCTGCTCTCTCTAAAACCTCACTCTCTCTTGCTCTCCCTAAAACTTTACTCTCTCTCTATGTTGCACTCTCACACTCTCTCCCTTGCTCTTTCTCTCACTCTTTTCTTCTCTCTCTTGCTCTCCCTCTTAGTGACTCTCCCCAAAGCTTCTTTTTCTCACTCTCTCTCTTTCTCCCTCTCTGTCTCTCAAACTTCTTTCTCTCCCACTCTCTCTCACGAAGTCTTCACTTTCTCTTTTTGTCTGTCTCTTTCTCTACCACTCTCTTCCCCTCTATCTCTCTCTCTCAAACTTCTCCATCCCTTTCTCTCTCAATAGCTTCACTTTCTCTGTCTATCTCCCTCTCCAAATCTCTCTATCAACAGCATCACTTTCTTTGTCTATCTCTCTCTCTCTCTCTTTCTTTCCCTCTATCTCTATCTCTATCTCTCTCTGCTACTCTCTCCTTTGTCTCTCTTAAACTTCTTTCTCTCCCACACTCTTTCTCAAAAATTTCACTTTCTCAGCCAGTCTGTCTATCTCTTTGTCTCTCCCTCTCTCTTACAGTCTCTCTATAAAACTTCTTTTTCTCTCTCTCTCTCTAAATGTTCTCTTTCTCTCATTCTTTCTAAAGTTTCCCTCACTCTAGTGCCCTCCTTAAAACTTCTCTCTCTCACTAACTCTCTTTCTCTCTCCTCCTCTAAAACTTCTGTCATATGCTGTCTCTCTTTGTGAAACCTCTATCATATGCACTCTGTCTCGCTCACTCACTACAATGCTCTCTGTCTCTCTTTCTCTCTCTCTCTCTCTCTCTGTCTCTCTCTATCTTTTTCTATATAAATGTTCTCACTCTCTAGTTCTTTCTAAAATGTCTTTGTCACTTGCTTTCCCTAAAACTTTCCTCCGTCTCTCACTCTTGCTCTAAAACTTCTTTCTTTGTGCAAAATTTGTCTCTTACTAACTCTATCTCTCTTTCTCTCTCTGCTCAACACACACACTCTCTCTCTCTCCCTCTCTCTCTAAAACCTTCTTTTCATGTTGCTCTATCTAAGACTTCTCTCTCTCTCTCTCTCTCTTTTTCTATGTCTACAACTCCCTCTTAATCTTCTCCTCTCTTTCTTTGTGTTTGTCTATCAGTCGATCTATCTCTCTGTCTTGTAGTCTCTGTCTAACACCTCTCTCTCTCTCTCTCTCTCTCTCTCTCCAAATCTTCACTTTCTGTACCTCTTATCTCTCAGTCTATTTGTTTCTCTCTCCCAAAGTCTCTCTCTAAAACTTTTCTCTCTCTTTTTCTCTTTCTCTCTCCTATAGACTCCCTTTAAAAACTTCTCTTTTCCTTTCTCTATAATCTCTCTCCTACTCTTCCTCTCTATCTCTCTCTCCAAAACTTCTCTTTCACTCTCTTCCCCTCTCTCTCTTACACTTCTTTCTCTCCCACTCTCACTCTTAACAACTTCACTTTCTATATCTGTATCACTCCCAGCCTTGCTGTAAAACTTCTCTTTCTCTCTGTCTCTATTTCTGTCATTCTATCTGAAGCTTCCCCCTCCCTCTCCAAAACTTCTCTCTCTCCCTCTTGCTCTCTCTAAAATTTCTTTCTCTCTTGCTCTCCTAAACACTTCATTCTCTCTCATTATCTTTTCCCTCTTGCTCTCCATCCTTGTCTCCCTCTCCATAACTTCTCTTTCTCTCTCCCTCCTCTCTCTCTCACTCTTTGTCTCTATCTCTCTCTAAAACTTCTCTTTGTTTCTCTCTCCCTCTATCTCTCTGTCTTAAACTTCTTTCTCTCCCACTTTCTTTCTCAAAAACATCACTTTCTCTCTTTGTCTATCTCTCTCTTTCCCTCTATCTCTTTCTGTCTGCCCCTCTCTTTCACAATCTCTTTCTAAAACTTCTCCTTCTCTCTCCCTTTCCAAATCTTCTCTTTCTCTCTCTGTCTCTCTTCCTTTCATTCTTTCTAGAGCATCCCTCTCCCTCTCTCGCTCTCTTCCTAAAACTTCTCTTTTTCTCTCTCTCTCTTAAACTTCTTTCTCTCCTACCTCTCTCAAAACTTCACTTTCTCTCTTCTTCTATCTATTTCTCCCTATCCTCTCTCTCCTGCTTGTCCTCTTTGTCTCTCTCTCCAAAACTTCTCTTTCTCTTTCTCTTCCTCTACCTCTCCCTCTCTAATAATCTTCAATTTCTCTCGTTCTCTCTCCCTAAAACTTCTCTCTCTCTTGTGCTCTGTTTGAAACTTCTCTCACATGATGTCTCTCTCTATGCCACTCTCTCTCTCAACCTCTCTCTCTCACACTCTCTCTATCTTCTCTCTCTTGTTCTTTATCTCTTTCTCTCTCTCCAAAACTTTTCTTTCTTTCTCTCTCTCTCTGTGTCTCTCTCTCAAAAACTTCACTTTCTCTCTTCTTCTATCTGTCTCTATCTTTTCTCTCCTACTCCCCCACTCTGTTTCTCTCTCTCCAAACTTCTCTTTCTCTCTCTCTCCCTCTCCCTCTTTGAAAAACTTCACTTTCTTTCGTTCGCTCTCCCTAAAACTTCTCTTTCTCTCTCTCTAGCACTCACTCTCTCTCTCATGCTTTCCCTAAAATTGCTCTCATATGCTATTTTTCTCTCTATATTGCTCCTTCTCTTCACCTCTTTCACACTCTCTCTCTATCTTCTCTCTCTTGCTCTCTCTATCTCTGTCTCTCTCTCCAAAATTCTCTTACCCTCTCTCTTACTTTCTCTCTCTTAAACTTCTTTCTCTCGCACTCTCTCAAAAACATCACTTCCTCTCTTGGTATGTCTATCTCTCTCTCTCTCACATTCTCTAGAAAACCTCTCTCTTTCACCCTCCCTAAAGCTTCACTCTCTCTCTCTCCCCTCCTGCTCCTCTAAAACTACTCCTCATACACTGTCTCTCTCTTTGAAACTTGTCTCTATCCACTCTTCCTCTGAAACTTCCTTCTACACCCTCTCTCTCTCTCTCTCTCTCTCTCTCTCTTTGTCTTTCTCTCTATCTTCTCTCTCTTGTTCTCCCTCTCTGTCTCTCTCTCCAGACTTCTTTTTCTTTCTCTCCAACTGTCTCCCTTAAACTTCCTTCTCCCCCACTCTTTCTCTCAAAAACTTGACTCTCTCTCTCTCTCTCTCTCTCTCTCTCTCTCTCTCTCTCTCTCTCTCTCTCTTTCTTTCATGCTTTCTAAAGCATCCCCCTCCCTCTCTTTCTTCTCTCTCCTACTCTCCCTCTTTGTCTTTCTCTCCAAAGCTTCTCTTTGTCTCTCTTTTCCACTCTCCCTCTTTGAAAAACCTCACTTTCTCTTGCTCTCTCTCCCTAAAACTTCTCTCTCTTTCTCTCTCCCTCTCTCATGCTCTCTCTAAAACTTCTCTCATATGCTGTTTCTTTCTCTGTCTATGTCAGACTTTCTCTACCTCTCTCACACACTCTATCTTCTCTCTTTGCTCTCTATCTATCTCTCTCTCCAAAACTTCTCTCTCTGCCCCTCTCTGTCTCATGCTCTCTTTCTCTACTAAAACTTCCATCTCTCTCTCCCTTGCAACACTCTCTCTTTCTTTCTCTCTCTCTCTCTCTCTTCCTCCCTCCCTTTCTCACCCTTTTTCTCTCACTTTCTTTCTTGCTCTGTCTCCATCTCTCTCTCCCTTTATCTCTCTCTCTCTCTGTCTCCCCTTAGTACCCTCTCTCTGGCCCTAAAATTCACTCTCTTTCTCTTTCCAACGTATTACTCTCTCTCTCCTTGGAACTCATCTCTCTCCAGCAAGTCCCTCTCTCTTTTTCCCTCTCTCACTTTCTAACTCTCTTTTGCTCTCCCTCCCTCTCTCTCTCTCTCTCTCTCTCTCTCACACACAAAAACATACACATGTTCTCTTTCTAAAACTTCTCTTTCTGTATCTCCCTTTCTATCTCTCTTTGCAACACGTCTCTCTCTCTCTCTCCCTTTCTCACTTGCTCTCACTCTTCCTTTCTCTTTCTCTCTCTCTCCCCCCTCCCACCCTCTCCCCAACATACACAAAAACTCTCTTACCCCTCAACACACTCTCTCTCTCCTCCACCAACATGTTTCTCTTTCTCTCTCTCTAAAACTTCTCTTTATATCTCTCTTTGTCCCCCTCTATCTAAACATCTCTTTCTCTGCTCTCTCTAAAGCTCTTACTTAAACTTCTCTCTCTCTCTCTCTAAAATCTGTCTCTAGAACTTCTTCCCCTCTCTGTCACTAAAATCTCTCTCTATCTAAAACATCTCTTTTCCTTTCTCTCCCTTTATCTCCTAATTCACTCACTTTCTCTCTCTAAAACTTCTCTATCTCTCTCTCTGTCCAAAACTCCTTTCACACTCTCTCTCTTTCACTCTTTTCCTAAAACTTCTTTCACTCTTTCTCTCTCTCTCTCAAACTTCTATCTCTCTCTTTCTCCCTCTCTCCAAAATATCTCTCTCACTGTCTCCAAAACTTTCCCCCCTCTGTTGTTGAAACCTCTCTATATCTAAAACTTCTCTTTCCTTTTCTCTCCCTGTTTTTCTCTAATTTACTCACTTTCTCTCTCTAAAACTACTCTCTTTGCTTAAAAGTTCTCTATATCTCTCTCCAAAACTCCTCTCACACACTCTCTCTTGCTCAAACCAAGTTTTCTTTCTCTCATTCTCTCTAAAAACTTCTCTCTTCATCTAAATCTTCTCTTTCTCTCTCTCCATGTATCTCTTTGTCTAAATTTTCTCTCTCTCCCCCCTCACTTTGAAAGTTCTCTCTCACACTCACTCTTTTTATCTTTCTCTCTATGTCTGTCTGTTTATCTCTCTCTCGATAGCTTCCCTTTCTCTCTCAATAGCTCTCCCTCTCTCTCTTAGTCTGTCTAAATTTTCTCTCTCACACACTCTCTCTTTAAAACTTCACTTCCTTTCCCTCTCTCCCCAACATGTCTCTATCTCTCTTTAAAACTTTTCTCTCTTTTTCTATGTAAAACTTTGCATTATCTCTCTATAAAAGTTCTCTTTTGCTCTTTCCCACACTCTCTCCCAAAAACTTCATAGTCTCTTTCTCTCTCTGAATCTTGTCTTTCTCTCTTTGTCTCTCTCTCTTCCTCTGTAATGCCTATGGGATTAAAAAAAGGGAGAGGGATTGGAGAGAGAGGGAGAGACAGAGATAGAGAAAGGCAAAATGGAGGGACAGAGGGAAAGAGAGAGGCCTATTAGAGAGAGAGGGAAACAAAGAGAGATAGACAGATAGATTGATAGAGAGATAGTGGGACAAAGAGAGAGAGAGGGTAAGGAAGAGAGGAACAGAAAGAGAGACAGAGAACGAGTGAGAGAGAACAATTAAGAGGAGAGAAAGAGAAAGTACATGTTGGGGAGGAAGTGAGAGAGAGAAAAAAGAGATAGGGAGAGAAAATATTGGGGAGAGAGAAAGAGAAGTTTGGAAGGAGATGGAGATAGAGAAAGAAAGAAGGTTAGGAAGAGATGGAGAGAGTGTGTGTTAGGGAGGGATATAAAGAAAGGAGTAAGCAAGAGAAAGAAAGAAATGTGTTAGGGGGAGAGCAAGAGAAACAAATGGAGAGAGGCATGGTAGGAAGAGAGAGAAAGGAAGAGAGATAAAGAAAGTCGCTTTGGTGGGAGAGAGTATTAAGGAGATGGAAAGAGATAGATAAAGAGAGAGCTAGAGAGATACAAGGACAGATAGAGAGGTAGACAAAGAGGGATGTGTCGGTAGGAGAGAGAAAGAGAGAATACGGAGATGGAGAGAGAGAGAGAGAGTGTGTTGAAAAGAGGGAGACAGAGAGAGTAAGAAAGAAAGAAGAGAGAAAAGAGAAGAGAGAGAAACAGAGATGGTATGGGGGAGGGGAATTGAGAGAGAAAGGGAGGGTATGGGAGAGGGGGATTAAAAGAGAGACAAAGAGAGTGAGAAAGAGAGAGAGAGAGAGAGAGAGAGAGAATGAGTGTTAGGGAGGGGCATAGAGAGAGAGGGACAGAGTGATAGATGGGGTTGAGAGCAAGAGAGAGAAAGAGAGATTGGGTGAAAATTTAGAGGGAGAGTGTGAGAGAGAGAAATTT
This sequence comes from Dicorynia guianensis, assembly GCA_037013595.1. Taxonomy (NCBI): domain Eukaryota; kingdom Viridiplantae; phylum Streptophyta; class Magnoliopsida; order Fabales; family Fabaceae; genus Dicorynia; species Dicorynia guianensis. The sequence goes on from JASUAB010000015.1 coordinate 10,325,679, forward strand.
GATAGAGGGAGTTGTTTTAGAGAGAGAAATAGAGTGAGTAGCTTTAGAGAGAGGGGGAGAGAGAAAAAGAGAGAAGATTTAAAGAGAGTGAGAGAGTAATTTTAGAGAGATAAAAGTTTTAGAGAGAAAGAAAGTGAATAAGAGGGGAGGGAGGGAGATAGAGAGAGAGAGATAGAAAGAGAGTAAGAGAGAGAGGTTTTAGAGTAGGGGAGAGAGAGACATAGAGAGAGACAAAGAGAGGAAGAAGTTTTACAGGGAGAGGGAAAGAGAGAAGACAAGTTTCATAGAGAGAAAGAGAGTAAGGGAAGTTTTAGGGAGAGAAAGAGGGAAAGAGAAAAAGTGAACTTTTAGAAAGAGAGTGTGAGAAGTTTTATAAAGGGGAAGACACAGCGAGAGAGAGAGAGAGAGAGAGAAACACAAGTTTCAAAGAAAGAGACTAAGAAGTTTTAAGGAGAGAAAGAGAGGGAAAGAAGAAAAGAGATCTTTTAGAGAGAGATTGAGAACTTTTACAAAGAAAAAGAGAGAGAAGTTTTAGAGACAGAAAGAGACGTGTTGGGGAGAAAGGGAAAGGTAGTAAAGTTTTAGAGAGAGAGTGTGTGTGAGAGAGAAATTTTGGACAAACAGAGAGAGGGAGAGCTATAGACAGAGAAAAGGAAACTTTGGATAGACAGAGAGACAAACAAACAGAGAGAAAGGAAAAGAGAAAGTGAGTGAGAGAGAGAACTTTCAAAGTAAAGGAGAGAGAGAGAGAGACAAAAGAGATGTTTTAGAGAGAGAGAGTGGTGATGGAGTGAGAGGGAGAGAATTTTAGTGAGAATAAGAGAGAGTGAGATGTTTTTAGGAGAGAGAGATTGAGAGAGAAATTTTAGACAAAGAAACAGAGGGGGGAGAGAGAGAGAGAAAGAGAGCAAGATAGAAGTTTTGGAGAGGGAGATAGAGGCATAGGAAGAGAGAAAGAGAGAGTAAGAGAACTTTTAGAGAGAGGGAGAGGGGAGGGAGAGAGAGAAAGAGAAGATTCGTATAGAGAGAGAAGTTTTAGAAAAAGAGAACTTGGTTCAAGCAAGAGAGAAAGAGTAAGGGGAGTTTTGGAGAGAGATATAGAGAAGTTTTAAGTAGAGAGAGTAGTTTTAGGGAGAGAAAGTGAGTAAATGAGAGAAAAAGGGAGGGAAAGGGAAAGAGAAATTTAGATAGAGAGAGAGGTTTCAGCAAGAGAGGGGTAGAAGTTTTAGAGACACAAAGAGAGAGGTTTTGGAGTGAGAAGGAGAAAGAGAGAGAGAAAATTTCTAGAAAGAGAGAAATAGTGTGAGTATGAGAGAAGTTTTGGAGAGAGAGTAGTTTGAGAGAAAGTGAGTAAATGTGAGAAAGATGGATAGAGAGAGGGAAAGAGATGTTTTAGATAAAGAGAGGTTTCAATGAGAGAGGGAGACAAGTTTTAGAGCTAGAGAGACAGAGAGAGAGAGAGAGAGAGAGAGAGAGAGAGAGATGGAGAGTGATGATAAAAGCATAGTGGAAATAGCAGATCCAATTCAAATTCCAAGTGATCCAGTTACAAGAGCTAGAGCTAAAAGGTTCAAGGAGGCTTTCAATGGATTGATGCAGAGCATTTGGGTTGAGGAGTGCTTTTTAAGGCCCAAATACCTAGACTCAAGTGCAGACCAAGGGTGGATTTCATTGGTCCGAATGGTAGAGTAATTTCAGCCTTTTTCTAAAGGCCATACACTTGAAAGGATTAATTTTAGCCTTTTTATTGAAGCCCATACACTTGGAAGGATTACTTTCAGCTCAAGCATGTGGATTTGAGAGAATCAAGGAGATTAGATTTGGCTGATTATTACCCAGCGAATTTGGGAGAACTTTCCTTTTTTATGGGATTTGGTCAGCCTTTTGGAATATATCTTCAACAATTATTGCATTGGGCTGATTATTTGGCTAATTATTCTCATGTAAAGGCTGGCATGCCATAATTATAAGGATTACCTTCCTTTTACTATTTGTTTCCTTTGTCAAATTGTAATAACTCAGCCTATATATATGTATACCAAGGCTGAGAAGTGCAGATCAGTTTTCTAGATAAAAGTTAAGAGTTTTCTCTTTGGTTCTTTAAAGAACTTTCCGAACTTATCAAGAACTTGTTCTTGTGGCATTCATCCAACTTATCAAATAGTTCACCATCCCGTTTGTGGCGTCTACACATACCAAGGTTCGTGTTTTCTTATAAACATCAGGTCGAGGTTTTCACCTACAAAATCTGATCGTAGAATGGTATTGGGAATCAATTTCGTTGACAGGTCTTGTTATTCTTGGCGGGTTCACATCAAAGAGTTAGTGAGATAGAAATAAAGTGGAATAGAAAGATAGAAATAGAAGTTTTAGAGAGAGAGAAAGAGAGAGACAAAGAGAAAAAAAGTTTTTGAGAGAGACTAAGAAAAGTTTTATAGAGAAAGGGAAAAACAAAAAGAGAACTTTTAGATAGAGAGTGAGAAGTTTTACAGAGGAAGAGAGAGAGACAAGTTTCAGAGAGAGAAAGAGACTATGTAGTTTTTGGGAGAGAGTGTGGGAAAGACCAAAAGAGAACTTGTATAGAGAGATAGTGCAAAGTTTTACATAGAAAAAGAGAGAAAGTTTTAGAGAGAGATAGAGACATGTTGGGGAGAGAGGGAAAGGAAGTGAAGTTTTAAAGAGAGAGTGTGTGAGAGAGAAAATTTAGACAGACTACGAGAGAGAGGGAGAGCTATTGAGAGAGAAAGGGAAGCTATGGAGAGAGAGATAGACAGACAGACATAGAGAGAAAGATAAAAAGAGTGAGTGTGAGAGAGAACTTTCAAAGTGAGGGGGGAGAGAGAGAAAATTTAGACAAAGAGATAGGGGAGAGGGAGAAAGAGAAGATTTAGATGGAGAGAGAAGTTTTTAGAGAGAATGAGAGAAAGAAAACTTGGTTTGAGCAAGAGAGAGATAGGGGGTGTTGGTAATTTTGACACAAGATATTATAGAGAGAATAATAGTTTAAAATAGATGGATTTCTTATCTACAAAATTCTGATGAAAGGAAAATAATAAATAGGAATGCAAATCAAATATGAGAAATTTAAAGGAGTGAATTAGAAACTCAAAAAACTTCTCTAAATCTCTCTCGTCCCTCTGTAAAGCTCTCAGTATTTCTGTAAGATTTTCACTCTTTAATAAAGTTGAAATTTAAGTATGCTCTGCACTTGTCTTACGAGGATCCTATGCAACAGAAATTTCTATTTATGTTTTTAATTTGCATTCCTTTAAATTTCCAATATTTGATTTGCATTCCTGTTTATTATTTTCCCTCCAACTGTCTCCCTTAAACTTCCTTCTCCCCCACTCTTTCTCTCAAAAACTTGACTCTTTCTCTCTCTCTCTCTCTCTCTCTCTCTCTCTCTCTCTCTCTCTCTCTCTCTCTCTCTCTCTCTCTTTCATGCTTTCTAAAGCATCCCCCTCCCTCTCTATCTTCTCTTTCCTGCTCTCCCTCTTTGTCTTTCTCTCCAAAACTTCTCTTTGTCTCTCTTTCCCACTCTCTCTCTTTGAAAAACCTCACTTTCTCTTGCTCTCTCTCCCTAAAACTTCTCTCTCTTTCTCTCTCCCTCTCTCATGCTCTCTCTAAAACTTCTCTCATATGCTGTTTCTTTCTCTGTCTATGTCAGACTTTCTCTACCTCTCTCACACACCCTATCTTCTCTCTTTGCTCTCTATCTGTCTCTCTCTCCAAAACTTCTCTCTCTCCCTCTCTCTGTCCCAAACTTCTATGTCTTGCATTCTCTCTCAAAAGCATCACTTTTTGTCTCTGTTTGTCTATCTCTTACTCTCTCTTTCCCTTTCTTTCTCACTCTCTTGAAATCTTCTCTCTCTCTCTCTCTCACCTGCCTTAAAGCTTCACTTTCTTTCTCCTGCTCTAAAACTTCTTTCATATGCTATCTTCCACTCGTTGAAACTTCTCTCATACACAAAAGGGAGAGACTGAGAGAAAGAGAAGTTTTGGAAAGAAAGACTAAGAGGGAGAGATGTAGAAAAAAAATAGAGAGAGAGAAAGAGATTGTTGGACTGAGAGAGAGAAAGAGAGGTTTTTGGAAGAGAGAATGGGAGAGAAAGAAGTTGAAGAGTAGGAGAGAGAGAAGTTTTAGAGACAGAGACAGAGAGAGGTAGAGAGAGACTGACAGCCAGTCAAAGAGAGAAAGTGAAGTTTTTTTTAGAGATAATGTGCAAGAGAATGAAGTTTAAGAGAGAGAGGGGATGAAACCAAGAAAGAGAAGTTTTGGAGAGAGAGATAGAGAGCAAGAGGAAGAGAGAAGATAGAGGGAGATAAAGTGATGCTTCAGAGGGAGAGAGTGGAAGATAAAGAAGTTTAAGAGACATAGAAAGAGAGAGAGAGAGAGAGAGAGGAGAGAGAGAGAGAGAAAGAGAGAAAGAGAGAGAGAGAGAGAGAGAGAAAGAGAGAAAGAGAGAGAGAGAGAGAGAGAGAGAGAAAGAGAGGTTCTGGAGACTGAGATTGAGAGGGAGAGATCTAGAGATGGAGAGAGAGAGAGAAAGAGAAAGAGGTAAGGAGAAATAGAGAAAGTTTGTTGGACAAGGTGAGAGAATGTGTGAGTGTTGGAAAAAGTGAGTGAGAGGAAGATGGAGATGATGCGAACCCCACCAAGAATAATGAGGCCCATCAACGAAATTGATTCCCAAGACCTTTCTATGATCAAATTTTGTAGATGAAAACCTCAACCCGATGTTTATAAGAAAACATGAATCTTAGTATGTGTAGATGCCATAAACAGGATTGTGAACCATTTGATAAGTTAAATGAATGCCATAAGAACAAGTTTTTGATAAGTTCAGAAAGAACTAAAGAGAAAACTCTCAACTTTTATTTAGAAAACTGATCTGAACTTCTCAACCTTGGTATATATATATATATAGGCTGAGTTATTACAATTTGAAAAAGGAAACAAATAGCAAAAGGAAGGTAATCCCTATAATTATGGCATGCCAGCCTTTACAAGAGAATAAGTAGCCAAATAATCAGCCCAATGACAAATTGCTGAAAATATATTCCAAAAGGCTGATCAAATCCCATAAAAAAGGAAAGTTATCCCAAATTCGCTGGGTAATAATCAGTCAAATCTAATCTCCTTGATTCTCTCAAATCCACATGCTTGAGTTGAAAGTAATCCTTCCAAGTGTTTAGGCTTCAATAAAAATGCTGAAATTAATCCTTCCAAGTGTATGAGCTTCAGAAAAAGGTTGAAATTACTCCACTACTTGGACCAACGAAATCCACCCTTGATCTGCACTTGAGTCTAAGTATTTTGGCCTTTAAAGCACTCCTTAACCCAAATGCTTTGCATTAATCCATTGAAAGCCTCCTTGAACCTTTTAGCTCTAGCTCTTGTAATTGGACCACTTGGAATTTGAATTGGATCATCCGTATCTGCCATACTTTTATCATCATTCCCCTCCTCTTGAGGATGATTTGTCCTCAAATCATCACCTACATCAAAGGGGGTTAAATCAGTAACATTGAAAGTGGCTCTAACATTATACTCACATGGCAAATCTAGCTAGTATACATTGTCATTTATGTGCTCAAGAACTTGGAATGGTCCATCCCCTCTTGAAAGCAACTTAGAATGCCTTTGTGCTGGAAATCTTTCTTTCCTCATGTGCAACCAAACCCAATCTCCAGGTTCAAAAATGAGCTTATGACGCCCCTTGTTGGCTTGTTTCGCATATTACTCCATTCGATGCTCAATGTTGAACTTTGCCTTCTCATGTATGTACTTGACAAATTCAGCTTTCTTTTTGCCATCTAAATTAACACACTCTTTCAAAGGTAATGGTGTTAAATCTAATAGAGTTAAAGGATTAAAACCATAAACAATTTCAAAAGGTGAAAATCTCATTGCAGAATGAACAGTATAATTATAAGCAAATTCAACATGTGGTAACCAATCTTCCCAAGTTTTGATATTCTTTTTAATGATAGCCCTCAACAAGTTGTCAAAGTCCTATTTACTACTTTGATTTGACTATCAGTTTGTGGATGACAGGTAGTAGAAAATAATAACTTAGTCCTTAATTTACACTATAAAGTCTTTCAAAAGTAGCTCAAAAACTTAGCATCACGATCCGAAATGATTATCCTAGGCATCCCATGTAACCTTACAACCTCCCTAAAGAACAAATTAGCAATGTGTGATGCATCATTTGTTTTGTGACATGGAATAAAATGTGCCATCTCTTTTCATGTGTGGCCAAAAGAAATGCTCTTGCAGTATGGCTATTGTCTTAGCGACTCCAAAGTGTCCCATTAATCCTCCTCCATGGGATTCCCTCACTAACAAGTCTCGCAATGAGTAATTAGGCACACATAGTTTATTCTCTTGAAACAAGAAATTATCATGTCTAAAGAACTTACCCATGGTCTTGCCTTCATAATTCCTATACTCTTCACAGAAATCTTGGTCTAATGGATACAATTCTTTAATGTGTTCAAAACCAAGCAATTTTGCATCAAGAGTAGAAATCAAGGCATACCTGCAAGAGAGTGTATCAACGACGATGTTTTCCTTACCTTGCTTATATCGGATGACATATGGGAATGCCTCAATGAACTCCACCCATCGTGCATGCCTCCTATTCAACTTATGTTGGCCCTTCGATGCTTCAAGGACTCATGATTAGTGTGAATCACAAACTCTTTAGGCCAAAGGTAGTGTTGCCATGTCTCCAATGCTCGGACTAATGCATACATTTCCTTGTCATAAAGTAGGGTAGTTTAAAGCTGCGCCATTAAGCTTCTCACTGAAATATGCAATTGGTCATCCACCTTGCATAAGAACAGGACCTCTTCCTATACTTGAAGCATCACATTCAATTTCAAATGTTTTAGTAAAATCAGGTAAAGCAAGTAAAGGTGCATGAGATAATTTTTCCTTGTGTAGTTTGAATGCCTCTTCTTGCTTTTCCTCCCATTTCAACCCAATGTCTTTCTTGATCACTTGCAAGTCCATGGAAAACTGCTTTTAAAACAAAACATGGATTGTATGAGTGGTTAATGATGCCGTTTGGACTAACTAATGCATCAAGTACTTTCATGCGATTAATGAACCATGTTTTGCATCCATTTATAGACAGGTTTGTTGTTGTGTATTTTGATGATATACTCATTTATAGCAAGAGTTCAAATTCCAAGTGGTCCAATTACAAGAGCTAGAGCTAAAGGTTTAAGGAGGCTTTCGATGGATTGATGCAAAGCATTTAGGCTGAGGAGTGCTTTTTAAGGCCCAAATACTTAGACTCAAGTACATATCAAGGGTGGATTTTGTTGGTTTAAGTAGTGTAGTAATTTCAGCCCCATACACTTGGAAGGATTACTTTTAGCTCAAGCATGTGGATTTGAGAGAATCAAGGAGATTAGATTTGGCTGATTATTACCCAGTGAATTTTGGATAACTTTCCTATTTTATGGGATTTGATCAGCCTTTTGGAATATATTTTCAGCAATTTGTCATTGGGCTGATTATTTGGCTACGTATTCTCTTGTAAAGGCTGACATGCCATAATTATAGGGATTACCTTCCTTTTGCTATTTGTTTTCTTTTTTAAATTGTAATAACTCAGCCTATATATATGTATTCCAAGGCTGAGAAGTTCAGATCAGTTTTCTAGATAAAAGTTGAGGGTTTTCTCTTTGGTTCTTTAAAGAACTTTTCGAACTTATTAAGAACTTGTTCTTGTGGCATTCATTCGAGTTATCAAATGGTTCAACATCCCGTTTGTGGCGTCTACACATACCAAGGTTCGTATTTTCTTATAAACATTGGGTCAAGGTTTCCACCTACAAAATCTGATCATAAAATGGTCTTGGAATCAATTTTGTTGACTGGTCTCATTATTCTTGGCGGGATTCGCATCATTTTGGTATCAGAGCCTGGTTCTAGTCTCAAGTTTTGCCTATCCAATTTTAGTTTTGCGGACAATATTCTTTGTTTTCTTTTGTTTAGATTCTAACTTCAGTTGATACATATTTAGAAAAAAAAGAAGAAAGAAAAGAAAAGCTGCGAAAAAAAAAGAAAAAAAAAACATGGTATTCAGCAAAAGGAAAGAAGAACAAGTCAAAAACTGCCAAAAACTCCCCTTTGCATGATTTTAGTGATTCCCTTGATTCCATACTCTTCCTTGAACCATTGATAAGCTTGTGATTGAATTGTTGCTGGAAAAGGTTCTTGTTCTTGTTTGGATAAGTTTGAAAAGAACTAAAAGAGAAAATTATGAGTGGAAAAAGGCTGAAATTACTCCACCACTTGGACCAACGAAATCCACCCTTGATCTGCACTTGAGTCTAAGTATTTGGGCCTTGAAAAGACTCCTCAACCCAAATGCTTTGCATCAATCCATTGAAAGCCTCCTTGAATCTTTTAGCTCTAACTCTTGTAATTGGACCACTTGGAATTTGAATTGGATCAGCCGTGTTAGCCATACTTTTATCATCAGGAAAAGATGGAGAGAGAGAGAGAGAGAAATTTTGGAGGGAGATTGCAAGAGAGAGGAAGTGGATGTCTGAGTGTGTTTAGGAGGGAGAGAGATAGAGTTAGTGAGAGACAAATTTTTGACAAAGAGAGAAAGAGACAAATAGAAGTTTTTGAGAGAAAGCAAAAGAAGTTTTAAACAAATAGAGAAGTTTAGAGAGAGAGGGATAGAGATAGATCGACATAGAGTGATAGGGAGCATATGACAGAAGTTTAAGAGAGACAGCATCAGAGAGAAATTTTGGGGGGAGAGAAAGAAGTTTAAGGGAGAGAGCTACAGAGAGAGAGGGAAGGTTTAGAAAGAATGAGAGAAAGACAGAGAGAAAGAGAAAATTTGGAGAGAGAGAGAGAGAGAGAGACCAGGTAGACAGGCAAACAGAAAGAGAAAGAGAAGTTGTTGAGGGAGAGAATGGGAGAGAAAGAAGTCTGAGAGGGTGAGAAGAGAAACCAAAATTTTTTGGAGAGAGAGAGACAGAAAGGGAGAGTAGGAGAGAGAAGATAGAGAGGTGTAGAGAAGGAAAAGAGAGACAGAAAGAGATAAAGAGAGAAGAAGAAGACTTGGAGAGAGAGAGAAAGAGAAGTTTTAGAGGGAGATTGCAAGAGAGAGAGGGAGAGCAAAAAACAAAGAGAGAGAGAAGTTTTAGAGAAAAGCTGCAAGAGAGAGGAACAAAAAGACAGAGAGATATTATGAAAGAGAGAGAGTGGGAGAGAAAGAAATTTAAGAGAGAGAGAGAGGGAGTAAGAGAGAAAGAGAAGTTTTGGAGAGAGAGAGACTAAGAGGGAGAACAAGAGAGAGATGCAAGAGAGGGGAAGGGAAGATTTGGAGAGGGAGAGGAGATAGAAAGAGACAAACAGACAGATGGAAAAAGTGAAGTTATTGAGAGAGAGGGTGGGAAAGAAAGAAGTTTAGGAGAGAAAGCGAAAGAAGTTTTAAACACAAAGAGAAATTTTAAAGAGAGAGAAGGTTTAGGGAATGAGCTTGAGAGAGGGTGAGAGAGAGTAGAGAGGGAGAGTAGGAGAGAGAAAAGAGAGAGGGGCAGAGAGAGATCTATAAAGAAAGGGTATTGCAGGGAGAGAGGGAAGTTTTTTAGAGAACAATTGCACAAGAGAGAGAGAGAAGTTTTGGATAGAGCTAGAGAGAGAACTTATATATAGAAAAAGAGAGAGTGTGTGACATAGAGAGAGAGTGGGGAAAGAGAAGTTTAAGAGAGAGAGTGAAGCTTTAGGGAGGGCGAAAGAGAGATGTTTTAGAGAGAACAAGTGCGAGAGAGAGAGAGAGAGAGAGAGAGAGAGAGAGAGAGAGAGAGAGAGAGAGAGAGAGAAGTTTTGGTTAGAGTTAGGGAGAGAACTTATATAGAGAAAAAGAGAGAGAGAGAGACATAGAGAGATAGTGGGGAGAGAGAAGTTTAAGAGAGAGAGAGTAAAGCTTTAGGGAGGGCAAAAGAGAGAAATTTTAAAGAGAGCAAGAGAGAGAGCGAAGGAGAGAAGGTTTAGGGAGAGAACTAGAGAGAGAAGGAAGCTTTAGAAAGAATGAGAGAGAAAGAAGGAGTGAGGGAGAAAGTGATGTTTCTGAGAGAGAGGGAGAGAATTTTTAAGGTGAGAGCTAGAGAGAGACACGGAGGCTTTAGACAGAATGAAAGCAAGGAAGAGAGATAGGAGAGAGAAAGAGAAAGGGATGTTTTAGAGAGAGATTAAGAGAGAGAGGGAAAGAGAGATAGACAGATGGAGAAAGTGAAGTTTTTGAGGGTGAGAGGTAGGGAGAAAGTTGTTCAAGAGAAAGAGGGGAAAAGAGAGAGAGAGAGAGACAGACAAACAAGCAAAGAAAGCAAAGTTGTTGAGAGAGAGTGGAAGAGAAAGAAGTTTAAGAGAGAGATAAGAGAAGTTTTGGAGAGAGAGAGCGAAAGAAAGAGTGTTGGGGAGGGAGAAAGAGGACAGAGAGATGTATGCTTTCGAAAGAATGAAAGAGAGAGAGAGAGAGAAGTTCTATTAGAGCAACATGGAAAGGAGGTTTTGAGAGAGGTAGAGAGAGAGGGAAGGCATGTGTGCGTTGGGGAGGGAGGGAGAGGGGAGAGAGATTGTGTTAGTGAGAGACAAATTTTAGACAAAGAGAGAAGATAGACAGAAGTTTTTGAGAGAAATTAAAAGAAGTTTTAAACAAAGAGAGAAGTTTTAGGGAGAGAAGGAGGTGTTAGGGAGAGCGAGAACAAAAGAGAGAGAGAAGTTTCAGAGCAAGAGAGAGAGAAAGAGAGGATATGAGAGAGGCTTCAAAGAGAGAGAGAGCTTATGACAGACATTTTAGAGGAAGAGAGAGAGAGGGAGAGTGAAGCTTTAGGGTAGGCGAGGTGTAGAGAAGTTTTAGAAAGAGTAAGGGAGAGAGAGAGAGAGGGGGAGAGAGAGAGAGAGAGAGAGAGAGAGAGAGAGACAAGTTTTAGGAAAGAGCTAGAAAGAGAGAGATGACAGCCAGACAGAGAGAGAAAGTGAAGTTTTTTGAGAGATAGTGTGGAAGAGAATGAAGTTTAAGAGAGAGAGGGAAAGAAAGTAAGAAAGAGAAGTTTTGGAGCGAGAGACAGAGAGCAAGAGGAAGAGAGAGAAGATGGAGGGAGATAAAGTGATGTTTCAGAGGGAGAGAGTGGGAGATAAAAAAGTTTAAGAGATATATATATATATATATATATATAGAGAGAGAGAGAGAGAGAGAGAGAGAGAGAGAGAAAGAGAGGTTTTGGAGAGTGAGATTGACGGGTAAAGATCTAGAGATGGAGAGAGAAAGAGAGTTAAGGAGAAACAAAGAGAGTTTGTTGGGCAAGGTGAGAGAGTGTGTGAGTGTTGGAAAAAGTGAGAGTGAGAGGGAGATGGAGAAGATTCTAAGAGAGAGAGAGAGAGAGAGAGAGAGAGAGAGAGAGAAATTTTGGAGGGAGATTGCAAGAGAGAGGGAGTGGGTGTGTGAGTGTGATGGGGTGGGAGAGAGATAGAGTTAGTGAGAGACAAATTTTAGGCAAAGAGAGAAAGAGACAAATAGAAGTTTTTGAGAGAAAGCGAAAGAAGTTTTAAACAAATAAAGAAGTTTTAAAAAGTTGCATATATACAAGAGTGGATCAACTTGACAAATTTTGTCTATTTTAATATTTTTATGTAAAATTTAATATTTTATACTTAATTTTATAAAATATTTATAGATAAACTTTTATAAGAATAACTTTTTTTAAAATCTTTTATAAACATCTGAGAAAGACATAGGGAACTTTTTTTTTATATATTTATAATAAAATAATGATTAAATATTGATTTTTTGAAAGGAATTAAATATTGATGTTGGTAGTGATGCATTGATTAGAAGTAAAATTATTATATGAATTTGTGCAGAAAAGAAACGAACAGAGGAAATGAAAGGAGAAAGAAGTAAAAGGGTTTTAAGAAATTTGGCTATTTTTAATGTGCAAATATATATTCAGTCTTTTTAATATTTTTTATAATCTTTTAAAATTTTAATTAATGAATTATTTTATACTTTATTTGTTCCAAATTTATTTTTTAATGTTTAATTTATAATATATTAATATGAACTTTTATATAAGGGATAAATAAATTTTTTTATCATTTATTATTTTTAAATATTATTTATTATTTAATTAGACAAATAAATTACTTATATTAATTTAATATAATATAGTGTAAAAGATAATTTAAGAAATATTGATATATTAAAATTTTAATTTAAAATAATAATATCTTATAATTATTTATTTGATATTTTATTTAATTTATATTAATTTTTATTTTATCTAATTTAGATAGTGAATTTTGTTTATTAGAATAAAATTTTATTTTTTATTATAATTAAATTCATTCAAATAATTTATAAAAATATTATATATTAATAATTATATGAGTGTTATATAATTATTAATATTTATTTGTAAATAAAAATATTTTTTATTTTTATAATAACTAAAAAAAATGTATGTTTATTAAAATTTTTAATTAAAAAATATAATTATAAATAATTTAATAAAAAAATTTATTTATTTTAATATTTTAATAATTTTAAAAAATTATTTTTATCCGTTAAATAAAAAATATTTTAAGTAATAAAATATGTATATATTTTTTCTTAAAAAATCATGGTAAACGCATATGTTCATTCTAAAATTTCTTATTAAATTAAATAAGGAATTACGTTCCTAAAATAAGTAATTTGTCAAATCGTAGAGATAGATTGGATCCACGCTTGGAGATGTGAGCTCGGATTTGCTACCTCCACTCCCATTCAGGTCTATCTCTCTGACGGAGCTCCTCACCGGATCTTTCGCTGTTCACTCAGAGAACTTCCACCTCAGCCAGCTCTCTGCTTTCCGAAGTCTTCACAACTGACCCTTTCAATTCCGCTCCCACAGAGTCAATTTTCGTATCCATATCAAATACCCATTTGACTTTTTTAAAGAAGTAAGCTTTGGTCTGAGTCCCATTCTCTGCATTTCGAAGATCCATTTTCTTATCTACTTTTGGCTTTAATTTTCTGCCTTTCTTCAAGTTTTCGGTCATTTTGCTTTGAGCTTGTATAGTGCTCTGTTTGGTGTTGCGAAAGATCATGGTACTCTCTGCTTGCTGGGAAAAATGTGAATTCAAATTAATAAAATGGGTTATTGTGTTCTTGATTTTCTTTTGTTTTGGTTGAAATGCTGAAAGAATCTGAACTGGGTCCTATTTAATCTGGTTACTGGGTACAAACAACGTGCCGAGCCCCATAATGCTTTATTCTTCTTTCTTTAACCGGATTGTTGGCCCAACCTTATTTCACTCTGGCAATGCGGGATTGCAATTTTCCAGAGAGAAGTGATTGTCATCTCTGAAGTGTTGTAGTGTGCACTTTTCAGAATTTTTTTGTTTTAATTTATCTTTCTGAATCTTAAATTTTTTCTCCATCTCTCATGTTGTAGAAATAGCACAATTGCTAAGTTTTGTTGCAGTTCAGCATTGTAAAGGGTTAGCTTGCCATGGAAGAGTAAGTGTACCTTTATCTCATCAAATTTCTTCAACCCAAATTCTGGTATATTTCCTGTTATTAGTGATAATCTGATAAATTGCAGAGAAAATGCCATTGAGCTTCTGCAGCAGTACCGCAGGGACAGACGAATTCTTCTTGATTTTATACTGTCAGGTAGCTTAATCAAGAAAGTTGTCATGCCTCCTGGGGCAGTTACTCTGGATGATGTAGATCTGGATCAAGTCAGTGTTGATTATGTCCTCAACTGTGCTAAAAAGAGTAAGTTGAAAGTGGTTCTTTCCCTTGTGTTTTCATACGTATTACTTTTTTTTAAGTTCTTGTCTTAATCACATTCCCTTATATGTAGGCTTAATGCTTGAACTTTCTGAAGCAATTAGAGATTATCATGACCACACCGGGTTACCTCAAATGGTATGCTATGGCTTGGGCCTATTGATCTTTTATATTTTTCATTTATGTATGAAGGTCCTTTAGTGCACTCTGAAGAATGATAAACGTTTTCGGCTTCTGCACTCTCCAATGACTATTGACTTTTGTACTTTGAAACTTACTGAAATTATGATGCATGTTCATAATTCTTCTGCTCAATATTTTTATTCATGCTTTGTGAGTCATGGTTTTTTCCTCATTCAAACTTTTGTGTAATTGCATGTGAGCATCATGTTTAAACTTGGAATGCTTCTGCCTTGACCAGAGTGATACAGGTTCAGTTGGTGATTTTTATTTGGTCACCGATCCTGAATCTTCAGGTTCACCTCCTAAAAGGGCTCCACCGCCAATTCCTATTTCCACACCACCTCCTATTTCTGTTTCCACACCGCCTCCTGTTTTTGCACCATCTCCAGTTGTGTCAAGTGTATCAAGATCAGAGTCTTTTGATTCTACACAAGAGAAAGAGCTGACAGTAGATGATATGGAAGACTTTGAGGACGATTATGATGCTGAGGTAGAGAATATCAGGACAAGAAGGACTTTAAATGATGCTTCTGATCTTGCAGTAAAATTGTCTTCCTTTTCAACAGGTGATTGCTCTAAAACATTTGGCTGTTAGATAATTCTTACCCCTGAATCCTATACAGTCCAGCTATTATGAGCTCTGGTTATCTGCTCAATGCACAGGAGCTAGGGAATAGTTTTTGGAAGAAAATACATGGAATGCCATGAAAATAAGAAGACCTAACCTTTTCTGAACCTGCATCGTTTAAAATTTTGGTGGTAATAACTTCTTCAAAGAAGTGATTGCTTAGGTGTAAACTTGTATAATCAAGAGTACAATAGTTCTATGCTTGCTCTTGGGCCTTCTAATAGGTAGATAACATGTCTTATAATTTCCATTTGTTCTTATCTCTCCATGACTAGCCAAGTTTAGCTTTTGTAATGCTGTGGGAAAACTGATTTAGATGTAGGGAAATGTGTAGTCCCAGAGTTAGGTCTGCAGCGAAAAGTATAAACATTAGACCCTTATTTTGTAGTGTTTATGTTGAATGGTAGAGAATGTACATAGAGAGACTAAATTATCAGGAAAATTGAAGTCTACACACTACACAGAAAGGTAGCCTCCTGTTATGTCAATAATGTGTTTGGGATCCATATAATGACTATTATAACCTTGACATTCACTAATAACATACAAAAAATTTCTAACAATAATGACATGGCCTTCCTACGCTAGAATGTATAATGTCAGCTCAATGTTGCTAGAAAGGTTAAATCTCATTTACTGACTAAAAAAAAAAGGGTTAAACCTCATTGTTTTATGTGAGCTGTAGATCAAGCAAAGGTTATCATCTTATCCTAAGCCAATAAGATGTCGTAAACTACGATGAATTTGTGCAATTATTTCTTAGTGTATTCTAATACTTCTTTCCTGAAAATACAATTAATGTTATGATGATTGTATGCAAAATTATGAGGCACCCTTTCTGCCCCCAAAATTTGGATATGCTGATTAAAGTTAGCCACTAACAGAACTCTTGGATGGTTTTAAAATTTATATTAGCATGAAAGGTAAAACTAAACCTATGAAATTTTTCTTAATTTGAGGTGTTACTGTTTCTAGGCATCACAGATGATGATATCCGTGAAACTACATATGAAATCCTCTTGGCATGCGTTGGAGCCACAGGGTATCTTTCCATGAATTGTTTAATTTGAAGGCATATTTTTCCATGTTAAAGTAGCTCATCTTTTATATGTTTCTTGTTCAATAAATAAGGGTTTGATTGTTCCAGCAAAGGAAAAAAAGAAAGATAAAAAGTCCAGGTTGATGAGAAAGCTTGGGCGCAGTAAAAGTGGAAGTGTCGTGTCCTAGTCTCAGAATGCTTCTGGATTGGTTGGTTTGTTGGAAACCATGCGTGTCCGAATGGAGGTATATAATTTGTTCTTCCTGTTTCTATGGAGTTGATTTTCTGCATTCTTTTTATGACTGCTTTCCTACCCAACCCCCTCTTTGTGCTTACGGTTAGATCTTACTGTGGCTTCTATGTTCTTCCTTGTCTCATAGTAGAAGTTCTTAATCGATTATGGGATTACACTAATTTAGTACCACTTTTTTGCTTGCTCCTTCTATTGCACCATATATTTGAGAGCAGGTATCTTCTTTTTCGAAGTTAGTTTAACTCAGTCCCATTTAATCATACTTTGATCCTTCATCTTCTCTAGAATTTTGTATTATATAGCCTGTTGGGGTTACTGACTTTTCCACTAGTATGGTTTTTAATTTTTAATTTTTAATTTTGTATTACGGCCGAAACACCCCATTCAAATTTATCCTTCCAAGGGCAATTTGGGGACCTGATGTAAGAAACATAGAACCTACCTTTGCACTAATAATAACCTTAGAGCTGTCCCTTGTGAGAGGAAGTGCTGGCCTAAGCCCATGAGAGTGAACAAGGCCCTAGGACTTACCTGAAATTAGACACAATGAGGAACATTTCTTTTATCTTTTCACATGTTTATAATTATGTTTTAAATACAATTTCTTTGTCACATACATCTTATTTCTATATGTATGAAGTCCCTAAACCTAAGGTTTATTTACTTTTAGGATAGATGGGGGTAAAAAAAAAAAGAATAGCTGTTTAAGATTTCTATATGTACGAAGTCCCTAAACCTAAGGTTTATTTACTTTTAGGATAGATGGGGGTAAAAAAAAAGAATAGCTTTTTAAGATTTCTAAAACTCTTTCTTTGACAAGATAAATTAGAATAGGGGATAATTTAGGGATTTGCCTATGAGATGTAGACCTTTACCAATAGGGGTAGAAATAGGTCTTAAAAAAAAAGCATGCAGCCTTCATTAACACTTGGCCTCTTTTGCATAAGTTGCACACTTTTAGCTTCATGCATGGTATCACATTCATATGCATACGTTCTCATTTGCATACCAATAATGTATTATTTACTTCCAAGTGGTTAACTTTTGAGCTTGAGCAACCAAGACCAGATATTCATAATAATCCCTTACCTAATCATGACAATCCAAAAACTCAACACTAGAGCGGTATGGGCAAAATCAAGATTTTGTCATTGGAAGAGAACCAGTTAGCTTGAGATAGTGGATCTATTCTTGCACCACCTACTAAGTTGCACTTTTTCCTACTTTCATATTTATTTTGCATCTTTTTAAGTTTTTATTTTATGGCACCTGCTAATAGCCCTACCCAAGGCCTTAGCAAGAAGTTTGTATAGGCACACCTTTCAATTCAATAAAATGCTTAGCATGATGAATGCATTACTTTTCATCCAATTTCTTTTGCCTATTAGACTAAATAAACACTGGGGGAATATGGTTTATCCCAAATATTGACACTCATGAGCTAATAAATGAAGAAAATTTTTCTTAATCTCATTCTTAATAAATCCAATTGCCAATGATAAAATTGATTTGCTTGAATACTTAATTCTCTTGGATGACCGAGTGTCTTCTAATTAAAGAAAAATGAAAAAGAGAGCCTATAGTGAGAGTGTACTTGTCGTGAGAAAACGGATACCCTAGAACTTGTCTAAATGCCCCTTGAGGCTATTTGTTGGATACCGCATTATTCAAGAAATGACCTAGGCCATCTTTGGACAGTTTGAGCCTTTCAAGCCAAACCCTAACATTAAAACTCCCATAGTCACCTATTTGAGCCTATAAAAGGATGGTAAGATCACCATCCAATTTTCTTCCTTTGACCTATGCCAGCTTTAACCTTTCAATTTGAAAATCTATTACTCTACCTTGAAGGAGAGCTAAAAGGAGTATCCTTACTATCAAAAAGGTAAAATGCTATGAGCAACAATCTAAGGCTCAAGTGAAAGGATTGAAATCATCCTTCCAAACTATGTGAAAAAGAAAAAAAAAGGAAAAAAAAAATAGAAGAAAATATTGAGAAAGAAAATGAAAAAGAAAAGTGCTAGACCAAAAAACAAGGGCCTAGCTGTAAAAAAAAAGAGACTAGTAAAGAGAAATGGATTTCATCTTGAGCCACAAGCTTATCCAAAAAAGAAAAAGTGAAAAATTAGACATCATATGCTCAATACTTCATGCTCTCCTTATTTGATAAATCCTTTGCTCTTATTCAT
Source organism: Dicorynia guianensis (assembly GCA_037013595.1). NCBI lineage: Eukaryota > Viridiplantae > Streptophyta > Magnoliopsida > Fabales > Fabaceae > Dicorynia > Dicorynia guianensis. The sequence goes on from JASUAB010000015.1 coordinate 10,343,788, forward strand.
ACCTATTACCTAAGCCTTACATTACAAGCTATGTAAAGTCCTATTGATCTTGGCTAATATGGTGAACTAATTGAAGTGGAGAGGGACACGAAAACAAGCCTATGGGGTATCTGTATGTGCAAACATGTTAGAGAGTGCAAACACTTAAGAGTGATTAGAGTAAACACTTAACTAAAGTGCAAATACTAGAGGAATTAGAGTGAGTGCTTAACAGCACACTTTCGATTCCAGAGAATTGAATAATTATTATGAGCATTCCCTTGAGGCATGACTTGGATAATAAAAGAGAATGAGTTAAGAAAAACTCTTTTCAACATTTTTTGCTCATGGGCAGTCAAAATCTAAATTGGGGTTGATCAAATAGAAAAACCCATACCCAAATGACCCACCTTTAAAGAAAAGAGAGACTCAGAAAGATATAAAGAAGCTTCTCCTATGGGGCTATAACCCACCAAAAAGAATCAAGCTTGATCCCCAAAGGTATTACTCCCAAAGTTTCCAACACTTTGACTCGCTTAAATTGGGGCAATGGGTTATTGATCAATCCATTGATCTCTCCTTTAAAAGGCCAAAGTACCAAGTTGCATATCCTTTGTCATAAGCCATCCTCATTTTTTTAAAAATGCATTCTCATGCAAAGCAAAAATTGTCAGGTGCCAGTAAAAGGTATTGCTTAAATAGACAAAACATGAATTGAAAATTAGCGAAACACATAAGTGTCTCCCCCTGGTCCTAACATAAGTGTAACTTTGTAAAAGATTCTTACATATTGGTATGCCTTTTAGTCTCCTAACTTTTATAGTGGGTCCACTCCTTTTCAAATGTATATTGGTTTGAAGATCTACTTTACTTTGCGGAGCATGCTTGGATGTGTTATTACTTACAGAGATTGCAGACTTAAACTTGGAAGTCTTATTCTATCTTTGCTCACAACAGTATCTTCTTTTTTTGTAATTAAATATATGTTTTTCTAATAGAAATTTAATCCTTTGTGGCTGAACAAGATTAACAAGTTCTTGTCATTTTCTTCTCTTTTGGGCCTGAGCAAGATTAACAAGAATGCAGTTCATCATTTTAATATGATGGCAGGTAAGCAAAATTGAAGTCATTAAGGCTTTTGAGTTGTAGTGATGACAATATTGACAGTTTTAGTTATTTATTTTGAACAAGTAGGGTTTTTAATTTGGGAATTTTGATTTGTGCAATTAGTGAATTTATCCTAAGTTTAGATAGGAATATCTTGTTTTAGTTTATTGCCTATTTAGTTGTTTGTCTTGGATGTCTATGAATAGCACATTTAGATAGGAATATAATATTTGGGAATTTTGATTTTTTCAATTTGAGATTTTATCTTAAGTTTAGATAGGAATATCCTATTCTAGTTTATTGCCTGTTTGGTTGTTTCTTTTGGATGTTTATGAATTGGCCATATTTTATAACTTGAAGGATAGTGTTATTGATTATTGAATTATTCAGAGATTAGTCACTATTGAGAGTCTTGTTGACCTAGTGTTCTATGTCATGTAGTCTCTTCTTCACTTTATTATGTTCTAGAAGTTTAATCCTTTTTTAATATGCTTGCATACTATGGTAACATTTTACTCTCTTGAACATTTGATTAATCAAAGAGTATAGTCAAGGCACTTGTGCCATTCTAGGAGCATTATTTTGATGAATGAGACATTAATAATAGTATAGGTTTTAGTTTAACTTTTTGATATATTATTCTTTTTTAATGCGAGATATTTTTTATGACCTATATAACAACATTGTGTTGAATTTATCCGCACCTTGACAGGTTCTTATAATCTGTGATTTTTTATATTCATGCATTTTTGAATTCGAAAATTAAGGTTGCTGAATTATGCAATGTCTTTTTTTGAGGCAATGTTTGTTTCTTTAATAATTAATTCTCTCAAATTTTGGCAATTGCTAAATTCATTCCCATTTGGTTTTACAGTGGAGCAGTATGAGTAAGAAATCTAGTAGAGGTCTGTTATTATACTCTTCTTTGTAATTCTATAGACATTGCTTAATTTGATTTTTGCTTGCTTTAAAGTGCTTTTTGTGAGCCTAGTAATGTTCAGTTAGGAATGCATCATTATTTAATGTTACTTTGATATCTATGGGCATTCACATTTCTTGTTACGTTATACAATAGCTATTTTTTTTTTATTGGTTTTTTTCCCATCTTCGATCAATGAAGTTGCAACCATTTTCAATTATGATCATTCTTCCATCTTTTAAGCTAAATATTATACGCGTTTATACAAGATGTTTAAATTTGATGCATATTATGATAAATTATTTTGTTAAAGTCATAATCATTTTTTTTCATTTCCTAATTATTCAATTTAAACCTTGTGGCTTATTTACTTGATATGAGTAAGACGGTCACTTGAGATGCTCATTTCTTTTTTCTTTGGTACCATACTATCATCTAGTTAAGGCCCTATATAAGCATCTTTATCAATATTAACATTGACCTTTCATAATACAAGTAAGTTATCTCTCTTTACCCCAATCCCTCCCCTCTATGCGTGCACATGCATTCTCTATGTCCAAGCATATCTTCTTGTTTCTATTCTTGCATATTCATATGTACATATGTCTGTGTTTTTATGCATGCAGTATTTTCTTGTTTCGTTGTAGGCATATTCATATAACTCTGTGCAATATACATTTTTATGATTGGGTTATATAAGCACACTCTCTTTCCTCTCTAAAATGTCTCTCCCCTCTCTCTCTCTCTACAAATATATACATGTACATACATATATATATATATATCTTTCTCTCAAACTTCTCTCTCTTCCCTCCCTCTCATCCTCTCCCTAAAACTGCTTTATCTTTGTCTCTCCTCCTCTGCCTATTTGTCTCCGTCTCTAAAACTTGTCTTTCTCTCACACACTCTTTCCCTAATTGCCATAAAGGATGGTAATGCCTTTGTTGATCGGTACTACCATATGTTGCATGAAAGCCCTGAGTTTGTGCATAGGCATTATCAAGATACAAGTAAGTTTGGTTTCGTGAGAGGAATGGAATCTGGGTACTACAACCACAATGCAAGTGAGTTCTCTCTCTACACCTATCCTTCCACAATGCACGTCTTGTTTCTATTCTTGCATCTTCATATATACATGCATCTTCCTACATATTTATATATATGCACGTCATCCTATTTCTATGCATGCAGTGGCTTTTTGTTTGTTTGTGGGCATGTTTATAACTGTGTACTGTACATTTCTGTGATTGGATTATATAAGCACACACTCTCTCTCCTCTCTAGAATTTGTCTCTCTCCCTTCCTCTCACTCTCTATATATACACGCATTTCTTTCTCTCAAACTTTTCTCTCCCTCCCTCTCCCCCTCTCTTGAACTTTTTCCTCTCTCTCTATCTTTAAAACATTTTTATCTTTGTCTCTCCCTCTACTCTCTGTCTCTCTCTTTCTAGAACTTATCTTTTTGTCACACACACTCTAAATATTCTCTCTCTCTTGTTCTTGCATTCTCTAAAACTTGTCTCCCCATGTTTTTTCCCATTCTAACCTTCTCTCTCTCACCAAAACTTCTATTTGTCTCCCTCTCAAAAATTTTCTTACTTTATATTTTCCTCCTCTTCTCTCTAAAACTTCTATCTCTATCTCTCTTTCTCCCTCTTCTCCTTTCTTCTCTCTTCTAAATTTTTTTTCTCATACTCCCTATTTCTCTAAAACTCCTCTCTCTCTTAAACTTGTCTTTCTTTCTCTTTGTCTCTCTCTCCCCTTCTCTTTTTTGCTCTCTTTCCCAAAGTTCTCTCTCTTCTCGTTGTGCTTCTCTCTCTAAAACTTTTCATTCTCGCTCTCTCTCCCTCTCCCCCTTTCTCAAACTTATTTCTCTCTCTCTTTAAAATTACTCTCTTTCACACACAAAAGAATGAGACATTAACAATAGTATAGGTTTTCTTTTAATGTTTTTGATACATCTTTACTTTATTACATGGTACACTTTTTGTACTCTATTTAATAATATCTTGTATATTTCTGCAATTGGACAGGTTATGGTAATTTATGATTTTTGACATTGATGTGTTTTAGAATTTTAATAAGAGAGAAGTTAAAGTTGATCGGTGTTGTCTTTCTTTAGACTTTGCTTGTTGCTTGAATAGATAATTCTCCTAAACTTTTGCAATTGCTAAATCCATTACCATTTAGTTTTACAAAAGAGTAGTATTGTAAAAAATTTAGTACATTTTCATGTTTTATGTTCTATTATTTTATTCTTTGTAACTTGGAAGCAATGCTTAATTTGTTCAGTTAGGGATGTGTTAGGTGGATATTATAAGTGCTCATACAAAGTATTTAAATATGATGCTTTTTATGATAAATTATTTTCTTAAAGTTACACCTATTTTTTTGGCTCAGTTAATGTTATATGTATGTTCACATGCAATTGAAAGTTGACATGTTTCGTTGTTAATGTCAATGTATTTGACTTCCCTAATTGCCATAAAGGATGGTAATGCCTTTGTTGATCGGTACTACCATATGTTGCATGAAAGCCCTGAGTTTGTGCATAGGCATTATCAAGATACAAGTAAGTTTGGTTTCGTGAGAGGAATGGAATCATGGGTACTACAACCACAATGCAAGTGAGTTCTCTCTCTACACCTATCCCTCCACAATACATGTCTTGTTTCTATTCTTGCATCTTCATATATACATGCATCTTCCTGCATATTTATATATATGCATGTCATCCTGTTTCTATGCATGCAGTGGCTTTTTGTTTGTTTGTGGGCATGTTTGTAACTGTGTACTGTACATTTCTGTGATTGGATTATATAAGCACACACTCTCTCTCGTCTCTAGAATTTGTCTCTCTCTCTTCCTCTCACTCTCTATATATACACGCATTTCTTTCTCTCAAACTTTTCTCCCCCTCCCTCTCCCCCTCTCTTGAACTTTTTCCTCTCTCTCTATCTTTGAAACATTTTTATCTTTGTCTCTCCCTCTACTCTCTGTCTCTCTCTTTCTAGAACTTATCTTTTTGTCACACACACTCTAAATATTCTCTCTCTTGCTCTTGCATTCTCTAAAACTTGTCTCCCCATGTTTTTTCCCATTCTAATCTTCACTCTCTCACCATGTTTCTATTCTTGCATCTTCATATATACATGCATCTTCCTGCATATTTATATATATGCACGTCATCCTATTTCTATGCATGCAGTGGCTTTTTGTTTGTTTGTGGGCATGTTTGTTTTACAGAAGAGTAGTATTGTAAGAAATTTAGTACATTATCATGGTTTATGTTCTATTATTTTATTCTTTGTAACTTGGAAGACAATGCTTAATTTGTTCAGTTAGGGATGTGTTAGGTGGATATTATAAGTGCTCATATAAAGTGTTTAAATATGATGCCTTTTATGATAAATTATTTTCTTAAAGTTACACCTATTTTTTTGGCTCAGTTAATGTTGTATGTATGTTCACATGCAATTGAAAGTTGACATGTTTCGTTGTTAATGTCAATGTATTTGACTTCCCTAATTGCCATAAAGGATGGTAATGCCTTTGTTGATCGGTACTACCATATGTTGCATGAAAGCCCTGAGTTTGTGCATAGGCATTATAGATACAAGTAAGTTTGGTTTCGTGAGAGGAATGGAATCATGGGTACTACAACCACAATGCAAGTGAGTTCTCTCTCTACACCTATCCCTCCACAATGCATGTCTTGTTTCTATTCTTGCATCTTCATATATACATGCATCTTCCTGCATATTTATATATATGCACGTCATCCTATTTCTATGCATGCAGTGGCTTTTTGTTTGTTTGTGGGCATGTTTGTAACTGTGTACTGTACATTTATGTGATTGGATTATATAAGCACACACTCTCTCTCCTCTCTAGAATTTGTCTCTCTCTCTTCCTCTCACTCTCTATATATACACGCATTTCTTTCTCTCAAACTTTTCTCCCCCTCCCTCTCCCCCTCTCTTGAACTTTTTCCTCTCTCTCTATCTTTAAAACATTTTTATCTTTGTCTCTCCCTCTACTCTCTGTCTCTCTCTTTCTAGAACTTATCTTTTTGTCACACACACTCTAAATATTCTCTCTCTCTTGCTCTTGCATTCTCTAAAACTTGTCTTCCCATCTTTTTTCCCATTCTAACCTTCTCTCTCACCAAAACTTCTATTTGTCTCCCTCTCAAAAATTTTCTCACTCTATCTTTTCCTCCTCTTCTCTCTAAAACTTCTATCTCTATCTCTCTTTCTCCCTCTTCTCCTTTCTTCTCTCTTCTAAATTTTTTTTCTCATTCTCCCTGTTTCTCTAAAACTCCTCTCTCTCTTATACTTGTCTTTCTTTCTCTTTGTCTCTCTCTCCCCTTCTCTTTTTTGCTCTCTTTCCCAAACTTCTCTCTCTTCTCGTTGTGTTTCTCTCTCTAAAACTTTTCATTCTCCCTCTCTCTCCCTCTCCCTCTTTCTAAAACTTATTTCTCTCTCTCTTTAAAATTACTCTCGTTTACACACAAAAGAATGAGACATTAACAATAGTACAGGTATTCTTTTACTTTTTTTGATACATATTTACTTTATTACCTAGTATACTTTTTGTACTCTATTTAATAATATCTTGTTGTATATTTCTGCAATTGGATAGGTTATGGTAATTTATGATTTTTGACATTGATGTGTTTTAGAATTTTAATAAGAGAGAAGTTAAGGTTGATCGGTTATGTGTTGTCTTTCTTTGAGACTTTGCTTGTTGCTTGAATAGATAATGCTCCTAAACTTTTGCAATTGCTAAATCCATTACCATTTAGTTTTATTGAAGAGTAGTATTGTAAGAAATTTAGTACATTATCATGGTTTATGTTCTATTATTTTGTTCTTTGTAACTTGGAAGACAATGCTTAATTTGTTCAGTTAGGGATGTGTTAGGTGGATATTATAAGTGCTCATATAAAGTGTTTAAATATGATGCCTTTTATGATAAATTATTTTCTTAAAGTTACTCCTATTTTTTTGGCTCAGTTAATGTTGTATGTATGTTCACATGCAATTGAAAGTTGACATGTTTCGTTGTTAATGTCAATGTATTTGACTTCTCTAATTGCCATTGTTGCATGTATAAACTGAAGCTGCAATCTAACAAAAGAAAACCAAGAATATTGGCTGTAAAACTAAAATTAGATAGGCAAAACCTGAGGCTAGAACCGATGCTTTGATATCAAAATGATGCATACCCTGCCAAGAATAATGAGACCTATTAACAAAATTGATTCCCAAGACTTTTCTACAATCAAATTATTGTAGGTGGAAACCTCGACCCGATTTTTATAAGAAAATACGAACCTTGGTATGTAGAGATGACACAAATGGGATGGTGAATCATTTGATAAGTTGGATGGATGCCACAAGATCAGTTTTCTAGAAAAAAGTTGAGAGTTTTCTCTTTGGTTCTTTAAAGAACTTTCCAAACTTATCAAGAACTTATTCTTGTGGTGTTCATCTGACTTATCAAATGGTTCACCATCCCATTTGTGGCATCTCCACATACCAAGGTTCGTGTTTTCTTATAAACATCAAGTCGAGGTTTTCACTTACAATAATCTCATATTAGAACGGTCTTGGGAATCAATTTCATTGATGGGTTTTGTTATTCTTGGCAGGGTTCGCATCATTTCAGTGATGATAAAAGCATGGCTTATGCAGCTGATCCAATTCAAATTCCAAGTGGTCCAGTTACAAGAGCTAGAGCTAAAAGGTTCAAGGAGGCTTTGAGGAGTGCTTGAGGTCCTCCTTTGTATAACTCAGTTTCCAAGAAGTAGAACCTAAGTTTTGGGCTGCATGTGAGCTACCCAAATGCTCTGCATCAATCCATTGAAAGCCTCCTTGAACCTTTTAGCTCTAGCTCTTATAATTAGACCACTTGGAATTTGAATTGGATCAACCGTATCTATCATGCTTTTATCATCATTTCTCTCTCTCACTCTCACTCTCTCTCTATCTTCTCTCTCATTCTATGCCTCTCTATCTCTCTCTCCAAAACTTATTGTTCTCTCTCTCTCTTAACTTCTTTCTCTATCACTCTATCTCTCAACAACTTCATTTTCTCTCTCTCTATGTCTATATGTCTATCTCTCTCTTTCCCTCTCTCTCTAAAACTTCTTTATCTCTCTCTTTCCCTCCAAATCTTCTCTTTCTCCCTCCCTATCTCTCTTTCTTCCATTCTTTTTAAAGCTTCCCTTTCTTTCTTTTGTTCTCTCCCTAAAACTTTTTTGTTTCTCTCTCTCTCTCTCCAAAACTACTCTCTCTTTCTCTTCCTGTCACTCTCTCTTTAACATCTTTCTCTCCCACCCTCTCTCTACAACTACACTTTCTCTCTTTGTCTGTCTGTCTATCTATCTCTCTCGCTTTCTCCAATTTTTCTCTTTCTCCCTCTCTATCTCTCTTTCATTCTTTCTAAAGCTTTCCTCTCTCTCTAGCTCTCTCCCAAAAACTTCTCTCTCTCTTTCTCTCCCACTTGCTCACCAACACTATCATCCCTCTTTTTCTCTCCCTTTCTGTCTCTCTCTCTCTCTCTCTTAAAACTTTGTTCTCTCGCACACTCTCTCTGCAACTGCACTTTCTCTCTTTGTCTACCTCTCTCTTCCTCTGTGTCTCTCTTTCTTTTATTCTTTCTAAAGCTTCCCTCTCTCTAGCTTTCTCCCTAAAACTTCTCTCTCTCTCTCTCTCTCTCTCTCTCACCTGCCCTATAGCTTCACTCTCTCTTGCTATTCCTAAGGCTTTGCTCACACTCTTTTTGTCTCCTCCTTTAAAACTTTTCTCATATGCTTTCTCTCTCTCTTTGAAACCTTTCTCATATGCTCTCTATCTCTCTCGCTTTGAAACTTCTCTCTCCCCCACTCAATCTTTGTCTCTCTTTCCTCATAAAACTTCTCTGTCACTTGCTATCTCTAAAACTTTCTCTCTCTCTCTCTCTCTCGCTCTTGCTCTCTGCAACACCTCCCTCTCTCTCTAAAAATTCTATCTTTGTTTAAAATTTATTTTGCTTTCTCTCAAAAACTTATGCTTGTCCCTTTCTCTCTTTGTTAAAATTTGTCTCTCCTTAACTCTGTCTCTCTCTTTCCCTCCTCAACACATAGGCACACACTCTCCCTCTCTCTACCTCTCTCTAAACCTTCTCTCCATGTCACTCTCCCTAAAACTTCTCTTGCTCTCACCAAAACTTCTTTCTCTACCCCACTCCCTCCCTCTCTCTCTATACCTCTCTATCTTCTTTCTTGCTCTCCAAAGCTTCTCTTTTTCTCTCTCTCTCTCAAACTTCTTTCTCTCCTACTCTCTCTCTCAACAACATCACTTTCTTTCTCTTTCTATCTGTCTGTCTCTCTCTAAAACTACTTATTCTCTCTCTTGCTCCCTCCAAATCTTCTCTTTCTCTCTCTTTGTCTCTATTTCTTTTATTATTTCTAAAGCTTTCCCCCTCTCTAGCTCTCTCCCCAAAATATCTGTCTCTCTAAAACTTCTCTCTCTCTCTCTCTCTTCAAATCTTCTCATTCTCTCCCTTCTCTCTCTCTCACTTTTATTCTTTCTAAAGCTTCTCTCTCTAGCTCTCTCCAAAAAACTTCTCTCTTTCCCTTGCTTCCTTTAAAATTTCTTCTCTCCTACTCTCCCATAAAATTCACTCTCTCTCTCCTCCTTTAAAATATCTCTCACATACTCTCTCTCTTAAACTTTTCTCATATGCTCTCTCACTCTCTCAAACTTTTCTCATATGCTATCTCACTCTCTCTCTTATGCTCTCTCTGTATGTCTCTCTCTCACACTCTCTCTCTATCCTATCTCACTTGCTCTCCCACTCTATCTCTCTTTCCAATACTTTTCTTTCCCTGTCTCTCTTTCACTCTTTTTCTCTCTTAAACTTCTTTCCCTCCCACTCTCTCTCTCAAAAGCTTCACTTTCTATCTTTATCTGTCTATCTCTCTCTCTATTTGTTTTCACCTACTCTCCCTCTTTGCCTCTCTCCCCAAAACTTCTCTTTCTTTCTCTCTCTCTCTCTCTCTCTCCCCAACACTCACACAATCCCTCTCTCTGCCCAACAAACTCTCTCACTCTCTCCCCCCCACTATTCTCTCTTTCTCTCTCTCATTCTGCACATCTTTGTCTTTGTCTCTCTACCTCTCCCTCTCTTGCTCCTCCTCTCAGTCTCTCTCTCCAAAACTTCTCTTTCTCTCTCTATTAAACCTCTTTTTCTCCCACTCTCTTTCTAGAAAAAAGTTATTCTTTTTCTCTGTATCTCTCTCTCTCTGTTTTGCTCTCTTTTTCTATCTTGTGGTCTCACTCTAAAACTTCTTTCTCTCTCTCTCTCTCCAAATCTTCTTCTTTCTCGCTCTTGCTCACCCCAACACTCACACACATACTCTCTCTTTCTCTCTACCACTCTCTCTCTTTCTCAAGATCTCTCTCTTTGAATCTCTTTTTCCAAAACTTCTCCTTCACTCTATCTCTCCCTCTCTATCCCTTAAACTTCTTTCTCTTCCACTCCCTCTACCAAAGACGTCACTTTATCTCTCTCTGCCACTCTCTCTTTCAACTATTTCAATTTCTTTGCCTGTCTGTCTATTTGTCTCACTCTTTCCCTCTTTTCTCTTGCAGTCTCTCTCCAAATCTTCTCTTCCTCCCTCTTTGCCTCTCTTTCTTTCATTCTTTCTACAGCTTCCCTCTCTCTAGCTCTTGCCTAAATTCTCTTGCTCTCTTTAATATTTCTTTCTTCCTCACTCTCCCTTAAACTTTACTCTTCCTCTCCTCATTCAAAACTTCTCTCATATGTTGTCTCTCTCTCTTAAACTTCTCTCATGTGCTCTCTCTCTCACTCTCTGTCTCTCTGTCTCTACCTCTCTCTATCTTCTCTCTCTTGCTCTCCCTCTCTGTCTCTCTCTCCTATACTTCTCTTTCTCTCACCCTCTCCCTCTCTCACTCTTAAACTTCTTTCTCTCTCACTCTCTCTCAAAAACTTCACCTTCTTTCTCTGCCTGTTTGTCTCTCTCTTTACCTCTCTCTATTTTCTCTCTCCTTTGCTCCCTCTTTGTCTCTCTTTGCAAAACTTTTCTTTCTTTCTCTCCCTCTCTCTCAATTTCTTAAACTTACTTCTCTCCCACTCACTTGCTCTCAACACCTTCACTTTTTCTCTCTGTTTATCTGTCTATCTCTCTCTCCCTCTCCTCACTCTCTCCCTTTTAGTCTCTCTTTAAAACTTCTCTTTTTCTCTCTCTCTCTCTAACACACTCTCTCTGTCTCTCTCTTTCTAAAGCTTCCCTCTCTTTCTCTAGGTCTCTACCTAAAACTTCTCTTTCTCTTTCTCTCTCTTGCTCTCTCTAAAACTTCTCTCTCACTTGCCATAAAGCTTCACTCACTCTCTCTGTTTGTCCTCCTCTAAAACTTCTGCCACATGCTATCTCTCCATAAAATTTCTTTCGCTCTCTTTCCCTTGCTATCTAAATCTTCTCTCTTGCCTACCCTAAAGCTTCACTCTCTCTTGCTATCCCAAGGCTTCATACACACTCTCTCTATCTCCTCCTCTAAAACTTCTCTCATATGCTCTCTCTCTTGCTTTGAAGCTTCTCTCTCCGTCACTCTGTCTTTGTCGCTCTCTCTCTCTCATTCTCTCTAAAACTTCTCTCTCTCTTGCTCTTGCTCTCCCCAACACCTCCCTCTCTCTCTAAAAATTCTTTGTTTAAAACTTCTTTTGCTTTTTCTCAAAAAGGTATGCTTTTTTTTTCTCTCTTTGTCTAAAGTTTGTCTCTCACTAACTGTATCTCTCTCTCCCTCTACAACATAGAGACTCTCTCTCTCTCTCTCTCTAAACCTTCTCACCTTGTTGCTTTCCCTAAAACTTTTCTTGGTCTCCAAAACTTCTTTCTCTACCTCTCTTCCTCCCTCTCTCTCTATACCTCTCTGTCGTCTTCTCTCTCTTGCTCTTCCTCTCTGTCTCGCTCTCCAAAACTTCTCTTTTTCTATCTTTCCTTGTTCCTCTCTTAAACTTCTTTCTCTCCCACTCTCTCTCTCAACAACATCACTTTCTCTCTCTTTTTTTTTGTCTGTCTCTCTCTCTTGTAGTCTCTCTCTAAAACTCCTTTCTCTCTTTGTCTCTCATCGAATCTTCTCTTTCTCTCTCCTTCTTTCTCTCACTTTCATTCTTTATAAAGTTCTCTCTCTAGCTCTCTCCAAGAAACCTCTCTCTCTCTCTCTTGTGTGCACGCGCTCCCTCTAAAATTTGTTTTTCTCTTGCTTTCCCAAAAACTTCACTCTCTCTCACTACTCCTTTAAAACATCTCTCATATGCTCCCTCTGTATGTTTCTCTCTCTCTCTCTCACTCTCTCTCTCTATCCTCTCTCTCTTGCTCTCCCTCTTGGTCTCTCTCTCTCCAATACTTCTCTTTCTCTATCTCTCTCTCCCTCTTCTTAAACTTCTTTCTCTCCCATCTCTCTCTCAAAAACTTCACTTTTTGTCTCTAATCTATCTATCTCTCTCTCTATCTACTCTCACCTACTCTCTCTCTTTGCCTCTCTCCCCAAAACTTTTGTTTCTCTCTTTCTCTCACATTCTCTCTCTCAACAACTTCACCTTCTCTCTCCTCTATTTGTTTGCCTGTCTCTCTCTAGCTCTTTCCCTAAAGCTTCTCATGCACTCTCCCTCTCTCCTCTCTCTAAAACTTCTCTCTCTCTTGCCCCCCTAAATCTTCACTCAATCTCTATCTCTCTCTCCTCCTCTAAAACTTCTAGTATATGCTGTATCTCTCTTTGAAACTTGTATTATATGCTCCATCTCTCTCACTTTGAAGCTTCTCTCTACCCCACTGTCTCTCTCTTTTTCTCTCTCTTCAACTTTTTCTATATAAAAGTTCTCTCTCTCTTTCTCTAGTTCTCTCTAAAACTTCTTTGTCATTTGGTCTCTCTGACACTTCTCTTTCTCCCTCACTCACTCTTGCTCTCCCCAACACCTACCCCTCTCTCTCTAAAACCTCTTTCTTTGTTTGAAACTTCTTTCACTTTCTCTCAAAAGCTTTTGTCCTGCTCCTTCTCTCTTTCTCTAAAATTTGTCTCCCACTAACTATCTCTCTATCTCTTCCTCCCCAACACACACGGACACATACTTTCCCTCTCTCTCTCTCTCTCTCTCTCTCTCTCCTGTAGTCTCTTTCTAAAACTTCTCTATCTACCTCTCTTTTGCAGTCTCTTTCTAAAACTTCTCTCTCTCTCTCTCTCCCCAAATCTTCTCTTTCTGCCTCTTTGTCTCTCTTTCTTTCATTCTTTCTATGCTTCCTTCCCTCTTTAGCTCTCTCCCTAAAACTTTTCTCTCTCTTTAAAACTTCTTTCTTTCTCTTTACATCATCTCCTTCTCTCTCTCTCTCGCTTTCATTCTTTCTAAAGCTTTCCTCTCTAGCCCTCTCCCTAAAACTTTTCTCTCTCTATCTCTCTCTCTCACCAACACTATCTTCTCTCTTTTTCTCTCCCTCTCTATCTCTCTCACCAAACTTTCTCCCCCTCTCTCTCTCTTAATCTTCTTTCACTCCTACTCTCTCTCTGCAACTACACTCTCTCTCTTTGTCTATCTATCTGTCTCTCTCTCTCTCTCTCTCTACATCTCTCTTTCTTTTATTCTTTCTAAAGCCTCTCTCTATCCCTAAAACTTTCTCTCGCTCTATAAATCATCTCTCTCTCTCACTATCCCTAAGGCTTTACACACTCTTTCTCGATCTCCTCCTCTAAAACTTCTGCCATATACTTTCTCTCTCTCTCTGAAGCCTCTTTCACATGCTCTCTTTCTTGCTCTGAAACTTCTCTCTACCCCACTTCGTCTCTCTCTTTCTCTCTCTCTCTCTCTCTCTCTCTCATATTCTCTCTCAAACTTCTCTGTCACTTGCCATCTTGAAAACTTCTTTCTCTCTCTTGCTCTTCTCTCCCTAACACCTTCCTCTCTCTTTAAAAATTCTCTCTTTGTTTAAAACTTCTTTCACTTTCCCTCAAAAACTTATGCCTGTCTCTTTCTCTCTGTGTCTAAAATTTGTCTCTCACTAACTCTATCTCACTCTCCCTCCCTCTACAGCATTAAAACACACACTCTCCCTCTCTCTCTACCTCTTTCTCTAAACCTTCTCTCCAAGTCGCTCTCCCTAAAACTTCTGTTGCTTTCTACAAAACTTCTCTTTCTCTCTCTTTTCCTCTCTCTCTTAAACTTCTTTCTCTCCCACTCTTTCTCTCAACAACATTACTTTCTCTCACTTTCTGTCTGTCTGTCACTCTCTTGTAGCCTCTCTCTAAAACTACTCTTTCTCTCCAAATCATCTTTTTCTCTCTTTTTTTCTCTCTTTCTTTCATTCTTTCTAAAGCTTCCCTCTCTCTCTCTAGCTATCTTCCTAAAACATCTGTCTTTCTAAAACTTTTTTCTCTCTCTCCAAATCTTCTCTTTCTCTCTCCTCTCTCTCTCTCTTACTTTCATTCTTTCTTAAGTTTCTCTCTCTTGCTCCCTCTAAAAAATTTTTTCTCTTGCTCTCCCAAAAACTTCACTCTCTCTCTCCTACTTTGAAACATCTCTCATATGTTCTCTCTCTCTCTCTCTCTCTCTCTCTCTCTCTCTTGAAATTCTCTTATATGCTCTCTCTGCATGTGTCTCTCTTTCTCTTAAACTTCTCTCATATGCCCTCTTTGTATGTCTCTCTCTCTCTTAAACTTCTCTCATATGCCCTCTTTGTATGTCTCTCTCTCTCACTCTCTCTCTTGCTCTCCTTCTCTGTCTCTCTCTCTAATACTTCTCTTTCTCTCAAAAACTTCACTTTCTTTCTTTATCTGTCTATCTTTCTCTCTCTATCTCTCTCTCTATCTGCTCTCACCTACTCTCCCTCTTTACCTCTCTCCCTAAAACTTCTCTTTCTCTCTCCCTTTCCCAGTCTCTCTCCCCTAAACTTCTTTCTCTCCCATTCTCTCTCTCAACAACTTCACCTTCTCTATCTGTCTATTAGTCTATCTGCCTATGTCTCTCTAGCACTCTTCCTAAAGCTTCTCTCTCTGCTGCCTTAAATCTACACTTAATCTCTCCCTTTGAATCCTCTCTCATTGCTCTCTCTCTTACTTTGAAACTTCTATTTACTGCACACACTCTCTATCTTTCTCTCTCTTCAACTTTTCTATATAAAAGTTCTCTCTCTCTCACACACTTGCTCTCGCTCTCCCCAACACCTTCCCCTCTCTCTCTAAAACTTCTCTCTTTGTTTAAAACTTCTTTTGCTTTCTCTCAAAATCTTCTATCTGTCTTTTTCTCTTTGTTTAAAATTTGTCTCTCGCTAACTCTATCTCTCTTTGTCTCTCCCTTCCTAACACACAGACACACACTTTCCCTCTCTCTACCTATCTCTTTAAACCTTCTCTTCATGTCACTTTCTCTAAAACTTCTTTCTCTCAATCTCTATCTTGCTCTCCCCAACGCTCATACACTTGCTCTCTATCTACCCAATAATCTATCTCACTCTCCCTCCCCCTCACTCTCTCTTTCTACCTCTTTCTCTCTCTCTCATTCTCTAGATCTCTATCTCTGTCTCTCTACCTCTCTCTCTCTTGCTCCCCCCTCAATATCTCTCTCCAAAACTTCTCTTTCTTTCTATCTCAAACCTCTTTCTCTCCCACTCTCTTTCTTGAAAAAATGTTAGTTTATCTCTCTCTCTCTCTCTCTCTCTCTCTCTAGTGATCTTGCTCTAAAACTTCTTTTTCTCTCTCACTCTCTCTCTCTCCAAATTTTCTCCTTCTCTCTAGCTCTTGCTCTCCCCAACACTCACACACTCTCTCTCTTTCTCTCTACCACTATCTCTTTCTTTCCAAAACTTCTCTCTCTCTGTCTCCCTCTCTCACTTAAACCTCTTTCTCTTCCATTCCTTCTCTCAAAAACATCACATTATCTCTCCGTATTGTGCTCTCTCATCTCTCTATTTTGCTCTCTTTGTCTCCTTTGCTGCCTCGTCCCAAACTTCTCTTTCTCTCTCTCTCACACTCTCACTTTCTATCTCTCTCTGTCTTTCCCCCTCTCTCTCAAACTTCTTTCTCTCCCACTCTCTCTTAACAACTTCAATTTCTCAGTTAGTCAATTAGTCTATCTCTCTCTCTTTCCCTCTTCTCTCTTGTAGTGTCTCTCTAAAACTGCTCTCTCTCTCTCTCTCCAAATCTTCTCTTCCTCCCTCACTGCCTCTCTTTCTTTCATTCTTTCTAAAGCTTCCCCTCTCTCCCTTTAGCTCTTCTCCTCAAACCTCTCTCTCTCTAACTCTCTCTCTCCTGCTTTAAAACTTCTCTCATATGTTCTCTCTTTGTCTTAACCTTCTCCCATATCCTCTGTCTATCTCTATGTCTCTCTTTCTTGTTCTCCCTCTCACTCTTTCCCTCTCTGTCTCTACCTCTTTCTCTATCTTCTCTCTCTTGCTCTCCCTCTCTGTCTCTCTCTTGAATACTTCTCTTTCTCTCTCACTCTCTCCCTCTCTCCCTCTCTCTCTCTTAAACTGCTTTCTCTCCCACTCTCTCTCAGAAATATCACTTTCTCTCTCTGTCTGTTTGTCTCTCTCTTTACTTCTCTGTATCTTCTCTCTCCTACTCTCCCTCTTTGTCTCTCTCTCCAAAACTTCTCTTTCTCTCTCTCCCTCTCTCTTAATCTCTTAAACTTCTTCTCTCCCACTCATTCACTCTCAACAACTTCACTTTCTCTCTCTATCTATCTGTCTGTCTCTCTCCCTCTCCTCACTCTCTCTCTCACGATCTCTCTTTAAAACTTCTCTTTCTCTCTCTCGCTCCCTCTAAAACTTCTTTTTCCCTTGCTCTCTCTAAAACATTGTTTTCTCTTGCTCTCCTTGAAACTTATCTCTCTCTACTTTTCTGTCTCCCTTACACACTCTTTCTCTGTCTCTCTCTTTCTAAAGCACCCGTCTTTCTCTCTAGTTATCTTCCTAAAACTTCTCTCTCACTCTCTCTCTTTGTCCTTCTCTAAAAGTTCTACCACATACTGTCTCTCTCTCTAAAACCTCTCTGATACACTATCTCTCTTGCTTTGAAACTTCTTTGTCCCCTACTCTCTCTTTCCCTTCATCTTTTTCTATATAAAAGTTCACACTCTCTAGTTCTTTCTAAAACTTCTGTATCACTTCCTCTTTCTAAAACTTCTCTCTCTCACCTCACTCTTCCCAACAACTCGCTCTCTCGCTAAAACTTTTCTCTTTGTTTAAAACTTCTTTTGCTTTCTCTCAAAATCTTCTAATTGTCTCTTTGTCTCTATGTCTAAAATTTGTCTCACACTAACTCTATCTCTCTCTCTCTCTCTATCCCTCCCTAATGAACAAACATGCACTTTCCCTCTCTCTAAACCTTCTTTACATGTTGTTCTCTAAAACTTCTCTCTCTCTATCTCTTCCCCTCCTTAACACAGTTTTCTCTCTCTTTTCTCTTGCTCTTGCTCTCCCAACACACACACACACACTCCCTCTCTCTTTGCCCAACAAACTCTCACACTCTCTCCCCTCACCTCTCTCTCTCTCTCTCTCTCTCTCTCTCCCTAACACTCGCACACTTCCTCTCTCTCTGCCCAACAATCTCTCTCACTCCCCCCACTATTCTCTCTGTAAAAATTCTCTCATTCTCTACATCTGTCTCTCTTTATCTTCTCTCTCTTGCTCGCCCTCTCAGTTTCTCTCTTCAAAACTTCTTTCTCCCTCTCTTAAACCTCTTTCTCTTCCATTCTCTCTCTCACAAAAAACTTCACTTTATCTCTCTCTCTCTCTCTCTCTCTCTCCATATCTTCTTCTTTTTCTCACTCTTGTTCTTGCTCTCCCCAACACGCACACACTCTCTCCCTACATAACAATTTGTCTCTCCCTGTTTCTCTCTATCTCTCTCTTTCTCCATATCTCTCCCCCTTAGTCTTTCTTTCCAAAACTTCTCTTTTGCGTTATCCTTCCCTCCCTCTCTCTCTCTTAAACTTCTTTCTCTTCCACACTCTCTCTCAAAATAATCACTTTATCTCTCTCTATCTCTTTGTCTTTGTGTGTCTCATTGTTTTGCTCTCTCTATCTCTCTTGTAGTCTCCTTCGCAAACTTCTCTTTCTCTCTCTCTCTCCTTCTCTCTCTCACTCTTACTCTCTATCTTCTCTCTCCTTCTCTCTTTCTTAAACTTCCTTCTCTCCCACTTTCTCTAAAAACAATTATATCTCTCTCTATCTGTTGATCTGCCTCTCTCTTTCCCCCCCTCTCTCTCTGTGTGTCTTTCTCTTTCTCTCGTAGTCTCTCCCTAAAACTTCACATACTCTCTCTTCTCCTTTAAAACTTCTCTCATATGTTGTCTCTCTCTCTCTCTTAAACTTCTCTTATATGCTCTCTCTCTTCATGTCTCTTTCTCTCTCACACTCTATCTCTCTATCCATTTTCTCTCTCTTGCTTTCCTTCTCTGAGTCTCTCTCCAATACTTCTCTTTCTCTCCCACTTTCTCTCCCAATAACTTCACTTTCTCACTCTATCTATCTGTCTCTCTTAAATTTCTCTCTCTCTCCCTCTCTCTCTCTCTCTTGCTCTTGCTCTCTCCAACACTCACACTCTCCCACTCTCTCCCCCCCACCATTCTCTCTCTTCCTCTCTATACCCCTCTCTATCTTCTCTCTCTTGCTCTCCCTCTCTGTCTTTCTCTCCAAAACTTCTTTTTCTCTCTATTGAGCCTCTTTCTCTCCTACTCTCTCTCTCTTGCAGTCACCCTCTAAAGTTACTCTTTCTCTCTCTCTCTCTCACACTCTCAAATCTTCTCCTTCTCTCTCTTGCTCTTGCTCTTCCCAACACTCACACGCACTCTCCCTCTCCCTGCCCAACAATTTCTCTCTTGTTTCTCTCTCTCTCTCTCTCTCTCTCTCTCTCTCTCTCTCTCTCTTTCCCTCTATGTATCTCTCTTTCTCTACATTTCTCCCTCTTAATCTCCCTGTCGAAAACCTCTCTTCCTCTTTCTCTCTTTAAACTTCTTTCTCTCCCACTCTCTCTCTCAAAAACATCACTTCTGCTCTCATTGTCTCTTTCTCTGTTTTGCCCTCTTTGTCACTCTTGCAGTCTTCCTTCAAAACTTCTTTTTCTCTCTCATTGACTCCCTCTAAAACTTCTCCTTCTCTCTCTTGCTCTTTGATATGAACCCACCTAACTCTACCTCAAAAGCTAGCTTGTAAGGGGAGGTTTGCGAACTCATATATATAACACCCAAGACCTCTCTACCTAACTAATGTGGGACTTCATCATTAGGTTCCTAACTCCTCTACCTCATCCACCATATCTCCTATTGTTAACAATGGAATCCTGATCATCTTCCTCATCAAAACCAGCTCCATAATACTTTTCATCTTCAACCCTTACTTCCCTTGGTTGAACTCTTTCCCTCCTATGCACATTCTGTACATTTTGTGGTTGCCTTGTGCATTCATTCTCTACCTTATCCAACCGTTCATGAACTTGTGCCCTGTACATTTTTTTTTTTTTTTGCTTCAAATACAATTCTCTCAACACTTGTGTTTTCACACAATAAATTTGGCTTTTTTCCTTTATTGCTCTTACCACTCTTGCCTTTTTCCACTCATAATTTTCTCTTTCAGTTCTTTTCAAACTTATCCAAACAAGAACAAGAACCTGTTCCAGCAACAATTCAATCATAAGCTTATCAATGGTTCAAGGAAGAGTATGGAATCAAGGGAATCAAAAAAATCACTAAATGGGGAGTTTTTTTTGGCAGTTTCTGACTTGTTCTTCTTTCTTTTTGCTGAATACTACTTTTTTTTTCTTTTTTTTGAAGCTTTTCTTTTCTTTCTTTTTTTTTTGCTGAAGCTGTTCTTTTCTTTCCTTCTTTTTTTTTTTTGGCTGAAGCTCTTCTTTTCTTTCTTTCTTTCTTTTTTTTTTTTTTTGCTAAAGCTCTTCTTTTCTTTCTTTCTTTCTTTTTTTTTTTTTGCTGAAACTCTTCTTTTCTTTCTTTTTTTTTTTTGAATATGTATCAACTGAAGTTGGAATCTAAACAAAAGAAAACAAGAATATTGGCTGCAAAACTAAAATTGGATAGGCAAAACTTGAGACTAGAACAGTGCTCTGATACCAAAATGATGCGAACCCTGCCAAGAATAATGAGACCCATCAACAAAATCGATTCCCAAGACCGTTCTACGATTAGATTTTGTAGATAGAAACCTCAACCTGATGTTTATAAGAAAACACGAACCCTGGTATGTGTAGACGCCACAAACGGGATGGTGAACTGTTTGATATGTCGGATGAATGCCACAAGAACAAGTTGTTGATAAATTTGGAAAGTTCTTCAAAGAACCAAAGAGAAAACTCTCAACTTTGATCTAGAAAACTGATCTGCGCTTCTCAGCCTTGGTATACATATATATAGGCTGAGTTATTACAATTTGAAAAAGGAAACAAATAGCAAAAGGAAGGTAATCCCTATAATTATGGCATGCCAGCCTTTACATGAGAATAATTAGCCAAATAATCAGCCCAATGCAATAATTGTTGAAGATATATACCAAAAGGCTGACCAAATCCCATAAAAAAGGAAAGTTATTCCCAAATTCACTGGGTAATAATTAGCCAAATCTAATCTCCTTGATTCTCTCAAATCCACATGCTTGAGCTAAAAGTAATCCTTCCAAGTGTATGGGCTTTAGAAAAAGGCCACTTGGACCAATGAAATCCACCATTGGTCTGCACTTGAGTCTAAGTATTTGGGCCTTAAAAAGCACTCCTTAACCCAAATGCTCTGCATCAATCCATTGAAAGCCTCCTTGAATATTTTAGCTCTAGCTCTTATAACTAGACCACTTGGAATTTGCACTTGAATTGGATCAACCATACCTGCCATGCCTTTATCATCAAAAACATTAAGAGAGAGAGAGAGAAAGACAAATAAAGTGATGTTTTTAAGAGACAGAGTTGGAGAGAAAGAAGTTTAAGAGTGAGAGAGATTGAGCATCAAATCGACTTCATACTTGGTGCTTCCATTCCAAACCGACCAGCCTACTGAACTAATGCTGAGGATACAAAGGAGTTACATCCTGCCACAAGATTTTTACATTTTGAAATTGCTTTGCCTAGTTCTATTATTGAATTTGCTTATAATCTTACTGTTCATTCTGCAACAAGATTTTCACCTTTTGAAATTGTTTATGGTTTCAATCCTTTAACTCCATTGGATTTAACACCATTACCTTTGAAAGAGTGTGTTAATTTAGATGGCAAAAAGAAAGCTAAATTTGTCAAGCAGATAGATGAGAAGGCAAAGTTCAACATCGAGCATCGAATGAAGCAATATATGAAACAAGCCAACAAGGGGCGTCATAAGCTCATTTTTGAACCTAGAGATTGGGTTTGGTTGCACATGAGGAAAGAAAGATTTTCAGTACAAAGGCATTCTAAGTTGCTTCAAAGAGGGGATGAACCATTCCAAGTTCTTGAGTGCATAAATGACAATGCATACAAGCTAGCTTTGAGGTGGAGTTAGGTGGGTTCATATCACTCTTGCTCTCCCCAACACTCACACACACTCTTTCTTTCCCCCATCCAACAATCTCTCTCCCTCTCTGTCTCTCTCTCTCTCTCCCTCTCTCTCTCCCTTTAAATCTACTCTTTCTCTCTCTTTGTCTCTCTCTCTCTCTTGCTCTCATTCTTTTTAAAGCTTCCCTCTCTCTCTATATCTCTCACCCACCAAGACTATCTTCTTTCTTTTTCTCTCCCTCTTTGTCTCTCTCTCCAAACTTCTCTCTTTCTCTCCCACTCACTTTCTATAGTAACACTTTCTTTGTTTGTCTATCTGTCTATCTTTCTCTCTCTTCTATCTTTTCTCTCTTGCTCTTCCTCTCTCTCTTGCAGCCTCCATCTAAAACTTCTCTATCTCTCTCCCTCCAAATCTTCTCTTTTTGCCTCTCTGTCTCTTTCTTTTGTACTTTCTAAAGCTTCCCTCTCTCTGTAGCTCTCTCCCTAAAACTTCTCTCTCTTTACATCTTTTCTGTCTCTCTCTTTGCCTTTCTCTCTCTCTCTCTTTTGTTCTTTCTAAAGCTTCCCTCTCTCTAGCTCTCTCCTTAAAACTTCTCTCTCTCTCTCTTGCTCACCAACATTATTTTTCTCTCTTTTTCTCTCCTTCTCTATCTTTATCACCAAAACTTCTCTCTCTCTTTTAAACTTCTTTCTCTCCCACTCTCTCTCTCTGTAACTACACTTTCTCTCTTTGACTATTTTTCTATCTGTCTCTCTCTCTCTTCTTAAAACTTCTCTCTCTCTCTCTCTCTCTCTCTCTCTCTCTCTCTCTCTCTCGCCCCTACCCTAAAGCTTTAGTCTCTCTCACAATCCCTACAGCTTAACACACACTCTCTCTACCTCCTCCTCTAAAACTCCTATCATATGCTTTCTCTCTCTCTCTTTCTCTCTTTGAAACCTCTCTCATATGCTCTCTCTGTCTTTGGCTTTGAAACTTCTCTCTCTCCCACTCTATCTTTGTCACTTTCTCTCTCATTCTCTCTAAAACTTCTCTCTCTCCCTTGTTCTTGCTCTCCCCAACACCTCCCTCTCTCTAAAAATTCTCTTTTTGTTTAAAACTTCTTTTGCTTTCTCTCAAAAACTTATGCCAATCTCTTCCTCTCTTTGTTTAAGTGTCTTTCACTAACTCTATCTCTCTCTCCCCTTGCAACACAGAGATACACACTCTCCCTCTCTCTACCTCTCTCTCTAAACCTTCTCTCCATGTTGCTTTCCCTAAAACTTCTCTTGCTCCTTCCAAAACTTCTTTCTCTACCTCTCTCCCTCACTATCTCTCTATACCTCTCTCTCTATCTTCTCTCTCTTGCTCTCCCTCTCTGTCTCACTGTCCAAAACTTCTCTTTCTCTCTCTTTCCCTCTCCCTCTCTTAAATTTCTTTCTCTCCCACTCTCTCTCTCTCAAACAGCATCAATTTCTCTCTCTTTCTGTCTGTCACTTTCCCTTGTGGCCTCTCTCTAAAACTTCTCTTTCTCTCTCTCCAAATCTTCTTTTTCTCTCTCTTTATCTCTCTTTCATTCTTTCTAAAGCTTCCCTCTCCCTCTCTAGCTCTCTCCTTAAAACATCTATCTCTATAAAACTTCTCTTCTCTTGCTTTCATTCTTTCTAAAGCTTCTCTCTAACTCTCTCCAAAAAACTTTTCTCTCTCACCCCCTCTAAAATTTCTTTCTCTTTTGTTCTTCCAAAAACTTCGCTCTCTCTCTCTCTCCTCCTTTACAACATCTCTCATACATGCTCTGTCTCTTTTAAACTTCTCTCATATGCTCTCCTGTATGTCTCTCTCTCTCTTAAACTTCTCTCATATGCTCTCCTGTATGTCTCTCTCTCTTAAACTTCTCTCATATGCTCTCTTTGTATCTCTATCCTCTCTCTCTTGCTCTCCTGCTCTATATATCTCTCTCCAATACTTCTCTTTCTTTATCTCTCTCTCCCTCTCTTTCTTTCTCTCTTAAACTTCTTTGTCTCTCCCTCTCTCTCTCTCAAAAACTTCACTTTCTTTCTTTGTTTGTCTATCTGTCCCTCTGTCTACCTCTCTCTTTATCTGCTCTCACCTACTCCCTCTCTTTGCCTCTTTTTCCCAAAACTTCTCTCTCTTTCTCTCTCTCTCCTAAATTTCTTTCTCTCTGTTGAAGTTCTCAAGAACCTTAGAAGGAAGACGCAAGAAAGAAAGAAGAAAGCTCAGAACTCCTAGATGTGAAAGTTCTGAAATGTAAATCTGATTCAAATGAATTAATGTACAAATGATGTAGCTGAGATTACAATTTATAGACTAAGACTCAATTACTGAATTACACTAATGTCCCTAAGTAATAAACTGAAGACAAGATTAATAGAGCAAGATCAGAACCACACGAGACTCCTTATAGAGCACTGCACCTGCACCCACCAAGACAAGTAGCCTAAGGAGTCTGCAGCCTTATCTCTAACATCCCCCCTCAAGATCAGTGGCATGACTTGGAAGAGGAATGACACTGAGCTTGTCTCTAAGTTGAAGAAACCTTGAAATTGAGACTGCCTTGGTGAAGATATCTGCTGTTTGATCAAGGGATGGAATATGATAGACTTCAATTTCTTTATTGTTGACCTTTTCACGAACAAAATAAAGATCTAGTTCAATATGCTTAGTCTTTGAATGAAGGACTGGATTTGCTGACAAGCTGACTGTGCTCATATTGTCACAATATATTCTAGGAATTTTTGGTAGTTGAATGCTGAGTTCTTTGAGTAAAGACTGCAGCCAAGCCAATTCTGCCACTGCACTTGCAAGACTCCTATATTCTGCTATAGTACTTGATCTAGACACTGTTGCTTGCTTTTTAGATGACCAAGAAACGAGACTAGGGCCAAGATAAACACAAAAACCTTAGGTGCTATGCCTATCATCAATGTCTGATGCCCAATCAGCATCACAAAAGGCAGTGAGCTCAAGAGCAGATGATCTTTGGAGAACTAGAGCATGACATATGGTGCTTGCTAGATACCTCAGTATTCGTTTAACCAACTTTCAATGTACATCTGTAGGGCAATGCATAAATTGACAAGCTTTGTTCACACTATATGATAATTCTGGTCTAGTAATGGTAATATATTGTAATGCTCCCACAAGTGATCTGTATGCAGCTTGATTAGAAATAGGAGAACCACTACTAGCTGAGATATGTGGTGTTGAGGCCATAGGAGAGGGCATAGGCTTCGCACCTTGCATACCAGCTCTAGTGAGAAGATCCTTAATGTATTTGGACTGAGACAAGTATATTGCACCAGCAGAACTGTAAGTAACTTCAATACCTAAGAAGTATTTAAGTTTTCCAAGATCCTTTAATGAGAACTTTGCATTCAGTTGATCAATCAAGTGCTGAATCAAAGTTGGTGAAGATCCAGTAATCAAAATATCATCCACATAGACTAAAACATAGAGAGAATAATGAGAAGTAACCTGAAGAAACAAGGAAGAATCACATTTTGCCTTGGTAAAACCAAGATCAAGTAAAGCTTCAGACAATTTTTGAAACCATGCACGAGGAGCTTGCTTAAGGCCATAGAGAGCCTTATGAAGCTTGCAAACTTGAGATGAGTCAGCTGATTCATATCCAGGAGGCTGCAGCATGTATACATCTTTATTCAAATCACCATTTAAAAAGGCATTATTAACATCTATTGGATAGATGTTCCACCCTTTTGATAAGGCCAAAGTAAGAAGAACCCAAATTGTGACTGGTTTTACTAATGGACTAAAAACTTCATGAAAATCAACTCCTGCCTCCTGATTATACCCTTTTGCAACTAATCTTGCCTTATATTTGTTGACAGTGCCATCTGGATTTTCTTTAACTTTAAACACCCATTTGCACCCTATAGGCCTCCTATCTTTGGGTAAAGCTTCTAAACTCCATGTCTTGTTGCTCATGAGCGCTGCATACTCAAGATCCATGGCACACTTCCATTCTGGTATATTAAGAGCTTCTTCAACAGTTTAAGGCTCTCTAGAGATAGTAAGTGCTGTTGGTACAGTTCCTCTTGCTTTGTTACTAGTCACCATTGAGTGATGTTTGAATTGAGTGCCCTTGCTTTGCTACGGGTCACCATTGGGTGGACATTTTGAGATAGACGTTGAGGAACTTCAAATTCTGCAGAGGGACCTGAAACATGTTGCAAAGAATCCATAATATTGGTATTATTAGCAAGTGCACATGAGTTATTTGTTTGTTCAGCAAATGCATTGGTATTCTGAGTATGTCTTGCATTAGAGAATGATAGAATAGGAGGTATGGCTGAAGGTGGAGGAGAAACAAAATGTGATTTGTTACTGGAAGGTGACTGCTGTGAGGAACCCTTGCTGTTCTTGAATGGAAAACTACTTTCATCAAATATGACATCTCTAGATATAATTGTTTTCCCATAAGGATGCAGACACTTGTATCCTTTGTGTGCTGGACTATAACCAAGAAAGGTGCATTCAATGGATTTGAACTGAAACTTGGGATTATTGTAGGGCCTTAGGTTAGGATAGGCTGCACACCCAAAGACCTTAAGAGAAGAATAATCTGGTTTGATTTTGTATAAGGTTTGAAAAGGAGTAGAACCATTTAAGACTGGTGTGGGTTGTTTATTAATGAGATACACAGCTGTGCTAAAGGCTTCAGTCCAAAATGAACTAGGTAAAGATGATTGATGAAGCAAGGCTAGTCCAGTCTCAGTTATATGTCTATGTTTCCTTTCTGCAAGCCCATTTTGTTCATGTGTATAAGGGCATGAAACACGATGAACTATCCTTTGGTCTTTCAAATATTCAGTGAAAGCTCTAAACTCTCCTCCCCAATCAGTTTGTAAGGCAAGGATTTTGTGGTTGGTTTGAAGTTCTACTTGTTTCTTGAAATGAATAAAGGTCTGTAATGCATCAGACTTGCTTTTAAGAAAGTAAATCCATGTGTAGCGGGTAAAGGTATCCACAAAATGTATGTAATACCTATGTCCTTCTTTTGACAGCACTGGTGCTGGTCCCCACAAATCAGAATGAATTAGTTGAAGAGGTTTTGAGTATTCCGTTTGAGAAGAGGCAAAAGGAAATTTATGTATTTTACTAAGACAGTAAGATGAACAAAAGGAAAGCTCTTTATTTGGTATTCTGATGTTACAAGAAGTGAGTACACTCTTGACAGTTTGTACAGAAGCATGGCCCAATCTAACATGCCATTTGTCTAACTCAGAACAAGAATTTAACAAAGAAGAAGTATGAGAACTATGTACAGCAGGTGAAGTAACATTTGGTGACTGAGTTGACACTTTTACAGTGGCATACGGTTCCTTTTGAATATGAAACTGATCAAAGGCATACAAGCCTTTTCTAACAGTCCCCTTCAAAAGTATTTGATGAGTATCCTGAGATTTAACATAACAAGAGTCAGGATGGAACTCAAAATAGACATAATTGTCTTTTGCAAACTGAGAAACACTCACAAGATTTTTGGTAATATTTACATGAAGAAGTGAGTTTAGGTAAAGATTTTGATTAGAAAAGCAAGACTTAATCTGAGAATTACCAATGTTTTTAATGAACAAACCTGAGCCATTACCAATGTGCACCTTCTCCTTTCCATTATATGGAGTCTTCTGCACAATGTTAGAGGCATCCATTGTCACATGATTAGTGGCCCCAGAATCAGGATACCATTCTTGATCAATGCCATTGCTGCTGCTGTTAGAAGTGAGCATTGCATAGGATGTGTTTCTGACACTGCCATTAGCGCCATTGGCTGTCTTGCTGAAGTGGCTAGGCACTTGAGCTGGTCCTTGAAAACTTTCATCAAATCTGTGATAACAATTCCAGGACTGATGTCCATATCTCCCACATAATTGACATTGAATGTTGCTTTTATCAGAAAACCTTCCATTCCTACCAGCAAACCGCCCATTGTTGTAACTCCCTTTGCCTCTGAAAAAATTTCCTCTACCTCCAAACCTTCCTCTATTCGCATACTAACCAGGGAAACTTTGATAACCACTTCGATTCACATTGTAATTCTGAGGATGTGTAGCAAGATTCACTGTCATAGCCTCTACTTCTTTATGATGCTTCTCAATTCTATTTTCTTGTGCAAGCAATAATGCTTCAATTTCTTCTACTGAATACGGATCAGTTCTAGAGAGAATGGATGTAACAAAACCATCATATTCTGAGGAAAGACCATCAAGAATTACCTCTATATGATCACTTTCTGTAATTGCATGTCCAACTGAAGCCAAAGAATCAACAAGATTCTTGATCTTTGAAAGATACTCGGTAGCTGTCATGGATCCCTTCTTCATAGTCTGTAGCTGCACCTTGAATTGCTTGATCTTTGCCTTTGTATGAGAGGCAAAGAAAGTTTCCACCTTTTCCCAGACCTGGTACGAGTATTCACATCCCACCATTCTTGTAAGAATGTTTTCTGACATTGTTGATAGCAGCCAAGACAGCAAGAGCTGATCTTGCTTCTTCCAAAGAACATACTGCTGAGATTACAATTTATAGACTAAGACTCAATTACTGAATTACACTAATGTCCCTAAGTAATAAACTGAAGACAAGATTAATAGAGCAAGATCAGAACCACACGAGACTCCTTATAGAGCACTACACCTGCACCCACCAAGACAAGCAGCCTAAGGAGTCTGTAGCCTTATCTCTAACACTCTCCCATTCTCTCTCTCAACAATTTCACCTTCTCTCCCTATTTGTCTATCTGTTTGTCTTCCTATCTCTCTCTAGCTCTCTCCTTAAATCTTCTCTTTCACTCTCTCTCTCCTCACTCTAAAACTTCACTCTCTCACTTGCTGTAAATCTTCCCTCAATCTCTCCCTGTCCCCTCCTCTAAAACTTCTATCATATGCTGTCTCTCACTCTGAAACCTCTCTCTCTCTCTCTCACACTTTGAAACTTCTCTCTACCCATTCTCTCTATCTCTCTCTTCGAATTTTTCTATATAAAAGTTCTCTCTCTCTTTCTCTAGTTCTCTCTAAAACTTCTCTGTCATTTGGTCTCACTAAAACTTCTCTTTCTCTCACTCAGTCTCACTCTTCCCAACACCTACCCTCTCTCTAAAACTTCTCGGTTTGTTTAAAACTTCTTTCACTTTCTCTCAAAAACTTCTGTTTGTCTCTTTCTCTCTGTCTAAAATTTGTCTCTCACTAACTCTATCTCTCTTTATCTCTCACTCCCTAACACACAGACACACTTTCCCTCTCTCTACCTCTCTCTCTAGACCTTCTCTTCATGTCACTCTCTCTAAAATTTCTCTCTCCCTCTCTCTCTCTCTCTCTCTCTCTCTCTTGCTCTTGCTCACCTCAACAGTCACACTCCTACTCTTTGTGCCCAACAATCTCTCTCACTCTCTCCCCCCAATATTCTTTCTGTATCTCTCTTTCTACCTCTCTCTCTCTCATTCCCTACATCTCTGTCTCTATCTCTCTGCCTCTCTTTCTCTCTTGCTTCTCCTCTCAATCTCTCTCTCCAAAACTTCTCTTTCTCTCCCGCTCTCTTTCTTGAAAAAATGTTAGTTTATCTCTTATGTCTCTCGCTCTGTTTTACTCTCTTTCTATCTTGTGGTCTTGCTCTAAAACATTTTTTTTCTCACTCTTTCTCTCCAAATCTTCTCCTTCTCTCTCACTCTTGCTCTCCCCAACACTTACACACTCTCTCTCTTTCTCTACATCTCTCCCTCTCAGTCTCTCTTTCCAAAACTTCTCTTTCTCTTTGTCTCTCCCCCTCTCTTAAACTTCAATCTTTTCCACTTCCTCTCTCAAAAAAATCACATTATCTCTCTCTGTTGCTCTCTCTCTCTTGTCTCTCTGTTTTGTCTCTCTCTATCTCTCTCATAGCCTCCCTCCAAAACTTCTCTTTCTCTCTCTCTCACTCTCACTTTCTGTCTCTCTCTCCAAAACTTATCTTTCTCTCTCCTTCTTGCTCTCTCTTTTAAACTTCTTTCTCTCTCACTCTCTCTCTCAATAACTTCAATTTCTTTGTTTGCCTGTCTATCTCTCTCTTTCCCTCTTCTCTCTCTAAAACTTCCTTGTCTCTCTCTCTCCAAATCTTCTCGTCCTCCCTCTCTGTCTTTCTTTCTTTCATTCTTTCTAAAGCTTCCCTCTCTCTCTAGCTCTTGCCCTAAAACTTCTCTCTCTCTCTTCAAAATTTCTTTCTCTTTTGCTCTCCTTCAAAATTCACTCTCTCTCTCCTCCTTTAAAACTTCTCTCATATGCTGTCTCTTTCTTACACTTCTCTCATATGCTCTCTCTCTCTATGTCTCTCTTGTTCTCTGTCACTCTTTACCTTTAGCTCTCTCTCTATCTTCTCTCTCTTACTTTCCCTCTCTGTTTCTCTCTTCAATACTTCTCTTTCTCTCTTACCCTCTCCCTCTCTCTCTTAAACTTCTTTCTCTCCTGCTCTCTCTCAAAAACTTCACTTTCTCTCTCTATCTGTTTGTCTCTCTCTTTACCTCTCCCTATCTTCTCTCTCCTACTTTCCATCTTTGTCTCTCTCTCCAAAAATTCTCTTTCTCTCTCTTCCTCTCACAATCTCTTAGACTTCTTTCTCTCCACTCACTTGCTCTCAACAACTTCACTTTCTCTATCCATCTGTCTCTCTCTCTCTCTCTATACCACTCCCCAACACACAAACATGCACTCTCCCTCTCCTTATTGCTCTCTGCATGTCACTCTTTAAAAATTCTCTCTCTATCTCTCCCCCTCCCCAACAACTTTTCTCTCTCTCTTTTTCTTGCTCTTGCTCTCCCTAACACTCACACACTCTCTCTCTACCCAACAATCTTTCTCACTCTCTGCCCCCGCCATTCTCTCTCTCTCTCATTCTCCCCAACACTCACACACTCCCTCTCTCTCTGCCCAACAATCTCTCTCACTCTCTTCCCCCACCATTGTCTCTCTATAAAACTTCTCCTATTCTCTACGTCTCTGTCTCTCTCTATCTGATGATAAAAACATGGTGGATATGGCTGATCCAAATCAAATTCCAAGTGGTCCAGTTACAAAAGCTAGAGCTAAAAGGTTCAACAAGGTTTTTAATGGGTTGATGCAGAGCATTTGGGATGAGGACATTTTTTTAGGCCCAAATACTTAGACTCAAGTGCAGATCAAGAATGGATTTCGTTGGTCCAAGTAGTGGGCTAATTTTAGCCTTTTTTACTAAAGCCCATAATACACTTAGAAGGATTACTTTCAGCTCAAGCACGTGGAATCATTCAGCAATTATAGGCCATAATTAGCAAGATTCACATGATTTAAGAGATGCTAGGAGATCAATTTTCTGGATAAAAATTGTGCTAGAGAAAAGGGTGTAGTTCAGCATATGTTAGGGAGTCACGTGGTTCTGGTGCTGTTAGCAATCTATTAGCCTTGGTTCAGTTTATTAGTTAGGGACATTAGTGTAATTCAGTAATTGAGTCCTAGCCTATAAATTGTAATCTCAGCTACACCATTTGTAGAATAATTCATTGAATCATATTTTCATTTCAGAGCTTTCACATTTAGAAGTTCTGAGCTTTCTTTCTTTCTTTCTTTCTTTCTTCTGAGGTTCTTGAGAATTTCAACATGGTATCAGAGCTTTGATCCAATGAGAGAGAATATGAATTCGTTTTCTTTAGCATCTCTGAATACTTCATTAGTTTCTTTTAGTCATTCTATTTCTGTGAAATTAGACAGCAATTCCTATCTACTCTAGAAACAGCAAGTTCTTGCAGCCATCAGAGGGCATGAACTAGAGAAATACATCAATGGTGGTCAAGAAGTGCCATCAAGATTTGCAGTAGATGAGCAAGGAAGAGTTCTTGGGATCTTGAGTCAGCAGTATGTCCTTTGGAAGAAGCAAGATCAGCTCTTGCTGTCTTGGCTTCTGTCAACAATGTCAGAAAGCATTCTTACAAGAATGGTGGGATGTGAATACTCATACCAGGTCTAGGAAAAGGTGGAAACTTTCTTTGCCTCTCATACAAAGGCAAAGATCAAGCAATTCAAGGCGCAGCTACAAACTATGAAGAAGGGATCCATGACAGCTACTGAGTATCTTTTAAAGATCAAGAATCTTGTTGATTCTTTGGCTTCAGTTGGTCATGTAATTACAGAAAGTGACCATATAGAGGTAATTCTTGATGGTCTTTCCTCAGAACATGATGGTTTTGTTACATCCATTCTCTCTAGAACTGATCCGTATTCAGCAGAAGAAATTGAAGCATTATTGCTTGCACAAGAAAATAGAATTGAGAAGTATCATAAAGAAGTAGAGGCTATGACAGTGAATCTTGCTACACATCCTCAGAATTACAATGTAAACCGAAGTGGTCGTCAAGGTTTCCCTGGTCAGTATACAAATAGAGGAAGGTTTGGAGGTAGAGGAAATTTTTTCAGAGGCAAAGGAAGTTATAACAATGGGCGGTTTGCTGGTAGGAATGGAAGGTTTTCTGATAAAAGCAACATTCAATGTCAATTATGTAGGAGATATGGACATCAGTCCTAGAATTGTTATCACAGATTTGATGAAAGTTTTCAAGGACCAGCTCAAGTGTCTAGCCACTTCAGCAAGACAACCAATGGCAGTGTCAGAAACACACCCTATGCAATGCTCACTTCTAACAGTAGCAGTAATGGCATTGATCAAGAATGGTATCCTGATTCTGGGGCCACTAATCATGTGACAGTGGATGCCTCTAACATTGTGCAGAAGACTCCATATAATGGAAAGCAGAAGGTGCACATTGGTAATGGCTCAGGTTTGTTCATTAAAAACATTGGTAATTCTCAGATTAAGTCTTGCTTTTCTAATCAAAATCTTTACCTAAACTCACTTCTTCATGTTCCAAATATTACCAAAAATCTTGTGAGTGTTTCTTAGTTTGCAAAAGATAATTATGTCTATTTTGAGTTCCATCCTGACTCTTGTTATGTTAAATCTCAAGATACTCATCAAATACTTTTGAAGGGGACTGTTAGAAAAGGCTTGTATGTCTTTGATCAATTTCATATTGAAAAGGAACCATATACCACTACAAAAGTGTCAGCAACTCATTCATCAAATGTTACTTCACCTGTTGTACATAGTTCCCATACTTCTTCTTTGTTAAATTCTTGTTCTGAGTTAGACAAATGGCATGTTAGATTGGGCCATGCTTCTGTACAAACTGTCAAGAGTGTACTCACTTCTTGTAACATCAGAATACCAAATAAAGAGCTTTCCTTTTGTTCATCTTGTTGCCTTAGTAAAATACATAAATTTTCTTTTGCCTCTTCTCAAATAGAATACTCAAAACCTCTTTAACTAATTCATTCTGATTTGTGGGGACCAGCACCGGTGTTGTCAAAAGAAGGACATAGATATTACATACATTTTGTAGATACCTTTACCCGCTACACATGGATTTACTTTCTTAAAAGCAAGTCTGATGCATTACAAATCTTTATTCATTTCAAGAAACAAGTAGAACTTCAAACCAACCACAAAATCCTTGCCTTACAAACTGATTGGGGAGGAGAATTTAGAGCTTTCACTGAATATTTGAAAGACCAAGGAATAGTTCATCGTGTTTCATGTCCTTATACACATGAACAAAATGGGCTTGCAGAAAGGAAACATAGACATATAACTGAGACTGGACTAGCCTTGCTTCACCAATCATCTTTACCTAGTTCATTTTGGACTGAAGCCTTTAGCACAGCTATGTATCTCATTAATAGACTACCCACACCAGTCTTAAATGGTTCTACTCCTTTTCAAACCTTATACAAAATCAAACCTGATTATTCTTCTCTTAAAGTCTTTGGGTGTGCCGCTTATCCTAACCTAAGGCCCTACAATAATCCCAAGTTTCAGTTCAAATCCATTGAATGCACCTTTCTTGGTTATAGTCCAGCACACAAAGGATACAAGTGTCTGCATCCTGATGGGAAAACAATTATATCTAGAGATGTCATATTTGATGAAAGTAGTTTTCCATTCAAGAACAACAAGGGTTCCTCACAGCAGTCACTTTCCAGTAACAAATCACATTTTGTTTCTCCTCCACCTTCAGCCATACCTCCTATTCTATCATTCTCTAACGCAAGACATCCTTAGAATACAAATGCATTTGCTGAACAAACAAATAACTCATGTGCACTTGCTAATAATACCAATATTATGGATTCTTTGCAACATGTTTCAGGTCCCTCTGCAGAGTTTGAAGTTCCTCAACGTCCATCTCAAACTATCCACCCAATGGTGACCCGTAGCAAAGCAAGGCACTCAAATCAAACAATCACTCAATGGTGACTAGTAGCAAAGCAAAAGGAACTGTACCAACAGTACTTACTGTTTCTAGAGAGCCTCAAACTGTTGAAGAAGCTCTTAATATACCAGAATGGAAGTGTGCCATGGATCTTGAGTATGCAGCGCTCATGAGCAACAAGACATGGAGTTTAGAAGCTTTACCCAAAGATAGGAGGCCTATAGGGTGCAAATGGGTGTTTAAAGTTAAAGAAAATCCAGATGGTACTGTCAACAAATATAAAGCAAGATTAGTTGCCAAAGGATATAATCAGGAGGCAGGAGTTGATTTTCAGTAAAACCAGTCACAATTCAGGTTCTTCTTACTTTGGCCTTATCAAAAGGGTGGAACATCCATCAAATAGATGTTAATAATGCCTTTTTAAATGGTGATTTGAATGAAGATGTATACATGCTGCAGCCTCCTGGATATGAATCAGCTGACTCATCTCAAGTTTGCAAGCTTCATAAGACTCTCTATGGCCTTAAGCAAGCTCCTCGTGCATGGTTTCAAAAATTGTCTGAAGCTTTACTTGATCTTGGTTTTACCAAGGCAAAATGTGATTCTTCCTTGTTTCTTCAGGTTACATCCCATCATTCTCTCTATGTTTTAGTCTATGTAGATGATATTTTGATTACTGGATCTTCACCAACTTTCATTCAGCACTTGATTGATCAACTGAATGCAAAGTTCTCATTAAAGGATCTTGGGAAACTTAAATATTTCTTAGGTATTGAAGTTACTTACAGTTCTGCTGGTGCAATATACTTATCTTAGTCCAAATACATTAAGGATCTTCTTACTAGAGCTGGTATGCAAGGTGCGAAGTCTATGCCCTCTCCTATGGCCTCAACACCAAATATCTTAGCCAGTAGTGGTTCTCCCATTTCTGATCAAGCTGCATACAGATCACTTGTGGGAGCATTACAATATATTACCATTACTAAACCAGAATTATCATATAGTGTAAACAAAGCTTGTCAATTTATGCATTGCCCTACAGATGTACATTGGAAGTTGGTTAAACGAATATTGAGGTATCTAGCAGGCACCATATGTCATGCTCTAGTTCTCCAAAGATCATCTGTTCCTGAGCTCACTGCCTTTTGTGATGCTGATTGGGCATCAGACATTGATGATAGGCGTAGCACCTCAGGTTTTTGTGTTTATCTTGGCCCTATTTCTTGGTCATCTAAAAAGCAAGCAACAGTGTCTAAATCAAGTACTGAAGCAGAATATAGAAGTCTGTCAAGTGTAGTGGTAGAATTGGCTTGGTTGCAGTCTTTACTCAGAGAACTCAGCATTCAACTACCAAAAGTTCCTAGAATATACTGTGACAATATGAGCATAGTCAACTTATCAGCAAATCCGGTCCTTCATTCAAAGACTAAACATATTGAACTAGATCTTTATTTTGTTCGTGAAAAGGTCAACAATAAAGAAATTGAAGTCTATCATATTCCGTCCCTTGATCAAACAGCAGATATTTTCACCAAGGCAGTCTCAACTTCAAGGTTTCTTCAACTTAGAGATAAGCTCAGTGTCATTCCTCTGCCAAGTCATACCATTGATCTTGAGGGGGGATGTTAGAGAAAAGGGTGTAGTTCAGCATATGTTAGGGAGTCACGTGGTTCTGGTGCTGTTAGCAATCTATTAGCCTTGGGTTCAATTTATTAGTTAGGGACATTAGTGTAATTCAGTAATTGAGTCCTAGCCTATAAATTGTAATCTCAGCTACACCATTTGTAGAATAATTCATTGAATCAGATTTTCGTTTTAGAGCTTTCACATCTAGAAGTTTTGAGCTTTCTTTCTTTCTTTCTTTCTTCTGAGGTTCTTGAGAATTTCAACAAATTGAAACTTTTTCTCTTTGGTTCTTTTTCTAGTGGAATTCATCCAACTTATTAAATGGTTCACCATCTCATTTGTGGCATCTCTACATACCAAGGTTCATGTTTTCTTACAAACATTGGGTTAAGGTTTTCACCTACAAAAATCTGATCATAGAATGGTCTTGGGAATCAATTTCATTGGCGGGTCTAATTATTCTTGGCAGAGTTCGCATATTTTGGCATCAGAGCACCAGTTCTATCCTCAGGTTTTGCCTATCTAATTTTAGTTTGGTAACCAATATTCTTTATTTCTTTTATTTAGATTCCAACTTCAGTTCATATATATTCAAAAAAAAAGAAACAAAGAAAAGAAAAGCTGCCAAAAAATGTGGTATTCAACAAAAAGAAAGAAGAACAAATCAGAAACTGCCAAAAACTCCCCTTTCTAGTATTCTTAACCCCTTTTTATTGATTTTATTGATTCTCTTGATTCCATATTCTTCCTTGAACCATTGATGAGTTTGTAATTGAATTGAGCCTATCTTGAATGGGAGAAGAAGATTGAATTTATTTTTGATTGCCACAACTATTCCAAAGGAAAGAAGGTAAAATTGGTGGCCATTGAGTTCTCTAATTATGCCATTGTTTGGTGGGATCAATTGGTGCTAAATAAGAGGCAGAATGGAGAATGGCAGGTGGAAACTTAGGAGGAGATGAAGATGATGATGAGAAAGCAATTTGTTCCAAGTCATTACTATTGTGAGTTATACAAGGAGTTGCAAGGTCTTCGGCAAGGAAACCAGAGTGTTGAGGATTACTATAAGGAGATAGAGATTGCAATGATCCAAGCCAATGTTGAGGAAGATCGTGAAGCTACAACGGCTAGGTTTTTGCATGGATTAAATCGGGAAATACAAGATAGAGTAGAGATGCAACATTATGTGGAATTAGAGGATATGGTGCACATGGCTATCAAAGTGAAGCAACAACTCAATAGGGGGTAGCTCACATGCAGCCCAAAACTCAGGTTCTACTTCTTGGAAACCAGGTTATACAAGGAAGGAGGACAAGCCTCAAGCATTCCCAACACCTAAACACAAATCTGAGCATAAAACTGAGAACACCGACCATGTTTTTCAAGGTAAAATTGAATCAGCTGTCATGACCTCCGCGCAACATGGGCAAGGAAAAATCAAGTTTATTTACACAAATATCTTTAAAAGAAAGGGTGGATGAGAGTATTTGTAAAATGGGGTTTAAGAAGGGGCTTAAAAGAAAATTGAGAGTCACCACCGATCTAAAATCTTGGTGAGATTGGACACCTTATAAAGAATGGTCTGTGTTTTGTTTTAAAATGGGTTCAGGGGTTGATTACATGTAAGAAAGGTGTTAGCACCCAATAATGCCCTTTCAGTACCATGTTAATTTTATGCCACTTGTACTTGCAATAAACTTCATCCATGCTTCCTTATTAAAGAAGGTTGAATAGTGTGATTTTTATATTGCAAATTTCTCAAAAAATAAATATCATCCTCTTCAGGTGAGAGCCCACTTTAAGTTCATGGGGATAAATGCGTTTACCTTTATTTACCATAACTTCCTTTAATAAAAGAATGGTAAGAAAATTGATTTTTGAAAATCCCAATAAGCTTTTTAAGAAATATAGATATAGACTCGTTCTCATTCAGGTGGGAGTCTAATCAAGCTATAAGAAAAAATGTTTTTACCTTTGTTTCTCGTAGCTTTTCCTAGGAAGCTTAATTGGATAATTTTTTGCAAAAAGAGAATAAGATAGGCCATTTCTCTTCAAGTGAGACCACTACAAGTTATAAAAATAAATGCCTTCGCCTTTTTTTTACAACTTGAAAAATTTTTTATTTTTATTTTTTTCTTGCAAAGAGAATATGAGGCTCCAACCATAAACAATGAAACAGAATCAAGAAGGGACAAGTTCCACATCAATGACATACCAAAACACTATGTAACAAAGCATTTTAGTGTGCAGAAATTCCAAAAGAATCATGCAGGCTGAGTTTAATCAATGTAGCAAGTCAATTCAGTATGGTCACCCAAGTTTAATCTACTCAGTGGGTCGACTCAGTATGGTCACACCTAATGACTCACATTAAACCAAGAGCATCCTATTTTCTCATCCAGACACAAACCAAAGGTGATAGAGTTCATCCAAGCAAACTAACTAGTCCATGTAAACAGGGCCTGATCACATTCATAAAAAATGTAGAACAGATGAGAAAGAAACAAAAGGGGAGAGGGGTGTACCTCTGGTCTTCAATGTGAGATCCTATGGCACCTGAACCATGGTCTATAACTCCTCCTTCTGTTGCTGTGTTGTTGTCTGCAAGCTTCCGATGCCTACCATGTTTGCTGCTACTATTGCAGCCAGTGGAACTTAATGAGGGGTGGTGCTCTTCTCTTGGTACATTGTCATGCTGTTGTCTTGCAGCTGGTGTGTGCTACAGCGACTGTTGTGTTATTGTCTTGCAACCAATGAACCGTGAATGATTCAGTAGCAGCCATCATCCTCCATTCTATAGCAGCCCTCATGCTTGCCACTGAAGTTGTTGAATTTTAATGAAAGTAAAATAATATAAAATAACAAAGGGGAGACAAATGCAAGTAGGTTTGCACTTTTTCATTTTCTTTCTCTTTTTATTTTTTATTGTCTATTTAACATAAAACAAGTAAATTTGATAATTAGTACTGCTTTATTTTTTTACCTTTTTCAAATAAAATTTAGAAATTCATGGAAAATAGCATTAATTTCATCAAACCAAACTGTAAAATCAGAATATTTTTCTAGCAAAAGGATTTTTTTCTATATTTTTTGGAAAAAAATGGATTGATAGAAATAATACAATTACATTTTTGATTTTTCATCAAAAATTTTTCAAACTAGTATAAAAAATTCTAAAATAATTTTATAAATCCACCATATATTTTATTTCATTTTTCCAAAAACTTTTTTTCTTTTTTTTTGGTTTTATGTATTTGGGCAGGGATTTTGTGCACCACACCCTATGAAGGGTGCACTACTTTTTAGCATTACACATTGTAATGCCACCAAGCTAGAGCCTTCAACCTAAATGGAGTGAGAGAGAGAGATTTCTCTCACCTGTGAATATCAACCCAAACATCCATGCAAAGGCAATGCAAACCGCATGCATGCAAGCTAAAACCTCAGCCTGGACTTACTTTATAAGCCTTAACCATCTAATAATGCCAAGCATAATTCATGTTGATAGAAAATGAGGGGTACAAGGGGACCTTCAAGAAAGAAAGCAGGGATAAAAATGCACCTTTGTTCAAGCTTTAGGCTTCTCTTTGCACTCTTTCCTCTCTCACTCAATTCTTCTATTTTCTCTCTTTCTCTCTTCTTCTTCTTTTTTTTTTCCCAAGTTGTTGTGTTCTCTCCCCCCTTGTCTTTACTCTGTCAGACTCCCTTCCTTTTTAAAGCCTCTACATTGGGACTCTCCCTCTCGCTCTCTCTTAGTTTCTTTCTGTTGCTCCAGTTTATTTGTCTTCTTTTTTTGGTCCTTCCTTTGCATGTCTCTTCCTCTTATTTTCTTTTTGTTTTGGATCCTTCTTCCTATTTTTTTCATTTTGAGCTCCCTCTTGGCCATTCTCTATGTGCCTTCTCTTATTACCTTGGTCTCTCTTGTTTTGTTTATGCTCTCTCTCTCAGATACTCTCTTTGTTTTTTCTTCTCTCCTTCTTTCTTTCTACTCACAAACTATTCTCTTGTATCTCCTTGTTATCTCCTTCCATGGCTCCTCTTATGCTCTCTGCTTCTCTTTGTTTTATTCTTCCTTATTTGCACTTTTGTTTTTTTTTTTTTTCACTACTTTCTCTTGGGTCTCTTATACTTCCCCTTTTGTCTCTTTTTCTTGGTCTCTCCCCCATGTCTCTCTTGGTTGATTTTTTTCTTCGGTCTCTTCTCCTTGGTTGCTTCTCTTTGTATCCTTTCTTTTGGGTGCATGAAGGTGAGAGCATGAGCTTAAAACAAAGGAGTTCCAAGATGAGCTCATGTGTATGGATACTTATAAAGGAAAGCAGTAGGCCATGTTCTCTGCTTCCTCGAAAATTCCTTTTTTTCTTTTGTTTTAATTCTTTTGAAATTTTCTTTTCATATTTTTTAATTTTCTTTTTTTCAATTTTGGTTTTTAAATTTTTGTTTAACCTATTCTGTATTTTTATTTCAATTTTAATTATTTGCTCAAACCATATTAGATGTCAACACTCATGATCTCTACGACTTCTCTTCTCTCTCTCTCTCTAAAAATTATTGCTCTCTCTTTCTCTCTTTAAAACTTCTTCCTCTCTTTTTCTCTCTCTCTCCACCATTCTCTCCCTTTCTGGAACTTTTCTGTCTCTCTCTCTCTCTCTTTCTCTTGTTATCTTTCTTTCTCTCACTCACCTCTCTAAAACTTTCCTCTCTTTTCTCTCTACCTCTAAAATTTCTTTCTCTCTCCCTCTTGCTCTCCCTCTCTTTCCTGCCACCACACTCTCTCTACCTCTCCTTTTCTCTTGCTCTTTTTGTAATAATTCTCTCTTTCTCCCTAAAGCTTCTTTCTCTCTATCTCTCTGTCTGTCTCACAATCTCTCTCTCCCATTCTCTCACTTGCTCTCTTTCTCTCTCTAAAACTATACTTTCTCTAACTAAAATTTTTCTATCTCTCTCTTTCACTATATCTCTCTCTCCCCAACACCCTCTCTCTCTTTCTGTTTCTCCCCTAATCAATCTTTCTCCCACATCATTCTCCAAAACTTCCATTTCTCTTTTTGCTTTCTCTCTCTCTCTCTCTCTCCATCTATAAAACTTGGTTGCCACTCTCTTATTCACTCACAAATTTTTCAAACTCTCTCTCTTTCTCTTGGGCTAACATGTCTCTCTTACACTCTCCTCCTCTAAAACTGATATCATTCTGTCTCTATCTAAAACTTTGCTTTCTCTCTCTCTCCCTCTCTAAAACTTCTTTGTCACTCTATCTCTCACTAAAACTTCTCTCTTCGCCACACTCTCTTCTCTCAAACCTCTCCTTCTTTCTTTTCCTCTCTCTCTCTAAAACTTCTCTTTTGCTCTCTCCATCTCTCCCTCTCCCTCTCCTTGTCTAAAACTTTTCCCTTACTCTCTCTCTCTCTCTCTCTCTCTCTCTCTCTCTCTCTCTCTCCCCCCCTCCCAAACATGTCTCTCTCTTTCTCCCCTTGTCCTTTAAAACTTCTCTTTCTCTCAATCTCTTTGTCACTCTCTCTCAAATCTCTCTTTCTCTCCCTTGCTCTATCTCTCTCTCTCTCTCTTTTTCTCTCTCTAAGACTTCTTCTCTCTTTTTCTCTCTATCTTAGCCTTTCTCTCCATCTCTTAAACTTCTCTATCTCTCTCTTTCTCTCTTTCACTCACCCTCTCCAAAACTTTCCACTCTATCTCCCTCTGTGTCTCTAAAACTTCTTTCTCTCTCTCTCTACCTCTTGTTCTCCCTCTCTCTTTCCCCCTAACATATTCTCTCTCCCTCTCCTTTTCTCTCTCTTTTTGCAACAGTTCTCTCTCACTTTCTGTAAAACTTCTTTCTCCCTTTCTCTCTGTCTCCCTCACACTCTCTCTATCTCACTCTCTCACTTGCTCTCTTTCTCTCTCTAAAACTATATTTTATCAAATTAAAATTTCTCTCTCTCACACACACTCTCTCTCTTGCTGTATATCTCTCTCTCTCCAACAAACTTTCTCTCTTTCTCTCACTCCCCTAATCATTCTTTCTCCCTCACTATTCTCCAAAACTTCCATTTCTCTCTTTCTCTCTCTATGAAAAACTAGTTTATGTTTCTCTCATTCTTTCTCAACCTTTTCAAACTCTTTCCCTTTCTTTCACTCTTGTGCCAACATGTCTCTCTTTGTGTATCACTCACCCTACTCTAAAACTTATCTATCACTTAGAGCTTCACTTACTTTCACACTCTCTAAAACTTCTCTTTCTACTACTGTTTTCTCTAAAACTTATCTTTTGCTTTTTCCCTCTTTCTCCCCTAAAACTTCTCTCTCTCCCTCTCACTCTTCCTCTCTAAAAACTTCTTTGTCTCTCTCTCTCTCTCTCTCTCTCTCTCTCTCTCAAACTTTTCTTCCTTTTACTCTCATTCACACTCCAAAACTTCTTTCTCACTCTCTCTTTCTCTCTCTTCTCTCTTCTAAAACTTCTCTCTCCCTTTCTGAAACTTCTCTTTCTCTCTTTCTTTTCTTTCTCTAAAACTTCTCTTTCTCTCTCTCACTGAGCCTCCTAAATTTCTTTTTCTCTTTCTCTAAAATTTCTCTCTCTTTCACACTCTCTGAATTTCTCTTTCTCTCTCTCTCCTCCTCTCTCAATCTTTAAAACTTCTCTTTCTCTCTCTCTTTCTCTCTCTCCAACATTTCTACCTCTATCTCTTTATCTGTCCATATCTCCCACTCTCCCTTATTCACTTTCTCTCTCACCTTCTTATTCTGTCTCTCTCTAAAACTTCTCTAACTTTTGCCTCTAACTAAAATTTCTTTCTCACTCTTTCAGACACAAGAAAACTTCCCACACTCTCCCAACCATGTCTCTATCTCTCTCTTAAATATCTCTCTCTCTCTCTCTCTCTCTTTTTCTCTCTCCCTCCCCAAATTTCTCTGTCTCTACCTTTCTCCCTCTCCCCATCTCTCTGTCACTATTTCTCTCACTCCCCACACCCTCTCTTTCTTTCTTCCTCTCTCTCTCCCCAACACACACTCTCTCTCTTCCTCTCCCTAACACACTTTCTCTTCCCCTCTCTCACCCCTCAAATCATTCTTTCTCCTCATCTTTCTCCAAGACTTCCATTTCCCTCTTTTCTCTCTCTCTCTCTCTAAAACATGTCTACCTCTCTCTCATTCTCTCTCTAAAACTTCTCTCACTTTTTCTCTCACTCTCTTCCTCTTCTTCTAAAACTTCTCTCATTAGAGAGAGAAAGAGAGAAACTTTGGTGAGAAGAAGGAAAACTTTAGATAGAGAAGGAGAAAAACTTTTGAGAGAGTGAGAGAGAGAAACTTTAAAGAGGGAAAGAGAGAAACCTTAAAGAGAGCAAGAAAGAAGCATTAGAGTGAGAGAGAGAGAGAAAGAAAGTGAGAAATAGAGACAGTGAAAGAGAAAAAGGAAGAGAAGTTTTAGCCACACTCTGCCAACCATGTCTCTATCTCTCTCTTAAATATCTCTCTCTCTCTCTCTCTCTCTTTTTCTCTCTCCCTCCCCAAATTTCTCTGTCTCTACCTTTCTCCCTCTCCCCATCTCTCTGTCACTATTTCTCTCACTCCCCACACCCTCTCTTTCTTTCTTCCTCTCTCTCTCCCCAACACACACTCTCTCTCTTCCTCTCCCTAACACACTTTCTCTTCCCCTCTCTCACCCCTCAAATCATTCTTTCTCCTCATCTTTCTCCAAGACTTCCATTTCCCTCTTTTCTCTCTCTCTCTCTCTAAAACATGTCTACCTCTCTCTCATTCTCTCTCTAAAACTTCTCTCACTTTTTCTCTCACTCTCTTCCTCTTCTTCTAAAACTTCTCTCATTAGAGAGAGAAAGAGAGAAACTTTGGTGAGAAGAAGGAAAACTTTAGATAGAGAAGGAGAAAAACTTTTGAGAGAGTGAGAGAGAGAAACTTTAAAGAGGGAAAGAGAGAAACCTTAAAGAGAGCAAGAAAGAAGCATTAGAGTGAGAGAGAGAGAGAAAGAAAGTGAGAAATAGAGACAGTGAAAGAGAAAAAGGAAGAGAAGTTTTAGAGAGAGAATGATAAAGAGATAGACATGTTTCAAAGAGAGAGAGAGAGTGAAAGAGAGAAATGGAAGTTTTGGAGAAAGATGGGGAAGAAAGAATGATTAGAGGTGAGCGAAAGAGAGAGTAAGATGGGGAAGAAAGAATGATTAGAGGTGAGCGAAAGAGAGAGTAAGTGTATTAAGGAGAGTGAGAGAGAGTGTGTTGGGAAGCGAAAGAAGGAGATAGCGAGAGAGAGAGAGAGAGAGAGAGAGAGAGAGCCTTTAGAGAGTGATGGATGGAAAATTTATAGAGAGAATTAGGGAAACATTGTAGAGGGAAAGAGAGAAACTTTAGAGACAAAAAGATAGAAAGTTTGGAGAGAACAAGAGAGAAACACTAAAGAAAGAAGAGAGAAACATTGGAATTAGGAAGAGAGAAACTTGTGAGAAAGAGAGAGGGAGAAACTTTAGAGAAAGAAAGAGAGAAATTTTAGAAAAAGAAAGAGAAAAGTTTCGCGAGAGAGAAACACAGGAATTTTAAAGAAAGAAAAATGGAAACCTTTGATAGAGAAACACAAAAACTTTAGAAAAAGAAAGACAGAACCTTTAAAGTGAGACAGATAGAAAATTTATAGAGAGAAATAGGGAAATAATATAAGGAGAAAGAGAGAAAGTTTAGAGAGAGAAAGGTAGAAAGTTTAGAGAGAACAAGAGCAAAACTTTAGAGAGAGCAAGAGTGAAACATTAGAGTTAGACATAGAAAGATAGAAACCTTTGAGAGAGAAAGACAAAAACTTTAATGAAAGCAAGAGAGAAACTTAAGATAGAAAAAGAGTGAAGTTTTTGAGAGAGAGAGAGAGGGGGAAACTTTAGGGGGAGAAATATAGAAGTTTTCAAACTCTCTCTCGCCAATATGTCTCTCTTTCTCTCTCACTCTCGAAAACTTATCTATCAGTC
Source organism: Dicorynia guianensis (assembly GCA_037013595.1). Lineage (NCBI taxonomy): Eukaryota > Viridiplantae > Streptophyta > Magnoliopsida > Fabales > Fabaceae > Dicorynia > Dicorynia guianensis. The sequence continues at coordinate 10,388,185 of JASUAB010000015.1, forward strand.
TATCTCTCTCTAAAACTTCTTTTTCTCTCACCTCCTCTCTAAAACTTCTCTATGATTTTGCCTCTCACCAAACTTCTCTCTTTGCCATACTCCTTGTCAAACCTCTCTTTCTTTCTCTTCCTCTCTCTCTATAAAACTTTTCCTTTACTCTCTCTCTCTCTCTCTCTCTCTCTCTCTATCTCTTGCTTTCCCTTTCTTTCAATCCTCAACATGTCTCTCTCACTCTTCTCATCTAAAACCTTTTATTACTCTGTCACTCCCCCTCTCTCTCTCTCCTTGCGCTCTAAAACTTTTCTCTCTTTCTCTATGTCTCTCTAAAACTTTTCTCTCTAGCGATCTCTCAAACTTCTCTTTCTCTGTCATTCAATAAAATGTCCTTCACTCTCTCCACTACATCTCTCTCTCTAAAACATCTCTTTCTTTCCCTCTCTTGATCATGTCTCTCTATTTTTCTCTCATTCTCTTTCTCCCCATCTCTCTTTTTCTCTCTCTATATTTTTCTCTCTCGCTCACTATATCTCTCTTTCTCCTCAACACCCTCTTTCTCTTTCTCTCTCTCCCTCCCAAAGACACTCTCTCTCCCCAACACACACATACTCTGTCTCCCTTCCTTTCTCCTTTTCTATGTCTTCCCCTAATCATTCTTTCTCCCCCATCATTCTCCATTCCATTTCTCTCTTTTGGTCTCTCACTCTCTCTATGTAAAACTTGTCTATCTCTCTCTCATTCTCTCTAAAACTTTTAAAACTCTCTCTCTAGCCAACATGTCTCTCTTTCTTTCTCACTCTCTCCTCCTCAAAACTTATTTGTCACTCTGTCTCTCTCTAAAACTTTTCTTTCTCTCTCTCTTCCCCTCTCTAAAACTTCTTTGTCACTCTGTCTCTTAGTAAAAGTTCTCTATTTGCTAGACTCTCTCTCTTAAACCTCTCTTTCTTTCTCTCTTCCTCTCTCTAAAACTTTTCTTCTACTCTTGCTCTCTCTCTCTCTCTCTCTCTCTCTCTCTCTCTCTCTCTCTTTCCCTCCCTTTCTCTCTCTCCCCAACATGTCTCTGTCTCTCACACTCCTCATCTAAAATTTTCTCTTACTCTATCTCTCTCTTTCCCTCTCTCTTTCTCTCTCTCTCTCTCTCCTCATCCTCTAAAACTTCTCTTTCTCACACGCTCTTTGCCATGCTCTCTCAAACCTCTCTTTATCACTAAAACTTTTCTCTCTTGTGATCTCTAAAACTTCTCTTTTTCTCTCCCTAGAACTTGTCGCTTTCTCTTCCTCTCTTTTTCTCAATCTCTCTCTCTGCCTTTCTCTTCCTCTCTATCTTTTGCTCTCTCTAAAACTTCTCTCTCTTTCTCTTGCTCTCACTCACCCTCTCTAAAACTTTCCTCTCTATCTCACTCTTTGTCTGTAAAACTTCTTCTTGTCTTTCTCTCTCCCTCTTGCTCTCCCTCTCTCTCACCCAACATATTCTCTCTCCCTCTCCTTCTCCCTATCTCTCTTTCTGTAATAGTTCTCTCTCGTTCTCTCAAAACTTCATTCTCTCTATCTCTCTGTCTCTTTGACACACTCTCTCCCACTCTCTTACCTCTCTCTTTTTCTCTATAAAACTATATCTTAGTATCTCAAATATTTCTCTCACTCTTTCTCTCCTGCAATATCTCTCTCTCCCTAACACCCTCTCTCTCTCTCTCTCTCGCACCAACATGTCTCTCTTACTTTCTTCTCCTTTAAAACTTATGTCACTCTATCTCTCTCTAAAACTTCTCTTTCTCTCTCTCTCCCCCTCTCTAAAACTTCTTTGTCACTCTATCCCTCACTAAAACTTCTCTCTTTGCCACACTCTCTCTCTCTCGAACCTCTCTTTCTTTCTTTTCCTCTCTCTCTAAAACTTCTCTTTTGCTCTTTCTCTCTCTCTCTCTCTCTCCCCATCTCCATCTCTCCTTCTCCCTCTCTCCCTCTCTCTTTCTCCTCAACATGTCTCTCTCTATCTGTTTCTCTCTCTCTCCTTGTCCTTTAAAACTTCTCTTTCTCTTATACTCTGTGCCACTCTCTCTCAAACCTCTCTTTCCCTCCCTCACTCTATTTCTCTTTCTCTCTTTCTCATGATCTCTAAAACTTCTCTATCTCTTTTTCCTCTCTCTAAAACTTCTTTCTTTCTCTCTCTGACTCACCCTCTCCAAACCTTTCCTCTCTATCTCTCTGTGTCTCTAAAATTTCTTTCTCTCTCCCTCTCCATTTCTCTCTCTTTCTGTAACAGTTCTCTCTCACCCTCTTTAAAACTTCTTTCTCTCTTTCTATCTATCTCTCTCTATAAATATTCTCTCTCAAACTAAAATTTCTCTCTCTCACTCTCTCTCTCTTGTTATATATCTCTCTCTCCAACACCCTTCTCTCTTTCTCTCTCTCTCTCTCTCTCTCTCTCTCTCTCTCTCTCTGTGTTAAACTTATTTGCCTCTCTCTCATTCTCTCTCAAGCTTTTCAAACTCTACCCCTCTCTTTCTCTCTTGCACCAACATGTCTTTCTTTCTCTCTCACTCACTCCTACTTTAAAACATATCTATCACTCTAGAGATTTACTTTCTCTCACACTCTCTCTGAAACTTCTCTTTCTACCATTCTCCCTTTCTCCAAAACTTGTCTTTTCCTCTTTCCCTCTCTTTCCCCCTAAAACTTCTCTCTCTCTCTCTCTCTCTCTCTCTCTCTCTCTCTCTCTCTCTCATCCTCTCAAACTTTCTTCTCTATCTCTCCCTCTCTTTCTCTAAAATTCTTTGCCCTTTTCTCCTTCTCTCTCTAAAACTTTTCTTTCTCTCTCTTACTCACTCTCAAAAACTTCTTTCTCTCTCTCTCTCTCTCTCTCTCTCTCACTTTTCTTCCTTTCACTCACTCACTCTCCAAAACGTCTTTCTCACTCTCTCTTTCTCTCACTCTCCTCTAAAACTTCTCTTTCTCTCTTTCTTTTCTCTCTTTAAAAATTTTCTTTCTCTTTCTCACTCAGCCTCCCAAATTTCTTTCTCTCTATAAAATTTCCTTCTCTCCCATACACTCTCTCTAAAATTTCTTTCTCTCTCTCTCTCTCTCCCCCCCTCTCTATCTCTAAAACTTCTTTTTCTCTCTCTCTCTCTCTCTCCAACATTTCTACCTCTATCTCTCTATCTCTCTCTCTCCCACCTCTCCTTCTCTTTCTCTCACTCTTCTCATTCTATCTCTCCCTAAAACTTCTCTTTCTCTCTCTCTTATTCTTCTCTCCCCTCAAACTTCTTTTTGTCTCTGTCTTTCTCCCTCTCCCCATCTCTCTCTCTCATGCTATTTCTCTCTCTTCCCCCAACACCCTCTCTCTTTCTCCCTCTCTCCTCCCCAACACATCCACTCTCTCCCTTCCTCTTCCTAACACACTTACTTTCTTTCTCCTCCAATCACTCTTTCTCCCCATCTTTCTCCAAAACTTCCATTTCTCTCTTTTGCTCTCCCTCTAAAACATGTCTACCTCTTTCTCATTCTCTCTCTAAAACTTCTCTCACTTTTTCTCTTTTTCTTTCTCTCTCTCTCTCTCTCTCTCTCTTCCTCCTTCTCTAAAACTTTTCTTATTAGAGAAAGAAAGAGAGAAACTTTGGCGAGAAGAAGGGAAACTTTAGAGAGAGAAGGAAACAAACTTTTAAGAGGGTGAAAGAGAGAAACTTTACAGAGAGCAAGAGAGAAGCATTGAAGTAAGAGAGAGAAACTTTAGAGAGAGAAAGAATTGAGAAAGAGAGAGAGAGAGAGAGAGAGAGAAAGAGAAAAGGTAAGAGAAGTTTTAGAGAGAGAATCAGAGAGAGGTAGACATGTTTTAGAGAGAGAGAACGAAAGAGAGAAATGTAAGTTTTGGAGAAAGATTGGAGAGAAAGAATGATTAGAGGAGAGAGAGAAAGAGAAAGTGTGTTAGGGAGAGGGAGAGAGTGTGTGTTGGGGAGGAAGAGAGGGAGAAAGAGAAAGAGAGAAACTTTAGAGAGAGAGACAGAAAGAGAGAAAGAGAGAACCTTTAGAGAGTGACACATAGAAACTTTATAGAGAGAATTAGGGAAACATTGTAGAGGGAAAGAGAGAAACTTTAAAGACAATCAGAAGAGAGTTTGGAGAGAACAAGAGAGAAACATTAGAGAGAAAGGAGAGAAACATTGGAGTTAGGAAGAGAGAAACTTGATAGAGAGAGAGAGAGAGAGGAAGAAACTTTAGAGAAAGAAAAAGAGAAATAAGGAAACGATGTAAGGAGAAAGAGAGAAACTTTAGAGAGAGAAAAATAGAAAGTTTAGACAAAACAAGAGCAAAACTTTAGAGAGAGGAAGAGAGAAAATTAGAGTTAGACATAGAAAGACAAAAACCTTTGAGAGAGAAAGACAAAAACTTTAATGAGAGCAAGAGAGAAACTTTAGATAGAAAAAGAGAGAAGTTTTGGAAAAAGAGAGAGAAACTTTAGGGAGAGAAATACAGAAAGTTTAGAGAGAGAGCAAGAGAAAAACTTTACAGAGAGAAATAGAGAAGCATTAAAGTAGAAAGGAGGGAAACTTTTGCAAGAGAAAGAGAGCAACTTTAGAGAGAGAAGGAGAGAAACTTTTGAGAGAGTAAGAGAGAAACTTTGGAGAGGGAAAAAGAGAAACAAGGAAACTTTAGATAGTGAAAGATATAAACTTTAGAGAGACAAAGTGAGAAACATAACAGAGAAAAAGACTAAAACTTTTGAAGGAGAAAGTCAGAAACTTTAGAGAAAGAAAGAAAAACTTTAGAAAGAGAGAGATACTTTAGAGACAGAAAGACAGTAACTTTAGAGAGAGAACTTTATAGGGAGAATGATACAAACATCATAGAGAGAAAGAGAAAAACTTTTAAGAGAGAAAGACAGAAACTTTACAGACTGAAAGAGAGAAAGTAGAGAGAGAGAGACAAAGAAACTTCAGAAAGAGAAACTAAGAAACTTTAGAGAGAGAAAACAGAAACTGGAGGGGGAGAAATGCAGAAACATTAGAGGGAGAGAGACAGAAACTTTAGATACAGAAAAAACAGAAACTGTAGGGGGAGAAATAACAAAAAATTATAAACCCTAGAGAGAGAAAGAGAGAAATTTTAGTGAGAGAGAGAAACAGAAAAACTTTAGATTGAGAAAGAGAGAGACTTTAAAGAAAGAAAGACAGAAACTTTAGAGGGGGAAAGAAAGAAAGTTAATAGAGACAAAGATAGAAACTTTAGAGAAAGAAAGAAAGAATGAAACTTTAGAGAGACAAAGAGATAAACTTTAGAGGGAGAAATACAAAAAATTTTGAGAGAGAAAGCCAAAAAGTTTAGAGACATCAAGCAAGAGAGAGGGGGGAGTGAGAGGGAGAAAGAAACATTAGATAGAGAAAGAGAGAAACTTTAGAAAGAAGAAGGGAATCTTTAGAGGGGAGAGAAACTTTTGAGAGTGAGAGAGAGAAACTTTTAAGAGGGAAAGAGAGAAACTTTACAAAGGGCAAAAGAGAAGCTTTAGAGTAAGAAACAGAGAAACTATTGAGAGAGAAAGAGACAGGAGGAGAGAGAGAAACTTTACAGAAAAGAAGTTAAATTTTAGAGTGAGAAGGAGAGAAACTCTAGACACTAAAAAATTGAAACTTTAGAGAGAGAAAGAGGGAAACTTTTGAAGAGAAAGGCAACAACTTTTATGATAGAAAGAGAAAAACCTTAGAGAGAGAAAGTGAGAAACTTTGGAGAAAGAACAAGAGGAATTTGAGAGAGTGAAAGGCAAAAATTTTAGTGAGCGAGACTAAAGTTTAGAGAGAAAAACATAGAAACTTTAGAGATAGAAAGACAAAAACTTTTGATAGAGAAGGAGAGAAGCTTCAGAGATATAGAGTAAGTAACACATTAGAGAAAGACAAAACTTTAGGGATGAGAGACAGAATGAAAGAGAGACAAAAAGGAAGAAATTTTAAGAGAGAAAGAGAGAAAATTTAGAGATAGAAAGATAGAAAACTTAGAGAGAGAAACAGAGAAACATTTTAGATAGAAAGAGAGAAACTTTAGATAGAGAACTATAGAAAGTTTATAGGGTGAAAGACAAAAAGTTTAGAGAGGGCAAGAGAAAAGCACTAGAATGAAAAAGTGGGAAACTTTAGAGCGAGAGAGAGAGAGGGAGAGAGAGAGAAACTTTTGAGAAAGAAAGAAAGGAACTTTAGAGAGAAGAAGAGAAACTTTGAGAGTGAGAGATAGAAACTTTATAGAGAGAGAAACTTTGGAGACTGAAATAGAGAAACTTTAAAGAAAGAAACAAAGAAACTTTAGATAGTGAAAGATAGAAACTTTAGGGAGTGAAAGAGAGAAACTTTAGAAAGAGAAAGAGAGAAACATTAGAGAGAGAAAGAGAAGAACTTTAATGAAAGAAGGAGTACAATTTTAGAGAGAAAGACAAACTTTAGAGAGAGACTAAAAATTTTAGAGAGAGAAACATAGAAATTTTAGAATAAGAAAGATAAACCCTTAGAAAGAGAAAGACAAAAACTTTAAAGAGAGCAAGGGAGAAATTTTTGAGAGATAAAGAAAGAAACTTTTGTGAGAAAGATAGAAACCTGATAGAGAGAAAGAAGGAAGCCATAGAGAGAGAGAGAGAGACAGAATCTTCAAAGAGATAAAGAGAAACTTTGGACAAATGAAGAGATAAACTTTAGAGAGAAATAGAGAGAGTGAAACTCTAAAGAGAGAAGCACAAAATCTTTCGGAAGAGAGAGAGAGATAGAAAGAGTGAAACAGATAACCTTTAGAGAGTGATGAATAGAAAATTTAGAGAGAAATAGGGAAACATGATAGAGAGAAAGTGAGAAACTTTAAAGAGAGAGAGAGAAATTTTAGAGCGAACAAGAGAGAAACTTTACAGAGAGCAAGAGAGAAACATTAGAGTTAGGAAAAGAGAGACTTTTGAGAGAGAAATAGGGAAACTTTAGTGAGAAGGAAAGAGAGAGAAACATGCGAGAGAGAAAGGGAGAAACTTTAGAGAATGAAAAAGAGAAATTTTAGAGAGAGAAAGGAAACACTTTATAGAAAGAGAAACACAGAAAATTTAGAGAAAGAAAGACGAAACCTTTGAGAGAGAAAAATAGAAACTTTAGAGAGAGAAAGACAGAACCTTTAAAAGGAGATAGAGAGCAAATTCATAGAGAGAAATAGAGAAACATTATAGAGAGAAAGATAGAAAGTTTAGAGAGAATAGGAGAGAAACTTTAGAAAGAGCAAGAGAGAAACATTAGAGTTAGAAGAAGAGAAACTTTCGAGAGAGAAAGTGGGAAATTTTACAGAGAGGGAGGGAGGGAGAGAGAGAGAAACATTTGAGAAAGAAAGAGAGAAACTTAAGAGAAAGAAAAAGAGAAATTTTAGACAAAAAAAGATGAAAAACTTAGAGAGAGAAAGATAGAAACTTTAGATAGAAAAAGAGAGAAGTTTTTGAGAGAGACAAAGAGAAACTTTAGGGAGAGAAATATAAAATGTTTAGAGAGAGCAATAAAGAAACTTTAGTGAGAGCAAGAGAGAAGCATTAGAGTAGGAAGGAGGGAAACTTTAGAGATAGAAAGAGAGAAATTTTTGAGAGAGTGAGACAAAAACTTTGGAAGGGAAAGAGAGAAACAAAAAACTTTTGATAGTGAAAGAGAGAAACTTTAGAGAGAGAAAGAGAAAAACTTTGAGATAGAAAGATAGTAACTTTAGGGAGAGAAACTTTATAGGGAGAAAGATACAAACATAAAAGAGAGAAAGAGATAAACTTTTGGGAGAGAAAGAAAGAAACTTTAAAGAGAGAAAGAGAGAAACTTAAGAGAGTGTAGACACTTAATTTTGTCCAGCTCATTCTTAATTTGATCCTAATTTTAGACTAAATCCAAAGCCCAAACAAACAATTAAAAGGAAAATAAAATAAGCCAAAATTAAACCAAAAAATTAAAAATTAAACCCAAAGATAAATAACCAAGATGACAAGAATAGCATGATAAAATGAAAGATAATGGAACAGAAGAAATAAGAAGATAAAAGTTAAAATAGATAATAAAACACTAGAGATAACAGAAAATAAATTTCAGAGATTAATAATATAAAATAAATTCAAGATAAATAAAGAGGATTAAAATAAAAAGTAAATCTAAGAAGATAGAGAATAGATAACAATTAAGATTACATATTAAAATAAAATATAAATAATATAACATGATAAATTTTAAAAGAAAACAAATTAAAGGATAAAAGAGATGAAAGATAAGTTAAAAATTACAAAGTAAGATAAACCCATTATAATACAAGATAAAATAAGATAAAAGAACAACGAGATAACATACAGCTTAAATTAGGAAACAAGAGTTGGCATAAGAAAGAAATTCCAAAGAATACAATTATACAAACCCCATTACGCACACAAAAAAATGAGTTACGGAAAAGGAAAAGGGAAAAATATAAACATCTACACTTTTTGGCCTGCATCAACACTTTTCATACTTCATAGCAAAAAAAAAAAAAAAAAGAAACAAAATAGAACCTTTGTTACCCAACTCCAATCTTGAACCCCACCCTTTATAACCAAAAACACACCTTGCATCCAGGATTGGGATCCCCTGCCATAAAGGCAAGGGAGAGTGAGAGAGAGAAAGAGAGAAAATTAAGAGAGAGAAAAAGTAGTAAGGGAAAAAAAGTGGATCTCACATATTAAATATTAGAGAGAGATAAAGAGAAAGTTGCCAAAGTTAGAGAATAAGAAAGTTAGATGATCCAAATCTCTTACAACCATCCTTTCCAGCACACATCCCTTTCAATTTACGCTAAAAAGATTGCCAAAAACCAAGAAAAACCCCTCCATTTCATGAAAGAAATTCATTGTCTCTCTTCTCCACCTCAACCTTTGTCTTCAAACTCCTTCCACCACATCTCACACCAAAACTTTTTCATAGTTCTTAGTTAGTTCATCTGAGCTCCTTCCAAAGCAAGATCCCTCACCACCAATTGGAGAACTCACCATCACTACACCCTACTGGAGCCATGACATTGCTTGAGTGAAGCCTTGAGAAATTGCCATGCTACTCACCATTGCTGCACATCTAGTGGTCACAATCAGCACTGTTGTCATTGCTGAAGCTCAACCATGCTATAGTGTTCCTATTCAAGAAGTCCCACTGCTGTTTACTGAGAGGAACCAGCACCATTCTCCCTATCTCACTTCCTTAAAGCATTGTGCTTGATTTTTGACTCAATTTGCTCTAGTTCTGTAGCCACGAAAGAAGGATTTAAAGGTACGGCATCTAACCCAAACCAGTCTCAGGTAATTTTATTCCAATTGCCGGAGTTGAAACCTGTAGAAGATTCACAAGGAGAAGTTTTGGAGAGTGGCTAAGACAGAAAAAAGAGAGATACAGTGAGGTCATGTTCAATTTCTTCCATTATATCATACCCTCTTTCTTAGTGTTTGAGAGTGAGTGTGTGGAAAGAGAGAGATAGAGAGACATGTAAGGGAGAGAGCGAGAGCAAAAGAGAGGAGTTTGTGTTGGGGAGACAGAGGGAGTGTTAAGGGGGGGAGCAAGAGAGATAGAGAGAGGGGGTGATGGGGAGAAGGAGAGAGAGAAAGATTGTTGGGAAGTTAGAGAAAGACAGGGGGAGAGGTATAGGGAGAGAGAGAGAGATAGACTTGTTGCAAAAGGGGAAAGAGGGAACTTTTAATGATGAGAGAGACTTGCTGATAGAGAGAGCAATAGAGAGAGAGAGAGACAAAGAGGTAGAGAAAGGTAGAGAGAGGGAGAGAGAGAAGGAAGGAGAGAGTGTATGTGTGTGTGTTGAGAGGAGAGGGAGAGTAAACGATGCGAATCCCGCCAAGAATAACGAGACCCGTCAACAAAATTGATTCCCAAGACTGTTCTACGATCAGATTTTGTAGGTGGAAACCTCGACCCGATGTTTATAAGAAAACAAGAACCTTGGTATGTGTAGACGCCACAAATGGGATGGTGAACCATTTGATAAGTCAGATGAACGCCACAAGAACAAGTTCTTGATAAGTTCGGAAAGTTCTTTAAAGAACCAAAGAGAAAACTCTCAACTTTTATCTAGAAAACTGATTTGCACTGCTCAGCCTTGGTATACATATATATAGGCTGAGTTATTGCAATTTGAAAAAGGAAACAAATAGCAAAAGGAAGGTAATCCCTATAATTGGCATGTCAGCCTTTACAAGAGAATAATTAGCCATATAATCAGCCCAATGCAATAATTGCTGAAGATATATTCCAAAAGGCTGACCAAATCCCATAAAAAAAGGAAAGTGATCCCAAATTTGCTGGGTAATAGTCAGCCAAATCTAATCTCCTTGATTCTCTCAAATCCACATGCTTGAGCTGAAAGTAATCCTTCCAAGTGTATGGGCTTCAATAAAAAGGCTAAAATTGATCCTTCCAAGTGTATGGGCTTTAGAAACAAGGCTGAAATTACTCCACCACTTGGACCAACGAAATCCACCCTTGATCTGCACTTGAGTCTAAGTATTTGGGCCTTATAAAGCACTCCTCAACCCAAATGCTCTGCATCAATCCATTGAAAGCCTCCTTGAACCTTTTAGCTCTAGCTCTTGTAATTGGACCACTTGGAATTTGAATTGGATCAGCTGTATTCACCATGCTTTTATCATCAGTAAAGGAGAGAGAATGACAGAGATGGAAAGAGATGGAGAGTAAGAAATAAGGATAGTGTGTTGGACAAAGTGATAGGAGGGGAGAGAGGGAGAGAAAGAGAGAGCTTGTGTTAGGGAGGAGAATGTGTTAGTGACATAGAGAGTGTTGAGGAGGGAGTGAGAGAGACAAAGTAAGTGGTGTTAGGTGGAGAGGGGGAGAAAGGGGAAAGAGGGGAGAGAGGGAGAGAGAGAGAGTTGGGAAGTTAGAGAGAGACATGGAGAGAGGTAAATAGAGAGAGAGAGATGTTTTAGAGAGACAAATATGTTGGATAAAGAGAGAGTGGAAGTTTGAGAGAAAGTGAGAGAGACATGTTGGATAGAGAGAAAGGATGCATGCACTTGCATGAGAGAGAGGACGATGAGAGAATGAGAGAGAGACTAAGAGAGATAAAGGAGAGAGAAAAGTTTTAGAGACAGTGAGAGAATTTTTAAAGAGAATGAGTGAGAGAGAGAGATTGGGATAGAGAAAAGTTTTAGGGAGAATGAGAGAAGTTTTAAAGAGACAAACAAAGAGAAGGAGAAGTTTTGGAGAGAGAGAGAGTTGTTTTAGAGGGAGGAAGAGAGAAAGTGAGAGACAAAGAGAAGATTTAGAGACAAAGACAGAAGTTCTAGCAAGTGAGACAAGGAGGGAAAGAGAGAGAGAGGGTTGCAGAGAGAGAGAGAGAAGTTTTAGAGAGTGAGTGACAGAGAAAAAAAGTGATAGAGAGAGTATGAAGGCCAATTTCTTCCATTATGCCATACCCTTTTTCTTAGTTCTATAGAGTGAGAGAGAGAGAGAGAGAGAGAGAGAGAGAGAGAGAGAGTAACAAAGAGTTTGTGATGGGTAGAGAGGGAGAATGCATTAGGGAGACAATGAGAGAGTGTCAAGTAGGGAGCAAGATAGACAAAGGTAGAGGGTGTTAGGGTAAGAAGGAAAGAAAGATCAGAGAGAGGGATGGAGAGATTGTTTGGAAGTTAAAGAGAGACAAGGAGAGAGGTAAAGGGAGAGAATTTTTAAATAGTGAGGCACAGATATGTTGGATAAAGAAAGAAAGGAAAGTTTTAGAGACAGAGAAACATGTTGGATAGTGAGAGCATGATATAGAGAGATTGCGTGTTGCAGAGAGAGAGAGAACAAGAGAGTGAGGGCGAGACAGTGTGTGAGAGAGAGAGGGAGAGAGAAAGTTTTTGAGAGTCATTGAAAGAAAGAGAGGGACTAAGAGATGTTTTAATGAGAGAGAGACAAAGAGAGAGAGAGAGAGAAGTTTTGAGAGAGAGGGTTCTTTTAGAAGGAGTGTAAGTGAGAGAGAAAGAGGGAAAGAGAGGGGGAGAAAGAGAAGATTTAGAGAAAAGAGAGACACAAAAAGAGAACTTTTAGAGAGAGAGAGACATGGAGGGGAAGAGAGAGAAGGGTGGAGAGAGAGAAGTTTTAAAAAGTGAGTGAAAGGGAGAAAGAGAGAGATAGACTATCAAGTTCAATTTCTTCCATTATGCCATATCCTTTTTCTTAGTTTTAGAGAGCGAGTGAGAGACAGCAAGAGAGAGAGGGAGAGAAAGAAAGAGAAAGAAGTTTTAGAGAGCAAGCCAAAGAAGGAAAGAAAGAGGGGTGGAGAGAGAGTAAGAGTGAGAAATTTTAGAGTGAGTGAGAGGGAGAAAGAGAGAGACAGAGAGAGTGTCAAGCTCAATTCCTTCCTTTATGCCATTCCCTTTTTTTTAGTTTTAGAGAGAGAGAGAGAGAGAGAGGAAGAGGGGAATGGGTTGGGGGGAGAGAGAGGAAGAGAGAGTTTGTGTTGGGGAGACAAAGAGAGAGTTCAGGAGAGAGGAAGAAAGATAAAGAGAGGGTGTTAGGATGAGAGAGAGAGAGAGATTGTTGGGAAGTTAGAGAGAGACCTAAAGAGAGGTAAAAAGAGAGAGAAGTTTTTTAAAGAGAGACAGATGTGTTGGAGAAAGAGAGAGAGGGAAGCTTTAGAGACAAAGAGAGACACATTGGACATAGACAAAATGATGGAGCATGTGTTAGGGAGAGAGAGAATGAGAGAGAGAGAGAGAGTGTGTGTGTGTATGTTAAGGCCAATTTCTTCCATTATACCATACCCTTTTTCTTAGTTTTAGAGAGTGAGTGAGTGTGTGTGTGTGTGTGAGAGAGAGACATGTTGGACAAAGAGTGAGAGACTGTGTGTCTATGTTGGTGAGAGAGAGTCTATTGAGGAGGGAGCAAGAGAGATAGGGAGAGAGATAGAGAAAGAGAGAGGCAGGGAGAGAAGTTTTAGAGAGAGAAGAGGAAGTTTCAAAGACACACAAAGATAGTGAGTGAGGGAGAAATTTTTGTCAATGAGAGAAAGATAGAAGAGCAAGAGAAGTTTTGAACACAAACACAGAGAGAGAAAGAGCGAGAGAGAGAGCGAGAGAGAGAGAGAGAGAGAAGAAGAGAGAGCAAGACAAAGATTGAGCAAGGGAAAGAGGGGGAATGACAGAGTGAGTCTGTTGGGGAGAGAGAAATTTAGGAAAAAGAGAGAGGAGAGAGATAAAGAGCATTGCAGAGAGAGAGAGAGAGAATGATGTGGAGAGAGAAAGTGTTAGGGAGGGAGAGACTGAGAGAGAGAAGGAGAGAGCAAAAAGCTTTAGGGAGAGGCACAAGGAGAGAAGGAGAGGCTATTGGGGAAGGGGGAGACAGAGAGGTTGTTGGGGAGAGAGTGTGTGTGTTGGGAGGAGAGAGAGAGACACACACACACACATAGAGAAATTAAGACAGATAGAGAAGTTTTAGAAAGAGACTCTGAGAGAGAGAGAGACACACACACACAGAGTATTTAAAAGAGAATAATAATTTAAAATCCTAGGGGTTCTTATATAGGAGATTCTTACTAGAGGAAAATAATTAATAGGAATACAAATTAAATACGGAAAGCATAAAGGAATACAAATTAAAAACATGAATATAATTTAAACTGAAAGAAGAAAATAAACAGAAGAGCTTTAAAAAGAATTTCTGATGCACAAGATCCGCAAAGGGCGAGTGCAGAGCATACTTAAACAACGTTTATTTTATAAAGAAATGCTTACAGAGAGAGAGCTTTTACAAGAGATATGCTTCAAAGCTTTTTTCGGAATGTTTTTCCCTTTTCTTCTAACACCCTTTTATAGAAGAGTCTGGACTTCAAACTAATTTACAAAGTAGTTTAATATGGCGGATTTAAAATATCATTACAATAGAACTTAGTCGGACTTCAAAATTTTGAGATCCGCAGCGGAGATAGCTACCAGCTTTTGTTTTATCTGAAAAGATTCTCCATGCTTTAGACAGCTTGTCGTGTTGTGCCAGAAACTTTAATTATTATGTTGGCTTTAATTATGGTGTCTGCTGAAGGGGGACCCCGTAGCAGTCATCTTCATTTTGCAGATGAGATGGATAGCTTGGATCTGACTCAGCTTCTTGAGAGGGCTCCTCATCAGAATCTATTGTGGAGGCAAAATCCATTAACTTCTTTTTATATTCCTTTAATTGAGCAGGACTTAATTGTGATATATCTGGCAGAGATATATGTCCTTTAGAAGGATCAAGTTTTAACGAAGAAGTTGCGGCTTGCAGATTCTTCCAAGAAGAAAACCTTTCTTCGATGAGAGTTTCATCAAATTTTATCCACCATTTAGATTGAATAGTTCTAACCAAAGATTGGGGATATCCAACAGGCAGAACTTGATCAGTATTATATCTGGTCTGCATGATCCAGCCAAGTTTAGTAACAGAACAAAACATAAGGAATCTTTCCTGCATGGAAATATTGGTGGCCATTTTCTTAAACTGTTCATAAGTCTTTTTGGTAATAGGAGGAAATTGTCCAAGCAATGGTCCAAAATAAAGAAACCATTCGAGAAACCAATTAGGATAAGCAGCTTGCTGAGTATTAAAGCTTAGAAACCAAGAATGGGTTGGGCAAAGTTCAAAGAGAGCATTATACCAGGCCTTTTGGTAGTCAAAATAATCAAAATAAGGGGGGTCAAAAGGAAAAGAAAATTTTTTAGCAGTGAAAGGGTGCTGGTTCCACTCAGTGGGAGTGATAACCTTTAAGATTTGAAGCCGAGAATAGGTTATGAGGGAATTATCTTTAGGGTCATAATCATGGGTGATTTGGGCGGAATCCGTATCTACAAGGATAGCCTGATAATAAGTTTTATTTTTCTTAAGATCTGTGGGGATCCAGGTCCATCCTCTAGGAAAACATCGGGCTACTATGTCAGATGGTTTAAAATTAAGATGCTCTGGCTCAAGAGTTATAATAGGCAAAGAAATACTCTTATTTTTAAAAGTGCATGGGTTGGATTCAGGAGTTCTTACGGGAGAAAAAGGTGGTCTTAAAGGAAGGAAGCGGCTTGCTTCTGAAAGAGAGGTTTGGGTGATTGCCGGAGAAGCCGGCCTGATATTAGCCTTAGAGGCATATGATGTACCTGCAGAAAATAGATTAGATTTAATAGGAGCAGGTTTGCTTAAAGCAAACTGAGATCTTGTTAATGGCCGTGAGGGCTGCTGTTTATCACTCATAGTTTACCTTGCAAAAATTCGCGAGTTAGAAAGTCAGGAAGACTATTCTACTCTCCTTTTATATGCTCAATTTTAAAATCAAAGCAAGATAAAAGAGATTGCCATCTGGCAAAAATCTGTTTACTAACAAGGTTTTTAACATCTTTTTGTAAAACATCTTTAGCAGCTTTGCAATCAGTACGAAGTAAAAATTCTTTGTTAATCAAATCATCTTGAAATTTGGTAATACATAGTACTATAGCCAAAATTTCTTTTTTAATAGTACTATAATTTTTTTGAGTAGAAGACCAGGCACTGGAATGATAACGAACAACTTGTTCTTTAGTCTGGGGTGGAAAAGATTGTTTTAAGATTCCTCCGAATCCTAATTCTGAGGCATCACACTTAATGATTAAAGAGGCATCAGGATGAGGCAGTCCTAGACAAGGAATCTGCTTTACTAAAGAGCGAACTTTAATAATAGTTTGGGTCATGTCATCTGACCAGGGTGGAGGATTCTTTTTTAATCGACTGAAAAGTGGTTTACATAGGGTGCGAATATTGGGTATGAAATCAGCAACATAATTTAAGCAACCTAAAAATCTTTGTAATTGTGTTTTATCTTTAATCTCATTTGGAAACTTATCAGCAAACTCTAGACTTCTAGAGATAGGAGTAATAGTTCCTAAATGAATATTATGTCCTAAAAATCTTATCTTTGTTTGAAATAATTTTACTTTCTTTTCTGAAATAACTAAACCATTATATTTTATCGCTTGAATAAAGATTTTTAAATGCTTAAAATGTTGATCAAGATTCTTAGAATATATTAAAACATCATCTAAATAAACAATTATGAAGTCAAAATAGGGATAAAGAATTGTATTCATAATATTTTGAAATTCTGATGGGGCATTCTTAAGACCCATAGGCATAACATTCCATTCAAATTGTCCAAATGGGACTGTAAAAGCTGTTTTATATTTATCTTCTTCTTTTAACTGGATTTGATAAAAACCTGATTTCATGTCAAATTTAGAGAAGATTAAAGCATCATATAATCGTCCTAAAAGATCTTTTTTATTAGGAAGAGGATATCTAATCCATTTTAAAGCAGAGTTTAGAGGTTTATAGTTTATTACCATTCTAAGGGAACCGCGTTCTATTTCAGAAGCATTCTGAACATAGAAAGCTGCACAACTCCGGGGAGATTTACTTGGATGAATTAACCTTTTATCAAGAAAATCTTGAATTTCTTTTTTACAATATTCTAAGATTTCTTTATTCATCTGAATAGGTCTTGCTTTTGTAGGAATTTTAGATTCATCAAAGGTATCTTCATAAGGTAAAGAAACCATATGGGTTTTTCTATTCCAGAAAGCAGTTGGAATATTAGCACAAATTTCCTTTTTAATTTCGTTTTCTAATTGAGATATCTTTTCTTGAATTTGGGGGGTTTTTAATAAATTTTCAAGAGTTTTATAATTAATCTCTGTTTTAAGAAAACTAATTTGATTTTGTTTTTGCTGGAGTAAATTAAAATAATGGGTTTCTAAAACTTTAAGTTCTTTTTGCTGTACTGGCTGGACAAATTCAAAGAAAAGTTCAACATCTTTTATTTTAGTTTTTATACCTTGTTCTCCGACATAATGAATAGGATATATTTGGGTTAAAAAAGGAGTTCCTAAGATTATTTGTTCTTTTATATTTTTTGTTAGTAAAAATTCATTAGGAAGACAAATACCATTATTACAAATATAAGAGTTTGTTAATTTATACTTAATATTCATGCTATGACTACTAGCAGAGTATAAATTTTGGAGAATTTGTTGGTAATAGTGAGTGGGAATTAATCCTTCTTGAATACAATTCAAATCTGCTCCCGAATCGATTAAGGCTATAAATTTTTTATGAAAACTTTTACCTATTCTTAAGTCGACTTTACAACGCCATCATTGCTGTAAAAAGGTTAAATTATTTAAAAATTCAGTGTTAGAAGTGGAATCTTTTACTTCTATACAAGTATTATTTTCAAGCAAGGATATTTTTTCCTGTAAAATTCTTATTTCATTTTTTAAGGTTTTTACTTCATGATTTAATTCAGGAATTCCTAAAAGAGGCTCCTTTTGTGGTTGATTAAGAGTAAGGATTTTTGTTAAATCATAAGGTTCGAAAGAATCAATAATATTATCCTCTTGTTCATCTATTTTAATTAATTTTTTTAATTTAAGGAAATACTGATATTTTAATTCTGGGTCATCAATTTTTTCAATAAGATCTATTAGGAATTTATTGTCATTTGTTAAGGTATTACAGTAAAAGAGGTTAACTATGCAGTCTTCACAAGGATTGTCTTTAGTGCAGTTTTTACAATTTAGTTCTTCATTTTCTGAACTACTAGATGTTTCTAAAGTTTCTATTAGCTCTTCTTCAGTTGAGCTATTAGAGGTGGTACTATCTGATTTATACAAAATTAATTCTGCTAGTTGCTATTTTATAGGTTCTTCTAATGACAGTTCATTAATCTTTTTCTTAACATAACAATTTTTTGCTATATGTCCTTTACGACCACATTTATAACATGTTAGAGATTCATTAAATTTTTTAAATTTCGTTTTCTTAGGAGTTTTTTCTAAAATTTCTTTTTTATTAGAAACTTTATGTTTTTTATGTTTTTTAAAAAACTTATGTTGTCTTTTAGATTTCTTAGAAGGTGCATCTTTTCTTTCTAGGCCATACTGTTGACAAAAATATCCTAATTCTCTACGGACAGATTTATCTTCTTTAAGAATTTGGGTGGTTAACGAAAGTTGATTACATTGCTCTAATCCTGTTTTTATGATATTAGAAATAATCTGACCATAAGTCATATAATTAAGGCTTAAGGCTTCATGTTCTATCCTATCTCGTACCTTTTGGGCAAAAGCTCTAGGTAGTCCAGAGACAAATTTTTCTTTCCAATAAAGGGCAGAGGCATCTGTCCTAGTTAATAGTTTGGCCAAAAAATTATCTTTATACTAACGAAAATCAGATAATTTAGGACATCTTAAAGCATGTAAAATTTCACTTGATCTTTCTTCAAATAATTTAGGATCTCCTATAAAGTTTTGAGAGATAGCGAGGATTAGAGTCTCAACTTGAGTTCCTAATTCTTGTCCTGAAGAAGATTCTAATTTAACAGAATTCAGAATATTAAATCGATCAGTATCTAGAAGAATATTATCCCACCAACCTTTTAGAATACCAGTAAAGCCAGAGACTAATAATTGGGCAGCATGCCTAGAGTTATTTCCATGTTTAATATAGGCAGTAGAGGCCATAGTCATAGAATTTAATTTTCTTAAAATAGATATTCCATTCAATAATACTATTTCCATCAAAAGTAGCAGGATTATCTAAATCCCATTCTTCAGGCTGAATGTCAGGAAGGGTAGGACGAGTGTAATAATTTCGGGAAATAGGATAAGGTCAGGTTGTTCTTATTCTTTGAACTTTATCCTCTATTTTAGGAGTTGCTTCTTGTAAAGTATTTATAACAATATTCTTTTGTTTTTTATCTTCAGCAAGTTTTAAATTTCTTAACCTATTATCTATTTCTGCTAAAATACTAGATGTTGAATTTCCTAATTTTATTTCAGAAATTTCTTCATTAGAAAATTTAAAAGGTTTAAATAATGGTTTTACTAAGTCTGGTTTAGTATTACTAACAGATGGTGCTGTTTTAGTCAAAGGGGTGTCAAATGATAAAGCAATATTATGAACTACTTTATTTGTGTAATTTAATTGTTCTTGTATATTTTTAACATCTCTTTTAGAGGCTGAGACACTAAGTTCTTCTCCGGTAGATCGAACTTTCTTAAAGGGAGAGGCTATAATTTCTATATCATCTTGATTTAGAAAAGATATTTCTTCTAAAGGAGGGACATTTCCTGTTATAACCTTTCCTCTGGTTGTTTTCCAACTTAAAGATAAGGTTTCTAAAATATCCAATTGTAGAGTTTTTAAAATATTATTTTCAAACCAATCAAAGAAAGGAATATGATTTTCAATTTTAATTAAATAATTATAAAATTCATTTCGATATTTAATAAGATCCTCAGGTGGAAAAGTAGAAAAATACCATTTTCTCTTTTCATCATTTTCTGGAGTATAAAAAGTTTGTCTTAACTTTTCTTTATCAATTTCAAAAGTCTGTAGCATATTCAATTGATTATAGGCTTCGACTTCAGATCGAGTGGGAGAGTTATTAGCTTGAACTGAGGGAGTTTCGACTTGATATTCTGGTTGGGGAGTGACCGGATGAGGTTGAACTCCTTTAAGTTTTAAGGATTTTGGAATAGGTCCTATAGATCCTATATCAGCTGAACGACGACTTGGTTCAGAAAAGCTTGATCTAGAGGCTATTCTTATAGACGGACTTCGTCTAAAATCTAAGGTGATATTACCTGATTTATATTCTATAATATTATTAAGTGTAGGGGGTTCTTCTTTTTCTGGGGTGAGGATATTTTCTAGATTCCATTCTAGTCCTCGAGAAACCTCTTCATGATTTAAAAGTTTAGGGGTAACATAATTAGAACGATTTAAATTTACTTGTAAAAGTAAAGTTTCTATTTTAGAAGAAACATTTAAGGCTTTAGGCTTAATATTTGTTCTCATTACTTTATAGTATAATTTATATACTATGGCTAGAGGATACGAATTAGGGTTCCAAATTCCTTCAGGGATTTTAATATCTAATTTAATATTATGATGAGAGTCAAAAGTTCTTAAATCTGCTGTATAATTAGCAAAATTATTAAAGAAAACTGGACCATCGTTTAGATTAGCTTCTATTATGGATAATAGTTGATCTTTAAATTTAATAGGACGGGAGTCTCTTAGAATAATACAGACAGGAGTATTTCTTTGCCTATTATAACTCTTGAGCCAGAGCATCTTAATTTTAAACCATCTGACATCGCAGCCCGATGTTTTCCTAGAGGATGGACCTGGATCCCCACAGATCTTAAGAAAAATAAAACTTATTATCAAGCTATCCTTATAGATACGGATTCCGCCCAAATCACCCATGATTATGACCCTAAAGATAATTCCCTCATAACCTATTCTCGGCTTCAAATCTTAAAGGTTATCACTCCCACTGAGTGGAACCAGCACCCTTTCACTGCTAAGAAATTTTCTTTTCCTTTTGACCCCCCTTATTTTGATTATTTTGACTACCAAAAGGCCTGGTATAATGTTCTCTTTGAACTTTGCCCAACCCATTCTTGGTTTCTAAGCTTTAATACTCAGCAAGCTGCTTATCCTAATTGGTTTCTCGAATGGTTTCTTTATTTTGGACCATTGCTTGGACAATTTCCTCCTATTACCAAAAAGACTTATGAACAGTTTAAGAAAATGGACACCAATATTTCCATGTAGGAAAGATTCCTTATGTTTTGTTCTGTTACTAAACTTGGCTGGATCATGCAGACCAGATATAATACTGATCAAGTTCTGCCTGTTGGATATCCCCAATCTTTGGTTAGAACTATTCAATCTAAATGGTGGATAAAATCTGATGAAACTCTCATCGAAGAAAGGTTTTCTTCTTGGAAGAATCTGCAAGCCGCAACTTCTTCGTTAAAACTTGATCCTTCTAAAGGACATATATCTCTGCCAGATATATCACAATTAAGTCCTGCTCAATTAAAGGAATATAAAAAGAAGTTAATGGATTTTGCCTCCACAATAGATTCTGATGAGGAGCCCTCTCAAGAAGCTGAGTTAGATCCAAGCTATCCATCTCATCTGCAAAATGAAGATGACTGCTACGGGGTCCCCCTTCAGCAGACACCATAATTAAAGCCAACATAATAATTAAAGTTTCTGGCACAACACGACAAGCTGTCTAAAGCATGGAGAATCTTTTCAGATAAAACAAAAGCTGGTAGCTATCTCCGCTGCGGATCTCAAAATTTTGAAGTCCGACTAAGTTCTATTGTAATGATATTTTAAATCCGCCGTATTAAACTACTTTGTAAATTAGTTTGAAGTCCAGACTCTTCTATAAAAGGGTGTTAGAAGAAAAGGGAAAAACATTCCGAAAAAAGCTTTGAAGCATATCTCTTGTAAAAGCTCTCTCTTTGTAAGCATTTCTTTATAAAATAAACGTTGTTTAAGTATGCTCTGCACTCGCCCTTTGCGGATCTTGTGCATCAGAAATTCTTTTTAAAGCTCTTCTGTTTATTTTCTTCTTTCAGTTTAAATTATATTCATGTTTTTAATTTGTATTCCTTTATGCTTTCCGTATTTAATTTGTATTCCTATTAATTATTTTCCTCTAGTAAGAATCTCCTATATAAGAACCCCTAGGAATAGATACTCCTGTCTGTATTATTCTAAGAGAGAGAGGGAAGCCTTAGAGACAAAGAGAGACACATTGGACATAGACAAAATGATGGAGCATGTGTTAGGGAGAGAGAGAATGAGAGAGAGAGAGAGTGTGTGTGTGTGTGTGTATGTTAAGGCCAATTTCTTCCATTATACCATACCCTTTTTCTTAGTTTTAGAGAGTGAGTGAGTGTGTGTGTGTGTGAGAGAGAGAGACATGTTGGACAAAGAGTGAGAGACTGTGTGTCTATGTTGGTGAGAGAGAGTCTATTGAGGAGGGAGCAAGAGAGATAGGGAGAGAGATAGAGAAAGAGAGAGGCAGGGAGAGAAGTTTTAGAGAGAGAAGAGGAAGTTTCAAAGACACACAAAGATAGTGAGTGAGGGAGAAATTTTTGTCAATGAGAGAAAGATAGAAGAGCAAGAGAAGTTTTGAACACAAACACAGAGAGAGAAAGAGCGAGAGAGAGAGCGAGAGAGAGAGAGAGAGAGAGAAGAAGAGAGAGCAAGACAAAGATTGAGCAAGGGAAAGAGGGGGAATGACAGAGTGAGTCTGTTGGGGAGAGAGAAATTTAGGAAAAAGAGAGAGGAGAGAGATAAAGAGCGTTGCAGAGAGAGAGAGAGAGAATGATGTGGAGAGAGAAAGTGTTAGGGAGGGAGAGATTGAGAGAGAGAAGGAGAGAGCAAAAAGCTTTAGGGAGAGGCACAAGGAGAGAAGGAGAGGCTATTGGGGAAGGGGGAGACAGAGAGGTTGTTGGGGAGAGAGTGTGTGTGTTGGGAGGAGAGAGAGAGAGACACACACACACATAGAGAAATTGAGACAAATAGAGAAGTTTTAGAAAGAGACTCTGAGAGAGAGAGACACACACACACAGAGAAATTGAGACAGATAGAGAAGTCATTTCTCTTTCTCGCTATCTCTGTCTCTCTCTAAAACTTCTCTCTCTCTCTTTGTCTTTTTTCTATTTAAATGTTCTTTTGCTCTCTCTCTATCTTTTTCTATATAAAAGTTCTATGTCTACCTAAAACTTTCTCTGTCACTTTCTCTTTCTCTCTTTCTTTGTTCCTTTTTCTATATAAAAGCTCTATCTCTCTCTACCTCTCTCTAAAACTTCTCTCTCTCTTTATCTCTTACTCCCTCTCTATCTCTTTCTCTCTCCAAAACTACTGTTTCCCTCTATTAAACTTTGTTCTCTCCCACTCTCTCTATCTCTCAAAAACTTCACTTTCTCTGTCTATCTGTCTCTCTCTCTGCCTTTCTCTCTTTCTCATTCTATCTCTGAATCTTCTCTTTCTCTCTCTGTCTTTCTTTCTTTCATTATTTCTAAAGTTTCCTCTCTCTCTATAGCTTTGTCCCTAAAACTTCTCTCTCTTGCTCTCCCAAAAACTTCATTCTCTCTCCCTCCTCCTTTAAAACTTCTCTCATATGTTGTCTCTTTATCTCTTAGAGTGTGGGAGAAAAAGAAGTTTAAGAGAGAGAGAGAGAGAGAGAGAGAGTGAAGTTGTTGATAGAGAGATATGGAAAGAGAGACAGAGAGAGAAAGAGACATAGACAGTGAGAGAAAGAGCGAGAGAGAGTGTGAGAGAGAGATAAAGACATAGAGAGAGAGCATATGAGAGAAGTTTTAATGGAGGGGAGAGAGAGAGAGAGTGAAGTTTTAGGTAGAAAGCTAGAGAGGTGGGGGAAGCTTTAGAAAGAATGAAAGAAAGAGAGACAGAGTGAGGGAAAGAGAAGATTTGGAGAGAGAGAGAGAGAGAGAGAGAGAGAGTGGGAGAGAAAGAAGTTTACAAGAGAGAGGGGGAGAGAGAGAGAGAAGTTTTGAAAAGAGAGACAGAGAGGGAGAATCGGACAGAGAAGATAGAGAGAGGTAGAGAAAGAGAGAGTGTGTGTGTTGGGGAGGGAAGAGAGATAGATGGGGAAAGAGAAGTTTTAGAAGGAGACTGTGAGCAAGAGACAGAGATAGAGAGATGAGAGAGAAGATAGAGAGAGTGTGTGAAAGAGGTGGAGAGAGAGAGAGACAGCATATGAGAGAAGTTTCAAAGAGAACATGAGAGAGAGAGAAAGCAAGGGACTAACTTTTATGGAGAGAGAGCAAGAGACAGTGAAGATTTTCAAAGAGGGAAAGGGAGTAAGAGAGAGAAAGAGAAGTTTTGGGGAGAGAGAGGGCAAGTAGGAGAGTGAAGATAGAGAGAGTGACAGATAAAAGAAGAGAGAAAGTGAAGACTTTGAGAGACAGAGTGGGAGAGAAGAAGTTTCAGAGAGAGAGAAGTTTTAGGGAGAGAGCTAGAGAGGGAGAAGGATGCTTTAGAAAGAATGAAAGGAAGAGACATAGAGAGAGAAAAAGAGAAGTTTTAGAGAGATACTACAAAAGAGAGAGGGAGAGAGAGAGAGAGAGAAAGAGAAGTTTTAGAGAGATACTACAAGAGAGAGAGAGAGAGAGAGAGAGAGAGAGAGAGGGGGGGGAAAGGGAGAAAGAGAGAAAGTGAAGTTTTTGAGAGAGTGGGAGAGAAAGAAGTTTAAGAGATAGAGATAGAGGGAGGAGGAGAACAAAAAGTTTCAGAGAGAGAAATAGAGCACTAAAACAAGAGAGAGAAGATAGAGAAGGATGCTCTCTCTTTCTCTACATCTCTATCTCAATCTTCTGTCTCTTGCTCTCCCTCTTAGTCTCTCTTCAAAACTTCTCTTTCTCTCTCTCTCCCTCTCTCTCTTAAACTTCTTTCTCTCCCACTCTCTCTTTCAAAAACTTCACATTCTCTCTTTGTCTGTCTATCTATCTATTTCTCTTTCATAGTCTCTCTCTAGAACTTCTCTCTCTCTCCAAATCTTCTCTTTCTATCCCTCTTGTCTCTCAGTTAGTCAGTCAGTCTCTCTCTAAAACTTTTCCTTCTCTCTCTCTCTCTTTCTCTGTGTGTTTTGCTCTCTCTCTCTCTCTCTCTCTCTCTCTCTCTCAATCTGCCCCAAAAACTTCTCTTTCCCCCTCTCTCTATCTCTCTCCCCTTCCCCAGCACACACTCTCTCTTTCTCTACCTCTCTCTCTATCTTCTCTCTCCTACTCTCTCTGTCTCTCTCATCCCCTCTCTCTTAAATTTCTTTCTCTCCCACTCTCACTCACAACAACTTCACTTTGTCTCTTTGTCTCTTTCTCTCTTTCTCTCTCTATCTTTGTTTCTTTCATACTTTCTAAAGCTTTCCCCTCCCTCTCTAAAACTTCTCTCTCTCTCTCTCGCTCTTCCTCTCTCTCTCCAAAACTTCTTCTTCTCTCTCTTAAACTTCCTTATCTCCCATTCTCTCACTCAAAAACTTCACTTTCTCTCTCTCTCTCTTACTCTTTGTCTTAAAGGTTTTAGAGAGAGAGAGAGACAATGGATGATAGAAGTTTTATAAGAGAAGAACAAAAGCGAGTGAAGCATTAGGGAGAGAGAGAGAGAGAAGTTTTAGGGAGCGAGCTAGAGCTAGAGAAAAGCTTTAGAAAGAATGAAAGAAACAGAGATGGAGAGAGAGAAATAGAACATTTGGAGAGAGAGAGAGAGAGAGAAAGAGGACTTTTAGAAAGAGACTACGAGAGAGAGAGACAAAGAAACACAGACAAAGAAAGTGAAGTTTTTCAGAAAGAGAGTGGGAGAGAAAGAAGTTTAAGAGTGATGAAGTCCCACATTGGTTAGGCAAAGAGGTCTTGGGTGTTATATATATGAGTTCGCAAACCTTCCCTTACAAGCTAGCTTTTGAGGTGGAGTTATGTGGGTTCATATCATATGGTATCAGAGCCTACCCTACTCTGGTCGGTGTGGGCCATGGATCTTGGTTCTCTATACGAGGATGTATAGTCTAAAGGGGTCAAGAATGTTGAAGTCCCACATTGGTTAAGTAGAGAGGTCTTGGTGTTATATATATGAGTTCGCAAACCTCACCTTACAAGCTAGCTTTTGAGGTGGAGTTAGGTGGGTTCATATCAAAGAGAGAGAAGAGAAAGTGGTAGAGAGAGAGAAAGAGATAGAGATAGAAGGAAAGAGAGAGAGAAGCAGAAAGACAAATAGAGAGAAAAAGTGAAGTTGTTGATAGAGAGATTTGGAGAGGGAGACACAGAGCGAAAGTGAAGTTGTTGAGAGGGAGAGGGAGAGAGAGATAGAGGAGGAGAGTAAGAGAGAGAAGATAGAGAGAGGTAGAGAAAGAGATAGACAGAGAGAGAAAGTGAAGGTTTTGAGAGATTGAGAGAGAGAGCGAGAAAGAAAGAGTAAAAGAAGTTTTGGGAAGAAAGATAGAGAGGCAGAGGAAGAGAGAGAAGTTAGAGAAAGAGACAGAATGAGAGAAAGAGCAAGAGAGAGAGTGACATAGAGAGAGAGAGAGCATATGAGAGAAGTTTAAGATAGAGAGAGAGAATGTATGAGAGAAGTTTTATTGGAAGAAAGAGAGAGAGAGTGAAGTTTTACGAAGAACGAGAGAGGAAGAATTTTAGAGAGAGCAAGAGAGAAAGAAGTTTTAGAGAGAGAGAAGTTCTTGGGAGAGAGCTAGAGAGGGAGGGAAAAACTTTAGAAAGAATGAAAGAAAGAGAGACAGAGAGAGAAAGTGAAGTTGTTAAGAGAGAGGGAGAGAGAAAGAAGTTTAAGAGAGAGAAGGGTGAGAGAGAGAGAAAGAGAGGAAGAATAGGAGAGAGAAGATTGAGAGAGAGGTAGACAAAGACAAAGTGTTTGGGAGGAGGAGAGAGAGTGAAAGAGAAGTTATTTAGGGAGACTATGAGCGAGGGAGAGCAAAAATACAGAGAGAGAGATAGACAGACAGACAAACAATAGGTAAGAGAGATAGAATGGGAAGATTTGGAAAGAGAGAGAAAGATAGAGAGAGACTGTGTGAGAGAGAAAGATGGACAGACAGATAGAGACAGAGGGAGAAAGTGAAGTTTTGGAGGCAGAGAGTGGGAGAGAAAGAAGATTAAGAGAGAGAAGGAGAGAGAGAAGTTTTAGAGAGAGAAAGAGAGAGAACTTTTATATAGAAAAGACACACAGAGGGAGAGAAAGACAAAGAGAAAGCTAGAGAGAGAAAGAGACATAAGAAAACTTTTAGATGGAAATAGACAGAGAGAGAGAGTGGATAGAGAGAAGTTTCAAAGAGAGGGAGACAGAATATGAGAGAAGTTTTAGAGGAGGAGAGAGAGAAAGAGTGAAGTTCTAGGGAAGGCAAGAGGGAGAGAAGTTTTCAAGAGAGTGAGAAAGAGGTAGAAAAATAGAGAGAGAAATTGAGGTTTTTGAGAGAGAGAGTGCAAGAGAAAGAAGTTTAAGAGAGAGAGAGAGAAGAGAGAGAGAAAGAAAAGTTTTTGAGAGAGAGACAGAGATAGAGAACAAGAGAGAGAAGATAGAGAGAGTGTGTGAGAGAGGTGGGGAGAGAGAAAGCAACATAGAGAGAAAGAGAGACAACATGTGAGAAAAGTTTCAAAGAGACCATGAGAGAGACAGAAATTTAGGGAGACAAAACAAGAGAAAGTGAAGTTTTTCAGAAAATGAGAGGGAGAAAGAGAACTTTTGGAGAAAGAGATAGAGAGGGGTAGGAGAGAGAACATGGAGAGAGGGAGAGACAGATAAAAGAACAGAGAAAGTGAAGTTTTTGAGAGAGAGAGTGGGAGAGAAACCAGTTTGAGAGAGAGAACGAGAGCAAGAGAGACAGAAAGAAGTTTTACAAAGAGAGCTAGGGAGGGAGAGGGATGCTTTAGAAAGCATGAAAGGAAGAAAGACAAAGAGAGAGAAAGAGAATATTTCAAGAGAGAGAAAGAGAGATACAAAGAGGAGTTTTAGAGAGAGACAGAAAAAGAGAGAGGGAGATAGAGAGAGCTAGAGGGAAAGAGAGAGAGAGAGAGAGAGATGGACATCGAGAGAAAGTGAAGTTTTGAGAGAGATTAGGAGAGAGAAGTTTAAGAGGGAGATAAAGGGAGAGAGAGGGAAAGAGAAGTTTTAGAGATAGATAGAGAGGTAGAGCAAGGGGGAAAAGATAGAGAGTGATGTGAATCCTACCAAGAATAATGAGACCCGTCAACGAAATTGATTATCAAGACCATTCTATGATCAGATTTTTGTGGGTGGAAATCTCAACTCAATATTTATAAGAAAACACAAACCTTGGTATATGGAGACACCACAAATGGGATGGTGAACTATTTGATAAGTCGGATGAATGCTACAAGAACAAGTTCTTGATAAGTTTGGAAAGTTTTTTAAAGAACTAAAGAGAAAACTCTCAACTTTTATCTAGAAAACTGATATGCACTTCTTAGCTTTAGTATACATATATATAGGCTGAGTTATTACAATTTGAAAAAGGAAACAAATAGCAAAAGAAAGGTAATTCCTAGAATTATGGCATGCCAGCCTTTATATGAGAATAATTAGCCAAATAATCAGCCTAATGACAATAATTGCTGAAAATATATTCCAAATGGCTGACCAAATCCCATAAAAAAAGGAAAGTTATCCCAAAATCGTTGGGAAAAACAAGCCAAATTGATCTTCTCGATTCTCTCAAATCCATATGCTTGAGCTGAAAGTAATCCTTCCTAGTATATGGGCTTCAATAAAAAGGCTGAAATTAATCCTTCTAAGTGTATGGGCTTCAAAAAAAAAGTTGAAATTACTCCACCACTTGGACCAACGAAATCCATCCTTGATCTGCACTTGAGTCTAAGTATTTGGGGCTCAAAAAATACTCCTCAACCTAAATGCTCTGCATCAATCCATTAAAAGCCTCCTTGAACGTTTTAGCTCTAGCTCTTATAACTGGACCACTTGGAATTTGAATTGGATCAGCCGTATACGCCATGCTTTTATTATCAGAGAAAGATGGGTAGAGACAAAGAGTGAGAGAGAGAGAGAGAGAAAGTGAAGTCTTTGAGAGAGAGTGAGAGAGAAGGAAGTTTTAGAGAGAGGAGGGAGAGATAAAAGAGAAGTTTTGGAGAAAGAGACAGAGAGAGCAAGAGAGAGAAGATAGAGAGAGTGAAGTTTTCAGGAAAGCAAGAGAGAAAGAAGTTTTAGAGAGGGAGAGAGAGAGAGAAGTTTTAGAGAGGGAGGGGAAGCTTTCAAAAGAATGAAAGAAAGAGAGATAGAGAGAGAAAAAAAAGATTTGGAGAGAGAGAGAAAGAGAAGTTTTTGAAAGAGACTGAGAGACGGAAAGAGAAAGTGAAGTCATTGAGAGTGAGAGTGAGAGAAAAAGAAGTTTAAGAGAGAGAGGGGAAGGGAGAGAAAGAGAAGTTTTGGAGACAGAGAGGGAGAGTAGGAGAGAGAAGATGGGGAGAGGTAGAGAAAGAGAGAGAGTGCGTGTTAGGGAGGGGGAGAGAGATAGACAGAGGGAGAAAGAGAAGTTTTAGAGGGAGATTGTAAGAGAGAGAGAGAGAGAGAGAGAGAGAGAGAGAGAGAGAGCAAAACATAGAGACAGAGAGAGAAAAGATTTAGAGAGAGACTCTAAGAGAGAGAGATAGACAGACAGACAAAGAGATGAGAGGGGCAGAAAGAGAAGATTTGGAGAGAGAGAAAGAGATAGACAAACAAACAAGGAGATATGAGGGACAGAAAGAGAAGATTTGGAGAGAGAGATAGAGAAACTACAAGACAAAGAGATAGAGAGAAGTTTTAGAGAGACACTATGAGAGGGAGACAGAGATAAACAAACAGACAAATAGAGAGAAAATGTGAAGTTTTTGAAAGAGATAGTGGGAGGCAAAAAAGTTTAAGAGAGAGAGAGGAAGATAAGTTTTGGAAAGAGAGACTGAGAGGGAGAACAAGAGAGAGAGAGGTAGAGGGAGAGAGCAAGATGATGGGGAGGGGGAGAGAGAGAGAGCAAGAGAGAGAAGTTTTAGAGAGAGTGACATAGAAAGATGGTTTAGAGAGAGGGAGAGAGTGTGTGTGTGTGTGTGTGTGTTGGACAGAGAGAGAAAGAGAGATAGAGTTTGTAAGAGGCAAATTTTGGCAAAGAGAAGTTTTAGAGTGAGAGTAAGAGAGAGAGAGTAGGGAAAGTTTTAGAGACAGCAAGTGACAGAGAAGTTTTAGAAGGAAAGGAGGAGAGAGAGAGAGAGAGAGAGCATTGTAGTGAGAGAGAGAAGTTTTGGAGTGAGAGAGACAGAGAGCATATGATAGAGGTTTTTGAGAGAGAGACAGTGTATGACAGAAGTTTTAGAGGAGGGGAGAGAAAGAGAGTGAAGCTTTAGGGGAAGAGAGATGTTTTATGGAGGGAACCAGAGGAAAGCTTTAGAGAGAATGAAAGAAAGAGAGATAGAGAGAGAAACAAACATTTAGGGTGAGAGAGAGAGAAAGAGAAGTTTTAGAGAGGGACTATGAGAGAGAGACACAGAGACAGATAGACAGACAGAGAAAGTGAAGTTTTTGAGAAAGAGTATGAGGAAAAAGAAGTTTAAGAGAGAGAAAGGAGAGAGTGGTAGAGAAAGAGAGAGACAGAGACAGAGATAAAGATAGAAGAAAAGAGAGAGAGAAAGAGAAAGGCAGACAGAGAGAGAAAGTGAAGTTTTTAATAGAGAGATTTGGAGAGGGAGACAAAGAGAGATAGTGAAGTTATTGAGAGAGTGAGGGAAAGAGCAATAAAGAAGTTTTAGAGAGATAAAAGGGAGAGTAGGAGAGAGAAAATGAGAGAGGTAGAGAAAAAGACAAGAAGAAAGAGAAGTTTTAGAGAGAGCAAGAGAGAAAGAAGTTTTAGAGAGAGAGGGAGAAGTTTTAGGGAGGGAGCTAGAGAGGAAGGGTGCAAGTTCAGTCTTGAGGGTGGAGTTGGGGTTCAGTTTGCTCTTGAGGGGAGGCACCGACTTCTCATAGAGAGGGGCAGTTCGGTTAAGCCAAGGAACTGAGCCCCCTCTTCATTTTTTACTACATACATGTATATATTTTTAGGTTCTTTCATTTTTACTTTACTTTATTTTTATTTTCTTTATTTCTTTATTTTTATTTTTCTTTATTTTTTATTTTATTATTATTTTAAAAGAACTTATATATTTAAAATTTAAAACAAAAGAAGGGTACACATGGATAAAATCAAGAAACTAACATAACAAGTTTTGTTATTACTTATTAAGCTATTTTGGGTTCTAGATGAAATTTGGTGTCTACAGTAGAGAGAGGGAGAGAGAAAATGATGGGGTGAAAGAGTGAGGGAGATTGTTGGGCAGAGAGAGATAGAGAGTGTTTGAGTGTTGGGGAGCACAAGAGCAAATGAGAGAGAAAAAGAGTGTTGGGGTGGGGGAGAGGGAGAGGGAGAAAACTTTTAGTGAAAATGCCATGGAGAGGTTTGTTGATAAAGGGAAAGGGTGAGTGTGCATGTGATAGGGAGAGAGATAGAGTTAGTAATCGACAAATTTTAGACAAAAAGAGAGAGAGAGAGAGACAGAAGTTTTAGAGAGAATGCAAAAGAAGTTTTAAACAAAGAGAGAAGTTTTAGATAGAGGCAGAGAGAGTGAGGTGTTGGGCTGAGTGAGAGCAAAAGAGAGAGAGAGTGTGAGAGAAAGAGAAGTTATAGAAAGAGTGAGTGATAGAGAAGTTTTACACAGAGAGAGAGAGAAGTTATAGATAGAGCAAGTGATAGGGAAATTTTAGAGAGAGAGAAGTTTCAGGGAGAGAGTAAAAGAGAGAGGCAGGAGGAGTGAGAGTATGAGAGAGAAGTTTTAGGGAGAGAGCTAGAGGGAGAAAGAAGGAATGATGTGAGCACAAGCATGGATGGCAAGAGAAGAGGAGCAGTGGATGAGTTAACATTACCTCAAGGACCAATTACAAGATTGAGGGCCAAAAAGTTCAAAGAATCACTTCAAACTTATATGGGCAGAATGTTAGAAGGAATGGAAGCTCAGGATGCAATGAAAGCCAATGGAGCTTCACCTAATCAAATTGGGCTGAATTTGCAAAATTGGTCCAATCTATGTTTAATTCATATTCCAAGTTAATAGATTAGTTTTTGGGCAGTTTACTACCTGCAATTTCGTTTGGGCTTGTATTTCTTATTGGGAGGCCCATGTTTAAGGCCTAACCTAATAGTCTAGGTTATTGAACTTGTGGGGGTATAAATACCCTAGTGTATGGACGAGTTTCAGCAGAATGAATGAAAAAATAGATTTATTTTGGAGTTTTGTACTCTTGTTCAAGGCTTGGCCTGAATCTCTATTGCATCAAGAATTGAACTTCATCAAGGTATTTACATCCTAGTGAATTTCTGTTCTTGATTCCTCAATCAACCAATTATTTGCGTTTCCATTTGCATCAGTCATTTGGGGGTTCAATAGGTTGGGAGTTCTCCATCTATTCTTGTTCTTTATCAATTTGTATGTTTGGGGTTTCTGGATCTTGAATATCCATGGGGTTCCGCATCATTTGGTATCAGAGCTAGGTTAGGGTGAATTCTTATTTATCCTAGGTTATAGTTTGCTGTTTTCTTTTGTGCACTGTTCACGGGTTCCTATTCACACTGTGTTTGAGTTCTTTATATTTTCTGCAATTGAAACTACTGTATGCAGTTTCCTACTAAAACTACAATTCTTGGTTGCAATTTCTATCTGAAACTGTAACTCTTTTAATTTTTTTTTTTTTTAGAATTTGGGTCACACCCAAAAACATAACATCTGGGTATAGAAGTGCATGTAGCAGCTGGCTTGATTGTTTGGGATTTGATTTTGATCTTTTTTTTTTTTTGTTCATATTTTGGTGTTATTTGCTGTTATCCTATATTTAAAAAAAAAAAAAAAGAGTTGGGATGCTGCTTCAAAAAAAAAAAAAAAAACAAAAAGGAACAAAATTGAAAAGAGTTGCAGCTAGAAGAAGAAAAGCACCACAGAATTGTCTAATTAGGTTGGCAGCAAGTTCTTTGAACCTGTACACCTTTTTGGGCAGAATTCAGGGTATGATTGAATTCAAGTCTGAACACACTTTGGGTTTTGGAGATTAATTAGCAAAGTCAAAGAAGTATAGGCACAATTTGTGGGATTAGCATCATTCTGGGAAACCTACTTAATTTCTTTCCTTTTTGTCTTTATGTCTTTTTTTGTCCAAATTGATCTTTCCATTAAGGAAACATCAATTTCTGCATTTATGCATTAATTTCGTCCTTTTCTTTCAAATCTCAGTTGCTATTTTTGGTTACTCCTGCTTTTGCTTCCATATACACCATAATTAACAATTTGATTCTTGTTAATTGGAGATCAGTATTTTGGGCAGCAAACTCTTCATATCTTGCATGCTCATTTCAATTTATTCTGGTATATTTGCTCTAGTTTTGTACCTGTCTTCCTTGTTAAGTGTTTTCATTACCATCCTAGTATTAATTTGCTGTTTGTGAGTATCTTGGTTTGAGGATTAATTCTGAAGTGCAATTGAGAACAACAAGCTTGAGTGGTAAAAGGCTTGAGTGTGTGAGCTTAAAGAGGGCAAAAGCCAACAATTGTGTGAAACACGAGTGGAGTGCCATCTTTTGAGTGAAACACATGAGGGAGTGTATTGTGAGACTGTCTTACTAACATTTCTTGCAGGTTCATAAAATGAGTAATCCTTCAACAAGGAGGGAGGGTAAAGAGCCCTCAGATGAAGAAGTTAACATGACTCCAGACATGAAATTGATATATAGAGCCTTTACTAGTCAATTTCAAAAGTTGAATAGTAGGCTAGATGAGTTAGATGAATGGAAGAGGGAGTTGTCAAAAAGCTTCCCAGGAAATGGTAGGCGAATTAATGATAGGAATAGGCATCAAAATGAGTTTAATCAAGAGCTGTTTGAAGATGAATTTGAAGAGAGGAGTTCAACTCGAAATAGAAGGGGTGAAGTAAGAATAGACAATAGGAGGGATAGTAATCTAAATGCTATCAAGATGCATATACCTCCATTTAAGGGTAGAAATGATGCTGAAGTGTACTTGGAGTGGGAGAGAAAAATGGATTTGATATTTGCTTGCCACAACTATTCCGAAGAGAAGAAGGTGAGGTTGGCTGCAGTAGAATTCTCAGATTATGCCTTAGTTTGGTGGGATGAATTAGTGAAGTCTAGGAGAAGAAATGGTGAATATCCTATTGAAAATTGGGATGAGATGAAGAGAGTAATGAAGAAGCGATTTGTGCCTTCTTATTACTATAGAGAGTTGCACCAAAAGTTGCATAAGCTTACTCAAGGGTCAAAATCAGTGGAAGATTACCACAAGGAGATGGAGATGCTCTTGATTAAAGCTAACATTGAGGAGGATAGGGATGTGACAATGGCTAGGTTTATAGGAGGTCTGAACAAGGAGATAGCTGATGTAGTGGAGTTACATCACTACGTTGAGATGGAGGACCTAGTTAACATGGCCATGAAAGTGGAGAGACAACAAAAACAAAGGGGAGCAGCCAAGTCATTTTCGAATTCCAGCAGCAAATGGAGTTCAAAATGGAACAAATATGATGAGAAGAAGAAGGAGAAAGCCACTGATTCCAAGGAAAGGGGGCTGGATGCAAACAAAAACAAGGAGAAGAATACTTCAACTCAAAAGGGTACTTCTGATTCCTTCTCAAAAACCTCTAAACATAGAGATATAAAATGTTTTAAGTGTCAAGGTCGTGGTCATTATGCATCTGATTGTCCTAATAGAAAGACCATGTACATTAAAGGTGATGAGATTGTTTCTGAATCTGAAAATTATTATGATGGGAATGGTAGTGAGAGTAGCATGCCATCTTTAGAGGATTGTTCTGATGTTGAATATGCTGCTCATGGTGAATCTCTTGTTGCTAGGCGTGCATTGAATCTGAATGTTAAAGAAGAAAGCTTAGAACAAAGAGAAAATATATTTCACACTAGATGTTTAGTTGGTGGTAAAGTTTGTAGCATGATTATTGATGGGGGTAGTTGTGCTAATGTAGCTAGCACCACTTTGGTGGATAAATTGGGGCTGAAATGTATTAAACACCCTACTCCTTATAGGCTACAATGGTTGAATGATAGTGGAGAAGTGAAAGTTACTAGGCAAGTTGTGGTAGCTTTTACTATTGGGAAGTATAGTGATGAAGCTGTGTGTGATGTAGTACCCATGCATGCTGGTCATTTATTGTTGGGGAGACCTTGGCAATTTGTTAGGTGTGTGATGCATGATGGGTATAGAAATAGATATTCCTTTCAGCATGATGGCAGGAAAATCACGCTGGCACCTTTATCACCTAAAGAAGCTTACCTTGATCAAGTTAAGCTTCAACAATCGGCTTGTGGGAGTTCAGGTAGTGAGGTGAAAAAGAATAATGAGAGAAAAGAGGCCATGAGAGAAAAGAATAAAGAAAAAGGCCCAATGATGAGTGACTGCACAAGTGAGGAAAAGAAAGTGAGATGTGCAGAAGAGAATAAGTTAGTGAGTGATAAAAAGAAAAAGAGTGAACAGAAAGGAAAAGAGAGGAGTGAAAAAGTTAAGAAACAACCATGTTTCTATGCAAAAGAGAGAGATTTAAAGAGTGCATACTTAGGCAAGAGAGCTTTGATTTTGATTCAGTTTAAGGAAACTTTGTTTACTGAAATTGACCTTAACCCCAAATTGCCTAGTGTGTTTGTGACTTTATTGCAGGAATTCAGAGACAGAGAGAGAAGTTTCAGAGAGAGCTAGAGAGAGAATATTTTTAGAGAAAACAAGGGAGAGAGAGAAAGCAATAGAGAGACATAGAAAGACATAGAGAGAGTGAGAGAAATTCAAAAGAGACCCAGAGAGAGAAAGAGAGAAAGGAATGTTTTAGAGAGAGGGAAGGAGAAGTTTTAGATACTAAAAGAGTGAGTGAGAGAGAGTGATAGACAAAGTGCTGTGTAAAGATGAAGAGAGATATAGAGAAAGCTTTGGGAGGAGAGAGAGGGGGAGAGATAGAGAGAGGGAGTAAGGGGAAGAGAGACAAGTTTAAGAGAGTAAGAGAAGTTTTATGAAGAGAGTGAGTGAGAGAAGTTCAAGAGACATAAAAAGGGAGAGAGAGAGAAAGGAAAGTTTTAGATAGATACAGAAGTTTTAGAGCAACTAAGAGAGAGAGAGAGATAGAGAGAAGTTTCAAAGAGAGAGATGTTTTAGAGATAGAGAGAGATAGAGATAGAGAAGTTTTAGAGAGAGTGATAGAGTGGGGCAGAGGGACAAGTTTTGTGATGAGAGTGAGTGAGAGAAGTTGTAGAGAGACACAAAGAGAGGAAGAGAAAGAGAGAAATAGATGTTTAAGAGAGAGAAGTTTTAGAGAGATGTGTTGGATAGAGAGATAGAAGGAGGGAGAGTGACAAAAAGTGACAAAGAGAGTAGGAAAGGGATAGAGAGTGAGAGATAGAAAAATTTAGTGGGAGGGTGTTGGGGGCAGAGGGAGAGGGAGATAAAGAGAGTTGGGGAGTGAAGGAGGGAGAGAAAGTGAGTGACAAAAATTTTAGACAAACACAGAGATAAAGAGAGAGATAGGTAGAGAGAGAGAGAATAAGAGAAAGAGTGAGAGTGAGAGAGAATGAGAGAGAGATTGGCAAAGAGAGAGAGTTGTTTTAGAGGGAGAAAGAGAGTATGTGAGAGAGAAAGCAGGAGAGAAAGATAGACAAAGAGAGAGAAGTTTTAGAGAGGGAGACAAGGAGGGAAAGGGAGAGGGTTGGAGGGAGGGTGAGAGAGAGAAGTTCTATAGAGTGAGTGAGAGGGAGAAAGATGGAGATAAAGAGAGTGTCAAGTTCAATTTCTTCCATTATGCAATACCCTTTCTCTTACTTTTAGAAAGAGAGAGAGGAAGAAAGAGTTTGTGTTGGGGGACAGAGAGAATGTGTTGGGGAGACAAAGAGAGAGTGTTGAGGAAGGAGCGACAGAGACACAAAGAGAGGGTGTTGGGGGCAGGGAGAGAGATAGAGACACAAAGAGAAGGGAGAGAGAGATTGTTGGGAAGTTAGAGAGAGACAAGGAGAGAAGTTTTAGAGAGTGAGGGACAGATATGTTGGATAAAGAGAAAGAGAGAAGTTTTAGAGATAGAGAGAGACATGTTGGTCAAAGATAGAATGATAGAAAGTGTGTTGCGGAGAAAGAGAGTGCTAAGATCAGTTTCTTCCATTGTACCATACCCTTTTTCTTAGTTTTAGAGAGTGAGAGAGAGAGGGAGGGAGATGTGTTGGACAGAGAGAGTGAGAGAGTGTGTGTTATGTTGGGGAGAGAGTGTGTTAAGGAGGGAGCAAGAGAGATAGAGAAGGCAAGAGGAAGGGAGAAAGAAGTTTTTGAGAGAGAGAGAGAGGAAAATAAAATATGAGAGAGAAACCAAGGGAAGTTTTGAACACAAAGAGAGAGAGAGAGTAATAGAAAAACAGAAGGAGAGACAAAAAGAGGGAGAGAGAGAAAGAGGGGGAATGAGAGAGTGAGCATGTTGGGAGAGAGAGAGAGAAATGTGTAGGAAAGAGAGAGAGAGGGACTGAGATAAAGAAAGTGTTGCAGAGAGAGTGTGCATCTTGGAGAGAAAGAGAGAAAAGTTTTAGGGAGAGAGCAAAAGAGAGAGAGAGAGAGAGTGAGAGAGAGAGAGAGAGAGTGAGAGAGAGAGAGAGAGAGAGAAAGAAAGCTCAAGAACTTTTAGACAAGAAAGTTCAGGAAAGGAAACTGTGATTCAATCTATTAATCTGCAAATGATGTAGCTGAGATTATAATTTATAGGCTAGGACTCAATTACTGAATTACACTAATGTCCCTTACTAATAAATAGCAACAAGACTAGACTAATAGATTGCTAACAGAACCACGTGACAAGCCTGCAACTACTAAACTACACCCTTTTCTCTAACATCCCCCCTCAAGATCAGTGGCATGACTTGGAAGAGAAATGACACTGAGCTTGTCTCTAAGTTGAAGGAACCTTGAAGTTGAGACTGCCTTGGTGAAGATATCTGCTGTTTGATCAAGGGATGGAATATGATAGACTTCAGTTTCTTTATTGTTGACCTTTTCACGAACAAAATAAAGATCTAGTTCAATATGTTTAGTCTTTCATTGAAGGACCAGATTTGCTAATAAACTGACTGTGCTCATATTGTCACAGTATATTCTAGGAACTTTTGGTAATTGAATGCTGAGTTCTCTGAGTAAAGACTACAGCCAAGCTAATTCTGCCACCATACTTGCAAGACTTCTATATCCTGCTTCAGTACTTGATCTAGACACTGTTGTTTGCTTTTTAGATGACAAGGAAATGAGATTAGGACCAAGATATACACAAAAACCTGAGGTACTATGCCTATCATCAATGTCTAATGCCCAATCAACATCACAAAAGGCAGTGAGATCAGGAGCAGATGATCTTTGGAGAACTAGAGCATGACATATGGTCCCTGCTAGATGCCTCAGTATTCGTTTAACCAACTTCCAATGTACATCTATAGGATAGTGCATAAATTGACAAGCTTTGTTTACACTATATGATAATTCTGGTCTAGTAATGGTAATATATTGTAATGCTCCCACAAGTGATCTGTATGCAGCTTGATCAGAAATAGGAGATCCACTACTAGCTAAGATATTTGGTGTTGAGGCCATAGGAGAGGGCATAGACTTGGCACCTTGCATACCAGCTCTAGTAAGAAGATCCTTAATGTATTTGGACTGAGATAGGTATATTGCACTAGCAGAACTGTAAGTAATTTCAATACCTAAGAAGTATTTAAGTTTCCCGAGATCCTTTAATGAAAACTTTGCATTTAGTTTATTAATCAAGTTCTGAATCAAAGTTGGTGAAGATCCTGTAATCAAAATATCATCCACATAGACTAAAACAAAGAGAGAATGATGGGAGGTAACCCAAAGAAATAGGGAAGAGTCACATTTTGCCTTGGTAAAACTAAGATCAAGTAAAGCTTCCGACAATTTTGAAACCATGCACGAGGAGCTTGCTTAAGACCATAGAGAGCCTTATGAAGCTTGCAAACTTGAGATGAGTCAGCTGATTCATATCTAGGAGGCTGCAGCATGTATGCATCTTCATTCAAATCACCATTTAAAAAGGCATTATTAACATCTATTTGATGGATGTTCCACCTTTTTGATAAGGCCAAAGTAAGGAGAACCCGAATTGTGACTGGTTTTACCACTGGACTGAAAACTTCATGGAAATCAACTCCTACCTCTTGATTATACCCTTTGGAAACTAGTCTTGCTTTATATTTGTTGACAGTACCATCTAGATTTTC
Source organism: Dicorynia guianensis (assembly GCA_037013595.1). Lineage (NCBI taxonomy): Eukaryota > Viridiplantae > Streptophyta > Magnoliopsida > Fabales > Fabaceae > Dicorynia > Dicorynia guianensis. Next base: position 10,426,870 of record JASUAB010000015.1, read on the forward strand.
TTTAACTTTAAACACCCATTTGCACCCTATAGGCCTCCTATTTTTGGGTAAAGCTTCTAAACTCCATGTCTTGTTGCTCATGAGTGCTGCATACTCAAGATCCATGGCACACTTCCATTCTGGTATATTAAGAGCTTCTTCAATAGTCTGAGGCTCTCTAGAAATAGTAAGTACTGGTGGTTCAGTTCCCCTTGCTTTGCTACGAGTCACCATTGAGTGGTTGTTTGATTTGAGTGCCCTTGCTTTGCTATGGGTCACCATTGAGTGGACATTTTGAAACGGACGTTGAGGAACTTCAAATTTTGCAGAGGAACCTAAAACATGTTGCAAAGAATCCATAATATTGGTATTATTAGCAAGTGCACATGAGTTATTTGTTTGTCCAGCAAATGCATTGGTACTCTGAGTATGTCTTGCATTGGTTAATGTAGAGAATGATAGAATAGGAGGTATGGCTGAAGGTGGAGAAACAGAAAGTGATTTGTTACTAGAAAGTGACTGCTATGAGGAACCCTTGCTATTCTTGAATGGAAAACTACTTTCATCAAATATGACATCTCTAGATATAAATATTTTCCCATTAGGATGCAGACACTTGTATCCTTTATGTGCTAGACTATAACCAAGAAAGGTGCATTCAATGGATTTGAATTGAAATTTGGGATTATTATGGGGCCTTAGGTTAGGATAGGCTGCACACCCAAAGACTTTAAGAAAAGAATAATCAGGTTTGATTTTGTATAAGGTTTGAAAAGGAGTAGAACCATTTAAGACTGGTGTGGATAGTCTATTAATGAGATACACAGCTGTGCTAAAAGCCTCAGTCCAAAATGAACCAGGTAAAGATGATTGGTGAAGCAAGGCTAGTCTAGTCTCAATTATATGTCTCTGTTTTCTTTTTGCAAGCCCATTTTATTCATGTGTATAAGGACATAAAACACGATGAACTATTCCTTGGTCTTTCAAGTATTCAGTGAAAGCTCTAAATTCTCCTCCCCAATCAGTTTGTGAGGCAAGGATTTTGTGGTTGGTTTGAAGTTCTACTTGTTTCTTGAAATGAATAAAGGTCTATAATGCATCAGACTTGCTTTTAAGAAAGTAAATCCATGTGTAGTGGGTAAAAGTATCCACAAAATGTATGTAATATCCGTGTCCTTCTTTTGACAGCACTGGTACTGGTCCCCACAAATCAGAATGGATTAGTTGCAGAGGTTTTGAGTATTCTGTTTGAGAAGAGATAAAAGGGAATTTGTGTATTTTACTAAGGCAACAAGATGAACAAAAGGAAAGCTCTTTATTTGGTATTCTGATGTTACAAGAAGTGAGCACACTCTTGACAGCTTGTACAGAGGCATGGCCCAATCTAACACGCCATTTGTCTAACTCAGAACAAGAATTTAACAATGAAACAGTATGGGAACTATGTACAATAGGCAAAGTAACATTTGGTGACTGAGTTGCTGAAACTTTTGTAGTGGTATACGGTTCCTTTTCAATATGAAATTGATCAAAGACATACAAGCCTTTTCTAACAGTCCCCTTCAAAAGTATTTGATGAGTATCCTAAGATTTAACATAACAAGAGTCAGGATGGAACTCAAAATAGACATAATTGTCTTTTACAAACTGAGAAACACTCACAAGATTTTTGGTAATATTTGGAACATGAAGAAGTGAGTTTAGGTAAAGATTCTGATTAGAAAAGCAAGACTTAATCTGAGAACTACCAATGTTTTTAATGAACAAACCTGAGCCATTACCAATGTGCACCTTCTCCTTTCCATTATATGGTGTCTTTTGCACAATGCTAGAGGCATCCACTGTTACAGATTAGTGGCCCCAGAATCAGGATACCATTCTTGCTCATTGTCATTACTGCTGTTGTTAGAAGTGAGCATTGCATAGGGTGTGTTTCTGATACTGCCATTGGCTGTCTTGCTGAAGTGGCTCGAAACTTGAGCTAGTCCTTGAAAACTTTCATCAAATCTGTGATAACAATTCCAAGAATGATGTCCATATCTCCCACATAATTAGCATTGAATGTTGCTTTTACCAGAAAACCTTCCATCCCTACTAGCAAAATGCCCATTGTTATAACCTCCTCTGCCTCTGAAAAAATTTCTTCTACCTCCAAACCTTCCTCTATTTGCATACTGACCAGGGAAACCTTGATGACCATTTCTGTTTACATTGTAATTTTGAGGATGTGTAGTAAGATTCACTGTCATAGCCTCTACTTCTTTATGATGTTTCTCAATTCTATTTTCTTGTACAAGCAATAATGCTTTAATTTCTTCTATTGAATATGGATCAGTTCTAGAGAGAATAGATGTAACAAAACCATCATATTTTGAGGAAAGACCTTCAAGAATTACCTCTATATGGTCATTTTCTATAATTACATGACCAACTGAAGCCAAAGAATCAACAAGATTCTTAATCTTTAAAAGATACTCAGTAGCTGTCATGGATCCCTTCTTCACAGTTTGCAGCTGCGACTTGAATTGCTTGATCTTTGCCTTTGTATGAGAGGCAAAGAAAGTTTCTACCTTTCCCAGACCTGGTATGAGTATTCACATCCCACCATCCTTGTAAGAATATTTTCTGACATTATTGACAGGAGCCAAGACACCAAGAGCTGATCTTGCTTCTTCCAAAGAACATACTGCTGACTCAAGATCCGAAGAATTCTACCTTACTCATCTATTGCAAATCTTGATGGCACTTCTTGACCACCACTGATGTATTTCTCCAGTTCATGCCCTCTGATGGTTGGAAGAACTTGCTGTTTCCAGAGTAGATAGGAATTGCTATCTAATTTCACAGAAATAGAGTGGCTAAAAGAAACTAGTGAAGCATTCAGAGATGCTAGAGAGAATGTATTCAAATTTTCTCCCATTGGATCAAAGCTCTGATACCATGTTAGAATTCTCAAGAACTTCAGAAAGAAAGAAAGCTCAAGAACTTTTAGACAAGAAAGTTCAGGAAAGGAAACTGTGATTCAATCTATTAATCTGCAAATGATGTAGCTGAGATTACAATTTATAGGCTAGGACTCAATTACTGAATTATACTAATGTCCCTTACTAATAAATAGCAACAAGCCTGCAACTACTGAACTACACCCTTTTCTCTAATAGTAGAAAACAAAAGTTTAGTACCTAACCTTCCCCACAATACTCTCCAAAAATGACTTAGGTACTTAACATCTCTATCTGAAACAATGGTTCTTGGCACACCATGAAGCCAAACCACTTCCCTAAAGAAAAGGTCAGCAATATTTGTTGCATCATCAATCTTATTGCAAGCAATGAAATGAGCCATCTTGCTAAATCTATCCATAACAACAAATATGCTATCCCTACCCTTCCTAGTCCTAGGTAAACCCAAAACAAAGTCCATGGATATGTCTGTCCAAGGTTCATTAGGCACAAGCAAGGGTGTATACAAACCATGAGGCATAAGACTTAGCTTGTTTGCATGTAATACACTTAGAACAAACTTTTTCAACATCTTTTCTCATTTTTGGCCAATAAAAATGTTCACTAAGCATATCTAAAGTCTTTTGCACACCAAAATGCCCCATTAATCCTCCACTATGTGATTCCCTCACAAGCAATTCTCTAATAGAACATGTAGGAATGCATAATTGTTTATTCCTAAAAAGAAATCCCTCATGCCTATAGAACTTGTTATGTGCAGCATGTTCACAAGCTTGACACACATCACCAAAATCAGAATCATTGGCATACAACTCTTTCAAATGTTCAAAACCAAGTAATTTGGATCTAAGCATAGAAATCAAAGCATACCTCCATGATAGTGCATCAGCAACAACATTATCTTTCCTTTGCCTACACTTGATCACATATGAGAATATTTTAAGATACTCCACCCACCTTGCATGCCTCTTGCTCAACTTGCCTTGTCCCCTTAAGTACTTGAGTGATTGGTGATCACTATGTATGACAAACTCCTTAGGCAGCAAATAATGTTCCTACACTTCAAGAGCTCTCACCAAAGCATAGAACTCCTTATCATAAGTGGAGTAGTTCAAAACAGGTCCACTCAACTTTTCACTGAAATATGCTATGGGTCGGTTTTTTTGCATCAAAACAGCTTCTATACCAACCTCAGAAGCATCACATTCAATTTCAAAAGTTTTAGAAAAATTAGGCAAGGGTAAAACAGGTGCAGTACATAACTTTTCCTTTAAAGTGTTAAATGCATCCTCTGTTCTTTACCCCATTTGAACCCTGCATTCTTTTTAACAACTTCATTTAGTGGTGCAGCAATAGTAAAGAAATCTTTAACAAATCGCCTATAAAAACTTGTCAAACCATGGAAACTTCTTACCTCACTAACAGGCTTAGGTGTTGGCCATTCTTGAATATTTAGAGTCAACCTCAACTCCCTTAACTCACCACAAAACCTAAGAAGACAACTTTATACATGCAAAAAGAACACTTCTTAAGGTTTGCATACAATTTATCCTTCCTAAGCACATCCAAAATGGCCCTAACTTGCAAGACATGATCTTCTATGCATTTGCTGTAAATCAAAATGTCATCAAAATATACAACCACAAATTTCCTAAGAAACTCATGCAAGACATAATTCATTAAGCGCATGAAAGTACTAGGTGCATTAGATAACCCAAATGGCATTACTAACCACTCATACAATCCATATGTAGTCTTAAACGTAGTTTTCCACTCATTCCTTCTTTCATCGTAATCTGATGATAGCCACTTTTTAAATCAATTTTAGTGAACACACATGCACCATGCAATTCATCTAGCATATCATCTAACCTAGGAATAGGATGGCGATACTTTATAGTGATTTTGTTGACTGCCCTACAATCCACACATATTCTCCAAGTTCCATCTTTCTTGGGTACCAAAAGAACCGGTATAGCACAAGGACTCATGCTCTCTCTTATACACTCTTTTGCCAACAACTCATCTAGTTGCCTTTGCAACTCCTTTGTCTCCTCCAGATTGCTTCGGTAAGCTGGTTGGTTAGGAATCTGTGCTCCAGGTACAAAATCAATCTGATGCTCAATTCCTCTTTTAGGTGGTAACCCATGGGGTATCTCCTTAGGAAAGACATCACTGAATTCCTGCAATAACGTCACAAACACACTTGGCAATTCGAGGTTAAGGTCAATATCAGTAAACAAAGTTTCCTTAAACCGAATCAAAATCAAGGCTCTCTTGCCTAAGTATGCACTCTTTAAATCTCTCTCTTTTGCATAGAAACATGGTTGTTTCTTAACTTTTTTAGTCCTCTCTTTTCCTTTCTATTTACTCCCTTTCTTTTTATCACTCACTAACTTATTCTCTTTTGCACATCTCACTTTCTTTTCCTCACTTGTGCAGTCACTCAACATTGGGCCTTTATCTTTATTCTTTTCTCTCATGGCCCCTGTTCTCTCATTATTCTTTTTCAACTTACTATCTAAACTCCCACAAGCTGATTGTTGAAGCTTAACTTGATCAAGGTAAGCTTCTTTAGGAGATAAAGGTGCTAGAGTGATTTTCTTGCCATCATGCTTAAAGGAGTTTCTGTTTCTATACCCATCATGCATTACATGCCTATCAAATTGCCAAGCCCTCCCCAACAATAAATGACCAGCATGCATGGGTAGACATCACATACAACTTCATCACTATACTTCCCAATAGTAAAAGCTACCGCAACCTGCCTAGTAACTTTCACTTCTCCACTATCATTCAACCATTGTAGCCTATAAGGAGTAGGGTGTTTAACACATTTCAGCCCCAATTTATCCACGAAAGTGGTGCTGGCCACATTAGCACAACTACCCCCATCAATAATCATGCTACAAACTTTACCACCAACTAAACATCTAGTGTGAAATATATTTTCTCTTTGTTCTAAGCTTTCTTCTTTAACATTCAGATTCAATGCACGCCTAGCAACAAGAGACTCACCATGAGCAGCATATTCAACATCCCCATCAACATCAAAACAATCCTCTAAAGATGGCATGCTACTCTCACTACCATTCCCGTCACAATCATTATATTTTTAGATTCAGAAACAAGCTCATCACCTCTAATGTACATGGTCTTTCTATTAGGACAATCAGATGCATAATGACCATGACCTTGACACTTTAAACACTTTATATCTGTATGTTTAGAGGTTTCTAAAAAGGAATCAAAAGTACCCTTTTGAGTTGAAGTACTCTTCTCCTTGTTTTTGTTTGCATCCAGCCCCTTTTCCTTGGAATCAGTGGCTTTCTCCTTCTTCTTCTCATCATATTTGTTCCATTTTGAACTCCATTTGCTGCTGGAATTCGAAAATGACTTGGCTGCTCCCCTTTGTTTTGGTTGTCTCTCCACCTTCATGGCCATGTTAACTAGGTTCTCCATCTCAGCATAATGGTGCAACTCCACTACATCAGCTATCTCCTTGTTCAGACCTCCTATAAACCTAGCTATTGTCACATCCCTATCCTCCTCAATGTTAGCTTTAATCAAGAGCATTTCCATATCTCCTTGTGGTAATCTTCCACTGATTTTGACCCTTGAGTAAGCTTATGCAACTTCTGGTGCAACTCTCTATAGTAATAAGAAGGCACAAATTGCTTCTTCATTACTCTCTTCATCTCATCCCAACTCTCAATAGGATATTTACCAATTCTCCTCCTAGACTTCACTAATCAATCCCACCAAACTAAAGCATAATCTGAAAATTCTACTGCAGCCAACCTCACCTTCTTCTCTTCAGAATAGTTGTGACAACCAAATATCAAATCCATTTTTCTCTCCCACTCCAAGTACACTTCAACATCATTTCTACCCTTAAATGGAGGTATATTCATCTTGATAGCATTTAGATTACTATCCCTCCTATTTTCTATTCTAATTTCACCCCTTTCTATTTTGAGCTGAACTGCTCTCTTCAAATTCATCTTCAAACAGCCCCTGATCAAACTCATTTTTATGCCTGTTCCTATCATTAGTTCGCCTACCATTACCTGGGAAGCTTTCTGACAACTCCCTCTTCCATTCATCTAACTCATCTAGCCTACTATTCAACTTTTGAAATTGACTAGTAAAGGCCCTCTATATCAATTTCATGTCTAGAGTCATGTTAACTTCTTCATCTGAGGGCTCTTTACCCTCCCTCCTTGTTGTAGGATTACTTATGAACCTGCAAGAAATGTTAGTAAAACAGCCTCACAAAACACTCCCTCATGTGTTTTACTGAAAAGATGGCACTTCACTCATGTTTCACACAAGTGTTAGCTTTTACCCTCTTTAAGCTCACACAGTCAAGCCTTTTACCACTCAAGCTTGTTGTTCTCAATTGCACTTCAGAATTAATCCTCAAACCAAAATACTCACAAGCAGCAAATTAATACTAGGATTGCAATGAAAAACACTTAAAGGGAAGACAGGTACCAAAAAAAAAAAACTAGAAGCAAATATACTAGAATGAATAAATTGGAATGAGCATGCAAGATATGAAGAGTTTGCTGCCCAAAATACTGATCTCAAATTAACAAGAATCAAATTGTTAATTATGGTGTATATGGGAGCAAAAGCAGGAGAAACCAAAAATAGAAACTTAGATTTGAAGGAAAAAGACAAAACTAATACAGAAATTTATGTTTCCTTAATGGAAAGATCAATTTTGACGAAAAAGGATATAAAGACAAAAAGGAAAGAAGTCAAATAGGTTTCCTAAAATGATGTTAATCCCACAAATTGTGCTTATGCATCTTTGACTTTGCTAATTAATTTCCAAAGCCCAAAGTGTGTTCAGACCTGAATTCAATCATACCCTTAATTCTGCCCCAAAAATTGTATAGGTTCAAAGAACTTGCTGCCAACCTGATTAAACATTTCTATGGTGTTTTTCTTCTAGCCGCAACTCTTTCAATTTTGTTCCTTTTCTTTTTTTTTTTTAACAGCGGCACAATTTTTTTTTTGAATATAGGATAAACAGCAAACAACACCAAAATATCAAAATCAAATCCCAAACAATCAAATCAGCTGCAACTTGCACTTCTATACCCAGATCTGATTCTAGTTGATATTAGGTAGAGAAGAAAAAAAGAAAACAGCCAAACTATAACCTAGGATAAATAAGAATTTACCCTAATCTAGCTCTAATACCAAATGATGCAGAACCCCATGATATTTATGATCCAGAAACCCCAAACACAAAATTGATAGAGAACAAGAATAGATGGAGAACTCCCAACCTATTGAACCCCCAAATGACTGATGCAAATGGAAACACAAATAATTGGTTGATTGAGGAATCAAGAACAGAAATTCACAAGGATGTAAATACCTTAATGAAGTTCAATTCTTGATGCAATAGAGATTCAAGCCAAGCCTTGAACAAGAGTATAAAACTCCAAAACAATTCTTTTTTTTTCCATTCATTCTACTGATTCTCGTCCATGTAGTAGGGTATTTATATTCTCACAAGTTCAAATAACCTAGATTATTTGGTTAGCCCTTAAACTTGGGCCTCCCAACATAAAAAAAAGCCCAAACACAAATTGCAAGTAGTAAACTGCCCAAAAAACTATTCTGTTAACTTGTAATAATGAATTGTATTAATTTGGAATAATGAATTAAACATAGGTTGGACCCATTTTGCAAATTCAGCCCAATTTGATTAGGTGAAGCTCCATTATCCTTCATTGCATCTTGAGCTTCTATTCCTTCTAACATTCTGCCCATATAAGTTCGAAGCGATTCCTTGAACTTTTTGGCCCTCAATCTTGTAATTGGTCCTTGAGGTAATGTTAGCTCATCCGCTGCTCCTTTTCTCTTGCCATCCATGCTTGTGCTCACATCAAAGGCATTCTAAGCTGCTTCCAAGAGGGGATGGACCATTTCAAGTTCTTGAGTGCATAAATGACAATGCATACAAGCTAGATTTACTAGGTGAGTATAATGTTAGTGCCACTTTCAACGTTACAGATTTAACCTGCTTTGATGTAGGTGATGATTTGAGGACAAATCCTCTTCAAGAGGAGGGGAATGATGATAAAAGCATGGCGGATACGGCTGATCCAACTCAAATTCCAAGTGGTCCAATTACAAGAGCTAGAGCTAAAAGGTTCAAAGAGGCTTTCAATGGATTGATGCAGAGCATTTGGGTTGAGGAGTTCTTTTTAAGGCCCAAATACTTAGATTCAAGTGCAGATCAAGGGTGGATTTCGTTGGTCCAAGTGGTGGAGTAATTTCAGCCTTTTTCTAAAGCCCATACACTTGGAAGGATTAATTTCTCCTTTTTATTGAAGCCCATACACTTAGAAGGATTACTTTAAGCTCAAGCATGTGGATTTGAGAGAATCAAGGAGATTAGATTTGGCTGTTATTACCCAGCAAATTTGGGATAACTTTCCTTTTTTATGGGATTTAGTCAGCCTTTTAGAATATATTTTCAGCAATTATTGTCATTGGACTGATTATTTAGCTACTTATTCTCTTGTAAAGGCTGGCATGCCATAATTATAGGAATTACCTTCCTTTTGCTATTTGTTTCCTTTTTCAAATTGTAATAACTCAGCCTATATATATGTATACCAAGGTTGAGAAGTTCAGATCAGTTTTCTAGATAAAAGTTGAGAGTTTTCTCTTTGGTTCTTTAGAGAACTTTCCAAACTTATCAAGAACTTGTTCTTGTGAAGTTCATTCGACTTATCAAATGGTTCACCATCCCGTTTGTGGTGTCTACACATACTAAGGTTCGTGTTTTCTTATAAACATCAGGTCAAGGTTTCCACCTACAAAATCTAATCATAGAACGGTCTTGGGAATCAATTTTGTTGACAGGTCTCGTTATTCTTGGCGAGGTTCGCATCAGCTGGGGAGTGGGGGAGAGAGTGAGAGGGAAATTTAAGACTAGTAGAGAGATAGAGTGATAGAAGTTTTAAACAGAGAGAAGTTTTGGAGAAAAGAGAGTAAGAGAGAGAGAAAAGTTTAAGAGCAAGTGAGAGGGAGATAAAGAGAGTATCAAGTGTAATTTCTTCCATTATACCATACCCTTTTTCTTATTTTTAGACAGTGAGAAAGGGAGAGACATGTTGGAGAGAGAAAGAGGGAAAGAATGTATTGGGAAGAGAGAGAGAGAGAGAGAGGGTGCTAGGGGGTGAGGGACAGAGAAAGGGATAGAGATCGCTAGGAAGTTAGAGAGAGATAGGGAGAGAGGTAAAGAGAGAAGTTTGAGAGAGAGAAAGAAACACATCAAAGAAAGAGAGAAAGGGAAGTTTTAGAGACAAAAGGAAACATGTTGGATAAAGAGAGGGTGATAGAGAGTGTGTTGGGGAGATAGAGAGGGAGAGAATAAGGAAAGGAGGAAGAGAGTGTCAAATTCAATTTCTTCCATTATACCATACCCTTTTTCTTAGTTTTAGAGAGTAAGTGTGAGAGAGATAGTGAGAAAAGGAGAGACATGTTGGAGAGAGAAAGAGAGAGAGAATGTGTTGAGGAGGGATGAAAGAGATAGAAAGAGGGTGATAGAGGGAGAGGGATAGAGATTGTTAGGAAGTTAAAGAACAACAGGGAGAGAGGTAAAGAGAGAGAGAAAGAGACATGTTGGAGAAAGAGAGAGAGGAAAGTTTAGAGACAAAGAGAGATGTGTGCAATAGAGTGCGTTGCAGAGAGAGAGTGCATGTTAAGACCAATTTCTTCCATTATACGATACCCTCTCTTAGTTTTAGAGAGTGGGTGTGAGAGAGAGAGACATGTTGGAGAGAGAGATTGAGGGAGTGTCTTTCTGTTGGAGAGAGAATATGTGTCGAGGAGGGAGTGAGACAGATATACGGAGAGGGAGGGAGAAAGAAGTTTTAGCAAGAGAGAAAAATTTTCATTAAAGGGAGACATAAAAGTATGAGAGAGAAGCCAGGAGAAGTTTTGAACACAGAGAGAGAGAAGAGAGAGAGCAAGACAGAGAAGGAGAGACAAAGAGAGTGAGAGAGAGAAAGAGAGGAATAAGAGAGCAAGTGTGGGGGGTAGAGAGATGTGTAGGAAAGAAAGAGGGAGAAAGAGTGTGTGTTGGGGAGAGAGAGAGAGAGAAAGAGAGAGAGAGAGAGAGAGAGAGAGAGGAATAGAGGGTGAGAGAGTTAGGCAGAAGAGAGTATGGGTATGTTGGGGGAGAGAAAGATTGTTGGGGAGGGATAGAGAGGGATGGAAAGAAGGTCATGGGAAGAGGGAGAGAGAGGGAGATGAAGTGTGAGTGTGTGTTGGGAACAAAGAGAGAGACAGAGAGAGGGAGTTGAGGAATGCGGAAGAGAGACTGAGCGAGCAAAATTTTAGATAGAAAGAGAGATAGAGTGACAGTAGTTTCAAACAAAGAGAAGCTTTAGCGAGAGAGAAATTTTAGAGAGTAAGTGAGAGGGAGATAGAGAGAGTGTCAAACTCAATTTCTTCCATTATACCATACCCTTTTTCTTAGTTTTAGAGAGTGAGTGTAGAGAGAAAGTGAGAAAGGGAGAAATGTGTTGGAGAGAAAAAGAGAGAGAGAATGTGTTGAGGAGATAGAGAAGAGTGTTGAGGTGGGAGTGAGAGAGATACAGAGAGGGTGACAGGGGGAGAGACACAGCAATTGTCGGGAAGTTAGAGAGAGATAGGAAGAGAGGTAAAGAGAAAAGTTTCACAAAGAGAGAGATAGACACATTGGAGAAACAGAGAGGGAAGTTTATAGATAGAGAGAGACGTATTGGATAGAGAGATCAACAGAGAGAGAGTGTGTGTTAGGGAGAGAGAGAGAGAGAATGAGGGAGGGAGGGAGGGAGAGAGAGATATGTTAAGTCCAATTTCTTCCATTACACCATACCCTTTTTCTTAGTTTTAGAGAGTGAGTGAGAGAGAGAAAGAGATAGGAAGGGACATTGTTGGGAAGTTAGAGAGAGATAGGAAGAGAGAGAAAGAGAGAGAAGTTTTAGAGAGAGACAGACATGTTGGAGAAAGAAAGGGAAGTTTTAGAAACTGAGAGAGGCATGTTAGAGAAAGAGTGTGTGTGTGTGTGTGTGTGTGTGTATGTGTGTTGGGGAGAGAGAAACAAAATGAGGGATATAGAGAGAGAGCAAGGGAGAGAATGGTAGAGAGAAAGATCATTAAGTCCAATTTCTTCCAGTATACCATACCCTTTTTCTTAGTTTTAGAGAGTGACTTAGAGAGAGCGAGAGAGAGAAAGAGAGAGAGTTGGGGGAGAGAGAAAGTGTTTAGAAGGGAGCGAAAATGATAGGGAGAGAGATAGAGAAAGAGAAAGGGACAAAGAGAAAAGGAGAAGTTTCAAAGACAGAGAGAGTGAGTGAGAGAAATTTTCATCAGGGAAAGATAGAAGTATTAGAAAGAAGGCAAGAGAAGTTTTAAACACAAAGACAGAGAGGGAGAGACGTGTTGGATAGAGATAGAGGGAGAAAGGGTGACAAAGAGAGAGAGAGATAATGATGGGAAGAAAGATAGTGTTACGCAGGGAGCAAGAGAGATAGAGAGAGGCTATTGGGGAGATAAAGGGAGCAAGAGACAGAGAAGGAAACACAAATAGAGAGAGAGAGAGAGAGAGTTAGGAGGAGAGACAAAGTGTCTGTGCACGTGTTGGGGAGAGAGAGATGAAAAGAAGGTGTTAGGGAGAGAAAGATGGAGTGTACGAGGAAGAGAGAGAGAGAACTGAGGAGTGGGGGAAGAGAGTGAGAGAGAGAAGTTTTAGACAAATAAAGACATAGAGTGACAAAAGCTTTAAACAAAGGAAAGATTTAGAGAAGGAGAAGCTTTAGAAAGTGGGTAAGAGGGAGAAAGAGAGAATGTTTAGTTCAATTTCTCCCATTATGCCTTAGTTTTAGAGAGTGAGTGTGGGAGAGAGTGAAAGAGACAGAGAGAAAGAGAGACAAAGAAAGATGTTTGTGTGGGGAGACAAAGAGAGAGTGTTGAGTAGGGGGTGAGAGAATTTGAGAGAAAGGTTGATAGGGAGAGAGGGAAAGAGGGAGAGAGATTGTTGGGAAGTTAGAGAGAGAAGTTTTAGAGTAAGAGATAGACATGTTGGAGAAGGAGAGAGAGAGGGAAGTTTTAGAGACAAGAAAGCTTTGTTAGACATGAAGAGAGATAGAGAGAGAGAGAGAGAGAGAGAGAGACTAAAAAGAGAGAGAAGGAGAGGGAGAGAAATCTAGAGAGAAAGGGAGAGAAATTTTGGACAAAGAGACACAGAGAGAAACTGAAGTTTTAGAGACAGTGAAAGAAGTTTTAAACACAAAGACAGAGTAAGGAGAGAGAGTGTGTTTGTATTGGGGGACAGAGAATGAAAGAGAGTGTGTGTTGGGTAGAGAGAGGGAGGGAAGTTTCAAAGAGAGAGAGATGTGTTGGACAGAGAAAGCAACGGAGAGAGAGAAAAGTTTTAGAAAGAGACATATGTTGCAAAGAAAGCGAGCAACAAGAGAGTGTGTGTTAGGGGAGAGAGAGATTGCAAGAGAGAGGGAAGGAGAGAGTGTGTTGGGGAGAGAGGGGGAGGGAAAGAAAAAGACAGAGTGTTAAGTCCAATTTCTTCCATTATACATACCCTTTATCTTAATTTTAAAGAGTGAGAGAGAGACGTGTTGGGGAGAGAGAGAGTGAATGAGAGAGAAACTTTTGTTAGAGAGATAGAGACAAAACTATTAGAGATGGTAAGAGAAGTTTTAAACAGAGAGAGGTAGAGAGACATGTTGGATACAGAGATAGAGGGAGAGAGAGAGAGAGATAAACAGGAGGAAGAGGGAGAAAGATGAGAGAGTGAGTGAGAGTGAGAGAGTAAGAGAGAGACTAGAAAAGAGAGAAAAGTTTTAAAGTTTTAGGGAGAGAGCAAGAAAAGTTTTAAAGAGAAAAACAAAGAGAGAGAAGTTTTGGAGGGAGAGTTGTTTTAGAGGGAGAAAGAGAGTAAGCAAGGGAGAAAGAGGGAAAGAAAGAGAAGATTTAGAGAGAAAGAGAGACAACGAGAGAGAAGTTTTAGAGAGTGAGACAAGGAGAGAAAGAGAGATGGTTGGGGAGAGTAAGTGAGAGAGAGAGAACTTTTAGAGAGTGAGTGAGAGGGATAAAGAGAGAGATAGAGAGAGTCAAATTCAATTTCTTCCATTATGCCATACCCATTTTCTTAGTTTTAGAGTGTGAGAGAGAGAGAGAGACACAGAGAGAGAGAGAGAGAGAGAAGAGAGAGTTTATGGTGGGGAGAGAGAGAAAGAGAATGTGCTAGGGACACAAAGAGAGAGTGTTGAAGAGGAAGCAAGAGAGAGAGAGAGAGCTTTTAAACACACACACACAGAGTGAGTGAGAGAAGTTCTAGAGAGACATAGAGAGAGAAGTTTAGACAGAGAAAGAGAGTGAACAAGAGAAAGGGAAACAAAGAGAGAGAGAGAGAGAGAGAGAGAGAGAGAGAGAGAAGTTTCAAAAAGAGGGAGAGAGAGACAAAGAGAGTAAAGTTTCAATGAGAGCAAGATAGGGGACATTGGAAGAGGTTCTATAAAGATACACAGGACAGAAAGGGAAGGTTTAGAGGGAAAGAAAGAAAGCTAGTGAGAGAAAGTGGGATAGAGAGAGATGCAAGCAAGAGGGAGAGAGAATGAGGGAAAGGGAAGTTTTAGATAGAGAAATAGTAAGTTGGTGAGTGCTAGAGTGAAAGGGAGAGAGTGAGAGCGAAAGAAAGTGAGTGAGAGAGAGGGAGAGGGAGAGAAGTTTCTGCAAAAGACAAAGAGAGAGGAGAGACATAGAAATTTCAAAGAGAGCCAAAGATAGAGAACTTCTTGACAAACCAAGAAATAAAGAAAAAAAGAAGTTTCAAAGAGAGTGTGAGAGAGAGAAAGAGAAGTTTTACATACAGAGAGAGCTTTTATAGAGAACAAGAGAGGGACAGTAGTTTTTAGGGTGGAGAGAGAGAGAGAGAGAGAGAGAGAGAGAGAGAGAGAGAGAGAGAGAGAGAGAAGTTTTACATATAGAGCGAGCTTTTATAGAGAGCAAGAGAGGGACAGTAGTTTTTAGGGTGGAGAGAGAGAGAGAGAGAGAGAGAGAGAGTGAGAGGGAAGTTTCAAAGAGTGAGAGACACAAATAGAGAAAGAAAGCAAGTGGGAGAAAGTGGGATAGAGAGAGTGTGAAAGAAAGTGAAGTTTTAGAGAGAGATACAGGGATAGTAGGTCAGTGAGTGCTAGAGTAAGGGAAGAAAGAGTGGAAAAGAGAAAGAGAGTGCATAAGAGAGTGAGAGAGAGAAAGTGGGAGAGGGAGAGAACTTTCAGAGGTAGAAAAAGAGAGAGAGAAGTTTTAAAGAGAGCAAGAGAGAGAAGAAAAGAGCGAGATAGAAAGAAAGAGAGAGAGTTTTAGAGAGAACAAGATAGAGAGAAAAAGACATGGGGTAGAGAGAAAGAGAGGGGGTGATATGAACCCACCTAACTGCACCTCAAAAGCTATCTTATAAAGAGAGGTTTACAAACCCATATATATAACACCCAAGACCTCTCTATCTAACCAATGTGGGACTTCATCATTCCTGACCCCTTTAAACTGTGCATCCTCGTATAGAGAACTAGGATCCATGGGCCACACCGACCAGAGCAGGGTAGACTCTAATACCATATGATATGAAGCCACCTAACTCCACTTCAAAAGCTCACTTGTAAGGGGAGATTTGCGAACCCATATATATAACACCCAAGACCTCTCTGCCTAACCAATATGGGACTTCATCAGAGAGAGAGGGGGAGAGTGAGTGAGAGAAGGTGGGAGACAGAGTTACAGAGAGAGAGGGAGTGAGCAGGAGACACAAAGAGTGAGAGAGAGGGATTGGGAGGGGGAGTGAGAGATACAAAGGGAGCAAGAGCGATAGAAATGTTAAAGAAAACAAGAGAGAGGGAGAGGTGGAGAGAGAGCACAAGAGAGAGAGAAATTTTAAAGAGAATGAGAAAGATAGAAAAGTTTTAGAGAGACAGAGAGGGGGAAGTTTCTAAGAGACAAAGAGTAGAAAGAGAAAGAGTCAATGAGAGAAGTTCTAGTCAGACACAGATAGACAGAAAGAGGGGGAAGTTGACACAAGAGAGAAAGAGAGAGAAAAGGAGAGAGAAAGAGAGAAAGCAAAAGAGAGACATTTCATGAAGATGAGAGGGATGCTTTAGAAAGAGAAAGAGAAGTTATGGAGAGGAGAAAGTGAATGAATTAGAGAGAAAAGGAAAGAGAGAGATAGATGGAGAAGTTCTAGAGAGACATACAGAGATAAAGGTAGACACAGAGAGAGAAGAGGAGAGTTTTAAAGAGAGAGTAGTTTTACAAAGAGAGAGCAAGAGAAAGAGAGAAGGAAGTTTTAGGGAGAGCTAGAGAGTGATAGAGAAAAAGAGGGAGAGAGAAGTTTTAGAGGGACCAAAAGGGAGGGAGAAGGAAGTTTCAAAGAAGAAGAGACAAAGATAGATAAGTTTTAGATAAATTGAGAGAGAAAGTGAGTAATGAAGAGAAGTTTTAGACATAACAAGAGAGGGAAAGAAAGAGTGAGAAAGCAAGAGTCAATGGGAGAGAGTGGTAAATAAATTGCTATGGAGAAGGGAAGAGAGAGTGTGGATGTGCATTAAAAAGAGAAACAAAGAGAAGTTTGAGAGAAAGTGAAATAAAGGGAGAAAGAGAGAAGTTTCAAAGAGAGAGACAAAAGTTCCATAAAGACACAAAGAGAGAAAGGGAAGTTTTAGAGAGAGAGAATTTTTATGGAGAGAGTAATAAGAGAAGTTCTAGGGAGGCACAAGGAGAGAGAAAGAGTAAGGGAGACACAGGAGAGAGAGAGAAGGAAAGGGACAGAGAAAGAAAGGCATTTCCGAGAGAGTGAGAGAGAAGTTTCAAAGAAAAAGAAAGAAGTTTTAGAGGGAGAGAGAGAGAAAGAGCGAAAGAGAGAGATAAGTTTCGCACTGAGTGAGAGAGAGAGAGAGAGAGACTGAGAGAGATAAGTTTTAGAGAGGGAGTAGTTCTAGAAAGTGAGAGTGAGAGAGAGTAGGGGAGAGAGAGAGTGTGTGTGTCAAAGAGATAGAGAGAGATAAGCTTTAAGGAGAACTATAGGGTGACCAAGAGAGAAAGAGAGGGAGAGAGATTTTGGAGAGATCGTGAGAGAAAGAGAGGGAAGTTTCAAAGAGGGAGAAAGCAACAAGGTGACAAAGAGAGAAGTTTCAAAAAGACCAAGAGAGAGTGAGAAGGGGAGAGAAGTTTTAGATATATGAAGAGAGGGGAGAGAGAGAAAAGTTTCAATGAGAGTGAGACTAAAAGAGAAAGAGAGAAGTTTCAGAAAGAGGCAAAGAGAGTGAGAAGTTTTTTGCAAAGAGTGAGTGATAGAAGTTCCAGAGAGACACAGAGAAAGACAAAGAAAGAGGGAAAAGAAGACAGAGAAAGAGAGAAAGAGAGTGAGTGAGAGAGAGAGGGAAAGAAAGAGAGTAGTTTTAGAGGGAGCAAGAGAGAAAGAGATAGAGAGAGGTTCTATAAAGACGGAGAGCAAGAGAGAGAAAGGGAAGTTAGAGAGAAGTTTCTTGACAACTTGAGAAACAAAGATGAGGAGAAGTTTAAGAGTGAACATGCAAGAGAAAGGGAGAGAGAGAGAGAAGTTTTAGAGAAAGAGATAGGAAGGGAGACAGGGAGAGAGAAAGAGAGAAAGAGAAGTTATTAAGAGAGAAAGAGAGTGAATGAGAGAGAGTCAAAAAGAGAGAGAGAGAGAGAAGTTTCAAAGAAAGTGAGAGAGAGATGGAGAGAAAGAGAGATGTTTTATAAAGACATAGAGAGAGAGAAAGGGAAGTTATAGAGAACTTTCTTGACAAACTGAGAAACAGAGATGAAGAGAAGTTTAAGAGTGAGCATGCAAGAGAGAGAAGGAGGAAGAGAACAGACAAAAAAAGAGAGAAGTTTCAAAGAAAGAGAGAGAAAGGGAGAGAGGGAGACATAGAGAGAGGGAGAGAGAGAGAGAGAGAATGAAAGAGAAGTTTTTGAGAGAGAAAGAGTGAGTGAGAGAGAGTGGGAAAGAGACCAAAAAATTTTTGAGTGAGCAAGAGAGAGATAGAGAGAAAGAGAGAGGATCTATAAAGACACATAGAGAGAGAAAGAAAGTTTTAGAGAGAGAAAGAGAGAGAGCTTTCTTGACAAACCATGAAAAAGAAAGAGAAGTTTCAAACAGAGTGAGAGAGAGAGAGAGAGATAGTAAGTCAATGAGTGCGAGAGTGAGAGGGAAAGAGAGAGGGAGTGAGAGAGTGGGAGGGAGAGAAGCATTGGAGAAAGAGAAAGAGAGAAAAGTTAGAGAGTGAAAGAACTTTCTTGACAAACTGAGAAACAGAGAGAGAAGTTTCAAAGAAAACTAGAAAGAGAAAGAGAAGTTGTAAACACAGAGAGAGATAGAGGGAAGTATTAGAGAGTGCAAAAAGGAGAGGTAGAAAGAGAGTGACAGAGGGAGAGAGAGATCGAGAAAAGTTTGGATGAGTGAGAGAGAAGTTTTAAAAAATGAGATAGAGATAGAGGTTTAGAGAGGCAAGTGAGAGACAAAAGCTTTTACGAGAGAAAAAGAGAGAGAGAAAGAGAAGTTTTAAAGAGAAAGTAAGAGAGTGGGAGAGAGAAGTTTTAGAAAGCTAGACACAAACAAAGGAAAGTTTTAGAGAGAGCAAGAAAAAGAGAAAGGAAGCAAGTGAGGGAAAGTGGGATAAAGAGATAGCGAGTGAGAGAGAGAGAAAGAGAGATTGTAAGTTAATGAGTGCTAGAGTGAGGGGGACAGAGAGGGAGAGAGGTTTTAGAGATAGAGAAAGAGAGATAAAGAGGGAGAGAGAAAGGGATGTTTTAGAGAGAGAGAAAAAAAGAAGTTTCAGATAGAGAGAAGAGAGAGAGAAGTTTCAAAGAGACTAGGAGAGAGAGAGAGAGGGAGAGGGAAGTTTAAGAGAGAGAGCAAGAGAGAAAAGGAACGAGCAAGATAGAAAGAGAGTGGGAGAGAGAAAAGTTTTAGAGAGAATACAAGAGAGAGAGAGAAAGAGAAGGAAGTTTCAGAGAGAAAGCAAGAGAGAAAGGGAAAGAACAAGATAGAAAAAGAGTGGGAGATGGAGAAGTTTTAGAGAGAATGCGACAGAGAGGGAGAGAAAGGTGGGAAGAGAGAGAGAAGGAGAGATAGAGGGGGAGAGAGAGAGAGATGGAGAAAGAGAAGTTTCATATAGACTAAGAGAAGGAGTGAGAGAGGAAGAGAAGTTTCAGATTGAGCAAGAGAGAAAGGGGAGAGAGAGAAAGAGAAAGAGAGTGAAGAGAGAGAGTGCTTTCTTTACAAAGAGAGAGAAAGAGAGAGAGAACTTTCTTTACCAATTAAGAAATAAAGAGAGGAGTTTCAGAGAGAGCAAGAGAGAGAGTAAGTCAGTGAGTGCTAGAATGAGGGAGAGAGAGAGAGTAAGAGTGAAAGTGAGTGAGAGTGTGGGGGAAAGAAGTTTTAGAGAGAGCAAGAGAGAGATAGACAGAAAGAGAAAGGTTAGAGGGGGAGAGAGAGAGAGAGACAGGAGTGCAGAGAGAGAAAAAAAGAGAAATTTTAGAGAAAGAGCAAGAAAGCAAGATAGGGAGACACAGAGAAAGGCACCGAGAGAGAGAGATAAAGAGTGAAAGAGAAGTTTTTGAGAGACAAAGAGAGTGATTGTGAGAAAGTGGGAAAGAGAAAGGGAGAAATTTTAGAGAGAGTGGGAGAGACATAGAGATAAAGAGAGAGGTTCTATAAAGACACACAGGGAGAAAGGGAAGTTTTAGAGAGAGAGAGAGAGAAAGAGGGAGGAGATAGAGAACTTTCTTGACAAATCAAGACATTGAGAGAGAAGTTTCAGGCAAAGCATGAGAGACAGAGAGAGATAGTAAGTCAAAGAGTGCTAGAATGAGGGGGAGAGAGAGGGAGAGAGAAAGAGAATGAGTGAGAAAGTGAGAGAGAGAAATTTTAGAGAAGGAGAAAGAGAGAGAGTTAGAGAGAGAGAGAGAACTTTCTTGACAAACCAAGAAGCAAAGAGACATTTCAGAGAGAGCAAAAGAGAGAAAAATAAGTTTTAGATAGAGCGAGAGATAAAGGGAAGTTTCAGAGAATGCAAGAAAGGGAGAGATAGAAAGAGAGTGAGAAAGGAAGAGTGAGAGATAGAGAAAAGTTTGGAAGTGAGAAGTTTCAAAGAGGGAGATAGAGACAGTGGTTCAGAGAGAGCAAGAGAGAGACAAAAGTTTTCAAGAGAGAGATAGAGAAAGAGAAAGAGAAGTTTTAAAGAGAGAGTGAGATAGTGAGAAAGGGAAGTTTCAAAAAGTGAGAGAGTGACATAGAGAAAGAGAAGTATCAAAAAGAGCAAGAGAGAGAGAGAGAGCAAGTGAGAGAAACTGGGATAGAGAGAGATAGAAAGCGAGAGAGAAAGAGAGAGATTGTACGTTAGTGAGTGCTAGAGGGAGAAAGGATTCAGAGATTGAAAAGAAAGAGGTAAAGGGAGAGAGAAAAGGATGTTTAAGAGAAAAAGAAAGAGATGCTTCAAACAAAGTGAAGTTTTTAGAGAGACTCAGAGAAAAAGAGAGCAAGAGAGAAAGGGAAAGAGAAAGATAAAAAAAGAGTAGGAGAGAGAAAAGTTTCAAAGAGAACATGAGAGAGAGAGGGAGAGAGAGAAAGGAAGAGATAGAGACACAAAGAGACAAAGAGACAAGGAGAGATAGAGAAAGAGAAGTATCAAATTGACTAAGAGAAAGAGTGAGAGAGGGAGAGAAGTTTTAGATAGAGCAAGAGAGAATGGGACACAGAGAGAGAGAGAGAGAGAGAGAAAGAGAGTGAGTGAGAGATAGTGCTACAAAGAGGGAGACTACAAGTGTTGGAGTATATATGAGAGAGAAAAGTTTCAAAAAGAGCGAGACAAAGAGAGAAAGAGAGAAGTTTTAGAGGGAGGAAGAAAGAGAGAGAAGAGTTCTTTAGAGACAAAGAGAGAGAGAAGTTTTATGGAGAGAGTAAGTGTGAGAAGTCCTAGAAAGGCACAAAGTGAGATTGAGAAAGAGGTAGAGGGAGACACAAAGAAAGAGAGGGGAAAGAAAGTGAGTGAGAGAGAGGGGACAAGAGAGAAAGACAAAGAGAGAGAGAGGTTCTAAAAAGACACATAGAGAGAGAAAGAAAAGTTAAAGAGAACTTTCATGACAAACCAAGAAACAAAGATGGACAAAAGTTTAAGAGTGAGCATGCAAGAGAGACAGGGAGGGAGGGAGAGAGATACAAAGAGAGAAAGAGAGAAAGAGGGAGAAAGGGAGAGAGCAAGGGAGAAAGAGTGAAAGAGGACTTTTTTATAGAGAAGGACAATAAGTGAGAGAGAGTGGGAAAGAGAGAGAGATGCTTCAGAGAGAGTGAGAAAAGTCAGAGAGAAAGAGAGAGGTTTAATAAAGATACAGAGAAAGAGTGAGAGAAGTTTTAGAGAGAGGGAGGGAAAGAGAGAGAACTTTCTTTACAAATTGAGAAATAGAGAGAGAAGTTTCTGAGAGAGTATGAGAGAGATAGTAAGTCAGTGAGTGCCAGAATGAGGGGAATAGGGAGAATGAGAGAGAGATAGAGAGAAAGAGAAGGAATCTATAAAGACATACAGAGAGAAAGAGAAAGGGAAGTTAGAGAGAATTTTGTTGAAAAACCAAGAAACAGAGATGGAGAGAAGTTTAGGTGTGAGCATGTGAGAGAGAGAGGGAGGAAGGGAAGGAGAGGCAGAGAGAGAAAGAGAGGGAGAAGTTTTAGAGAAAGGAAGAGAGTGAGGGGGAAAGAGATAGAAATTTTAGGTTGAGAAAGAAAGAGTAAAAGAGAAGTTCTTGAGAGGGAAAGACAATGAGTTAGAGATAGTGGGCTAGAGAGAGAGATGTATTCAGCATGAAAAATAGGATTTAGATAACCCTGCTGCTTTTGATGGTAATAGTATTATTGAGTGGAATATAGATGGTCTTACTGAACATTTAATACTCAGAAAATTAAACTCCATGACTATGGCCTCTACTGCTTATATCAAGCATGGTAATAACAGTAGGCATGCAGCCCAACTTCTTATTTTAGGATTTACTAGAACTTTAAAAGCCTGATGGGATAATATACTTACAGAAACTTATCATTTTACTATTTTATCTGCTGTAAAATTATAACCTACTTCTAGTCAAGAGATAGAAACTCAGGTAGAGTCCTTAATATTAGCAATTTCCCAAAACTTCATCAGGGACCCTAAATTATTTGAAGAAAGATCTAGTGAAATCTTACATACTTTAAGATGTCCACGTTTATCTAACTTTAGATGGTATAAAGATAATTCTTTTAGCAAAACTATTAGTAAGGCAAGACGCCTCTACTCTCTATTGGAAAGAAAAATTTATTTCTGGACTACCAAGAGCCTTTACTCAATGATGCGGAACCCCATGGATATTCAAGATCCAGAAACCCCAAACACACAAATTGATAGAGAACAAGAATAGATGGAGAACTCCCAACCTATTGAACCCCCAAATGACTGATGCAAATGGAAACGCAAATAATCGGTTGATTGAGGAATCAAGAATAGAAATTCACTAGGATGTAAATACCTTGATGAAGTTCAATTCTTGATGCAATAGAGATTCAGGCCAAGCCTTGAACAAGAGTATAAAACTCCAAAACAAATCTGTTTTTCATTCATTCTGCTGATTTTCGTCCATACACTAGGGTATTTATACCCCCACAAGTTGAATAACCTAGACTATTAGGTTAAGCCTTAAACTTGGGCCTCCCAATAAGAAATACAAGCCCAAACGAAAATGTAAGTAGTAAACTGCCCAAAACTAATCTATTAACTTGGAATAATGAATTAAACATAGGTTGGCCCCATCCTGCAAATTCAGCTTAATTTGATTAGGTGAAGCTCCATTGGCCTTCATTGCATCTTGAGCTTCCATTCCTTCTAACATTCTGCCCATATAAGTTTGAAGTGATTCCTTGAACTTTTTGGCCCTTAATCTTGTGATTGGTCCTTGAAGCAATATTAGCTCATTTGCTGCTCCTCTCTTCTTGCCATCCATGCTTGTGCTCACATCATTCCCTCCCTCCTCAAAAGGATTCGTCCTCGAGTCTGAATCAAGTTCAAAAAGAGATAGGTCAGAAACATTGAAAGTGGCACTTACATTATACTCACCTGGCAAGTCTATCTTGTATGCATTATCATTGATGCACTCCAAGACTTGGAATGGTCCATCACCCCTTGCATCCAGCTTTGATTTCCTTTGCTGTGGAAATCTCTCCTTTTGCATGTGTAACCAAACCCAATCTCCTAGTTCAAAATCAATCAGATGCTCAATTCCTCTTGTAGGTGGCAACCCGTGGGGTATTTCTTGAGGAAAGACATCACTAAATTCCTGCAATAAAGTGACAAACACACTAGGTAATTTGGGGTTAAGGTCAAATTCAGTAAACAAAGTTTCCTTAAACCGAATCAAAATCAAAGCTCTCTTGCCTAAGTATGCACTCTTTAAATCTCTCTCTTTTGCATAGAAACATGGTTGTTTCTTAACTTCTTCACTCCTCTCTTTTCCTTTCTGTTCACTCTTTTTCTTTTTATCACTCACTAACTTATTCTCTTCTGCACATCTCACTTTCTTTTCCTCACTTGTGTAGTCACTCAACATTGGGCCTTTTTCTTTATTCTTTTCTCTCATGGCCTCTTTTCTCTCATTATTCTTTTTCACCTCACTACCTGAAATCCCACAAGCTGATTGTTGAAGCTTAACTTGATCAAGGTAAGCTTCTTTAGGTGATAAAGGTGCCAAAGTGATTTTCTTGCCATCATGCTGAAAGGAATATCTATTTCTATACCCATCATGCATCACACGCCTATTAAATTGCCAAGGCCTCCCCAACAATAAATGACCAGCATGCATGGGTACTACATCACACATAGCTTCATCACTATACTTTCCAATAGTAAAAGCTACCACAACTTGCCTAGTAACTTTCACTTCTCCACTATCATTCAACCATTGTAGCCTATAAGGAGTAGGGTGTTTAATACATTTCAGCCCCAATTTATCCACCAAAGTGGTGCTAGCCACATTAGCACAACTACCCCCATCAATAATCATGCTACAAACTTTACCACCAACTAAACATCTAGTGTGAAATATATTTTCTCTTTGTTCTAAGCTTTCTTCTTTAACATTCAGATTCAATGCATGCCTAGCAACAAGAGATTCACCATGAGCAGCATATTCAACATCAGAACAATCCTCTAAAGATGGCATGCTACTCTCACTACCATTCCTGTCACAATCATTATCATTTTTAGATTCAGACACAATCTCATCACCTCTAATGTACATGGTCTTTCTATTAGGACAATCAGATGCATAATGACCATTACCTTGACACTTAAAACACTTTATATCTCCATGTTTAGAGGTTTTTGAAAAGGAATCAGAAGTACCTTTTTGAGTTGAAGTACTCTTCTCCTTGTTTTTGTTTGCATCCAGCCCCTTCTCCTTGGAATCAGTGGCATCCTCCTTCTTCTCCTCATCATATTTGTTCCATTTTGAACCCCATTTGCTGCTGGAATTCGAAAATGACTTGGTGGCTCCCCTTTGTTTATGTTCTCTATTCCTATCATTAATTCGCCTACCATTCCCTGGCAAGCTTTCTGAAAACTCCCTCTTCCATTCATCCAACTCATCTAGCCTACTATTCAACTTTTGAAATTGACTAGTAATGGCCCTATATATCAATTTCATGTCTGGAGTCATGTTAACTTCTTCATCTAAGGGCTCTTTACCCTCCCTCCTTGTTGAAGGATTACTCATTTTATGAACCTGCAAGGAATGTTAGTAAAACAGCCTCACAATACACTCCCTCATGTGTTTCACTCAAAAGATGGCACTCCACTTGTGTTTCACACAATTGTTGGCTTTTACCCTCTTAAAGCTCACACACTCAAGCCTTTTACCACTCAAGCTTGTTGTTCTCAATTGCACTTCAGAATTAATCCTCAAACCAAGATACTCACAAACAGCAAATTAATACTAGGATGGTAATGAAAACACTTAACAAGGAAGACAGGTACAAAACTAGAGCAAATATACCAGAATAAATTGAAATGAGCATGCAAGAAATGAAGAGTTTGCTGCCCAAAATACTGATCTCCAATTAACAAGAATCAAATTGTTAATTATGGTGTATATGGAAGCAAAAGCAGGAGTAACCAAAAATAGCAACTGAGATTTGAAAGAAAAGGACGAAATTAATGCATAAATGCAGAAATTGATGTTTCCTTAATGGAAAGATCAATTTGGACGAAAAAAGACATAAAGACAAAAAGGAAAGAAATTAAGTAGGTTTCCCAGAATGATGCTAATCCCACAAATTGTGCTTATACTTCTTTGACTTTGCTAATTAATCTCCAAAACCCAAAGTGTGTTCAGACTTGCATTCAATCATACCCTGAATTCTGCCCAAAAAGGTGTACAGGTTCAAAGAACTTGCTGCCAACCTAATTAGACAATTCTGTGGTGCTTTTCTTCTTCTAGCTGCAACTCTTTTCAATTTTGTTCCTTTTCGTTTTTTTTTTTTTTGAAGCAGCGTCCCAACTCTTTTTTTTTTTTTTAAATATAGGATAACAGCAAATAACACCAAAATATGAACGAAAAAAAAAAAAAAAGATCAAAATCAAATCCCAAACAATCAAGCCAGCTGCAACATGCAACTAAGAGTTACAGTTTCAGATGGAAACTGCAACCAAGAGTTACAGTTTCAGATGGAAACTACAACCAAGAGTTACAGTTTCAGTAGGAAACTGCATACAGTAGTTTCAACTGCAGAAAAAAAAAATAAAGAACTCAAACACAGTGTGAATAGGAACCCGTGAACAGTGCACAAAAGAAAACAGCAAACTATAACCTAGGATAAATAAGAATTCACCCTAATCAAGCTCTGATACCAAATGATGCGGAACCCCATGGATATTCAAGATCCAGAAACCCCAAACACACAAATTGATAGAGAACAAGAATAGATGGAGAACTCCCAACCTATTGAACCCCCAAATGACTGATGCAAATGGAAACGCAAATAATCGGTTGATTGAGGAATCAAGAACAAAAATTCACTAGGATGTAAATACCTTGATGAAGTTCAATTCTTGATGCAATAGAGATTCAGGCCAAGCCTTGAACAAGAGTATAAAACTCCAAAACAAATCTGTTTTTCATTCATTCTGCTGATTTTCGTCCACACACTAGGGTATTTATACCCCCACAAGTTTAATAACCTAGACTATTAGGTTAAGCCTTAAACTTGGGCCTCCCAATAAGAAATACAAGCCCAAACGAAAATGCAAGTAGTAAACTGCCCAAAACTAATCTATTAACTTGGAATAATGAATTAAACATAGGTTGGCCCCATCCTGCAAATTCAGCTTAATTTGATTAGGTGAAGCTCCATTGGCCTTCATTGCATCTTGAGCTTCCATTCCTTCTAACATTCTGCCCATATAAGTTTGAAGTGATTCCTTGAACTTTTTGGCCCTTAATCTTGTGATTGGTCCTTGAAGCAATATTAGCTCATCTGCTGCTCCTCTCTTCTTGCCATCCATGCTTGTGCTCACATCACTCAAAAGGTTAGAGATAGGCTAGAACATGAAGTGTTAAGTTTAAGATGGTCAAATCATCTCTAATATTATTAAAACAGGATTAGAATAGTGTAATCAATTATCATTAACCACCCAGATACTTAGAGAAGATAAATCAGTTCGTAAAGAATTAGAATATTTTTGCCAACAATATGGTTTAGAAAACATAGTAGTTCCTTCTAAAAAATTTAAAAAACAAACAAAAAATGCTTAAAAAATATAAAAAATATACTAAAAATAGTCTTCCAGAAATTAAGAAAAAACATAAACCTTTAAAACAAACAAGAAAAGGAACTTTCAATAAAAACTTTACCTGTTATAAATGTGGAAGAAAAGGTCATATTGCAAAGGATTGCTATGTAAAACAAAAAAATTAATGAATTAAGCCTACTAGACCCCATCAAAGAACAATTAGCTGATATATTACTTTATAAAACTGATAATAGTTTAGAAGATTCTAATTCCTCAGAAAATGAAACTCTAATAGAAAATCTAGAAACCTCTAGCGAGAGTAGTAATAGCGAATCTAATACTTGTAAGAATTGTAGTCTTCAAAATCCCTGTGAAATGTGTAAAGTAGAATTATTTTACTGTAATACTTTATCCAGTGATTCAAAATTGTTAATAGACATCATTGATAAAATCGAAGACATTGACTAAATTAAAAAAGATAATAAAAACTGATGAACATGACCTAGAAGCCTCCCCCTCTTTTGAACCTTATGACTTAACAAAAATATTAAATATATCCTAGGAACAAAACAAACCCTTAGGAATCCCTGAATTAAATCAAGAAGTAAAAATTCTAAAAGAAGAAGTTAAAACTTTAAAAGAAAAAGTTAAGATACTAGAAGTTAACGATGAACTAGAATCTCTAGCCAATGAAGTTAAAACCTTTATAGATCACCCCGAGCCTAGCACAAACTTTTTACAAAAAATAAGTCTTTTACAACAAAAATGAGATGTAAAGTTGACCTAAGAATAGATCAAGCTTTTATAAAACTTTTATTGCCTTAATAGATTCTGGAGCCGATTTAAATTGTGTACAAGAAGGATTAATACCTACTCAATACTATGAAAAAACTCTTCAAAATTTGTATTCAGCTAGTAGTCATAGTATGAATATTAAATATAAATTAGTAAATTCTTATATCTGTAATAATAGAATATGTTTTCCAAATCAGTTTTTACTTGTTAAAAACATTAAAGAACAATTGATATTAGGAACTCCCTTTCTAGTTCAAATTTACCCCATTCATCAAATAGATGAAACAGGTATAAAAACTTTCATAAATAATATTAAACTTTTCTTTGAATTCATTAATCCTAAAAGAGAAAAGAAAATTAATTTAATACATGAGAATCAATACTTTAATCTTCTTCAGCAAAAACAAAATCAAATAAATTTACTTAACCAAGAAATTAATTTTAAAAGAATTGAGCGACAACTGTTATCTTCAAAAATTCAAGAAAAAATTCTCTTTTAAACAAGCAAATCATAACTGAAATCTGTGCTGATATTCCTAATGCTTTTTGGAATCGAAAAACTCATACTATTTCTCTCCCCTATGAAAATGGTTTTGATGAATCTAAAATTCCCAATAAAGCCCAACCTATTCAGATGTATAAAACAACTTTAGAATTTTGTAAAAAAGAGATTCAAGACTTCCTTGATAAGAAGCTAATAAGACCCAATAAATCTCCATGAAGCTGTGCAGCATTTTAATTTCAAAATGCCTCTGAATTAGAGTGAGGAGCCCATAGAATGGTAATTAATTATAAACCCTTAAATTCTACTTTAAAATAGATTACATATTATATGATGCTTTAATATTTTCTAAATTTGATTGTTTGAATTCTCAAGAACTTCAGAAGAAAGAAAGAAAGAAAGAAAGCTCAAAACTTCTAGACGAGAAAGTTCAGAAAGGAAATTGTGATTCAATCAATTATTCTATAAATGATGTAGCTGAGATTACAATTTATAGGCTAGGACTCAATTACTGAATTACACTAATGTCCCTAACTAATAAACTGAAACCAAGACTAGACTAATAGATTGCTAACAGCACCAGAACCACGTGACTCCCTAACACATGCTGAACTACACCCTTTTCTCTAACATCCCCCCTCAAGATCAGTGGCATGACTTGGAAGAGGAATGACACTGAGCTTGTCTCTAAGTTGAAGGAACCTTGAAGTTGAGACTGCCTTGGGGAAGATATCTGCTGTTTGATCAAGGGATGGAATGTGATAGACTTCAATTTCTTTATTGTTGACCTTTTCACGAACAAAATAAAGATCTAGTTCAATATGTTTAGTCTTTGAATGAAGGACCGGATTTACTGATAAACTAACTATGCTCATATTGTCATAGTATATTCTAGGAACTTTTGGTAATTGAATGCTGAGTTCTCTGAGTAAAGACTGCAGCCAAGCTAATTCTACCACTGTACTTGCAAGACTTCTATATTCTGCTTCAGTACTTGATCTAGACACTGTTGTTTACTTTTTAGATGACCAGGAAATGAGATTAGGACCAAGATAAACACAAAAACCTGAGGTACTACGCCTATCATCAATGTCTGATGCCCAATCAACATCACAAAAGGCAGTGAGCTCAGGAGCAAATGATCTTTGGAGAACTAGAGCATGACATATGGTCCCTGCTAGATACCTCAGTATTTGTTTAACCAACTTCCAATGTACATCTGTAGGACAGTGCATAATTTGACAAGCTTTGTTTATTGTAATTCTGGTCTAGTAATGGTAATATATTGTAATGTTCCCACAAGTGATATGTACGTAGCTTGATCAAAAATAGGAGAACCACTACTAGCTGAGATATTTGGTGTTGAGGCCATAGGAGAAGGCATAGACTTGGCACCTTGCATACCAGCTCTAGTAAGAAGATCCTTAATGTATTTGGACTGAGATAGGTATATTGCACCAGCAGAACTGTAAGTAACTTCAATACCTAAGAAGTATTTAAGTTTTCCAAGATCCTTTAATGAAAATTTTGCATTCAGTTGATCAATCAAGTTTTGAATCAAAGTTGGTGAAGACCCAGTGATCAAAATATCATCCACATAGACTAAAACATAGAGAGAATGATGGGAGGTAACCTAAAGAAACAAGGAAGAGTCACATTTTGCCTTGGTAAAACCAAGATCAAGCAAAGCTTCAGACAATTTTTGAAACCATGCACGAGGAGCTTGCTTAAGGCCATAGAGAGCCTTATGAAGCTTGCAAACTTGAGATGAGTCAGCTGATTCATATCCAGGAGGCTGCAGCATGTATACATCTTCATTCAAATCACCATTTAAAAAGGTATTATTAACATCTATTGGATGGTTGTTCCACCCTTTTGATAAGGCCAAAGTAAGGAGAACCCGAATTGTGACTGGTTTTACCACTGGACTGAAAACTTCATGGAAATCAACTCCTGCCTCTTGATTATAACCTTTGGCAACTAGTCTTGCTTTATATTTATTGATAGTACCATCTGGATTTTCTTTAACTTTAAACACCCATTTGCATCCTATAGGCCTCCTATTTTTGGGTAAAGCTTCTAAACTCCATGTCTTGTTGCTCATGAGCACTGCATACTCAAGATCCATGGCACACTTCCATTCTGGTATATTAAGAGCTTCTTCAACAGTTTGAGGCTGTCTAGAAATAGTAAGTACTATTGGTTTAGTTCCCCTTGCTTTGCTACGAGTCACCATTGAGTGGTTGTTTGATTTGAGTGCCCTTGCTTTGCTACGGGTCACCATTGAGTGGACATTTTGAAACAGACGTTGAGGAACTTCAAATTCTGTAGAGGAAACTAAAACATGTTGCAAAGAATCCATAATATTGGTATTATTAGCAAGTGCACATGAGTTATTTGTTTGTCCAACAAATGCATTGGTATTCTGAGTATGTCTTGCATTGGTTAATGTAGAGAATGATAGAATAGGAGGTATGGCTAATGGTGGAGAAATAGAATGTGATTTGTTACTAGAAAGTGACTGCTGTGAGGAACCCTTGCTGTTCTTGAATGGAAAACTACTTTCATCAAATATGACATCTCTAGATATAATTATTTTCCCATCAGGATGCAGACACTTGTATCCTTTGTGTGCAACCAAGAAAGATGCATTCAATGGATTTGAATTGAAACTTGGGATTATTATGGGCCTTAGGTTAGGATAGGCTGCACACCCAAAGACTTTAAGAAAGGAATAATCAGGTTTGATTTTGTATAAGGTTTAAAAAGGAGTAGAACCATTTAAGACTAGTGTGGGTAGCCTATTGATGAGATACACAGCTGTGCTAAAGGCCTCAGTCCAAAATGAACTAGGTAAAGATGATTGGTGAAGTAAGGCTAGTCCCGTCTCAGTTATATGTCTGTGTTTTCTTTCTGCAAGCTCATTTTGTTCATGTGTATAAGGACATGAAACATGATGAACTATTCCTTGGTCTTTCAAATATTCAGTGAAGGCTCTAAATTCTCCTCCCCAATCAGTTTGTAAGGCAAGGATTTTGTGGTTGGTTTGAAGTTCTACTTGTTTCTTGAAATGAATAAAGGTCTGTAATGCATCAGACTTGCTTTTAAGAAAGTAAATCCATGTATAGCAAGTAAAAGTATCCACAAAATGTATGTAATATTTGTGTCCTTCTTTTGACAACACTGGTGCTGGTCCCCACAAATCAGAATGGATTAGTTGAAGAGGTTTTGAGTATTCTATTTCAGAAGAAACAAAAGGAAATTTGTGTATTTTACTAAGACAACAAGATGAACAAAAGGAAAGCTCTTTATTTGGTATTCTAATGTTACAAGAAGTAAGTACACTCTTGACAGCTTGTACAGAGGCATGGCCCAATCTAACATGCCATTTGTCTAACTCAGAACAAGAATTTAACAATGAAGAAGTATGGGAACTATGTACAATAGGTGAAGTAACATTTGGGGCTGAGTTGCTAACACTTTTGTAGTGGTATACGGTTCCTTTTCAATATGAAATTGATCAAAGACATACAAGCCTTTTCTAACAGTCCCCTTCAAAAGTATTTGATGAGTATCCTGAGATTAACATAACAAGAGTCAGGATGGAACTCAAAATAGACATAATTGTCTTTTACAAACTGAGAAACACTCACAAGATTTTTGGTAATATTTGGAACATGAAGAAGTGAGTTTAGGTAAAGATTCTAATTAGAAAAGCAAGACTTAATTTGAGAATTACTAATGTTTTTAATGAGCAAACCTGAGCCATTACCAATGTGCACCTTCTCCTTTCCATTATATGGAGTCTTCTACACAATGTTAGAGGCATCCACTGTTACATGATTAGTGGCCCCAGAATCAGGATACCATTCTTGATCATTGCCATTACTGTTGCTGTTAGAAGTGAGCATTGCATAGGGTGTGTTTCTGATACTACCATTGGCTGTCTTGCTGAAGTGGCTTGAAACTTGAGCTGGTCCTCGAAAACTTTTATCAAATCTGTGATAACAATTCTAGGACTAATGTCCATATCTCCCACATAATTGACATTGAATGTTGCTTTTATTAGAAAACCTTCCATTCCTACCAGCAAACCACCCATTGTTATAACCTCCTCTACCTCTGAAAAAATTTCCTCTACCTCCAAACCTTCCTCTATTTGCATACTGACCAGGGAAACCTTGATGACCACTTCTGTTTATATTGTAATTCTGAGGATGTGTAGTCAGATTCACTGTCATAGCCTCTACTTCTTTATGATGTTTCTCAATTCTATTTTCTTGTGCAAGCAATA
Source organism: Dicorynia guianensis (assembly GCA_037013595.1). Lineage (NCBI taxonomy): Eukaryota > Viridiplantae > Streptophyta > Magnoliopsida > Fabales > Fabaceae > Dicorynia > Dicorynia guianensis. The sequence continues at coordinate 10,459,261 of JASUAB010000015.1, forward strand.
ATGCTTCAATTTCTTCTACTGAATATGGATTAGTTCTAGAGAGAATGGATGTAACAAAACCATCATATTCTGAGGAAAGACCATCAAGAATTACCTCTATATGGTCATTTTCTATAATTACATAACCAACTAAAGCCAAAGAATCAACAAGATTCTTAATCTTTAAGAGATACTCAGTAGCTGTCATGGATCCCTTCTTCATAGTTTGTAGCTGTGCCTTGAATTGCTTGATCTTTGCCTTTGTATGAGAGGCAAAGAAAGTTTCTACCTTTTCCAAGACCTAGTATGAGTATTCACATCCCACCATCCTTGTAAGGATATTTTCTGACATTGTTGATAGGAGTCAAGACAGCAAGAGCTGATCTTGCTTCTTCCAAAGAACATGCTGCTGACTCAAGATTTCAAGATCTCTTCCTTGCTCATCTACTGCAAATCTTGATGGCACTTCTTGACCACCACTGATGTATTTCTCCAATTCATGCCCTCTGATTGCTGCGAGAAATTGCTGTTTCCATAATAGATAGGAATTGCTGTCTAATTTCACAGAAATAGAGTGGCTAAAAGAAACTAGTGAAGCATTCAGAGATGCTAGTGAGAATGAATTCATATTCTCTCCCATTGGATCAAAGCTCTGATACCATGTTGGAATTCTCAAGAACTTCAGAAGAAAGAAAGAACGAAAGAAAGCTCAAAACTTCTAGACGAGAAAATTCAGAGAGGAAATTGTGATTCAATCAATTATTCTACAAATGATGTAGCTGAGATTACAATTTATAGGCTAGGACTCAATTACTGAATTACACTAATGTCCCTAACTAATAAATTGAAACCAAGACTAGACTAATAGATTGCTAACAGCACCAGAACCACGTGACTCCCTAACACATGTTGAACTACACCCGTTTCTCTAACAATATGAAATTTGGATTTTACAAAATTAAAATCAAAGAAGAAGACAAATATAAAAATGCTTTTACAGTACCTTTTGGACAATATGAATGGAATGTTATGCCTATGGGATTAAAAAATGCTCCTTTAGAATTTCAAAAAATTATGAATGAAATCTTCTATCCATATACTAATTTTGTTATAGTTTATTTAGATGATGTTCTAATCTATTCTAAAACTTTAGATCAACAACACTTTAAGCATTTGAAAACCTTTATTCATGCCATAAAACATAATGGTCTAGCTATATCAGCAAAGAAAATAAAATTTTTTCAAATTAAGATTTCATTTCTAGGACATAATATCTGTTTAGGAACAATTACTCCCATCGTTAGGAGTTTAGAATTTGCAGATAAGTTTCCTAATGAGATAAAGGATAAACAGCAGCTTCAATGCTTTCTAGGATGTCTCAATTATGTTTTTGACTTTATTCCTAATATTTGTATTATCTATAAACCTCTTTTTGAAAGACTAAAAAAGACTCCTCCCCCTTGGTCCCATGAAATGACCCAAGCTATTATTGAAATCCGGTCTCTAGTAAAGCAGATTCCTTGTCTTGGAATTCCTCATCCTAGTGCTTCTTTAATAATTGAATGTGATGCCTCTGAAATTGGATTTGAGGAATCCTAAAACAAGTATATCCATCAGACTCCAAGGAACACATTGTTCGATACCATTCTGGTACTTGGAATCCTTCTCAGAAAAATTATAGTACTATTAAGAAAAAAATTTTAGCAATTGTTTTATGCATCTTTAAATTTCAAGATCATTTAATAAATAACGAATTTCTTCTTAAAACCAATTGTAAAGCAACAAAAGATGTTTTGCAAAAAGATGTTAAAAATCTTATTTCTAAACACATTTTTGCCCGATGGCAATCAATTTTATCTTGTTTTAATTTTAAAATAAAGCATATAAAAGGAGAGCAAAATAGTCTTCTTGACTTTTTAACCAGAGAATTCTTGCAACGATCAACATGAGTGAAAAACTGCCCTCATGGCCACTCACTAAAGCTCAGTTTGCCACAATAGGTAAACCTACCGATATTAAGACTAATATGTTTTCTGTAGGTACTTCTTATGCTTTGAAGTTGCATCAAACATATTTAAGACCAGCCTCTCCAACTATTACTCGAACTTCACTTTTTGAAGCAAGTCGCTTCCTTCCCATAAGACCACCTTCTCCTCCACCCAAATCTCCCTCTCCTACAGCTGAAGTTCAGCCTTGTCCTTTTAAAAATAAAAGTATTCCTCTACCAATAATTTCTCTTGAACCAGAACACATAAACCTCAACCCTTCTGAGATTGCTTCTCAAATTTTTCCTAGAGGATGGACCTGGATCCCTCAAAACCTTAAGAAAAATAAGACCTTCTATCAGGCCATTCTTGTTGATACTGATTCAGCCCAAATTATCCATGATTATGACCCTAAAAATAATACCATCATAACCTATTCCTGCCTTCAAATTCTTTAAGTCCTTCCACTCTCACAATGGAACCAACATCTTTTCACTGCTAAAAAGTTCTCTTTTACCTTTGACCCACCTTATTATGATTATTTTGATTCCTAGCAACCTAGTATAAACTCCTGTTTGAACTTTGCCCTCTCATTCTTGGTTCTTAAGCTTTAATACCAGCCAAACCTCCTATCCCAATTGGTTTCTAGAATGGTTTCTTTATTTTGGTCCATTGCTTGGACAGTTTTCCCCAAAGACTAAACAAACTTATGAGATATTTAAAAAATCTGCCAGCAAATTTTCCATGCAGGAGAGGTTCCTTATGTTCTGCTCTATTACTAAAATTGGATGGATCATGCAAACAAGATTTAATATTGATTAAGTCTTACCGACAGATATCCTCAATCTCTTGTACGAGTAATTCAGACCAAGTGGTGGCATAAATTTGATGAGAATTTAATAATAAAAAGATTGACTCAGTGGAAGAATCAACAGGTAGCTAGTTCTTTGGTAAAAGCTGAAAAAGAGAAGCTCCCATTTATGTCTAACCTACCTGACATATCAATTTTGAGCTCTGCTCTATTAAGAGAATATAAAAAGAAATTATTGGACTTAGCCTCATCCATTGACTCTGAAGAAGAGCCTTCTCAAGAAACTGAGTCAGATCCAAGCTATCCATCTCATCTGCAAAATGAGGATGATTGCTTTGGAATAAACTTCAACCACCTCCTTAATTGGCCAACAAAAGCAAGCTGCTTTCTTTGATTGATGTGCCATCTTATCTACTTTTGGAACTCAGAAGATCATTTTGAAGTCCACACTGTAGATGAATTATTTAATATTGTAATAGATTTTGAAGTCTGAAGTATTATTCAACATTGTATAAGGATTTGGAGTCCGAATCCCTCTATAAATTTCCTCTTCCTCTCTTGTGTAAGGCAAAGGTTGAAAGGAAACCCAAAAATCTCTTAAGTGCTCAAGCCTTTGTAAAACTCAATATTCTGTAAGCTCTTTTTCATTAATAAAAGTTTTATAAGTATGCCTTGCACTTGCCCTATGCGGATCCTGTGCATCAGAAACTAATATTTTATGTTTTTAATCTTTATTCCCTTCAATTTTGCTTATTTAATTTGCATTCCAATTTATTATTTTCCATTAAATAGGATTTCTTATGTTAAAACACCAACTATTATTGATTATTATCTCCTATATCACCTTGTTGGCCATAGTTACATCGATCCTGTCTACATCTGGTATTAGAGCCTTGTCTCTATCTTTTATATTTAAACAATTTGTTTAGTGTTGCTGCTTTAATTAATTAAGTTCTAGGACCAAACCTCCCTTCTAGGACTAGAAAAGTAGCAAAACTACCGTAAGACCTGGACTGGCAGTAAGACGTGTTCACTACTAGGAAATAGTTTAGAAGAGAGTAGTAAACCCTAGAAATTAGTTAGTTATGGCAAATACAATGAAAAAATTGTTTAAAGGAAAAGATAAGATAGGCAAAGGAGAACCCAGTTGGGTACAGAGTCAAGAAGATAAAAGTGTCATGGATTATACTCTAATAAATAAGCAAGAAGTTACTAAAGAAGATTTAGAACAAAAACTTAGAAATTGGTCAATTCCTGAACAGTTATGTATACCAAGTATACCAAGTAGGCATACTTGATAGTTTAACTCATGATTATGTAATAAAAATAGCCGAACATACTCTAGCCTTGGAAAGTCTCCAAGAAACTATAGATCTTCTAACAGTAGAATTAAAAAAAGAACATAGAAGAAAAGGATTTAAGTTCATCCATGTCGGACTAATACAAGTCGCTATAAAACCTCTCCATAAGCTAGGAATAGAAACTTCTATCTGTGTAATCTTAAGAGATTCTCGACCAGTTAAATTCAAAGATCAATTATTATCTATAATAGAAGCTAATCTTAATGATGGTCCTATTTTCTTTAATAATTTTGCCAATTATACCGCCGATTTAAGAACTTTTGATACTTATCATAATATTAAATTAGATGTTAGAATCCCTGAAGGAATTTGGAATCCTAATTCTTATCCTTTAGCTATTGTGTGTAAAATATATTATAAAGTTATAGAACTAATATTAAACCAAAAGCTTTAAATGTTTCCTCTAGATCTGAAACTCTTTTATTTACAAGTAAATATTAATCGATCTAATTATGTTACTCCTAAACTTTTAAATCATGAAGAAATTTCCAGAGGACTAGAATGGAATTTAGAAAATATTCTAACACCTAAAAAAGAAAATCCTCCTACCCTTAAAAGGATAATAGAATATAAATCAGGAGATGTCACACTAGATTTTAGACGAAGTCCTTCTGTAAGAATAACATCAAGAAACAGTCCTACAGAATGAGAGAAGTTCTAGAGAGATAGAGAGATGTTTTAGAGAGTGTGATAGAGACCAAGCAAAAAAGGACAAGAAGTTTTAGAAAGAGAAGTTTCAGAGTGATGAAGAGAGAGAGAGATTAAGAGAAGTTTCTGAAAGAACTAAAGAGAGATTAAGGGACAAAGAGAGTTTTCAAAGAAAGCAAGAGAAAGAAGTTTGAGAGTGAGAGAAAGGGAACTTTTCAAAGAGAGAAACAGAGTGTGAGAGTGGAAGAGAAAAGGGGGAGAGAGAGGTTTAAACAAAAGTGAGAGAGAAAGAGAGATAGATAGAAAACTTTTAGAGAGACTGAGAGAGAGAGAGAGAGAGAGAGAGAGAGAGAGAGAGAGAGAGAGAGAGAAGTTTCATAGTGAAAGAGAGAGATATAGAGAAAGAAGTTTTAGAGAAAGCAAAACAGAGGGACAAAAAGAGATAATGAAAGAGAGAGGAGAAAGAGAAAGAGAAGTTTTAAGAAGAGAGAGAGTAGTTTTAGTGTGCAAGGTGTTACAGAGAAGGGGAGACAGTGTGAGAGTCAAAGAAGTTTTTTAGGATGAGAGAGAAGGAGAGCAAAATGTTGGCAGGACAGAGAGAGAGACAGAAAAGGAGAGTGTGTGTTGGGGAGAGAGAGGGAAGGAGAGAGGCAAGTTTTAGAGAGAAAGAGAAAGAGTTTTATGGAGAGAGAGATAGAGTCATAGATGTTTGTTAGAGATAAGGCTGCTTGTCTTGGTGGGTGCAGGTGCAGTAGGAGTCTCGTGTGGTTCTGATTTTGCTCTATTAATCTTGTCTTCAGTTTATTACTTAGGGACATTAGTGTAATTCAGTAATTGAGTCTTAGTCTATAAATTGTAATCTCAGCTACATCATTTGTAGATTAATTCATTTGAAGCAGATTTACATTTCAGAACTTTCACATCTAGAAGTTCTGAGTTTTCTTTCTTTCTTCTTTCTTGCGCCTTCCTTCTAAGATTCTTGAGAACTTCAACATGGTATCAGAGCTTTGATCCAATGGGAGAGAATACGAACAAGTTTTCTTTAGCATCTTTGAATGCTTCACTAGTTTCTTTTAGTCATTCTATTTTTGTGAAGTTAGACAGCAATTCCTATCTACTCTGGAAACAACAAGTTCTTGCAGCCATCAGAGGGCATGAACTAGAGAAATACATCAGTGGTGGTCAAGAAGTGCCATCAAGATTTGCAATAGATGAGCAAGGAAGAGTTCTTGGGATCTTGAGTCAACAGTATGTTCTTTGGAAGAAGCAAGATCAGCTCTTGCTGTCTTGGCTACTGTCAACAATGTTAGAAAACATTCTGACAAGAATGGTGGGATGTGAATACTCGTACCAGGTCTGGGAAAAGGTGGAAACTTTCTTTGCTTCTCATACAAAGGCAAAGATCAAGCAATTCAAGGCGCAGCTACAGACTATGAAGAAGGGATCCATGATAGCCACTGATTATCTTTTAAAGATCAAGAATCTTGTTGATTCGTTGGCTTCAGTTGGACATGCAATTACAGAAAGTGACCATATAGAGGTAATTCTTGATGGTCTTTCCTCAGAATATGATGGTTTTGTTACATCCATTCTTTCTAGAACTTATCCGTATTCAGTAGAAGAGATTGAAGCATTATTGCTTGCACAAGAAAATAGAATTGAGAAGCATCATAAAGAAGTAGAAGCTATGACAGTGAATCTTGCTACACATCCTCAGAATTACAATGTGAACCGAAGTGGTTATCAAAGTTTCCCTGGTCAGTATGCAAATAGAGGAAGGTTTGGAGGTAGAGGAAACTTTTTCAAAGGCAAAGGGAGTTACAACAATGGGCGGTTTGCTGGTAGGAATGGAAGGTTTTCTGATAAAAGCAACATTCAATGTCAATTATGTGGGAGATTTGGACATCAGTCCTGGAGTTGTTATCACAGATTTGATGAAAGTTTTCAAGGACCAGCTCAAGTGCCTAGCCACTTCAGCAAGACAGCCAATGGCAGTGTCAGAAACACACCCTATGCAATGCTCACTTCTAATAGCAGCAGCAATGGCATTGATCAAGAATGGTATCCTGATTCTGGGGCCACTAATCATGTGACAGTGGATGCCTCTAACATTGTGCAAAAGACTCCATATAATGGAAAGGAGAAGGTGCACATTGGTAATGGCTCAAGTTTGTTCATTAAAAACATTGGTAATTCTCAGATTAAGTCTTGCTTTTCTAATCAAAATCTTCACCTAAACTCACTTCTTCATGTTCCAAATATTACCAAAAACCTTGTGGGTGTTTCTCAGTTTGGAAAAGACAATTATGTCTATTTTGAGTTCCATCCTGACTCTTGTCATGTTAAATCTCAAGATACTCATCAAATACTTTTGAAGGGGACTGTTAGAAAAGGCTTGTATGTCTTTGATGAATTTCGTATTGAAAAAGGACCATATATCAATGCAAAGGTGTCAACAACTCAGTCACCAAATATTACTTCACCTGTTGTACATAGTTCCCATACTTCTTCTTTGTTAAATTCTTGTTCTGAGTTAGACAAATGGCATGTTAGATTGGGCCATGCTTCTGCACAAACTGTCAAGAATGTACTCACTTCTTGTAACATCAGAATACCAAATAAAGAGCTTTCCTTTTGTTCATCTTGCTGCCTTAGTAAATTACATAAATTTCCTTTTGCCTCTTCTCAAATAGAATACTCAAAACCTCTTCAACTAATTCATTCTGATTTATGGGGACCAGCACCTATGCTGTCAAAAGAGGGACATAGATATTACATACATTTTGTAGATACCTTTACCCGTTACACATGGATTTACTTTCTCAAAAGCAAGTTTCATGCATTACAGACCTTTATTCATTTCAAGAAACAAGTAGAACTTCAAACCAACCACAAAATCCTTGCCTTACAAACTGATTGGGGAGGAGAGTTTAGAGCTTTCACTGAATATTTGAAAGACCAAGGGATAGTTCATCGTGTTTCATGTCCTTATACACATGAACAAATGGGCTTGCAGAAAGGAAACATAGACATATAACTGAGACTAGACTAGCCTTGCTTCACCAATCATCTTTACCTAGTTCATTTTGGACTAAAGCTTTTAGCACAGCTGTGTATCTCATTAATAGACTACCCACACCAGTCCTAAATGGTTCTACTCCTTTTGAAATCTTGTACAAAATCAAACCTGATTATTCTTCTCTTAAAGTCTTTGGGTGTGCAGCCTATCCTAACCTAAGGCCCTACAATAATCCCAAGTTTCAGTTCAAATCCATTGAATGCACTTTCCATGGTTATAGTCCAACACACAAAGGATACAAGTGTCTACATCCTGATGGGAAAACAATTATATCTAGAGATCTCATATTTGATGAAAGTAGTTTTCCATTCAAGAACAGCAAGGGTTCCTCACAGCAGTCACTCTCCAGTAACAAATCACATTTTGTTTCTCCTCCACCTTCAGCCATACCTCCTATTCTATCATTCTCTAACGCAAGACATACTCAGAATACCAATGCATTTGCTGAACAAACAAATAACTCATGTGCACTTGCTAATAATACCAATATTATGGATTCTTTGCAACATGTTTCAGGTCCCTCTGCAGAATTTGAAGTTCCTCAATGTCTGCCTCAAAATGTCCACCCAATGGTGACCCGTAGCAAAGCAAGGGCACTCAATTCAAACAATCACTCCATGGTGACTAGTAGCAAAGCAAGAGGAACTGTACCAACAGCACTTACTGTCTCTAGAGAGCCTCAAACTGTTGAAAAAGCTCTTAATATACCAGAATGGAAGTGTGCCATGGATCTTGAGTATGCAGCACTCATGAGCAACAAGACATGGAGTTTAGAAGCTTTACCCAAAGATAGGAGGCCTATAGGGTGCAAATGGGTATTTAAAGTTAAAGAAAATCCAGATGGCACTGTCAACAAATATAAAGCAAGATTAGTTGCAAAAGGGTATAATCAGGAGGCAGGAGTTGATTTTCATGAAGTTTTCAGTCCAGTAGTAAAACCAGTCACAATTCGAGTTCTTCTCACTTTGGCCTTATCAAAAGGGTGGAACATCCATCAAATAGATGTTAATAATGCCTTTTTAAATGGTGATTTGAATGAAGATGTATACATGCTGCAGCCTCCTGGATATGAATCAGCTGACTCATCTCAAGTTTGCAAGCTTCATAAGGCTCTCTATGGCCTTAAGCAAGCTCCTCGTGCATGGTTTCAAAAATTGTCTGAAGCTTTACTTGATCTTGGTTTTACTAAGGCAAAATGTGATTCTTCCTTGTTTCTTCAGTTTACTTCTCATCATTCTCTCTATGTTTTAGTCTATGTGGATGATATTTTGATTACTAGATCCTCACCAACTTTGGTTCAGCACTTGATTGATCAACTGAATGCAAAGTTCTCATTAAAGGATCTTGGGAAACTTAAATACTTCTTAGGTATTGAAGTTACTTACAGTTCTACTAGTGCAATATACTTATCTCAGTCCAAATACATTAAGGATCTTCTTGCTAGAGCTGGTATGCAAGGTGCGAAGTCTATGCCCTCTCCTATGGCCTCAATACCACATATCTCAGCTAGTAGTGGTTCTCCTATTTCTGATCAAGCTGCATACAGATCTCTTGTGGGAGCATTACAATATATTACCATTACTAGACCAGAATTATCATATAGTGTGAACAAAGCTTGTCAGTTTATGCATTGCCCTATGGACGTACATTGGAAGTTGGTTAAACGAATACTGAGGTATCTAGCAGGCACCATATGTCATGCTCTAGTTCTCCAAAGATCATCTGCTCTTGAGCTCACTGCCTTTTGTGATGCTGATTGGGCGTCAGACATTGATGATAGGCGCAGCACCTCAGGTTTTTGTGTTTATCTTGGCCCTAATCTCGTTTCTTGGTCATCTAAAAAGCAAGCAACAGTGTCTAGATCAAGTACTGAAGCTGAATATAGGAGTCTTGCAAGTGCAGTGGCAGAATTAGCTTGGCTGCAGTCTTTACTCAAAGAACTCAGCATTCAACTACCAAAAGTTCCTAGAATATATTGTGACAATATGAGCACAGTCAGCTTGTTAGCAAATCCGGTCCTTCATTCAAAGACTAAGCATATTGAACTAGATCTTTATTTTGTTCGTGAAAAGGTTAACAATAAAGAAATTGAAGTCTATCATATTCCGTCTCTTGATCAAACAGCAGATATCCTCACCAAGGTAGTCTCAACTTCAAGGTTTCTTCAACTTAGAGACAAGCTCAGTGTCATTCCTCTTCCAAGTCATGCCACTGATCTTGAGGGGGGATGTTAGAGATAAGGCTGCTTAGGCTGCTTGTCTTGGTAGGTGCAGGTGCAGTAGGAGTCTCGTGTGGTTCTGATTTTGCTCTATTAATCTTGTCTTCAGTTTATTACTTAGGGACATTAGTGTAATTCAGTAATTGAGTCTTAGTCTATAAATTGTAATCTCAGCTACATCATTTGTAGATTAATTCATTTGAATCAGATTTACATTTTAGAACTTTCACATCTAGGAGTTCTGAGTTTTCTTTCTTTCTTCTTTCTTGCGCCTTCCTTCTAAGATTTTTGAGAACTTCAACAATGTTTTAGAGGGAGAGAGAGTGTGTAGGAGAAAGTAAGAAAGGGAAGTTATAGAGAGAGTGGGAGTCCATGTGTTGAAAAGAGAGAAGAGAAAGAGAGGGGGAGAGAGAAAGGGAAAGTGTCAGGAAGAGAGAGGGAGAGATAGAGAGAGACACAGAGTGAGAGAGAGAGGTTTTATATAGAACATGAGACAGAGAGCAATTTCATAGAGGATAAGAGAAAAAGAGAGAAAGCAAGAGAGAAAGAGATAAATATAGAGATAGAGATAGAGACAAAGACATAGAGAGAGACAAAGAGATGAATAAAGAGAAAGAATAAGTTTTGTAGAGAACAAGAGAGGGTGAAGGAGTGAAGTTCTAGAAAGAGTGAGAGAAAAAGAGAGAAAGAGAGGTACATAAAGTGTTGGGAGGAGAGAGATAGAGAGTGACAGAGAAAGAGAGATAGAAGGCAGAGAGAGATAAAGAAAGTGTTGGAGAAGAGAGAGGGGGAGAGATAGGGAAGGGGAAGAGAAGTTTTATTAAGAGAGTCATACAAGTTTTCGAGTGAGAAAAAGTGAGAGAGAGAAAGAGAGAAAGAAAAGTTTTAGAGAAAGAGAGAAAGTGAGAGTGAGTGAGCAAGAGAGATAGGAATACGAAGAGAGAGAAAATTTAAGGAGAGAGGAAGAGAGACAGAAAGAGAGAGAAGTTTTATGGAGACAGTGAGTAAGAGAAGTTCTAGAGAGACACAAAGAGAGAGCAAGATATAAGAGGAGGTTTTAGAGAAAGACATAGAGAGAGAAGCTTCAAAGAGTGAGAGAAAGAGATGGAGAGAAGTTGTAGAGAGAGCAAGAGAGACTGAAAGAGAGAGAGAAAAAATAGAGAGAGAAGTTTCAGAGAGAGGGAGAGAGAAGTTTTGCAAAGGGTAAGAGAGAGAAGTTTCAAGGAGACTAAGACAGAGAGACATTGAGAGAGCAATAGAGGGCAATAGAAAAAGAAAGAGACTGAGACAGCAACAGAGGGCAACATAGAGAGAGATTTAAGAGAGATAGAGACTAAGAGAGAGAGAGAGAGAGGAGTTTTATGAAGAGAATGAATGACAGCATGAGTGGGAGAAGTTCAAGAGAGAAATCAAGAGACAGAGAAAGAGTGAGAGGGAAGTTTTAGAGAGATAAAAGTTTCAAAGAGACCAAGAGAGAGAGATAGTAGAAGTCTTAAAGAGACCAAGAGAGAGAAATTTTAGAGAGAATGAGAGAGATAGAGACCAAGATAGAGAAAAATAGAGAAAGTGATGTTTTAGAGAGAGAGACAAAGATAAAGAGAGAAAGAGAGAAGTTTCAAAGAGACTAAGAGAGAGAAAAATTTCTAAGAGACTAGAGAAGTTTTAGATAGATCAAGGGAGAGATAGAGAGAAAGAATTGTTTAGCCAAGGGTGAGAGAAGGTAAGAAAGAAAAGCTTCTAAGAGAGCAAAAGATAGAGACAAAGAGAGAATTTTCAAACAAAGTGAGAAAGATTGAGAGAGAGAGAGAGAAATTTCGCAGAGGCCAAGAGGTAGAGGAGAGAGAAGTTTTAGAGGAAACAAGAGAGAGAAGCTGAAGAGAGAGAGAGAAAGAAGCTTTGGGAAGAGCAAGAGAGAGAGTGAAAGAGTGAAAGTGAGAAATTTTAGAGAGAGGAGAGAAAAAAAAAACTTAGGGAGAGCTATAAAGTGTTAGAGATAAGGCTGCTTAGGCTGCTTTGGTGAGTGCAGGTGCAGCAAGAGTCTCGTGTGGTTCTGATGTTACTCTATTAATCTTGTCTTCACTTTATTACTTAGGGATATTAGTGTAATTCAGTCATTGAGTCTTAGTCTATAAATTGTAATCTCAGCTACATCATTTGTTAATTAATTCATTTTGAATCAGATTTACATTTCAGAACTTTCACATCTTGGAGTTCTGAAGTTTTCTTTCTTTCTTCTTTCTTGCGCCTTCCTTCAAGAGTCTTGAGAACTTCAACATGGTATCAGAGCTTTGATCCAATGGGAGAGAATATGAATACGTTTTCTTTAGCATCTTTGAATGCTTCACTAGTTTCTTTTAGTCATTCAATTTCTGTGAAATTAGACAGCAATTCCTATCTGCTGTGGAAACAACAAGTTCTTGCAGCCATCAGAGGGCATGAACTAGAGAAATACATCAGTGGTGGTCAAGAAGTGCCATCAAGATTTGCAATAGATGAGCAAGGAAGAGTTCTTGGAATCTTGAGTCAGCAGTATGTTCTTTGGAAGAAGCAAGATCAGCTCTTGCTGTCTTGGCTGCTGTCAACAATGTCAGAAAACATTCTTACAAGAATGGTAGGGTGTGAATTTTCGTACCAGGTCTGGGAGAAGGTGGAAACTTTCTTTGCTTCTCATACAAAGGCAAAGGCAGCTGCAGCTGCAGACCATGAAGAAGGGATCCATGACAGCCACTGATTATCTTTTAAAGATCAAGAATCTTGTTGATTCTTAGGCTTCAGTTGGACATGCAATTACAGAAAGTGACCATATAGAGGTAATTCTTGATGGTCTTTCCTCAGAATATGATAGTTTTGTTACATCCATTCTTTCTAGAACTGATCCGTATTCAGTTGAAGAGATTGAAGCATTATTGCTTGCACAAGAAAATAGAATTGAGAAGCATCATAAAGAAGTAGAAGCTATGACAGTGAATCTTGCTACACATCCTCAGAATTACAATGTGAACAGAAGTGGTTATCAAAGTTTCCCTGGTCAGTATGCAAATAGAGGAAGGTTTGGAGGTAGAGGAAACTTTTTCAGAGGCAAAGGGAGTTACAAAAATGGGAGGTTTTCTGGTAGAAATGGAAGGTTTTCTGATAAAAGCAACATTCAATGTCAATTATGTGGGAGATATGGACATCAGTCCTGGAGTTGTTATCACATATTTGATGAGAGTTTTCAAGGACCAGCTCAAGTGCCTAGCCACTTCAGCAAGACAGCCAATGGCGCCAATGGCAATGTCAGAAACACACCCTATGCAATGCTCACTTCTAACAGCAGCAGCAATGGCATTGATCAAGAATGGTATCCTGATTCTGGGGCCACTAATCATGTGATAGTGGATGCCTCTAACATTGTGCAGAAGACTCCATATAATGGAAAGGAGAAGGTGCACATTGGTAATGGCTCAAGTTTGTTCATTAAAAACATTGGAAATTCTCAGATTAAGTCTTGCTTTTCTAATCAAAATCTTCACCTAAACTCACTTCTTCATGTTCCAAATATTACCAAAAACCTTGTGAGTGTTTCTCAGTTTGCAAAAGACAATTATGTCTATTTTGAGTTCCATCCTGACTCTTGTTATGTTAAATCTCAGGATACTCATCAAATACTTTTGAAGGGGACTGTTAGAAAAGGCTTGTATGTTTTTGATGAATTTCGCATTGAAAAAGGACCATGTATCAATGCAAAGGTGTCAACAACTCAGTCACCAAATATTACTTCACCTGCTGTACATAGTTCCCATACTTCTTCTTTGTTAAATTCTTGTTCTGAGTTAGACAAATGGCATGTTAGATTGGGCCATGCTTCTGCACAAACTGTCAAGAATGTACTCACTTCTTGTAACATCAGAATACCAAATAAAGAGCTTTCCTTTTGTTCATCTTGCTGCCTTAGTAAATTACATAAATTTCCTTTTGCCTCTTCTCAAACAGAATACTCAAAACCTCTTCAACTAATTCATTCTGATCTATGGGGACCAGCACCTATGCTGTCAAGAGAGGGACATAGATATTACATACATTTTGTAGATACCTTTACCCGTTACACATGGATTTACTTTCTCAAAAGCAAGTCTGATGCATTACAGACCTTTATTCATTTCAAGAAACAAGTAGAACTTCAAACCAACCACAAAATCCTTGCCTTACAAACTGATTGGGGAGGAGAGTTTAGAGCTTTCACTGAATATTTGAAAGACCAAGGGATAGTTCACCGTGTTTCATGCCCTTATACACATGAACAAAATGGGCTTGCAGAAAGGAAACATAGACATATAACTGAGACTGGACTAGCCTTGCTTCACCAATCATCTTTACCTAGTTCATTTTGGACTGAAGCTTTTAGCACAGCTGTGTATCTCATTAATAGACTACCCACACCAGTCCTAAATGGTTCTACTCCTTTTGAAACCTTGTACAAAATCAAACCTGATTATTCTTCTCTCAAAGTCTTTGGGTGTGCAGCCTATCCTAACCTAAGGCCCTACAATAATCCCAAGTTTCAGTTCAAATCCATTGAGTGCACCTTTCTTGGTTATAGTCCAGCACACAAAGGATACAAGTGTTTGCATCCTGATGGGAAAACAATTATATCTAGAGATGTCATATTTGATGAAAGTAGTTTTCCATTCAAGAACAGCAAGGGTTCCTCACAGCAGTCACCTTCCAGTAACAAATCCCATTTTGTTCCTCCTCCACCTTCAGCCATACCTCCTATTCTATCATTCTCTAATGCAAGACATTCTCAGAATACCAATGCATTTGCTGAACAAACAAATAACTCATGTGCACTTGCTAATAATACCAATGTTGTGGATTCTTTGCAGCATGTTTCAGGTACCTCTGCAGAATTTGAAGTTCCTCAATGTGTGCCTCAAAATGTCCACCCAATGATGACCCGTAGCAAAGCAAAGGCACTCAATTCAAACAATCACTCAATGGTGACTAGTAGCAAAGCAAGAGGAACTGCACCAACAGTGTTTACTGTCTCTAGAGAGCCTCAAACTGTTGAAGAAGCTCTTAACATACCAGAATGGAAGTGTGCCATGGATCTTGAGTATGCAGCGCTCATGAGCAACAAGACATGGAGTTTAGAAGCTCTACCCAAAGGTAGGAGGCCTATAGGGTGTAAATGGGTGTTTAAAGTTAAAGAAAATCCAGATGGCACTGTCAACAAATATAAAGCAAGATTAGTTGCAAAAGGGTATAATCAAGAGGCAGGAGTTGATTTTCATGAAGTTTTCAGTCCAGTAGTAAAGCCAGTCACAATTCGAGTTCTTCTCACTTTGGCCTTATCAAAAGGGTGGAACATTCATCAAATAGATGTTAATAATGCCTTTTTAAATGGTGATTTGAATGAAGATGTATACATGCTGCAGCCTCCTGGGTATGAATCAGCTGACTCATCTCAAGTTTGCAAGCTTCATAAGGCTCTCTATGGCCTTAAGCAAGCTCCTCGTGCATGGTTTCAAAAATTGTCTGAAGCTTTACTTGATCTTGGCTTTACCAAGGCAAAATGTGATTCTTCCTTGTTTCTTCAGGTTACTTCTCATCATTCTCTCTATGTTTTAGTCTATGTGGATGATATTTTGATTACTGGATCTTCACCAACTTTGGTTCAGCACTTGATTGATCAACTGAATGCAAAGTTCTCATTAAAGGATCTTGGGAAACTAAAATACTTCTTAGGTATTGAAGTTACTTACAGTTCTGCTGGTGCAATATACTTATCTCAGTCCAAATACATTAAGGATCTTCTTACTAGGGCTGGTATGCAAGGTGCAAAGTCTATGCCCTCTCCTATGGCCTCAACACCACATATCTCAGCTAGTAGTGGTTCTCCTATTTCTGATCAAGCTACATACAGATCACTTATGGGAGCATTACAATATATTACCATTACTAGACCAGAATTATCATATAGTGTGAACAAAGCTTGTCAATTTATGCATTGCCCTATAGATGTACATTGGAAGTTGGTTAAACGAATACTGAGGTATCTTGCAGGCACCATATGTCATGCTCTAGTTCTCCAAAGATCATCAGCTCTTGAGCTCACTGCCTTTTGTGATGCTGATTGGGCGTCAGATATTGATGATAGGCGCAGCACCTCAGGTTTTTGTGTTTATCTTGGCCCTAATCTCGTTTCTTGGTCATCTAAAAAGCAAGCAACAGTGTCTAGATCAAGTACTGAAGCTGAATATAGGAGTCTTGCAAGTGCAGTGGCAGAATTGGCTTGGCTGCAGTCTTTACTCAAAGAACTCAGCATTCAACTACCAAAAGCTCCTAGAATATATTGTGACAATATGAGCACAGTCAGCTTGTCAGCAAATCCGGTCCTTCATTCAAAGACTAAGCATATTGAACTAGATCTTTATTTTGTTCGTGAAAAGGTTAACAATAAAGAAATTGAAGTCTATCATATTCCGTCTCTTGATCAAACAGCAGATATCCTCACCAAGGCAGTCTCAACTTCAAGGTTTCTTCAACTTAGAGACAAGCTCAGTGTCATTCCTCTTCCAAGTCATGCCACTGAGCTTGAGGGGGGATGTTAGAGATAAGGCTGCTTAGGCTGCCTTGGTGAGTGCAGGTGCAGCAAGAGTCTCGTGTGGTTCTGATGTTACTCTATTAATCTTGTCTTCACTTTATTACTTAGGGATATTAGTGTAATTCAGTCATTGAGTCTTAGTCTATAAATTGTAATCTCAGCTACATCATTTGTTAATTAATTCATTTTGAATCAGATTTACATTTCAGAACTTTCACATCTTGGAGTTCTGAAGTTTTCTTTCTTTCTTCTTTCTTGCGCCTTCCTTCAAGAGTCTTGAGAACTTCAACATAAAGAAAGAGAGAAGTTTCAAGAAGACCGAGATAAAGGGAAGAGAGTTTTAGAAAGAGAGAGAGAGAAAGGGAAGTTTTTTAGAGAGAGCAAAATTTCATGAAGAGAGATAGATAGATGTTCCAAAGACAGAGCTAGAGAGAGAAATTTTAGAGAGAGTGAGGGAGAGAAAATAAGTTTTGAAGAGGGAGAGAGAGAGTGAGAGAAGGTCAGATACACAAAGAGGGAGAGAAAGAGAGATAAGAATGTTTTAGAGTGAGAGAAGTTTCAAAGAGATAGAGAGAGAGAAGGAAGTTTTTGAAAGACTAAGAGAAAAAAAGGGGGCAAAGAGAGAGAAATTTCACATAAAGATGAAAAAGGAGAAATTTTACAGAGTGAGTGAGAGAGAAGGAGAGACAGAGAGAGATAAAGACAGAAAGAGCAGAAGAGAAGTTTCAGAGAAAGCTAGAGAGAGAAAAGTTTGAGAGAGAAAGGGATAGAGAGAGATTGAGAGAGAGAGGGAGAGACAAAGAGTGAAACAAGTGTTATGAAGAAAGTGAGTGAGACATGAGTGAGAGCAGTTCAAAAGACACAAAAAGAGAGAGAAAGAGAGAAAAGGAAGTTTTAGATAGAGAGACAAAGAAGTTTTAGAGTGACCAAGAGAAGGAGACAGAGATAGAGAGAAGTCTCAAAGAGATTGAGAGAGTGTGTGTGAAGTTTTTGAGATAGAGAGAGTCACAAAGAAAGAGAAGTTTAGAGAGGGTTAAAGAAGGAGGGCGAAAGAGAGAGAGAGAGAGAGAGAGAGAGAGAGAGAGAGAGAGAGGGAGACAAGTTTTGTGGTGAGAGTGAGTGAGAGAAGTTCTAGAGAGACACAAAGAGAGAGAGAGAGAGATGTTTTAGAGAGAGAAGCTTTAGAGAGACTAAGATACATAGTGAGAGAGAGTGGTAGACAAAGTATCTGGAGAGATAGAGAGAGATTTGAGAAAGTGTTAGGAAGAGAGAGAGAGAGAGAGAGAGAGGGAGAGAGGGGGGATGAGAGAGAGAAGTTTTAGAGAGACCATGAGAGAGAGTGACGAGAGGTTTCGCAAAGAGCAAGAGAGGGTAGGAGAGAGAAGTTTCTGTGAGAGAAAGAGAGAGCGGGAAAAAAAAAGAGAAAGAGAAGTTTTAGAGTAAGAAGGGAGAGAGAGAAGTTTCAGAGATGCGAGAGACAGAGACAGAGATAGGGGCAAAGAGAAAAGTTTCAGAGAGAGAAAAGAGAGAGAATGACAAGGATAGTAAGAGACAAGTTTTATGGAGAGAGCGAGTATGACAGGTTCTAGAGAGACACTAAGAGAAAGAGAGAAAAGGATGTTTCAAAGAGAGAGACAGAGAGAAACAAAAGTTTTAGCTAGAGAGAGAGAGAGAAGTTTCGGATAGACCAAAGGAAGAGGGTAAGAGTGAAAGAAAGAGGATGACTGACAGAGGGTGGTAGACAGTGTTGTGGAGAGATTGAGACAGATATAGAAAAGTTTCATAAAGGGAGAGAGAGAGAGAAGTTTTGCAGCAAGCAAGAGAGGCTAAGAGGAGACCGAGAGAGATATAGAGATGTTTTGCAAAGGGTAGGAGAGAGAGAGTGTTGAAGTTCTCAAGAATCTTAGAAGGAAGGTGCAAGAAAGAAGAAAGAAAGAAAACTCAGAACTCCTAGATGTAGAAAGTTCTGAAATGTAAATCTGATTCAAATGAATTAATCTACAAATGATGTAGCTGAGATTACAATTTATAGACTAAGACTCAATTACTGAATTACACTAATGTCCCTAAGTAATTAACTGAAGATAAGACTAATAATACAAGATCAGAACCACACGCTATAGAACACTGCACCTGCACCTACCAAGACAAGCAGCCTAAGCAGCCTTATCTCTAACATCCCCCCTCAAGATCAGTGGCATGACTTGGAAGAGGAATGACACTGAGCTTGTCTCTAAGTTGAAGAAACCTTGAAGTTGAGACTGCCTTGCTGAGAATATCTGCTGTTTGATCAAGAGACGGAATATGATAGACTTCAATTTCTTTATTGTTAACCTTTTCACGAACAAAATAAAGATCTAGTTCAATATGCTTAGTCTTTGAATGAAGGACCGGATTTGCTGACAAGCTGACTGTGCTCATATTGTCACAATATATTCTAGGAACTTTTGGTAGTTGAATGCTGAGTTCTTTGAGTAAAGACTGCAGCCAAGCCAATTCTGCCACTGCACTTGCAAGACTCCTATATTCAGCTTCAGTACTTGATCTAGACACTGTTGCTTGCTTTTTAGATGACCAAGAAACGAGATTAGGGCCAAGATAAACACAAAAACCTGAGGTGCTGCACCTATCATCAATGTCTGACGCCCAATCAGCATCACAAAAGGCATTGAGCTCAAGAGCAGATGATCTTTGGAGAACTAGAGCATGACATATGGTGCCTGCTAGATACCTCAGTATTCGTTTAACCAACTTCCAATGTACATCCATAGGGCAATGCATAAACTGACAAGCTTTGTTCACACTATATGATAATTCTGGTCTAGTAATGGTAATATATTGTAATGCTCCCACAAGAGATCTGTATGCAGCTTGATCAGAAATAGGAGAGCCACTACTAGCTGAGATATGTGGTGTTGAGGCCATAGGAGAGGGCATAGACTTTGCACCTTGCATACCAGCACTAGCAAGAAGATCCTTAATGTATTTGGACTGAGATAAGTATATTGCACCAGCAGAACTGTAAGTAACTTCAATACCTAAGAAGTATTTAAGTTTCCCAAGATCCTTTAATGAGAACTTTGCATTCAATTGATCAATCAAGTGCTGAACCAAAGTTGGTGAGGATCCAGTAATCAAAATATCATCCACATAGACTAAAACATAGAGAGAATGATGAGAAGTAACCTAAAGAAACAAGGAAGAATCACATTTTGCCTTGGTAAAACCAAGATCAA
The DNA here is from genome assembly GCA_037013595.1 of Dicorynia guianensis. NCBI lineage: Eukaryota > Viridiplantae > Streptophyta > Magnoliopsida > Fabales > Fabaceae > Dicorynia > Dicorynia guianensis. Next base: position 10,479,164 of record JASUAB010000015.1, read on the forward strand.
GTAAAGCTTCAGACAATTTTTGAAACCATGCACGAGGAGCTTGCTTAAGGCCATAGAGGGCCTTATGAAGCTTGCAAACTTGAGATGAGTCAGCTGATTCATATCCAGGAGGCTGCAGCATGTATACATCTTCATTCAAATCACCATTTCAAAAGGCATTATTAACATCTATTTGATGGATGTTCCACCCTTTTGATAAGGCCAAAGTGAGAAGAACCCGAATTGTGATTGGTTTTACTACTGGACTGAAAACTTCATGAAAATCAACTCCTGCCTCTTGATTATACCCTTTTGCAACTAATCTTGCTTTATATTTGTTGACAGTGCCATCTGGATTTTCTTTAACTTTAAACACCCATTTGCACCCTATAGGCCTCTTATCTTTGGGTAAAGCTTCTAAACTCCATGTCTTGTTGCTCATGAGCGCTGCATACTCAAGATCCATGGCACACTTCCATTCTGGTATATTAAGAGCTTCTTCAACAGTTTGAGGCTCTCTAGAGACAGTAAGTGCTGTTAGTACAGTTCCTCTTGCTTTGCTACTAGTCACCATTGAGTGATTGTTTGAATTGAGTGCCCTTGCTTTGCTACGGGTCACCATTGGGTGGACATTTTGAGGCAGACATTGAGGAACTTCAAATTCTGCAGAGGGACCTGAAACATGTTGCAAAGAATCCATAATATTGGTATTATTAGCAAGTGCACATGAGTTATTTGTTTGTTCAGCAAATGCATTGGTATTCTGAGTATGTCTTGCGTTAGGGAATGATAGAATAGGAGGTATGGCTGAAGGTGGAGGAGAAACAAAATGTGATTTGTTACTGGAGAGTGACTGCTGTGAGGATCCCTTGCTGTTCTTGAATGGAAAACTACTTTCATCAAATATGACATCTCTAGATATAATTGTTTTCCCATCAAGATGTAGACACTTGTATCCTTTGTGTGCTGGACTATAACCAAGGAAAGTGCATTCAATGGATTTGAACTGAAACTTGGGATTATTGTAGGGCCTTAGGTTAGGATAGGCTGCACACCCAAAGACTTTAAGAGAAGAATAATCAGGTTTGATTTTGTACAAGGTTTCAAAAGGAGTAGAACCATTTAGGACTAGTGTGGATAGTCTATTAATGAGATACACAGCTGTGCTAAAAGCTTCAGTCCAAAATGAACTAGGTAAAGATGATTGGTGAAGCAAGGCTAGTCCAGTCTCAGTTATATGTCTTTGTTTCCTTTCTGCAAGCCCATTTTGTTCATGTGTATAAGGACATGAAACACGATGAACTATCCCTTGGTCTTTCAAATATTCAGTGAAAGCTCTAAACTCTCCTCCCCAATTAGTTTGTAAGGCAAGGATTTTGTGGTTGGTTTGAAGTTCTACTTGTTTCTTGAAATGAATAAAGGTCTGTAATGCATCAGACTTGCTTTTGAGAAAGAAAATCCATGTGTAACGGGTAAAGGTATCTACAAAATGTATGTAATATCTATGTCCCTCTTTTGACAGCATAGGTGCTGGTCCCCACAATCAGAATGAATTAGTTGAAGAGGTTTTGAGTATTCTGTTTGAGAAGAGGCAAAAGGAAATTTATGTAATTTACTAAGGCAGCAAGATGAACAAAAGGAAAGCTCTTTATTTGGTATTCTAATGTTACAAGAAGTGAGTACATTCTTGACAGTTTGTGCAGAAGCATGGCCCAATCTAACATGCCATTTGTCTAACTCAGAACAAGAATTTAACAAAGAAGAAGTATGGGAACTATGTACAGCAGGTGAAGTAATATTTGGTGACTGAGTTGTTGACACCTTTGCATTGATATATGGTCCTTTTTCAATACGAAATTCATCAAAGACATACAAGCCTTTTCTAACAGTCCCCTTCAAAAGTATTTGATGAGTATCCTGAGATTTAACATAACAAGAGTCAGGATGGAACTCAAAATAGACATAATTGTCTTTTGCAAACTGAGAAACACTCACAAGGTTTTTGGTAATATTTGGAACATGAAGAAGTGAGTTTAGGTGAAAATTTTGATTAGAAAAGCAAGACTTAATCTGAGAATTACCAATGTTTTTAATGAACAAACCTGAGCCATTACCAATGTGCACCTTCTCCTTTCCATTATATGGGCTCTTCTGCACAATGTTAGAGGCATCCACTGTCACATGATTAGTGGCCCCAGAATCAGGATACCATTCTTGATCAATGCCATTGCTGCTGTTGTTAGAAGTGAGCATTGCATAGGGTGTGTTTCTGACACTGCCATTGGTGCCATTGGTTGTCTTGCTGAAGTGGCTAGGCACTTGAGCTGGTCCTTGAAAACTTTCATCAAATCTGTGATAACAACTCCAGGACTGATGTCCATATCTCCCACATAATTGACATTGAATGTTGCTTTTATCAGAAAACCTTCCATTTCTACCAGCAAACCGCCCATTGTTGTAACTCCCTTTGCCTCTGAAAAAGTTTCCTCTACCTCCAAACCTTCCTCTATTTGTATACTGACCAGGGAAACTTTGATAACCACTTCGGTTCACATTGTAATTCTGAGGATGTGTAGCAAGATTCACTGTCATAGCTTCTACTTCTTTATGATGCTTCTCAATTCTATTTTCTTATGCAAGCAATAATGCTTCAATCTCTTCAACTGAATACGGATCAGTTCTAGAAAGAATGGATGTAACAAAACCATCATATTCTGAGGAAAGACCATCAAGAATTACCTCTATATGGTCACTTTCTGTAATTGCATGTCCAACTGAAGCCAAAGAATCAACAAGATTCTTGATCTTTATAAGATAATCAGTGGCTGTCATGGATCCCTTCTTCATAGTCTGCAACTGCACCTTGAATTGCTTGATCTTTGCCTTTGTATGAGAAGCAAAGAAAGTTTCCACCTTTTCCCAGACCTGGTATGAAAATTCACATCCCACCATTCTTGTAAGAATGTTTTCTGACATTGTTGACAGCAGCCAAGACAGCAAGAGCTGATCTTGCTTCTTCCAAAGAACATACTGCTGACTCAAGATCCCAAGAACTCTTCCTTGCTCATCTATTGCAAATCTTGATGGCACTTCTTGACCACCACTGATGTATTTCTCTAGTTCATGCCCTCTGATGGCTGCAAGAACTTGTTGTTTCCACAGCAGATAGGAATTGCTGTCTAATTTCACAGAAATAGAATGACTAAAAGAAACTAGTGAAGCATTCAAAGATGCTAAAGAAAACGTGTTCATATTCTCTCCCATTGGATCAAAGCTCTGATACCATGTTGAAGTTCTCAAGAATCTTAGAAGGAAGGCGCAAGAAAGAAGAAAGAAAGAAAACTCAGAACTCCTAGATGTAGAAAGTTCTGAAATGTAAATCTGATTCAAATGAATTAATCTATAAATGATGTAGCTGAGATTACAATTTATAGACTAAGACTCAATTACTGAATTACACTAATGTCCCTAAGTAATTAACTGAAGATAAGACTAATAATACAAGATCAGAACCACACGCTATAGAACACTGCACCTGCACCTACCAAGACAAGCAGCCGAAGCAGCCTTATCTCTAACAGAGAGAAGGAGAAGTTTTAGAGAGTGAAAAAGAGTTAGTATAGAGTGCTGCAGTGAGACCAAGAGAGATATAGACAAAGTTTTGGGTGGAAAGAGAGGGAGAAATAGAAAGAGATAGAAAGAATGAGAGAGGAGGAGAAAGAGAAGTCCAAAGAGAACAAGCAAGAGAGGGAGAGAAAGAGAGAGAGACACAGAAGTTTCAGGAGTGCTAGAGAGAGAAAAGTTTGAGAGAGAGCAAGAGATAGAGAGAGATAGTGAGAGACAGTGGCACAAAGATAGAGACATAGAGAGAGAGAGAAAGAGAGAAAGGGAAGTTTTAGAGAGAAGTTTTAGATAGAGACAGAAGTTTAAGAGCAACTGAGAGAGATAGAGAGAAGTGTCAAAGATAGAGAGAGCAAGAGAGAAGTTTCAGAGAAAGCAAGAGAGAGGGAGATAGAAAGAGAGAGAGAGAGACAAGTTTTATGGTTAGAGTGAATGAGAAAAGTTCTAGAGAGACATAGAGAGAGAGGGAGAGAAAGAGATAGAGAAAAGTTTTAAGGAGACTAAGAGAGAGAGAAAGAGCAAAGTTTCTAAAAGACTGAGAGAGATAACGAGAGAGAAGGACAAATTTTAGAGAGAGAAAGAGAGAGTGAGAGAAGTGGTAGACAGAGTGCTAAGAGTAGATTGAGAGAGATATAAAGAAGTTTCACTGAGTACTACTGAAAGACCCAAAAAGATGTAGTGAAAGTGTTGGGAAGTGAGAGAGAGGGAGAGATAGAGAGAGGGAGAGGAGGAAAAAATAGGGAGGGAAGTTTCAGGGAGGCCAAGGGAGAGAGACAGAGAGGGTGACCAAGAGAAGTTGTAACAAAAGTGAGCGAGAGAAAGAGAAGTTTTAGAGTAAGAGAGAATAGAGAAAGAGCAATTTCTGAGAGAGAGAGAGAGGAAGTTTCAAAGGGAGAGGGAGAGAAAGCGAGAGAGTGTGAGTGGGCAAGAGTGAGAGGGAGAGAGAAGTTTTAGAGAAAGCAAGAGATAGAGATAGAGAGGGAAGTTTTAGAGAGAGTGAGAAAGAGATAAAATGTTTCCAAACAATGCAAAAGAGAGAGAGACAAACAAGTATCAAACAGAGAGACAGAAAGGTAAAAAGAGTGAGAGAGACAAGTTTTGTGGAGAGTGAGTTAGAGAAGTTATAGAGAGACTTCGAGAGAAAGAGAGAAAAGGATATTTTAGAGAGAGAGAGAGAGAGAGAGAACTTTCAGACATAAAGAAAGAGAGAGAGATGTTTCAAAGAGACTGAGAGAGAGACACACACAGAGAGCAAAGTGCTAGAGAGAAAAAGAGAATGAGTGAGAGCAAGTGGTAGACAAAGTGCTGCAGAGACACCAAGAGAGATGTACACAAGTTTTGCAGAGGGAGAGAGAGAGAGAGAGAGAGAGGCAGAGATAGAAATTTCTTAGACATCAAGAGTGTGAGAAGTTTTAGAAAGAGCAATGTATACAGAGAAATTTCAAAGAATGTGAGAGAGAGAGAGAGAGAGAGAGAGAGAGAGAGAGAGAGCGCGCAAGGGAGACAAGTTTTGTAGAGAGAGTAAGTGAGATTTGCTCTAGAGAGACACTAAGGGAGAGAGAAAGAGACAAAGGGATTCTTTAGAGAGCGAGAAACAGAAGTTTTAGCAAGAGAGAAAGAGAGATAGTAGATTTAGGGAGCTTAAGAGAGAGAAAGATAGAGATAGAGATAGAGAAGTTTTAGATAGACCAAGGGCAAGAGAGAGAAAGAAATGTTTTCGAGAGAGAGTGGTAGATAGAGTGCTATAAAGAGATCAAAAGAGATATAGAGAAATTTTGTGGAGGGCGAGACAGAGAGAAAGAAAAATGTTTTGCCAAGAGTGAGATAGGTTAAGAGAGAGAAATTGAGAGAGAAGTTTTAGTGCAAGATTGAGAGTGAGAGAAGTTTTAGAGAGATAGAGATAGAGGTAGAAAGAGAAGGAAAAATTCTAGAGATAAAGAGAGAGCAATAAAAAAATTGAGTATGAGAGAAAGGGGGAGAGAGAACTTTTAGAGAGAGAAAAGTTTCAGAGAGAGTAAGGGAGACAAAAAGGGAACTTTCAAGGAGAGGGAGAGGGACAAAGAGAAAGAAGCTTTAGAGAGAGAGAGAAAGAGTAGAAACTATCAAGGAGAAGGAGAGAGACAGAGAGAGAAGTTTCAGATAGAGCGAGAAAGAGAGAGAGATAGAGATGGAGACACATATAGAAAGACAAAAGATCCTTAGACACCACAAGAGAGAAGTTTTAGAGAGAGCAAGGGACAGAGATAGAGAAAGCAAGGTTTTTAGATAGAGTGAGAAAGATAGAGATAGAGAAGTTTCAGAGAGAGAAAGACAAAGAGAGCAATAGAGACAAGTTTTGTGAAAAGAGTGACTTAGAGAAGTTCTAGAGAGACACTAAGAGGGGGAGAGAGAGAAGTTTTAAACAAAGAGAAAGTGAGAGAGAGAAGTTTATAGAGAGAGTTAGAGAAGTTTTAGATAGACCAAGAGAGAGAGAAGGTTTCAGACAGAGTAAGAGGGAGAAAGGGAGACAAAGAAAGAGAAAGAGAAGTTTTAGAAAGAAAACTAGAGTGAGAGAGAGTGGTAGATAGAGTGATGCTGAGAGACCAAGAGAGACATTGAAAGAGAGAGCGAAAAGTTTCAAAGAGAGAGAGAGAGAGAGAGAGAGAGAGAGACAAGTTTTAGGGAGAGCTATAGAGAGAGGTTTTAGAGACAACAAGGGGGAGGGAGAAAGAAGTTTTAGAAAGAAAGAGAGAGATGTTCAAAGAGAGAGAGAGGGAAGTTTAAGAAAGAGCGAGAGATAAAGATAGCAATTTAACATAGAGAGAGATAGATGTTTCAAAGATAGAAGGAGAGAGAGGGAGAACTTGTAGAGAGAGAGAAAGGGAGAAAGAGAGAACTTTCAAAGAAAGGGAGGAGAGAGAAAAAGAGAGACAAGGGGAGAGAGAGAGAGAGAGGGAGAAGTTTGAGAGAGAAAGAGAGAAGTTCCAAAAAGAGGTAGAGCAAGATAGTGACAGAGATAGAGAGAGACAGAAGTTTTTTGGAGAGAATGAGTGAGAGAGAAAGGGATGATTCAGAGAGAGAGAGAAGTTTAAAGAGATTGAGAAAGTGAGAGAGGGAAGTTTCAAAGAAAGCATGAGAGAGAGAAGTTTTAGAGAGAGAAAGAAGCTTCAAAGAGATCAAGTGAGAAGTTTTAGAGAGAGTGAGAAAGAGCGAGAGACAGAGACAAAGAGAGAAGTTTTAGAGAGAGCAAAAATGAGACATAAAGAGAGAGTAGTATGAGAAATTTTGGTTAGAGTGTGAAAGAGAAGGGGAGAGAGATAGAGAAGTTTAAGAGAGGGCAAGACAGAGAGAGAAGGATTAGAGAAAGGGAGAAGTTTTAGAGAGAGTGTGAGAGAGAAAAGGAGGAGAAAGAGGTATTGGAGAGTGCTAAAGAGAAAGTGAGATAATTATTAGAGAGAACGAGAAAGAGAAGTTCCAAAGAGAGAGTAGTTTTAGAGGGAGAAAGAGAGAGTGTGGAAGGTAGTGTGTTATGGGGTCAAAGAGAGAGACACCAAGAGAAAGAAGGAGACAAGAAAAAGGAGAGAGAGAGAAGCTTCTAAGAGACTGAGAGAGAGAGAGAGAGAAAGAGAAACATAGCAAGAGAAGTTTCACAAAGAGTTTGAGAGGTGAGGGAGAGAAGTTTTAAAGAGAGTGAGCATGAGAGAGAGAAAGAGTAGTTAGAGTATTGTTGGAGAGAGAGAGTGTGTCTTGTTGAGAGAGGACCAGAGAGACAGAGCAAGACAAAGAGAGGAAGTTTCAAAGAGAGCGATAGATAAAGACACGGAGAGTGTGAGAGACAGAGACAAAGATAAAGAAGTTTCAGACAGAGAGAAACAGACAAGAGAAAGGAAGTGAGAGCAAGAAATTTCATAGAGAGAGAGAGATAAAGAGAAAAAGAGAAGCTTTTTGTAGAGCTAGAAAGAGAGAGAGAAGTTTTGGAGAGATCAAGGAAGAGGGAGAGAGAAGTTTCAGAAAAAGAGGAAGAGAAGTTTCATAGAGAGCAAGTGAGGGTGAGAGAGAAATTTCAAAGAGAGTGACAAACAGAGAGGGAAAACAAAGTTTCAAGGAGTAGGAGGGAGAGAAAAGTTTCAAAGAGAGTGACAGAGAGGGAGAGAAACCCATAGAAAAGAAGGAGAAGAGAGAAAGAGAAGTTTTAGAAAGGAAGTGAGTAGTTTTAGAGTGCAAGAGTGTACAAAGAGGGAGAGAGAAAGTGAGAGAAATGGAGAGTGTGTGCTGGGGAGAGAAATGACAAAGAGAATGTATGTGTTAGGGAGGGAGAGAGTGCAAGACAGAGATAGAGATAGAAACATGTTAGAGAGAGAGCTGTAATAGGGAGGGAGAAAGAAAGACAAGTTTTAGATGAGGACACAGAGAGAGAAAGACATAGGGGAGAGAGGACAAGTTTTAGAGAAAAAAAGTGAGAGTTTTATAGAGAGAGAGACCAAGCATAGAAGTTTTAGAGAGAGTATGTTGGAGAAAGAGAGAGAAAGAGAGGGGGGGAGAGAAATAGAGAAAGTGAAGTTTCATAGGGAGCAAGAAGGCAAGGGAGTGAAGTTTTAGAGAGAGCAAGAAAGAGAGACAAAAAGGGAGAAAGAGAAGTTTTATTGCAGGGAGGCATAGAGAGAGATAGACAAAGTGTTAGGAAGAGAGAGAGAGAGAGACAAAGAGTGGTAGAGAGGGAGAGAAAGAAATAAGGGGAAGTTTTAGCCAAAGATAGAGAGAAGTTTCATAGAGAATGTGAGGGAGAGAGGGAGAGAAGTTTCAAAGAGAGAGACGGAAAGAGAGTATTAGGAAGAGAGAGAAGGAGAGATAAAGAGAGACAAAGAGAGGAGAAAGAGAAGTTTTAGAGAGAGTGAGAGCCAGAAAGAAGTTTTACAGATGGAGAAGGAGAAGGAGAGATAGAGAGAGAGAACTAGGTTGGTAGAGAGAAGGGGAGAGAGAGAGAGAAAGAAATAAGGGGAAGTTATAGTGAGGGATTGAGAGAGAAGTTTCAAAGAGAGTGGGAAAGGGAGAGAGAGAGAGAGAGAGATGTTTCAAAGTGTGAGAAAGAGAAAGAGAAAGTGTTGGGATGAGAGAGAGGGAGAAGGAGAAGCTTTAGAGAGAGTGTGGGCTAGAGAGAAGTTTGCAAAGGGAGAGAGACAAGGAAAGTGAGAGAGAGAGATAGTGACAAGGATAGAGACAAAGACAGACATATAGATATAGAGATAGAGAAGTTTCACAGAGAATGGGAGAGGAGAAAAGAGTAAAGTTTTAAAGAGTGCAAGAGAGAGAGAAAGAGAGAGGGAGAGAGAGAAGTTTTAGAGAGAAAGATAAAGAGAAGTTTTAGAAAGAGAGAGTTTTTAGAGAGGGCAAGAGACAGAAAGAGAGAGAATTTGAGAGAGTGAGAGAGTGTGGGAGACAAAGAGGGGGGAGAGAGAAAGAGAAATTTTAGAAAGATAGAGAGTAGTTTTTGAGTACGAGAGTGTTACAAAGAGGGGCGAGTGAGAGAGAGAGAGAGGGAGTGAGATTGAGAGAAGTTTTTAAGGGTAAGAGCAAGGGAGAGATAGAATGTTGGTAGGACATAAAGAGAGAGAAAAGGAGAGTGTGTGTTAGGGAGAGAGGGAAATAAAGGCAGTTTTAGAGAGAGCGAGAGAGAGAGGCAAGTTTTAGAGAGAAAGAGAGAGAGTTAGAGAAGGTTTTGAGAGAGAGAAAGTATGTTGAAGAAAGTAAGAAAGGGAAGTTTTAGTGAGAGTTTGTGTGTTGGAGAGAGAAAGAGAGAGAAGAGAAAGCGAGGGGAAGAGAGAGAAACAAAAAGCATTGGTAAGAGAGAGGGAGAGAAACATAGATATAGAGAAGGAGAGAGAAAAATTTTAAACAAAGTGAGAGATAAAGGGAAATTTCATAGAGGATGAGAGAGAGACAAAGATAGAGACACAGAGAGAGACAAAGAGACAAACACAGAGAGAGAGATAAGTTTTGCAGAGAGTGTGAGAGGATGAAGTGTTGGAGAGAGCAAGAAAGTGAGAGAAAAAAGGAGAGAGAGAGGAGGGAGTTAGAGGTAGAAAGGTATAGAAAGTGTTGGGAGGGGAGGAGAGAGAGAGGGAGAGAGAAAGTGACATAGAGAGAGAGAGAGAGGAGCCTGAGAGAGAGATTGAGAAAGTCTTGTGCAGAGATAGAGAGAGAAAGGGGGAGCGAGAACTTTTATAAAGATAGTCATAGATGTTGTCAAGAGAGATAAAGTGAAAGAGATGTTTTAGAGGGAGAGAGAGAAAGATAGTAGGAGAGAGAGTGATAATGAGTGAGTGAGAGAGATAAGAACAAGAAGAGAGAGAAACTTAAAGGAGAGAGTGAGAAAAAGAGACAAAAAGAGAGAGAAGTTTTATAGAAAGAGTGAGTGAGAGAAGAACTTGAGAGACACAAAGAGCGAGAGCAAGAAGTAAGAGGAAGTTTTAAAGAAAGACAAAGAGAGAAGCTTCAAAGAATGAGAGAGAGAGTGAAAAGTTTCAGAGAGAGAAAGTGAGACTAAGAGAGAGTGAGAGAGGGAGGGAGAGAGAGAAGTTTTGCAAAGGGCAAGAGAGAGAGAAGTTTCAAGGAGACTAAGAGAGATAGAGACTGAGAAAGTGATAGAGAGCGACTAAAATAGAGAGAGGCTGAGATAGCGATAAAAGGTGACAGAGAGAGAGAGACTAAGAGAGATAGAGACTGAGTGAGAGAGTGAGAGCAGTTTTATGAGGAGAATGAGTGGGAGCATGAGTGAGAGAAGTTCAAGAGAGAAATAAAGAGACAAAGAAAGTGAGAAAGGGAAGTTTTAGAGAGAGACATAGAGATAGAGAGAGAAGTTTCAAAGAGACCAAGAGAGAGAGAGAGGGAAGTTTTTAAGAGATTGAGAGAGAGAGAAGTTTCAGATAGATCGCAGGGGAGAAAGAAAGACTTGTTTTGCTGATAGTGAGAGAGAGAAGATTCTAAGAGAGCAAGGGATAGAGAGACAAAAAAAGAAAGAAAGATAAGTTTTAGAGCTAGAGAGAGAGAGAAAGAAGTTTTAATGAGAGCGAGAGAGTGTGTGAGATAAAGAAAGTAAGGGTGAGAAGTTTCAAAGAAAGCGAGAGAGAGAAGTTTTAGGAAGAGCAAGAAAGAAAGACAAGTTTCAAAGAGACCAACATAAAAGGGAGAGTGAAGTTTTAGGGCAAGAGAAAGAGAAGTTTGATAGAGAGAGAGAGAGAGAGAGAGAGAGAGAGAGAGAGAGAGAGAGAGAGAGAGAGAGAGAGAGATGTTCTAAAGACAGTCAGCAAGAAAAGTTTCAAAGAGAGTGAAGAGAGAGAGATAGAGAAGTTTTAAAGAGAGCTAGAGAGTGAAATTTTAGAGAAAGTGAGGGAAAGAAAGGAAGTTTTGAAGAGGGGGAGAGAAAGAGTCAAAGAGAGCAAGAGAAGTTTGAAAGAGACACAAAGAGAGAGAGAAAGAGAGCAAGGAATGTGTTGGAGAGAAAGAGTGAAGTTCGAGAGAGAGCAAGAGAGAGAGAAGGAAGTTTCTAAGAGACTAAGAGAAAAAAGGGAACAGAGAGAGGGAGAGAGAGAAGTTTCATATAGATTGAGAGAGAGAGAGAGAGAGAGAGGGGAAGGGAGGGGGAAGAAGTTTTACGGAGTGAGAGGGAGAGAGAAAGTGGTAGATAGAGTGTTGCACAGAGATCAAGAGAGATATAGACAATGCTTTGGGAGGAAAGAGAAAGGGAGAGCTAGAGAGAGAAAAGATAGGGAGAGAGGGGGAGAGAGAGATATACACACACATAAAGACACAGAGATACAGACTAGTTTCATACAGAGCTATAGAGACAGAGACAAGTTTGAGAGTAAGATGGAGAGAAAGAAAGAGATAGCAGGAGAGAGATAGAGAGTCAAAGAAATTTTATGAAGAGAGTGAGTGAGAGAAGTTCAAGAGACACAGAGAGAGAGAGATAGCAAGAGAGAAAGGGAAGTTTTAGATAGAGAGAGACTGAGAGTACAAGAGAGATGGAGAGAAGTTTTAGAGATAATGAGAGAGAGAGAATGAGAGAGAAGTTTCAAAGAGAACAAGCAAGAGAGAAACACAAAGAGGGAAGTTTTAGAGATGGAAAGAGGGAGATATAGAGATAGAGAAGTTTCAAAGGAAGTGAGATAGTGAGGCAGAGAAAGAGATAATTTTTGTGGCACGAGTGAGTGCGAGAAATTCTAGAAAGACACAGAGAGGGAGAGAAAGAGAAAAAGAGATGTTTTATAGAGAGAGAATTTTCAAAGAGAATGAGTGAGACATAGAGAAGTTTCATAGAGTACTACAAAGAGACCGAGAGAGGATGTAGAGAAAGTGTTAGGAAGAGAGAGAAAGAGGGAAGTTTCAGAGAGACCAAGAGAAAGAGGTAGAGAGGTTTTGTAGAGAGCGAGAGGGCATGACTAAGAGAAGATTTTGAGAGAGCAAGAGAGAGAGAGAGAGAAAGAGAGAGATAGAGATGTTTCAGAAAGAGAGAGAAAGATAGAGAAAGCACTACATACGAGTTTTGTGGAGAGAGAGTGAGAGAAGAGAGAATGAGCAATTTTTGTGAGAGAGAGATGAGTTTTAGAGAGAGCATAAAAGAGAGAAAGAGGGAGATGTTTCAAACAATGCAAGAGAGTGTGATAGAGAAGTTTTAGAGAGAGAGACAAAAAGACAAGGAGAAGCCTAAGGGGAACCGGCCTCAAAGGAAAAAAGAGGGCTTCTTGCAAAAGGGAGGCCAGCTTGGAGGGGAATGAGCATAAAAGGGGTAGTCAGTTCTTTGCAAAAGAACCGAACTCCTCCTTTGCACACACATTATATTATTATAATAGTTAAAATTTTTATTTCTATTTTTTTTCTTTTCTTTTTTCTTTTTTCTTTTCTTCTTTTTTTTTTGCTTTTATTTTTTAGCATTTACTTATATTTACTTTTTTTATTGTCTTTTATAGTTTATTTTGTTTAAAAATCCAACACGACTTAGTTTAGGGTTCTAGACGAAATTTGGTGTCTATAGCTGCCCCCCTTTGCTTATATTTCTAGGAACTGGAAAGTAAGTAAGGGTAGGAGACACAATTTCATTCAAAACAATGTAAGGTTAAGTCAAACGAAGCCTGACTTTGGCACAAATGATATGGGTGAGTCAAATGAGACCCGACACTAGAACAAATATTGAGGTTGAGTCAAATGAGACCCGACTCTAGCACAAATAAGAAGGTTGAGTCAAACGAGACCTAACTTTAGTACAAATGGTATGGTTAAATCAAACAAGACCCGATTCCAATACAAATGGAATGGTTAAGTTAAACGAGGCCCAACTTTGGTCAAATGGTATGGTTGAGTCAAATGAGGCTAGACTCCGATGCAAATGGTAAGGTTGAGTCAAACAAGGCCTGACTCTGGCACAAATGGTAAGGGTGAGTCAAATGAAGCTCGACTCTGGCACAAATGATAAGGGTGAGTCAAACGAGACCTGACTCCAGTATAAATGGTATGGTTGAGTCAAAAGAGGCCTAACTTCAGCGTAAATGATAAGGTTGAGTCAAACAAAGCCCAACACTATCACAAATGGTAAGGTTGAGTCTACAAATGATAAGGGTGAGTCAAACGAGGCCTAACTCTAGCACAAATGATAAGGTTGAGTCAAACAAGGTCCAATTCTGGCATAAATGGTAAGAGTGAGTCAAACGAGGGTCGACTCTGACACAAAAGATAAGGTTGAGTCAAACGAGGCCTGACTCCGGCACAAATAATAAGGTTGAGTCAAACGAGGCCCGATTTTGGCATAAAAGATAAGGTTGTGTTGGTGGCCTGGATTTGAGAGACATAACTTCCCTTATCCTCTAGTCACCAGTTGGGCCAAAGATCACGTTTTTGGTTCCTGTCTCCCTTTGGGATTATGGAGAAATACATGTCTTCAACAAAAATGCTGTGTTTGCTAACCATGACATGATCATTTGCTATGCTTGCTTGAAATTCTTTATTGGAAGTATATTCAAAGACATTATCAAGCTTAGAACTTATGTCATTAGTCACCACTAGATTCTCATCTTTGGATCCAGACTTTCTGTTTTTTTTTTATTTTTTTTTGCTGCAAAGTGCGATGCACCTATAATCTACATGCATGATGCATGTAGATTTGTGGGAAAAGGCAAAACTTTCCTCTTGCCTCCACTTTCACCATGCCTAGTGTTCTTGCTTGAAAGTGACAAGAAGCCGGTGATGGTGCACTCTAAACTTGTGGCCCTTTGCTAGGCACCTTCCACCCAAGTAATCATTTCCTCTCTTTTGGGAATTCAACTTCTCGCACATGGTATGGCCCTTTTAAGATGTCCTGTTTCCCCAAGCAGTGACAATGTTGTGATTAAAATCCTTTTTTCTTGCAAACATTTAGGTGGTTACGCCTAGACATTATATGAGCTCATTATTTTATTAGAGGTGTAACTTCCTGTCTATTTTCAATTTTACCATATAACAGCTCAATCACAAAGTGATAATAATGACATGCTTACAGCACTTCAAGGTCAGTTTTAACATGGAATGCACGTTGAAACTAAAAGGCAGATAATTTCAAAGAAAATGGAAAATTTACTGATAGATAGGAGAATTTACATTTCTATTAGGATTTAAGGTAGGAAAGGGTACAAGAAATCATTTGGGAATAAAGGGGGTACTGAAAGGCAAGTTAGTACTAAAATTGAATAGGGGAATGGTCTCTCGAAGACACCTCTAATTCAGAATGCGCTTCTCCTTTAGGCCACAACTCTAGGCCCCTTGATCAGGCATAGTATCTTTTTACAGCATCAGAATTTATTGGATGGGGTAACTCATCACCGTCCATGTTTGTAAGGACTAGCGCTCCTCTAGAAAATGCCCTCTTTACCATGTAGGGCCCTTCATAATTTGGGGTCCATTTGCCCTGACTGTTTTTTTGAATCAGCAGAATCTTTTTTAGGACTAAATCTCCTTCATAAAGCTGCTCGGACTAACTTTCTTATCGTGAGCTTTCATCAGCCTCTTTTGATACAATCTTCTGTGGCATAGGGCTACTAGTCTCTTTTCTTCGATCAAATTCAATTATTCATATTGCATTCGAACCCATTCAGCTTCATCAAGCTGAGTTTCCATAAGTATCCTCAAAGAAGGGATCTCTACTTTGATGGGAGTACAGCTTCCATCCCATAGACCAAAGAAACTAGGGTTACCCTAGTTGATGTTCATACAGAGGTACGGTACCCATGTAGAGCAAAGGGTAACATCTCATGCCAATCCTTAAACCTTAATGTCATTTTCTCCAAGATCTTTTTGATATTTTTGTTGGCTGCTTCCATTGCTCCATTCATCTTTGGACAATATGGAGTTGAATTATGGCGGTTGATCTTAAATTGCTCACATAATTCGGCCATCATTTTGCTATTCAAATTACTGGCATTATCAGTAATTAGCCTTTTAGGTAATCCATATCTATAAATGATCTCCCTTTTTAGGAATTTAAGGACAACCCCTTTTGTTACACTCACATATGAGGCTGCTTCGACCCATTAGTAACATAATCAATTGTGACCAGAATGAAGCAATGTCCATTAGAGGCTTTAGGCTCGATGGGACCAATGACGTCCATTCCCCACATGAAAAATGGCCATGGTGAAGTTAACACATTGAGTGTGGAAGGAGAGGCCGGATTCCATCGTTAGCCAATAATATCTAGCCCTCAAGACTTTTCTTGCCGTGGCATCGCCATTGATATGGGTTCCATAAACTCCCTCATGTACCTCTTGGAGCAATTGTTAGGCCTCCTGAGTATTAACACATCTCAACAATACTGTGTCATGGTTTCTTTTGTAAAGCACATTATTGTTCAAGTAGAAACTCATTGTTAGCCTTCTAAGGGCCCTCTTATCATTTTCTGAGGCTTCATGTGGATATTCTCGGTATTGGATGAATCATTTGATGTCATTATACCAAGGTTTGCCATCAGGTTCTTCTTCTATATTTGCACAGTAGGTTGGCTCATCTTGCCTTTCAAGCTTTATTTTGGAAACTTTTCATATTCCCCTAGGTTGAACATGGAAGTCAGCATGGCTAGGGCATCAGCCATTAGATTGTTGTCTTGAGGTATATGCTGGAAAGTGATTTCTTGAAATTGCCCCATCATTCCTCTTATGTGCTTGTGGTAAGGGATTAACTTGGGATCTCTAGTTTCCCATTCCCCCTTTAACTGATGGATAACTAGGGCAGAATTCCCAAAAACATCTAAGATTTCAACCCCAAGATTCAAGGTTGCTTGGATTCCAAAGGCACAAGCTTCGTATTTTGCAATGTTATTGGTGCAATTGAAGCATAGCTTAGTAGTTATAGGAAAATATTTTCCTTCAGGAGATACTAGAACTACCCCAATTCCATGCCCCAAGGAATTTGATGCACCATCAAAGAAAAGAGACCATCGTCTTTCACTCAGTGTCTCATTCTGTAGAGTAAGTGTCATGATGTCCTCATCTGGAAATTCTAATTGAATGGATTCCTGATTAGGCATTGGATGTTTGGCAAGATGCTCTGCAATTGCACTCTCTTTTACAGTCTTTTGCAGGACATAGACAATATCATACTTGGTTAGCAACATTTGCCACCTCGAAATTTGACCAAGCATGTATTGTCTGAGACGATGGGCTACGCATGCTAGAGCATAACAAGTTCATTCCAACATTGAATATCTTGATTCATAGTTGGTAAATTTCTTACTTAGATAGTAGATCACTTGCTCCTTCTTTGTCTCTTCATTGCATTGCTGCAGTATACAACCCATTGACTCTTCAAGTATCGTTAAGTACATCAAGAGTGGTCTACCTAGTGTTGGTGGGACCAAGAGGGGTGGATTTTGCAAATATTGTTTTATTTTTTCAAATGCCTCTTGGCATTCATTATTCCACTCGTGGCATTGATTTTTACATAGGAACTTGAAAATCGGTTCACATTTGGCTATCAATTGTGAGATGAACCTAGCAATGTAGTTCAGTCTCCCCAAGAAACCTCATATCTCCTTCTCAGTCTTGGGTATTGGCGTGTCCAAGATTGCACGAACCATATCTGGGTTTACCTCTATGCTTTTTTGGCTAACCACGAATCCTAACAATTTGCTCGACCTGACACTAAATGTGCATTTAATAAGATTTAACCACACTTGATACTTTCTCAGTCTGTTAAAGAGCTTTTGCAAATGAATGACATGTTCTTCTTCTAATTTTGATTTTGCTATTATATCATTGATATAAACCTCGACTTCGTTATGCATCATGTCATGAAACAATGTTACCATAGCTCTTTGATATGTTGGCCCAGCATTTTTCAATTCAAACAACAGCTCCTTGTAACAAAAGGTACCCCATTGCATGATGAAGGTTGTTTTCTCTTTATCTTCGGGGGCCATTTTAATTTGGTTGTACCTTGAAAAGCCGTCCATGAACAAGAAGATGGAATTCCCAGCGGCATTATCCACAAGTACATCTATATGAGGGAGAGGGAAATCATCTTTTAGACTTGCTTTATTTAAGTCATGATAATCACACATACCCTGACTTTCCCATCCTTCTTTGGCACTGGAACGATATTAGCAATCCATTCGGGATACTTTGATACCTGAATAAAACTGGCTTCAAACAATTTCTTTACTTCTTCTTTGATTTTTAAGAGCAAATTTGGCTTCATTCTTCTTAGCTTTTGTTTTATTGGCTTAAACCCTGGCTTAATTGGCAAACGATGTAATACTATGTTAGTATCTATCCCAAGCATATCTTGATATGACTAGGCAAATACATCTTTGTATTTTCGGAGGAGATTGATTAAATTGCATTTTTCCTTTTCCACCATCTGAGTGCCAATTTTGATTTCCCTTTTATCTTCTTCAGTGCGTAAATTAATTATCTCAGTAGGTTCTTGAGTCATTATCACTATGACCTTCAAAATTGTAGCTAGGAGGAGAAGTCCAACCTTCTTCAAAGTTGCCATTTTAAGACCTGAATTATTAGGTTTGATTATTTTAGGTAATGGGGGGATGTGAATGCATGGATGCATGTAGTTAATTTAAAAAAGTAGGGCAAAGGGAATAAAAAGCTAACTGGGGACAGTACATTTCATTTAATATGGGCCAGCTTTCTTTCCCTATTTTCTAGGGCAAGGCGTGTGCGGTTAGCTCTCATGGGCTTATACCCGAGGCCAAATCTCTCTTCTGTTTTTGGTATCTTAAAAGTCACACCATCTCCTTGGCCCTGTTTTCCTAGTTCTTTGTCAGCCTTGTAACCTTGACTAGCATTGTCTTGCCGACCATTATGGATGTGGAGGAGAGACAGGGTATAGGAATTTGAGACCCTTCTTGCACATATGTTACATTCACAATCTCGAACAATTGGAAGGCACTTTCAAGAGATTCCTCTGCTGCTTCTATATAAGAGGTGTTCGAGGGCTTAGTCACCGTAAATCTTCTTCCCTGTTCACCACCACCAATTTGTTGTTCAACACGAATTTCACCTTTCGGTGTAAAGAAGATGGCACTGCCCCAGTGGTATGTATCCATGGTTAGCAAAGTAGGCAGCTATATGATGGGTTAATATCCATCACCTAAAAGTCTATATTGAAGATGCATGGGCCCACTTGAACTGGAATTTCTACTTCCCCCAACGATGATCTCATGGATCCATCGAAAGCCCTAACTATCATTGTGCTCGGCTTCATATAAGTCATGTCAAAAGGGAGCTTTTCCAAGGTGCTCTTTGGTAAAACATTTAGTGACGACCCATTTTCAATGAGGACATTGGCTAAGTGTAATGCTTGATATGTGTAATGCTTTGTTATGCCCTTGACCTTCTGAGGGAATCTCCTCATTAGGAAAGGATATGATTCTATTGGCCATGATATTCCCAACCAATCCTTCCACCATCCCTGCAGATATATCCTGGTCGATGTAAGCTTCATTCAATTCCGTAAGGAGTCTCTCAGCTGGAGAAGGAACTCTCTTTGTATAGCCGGGCTTGGGACTAGCTTGCCTACAACAAAGTGTAACCACCCCTCTTCCAAGTTGAAGCATGGCGCCCACCATTTCTCTGCAAGCTGCTACTCTGTTCTTTCCCATATGGTTGAAGACAGGAGGTGTAGCTTGTGCCTACCATCCATGCATGTTTGCTGTCACCATAGCAGCTAGTAGAGGCTACTGGAGTTTAATGAAGGGTGGTGGAGCAACTCTCCCTTGCTGCTTCATTCTGGAAGTGGCTGCTATAGCCTGCAGGTTCAGTTCAGCTAATCCTCTTTCTGCAGTGGTAGCTGCTGCCATAGCAGCTAGTGGAAGCTGCTGATCTTTAAAGAAGGCAGTGGAGCAGCTACAGTTCTGCTTCCATCACTTTCTTCTGCCATAGCAATTGCTGTAAACTGCCACTTTGCTCCACTCCTTTCTTTCCTACTGCACTTCATCCATCCAGCTATTGCTGCTATCATCATGGGTTTGCTTTCTGGCTCTATGGCAGCTACTGAAGTGCAGGGTGTGCTCTTTAAAGGTGGTGGTAATTAGGTGTGTTCCAGCATCTGGTGGGAGCTGTGTTGGTGATGGCAGTGGAGAGAGCTAAAGCCCAACTATGGAACTACAACTTAGTTCCATCCTAAGGAGAAGCCTAAGCGAAACTGGCCTCAAAGGAAAAAAGAGGGCTTCTTGCAAAAGGGAGGCCAGCTTGGAGGGGAATGAGCATAAAAGGGGGAGTTGGTTCTTTTGCAAAGAACCAAACTCCTCCTTTGTACACACATTATATTATTATATTAGTTAAAATTTTTATTTCTATTTTTTTCTTTTCTTTTTTTCTTTTCTTCTTTCTTTTTTTGCTTTTATTTTTTAGTTTTTACTTATATTTACTTTTTTCATTGTTTATTTTGTTTAAAAATCCAACACAACTTAGTTAGGGTTTTGGACAAAATTTGGTGTCTACATCTATGTGTTGGAGAGAGAGAGAGAAGAGAAAGAGAGGGGAAGAGAGAGAAACAAGGTGTTGGAAAGAGAGAGAGGAAGAGATAGAGAGAGACACAAAGAGCAAGAGAGAAAGTTTTAAATAGAGCAAGAGATAGAGAGAAGTTTCACAAATAATGAGAGAGAGAAAGAGAGACAAACAGACAAACAGAGAGAGAAAGAGATAAGTTTTGTAGAGAGCGAGAGAGGGTGAAGAAGTGAAGTTTAAGAGAGAACAAGAGAGTAAGAGAAAAAGGGGGAGAGAGAGGGAGGGAGGTAAAGAAAGAGGTATAGAAAGTGTTGGGAGGAGAGAGAGAGAGAGAGACAAAGGGTGACACATATAGAGAGAGAAGAGGCACAGAGAGCGATAGAGAAAGTGTTAGAAAGAGAGAGAAGGAAAGATAGAATGAGACACATATAAAGTAAGTACAAGAAGTTTTAAAAAGAGCCAAAGACAGAGAAGTTTCACAAAAGACAAGAGAGAGAGATACAAAGATAAAGATAGAGATGGAGACCAAGAGAGGTAGACAAAGTGACAGTAGAGAGCAAGAGAGGGTAAAGGAGTGAAGTTTTAGAGAGAGTGAGAGAATGAGAGAAAAAGGGGGGAGAGAGTAACAGAGCGAGAGGAGGTAAAGAGAGATAGAGAAAGTATTGGGAGAAGAAAGAGAGGGAGAGATAGATAGAGGGGCAGAGAGAAGTTTTATTAAGAGAATCATAGAAGTTTTTGAGAGAGATAAAGTGAGAGCGAGAGAGAGGAAAGTAGCAGAAGAGAGAAAGCAATAGTGAGTGAGTGAGAGAGATAAGAATAGGAATGATGAAGTCCCACATTGGTTAAGCAGAGAGGTCTTGGATATTATATATATATGAGTTTGCAAACCTCCCCTTACAAGCTAGCTTTTGAGGTAGAGTTATGTGGGATCATATCTTATGGTATTAGAGCCTACCCTACTTTGGTCGGTGTGGGCCATGGATCCTGGTTCTTTGTACAAGGACGTATAGTCTAAAGGAGTTAGGAATGATGAAGTCCCACATTAGTTAGGCTGAGAGGTCTTGAGTGTTATATATATGAGTTTGCAAACCTCCCCTTACAAGCTAGCTTTTGAGGTGGAGTTAGGTGGGTTCATATCAAGGAAGAGAGAGAAATTTTAAGGAGTGTGCGAGAGAGACAGAAATAGACAAAAGTTTTATGGAGAGAGAGGGTGAGAGAAGTTCCAGAGAGGCACTGAAAGAAAGCAAGAAATAAGAGGAAGTTTTAGAGAAACACACAGAGAGAGAAGCTTCAAATAGTGAGAGAAAGAGATAGAGAGAATTTTCAAAGAGAGCAAGAGAGAATGAGAGAGAGAGACAAATAGATAGAGAGATGTTTCAGAGAAAGTGAGAGAGAGAGAGAGAGAGAGAAGTTTCAGGGAGACCACAACAATGAGAGAGATTGAGAAAGCAACAAAGGGCAATTGACAAAAAGATAGATTGAGGTAATGCAGCACAGAGAGAGTGTGTGAGAGAAGTTTTATGAAGAGAACGAGTAAGAGTGTGAGTGAAAGAAGTTCAAGAGAGAAATAGAGAGACAGAAAATGAAAGAAAAAGAAGTTTTAAAGAGATCAAGAGAGGGAGATAGAGGGAGAAGGTTAAGAGAAAGTGAGAGAGACAGAGACAGAGATAGAGAGAGAAACAAAGAAAGGGATGTTTTAGAGAGAGACATAGAGATAAAGAAAGAAAGAGAGAGAAGTCTCAAAGAGACTAAGAGAGAGAAAGGGAAGCTTCTAATAGGTCAAGAAAGAGAAAGAATTGTAGAGAGAGATTTCACAAAGGGTAAGAGGTATAGCGAGAGAGAAGTTTCAGAGAAAACAAGAGAGGGTGGGAGAGAGAGAGAGAGAAAGAAGTTTTAATGAGATCAAGAGAAAGAGTGAGATAGAGAGAGTGAGGATGAGAAGTTTTAGAGAGAGCAAGAGAGAGAGAAAGACTGAGACTGAGACACTAAGAGACAGAGAGAGAAGTTTCAGAGAGAGCTAGAGAGAGTATTTTTAGAGAAAGCAAGGGAGAGAGAGAGAAAGCAATATAGAGACACAGAAAGACATAGAGAGAGTGAGAGAAATTCAAAAGAGACACAGAGAGAGAAAGAGAGAAAGGAATGTTTTAGAGAGAGAGAAGGAGAAGTTTTAGATACTAAAAGAGAGTGAGTGAGAGAGAGTGGTAGACAAAGTGTTGTGTAGAGATGAAGAGAGATATAGAGAAAGCTTTGGGAGGAGACAGAGGGGGAGAGATGGAGAGAGAGAATAAGGGGAAGAGAGACAAGTTTAAGAGAGTAAGAGATAGAGACTGAGAGTAAGAGAAGTTTTATGAAGAGAGTGAGTGAGAGTGTGAGTGAGAGAAGTTCAAGAGACATAAAAAGGGAGAGAGAGAGAATGAGAGAAAGGAAAGTTTTAGATAGATAGAGAAGTTTTAGAGCAACTAAGAGAGAGAGAGAGAGAGAGAGATGTTTTAGAGATAGAGATAGAGATAGAGAAGTTTTAGAGAGAGTGATAGAGTGGGGCAGAGGGACAAGTTTTGTGATGAGAGTGAGTGAGAGAAGTTGTAGAGAGACACAAAGAGGGGAAGAGAAAGAGAGAAATAGATGATTAAGAGAGAGAGATGTTTTGGATAGAGAGATAGAAGTAGGGAGAGTGACAAAAAGTGACAAAGAGAGTAGGAAAGGGATAGAGTGAGAGATAGAAAAATTTAGAGAGAGGGTGTTGGGGGCAGAGGGAGAGGGAGAGGGAGATAAAGAGAGTTGGGGAGTGGGGGAGGGAGAGAAAGTGAGAGACAAAAATTTTAGACAAACACAGAGATAGAGAGAGAGAATAAGAGAAAGAGTGAGAGTGAGAGAGAATGAGAGAGAGGTTGGCAAAGAGAGAAAAGTTTTAAAGAGAGAGTTGTTTTAGAGGGAGAAAGAGAGTATGTGAGAGAGAAAGAGAGACAAAGAGAGAGAAGTTTTAGAGAGGGAGACAAGGAGGGAAAGGGAGAGGGTTGGAGGGAGGGTGAGAGAGAGAAGTTCTATAAAGTGAGTGAGAAGGAGAAAGATAGAGATAAAGAGAGTGTCAAGTTCAATTTCTTCCATTATGCAATACCTTTTTTCTTAGTTTTAGAAAGAGAGAGAGGAAGAGAGAGTTTGTGTTGGGGAGACAAAGAGAGAGTGTTGAGGAAGGAGTGACAAAGACACAAAGAGAGGGTGTTGGGGGCAGGGAGAGAGATAGAGACACAGAGAAGGGAGAGAGAGATTGTTGGGAAGTTGGAGAGAGACAAGGAGAGAAGTTTTAGAGAGTGAGGGACAGATATGCTGGATAAAGAGAGAGAAGTTTTAGAGATAGAGAGAGATATGTTGGTCAAAGATAGAATGATAGAAAGTGTGTGTTGCGGAGAGAGAGAGTGCTAAGACCAGTTTCTTCCATTGTACCATACCCTTTTTGTTAGTTTTAGAGTGTGAGAGAGAGAGAGAGGGAGATGTGTTGGACAGAGAGAGTGAGAGTGTATTAAGGAGGGAGCAAGAGAGATAGAGAAGACAAGAGGGAGGGAGAAAGAAGTTTTTGAGAGAGAGAGAGAGGAAAATAAAATATGAGAGAGAAACCAAGGGAAGTTTTGAACACAAAGAGAGAGAGAGAGTAATAGAGAAACAGAAGGAGAGACAAAAAGAGGGAGAGAGAGAAAGAGGGGGAATGAGAGAGTGAGCATGTTGGGAGAGAGAGAGGGACTATGATAAAGAGAGTGTTGCCGAGAGAGTGTGCATCTTGGAGAGAAAGAGAGAAAAGTTTTAGGGAGAGAGCGAAAGAGAGAGGCTATTGGGGAGTGTATCAGAGCTAGATTAGGGTGAATTCTTATTTATCCTGGGTTATAGTTTGCTGTTTTCTTCTTTTCTGCTCTGCCTTCTATCAATTAGAACCAGATTTGGGTATAGAAGTGCATGTTGCAGCTGGCTTGATTGTTTGGGATTTGATTTTGATCTTTTTTTTTGTTCATATTTTGGTGTTATTTGCTGTTTATCCTATATTTAAAAAAAAAAGTTAAGACACTGCTTGAAAAAAAAATGAAAAGGAACAAAATTGAAAAAAAGTTACAGCTAGAAGAAGAAAAGTACCACAGAATTGTCTAATTAGGTTGGCAGCAAGTTCTTTGAACCTGTACACCTTTTTGGGCAGAATTCAGGGTATGATTGAATTCAAGTCTGAACACACTTTGGGTTTTGGAGATTAATTAGCAAATTCAAAGAAGTATAAGCATAATTTGTGGGACTAGCATCATTCTAGGAAACCTACTTAATTTCTTTCCTTTTTGTCTTCATGTCTTTTTTCGTCCAAATTGATCTTTCCATTAAGGAAACATCAATTACTGCATTTATGCATTAATTGCGTCTTTTTCCTTCAAATCTCAGTTGCTATTTTTGGTTACTCCTACTTTTGCTTCCATATACACCATAATTAACAATTTGATTCTTGTTAATTGGAGATCAGTATTTTGGGCAGCAAACTCTTCATATTTTGCATGCTCATTTCAATTTATTCTGGTATATTTGCTTCTAGTTTTGTACCTGTCTTCCTTGTTAAGTGTTTTCATTACCATCCTAGTATTAATTTACTGTTTGTGAGTATTTTGGTTTGAGGATTAATTCTGAAGTGCAATTGAGAACAACAAGCTTGAGTGGTAAAAGGCTTGAGTGTGTGAGCTTAAAGAGGGCAAAAGCCAACAATTGTGTGAAACACGAGTGGAGTGCCATCTTTTGAGTGAAACACGTGAGGGAGTGTATTGTGAGGCTGTTTTACTAACATTTCTTGCAGGTTCATAAAATGAGTAATCCTTCAACAAGGAGGGAGGGTAAAGAGCCCTCAGATGAAGAAGTTAAACATGACTCCAGACATGAAATTGATATATAGAGCCTTTACTAGTCAATTTCAAAAGTTGAATAGTAGGCTAGATGAGTTAGATGAATGGAAGAGGGAGTTGTCAGAAAGCTTCCCAGGAAATGGTAGGCGAACTAATGATAGGAATAGGCAACAAAATGAGTTTGATCAGGGGCTGTTTGAAGATGAATTTGAAGAGAGGAGTTCAGCTCGAAATAGAAGGGGTGAAATAAGAATAGACAATAGGAGGGATAGTAATCTAAATGCTATCAAGATGCATATACCTCCATTTAAGGGTAGAAATGATGCTGAAGTGTACTTGGAGTGGGAGAGAAAAATGGATTTGATATTTGCTTGCCACAACTATTCCAAAGAGAAGAAGGTGAGGTTGACTGCAGTAGAATTTTCATATTATGCCTTAGTTTGGTGGGATGAATTAGTGAAGTTTAGGAGGAGAAATGGTGAATATCCTATTGAGAATTGGGATGTGTTAGAGAAAAGGGTGTAGTTCAGCATGTGTTAGGGAGTCACGTGGTTCTGGTGCTGTTAGCAATCTATTAGTCTAGTCTTGGTTGCAGTTTATTAGTTAGGGACATTAGTGTAATTCAGTAATTGAGTCCTAACCTATAAATTGTAATCTCAGCTACATCATTTGTAGAAAATTGATTGAATCATAGTTTTCCTTTCCTGAACTTTCTTGTCTAAAAGTTCTTGAGCTTTCTTTCTTTCTGAAGTTCTTGAGAATTCTAACATGGTATCAGAGCCTTGATCCAATGGGAGAAAATTTGAATTCGTTCTCTCTAGCATCTCTGAATGCTTCACTAGTTTCTTTTAGTCACTCTATTTCTATGAAATTAGATAGCAATTCCTATCTACTCTGGAAACAGCAAGTTCTTGCAGTGATCAGAGGGCATGAATTGGAGAAATACATTAGTGGTGGTCAACAAGTGCCATCAAGATTTGCAGTAGATGAGCAAGGAAGAGTTCTTGGAATCTTGAGTCAGCAGTATGTTCTTTGGAAGAAGCAAGATCAGCTCTTGCTGTCTTGGCTCCTATCAACAATGTCAGAAAATATCCTTACAAGGATGGTGGGATGTGAATACTCATACCAGGTCTGGGAAAAGGTAGAAACTTTCTTTGCCTCTCATACAAAGGCAAAGATCAAGCAATTCAAGGCGCAGCTACAAACTATGAAGAAGGGATCAATGACAGCTACTGAGTATCTCTTAAAGATTAAGAATCTTGTTGATTCTTTGGCTTCAGTTGGTCATGTAATTACAGAAAATGACCATATAGAGGTAATTCTAGATGGTCTTTCCTCAGAATATGATGGTTTTGTTACATCCATTCTCTCTAGAATTGATCCATATTCAGTAGAAGAAATTGAAGCATTATTGCTTGCACTAGAAAATAGAATTGAGAAAAATCATAAAGAAGTAGAGGCTATGACAGTGAATCTGACTACACATCCTCAGAATTACAATGTAAACAGAAGTGGTCATCAAGGTTTCCCTGGTCAGTATGCAAATAGAGGAAGGTTTGGAGGTAGAGGAAATTTTTTCAGAGGCAGAGGAGGTTATAACAATGGGCAGTTTGTTGGTAGGAATGGAAGGTTTTCTGATAAAAGCAACATTCAATGTCAATTATGTGGGAGATATGGACATCAGTCCTGGAATTGTTATCATAGATTTGATGAAAGTTTTCAAGGACCAGCTCAAGTTTCAAGCCACTTCAGCAAGACAGCCAATGGTAGTATCAGAAACACACCCTATGCAATGCTCACTTCTAACAGTAGCAGTAATGGCAATGATCAAGAATGGTATCCTGATTCTGGGGCCACTAATCATGTAACAGTGGATGCCTCTAACATTGTGCAGAAGACTCCATATAATGGAAAGGAGAAGGTGCACATTGGTAATGGCTCAGGTTTGTTCATTAAAAACATTGGTAATTCTCAGATTAAGTCTTGCTTTTCTAATCAGAATCTTTACCTAAACTCACTTCTACATATTCCAAATATTACCAAAAATCTTGTGAGTGTTTCTCAGTTTGCAAAAGACAATTATGTCTATTTTGAGTTCCATCCTGACTCTTGTTATGTTAAATCTCAGAATACTCATCAAATACTTTTGAAGGGGACTGTTAGAAAAGGCTTGTATGTCTTTGATCAATTTCATATTGAAAAGGAACCGTATACCACTACAAAAGTGTCAGCAACTCAGCCACCAAATGTTACTTCACCTGTTGTACATAGTTCCCATACTTCTTCATTATTAAATTCTTGTTCTGAGTTAGACAAATGGCATGTTAGATTAGGCCATGCCTCTGTACAAGCTGTCAAGAGTGTACTCACTTCTTGTAACATCAGAATACCAAATAAAGAGCTTTCCTTTTGTTCGTCTTGTTGTCTTAGTAAAATACACAAATTTCCTTTTGTTTCTTCTCAAACAAAATAATCAAAACCTCTTCAACTAATCCATTATGATTTGTGGGGACCAGCACCAGTGCTGTCAAAAGAAGAACACAGATATTACATACATTTTGTGGATACTTTTACCCGCTATACATGGATTTACTTTCTTAAAAGCAAGTCTGATGCATTACAGACCTTTATTCATTTCAAAAAACAAGTAGAACTTCAAATCAACCACAAAATCCATGCCTTACAAACTGATTGGGGAGGAGAATTTAGAGCCTTCATTGAATATTTGAAAGGCCAAGGAATAGTTCATCGTGTTTCATGTCCTTATACACATGAACAAAATGGGCTTGCAGAAAGAAAACACAGACATATAACTGAGACTAGACTAGCCTTGCTTCACCAATCATCTTTACCTAGTTCATTTTGGACTGAGGCCTTTAGCACAGCTGTGTATATCATTAATAGACTACCCACACCAGTCTTAAATGGTTATATTGAAGAAGCTCTTAATATACCAGAATGGAAGTGTGCCATGGATCTTGAGTATGCAGCGCTCATGAGCAAAAGACATGGAGTTTAGAAGCTTTACCCAAAAATAGGAGGCCTATAGGGTGCAAATGGGTGTTTAAAGTTCAAGAAAATGCAGATGGTACTGTCAACAAATATAAAGCAAGACTAGTTGCCAAAGGGTATAATCAAGAGGCAGGAGTTGATTTCCATGAAGTTTTCAGTCCAGTGGTAAAACCAGTCACAATTCAGGTTCTCCTTACTTTGGCCTTATCAAAAGGGTGGAATATCCATCAAATAGATGTTAATAATGCCTTTTTAAATGGTGATTTGAAAGAAGATGTATACATGCTGCAGCCTCCAAGATATGAATCAACTGACTCATCTCAAGTTTGCAAGCTTCATAAGGATCTCTATGGCCTTAAGCAAGCTCCTTGTGCATGGTTTCAAAAATTGTCTAAAGCTTTACTTGATCTTGGTTTTACCAAGGCAAAATGTGACTCTTCCTTGTTTCTTCAGGTTACCTCCCATCATTCTCTCTATGTTTTAGTCTATGTGGATGATATTTTGATCACTAGGTCTTCACCAACTTTGATTCAGAACTTGATTGATCAACTAAATGCAAAATTTTCATTAAAGGATCTTGGCAAACTTAAATATTTCTTAGGTTTTGAAGTTACTTACAGTTCTGCTGGTGCAATATACCTATCTCAGTCCAAATACATTAAGGATCTTCTTACTAGAGCTGGTATGCAAGGTGCCAAGTCTATGCCCTCTCCTATGGCCTCGACACCAAATATCTCAGCTAGTAGTGGTTCTCCTATTTCTGATCAAGCTGCATACAGATCACTTGTGGGAGCATTACAATATATTACCATTACTAGACCAGAATTATCATATAGTGTAAACAAAACTTGTCAATTTATGCACTATCCTACAAATGTACATTGGAAGTTGGTTAAACGAATACTAAGGTATCTAGCAGGGACCATATGTCATGCTCTAGTTCTTCAAAGATCATCTGCTCTTGAGCACACTGCCTTTTGTGATGCTAATTGGGCATCAGACATTGATGATAGGCATAGTACCTCAGGTTTTTGTGTTTATCTTGGTCCTAATCTCATTTCCTGGTCATCTAAAAAGCAAACAACAGTGTCTAGATCAAGTACTAAAGCAGAATATAGAAGACTTGCAAGTACAGTGGCAGAATTAGCTTGGCTGCAGTCTTTACTCAGAGAACTCAGGATTCAAATACCAAAAGTTCCTAGAATATATTGTGACAATATGAGCATAGTCAGTTTATCAGCAAATCCGGTCCTTCATTTAAAGACTAAACATATTGAACTAGGTCTTTATTTTGTTCGTGAAAAGGTCAACAATAAAGAAATTGAAGTCCATCATATTCCATCCCTTGATCAAATAGTAGATATCTTCACCAAGGCAGTCTCAACTTCAAGGTTCCTTCAACTTAGAGACAAGCTCAGTGTCATTCCTCTTCCAAGTCATGCCACTGATCTTGAGGGGGGATGTTAGAGAAAAGGGTGTAGTTCAGCATGTGTTAGGGAGTCACATGGTTCTGGTGCTGTTAGCAATCTATTAGTCTAGTCTTGGTTGCAGTTTACTAGTTAGGGACATTAGTGTAATTCAGTAATGAGTCCTAGCCTATAAATTGTAATCTCAGCTACATCATTTTTAGAATAATTGATTGAATCACAGTTTTCCTTTCCTGAACTTTCTTGTCTAAAAGTTCTTGAGCTTTCTTTCTTTCTGAAGTTCTTGAGAATTCTAACAGGATGAGATGAAGAGAGTAATGAACAAGCGATTTGTGCCTTCTTATTACTATAGAGAGTTGCACCAAAAGTTGCATAAACTTACTCAAAGGTCAAAATCAGTGGAAGATTACCACAAGGAGATGGAGATGCTCTTGATTAAAGCTAACATTGAGGAGAATAGAAATGTGACAATGGCTAGGTTTATAGGAGGTCTGAACAAGGAGATAGCTGATGTAGTGGAGTTACATCACTACGTTGAGATGGAGGACCTAGTTAACATGGCCATGAAGGTGGAGAGACAACAAAAACAAAGGGGAGCAGCCAAGTCATTTTCAAATTCCAGCAGCAAATGGAGTTCAAAATGGAACAAATATGATAAGAAGAAGAAGGAGAAAGCCACTGATTCCAAGGAAAAGGGGCTGGATGCAAACAAAAACAAGGAGAAGAGTACTTCAACTCAAAAGGGTACTTCTGATTCCTTCTCAAAAACCTCTAAACATAGAGATATAAAATGTTTTAAGTGTCAAGGTCGTGGTCATTATGCATCTGATTGTCCTAATAGAAAGACCATGTACATTAAAGGTGATGAGATTGTTTCTGAATCTGAAAATGATTATGATGGGAATGATAGTGAGAGTAGCATGCCATCTTTAGAGGATTGTTCTGATGTTGAATATGCTACTCATGGTGAATCTCTTGTTGCTAGGTATGCATTGAATCTGAATGTTAAAGAAGAAAGCTTAGAACAAAGAGAAAATATATTTCACACTAGATGTTTAGTTGGTGGTAAAGTTTGTAGCATGATTATTGATGGGGGTAGTTGTGCTAATGTGGCTAGCACCACTTTGGTGGATAAATTGGGGCTGAAATGTATTAAACACACTACTCCTTATAGGCTACAATGGTTGAATGATAGTGGAGAAGTGAAAGTTACTAGGCAAGTTGTGGTAGCTTTTACTATTGGGAAGTACAGTGATGAAGCTGTGTGTGATGTAGTACCCATGCATGCTGGTCATTTATTGTTGGGGAGACCTTGGCAATTTGATAGGCGTGTGATGTATGATGGGTATAGAAATAGATATTCCTTTCAGCATGATGGCAAGAAAATCACTCTGGCACCTTTATCACCTAAAGAAGCTTACCTTGATCAAGTTAAGCTTCAACAATCAGCTTGTGGGAGTTCAAGTAGTGAGGTGAAAAAGAATAATGAGAGAAAAGAGACCATGAGAGAAAAGAATAAAGAAAAAGGCCCAATGTTGAGTGACTACACAAGTGAGGAAAAGAGAGATATGCAGAAGAGAATAAGTTAGTGAGTGCTAAAAAGAAAAAGAGTGAACAGAAAGGAAAAGAGAAGAGTGAAGAAGTTAAGAAACAACCATGTTTCTATGCAAAAGAGAGAGATTTAAAGAGTGCATACTTAGGCAAGAGAGCTTTGATTTTGATTCGGTTTAAGGAAACTTTGTTTACTGAAATTGACCTTAACCCCAAATTGCCTTGTGTTTGTGACTTTATTGCAGGAATTCAGTGATGTCTTTCCTGAGGAGATACCCCACGAGTTACCACCTAAAAGAGGAATTGAGCATCAGATTGATTTTGTACCTGGAGCACAAATTCCCAACCGACCAGCTTACCGAAGCAATCCGGAGGAGACAAAGGAGTTGCAAAGGCAAGTAGATGAGTTGTTGGCAAAAGGGTATATAAGAGAGAGATGAGTGATGCGGAACCCCATGGATATTTATGATCCAGAAACCCTAAACACACAAATTGATAGAGAACAAGAATAGATGGAGAACTCACAACCTATTGAACCCCCAAATGACTGATGCAAATGGAAACGCAAATAATCAGTTGATTGAGGAATCAAGAGCTTCACTAGGATGTAACTACCTTGATGAAGTTCAATTCTTGATGCAATAGAGATTCAAGCTAAGCCTTGAACAAGAGTATAAAACTCCAAAAACAATTCTATTTTTCATTCATTCTGCTGAAACTCGTCCATACTCTAGGGTATTTATGTCCACAAGTTCAATAACCTAGACTATTAGGTTAGGCCTTAAACTTGGGCCTCCCAATAAGAAATACAAGCCCAAACGAAATTGCAAGTAGTAAACTGCCCAAAAACTAATCTATTAACTTGGAATATGAATAAAACATAGATTGGACCCATTTTGTAAATTCAGCCCAATTTGATTAGGTGAAGCTCCATTGGCCTTCATTGCATCTTGAGCTTCCATTCCTTCTAACATTCTACCCATATAAGTTTGAAGTGATTCCTTGAACTTTTTGGCCCTTAATCTTGTAATTGATCCTTGAGGTAATGTTAGCTCATCCACTGCTCCTCTTCTCTTGCCATCCATGCTTGTGCTCACATCATTCCCTCCCTCCTCAAAAGGATTCGTCCTCGAATCAGTTCTTTTGGTACCCAAGAAAGATGGAAGACTCATTCTCCAAGTTCCATCTTTACCCTCCCTCCTTGTTGAAGGATTACTCATTTTATCAACCTGCAAGAAATGTTAGTAAAACAGCCTCACAGTACACTCCCTCACGTGTTTCAGTCAAAAGATGGCACTCCACTCATGTTTCACACAATTGTTGGCTTTTGCCCTCTTTAAGCTCACACACTCAAGCCTTTTACCACTCAAGCTTGTTGTTCTCAATTGCACTTCAGAATTAATCCTCAAGCCAAAATACTCACAAACAGCAAATTAATACTAGGATGGTAATGGAAACACTTAACAAGGAAGACAGGTACAAAACTAGAAGCAAATATTCCAGAATAAATTGAAATGAGCATGCAAGATATGAAGAGTTTGCTGCCCAAAATACTGATCTCCAATTAACAAGAATCAAATTGTTAATTATGGTGTATATGGAAGCAAAAGCAGGAGTAACCAAAAATAGCAACTGAGATTTGAAGGAAAAAGACAAAATTAATGCATAAATGCAGAAATTGAGGTTCCCTTAATGGAAAGATCAATTCTGACAAAAAAGACATAAAGACAAAAAGGAAAGAAAATAGGTAGGTTTCCTGGAATGATGCTAATCCCACAAATTGTGCTTATACTTCTTTGACTTGCTAATTAATCTCCAAAACCCAAAGTGTATTCAGACCTGAATTCAATCATACCCTGAATTTTGCCCAAAAAGGTGTACAGGTTCAAAGAAATTGCTGCCAACCTAATTAGACAATTCTGTGGTGTTTTTCTTCTTCTAGCTGCAACTTTTGTTAATTTTGTTCCTTTTCGTTTTTTTTCTTTTTTAAGCAGCGTCCTAACTTTTTTTTTTAAATATAGGATAAACAGCAAATAACACCAAAATATGAACAAAAAAAAAGATCAAACAAATCCCAAACAATCAAGCCAGCTGCAACATGTGCTTCTATACCCAGATCTGGTTCTAATTGATAGAAGGCAGAGCAGAAAAGAAGAAAACAGCAAACTATAACCTAGGATAAATAAGAATTCACCCCAACCTAGCTCTGATACCAAATGATGTGGAACCCCATGGATATTTATGATCCAGAAACCCCAAACACACAAATTGATAGAGAACAAGAATAGATGGAGAACTCCCAACCTATTGAACCCCCAAATGACTGTTGCAAATGGAAACGCAAGTAATCGGTTGATTGAGGAATCAAGAACAGAAGTTCACTAGGATGTAATTACCTTGATAAAGTTCAATTCTTGATGCAATAGAGATTCAAGCTAAGCCTTGAATAAGAGTATAAAACTCCAAAAACAATTCTGTTTTTCATTCATTCTGCTGAAACTCGTCCATACACTAGGGTATTTATACCCCCACAAGTTCAATAACCTAGACTATTAGGTTAGGCCTTAAACTTGGGCCTCCCAATAAGAAATACAAGCCCAAACGAAATTGCAAGTAGTAAACTGCCCAAAAACTAATCTATTAACTTGGAATATGAATAAAACATAGATTGGACCCATTTTGTAAATTCAGCCCAATTTGATTAGGTGAAGCTCCATTGGCCTTCATTGCATCTTGAGCTTCCATTCCTTCTAACATTCTGCCCATATAAGTTTGAAGTGATTCCTTGAACTTTTTGGCCCTTAATCTTGTAATTGTTCCTTGAGGTAATGTTAACTCATCCACTGCTCCTCTTCTCTTGCCATCCGTGCTTGTGCTCACATCAATGAGTCCTTGTGCTGTACCAGTTCTTTTGGTACCCAAGAAAGATGGAACTTGGAGAATGAGCGTGGATTGTAGGGCAGTCAACAAAATCACTGTAAAGTATCACCATCCTATCCCTAGGTTAGATGATATGCTAGATGAATTGCATGGTGCATGTGTATTCACTAAAATTGATTTAAAAAGTGGCTATCATCAAATTAGGATGAAAGAAGGAGATGAGTGGAAAACTGCATTTAAGACTAAATATGGATTGTATGAGTGGTTAGTAATGCCATTTGGGTTATCTAATGCAGCTAGTACTTTCATGCGCTTAATGAATTATGTCTTGCGTGAGTTTCTTGGCAAATTCGTGGTTGTATATTTTGATGACATTTTGATTTACAGCAAATGCATAGATGATCATGTCTTAGAAGTTAGGGCTGTTTTGGATGTGCTTAGGAAGAATAACTTGTATGCAAACCTTAAGAAGTGTTCTTTTTGCATGGATAAAGTTGTCTTCTTAGGTTTTGTGGTGAGTTCTAAGGGAGTTGAGGTTGACTCTGAAAAAGTGAAGGCTATTCGAGATTGGCCAGCACCTAAGTCTGTTAGTGACGTAAGAAGTTTCCATGGTTTGGCAAGTTTTTATAGGTGATTTGTTAAAGATTTCTCTACTATTGCTGCACCACTAAATGAAGTTGTTAAAAAGAATGTGGGGTTCAAATGGGGTAAAGAACAGGAAGAAGCATTTAACACTTTAAAGGAAAAGTTATGTACTGCACCTGTTTTATGCTTGCTTGATTTTTCTAAAACTTTTGAAATTGAATGTGATGCTTCTGGGGTTGGTATAGGAGCTGTTTTGATGCAAGAAAACTGACCCATAGCATATTTCAGCAAAAAGTTGAGTGGACCTATTTTGAACTACTCCACTTATGATAAGGAGTTCTATGCTTTGGTGAGAGCTCTTGAAGTGTGGGAACATTATTTGCTGCCTAAGGAGTTTGTCATACATAGTGATCACCAATCACTCAAGTACTTAAAGGGACAAGGCAAGCTGAGCAAGAGGCATGCAAGGTGGGTGGAGTATCTTGAAATATTCCCATATGTGATCAAGTACAAGCAAGGGAAAGATAATGTTGTTGCTGATGCACTATCACGGAGGTATGCTTTGATTTCTATGCTTAGCTCCAAATTACTTGGTTTTGAACATTTGAAAGAGTTGTATGCCAATGATTCTATTTTGGTGATGTGTATCAAGCTTGTAAACATGCTGCACATAACAAGTTCTATAGGCATGAGGGATTTCTTTTTAGGAATAAACAATTATGCATTCCTACATGTTCTATTAGAGAGTTGCTTGTGAGGGAATCACATAGTGGAGGATTAATGGGGCATTTTGGTGTGCAAAAGACTTTAGATATGCTTAGTGAACATTTTTATTGGCCAAAAATGAGAAAAGATGTTGAAAAAGTTTGTTCCAAGTGTATTACATGCAAACAAGCTAAGTCTAAGTCGATGCCTCATGGTTTGTATACACACTTGCCTGTGCCTAATGAACCTTGGACAGACATATCCATGGACTTTGTTTTGGGTTTACCTAGGACTAGGAAGGGTAGGGATAGCATATTTGTTGTTGTGGATAGATTTAGTAAGATGGCTCATTTCATTGCTTGCCATAAGACTGATGATGCAACAAATATTGCTGACCTTTTCTTTAGGGAAGTGGTTCGGCTTCATGGTGTGCCAAGAACCATTGTTTCAAATAGAGATGTTAAGTTCCTAAGTCACTTTTGGAGAGTGTTGTGGGGAAGGTTAGGTACTAAACTTTTGTTTTCTACTACATGTCACCCACAAACTGATGGACAAACTGAAGTAGTGAATAGGACTTTAGGAACCTTGTTGCATGCTACCGTTGGTAAGAATTTGAAAACTTGGGAGGATTGTTTGCCATTTATTGAGTTTACATATAATCATGCTATACATTCTTCCACAGGTTTTTCACCATTTGAGATTGTGTATGGTTTTAATCCATTGACTGTGTTAGATTTAATGCCTTTGCCTTTGAGTGAAATTGCTAGCTTAGATGGAAAGAAAAAGGCAGAAATGGTTAAAACAATACATGAGAAAGCACGTGAGCAGATTGAGAAGAAAAACTGCATGTATGCACAACGAACCAATAAGGATAGAAAGCAGGTTATCTTCGAACCTGGAGATTAGGTTTGGTTACACATGCGAAAGGAGAGATTTCCACAGCAAAGGAAGTCAAAGCTTGATGCAAGGGGCGATGGACCATTCCCAATCTTGGAGCACATCAATGATAATGCATACAAGATAGACTTGCCAGGTGAGTATAATGTAAGTGCCACTTTCAATGTTTCTGGCCTATCTCTTTTTGAACTTGATTCAGATTTGAGGACGAATCCTTTTGAGGAGGGAGGGAATGATGTGAGCACAAGCATGGATAGCAAGAGAAGAGGAGCAGGAGCAGTGGATGAGCTAACATTACCTCAAGGACCAATTACAAGATTGAGGGCCAAAAAGTTCAAGGAATCACTTCAAACTTATATGGGCAGAATGTTAGAAGGAATGGAAACTCAAGATGCAATGAGGCCAATGGAGCTTCACCTAATCAAATTGGGCTGAATTTGCAAAATTGGTCCAATCTATGTTTAATTCATATTCCAAGTTAATAGATTAGTTTTTGGGCAGTTTACTACTTGCAATTTCGTTTGGGCATGTATTTCTTATTGGGAGGCCCAAGTTTAAGGCCTAACCTAATAGTCTAGGTTATTGAACTTGTGGGGGTATAAATACCCTAGTGTATGGACGAGTTTCAGCAGGATGAATGAAAAACAGAATTGTTTTTGGAGTTTTATACTCTTGTTCAAGGCTTGGCTTGAATCTCTATTGCATCAAGAATTGAACTTCATCAAGGTAATTACATCCTAGTGAACTTCTGTTCTTGATTCCTCAATCAACTGATTATTTGTGTTTCCATTTGCATTAGTCATTTGGGGGTTCAATAGGTTGGGAGTTCTCCATCTATTCTTGTTCTCTATCAATTTGTGTGTTTGGGGTTTCTGAATCATAAATATCCATGGGGTTCCACATCAGAGAGTGTGTTGGGAGAAGAGAGAGAGAGACAAAGATAAAGAGATCAAAACAGATAGATAAGTTTTAGAAAGAGACTAAGAGGAAAGTTTAGAGAGAGAGAGAGAGAAGGAGAAATAGTGAGACAAAGAGGGCAAATGTGTGCATGTTTAGGGGAGAAAAAGATTGAGAGAGAAAGAGAGGGAGAGAGAATGTGTGATAGGGGGAGAGAGAAAGGTTGCTCAGAAGGGATAGAGAGGGATGGAAAGAAGGTCTTGGAGAGTGTGAGAGAGAGAGAGAGGGAGAGAGAGATGAAGTGTGTGTGTGTGTGTGTGTATTGGGAGCAAAGAGAGAGACAACGATAGAGAATTGGGGAATGGGGGGTGAGTGAGAGAGAAATATTAGACAGACAAGTGATAGAGTGACAGAAGTTTTAAACAAAGAGAAGTTTTGGATAAAGAGAGGAATTTTACAGAGTAAGTGAGAGGGGAAAGAGGCGGATAGAGTGTCAAGTTCAATTTCTTCCATTATATCATACACTTTTTCTTAGTTTTAGAGAATGAGTATGAGAGAGAAAGAGAGAGAGAATGTGTTGGGGAGATAAAGAGAGTGTTGAGGAGGGAGCAAGAGAGATAGAGAGAGAGGGTGATAGGGGGAGAGGGACAGAGAGAGAGAGACAAAGATTGTTAAGAAGTTAGAGAAAGATAGGAAAAGAGATAAAGAGAGAGACTGACACATTGGAGAAAGAGAGAGAGGAAAGTTTTAGAGATATAAAGAGACATATTGGACAGAGAGAGAGCGATGGAGAGAAAGTGTGTTGGGGAGACAGAGAATGATAGAGGGAGGGAGGAAGAGAAAGATGTGTTAAGTCTAGTTTCTTCCATTATACCATACCCTTTTTCTTAGTTTTAGAGAGTGAGTGCATGGGACAAAGAGAGACAAGAGACATGTTAGGGGGAAGAGAGGAAGGAAGAGAGAGTTTGTGTTGGGGAGACAGAGAGAGTGTTGACAAGGGAGCAAGAGAGATAGAGAGAGAGGGTGATAGGGGAAGAGAGAAATTGTTGGAAACTTAGAGGAGATAGGGAGCGAGGTAAAGAAAAAGAGAAGTTTTAGAGAGAGAGAAAAACATGTTGGAGAAGGGGAGAGAAGGAAGTTTTAGAGACAAGAGAGACTTTCTGGACAGAGAGAAAGCAATAGAGAGAGCAGGAGAGAGAGAGACAAAGAGCAAGAGAGAGGAACAGTTTGTTGGATAGAAAGATAGAGGGGGAGAGATGGTGAAAAAGAGAGGTTGTATTGTAGAGAGAGAATGTGTTGGGGAGACAAAGAGAGTGTTAAGGAGGGAGTGAGAGAGACAGATTGAGTGGTCTTAGGGGGAGAGGGAGAGAGAGAGACTGTTGGGAAGTTAGAGAGAGACAGGGAGAGAGGCTAAGAGAGAGAGAGAAGATTTAGAGAGCAAGAGACAGATACATTGGATAAAGAGAGAGAGCAAAGTTATAGAGACAAAGAGGGATGTGTTGGACAGAGAGAGAGTGATAGAGAGAGCACTATTGGGGGGAGAGAGAATGAGAGACAGAGAGAGAGAGACTAGGAAAGAGAAAAATTTTAAAGAGAGTGAGAGAAGTTTTAAAGAGAGAGAGACTTAGAGAGTGTGAAGTTTTGGAGAGAGAAAGTTGTTTCAAAGGGAGAAAGAGAGTAAGTGAGAGAAAGAGAAGATTTAGAGAGAAAGAGAGATAAGGATAGAGAAGTTTTAGAGACCGAGACAAGGAGGGAAAGAGAGAGAGGGTTAGAAAGAGTGAGGGAGTGAGAAGTTTTAGAAAGTGAGTGAGAGGGAGAAAGAGAGAGAGATAGAGTGTCAAGTTCAATTTCTTCCATTATGCCATACCCTTTTATTTAGTTTTTAGAGAGTGAGTGAGAGAAAGAGAGAGAGGAGGGAGAGAGTGAGAGAGAGTTTGTGTTGGGGAAGAGAGAGAAAGTGCCAGCAGAGAGACTATGGAGGAGGGAGTGAGAGAGACAGAAAGGGAGAGAGATATTGTTGTGAAGTTAGAGAGAGACAAGGAGAGAGGTAAAGAGCGAGAGAAGTTTTAGAGAGTAAAAGATAGATATGTTGCACAAAAAGAGAGGGGGAAGTTTTAGAGATAGAGAGTGACATGTTGGACAGTGAGAGTGTGATAGAGAGAGTGTGTGTGTTGGGAGGAGAGAGAACAATAGAGCAAGACAGAGAGAATAAGAGAGTGAGGGGCAGAGAGAGTGTGTGAGAGAGAAAGTTTTAGGGAGTCATTGAAAGAGAGAGGGTGAGAGATGTTTTAAAGAGAGAGACAAAGAGAGAGAAATTTTATACAGAGAGTTGTTTTAGATGGAAAGAAGAGTAAGTGGAGGGAAAGAGGGAAAGAGAGAGAGAAAGAGAAGATTCAAAGAGACAGAGAGAGAAGTTTTAGAAGTGAGACAAGGAGGGAAAGAGAGAGGGGTGGAAGAGAGAAGTTTTAGAGATAGAGTGAGAAGGACAAAGAGAGAGATAGACAGAATGTTGAGTTCAATTTCTTCCATTATGCCATATCCTTTTTCTTAGTTTTAGAGAGTAAGTGAGAGACAGCAAGGGAGAGATAGAGGGAGAGACATGATCGGGAGAGAACAAGAGAGAGTGAGATAGAGAAAGTGAGAGAAAGAGATTGGGAGAGAGAAAAGTTTTAGAAAGATAGTGAGAGGAAGAAAGAGAGTGAGAGAAGTTTTAAACAGAGAGGGACAAAGAAAGAGAAAAGTTTTGGAGGGAGAAAGAGAGTAAGTGAGAGAGAAAGGGAGAGAAAGAGCAGTTTTAGAGAGCAAGCCAAAGAGTGAAAGAGAGAGAGGTGTGGAGAGAGAGTGAGAGAAAGAGAAGTTTTAAAGAGTGAGTGAGAGGGAGAAAGAGAGAGACAGAGAGAGTGTCAAGTTTAATTTCTTCCATTGCGCCATACCTTTTTCTTAGTTTTAGAGAGTGAGAGAGAGACAAAGACAGAGATACACAGAGAGAGAGAGAGAGAGAGAGAGAATGCATTGGGGAGACAAAGAGGGAGAGTTGAAGAGGGAGGAAGAGAGATAGACAGAGGGTGTTAGCAAGAGGGGAGAGAGAGAGTGAGTGAGGTAAAAAGAGATAGAAGTTTTTTAGAGAGAGACAGATATGTTGGGGAAAGAAAGAGGGAAGTTTTAGAGAGAGAGAGGGATGTGTTGATGGAGATAGAGTGATAGTGTGTGTGTGTGTGTGTGTGTGTGTGTGTGTGTGTGTGTTCAAGAGAAATAGAATGTAAGAGAAAGAGAGTGCATGTTAAGACCATTCCTTCCATTATACAATACCCTTTTTCTTAGTTTTAGAGACATAGAGAGAGAGAGACAGTGTATATCTAGGGGGGAGAGAGTTACGGAGAGAGAGAGAGAAAGAGGATTTAGTGAGAGAGAGTGAGACATGATTGAGAGAGAGAGAGGACACTAGGAAGATATATAGAGAGCGTGTGTCTGTGTGTGTGTTGGGAAGAGAGAGAAAGAGACAGAGAGAGAAGTAGAGAGCACAACAGAGATGGAGAGAGACAGAGCAAAAAAGACAGACAGTGTGTTGGAAGAGTGGTAGAGGGGAGAGAGGGAGAGGAAGAGAGATCTTGTGTTGGGGTGACAAAAGGAGATTGTTGAGGAAGGAGTGAGAGAGATAGAGTGATTGGGTGTTAGGGGGAGAGGGAGGATGGGATAGAGAGAGAGAGAGAGAGAGAGAGAGTATTGAGGTGGGAATGAGAGTGATAGGGAGAGGGAGAGAGAGAAGGAGAAGTTTCAGAGGTAGAGAGAGAGTGAGTGATAAATTCTTGTTAGAGACAATGAGAGATAGAAGTATTATAGAAAAGGCAAGAGAAGTTTCAAACACAGAGGGAGAGAGAGAGAGATACATATTGGGTAGAGAGATAAAGGGAGTGAGAAAGCACAAAGAGACTAAGAGAGAGAGAGAGAGAGAGAATAATAATGGGGAGAGAGAGTGTTAGGGAGAGAGT
Organism: Dicorynia guianensis; assembly: GCA_037013595.1. Taxonomy (NCBI): domain Eukaryota; kingdom Viridiplantae; phylum Streptophyta; class Magnoliopsida; order Fabales; family Fabaceae; genus Dicorynia; species Dicorynia guianensis. The sequence goes on from JASUAB010000015.1 coordinate 10,519,531, forward strand.
GTGTTGAAGGAGAATTGTTGGTGGCAAGATGAGCCTAAGTGTGTAGGCAAAAGAAGATGAAGAGGTGCAATGAGAAAACATTTTTCACACTTGGTCCAACTACAAAAATAAGGTATGAAGTGTGATTATTGATGGAGGAAGTTGTACTAATTTTGCTAGCACAATTATGGTTGAAAACTTAGGGCTACCCATGATGAAACACACTAAACCATATAAGTTAAATGGCTCAATGATATTGGCGAAGTGAGGGTGAGTAAACAAGTGCTGGTCACTTTTCACATTAGAAAGTAAGATAATGAAGTTTTATGCGATATAGTTCCAATGCAATCGGGGCATTTGCTGTTAGGCCAACCGTGGCAATTTGATTGGCAAGTTAAGCATGATGGCTACACAAACAAGTACTCATTCTTGTTTCAGTAAAGAACGATCACTCTAGCTCCTATGATCCAAGATAAGTTTGTGAAGACCAAGTGAGGCTACAAAAAGAGAGTGGACAAAAAAGGAGTGAAGAAAGAGAGAAAAAGAAATTGAGTGAAAATTTGAGAGAGCAAACTGTAAAGGTTCAGAAAATTGAGAGAGAAAAGGAGGACTGATTCGACCATTGAGACAAGAAAAGAGAGAACACAAAAGAGTTTTTATGCAAGAGTGAGTGAAGTGAAAAGCATTGTTTTCAAATCAACCAATGATTGTACTTTTGTACAAAGAGGTGTTTTTGAACACTAACAAGATTGACCTTGCTTTGCCTAGTTCTATTGTTTCTCTTTTGTAGGACTATAATGATGTCTTTCCTAAGGAGGTCCCAAATGGTTTAACCCCTATCCAAGGGATTGAGCATCAAATCAACTTTATACCCAGTGCTTCCATTATCCCATACCCTTTCTCTTAGTTTTAGAGAGTGAGTGTGAGAGAGACAGTAAGAAAAGGAGAGATGTGTTAGAGAGGGAAAGAGAGAGAGGGAGAATATGTTAGGGAGATAGAGAGAGCGTAGAGGTGGGAGCGAGAGAGATAGACAGAGGGTGATAAAGGGAAAGGGAAAGATATTGTTGGGAAGTTAGAGAGAAACAGGGAGAGAGTAAATAGAGAGAGAGAGGCAGATATGTTGGAGAGAGAGGGAAGTTTTAGAGATAGAGAAAGACATGTTGGACAGAGATGGTGTGATAGAGTGTGTGTTGGATTTCTTCCATTATACAACACCCTTTTTCTTAGTTTTAGAGAGTGAGTGAGAGGGAGAGACATGTTGGACAGAGGGATTAAGAGAGTGTGTCTGTGTTGGGGAGGGAGCGAGATAGATGGATAAAGGGAGAGGAAGGAAGGTAAAGTTTTAGAGAGAGTGTGAGAGAGAGAAATTTTCATCAAAGGCAGATATAGAAATATAAGGAGAAGCCAAGAGAAGTTTTGAACACAGAGAGAGAGAGAGAGAGAGAGCAAGACCAAAAAGGAGAGACAAAGAGAGTGAGAGAGAAAGGGGGGAATAAGAGAGTGAGTGTGTGGCGGGAGAAAGAGCTGTAGGAATGAGAGAGAGTGAGAGAAAGTGTGTTAGGGAGAGAGAGAGAAAGAAAGAGAGAAAAGTTTTAGGGAGTGACAGAGATAGGGAGAGAGAGAGGTTGTTGGGGGGGAGAGAGAGAGAGAGAGAGAGAGAGAGAGAGAGAGAGATAAAGAGATTGAGATTGATAGAGGAGTTCTAGAAAGATTCTAAGAGTGAAGTTTTAGAGACACAAAGAGAGAGAGAGGGAGAAGAAGAAATAGTGAGAGAAAGAGGGAAAATGTGTGCATGTGTTGGAGAGAGAGAGAGAGATTGAGAGAAGAAGAGAGGGAGAGAGAGTTATGGTAGAGTGAGTGTGTGTTTGTTTGGGGGAAAGAAAGACTGTTGGGGAGGGATAGAGAGGGTTGGAAAGAAGATCATGGGAAGAGCAAGAGAGGGAGAAGAAGTATGTGTGTGTGTTGGAACAAAGAGAGAGACAGAGAGAGAGTTGGGGAATAGGGGAGAGAGAGTGAGTGAGAGAGAAATTTTTGATAGACTGAGAGATCAAGTGACAGAAGTTTTAAACAAAGAGAAGTTTTAGAGAGAGTGAAGTTTTGGAGAAAAAGAGAAATTTTAGAGAGTAAGTGAGAGGGAGAAACAGGGAGATAGAGAGAGTGCCCAATTCAATTTCTTCCATTATACCATACCCTTTCTCTTAGTTTTAGATAGCACGTGTGAGAGACAAAGTGAGAAAAGGAGAGACATGTTGGAGAGAGAAAGAGAGAGAGTGTGTGTGATAGGGAGAGGACAGAGAGAGCTAAAGAGAGAGAAGTCTCAGAGAGAGAAAGAGATAGACACATTGGAGATATAGAGAGAGAGAGAAGTCTTAGAGAAAGAGAGAGACATGTTGGACAGTGAGAGCAATAGAGTGAGTGTGTGCATTAGGGGGAGAGAGAGAGAGAGAGAGAGAGAGAGAGAGAGAGAGAGAGAATGAGAGAGGGAGGGAGGGAGAGATAGATGTGTTATATCCAATTTCTTGCATTATACCCTTTTTATTAGTTTTAGAGAGTGAGTGAGAGAGAGAACGAGACAGAGAGAGACAATGTTGGGAAGCTTGAGAGAGAAGTTTTGGAGAGAGAGATAGACATGTTGGAGAAAGAGAGAGGGAAGTTTTAGAAATACAGAGGCATGTTAAACAAATAGAGTATGTGTTGGGGAGAGAGGGAGAGAATGAGAGATAGAGAGAGCAAGGAAGAGAATGATAGAGAGAAAGAGCATTAAGTCCAGTTTCTTCCTTTATACCATACCCTTTTTCTTATTTTTAGAGAGTGAAGGAGAGAGAACAAGAGAAAGAGAGAAAGAGACACAAAGAGAGAGAGAGAGAGAGAGCAAGACAGAGAAGGAGAGACAAAGAGAGTGAGAGAGAGAAAGAGGGAATGAGAGAGTGAGTGTGTGGCAAGAGAGAGAGATGTGTAGCAAAGAGAGAGGGGAAGAGAGTGTGTGTTGAGGAGAGAGAGAGAGAGAAGGAAAGAGAGAAAAGTTTTAGGGAGAGAGAGAGTGTGTGTTGGGAGGAGACACAAAGAGAGATAGAGAGAGATAGAGAGAGAGAGAGAGAGAGGGAGAAGGAGAAATAGCAAGAGAAAGAGGGAAAATGTGTGCATGTATTGTAGAGAGAGAGAGAGACAGAGACAGGAAGAGAGGGAAGATAGTTAGGGAAGAGACAATGCATGTATGTTGTGGGGAGAGAAAGATTGTTGGGGAGGGATAGAGAGGCATGGAAAGAAGATCATGGGAAGAGAGGGAGACAGAGGGAGATGAAGTGTGTGTGTTGGGAACAAAGAGAGAGCTGGGAAATAGGGGAGAGAGAGTGAGTGAGAGAAATTTTAGATAGACAGAGAGATAGAGTGACAGAAGTTTTAAACAAAAAGAAGTTTTACAGAAAGAGAAGTTTTGGGAAGAGAGAAATTTTAGAGAGTAAGTGAGAGGAAGAAAGAGGGAGATAGAGAGAGTGTCAAATTCAATTTCTTCCATTATACCATACCCTTTTACTTAGTTTTAGAGAGTGAGTGTCAGAGAGAAAGTGAGAAAGGCAGAAATGTGTTGAAGAGAGACAGAGAGAGAGTGTGTTGGGGAGATAGAGAGAGTGTTGAGGAGGGAGCAAGAGAGATGGAGGAGGGTAATAAGGGGAGAGGGACATAGATTGGTTTTGAAGTTTGAGAGGAATAGCAAGAGAGGTAAAGAGAGCAATAAACACAATGGAGAAAGAAAGAGAGAGAGGAAAGTTTTAGAGATAGAGAGAGACATGTTGGACAGAGAGACCGATAGAGAGAGAGTGTGTGTTAGGGAGAAAGAGAGAAAATGTGAGAGGGAGGGAGGGAGAAAGAGATGTGTTAAGTCCAATTTCTTCCATTATACCATACCCTTTTTCTTAGTTTTAGAGAGTCATTGTTAGGAAGTTAGAGAGAGACAAGAAAAGAGATAAAGAGAGAGGGGTTTTAGAGAGAGACAAAGACAAACATGTTGGAGAAAGAGAGAAGGAAGTTTTAGAAATAAAGAGAGGTGTGTTAGACAAAGAAAGTGTGTGTGTGTTGGGGGGAGAGAGAGAACAAGAGATAAAGAGAGAGAGAGAGAGAGAGCAAGGGAGAGAATGATAGAGAGAAAGAGCATTAAGTCTAGTCTTTTCCATTATACCATACCCCTTTTCTTAGTTTTAGAGAGTGAATGAGAGAGAGCAAGAGTAAGAAAGAGCGAGAGAGTTAGGGGAGAGAGAAAGTGTTGAGAAGGGAGCAAGAGTGATAGGGAGAGAGATAGAGAGAGAAAGAGGGATAGATAGAGAAGGAGAAGTTCAAAGACATAGAGAGTGAGTGAGAGAAATTTTTTTCAGAGAGGGATAGAAGTATTAGAGAGAAGGCAAGAGAGGTTTTAAACACAAAGAGAGAGAGAGAGAGATAATGATGGGGAGAAAGAGAGTGTTAGGGAGGAAGCGAGAGAAATAGAGAGAGGGTGTTGGGTGACAGAGAGAGTGAGAGATAGAGAGAGAAGGAGAAACAGTGAGAGACTGAGAGAGGGAAAATGTGTGCGTGTGTTATTAGAGAGAGATGGAGAAAGAGAGTTAGGAGGAGAGATAGCGTCTGTATGCGTGTGTTGGGGAGAGCAAGAGATTGTTGGGGAGGGATAGAGAGAGATGGAAAGGTGTTAGGGAGAGAAAGAGATGGAGTGTCTATGTGCATTGGGAACAAAGAGAGAGGAAGAGAGAGAGAAGTTTTAGAAAGTGGGTGAAAGGGAGAAAGAGAGAGTGTCAAGTTCAATTTCTGCCATTATGCCATACCCTTTTTCTAGTTTTAGAGAGTGAGTGTGTGTAAGAGAGAGAGAGACAAAGAGAGATGTTGGAAAGAGAAAGAGAGAGAGAGAGTGAGTAAGAGAGCTTTGAGTAGGGGTGAGATAGTTAGAGAGAGATGTTGATAGGGAGAAAGGGAAAGAAAGAGAGAGAGATTGTTGGGAAGTTAGAGAGAGACAGGGAGAGAAGTTTAGAGTGAGAGATAGGCATGTTGGAGAAGGAGAGAGGGAGAGGAAAGTTTTAGAGGCAAGAAAGACTTGTTAGACATAGAGAGAGATTGAGAAAGCTAGAAAGAGAGAGAAGGAGAGGGGGAGAGAGAGACAAAGAGGGAGAGAAAGCTAGAGAGAGAGGCAGAGAAATTTTAGACAAAAAGACATAGAAAGAGATAGAAGTTTTAGAGATAAAGCGAGAGAGGTCTTAAACACTAAGAGACAGATAGGGAGAAAGATAGTGTTTTGGGAAGGGAGAGATAGAGAAAGACAGAGACAGAGAGAGAGAAAGAAATTTCAAACACACAAAGAGAGAAAGAGGAGAGAGAGTGTCTACATTGGGAGGAGAACAAGAGAAGGTGAGAGCACAAGAGAGAATGAAAGAGAGTGTGTGTTGGGTAGAAAGGTAGAGGGAGGGAAGTTTCAAAGAAAGAGACATGTGTTGGATAGCGAGTGACAAAGAGAGAGGGAAGTGTTAGAGAGAGAGAGATGTGTTGTATAGAAAGGGAGCAACAAGAGGGAGTGTGTGTTAGGGGAGAGAGAGATCACAAGAGAGAGGGAATGAATGAGAGTGTGTTGGGGAGAGAGGGAAAGAGAGAGAAAGATAGAGTGTTAAGTCCAATTTCTTTCATTACCATACCTTTTTTCTTAATTTTAGAGAGTGAGAGAGAGAGATGTTGTGGAGAGAGAGAGTGAGTATGAGAGAAATTTTTGTTAGGGATGATAATAAAAGCATAGTAGATACAGCTGATCCAATTCAAATTCCAAGTAGTTTAGTTATAAGAGCTAGAGCTAAAAGGTTCAAAGAGGCTTTCAATGGATTGATGCAGAGCATTTGGGGTAAGGATCATTTTTTTTAGGCCCAAATACTTAGAGTCAAGTGCAGATCAAGGATGGATTTTGTTGATCCAAGTGGTGGAGTAATTTCAGCCTTTTTTTGAAGCCCATACACTTAGAAGAACTAATTTCAGCCTTTTACTAAGGCCCATACACTTGGAAGGATTACTTTCAGCTCAAGTATGTGAAATCATTTGGCAATTACAGGCCATAACTAGCAAGATTCACATGGATTTGAGAGATTCTAAGAGATCAATTTGGCTGACTATTACCCAATAATTTTGGGATAACTTTCTTTTTTTTATGGGATTTGGTCACCCTTTTAGAATATATTTTCAGCAATTACTTTCATTGGGCTGATTTTTAGCTGTTTATTCTCGTGTAAAGGCTGACATACCATAATTTTAGGAATTTCCTTTCTTTTGCTATTTTTTCCTTTTTCAAACTGTAATAACTCAGCCTATATATATGTATACCAAGGCTGAGAAGTTTAGATTAGTTTTCTAGATAAAAATTGAGAGTTTTTCTCTTTAGTTCTTTAAAGAACTTTCTGAACTTATCAAGAACTTGTTCTTGTGACTTTCATTTGACTTATCAAATGGTTCACCATCCTTTTTGTGGTGTCTCCACATATCAAGGCTCGTGTTTTATTATAAACATTAGGTCAAGGTTTCCACCTACAAAAATCTGATCATTGAACGATCTTGGGCATCAATTTTATTGACGGGTCTCGTTATTGTTGGTAGGGTTCGCATCATTTTGGTATCAGAGCACTAGTTTTAGGCTCAGGTTTTGCCTATCCAATTTGAGTTTTGCGACCAATATTCTTTGTTTTCTTTTATTTAGATTCCAGCTTTAGTTGATGCATATTCAAAAAAAAAAAAAGAAAGAAAAGAAAAGCTGCAAAGAAAAAGAAAACATAGTATTTAGCAAAAAGAAAGAAGAACAAGTCAGAAACAGCCAAAAACTCCACTTTCTAGTATTCTTAACCTCTTTTTAGTGATTTTATTGATTCTCTTGATTCCATACTCTTCCTTGAACCATTGATAAGCTTGTGATTGAATTGTTGCTGGAAAAGTTCTTGTTCTTGTTTGGATAAGTTTGAAAAGAATTAAAAGAGAAAATTATGAGGGAAAAAGGGAAGAGTGGTAAGAGTAATAAAGGAAAAAACCCAAATTTGTTGTGTGAAAACATGGGTAATGAGAGAATTGTATTTGAGTGTAAAACACATGAGGGAAATTATTTGTGAGGTCCTTTATTTTCTAACATTCTTTTTGCAGCAAAAATATGTCAAATAACACAAGCAAAGGCATTCCCAGAAGTTCATCGGGAGGGGTTGATCCAAAGTTGCTCATGGATGCATTAATGGGAGAGATGAGAAGAGTGTTAAGAACAAAAATGGAGCAGGTTCATGAACAATTGGATAGGATAGAGAATGAATGCATGAGGGAGCCACAAAATGTACAAAATGTGCATAGGAGGGAAAGAGTTCAATCAAAGGAAGTAAAGGTTGAAGACAAAGAGTATTATGGGGCTGGTTTTGATGAGGAAGATGATTAAGATTTAGTTAACTATAGGAGATATGGTAGACAGGGTAGAGAACTTAGGAACTAGGAAGATAATAACTTTGGTAGTATTAAGATAAAGGTTTTATTGTTTTAAGGTAGGTCTGATCCACAAGCCTATCTTGAATAGGAGAAGCAAATGGAGTTTATTTTTAATTGTCATAACTATTCCGAAGCAAAGGTAAAATTAGCAGCCATTGAGTTCTCTGATTATGCCATTGTTTGGTGGGATTAATTGATGCTAAATAGGAGGTAGAATGGAGAATGGCCAGTGGAAACTTAGGAAGAGATGATGATGATAATGAGAAAGCAGTTTGTTCCAAGTTATTACTACCACGAGTTATACAAGAAGTTGCAAGGTCTTCGGCAAGGAAACTAGAGTGTTGAGGATTGCTATAAGGAGATAGAGATTGCAATGATTCGGGCTAATGTTGAGGAAGATCATGAAGCTACAATGGTTAGTTTTTTGCATGGATTAAATCAGGAAATACAAGATAGAGTAGAGATGCAGCATTACATGGAATTAGAGGATATGGTGCACATGGCTATTAAAGTGGAGCAACAACTCAAGAGGGGGTATAGCTCATGTGCAACCATACAAAGAAGGAGGACAAGCCTTGTTGAAGTTCTCAAGAATCTTAGAAGGAAGGCGCAAGAAAGAAGGAAGAAAAGAAGAAAGCTCAGAACTCCTAGATGTGAAAGTTCTGAAATGTAAATCTGATTCAAATGAATTAATCTACAAATGATGTAGCTGAGATTACAATTTATAGACTAAGACTCAATTACTGAATTACACTAATGTCCCTAAGTAATTAACTGAAGATAAGACTAATAATACAAGATCAGAACCACACGCTATAGAACACTGCACTGCACCTACCAAGACAAGCAGCCTAAGCAGCCTTATCTCTAACATCCCCCCTCAAGATCAGTGGCATGACTTGGAAGAGGAATGACACTGAGCTTGTCTCTAAGTTGAAGAAACCTTGAAGTTGAGACTGCCTTGGTGAGAATATCTGTTGTTTGATCAAGAGACGGAATATGATAAACTTCAATTTCTTTATTGTTAACCTTTTCACGAACAAAATAAAGATCTAGTTCAATATGCTTAGTCTTTGAATGAAGGACCGGATTTGCTGACAAGCTGACTGTGCTCATATTGTCACAATATATTCTAGGAACTTTTGGTAGTTGAATGCTGAGTTCTTTGAGTAAAGACTGCAGCCAAGCCAATTCTGCCACTGCACTTGCAAGACTCCTATATTCAGCTTCAGTACTTGATCTAGACACTGTTGCTTGCTTTTTAGATGACCAAGAAACGAGATTAGGGCCAAGATAAACACAAAAACCTAAGGTGCTGCGCCAATCATCAATGTCTGACGCCCAATCAGCATCACAAAAGGCAATGAGCTCAAGAGCAGATGATCTTTGGAGAACTAGAGCATGACATATGGTGCCTGCTAGATACCTCAGTATTCGTTTAACCAACTTCCAATGTACATCCGTAGGGCAATGCATAAACTGACAAGCTTTGTTCACACTATATGATAATTCTGGTCTAGTAATAGTAATATATTGTAATGCTCCCACAAGAGATCTGTATGCAGCTTGATCAGAAATAGGAGAGCCACTACTAGCTGAGATATGTGGTGTTGAGTCCATAGGAGAGGGCATAGACTTTGCACCTTGCATACCAGCTCTAGCAAGAAGATCCTTAATGTATTTGGACTGAGATAAGTATATTGCACCAGCAGAACTGTAAGTAACTTCAATACCTAAGAAGTATTTAAGTTTCCCAAGATCCTTTAATGAGAACTTTGCATTCAGTTGATCAATCAAGTGCTGAACCAAAGTTGGTGAGGATCCAGTAATCAAAATATCATCCACATAGACTAAAACATAGAGAGAATGATGAGAAGTAACCTAAAGAAATAAGGAAGAATCACATTTTGCCTTGGTAAAACCAAGATCAAGTAAAGCTTCAGACAATTTTTGAAACCATGCACGAGGAGCTTGCTTAAGGCCATAGAGAGCCTTATGAAGCTTGCAAACTTGAGATGAGTCAGCTGATTCATATCCAGGAGGCTGCAGCATGTATACATCTTCATTCAAATCACCATTTAAAAAGGCATTATTAACATCTATTTGATGGATGTTCCACCCTTTTGATAAGGCCAAAGTGAGAAGAACCCTAATTGTGACTGGTTTTACTACTGGACTGAAAACTTCATGAAAATCAACTCCTGCCTCCTGATTATACCCTTTTGCAACTAATCTTGCTTTATATTTGTTGACAGTGCCATCTGGATTTTCTTTAACTTTAAACATCCATTTGCACCCTATAGGCCTCCTATCTTTGGGTAAAGCTTCTAAACTCCATGTCTTGTTGCTCATGAGCACTGCATACTCAAGATCCATTGCACACTTCCATTCTGGTATATTAAGAGCTTCTTCAACAGTTTGAGGCTCTCTAGAGATAGTAAGTGCAGTTGGTACAGTTCCTCTTGCTTTGCTACTAGTCACCATTGAGTGATTGTTTGAATTGAGTGCCCTTGCTTTGCTGCAGGTCACCATTGGGTGGACATTTTGAGGCAGACGTTGAGGAACTTCAAATTCTGCAGAGAGACCTGAAACATGTTGCAAAGAATCCATAATATTGGTATTATTAGCAAGTGCACATGAGTTATTTGTTTGTTCAGCAAATGCATTGGTATTCTGAGTATGTCTTGTGTTAGGGAATGATAGAATAGGAGGTATGGCTGAAGGTGGAGGAGAAACAAAATGTGATTTGTTACTGGAGAGTGACTGCTGTGAGGAACCCTTGCTGTTCTTGAATGGAAAACTACTTTCATCAAATATGACATCTCTAGATATAATTGTTTTCCCATCAGGATGTAGACACTTGTATCCTTTGTGTGCTGGACTATAACCAAGGAAAGTGCATTCAATGGATTTGAACTGAAACTTGGGATTATTGTATGGCCTTAGGTTAGGATAGGCTGCACACCCAAAGACTTTAAGAGAAGAATAATCAGGTTTGATTTTGTACAAGGTTTCAAAATGAGATACATAGCTGTGCTGAAAGCTTCAGTCCAAAATGAACTAGGTAAAGATGATTGGTGAAGCAAGGCTAGTCCAGTCTCAGTTATATGTCTATGTTTCCTTTCTACAAGCCCATTTTGTTCATGTGTATAAGGACATGAAACACGATGAACTATCCCTTGGTCTTTCAAATATTCAGTGAAAGCTCTAAACTCTCCTCCCCAATCAGTTTGTAAGGCAAGGATTTTGTGGTTGGTTTGAAGTTCTACTTGTTTCTTGAAATGAATAAAGGTCTGTAACGCATCAGACTTGCTTTTGAGAAAGTAAATCCATGTGTAACGGGTAAAGGTGTCTACAAAATGTATGTAATATCTATGTCCCTCTTTTGACAGCATAGGTGCTGGTCCCCACAAATAAGAATGAATTAGTTGAAGAGGTTTTGAGTATTCTGTTTGAGAAGAGGCAAAAGGAAATTTATGTAATTTACTAAGGCAGCAAGATGAACAAAAGGAAAGCTCTTTATTTGGTATTCTAATGTTACAAGAAGTGAGTACATTCTTGACAGTTTGTGCAGAAGTATGGCCCAATCTAACATGCCATTTGTCTAACTCAGAACAAGAATTTAACAAAGAAGAAGTATGGGAACTATGTACTGTAGGTGAAGTAATATTTGGTGACTGAGTTGTTGACACCTTTGCATTGATATATGGTCCTTTTTCAATACAAAATTCATCAAAGACATACAAGCCTTTTCTAACAGTCCCCTTCAAAAGTATTTGATGAGTATCCTGAGATTTAACATAACAAAAGTCAGGATGGAACTCAAAATAGACATAATTGTCTTTTGCAAACTGAGAAACACTCCCAAGGTTTTTGGTAATATTTGGAACATGAAGAAGTAAGTTTAGGTGAAGATTTTGATTAGAAAAGCAAGACTTAATCTGAGAATTACCAATATTTTTAATGAACAAACCTGAGCCATTACCAATGTGCACCTTCTCCTTTCCATTATATGGAGTCTTCTACACAATGTTAGAGGCATCCACTGTCACATGATTAGTGGCCCCAGAATCAGGATACCATTCTTGATCAATGCCATTGCTACTGCTGTTAGAAGTGAGCATTGCATAGGGTGTGTTTCTGACACTGCCATTGGCTGTCTTGCTGAAGTGGCTAGGCACTTGAGCTGGTCCTTGAAAACTTTCATCAAATCTGTGATAACAACTCCAGGACTGATGTCCATATCTCCCACATAATTGACATTGAATGTTGGTTTTATCAGAAAACCTTCCATTTCTACCAGCAAACCGCCCATTGTTGTAACTCCCTTTGCCTCTGAAAAAGTTTCCTCTACCTCCAAACCTTCCTCTATTTGCATACTGACCAGGGAAACTTTGATAACCACTTCGGTTCACATTGTAATTCTGAGGATGTGTAGCAAGATTCACTGTCATAGCTTCTACTTCTTTATGATGCTTCTCAATTCTATTTTCTTGTGCAAGCAATAATGCTTCAATCTCTTCAACTGAATACAGATCAGTTCTAGAAAGAATGGATGTAACAAAACCATCATATTCTGAGGAAAGACCATCAAGAATTACCTCTATATGGTCACTTTCTGTAATTGCATGTCCAACTGAAGCCAAAGAATCAACAAGATTCTTGATCTTTAAAAGATAATCAATGGCTGTCATGGATCCCTTCTTCATAGTCTGCAGCTGCGCCTTGAATTGCTTGATCTTTGGCTTTGTATGAGAAGCAAAGAAAGTTTCCACCTTTTCCCAGACTTGGTACGAAAATTCACATCCCACCATTCTTGTAAGAATGTTTTCTGACATTGTTGACAGCAGCCAAGACAGCAAGAGCTGATCTTGCTTCTTCCAAAGAACATACTGCTGACTCAAGATCCCAAGAACTCTTCCTTGCTCATCTATTGCAAATCTTGATGGCACTTCTTGACCACCACTAATGTATTTCTCTAGTTCATGCCCTCTGATGGCTGCAAGAACTTGTTGTTTCCACAGCAGATAGGAATTGCTGTCTAATTTCACAGAAATAGAATGACTAAAAGAAACTAGTGAAGCATTCAAAGATGGTAAAGAAAACGTATTCATATTCTCTCCCATTGGATCAAAGCTCTGATACCATGTTGAAGTTCTCAAGAATCTTAGAAGGAAGGCACAAGAAAGAAGGAAGAAAAGAAGAAAGCTCAGAACTCCTAGATGTGAAAGTTCTGAAATATAAATCTGATTCAAATGAATTAATCTACAAATGATGTAGCTGAGATTACAATTTATAGACTAAGACTCAATTACTGAATTACACTAATGTCCCTAAGTAATTAACTGAAAATAAGACTAATAACACAAGATCAGAACCACACGCTATAGAACACTGCACCTGCACCTACCAAGACAAGCAGCCTTATCTCTAACATTCAGTAGAAGAAATTGAAACATTGTTACTTGCACAAGAAAATAGAATTTAGAAACATCATAAAGAAGTAGAGACTATGACAGTGAATCTTACTACACACACTCAGAGTCACAATGTAAACAGAAATGGTCATCAAGGTTTCCTTGGTCAGTATGCAAATAAAGGGAGGTTTGGAGGCAGAGAAAATTTTTTCAGAGGCAGAGGAGGTTATAACAATGGGTAGTTTGCTGGTAGGAATGGAAGGTTTTTTGACAAAAGCAACATTCAATGCCATTTATGTGGGAGATATGGACATCAGTCCTGGAATTTTTATCACAAATTTGATGAAAGTTTTCAAGGACCAGCTCAAGTTTTGAGCCACTTCAGCAAGACAGTCAATAGTAGTATCAGAAACACACCCTATGCAATGCTCACTTCGAATAGTAGCAGTAATGACAATGAGCAAGAATGGTATCCGGATTTTGGGGCCACTAATCATGTAACAGTGGATGCTTCTAACATTGTGCAAAAGACTCCATATAATGGAAAGGAAAAGGTGCACATTGGTAATGGCTCAGGTTTGTTCATTAAAAACATTAGTAATTCTCATATTAAGTCTTGCTTTTCTAATCAAAATCTTTACCTAAACTCACTTCTTCATGTTCCAAATATTACCAAAAATCTTGTGAGTGTTTCTCAGTTTGCAAAAGACAATTATGTCTATTTTGAGTTCCATCCTAACACTTGTTATGTTCAATCTCAGGATACTCACCAAATACTTTTGAAGGGGACTATTAGAAAAGGTTTGTATGTCTTTGATCAATTTCATATTCAAAAGGAACCGTATACCACTACAAAAGTGTCAGCAACTCAGTCACCAAATGTTACTTCACCTGTTGTACATAGTTCCCATACTTCTTCATTGTTAAATTCCTGTTCTGAGTTAGACAAATGGCATGTTAGATTGGGCCATGCCTTTGTACAAATTATCAAGAGTGTACTCACTTCTTATAACATCAGAATACCAAATAAAGAGCTTTCTTTTTGTTCATCTTGCTGTCTTAGTAAAATACACAAATTTCCTTTTGTCTCTTCTCAAACAGAATACTCAAAACCTCTTCAACTAATTCATTCTGATTTGTGGGGACCAGCACCAGTGCTGTCAAAAGAAGGACACAGATATTACATACATTTTGTGGATACTTTTATCCACTACACATAGATTTACTTTCTTAAAAGTAAGTCTGATGCATTATAGACCTTTATTCATTTCAAGAAACAAGTAGAACTTCAAACCAACCACAAAATCCTTGCCTTACAAACTGATTGGGGAGGAGAATTTAGAGCTTTCACTAAATATTTTAAAGACCAAGGAATAGTTCATCGTGTTTCATGTCCTTATACACATGAACAAAATGGACTTGCAGAAAGAAAACATAGACATATAACTGAGACTAGACTAGCCTTCCTTCACCAATCATCTTTACCTAGTTCATGTTGGACTAAGGCCTTTAACACAGCTGTGTATCTCATTAATAGACTACCCACACCAGTCTTAAATGGTTCTACTCCATTTCAAACCTTATACAAAATTAAACTTGATTATTCTTTTCCTAAAGTCTTTGGGTGTGCAGCCTATCCTAACCTAAAGCCCTATAATAATGCCAAATTCCAATTCAGATCCATTGAATGCACTTTTCTTGGTTATAGTTCAGCACACAAAGGATACAAGTGTCTGCATCTAGATGGGAAAATAATTATATCTAGAGATGTCATATTTGATGAAAGTAATTTTTCATTCAAGAACAGCAAGGGTTCCTCACAGCAGTCATTTTCCAGTAACAAATCACATTCCGTTTCTCCACCTTCAGCCATACCTCCTGTTCTATCATTCTCTACATTAACTAATGCAAGACATACTCAGAATACCAATGCATTTGCTGGACAAACAAATAACTCATGTGCACTTGCTAATAATACCAATATTATGGATTCTTTACAATATGTTTCAGGTTCCTCTGTAGATTTTGAAGTTCCTCAATGTCCATTTCAAAATGTCCACTCAATGGTGACCCATAGCAAAGCAAGGGCACTCAAATCAAACAACCACTCAATGGTGACTCGTAGCAAAGCAAAGGGACTTGAACCAACAGTACTTACTATTTCTAGAGAGCCTCAGATCGTTGAAGAAGCTCTTAATATACCAGAATGGAAGCGTGCCATGGATCTTGAGTATGTAGCACTCATGAGCAACAAGACATGGAGTTTAGAAGCTTTGCCCAAAAATGGGAGACCTATAGGGTGCAAATGGGTGTTTAAAGTTAAAGAAAAGCCAGACGGTACTGTCAACAAATATAAAGCAAGACTAGTTGCCAAAGGGTATAATCAAGAGGCAAAAGTTGATTTCCATGAGGTTTTCAGTCCAGTGGTAAAACCAGTCACAATTCGGGTTCTCCTTACTTTGGCCTTATCAAAAGGGTGGAACATCCATCAAATAGATGTTAGTAATGCCTTTTTAAATGGTGATTTGAATGAAGACGTGTACATGTTGTAGCCTCCTGGATATGAATCAGCTAACTCATCTCAAGTTTGCAAGCTTCATAAGGCTCTCTATGGCCTTAAGCAAGCTCCTCGTGCATGGTTTCAAAAATTGTCTAAAGCTTTACTTGATCTTGGTTTTACCAAGGCAAAATGTGACTCTTCCTTGTTTCTTCAGGTTACCTCCCATCATTCTCTCTATGTTTTAGTGTATATGGATGATATTTTGATTATTGGATCTTCGTCAACTTTGATTTAGAACTTGATTGATCAACTAAATGCAAAGTTTTCATTAAAGGATCTCAGGAAAATTAAATACTTTTTAGGTATTGAAGTTACTTACAGTTCTGCTGGTGCAATATACCTATCTCAGTCCAAATACATTAAGGATCTTCTCACTAGAGCTGGTATGCAAGGTGCCAAGTCTATGCCTTCTCCTATGGCCTCAACACCAAATATCTCGGCTAGTAGTGGTTCTCCTATCTCTGATCAAGCTGCATATAGATCGCTTGTGGGAGCATTACAATATATTACCATTACTAGACCAAAATTATCATATAGTGTAAACAAAGCTTGTCAATTTATGCACTGTCCTACAGATGTACATTGGAAGTTGGTTAAATGAATACTAAGGTATCTTGTAGGCACCATATGTCATGCTCTAGTTCTCCAAAGATCATCTGCTCCTAATCTCATTGCCTTTTGTGATGCTAATTGGGCATCAAACATTGATGACAAGCATAGTACCTCAGGTTTCTGTGTATATCTTGGTCTCAATCTCATTTCTTGGTCATCTAAAAACCAAACAATAGTGTCTAGATCAAGTACTGAAGCAGAATATAGAAGTCTTGCAAGTACAGTGGCAGAATTAGCTTGGTTGCAGTCTTTACTCAAAGAACTCAGCATTCAATTATCAAAAGTTCTTAGAATATACTGTGACAATATGAGCACAGTCAGTTTATCAGCAAATCCTATCCTTCATTCAAAGACTAAACATATTGAACTAGATCTCTATTTTGTTCGTGAAAAGGTCAACAATAAAGAAATTAAAGTCTATAATATTCCATCCCTTGATCAAACAGCAGATATCTTCACCAAGGCAGTCTCAACTTTAAGGATCCTTCAACTTAGAGACAAGCTCAGTGTCATTCCTCTTCCAAGTCATGCCACTGATCTTGAGGGGGGATGCTAGAGAAAAGGGTTTAGTTCAGCAGCTAATACTAGCAACTGCAGGCTTGTCATGTGAAGTTTGTTAGTAATCTGTTAGGCCTAGTCTTTGTTCTATTAGCAATCTGTTAGTCTGATCTTGGTTGCAGTTTATTAGTTAAGGACATTAATGTAATTCAATAATTAAGTCCTAGCCTATAAATTGTAATCTCAACTACATCATTTGTTGAACAATAAGATTGAATCACAGTTTCCTTTCCTGAACTTTCTTGTCTAAAATTTCTTCAACTTTCTTTCTTTCTGAAGTTCTTGAGAATTCTAACAGACTTTGTACCTAGTGCTTCCATTCCAAATCGACCAGCTTATCGAACTAATCCCGAGGAGATAAAGTAGTTACAATGGTAGGTTAGCAAATTGATCAAAAAGGGGTACATGAGAGAAAGCATGAGCCCATGTGCCATTTCAGTGATTTTGGTGCCTAAGAAGGAAAGAGAGCTGATTTGACCATTGAGACAAAAACAGAGAGAACTCAAAAGATCTTTTATGCAAGAGCAAGTGAAGTGAAAAGAGTATTGTTTTCAAATCAACTAATGATTGTACTTTTGTACAAAGAGGGATTTTTGAACACTAACGAGATTGATCTTGCTTTGTCTAGTTCTATTGTTTCCCTTTTATAGGATTATGATGATGTCTTTCCCAAGAAGGTCCCAAATGGTTCACCCTCAATCCAAGGAATTGAGCATCAAATTGACTTCATACCCAGTGCTTCTATTCCAAACCAACCAGCCTACCAAACTAATCCGGAGGAGACAAAAGAGTTACAATGGCAAGTTAGTGAATTGATGGAAAAGGATACGTGAGAGAAAGCATTAGCCCATGTGCTGTTTCAGTGATTGTGGTGCCTAAGAAGGATGGGTCGTTGAGAATGTGTGTTGATTGCCAAGCCATCAACAAGATTACAGTAAAGTACTACCACCCTATTCCTCGCTTAGATGTATTAGATGAGCTACATGTTGCTTATGTATTTTCAAAAATTGATTTGAAAAGTGGATATCATCAAATAAGAATGAAAGAGGAAGAAAAATGGAAAACTGCTTTTAAAACAAAACATGGACTGTATGAGTGGCTAGCGATGCCATTTGGACTAACTAATGTACCAAGTACTTTCATGTGATTAATGAACCATGCTTTGCATCCTTTCATGGGCAGGTTTATTGTTGTGTATTTTGATGATATACTCATTTATAGCAAGAGTTTCGCTGATCATGTTTTACATTTGAAATCTATTTTGGAGGTGCTTAGAAAAGAGAAGTTGTATGCTAACATGAAAAAGTGCACCTTTTGCACCAATAAGGTTGTGTTTCTTGGCTATGTTGTGAGTATACAAGATATACAAGTTGATGAAGAGAAGGTTCATGCAATCCAAGAGTGGCCAAGACCCACAAGTGTAGGCCAAGTTTGAAGTTTCCATGGACTTGCGAGATTTTACCAACGATTCATGAAAGACTTTAGTAGCATAGTTGCATCACTTACCAAAGTGATCAAGAAAGACATTGGGTTCAAATGGGAGGAAAAGCAAGAAGAGGCATTCCAACTACTCAAGGAAAAATTGTCTCATGCACCTTTACTTGCTTTATCTGATTTTACTAAAATATTTGAAATTGAATGTGATGCTTCAGGTATAGGGATAGGCACTATTCTTATGCAAGGTGGACAACCAATTGCGTATTTTAGTGAGATGCTTAATGGGGGGCAACTTTATAAACTACCCTACTTATGACAAGGAAATGTATGCATTGGTTCAAGCATTAGAGACATGGCAACACTATCTTTGGCCTAAAGTGTTTGTGATTAACTTTGATCATGAATCCTTGAAGCATCTAAAGGGTCAACACAAGTTGAATAGGAGGCATAGGCGATGGGTGGAGTTCATTGAGGCATTCCCATATGTCATTGAATATAAGAAAGGTGATGATTTGAGGACAAATCCTCTTCAAGAGGAGGGGAATGATAATAAAAGTATGGCAGATATGGCTGATCCAATTCAAATTTTAAGTGGTCCAATTACAATAGCTAGAGCTAAAAGGTTCAAGGAGGCTTTCAATGGATTGATGCAGAGCATTTGGGTTGAGGAGCATTTTTTTGAGGCCCAAATACTTAGACTCAAGTGCAGATTAAGGATGGATTTTGTTGATCCAAGTGGTAGAGTAATTTCAGCCTTTTTCTAAAGCCCATACACTAGGAAGGAGTAATTTTAGCCTTTTATTGAAGGCCATACACTTGGAAGGATTATTTTCAGCTCAAGCATGTGGAATCATTCAGCAATTATGGGCCATAATTAGCAAGATTCACATAGATTTGAGAGATTCTAGGAGATCAATTTGGCTGATTATTACCCAATGACTTCAGGATAACTTTCCTTTTTTTATGGGATTTGCTCAGACTTTTGGAATATATTTTCAACAATTACTTTTATTGGGCTGATTATTTGGTTGATTATTCTCATGTAAAGGCTGGCAGGCCATAATTCTAGGAATTTTCTTTCTTTTGCTATTTGTTTTCTTTTTTAAATTGTAATAACTCAGCCTATATATATGTATACCAAGGCTGAGAAATTTAGATCAATTTTCTGGATAAAAATTGAGAGTTTTTCTCTTTGGTTCTTTGAAGAACTTTCTGAACTTCTCAAGAACTTTTCTTATGGCATTCATCTGACTTATCAAATGGTTCACCATCTTGTTTGTGGTGTCTCCACATACCAAGGTTCATATTTTCTTATAAATATCAAGTCAAGGTTTCCATCTACAAAAATTTGATCTTAGAATGGTCTTGGGAATCAATTTCATTGATGGGTCTTGTTATTCTTGGTGGGGTTTGCATCAAGAGAGATATAGACAAAACTATTAGAAAGAAGGTAAGAGAAGTTTTAACAGGGAGAGGTAGAGAGACATGCTGGACAGAGAGATAGAGGGGGAGAGAGAGACAAAGAGACAGAGAGAGGGAGAGGGAGAGAAAGTGAGAGAGAGAGAGGGAGAGATAGAGAGAAGAAGAGAGAGCGGGGGAAATGTGTGTAAGTGTTGGGGGGATAGAGAGAGAGTGTGTGTTAGGGAGAGAGAGAAAGATTGTGATGGAGAGATAGAGAAGGTGTTCAGGGGGAGAGAGTTAGGGAGCAAGGGAGGGAGAGAAAGTGAGTGAGAGAGAAATTTTAGACAAACAGAGAGAGAAAGTGTGTGTGTGTGTGAGAGAGAATATGAGAGAGAGAGACTGACAAAGAGAGAAAAGTTTTAGAGAGAGTAAGAGAAGTTTTAAAGAGAGAGACAAAGAGAGAGAAGTTTTGGGGGGAGAGAGTTGCTTTAGAGGAGAAAGAGAGTACGTGAGAGAGAAAAAGGGAGAGAAAGAGAAAGTGTAGAGACAAAGAGAGAGAAGTTTTAGAGAACGAGGCAAGGAGGGAAAGAGAGAGGGTTGGCAAGAGAGAGAGAACTTTTAGAGAGTGAGTGAGAGGGAGAAAGAGTGTGTGTCAAGTTCAATTTTCTCTATCATGCCATACCCTTTTTATTAATTTTATAGAGTAAGTGAGAGAGAGAGACTGACAGAGAAAGAGAAAGAGGAAGAGAGAGTTTGTGTTAGGGAGAGAAAGTAAGAGAATATGTTGGTGAGAGACAAAGAGAGAGTGTTGAGGATGAAGAGAGAGAGATAGAGAGAGGTTTTAAACACAGAGAGAGAGAGAGAGATAGACATGTTGAAAAGTGAGATAAAGAGTGAGAGAGATAAAGTGTGATAGGCCGAGAGAGAGATGGGGGGAGAGATTGTGTTTTAGGAAGAGGGAGAGACAAAAAGAGAGAGATAGAGAGGAGTGAGAAAGTGTCTGCATTGGGAAGAGGGAGAGAGAAGGTGAGATCACAAGAGAGAATGAGAGACAATGTGTGTTAGGTAGAGAGAGAGGGAGGGAAGTTTCAAAGAGAGAGAGACATGTTGGATAGAGAGAGCAATAGAGAGAGAGGGAGAGAGAGATGTGTTGGACAAAGAGGGAGTGACAAGATAGAGTGTATGTGTGTTAGGGGAGAGGTAAAGATTGCAACAGAGAGGGAAGGAGAGAGAGGGTAGAGAAAGGGAATGAGAAAGAGTGTACTGGGAAGAGAGGGAGAGAGAGAGAGGAAGTTTTAGAGACAAAAAGAGATGTGTTGGACAGAGAAAGGGCAATAAAGAGAGTGTGTGTTGGGGAGGGAGAGAGAGTAATAAGTAGAGAGATAGAGAAAGAGAGAAGGAGAGAGAGAAATTTTAGAGAGAGAAGGAGAAGTTTCAAAGACAGAGAGAGACTAAGTAATAAATTTTTATCAGAGACAATGAGAGATTGAAGTATTAGAGAGAAGGTAAGAGAAGTTTTAAACACAAAGACAAAGAGATGTTGGATACATACATAGAGGGAGTGAGAGAGCAATAAAGAGACTAAGAGAGAGAGAGATAATGAATAGGAGAGAGAAAGTGTTAGGGAGGGAGCAAGAGAGATTGAGGAAGGGTGTTTGGGGGAGAGAGAGCAAGAGATAGAGAGAAGGGAAGAGGGAGCTATCCAAGTGAGAGAGATAGAGAAAAAGTGTTGGGGAGAGAGAGGTAGTGTTTGTTGGCAAGAGAGAGAGAGAGACAGATAGAGAAGTTTTAGAGAGAGAGACAGACACAGAGAATGTGTTTGTGTGAGTGTGATGGGCAGAGAGAGAGAAAGATTGTTGGGGAGGGATAGAGAGAGATGGAAGAGGGTGTTGTGGGGAGAGAGAGAGGGAGAGAGCAAGAGTAAGGGGGTGGGGGAGAGAGAATAAGTGAGTGAGAGAGATATTTTAGGCAGAGAGACATAGATTGACAGAAGTTTTGAATAGATAAAAGATTTAGGGAGAGAAGTTTTAGAGAGTGGCTGGGAGGGAGAAAAAGAGAGATAGAAACAGTGTCAAGTTCAATTTCTTCCATTATACCATACCCTTTTTCGTTTTAGAGAGTAAGTGTTTGTGGGAGAGAGAGAGAGAGACGAAGAGACATGTTGAGGGGAAAAGCGAGGAAGAGAGAGTTTGTGTTGGGGAGACAGAGACAGTGTTGAGAAGGGAACAAAAGAGATAGAGAGAGAGGGTGTAGGGGGAGTGTAGGAGAGAGAGAAAGAGAGAGAGAGAGAGATTGTTGGGAACTTAGAGACAAGGAGAGAGGTAAAAGAGAGAGAGAAGTTTTTCATGAAGTCCCACATCAGTTAGACAGAGAGGTCTTGGTTATTATATATATATGGGTTTGCAAATCTTCCCTTACAAGCTAGCTTTTGAGGTGGAGTTAGGAGGGTTCATATCATATGATATCAGAACCTGCCCTCCTTTGGTCGGTGCAGCCCATGAATCCTAGTTCTTTGTATGAGGACATATAGTCTCAAGGAGTCAAGAATGATGAAGTCCCACATGGGTTAGGTAGAAAGGTCTTGGGTGTTATATATATGGGTTTGCAAACCTTTCCTTATGAGCTAGCTTTTGAGGTAGAGTTAGGCGGGTCCATATCAGTTTTATAGAGAGAGAAAGACATGTTGGAGAAGGGAGAAAGGAAAGTTTCAGAGACGAGAGAGACTTGTTGGATAGAAAGAGCAGGAGAGAGAGACAAAGAACAAGAGAGAGGGACAGTTTGTTGGACAGAGAGATAAAGGGGGAGAGATGGAGAGGAAGAGAGAGGTTGTATTGCAGAGAGAGAATGTGTTGGGGAGACAAAGAGAAAGTGTTGAGAAGGGAATGAGAGAGATAGATTGAGTGGGTGTTAGGGGAAGAGGGGGAGAGAGAGAGACTGTTGGGAAGTTATAGAGAGACAGGGAGAGAGGCAAAGAGAGAGAGAGTTTTAGAGAGTAAGAGATAGATATGTTGGATAAAGAGAGAGAAGGAAGTTTTAGAGACAAAGAGGGACATGTTAGACAGAGAGAGAGCAATAGAGAGAGAGTGCATTGGCAGACGAGAAAGAATGAGAGACAGAGAGAGAAAAGTTTTAAAGAGAGTGAGAGAAGTTTTAAAGAGGGAGACTTAGAGAGTGCAAAGTTTTGGTGAGAAAGAGTTGTTTCAAAGGCAGAAAGAGAGTAAGTGAGAGAGAAAGAGAAGATTTGTAGAGAAAGAGAGATAAGGGGAGAGAAGTTTTAGAGAGCAAGAGAAGGAGCGAAAGAGAGAGAGGGTTAGAGAGAGAAGTTTTAGAGAGCAAGTGAAAGGTAGAAAGAGAGGGAGATAAAGAGAGTGTCAAGTTCAGTTTCTTCCATTATGCCATACCCTTTTATTTAGTTTTAGAGAGTGAGTGAGGGAGAAAGAAAGGAGAGAGAGATTAAGGGAGAGTTTGTGTTGGGGGTGAGAGAGAAAGTGTTGGGGAGACAAAGAGAGACTGTTGAGGAGGGAATGAGAGAGACAAAGAGTGGAAGAGAGAGATTGTTGGGAAGTTAGAGAGAGACAGGGACAAAGGTAAAGAGCAGGAGAAGTTTTAGAGAGTGAAAGACAGATATGTTGGATAAAGAGGGAGAAAGAAGTTTTAGAGACTAAGAGAGACACATTGGTGTTGGGGGGAGAGAGAGAACAAGAGAGCAAGACAGGGAGAACAGTAGAGTGAGGGGAAGAGAGAAAGACTGGGAAAGAGAAAGTTTTAGGGAGTCATTAAAAGAGAGAGAGGGTGAGAGATGTTTTAAAGAGAAAGAGAAAGACAAAGAGAGAGAAATTTTATAGAGTTGTTTTAGAGGGAAAAGAAGAGTAAGTGGAGAGAAAGAGGGAAAGAGAGGGAGAGAAAGAGAAGATTCAGAGAGACAAAGAGAGAGAAGTTTTTAGAGAGTGAGAGGGAGAAAGAGAGAGATAAAGAGAGTGTTGAGTTCAATTTCTTCCATTATGCCATATCCTTTTTCTTAGTTTTAGAGAGTAAGTGAGAGACAATGAAGAGATAGAGGGAGAGATGTGATCGAGAGAGATCAAGAGAGAGTGAGAGTGAGATAGAGACTGGGAGAGAGAAAAGTTTTAGAGAGATAGTGAGAGGGAGAGAGTGAGAAAAGTTTTAAAGAGAAAGGGACAAAGAGAGAGAGAAGTTTTGGAGGCAGAAAGAGAGTTAATGAGAGAGAAAGAGGGAGAGAAAGAGAAGTTTTAGGGAACGAGCCAAAGAGTGACATAGAGAGAGGGGTGGAGAGAGAGAAGTTTTAAAGAGTAAGTGAGAGGGAGAGAGACAGAGACAGAGAGAGTGTCAAGTTCAATTTCTTCCATTGTGCCATACCCCTTTCTTAGTTTTAGAGAGTGAGAGAGAGATAGAGACAGAGACATAGAGAGAGAGGAGAGGAAGAGAAAGTTTGTGATGGGGAGAGAGAGAGAATGCATTGGGAAGATGAAGAGGGAATGAGACAGATAGAGAGAGGGAGTTAGCAAGAGGGGAGAGGGAGAGGGAGTAAGGTAAAGAGAGAGAGAAGTTTTGTAGAGAGTGATCTATTGGAGAAAGAGATAGGGAAGTTTTAGAGAGAGAGACGTATTGGATGGAGATGGAGTGATAGAGTGTGTGTGTTAGAGAGAAATGAAGTAAAAGAGAGAGAGTGTGTGTATTAAGACCAATTTCTTCCATTATACAATACCATTTTTGTTAGTTTTAGATAGTGAGAGAGAGAGAGAGAGAGAGAGAGAGAGAAAGAGGATTTAGTGGGAAAAAATGAGATGTGTTGGAGAGAGAGAGGGCAGTGGGAAGATATATTGAGAGAGTGTGTTGGGAATAGAGAGAGAGAGAGAGAGACGAGGAAAGAGAGAAGGAGAGAGCACGACAAGGATGGAGAGAGATAGAGAGCAACAAAGAGGGATAGTGTGGTGGAAGAGGGATAGAGGGCAGGGAGGGAGAAGAAGAGAGAGCTTGTGTTGGGGAGACAAAGAGAGTGTTGAGGAGGGAGTGAGAGTGATAGAGTGAGTGGGTGTTCGGGGGAGAGGGAGGGAGGAGAGAAAGAGAGAGACAAGAAGTTTTAGAGATAGAGAGAGACATGTTGGGCAAAGAGAGAGCAATAGAGAGTGTGTGCATTAGGGAGAGGGATAGAGAGAGTATTGAGGTAGGAGTGAGAGTATTGAGGATAGAGAAAGAGAGAGGGAGAGAGAAATTTTAGAGAAAGAAGGAGAAGTTTCAAAGATAGAGAGAGAGAGAGTGATAAATTTTTGTCAGAGATAGTGAGAGATAGAAGTATTAGAGTGAAGGCAAGAGAAGCTTCAAACACAAAGAGAGAGAGAGACCCGAGAGAGAGAGAGAGAGATGTTGGACAGAGAGATAGAGGGAGTGAGAGATCAACAAAGAGACTAAGAGAGAGAGAGAGATAATGATGGGGAGAGAGAGTGTTAGGGAGAGAGTGTATTGAGGAGGGAGTGGGAGTGACAAGGAGAGAGATAGAGAAAGCAGAGGAGAGAAAGAAGTTTTAGAGAGAGAAGGAGAAGTCTCAAAGACAAAGAGAGAAATGGTGAGTGAGAAATTTTTGTCAGAGGCAGAGAGAGATAGAAGTATTAGAAAGAAGGCAAGAGAAGTTTTAAACATAAAGAGAGAGAAAGAAAGAGATATTGGATAAAGAGATAGAGGGTGTGAGAGAGAGACAAATAGACCAAGAGAGATACAGAGAGTGGTTAGGGGGAGAGAGTGCGAGAGATAGAGAGAAAGGGAGAGAGAAAGAGTTGGGGAGGAAGTGAGAGAGACAGAGAGAGGGTGTTGGGGAGCGAGAGATAATGCGTGTTGGCAAGAGAGGGAGAGAGACAGATAGAGAACTTTTAGAGAGAAACTAAGAGAGAAGTTTTAGAGAGAGAGGCTTGGCAAGTGAGAGAGAGATAGAGAAGTTTTAGAGAGTAAGTGAGAGGGAGAAAAAGGGAGATCAAGAGAGTGTCAAAATTTTTTTTTCCATTATACCATACCCTTTTTCTTAGTTTTAGACAGTGACTGTAAGAGAGAAAGTGAGAAAGGTGGAAACATTCTGGAAAAGAGAGAGAATGTGTTGGGGAGATAGAGAGAGAGTATTGAGGAGTAGGTGAGAGAGATAAAGAGAGGGTGAGAGGGGGAGAGAGACCGAGATTGTTGGGTAGTTATAGAGAGATAGGAAGAGTGGTAAAGAGAGAGAAGTTTCATAATGGGAGACAGAGATGGACATATTGGAGACTAAGAGAGAGAGAGAGAGAGAGAAAGAGGGAAGTTTTAGAGATAGGGAGAGACGTGTTGGACAGAGACAGCGATAGAGAAAGAGTGTGTTAGGGAGAGAGAGAGAGAGAGAGAGAGAGAGAGAGAGAATGAGAGAGGAAGGAGGGAGGAGGAGAGAGATGTGTAAGTCTAATTCTTTCCATTATGCCCTTTTTCTTAGTTTTAGAGAATGAGTGAGAGAGAGAAAGAGAGAGAGAGAGAGAGAAATTGTTAGTAAGTTATAGAGAGACAATGTCACGTGGTGTTAGCAATCTGTTTGTCATGTCTTTATTGCAGTTTACTAGTTAGGGACATTAGTGTAATTCAGTAATTGAGTCCTAGTCTATAAATTGTAATCTCAGCCACATCATTTGTAGAATAATTGATTGAATCACAATTTCTTTTCTGAACTTTCTCGTCTAGAAGTTTTGAGCTTTCTTTCTTTCTTTCTTTCTTCTGAAGTTCTTGAGAATTCCAACATGGTATCAGAGCTTTGATCCAATGGGAGAGAATATGAATTCGTTCTCACTAGCATCTCTAAATGCTTCACTAGTTTCTTTTAGCCACTCTATTTCTGTGAAATTAGACAGCAATTCCTATCTACTATGGAAACAGCAAGTTCTTGCAGCCATCAGAGGGCATGAACTAGAGAAATACATCAGTGGTGGTCAAGAAGTGCCATCAAGATTTGTAGTAGATGAGCAAGGAAGAGTTCTTGGGATCTTGAGTCAGCAGTATGTTCTTTGGAAGAAGCAAGATCAGCTCTTGCTGTCTTGGCTCCTATCAACAATGTCAGAAAGTATTCTTACAAGAATGGTGGGATGTGAATACTCATACCAGGTCTGGGAAAAGGTAGAAACTTTCTTTGCCTCTCATACAAAGGCAAAGATCAAGCAATTCAAGGCGTAGCCACAAACTGTGAAGAAGGGATCCATGACAGCTACTGAGTATCTTTTAAAGATTAAGAATCTTGTTGATTCTTTGGCTTCAATTGGTCATGTAATTACAGAAAATGACCATATAGAGGTAATTCTTGATGGTCTTTCCTCAGAATATGATGGTTTTGTTACATCCATTCTCTCTAGAACTAATCCGTATTCAGTAGAAGAAATTGAAGCATTATTGCTTGCACAAGAAAATAGAGTTGAGAAACATCATAAAGAAGTAGAGGCTATGGCAGTGAATTTTACTACACATCCTCAGAATTACAATGTAAACAGAAGTGGTCATCAAGGTTTCCCTGGTCAGTATGCAAATAGAGGAACGTTTGGAGGTAGAGGAAATTTTTTCAGAGGAAGAGTAGGTTATAACAATGGGCGGTTTGCTGGTAGGATTGGAAGGTTTTCTGATAAAAACAACATTCAATGTCAATTATGTGGGAGATATGGACATCAGTCCTGGAATTGTTATCACAGATTTGATGAAAGTTTTCAAGGACCAGCTCAAGTTTCAAGCCACTTTAGCAAGACAACCAATGGCAGTATCAAAAACACACCCTATGCAATGCTCACTTCTAATAGTAGCAGTAATGGCAATGATCAAGAATGGTATCCTGATTTTGGGGCCACTAATCATGTGACAGTAGATGCCTCTAACATTGTGCAGAAGACTCCATATAATGGAAAGGAGAAGGTGCATATTGGTAATGGCTTAGGTTTGTTCATTAAAAACATTGGTAATTCTCATATTAAGTCTTGCTTTTCTAATTAAAATCTTTACCTAAACTCACTTCTTCATGTTCCAAATATTACCAAAAGTCTTGTGAGTGTTTCTTAGTTTGCAAAAGACAATTATGTCTATTTTGAGCTCCATCCTGACTCTTGTTATGTTAAATCTTAGGATACTCATCAAATACTTTTGAAGGGGACTGTTAGAAAAGGCTTGTATGTCTTTGATCAATTTCATATTGAAAAGGAACCGTATACCACTACAAAAGTGTCAGCAACTCAGTCACCAAATGTTACTTCACCTGTTGTACATAGTTCCCATACTTCTTCATTGTTGAATTCTTGTTCTGAGTTAGACAAATGGCATGTTAGGTTGGGCCATGCCTCTATATAAGCTGTCAAGAGTGTACTCACTTCTTGTAACATTAGAATACCAAATAAAGAGCTTTCCTTTTGTTCATCTTGTTGTCTTAGCAAAATACACAAATTTCCTTTTGTCTCTTCTCAAACAGAATACTCAAAACCTCTTCAACTAATTCATTCTGATTTGTGGGGACCAGCACCAGTGCTGTCAAAAGGACACAGATATTACATACATTTTGTGGATACTTTTACCTGCTACACATGGATTTACTTTCTTAAAAGCAAGTCTAATGCATTACAGACCTTTATTTATTTCAAGAAACAAGTAGAACTTCAAACCAACCACAAAATCCTTGCCTTACAAACTGATTGGGGAGGAGAATTTAGAGCTTTCGCTGAATATTTGAAAGACCAAGGAATAGTTCATCGTGTTTCATGTCCTTATACACATGAACAAAATAGGCTTGCAGAAAGAAAACACAGATATATAACTGAGACTGGACTAGCCTTGCTTCACCAATCATCTTTACCTAGTTCATTTTGGACTGAGGCCTTTAGCACAGCTGTGTATCTCATTAATAGACTACCCACACTAGTCTTAAATGGTTCTACTCCTTTTCAAACCTTATACAAAATCAAACTTGATTATTCATTTCTTAAAGTCTTTGGGTGTGAAGCCTATCCTAACCTAAGGCCCTATAATAATCCCAAGTTTCAATTCAAATCCATTGAATGCACCTTTCTTGGTTATAGTCTAGCACACAAAGGATGCAAGTGTCTGCATCCTGATGGGAAAATAATTATATCTAGAGATGTCATATTTGATGAAAGTAGTTTTCCATTCAAGAACAGCAAGGGTTCCTCATAGTAGTCACTTTCCAGTAACAAATCACATTCTGTTTCTCCTCCACCTTCAGCCATACCTCCTATTCTATCATTCTCTACATTAACCAATGCAAGACATACTCAGAGTACCAATGCATTTGCTGAACAAACAAATAACTCATATGCACTTGCTAATAATACCAATATTATGGATTCTTTGCAACATGTTTCAGGTCCCTCTGCAGAATTTGAAGTTCCTCAACATCTGTTTCAAAATGTCCACTCAATGGTGACCCGTAGCAAAGCAAGGGCACTTAAATCAAACAACCACTCAATGGTGACTCGTAGCAAAGCAAGGGGAACTGTACCAATAGTACTTACTATTTCTAGAGGGCCTCAAACTGTTGAAGAAGCTCTTAATATACCAGAATGGAAGTGTCCCATGGATCTTGAGTATGCAGCACTCATGAGCAACAAGACATGGAGTTTAGAAGCTTTACCCAAAGATAGGAGGCCTATAGGAAATGGGTGTTTAAAGTTAAAGAAAATCCAGATGGTACTGTCAACAAATATAAAGTAAGATTAGTTGGCAAAGGGTATAATCAGGAGGCAGGAGTTGATTTTCATGAAGTTTTCAGTCCAGTAGTAAAACTAGTCACAATTCGGGTTCTCCTTACTTTGGCCTTATCAAAAGGGTGGAACATCCATCAAATAGATGTTAATAATGCCTTTTTAAATGACGATTTGAATGAAGATGTATACATGCTGCAGCCTCCTGGATATGAATCAGCTGACTCATCTCAAGTTTACAAGCTTCATAAGGCTCTCTATGGCCTTAAGCAAGCTCCTCGTGCATGGTTTCAAAAATTGTCTAAAGCTTTACTTGATCTTGGTTTTACCAAGGCAAAATGTGATTCTTCCTTGTTTCTTCAGGTTACCTCCCATCATTCTCTCTATGTTTTAGTATATGTGGATGATATTTTGATTACTGGATCTTCACCAACTTTGATTCAGAATTTGATTGATCAACTGAATGCAAAGTTTTCATTAAAGGATCTTGGGAAACTTAAATACTTCTTAGGTATTGAAGTTACTTACAGTTCTGTTGGTGCAATATACCTGTCTCAGTCCAAATACATTAAGGATCTTCTTACTAGAGCTGGTATGCAAGGTGCGAAGTCTATGCCCTCTCTTATGGCCTCAACACCAAATATCTCAGCTAGTAGTGGTTCTCCTATTTTTGATCAAGCTACATACAGGTCACTTGTGGGAGATTACAATATATTACCATTACTAGACTAGAATTATCATATAGTGTAAACAAAGCTTGTCAATTTATGCACTGTCCTACAGATGTACATTGGAAGCTAGTTAAACAAATACTGAGGTATCTAGCAGGGACCATATATCATGCTCTAGTTCTTCAAAGATCATCTGCTCCTGATCTCACCCTTTTGTGATGCTGATTGGGCATCAGACATTGATCATAGGCGTAGTACCTCAGGTTTTTGTGTATATGTTGGTCCTAATCTCATTTCTTGGTCATCTAAAAAGCAAACAACAGTGTCTAGATCAAGTACTGAAGCAGAATATAGAAGTCTTGCAAGTATAGTGGCAGAATTAGCTTGGCTGCAGTCTTTACTTAGAGAACTCAGCATTCAATTACCAAAAGTTCCTAGAATATACTGTGACAATATGAGCACAGTCAGTTTGTCAGCAAATCCGGTCCTTCATTCAAAGACTAAACATATTGAACTAGATCTCTATTTTGTTCGTGAAAAGGTAACCAATAAAGAAATTGAAGTCTATCATATTCCATCCCTTGATCAAACAGCAGATATCTTCACCAAGGCGGTCTCACCTTCAAGGTTCCTTCAACTTAGAGACAAGCTCAGTGTCATTCCTCTTCCAAGTCATGCCACTGATCTTGAAGGGGGATGTTAGAGAAAAGGGTGCAGGTGCAGGCTGCTTGTTATGTGGTGTTAGCAATCTGTTTGGTATTAGCAATCTGTTTGTCATGTCTTTATTGTAGTTTACTAGTTAGGGACATTAGTGTAATTCAGTAATTGAGTCCTAGTCTATAAATTGTAATCTCAGCCACATCATTTGTAAAATAATTCATTGAATCACAATTTCCTTTCTGAACTTTCTCGTCTAGAAGTTTTGAGCTTTCTTTCTTTCTTTCTTTCTTCTGAAGTTCTTGAAAATTCCAACAGACAGGAATAGAGATAAAGAGAAAGAAGTTTTAGAGAGAGAGACAGACATGTTGGAGAAAGAGAGAGGGAAGTTTTAGAAACAGAGAGAGGTGTGTTAGACAAAGAAAGTGTGTTGGGGAGAGAGGGAGAAAACAAGAGATAGAGAGAGAGAGCAAGGGAGAGAATGATCGATAGAAAGAGCATTAAGTCCAGTTTCTTCCATTATACCATAACCTTTTCTTAGTTTTAGAGAGTGAGTGAGAAAGAAAGAGAGAAACAAAGAGAGTTGAGGGAGAGAGAAAGTGTTGAGAAGGGAACAAGAGTGTTAGGGAGAGAGATAGAGAAAGAGAGAGGAACAAAGAGAAAAGGAGAAGTTTCAGAGACAAAGGGAGTGAGTGAGAGAAATTTTCATCAAAGAGAGAGATAGAATTATTAAGAGAAGGCATAAGAAGTTTTAAACACAATGAGATAGAGAGAGAAAGAGAGAGATAGAGAGAGAAACATGTTGGATAGAGAGATAGAAGGAGAAAGGCTGACAAAGAGAGAGAGAGATTATGACGGGGAGAAAGAGAGTGTTAGGGAGGTAGCAAGAGAGATAGAGAGAGTGTGTTAGGGGGAGAAAGAGCAAGAGACAGAGAGAGAAGGAGAAATAGCAAGAGAAAGAGAGAGCAAAAATGTGTGTGTGTTGATTAGACAGAGATGGAGAGAGAGAGTTAGGGGAGAGACAAAGTCTCTATGTGCATGTGTTGGGGAGAGAGAGAGAGATGGAGTGATTGTGTGCATTGTGGACAAAGAGAGAGAGTAAGAGAGATAGAGAGTTAGGGAGTAAGGGGAGAGAGAGTGAGTGAGAGAAGTTTTAGACAAATAAAGACATAGAGTGACAAAAACTTTAAATAGAGAGAAGATTTAGAGAGAGGAGTTGTAGAAAGTGGGTGAGAGGGAGAAAGAGAATTTTTAGAGAGTAAGTATGTGAGAGAGAGAGAGAGAGAGAGAGAGAGAGGAAGAGAGAGTTTGTGTTAGGAAGACACAAAGAGTGTTGAGGAGGGGTGAGAGAAATTTTAGACAAACAAAGAGAGAGTAAGAGAAGTTTTAAAGAGAGAGAGAAGTTTTGGAGAGAGAATTGTTCTAGAGGAAGAAAGAGACTAAGTGAGAGAGAAAGAGAAGATTTAGAGAGAAAGAGAGAGAAGTTTTAGAGAGTGAGCCAAGGAGGGAAAGTGACAGGGTTGGAGGGAGAGAGTAAGAGAGAGAACTTTTATTGAGTGAGTGAGAAGGAGAAAGAAAGAGATAGAGAGAGTCACGTTCAATTTCTTCCATTATGCCATACCCTTTTTCTTAGTTTTAGAAAGTGAGTGAGACAGAGAGATAGAGAGAGAAAGAGAGAGTTTGTGTTAGGGAGAGAAAGAAAGAGAATGTAATGGGGAGACAGAGAGAGTGTTGAGGAGGGAGCAAGAGAGATAGAGAGAGAGGTATTAAATGCACAGAGAGAGAGAGAGATAGACATGTTGAAAAGTGAGAGAGATGGAGTATGTCTCAGGCAGACAGAGAAACAGGGAGAGAGAAGTGTGTTTTGGGAAGAGAGAGAGACATGAAGTGAGAGAGAGAGGTTAGAGAAAGTGCCTGTGTTGGGAAGAGGGAGAGAGAAGGTGAGAGCACAAGAGAGAATGAGAGAGTGTGTGTTGGGTAGAAGGAGAGGGAGGGAAGTTTCAAAGAGAGACATGTTGGACAGAGAGAGTGACAGAGAGAGGGAATTGTTAAAGAAAGAGATGTGTTGGACAAAGAGGGAGTGACAAGAGAGAGAGTGTGGTAGGGGAGAGAGAGATCACGATAGAGGGAATGAGAGAGTGTGTTGGGGAGAGAGGGGGAGAGAGAGAAAGGTAGAGTGTTAAGTCCAATTTCTTCCATTATACCATACCCTTTTTCTTAATTTTAGATAGCAAGAGAGAGACATGTTTGCAAGAGAGAGATTGAATGAGAGAGAAATTTTTGTTGGAGAGATAGAGAAAAAATTATTAAAGTGAAGGTAAGAGAAGTTTTAAATAATAGAAAGACATGTTGGACAGAGAGATAGAAGGAGAGAGAGAGAGCTACAAAGAGTGATAGAGAGAGGGAGAGGGAGAGACAGAGAGAACAAGAGAGGGGGGGAATGTGTGCAAGTGCTAGGGGGAGAGAGAAGGAATATTGGGGAGGGATAGATAGAGGATGTTTAGGGGGTAGAGGGAGAGAGACATAGAGAGAGAGAGATAGTGAGAGAGAATTAGGTAGCAGGGGAGGGAGAGAGAGTGAAAGAGAAATTTTAGACAAATAAAGAGTAGATGACAGAAGGTTTAAAATGAGAGAAGTTCTAGACAGAGAAGTTTTGGAGAGGGGCATGTTAGATAAAGAGAGTGTGTACAGGGATAGAGAACGATGGTGTGTATCTTGGGGGGAGAGAGAGAAGGAGGATTTAGTGAGAGAGAATGAGACATGTTTGAGAGAGAGTGTGCTGGGAAGATATATAGAGTGCGTATGCGTGTGTGTGTTGGGAAGAGAGCGAGAGACAGAGAGAGGGAGGGAGAAAAGGAGAGAGCATGACAGAGTGGAGAGAGACAGAGAGCAAGAAAGAGGGAAAGGGTGTTAGATAGAGTGATAAAGGGGGAGAGAGGGAGAGGAAGAGAGAGCTTGTGGTAGGGAGACAAAGAAAGAGTGTTGAGGCAGGAAAGAGATAGAATGAGTGTGTGTTAGGGGGAGAGGGAGGGAGAGAGAGAGAGAGAGAGAGAGAGAGAGAGAGAGAGAGAGAGCAATAGAGAGAGAGTGTGTTGGAGAGAGAGTATTGAGGTGGTAGTGAGAGTGATAGGGTGAGAGATAGAGGAAGAGAGAGGGAGAGAGAGAAATTTTAGAAAGAGAAGGAGAGGTTTCAGAAATATAGAGAGAGTGAATGACAAATTTTTTTCGAAGACGGTGAGAGATAAAAGTATTAGAGAGAAGGCAAGAGAAGTTTTAAACGCAGAGAGAGAGAGAGAGAGAGAGAGAGAGAGAGAGAGAGAGAGAGAGAGAGAGAGTGTGTTAAGGAAGGAGAAGGAGAGATAGAGCAATGATATTTGGGGGAGAGATAGCAAGAGACAGAGGGAAGGAGAGAGAGAGAGAGAGTAAGGGAGAAAGGGATTTAGGCAAGAAACAAGAGTGATAAAGAGAGGGTGTTACGTAGAAAGAGATAGAGTGTGTTGGCAAGAGAGAGAACAAGATACATAGAGAAGTTTTAGAGAGAGAGGCAGAGAGAGAGAATGTGCCTGTGTGAGTGGATTAGGGAGAGAGAAAGATTATTGGGGAGGGATAGAGGGATACGGAAAGAGGGTGTTGGGAAGAGAGAGAAGGAGAGAGGGAGAGTAGGGGAGTGGGGGAGATAGAGTGAGAGAGTGAGAGAGAAATTTTAGACAAAGAGATATGGAGTGATAGAAGTTTTAAATAGATAGAAGATTTAGAGAGAGAAGTTTTAGATGGTGGCTGGGATGGGGAAAAAGAGAGATAGAGAGAGTGTCAAGTTCAATTTCTTCCATTACACCATGCCCTTTTTCTTAGTTTTAGAGAGTGAGTGTGTGTGAGAGAGAGGAAAAGAGAGTTTGTGTTGGGAAGACAGAGAGAGTGTTCAGAAGAGACAAGAGAGATCGAGAGAGAGGGTGATAGGGGGAGAGGGAGAGAGAGAGAGAGAGAGAGAGAGAGAGAGAGAGAGAGAGAGAGAGAGAGAGAGAGAAAGAGATTATTGGGAACTTAGAGAGAGACAGGGAGAGAGGTAAAGAGAGAGAAAGACATGTTGGAGAAGGGGAAAGGGGGAAGTTTTAGAGATGAGAAAGACTTGCTCGATAGAGAGGGAGAGGAAGAGAGTTTGTATTGTAGAGAGAGAATGATGAAGTCCCACATTCGTTAGGTAGAGAAGTCTCGGGTGTTATATATATGGGTTTGCAAACCTTCCCTTATGAGCTAACTTTTGAGGTGGAGTTAGACATGTTCATATCATATGGTAACAGAGCCTGCCCTGTTCTTGTCAGTGTAGGCCATTGATCCTAGTTCTCCATATAGGGATGTATAGTCTAAAGGGGTCAAGAATGATGAAGTCCTACATTGGTTAGGCAGAGAGGTCTTGGGTGTTATATATATATGGGTTCGCAAACCTTCCTTTATGACCTAGCTTTTGAGGCGATGTTAGGCAGGTTTATATCAGAGAATGTGTTGGGGAGACACAAAGAGTGTTGAGGAGGGAGTGAGAGAGATAGATTGAGTAGGTGTTAAAGGGAGAGAGAGAGAGAGAGGGACTATTGGGAAGTTAGAGAGAGACAAAGAGAGAGGTAAAGAGAAAGAGAAGATTTAGAGGGTGAGAAATAGATACAGTCAATAAAGAGAGAGAGGAAAGTTTTAGAGATAAAGAGGGATGTGCTGGGTAGAGATGATGAAGTCCCACATTGGTTTGGTAGGGAGGTTTTGGGTGTTATATATATGGGTTTGTAAACCTCCCCTTACAAGCTAGCTTTTGAGGTGGAGTTAGGTGGGTTCATATCATATGGTATCAGAGCCTACTCTACTCTGGTCGGTGTGGGCCATGGATCCTGGTTCTCTGTACGAGGACGTACAATCTAAAGGGATCGGGAATGATGAAGTCCCGCATTGGTTAGGTAGGGAGGTCTTGGGTATTATATATATGAGTTCGTAAACCTCCCCTTACAAGCTAGCTTTTGAGGTGGAGTTAGGTGGGTTCATATCATATGGTATCAGAGCCTACTCTACTCTGATCGGTGTGGGCCATGGATCTTGGTTCTCTGTACGAGGACATACAGTCTAAAGGGGTCGGGAATGATGAAGTCCTACATTGGTTAGATAGGGAGGTCTTGGGTGTTATATATATGGGTTTGCAAACCTCCTCTTACAAGCTAGCTTTTGAGGTGGAGTTAGGTGGGTTCATATCAAGAGAGAGCAATAGAGAGAGTATGTGTGGGGGGGAGAGAGAGAGAATGAGAGACACAGAGAGAGAGTGGAAGGGAGAAAAGTTTTAAACAGAGTGAGAGAAGTTTTAAAGAGAAAGACTTAGAGAGTACGAAGTTTCGGAGTGAGAGAGTTGTTTCAAAGGAAGAAAGAGAGTAAGTGAGAGAGAAAGAGAAGATTTAGAGAGAAAGAGAGACAAAGAGGGAGAAGTTTTAGAGTGAGTGAGAGGGAGAAAGAGAAAGAGAGATAGAGAGAGTATCAAGTTCAATTTCTTCCATTAAGCCATACCCTTTTATTTAGTTTTAGAGACTGAGTGAGAGAGATAGAGAGAGAGGAGAGAGAGAAAGAGGGTAAGAGAGAGTTAGTGTTGGGAAGACAAAGAGTGAGTATTGAGGAGCGAGCAAGAGAGACAGAGAGAGGCAAAGAGAGATTGTTTGGAGGTTATAGAGAGATAGGGAGAGAGGTAAAGAGTGAGAGAAGTTTTAGAGAATGTAAGACAAATATGTTAGATAAAGAGGGAGAAGGAAGTTTTAGAGATAGAGAGAGACATGTTGGACAGTGAGAGGTGATAGAGAAAGAGTGTGTTGGGGGGGAGAGAGAACAAGAGAGCAAGACAGAGAGAACCGAAGAGTGAGAGGGAGAGAGACTGTGTGAGAGAGAGAGAGACCGGGAGAGAGAAAGTTTTTGGGAGTCATTGAAAGAGAGAGAGAGAGAGAGAGAGAGAGAGAGAGAGAGAGAGAGACATTTTAAAGAGAGAGAAATTCTATAGAGTGAGTTATTTTAGAGGGAAAAGGAGAGTAAGTGAGAGAGAAAGAGGGAAAGAGAGGGAGAGAAAGAGAAGATTTACAGAGAAAGAGAGACACAAAGAGAGAAGTTTTAAAGAGTGAGAAGAGGAGGGAAAGAAAGAGGGGTGGAGGGAGAAAAGATTTAGAGAGTGAGTGAGAGGGAGAAAGAGAGAGATAGAGAGACTGTCGAGTTCAATTTCTTCCATTATGCCATATCCTTTTTCTTAGTTTCAGAGATAGCAAGGGAAGATAGAGGGAGAGATGTGTTCAAGAGAGAATGAGAGAGTGAGAGAGAGACTAGGAGAGAGAAAACTTTTAGAGAGACAGTTAGAGGGAGAAAGATAGTGGGAGAAGTTGTAAAGAGAGAGGGACAAAGAGCTTTGGAGGGAGAAAGAGAGTAAGTGAGAGAGAAAGAGGAATAGAAAGAGAAGATTTAGAGAGAGAGAGAAGATTTAAAGAGCGAGCCAAAGAGTGAATGAGAGAGGGGTGGAGAGAGAGTGAGAGAGAGAAGTTTTAAAGAGTGAGTGAGAGGAAGAAAGAGAGAGGGAGAAAGAGAGAGAGAGACAGAGAGAGTGTCAAGTTCAATTTCTTCCATTTTGCCATACCCCTTTTCTTAATTTTAGAGAGCGAGAGAGAGAGAGAGATAGACAAAGACACAGAGAGAATGCACTGGGGAGACAAAGAGAGAGAGAGAGTTGAAGAGGGACTGAGAGAGATAGAGGGTGTTAGCAGGAGGAGAGAGAGAGAGGGAGTGAAGTAAAGAGAGAGAGAAGTTTTTCAAAGAGAGACAGATTTGTTCGACAAAGAAAGAGAGGAAAGTTTGGGAGAGAGAGAGACATGTTGGATAGGGATAGAGTGATAGAATACATGTTGGAGAGAAAGAGAATGTAAGAGAGAGAGAGTGTGTGTGTTAAGACCAATTTGTTCCAATATACAATACACTTTTTGTTAGTTTTAGAGAGTGTGTGAGAGGGAGAAACATGTTAGACAAAGAGTGAGAGAGAGTGTGATGTGGAACCCCATAGATATTTATGATCCAGAAACCCCAAACACATAATTGATAGAGAACAAGAATAGATGGAGAACTCCCAACCTATTGAACCCCCAAATGACTGATGCAAATGGAAACACAAATAATCGGTTGATTGAAAAATCAAGAATGGAAATTCACTAGGATGTAAATACCTTGATGAAGTTCAATTCTTGATGCAATAAAGATTCAAGCCAAGCCTTGATCAAGAGTATAAAACTCCAAAACAATTCTTTTTTTCCAAGAGAGTGAGTGAGAGACAGTGCTACAGAGAGGGAGACTACAAGTGTCGGAGTATATATGAGAGAGAAAAGTTTTTAAGAGAGCGAGACAAAGAGAGAAAGAGAGAAGTTTTAGTGAGAGGGAGAAAGAGAGAGAAGAGTTCTTTAGAGACACAGAGAGAGAAGTTTTATGGAGAGAGTGAGTGTAAGAAGTTCTAGAAAGACACAGAGTGAGATAGAGAAAGAGGGAGAGGGAGACACAAAGAAAGAGAGGGGAAAGAAAGTGAGTGAGAGAGAGGGGACAAGAGAGAAAGACAAAGAGAGATGTTCTAAAAAGACACATAGAGAGAGAAAGAGAAGTTAAAGAGAACTTTCATGACAAACCAAGAAACAAAGATGGACAAAAGTTTAAGAGTGAGATGCAAGAGAGAGAGGGAGGGAGAGAGAGAAAGAGAGACAAAGAGAGAAAGAAAGGAAGAAGTTTCAAAGAGGGAGAAAGCGACATAAGATTGAAAGATCCAAACCTTCCTCTTTGGAGCGGAAATGGACATGGCCAAAACATATAAAGATCAGCATAGTCGCTCATCAGGACATATCTATCCGGATAGAGGATAGTCTAGTCTAGATCGATTCATAGAGTGAGGGAGAAAGAGAACGAGTGAAAGAGGACTTTTTTATAGAGAAGGACAATAGGTGAGAGAGAGTGGGAAAGAGAGAGAGATGCTTTAGAGAGAGTGAGAAAAGTCAGAGAGAAAGAGAGAGGTTCGATAAAGATGCAGAGAAAGAGTGAGAGGAGTTTTAGAGAGAGAGAGAGGGAAAGAGAGAGAACTTTCTGTACAAATTGAGAAACAGAGAGAAAAGTTTCAGAGAGAGTAAGACAGAGATAGTAAGTCAGTGAGTGCCAAAATGAGGGGAACAGAAAGAATGAGAGAGAGATAGAGAGAAAGAGAAGGAATCTATAAAGACATACAGAGAGAAAGAGAAAGGGAAGTTAGAGAGAATTTTGTTGAAAAACCAAGAAACAGAGATGGAGAGAAGTTTAGGAGTGAGCATGTGAGAGAGAGAGGGAGGGAGGGAAGGAGAGGCAGAGAGAGAAAGAGAGGGAGAAGTTTTAGAGAAA
Source organism: Dicorynia guianensis (assembly GCA_037013595.1). Lineage (NCBI taxonomy): Eukaryota > Viridiplantae > Streptophyta > Magnoliopsida > Fabales > Fabaceae > Dicorynia > Dicorynia guianensis. The sequence goes on from JASUAB010000015.1 coordinate 10,558,409, forward strand.
GAAAGAGAAAGGAAGAGAGTGAGGGAGAAAGAGATAGAAATTTTAGGTTGAGAAAGAAAGAGTAAAAGAGAAGTTCTTGGGAGGGAAAGACAATGAGTTAGAGATAGTAGGATGGAGAGAGAGATGTATCAGAGAGAGTGAGAGAGAGATGCACAGAGAGAGAAGGGGAAGTTTTAGAGAGAGAGAACTTTCTTTACAAAATGAGAAACGAAGAGAGAGAAGTTTTACAAAGGGTGTAAGAGAGGCAATAAGTCAATGAATACTGGAATGAGGAGGAGAAACAGAGCAAGAGAGAGAAGTTTTAAAGAGTGTGAGAGAGAGATAGAGAGAAGTTCTATAAAGAGAGAGAGAGAGAGACAGAGAGAGAGAGAGAGAGAGAGAGAGGGAAGTTAAAGAGAACTTTCTTGACAAAGAAAGAAGCAGAGAAGGAGAGAAGTTTAAGAGTGAGCATGCAAATGAGAGAGAAGAAGGGAGAGAGCGAGAGACAGAGAGCAAAAAAAAGAGAGAAGTTTCAGAGAAAGAGTGAGAAAGGGAGATAAGGGATACAAAGAGAGGGGGGAGAGAGAGAGTGAAAGAGAAGCATTCAAAAGAGAAAGAGAGAGAGCAAGTAAGATAAAGTGGGATAGAGAGAGATAGCAAGCAAAAGATAAAAAGAAAGAAATCAAAAGTCAGTGAGTGCTAAAGTGAGTGGGAAAGAGAGAGGGACAGAGAAAGAGAGAAAGTAAGAAAGTGAGAGAGAGAGGGAGAGGGGGAGGGGGGACAGGATTCAAAGAAACAGAGTGAGAGAGAGAAAGGGATGCTTTACAGAGAAAGAAAGAGAAGTTTCAGATGGAGGAAAGTTTTAGATAGACTGAGAGAGAAAGAGAGCAAAGTTTCAGAGAGAGAGCAAGAGAGAAAGGGAAAGAGCAAGATAGAAAGAGAGTGAAAGAGAGAGAAATTTCTGAGAGAACACAAGAGAGAGAAGGAGAGGAGAAGGGGAGAGAAAGAGAGGGAGAGATGGAGAAAGACTGACAAAGAGAGCGGGAGATAGAGAAGTTTCAGATAAAGCAAGAGAGAAGGGGACAAAGAGGGAGGGAAAGAGAGTGAGTGAGAGAGAGTGTTGTGGAGAGGAATCCTGAGAGTGTGGAGTGTATTGGAGAGAGAGAAAGGGAGAGTGGTTTTAGAGAGAGTGAGACAGAGAGAGAAAGAGAGAAGTTTTAAAGGGAGAGAGAAACAGAGAGAAGAGTTCTTTAGAGACAGAGAGAGGGAGAAGTTTTCTAGAGAGAGTGAGTGTGAGTGTGGCAAGTTCTATAGAGACACAGAGTGAGATAGAAAAAGAGAGAGAGGGAAACACAAAGAGAGAGTGGGGAAAGAGAGAGAGATAAAGACAGAGGTTCTATAAAGACACACAGAGAGAGAAGGGGAAGTTAAAGAGGACTTTCTTGACAAACCAAGAAACAGAGATGGAGAGAAGTTTAAGAGTAAGCACACAAGAGAGTGATGAGGGAGAGAGAGAGAGAGAGAGAGAGAGAGAGAGAGAGAGAAGGAGAAGCTTCAGAGAAAGACAGAGAAAGGGAGGGAGTGAGGGAGAGAGAGAAAGAGTGAAAGAGTGAGAGATGTTTTAGAGAGAGTGAGAGAAGATAGAGAGAGGTTTAATAAAGAGTCAGAGAGATAGTGAGAGAAGTTTTAAAGAGAGAGAACTTTCTTTACAAGTTGAGAAACAGAGAGAGATAGTAAGTCAGTGAGTGCCAGAATGAAGGGAAGCAAGAGAGTGAGAGAGAGAAGTTTCAGAGAGTATGAGAGAGAGATAGAGAGAAAGAGAGGAGTTCTGTAAAGACATACACGAGAGAGAGAGAGAGAGAGAGAGAGAGAGAGAGAGAGAGAGAGAGGGAGGGAGGGAAGTTAGAGAGAACTTCCTTGAGAAAGTAAGAAACATAGATGGAGAGAAGTTTAAGAGTGAGCACGTGAGAGAGAGAGGGAGGGAGAGAGAGAGAGTAAAGAAATAGAGGGAGAAGTTTTATAGAAAGAAAGAGAAAGGGGGAGGTGATGATAAAGCATGGTGGATACAACTGATCCAATTCAAATTCCAAGTGGTCCAATTACAAGAGCTAGAGCTAAAAGGTTCAAGGAGGCTTTCAATGGATTCATGCAGAGCATTTGGGTTGAGGAGTGCTTTATAAGGCCCAAATACTTAGACTCAAGTGCAGATCAAGGGTGGATTTCATTGGTCCAAGTGGTGGAGTAATTTCAGCCTTGTTTCTAAAGCCCATACACTTGGAAGGATCAATTTTAGCCTTTTTATTGAAGCCCATACACTTGGAGGGATTACTTTCAGCTCAAGCATGTGGATTTGAGAGAATCAAGGAGATTAGATTTGGCTGATTATTACCTAGCGAATTTGGGATAACTTTCCTTTTTTATGGGATTTGGTCAGCCTTTTGGATTATATCTTCAGCAATTATTACATTGGGCTGATTATATGGCTAATTATTCTCTTGTAAAGGCTGACATGCCATAATTATAGGGATTACCTTCCTTTTGCTATTTGTTTCCTTTTTCAAATTGTAATAACTCAGCCTATATATATGTATACCAAGGCTGAGAAGTGGAGATCAGTTTTCTACATAAAAGTTGAGAGTTTTCTCTTTGGTTCTTTGAAGAACTTTCTGAACTTATCAAGAACTTGTTCTTGTGGCGTTCATCCGACTTATCAAATGGTTCACCATCCCGTTTGTGGCATCTACACATACCAAGGTTCGTGTTTTATTATAAACATCGGGTCGAGGTTTCCACCTACAAAATCTGATTATAGAACGGTCTTGGGAATCAATTTCGTTGACGGGTCTCGTTATTCTTGGCGGGGTTCGCATCATTTTGGTATTAGAGCACGGTTCTAGTCTCAGGTTTTGCCTATCCAATTTTAGTTTTTTGCAGCCAATATTCTTTGTTTTCTTTTGTTTAGATTCCAACTTCAGTTGATACATATTCAAAAAAAAAAAGAAAGAAAGAAAGAAAAGAAGAGCTTCAGGAAAAAAAAAAGAAAGAAAAAAAAAGCTGCGAAACAAAAGAAAAAAAAAAGTAGTATTCAGCAAAAAGAAAGAAGAACAAGTCAGAAACTGCCAAAAAAAAACTCCCCTTTTAGTGATTTTATTGATTCCCTTGATTCCATACTCTTCCTTGAATCATTGATAAGCTTGTGATTGAATTGTTGCTGGTACAAGTTCTTGTTCTTGTTTGGATAAGTTTGAAAAGAATTGAAAGAGAAAATTATGAGTGGAAAAAGGCAAGAGTGGTAAGAACAATAAAGGGAAAAAGCCAAATTTATTGTGTGAAAACACGAGTGTTGAGAGAATTGCATTTAAACAAAAAAATACGTGAGGGAAATAATTTGTGAGGTCTTTTATTTTCTAACATTTTTTTTGCAGCAAAAACATGTCAGACAAAGCCATTCCCACAAGTTCTTCAGGAGGGGTTGATCCAAAGCTACTTATGGATGCATTAATGGAAGAGATGAGAAGAGTGTTAAGAGCAGAAATGGAGCAAGTTCATGAACGGTTGGATAAGGTAGAGAATGAACGCATGAGGCAACCACAAAATGTACAGAATGTGCATAGGAGGGAAAGAGTTCAGCCAAGGGAAGTAAGGGTTGAAGATGAAGATTATTATGGAGCTGGTTTTGATGAGGAAGATGATCAGAATTCCATTGTTAACAATAGGAGATATGGTGGATGGGGGTAGAGGAGTTAGGAATCGAGAAGATAATAACTTGGGTAGCATAAAGATGAAGGTTCCATCATTTCAAGGTAGGTCTGATCCGGAAGCCTATCTTGAATGGGAGAAGAAGATGGAGTTTATTTTTGATTGCCACAACTATTCTGAAGCAAAGAAGGTAAAATTGGCAGCCATTGAGTTTTCTGATTATGCCATTTTTTGGTGGGATCAAATGGTGTTAAATAGGAGGCGAAATGGAGAACGGCCAGTGGAAACTTGGGAGGAGATGAAGATGATGATGAGAAAGTGGTTTGTCCCAAGTCATTACTACCGTGAGTTATACAAGAAGTTGCAAGGTTTGCGGCAAGGAAACCAGAGTGTTGAGGATTACTATAAGGAGATGGAGATTGCAATGATCCGGGCTAATGTTGAGGAAGATCGTGAAGCTACAATGGCTAGGTTCTTGCTTGGATTAAATCAAGAAATACAAGATAGAGTGGAGATGCAACATTATGTGGAATTAGAGGATATGGTGCACATGGCTATCAAAGTGGAGCAACAACTCAAGAGGAGGGGTAGCTCACATGCAGCCCAAAATTCAAATTCTACTTCTTGGAAACCAAGATATACAAAGAAAGAGGACAAGCCTCAAGCATTCCCAACACCCAAACACAAATCTGAGCATAAAACTGAGAACTCTAGCCATGTTTCTCAAGGTAAAATTGAATCATCCACTACTCGAAATTGTGATATTAAGTGCTTTAAATGTCAAGGTAGGGGACATATAGCAAGCCAATGTCCAAACAAAAGGATTATGGTGATGCGAGACAATGGAGAAGTTGAGACTGAAAGCGAAGAAGACACCCAATCTATGCCACCATTAGAAGATGCGGATGATGTAGAATATGCTGCTGAAGGAGAATTGCTAGTGGCAAGAAGAGCCCTAAGCATGCAGGCCAAAGATGAAGAAGAAGTGCAGTGAGAAAACATTTTTCACACTCGGTGCAACGTCAAAAACAAGGTATGCAGTGTAATTATTGATGGAGGAAGTTGTACTAATGTTGCTAGCTCAACTATGGTTGAAAAATTAGGGCTACCCACAATGAAACATCCTAAACCATACAAGTTGCAATGGCTCAATGATAGTGGTGAATTAAAGGTGAATAAACAGGTGCTGGTCTCTTTTCGCATTGGAAAGTATGAGGATGAAGTTTTATGCAATGTAGTTCCAATGCAAGCAGGACATTTGCTATTAGGCCGACCATGGCAATTTGATCGGCAAGTAAAGCATGATGGCTACACAAACAAGTACTCATTTGTGTTTAAGCAAAAAACGATCACTCTAGCTCCTATGACACCAAGACAAGTTTATGAAGATCAAGTGAGGCTACAAAAAGAGAGTGAACAAAAACGGAGTGAAGAAAGAGAGAAGAATAAATTGAGTGAAAGTTTGAGAGAGCAAACAGGAGAGGACAAGAAAATTGAGAGAGAGAAAAAGAGAGCTAAATCAGCCATTGAGACAAAAAAAGAGAAAACACAACAGATCTTTTATGCAAGAGCAAGTGAAGTGAAAAGAGCAATGTTTTCAAATCGGCCAATGATTGTACTTTTGTACAAAGAGGCATTTTTGAACACTAACAAGATTGATCTTACTTTACCTAGTTCTATTGTTTCTCTTTTGCAGGATTATGATGATATCTTTCTTGAGGAGTTCCCAAATGGTTTACTCCCTATCCGAGGGAATGAGCATCAAATCGACTTCATACTTGGTGCTTCCATTCCAAACCGATCAGCCTACCGAGTTAATGCTGAGGAGACAAAGCAGTTACATCCTACCAGAAGATTTTCACATTTTGAAATTGCTTTGCCTAGTTCTATTATTGAATTTGGTTATAATTGTACTATTCATTCTGCCACAAGATTTTCACCTTTTGAAATTGTTTATAGTTTTAATCCTTTAACTCCATTGGATTTAACACCATTAGCTTTGACAGAGTGTGTTAATTTAGATGGCAAAAAGAAAGCTGAATTTGTCAAGCAGATACATGAGAAGGCAAAGTTCAACATTGAGCATCGAATAGAACAATATGTGAAACAAGCCAACAAAGGGCGTCATAAGCTCATTTTTGAACCTGGAGATTGGGTTTGGTTGCATATGAGGAAAGAAAGATTTCTAGCACAAAGGCATTCTAAGTTGCTTCCAAGAGGGGATGGACCATTCTAAGTTCTTGAGTGCATAAATGACACTGCATACAAGCTAGATTTGCCAGGTGAGTATAATGTTAGTGCCACTTTCAATGTTACTGATTTAACCCCCTTTGATGTAGGTGATGATTTGAGGACAAATCCTCTTCAAGAGGAGGGGAATGATGATAAAAGCATGGTGGATACAACTGATCCAATTCAAATTCCAAGTGGTCCAATTACAAGAGTTAGAGCTAAAAGGTTCAAGGAGGCTTTCAATGGATTGATGCAGAGCATTTGGGTTGAGGAGTGCTTTATAAGGCCCAAATACTTAGACTCAAGTGCAGATCAAGGGTGGATTTCGTTGGTCCAAGTGGTGGAGTAATTTCAGCCTTGTTTCTAAAGCCCATACACTTGGAAGGATCAATTTTAGCCTTTTTATTGAAGCCCATACACTTGGAGGGATTACTTTCAGCTCAAGCATGTGGATTTGAGAGAATCAAGGAGATTAGATTTGGCTGATTATTACCCAGCGAATTTGGGATCACTTTCCTTTTTTATGGGATTTGGTCAGCCTTTTGGATTATATCTTCAGCAATTATTACATTGGGCTGATTATATGGCTAATTATTCTCTTGTAAAGGCTGACATGCCATAATTATAGGGATTACCTTCCTTTTGCTATTTGTTTCCTTTTTCAAATTGTAATAACTCAGCCTATATATATGTATACCAAGGCTGAGAAGTGGAGATCAGTTTTCTACATAAAAGTTGAGAGTTTTCTCTTTGGTTCTTTGAAGAACTTTCTGAACTTATCAAGAACTTGTTCTTGTGGCGTTCATCCGACTTATCAAATGGTTCACCATCCCGTTTGTGGCGTCTACACATACCAAGGTTCGTGTTTTATTATAAACATCGGGTCGAGGTTTCCACCAACAAAATCTGATTGTAGAACGGTCTTGGGAATCAATTTCGTTGACGGGTCTTGTTATTCTTGGCGGGGTTCGCATCAGGAGGGTGAGGGAGTAAGAGACAGAATTTTTAGGTTGAGAAAGAAAGAGTGAAAGAGAAGTTCTTAAGAGGGAAAGATATTGAGTTAGAGATAGTGGGAAAGAGAGAGAGATGTATCAGAGAGAGTAAAAAGATAGATAGAGAAAAAGAGAGAGGTTTAATAAAGGCATTGAGAGAGAAAGGAAAGTTTTAGAGAGAGAGAGAGAGAACTTTCTTTACAAATTGAGAAATGAAGAGAGAGAAGTGTCAGATAGAGTGAGAAAGAGATAGTAAGTTAGTGAGTGCCAGAATGTGGGGGAGAAACAGAGTAAGAGATAGAAGTTTTAAAGAGTGTAAGAGAGAGATAGAGAGAAAGAGAAAGGTTCTATAAGGACACAGAAAGAGTGAGAAAGGAAAGTTAGGGAGAACTTTCTTGTCAAACCAAGAAATATAGAAGGAGAGAAGTTTAAGAGTGAGCACACAAGAGAGAGAGAGGGAGGGAGAGAGTGAGAGATAGAGAGAGAAAAGAAGAGAGAAGTTTCAGAGAAAGAACAAGAAAGGGAGAGAAGGGGACACAAAGAGAGGGGGGGAGAGAGAGACAAAGAGTGGAAGAGAAGCTTTTGAGAGAGAAGAGAGTGAAAGAGAGAGAGAAATTTCAAAGAAAGTAAGGGAGAGATAGAGAGATAGAGAGAAAGAGAGAGGTTCTATAAAGACACAGAGAAAAAGAGAAGTTTTAAAGAGAGAGAGAGAGAGAGAGAGAGAGAGAGAGAGAGAGAGAGAGAGAGAGAGAGAGAGAACTTTCTTGAGAAACTGAGAAACAGAGAGAGAGAAGTTTCAAATAGAGAGAGAGATAGTAAGTCAAAGGAGCTAGAATAAGGGCAAGAGAGGAAGAGAGAAAGAGAGTGAGATAGAGAAGTTTTAGAGAAAGAAAACGAGAGAGAGAGTTGGAGGGAGAGAACTTTCTTGACAAACCGAGAAACAAAGAGAGAGAAGTTTTGGAGAGAATGAGAAAGAGAAACATAAGTTTTAGACACAGAGAGAGATAAAGGGAAGTATTGAAGAATGCAAGAAAGAGAGAGACAGAAAGAGACTAAGAGAGGGAAAGAAAGGAAAATAGTTTCGAAGAGAGATGCAGAAGTTTCAAAGAGGGAGATAGAGAGAGGTTCAAAGCAAGAGAGAGACAAAAGTTTTCAGGAGAGAGAGATAGAGAAAGAAAGAGAAGTTTTAGAGTGAGAGTGTTCTAGAGAGCAAGAGAGACATAGAGAAAGTGAAGTTTTAGGGAGAGAAAGAGAGATAGCGAGTAAGATAAAGTGGGATAGAGAGAGATAGCAAACGAGAGATAAAAAGAGAGACATCATAAGTCAGTGAGTGCTAGAGTGAATGGGAAAGAGAAAAAGAGTAAGTCAGAAATGAGAGAGAGAGAGAGAGAGAGAGAGAGAGAGGGAGAGGTTTTAAAGAAAGAGAATGACAGAGAGAGAAAGGGATATTTTACAGATAGGGAAAGAGAAGTTTTAGACAAACGGAAGTTTTAGAGAGACTGAAAGAGAAAGGAAAGTTTTAGAAAGAGAGCAAGAGAGAAAGGGAAAGAGCAAGATAAAAAGAGAGTGGGAGAGAGACAAGTTTCAAAGAGAACACAAGAGAGAGAGGGAGAGAGAGGAGGGAAGAGATGGAGAAAGACAAGGAGAGCAAGAATAGAGAAGTTTCAAATAAAGCAAGAGAGAAGGGGATAGAGAGAGAGGGAAAGAGAGTGTGATGCGGAACGCCATGGATATTCAAGATCCAGAAACCCCAAACACACAATTGATAGAGAACAAGAACAGATGGAGAACTCCCAACCTATTGAACCCCCAAATGACTAATGCAAATGGAAACGCAAATAATCGGTTGATTGAGGAATCAAGAACAGAAATTCACTAGGATGTAAATACCTTGATGAAGTTCAATTCTTGATGCAATAGAGATTCAGGCCAAGCCTTGAACAAGAGTATAAAACTCCTAAAACAAATCTGTTTTTTCATTCATTCTGCTAAAACTCGTCCATAGACTAGGGTATTTATACCCCCACAAGTTCAATAACCTAGACTATTAGGTTAGGCCTTAAACATGGGCCTCCCAATAAGAAATACAAGCCCAAACGAAATTGCAAGTAGTAAACTGCCCAAAAACTAATCTATTAACTTGGAATACGAATTAAACATAGATTGGACCAATTTTGCAAATTCAGCCAATTTGATTAGGTGAAGCTCCATTGGCCTTCATTGCATCTTGAGCTTCCATTCCTTCTAACATTCTGCCCATATAAGTTTGAAGTGATTCCTTGAACTTTTTGGCCCTCAATCTTGTAATTGGTCCTTGAGGTAATGTTAGCTCATCCACTGCTCCTCTTCTCTTGCCATCCATGCTTGTGCTCACATCATTCCCTCCCTCCTCAAAAGGATTCATCCTCGAATCTGAATCAAGTTTAAAAAGAGATAGGTCAGAAACATTGAAAGTGGCACTTACATTATACTCACCTGGCAAGTCTATCTTGTATGCATTATCATTGATGCACTCCAAGACTTGGAATGGTCCATCGCCCCTTGCATCAAGCTTTGACTTCCTTTGCTGTGAAAATCTCTCCTTTCGCATGTGTAACCAAACCCAATGTCCGAGTTCAAAGATAACTTGCTTTCTACCCTTATTGGCCCGTTGTGCATATATGCGGTTTTTCTTCTCAATCTTCTCACGTGCTTTCTCATGTATTGTTTTAACCATTTCTGCCTTTTTCTTTCCATCTAAGCTAGCAATTTCACTCAAAGGCAAAGGCATTAAATCTAACAAGTCAATGGATTAAAACCATACACAATTTCAAATGGTGAAAAACCTGTGGAAGAATGTATAGCACGATTATATGCAAACTCAATAAATGGCAAACAATCCTCCCAAGTTTTCAAATTCTTACCAATGATAGAACGCAACAAGGTTCCTAAAGTCCTATTCACTACTTCAGTTTGTCCATCAGTTTGTGGGTGACATGTAGTAGAAAACAAAAGTTTAGTACCTAACCTTCCCCACAACACTCTCCAAAAGTGACTTAGGAACTTAACATCTCTATCTGAAACAATGGTTCTTGGCACACCATGAAGCCGAACCACTTCCCTAAAGAAAAGGTCAGCAATATTTGTTGCATCATCAGTCTTATGGCAAGCAATGAAATGAGCCATCTTACTAAATCTATCCACAACAACAAATATGCTATCCCTACCCTTCCTAGTCCTAGGTAAACCCAAAACAAAGTCCATGGATATGTCTGTCCAAGGTTCATTAGGCACAAACAAGGGTGTATACAAACCATGAGGCATCAACTTAGACTTAGCTTGTTTGCATGTAATACACTTGGAACAAACTTTTTCAACATCTTTCCTCATTTTTGGCCAATAAAAATGTTCACTAAGCATATCTAAAGTCTTTTGCACACCAAAATGCCCCATTAATCCTCCACTATGTGATTCCCTCACAAGCAACTCTCTAATAGAACATGTAGGAATGCATAATTGTTTTTTCCTAAAAAGAAATCCCTCATGCCTATAGAACTTGTTATGTGCAGCATGTTCACAAGCTTGATACACATCACCAAAATCAGAATCATTGGCATACAACTCTTTCAAATGTTCAAAACCAAGTAATTTGGAGCTAAGCATAGAAATCAAAGCATACCTCCGTGATAGTGCATCAGCAACAACATTATCTTTCCCTTGCTTGTACTTGATCACATATGGGAATATTTCAAGATACTCTACCCACCTTGCATGCCTCTTGCTCAGCTTGCCTTGTGCCTTTAAGTACTTGAGCGATTGGTGATCACTATGTATGACAAACTCCTTAGGCAGCAAATAATGTTCCCACACTTCAAGAGCTCTCACCAAAGCATAGAACTCCTTATCATAAGTGGAGTAGTTCAAAACAGGTCCACTCAACTTTTCGCTGAAATATGCTATGGGTCGGTTTTCCTGCATCAAAACAGCTCCTATACCAACCCCAGAAGCATCACATTCAATTTCAAAAGTTTTAGAAAAATCAGGCAAGCTTAAAACAGGTGCAGTACATAACTTTTCCTTTAAAGTGTTAAATGCTTCTTCTTGTTCTTTAACATTCAGATTCAATGCATGCCTAGCAACAAGAGATTCACCATGAGCAGCATATTCATGATGATAAAGGCATAGTGGAAACAGCTGATCCAATTCAAATTCCAAGTGGTCCGGTTACAAGAGCTAGCTAAAAGGTTCAAGGAGGCTTTCAATGGATTGATGCAGAGCATTTGGGTTGAGGAGTGCCTTTTAAGGCCCAAATACTTAGACTCAAGTGCAGACCAAGGGTGGATTTCGTTGGTCCAAGTGGTGGAGTAATTTCAGCCTTGTTTCTAAAGCCCATACACTTGGAAGGATCAATTTTAGCCTTTTTATTGAAGCCCATACACTTGGAAGGATTACTTTCAGCTCAAGCATGTGGATTTGAGAGAATCAAGGAGATTAGATTTGGCTGATTATTACCCAGCGAATTTGGGATAACTTTCCTTTTTTTATGGGATTTGGTCAGCCTTTTGGATTATATCTTCAGCAATTATTGCATTGGGCTGATTATATGGCTAATTATTCTCTTGTAAAGGCTGACATGCCATAATTATAGGGATTACCTTCCTTTTGCTATTTGTTTCCTTTTTCAAATTGTAATAACTCAGCCTATATATATGTATACCAAGGCTGAGAAGTGCAGTTCAGTTTTTCTAGATAAAAGTTGAGAGTTTTCTCTTTGGTTCTTTGAAGAACTTTCTGAACTTATCAAGAACTTGTTCTTGTGGCGTTCATCCGACTTATCAAATGATTCACCATCCCGTTTGTGGCGTCTACACATACCAAGATTCATGTTTTCTTATAAACATCGGGTCGAGGTTTTCACCTACAAAATCTGATTGTAGAACGGTCTTGGGAATCAATTTTGTTGACGGGACTCGTTATTCTTGGCGGGGTTCGTATCATTTTGGTATCAGAGCACAGTTCTAGTCTCAGGTTTTGCCTATCCAATTTTAGTTTTTTTTTGCAGCCAATATTCTTTGTTTTCTTTTGTTTAGATTCCAACTTCAGTTGATACATATTCAAAAAAAAAAAAGAAAGAAAGAAAAAAAAAAGCTGCGAAAAAAAGAAAAAAAAAAGTAGTATTCAGCAAAAAGAAAGAAGTCAGAAACTGCCAAAAAAAACTCCCCTTTTAGTAATTTTATTGATTCCCTTGATTCCATACTCTTCCTTGAATCATTGATAAGCTTGTGATTGAATTGTTGCTGGTACAAGTTCTTGTTCTTGTTTGGATAAGTTTGAAAAGAATTGAAAGAGAAAATTATGAGTGGAAAAAGGCAAGAGTGGTAAGAACAATAAAGGGAAAAAGCCAAATTTATTGTGTGAAAACACGAGTGTTGAGAGAATTGTATTTGAACAAAAAATACGTGAGGGAAATAATTTGTGAGGTCTTTTATTTTTTAACATTTTTTTTGCAGCAAAAACATGTCAGACAAAGCCATTCCCACAAGCTCTTCAGGAGGGGTTGATCCAAAGCTACTTATGGATGCATTAATGGGAGAGATGAGAAGAGTGTTAAGAGCAGAAATGGAGCAAGTTCATGAATGGTTGGATAAGGTAGAGAATGAACGCATGAGGCAACCACAAAATGTACAGAATGTGCATAGGAGGGAAAGAGTTCAGCCAAGGGAAGTAAGGGTTGAAGATGAAGAGTATTATGGAGCTGGTTTTGATGAGAAAGATGATCAGAATTCCATTGTTAACAATAGGAGATATGGTGGATGGGGTAGAGGAGTTAGGAATCGAGAAGATAATAACTTGGGTAGCATAAAGATGAAGGTTCCATCATTTCAAGGTAGGTCTGATCCGGAAGCCTATCTTGAATGGGAGAAGAAGATGGAGTTTATTTTTGATTGCCACAACTATTCTGAAGCAAAGAAGGTAAAATTGGCAGCCATTGAGTTTTCTGATTATGCCATTGTTTGGTGGGATCAAATGGTGTTAAATAGGAGGCGAAATGGAGAACGGCCAGTGGAAACTTGGGAGGAGATGAAGAAGATGATGAGAAAGCGGTTTGTCTCAAGTCATTACTACCGTGAGTTATACAAGAAGTTGCAAGGTTTGCGGCAAGGAAACCAGAGTGTTGAGGATTACTATAAGGAGATGGAAATTGCAATGATCCGGGCTAATGTTGAGGAAGATCGTGAAGCTACAATGGCTAGGTTCTTGCATGGATTAAATCAAGAAATACAAGATAGAGTGGAGATGCAACATTATGTGGAATTAGAGGATATGGTGCACATGGCTATCAAAGTGGAGCAACAACTCAAGAGGAGGGGTAGCTCACATGCAGCCCAAAACTCAAGTTCTACTTCTTGGAAACCAAGATATACAAAGAAGGAGGACAAGCCTCAAGCATTCTCAACACCCAAACACAAATCTGAGCATAAAATTGAGAACTCCAGCCATGTTTCTCAAGGTAAAATTGAATCATCCACTACTCGAAATCGTGATATTAAGTGCTTTAAATGTCAAGGTAGGGGACATATAGCAAGCCAATGTCCAAACAAAAGGATTATGGTGATGCGAGACAATGGAGAAGTTGAGACTGAAAGCAAAGAAGACACCCAATCTATGCCACCATTAGAAGATGCGGATGATGTAGAATATGCTGCTGAAGGAGAATTGCTAGTGGCAAGAAGAGCCCTAAGTGTGCAGGCCAAAGAAGAAGAAGAAGTGCAGCGAGAAAACATTTTTCACACTCGGTGCAACGTCAAAAACAAGGTATGTAGTGTAATTATTGATGGAGGAAGTTGTACTAATGTTGCTAGCTCAACTATGGTTGAAAAATTAGGGCTACCCACAATGAAACATCCTAAACCATACAAGTTGCAATGGCTCAATGATAGTAGCGAATTAAGGGTGAATAAACAGGTGCTGGTCTCTTTTCACATTGGAAAGTATGAGGATGAAGTTTTATACGATGTAGTTCCAATGCAAGCAGGACATTTGCTATTAGGCTAACCATGGCAATTTGATCGGCAAGTAAAGCATGATGGCTACACAAACAAGTACTCATTTGTGTTTAAGCAAAAAACGATCACTCTAGCTCCTATGACACCAAGACAAGTTTATGAAGATCAAGTGAGGCTACAAAAAGAGAGTGAACAAAAACGGAGTGACGAAAGAGAGAAAAATAAATTGAGTGAAAGTTTGAGAGAGCAAACAGGAGAGGACAAGAAAATTGAGAGAGAAAAAAAGAGAGCTGATTCAACCATTGAGACAAAAAAAGAGAAAACACAAAAGAGCTTTTATGCAAGAGCAAGTGAAGTGAAAAGAGCAATGTTTTCAAATCAGCCAATGATTGTACTTGTGTACAAAGAGGCATTTTTGAACACTAATGAGATTGATCCAACTTTGCCTAGTTCTATTGTTTCTCTTTTGCAGGATTATGATGATGTCTTTCCCAAGGAGGTCCCAAATGGTTTACCCCCTATCCGAGGGATTGAGCATCAAATTGACTTCATACCCAGTGCTTCCATTCCAAACCGACCAGCTTACCGAACTAATCCCGAGGAGACAAAGGAGTTACAACAGCAGGTTAGTGAATTGATGGAAAAGGGGTATGTGAGAGACAGCATGAGTCCATGTGCTGTTCCGATGATTTTGGTGCCTAAGAAGGATGGGTCATGGAGAATGTGTGTTGATTGCTGAGCCATCAACAATATTACGGTAAAGTACCGCCACCCTATTCCTCGCTTAGATGATATGTTAGATGAGCTACATGGTGCTTGTGTGTTTTCAAAAATTGACTTGAAAAGTGGATATCATCAAATCAGAATGAAAGAGGGAGACGAATGGAAAACTGCTTTTAAAACAAAACATGGATTGTATGAGTGGTTAGTAATGCCATTTGGACTAACTAATGCACCAAGTACTTTCATGTGATTAATGAACCATGTTTTGCATCCTTTTATAGGCAGGTTTGTTGTTGTGTATTTTGATGATATACTCATTTATAGCAAGAGTTTGGCTGATCATATTTTGCATTTGAAATCTGTTCGGGATGTGCTTAGAAAAGAGAAATTGTATGCTAACATGAAAAAGTGCACCTTTTGCACCGATAAGCTTGTGTTTCTTGGCTATGTTGTGAGTGCACAGGGTATGCAAGTTGATGAAGAGAAGGTTCGTGCAATCCAAGAGTGGCCAAAACCCACAAGTGTAGGCCAAGTCCGAAGTTTCCATGGACTTGCAAGTTTTGACCGACGGTTTGTGAAAAACTTTAGTAGCATAGCTGCACCACTTACTGAAGTGATCAAGAAAGACATTGGGTTCAAATGGGAGGAAAAGCAAGAAGAGGCATTCAAACTACTCAAGGAAAAATTGTCTCATGCACCTTTACTTGCTTTACCTGATTTTACTAAAACATTTGAAATTGAATGTGATGCTTCAGGTATAGGAATAGGTGCTGTTCTTATGCAAGGTGGACGACCAATTGCGTATTTTAGTGAGAAGCTTAATGGGGCAACTTTAAACTACCCTACTTATGACAAGGAAATGTATGCATTGGTCCGAGCATTGGAGACATGGCAACACTACCTTTGGCCTCAAGAGTTTGTGATTCACACTGATCATGAGTCCTTGAAGCATCTGAAGGGCCAACACAAGTTGAATAGGAGGCATGCATGATGGGTAGAGTTCATTGAGACATTCCCATATGTCATCCGATATAAGCAAGGTAAGGAAAATGTCGTCGCTGATGCACTCTCTCGCAGGTATGCCTTGATTTCTACTCTTGAAGCAAAATTGCTTGGTTTTGAACACATTAAAGAACTGTATCCATTAGACCAAGATTTCTGTGAAGAGTATAGGAATTGTGAGGGCAAGGCCATGGGTAAGTTCTTTAAGCATGATGATTTCTTGTTTCGAGAGAATAAGCTATGTGTTCCTAATTGCTCATTGCGAGACTTGTTAGTGAGGGAATCCCATGGAGGAGGCTTAATGGGACACTTTGGAGTTGCTAAGACATTAGCCATACTGCAAGAGCATTTCTTTTGGCCACACATGAAAAGAGATGTTGAGAGAATGTGTGGAAGATGTGTCACTTGTAAGCAAGCGAAATCCCGAGTGCAACCTCATGGACTATACACACCACTTCCCATTCCTAATGAACCTTGGGTTGACATTTCAATGGACTTTGTGTTAGGTTTGCCTAGGACAAAGCATGGTAAAGACTCAATCTTTGTGGTTGTGGATAGATTTTCTAAGATGGCACATTTTATTCCATGTCACAAAACAGATAATGCATCACACATTGCTGATTTGTTCTTTAGGGAGGTTGTAAGGTTACATGGGATGCCTAGGACAATTGTTTCGGATCGTGATACTAAGTTCTTGAGCTACTTTTGGAAGACTTTGTGGTGTAAGTTAGGGACTAAGTTATTATTTTCTACTACTTGTCATCCACAAACTGATGGTCAAACTGAAGTAGTAAATAGGACTTTAACAACCTTGTTGAGGGCTATCATTAAAAAGAATATCAAAACTTGTGAAGATTGGTTACCACATGTTGAATTTGCTTATAATCGTACTGTTCATTCTGCAACAAGATTTTCACCTTTTGAAATTGTTTATGGTTTTAATCCTTTAACTCCATTGGATTTAACACCATTACCTTTGAAAGAGTGTGTTAATTTAGGTGGCAAAAAGAAAGCTGAATTTGTCAAGCAGATACATGAGAAGGCAAAGTTCAACATTGAGCGTCGAATGGAGCAATATGCGAAACAAGCCAACAAGGGGCGTCATAAGCTCATTTTTGAACCTGGAGATTGGGTTTGGCTGCATATGAGGAAAGAAAGATTTCCAGCACAAAGGCATTCTAAGTTGCTTCCAAGAGGGGATGGACCATTCCAAGTTCTTGAGCGCATAAATGACAATGCATACAAGCTAGATTTGCCAGGTGAGTATAATGTTAGTGCCACTTTCAATGTTACTGATTTAACCCCCTTTGATGTAGGTGATGATTTGAGGACAAATCCTCTTCAAGAGGAGGGGAATGATGATAAAGGCATAGTGGAAACAGCTGATCCAATTCAAATTCCAAGTGGTCCGGTTACAAGAGCTAGAGCTAAAAGGTTCAAGGAGGCTTTCAATGGATTGATGCAGAGCATTTGGGTTGAGGAGTGCCTTTTAAGGCCCAAATACTTAGACTCAAGTGCAGACCAAGGGTGGATTTCGTTGGTCCAAGTGGTGGAGTAATTTCAGCCTTGTTTCTAAAGCCCATACACTTGGAAGGATCAATTTTAGCCTTTTTATTGAAGCCCATACACTTGGAAGGATTACTTTCAGCTCAAGCATGTGGATTTGAGAGAATCAAGGAGATTAGATTTGGCTGATTATTACCCAGCGAATTTGGGATAACTTTCCTTTTTTTATGGGATTTGGTCAGCCTTTTGGATTATATCTTCAGCAATTATTGCATTGGGCTGATTATATGGCTAATTATTCTCTTGTAAAGGCTGACATGCCATAATTATAGGGATTACCTTCCTTTTGCTATTTGTTTCCTTTTTCAAATTGTAATAACTCAGCCTATATATATGTATACCAAGGCTGAGAAGTGCAGTTCAGTTTTTCTAGATAAAAGTTGAGAGTTTTCTCTTTGGTTCTTTGAAGAACTTTCTGAACTTATCAAGAACTTGTTCTTGTGGCATTCATCCGACTTATCAAACGATTCACCATCCTGTTTGTGGCGTCTACACATACCAAGATTCATGTTTTCTTATAAACATAGGGTCAAGGTTTTCACCTACAAAATCTGATTGTAGAACGGTCTTGGGAATCAATTTTGTTGACGGGTCTCGTTATTCTTGGTGGGGTTCGCATCAATTCAACATCAAAACAATCCTCTAAAGATGGCATGCTACTCTCACTACCATTCCCATCATAATCATTTTCAGATTCAGAAACAATCTCATCACATTTAATGTACATGGTCTTTCATTAGGACAATCAGATGCATAATGACCACAACCTTGACACTTAAAACATTTTATATCTCTATGTTTAGAGGTTTTTGAGAAGGAATCCGAAGTACCCTTTTGAGTTGTACTCTTCTCCTTGTTTTTGTTTGCATCCAGCCCCTTTTCCTTGGAATCAGTGGCTTTCTCCTTCTTCTTCTCATCATATTTGTTCCATTTTGAACTCCATTTGCTACTGGAATTCGAAAATGACTTGGCTGCTCCCCTTTGTTTTGGTTGTCTCTCCACCTTCATGGCCATGTTAACTAGGTCCTCCATCTCAACGTAGTGATGTAACTCTACTACATCAGCTATCTCCTTGTTCAAACCTCTTATAAACCTAGCCATTGTCACATCCCTATCTTCCTCAATGTTAGCTTTAATCAAGAGCATCTCCATCTTCTTGTGGTAATCTTCCACTGATTTTGACCCTTGAGTAAGTTTATGCAACTTTTGGTGCAACTCTCTATAGTAATAAGAAGGCACAAATCGCTTCTTCATTACTCTCTTCATCTCATCCCAATTCTCAATAGGATATTCACCATTTCTTCTCCTAGACTTCACTAATTCATCCCACCAAACTAAGGCATAATCTGAGAATTCTACTGCAGCCAACCTCACCTTCTTCTCTTCAGAATAGTTGTGGCAAGCAAATATCAAATCCATTTTTCTCTCCCACTCCAAGTACACTTCAGCATCATTTCTACCCTTAAATGGAGGTATATGCATCTTGATAGCATTTAGATTACTATCCCTCCTATTGTCTATTCTTATTTCACCCCTTCTATTTCGAGTTGAACTCCTCTCTTCAAATTCATCTTCAAATGGCTCTTGATTAAACTCATTTTGATGCCTATTCCTATCATTAATTCGCCTACCATTTCCTGGGAAGCTTTCCGACAACTCCCTCTTCCATTCATCTAACTCATCTAGCCTACTATTCAACTTTTGAAATTGACTAGTAAAGGTTCTATATATGAATTTCATGTCTGGAGTCATGTTAACTTCTTCATCTGAGGGCTCTTTACCCTCCCTCCTTGTTGAAGGATTACTCATTTTATGAACTTGCAAGAAATGTTAGTAAGACAGTCTCACAATACACTCCCTCACGTGTTTCACTCAAAAGATGGCACTCCACTCGTGTTTCACACAATTGTTGGCTTTTGCCCTCTTTAATCTCACACACTCAAACCTTTTACCACTCAAGCTTGTTGTTCTCAATTGCACTTCAGAATTAATCCTCAAACCAAAATACTAAGATGGTAATGAAAACACTTAACAAGGAAGACAGGTACAAAACTAGAAGCAAATATACTAGAATAAATTGAAATGAGCATGCAAGATATGAAGAGTTTGCTGCCCAAAATACTGATCTCCAATTAACAAGAATCAAATTGTTAATTATGGTGTATATGGAAGCAAAACAGGCGTAACCAAAAATAGCAACTGAGATTTGAAAGAAAAGGACGAAATTAATGCATAAATGCAGAAATTGATGTTTCCTTAATGGAAAGATCAATTTGGATGAAAAAAAGACATAAAGACAAAAAGGAAAGAAATTAAGTAGGTTTCCCAGAATGATGCTAATCCCACAAATTGTGCTTATACTTCTTTGACTTTGCTAATTAATCTCCAAAACCCAAAGTGTGTTTAGACTTGAATTCAATCATACCCTGAATTCTGCCCAAAAAGGTGTACAGGTTCAACAATCAAGCCAGCTACAACATGCACTTCTATACCCAGATGTTATGTTTTTGGGTGTGACCCAAATTCTAAAAATAAATAAATAAAAGAGTTACAGTTTCAGATGAAAACTGCAACCAAGAGTTACAGTTTCAGATGGAAACTGCAACCAAGAATTGAAGTTTTAGTAGGAAACTGTATACAGCAGTTTCAACTGCAGAAAATATAAAAAACTCAAACACAGTGTGAATAGGAACCCATGAACAGTGCACAAAAGAAAACAGCAAACTATAACTTAGGATAAATAAGAATTCACCCTAGACCAGGCTTTGATACCAAATGACGCGGAACCCCATGGATATTCAAGATCCAGAAACCCCAAACACACAATTGATAGAGAACAAGAACAGATGAAGAACTCCCAACCTATTGAACCCCCAAATGACTAATGCAAATGAAAACGCAAATAATCGGTTGATTGAGGAATCAAGAACAGAAATTCACTAGGATGTAAATACCTTGATGAAGTTCAATTCTTGATGCAATAGAGATTCAGGCCAAGCCTTGAACAAGAGTATAAAACTCCCAAAACAAATCTGTTTTTTCATTCATTCTGCTGAAACTCGTCCATAGACTAGGGTATTTATACCCCCACAAGTTCAATAACCTAGACTATTAGGTTAGGCCTTAAACATGGGCCTCCCAATAAGAAATACAAGCCCAAACGAAATTGCAAGTAGTAAACTGCCCAAAAACTAATCTATTAACTTGGAATATGAATTAAACATAGATTGGACCAATTTTGCAAATTCAGCCCAATTTGATTAGGTGAAGCTCCATTGGCCTTCATTGCATCTTGAGCTTCCATTCCTTCTAACATTCTGCCCATATAAGTTTGAAGTGATTCCTTGAACTTTTTGGCCCTCAATCTTGTAATTGGTCCTTGAGGTAATGTTAGCTCATCCACTTCTCCTCTTCTCTTGTCATCCATGCTTGTACTCACATCAGAGTGAGTGAGAGAAAGTGTTGTGGAGAGGGAGAATGAGAGTGTCAGAGTGTAATGGAGAGAGAGAGAGAGAGAGGGAGAGAAGTTTCAGAGAAAGGAAGACAGGGAGAGAGAAAGACAATGAAGAGTTCTTTAGAGACATAGAAAGAGGGAGAAGTTTTATGGAGAGAGTGAGTGTGAGAAGTTCTATAGAGACACAGAGTGAGGTAGAGAAAGAGGGAGAGGGAGACACAAAGAGAGAGGGGGAAAGAAAGTGAGTGAGAGAAAAAGTGAAAGAGAAAGAGAAAAGTTTTAAAGAGAGCAAGAGAGAGACAGAGAGAAAGGTTCTATAAAGACATGAAGAGAGAGAAAGGGAAGGTAGAGAGAACTTCTTGACAAAGCAAGAAACAGAGATGAAGAGAAGTTTAAGATTGAGCACACAAGAGAGAAAGGGAGGGAGGGAGGGAGAGAGAGAGAGAGAGAGAGAGAGAGAGAGAGAGAAGTTTTAGGGGGTGAGAAAGAGTGAAAGAGAACCTTTAAGAGAGAAAGACTATGAGTGAGAGAGAGTGGGAAAGAGAGAGAGATGTTTCTGAGAGAACGATAGAGATAAAGAGAAAGAGAGAGGTTTAACAAAGAGAAAGAGAGTGAGAGAGGGAGAAAGAGATAGAGAAAAGTTTGGAAGAGAGAGAAAAGTGTCAAAGAGGAAGATAAAGAGAGAGAAAGGTTCAGAGTGAGCAGGAGAGAGATAGAAAGAGAAAGAGAAGTTTAGAGAGAGTGAGCGAGTAAGAGGGCAAAGTTTCAAAGAGTGAGAGAGAGACATAGAGAAAGATAAGTTTTAGAGGGAGAAGATGGATATAGAGAGAGAATGCAACTGGAAGAAAATGGGATAGAGAAAAAGAGATAGTAAGCAAGAGGGAAAGAATGAGAGATCATAAGTGAGTGGTAAAGTGAGGGAGTAAGAGAGAGGGAGAGGGAAAGAGAGTAAGTGAGACCGTGAGAAAGAGAGGGAGTGGGAGTGGGAGAGAGGTTTCAGACAAAAGAAAGAGAGAGAAAGAAAGGAATGGTTTAGATAGAGAGAAAGAGAAGTTTCAGACAGAGAGAAGTTTTAGTGAGACCAAGAGAGAGAGAGAGAGAGAGACAGAGCAAAGTTTTAGAGAAAGAGCAAGAGAGAAAGGGAAAGAGCAAGATAGAAAGAGAGTGGAATAGAGAGAAGTTTTATAGAGAACACAAGAGAGAAAGGGAAAGAGAGGAGGGGAGAGAAAGAAAGGAAGAGATGGAGAGAGAGAGACATGGAGAAAGAGAAGTTCTAGACTAACCAAAGAAAGACTAAGAGAGGGAGGGAAGTTTCAGATAGACCAAGAGAGAAGGGGTGAGAGAGAGAGCAAGTATGAGAGAGTACTACAAAGAGGGAGATTGAGAGTGTCAAAGTGTGTTAGAGGGAGAGAGAAAGAGAGAGACAGAGAGACAGAGACAGAGAGAGAAGTTTCAAAGAGAGCAAGACAGAGAGAGAAATAGAGAAATTTTACAGAGAAAGTGAGTGAGAGAAGTTCTAGATAGACACAAAGAGAAAGAGAGAAAGAGGAACAGGGAGACAAAAAGAGAGAGAGAGAGAGAGAACAAGAGAGAGGATCCATAAAGGCGCATAGAGAGACAAACAAAGAAATAAAGATGGCAAGAAGTTTAAGAGTGAGGATGCGAGAGAGAAAGAAAGGGACAAAGAGAAAGAGAAGGAGAAGTTCAAGAGAAAGGGAGAGAGAGATAGAAGTTTTAGGATGAGAGAGAAAGAGTGAAAGAAGTTTTTGAGAGAGAAAGATAGTGAGTGAGGGATAGTGGGAAAGAAAGAGAGATGCTTCAGAGAAAGCAAGAGAAAGATAGAGAGAAAGAGAGAGGTACACTAAAGACACAGAGAGAAAGGGAAGTTTTGGAGAGAGAAAGAGAGAGAACTTTCTTTACAAATCAAAAAATAGAGAAACAAGTTTCACAGAGAGAGAGAGAGAGATAGCAAGTTAGTGAGTGGAAGAATTTGGAGAGAAAGAGAGAGAAAATTTTGAGAGTGTTAGGCAAGAGAGAGAAAAGGAAGTTAGAGAGAACTTTCTTGACAAACTGAGAAACAAAGATGGAGAGAAGTTTGAGTGAGCACGCAAGAGAGAGAGGGAGTGGGAGAGAGAGAGAGAGATAGAGAGAAAAAAAAGAGAGAAGTTTTAGAGAAAGAGAGAGAATGGGAGAGAGGGAGACATAGAGAGAGGAAGAGAGAGAAAGAGTGAAGAGAGTGAGTGAGAGAGAGTGGTTAAGAGAGAGAGAGACATTTCAGGGAGAGCTAGAGATAGACAGAGAGAAAGGGAGAGGTTTTATAAAGACACACAAAGAGAGAAAGGGAAATTTTAGAGAGAGAGAAAGAGAGAGAGAGAGAGAGAGAGAGAGAGAGAGAGAGAGAGAGAGAGAGAACATTCTTGACAAACCAAGAAACAGAGCAAAGAGAAGTTTGAGACAGAGCAAGAGAAAGAGATTGAGTGTGAGAGAAAGAGAGAGAGAGAGTTAAAGGGAGAGAACTTTCTTTGCAAACTGAGAAACAAAGAGAGGCAAGTTTAGAGAGTATGAGAGAGAGAAAGAGAGGTTTTAGATAGACAGAAGAGTTAATGGGAAGTATCAGAGGGGGCAAGAAAGGGAGAGATAAAAAGAGTAGGAGAGAGGGAGAGAGAGAGATAAAGAAAAATATGGAAGAGAGAGAGAGAGAAGTTTCAGTGAGGGAGACAAAGAGAGAGGTTCAAAGTGAGCAAGAGAGAGACAAAAGCTTTTAGGAGCAAGGCACAAAGAGAGAATGAGAAGTTTTAGAGAGAGAGAGGACAGAGAGAAGTTTCAAATAGTGAGAGAGAGACACAAAGAAAGAGAAACTTCCGCGAGAGCAAGAGAGAGAGAAACTGAGTGAGAGAAAGTGGGATAGAGATAGAGATAGTGAGCAAGAGAGAGAGATCATAAAATAATGAGAGATAGAAAGGGATGTTTTAGAGAGAGATGTCACGACATCCATTTAACATGGGTGAACAGAAAAAAAAAATCAACAATTATCTTTTTTAAATAAATATCTTTAAAAGAAAAGGTGGATGAGTTTATTTGTAAAATGGGATTTAAGAAGGGGTTAACAAAAAAGTTGGGAGTTGCCATTGATCTAAATTTTGGTGAGATTGGACACCTTAAAAAGAATAGTCTGCATTTTGCTTTAAAATGGGTTTGGGGATTAGTTACATATAGGGAAGATATTAGCACCCTATAATGCCCTTTTGGTACCATGTTAATTTCATGCCACCTCTAATTGTCATGAATGTTGTCCATGCTTCCTGATTAAAGAAAATTGAATGGTTGATTTTTGTTGCAAACTCCTTGGAAAATTGATAGGCTCCTCCTCTTTAGGTGAGAGCCCACTTTAAGTTCATGGGGATAAATGCATTTGCCTTTATTTCCCATGACTTCCTTCAGTAGAAGTAGAGAAAATATTAATTTTGGTAAGAGAGTTGATTTTAGAAATCTTGCACCAATAAGCTTTTTAAGAAATACAGATATAGAGTAGTTCCCCTTTAGGTGAGAGTCTAATCAAGTTAAAAGAAAAAATGCCTTTGCCTTTGTTTCTTGTAGGCTTTCTTAAAAACTTATTTGGATTCCTCTAGTAAAGGATAAAAATAGGCCATTTCTCTTCAGATGAAGCCTATACAAGTTGTAAAAATAAATGCCTTTGCCTTTATCTTTACAACTTTAGAAAAGAAATTATTTTGCGAAAAGGGAGCATATTTAAAAAGAAAGCTTTCATGCTCATTTTATTTTCCCTTACTTTGCTTGTGTGTTTATTTCATTTATCCAATTTGAGTATGGAATATGTAACATCATACATAAATAGAGAGACAAAATCACAAAGGTGCCAAAACATCATGAAACAAAGCATCTTAATATGCAAAGATTTCAGCAAAATTATGCTTATCTCAATTTCTCAACTCAGCAAGTCAACTTAGTGTGATCATCATAGTTTATTGAGTCAACTCAGTGTGTTGACTCAATGTGGTTACACGAATTCAGCCAATTTGCAAACCGTGCACAGTGACATGCACTGAAAAATGATGATTTGCAAACTGATTTCAGCTTCTATTCATGCCAAAACAAGGATAAACATGCCAAAATTCAGCAACATGCACAAACAAGCATGGCTGGAGCTCATTCAGCCAATATCCATTCAAAACATGCCACAGCTCAACATCTTGTACACAGCAAGCAGGGCCAAAGCAAGAAGAGTGAGTTATAAACACAGCTTATCAAGAACCAACAGCCACAATATCGCCCACACATGAGCGGAGAGGATCAAGACTTATGCATGTTCACAATGGAACTACAGAACTGAAGCAGGCAAAACAAGTAGGGAGCAGGGCATACCTCAGCTTTTGAGGTGAGTTCTTATAACACCCAAGGCAGGCTAAACCATGGTGATCTGGGGTCTTTCCCTTTGCTTCTTCGGCTAGCTTCCTCTTATCCTTGCAACTGAGAACACTCGGCTAGGAGCTTGAACTCTCGGATTTCTTCCTCTTGTATATGCTCTGTTTGCTGGTTTTGGATTAGGGGAATGACCTCTTCAAGTGCTCTTAGATGGAAGAAACATACTGATGCCTGGAGACTCTAGGTCCAGATAGTTCTTTGATCCATATGTGGTCAGTCTTTGGTCCTCGAAGTTTTTTTTCTTCTTTTTCTGTCCTTTTTTCTTTTTTTTAATTTTTATTTTGGTTTTTACTTGTATTTACCTTTTTTATTGCCCTTTACTGTTTATTTTGTTTAAAAATCCAATACAGCTTAGTTTAGGGTTTTGCACAAAATTTAGTGTCTATAGCTGCCCTCCTTTGTTTATATTTCTAGGAACTAGAAGTAAGGAAAGGTAAGAGATATGATTTCATTTGGAACAATGTGGGTTTGAGCCAAACGAGGCCCGACTCTAGCACAAATGATAAGGTTGAGTCAAATGAGGCCCGACTTCAGCACAAATAATAAAGGTTGATCAAATGAGGCCCAACTCTGACACAAATGGTTGAGTCAAACAAGGCCTAACTCTAGTACAAATGATATAGGGTTAAGTCAAACGAGGCCTAACTCCAGCACAAATGATTTGGATTGAGTCAAATAAGGCCTGACTCCAACACAAATGATAAGATTAAGTCAAACGAGGTCTAACTCTAGCACAAATGATAAAGTTGAGTCAAACGAGACTCGACTCTAGCATAAATGATAAGGTTGGTGGCATGGATTTGAGAGACATAGCTTTCCTAATTCTCCAATCACCAGTTAGGAAAAAATCAAGTTTTTGGTTCCTATCTCCCTTTGGGATTACGGAGAAATACATGCCTTCAAGAAAAATGCTGTGTTTGCTAACCATGACATGATCAATTACTATGCTTGCTTGGAATTCTTCATTGGAAATATATTCAAAGACATTCTTAAGCATAGAACTTAAGTAATTAGTCACCATTGGATTCTTATCTTTGGATACAGACTTTCTATTTTCTTTTTGTTTCTTTTTTTGCTGCAAAATACAATATAGCTATAATCTATATAATGCATGCATGATGCCTGTAGATTTGTGGGAAAAGGCAAAAATCTCCTCTTGAAACCAGCCTCCACTGTCACCATGCCTAGTGTTCTTGCTTGAAAGTGACAAGATGCCAGTGATGGTGCACTCTTAACTTGTGGCCCTTTGCTAGGCACCTTCCACTCAAAGAATAATTTCTTCTCTTTTGGGAATTCAACTTCTTGGACATGGTGTGGCCCTTTTAAAATGTCTTGTTCCCTAGGCAATGACAGCATTGTGATTAAAATCCTTTTTTCTTGCAAACATTTAGGTGGTTATACCCAGACATTACATGAGCTCATTCATTTTATTAGAGGTGTAACTTCCTGTCTAGTTTCAATTTTACCATGTAACTGCTCAATAACAAAATGATAACAATGACATGCTTACAGCACTTCAAGGTCTGTTTTAAAATGGAATGCACGTTGATACTAAAAGGCAAATAATTTCTAAGAAAATGGAAAGTTTATTGATAAACAGGAGCATTTACATTTTTATGAGGATTTAAGGTAGGAAAGGGTACAAGAAATCATTTGGGAATAAACAGGGTACTAAAGGAAAGTTGGTACTAAAATTGGATAGGAGAATGGTCTCTTGAAGATACCTCTGATTCAGAATGCGCTTCTCCTTTAGGCCACAACTTGAGGCCACTTGATCAGGCATAGTATCTTCTTACGACGTCAGAATTTATTGGATGGAGTAACTCATCATCGTCCATGTTTGTAAGGACTCGCGCTCCTCCAGAAAATGCCCTCTTTACCATGTAGGGTCCTTCATAATTCAGGGTCCATTTCCCTAATTATCTTTCTGGATTAGCAAAATCTTTTTCAGAACTAAATCTCCTTCATAAAATTGCCTTGGATGAACTTTCTTATCGTGAGCTCTCATAAGCATCTTTTGATAAAGTCTTCCATGACACAGAGCCGCTAGCCTCTTTTCTTTGATCAAATTCAATTGTTCATACCACATTCGAACCCATTTAGCCTCATTAAGCTGAGTTTCCATAAGTGCCCTCAAAGAAGGGATCTTTACTTCAAATAGGAGTACAGCTTCCATCCCATAGACTAAAGAAAATGGGGTTGCCCTAGTAGATGTTCGTATGGAGGTACGGTAACTAGGTAAAGCAAAGGGTAATATCTCATGCCAGTCCTTATATGTTATTGTCATTTTCTCAATGATCTTTTTGATACTTTTGTTACCACTTCCACTGCTCCATTCATCTTTGGATGATATGGAGTCAAATTATGGTGGTTGATCTTAAATTATTCACATAATTCAGCCATCATTTTGCTATTCAAATTACTGGCATTATCAGTAATCAACCTTTTGGGTAATCCATACCTACAAATGATCTCCCTCTTCAAGAATTTAAGGACAACCTTTTTTGTTACACTTGCATATTGTTAGAGATAAGGCTGCTTAGGCTACTTGTCTTGGTGGGTGCAGGTGCAGTAGGAGTCTCGTGTGGTTCGGATTTTGCTCTATTAATCTTGTCTTCAGTTTATTACTTAGTGACATTAGTGTAATTCAGTAATTGAGTCTTAGTCTATAAATTGTAATCTCAGCTACATTATTTGTAGATTAATTCATTTGAATCAGATTTTCATTTCAGAACTTTCACATCTAGGAGTTCTGAGTTTTCTTTCTTTCTTCTTTCTTGTGCCTTCCTTCTAAGATTCTTGAGAACTTCAACATGGTATCAGAGCCTTGATCCAATGGGAGAGAATATGAACACGTTTTCTTTAGCATCTTTGAATGCTTCACTAGTTTCTTTTAGTCATTCTATTTCTGTGAAATTAGACAGCAATTCCTATCTACTCTGGAAACAACAAGTTCTTGCAGCCATCAGAGGGCATGAACTAGAGAAATACATCAGTGGTGGTCAAGAAGTGCCATCAAGATTTGCAATAGATGAGCAAGGAAGAGTTCTTGGGATCTTGAGTCAGCAGTATATTCTTTGGAAGAAGCAAGATCAGCTCTTGCTGTCTTGGCTGCTGTCAACAATGTCAGAAAACATTCTTACAAGAATGGTGGGATGTGAATACTCGTACCAGGTCTAGGAAAAGGTGGAAACTTTCTTTGCTTCTCATACAAAGGCAAAGATCAAGCAATTCAAGGCGCAGCTACAGACTATGAAGAAGGGATCCATGACAACCACTGATTATCTTTTAAAGATCAAGAATCTTGTTGATTCTTTGGCTTCAGTTGGACATGCAATTACAGAAAGTGACCATATAGAGGTAATTCTTGATGCTCTTTCCTCAGAATATGATGGTTTTGTTACATCCATTCTTTCTAGAACTGATCCGTATTCAGTAGAAGAGATTGAAGCATTATTGCTTGCACAAGAAAATAGAATTGAGAAGCATCATAAAGAAGTAGAAGCTATGACAGTGAATCTTGCTACACATCCTCAGAATTATAATGTGAACCGAAGTGGTTATCAAAGTTTCCCTGGTCAGTATGCAAATAGAGGTAGGTTTGGAGGTAGAGGAAACTTTTCCAGAGGCAAAGGGAGTTACAACAATGGGCGGTTTGCTGGTAGGAATGGAAGGTTTTCTGATAAAAGCAACATTCAATGTCAATTATGTGGGAGATTTGGACATCAGTCCTGGAGTTGTTATCACAGATTTGATGAAAGTTTTCAAGGACCAGCTCAAGTGCCTAGCCACTTCAGCAAGACAGCCAATGGCGCCAATGGCAGTGTCAGAAACACACCCTATGCAATGCTCACTTCTAACAGCAGCAGCATTGATCAAGAATGGTATCCTGATTCTGGGGCCACTAATCATGTGACAGTGGATGCCTCTAACATTGTGCAGAAGACTCCATATAATGGAAAGGAGAAGGTGCACATTGGTAATGGCTCAGGTTTGTTCATTAAAAACATTAGTAATTCTCAGATTAAGTCTTGCTTTTCTAATCAAAATCTTCACCTAAACTCACTTCTTCATGTTCCAAATATTACCAAAAACCTTGTGAGTGTTTCTCAGTTTGCAAAAGACAATTATGTCTATTTTGAGTTCCATCCTGACTCTTGTTATGTTAAATCTCAGGATACTCATCAAATACTTTTGAAGGGGACTGTTAGAAAAGGCTTGTATGTCTTTGATGAATTTCGTATTGAAAAAGGACCATATATCAATGCAAAGGTGTCAACAACTCAGTCACCAAATATTACTTCACCTACTGTACATAGTTCCCATACTTCTTCTTTGTTAAATTCTTGTTCTGAGTTAGACAAATGGCATGTTAGATTGGGCCATGCTTCTGCACGAACTGTCAAGAATGTACTCACTTCTTGTAATATCAGAATACCAAATAAAGAGCTTTCCTTTTGTTCATCTTGCTGCCTTAGTAAATTACATAAATTTCCTTTTGCCTCTTCTCAAACAGAATACTCAAAACCTCTTCAACTAATTCATTCTAATTTGTGGGGACCAGCACCTATGCTGTCAAAAGAGGGACATAGATATTACATACATTTTGTAGATATCTTTACCCGTTACACATGGATTTACTTTCTCAAAAGCAAGTCTGATGCATTACAGACCTTTATTCATTTCAAGAAACAAGTAGAACTTTAAACCAACCACAAAATCCTTGCCTTACAAACTGATTGGGGAGGAGAGTTTAGAGCTTTCACTGAATATTTGAAAGATCAAGGGATAGTTCATCGTGTTTCATGTCCTTATACATATGAACAAAATGGGCTTGCAGAAAGGAAACATAGACATACAACTGAGACTGGACTAGCCTTGCTTCACCAATCATCTTTACCTAGTTCATTTTGGACTAAAGCTTTTAGCACAGTTGTGTATCTCATTAATAGACTACCCACACCAGTCCTAAATGGTTCTACTCCTTTTGAAACCTTGTACAAAATCAAACCTGATTATTCTTCTCTTAAAGTCTTTGGGTGTGCAGCCTATCCTAACCTAAGGCCCTACAATAATCCCAAGTTTCAGTTCAAATCCATTGAATGCACTTTCCTTGGTTATAGTCCAGCACACAAAGGATACAAGTGTCTACATCCTGATGGGAAAACAATTATATCTAGAGATGTCATATTTGATGAAAGTAGTTTTCCATTCAAGAACAGCAAGGGTTCCTCACAGCAGTCACTCTCCAGTAACAAATCACATTTTGTTTCTCCTCCACCTTCAGCCATACCTCCTATTCTATCATTCTCTAATGCAAGACATACTCAGAATACCAATGCATTTGCTGAACAAACAAATAACTCATGTGCACTTGCTAATAATACCAATATTATGGATTCTTTGCAACATGTTTCAGGTCCCTCTGCAGAATTTGAAGTTCCTCAACATCTGCCTCAAAATGTCCACCCAATGGTGACCCATAGCAAAGCAAGGGCACTCAATTCAAACAATCACTCAATGGTGACTAGTAGCAAAGCAAGAGGAACTGTACCAACAGCACTTACTATCTCTAGAGAGCCTCAAACTGTTGAAGAAGCTCTTAATATACCAGAATGGAAGTGTGCCATGGATCTTGAGTATGCAGCGCTCATGAGCAACAAGACATGGAGTTTAGAAGCTTTACCCAAAGATAGGAGGCCTATAGGGTGCAAATGGGTGTTTAAAGTTAAAGAAAATCTAGATGGCACTGTCAACAAATATAAAGCAAGATTAGTTGCAAAAGGGTATAATCAGGAGGCAGGAGTTGATTTTCATGAAGTTTTCAGTCCAGTAGTAAAACCAGTCACAATTCGGGTTCTTCTCACTTTGGCCTTATCAAAAGGGTGGAACATCCATCAAATAGATGTTAATAATGCCTTTTTAAATGGTGATTTGAATGAAGATGTATACATGCTGCAGCCTCCTGGATATGAATTAGCTGACTCATCTCAAGTTTGCAAGCTTCATAAGGCTCTCTATGGCCTTAAGCAAGCTCCTCGTGCATGGTTTCAAAAATTGTCTGAAGCTTTACTTGATCTTGGTTTTACCAAGGCAAAATGTGATTCTTCCTTGTTTCTTCAGGTTACTTCTCATCATTCTCTCTATGTTTTAGTCTATGTGGATGATATTTTAATTACTGGATCCTCACCGACTTTGGTTCAGCACTTGATTGATCAACTGAATGCAAAGTTCTCATTAAAGGATCTTGGGAAACTTAAATACTTCTTAGGTATTGAAGTTACTTACAGTTCTGCTGGTGCAATATACTTATCTCAGTCCAAATACATTAAGGATCTTCTTGCTAGAGCTGGTATGCAAGGTGCGAAGTCTATGCCCTCTCCTATGGCCTCAACACCACATATCTCAGCTAGTAGTGGTTCTCCTATTTCTGATCAAGCTGCATACAGATCTCTTGTGGGAGCATTACAATATATTACCTTTACTAGACCAGAATTATCATATAGTGTGAACAAAGCTTGTCAGTTTATGCATTGCCCTACGGATGTACATTGGAAGTTGGTTAAACAAATACTGAGGTATCTAGCAGGCACCATATGTCATGCTCTAGTTCTCCAAAGATCATCTGCTCTTGAGCTCACTGCCTTTTGTGATGCTGATTGGGCATCAGACATTGATGATAGGCGCAGTACCTCAGGTTTTTGTGTTTATCTTGGCCCTAATCTCGTTTCTTGGTCATCTAAAAAGCAAGCAACAGTGTCTAGGTCAAGTACTGAAGCTGAATATAGGAGTCTTGCAAGTGCAGTGGCAGAATTGGCTTGGCTGCAGTCTTTACTCAAAGAACTCAGCATTCAACTACCAAAAGTTCCTAGAATATATTGTGACAATATGAGCACAGTCAGCTTGTCAACAAATCCGATCCTTCATTCAAAGACTAAGCATATTGAACTAGATCTTTATTTTGTTCGTGAAAAGGTTAACAATAAAGAAATTGAAATCTATCATATTCCGTCTCTTGATCAAACAGCAGATATCCTCACCAAGGCAGTCTCAACTTCAAGGTTTCTTCAACTTAGAGACAAGCTCAGTGTCATTCCTCTTCCAAGTCATGCCACTGATCTTGAGGGGGGATGTTAGAGATAAGGCTGCTTAGGCTACTTGTCTTGGTGGGTGCAGGTGCAGTAGGAGTCTCGTGTGGTTTTGATTTTGCTCTATTAATCTTGTCTTCAGTTTATTACTTAGGGACATTAGTGTAATTCAGTAATTGAGTCTTAGTCTATAAATTGTAATCTCAGCTACATCATTTGTAGATTAATTCATTTGAATCAGATTTACATTTCAGAACTTTCACATCTAGGAGTTCTGAGTTTTCTTTCTTTCTTCTTTCTTGCGCCTTCTTTCTAAGATTCTTGAGAACTTCAACACATATGAAGCTGCTTCTACCCATTTGGTAAAGTAATCAATTGCAACCAGAATGAAGTGATGTCCATTGGAGGCCTTAGGCTCGATGGGTCCAATGATATCCATTCCCCACATGAAAAATGGCCATGGTGCAATTAACACATTAAGTGTGGATGGAAAGGCATGGATTTTATTGGCATAGATTTGGCGTTTATGACACCTTTTGACATAATTAATGCAATCAGATTCCATTGTCAGCCAATAATATCCAGCCCTCAAGACTTTTCTTGCTATGGCATGGCCATTGATATGGGTTCCACAAACCCCCTCATGTACCTCTAGGAGCAATTGTTGGGCCTTCTTGGCATTAACACATCTTAACAATACTGTGTCATGGTTTCTTTTGTAAAGCACATTATTATTCAAGAAGAAACCCATTGCTAACCTTCTTAGGGTCCTCTTATCATTTTTTGAGTCTTCCTCAGTATATTCTCAATATTGTATGAATCATTTAAGGTCATTATACCATAGTTTGCCGTTAGGTTCTTCTTCTACATTTGCACAGTAGGCTGGTTCTTCTTGCCTTTCAAGTTTATTTTGGGAACTTTTTCATATTCTCCTAGGATGAACATGGAGGATAGTGTGGCTAGGGCATCAACCATTAGATTGTTATCTCAGGTTATATGCTGAAAAGTGATCTCTTGAAATTGCCCCATCATTCCTCTTATGTGCTTTTGGTAAGGGATTAACTTGGGATCTCTAGTTTCCCATTCCCCTTTAACTGATGGATAACTAGGGCAGAATCTCCGCAAACATCTAAGATTTCAACCCCAAGATTCAAGGCTGCCTAGATTCCAAGGGCACAAGCTTCATATTTTGCAATGTTATTAGTGCAATTGAAGCATAGCTTGGCAGTTATAGGAAAATATTTTCCCTCATGAGATATTAGAGCTGCCCCAATTCCATGCCTTAGGGCATTTGATGCACCATCAAAGAAAAGAGACCATCATCTTTCACCTAGTGTCTTATTCTGTAGAAAGAGTGTCATGATGTCCTCATCTGGAAATTCTAATTGAATGGATTCTTGATTAGGCATTAGATAATTTGCATGATGCTCTACGATTGCACTCCCTTTTACAGCCTTTTGTGGGACATAGACAATATTATATTCGGTTAGCAACATTTGCCACCTCAAAATTCGATTGGTTAGAGCCAGCTTTTCAAAAATGTATTTGATGGGATCCATTTTTTAAATTAGCCAAGTGGTATGTCGGAGCATATATTGTTTGAGATGATGGGCTACCCATGCCAGAGCACAACAAGTTCATTCCAACATTGAATATCTTAATTCATAATTGGTAAATTTCTTACTTAGATAGTAGATTACTTGCTCCTTCTTTGTCTTTGAATGGATTCTTGATTAGGCATTAGATAATTTGCATGATGCTCTACGATTGCACTCCCTTTTACAGCCTTTTGTGGGACATAGACAATATTATATTCGGTTAGCAACATTTGCCACCTCAAAATTCGATTGGTTAGAGCCAGCTTTTCAAAAATGTATTTGATGGGATTCATTTTTGAAATTAGCCAAGTGGTATGTCGGAGCATATATTGTTTGAGATTATGGGCTACCCATGCCAGAGCATAACAAGTTCATTCCAACATTGAATATCTTAATTCATAATTGGTAAATTTCTTACTTAGATAGTAGATTACTTGCTCCTTCTTTGTCTCCTCATTGCATTGCCCCAGCATGCAACCCATTGACTCTTCGAGTATCATCAGGTACATCAAGAGCAGTCTACTTGGTGTTGGTGGGACTAGGAGGGGTGGATTTTGCAAATATTGTTTTATTTTGTCAAACACCTCTTGGCATTTGTTATTCCACTCATGGCATTGATTTTTGCATAGGAGCTTGAAAATTGGTTTGCATTTGGCTGTCAATTGTGAGATGAACCTAGCAATGTCGTTCAGTTTCCCCAATAAACCTCATATCTCCTTCTCAATTTTTGGTATTGGCATGTCTAAGATTGCATGAACCTTATCTGGATCTACTTCTATGCCCTTTTGGCTAACCACAAACTCTAACAATTTGCCTGACCTGACACCGAATGTACACTTAGCAGGGTTTAACTGCACTTGATACTTTCTCAATCTATCAAAAAGCTTTCACAAATGAATGACATGTTTTTCTTCTGATTTTGATTTTGGTATTATATAATGGACATAAATCTCGACTTCCTTATGCATCATGTCATGAAACAATGTTACCATGGCTCTTTGGTATGTTGCCCTAGCATTTTTCAGGCCAAACAACTTCACCTTGTAACAAAAGGTACTCCATTGCGTGATGAAGGTGGTTTTTCACTTATCTTTAGGGGCCATTTTAATTTGGTTATAGCCTAAAAAGCCGTCCATGAAAGAGAAGATGGAATTCCCAGTGGTATTATCTAGAAGTACATCTATATGAGGGAGAGAGAACTCATCTTTTGGACATGCTCTATTTAAGTCACAATAATCCACACATACCCTGACTCTCCCATCCTTCTTAGGCACTAGAATGATATTTGCAATCCATTTGGGATACTTCGATACCTCGTAAAACCAGCTTCAAACAATTTCTTTACTTCTTTGATTTTTAAGAGCAAATCTGGCTTCATTCTCCTTAACTTTTGTTTTATTGGCTTAAACCCAGGCTTAATTGGCAAACGATGTACTATTATGTCAGTATCTATTCTAGGCATATCTTGATATGACTGACAAATATATCTTTGTATTCTCGAAGGAGCTTGATTAAACTACATTTCTCCTTTTTCGCCATTTGTATGCCAATTTTGATTTCCTTTTTATCTTCTTCAGTGCCTAAATTAAGTATCTCAGTAGGTTCTTGATGCGGCATGATTATTTTCTCTTCTTGCTCAGTTAGCCTTAACAACTCAGGGGAAGGATCCCATTCTTCCCCTTCCTCTTCGGTTGAGTCACTATCACTATGACATTCAAAATTGCAGCTTGGAAGAGAAGTGCAACCTTCTTCAAAGTTGCTATTTTGAGACTTGAATTATTAGGCTTGATTATTGTAGGTAACAAGTGGGATGCAAATGCATGAGTGCATGTAGTTGATTTTAAAAAGGTAGGGCAAAGGAAATGGACAGCCAAACAAAAAGGGCATTTCATTTAAAACAAAACATTGTCACACAGTAAACATGCCTTGCCCAAACAAAGTCCAACTAAGGCCATGGGCAAAGCCATTAGTGGGTGATACGAGTAGTTACATGGTATTTAAATTAAAAATTATAGGAAGCTCTTGAATGCTCCAATTCTTCAGTTCTATCCCAGGCGTGCATGGTGTTACCAAATCCATGTCTTCCTTTACTTCTTCTCCAATGGCTGACACTTGCTCTTGGGCATGTATTCCACCACTTGTGAATGACTTATACAATAGTAGGATATCTAGCCTACTAGTCTTGGACTCCCTTCCTTCAAGACAGGCCAGCCTTCTTTCCCTTTTCTCTTGGGCAAGGTTTGTGCGATCAGCTCTCATGGGCTTATACCCGAGGCCCAATCTCTGTTCTGTTTTGGGTATCTTAAAAGTCATGCCATCTCCTTGGCCCTGTTTTCCTAGTCCTTCGTTAGCCTTGAATCCTTGGCTCAACATTGTCTTGCCTACCATTATGGACGTAGAGGAGAGATGAGGTATAGGAATTTGGGATCCTTCTTGCACGTATGTTGCATTCACAATCTCATACAATTGGAAAGCACTTTCAAGAGATTCCTCTGCCGCTTCTATATAAGGGGTGTTTGAGGGCTTGGTCACTAGTAAATCCTTTTCCCTATTCACCAGCACTAGTTTGTTGTTTAGCATGAATTTCACTTTTCAGTGTAAAGAAGACGGCATTGCCCTAGTAGTATTTATCCAGGGTTGGCCAAGTAGGCAACTATATCAGGGCTTAATATCCATCACCTGAAAGTCTATATTGAATATGCATGCGCCCACTTGAACTGGAATTTCTATTTCCCCCAACAATGATCTCATGGACCCATCGAAAACCCCAACTATCATCGTGCTCGGCTTCATATAAGTCATGTCAAAAGGGAGCTTTTCCAAGGTGCTCTTTGGTAAAACATTTAGTGACGAGCCATTGTCGATGAGGATATTGGCTAAGTTATATTTTTTGCACCTGACTGATATGTGCAATGCTTTGTTATGCCCTTGACCCTCTGAGGGAATCTCCTCATTAGGAAAGGATATGATGCTACTAGCCATGATATTCCCAGCCAGACCATCCACCATCCCTGCAGATATATCTTGGTCAATGTAAGCTTCATTTAGGACTTTCATAAGGGCCTTTCGATGGGGTTTAGAGTTTAAGAATAGTGAGAGCAATGATATCCTAGCTAGGGTTCGATTAAATTGGTTGATTACTCAATATTTGCTTTGTTTGATCAGTTTAAGAAATTTGACTGCCTCTTCTTCGGACACTGATTTTTTTATGGATTCTAAAACAATCTTTTCTGTTAGAGAAAAGGTTGCAGGCTGCTTAGGCTGCTTGTCTCGTTGGGTGCAGGTGCAGGCTGCTTAGGCTGCTTAAGGAGTCACGTGGTTCTGATCTATTAGTCTTGGTTGCAATTTATTAGTTAGGGACATTAGTGTAATTCAGTAATTGAGTCCTAGTCTATAAATTGTAATCTCAGCTACATCATTTGTAGAATAATTTATTGAATCAGATTTTCATTTCAGAGCTTTCACATCTAGAAGTTCTGAGCTTTCTTTCTTTCTTCCTTTCTTTCTTCTAAGGTTCTTGAGAATTTCAACATGGTATCAGAGCTTTGATCCAATGGGAGAGAATATGAATACGTTTTCTTTAGCATCTCTGAATGCTTCACTAGTTTCTTTTAGTCATTCTATTTCTGTGAAATTAGACAGCAATTCCTATCTACTTTGGAAACAGCAAGTTCTTGCAGCCATCAGAGGGCATGAACTAGAGAAATACATCAGTGGTGGTCAAGAAGTGCCATCAAGATTTGCAGTAGATGAGCAAGGAAGAGTTCTTGTGATGATAAAAGCATGGTGGATACAGCTGATCCAATTCAAATTCCAAATGGTCCAATTACAAGAGCTAGAGCTAAAAGGTTCAAGGAGGCTTTCAATGGATTGATGCAGAGCATTTGGATTGAGGAGTGCTTTACAAGGCCCAAATACTTAGACTCAAGTGCAGATCAAGGGTGGATTTCGTTGGTCCAAGTGGTGGAGTAATTTCAGCCTTGTTTCTAAAGCCCATACACTTGGAAGGATCAATTTTAGCCTTTTTATTGAAGCCCATACACTTGGAGGGATTACTTTCAGCTCAAGCATGTGGATTTGAGAGAATCAAGGAGATTAGATTTGGCTGATTATTACCCAGCGAATTTGGGATAACTTTCCTTTTTTATGGGATTTGGTCAGCCTTTTGGATTATATCTTCAGCAATTATTACATTGGGCTGATTATATGGCTAATTATTCTCTTGTAAAGGCTGACATGCCATAATTATAGGGATTACCTTCCTTTTGCTATTTGTTTCCTTTTTCAAATTGTAATAACTCAGCCTATATATATGTATACCAAGGCTGAGAAGCGCAGTTCAGTTTTCTACATAAAAGTTGAGAGTTTTCTCTTTGGTTCTTTGAAGAACTTTCTGAACTTATCAAGAACTTGTTCTTGTGGCATTCATCCGACTTATCAAACGGTTCACCATCCCGTTTGTGGCGTCTACACATACCAAGGTTTATGTTTTCTTATAAACATCGGGTCGAGGTTTCCACCTACAAAATCTGATCGTAGAACGGTCTTGGGAATCAATTTCGTTGACGGGTCTCGTTATTCTTGGCGGGGTTCGCATCATTTTGGTATCAGAGCACGGTTCTAGTCTCAGGTTTTGCCTATCCAATTTTAGTTTTTTGCAGTCAATATTCTTTGTTTTCTTTTGTTTAGATTCCAACTTCAGTTGATACATATTCAAAAAAAAAAAAAAAAAGAAAGAAAAGAAGAGCTTCAGCAAAAAAAAAAAAAAAAAGTAGTATTCAGCAAAAAGAAAGAAGAACAAGTCAGAAACTGCCAAAAAAAAAACTCCCCTTTTAGTAATTTTATTGATTCCCTTGATTCCATACTCTTCCTTGAATCATTGATAAGCTTGTGATTGAATTGTTGCTGGTACAAGTTCTTGTTCTTGTTTGGATAAGTTTGAAAAGAATTGAAAGAGAAAATTATGAGTGGAAAAAGGCAAGAGTGGTAAGAACAATAAAGGGAAAAAGCCAAATTTATTGTGTGAAAACACGAGTGTTGAGGGAATTGTATTTGAACAAAAAAATACGTGAGGGAAATAATTTGCGAGGTCTTTTATTTTCTAACATTTTTTTTGCAGCAAAAACATGTCAGACAAAGCCATTCCCACAAGCTCTTCAGGAGGGGTTGATCCAAAGCTACTTATGGATGCATTAATGGGAGAGATGAGAAGAGTGTTAAGAGCAGAAATGGAGCAAGTTCATGAACGGTTGGATAAGGTAGAGAATGAACGCATGAGGCAACCACAAAATGTACAGAATGTGCATAGGAGGGAAAGAGTTCAGCCAAGGGAAGTAAGGGTTGAAGATGAAGAGTATTATGGAGCTGGTTTTGATGAGGAAGATGATCAGAATTCCATTGTTAACAATAGGAGATATGGTGGATGGGGTAGAGGAGTTAGGAATCGAGAAGATAATAGCATAAAGATGAAGGTTCCATCATTTCAAGGTAGGTCTGATTCGGATGCCTATCTTGAATGGGAGAAGAAGATGGAGTTTATTTTTGATTGCCACAACTATTCTGAAGCAAAGAAGGTAAAATTGGCAGCCATTGAGTTTTCTGATTATGCCATTGTTTGGTGGGATCAAATGGTGTTAAATAGGAGGCGAAATGGAGAACGGCCAGTGGAAACTTGGGAGGAGATGAAGATGATGATGAGAAAGCGGTTTGTCCCAAGTCATTCTACCGTGAGTTATACAAGAAGTTGCAAGGTTTGCGGCAAGGAAACCAGAGTGTTGAGGATTACTATAAGGAGATGGAAATTGCAATGATCCGGGCTAATGTTGAGGAAGATTGTGAAGCTACAATGGCTAGGTTCTTGCATGGATTAAATCAAGAAATACAAGATAGAGTGGAGATGCAACATTATGTGGAATTAGAGGATATGGTGCACATGGCTATCAAAGTAGAGCAACAACTCAGGAGGAGGGGTAGCTCACATGCAGCCCAAAACTCAAGTTCTACTTCTTGGAAACCAAGATATACAAAGAAGGAGGACAAGCCTCAAGCATTCTCAACACCCAAACACAAATCTGAGCATAAAACTGAGAACTCCAGCCATGTTTCTCAAGGTAAAATTGAATCATCCACTACTCAAAACCGTGATATTAAGTGCTTTAAATGTCAAGGTAGGGGACATATGGCAAGCCAATGTCCAAACAAAAGGATTATGGTGATGCGAGACAATGGAGAAGTTGAGACTAAAAGTGAAGAAGACACCCAATCTATGCCACCATTAGAAGATGCGGATGATGTAGAATATGCTGCTGAAGGAGAATTGCTAGTGGCAAGAAGAGCCCTAAGTGTGCAGGCCAAAGAAGAAGAAGAAGTGCAGCGAGAAAACATTTTTCACACTCGGTGCAACGTCAAAAACAAGGTATGTAGTGTAATTATTGATGGAGGAAGTTGTACTAATGTTGCTAGCTCAACTATGGTTGAAAAATTAGGGCTACCCACAATGAAACATCCTAAACCATGCAAGTTGCAATGGCTCAATGATAGTGGCGAATTAAGGGTGAATAAACAGGTGCTGGTCTCTTTTCGCATTGGAAAGTATGAGGATGAAGTTTTATGCGATGTAGTTCCAATGCAAGCAGGACATTTGCTATTAGGCCGACCATGGCAATTTGATCGGCAAGTAAAGCATGATGGCTACACAAACAAGTACTCATTTGTGTTTAAGCAAAAAACGATCACTCTAGCTCCTATGACACCAAGACAAGTTTATGAAGATCAAGTGAGGCTACAAAAAGAGAGTGAACAAAAACAGAGTGAAGAAAGAGAGAGGAATAAATTGAGTGAAAGTTTGAGAGAGCAAACAGGAGAGGACAAGAAAATTGAGAGAGAGAAAAAGAGAGCTAAATCAGCCATTGAGACAAAAAAAGAGAAAACACAACAGATCTTTTATGCAAGAGCAAGTGAAGTGAAAAGGGCAATGTTTTCAAATCAGCCAATGATTGTACTTTTGTACAAAGAGGCATTTTTGAACACTAACAAGATTGATCTTACTTTACCTAGTTCTATTGTTTCTCTTTTGCAAGATTATGATGATATCTTTCTTGAGGAGTTCCCAAATGGTTTACTCCCTATCCGAGGGAATGAGCATCAAATCGACTTCATACTTGGTGCTTCCATTCCAAACCGATCAGCCTACCGAATTAATACTGAGGAGACAAAGCAGTTACATCCTACCAGAAGATTTTCACATTTTGAAATTGCTTTGCCTAGTTCTATTATTGAATTTGGTTATAATCGTACTATTCATTCTGCCACAAGATTTTCACCTTTTGAAATTGTTTATAGTTTTAATCCTTTAACTCCATTGGATTTAACACCATTAGCTTTGACAGAGTGTGTTAATTTAGATGGCAAAAAGAAAGCTGAATTTGTCAAGCAGATACATGAGAAGGCAAAGTTCAACATTGAGCATCGAACAGATCAATATGTGAAACAAGCCAACAAGGGGCGTCATAAGCTCATTTTTGAACCTGGAGATTGGGTTTGGTTGCATATGAGGAAAGAAAGATTTCCAGCACAAAGGCATTCTAAGTTGCTTCCAAGAGGGGATGGACCATTCCAAGTTCTTGAGCGCATAAATGACACTGCATACAAGCTAGATTTGCCAGGTGAGTATAATGTTAGTGCCACTTTCAATGTTACTGATTTAACCCCCTTTGATGTAGGTGATGATTTGAGGACAAATCCTCTTCAAGAGGAGGGGAATGATGATAAAAGCATGGTGGATACAGCTGATCCAATTCAAATTCCAAGTAGTCCAATTACAAGAGCTAGAGCTAAAAGGTTCAAGGAGGCTTTCAATGGATTGATGCAGAGCATTTGGATTGAGGAGTGCTTTATAAGGCCCAAATACTTAGACTCAAGTGCAGATCAAGGGTGGATTTCGTTGGTCCAAGTGGTGGAGTAATTTCAGCCTTGTTTCTGAAGCCCATACACTTGGAAGGATCAATTTTAGCCTTTTTATTGAAGCCCATACACTTGGAGGGATTACTTTCAGCTCAAGAATGTGGATTTGAGAGAATCAAGGAGATTAGATTTGGCTAATTATTACCCAGCGAATTTGGGATAACTTTCCTTTTTTATGGGATTTGGTCAGCCTTTTGGATTATATCTTCAGCAATTATTACATTGGGCTGATTATATGGCTAATTATTCTCTTGTAAAGGCTGACATGCCATAATTATAGGGATTACCTTCCTTTTGCTATTTGTTTCCTTTTTCAAATTGTAATAACTCAGCCTATATATATATATACCAAGGCTGAGAAGTGCAGTTCAGTTTTCTACATAAAAGTTGAGAGTTTTCTCTTTGGTTCTTTGAAGAACTTTCTGAACTTATCAAGAACTTGTTCTTGTGGCGTTCATCGGACTTATCAAACGGTTCACCATCCCGTTTGTGGCGTCTACACATACCAAGGTTTATGTTTTCTTATAAACATCAGATCGAGGTTTCCACCTACAAAATCTGATCATAGAACGGTCTTGGGAATCAATTTCGTTGACGGGTCTCGTTATTCTTGGCGGGGTTCGCATCATCTTGGGATCTTAGG
The DNA here is from genome assembly GCA_037013595.1 of Dicorynia guianensis. NCBI lineage: Eukaryota > Viridiplantae > Streptophyta > Magnoliopsida > Fabales > Fabaceae > Dicorynia > Dicorynia guianensis. The sequence continues at coordinate 10,600,776 of JASUAB010000015.1, forward strand.
TCAGCAGTATGTTCTTTGGAAGAAGCAAGATCAGCTCTTGCTGTCTTGGCTTCTGTCAACATTGTCAGAAAGTATTCTTACAAGAATGGTGGGATGTGAATACTCATACTAGGTCTGGAAAAAGGTGGAAACTTTCTTTGCCTCTCATACAAAGGCAAAGATCAAGCAATTCAAGGTGCAACTACAGACTATGAAGAAGGGATCCATGACAGCTACTGAGTATCTTTTGAAGATCAAGAATCTTGTTGATTCTTTGGCTTCAGTTGGTCATGTAATTACAGAAAGTGACCATATAGAGGTAATTCTTGATGGTCTTTCCTCAGAATATGATGGTTTTGTTACATCCATTCTCTCTAGAATTGATCCGTATTCAGTAGAAGAAATTGAAGCATTATTGCTTGCACAAGAAAATAGAATTGAGAAGCATCATAAAGAAGTAGAGGCTATGATAGTGAATCTTGCTACACATCCTCAGAATCACAATGTGAACCGAAGTGGTCATCAAAGTTTCCCTAGTCAGTATGCAAATAGAGGAAGGTTTGGAGGTAAAGAAAATTTTTTCATAGGCAAAGGAAGTTACAACAATGGGCGGTTTGCTGGTAGGAATGGAAGGTTTTCTGATAAAAGCAACATTCAATGTCAATTATGTGGGAGATATGGACATCAGTCCTGGAATTGTTATCACAGATTTGATGAAAGTTTTCAAGGACTAGCTCAAGTGTCTAGCTACTTTAGCAAGATAGCCAATGGCACCAATGGCAGTGTCAGAAACACACCCTATGCAATGCTCACTTCTAACAGTAGTAGTAATGGCATTGATCAAGAATTGTATCCTGATTCTGGGGCCACTAATCATGTGATAGTGGATGCCTCTAACATTGTGCAGAAGACTCCATATAATGGAAAGGAGAAGGTGCACATTGGTAATGGCTCAGGTTTGTTCATTAAAAACATTGGTAATTCTCAGATTAAGTCTTGCTTTTCTAATCAAAATCTTTACCTAAACTCACTTCTTCATGTTCCAAATATTACCAAAAATCTTCTGAGTGTTTCTCAGTTTACAAAAGACAATTATGTCTATTTTGAGTTCCATCCTGACTCTTGTTATGTTAAATCTCAGGATACTCATCAAATACTTTTGAAGGGGACTGTTAGAAAAGGCTTGTATGTCTTTGATCAATTTCACATTGAAAAGGAACCGTATACCACTGCAAAAGTGTCAGCAACTCAGTCACCAAATATTACTTCACTTGTTGTACATAGTTCCCATACTTCTTCTTTGTTAAATTCTTGTTCTGAGTTAGACAAATGGCATGTTAGATTGGGCCATGCTTCTGTACAAACTGTCAAGAGTGTACTCACTTCTTGTAATATCAAAATACCAAATAAAGAGCTTTCTTTTTGTTCATCTTGCTGTCTTAGTAAAATACATAAATTTCCTTTTGCCTCTTCTCAAACAGAATACTCAAAACCTCTTCAACTAATTCATTCTGATTTGTGGGGACCAGCACCAGTGCTGTCAAAAGAAGGACACAGATATTACATACATTTTGTAGATACCTTTACCCGCTACACATGGATTTACTTTCTTAAAAGCAAGTCTGATGCATTACAGACCTTTATTCATTTCAAGAAACAAGTAGAATTTCAAACCAATCACAAAATCCTTGCCTTACAAACCGATTGGGGAGGAGAATTTAGAGCTTTCACTGAATATTTGAAAGACCAAGGAATAGTTCATCGTGTTTCATGTCCTTATACACATAAACAAAATGGGCTTGCAGAAAGGAAACACAGACATATAACTGAGACTGGACTAGCCTTGCTTCACCAATCATCTTTACCTAGTTCATTTTGGACTAAAGCTTTTAGCACAGTTGTGTATCTCATTAATAGACTACCCACACCAGTTTTAAATGGTTCTACTCCTTTTCAAACCTTATACAAAATCAAACCTGATTATTCTTCTCTTAAAGTCTTTGGGTGTGCAGCCTATCCTAACCTAAGGCCCTACAATAATCCCAAGTTTTAGTTCAAATCCATTGAATGCACCTTTCTTGGTTATAGTCCAGCACACAAAGGATACAAGTGTCTGCATCCTGATGGGAAAACAATTATATCTAGAGATGTCATATTTGATGAAAGTAGTTTTCCATTCAAAAACAGCAAGGGGTCCTCACAGCAGTCACCTTCTAGTAACAAATCACATTTTGTTTCTCCTCCACCTTCAGCCATACCTCCTATTCAATCATTCTCTAATGCAAGACATACTCAGAGTACCAATGCATTTGCTGAACAAACAAATAACTCATGTGCACTTGCTAATAATACCAATATTATGGATTCTTTGCAACATGTTTCAGGTCCCTCTGCAGAATTTGAAGTTCCTCAATGTCTGTCTCAAAATGTCCACCCAATGGTGACCCGTAGCAAAGCAAGGGCACTCAATTCAAACAATCACTCAATGGTGACTAGTAGCAAAGCAAGAGGAACTGTACCAACAGTACTTACTGTCTCTAGAGAGCCTCAAACTATTGAAGAAGCTCTTAATATACTAGAATGGAAGTGTGCCATGGATCTTGAGTATGCAGCACTCATGAGCAACAAGACATGGAGTTTAGAAGCTTTACCCAAAGATAGGAGGCCTATAGGGTGCAAATGGGTGTTTAAGGTTAAAGAAAATCTAGATGGCACTATCAACAAATATAAAACAAGATTAGTTGCCAAAGGGTATAATCAGGAGGCAGGAGTTGATTTTCATGAAGTTTTTCAGTCCAGTAGTAAAACCAGTCACAATTCGGGTTCTTCTTACTTTGGCCTTATCAAAAGGGTGGAACATCCATCAAATAGATGTTAATAATACCTTTTTAAATGGTGATTTGAATGAAGATGTATACATGCTATAGCCTCCTGGATATGAATCAGCTGACTCATCTCAAGTTTGCAAGCTTCATAAGGCTCTCTATGGCCTTAAGCAAGCTCCTCGTGCATGGTTTCAAAAATTGTCTGAAGCTTTACTTGATCTTGGTTTTACCAAGGCAAAATGTGATTCTTCCTTGTTTCTTCAGGTTACTTCCCATCATTCTCTCTATGTTTTAGTCTATGTGGATGATATTTTGATTACTGGATCTTCACCAACTTTGATTCAGCACTTGATTGATCAACTGAATGCAAAGTTCTCATTAAAGGATCTTGGGAAACTTAAATACTTCTTAGGTATTGAAGTTACTTACAGTTCTGCTGGTGCAATATACCTATCTCAGTCAAAATACATTAAGGATCTTCTTACTAGAGCTGGTATGCAAGGTGCCAAGTCTATGCCCTTTCCTATGGCCTCAACACCAAATATCTCAGCTAGTAGTGGTTCTCCTATTTCTGATCAAGCTGCATACAGATCACTTGTGGGAGCATTACAATATATTACCATTACTAGACCAGAATTATCATATAGTGTAAACAAAGCTTGTCAATTTATGCATTGCCCTACAAATGTACATTGGAAGTTGGTTAAACGAATACTGAGGTATCTAGCAGGCACCATATGTCATGCTCTAGTTCTCCAAAGATCATCTGCTCCTAAGCTCACTGCCTTTTGTGATGCTGATTAGGCATCAGACATTGATGATAGGCATAGCACCTCAGGTTTTTGTGTTTATCTTGGCCCTAATCTCATTTTTTGGTCATCTAAAAAGCAAGCAATAGTGTCTAGATCAAGTACTAAAGCAGAATATAGAAGTCTTGCAAGTGCAGTGGCAGAATTGGCTTGGCTGCAGTCTTTACTCAGAGAACTCAGCATTCAACTACCAAAAGTTCCTAGAATATACTGTGACAATATGAGCACAGTCAGCTTGTCAGCAAATCCGGTCCTTCATTCAAAGACTAAACATATTGAACTAGATCTTTATTTTGTTCGTGAAAAGGTTAACAATAAAGAAATTGAAGTCTATCATATTCTGTCCCTTGATCAAACAGCAGATATCTTCACCAAGGCAGTCTCAACTTCAAGGTTTCTTCAACTTAGAGACAAGCTCAGTGTCATTCCTCTTCCAAGTCATGCCACTGATCTTGAGGGGGGATGTTAGAGAAAAGGCTGCAGGTTGCTTAGGCTGCTTGTCTCATTGGGTGCAGGTGCAGGCTGCTTAGGCTGCTTAAGGAGTCACATGGTTCTGATCTATTAGTCTTGGTTGCAGTTTATTAGTTAGGGACATTAGTGTAATTCAGTAATTGAGTCCTAGTCTATAAATTGTAATCTCAGCTACATCATTTGTAGAATAATTCATTGAATCAGATTTTCATTTCAGAGCTTTCACATCTAGAAGTTCTGAGCTTTCTTTCTTTCTTCCTTTCTTTCTTCTAAGGTTCTTGAGAATTTCAACATTTTCTATCTGTGTAGGGGCTTATTCTTCATGAACCTCCTTCCCTTTCTCACATTTTTCTTCCCTTTCATTGCCTTGATTTCTTAGTTCAGAGGTTAGAGCAGGGCTATAGCATCACCCACTTCTTGTAATTCTCAATATGTTGGTTACTGGTAATTCTCCAGAGGAATTTCCATAATTCCAGGGGACAGCTTTGTTATTTTTGTAAGGGTGTGGCTCTGGAACTTTAATTGTCACATTCTTCATTTCAGTAGTGACTGCAAGAGATTCCTCATAATATTGGATAACTATTGGTTTAAAACCAGTTGATGCATGAGGAAACACTAGAACTAGTGTTTGTCCCTCATTTGGTGGGTCAATGACTTGCACATCATTGATCAATCCTCTCCTTGTCCTCACCTGTAGAATTTTTCTATCAAGTAAATCTTGAAGGAAAACTTTAAAAACCTCACAATCTTGTATGTTGTGCTGCATGTTACATTTAAAAAATTGACAACCAAACCTGTGATCATCTTTTGCCTCTATAATCCTATTTTCAACCAAAGCATTCAAAATATGATTTAGAGGCATCTTGATGTTGGTCACATAATCCTATTTTCAACCAAAGCCTTCCTCTTTAGAGTCTTGCAATTCTTGGTCGAGTGCCCCCAGACCCCTCCATGATAATCACAAATATCATTATCCCTATACCATGCTGGGTATGGTGGCTGTAATGGTTTAAGTGGGGTTACCCTTACAACCCTATTTTCAACCAATTGGGGTAACAATTGTGTATATGACATGGGTATGGGATCAAACTGCTCCACCCTTCTACCGTGCAGCCTCAATTGACTCGGCTGAGGTGTGGATTGATTTTGGACCATGAATTGTGGTGTTGAAGTGACGACACTCACAGGGGCCTCTTGATGAGTTTGATACAAGTGGTAAGGTCTCCTTTGCATGTATTGTCCATGATATCTTCCCCCATGAGCCATAGCATTTGATTCCTCTTTCTTCTTACCAAGTGAGGGCTTTTGAGCTGAAGGATCTGCATTTGACATTTTTCCACTCTTTAATCCATTTTCAATTCTTTCTCCAATAATGATCAGATCTGCCAGATTATTGGAAGTGTTGCTAATCATTCCGTCATAATAAAGTGTAGGGAGGGTGTTATTGAAGATTGCAACCATCTCTTTATCTGGCAAAGGTGGTTAGACTCATGCCGCCACTTCTTCATATAATTCTTAAAGGATTCATTGGGCCTCTTTTCCATATTCTACAAATAAAGACAATCTGGGGCCATGTCAAATTGAATTTGTATTGTTGCAAGAATGCTTCGGCTAGATCCCTCCAAGTCCTTATTGCCACACGATCGAGGACCACGTACCATTCCAATGCAGCCCCTGTAAGACTATCCTGAAATATGTGAATGAGTAACTTTTCATCATTAGAGTATGCTGACATCTTCCTTGAATACATAATCAGGTGGGCCCTTGGGCACGTAGTCCCATCATACTTGTCAAATTCAGGTGCCTTGAACTTATGTGGTATTATCATGTTGGGTACTAAGCACATGTCAAGCACATCCAGGACCCCATGGCTCTTTGTGCCCTCTATAGCTTTTAATCTGGCCTCTAGAGTAGACCATCTTGCTTGCTCCTTCTTTTCCTTCTCCTTTTGTTCAATTTCTAAGTCAAAATCAAGGATGGATATATGGTCTTCAACATCTCCTTCAGGCCCCCTGTACTGAGCTTGCGGTGCCTCTTGAGGCTGTTTTTCCTTTTCTATTGGCTTGGATGTTTGGGCCACATTCTGTTGACTTTGTGATGTTTGACTAACTAGATTTTTCTTTCTTTCTTCCACAAGGGCCTTCATTAATTGGGCCATTTGCCCTTCCAAGTCAGAGATTTGGCGTTTTAGCTCATCATAGGATGGCTCCATCACTAGCTGTTCCATTCTCTTTTTTCACAAGTGTGTCAGGTATGGTGATCGTAAAGCCATATTTCCTTTCTTTTTAACAAACCCTTTGAGAATAAAAACATGTCACTGAATGAAATGTTGGAAAATGCATGATGCTAATGTGATGAAGTGATAAAAATGATAAAATGGAAGCTCAAACTATAAGATTTGCAAAATAACCATTTCATATATCAAAATAGTCTTAAGTACAAACACCATCCACTGGGTCCTTTTGTGTAACAAAAAAACTAAACTTTAGAGGTCTACATGCTTTACAAGGATGCTTAACTACTCAAGGCTTCCTAGCACAGTAAGGTCTTTGTACAGGTCCCAAAGAAAATCCCCAATAGGGCCAGGTGAGGCATCATGTTTCAAGATCATCTGTGCTCTAATTCTTGCCTCCTGTACTATTATTCTCCTTTGGAGATAAAGTTCACAAGACATCCTCTCGAAGTGATCTCACTCTAAGACCAGTTCTACCTTCTCTAATGATAGATCTAGTCAAGCCATGTTGTGTATCAGTTCCCTTCTTAGCCCTTCTTCTTGTAGCATTAAAGATTGGTGGAGATGGACATTTGCTTCTTCAAGAATTTGCATTCTTCGCTGCAAATCTCAGTAATCCCCTAATTGTATCATTAAATCTCAAATCTCCTCATATTGAGATTGACTACTTCGGATACAGCTAGCCATTTGTTCTTCTTCCTTCTTCAAGGACTGGATGGTTTGTTCATGCACAACTTGGGCTTCTTGTAGTCCTTGGATCTCCTTTTGAAGTTTCAAAATTTTGGATCCTAAAGAATCACGTGCTTTGCTCAGATTCTCTTTAGCAATCTTTTGCTTTTTTGTGGTCTTCTCTAGCTTGCTCTCAAAATTCTTAAACATTTTCTTGTACTGGCCTGCTTCTTTTTGGTCTATTTCCTTTCTTTTGGTTATATCTTTTTCAAGCTATTTCATCTTCTTCTTAGCCTGCATATCTTGGATCAAGAATTGCCTTTCTTTCTCCTTCCATTCTGCCTCCTTATTTCTGAAATTTTGACACATTTCTTCATGTTCAACTTGTAGCTTTTGATAGGCTTGTTTTTCTATGAGTTCTAGCCCTGTAGGGGCTTGGACAACCTCTTCATCTCGTCTAAGAAGTGTGGGTTCAGGAACTATTATATATGCAATACTCTTGCCCCTTGTTCTATGCCAATGAATATACCTTTATACAATAGTTCCTTTTGTACTTGCCGAGGGCTCAACATATCTGGGATTTTGCCATGCAATTTGGGCTTCTCTCATGTTAGTAGCACTAGCATTCTCTCCATAAGAAGTATCTAGGTGACCGAGCCCATAGGTGGCAGGGATAAATTGCACACCGCCCATTTGTTTTCTAACCATAGTAGGTGCATATTCAACTATTCCTTTGGGACCAATAAGGGGAACTCCAATATTATTTCCACATCAATAGAGAGTGGGGACAAGGGCAACCATGGTGCTTTCCATCGGACGCCCTTCAATTCGAATAAAGCTTGAACACATTTGCTAGTCACAAGTCTCTCCCTAGGCCATTGTAGTGTGGCAAACTCAGAAAGAGTATTTTTTGTAGTGTTGAAATCAAGAGAGAGATTGATCATAGGATACCCCAGATTACTCATTGTGGGCAAGTGACTAAAGGCCTAAATAGTTAACAGTTGGGCACAACCAATGAAACATCCTTCTCCCTTCTATCATAGGTAGCTCAACGAATGCAGCATTTTGGATAAGATTAGTGGTGTTGGGTGTACCTCATGCTCCACTTTTGCAAACAATAGAATTACCTGGTGGTCAATGTAGCCCTCCAATTTTAGATACAAGATCAACCCATATATGGCTCAGGCCAATAGACTAAAGCCCCTCTTAGTATCAATGCGCTACTTTAATGCTGTGATGATCAAATCAATAGGAACCCTTGGGAACTCCCCTTAGCTTTACAAAGATGTTTAGCATCTTCGGTCTTAATCCCCAGGATTTTGGCTAATTGTCTATTAAGGGAAGCTTTAACATTGTGGAAGTACACTTATCTACTGGCAACGGAGTTGATTTTCAAAAGAGCATCATATTCTTCCAAAGTAGGCATCAAGTCATATTCTCCAAGTGTAAATACTCGATATACTAGATCCCAAAAAGAGAGTAGGGCTCTAGTTAAGGACTCATCCACTAGCACATACAAGAGATAAGCAAAATGTCCATATCGCTTCTCAAATTCCCCTTTTTTAGTCATAGCATTCCAAACCTATTTGACTTCTATCAAATCATGCTGTTTGAAGGTAATTCTCCCAACTTTCGGTAAGATAGGGATATAATCAATAGGTATGCAATCTCCTTGTTGTTTTTGGTGCTTATGCTTTGATTCCCTCACAAGTTCTTCAACATCAGTCAAGGACACGGCAGATGGTGTCATGATGGAATGAGCCATGTAATAGTTATTTTGATAATCCTATCATATGCAATGTTAGAAAGGTCATAAAAAATGTCTTCTTGTTTTTTTTTTTTTTAGAATGAAAAATGCATCTCATGGGGGATTCTAGTACTCCTTGCTTGGCTAGCTAATTTGAGTAGGAGAGTTTCAAGTCCCTACATAGGAAGAAAGGCTTCTCAAAGGCTAACCTTACTCCTCTCATATGGGTGAATGATGATGCTGTGCATGCAAAACTGAAAGAAAGGTGAAGCATGTACAAGCAGGATAATTAAAGATGCAAAAGTGTTCCCTATGACACATAAAAGGGTGGATTCTAGGCTTTTCTCTAATCCGAAGGTTTAGATTACATCTCTTGAGTAGGTTAGCTCTAGATTTGAACTAATGTGATGGCTAGGATCTAAGTCCCTATACAAGGTTCCCAAATTGTCCTCATGCTTAGTTGGCAGAGGCCCCCAATCCTTGCCTATGATAGGCTACAAATGGAAAGGATTCAATTTGGGTTTGTAGGTGCCTGCATGGAGACAAAGGTCTCTCGAAGGCTAACCCTACATCACCCCCTCTATCCTAAAAGGTGACCTATGCGGCCCAAGTATAGGGCACAGAGGTCATCACCTCCCCTTTCTATAGTATGTGGAAGTGAACGTGCAAGTGTGTGAAGGGAATGAAACTAATGCTCACAACAACTTACATCACAAGAGAAAAACAATACAAATAGAAATGCCAAAGAAATTACCTAAGATAAAACATTTTCGTACAAGAGGATAGAGAGCACACCTTATGTCTTAGCATCTTCACTATTTATATAAAAAGCACTAATCACCAAACACAATGCATGCAAAGATGAGATCACAAATATAAAGCATGACAATTGCAAATTACAGTTCCATAATGTGGCATAAAAATAACCTATAATGGCTTAACCCTCTAAAAGTTTATCCCTAATCGCCAAGCTATCGCGACGTCCGCACGATGAGGTTGAACAGAAAAAAAAACCAACAATTATTTTTTTTACATAAATATCTTTAAAAGAAAAGGTAGATGAGTTATTTGTAAAATGGGGTTTAAGAAGGGGTTTAACAAGAAAGTTGGGAGTCACCACCAATCTAAATTTTGGTGAGATCGGACACCTTAAAAAGAATGGTCTGCGTTTTGCTTTAAAATGGGTTCAAGAGTTAGTTACGTGTAGGAAAGGTATTAGCATCCTACAACGCTCTTTTGGTACCATGTTAATTTCATGCCACTTCTAATTGTCATGAATGTTGTCCATACTTCCTGATTAAAGAAAATTGAATGCATTTGCCTTTATTTCCCATGACTTCCTTCAGTAGAAGTAGAGAAAATATTAATTTTGGTAAGAGAATTGATTTTAGAAATCTAGCACCAATAAGCTTTTTAAGAAATACAGATATAGACTAATTCCTCTTCTGGTGAGAGTCTAATCAAGTTACAAGAAAAAATGCCTTTGCCTTTGTTTCTCTTAGGCTTTCTTAAAACCTTATTTGGATTCTTCTAGTAAAGGATAAAAATAGGCCATTCCTCTTCAGGTGAAGCCTATACAAGTTGTAAAAATAAATGCCTTTGCCTTTACAACTTTAGAAAAGAAATTATTTTGCAAAAAGGGAGCATATTTAAAAAGAAAGCTTTCAAGCTCATTTTATTTTCCCTTACTTTGTTTGTGTGTTTATTTTATCCAATTTGAGTATGGAATATGTAACATCATACATAAACAGAGAGACAAAATCACAAAGGTGCCAAAACATCATGAAACAAAGCATCTTAATATGCAAAGATTTCAGCAAAATTATGTTTATCTGAATTTCTCAACTCAGTGAGTCAACTCAGTGTGATCATCATAGTTTAGTGAGTCAACTCAGTGTGTTGACTCAATGTGGGTACACAAATTCAGCCAATTTGCGAACTGTGCACAGTGACATGCACTGAAAAGTGATGATTTGCAAACCAATCTTAGCTTCTCTTCATACCAAAACAAGGATAAACATGCCAAAATTCAGCAACATGCACAAACAAGCACAGCTGGAGCTCATTCAGCCAATATCCACACAAAACATGCCACAGCTCAACATCTGGCACACAGCAAGCAGGGATGAAGCAAGAAGAGTGAGTTATAAACACAGCTTATCAAGAACCAACGGCCACAAATCAGCCACACATGAATGGAGAGAATCAAGATTTATGCATGTTCACGATGGAACTACAGAACCGAAGCAGGCAAAACAAGCAGGGAGCAGGGCATACCTAAGCTTTTGAGGTGAGTTCTTATAACACCTAAGGCAGGCTGAACCATGGTGATCTGGGCTCTTTCCCTTTGCTTCTTTGGTTAGCTTCCTCTTATCCTTGTAACTGAGAACTCTTGGCTAAGAGCTAGAACTCTCAGATTTCTTCCTCTTGTATATACTCTGTTTGCTGGTTTTGGAACAGGGGAATGACCTCTTCAAGTGCTCTTGGATGGAAGAAACTTATTGATGCTTGGAGACTCTAGGTCCTGATAGTTCTTTGATGGTGATGGAATTTCCATATGTGGTCAGTCTTTGTTCCCCGAAGTTTTTTTCTTTTTTTCCGTCCTTTTTTCTTTTTTTTTAAAATTTCTTTTTTGGTTTTTACTTATATTTACCTTTTTTATTGTCCTTTACTATTTATTTTGTTTAAAAATCCAATATAGCTTAGTTTAGGGTTCTGGACAAAATTCAGTGTCTACAAGAGGGAAAAGAAGTTTTAGACAGAAAGAAAAAGAGAGAGAAAAATTAGAGACATTGAGAGAAAGAGAGACACAGAAAAGTTTTAGAGAGATTGAGAGAGAAAGAGAGGAAAGTTTCAGAGAGAGAGCAAGAGAAAAAGGAAAAGATCAAGATAGAAAGAGAGTGGGAGAGGGAGGAGGGTAGAGAAAGAAAGGGAGAGGTGGAGAGAGAGAAAGAGAGACGGGTGGAGAAAGAGAAGTTTCAGGCAGACCAAGTCAAAGAGTAAGAGAGGGAGAGAAGTTTTAGATAGAGCAAGAGAGAAAGGGGAGAGAGAGAAAGAGAGTACGCGAGAGAGAGTGCTATGGAGAGGGAGACTGAGAAAGTTAGTGTATTGGAGTGAGAGAAAGAAGTCTTAGAGAGAACAAGACAAAGAGAGAAAGAGAGAAGTTTTAAAGGGAGAAAGATAGAGACAATAGTTCTATAAAGCCATAGAGAGAGGGAGAAGTTTTACGGAGAAGTGAGTTTGAGAACTTCTAGAGAGAAATAGAGAAAGACAAAGAAAAAGGGAGAGGGAAGCACAAAGAGAGAGAGGTGAAAGAGAAGGAAGTTTTAGAGAGAGCAAGAGAGAGAGATAGGGAGAGAGGTTCTATAAAGACGTAAAGAGAAAAGGGGATGTTAAAGAGAACTTTCTTAACAAACCCCGAAATAGAGATGGAGAGAAGGTTAAGAGCAAGAATACAAGAGAGAGTGGGAGGGAGAGGAAGAGAGAAAGAAAGAGAGAAGTTTCAAAGAAAGAGAGAGAAAGGGAGAGAGAAAGAGTCACAAAGAAGTTTTTGAGTGAGAAAGACAGTGAGTGTGAGAGTGGGAAAGAGAGAGATGTTTCAAAGAGACCAAGAGAGTGATAGAGAGAAAGATAAAGGTCTAATAAAGACAAAGAGAGAGAGAAATGGAAGTCTTAGAGAGAGAAATGAAGAGAGTGAGAGAGAGAACTTTCTTTACAAACTAAGAAACACAGAGAGAGAGAGAGAAAGAGAGTGAGAGGGAGATAATAAGTTAGTGAGTGCTAGAATGAGGGGGAAGAGAGAGTGTGAGAGAAAGAAGTTTCAAAGAGAGCAAGAGAGAGATCAAGAGTAAGAGAGAGGTTCTATAAAGACACAAAGAGAAAGGGAAGTTAGAGAAATTTCTTGACAAACCAAGAAACAGAGAAAAGGAGAGAATGGGAGAGAGGGAGAGAGAGAGAGAGAGAGAACTTTCTTGACAAACTGAGAAATAGAGAAAGAGAAGTTTCAGACAAAGCAAGGGAGCGATAGTAAGTCAATGAGTGCTAGAATGAGGAGGAGAGAGAGGGAGAGAGAAAGAAAGTGGAGAAAGAAAAGTTTTAATGAAAGGGAGAGAGAGAGAGAGAGAGAGAGCACTTTCTTGACAAACCAAGAAACAAAAAGAGAGAAGTTTTAGAGAGTGCAAGAGAGAGAAAGAGAAGTTTTAGACACAAAGAGAGACAAAGGGAAGCACTAAAGAGAGCAAGAAAGAGAGAGATAGAAAAAAGTTTGAAAGAGAGAGAAAGAGAAGTTTTAGAGAGTGTAAAAGAAACACAGAGAAAGAAAAGTCTCAGAAAGAGCAAGAGAGAGAAAGCAAGAGAGAAGGGCAGGGAGAGAGGTTTTAGATAAAGAGAAAGAGAAAGAGAGAAAGAGAGAGAAAGGGATGGTTTGAAGAGAGAGAAAGAGAAGTTTCAGATTCAGAGAAAGAGGGAGAGAAGTTTTAGAGAGAGAGAGAGAGAGAGGGAAGTTTAAGAGAGAGAGCAAGAGAGAAAGGGAAAGAACAACATAGAAAGAGAGTGGGAGAGAGAGAAGTTTCAAAGAGAACATGAGAGAGAGTGGGATGGAGAGGAGAGAAGACAAAGAAATGGAGAAATGGAGAGAGAGAGATGGAGAAAGAGAAGTTTCATATAGACCAAGAGAATGAGTAAGAGAGGAAGAGAAGTTTCAGATAGAGCTAGAGAAAAGAGGAGAGAGAGAGAGAAAGAGAGTGAATGAGACAGAGTGCTAAAAAGAGGGAGATTAAGAGTGTCAGAGTGTGTTGGAGGGAGAGAGAGGTGTTTTAGAGAGAGCAAGATAGAGAGAGAAAGACAGAAGTTCTAGAGGGACAAGGACAGAAAGAGAGTAGTTTTGTAGAGAGTTAGAGAGAGACAAAGAGGGAGAATTTTTATGGAGTGAGTGAGTGAGAGAAGTTCTAGAGAAATACAAACAGAGAGAGAGAGAGAGCTAGAAATAGAGTGAGTAAGAGAGTGGAGGAAAGAAAGGAAGGCAAGAGACAGAGACACAGAGAGAGAGGTTCTATACAGGCATAGAGAGAGTGAAAGGGAAATTAGAGAGAACTTTCTTAACATACCAAGAAATAGATATAGAGAGAAGTTTAAAAGTGAGCATGCAAGCAAGAGAGAGGGAGCAAGAGAAAGAGAGAGAAAGGGAGAGAGCAAGGTAGAGAAAGAGAAGTTTTAAGGGGAGAGAGAAAGAGTGAAAGTAAAGTTTTTGAGATTAAAAGACAGTGAATTAGAGAGAGTGGGAAAGAGAGAGAGATGTTTCAGAGAGAGCAAGAGAGAGACAGAGAGAAAGAGAGAGGTTTAATAAAGATATAGAGAGAATGAAAAGGAAATTTTAAAGAGAGAGGGGAAGGGAGAGGGAGATCTTTCTTTACAAACTGAGAAACAAAGACAAGTTTTTAAAGAGAGCAAGAGAAAGATAGTAAGTCAGTGAATGCTAGAATAATGGGGGAGAGAGAGACAATGAGAGAGAGAAGTTATAGAGAAAGAGCAAGAGAGAACTTTCTTTGCAAACCAAGAAACAAAGAGAGAGAAGTTTCAGAGAGAGCAAGAGAGAGGGAGAGAGAAAGAGAAGTTTTAGATATAGAGGGATACATGGAGGGAAGTATTAGAGAAAGCAAGAAAGAGAGAGAGAAAGTGTGAGAGAGGGAGAGAGATTGAGAAAAGTTTCTAAGAGCAAGATAGAGAGAGCAAGAGAGGGTAGAAGTTTTCATGTGAGAGTTAGAGAGAGAAAGAGAAGCTTTAGAGAGAGAACAAGAGAGTGAGAGAGGAAAGTTTCAGAGAGTGAGAGAAAGACACAGAAAAAAAGATGTTTTAGAGAGATGAGAGATAGAGAGTGAAAGCAATTGGGAGAAAGTAGGATAGAGAGGGAGATAGTGTGTGAAAGAAAGGGATGTTTTAGAGAGAGCGAGAGATAGGAAGTTAGTTAGTGCTAGAATGAGGGGGAGAGAGAAAGAGAACAAGTGAGGCAAGGAAAGAGGTTTCAGAGTGTTAGAGATAAGGCTGCTTAGGCTACTTTGGTGAGTGCAGGTGCAGTAAGGGTCTCGTGTGGTTCTGATGTTACTCTATTAATCTTGTCTTCAGTTTATTACTTAGGGACATTAGTGTAATTCAGTCATTGAGTCTTAGTCTATAAATTGTAATCTCAGCTACATCATTTGTAGATTAATTCATTTGAATCAGATTTAAATTTCAGAACTTTCACATCTTGGAGTTCTGAAGTTTTCTTTCTTTCTTCTTTCTTGCGCCTTCCTTCAAGAGTCTTGAGAACTTCAACATGGTATCAGAGCTTTGATCCAATGGGAGAGAATATGAATACGTTTTCTTTAGCATCTTTGAATGCTTCACTAGTTTCTTTTAGTCATTCAATTTCTGTGAAATTAGACAGCAATTCCTATCTGCTGTGGAAACAACAAGTTCTTGCAGCCATTAGAGGGCATGAACTAGAGAAATACATCAGTGGTGGTCAAGAAGTGCCATCAAGATTTGCAATAGATGAGCAAGGAAGAGTTCTTGGAATCTTGAGTCAGCAGTATGTTCTTTGGAAGAAGCAAGATCAGCTCTTGCTGTCTTGGCTGCTGTCAACAATGTCAGAAAACATTCTTACAAGAATGGTAGGGTGTGAATTTTCGTACCAGGTCTGGGAGAAGGTGGAAACTTTCTTTGCTTCTCATACAAAGGCAAAGATCAAGCAATTCAAGGCGCAGCTGCAGACCATGAAGAAGGGATCCATGACAGCCACTGATTATCTTTTAAAGATCAAGAATCTTGTTGATTCTTTGGCTTCAGTTGGACATGCAATTACAGAAAGTGACCATATAGAGGTAATTCTTGATGGTCTTTCCTCAGAATATGATGGTTTTGTTACATCCATTCTTTCTAGAACTGATCCGTATTCAGTTGAAGAGATTGAAGCATTATTGCTTGCACAAGAAAATAGAATTGAGAAGCATCATAAAGAAGTAGAAGTTATGACAATGAATCTTGCTACACATCCTCAGAATTACAATGTGAACAGAAGTGGTTATCAAAGTTTCCCTGGTCAGTATGCAAATAGAGGAAGGTTTGGAGGTAGAGGAAACTTTTTTAGAGGCAAAGGGAGTTACAACAATGGAAGGTTTTCTGGTAGAAATGGAAGGTTTTCTGATAAAAGCAACATTCAATGTCAATTATGTGGGAGATATGGACATCAGTCCTGGAGTTGTTATCACAGATTTGATGAGAGTTTTCAAGGACCAGCTCAAGTGCCTAGCCACTTCAGCAAGACAGCCAATGGCGCCAATGGCAATGTCAGAAACACACCCTATGCAATGCTCACTTCTAATAGCAACAGCAATGGCATTGATCAAGAATGGTATCCTGATTCTGGGGCCACTAATCATGTGACAGTGGATGCCTCTAACATTGTGCAGAAGACTCCATATAATGGAAAGGAGAAGGTGCACATTGGTAATGGCTCAGGTTTGTTCAATAAAAACATTAGTAATTCTCAGATTAAGTCTTGCTTTTCTAATCAAAATCTTCACCTAAACTCACTTCTTCATGTTCCAAATATTACCAAAAACCTTGTGAGTGTTTCTCAGTTTGCAAAAGACAATTATGTCTATTTTGAGTTCCATCCTGACTCTTGTTATGTTAAATCTCAGGATACTCATCAAATACTTTTGAAGGGGACTGTTAGAAAAGGCTTGTATGTCTTTGATGAATTTCGCATTGAAAAAGGACCATGTATCAATACAAAGGTGTCAACAACTCAGTCACCAAATATTACTTCACCTGCTGTACATAGTTCCCATACTTCTTCTTTGTTAAATTCTTGTTCTGAGTTAGACAAATGGCATGTTAGATTGGGCCATGCTTCTGCACAAACTGTCAAAAATGTACTCACTTCTTGTAACATCAGAATACCAAATAAAGAGCTTTCCTTTTGTTCATCTTGCTGCCTTAGTAAATTACATAAATTTCCTTTTGCCTCTTCTCAAACAGAATACTCAAAACCTCTTCAACTAATTCATTCTGATCTGTGGGGACCAGCACCTATGCTGTCAAGAGAGGGACATAGATATTACATACATTTTGTAGATACCTTTACCCGTTACACATGGATTTACTTTCTCAAAAGCAAGTCTGATGCATTACAGACCTTTATTCATTTCAAGAAACAAGTAGAACTTCAAACCAACCACAAAATTCTTGCCTTACAAACTGATTGGGGAGGAGAGTTTAGAGCTTTCACTGAATATTTGAAAGACCAAGGGATAGTTCACCGTGTTTCATGCCCTTATACACATGAACAAAATGGGCTTGCAGAAAGGAAACATAGACATATAACTGAGACTGGACTAGCCTTGCTTCACCAATCATCTTTACCTAGTTCATTTTGGACTGAAGCTTTTAGCACAGCTGTGTATCTCATTAATAGACTACCCACACCAGTCCTAAATGGTTCTACTCCTTTTGAAATCTTGTACAAAATCAAACCTGATTATTCTTCTCTCAAAGTCTTTGGGTGTGCAGCCTATCCTAACCTAAGGCCCTACAAAAATCCCAAGTTTCAGTTCAAATCCATTGAGTGCACCTTTCTTGGTTATAGTCCAGCACACAATGGATACAAGTGTTTGCATCCTGATGGGAAAACAATTATATCTAGAGATGTCATATTTGATGAAAGTAGTTTTCCATTCAAGAACAGCAAGGGTTCCTCATAGCAGTCACCTTCCAGTAACAAATCCTATTTTGTTCCTCCTCCACCTTCAGCCATACCTCCTATTCTATCATTCTCTAATGCAAGACATTCTCAGAATACCAATGCATTTGCTGAACAAACAAATAACTCATGTGCACTTGCTAATAATACCAATGTTGTGGATTCTTTGCAGCATGTTTCAGGTACCTCTGCAGAATTTGAAGTTCCTCAACATGTGCCTCAAAATGTCCACCCAATGATGACCCGTAGCCAAGCAAAGGCACTCAATTCAAACAATCACTCAATGGTGACTAGTAGCAAAGCAAGAGGAACTGCACCAACAGTGCTTACTGTCTCTAGAGAGCCTCAAACTGTTGAAGAAGCTCTTAACATACCAGAATGGAAGTGTGCCATGGATCTTGAGTATGCAGCGCTCATGAGCAACAAGACATGGAGTTTAGAAGCTTTACCCAAAGGTAGGAGGCCTATAGGGTGTAAATGGGTGTTTAAAGTTAAAGAAAATCCAGATGGCACTGTCAACAAATATAAAGTAAGATTAGTTGCAAAAGGGTATAATCAAGAGGCAGGAGTTGATTTTCATGAAGTTTTCAGTCCAGTAGTAAAGCCAGTCACAATTCGAGTTCTTCTCACTTTGGCCTTATCAAAAGGGTGGAACATCCATCAAATAGATGTTAATAATGCCTTTTTAAATGGTGATTTGAATGAAGATGTATACATGCTGCAGCCTCTTGGGTATGAATCAGCTGACTCATCTCAAGTTTGCAAGCTTCATAAGGCTCTCTATGGCCTTAAGCAAGCTCCTCGTGCATGGTTTCAAAAATTGTCTGAAGCTTTACTTGATCTTGGCTTTACCAAGGCAAAATGTGATTCTTCCTTGTTTCTTCAGGTTACTTCTCATCATTCTCTCTATGTTTTAGTCTATGTGGATGATATTTTGATTATTGGATCTTCACCAACTTTGGTTCAGCACTTGATTGATCAACTAAATGCAAAGTTCTCATTAAAGGATCTTGGGAAACTAAAATACTTCTTAGGTATTGAAGTTACTTACAGTTCAAATACATTAAGGATCTTCTTACTAGGGCTGGTATGCAAGGTGCAAAGTCTATGCCCTCTCCTATGGCGTCAACACCACATATCTCAGCTAGTAATGGTTCTCCTATTTCTGATCAAGCTGCATACAGATCACTTGTGGGAACATTACAATATATTACCATTACTAGACCAGAATTATCATATAGTGTGAACAAAGCTTGTCAATTTATGCATTGCCCTACAGATGTACATTGGAAGTTGGTTAAAAGAATACTGAGGTATCTTGCAGGCACCATATGTCATGCTCTAGTTCTCCAAAGATCATCAACTCTTGAGCTCACTGCCTTTTGTGATGCTGATTGGGCGTCAGATATTGATGATAGGCGCAACACCTCAGGTTTTTGTGTTTATCTTGGTCCTAATCTCGTTTCTTGGTCATCTAAAAAGCAAGCAACAGTGTCTAGATCAAGTACTGAAGCTGAATATAGGAGTCTTGCAAGTGCAGTGGCAGAATTGGCTTGGCTGCAGTCTTTACTCAAAGAACTCAGCATTCAACTACCAAAAGCTCCTAGAATATATTGTGACAATATGAGCACAGTCAGCTTGTCAGCAAATCCGGTCCTTCATTCAAAGACTAAGCATATTGAACTAGATCTTTATTTTGTTCGTGAAAAGGTCAACAATAAAGAAATTGAAGTCTATCATATTCCGTCTCTTGATCAAACAGCAGATATCCTCACCAAGGCAGTCTCAACTTCAAGGTTTCTTCAACTTAGAGACAAGCTCAGTGTCATTCCTCTTCCAAGTCATGCCATTGAGCTTGAGGGGGGATGTTAGAGATAAGGCTGCTTAGGCTACTTTGGTGAGTGCAGGTGCAGTAAGGGTCTCGTGTGGTTCTGATGTTACTCTATTAATCTTGTCTTCAGTTTATTACTTAGGGACATTAGTGTAATTCAGTCATTGAGTCTTAGACTATAAATTGTAATCTCAGCTACATCATTTGTAGATTAATTCATTTGAATCAGATTTACATTTCAGAACTTTCACATCTTGGAGTTCTGAAGTTTTCTTTCTTTCTTCTTTCTTGCGCCTTCCTTCAAGAGTCTTGAGAACTTCAACACAGAGAAAGAAAAACAAAAGAGAGAGAGATAGAGAGAATGTAACAGAGAGAGAGGGAGAGAGAGAGGGGAGAGAGAAAGAGAGGGAGAGAGGGAGGGAGAGTTGCAGAAAGAGAAAGAGATAGAAAGTGAGTGAGAGACAGAGTAAAGGAGAGAGAGATTGAGAGAGGGAGATAGAGAGAGTGAGAGAGAAGGGGAGAGGGAGAGGGAGAGGAGGGAGAGATGACTTTCAAGGAGACAGAGAGATAGGGGAAGTTTGTGAGAGACAAACAGGGAAACAGAGGGAAGTTTCAAAGAGCAGAAGTTTCAACAAAAGTGAGACAAAAGGAGAGAGAGAGAGAGAGGGAGAAGAAGGGAAAGGGAGAGAGGGAATTTTTGTCCAAAGAGTGAGTGAGAGAATTTCTAAAGAGAGACAGAGAGGGAGAAAGAATGAGGTAGACACAGGGAGAGAAGGGGAGAGAAAGAGGTGTTTCAAGGGGAGCAAAAGGGAGAGAGAGAGGGATAGAGAGAAGTTTTAAACAGGAAGTAGTTTCAAAGAGAGAAAGAGAGTGAGTGAGTTAGAGTAGGAGAGAGACACACCTGTGTTAAAGAGAGAGAGATAAAGAGAGAAATTTCAAATATACCAAGAGAGGGAGTGAAAGAGGGAGAGAAGTTTCAAATAGACCAAGAAAGGGAGAGAGAAAGAGAGTCAATGAGAGAGAGTGGTAGCAATGTGCTACAAAGAGGGGGAGAGAGAAAGTGTGGTTGTATGATTGAGAAGAGAGAGAGAGATGTTCATGAGAGTATGGGAGAGATAGAGAGACAATAAGTTTCAGAAAGAAAGTGTATGTGTCGCAGAGAAAGATGTTTCAAAGATAGCTTCAAAGAGAGAGAGAAAGAAGTTTCAGAGAAAGAGAGAGAAAGGGAGAGAGAGAGAGAGAGAGAGAGAGAGAGAGAGAGAGAGAGAGAAGTTTTAGGGAGAGAGAGAAAGAGTGCAAGAGAAGTTTTTAGGAGAGATAGTGAGTGAGAGAGAGTGGGAAAGAGAGAGAAATGTTTCAGAGAGAGCAAGAGGGAGACAAAGAGAAAGAGAGAGGTTTAATAAAGAACACAGAGAGAAAGGGAAGGTTTAGGAGAGAAAGAGAGAGTGAACTTTCTTTACAAACCAAGAAACAGAAAGAGAAGTTTTAGAGAGAGCAAGAAAGAGATAGTAAGTGATGAAGTGCTAGAATGATGGGGAGAGAGAGTGAGAGCAAGAAGTGTCAAAGAGAATAAGAGAGAGATAGAGACAAAAAGAGAAAGAGAGAGGTTCTATATAGACACAAATAGAGAGAAAGGGAAGTTAGAGAGAACTTTCTTCACAAACCGAGAAGCCGATATGGCAAGAATTTTAAGAGTGAGTACGCAAGAGAGAAGGAGGGAGAGAGACAAAGATAGAGAGAGAGAAAAAGAGAGAAGTTTAGGTGAAAGAGCAGGAAAGGGATAGAGGGTGACATAGAAAAAGGGAGAGAGAAAGAGCGTGGGTGAGAGAGAGTGCTATGGAAAGGGATACTAAGAGTGTCAAAGTGTGTTGGAGGTGGAGAGAGAGAGAGAGAGAAAGAGAGAGAAGTTTTAAAGGGAGAGAGATAGAAAGAGAATAGTTCCACAAAGACTCAGAGAGAGACATAGAGAGAGGCTGAGAAAGAGGGAGAGGGAGACACAGAGAGAAAGGGAGAAAGAGAGTGAGTGAGAGAGTGGGGGAAAGAGAGAGGGAGAGAAGTTTTAGAGATAGCAAGAGAAAGAGACAGAGAAAGAGGTTCTATAAAGACATAGAGAGAGAAAGGAATGTTAGAGAGAACTTTCTTAACAAACCAAGAAATAGAAATGGAGAGAAGT
Source organism: Dicorynia guianensis (assembly GCA_037013595.1). NCBI lineage: Eukaryota > Viridiplantae > Streptophyta > Magnoliopsida > Fabales > Fabaceae > Dicorynia > Dicorynia guianensis. Next base: position 10,622,256 of record JASUAB010000015.1, read on the forward strand.
TTAAGAGTGAGCACTTGAGAGAGAGAGAGAAGGAGGAAGAGAGAGAATGAGAGAGACATAAAGAGAAAGAGAGTGAGAAGTTTCAGACAAAGAGAGAGTAAGGGAGAGAGAGAGAAGTTTTAAGGGGAGGGAAAGAGTGAAAGAGAAGTTTCTGAGATTAAAAGACAGTGAGTGAGAGAGTGGAAAGAGAAAGAGATGTTTTAGAGAGAGTGAGAGAGAGATAGAGAGAAAGAAAGAAGCTTAATAAAGACACAAAGAGAGACAAAGGGAAGTTTTAGAGAGAGAGAGAGAAAGAGCAAGAGAGAAAGAGAGAGGGTGATCTTTCTTTACAAACTGAGAAATAGAGAGAGAAGTTTCAAAGAGAAAGAGAGAAAGAGAAGTTTTAGACATAGAGAGAGACATGGAAGGATGTTTCAGAGATAGCAAGAAAGAGAGAGAGAGAGTGAGAGAGGGAGAGAGAGATTGAGAAAAGTTTCTGAAAGAGAGAAGTTTCAAAGAGCAAGATAGAGAGAGCAAGAGAGAGGCAGAAGGTTTCATGAGAGAGTTAGAGAGAGAAAGAGAAGTTTTAGAGAGAGAGAGAAAATGAGAGAGAAAGCAAGTGGGAGAAAGTGGGATAGAAAGAGATAGTAAGCAAGAGAGAGAATAGGAGAAAGGGTTGTTTTAGAGAAAGAGATAGTAAGTTAGTGAGTACTAGAGTGAGGAGGAGAGAGAAAGAGAGTGAGTAAGGCAAGGAAAGAGGATTTGGAGAAAGAGAAACAGAAAGAGAGAGAGATAGAGATAGAGACATAGAGAGAAGTTTGAGAGAGAGCAAGAGAGAAAGGGAAAGAGCGAGATAGAAAGAAAGAGCAATAGAGAGAAGTTTTAAAGAGAAAATGAGGAGAGAGGTAGAAAGAGGGGGGAGAGAAAGAAAGGGAGAGAGGAGGAGAGAGAGAGTGAGTGAGAGGGTGGGAGAGACAGTTGCAGAGAGAGAAAGAGAGAGCGAGTGAGAGTGACAGAGAGAGAATGAGAGGGGGAGATTGAGAGACAAAGAAAGAGAGTAAGAGAGAGGGAGAGGGTGAAGGAGAGGGGGCAAAGAGGAGTTTTAGAGAGATAAAGAGATGGGTGAAGTTTGTGAGAGACAAATGGGGAGATAGAGGGAAGCTTTAGAGAGAGGAAGAAGTTTCAAAGAAAGTGAGACATAGGCAGAGAGAGAGGGAGAAGAAGGGAAAGAGAGAAAGAGAGAGAGAGAGAGAGAGAGAGAGAGAAGTTTTGTGTAGACAGTGAGTGAGACAAGTTCTAAAGAGACATTGAGAGAGAGAGAAAGAACAACGGAGACACAGAGAGAGAGCAGGGGAAAGAGAGATAGAGAGGTTTAGAGTGAGCAAGAGAGAGAGAGATAGAGAAACAAGTTTTAGAGAGGGATTAGTTTCAAAAAGAAAAGAGAGTAAATAAGCTAGAGAAGCAGAAAGAGAGTATGCTTGTGTTAAAGAGAGAGAGAGACAGAGAGAGAAGTTTCAAATAGACCAAGAAAGGGAGTGAGAAAGGGAGAGAAGTGTTAGATAGAGCCAGAGAGGGAGAGAGAAAGAGAGAGAGATAGAAAGAGAGTCAATGAGAGAATGGTAGACAGAGTGCTATGAAGAGGGAGAGATAGTGCGGGTGTATGTTAGAGAAAGAGAGAGAGAGAAGTTCTTGAGAGTGTGAGAAAGATAGAGAGATAGTGAGAAGTTTTGGAAACAAAGTGTGTGTGTGTGTTGTTGAGAGAGAAGTTTTGGAGAGAGTTACAAAGAGAGAGAGAAAGAAGTTTCAGAGAGAGAGAGACAAGTTTCAAAGAAAGAGAGAAATGGAAGATTTAGAGAGAGTGAGAGAGATATAAATTTTAGAGAGGTTGGAAAAGAAGATTCATAGAGAGACAAGTTTTAGAGAGAGAAAGAGAAGTTTTAAGTAGAGAAAGAGAGTGAGTGAGAAAGTGAAACTTCAGAAAAAGAGATAGAGAGAGAAGTTTCAGAGAGGGTGAGAGCAAGAGAGAGAGCAATTTCAGATAGACCAAGAGAGAAGAGAACAACAGAAGATTTCAGGAGACAAAGATAGTATGTGTTCAGGATAGAGAGATAGAGAGAGAAGTTTTAAATAGAGGGAGAGGAAAATTTTAGAGTGGGCAGAGAGAGAGAGAGAGAGAGAGTGGTAATAGAGTATTGTGCAGGGGGAGAGAGCAAGAGAGAATGTGTAGGAGAAAGAGATAGAAGTTTCAAAGAGAGAGAAATAGAGAGAAAAAGGAGGGAAGTTTAAGGGAGAGTGAGAGAGATAGAGAGAAAAGTTTCAAAAAGAGCAAGAGAGAGGACAAGAAGTATCAGAGAAAGTGAGTGAGAGAGAGAGAGAGAGTGGTGGGGAAATTGTTCTAGAGAGTTAGGGAGAGAAATTTCAAAAAGAGTGAGAGACAAGGCGAGAGAGAAGTTTCAAAAAGAGCTAGACACAGAGCAGGAAAGAAGTTTTAGAATGACTGAGAGAGAGAAGGGGATATTCTAGAGAGATCAAGCAACACAGTGAAAGAGACATATAGAGAGAAGGATAAGAAGAGAGAGAAATTCTAGAATGACATAAAGAGAGAAAGAGAGAAAGGGAAGTTTTAGGCAGAGAAGTTTCACAGAGGGCAAGAGAGAGAGAGATAAAGAAAAAGAGAACAAACGAGACAAAGAGAGGGACACAGAGAGAGTAAGTGAGTGAGAGAAGTTTTGCAATTAAAGAGTGTGAAAGAGTCATTGTGAGAAGTTTGAGAGAGAGAGAGAATGAAAGAAAGCGATGTTTTAGAGAGAGGGCAAGGGAGAGAAGTTTCAGAGAGATTGAGGAAGATATAGAGAGAAGTTTCAGAAAGAGCAAGAGAGAGAGGGAAAGAAAGTGAGAGAGAAAAGTTTCAAAGAGATTGAGGAAGATAGATAAAGAGCAGTTTTAGAGAGGGTGGGACACTATGAGAGAGAGAAGTTTCTACTGAGAGAAAGAGCAAGAGAGAAAGAAGTTTTAGACAAAATGAGGCCAAGAGAGAGTGAGAGCAAGAGAGAGTGAGAGCAAGAGAGAGTGTATGAGTGTTGGTAGGACATGGAGGGAGAGAGAGAGAAAAATGGAAGTAGTGGAGAGAAGTTTTAGAAAAAGAGAGAGAAATAATTTTTAGAGAGACCGATAGAGAGAGACAGGGAGAAGCTCTATAGAGAACGCGAGAGAGAGAGAGAAAAAGAGAGAAAGGGAATTTCCAAGAAAGTGGGAGAAGTTTATAGAGAGCAAGAGAGGGTTTGAGAGAAGTTTAAGAGAGAGAGAGAGTGTGTGTTTTCAAAGAGGGAGAGAGAAGTATGAGAGAGAGTAAGAGAGAGAAAAGTTTTAGAGAGAAAAAGAGTGTAAGAGACAAGGCGAGAGAGAGTGTGTATATTAAAGAAAGAGAGAGAGAGGGATAGAGCAAGAAAACAAAAGCAAGTGAAATCAAGAAGTTTCATTGAGAGCAAGAGAGTGTGTGTGTCAACACGAGAGGAAGGGAGAGAAAGTGACATGGAACCCCAAGGATATTTATAATCCAGAAACTCTAAACACAATTGATAGGGAACAAGAAAATTACGGAGAATTGAACTTGTGGGGGTATAAATACCCTAGTACATGTATGGGGATGAAGGGGGAAAATTGTTTTGGAGTTTTATACTCTTTGTTCAAGGCTTGGCTTGAATCTCTATTGCATCAAGAATTGAACTTCATCAAGGTACTTACATCCTAGTAAAATTTCTGTTCTTGATTTCTTAATCAACTAATTATTTGCATTTCCATTTGCATTAATTTTGGGATTCAATAGGTTGGGAGTTCTCCATCTTTTCTTGTTCCCTATTAATTGTGTGTTTGGGGTTTCTGGATTATAAATATCCTTGGGGTTTCGCATCATTTGGTATCAAAGTCAGATTAGGGTGAATTCTTATTTATCCTAGGTTATAGTTTGCTGTTTTCTTTTTTTTTGTTACCTAATATCAGAACCAGATCTGGGTATACAAGTGCATATTATGGCTAGTTTGATTGTTTGGGATTTGATTTTGATATTTTTTTTTTCATATTTTGGAGTTATTTGCTGTTTATCCTATATTAAAAAAAAGTCCAAATGCAAATTACAAGTAGTGGCTGTCCAAAAACTAATCTATTAACTTGAAATGATGAATTAAACATAGGTTGGACCCATCTTACAAATTCAGCCCAATTTGATTAGGTGAAGCTCCATTGGCCTTCATTGCATCTTGAGCTTTCTTTCCTTCTAACATTCTGCCCATATAAGTTTGAAATGATTCCTTGAACTTTTTGGCCCTCAATCTTATAATTGATCCTTAAGGTAATGTTAGCTCATCTGCTACTCCTCTCATCTTGCCATCCACGCTTGTGCTCACATCAAAAAGGGAAGCTTTAGAGAGACAAAAAGAGAGAGAAAGAAATAAGTTTCAAAGAGACCAATAGAGAGAGACTGGGAGAAGTTCTAGAGAGAGCAAGAGAGAGGGAGAAGTTTCATAGACAGTGAGAGAGAGTGAGGGAGAGCATTTTAAGAGAGGGTGAGAAAGTAGTTTTTGAGAGAGCAAGAGTGACTGAGAAAGAGCGAGAGAGAAGTTTTCAAGAGAGAGAGGGAGAGTGATTTCAAAGAGAGGGACAGCGATAGCAAGAGAGTTTAAGAGGGAGCTAGAGACAGATAGAGAAAGAAGTTTCAAGGAGACTAAAAGAGAGAGAAAGGGAAGTTTGAGAGAGACAGAATGAGTGAGAGATATTTTATGGAGAGAGCAAGTGAGAGAAGTTCTAGAGAGACCAAGAGAGAGAGAGTAATGGAGAGAAGTTTCAAAGAGAGCGAGAGAAAGAGGGAAAGGGAGGTTTTTAGAGAGAGAAAGAGAGAAGTTTCAGAGAGACTAAAAAGAGAGAGAAAAGTTTCAGAGAGAGTGAGAGAGAAAGCAAGGTTTCAAGGAGTCAGAAAGCATAAGGGAAGTTTGAAGAAAGAGAGCAGTTTTAGAGAGAGAGAGAGAGAGAGAAAGAGAGAGTGAGATGGAGAACAAGAGGGGAGAGAGCGAGAAGGGGTGAGCAAAGGGGGAGAGAGAGAGCGAGAGAGAAAGAGAGAGCAAGATGGGGAGAGACCAAAGAGAGAGAGGAACACAAAGAGGGATAGGGAGAGAAGTTTCAAAGAGAGCAACAATGAGAAAGAGGGTAAGAGGGAGAGATAGAAATATTAGAGAAAGAAAAGAGAGAGAGGAAGAAAAAAGTTTCAGCAAAAGTGAGAGACAAATAGAGGGAGAAGTTTCAAAGAGGGCAAGAGAGAGAGAGAGACAAACAAAAAGAGATTGTTAGCAGAGAGAGTAAGGGATAGAGTGAGCAAGCGACAGAGAGTGAGAGCAAGAAGTTTCATAGAGTAAGAAAGAGAGAGTGTGTGAGTGCTTCCATAGAGGGAGAAAGAGAGAAGCGTAACCCTTAGAGAGAAATTTTAGAGAGAGAGAAATAAGTTTCAGAGAGGCCAGCGCAAAGAGAGAGGGAGAAGTTCAAGAGAGAGCAAGAGAGAGAAACAAGTTTTAGAGGGAGCAAGGGGGAGAGAGAGGGGGAGAAGTTTCCCAGAGAGTGAGTGAGAGCAGTTTTAGAGAGAGTGAAAAGTAGTTTTTGAGAGAGAATGAGAGTGACTGAGAAAGAGTGAAAGAAAGAAGCTTAAGAGTATGAGAGAGAAAGAGAGAGAGAGAGAAGTTTAAGGGAGAGCAAGAGACAAGAGAGACATTTCAAAGAGACCAAAAGAGAGAGAAATGGAAGTTTTAGAGAGAAAGTGTGTGAGAATGAGTGAGAGAAGTTCTAAAGAGACCTAAAGAGAGATAAACAGAAGTTTCAAAGAAAGGCAGAGAGAGAAAGAGAGAAAGTGAGCTTTTAGAGAGAGAAAGAGAGATGTTTTAGAGAGACTGAGAAAGAGGGATAGAGAAAAGTTTTAGAGAGAATGAGAGAGAAAGAGAGAAGTTTCAAGAAGTCAGAGAGCAAAAAAGAAGTTTGAGAGAAAGAGAGAGCAATTGAGAGTAGTTTTAAAGAGAAAAAGGAAGAAACAAGAGAGAAAGAGGCAGATAGAGAGAGGGAGAAGTTTCATAGAGAGGGGGGGAGAGAGTGAGAGGGAGATTGAGAGCCAAGGAGAGGGGGAGAGAGGAGTTTAAAAGAGACAGAGAAATGGGAGAAGTTTGTTAGAGATGGACAGGGAGACAAAGGAAAGTGTTAGAGGGAAGGAGAAGTTACAAGGAAAGCAAGACACAGGGAGAGAGAGAAGGAGAGAGAGAGGGAGAAGAAGGGAAAGACAGAGAGGGAAGTTTTGTGTGGAAAGTGGGTGAGAGAAGTTCTAAAGAAACATGGAGAAAGGGAGTGAAGGAGACACAGAGAGAGAGAAGGGGAGAGAGAAACATGTTTCAGAGGGAGCAAGAGGCAGAGAGAGAGATAGACACAGAAGTTTTAGAGAGGAAGTAGTTTCAGAAAGAGAAAGAGTGTAAGTAAGCTAGAGTAGGAGAGAGAGTGTTTCTGTATTAAAGTAAGAGAAAGAGACAGAGAGAGAAGTTTCAAATAGACCAAAAGACGGAGTGAAAGAGGGAGAGAAGTTTTAGATAGAGCAAGAAAGGGAGAGAGAGAGAGAGAGAGATAGAGAGAAAGAGAGTCAATGAGAGAGAAAGATAGATGGAATGCCATAAAGAGGGAGAGAGAATGTGGGTGTATGTTAGAGCAAGAGAGAGAGAAGTTCTTGAGAGTGTGAGAAAAATAAAGAGATACTGAGACATTTTAGAAAGAGTGTGTTGTAGAGAAAGAAGTTTTAGAGAGAGCTACAAATAGACAGAGACAAAAGTTTCAGAGAGAGAGATAGAGAACGAAAGAGAGAAAGAAATGGAAGATTCAGAGATAGTGAGAGAGAGACAGATATACATTCTAGCGAGGGTGAGAGAGAAGATTCAAAGAGAGATAAAGAGAAAAAGTGAAGTTATAAGTAGAGAAAGGGAGTCAGTCAGAGAGTGAAACTTCAAAAAAAGAGATAGAGAGAGAAGTTTCAGAGAAGGTGAGAGCAAGAGAGATAGCGAGTAATTTCAAATAACCCAAGAGAGAGAGAGCAATAGAAGATTTAGGGAGACAAAGAGAGTGAGTGAGAGAGAGTGTGTGTTAAGGAGAGAGAGATATAGAGAGAGAAGTTTTGAAGAGAGGAAGAGGGAAATTTTAGAGTAGGCAAGAGAGAGAGAGCAAGAGAGAGAGAGTGAGTGAGAGAGAGTGATAGATAAAGTATTGTGGAGAGGGGGGAGAGAGAGAAATACAGAAGTTTTAGGGAGAGAAAGAGAGAGATAGAGGAGTGAAGTTTAATGGACAGCAAGAGAGATAGAGAAAAGTTTCAAAGAGAGCAAAAGAAAGAGTGAGAAGTATCAGAGAAAGTGAGAGTAAGAGAGAGTGGTAGACAAATTGTTCTAGAGAGGCAGAGAGAGAAATTTCAAAGAGAGTGAGAGACAAGGAGAGAGAGAGAAGTTTTAGAGAGAGCTAGACATAAAGAAAGAAAGAAGTTTCAAAATGATTGAGAGAGAGAAAGGGATGTTTTAGAGAGAGCAATCAACACAGAGAGAGAAACAAATAGAGACAAGGGTAGGGAGAGAGTGATAAAGAAAGAAAGGAAAGTTTTAGAGAGGAGAAGTTTCATAGAGGGTAAGAGAGAGACAAAGAAAGAGAGAAAGAATGAGACATAGAGAGGGACATAGAGAGAGAGAGTGAGAGAAGTTTTGCAATTAAAGAGTGTGAAAGAGTCATTGCAAGAAGTTCTAGGGAGAGAGGGATAGAAAGAGAGAAAGGGAAGTTTTAGAGAGAGAGCAAGAGAGAGAAGTTTTAGAGAGACTAAGAGAGATATAGAGAGAAGTTTCAGATAGAACAAGAGAGAGAGAAGGAAAGAGAGTGAGAGAGAAAAGTTTTAAAGAGATCAAGGAAGACAGATACAGAGAAGTTTTAGGAAGGGCAGGAGACTATGAGAGAGAGAATTTCAATGAAAGTGAGAGAAAGAGCAAGAGAGAAAGAAGTTTTAGACAGAATGAGGGGAAGAAAAAGCAAGAGCAAGAGAGAGAATGTGAGTGTTGGCAGGACAGGGAGGGAGAGAGAAAGAGAGAAAGAGAGAAAGGGAAGCCATGGAGAGAAGTTTTAGAGAAAGAGAGAGAAATAATTTTTAGATAAACCAATAGAGAGAGATAAGGAGAAGTTCTGGAGAGAGAGAGAAAGAGAGAGAAGGGAAATTTTTGAGAGAGTGGGAGAGGGTGAGAGAAGTTTTCAAGAGAGAGAGGGAGAATATTTTCAAAGAGAGAGAGAAGTATAAGGGAGAGTGAGAGACAGAGAAGTGTTAGACAAAAAAAAGAGTATGAGTAAGAGAAAATGGGAGAGAGAGAGAGTGTGTGTGGATTAAAGAAAGTGAGGGAGAGGGACAAAGTGAGCAAGCAAAAGAGAGTGAAAGCAAGAAGTTTCATAGGGAGCAAGAGAGAGACTGTGTGAGTGTTGGTAGGAGAGGGAGAGAAAGAAAGCGAGAAAGGGAAGCTTTAGAGAGACAAAATGAGAAGAGAGAGAGAGAGAGAGAGAAATAAGTTTCAGAGAAACTAATAGAGAGAGACTGGGAGAAGTTCCAAAGAGAGCAAGAGAGAGGGGGTAAGTTTCAAAGGGTGCAAGAGAGAGAGAGAGAGAGAGAGAGAGGGAGAAGTTTTGTAGAGAGCGAGAGAGAGTAAGGGAGAGCAATTTAAGAGAGGGTGAGAAAGATTTTGTGAGAGAAAGAGAGTGACTGAGAAAGAGTGAGAGAGAAAAGTTTCAAGAAAGAGAGGGAGTGATTTCAAAGAGAGAGAGAAAGCAATAGAAGTTTAAGAAGGAGCTAGAGACAGAGAGAGAAAAAAGTTTCAAAGAGACTGAAAGAGAGAGAAAGTGAAGTTTTAGAGAGAGAGAGAGAATGAGTAAGAGACATTTTATGAAGAGAGCGAGTGAGAGAAGTTCTAGAGAGAGAAAGGGAGAGTAATGGAGAGAAGTTCCAAAGAAAGAGAAAGAAAGAGGGAATGGGAATTTTAGAGAGAGAGAAAGAGAGAAGTTTTGGAGAGAGAGAGAAAGAAAAGTTTCAAAGAGAGTGAGAGAGAAAGAGATAAGTTTAAGGAGTCAAAGAGTAAAAAAGAAGTTTGAAGAGAGAGAGTAGTTTTTGATGTGGAACCCCATGGATATTTATAATCCAGAAACCCCAAACACACAATTGATAGAGAACAAGAATAGATGGAGAACTCCCAACCTACTAAACCCCCAAAATGACTGATGCAAATGAAAATGCAAATAATTGGTTGATTGAGGAATCAAGAACAGAAATTCACTAGGATGTGAATACCTTGATGAAGTTCAAATCTTGATGCAATAGAGATTCAAGCCAAGCCTTGAACAAAGAGCATAAAACTCCAAAAGAATTCTTTTTTTTTTTCATTCATTCATGTCCATGTAGTAGGGTATTTATATCCCCACAAGTTCAAATAACATAGACTATTAGGTTCGGCCTTAAACTTGGGCCTCCCAACATAAAGAAAAAGCCCAAACACAAATTGCAAGTAGTAAACTGCCCAAAAACTATTCTATTAACTTGGAATAATGAATTAAATATAGGTTGGACCCATTTTGCAAATTCAGCCCAATTTGATTAGGTGAAGCTCCATTGGCCTTCATTGTATCTTGAGCTTCCATTCCTTCTAACATTCTGCCCATATAAGTTTGAAGTGATTCCTTGAACTTTTTGGCCCTCAATCTTATAATTGGTCCTTGAGGTAATGTTAGTTCATCTGCTACTCCTCCTCTTACCATCCATGCTTGTGCCCACATCAGTTTTAGAGAGAAAAAGAAATAGAGAGAAGTTTAATAGAGAGGGAGAGAGAGAGAGAGAGAGAGAGAGGGACGTAGAGAGGGAGAGGGAGAGAGAGAGAACCTTCAGAGAGGGCAACAATGAGAGAGGAGGGAGTAGGAGAGAGGTAGAAATATTAGAGAAAGCAAGAGAGAGAGAGAGAGAGAGAGAGAGAGAGAGAGAGAGAGAGAGAGAGAAACAAAAAGAGATTATTCATGAAGAGAGTGAGCGATAGAGTGAGCTAGCGAGAGAGAGAGTAAGAGTAAGAAGTTTCATAGAGAGTGAAAAAGAGAGAGTGCATGAGTGTTGGCAAAGAAGAAGAAAAGAGAAAAGGAAGCCTTAGAGAGAAATTGTAAAGAGAGACCAGCAAAGAGAGCCAGGGAGTAGTTCTAGAGAGAGCAAGAGAGAGAGGCAAGTTATAGAGGGAGCAAGGGAGAGAGAGGAAGGGGGAAGTTTCACAGAGAATGAGAGAGGGGGAGGGAGAGCAGTTTTAGAGAGAGTAAGAGAGTAATTTTTGAGAGAGAAAGAGAGTGACTAAGAAAGAGTGCAAGAGAGGAGTTTAAGAGAGATTGGGAGAGAGAGAGAGAGAGAGAGAGAGAGAGAGAGAGAGAGAGTGTGTGTGTGTGTTAAGTGAGCTAGAGACAAAGAGAGAAAGAAGTTTTAAAGAGACCAAAAGAGGAAGAAAGGGAAGTTTTAGAGAGAGAGAATGAGTGAGAGAAGTTTTAAAGAGGCCAAGAGAGAGATTGAGAGAAGTTTCAAAGAAAGAGAAAGAAAGAGAGATGTTTCAAAGAGACCGAGAAAGAGGGATGGAGAAAAGTTTTAGAGAGAGCAAGAGAGAAAGAGAGAAGTTTTAGGGAGTCAGAGAGCTAAAAAGAATGTTGGCAGAAAGAGAGAGTAGTTTTAGAAAGAAACAGAGACAGTTAGAGAGAAAGACACAGAGAGAGAGAGAGAGAGAAAGAGAGGAAGAGAGATACAGAGAGGGTGGGAGAGAGAGTTGCAGAGAGACAAAGAAAGAGAGCGAGTGAGAGAGAGTGAGAGTGAGTGAGAGAGAGAATGAGAGAGGGAGATTGAGAGACAGTAAGAGAGAGAGGGAAAGGGAGAAGGAGAGGTGGAGAGAGGAGTTTTAGAGAGACAGAGAGATGAGGGAAGTTTGTGAGAGACAGAGAAAGAGACAAAGGAAAGTTTTAGAGAGAGGAGAAGTTTCAAAGAAAGCATGAGACTCACAAAAAGAGAGGAAAAAGAAGGGAAAGAGAGAGAGAGAGAGGGAAGTTTTATGTAAAGAGTGAGTGAGAAAACTTCTAAAGAGACAGAGAGAGAGAGGAAAAAGAAGGAAGACACAGAGAGAGAGAAGGAGGTGAGAGAGGTGTTTCACAGAGAGAGAAGTTCTTAAGAGTGTGAGAAAGATAGAGAGATAGTGAGAAATTTCAGAAACAAAGTGTGTGTTGTAGGGAGAGAAGTTTTGAAGAGAGCTACAAAGAGAGAGATAGAAGTTTCAGAGAGAAAAAGAGAGTGATAGAGAGAGAGAGAGAGAGAGACAAAAGTTTCAAAGAGAGAGAGAAATGAAAAATACAAAGAGAGTGAGAGAGACATATAGAAGTTCTAGAGAGGGTGGGAGAGAAGATCCACAGAGAGAAGTATTAGAGAGAGAAAGAAAGATTTTAAGTAAAGAAAGAGAGTAAGTGAGAGAGTGAAACTTCAGAAAAAGAGATAGAAACAGAAGATTCAGAGGGTGAGAGCAAGAGAGAGATAGAGAGAGCAATTTCAAATAGGACTAGAGAGAGACAAAGAGAGTGAGTGAGAAAGAGTGTGTTAAGGAGAGAGAGATGAGAGAGAGAAACAAATTTTAGAGTGGGCAAGAGAGAGAGAGAGAGAAAGAGAAAGAGTGTGAGTGAGAGAGAGTAGTAGACAAAGTATTATGGAGAGAGAGAAAATGAGAGAGCAAGAATATGTGTAGGGGAGAGAGAGATAGACAAAAGTTTTAGAGAGAGCTAAAGAAAGACAGAGATAGATAGAGGAGGGAAGTTTAAGGGAGAGCAAGAGAGATAGAGAGAAGTTTCAAAGAGAAGAAGAAAGAGAGCGAGAAGTATTAAAGAAAGTGAGAGTCAAAGAGAGAGTGGTAGACAAATTGTTCTGGAGAGGCAAAGAGAGAAATTTTAGACATAGTGAGAGATAAGGATAGAGAGCGAGAAGTTTTAGAGAGAGCCAAACACAATGAGAAAGAAGTTTCAGAATGAAGAGAGAGAAAGGGATATTAAATATTTCAAAGGGAGCAAGCAACATAGGGAGAGAGACAAATGGAGACAAGGTGGGAGAGAGAGAAATTTTAGAATGACACAGAGAGAGAAAGAGAGAAAGGGAAGTTTTAGAGAGAGTGAAGTTTTGTAGAGGGCAAGAGAGAGAAATACAAATAGAGAAAGAGAGAAAGGACAAGACAGAGAAAGGGACACAAAGAGAGTAAGTGACTGAAAAAAGTTTTGCAATTAAAGAGTGTGAAAGAGTCATTACAAGAAGTTCTAGAGAGAGAGAGAGAAAGGGAAGTTTTAGAGAGAGACCAAGAGAGAGAAGATTCAGAGAGATAGAGAGAAGTTTTAGAGAGAGTAAGAGAGAGAGAAGTTTCTAACAGATCAAGGAAGATAAGTAAAGAGAAGTTTTAGAGAGGGTGAGAGACTATGAGAGAGAGAAGTTTCAAAGAAAGTGAGAGAAAGGGCAAGAGAGAAAGAAGTTTTAGATAGAACGAGGCCAAGAGAAAGCAAGAACAAGAGAGAGTGTGTGAGCATTAGCAGGAGAGGGAGGGAGAGAGAAAGAGAGAAAGGGAATCTACAGAGAGGAGTTTTAGAGAAAGAGAGAAAAATAATTTTTAGAAAGACCAATAGAGAAGATAGGGAAAAGTTCTAGAGAGAGCTAGAGAGAGAGAGAAAAGGGAAATTTTTTACAGACTAGGAGAGGTTTTGTAGAGAGTAAGAGAGGGTGAGAGAGAGAGGGAGAGTGTTTTCAACAAGAGAAAGAAGTATAAGAGAGAGTGAGAGAGAGAGAGAAGTTTTAGAGAGAAAAAGAGTATGAGTAAAAGAGAATGGTAGAGAGAGTGTGTGTGAGAAAGAGAGAGAGGGATAGAGCAAACAAGTGAAAGAGAGTGACAGCAAGAAGTTTCATAAAGAGCGAGAGAAAGAGCATGAGTGATGGCAAGAGAGGGGCAGAGAAAGAGAAAAAGGAAAGCTTTAGAGTGATATGAACTTGCCTAACTCCACCTCAAAAACTAGCTCGTAAGAGAAGGTTTGCGAACCCATATATATAACACCAAAGACCTATGCCTAACTGATGTAGGACTTCATCATTCCCAACACCTTTAGATTGTACATCTTCAAATAGAGAACTAGGATCCATGGCCCACACTGACCAGAGTAAGATATTATATGAACTCGCCTAACTCTACCTCAAAAGCCATCTCGTAAGAGAAGGTTTGTAAACCCATATATATAACACCCAAGACTTCCCTGGCTAACCAATGTGGGACTTCATCATTCTCACTCTCTATTTGTGGCTCCAAAACTTCACTCACTTACTCATTCTCTCTATAAAACTTCTCTCTTTATTTGTCTTTTTGTTCTTCTCTTTCAAACTCTTCTCTCTCTTTCTCTGCCTATCGCTCTTTTTGAAACTTCTCTTAGTTAGTGTTAGAAAGTTCTCTCTATCTCTTTCTTTCTCTCTCTTTGTCTCTTGCTCTCTATGAAGCTTCTCTTTGTCTTTGTCTCTTGTTCTCTCTAAAACTTCTCCTCTCTCTCTCTCACTCTCTTTAGAACTTCTCTCTCTTTCCCTCTCTCTCATACTCACTCACTTTCTCTCTCTAAAACTTCCTTTTCTCCCTCTCCCTCTCTTTGTCTCTCTAAACCTTCTCTCACTACTCTAAAACTTCTCTTTGTCTCTTTTTCTCACTCTCACTCTCTCAAAAACATCTTTCTCTCACCCTCGCTATCTCTTTGTGAAACTTCTCTCTCTCTCTCTCTCTCTCGCCAACTATGAAACTTTTCTTGTGAAACCATCTCTATATCTCTCTCAATTCTTCACAACACTCTGTCTGCCACTCTCTCTCACTCACTCACTCACTCACTCACTCTCTTTCACACACTCTCTCTTGCTCTATCTAAAACTTCTCCTTCTCTTTCTCTTTTGCTCTATTTGAAACTTTTCTATCTCCCTCTCCTCTTTCTTGGACACCCTAAAACTTTTCTCTCTTCCCCTTTGCCTAAAACTTCTCTTTCTTCTCTCTGGCGCCCTCTCTCTCTCATTCTAAAACATCCCTTTCTCTCTCTCACTCACTCTTGGTGTCTCTCTGAAACTTCTCTCACTCATTCTCTCCACAAAACTTGTCTTTCTCTCTCTCTCTCTCTGAAAATTCTCTTTCTCTTTCTCTCATTCTAAAACTTCTCTTTTTCTCTCTCTCACTCTCTCTAAAATATCCCTTTCTCACTTTCTTTTTCCCTCTTAGTGCATCTCTAGTTCTTATTTAAATCATTGTCTCCACAAAACTTGTCTCATTTAGTCTCTCTCTTTCCCCCTCTCTCTAAAACTTCTTTGTTTCTCTCTTTCTCTTTTGCATTCTTTGAAACTTCTCTCTATATCTATTTGTCACTCTTTTTAAAATCTCTCTCTCTGTCTCTGTCCTTGCTCTCTCTAACACTTCTCTCTCTCTCTCTCTCTCTCTCTTGCACTCTCAGAAACTTCTCTCTCTCACACATTCTTACTCTTAAACCTTTCTTTGTCTGTTTTCTCTCTCTCCCTCTCTTGCTCTCTTTGAAACTTCTATCTTTCACCCTTTTCCACTCTCTATGAAACCTCTCTCTCTCTCTCTTGCCCTTTGCAAAGTTTCTTTTTATGTCTCTAAGTCTCTCTACATTACTCTGTCTCCCACTCTCTCTCACTCACTTAGTTTCTCTATCTAAAACTTCTCTTTCCCTCTCTCTCTTGGCCTACAAGAAACTTCTCTATCTCCCTCTCTTTCTCTTTGTTTCTCTCTCTAAAACTTCCCTCAATCTCTCTCTTGGTCTCTCTCTCTCTCTCTTACTCTGCCTGAAACCTCTTTCTTTCTTGGTTTATCTGAACTTCTCTATTTGTCTTTCTCTCTAAAATTTTTCTTTCTTTCTCTTTATCTAAATCTTTTCTCTCTCTATCTAAAACATCCCTCTCTCTCTTAGTGTCTCTCTAGAACTTCTTCAACTCACTCTCTTCACAAAACTTGTCTCTCATGCTCTTTTGCCTTTCTCTCTCTCTATAACTACTCTCTCTCTCTCTCTCTCTCTCTCTCTCTCTCTCTCTCTCTCTTTCTCTCTCTCTCTTTCTCTCTTGCATTCTTTGAAACTTCCTTCTTCTTTGTCTATCGCTCTCTTTGGAACTTCTCTCTTACTCTTAAACCTTTCTTTCTCTCTTGGGTGTCTAAGAAACTTCACTTTCCCCCTCTCCCTCTCTTACTTTTTCTTGCTATCTCTAAAACTTCTCTCTTTGTGTCTTTGTCACCTACTCCCTCTAAAACTTCTCAGAGTCGGCCCTTGTTTGACTCAACCTTACCATTTGTGTCGGAGTCAGACCTAGTTGGACTTAAGCTTATAATTTGTGCCGAAGTCAGGACTCATTTGACTCAACCTTACTATTTGTGCTAGAGTCGGGCCTTGTTTGACACACCCATATCATTTGTGCTAGAGTTGGGCCTCATTTGACTCAACCTTACCATTTGTTCCAGAATCAGGCTCATTTAACTCACCCTTATCATTTGTGCTAGAGTCAGGTCTTGGTTGAATCAGCCTTACCATTTGCACTGGAGTCAGGCCTCGTTTCACTCAGCCTTACCATTTGTATCAGAGTTGGGCCATATTTCACTTAACCTTACCATTTGTGCCAGAGTCAGGCATGGTTGTACCATTTGTGTCAAAGTCAGGTCTCATTTGACTCACACTTATCATTTGTGCCCGAGTTGGGCCTTGTTTAACTCAACCTTACTATTTATGCTGGAGTCAAGCCTTGTTTTATTCAACTTTCAAGCCTTGTTTGATTCAACCTTACCATTTATGCTAGAGTCAGGCCTCGTTTGACAAACCCATATCATTTGTGCTGGAGTTGGGTCTCACACTCAACCTGACCATTTGTGTCAGAGTCAGGCCTCGTTTGACTCGACCTTATAGTTTATGCTAGAGTCAGGCCTCATTTGACTCACCCTTATCAATTATGCTAGAGTCGAGCCTCGTTTGATTCAACCTTACCATTTGTGCTTGAGTCAGGCCTCATTTGACTCACCCTTATCAATTATGCTAGAGTCGAGCCTCGTTTGATTCAACCTTACCATTTGTGCTTGAGTCAGGCCTCATTTGACTCAACTTTTAGGTCTCGTTTGACTCAATTTTCAAGCCTTGTTTGACTCAACCTTACCATTTGTACTAGAGTTGGGCCTCATTTGACAAACCCTTATCATTTTTGTATGGGAGTTAGGTCTCATTTAACTAAACTTTATTATTTGTGCAAGAGTCGGGCCTTGTTTGACTCAGCTTGATCATTTGTGCTAGAGTCAGGCCTTGTTTGACTTCACCTTCAGGCCTCTTTGACTCAACCTTATCATTTATGCCAGAGTCATGGCTTGTTTGATAAACCCTTATTAATTGTGCCCCACATTTGACTCAAACTTACCATTTGTGCCAAAGTCGAGCCTCGTTTGACTTAACCTTACCATTTGTGCCAGAGTCAGGCCTTGTTTGACTCACCCTTATCATTTTTGCCAAAGTCAACCTTACCATTTGAGGCAAAGTCGAGCCTTGTTTGACTCAACCATACCATTTATGACAGAGCCAGGCCTTGTTTGACTCACCCTTATCATTTATGCTAGAGTCATGCCTCGTTTGGCTCAACCTTATGATTCATGCCAGAGTTAGACCTCATTTGACTTAACCATACCATTTGTACTGGTGTTGGGCCTCATTTGATTCACCCTTATCATTTGTGTTGGAGTCAAGTGTCGTTTGACTAAACCTTACCATTTGTGCCAGAGTCGGACCTCATTTGACTCACCCTTATCAATTATGTCAGAGTCGGGCCTCGTTTGGCTTAACCTTACAATTTATGCCGAAGTCGGGCCTCATTTGACTTAACCTTTCCATTTGAGATAAAGTCAAGCCTTGTTTGACTTTCCTTTATCATTTATGCTAAAGTCAGGCCTCATTGGACTCAAGCTTACCATTTATGCCAAGGTCGGGCCTCGTTTGCCTTCACCTTACCATTTGTGCTCGAGTCGGATCTTGTTTGACTTAACCTTACAACCTTACTATTTGCACCAGAGGCAAGGCACATTCGAGTCAACCTTACCATTTGTACCAGAGCAAGCCTTACTTGATGTAACCTTACCATTTAGCTAGAGTCGGGCCTTGTTTGGCTTACCCTTATCATTTGTGCTAGAGTCAGGCCTCGTTTGAGTCAACCTTACCATTTTTGCTGGAGTTAGGCCTTGTTTGACTCACCCTTATCATTTGTGCTGAAGTCAAGCCTCATTTGACTCAATCTTACCTTTTGTGCTAGAGTCAGGCCTTGTTTGAATCAACCTTCAGGCCTCGTTTGATCAACCTTACCATTTGTGCTAGAGTTGGGCCTCATTTGACTCACCTTTATCATTTGTGTCAGAGTCGAGCCTCATTTGACTTAACCTTACCATTTGTGCCAGAGTTGGGCCTCGTTTGACTCACCCTTATTAATTGTGCTAGAGTCAGGCCTCATTTCACTCAACCTTACCTTTTGTACCAGAGTCGGGTCTCGTTTGACATAACTTTCAGGCCTCGTTTAACTTAACCTTACCATTTGTGCTAGAGTTAGGCCTTGTTTAAGTCACCCTTATCATTTACGCCAACGTTGGGCCTCATTTGACTTAACCTTATAATTTGTACCAGAGTTGAGCCTCGTTGGACTCAACCTTCAAGCCTCGTTTGATTAACCTTACCATTTATGCTAGAGTTGGGCCTCGTTTGACTCACCCTTATCATTTGTGTCAAAGTCAAACCTAGTTTGACTCAACCTTACTATTTGTACTGGGGTTGGGCCATCTTTGACTCAACCTTCTCATTTGTGCTAGAGTCAGGCCTTGTTTAACTAAACCTTACCATTTGTGCCAGAGTCAAGCCTCATTTGACAAACCCTTATCATTTGTATGAGTGTTAGGCCTTATTTGACTCAACCTTATCATTTGTGTTAGAGTCAGTCCTCGTGTGACCCAACCTTACCATTTGTCCCAGATTTGAGCCTTGTTTGACTCAACCTTTGGGCTTCATCTAAGTTAACCGTACCATTTGTACTAGAGTTAGGCATCACTTAATTTACCCTTATCATTTGTGCCAGAGTTGGACCTCGTTTGACTCAACCTTACTATTTGTGCTGGAGTCGGGCCTTATTTGACTCAACTGTACCATTTGTGTTGGAGTCAGGACTCGTTTGATTGACCCTTACCATTTTTGCTAGAATTGGGCCTCGTCTGACTCAACCTTACCATTTATGTTGGAATTAGGCCTTGTTTGACTCACCCTTATCTTTTGTGACGGAGTTGGGTCTCATTTGACTCAACCTTACCCTTTGTGCCAGAGTCGGGCCTCGTTTGACTCATTCTTATCATTTGTGCTGAAGTCGAGCATCCTTTCACTCAACCTTAGCATTTGTACCAGAGCTAGGCCTCATTTGCTCACTCTTAGTATTTGTGTTGAAGTCGAGCCTTGTTTAATTTAACCTTATGATTTGTGTTGGAGTCGGGCATCGTTTGACTTAACTTTATCATTTGTACCATAGTCGAGCCTCATTTGACTCACCCTTATCATTTGTGATGTAGCCAGGCCTCATTTGGCTTGCCCTTATCATTTGTATCGAAGTCAAGCCTCATTTGACTCAACCTTACCATTTGTGCCAGAGTCAGGCCATGTTTGACTCAAGCTTATCATTTATGCTAGAGTCGGGCCTCGTTTGACTCAACCTTATGATTTGTTTTGAAGTCGTGTCTCATTTGTGCCAAAGTTGGGCCCCATTTGACTCACCCTTAACATTTGTAATGGATTTGGGTCTCGTTTGACTCACCCTTATCATTTATGCTAGAGTCAGGCCTTGTTTGACTCAACCTTACCATTTGTGCCAGAGTTGGCCCTCGGTTGTACCATTTGTGTCGAAGTTGGGCAACGTTTGACTTACCTTTATCAATTGTGCCAGAGTCAAGACTCGTTTGACTTACCCTTATCATTTGTGCTGGGTTAGGTCTCATTTGACTCAACCTTACTATTAGTGTCAGTGTCGATCCTCGTTTGACACACCCTTATCATTTGTGCCAGAATCAGGCCTCGTTTGACTTAACCTTACCATTTCTACTGGAGTCGAGCCTCATTGGACTTAACCTTACCATTTGTACCAGAGTCGGCCCTCGGTTGTACCATTTGTGCCGAAGTCTAGCCATGTTTGACTCATCATTATCAATTGTGCCAGAGTTAGGACTAGTTTGACTCAACCTTACCATTTGTGCTAGAGTCAGGCCTTATTTGACTCAACCTTTGGGTGTCGTTTAACTCACCCGTATCATTTGTGCTGCAGTTGGGCCTCGTTTCACTAAACCTTACCATTTGTGCTGGAGTCGGGCCTCGTTTAACTCACCTTTGCCATTTGTGTCAAAGTTGGGCGTCATTTGATTCAACCTTACCATTTGTGCTAGATTCAGACCCCTTGATTCACCCTTATCATTTGTACTGTAGTCAGGCCTCATTTGATTGAACCTTACCATTTATACCAGAGTTTGGCCTTGTTTGACTTAACCTTTGGGCCCTGTTTGACTCAACCTTACCATTTATACTAGAGTTAGGCCTCATTTGACTCAACCTTATCCTTTATACCGAAGTTGGGCCTCGCTTGTCACATCCATATCATTTATGCTAAAGTAGGGCCCTGTTTGACTCAACCTTACCACTTGTGCTAGAGTCAAGCTTTGTTTGACTTAACCTTTCAGCCTTGTTCAACTCAACCTTATTATTTATGCCAAAGTCGGGCTCATTTGATAATCCTTTATCATTTGTACCAGTGTGAGGCCTTGTTTGACTCAACCTTACCATTTGTACTGGAGTCGGGCCTTGTCTGACCTAACTTACCATTTGTCCCATATTCAAGCCTCGTTTACTTAACCTTTAGGCCTCACTTGACTCAACCTTATCATTTGTGCTAGAGTTAGACCTCGCTTGATTCACCTTTATCATTTGTGCAAGAGTTGGGCCTCGTTTGACTGAACCTTACCATTTGTGCTGAAGTCAGGCCTCATTTGACTCAATTGTACCATTTCTGCTAGAGTCGGGCCTCGTTTGACTCAACCTTACTATTTGTGCTATAGTCGAGCCTCGTTTTACTCAACCTTACCATTTATGTCAGAGTTGGGCCTTGTTTGACTCAACCTTACCCATTGTGTCAGAGTCGGGCCTTGTTTGACTCACCCTTATCATTTATGTTGAAGTTGGGCCTCATGTCACTCAACCTTACCATTTATGCCAGAGTTAGACCTTATTTGACTCACCCTTATTATTTATGTTGGGATCAGTCTTTGTTTGACTTAACCTTATGATTTGTGCTAGAGTGAGGTGTCGTTTGACTCAACCTTACCATTTGTACTGTAGTCGAGCCTCATTTGACTCACCCTTATGATTTGTGATGTAGTCGGGGCTTGTTTGGCTCACCCTTATCATTTGTTCCAGAGTTAGGCCTCGTTTGACTCAACCATACCATTTGTGTCTAAGTCGTGCCTCGGTTGTACCAGTTGTGCCAAGTTGGGCCTCATTTGACTCACTCTTATCATTTCTGCTAGATTCGGGTCTTGTTTGACTCACCCTTATCATTTGTGTTGGAGCCAAACCTCAATTGACTCAATTTTATCATTTGTACTAAAGTCAAGTCTCGTTTGACTCACCCTTATCATTTGTGTTGGAGTTGGGTATTGTTTGACTCAACCTTACCATTAGTGCCAGTGTCAGGCTTCGTTTGACACACCCTTATTATCTATGCCAGAATCAGGACTCGTTTGACTTAAACTTACCATTTTTGCTACAGTCGAGCCTCGTTTGACTCAACCTTACCATTTGTGCCAAAGTTGGCCCTCAGTTGTACCATTTGTGCTGATTTCTGGCCTCGTTTCACTCACCTTTATCAATTGTGCCAGAGTTAGGCCTCGTTTGACTCAACCTTACCATTTGTACAAGAGTTAGACCTTGTTTGACTCACCCTTATCATTTATGCCGAACTTGGGCCTTATTTGACTCACCTTTATCATTTGTGCCAGAGTTAAGCCTCGTTTGACTTAACCTTACCATTTGTGTTGGAATCAAGCCTCGTTTGACTCAACTTTCGAGCCTCATTTGACTCAACCTTATCATTTGTGCTAGAGTTAGGCTTTGTTTGACAAACGCTTATTATTTGTGCTAGAGTCGAGCCTCGTTTCACTCAACCTTACCATTTGGGTCAAAGTCGGGCCTCGTTTGACTCACCCTTATCATTTGTGTCGGAGTCTAGCCTTGTTTGACACAACCACATCATTTGCGCTAGAGTTGGGTCTCATTTGACTCAACCTTTCCATTTGTTCTAGAATCAAGCCTCATTTGACTCACTCTTATCATTTGTACCAGAGTCAGGCCTCGTTTGAATCAACCTTACCATTTGCACTAGAGCCAGGCCTTGTTTGACTTAGCCTTACCATTTATGTCAGAGTTGAGCCTTGTTTCATTTAACCTTACCATTTGTGCTTGAGTTGGGCATCGGTTGTACCATTTATGCCAAAGTTGGGTCTCATTTGACTCACACTTATCATTTGTGCCAGAGTTGGGCGTTGTTTGACTCAACCTTACTATTTATGTTGGAGTCAGACCTCATTTGTTCAACTTTCAAGGCTTGTTTGACTCAACCTTACCATTTATGTTAGAGTCGGGCCTCATTTGACAAACCCATATCATTTGTGCTAGAGTTAGGTCTCATTTGACTCAACCTTACTATTTGTATCAGAGTTGGGCCTCATTTGACTCAACCTTACAGTTTATGCTAGAGTCAGGCCTCATTTGACTCATCCTTATCAATTATGCTAGAGTCGGGCCTCATTTCATTCAACCTTCTCATTTGGGCTGGAGTCAGTCCTCGTTTGACTCAACCTTACCATTTGTGCTAAAGTTAGGCCTTGTTTAACTCACCCTTATCATTTGTGCTAGAGTCAAGTCTTGTTTGACTCAACCTTACCTTTTGCGCTGGAGTCGGGCCTCGTTTAAGTCAACCTTTAGGCCTCGTTTGATCAACCTTATCATTTGTGCTAGAGTTGGGCTTCATTTGACTCACCCTTATCATTTGTGTCAGAGTCGAGCCTCGTTTGACTTAACTTTACTATTTGTATCAGAGTTGGGCCTTGTTTGACTCAACCTTATGATTTGTCTTAGAGTCAAGCCTCAGTTGTACTATTTGTGCTGAAGTTAGGCCTTATTTGACTCACCCTTATTAATTGCGCTACAGTCGAGCCTCATTTCACTCAAACTTACCTTTTGTGCTAGAGTCGGGTCTCATTTGACATAACTTTCGGGCCTTGTTTGACTTAACCTTACCATTTGTGCTAGAGTTAGGCCTCGTTTGAGTCAACCTTATCATTTATGCTAATTCGGGCCTTGTTTGACTTAACATTACTATTTGTACCAGAGTCAAGCCTCGTTTGACTCAACCTTCAGGCCTCATTTGATTAACCTTATCATTCGTGCTAGAGTTGGGCCTCGTTTGACTCACCTTTATCATTTGTGTTAGAGTCGAACCTAGTTTGACTCAACCTTACTATTTGTGCCGGTGTTGGGCCTTCTTTGACTCAACCTTATCATTTGTGCTAAAGTCGGGCCTTATTTAAATCAACCTTACCATTTGTGCCAGAGTTGGGTGTCATTTGACAAACCCTTATCATTTGTACCAGTGTTATCTCTTGTTTGTGTTGGAGTCAGTCCTCATGTGACCCAACCTTACCATTTGTGTTGGAGTCAGTCCTCATGTGACCCAACCTTACCATTTGTCCCGGATTCGAGCCTTGTTTGACTCAATCTTTGGGCTTCATCTAACTCAACCTTACCATTTGTGTTAAAGTTAGGCCTCGCTTAATTCACCCTTATCATTTGTACTGGAGTCGGGCCTCATTTGACTCAACCTTATTATTTGTGCTAGAGTCAAGACTTATTTGACTTAACTGTACCATTTGTGCTGGAGTCAGGACTTGTTTGACTAATGCTTACCATTTTTACTTGAGTTAGGCCTCGTTTGACTCGACCTTACATTTATGCTGGAGTTAGGCCTTGTTTGACTCACCCTTATCTTTTGTGCTAGAGTTGGGTCTCGTTTGACTTGGCCTTACCCTTTGTGCCAAAGTTGGGCTCGTTTGACTCATCCTTATCATTTGTGCCGAAGTCGGGCCTCCTTTCACTAAACCTTACCATTTGTACTACAGCTAGTCCTCATTTGACTCATCCTTATTATTTGCATTGGAGTCAGGCCTTGTTTGACTTAACCTTACAATTTGTGCTGGAGTTGGACGTCATTTGACTCAACCTTACCGTTTGTACCGTAGTCAGGCCTCATTTGACTCACCCTTATGATTTATGTTGTAGTCGAGCCTCATTTGGCTCACCCTTATCATTTATACCAAAGTCGGGCCTTGTTTGACTCAACCTTACCATTTGTGCCAGAGTCGAGCCTTGTTAGACTCAACCTTATCATTTGTGCCAGAGCCGGGCCTTGTTTGACCCAACCTTATGATTTGTTCCGAAGTCGTGTCTCGGTTGTACCATTTGCGCCAAAGTTAGGCCCCATTTGACTCACCCTTAACATTTGTACCGGATTTGGGTCTCGTTTGACCAATCCTTATCATTTATGCTGGAGTCTGGCCTCGTTTGACTTAATCTTACGATTTGTGTTAGAGTCGGCCCTTGGTTGTACCATTTGTGCTAAAGTCGGGCAATGTTTGACTCACCTTTATCAATTGTGCCAGAGTCTAGCCTCGTTTAACTCACCCTTATCATTTGTGCTGGAGTCAGGTCTCGTTTGACTCAACCTTACTATTAGTGCCAATGTCGGTCCTCGTTTGACACACCCTTATCATCTGTGCCAGAATCAGGTCTCGTTTGACTTAACCTTACCATTTCTGCTAGAGTCGAGTCTCGTTTGACTCAACCTTGCCATTTGTGCCAGAATCAGCCCTCAGTTGTACCATTTGTACCGAAGTCTGAGCATGTTTGACTCACCGTTATCAATTATGCCAGAGTCAGGACTCATTTGAATCAACCTTACCATTTGTGCTAGAGTCTTGTCTCATTTGACTTAGCCTTCAGGCATTGTTTAACTCACCTGTATCATTTGTGTTGGAGTTGGGCCTTGTTTCACTCAACCTTACCATTTGTGCTGGACTCGGGCCTCGCTTGACTTACCTTTGCCATTTGTGTCAGAGTCAAGTGTTGTTTGATTCAAACTTACCATTTATGCCAAAGTCGGGACCCTTTTGACTCACCCTTATCATTTGTACTATAGTCAGGCCTCGTTTGACTAAACCTTACCATTTGAACCAAAGTTTGGCCTTGTTTAACTCAACCTTCAGACCCTGTTTGACTCAACCTTATCATTTGTGCTAGAGATAGGCCTCATTTGACTCAATCTTATTCTTTATATTGGAGTTGGGCCTCGCTTGTCACACCCATATCATTTGTGCTAGAGTAGGGCCCTGTTTGACTCAACCTTATTACTTGTGCTGGAGTCAAGCTTCGTTTGACTTAACCTTTTGGCCTTGTTCGACTCAACCTTATTATTTGTACTAGAGCCGAGCCTCATTTGATAAACCCTTATCATTTGTTCTAGTGTAAGGCCTTGTTTGACTCAACCTTACCATTTGTACTGGAGTCGGGCCTTGTGTAACCCAACCTTACCATTTGTCCTAGATTTGAGCCTCGTTTACTTAACCTTTAGGCCTCATTTGACTCAACCTTAATATTTGTGCTAGAGTTAGACCTCGCTTGATTCACCCTTATCATTTATGCTAGAGTTGGGCCTCATTTTACTCAACCTTACCATTTATACTGGAGTCAGGCCTCATTTAACTCAATTGTACCATTTATGCTAGAGTCGGCCCTCATTTGACTCAATCTTACTATTTGTACTGTAGTTGGGCCTCATTTTACTCAACCTTACCATTTGTGCCGGAGTTGGGCCTTGTTTGACTCAACCTTACCTATTGTGTCAGACTCAGGCCTTGTTTGACTTACCCTTATCATTTATGCTGAAGTTGGGCCTCGTTTCACTCAACCTTACCATTTATACTAAAGCTAGGCCTCATTTGACTCACCCTTATTATTTGTGTTGAAGTCAGACTTTGTTTGACTTAACCATATGATTTGTGCTAGAGTCGGGTGTCGTTTGACTCAACCTTACCATTTGTATCGTAGTTGAGCCTCGTTTGACTCACCCTTATGATTTGTGATGTAGTCGGACCTCATTTGGCTCACCCTTATCATTTGTGTTAGAGTTAGGCCCCATTTGACTCAACCGTACCATTTGTGCCGAAGTCGTGCCTCAGTTGTACTAGTTGTGCCAAGTTGGGCTTCATTTGACTCAATCTTATCATTTGTGCTAGATTCGGATCTTGTTTGACTCACCCTTATCATTTGTGTTGGAATCGGGTCTCGTTTGACTCAACCTTACCATTAGTGCCAGTGTCGGGCCTCGTTTGACACAACCTTATCATTTATGCCAGAATCAGTTTGACTTAACCTTACCATTTTTGCTGGAGTCGAGCCTTGTTTGACTCAACCTTACTAATTGTGCCAAAGTCGGCCCTCAATTGTACCATTTGTGCTGATGTTGGACATTATTTGACTCATGTTTATCAATTGTGCCAGAGTTGGGCCTTGTTTGACTCAACCTTACCATTTGTACAAGAGTTAGACCTCGTTTAACTCACCTTTATCATTTGTGCTGAACTTGGGCCTCATTTGACTCACTCTTATCATTTGTGTTAGAGTTAGGTCTTGTTTGACTTAACCTTTCCATTTGTATTGGAATCAAGCCTCATTTGACTCAATCTTACCATTTGTCCTAGAGTCAGGCCTCGTTTGACAAATGCTTATCATTTGTGCTGGAGTTGGGCCTCGTTTGACTCAACCTTACTGTTTGGGTTAGAGTCGGACCTCGTTTGACTCATCCTTATCGTTTGTGTTGGAGTCATCCCTCGTTTGACTCAACCTTACCATTTATACTGGAGCCAGGCCTTGTTTGATTAAACCTTACATTTGTTCTAAAGTTGGGCCTCGATTGTACCATTTGTGCTAGAGTTGTTCCTCGTTTTACTCACCTATATCATTTATGCTAGAGTCAGGCCTTGTTTGACTCAACCTGACCGTTTGTGCCAGAGTCGGGCCTCATTTGACTTAACCTTACCATTTGTGTTCGAGTCAAGCCTCGTTTGACTCATCCTTATCATTTGTGCCAGAGTCAGGCCTCGTTTGACAAACCCTTATCATTTGTACTAGCGTTAGGCCTCATTTGACTTAACCTTACCACTTTTACTAGTGTTGGGCCTCGTTTGACTCTCCCTTATCATTTGTGTTGGAGTCGAGCCTCATTTCATTGAACCTTACAATTTATGTTAAAGTCAGTCCTCGTTTGACTCACCCTTATCATTTGTGCCAGAGTCAGGCCTCGTTTGACTCAACCTTACCATTTGTGCTAGAGTTAGGTCTCATGTGACTCACCCTTATTATTTGGGTTCGACTCGGGCCTTGTTTGACTTAACCTTACAACTTGTGCTAGAGTTGGGTGTCATTTGACTCCACCTTACCATTTGTACTGTAGTCGAGCCTTGTTTGACTCACCCATACGATTTGTGACGTAGTTGGATGTTGTTTCGCTCACACTTATCATTTGTGCTAGAGTCGGGCCTTGTTTCACTCAACCTTACTATTTGTGCTAGAGTTGGCCTCGTTTAACTGAACCTTAACATTTATGTTGGAGCTGGGCCTCGTTTGACTCAACCTTATGATTTGTACTGAAGTAGTTCTCGGCAATACCATTTTTGGCAAAGTTGGGCCTCATTTCACTCACCTTTATCATTTGTGCTGGATTCTAGTCTCGTTTGACATACCCTTATCATTTGTGCCAGAGTTGGGCCTCAATTGACTCAACCTTATCATTTGTGCTAGAGTCTGGCCTTGTTTGACTCACCCATATCATTTGTGCTAGAGTTGAGTCTCGTTTGACTCAACCTTACTATTAGTGCCAATGTCAAGCCTCATTTGATGCACCCTTATCATTTGTGCTAGAATAAGGCCTCATTTGACTTAACATTACCATTTTTGCTGGAGTTGAGTCTCGTTTCACTCAACCTTACCAATTGTACCAGAGTCTGCCCTTGGTTATACCATTTGTGCCAAAGTCGGGCCTCGTTTGACTCACCTTTATTAATTGTGGCAAAGTCAGGCCTCATTTGACTCAACCTTACCATTTGTGCCAGAGTCAAGCCTCGTTTGACTCAACCTTACCATTTGTACAAGAGTTAGGCCTTGTTTGACTCACCTTTATCATTTGTGCTGGAGTCGAACCTTGTTTCACTCAACCTTACCATATGTGTCAGGATCAAGCCTTGTTTGACTCACCCTTACCATTTGTACAGAAGTTGGACCTCATTTGACTCAACCGTACCATTTTCACTGGAGTTAGGCCTTGTTTGACTTACCCTTATCATTTGTGCCGAAGTCAGGTCTCGTTTGTCTCAACCTTATCATTTATGCTAGAGTTGGGCCTCGTTTGACTCAACCTTTCCATTTGTACTGGAGTCGGGCCTCATTAGGCACACTTTTATCATCTGTGCCAGTGTCAGGCCTCGTTTGAATTAACCTTACCATTTGTGTCATAGTTAGGCCTAGTTTGACTTACTCTTATCATTTGTGTCAGAGTTGGGCCTCGTTTGATGTAACCTTACCATTTATGCTGGATTTAGGCCTCGTTTGACTTAACCTTACCATTTAAGCTAGAGTTGGGCCTCGTTTGACTCACCTTTATCATTTATACTGGAGTCAGGCCTCATTTGACTCAACATGATCATTTATGCCAGAGTCAAGCCTCGTTTAACTTGACCTTACCATTTATGCTAGAGTTAGGCCTCATTTTTCGGGCCTTGTTTGATCCAACCTTACCATTTATGCTAGAGTCAGGCATCGTTTGATAAAGCCTTATCATTTGTGCTAGAGTCGAGCCTTGTTTAACTTAACTTTTGGGCCTCGTTTGACTCAACCTTATCATTAGTGCTAGAGTCAAGTCTCGTTTGACTTAACTTTTGGGCCTCGTTTGACAAATGCTTATCATTTGTGCTAGTGTTAGTCCTCATTTTACTCAAGCTTACCATTTATGTTAGACTTGAGCCTCGTTTGACTCAACCTAACCACTTGCGCTAGAGTCTGGCCTCATGACTTAACCTTCGGGCCTCGTTTGATAAACCCATATCATTTGTGTTGGAGTCGAACCTTATTTGACTCAACCTTATCATTTTTGTCGGAGTCAAGCCTTGTTTGACTCAACCTTACCATTTGTGCCAAAGTTAGGCTCGCCTAACTCACCCTTATCATTTGTGCTGGAGTTGGGCCTCATTTAACTCAACCTTATTATTTATGCTAGAGTCAGGTCTTGTTTGACAAATGCTTATCATTTGTACTGTAGTCGGGCCTCGTTTCACTCAACCTTACCATTTGTGCTTGAGTTGAGCTTCGTTTGACTCAACCTTACCATTGTGTCAAAGTTAGGCCTTATTTGATTGACCCTTATCATTTGTGTTGGAGTCATCCCTTGTTTGACTAAACCTTACCATTTATGTCGAAGCCTTGTTTGACTCAACCTTACCATTTGTGCCAAACTCGAGCCTTAGTCATACCATTTGTACTGAGGTTGGGCCTTGTTTGACTCACCCATATCATTTATGCTAGAATCAGGTCTCGTTTGACTTAACCTGACTATTTGTATCGGAGTTGGGCCTCATTTGACTCACCATTATCATTTGTGTTGAAGTCGGGTGTCATTTGACTTAACCTTACCATTTGTACTATAGTTAGGCCTTGTTTGATGTAACTTTCGGGCCTCGTTTGACTTACCCTTATCATTTGTGTAAGAGTTAGGCTTGTTTGACAAACTCTTATCATTTGTACCAGTGTTGGGTCTCGTTTGAGTCAACCTTACCATTTGTGATGAAGTCAGACCTCGTCTAACCCAACCTTACCATTTATCCCAAATTCGAGACTTGTTTGGCTCAACCTTACTATTTGTACTAGAGTCGGTCCTCATTTGACTCACCCTTATCATTTGTACTAGAGTTGGACCTCGTTTGACTCAACCTTACCTTTTGTACTGGTGTTGGGCCTCGTTTGCTCTTATCATTTTGTGTTAGAGTCAAGCCTCATTTGATTGAACCTTACCATTTGTATTGGAGTCGGGCCTCGTTTGGCACACCCTTATTATTTGTGCTAGAGTCAGGCCTCGTTTGACTCAATCTTACCATTTGTACTAGAGTTGGGCCTTATTTGACACAGCCTTACCATTTGTGATGGAGTTTGGCCTCGTTTGACTAAACTTTATCATTTGTGCCGAAGTCAATCCCCATTTGTGTCAACCTTACCATTTATGCTAGGGTCGGGCCTCCTTTGACTCAACATTACTATTTGTGCTGGAGTTGAGTCTCGGTTGACTCAACACTACAACCCTATCATTTGTGCCAGAGGTAGACCTTGTTTGAGTCAATCTTACCATTTGTATTGGAGTCGGGCCTTGTTTGACTCAACCATATCATTTGAGCTAGAATCGGGACTCATTTGACTCACCCTTTTCATTTGTGTTAGAGTCGGGCCACGTTTAACTCAACCTTTGTGCCTTGTTTGACTCAGCCTTACCATTTGTGCTGGAGTCAGGCTTCATTTAACTCAACCTTAACATTTGTGGTAGAGTCAAGCCTAGTTTGACCTAGCCTTACCATTTGTGTTGGGGTCAGGCCTTGTTTGACTTAACCTTATCATTTGTACTGGAGTCGAGCCTTATTTGACTCAACCTTGCCATTTCTATTGGAGTCAGGTCTCATTTGACTTAACTTTACAACCTTATCATTTGTGCCAGCGGTAGGCCTCGTTTGAGTCAATCTTACCATTTGTACCAGAGCTGGGCCTCGTTTGACTCAACATACCATTTGAGTTGGAGCCAGAAATCTTTGGCTCACCCTTTTCATTTGTGTTAGAGTCGGGCCACATTTCACACAACCTTTAGGCCTTCTTTGACTCAACCTTACCATTTGTGCTAGAGTCGGGCTTCGTTTGACTCAACCTTACCATTTGTGCCAAAGTCAGTTCTTGTTTAACTCAACCTTACCAATTGTACCAGAGTCGGCTCTTGTTTAGCTCAACCTTACCATTTGTGCTACAACCGAGCCTCATTTGACTCAACCTAACCATTTGTGCTAGAGTCGGGCTTCGTTTAACTCAACTTTACCATTTGTGCCGGAGTCGGCCCTCGTTTAACTCAACCTTACCATTTGTGCCAGAGTTAGGCCTCATTTGACTCACCCTTATAATTTGTGCCAGAGTTGGGCCTTGTTTGACTCAACCTTACCATTTGTGTCAAAGTTAGTTCTCGTTTGACTCAACCTTACCGATTGTGCCAGAGTCAGCCCTCGTTTAACTTAACCTTACCATTTGTGCTACAACTGAGGCTCGTTTGACTCAACTTAACCATTTGTGTCAGAGTCATGCTTCGTTTGACTCAATGTTATCATTTGTATCGGAGTTGGGCCTCATTTGACTCAACCTTACCATTTATTCCAGAGTTAAGCCTCGTTTGACCCACCCTTATCATTTGTGCTAGAGTCGAGCCTTGTTTGACTCAATCTTACCATTTGTGCCAGAGTCGGTCCTCGTTTGACTCAACCGTATGATTTATACTGGAGTTGGGCCTTGTTTCACTCAATCTTACCATTTATACTGGAGTTAGGCCTCGTTTGTGCCAGAGTCAGGCCTCGTGTAACTCACCCTTATTATTTGTGCCAAAGTCAGGACTTGTTTGACTCGACCTTGCCATTTATGCTGGAGTCAAGCCTCGTTTGAGTTAACCTTACCATTTGTCCTAGAGTCAGGCCTTATTTGATGTAACTTTTGGGCCTTGTTTGACTCACCCTTATCATTTGTGCAAGAGTCGGGCTCATTTGACAAACCCTTATCATTGGGCCCTGTTTGGCTGACCCTTATCATTTGTGCTAGAGTCGAGCCTCGTTTGACTCAACCTTATCTTTTATACCAGTGTTGAGCCTCATATGACTCACCCTTATCATTTGTATTAAAGTTAAGCCTCGTTTGATTGAACCTTACCATTTGTGCTAGAGTCGGGCCTCGTTTGGCACACCCTTATTATTTGTACCAGAGTTGGGTCTCGTTTGACTCAACCTTACCATTTGTGTCGGAGTTAGGCCTCATTTGACACAGCCTTACCATTTGTGATAGAGTCTAGCCTTGTTTAACTTAACTTTATCATTTGTGCAGAAGTTAAGCCTCATTTAAGTCAACCTTACCATTTATGTTGGGGTTGGGCCTCGTTTAACTCAACCTTACCATTTGTACTGGAGTTGGGTCTCATTTGACTCAACCTTACAACCCTATCATTTAGCTCAGAGGTGAGCCTCATTTGAGTTAATCTTACCATTTGTACTAGAGCCAGGAATTGTTCGACTCAACCATACCATTTGAGCTGGAGACGGGACTCGTTTGACGCACCCTTTTCATTTGTGTCAAATTTGGGCCATGTTTGACTCAACCTTTGGGACTTGTTTGACTCAACCTTACCATTTGTGTCGCAGTCGGGTTTCGTATGACTTAACCTTACCATTTGTGCTAGAGTCAGGCCTCGTTTGATCCAACCTTACCATTTGTGTTGAGGTCGGGCCTCGTTTGACTCAACCTTATCATTTGTGCTAGAGTCGGGCCTCGTTTGACTCAACCTTACCATTTGTGTCAGAGTCAGTTCTCATTTGACTCAACCTTACCAATTGTACCAAAGTCAGCCCTCATTTAACTAAACCTTACCATTTGTGCCAAGCTGAGCCTTATTTGACTTATCCTAACCATTTGTACTAGAGTCAGACTTTGTTTGACTCAACTTTACCATTTGTGCTAGAGTTGGGCCTCATTTAACTCAACCTTACCATTTGAGCCAGAGTTAAGCCTCGTTTGACTCACCCTTATCATTTATGCTAGAGTCGGGCCTTATTTGACTAAATCTTACCATTTGTACTAGAGTTGGGTCTCGTTTGACTCAACCATACCATTTGTGCTAGAGTCAGGCCTCGTTTCACTCAATCTTACCATTTATACCAAAGTTGGGCTTCGTTTGTACCAGAGTCCGGCCTCGTTTGACTCACACTTATCATTTGTGCAGAAGTCAGTACTTGTTTGACTCGACCTTACCATTTGTGCTAGAGCTAGGCCTCGTTTGACTCAACCTTATGATTTGTGATGTAGTCAAGCCTCGTTCGACTCACCCTTATCATTTATGCTGTAGTTAGTCCATGTTTAACTCAACCTTATGATTTGCGTGAGAGTCGCGCCTCGTTTGACTTAACCTTACCATTTGAGCTAGAGCCAGGACTTGGCTAACTTAACCTTACGGTTTGTGCCAAAGTCGGGCATCATTTCACTCAACATTACCATTTATGCCGGTGTCGGGTCTCATTTGATTCAATCTTACTATTTGTGCCAGAGTCGGGCCTTGTTTGACACACCCTTATCATCTATGCCAGAGGCAGGCCACATTTGACTTAACCTTACCATTTGTACTGGAGTCATACCTCATTTGACTCAACCTTATGATTTGTGCTAGAGTTGGAACTCAATTGTACCATTTATGCTGAAGTTAGGCCTCGTTTGACTCACCCTTATCAATTATGCCAAAGTAAGGCCTCATTTGACTCAACCTTATCATTTGTGCTATAGTTGGGCCTCATTTGACTCAACTTTAGGTCTTATTTAACTCAACGTTACCATTTATACAAGAGTTAGGCCTCATTTGACTCATCCTTATCTTTTGTACCATTTGTGTCGGAGTCGGGCCTCATTTGCTTCACCCTCACTATTTGTCCTAAAGTTGTGCCTCGTTTGACTTAACCTTATCATTTGGGCTGGAGTTAGGCCTTATTCAACCTTACCATTTATGCTAGAACTGGGTCTCATTTGACCCAACCTTGCCATTTGTGCTAGAGTCAAGTCTTGTTTGACTCAACCTTACCATTTGTGCTGAAGTCGGGCCTCAGAGTTAGGTCTCATTTGACTCACCCTTATCATTTGTATCAGAGTCGGGCCTCGTTCGACTCAACCTTACCACTTGCACCGAAGTTGGGCGTCGTTTGACTCACCCTTATCATTTGTGCCGAAGTCAAGCCTTGTTGTCTTAGCCTTACATTTATGCCAAAGTCAGGACTCGTTTGACTCAATCTTATCGTTTATGCTAGAGTCGGGCCTCGTTTGACACACTATTATCATTTGTGCTAGTGTCAGGAGTCGTTTGGCTTAACCTTACCATTTGTACTAAAGTCGGGCCTTGTTTCACTGAACCTTACCATTTGTGCCAGAGTCGAGCCTCAGTTGTACCATTTGGGCTAATGTTGGCCTCGTTTGACTTAACCTTACCATTTGTTCTAGAATCAGGTCTCATTTGAATCAACCTTACAACCTACCATTTGTACCAGAGGCAGTCCTCATTTGAGTCAACCGTACCATTTGTGCTAGAGTTAGGCCTCGTTTAACTCAACCATACAATTTATGCTAGAGACAGGACTCGTTTGACTCACCCTTTTCATTTGTAACAGAGTCGTGCCACGTTTGACTCAACCTTACCATTTGTGCTAGAGTCAGCCTTGTTTCACTCACCCTTATCATTTGCGCTAGAGTCAGACCTCATTTGACTCAACCTTACCATTTGTGCCAGAGTTGGGCCTCATTTGACTAAACCTTCTAGCCTCATGTTATCAACCTAACCATTTGCGCTAGAGTTCGGCCTCATTTGATGCACTCTTATCATTTGTGTTAGAGTCAAGCCTCGTTTCACTCAATCTTACCATTTGTGTCAGGGTCGAGCCTCGTTTGACTCAACCTTATCATTTGTTTTGACTCAATCTTACCAT
Organism: Dicorynia guianensis; assembly: GCA_037013595.1. Taxonomy (NCBI): domain Eukaryota; kingdom Viridiplantae; phylum Streptophyta; class Magnoliopsida; order Fabales; family Fabaceae; genus Dicorynia; species Dicorynia guianensis. Next base: position 10,656,332 of record JASUAB010000015.1, read on the forward strand.
TTGTGTCAGAGTCGGTCTCGTTTGACTCAAACTTACCATTTGTGCCAGAGTCGGGCCTCGTTTGACTCAACTTTACCATTTATGCTAGAGTCGGATTTGACTAAACCTTACCATTTATGCCAAAGTTGGGCCTTGTTTGTTTTGGAGTCATGCCTCATTTGACTGACCCTGATCATTTGTACCAAAGTCAGGCCTCGTTTGACTCAACCTTATCATTTATGCCGAAGTCGAGCCTCATTTGACTTAACCTTACCATTTATACTGAAGTCGAGCCTCATTTGATTGAACATTACCATTTGGCCTCGGTTGCATCATTTGTGCCGAAGTTAGGCCTCATTTGACTTAACCTTACCATTTGTGCCAAAGTCAAGCCTCGTTTGACTTAACCTTTGAACCTTGTTTGACCCAACCTTACCATTTGTGCCAGAGCTAGGGCTCATTTGACTCACTCATATCATTTGTGTTAGAGTTGGTCTTCGTTTGACTGAACCTTACAATTTATGCTAGAGTCGGGCACCGTTTCATTCAACCTTACCATTTGTACTGGAGTCGGGCCTTATTTGACTCACCCTTATGATTTGTGATGTACTCAAGCCTCGTTTAACTCACACTTATCATTTATGCCGAAGTCGGGACTTATTTGACTCGACCTTACCATTTGTGCTAGAGTCAAGCCTTATTTGAGTCAACCTTACCATTTGTACTGGAGTCAGGCCTTGTTTGATGTAACTTTTGAGCCTCGTTTGACTCACCCTTATCATTTGTGCAAGAGTCAAGCTCGTTTGACAAACCCTTATCATTTGTACTAGTGTTAGGCCTTGTTTGACTCAACCTTAACATTCGTGCCGAAGTTGGGCCTCATCTAACCCAACCTTACCATTTGTCTAGGATTCAATCCTTGCTTGACTGAACCTTACCATTTGTACTAGACTTGGGCCTAGTTTGATTCACCCTTATCATTTATGCAAGAGTAAGGCCTCATTTAACTCAACCTTACCTTTTATACCAGTGTTGGGCCTCATTTGACTCACCCTTATCATTTGTGTTGGAGTCAAGCCTCGTTTGATTAATCCTTAGCATTTGCATAGGAGTTGGGTCTCGTTTGGTATACCCTTATCATTTGTGCAAGAGTGGGGCCTCGTTTGACTCAACCTTACCATCTGTCCTGGAGTTGGGTCTCATTTGATGCAGCCTTACCATTTGTGATGGAGTCAGCCTTGTTTGACTTAACTTTATCATTTGTACCAAAGTCGAGCCTCATTTCAGTTAACCTTACCATTTATGCTAGGGTTGGACCTCGTTTAACTCAACCTTACCATTTGTGCTGGAGTCAGGTCTCATTTGACTCAACCCTAAAACCTTACCATTTGTGCTGGAGACAGGCCTCGTTTGAGTCAATCCTACCATTTGTACCAAAGCCGGACCTTGTTTGACTTAACCATACCATTTGAGCTAGAGCTGGGACTCATTTGACTCACCCTTTACATTTGTGTCAGAGTCGGGACACGTTTGACTCAACCTTCGAGTCTCGTTTGACTTAACCTTACCATTTGTGCTAAAGTCAGGCCTTATTTAACCCAACCTTACCATTTGTGTTGGGGTCGGGCCTCATTTGACTCAAACTTATCATTTGTTCTGGAGTTGAGCCTCATTTGACTCAACCTTACCATTTGTGTCAAAGTCAGTTCTCGTTTGACTCAACCTTACCAATTGTGCCAGAGTTAGCCCTCATTTAACTCAACCTTACCATTTGTGCCGCAACTGAGGCTTGTTTGACTCAACCTAACCATTTGTGCTAGAGTTAGGCTTCGTTTGACTCAACTTTACCATTTGTGCCAAAGTTGGGCCTCGTTCGACTCACCCTTATCATTTGTGCCAGAGTTAGGCCTCGTTCGACTCACCCTTATCATTTGTGCCAGAGTCGGGCCTTGTTTGACTCAATCTTACCATTTGTGCCAGAATTAGGCCTCGTTTGACTAAACCGTATCATTTGTGCTAGAGTCAAGCCTTGTTTGACTCAACTTTAGGCCTTGTTTCACCCAACCTTACCATTTGTGCTAGAGCTAGGCCTCGTTTGACTCGCCCTTATCATTTGTGTTGGAGTCGGGCCTTATTTGACTTAACCTTATGATTTGTGCCAGAGTCGGGCATCGTTTCACTCAACCTTACCATTTGTACTTTAGCCGGGCCTCGTTTGACACAACCTTACAATTTGTGCCAGAGTCGTGTCTTGTTTGACTCAACCTTACCATTTGAGCCAGAATCGGGACTCGGTTGACTTAACCCTTTGATTTGTGCTAAAGTTCGGCATTGTTTCACTCAACCTTACCATTTATGCCGGTGTTGGGCCTTATTTGACTCAAGCTTACTATTTGTACTGGAGTCGGGCCTCGTTTGACACACCCTTATCATCTGTACCGAACGCAGGCCACGTTTGACTTAACCTTATCATTTGTACCAGAGTCGTGCCTCGTTTGACTCAACCTTACTATTTATGCTGGAGTCAGACCTCAATTGCACCATTTATGCTGAAGTTAAGCCTCGTTTGACTCACCCTTATCAATTATGCCAAAGTCAGGCCTCATTTGACTCAACCATACCATTTGTACCAGAGTTAGGCCTCATTTGACTCAACCTTCGAGCCTCGTTTAACTCAGCCTTATGATTTATACAAAAGTTAGGCCTTGTTTGACTCATCCTTATCATTTGTACTAAAGTCGGGCCTCGTTTGACTCAATCTTACCATTTGTACTGGAGTTGGACCTCATTTGATTCACCCTTACCATTTGTGCCAAAGTCGTGCCTTGTTTGACTTAACCTTATCATTTGTGCTGTAGTTGGGCCTCGTTTGACTCAACCTTACCATTTGTACTAGAGCCGGGCCTTATTTGACTCAACCTTACCATTTGTGCCAGAGCCGGGTCTCGTTTGACTCAACTTTACCATTTGTGCCGAAGCCAGGCCTCAGTTGTACAATTTGTGCTAAAGTTAGGTCTCGTATGACTCACCCTTATCATTTGTTTCAGAGTCAGCCCTTGTTCTACTCAACCTTACTATTTGCGCCAGAGTTGGGCCTCGTTTAACTCATCCTTATCATTTGTGTCAAAGTCGGGTCTCATTTGTCTTAATCTTACATTTATGCTAGAGTTGGGCCTCGTTTGACTTAACCTTACCATTTATGCCAGAGTTGGACCTTGTTTAAGACACTATTATCATCTGTGCTGATGTCAGGCCCCTCATTTGGCTTAACCTTACTGTTTGTACTGGAGTCAGGCCTTGTTTTACTAAACCTTACCATTTGTGCTGGAGTTGGGCCTCAGTTGTGCCATTTGTGCCGATGTCGGGCATCATTTAACTCAACCTTACCATTTGTCTGAAGTCGGGTCTCGTTTGACTCAACCTTATAACTTGACCATTTGTGCTAGAGGCGGTCCTTATTTGAGTCAACCTTACCATTTATGTCAGAGTCAGGCCTTATTTAACTCAACCATACCATTTTTGTCGGAGTCAGGACTCGTTTGACTAACCCTTCTCATTTGTGTTGGAGTCAAGTCATGTTTGACTCAACCTTACCATTTGTGCTGGAGTTAGGCCTCGTTTGACTCACCCTTATCATTTGCACTAGACCCAAGCCTTATTTGACTCAACCTTACCATTTGTGCCAGAGTTAGGGCTCGTTTGACTAAACCTTCTAGCTTCATGTTATCAACCTTACCATTTGTGCTAGTGTTGAGTCTCATTTGACTCACCCTTATCATTTGTGTTGGAGTCGAGCCTTGTTTCACTCAATCTTACCATTTATGTCGGGGTCGGGCCTCGTTTGACTCAACCTTATCATTTGTTTTGACTCAATCTTATCATTTGTGTCAGAGTCGAGTCTCATTTGACTCAACCTTACCATTTGTGCTAGAGTTAAGCCTCGTTTGACTCACCCTTATCATTTGTGCCAGAGTTGAGCCTCATTTGACTCATCTTACCATTTGTACTGGAGTCAGGTCTCGTTTGACTTAACCTTATGATTTATGCTAGAGTTGGGCCTTGTTTATTCCGAAGTTAGGCGTCGTTTCATTGACCCTTATCATTTATGCCGAAGACGGGCCTCGTTTGACTTAACCTTACCATTTATGCCGAGTTGGGCCTCGTTTAACTTAACCTTACCATTTATGCCAAAGTCAAGCCTCGTTTAACCCAACATTACCATTTGTGCCAATGTCGAGCCTCAATTGTACCATGTATTGGGCCTCGTTTAACTCAACCTTACCATTTGTGCTAGAGTCCAGGCTCGTTTGACTCAACCTTCAGGCCTCATTTGACCCAACCTTACCATTTGTGCCAGAGCTAGGCGTCATTTGACTTACCCATATCATTTGTGTCGAAGTCAGTCCTTGTTTGACTGAACCTTATGATTTGTGTCAGAGTTGAATACCATTTCATTCAACATTACCATTTGTACTAGAGCTGGATCTCGTTTGACTCACCCTTACGATTTGTGCTAGAGTCAGGCTTCATTTGACTCAACCTTACCATTTGTACCAAAATCAGGCATTGTTTGACTCAACCTTAGTATTTGTGCCAGAGTTAGGCCTGGTTTGACTCAACCTTACCATTTGTACATGAGCCAGGACTCGTTTGACTCAACCGTACCATTTGAACTAGAGTCGAGACTCGTTTGACTTAACCTTATCATTTGTGCTGGAGTCAGGTCTCGTTTAACTTAACCTTGCCATTTGTGCCAGAGTCAGGCCTTGTTTAACTTACCCTTATCATATGTGTTAGAGTCAAGCCTCGTTTAACTTAACCTTACCATTTGTGCTAGAGTCAAACCTCGTTTGACTCAACCTTCCACCCTAATCTAATCAACCTTACCATTTGCACCAGAGTTAGGCCACATTTGACTGACCCTTATCATTTATGTTGAAGTTGAGCCTCATTTTACTCAACCTTACTATTTGTACCATGGTTAGGCCTCGTTTGACTCAACCTTATTATTTGTACAAGAGTCAGGCCTTGTTTGACATACCCTTATCATCTGTGTCGGAGGTAGGCCATGTTTAACTTAACCTTACCATTTGTACTAGAGTCATGCCTTATTTGACTTAACCTTATGATTTATGCTGGAGTCGGACCTTGATTGTACCATTTGTGCCAAAGTTAGGCCTTATTTGACTTACCCTTCTTAATTGTGCTGAATTCAGGCCTCGTTTGACTTAACCTTATCATTTGTGACAGAGTCAAGCCTCGTTTGACTCAATTTTTGAGCCTCGTTTAACTCACCCTTACCATTTGTATAAGAGTTAGGCCTCGTTTCACTCATCCTTATCATTTGTGCTAGAGTCGGGATTCATTTGACTCAACCTTACCATTTATGCTAGAGTCAAGCCTCATTTGATTCACCCTTACCATTTTGTACTGGAGTCGTGCCTTGTTTGACTTAACCTTATCATTTATGTTGAAGGTGGGCCTCGTTTGACTCAAACTTATCATTTGTGATAGAACTAGGCCTCATTTGACTCAACCTTACCATTTGTGCCATAGTTAGGCCTTGTTTGACTTACCCTTATCCTATGTGCTAGAGTCAGGCCTCGTTTAACTTAACCTTACCATTTATGTCAGAGTCGAGCCTCGTTTGACTCAACCTTACCATTTGTGTCAGGATTGGGCTTCATTTCACTCAACCTTATCATTTGTGCAAACTCAAGCCTTGTTTGACTCAACCTTACCATTTGTATAAGAGTTGGGTCTCGTTTGACTCAACCTTACCATTTGTGCAAGAGCCAGGCCTCGTTTGGCTCAACCTTACCATTTATGCTAAAGTCGGGTCTCAGTTGTAGCATTTGTGCAGAAGTCAAGCCTCATTTAACTCAACCTTACCATTTATGCTAGAGTTGGGACTCGTTTGACTCACCCTTATCATTTATGCCAAAGTCGGGTCTCGTTTGACTCAACCTTATTATTTATGCCAAAGTCGGGCCTTGTTTAACTCAACCTTATTATTTGTGCCAGAGTCAGACCTCGTTTGACACACCCTTATCATCTGTGCTGGAGGTAGGCCTCATTTGACTTAACCTTACCATTTGCACCAGAATTGGGCCTTGTTTGACTTAACCTTATGATTTGTGCTAGAGACAGACCTCAATTGTACCATTTATGCCGAAGTCAGGCCTCGTTTAACTCACCTTTATCAATTGTATCAAAGTTGGGCCTTGTTTGACTTAACCTTACCATTTATGCTAGAATTAGGCTTCATTGACTCAACCTGCAGGCCTTGTTTGACTCAACCTTACCATTTGTGCTAGACTCTGGCCTCGTTTGCTTCACTATTATCATTTGTGCTGGAGTTGGGCCTCATTTGACTCAACCTTACTATTTGTGCCAAAGTTGGGCCTCATTTGACTCATCCTTATCATTTGTACCAAAGTCAGACCTTATTTGTCTCAACCTTACCATTTATGCCAGAGTCGAGCCTCGTTTGACTCAACCTTACCATTTGTACTGGAGTCAGGCCTCGTTTGATACACCCTTGTCATTTGTGCTAATATCACGCCTCGTTTGACTTAACCTTATCATTTGTATTAGAGTCGGCCCTCATTTGACTGAACCTTACCATTTATGTTAGAGTTGAGCCTCAGTTGTACCATTTGTGCCGATGTCAGGTCTTGTTTGACTCAACCTTATTCATTGTGTCGAAGTCGAGCCTCGTTTGACGTAATTTTACTATTTGTACTGGAGTCAATCCTCATTTGACTGAACCTTTGAGCCTTATTTGACTCAACCTTTCCATTTATGCTAGAGTTAGTCCTCGTTTAATTCACCCTTACCATTTGTGCTGGGGTTGGGCCTTGTTTGACTCAACCTTACCATTTGTGCCAAAGTTAGGGCTTGTTTAACTCAGTTGTACCATTTATTCCAGAGTTGAGACTCGTTTGACTCACCCTTACCATCTATGCTGAAGTCGGGCCTTATTTGACTCAACCTTACCATTTGTGCCAAAGTCTAGCCTCGTTTGACTCAACCTTACCAATTATGCTAGAGTTGGGCCTTGTTTGACTCACCCTTATGATTTGTGCTAGAGTTGGGCTCGTTTAAATTAACCTTACCCTTTGTGCCAGAGTTGGGCCTCATTTGACTCACCTTAATAATTTATGTCGAAGTCGGGCCTCATTTGACTTAATCTTACCATTTGTGCTAGAGTTAGGCCTTGTTTGACTCACTATTATCATTTATGTTAAAGTTGGGCCTTGTTTGACTTATCCTTATGATTTGTGGTAGAGCCGACCTTGTTTGACTCAACCTTACCATTTGTGCCGAAGTCGGGCTTTAGTTGTACCATTTGTGCCGAAGTTAGGCCTTATTCAAGTCACCCTTATCATATGTACTGAAGTCAGGCTTTGTTTAACTCAACCTTACCATTTATGCTAGGGTCGGGTCTCATTTGACTCACCTTATCATTTGTGCTAAAGTTGGGTATCATTTGACTCAACCTTACATTTATGCCAGAGTTGAGCCTCGTTTGACTCAATCTTACTATTTGTGCTAGAGTCGAGCCTTGTTTGACATACCCTTATCATCTGTACTAGAGTCAGGTCTTGTTTGACTTAACCTTATCATTTGTACCATAGTCGGGCCTCATTTGAGTCAACCTTATAATTTGTGCTAGAGTCAGACCTCAATTGTACCATTTATGTGAAGTCGGGCCTCGTTTAACTCACCCTTATCAATTGTGCCTGAGTTAGACCTTGTTTGACTCAACCTTACCATTTGTACTAGAGTTAAGCCTCATTTGACTCAACATTACCATTTATGCTAGCGTTTGGCCTTGTTTGACTCATCCTTATCATTTGTGTTAGGGTCAGGCCCTGTTTGACTCAACCTTACCATTTGTGCCAAAGTTGGGCCTCGTTTGACTCACCCTTACCATTTGTACTAGAGTCAAGTGTTGTTTGACTCACCCTTACCATTTCTGCTAGAGTCGAGCCTCATTTTACTTACCCTTATCATTTGTACCGAAGTTGGGCCCGATTTGACTCAACCTTACTGTTTGCACTGGAGACGAGCTTCGTTTTACTACCCTTATCATTTGTACCAAAGTCGGGTCTCGTTTGACTTAACCTTACCATTTATACCAAAGTCGGTCTTTTTTTGACTCAACCTTAGCATTTGTGCTGGAGTCGGGCCTCATTTGACACACCATTATCATTTGTGCCAGTGTCAGGCCTCGTTTGACTTAACCTTACCATTTATGCTGGAGTCAAGCCTCGTTTGATCGAACCTTACCATTTGTGCCAAAGTCGGGCCTCAGTTGTACCATTTGTACCAAAGTCAGGCCTTGTTTGACTCAACCTTACCATTTGTGTCAGAGTTAGGCCTCGTTTGACTCACTCTTATCATTTGTACTAGAGTCAGGCCTTGTTTCACTCAACCTTATCATTTGTGCCAAAGTCGGGCCTTGTTACACTCAACCTTACCATTTGTGCTATAGTTAGGCCTCGTTTAACTCAACCTTTAGGCATCGTTTGACTCTATCTTTCCATTTATGCCAGAGTTAGGCCTTGTTTGACTCACCCTTATCATTTGTACTAGAGTTGTACCTCGTTTGATTCAACCTTACCATTTGTGCTGGAGTTAGGCCTCGTTTGACTCAACCTTACCATTTGTGCTAGAGTTGGGCCTTGTTTGACTCAACTTTATCATTTATACTGGAGTTAGGCCTTGTTTGACTCACCTTTATATTTGTACAGGAGTCAGGCATCATTTAACTCAACTTTACCATTTGTGCGAGAGTCGAACCTCGTTTGACTCAACCTTACCATTTATACTGGTACTGGGCCTTGTTTGACTCAACCTTATGATTTGTGCCCAAGTCAGGCCTCGGTTGTACCATTTGTGCTGAAGTCAAGCCTTGTTTGACTCAACCTTATGATTTGTGCCCAAGTCAGGCCTCGGTTGTACCATTTGTGCTGATGTCAAGCCTTGTTTGACTCACCCTTATCATTTGTGCCAGAATTGGTCCCTGTTTGACTCAACCTTACCATTTATGTTGGAGTTAGGCCTTGTCACCCTTATGATTTGTGATAGAGTTAAGCTTTGTTTGGCTCACCCTTATCATTTTTGTTGGAGTCAGACCTTGTTTGACTCAACCTTGCCATTTGTGCCAGAGTTGAGTCTCATTTGACTCACCCTTATTATTTGTGTCAGAGTCAGACCTCGTTTGACTCAACCTTACCATTTGTCCTAGAGTTGGGCCTCATTTGACTCACCGTTATCATTTGTGCTGAAGTTGGGCTTTTGTTTGACTCAACCTTACCATTTATGCTGGTGTCGAGCCTTGTTGTTTAACTAAACCTTACCATTTGTACCAAAGTTGAGGCAAGTTTTGCATGGAGTGAAGAGGGTAAGGGAGAGAAGTTTTCAACAAAGAGAGAGTGATTTCAAAGAAAGAGAGAGAAAAGTTTAAGAGAGAGAGAAAGAGTGTGAGTAAGAGAGAATTAGGGAGTGAGAGAGAGAATCAGTGAGCGATAAGTATCAAAGAAAGGAGGGTGAGAGCGAGAGTAGTAGACAAAGATTCTAGAGAGGGGGTGAGAGAGAGATAGAGCAAGAAAAGTTTTAAAGAGAGCTAGAGACAAAGAGAGAAAGAAGTTTTAGAGAGACTGAAAGAGAGAGAAAGGGCAGTTTTGGAGAGAGAGAATGCGTGAGAGAAGTTTTATGGATAGAGTGAATGAGAGAAGTTCTAGAGAAACCAAGAGAGAGATAGAGAGAAGTTTCAAAGAGATTGAGAGAGATAGATAAAAGTTTCAAAGAAAGTGAGAGAGAAAAAGAGAAGTTTCAAGAAGTGAGAGAGCAAAAATGAAGCTTGATAGAGAAAGAGTAGTTTTACAGAGAAAAAGAGAGAGAGCAAGAAAGAAAAAGACAGAGAGAGAATTTTCATAAAGAGCGAGAAAGAGAGAGAGGGAGAGGGAGAGAGCAGGAGAGGGCGAGAGAGAAAGAGAGAAGATTTAGAGGGCAATAGAAAGGGAGAGAGAGAAGTTTCATAGAAAGCAACAAAGAGAGAGGGAGAAGGAGAGAGAGAAATCTTAGAGAAAGGAGAGAGAGAAATAGAGAGAGTAGTGTCAGAGCTAGGGAAAGAAAGAGTGAGCAAAAGTCTCAAAGAAAGCAATTGATGGAGAGAGAGAAGTTTTTGTGAGATCAACAGAGAGAGAAGTTTTAAAGAGAGGAATAGGGATAAAGGAGAGAGAAGTTTTTGAGAAATCCCCAGAAAAGAAGGGAGAGAAAAGTTTCAAAGAGAAAGAGTGGTAGACAAAGTGTGTGTGTGTGTGTGATGTAGAGAGAAAGACATGTTTTAGAGAGACCTTGAGAGAGAGAGAAAGAAGTATAAAAGTTTAAGATAGAGTGAGAGAGAAGTTTTAGAGAGTAAAATGTAGAGAAAGAAGAGTTTTAGAGAGAAAAGGAGAGTGAATGAGAGAGAGGAGTTTCAAAGAGAAAGAAAGAGAAGTTTTAGAGAGAGAAAGGGAGAGAAGTTTGAGAGAGAGTAAAAGTGGGAGAGGAGAAGTTTCAGTGACAAAGTGAGAAATAGAGGGAAAGAAGTTTCAGAAGGTGCTTGGGGAAGAGAGAAAGAGAAGTTTTAAAGAGAAAAAGGTAGTGAGTGAGAGAGAAGTTTCAGAGCGGAGTTCAAGAGAGTGTAAGAGAGAGAGAGAGAGAGAGAAAGAGAAGTTTTAGAAAGAGGAAGAGAGTGGATAACATAGAGAGGGAAGCTTCAAAGAGAGAAAGAGAGGGATGAAGAGAGAGAGAAGTTTTAGAGAGAAAGAGTAGAGTGAGAGAGTGGGAAAGTGGGAAAGAGAGAGAAGTTTTAGAGAGAAGAGAGACATAGAGAGAGGGGAAGAGAGAAAGTGAGATAGAGAAGTCTTATAGAGAGAAAGAGAGTGAGTGAGAGAAGTTTCAAAGAGAGAGGGAGAGTGGGAAAGAGAGAGGGAGAGAGAGAGAGAGAGAGAGAGAGAGAGAGAGAGAGAGAGAGAGAGAGAGAGAAATAGAGAAGTTTTAGATAGAGAAAGAGGGTGAGGGAGGGAGGGAGAGAGAGTAGTAACAGAGAGAAAGAAGTTTCAGTAAGAGAGAAATAGAGAAAGTTTTAGAGAGGGCAAGAGATGGAGAGAGATAGACAGATAGAAAGATAAGATTTAGAGAGAGAAATAGAGTGAGACAGAGAATGGGTGAGAGAAAGTGTGTATGTGTGAGTTGAAGGGAGGCAAAGAGAGAAGTTACAAAGTGAGCTAGAGAGAGAGGCAAAGAGAAACTTTAGACAGACAGAGAGAGAGGGATGCTTTAGAAAGGTCAAGACAAAGAAAGAGAGAAGTTTTAAAGAAAGCACAAGAGAGACAAAGGGAGAGAAAGAGAGTGAGTGAGAGAGAGTGATAGACAGATTGTTGCAAAGACAGAGAGAGAAAGAGAGAACTTTCAGAGAAAGCAAGTGGGAGGGAGCAAGACAAAGAAAGTGGTCAATAAAGTGTTGCAGATAGGGAGCCAAAGAAAGAGAAGTTTCAGAGAGAGAGAAAAAAAAAGAAGTTTCAAAGAGAGAGAAAATGAAATAGGGAAGCTTTAGAGAAAAATGTTGTTAATGAGAGAGAGAAGTTTTAGATAGAGGGGAGAGACACAAAGTGGTTACAGGAAGATAGGAAAAGAAAGAAGGAGAGAGAGAAATAGAGATAGAGAAGTTTTAGAGAGTGTGTCTGTGTTGCAAAGAGGTAGAGATGTTTTAGAGAGGGGGAGAGAGAGAGGGAGAAAGGGAAGTTTCAAAGAGAGTGATAGAGTAGTTTTTGAGAGAGAAAGAGTGACATAGAAAGAGAGAGAGAGAGAGAGAGAAGTTTTCGAGAAAGAGGGACAGTGATTTCACAGAGAGAGGGGAAAGTTTTAGAGGGAAAGAGTGAGTGAGAGAGCAAGCAAGCAATAGAAAGAGGGAGCAAGAGAGAGAGAGAGAGTAGAAGTAGAGTGTTTTGGAGATGGAGAGAAAGAGAGGGAGAGTTTGTTTATGTGTTTGTGTTAGTGAGAGAAGTTTTAGAGAGAGCTAGAGATAGAGAGAGAAAGAAGTTTCCAAGAGACTAAAAGAGGGAGAAAGGGAAATTTCAGAGAGAGAGAATGAGAGAGAAAAGTTTAATGGAGATAGTGAGTAGAGAAGTTGTCAAGAGACCAATAGAGAGATAGAGAGAAGTTTCAAAGAGAGAGAGAAAAAGAGAATGAGGTTTTATAAAGAGAGGGAGAGAGACAGAGAAAAGTTTCAAAGAGAGTGTGAGAGAAACAGAGAAATTTTCATGGAATGAAAGAGTGAAAAAGAAGTTTGAGAGAGAGAGTAGTTTTAGAGAGAAAATGAGAGAGAGAGAGAGAGAGAGAGAGAGAGAGAGAGAGACAAAGACACAGAGAGAAGTTTCATCGGGACCAAGAAAGGAAGGGGGAGTGAGAGAGGAAGGGAGAGGGAAAGAGAGAGTGAGAGCAAGAGAGAAGATTTAGGATGAGAGACAGAGAAGGAGAGAGAGAGATATTTCAAAGAGAGCATTAGAGAGAGAGGGGGAGAGGGAGAGTGGGAAGTATCAGAGAAAGCAAGAGATAGAGAGAGAGATAGAAGTGTTAGAGTGAGAGGGAGAAAGTGAGCAAAAAGTATCAAAGAAAGCATATGCAAGAAAGAGAGAGAAATGTCAGAGCATGTAAAAGAGTGAGCAAGAAGTATTAGAGAAAATGCACAAGAGTGAGAGAAGTTTTAGAGAGAGAAAAAAAGAGAGAGAAGATTCAGTGATTTAAAGAGAAAAAAGGAGAGAGAAGTTTTAGAAAAAGCCACAAAGAGAGAGGGAGAGAGAAGTTTTAAAGAGAGTGAGTGGTAGACAAAGTGTTGCAAAGAGGGAGAGAGAGAGTATGTGTCTATGTTGCAAAGAGATAAAGATGTTTAAGAGAAGGCTTATGAAAGAGAGAGAGAGAGAGAGAGAGAGAGAAAGTATGTGTATGTGTCTTTGGCTTGATTCCTTTCCTTGAGGCTAGTTCCCCTTAGCCTTCTCCTTAGGATCGAACAAGATGGTGGAACACACCTAATTACCACCACCTTTAAAGAGCACATCCTACACTTTAGTAGCTGCCATAGAGACAGAAAGCAAACCCATGATGACAGTAGCAATAGCTAGATGGATGAAGTGCAGTGGGAAAGAAAGGAGTGGAGCAAAGTGGTGGTTTACAGCAGCAGCTATGGCAGAAGAAAGTTATGGAAGCAGGACTGCAGCTGCTCCACCGCCCTTCTTTAAAGAACAGCAACCTCAGTAGCTTCACTAGCTGCTATGGCAGCAGCTACCACTGTAAAAAGAGGATTAGCCGGACTGAACCTGCAGGTTGTAGCAGCCACTTGCAGAATGAAGCAGCAAGGAAGAGCTTTTCCCCCACCCTTCATTAAACTCCAGCAGCCTCTACTAGCTACTATGGCAATAGCAAACATGCATGAATGGTAGGCATAAGCTACACCACCTATCTTGAACCATATGGGAAAGAACAGAGTAGTAGCTTGTAGCAGGGAGTGACGCCAACTTGGAAGAGGGTCGGTGACCCTTTGGTGCAAGCAAACTGGCCCCTAGTTCAGCTATAAAAGGAGAATTGCTCCTCCAGCTGAAGGGACCACATATAGAAATTCCATCACCATCAAAGAACTATCGGGACCTAGAGTCTCCAAGCATCAATAAGTTTCTTCCATCTAAGAGCACTTGAAGAGGTCATTCCCCTGTTCCAAAACCAGCAAACAGAGCATATACAAGAGGATGAAATCCAAGAGTTCTAGCTCCTAGCCGAGAGTTCTCAGTTGCAAGGATAAGAGGATGCTAGCCAAAGAAGCAAAGGGAAAGAACCTAGATCACTGTGGTTCAGCCTACCTTAGGTGTTATAAGAACTCACCTCAAAAGCTGAGGTATGCCCTACTCCCTGCTTATTTTGCCTACTTTGGTTCTGTAGTTCCATCATGAACATGCATAAGTCTTAATCCTCTCCATTCATGTGTGGGTGATATTGTGGCTGTTGGTTCTTGATAAGTTGTGTTTATAACTCACTCTTCTTGCTTCGGCCCTGCTTGCTATGTGCAAGATGTTGAGCTGTGGCATGTTTTACGTGGATATTGGCTGAATGAGCTCTAGCCATGCTTGTTTGTGCATGTTGCTGAATTTTGGCATGTTTATCCTTGTTTTGGCTTGAATAGAAGTTGAAATTGGTTTGCAAATCATCATTTTTTAGTGCATGTCACTGTGCACGGTTTGCAAATTGGATGAATCAGTGTCCAAAGAACAAGCGATCAAATTTCTTAAATTGATCAAACAAAGCAAATATCAAGTAATCGAGCAGCTTAATCAAACCCCGACTAGGATATCATTGCTCTCATTGTTCTTAAACTCTAAACCACATCAAAAGGCCCTTATGAAAGTCCTAAATGAAGCTTACGTTGACCAAGATATATCTGCAAGGATGGTGGAAGGACTGGTTAGGAATATCATGGCTAGTAGCATCATATCCTTTCCTAATGAGGAGATTCCCTAAGAGGGTCGAGGGCATAACAAAGCATTGCACATATCAGCTAGGTGCAAAGAATATAACTTAGCCAACATCCTCATTGACAATGGCTCATCACTAAATGTTTTGCCAAAGAGCACCTTGGAAAAGCTCCCTTTTGGCATTACTTATATGAAGCCAAGCACAATGATAGTCAGGGCTTTTGACGGGTCCATGAGATCATCGTTAGGGGAAATAGAAATTCTAGTTCAAGTGGGCCCATGCATCTTCAATATACACTTTTAGGTGATGGATATTAAGCCCTCATATAGTTGCCTTCTTGGCTGACCTTGGATACATACCACTGGGGCTGTGCCATCTTCTTTACACCAAAAAGTGAAATTCGTGCTGAGCAACAAACTGGTGGTGGTGAACGGGGAAGAGGATTTACTAGTGACCAAGCCCTCAAACACCCCTTATATAGAAGTGGCAGAGGAATCTCTTGAAAGTGCTTTCCAGTCGTTTGAGATTGTGAATGCAACATATGTGCAAGAAGGATCCCAAATTCCTATACCTCATCTCTCCTCCATGTCCATAATGGTAGGCAAGACAATGTTGAGCCAAGGATACAAGGCTAACAAAGGACCAAGAAAATAGGGCCAAGGAGATGGCGTGACTTTTAAGATACCCAAAATAGAAGAGAGATTTGGCCTCGGATATAAGCCCATGAGAGCTGATTGCATGCCTTGCCCAAGAGGAAAGGGAAAGAAAGCTGGCCCATCTTGAAGGAAGGGAGTCTAAGACTAGTAGGCTAGAAATCCCACTATTGTATAAGTCATTCACAAGTGGTGGAATGCATGCCCAAGAGCAGGTGTCAGCCATTGAAGAAGAAGTAAAGGAAGACATGGATTTGGTAACACCATGCACGTCCAGGATAGAACTAAAGAATTGGAGCATTCAAGAGCTTCCTATTGTTTTTAATTTAAATACCATGTAATTACTCGTATTACCCCACTAATGGCTTTACCCATGGCCTTAGTTGGACTTTGTATGGGTAAGGCATATTTACGATATGTCAATGTTTTGTTTTAAATGAAATGCACTTTTTGTTTGGCTTTCCATTTCCTTTGCCCTACCTTTTTAAAATTAACTACATGCACTCATGCATTCGCATCCCACTTGTTACCTACAATAATCAAGCCTAATAATTTAGGTCTCAAAATGGCAACTTTGAAGAAGGTTGCACATCTCCTCCAATCTGTAATTTCGAATGTCATAATGATAGCACTCAACTAAAGAAGAAGGAGAAGAATGGGATCTATCTCCCGAGTTGTTAGGCTAACTGAGCAAGAAGAGAAAATAATCATGCTGCATCAAGAACCTACTGAGATAATTAATTTAGGCACTGAAGAAGATAAAAGGGAAATCAAAATTGGCATACAAATGGTGAAAAAGGAGAAATGTAGTTTAATTAATCTCCTTTAAGAATACAAAGATGTATTTGCCTGGTCATATCACGATATGCCTGGAATAGATACTGACATAGTAGTACATTGTTTGCCAATTAAGCTTGGGTTTAAGCTAATAAAGCAAAAGCTAAGGAGAATGAAGCTAGATTTGCTCTTGAAAATGAAAGAACAAGTAAAGAAATCATTTAAAGCTGGTTTTATTGAGGTATTGAAGTATCCCAATAGATTGCGAATATTGTTCCAGTGCCTAAGAAAGATGGGAGAGTCAAGGTATGTGTGGATTATCATGACTTAAATAGAGCAAGTCCAAAAGATGATTTTCCTCTCCCTCATATAGATGTACTTGTGGATAATGCCACTAGGAATTCCATCTTCTCATTCATGGACAGCTTTTCAGGGTATAACCAAATTAAAATGGCCCTCGAAGATAAGGAGAAAACCACCTTCATCATGCAATAGGTACCTTTTGTTACAAGGTGATGTCGTTTGGCCTAAAAAATGCTGGGGCAACATACCAAAGAGCCATGGTAACATTGTTTCATGACATGATGCATAAGGAAGTTGAGGTTTATGTCGACAATATAATAACAAAATCAAAATCAGAAGAAGAATTCATTCATTTGCGAAAGCTCTTTGATAGACTGAGAAAGTATCAAGTGCAGTTAAACCCTGCCAAGTGTACATTCGATGTCAGGTCGAGCAAATTGTTCGGCTTTGTGGTCAGCCAAAAGGGCATAGAAGTAGATCTAGATAAGGTTCGTGCAATCTTAGACATGCCAATACCAAAAACTAAGAAGTAGATACAAGGTTTCTTAGGGAGATTGAACTACATTGCTAGGTTCATCTCACAATTGACAGCCAAATGCAAATCAATTTTCAAGGTCCTACACAAAAATCAATGCCATGAGTGGAATAACGAATGCCAAGAGGTGTTTGACAAAATAAAACAATATTTGCAAAATCCACCCCTCCTGGTCCCACCAACACTAGGTAAACCGCTCTTGATGTACTTGATAGTACTCGAAGAGTCAATGGGTTACATGTTGGGGCAATACAATGAGGAGACAAAGGAGTAAGTAATCTACTATGTAAGTAAGAAATTTACCAACTATGAATCAAGATATTCAATGTTGGAATGAACTTGTTGTGCTCTGGCATGGGCAGCCCATCGTCTTAAACAATATATGCTGTGACATACCACTTGGCTAATTTCAAAAATGGTTCCCATCAAATACATTTTTGAAAAGCTGGCTCTAACCGGTCCAATTTTGAGGTGGCAAATGTTGCTAACCGAATATGATATTGTCTATGTCCCACAAAAGGCCATAAAAGGGAGTGCAATCACTAAGCATGATGTGAGCACAAGCATGGATGGCAAGAGAAGAGGAGCAGTGGATGAGCTAACATTACCTCAAGGACCAATTACAAGATTACGGGCCAAAAAGTTCAAGGAATCACTTCAAACTTATATGGGTAGAATGTTAGAAGGAATGGAAGCTCAAGATGCAATGAAGGCCAATGGAGCTTCACTTAATCAAATTGGGCTGAATTTACAAAATGGTTCCAATCTATGTTTTCTTCATATTCCAAGTTAATAGATTAGTTTTTGGGCAGTTTACTACTTGCAATTTCGTTTGGGCTTGTATTTCTTATTGGGAGGCCCAAGTTTAAGGCCTAACCTAATAGTCTAGGTTATTGAACTTGTGGGGGTATAAATACCCGAGTGTATGGACGAGTTTCAGCAGAATGAATGAAAAATAGAATTGTTTTTGGAGTTTTATACTCTTGTTCAAGGCTTAGCTTGAATCTCTATTGCATCAAGAATTGAACTTCATCAAGGTAATTACATCCTAGTGAACTTCTGTTCTTGATTCCTCAATCAACCGATTATTTGCGTTTCCATTTGCATAAGTCATTTAGGGGTTCAATAGGTTGGGAGTTCTCCATCTATTCTTGTTCTCTATCAATTTGTGTGTTTGGGGATTCTAGATCATAAATATCCATGGGGTTCCGCATCATTTGGTATCAGAGCTAGGTTATGGTGAATTCTTATTTATCCTAGGTTATAGTTTGCTGTTTTCTTCTTTTCTGCTCTGCCTTCTATCAATTAGAACCAGATCTGGGTATAGAAGCGCATGTTGCAGCTGGCTTGATTGTTTGGGATTTGTTTGATCTTTTTTTTTGTTCATATTTTGGTGTTATTTGCTATTTATCCTATATTTAAAAAAAAAGTTAGGATGCTGCTTTTAAAAAAAAAACGAAAAGGAACAAAATTAAAAAAAGTTGCAGCTAGAAGAAGAAAAACACCACAGAATTGTCTAATTAGGTTGGCATCAATTTCTTTGAACCTGTACACCTTTTTGGGCAAAATTCAGGGTATGATTGAATTCAGATCTGAACACACTTTGGGTTTTGGAGATTAATTAGCTAGTCAAAGAAGTATAAGCATAATTTGTGGGATTAGCATCACTCCAGGAAACCTACCTATTTTCTTTCCTTTTTGTCTTTATGTCTTTTTCGTCAGAATTGATCTTTCCATTAAGGGAACCTCAATCTCTGCATTTATGCATTAATTTCGTCTTTTTCCTTCAAATCTCAGTTGGTATTTTTGGTTACTCCTGCTTTTGCTTCCATATACACCATAATTAACAATTTGATTCTTGTTAATCGGAGATCAGTATTTTGGGCAGCAAACTCTTCATATCTTGCATGCTCATTTCAATTTATTCTGGTATATTTGCTTCTAGTTTTGTACTTGTCTTCCTTGTTAAGTGTTTTCATTACCATCCTCGTATTAATTTGCTGTTTGTGAGTATTTTGGTTTGAGGATTAATTCTGAAGTGCAATTGAGAACAACAAGCTTGAGTGGTAAAAGGCTTGAGTGTGTGAGCTTAAAGAGGGCAAAAGCCAACAATTGTGTGAAACACGAGTAGAGTGCCATCTTTTGAGTGAAACACGTGAGGGAGTGTATTGTGAGGCTGTTTTACTAACATTTCTCGCAGGTTCATAAAATGAGTAATCCTTCAACAAGGAGGGAGGGTAAAGATGGAACTTGGAGAATGAGTCTTCCATCTTTCTTGGGTACCAAAAGAACTGATTTGAGGATGAATCCTTTTGAGGAGGGAGGGAATGATGTGAGCACAAGCATGGATGGCAAGAGAAGACGAGCAGTGGATGAGCTAACATTACCTCAAGGACCAATTACAAGATTAAGGGCCAAAAAGTTCAAGGAATCACTTCAAACTTATATGGGTAGAATATTAGAAGGAATGGAAGCTCAAGATGCAATGAAGGCCAATGGAGCTTCACCTAACCAAATTGGGCTGAATTTACAAAGTGGGTCCAATCTATGTTTTATTCATATTCCAAGTTAATAGATTAGTTTTTGGGCAGTTTACTACTTGCAATTTCGTTTGGGCTTGTATTTCTTATTGGGAGGCCCAAGTTTAAGGCCTAACCTAATAGTCTAGGTTATTGAACTTGTGGGGGTATAAATACCCTAGTGTATGGACGAGTTTCAGCAGAATGAATGAAAAACAGAATTGTTTTTGGAGTTTTATACTCTTGTTCAAGGCTTAGCTTGAATCTCTGTTGCATCAAGAATTGAACTTCATCAAGGTAATTACATCCTAGTGAACTTCTGTTCTTGATTCCTCAATCAACCGATTATTTGCATTTCCATTTGCATAAGTCATTTGGGGGTTCAATAGGTTGGGAGTTCTCCATCTATTCTTATTCTCTATCAATTTGTGTGTTTGGGGTTTCTAGATCATAAATATCCATGGGGTTCCACATCAAAGCATCTTGCAAATTATCTGATGCTTGATCAAGAATCCATTTGATTAGAATTTCTAGATGAGGACATCATGACACTCTTTACAGAATGAGACACCAGGTGAAAGATGATGATCTCTTTTCTTTGATGGTGCATCAAATGCCCTAGGGCATGGAATTGGGGTAGTTCTAATATTTCTTGAGGGAAAATATTTTCCTATAACTGCCAAGCTATGCTTCGATTCACTAATTACATTGCAAAATATGAAGCACCCTTGGAATCTAGGCAACCCTGAATCTTGGGGTTGAAATCTTAGATGTCCATGGAGATTCTGCCCTAGTTATTCATCAATTAAAGGGGGAATGGGAAACTATAGATCCAAGTTAATCCCTTACCAAAAGTACATAAGAGGAATGATGGGGCAATTTCAAGAGATCACTTTCTAGCATATACCCTGAGATAACAATCTAATGGCTGATGCCCTAGCCACACTGTCCTCCATGTTCAACCTAGGAGAATATGAAAAGGTTCCCAAAATAAAGCTTGAAAGGCAAGAAGAGCTAGCCTATTGTGCAAATGTAGAAGAAAAACCTGATGCCAAACCATGGTATAATGACATTAAACGATTCATCCAATATTGAGAATATCTAGAGGAAGCCTTAGAAAATGATAAGAGGACCCTAAGAAGGTTAGCAATGGGTTTCTTCTTGAACAATAATGTGCTTTACAAAAGAAACCATGACACAATATTGTTGACATGTGTTAATGCCAAGGAGGCCCAACAATTGCTCCAAGAGGTACATGAGGGGGTTTGTGGAACCCATATCAATGGCCATGCCATGGCAAGAAAAGTCTTGAGGGTTGGATATTATTGGCTGACAATGGAATCTGATTGCATTAATTAAAAGGTATCATAAATGCTAGATCTATGCCGATAAAATCCGTGCCTCTCCATCTACACTTAATGTGTTAACTACATCATGGCCATTTTTCATGTGGGGAATGGACGTCATTGGTCCCATTGAGCCTAAGCTTCCAATAGACATCGCTTCATTCTGGTTGTAATTGATTACTTTACCAAATAGGTAGAAGCAGCTTCATATACGAGTGTAACAAAAGGGTTATCCTTAAATTCCTGAAGAGGGAGATCATTTGTAGGTATGGATTACCTGAAAGGCTGATTACTGATAATGCTAGTAATTTGAATAGCAAAATGATGGCCGAATTATGTGAATAGTTTAAGAGCCGCCACCATAATTCAACTCCATATCGTCCAAAGATGAATGGAGCAATGGAAGCAGCCAACAAAAATATCAAAAAGATCATTAAGAAAATGACAATAACATATAAGGATTGGCATGAGATGTTACCCTTTGCTTTACATGGTTACCATACCTCCATACAAACATCGACTAGGGCAACCCGATTTTCTTTAGTCTGTGGGATGGAAGCTATACTCCCATTTAAAGTAGAGATCCCTTCTTTGAGGGTACTTATGGAAACTTGGCTTGATGAGGCTGAATGGGTTTGAATGTGGTATGAACAATTGAATTTGCTTGAAGAAAAGAGGCTAATAGCTCTGTGTCATGGAAGACTTTATCAAAAGACACTTACAAGAGCTCACAATAAGAAAGTTCATCCAAGGTAGTTTTATGAAGGAGATTTAGTTCTGAAAAAGATTCTGCTGATCCAAAAAGATAATTGAGGCAAATGGACCCCGAATTACGAAGGACCCTACATGGTAAAGAGGGCATTTTTTGGAGGAATGCTAGTCCTTACAAACATGGATGGTGATGAGTTACCCAATCCAGTAAATTTTGACGCCATAAAAAGATACTATGCCTGATCAATTGGCCTCGATTTGTGGCCTAAAGGAGAAGCACATTCTGAATTAGAGGTGTCTTCAAGAGACCATTCTCCTATCCAATTTTACTACCAACTTTCCTTCAGTACCCCGTTTATTCCCAAATGATTTCTTATGCCCTTTCCTACCTTAAATACTCATAAAAGTGTAAATGCTCTTATTTATCAATAAACTTTCCATTTTCTTTCAAATTATTTGCCTTTTTGTGTCAACGTGCATTCCATATTGAAATGGACCTTGAAGTACTGTAAGCATGTCATTATTATCATTTTATGATTGAGCAGTTACATGGTAAAATTGAAAATACACAAGAAGTTACAGCTCTAATAAAATGAATGAGCTCACGTAATGTTTGGGTATAACCACCTAAATGTTTGCAAGAAAAAGGGATTTTAATCACAATGTTATCATTGCCTGGGGAACAAGACATCTTAAAAGGACCACACTATGTGCAAGAAGTTGAATTCCTAAAAGAGAAGAAATGATTCTTCGAGTGGAAGGTGCCTAGCAAAGGACCACAAGTTAAGAATGCACCATCACTAGCATCTTGTCACTTTCAAGCAAGAACACTAGGCATGGTGATAGTGGAGGCTGGTTTCAAGAGGAGATTTCTACCTTTTCCCACAAATCTACATGCATCAAGCATGCATCATATAGATAATAGGTATATCGCATTTTGCAGCAAAAAAGAAACAAAAAGAAAATAGAAAGTCTGTATCTAAAGATAAGAATCCAATGGTGACTGATGACTTAAGTTCTATGCTTAAGAATGTCTTTGAATATATTTCCAAAGAAGAATTCCAAGAAAGCATAGTAATTGATCATGTCATGGTTAGTAAACACAGCATTTTTCTGGAAGGCATGTATTTCTCTATAATCCCAAAGGGAAACAGGAACCAAAAACTTGATTTTTGCCTAACTAGTGATTGGAGAATTAGGAAATCTATGTCTCTCAAATCCATGCCACCAACCTTACCATTTGCATTGGAGTCGAGCCTCATTTGACTCAACCTTATCATTTGTGCCGAAGTCGGGCCTCGTTTAACTCAATCTTATTATTTGTGCCAGAGTCGGGTCTTGTTTGACACAACCTTATCATTTGTGCTAGACTCGGGCTCGTTTGACTTAACCTTATCATTTGTGCTAGAGTCGGGCCTCGTTTGACTTGCCCTTATCATTTGTGTCGAAGTCGGACGTTGTTTGACTCACCCTTATCATTTGTGCTAGAGTCAGGCCTCGTTTGACTCAACCTTATCATTTGTGCTAGAGTCGAGCCTCGTTTAACTCAACCTTATCATTTGCACTAGAGTCGAGACTCGTTTGACTCACTCTTATTATTTATGCCAAAGTCGTGTCTCATTTGACTCACTCTTATCATTTGTGCTAGAGTCAAGCCTTATTTGACTTAACCTTATCATTTGTGCCAGAGTCAGGCCTTGTTTGACTCAACCTTATCATTTGTGTCGGAGTCGGACCTCATTTGACCCAACCTTATCATTTGTACTGGAGTTAGGCCTCGTTTGACTCAACCTTATCATTTGCACTGGAGTCAAGCCTTGTTTGACTCAATCCTTTATCATTTGCTCTAGATTCAGCCCTCATTTGACTTAAGTCTTTGTGCCGAAGTTGGATCTTGTTTGACTCAACCGTTATTATTTGTGTTGGAGTTGAGTGTTGTTTGACTCAACCTTATCATTTGTGTTGGAGTTGAGCCTCGTTTAGCTCAAACCCACATTGTTCCAAATGAAATTATGTCTCTTACCTTTGCTTACTTTCTAGTTCCTAGAAATATAAACAAAGGGGGGTAGCTATAGACATTGAATTTTATCCAGAACCCTAAACTAAGCTGTATTGGATTTTTAAATAAAACAAATAGTAAAGAACAATAAAAAAGGTAAATATAAGTAAAAACCAAAAATAAAAATTTGAAAAAAAAGAAAAAAGGACGAAAAAGAAAGAAATGAAAATTTTAACTAATACAATAATATAATAATATGATAATGATAAAAATTAAAAATGCATGCAAAGGAGAAGTTCGGTTCCTTTGCAAAGAACTGACTCCCCCATTTGATCCCCATTTCCTCTGTTGTTCCTATTCCAGCCGACCCCTTCCCATTGGCTTGATTCCTTTCCTTGAGGCTAGTTCCCCTTAGCCTTCTCCTTAGGATCGAACAAGATGGTGGTTCCATGACAGCAGCAATAACTAGATGGATGAAGTGTAGTAGGAAAGAAAGGAGTGGAGCAAAGTGGTGGTTTATAGTAGTTGCTACAACAAAAGAAAGTGATGGAAGCAGGACTGCACCTGCTCCACTACCCTTCTTTAAAGACCAGTAACTTCAGTAGCTTCCACTAGTTGCTATGGCAGCAACTGCCATTGCAGAAAGAGGATTAGCCAGACTGAACCCGTAGGCTGTAGCAGCCACTTGCAGAATGAAGCAGCAAGGAAGAGCTACTCCACCACCCTTCATTAAACTCCAGCAGCCTCTACTAGCTGCTATGGCAACAGCAATCATGCATGGACAGTAGGCACAAGCTGCACCACCTGTCTTCAACCATACGGGAAATAATAGAGCAGCAGCTTGTAGCAGGGAGTGATGCCAACTTGGAAGAGGGGCAGTGACCTTTTGGTGCAAGCAAACTGGCCCCTAGTTCAACTATAAAAGGAGAATTCCTCCTCCAGCTGAAGGGACCACATACGGAAATTCCATCACCATCAAAAAACTATCGGGACCTAGAACCTCCAAGTATCAGTAAGTTTCTTTCATCTGAGAGCACTTGAAGAGGCCATTCCCCTATTCCAAAACCAGTAAATAGAGCCTAGACAAGAGGAAGAAATCCAAGAGTTCTAGCTCCTAGCCGAGAGTTCTCAGTTGCAAGGATAAGAGGAAGCTAGCCGAAGAAGCAAAGGGAAAGACAGCAGATCACCGTGGTTCAGCCTGCCTTAGGTGTTATAAGAACTCACCTCAAAAGCTGAGGTATGCCTTGTTCCCTGCTTGTTTTGCCTACTTTGGTTCTATAGTGCCATCATGAACATGCATAAGTCTTGATCCTCTCCGTTCATGTGTGGCTGATATTGTGGCTGTTGGTTCTTGATAAGCTGTGTTTATAACTCACTCTTCTTGGTTCAGCCCTGCTTGCTGTGTGCAAGATGTTGAGCTGTGGCATGTTTTGCGTGGATATTGGCTGAATGAGCTCCAGCCGTGCTTGTTTGTGCATGTCGCTGAATTTTGGCATGTTTATCCTAGTTTTGGCATGAATAGAAGCTGAAATTGGTTTGCAAATCATCACTTTTTAGTGCACAATTTGCAAATTGACTGAATTCTGTAACCACATTGAGTCAACACACTGAGTTGACTCACTAAGCTATGATGATCACACTGAGTTGACTTGCTGAAATCTTTGCATATTAAGATGCTTTGTTTCATGATGTTTTGGCACCTTTGTGATTTTGTCTCTCTGTTTATGTATGATGTTACATATTCCATACTCAAATTGGATAAATGAAATAAACACACAAGCAAAGTAAGGGAAAATAAAATGAGCATGAAAGCTTTCTTTTTAAATATGCTCCCTTTTTGCAAAATAATTTCTTTCCTAAAGTTGTAAAGATAAAGGCAAAGGCATTTATTTTTACAACTTGTATAGGCTTCACCTAAAGAGGAATGGCCTATTTTTATCCTTTACTAGAGGAATCCAAATAAGTTTTTAAGAAAGTCTACAAGAAACAAAGGCAAAGGCATTTTTTCTTGTAACTTGATTAGACTCTCACCTCAAGAGGAACTAGTCTATATCTATATTTCTTAAAAAGCTTATTGGTGCAAGATTTCTAAAATCAATTTTCTTACCAAAATTAATATTTTCTCTGCTTCTACTGAAGGAAGTCATGGAGAATAAAGACAAATGCATTTATCCCCATGAACTTAAAGTGGGCTCTCACCTAAAGAGGAGGAGCCTATCAATTTTCCAAGGAGTTTGCAACAAAAATCAACCATTCAATTTTCTTTAATCAGGAAGCATGGACAACATTCATGACAATTACAAGTGGCATGAAATTAACATAGTACCGAAAGGGAGTTGCAGGGTGCTAATACCTTCCCTACACGTAACCAACCCCTGAACCCATTTTAAAGCAAAACACAGACCATTCTTTTTAAAGTGTCTGATCTCACAAAAATTTAGATTGGTGGCAACTCCCAACTTTCTTGTTAAACCCCTTCTTAAATCTCATTTTACAAATAAACTCATCCACCTTTTCTTTTAAAGATATTTATATAAAAAAAATAACTGTTGATTTTTTTCTGTTTACCCGCGTCACGTGGATGTCGCGACAACTATTATATCTAGAGATGTCATATTTGATGAAAGTAGTTTTCCATTCAAGAACAGCAAGGGTTCCTCACAGCAGTCACTCTCCAGTAACAAATCACATTTTGTTTCTCCTCCACCTTCAGCCATACCTCCTATTCTATCATTTTCTAATGCAAGACATACTCAAAATACCAATGCATTTGCTGAACAAACAAATAACTCATGTGCACTTGCTAATAATACCAATATTATGGATTCTTTGCAACATGTTTCAGGTCCCTCTGCAGAATTTGAAGTTCCTCAACGTCTGCCTCAAAATGTCCACCCAATGGTGACCCGTAGCAAAGCAAGGGCACTCAATTCAAACAATCACTCAATGGTGACTAGTAGCAAAGGAAGAGGGACTGTACCAACAGCACTTACTGTCTCTAGAGAGCCTCAAACTGTTGAAGAAGCTCTTAATATACCAGAATGGAAGTGTGCCATGGATCTTGAGTATGCAGCGCTCATGAGCAACAAGACATGGAGTTTAGAAGCTTTACCCAAAGATAGGAGGCCTATAGGGTGCAAATGGGTGTTTAAAGTTAAAGAAAATCCAGATGGCACTGTCAACAAATATAAAGCAAGATTAGTTGCAAAAGGGTATAATCAGGAGGCAGGAGTTGATTTTCATGAAGTTTTCAGTCCAGTAGTAAAACCAGTCACAATTCAGCTTCTTCTCACTTTGGCCTTATCAAAAGGGTGGAACATCCATCAAATTGATGTTAATAATGCCTTTTTAAATGGTAATTTGAATGAAGATGTATACATGCTGCAGCCTCCTGGATATGAATCAGCTGACTCATCTCAAGTTTGCAAGCTTTATAAGGCTCTCTATGGTCTTAAGCAAGCTCCTCGTGCATGGTTTCAAAAATTGTCTGAAGCTTTACTTGATCTTGGTTTTACCAAGGCAAAATGTGATTCTTCCTTGTTTCTTTAGGTTACTTCTCATCATTCTCTCTATGTTTTAGTCTATGTGGATGATATTTTGATTACTAGATCCTCACCAACTTTGGTTCAGCACTTGATTGATCAACTGAATGCAAAGTTCTCATTAAAGTATCTTGGGAAACTTAAATACTTCTTAGGTATTGAAGTTACTTACAGTTCTGCTGGTGCAATATACTTATCTCAGTCCAAATACATTAAGGATCTTCTTGCTAGAGCTGGTATGCAAGGTGCGAAGTCTATGCCCTCTCCTATGGCCTCAACACCACATATCTCAGCTAGTAGTGGTTCTCCTATTTCTGATCAAGTTGCATACAGATCTCTTGTGGGAGCATTATAATATATTACCATTACTAGACCAGAATTATCATATAGTGTGAACAAAGCTTGTCAGTTTATGCATTGCCCTACGGATGTACATTGGAAGTTGGTTAAACGAATACTGAGGTATCTAGCAGGCACCATATGTCATGCTCTAGTTCTCCAAAGATCATCTGCTCTTGAGCTCACTGCCTTTTGTGATGCTGATTGGGCGTCAGACATTGATGATAGGCACAGCACCTCAGGTTTTTGTGTTTATCTTGGCCCTAATCTCGTTTCTTGGTCATCTAAAAAGCAAGCAACAGTGTCTAGATCAAGTACTGAAGCTGAATATAGGAGTCTTGCAAGTGCAGTGGTAGAATTGGCTTAGTTGCAGTCTTTACTCAAAGAACTCAGCATTCAACTACCAAAAGTTCCTAGAATATATTGTGACAATATGAGCACAGTCAGCTTGTCAGCAAATCCGGTCCTTCATTCAAAGACTAAGCATATTGAACTAGATCTTTATTTTGTTCATGAAAAGGTTAACAATAAAGAAATTGAAGTCTATCATATTCCGTCTCTTGATCAAACAGTAGATATCCTCACCAAGGCAGTCTCAACTTCAAGGTTTCTTCAACTTAGAGACAAGCTCAGTGTCATTCCTCTTCCAAGTCATGCCACTGATCTTGAGGGGGGATGTTAGAGATAAGGCTGCTTGTCTTGGTGGGTGCAGGTGCAGTAGGAGTCTCGTGTGGTTCTGATTTTGCTCTATTAATCTTGTCTTCAGTTTATTACTTAGGGACATTAGTGTAATTCAGTAATTGAGTCTTAGTCTATAAATTGTAATCTCAGCTACATCATTTGTAGATTAATTCATTTGAATCAGATTTACATTTCAGAACTTTCACATCTAGGAGTTCTAAGTTTTCTTTCTTTCTTCTTTCTTTCTTCTTTCTTGCGCCTTCCTTCTAAGATTCTTGAGAACTTCAACAAATAGAAAGGGAGAGAGAGAAGTTTCATAGAAAGAACAAAGAGAGAGGGAGAAGAAGAGAGAGAAATCTTAGAGAAAGGAGAGAAAGAAATAGAGAGTAGTGTCAGAGCTGGGGAAAGGAAGAGTGAACAAAAAGTCTCAAAGAAAGCACATGATGGAGAGAGAGAAGTTTTTGCAAGAGCAACAGAGAAAAAAGGTTTAGAGAGAGGTAGAGGGATAAAGGAGAGACAAGTTTTCGAGAAATCCCCAAAAAAGAAGGGAGAGAAAAGTTTGACAGAGAAAGAGTGGCAAACAAAGTGTTGTAGAGAGGGGGGAGAGAGAGAGAGAGAGTGTGTGTGTGTGTGTGTGTGTGCTGTAGAGAGAAAGACATGTTTTAGAGAGACCTTGAGAGAGAAAGAAAGAGAGAAAGAGAAAGAGGGAAAGAAGGGAGAGGGAAGTTTCAAAGAGAGTGAGAAGGAGAGAGAGAGAGAGAAAGAGGTATACAAGTTTAAGATAGAGTGAGAGAGAAGTTTTAGAGAGTAAGAAGTAGAGAAAGAGGAGTTTTAGGGAGAAAAGGAGAGTGAATGAGAAAGAGAAGTTTCAAAGAGAAAGAAAGAGAAGTTTTAGAGAGAGAAAGAGAGAGAAGTTTGAAAGAGAGTAAGA
Source organism: Dicorynia guianensis (assembly GCA_037013595.1). Taxonomy (NCBI): domain Eukaryota; kingdom Viridiplantae; phylum Streptophyta; class Magnoliopsida; order Fabales; family Fabaceae; genus Dicorynia; species Dicorynia guianensis. Next base: position 10,685,164 of record JASUAB010000015.1, read on the forward strand.
GTGGGAGAGAAGTTTCAATGACAGAGTGAGAAATAGAGGGAAAGAAGTTTCAGAGGGCACAAGGGGGAGAGAGAAAGAGAAGTTTTAAAGAGAAAAAGATAGTAAGTGAGAGAGAAGTTTCAGAGAGAAAGAGATAGAGAGAAGTTCAAGAGAGAGTGCAAGGGAGAGAGAGAGAGACAAAGAGAGAAAGAGAAGTTTTAGAAAGAGGAAGAGAGTGGATGACATAGAGAGGGAAGTTTCAGAGAGAGAAAGAGAGGGATGAAGAGAGAGAGAAGTTTAAGAGAGAGGAAATTAGACAGGGAAGTTTTAACGAGAAAGAGTCAGAGTGAGAGAGGGAAAGTGAGGAAGAGAGAGAAGTTTTAGAGAGAGGAGAGACATAGAGAGAAGGGAAGAGAGAAAGAGACATAGAGAAGTTTTATAGAGAGAAAGAGAGTGAGTGAGAGAAGTTTCAAAGAGAGAGAGAAATAGAGAAGTTTTAGATAGAGAAAGAGGGTGAGTGAGTGAGGGAGAGAGAGTAAGAGAGAGAAAGAAGTTTCAGTGAGAGAGAGAAATAGAGAAAGTTTTAGAGAGGGCGAGAGATGGAGAGAGACAGACAGACAGAAAGATAAGATTTAGAGAGAGAAATAGAGTGAGACAGAGAATGGGTGAGAGAGAGTGTGTATGTGTGAGTTGAAGGGAGGCAAAGAGAGAAGTTTCAAAGTGAGCTAGAGAGAGAGGCAAAGAGAAATTTTAGACAGGGAGAGATAGAGGGATGCTTCAGAAAGGTCAAGACAAAGAAAGAGAGAAGTTTCAAAGAAAGCACAAGAGAGACAGAGGGAGAGAAAGAGAGTGAGTGAGAGAGAGTGATAGGCAGATTGTTGCAAAGATAGAGAGAGAAAGAGAGAAGTTTCACAGAAAGCAAGTGAGAGGGAGCAAGACAGAGAAAGTGGTCAATAGAGTGCTGCAGATAGGGAGCCAAAGAAAGAGAACTTTCAGAGAGAGAGAGAGAGAAAGAAGTTTCAAAGAGAGAAAATGAAATAGAGATGTTTTACAGAAAAAGGTTGTGAGTGAGAGAGAGAAGTTTCAGATAGAGAGGAGAGACACAAAGAGTGGTGATAGGGAGATAGGAAAAGAGAGAAGGAGAGAGAGAAAGAGAGATAGAGAAGTTTTAAAGAGAGTGTGTCTGTGTTGCAAAGAGGCAGAGATGTTTTAGAGAGAGCTTGAGAGAGGGGGAGAGAAAGGGAGAAAGGGAAGTTTCAAAGAGAGTGACAGAGTAGTTTTTGACAGAGAAAGAGTGACATAGAAAGAGAGAGAGAGAGAGAGAGAGAGAGAGAAGTTTTCGAGAAAGAGGGAGAGTGATTTCACATAGAGAGGGGAAAGTTTTAGAGGAAAGAGTGACTGAGAGAGATAAGGGAGTGAGAGAGTGAACAAGCAATAGAGAGAGGGAGCAAGAGAGAGAGAAAGAGGGAGAGAGAGAGAGTAGAAGTAGAGTGTTTTGGAGATGGAGAGAGAGAGAGAGAGAGAGAGAGAGAGAGTTTGTTTATGTGTTTGTGTAAGTGAGAGAGAAGTTTTAGAGAGAGATGGAGATAGAGAGAGAAAGAAGTTTCAGAGAGACTAAAAGAGGAAGAAAGGGAAATTTCAGAGAGAGAGAATGAGAGAGAAAAGTTTAATGGAGATAGTGAGTGAGAGAAGTTCTTGAGAGACCAATAGAGAGAGATAGAGAGAAGTTTCAAAGAGATAGAGAAAGAGAGAATGAGGTTTTATAAAGAGAGGGAGAGAGAAGTTCCAAAGAGACTATGAGAGAGAGATAGAGAAAAGTTTCAAAGAGAGTGTGAGAGAAAGAGAGAAATTTCATGGATTGAAAGAGTGAAAAGGAAGTTTGAGAGAGAGAGTAGTTTTAGAGAGAAAATGTGTGAGAGAGAGAGAGAGAGAGAGAGAGAGAGAGAGAGAGAGAGAGAGAGAGAGAGAGAGAAAGAGAGAAAGACACAAAGAGAGAAGTTTCATCAGGACCAGGAGAGGAAGGGGGAGTGAGAGAGGGAGGGGGAGGGAAAGAGAGAGTGAGAGCAAGAGAGAGATTTAGGATGAGAGAAGAGAAGGAAAGAGAGAGATATTTCAAAGTGAGCATTAGAGAGAGAGAGGGAGAGGGAGAGAAGGATGTTAGAGATAAGGCTACTTAGGCTGCTTGTCTTGGTAGGTGCAGGTGCAGTAGGAGTCTCGTGTGGTTCTGATTTTGCTCTATTAATCTTGTCTTCAGTTTATTACTTAGGGACAGAGTGATTTTCCTGCCATCATGCTGAAAGGAATATCTATTTCTATACCCATCATGCATCACACACCTAACAAATTGCCAAGGTCTCCCCAACAATAAATGACCAGCATGCATGGGTACTACATCACACACAGCTTCATCACTATACTTCCCAATAGTAAAAGCTACCACAACTTGCCTAGTAACTTTCACTTCTCCACTATCATTCAACCATTGTAGCCTATAAGGAGTAGGGTGTTTAATACATTTCAGCCCCAATTTATCCACCAAAGTGGTGCTAGCTACATTAGCACAACTACCCCCATCAATAATCATGCTACAAACTTTACCACCAACTAAACATCTAGTGTGAAATATATTTTCTCTTTGTTCTAAGCTTTCTTCTTTAACATTCAGATTCAATGCATGCCTAGCAACAAGAGATTCACCATGAGCAGCATATTCAACATCAGAACAATCCTCTAAAGATGGCATGCTACTCTCACTACCATTCCCATCATAATAATTTTCAGATTCAGAAACAATCTCATCACCTTTAATGTACATGGTCTTTCTATTAGGACAATCAGATGCATAATGACCATGACCTTGACACTTAAAACATTTTATATCTCTATGTTTAGAGGTTTTTGAGAAGGAATCAGAAGTACCCTTTTGAGTTGAAGTATTCTTCTCCTTGTTTTTGTTTGCATCCAGCCCCCTTTCCTTGGAATCAGTGGCTTTCTCCTTCTTCTTCTCATCATATTTGTTCCATTTTGAACTCTATTTGCTGCTGGAATTCGAAAATGACTTGGCTGCTCCCCTTTGTTTTTGTTGTCTCTCCACCTTCATGGCCATGTTAACTAGGTCCTCCATCTCAACGTAGTGATGTAACTCCACTACATCAGCTATCTCCTTGTTCAGACCTCCTATAAACCTAGCCATTGTCACATCCCTATCCTCCTCAATGTTAGCTTTAATCAAGAGCATCTCCATCTCCTTGTGGTAATCTTCCACTGATTTTGACCCTTGAGTAAGCTTATGCAACTTTTGGTGCAACTCTCTATAGTAATAAGAAGGCACAAATCGCTTCTTCATTACTCTCTTCATCTCATCCCAATTTTCAATAGGATATTCACCATTTCTTCTCCTAGACTTCACTAATTCATCCCATCAAACTAAGGCATAATCTGAGAATTCTACTGCAGCCAACCTCACCTTCTTCTCTTCGGAATAGTTGTGGCAAGCAAATATCAAATCCATTTTTCTCTCCCACTCCAAGTACACTTCAGCATCATTTCTACCCTTAAATGGAGGTATATGCATCTTGATAGCATTTAGATTACTATCCCTCCTATTGTCTATTCTTACTTCACCCCTTCTATTTCGAGTTGAACTCCTCTCTTCAAATTCATCTTCAAACAGCTCTTGATTAAACTCATTTTGATGCCTATTCCTATCATTAATTCGCCTACCATTTCCTGGGAAGCTTTTTGACAACTCCCTCTTCCATTCATCTAACTCATCTAGCCTACTATTCAACTTTTGAAATTGACTAGTAAAGGCTCTATATATCAATTTCATGTCTGGAGTCATGTTAACTTCTTCATCTGAGGGCTCTTTACCCTCCCTCCTTGTTGAAGGATTACTCATTTTATGAACCTGCAAGAAATGTTAGTAAGACAGTCTCACAATACACTCCCTCATGTGTTTCACTCAAAAGATGGCACTCCACTCGTGTTTCACACAATTGTTGGCTTTTGCCCTCTTTAAGCTCACACACTCAAGCCTTTTACCACTCAAGCTTGTTGTTCTCAATTGCACTTCAGAATTAATCCTCAAACCAAGATACTCACAAACAGCAAATTAATACTAGGATGGTAATGAAAACACTTAACAAGGAAGACAGGTACAAAACTAGAGCAAATATACCAGAATAAATTGAAATGAGCATGCAAGATATGAAGAGTTTGCTGCCCAAAATACTGATCTCCAATTAACAAGAATCAAATTGTTAATTATGGTGTATATGGAAGCAAAAGCAGGAGTAACCAAAAATAGCAACTGAGATTTGAAAGAAAAGGACGAAATTAATGCATAAATGCAGAAATTGATGTTTCCTTAATGGAAAGATCAATTTGGACGAAAAAAGACATAAAGACAAAAAGGAAAGAAATTAAGTAGGTTTCCCAGAATGATGCTAATCCCACAAATTGTGCTTATACTTCTTTGACTTTGCTAATTAATCTCCAAAACCCAAAGTGTGTTCAGACTTGAATTCAATCATACCCTGAATTCTGCCCAAAAAGGTGTACAGGTTCAAAGAACTTGCTGCCAACCTAATTAGACAATTCTATGGTGCTTTTCTTCTTCTAGCTGCAACTCTTTTCAATTTTGTTCCTTTTCGTTTTTTTTTTTTTGAAGCAGCGTCCCAACTCTTTTTTTTTTTTTAAATATAGGATAACAGCAAATAACACCAAAATATGAACGAAAAAAAAAAAAGATCAAAATCAAATCCCAAACAATCAAGCCAGCTACTACATGCACTTCTATACCCAGATGTTATGTTTTTGGGTGTGACCCAAATTCTAAAAAAAAAAAAATTAAAAAAGTTACAGTTTCAGATAGAAATTGCAACCAAGAATTGCAGTTTTAGTAGGAAACTGCATACAGTAGTTTCAACTGCAGAAAATATAAAGAACTCAAACACAGTGTGAATAGGAACCCGTGAACAGTGCACAAAAAAAAACAGCAAACTATAACCTAGGATAAATAAGAATTCACCCTAACCTAGCTCTGATACCAAATGATGCGGAACCCCATGGATATTCAAGATCCAGAAACCCCAAACACACAAATTGATAGAGAACAAGAATAGATGGAGAACTCCCAACCTATTGAACCCCCAAATGACTGATGCAAATGGAAACGCAAATAATTGGTTGATTAAGAAATCAAGAACAGAAATTCACTAGGATGTAAATACCTTGATGAAGTTCAATTCTTGATGCAATAGAGATTCAGGCCAAGCCTTGAACAAGAATACAAAACTCCAAAACAAATCTGTTTTTTCATTCATTCTGCTGAAACTCGTCCATACACTAGGGTATTTATACCCCCACAAGTTCAATAACCTAGACTATTAGGTTAGGCCTTAAACATGGGCCTCCCAATAAGAAATACAAGCCCAAACGAAATTGCAAGTAGTAAACTGCCCAAAAACTAATCTATTAACTTGGAATATGAATTAAACATAGATTGGACCAATTTTGCAAATTCAGCCCAATTTGATTAGGTGAAGCTCCATTGGCTTTCATTGCATCCTGAGCTTCCATTCCTTCTAACATTCTGCCCATATAAGTTTGAAGTGATTCTTTGAACTTTTTGGCCCTCAATCTTGTAATTGGTCCTTGAGGTAATGTTAGCTCATCCACTGCTCCTCTTCTCTTGCCATCCATGCTTGTGCTCACATCGTTCCTTCTTTCTCCCTCTAGCTCTCTCCCTAAAACTTCTCTCTCATACTCTCACTCCTCCTGCCTCTCTCTTTTACTCTCTCCCTAAAACTTCTCTCTCTCTAAAATTTCCCTATCACTTGCTCTGTCTATAACTTCTCTCTCTCTCTGTGTAAAACTTCTCTATCACTCACTCTTTCTATAACTTCTCTTTCTCTCACACTCTCTCTCTCTTTTGCTCTCACTCAGCCCAACACCTCACTCTCTCTGCCTCTATCTAAAACTTCTCTCTTTGTTTAAAACTTCTTTTGCATTCTCTCTAAAACTTCTATCTCTCTCTCTCTTTCTCTTTTTGTCTAAAATTTGTCGATTACTAACTCTATCTCTCTCCCTATCACACGCACACTCACCCTTTCCCTTTATCAACAAACCTCTCCATGGCATTTTCACTAAAAGTTTTCTCCCTCTCCCTCTCCCCCACCCCAATACTCTTTTTCTCTCTCATTTGCTCTTGTGCTCCCCAACACTCAAACACTCTCTATCTCTCTCTGCCCAACAATCTCCCTCACTCTTTCACCCCATCATTTTCTCTCTCCCTCTCTCTACTGTAGACACCAAATTTCATCTAGAACCCAAAATAGCTTAATAAGTAATAACAAAACTTGTTATGTTAGTTTCTTGATTTTATCCATGTGTACCCTTCTTTTGTTTTAAATTTTAAATAAATAAGTTCTTTTAAAATAATAATAAAATAAAAAATAAAGAAAAATAAAAATAAAGAAATAAAGAAAATAAAAATAAAGTAAAGTAAAAATGAAAGAACCTAAAAATATATACATGTATGTAGTAAAAAATGAAGAGGGGGCTCAGTTCCTTGGCTTAACCGAACTGCCCCTTTCTATGAGAAGTCGGTGCCTCCCCTCAAGAACAAACTGAACCCCAACTCCACCCTCAAGACTGAACTTGCACCCTCCCTCTCTAGCTCCCTCCCTAAAACTTCTCCCTCTCTCTCCAAAACTTCTTTCTCTCTTGTTCTCTCTAAAACTTCTCTTTCTTCTTGTCTTTTTCTCTACCTCTCTCATCTTCTCTCTCCTACTCTCCCTTTTATCTCTCTAAAACTTCTTTATTGCTCTTTCCCTCACTCTCTCAATAACTTCACTATCTCTCTTTGTCTCCCTCTCCAAATCTCTCTATTAAAAACTTCACTTTCTCTCTCTGTCTGCCTTTCTCTTTCTCTCTCTCTTTTCTTCTATCTTTATCTCTGTCTCTGTCTCTCTCTTTCTCTACCACTCTCTCCTTTCTCTCTCTTAAACTTCTTTTTCCTCATACTCTTTCTCAAAAACTTCACTTTCTCTGTCTGTCTATCTGTCTCTGTGTCTCTCTCTCATAGTCCCTCTCTAAAACTTCTCTTTCTCTCTCTCTCACCCTAAATGTTTGTTTCTCTCTCTATCTCTCTTTCTTTCATTCTCTCTAAAGCTTTCCTCTGGTTCTCTCCATAAAACATCTCTCTTCCCCTAAAGCTTCACTCTCTTTCTCTCCCCTCCTCTAAAACTTCTGTCATACACTGTCTCTCTCTCAAAAACCTCTATCATATGCTCTCTGTCTCTCTCACTCCAAAACTTCTCTCTCTCACTACAATGCTCTCTCTCTCTCTCTCTCCTCCTTTCCTTCTAAAACTTCTCTGTCACTTGCTGTCTCTAAAACTTTCCCTGCTCTCTCTCTCTTACTCTCACTCTAAAACTTCTCTTTGCCAAAATTTGCCTCTTACAAACTCTATCTCTCTTTCTCTCTCTGTCCAACACACACACACACACACACTCTCCCTCTCTCTAAACCATCTTTCTATGTCACTCTCTCTAAAACTTCTCTGTCACTCGCTGTCTCTAAAACTTTCCCTACTCTCTCTCTCTTACTCTCACTCTGAAACTTCTCTTTGCCAAAATTTGCCTCTTACAAACTCTATCTCTCTTTCTCTCTCTGTCCAACACACACACACACACACACACACACACACTCTCCCTCTCTCTAAACCATCTTTCTATGTCACTCTCTCTAAAACTTCTCTCTCTTGCTCTCTCTCTCTCCCCCTCCCCATCATCTTGCTCTCTCCCTCTACCTCTCTCTCTCTTGTTCTCCCTCTCAGTCTCTCTTTCCAAAACTTATCTTCCTCTCTCTCTCTTAAACTTTTTTGCCTCCCACTATCTCTTTCAAAAACTTCACATTTTCTCTCTATTTGTCTGTTTGTTTATCTCTGTCTCCCTCTCATAGTGTCTCTCTAAAACTTCTCTCTATCTCTTTGTCTTGTAGTTTCTCTATCTCTCTCTCCAAATCTTCTCTTTCTGTCCCTCATATCTCTTTGTTTGTTTGTCTATCTCTTTCTCTCTCTCCAAATCTTCTCTTTCTGCCCCTCTCATCTCTTTGTCTGTCTGTCTATCTCTCTCTCTTAGAGTCTCTCTCTAAATCTTTTCTCTCTCTGTCTCTATGTTTTGCTCTCTCTCTCTCTCTCTCTCTCTTACAATCTCCCTCTTAAACTTCTCTTTCTCCCTCTGTCTATCTCTCTCCCCCTCCCTAACACGCACTCTCTCTCTTTCTCTACCTCTCCCCATCTTCTCTCTCCTACTCTCCCTCTCTGTCTCCAAAACTTCTCTTTCACTCCCTTCCCCTCTCTCTCTTAAACTTCTTTTTCTCTCACTCTCACTCTCAATGACTTCACTTTCTCTTTCCGTCTCTCAGTCTCTTTCAAAAACTTCTCTTTCTCTCTCTCTCCAAATCTTTTTTTTCTCTCTCTATCTCTCTTTCTTTCATTCTTTTGAAAGCTTCCCCTCCCTCTCTAAAACTTCTCTCTCTCTCCCTCTCTAAAACTTCTTTCTCTCTTGCTTTCCTGAAAACTTCACTCTCTCTATCTTCTCTCTCTTGCTCTCTCTGTCTCTTTCTCCAAAACTTCTCTTTTATCTCTCCCTCCTCTCTCTAAAACTTCCTTCTCTCCCACTCTCTCTCAAAAACTTCACTTTCTCTCTCTCTCTCACTCTGTCTCTACCCATCTTTCTCTGATAATAAAAGCATGGCGTATACGGCTGATCCAATTCAAATTCCAAGTGGTCCAGTTATAAGCGCTAGAGCTAAAAGGTTCAAGGAGGCTTTTAATGGATTGATGCAGAGCATTTAGGTTGAGGAGTATTTTTTGAGCCCCAAATACTTAGACTCAAGTGCAGATCAAGGATGGATTTCGTTGGTCCAAGTGGTGGAGTAATTTCAACTTTTTTTTTGAAGCCCATACACTTAGAAGGATTAATTTCAGCCTTTTTATTGAAGCCCATATACTAGGAAGGATTACTTTCAGCTCAAGCATATGGATTTGAGAGAATTGAGAAGATCAATTTGGCTTGTTTTTCCCAGCGATTTTGGGATAACTTTCCTTTTTTTTATGGGATTTGGTCAGCCATTTGGAATATATTTTCAGCAATTATTGTCATTAGGCTGATTATTTGGCTAATTATTCTCATATAAAGGCTGGCATGCCATAATTCTAGGAATTATCTTTCTTTTGCTATTTGTTTCCTTTTTCAAATTGTAATAACTCAGCCTATATATATGTATACTAAAGCTAAGAAGTGCATATCAGTTTTCTAGATAAAAGTTGAGAGTTTTCTCTTTAGTTCTTTAAAAAACTTTCCAAACTTATCAAGAACTTGTTCTTGTAGCATTTATCCGACTTATCAAATAGTTCACCATCCCATTTGTGGTGTCTCCATATACCAAGGTTTGTGTTTTCTTATAAATATTGAGTTGAGATTTCCACCCACAAAAATCTGATCATAGAATGGTCTTGATAATCAATTTCGTTGACGGATCTCATTATTCTTGGTAGGATTCACATCACTCTCTATCTTTTCCCCCTTGCTCTACCTCTCTATCTATCTCTAAAACTTCTCTTTCCCTCTCTCTCCCTTTATCTCTCTCTTAAACTTCTCTCTCCTAATCTCTCTCAAAACTTCACTTTCTCTCGATGTCCATCTCTCTCTCTCTCTCTTTCCCTCTAGCTCTCTCCATCTCCCTCTCTCTTTTTCTGTCTCTCTCTAAAACTCCTCTTTGTATCTCTCTTTCTCTCTCTTTAAATATTCTCTTTCTCTCTCTTTGTCTTTCTTCCTTTCATGCTTTCTAAAGCATCCCTCTCCCTCCCTAGCTCTCTTTGTAAAACTTCTTTCTGTCTCTCTTGCTCTCGTTCTCTCTCTCAAACTGGTTTCTCTCCCACTCTCTCTCTCAAAAACTTCACTTTCTCTGTTCTTTTATCTATCTCTCCCTCTCTCCATGTTCTCTCTCCTACCCCCCTCTATCTCTTTCTCCAAAAGTTCTCTTTCTCCCTCTCGTTTTCTGAAAAACTTCACTTTCTCTTGTTTTGTCTCCCTAAATTTCTGTCTCTCTCATGGTCTCTTTGAAACTTTTCTCACATGTTGTCTCTCTTTCTCTCTATGTTGCTTTCTCTCTCCCCACCTCTCTCACACACTCTCTCTATCTTCTCTCTCTTGTTCTCTATCTCTGTCTCTCTCTCAAAAACTTTTCTTTCTCTCTCTCTTCTCTCTCTCTCTCTTAAACTTCTTTCTCTTGCACTCTCTCTCTCAAAAACCTCAATTTCTCTCTCTATTTTTCTACCTCTTTCTCACTCTCTTGAAAACTTCTCTCCCTCTTGCCTTCCCTAGAACTTCACTCTTTCTCTCTCTCCTCCTCTAAAACTTCTCTCATATTCTGTCTCCCTCTCTTTGAAACTTCTCTCTATCCACTCTCTCTCTCTGTCTATTTCCATGTAAAAGTTTTCTTATGTCTCTTTCTCTCTCTAGCTTTCTCTTTGTCTTTCTCTCCCTCTGTGTGTCTTTTCTATATAAAAGTTCTCTCTCTTTCTCTCTCTAAAACTTCTCTCTCTTAATCTTCTTTCTCTCCCACTCTCTGCCTCCAAAACTTCACTTTCTCCCTCTGTCTCTATCTGTCTGTCCATCTTTCTCTCTCACACAGTCTCTCTCTATCTTTCTCTCTCTTTCCAAATCTTCCCTTTCTATCTCTCTTACCTATTTGTTTGTCTGTCTGTCTATCTCTCTCTCTGTATTTTTGCTCTCCCTCGCTCATAGTCTCCCTAAATAACTTCTCTTTCACTCTCTCTCCTCCTCCCAAACACTTTGTCTTTGTATACCTCTCTCTCAATCTTCTCTCTCCTATTCTTCCTCTCTTTCTCTCTCTCTCACCCTTCTCTCTCTTAAACTTCTTTCTCTCTCCCTCTCTCTTAACAACTTCACTTTCTCTCTCTGTCTCTCTTTCTTTCATTCTTTCTAAAGTTTTTCCCTCCCTCTCTAGCTCTCTCCCAAGAACTTCTCTCTCTCTAAAACTTCTTTCTCTCTTGCTCTCTCTAAAATTATTCCTCTCTCGTTCTTCGTAAAACTTCACTCTCTCTCTCTTTCTTCCAATAAAACTTCTCTCATACATTCTCTCTCTCTATCTTAAACTTCTCTCATATGCTCTCTCTCTCTCTATGTCACTCTCTCTCTTGCTCTTTCTCTCATTCTGTCTCTTTCTCTAACTTCTCTCTCTTCCTCTGCCTCTCTGTCTTTCTGCCCAAAACTTCTTTTACTCTTGCTTTCTCGCTCTCTCTCTCAATCTCTCAAAACCTTCACTTTCTCTCTCTGTCTATCTCTTTCTCTACCTCTCTCTATCTTCTCTCTCTTACTCTCCTCCTCTATCTCTCTCTCCCTCTCCCTCTCAACAACTTCACTTTCGCTCTGTGTCTCCCTCTCCAAATCTCTCTATCAACAACTTCACTTTTTCTCTCTATTTGTCTTTCTGCTTCGCTCTCTCTTTCCTTCTATCTCTATCTCTTTCTCTCTCTCTACCACTCTCTCTTCTCTCTCTTTGATATGAACCCACCTAACTCCACCTCAAAAGCTAGCTTGTAAGGAGAGGTTTGCAAACTCATATATATAACACCAAGACCTCTCTACTTAACCAATGTGGGACTTCATCATTCTTGACCCCTTTAGACTATACATCCTCGTATAGAGAACCAAGATCCATGGCCCACACTGACCAGAGTAGGGTAGGCTCTAATACCATATGATATGAACCTACATAACTCCACCTCAAAAGCTAGCTTGTAAGGGAAGGTTTGCGAACTCATATATATAACACCCAAGACCTCTTTGCCTAACCAATGTGGGACTTCATCACTCTTAAACTTCTTTCTCTCCCACTCTCTTTCTGAAAAACTTCACTTTCTTTGTCTGTGTTTCTTTGTCTTTCTCTCTCGTAGTCTCTTTCTAAAAGTCCTCTTTCTCTCTCTCTCTCTCCAAATGTTCTATTTCTCTCTCTCCATCTCTGTTTCTTTCATTCTTTCTAAAGCTTTTCTCTAGCTCGCTCCCTAAAACTTCTCTCTCTCTCTCTCCCTAATGCTTCACTCGCTTTTGTTCTTCTCTTATAAAACTTCTATCATCCATTGTCTCTCTCTCTCTCTAAAACCTTTAAGACAAAGAGTAAGAGAGAGAGAGAGAAAGTGAAGTTTTTGAGTGAGAGAATGGGAGATAAGGAAGTTTAAGAGAGAGAAGAAGAAGTTTTGGAGAGAGAGAGGAAGAGCGAGAGAGAGAGAGAGAAGTTTTAGAGAGGGAGGGGAAAGCTTTAGAAAGTATGAAAGAAACAAAGATAGAGAGAGAAAGAGACAAAGAGACAAAGTGAAGTTGTTGTGAGTAAGAGTGGGAGAGAAAGAAATTTAAGAGAGAGGGGATAAGAGAGACAGAGAGGGAGAGTAGGAGAGAGAAGATAGAGAGAGAGGTAGAGAAAGAGAGAGTGTGTGCTGGGGAAGGGGAGAGAGATAGAGAGAGGGGGAAAGAGAAGTTTTTGGGGGAGATTGAGAGAGAGAGAGAGAGAGAGCAAAACACACAGAGAAAGAGAGAGAGAGAGAAGGAAAAGTTTTAGAGAGAGACTAACTGACTGACTAACTGAGAGACAAGAGGGATAGAAAGAGAAGATTTGGAGAGAGAGAGAAGTTCTAGAGAGAGACTATGAAAGAGAAATAGATAGATAGACAGACAAAGAGAGAATGTGAAGTTTTTGAAAGAGAGAGTGGGAGAGAAAGAAGTTTAAGAGAGAGAGGGAGAGAGAGAGAAAGAGAAGTTTTGAAGAGAGAGACTAAGAGGGAGAGCAAGAGACAGAAGATTGAGATAGAGATGTAGAGAAAGAGAGAGCATCCTTCTCTATCTTCTCTCTCTTGTTTTACTGCTCTATTTCTCTCTCTGAAACTTCTTGTTCTCCTCCTCCCTCTATCTCTATGTCTTAAACTTCTTTCTCTCCCACTCTCTCAAAAACTTCACTTTCTCTCTTTCTCCCTTTCCCCCCCTCTCTCTCTCTCTCTCTCTCTCCCTCTCTCTTTTGTATTATCTCTCTAAAACTTCTCTTTCTCTCTCTCTATGTCTCTTCCTTTCATTCTTTCTAAAGCATCCTTCTCCCTCTCTAGCTCTCTCCCTAAAACTTCTCTCTCTCTCTCTCTCTGAAACTTCTTCTCTCCCACTCTGTCTCTCAAAGTCTTCACTTTCTCTCTTCTTTTATCTGTCACTCTCTCTATCTTCACTCTCCTACTTGCCCTCTCTCTCCCCAAAACTTCTCTTTCTCTCTCTTACTCCCTTTCCCTCTTTGAAAATCTTTACTGTCTCTTGCTCTCTCTCCATAAAAGTTAGTCCCTTGCTTTCTCTCTCTCTCATGCTCTCTTTGAAACTTCTCTCATATGCTGTCTCTCTCTCTCTCTCCACCTCTTTCACACACTCTCTCTATCTTCTCTCTCTTGCTCTCTATCTCTGTCTCTTGCTCACAGTCTCCTTCTAAAACTTCTCTTTCCCCATCTATCTCTCTTCCCTCCCCAACACACACACTCTCTCTTTCTCTACCTCTCTCTATCTTCTCTCTCCGATTCTCCCTCTCTGTCTCTCTTTTCAAAACTTCTCTCTCTCTCTCCCCCTCTCTCTTGTAAACTTCTTTCTCTCCCACTCTCTCTCTCTCTCTCTCTCTCTCTCTCTCTCTATCTCTCTCCAAATCTTCTCTTTCCCTCACTCTGTCTCTCTTTCTTTCATTCTTTCTAAAGCTTCCCCCACCTCTCTAGCTTTCTACCTAAAACTTCACTCTCTCTCTCTCTCCCCTCCATTAAAACTTCTCTCATATGCTCTCTCTCTATGTCTTTATCTCTCTCTCACACTCTCTCTCGCTCTTTCTCTCTCTGTCTCTCTTTCCATATCTCTCTATCAACAACTTCACTCTCTCTCTCTCTCTCTCTCTCTCTCTCTCTCTCTCTCTCTCTCTCTCTCTCTCTCTCTTAAACTTCTTTTTCTCCCACACTCTAAGAGATAAAGAGACAACATATGAGAGAAGTTTTAAAGGAGGAGGGAGAGAGAATGAAGTTTTTGGGAGAGCAAGAGAGAGAAGTTTTAGGGACAAAGCTATAGAGAGAGAGGAAACTTTAGAAATAATGAAAGAAAGAAAGACAGAGAGAGAAAGAGAAGATTCAGAGATAGAATGAGAAAGAGAGAAAGGCAGAGAGAGAGACAGATAGACAGAGAAAGTGAAGTTTTTAAGAGATAGAGAGAGTGGGAGAGAACAAAGTTTAATAGAGGGAAATGGTAGTTTTGGAGAGAGAAAGAGATAGAGAGGGAGTAAGAGATAAATAGAGAGAAGTTTTAGAGAGAGGTAGAGAGAGATAGAGCTTTTATATAGAAAAAGGAACAAAGAAAGAGAGAAAGAGAAAGTGACAGAGAAAGTTTTAGGTAGACATAGAACTTTTATATAGAAAAAGATAGAGAGAGAGCAAGAGAACTTAAATAGAAAAAAGACAAAGAGAGAGAGAGAAGTTTTAGAGAGAGACAGAGATAGCGAGCAAGAGAGAGATGACTTCTCTATCTGTCTCAATTTCTCTGTGTGTGTGTGTGTCTCTCTCTCTCAGAGTCTCTTTCTAAAACTTCTCTATCTGTCTCAATTTCTCTATGTGTGTGTGTGTCTCTCTCTCTCTCCTCCCAACACACACACTCTCTCCCCAACAACCTCTCTGTCTCCCCCTTCCCCAATAGCCTCTCCTTCTCTCCTTGTGCCTCTCCCTAAAGCTTTTTGCTCTCTCCTTCTCTCTCTCAGTCTCTCCCTCCCTAACACTTTCTCTCTCCACATCATTCTCTCTCTCTCTCTCTGCAACGCTCTTTATCTCTCTCCTCTCTCTTTTTCCTAAATTTCTCTCTCCCCAACAGACTCACTCTGTCATTCCCCCTCTTTCCCTTGCTCAATCTTTGTCTTGCTCTCTCTTCTCTCTCTCTCTCTCTCTCTCTCTCTCGCTCTCTCTCTCGCTCTTTCTCTCTCTGTGTTTGTGTTCAAAACTTCTCTTGCTCTTCTATCTTTCTCTCATTGACAAAAATTTCTCCCTCACTCACTATCTTTGTGTGTCTTTTAAACTTCCTCTTCTCTCTCTAAAACTTCTCTCCCTGCCTCTCTCTTTCTCTATCTCTCTCCCTATCTCTCTTGCTCCCTCCTCAATAGACTCTCTCTCACCAACATAGACACACAGTCTCTCACTCTTTGCCCAACATGTCTCTCTCTCACACACACACACACACTCACTCACTCTCTAAAACTAAGAAAAAGGGTATGGTATAATGGAAGAAATTGGCCTTAACATACACCCACACACACTCTCTCTCTCTCTCATTCTCTCTCTCCCTAACACATGCTCCATCATTTTGTCTATGTCCAATGTGTCTCTCTTTGTCTCTAAAGTTTCCCTCTCTCTCTTTCTCCAACACATCTGTCTCTCTTTAAAAAACTTCTCTCTCTTTTTACCTCTCTTTAGGTCTCTCTCTAACTTCCCAACAATCTCTCTCTCTCTTGTGCTCTCTCTCTCTCTCTCATCTAACACCCTCTCTTTATCTTTCTTCCTCTCTCCTGAACTCTCTCTTTGTCTCCCCAACACAAACTCTCTCTTCCTCTCTCTCCCCCCAACCCATTCCCCTCTTCCTCTCTCTCTCTCTCTCTCTCTCTAAAACTAAAAAAAAGGGTATGGCATAAAGGAAGGAATTGAACTTGACACTCTCTCTGTCTCTCTCTTTCTCCCTCTCACTCACTCTAAAATTTCTCACTCTTACTCTCTCTCCACCCCTCTTTCTTTCCTTCTTTGGCTTGCTCTCTAAAACTTCTCTCTCTTTCTTTCTCTCCCTCTCTCTCTTGCTGTCTCTCACTCACTCTCTAAAACTAAGAAAAAGGATATGGCATAATGGAAGAAATTGAACTTGATAGTCTATCTCTCTCTTTCTCCCTTTCACTCACTTTTTAAAACTTCTCTCTCTCCACCCTTCTCTCTCTTCCCCTCCATGTTTCTCTCTCTCTAAAAGTTCTCTTTTTGTGTCTCTCTTTTCTCTAAATCTTCTCTTTCTCCCCCTCTTTCCCTCTTTCTCTCTCACTTACTCTCCTTCTAAAAGAACCCTCTCTCTCAAAACTTCTCTCTCTCTCTCTCTGTCTCTCTCTCATTAAAACATCTCTTAGTCCCTCTCTTTCTTTCAATGACTCTCAAAAACTTTCTCTCTCCCTCTCTCTCTCTCACACACTGTCTCGCCCTCACTCTCTTGTTCTCTCTCTCTCTGCAACACGCAATCTCTCTATATCATGCTCTCACTATCCAACATGTTTCTCTGTCTCTAAAACTTTCCTTTCTTTCTTTATCCAACATATCTGTGCCTCACTGTTTAAAAATTCTCTCCCTTTACCTCTCTCCTTGTCTCTCTTTAACTTCCAAACAATCTCTCCATCCCTCTCTCTGATCTTTCTTTCCTTCTTACCCTAACACCCTCTACCTTTGTCTATCTTGCTCCCTACTTGACACTCTCTCATTGTCTCCCTAATGCATTCTCCCTCTCTACCCATCACAAACTCTTTGTTACTCTTTCTCTCTCTCTCTCTCTCTCTCTCTCTCTCTCTCTCTATAGAACTAAGAAAAAGGGTATGGCATGATGGAAGAAATTGGCCTTCATACTCTCTCTATCACTTTTTTTCTCTGTCACTCACTCTCTAAAACTTCTCTCTCTCTGCAACCCTCTCTCTCTCTTTCCCTCCTTGTCTCACTCGCTAGAACTTCTGTCGTTGTCTCTAAATCTTCTCTTTGTCTCTCACTTTCTCTCTTCCTCCCTCTAAAACAACTCTCTCTCTCTCCAAAACTTCTCCTTCTCTTTGTTTGTCTCTTTAAAACTTCTCTCATTCTCCCTAAAACTTTTCTCTATCCCAATCTCTCTCTCTCACTCTTTCTCTTTAAAAATTCTCTCACTGTCTCTAAAACTTTTCTCTCTCCTTTATCTCTCTTAGTCTCTCTCTCATTCTCTCATCGTCCTCTCTCTCATGCAAGTGCATGCATCCTTTCTCTCTATCCAACATGTCTCTCTCACTTTCTCTCAAACTTCCACTCTCTCTTTATCCAACATATTTGTCTCTCTAAAACATCTCTCTCTCTCTATTTACCTCTCTCCATGTCTCTCTCTAACTTCCCAACTCTCTCTCTCTCCCTCTCTCCCCTCTTTCCCCTTTCTCCCCCTCTCCACCTAACACCACTTACTTTGTCTCTCTCACTCCCTCCTCAACACTCTCTATGTCACTAACACATTCTCCTCCCTAACACAAGCTCTCTCTTTCTCTCCCTCTCTCCCCTCCTATCACTTTGTCCAACACACTATCCTTATTTCTTACTCTCCATCTCTTTCCATCTCTGTCATTCTCTCTCCTTTACTGATGATAAAAGCATGGTGAATACAGCTGATCCAATTCAAATTCCAAGTGGTCCAATTACAAGAGCTAGAGCTAAAAGGTTCAAGGAGACTCTCAATGGATTGATGCAGAGCATTTGGGTTGAGGAGTGCTTTATAAGGCCCAAATACTTAGACTCAAGTGCAGATCAAGGGTGGATTTCGTTGGTCCAAGTGGTGGAGTAATTTCAGCCTTGTTTCTAAAGCCCATACACTTGGAAGGATCAATTTTAGCCTTTTTATTGAAGCCCATACACTTGGAAGGATTACTTTCAGCTCAAGCATGTGGATTTGAGAGAATCAAGGAGATTAGATTTGGCTGACTATTACCCAGCGAATTTGGGATCACTTCCCTTTTTTTATGGGATTTGGTCAGCCTTTTGGAATATATCTTCAGCAATTATTGCATTGGGCTGATTATATGGCTAATTATTCTCTTGTAAAGGCTGACATGCCAATTATAGGGATTACCTTCCTTTTGCTATTTGTTTCCTTTTTCAAATTGCAATAACTCAGCCTATATGTATACCAAGGCTGAGAAGTGCAAATCAGTTTTCTAGATAAAAGTTGAGAGTTTTCTCTTTGGTTCTTTAAAGAACTTTCCGAACTTATCAAGAACTTGTTTTTGTGGCGTTCATCTGACTTATCAAACAGTTCACCATCCCGTTTGTGGCGTCTACACATACCAAGGTTCTTGTTTTCTTATAAACATCGGGTCGAGGTTTCCACCTACAAAATCTGATCGTAGAACGGTCTTGGGAATCAATTTTGTTGACGGGTCTCGTTATTCTTGGCGGAATTCGCATCGTTTACTCTCCCTCTCCTCTCAACACACACACATACACTCTCTCCTTCCTTCTCTCTCTCCCTCTCTCTAGCTTTCTCTACCTCTTTGTCTCTCTCTCTCTCTATTGCTCTCTCTATCAGCAAGTCTCTCTCATCATTAAAAGTTCCCTCTTTCCCCTTTTGCAACAAGTCTATCTCTCTCTCTCTCTCCCTATACCTCTCCCCCTGTCTTTCTCTAACTTCCCAACAATCTTTCTCTCTCTCCTTCTCCCCATTACCCCCTCTCTCTATCTCTCTTGCTCCCCCCCTTAACACTCCCTCTGTCTCCCCAACACAAACTCCTCTCTTTTGCTCTCGCTCTCTCCCTTACATGTCTCTCTATCTCTCTCTTTCCACACACTCACTCTCAAACACTAAGAAAGAGGGTATGATATAATGGAAGAAATTGAACATGACCTCACTGTATCTCTCTTTTTTCTGTCTTAGCCACTCTCCAAAACTTCTCCTTGTGAATCTTCTACAGGCTTAAAATTTCAACTCCGGCAATTGGAATAAAATTACCTGAGACTGGTTTGGGTTAGATGCCGTACCTTTAAATCCTTCTTTCGTGGCTACAGAACTAGAGCAAATTGAGTCAAAAATCAAGCACAACGCTTTAAGGAAGTGAGATAGGGAGAATGGTGCTGGTTCCTCTCAGTAAACAGCAGTGGGACTTCTTGAATAGGAACACTATAGCATGGTTGAGCTTCAGCAATGACAACAGTGCTGATTGTGACCACTAGATGTGCAGCAATGGTGAGTAGCATGGCAATTTCTCAAGGCTTCACTCAAGCAATGTCATGGCTCCAGTAGGGTGTAGTGATGGTGAGTTCTCCAATTGGTGGTGAGGGATCTTGCTTTGGAAGGAGCTCAGATGAACTAACTAAGAACTATGAAAAAGTTTTGGTGTGAGATGTGGTGGAAGGAGTTTGAAGACAAAGGTTGAGGTGGAGAAGAGAGACAATGAATTTCTTTCATGAAATGGAGGGGTTTTTCTTGGTTTTTGGCAATCTTTTTAGCATAAATTGAAAGGGATGTGTGCTGGAAAGGATGGTTGTAAGAGATTTGGATCATCTAACTTTCTTATTCTCTAACTTTGGTAACTTTCTCTTTATCTCTCTCTAATATTTAATATGTGAGATCCACTTTTTTCCCTTACTACTTTTTCTCTCTCTTAATTTTCTCTCTTTCTCTCTCTCACTCTCCCTTGCCTTTATGGCAGGGGATCCCAATCCTGGATGCAAGGTGTGTTTTTGGTTATAAAGGGTGGGGTTCAAGATTGGAGTTGGGTAACAAAGGTTCTATTTTGTTTCTTTTTTTTTTTTTTTTGCTATGAAGTATGAAAAGTGTTGATGCAGGCCAAAAAGTGTAGATGTTTATTATTTTTCCCTTTTCCTTTTCCGTAACTCATTTTTTTGTGTGCGTAATGGGGTTTGTATAATTGTATTCTTTGGAATTTCTTTCTTATGCCAACTCTTGTTTCCTAATTTAAGCTGTATGTTATCTCTTTGTTCTTTTATCTTATTTTATCTTGTATTATAATGGGTTTATCTTACTTTGTAATTTTTAACTTATCTTTCATCTCTTTTATCCTTTGATTTGTTTTCTTTTAAAATTTATCATGTTATATTATTTATATTTTATTTTAATATGTAATCTTAATTGTTATCTATTCTCTATCTTCTTAGATTTACTTTTTATTTTAATCCTCTTTATTTATCTTGAATTTATTTTAAAATTTATTTTATATTATTAATCTCTGAAATTTATTTTCTGTTATCTCTAGTGTTTTATTATCTATTTTAACTTTTGTCTTCTTATTTCTTCTGTTCCATTATCTTTCATTTTATCATGCTATTCTTGTCATCTTGGTTATTTATCTTTGGGTTTAATTTTTAATTTTTTGGTTTAATTTTGGCTTATTTTATTTTCCCTTTTAATTGTTTGTTTGGGCTTTGGATTTAGTCTAAAATTAGGATCAAATTAAGAATGAGCTGGACAAAATTAAGTGTCTACACTCTCTTAAGTTTCTCTCTTTCTCTCTTTAAAGTTTCTTTCTTTCTCTCCCAAAAGTTTATCTCTTTCTCTCTTTTATGTTTGTATCTTTCTCCCTATAAAGTTTCTCTCCCTAAAGTTACTATCTTTCTATCTCAAAGTTTTTCTCTTTCTCTCTCTAAAGTTTCTCTCTTTCACTATCAAAAGTTTTTTGTTTCTCTCTTTCCCTTCCAAAGTTTTTGTCTCACTCTCTCAAAAATTTCTCTCTTTCTATCTCTAAAGTTTCCCTCCTTCCTACTCTAATGCTTCTCTCTTGCTCTCACTAAAGTTTCTTTATTGCTCTCTCTAAACATTTTGTATTTCTCTCCCTAAAGTTTCTCTTTGTCTCTCTCAAAAACTTCTCTCTTTTTCTATCTAAAGTTTCTATCTTTCTCTCTCTAAGTTTTTCATCTTTTTTTGTCTAAAATTTCTCTTTTTCTTTCTCTTAAGTTTCTCTCTTTCTTTCTCAAATGTTTCTCTCTCTCTCCCTCCCTCCCTCTCTGTAAAATTTCCCACTTTCTCTCTCGAAAGTTTCTCTTCTTCTAACTCTAATGTTTCTCTCTTGCTCTTTCTAAAGTTTCTCTCCTATTCTCTCTAAACTTTCTATCTTTCTCTCTATAATGTTTCTCTATTTCTCTCTATGAATTTGCTCTCTATCTCCTTTTAAAGGTTCTGTCTTTCTCTCTCTAAAGTTTCTATTTTTCTCTCTCAAAGGTTTCGTCTTTCTTTCTCTAAATTTTCTGTGTTTCTCTCTCTATAAAATGTTTCCTTTCTCTCTCTAAAATTTCTCTTTTTCATTCTCTAAAGTTTCTCCCTTTCTCTCTCGCATGTTTCTCTCTCTTTCCTTCTCACTAAAGTTTCCCTATTTCTCTCTCAAAAGTCTCTCTCTTCCTAACTCTAATGTTTCTCTCTTGCTCTCTGTAAAGTTTCTCTCTTGTTCGCTCTAAAATTTCTCTCTCTCTCTCTCTCTCTTTAAAGTTTCTCACTTTCTCTCTATCATGTTTCCCTATTTCTCTCTAAATTTTCTATTCATCACTCTCTAAAGGTTATCTGTTTCACTCTTTCTATCTCTCTCTCTCTTCCAAAAGATTTTGTGCTTCTCTCTTTAGAGTTTCACTCTCTCTATTTCTCTCTTCATTTGTCCAAAGTTTCTCTTTATCTCTTTGAAGATTCTGTCTCTCTCTCTCTCTCTATGGCTTCCTTCTTTCTCTCTATCAGGTTTCTATCTTTCTCACAAAAGTTTCTCTCTTTATCTCTCAAAAATTTCTCCCTTGCTCTCTTTAAAGTTTTTGTCTTTCTCTTTCTAAGGGTTTATCTTTCTTATTCTAAAATTTCTATGTTTCTCTCTCTAAAATTTTTAGTCTCTCTCTAAAGTTTGTCTTTCTCTCTCTAAAATTGTACTCCTTCTTTCATTAAAGTTCTTCTCTTTCTCTCTCTAATGTTTCTCTCTTTCTCTTTCTAAAGTTTCTCTCTTTCACTCCCTAAAGTTTCTATCTTTCACTATCTAAAGTTTCTTTGTTTCTTTCTTTAAAGTTTCTCTATTTCAGTCTCCAAAGTTTCTCTCTCTATAAAGTTTCTATCTCTCACTCTCAAAGTTTCTCTTCTTCTCTCTAAAGTTCCTTTCTTTCTTTCTCAAAAGTTTCTCTCTCTACCCCTCTCTCTCTCTCGCTCTAAAGTTTCCCACTTTTTCATTCTAGTGCTTTTCTCTTGCCCTCTCTAAACTTTTTGTCTTTCACCCTATAAACTTTCTATATTTCTCTATCTAAAGTTTCTCTCTTTCTCTCTAAAATGTTTCTCTGTTTCTCTCTCTAAGTTTTCTATCTTTCTATCTCTAAATTTTCTCTCTTTCTCTCTTAAAATTTCTTCCTTTTTGTCTCTCTTTCATTCTTTCTCTCATCCCTAAAGTTTTGTCTTTCTCTAATGTGTTACTCTATATCTCTGAAGCTTCTCTCCTTCTCTATCAAAAGTTTTTGTCTTTCTATCTCTAAAGTTTCTATGTTTTTCTCTCTAAACTTTAGTCTCGCTCACTAAAATTTTTGCCTTTCACTCTCTCAAATTCCTCTTGTTCTTTCTCCAAAGTTTCTCACTTTCTCTCTCGAAGGTTTTTCTCTTTCTATCATAAAAGTTGTTGCCTTTCTCTTCAAAAGTTTCCCTCTTTCTCTCTCTAAAGTTTCAATTTTTTAGTGTCTAGAGTTTCTCTCCTTCTCTCTCTAAAATTTAACTTCTTTTCTGTAAAGTTTCTCTCTCTCCTCCTGTCTCTTTCTCTCTCAATAGTTTCTCTGTTTCTTACTCTAAAGCTTCTCTTTTGCCCTTTGTAAAGTTTCTCTCTTTCCCTCTTAAAAGTTTCTCTCTCTCACTCTCAAAAGTTTCTCTCCTCTCTAAAAATTCCCTTCTTCTTTCTAAAGTTTCTCTCTTTCTCTATCTAATGTTTCTTTCTCCCTCTCACTCCCCCCTCTCTCTTGCTTGATGTCTCTAAACTTTTTGGCTTTCTCTCTCAAAATTTTTTGTATTTCTCCCTCTAAAGTTTATCTCTTTGTCTCTCTAAAGTTTCATTCTTTCTTTCTTTCTCTAAAGTTTCTATCTTTGTCTCTATTAACTTTCTTTCTTTCCCCCTCTAAAGTTTCTGTCTTTCTTTCTTTAAAGTCTCTCTCTTTCTCAATCTAAAGTTTTTCTATTTCTCTCTCTCACTAAAATTTCTCTCTTTCTCTCTCTCTCTCTCTCTCTCTCTCTCTCTAGGGTTTATAATTTTTTGTTATTTCTCCCCCTACAGTTTCTGTTTTTTCTGTATCTAAAGTTTCTGTCTCTCTCCCTCTAATGTTTCTGCATTTCTCCCCCTCCAGTTTCTGTTTTCTCTCTCTAAAGTTTCTTAGTTTCTCTTTCTGAAGTTTCTTTGTCTCTCTCTCTCTCTACTTTCTCTCTTTCAGTCTGTAAAGTTTCTGTCTTTCTCTCTTAAAAGTTTTTCTCTTTCTCTCTATGATGTTTGTATCATTCTCCCTATAAAGTTCTCTCTCTAAAGTTACTGTCTTTCTGTCTCTAAAGTATCTCTCTCTTTCTAAAGTTTTTCTTTCTTTCTCTAAAGTTTCTGACTTTCTCCTTCAAAAGTTTCAGTCTTTTTCTCTGTTATGTTTCTCACTTTGTCTCTCTAAAGTTTATATCTTTCACTATCTAAAGTTTCCTTATTTCTCTCTTTCCCTCTCCAAAGTTTCTCTCTTACTCTCTCAAAAGTTTCTCTCCTTCTCTCTCTAAAGTTGCTCTCTTTCTCTTGCAAAAGTTTCCCTCCTTTCTACTTTAATGCTTCTCTATTTCTCTCTGTAAAGTTTTTCTCTTGCTCTCTCTAAACTTTCTGTATTTCTCTCCCTAAAGTTTCTCTCTCTTTTTCAAAAACTTCTCTCTTTTTCTATCTAAAGTTTCTCTCTTGCTCTCATTAAAGTTTTTGTCTTTCTCTCTCAAAGGTTTTTGTCTTTCTATGTCTAACTCTAATTTTCTCTCTTCCTCTCTCTAAAGTTTTGCTCTTGTTTTGTCTAAACTTTCTATTTTTCTCTCTCTAAAGTTTCTCTCTTTCTCCTTACATCGTTTCCTTATTTCTCTTTTTCTTTCTCTAAAGTTTCTTCTTCTCTCTCTCTCTCTCTATCAAGTTTCTCTCTTCCTAACTCCAATGTTTCTCTCCTTTATCTCTAATGTTTCTCTCTTGTTCTCTCCAAACTCTCTTCTGATTGTCTTTAAAGTTTCTCTTTCCCTCTACAATGTTTCCCTAATTCTCTCTATAAAGTTTCTATGTGTCACTCTCTAAAGGTTCTCTCTTTCTCTCTTTCTGTCTCTCTCTCTAAAGTTTCTCTCTTTCTCTTTCTCCCTCTCTTCCTCCCCCAACACACACTCTCTCCCTCTCCCTAACACACTTACTCTTTCTCTCTCTCCTCTAATCATTCTTTCTCTCCAATCTTTCTCCAAAACTTACATTTCTCTCTTTCGTTCTCTCTCTCTAAAACATGTCTACCTCTCTCTGATTCTCTCTCTAAAACTTCTCTTACCTTTTCTCTTTTGCTCTCTCTCTCTCTCTCTCTCTCTCTCTTTCTCAATTCTTTCTCTCTCTAAAGTTTCTCTCTCTTACTTCAATGCTTCTCTCTTGCTCTCTGTAAAGTTTCTCTCTTTCACCCTCTTAAAAGTTTGTTTCCTTCTCTCTCTAAAGTTTCCCTTCTTCTCACCAAAGTTTCTCTCTTTCTTTCTCTAATAAGAAAAGTTTTAGAGAAGGAGGAAGAGAGAGAGAGAGAGAGAGAAAGAAAAAGAGAAAAAGTGAGAGAAGTTTTAGAGAGAGAATGAGAAAGAGGTAGACATGTTTTAGAGGGAGAGCAAAAGAGAGAAATGGAAGTTTTGGAGAAAGATGGGGAGAAAGAGTGATTGGAGGAGAAAGAGAGTAAGTGTGTTAGGGAGAGGAAGGGAGAGAGTGGATGTGTTGGGGAGGAGAGAGGGAGAAAGAGAGAGGGTGTTGGGGGGAGAGAGAGAAATAGCATGAGAGAGAGAGATGGGGAGAGGGAGAAAGACAGAGACAAAAAGAAGTTTGAGGGGAGAGAAGAATAAGAGAGAGAGAAAGAGAAGTTTTAGGGAGAGATAGAATGAGAAGAGTGAGAGAAAGAGAAGGAGAGGTGGGAGAGAGAGAGATAGAGAGATAGAGGTAGAAATGTTGGAGAGACAGAGAGAGAGAGAGAAAAAGAAGTTTTAGAGATAGAGAGGGGGGGGAGAGAGAGAGAGAGAGAGAGAGAGAGAAAGAAAGAAATTTTAGAGAGAGTGTATGGGAGAGAAGGAAATTTTATAGAGAGAAAGAAATTTGGGAGGCTGAGTGAGAAAGAGAAAGAAAAGTTTTAGAGAGAGAAAAGAAAGAGAGAAAGAGAAGTTTTAGAGGAGAGTGAGAGAAAGAGAGAGTGAGAAAGACGTTTTGAAGAGTGAGTGAGTGAAAGGAAGAAAAGTGAGAGAGAGAGAGAGAGAGAGAGAGAAAGAAGTTTTTGAGAGTGAGTAAGAGAGAGAAAGAAAAGTTTTAGAGAGAGAAGGAGAAAAGGGCAAAGAATTTTAGAGAAAGAGAGGGAGAGATAGAGAAGAAAGTTTGAGAGGATGAGAGAGAGAGAGAGAGAGAGAGAGAGAGAGAGAGAGAGAGAAGTTTTAGGGGGAAAGAGAGGGAAAGAGGAAAAGACAAGTTTTGGAGAAAGGGAGAATGGTAGAAAGAGAAGTTTCAGAGAGAGTGTGAGAGAAAGTAAATCTCTAGAGTGATAAATATGTTTTAAAGTAGGAGTGAGTGAGAGAGAAAGAAAGACATGTTGGTGCAAGAGAGAAAGAGAGGGGTAGAGTTTGAAAAGCTTGAGAGAGAATGAGAGAGAGGCAAATAAGTTTAACAGAGAGAGAGAGAGAGAGAGAGAGAGAGAGAGTGAGAGAGAGAAATTTTAGTTTGAGAGAGAATAGTTTTAGAGAGAGATAGATAGAAAGAGAGAAAGAAGTTTTAAAGAGGGTGAGAGAGAACTGTTACAGAAAGAGAGAGAAATGGCTGGAGAGAGAAAGAAATTTTAGAGACACAGAGAGATAGAGAGGAAAGGTTTGGAGAGGGTGAGTCAGAGAGAGAATGAAAGAAGTTTTAGAGAGAGGAAAAAGAGATAGAGAAGTTTTAGAGATCGTGAGAAAGAGAGAAAGAGAAATAGAGTGAGGGAGGGAAAGAGAGGTTTGAGAGAGAGTGGCACAGAGTATAAGAGAAAGAGAAGTTTTAAAGGACAAGGAGAGAGAGAGAAACAGATAGAGAGAGACATGTTGAGGAGAAAGAGAGAGGGAGAGAGGGAGAAGGAGAGATGGAGATGGGGAGAGAGAGAGAGAGAGAGAGAGAAAGAGCAAAAGAGAAGTTTTAGAGAGAGAGGAAAAGAAAGAAAGAGAGGTTCAAGAGAGAGAGAGTGTGGCAAAGAGAGAAGTTTTAGTGAGGGATAGAGTGACAAAGAAGTTTTAGAGAGGGGGAGAGAGAGAGAAAGAGAAGTTTTAGAGAGAGATAGAGTGACATAAGTTTTAAAGGAGAAGAAAGTAAGAGAGACATGTTGGTGCGAGAGAGAGAGAGAGAGAGAGAGGGTGTTAGGGAGAGAGAGATATTGCAGGAGAGAAAGAGTGAGAGAAATATTTGAGATACTAAGATATAGTTTTATAGAGAAAAAGAGAGAGGTAAGAGAGTGGGAGAGAGTGTGTCAAAGAGACAGAGAGATAGAGAGAATGAAGTTTTGAGAGAACGAGAGAGAACTATTACAGAAAGAGAGATAGGGAGAAGGAGAGGGAGAGAGAATATGTTGGGTGAGAGAGAGGGAGAGCAAGAGGGAGAGAGAAAGACAAGAAGAAGTTTTACAGACAAAGAGAGAGATAGAGAGGAAAGTTTTAGAGAGGGTGAGTGAGAGCAAGAGAAAGAGAGAGAAGTTTTAGAGAGAGCAAAAGATAGAGAGGAAGAGAAAGGCAGAGAGAGAGATTGAGAAAAAGAGAGGAAGAGAAAGCGACAAGTTCTAGGGAGAGAAAAAGAGAAGTTTTAGAGATCACAAGAGAGAAAAGTTTTAGTGATAAAGAGAGGTTTGAGAGAGCATGGCAAAGAGCGTGTGAGAAAGAGAAGTTTTAGAGGATGAGGAGAGAGAGAGAGGGAAAGAGAGAGATAGAGTAAGAGAAAATTTTAGATGAGGAGTGTGAGAGACAGAGACATGTTGGGGAGAGAGAGAAAGGGAGGGAAAGAGATAGAGAAAGAGAGAGAGAGAGAGAGAGAGAGAGAAAGAGCAAGAGTAGAAGAAAAGTTTTAGAGAGGGGAAGAGAGAAAGAAAGAGAGGTTTAAGAGAGAGAGTCTAGCAAATAGAGAACTTTTACTAAGAGACAGAGTGACAAAGAAGTTTTAGAGAGAGGAAGAGAGAGAGAAAGAAAAGTTTTAGAGAGAGACAGAGTGACAAATAAGTTTTGAGGAGGAGAGAGTGAGAAAGAAAGAGAGACATGTTGGCTAGAGAGAGAGTTTTAAAAGTTTTAGAGAGAATGAGAGAGAGATAGACAAGTTTTACATAGAGAGAGTGAGAGACCAAAAGAGAGAAATGGAATGGAGAATGATGGGGGAGAAAGAATGATTAGGGGAAGACATAGAAAAGGAGAAAGGAAGGGAGACAGAGTATGTGTGTGTTGGGGAGAGAGAGTGTCTTTGGGAGGGAGAGAGAGAAAGAGAAAGAGGGTGTTGAGGAGAAAGAGAGATATAGTGAGCGAGAGAGAAAAATATAGAGAGAGAAAAAGAGAGATGGGGAGA
Source organism: Dicorynia guianensis (assembly GCA_037013595.1). Classification (NCBI taxonomy): domain Eukaryota; kingdom Viridiplantae; phylum Streptophyta; class Magnoliopsida; order Fabales; family Fabaceae; genus Dicorynia; species Dicorynia guianensis. Next base: position 10,712,773 of record JASUAB010000015.1, read on the forward strand.
AAGAGAATGAGAGAAAAATAGAGAGACATGATCAAGAGAGGGAAAGAAAGAGATGTTTTAGAGAGAGAGATGTAGTGGAGAGAGTGAAGGACATTTTATTGAATGACAGAGAAAGAGAAGTTTGAGAGATCGCTAGAGAGAAAAGTTTTAGAGAGACATAGAGAAAGAGAGAAAAGTTTTAGAGCGCAAGGAGAGAGAGAGAGAGGGAATGACAGAGTAATAAAAGGTTTTAGATGAGGAGAGTGAGAGAGACATGTTGAGGATTGAAAGAAAGGGAAAGCAAGAGATAGAGAGAGAGAGAGAGAGAGAGAGAGAGAGAGGAAGAGAAAGAAAGAGAGGTTTGACAAGGAGAGTATGGCAAAGAGAGAAGTTTGGTGAGAGGCAAAATCATAGAGAAGTTTTAGACAGGAGGTGAGAGAAAAAGAAGTTTTAGAGAGAGATAGACTGATAGATAAGTTTTCGAGAGTGAGAGAGAAAGAGAGACATGTTGGCGAGAGAGAGTTTGAAAACTTCTATATTTCTCCCCCTAAAGTTTCCCCCTCTCTCTCTCTCTCAAAAACTTCACTCTTTTTCTATCTTAAGTTTCTCTCTTGCTTTCATTAAAGTTTTTGTCTTTCTCTCTCAAAGGTTTCTATCTTTCTATGTCTAACTCTAATGTTTCACTCTTGCTCTCTCTAAAGTTTTGCTCTTGTTCTCTCTAAACTTTCTACCTTTCTCTCTCTAAACTTTCTCTCTTTCTCCTTATATTATTTCCCTATTTCTCTCTATAAATTTTCTATCTGTCTCACTTTAAAGGTTCTGTCTTTCTTTTTCTAAAGTTGTTGTGTTTCTCTATCAAAGGTTTCCATTTTTCTTTCTTTAAAATTCCTGTGTTTCTCTCTCGCGAAACTTTTCTCTTTCTTTTTCTAAAATTTCTCTCTTTCTTTCTCTAAAGTGTCTCCCTCTCTCTTTCTCACAAGTTTCTCTCTTCCTAATTCCAATGTTTCTCTCTTCTTTCTTTAGTGTTTCTCTCTTGTTCTCTCCAAACTTTCTATCTTTTTGTCTCTAAAGTTTCTCTCTTTCCCTCTACAATGTTTCCCTAATTCTCTCTATAAATTTTCCATCCATCACTCTCTAAAGGCTCTCTCTCTCTCTCTCTCTCTCTCTCTCTCTCTCTCTCTCTCTCTCTCTCTCGCTATCTCCTTCTTTCGCTTCCCAACACACTCTCTCTCACTCTCCCTAATACACTTACTCTCTCTTTCGCTCACCTCTAATCATTCTTTCTTCCCCATCTTTCTCCAAAACTTCCATTTCTCTCTTTCACTCTCTCTCTCTCTTTGAAACATGTCTATCTCTTTATCATTCTCTCTCTAAAACTTCTCTTCCTTTTTCTCTTTCACTGTCTCTATTTCTCACTTTCTTTCTCTCTCTCTCTCTCTCTCTCTCTCTCTCTCACTCTAATGCTTCTTTCTTGCTCTCTTTAAGGTTTCTCTCTTTCCCTCTTTAAAGTTTCTCTCTCTCACTCTCTCAAAAGTTTTTCTCCTTCTCTATCTAAAGTTTTCCTTCTTCTCACCAAAGTTTCTCTCTTTCTCTCTCTAATGAGAGAAGTTTTAGAAGAAGAGGAAGAGAGTGAGAGAAAAAGTGAGAGAAGTTTTAGAGAGAGAATGAGAGAGAGGTAGACATGTTTTAGAGAGAGAGAGAGAGAGAAAAGAGGGAAATGGAAGTCTTGGAGAAAGATGAGGAGAAAGAATGATTTGAGGAGTGAGAGAGGGGAAGAGAAAGTGTGTTAGGGAGAGGAAGAGAGAGAGAGTGTGTGTTGGGGAGAGAGAGAGGAAGAAAGAAAGAGAGGGTGTGGGGAGTGAGAGAAATAGTGACAGAGAGATGGGGAGAGGGAGAAAGGTAGAGACAGAGAAATTTGGGGAGGGAGAGAGAAAAAGAGAGAGAGAGAGAGAGAGAGAGATATTTAAGCGAGAGATAGAGACATGGTTGGGAGAGTGTGGGAAGTTTTCTTGTGTCTGAAAGAGTGAGAAAGAAATTTTAGTTAGAGGCAAAAGTTTGAGAGAGAAGTTTTAGAGAGAGACAGAATAAGAAGGTGAGAGAGAAAGTGAATAAGGGAGAGTGGGAGATATGGACAGATAAAGAGATAGAGGTAGAAATGTTGGAGAGAGAGAAAGAGAGAGAGAAAGAGAAGTTTTAAAGATTGAGAGAGGAGGAGAGAGAGAGAAAGAGAAATTCAGAGAGTGTGAAAGAGAGAGAAATTTTAGAGAAAGAGAGAAAGAAATTTAGGAGGCTCAGTGAGAGAGAGAAAGAGAAGTTATAGAGAAAGAAAAGAAAGAGAGAAAGAGAAGTTTCAGAAAGGGAGAGAGAAGTTTTAGAAGAGAGAAGAGAGAGAAAGAGAGAGCGAGAAAGAAGTTTTGGAGTGTGAATGAGAGTAAAAGGAAGAAAAGTTTGAGAGAGAGAGAGAGAGAGAGAGACAAAGAAGTTTTTAGAGAGGAAGAGTGAGAGGGAGAGAGAGAAGTTTTAGGGGAGAAAGAGGGAAAAAGCAAAAGATAAGTTTTAGAGAAAACAGTAGTAGAAAGAGAAGTTTTAGAGAGTGTGAAAGTAAGTGAAGCTCTAAGTGATAGATAAGTTTTAGAGTAGGGTGAGTGATACACAAAGAGAGACATGTTGGCACAAGAGTGAAAGAAAGGGAAAGAGTTTGAAAAGGTTGAGAAAGAATGAGAGAAACATAAACTAGTTTTTCATAGAGAGAGAAAGAGAGAAATGGAAGTTTTGGAGAATAGTGAGGGAGAAAGAATGATTAGGGGAGTGAGAGAAAGAGAGAAAGTTTGTTGGAGAGAGAGAGATATACAGCAAGAGAGAGTGTGTGTGTGAGAGAGAGAAATTTTAATTTGATAAAATATAGTTTTAGAGAGAGAAAGAGAGCAAGTGAGAGAGTGAGATAGAGAGAGTGTGAGGGAGACAGAGAGAAAGGGAGAAAGAAGTTTTACAGAAAGTGAGAGAGAACTGTTGCAAAAAGAGAGAGAAACGGAGAGGGAGAGAGAATATGTTAGGGCAAAAGAGAGAGGGAGAACAAGAGGTAGAGAGAGAGAGAAAGAAGTTTTAGAGACACAGAGGGAGATAGAGTGGAAAGTTTTGGAGAGGGTGAGTGAAAGAGAGAAAGACAGAGATAGAGAAGTTTAAGAGATGGAGAGAAAGGCTAAGACAGAGAGAAAAAGAGAGAAGAAGTCTTAGAGAGAGAAAGAGAGAGAGAGAGAGAGATAGAGCAAGGGAGAGAAAGAGAGATTTGAGAGAGAGTGACAAAGAGATTGAGAGAAAGAGAAGTTTTAAAGGACAAGGGGAGAAAGAGAGAGACATGTTTGGGAGGGGGAGAGAGAGAGAGAGAGAGAGAGAGAGAGAGAGAGAGAGAGAGAGAGAGTAAGGGAAAAGTTTTAGACAAGGAGAGGGAGAGGGAGAGATGGAGAGAGCAAAAGAGAAGTTTTAGAGAGAGAGAGAGGAAAAGAAAGAAGGAGAGGTTTGAGAGAAGAGAGTGTGGCGAAGAGAGAAGTTTTAGTGAGAGATAGAGTGACAAAGAAGTTTTAGAGAGGGAGAGAGAGAGAAAGCAAAGTTTTAGATAGAGACAGAATGATATCAGTTTTAGAGGAGGAGAGTGTAAGAGAGACATGTTAGCCCGAGAGAAAGAGAGAGAGTTTGAAAAATTTGTGAGTGAATAAGAGAGTGGCAACCAAGTTTTATAGATGGAGAGAGAGAGAGAGAGAGAAAGCAAAAAGAGAAATGGAAGTTTTGGAGAATGATGTGGGAGAAAGATTGATTAGGGGAGAAACAGAAAGAGAGAGAGGGTGTTGGGGAGAGAGAGATATAGTGAAAGAGAGAGATAGAAAAATTTTAGTTAGAGAAAGTATAGTTTTAGAGAGAGAAAGAGAGCAAGTGAGAGAATGGGAGAGAGAGATTGTGAGACAGACAGAGAGATAGAGAGAAAGAAGCTTTAGGGAGAAAGAGAGAATTATTACAAAAAGAGCAAGAGAAAAGGAGAGGTAGAGAGAGTGTGGTGGCAGGAAAGAGAGGGAGAGCAAGAGGGAGAGAGAAAGAAATTTTAGAGGTAGAGAGAAAAGAGAGGAAAGTTTTAGAGAGGTGAGTGAGAGAAAGAAAGATAACAAGAGAAAGAGAGAGAGAGAGACAGAAAAGTTCCAAAAAGGGAGAGAATGGTGGAGAGAGAGAGAAAAAGAGAGGAAGAAGTTTTAAAGAGAGAAAGAGAGAGCAATAATTTTTAGAGAGAGAGAGAGAAGAGAAGTCGTAGAGATCATGAGTGTTGACATCTAATATGGTTTGAGCAAATAATTAAAATTGAAATAAAAATACAGAATAGGTTAAACAAAAATTTAAAAACCAAAATTGAAAAAAAGAAAATTAAAAAATATGAAAAGAAAATTTCAAAAGAATTAAAACAAAAGAAAAAAAGGAATTTTCGAGGAAGCAGAGAACATGGCCTTCTGCTTTCCTTTATAAGTATCCATACACATGAGCTCATCTTGGAACTCCTTTGTTTTAAAGCTCATGCTCTCACCTTCATGCACCCAAAAGAAAGGATACAAAGAGAAGCAACCAAGGAGAAGAGACCGAAGAAAAAAATCAACCAAGAGAGACATGGGGGAGAGACCAAGAAAAAGAGACAAAAGGGGAAGCATAAGAGACCCAAGAGAAAGTAGTGAAAAAAAAAAAAACAAAAGTGCAAATAAGGAAGAATAAAACAAAGAGAAGCAGAGAGCATAAGAGGAGCCATGGAAGGAGATAACAAGGAGATACAAGAGAATAGTTTGTGAGTAGAAAGAAAGAAGGAGAGAAGAAAAAACAAAGAGAGTATCTGAGAGAGAGAGCATAAGCAAAACAAGAGAGACCAAGGTAATAAGAGAAGGCACATAGAGAATGGCCAAGAGGGAGCTCAAAATGAAAAAAATAGGAAGAAGGATCCAAAACAAAAAGAAAATAAAGGAAGAGACATGCAAAGGAAGGACCAAAAAAAGAAGACAAATAAACTGGAGCAACAGAAAGAAACTAAGAGAGAGCGAGAGGGAGAGTCCCAATGTAGAGGCTTTAAAAAGGAAGGGAGTCTGACAGAGTAAAGACAAGGGGGGAGAGAACACAACAACTTGGGGAAAAAAAAAAGAAGAAGAAGAGAGAAAGAGAGAAAATAGAAGAATTGAGTGAGAGAGGAAAGAGTGCAAAGAGAAGCCTAAAGCTTGAACAAAGGTGCATTTTTATCCCTGCTTTCTTTCTTGAAGGTCCCCTTGTACCCCTCATTTTCTATCAACATGAATTATGCTTGGCATTATTAGATGGTTAAGGCTTATAAAGTAAGTCCAGGCTGAGGTTTTAGCTTGCATGCATGCGGTTTGCATTGCCTTTGCATGGATGCTTTGGGTTGATATTCACAGGTGAGAGAAATCTCTCTCTCTCACTCCATTTAGGTTGAAGGCTCTAGCTTGGTGGCATTACAATGTGTAATGCTAAAAAGTAGTGCACCCTTCATAGGGTGTGGTGCACAAAATCCCTGCCCAAATACATAAAACCAAAAAAAAAGAAAAAAAGTTTTTGGAAAAATGAAATAAAATATATGGTGGATTTATAAAATTATTTTAGAATTTTTTATACTAGTTTGAAAAATTTTTGATGAAAAATCAAAAATGTAATTGTATTATTTCTATCAATCCATTTTTTTCCAAAAAATATAGAAAAAAATCCTTTTGCTAGAAAAATATTCTGATTTTACAGTTTGGTTTGATGAAATTAATGCTATTTTCCATGAATTTCTAAATTTTATTTGAAAAAGGTAAAAAAATAAAGCAGTACTAATTATCAAATTTACTTGTTTTATGTTAAATAGACAATAAAAAATAAAAAGAGAAAGAAAATGAAAAAGTGCAAACCTACTTGCATTTGTCTCCCCTTTGTTATTTTATATTATTTTACTTTCATTAAAATTCAACAACTTCAGTGGCAAGCATGATGGCTGCTATAGAATGGAGGATGATGGCTGCTACTGAATCATTCACAGTTCATTGGTTGCAAGACAATAACACAACAGTCGCTGTAGCACACACCAGCTGCAAGACAATAGCATGACAATGTACCAAGAGAAGAGCACCACCCCTCATTAAGTTCCACTGGCTGCAATAGTAGCAGCAAACATGGTAGGCATCGGAAGCTTGCAGACAACAACACAGCAACAGAAGGAGGAGTTACAGACCGTGGTTCAGGTGCCATAGGATCTCACATTGAAGACCAGAGGTACACCCCTCTCCCCTTTTGTTTCTTTCTCATCTGTTCTACATTTTTTATGAATGTGATCAGGCCCTGTTTACATGGACTAGTTAGTTTGCTTGGATGAACTCTGTCACCTTTGGTTTGTGTCTGGATGAGAAAATAGGATGCTCTTGGTTTAATGTGAGTCATTAGGTGTGACCATACTGAGTCGACCCACTGAGTAGATTAAACTTGGGTGACCATACTGAATTGACTTGCTACATTGATTAAACTCAGCCTGCATGATTCTTTTGGAATTTCTGCACACTAAAATGCTTTGTTACATAGTGTTTTGGTATGTCATTGATGTGGAACTTGTCCCTTCTTGATTCTGTTTCATTGTTTATGGTTGGAGCCTCATATTCTCTTTGCAAGAAAAAAATAAAAATAAAAAAATTTTCAAGTTGTAAAAAAAAGGCGAAGGCATTTATTTTTATAACTTGTATTGGTCTCACTTGAAGAGAAATGGCCTATCTTATTCTCTTTTTGCAAAAAATTATCCAATTAAGCTTCCTAGGAAAAGCTACAAGAAACAAAGGTAAAAACATTTTTTCTTATAACTTGATTAGACTCCCACCTGAATGAGAACGAGTCTATATCTATATTTCTTAAAAAGCTTATTGGGATTTTCAAAAATCAATTTTCTTACCATTCTTTTATTAAAGGAAGTTATGGTAAATAAAGGTAAACGCATTTATCTCCATGAACTTAAAGTGGGCTCTCACCTGAAGAGGATGATATTTATTTTTTGAGAAATTTGCAATATAAAAATCACACTATTCAACCTTCTTTAATAAGGAAGCATGGATGAAGTTTATTGCAAGTACAAGTGGCATAAAATTAACATGGTATGGAAAGGGCATTATTGGGTGCTAACACCTTTCTCACATGTAATCAACCCCTGAACCCATTTTAAAAACAAAACACAGACCATTCTTTATAAGGTGTCCAATCTCACCAAGATTTTAGATCGGTGGTGACTCTCAATTTTCTTTTAAGCCCCTTCTTAAACCCCATTTTACAAATACTCTCATCCACCCTTTCTTTTAAAGATATTTGTGTAAATAAACTTGATTTTTCCTTGCCCATGTTGTGCGGAGGTCATGACAACTGATTCAATTTTACCTTGAAAAACATGGTTGGTGTTCTCAGTTTTATGCTCAGATTTGTGTTTGGGTGTTGGGAATGCTTGAGGCTTGTCCTCCTTCCTTGTATAACCTGGTTTCCAAGAAGTAGAACCTGAGTTTTGGGCTGCATGTGAGCTACCCCCTATTGAGTTGTTGCTTCACTTTGATAGCCATGTGCACCATATCCTCTAATTCCACATAATGTTGCATCTCTACTCTATCTTGTATTTCCCGATTTAATCCATGCAAAAACCTAGCCGTTGTAGCTTCACGATCTTCCTCAACATTGGCTTGGATCATTGCAATCTCTATCTCCTTATAGTAATCCTCAACACTCTGGTTTCCTTGCCGAAGACCTTGCAACTCCTTGTATAACTCACAATAGTAATGACTTGGAACAAATTGCTTTCTCATCATCATCTTCATCTCCTCCTAAGTTTCCACCTGCCATTCTCCATTCTGCCTCCTATTTAGCACCAATTGATCCCACCAAACAATGGCATAATTAGAGAACTCAATGGCCACCAATTTTACCTTCTTTCCTTTAAAATAGTTGTGGCAATCAAAAATAAATTCAATCTTCTTCTCCCATTCAAGATAGGCTCAATTCAATTATAAACTCATCAATGGTTCAAGGAAGAATATGGAATCAAGAGAATCAATAAAATCAGTAAAAAGGGGTTAAGAATACTAGAAAGGGGAGTTTTTGGCAGTTTCTGATTTGTTCTTCTTTCTTTTTGTTGAATACCACATTTTTTTGCAGCTTTTCTTTTCTTTCTTTCTTTTTTTTTGAATATATATCAACTGAAGTTGGAATCTAAATAAAAGAAAATAAAGAATATTGGTTACCAAACTAAAATTAGATAGGCAAAACCTGAGGATAGAACTGGTGCTCTGATGCCAAAATATGCGAACTCTGCCAAGAATAATTAGACCCGCCAATGAAATTGATTCCCAAGACCATTCTATGATCAGATTTTTGTAGGTGAAAACCTTAACCCAATGTTTGTAAGAAAACATGAACCTTGGTATCTAGAGATGCCACAAATGAGATGGTGAACCATTTAATAAGTTGGATGAATTCCACTAGAAAAAGAACCAAAGAGAAAAAGTTTCAATTTGTTGAAATTCTCAAGAACCTTAGAAGAAAGAAAGAAAGAAAGAAAGCTCAAAACTTCTAAATGTGAAAGCTCTGAAACGAAAATCTGATTCAATGAATTATTCTACAAATGGTGTAGCTGAGATTACAATTTATAGGCTAGGACTCAATTACTGAATTACACTAATGTCCCTAACTAATAAATTGAACCCAAGGCTAATAGATTGCTAACAGCACCAGAACCACGTGACTCCCTAACATATGCTGAACTACACCCTTTTCTCTAACATCCCCCCTCAAGATCAATGGCATGACTTGGTAGAGGAATGACACTGAGCTTATCTCTAAGTTGAAGAAACCTTGAAGTTGAGACTGCCTTGGTGAAGATATCTGCTGTTTGATCAAGGGACGGAATATGATAGACTTCAATTTCTTTATTGTTGACCTTTTCACGAACAAAATAAAGATCTAGTTCAATATGTTTAGTCTTTGAATGAAGGACCGGATTTGCTGATAAGCTGACTGTGCTCATATTGTCACAGTATATTCTAGGAACTTTTGATAGTTGAATGCTGAGTTCTCTGAGTAAAGACTGCAACCAAGCCAATTCTACCACTACACTTGACAGACTTCTATATTCTGCTTCAGTACTTGATTTAGACACTGTTGCTTGCTTTTTAGATGACCAAGAAATAGGGCCAAGATAAACACAAAAACCTGAGGTGCTACGCCTATCATCAATGTCTGATGCCCAATCAGCATCACAAAATGCAGTGAGCTCAGGAACAGATGATCTTTGGAGAACTAGAGCATGACATATGATGCCTGCTAGATACCTCAATATTCGTTTAACCAACTTCCAATGTACATCTATAGGGCAATGCATAAATTGACAAGCTTTGTTTACACTATATGATAATTCTGGTCTAGTAATGGTAATATATTGTAATGCTCCCACAAGTGATCTGTATGCAGCTTGATCAGAAATGGGAGAACCACTACTGGCTGAGATATTTGGTGTTGAGGCCATAGGAGAGAGGGCATAGACTTCGCACCTTGCATACCAGCTCTAGTAAGAAGATCCTTAATGTATTTGGACTAAGATAGGTATATTGCACCAGCAAAACTGTAAGTAACTTCAATACCTAAGAAATATTTAATTTCCCAAGATCCTTTAATGAGAACTTTGCATTCAGTTGATCAATCAAGTGCTGAATCAAAGTTGGTGAAGATCCAGTAATCAAAATATCATCTACATAGACTAAAACATAGAGAGAATGATGGGACGTAACCTGAAGAAACAAGGAAGAATCACATTTTGCCTTGGTAAAACCAAGATCAAGTAAAGCTTCAGACAATTTTTGAAACCATGCACGAGGAGCTTGCTTAAGGCCATAGAGAGTCTTATGAAGCTTGCAAACTTTAGATGAGTCAGCTGATTCATATCCAGGAGGCTGCAGCATGTATACATCTTCATTCAAATCACCATTTAAAAAGGCATTATTAACATCTATTTGATGGATGTTCCACCCTTTTGATAAGGCCAAAGTAAGAAGAACCTGAATTGTGACTGGTTTTACTACTGGACTGAAAACTTCATGAAAATCAACTCCTGCCTCCTGATTATACCCTTTGGCAACTAATCTTGCTTTATATTTGTTGACAGTACCATCTGGATTTTCTTTAACTTTAAACACCCATTTGCACCCTATAGGCCTCCTATCTTTGGGTAAAGCTTCTAAACTCCATGTCTTGTTGCTCATGAGCGCTGCATACTCAAGATCCATGGCACACTTCCATTCTGGTATATTAAGAGCTTCTTCAACAGTTTGAGGCTCTCTAGAAACAGTAAGTACTGTTGGTACAGTTCCTTTTGCTTTGCTACTAGTCACCATTGAGTGATTGTTTGATTTGAGTGCCTTGCTTTGCTACGGGTCACCATTGGGTGGACAGTTTGAGATGGACGTTGAGGAACTTCAAACTTTGCAGAGGGACCTGAAACATGTTGCAAAGAATCCATAATATTGGTATTATTAGCAAGTGCACATGAGTTATTTGTTTGTTCAACAAATGCATTGGTATTCTAAGGATGTCTTGCGTTAGAGAATGATAGAATAGGAGGTATGGCTGAAGGTGGAGGAGAAACAAAATGTGATTTGTTACTGGAAAGTGACTGCTATGAGGAACCCTTGTTGTTCTTGAATGGAAAACTACTTTCATCAAATATGACATCTCTAGATATAATTGTTTTCCCATCAGGATGCAGACACTTGTATCCTTTGTGTGCTGGACTATAACCAAGAAAGGTGCATTCAATGGATTTGAACTGAAACTTGGGATTATTGTAGGGCCTTAGGTTAGGATAGGCGGCACACCCAAAGACTTTAAGAGAAGAATAATCAGGTTTGATTTTGTATAAGGTTTGAAAAGGAGTAGAACCATTTAAGACTGGTGTGGGTAGTCTATTAATGAGATACACAGCTGTGCTAAAGGCTTTAGTCCAAAATGAACTAGGTAAAGATGATTGGTGAAGCAAGGCTAGTCCAGTCTCAGTTATATGTCTATGTTTCCTTTCTGCAAGCCCATTTTGTTCATGTGTATAAGGACATGAAACACGATGAACTATTCCTTGGTCTTTCAAATATTCAGTGAAAGCTCTAAATTCTCCTCCCCAATCAGTTTGTAAGGCAAGGATTTTGTGGTTGGTTTGAAGTTCTACTTGTTTCTTGAAATGAATAAAGGTTTGTAATGCATCAGACTTGCTTTTAAGAAAGTAAATCCATGTGTAGCGGGTAAAGGTATCTACAAAATGTATGTAATATCTATGTCCTTCTTTTGACAACACTGGTGCTAGTCCCCACAAATTAGAATGAATTAGTTGAAGAGGTTTTGAGTATTCTATTTAAGAAGAGGCAAAAGAAAATTTATGTATTTTACTAAGGCAACAAGATGAACAAAAGGAAAGCTCTTTATTTGGTATTCTGATGTTACAAGAAGTGAGTACACTCTTGACAGTTTGTACAGAAGCATGGCCCAATCTAACATGCCATTTGTCTAACTCAGAACAAGAATTTAACAAAGAAGAAGTATGGGAACTATGTACAACAGGTGAAGTAACATTTGATGAATGAGTTGCTGACACTTTTGCAGTGGTATATGGTTCCTTTTCAATATGAAATTGATCAAAGACATACAAGCCTTTTCTAACAGTCCCCTTCAAAAGTATTTGATGAGTATCCTGAGATTTAACATAACAAGAGTCAGGATGGAACTCAAAATAGACATAATTATCTTTTGCAAACTAAGAAACACTCACAAGATTTTTGGTAATATTTGGAACATGAAGAAGTGAGTTTAGGTAAAGATTTTGATTAGAAAAGCAAGACTTAATCTGAGAATTACTAATGTTTTTAATGAACAAACCTGAGCCATTACCAATGTGCACCTTCTGCTTTCCATTATATGGAGTCTTTTGCACAATGTTAGAGGCATCCACTGTCACATGATTAGTGGCCCCAGAATCAAGATACCATTCTTGATCAATGCCATTACTGCTACTGTTAGAAGTGAGCATTGCATAGGGTGTGTTTCTGACACTACCATTGGCTGTCTTGCTGAAGTGGCTAGACACTTGAGCTGGTCCTTGAAAACTTTCATCAAATCTGTGATAACAATTCTAGGACTGATGTCCATATCTCCTACATAATTGACATTGAATGTTGCTTTTATCAAAAAACCTTCCATTCCTACCAGCAAACCGCCCATTGTTATAACTTCCTTTGCCTCTGAAAAAATTTTCTTTACCTCCAAACCTTCCTCTATTTGTATACTGACCAGGGAAACCTTGATGACCACTTCGGTTTACATTGTAATTCTGAGGATGTGTAGCAAGATTCACTGTCATAGCCTCTACTTCTTTATGATACTTCTCAATTCTATTTTCTTGTGCAAGCAATAATGCTTCAATTTCTTCTGCTGAATACGGATCAGTTCTAGAGAGAATGGATGTAACAAAACCATCATATTCTGAGGAAAGACCATTAAGAATTACCTCTATATGGTCACTTTCTGTAATTACATGACCAACTGAAGCCAAAGAATCAACAAGATTCTTGATCTTTAAAAGATACTCAGTAGCTGTCATGGATCCCTTCTTCATAGTTTGTAGCTGCGCCTTGAATTGCTTGATCTTTGCCTTTGTATGAGAGGCAAAGAAAGTTTCCACCTTTTCCTAGACCTGGTATGAGTATTCACATCCCACCATTCTTGTAAGAATGCTTTCTGACATTGTTGACAGAAGCCAAGACAGCAAGAGCTGATCTTGCTTCTTCCAAAGGACATACTACTGACTCAAGATCCCAAGAACTCTTCCTTGCTCATCTACTGCAAATCTTGATGGCACTTCTTGACCACCATTGATGTATTTCTCTAGTTCATGCCCTCTGATGGCTGCAAGAACTTGTTGTTTCTAGAGTAGATAGGAATTGCTGTCTAATTTCACAGAAATAGAATGACTAAAAGAAACTAATGAAGTATTCAGAGATGCTAAAGAAAACAAATTCATATTCTCTCTCATTGGATCAAAGCTCTGATACCATGTTGAAATTCTCAAGAACCTCAGAAGAAAGAAAGAAAGAAAGCTCAGAACTTCTAGATGTGAAAGCTCTGAAATGAAAATATGATTCAATGAATTATTCTACAAATGATGTAGCTGAGATTACAATTTATAGGCTAGGACTCAATTACTGAATTACACTAATGTCCCTAACTAATAAACTGAACCAAGGCTAATAGATTGCTAACAGCACCAGAACCACGTGACTCCTTAACATATGCTGAACTACACCCTTTTCTCTAACACAATTTTTATCCAGAAAATTGATCTCCTAGCATCTCTTAAATCATGTGAATCTTGCTAATTATGGCCTATAATTGCTGAATGATTCCACGTGCTTGAGCTGAAAGTAATCCTTCCAAGTGTATTATGGGCTTTAGCAAAAAAGGCTAAAATTAGCCCACTACTTGGACCAACGAAATCCATTCTTGATCTGCACTTGAGTCTAAGTATTTGGGCCTAAAAAAATGTCCTCATCCCAAATGCTCTGCATCAACCCATTAAAAACCTTGTTGAACCTTTTAGCTCTAGCTTTTGTAACTGGACCACTTGGAATTTGATTTGGATCAGCCATATCCACCATGTTTTTATCATCAGATAGAGAGAGACAGAGACGTAGAGAATAGGAGAAGTTTTATAGAGAGACAATGGTGGGGGAAGAGAGTGAGAGAGATTGTTGGGCAGAGAGAGAGGGAGTGTGTGAGTGTTGGGGAGAATGAGAGAGAGAGAGAATGGCAGGGGCAGAGAGTGAGAAAGATTGTTGGGTAGAGAGAGAGTGTGTGAGTGTTAGGGAGAGCAAGAGCAAGAAAAAGAGAGAGAGAAAAGTTGTTGGGGAGGGGGAGAGATAGAGAGAGAATTTTTAAAGAGTGACATGCAGAGAGCAATAAGGAGAGGGAGAGTGCATGTTTGTGTGTTGGGGAGTGGTATAGAGAGAGAGAGAGAGAGAGAGAGAGAGAGAGAGACAGAGTTAGTGAGAGACAAATTTTAGACAAATAGAGAAAGAGATAGAAGATTTTGAGAGAAAGCGAAAGAAGTTTAAAACAAAGAGAGTAGTTTTAGAGAGAAAAGGAGGGAGGTGTTGGGAAGAGCTTGAGTGAAAGAGAGAGAAGTTTTAGAAAGAGAGAGTAATGCAGAAGTTTTAGAAAGAACAAGAGAGAGAGTGTGAGCTTTTTATATAGAAAAACATGAAAAGAGAGAGTGGGAGAGAGAGAAATTTTAGAGCGAGAGAGAGAGCATATCAGAGAGGTTTCAGAGAGAGTGAACTGCATGTGGCAGATGTTTTAAAGGAGGACAAAGAGAGAGAGAGTGAGTGAAGCTTTACAGCAAGTGAAAAAGAGAAGTTTTACAAAGAGCAAGAGAGAATGAGAGAGAAGTTTTAGGGAAAGGGCTTGAGAGAGAGGGGAGAGACATAGAGAGAGTGTGTAAGGGAGAGAGAGATAAGTTTTAGGGAGAGCTAGAGAGAGAAAGGGAAGTGTTATAGAAAGACTACTAGAGAGAAAGTGCAAAGAGGGAGAGAGGCAAACAGACAGATGGATAGAGAAAGTGAAGTTGTTGAGAGCAAGTGAGTGGAGAGAAAGAAGTCTAAGAGATTGTGAGAGGAAGAGAGAGAAAGAGAATTTTTGGAGAGAGAGACAAAGATGGAAAGTAGGAGAGAGAAGATAGGGAGAGGTAAAGAAAGAGACAAACAGATAGAGAGAGAAAGTGAAGTTTTTGAGAGAGAGCAGGAGAGAAAGAAGTTTAAGAGAGAGAGGGAGAGGGTAAGAGAGAAAGAGAAGTATTGAAGAGAGAAACAGAGAGGGAAAGTAAGAGAGAGAAGATAGAGAGAGAGCTAAAGGTAAAGAGTGACAGAGAACAAGAGAGACATAGAGAGAGAGAGCATATGAGAGAAGTGTAAGAAAGAGACAGCATATGAGAGAAGTTTTAAAGGAGGAGAGAGAGAGTGAATTTTGAAGGAGAGCAAAAGAGAAAGAAATTTTGAAGAGAGAGAGAGAGAAGTTTTAGGGCAAGAGCTAGAGAGAGAGAGGGAAGCTTTAGAAAGAATGAAAGAAAGAAAGACAGAGAGGGAGGACGAGAAGATTTGGCGAGAGAGAGACAAGGAAGTTTTAGAGAGAGAAGAGGGAAAGAGAGAGATAGACAGGCAAACAAAGAAATTGAAGTTATTGAGAGCGAGAGTGAGAGAGAAAGAAGTTTAAAAGAGAGAGAGAGAAGGAGAGAGAAAGATAAGTTTTGGAGAGAGAGACAGAAAGTGAGAGTGAGAGAGAGAGAAAGAGAAGTTTTGGAGGGAGGCTATGAGAGAGATAGAGAGAGACAAAACAGAGAGACAAGAGAGAGAGAGAAGGAGAGAGAAAGATAAGTTTTGGAGAGAGAGACAGAAAGTGAGAGTGAGAGAGAGAGAAAGAGAAGTTTTGGAGGGAGGCTATGAGAGAGATAGAGAGAGACAAAACAGAGAGACAAGAGAGAGAGAGCAACAGAGAGAGATAATGTGATTTTTATGAGAGAGGAAGTGGAAAAGATTGAAGTTTAAGAGAGGGGGAGAGACAAAGAGAAAGAGAAGTTTTGGAAAGAGAGACTGAGAGGGAGAGATGTAGAGTAAGAGAGAGAGTGTGTAAGTGTTGGGGAGAGCAAGAGTGAGAGAGAAGGAGAAGATTTGGAGAGAAAGAGTGAGAAAAAAAAATGTTTTAGAGCAAGACCACAAGATAGAAAGAGAGTAAAACAGAGCGAGAGACATAAGAGATAAACTGACATTTTTTCAAGAAAGAGAGCGGGAGAGAAAGAGAAGTTTTGGAGAGAGAGATTGAGAGGAGAAGCAAGAGAGAAAGAGAGGCAGAGAGATAGAGACAGAGATGTAGGGAATGAGAGAGAGAGAGAGGTAGAAAGAGAGATACAGAAAGAATGTTGGGGGGAGAGAGTGAGAGAGATTGTTGGGCACAAAGAGTAGGAGTGTGACTGTTGAGGTGAGCAAGAGCGAGAGAGAGAGAGAGAGAGAGAGAGAGAGAGAGAGAGAGAGGGAGAGAGAAATTTTAGAGAGAGTGACATGAATAGAAGGTTTAGAGAGAGAGGTAGAGAGAGGGAAAGTGTGTCTGTGTTAGGGAGTGAGAGATAAAGAGAGATAGAGTTAGTGAGAGACAAATTTTAGACAGAGAGAAAGAGACAAATAGAAGTTTTTGAGAGAAAGTGAAAGAAGTTTTAAACAAACCGAGAAGTTTTAGAGAGAGGGTAGGTGTTGGGAAGAGTGAGACTGAGTGAGAGAAAGAGAAGTTTTAGTAAGACCAAATGACAGAGAAGTTTTAGAGAGAACTAGAGAAAGAGAGAAAGAACTTTTATATAGAAAAATTTGAAGAGAGAGATAGAGAGAATGGGTAGAGAGAAGTTTCAAAGTGTGAGAGAGAGAGAGAGAGAGGTTTCAAAGTGAGAGACAGCATATGATAGAAGTTTTAGAGGAGGGGACAGGGAGAGATTGAGGGAAGATTTACAGCAAGTGAGAGAGTGAAGTTTTAGAGTGAGGAAAGAGAGAGTGAAAGAGAAGATTTAAGGAGAGAGCTAGAGAGAGATAGGAAGACAAACAGATAGACAATTTATAGACTCCTTAGGCTGCTTGTCTTGGTGGGTGCAGGTGTAGTGCTCTATAAGGAGTCTCGTGTGGTTCTGATCTTGCTCTATTAATCTTGTCTTCAGTTTATTACTTAGGGACATTAGTGTAATTCAGTAATTGAGTCTTAGTCTATAAATTGTAATCTCAGCAGTATGTTCTTTGGAAGAAGCAAGATCAGCTCTTGCTGTCTTGGCTACTGTCAACAATGTCAGAAAACATTCTTACAAGAATGGTGGGATGTGAATACTCGTACCAGGTCTGGGAAAAGGTGGAAACTTTCTTTGCCTCTCATACAAAGGCAAAGATCAAGCAATTCAAGGCGCAGCTACAGACTATGAAGAAGGGATCCATGACAACTACTGAGTATCTTTCAAAGATCAAGAATCTTGTTGATTCTTTGGCTTCAGTTCGACATGCAATTACAGAAAGTGATCATATAGAGGTAATTCTTGATGGTCTTTCCTTAGAATATGATAGTTTTGTTACATCCATTCTCTCTAGAACTGATCCGTATTCAGTAGAAGAGATTGAAGCATTATTGCTTGCACAAGAAAATAGAATTGAGAAGCATCATAAAGAAGTAGAGGCTATGACAGTGAATCTTGCTACACATCCTCAGAATTACAATGTGAACCGAAGTGGTTATCAAAGTTTCCCTGGTCAGTATGCGAATAGAGGAAGGTTTGGAGGTAGAGGAAATTTTTTCAGAGGCAAAGGGAGTTACAACAATGGGCGGTTTGCTGGTAGGAATGGAAGGTTTTCTGATAAAAGCAACATTCAATGTCAATTATGTGGCAGATATGGACATCAGTCCTGGAATTGTTATCACAGATTTGATGAAAGTTTTTAAGGACCAGCTCAAGTGCCTAGCCACTTCAGCAAGACAGCCAATGGCGCTAATGGCAGTGTCAAAAACACATCCTATGCAATGCTCACTTCTAACAGCAGCAGCAATAGCATTGATCAAGAATGGTATCTTGATTCTGGGGCCACTAATCATGTAACAGTGGATGCCTCTAACATTGTGCAGAAGACTCCATATAATGGAAAGGAGAAGGTGCACATTGGTAATGGCTCAGGTTTGTTCATTAAAAACATTGGTAATTCTCAGATTAAGTCTTGCTTTTCTAATCAAAATCTTAACCTAAACTCACTTCTTCATGTAAATATTACCAAAAATCTTGTGAGTGTTTCTCAGTTTGCAAAAGACAATTATGTCTATTTTGAGTTCCATCCTGACTCTTGTTATGTTAAATCTCAGGATACTCATCAAATACTTTTGAAGGGGACTGTTAGAAAAGGCTTGTATGTCTTTGATCAGTTTCATATTGAAAAGGAACCGTATGCCACTGTAAAAGTGTCAACTCAGTCACCAAATGTTACTTCACCTGCTGTACATAGTTCTCATACTTCTTCTTTGTTAAATTCTTGTTCTGAGTTAGACAAATGGCATGTTAGATTGGGCCATGCTTCTGTACAAACTGTCAAGAGTGTACTCACTTCTTGTAACATCAGAATACCAAATAAAGAGCTTTCCTTTTGTTCATCTTACTGATTTGTGGGGACCAGCACCAGTGCTGTCAAAAGAAGGACATAGGTATTACATACATTTTGTGGATACCTTTCCCGCTACACATGGATTTACTTTCTTAAAAGCAAGTCTGATGCATTACAGACCTTTATTCATTTCAAGAAATAAGTAAAACTTCAAACCAACCACAAAATCCTTGCCTTACAAACTGATTGGGGAGGAGAGTTTAGAGCTTTCACTGAATATTTGAAAGACCAAGGGATAGTTCATCGTGTTTCATGCCCTTATACACATGAACAAAATGGGCTTGCAGAAAGGAAACATAGACATATAACTGAGACTGGACTAGCCTTGCTTCACCAATCATCTTTACCTAGTTCATTTTGGACTGAAGCCTTTAGCACAGCTGTGTATCTCATTAATAGACTACCCACACCAGTCTTAAATGGTTCTACTCCTTTTCAAACCTTATACAAAATCAAACCTGATTATTCTTCTCTTAAGGTCTTTGGGTGTGCAGCCTATCCTAACCTAAGGCCCTACAATAATCCCAAGTTTCAGTTCAAATCCATTGAATGCACCTTTCTTGGTTATAGTCCAGCACACAAAGGATACAAGTGTCTGCATCCTTATGGGAAAACAATTATATCTAGAGATGTCATATTTGATGAAAGTAGTTTTCCATTCAAGAACAGCAAGGGTTCCTCACAGCAGTCACCTTCCAGTAACAAATCACATTTTGTTTCTCCTCTATCATTCTCTAATGCAAGACATACTCAGAATACCAATGCATTTGCTGAACAAACAAATAACTCATGTGCACTTGCTAATAATACCAATACTATGGATTCTTTGCAACATGTTTCAGGTCCCTCTGCAGAATTTGAAGTTCCTCAACGTCTATCTCAAAATGTCCACCCAATGGTGACCCGTAGCAAAGCAAGGGCACTCAATTCAAACATCACTCAATGGTGACTAGTAGCAAAGCAAGAGAAACTGTACCAACAGCACTTACTGTCTCTAGAGAGCCTCAAACTGTTGAAGAAGCTCTTAATATACCAGAATGGAAGTGTGCCATGGATCTTGAGTATGCAGCGCTCATGAGCAACAAGACACGGAGTTTAGAAGCTTTACCCAAAGATAGGAGGCCTATAGGGTGCAAATGGGTGTTTAAAGTTAAAGAAAATCCAGATGGCACTGTCAACAAATATAAGGCAAGATTAGTTGCAAAAGGGTATATCAGGAGGCAGGAGTTGATTTTCATGAAGTTTTTAGTCCATTAGTAAAACCAGTCACAATTCGGGTTCTTCTTACTTTGGCCTTATCAAAAGGGTGGAACATCTATCAAATAGATGTTAATAATGCCTTTTTAAATGGTGATTTGAATAAAGATGTATACATGCTGCAGCCTCCTGGATATGAATCAGCTGACTCATCTCAAGTTTGCAAGCTTCATAAGGCTCTCTATGGCCTTAAGCAAGTTCCTCGTGCATGGTTTCAAAAATTGTCTGAAGCTTTACTTGATCTTGGTTTTACCAAGGCAAAATGTGATTCTTCCTTGTTTCTTCAGGTTACTTCTCATCATTCTCTCTATGTTTTAGTCTATGTGGATGATATTTTGATTACTGGATCTTCACCAACTTTGATTCAGCACTTGATTGATCAACTGAATGCAAAGTTCTCATTAAAGGATTTTGGAAAACTTAAATACTTCTTAGGTATTGAAGTTACTTACAGTTCTGCTGGTGCAATATACTTGTCTCAGTCCAAATACATTAAGGATCTTCTCACTAGAGCTGGTATGCAAGGTGCGAAGTCTATGCCCTCTCAGCTAGTAGTGGTTCTCCTATTTCTGATCAAGCTGCATACAGATCACTTGTGGGAGCATTACAATATATTACCATTACTAGACCAGAATTATCATATAGTGTGAACAAAGCTTGTCAATTTATGCATTGCCCTATAGATGTACATTGGAAGTTGGTTAAACGAATACCGAGGTATCTAGCAAGCACCATATGTCATGCTCTAGTTCTCCAAAGATCATCTACTCTTGAGCTCACTGCCTTTTGTGATGCTGATTGGGCATCAGACATTGATGATAGGCATAGCACCTCAGGTTTTTGTGTTTATCTTGGCCCTAGTCTCGTTTCTTGGTCATCTAAAAAGCAAGCAACAGTGTCTAGATCAAGTACTAAAGCAGAATATAGGAGTCTTGCAAGTGCAGTGGCAGAATTGGCTTGGCTGCAGTCTTTACTCAAAGAACTCAGCATTCAACTACCAAAAGTTCCTAGAATATATTGTGACAATATGAGCACAGTCAGCTTGTCAGCAAATCCGGTCCTTCATTCAAAGACTAAGCATATTGAACTAGATCTTTATTTTGTTCGTGAAAAGGTCAACAATAAAGAAATTGAAGTCTATCATATTCTGTCCCTTGATCAAACAGCAGATATCTTCACCAAGGCAGTCTCAACTTCAAGGTTTCTTCAACTTAGAGACAAGCTCAATGTCATTCCTCTTCCAAGTCATGCCACTGATCTTGAGGGGGGATGTTAGAGATAAGGCTGCAGACTCCTTAGGCTGCTTGTCTTGGTGGGTGCAGGTGCAGTGCTCTATAAGGAGTCTCGTGTGGTTCTGATCTTGCTCTATTAATCTTGTCTTCAGTTTATTACTTAGGGACATTAGTGTAATTCAGTAATTGAGTCTTAGTCTATAAATTGTAATCTCAGCTACATCATTGGTACATTAATTCATTTGAATCAGATTTACATTTCAGAACTTTCACATCTAGGAGTTCTGAGCTTTCTTCTTTCTTTCTTGCGTCTTCCTTCTAAGGTTCTTGAGAACTTCAACAGAGAGAAAGAAATTTAGGAGAGAGAGAGAAAGAGAGAGAAGTTTTGGGAAAAAGAGGCAAAGAGAGGGAGTAGGTGAGAGCAGATAAAGAGAGAGGTAGACAGAGGGAGAGATAGACAAACAGAGAAAGAAAGTGAAGTTTTTGAGAGAGAGAGAGGGAGAGACAAAGAAGTTTAAGAGAGAAAGAAAGAGAGGGAGAGAGAGATAGAGAAAGAGAAGTATTGGAGAGAGATATATAGAGCAGGAGAGCAAGAAGAGAGGATAGAGATACAAAGAGAGCATATGAGAGAAGTTTAAGAGAGAGAGACATACAGGAGAGCATATGAGAGAAGTTTAAGAGAGAGAGAGACATTCAGGAGAGCATATGAGAGAAGTTTAAAAGAGACAGAGCATGTATGAGAGATGTTGTAAAGGAGGAGAGAGAGAGAGAGCGAAGTTTTTGGAAGAACAAAAGAGAAAGAAATTTTAGAGGGGGTGAGAGAGAAAAGTTTTTTGGAGAGAGTTAGAGAGAAGCTTTAGAAAGAATGAAAGCAAGAGAAGAGAAGTTTTATAGAGATAGATGTTTTAAGGAGAGAGCTAGAGAGGGAGAGGGAAGCTTTACAAAGAATGAAAGAGGGATAAAGAGAGAGAAAAAGAAGATTTGGAGAGAGAGAAAGAGAAGTTTTAGAGAGAGGCCACAAGGGAAAGTGACAGACAGAAAGAGAGAGAAATTGATGCTGTTTGAGAGAGAGAGAGTGGGAGAGAAAGAAATTTAAGAGAGGGAGAGGGAAAGAGAGAGAAAGAGAAGTTTTGGACAGTGAGACAGAGAGGGAGAGCAAGAGAGAGAAGATAGAGAGAGAGGTATAGAGAGATAGTGAGGGAGAGAGGTAGAGAAAGAAGTTTTGGAAGGAGCAAGAGAAGTTTTAGGGAAAGCAACATGGAGAGAAGGTTTAGAGAGAGAGGTAGAGAGAGGGAGAGTGTGTATCTCTGTGTTGCAGAGGGGAGAGAGAGATAGAGTTAGTGAAAGACACTTAAACAAAGAGAGGAAGAGATTGGCATAAGTTTTTGAGAGAAAGCAAAAGAAGTTTTAAACAAAAAGAGAATTTTTAGAGAGAGGGAGGTGTTGGGGAGAGCAAGAACAAGGGAGAGAGAGAAGTTTTAGAGAGAATGAGAGATAAAGTGACAAAGATAGAGTGGGAGAGAGAGAAGTTTCAAAGCCAAAGACAGAGAGAGCATATGAGAGAGGTTTCAAAGAGAGAAAGAGAGAGAGAGAAAGCATATGATAGGAGTTTTAGAGGAGGAGGTAGAGAGAGTGTGTGTTAAGCTGTAGGGATTGTGAGAGAGACTAAAGCTTTAGGGTAGGGGCGAGAGAGAGAGAGAGAGAGAGAGAGAGAGAGAGAGAGAGAGAAGTTTTAAGAAGAGAGAGAGAGACAGATAGAAAAATAGTCAAAGAGAGAAAGTGTAGTTACACAGAGAGAGAGTGGGAGAGAAAGAAGTTTAAAAGAGAGAGAGAAGTTTTGGTGATAAAGATAGAGAAGGAGAGAAAAAGAGAGAAAAATAATGTTGGTGAGCAAGAGAGAGAGAGAGAAGTTTTAAGGAGAGAGCTAGAGAGAGGGAAGCTTTAGAAAGAACAAAAGAGAGAGAGAGAGAAAGGCAAAGAGAGAGACAGAAAAGATGTAAAGAGAGAGAAGTTTTAGGGAGAGAGCTACAGAGAGAGGGAAGCTTTAGAAAGTACAAAAGAAAGAGAGACAGAGAGGCAAAAAGAGAAGATTTGGAGGGAGAGAGATAGAGAAGTTTTAGATGGAGGCTGCAAGAGAGAGAGGAAGAGCAAGAGAAAAAAGATAGAAGAGAGAGAAAGATAGACAGATAGACAAACAAAGAAAGTGTTACTATAGAAAGTGAGTGGGAGAGAAAGAGAGAAGTTTGGAGAGAGAGACAAAGAGGGAGAGAAAAAGAAAGAAGATAGTCTTGGTGGGTGAGAGATATAGAGAGAGAGGGAAGCTTTAAAAAGAATGAGAGCAAGAGAGAGAGAGAGACAAAGAGAGAGAAAGAGTAGATTTAAAGGGAGAGAGAGAGGGAGAGAGAGAGAGAGACAGAGAGGGAGAGAGATTGTTGGATGGGGGAAAGAAAGAGTGTGTGTGAGTGTTGGGGAGAGCAAGAGTGATATGAACCCACCTAACTCCACCTCAAAGCTAGCTTGTATGCATTGTCATTTATGCACTCAAGAACTTGGAATGGTTCATCCCCTCTTTGAAGCAACTTAGAATGCTTTGTACTGAAAATCTTTCTTTCCTCATGTGCAACCAAACCCAATCTCTAGGTTCAAAAATGAGCTTATGACGCCCCTTGTTGGCTTGTTTCATATATTGCTTCATTCGACGCTCGATGTTGAACTTTGCCTTCTCATCTATCTGCTTGACAAATTTAGCTTTCTTTTTGCCATCTAAATTAACACACTCTTTCAAAGGTAATGGTGTTAAATCCAATGGAGTTAAAGGATTGAAACCATAAACAATTTCAAAAGGTGAAAATCTTGTTGCAGAATGAATAGTAAGATTATAAGCAAATTCAATAATAGAACTAGGCAAAGCAATTTCAAAATGTAAAAATCTTGTGGCAGGATGTAACTCCTTTGTATCCTCAGCATTAGTTCAGTAGGCTGGTCGGTTTGGAATGGAAGCACCAAGTATGAAGTCGATTTGATGCTCAATCTCTCTCACTCTTAAACTTCTTTCTCTCCAACTCTGTCTCTTAAAAACATCACTTTATCTGTCTTTCTCTCTCTCTCTCTCTTAATGTTTTTGATGATAAAGGCATGGCAGGTATGGTTGATCCAATTCAAGTGCAAATTCCAAGTGGTCTAGTTATAAGAGCTAGAGCTAAAATGTTCAAGGAGGCTTTCAATGGATTGATGCAGAGCATTTGGGTTAAGGAGTGCTTTTTAAGGTCCAAATACTTAGACTCAAGTGCAGACCAAGGGTGGATTTCATTGGTCCAAGTGGCCTTTTTCTAAAGCCCATACACTTGGAAGGATTACTTTTAGCTCAAGCATGTGGATTTGAGAGAATCAAGGAGATTAGATTTGGCTAATTATTACCCAGTGAATTTGGGAATAACTTTCCTTTTTTATGGGATTTGGTCAGCCTTTTGGTATATATCTTCAACAATTATTGCATTGGGCTGATTATTTGGCTAATTATTCTCATGTAAAGGCTGGCATGCCATAATTATAGGGATTACCTTCCTTTTGCTATTTGTTTCCTTTTTCAAATTGTAATAACTCAGTCTATATATGTATACCAAGGCTGAGAAGCGCAGATCAGTTTTCTAGATCAAAGTTGAGAGTTTTCTCTTTGGTTCTTTGAAGAACTTTCCAAATTTATCAACAACTTGTTCTTGTGGCATTCATCCGACATATCAAACAGTTCACCATCCCGTTTGTGGCGTCTACACATACCAGGGTTTGTGTTTTCTTATAAACATCAGGTTGAGGTTTCCATCTACAAAATCTAATCGTAGAACGGTCTTGGGAATCAATTTTGTTGACGGGTCTCATTATTCTTGGTAGGGTTCGCATCATTTTGGTATCAGAGCACTGTTCTAGTCTCAAGTTTTGCCTATCCAATTTTAGTTTTGCAGCCAATATTCTTGTTTTCTTTTGTTTAGATTCCAACTTCAGTTGATACATATTCAAAAAAAAAAAAGAAAGAAAAGAAGAGCTTCAGCAAAAAAAAAAAAAGAAAGAAAGAAAGAAAAGAAGAGCTTCAGCCAAAAAAAAAAAAGAAGGAAAGAAAAGAACAGCTTCAGCAAAAAAAAAGAAAGAAAAGAAAAGCTGCAAAAAAAAGAAAAAAAAAGTAGTATTCAGCAAAAAGAAAGAAGAACAAGTCAGAAACTGCCAAAAAAAACTACCCATTTAGTGATTTTTTTGATTCCCTTGATTCCATACTCTTTCTTGAACCATTGATAAGCTTATGATTGAATTGTTGCTGGAACAGGTTCTTGTTCTTGTTTGGATAAGTTTGAAAAGAACTGAAAGAGAAAATTATGAGTGGAAAAAGGCAAGAGTGGTAAGAGCAATAAAGGGAAAAAGCCAAATTTATTGTGTGAAAACACAAGTGTTGAGAGAATTGTATTTGAAGCAAAAAAAAAAAAATGTACAGGGCACAAGTTCATGAACGGTTGGATAAGGTAGAGAATGAATGCACAAGGCAACCACAAAATGTACAGAATGTGCATAGGAGGGAAAGAGTTCAACCAAGGGAAGTAAGGGTTGAAGATGAAAAGTATTATGGAGCTGGTTTTGATGAGGAAGATGATCAGGATTCCATTGTTAACAATAGGAGATATGGTGGATGAGGTAGAGGAGTTAGGAACCTAATGATGAAGTCCCACATTAGTTAGGTAGAGAGGTCTTGGGTGTTATATATATGAGTTCGCAAACCTCCCCTTACAAGCTAGCTTTTGAGGTGGAGTTAGGTGGGTTCATATCAAAGAGCAAGAGAGAGAAGGAGAAGTTTTAGAGGGAGTCAGTGAGAGAGAAAAAGAAGTTTTGAAGGAAGACTGCAAGAGTGACAAAGAGGGCAAAACAGAGAAAGAGACAATGAGAGCAGAAGTGATGTTTTTGAGAGAGAGAGTGGGAGAGAAAGAAGTTTAAAGAGAGAAAGAGGAAGAGGTTTTCGACAGGGAGATTAAGAGGGAGAGATGTAGAGAAAGAGAGATACATAGAGGGAAAGAGAGAGAGAGAGAGAGAGAGAGAGAGGTAGAGAGAAACAAGAGAGAAATTGTTGGGCAGGGAGAGGGAGAGGGAGAGTGCGTGTGAGTGTTGGGAAGAGCAAGAGCAAGAGAGAGAAGGAGAAGATTTGAGAGTGTGAGAGAGAGAGAGAGAAAGAGTAACTTTAGAGGGTCACTGCAAGAGAGAGAGAGAGTAGGAGAGAAAGAGGCTCAATAGAGAGAAAAAGAAGTTTTGGAGAGAAAGACAGAGAGGGAGAGCAAGAGAGAGAAGATAGAGAGGGGTATAGAGAGGAAGAGAGAGAATGGTGGGGGGGAGAGAGTGGGAGAGTGTGAGTGTTGGAGAGAGCAAGAGCAAGAGAGAGAGAGAGAGGGAGAGAGAGAGAAATTTAAGAGAGACAGATAGACAGAGTGAGAAAGTGAAGTTATTGGGAGAGAAAGTGGGAGAGAAAGAGAAGTATTGGAGAGAGATCAGAAAAGGAAAGCAAGAGAGAGAAAATGGATAGAGAGATAGAGTGTGAGAGAGAAAGAGACATGAAGAGAGAGAGCATATAAGAGAAGTTTAAGAGAGAGAGAGAGACAACATATGAGAGAAGTTTTAAAGGAGAAGAGAGAGTATGTGAAGTTTTAGGGAGAGACTACGAGAGAAAGAGAAAGACACACAGAGAGAGGGGGGGAAAGAGAGAGGCAGATCAACAGATAGAGAGAGATATAATTGTTTTTAGAGAAAGTGGGAGAGAAGGAAGTTTAAGAAAGAGAGAAGGAGAGAGAAGATAGAGAGTAAGAGTGAGAGAGAGAAGAAGAGAGAGAGAGAAAGAGAAGTTTGCGAAGGAGACTATAAGAGAGATAGAGAGAGCAAAACAATGAGACACACAAAGACAAAGAGATAGAGAGAGATAAAGTGATTATTTTGAGAGAGAGTGTGGAAGAGAAAGAAGTTTAAGAGAGAGAGAGGGAGGGAAAGATAAAGCAAAAGAGAAGTTTTGGAAAGAAAGACTAAGGGGGAGAGATATGGAGAAAGAGAGAGATAGAGAGAAACAGGGAGAGACAAATTGTTATGTAGGGAGAGAGTGTGTGCGTGTTGGGGAGAGCAAGAGCAAGAGTGAGAAAAAGAAGAAGATTTGGAGAGAGAGACATAGAGAGAGAGAGAGAGAGAGAGATAAAGTGAAGTTTTTTGTGAGAGAGAGAATGGAAGAGAAAGAGGTTTAAGAGAGGGAGAAAGAAGTTTTGAAGAGAGAAACTGAGAGGGCGAGCAAGAGAGAGAAGATAAAGACAGAGAGATGTAGAGAATGAGAGAATTTTTATAGAGAGAATAGTGGGGGGGGAGTGAGAGAGATTGTTGGGCAGAGAGAGAGGAAGTGTGCGAGTGTTAGGGAGAGAGAGAGAATGGTGAGGGGAGAGAGTGTGAGAGTTTGTTGGGCAAAGAGAGAGGGAGTGTGTGTGTGTGTTGGGAGAGCAAGAACAAGAGAAAAGAGAGAGAAAACTGTGTTAAGGAGGGGAAGAGATAGAGAGAGAGAAGTTTTAGAGAACAACATGCAAAGAAGGTTTAGAGAGAGGGAAAGTGCATGTTTGTTCATTAGGGAGGGATAGAGAGAGAGAGAGAGAGAGATAGAGTTAGTGTGAGACAAATTTTAGACATAGAGACAAAGAGACAATTAGAAGATTTTGAGAGAAAGCAAAAGAAGTTTTAAACAAAGAGAAAAGTTTTAGCGAGAGAGGGAGTTGTTGGGAAGAGTGAGAGTGAGAGAGAGAAGTTTTAGAAAGAGGAAGTGATACAGAAGTTTTAGAAAGAACTAGAGAGTGTGAACTTTTATATAGAAAAAGATGAAGGGAAAGAGAGAGTAGGGGACAAAGAAGTTTCAAAGCAAGAGAGATAGTGTATCAGAGAGGTTTCAGAGAGAGAGACAGTATGTGGTAGAACTTTTAGAGAAGGACAAAGAGAGAGAGTGAGAGAGAAGTTTTAGGAAGATAACTAGAGAGAAAGACGGGTGCTTTAGAAAGAGAGAGACAGAGAAAGAGTGTGTAAGGCAGACAGAAAAGTAGAGAGAGACAAGTTTCAAGGAGAGCAAGAGAAAAGAATGTTTTAGAGAGAGCAAGGGAAAAAGAAGTTTTAGAGGGAGCGAGAGAGAGAAAGAGAAGTTTTAAAGAGAGATTGTGAGAGAGAGAGTGAGGAGAGGGAGAGAGACAGATAGATAGATAGAGAGAGAAAGTGAAGTTGTTGAGAGTGAATGAGTGGGAGAGAAGAAGTTTAAGAGATTAAGAGAGAGGGAGAGAGAGAAAGAGAAGTTTTGGAGAGAGAGACAAAGAGGGAGAGTAGGAGAGAGAAGATACAGAGAGGTAAAGAGAGAGACAAACAGACAGAGAGAGAAAGTGATATTTCTGAGAGAGAGTGGGAGAGAAAGCAGTTTAAGAGAGAGAGAGGGAGAGAGGGAGAGAGTGAGAGAGAAAGAGAAGTATTCAAGAGAGAGACAACAGGGAGAGCAAGAGAGAGAAGATAGAGAAAGAGGTAGAGATAGAGAGGGAAAGAGTGAGAGGGAGAACAAGAAAGAGAGACAT
The DNA here is from genome assembly GCA_037013595.1 of Dicorynia guianensis. Classification (NCBI taxonomy): domain Eukaryota; kingdom Viridiplantae; phylum Streptophyta; class Magnoliopsida; order Fabales; family Fabaceae; genus Dicorynia; species Dicorynia guianensis. The sequence goes on from JASUAB010000015.1 coordinate 10,741,135, forward strand.
AGAGATAGAGAGAGGATATGGGAGAAGGTTAAGACAAAGAGAGAACATATGAGAGAAGTTTTAAAGCAGGAGAGAGAGAGTGAGAGAGAAAGAAATTTTAAAGAGAGTTAGAGAGAGAGAGGTTTGAGGAGAAGAGCTAAAGGGAGAGAGGGGAAGCTTTAGAAAGAATGAAAGAAAGAGAGGCAGTGAGGGAGGAAGAGAAGATTTGGAGAGAGAGAGAGAGAGAGAGAGCAGTTTTAGAGAGACACTACAAGAGAGAAGAGGGAAAGAGAGAGAGATAGACTAATTGACTAACTGAGAAATTGAAGTTGTTAAGAGAGAGTGGGAGAGAAAGAAGTTTGAGAGAGAGGGGGAAAGACAGAGAGAGATAGAAAGTGAGAGTGTGAGAGAGAGAGAAAGAGAAGTTTGGGACGAGGCAGCAAGGGAGACAAAGAGAGCAAAATAGAGAGATGAGAGAGCACAATACGGAGAGATAATGTGATGTTTTTGAGAGAAGGAATGGAAGAGAAAGAGGTTTAAGTGAGAGAGGGAGACAGAGAGAGAGAAGTTTTGGAAAGAAAGAGATAGTGGTAGAGAGAAAGAGAGAGAGTGTGTGAGTGTTAGGGAGAGCAAGAGCTAGAGAGCAGGAGAAAATTTGGAGAGAGAGAGAGTGAGAGAGAAAAAGAAGTTTTAGAGCGAGATCACTAGAGAGAGAGAGAGATAAACTAACATTTTTTCAAGAAAGAGAGTGGGAGAGAAAGAGGTTTGAGATAGAAAGAAAGAGAAGTTTTGGAGAGAGATATTGAGGGGGGAGCAAGAGAGAGAGAGGTAGAGAGACAGAGATAGAGATCTAGAGAATGAGAGAGAGAGAAAGACGTAGAAAGAGAGAGTGAGGGGGAGGGAGAGTGAGATAGATTATTGGGTAGATAGAGAGCAAGTGTATGAGTGTTGGGGAGAGCAAGATAGAGATTGAGAGAAAGAAGTTTTAGAGAAAGTGACATGAAGAGAAGGTTTAAAGAGATAGGTAGAGAGAGGGAAAGTGTGTGTCTGTGTGTTAGAAAGGGAGAGACAAAGAGAGATAGAGTTAGGGAGAGACAAATTTTAAACAAAGAGAAAAAGACAGATAGAAGATTTTGAGAGAAAGCAAAAGAAGTTTTAAACAAAGAGAGAAGTTTTAGAGAGAGAGGGGAAGGTGTTGGGGAGAGCGAGAGCAAGTGTGTGAGAGAGAGAGAACTTTTATATAGAAAAGTTGAAGAGAGAGAAAGATAGAGAGTGTGTGCAGTAAATAGAAGTTTCAAAGTAAGAGAGAGAGCAATGAGAGAGGATTCAAAGGGAGAGATTAAGTGTAGATTTAAGGCAGCAGAGAGAGAAGCTTTAGGAAGAGTGCTAGAGAGACATAGGCAGATAGACTAATAGATAGATAGAGAAGGTGAAGTTGTTGAGAGAGAGAATGGGAGAGAAAGAAGTTTAGGGGAGAGAGACTGGGAAAGGGAGAGAGAAAGAGAAGTTTTAGGGAGAGAGGTAAAGAGGGAGAGTAGGTGAGAGCAGATAGAGAGAGAGATAGAGAGAAAGATAGACTGATAAAGAAAGAAAGTGAAGTTTTTGAGAGAAAGAGAAGTATTAGAGAGAGAGACAGAGAAGGAGAGCAAGAGAGAGAGTGAGAGAGAGAGACATACAAAGAGGGCATATGAGAGAAGTTTAAGAGAGAGAGAGACATACAAAGAGGGCATATGAGAGAAGTTTAAGAGAAAGAGAGACACATGCAGAGAGAGCATATAAGAGAATTTCAAGAGAGAGAGAGAGAGAGAGAGAACATATGAGAGATGTTTCAAAGTAGGAGAGAGAGAGTGAAGTTTTTGGGAGAGCAAGAGAAAAAATTTTTTAGAGGGAGCAAGAGAGAGAAACTTAAGAAAGAATGAAAGTAAGAGAGAGAGAGAGGAGAGAGAAAGAGAAGATTTGGAGAGAGAGAAAAAAGTTTTAGAAAGACAGATGTTTTAGGAAGATAGCTAGAGAGAGAGAGGGAAGCTTTAGAAAGAATGAAAGAAAGAGAGACAAAAAGAGAGAAAAAGATTATTTGGAGAGAAAGAGTAGTTTTAGAGAGAGGCTACAAGAGAGTGACAGACAGACAGAAAGTGAGAGAAAGTAATGTTGTTGAGAGAAAGAGTGGAGAGAAAGAAGTTTAAGAGAGAGAGGGAAAGAGAGAGAAAGAGAAGTTTTGTAGAAAGCAACAGAAGTTTTAGGGAGAGCGACTTGGAGAGAAGGTTTAGAGAAAGAGGTAGAGAGAGAGGGAGAGTGTGTGTTTTAATGCTGTAGAGGGAGGGAGAGTGAGATAGAGTTAGTGAGAGACAAATTTTAGACAAAGAGAGAAAGAGACAGGCATAAGTTTTTGAGGGAAAGTGAAAGAAGTTTTAAACAAAGAGAGAATTTTTAGAGAGAGAGGGAGGTGTTAGGGAGAGAAGAGCAAGAGAGAGAAAGAAGTTTTCAAGATGGCAAGTGACAGAGAAGTTTGAGAGAGAATATGAGAGAGAGAGAGAGAGAGAGAGAGAGAAAGAGAGAGACGAAGTGGGGTAGAGAGAAGTTTCAGAGCAAGAAAGAGAGCATGTGAAAGAGGCTTCAGAGAGAGAGAGAAAGTATATGGCAGAAGTTTTAGAGGAGGAGATCGAGAAAGAGTGTGTAAAGCCTTAGGGATAGTGAGAGAGAGAGATGATTTATAGAGCGAGAGAAAGTTTTAGGGATAGAGAGAGGCTTTAGAAAGAATAAAAGAAAGAGAGATGTAGAGAGAGAGAGAGAGAGAGAGAGACAGATAGATAGACAAAGAGAGAGAGTGTAGTTGCAGAGAGAGAGTAGGAGTGAAAGAAGATTAAGAGAGAGAGAGGGGGAGAAAGTTTGGTGAGAGAGATAGAAAGGGAGAGAAAAAGAGAGAAGATAGTGTTGGTGAGAGAGAGAGATAGAGAGAGAAAAGTTTTAGGGAGAGGGCTAGAAAGGAAAGCTTTAGAAAGAATGAAAGCGAGAGAGAGAGAGAAGGAGATGATGTAAAGAGAAAGAAAGAAGTTTTAAAGAGAGAGAAAAGTTTTAGGGAGAGAGCTAAAGAGGGAGGGAAGCATAGAAAGAATGAAAGAAAGAGAGACAAAGAGGCAGAAAGAGAAGATTTGGGGAGAGAGAGAGAGAGAGAAGTTTTAGAAAGAGACTGCAAAAGAGAGGTAGATAGAGAAGTTTTAGAAAGAGACTACAGGAGAGAGAGAGAGAGAGAGAGAGAGAGGGAAAGTATGTGTCCGTGTGTGTTGGGGAGGAAGAGATAGAGAGATAGTTAGTGGGAGACAAATTTTAGAGAAAGAGAGAAGGAGCAGGACAAAAGCTTTTGAGAGAAAGTGAAAGAAGTTTCAAACAAAGAAAGAGGTTTTAGAGAGAGAGGGGTAGGTGTTGGGGAGAGCAAGAGTGAGTGAGGGAGAAAGAGAAGTGTCAGAGAGACCAAATGACAAAGAAGTTTTAGAGAGAACTAGAGAAAGAGAGAGAGAACTTTTATATAGAAAAAGTTGAAGAAAGAGAAAAAGAGAGAGACAGTGGGGTAGAGAGAAGCTTCAAAGTGAGAGAGATGGAGCATATAATGCAAGTTTCAGAGAGAGATACAGCATATACTAGAAGTTTTAGAGGAGGAGAGAGAGATAGAGATTGAGTGAAGATTTAGGGGGGCAAGAGAGAGAGAAGTTTTAGAGAGAGGAGAGAGGGAGAGTGCATGAGAAGCTTTAGGGAAAGAGCTAGAGAGAGACAGGCAAACAAATAGAGGAGAGAGAAGGTGAAGTTGTTGAGAGAGAGAATGTGAGAGAAAGAGAGAAACAAAAGTTTTGGGGAGAGAGGCGAAGAGAGAGAGTAGGTGAGAGTAGATGAGAGAGAGATAGATAGATTAGAGACAAAAAGTGAAGTTTTTGAGAGAGAGATGGGAGAGAAAGAAGTTTAAGAAGAGGGAGAGAGAGATAGAGAAAGAGAAGTATTGGAGAGAGAGAGACCAAGAGGGAGAGCAAGAGAGAAAGGATAGAGAGAGAGTGAGAGAGAGAGAGAGAAACATACAGAGGGAGCATATGAGAGATGTTTTAAAGGAGTAGTGAGAGAGAGTGAAGTTTTTGGGAAAGCAAGAGAAAAACAAATTTTAGAGGGAGCGCGTGCACACAAGAGAGAGAGAGAGAGGTTTCTTGGAGAGAGCTAGAGAGAGAAGCTTTATAAAGAATGAAAGTGAGAGAGAGAAGGAGAGAGAAAGAGAAGATTCGATGAGAGACAAAGAGAGAAAGGAGTTTTAGAGAGAGACTACAAGAGAGAGAGACAAACAAAAAAAAAGAGAGAGAAAGTGATGTTGTTGAGAGAGAGAGTGGGAGAGAAAGAAGTTTAAGAGAGGAACAAGGAAAGATAGAAAAAGAGAAGTTTTGGAGAGCGAGACAGAGAGGAAGAGCAAGAGAGAGAAGACAGACAGAGAGGTATAGAGAGAGAGGGAGGAAGAGAGGTAGAGAAAGAAGTTTTGGAGACCAAGAAAAGTTTTAGGGAAAGCAACAAGGTGAGAAGGTTTAGAGAGAGAGAGAGAGAGAGAGAGAGTCTCTATGTTGTAGAGGGAGAGAGAGATACAGTTAGTGAGAGACAAACTTTAGACAAAGAGAGAAAAAAAAAGCACACCTTTTTGAGAAAAAGCAAAAGAAGTTTTAAACAAAGAATTTTTAGAGAGAGAAGGAGGTGTTGGGGAGAGCAAGAGCAAGAGAGAGAGAAGTTTTAGAGAGAATGAGAGAGAGAGAGAGCGACAAAGACAGAGTGACGGAGAGAGAAGCTTCAAAGCAAGAGAGAGAGCATATGAGAGAAGTTTTAGAGGAGGAGATAGAGAGAGTGTGTATGAAGCCTTGGGATAGCAAGAGAGAGTGATGCTTTAGGGTAGGCGAGAGAGAGAGAAGATTTAGATAGCAAGGGAAAGAGAGCGAAAGAAATTTTATGGAGAGATAGCATGTGGCAGAAGTTTTAGAGGAGGACAAACAAAGAGAGTGAGTGAAGCTTTATGGCAAGTGAGAGAGAAGTTTTAGAGAGAGCAAGAGAGAGAAAGAGAAAGAGAAGTTTTAGGTAGAGACCTAGAGAAAGAGAGGGAAGCTTTAGAAAGAGAGAGACAGAGAGAGTGTGTTAGAGAGAGAGAGAGAAAAAGAGAAGTTTTAAAGAGAGACTAAAAGGGAGAGAGTGAGGAGAGGGAGAGAGAGATAGACAGATAAACAGAGAGAAAAAGTGAAGGTGTTGAGAGCAAGTGAGTGGGAGAGAAGTAAGTTTAAGAAATTGAGAGAGAGGGAGAGAAAGAAAGAAAAGTTTTGCAAAGAGAGACAAAGAGGGAGCAAAGGAGAGAGAAAATAGAGAGAGGTAAAGAGAGAGAGACAAACAGGCAGAGAAAGAAGGTAAAGTTTTTGAGAGAGAGTGAGAGAGAAAGAAGTTTAAGAGTGAGAGAGGGAGAGGGTGAGAGAAAGAGAAGTATAGGAGAGAGAGACAGAGAGGGAGAGCAAGAGAGAGAAGATAGAGAGAGGTAGAGACAGAGAGGCAGAGAGTGAGAGAGAGAGCACATGAGAGAAGTTTAAGAGAGAGAGACAACATATGAGAGAAGTTTTAAATGAGGAGAGGAAGAGTAAAGTTTAAGGGAGAGTGAGGAAGAAAGAAATATTAAAGAGAGCAAGAGAATTTAGGCAAGAGCTAGAGAGAGGGAAGCTGTAGAAAGAATGAAAGAAAGAGAGGCAAAGAGGGAGGAAGAGAAGATTTGGAGAGAGACTGCAAGAGAAAAGAGGGAAAGAGTGAGACAGATAGACAGACAGGCAGAGAAATTGAAATAGTTGAAAGAGAGAGTGGCAGAGAGAGATAAAGTGACGTTTTTGGTAGAGGGAGTGGAAGAGAAAGAAGTTTAAGGGATAGAGAGGGAGAGATAGAGTGAAGGAGAAGTTTTGGAAAAAGAGATTCAAAGAGAGAGATCTTGAGAAAGAGAGAGAGTGGTAGAGAGAAAGAGAGAGTATGTGTGTGAGTGTTGGGGTGAGCAAGAGCGAGAAAGAAGAAGATTTGGAGAGAGAGAGAGAAAGAAGTTTTAGAGTGAGACCACAAGATAGAAAAAGAGAGCAAAACAGAGAGAGAGAGATACAGAGAAAAAAAATAACTTTTTTCTAGAAAGAGAGTGGGAGAAAAAGAGGTTTAATAGAGAGAGAAAGAGAAGTTTTGGAGAGAGAGATTGAGAGGAGGAGCAAGAGAGGGAGAGGTAGAGAGACAAAGACAAAGATGTGCAGAATGAGAGAGAGAAAGAGAGAATAGTGGGGGGGAGAGAGTGAGAGAGTTTGTTGGGCAGAGAGAGGGATTGTGTGAGTGTTGGGGAGAGAGAGAGAGAGAGAGAGAGAGAGAGAGAGAAAGAAAGAGAAGTTTTGGGGAGAGAGGCAAAGAGGGAGAGTAGGTGAAAACAAATAGAGAGAGAGATAGACAGATAAAGATAGAAAGTGAAGCTTTTGAGAGAGAGAGTGGGAGGGAAAGAAGTTTAAGAGAGAAAAAGAGTGAAAGAGAGACAGGGAAAGAAAAGTATTGGAAAGAGAGATAGAGTGGGAGAGCAAGTGAGATAGGATAGAGAGAGAGTGTGAGAGAGAGACATACAGAGAGAGCATAAGAGAGAGAGTGAGATAGCATATGAGAAAAGTTTGAGAGAGTGAGAGAGCATATGAGAAAAGTTTAAGAGAGAGAGTATGTGAGAGATATTTTAAAGGAGGAGAGAGAGAGTGAATTTTATGGGAGAGTAGGAGAGAAGAAATTTTAAAAGAAGCAAGAGGGGGAAAGCTTTAGAAATAATAAAAGAAATAGAGACAAAGAGAGAGAAATAAAAGATTTGGAGGGAGAAAGAGAGAGAATAAGTAGTTTTAGAGAGAGACAGACAGATAGAAAGAGAAAGAAAGTGATGTTGTTGAGAGAGAGAGTAGGAGAGAAAGAAGTTTGAGAGAGAGAGAGAAAAAGAGAAGCTTTGGAGAGCAAGAAAGAAGATAGAGGTATAGAGAGAGAGGGAGGGAGTGGGGTAGAGAAAGAAGTTTTGGAGAGAGCAAGAGAAGTTTTAGGGAGAGTGACATGGAGAGAAGGTTTAGAGAGAGGTAGAGAGAGGGAGAGTGTGTGCCTATGTGTTGAGGAGGGAAAGAGAGAGACAGAGTTAAGGAGAGACAAATTTTAACAAAGAGAGAAAGGGACAAGCATAAGTTTTTGAGAGAAAGCAAAATAAATTTTAAACAAAGATAGAATTTTTAGAGAGAGAGGGAGGTGTTGCAGAGAGCAAGAGCGAGAGAGAGAGAGAGAGAGAAAGTTTTAGAGATAGCAAGTGACAGAGAAGTTTTAGAGAGAATGAGGAAAGAGAGACAAAGATTGAGTGGGTGAGAGAGAAGTTTCAAAGCGAGAGAGATAGAGAGCATATGAGAGAGGTTTCAAAGAGAGAGAGAAAGCATATGAGAAAAGTTTTAAAGGAGGAGACAAAAAGAGTGTGAGCAAAGCCTTAGGAATAGCAAGAGAGAGTGAAGCTATAGGGCAGGTGTGAGAGAGAGAGAGAGAGAGAGAGAGAGAGAGAGAGAAGTTTTAGGGAGAAAGCTAGAGAGAGGGAAGCTTTAGAAAGAATAAAAGAAAGAGAGACACAGAGGAAGAGAGAGGTAGACAAAGAGAGAAAGTGCAGTTGCAAAGAGAGTGTGCGAGAGAACAAAGTTTTAAGAGAGAGAGAGAGAGAGACAGAAAGGGAGAGAAAAAGAGGGATGATAGTGTTGGTGAGCAAGTGGGAGAGAAAGAGAGAGAGAAGTTTTCGGGAGAGAGCTAGAGAGAGAGGAAAGCTTTAGAAAGAATGAAAGAAAGAGAGATAGAGAGGGAGAAAGAGAAAAATTGGAGAAAGCGAGAGAGATAGATAGACAGACAGACAAAGAGAGAAAGTGTAGTTGTAGAGAGAGGGTGGGAGAGAAAGATGTTAAAGAGAGAGTGACAGGGAGAGAAAGAGAGAGTAGTTTTGGAGAGAGAGAGAGAGAAACAGAAAAGTTTTAGGGAGAGAACAAAAGAAAGAAAGGGAAGCTTTAAAAAGAATGGAAGAAAGAGAGATAGGGAGGGAGAAAGAGAAGATTTGGAGGGAAAGAGAGAGATAAAGAAGTTTTAGAGAGAGATTGCAAGAGAGAGAGGGAAAGAGAGAGATAGACATATAGACATAGAGAGAGAGAAAATGAAGTTGTTGAGAGATAGAGTGATAGAGAAAGAAGTTAAGAGAGAGAGAGAACAATAAGTTTTGGAGAGAGAGATAGAGAGGCATAGCATGAGAGAGAAGATAGAGAGAGAGTGAGAGTGAGAGAGAGAAATGATGATAAAAGCATGATAGATACGGTTGATCCAATTCAAATTCCAAGTGGTCCAATTATAAGAGCTAGAGCTAAAAGGTTCAAGGAGGCTTTCAATGGATTGATGCAGAGCATTTGGGTAGCTCACATGCAGCCCAAAACTTAGGTTCTACTTCTTGGAAACTGAGTTATACAAAGGAAGACCTCAAGCACTCCTCAAAGCCTCCTTGAACCTTTTAGCTCTAGCTCTTGTAACTGGACCACTTGGAATTTGAATTGGATCAGCTGCATAAGCCATGCTTTTATCATCATTGAAATGATGCGAACCCTGCCAAGAATAACAAAACCCATCAATGAAATTGATTCCCAAGACCGTTCTAATATGAGATTATTGTAGGTGAAAACCTCGACTTGATGTTTATAAGAAAATACGAACCTTGGTATGTGGAGATGCCACAAATGGGATGGTGAACCATTTGATAAGTTTGGAAAGTTCTTTAAAGAACCAAAGAGAAAACTCTCAACTTTTTTCTAGAAAACTGATCTTGTGGCATTCATCCAACTTATCAAATGATTCACCATCCCATTTGTGTCATCTCTACATACCAAGGTTCGTATTTTCTTATAAAAATCGGGTCGAGGTTTCCACCTACAATAATTTGATTGTAGAACAGTCTTGGGAATCAATTTTGTTAATAGGTCTCATTATTCTCGGCAAGGTATGCATCATTTTGATATCAAAGCATCAGTTCTAACCTCAGGTTTTGCCTATCTAATTTTAGTTTTACAGCCAATATTCTTGGTTTTCTTTTGTTAGATTGCAGCTTCAGTTTATACATATTCAAAAAAAAAAAGAAAGAAAAGAAAAGCTTCCAAAAAAAAAAAAAGATAAGAAAAGCTGCGAAAAAAAAACAAGAAAAAAAATATGGTATTCAGCAAAAAGAAAGAAGAACAAGTCAGAGACTGCCAAAAACTCCCTTTCTAGTATTCTTAACTCTTTTTTAGTGATTTTATTGATTCTCTTGATTCCATACTCTTCCTTGAACCATTGATAAGATTGTGATTGAATTGTTGCTAGAAAAGGTTCTTGTTCTTGTTTGGATAAGTTTGAAAAGAACTGAAAGAGAAAATTATGAGTGGAAAAAGGCAAGAGTAGTAAGAGCAATAGAAGGAAAAAGCTAAATTTGTTATGTGAAAACACGAGTGTTGAGAGAATTGTATTTGACCGAAAAGCAGGTGAGGGAAATAGTTTGTGAGGTCTTTTATTTTCTAACATTTTTTTTTTGCAGGAAAAACATGTTAGACAACACAAGCAAAGGCATTCCCAGAAGTTTATCAGGAGGGGTTGATCCAAAGTTACTTATGGATGCGTTAATGGGAGAGATGAGAAGTGTTTTAAGAATGGAAATGGAACAAGTTCATGAACAGTTGGATAAGGCAGAGAATGAACGCATGAGGCAGCCACAAAATGTACAGAATGTGTGTAGGAGGGAAAGAGTTCAACCACGGGAAGTAAGGGTTGAAGATGAAGAGTATTATGGGGCTGGTTTTGATGAGGAAGATGATTAGGATTTGGTTGTTAGCTATAGGAGATATGGTGGATGGGTTAACTCACCTACAGCCCAAAACTCAAGTTCTACTTCTTGGAAAGTGAGTTATACAAAGAAGGAGGACAAGCCTCAAGCACTCCTCAACCCAAATGCTCTACATCAATCCATTGAAAGCCTCCTTGATCCTTTTAGCTCTAGCTCTTATAACTGGACTACTTGGAATTTGAATTGGATCAGCCATATCTGCCACGATTTTATCATCAAGAGATGGAGAAAATTTGAAGAGAGGGAGAGAGAGAAAGAGAAGTTTTAGAGGGAGGCTGCGAGAGAGACAGAGAGAGATCAAAATAGAGAGACACGAGAGAGAAAGATAGGGAAGGATAAAGTGATGTTTTTGAGAGAGAGTGGGAGTGAAAGAAGTTTAAGAGAGAGAGAGGGAGACAGAGAGAAAGAGAAGTTTTGTAAGGAGAGACTACGAGGGAGAGATTGAGTTTTAGAGAGAGAGTACGAGATAGAGAGAGAGAGAGAGAGAGAGAGAGAGAGAGCATATGATAGAAGTTTTAGAGGAGAAGAGAGAGAAACATTGAGTGAAGCTTTAGGGTAGGTGAGAGAGAGAGACTTTTTAGAGAGAGCGAGAGAGAGTGTGAGAGAGAAGCTTTAAGGAGAGAGTTAGAGAGAGAAAGTAAAGTTGTTGAGAGAGAGTGGGAGAGAAAGAAGTTTAGGGGAGAGAGTGAGAGACAGAGAGAGAACGAGAAGTTTTGGGGAGAGAGGCAGAGAGGGAGAGTAGAAGAGAGAAGATAAAAGGAAAGGCACAAAGAGAGAAGTTTTAGAGAGAGAGAGATAAACAAATAGAGAGAAAGTGAAGTTTTTGAGTGAAAGAGTGGGAGAGAAAGAAGTTTAAGAGAGAGAGAGACAAAGAGGGAGAGCAAGAGAGAAAAGATAAAGAGAGAGACAGAGAGTGAGAGAGAGAGAGAGCATATGAGAAATGTTTTAAACAAGAAGAAATAGAGAGTGGGAAGTTTTTGGGAGAGTGAGAGAGAAAGAAGTTTTAGGGAGAGAGCTAGAGAGAGAGGGAAGCTTTAGAATGAATGAGAGAGAGAGAGAGTGAGAAGATTTGGAGAGAGAGATAGAGAAAGAGATGCTTTAGAGAGAGACTACAAGAGAGAGGGAGAGATGGAAAGACAGAGAGAGTATATGAGAGAAATTTAAGAGAGAGAGTGAGCATATGAGAGATGTTTTAAAGGAGGGGATAGAGAGAAGTTTTTGGGAGAGTGAGAGAGAGAAATTTTAGAGGGAGTGACAGAGAGAAGTTTTATGGAGAGAGCTAGAGAGAGAAGCTTAACAAAGAATGAAATTGAGAGAGAGAGAGAGACAGGAGATAGAAAGAGAAGATTTGATGAGAGAGAGAAAGAAGTTTTAGGGAGAGAGTGAGAGGGAAACTTTAGGAAAAGTGAAAGAAAGAGAGGCAAAGAGAGAGAAAAAGAAGATTTGGAGAGAGAGAAAGAGTAGTTTAAGAGAGAGACTCAATAGAAAGAGAGAGATAGACAGAGAGAAAGAAAGTGATGTTGTTAAGAGATAGAGTGGGAGAGAAAGAGGGAAAGAGAAGTTTAGAGAGAGAGATAGAGAGGGAGAGGAAGAGAGAAAAGAGAGAGGAAGAGGTAGAGAATGAAGTTTTGGAGAGAGCGAGAAAAGTTTTAGGGAGAGCAACATGGAGAGAAGGTTTAGAGAAAGAGAGGTTTTAAACAAAGAGAATTTTTAGAGGGAGAGAGGGAGGTGTTGGGAGAGAAGAGCAAAGAGAGAGAGAGAGAGTGAGTGATAGAGAAGTTTTAGAGAGAAGTAGAGATAGAGAGACAGAGAGAGAGTAGGGGAGAGAGAAGTTTCAGAGTGAGAGAAAGAGAGCATATGAGAGAGGTTCTAGAAGAGAGAGAGAGAGAGAAAGCACATGAAAAAAGTTTTAGAGGAGGAGAGAGAGTGTGAGTGAAGCTTTAGGAATAGCAAGAGTCGTATTAGAGCTTGCCCTACTTTGGTCAGTCTAAAGGGGTCAAGAATGATGAAGTTTCACATCGGTTAGCTGAAGAGGTATTGGTGTTATATATATGGGTTCGCAAATCTTCCCTTATGAGCTAGCTTTTGAGGTGGAGTTAGATGGGTTCATATCAACGAGAGAGTGAAGCTTTAGGACAGGCAAGAGAGAGAGAAGATTTAGAGAGCGAGGGGGAGAGAGAAGATTCAGAGAGCGAGGGGTAGAGAGAAGTTTTAGGGAGAGAGCTACAGGGAGAAGGAACCTTTAGAATGAATGAAAGAAAGAGAAACACAGAGAGAGAGATAGAGAGACAGATAGATACATAGATAAAGAGAGAAATTGGAGTTGTAGAGAGAGTGAGAGAGAAAGAAGTTTTAGATAGAGAGAGAGAGAGAGAGAGAGAAGTTTTAGATAGAGAGAGGGAGAGAGAGAGAGAAGTTTTGGAGAGAGGGACAAAGAGGGAGAGAAAAAGAGAGAAGATAGTGTTGGTGAGCCAGAGAGAGAGAAGTTTTAGGGAGAGTGCTAGAGAGGAGTAAGCTTTAGAAAAATGAAATGAGAGAGAGAAAAAGAGAGAGAGAGAGAGAGAGAGAGAGAGAGAGAGAGAGAGAAGTTTTAAAGGGAAAGAGCTAGAGAGAGAGGGAAGCTTTAAAAGGAATAAAAGAAAGAGAGGCAGAGAGGGAGAAAGAGAAGATTTGAAGAGAGAGAGAGAGAGAGAGAAATAGAAGATTTAAAGAGAGAAAGAGAAAGAAGTTTTAAAGGGAGAGAGCTAGAGAGAGAGGGAAGCTTTAGAAAGAATGAAAGAGAGAGACAGAGAGGCAGAAAGAGAAGATTTGGGAAATAAAGAGAGAGAGAGAGAGAGATAGAGAAGTTTTAGAAAGGAATTGTGAGAGAGAAAGGGTGGGCAAGATAGAGAAGAAAGATAGATAGAGAGGGAGATAGATAGACAAACAGACATAGAGAGAAAGTGTAGTTGTAAAGTGAGAGTGGAAGAGAAAGAAGTTTAAGAGAGAGTGAGAGGGAGAGAAAGAGATAGAAGTTTTCAAGGGAGAGACAGAGAGGGGAGAAAGAGAGAGAAGATAGTCTTAGTGAGCGAGAAATGGAAAGAGAGAGAGAGAGAAGTTTTAGGGAGAGAACTAAAGAGAGAGAGGGGAGCTTTAGAAAGAATGAAAGAAAGAGAGACAAAGAGGGAGAAAGAGAAGATCTAGAGGGAGAGAGAGACAGAAAAGTTTTAGAGAGAGACAACGGGAGAGAGAGGGAAAGAGAGAGGCAAATAGATAGACAGAAAGAGAGAGAAAGAGCAGTTGTTGAGAAGGAGAGTGATAGAGAAAAAAGTTTAAGAGAATGAGAGAGTGAGCATGTTGAGAGAGAGAGAGAGAGAGAAATGTGTAGGAAAGAGAGAGAGAGGGACTGAGATAAAGAGAGTGTTGCAGAGAGAGTGTGCATCTTGGAGAGAAAGAGAGAAAAGTTTTAGGGAGAGAGTTAAAGAGAGACAGAGGAGCGAGTGTGTTGGGAGAAGAGAGAGAGAGACAAAGATAAAGAGATCAAAACAGATAGAGAAGTTTTAGAAAGAGACTAAGAGGAAAGTTTAGAGAGAGAGAGAGAGAGAGAGAGAGAGAAGGAGAAATAGTGAGACAAAGAGGGCAAATGTGTGCGAGTTTAGGGGAGAAAAAGATGGAGAGAGAAAGAGAGGGAGAGAGAGTATGTGATAGGGGGAGAGAGAAAGGTTGTTCGGAAGGGATAGAGAGGGATGGAAAGAAGGTCTTGGAGAGTGAGAGAGAGAGAGAGAGAGATGAAGTGTGTGTGTGTATGTGTATTAGGAGTAAAGAGAGAGACAACGATAAAGAATTAGGGAATGGGAGAGAGAGAGTGAGTGAGAGAGAAATATTAGATAGACAAAGTGATAGAGTGATAGAAGTTTTAAACAAAGAGAAGTTTTAGATAAAGAGAGGAATTTTAGAGAGTAAGTGAGAGGGGGAAAGAGGTGGATAAAGAGAGTGTCAAGTTCAATTTCTTCCATTATATCATACACTTTTTCTTAGTTTTAGAGAATGAGTGTGAGAGAGAAAGTGAGAAAGGAGAGACATGTTGGAGAGAGAAAGAGAGAGAATGTGTTGGGGAGATAGAGAGAGTGCTGAGGAGGGAGCAAGAGAGATAGTGAGAGAGGGTGATAGGGGGAGAGGGACAGAGAGAGAGAGAGAGAGAAAGATTGTTAACAAGTTAGAGAAAGATAGGAAAAGAGGTAAAGAGAGAGAGGAAAGTTTTAGAGATATGAAGAGACATATTGGACAGAGAGAGACTGATGGAGAGAAAGTGTGTTGGGGAGAGAGAGAATGAGAGAGGGAGGAAGGAAGAGAGAGATGTGTTAAGTCTAATTTCTTCCATTATACCATACCCTTTTTCTTAGTTTTAGAGAGTGAGTGCATGGGAGAGAGAGACAAGAGACATGTTAGGGGGCGAGAGGAAGGAAGAGAGAGTTTGTGTTGGGGAGACAAAGAGAGTGTTGACAAGGGAGCAAGAGAGATAGAGAGAGAGGGTGATAGGGGGAGAGGGGGAGAGAGAAACTGTTGGAAACTTAGAGAGAGATAGGGAGAGAGGTAAAGAAAAAGAGAAGTTTTAGAGAGAGAGAAAAACATGTTGGAGAGGGGCAAAGAAGGAAGTTTCAGACATGAGATACTTGTTGGACAGAGAGAAAGCAATAGAGAGAGACAAAGAGCAAGAGAGAGGAAATAGAAAGATAGAGAGGGAGAGATGGAGAAAAAGAGAGAGGTTGTATTGTAGAGAGAGAATGAGTTGGGGAGACAAAGAGAGTGTTAAGGAGGGAGTGAGAGAGAGAGATTGAGTGGTCTTAGGGGGAGAGGGAGAGAGAGACTGTTGGGAAGTTAGAGAGAGATAAGGAGAGAGGCAAAGAGAAAGAGAAGATTTAGAGAGCGAGAGATAGATACATTGGATAAAGAGAGAGAGGAAAGTTATAGAAACAAAGAGGAATGTGTTGGACAGAGAAAGAGTGATAGAGTGAGTGTGTGTTGGGGGGAGAGAGAGAATGAGAAACAGAGAGAGAGAGAGAGACTAGGAAAGAGAAAAATTTTAAAGAAAGAGAGACTTAGAGAGTGTGAAGTTTTGGAGAGAGAAAGTTGTTTCAAGGAGAGAAAGAGAGTAAGTGAGAGAAAGAGAAGATTTAGAGAGAAAGAGAGATAAAGAGAGAGAAGTTTTAGAGACCGATACAAGGAGGGAAGAGAGAGTGAGAAGTTTTAGAAAGTGAGTGAGAGGGAGAAAGAGAGAGAGATAGAGAGTGTCAAGTTCAATTTCTTCCATTATGCCATACCCTTTTATTTAGTTTTTAGAGAGTGAGTGAGAGAGAGAGAGGGGGGAGAGTGGGAGCGAGTTTGTGTTGGGGGGAGAGGGAGAAAGTGCTAGGGAGACAGAGAGACTATTGAGGAGGGAGTGAGAGAGACAGAGAGGGAGAGAGATATTGTTGTGAAGTTAGAGAGAGACAAGGAGAGAGGTAAAGAGCGAGAGAAGTTTTAGAGAGCAAAAGAAATGTTGGACAAAAAGAGAGAGGGAAGTTTTAGAGACAGAGAGTGACATGTTAGACAGTGAGTGTGATAGAGAGTGTGCGTGTGTGTGTGTTAGGAGGAGAGAGAACAAGAGGCAAGACAGAATAGGAGAGTTAGGGGGAGAGAGAGTGTGTGAGAGAGAGAGACTGGGAGAGAGAAAGTTTTAGGGAGTCATTGAAAGAGAAAAAAGGTGAAAGAGAGAGAAATTTTATACAGAGAGTTGTTTTAGATGGAAAAGAAGAGTAAGTGGAGGGAAAAAGGGAAAGAAAAGGAGAGAGAGAAGATTCAAAGAGACAGAGAGAGAGAAGTTTTTGAAGCAAGACAAGGATAGAAAGAGAGAGGGGTGGCAAGAGAGAAGTTTTAGAGATAGAATGAGAAGGACAAAGAGAGAGACAGAGAGTGTTGAGTTTAATTTCTTCTATTATGCCATATCCTTTTTCTTAGTTTTAGAGAGTAAGTGAGAGACAGCAAGGGAGAGATAGAGGGAGAGACATGATCGAGAGAGAACAAGAGAGAGTGAGAGTGAGATAGAGAAAGTGAGATAAACAAACTGGGAGAGAGAAAAGTTTTAGAAAGACAATGAGAGGGGGAAAGAGAGTGAGAGAAGTTTTAAGGAGAGAGGCACAAAGAGAGAGAGAAGTTTTAGAGGGAGAAAGAGAGTAAGTGAGAGAGAAAGAGGGAGAGAAAGAGCAGTTTTAGAGAGCAAGCCAAAGAGTAAAAGAGAGAGAGGTGTGGAGAGAGAGTGAGAGAAAGAGAAGTTTTAAAGAGTGAGTGAGAGGGAGAGGGAGAGAGACAGAGAGAGTGTCAAGTTTAATTTCTTCCATTGCACCATACCCTTTTTCTTAGTTTTAGAGAGTGAGGAGAGGCAAAGATAGAGACACAAAGAGAGAGAGGAAGAGAGAGTTTGTGTTGGGGAGAGAGAGCGAAAGAGAATGCATTAGGGAGACAAAGAGGAAGAGTTGAAGAGGGAGCGAGAGAGATAGACAGAGGGTGTTAGCAAGAGGGGAGAGAGAGAGGGAGTGAGGTAATTTAGAGAGAAATAGATATGTTGGGCAAAGAAAGAGGGAAGTTTTAGAGAGAGAGAGGGATGTGTTGATGGAGATAGAGTGATAGAGTGTGTGTGTGTGTTCGAGAGAAATAGAATGTAAGAGAAAGAGAGTGTGTTAAGACCATTCCTTCCATTATACAATACCCTTTTTCTTAGTTTTAGAGACATAAAAAGAGAGACGGAGTATATCTTGGGGGGGAGAGAGAGAGAGAGAGAGAGAAAGAGGATTTAGTGAGAGAGAGTGAGACATGATTGAGAGAGAGAGAGGACACTAGGTAGATAGATAGAGCGAGTGTGTATGTATGTGTGTTGGGAAGAGAGAGAAAGAGAAAGAAATAGAGAGTACAATAGAGATGGAGAGAGACAAAGAGCAAGAAAGAGGGACACTATGTTGGAAGAGTGATAGAGGGGAGAGAAGGAGAGGAAGAGAGAGCTTGTGTTGGGGAGACAAAGAGAGTGTTGAGGTAGGAGTGAGAGAGATAGAGTGAGTGAGTGTTAAGGGGAGAGGGAGGAAGGGAGGACAGAAGAGAGAGAAAGATAAAGGGAGAGGAAGTCTAAGAGATAGAGAGACATGCTGGACAAAGAGAGAGTGTGTGTTGGGGAGATAGAGAGAGAGTATTGAGGTGGGAGTGAGAGTGATAGGGAGAGGGAGAGAGAAAGAGAAGGAGAGAAAGAAGGAGAAGTTTTAGAGATAGAGAGAGAGAGTGAGTGATCAAAGAAACTGAGAAAGAGAGAGAGATAATGATTGGGGGAGAGAGAGTATTAGGGAAGGAGCAAGAGAGATAGAAAGAGGTTGTTGGAGGGAGCACGAGAACAAGAGACAAAGAGAAAGAGAGAGAGAGAATGGAAGTTAGGGAGGAATTTTCATACATCAACGTTATCTAAAAATAATTATACCTTCGACACATTCTTTAGTGATCCATAGAAATCCTTGCATGTCTATTTTCATATGGAACAAGAATTACTATTGTTTTAATTGCATATTCCAAGATATGACCCATTTTTTACAAATTGTTCAGAATAAACATGAACCAATCTTCTCCTAATTCTATCACTTAGTTGATTATTTTATCCACATCCAATCAAGATACATGAGTAATCATTTTGAAGCTTGAGATGTTTAGATTCAGAAAATTAAAAATCTCTTCTATTAGATGTGAAGAGCTTCAGATATATACTATCTTTAACTACTGTGCAAAAAACCCAAAAATTAAAAACAAATTTAATGAATCCCAACCCCAAACAAGTAAAGGGAAAGAATTAGAAATAGAAGATGACGAAAATCTTCAAGATCCATAACAATTTACAAAGCTACCAAAACCTCCAAAATATGACCAATTTATCAATACCATTCAGAGAACTACATATAAAAAATGGTATCTCAATTCAATTTGGTAGTCAATAATGAATTTCATAAAGCTATAGTAACATTAATCCATTAAGGAGCAAATGTGAACTATATCCAAGAGGGATTAATTCCTACTAAGTATTATGAATGGACCACTAAAAGTCTTCATGGAACAAATAATTTATGGTAAAGCAATAATTGAATGAAATATAGATGATCTAACTGAGCATATAATAATGAGAAAACTTAATGAAATGACAATGGCAACAACCGCCTATAAAAAATTCAATAACAATGGTAAAGCCACTGCCCAATTAATAATTTTAGGATTTAAAGGAATTCTAAACGACTAATAGGATAACCTTATCACAAAAGCTGACAAGAATAATATTCTAAATTTAATAAAACTTGAACCTATTACCCAGCAAGAAATAGGAACTCAAGTAGAAGATCCCGATTTGAAATATAAATAGTATGTGTGCTTATATAATCATAGAAATACATAATACACAATTATAAATATGCCCACAAAGAAATAGGAAGCCACTACATGCATAGAAATAGGAAGACGTGTGTGTATATACAAATATGCAAGAATGAAAATAGGAAGACATGTTGGGACATAGCAAATGCATGTGCACGCATAGAGTGAGGGGATAGGGGTAGAGAGAGTTAACTCACTATATTATGGTTGTAGTACCTATGATTTCCTCTCAAGATGACCAAACTTACTTGTATCCTAATAAAACATATACATAAGCTTAGGGCTTTCATGCAACATATGGCAATACAGATCAACAAAGGCAATGCCAACCTACATGACAGTCAGGAAGTCAATTTCAATTGCAAGTGAATATATATATAACATCAGCTAAACAAAAAAAAGGTCATGAAAATAATATAACATAAAATGCATCATATTCAAAAACCTTATTTGAACACTCATAACATTTGGCCTAACAAATAATGAATAGATGGAAGAATGACCATAATTGGGAATGGTTGCAACTACATTAATGGAGGATGGGAAGAAAACCAATAGGAAAAGAAAATTAGATAAATTCTATATTACCACAATGAATGCCAATAGTCATCTATAAAGAGATATCTAAGTAAAATTAAATAATGATATGCCCATAATTGAACAATATAAGATTTATAAGAAATGGTTCAAAGCAAGCTAAAATCAAATTAAGTAGTTTTTAGAGAATGCAAGAGCAAGAGAGAGAGAATATTTAGAGTGTGTGTGACAAAAAGAAAAGTTTTAGAAAGAGAAAGACAGAGAGTAGAGGGAGAGACAAAGATAAAAATGTTTTAAAGATAAAGAGAGAAGAAAAAGTTCAAGAGAGGGGGAGAGAAGTTTGAGAGAAAGAAATGCGTGTATATATAGAGAGTGAGAGGAGGAGAGAGAGACAAATTCTAGAGAGGAGAGAGAGTGTGTGCTTATATAATCCAATCACATAAATGTACAGCACACAATTACAAACATGCCCACAAACAAACAAAAAGCCACTGCATGCATAGAAATAGGATGACGTGCAGGAAGATGCATGTATATATGAAGATGCAAGAATAGAAACAAGACGTGCATTGTGGAGGGATAGGTGTAGAGAGAGAACTCACTTGCATTGTGGTTGTAGTACTCATGATTCCATTCCTCTCACAAAACCAAACTTACTTGTATCTTGATAATGCCTATGCACAAACTCAGGGCTTTCATGCAACATATGGTAGTACCGATCAACAAAGGCATTACCATCCTTTATGGCAATTAGGGAAGTCAAATACATTGACATTAACAACGAAACATGTCAACTTTCAATTGCATGTGAACATACATACAACATTAACTGAGCCAAAAAAATAGGTGTAACTTTAAGAAAATAATTTATCATAAAAGGCATCATATTTAAACACTTTATATGAGCACTTATAATATCCACCTAACACATCCCTAACTGAACAAATTAAGCATTGTCTTCCAAGTTACAAAGAATAAAATAATAGAACATAAAACATGATAATGTACTAAATTTCTTACAATACTACTCTTCTGTAAAACTAAATAGTGATGGATTTAGCAATTGCAAAAGTTTAGGAGAATTATCTATTCAAGCAACAAGCAAAGTCTCAAAGAAAGACAACACATAACCGATCAACCCTAACTTCTCTCTTATTAAAATTCTAAAAAACATCAACGTCAAAAATCATAAATTACCATAACCTGTCCAATTGCGGAAATATACAACAAGATATTATTAAATAGAGTACAAAAAGTATACCATGTAATAAAGTAAAGATGTATCAAAAACATTAAAAGAAAACCTGTACTATTGTTAATGTCTCATTTTTTTGTGTGTGAAAGAGAGTAATCTTAAAAAGAGAGAGAAATAAGTTTTAGAAAGAGGGAGAGAGAGAGAGAGGGAGAATGAAAAGTTTTAGAGAGAGAAGCACAACGAGAAGAGAGAGAACTTTGGGAAAGAGAGCAAAAAAGAGAAGGGAAGAGAGAGACAGAGAAAGAAAGACAAGTTTAAGAGAAAGAGGAGTTTTAGAGAAACAGGGAGAAAGAGGAAAAAAAATTTAGAAGAGAGAAGAAAGGAGAAGAGGGAGAAAGAGAGATAGAGATAGAAGTTTTAGAGAGAAGAGGAGGAAAAGATAGAGTGAGAAAATTTTTGAGAGGGAGACAAATAGAAGTTTTGGTGAGAGAGAGAAGGTTAGAATGGGAAAAAAGATGGGGAGACAAGTTTTAGAGAATGCAAGAGCAAGAGAGAGAGAATATTTAGAGTGTGTGTGACAAAAAGATAAGTTCTAGAAAGAGAGAGACAGAGAGTAGAGGGAGAGACAAAGATAAAAATGTTTTAAAGATAGAGAGAGAGGAAAAAGTTCAAGAGAGGGGGAGAGGGAGGGAGAGAAAAGTTTGAGAGAAAGAAATGCGTGTATATATAGAGAGTGAGAGGAAGAGAGAGAGACAAATTCTAGAGAGGAGAGAGAGAGTGTGCTTATATAATCTGATCACAGAAATGTACAGTACACAGTTACAAACATGCCCACAAACAAACAAAAAGCCACTGCATGCATAGAAATAGGATGACGTGCACATATATAAATATGCAGGAAGATGCATGTAGATATGAAGATGCAAGAATAGAAACAAGACGTGCATTGTGGAGGGATAGGTGTAGAGAGAGAACTCACTTGCATTGTGGTTGTAGTACCCATGATTCCATTCCTCTCATGAAACCAAACTTACTTGTATCTTGATAATGCCTATGCACAAACTCAGTTCTTTCATGCAACAATGGCAATTAGAGAAGTCAAATACATTGACATTAATAACGAAATATGTCAACTTTCAATTGCATGTGAACATACATACAACATTAACTGAGCCAAAAAAATAGGAGTAACTTTAAGAAAATAATTTATCATAAAAGGCATCATATTTAAATACTTTATATGAGCACTTATAATATCCACCTAACACATCCCTAACTGAACAAATTAAGCATTGTCTTCCAAGTTACAAAGAACAAAATAATAGAACATAAACCATGATAATGTACTAAATTTCTTACAATACTACTCTTCAATAAAACTAAATGGTAATGGATTTAGCAATTGCAAAAGTTTAGGAGAATTATCTATTCAAGCAACAAGCAAAGTCTCAAAGAAAGACAACACATAACCGATCAACCTTAACTTCTCTCTTATTAAAATTCTAAAACACATCAATGTCAAAAATCATAAATTACCATAACCTGTCCAATTGCGGAAATATACAACAAGATATTATTAAATAGAGTACAAAAAGTATACTAGGTAATAAAGTAAAGATGTATCAAAAAAAGTAAAAGAATACCTGTACTATTGTTAATGTCTCATTCTTTTGTGTGTAAACGAGAGTAATTTTAAAGAGAGAGAGAAATAAGTTTTAGAAAGAGGGAGAGGGAGAGAGAGGGAGAATGAAAAGTTTTAGAGAGAGAAACACAACGAGAAGAGAGAGAAGTTTGGGAAAGAGAGCAAAAAAGAGAAGGGGAGAGAGAGACAAAGAGAAAGAAAGACAAGTATAAGAGAGAGAGGAGTTTTAGAGAAACAGGGAGAATGAGAAAAAAAATTTAGAAGAGAGAAGAAAGGAGAAGAGGGAGAAAGAGAGATAGAGATAGAAGTTTTAGAGAGAAGAGGAGGAAAAGATAGAGTGAGAAAATTTTTGAGAGGGAGACAAATAGAAGTTTTGGTGAGAGAGAAGGTTAGAATGGGAAAAAAGATGGGAAGACAAGTTTTAGAGAATGCAAGAGCAAGAGAGAGAGAATATTTAGAGTGTGTGTGACAAAAAGATAAGTTCTAGAAAGAGAGAGACAGAGAGTAGAGGGAGAGACAAAGATAAAAATGTTTTAAAGATAGAGAGAGAGGAAAAAGTTCAAGAGAGGGGGAAAGGGAGGGGGAGAAAAGTTTGAGAGAAAGAAATGCGTGTATATATAGAGAGTGAGAGGAAGAGAGAGAGACAAATTCTAGAGAGGAGAGAGAGTGTGTGCTTATATAATCCAATCACAGAAATGTACAGTACACAGTTACAAATATGCCCACAAACAAACAAAAAGCCACTGCATGCATAGAAATAGGATGACGTGCATATATATAAATATGCAGGAAGATGCATGTATATATGAAGATGCAAGAATAGAAACAAGACGTGCATTGTGGAGGGATAGGTGTAGAGAGAGAACTCACTTGCATTGTGGTTGTAGTACCCATGATTCCATTCCTCTCACGAAACCAAACTTACTTGTATCTATAATGCCTATGCACAAACTCAGGGCTTTCATGCAACATATGGTAGTACCGATCAACAAAGGCATTACCATCCTTTATGGCAATTAGGGAAGTCAAATACATTGACATTAACAACGAAACATGTCAACTTTCAATTGCATGTGAACATACATACAACATTAACTGAGCCAAAAAAATAGGTGTAACTTTAAGAAAATAATTTATCATAAAAGGCATCATATTTAAACACTTTATATGAGCACTTATAATATCCACCTAACACATCCCTAACTGAACAAATTAAGCATTGTCTTCCAAGTTACAAAGAATAAAATAATAGAACATAAACCATGATAATGTACTAAATTTCTTACAATACTACTCTTCTGTAAAACAAACATGCCCACAAACAAACAAAAAGCCACTGCATGCATAGAAATAGGATGACATGCATATATATAAATATGCAGGAAGATGCATGTATATATGAAGATGCAAGAATAGAAACATGGTGAGAGAGTGAAGGTTAGAATGGGAAAAAACATGGGGAGACAAGTTTTAGAGAATGCAAGAGCAAGAGAGAGAATATTTAGAGTGTGTGTGACAAAAAGATAAGTTCTAGAAAGAGAGAGACAGAGAGTAGAGGGAGAGACAAAGATAAAAATGTTTCAAAGATAGAGAGAGAGGAAAAAGTTCAAGAGAGGGGGAGAGGGAGGGGGAGAAAAGTTTGAGAGAAAGAAATGCGTGTATATATAGAGAGTGAGAGGAAGAGAGAGAGACAAATTCTAGAGAGGAGAGAGAGTGTGTGCTTATATAATCCAATCACAGAAATGTACAGTACACAGTTACAAACATGCCCACAAACAAACAAAAAGCCACGCATGCATAGAAACAGGATGACGTGCATATATATAAATATGCAGGAAGATGCATGTATATATGAAGATGCAAGAATAGAAACAAGACGTGCATTGTGGAGGGATAGGTGTAGAGAGAGAACTCACTTGCATTGTGGTTGTAGTACCCATGATTCCATTCCTCTCACGAAACCAAACTTACTTGTATCTTGATAATGCCTATGCACAAACTCAGGGCTTTCATGCAACATATGGTAGTACCGATCAACAAAGGCATTACCATCCTTTATGGCAATTAGGGAAAGAGTGTGTGAGAGAAAGACAAGTTTTAGAGACGGAGACAAATAGGCAGAGGAGGAGAGACAAAGATAAAGCAGTTTTACGAAGAGGATGAGAGGAAGGGAAGAGAGAGAAGTTTGAGAGAAAGATATATATATATATATATATGTACATGTATATATTTGTAGAGAGAGAGAGAGGGGAGAGACATTTTAGAGAGGAAAGAGAGTGTGCTTATATAACCCAATCATAAAAATGTATATTGCACAGAGTTATATGAATATGCCTACAACGAAACAAGAAAATACTGCATGCATAGAAACACAGACGTATGTACATATGACTATGCAAGAATAGAAACAAGAAGATATGCTTGGACATAGAGAATGCATGTGCACGCATAGAGGGGAGGGATTGGGGTAAAGAGAGATAACTTACTTGTATTATGAAAGGTCAATGTTGATATTGATAAAGATGCTTATATAGGGCCTTAACTAGATGATAGTATGGTACCAAAGAAAAAAGAAATGAGCATCTCAAGTGACCGTCTTACTCATATCAAGTAAATAAGCCACAAGGTTTAAATTTAATAATTAGGAAATGAAAAAAAATGATTATGACTTTAACAAAATAATTTATCATAATATGCATCAAATTTAAACATCTTGTATAAACACGTATAATATTTAGCTTAAAAGATGGAAGAATGATCATAATTGAAAATGGTTGCAACTTCATTGAACGAAGATGGGAAAAAAACCAATAAAAAAAAAATAGCTATTGTATAACGTAACAAGAAATGTGAATGCCCATAGATATCAAAGTAACATTAAATAATGATGCATTCCTAACTGAACATTACTAGGCTCACAAAAAGCACTTTAAAGCAAGCAAAAATCAAATTAAGCAATGTCTATAGAATTACAAAGAAGAGTATAATAACAGACCTCTACTAGATTTCTTACTCATACTGCTCCACTGTAAAACCAAATGGGAATGAATTTAGCAATTGCCAAAATTTGAGAGAATTAATTATTAAAGAAACAAACATTGCCTCAAAAAAAGACATTGCATAATCCAGCAACCTTAATTTTCGAATTCAAAAATGCATGAATATAAAAAATCACAGATTATAAGAACCTGTCAAGGTGCGGATAAATTCAACACAATGTTGTTATATAGGTCATAAAAAATATCTCGCATTAAAAAAGAATAATATATCAAAAAGTTAAACTAAAACCTATACTGTTATTAATGTCTCATTCATCAAAATAATGCTCCTAGAATGGCACAAGTGCCTTGACTATACTATTTGATTAATCAAATGTTCAAGAGAGTAAAATGTTACCATAGTATGCAAGCATATTAAAAAAGGATTAAACTTCTAGAACATAATAAAGTGAAGAAGAGACAACATGACATAGAACACTAGGTCAACAAGACTCTCAATAGTGACTAATCTCTGAATAATTCAATAATCAATAACACTATCCTTCAAGTTATAAAATATGGCCAATTCATAAACATCCAAAAGAAACAACCAAACAGGCAATAAACTAGAATAGGATATTCCTATCTAAACTTAAGATAAAATCTCAAATTGAAAAAATCAAAATTCCCAAATATTATATTCCTATCTAAATGTGCTATTCATAGACATCCAAGACAAACAACTAAATAGGCAATAAACTAAAACAAGATATTCCTATCTAAACTTAGGATAAATTCACTAATTGCACAAATCAAAATTCCCAAATTAAAAACCCTACTTGTTCAAAATAAATAACTAAAACTGTCAATATTGTCATCACTACAACTCAAAAGCCTTAATGACTTCAATTTTGCTTACCTGCCATCATATTAAAATGATGAACTGCATTCTTGTTAATCTTGCTCAGGCCCAAAAGAGAAGAAAATGACAAGAACTTGTTAATCTTGTTCAGCCACAAAGGATTAAATTTCTATTAGAAAAACATATATTTAATTACAAAAAAAGAAGATACTGTTGTGAGCAAAGATAGAATAAGACTTCCAAGTTTAAGTCAGCAATCTCTGTAAGTAATAACACATCCAAGCATGCTCCGCAAAGTAAAGTAGATCTTCAAACCAATATACATTTGAAAAGGAGTGGACCCACTATTAGGAGACTAAAAGGCATACCAATATGTAAGAATCTTTTACAAAGTTACACTTATGTTAGGACCAGGGGGAGACACTTATGTGTTTCGCTAATTTTCAATTCATGTTTTGTCTATTTAAGCAATACCTTTTACTGGCACCTGACAATTTTTGCTTTGCATGAGAATGCATTTTTAAAAAAATGAGGATGGCTTATGACAAAGGATATGCAACTTGGTACTTTGGCCTTTTAAAGGAGAGATCAATGGATTGATCAATAACCCATTGCCCCAATTTAAGCGAGTCAAAGTGTTGGAAACTTTGGCAGTAATACCTTTGGAGATCAAGCTTGATTCTTTTTGGTGGGTTATAGCCCCATAGGAGAAGCTTCTTTATATCTTTCTGAGTCTCTCTTTTCTTTAAAGGTGGGTCATTTGGGTATGGGTTTTTCTATTTGATCACCCCCAATTTAGATTTTGACTGCCCATGAGCAAAAAATGTTGAAAAGAGTTTTTCTTAACTCATTCTCTTTTATTATCCAAGTCATGCCTCAAGGGAATGCTCATAATAATTATTCAATTCTCTGGAATCGAAAGTGTGCTGTTAAGCACTCACTCTAATTCCTCTAGTATTTGCACTTTAGTTAAGTGTTTACTCTAATCACTCTTAAGTGTTTGCACTCTCTAACATGTTTGCACATACAGATACCCCATAGGCTTGTTTTCGTGTCCCTCTCCACTTCAATTAGTTCACCATATTAGCCAAGATCACTAGGACTTTACATAGCTTGTAATGTAAGGCTTAGGTAATAGGTATGAATAAGAGCAAAGGATTTATCAAATAAGGAGAGTATGAAGTATTGAGCATATGATGTCTAATTTTTCACTTTTTCTTTTTTGGATAAGCTTGTGGCTCAAGATGAAATCCATTTCTCTTTACTAGTCTCTTTTTTTTTACAGCTAGCCCCTTGTTTTTTAGTCTAGCACTTTTCTTTTTCATTTTCTTTCTCAATATTTTCTTCTGTTTTTTTTTTCCTTTTTTTTTCTTTTTCACATAGTTTGGAAGGATGATTTCAATCCTTTCACTTGAGCCTTAGATTGTTGCTCATAGCATTTTACCTTTTTGTTAGTAAGGATACTCCTTTTAGCTCTCCTTCAAGGTAGAGTAATAGATTTTCAAATTGAAAGGTTAAAGCTGGCATAGGTCAAAGGAAGGAAGTTGAATGGTGATCTTACCATCCTTTTATAGGCTCAAATAGGTGACTATGGGAGTTTTAATGTTAGGGTTTGGCTTGAAAGGCTCAAACTGTCCAAAGATGGCCTAGGTCATTTCTTGAATAATGCGGTATCCAACAAATAGCCTCAACGGGCATTTAGACAAGTTCTAGGGTATCCATTTTCTCACGACAAGTACACTCTCACTATAGGCTCTCTTTTTCATTTTTCTTTAATTAGAAGACACTCGGTCATCCAAGAGAATTAAGTATTCAAGCAAATCAATTTTATCATTGGCAATTGGATTTATTAAGAATGAGATTAAGAAAAATTTTCTTCATTTATTAGCTCATGAGTGTCAATATTTGGGATAAACCATATTCCCCCAGTGTTTATTTAGTCTAATAGGCAAAAGAAATTGGATGAAAAGTAATGCATTCATCATGCTAAGCATTTTATTGAATTGAAAGGTGTGCCTATACAAACTTCTTGCTAAGGCCTTGGGTAGGGCTATTAGCAGGTGCCATAAAATAAAAACTTAAAAAGATGCAAAATAAATATGAAGGTAGGAAAAAGTGCAACTTAGTAGGTGGTGCAAGAATAGATCCACTATCTCAAGCTAACTGGTTCTCTTCCAATGACAAAATCTTGATTTTGCCCATACCGCTCTAGTGTTGAGTTTTTGGATTGTCATGATTAGGTAAGGGATTATTATGAATATCTGGTCTTGGTTGCTCAAGCTCAAAAGTTAACCACTTGGAAGTAAATAATACATTATTGGTATGCAAATGAGAACGTATGCATATGAATGTGATACCATGCATGAAGCTAAAAGTGTGCAACTTATGCAAAAGAGGCCAAGTGTTAATGAAGACTGCATGCTTTTTTTTTAAGACCTATTTCTACCCCTATTGGTAAAGGTCTACATCTCATAGGCAAATCCCTAAATTATCCCCTATTCTAATTTATCTTGTCAAAGAAAGAGTTTTAGAAATCTTAAAAAGCTATTCTTTTTTTTTACCCCCATCTATCCTAAAAGTAAATAAACCTTAGGTTTAGGGACTTCGAACATATAGAAATCTTAAACAGCTATTCTTTTTTTTTTTACCCCCATCTATCCTAAAAGTAAATAAACCTTAGGTTTAGGGACTTCATACATATAGAAATAAGATGTATGTGACAAAGAAATTGTATTTAAAACATAATTATAAACATGTGAAAAGATAAAAGAAATGTTCCTCATTGTGTCTAATTTCAGGTAAGTCCTAGGTCCTTGTTCACTCTCATGGGCTTAGGCCAGCACTTCCTCTCATAAGGGATAGCTCTAAGGTTATTATTAGTGCAAAGGTAGGTTCTATGTTTCTTACATCAGGTCCCCAAATTGCCCTTGGAAGGATAAATTTGAATGGGGTGTTTCGGGCGCAATACAAAATTAAAAATTAAAAATTAAAAACCATACTAGTGGAAAAGTCAGTAACCCCAACAGGCTATATAATACAAAATTCTAGAGAAGATGAAGGATCAAAGTATGATTAAATGGGACTGAGTTAAACTAACTTCGAAAAAGAAGATACCTGCTCTCAAATATATGGTGCAATAGAAGGAGCAAGCAAAAAAGTGGTACTAAATTAGTGTAATCCCATAATCGATTAAGAACTTCTACTATGAGACAAGGAAGAACATAGAAGCCACAGTAAGATCTAACCGTAAGCACAAAGAGGGGGTTGGGTAGGAAAGCAGTCATAAAAAGAATGCAGAAAATCAACTCCATAGAAACAGGAAGAACAAATTATATACCTCCATTCGGACACGCATGGTTTCCAACAAACCAACCAATCCAGAAGCATTCTGAGACTAGGACACGACACTTCCACTTTTACTGCGCCCAAGCTTTCTCATCAACCTGGACTTTTTATCTTTCTTTTTTTCCTTTGCTGGAACAATCAAACCCCTATTTATTGAACAAGAAACATATAAAAGATGAGCTACTTTAACATGGAAAAATATGCCTTCAAATTAAACAATTCATGGAAAGATACCCTGTGGCTCCAGCGCATGCCAAGAGGATTTCATATGCAGTTTCACGGATATCATCATCTGTGATACCTAGAAACAGTAACACCTCAAATTAAGAAAAATTTCATAGGTTAAGTTTTACCTTTCATGCTAATATAAATTTTAAAACCATCCAAGAGTTCTGTTAGTGGCCAACTTTAATCAGCATATCCAAATTTTGGGGGCAGAAAGGGTGCCTCATAATTTTGCATACAATCATCATAACATTAATTCTATTTTCAGGAAAGAAGTATTAGAATATACTAAGAAATAATTGCACAAATTCATCATAGTTTACGACATCTTATTGGCTTAGGATAAGATGATAACCTTTGCTTGATCTATAGCTCACATAAAACAATGAGGTTTAACCCTTTTTTTTTTAGTCAGTAAATGAGATTTAACCTTTCTAGCAACATTGAGCTGACATTATACATTCCAGCGTAGGAAGGCCATGTCATTATTGTCAGAAATTTTTTGTATGTTATTAGTGAATGTCAAGGTTATAATAGTCATTATATGGATCCCAAACACATTATTGACATAACAGGAGGCTACCTTTCTGTGTAGTGTGTAGACTTCAATTTTCCTGATAATTTAGTCTCTCTATGTACATTCTCTACCATTCAACATAAACACTACAAAATAAGGGTCTAATGTTTATACTTTTCGCTGCAGAAGCCTAACTCTGGGACTACACATTTCCCTACATCTAAATCAGTTTTCCCACAGCATTACAAAAGCTAAACTTGGCTAGTCATGGAGAGATAAGAACAAATGGAAATTATAAGACATGTTATCTACCTATTAGAAGGCCCAAGAGCAAGCATAGAACTATTGTACTCTTGATTATACAAGTTTACACCTAAGCAATCACTTCTTTGAAGAAGTTATTACCACCAAAATTTTAAACGATGCAGGTTCAGAAAAGGTTAGGTCTTCTTATTTTCATGGCATTCCATGTATTTTCTTCCAAAAACTATTCCCTAGCTCCTGTGCATTGAGCAGATAACCAGAGCTCATAATAGCTGGACTGTATAGGATTCAGGGGTAAGAATTATCTAACAGCCAAATGTTTTAGAGCAATCACCTGTTGAAAAGGAAGACAATTTTACTGCAAGATCAGAAGCATCATTTAAAGTCCTTCTTGTCCTGATATTCTCTACCTCAGCATCATAATCGTCCTCAAAGTCTTCAATATCATCTACTGTCAGCTCTTTCTCTTGTGTAGAATCAAAAGACTCTGATCTTGATACACTTGACACAACTGGAGATGGTGCAAAAATAGGAGGCGGTGTGGAAACAGAAACAGGAGGTGGTGTGGAAATAGGAATTGGCGGTGGAGCCCTTTTAGGAGGTGAACCTGAAGATTCAGGATCGGTGACCAAATAAAAATCACCAACTGAACCTGTATCACTCTGGTCAAGGCAGAAGCATTCCAAGTTTAAACATGATGCTCACATGCAATTACACAAAAGTTTGAATGAGGAAAAAAACATGACTCACAAAGCATGAATAAAAATATTGAGCAGAAGAATTATGAACATGCATCATAATTTCAGTAAGTTTCAAAGTACAAAAGTCAATAGTCATTGGAGAGTGCAGAAGCCGAAAACGTTTATCATTCTTCAGAGTGCACTAAAGGACCTTCATACATAAATGAAAAATATAAAAGATCAATAGGCCCAAGCCATAGCATACCATTTGAGGTAACCCGGTGTGGTCATGATAATCTCTAATTGCTTCAGAAAGTTCAAGCATTAAGCCTACATATAAGGGAATGTGATTAAGACAAGAACTTAAAAAAAAGTAATACGTATGAAAACACAAGGGAAAGAACCACTTTCAACTTACTCTTTTTAGCACAGTTGAGGACATAATCAACACTGACTTGATCCAGATCTACATCATCCAGAGTAACTGCCCCAGGAGGCATGACAACTTTCTTGATTAAGCTACCTGACAGTATAAAATCAAGAAGAATTCGTCTGTCCCTGCGGTACCGCTGCAGAAGCTCAATGGCATTTTCTCTGCAATTTATCAGATTATCACTAATAACAGGAAATATACCAGAATTTGGGTTGAAGAAATTTGATGAGATAAAGGTACACTTACTCTTCCATGGCAAGCTAACCCTTTACAATGCTGAACTGCAACAAAACTTAGCAATTGTGCTATTTCTACAACATGAGAGATGGAGAAAAAATTTAAGATTCAGAAAGATAAATTAAAACAAAAAAATTCTGAAAAGTGCACACTACAACACTTCAGAGATGACAATCACTTCTCTCTGGAAAATTGCAATCCCGCATTGCCAGAGTGAAATAAGGTTGGGCCAACAATCCGGTTAAAGAAAGAAGAATAAAGCATTATGGGGCTCGGCACGTTGTTTGTACCCAGTAACCAGATTAAATAGGACCCAGTTCAGATTCTTTCAGCATTTCAACCAAAACAAAAGAAAATCAAGAACACAATAACCCATTTTATTAATTTGAATTCACATTTTTCCCAGCAAGCAGAGAGTACCATGATCTTTCGCAACACCAAACAGAGCACTATACAAGCTCAAAGCAAAATGACCGAAAACTTGAAGAAAGGCAGAAAATTAAAGCCAAAAGTAGATAAGAAAATGGATCTTCGAAATGCAGAGAATGGGACTCAGACCAAAGCTTACTTCTTTAAAAAAGTCAAATGGGTATTTGATATGGATACGAAAATTGAATCTGTGGGAGCGGAATTGAAAGGGTCAGTTGTGAAGACTTCGGAAAGCAGAGAGCTGGCTGAGGTGGAAGTTCTCTGAGTGAACAGCGAAAGATCCGGTGAGGAGCTCCGTCAGAGAGATAGACCTGAATGGGAGTGGAGGTAGCAAATCCGAGCTCACATCTCCAAGCGTGGATCCAATCTATCTCTACGATTTGACAAATTACTTATTTTAGGAACGTAATTCCTTATTTAATTTAATAAGAAATTTTAGAATGAACATATGCGTTTACCATGATTTTTTAAGAAAAAATATATACATATTTTATTACTTAAAATATTTTTTATTTAACGGATAAAAGTAATTTTTTAAAATTATTAAAATATTAAAATAAATAAATTTTTTATTAAATTATTTATAATTATATTTTTAATTAAAAATTTTAATAAACATATATTTTTTTTAGTTATTATAAAAATAAAAAATATTTTTATTTACAAATAAATATTAATAATTATATAACACTCATATAATTATTAATATATAATATTTTTATAAATTATTTGAATGAATTTAATTATAATAAAAAATAAAATTTTATTCTAATAAACAAAATTCACTATCTAAATTAGATAAAATAAAAATTAATATAAATTAAATAAAATATCAAATAAATAATTATAAGATATTATTATTTTAAATTAAAATTTAAATATATCAATATTTCTTAAATTATCTTTTACACTATATTATATTAAATTAATATAAGTAATTTATTTGTCTAATTAAATAATAAATAATATTTAAAAATAATAAATGATAAAAAAAATTATTTATCCCTTATATAAAAGTTCATATTAATATATTATAAATTAAACATTAAAAAATAAATTTGGAACAAATAAAGTATAAAATAATTCATTAATTAAAATTTTAAAAGATTATAAAAAATATTAAAAAGACTGAATATATATTTGCATATTAAAAATGGCCAAATTTCTTAAAACCCTTTTACTTCTTTCTCCTTTCATTTCCTCTGTTCGTTTCTTTTCTGCACAAATTCATATCATAATTTTACTTCTAATCAATGCATCACTACCAACATCAATATTTAATTCCTTTCAAAAAATCAATATTTAATCATTATTTTATTATAAATATATAAAAAAAAAGTTCCCTATGTCTTTCTCAGATGTTTATAAAAGATTTTAAAAAAAGTTATTCTTATAAAAGTTTATCTATAAATATTTTATAAAATTAAGTATAAAATATTAAATTTTACATAAAAATATTAAAATAGACAAAATTTGTCAAGTTGATCCACTCTTGTATATATGCAACTTTTTAAAACCTCTTTATTTGTTTAAAACTTCTTTCGCTTTCTCTCAAAAACTTCTATTTGTCTCTTTCTCTCTTTGCCTAAAATTTGTCTCTCACTAACTCTATCTCTCTCCCACCCCATCACACTCACACACCCACTCCCTCTCTCTTGCAATCTCCCTCCAAAATTTCTCTCTCTCTCTCTCTCTCTCTCTCTCTCTCTTAGAATCTTCTCCATCTCCCTCTCACTCTCACTTTTTCCAACACTCACACACTCTCTCACCTTGCCCAACAAACTCTCTTTGTTTCTCCTTAACTCTCTTTCTCTCTCCATCTCTAGATCTCTACCCCTCAATCTCACTCTCCAAAACCTCTCTTTCTCTCTCTCTCTCTCTCTCTCTCTCTCTCTCTCTCTCTCTCTCTCTCTCTCTATATATATATATATATATATATATCTCTTAAACTTCTTTATCTCCCACTCTCTCCCTCTGAAACATCACTTTATCTCCCTCCATCTTCTCTCTCTTCCTCTTGCTCTCTGTCTCTCGCTCCAAAACTTCTCTTTCTTACTTTCTTTCCCTCTCTCTCTTAAACTTCATTCTCTTCCACACTATCTCTCAAAAAACTTCACTTTCTCTCTCTGTCTGGCTGTCATCTCTCTCTTTCTAGCTCTTTCCTAAAACTTATATATCTCTCTCTCTCTCTCTCTCTCTCTCTCTCTCTCTCTCTCTCTCTCTCTCTCTCTATGTCTCTCCCTTACTCTTTCTAAAACTTCTCTACCCCTCGCCTACCCTAAAGCTTTACTCTCCCTCTCTCTCTCTTCCTCTAAAATGTCTGTCACAATCTCTCTCTCTCTTTGAAGCCTCTCTCATATCCTCTCTTTCTCTCTCTCTTGCTCTGAAACTTCTCTCTCTCTTTTGTTCTCGCTCTCCCCAACACCTCCTTCTCTCCCTAAAACTTCTCTCTTTGTTTAAAACTTCTTTTAATTTCTCTCAAAAACTTCTGTCTATCTTCTCTCTTTGTCTAAAATTTGTCTCTCACTAACGCAATCTCTCTCCCCTCTCCCTCCCTCCCTAACGCACACATGCCTTCCCTCTCTCTCTACCTCTCTCAAAACCTCCTTTCCATGTTGCTCTAATAGAACTTCTCTCTCTCTCTCTCTTTCATTCTTTCGAAAGCATACATCTCTCTGTCCTCTCTCTCCCTCCCGAACACTCTTTCTTTCGCTCTCTCTCTCCAAAACTTCTCTTATCTCTCTCTTAAACTTCTTTCTCTTCCACTCTCTCTCAACAACTTTGCTTTCTTTGCTTGTTTGTCTGTCTCTCTCTCTCTCTCTTTTCCCCTCTTTCTCTTGAACAACTTTCTCCCTACCTCTCACCCTCAAAAACTTCACTTTCTCCATCTGTCTATCTCTCTTTCCCTCTCTCTCTTAATCTCTCTCTAAAACATTCCTTTCTCTTTCTCTCTCCTGTCTCTCTTCCTTGCTTTCATTCTGTCTAAAGCCTCCGTGTCTCTCTCTAGCTCTCACCTTAAAAATTCTCTCCCTCTCTCTCAGAAACGTCACTTTCTCCCTCACTCCTTCTCTCTCTCTCATTCTTTCTAAAGCTTCCTTCTCTCTCTAGTTCTCTCCCTAAACCTTCTCTCCTTCGCTCTCTCTCTTGCTCTCTTTAAAATTTCTCTCTTTTGCCCTCCCTAAAGCTTTACTCTCTCTCTCTTAAACTTCTCTCTCCCCACTATCTCTCTATGTCTCTCTCTCTCTCTCTTTTTCTCTATATAAGTTCTCTCCCTAACTCTAACCAAAACTTCTCTCTCTCTCTCTCTCGCACTTGTTCTCTCTAAAACATCTCTCTTTCGCCCTCCCTAAAGCTTCACTCTCTCTCTTAAACTTCTCTTTCCCCACTCTCTCTCTATGTCACACACTCTCTCTTTTTCTATATATAAGTTCTCTCTCTAGCTCTATCCAAAACTTCTCTCTCTCTCTTGTGCAATTGTTCTCTAAAAAACTTCCCTCTCTCCCTGCAATACCCTTTCTTTATAGATCTCTCTCTGCCCCTCTCTCTTTTCTCTCTCCTACTCTCCCTCTCTACTCTCTCTCACCCTCTCTCAAGCTCATTCCCTAAACCTTCTCTCTCTTTAAAATTTCTCTCTGTGTTTAAAACTTCTTTCGCTTTCTCTCCTAAACTTCTTTCTTTCCCACCCTCTCTCTCAATAACTTCACTTTTTCCATCTGTCTGTTTGTCTCTTTCTATCTCCTCTCCCTCTCCAAATCTTCCCTTCCCCTCTCTTGCATCTCTCTCTTGTTCTCCCTCTTAGTCTCTCTCTCTCCAAAACTTCTCTTTCTCTCTTACTCCCTCTCTCTCTCTCTTAAATTTCTTTCTCTCCCACTCTCTCTCTTTCATATTATCTCTCTGTCTTTTTGTTCCTCTCTCTTGCAGCTTTTCTCTAAAACTTCTCTCTCTCTTTGTTTTTTGCTCTCCCTCTCTCTCTTGCAATCTCCCTCTAAAACTTCTCTTTCTCTCTCTCTCCAAGTCTTCTTCTTCTCTCTTTATCTCTTTCTGTCTCTCTTTTCCTTCTCTACACCTCTCTATCTTCTCTCTCCTACTCTCCCTTTCTGTCTCTCTCTCTCCAAAAAATTTTGGTTTCTCTTCTCACCCTCTCAGACTTCTTTCTCTCCCATTCTCTCCCTCAACAACTTCTCTTTCTCTTTCTGTTTGCCTGTCTAGCTGGTCTCTCTCTTTCTCTCTCTCTCTCTCTCTCTCTCCAAATTTTCTCTTTCTCTCTGTCTTTCTCTCATTCTTTCTAAACCTTCCCTCTCTCTCTGTAGCTCTCTCCCTTAAACTTCTTTCTCTCCCCCCAAAATTTCTCTCTGATGCTGTCTCTCTTAAACTTCTGTCATATGCTCCCTATCACTCTATGTCGATCTATCTCTATCCCTCTCTCTCTAAACTTCTCTATTTGTTTAAAACTTCTTTTGCTTTCTCTCAAAAACTTCTATTTGTCTCTTTCCCTCTTTGTCAAAAATTTGTCTCTCACTAACTCTATCTCTCTCCCTCCTAAACACACTCAGACACCCACTTCCTCTCTCTTGCAATCTCCCCCCAAAATTTCTCTCTCTCTCTCTCTCTCTCTCTCCATCTTTTCCTGATGATAAAAGTATGGCTGACACGGCTGATTCAATTCAAATTCCAAGTGGTCCAATTACAAGAGTTAGAGCTAAAAGATTCAAGGAGGCTTTCAATGGATTGATGCAAAGCATTTGGGTTGAGGAGTCTTTTTAAGGCCCAAATACTTAGACTCAAGTGCAGATCAAGGGTGGATTTCGTTGGTCCAAGTGGTGGAGTAATTTCAGCCTTTTTCCACTCATAATTTTCTCTTTTAGTTCTTTTCAAACTTATCCAAACAAGAACAAGAACCTTTTCCAGCAACAATTCAATCACAAGCTTATCAATGGTTCAAGGAAGAGTATGGAATCAAGGGAATCACTAAAATCATGCAAAGGGGAGTTTTTGGCAGTTTCTGACTTGTTCTTCTTTCCTTTTGCTGAATACCATGCTTTTTTTTTCTTTTTTTTTCGCAGCTTTTCTTTTCTTTCTTCTTTTTTTTCTAAATATGTATCAACTGAAGTTAGAATCTAAACAAAAGAAAACAAAGAATATTGTCCGCAAAACTAAAATTGGATAGGCAAAACTTGAGACTAGAACCAGGCTCTGATACCAAAATGATGCGAATCCCACCAAGAATAATGAGACCAGTCAACAAAATTGATTCCAAGACCATTTTATGATCAGATTTTGTAGGTGGAAACCTTGACCCAATGTTTATAAGAAAATACGAACCTTGGTATGTGTAGACGCCACAAACGGGATGTTGAACCATTTGATAACTCGAATGAATGCCACAAGAACAAGTTCTTAATAAGTTCGAAAAGTTCTTTAAAGAACCAAAGAGAGAACCCTCAACTTTTATCTAGAAAACTGATCTGAACTTCTCAGTCGTGGAATACATATATATAGGCTGAGTTATTACAATTTAAAAAAGAAAACAAATAGCAAAAGGAAGGTAATCCCTATAATTATGGCATGTCAGCCTTTACAAGAGAATAAGTAGCCAAATAATCAGCCCAATGACAAATTGCTGAAAATATATTCCAAAAGGCTGATCAAATCCCATAAAAAAGGAAAGTTATCCAAAATTCACTGGGTAATAATCAACCAAATCTAATCTCCTTGATTCTCTCAAATCCACATGCTTGAGCTAAAAGTAATCCTTCCAAGTGTATGGGGCTGAAATTACTACACTACTTAAACCAACAAAATCCACCCTTGATATGTACTTGAGTCTAAGTGTTTGGGCCTTAAAAAGCACTCCTCAACCTAAATGCTGTGCATCAATCCATCGAAAGCCTCCTTAAACCTTTAGTTCTAGCTCTTGTAATTGGACCACTTGGAATTTGAACTCTTGCTATAAATGAGTATATCATCAAAATACACAACAACAAACCTGTCTATAAATGGATGCAAAACATGGTTCATTAATCGCATAAAAGACTTCAGTAGCATAGCTGCACCACTTACTAAAGTGATCAAGAAAGACATTGGGTTGAAATGGGAGGAAAAGCAAGAAGAGGCATTCAAACTACACAAGGAAAAATTATCTCATGCACCTTTACTTGCTTTACCTGATTTTACTAAAACATTTGAAATTGAATGTGATGCTTCAGGTATAGGAAGAGGTCCTGTTCTTATGCAAGGTGGACGACCAATTGCATATTTCAGTGAGAAGCTTAATGGCACAGCTTTAAACTACCCTACTTTATGACAAGGAAATGTATGCATTAGTCCGAGCATTGGAGACGTGGCAACACTACCTTTGGCCTAAAGAGTTTGTGATTCACACTAATCATGAGTCCTTGAAGCATCTGAAGGGCCAACATAAGTTGAATAGGAGGCATGCACGATGGGTGGAGTTCATTGAGGCATTCCCATATGTCATCCGATATAAGCAAGGTAAGGAAAACATCGTCGCTGATACACTCTCTTGCAGGTATGCCTTGATTTCTACTCTTGATGCAAAATTGCTTGGTTTTGAACACATTAAAGAATTGTATCCATTAGACCAAGATTTCTGTGAAGAGTATAGGAATTATGAAGGCAAGACCATGGGTAAGTTCTTTAGACATGATAATTTCTTGTTTCAAGAGAATAAACTATGTGTGCCTAATTGCTCATTGCGAGACTTGTTAGTGAGGGAATCCCATGGAAGAGGATTAATGGGACACTTTGGAGTCGCTAAGACAATAGCCATACTGCAAGAGCATTTCTTTTGGCCACACATGAAAAGAGATGGCACATTTTATTCCATGTCACAAAACAGATGATGCATCACACATTGCTAATTTGTTCTTTAGGGAGGTTGTAAGGTTACATGGGATGCCTAGGATAATCATTTCGGATCGTGATGCTAAGTTTTTGAGCTACTTTTGAAAGACTTTGTAGTGTAAATTAAGGACTAAGTTATTATTTTCTACTACCTGTCATCCACAAACTGATAGTCAAATCAAAGTAGTAAATAGGACTTTGACAACTTGTTGAGGGCTATCATTAAAAAGAATATCAAAACTTGGGAAGATTGGTTACCACATGTTGAATTTGCTTATAATTATACTGTTCATTCTGCAATGAGATTTTCACCTTTTGAAATTGTTTATGGTTTTAATCCTTTAACTCCATTAGATTTAACACCATTACCTTTGAAAGAGTGTGTTAATTTAGATGGCAAAAAGAAAGCTGAATGTGTCAAGTACATACATGAGAAGGCAAAGTTCAACATTGAGCATCGAATGGAGTAATATGCGAAACAAGCCAACAAGGGGCGTCATAAGCTCATTTTTGAACCTGGAGATTGGGTTTGGTTGCACATGAGGAAAGAAAGATTTCTAGCACAAAGGCATTCTAAGTTGCTTTCAAGAGGGGATGGACCATTCCAAGTTCTTGAGCACATAAATGACAATGTATACTAGCTAGATTTGCCATGTGAGTATAATGTTAGAGCCACTTTCAATGTTACTGATTTAACCCCCTTTGATGTAGGTGATGATTTGAGGACAAATCATCCTCAAGAGGAGGGGAATGATGATAAAAGTATGGCAGATACGGATGATCCAATTCAAATTCCAAGTGGTCCAATTACAAGAGCTAGAGCTAAAAGGTTCAAGGAGGCTTTCAATGGATTAATGCAAAGCATTTGGGTTAAGGAGTGCTTTAAAGGCCAAAATACTTAGACTCAAGTGCAGATCAAGGGTGGATTTTGTTGGTCCAAGTAGTGGAGTAATTTCAACCTTTTTTTGAAGCTCATACACTTGGAAGGATTAATTTCAGCATTTTTATTGAAGCCTAAACACTTGGAAGGATTACTTTCAACTCAAGCATGTGGATTTGAGAGAATCAAGGAGATTAGATTTGACTGATTATTACCCAGCGAATTTGGGATAACTTTCCTTTTTTATGGGATTTGATCAGCCTTTTGGAATATATTTTCAGCAATTTGTCATTGGGCTGATTATTTGGCTACTTATTCTCTTGTAAAGGCTGGCATGCCATAATTACAGGGATTACCTTCCTTTTGCTATTTGTTTCCTTTTTCAAATTGTAATAACTCAGCCTATATATATATATACCAAGGTTGAGAAGTTCAGATCAGTTTTCTAAATAAAAGTTGAGAGTTTTCTCTTTGGTTCTTTCTGAACTTATCAAAAACTTGTTCTTATGGCATTCATTTAACTTATCAAATGGTTCACAATCCCGTTTATGGCATCTACACATACTAAGATTCATGTTTTCTTATAAACATCGGGTTGAGGTTTTCATCTACAAAATTTGATCATAGAAAGGTCTTGGGAATCAATTTCGTTGATGGGTCTCATTATTCTTGGTGGGGTTCGCATCATCTCCATCTCCCTCTCACTCACTTTTTCCAACACTCACACATTCTCTCACCTTGTCCAACAAACTTTCTCTATTTCTCCTTACCTCTTTCTCTTTCTCTCTCTCTCTCCATCTCTAGATCTCTCCCTCTCAATCTCAGTCTCCAGAACCTCTCTTTCTCTCTCTCTCTCTCTCTCTTTCTATGTCTCTTAAACTTCTTTATCTTCCACTCTCTCCCTCTGAAGCATCACTTTATCTCCCTCTATCTTCTCTCTTCCTCTTGCTCTCTATCTCTCTCTCCAAAACTTCTCTTTCTTTGTTTCATCCCCTCTCTCTCTTAAACTTCATTCTCTTGCACAGTATCTCTAAAAAAAACTTCACTTTCTCTCTTTGACTGGCTGTCAGTCTCTCTCTACCTCTCTCTGTCTCTGTCTCTAAAACTTCTCTCTCTCCTACTCTTCAACTTCTTTCTCTCCCATTCTCTCTTCCAAAAACCTCTCTTTCTCTCTCTCAGTCCAACAATCTCTCTCTCTCTCTCTATTTTTTTTCTACATCTCTCCCTCTTAGTCTTTCTTTCCAAAACTTCTCTTTCTCTCAGTCTCTCCCTTTTGTGCATGAGAGAAGTTTCAACGAGTGGAAGATAGCATATGAAAGAAGTTTTAGAGCAGGAGAAAGAAAGTGAAGCTTTAAGGCAGGTGAGAGAGAGAGAGAGAAGATTTCAAGAGAGTGAGAAAGAAAGGGAAAGAGAGAGTAAGAGATAGACAAACAGAGACAAAAAGTGATGCTTTTGAGAGAGAATGCGAGACATAGAAGTTTGGGACAAAGAGGGGGAGAGAGAGAAGTTTTGGAGAGAGAGACAGATAGAGAGCAAAGAGAGAAGATAGGGTGTGTGAGAGAGGTAGAGAAAGTCTGACATAGACAGAGAAAGAAACAGCATATGAGAGAAGTTTTAGAGAGAGCATGAGAGAGGGAGAGAGAAAAAGAGAGAAGTTTTAGGGAGAGAGAGCAAGAGAAAGTGAGGTTTTTCAAAGAGAGAGAGTGGGAAAGAGAGACAAAGAGAAGTTTTGGAGAGAAAGACAAAGAGGGACAGCAGGAAAGAGAAGATAGAGAGGGAGGGGGATGCTTTAGAAAGCATGAAAGAGAGAGAGAGAGCGAGAGAGAGAGAGAGAGAGAGAAAGAGTCAAGTTTTTGAGAGAAAGAGTGGGGGAGAAGGAAGTTTAAGGGAGACAGTTAGAGGGAAAATAATAAACAGGAATGCAAATCAAATATTGGAAATTTAAAGGAATGCAAATTAAAAACATAAATAGAAATTTCTGATGCACAGGATCCTCATAAGACAAGTGCAGACCATACTTAAATTTAAACTTTATTAAAGAGTGAAAATCTTACAGAAATACTGAGAGCTTTACAGAGGGACGAGAGAGATTTAGAGAAGTTTTTTGAGTTTCTAATTCACTCCTTTAAATTTCTCATATTTGATTTGCATTCCTGTTTATTATTTTCCTTTAATCAGAATTTTGTATATAAGAAATCCATCTATTTTAAACTATTATTCTCTCTATAATATCTTGTGTTAAAATTACCGACACCCCCTATCTCTCTCTTGCTCAAACCAAGTTTTCTTTCTCTCATTCTCTCTAAAAACTTCTCTCTCCATCTAAATCTTCTCTTTCTCCCTCTCCCCTATCTCTTTGTCTAAATTTTCTCTCTCTCCCCCCTCACTTTGAAAGTTCTCTCTCACACTCACTCTTTTTATCTTTCTCTCTATGTCTGTCTGTCTATCTCTCTCTCCATAGCTTCCCTTTCTCTCTCAATAGCTCTCCCTCTCTCTCGTAGTCTGTCTAAATTTTCTCTCTCACACACTCTCTCTTTAAAACTTCA
Source organism: Dicorynia guianensis (assembly GCA_037013595.1). Lineage (NCBI taxonomy): Eukaryota > Viridiplantae > Streptophyta > Magnoliopsida > Fabales > Fabaceae > Dicorynia > Dicorynia guianensis. The sequence goes on from JASUAB010000015.1 coordinate 10,783,079, forward strand.
CTTCCTTTCCCTCTCTCCCCAACATGTCTCTATCTCTCTCTAAAACTTTCTCTCTTTTTCTATGTAAAACTTTGCACTATCTCTCTATAAAAGTTCTCTTTTGGTCTTTCCCACACACTCTCCCAAAAACTACATAGTCTCTTTCTCTCTCTGAAACTTGTCTCTCTCTCTTCCTCTGTAAAATGTCTCACTCTCTATCTAAAATTTCTCTTTTTGTTTTTCCCTTTCTCTATAAAACTTTTCTTAGTCTCTCTCAAAAACTTTTTTTCTCTTTGTCTCTCTCTTTCTCTCTCTCTAAAACTTCTATTTCTGTCTTTCTATTCCACTTTATCTCTATCTCACTAACTCTTTGATGTGAACCCGCCAAGAATAACGAGACCTGTCAACGAAATTGATTCCCAATACCATTCTACGATCAGATTTTGTAGGTGAAAACCTCGACCTGATGTTTATAAGAAAACACGAACCTTGGTATGTGTAGACGCCACAAACGGGATGGTGAACTATTTGATAAGTTGGATGAATGCCACAAGAACAAGTTCTTGATAAGTTCGGAAAGTTCTTTAAAGAACCAAAGAGAAAACTCTTAACTTTTATCTAGAAAACTGATCTGCACTTCTCAACCTTGGTATACATATATATAGGCTGAGTTATTACAATTTGAAAAAGGAAACAAATAGTAAAAGGAAGGGAATCCCTATAATTATGGCATGCCAGCCTTTACATGAGAATAATTAGCCAAATAATCAGCCCAATGCAATAATTGTTGAAGATATATTCCAAAAGGCTGACCAAATCCCATAAAAAAGGAAAGTTCTCCCAAATTTGCTGGGTAATAATCAGCCAAATCTAATCTCCTTGATTCTCTCAAATCTACATGCTTGAGCTGAAAGTAATCTTCCAAGTGTATGGGCTTCAATAAAAAGGCTAAAATTAATCCTTTCAAGTGTATGGCCTTTAGAAAAAGGCTGAAATTACTCTACCATTCGGACCAACGAAATCCACCCTTGGTCTGCACTTGAGTCTAGGTATTTGGGCCTTAAAAAGCACTACTCAACCCAAATGCTCTGCATCAATCCATTGAAAGCCTCCTTGAACCTTTTAACTCTAGCTCTTGTAACTGGATCACTTGGAATTTGAATTGGATCAGCTATTTCCACTATGCTTTTATCATCACTCTCCATCTCTCTCTCTCTCTCTCTCTGTCTCTCTAGCTCTAAAACTTGTCTCCCTCTCTCATTGAAACCTCTCTTTATCTAAAACATCTCTTTCCCTCTCTCTATCCATCTTTCTCACATTTACTCACTTTCTCTCTCTAAAACTACTCTCTCTCCAAAACTTCTCTCACACTCACACTATTTCTCTCTTTCTAGAAATTTTCTCTCTCTCTTTCTCCTTCTCACTCCAAAACCTCTCTCTTTGTGTCTCTAAAACTTCTACCCCTCTCTTGCTGAAACCTCTCTCTCTATCTAAATTTCTCTTTCCCTTTCCCTCCCTTTTTCTCTCATTTACTCACTTTCTCTCCCTAAAACTACTCTCTCTACTTAAAACTTCTCTATATCTCTCTCCAAAACTCCCCTTACTCTTTCTCTCTTGCTTGAACCAAGTTCTCTTTTTCTAAAACTTCTCTCTCTATACAAATCTTCTCTTTCTCTCTCTCCCTCCCCTCTCCCTCTCTCTAAAAGTTCTCTTACTCTCTCTTTCTCTCTTCCTATGCCTCTATCTCCCTCTCCAAAACTTCTATCTTGCTCTCTTTCTCTCTCTCTCTCCCCCCTCTGTCTCTTTGTCTAAAATTTCTCTCTCAATCTCTCTCTCCTAAAAACATCTCACTCTCTCTTATTCTCACTAAAATTCTCTCCCTCTCACTCCATCACCACTCTCTCTCTCTAAAACATCTCTTTTGTCTCTCTCTCTCTCCTTTACTTTGAAAGTTCTCTCTCTCACTCACTTTCTCTTTTCCTTTCTTTCTGTTTGTCTGTCTCTCTGTCTATCCAAAGTTTCCTTTTCTCTGTCTATAGCTCTCCCTCTCTCTGTTTGTCCAAAATTTCTCTCTCACACACACTCTCTCTCTAAAACTTTACTACCTTTCCCTTTCTCCCCAACACGTCTCTTTCTGTCTCTAAAACTTCTCTCTCTTTTTCTTTGTAAAAGTTCTCAATCTCTCTCTAAAAGATCTCTTTTCTTCTTTCCCTCTCTTTCTCTCCTTAAAACTTCTTAGTCTCTTTCTTTGAAACTTGTGTTTCTCTCTCTCTCTCTCTCTCGTTGTGTCTCCCCCTTTATAAAACTTCTCACACTCTCTTTCTAAAAGTTCACTTTTTCTCTTTCCCTCTTTCTCTCCCTAAAACTTCCCTTACTCTCTCTCTCTCTATGAAACTTGTCTTCTCTCTTTCCCTCTCCCTGTAAAACTTCTTCCTCTCTTTGTCTCTCTCTCCCCCACTCTAAAACCTCTCTCTCTTACTCTCTTTCTATCTCTCTCTCTATCTCCCTCCCTCCCCTCTTATTCACTTTCTTTCTCTCTAAAACTTTTATCTCTCTAAAATTACTCTCTCACTCTCTTTAAATCTTCTCTCTTTTTCTCTCTCCCCCTCTCTCTAAAGCTACTCACTCTATTTCTCTCTCTAAAACAACTCCCTCTATCAAATTTCTCTCTCTCACACTCTCCCTTTAAATTTTCACCCAATCTCTCTTTCTCTGTCTTGCTCTCAACCCCATCTATCATTCTGTCCCTCTCTCTCTATGCCCCCTCCCTAACACTCATTCTCTCTCTCTCTCTCTCTCTCTCTCTCTCTCTCTCTCTCTCTCTTTCTCTCTCTCTCTTTCTCACTCTCTTTGTCTCTCTTTTAATCCCCCTCTCCCATACCCTCCCTTTCTCTCTCAATTCCCCTCCCCCATACCATCTCTGTTTCTCTCTCTTCTCTTTTCTTTCTTCTTTCTTTCTTACTCTCTCTGTCTCCCTCTTTTCAACACTCTCTCTCTCTCTCTCTCTCCATCTCCGTATTCTCTCTTTCTCTCTCCTACCGACACATCCCTCTTTGTCTACCTCTCTATCTGTCCTTGTATCTCTCTAGCTCTCTCTTTATCTATCTCTTTCCATCTCCTTAATACTCTCTCCCACCAAAGCGACTTTCTCTATCTCTCTTCCTTTCTCTCTCTTCCTACCATGCCTCTCTCCATTTGTTTCTCTTGCTCTCCCCCTAACACATTTCTTTCTTTCTCTTGCTTACTCCTTTCTTTATATCCCTCCCTAACACACACTCTCTCCATCTCTTCCTAACCTTCTCTCTTTCTCTATCTCCATCTCCTTCCAAACTTCTCTTTCTCTCTCCCCAATATTTTCTCTCCCTATCTCTTTTTTCTCTCTCTCACTTCCTCCCCAACATGTACTTTCTCTTTCTCTCCTCTTAATTGTTCTCTCTCACTCGTTCTCTGTCTCTCTTTCTGTTCCTCTCTTCCTTACCCTCTCTCTCTCTTTGTCCCACTATCTCTCTATCAATCTATCTGTCTATCTCTCTTTGTTTCCCTCTCTCTCTAATAGGCCTCTCTCTTTCCCTCTGTCCCTCCATTTTGCCTTTCTCTATCTCTGTCTCTCCCTCTCTCTCCAACCCCTCTCCCTTTTTTTAATCCCATAGGCATTACAGAGGAAGAGAGAGAGACAAAGAGAGAAAGACAAGATTCAGAGAGAGAAAGAGACTATGAAGTTTTTGGGAGAGAGTGTGGGAAAGAGCAAAAGAGAACTTTTATAGAGAGATAGTGCAAAGTTTTACATAGAAAAAGAGAGAAAAGTTTTAAAGAGAGATAGAGACATGTTGGGGAGAGAGGGAAAGGAAGTGAAGTTTTAAAGAGAGAGTGTGTGAGAGAGAAAATTTAGACAGACTAAGAGAGAGAGGGAGAGCTATTGAGAGAGAAAGGGAAGCTATCGAGAGAGAGATAAACAGACAGACATAGAGAGAAAGATAAAAAGAGTGAGTGTGAGAGAGAACTTTCAAAGTGAGGGGGGAGAGAGAGAAAATTTAGACAAAGAGATACATGGAGAGAGAGAAAGAGAAGATTTAGATGAAGAGAGAAGTTTTTAGAGAGAATGAGAGAAAGAAAACTTGGTTTGAGCAAGAGAGAGTGTGTGAGAGGAGTTTTGGAGAGAGATATAGAGAACTTTTAAGCAAAGAGAGTAGTTTTAGAGAGAGAAAGTGAGTAAATTAGAGAAAAACAGGGAGAGAAAAGGAAAGAGAAGTTTTAGATATAGAGAGGTTTCAACAACAGAGGGGGGAAAGTTTTGGAGACAGTGAGAGAGATATTTTGGAGAGAGGGAGAAAGAGAGAGATAAAAGTTTGAGAGAGAGAGAGAGAAAGAGTGAAAGAAGTTTTAGGAAAAGAGTGAAAGAGAGAGAGTGTGAAAGGAGTTTTGGACAGAGAGAGAGATAGAGAAGTTTTAGAGAGAGAAAGTGAGTGAATTAGGAGATAAAGGGAGAGAAAGGAAAAGAGATGTTTTAGATAGAGAGAGATTTTAGTGACAGAGAGGGGAAGAAGTTCTAGAGATAGATTTTAGAGAGAGAGAGAGAGAAGTTTAAGTAAGAGCTTTAGAGAGAGCAGAGAAAGAGATGTTTAGATAGAGGGGGACAAAGAGAGATATAAAGAGAAGTTTTAGAGAGAGAGAAAGAGAAACATGTTGGTGGAGGAGAGAGAGAGTGTGTTGAGGGGTAAGAGAGTTTTTTTGTATGTTGGGGAGAGGGTGGGAGGGGGAGAGAGAGAAAGAGAAAGGGAGAGTGAGAGCAAGTGAGAAAGGGAGAGAGAGAGAGAGAGACATGTTGCAACGAGAGATAGAAAGGGAGATACAGAAAGAGAAGTTTTAGAAAGAGAACATGTGTATGTTTTTGTGTGTGAGAGAGAGAGAGAGAGAGAGAGAGAGAGAGAGAGAGAGAGAGAGAGAGAGGGAGGGAGAGCAAAAGAGAGTTAGAAAGTGAGAGAGGGAAAAAGAGAGAGGGACTTGCTGGAGAGAGATGAGTTCCAAGGAGAGAGAGAGTGATACGTTGGAAAGAGAAAGAGAGTGAATTTTAGGGCCAGAGAGAGGGTACTAAGGGGAGACAGAGAGAGAGAGAGATAAAGGGAGAGAGAGATGGAGACAGAGCAAGAAAGAAAGTGAGAGAAAAAGGGTGAGAAAGGGAGGGGAGAAGAGAGAGAGAGAGAGAAAGAAAGAGAGAGTGTTGCAAGGGAGAGAGAGATGGAAGTTTTAGTAGAGAAAGAGAGCATGAGACAGAGAGGGGTAGAGAGAGAAGTTTTGGAGAGAGAGATAGATAGAGAGCAAAGAGAGAAGATAGAGTGTGTGAGAGAGGTAGAGAAAGTCTGACATAGACAGAGAAAGAAACAGCATATGAGAGAAGTTTTAGAGAGAGCATGAGAGAGGGAGAGAGAAAGAGAGAGAAGTTTTAGGGAGAGAGAGCAAGAGAAAGTGAGGTTTTTCAAAGAGGGAGAGTGGAAAAGAGAGACAAAGAGAAGCTTTGGAGAGAAAGACAAAGAGGGAGAGTAGGAAAGAGAAGAAAGAGAGGGAGGGGGATGCTTTAGAAAGCATGAAAGAAGAGAGAGAGAGAGAGAGAGAGAGAGAGAGAGAGAGAGAGAGAGAGAGAGAGAGAGAGAGAGAGAGAGAGAGTCAAGTTTTTGAGAGAAAGAGTGGGGGAGAAGGAAGTTTAAGGGAGACAGTTGGAGAGAAAGAAAAAGAAGTTTGGAGAGAGAGACAGAGAGGGAGAACAAGAGAGAGAAGATAGAGAGAAAGACAAAGAGAGAGAGAGAGAGAGGCATACAGAGAGAGTGGGTGTAGAAGGAAGTTTCAGAGGAAGAGTGGATAGAGACAAGTTTCAAAGAGAGAGACAGTGTATGAGGAGTAGTTTTAGAGGAGCAGGAGGGGAGAGAGAGAGAGTGAAGCTTTAGGGAGGGTGAAAGAGAGAGGTTTTCTAGAGAATGTGAGAGAGAGAGAGATAGACATACCAAGAGAGGAAGTGATGTTTTTGAGAGAGTGCGAGAGAAAGAAGTTTAAGAGAGAGAAAGTAAGAGAGAGGGTAAGAGAATTTTGGAGAGAGAGACAGAGATAGAGAGAGCAAGAGAGAGAAGATAGAGAGAGAGTGTGAAAGAGGTGAAGAGAAGGAGCAATATAGAGAGAAAAATAGCATATGAGAGCAATTTTAGGGAAAGCATGAGAGAGAGAGTGAGTGCTAGAGAGAGAGAAAGAGAAGTTTTAGGGAGAGCGAACGAAAGAAAGTGAAGTTTTTCAAAGAGGGAGAGGGAGAGAGAGACAAATATGAGTGAAAAACAGCAGCCCTCACGGCCACTAACAAGAGCTCAGTTTGCTCAAACTAAAACATCTCCGATTAAACCTAATATATTTTCTACAGGTACTTCTTATGCCTCCAAGGCTAATATAAGGCCGGCTTCTCCGGCAATCACCCAGACCTCTCTTTTTGAAGCAAGTCACTTCTTACCAATAAGACCACCTTTCTCACCAATCCGAACCCCTGAATCATCTCCTTGCACCTTTAAAAATAAAAATACTCCTCTTTCCATAATAACTCTTGAACCTGACCAGTTAACTCTCCAACCCCAAGAAATTGTAGCCCAAACCATTCCAAGAGGATGGACATGGATCCCCACTGATCTTAAGAAAAATAAACTTTATTATCAAGCCATCCTTGTGGATACTGATTCTGCCCAAATGCTAAAAAAGCCTCAAATACAAGAAAAAATATCTCAGGTAGAACACCAAATTAAAATAGATATCTGTGCTAATATTCCTAATGCCTTTTGGGATAGGAAAACCCACATGGTTTCTCTACCATATGAAGAAACTTTTGACGAATCAAAAATTCCTACTAAAGCTAGACCAATCCAAATGAATTCTGTCACCTTAGAATTTTGTAAAAAAGAAATACAAGATTTTCTTGATAAAAAACTCATTAGACCTAGTAAGTCTATCTTTTACATTTAACGAAACTCTGCATTAAGTCTGCTAAAATAAGTTAAGTTCTAGTGTTAATAGTAACTTCCAGAACTAGAGGGTAGCAGAACCGCTGTAAGCCTTGGATTAGCAGTAAGACGTGTTCACTACATAGGGCTAGTTGAGGAAGAAACTATCGACGATAGAAGTTAGCTACTTTTGGTAGATAAAATGAAGAGGTTGTTTAAAGGTAAAGATAAACTCGAGGAAGGAGAACCAAGTTGGGTACAGAATCAAGAGGATAAAACTGTAATGGATTATACATTAGTTAATAAACAAGAAGTCACTATAGAAGATATAGAACAAAAATTAAGGAATCGGTCAATCCCTGAACACAAAGTTAGTCAAGTATACCAAGTCGGTATTTTTGATAATCTAAAGCATGATTATGTTATTAAAATATCTGAACATACTCTAGCCTTGGAAAGCCTCCAAGAAACAATAGACCTCTTAACAATAGATTTAGTAAAACAACATAGACGTAAAGGATTTCAATTTATCCATGTCGGATTAATACAAGTAGCTGTTAAACCTCTACACAGACTAGGAATAGATACTCCAGTCTGTATTATCTTAAGAGATTCTCGTCCTATAAAATTTAAAGATCAACTATTATCTATTATAGAAGCTAATCTAAATGATGGTCCTGTCTTCTTTAATAATTTTGCAAATTATACTGCAGATTTAAGAACTTTTGATTCACATCATAATATTAAATTAGATGTCAAAATCCCTGAAGGAATTTGGAATTCTAATTCCTATCCTTTGGCTATAGTTTATAAACTATATTATAAAGTTATGCGAACTAATATTAAACCTAAAGCTTTAAATGTTTCTTCTAAAACTGAAACTTTACTTTTACAAGTAAATTTAAATCGATCTAATTATGTTGCTCCTAAACTATTAAATCAGGATGATGTTTCTCGCGGTTTAGAATGGAATTTAGAAAATATCCTAGCTCCAAAAAAGGAAGAACCTCCTATTCTTAATAATATTATAGAATATAAGTCAGGAAATATCACATTAGACTTCAGATGAAGTCCGTCTATAAAAATATCATCTAAAGCTAGTACCTTTGAACCTAGCCGACATTCTGTCGATATAGGATCTATAGGAACCATTCCTAAATCTTTAAAATTAAAAGGAGTCAAACCTCATCCAGTTACTCCACAACCAGAATACCACGTAGAAATCTCCACGACTCAGGCTAATAATTCACCAACTAGATTTGAAGTCGAAGCTTATAATCAACTAAATATGTTACAAGTTTTTGAAATTAATAAAGAAATAATTAGACAAACTTTTTATTCTCCAGAAAATGATGAAAAAAGACACTGGTATTTTTCAACTTTTTCACCAGAAGATCTTACAAAATATAGGGAAGATTTTTATAAATATTTACAAAAAATTGAATACCACATCCCTTTCTTTGAGTGGTTTGAAAATAATATATTACATACATTAAGATTAGAAATTTTAGAATCCTTACCCTTAAATTGGAAAACAACTAGAGGAAAAACTATAATCGGAAATGTCCCTCCTTTAGAAGAAATATCCTTTTTAAATCAAGATAATATAGAAATTATTGCCTCCCCTTTAAAGAAAATACAATCCACAGGCGAAGAGCTTAGTGTTTCAGCTTCTAAAAGAGATATAAAAAACATTCAAGAACAATTAAATTATACCAACAAGGTGGTTCGTAATATCGCCTTATCTGTTACACCTAAGGATGTCCCCTCTGTTAGCCATACTAAGACAGAATTAGTAAAACCATTATTTAAACCTTTTAAGTTTTCTAATGAAGAAATTTCTGAAATAAAATTAGGAAATTCTAATACCAACCTATTAGCTGAAATTGATAAAAAATTAAAAAATTTAAAACTAGCTGAAGATAAAAAACAAAAAAATATAGTTCTTAATACTTTACAACAAGAATCCATTCCAGAAACGGACCAAGTCCAAAGACTTAGAACTACCCGTCCTTATCCTATTTCCCGAAATTATTATAATAGGCCTACCATCCCAGATATACAACATGAAGAGTGGGATCTAGATAATCCTGCTGCCTTTGATGGCAACAGTATAATTGAATGGAACATAGATGGACTCCCCGAACATCTTATTTTAAGAAAACTAAACTCTATGACCATGGCCTCTACTGCTTATATTAAACATGGTAATAATTCTAGGCATGCAGCCCAATTACTTGTCTCCGGCTTTACTGGAATTTTAAAAGGCTGGTGGGATAATATACTTATAGATAGTGACCACTTTAATATATTAAACGCTATAAAAATAGAATCTTCTACAGGTCAAGAAATTGAAACTCAGGTTGAATCCTTAATTTTAGCTGTCTCCCAGAACTTTATAGGAGATCCTAAGCTTTTTGAAGAAAGATCAAGTGAGATCTTACATGCTTTAAGATGCCCTAAATTATCTGATTTTCGATGGTATAAAGATAATTTTTTAGCTAAATTATTAGTTAGAACTGATGCCTCGGCTCTTTATTGGAAAGAAAAATTTATCTCAGGATTACCTAGAGCCTTTGCACAAAAGGTTAGAGACAGAATAGAACATGAAGCCTTAAGTCTTAATTATATGACCTACGGACAAATTATTTCTAATATTATTAAAACTGGATTAGAACAGTGTAACCAATTATCTTTAACTACACAAATCTTAAAAGAAAACAAATCTGTCCGAAAAGAATTAGGATATTTTTGTCAGCAATATGGTCTAGAAAGACTAGATGCACCCTCTAAAAAATCAAAAAGACAACATAAGTTTTTTAGAAAACATAAAAAACATAAAATGAAAAACCAAAAAGAATCTCTAGAAAAGCCCTCTAAGAGAAAGAAGATTAAAAATTTTAATGAATTTTTAACTTGTTATAAATGTGGTCGTAAAGGACATATAGCAAAAAATTGTTATGTTAAGAAAAAGATTAATGAATTATCCTTAGAAGAACCTGTAAAACAGCAATTAGCCGAATTACTTTTATATAAAATGGATAACACTGATAGTTCTAATAGTTCTACTGACGATAACTTAATAGAAACTCTAGATACATCTAGCAGTTCAGCAGATGAAGAAATGAGTTGTAAAAATTGCACAAAGGAAGCTCCTTGTGAAGATTGTAAAATTAACCTATTTTATTGTAATACTTTAACTAGTGACAATAAATTTCTAATAGATATTATTGAAAAAATAGAAGACCCTGATCTAAAATACCAATATTTTCTTAAATTAAAACAGTTAATCAAAACTGAGGAAAGTGAAGAAAATCCTAGCTCTAGTTCTTTTGAACCTTATGATCTAACCAAGATCCTTACAATAAATCAGCCTCAGAAGGAACCTCTCTTAGGTATCCCTGAATTAAATCATGAAATAAAACTTTTAAAAAATGAAATAAAAGTATTAAACGAAAGACTTTCATTCTTAGAAGTAGAAAAAATAGAGTTAAAAGATAATAAAGAAGTTTTCCAACCTAATAATAATGACTTTTTACATAATATAAACTTTCTACAACAAAGATGGCGTTGTAAAATAGATCTTAGAATTGGGAAGAGTTTTCATAAAACATTTATAGCCTTAATAGACTCTGGTGCTGATTTAAACTGTATTCAAGAAGGTCTAATCCCAACTCAATATTATCAGCAAGCACTTCAAAACTTATATTCTGCTAGCAGTCATAGTATGAATATTAAGTATAAATTAACTAATTCCTATATTTGTAACAATGGCATATGCCTCCCAAATGAGTTTTTATTAACAAAAAATATAAAAGAACAAGTAATATTAGGAAACCCTTTTTTAGTTCAAATATACCCTATTCATTATGTCAGAGAAGAAGGAATAAAAGCCTTTGTAAAAGACATAGAACTTTTCTTTGAATTTGTTAAACCTGTTCAAACTAAAGAACTAAACCTAATAGAGTCTCATTATTTTATTTTGTTACAACAAAAACATAATCAAATTACTTTTATTAAAAAAGAAATTGAATTTAAAAATATAGAACAAATGCTAAAAAAGCCTCAAATACAAGAAAAAATATCTCAGGTAGAACACCAAATTAAAACAGATATCTGTGCTAATATTCCTAATGCCTTTTGGGATAGGAAAACCCACATGGTTTCTCTACCATATGAAGAAACTTTTGACGAATCAAAAATTCCTACTAAGGCTAGACCAATCCAAATGAATTCTGTCACCTTAGAATTTTGTAAAAAAGAAATACAAGATTTTCTTGATAAAAAACTCATTAGACCTAGTAAGTCTCCTTGGAGTTGCGCCGCTTTTTATGTTCAAAATGCCTCTGAAATAGAGCGAGGAGCACCCAGAATGGTTATCAACTATAAACCTTTAAATAGTGCGTTAAAATGGATTAGATATCCTTTACCCAATAAGAAAGACCTCTTAGGAAGATTATATGACGCTCTCATCTTTTCTAAATTCGATATGAAATCAGGTTTCTATCAGATTAAAGTAAGAGAAGAAGACAAATATAAAACTGCTTTTACAGTACCTTTTGGACAATATGAATGGAATGTAATGCCAATGGGATTAAAAAATGTTCCCTCTGAATTTCAGAATATTATGAATAAAATTCTTTATCCTTACTCTGAATTCATAATAGTCTATTTAGATGATGTTTTAATCTATTCTAAGACGATAGACCAACATTTTAAACATTTAAAAACATTCATACAAGCTATTAAACATAATGGTTTAGTTGTCTCTGAAAGGAAAGTTAAACTGTTTCAAACTAAAATAAGATTCTTAGGACATGATATTTATTTAGGAACTATTACTCCTATTTCTAGAAGTTTAGAATTCGCAGATAAGTTTCCTAACGAAATAAAAGATAAAACTCAGTTACAAAGATTTTTAGGTTGTTTAAATTATGTTGCTGATTTCATACCCAATATACGCCTGATTTGTAAGCCACTATTCAGTCGTCTAAAGAAAAATCCTCCCCCTTGGTCATCTGAAATGACTCAGACTATTATTAAAGTTCGATCTTTGATAAAGCAGATTCCTTGTCTGGGCCTACCCCATCCTGATGCTTTTCTAATAATAGAATGTGATGCCTCTGAATTTGGATTCGGAGGAATCTTAAAACAATCTTTCCCTCCAGACCCTAAAGAACAAATAGTTCGATATCATTCTAGTGCTTGGAATTCTACGCAGAAAAGTTATAGTACTATTAAAAAAGAAATTTTAGCTATTGTTTTATGTATTACTAAATTTCAAGATGATTTGATAAATAAAAACTTTTTACTTTGTACTGACTGCAAAGCTGCTAAAGATGTTTTACAAAAGGATGTTAAAAATCTTGTTAGTAAACAAATATTTGCCAGATGGCAATCTCTTTTATCATGTTTTGATTTTCAAATTGAGCATATAAAGGGTGAGCAGAATAGTCTTCCTGACTTTCTGACCTGGGAATTCTTGCAGGGACAAATATGAGTGAAAAATAGCAGCCCTCACGGCCACTAACAAGAGCTCAGTTTGCTCAAACTAAAACATCTCCGATTAAACCTAATATATTTTCTGCAGGTACTTCTTATGCCTCCAAGGCTAATATAAGGCTGGCTTCTCCGGCAATCACCCAGACCTCTCTTTTTGAAGCAAGTCGCTTCTTACCAATAAGACCACCTTTCTCACCAATCTGAACCCCTGAATCACCTCCTTGCACCTTTAAAAATAAAAATACTCCTCTTTCCATAATAACTCTTGAACCTGACCAGTTAACTCTCCAACCCCAAGAAATTGTAGCCCAAACCATTCCAAGAGAATGGACATGGATCCCCACTGATCTTAAGAAAAATAAACTTTATTATCAAGCCATCCTTGTGGATACTGATTCTGCCCAGATTATCCATGACTATGACCCTAAAGATAAAAATATTGTTACCTATTCTCGGTTACAAATTCTAAAGGTAATCACTCCCAATCAATGGAATCAACACCCTTTCACTGGGAAGAAATTCTCTTTTCCTTTTGACCCCCCACATTATGATTACTTTGATTACCAAAAAGCATGGTATAATGTTCTATTTGAACTTTGTCCAACCCACTCTTGGTTTCTTAGCTTTAATAACCAGCAAGCTGCTTATCCCAATTGGTTTTTAGAATGGTTTCTTTACTTTGGACCATTGCTTGGTCAGTTTCCTCCCACCACTAAAAAGACGTATGAGCAATTTAAAAAATTGGCCACTACTATTTCCATGCAGGAAAGATTTCTTATGTTCTGCTCTATTACTAAAATCGGCTGGATCATGCAGACCAGATATAATATAGATCAAGTTCTACCTGTTGGGTATCCCCAATCTTTGGTTCGAACTATTCAAACTAAATGGTGGATAAAATTTGATGAGACACTTATTGAAGAAAGATTCTCCTCATGGAGGAATTTGCAAGCCGCAACTTCGTCTGTAAAACTAGAGCCTACTAAAGGATCTATCTCTTTACCAGACTTATCTCAACTAAGTCCTGCCCAATTAAAAGAATATAAAAAGAAATTAATGGATCTAGCGTCATCAATTGATTCAGAAGAGGAGCCCTCTCAAGAAGCTGAGTCAGATCCTAGCTATCCATCTCATCCACACAATGAAGACGATTGCTACGGAATCCCATTTCAGCAGACACTATAATTAAAGTCGACATAATCATTAAAGTTTTGGACACAAAACGACAAGCTGTCTAAAGCTCAGAACATTATTACCATAGCTGGCTGCTGACACAACTGTGGATCTCAAAGTTTGAAGTCCGAATTAAATTTTATTGTATTTTTATTTCAAGTCCGCTGTATTAAATTCTATTGTAAAAAGGTTTGAAGTCCAGACTCTTCTATAAATAGAGATATGTTTAGACGTTCTAGGCAGAGCGAATTTTAGTTCAGCTTAATGCTCTGTAACCTGCTCCTTTGTAAAGCTCTCTCTGTAAGCATTTTTCTATTTAAATAAAAGCTTTGTTTAAGTATGCTCTGCACTTGCCTCTCGAGGACCCTGTGCATCAGAAATTCTTTTTAAAGCCCTTCTATTTATTTTCTTCTTTCAGTTTAAATATATGTTTTTAATTTGTATTCCTTTAAATTTTCCCCATTTAATCTGCATCCCTATTTATTATTTTCCTCTTTATAGACTCTCTTATGTTAGAGAACCTTTCATAATTACTTATAATACTCCGTTTAATATCCTTAGCCAAAATTTGTCCGTAGGTCATATAATTAAGACTTAAGGCTTCATGTTCTATTCTGTCTCTAACCTTTTGTGCAAAGGCTCTAGGTAATCCTGAGATAAATTTTTCTTTCCAATAAAGAGCTGAGGCATCAGTTCTAACTAATAATTTAGCTAAAAAATTATCTTTATACCATCGAAAATTAGATAATTTAGGGCATCTTAAAGCATGTAAGATCTCACTTGATCTTTCTTCAAAAAGCTTAGGATCTCCTATAAAGTTCTGGGAGACAGCTAAAATTAAGGATTCAACCTGAGTTCCAATTTCTTGACCTGTAGAAGATTCTATTTTTATAGCGTTTAATATATTAAAGCGGTCACTATCTATAAGTATATTATCCCACCAGCCTTTTAAAATTCCAGTAAAGCCGGAGACAAGTAATTGGGCTGCATGCCTAGAATTATTACCATGTTTAATATAAGCAGTAGAGGCCATGGTCATAGAGTTTAGTTTTCTTAAAATAAGATGTTCGGGGAGTCCATCTATGTTCCTCCCTCTCTCTGTTTTGCTCTCTCTCTCTCTCTCGTGGTCTCCCTCCAAAACTTTTCTTTCTCTCTCTCTCCACATCTCTCTCTGCCCGTCTCTCTCTTTCCTACTCTCACTCTCTCTTTCTCTCTCTATCTTCTTCCTCTTCTTTCCCTCTCTGTCTCTCTGTCCTACACTTCTCTTTCTCTCTCTCCCTTTCTCTCTCTTAAACTTCTTTCTCTCACAATCTCACTCACAAAAACTTCACTTTTCTATCTATCTATCTGTCTCTCTCTAAAACTTCTCTGTCTCTCTTTCTCCAAATCTTCTCTTTCTCTCTCTGTCACTCTTTGTTTTATTCTTTCAAAGCTTTCCTATGTCTCTTTAGCTCTTTCCCTAAAACTTCTCTTTCTTGCTCTCTCTAAAACTTTTCCCTTTCTCCCTCTCCCTAAAACTTCACACACTCTCTCTCTCCTCCTTTAAAACTTCTCTCATATGCTGTTTCTCTCTCTTAAACTTCTCTCATATGCTCTCTCTCTTGCTCTCTGTCTCTCTCTCTCTACCTCTCTCTTTATCCATCTTTTCTCTCTTGTTCTCCCTCCTTGTCTTTCTCTCTTGAATACTTCTCTTCTCTTTCTCTTTGTTAAACTTCATGTTCTCTTTGCCTATCTATCTGTCACTCTTAGTCTCTCTCTCTCACATGCAAGCAATCTCTTTCTATAACTTCTCTTTCTCTCTCTCACTCTCTCTAGCTCACTCCCTAAACCTTCTCTCCCTTTAAAATTTCTCTCTTTGTTTAAAACTTCTTTCGCTTTCTCTCTAAAAACTTCTGTCTCTCCTTTCTCTTTTTATCTAAAATTTGTCTCTCACTAACTCTCTGCCCCTACCACAATCTCTGCCCCTCTCTCTAAACTTTCTTTCTTTGTTGCTCTCTCTGAAACTTTCTCTCTCTTTCCCTCTACTTCTGTCTCTCCTTCCCCCTCACTCTAGCTCACTCCTTAATACTTCTCTCTCTAAAAGTTCTCTGTTTGTTTAAAACTTCTTTCGGTTTCTCTCTAAAACTTCTATCTCTCTCTTTCTATCATTGTCTAAAAATGTCTCTCACTAATTCTCTCTCTTTCTCCCCAAAATACACACACTTTGCCTCTCTACCCTTTTTTCTAAACCTTCTCTCTATATCACTCTCTTCAACACTTTCTCTTTCCCTCTATTTTTCTCTCTCTTGCAGTATTTCTAAAACTTCTCTCTCTCTTTCTTGCTCTTTCTTTGTATATTTTTCTATATATAGGTTCCGTTTCTCTCTATCTTCGTCTCAAACTTCTCTCTTTCACACTTGTTCTCTCTTAAACTTCTCTCTCTCTCTCTCTCTCTCTCTCTCTCTCTCTCTCTCTGTGCAAAACTTCTTTGTCACTTGCTCTTTAAAAACTTCTTTCTCTATCTCACTCTTGCTCTTCCCAACACCTCTCTCTCTCTAAAACTTTTCTCTTTGTTTAAAACTTCTTTTGCATTCTCTCTAAAACTTCTATCTCTCTCTTTTTTTGTCTTAAATTTGTCTGTCACTAACTATATCTCTCTGTCTTTCCTTAAGACACACTTACACACTTTGCCATCCTCTTTGTCTCAAATCCTTCTCTCTGTGTTGTCTCTCTAAAACTTCTCTCTCTCCCACCATCCCCAACACACTCTCTCTCTTGCTCTTGCACTCCTCAATACTCACACACTCTTTGTCTCTCTCTGCCTAACAATCTCCCCACTCTCTCCCCTCACCATTTTCTCTCCCTCTCTCTCCCTCCCTCCTTCCCTCTCTCTTTCTCTCTTTACCTCTGTCTCTATCACTCTCTCTCTCACTTTCTAAAACTTCTCTCTTGCCCTCCCTAAAGCTTCACACACACTCTCTTTCCCACTCTCTCAAAAACTTCTCTTTCTCACCCTCACTAAAGTTTCTCTCTCTCGCTCTCTCTCTCTCTCTTATCCCTCCTCTAAAACTTCTCTCATACACTATCTCTCTCTCTCTAAAACTTCTTTCTCTCTCACTCACTTTCTCTCTCTCCCTCTAAAACTTCTCTCTTTGTTTTAAACATCTTTTGTTTTCTATGTAAAACTTCTATTCTCTCTTTCTCTCATTGTCTTAAATTTTTCTCTTACTAACTCTCTTTGTCTCTATCTCCAACACACACACACACACACACACTCTCTCCCTCTCTCTACTCTGTCTTTGTCTCTCTTTCTTGCCCTCCCTAAAGATACACACTCTTTCTCTCTTTTGCCTTCCTTAAACATCACTCTCTCTCTCCCCTCCTCTAAAACTTCTCTCATATGCTGTCTCTCTATCTCTAAAACGTTCCTAGTACACTCTCTCTTGAAACATCTCTCTACCCACTCTCTCTCTTTATGTCTCTCTCTATCTTTTTCTATAAAATGTTTTCTCTACCATCATGTGAGAGAAGTTTCAAACAGAGCACAAGAGAGAGAGAAGTTTTAGGGAGAGAGAACGAGAGAAATTGAAGATTATTAGAGAGGGAGAGGTAGAGGAAGAGAAAGAGAAAGAGAAGTTTTGGAGAGAGAGACGGAGAGGACAAGCAGGAGAGAGAGGATAGGGAGAAATAGATAGAAGAAGAGAGAAAGTGAAGTTTTGAGAGAGGTAGGAGAGAAAGAAGTTTAAGAGAGAGAGAGAAAGAGAGAAGTTTTAGGAAGAGAGCGAGAGAGGGAGAGGGATGCTCTAGAAAGAATGAAAGGAAGAGAGACAGAGAGAGAAAGAGAAGATTTGGAAAGGGAGAGAGAAGGAGAAGTTTTAGAAAGAGATTGTGAAAGAGAGGGGCAGACAGAAAGAGATAGAGGGAAAGAGAGAGATAGACAAAGAGAGAAAGTGATGTTTTTGAGAAAGAAAGTGGGAGAGAAAGAAGTTTAAGACAGAGAGATAGAGGGAGAGAGAAACAAAGAGAAGTTTTAGAGAGAGATAGAGACAAAGAGTGAGAGAGAGAGGAGGGAGAGAGAAAGAGAAGTTATGGAGAGGGAGACAAGGATGGAGAGCAAGAGGGAAAAGATAATGAGAGAGAATGAAGTTTTTAGGAGAGCAAGAGAGAAAGAAATTTTAGAGAGAGCAAGAGGGAGAGAGAGAAGTTTTGGAGAGGGAGGGGGAAGCTTTAGATAGAATGACAGAAATAGAGACAGAGAGAAAGAGAAGTTTTACAGCAAGGCTGGGAGTGATACAGATATAGAAAGTGAAGTTGTTAAGAGTGAGAGTGGGAGAGAAAGAAGTGTAAGAGAGAGAGGAGAAGAGAGTGAAAGAGAAGTTTTGGAGAGAGAGATAGAGAGGAAGAGTAGGAGAGAGATTATAAAGAAAGGAAAAGAGAAGTTTTTAGAGGGAGTCTATAGGAGAGAGAAAGAGAAAAAGAGAGAGAAAAGTTTTAGAGAGAGACTTTGGGAGAGAGAAACAAATAGACTGAGAGATAAGAGGGACAGAAAGTGAAGATTTGGAGAGAGAGAGAGAGAGAGAGAAAGAGAGAGAGGTGTTAGACAGAGACTACAAGATAGAGAGATAGATCGACTGATAGACAAACACAAAGAAAGAGAGGAGAAGATTAAGAGGGAGTTGTAGACATAGAAAAAGAGAGAGAGAGAGAGAGAGAGAAGTCTTAGATAGAGCAACATGAAAAGAAGGTTTTAGAGAGAGAGGGAGAGAGAGAGAGAGTGTGTGTGTGTGTGTGTGTTGAGCAGAGAGAGAAAGAGAGATAGAGTTAGTAAGAGACAAATTTTGCACAAAGAAAGAAGTTTTAGAGCAAGAGTGAGAGACGGAGGAAAGTTTTAGGGAAAGCAAGTGACAAAGACGTTTTAGAAAGAACTAGAGAGTGAGAACATTTATATAGAAAAAGATAGAGAGAGAGAGAGAGAGAGAGAGAGAGAGAGAGAGAAAGAGAGACAGAGAGCATTGTAGTGAGTGAGCGAGACAGAGTACATATGATAGAGGTTTCACAAAGAGAGACAGCATATGACAGAAGTTTTAGAGGAGGAGAGAGAAAGAGAGTTAGTGAGAGAGAGAAGTTTTAAGGAGGGCACTAGAGAGAGGGAAACTTTAGAAAGAATGAGAGAAAGAGAACATTTGGAGAGAGAGAGAGAAAAAGAAGTTTTATAGAGAGACTGTAAGAGAGAGGGAGAGACAAAGAGATAGACAGACTGGCTGAGAAAGTGAAATTTTTGAGAAAGAGTGTGGGAGAGAAAGAAGTTTAAGAGAGACAAAGGAGAGAGTAGTAGAGAGAGATAGAGATAGAGATAGAGGGAAAGAAAGAGAGAGAGAGAGAGATAGACAAAGAAAGTGATGCTGTTGATAGAGAGATTTGGAGAGGGAGATAGACAGAGAAAGTGAAGCTGTTGAGAGAGAAAGGGATGGAGAAGTTTGAGAGAGAGAGATAGAGGGGAAGAGAGTGGTAGAGAAAGAGACAGACAAAAAGAGAAAGTGAAGACTTTGTGAGAGAGAGAGGGAGAGAAAGAAGTTTGAGAGACAGAGAGGGAGAAAGAGAGAGAGTGAGAAAAAGAAGCTTTAGGGAGAGTCACTAAGAGGGAGAGCAAGAGAGAGAAGAAAAGAGTGAGAGAAAGAGCAAGGGAGAGAGTGTGAGAGTGCAACATAGAGAGAGAGTAAAGTTTTAGGGAGAGCAAGAGAGAGTGAGGTTTTAGAGAGAGCAGAAGAGAGAGAGGGAGTGAAAGAGTGTGCATGAACCTTCAAATAGCAGAGGGAAAGAGAAATGTTAGAGAGAGAGAAATTTTAGAAAAAGATAGAGAGAAATGGAGTTTTCAAAAGGAGTGAGGGGGAGAGAGAAAGTGAGAGGGAGGGAGGGATAGTCCTACACAGGTTCTCAAATTATCCTTACTACACCACACTTGGCTAGTAAAGGATTTTAATTTGAGTAAGAGAGTTTCAAGCCTTATACAGAAACAAAGGCTTCTCAAAGACTAGCCTTACTTTGCTCTTGTCTAATCTATAGGTGAACAACATCTGGGTAGAGGACTTTATGCATGCAATAGTGAAAAGATGAGTGTTGAGTAATCTATCTTGTGCACATGTACAAGTAGGAAATAAACATGCAATGACAAATAAGTAGCAATAATCAAGATGCAAAAGTGTTCCCCATGGCATCTAAAAGGGTGAATTCTAGGCTTTCTTTTTGATCCAAAGGTTAAGGTTGCACCTCTTGAGTGGGTTAGCTCTAGATTTCAACTAACGTGATAGGTAGGTTCTAAATTCTTTCATTGGGTTCCCAAATTATCCTCACACTTGATTAGTAGAGGCACCTAATCCTTGCCCATAATAGGCCACAGACAGAAAGACTTCAATTTGAGTGGGGGATTTTTTGAGCGCCTACATGGAGACAAAGGTCTCTTCAAGTCTAACCCTACATTTTCCACTCTAGCCCAAAAGGGTGACCTATGTGGCCCAACTATAGGGCACAGGGGTCATCACCCCTCTTTCTATAGTGTGTGGAAGTGAGAGTGCATGTGTGTGAGGGGAATGAAACTAACACTTACAAGAACCTACACCACAAGAGAAAGACTGTACAAATAGGAATGCCAAAGAAATTGTTGAAGATAAAACATTCTTGCACAAGAAGGTAGAAAGTGCACCTTGTGTCTTGGTATCTTCACAATTTATATGAAAAAGCTATAATTACCAAATACACAAAGCATGAAAAGATGAGACCACAAAACAAAACCACAAATCTGAAGCATGACAATTGCAAATTATAGTACCACAATACGACATAAAATTGACCTACATGGCTTAACCCTCTAAAAGTGTCCTTAGTAGAGTCGCCAAGCTGTCACGACATCCACGTGATGTAGGTAAAAAAATTTATTTTTTTGTATATATCCTTTTGTGAAAAAAGAAAAGGGATGGATAGCATTATTTGTAAAATGGGAGAAATGGGGTTTAAAAGAAAAAAGGCAGTTGTCATTAATCTAAAATCTTAGTAAGATCAGACACCTTTATATTAAAAAAAACAGTCTGTGTTTTTTTTTTAAAAAAGGGTTCAGAGGTTGATTATGTGAAAGAAAAATATTAGTACCCTACAACACCCTTTCGTTGCCATGTTGATTTTATGCCATTTATACTGGCAATAAATTTTGTCTATACTTCCTTAATATATATATATATATCTAAATTATAAAAGGTTGAATAATTTAATCTTTATATTGCCAATTTTTGAAAAAGATAGGCCTGTCCTTTTTAGGTGGGGAACTACTTTAAGATTATGGGAATAAATGCGTTTGCCTTTGCTTCCCTAACTTCCTTTAGTAAAAAAAAAAAAAAAGTATGAATTTTTGGTAAATTTTAGGACTCTCTTACTAATAAGCTTTTTAAGGATTATTGATACAGATTCATCCCTCTTCAAGTAGGGATCTAATCAAGTTATAAGAAAAAAAAAATACTTTTCCTTTGTTTCTCATAACTTTTCTTAGAAAGCTTAATTGGATGATTTCTTGCAAAGTATTTGAGTTTTAATGAACATTAAAATAGACCATTCCCCAGGCAAGGCCTATATAAGTTATAAAATAAATATCTTTGCCTTTATTTCTACAACTTAAAAAAATTTGTTTTGCAAAAGAATGGTACAAAAAAAAAAAAAGAAATTTTCTCATATTTTTATTTTTTATATATATTCACTTTTATTATTATATTTATTTATTTATCATTATTTTTTTTAATGAAACAGACCAGCACTTTTCTGTTAGAAATGGCCAAAATGCAAATGGACATGATGCCCCATTGAACCTAGCTAGCTAGCTAGCTAAGTGGTTAGTCCCCACAACACAATCAACCATGCACTGAGAGATTGATGATAAAACTTACTATCCTCCTAACTCAAGGCATCTAAGTTTATGGCTAGTGTACAGAAAGGTAAAAGAAATAAAAACAAACCAACCTGAAGCTACCAAGCTCCAATGGCCACCTCCAAATGCAGGAAATAGGTCAGCTTGTAAGGAACAGAATCGCGCTGAATTATTTTGACATAGTGCTCTAAAGTCTTCTCCTTTGTTTCAACTACTCCTTTATTCACCCCTTTTGGAAACAAGGCAAGTCTTGCCACTCCACTTCAATGCTCTCCACCACGTTTTTGGGTTTACACTGCTTGTGCACATTTGTCTCAGATTTTGTGGGTGGCTGTGAGTGGTCCTTGGCACTACTGAGTGTCGGAGGGTTGTACTGGGATGCTATAGTGATCCCTTTGTGCTAGGAATGCCCTACTTCACATATCTAGGTACTGCAATTATGGAGGATTCTTCTTATATTTATATACTCTATTTTTTTGTTCTTGGACGGGCCCTTTCTAGTTTTGAGCTCTCCTTGTTTTTGAAGACTCTCAACCAGGAGAAAAACTCTCTTTCAATTCCTTCACTTCCACTGATGTGAGCACAAGCATCAATGGCAAGAGGAGAGGAGCATCGGATAAGCTAACATTACCTCAAGGACCAATTACAAGATTGAGGGCCAAAAAGTTCAAGGAATCACTTCAAACTTATATGGGCAGAATGTTAGAAGGAATGGAAGCTCAAGATGCAATGAAGGCCAGTGGAGCTTCGCCTAATCAAATTCGGCTGAATTTGCAAGATGGGTCCAACTTATGTTTAATTCATCATTCCAAGTTTATAGATTAGATTTTAGGCAGTTCACTACTTGCAATTTGCATTTGGGTTTTTTTTTTTTTGTTAGGAGGCCCAAGTTTACAGGTTAACCTAATAGTTTAGGTTCTTTGAACTTGTGGAGGTATAAATATCCAAGTACATGTACGAGGATATAGAATGAAAAAAAAAATTGTTTTGGAGTTTTATACTCTTTGTTCAAGGCTTAGTTTGAATCTCTATTGCATCAAGAATTGAACTTCATCAGGTACTTACATCCTAGTGAAATTTCTGTTCTTGATTTCTTAATCAACCAATTATTTGCGTTTCCATTTGCATTAGTCATTTCGGGGTTCATTAGGTAGAGCGTTCTCCGTCTTTTCTTGTTCCCTATCAATTGTTTATTTGGGGTTTCTGGATTGTAAATATCCTTGGGGTTCCGCATCATTTGGTATCAAAGCCAGATTAGGGTGAATTCAACTAGAACCAGATCTGGGTATAGAGTGCATATTGTGGCTGGTTTGATTGTTTGGGATTTGATTTTGATTTTTTTTTAATATTTTGGTGTTATTTGCTGTTTATCCTATATTAAAAAAAAATTGTGCCACTGTTAAAAATAATATATTTGTGCTGCTGTTAAAAAAAAAAAAGAAAAAAGGAGCAAAATTGAAAGAGTTGCAGTTAAAAGAAGAAAAGCACCACAGAAATGTTTAATCTGGTTAGCAGCAAGTTCTTTGAAATTGTACACTTTTTTGGGGGGGGGGGGAGAATTAAGGGTATGATTAAATTTAGGAAACCTATTTAATTTCTTTCCTTTGTGTCTTTTTATCTTTTTACATCAAAATTGATTTTTCCACTAAGGAAACATCAATTTCTGCATTTCTGCATTAGTTTGTCTTTTTCCTTCAAATCTAAGTTGCTATTTTTGGTTTCTCCTGCTCTTGCTTCCATATACACCATAATTAACAATTTGATTCTTGTTAATTCAAGATCTGTATTTTTGGCAGCAAACTCTTCATATCTTGCATGCTCATTTCAATTTATTTATTTTGGTATATTTGCTTCTAGTTTTTGTGCCTGTCTTCCTTGCTAAATGTTTTCATTGCAATCCTAGTATTAATTTGCTATTTGTGAGTATTTTGGTTTGAGGATTAATTCAGAAGTGCAATTGAGAACAACAAGTTTGAGTGGTAAAAGGCTTGCGTGTATGAGCTTAAAGAGGAAAAAAGCCAACAATTGTGTGAAACACAAGTGGAGTGCCATCTTTTGAGTGAAACAGGTGAGGGAGTGTTTTGTGAGGTTGTTTTACTAACATTTCTTGCAGGTTCATAAAATGAGTGATCCTTCAACAAGGAGGGAGGGTAAAGAGCCCTCAGATGATGAAGTTAACATGACTCCAAACATGACATTGATGTATAGGGCCTTTACTAGTCAATTTCAAAAGTTGAATAGTAGGCTAGATGAGTTGGATGAATGGAAGAGGGAGTTGTCACAAAGCTTGCCAAGGAATGGTAGACGAACTAATGATGGGAATAGGCATCAAAATGAGTTTGATCAGGGGCTGTTTGAAAATGAATTTGAAGAGGGAAGCTTGACTAGAAATAGAAGGGGCGAAGTTAGAATAGAAAATAGGAGGGATAGTAATCTAAATACTATCAAGATGAATATACCTCCATTCAAGGGTAGAAATGATGCTAAAGTGTACTTGGAGTGGGAGAGAAAAGTGGATTTGATATTTGCTTGTCACAACTATTCTAAATAGAAGGAGGTAAGGTTGACTGCAGTAGAATTTTCAGATTATGCTTTAGTTTGGTGGGATGAATTAGTATAGTCTAGGAGGAGAACTGGTGAATGTCCTATTGAGAATTGGGATGAGATGAAGAGAGTAATGAAGAAGCAATTTGTGCCTTCTTATTACTATAGAGAGTTGCACCAGAAGTTGCATAAGCTTACTCAAGGGTCAAAATCAGTGGAAGATTAAAATAAGGAGATGGAGATGCTCTTGATTAAAGCTAACATTGAGGGGGATAGATATGTGACAATGGTTAGGTTTATAGGAGGTCTGAACAAGGAGATAGCTGATGTAGTGGAGTTGCACCATTACATTGAGATGGAGGACCTAGTTAACATGGCCATGAAGGTGGAGAGACAACAAAAACAAAGGGGAGCAGCCAAGTCATTTTCGAATTCCAGTAGCAAATGGAGTTCAAAATGGAACAAATATGATGAGAAGAAGAAGGAGAAAGCCATTGATTCCAAGGAAAAGGGGCTGGATGCAAACAAAAACAAGGACAAGAGTACTTCAACTCAAAAGGGTACTTCTGATTGTTTTTCAAAAACCTCTAAACATAGAGATATAAAGTGTTTTAAGTGTCAAGGTTGTGGTCATTATGCATCTGATTGTCCTAATAGAAAGTCCATGTACATAAAGGTGATGAGATTGTTTCCAAATCTGAAAATGATAATGATTGTGACGGGAATGGTAGTGAGAGTAGCATGCCACCTTTAGAGGAATGTTGATTGAGATGTTGAATATGCTGCTCATGGTGAATCTCTTGTTGCTAGGTGTGCATTGAATCTGAATTTTAAAGAAGAAAGCTTAGAACAAAGAGAAACTATATTTCGCACTAGATGTTTAGTTGGCGTCAAAGTTTGTAGCATGATTATTGATGGGGATAGTTATGCTAATGTGACTACCACCACTTTGGTGCATAAATTGGGGCTGAAATGTATTAAACACCTTACTCCTTATAGGTTACATGGTTGAATGATGGTGGAGAAGTGAAAGTTACTAGGCAGGTTGTGGTAGCTTTTACTATTGGGAAGTATATTGATGAAGCTGTGTGCGATGTAGTACCCATGCATGCTAGTCATTTATTGTTGGGGAGACCTTGGCAATTTGATAGGTGTGTGATGCATGATGGGTATAGAAATAGATACTCCTTTGAGCATGATGGCAAGAAAATCACTTTGACACCTTCATCACCTAAAGAAGCTTACCATGATCAGGTTAAGCTTCAACAATTAGCTTGTGGGAGTTCAGGTAGTGAGGTGAAAAAGAATAATAAGAGAACAAAGGCCATGAGAGAGAAGAATAAAGATAAAGGCCCAATGTTGAGTGACTACACAAGTGAGGAAAAGAAAGTGAGATGTGTAGAAGAGAATAAGTTAGTGAGTGATAAAAAGAAAAAGAGTGAAAAGAAAGGAAAAGAGAGGAGTGAAAAAGTTCAAAAACAACCTTGTTTCTATGCAACCTTGGACAGACATATCCATGGACTTTGTTTTGGATTTGCCTAGGACTAGAAGGGTAGGGATAGCATATTTGTTGTTGTGGATAGATTTAGTAAGATGGCTCATTTCATTGCTTGCCATAAGACTGATGATGCAACAAATATTGCTGACCTTTTCTTTAGGGAAGTGGTTTGGCTTCATGGTGTGCCAAGAACCATTATTTCAGATACAGATGTTAAGTTCCTAAGTCATTTTTGGAGAGTGTTGTGGGGAAGGTTAGGTACTAAACTTTTGTTTTCTACTACATGTCACCCATAAACTGATGGACAAACTAAAGTAGTGAATAGGACTTTAGGAACCTTGTTACATGCTATCATTGGTAAGAATTTGAAAACTTGGGAGGATTGTTTGCCATTTATTGAGTTTTCATATAATTGTACTATATATTCTTCCACAGGTTTTTCACCATTTGAGATTGTGTATGGTTTTAATCCATTGATTGTGTTAGATTTAATACCTTTGTCTTTGAGTGAAATTGCTAGCTTAGATGGAAAGAAAAAGGCAAAAATGGTTAAAACAATACATGAGAAAGTATGTGGGCAGATTGAGAAGAAGAACCGCATGTATACGCAACATGCCAATAAGGGTTGCAAGTAGGTTATCTTTGAACCAGGAGATTGGGTTTGGTTAAACATGTGAAAGGAGAGGTTTTCATAGCAAAGGAAATTGAAGCTTGATGCAAGGGGTGATAAACCATTCCAAGTCTTGGAGCGCATCAATGATAATGCATACAAGATAAACTTACTAGGTGAGTATAATGTAATTGCTACTTTCAATGTTTCTGCCCTATCTCTTTTTGAACTTGATTCAGATTCGAGGACAAATCCTTTTGAGGAGGGAGGGAATGATGTGAGCACAAGTGATGCGAACCCTACCAAGAATAACGAGACCCGTCAACGAAATTGATCCCCAAGACCACTCTACGATCAAATTTTTGTAGGTGAAAATCTTGACCCGATGTTTATAAGAAAACACGAACCTTGGTATTTGTAGATGCCATAAACGGGATGGTGAACCGTTTGATAAGTCGGATGAACGCCACAAGAACAAGTTCTTGATAGGTTCGGAAAGCTCTTCAAAGAACTAAAGAGAAAACTCTCAACTTTTATCTAGATAACTAATCTGAACTTCTTAGCCTTGGTATACATATATATAAGCTAAGTTATTACAATTTGAAAAAGGAAACAAATAGCAAAAGGAAGGTAATCCCTATAATCATGGCATGCCAACCTTTACATGAGAATAATTAGTCAAATAATCAGCCCAATGCAATAATTACTGAGAATATATTCCAAAAGGCTGACTAAATCCCATAAAAAAGGAAAGTTATCCCAAATTCGCTGGGTAATAATCAGCCAAATCTAATCTCCTTGATTCTCTCAAATCCACATGCTTGAGCTGAAAGTAATCCTTCCAAGTGTATGGGCTTCAATAAAAAGGCTAAAATTAATCCTTCCAAGTGTATGGGCTTTAGAAAAAGGTTGAAATTACTCCACCACTTGGACCAACGAAATCCACCCTTGGTCTGCACTTGAGTCTAAGTATTTGGGCGTTAAAAAGCACTCCTCAACTCAAATGCTCTGCATCAATCCATTGAAAGCCTCCTTGAACCTTTTAGCTCTAGCTCTTGTAATTGGACCACTTAGAATTTGAATTGGATCAGCCGTATCTGTCATGCTTTTATCATCAACAAGCATGGATGGCGAGTGGAGAGGAGCAACAGATGACCTAACATTACCTCAAGGACCAATTACAAGATTGAGGGCCAAAAAGTTCAAGGAATTACTTCAAACTTATATGGGTAGAATGTTAGAAGGAATGGAAGCTCACGATGCAATGAAGGTCAATGGAGCTTTACCAAATCAAATTGGGCTGAATTTGCAATATGGGTCCAACCTATGTTTAGTTCATCATTCCAAGTTAATAGATTAGTTTTTGGGTAGATCACTACTTGTAATTTGCATTTGGGCTTGTTTTTTTTTTGTTGGAGTGCCAAGTTTAAGGCCTAACCTAATAATCTAGGTTATTTGAACTTGTGGAGGTATAAATACCTTAATACATGTTCGAGGATCAAAAGAGAATGAAAACAAAAATTGTTTTGGAGTTTTACTCTTTGTTCAAGCTTGCTTTAATCTCTATTGCATCAAGAATTGAACTTCATCAAGGTACTTACATCCTAGTGAAATTTCTGTTCTTGATTTCTTAATCAACCAATTATTTGCATTTCTATTTACATTAGTCATTTGGGGGTTCAATAGGTTGGGAGTTCTCCATCTTTTCTTGTTCCCTATCAATTGTATGTTTGGGGTTTCTGAATTATAAATATCCTTGAGGTTCTGGATCATCCACCTTTTTTATAGCTGAAATTGGGCACTGGTTTTACACCATACTGTGGCTCACTGTCCTCTTCATTCTAGTGTCACCTTTGTTCTTCCTTACTCAAGCCCTGTTCCTTACTGTTGCTCTCTATTTTCCACTATCCTTCATGCATCCAGCAACTACCACTTTTATGCTGCATTTCGGCTGTCTTTTCTCCCGTGCAAGTGGGAGTTGATGGGTGTTTAAAGGGTGGTGGTGCTCTACTCTGTAACTGTTGTCCATGCAGCTGCCATGCTGCACCTTCTTGCTGCAGCAGTTGGTGATGCTTCAATGAGGGTGGTGCAGTTTGTGCACCCTCGTCACTTCATTCTGTTGCTGTCTTGTAGTTGTGCACTGCTCTGCGATTGCTGTCCTGCAGTTTGTGCGCTGTTTTACAGCTTCTTACTGCCCCTTCTCTTGTTGCAGCCGCTGGTGAGATTTAATGGTTGCAATGCAGTAGCTCTTGAGGGTGCATAGTTCGGTCTTCAGGGTGGAGTTGGGGTTCAGTTTGTTCTTGAGGGGAGGCATCGACTTCTCAAAGAAAAGGGGCAGTTTGGTTAAGCCAAGGATCTGAGCCCCCTCTTCCTTTTTTACTACATACATGTATATATTTTTAGGTTCTTTCATTTTTACTTTACTTTACTTTTGTTTTGTTTATTTCTTTATTTTTATTTTTCTTTATTTTTTATTTTATTATTATTTTAAAAAAACTTATTTATTTAAAATTTAAAACAACAGAAGGGTACACATGGGTAAAATCAAGAAACTAGCTAATAACATAACAAGTTTTGTTATTATTATTATTATTATTATTATTATTATTATTATCATTGTTATTTTAATTATCAAATAAATTAATTACTCAAAAATATTTTTTTATTTTTTATTTATTAAAAAAATTCTAATAGAAGTTATTTTGGGTTCTAGATGAAATTTGTTGTCTACAGTAGAGAGAGTGAGAGAGAAAATGGTGGGGGGAAAGAGTGAGGGAGATTGTTAGGCAGAGAGAGATAGAGAGTGTTAGGGAGCACAAGAGCGAAAGGGAGAGAAAAAGAGTGTTGGGATGGGGGAGAGGGAGAGGGAGAAAACTTTTAGTGAAAGTGCCATGGAGAGGTTTGGAGATAAAGGGAAAGGGCCAGTGTGTGTGTGATAGGGAGAGAGATAGAGTTAGTAATAGACAAATTTTAGACAAAAAGAGAAAGAGAGAGAGACAGAAGTTTTAGAGAGAATACAAAAGAAGTTTTAAACAAATAGAGAAGTTTAAGATAGAGGCAGAGAGAGTGAGGTGTTGGGTTGAGTGAGAGCAAAAGAGAGAGAGTAGGAGAGAAAGAGAAGTTGTAGAAAGAGTGAGTGA
The DNA here is from genome assembly GCA_037013595.1 of Dicorynia guianensis. NCBI lineage: Eukaryota > Viridiplantae > Streptophyta > Magnoliopsida > Fabales > Fabaceae > Dicorynia > Dicorynia guianensis. The sequence continues at coordinate 10,812,381 of JASUAB010000015.1, forward strand.
TAGAGAAGTTTTAAAAAGAGAGAGAGAGAAGTTATTGATAGAGCAAGCGACAGAGAAATTTTAGAGAGAGAGAAGTTTTAGGGAGAGAGCTAGAGGGAGAAAGAGGGAAGCTTTAGAAAGAATTAAGAAAGAGAGAAAGAGAAAGAGAAGTTTTAAAGAGAGACAGAAGGAGAGTGAGAAAGCGACAGACATAAAGAAAGAGAAAGTGAATTTGTTGAGAGAGTAGGAGAGAAAGAAGTTTAAAAGAGAGAAAGAGAACTTTTGGAGAGAGAGATTGAGAAGTAGAGTAGGAGAAGGAAGATAGAGAGAGAGGTAAAGAAGGAGAGAGAGAGAGAGAGAGAAACAAAAAGACATAGAGGGAAAAAAGTTTTTATGAGTGGAAGAGAGAGAAGTTTAGGAGAGAGAGAAAGAGAGAGAGAGAGAGAGAAAGAGAAGTTTTGGAGGGAGAGATAGAGAGGGAGAACAAGAGTAAGAAGATAGAGACAGACAGAGAGTACAAGAGAGATAAAGAGAGAGAGAGCATATGAGAGAAGTTTAAGAGAGAGAGAGAGAGCATATGGGAGAAGTTTTGAAGGAGGAGAGAGAAAAGTTTTAGAGAGAACAAGCGAGTGAGCAAGAGAGAGGAGAAGTTTTAGGGAGAGTGCTAGAGAGAGGGAAGTTTCAGAAAGAATGAAAGAAAGAGAGATAGAGAGAAAAATAGAAGATTTGGAGAGAGAGAGAGAGAGAGAGAGAGAGAGAGAGATGTTTTAGAGGGAAAGTGAGGGAAAGAGAGAAACAAACAGCCAAACAGAGAGAGAAAGTGAAGTATTTGAGAGAATGAGTGGGAGAGTAAGAAGTTTAAGAGAGAGAGAGAGGGAGAGAGAGAGATTGAGATGGAAGCAAGAGAGAGAAGAGAGAGAGAAAGCAAAGTTTTGGAGGGAGACTACGAGAAAGACACAGAAAGAGTAAAACAAAGAGAGAGATAGAGACAGAGATAAAGACAAAGAGAAAGATAAAGTAATCTTTCTAAGAGAGAAAGTGGGAGAGAAATAACTTTAAGAGAGAGGGAGAGAGAGAGAGAGGGAGACAAACAGATACATAGACAGAGAAAGTAAAGATTTTCAGAAAGAGGGTAGGAGAGAAATAAGTTTAAAAGAGAGAGAAAGAGAAGTTTTGGAGAGAGATAGACAAAGAGGGAGAGTAGGAAAGAGAAGACACAAAGAAAGGTAGAGAGAGAGATAGAAGTTTTGGAGAGAACAAGTGAGAGAAAGAAGTTTTAGAGAGAGCTAGAGGAAGAGAGAACTTATATATAGAAAAAGATAGAGAGAAAGAGACATAAAGAGAGAGTGGGTAGAGAGAAGTTTCAAGAGAGAGTGTATTAGGACAGTTTTAGAAATAGAGAGACAACATATGAGACAAGTTTTAGAGGAGGGGAGAGAGTGAGTGATGTCTAAGGAAGGCAAGAGAGAGAGAGAGTGTGTATCTTTAGGGAGGGCGAGAGAGAGAGACAAAGACAGAGGTAGAGAGAGGGAGTGTGTGTGTGTGTGTTGGAGATAGAGACAGAGAGTTAGTGAGAGACAAATTTAAGAAAATGAGAGAAAGAGAGAGATAGAAGTTTTACATAGAAAACAAAAGAGGTTTTAAACAAAGAGAGAAGTTTTAGAGGGAGAGAGAGAGAAAGAAGTTTTAGAGAGAGATATAACGTATGAGAGAAGTTTTAGAGGAGAGGTGAGAGAGAGAGAGAAACTTTAAGGAGTGTGAGAGAGAGATATTTTAGAGAGAGAGTGACAGAGACAGAGTTACAGAGAGAAAGAGAGAGGGAGGGAGGGAGAGAGAGGGAGAGAAAATGGTGGGGGGAGAGAGTGCAGGAGATTGTTAGGTAGAGAGAGACAAAGAGTGTGTGAGTATTGAGGAGTGTGAGAGCAAGAGAGAGTGTGTGTTGGGAATGGTGGGGAGAGAGAGAAGTTTTAGAGAGACAACACGAAGAGAAGGATTAGAGACAAAGAGAAGGGCCGAGTGTGTGAGTGTGTCTTAAGGAAAGACAGAGAGATAGAGTTTGTGCCAGACAAATTTTAGATAAAAAAAAGAGAAAGAAGTTTTTAGAGAGAATGCAAAAGAAGTTTTAAACAAAGAGAAATGTTTTAGAGACACAAAGGTGTTGGGGAGAGCAAGAGTGAGATAGAGAAAGAAGGTTTAGAAAGAGCGAGTGACAGAGAAGTTTTACAGAGAGAACTTTTATATAGAAAAAGAAAAGAGAGAGAGAAGAGAGAGAAGAGAGAGAGAAAGAGAAGTTTTACAGTGAGCAAGTGCGAAAGAGAGAAGTTTGAGAGAGAGATAGAGAGTAATAGATCCTATATATAGAAAAAGACCAGAGAGGGAGCAAGAGAGAGAGAGAAGTTTTAGAAAGACTGCAAGAGAGAGAGAAATAGAGGGAAAGAGAAAATGTCAAACAGAGTGAAATAGAGAGAAGGTAGAGAGGGAGAGTGTGTGTGTTTTGGGGAGAAAGAGAGAGAATTTGTGAGAGACAAATTTTAGACAATGATAGAAAGAGAGAGAACTTTTAGAGAGAGAGAAGGATTAAGAAGTGAGCCAGAGTGAGGGGGAAGGAGAGACAGAAGTAGAGGGAGAGAGAGAGGGAGACATAGAGAGAGAAAGTTTCACAGAGAGCAACAAAGAGAGAAAGTTTAGAGAGAGAGACAGAGAGTGTTATGGAGGAGAGAATTAGTGAGAGATGAATTTTAGACAAAAGGAGAAAGAGAAAGAGACAGAAGTTTGTAGAGAGAAAGCCAAAAAAGTTTTAAACAAAAAGAGAAATTTTAAAGAGAGAGAAGGTTTAGGGAGTGAGCTAGAGAGAGTGAGAGAGAGAAAGGGAAGTTATAAAAAGAGATTGCTCGCATGTGAGAGAGAGAGACTGAGAGTGACAGAGGGATTGAGAGAGATAGATAGATAGGCAAAGAGAACATGAACTTTAACAGAGAGAAAGAGAAGAGAAGTATTGAAGAGAGAAAGACAAGGAGGGAGAGCAAGAGAGAAAAGATGGTAGAGAGAGAGGCAGAGAGATAGACAGAGAGCAAGAGAGAGAGCATGTGAGAGAAGTTTAAGAGAGAGAAACAGCATATGAGAGAAGTTTTAAAGGAGGAGAGAGAGAGTGTGAAGTTTTTAGGGAGGGAGAAAGAGAAAAGTTTTAGATAGAGCAGGAAAGTGAAGTTTTAGGGAAAGAGCTAAAGAGACAGGGAAGCTTTGAAAGGATAAAACAAAGAGTGACAGAGAGAGAAAGAGAAGATTTGGAAAGTGAGAGACATAGAAGTTTTAGAGAGAGACTATAAAGAGAGAGGGAATACAGACAAAGAAAGTCAAGTTTTTGAGAGACAGATTGTGAGAGAGACAGAGAAGTGTTGGACAGAGAGACAGAGAGGGAAAGCAAGGGGGAAAAGATAGGGAGAGAAAGAGAGAGTAAGAGTAGGAAAGAGAGAGTCAGGGAGAGAGAGAGAAAGAAAAGTTTTGGAGGGAGGCCATGAGAAAGATAGAGAGAGCAAAACAGAGAGAGGGAGAGAGAGACAAATGAGATAAAGTGATGTTTTTGAGAGAGACTGAGGGGAGAACTGTAGAAAAGAGAGAGAGAGAGAGAGAGATTGTTAGGTGGGGAAAGAGAGTGCGAGTGTTAGGTAGTGTGAGAGCAAGAGAGAGAGAAAGAGTGTGTGAGGGGGAGAGAGAGCAGGGAGAGAGAGTGAGATAAAGAAAGGGTGCTGTGAAAAAAGAGATAGAAGTTTTATAAAGAGAGAGAAACTCCAAAGAGATTGAGTGAGAGAGAAGTTTTAAGGAGAGCTTGAGAGGGACAAAGAATTTTTTCATAGAAAAGGGAGAGACAAACAAAATAGACAGACAGAGAAAAAGTGATGTTTTTGAAAGAGAGTATGAGAGAAAGAAGTTTAAGAAAGAGAGAAGTTTTAGAGAAAGCAAGTAAGAGAGTGAAATTTGGAGAGATCTAGAGAGGGGGATAGAACTTTTTTACAGAAAAGGGGGGAGAGAGAGCATAAGAGAAACTTTAAGAGGAAGAGTGAGATAGTGTATGAGAGAAGTTTTAAAGGAGGAGAGAGAGAGAGAGAGAGAGAGAGAGAGAGAGAAGTTTTAGAGAGAGACTACAACAGGGAGAGAGAGAAAGAAAGATAGAGAGAGAAGATAGAGAGGGGGAGAAATAGAGGGAAAGAGAGACACATAATAGAGAGAGAAAGCTTCAAAGATAGCAACATAGAGAAAGTTTAGAGAGAGAGGGAGAGTGTGTGGATGTGCTGGGGGGAAAGAAAGATTTAGTGAGAGACAAATTTTAGACAGAGAGAAAAAGAGAGATAGTAGTATTAGAGGGAAAGTGAAAGAAGTTTTAAACAAAAAGAGATGTTTTAGAGACAAAGAGGGTTTAGGAAGTGTTGAAGTTCTCGAGAATCTTAGAAGGAAGGCGCAAGAAAGAAGAAAGAAAGAAAACTCAGAACTCCTAGATGTGAAAGTTCTGAAATGTAAATCTGATTCAATGAATTAATCTACAAATGATGTAGCTGGGATTACAATTTATAGACTAAGACTCAATTACTGAATTACACTAATGTCCCTAAGTAATAAACTGAAGACAAGATTAATAGAGCAAAATCAGAACCACACGAGACTCCTACTGCACCTGCACCCACCAAGACAAGCAGCCTAAGCAGCCTTATCTCTAACATCCCCCCTCAAGATCAGTGGCATGACTTGGAAGAGGAATGACACTGAGCTTGTCTCTAAGTTGAAGAAACCTTGAAGTTGAGACTGCCTTGGTGAGGATATCTGCTGTTTGATCAAGAGATGGAATATGATAGACTTCAATTTCTTTATTGTTAACCTTTTCACTAACAAAATAAAGATCTAGTTCAATATGCTTAGTCTTTGAATGAAGGACCGGATTTGCTGACAAGCTGACTGTGCTCATATTGTCACAATATATTCTAGGAACTTTTGGTAGTTGAATGCTGAGTTCTTTGAGTAAAGACTGCAGCCAAGCCAATTCTGCCACTGCACTTGCAAGACTCCTATATTCAGCTTCAGTACTTGATCTAGACACTGTTGCTTACTTTTTAGATGACCAAGAAACGAGATTAGGGCCAAGATAAACACAAAAACCTGAGGTGCTGCACCTATCATCAATGTCTGACGCCCAATCAGCATCACAAAAGGCAGTGAGCTCAAGAGCAGATGATCTTTGGAGAACTAGAGCATGACATATGGTGCCTGCTAGATACCTCAGTATTCGTTTAACTAACTTCCAATGTACATCCATAGGGCAATGCATAAACTGACAAGCTTTGTTCACACTATATGATAATTCTGGTCTAGTAATGGTAATATATTATAATGCTCCCACAAGAGATCTGTATGCAGCTTGATCAGAAATAGGAGAACCACTACTAGCTGAGATATGTGGTGTTGAGGCCATAGGAGAGGGCATAGACTTCGCACCTTGCATACCAGCTCTAACAAGAAGATCCTTAATGTATTTGGACTGAGATAAGTATGTTGCACCAGCAGAACTGTAAGTAACTTCAATACCTAAGAAGTATTTAAGTTTCCCAAGATCCTTTAATGAGAACTTTGCATTCAGTTGATCAATCAAGTGCTGAACCAAAGTTGGTGAGGATCCAGTAATCAAAATATCATCCACATAGACTAAAACATAGAGAGAATGATGAGAAGTAACCTGAAGAAACAAGAAAGAATCACATTTTGCCTTGGTAAAACCAAGATCAAGTAAAGCTTCAGACAATTTTTTAAACCATGCACGAGGAGCTTGCTTAAGGCCATAGAGGGCCTTATGAAGCTTGCAAACTTGAGATGAGTCAGCTGATTCATATCCAAGAGGTTGCAGCATGTATACATCTTCATTCAAATCACCATTTAAAAAGGCATTATTAACATCTATTTGATGGATGTTCCACCCTTTTGATAAGGCCAAAGTGAGAAGAACCCGAATTGTAACTGGTTTTACTACTGGACTGAAAACTTCATGAAAATCAACTCCTGCCTCCTGATTATACCCTTTTGCAACTAATCTTGCTTTATATTTGTTGACAGTGCCATCTAGATTTTCTTTAACTTTAAACACCCATTTGCACCCTATAGGCCTCCTATCTTTGGGTAAAGCTTCTAAACTCCATGTCTTGTTGCTCATGAGCGCTGCATACTCAAAATCCATGGCACACTTCCATTCTGGTATATTAAGAGCTTCTTCAACAGTTTGAGGCTCTCTAGAGACAGTAAGTGCTGTTGGTACAGTTCCTCTTGCTTTGCTACAAGTCACCATTGAGTGATTGTTTGAATTGAGTGCCCTTGCTTTGCTACGGGTCACCATTGGGTGGACATTTTGAGGCAGACGTTGAGGAACTTCAAATTCTGCAGAGGGACCTGAAACATGTTGCAAAGAATCCATAATATTGTTATTATTAGCAAGTGCACATGAGTTATTTGTTTGTTCAGCAAATGCATTGGTATTCTGAGCATGTCTTGCGTTAGAGAATGATAGAATAGGAGGTATGGCTGAAGGTGGAGGAGAAACAAAATGTGATTTGTTACTGGAGAGTGACTGCTGTGAGGAACCCTTGCTGTTCTTGAATGGAAAACTACTTTCATCAAATATGACATCTCTAGATATAATTGTTTTCCCATCAGGATGTAGACACTTGTATCCTTTGTGTGCTGAACTATAACCAAGGAAAGTGCATTCAATGGATTTGAACTGAAACTTGGGATTATTGTAGGGCCTTAGGTTAGGATAGGCTACACACCCAAAGACTTTAAGAGAAGAATAATCAGGTTTGATTTTGTACAAGGTTTCAAAAGGAGTAGAACCATTTAGGACTGGTGTGGGTAGTCTATTAATGAGATACACAGCTGTGCTAAAAGCTTCAGTCCAAAATGAACTAGGTAAAGATGATTGGTGAAGCAAGGCTAGTCCAGTCTCAGTTATATGTCTATGTTTCCTTTCTGCAAGCCCATTTTGTTCATGTGTATAAGGACATGAAACACGATGAACTATCCCTTGGTCCTTCAAATATTCAGTGAAAGCTCTAAACTCTCCTCCCCAATCAGTTTGTAAGGCAAGGATTTTGTGGTTGGTTTGAAGTTCTACTTATTTCTTGAAATGAATAAAGGTCTGTATTGCATCAGACTTGCTTTTGAGAAAGTAAATCCATGTGTAACGAGTAAAGGTATCTACAAAATGTATGTAATATCTATGTCCCTCTTTTGACAGCATAGGTGCTGGTCCCCACAAATCAGAATGAACTAGTTGAAGAGGTTTTGAGTATTTTGTTTGAGAAGAGGCAAAAGGAAATTTATGTAATTTACTAAGGCAGCAAGATGAACAAAAGGAAAGCTCTTTATTTGGTATTCTGATGTTACAAGAAGTGAGTACATTCTTGACAGTTTGTGCAGAAGCATGGCCCAATCTAACATGCCATTTGTCTAACTCAGAACAAGAATTTAACAAAGAAGAAGTATGGGAACTATGTATAGCAGGTGAAGTAATATTTGGTGACTGAGTTGTTGACACCTTTGCATTGATATATGGTCCTTTTTCAATACGAAATTGATCAAAGACATACAAGCCTTTTCTAACAGTCCCCTTCAAAAGTATTTGATGAGTATCCTGAGATTTAACATAATAAGAGTCAGGATGGAACTCAAAATAGACATAATTATCTTTTGCAAACTGAGAAACACTCACAAGGTTTTTGGTAATATTTGGAACATGAAGAAGTGAGTTTAGGTAAAGATTTTGATTAGAAAAGCAAGACTTAATCTGAGAATTACCAATGTTTTTAATGAACAAACTTGAGCCATTACCAATGTGCACCTTCTCCTTTCCATTATATGGAGTCTTCTGCACAATGTTAGAGGCATCCACTGTCACATGATTAGTGGCCCCAGAATTAGGATACCATTCTTGATCAATGCCATTGCTGCTACTGTTAGAAGTGAGCATTGCATAGGGTGTGTTTCTGACACTGCCATTGGCTGTATTGGCTGTCTTGCTGAAGTGGCTAGGCACTTGAGCTGGTCCTTGAAAACTTTCATCAAATCTGTGATAACAACTCCAGGACTGATGTCCAAATCTCCCACATAATTGATATTGAATGTTGCTTTTATCAGAAAACCTTCCATTCCTACCCGCAAACCGCCCATTGTTGTAACTCCCTTTGCCTCTGAAAAAGTTTCCTCTACCTCCAAACCTTCCTCTATTTGCATACTGACCAGGGAAACTTTGATAACCACTTCGGTTCACATTGTAATTCTAAGGATGTGTAGCAAGATTCACTGTCATAGCTTCTACTTCTTTATGATGCTTCTCAATTCTATTTTCTTGTGCAAGCAATAATGCTTCAATCTCTTCTACTGAATACGGATCAGTTCTAGAAAGAATGGATGTAACAAAACCATCATATTCTGAGGAAAGACCATCAAGAATTACCTCTATATGGTCACTTTCTATAATTGCATGTCCAACTGAAGCCAAAGAATCAACAAGATTCTTGATCTTTAAAAGATAATTAGTGGCTGTCATGGATCCCTTCTTCATAGTCTGTAGCTGCACCTTGAATTGCTTGATCTTTGCCTTTGTATGAGAAGCAAAGAAAGTTTCCATCTTTTCCCAGACCTGGTACGAGTATTCACATCCCACCATTCTTGTAAGAATGTTTTCTAACATTGTTGACAGCAGCCAAGACAGCAAGAGCTGATCTTGCTTCTTCCAAAGAACATACTGCTGACTCAAGATCCCAAGAACTCTTCCTTGCTCATCTATTGCAAATCTTGATGGCACTTCTTGACCACCACTGATGTATTTCTCTAGTTCATGCCCTCTGATGGCTGCAAGAACTTGTTGTTTCCAGAGTAGATAGGAATTGCTGTCTAATTTCACAGAAATAGAATGACTAAAAGAAACTAGTGAAGCATTCAAAGATGCTAAAGAAAACGTGTTCATATTCTCTCCCATTGGATCAAAGCTCTGATACCATGTTGAAGTTCTCAAGAATCTTAGAAGGAAGGCGCAAGAAAGAAGAAAGAAAGAAAACTCAGAACTCCTATATGTGAAAGTTCTGAAATGTAAATCTGATTCAATGAATTAATCTACAAATGATGTAGCTGAGATTACAATTTATAGACTAAGACTCAATTACTGAATTACACTAATGTACCTAAGTAATAAACTGAAGACAAGATTAATAGAACAAAATCAGAACCACACGAGACTCCTATTGCACCTGCACCCACCAAGACAAGCAGCCTAAGCAGCCTTATCTCTAACAGGAAGCAAGCTAGAGAGAGAAGGAGAGTGATAGAGGGAAAGAGATAGAGAGAGACAGACAGATGACCAGGAGAAAGTGAAATTTTTGAAAGAGAGAGTGCGAGAAAAAGAAGTTTAAGAGAGAGGAAGATGGAGAGAGAAAGAGAAAGAGAAAGAGAAGTATCAGAGAGAGAGAGACAAATAGACAGGTAGACAAACAAATAGAAAAACTAAATTTTTTGAGAGAGTGTGTGGGAGAGAAAGAAGTTTAAGAGAGAGAGAGAGAGAGAGAGAGAGAGAGAAAGAGAAGTTTTGGATAGAGAGACAGAGGGGGAGATCAAGAGGGAGAAGATACAGTGAGTGAGAGTAGAAGAGAGAGGGAGAGAGAAAGAGAATGAGAGAGAGGTAAAGAGTGTGAGAGAGAGGTAGAGAGAGTAAGAGAGAGAGAGAGAGATGGACAGCATATGAGAGAAGTTTTAGAGATAGAGACAGCACAAGCAAGAAGTTTTAGAGGAGGAGGGACGGAGATTGAAGTTTTTTAGGGAGAGCAAGAGAGAAAAAGCAAGAAGTTTTAGGGAGAGAGCTAGAGAGAGAGGGAAGATTTATAAATAATGAAAGCAAGAGAGAAAGAGAAACATTTGGAGAGAGAGAGAGAAAGTGAAGTTTTTAAGAGAGAGAGTGGGAGCGAAAGAAGTTTAAGAGAAAGGGAGACAGAGAGAGAAAGAGAATTTTGTAGAGAGAGACAGAGAGGGAGAGTAGGAGAGAAAAGATAGAGAGAGAGAAAGAGAGTTGGTGAGGTAGAGAGAGAGATATGAAAACTTTAGAAAGAATGAAAGAGAGAGAGAGAGAGAGAGAGAGAGAGAGAGAGAGAGAGAGGGAGAAGATTTGGAGAGAGGGGCAAAGAGAAGTTTTAGTGGGAGACTGCAAGAGAGAGAGAGAGTGAAACAAAAAGAGAGAGAGGTTTTAGAAAAAGACTACAAGAGGGGAGAGACAAACAGAGAAATAAAGTGAAGTTTTTGAGAGAGAGAGAAAGTGATAGAGGAAGAAGTTTAAGAGAGAGTGGGAGAGAAAAAAATTTAAGAGAGAGAGTGTGAGTGAGAGAGAAAAAGAAGTTTTGGAGAGAGAGACTGAGAGGGAGAGCAAGAGAGAGAAGATAGAGAGAGAGGTAGAGAGGGTGAGAGATAGATGTAGAGAGAGAGAGAGAGAGAGAGATCAATAGACAAACAAACAAAAGGAGAAAGTGAAGTTGTTCAGAGAGGGAGTGAGAGAGAAAGAAGTTAACAGAGGGAGAGAGAGGGTGAGAAAGACAAAGAGAAGTTTTGGAAAGATGATAAAAGTGTAATGGATTATACTTTAATAAATAAACAAGAAGTTAGAATAGAAGATTTAGAGCAAAAACTTAGGAACTGGTCAATTCCTGAGCATAAGATTAGTCAAGTATGTCAGGTGGGTATACTCGATAACTTAACCCATGATTATGTCATAAAAATAGCCGAACATACTTTGGCCTTAGAAAGTCTCCAATAAACTATAGATCTTTTAACAGTAGAGTTAATCAAAGAACATCGAAAAAAAGGATTTTAGTTTATTCATGTTAGATTAATACAAGTAGCAATTAAACCTCTTCATAGGCTAGGAATAGATACTCCTATTTGTGTAATATTAAGAGATTCTTGTCCAATAAAATTTAAAGATCAACTATTATCTATAATAGAAGCTAACTTAAATGATGGCCCTGTTTTCTTTAATAATTTTGCTAATTATGCTGCAGATCTAAGAACTTTTTATGCTCATCATAATATCAAATTAGATGTTAGAATCCCTGAAGGAATCTGGAATCCAAACTCTTATCCTTTAGCTATTGTTTATAAAATCTACTACAAAATAATGAGAACTAATATTAAACCAAAAGCTTTAAATGTTTCTTCTAAATCTGAAACTCTTTTATTACAAGTAAACCTTAATTGATCTAATTATGTAACTCCTAAACTTTTAAATCATGAAGAAATCTCTAGAGGATTAGAATGGAATTTAGAAATATTTTAACTCCTGAAAAGGAAACTCCTCCTACACTTAGTAACATAATAGAATATAAGTTAGGAAATCTTACTTTAGACTTTCAAAGAAGTCCTTCGGTAAGAATAATATCCAAAAATAATCCCATAGAACCAAGTCATCAGTCAGTCCACATAGGGTCAACCTCTCTTCCTAAATCTTTAAAATTAAAAGGAATTCTCCCCCATCCAGTTACTCCTCAACTAGGATATCAAGTAGAAAATATAGGAAATTATTTATTACAAATAGAAGACCATGTCCCTTTTTTTGATTGGTTTGAAAATAAAGTTTTAGATACTTTAAGTATAGGAATCTTGGAAAGTTTACCTCAACATTGGAAAACTGCCTGAGGAAAAAATATTATAGGAAATGTTCCCCCCTTGAAGAAATAATATTTTTAAACTAAGACAATATTGAAATAACGGCTTCCCCTTTAAGGAAAATGCTTTTTGCAGGAGAAGAACTAAGTGTCTCTGCCTCTAAACGAGATATAAAAAATGTTCAAGAACAACTCAACTATACTAATAAAGTAATTCATAATATAGCTTTATCTATAACAGCTAATGAATACTCATCTGTCTCTAGTTCTAAGCTAGAATTAGAAAACCCATTATTTAAGCCCTTTAAATTTTCTAATGAAGAAATATTTGAAATAAAACTAGGAAATTCTTCTGATAATATCTTAGCAGAAATAGACAAAAAATTAAGAGCCCTTAAAATAATTAAAGATAAAAAAATAAAAGAATGTTGTCATTAATACTTTACAAACTCAAGAAGAGCCAGAAAATATTCAAAGAATAAGAACTCATAGACCTTATCCTATTTCACGCAACTATTATAATAGACCAACTCTTCCAGATATTCAGCATGAAGAATGGGATTTAGATAACCCTGCTACTTTTGATGGTAATAGTATAATTGAATGGAATATAGATGGCCTTACTGAACATCTAATACTTCAAAAATTAAATTCTATGACAATGGCCTCTACTGCTTACCTCAAGCATGGTAATAATAGTAGACATGCAGCCCAGCTTCTTATTTCTAGATTTACTGGAACTCTAAAAAGCTGGTGGGATAATATACTTACTGAAACAGATCGTTTTACTATTTTAACAGCCATAAAAATAGAACCTGCTATTGGTCAAGAGATAGAAACTCAGGTAGAATCCTTAATATTAGCAATCTCCCAAAGCTTCATTGGAGACCCTAAACTATTTGAAGAAAGATCTAGTGAAATCTTACATGCTTTAAGATGTCCCCAATTATCTGACTTTAGATGGTATAAAGATAATTTTCTAGCAAAACTATTAGTAAGACAAGACGCCCCTGCTTTATATTGGAAAGAGAAATTTATTTCTGGTTTACCTAGAGCCTTTGCCCAGAAGGTAAGAGATAGGCTAGAACATGAAACATTAAGTCTAAACCTTATGACTTATGGTCAAATCATTTCTAATATAATTAAGACAGGATTAGAACAATGCAATCAGTTGTCATTAACAACCCAAATTCTTAAAGAAGATAAATCAGTCTGAAAAGAACTAGGATATTTTGTCAACAATATGGTCTAAAAAAAAGAGAAGTCCCTTCTAAAAAATCTAAAAAACAAAAGAAGTTCTTTAAAAAACATAAAAAATATAGGAAGAATAATCCACCAGAATATATAGAAAAATCCCTCAAAAAATTAAAAAGAAAAAATAAAAAATTAATGAAACCCTCACTTGCTATAAATGTGGAAGAAAAGGTCATATTGCAAAAAACTGTTATGTAAAAAAGAAAATAAATGAATTAAGTCTAGAAGACCCTGTAAAAACCCAATTAGCAGAAATTTTACTTTATAAATTTGATAGTACTTATAGTAGTCCAGACACTTCTAACCCCTTTGATAGTGAAGCTCCAATAGAAAATCTAGAAACCTCTAGTAGTAGTTAAGATGAATTAACTAGTAAATCCCCTTGTGAAAATTGTAAAGCTTAATTATTCTACTGTAATACTTTAACAAATGATTCAAAATTCTTAATAGATATAATTGATAAAGTTGAAGATACTGACTTAAAATACCAATATTTCCTTAAGTTATAAAAGCTAATAAAAACTGATGAAGAAGACTTAAACACCCCTTCATTTGAACCCTATGATTTAACAAAAATTTTAAATATAGCTCACGAACAAGAAAAGCCTTTAGGTATTCCTGAATTAAATAAGGAAGTAAAAATCTTAAAAACTGAAGTAAGAATTTTAAATGAAAAAATAAAAATATTAGAAACTAATAACGAATTAGAATCTTTAGCCAATGAATTCAAAACTTCTGTAGAAAACCAAGAACTTTCTAAAGACAAAATTTTCTTACAAAAAATAAATCTTTTACAACAAAAATGGAGATGTAAAGTTGATTTAAGAATAAGACAAAGTTTTCATAAATCCTTAATTGCCCTAATAGATTCAGGAGCCGACCTAAATTGTATACAAGAAGGATTAATACCTACTCAATATTATAAAAAAACTCTTCAAAATTTGTATTCAGCTAGTTAGTCATAGCATGAATATTAAATATAAATTAACAAACTCTTGTATTTGTAATAATGGGATATGTCTTCCCAATGAATGTTTACTCACTAAAAATATTAAAGAATAGATAATATTAGGAAACCCTTTTTTGATTCAACTTTATCCTATCCACCATATAGGAGAAACAGGCATAAAAACATTTATAAAGGACGTTGAACTTTTCTTTGAATTCATCAGCCCAAAAAGGAAGAAAGAAATTAATTTAATAGATAAAGACCACTACTTTAATCTTCTTCAACAAAAACAGAATCAAATATGTTTTCTTAAAAAAGAGATCGATTCTAAGCAAATTGAGCAGAAACTTCTTTCTCCCCGGATTCTAGAAAAAATTTCTCTTTTAGAAAACCAAATTAAGACTGAAATTTGTGCCGATATTCCTAATGCTTTTTGGGATAGAAAAACCCAATTATAATAAATTATCTTTAAGGGCTCTTAATTTTTTGTCTATTTCTGCTAAGATATTATCAAAAGAATTTCCTAGTTTTATTTCAGATATTTCTTCATTAGAAAATTTAAAGGGCTTAAATAATGGGTTTTCTAATTCTGGCTTAGAACTAGAGATAGATGAGTATTCATTAGCTGTTATAGATAAAGCTATATTATGAATTACTTTATTAGTATAGTTGAGTTGTTCTTGAACATTTTTTATATCTCGTTTAGAAGCGGAAACACTTAGTTCTTCTCCTGCAGAAAGCATTTTCTTTAAAGGGGAAGCGGTTATTTCAATATTGTTTTGGTTTAAAAATATTATTTTTTCGAGGGGGGAACATTTCCTATAATATTTTTTCCTCGGGCAATTTTCCAATGTTCAGGTAAACTTTCCAAGATTTCTATACTTAAAGTATCTAAAATTTCATTTTCAAACCAATCAAAAAAAGGGACATGGTCTTCTATTTGTAATAAATAATTATAAAAATCTTCTCTATTTTTTTAAGGTCTTTATGAGAAAAAGTTGAAAAATACCATTCTCTTTTTTCATCATTTTCAGGAGTATAAAATCCTTGTTTTATTTTTTCTTTATCAATTTCAAAAATAGAAAGCATGTTTAATTGATTATAAGATCCTATTTCAGATTGAGTGGGAGAGTTGCTAGCTTGATTTGTAGAGGGATTTTCTACTTGATATTCTGGTTGAGGAGTAACTGGATGGGGGAGAATTCCTTTTAATTTTAAAGATTTAGGAAGAGAGGTTGACCCTATGTTGACTGAATGATAACTTGGTTCTGTGGGATTATTTTTGGATATTATTCTTACAGAAGGACTTCTTCAAAAGTCTAAAGTAAGATTTCCTGACTTATATTCTATTATGTTACTAAGTGTAGGAGGAGTTTCCTTTTCAGGAGTTAAAATATTTTCTAAATTCCATTCTAATCCTCTAGAGATTTCTTCATGATTTAAAGGTTTAGGAGTTACATAATTAGATTGATTAAGGTTTACTTGTAATAAAAGAGTTTCAGATTTAGAAGAAACATTTAAAACTTTTGGTTTAATATTAGTTCTCATTATTTTGTAGTAGATTTTATAAACAATAGCTAAAGGGTAAGAGTTTGGATTCCAGATTCCTTCAGGGATTCTAACATCTAATTTGATATTATGATGAGCATCCAAAGTTCTTATATCTGCAGTATAATTAGCAAAATTATTAAAGAAAACAGGGCCATCATTTAAGTTAGCTTCTATTATAGATAATAGTTGATCTTTAAATTTTATTGGATGAGAATCTCTTAATATTACACAGATAAGAGTATCTATTCCTAGCCTATGAAGAGGTTTAATTGCTACTTGTATTAATCCAACATGAATAAACTTAAATCCTTTTCTTCGATGTTCTTTTATTAACTCTACTGTTAGAAGATCTATAGTTTCTTGGAGACTTTCTAAGGCCAAAGTATGTTTGGCTATTTTTATGACATAATCATGGGTTAAGTTATTGAGTATACCCACCTGATATACTTGACTAATCTTATGCTCAGGAATTGATGAGTTCCTAAGTTTTTGCTTTAAATCTTTTATTGTAACTTCTTGTTTATTTATTAAAGTATAATCCATTACACTTTTATCATCTTTACTTGATGTCCAAATATGGTATCAGAGCCTTGTTTCTATCTTTTATATTTAAACAGTTTGTTCAGTGTTGCTACTATTAATTAATCAAAATCTAAGTCCACTCTCCCCTCTAGGATTAGGAAGGTAGCAGAACTGCCGTAAGACTTGGACTAGCAGTAAGACATGTTCACTACTAGGAGATAGTCTAGAAGAGAGTAGTACGTCTTAGAAATTAATTAATTATGGCAAATACAATGGAAAAATTGTTTAAAGGAAAAGATAAGAGAGACAGAGAGGGAAAGCAAGAGGGAAAAGATAGGGAGAGAAAGAGAGAGTAAGAGTAGGAAAGAGAGAGTCAGAGAGAAAGAAAAGTTTTGGAGGGAGGCCATGAGAGAGATAGAGAGAGAGAGAGAGACAAATGAGATAAAGTGATGTTTTTGAGAGAGAAAGAAGTTTAAGAGAGAGAAAAGGAGAGAGGAAAAGAAAATTTTGGAGAGAGACTGAGAGGGAGAGCTGTAGAAAAGAGAGAGAGAGAGAGAGAGAGAGAGAGTTAGGTGGGGAGAGAGAGTGTGAATGTTGGGTACTGTGAGAGCAAGAGAGAGAGAAAGAGTGTGTGAGGGGGAGAGAGAGTGAGACAAAGAAAGGGTGTGTGAAAAAAGAGATAGAAGTTTTATAAAGAGAGAGAAGCTCCAAAGAGATTGAGTGAGAGAGAAGTTTTAAGGAGAGCTTGAGAGGGACAAAGAATTTTTTCATAGAAAAGGGAGAGACAAACAAATAGACAGACAGAGAAAAAGTGATGTTTTTGAGAGAGAATGTGAGAGAAAGAAGTTTAAGAAAGAGAGAAGTTTTAGAGAAAGGAAGTAAGAGAGAGAAATTTTAGAGAGATCTAGAGAGGGGGATAGAACTTTTTTACAGAAAAGGGGGGAGAGAGAGCATAAGAGCTAACTTTAAGAGGAAGAGTGAGATAGTGTATGAGAAAAGTTTTAAAGGAGGAGAGAGAGTGTGTGCATGAAGTTTTAGGAAGAGAGCAAGAGACAAGGAAGCTTTAGAAAGAATGAAAGAAAAGGGAGACAGAGAGAGAGAAAGAGAAGATTTGGAGAGAGAGAGAGAGAGAGAAGTTTTAGAGAGAGACTACAAGAGGGAGAGAGAGATAGAAAGACAGAGAGAGAAGATAGAGAGGGGGAGAAATAGAGAGAAAGAGAGAGAGATAATAGAGAGAGAAAGTTTCAAAGATAGCAACATAGAGAAAGTTTAGAGAGAGAGAGGGAGAGTGTGTGTATGTGTTGGGGGGAGAGAAAGATTTAGTGAGAGACAAATTTTAGACAAAGAGAGAAAAAGAGAGATAGTAGTATTAGAGGGAAAGTGAAAGAAGTTTTAAACAAAAAGAGATGTTTTAGAGACAAAGAGGGTTTAGGAAGCAAGCTAGAGAGAGAGGGAGAGTGATAGAGGGAAAGAGATAGAGAGAGACAGACAGATGACCAGGAGAAAGTGAAATTTTTGAAAGAGAGAGTGCAAGAAAAAGAAGTTTAAGAGAGAGGAAGATGGAGAGAGAAAGAGAAAGCAAAGTATTAGAGAGAGAGAGAGAGAGAGAGAAATAGACAGATAGACAAACAAATAGAAAAACTGAATTTTGTTGAGAGAGTGTGTGGGAGCGAAAGAAGTTTAAGAGAGAGAGAGAGAGAGAAAGAGAAGTTTTGGACAGAGAGACAGAGAAAGAGATCAAGAGGGAGAAGATACAGTGAGTGAGAGTAGAAGAGAGAGGGAGAGAGAAAGAGAAGTTTTGGAGGGAGACTGCAAGAGAGAGTAAGGGAGAGAGAATGAGAGAGAGGTAAAGAGTGTGAGAGAGAGGTAGAGAGAGTAAGAGAGAGAGAGAGAGATGGACAGCATATGAGAGAAGTTTTAGAGGTAGAGACAGCACAAGCAAGAAGTTTTAGTGGAGGAGGGACAGAGATTGAAGTTTTTAGGGAGAGCAAGAGAGACAGAGCAAGAAGTTTTAGGGAGAGAGCTAGAGAGAGAGGGAAGATTTATAAATAATGAAAGCAAGAGAGAAAGAGAAACATTTGGAGAGAGAGAGAGACAAACTGAGAGAGAAAGTGAAGTTTTTAAGAGAAAGAGTGGGAGCAAAAGAAGTTTAAGAGAAAGGGAGACAGAGAGAGAAATAGAATTTTGCAGAGAGAGACAGAGAGGGAGAGTAGGAGAGAGAAGATAGAGAGAGAGAAAGAGAGTTGGGGACGTAGAGAGAGATATGAAAACTTTAGAAAGAATGAGAGAGAGAGAGAGAGAGAGAGAGAGAGAGAGAGAGAGAGAGAGAGAAGGAGAAGATTTGGAGAGAGAGGCAAAGAGAAGTTTTAGTGGGAGACTGCAAGAGAGAGAGAGAGAGAGAAACAAAAAGAGAGAGAAGTTTTAGAGAAAGACTACAAGAGGGGAGACACAAACAGAGAGATAAAGTGAAGTTTTTGAGAGAGTGTGATAGAGGAAGAAGTTTAAGAGAGAGTGGGAGAGAAAAAAATTTAAGAGAGAGAGTGTGAGTGAGAGAGAAAAAGAAGTATTGGGGAGAGAGAGTGAGAGGAGAGCAAGAGAGAGAAGATAGAGAGAGAGGTAGAGAGGGTGAGAGATAGATGTAGAGAAGAGAGAGAGAGAGAGAGAGAGAGAGAGAGAGAGAGAGAGAGAGAGAGAGAGAGAGAGAGATCAATAGACAAACAAAAAAAAGGAGAAAGTGAAGTTGTTGAGAGAGGGAGTGAGAGAGAAAGAAGTTAAGAGAGAGAGAGAGGGTGAGAAAGACAAAGAGAAGTTTTGGAAAGAGAGACAAAGAGAGAGAATTGGAGAGAGAGATGGAGGGAGGGAAAGAGAAAAGACAAACAAAGAGAAAGAAAGTTAAGTTTTCTAGAGAAAGAGTGGGAGAGATAGTTTAAGGGAGAGGGAAAGATAGACTTAGTGAGAGAAAGTGAAGTTGTTGAGAGAGTGGAGAGAAAGAAGTTTAAGGGAGAGAGAGGGAGAGATAGAGTTAGTAAAAGACAAATTTTACAGCAAGAGAGAAAGAGAAAGTCAGAAGTTTTTGAGAGAAAGCAAAAGAAGCTTTAAACAAAGGGCGAAGTTTTAGAGAGAGAGGGAGGTGTTGGGGAGAGCAAGAGGGAGAGAGAGAGAGAGACAGCTTATGAGAGAGTTTTAGAGAGAGGCAATATGTAGGAGAAGTTTTGGAGGAGGGGGGACTAAGAGAGATTGAAGTTTTAGGAAGAGTAAAAGAGAGAGTGAGAAGTTTTAGGGGGAGAACTAGAGAGAGGGATCTTTAGAAAAAATGAAACCATGGGGAGAGAGAGACGGAGGGTGAGAAAGAGAACATTGGGAGAGGGAGGGGTTTTTGAGAGAGGTTGCAACGGAGAGAGGCAGACAGAGGAAGAAAGTGAAGATTTTGAAAGAGAGAGTGGGAGAGAAAAACGTTTAAGAGAGAGAGAAGGAGAAGTTTTGGAGAGAGAGATAGATAGAGAGAAAGTGAAGTTGTTGAGAGAGAGATGAGAGACAAAGAAGTTTAAGAGAGAGAGAGGGTGAGAGAGACAAAGAGAAGTTTTGGAAAGAGAGACAGAGAGAAAGAGAACATTTGGAGAGAGAGAGAGGGAAAGAGAGAGAGAGAGACCGAGAGAGAAAGTGAAAGTGAAGTTTTTAGGAGAAAGAGTGGGAGAGAAAGAAGTTTAAGAGAGAGAGGGGGGAGAGAGAGAGAATTTTGCAGAGAGAGACAGAAAAGGAGAATAGGAGAGAAAAGATAGAGAGAGATAGACGAGAAAGAGTGTTAGGGAGGGGGAGAGATACATAGAGAGAGAGGGAAGCTTTAGAAAGATTGAAAGAGAGAGAGAGAAGGAGAAGATTTGGAGCGAGAGAGAGAGAGAGAGACAAAGAGAATTTTAGAGGGAGACTGCAAGAGAGAAAGAGACCTAAATAGAAAGAGAGAGAGAAGATTTAGAGAGAGACTACAAAAGAGGGAGAGACAGACAGCCCAAGAGATAAAGTGAAGTTTTTGAGAGAGACAGAGTGGGAGAGTAAGAAATTTAAGAGAGAGAAAGAGAAGATTTAGAGAGAGAGATTGAGGGGGAGAACAAGAGAGAGTTGATAGCGAGAGAGGTAGAGAGAGTGAGAGACAGAGTTGAGAAAGAGAGAAAGAGACAGAGCAAGAGTGATGCAAATCCTGTCAAAAATAACAAGACGCAACAATAAAATTCATTTCCAAAACCATTTTACAATCAGATTTGTAGGTAGAAACCTCGACCTATTGTTTATAAGAAAACACGAACCTTGGTATGTGGAAATACCACAAACGAGATGGTGAATTATTTGATAAGTCGGATAAATGCCATAAGAGCAAGTTCTTGATAAGTTCAAAAAGTTCTTCAAAGAACCAAAGAAAAAACTGAAACTGATCTGATCTTCAATAATAAGCCAAATTGATCTCCTTAAATCTCTCAAATCCATGTGAATCTTGCCAAGTATGGCCTGTAATTGCTGAATGATTCCACATACTTAAGTTGAAAGTAATCCTTCCAAGTGTATGAGCTTAAGAGGAAGAGAAGATTTGGAGAGAGAGAGAGAGAGAGGTAGACAGATAGATAGATAGAAAGAGAAAGTGAAGTTGTTGAGAGAGGGAGTGGGAGAGAAGGAAGTTTTGGAAAGAGAGATAGCGAGGGAGAGTAAGAGAGAGGGAGACAGAGAGAGAGGGAATGAGAGAGATAGACAGACAAATAGAGAAAGCAAATGTTTTGGGAGAAAGAGTGGGAGAGAAAGAAGTTTAAGAGAGAAAGAGAGGGAGAGATAGAGTTAGTGAAAGACAAATTTTAGACAAAGAGAGAAAGAGACAGATAGAAGTTTTTGAGAGAAAGCAAAAGAAGTTAAAAAAAGGGAGAATTTTAGAGAGGAAGAGGGAGAAAGGAACATGCAAAGACAGAGAGAGAGAGAGAGAGAGAGAGAGAGAGAGAGAGAGAGAGAGAGAGAGAGAGAGAGAGAGAGAGAGAGAGAGAGAGCATATGAGAGAAGTTTCCGAGAGAGACAATGTAGGGAAGAAGTTTTAGAGGAGGAGGAGAGAGAGAGAAACTAAAGTTTTAGGGAGGGAGAGAGAGAGGGTGAGAAGTTTTAGGAAGAGAGCTGGAGAGTGGGAACCTTTAGAAAAAATGAAAGTGTGGGGGAGAGAGAGAGAGAGTGGCTTAGAGGGAGAGAAAGAGAACATGTGTAGAGGTGAGAGGTTTTTGAGAGAGACTGCAAGAGAGAGAGGGAAAGAGAGCGAGAGGTAGATAGAGAGAGAAAATGAAGTTTTTGAGAGAGAGAGTGGGAGAGAAAGAAGTTTAAGAGAGAGAGGGTGAGAGAGAAAAAGAGAAGTTTTGGAGAGAGCAACAGAGAGGGAGAGCAAGAGAGAGAAGATAGAGAGAGATAGAGAGAGAAAGTGAAGTTGTTGAGAGAGCAAATGGGAGAGAAAGAAGTTTAAGAGAGAAAGAGGGAGGGATAGAGTTGTGAGAGACAAATTTTAGTCAAAGAGAGAAGTTTTAAAGAGCGAGACAACATACGCGAGAAGTTTAAGAGGAGGGGAGAGAGAGATTGAAGTTTTACAGAGAGCAAGAGAGAGAGGGAGAGAAGTTTTAAGGAGAGAGCTAGAGAGAGACAGGGAAGCTTTAGACAGAATGAAAGTGAGGAAGAGAGACAGGAGAGAGAGAGAGAGAAAGAGAAAGAGATTGAGAGAAATAGGGAAAAGAGAGAGAGAGAGAGAGATAGACAAACAGATAAAGAAAGCAAAGTTGTTGAGAGAGAGTGGGAGAAAAAGAAGTTTAAGAGAAAGAGATTGAGAGAAATAGGGAAGAGAGAGAGAGAGAGAGAGAGAGATAGAGAGAGATAGACAGACAGATAAAGAAAGCAAAGTTTTTGAGAGAGAGTGGGAGAAAAAGAAGTTTAAGAGAGAGACAAAGAGAAGTTTGGGAGAGAGAGACCGAAAGAAAGAGTGTTGGGGAGGGAGAGAGAGGGACAAAGAGATTGATGCTTTCAAAAGAATGAAAGAGAGAGAGAGAGAGAGAGAGAGAGAGAGGTTCTATTAGAATGACATGGAAAGGAGGTTTTGAGAGAGAGAGGTAAAGAGAGAGGGAAGGCATGTGTATGTTTGGGAGGAAGGGATGGGGGGGAGAGAGATTGTGTTAGTGAGAGACAAATTTTAGACAAAGAGAGAAAGAGACAGATAGAAGTTTTTGAGAGAAAACATAAGAAGTTTTAAACAAAGAGAGAAGGTTTAGGGACAGAGGGAGGTGCTGGGGAGAGTGAGAACAAAAGAGAGAGAGAAGTTTTAGAGCAAGAGAGAGAGAAAGAGAGCATATGAGAGAGGTTTCACCGAGAGAGAGAGAGGGAGAGTGAAGCTTGAGGGTAGGCATGGGGGAGAGAAGTTTTAGAAAGAGTGAGAGAGAGAGAGAAGTTTTAGAAAGGGAGCTAGAGAGAGAGGGAAGCTTTAGAAAGAATGAAAGAAAAAGAGATGGAGAGAGAAACAGAACATTTTGGGAGTGAGAGAGAGAGAGTGGGAGAGAAAGAACTTTAATAGGAGAGAGAGGAAGAGAGAGGGAAAGAGAAGTTTTGGGAGAGAGACAGAGAGGGGAGAGAAGATAGATAGAGAAGTTTTAGGGAGAAAGCTAGAGAGAGGGAAGCATTAGAAAGAAGCAAAGAAAGAGAGACAGAGAGAGAAGCAGAACATTTGGAGAGAGAGAGAGAGAGAGAAAGAGAAGTTTTAGAGAGAGACAGAGAGAGAAAGATAGACAAATAGACAAACAGAAAGTGAAGTTTTAGAGAGAGAGAGAGTGGGAGAGAAAGAAATTTAAGAGAAAAAGAGGCAGTGAGAGAGAAAGAGAAGTTTAAAGAGAGACTACAATAGAGGAGAGACAAATAGATGATAAAGTGAGAAAGAGAGAGAGAGTAGGGAGAGAGAAGTTTTAGAGGGAGAGAGTGAAGCTTAGGAGTGAGAGAGAGAGAAGTTTTAGAGAGAGTGTGAGAGAGAGGTGTTTTAGGGAGAGCCTAGAGAGAGAGGGAAACATTAGAAAGAAGCAAAGAAAGAGAGATAGAGAAAAAGAAAGAGAAGTTTTTGAGAGAGACTTGAGAGAGGAGAATAGATCGACAAACAGATAGAGTGAGAAAAAGAGAGTGGAGAGAGAGAAGTTTTAGAGAGAAAAAGTGAAGCTTTAGGGAGGGCAAGAGAGAGAGAAGTTTTAGAGAGATTGAGAGAGAGAGAGGGCTTAGGGAGAAGGCTAGAGAGAGAAAGGGAAGCTTTAGAAAGAATGAAAGAGAGAGAAAGGGAAAGAGAGAGAGTGTGTGTGAGAAAAAGAAGTTTAAGAGAGAAAGAAAGAAGTTTTGGTGAGAGACAGACATATATAGCAAGAGAGAGAAGATAGAGAGAGGAAGCGTATGAAAGAGAGAGGGTGATATAGACAGAGAGCTAAAGAGAGTGAGAGAACTTTGTATAGAAAAAGTCAGAGAGAGAGACCAACATGTACAGAGTGAGTGGGGAGAGAAAGTGAAGCTTTAGGGAGGGCAAGAGAGAGAAGTTTTAGAGTGAACAAAAAAGAGGGAGACAAAGAAAAAGAGATGTTTTTGAGAGAGAATACGAGACAAAGAAGTTTAAGAGAGAGAAGATAGAGAGAGTGAGCATAAGAGAGAGAGTGAGAGATAGAGAGCACAAGAGGCACCTAGAGAGAGATAGACAGAATATGAGATAAGTTTTAAAATAGGAGAGAGAGATTGAAGTATTAGGGACAGCGAGAGAGTGGGAAGTTATAGGGAGAGAGCTAGAGAAGAGAGAGGGAAAGGGAAACATTAGAAAGAAGCAAAGAAAGAGAGATAGAGAAAAAGAAAGAGAAGTTTTTGAGAGAGACTTGAGAGAGGAGAATAGATCGACAAACAGATAGAGTGAGAAAGAGAGAGTGGAGAGAGAGAAGTTTTAGAGAGAAAAAGTGAAGCTTTAGGGAGGGCAAGAGAGAGAGAAGTTTTAGAGAGATTGAGAGAGAGAGAGGGCTTAGGGAGAAGGCTAAAGAGAGAAAGGGAAGCTTTAGAAAGAATGAAAGAGAGAGAAAGGGAAAGAGAGAGAGAGTGTGTGAGAAAAAGAAGTTTAAGAGAGAAAGAAAGAAGTTTTGGTGAGAGACAGACATATATAGCAAGAGAGAGAAGATAGAGAGAGGAAGCATATGAAAGAGAGAGGGTGATATAGACAGAGAGCTAAAGAGAGTGAGAGAACTTTATATAGAAAAAGTCAGAGAGAGAGACCAACGTGGACAGAGTGAGTGGGGAGAGAAAGTGAAGCTTTAGGGAGGGCAAGAGAGAGAAGTTTTAGAGTGAGCAAAACAGAGCGAGACAAAGAAAAAGTGATGTTTTTGAGAGAGAATACGAGACAAAGAAGTTTAAGAGAGAGAGGGAGAGAAGGAGAAAGAGAAGCTTTGGATAGATAGAGACAGAGAAATAGAGCAAGAGAGAGAAGATAGAGAGAGTGAGAGATAGAGAGCACAAGAGGCACCTAGAGAGAGATAGACAGAATATGAGATAAGTTTTAAAATAGGAGAGAGAGATTGAAGTATTAGGGACAGCGAGAGAGTGGGAAGTTATAGGGAGAGAGCTAGAGAAGATAAAGAGAAAAAGACAACATTTGAAGCTGAGAGAGAGAGAGAGAGAGTGAGAGAGAGAGAGAGAGAAACAGATAGAGAGAGAAAGTGAAGTTTTTGAAAGAGAGAGTAGAAGAGATAGATGTTTAAAAGGGGGAGAGAGAGAGGTTTAGAGTGCAAGAGGGAGAGAGACAGACAGAGAGAGAATGTGAAGTTGTTGAAAGAGAGTGGGAGAGAAAGAAGTTTAAGAGAGAGAAGGAGGGAGGGATATAGTTCACGAGAGATGAATTTTAAACAAAGAGAGAAAGAGACAGACGTAAATTTTCATGAGAAAGCAAAAGAAGTTTTAAACAAAAGGAGAAAATTTAGAGAAAAGGAGGAAGGTGTTAGGGGGAGAGAGAAGTTTTAGAGAGAACAAGAGAGAGAGAAAGAACTTTTATATAGAAAAGATAGAGTGAGCATATGAGAGAGGTTGCAGAGAGAGAGACAGCATATGATGGAAGTTTTAGAGGAAGACAGAGAGAGAGAGAGTGAAGGTTTTGGGTAGTCAAGAGAGAAAAGTTTCAGAGAGAGTGAGGGAGAAGTTTTAGCAAGAGAGCAAGAGAGAAAGGGAGAGAAGCATTAGAAAGAATGAAAGAAACAGCAGTCGAGAGAGAAAGAGAAGATTCGGAGAGAGAGAGAGAGAGAGAGAGAGAGAGAGAGAGAGAGAGAGAGAGAGAGAGAGAGAGAGAGAGAGAGAGGGAAGTTTTAGAAAAAGAGAGGGAGAGGAAGACAAACAGACAAAAAGAGAAAGTGAAATTGTTGAGAGAGAGTGGGAGAGAAAGAAGCTTAACAGAGAGAGGGTGAGAGAGAGAAAGAGAAGTTTTGGAGAAAGAGAGACAGAAAGGGAGAGTAGGAAAGAAAAGATAGAGAGAAAGAGAGAAAGAGAGAGAGAGAGAGAGAGAGAGAGAGAGAGAGAGAGAAACAAACAGAGAGAGAAAGTCAAGTTTTTGAGAGAGAGTGGGGGAAAGAAAGAAGTTTAAGAAAAAGAGAGAGGGAGAGAAGGAGAGAAATAGAAGTTTTGGAGAGAGAGACAGAGTGGGAGAGAAAGAGAGAGAAGATAGAGAGAGCTAGAGAGAGACAGGGAGTGTGAGAGAGAGTGCATATCAGAGAAGTTTAAGAGAGAGAGATGTATGAGAGAAGTTTTCAAGGAGGAAAGAGAGTGTAAGTTTTAGGGAGAGTGAGCTAGAGAGAAGTTTTAGATTGAGTGACACAGAGAGAGAGAGACAGAGAGAGAGTGGGAAGCTTTAGAAAGAATGAAGGAAAGAGAGACAAAGAGGGAAAGAAGATTTGGAGAGAGAGAGAGAGAGAGAGAGAGAGAGAGAGAGAGACAGAGTTTTAGAGAGAGATTCCAAGAGAGAGATAGAGAGACAGAGTTTTAGAGAGAGATTCCAAGAGAGAGATAGAGAGCCAAACAAAAAGAGAAATAGAAGTTTTTAAGAGAGAGAGTGGGAGAGAAGGAAAGTTAAGGGAGAGCAAAAGGGAGAGACTGAGAGAAAGAGAAGTTTTGGAAAGAAAGACTAAGAGGAAGAGATGTGGAAAAAAATAGAGAGATTGTTGGGCTGAGAGAGAGAAAGAGAGGTTTTTGGGAGAGAGAGTGGGAGAGAAAGAAGTTGAAGAGTAGGAGAGAGAGAGAAGCTTTTGGAGACAGAGACAGAGAGAGGGAAAGAGAGAGACTGACAGCCAGACAGAGAGAGAAAGTGAAGTTTTTTGAGAGATAGTGTGGGAGAGAATGAAGTTTAAGAGAGAGAGGGGAAGAAAGAAAGAAAGAGAAGTTTTGGAGAGAGAGACAAAGAGCGAGAGGAAGAGAGAGAAGATAGAGGCAGATAAAGTGATGTTTCAGAGGGAGAGAGTGGGAGATAAAGAAGTTTAAGAGACATAGAGAGAGAGAGAGAGAGAGAGAGAGAGAGAGAGAGAGAGAGAGAGAGAGGTTAGGAGAAAGAGAGAAAGTTTGTTGGGCAAGGTGGGAGAGTGTGTGAGTGTTGGAAAAAGTGAGAGTGAGAGGGAGATGGAGAAGATGGAGAGAGAGAGAGAGAGAGAGAGAGAGAGAGAGAGAGAGATTTTGGAGTGAGATTGCAAGAGAGAGGGAGTGGGTGTGTGAGTATGTTGGGGAGGGAAGAGATAGAGTTAGTGAGAGACAAATTTTAGGCAAAGAGAGAAAGAGACAAATAGAAGTTTTTGAGAGAAAGCAAAAGAAGTTTTAAACAAATAGAGAAGTTAAGAGAGAGAGGGAGAGAGATAGACCAACATAGAGTTATAGAGAGCATATGACAGAAGTTTAAGAGAGACAGCATGAGAGAGAAATTTTGGGGGGAGAGAAAGAAGTTTTAGGGAGAGAGCTACAGAGAGAGAGGGAAGGTTTAGAAAGAATGAAAGAAAGACAAAAAGAGAAAGAGAAAATTTGGAGAGAGAGAGAGAGAGAGAGAGAGAGAGAGAGAAGGAGAAGATTTGGAGAGAGGGACAAAGATAAGTTCTAGTGGGAGACTGCAAGAGAGAGAGAGCAAAACAAAAAAGAGAGAGAAGTTTTAGAGAAAGACTACAAGAGGGAGAGAGACAAACAGAGAGATAAAGTGAAGTTTTTGAGAAAGTGATAGGGGAAGAAGTTTAAGAGAGAGTGGGAGAGAAAAAACTTTAAGAGAGAGAGTGTGAGTGAGAGAGAAAGAGAAGTATTGGAGAGAGAGATTGAGAGGGAGAGCAAGAGAGAGAAGATAGGGAGAGAGATCAATAGCCAAACAAACAAAAAGAGAAAGTGAAGTTGTTGAGCGAGGCAGTGAGACAGAAAGAAGTTTAACAGAGAGAGAGAGGGTGAGAAAGACAAAGAGAAGTTTGGGAAAGAGAGACAAAGAGAGAGAGTTGAAGAGAGAGATAGAGGGAGGGAAAGAGTAAAAGATAGACAAAGAGACAGAAAGTTAAGTTTTCTAGAGAAAGAGTAGGAGAGATAGTTTAAGAGAGAGGGAAAGATAGACTTAGTGAGAGAAAGTGAAGTTGTTGAGAGAGTGGTAGAGAAAGAAGTTTAAAGGAGAGAGAGGAAGAGATAGAGCTAGTGAAAGACAAATTTTAGACCAAGAGAGAAAGAGACAAACAGAAGTTTTTTTGAGAGAAAGCAAAAGAAGTTTTAAACAAAGGGAGAGGTTTTAGAGAGAAAGGGAGGTGATGGGGAGAGTGAGGGGGAGAGAGAGTGACAGCTTATGAGAGAGTTTTAGAGAGAGACAATGTGTGGGAGAAGTTTTGGAGAAGGGGGGACTAAGAGAGACTGAAGTTTTAGGAAGAATAAGAGAGAGAGCAAGAAGTTTTAGGGGGAGAGTTAGAGAGAGAGAGATCTTTAGAAAAAATGAAACCCTGGGGGAGAGAGAGACAGAGGGAGAGAAAGAGAACCTTTGGAGAGGGAGGGGTTTTTGAGAGAGTTTGCAAGAGAGGGAGGCAGACAGAGGGAGGAAGTGAAGATTTTGAAAGAGAGAGTGGGAGAGAAAAAAGTTTAAGGGGAGAGAAAGAGAAGTTTTGGAGAGAGAGACAAAGAGAAAGAGAAACATTTGGAGAGAGAGAGAGAGAGAGAGGGAAAGAGAAAGAAAACAAAAGTGAAGTTTTTGGGAGAAAGAGTGGGAGAGAAAGAAGTTTAAGAGAGAGAGGGGTAGAGAGAAAGCAAATTTTGCAGAGAGAGACAGAAGGGGAGAATAGGAGAGAGAATATAGAGGGAGATAGAGGCAGAAAGAGTGTTAGGGAGGGGAGAGATAGATAGAGAGAGGGAAGCTTTAGAAAGAATGAAAGAGGGATAGAGAAGGAGAAGATTTGGAGAGAGAGAGACAAAGAGAATTTTAGAGGGAGGCTGCATGAGAG
Source organism: Dicorynia guianensis (assembly GCA_037013595.1). Lineage (NCBI taxonomy): Eukaryota > Viridiplantae > Streptophyta > Magnoliopsida > Fabales > Fabaceae > Dicorynia > Dicorynia guianensis. The sequence continues at coordinate 10,840,805 of JASUAB010000015.1, forward strand.
AAAGAGAGAGCAAAATAGAAAGAGAGAGAGAGAGAGAAGATTTAGAGAGAGACTGCAAAAGAGGCAGAGACAGATAGTCGGCGAGATAAAGTGAAATTTTTGAAAGAGAGAAGTTTTATATAGAATAAGATAGAGAGAGAGTGAGCAATATAGAGAGAGTGCGGGGTCTATGTCTCTTTGTGTGTATGTGTGTGTGTGTGTGTGTCTCTCTCTCTCTCTCTCTCTCTCACTCTCTCTCTTTGTGTCTCCCTCCCACCCTTCCTCCCTCCCTCTCACACTCTCTCTCCCTCACTCCTATGGAACATCTCCCTTTTACTCTCTATCTCTCTCTCCCCCTCTCTCTAAAGCTTCTCTTTCACACTTTCTCTCTCTATCTAAAGGTTCACATACTCTCTCTCCCTCTTTCTCTTTTGTTGTCTTTGAAACTTCTCTATCTCTCACTCCCCCTTTCTGTCTCCATCTCCTTGAAACTTTTCTCCTTCTATCTCTCTGAAAGAGAAACATTAGAGACAGGAGCTTCAGAGAGAAAAAGGGAGATGTTCTGGAGAAGTGAGGGGGAGAAAGGGAAGAGGAAGGGAGGGAGGAGAGATAAAGAGAGAAAAGTTTCCGAGAGAAGGAGAAAGGAAAGTCTTAGAGAGAGCAAGAGAGCAAAGTTTAAAAGAAAATAAGAATGATAAAGAGAAACGTTCAGAGAGAGGGAGACAAAAAAGGTGAGGGAGAGAAAGAGAGAAGTTTTAGAGAGAGCAGAATAGACAAAGCGAGAGAGGGAAAGAGAGGAGTTTTAGAGGGATCAAGAGAGAAAGAGGATTCAGAAAGAGCAGGAGAGAGAGAGAGAGAGAGAGAAGTATCAAGGAAAGCAAGAAAGAGAGCAATTTCATAGAGAGAGAGGGAGAGAAAGAGATAGAGGTAGAGAGAGAAGTTCTAGAGAGAGCAAAAGAGAAAGAAAGAAGGGGAGAGAGCAAAGAGAGCAGAAAAGAGAGAGAAAGAAGTTTCAGAGAGAATGATATTGAGGGGGAGAGAGAGATAGAGAGGGAGAGGGTGCGAGAGAGACGTGTTGGGTAGAGAGAGAGCAAAGTTTTAGATAAGGAGAGATAGAGAGGAGTTTTGAAGAGAAAGAGAAAGAGTAGTTTTAATTAGAGAGAATAGTTTTAGAGTGGGGAATTCAGTAAATGAGAGAAAGAGAGAGAGAGAGGAAGAGAAGTTCTAGATAGAGAAAGATTTCAGAGAGAGTGTGTGAGTCAAAGTTGTTTTAGAAAGAGAGAAAAAGGAGTTCTTGAGAGAGAAAGAGAGTAAAAGAGACAAAGAAGTTTTAGAGAGAGGAGGAGAGAGAATGTATGTGAGAGACAGAGAGAAGAGGTTTTAAAGAGAGAGAGTGTGTATGAATGAGAGAAGTTTGAGATAGACAGTGAGAAAGGGAGATGAAGACAGAGATAGAGAAAGAGAGAGTGTGTGCAAAATTTTAGAGAGTGAAAGTGAGAGAAGTTTGAAAGTCATTATATATTTTTTTACCTTTAACAAAAAATAAGTCTATTTCTAACCAAGTATTCCTTAATAATATTCATTTTTTTTAGGTGGGTTTCCTATTTTATTTATTTTGATTTCATATATATATATATATATATATATATATATCATATATATATATATATAAATGAAACAGAAGTCTTTTTATTTTTGATTATTATATTATATTTATTTAATTATATTATATATTATATTTATATAAGAGAGAGAGTTATTTAGAAAGAGAAATAGAACAAGTGAGATAGAGAGAGACAAAGAGCAATTTTAGTGAGAGAGAGAGGGGGAGAGAAAAAGAGAGAAGATTTAAAGAGAGTGAGATTAATTTTAGAGAGAATGAGAGTGAATGAGGGTGAGGGAGAGAGACAAAGAGACAAAGAGAGAGAGAGATAGAAAGAGAGCGAGAGAGAGAGAGAGAGGTTTTAGAGTGGGGGAGAGAGTTAGAGAATAAGTTATAGAGGGAGAGAGAAAGACAAGTTTCAGAGAGAGTAAGAAAAGTTTTCTGGAGAGAGAGAGGGAAAGAGAAAAAGAGAACCTTTAGAAAGAGTGTGAGAAGTTTTATAGAGGAAGAGACAAAGAGAAACAAAGAGAGAGAAAGAGGGAAAGACAAGTATCTGAGAGAGAGAGACTAAGAAGTATTAGGGAGAGAGAGACAAGGAAAGAGCAAAGGAGATCTTTTAGAGAGAGAATGAGAACTTTTTCAAGAAAAAGAGAGAGAAGTTTTAGAAAGAGGAAGAGACGTGTTAGGGAGAGAAGAAGGGGAGAAGTTTTAGAAAGAGAGTGTGTAAGAGAGAAAGGGAAACTTTGGAGAGATAATGAGACAAGTAGATAAAGAGAGAGTAAGTGAGAAAGAGAACTTTCAGAGTAAGGGGGAGAGAGAGAAAAGAGAAATTTTAGAGAGGTGATGAGGTGAGAGAGAAAAAGAGAGAAGTTTAGAGAAAATAAGTAAGAGAAATTTTAGGCAAAGAGATAAAGGGAGAGAGAGAGCAAGATAGAAGTTTTCGAGAGAGAGATAGAGACAAAAGGAGAGAGAATGAGAGAGAACTTTTAAAGAGAGGGAGAGGGGGGAGAGAAAGAGAGAGAGAAGATTTAGATAGAGAAAAGTTTTAAGGAGAGAGAAAGAAAACCTGGTTTACACAAGAGAGAAAGAGTGAGAGGAGTTTTGGAGGGAGATATAGAGAAGTTTTAAATAGAAAGGACAGCTTTAGAGAGAGAAATTGAGTAAATGAGAGAAAAAAGGAGAAAGGGAAAGAGAAGTTTTAGATATAGAGAAAGAGGTTTCTGTGAGAGGGGAAGAAGTTTTAGAGACACAAAAGAGAAGTTTTTGAGAGAGAAGGAGAAAGAAAGAGATAGAAGTTTAGAGAGAAAGAGAGAGAGGTTCTAAAACGAGAGAGAAAGGGTGTGAGAGGATTTTGGAGAGAGAGTAGTTTTAGAGAGAGAAAGTGAATAAATGACAAAAAGAAAGAGAGAGGTTTCAGTGAGAGAGGGAGACAAATTTTAGAGACAGAGAGAGAGAGAGAGAGAGAGAGAGAGAGAAGTTTCAGAGAGAGATAGAGAAAGAGATGTTCAAGAGAGAGAGATGGAGAAACATGTTGGAGAGAGTGTGTGTGTTGGAAAGAGGGGGGAGGAAGGGAGTGGGAGGGAGAGAGAGAGAGCAAGAGAGTGAGGAAGGGAGAGAGTGTGTTGGGGAGAGGGGGAGAGAGAGAGAAAGGCAAAGATAGAGAGAAAAGTTTTAAAGAGAGAAAGGGAGAGATGGAGAGACAAGTTTTAGAAATTGAGTGTGCATATTTTAGAGAGAAAGAGATGTGTTGAGGAAAGAGAGAGTAAGTGTGTGTGTGTTTAGGGAGAGAGAGGGAAACAGAGTTAGAGAGTGAGAAAGGGAGAGAGAGAGATTTGTTGGAGAGAGACGTGTTCCAAAGAGATAGAGAGATATTGGGGGGAGAAAGAAAGAGAGAGAGGGAGGGAGATGTTTGACAGAGAAAGAAAGAGTGAATTTTGGGGCCCCAAAGAGCATGTTGGGGGGACACAGAGAGAGAGAGAGAGATAAAAGGGAGAGAGGGATGAAGACATTGGGAGAAAAAAAGAGAGCGAGAGGGAGGGAGGAAGAGAACATATGTGAGCCAAGGAGAAATTTTAGACATAGAGAGAGAGAGAGAGAGAGAGAGAGAGAGAGAGAGAGAGAGAGAGAGAGAGAGAGAAGTTCTAAATGGAGGGAGAGATGAAGAGAGACAGAAATTCTTGAGAGAGTGAGAGTGAAAGAAATTTTAGAGAATGTTTGAGTGAGGGAGAGAGAAAATGGTGGGGGGAAAGAGTGAGGGAGATTGTTGGGAAGAGATATAGAGAGTGTTTGAGTGTTGGGGAGCACAAGTGCAAAAGAGAGAGAAAAAGAGTGTTGGGCTAGGGGAGAGGGAGAGCGAAAAAACTTTTAGTGAAAGTGCCATGGAGAGGTTTGGAGGAGATAAAGAGAAAGGGCAAGTGTGTGTGTGATAGGGAGAGAGATAGAGTTAGTAATAGACAAATTTTAGACAAAAAAAGAAAGAGAGATAGAAGTTTTAAAGAGAATGCAAAAGAAGTTTTAAACAAAGAGATAAGTTTTAGAGAGAGGCAGAGAGAGTGAGGTGTTGGGCTAAGTGAGAGCAAAAGAGAGAGAGAGTGTGAGAGAAAGAGAAGTTGTAGAAAGAGCAAGTGATAGAGAAGTTTTAGAGCAATAGAGAAATTTTAGAGAGAGAAGTTTTAGGGAGAGAGCTAGAGGGAGAAAAAGGGAAGCTTTGAAAGACTAAAGAAAGAGAGAAAGAGAAGATTTGGAGGGAGAGAGATTGAGAGAGGGAGAGAGAGAAAGAGAAGTTTTAAAGAGAGACACAAGGAGAGCTAGAAAGCAACAGACAGAAAGAAAGAGAAAGTGAATTTTTGAGAGATTATGAGAGAAAGAAGTTTAAGAGAGAGAAGGTAAGAGAGAGAAAGAGAAGTTTTGGAGAGAGAGACTGAGAAGGAGAGTAGGAGAAGGAAGATAGAGAGAGAGGTAAAGAAGGAGAGAGAGAGAGAGAAAGAGAAGTTTTGGAGGGAGAGCAAGAGCAAGAAGATAGAGATAGACAGAGAGTGCAAGAAGATCAACAGAGAGACAGAGAGAGAGAGAGAGCATATGAGAGAAGTTTAAGAGAGAGAGAGAGAGAGATAGTGTATGGGAGAAGTTTTGAAGGAGGAGAGAGAGAAGTATTAGAGAGAGCAAGTGAGCAAGTGAGAGAGAGAGAGAGAGAGAGAGAGAGAGAGAGAGAGAGAGAGAGAGAGAGATGTTTTAGAGGGAAAGTGAGAGAAAGAGAGACAAATAGCCAAACAAAGAGAGAAAGTAAAGTATTTGAGATAGAGAGTGGGAGAGAAAGAAGTTTAATAGAGAAAGAGGAAAAGAGAGGGACTGAGATGGAAGCAAGAGAGAGAAAGTGAAGTTTTGGAGGAAGACTACGAGAAAGACATAGAAAGAGTAAAAAAAAGAGAGAGACAGAGATAGAGATAAAGACAAAGAGAAAGATAAAGTGATCTTTCTAAGAGAGAGAGTGGGAGAGAAAAAACTTTAAGAGAGAGGGAGACAACCGGACAAATAGATAGAGAAAGTAAAGATTTTGAGAAAGAGGATAGGAGAGAAAGAAGTTTAAGAGAGAGAGAAAGAGAAGTTTTGGAGAGATAGACAAAGAGGGAGAGTAAGAGAGAGAAGACACAAAGAGAGGTAGAGAGAGAGAGAGATAGAAGTTTTGGAGAGAACGAGTGAGAGAGAGAAGTTTTAGAGAGAGCTACAAGAAGAGAAAACTTTTTATAGAAAAAGATAGAGAGAGACATAAAGAGAGAGAGTGGGTAGAGAGATGTTTCAAGAGAGAGTGTACTAGGAACGTTTTAGAGATAGAGAGACAGCGTATGAGAGAAGTTTTAGAGGAGGGGAGAGAGAGAGTGATGTTTAAGGAAGGCAAAAGAGAGAGAATGTGTGTATCTTTAGGGAGGGCAAGAAAGAGAGACAAAGACAGAGGTAGAGAGAGGGAGAGTGTGTGTGTGTGTGTGTGTGTGTTGGGGATAGAGACAAAGAGAGTTAGTAAGAGAAAAATTTAAGACAATGAGAGAAAGAGAGAATAGAAGTTTTACATAGAAAACAAAAGATGTTTAAAACAAAGAGAGAAGTTTTAGAGGGAGAGAGAGAAAGTGAGTGAGAGAGAAAGAAGTTTTCGAGAGAGAGAGATAGTGTATGAGAGAAGTTTTAGAGGAGGGATAAGAGAGAGAGAGAGAACGAGAGAGAGAAACTTTAGTGAGGGTGAGAAAGAGAAGTTTTTGAGAGAGTGGGAAAGAGAGTGTGTGTGAAGCTTTAGGGAGGGCGAGAGAGAAGTTTTAGAAAGTGAGAGAGAGAGTGATAGAGACAGAGGTAGAGAGAGAAAGAGAGAGGGAAGGAGGGAGGGAGAGAGAGGGAGAGAAAATGGTGAGGGGAGAGAGTGGGGAGATTGTTAGGCAGAGAGAGACAAAGAGTGTGTGAGTATTGAGGAGTGCAAGAGCAAGAGAGAGAGTGTGTTGGGGATGGTGGGAGAGAGAGAAGTTTTAGAGAGACAACACAGAGAGAAGGATTTGAGACAAAGAGGATGGCAAAGTGTGTAAGTGTGTCTTAAGGAAAGACAGAGAGATAGAGTTAGTGACCGACAAATTTAAGACAAAAAAAGAGAGAGATAGAAGTTTTAGAGAGAATGCAAAAGAAGTTTTAAACAAAGAGAAAAGTTTTAGAGAGAGAGAGGTGTTGGGAAGAGCAAGAGTGAGATAGAGAAAGAAGTTTTTAAAGAGCAAGTGACAAAGAAGTTTTGCACAGAGAGAGAGAGAGAGAGAGAGAGAGAGAAGTTTAAGAGAGAACAAGTGTGAAAGAGAGAAGTTTGAGACAAAGATAGAGAGAAACGGAACCTATATATAGAAAAATATACAAAGAAAGAGCAAGAAAGAGAGAGAGAAGTTTTAGAAAGACTGCAAGAGAGAGAAAAATAGAGGGAAAGAGAAAGTGTTGAAGAGAGTGATATAGAGAGAAGGTTTAGAAAAAAGGGTAGAGAGGGAGAGTGTGTGTATTTTAGAGACAAATTTTAGACAATGATAGAAAGAGAGAGATAGAAGTTTTAGAGAGAAACTGAAAGAAGTTTTAAACAAACAGAGAACTTCTAGAGAGAGAAGTATTAAGGAGTGAGCTAGAGTGAGGGGGAAGGAGAGACAGAAGTAGAGGGAAAGAGAGAGAAAGTTTCAGAGAGAGCAACAAAGAAAGAAAGTTTAGAGAGAGGGGCAGAGATTGTGGTAGGGGCAGAGAGTTAGTGAGAGACAAATTTTAGATAAAAAGAGAAAGGAGAGACAGAAGTTTTTAGAGAGAAAGCGAAAGAAGTTTTAAACAAAGAGAGAAAGCGAAAGAAGTTTTAAACAAAGAGAGAAATTTTAAAGGGAGAGAAGGTTTAGGGAGTGAGCTAGAGAGAGTGAGAGAGAGAAAGAGAAGTTATAGAAAGAGATTGCTTGCATGTGAGAGAGAGAGACTAAGAGTGACAGATAGATAGGCAAAGAGAACATGAAGTTTAATAGAGAGAAAGAGAAGAGAAGTATTCAAGAGAGAAAGACAAGGAGGGAGAGCAAGAGAGAAAAGATGGATAAAGAGAGAGGTAGAGAGAGAGACAGAGAGCAAGAGAGAGAGCATATGAGAGAAGTTTAAGAGAGAGAAACAGCATATGAGAGAAGTTTTAAAGGAGGAGAGAGAGAGTGTGTGAAGTTTTAGGGAGAGGGAGAAAGGGAAAAGTTTTAGAGAGAGCAAGAAAGAGAAGTTTTAGGGAAAGAGCTAAAGAGACATAGGAAAGCTTTGAAAGAATAAAACAAAGAGTGACAGAGAGAGAAAGAGAAGATTTGGAGAGAGAGAGACAGAGAAGTTTTAGAGAGAGACAGACAGACAGATAGAAAAGTGAAGTTTTTGTGAGTGAGATTGTGAGAGAAAGAAGTTTAAGAGAGAGAAAGGGAGAGAGAGAAAGAGAAGTGTAGGACAGAGAGACAGAGAGGGAAAGAAGAGGAAGAAGATAGAGAGAGAAAGAGAGAGTGAGAGTAGGAAAGAGAGAGACGGGCAGAGAGAGATGTGGAGAGAGAGAGAAAGAAAAGTTTTGGGGGGAGACCACGAGAGAGAGAGAGAGAGAGAGAGCAAAACAGAGAGAGGGAGAGAGAGAAAATGAGATATAGTGATGTTTTTGAGAGAGAGAAGTGAGAGAGAAAAGGAGAGAGGGAAAGAAAATTTTAGAGAGAGACTGAGAGGGAGAGCTGTAGAAAAGAGAGAGAGAGAGAGAGAGAGAGAGAGATTGTAGGCAGGGAGAGAGTGAGTGTTGGGTAGTGTGAGAGCAAGAGAGAGAGAAAGAGTGTGTGAGGGGGAGAGAGAGCAGGGAGAGAGAGTGAGATAAAGAAAGGGTGCTGTGAACAAAGAGATGGAAGTTTTATAAAGAGAGAGAAGCTCCAAAGAGATTGAGCGAGAGAGAAGTTTTAAGGAGAGCTTGAGAGGGACAAAGAATTTTTTCATAGAAAAGGGAGGGATAGACAGACAGAGAAACAGTGATGTTTTTGAGAGAGAGTATATGAGAAAGAAGTTTAAGAAAAAGAGAAGTTTTAGAGAAAGCAAGTAAGGGAGAGAAATTTTAGAGAGAGCTAGAGAGGGGGATAGATTTTACAGAAAAGGGAGGAGAGACAGCATAAGAGAGAACTTTAAGAGGAAGAGTGAGATAGTGTATGAGAGAAGTTTTAAAGGAGAAGAGAGAGTGTACATGAACTTATTCTTGGAATACTTGAATTTAAGTCACTAAGAGTACTTGACATGAACTTGTTATATTTGATTTGACTTTCTATGAATTTATAGTTACCAATATAAGACCATCCAAAAGATTGTGGATTAGTCCTCAAAAAAATTTAACCACAAGCCTTTACAGGTTGCTAACTACCCAATTGGGTTAGAATCTCGAGTACAAGAAATAATCTCACTTCTTGATGTTGTATCAAATTAAGGAGTCAGCATGATAGGGATTTGTGGAATTGGGGGATAGGTAAGACAACAATAGCAGGTCTCTTTGTGTGTGTGTGTGTGTGTGTTTTTTTTTTTTTTTTTTTGGGTATTGATATTAGAGAAAACTCAAAGAAGCATGGTTTAGAAAAACTTCAAGAGAAATTGGTTTCTGACTTAACTGGGGAGAAGAATTTTGAGTTTGATACCATCAGAAAGGGAACTCCAACAATAACAAACAAGCTCAATTGAAAGAAAGTTCTTTTAATCCATAATGACATTGATAAACTGGAGCAATTACAAGCAAATGCTGGGGGGACTTGATTGGATTGGCTTTGGCAGTAAAATTATTATAACAACCAGGAATACACATTTAATGGATATTCATTATGTCAAGAAAAATATGAGGTACATGAGTTAAGACATAGAGAGGCTCTTAAAATATTTAATTGGAATGCATTTGAAGAAAATGATGTTGATTCTAATTATGTAAACATTACTTGTTTTATACTTTATTGCAAAGGCCTTCCATTGGTAATGGAAACAATAGGTTCTAACTTATTTAGTAAAACCCCAGATGAATAAGAGTCTACACTATGTTGCTATAAAGAAATTCTAGACAAAAAAAAATTTACTAATTGGTGCAGTTTAACTAATTTACACCAAATCATATAAGTAATGTTACATACTTAGTTATAATTGGTTTGACATAAATTGTAGTTATAATTAGTAAATTAATCATAACAATAATTAGCAATTTATAAGACAATGTTAATTAAGAAGTTACCTAACAAATTAGCAATATATATAGGAATACTGCATATAAATTTTTGCAAAAATAATATAAAATAAATAAAATCTATAGTCCCAAAACTATTGCTAACCTGGCTAACAAAATGCACTCAATCAAACCTGAATATGGTAACTTCTAACTTGAAAAAATGTCAAGTATTAAAACATAAAATTTAAAATAAATAACAAACAATAATTAATTTAATTTATAATTCAAATAAAGCATAATAATAAATTTAAGAATTTATGTTTACTTAGTCTATTAATATTCTTTGAAGGAATCTGATGAAACTCTACGCTGCCATGTCTTCATAGTAGTATTTGAAATTCTTTATAATAATATTGACTTGAATGTAATTTTAAAATATTTAATAAATTTCTTTTAAAAAATATTTAAATTCAGTCAAGTAAATTTATATAAAAGAACAAATGGTCATTTAAAAATATAAGTAACTTTAAATAATTAATTAAACAAAAATTGCAGTAATAATTGGCAAATTAATGGGGACAATAATTAACAATTGATGGTGGCAATAATTATTAAGAAATTATCCAACAAATTAGTAATATATTTAAGGAAACTAGATATAAGTTTTAGAAGAAACTACTAAACAAGAAAATTTTGTCATCTCAAAATTATTGCTAACCTAGGTAATGAGATGGACTCAATCAAAACCCAATTTGGTAAGCTTTGCTTTCAACATAAAAAAAAAAAAAAAAAGCAAGCATTTTAAGCGTTAAAATAAGTTATGTGGTAGGTAGTGGAATCTTTCATGATGTTCAAGTTTGATCTGATATGCTTTATTCACGTCTCTTGGACTATGAAGTTAATCACATACGCACCTAATTAATATTGAGTTTCTTTGAGATAATGGTTTGCTTTTTTTTTTTTTAAGTTGACCCTGCATTTAATACTTACTATTTCTGTAATTAGATACCAAGTGTCCTTTTTCTACTGTAAGTCTACGTAGTTCCTAAACTTGATCATCATTATTTCCAGAACCTAATCATATAATATATTAAGAGAGGTGCAGCTCAAAACGTGGTGCTGCTTAGTGTCCTTCCTTACATTCCTTCTTGTGTGACACCTATCTAGAAGTATGAAGATTTGGTGCATCCCTATCTAACTTTATAAAGATAGACAGAGAGAGAGAGAGTGAAGTTATTGAGAGAATGGGAGAGAAAGAGAGAGAAAGAGAATTATTAGAGAGAGACGAAGAGGAAGAGCAAGAGAGAGAGAGAGAGAGAGCATATGAGGGAATGTTAAGAGCAAGAGAGAGAGAACATATGAGAGAAGTTTTAAAGGAGGAGAAAGAGAATGTGAAGGTTTAGGGAGAGACTGCAAGAGAGAGACAGAGAGGGAAAGAGAGAGAGAGAGAGAGAACATATGAGAGAAGTTTTAAAGGAGGAGAAAGAGAATGTGAAGGTTTAGGGAGAGACTGCAAGAGAGAGACAGAGAGGGAAAGAGAGAGAGAGAGAGAGACAAACAGAGAGATAGAGAAAGTGAAGCCTTTTAGAGAGAGAGTGAGAGAGAAAAAAGTTTAAAAGAGAGATAAGGAGAGAGAGAAGAAAAGTTTTGGGGACAGAGAAAGAGAGGGAGAGCAAGAGAGAGAAGATAGAGAGAGTGGGAGTGAGAGAGAGAGAGAGAGAGATAGAGACAGAGAGAGATAAAGTGATATTTTTGAGAGAGAGTATAGGAGCCAAAGAAAAGCTATAAGTAAGAATTTGGAATTTCTGCACAAATTTTTTCTTCTATTTTCTTATGAAAATTTTTTATTTTTTCTTGTAATTTTAAATCTTTTAAGTGCTTTGCTATTTTTTTAGAATTAAGTTCATTAGAAGGAAAAGCTATATGGCTAGTCTTTTGCTTTAAAAGATTAAAATATTGGTTTTCCTCAATTAGGTTTATTTCCTTTTCTACTTTTGGATAAATAAATTGAAAATAAAATTCTATATTATTTTTATTTGTCTTTAATTCTTTTTTAGTTGTTTGCATAGGATAGATTTGGGTTAGGAAAGGAGTTCCTAAAATTAATTGTTGTTTTATATTTTTTACAAACAAAAAATTATTAGGTAAACAAATTCTATTATTACAAATATAAGCATTAGTCAATTTATATTAATGATTTAAACTTTGAATATTAGCTCTGTAAAGATTTTGAATAGTTTTTTTCATAATATTAGGTCGGTATTAATCCTTGGATGCAATTAAGGTCTGTTCTAGAGTTTATTAGAGTAATAAAAGTTTTATAGAAACTTTTTCCAATTCTTAAGTGTACTTTACATCTTAATTTCTGTCTCATGGCTATAATTCTATTTAAGAAAATAGCTTCTTTAGAGGTACTTGTTTCTAGGTTTGTTTCTAATTCTGTAGCTAGGGCTTCTAGCAAATTTTTGGTTTCTAAAATCTTAAGTCTTTCTTTTGTTAATTCTTTTACTTCATTTTTAAAATTTTTATTTCATAATTTAATGTTGGAATTCCTAAAGATTTTTCTTTTTCTTGATTTAATTTTAAAATCTTATTTAAATCATAGGGTTCAAAGGTAGAGAAATTGTTTTCTTCTGCTTCCTCCTCATCACGTATTATTTTCTTTAATTTAAGAAGCTATTTATATTTAAGGTCAGTGTCTTTCAATTTTTTTAATTATGTTAATTAAGAATTTATAATCATCTGGCAAAGTGTTACAATAAAAAATTTTTAATTTACATTCTTCACAAGGATTATTAGGTTCACATTTATCACAAAAGGTTTCTACTTCTTGCTTTGTATTGTTAGAACTAGATTCTTCTAGATGTTCAAGTTTAGGTTCTTCATCTGAAAGTTCTTCTATTTCAAAATTACTATCATGCAGCAAAATTCTGGCTAATTATTTTTGACTTCATTTTCTAGGCTAAGTTCATTTATTCTTTTTTTAACATAACATTTTTTTGCTATGTGGCCCTTCCTGCCACACTTAAACAGGTTAGGATTTCATCAAACTTCATTTTATTTTTTTGTCAAATTTTCTTGGGTAATTTATTAAAGTTTTCTGTTTTTTTGAAAGTTTTATTTATTTTTTATATCTTTTGAGAATGTTCTTTTGCTTTTATATTTTTTAGAAGGTGCTTCTATTTTTTCTAAGCCATATTGCTGACAAACCTAATTCTTTTCATACTGATTTATCTTCTCTCAATATTTGTGAGGTTAAAGATAGTTGATTACATTGTTCTAATCCTGTTTTAATTATGATTGATATGACTTGTCTGGAAGTCCTATTTTTTAAGTCAAAGTTTTCTTATTCTAACTTATCTCTGACTCTTTGAGTGAATGCTCTCGGTAGTCCAAATATAAATCTTTCTTTCCAATAAAGGGCTGAGGTGTCTTGCTTTATTAGGAGTTTGGCTAAGAAGTTTTCTTTATATCATCTAAAATCTAATAACTCAGACATCTTAGAGAATGTAAGATTGTACTAGATCTTCCCTCGAAGAGTTTTGAGACTCTAATAAAACTTTGAGCAATAGCAAAAATTAAGGTTTCTACCTAAGTTCCTATCTCCTGCTAGGTTATAGGCTTGGTTTTAATAGAGTTTAGGATATTATTCCTATCAATTCTGTGATTAAATGATCCCACCAACCTTTTAGATTTTCCTATGAAGCCAGAAATTATTAGTTGAGCTGTGGCTCTTCCATTATTTTCTTGTTTCTTATAGGCAGTGGCTGCTATCATTTCATTTAAGTTTTCTCATTATTAGATGCTCAATTAGACCATCTATATTCCATTCTACAATTCTGTCTGCACTAAAGCTTGAGGGGTTGTCTAACTCCCATTCTTAGTGTTGGATGTCAGAAGGTTATGTCTTGGATAGTAATTTCAAGTGGTAGGGTATTTTCTTCTACCTCTTATCCTATGGATTTTTTTCCTAATCCTTTTGAGTTTGTTAGAGATAAGGTTGCTTAGGCTGCTTGTCTTGGTAGGTGCAGGTGCAGTGTTCTATAGCGTGTGGTTCTGATCTTGTATTATTAGTCTTATCTTCAGTTAATTACTTAGGGACATTAGTGTAATTCAGTAATTGAGTCTTAGTCTATAAATTGTAATCTCAACTACATCATTTGTAGAATAATTCATTTTGGAATCAGATTTTCGTTCAGAGCTTTCACACCTAGAAGTTCTGAGCTTTCTTTCTTTCTTCCTTATTCTGAGGTTCTTGAGAATTCCAACATGGTATCAGAGCTTCTTCAATGGGAGAGAATATGAATACGTTTTCTTTAGCATCTCTGAATGCTTTATTAGTTTCTTTTAGTCATTCTATTTCTGTGAAGTTAGACAGCAATTCCTATCTGCTGTGGAAACAGCAAGTTCTTGCAGCCATCAGAGGGCATGAACTAGAGAAATACATCAGTGGTGGTCAAGAAGTGCCATCAAGATTTGCAATAGATGAGCAAGGAAGAGTTCTTGGGATCTTGAGTCAGCAGTATGTTCTTTGGAAGAAGCAAGATCAGCTCTTGCTGTCTTGGCTACTGTCAACAATGTCAGAAAACATTCTTACAAGAATGGTTGGGTGTAAATTTTCGTACCAGGTCTGGGAAAAGGTGGAAACTTTCTTTGCTTCTCATACAAAGGCAAAGATCAAGCAATTCAAGGCGCAGCTGCAGACTATGAAGAAGGGATCCATGACAGCCACTGATTATCTTTTAAAGATCAAGAATCTTGTTGATTCTTTGGCTTCAGTTGGACATGCAATTACAGAAAGTGACCATATAGAGGTAATTCTTGATGGTCTTTCCTCAGAATATGATGGTTTTGTTACATCCATTCTTTCTAGAACTGATCCGTATTCAGTTGAAGAGATTGAAGCATTATTGCTTGCACAAGAAAATAGAATTGAGAAGCATCATAAAGAAGTAGAAGCTATGACAGTGAATCTTGCTACACATCCGCAGAATTACAATGTGAACCGAAGTAGTTATCAAAGTTTCCCTGGTCAGTATGCAAATAGAGGAAGGTTTGGAGGTAGAGGAAACTTTTTCAGAGGCAAAGGGAGTTACAACAATGGGCGGTTTGCTGGTAGAAATGGAAGGTTTTCTGATAAAAGCAACATTCAATGTCAATTATGTGGGAGATATGGACATCAGTCCTGGAGTTGTTATCACAGATTTGATGAAAGTTTTCAAGGACCAGCTCAAGTGCCTAACCACTTCAGCAAGACAGCCAATGGCGCCAATGGCAGTGTCAGAAACACACCCTATGCAATGCTCACTTCTAACAGCAGCAACAATGGCATTGATCAAGAATGGTATCCTGATTCTGGGGCCACTAATCATGTGATAGTAGATGCCTCTAACATTGTGCAGAAGACTCCATATAATGGAAAGGAGAAGGTGCACATTGGTAATGGCTCAGGTTTGTTCATTAAAAACATTGGTAATTCTCAGATTAAGTCTTGCTTTTCTAATCAAAATCTTCACCTAAACTCACTTCTTCATGTTCCAAATATTACCAAAAACCTTGTGAGTGTTTCTCAGTTTGCAAAAGACAATTATGTCTATTTTGAGTTCCATCCTGACTCTTGTTATGTTAAATCTCAGGATACTCATCAAATACTTTTGAAGGGGACTGTTAGAAAAGGCTTGTATGTCTTTGATGAATTTTGTATTGAAAAAGGACCATATATCAATGCAAAGGTGTCAACAACTCAGTCACCAAATATTACTTCACCTGCTGTACATAGTTCCCATACTTCTTCTTTGTTAAATTCTTGTTCTGAGTTAGACAAATGGCATGTTAGATTAGGCCATGCTTCTGCACAAACTGTCAAGAATGTACTCACTTCTTGCAACATCAGAATACCAAATAAAGAGCTTTCCTTTTGTTCATCTTGCTGCCTTAGTAAATTACATAAATTTCCTTTTGCCTCTTCTTAAACAGAATACTCAAAACCTCTTCAACTAATTCATTCTGATTTGTGGGGACCAGCACCTATGCTGTCAAAAGAGGGACATAGATATTACATACATTTTGTAGACACCTTTACCCGTTACACATGGATTTACTTTCTCAAAAGCAAGTCTGATGCATTACAGACCTTTATTCATTTCAAGAAACAAGTAGAACTTCAAACCAACCACAAAATCCTTGCCTTACAAACTGATTGGGGAGGAGAGTTTAGAGCTTTCACTGAATATTTGAAAGACTAAGGGATAGTTCATCATGTTTCATGTCCTTATACACATGAACAAAATGGGCTTGCAGAAAGGAAACATAGACATATAACTGAGACTGGACTAGCCTTGCTTCACCAATCATCTTTACCTAGTTCATTTTGGACTGAAGCTTTTAGCACAGCTGTGTATCTCATTAATAGACTACCCACACCAGTCCTAAATGGTTCTACTCCTTTTGAAACCTTGTACAAAATCAAACCTGATTATTCTTCTCTTAAAGTCTTTGGGTGTGCAGCCTATCCTAACCTAAGGCCCTACAATAATCCCAAGTTTCAGTTCAAATCCATTGAATGCACTTTCCTTGGTTATAGTCCAGCACACAAAGGATACAAGTGTCTACATCCTGATGGGAAAACAATTATATCTAGAGATGTGATATTTGATGAAAGTAGTTTTCCATTCAAGAACAGCAAGGGTTCCTCACAGCAGTCACTCTCCAGTAACAAATCACATTTTGTTTCTCCTCCACCTTCAGCCATACCTCCTATTCTATCATTCCCTAATGCAAGACATACTCAGAATACCAATACATTTGCTGAACAAACAAATAACTCATGTGCACTTGCTAATAATACCAATATTATGGATTCTTTGCAACATGTTTCAGGTCCCTCTGCAGAATTTGAAGTTCCTCAACGTCTGCCTCAAAATGTCCACCCAATGGTGACCCGTAGCAAAGCAAGGGCACTCAATTCAAACAATCACTCAATGGTGACTAGTAGCAAAGCAAGGGGAACTATAACAACAGCACTTACTGTCTCTAGAGAGCCTCAAACTATTGAAGAAGCTCTTAATATACTAGAATGGAAGTATGCAATGGATCTTGAGTATGCAGCGCTCATGAGCAACAAGACATGGAGTTTAGAAGCTTTACCCAAAGATAGGAGGCCTATAGGGTGCAAATGGGTGTTTAAAGTTAAAGAAAATCCAGATGGCACTGTCAACAAATATAAAGCAAGATTAGTTGCAAAAGGGTATAATCAGGAGGCAGGAGTTGATTTTCATGAAGTTTTCAGTCCAGTAGTAAAACCAGTCACAATTCGGGTTCTTCTCACTTTGGCCTTATCAAAAGGGTGGAACATACATAAAATAGATGTTAATAATGCCTTTTTAAATGGTGATTTGAATGAAGATGTATACATGCTGCAGCCTCCTGGATATGAATCAGCTGACTCATCTCAAGTTTGCAAGCTTCATAAGGCTCTCTATGGCCTTAAGCAAGCTCCTCGTGCATGGTTTCAAAAATTGTCTGAAGCTTTACTTGATCTTGGTTTTACCAAGGCAAAATGTGATTCTTCCTTGTTTCTTCAGGTTACTTCTCATCATTCTCTCTATGTTTTAGTCTATGTGGATGATATTTTGATTACTGGATCCTCACCAACTTTGGTTCAGCACTTGATTGATCAACTGAATGCAAAGTTCTCATTAAAGGATCTTGGGAAACTTAAATACTTCTTAGGTATTGAAGTTACTTACAATTCTACTGGTGCAATATACTTATCTCAGTCCAAATACATTAAGGATCTTCTTGCTAGAGCTGGTATGCAAGGTGCAAAGTCTATGCCCTCTCCTATGGCCTCAACACCACATATCTCAGCTAGTAGTGGCTCTCCTATTTCTGATCAAGCTGCATACAGATCTCTTGTGGGAGCATTACAATATATTACCATTACTAGACCAGAATTATCATATAGTGTGAACAAAGCTTGTCAGTTTATGCATTGCCCTACGGATGTACATTGGAAGTTGGTTAAACGAATACTGAGGTATCTAGCAGGCACCATATGTCATGCTCTAGTTCTCCAAAGATCATCTGCTCTTAGCTCACTGCCTTTTGTGATGCTAATTGGGCGTCAGACATTGATGATAGGCGCAACACCTCAGGTTTTTGTGTTTATCTTGGCCCTAATCTCATTTCTTGGTCATCTAAAAAGCAAGCAACAATGTCTAGATCAAGTACTGAAGCTGAATATAGGAGTCTTGCAAGTGCAGTGGCAGAATTGGCTTGGCTGCAGTCTTTACTCAAAGAACTCAGCATTCAACTACCAAAAGTTCTTAGAATATATTGTGACAATATGAGCACAGTCAGCTTGTCAGCAAATCCGGTCCTTCATTCAAAGACTAAGCATATTGAACTAGATCTTTATTTTGTTCGTGAAAAGGTTAACAATAAAGAAATTGAAGTCTATCATATTCCGTCTCTTGATCAAACAGCAGATATTCTCACCAAGGCAGTCTCAACTTCAAGGTTTCTTCAACTTAGAGACAAGCTCAGTGTCATTCCTCTTCCAAGTCATGCCACTGATCTTGAGGGGGGATGTTAGAGATAAGGCTGCTTAGGCTGCTTGTCTTGGTAGGTGCAGGTGCAGTGTTCTATAGCGTGTGGTTCTGATCTTGTATTATTAGTCTTATCTTCAGTTAATTACTTAGGGACATTAGTGTAATTCAGTAATTGAGTCTTAGTCTATAAATTGTAATCTCAACTACATCATTTGTAGAATAATTCATTTTGGAATCAGATTTTCGTTCAGAGCTTTCACACCTAGAAGTTCTGAGCTTTCTTTCTTTCTTCCTTATTCTGAGGTTCTTGAGAATTCCAACAGAGTTCAAAGTATTTATGGTTATTCCTTTTTGTTTTTTTATCTTCATTGAGTTTTAATGTCTTTAATTTTTTATTGATTTCTTCTAAAACTTCATTTGTTGATTTTCCTAATTTTAATTCTACTAATTCTTCATTAGAGAATTTATAAGGTCCAAATAAGGGCTTTTGTAATTCTATCTTATCAAAGCGAAAGAGACAGAGAGCATATGATAGAGGTTTAAAAGAAAGAGAGACAGTGTATAATAGAAGTTTTAAAGGAAGAGACAAACAGTGAAGCTTTAGGGAGGGAACTAGAGAGAGAGAAACCTTAGAGAGAATTAATGAAAGAGAGACAGAAAGAGAGAAAGAGAACAATTGGGGAGAGAGAGATAGAGAGAGAGAGAGAGAGAGAGAAATAGAAGTTTTAGAGAGAGAAGTGAGTGACAAAGAGATAGCTAGACAGACGGAGAAAGTGAAGTTTATGTGAAAAAGTGTGGGAGGAAAAGAAGTTTAAGAGAGAGAGAGGTAGAGAGATAGAAGGGGAGAGAGAGAGAGAGAGTGAGACAGATAGACAGACAGACAGAGAAAGTGAAGTTATTGATAGAGAGATATGGAAAGAGAGACAGAGAGAGTGTTGAAATTCTCAAGAACCTTAGAAGAAGAAAGAAAGAAAGAAAGCTCAGAACTTGTAGATGTGAAAGCTCTGAAATGAAAATCTGATTCAATGAATTATTCTACAAATGATGTAGCTGAGATTACAATATATAGGCTAGGACTCAATTACTGAATTACACTAATGTCCCTAACTTAATAAACTGAAAACAAGACTAATAGATTGCTATCAGCACTAGAATGACATGACTCCCTAACATATGATGAACTGCACCTAACTGCACCCTTTTCTCTAACATCCCCCCTCAAGATCAGTGGCATGACTTGGAAGAGGAATGACACTGAGCTTGTCTCTAAGTTGAAGAAACCTTGAAGTTAAGACTGCTTTGGTAAAGATATCTGCTATTTGATCAAGGGACGGAATATGATAGACTTCAATTTCTTTATTGTTGACCTTTTCACGAACAAAATAAAGATCTAGCTCAATATGTTTAGTCTTTGAATGAAGGACCGGATTTGCTGATAAGCTGACTGTTTAGGAACTTTTGGAAATTGAATGCTGAGTTTTCTGAGTAGAGACTGCAGCCAAGCCAATTCTGCCACTGTACTTGCAAGACTTCTATATTCTGCTTCAGTACTTGATCCAGACACTATTGCTTGCTTTTTAGAAGACCAAGAAATGAGATTAGGACCAAGATAAACACAAAAACCTGAGGTGCTACGCCTATCATCAATGTCTGATGCCCAATCAGCATCACCAAAGGCAGTGAGCTCAGGAGCAGATGACCTTGGGAGAACTAGAGCATGACATATGGTGCCTGCTAGATACCTCAATATTCGTTTAACCAACCTCTAATGTACATCTGTAGGGCAGTGCATAAATTGACATGCTATGTTTACACTATATGATAATTCTGGTCTAGTAATGGTAATATATTGTAATGCTCCCACAAGTGATCTGTATGCAGCTTGATCAGAAATAGGAGAACCACTACTAGCTGAGATATTTGGAGTTGAGGCCATAGGAGAGGGCATAGACTTCGCACCTTGCATACCAGCTCTAGTAAGAAGATCCTTAATGGATTTGGACTGAGATAGGTATATTGCACCAGCAGAACTGTAAGTAACTTCAATACCTAAGAAGTATTTAAGTTTCCCAAGATCCTTTAATGAGAACTTTACATTCAGTTGATCAATCAAGTGCTGAATCAAAGTTGGTGAAGATCCAGTAATCAAAATATCATCCACATAGACTAAAACATAGAGAGAATGATGGGAAGTAACCTGAAGAAACAAGGAAGAATCCCATTTTGCCTTGGTAAAACCAAGATCAAGTAAAGCTTCAGAAAATTTTTGAAACCATCGAGGAGCTTGCTTGAGGACATAGAGAGCCTTATGAAGCTTGTAAACTTGAGATGAGTCAGCTGATTCATATCCAGGAGGCTACAGCATGTATACATCTTCATTCAAATTACCATTTAAAAAGGCATTATTAACATCTATTTGATGGATGTTCCACCCTTTTGATAAGGCCAAAGTAAGAAGAACTCGAATTGTGACTGGTTTTACTACTGGACTGAAAACTTCATGAAAATCAACTCCTGTCTCCTGATTATACCCTTTGGCAACTAATCTTGCTTTATATTTGTTGACAGTACCATCTGGATTTTCTTTAACTTTAAACACCCATTTGCACCCTATAGGCCTCCTATCTTTGGGTAAAGCTTCTAAACTCCATGTCTTGTTGCTCATGAGCGCTGCATACTCAAGATCCATGGCACACTTCCATTCTGGTATACTAAGAGCTTCTTCAATAGTTTGAGGCTCTCTAGAGACAGTAAGTACTGTTGGTACAGTTCCTCTTGCTTTGCTACCAGTCACCATTGAGTGATTGTTTGATTTAAGTGCCATTGCTTTGCTACAGGTCACCATTGGGTGGACATTCTGAGATGGACGTTGAGGAACTTCAAATTCCGCAGAGGGACCTAAAACATGTTGCAAAGAATCCATAATATTGGTATTATTAGCAGATGCACATGAGTTATTTGTTTGTTCAGCAAATGCATTGGTATTCTGAGGATGTCTTGCATTAGAGAATGATAGAATAGGAGGTATGGCTGAAGGTGGAGGAGAAACAAAATGTGACTTGTTACTAGAAAGTGACTGCTGTGAGGAACCCTTGCTGTTCTTGAATGGAAAACTATTTTCATCAAATATGACATCTCTAGATATAATTGTTTTTCCCATCAGGATGCAAACACTTGTATCCTTTGTGTGCTGGACTATAACCAAGAAAGGTGCATTCAATGGATTTGAACTGAAACTTGGGATTATTGTAGGGCCTTAGGTTAGGATAGGCTGCACACCCAAAGACTTTAAGAGAAGAATAATCAGGTTTGATTTTGTATAAGGTTTGAAAAGGAGTAGAACCATTTAAGACTGGTGTGGGTAGTCTATTAATGTGATACACAGCTGTGCTAAAGGCTTCAGTCCAAAATGAACTAGGTAAAGATGATTGGTGAAGCAAGGCTAGTCCTGTCTCAGTTATATGTCTATGTTTCCTTTCTGCAAGCCCATTTTGTTCATGTGTATAAGGACAAGAAACACGATGAACTATCCCTTGATCTTTCAAGTATTCAGTGAAATCTCTAAACTCTCCTCCCCAATCAGTTTGTAAGGCCAGGATTTTGTGGTTGGTTTGAAGTTCTACTTGTTTGTTGAAATGAATAAAGGTCTGTAATGCATCAGACTTGCTTTTAAGAAAGTAAATCCATGTGTAGCGGGTGAAAGTATCCACAAAATGGATGTAATATCTATGTCCTTCTTTTGACAGCACTGGTGTTGGTCCCCACAAATCAGAATGAATTAGTTGAAGAGGTTTTGAGTATTCTGTTTGAGAAGAGGCAAAAGGAAATTTATGTATTTTACTAAGACAATAGGATGAACAAAAGGAAAGCTCTTTATTTGGTATTCTGATGTTACAAGAAGTGAGTACACTCTTGACAGCTTGTATAGAAGCATGGCCCAATCTAACATGCCATTTGTCTAACTCAGAACAAGAATTTAACAATGAAGAAGTATGGGAACTATGTACAACAGGTGAAGTAACATTTGGTGACTGAGTTGCTGACACTTTTGTAGTGGTATACGGTTCTTTTTCAATATGAAATTGATCAAAGACATACAAGCCTTTTCTAACAGTCCCCTTCAAAAGTATTTGATGAGTATCCTGAGATTTAACATAACAAGAGTCAGGATGGAACTCAAAATAGACATAATTGTCTTTTGCAAACTGAGAAACTCTCACAAGATTTTTGGTAATATTTGGAACATGAAGAAGTGAGTTTAGGTAGAGATTTTGATTAGAAAAGCAAGACTTAATCTGAGAATTACCAATGTTTGTAATGAACAAACCTGAGCCATTACCAATGTGCACCTTCTCCTTTCCATTATATGGAGTCTTCTGCACAATGTTAGAGGCATCCACTGTCACATGATTAGTGGCTCCAGAATCAGGATACCATTCTTGATCATTGCCATTACTGCGGCTATTAGAAGTGAGCATTGCATAGGGTGTGTTTTTGATACTACCATTGGCTGTCTTGCTGAAGTGGCTTGAGCCTTGAGCTGGTCCTTGAAAACTTTCATCAAATCTGTGATAACAATCCCAAGACTGATGTCCATATCTCCCACATAATTGACATTGAATGTTGCTTTTATCAGAAAACCTTCCATTCCTACCAGCAAACCGCCCATTGTTATAACTTCCTCTGCCTCTGAAAAAATTTCCTCTACCTCCAAACCTTCCTCTATTTGCATACTGACCAGGGAAACCTTGATGACCACTTCGGTTTACATTGTAATTCTGAGGATGTGTAGCAAGATTCACTGTCATAGCCTCTACTTCTTTATGATGCTTCTCAATTCTATTTTCTTGTGCAAGCAATAATGCTTCAATTTCTTCTACTGAATACGGATCAGTTCTAGAGAGAATGGATGTAACAAAACCATCATATTCTGAGGAAAGACCATCAAGAATTACCTTTATATGGTCACTTTCTGTAATTACATGACCAACTGAAGCCAAAGAATCAACAAGATTCTTGATCTTTAAAAGAAACTCAGTAGCTGTCATGGATCCCTTCTTCATAGTCTGTAGCTGTGCCTTGAATTGCTTGATCTTTGCCTTTGTATGAGAGGCAAAGAAAGTTTCTACCTTTTCCCAAACCTGGTACGAGTATTCACATCCCACCATTCTTGTAAGAATGCTTTCTGACATTGTTGACAGAAGCCAAGACAGCAAGAGCTGATCTTGCTTCTTCCAAAGAACATACTGCTGACTCAAGATCCCAAGAACTCTTCCTTGCTCATCGACTGCAAATCTTGATGGCACTTCTTAACCACCACTGATGTATTTCTCTAGTTCATGCCCTCTGATGGCTGCAAGAACTTGTTGTTTCTAGAGTATATAGGAATTGCTGTCTAATTTCACAGAAATAGAATGACTAAAAGAAACTAATGAAACATTCAGAGATGCTAAAGAAAACAAATTCATATTCTCTCCCATTGGATCAAAGCTCTGATACCATGTTGAAATTCTCAAGAACCTCAGAAGAAGAAAGAAAGAAAGAAAGCTCAGAACTTGTAGATGTGAAAGCTCTGAAATGAAAATCTGATTCAATGAATTATTCTACAAATGATGTAGCTGAGATTACAATATATAGGCTAGGACTCAATTATTGAATTACACTAATGTCCCTAACTTAATAAACTGAAAACAAGACTAATAGATTGCTATCAGCACTAGAATGACGTGACTCCCTAACATATGCTGAACTGCACCTAACTGCACCCTTTTCTCTAACAGAGAGAAAGAGACATAGAGAGTGAGAGAAAGAGCGAGAGAGAGTGTAAGAGAGAGATAGAGACATAGAGAGAGAGCATATGAGAGAAGTTTAAGAGAGAGAGATAGCATATGAGAGAAGTTTTAATGGAGGGGAGAGAGAGAGTGAAGCTTTAGGGAGAAAGCTAGAGAGGTAGGGGGAAGCTTTAGAAAGAATGAAAGAAAGATAGACAGAGTGAGGGAAGGAGAGATTTGGAGAGAGAGAGAGGGACAGAAAGAAAGTGAACTTGTTTAGAGAGAGAGTGGGAGAGAAAGAAGTTTACAAGAGAGAGGGGGAGAGAGAGAAAGAGAAGTTTTGAAAAGAGAGACAGAGAGGGAGATAGGAGAGAGAAGATAGAGAGAGGTAGAGAAAGAGAGAGAGTGTGTGTTGGGGAGGGAAGAGAGATAGATGAGGGAAAGAGAAGTTTTAGAAGGAGACTGTGAGCAAGAGACAAAGATAGAGAGCAAGAGAGAGAAGATAGAGAGAGTGTGTGAAAGAGGTGGAGAGAGAGAGAGAGACAGATATGAGAGAAGTTTCAAAGAGAGCATGAGAGAGAGAGAAAGCAAGGGACTAAGTTTTAGGGAGAGAGAGCAAGAGATAGTGAAGATTTTCAGAGAGAAAGAGAAGTTTTGGGGAGAGAGAGGGCGAGTAGGAGAGCAAAGATAGAGAAAGTGACAGAAAAAAGAAGAGAGAAAGTGAAGACATTAACAGAGGAGAAGAAGCTTCAGAGAGAGATAGAAGTTTTAGGGAGAGAGCTAGAGAGGGAGAAGGATGCTTTAGAAAGAATGAAAGGAAGAGAGATAGAGAGAGAGAGAAACAGAAAGAGATAGAGGGAAAGGGGGAAAGAGAGATAAACAGAGAGAAAGTGAAGTTTTTGAGAGAGTGGGAGAGAAAAAAGTTTAAAAGTGTTGAAGTTCTCAAGAATCTTAGAAGGAAGGCGCAAGAAAGAAGAAAGAAAGAAAACTCAGAACTCCTATATGTGAAAGTTCTGAAATGTAAATCTGATTCAAATGAATTAATCTACAAATGATGTAGCTGAGATTACAATTTATAGACTAAGACTCAATTACTGAATTATACTAATGTCCCTAAGTAATAAACTGAAGACAAGATTAATAGAGCAAAATCAGAACCACACGAGACTCCTACTGCACCTGCACCCACCAAGACAAGCAGCCTAAGCAGCCTTATCTCTAACATCCCCCCTCAAGATCAGTGGCATGACTTGGAAGAGGAATGACACTGAGCTTGTCTCTAAGTTGAAGAAACCTTGAAGTTGAGACTGCCTTGGTGAGGATATCTGATGTTTGATCAAGAGACGGAATATGATAGACTTCAATTTCTTTATTGTTAACCTTTTCACGAACAAAATAAAGATCTAGTTCAATATGCTTAGTCTTTGAATGAAGGACCGGATTTGCTGACAAGCTGACTGTGCTCATATTGTCACAATATATTCTAGGAACTTTTGGTAGTTGAATGCTGAGTTCTTTGAGTAAAGACTGCAGCCAAGCCAATTCTGCCACTGCACTTGCAAGACTCCTATATTCAGCTTCAGTACTTGATCTAGACACTGTTGCTTGCTTTTTAGATGACCAAGAAACGAGATTAGGGCCAAGATAAACACAAAAACCTGAGGTGCTGTGCCTATCATCAATGTCTGACGCCCAATCAGCATCACAAAAGGCAGTGAGCTCAAGAGCAGATGATCTTTGGAGAACTAAAGCATGACATATGGTGCCTGCTAGATACCTCAGTATTTGTTTAACCAACTTCCAATGTATATCCGTAGGGCAATGCATAAACTGACAAGCTTTGTTCACACTATATGATAATTCTGGTCTAGTAATGGTAATATATTGTAATGCTCCCACAAGAGATCTGTATGCAGCTTGATCAGAAATAGGAGAACCACTACTAGCTGAGATATGTGGTGTTGAGGCCATAGGAGAGGGCATAGACTTCGCACCTTGCATACCAGCTCTAGCAAGAAGATCCTTAATGTATTTGGACTGAGATAAGTATATTGCACCAGCAGAACTGTAAGTAACTTCAATACCTAAGAAGTATTTAAGTTTCCCAAGATCCTTTAATGAGAACTTTGCATTCAGTTGATCAATCAAGTGCTGAACCAAAGTTGGTGAGGATCCAGTAATCAAAATATCATCCACATAGACTAAAACATAGAGAGAATGATGAGAAGTAACCTGAAGAAACAAGGAAGAATCACATTTTGCCTTGGTAAAACCAAGATCAAGTAAAGCTTCAGACAATTTTTGAAACCATGCACGAGGAGCTAGCTTAAGGCCATAGAGAGCCTTATGAAGCTTGCAAACTTGAGATGAGTCAGCTGATTCATATCCAGGAGGCTGCAGCATGTATACATCTTCATTCAAATCACCATTTAAAAAGGCATTATTAACATCTATTTGATGGATGTTCCACCCTTTTGATAAGGCCAAAGTGAGAAGAACCCGAATTGTGACTAGTTTTACTACTGGACTGAAAACTTCATGAAAATCAACTCCTGCCTCCTGATTATACCCTTTTGCAACTAATCTTGCTTTATATTTGTTGACAGTGCCATCTGGATTTTCTTTAACTTTAAACACCCATTTGCACCCTATAGGCCTCCTATCTTTGGGTAAAGCTTCTAAACTCCATGTCTTGTTGCTCATGAGCGCTGCATACTCAAGATCCATGGCACACTTCCATTCGGTATATTAAGAGCTTCTTCAACAGTTTGAGGCTCTATAGAGACAGTAAGTGCTGTTGGTACAGTTCCTCTTGCTTTGCTACTAGTCACCATTGAGTGATTATTTGAATTGAGTGCCCTTGCTTTGCTACGGGTCACCATTGGGTGGACATTTTGAGGCAGACGTTGAGGAACTTCAAATTCTGCAGAGGGACCTAAAACATGTTGCAAAGAATCCATAATATTGGTATTATTAGCAAGTGCACATGAGTTATTTGTTTGTTCAGCAAATGCATTGGTATTCTGAGTATGTCTTGCGTTAGAGAATGATAGAATAGGAGGTATGGCTGAAGGTGGAGGAGAAACAAAATGTGATTTGTTACTGGAGAGTGACTGCTGTGAGGAACCCTTGCTGTTCTTGAATGGAAAACTACTTTCATCAAATATCACATCTCTAGATATAATTGTTTTCCCATAAGGATGTAGACACTTGTATCCTTTGTGTGCTGGACTATAACCAAGGAAAGTGCATTCAATGGATTTGAACTGAAACTTGGGATTATTGTAGGGCCTTAGGTTAGGATAGGCTGCACACCCAAAGACTTTAAGAGAAGAATAATCAGGTTTGATTTTGTACAAGGTTTCAAAAGGAGTAGAACCATTTAGGACTGGTGTGGGTAGTCTATTAATGAGATACACAGCTGTGCTAAAAGCTTCAGTCCAAAATGAACTAGGTAAAGATGATTGGTGAAGCAAGGCTAGTCCAGTCTCAGTTATATGTCTATGTTTCCTTTCTGCAAGCCCATTTTGTTCATGTGTATAAGGACATGAAACACGATGAACTATCCCTTGGTCTTTCAAATATTCAGTGAAAGCTCTAAACTCTCCTCCCCAATCAGTTTGTAAGGCAAGGATTTTGTGGTTGGTATGAAGTTCTACTTGTTTCTTGAAATGAATAAAGGTCTGTAATGCATCAGACTTGCTTTTGAGAAAGTAAATCCATGTGTAACGGGTAAAGGTATCTACAAAATATATGTAATATCTATGTCCCTCTTTTGACAGCATAGGTGCTGGTCCCCACAAATCAGAATGAATTAGTTGAAGAGGTTTTGAGTATTCTGTTTGAGAAGAGGCAAAAGGAAATTTATGTAATTTACTAAGGCAGCAAGATGAACAAAAGGAAAGCTCTTTATTTGGTATTCTAATGTTACAAGAAGTGAGTACATTCTTGACAGTTTGTGCAGAAGCATGGCCCAATCTAACATGCCATTTGTCTAACTCAGAACAAGAATTTAACAAAGAAGAAGTATGGGAACTATGTACAGTAGGTGAAGTAATATTTGGTGACTGAGTTGTTGACACCTTTGCATTGATATATGGTCCTTTTTCAATACGAAATTCATCAAAGACATACAAGCCTTTTCTAACAGTCCCCTTCAAAAGTATTTGATGAGTATCCTGATATTTAACATAACAAGAGTCAGGATGGAACTCAAAATAGACATAATTGTCTTTTGCAAACTGAGAAACTCTCACAAGATTTTTGGTAATATTTGGAACATGAAGAAGTGAGTTTAGGTGAAGATTTTGATTAGAAAAGCAAGACTTAATCTGAGAATTACCAATGTTTTTAATGAACAAACCTGAGCCATTACCAATTTGCACCTTCTCCTTTCCATTATATGGAGTCTTCTGCACAATGCTAGAGGCATCCACTGTCACATGATTAGTGGCCCCAGAATCAGGATACCATTCTTGATCAATGCCATTGCTACTGCTATTAGAAGTGAGCATTGCATAGGGTGTGTTTCTGACACTGCCATTGGCGCCATTGGCTGTCTTGCTGAAGTGGCTAGGCACTTGAGCTGGTCCTTGAAAACTTTCATCAAATCTGTGATAACAACTCCAGGACTGATGTCCAAATCTCCCACATAATTGACATTGAATGTTGCTTTTATCAGAAAACCTTCCATTCCTACCAGCAAACCGCCTATTGTTGTAACTCCCTTTGCCTCTGAAAAAGTTTCCTCTACCTTCAAACCTTCCTCTATTTGCATACTGACCAGGGAAACTTTGATAACCACTTCGGTTCACATTGTAATTCTAAGGATGTGTAGCAAGATTCACTGTCATAGCTTCTACTTCTTTATGATGCTTCTCAATTCTATTTTCTTGTGCAAGCAATAATGCTTCAATCTCTTCTACTGAATATGGATCAGTTTTAGAAAGAATGGATGTAACAAAACCATCATATTCTGAGGAAAGACCATCAAGAATTACCTCTATATGGTCACTTTCTGTAATTGCATGTCCAACTAAAGCCAAAGAATCAACAAGATTCTTGATCTTTAAAAGATAATCAGTGGCTGTCATGGATCCCTTCTTCATAGTCTGTAGCTGCGCCTTGAATTGCTTGATCTTTGCCTTTGTATGAGAAGCAAAGAAAGTTTCCACCTTTTCCTAGACCTGGTACGAGTATTCACATCCCACCATTCTTGTAAGAATGTTTTCTGACATTGTTGACAGCAGCCAAGACAGCAAGAGCTGATCTTGCTTCTTCCAAAGAACATACTGCTGACTCAAGATCCCAAGAACTCTTCCTTGCTCATCTATTGCAAATCTTGATGGCACTTCTTGACCACCACTGATGTATTTCTCTAGTTCATGCCCTCTGATGGCTGCAAGAACTTGTTGTTTCCAGAGTAGATAGGAATTGCTATCTAATTTCACAGAAATAGAATGACTAAAAGAAACTAGTGAAGCATTCAAAGATGCTAAAGAAAACATGTTCATATTCTCTCCCATTGGATCAAAGCTCTGATACCATGTTGAAGTTCTCAAGAATCTTAGAAGGAAGGAGCAAGAAAGAAGAAAAAAAGAAAACTCAGAACTCCTAGATGTGAAAGTTCTAAAATGTAAATCTGATTCAAATGAATTAATCTACAAATGATGTAGCTGAGATTACAATTTATAGACTAAGACTCAATTACTGAATTACACTAATGTCCCTAAGTAATAAACTGAAGACAAGATTAATAGAGCAAAATCAGAACCACACGAGACTCCTACTGCACCTGCACCCACCAAGACAAGCAGCCTAAGCAGCCTTATCTCTAACAAAAAGATAGAGATAGAGGGAGGAAGAGAACAAGAAGTTTTAGAGAGAGAAATAGAGCAATAGAGCAAGAGAGAAAAGATAGAGAGGTTGAGACAAAGACTAAGAGAGAGAGAGAGAGAAAGTGAAGTTTTTGAGTGAGAGAATGGGAGATAAGGAAGCTTAAGAGAGAGAGGGAGGGAGAGAAGGAGAAATTTTGGAGAGAGAGAGAGGAAGAGCAAGAGAGAGAGAGAAGTTTTAGAGAGGGAGGTGGAAGCTTTAAAAAGTATGAAAGAAAGAGAGATAGAGAGACAAAGAGAAAGTGAAGTTGTTGTGAGTGAGAGTGGGAGAGAGAAATTTAAGAGAGGGGGAAGAGTGAGAAAGAGAAGTTTTGGAGAGAGACAGAGGGAGTGTAGGAGAGAGAAGATAGAGAAAGAGTGTGTGCTGGGGAAGGGGAGAGAGATAAAGAGAGGGGAAAGAGAAGTTTTTGGGAGAGATTGCGAGAGAGAGGGAGAGAGAGAGCAAAACACACAGAGAAAGAGAGAGAGAGAAGGAAAAGTTTTAGAGAGAGACAAACTGACTGACTGAGAGACAAGAGGGACAGAAAGAGAAGATTTGGAGAGAGAGAGAGAAGTTCTAGAGAGAGACTATGAAAGAGAAAGAGACAGATAGACAGACAAAGAGAGAATGTGAAGTTTTTGAAAGAGAGAGTGGGAGAGAAAGAAGTTTAAGAGAGAGAGGGAGAGAGAGAGAAAGAGAAGTTTTGGAGAGAGAGACTAAGAGGGAGAGCAAGAGACAGAAGATTGAGATAGAGATGTAGAGAAAGAGAGAACAAGACTGTTAGGGCAGGGAAGAGAGAGAGTGAGAGAGAGAAGTTTTAGAGAGAGCAATGTGGAAAGATGATTTAGAGAGAGGGAGAGAGTGTGTGTGGTAGGCAGAGAGAGAAAGAGAGATATTGTTAGTGAGAGACAAATTTTGGGCAAAGAGAGATATTGTTAGTGAGAGACAAATTTTAGGCAAAGAGAGAATTTTTATAGTGAGAGGGAAGTTCTAGAGAGAGCGAGTAACAAAGAAATTTTAGAAACAACTAGAGAGAGAGAGAAACAGAACTTCTATATAAAAAGAGAGACACAGAGAGGGGAAGAGAGAGAGCATTGTAGCAAGAGAGAGAAGTTTTAGAGTGAGAGACACAGAGAACATATGATAAAGGTTTCAGAGAGAGAGAGACAGTGGATGACAGAGAGAGAGAGAGAGAGAGAAAGAGAGAGAGAGGAGTTCTAGAGAGAGACTACGAGAGATAGAGAGAGAGAGAGAGAGAGAGAGAGACAAAGAGATAGATAGACTGACAAACAAAGAAAGTGAAGTTTTTCAGAAAGAGTGTGGGAGAGAAAGAAGTTTAAGAGAGAGAAAAGAGAGTGGTGAAAGAGAGAAAGAGATAGAGATAGAAGGAAAGAGAGAGAGAAAGAGAAAGACAAATAGAGAGAAAAAGTGAAATTTTTGATAGAGAGATTTGGACAGGGAGACAGAGAGTGAAAGTGAAGTTGTTGAGAGGGAGAGGGAAAGAGAGATAGAGGGGGAGAGTAAGAGAGAGAAGATAGAGAGAGGTAGAGAAAGAGATAGACAGAGAGAGAAAGTGAAGTGAAGTTTTTGAGAGATTGAGAGAGAGAGAGGGAGAAAGAAAGAGTAAAAGAAGTTTTGGGGAGAAAGATAGAGAGGTAGAGAAAGAGTCAGAATGAGAGAACAAGCAAGAGAGAGAGCAACCTAGAGAGAGAGCATATGAGAGAAGTTTAAGATAGAGAGAGAGAATGTATGAGAGAAGTTTTATTGGAAGAAAGAGAGAGAGAGTGAGGTTTTAGGGAGAGAAAGAGAGGAAGAATTTTAGAGAGAGCGAGAAAGAAAGAAGTTTTAGAGAGAGTGAAGTTCTTGGGAGGAGCTAGAGAGGGAGGGGAAAGGTTTAGGAAGAATGAAAGAGAGAGAGACAGAGAGAGAAAGTGAAGTTGTTGAGAGAGAGGGAGAGAGAAAGAAGTTTAAGAGAGAGAAGGGTGAGAGAGAGAGAGAGAAAGAGAGGAAGAATAGGAGAGAGAAGATTGAGAGAGAGGTAGAGAAAGACAAAGTGTTTGGGAGGGGGAGAGAGAGGGAAAGAGAAGCTTTTTAGGCAGACTACGAGCAAGAGAGAGTGAAAATAGAGAGAGAGAGAGAGAGAGAGATAGACAGACAGACAAACAAATAGGTAAGAGAGATAGAAAGGGAAGATTTGGAGAGAGAGAGAGATAGAGAGAGCCCGTGAGAGAGAGAGACAAATAGATAGATAGAGAGAGAGGGAGAAAGTGAAGTTTTTGAGGTAGAGAGTGGGAGAGAAAGAAGATTAAGAGAGAGAAGGAGAGAGAGAAGTTTTAGAGAGAGAAAGAGAGAACTTTTATATAGAAAAGACACACAGAGGGAGAGAAAGACAAAGAGAAAACTTCTTTCTTTCCTACTCTCTCTCCAAAAAACATCACTTTGTCTCTCTCTATTTCTTTCTGTTTTGCTTTGTCTATCTCTCTCGTAGTCTCCCAAGAAAACTTCTCTTTCTCTCTCCCTCTCTCTCTCACTCTCTCTATACCTCTCTCTCTCCCTCTGTCTCACTCTCACTCTCTCTCTATCTTCTCTCTCTTGCTCTCCCTCTTTGTCTCTCTCCCCAAAACTTATCCTTTTCTCTCTTTTAAGCTTCTTTCTCCCATTCTCTATAAAAGACTTCACTGTCTCTCTCGTTTATCTGTCTATTTATCTCTCTCTAAAACTTCTCTATCTCTCTTGCTCTCTCTAAAATTTTCTCTCTCTCTCTCTTTATGTCTTTCTCTCACTCCCTCTTTCACTCTTAGCCTTTGTCTCTCTCTACCTCTCTATCTTCTCTTTGTTGCTCTCCCTCTCTGTCTCTCTCTCCAATACATCGCTTTCTCTCCCACACCCTCTCTCCAAAACTTCACTTTCTCTCTCTATCTGTCTATCTCTCTCTTTAAAACTTTTATCTTTTTCTCTATTTATTTGTCTGTCTCTCTGCCTATCTTTAAAACATCTCTCTCTAACTCTCTCTCTCTCCTAAAGTTCTATTTCTCTCTCTCCCCCCCTCTCTCTCTTAAACTTCTTTCTCTCCGATTCTCTTTCTCAACAACTTCACTTTCTCCCTTTATTTGTTTGTTTATCTATTTGTCTGTCTCTTTCTCTCTCTATCTCTCTTTCTTTCATTCCTTCTAAAGATTTCCTCTCTAGCTCTCTCCCTAAAACTTCTCTCCCACACACTCTAAAACTTCTCTTTCTTACCCACCCTAATGCTTCACTCTCACCCTCGCTGTCTTTTCTCTGTTTCTATCTTTCTCTCTCTTTACTTTTTTCTATATAAAAGTTTTCTCTCTCTCTCATTCTCTCTAAAATTTCAATGTTGGACACTCTCTCTAAAACTTCTCTCTCTGTTGCTCTCTCCAAAACTTTTCTCTCTCTCACTCTCATTCTCCCCAACATCCCTCTCTCTCCAAAACTTCTTTGTTTAAAACTTGTTTTACTTTCTCTCAAAAACTTCTATCTGCCTCGTTCTCTCTTTGTCTAAAATTTGTCTCTCATTGACTCTATTTCTCTCCCCTCCCTCCATACACATGCACTCTCCCTCTCTCTCTCTAAACCTTCTCTCCATGTCACTATTTCTAAAACTTCTCCCTATCTTTCCCTTCCTCTCTCTCTCTCTCTCTCTCCTTCTCTTTACATCTCTCTCTACTTATCAAATGATTCACCATCTTGTTTGTGGTATTTCCATATACCAAGGTTTGTGTTTTCTTATAAATAGTAGGTCGAGGTTTCCACCTACAAATCTGATCATAAAATAATTTTGGGAATCAATTTTATTGTTGGCTCTTGTTATTCTTGGTAGGGTTCACATCACTCTTGCTCTATCTCTTTCTCTCTTTCTCAACTCTATCTCTCACTCTCTCTACCACTCTCGCTATTGATGTGAGCACAAGCATGGATGGCAAGAAGAGAGGAGCAGCAGATGAGCTAATATTGCCTCAAGGACCAATCACAAGATTAAGGGCCAAAAAGTTCAAGGAATCACTTCAAACTTATATGAGCAGAATGAATGAAAAATAGATTTGTTTTGGAGTTTTATACTCTTGTTCAAGGCTTGGCCTGAATCTCTATTGCATCAAGAATTGAACTTTATCAAGGTGTTTACATCCTAGTGAACTTCTGTTCTTGATTCCTCAATCAACCGATTATTTGTGTTTCCATTTGCATCAGTCATTTGGGGGTTCAATAGGTTGGGAGTTCTCCATCTATTCTTGTTCTCTATCAATTTGTGTGTTTGGGGTTTCTGGATCTTGAATATCCATGGGGTTCCGCATCATTTGGTATCAGAGCTTGATTAGGGTGAATTCTTATTTATCCTAGGTTATAGTTTGCTGTTTTCTTTTGTGCACTGTTCACGGGTTCCTATTCACACTGTGTTTGAGTTCTTTATTTTTTTTCTGCAGTTAAAACTACTGTATGCAGTTTCCTACTGAAACTGTAACTCTTGGTTGTAGTTTCCATCTGAAACTGTAACTCTTGGTTGCAGTTTCCATCTGAAACTGTAACTCTTAGTTGCATGTTGCAGCTGGCTTGATTGTTTGGGATTTGATTTTGATCTTTTTTTTTTTTTCGTTCATATTTTGGTGTTATTTGCTGTTATCCTATATTTAAAAAAAAAAAAAAGAGTTGGGACGCTGCTTCAAAAAAAAAAAAACGAAAAGGAACAAAATTGAAAAGAGTTGCAGCTAGAAGAAGAAAAGCACCACAGAATTGTCTAATTAGGTTGGTAGCAAGTTCTTTGAACCTGTACACCTTTTTGGGCAGAATTCAGGATATGATTGAATTCAAGTCTGAACACACTTTGGGTTTTGGAGATTAATTAGCAAAGTCAAAGAAGTATAAGCATAATTTGTGGGATTAGCATCATTCTGGGAAACCTACTTAATTTCTTTCCTTTTTGTCTTTATGTCTTTTTTCGTCCAAATTGATCTTTCCATTAAGGAAACATCAATTTCTGCATTTATGCATTAATTTCGTCCTTTTCTTTCAAATCTCAGTTGCTATTTTTGGTTACTTCTGCTTTTGCTTCCATATACACCATAATTAACAATTTGATTCTTGTTAATTGGAGATCAGTATTTTGGGCAGCAAACTCTTCATTTCTTGCATGCTCATTTCAATTTATTCTGGTATATTTGCTCTAGTTTTGTACCTGTCTTCCATGTTAAGTGTTTTCATTACCATCCTAGTATTAATTTGCTGTTTATGAGTATCTTGGTTTGAGGATTAATTCTGAAGTGCAATTGAGAACAACAAGCTTGAGTGGTAAAAGGCTTGAGTGTGTGAGCTTAAAGAGGGCAAAAGCCAACAATTGTGTGAAACACGAGTGGAGTGCCATCTTTTGAGTGAAACACTTGAGGGAAGGTATTGTGAGGCTGTTTTACTAACATTCCTTGCAGGTTCATAAAATGAGTAATCCTTCAACAAGGAGGGAGGGTAAAGAGCCCTCAGATGAAGAAGTTAACATGACTCCAGACATGAAATTGATATATAGGGCCATTACTAGTCAATTTCAAAAGTTGAATAGTAGGCTAGATGAGTTGGATGAATGGAAGAGGGAGTTTTCAGAAAGCTTGCCAGGGAATGGTAGGCGAATTAATGATAGGAATAGAGAACATAAACAAAGGGGAGCCACCAAGTCATTTTCGAATTCCAGTAGCAAATGGGATTCAAAATGGAACAAATATGATGAGAAGAAGAAGGAGGATCCACTGATTCCAAGGAGAAGGGGCTGGATGCAAACAAAAACAAGGAGAAGAGTACTTCAACTCAAAAGGGTACTTCTGATTCCTTTTTCAAAAACCTCTAAACATGGAGATATAAAGTGTTTTAAGTGTCAAGGTAATGGTCATTATGCATCTGATTGTCCTAATAGAAAGACCATGTACATTAAAGGTGATGAGATTGTTTCTGAATCTGAAAATGATGATGATGGGAATGGTAGTGAGAGTAGCATGCCATCTTTAGAGGATTGTTCTGATGTTGAATATGCTGCTCATGGTGAATCTCTTGTTGCTAGGCGTGCATTGAATCTGAATGTTAAAGAAGAAAGCTTAGAACAAAGAGAAAATATATTTCACACTAGATGTTTAGTTGGTGGTAAAGTTTGTAGCATGATTATTGATGGGGGTAGTTGTGCTAATGTGGCTAGAACCACTTTGGTGGATAAATTGGGGCTGAAATGTATTAAACACCCTACTCCTTATAGGCTACAATGGTTGAATGATAGTGGAGAAGTGAAAGTTACTAGGCAAGTTGTGGTAGCTTTTACTATTGGAAAGTATAGTGATGAAGCTATGTGTGATGTAGTACCCATGCATGCTGGTCATTTATTGTTGGGGAGGCCTTGGCAATTTGATAGGCGTGTGATGCATGATGGGTATAGAAATAGATATTCCTTTCAGCATGATGGCAAGAAAATCACTTTGGCACCTTTATCACCTAAAGAAGCTTACCTTGATCAAGTTAAGCTTCAACAATCAGCTTGTGGGATTTCAGGTAGTGAGGTGAAAAAGAATAATGAGAGAAAAGAGGCCATGAGAGAAAAGAATAAAGAAAAAGGCCCAATGTTGAGTGACTGCACAAGTGAGGAAAAGAAAGTGAGATGTGCAGAAGAGAATAAGTTAGTGAGTGATAAAAAGAAAAAGAGTGAAGAGAAAGGAAAAGAGAGGAGTGAAGAAATTAAGAAACAACCATGTTTCTATGCAAAAGAGAGAGATATAAAGAGTGCATACTTACGCAAGAAAGCTTTTATTTTGATTCGGTTTAAGGACACTTTGTTTACTGAAATTGACCTTAACCCCAAATTGCCTAGTGTGTTTGTGACTTTATTGCAGGAATTTAGTGATGTCTTTCCTCAAGAAATACCCCACAGGTTGCCACCTACAAGAGGAATTGAGTATCTGATTGATTTTGAACTAGGAGATTGGGTTTGGTTGCACATGCAAAAGGAGAGATTTCCACAGCAAAGGAAATCAAAGCTGGATGCAAGGGGTGATGGACCATTCCAAGTCTTGGAGTGCATCAATGATAATGCATACAAGATAGACTTGCCAGGTGAGTATAATGTAAGTGCCACTTTCAATGTTTCTGACCTATCTCTTTTTGAACTTGATTCAGATTCGAGGACGAATCCTTTTGAGGAGGGAGGGAATGATGTGAGCACAAGCATGGATGGCAAGAAGAGAGGAGTAGCAGATGAGCTAATATTGCCTCAAGGACCAATCATAAGATTAAGGGCCAAAAAGTTCAAGGAATCACTTCAAACTTATATGAGCAGAATGAATGAAAAACAGATTTGTTTTGGAGTTTTATACTCTTGTTCAAGGCTTGGCCTGAATCTCTATTGCATCAAGAATTGAACTTTATCAAGGTATTTACATCCTAGTGAATAGGCAGGTTCATATCATATGGTATCAGAGCTTGTCTATATTGGTTTGGCAGAGAGGTCTTGGGTGTTATATATATGGGTTCGCAAACCTCCCCGTACGAACTAACTTTTGAGGTGGAATTACACTATTCATATCATATGGTATTAGAACTGCCCTGCTCTGGTCGGTGTGGGCCATGGATCCTAGCTCTTTGTATGAGGAAGTACTGTCTAAAGGGATCAAGATGATAAAGTCTCACATTGGTTAGGTAGAGAGGTCTTGGATGTTATATATATGAGTTCACAAATCTTCTCTTATAAGCTAGCTTTTGAGGTGAAGTTAGGCAAGTTCATATCATTCTCCCTCTTCTCTATCTTTTTCTATATAAAAGTTCTCTCTCTGTTGAGTTCTCTCTAAAATTTCTGTCACTTGCTCTCTCTAGAACCTCTCTCTCTTTCACTCTTGCTGTCCCGCAACACCTCTCTCTCTCTCTCTCTATATATATATATATATATATCTAAAACTCCTCTCTTTGTTTAAAACTTCTTTTACTTTCTCTTAAAAACTTCTGTGTGTCTCTTTCTCTCTTTGTCTAAAATTTGTCTCTCACTAAATCTATCTCTCTCTCTCCCCCTTCCCAGCACATAGACACACTCTGCCTCTCTCACTTTCTCTAGATCTTTGTCTCTCTCTACTACTCTTTCTCTCTTCACTCTATTGCTCTCCCTCATAGTCTCTCTCTCCAAAACTTCTGTTTTCTCTCTTAAACCATTTTCTCTCCCACTTTCTCTTACTCAAAAATTGAACTTTATCTCTCTCTCTCTTTAAAACTTACTCTTTCTGATCCTCCCTAAAACATCACTCTCTTTTTGTCCCCCTTTCTTCCTCTAAAACTTCTGTCATACCCTGTCTCTCTCTCTTTCTATGTCACTCTCACTCTCCCTCTAGTTCTCTCTAAAACTTCTCTTGGACTCACTCTCTTTCAAAATTCTCTCTCTCTCTCTCTCGGTCTTGCTATCCCCAACACCTCTCTCTCTCTAAAACTTCTCTCTTTGTACAAAACTTCTGTCTCTCTCTCTCTCTCTCTCTTTCATTATCTCTTTCTTCTCTTCCCCAACACTCTTTCTCTCTCTCTCTCTCTTCCTCTCTGCCCCCAACACACTCTCTTTCTGTGTCCAACAATCTCTCTCACTTTTTCCCTCTTTCTCTCTTTGTCTTTCTTTTTCTCTCTTTCTCTCTATCTTCCCTCTCTTCCTCTCCCTCTTTGTCTCTCTCACCAAAACTTCTCTTTCTCTCTCTCAAAAACTTAACTTTATCTCTCTTTGTCTCCATCTGCTCTCACCTACTCTCCCTCTCTGGCCCTCTCTCCAAAACATTTTTTTCACTCTCACCATCTCTCTCTCTTAAACTCTTTTCTCTCCCATTCCTTCTCTCAACAACTTCACTTTCTCTCTATTTGTTTGTCTGTCTCTCTCTATCTCTCACTTTTTCTCTTGCTCTCTCTCTTCCTCTATCTATCTATCTCTGTCACTCTCTCCAAAACTTCTCTTTTTCTCTCCTCTCCCTCTCTCTTAAACTTCTTTCTCTTGTACTCTCTCCCTAAAAAACATTACTTTATCTCTGTCAGTCTATCTCTCTCTCTCTCTCTCTCTCTCTCTCTCTCTCTCTCTCTCTCTCTCTTTCATCTATCTAAAGCTTCCCTCTCTCTCTAGTTCTCTCCCGAAGACTTCTCTTTCTCTCTCTCTCTTGCTCTCTCAAAAACTTCTCTCTCTCTCGTCCTCCCCAAATCTTCACTCTCTCTATCTCCTCCTCTAAAACTTTTCTCATATGCTGTCACTCTCTGAAACTTCTCTCATACACTTTCTTTCTAAGACTTCTCTCTCCTCACTCTTTCTCTCTCTATGTTCTCTCTCTCTGTGCCTTTTTCTATATAAAAGTTCTTTCACTTTCTACAGCTCTCTCTCTATGTCACACACTATCTCTATCTTTTTCTATTTAAAAGTTCTCTCTAAAACTTCTCTGTCACTTGCTCTCTCTAAAACCTTTCTCTCTCACACTCGCTGTCCCTAACATCTCCCCCCCCCCCCTCTCTCACTAAAACTCCTCTCTTTGTTTAAAACTTCTTTCACTTTCTCTCAAAAACTTCTGTCTGCCCCTTAAACCATTTTCTCTTTCTCTTCAAAAGCTGAACTGTCTCTCTCTCTCTAAAACTTACTCTCATCCTCCCTAAAACTTCACCCCCTTTGTCTCCCCCTTTCTTCCTCTAAAACTTCTGCCGTATGCTATCTCTTTGCATCTAAAACTCCTCCTCCTCCTCCCTCTCTCTCTCTCTCTCTCTCTCTCTCTCTCTCTCTCTCTCTCTCTCTCTCTCTCTCTCTCTCTCTCTATGTCTCTCTCCCTCTTTCTCTAGTTCTCTCTAAAACTTCTCTCAGACTTGCTCTCTTTGAAACTTTCCTCTATCTCTCACTCTCACTCTCCCCAATACCTTCTTCTTCTTTCTCTCTCTCTCTCTCTTCGTATAAAACTTTGGTCTCTCTCTTTCTCTTTCCCCCCAACACACATACATGCTCTCTCTCTTTGCCCAACAATCTCTCTCACCTTTTTCCCCCACCATTCTCTTCCTCCATCTTTCTCGATCTCTCTCTATCTTTCGTTTTCTCTTTACCTCTCTCTTTCTCTCTCTTCCTCTCCCTCTTTGTTGCTCTCGCCAAAACTTCTTTCTCTTGATTGATTTAACCTTATTATTTGCACTAGCGTTAGGCTTTGTTTAACTCAACCTTACCATTTGCATTAGAGTCGATCCTGGTTACTCAACCTTACTATTTATGCCAGAGTTGGGCCTTGTTTGACTGAACCTTACCATTTGTGCTGGATTCAAACCTCATTTGACTCAATGTTACCATTTGTGGTGGAGTCGGGCCTCGTTTGACTCAACCTTATCATTTGTGCTGGAGTTGGGCCTCGTTTGACTCAGCCTTACTATTTGTACTAGAGTCGGGTCT
Organism: Dicorynia guianensis; assembly: GCA_037013595.1. Classification (NCBI taxonomy): domain Eukaryota; kingdom Viridiplantae; phylum Streptophyta; class Magnoliopsida; order Fabales; family Fabaceae; genus Dicorynia; species Dicorynia guianensis. The sequence goes on from JASUAB010000015.1 coordinate 10,880,673, forward strand.
CGTTTGACTCAATCTTATAATTTGTGCCAGAGTCAAGTCCCATTTGACTCAACCTTACTATTTGTACTGGAGCTGGGCCTATTTGACACAATCTTACCATTTATGTCAGAGTTGAGTCTCATTTGACTCAACCTTATCTTTGTGTTAGAGTTAGGCCTCGTTTGACTCACTCTTATCATTTGTACCAGAGTCAGGCCTCGTTCGACTCAACCTGATCATTTGTGTTAGAGTAATTCCTCGTTTGACTTAACCTTATCATTTGTGTTAGAGTCAGGCCTCATTTGACTCACCCTTATCATTTGTATCAGAGTTGGGCCTTGTTTGACTCAACCTTACCATTTGTACTGGATCGGGTCTCATTTGACTCAACCTTATCATTTGTGTTAGAGTTGAGCCTCGTTTGAGTTAACCCTTTATACTCTAGCCAAAGTCAAGCTTCAATCGACTTAACCCTACATTGTTCCGAATGAAATTGTGTCTTCTACCTTTGCTTACTTTCTAGTTCCTAGAAATATAAGCAAATGGGGGCAGTTGTAGACACCAAATTTTGTCTAGAACCCTAAACTAAGTTATGTTAGATTTTTAAACAAAATAAACAATAAACAATACTAAAAATGACTATAAAAAAATAAATATAAGAAAAAGCCAAAAAAAGAGAAAGAAGAAAGAGTAAAAATAATAAAATTTTAAAAAAATTAAAAAAAGATATGCATGAGGAGGGGTTGGCTCCCTTGCAGAGAACTGACCACCCTTTGTTTGCTAATTCCCCTTCCAAGCCCGTCTCTCCCCTTAAGAACCCCTGCTTTTCCTTTGAAGTCGGTGCCTTATTCCCCTTGAGAAGTCGGTTCCTCCTTATTCCTCTAAGAGCAAGCTAAGTCAGCACTCTTCCCTCATTAAACTTCAGCATCCTCCACTAGATGTTACAGCAGGAGAACATCAGCAGATATGATGGACATGGGCGGCACAGCAGAATGGAATAGCAGGGGAAGAGTAGCTCCACTGCCCCTGATCAAACTTCAGCAGCTTCCACTGGCTGCTATAGTAGCAGTCCAGCAGTTGGACTGGGTAGGATGTAGAACCTGCAGGTTGCAGCAACTAACTTGCAGAACAGTGCCAAAAGTGTGCAGAAAACAACAAAGTCACGGTGGGTGAATGGAGCAAAGAGACGGCTAGCAAAGGCAAATGGGGTGGGCACTGTGACATGGCAGAGGAGGCAGCAACGTGGAGTTGCATGCAAGCAAAAGAAGAAAGCCACTTGCATTGGTGATGGAACATGTGTCACCACTCTACAAGCTGTGCTAGCTGCCACAGCAGCAAGGACAGCAGAGACAAGCTGTGGCAACATACAGAGCCACAACACACCAGCAAGGTGACGGCTTGCAGCATGACATTGTAGATGCCAGAAGTGTGTGAAACAAGACAGCAGAATAGTAGCAAGAGTGATGCCCTGCCTGGAAGAGGGGCAGTGACCCATTGATAGAAGAAAGCCAGTCCCAATGTTGGCTATAAAAAGGAGAGTTCCTTCTCCAGCCGGACAGGGATACAAAAATTCCATCATCATCAAAGAGCTATTGGGACCTAGAGTCTCCAAGCATCGGAGAGTTTCTTCCATCCGAGAGCACTTGAAGAGGTCATTCCCCTGTCCAAGAGCATAAAAACAGAGTGCACACATACAAGAGGAACCAAGTTCCTTCTCCCACCTAGAACCCCCAAGAAGCTCAGGTATTGCACCAAAAGGAATACCATGAAGCTTTTGTACAATGAGCCAGAGAATAGAGATGGGTAGACACCCAAAAAACTGCTGCACATAAGGACAAAGAGGTATGCTCTGCTCCCTATTTTGGTTTGCTTCGGTTCTATATTTTCACGAATGTGATTGAGTTTGGATCCTCTTGGCTTTTGTATGACTATTGGTTCTTGATAAGTTGTGTCTATAACTCATTCTTCTTACTTTGGCCCTGCTTGCTGTGTGCAATTTGCTAAGTTGTGGCATGCATTGCGTAGATGTTAGCTGAATGAGTTCCGGCCATGCTTGTTGTATGCATATTGCTGAGTTTTGGCATGTTTATCCTAGTTCTGGCATGAATAAAAGCTGAAATCATTTTGCATAGCACTATTCTTCAGTGCATGTCACTGTACACAGTCTGTAATTGGCTGAACTCGTATAACCATATTGAGTCAACCACTGACCTGACTCGCTAAACTTGGATGATCACACTGAGTCAACTCGCTGAGTTGATAAAACTCGGCCATGCATAATTTTTTTTGAGTTTCTACACACTAGATGTCTTGTTTCATGGCATTTTAGGTGCATCATTGATTTGGTCTCTCTGTTTATGCATGATGTCACACATTCCATGCTCAAATTTGATAAATGGAATAAATAAACAAGCAAAGTAAGAGAAAATAAAAATGAGCATGAGAACTTTTCCTTTAAATACTATCCTTTTGCAAAATAATTTCTCTTTTAAAGTTGTAAGAGTAAGGGCGAAGGCATTTACTTTTATGACTTGTAACGGCATAACCTAAAGAGGAATGGCGTATTTCAATCTATTTTTGCAAAAAACTACCCAAATAAGCTTTTTAAAAATAAATTACAAGAAGCAAAGGTGAAGGCATTTCTTCTTGTAACTTAATTAGACTCCCACTTGAATAGGAACGAGTCTACACCTATATTTCTTATCAAATTTCCCACCAAAATCAATGTTTTTACTAAAAAATGTCATGGGAACTAAAGGCGAATGCATTTCTTCCCATGAGCCTGAATTAGGTGCCCACCTGAATAGGATGAGCCTATTTTTTTAAAATATTTACAATAAAAAATCATAACATTTAATTTTCTCTAGTAAGGAAGCATAGACAAAATTCATGGCAACCGTAAGTGGCATAAAATTAAGATGTTACCGAAAGGGTATTGTAAGAGTGCTAATATCTTCCTTACATGTAAGTAACCCCTGAAACTATTTTAAAAATGAACGCAGACCATTCTTTTAAGGTGTCCGATCTCACCAAGATTTTAGATCAGTGGCGACTCCTTGCTTTCTTTAAAACATATTTGTGTAAATAAACTTGATGATTGATGTCGATAAACTTGATTGTTTTTCTCCTGCTTGCGTCGTGCAGACATTGTGACAGCTTGGCAACTCTACTGGGGACACTTTTAGAGGGTTAAACCATGCAGATTAATTTTATGTTGCATTATGGGAATGTTATTTATTATCATGCTTCACATTTGTGGTTTCATTCTGAGGTCTTGTCTTCACGTGCTTTGTGTATTTGGTAATTATAGTTTTTCACATAAATTGTGATGATACTAAGACACAAGGTATGCTTTCTGCCTTCTCATGAGAGAATGTTTTATCTTAGATAATTTCTTCAGTATTCCTATTTGTACCATCTTTCTCTTGTGATAGAGGTTTTTGTGGGTGTTAGTTTCGTTCCCTTCACACACTGCACTCTCAGTTTCACACACTATAAAAGGGGAGGTGATGATCCCTATGCCCTATACTTGGGCTGCATAGGTCACCGTTCTAGGCTAGAGGGGGCAATGTAGGGTTAGCCTTCGAGAGACCTTGTTTCCATGCAGGCGCCTGACAAACCCCCACTCAAATTGAACCCTTTTTGTTTGTAGTCTGTCATGGGCAAGGATTGGAGGCCTCTCCTAACTAAGCATGAGAACAATTTGGGAACCTAATGTAGGATCCTAGAACTTAACCACCACATTAATTGAAATTTAGAATTAACCCACTTAAGAGGTGTAACCTTTGGGTCAAGAATAAAGCCTAGAATCCACCCTTTTAGGAGTCAGGGGAATACTTTTGCATCATGACTACCATTGCATGTTTGTTACATTCTTTAATGCTCATCTTCCCCATTGCATGTATAACATCATTGTTTACCAAGGACTAGATAGGAGTGGAGTAAGGTTAGCCTTCAAGAAGCCTTTGTTTCTATGAAGGTGCTTGAAACTCTCCTAAGGGTTAATTTAAGTCCATGAAATGGGCTTTTCTTGGCATTGTGCATTATAGGATTGTCAAAGTAATCATTACATGGCTCATTCCACTATACCACCATCCATGGGGTCCCTGATTGATACTGAAGAAGGAGTTAGAGAATCACAGCATAGATGTCAAAAGGAACGTGGGGATTGCATACTTGCTGATTATGTCCCTGTCCTACCGAAAGTCAGAAGAATTGCCTTCAAGCAGCATGATTTGACAGACCTTAAACAGATTTGGAATGCCATGACCAAAAAAGAGGAGTTTGAAAAGAGATATGGACATTTAGCCTACCTCTTGTTTGTGCCAGTGGATGAATCTCTAACCAGAGCTCTACTCTCTTTTTGGGACCCAGTATATCAAGTATTCACATTTGAAGAATATGATGCCATTCTGAAAATTGACTCTGGTGCTAGTACAAAAATATACTTTCACAACTCAAATCTTCTCCCAATAGACAATTGGCCAATATCTTGGGAATTATGACTCAAGATGCTAAATATCTCTATGAAACCAAGGGAGGTTTTCAAGACGTCCCAATTAATGTGATTATGACAATGTTGAAGCAGCACATTGATACCAAGAGAGGTTTTAGTCTATTGGCTTTAGCTATATATGGGTTGATTTTGTATCCAAGATTCAAGGGCTATATTGATCATCAGGCTACCCTGCTATTTGTGCAAGTGGAGCATGGGGTTCATCCAACACCACCTATCTTATATGAAACATTGAGATTATTGTGCTATCTTCAAGAAAAGGGAGAAGGGTACTTGCTGGTTGTGCTCAACTCTTAACTATTTGGGCCTTCAGCCACCTACCAACAATGAGCATTTAGGGTATCCCACTATAAGTCTCTCTCATGACTTTAACACTAGAAGAAACACTCTTTTTGAGCTTGCCAACCTGCAGTGGCCTAAAGAGGGACCTGCAATTAGCCAATGGATGCAAGCTTTATCCAAGCTAAAGGGAGTTAGATGGAAGGCACCTTGGTTGCCTGTTGTCCCTACCCTATATCAATGTGGTAATAACACTGGAGTTCCCCTTGTTGGTCCCCAAGGAATAATTGATTATGCACCTACGATGGTGAGAAGATAGATGGTTGGCATGCAATTCATTCCTGCAACTCATGCATTGGGTCTTTTAGATGCTTCTTATGGAGAAAATTCTAATGTGACTAGCATGAGTGAGTTGCATGGCCAAATGCTAGGTATATCGAGCCCTTGATAAGCACAAAAAGGGTTACTATGGAAGCATATCTTTACTATCACAGAACTAAAGGAGGGTCTTGTGCCGTTAATAGTTCACACACTCGCACTTCCTAAGCTAGGTGAAGAGGTTGCCCAAGTCCCTACAATGTTGAAGTCATAGAAAAGCAAGCCTATCAGCAGTTGCAAGCCCAATACAAAGAAATGTGCGAGAACTTCAAAAATAGAGGTAGAATGCAGGGCAAAGAACAGCAACTATTAATCCAAGATATGCAGTCAAGAAAAAGGATAGAGTTGCTTAAGAAAGATATTAATAGAAGGAAGGAGGTAGAACAAGAAAAGGCGGGCCAGTACAAGAAAATGTTTAAGAATTTCGAGAGCAAGATAGAGAGAGCTACCAAAAATCAAAAGACTACTAAATAAGATCTGAGGGAAGCACGTGATTCTCTAGGATCTGAAGTGTTGGCACTTAAAAAGGAGAACTGAGAGCTGCAACAGGCCCAAATTAAGCATGCCCAAGCCATCTGAACCTTGAAGAGGGAAAAAGAGCAAATGGTTGGCTGTATTCAGTGTAATCAATTTTGATATGAAGAAAAATTCAAGATTTAAAGAGGCAACTAGATAATTACTAAGAAGTGCTCGAAAAAGTAAATGTGCATCTCCACTATACTTTAGTGCTCCAAGAAGAAGGATTAAGGAGAGACAATATGGCCTGACTAGACCCATCATTAGGAAAGCTAGAGTTGGTCCTAGAACAAGATCACTTCGAGAGGATGGCTCATGAACCTTTGACCAATGATGGAGGATAGCACAAGAGGCTAGAGTTAGAGCCCAAACAATAGTGGAGCATGACATCCCCCCTGACCCTATCGGAGATTTTCTTTGGATTTGTACAAAGACCTTGATATGCTAGGAAGTTTTGAGTAGTCGAGTATCTTTTGTAAAACCTCAAAAGTTTGAGTCTTGCATACTTAAAAGGAACCCATGGATGTTTATTGTACTTAAAATTGCTTTTGATAAATGTAATGGTTATTTTGCAATTCTTATTGTTCACACTTCCATCATTTCATTACTTACTCATTTACATTAGCATCGCATGTTTCATCTTTCATTCAATAACATGTTTTATTCTTTAGAGGTTTCATCAAAAAAAGGAAAAAAGAAAAAAAAAGAAGAAAAAAAATGTTGCTTTCTTCTTTGTACATATCTTTCATGTAGTTTTATGGCAAAGAGTCATCCTTAACTCTTGATACATGCCCCCATACATAATTCATTAGAAACATCATATGCATTCTCATGTGTCCTAAAAAAGAGAAAAGGAAAAATGTTGCCATGGCATCTGTTAATGGTCCTGGCCAAGACCTTGGCAATGACTACGTATGGGCACCCTTTTGAATTTAGTAAGACATCTTGCATGATGAATGTATTGTATGTCATTTCATTCCTTCCCCTTTTATATAATTTCTTTATCTAATATTATGAGCGATGATGAATGGTAGACACTTAAGGATGGGGTACTATTACCAAAATAAACTGGGGGCAATCAAGGTTAGAATAGCTTTTCATGTTTTGGTGTCTAAGAGCAATAAATTGTTAATTAGTTATTTAATTTCGTCCTACTCAGATTCATTTCGCCAATGACAAAATTAGATTGCCTTAAAAATATTCAATTCTCTTAGATGACAGAATAGATCAAGTAATATAAGTAGTGGTGAGGGTGTGATATCTTATAGCACATAAGACTGCTATGAGAAAATAAGTATCCTAGAACTTGCTTGAATGTCCCTTGAGACAATTCGTTAAACACTGCAATAGCTAGAGAAGTGATCTATGCCATCTTTGGACTATTTGGACCTTTCAAGCTAACTTTAATGTGAAATATCCATAGTCACTCATTTGAGCCTTAAAGGATACAAAGGCCACTATCAAATGTTCTTTTCTTTGACCCTCATTCACCTTGACCTCTCAACAAAAATATATATATAATGATGATTCTTATCCTAAAGGAGAGTCAAAGGAGCAACAAAGTTATTGGCTGAGAGAGAATGCTATAAGGAATAACTCGGCAATGCTTTTCCATTTGGTCAAAGCCTTAGCTATGAAAAGGCAAAAATAAAAGGGAATCTTCGGAAATAAAAAAAGAACTAAAAAAGAAAAAGGAGTCAGCCCAAAGCAAAAAGATGGGCAGAAGAAAGTAGATTTCTCCTTGTTCTAGTAAGATTCCCAAATTGTTGAAAATGAAAAGGCAAATACAAGGATTTGTATGCTCAATCTTGCACTCTCCATTAGACCTCTATCCATTTCTTTCAAGCTATTACTTAAATCTTACATTACAAGCTAAATGAAAGTCCTAGTGATCTAGTTAATGTGGTGAAATAATAAATGCGGAGAGAGACATGAAAGCAAGCTTATGGGATACTTCTCCCTTAGTCTCTCTCAAAATCTTCTCCCTCCCTCTCCAAATGTTTCTCTTTCTCTCTCTATCTCTCTCTCTCTTTCTGCTTTCATTCTTTGTAAAGCTTCTGATGAAGTCTTACATTGGTTAGGCAGAGAGGTCTTGGGTGTTATATATATGAATTTGCAAACCTCCCCTTCCAAGCTAGCTTTTGAGGTGGAGTTAGGTGGGTCATATCATATGGTATTAGAACCTACCCTGCTCTGGTCAGTATGGACCATGGATCCTGGTTCTCTATACAAGGACATATAGTCTAAAGGGGTCAGGAATGATGAAGTCCTACATTGGTTAGGTAGAGAGGTCTTGGGTGTTACATATATGAGTTCGCAAACCTCTCCTTACAAGCTATCTTTTGAGGTGGAGTTACGTGGGTTCATATCAGCTTCCCCTCTCTCTAGCTCTCTCCCTAGAACATCTCTCTCTCTCTTTCACTCTCTGTAAAACTTCAATGTCTCTTTCTCCTCCTCTTAGACTTTTCACATACGCTGTCTCTGTCTCTGAAACTTCTCATATGTGTCCCTCTCTTTCTAGGTTGCTCTCTCTCTCACTCTCTCTATATTCTCTCTCTTGCTCTCTATCTTTATCTCTTTCTCCAAAACTTCTTTTTCTCCCTCTCTCCCTCTCTCACTTAAACTTCTTTCTGTTGCACTCTCTCTCTCAAAAACATCACTTTCTCCCTCACTCCTTCTCTCTCTCTCACTCTTTCTAAAGCTTCCTTCTCTCTCTAGCTCTCTCCCTAAACCTTCTCTCCTTCTCTCTCTCTCTCTCTCTCTTGCTCTCTTTAAAATTTCTCTCTTTTGCCCTCCCTAAAGCTTCACTCTCTCTATCTCTTAAACTTCCCTCCCCACTATCTCTCTATGTCTCTCTCTCTCTCTCTCTCTCTTTTTCTATATATAAGTCCTCTCCCTAACTCTAACCAAAACTTCTCTCTCTCTCTCTCTCTCTTGCATTTGTTCTCTCTAAAACTTCTCTCTTTTACTCTCCCTAAAGCTTCACTCTCTCTCTTAAACTTCTCTCTCCCCACTCTCTCTCTATATCACACACACTCTCTCTCTTTTTCTATATATAAGTTCTCTCTCTAGCTCTATCCAAAACTTCTCTCTCTCTTTGTGTTTTGCTCTCTCTCTCTCTCTCTCTCTCTCTCTCTCTCTTGCAATCTCCCTCTAAAACTTCTCTTTCTCTCTTTCTCCAAGTCTTCTCCTTTTCTCTTTATCTCTCTCTGTCTGTGTTCTTCTCTACAACTCTCTATCTTCTCTCTCCTACTCTCCCTCTCTCTCTCTCTCTCTCTCTCTCTCTCTCTCTCTCTCTCTCTCCAAATTTTCTCTTTCTCTTTTTGTCTTTCTTTCATTCTTTCTAAACCTTCCCTCTCTCTCTGTAGATCTCTCCCTAAAACTTCTTTCTCTCCCCCCAAAATTTCTCTCTCATGCTGTCTCTCTTAAACTTCTGTCATATGCTCTCTATAACTCTATGTTGGTCTATCTCTCTCCCTCTCTCTCTTAACTTCTCTATTTGTTTAAAACTTCTTTTGCTTTCTCTCAAAAACTTCTATTTGTCTCTTTCTCTCTTTGCCTAAAATTTGTCTCTCACTAACTCTATCTCTCTCCCTCCCCAACATACTCACACACCCACTCCCTCTCTCTTGCAATCTCATTCCAAAATTTCTCTCTCTCTCTCTCTCTCTCTCTCTCTCCATCTTCTCCATCTCCCTCTCACTCTCACTTTTTCCAACACTCACACACTCTCCCACCTTGCCCAACAAACTTTCTCTCTTTCTCCTAACCTCTCTCTCTCTCTCTCTCTTTCTCTCTCTCCATCTCTAGATCTCTCCCTCTCAATCTTACTCTCCAAAACCTCTCTTTCTCTCTCTCTCTCTCTCTCTCTCTCTCTATGTCTCTTAAACTTCTTTATCTCCCACTCTCTCCCTCTGAAACATCACTTTATCTCCCTCTATCTTCTCTCTCTTCCTCTCGCTCTTTGTCTCTCTCTCCAAAACTTCTCTTTCTTTCTTTCTTCCCCTTTCTCTCTTAAACTTCATTCTCTCCCACACTATCTCTCAAAAAACTTCACTTTCTCTCTCTGTCTGGCTGTCAATCTCTCTCTTTCCCTCTCTCTGTCTCTGTCTCCAAAAGCTTCTCTCTCTCTCCTACTCTTCAACTTCTTTCTCTCCCACTCTCTCTCCCAAAAACCTCTCTTTCTCTCTCTCAGCCCAACAATCTCTCTATTGTTTTCCACATCTCTTCCTCTTAGTCTTTCTTTCCAAAACTTCTCTTTCTCCATGTCTCTCCCTTTTGCTCTCCCTTAACCTTCCTTCTCTCCCACTCTCTCTCTTAAAAACTTCTATTTCTCTTTTTGTTTGGCTCTCTATCTCTCTCTTGGAATCTCTCTCTAAAACTCTCTCTCTCTCTCTCTCTCTTTCTCTCCAAATCTTCTTTCCCTCTTTGTCTCTCTTTCCTTCATTCTTTCTAAAGCTTCCCACTCTCTCTCTGTCTCTCTATCTCTGTGTCACTCTATCTAAAACTTCTCTCTAGCTCACTCTCCCTAAAACTTACACTCTCTTTCCTCCTTGAAAACTTCTCTCATACATCTCTCTCTCTTAAACTTCTCTGATATGCACTCTCTCTCTCACTCCCTGTCTCTCTCTAGCTCTCTCTATCTTCTCTCTCTTTCTCTCCCACTCTGTCTCTCTCTCCAAAACTTCTATTTCTCTCCTTCTCTCCCTCTCTCTTTTTCTTAAACTTCTTTCTTTCCCCCATTCTCTCTCAAAAACTTGACTTTCTCTCTCTCTCTGTTTGTCTGTCTGTCTCTCTCTCTCTCTTTCTCTCTTTCTCTCTATCTTTTCTTTCCTACTCTCCCTTTCTGTCTCTCTTTCTTCAAAACTTCTCTTTCTCTCTCTCACCCTCTCTCTGTTAAGCTTCTTTCTCTCCCACTCTCTCTCAACAATTTCACTTTCTCTTTTTGTCTGTTTGTCTTCCTTTCCCTCTCTTTTTCTAAAACTTCTCTCTCTCTCTCTCTCTCTCTCTCTCTCTCTCTCTCTCTCTCTCTCTCTCTCTCTCTCTGAATCTTCTCTTTCTCTCTCGACCGCTGTTTCTTTCATTCTTTCTAATGCTTCTCTCCCTTTCTCTCTTGCTCTCTTGCTAAAACTTCTCCCTCACTCTCTCTGAAACTTTTCTCTCTTGACTACCCAAAACCTTCACTCTCTCTCTCTCTGTCCTCCTCTAAAACTTCCATCATATGCTGTCTCTCTCTCTGCAACCTCTCTCATATGCTCACTCTATCTTTTCTATATAAAAGTTCTTTCTCTCTCTCTTGCTCTCTCTAAAACTTCTCTCTCCCCCCAACACCTCCCTCCTTTTCTCTAAATTTTCTCCTTTTGTTTAAAACTTCTTTTGCTTTCTCATGAAATTTACGTCTGTCTCTTTGTTTAAAATTCATCTCTCGTGAACTATATCCCTCCCTCCTTCTCTCTCTTAAACTTCTTTCTCTCCCACTCTCTTTCAACAACTTCACATTCTCTCTCTGTCTGTCTCTCTCCCTCTTGCACTCTAAACCTCTCTCTCTCCCCCTTTTAAACATCTATCTCTTCCACTCTCTCTTTCAAAAACTTCACTTTCTCTCTCTATCTGTCTCTCTCTCTCTCTCTCTCTCTCTCTCTCTCTCACAGCTTCAAATGTTGTCTTTTTCTCTTTATCTTTTTCTCTCTCCTTTGTTTTCATTCTTTCTAAAGCTTCCCTCTCTCTTCTCTAGCTCTCTCCCCATAACTTCCCACTCTCTCGCTGTCCCTAATACTTCAATCTCTCTCTCCTATTTTAAAACTTATCTCATATTCTGTCTATCTCTCTCTAGGTGCCTCTTGTGCTCTCTATCTCTCACTCTCTCTCTTATGCTCACTCTCTCTATCTTCTCTCTCTTGCTCTATTTCTCTGTCTCTATCTATCCAAAGCTTCTCTTTCTCCTTCTCTCCCTCTCTCTCTTAAACTTCTTTGTCGTGTATTCTCTCTAAAAAACATCACTTTTTCTTTGTCTCGCTCTTTTTTGCTCACTCTAAAACTTCTCTCTCTTGCCCTCCCTAAAGCTTCACTTTCTCTCCCCACTCACTCTGTCCATGTTGGTCTCTCTGTCTGACTTTTTCTATATAAAGTTCTCTCACTCTCTTTAGCTCTCTGTCTATATCACCCTCTCTCTTTCATACACTTCCTCTCTCTATCTTCTCTCTCTTGCTATATATGTCTGTCTCTCACCAAAACTTCTTTCTTTCTCTCTTAAACTTCTTTTTCTCACACACTCTCTCTCTCTTTCCCTTTCTCTCTCTTTCATTCTTTCTAAAGCTTCCCTTTCTCTCTCTATCCTTCTCCCTAAGCCCTCTCTCTCTCTCAATCTCTCTAAAACTTCTCTCTCTCCACTCTCTCTTTCTCACTCTATCTGTTTATCGATCTATTCTCCTCTCTCAAGTCTCTCTCAAAAACTTCTCTTTCTTTTTCTCTATCTCTCTTTCTTTGCTTCTTTCTAATGTTTCCCTCTCTCTCTAGGCTCTCCCTAAAACACCTCTCTCTCACACTCTCTCTAAAACTTCTCTCTCTCTCACTCCTAAGCTTCACTCTCTCCCTCTAAAACTTCTCTCTCCCTACTCTCTCTCTCTTTCTCACTTTATCATCTATTTGTCTCTCCTCTATTGTAGTCTCTCTTTAAACTTCTCTTTCTCTCTCACTCCCTCTTTTTCTCTTAAATTTCTTTCTCTCCCACTCTCTCTCTCTCTAAAACTTCACTTTTTGTTTGTCTGTTTGTCTATCTTTCTCTCTCTTGTAGTCTCTCTCTAAAACTTCTCTTTCTCTCTCTCTCTCTCCAAATGTTCTGCTTCTCTCTCTATCTCTCTTTCTTTGCTTCTTTCTAATGCTTCCCTCTCTCTAGCGCTCTCCCTAAAACTTCTCTATCTATCTTCTCTCCCTCTCTGTCTCTCTCCCAAAAACTTCTCTTTCCCTCTCTCTTCCTCTCTCTCCTATTAAAGTTCTTTCTCTCCCACTCTCTCTCTCTCACACTCCCAAAATGTTCTCTTTCTCTCTCCATCTCTTTTTCTTTCATTCTTTCTAAAGCTTCCCTCTCTCTCTAGCTCCCTTTCTAAAACTTCTCTCTCTCTCTCCCTCTTTCTAAAACTTCTCTCCCCCATGCCTACCCTCAAGCTTCACTCTCCCTCTCTCTCTCTGTGAAACCTCTCTCATATGCTCTCTTTCTCTCTCTCTTGCTCTAAAACATCTCTCTCTCTTTTGTTCTCACTCTCCCCAACACCTCCCTCTGTCCCTAAACCTTCTCTCTTTGTTTAAAACTTCTTATGTTTTCTCTCAAAAACTTCTATCTGTCTCTTTCTCTCTTTGTCTAAAATTTGTGTCTCACTAACACAATCTCTCTCCCCCCATCCCTTCCTCCCAAACATACACATGCCTTCCCTCTCTCTTTACCTCTCTCTCTCAAAACCTCCTTTCCATGTCGTTCTAATAGAACCTCTCTCTCTCTCTCTCTCTCTCTTTCATTCTTTTGAAAGCATCCATCTCTTTGTCCCTCTCTCTCCCTCCCCAACACTCTTTCTTTCGGTCTCTCTCTCCCAAACTTCTCTTTGTCTCTCTCTTAAACTTCTTTTTCTCCCATTCTCTCTCAACAACTTTGCTTTCTTTATCTGTCTCTCTCTCTCTCTCTCTCTCTTTTCCCTATTTCTCTCAATCTCTTTCTCTTAAACTTCTTTTTCTCCCACTCTCTCTCAACAACTTTGCTTTCTTTATCTGTCAGTCTATCTCTCTCTCTCTCTCTCTCTTTTCCCTATTTCTCTCAATGTCAATCTCTTTCTCTCTCTCTCTCTCCTGTCCCTCTTCCTCACTTTCATTCTGTCTAAAGCTTCCCTGTCTCTCTCTAGCTCTCTCCTTAAAACTTCTCTCCCTCTCTCTCTTGCTCTCTGTAAAACTTCAATCTCTCTCTCCCCTCCTCTTAAACTTCTCGCATATGTTGTCTCGCTCTTTAAAACTTCTCTCTTTGACTAAAATTTGTCTCTCACAACTCTATCCCTCCCTCTTTCTCTCTTAAACTTCTTTCTCTCCCATTTGCTCTCTCAACAACTTCACTTTCTCTCTCTATCTCTCTCTATCTTCTCTCTCTTGCTCTCCCTCTCTGTTGCTCTCTCCAAAACTTCTCTTTTTCTCTCTCACCCTCTCTCTCTTAAACTTCTTTCTCTCCCACTCTCTCTCTCAAAAACTTCATTTTCTCTGTCTATCTACCTCTCGCTCTCTTTCCCTCTCTCTCTTGCAGTCTCTCTCAAAAACCTCTCACCTCTACACATGTTCTCTTTCTCTCCCTCTAAGCCACTCTCTCTCTCTCTCTCCCCCACACTTTCATTTTTTCTAAAGATTCCCACTCTCCAGCTCTCTTCCTAAAACTTCTCACCCTCTCTCTCTCCCTCCCTAAAACTTTAGTTTCTCTCTCTCTCCTCCTCCTCTAAAACCTCTTCCCTACATTGTCTCTCTCTGAAACTTCTCTCATATGCTCTCTCTCTCTCTCTCTCTCTCTTTCTCTCTCTCTCTCTCTTTGCATGTTCCTTTCTCCCTCTCCCTCTCTAAAATTCTCCCTTTTTTTAACTTCTTTTGCTTTCTCTCAAAAACTTCTATCTGTCTCTTTCTCTCTTTGTCTAAAATTTGTCTTTCACTAACTCTATCTCTCCCTCTCTTTCTCTCTTAAACTTCTTTCTCTCCCACTCTTTCTCCCAAAACATTTGCTTTCTCTATTTGTCTGTCTATCTCTCTCATTCCCTCTCTCTCTGTCTCCCTCTCTCTTACTCTCCCTCGCTATCTCTCTTTCCAAAACTTCCTTCTCTCCCACTTCCTCTCTCAACAACTTCACTTTCTCTTTCTATCTATCTATCTGTCTACCTCTCTCTCTCTCTCTCTCTCCAAATCTTCTCTTCCTCTTTGATTATACAGGCAAGGCAGATACAGCTGATCCAATTTATATTCCAACTGGTCCAATTACAAGAGCTAGAGCTAGAAGGTTTAAAGAAGCTTTCAATGGATTGATGTAGAACATTTGGGTTGAGGAACATTTTTTGAGGCCCAAATACTTGGACTCAAGTGCAGATCAAGGATGGATTTCTTTGATCCAAGTGGTGCAGTAATTTCAGCACTTTGCTGACACTTGGAAGGATTACTTTCAACTTAAGTATGTGGAATCATTCAGCAATTACAGGCCATACTTAGCAAGATTCACATGGATTTGAGAGATTTAAGGAGATCAATTTGGCTTATTATTGAAGATCAGATCAGTTTCAGTTTTTTCTTTGGTTCTTTGAAGAACTTTTTGAACTTATCAAGAACTTACTCTTATGGCATTTATCCGACTTATCAAATGATTCACCATCTCGTTTGTGGTATTTCCACATACCAAAGTTCATGATTTCTTATAAACAGTAGGTCGAGGTTTCTACCTACAAATCTGATTGTAAAATGGTTTTGGAAATGAATTTTATTGTTGCGTCTTGTTATTTTTGACAGGATTTGCATCACTCTTGCTCTGTCTCTTTCTCTCTTTCTCAACTCTGTCTCTCACTCGCTCTACCTCTCTCGCTATCAACTCTCTCTTGTTCTCCCCCTCAATCTCTCTCTCTAAATCTTCTCTTTCTCTCTCTTAAATTTCTTACTCTCCCACTCTGTCTCTCTCAAAAACTTCACTTTATCTCTTGGGTTGTCTGTCTCTCCCTCTTTTGTAGTCTCTCTCTTTCTATTTAGGTCTCTTTCTCTCTTGCAGTCTCCCTCTAAAATTCTCTTTGTCTCTCTCTCTCTCTCTCTCTCGCTCCAAATCTTCTCCTTCTCTCTCTCTCTTTCAATCTTTTTAAAGCTTCCCTCTCTCTCTATCTATCTCTCCCCCTCCCTAACACTCTTTCTCATCTATCTCTCTCTATCTTTTCTCTCCTATTCTCCCTTTCTGTCTCTCTCTGCAAAATTCTCTTTCTCTCTCCCCCTCTCTCTCTTAAACTTCTTTCTCTCCTACTTTTTCTCCTAAAAACTTCACTTTCACTTTCTCTCTCAGTCTCTCTCTCTCTCTTTCCCTCTCTCTCTCTCCAAATGTTCTCTTTCTCTCTGTCTCTCTCTCCAAAACTTCTCTTTGTCTCTCTCACCCTCTCTCTCTCTTAAACTTCTTTGTCTCTCATCTCTCTCTCAACAACTTCACTTTCTCTCTGTCTATCTCTCTCTCTCTATCTCTCTCTCCAAAACTTCTCCTTCTCTCCCTCTTAAACGTTTTTCTCTCCCACTCTCTCTTTCAAAATCTTCACTTTCTCCCTCTGTCTGCCTCTCTCCATTGCAACCTCTCTCAAAAACCCCTCCCTCTCCCAATGTTCTCTTTCTCACCCTCCGTCTCTCTCTCCCCATGGTTTCATTTTTTCTAAAGATCCCTCTCTCTAGCTCTCCCCCTAAAACTTCTCACTCTCTCTTTTACTCTTCCTAAAACTTCAGTCTCTCTTAGTCCCCCCTCCTCCAAAACTTCTCCCACATATTGCCTCTCTCTAAAACTCTCTCATAAGCTGTCTCTCTCTCTCTCTCTCCCTCTTGCTCTCCCCAACACCTCCCTCTCTCTCTAAAACTTCGCCCTTTGTTTAAAGCTTCTTTTGCTTTCTGTAAAAAACTTCTGACTGTCTCTTTCTCTCTTGCTGTAAAATTTGTCTTTTACTAACTCTATCTCTCCCTCTCTCTCCCTTAAACTTCTTTCTCTCCACTCTCTCAACAACTTCACTTTCTCTCACTAAATCTATCTTTCCCTCTCTCTTAAACTATCTCTCCCACTCTTTCTCTAGAAAACTTAACTTTCTTTCTCTTTGTTTGTCTTTTCTCTTTCCTTCCCTCCATCTCTCTCTCCAATTCTCTCTCTTTGTCTCTCTTTCCAAAACTTCTCTTTGTCTTTCTCACCCTCTCTCTCTCTCTCTCTCTTAACTTCTTTCTCTCTCACTCCCTCTCTCAACAACTTCACTTTCTCCTTTTTTTTGTTTGTCTATTGATCTCTCTCTCTCTCTCTCTCTCTCTCTCTCTTTCTCTACATCTATCTCTCACCCTCTCTACCTCTCTCTCTCTATCTTCTCTCTCTTGCTCTCCTCTCACTCTCTCTCCCCAAAACTTCTTTTTCTCTCTCACTCACACTCTCTCTCTTAAATTTTTTTCTCTCCCACTCTCTCTTAAACTTCTTCCTCTATCACTCTCTCTCAAAAACTTCACTTTATCTCTCTGTTTGTGTCTCCCCTCTTGTAGTCTTTCTCTAAAACTTCTCTCTCTTTTTGTTTCTCTCTCTCTCTCTCTTGCAGTCTCCCACTAAAACTTCTCTTTGCCTCTCTCTCCAAATCTTCTCCTTCTCTCTCTCTCTCTCTCTCTCTCTCTCTCTCTCTCTCTCTCTCTCTCTCTCTCTCATTCTTTCTAAAGTTTTCATATCTCTCTCTCTACCTCCCCAACTCTCTTTCTCTCTCTCTATCTTCTCTCTCCTACTCTCCCTCTCTGTCTCTCTCTGCAAAATTCTCTTTCTCTCTCTGTCTCCCTTTCTCTTAAACTTCTTTCGCTCCCACTCTTTCTCTTAAAAACTTCACTTTCTCTCTCAGTTTGTCTCTCTCTCTCTCCAAATGTTTCTCTTTCTCTCTTGCTTTCATTATTTATAAATCTTCCCTCTCTTTCTAGCTCTCTCCCTAAAACTTCTTGCTCTGTCTCTCTTGCTCTCCCTAAAAACTTCAATCTCTGTCCCTCCTCCACTAAAACTTCTTGCTTGTGCTGTCTCTATCTCTAAAACTTCTCTCATATGCTGTCCATCTCTCTCTCTCTCTCTCTTACTCTCTCTACCTCTCTCTCACACTCTTTACCTCTCTCTCATTCTCTCTCCCTTACTCTCTCTTGCAGTCTCCCTCCAAAACTTCTCTTTCTCTCTCCCTCTCTCTTCTACTCTCACTCACTGTATCTTCTCCCTCTTGATCTCCCTCTCTGTCTCTCTGTCCAAAACTTCTCTTTCTCTCTCTCTCTTAAACTTATTTCGCTCCCACACACTCTCTCAACAAAATTCAGTTTTTCTATTTGTTTGTCTATCTGTCTATTTCTCTCTCTCTCTCTCTCTCTAATACTTTGCTTTCTCTTTCTCTCTCCATCTTCCTCTCTCTTAAACTTCTTTTTCTTGCACTCTCTCTTTCAAAAATTTCACTTTCTCCTGGTCATCTGTCTGTCTCTCTCTATCTCTTTCCCTCTATCACTCTCCCTCTCTCTCTAGCTTGCTTCCTAAACCCTCTTTGTCTCTAAAACATCTCTTTTTGTTTAAAACTTCTTTCACTTTCCCTCTAATACTACTATCTCTCTTTTTCTCTCTTTGTCTAAAATTTGTCTCTCACTAAATCTTTCTCTCCCCCCAACACATACACACACTCTCCCTCTCTCTCTAAACTTTCTCTATGTTGCTATCTTTGAAACTTTCTCTCCCTATTATCTCTCTCTCTTTCACTCTATTTCTCCCCCTCTCTATCTTCTCTCTCTGTCTTTCTATCTCTCTCTCCCTCTTGTAGTCTCTCTCTAAAACTTCTCTCTCTCTCTCTCTCTCTCTCTCTCTCTCTCCAAATCTTCTCTTTCTCTCTCTCTGTCTCCCTTTTCTTTCATTCTTTCTAAAGCTTCCTTGTCTCTTGCTCTGTTCCTAAAACTTCATGCACACACTCTCTCTCCTCCTTTAAAAATTTTCTCATACACTATCTCACTCTTCCTCTTAAAGTTAGCTCTTATGCTCTCTCTCCCCCCTTTTCTGTAAAAAAGTTCTATCCCCCTCTCTAGTTCTCTCTAAAATTTCTCTCTCTTACTTCCTTTCTCTAAAACTTCTCTCTTTCTTAAACTTCTTTCTCTCACATTCTCTCTCAAAAACATCACTTTTTCTCTGTCTGTCTATTTGTTTGTCTCTCCCTTTTCTATGAAAAAATTCTTTGTCCCTCTCAAGCTCTCCTTAAAACTTCTCTCTCACTCAATCTCTTTGGAGCTTCTCTCTTTTTATAAAACTTCTTTCTCTTTTTTCACACACCCTTTCTTTGTCTCACTCTCTCTCCCCCTCACACACTCTTTCTCTCTCTCTCTTGCTCTCACAGTACCCAACATTCACACTTTCTGTCCCCACCTAACAATCTCTCTCTCTCTCTCTCTTTTCTACAGCTCTCCCTCTCAGTCTCTCACCAAACTTTTCTTTTCCTCTCTCCTTTTCTCTCTCTTAAACTTCTTTCTCTCTCAAAAACCTCACTTTATCTCATTTGTCTCTCTCTCTCTCTATCTCTCTCATGGCCTCCCTCCAAAACTTTTCTTTCTCTCTGACTCTCTCTTTCCTACTCTTACTCTCTCTTTCTCTCCCTATCTTTTCCCTCTTGCTTTCCCTCTCTATCTCTCTTATCTTTTCCTTTAAACAATTTTTCCATTGTATTTGCCATAATTAATTAATTTCTAAGACGTACTACTCTCTTCTAGACTATCTCCTAGTAGTGAACACGTCTTACTGCTAGTCCAAGTCTTACGGCAGTTCTGCTACCTTCCTAATCCTAGAGCGGAGAGTGGACTTAGATTTTGATTAATTAATAGTAGCAACACTGAACAAACTGTTTAAATATAAACGATAGAAACAAGGCTCTGATACCATATTTGGACATCAAGTAAAGATGATAAAAGTGTAATGGATTATACTTTAATAAATAAACAAGAAGTTACAATAAAAGATTTAAAGCAAAAACTTAGGAACTGGTCAATTCCTGAGCATAAGATTAGTCAAGTATATCAGGTGGGTATACTCAATAACTTAAGCCATGATTATGTCATAAAAATAGCCAAACATACTTTGGCCTTAGAAAGTCTCCAAGAAACTATAGATCTTCTAATAGTAGAGTTAATAAAAGAACATCGAAGAAAAGGATTTAAGTTTATTCATGTTGGATTAATACAAGTAGCAATTAAACCTCTTCATAGGCTAGGAATAGATTCTCTTATCTGTGTAATATTAAGAGATTCTCATCCAATAAAATTTAAAGATCAACTATTATCTATAATAGAAGCTAACTTAAATGATGGCCCTGTTTTCATTAATAATTTTGCTAATTGTACTGCAGATATAAGAACTTTGGATGCTCATCATAATATCAAATTAGATGTTAGAATCCCTGAAGGAATCTGGAATCCAAACTCTTACCCTTTAGCTATTGTTTATAAAATCTACTACAAAATAATGAGAACTAATATTAAACCAAAAGTTTTAAATGTTTCTTCTAAATCTGAAACTCTTTTATTACAAGTAAACCTTAATCAATCTAATTATGCAACTCCTAAACCTTTAAATCATGAAGAAATCTCTAGAGGATTAGAATGGAATTTAGAAAATATTTTAACTCCTGAAAAGGAAACTCCTCCTACACTTAGTAACATAATAGAATATAAGTCAGGAAATTTTACTTTAGACTTTTGAAGAAGTCCTTCTGTAAGAATAATATCCAAAAATAATCCCACAGAACCAAGTTATCATTCAGTCAACATAGGGTCAACCTCTCTTCCTAAATCTTTAAAATTAAAAGGAATTCTCCCCCATCCAGTTACTCTCAACCAGAATATCAAGTAGAAAATCCCTCTACAAATCAAGCTAGCAACTCTCCCACTCAATCTGAAATAGGATCTTATAATCAATTAAACATGCTTTCTATTTTTGAAATTGATAAAGAAAAAATAAAACAAGGATTTTATGCTCCTGAAAATGATGAAAAAAGAGAATGGTATTTTTCAACTTTTTCTCATAAAGACCTTAAAAAAATAGAGAAGATTTTTATAATTATTTATTACAAATAGAAGACCATGTCCCTTTTTTTGATTGGTTTGAAAATGAAATTTTAGATACTTTAAGTATAGAAATCTTGGAAAGTTTACCTGAACATTGGAAAATTGCCCGAGGAAAAAATATTATAGGAAATGTTCCCCCTCGAAAAAATAATATTTTTAAACCAAAACAATATTGAAATAACCGCTTCCCCTTTAAAGAAAATGCTTTCTGCAGGAGAAGAACTAAGTGTTTCTGCCTCTAAACGAGATATAAAAAATGTTCAAGAACAACTCAACTATACTAATAAAGTAATTCATAATATAGCTTTATCTATAACAGCTAATGAATACTCATCTGTCTCTAGTTCTAAGCCAGAATTAGAAAACCCATTATTTAAGCCCTTTAAATTTTCTAATGAAGAAATATCTGAAATAAAACTATGAAATTCTTTTGATAATATCTGAGCAGAAATAGACAAAAAATTAAGAGCCCTTAAAGATAATTTATTATAATTGGGTTTTTCTATCCCAAAAAGCATTAGGAATATCGGCACAAATTTCAGTCTTAATTTGGTTTTCTAAAAGAGAAATTTTTTCTAGAATCCGGGGAGAAAGAAGTTTCTGCTCAATTTGCTTAGAATCGATCTCTTTTTTAAGAAAGCATATTTGATTCTGTTTTTGTTGAAGAAGATTAAAGTAGTGGTCTTTATCTATTAAATTAATTTCTTTCTTCCTTTTTGGGCTGATGAATTCAAACAAAAGTTCAACGTCCTTTATAAATGTTTTTATGCCTGTTTCTCCTATATGGTGGATAGGATAAAGTTGAATCAAAAAAGGGTTTCCTAATATTATCTATTCTTTAATATTTTTAGTGAGTAAACATTCATTGGGAAGACATATCCCATTATTACAAATACAAGAGTTTGTTAATTTATATTTAATATTCATGCTATGACTAACTAGCTGAATACAAATTTTGAAGAGTTTTTTTATAATTTGAGTAGGTATTAATCCTTCTTGTATACAATTTAGGTCGGCTCCTGAATCTATTAGGGCAATTAAGGATTTATGAAAACTTTGTCCTATTCTTAAATCAACTTTACATCTCCATTTTTGTTGTAAAAGATTTATTTTTTGTAAGAAAATTTTGTCTTTAGAAAGTTCTTGGTTTTCTACAGAAGTTTTGAATTCATTGGCTAAAGATTCTAATTCATTATTAGTTTCTAATATTTTTATTTTTTCATTTAAAATTCTTACTTCAGTTTTTAAGATTTTTACTTCCTTATTTAATTCAGGAATACCTAAAGGCTTTTCTTGTTCGTGAGCTATATTTAAAATTTTTGTTAAATCATAGGGTTCAAATGAAGGGGTGTTTAAGTCTTCTTCATCAGTTTTTATTAGCTTTTATAACTTAAGGAAATATTGGTATTTTAAGTCAGTATCTTCAATTTTATCAATTATATCTATTAAGAATTTTGAATCATTTGTTAAAGTATTACAGTAGAATAATTAAGCTTTACAATTTTTACAAGGGGATTTACTAGTTAATTCATCTTCACTACTACTAGAGGTTTCTAGATTTTCTATTGGAGCTTCACTATCAAAGGGCTTAGAAGTGTCTGGACTACTATAAGTACTATCAAATTTATAAAGTAAAATTTCTGCTAATTGGGTTTTTACAGGGTCTTCTAGACTTAATTCATTTATTTTCTTTTTTACATAACAGTTTTTTGCAATATGACCTTTTCTTCCACATTTATAGCAAGTGAGGGTTTCATTAATTTTTTATTTTTTCTTTTTAATTTTTTGAGGGATTTTTCTATATATTCTGGTGGATTATTCTTGCTATATTTTTTATGTTTTTTAAAGAACTTCTTTTGTTTTTTAGATTTTTTAGAAGGGACTTCTATTTTTTTTAGACCATATTGTTGACAAAATATCCTAGTTCTTTTCGGACTGATTTATCTTCTTTAAGAATTTGGGTTGTTAATGACAACTGATTGCATTGTTCTAATCCTGTCTTAATTATATTAGAAATGATTTGACCATAAGTCATAAGGTTTAGACTTAATGTTTCATGTTCTAGCCTATCTCTTACCTTCTGGGCAAAGGCTCTAGGTAAACCAGAAATAAATTTCTCTTTCCAATATAAAGCAGGGGCGTCTTGTCTTACTAATAGTTTTGCTAGAAAATTATCTTTATACCATCTAAAGTCAGATAATTGGGGACATCTTAAAGCATGTAAGATTTCACTAGATATTTCTTCAAATAGTTTAGGGTCTCCAATGAAGCTTTGGGAGATTGCTAATATTAAGGATTCTACCTGAGTTTCTATCTCTTGACCAGTAGAAGGTTCTATTTTTATGGCTGTTAAAATAGTAAAACGATCTGTTTCAGTAATTATATTATCCCACCAACTTTTTAGAGTTTCAGTAAATCCAGAAATAAGAAGCTGGGCTGCATGTCTACTATTATTACCATGCTTGAGGTAAGCAGTAGAGGCCATTGTCATAGAATTTAATTTTTGAAGTATTAGATGTTCAGTAAGGCCATCTATATTCCATTCAATTATACTATTACCATCAAAAGTAGCAGGGTTATCTAAATCCCATTCTTCATGCTAAATATCTGGAAGAGTTGGTCTATTATAATAGTTGCGTGAAATAGGATAAGGTCTATGAGTTCTTATTCTTTGAATATTTTCTGGCTCTTCTTGAGTTTGTAAAGTATTAATGACAACATTCTTTTATTTTTTTATCTTTAATTATTTTAAGGGCTCTTAATTTTTTGTCTATTTCTGCTAAGATATTATCAGAAGAATTTCCTAGTTTTATTTCAAATATTTCTTCATTAGAAAATTTAAAGGGCTTAAATAATGGGTTTTCTAATTCTAGCTTAGAACTAGAGACAGATGAGTATTCATTAGCTGTTATAGATAAAGCTATATTATGAATTACTTTATTTGTATAGTTGAGTTGTTCTTGAACATTTTTTATATCTCGTTTAGAGGCAGAGACACTTAGTTCTTCTCCTGCAAAAAGCATTTTCCTTAAAGGGGAAGCCGTTATTTCAATATTGTCTTGGTTTAAAAATATTATTTCTTCGAGAGGGGAACATTTCCTATAATATTTTTTCCTCAGGCAGTTTTCCAATGTTGAGGTAAACTTTCCAAGATTTCTATACTTAAAGTATCTAAAACTTTATTTTCAAACCAATCAAAAAAAGGGACATAGTCTTCTATTTGTAATAAATAATTTCCTATATTTTCTACTTGATATCCTGGTTGAGGAGTAACTGGATGGGGGAGAATTCCTTTTAATTTTAAAGATTTAGGAAGAGAGGTTGACCCTATGTTGACTGACTGACGACTTGGTTCTATGGGATTATTTTTGGATATTATTCTTACCGAAGGACTTCTTTGAAAGTCTAAAGTAAGATTTCCTAACTTATATTCTATTATGTTACTAAGTGTAGGAGGAGTTTCCTTTTCACGAGTTAAAATATTTCTAAATTCCATTCTAATCCTCTAGAGATTTCTTCATGATTTAAAAGTTTAGGAGTTACATAATTAGATCAATTAAGGTTTACTTGTAATAAAAGAGTTTAGATTTAGAAGAAACATTTAAAGCTTTTGATTTAATATTAGTTCTCATTATTTTGTAGTAGATTTTATAAACAATAGCTAAAGGATAAGAGTTTGGATTCCAGATTCCTTCAGGGATTCTAACATCTAATTTGATATTATGATGAGGATCAAAAGTTCTTAGATCTGCAGCATAATTAGCAAAATTATTAAAGAAAACAGGGCCATCATTTAAGTTAGCTTCTATTATAGATAATAGTTGATCTTTAAATTTTATTGGACAAGAATCTCTTAATATTACACAAATAGGAGTATCTATTCCTAGCCTATGAAGAGGTTTAATTGCTACTTGTATTAATCCAACATGAATAAACTAAAATCCTTTTTTTTTATGTTCTTTTATTAACTCTACTGTTAAAAGATCTATAGTTTATTGGAGACTTTCTAAGGCCAAAGTATGTTCGGCTATTTTTATGACATAATCATGGGTTAAGTTATCAAGTATACCCACCTGACATACTTGACTAATCTTATGCTCAGGAATTGACCAGTTCCTAAGTTTTTGCTCTAAATCTTCTATTGTAACTTCTTGTTTATTTATTAAAGTATAATCCATTACACTTTTATCATCTTTCCAAAACTTCTCTTTGTCTTTCTCACCCTCTCTCTCCCTCTCTTAACTTCTTTCTCTCTCACTCCCTCTCTGAACAACTTCACTTTCTCCTTTTGTTTGTTTGTCTATTGATCTCTCTCTCTCTCTCTCTCTCTCTCTCTCTCTCTCTCTCTCTCTCTCTCTCTCTCTCTCTCTCTCTCTACATCTATTGCAACGTCTGCGTGACGCGAGAGAACTCAAAAAATCATATTGGTTTTATCTGGATGAGATTATTTGTAAAATGGGGTTTAAGAAGAAAGTTGGGAGTCGCCACCGATCTAAATCTTGGTGAGATCGGACACCTTAAAAAGAATGGTCTGCGTTTTGTTTTAAAATGGGTTCGGGGGTTGGTTACGTGTAGGGAAGGTGTTAGCACCCTACAGCGCCCTTTCGGTACCATATTAATTTCATGCCACATGTAATTGTCACAAATGTTGTCTATGCTTCCTTATTGAAGAAAATTGAATATTTGATTTTTATTGCAAACTCCTTGGAAGATTGATAGGCTCTTCCTCTTCAGGTGAGAGTCTATCTTAAGTTCATGGGGATAAATGCATTTGCCTTTATTTCCCATGACTTCCTTTAGTAGAAATAGAGAAAGTATTAATTTTAGTAAGAAAATTGATTTTGGAAATCTTGTACCAATAAGCTTTTTAAGAAATAAAGATATAGACTAATTCCTCTTCAGGTGAGAGTCTAATCAAAGTTACAATAAAAAATGCCTTCGCCTTGGTTTCTTGTATCTTTTTCTAGAAAGCTTATTTGGACTCCTTTAGTAATAGGCCATTCCTCTTCAGGTGAAGCCTATACAAGTTGTATAAATGCCGTCGCCCTTATTTCTACAACTTTAAAAGAGAAATTATTTTGCAAAAGGATTGTGTTTAAAGGAGGAATTCTTATGCTCATTTTATTTTTGCATGTATTCATTTCCTCATTCTTACGCTTCCCTAGCTTCATTTACTTATTTGATTCCTATTTATTTGCTCCAATTACCAAATTTAAGCAAAGAACATACATCATCCATGCATAGAAAGGGAAAATCAATGATACACCCAAATGTCATGAATCAAGGTGTTTTAGTGAGTAGAAACTCCAAAAATCAGCCATTGGTGAGTTAACTCAGTAGGAGAACACACCATGACTTATGCTAGAC
Source organism: Dicorynia guianensis (assembly GCA_037013595.1). NCBI lineage: Eukaryota > Viridiplantae > Streptophyta > Magnoliopsida > Fabales > Fabaceae > Dicorynia > Dicorynia guianensis. The sequence goes on from JASUAB010000015.1 coordinate 10,906,534, forward strand.
CGAGAACACCATGTTTTCATTCATTCACCAACCAAAGAGAGTGGACTTCTTCATACAAACCATCTATTTCATGCAATCAAGCTATATGCATGCATAGCAACTTTAAACAGCAAGTATGTCTAAAGCTAGTTCAGCCAATATGAACCATGCACGGTGACATACACCAAAAACAATGATATGCAAACTGATTTCAGCCCCTTATGCACGCCAAACAAGGGTACGCATGCCAAAACTTAGCAGCATGCAAACAGCAAGAAGGGCAGGGATTTATTCAGCTAATACTCACACCATAAAAATGGTGCTGCACAAGCCAAAACAGCAACATAAAAACAACAAGAAAGATGAATCATGGACACAACTTATCAAGAACCAATAGTCAGACAAAAGCCAAAGGGATCAACATCCAATCTCATTCATGAGCATATAGAACCGAGACAAACAAAGTAGGGAACAAGACATACCTCTAGTCTTCGGTGCAACTGCACCTTCTTGTCCCCAAGTGCAGCAACGTGTGGGATGGCTACCCTCTTTTGTTTGCTGGTTCGTTGGACAGGGGCACTTCCAGCTTGCTGTATTCTTGAAGAACTTCGGTTTAGGATGAAGAAGGAAGTCTTGGATGGAGAAAAATGTTCTCTAGGATGGATGGAATTTTCAAATGGATGGAGTGCTCTGATTTTCCAAGGCTTTCTCCCTGCTTTTTTTCATGGTGAAACTCCCGTGTGTGTCTCCTCCTTTTATAGCTGAGATAGGTGCAGGTTACCTTCCTCCAAGGGTCACCACCCTTCCTTGCTTGCAGCTTCACTCTTCCATGGCAAGCATGACGTGTTGGGCTGTTGTTCTGCATGTTGCTGCCAAAACAGCTAGTGACCCGTGGACAACTCAGCAGCAGCTATCATGGCTCCTCTATGCAACGGCTCTTCATGATGGCAGCTGAAGTAGGTGAGCTTTAAGGGAGGGTGGTGCTGTGTTGCTGCTGCAAGGAGGTGACATGCTGCAACTTATTCAGTCATGAGGGAGGTGGCAGCCCTTCACGGTTATGGCTGGCTTTCCCCTTTCTGCGGCGGCAGCTGCTGCTGCTATAGCAGCTAATGGAAGCTGCTGAAGTTACTTATCTTTAAAGAAGGGCGGTGGCACTTGGTGATGCAGCTGATGTGTGGCATGTAGAAGATGGAGGTGGCGGCTTCTCATGGTTACAGCAGCTGGTGTGTTTATGATGGTGGTGATACTTGGTGATGCAGCTGGTGAATTTTAAGGAGAGGAGCAGTGGAGAGAACTAAATCCTAGTTTATGGGACTACAACTTAGTTCCATCCTAAAGAGGAGCTTCTATCTTCAAAGAAAGGAAGCAAGAAGCACGAGGCCGGGAAGAGAGAAATGGAGGGAGGGTCGATGAGCTGAATTCATGCAGATTTTTCTTCACGTTTCACTGTTCATGCACTGTTCATATAGCCATTTTATTATTATTTTATTAATATTATATTATTATTTATTTAATAAATAATTAAAAAAATTATTTTCTTCTTTTTTCTTTTCTTCCTCTCTTTTGGCCTTTGTTTGTGTTTTCTTTTCACTGTCTTTTAGCATTGTTTATTTTGTCTAAAAGCCAATACAACTTATTGCAAGGTTCTGGACGAAATTTGGTGTCTACAACATCTATCTCTCACCCTCTCTACCTCTCTCTCTATCTTCTCTCTCTTGCTCTCCCTCTCAGTCTCTCTCTCCAAAACTTCTTTTTCTCTCTCACTCACACTCTCTCTCTTAAATTTTTTTCTCTCCCACTCTCTCTTAAACTTCTTCCTCTATCACTCTCTCTCTCTCTCAAAAACTTCACTTTATTTCTCTGTTTGTCTCTCCCCTCTTGTAGTCTTTCTCTAAAACCTCTCTCTCTTTTTGTTTCACTCTCTCTCTCTCTCTTGCAGTCTCCCACTAAAACTACTCTTTGCCCCTCTCTCCAAATCTTCTCCCTCTCTCTCTCTCTCTCTCTCTCTCTCTCTCTCTCTCTTTCATTCTTTCTAAAGTTTTCATATCTCTCTCTCTGCCTCACCAACTCTCTTTCTCTCTCTCTATCTTTTCTCTCCTACTCTCCCTCTCTGTCTCTCTCTGCAAAATTCTCTTTCTCTCTCTGTCTTCCTTTCTCTTAAACTTCTTTTGCTCCCACTCTCTCTCTTAAAAACTTCACTTTCTCTCTCTCCCTCCAACTGTTTCTCTTTCTCTCTTGCTTTCATTATTTATAAATCTTCCCTCTCTCTCTAGCTCTCTCCCTAAAACTTCTTGCTTTTTCTCTCTTGCTCTCCCTAAAAAACTTCAATCTCCGTCCCTCCTCCTCTAAAACTTCTTGCTTGTGCTGTCTCTATCTCTAAAACTTCTCTCATATGCTGTCCATCTCTCTCTCTCTCTCTTACTCTCTCTACCTCTCTCTCACACTCTTTACCTCTCTCTCATTCTCTCTCCCTTACTCTCTCTTGCAGTCTCCCTCCAAAACTTCTCTTTCTCTCTCCCTCTCTCTTCTACTCTCACTCACTATATCTTCTCCCTCTTGATCTCCCCCTCTGTCTCTCTATCCAAAACTTCTCTTTCTCTCTCTCTCTCTCTCTCTCTCTCTCTTAAACTTCTTTCTCTCCCACACACTCTCTCAAAAAATTTAGTTTTTCTATTTGTTTGTCTACCTGTCTATTTGTCTCTCTCTCTCTAATACTTCTCTTTCTCTTTCTCTCTCCATCTTCCTCTCTCTTAAACTTCTTTTTCTCGCACTCTCTCTTTCAAAAATTTCACTTTCTCCTGGTCATCTGTCTGTCTCTCTCTAGCTTGCTTCCTAAACCCTCTTTGTCTCTAAAACATCTCTTTTTGTTTAAAACTTCTTTCACTTTCCCTCTAATACTACTATCTCTCTTTTTCTCTCTTTGTCTAAAATTTGTCTCTCACTAAATCTTTCTCTCCCCCCAGCACATCCACACACTCTCCCTCTCTCTCTAAACTTTCTCTATGTTGCTATCTTTGAAGCTTTCTCTCTCTATTATGTGTCTCTCTTTCCCTCTATTTCTCCCCCTCTCTATCTTCTCTCTCTATCTTTCTTTCTCTCTCTCCCTGTTGTAGTCTCTCTCTAAAACTTCTCTCTCTCTCTCTCTCCTCCTTTAAAACTTCTCTCATACACTATCTCACTCTTCCTCTTAAAGTTTCTCTTATGCTCTCTCTCCCCCCTTTTCTGTAAAAAAGTTCTATCCCCCTCTCTAGATCTCTCTAAAATTTCACTCTCTTACTTGCTTTCTCTAAAACTTCTCTCTTTCTTAAACTTCTTTCTCTCATACTCTCTTTCAAAAACATCACTTTTTCTCTGTCTGTCTATTTTGTTTGTCTCTCCCTTTTCTATGAAAAAATTCTTTGTCCCTCTCAAGCTCTCCTTAAAACTTCTCTCTCACTCAATCTCTTAGGAGTTTCTCTCTCTTTATAAAACTTCTATCTCTTTTTTCACAGCACCCTTTCTTTATCTCACTCTCTCTCCCTGCTCTCTCTCCCCCTCACACACTCTTTCTCTCTCTCTTGCTCTCACACTACCTAACACTCGTACTCACTTCCCCACCTAACAATCTCTCTCTCTCTCTCTCTCTCTCTCTCTCTCTCTCTCTCTCTCTCTCTCTTTTCTACAGCTCTCCCTCTCAGTCTCTCTCAAAAACATCACTTTATCTCATTTGTCTCTCTCTCCCTCTCTCTGTTTTGCTCTCTCCATCTCTCTCATGGCCTCCCTCCAAAACTTTTCTTTCTCTCTCTCTCCCTGACTCTCTCTTTCCTACTCTTACTCTCTCTTTCTCTCCCTATCTTTTCCCCCTTGCTTTCCCTCTCTGTCTCTCTGTCCAACACTTCTCTGTCTCTCTCACAATCTGTCTCTCAAAAACTTGACTTTCTTTGTCTGTATTCCCTCTCTCCTTATAGTCTCTCTCTAAAACTTCTATGTCTCTCACTTTCCAAATCTTCTCTTTCTCTCTCTATCACTCTTTGTTTTATCCTTTCAAAGCTTCCCTGTCTCTTTAGCTCTTTCCCTAAAACTTCACTTTCCTGCTCTATCTAAAACTTTTCTCTTTCTCCCTCCCTAAAAACTTCACACTCTCTCTCTCCTCCGTTAAAACTTCTCTCATATGTTGTTTCTCTCTCTTAAACTTCTCTCACATGCTCTCTCTCTTGCTCTCTGTCTATCTCTCTGCCTCTCTCTCAACCATCTTTTCTCTCTTGCTCTCCCTCCTTGTCTTTCTCTCTTCAATACTTCTCTTCTCTTTCTCTCTGTTAAAGTTCATGTTCTCTTTGCCTATCTATCTGTCTCTCTCAATCCCTCTGTCACTCTCAGTCTCTCTCTCTCACATGTGAGCAATCTCTTTTTATAACTTCCCTTTCTCTCTCTCACTCTCTCTAGCTCACTCCCTAAACCTTCTCTCTCTTTAAAATTTCTCTTTTTGTTTAAAACTTTTTTGGCTTTCTCTCTACAAACTTCTGTCTCTTTCTCTTTCTCCTTTTGTCTAAAATTCATCTCTCACTAATTCTCTCCTCCATAACACTCTCTGTCTCTCTCTCTAAACTTTCTCTCTTTGTTGCTCTCTGTGAAACTTTCTCTCTCTATGTCTCCCTCTCTCTCTCCCTCTACTTCTGTCTCTCCTTCCCCCTCACTCTAGCTCACTTCTTAATCCTTCTCTCTCTCTAAAAGTTCTCTCTCTTTCTATCATTGTCTAAAATTTGTCTCTCACAAATTCTCTCTCTTTCTCCCCAAAACACACACACTCTCCCTCTCTACCTTCTCTCTATTTCACTCTCTTCGACATTTTCTCTTTCCCTCTATTTCTCTCTCTCTTGCAGTCTTTCTAAAACTTCTCTCTCTCTCTTGCTCCCTCTCTGGTCTTTTTCTATATATAGGATCTGTTTCTCTCTATCTCTCTCTCAAACTTCTCTCTTTCGCACTTGCTCACTGTAAAACTTCTCTTTCTCTTTCTCTTCTCTCTCTGTTTTCTTTTTCTATATAAAAGTTCTCTCTGTAAAACTTCTCTGTCACTCACTCTTTCTAAAACTTCTTTCTCTATCTCACTCTTGCTCTCCCCAACACCTTTGTGTCTCTAAAACATTTCTCTTTGTTTAAAACTTCTTTTGCATTCTCTCTAAAAACTTCTTTCTCTTTTTTTATCTAAAATTTGTCTGGCACAAACTCTATCTCTCTGTCTTTCCTTAAGACACACTCACACACTCGGCCCTTCTCTTTGTCTCTAATCCTTCTCTTCGTGTTGTCTCTCTAAAACTTCTCTCTCTCCCCACCATTCCCAACACACACTCTCTCTTGCTCTCACACTCCTCAATACTCACACACTCTTTGTCTCTCTCTACCTAACAATCTCCTGCACTCTCTCCCCCCACCATTTTCTCTCCCTCCCTCCCTCTCTCTTTCTCTCTGTACCTCTGTCTCTGTCACTCTCTCTCTAAAATATCTCTCTCTCACACTCCCTAAAGTTTCTCTCTCTCTCTCACCTCTCCTCTAAAACTTCTCTCATATGTTATATCTCTCTCTAAAACTTCTTTCTCTCTCTCTCCCTCTAAAACTTCTCTCTTTGTTTAAAACCTCTTTTGTTTTCTATGTAAAACTTCTATCTCTCTCTTTCTCTCATTTTCTTAAATTTGTCTCTCACTAACTCTCTGTCTTTATCTCCAACACACACACACACACTCCCTCTCTCTACCTCTGTCTTTGTCTCTCTCTCTCGCCCTCCCTAAAGATACAAACTCTCTCTCTTTTGCCTTCCTTAGACATCACTCACTCTCTCCCCTCCTCTAAAACTTGTCTCATATGTTGTCTCTCTATTTCTAAAACTGTCCTAATACACTCTCTCTTGAAACTTCTCTCTACCCACTCTCTCTTTATGTCTCTTTCTCTCTATCTTTTTCTATATATAAGTTCTCTCTTCCTCTAGCTCTCTCTAAAACTTCTTTCTCTCACTTGTTCTCTCCAAAACTTCTATCTCTCTCTCTACGTTTCTTTGTGTCTTCTCTTTCCTACTCTCCCTCTTTGTCTATCTCTCTCCAAAACTTCTCTTTCTCTCTCTTTTAAACTTATTTCTCTCCTACCCTCTTTCTAAAAATCTTTACTTTCTTTGTCTATGTATCTGTTTGTCTCCCTCTCTCTCTCTCTCTCTCCCTCTCTCTTAAAGTTATTTCTCTCCCACTTTCTCTCTTAGAAAGATTACTTTATCTTTCTCTTTGTCTTTATCTTTGTCTCAATCTCTGTCTCTATCTCTCTCTTTGTTTTACTCTTTCTGTGTCTTTCTCGTAGTCTCCCTCCAAAACTTTGCTTTCTCTCTCTCTTCTCTCTCTTGCTTCCATCTCAATCTCTCTCTCTCTCTCCCTCTCTCTCTCTCTTAAACTTCTTACTCTCCCACTCATTCTCTCAAATACTTCACTTTCTCTCTCTGTTTGGCTGTTTGTTTCTCTCTTTCCCTCACTTTCCCTCTAAAACATCTCTCTCTCTCTCTCTCTCTCTCCAAATCTTCTCTTTTTCTCTCTATCTCTCTCTTTCATTCTTTCTGAAACTTCCCTCTCTCTAGCACTCTCCCTAAAACTTCTCCTCTCTCTTGCTCACTCGCTTGCTCTCTCTAAAACTTTTCTCTCTCCTCCTTCAAAACTTCTCCCATATGCTCTCTCTCTCTCTCTTAAACTTCTCTCATATGCTCTCTCTCTCTTGATCTCTCTTGTACTCTCTGTCTGTCTCTATCTTCTTACTCTTGTTCTCCCTCTCTATCTCTCCCTCCAAAACTTCTCTTTCTCTCTCTCTCTCTCTTTCTCTCTCTCCTAAACTTCTCTCTCTTCCACTCATAAAAACTTTTTTCCCTCTATGTCTTTTTGTTTCTCCCTCTCTCTCTCTCTCTCTCTCTCTCTCTCTCTCTCTCTCTCTCCTTCTTTACCTCTCTCTCTGTCTTCCTTCTCCTACTCTACTTCTCAATCTCTCTCCCCAAAAGTTCTCTTTCTCTCTTTTAAACTTCTTTCTCTCCTACTCTCTCAACAAATTCACTTTCTCTTTCTTTATGTCTGTCGCTTTCTCACTCTCCTTCTGTCTCTCTTTAAAACTTCTCTTTCTCTTTCTCTCTTTCTTTAGTCTTTCTAAAGCTTCCCTCTTTCTCCCTCTAGCTCTCTCCCTAAAACTTCTCTCTCTCTAAAATTTCTCTGTCGCTTGCTCTATCAATAACTTCTCTCTCTCTCTTTTTAAAACTTCTCTATCACTCACTCTTTCTACAACTTCTCTTTCTCTCATAGTCTCTCTCTTTTGCTCTCACTCAACCCAACACCTCACTCTCTCTGCCTCTATCTTAAACTTCTCTATTTGTTTAAAACTTCTTTTGTATTCTCTCTAAAACTTCTGTCTCTCTCTCTTTCTCTTTTTGTCTAAAATTTGTCTATTACTAACTCTATCTCTCTCCCTATCACACACACACCGGCCCTTTCCCTTTATCTCCAAACCTCTCCATGGCACTTTCACTAAAAGTTTTCTCCCTCTCCCTCTCCCCCATCCCAACACTCTTTTTCTCTCCCTTTTGCTCTTGTGCTCCCTAACACTCTCTATCTCTCTCTGCCTAACAATCTCCCTCACTCTTTCCCCCCACCATTTTCTCTCTCACTCTCTCTACTGTATACAACAAATTTCATCTAGAACCCAAAATAACTTCTATTAGAATTTTTTTAATAAATAAAAAATAAAAAAATCTTTTTGAGTAATTAATTTATTTGATAATTAAAATAACAATGATAATAATAATAATAATAACAAAACTTGTTATGTTATTAGCTATTTCTTGATTTTACCCATGTGTACCCTTCTTTTGTTTTAAATTTTAAATAAATAAGTTTTTTTAAAATAATAATAAAATAAAAAATAAAGAAAAATAAAAATAAAAAAATAAACAAAACAAAAGTAAAGTAAAGTAAAAATGAAAGAACCTAAAAATATATACATGTATGTAGTAAAAAAGGAAGAGGGGGCTCAGATCCTTGGCTTAACCAAACTGCCCCTTTTCTTTGAGAAGTCGGTGCCTCCCCTCAAGAACAAACTGAACCCCAACTCCACCCTGAAGACCGAACTATGCACCCTCAAGAGCTACTGCACTGCAACCATTAAATCTCACCAGCAGCTGCAACAAGAGAAGGGGCAGTAAGAAGCTGTAAAACGGCGCACAAGCTGCAGGACAGCAATCGCAGAGCAGCGCACAACTACAAGACAGCAACAGAATGAAGTGACGAGGGTGCACAAACTGCACCACCCTCATTGAAGCATCACCAACTGCTGCAGCAAGAAGGTGTAGAATGGCAGCTGCATGGACAACAGTTACAGAGTAGAGCACCACCACCCTTTAAACACCCATCAACTCCCACTTGCACGGGAGAAAAGACAGCCGAAATGCAGCATAAGTGGTAGTTGCTGGATGCATGAAGGATAGTGGAAAATAGAGAGCAACAGTAAGGAACAGGGCTTGAGTAAGGTAGAACAAAGGTGACACTAGAATGAAGAGGACAGTGACCCACAGTATGGTGTAAAACCAGTGCCCAATTTCAGCTATAAAAAAGGTGGATGATCCAGAACCTCAAGGATATTTATAATTCAGAAACCCCAAACATACAATTGATAGGGAACAAGAAAAGATGGAGAACTCCCAACCTATTGAACCCCCAAATGACTAATGTAAATGGAAATGCAAATAATTGGTTGATTAAGAAATCAAGAACAGAAATTTCACTAGGATGTAAGTACCTTGATGAAGTTCAATTCTTGATGCAATAGAGATTAAAGCAAGCTTGAACAAAGAGTAAAACTCCAAACCAATTTTTGTTTTCATTCTCTTTTGATCCTCGAACATGTATTAAGGTATTTATACCCCCACAAGTTCAAATAACCTAGACTATTAGGTTAGGCCTTAAACTTGGCACTCCAACAAAAAAAAACAAGCCCAATGCAAATTACAAGTAGTGATCTACCCAAAAACTAATCTATTAACTTGGAATGATGAACTAAACATAGGTTGGACCCATATTGCAAATTCAGCCCAATTTGATTTGGTGAAGCTCCATTGACCTTCATTGCATCTTGAGCTTCCATTCCTTCTAACATTCTACCCATATAAGTTTGAAGTAATTCCTTGAACTTTTTGGCCCTCAATCTTATAATTGGTCCTTGAGGTAATGTTAGGTCATTTGTTGCTCCTCTCCTCTCGCCATCCATGCTTGTTGATAATAAAAGCATGACAGATACGGCTGATCCAATTCAAATTCCAAGTGGTCCAATTACAAGAGCTAGAGCTAAAAGGTTCAAGGAGGCTTTCAATGGATTGATGCAGAGCATTTGGGTTGAGGAGGGCTTTTTAAGGCCCAAATACTTAGACTCAAGTGCAGACCAAGGGTGGATTTCGTTGGTCCAAGTGGTAGAGTAATTTCAACCTTTTTCTAAAGCCCATACACTTGGAAGGATTAATTTTAGCCTTTTTATTGAAGCCCATACACTTGGAAGGATTACTTTCAGCTCAAGCATGTGGATTTGAGAGAATCAAGGAGATTAGATTTGGCTGATTATTACCCAGCGAATTTGGGATAACTTTCCTTTTTTATGGGATTTAGTCAGCCTTTTGGAATATATTCTCAGTAATTATTGCATTGGGCTGATTATTTGGCTAATTATTCTCATGTAAAGGTTGGCATGCCATGATTATAGGGATTACCTTCCTTTTGCTATTTGTTTCCTTTTTCAAATTGTAATAACTTAGCTTATATATATGTATACCAAGGCTAAGAAGTTCAGATTAGTTATCTAGATAAAAGTTGAGAGTTTTCTCTTTAGTTCTTTGAAGAGCTTTCCGAACCTATCAAGAACTTGTTCTTGTGGCATTCATCCAACTTATCAAACGGTTCACCATCCCGTTTATGGCATCTACAAATACCAAAGTTTGTGTTTTCTTATAAACATCGGGTCGAGATTTTCACCTACAAAAATCTGATCGTAGAGTGGTCTTGGGGATCAATTTCGTTGACGGGTCTCGTTATTCTTGGCAGGGTTCGCATCACTTGTGCTCACATCATTCCCTCCCTCCTCAAAAGGATTTGTCCTCGAATCTGAATCAAGTTCAAAAAGAGATAGGTCAGAAACATTGAAAGTAGCAATTACATTATACTCACCTAGTAAGTTTATCTTGTATGCATTATCATTGATGCGCTCCAAGACTTGGAATGGTTTATCACTCCTTGCATCAAGCTTCGATTTCCTTTGCTATGAAAACCTCTCCTTTCACATGTTTAACCAAACCCAATCTCCTGGTTCAAAGATAACCTACTTGCAACCCTTATTGGCATGTTGCGCATACATGCGGTTCTTCTTCTCAATCTGCTCACATACTTTCTCATGTATTGTTTTAACCATTTTTGCCTTTTTCTTTCCATCTAAGCTAGCAATTTCACTCAAAGACAAAGGTATTAAATATAACACAATCAATGGATTAAAACCATACACAATCTCAAATGGTGAAAAACCTGTGGAAGAATATATAGCACAATTATATGAAAACTCAATAAATGGCAAACAATCCTCCCAAGTTTTCAAATTCTTACCAATGATAGCATGTAACAAGGTTCCTAAAGTCCTATTCACCACTTCAGTTTGTCCATCAGTTTATGGGTGACATGTAGTAGAAAACAAAAGTTTAGTACCTAACCTTCCCCACAACACTCTCCAAAAATGACTTAGGAACTTAACATCTCTATCTGAAATAATGGTTCTTGGCACACCATGAAGCCAAACCACTTCCCTAAAGAAACGGTCAGCAATATTTGTTGCATTATCAGTCTTATGGCAAGCAATGAAATGAGCCATCTTACTAAATCTATCCACAACAACAAATATGCTATCCCTACCCTTCTAGTCCTAGGCAAATCCAAAACAAAGTCCATGGATATGTCTGTCCAAGGTTGCATAGAAACAAGGTTGTTTTTGAACTTTTTCACTCCTCTCTTTTCCTTTCTTTTCACTCTTTTTCTTTTTATCACTCACTAACTTATTCTCTTCTACACATCTCACTTTCTTTTCCTCACTTGTGTAGTCACTCAACATTGGGCCTTTATCTTTATTCTTCTCTCTCATGGCCTTTGTTCTCTTATTATTCTTTTTCACCTCACTACCTGAACTCCCACAAGCTAATTGTTGAAGCTTAACCTGATCATGGTAAGTTTCTTTAGGTGATGAAGGTGTCAAAGTGATTTTCTTGCCATCATGCTCAAAAGAGTATCTATTTCTATACCCATCATGCATCACACACCTATCAAATTGCCAAGGTCTGCCCAACAATAAATGACTACCATGCATGGGTACTACATCGTACACAGCTTCATCAATATACTTCCCAATAGTAAAAGCTACCACAACCTGCCTAGTAACTTTCACTTCTCCACCATCATTCAACCATGTAACCTATAAGGAGTAAGGTGTTTAATACATTTCAGCCCCAATTTATGCACCAAAGTGGTGGTAGTCACATTAGCACAACTATCCCCATCAATAATCATGCTACAAACTTTGACGCCAACTAAACATCTAGTGCGAAATATAGTTTCTCTTTGTTCTAAGCTTTCTTCTTTAAAATTCAGATTCAATGCACACCTAGCAACAAGAGATTCACCATGAGCAGCATATTCAACATCTCAATCAACATTCCTCTAAAGGTGGCATGCTACTCTCACTACCATTCCCATCACAATCATTATCATTTTCAGATTTGGAAACAATCTCATCACCTTTATGTACATGGACTTTCTATTAGGACAATCAGATGCATAATGACCACAACCTTGACACTTAAAACACTTTATATCTCTATGTTTAGAGGTTTTTGAAAAACAATCAGAAGTACCCTTTTGAGTTGAAGTACTCTTGTCCTTGTTTTTGTTTCCATCCAGCCCCTTTTCCTTGGAATCAATGGCTTTCTTCTTCTTCTTCTCATCATATTTGTTCCATTTTGAACTCCATTTGCTGCTGGAATTCGAAAATGACTTGGCTGCTCCCCTTTGTTTTTGTTGTCTCTCCACCTTCATGGCCATGTTAACTAGGTCCTCCATCTCAATGTAATGGTGCAACTCCACTACATCAGCTATCTCCTTGTTCAGACCTCCTATAAACCTAACCATTGTCACATATCTATCCCCCTCAATGTTAGCTTTAATCAAGAGCATCTCCATCTCCTTATGGTAATCTTCCACTGATTTTGACCCTTGAGTAAGCTTATGCAACTTCTGGTGCAACTCTCTATAGTAATAAGAAGGCACAAATTGCTTCTTCATTACTCTCTTCATCTCATCCCAGTTCTCAATAGGATATTCACCAGTTCTCATCCTAGACTATACTAATTCATCCCACCAAACTAAAGCATAATCTGAAAATTCTACTGCAGTCAACCTTACCTCCTTCTCTTTAGAATAGTTGTGACAAGCAAATATCAAATCCACTTTTCTCTCCCACTCCAAGTACACTTTAGCATCATTTCTACCCTTGAATGGAGGTATATTCATCTTGATAGTATTTAGATTACTATCCCTCCTATTTTCTATTCTAACTTCGCCCCTTCTATTTCGAGTCAAGCTTCCCTCTTCAAATTCATTTTCAAACAGCCCCTGATGAAACTCATTTTGATGCCTATTCCCATCATTAGTTCGTCTACCATTCCTTGGCAAGCTTTGTGACAACTCCCTCTTCCATTCATCCAACTCATCTAGCCTACTATTCAACTTTTGAAATTGACTAGTAAAGGCCCTATACATCAATGTCATGTTTGGAGTCATGTTAACTTCATCATCCGAGGGCTCTTTACCCTCCCTCCTTGTTGAAGGATCACTCATTTTATGAACCTGCAAGAAATGTTAGTAAAACAACCTCACAAAACACTCCCTCACGTGTTTCACTCAAAAGATGGCACTCTACTTGTGTTTCACACAATTGTTGGCTTTTTTCCTCTTTAAACTCATACACGCAAGCCTTTTACCACTCAAACTTGTTGTTCTCAATTGCACTTCCGAATTAATCCTCAAATCAAAATACTCACAAATAGCAAATTAATACTAGGATTGCAATGAAAACATTTAGCAAGGAAGACAGGCACAAAAACTAGAAGCAAATATACCAAAATAAATAAATTGAAATGAGCATGCAAGATATGAAGAGTTTGCTGCCAAAAATACAGATCTTGAATTAACAAGAATTAAATTGTTAATTATGGTGTATATGGAAGCAAGAGCAGGAGAAACCAAAAATAGCAACTTAGATTTGAAGGAAAAAGACAAACTAATGCAGAAATGCAGAAATTGATGTTTCCTTAGTGGAAAAATCAATTTTGATGTAAAAAGATAAAAACACACCAAGGAAAGAAATTAAATAGGTTTCCTAAATTTAATCATACCTTTAATTCTCCCCCTCCCCCAAAAAAGTGTACAAGTTCAAAGAGCTTGCTGCTAACCAGATTAAACATTTCTGTGGTGCTTTTCTTCTTTTAACTGCAACTCTTTCAATTTTGTTCCTTTTTTCTTTTTTTTTTAATAGCAGTACAAATATATTATTTTTAACAGTGGCACAATTTTTTTTTTAATATAGGATAAACAGCAAATAACACCAAAAAAAAAATCAAAATCAAATCCCAAACAATCAAACCAGCCACAATATGCACTCTATACCCAGATCTGGTTCTAGTTGAATTCACCCTAATCTGGCTTTGATACCAAATGATGCGGAACCCCAAGGATATTTATAATCCAGAAACCCCAAATAAACAATTGATAGGGAACAAGAAAAGACGGAGAATGCTCTACCTAGTGAACCCCGAAATGACTAATGCAAATGGAAACGCAAATAATTGGTTGATTAAGAAATCAAGAACAGAAATTTCACTAGGATGTAAGTACCTGATGAAGTTCAATTCTTGATGCAATAGAGATTCAAACTAAGCCTTGAACAAAGAGTATAAAACTCCAAAACAATTTTTTTTTTCATTCTATATCCTCGTACATGTACTTGGATATTTATACCTCCACAAGTTCAAAGAACCTAAACTATTAGGTTAACAACTTGGGCCTCCCAACAAAAAAAAAAAACCCAAATGCAAATTGCAAGTAGTGAACTGCCTAAAATCTAATCTATAAACTTGGAATGATGAATTAAACATAAGTTGGACCCATCTTGCAAATTCAGCCGAATTTGATTAGGTGAAGCTCCACTGGCCTTCATTGCATCTTGAGCTTCCATTCCTTCTAACATTCTGCCCATATAAGTTTGAAGTGATTCCTTGAACTTTTTGGCCCTCAATCTTGTAATTGGTCCTTGAGGTAATGTTAGCTTATCCGATGCTCCTCTCCTCTTGCCATTGATGCTTGTGCTCACATCAGTGGAAGTGAAGAATTGAAAGAGAGTTTTTCTCCTGGTTGAGAGTCTTCAAAAACAAGAAGAGCTCAAAATTAGAAAGGGCCCGTCCAAGAACAAAAAAATAGAGTATATAAATATAAGAAGAATCCTCCATAATTGCAGTACCTAGATATGTGAAGTAGGGCATTCCTAGCACAAAGGGATCACTATAGCATCCCAGTACAACCCTCAGACACTCAGTAGTGCCAAGGACCACTCACAGCCACCCACAAAATCAGAGACAAATGTGCACAAGCAGTGTAAACCCAAAAACGTGGTGGAGAGCATTGAAGTGGAGTGGCAAGACTTGCCTTGTTTCCAAAAGGGGTGAATAAAGGAGTAGTTGAAACAAAGGAGAAGACTTTAGAGCACTATGTCAAAATAATTCAGCCCGATTCTGTTCCTTACAAGCTGACCTATTTCGTGCATGGCCATTGGAGCTTGGTAGCTTCTGGTTGGTTTGTTTTTATTTCTTTTACCTTTCTGTACACTAGCCATAAACTTAGATGCCTTGAGTTAGGAGGATAGTAAGTTTTATCATCAATCTCTCAGTGCATGGTTGATTGTGTTGTGGGGACTAACCACTTAGCTAGCTAGCTAGCTAGGTTCAACGGGGCATCATGTCCATTTGCATTTTGGCCATTTCTAACAGAAAAGTGCTGGTCTGTTTCATTAAAAAAAATAATGATAAATAAATAAATATAATAATAAAAGTGAATATATATAAAAAATAAAAATATGAGAAAATTTCTTTTTTTTTTTGTACCATTCTTTTGCAAAACAAATTTTTTTAAGTTGTAGAAATAAAGGCAAAGGCATTTATTTTATAACTTATATAGGCCTTGCCTGGGGAATGGTCTATTTTCATTAAAACTCAAATACTTTGCAAGAAATCATCCAATTAAGCTTTCTAAGAAAAGTTATGAGAAACAAAGGAAAAGTATTTTTTTTTCTTATAACTTGATTAGATCCCTACCTGAAGAGGGATGAATCTGTATCAATAATCCTTAAAAAGATTATTAGTAAGAGAGTCCTAAAATTTACCAAAAATTCATACTTTTTTTTTTTTTTACTAAAGGAAGTTAGGGAAGCAAAGGCAAACGCATTTATTCCCATAATCTTAAAGTAGTTCCCCACCTAAAAAGGACAGGCCTATCTTTTTCAAAAATTGGCAATATAAAGATCAAATTATTCAACCTTTTATAATTTAGATATATATATATATATTAAGGAAGTATAGACAAAATTTATTGCAAGTATAAATGACATAAAATCAACATGGCAACGAAAGGGTGTTGTAGGGTACTAATATTTTTCTTTCACATAATCAACCTCTGAACCCTTTTTTTAAAAAAAACATAGACTATTTTTTTTAATATAAAGGTGTCCGATCTTACTAAGATTTTAGATTAATGACAACTGCCTTTTTTCTTTTAAACCCCATTTCTCCCATTTTACAAATAATGCTATCCATCCCTTTTCTTTTTTCACAAAAGGATATATACAAAAAAATAAATTTTTTTGCCTGCATCACGTGGATGTCGTGATAGCTTGGCGACTCTACTAAGGACACTTTTAGAGGGTTAAGCCATGCAAGTCAATTTTATGTCGTATTGTGGTACTATAATTTGCAATTGTCATGCTTCAGTTTTGTGGTTTTGTTTTGTGGTC
This sequence comes from Dicorynia guianensis, assembly GCA_037013595.1. Taxonomy (NCBI): domain Eukaryota; kingdom Viridiplantae; phylum Streptophyta; class Magnoliopsida; order Fabales; family Fabaceae; genus Dicorynia; species Dicorynia guianensis. The sequence continues at coordinate 10,922,641 of JASUAB010000015.1, forward strand.
TCATCTTTTCATGCTTTGTGTATTTGGTAATTATAGCTTTTTCATATAAATTGTGAAGATACCAAGACACAAGGTGCACTTTCTACCTTCTTGTGCAAGAATGTTTTATCTTCAACAATTTCTTTGGCATTCCTATTTGTACAGTCTTTCTCTTTTGGTGTAGGTTCTTGTAAGTGTTAGTTTCATTCCCTTCCCACACATGCACTCTCACTTCCACACACTATAGAAAGAGGGGTGATGACCCCTGTGCCCTATAGTTGGGCCACATAGGTCACCCTTTTGGGCTAGAGGGGAAAATGTAGGGTTAGACTTGAAGAGACCTTTGTCTCCATGTAGGCGCTCAAAAAATCCCCCACTCAAATTGAAGTCTTTCTGTCTGTGGCCTATTATGGGCAAGGATTAGGTGCCTCTACTAATCAAGTGTGAGGATAATTTGGGAACCCAATGTAAGAATATAGAACCTACCTATCACGTTAGTTGAAATCTAGAGCTAACCCACTCAAGAGGTGCAACCTTAACCTTTGGATCAAAAAGAAAGCCTAGAATTCACCCTTTTAGATGCCATGGGGAACACTTTTGCATCTTGATTGTTGCTACTTATTTGTCATTGCATGTTTATTTCCTACTTGTACATGTGCACAAGATAGATTACTCAACACTCATCTTTTCACTATTGCATGCATAAAGTCCTCTACCCAGATGTTGTTCACCTATAGATTAGACAAGAGCAAAGTAAGGCTAGTCTTTGAGAAGCCTTTGCTTCTGTATAAGGCTTGAAACTCTCTTACTCAAATTAAAATCCTTTACTAGCCAAGTGTGGTGTAGTAAGGATAATTTGAGAACCTGTGTAGGACTATCCCTCCCTCCCTCTCACTTTCTCTCTCCCCTTCACTCCTTTTGAAAACTCCATTTCTCTCTATCTTTTTCTAAAATTTCTCTCTCTCTAACATTTCTCTTTCCCTTTGCTGTTTGAAGGTTCATGCACACTCTTTCACTCCCTCTCTCTCTTCTGCTCTCTCTAAAACCTCACTCTCTCTTGCTCTCCCTAAAACTTTACTCTCTCTCTATGTTGCACTCTCACACTCTCTCCCTTGCTCTTTCTCTCACTCTTTTCTTCTCTCTCTTGCTCTCCCTCTTAGTGACTCTCCCCAAAGCTTCTTTTTCTCACTCTCTCTCTTTCTCCCTCTCTGTCTCTCAAACTTCTTTCTCTCCCACTCTCTCTCACAAAGTCTTCACTTTCTCTTTGTGTCTGTCTCTTTCTCTACCACTCTCTTCCCCTCTATCTCTCTCTCTCAAACTTCTCCATCCCTTTCTCTCTCAACAGCTTCACTTTCTCTGTCTATCTCCCTCTCCAAATCTCTCTATCAACAGCATCACTTTCTTTGTCTATCTCTCTCTCTCTCTCTTTCTTTCCCTCTATCTCTATCTCTATCTCTCTATGCTACTCTCTCCTTTGTCTCTCTTAAACTTCTTTCTCTCCCACACTCTTTCTCAAAAATTTCACTTTCTCAGCCAGTCTGTCTATCTCTTTGTCTCTCCCTCTCTCTTACAGTCTCTCTATAAAACTTCTTTTTCTCTCTCTCTCTCCAAATGTTCTCTTTCTCTCATTCTTTCTAAAGTTTCCCTCTCTCTAGTGCCCTCCTTAAAACTTCTCTCTCTCACTAACTCTCTTTCTCTCTCCTCCTCTAAAACTTCTGTCATATGCTGTCTCTCTTTGTGAAACCTCTATCATATGCACTCTGTCTCGCTCACTCACTACAATGCTCTCTTTCTCTCTTTCTCTCTCTCTCTCTCTCTCTATCTTTTTCTATATAAATGTTCTCACTCTCTGGTTCTTTCTAAAATGTCTTTGTCACTTGCTTTCCCTAAAACTTTCCTCCGTCTCTCACTCTTGCTCTAAAACTTCTTTCTTTGTGCAAAATTTGTCTCTTACTAACTCTATCTCTCTTTCTCTCTCTGCTCAACACACACACACACACACTCTCTCTCTCTCTCTCCCTCTCTCTCTAAAACCTTCTTTTCATGTTGCTCTATCTAATACTTCTCTCTCTCTCTCTCTCTTTTTCTATGTCTACAACTCCCTCTTAATCTTCTCCTCTCTTTCTTTGTGTTTGTCTATCAGTCGATCTATCTCTCTGTCTTGTAGTCTCTGTCTAACACCTCTCTCTCTCTCTCTCTCTCTCTCTCCAAATCTTCACTTTCTATCCTCTTATCTCTCGGTCTATTTGTTTCTCTCTCCCAAAGTCTCTCTCTAAAACTTTTCTCTCTCTTTTTCTCTTTCTCTCTCCTATAGACTCCCTCTAAAAACTTCTCTTTTCCTTTCTCTATAATCTCTCTCCTACTCTTCCTCTCTATCTCTCTCTCCAAAACTTCTCTTTCACTCCCTTCCCCTATCTCTCTTACATTTCTTTCTCTCCCACTCTCACTCTTAACAACTTCACTTTCTATATCTGTATCACTCCCAGCCTTGCTGTAAAACTTCTCTTTCTCTCTGTCTCTATTTCTATCATTCTATCTAAAGCTTCCCCCTCCCTCTCCAAAACTTCTCTCTCTCCCTCTTGCTCTCTCTAAAATTTCTTTCTCTCTTGCTCTCCTAAAAACTTCATTCTCTCTCATTATCTTTTCTCTCTTGCTCTCCATCCTTGTCTCCCTCTCCATAACTTCTCTTTCTCTCTCCCTCCTCTCTCTCTCACTCTTTGTCTCTATCTCTCTCTAAAACTTCTCTTTGTTTCTCTCTCCCTCTATCTCTCTGTCTTAAACTTCTTTCTCTCCCACTTTCTTTCTCAAAAACATCACTTTCTCTCTTTGTCTATCTCTCTCTTTCCCTCTATCTCTTTCTGTCTGCCCCTCTCTTTCACAATCTCTTTCTAAAACTTCTCCTTCTCTCTCCCTTTCCAAATCTTCTCTTTCTCTCTCTGTCTCTCTTCCTTTCATTCTTTCTAGAGCATCCCTCTCCCTCTCTCGTTCTCTTCCTAAACCTTCTCTCTTTCTCTCTCTCTCTTAAACTTCTTTCTCTCCTACCTCTCTCAAAACTTCACTTTCTCTCTTCTTCTATCTATTTCTCCCTATCCTCTCTCTCCTGCTTGTCCTCTCCGTCTCTCTCTCCAAAACTTCTCTTTCTCTTTCTCTTCCTCTACCTCTCCCTCTCTAAAAGTCTTCAATTTCTCTCGTTCTCTCTCCCTAAAACTTCTCTCTCTCTTGTGCTCTGTTTGAAACTTCTCTCACATGATGTCTCTCTCTATGCCACTCTCTCTCTCAACCTCTCTCTCTCACACTCTCTCTATCTTCTCTCTCTTGTTCTTTATCTCTTTCTCTCTCTCCAAAACTTTTCTTTCTTTCTCTCTCTCTCTCTCTCTCTCTCTCTCTCTCTGTGTCTCTCTCTCAAAAACTTCACTTTCTCTCTTCTTCTATCTGTCTCTATCTTTTCTCTCCTACTCCCCCACTCTGTTTCTCTCTCTCCAAACTTCTCTTTCTCTCTCTTTCCCTCTCCCTCTTTGAAAAACTTCACTTTCTTTTGTTCGCTCTCCCTAAAACTTCTCTTTCTCTCTCTCTAGCACTCACTCTCTCTCTCATGCTTTCCCTAAAATTGCTCTCATATGCTATTTTTCTCTCTATATTGCTCCTTCTCTTCACCTCTTTGACACTCTCTCTCTATCTTCTCTCTCTTGCTCTCTCTATCTCTGTCTCTCTCTCCAAAATTCTCTTACGCTCTCTCTCACTTTCTTTCTCTTAAACTTCTTTCTCTCGCACTCTCTCAAAAACATCACTTCCTCTCTCGGTTTGTCCATCTCTCTCTCTCTCTCTCATTCTCTAGAAAACCTCTCTCTTTCACCCTCCCTAAAGCTTCACTCTCCCTCTCTCCCCTCCTGTTCCTCTAAAACTACTCCTCATACACTGTCTCTCTCTTTGAAACTTGTCTCTATCCACTCTTCCTCTGAAACTTCCTTCTACACCCACTCTCTCTGTATGCCTCTCTCTCTCTCTCTCTCTCTCTCTCTCTCTCTCTCTCTCTCTCTTCTTTCATGCTTTCTAAAGCATCCCCCTCCCTCTCTATCTTCTCTTTCCTACTCTCCCTCTTTGTCTTTCTCTCCAAAGCTTCTCTTTGTCTCTCTTTTCCACTCTCCCTCTTTGAAAAACCTCACTTTCTCTTGCTCTCTCTCCCTAAAACTTCTCTCTCTTTCTCTCTCCCTCTCTCATGCTCTCTCTAAAACTTCTCTCATATGCTGTTTCTTTCTCTGTCTATGTCAAACTTTCTCTACCTCTCTCACACACTCTATCTTCTCTCTTTGCTCTCTATCTATCTCTCTCTCCAAAACTTCTCTCTCTGCCCCTCTCTGTCTCATGCTCTCTTTCTCTACTAAAATTTCCATCTCTCTCTCCCTTGCAACACTCTCTCTTTCTTTCTCTTTCTCTCTCTTCCTCCCTCCCTTTCTCACCCTTTTTCTCTCACTTTCTTTCTTGCTCTGTCTCCATCTCTCTCTCCCTTTATCTCTCTCTCTCTCTCTCTCTCTCCCCTTAGTACCCTCTCTCTGGCCCTAAAATTCACTCTCTTTCTCTTTCCAACGTATCACTCTCTCTCTCCTTGGAACTCATCTCTCTCCAGCAAGTCCCTCTCTCTTTTTCCCTCTCTCACTTTCTAACTCTCTTTTGCTCTCCCTCCCTCTCTCTCTCTCTCTCTCTCTCTCTCTCTCTCACTCTCACACAAAAACATACACATGTTCTCTTTCTAAAACTTCTCTTTCTGTATCTCCCTTTCTATCTCTCGTTGCAACACGTCTCTCTCTCTCTCTCTCTCCCTTTCTCACTTGCTCTCACTCTCCCTTTCTCTTTCTCTCTCTCCCCCCTCCCACCCTCTCCCCAACATACACAAAAACTCTCTTACCCCTCAACACACTCTCTCTCTCCTCCATCAACATGTTTCTCTTTCTCTCTCTCTAAAACTTCTCTTTATATCTCTCTTTGTCCCCCTCTATCTAAACATCTCTTTCTCTGCTCTCTCTAAAGCTCTTACTTAAACTTCTCTCTCTCTCTTTCTCTCTTGCTAAAACTTCTCTTTCTCTCTCTCACTCACTCTAAAACATCTCTCTCTCTCTCTCTCTCTCTCTCTCTCTCTAAAATCTGTCTCTAGAACTTCTTCCCCTCTCTGTCACTAAAATCTCTCTCTATCTAAAACATCTCTTTTCCTTTCTCTCCCTTTATCTCCTAATTCACTCACTTTCTCTCTCTAAAACTTCTCTATCTCTCTCTCTGTCCAAAACTCCTTTCACACTCTCTCTCTTTCACTCTTTTCCTAAAACTTCTTTCACTCTTTCTCTCTCTCTCTCAAACTTCTATCTCTCTCTTTCTCCCTCTCTCCAAAATATCTCTCTCATTGTCTCCAAAACTTCCCCCCCTCTGTTGTTGAAACCTCTCTATATCTAAAACTTCTCTTTCCTTTTCTCTCCCTATTTTTCTCTAATTTACTCACTTTCTCTCTCTAAAACTACTCTCTTTGCTTAAAAGTTCTCTATATCTCTCTCCAAAACTCCTCTCACACACTCTCTCTTGCTCAAACCAAGTTTTCTTTCTCTCATTCTCTCTAAAAACTTCTCTCTTCATCTAAATGTTCTCTTTCTCTCTCTCCATGTATCTCTTTGTCTAAATTTTCTCTCTCTCCCCCCTCACTTTGAAAGTTCTCTCTCACACTCACTCTTTTTATCTTTCTCTCTATGTCTGTCTATTTATCTCTCTCTCGATAGCTTCCCTTTCTCTCTCAATAGCTCTCCCTCTCTCTCTTAGTCTGTCTAAATTTTCTCTCTCACACACTCTCTCTTTAAAACTTCACTTCCTTTCCCTCTCTCCCCAACATGTCTCTATCTCTCTTTAAAACTTTTCTCTCTTTTTCTATGTAAAACTTTGCACTATCTCTCTATAAAAGTTCTCTTTTGCTCTTTCCCACACTCTCTCCCAAAAACTTCATAGTCTCTTTCTCTCTCTGAATCTTGTCTTTCTCTCTTTGTCTCTCTCTCTTCCTCTGTAATGCCTATGGGATTAAAAAAAGGGAGAGGGGTTGGAGAGAGAGGGAGAGACAGAGATAGAGAAAGGCAAAATGGAGGGACAGAGGGAAAGAGAGAGGCCTATTAGAGAGAGAGGGAAACAAAGAGAGATAGACAGATAGATTGATAGAGAGATAGTGGGACAAAGAGAGAGAGAGGGTAAGGAAGAGGGGAACAGAAAGAGAGACAGAGAACGAGTGAGAGAGAACAATTAAGAGGAGAGAAAGAGAAAGTACATGTTGGGGAGGAAGTGAGAGAGAGAAAAAAGAGATAGGGAGAGAAAATATTGGGGAGAGAGAAAGAGAAGTTTGGAAGGAGATGGAGATAGAGAAAGAGAGAAGGTTAGGAAGAGATGGAGAGAGTGTGTGTTAGGGAGGGATATAAAGAAAGGAGTAAGCAAGAGAAAGAAAGAAATGTGTTAGGGGGAGAGCAAGAGAAACAAATGGAGAGAGGCATGGTAGGAAGAGAGAGAAAGGAAGAGAGATAGAGAGGGAGATAGAGAAAGTCGCTTTGGTGGGAGAGAGTATTAAGGAGATGGAAAGAGATAGATAAAGAGAGAGCTAGAGAGATACAAGGAGAGATAGAGAGGTAGACAAAGAGGGATGTGTCGGTAGGAGAGAGAAAGAGAGAATGCGGAGATGGAGAGAGAGAGAGAGAGTGTGTGTGTTGAAAAGAGGGAGACAGAGAAAGTAAGAAAGAAAGAAGAGAGAAGAGAGAGAAACAGAGATGGTATGGGGGAGGGGAATTGAGAGAGAAAGGGAGGGTATGGGAGAGGGGGATTAAAAGAGAGACAAAGAGAGTGAGAAAGAGAGAGAGAGAAAGAGAGAGAGAGAGAGAGAGAGAGAGAGAGAGAGAGAGAGAGAGAGAGAGAGAGAGAGAGAGAATGAGTGTTAGGGAGGGGGCATAGAGAGAGAGGGACAGAGTGATAGATGGGGTTGAGAGCAAAAGAGAGAAAGAGAGATTGGGTGAAAATTTAGAGGGAGAGTGTGAGAGAGAGAAATTTGATAGAGGGAGTTGTTTTAGAGAGAGAAATAGAGTGAGTAGTTTTAGAGAGAGGGGGAGAGAGAAAAAGAGAGAAGATTTAAAGAGAGTGAGAGAGTAATTTTAGAGAGATAAAAGTTTTAGAGAGAAAGAAAGTGAATAAGAGGGGAGGGAGGGAGATAGATAGAGAGAGATAGAAAGAGAGTAAGAGAGAGAGGTTTTAGAGTGGGGGAGAGAGAGACATAGAGAGAGACAAAGAGAGGAAGAAGTTTTACAGGGAGAGGGAAAGAGAGAAGACAAGTTTCATAGAGAGAGAGAGTAAGGGAAGTTTTAGGGAGAGAAAGAGGGAAAGAGAAAAAGTGAACTTTTAGAAAGAGAGTGTGAGAAGTATTATAAAGGGGGAGACACAGCAAGAGAGAGAGAGAGAGAGAGAGAGAGAGAGAGAGAGAGAAACACAAGTTTCAAAGAAAAAGACTAAGAAGTTTTAAGGAGAGAAAGAGAGGGAAAGAAGAAAAGAGATCTTTTAGAGAGAGATTGAGAACTTTTACAAAGAAAAAGAGAGAGAAGTTTTAGAGACAGAAAGAGACGTGTTGGGGAGAAAGGGAAAGGTAGTAAAGTTTTAGAGAGAGAGTGTGTGTGAGAGAGAAATTTTGGACAAACAGAGAGAGGGAGAGCTATAGACAGAGAAAAGGAAACTTTGGATAGACAGACAGACAGACAGACAGAGAGAAAGGAAAAGAGAAAGTGAGTGAGAGAGAGAACTTTCAAAGTAAAGGAGAGAGAGAGAGACAAAAGAGATGTTTTAGAGAGAGAGAGTGGTGATGGAGTGAGAGGGAGAGAGTTTTAGTGAGAATAAGAGAGAGTGAGATGTTTTTAGGAGAGAGAGATTGAGAGAGAGAAATTTTAGACAAAGAGACAGAGGGGGGAGAGAGAGAGAGAAAGAGAGCAAGATAGAAGTTTTGGAGAGGGAGATAGAGGCATAGGAAGAGAGAAAGAGAGAGTAAGAGAACTTTTAGAGAGAGGGAGAGGGGAAGGAGAGAGAGAAAGAGAAGATTCATATAGAGAGAGAAGTTTTAGAAAAAGAGAACTTGGTTCAAGCAAGAGAGAAAGAGTAAGGGGAGTTTTGGAGAGAGATATAGAGAAGTTTTAAGTAGAGAGAGTAGTTTTAGGGAGAGAAAGTGAGTAAATGAGAGAAAAAGGGAGGGAAAGGGAAAGAGAAATTTAGATAGAGAGAGAGGTTTCAGCAAGAGAGGGGTAGAAGTTTTAGAGACACAAAGAGAGAGGTTTTGGAGTGAGAAGGAGAAAGAGAGAGAGAAAATTTCTAGAAAGAGAGAAATAGTGTGAGTGTGAGAGAAGTTTTGGAGAGAGAGTAGTTTTAGAGAGAGAAAGTGAGTAAATGTGAGAAAGATGGATAGAGAGAGGGAAAGAGATGTTTTAGATAAAGAGAGGTTTCAATGAGAGAGGGAGACAAGTTTTAGAGCTAGAGAGACAGAGAGAGAGAGAGAGAGATGGAGAGTGATGATAAAAACATAGTGGAAATAGCTGATCCAATTCAAATTCCAAGTGATCCAGTTACAAGAGCTAGAGTTAAAAGGTTCAAGGAGGCTTTCAATGGATTAACGCAGAGCATTTGGGTTGAGGAGTGCTTTTTAAGGCCCAAATACTTAGACTCAAGTGCAAACCAAGGGTGGATTTCGTTGGTCCAAATGGTAGAGTAATTTCAGCCTTTTTCTAAAGGCCATACACTTGAAGGGATTAATTTTAGCCTTGTTATTGAAGCCCATACACTTGGAAGGATTACTTTCAGCTCAAGCATGTGGATTTGAGAGAATCAAGGAGATTAGATTTGGCTGATTATTACCCAGCGAATTTGGGAGAACTTTCCTTTTTTATGGGATTTGGTCAGCCTTTTGGAATATATCTTCAACAATTATTGCATTGGGCTAATTATTTGGCTAATTATTCTCATGTAAAGGCTGGCATGCCATAATTATAGGGATTACCTTCCTTTTACTATTTGTTTCCTTTTTCAAATTGTAATAACTCAGCCTATATATATGTATACCAAGGCTGAGAAGTGCAGATCAGTTTTCTAGATAAAAGTTGAGAGTTTTCTCTTTGGTTCTTTAAAGAACTTTCTGAACTTATCAAGAACTTGTTCTTGTGGCATTCATCCAACTTATCAAATGGTTCACCATCCCGTTTGTGGTGTCTACACATACCAAGGTTCATGTTTTCTTATAAACATCGGGTCAAGGTTTCCACCTACAAAATCTGATCGTAGAATGGTCTTGGGAATCAATTTCGTTGACGGGTCTCGTTATTCTTGGCAGGTTCACATCAAAGAGTTAGTGAGATAGAGATAAAGTGGAATAGAAAGACAGAAATAGAAGTTTTAGAGAGAGAGAAAGAGAGAGACAAAGAGAAAAAAAGTTTTTGAGAGAGACTAAGAAAAGTTTTATAGAGAAAGGGAAAAACAAAAAGAGAACTTTTAGATAGAGAGTGAGAAGTTTTACAGAGGAAGAGAGAGAGAGACAAGTTTCAGAGAGAGAAAGAGACTATGTAGTTTTTGGGAGAGAGTGTGGGAAAGAGCAAAAGAGAACTTTTATAGAGAGATAGTGCAAAGTTTTACATAGAAAAAGAGAGAAAGTTTTAGAGAGAGATAGAGACATGTTGGGGAGAGAGGGAAAGGAAGTGAAGTTTTAAAGAGAGAGTGTGTGAGAGAGAAAATTTAGACAGACTACGAGAGAGGGAGAGCTATTGAGAGAGAAAGGGAAGCTATGGAGAGAGAGATAGACAGACAGACATAGAGAGAAAGATAAAAAGAGTGAGTGTGAGAGAGAACTTTCAAAGTGAGGGGGGAGAGAGAGAAAATTTAGACAAAGAGATAGGGGAGAGGGAGAAAGAGAAGATTTAGATGGAGAGAGAAGTTTTTAGAGAGAATGAGAGAAAGAAAACTTGGTTTGAGCAAGAGAGAGATAGGGATTGTCGGTAATTTTGACACAAGATATTATAGAGAGAATAATAGTTTAAAATAGATGGATTTCTTATATACAAAATTCTAATTAAAGGAAAATAATAAACAGGAATGCAAATCAAATATGAGAAATTTAAAGGAGTGAATTAGAAACTCAAAAAACTTCTCTAAATCTCTCTCGTCCCTCTGTAAAGCTCTCAGCATTTCTATAAGATTTTCACTCTTTAATAAAGTTTAAATTTAAGTATACTCTGCACTTGTCTTACGAGGATCCTGTGCATCAGAAATTTCTATTTATGTTTTTAATTTGCATTCCTTTAAATTTCCAATATTTGATTTGCATTTCTGTTTATTATTTTCCCTCCAACTGTCTCCCTTAAACTTCCTTCTCCCCCACTCTTTCTCTCAAAAACTTGACTCTTTCTCTCTCTCTCTCTCTCTCTCTCTCTCTCTCTCTCTCTTTCATGCTTTCTAAAGCATCCCCCTCCCTCTCTATCTTCTCTTTCCTGCTCTCCCTCTTTGTCTTTCTCTTCAAAACTTCTCTTTGTCTCTCTTTCCCACTCTCTCTCTTTGAAAAACTTCACTTTCTCTTGCTCTCTCTCCCTAAAACTTCTCTCTCTTTCTCTCTCCCTCTCTCATGCTCTCTCTAAAACTTCTCTCATATGCTGTTTCTTTCTCTGTCTATGTCAAGACTTTCTCTACCTCTCTCACACACCCTATCTTCTCTCTTTGCTCTCTATCTGTCTCTCTCTCCAAAACTTCTCTCTCTCCCCCTCTCTGTCCCAAACTTCTATGTCTCGCATTCTCTCTCAAAAGCATCACTTTTTGTCTCTGTTTGTCTATCTCTTACTCTCTCTTTCCCTTTCTTTCTCACTCTCTTGAAATCTTCTCTCTCTCTCTCTCACCTGCCTTAAAGCTTCACTTTCTTTCTCCTGCTCTAAAACTTCTTTCATATGCTATCTTCCACTCGTTGAAACTTCTCTCATACACAAAAGGGAGAGACTGAGAGAAAGAGAAGTTTTGGAAAGAAAGACTAAGAGGGAGAGATGTAGAAAAAAAATAGAGAGAGAGAGAGAGATTGTTGGACTGAGAGAGAGAAAGAGAGGTTTTTGGAAGAGAGAATGGGAGAGAAAGAAGTTGAAGAGTAGGAGAGAGAGAAGTTTTAGAGACAGAGATAGAGGTAGAGAGAGACTGACAGCCAGTCAAAGAGAGAAAGTGAAGTTTTTTTTAGAGATAATGTGCAAGAGAATGAAGTTTAAGAGAGAGAGGGGATGAAACAAAGAAAGAGAAGTTTTGGAGAGAGAGACAGAGAGCAAGAGGAAGAGAGAAGATAGAGGGAGATAAAGTGATGCTTCAGAGGGAGAGAGTGGGAGATAAAGAAGTTTAAGAGACATAGAAAGAGAGAGAGAGAGAGAGAAAGAGAGGTTCTGGAGACTGAGATTGAGAGGGAGAGATCTAGAGATGGAGAGAGAGAGAGAAAGAGAAAGAGGTAAGGAGAAATAGAGAAAGTTTGTTGGACAAGGTGAGAGAATGTGTGAGTGTTGGAAAAAGTGAGTGAGAGGGAGATGGAGATGATGCGAACCCCACCAAGAATAATGAGGCCCATCAACGAAATTGATTCCCAAGACCTTTCTATGATCAAATTTTGTAGATGAAAACCTCAACCCGATGTTTATAAGAAAACATGAATCTTAGTATGTGTAGATGCCATAAATGGGATTGTGAACCATTTGATAAGTTAAATGAATGCCATAAGAACAAGTTTTTGATAAGTTCAGAAAGAACCAAAGAGAAAACTCTCAACTTTTATTTAGAAAACTGATCTGAACTTCTCAACCTTGGTATATATATATAGGCTGAGTTATTACAATTTGAAAAAGGAAACAAATAGCAAAAGGAAGGTAATCCCTGTAATTATGGCATGCCAGCCTTTACAAGAGAATAAGTAGCCAAATAATTAGCCCAATGACAAATTGCTGAAAATATATTCCAAAAGGCTGATCAAATCCCATAAAAAAGGAAAGTTATCCCAAATTCGCTGGGTAATAATCAGTCAAATCTAATCTCCTTGATTCTCTCAAATCCACATGCTTGAGTTGAAAGTAATCCTTCCAAGTGTTTAGGTTTCAATAAAAATGCTGAAATTAATCCTTCCAAGTGTATGGGCTTCAGAAAAAGGTTGAAATTACTCCACTACTTGGACCAACGAAATCCACCCTTGATCTGCACTTGAGTCTAAGTATTTTGGCCTTTAAAGCACTCCTTAACCCAAATGCTTTGCATTAATCCATTGAAAGCCTCCTTGAACCTTTTAGCTCTAGCTCTTGTAATTGGACCACTTGGAATTTGAATTGGATCAGCCGTATTTGCCATACTTTTATCATCATTCCCCTCCTCTTGAGGATGATTTGTCCTTAAATCATCACCTACATCAAAGGGGGTTAAATCAGTAACATTGAAAGTGGCTCTAACATTATACTCACATGGCAAATCTAGCTAGTATACATTGTCATTTATGTGCTCAAGAACTTGGAATGGTCCATCCCCTCTTGAAAACAACTTAGAATGCCTTTGTGCTGGAAATCTTTCTTTCCTCATGTGCAACCAAACCCAATCTCCAGGTTCAAAAATGAGCTTATGATGCCCCTTGTTGGCTTGTTTCGCATATTACTCCATTCGATGCTCAATGTTGAACTTTGCCTTCTCATGTATGTACTTGACAAATTCAGCTTTCTTTTTGCCATCTAAATTAACACACTCTTTCAAAGGTAATGGTGTTAAATCTAATGGAGTTAAAGGATTAAAACCATAAACAATTTCAAAAGGTGAAAATCTCATTGCAGAATGAACAGTACAATTATAAGCAAATTCAACATGTGGTAACCAATCTTCCCAAGTTTTGATATTCTTTTTAATGATAGCCCTCAACAAGTTGTCAAAGTCCTATTTACTACTTTGATTTGACCATCAGTTTGTGGATGATAGGTAATAGAAAATAATAACTTAGTCCTTAATTTACACTACAAAGTCTTTCAAAAGTAGCTCAAAAACTTAGCATCACGATCCGAAATGATTATCCTAGGCATCCCATGTAACCTTACAACCTCCCTAAAGAACAAATTAGCAATGTGTGATGCATCATCTATTTTGTGACATGGAATAAAATGTGCCATCTCTTTTCATGTGTGGCCAAAAGAAATGCTCTTGCAGTATGGCTATTGTCTTAGCGACTCCAAAGTGTCCCATTAATCCTCCTCCATGGGATTCCCTCAGTAACAAGTCTCGCAATGAGCAATTAGGTACACATAGTTTATTCTCTTGAAATAAGAAATCATCATGTCTAAAGAACTTACCCATGGTCTTGCCTTCATAATTCCTATACTCTTCACAGAAATCTTGGTCTAATGGATACAATTCTTTAATGTGTTCAAAACCAAGCAATTTTGCATCAAGAGTAGAAATCAAGGCATACCTGCAAGAGAGTGTATCAGTGACGATGTTTTCCTTACCTTGTTTATATCGGATGACATATGGGAATGCCTCAATGAACTCCACCCATCATGCATGCCTCCTATTCAACTTATGTTGGCCCTTCAGATGCTTCAAGGACTCATGATTAGTGTGAATCACAAACTCTTTAGGCCAAAGGTAGTGTTGCCATGTCTCCAATGCTCGGACTAATGCATACATTTCCTTGTCATAAAGTAGGGTAGTTTAAAGCTGCCCCATTAAGCTTCTCACTGAAATATGCAATTGGTCATCCACCTTGCATAAGAATAGGACCTCTTCCTATACCTGAAGCATCACATTCAATTTCAAATGTTTTAGTAAAATCAGGTAAAGCAAGTAAAGGTGCATGAGATAATTTTTCCTTGTGTAGTTTGAATGCCTCTTCTTGCTTTTCCTCCCATTTCAACCCAATGTCTTTCTTGATCACTTCAGTAAGTGGTGCAGCTATGCTACTGAAGTCTTTTATGAACTGTTAGTAAAAACTTGCAAGTCCATGGAAAACTGCTTTTAAAACAAAACATGGATTGTATGAGTGGTTAATGATGCCGTTTGGACTAACTAACGCATCAAGTACTTTCATGCGATTAATGAACCATGTTTTGCATCCATTTATAGACAGGTTTGTTGTTGTGTATTTTGATGATATACTCATTTATAGCAAGAGTTCAAATTCCAAGTGGTCCAATTACAAGAGCTAGAGCTAAAGGTTTAAGGAGGCTTTCGATGGATTGATGCAAAGCATTTAGGTTGAGGAGTGCTTTTTAAGGCCCAAATACTTAGACTCAAGTACATATCAAGGGTGGATTTTGTTGGTTTAAGTAGTGTAGTAATTTCAGCCCCATACACTTGAAAGGATTACTTTTAGCTCAAGCATGTGGATTTGAGAGAATCAAGGAGATTAGATTTGGCTGATTATTACCCAGTGAATTTGGGATAACTTTCCTTTTTTATGGGATTTGATCAGCCTTTTGGAATATATTTTCAGCAATTTGTCATTGGGCTGATTATTTGGCTACTTATTCTCTTGTAAAGGCTGGCATGCCATAATTATAGGGATTACCTTCCTTTTGCTATTTGTTTTCTTTTTTAAATTGTAATAACTCAGCCTATATATATGTATTCCAAGGCTGAGAAGTTCAGATCAGTTTTCTAGATAAAAGTTGAGGGTTTTCTCTTTGGTTCTTTAAAGAACTTTTCGAACTTATTAAGAACTTGTTCTTGTGGCATTCATTCGAGTTATCAAATGGTTCAACATCCCGTTTGTGGCGTCTACACATACCAAGGTTCGTGTTTTCTTATAAACATTAGGTCAAGGTTTCCACCTACAAAATCTGATCATAAAATGGTCTTGGAATCAATTTTGTTGACTGGTCTCATTATTCTTGGCGGGATTCGCATCATTTTGGTATCAGAGCCTGGTTCTAGTCTCAAGTTTTGCCTATCCAATTTTAGTTTTGCGGACAATATTCTTTGTTTTCTTTTGTTTAGATTCCAACTTCAGTTGATATATATTTTAGAAAAAAAAGAAGAAAGAAAAGAAAAGCTGCAAAAAAAAAAAGAAAAAAAAAACATGGTATTCAGCAAAAGGAAAGAAGAACAAGTCAGAAACTGCCAAAAACTCCCCTTTGCATGATTTTAGTGATTCCCTTGATTCCATACTCTTCCTTGAACCATTGATAAGCTTGTGATTGAATTGTTGCTGGAAAAGGTTCTTGTTCTTGTTTGGATAAGTTTGAAAAGAACTAAAAGAGAAAATTATGAGTGGAAAAAGGCTGAAATTACTCCACCACTTGGACCAACGAAATCCACCCTTGATCTGCACTTGAGTCTAAGTATTTGGGCCTTAAAAAGACTCCTTAACCCAAATGCTTTGCATCAATCCATTGAAAAACCTTTTAGCTCTAACTCTTGTAATTGGACCACTTGGAATTTGAATTGGATCAGCTGTGTCAGCCATACTTTTATCATCAGGAGAAGATGGAGAGAGAGAGAGAGAGAGAGAGAGAGAGAGAGAGAGAGAGAGAGAGAGAAATTTTGGAGGGAGGTTGCAAGAGAGAGGGAGTGGGTGTCTGAGTGTGTTTGGGAGGGAGAGAGATAGAGTTAGTGAGAGACAAATTTTTGACAAAGAGAGAAAGAGACAAATAGAAGTTTTTGAGAGAAAGCAAAAGAAGTTTTAAACAAATAGAGAAGTTTAGAGAGAGAGGGATAGAGATAGATCAACATAGAGTGATAAGGAGCATATGACAGAAGTTTAAGAGAGACAGCATCAGAGAGAAATTTTGGGGGTAGAGAAAGAAGTTTAAGGGAGAGAGCTACAGAGAGAGAGGGAAGATTTAGAAAGAATGAGAGAAAGACAGAGAGAAAGAGAAAATTTGGAGAGAGAGAGAGAGAGAGAGAGATAGAGACCAGGTAGACAGGCAAACAGAAAGAGAAAGAGAAGTTGTTGAGGGAGAGAATGGGAGAGAAAGAAGTCTGAGAGGGTGAGAAGAGAAACCAAAATTTTTTGGAGAGAGAGAGACAGAAAGGGAGAGTAGGAGAGAGAAGATAGAGAGGTGTAGAGAAGGAAAAGAAAGATAGAAAGAGATAAAGAGAGAAGAAGACTTGGAGAGAAAGAGAAAGAGAAGTTTTAGAGGGAGATTGCAAGAGAGAGAGGGAGAGCAAAAAACAAATAGCGAGAGAAGTTTTAGAGAAAAGCTGCAAGAGAGAGGAACAAAAAGACAGAGAGATAATATGAAAGAGAGAGAGTGGGAGAGAAAGAAATTTAAGAGAGAGAGAGAGGGAGTAAGAGAGAAAGAGAAGTTTTGGAGAGAGAGAGACTAAGAGGGAGAACAAGAGAGAGATGCAAGAGAGGGGAAGGGAAGATTTGGAGAGGGAGAGGAGATAGAAAGAGACAAACAGACAGATGGAAAAAGTGAAGTTATTGAGAGAGAGGGTGGGAAAGAAAGAAGTTTAGGAGAGAAAGCGAAAGAAGTTTTAAACACAGAGAGAAATTTTAAAGAGAGAGAAGGTTTAGGGAATGAGCTTGAGAGAGGGTGAGAGAGAGTAGAGAGGGAGAGTAGGAGAGAGAAAAGAGAGAGGGGCAGAGAGAGATCTATAAAGAAAGGGTATTGCAGGGAGAGAGGGAAGTTTTTTAGAGAACAATTGCACAAGAGAGAGAGAGAAGTTTTGGATAGAGCTAGAGAGAGAACTTATATATAGAAAAAGAGAGAGTATGTGACATAGAGAGAGAGTGGGGAAAGAGAAGTTTAAGAGAGAGAGTGAAGCTTTAGGGAGGGCGAAAGAGAGATGTTTTAGAGAGAACAAGTGCGAGAGAGAGAGAGAGAGAGAGAGAGAGAGAGAGAGAGAGAAGTTTTGGTTAGAGTTAGGGAGAGAACTTATATAGAGAAAAGAGAGAGAGAGAGACATAGAGAGATAGTGGGGAGAGAGAAGTTTAAGAGAGAGAGAGTAAAGCTTTAGGGAGGGCAAAAGAGAGAAATTTTAAAGAGAGCAAGAGAGAGAGAGAAGGAGAGAAGGTTTAGGGAGAGAACTAGAGAGAGAAGGAAGCTTTAGAAAGAATGAGAGAGAGAGAAGGAGTGATTGAGAAAGTGATGTTTCTGAGAGAGAGGGAGAGAATTTTTAAGGTGAGAGCTAGAGAGAGACACAGAGGCTTTAGACAGAATGAAAGCAAGGAAGAGAGACAGGAGAGAGAAAGAGAAAGGGATGTTTTAGAGAGAGATTAAGAGAGAGAGGGAAAGAGAGATAGACAGATGGAGAAAGTGAAGTTTTTGAGGGTGAGAGGTAGGGAGAAAGTTGTTCAAGAGAAAGAGGGGAAAAGAGAGAGAGAGAGAGAGAGAGAGAGAGACAAACAAGCAAAGAAAGCAAAGTTGTTGAGAGAGAGTGGGAGAGAAAGAAGTTTAAGAGAGAGATAAGAGAAGTTTTGGAGAGAGAGAGCGAAAGAAAGAGTGTTGGGGAGGGAGAGAGAGGACAGAGAGATGTATGCTTTTGAAAGAATGAAAGAGAGAGAGAGAGAAGTTCTATTAGAGCAACATGGAAAGGAGGTTTTGAGAGAGGTAGAGAGAGAGGGAAGGCATGTGTGCGTTGGGGAGGGAGGGAGAGGGGAGAGAGATTGTGTTAGTGAGAGACAAATTTTAGACAAAGAGAGAAGACAGACAGAAGTTTTTGAGAGAAATTAAAAGAAGTTTTAAACAAAGAGAGAAGTTTTAGGGAGAGAAGGAGGTGTTAGGGAGAGCGAGAACAAAAGAGAGAGAGAAGTTTCAGAGCAAGAGAGAGAGAAAGAGAGGATATGAGAGAGGCTTCAAAGAGAAAGAGAGCTTATGACAGACATTTTAGAGGAAGAGAGAGAGAGGGAGAGTGAAGCTTTAGGGTAGGCGAGGGGGAGAGAAGTTTTAGAAAGAGTAAGGGAGAGACATAGAGAGAGAGAGAGAGAGATAAGTTTTAGGAAAGAGCTAGAAAGAGAGAGATGACAGCCAGACAGAGAGAGAAAGTGAAGTTTTTTGAGAGATAGTGTGGAAGAGAATGAAGTTTAAGAGAGAGAGGGAAAGAAAGTAAGAAAGAGAAGTTTTGGAGTGAGAGACAGAGAGCAAGAGGAAGAGAGAGAAGATGGAGGGAGATAAAGTGATGTTTCAGAGGGAGAGAGTGAGAGATAAAGAAGTTTAAGAGATATTTATATATATATATATATATATATATAGAGAGAGAGAGAGAGAGAGAGAGAGAGAGAGAGAGAGAGAGAGAAAGAGAGGTTTTGGAGAGTGAGATTGAGGGGCAGAGATCTAGAGATGGAGAGAGAAAGAGAGTTAAGGAGAAACAGAGAGAGTTTGTTGGGCAAGGTGAGAGAGTGTGTGAGTGTTGAAAAAAGTGAGAGTGAGAGGGAGATGGAGAAGATTCTAAGAGAGAGAGAGAGAGAGAGAGAGAGAGAAATTTTGGAGGGAGATTGCAAGGAGAGGGAGTGGGTGTGTAAGTGTGATGGGGTGGGAGAGAGATAGAGTCAGTGAGAGACAAATTTTAGGCAAAGAGAGAAAGAGACAAATAGAAGTTTTTGAGAGAAAGCGAAAGAAGTTTTAAACAAATAAAGAAGTTTTAAAAAGTTGCATATATACAAGAGTGGATCAACTTGACAAATTTTGTCTATTTTAATATTTTTATGTAAAATTTAATATTTTATACTTAATTTTATAAAATATTTATAGATAAACTTTTATAAGAATAACTTTTTTTAAAATCTTTTATAAACATCTGAGAAAGACATAGGAAACTTTTTTTTTTATATATTTATAATAAAATAATGATTAAATATTGATTTTTTTGAAAGGAATTAAATATTGATGTTGGTAGTGATGCATTGATTAGAAGTAAAATTATTATATGAATTTGTGCAGAAAAGAAACGAACAGAGGAAATGAAGGGAGAAAGAAGTAAAAGGGTTTTAAGAAATTTGGCCATTTTTAATGTGAAAAATATATATTCAGTCTTTTTAATATTTTTTATAATCTTTTAAAATTTTAATTAATGAATTATTTTATACTTTATTTGTTCCAAATTTATTTTTTAATGTTTAATTTATAATATATTAATATGAACTTTTATATAAGGGATAAATAAATTTTTTTATCATTTATTATTTTTAAATATTATTTATTATTTAATTGGACAAATAAATTACTTATATTAATTTAATATAATATAGTGTAAAAGATAATTTAAGAAATATTGATATATTAAAATTTTAATTTAAAATAATAATATCTTATAATTATTTATTTGATATTTTATTTAATTTATATTAATTTTTATTTTATCTAATTTAGATAGTGAATTTTGTTTATTAGAATAAAATTTTATTTTTTATTATAATTAAATTTATTCAAATAATTTATAAAAATATTATATATTAATAATTATATGAGTGTTATATAATTATTAATATTTATTTGTACATAAAAATATTTTTTATTTTTATAATAACTAAAAAAAATGTATGTTTATTAAAATTTTTAATTAAAAAATATAATTATAAATAATTTAATAAAAAAATTTATTTATTTTAATATTTTAATAATTTTAAAAAATTATTTTTATCTGTTAAATAAAAAATATTTTAAGTAATAAAATATGTATATATTTTTTCTTAAAAAATCATGGTAAACGCATATCTTCACTTCTAAAATTTCTTATTAAATTAAATAAGGAATTACGTTCCTAAAATAAGTAATTTGTCAAATCGTAGAGATAGATGGGATCCACGCTTGGAGATGTGAGCTCGGATTTGCTACCTCCACTCCCATTCAGGTCTATCTCTCTGACGGAGCTCCTCACCGGATCTTTCGCTGTTCACTCAGAGAACTTCCACCTCAGCCAGCTCTCTGCTTTCCGAAGTCTTCACAACTGACCCTTTCAATTCCGCTCCCACAGATTCAATTTTCGTATCCATATCAAATACCCATTTGACTTTTTTAAAGAAGTAAGCTTTGGTCTGAGTCCCATTCTCTGCATTTCGAAGATCCATTTTCTTATCTACTTTTGGCTTTAATTTTCTGCCTTTCTTCAAGTTTTCGGTCATTTTGCTTTGAGCTTGTATAGTGCTCTGTTTGGTGTTGCGAAAGATCATGGTACTCTCTGCTTGCTGGGAAAAATGTGAATTCAAATTAATAAAATGGGTTATTGTGTTCTTGATTTTCTTTTGTTTTGGTTGAAATGCTGAAAGAATCTGAACTGGGTCCTATTTAATCTGGTTACTGGGTACAAACAACGTGCCGAGCCCCATAATGCTTTATTCTTCTTTCTTTAACCGGATTGTTGGCCCAACCTTATTTCACTCTGGCAATGCGGGATTGCAATTTTCCAGAGAGAAGTGATTGTCATCTCTGAAGTGTTGTAGTGTGCACTTTTCAGAATTTTTTTGTTTTAATTTATCTTTCTGAATCTTAAATTTTTTCTCCATCTCTCATGTTGTAGAAATAGCACAATTGCTAAGTTTTGTTGCAGTTCAGCATTGTAAAGGGTTAGCTTGCCATGGAAGAGTAAGTGTACCTTTATCTCATCAAATTTCTTCAACCCAAATTCTGGTATATTTCCTGTTATTAGTGATAATCTGATAAATTGCAGAGAAAATGCCATTGAGCTTCTGCAGCGGTACCGCAGGGACAGACGAATTCTTCTTGATTTTATACTGTCAGGTAGCTTAATCAAGAAAGTTGTCATGCCTCCTGGGGCAGTTACTCTGGATGATGTAGATCTGGATCAAGTCAGTGTTGATTATGTCCTCAACTGTGCTAAAAAGAGTAAGTTGAAAGTGGTTCTTTCCCTTGTGTTTTCATACGTATTACTTTTTTTTTAAGTTCTTGTCTTAATCACATTCCCTTATATGTAGGCTTAATGCTTGAACTTTCTGAAGCAATTAGAGATTATCATGACCACACCGGGTTACCTCAAATGGTATGCTATGGCTTGGGCCTATTGATCTTTTATATTTTTCATTTATGTATGAAGGTCCTTTAGTGCACTCTGAAGAATGATAAACGTTTTCGGCTTCTGCACTCTCCAATGACTATTGACTTTTGTACTTTGAAACTTACTGAAATTATGATGCATGTTCATAATTCTTCTGCTCAATATTTTTATTCATGCTTTGTGAGTCATGTTTTTTTCCTCATTCAAACTTTTGTGTAATTGCATGTGAGCATCATGTTTAAACTTGGAATGCTTCTGCCTTGACCAGAGTGATACAGGTTCAGTTGGTGATTTTTATTTGGTCACCGATCCTGAATCTTCAGGTTCACCTCCTAAAAGGGCTCCACCGCCAATTCCTATTTCCACACCACCTCCTGTTTCTGTTTCCACACCGCCTCCTGTTTTTGCACCATCTCCAGTTGTGTCAAGTGTATCAAGATCAGAGTCTTTGATTCTACACAAGAGAAAGAGCTGACAGTAGATGATATTGAAGACTTTGAGGACGATTATGATGCTGAGGTAGAGAATATCAGGACAAGAAGGACTTTAAATGATGCTTCTGATCTTGCAGTAAAGTTGTCTTCCTTTTCAACAGGTGATTGCTCTAAAACATTTGGCTGTTAGATAATTCTTACCCCTGAATCCTATACAGTCCAGCTATTATGAGCTCTGGTTATCTGCTCAATGCACAGGAGCTAGGGAATAGTTTTTGGAAGAAAATACATGGAATGCCATGAAAATAAGAAGACCTAACCTTTTCTGAACCTGCATCGTTTAAAATTTTGGTGGTAATAACTTCTTCAAAGAAGTGATTGCTTAGGTGTAAACTTGTATAATCAAGAGTACAATAGTTCTATGCTTGCTCTTGGGCCTTCTAATAGGTAGATAACATGTCTTATAATTTCCATTTGTTCTTATCTCTCCATGACTAGCCAAGTTTAGCTTTTGTAATGCTGTGGGAAAACTGATTTAGATGTAGGGAAATGTGTAGTCCCAGAGTTCGGCTTCTGCAGCGAAAAGTATAAACATTAGACCCTTATTTTGTAATGTTTATGTTGAATGGTAGAGAATGTACATAGAGAGACTAAATTATCAGGAAAATTGAAGTCTACACACTACACAGAAAGGTAGCCTCCTGTTATGTCAATATTGTGTTTGGGATCCATATAATGACTATTATAACCTTGACATTCACTAATAACATACAAAAAATTTCTGACAATAATGACATGGCCTTCCTACGCTGGAATGTATAATGTCAGCTCAATGTTGCTAGAAAGGTTAAATCTCATTTACTGACTAAAAAAAAAAGGGTTAAACCTCATTGTTTTATGTGAGCTGCAGATCAAGCAAAGGTTGTCATCTTATCCTAAGCCAATAAGATGTCGTAAACTATGATGAATTTGTGCAATTATTTCTTAGTATATTCTAATACTTCTTTCCTGAAAATAGAATTAATGTTATGATGATTGTATGCAAAATTATGAGGCACCCTTTCTGCCCCCAAAATTTGGATAGGCTGATTAAAGTTAGCCACTAACAGAACTCTTGGATGGTTTTAAAATTTATATTAGCATGAAAGGTAAAACTAAACCTATGAAATTTTTCTTAATTTGAGGTGTTACTGTTTCTAGGCATCACAGATGATGATATCCGTGAAACTGCATATGAAATCCTCTTGGCATGTGCTGGAGCCACAGGGTATCTTTCGATGAATTGTTTAATTTGAAGGCATATTTTTCCATGTTAAAGTAGCTCATCTTTTATATGTTTCTTGTTCAATAAACAGGGGTTTGATTGTTCCAGCAAAGGAAAAAAAGAAAGATAAAAAGTCCAGGTTGATGAGAAAGCTTGGGTGCAGTAAAAGTGGAAGTGTCGTGTCCTAGTCTCAGAATGCTTTTGGATTGGTTGGTTTGTTGGAAACCATGCGTGTCCGAATGGAGGTATATAATTTGTTCTTCCTGTTTCTATGGAGTTGATTTTCTGCATTCTTTTTATGACTGCTTTCCTACCCAACCCCCTCTTTGTGCTTACGGTTAGATCTTACTGTGGCTTCTATGTTCTTCCTTGTCTCATAGTAGAAGTTCTTAATCGATTATGGGATTACACTAATTTAGTACCACTTTTTTGCTTGCTCCTTCTATTGCACCATATATTTGAGAGCAGGTATCTTCTTTTTCGAAGTTAGTTTAACTCAGTCCCATTTAATCATACTTTGATCCTTCATCTTCTCTAGAATTTTGTATTATAGCCTGTTGGGGTTACTGACTTTTCCACTAGTATGGTTTTTAATTTTTAATTTTTAATTTTGTATTGCACCCGAAACACCCTATTCAAATTTATCCTTCCAAGGGCAATTTGGGAACCTGATGTAAGAAATATAGAACCTACCTTTGCACTAATAATAACCTTAGAGCTGTCCCTTGTGAGAGGAAGTGCTGGCCTAAGCCCATGAGAGTGAACAAGGACCTAGGACTTACCTGAAATTAGGCACAATGAGAAACATTTCTTTTATTTTTTCACACGTTTATAATTATGTTTTAAATACAATTTCTTTGTCACATACATCTTATTTCTATATGTATGAAGTCCCTAAACCTAAGGTTTATTTACTTTTAGGATATATGGGGGTAAAAAAAAAAAAAGAATAGCTGTTTAAGATTTCTATATGTATGAAGTCCCTAAACCTAAGGTTTATTTACTTTTAGGATAGATGGGGGTAAAAAAAAAGAATAGCTTTTTAAGATTTCTAAAACTCTTTCTTTGACAAGATAAATTAGAATAGGGGATAATTTAGGGATTTGCCTATGAGATGTAGACCTTTACCAATAGGGGTAGAAATAGGTCTTAAAAAAAAAGCATGCAGTCTTCATTAACACTTGGCCTCTTTTGCATAAGTTGCACACTTTTAGCTTCATGCATGGTATCACATTCATATGCATACGTTCTCATTTGCATACCAATAATGTATTATTTACTTCCAAGTGGTTAACTTTTGAGCTTGAGCAACCAAGACCAGATATTCATAATAATCCCTTACCTAATCATGACAATCCAAAAACTCAACACTAGAGCGGTATGGGCAAAATCAAGATTTTGTCATTGGAAGAGAACCAGTTAGCTTGAGATAGTGGATCTATTCTTGCACCACCTACTAAGTTGCACTTTTTCCTACCTTCATATTTATTTTGCATCTTTTTAAGTTTTTATTTTATGACACCTGCTAATAGCCCTACCCAAGGCCTTAGCAAGAAGTTTGTATAGGCACACCTTTCAATTCAATAAAATGCTTAGCATGATGAATGCATTACTTTTCATCCAATTTCTTTTGCCTATTAGACTAAATAAACACTAGGGGAATATGGTTTATCCCAAATATTGACACTCATGAGCTAATAAATGAAGAAAATTTTTCTTAATCTCATTCTTAATAAATCCAATTGCCAATGATAAAATTGATTTGCTTGAATACTTAATTCTCTTGGATGACCGAGTGTCTTCTAATTAAAGAAAAATGAAAAAGAGAGCCTATAGTGAGAGTGTACTTGTCGTGAGAAAACGGATACCCTAGAACTTGTCTAAATGCCCCTTGAGGCTATTTGTTGGATACCGCATTATTCAAGAAATGACCTAGGCCATCTTTGGATAGTTTGAGCCTTTCAAGCCAAACCCTAACATTAAAACTCCCATAGTCACCTATTTGAGCCTATAAAAGGATGGTAAGATCACCATCCAACTTCCTTCCTTTGACCTATGCCAGCTTTAACCTTTCAATTTGAAAATCTATTACTCTACCTTGAAGGAGAGCTAAAAGGAGTATCCTTACTATCAAAAAGGTAAAATGCTATGAGCAACAATCTAAGGCTCAAGTGAAAGGATTGAAATCATCCTTCCAAACTATGTGAAAAAGAAAAAAAAAAGAAAAAAAAAAACAGAAGAAAATATTGAGAAAGAAAATGAAAAAGAAAAGTGCTAGACCAAAAAACAAGGGGCTAGCTGTAAAAAAAAAGAGACTATAAAGAGAAATGGACTTCATCTTGAGCCACAAGCTTATCCAAAAAAGAAAAAGTGAAAAATTAGACATCATATGCTCAATACTTCATGCTCTCCTTATTTGATAAATCCTTTGCTCTTATTCATACCTATTACCTAAGCCTTACATTACAAGCTATGTAAAGTCCTAGTGATCTTGGCTAATATGGTGAACTAATTGAAGTGGAGAGGGACACGAAAATAAGCCTATGGGGTATCTGTATGTGCAAACATGTTAGAGAGTGCAAACACTTAAGAGTGATTAGAGTAAACACTTAACTAAAGTGCAAATACTAGAGGAATTAGAGTGAGTGCTTAACAGCACACTTTCGATTCCAGAGAATTGAATAATTATTATGAGCATTCCCTTGAGGCATGACTTGGATAATAAAAGAGAATGAGTTAAGAAAAACTCTTTTCAACATTTTTTGCTCATGGGCAGTCAAAATCTAAATTGGGGGTGATCAAATAGAAAAACCCATACCCAAATGACCCACCTTTAAAGAAAAGAGAGACTCAGAAAGATATAAAGAAGCTTCTCCTATGGGGCTATAACCCACCAAAAAGAATCAAGCTTGATCCCCAAAGGTATTACTCCCAAAGTTTCCAACACTTTGACTCGCTTAAACTGGGGCAATGGGTTATTGATCAATCAATTGATCTCTCCTTTAAAAGGCCAAAGTACCAAGTTGCATATCCTTTGTCATAAGCCATCCTCATTTTTTTAAAAATGCATTCTCATGCAAAGCAAAAATTGTCAGGTGCCAGTAAAAGGTATTGCGTAAATAGACAAAACATGAATTGAAAATTAGCGAAACTCCAATGATGAGCGAAGAAAAGTTTTAAACTATGACTTCAAGACATGATGAATGAAAAATGTCTTGAG
This sequence comes from Dicorynia guianensis, assembly GCA_037013595.1. NCBI lineage: Eukaryota > Viridiplantae > Streptophyta > Magnoliopsida > Fabales > Fabaceae > Dicorynia > Dicorynia guianensis. The sequence goes on from JASUAB010000015.1 coordinate 10,948,511, forward strand.
TGAATATTGAAGGCATCATACCCTTAATTTCTTTTCAAGGACTATGTCAAAAGGGGTTTTAGCTCAAATATGCAAATAGGGGCAATAGAGTAAATAATGACATAGAAAACTTGGTCAAGGGATATATGAAAAATTCAATGACACTGGGGCAATCCTTCTTGAAAGAGTAAGCCGGAAGACCCAAAAGTGCCAGAGTTAACTCAAGAGCTCCCAAAAGTCATGGAGTAGTATTTCTTCACAATCTACAAAAATTTCATTTGCTAGGGTGTCAACATGCATCATCATAGGGTAATATTGCATCATTGCCATCTAGATTGATCATGTCTCAATGCATACAAGCATACCGTCATTCCTTGAATTTTCAAGAAAATTAAAACTTTCACAAGTCAAGCATTTCCTTAAAATTAAAAATTGGGATTTTACAAACATGCATAAGCATAAGCATCTCATCTTATATCACTCTAAAACATGTTGGGAAGAACCCATCCTTAGCAAGTCAGGCTATATCAAGGAAAATTCATTATTACGGGAAGAATCCGTTCAAAGGTCGTTTTGGTCTTTGTTGGGTGGACATTAGCCTTTTCGAACTTAGGATTAAAAGAAGAAATCTTAAGGTCGTTTTGATCCTTGTTGGGTGGACAGTAGCCTTTCCGAGCTTAGGATTAAAAGAGAAAATCCTAAGGTCATTTTTGGTCTTTGTTGGGTGGATAATAGCCTTTCTGAGCTTAGGATTAAAAGAGAAAATCTTAAAGTCATTTTTGGTCCTTGTTGGGTGGACGATAGTCTTTCCGAACTTAGGTAAAAACCATCCGTGCCCCTCTTTTTGCTGATAAAAGTTTATCTAACTTTTCTATGGAGAAAATCAGGCTGCTGCAAGAAATTCTTTTATATGTGGTGTCCATACTCTGTAATTTCATTGATTTAGGTTCAAATATTACAAAAATGATGAGTTTTCCTTCAGCATTGTAGGCTTTATTTCATTTGTTGATGCTCCCATCAGCAGTTCAAATAATTCAAGGGTTCAAACTTCTTTCGGATGTCTATGAATAGCCCATATTTTACAACTTGAAGGACGATGTTATTGATTATGGAATTATTCAGAGATTTCAGTCTATTGAGTGTCTTGTTGACCTAGTGTTCTATGTCATGTAGTCTCTTCTTCACTTGATTATGTTTTATTTTCTTCTCATGTAGATTGAAGGTGATGGTGTTTGAAAACTTCTACTACTTATGCTTATGACTTGTTCTGCATTCTAATTGCTATTTGGATATCTTGTGAAATTTCTTCTATCAGGAGAACTGCAAAAGTGATTATTCAAGAATCAATCAGTTGTCACTTGTATGGAAACGTCAATTTAGTTAGTTTTTGCTTTTGGAAGAAGCTCAAAATACTTCTTGGTCATAACTTTTGTAAGTTTAGATACTTGTAACTTGCATTACATGTAGGGTTTTTAATTTGGAAATTTTTATTTTTCCATTTAAGGATTGTATCCTATGTTTAAATAGGAATATCTTTTTCTAGTTTATTACCTGTTTGGTTGTTTCTTTTGGATGTCTATGAATTGCCCATATTTTAAAACTTGAAAGACAATGTTGATGAGTATTGAATTATTCAGATATTTTTGAATATTGAGTATCATGTTGACCTAGTGTTTCTTGTCATGTAGTCTCTTACTTCACTTGATTATGTTGGAATACTTCGTACTCATAACTTTTGAAGTTAAGATACATGTGACTTGCATTGCATGTCTTGCATTTCTCTCTCCATTGGTAACATTATATATATTTTCACATGTTTTAGAGGACACTTTAGAGGCTTTGAGATATGGGAGATGGGGCACCATGTTGTAATAGAGTCTTATAATTAGGGATGCTTCTCAACATAGATTTGGGATGGGGGAGGGCGTGTGTCACCCCCTGGTCCTAACATAAGTGTCTCCCCCTGGTCCTAACATAAGTGTAACTTTGTAAAAGATTCTTACATATTGGTATGCCTTTTAGTCTCCTAACTTTTATAGTGGGTCCACTCCTTTTCAAATGTATATTGGTTTGAAGATCTACTTTACTTTGCGGAGCATGTTGGATGTGTTATTACTTACAAAGATTGCTGACTTAAACTTGGAAGTCTTATTCTATCTTTGCTCACAACAGTATCTTCTTTTTTTGTAATTAAATATATGTTTTTCTAATAGAAATTTAATCCTTTGTGGCTGAACAAGATTAACAAGTTCTTGTCATTTTCTTCTCTTTTGGGGCTGAGCAAGATTAACAAGAATGCAGTTCATCATTTTAATATGATGGCAGGTAAGCAAAATTGAAGTCATTAAGGCTTTTGAGTTGTAGTGATGACAATATTGACAGTTTTAGTTATTTATTTTGAACAAGTAGGGTTTTTAATTTGGGAATTTTGATTTGTGCAATTAGTGAATTTATCCTAAGTTTAGATAGGAATATCTTGTTTTAGTTTATTGCCTATTTAGTTGTTTGTCTTAGATGTCTATGAATAGCACATTTAGATAGGAATATACTATTTGGGAATTTTGATTTTTTCAATTTGAGATTTTATCTTAAGTTTAGATAGGAATATCCTATTCTAGTTTATTGCCTGTTTGGTTGTTTCTTTTGGATGTTTATGAATTGGCCATATTTTATAACTTGAAGGATAGTGTTATTGATTATTGAATTATTCAGAGATTAGTCACTATTGAGAGTCTTGTTGACCTAGTGTTCTATGTCATGTAGTCTCTTCTTCACTTTATTATGTTCTAGAAGTTTAATCCTTTTTTAATATGCTTGCATACTATGGTAACATTTTACTCTCTTGAACATTTGATTAATCAAATAGTATAGTCAAGGCACTTGTGCCGTTCTAGGAGCATTCTTTTGATGAATGAGGCATTAATAACAGTATAGGTTTTAGTTTAACTTTTTGATATATTATTCTTTTTTAATGCGAGATATTTTTTATGACCTATATAACAACATTGTGTTGAATTTATCCACACCTTGACAGGTTCTTATAATCTGTGATTTTTATATTCATGCATTTTTGAATTCGAAAATTAAGGTTGCTGAATTATGCAATGTCTTTTTTTGAGGAAATGTTTGTTTCTTTAATAATTAATTCTCTCAAATTTTGGCAATTGCTAAATTCATTCCCATTTGGTTTTACAGTGGAGCAGTATGAGTAAGAAATCTAGTAGAGGTCTGTTATTATACTCTTCTTTGTAATTCTATAGACATTGCTTAATTTGATTTTTGCTTGCTTTAAAGTGCTTTTTGTGAGCCTAGTAATGTTCAGTTAGGAATGCATCATTATTTAATGTTACTTTGATATCTATGGGCATTCACATTTCTTGTTACGTTATACAATAGCTATTTTTTTTTATTGGTTTTTTTCCCATCTTCGATCAATGAAGTTGCAACTATTTTCAATTATGATCATTCTTCCATCTTTTAAGCTAAATATTATACGTGTTTATATAAGATGTTTAAATTTGATGCATATTATGATAAATTATTTTGTTAAAGTCATAATCATTTTTTTTCATTTCCTAATTATTCAATTTAAACCTTGTGGCTTATTTACTTGATATGAGTAAGACGGTCACTTGAGATGCTCATTTTTTTTTTCTTTGGTACCATACTATCATCTAGTTAAGGCCCTATATAAGCATCTTTATCAATATCAACATTGACCTTTCATAATACAAGTGAGTTATCTCTCTTTACCCCAATCCCTCCCCTCTATGCGTGCACATGCATTCTCTATGTCCAAGCATATCTTCTTGTTTCTATTCTTGCATATTCATATTTACATACGTCTGTGTTTCTATGCATGCAGTATTTTCTTGTTTCGTTGTAGGCATATTCATATAACTCTGTGCAATATACATTTTCACGATTGGGTTATATAAGCACACTCTCTTTCCTCTCTAAAATGTCTCTCCCCTCTCTCTCTCTCTCTACAAATATATACATGTACATACATATATATATATATCTTTCTCTCAAACTTCTCTCTCTTCCCTCCCTCTCATCCTCTCCCTAAAACTGCTTTATCTTTGTCTCTCCTCCTCTGCCTATTTGTCTCCGTCTCTAAAACTTGTCTTTCTCTCACACACTCTTTCCCTAATTGCCATAAAGGATGGTAATGCCTTTGTTGATCGGTACTACCATATGTTGCATGAAAGCCCTGAGTTTGTGCACAGGCATTATCAAGATACAAGTAAGTTTGGTTTCGTGAGAGGAATGGAATCTGGGTATTACAACCACAATGCAAGTGAGTTCTCTCTCTACACCTATCCCTCCATAATGCACGTCTTGTTTCTATTCTTGCATCTTCATATATACATGCATCTTCCTGCATATTTATATATATGCACGTCATCCTATTTCTATGCATGCAGTGGCTTTTTGTTTGTTTGTGGGCATGTTTGTAACTGTGTACTGTACATTTCTGTGATTGGATTATATAAGCACACACTCTCTCTCCTCTCTAGAATTTGTCTCTCTCCCTTCCTCTCACTCTCTATATATACACACATTTCTTTCTCTCAAACTTTTCTCTCCCTCCCTCTCCCACTCTCCTGAACTTTTTCCTCTCTCTCTATCTTTAAAACATTTTTATCTTTGTCTCTCCCTCTACTCTCTGTCTCTCTCTTTCTAAAAGTTATCTTTTTGTCACACACACTCTAAATATTCTCTCTCTCTTGTTCTTGCATTCTCTAAAACTTGTCTCCCCATGTTTTTTCCCATTCTAACCTTCTCTCTCTCACCAAAACTTCTATTTGTCTCCCTCTCAAAAATTTTCTCACTCCATCTTTTCCTCCTCTTCTCTCTAAAACTTCTATCTCTATCTCTCTTTCTCCCTCTTCTCCTTTCTTCTCTCTTCTAAATTTTTTTTCTCATACTCCCTATTTCTCTAAAACTCCTATCTCTCTTAAACTTGTCTTTCTTTCTCTTTGTCTCTCTCTCCCCTTCTCTTTTTTGCTCTCTTTCCCAAAGTTCTCTCTCTTCTCGTTGTGCTTCTCTCTCTAAAACTTTTCATTCTCCCTCTCTCTCCCTCTCCCTCTTTCTAAAACTTATTTCTCTCTCTCTTTAAAATTACTCTCTTTCACACACAAAAGAATGAGACATTAACAATAGTACAGGTTTTCTTTTAATGTTTTTGATACATCTTTACTTTATTACATGGTATACTTTTTGTACTCTATTTAATAATATCTTCTTGTATATTTCTGCAATTGGACAGGTTATGGTAATTTATGATTTTTGACATTGATGTGTTTTAGAATTTTAATAAGAGAGAAGTTAAAGTTGATCGGTGTTGTCTTTCTTTAGACTTTGCTTGTTGCTTGAATAGATAATTCTCCTAAACTTTTGCAATTGCTAAATCCATTACCATTTAGTTTTACAGAAGAGTAGTATTGTAAAAAATTTAGTACATTTTCATGTTTTATGTTCTATTATTTTATTCTTTGTAACTTGGAAGCAATGCTTAATTTGTTCAGTTAGGGATGTGTTAGGTGGATATTATAAGTGCTCATACAAAGTGTTTAAATATGATGCTTTTTATGATAAATTATTTTCTTAAAGTTACACCTATTTTTTTGGCTCAGTTAATGTTATATGTATGTTCACATGCAATTGAAAGTTGACATGTTTCGTTGTTAATGTCAATGTATTTGACTTCCCTAATTGCCATAAAGGATTTTGCTTGTTGCTTGAATAGATAATTCTCCTAAACTTTTGCAATTGCTAAATCCATTACCATTTAGTTTCACAGAAGAGTAGTATTGTAAGAAATTTAGTACATTATCATGGTTTATGTTCTATTATTTTATTCTTTGTAACTTGGAAGACAAGCTTAATTTGTTCAGTTAGGGATGTGTTAGGTGGATATTATAAGTGCTCATATAAAGTGTTTAAATATGATGCCTTTTATGATAAATTATTTTCTTAAAGTTACACCAATTTTTTTGGCTCAGTTAATGTTGTATGTATGTTCACATGCAATTGAAAGTTGACATGTTTCGTTGTTAATGTCAATGTATTTGACTTCCCTAATTGCCATAAAGGATGGTAATGCCTTTGTTGATCGGTACTACCATATGTTGCATGAAAGCCCTGAGTTTGTGCATAGGCATTATAGATACAAGTAAGTTTGGTTTCGTGAGAGGAATGGAATCATGGGTACTACAACCACAATGCAAGTGAGTTCTCTCTCTACACCTATCCCTCCATAATGCACGTCTTGTTTCTATTCTTGCATCTTCATATATACATGCATCTTCCTGCATATTTATATATATGCACGTCATCCTATTTCTATGCATGCAGTAGCTTTTTGTTTGTTTGTGGGCATGCTTGTAACTGTGTACTGTACATTTCTGTGATTGGATTATATAAGCACACACTCTCTCTCCTCTCTAGAATTTGTCTCTCTCTCTTCCTCTCACTCTCTATATATACACGCATTTCTTTCTCTCAAACTTTTCTCCCCCTCCCTCTCCCCCTCTCTTGGACTTTTTCCTCTCTCTCTATCTTTAAAACATTTTTATCTTTGTCTCTCCCTCTACTCTCTGTCTCTCTCTTTCTAGAACTTATCTTTTTGTCACACACACTCTAAATATTCTCTCTCTCTTGCTCTTGCATTCTCTAAAACTTGTCTTCCCATCTTTTTTTCCATTCTAACCTTCTCTCTCTCACTAAAACTTCTATTTGTCTCCCTCCCAAAAATTTTCTCACTCAATCTTTTCCTCCTCTTCTCTCTAAAACTTCTATCTCTATCTCTCTTTCTCCCTCTTCTCCTTTCTTCTCTCTTCTAAATTTTTTTTCTCATTCTCCCTGTTTCTCTAAAACTGCTCTCTCTCTTATACTTGTCTTTCTTTCTCTTTGTCTCTCTCTCCCCTTCTCTTTTTTGCTCTCTTTCTCAAACTTCTCTCACTTCTCGTTGTGTTTCTCTCTCTAAAACTTTTCATTCTCCCTCTCTCTCCCTCTCCCTCTTTCTAAAACTTATTTCTCTCTCTCTTTAAAATTACTCTCTTTTACACACAAAAGAATGAGACATTAACAATAGTACAGGTATTCTTTTACTTTTTTTGATACATCTTTACTTTATTACCTAGTATACTTTTTGTACTCTATTTAATAATATCTTGTATATTTCTGCAATTGGACAGGTTATGGTAATTTATGATTTTTGACATTGATGTGTTTTAGAATTTTAATAAGAGAGAAGTTAAGGTTGATCGGTTATGTGTTGTCTTTCTTTGAGACTTTGCTTGTTGCTTGAATAGATAATGCTCCTAAACTTTTGCAATTGCTAAATCCATTACCATTTAGTTTTATTGAAGAGTAGTATTGTAAGAAATTTAGTACATTATCATGGTTTATGTTCTATTATTTTGTTCTTTGTAACTTGGAAGACAATGCTTAATTTGTTCAGTTAGGGATGTGTTAGGTGGATATTATAAGTGCTCATATAAAGTGTTTAAATATGATGCCTTTTATGATAAATTATTTTCTTAAAGTTACACCTATTTTTTTGGCTCAGTTAATGTTGTATGTATGTTCACATGCAATTGAAAGTTGGCATGTTTCGTTGTTAATGTCAATGTATTTGACTTCTCTAATTGCCATTGTTGCATGAAAGCCCTGAGTTTGTGCATAGGCATTATCAAGATACAAGTAAGTTTGGTTTCATGAGAGGAATGGAATCATGGGTACTACAACCACAATGCAAGTGAGTTCTCTCTCTACACCTATCCCTCCATAATGCATGTCTTGTTTCTATTCTTGCATCTTCATATATACATGCATCTTCCTGCATATTTATATATATGCACGTCATCCTATTTCTATGCATGCAGTAGCTTTTTGTTTGTTTGTGGGCATGTTTGTAACTGTGTACTGTACATTTCTGTGATTGGATTATATAAGCACACTCTCTCTCTCCTCTCTAGAATTTGTCTCTCTCTCTTCCTCTCACTCTCTATATATACACGCATTTCTTTCTCTCAAACTTTTCTCTCCCTCCCTCTCCCCCTCTCTTGAACTTTTTCCTCTCTCTCTATCTTTAAAACATTTTTATCTTTGTCTCTCCCTCTACTCTCTGTCTCTCTCTTTCTAGAACTTATCTTTTTGTCACACACACTCTAAATATTCTCTCTCTGTTGCTCTTGCATTCTCTAAAACTTGTCTCCCCATGTTTTTTCCCATTCTAACCTTCTCTCTCTCACCAAAACTTCTATTTGTCTCCCTCTCAAAAATTTTCTCACTCTATCTTTTCCTCCTCTTCTCTCTAAAACTTCTATCTCTATCTCTCTTTCTCCCTCTTCTCCTTTCTTCTCTCTTCTAAATTTTTTTCCTCATTCTCCCTGTTTCTCTAAAACTCCTCTCTCTCTTAAACTTGTCTTTCTTTCTCTGTCTCTCTCTCCCCTTCTCTTTTTTGCTCTCTTTCCCAAAGTTCTCTCTTCTCGTTGTGCTTCTCTCTCTAAAACTTTTCATTCTCCCTCTCTCTCCCTCTCCCTCTTTCTAAAACTTATTTCTCTCTCTTTTTAAAATTACTCTCTTTCACACACAAAAGAATGAGACATTAACAATAGTACAAGGTTTCTTTTAATCTTTACTTTATTACATGGTATACTTTTTGTACTCTATTTAATAATATCTTCTTGTATATTTCCGCAATTGGACAGGTTATGGTAATTTATGATTTTTGACGTTGATGTTTTTTAGAATTTTAATAAGAGAGAAGTTAAGGTTGATCGGTTATGTGTTGTCTTTCTTTGAGACTTTGCTTGTTGCTTGAATAGATAATTCTCCTAAACTTTTGCAATTGCTAAATCCATTACCATTTAGTTTTACGGAAGAGTAGTATTGTAAGAAATTTAGTACATTATCATGTTTTATGTTCTATTATTTTATTCTTTGTAACTTGGAAGACAATGCTTAATTTGTTCAGTTAGGGATGTGTTAGGTGGATATTATAAGTGCTCATATAAAGTGTTTAAATATGATGCCTTTTATGATAAATTATTTTCTTAAAGTTACACCTATTTTTTTGGCTCAGTTAATGTTGTATGTATGTTCACATGCAATTGAAAATTGACATGTTTCGTTGTTAATGTCAATATATTTGACTTCCCTAATTGCCATAAAGGATGGTAATGCCTTTGTTGATCGGTACTACCATATGTTGCATGAAAGCCCTGAGTTTGTGCATAGGCATTATCAAGATACAAGTAAGTTTGGTTTCGTGAGAGGAATGGAATCATGAGTACTACAACCACAATGCAAGTGAGTTCTCTCTCTACACCTATCCCTCCACAATGCACGTCTTGTTTCTATTCTTGCATCTTCATATATACATGCATCTTCCTGCACGTCATCCTATTTCTATGCATGCAATGGCTTTTTGTTTGTTTGTGGGCATGTTTGTAACTGTGTGCTGTACATTTATGTGATTGGATTATATAAGCACACACTCTCTCTCTCCTCTCTAGAATTTGTCTCTCTCTCCTCCTCTCACTCTCTATATATACACGCATTTCTTTCTCTCAAACTTTTCTCTCCCTCCCTCTCCCCCTCTCTTGAACTTTTTCCTCTCTCTTTATCTTTAAAACATTTTTATCTTTGTCTCTCCCTCTACTCTCTGTCTCTCTCTTTCTAAAACTTTTCGTTTTGTCACACACACTCTAAATATTCTCTCTCTCTTGCTCTTGCATTCTCTAAAAACTACTTAATTTGATTTTAGCTTGCTTTGAACCATTTCTTATAAATCTTATATTGTTCAATTATGGGCACATCATTATTTAATTTTACTTAGATATCTCTTTATAGATGACTATTGGCATTCATTGTGGTAATATAGAATTTATCTAATTTTCTTTTCCTATTGGTTTTCTTCCCATCCTCCATTAATGTAGTTGCAACCATTCCCAATTATGGTCATTCTTCCATCTATTCATTATTTGTTAGGCCAAATGTTATGAGTGTTCAAATAAGGTTTTTGAATATGATGCATTTTATGTTATATTATTTTCATGACCTTTTTTTTGTTTAGCTGATGTTATATATATATTCACTTGCAATTGAAATTGACTTCCTGACTGTCATGTAGGTTGGCATTGCCTTTGTTGATCTGTACTGCCATATGTTGCATGAAAGCCCTAAGCTTATGTATATGTTTTATTAGGATACAAGTAAGTTTGGTCATCTTGAGAGGAAATCATAGGTACTACAACCATAATATAAGTGAGTTAACTCTCTCTACCCCTATCCCCTCACTCTATGCGTGCACATGCATTTGCTATGTCCCAACATGTCTTCCTATTTTCATTCTTGCATATTTGTATATACACACACGTCTTCCTATTTCTATGCATGTAGTGGCTTCCTATTTCTTTGTGGGCATATTTATAATTGTGTATTATGTATTTCTATGATTATATAAGCACACATACTATTTATATTTCAAATCGGGATCTTCTACTTGAGTTCCTATTTCTTGCTGGGTAATAAGTTCAAGTTTTATTAAATTTAGAATATTATTCCTGTCAGCTTCTGTGATAAGGTTATCCTATTAGCCGTTTAGAATTCCTTTAAATCCTAAAATTATTAATTGGGCAGTGGCTCTACCATTGTTATTGAATTTTTTATAGGCGGTTGTTGCCATTGTCATTTCATTAAGTTTTCTCATTATTATATGCTCAGTTAGATCATCTATATTTCATTCAATTATTGCTTTACCATAAATTATTTGTTCCATGAAGACTTTTAGTGGTCCATTCATAATACTTAGTAGGAATTAATCCCTCTTGGATATAGTTCACATTTGCTCCTTAATGGATTAATGTTACTATAGCTTTATGAAATTCATTATTGACTACCAAATTGAATTGAGATACCATTTTTTATATGTAGTTCTCTGAATGGTATTGATAAATTGGTCATATTTTGGAGGTTGTGGTAGCTTTGTAAATTGTTATGGATCTTGAAGATTTTCGTCATCTTCTATTTCTAATTCTTTCCCTTTACTTGTTTGGGGTTGGGATTCATTAAATTTGTTTTTAATTTTTGGGTTTCTTCTTTAAGGGATTTAATCTATTGTTGAAGTTCTAACAGGGTAATTGGATGGGTTTCCTTTTGGAATTTTTGAAGGATTTCATTGATTTCATTGTTATGGATAGGCTTCATTTCTGGCATTTCATCATCTAATAAGTCTTTTAATTTTAAAAGATATTGACTTTGAATTTCTGGATCATCTATTTTCCCTATGATTTCTAAGAGAAAACTAACTTTATCCCTAGAAATCATATTAATAGTTTTATTATTGATAGTTAAGATATTTGCATAGTTTTCACCCTTATTCTTAGAGTTCTTGGCGCATTACTTTCTTAGATCTCTATTGCTTTCTTGAATGGATATTATTAGTTATGTTTATTCTTGATTGGTTTAGGTTGAATTTTGTGAATTAGAGTTGGAAAAGAAGAGCAAAGGTTTTTTGCACAGTAGTTAAAGATAGTATATATCTGAAGCTCTTGACATCTAATAGAAGAGATTTTTAATTTTCTGAATCTAAACATCTCAAGTTTCAAAATGATTACTTATGTATCTTGATTGGATGTGGATAAAATAATCAACTAAGTGATAGAATTAGGAGAAGATTGGTTCATGTTTATTCTGAACAATCTGTAAAAAATGGGTCATATCTTGGAATATGCAATTAAAACAATAGTAATTCTTGTTCTATATGAAAATAGACATGCAAGGATTTCCATGGATCACTAAAGAATGTGTCGAAGGTATAATTATTTTTAGATAACGTTGATGTATGAAAATTCCTCCCTAACTTCCATTCTCTCTCTCTCTTTCTCTTTGTCTCTTGTTCTCTTGCTCCCTCCAACAACCTCTTTCTATCTCTCTTGCTCCTTCCCTAATACTCTCTCTCCCCTTATCATTATCTCTCTCTCTCTCTCTCTCAGTTTCTTTGATCACTCACTCTCTCTCTCTATCTCTGAAACTTCTCCTTCTTTCTCTCCTTCTCTTTCTCTTTCTCTCTCCCTCTCCCTATCACTCTCACTCCCACCTCAATACTCTCTCTCTATCTCCCCAACACACACACTCTCTTTGTCCAGCATGTCTCTCTATCTCTTAGACTTCCTCTCCCTCTATCTTTCTCTCTCTTCTGTCCTCCCTTCCTCCCTCTCCCCCTAACACTCACTCACTCTATCTCTCTCACTCCTACCTCAACACTCTCTTTGTCTCCCCAACACAAGCTCTCTCTTCCTCTCCTTCTCTCCCCTCTATCACTCTTCCAACACAGTGTCCCTCTTTCTTGCTCTTTGTCTCTCTCCATCTCTATTGTACTCTCTATTTCTTTCTCTTTCTCTCTCTTCCCAACACACATACATACACACTCTCTCTATCTATCTGCCTAGTGTCCTCTCTCTCTCTCTCAATCATGTCTCACTCTCTCTCACTAAATCCTCTCTCTCTCTCTCTCTCTCTCTCTCCCCCCCAAGATATACACCGTCTCTCTTTTTATGTCTCTAAAACTAAGAAAAAGGGTATTGTATAATGGAAGGAATGGTCTTAACACACTCTCTTTCTCTTACATTCTATTTCTCTCGAACACACACACACACTCTATCACTCTATCTCCATCAACACATCCCTCTCTCTCTCTAAAACTTCCCTCTTTCTTTGCCCAACATATCTATTTCTCTCTAAATTACCTCACTCCCTTTCTCTCTCCCCTCTTGCTAACACCCTCTGTCTATCTCTCTCGCTCCCTCTTCAACTCTCCCTCTTTGTCTCCCCAATGCATTCTCTTTCGCTCTCTCTCCCCAACACAAACTCTCTCTTCCTCTCTCTCTTTGTGTCTCTATCTTTGCCTCTCCTCACTCCCTAAAACTAAGAAAAAGGGTATGGTGCAATGGAAGAAATTAAACTTGACACTCTCTCTGTCTCTCTCCCTCTCCCTCTCACTCACTCTTTAAAACTTCTCTTTCTCTCACTCTCTCTCCACACCTCTCTCTCTTTTACTCTTTGGCTTGCTCTCTAAAACTGCTCTTTCTCTCCCTCTTTCTCTCTCACTTACTCTCTTTCTCCCTCCAAAACTTCTCTCTCTCTTTGTGCCTCTCTCCTTAAAACTTCTCTCACTCTCTTTCCCCCTCTCATTGTCTTTCTAAAACTTTTCTCTCTCCCAGTTTGTTTATCTCACTTTCTCTATCTCACTCTCACTCTCTCTTGTTCTCTCTCGATCATGTCTCTCCCTCTATCTCTCCCTTGCTGTCTCTCACTTACTCTCTAAAACTAAGAAAAAGGATATGGCATAATAGAAGAAATTAAACTCAACACTCTCTGTCTCTCTCTTTGTCCTTCTCACTCTATCTCTAAAACTTCTCTCTTGCACCCCTCTCTCTTTCTGTCCTTGTCTTGCTTCAAAAACTTTTCTCTCTCTGTCTCTTTGAATCTTCTCTCTCTCCTTTTCTTTCCCTCTTTCCCTCCACTTACTCTTTTTTTCCATCTAAAACAACTCTCTGTATAAAATTTCTCTCTCTTTCACCTTTTTTCTCTTTCAATGACTCCCTAAAACTTTCTCTCTCCCAGTCTCTCTCTCTCACACACTCTCTCTCCCCCTAACTCTCCTATTCTCTCTGTCTTGCCTCTTGTTCTCTCTCCTCCTAACACACACACGCACACTCTATCACACTCACTGTCCAACATGTCACTCTCTATCTCTAAAACTTCCCTCTCTCTTTTTGTCCAACATTTCTTTTGCTCTCTAAAACTTCTCTCGCTCTTTACCTCTCTCCTTAAGTCTCTCTTTCTTTAAAATTTTTCTCTTTCCTACTCTTTCTCTCTGTTTCTCATTCTCTCTCTCCCCCCAACACACTCTCTCTCTATCACTCTTTCTCTGTCCAACACATTCCTCTTTGTTTCTATAACTTTTCTCTCTCTTTATCCAATGTATCTATCTCTCGCTCTCTAAATTTTCTCTTTCTCTTTGCCTCTCTCCCTATCTCTCTCTAACTTCCCAACAGTCTCTCTCTCCCTCTTCCACTAAGACCACTGAATCTCTCTCTCTCACTCCCTCCTTAACACTCTCTTTGTCTCCCCAACTCATTCTCTCTCTACAATACAACCTCTCTCTTTTTCTCCATCTCTCCCTCTCTATCTTTCTATTTCCTCTCTCTTGCTCTTTGTCTCTCTCTATTGCTTTCTCTCTGTCCAACAAGTATCTCATGTCTGAAACTTCCTTCTTTGCCCCTCTCCAACATGTTTTTCTCTCTCTCTAAAACTTCTTTTTCTTTACCTCTCTCCCTATCTCTCTCTAAGTTTCCAACAGTTTCTCTCCCCCTATCACCCTCTCTCTCTATCTCTCTTGCTCCCTTGTCAACACTCTCTCTGTCTCCCCAACACAAACTCTCTCTTCCTTCCTCTCGCCCCCTAACATGTCTCTTGTCTCTCTCTCTCCCATGCACTCACTCTCTAAAACTAAGAAAAAGGGTATGGTATAATGGAAGAAATTAAACTTAACACATCTCTCTCTTCCTTCCTCCCTCTCTCATTCTCTCTCTCCCCAACACACTTTCTCTCCATCACTCTCTCTCTGTCCAATATGTCTCTTCATATCTCTAAAACTTTCCTCTCTCTCTTTACCTCTTTTCCTATCTTTCTCTAACTTGTTAACAATCTTTCTCTCTCTCTCTCTCTCTGTCCCTCTCCCCCTATCACCCTCTCTCACTATCTCTCTTGCTCCCTCCTCAGCACTCTCTCTATCTCCCCAACACATTCTCTCTCTTTCTCTCTCCAACATGTCTCTCCTTTCTCACTTTCTCTCTCACACTCATTCTCTAAAACTAAGAAAAAGTGTATGATATAATGGAAGAAATTGAACTTGACACTCTCTTTATCCACCTCTTTCCCCCTCTCACTTACTCTCTAAAATTCCTCTCTTTATCTAAAACTTCTTTCTTTCTCTTTATTCAACATATTTGTCCCTCACTCTAAAATTTCTCTCCTTGTCTCTCTCTAACTTCCCAACAATCTCTCTCTCCCTTCTCTTTATGTCTCTATCTCTCTCCCTGCCCCAACACCCTTTCTTTGTGTCTTTGTCGCTCCTTCCTCAACACTCTCTCTTTGTCTCCCTAACACATTCTCTCTGTCCCCCAACACAAACTCTCTCTTCCTCTCTCTCTTTCTAAAACTAAGAAAAGGGTATTGCATAATGGAAGAAATTGAACTTGATACTCTCTTTATCTCTATCTTTCTCCCTCTCACTCACTTTATAGAACTTCTCTTTCTCACCCTCCCTCCAGCCTTCTCCCTTTCCCTCCTTGTCTCCCTCTCTAAAACTTCTCTCTCTTTGTCTCTCTTTCTCACTAAATCTTCTCTTTCTCTCCTTCTTTCTCTCTCACATACCGTCTTTCTCCCTCTAAAACAACTCTCTCTCTTTGCTAATCTCTCTCTTATTCTCTCTCACTCTCACTCTTTCTCTTATTCTCTCTCTCTATCTCTGTGTTTGTCTAAACTTTTTGTCACTCACTCTCTCTCCCTCCCCCACTCCCCAACTCTCTTTATCTCCCTCTCCCTTGATCTCTCCCTCTGCCCCCAACACTCACACACATTCCCCCTCTCTCTATTGCTCTTTCTATCTCTCACTCTCTATCCCTTTCCTACTCTCTTTGTCACTTTTTGTCACTCTCCCTCCTTCTATCTCTCTATCCAACACATCTCTCTAAAACTTCTCTCTCTCTTCTCTCTTTCTCTTCCTCTCTGCCCCACTCTATCACTCTCTCTAAAACTTCTCTATCTTTATCTCTCTCTATCTCTAAAACATCTCTCTCTCGATCTCTTTTCTCTCTATCTCTCTCTCTCCTAGTTGCTCTAAAACTTCTCTCTCTATCTAAAACTTCTCTGTAAAACTTTCCTTTCTCTCTTTCTCTCTCTCTCCCTCTTTATGTCTCTTGAACTTCTCTCACTCACACTCTCACTCACTCTCTTTATAAAACTTCTCTTACTCTTAATCTCTATCTCTTACTCTCTTAAACTTGTCTCTCTTCCCCTTACTCCCTCTCTCTATCTCTCCCTCTCTCTCTCCCCTCCCAAAGCATTCTCTACATCTCTCTTCATCTCTACACAACACTTTATCTACCACTCTCACTCACTCTCTTTTAGTATCTAAAACTTTTCCTTCTTTTCCTTCTCTCTCTCTAAAACATTCCTTTCTCTCTTTGTCTCTTTGTCTCTTTTGAATTTCTCTCATGTCTTTCTGTGTCTATCTATCGCTTTCTCTCTCTCCCTTGCTTTTTCTAAAAATACTCTCTCTCTAGCTCTCTCTGAAACTTCTCTCTTTGTCTATTAGTGTCTAAGTCTCTGTCTTTTTCTCTCTCTTGCTCTCTCTAAAACTTCTCATCCTTACTCTCGCTAAAACTTCTTTCTCTCGATCTCGCTAAAACTTCTTTCTCTCTCTCTCTCCCACCCTTTCTCTCTTGCTTTCTCTGAAACTTCTCTCTCGCTATACCTCTTACCCTCTGTGAAATCTCTCTCTACAATTCTTTCTCTCTCTTGACCTATTAGAAGCTTCCCTTTCTCTCATCTCTTTGAGACTTCTCTCTCTTTCTCTCTTTATCTCTATGTCTCTCTCTAAAACATCCCATTCTTTGTTTCTCTCTCTATCTTTGTCTTTGTCTCTCTCATTCTCTCTTAACCTTCTCTTGGTCTATCTAAAACTTCTTTTTCTCTTATTTTCTGTCTCTCTATTTCTCTCTTGAACTTCTCTCTCTCACACTCTCACTCATTCTCTTCATAAAACTTCTCTCACACACTCTTTGTGTTGCATTACCTCAATCTCTCTTTTTGCCAATTGCCCTTTCTTGCTTTCTCAATCTCTCTCATTGTTGTGGTCTCCCTGAAACTTCTCTCTTTCTCACTTTCTCTAAAACATCTCTCTATCTATTTGTCTCTCTCTCTCATTCTCTCTTGTTCTCTCTGAAAATTCTCTCTATCTCTTTCTCTCATTATTTGAATCTTCTCTCTGTGTATGTTTCTATAAAACTTCCTCTTATATCTTGCTTTCTTTCAATGCCTCTCAAAAACTTCTCTCACCCTCTCTCTCCATAAAACTTCTATCTATTTCTGTCTCTCTCACACACTCCTTAAAATTTCTCTCTCTTCCTATTCTTATCTCTCTCACTTACTCACTATTGCTTTCTCTCTTCCACCACTTTCCTCTCTCTCTCTCTCTCTCTCTCTCTTTAAAATTTCTTTCTTTCTCTCACTTTATCTCTCTCAAAAACTTCTATGACTCTCTCAATAAAACTTCTCTCTCCCCCTCTATCTATCTCTCCCTCTCTTTCTCCTCCTAATACTTTCTTTATCTATCTTTACCTTCTCTCACTCTGTTACTCCCTCCCCCCCTTTTTCTCTCATTCTCTCACTCTCTCTAAAACTTCACTCCTTTACCCTCTCTTGCTCTCTATTGTCACTTTGTCTCCCTCTCTTGGTCTCCATCTCTATCTTTATCTCTATATCTCCTCTCGTCTTTTGTGAAACTTCTCTTTGTCTTTGGCTCTTTTTAAAATTTCTCGTACTTCCTTTGTGTGTGTCTCACTCTATCTTTCCCTCGCTCTCTTTCTAACACTTTCTCTATCTCTCTATGTGTGTCACTCTTTGTCTCTCTCTCTCTCCCTCTCTCTCCTCCCAACACTTTCTATACCTCTCTCTTTACCTCCCTTCCTCTCTCTCCCCTTGTTCTCTCACTCTCTTGTTCTCTCTTAAACTTCACTCCTTGACCCTCTCTTGCTCTCTACAAAACTTATCTCTCTCTCTTTGTTTGTCTCTTTGTCTCACTCTGTGTCTCACTCTCTCTTTCTCTCTCTCATTGTTTGTGAAACTTCTCTCTATCTCTTGGTCTATTTAAAACTTTTCTCTCTCACTCTGTGTCTCTCCTTATCTCTTCCTCTCTCTCTTTCCAACAGTTTGTTTCTCTCTCTTCCCCTCTCTTTCTCTTCTCTCTCTCTGCAACACATAGACTTTCTCCAACACACTTTCTCTTTCTCTAAAACTTTCCTAACTGTTGCTCTCTCTCCATAAAACTCTCCCTCTTTCTCTCTAAAACTCTCCCTCTTTCTCTCTAAAACTTGCCCCTCTCTCTCTCTCTCTCTCTCTCTCTCTCTCTCTCTATGTCCTACCAATATTCTATCTCTCATTATTGGCAAAACTTCTCTCTCTTTATCTTTCTCACCATCTATGAACCTTCTCTCTTTGCAGCACTCTGTCTACCACTCTATCTCACTCACTCTCTTTCTCTCTTTGTCTCTCTCATACTCTCACTTTCACTCTTGATCTATCAAAAACTTTTCTATCTCTATGTCTATATTTCTCTCACTCTCTCTTAGTCTCTCTAAAATTACTCTCTCTCCTTCTTTGTGTCTTAGTCTCTCTAGAACTTCTCTTACTCACTCTCCCTGTAAAACTACTCACTCTCTTGAACTTCTCTTTCTGTTGTTGCTCTTTCTCTCTCCTTTGCATTCTTTGAAACTTCTCTCTCTATTTGTTGCTCTCTCTATTTGTTGCTCTCTCTAAACTCTTCTCTCTCTCTCTCTCTCAGCATCTAAGAAACTTCCTTCTCTGTCTCTCTCTCTTGTCCTTTGTGAAACTTCTCTATATCTCTTAATCTCTCTGCATCACTTTGTCTACCACTTTCTCTCTCTCTAATAGTTCTCTCACTGTGGCTCTCACTTGGTCTCTTTGAAACTTTTCTCTCTATTTCTCTCTATCTGAAACTTCTCTTTCCTCTCTCTAAAACATCCTTTTCTTTCTTTCTCTTGGTGCCTCTCTAGAACTTCTTTAACATACTCTCTCCACAAAACTTATCTCCCTCCTTGACTTTTTGTCCCTCTCTCAAACTTCTCTATCACATCTCTTGGATTGTTTGAAACATCTCCCTCTTTCTCTCTTTTATGCTCTCTCTAAAACTCATCTCTCTCTCTCTCTCAAAAATTGCTCTTTCTGTCTTCTCTCACTCTCTCTCCAAAAAACTTGTCTGTATTTCTTTCTCTATCTTTCTCTCCCTTTCTGAAACATCTCTATCTCTCTCTCTCTCTCTCTTGCCCTCTCAAAATCTTCTCTCAATTATGCTCTCTCACTCTCTGCAAAACCCCTTTGCCTCTTTCTCTTGGTCTCTCTGAAACTTCCCTCTTTCTCTCTCTTCCTAACACTTTCTCTACATCCTCTCTCGGTCTCTCTGTAGTACTCTATGAAACTTCTCTATATCTCACTCATTCTCTTTGAAAATTCTCTCTCTATAAAATATCTCTTTTTCTCTTTCTCTCCCTCTCTTCTAGAATTTCTCTCACTCACTCTTGCCACAAAAATTATCTCTTTCTCTACCTCACTCTCTCACTCCCTTTGAAACTTCTTTGTCTCTATATCTCCCTCTCTCTATCTCTAAAACTTCCCTCTCTGTATTTCTCTCTCTTGTTCTCTCTGAAACTTCTCTCTCATTCTCTCTCTCTCTCATTATCTCTAAAACTTCTCTCCATCTCTCTCGTACTCTCAGTCTCTCTCAATCTAAAACTTCCCTTTCTCTCTTGCTATCTCTCTCTTTGTGTCTCTTGAACTTCTCTCACTCACTCTCTTCATAAAACTTCTTTGACTCTCTGTCTCTCTCTATCTCTCTCTCGCTATCTCTTTCTTTCTCTGTCTTACTCTCAAACTTGTCTTTGTCTCTGTAGCTCTTTATGAAACTAGTCTGTGTCTCTGTGTTTGTGTGTATGTGTCTCTCTCTCCCCCTCTCTCCCTATCTTTTCTCTCTCTAGGTCTCCCTTTCTCTTTCCTCCCAAAGCTTTGTCTATATCTCTCTTCATCTCTTTGCAACACTATCTACCACTTTCTCTCACTCACTCCCTTTCACTCTGTAAAACTTCTTTCTCTCTCTCTCTCTCTCTCTCTCTCTCACAATCTATATGAAACTTCTCTTTGTCCCTGTCCCTGTCCCCTTTTTTCTCTTAGTCTCTTAGAAACTTCCTTCTCTCTCTCTTGTTCTCTCTCA
Organism: Dicorynia guianensis; assembly: GCA_037013595.1. Lineage (NCBI taxonomy): Eukaryota > Viridiplantae > Streptophyta > Magnoliopsida > Fabales > Fabaceae > Dicorynia > Dicorynia guianensis. Next base: position 10,968,579 of record JASUAB010000015.1, read on the forward strand.
AACTTTGCTCTTTCTCTCCAAAACATTCCTTGCTCTCTTTCTCTCTCTATGTGTCTCTCTTGAACTTCTCTTGCTCTCTTTGACTCTCTCTCTCTCCCTCTTCAAAACTTCCTTTCTCTCCCTCACATTCTCAAAAATTTCACTCTTTAGCTCTCTTTAAAACTTCTCTATCTCTCTATTCACTCTCTTTGAAACTTTTCTTGCTTACTGTCTTTTAGAACATCTATCTCTCTCTCTCTCTCTTTGTCAAACTTCTCTTTCTCTCAGCTCTAAAACTTTGCTCTCCCATTATCTTGGTCTCTCTGAAACTTATCTTTCTTTCTTGCTCTTCCAAAAAATTCTCTCATCTTTCTTTCTTGCTTTTCCTAAAATTTTTCTCTCTTGCTTTCTTTGAAACTTCTCACCCTCACTTTCTTCACACACTATCTCGCTCTCATTAAAACTTCTTTCTCTCTCTCTCTCTCTCTCTCTAGCTCTAAAAATTATCTTTCTTTCTTTTCCTCTCTCTCTATCTCTTGCTCTCTTAGAATCTTCTCTCTCTCACTATCAGCAAAACAATTCTTTCTTTCTCCCCCTCAATCAATCTGAAACTTCTCTCTCTCTCAATCTCTTAGAAACTTTCCTCTCTCTCTCTCTCTCTCTCTCTCTCTCTCTTGGTCTCTTTGAAACTTTTCTCTCTCTTTCTCTCTCTATCTCTATGTCTCTCTCTAAAATTTCCCTTTCTTACTTTCTTTGTCTCTTTATTTCTCTCTTGAACTTCTTTCACTCACACTCCCACTCATTCTCCTTATAAAACTTCTCTCACTCTCTCACTCAATCTCTATCTCTCTTAGTCTCTCTCTCTGTCACCTTTTATTGCTATCTCAGCCTCTCTTTATTTTAGTCGCTCTCTATCACTTTCTCAGTCTTTATCTCTCTTAGTCTCCTTCAAACTCCTCTCTCTCCTGCCCTTTGCAAAACTTCTCTCTCTCCCTCTCTCCCCCCCTCTCTCTCTCTCTTTCTCTCTCTCTTAGTCTCACTTGCTCTCTCTAAAACTTTTCACTATCTCTCTCTCATTCTTTGAAGCTTCTCTCTTTGTCTTTCTTTAAAACTTCCTCTTACCTCTTGCTCTCACTCTTTGTGTCTCTCTAGTACTTCTCTCACTCACTCTTTCTATAAAACTTCTCTCTCTTTTTGTCTCTTTTACTCACTCTTTCCTTTAAGTTTCTCTCTCTTCTTGTTCTTATCTCTCTCACTCACTCACTTTCACTCTCTCTCCTGTCACCTTTCTCTCTCTCTCTCTAAAATATCTCTTTCACTTTATCTCTCTTGACAACATCTATGACTATCTTTATAAAAGTTCTTACTCCCCCTTCTCTCTCTATCTCTGCACAAGACTTTCTCAATCTCTCTCTTAGCCTCCTCTCTCTCTCTCTCTATGTCACTTTCTCTCCCCTCTCTCTCTTCTCCCCTCCTAACACTTTCTATACCTCTACCTCTACATCCCTCCTTCTCTCTCTCCCCTTTTTTCTCTCATTCTCTCGCTCTCTCCAAAATTTCACTCCTTTACCCTCTCCTGCAAAACTTATCTCTCTCTCTGTGTGTTTGTCTCTTTGTCTCTCTCTCTGTGTCTCTATCTTTATCTCTCTCTTTTGTCTCTCTCTCATCCTCTATGAAATTTCCCTCTATCTCTCACTCTATTTAAAATTTTTCTCTCTCCCTCTCTCATACCAATGCTTTTTGTTTCTCTCTCTTCCCCTCGCTCTTCTCTCTCTTTCTCTCTCCAACACAAACTCTCACTAAAACTTTCCTCTCTTACTTTCTTCAACATACTTTCTCTCTCTGAAAAACTTCTCTAACTCTTTCTCTCTCTATAAATCTCTCTCTTTCTCTCTAAAACTTGCCTCTCCCTCTCTCTCTCTCTAAAACTGCCTTTATTTCCCTCTCTCCCTAACACACACTCTCCTTTTCTCTCTCTTTATGTCCTACCAACATTCTATCTCTCCCTTGCTCTTACCCTTAAAAACTTCTCTCACTCTCACTTCCTCTCTCTCTCTCTCTCTCTCTCTCTCTCTCTCTCTCTCTCTCTCTCTTACTCCCCCCTCTTTGTAACACTCTCACACTCAAAACTACTCTTTGTCTTTCTAAAACTTCTTTTTCTCTCTCCCCCCTCTTTGTCTCCCACACTCTCACTCACTCTCTTTCTCTTTCTCTCTCTCTCTCAAACTTCTCTCTCTTTCTGTCCCTTGCCCTCTCTAAAAACTCTCTCTTTCTAAAACTTTTCTTTATCTTTCTCTCTAAAACTTCTCTCTCTCCCTCTCCCTTGCTCTCCTTAACTTCTCTCTCTCTTTCTCTCTCTCTTGCACTCTTTAAAACTTTACTCCTTTCTCCTCTTCCGTTCTCTATGAAACTTCTCTCTCTCTATGTCTATCTATCTGTCTTTGTCTTTGTCCTTGTCACTATCTCTCTCTCTCTCTCACTTTCCTTGTCTCTCTCCCTTTGCAAAACTTCTCTCTAGCCCATACTCTCTCTAAAGCTTCTCCTTCTCCCTCTCTCTCTTCCCAACACTTTCTCTTTCTCTTTCTCACTCTTTGAAACATCTCTCTCTCTCTCTCTCCCTTTCCCACTCTCTTTGAAACTTCTCTCTCAATCCCTCACTATAACTTCCCCTTATTTCTTTCTCTCTCTCTCCCCCCTTCTCTCTACCAACCTAGGTCTCTCTCTCTATCTCTCCCTCTCCTTCTCCATCTGTAAAACTTCTTTCTGGCTCTCACTTTCTCTAAAACTTCTCTCTCTCCTCTCTTTGTCTCTCTTTATCTCTCCTTCTCTCTCTTCCTAACACTTTCTCTTTCCCTCTCTCACTTTGAAACTTCTCTCCCTCTCTCCCTCACATTCTCTTTGAAACTTCTCTCTATCTCTCTCTAAAACTTCCCCTTATTTCTTGCTCTCCCTCTTTACCACTCTTTGTCTCTTTTTCTTCCTAACACTTTGTCTATCTCTCTCTATGCCTCCCTATAATAAAACTTTTCTTTCTTCCTTTTTGTCTCTCTTTCTTACTCTCTCTAAAACTTCACTCCTTTACCCTCTTGCTCCCTATGAAACTTCTCTTTCTCTATCTCTCTCTCCCCTCTCCTCTTCTTTCTCTCTCTTTCTCCAACATACTCTCTCTCTCTAAAACTTCTCTGCTTGGTCTCTCTCTCTCTCTATAAAACTCTCACTTTTTTCTCTAAAACTTGTCCTCTCTCTCCCCTATATGTCGTTCTCTCTCTCTGTCTTCATCTAAAACTTGTCTTTCTCTCTCCCTCCCCATTATAGCTCTCTCTCTAACATGTTTCTATCTTTATCTCAGTCTTGCAGTCTCTCCCTCCCTAACACACATACATTCTCTTTGTCGTTTCTCTCCCCAGCACACACTCTCCATTTCTCTCGCTTTCTCTCTCCCTCTTTGTAACACTCTTGCACTCTAAAACTACTTACTTCCATTCTAAAACTTCTCTTTCTCTCTCCTCCTTCTTTTCTATGGGTTTCTCTCCCTCTCTATCACTCTCTCTGAAACTTTTCTCTCTCTCCTTCTCCTTGAAACTTCGTTTTCCCTCTCTATTTGTCACTCTCTTTGAAACTTCTCTCTCTTAGAAGATTTTCTCTCACTCTTTCTTGCTCTCTCACTCTCTTTGAAACTTCTCTCTCTCACCCTCACTTGCTCTCTATGAAACTTCTCTCTCTCACCCTCAGTTGCTCTCTATGAAACTTCTCTCCCTCTTTTTCTGAAACTTCTCTCTCCCTCTTCCTTAATCTCTCTAAAACTTCTCTCTCTCTTTCTAGCTCTCCAAAAAGCCTCTTTCTTTCTTTTTATCTCTCTCTCTCTATGAAACTTCTTGCTCTCACTCCCTCTCTCTTGTCTGTTTCCTCTCTGTTTGAAACTTCTTTATCTCTATCTTTGTCCCTCACACTCTTTGAAACTTCTCTCTATATCTCTATCTTTAAAACATTTTTATCTCTGTCTCTATCTCTCACACTCTCCATATCTCTATCTGTCGCTCTCTTTGAAACTTCCTCTTTGTCTCGTTCTGTCTCTCTTGTCCTCTCTCGACAAGACACACACTCTCTCCTGCAATACTCTCATCCTCACTCTCTGTCACTCACTCTCTCTATCTCCTTAAAATTACTCTCTCTCTCTCTCATGCTCACTCTCTTTAAAATTTCTCTCCCTTACCTCTCAAACTCTTTGTGAAACTTCTCTTGCTATGTTTTTCTTTCTCTCTCTCTCTCTCTCTAAGTCTCTTAGAAACTTCTCTCTCTCTCCTTTTGTCTCATCTCTTTCTTTCTCTTAGTGTCTCTCTCTTTGACCCCATAACACACTACCTTCCACACTCTCTCTTTCTCCCCTACTATCTATGTCCAAAATTCCCTTTCTCTCTCTCTCTTTGGAACTTCTCTTTCTTGCTCTTTGCTCCCACTAACACTCACACACTCTCTCTCCATGCCCAACATTGTTTGTGTCTTTGTTTCTCTCTCTATTTTGCTCTCTCTTTATCTCTCTTGTAGTCTCCCTCCAAAACTTCTCTCTCTCTCTCTCTCTCTCTCTCTCTCTCTCTCTCTCTCTCTCTCTCTCTCTCTCTCTCTCTCTCTCTCTCTCTCTCTCTCTCTCTCTCTCTTTCTCTTAAACTTCTTTATCTGCCACTCTCTCTCTTAACCACTTCACTTTCTCTATCTGTTTGTCTATCTCTCTCTCTCTGTCTCTCATAGTCTCTCTCTAAATCCTCTATTTCTCACTCTCTCTCTCTCTCCTTCTCTCACTAAATCTTCTCTTTTTCTCTCTTTGTCTCTCTTTCTTTCTAAAGCTTCCCTCTCTTTAACTTTCTCCTTAAAACTTCTCTCTTTGTCTCTAAATCTTTCTTTCTCTCTATCTATCTCTCTTTCTTTCATTCCTTCTAAAGATCCCTTCCTCTCCCCAGCTCTCTCCCTTAAACTTTTCTCTCATTCTTTATCTCTGTCACTCCTCTCTCTCTAAAACATCTATCTTGCGCTGTCATACGTTATCTCTCTCTCTCCAAATCTTCTCCTTCTCCCTCTTGTTCTCTCTCTCCCTAACACTCACACACTCTCTCTCTTTCCTAAAACATCAATCTCTCTCGTTCTGTGTCCTTCTCTCTGTGTCTCTCTCTTTCTCTATGTCTCTTCCTCTAATCTCTCTTTCCAAAACTTCTCTTTCTCTCTCTCTCTCCCCTAAACTTCTTTCTTTCTCACTCTCTCAAACACATTACCTTATCTCTCTTAATCTCTCTGTCTTTGTGTTTCACTCTCACTGCCTCTCTTGTAGTCTCCCTCCAAAGCTTCTCTTTCTCTCTCTCTCTCTCTCTCTCTCCCTTTCATTACCTCTCCCTCTCACTCTCAGTCACTCTCTCTATCTATCTTCTCTCTCTTACTCTTCCTTTCAGCCTCTCTCTCTCAAAAACTTTGCTTTCTCTCTCTGTCTGTCTCTCTTTTTCTCTCTTGCAATCTCTCTCTAAAACTTCTCAATCTCTCTCTCACCAAATCTTCTCTTTCTGTCTCTCTATCTCTCTTTTTTTCATTCTTTCTAAAGTTTCCCTTTCTCTCACTAGCTCTCTCCCTTAAATATCTCTCACTCTCTCTGAAACTTCTTTTACTCTTGCTCCCTCTAAAACTTATCTCTCTTTGTCTTTCTCTCTCCCTCACACACTCTCCCTGTCTCTCTCTTTCTAAAGCTTCCTCTCTCTCTCTAGTGCTCTCCCTAAACTTCTCTCTCTCGCCTGAAATTAAGCTTCACTCAATCTCTCTCTCCTCCTTTAAAACTTCTGTCACACACTATCCCTTTGAAACCTCTCTCATACACTCTCTCTCTCTTTCTCTCTCCCCCTCTCTCTCTTCTTCTTATTCTATATAAAAGTTCACTCTTACTCCTCTAGTTCTCTCTAAAACTTGTCTATCACTCCCTCTCTCAAAAACTTCTCTCTCTCTCTCTCATGCTCTCACTCCCCCCAACACCTCCCTCTCTCTCTAAAACTTCTCTTTTTGTTTAAAACATCTTTTGCTTTCTTTCAAAAACTTCTGTCTATCTCTTTCTCTCTCTCACTAACTCTATCTTTCTATCTCTCTCTCTCCCCCTCCCCAACACACTCCTTCTCTTTCTACCTCTTTCTTTCTAAACCTTCTCTGCATGTTGCTCTCTATAAAACTTCTCTCTCTCTCTCTCTCTTTGTCTCTCCCCTTCTCCAACACTCTTTCTCTCTCTCTCTTGCTCTTGCTCTCCCTAACACTCACGCACGACCTCTCTCTGCCCAATAATCTCTCTCACTCTCTCCCCACATCATTCTCTCTCTCCCTCTCTCCTGCTCTTCCCAACACTCACACACTCCCTCTCTCTTTGCTCCCCCATCATTCTCTTTCTTTGAAACTTCTCTCTTTCTCTCTTTTTCTATTTCTCTATCTCTCTTTCTCTACATCTCTCTCTATCTTCTCTCTCTTGCTCCCCCTCTCAGTTTCTCTCTCCAAACTTTCTCTTTCTTCTCTCTCTTAAATGTCTTTCTCTCCCTGATATGAACCCACCTAACTCCACCTCAAAAGCTAACTTTTGAGGTGGAGTTAGGTGGGTTCATATCATATGGTATCAGAGCCTACCCTACTCTAGTTAGTGTGGGCCATGGATCCTGGTTCTCTGTACGAGGACGTACAGTCTAAAGGGGTCAGGAATGATAAAGTTCCACATTAGTTAGGTAGAGAGGTATTGGGTGTTATATATATGAGTTCGCAAACCTCCCCTTACAAGCTAGCTTTTGAGGTGAAGTTAGGTGGGTTCATATCACTCCCACCCTCTCTCTCACAAAAAATTCACTTTATCTCTCTACTCTCTCTCTCTCTGTGTTTCTCTCTCTCTAACTCTCCAAATCTTCTTTTCCCTCACTCCTTCTCTCCCTAACACTCACACACACACTCTCTCTCTCCTGCCCAACAATCTCTCCCTATTTCTCTCTACCTCTCTCTATTCTTTTACATCTCTCCCTCTCAGTCTCTCTTTCCAAAACCTCTCTTTCTCTTTGTCTCTCCCTATCTCTCTTGCTTAAACATCTTTCTCTCCCACTCTCTCTCTCAAAAATATCTCTTTATCTCTCTTTGTTATCTCTATTTCACTCTCTTTGTCTCTCTCGTAGTCTCCCTTGAAAACTTCTCTCTCTCTCTCTCTCTAAATCTTCTTCTCTTTCTCTCTTGCTCTCTCTCTCTATCTTATCTCTCTTGCTCTCTCTCTTTGTCTCTCTCCCCAAAACTTATCTTTCCCTCTCTCTTCCTCTCTCACTCTCATAAACTTCTTTCTCTCCCACTTTCTCTCTCTCTTTGTCTATCTTTCTCTCTCTTTCCCTATCTTTCTCATAATTTCTCTCTAAAACTTGTCACTCACTCTCTCTCCAAATCTTGTCTTTCTCCCTCTCTATCTCTTTTCTTTCATTCTTTCTAAAGTTTCCCCCTCTATCTTTGGCTCTTTCCTTAAAACTTCTCTCTTTGTCTCTCTTGCTCTCTCTAAGGCTTCTTTCTCTCTTGCTGTCACCAAAACTTCACACATTCTCTCTCTCCTCCTTATAACTTCTCTCATATGTTTTCTCTCTCTCTCTCTCTCTCTCTCTCATAAACTTCTCATATGCTCTATGTCTTTCTCTCTCTCATCTCTCACTCTTTATCTCTCTCTACCTCTCTCTCATGTTCTCTTTCTTGCTGTCTCTCTCTCTTCCTCTGCATCTCTCTCTCTCTCTCTTATACTTCTCTCTCCCTCTCTCTTTCTCTCTTGTTCTCCCCCAACACTCACACACTCTCTCTCTATCCAACAATCTCTCTTACTCACTCCCCCTACCATTCTTGCTCTCTCTCTCTTTTTTGTCTCTCCAAAACTTCTTTTTCTTTCTCTCTCTTAAACCTCCTTCTCTCCCACTCTCTCTCTATTTTGCTGTCTCTCTCTTGTAGTATCCCTTTAAAACTTCTCTCTCTTTCTCCCTAAATCTTCTCTTCCTCTCCCTCTCTCGCTCTCCTCAACACCCACACTCTCTCTCTCCCCACCCAATAATCTCTCTGTGTGTTTCTCTTCACCTCTCTCTCTCTCTCTCTCTTTCTCTCTATGTCTCTCTCTCTCTTTAACTGCATCTCTCCCTCTCAATCTCCTTTTCCAAAAATTCCTTTTTTCTCTCTCTCTCTCTCTCCCCCTCTCTTTCTGCCTCTCTCTTAAACTTCTTTCTCTCCCACTCTCTCTCAAAAACATCACTTTATCTCTCTCTTTGTCTGTCTGTCACCTCTCTCTTATGGTCTCTCTCTAAATCTTCTCTTTCTGACTCTCTCTCTCTCTCTCTTTCTTTCATTCTGTCCAAAGCTTCTCTTTCTCTTTATCTTTCTCCTTAAAACATCTGTGTCTCACTCTCACTCTCTCTAAAACTTTTTTCTCTCTCATTGTCCCTAAAACTTGTCTCCCTCTATCTTTCTCTCTCTCCGTCTTTCTTGGTCTAAATCTCCCCTCTCTCTCCCTAAAACTTCTCTCTCACTCTCTCTCTTGCTTACAGTAAAACTTCTCTCTCTCTCTAAGACTTCTCTCTTTGTCTAAAATTTGTCTCTATCTCTCTATCTTTCCCCCCTTTCCAACACAGACACATGCTCTCCCTCTCTCTCTACACACCTCTCTCTAAACCTTCTCTGCATGTCGATCTCTCTAAAACTTCTCTCTCTCTCTCTCCATCACCCTTGCTTTCCCAACACGCACACACTCTTCCTCTCTCTCTCTCTAACCAACAATCTCTCCCACCAGCTGCCCCCACCATTCTCTCTTTCTCTCTAAAGCTTCTTTCTTTATCTCTCTCTCTTTCTCTACATCTCTATCTCTTTCTCTCTCTCTCTAACTCTCTATCTTTTCTCTCTTGCTCTCACTCTCAGTCTCTCTCTTCAAAACTACTCTCTCTCTCTTTTTGCTCTTTTCCTATCTCATAGTCTCTCTTTAAAACTTCTTTCTCTCTCTCTCTCTGAACTTCTCCATGTCTCTCTTGCTCTCCCTAACACTCACACACTCTTTCTCTCTCCCTGCCCAACAATCTCTCTTTCTCCCTTTGTTTCTCTTTACCTCTCTCTTTCTCCCTTTCTCTACATCACTCGCTCTTAGTCTCTCTTTCCAAAAACTTCTCTTTCTCTTTTCCTCTCCCTCTCTCACTCTTAAACTTCTTTCTCTCCCACCCCTCTCTCTCAAAAATATCACTTTATGTCTCTGTTTTGCTCTTTCTCTATCTCTTTTGCAATCTCCCTTGGAAACTTCTTTCTCTCTCTTCCTCTCTCTTCCTCTCTCTCCCTCTCTCCAAATCTTCTCCTTCTCTCTCTACCTCTCTCTCTCCCATGTCACACTCTCTATGATCTATCTCTTGCTCTCCCTCTCTGTCTCTCTCTAGAAAACTTATCTCTCTTTTTCTCCCCCTCTCTCTCTTTCTTAAACTTCTTTCTCTCTCTCTCCTCTTCTAAAACTTTTGTCATACACTATCTCTTTCTCTCTGAAACCTATCTCATATGCTCTCTCCTTCTCCTCTCTTGCTCTGAAACTTCACTCCACCACTATCTCTTTCTATCAAAACTTTTGCTTGTCTCTTTCTCTCTTTATCTAAAATTTGTCTCTCATTAACACTACCTTCTCTCTCTTTCTCTCCATATGTGTGTCTCTCACCAAACCTTCTCATTCTCACTCTCTCCCTCTCTCTCTTAAACTTCTTTCTTTGTCACTCTCTCTCTACAACTTCACTTTCTCTCTTTGTCTGTCTATCTCTCTCTCCCTCTTGCACTTGCAATCTCTCTCTAAAACTTCTCCTTCTCTCTCTTTCTCTATCTCAAAATCTTCTCTTTCTCTTTGTCTCTCTTTCTTTCATTGTTTCTAAAGCTTCCCTCCCTTTCGCTCTAGCTCTCTCCCAAAACTTCTCTCTTACTCCCTCTCTCCCTCTCTCCCTCTCTCTTGCTCTCTCTAAATCTTCTCTTTCTCATGACTGCCCTAAAGCTTCACACTCTCTCGCCCTCCCTAAAGCTTCACTCTCTCTCCCCTCCTCTAAAACTTCTGTCATATGCTTCTCTCTCTCTAAAACCTCTCTCATAGTTTCTCTCTCTTGCTCTGAAACTTTTGTCACTCGCTCTCTCTAAAAATTCGCTCACTCTCCCCAACACCTCACACTCTCTCTCTTAAACTTCTTTCTCCTCCTCCCCAGCACTCTTTCTCTCTCTCTCTTCTCTCTCACTCTCTTTAAAACTTCTTTTACTTTCTCTTAGAAACTTCTGTCTGGGCCTTTTCTCTCTTTGTCTAAAATTTATCTCTCACTAACTTTATCTCTCTCTCTCTCTCTCTATCCCTCCCCAATGCACAGATACACACTCTCCCTCTCTCTCTAAACCTTCTCTCCATGTTGCTCTCTCTAAAACTTTTTACTCTCTTACTCTCTCTAAAACCTCTTTCTCTACCTCTCTCCCTCCCTCTCACTGTCTCTATCCTCTCTCTTTTGCTCTCCCTCTCTGTTTCCCTCTCCAAAAGTTATCTTTTTCTCTCTCTCCTTCTCTCTCTCTTAAACTTCTTTCTCTCCCACTCTCTCTTTGAACAACTTCACTCTCTTTGTCTATCTCTCCCTCTCCTATAGTCTCTCACTTTCATTCTTTCTAAAGCTTTCCTCTCTCTAGCTCTCTCTCTAAAACTTCTCTCCTCTAACTCTCTCGCTCCCTTCATTCTCTCTGCTTTCCCTTAAATTTCACTCTCTCTCTCTCCCTCTCTCTCTTAAATTTCTTTTTCTCCTAGTCTCTCTATCGAAAACTTCACTTTATCTCTCTAAAAGACTTCTCTTTCTCTCAGCAATTTCACTTTCTCTCTTTGTCTACCTCTCTCTCTCGCAATCTCTCTCTAAAACCTCTCTTTCTCGCTCTCCAAATCTTCTCTTTCTCTCTCTTTGTCTCTCTCTCTTTCAATCTTTCTAAAGCTTACCTCTCTTTTTCTCTAGCTCTCTCCCTAAAACTTCTCTCTCTCTTCCTTTCTCTCCAGCTCTCTCCCTAAATATTTTCTCTTTCACTCTCTCTCTATAAAACTTCTCTCTCTCTTACTTGCCTGAAAGGACCACTCTTTCTCTCTCCTCCTCTAAAACTTCTATCATACAATGTCTCTCTCTCTTTGAATCCTCCCTCATATACTCTCTCCTCTCTCACTCTAAAACTTCTTTCCCCACTCTCTCTATATCGCTCTCTCTTTTTATCTTTTTCTATATAAAAGTTCTGCCTCTCTCTCTAGTACTCTCTAAAACTTCTTATTCAATTACTCTCTGAAATTTCTCCCCCTCTTTAAAATTTTTCTCTCTTGCTTTTCCTCTCCCTTGTGCCTCCCTCTCTCTGAAACTTCTTTTGCTTTCTCTTAAAAACATCTGTCTATCTCTTTCTCTCTTTGTCTAAAATTTATCTCTCACAACACTATCTTCTCCCTCTTTCGCTCCCTCTCTATTTGTCTCTCCAAAACTTCTTTCTCTCTTGAACTCCTTTCTCTCCCACTCTCTATAACAATAATTTTACTCTTGGTTTGTCTGTCTCTCTCCCTCTCTCTCACTCTTGCTCTTGCAGTCTCTCTCTAAAACTTCTTCTCTCTTTGTCTCTCTTTCTTTCATTCTTTCTAAAGCTTCCCGCTCTCTTTGGCTCTCTCCCTAAAACTTCTCTCTCTCTCTCACCTGATGAAAACCTTCATTCTGTCTCACCCACCCTAAAACTTCACACATACACACACTCTCTCTCCTCCACTAAAACTTCTGTTATATGCTTTCTCTCTCTCTCTGAAACCTCTCTCATATGCTCTCTCCCTCTCTCACTCTAAAACTTCTTTCTCCCCCACACTCTCTCTATCTTTGTCTCTCTATTTCTCTCTAAAACTTCTTTCTTACTCTTGCTCTTGCTCTCCCCAACACCTCCCTCTCTATCTCAAAAAATTCTCTCTTTGATTAAAACTAGTTTCACTTTCTCTCAAAACATTTTCTCTGTCTGTTTCTCTCTTTCTCTAAAATTTGTCTCTCACAAACTCCATCTCTCTCTCACCCTCCCTAACACATAGACACACACTCTCCCTTTCTCTCTGTCTCTTGCTCTAAACCTTCTCTCCATGTCACTCTAAAACTTCTCTTGCTCTCTCCTAAACTTGTTTCTCTACCTCTCCCCCTCCCTCTCTCTACCTCTCTCTCTATCTTCTCCCTCTTGCTCTCCCTCTCTGTCTCTCTCTCTAAAACTTCTCTTTCTCTCACCTTCCCTCTCTCTCTTAAACTTCTTTCTCTCCTACTCTCTCTCTCAACAACTTCACTTTCTCTCTCTCCCTCTCTCTTGCATCTCTCTCTAAAACTTCTACTTCTATTTCTCTCTCTCCCTCTCCCACTCTCCAAATCTTCTCCTTCTCTCTCTATCTCTCTTTCTTTCATTCTTTCTAAAGCTTCCCTCTCTCTCTCTCTCAAACATTTCTCTTTCTACAACTACTTTCTCTCTCTCTCTCTCTCCCTCAAATCTTCTCTTTCTCTCTCCTTGTCTCTTTCTTTCTATTTCATTCTTTCTAAAGCTTCCTTCTCTCTAGTTCTCTTCCTAAAACTTCTCTCTCTGTCTTTCTAGCTCCCTCTAAGACTTCTTTCTCTCTCACTCTCCCAAAAACTTCACTCTCTCTCTTTCTCCTCCTTTAAAATAGATCTCATGTGCTCTCTCTCTCTCTCTCTCTCTCTCTCTCTTAAACTTCTCTCATAAGCTCTCTCTATATGTCTTTCTTACTCTCTATATCTTCTCTCACTTGCACTCCCTCTCTATCTATCTCTCTTAAACTTCTTTCTCTCCCACTCTCTCTCTCATAAACTTCATTTTCTCTCTTTTTTTGTCTATCTCTCTTTCTCTCTGTAAAGTATCTCTCTACCTCTCTCTCTCTATCTGCTCTCTCCTACTCTCCCTCTCTGCCTCTCCCCCCAAAACTTCCCTTTTTCTCTCTCTCACTCTCTCTCCTAAACTTCTTTCTCTCCCACTCTCTCTCAACATGTCTCTTTCTCTCTCTTTCTATCTGTCTATCTATTTGTCTCTCTAGCTCTCTCCCTAAAAGTTCTTTCTCTTACCCACATTAAACCTTCACTCAATTCTCTCTCTCTGCTCCTCTAAAACTTCTATCATACTCTCTCTCTCTCCAAATCTTCACCTTCTTTCTCACTCCTACCTCTCTCTCTCACTCTCACTCTCTCTATCTTCTCTCTCATTTTCTCCCTCTCTGTCTCTCTCTCTCTCTTAAACTTCTTTCTCTCCCACTCTTTCTATAACTACACTTTCTCTCTTTGTCTGTCGGCCTCTCCCTTTCTCTTGTCCTTGCAATCTCTTTTTAAAACTTCTCCTTCTCTCTCTGTCTCTCATTCTTTCATTCTTTCTAAAGCTTTCCTCTTTCTCTAGCTCCGTCCCTAAAACTTCTCTCTCTCTTACTCTCTCTAAATCTTCTCTCTAGCTTGCCTGCCCTTAAGTTCACTTTTTCTCACCCTCCCTAAAGCTTTACACACACACACACAAACTCTCTCTCTCTCTCTCTCTCTCTCGTGCTCTGATGCGAACCCCACCAAGAATAACGAGACCCGTCAACGAAATTGATTCCCAAGATCGTTCTATAATCAGATTTTATAAGTGGAAACCTCGACCCGATGTTTATAAGAAAACACGAACCTTGGTATGTGGAGATGCCACAAACGGGATGGTGAACTGTTTGATGAATCGGATGAATGCTACAAGAACAAGTTCTTGATAAGTTCGAAAAGTTCTTCAAAGAATCAAAGAGAAAACTCTCAACTTTTATGTAGAAAATTGATCTGCACTTCTCAACCTTGGTATACATATATATAGCTGAGTTATTACAATTTGAAAAAGGAAACAAATAGCAAAAGGAAGGTAATCCCTATAATTATGGCATGCCAGCCTTTACAAGAGAATAATTAGCCCAATGCAATAATTGCTGAAGATATATTCTAAAAGGCTGACCAAATCCCATAAAAAAAGGAAAGTAATCCCAAATTCGCTGGGTAATAATCAGCCAAATCTGATCTCCTTGATTCTCTCAAATTCACATGCTTAAACTGAAAGTAATCCTTCCAAGTGTATAGGCTTTAATAAAAAGGTAAAATTAATCCTTCCAAGTATATGAGCTTTAGAAAAAAGGCTGAAATTACTTCACCACTTGGACAACGAAATCCACCCTTGGTCTGCACTTGAGTCTAAGTATTTGAGCCTTAAAAAGCACTCCTCAACCCAAATGTTCTGCATTAATCCATTGAAAACCTCCTTGAACCTTTTAGCTCTAGCTCTTGTAACTGGACCACTTGGAATTTGAATTGGATCAGCTGTTTCCACTATGCTTTTATGATCACGCTCTCTCTTCTCCTCCTCTAAAACTTTTGTTGTACATTTTCTCTCTCTCTCTCTGAAACCTCCCTTATATGCTCTCTCTTGCTCTAAAACTTCTCTTCCCTACTTACTTTGTCTCTCTTTGTGTCTCTCTCTCTCTAGTTCTCTCTAAAACTTCTCAGTCACTCACTCTCTCTAAAAGTTCTCTCACTCTTGCTCTTGCTCTCCCTAATACCTTCCTCTCAATCGCTGTAAAAATTTTCTTTGTTTAAAACTTCTTTCACTTTCTCACTAAAATTTGCCTCTCACTGACACCATCTCAATCTCTCTCCTTCCCCCACACATAGACATACTTTTCCTCTCCCTCTCTCTAAACCTTTTCTTCAATGTCGCTCTCTCTAAAACTTCTCTTGCTCTCCACAAACCTTCTTTCTCTACCTCTCTCTCTCTCTCTCAATCAATCTTCTCTCTCTTGGTATTGCTCTCTGTCTCTTTCTCCAGAACTTCTCTTTCGCTCTCTTTCCCTGTCTCTCTCTTAAACTTCTTTCTCTCCACTCTCTCTCTCAACAACTTTACTTTCTCTCTCTGTCTATCTATCTCTCTCTCCTCTCTCTCTCTCTTGCAACCTCTCTCTAAAACTACTCTTTCCCTCTCTCTTTGCCCCTCAAATCATCTCTTTCTCTCTTTATGCCTCTATTTCTTTCATTTTTTCTAAAGCTTCCTTCTCTCTCTAGCTCTCTCCCTAAAATATCTCTCTATTAAAACTTCTTTCTCTCCTCTTGTCTCTCTCTCTGCCAAAAACTTCACTCTCTCTCTCCTCCTTTAAAACATCCCTCATACACTGTTCCTCTCACTCTCTCTCTCTTAAACTTCTTTCTCTCCCACTTTGTAAATCAAAAACTTCACTATCTATCTTTCTAAAACTTCTTTTTTTATCTATGTTCTCCTACTTTCCCTCTTTGCCTCTCTCCTTAGAATTTCTCTTTCTCTCTCTATCTTCTACTCTCTCTCTCCTAAACTTCTTTCTTTCTCACTCTCTGTCTCAACAACTTAAGCTTCTTTCTCTTTAGCTCTCTCCCTAAAGCTTCTCTCTCACTCTCTCTCTTGCTCTCTCTAAAACTTCTCTCTCTCTAACCCACCCTAAAGCTTCACTTAATCTCTCTTTCCTCCTCTAAAACTTCTATCATATGCTGTCTCTCTCTCTCTCTCACTTTGAAACTTCTCTTTACCCCATTCTTTTTTTCTTTACATCTCTCCCTCTTAGTCTCTCTTTGCAAAACTTCTCTTTCACTCTGTCTTTCCCTCTCTCTCTCTCTCTCTCTCTCTCTCACAAACATCACTTTATCCCTCTTTGTCTCTCTCTCTCTTGTCTCTCTATTTTGCTCTCTCAGTCTCTCTCGTAGTCTCCCTCCAAATCTTCTCCATCCCTCTCTCACTCTCTCTCTATCTTCTGTCTCTTTCTTTGCCTCTCTGCCTCTCTCTCCAAAACTTAACTTTCTTTCTCTTAAACTTCTTTCTCTATCACTCTCCTTCTCAACAACTGCTCTTTCTCTCTCTTTCTGTCTATCTATTTGCCTCTCTCTTTCCCTCTCTCTCCTGTTGTCTCTCTCTAAAACTTTTCTGTCTCTCTCTCCCTCTAGATCTTCTCTTTCTCCCTCTTTGTCTCTCTTTCTTTCATTCTTTCTAAAGCTCCCCTCTCTCTCTTTAGTTCTATCCCTAAAACTTCTCTCTCTCTCTCTCTCTCTCTCTTTCCATTCCTCGCTCACTAACACTATCTTCTCTCGCTTTCTCCCCTCTCTGTCTCTCCCTTGAAAACTTCTATCTCTTTCTCTCCCTCTCACTCTCTCATAAACTTCTTTCTCTTCCACTCTCACTTTACAACTACACTTTCTCTCTTTGTCTGTTTGTCTATCTATCTCCCTCTCTATCTATCTTTCTTCTCTATCTTGCCCACCCTTTCTCTCTCACAATCCCTTTCTAAAACTTCTCTATCTCTCTCTCTCTTTCTTTATTTCCCAAATCTTCTCTTTCTGCCTCTCTGTCTCTCTCTCTTTCATTCTTTCTAAAGCTTCCCTCTCTCTCTAGCTCTTTCCCTTTAAAACTTCTCTCTCTCTCTCTCTCTCTCTCTCTCTCTCTCTCTCTCATTTCATTTTTCTAAAGCTTACTCCTCTCTAGCACTCTCCCTAAAACTTCTCTCTCTCTGGCTCACCAACACTATCTTCTCTCTTTTTCTCTCCCTCTTTGTCCCTCTCTCCAAAACTTCTCTCTCTCTCTCCCTCTCTCTATCTAAAACTTCTCTCTCTCTCTCTCTCTCTCTCTCCCTCTCTCTATCTAAAACTTCTTTCTCTCTCACTCTCTCTACAACTCCAATTTCTCTCTTTATCTATGTATCTATTTGTCTCTCTATCTCTCTCTCTATGTTTCTCTTTCTTTCATTCATTCTAAAGGTTCCTTCTCCCTGTAGCTCTCTCCCTAAAACTTCTCTCTACCTCTCGCTCTCTGAATCTTCTCTCTCCCCCTCGCTCTCTAAATCTTCTCTCTCTCTTGCCTGCCCTAAAGCTTCACTCTCTCGTTGATATGAACCCATCTAACTCCACCTCAAAAGCTAGCTCATAAGGGAAGATTTGCGAACCCATATATATAACACCAATACCTCTTCACCTAACCGATGTGAGACTTCATCATTCTTGACCCCTTTAGACTGACCAAAGTAGGGCAAGCTCTAATACGACTCTTGCTATCCCTAAAGCTTCACTCACACTCTCTCTCCTCCTCTAAAACTTTTTTCATGTGCTTTCTCTCTCTCTCTCTTCTAGAACCTCTCTCATATGCTCTCTTTCTCTCACTCTGAAACTTCTCTCTCCCCTACTCTCTCTCTGTCTCTCTATCTCTACTTCTCTCTAAAACTTCTCTATCACTCACTCTCTCTCTCTCTCTCTTTGCTCTTGCTCTCCCAACACCTCCCTCTCTCCCTCTAAAAATTCTCTTTGTTTAAAACCTCTCTTTCTCTAAACCTTCTCTCCATGTTGCTCTCCCTAAAACTTTTCTCGCTCTCTCCAAAACTTCATTCTCTACCTCTTCCTCTCTCTTTTCTCTCTTCCTCTCCCTCTCTATCTCTCTCTCTAAACTTCTCTTTCCCTCTTTCTCTCCCACTCTATCTCTTAACAACTTCACTTTCTTTCTCTCTGTCTGTCTCTCTCTTTCTATTGAGTCTCTCTCTTAAACTACTCTTTCTCTCTCTCCAAATCTTCTTTTTCTCTCTCTTTGCCTCTCTTTCTTTCACTTTTCCTAAAGCTTCCCTCTCACTCTCTCCCTAAAACTTCTTTCTCTCTCTCATCAAATCTTCTCTTTCTATCTCCTGTTTCTCTCTCTCTCTCTCTCTCAATTTCATTCTTTGTTAAGCTTCTCTCTCTAGCTCTCTCCATAAAACTTCTCTCTGTCACTCCCTCTAAAATTTCTCTCTCTCACTCTCCCAAAAACTTCTCTCTATCCCCTCCTTTAAAACATCTCTCATATGCTCACTCTCTCTCTTAAATTTCTCTCATATACTCTCTCTGTCTTTCCATCTCTCCCTCTCTCTTGTAGTCTCTCTCTAAAGCATCTCTTTCTCTATCTCTCTCTCCAAATCTTCTCACTCTCTCTCTCTCTCATTCATTCTAAAGCTTCTCTCTCTCTAGCTCTCTCCCTAAAACTTCTTTCTCTCTCACTCTCCCAAAAACTTTCCACTCTCTATTTCTTCTCGTTTAAAACATTTCTCATATGCTCTCTCTCTCTCACTCTCTGTCTCTCTCTTTATCTTCTCTCTCTTGCTCTCCCTCTTTGTTTCTCTCTCTCTTAAACTTCTTTCTCTCCCACTCTTTCACTCAAAAACTTCACTTTCTCTCTATTTGTTTATCTCTCTCTCTCTAAAACTTCTCTCTTTGTGCCTTTCCTTTTATCTTCTCTCTTCTACTCTCCCTCTCTGCCTCTCTCCCCAAAATTTCTCGTTCTCTCTCTGTCTCTCACTTTCTCCCCTAAACTTCTTTCTCTTCCACTCTCTCTCAACAACTTTACTTTCTCTCTCTAACTCTCTCCTTAAAGCTTCTCTCTCACTCTCTCTCTTGCTCTCTCTAAAAAGTCTCTCTCTCTCACCTACCCTAAAGCTTCACTCAATGTTTCTCTCTCTTCTCCTCTAAAACTTCTATCATATGCTCTCTCTCTCTCTCTCTCTATCTCGTACTCTCTCTCTAAAACTCAATCTCTCCCTCGTAGTCTCTCCTTGCAAAACTTCTCTTTCTCTCTGTCTCCCTCTCTCTCTCTTAAACTTCTTTCACTCCCACTCTCTCTCAAAAACATCACTTTATCCTTCCCTATCTTTCTCTCTCGTGTCTCTCTATTTTGATCTCTCTCTGTCTCTCTCGCAGCCTCCCTCTAAAACTTCTCTTTCTCTCTCTCCCTCTCTTCAAATTTTCTCCATCTCTTGATGATAAAATCATGGCAGATATGGCTGATCCAATTCAAATTCCAAGTAGTCCAGTTATAAGAGCTAGAGCTAAAAGGATCAAGGAGGCTTTTCAATGGATTGATGCAGAGCATTTGGGTTGAGGAGTGCTTGAGGCTTGTCCTCCTTCTTTGTATAACTCACTTTCCAAGAAGTAGAACTTGAGTTTTGGGCTATAGGTGAGTTAACCCATCCACCATATCTCCTATAGCTAACAACCAAATCCTAATCATCTTCCTCATCAAAACCAGCCCCATAATACTCTTCGTCTTCAACCCTTACTTCCCATGGTTGAACTCTTTCCCTCCTACACACATTCTGTACATTTTGTGGCTGCCTCATGCGTTCATTCTCTACCTTATCCAACTGTTCATGAACTTGTTCCATTTCCATTCTTAAAACACTTCTCATCTCTCCCATTAACGCATCCATAAGTAACTTTGGATCAACCCCTCCTGATAAACTTGTGGGAATGCCTTTGCATGTGTTGTCTAACATGTTTTTGCTGCAAAAAAAAAATGTTAGAAAATAAAAGACCTCACAAACTATTTCCCTCACCTGCTTTTCGGTCAAATACAATTCTCTCAACACTCGTGTTTTCACATAACAAATTTAGCTTTTTCCCTCTATTGCTCTTACCACTCTTGCCTTTTTCCACTCATAATTTTCTCTTTCAGTTCTTTTCAAACTTATCCAAACAAGAACAAGAACCTTTTCTAGCAACAATTCAATCACAATCTTATCAATGGTTCAAGGAAGAGTATGGAATCAAGAGAATCAATAAAATCACTAAAAAGGAGTTAAGAATACTAGAAAGGGAGTTTTTGGCAGTCTCTGACTTGTTCTTCTTTCTTTTTGCTGAATACCACATTTTTTTCTTGTTTTTTTTTCGCAGCTTTTCTTATCTTTCTTTTTTTTTGGAAGCTTTTCTTTTCTTTCTTTTTTTTTTTTTGAATATGTATAAACTGAAACTGCAATCTAACAAAAGAAAACCAAGAATATTGGCTGTAAAACTAAAATTAGATAGGCAAAACCTGAGGCTAGAACCGATGCTTTGATATCAAAATGATGCATACCCTGCCAAGAATAATGAGACCTATTAACAAAATTGATTCCCAAGACTATTCTACAATCAAATTATTGTAGGTGGAAACCTCGACCCGATTTTTATAAGAAAATACGAACCTTGGTATGTAGAGATGACACAAATGGGATGGTGAACCATTTGATAAGTTGGATGAATGCCACAAGATCAGTTTTCTAGATAAAAGTTGAGAGTTTTCTCTTTGGTTCTTTAAAGAACTTTCCAAACTTATCAAGAACTTATTCTTGTGGTGTTCATCTGACTTATCAAATGGTTCACCATCCCATTTGTGGCATCTCCACATACCAAGGTTCGTGTTTTCTTATAAACATCAAGTCAAGGTTTTCACCTACAATAATCTCATATTAGAACGGTCTTGGGAATCAATTTCATTGATGGGTTTTGTTATTCTTGGCAGGTTCGCATCATTTCAATGATGATAAAAGCATGGCTTATGCAGCTGATCCAATTCAAATTCCAAGTGGTCCAGTTACAAGAGCTAGAGCTAAAAGGTTCAAGGAGGCTTTGAGGAGTGCTTGAGGTCCTCCTTTGTATAACTCAGTTTCCAAGAAGTAGAACTTGAGTTTTGGGCTGCATGTGAGCTACCCAAATGCTTTGCATCAATCCATTGAAAGCCTCCTTGAACCTTTTAGCTCTAGCTCTTGTAATTGGACCACTTGGAATTTGAATTGGATCAACCGTATCTATCATGCTTTTATCATCATTTCTCTCTCTCACTCTCACTCTCTCTCTATCTTCTCTCTCATGCTATGCCTCTCTATCTCTCTCTCCAAAACTTATTGTTCTCTCTCTCTCTTAACTTCTTTCTCTATCACTCTATCTCTCAACAACTTCATTTTCTCTCTCTCTATGTCTATATGTCTATCTCTCTCTTTCCCTCTCTCTCTTGCAATCTCCTCTAAAACTTCTTTATCTCTCTCTTTCCCTCCAAATCTTCTCTTTCTCCCTCTCTATCTCTCTTTCTTTCATTCTTTTTAAAGCTTCCCTTTCTTTCTTTTGTTCTCTCCCTAAAACTTTTCTATTTCTCTCTCTCTCTCTCTCTCTCTCTCCAAAACTACTCTCTCTTTCTCTCCCTCTCACTCTCTCTTTAACATCTTTCTCTCCCACCTTCCCTCTACAACTACACTTTCTCTCTTTGTCTGTCTGTCTATCTATCTCTCTCGCTTTCTCCAATTTTTCTCTTTCTCCCTCTCTATCTCTCTTTCTTTCATTCTTTCTAAAGCTTTCCTCTCTCTCTAGCTCTCTCCCGAAAACTTCTCTCTCTCTTTCTCTCCCACTTGCTCACCAACACTATCATCCCTCTTTTTCTTCCCTTTCTGTCTCTCTCTCTCTCTCTTAAAACTTTGTTCTCTTGCACACTCTCTCTGCAACTGCACTTTCTCTCTTTGTCTACCTCTCTCTTCCTCTGTGTCTCTCTTTCTTTTATTCTTTCTAAAGCTTCCCTCTCTCTAGCTTTCTACCTAAAACTTCTCTCTCTCTCTCTCTCACACCTGCCCTATAGCTTCACTCTCTCTTGCTATTCCTAAGGCTTTGCTCACACTCTTTTTGTCTCCTCCTTTAAAACTTTTCTCATATGCTTTCTCTCTCTCTTTGAAACCTCTCTCATATGCTCTATCTCTCTCGCTTTGAAACTTCTCTCTCCCCCACTCTATCTTTGTCTCTCTTTCCTCATTCTCTCTAAAACTTCTCTGTCACTTGCTATCTCTAAAACTTTCTCTATCTCTCTCTCTCGCTCTTGCTCTCTGTAGCACCTCCCTCTCTCTCTAAAAATTCTATCGTTGTTTAAAATTTCTTTTGCTTTCTCTCAAAAACTTATGCTTGTCCCTTTCTCTCTTTGTTAAAATTTGTCTCTCCTTAACTCTGTCTCTCTCTTTCCCTCCTCAACACATAGGCACACACTCTCCCTCTCTCTACCTCTCTCTAAACCTTCTCTCCATGTCACTCTCCCTAAAACTTCTCTTGCTCTCTCCAAAACTTCTTTCTCTACCCCACTCCCTCCCTCTCTCTCTATACCTCTCTATCTTCTTTCTTGCTCTCCAAAGCTTCTCTTTTTCTCTCTCTCTCTCAAACTTCTTTCTCTCCTACTCTCTCTCTCAACAACATCACTTTCTTTCTCTTTCTATCTGTCTGTCTCTCTCTAAAACTACTTATTCTCTCTCTTTCTCCCTCCAAATCTTCTCTTTCTCTCTCTTTGTCTCTCTTTCTTTTATTATTTCTAAAGCTTTCCCCCTCTCTAGCTCTCTCCCCAAAACATCTGTCTCTCTAAAGCTTCTCTCTCTCTCTCTCTTCAAATCTTCTCATTCTCTCCCTTCTCTCTCTCTCACTTTTATTCTTTCTAAAGCTTCTCTCTCTAGCTCTCTCCAAAAAACTTCTCTCTTTCCCTTGCTCCCTTTAAAATTTCTTCTCTCCTACTCTCCCATAAAATTCACTCTCTCTCTCCTCCTTTAAAATATCTCTCACATACTCTCTCTCTTAAACTTTTCTCATATGCTCTCTCACTCTCTCAAACTTTTCTCATATGCTATCTCACTCTCTCTCTTATGCTCTCTCTGTATGTCTCTCTCTCACACTCTCTCTCTATCCTATCTCACTTGCTCTCCCACTCTATCTCTCTTTCCAATACTTTTCTTTCCCTGTCTCTCTTTCACTCTTTTTCTCTCTTAAACTTCTTTCGCTCCCACTCTCTCTCTCAAAAGCTTCACTTTCTATCTTTATCTGTCTATCTCTCTCTCTATTTGTTCTCACCTACTCTCCCTCTTTGCCTCTCTCCCCAAAACTTCTCTTTCTCTCTCTCTCTCTCTCTCAACAACTTCTCCTTCTCTTTCTATCTGTCTGTTTACTTGTGTCTCTCTCTATTCTCTCCCTAAGCTTCTCTCTCCTTTTAAAACTTATCTCTCTTTCTCTCTCTTCAACTTTTTCTATATAGAAGTTCTCTCTAAAACTTCTCTGTCACTTGGTCTCTCTGAAACGTCTCTCTTTCTCACTCACTCTTGCTCTACCCAACACCTCCCCCTCTCTTTATACCTTTTCTCTTTGTTTAAAACTTCTTTTGCTTTCTCTCAAAAACTTGTCTGTCTCTTTCTCTCTTTGTCAAAAATTTGTCTCTAATTAAATCTATCTCTCTCTATCTCTCCCTCCCCAATACATAGACACACACTTTCCCTTTCTCTACCTCTCTCTCTAAGCCTTCTCTCCATGTCACTCTCTTTAAAACTTCTCTCTCTCCTCTCTCTCTCTCTCTCTCTCTCTCACTCTTGCTCTCCCCAACACTCACACAATCCCTCTCTCTGCCCAACAAACTCTCTCACTCTCTCCCCCCCACTATTCTCTCTTTCTCTCTCTCATTCTGCACATCTTTGTCTTTGTCTCTCTACCTCTCCCTCTCTTGCTCCTCCTCTCAGTCTCTCTCTCCAAAACTTCTCTTTCTCTCTCTATTAAACCTCTTTTTCTCCCACTCTCTTTCTAGAAAAAAGTTATTTTTTTTCTCTGTATCTCTCTCTCTCTGTGTTTTGCTCTCTTTTTCTATCTTGTGGTCTCACTCTAAAACTTCTTTCTCTCTCTCTCTCCAAATCTTCTCCTTCTTTCTTGCTCTTGCTCACCCCAACACTCACACACATACTCTCTCTTTCTCTCTACCACTCTCTCTCTTTCTCAAGATCTCTCTCTTTGAATCCTTTTTCCAAAACTTCTCCTTCACTCTATCTCTCCCTCTCTATCCCTTAAACTTCTTTCTCTTCCACTCCCTCTACCAAAAACATCACTTTATCTCTCTCTGCCACTCTCTCTTTCAACTATTTCAATTTCTCTGCCTGTCTGCCTGTCTGTCTATCTGTCTCACTCTTTCCCTCTTTTCTCTTGCAGTCTCTCTCCAAATCTTCTCTTCCTCCCTCTTTGCCTCTCTTTCTTCATTCTTTCTAAAGCTTCCCTCTCTCTAGCTCTTGCCTAAATTCTCTCGCTCTCTTTAATATTTCTTTCTTCCTCACTCTCCCTTAAACTTTACTCTTCCTCTCCTCATTTAAAACTTCTCTCATATGTTGTCTCTCTCTCTTAAACTTCTCTCATGTGCTCTCTCTCTCACTCTCTGCCTCTCTGTCTCTACCTCTCTCTATCTTCTCTCTCTTGCTCTCCCTCTCTGTCTCTCTCTCCTATACTTCTCTTTCTCTCACCCTCTCCCTCTCTCACTCTTAAACTTCTTTCTCTCTCACTCTCTCTCAAAAACTTCACCTTTTTTCTCTGCCTATTTGTCTCTCTCTCTTTACCTCTCTCTATTTTCTCTCTCCTTTGCTCCCTCTTTGTCTCTCTTTGCAAAACTTTTCTTTCTTTCTCTCCCTCTCTCTCAATTTCTTAAACTTACTTCTCTCCCACTCACTTGCTCTCAACACCTTCACTTTTTCTCTCTGTTTATCTGTCTATCTCTCTCTCCCTCTCCTCACTCTCTCCCTTTTAGTCTCTCTTTAAAACTTCTCTTTTTCTCTCTCTCTCTCTCTAACACACTCTCTCTGTCTCTCTCTTTCTAAAGCTTCCCTCTCTTTCTCTAGGTCTCTACCTAAAACTTCTCTTTCTCTTTCTCTCTCTTGCTCTCTCTAAAACTTCTCTCTCACCTGCCATAAAGCTTCACTCACTCTCTCTGTTTGTCCTCCTCTAAAACTTCTGCCACATGCTATCTCTCCATAAAATTTCTTTCTCTCTCTTTCCCTGGCTATCTAAATCTTCTCTCTCTCTCGCCTACCCTAAAGCTTCACTCTCTCTTGCTATCCCAAGGTTTCATACACACTCTCTCTATCTCCTCCTCTAAAACTTCTCTCATATGCTCTCTCTCTTGCTTTGAAGCTTCTCTCTCCGTCACTCTGTCTTTGTCACTCTCTCTCTCTCATTCTCTCTAAAACTTCTCTCTCTCTTGCTCTTGCTCTCCCCAGCACCTCCCTCTCTCTCTAAAAATTCTTTGTTTAAAACTTCTTTTGCTTTTTCTCAAAAAGTTATGCTTTTTTTTTCTCTCTTTGTCTAAAGTTTGTCTCTCACTAACTGTATCTCTCTCCCCCTCTACAACATAGAGACTCTCTCTCTCTCTCTCTCTCTAAACCTTCTCACCTTGTTGCTTTCCCTAAAACTTTTCTTGGTCTCCAAAACTTCTTTCTCTACCTCTCTTCCTCCCTCTCTCTCTATACCTCTCTGTCTGTCTTCTCTCTCTTGCTCTTCCTCTCTGTCTCGCTCTCCAAAACATCTCTTTTTATATCTTTCCTTGTTCCTCTCTTAAACTTCTTTCTCTCCCTCTCTCTCTCTCATCAACATCACTTTCTCTCTCTTTTTTTTTGTCTGTCTCTCTCTCTTGTAGTCTCTCTCTAAAACTCCTTTCTCTCTTTGTCTCTCTCAAATCTTCTCTTTCTCTCTCCTTCTCTCTCTCACTTTCATTCTTTATAAAGCTTCTCTCTCTAGCTCTCTCCAAGAAACCTCTCTCTCTCTGTCTCTCTCTCTCTCTCTCTTGTGTGCATGTGCTCCCTCTAAAATTTGTTTTTCTCTTGCTTTCCCAAAAACTTCATTCTCTCTCACTACTCCTTTAAAACATCTCTCATATGCTCCCTCTGTATGTTTCTCTCTCTCTCTCTCACTCTCTCTCTCTATCCTCTCTCTCTTGCTCTCCCTCTCGGTCTCTCTCTCCAATACTTCTCTTTCTCTATCTCTCTCTCCCTCTTCTTAAACTTCTCTCTCCCATCTCTCTCTCAAAAACTTCACTTTTTGTCTCTAATCTATCTAGGTTCATATCATATGGTATCAGATCCTACCCTACTCTGGTCTGTGTGGGCCATGGATCTTGATTCTCTGTACGAGGACGTACAGTCTAAAGGTGTCGGGAATGATGAAGTCCCACATTGGTTAGGTAGAGAGGTCTTGGGTGTTATATATATGGGTTCGCAAACCTCTCCTTACAAGCTAGCTTTTGAGGTGGAGTTAGGTGGGTTCATATCACCCCCTAAATCTTCACTCGATCTCTATCTCTCTCTCCTCCTCTAAAACTTCTAGTATATGCTGTATCTCTCTCTGAAACTTGTATTATATGCTCCATCTCTCTCACTTTGAAGCTTCTCTCTACCCCACTGTCTCTCTCTTTTTCTCTCTCTTCAACTTTTTCTATATAAAAGTTCTCTCTCTCTTTCTCTAGTTCTCTCTAAAACTTCTTTGTCATTTGGTCTCTCTGACACTTCTCTTTCTCCCTCACTCACTCTTGCTCTCCCCAACACCTACCCCTCTCTCTCTAAAACCTCTTTCTTTGTTTGAAACTTCTTTCACTTTCTCTCAAAAGCTTTTGTCCTGCTCCTTCTCTCTTTCTCTAAAATTTGTCTCCCACTAACTTTATCTCTCTATCTCTCCCTCCCCAACACACACGGACACATACTTTCCCTCTCTCTCTCTCTCTTGTAGTCTCTTTCTAAAACTTCTCTATCTACTTCTCTTTTGCAGTCTCTTTCTAAAACTTCTCTCTCTCTCTCTCTCCCCAAATCTTCTCTTTCTGCCTCTTTGTCTCTCTTTGTTTCATTCTTTCTATGCTTCCCTCCCTCTTTAGCTCTCTCCCTAAAACTTTTCTCTCTCTTTAAAACTTCTTTCTTTCTCTTTACATCATCTCCTTCTCTCTCTCTCTCGCTTTCATTCTTTCTAAAGCTTTCCTCTCTAGCTCTCTCCCTAAAACTTTTCTCTCTCTATCTCTCTCTCTCACCAACACTATCTTCTCTCTTTTTCTCTCCCTCTCTATCTCTCTCACCAAACTTTCTCCCCCTCTCTCTCTCTTAAACTTCTTTCACTCCTACTCTCTCTCTGCAACTACACTCTCTCTCTTTGTCTATCTATCTGTCTCTCTCTCTTTACATCTCTGTTTCTTTTATTCTTTCTAAAGCCTCTCTCTATCCCTAAAACTTTCTCTCGCTCTATAAATCATCTCTCTCTCTCACTATCCCTAAGGCTTTACACACTCTTTCTCGATCTCCTCCTCTAAAACTTCTGCCATATACTTTCTCTCTCTCTCTGAAGCCTCTTTCACATGCTCTCTTTCTTGCTCTGAAACTTCTCTCTCCCCCACTTCGTCTCTCTCTCTCTCTCTCTCTCTCTCTCTCTCTCTCTCTCTCTCTCACATTCTCTCTCAAACTTCTCTGTCACTTGCCATCTTGAAAACTTCTTTCTCTCTCTTGCTCTTCTCTCCCTAACACCTCCCTCTCTCTCTAAAAATTCTCTCTTTGTTTAAAACTTCTTTCACTTTCCCTCAAAAACTTATGCCTGTCTCTTTCTCTCTTTGTCTAAAATTTGTCTCTCACTAACTCTATCTCACTCTCCCTCCCTCTACAGCATTAAAACACACACTCTCCCTCTCTCTCTACCTCTTTCTCTAAACCTTCTCTCCAGGTCGTTCTCCCTAAAACTTCTGTTGCTTTCTACAAAACTTCTCTTTCTCTCTCTTTCCCTCTCTCTCTCTTAAACTTCTTTCTCTCCCACTCTTTCTCTCAACAACATTACTTTCTCTCACTTTCTGTCTGTCTGTCACTCTCTTGTAGCCTCTCTCTAAAACTACTCTTTCTCTCCAAATCATCTTTTTCTCTCTTTTTGTCTCTCTTTCTTTCATTCTTTCTAAAGCTTCCCTCTCTCTCTCTAGCTATCTTCCTAAAACATCTGTCTTTCTAAAACTTTTTTCTCTCTCTCCAAATCTTCTCTTTCTCTCTCCTCTCTCTCTCTCTCTTACTTTCATTCTTTCTTAAGTTTCTCTCTCTTGCTCCCTCTAAAATTTTTTTTCTCTTGCTCTCCCAAAAACTTCACTCTCTCTCTCCTACTTTGAAACATCTCTCATATGTTCTCTCTCTCTCTCTCTTTCTCTTGAAATTCTCTTATATGCTCTCTCTGCATGTGTCTCTCTTTCTCTTAAACTTCTCTCATATGCCCTCTTTGTATGTCTCTCTCTCTCACTCTCTCTCTTGCTCTCCTTCTCTGTCTCTCTCTCTAATACTTCTCTTTCTCTCAAAAACTTCACTTTCTTTCTCTATCTGTCTATCTTTCTCTCTCTACCTCTCTCTCTATCTGCTCTCACCTACTCTCCCTCTTTACCTCTCTCCCTAAAACCTCTCTTTCTCTCTCCCTTTCCCAATCTCTCTCCCCTAAACTTCTTTCTCTCCCATTCTCTCTCTCAACAACTTCACCTTCTCTATCTGTCTATTAGTCTATCTGCCTATGTCTCTCTAGCACTCTTCCTAAAGCTTCTCTCTCTGCTGCCTTAAATCTACACTTAATCTCTCCCTTTGAATCCTCTCTCATTGCTCTCTCTCTTACTTTGAAACTTCTATTTACTGCACACACTCTCTATCTTTCTCTCTCTTCAACTTTTCTATATAAAAGTTCTCTCTCTCTCACACACTTGCTCTCGCTCTCCCCAACACCTTCCCCTCTCTCTCTAAAACTTCTCTCTTTGTTTAAAACTTCTTTTGCTTTCTCTCAAAATCTTCTATCTGTCTTTTTCTCTTTGTTTAAAATTTGTCTCTTGCTAACTCTATCTCTCTTTGTCTCTCCCTTCCTAACACACAGACACACACTTTCCCTCTCTCTACCTATCTCTTTAAACCTTCTCTTCATGTCACTTTCTCTAAAACTTCTTTCTCTCAATCTCTATCTTGCTCTCCCCAACACTCATACACTTGCTCTCTATCTACCCAATAATCTATCTCACTCTCCCTCCCCCTCACTCTCTCTTTCTACCTCTCTCTCTCTCTCATTCTCTAGATCTCTATCTCTGTCTCTCTACCTCTCTCTCTCTTGCTCCCCCCTCAATATCTCTCTCCAAAACTTCTCTTTCTTTCTATCTCAAACCTCTTTCTCTCCCACTCTCTTTCTTGAAAAAATGTTAGTTTATCTCTCTCTCTCTCTCTCTCTCTCTCTCTCTCTCTCTTTCACTTTCTATCTAGTGATCTCGCTCTAAAACTTCTTTTTCTCTCTCACTCTCTCTCTCTCCAAATTTTCTCCTTCTCTCTAGCTCTTGCTCTCCCCAACACTCACACACACTCTCTCTCTTTCTCTCTACCACTATCTCTTTCTTTCCAAAACTTCTCTCTCTGTCTCCCTCTCTCACTTAAACCTCTTTCTCTTCCATTCCTTCTCTCAAAAACATCACATTATCTCTCCCTATTGTGCTCTCTCATCTCTCTATTTTGCTCTCTTTGTCTCCCTTGCTGCCTCGTCCCAAACTTCTCTTTCTCTCTCTCTCACACTCTCACTTTCTATCTCTCTCTCTCTTTCCCCCTCTCTCTTAAACTTCTTTCTCTCCCACTCTCTCTTAACAACTTCAATTTCTCAGTTAGTCAATTAGTCTATCTCTCTCTCTTTCCCTCTTCTCTCTTGTAGTGTCTCTCTAAAACTGCTCTCTCTCTCTCTCTCTCTCCAAATCTTCTGTTCCTCCCTCACTGCCTCTCTTTCTTTCATTCTTTCTAAAGCTTCCCCTCTCTCCCTTTAGCTCTTCTCCTCAAACCTCTCTCTCTCTAACTCTCTTTAAAATTTCTTTCTCTCTCACTCTCTCTCTCCTACTTTAAAACTTCTCTCATATGTTCTCTCTTTGTCTTAACCTTCTCCCATATCCTCTCTCTATCTCTATGTCTCTCTTTCTTGTTCTCCCTCTCACTCTTTCCCTCTCTGTCTCTACCTCTTTCTCTATCTTCTCTCTCTTGCTCTCCCTCTCTGTCTCTCTCTTGAATACTTCTCTTTCTCTCTCACTCTCTCTCTCTTAAACTGCTTTCTCTCCCACTTTCTCTCAGAAATATCACTTTCTCTCTCTGTCTGTTTTTCTCTCTCTTTACCTCTCTGTATCTTCTCTCTCCTACTCTCCCTCTTTGTCTCTCTCTCCAAAACTTCTCTTTCTCTCTCTCCCTCTCTCTTAATCTCTTAAACTTCTTCTCTCCCACTCATTCACTCTCAACAACTTCACTTTCTCTCTCTATCTATCTGTCTGTCTCTCTCCCTCTCCTCACTCTCTCTCTCACAATCTCTCTTTAAAACTTCTCTTTCTCTCTCTCGCTCCCTCTAAAACTTCTTTTTCCCTGGCTCTCTCTAAAACATTCTTTTCTCTTGCTCTCCTTGAAACTTATCTCTCTCTACTTTTCTGTCTCCCTTACACACTCTTTCTCTGTCTCTCTCTTTCTAAAGCACCCGTCTTTCTCTCTAGTTATCTTCCTAAAACTTCTCTCTCACTCTCTCTCTTTGTCCTTCTCTAAAAGTTCTACCACATACTGTCTCTCTCTCTGAAACCTCTTTGATACACTATCTCTCTTGCTTTGAAACTTCTTTGTCCCCTACTCTCTCTTTCCCTTCATCTTTTTCTATATAAAAGTTCACACTCTCTAGTTCTTTCTAAAACTTATGTATCACTTCCTCTTTCTAAAACTTCTCTCTCTCACTCTCACTCTTCCTAACAACTCCCTCTCTCGCTAAAACTTTTCTCTTGTTTAAAACTTCTTTTGCTTTCTCTCAAAATCTTCTAATTGTCTCTTTGTCTCTATGTCTAA
The DNA here is from genome assembly GCA_037013595.1 of Dicorynia guianensis. NCBI lineage: Eukaryota > Viridiplantae > Streptophyta > Magnoliopsida > Fabales > Fabaceae > Dicorynia > Dicorynia guianensis. The sequence continues at coordinate 10,999,048 of JASUAB010000015.1, forward strand.
AATTTGTCTCACACTAACTCTCTCTCTCTCTCTCTCTCTCTCTCTCTCTCTATCCCTCCCTAATGAACAAACATGCACTTTCCCTCTCTCTAAACCTTCTTTGCATGTTGTTCTCTAAAACTTCTCTCTCTCTATCTCTTCCCCTCCTTAACACGGTTTTCTCTCTCTTTTCTCTTGCTCTTGCTCTCCCAACACACACACACACTCCCTCTCTCTTTGCCCAACAAACTCTCACACTCTCTCCCCTCACCATTCTCTCTCTCTCTCTCTCTCTCTCTCTCTCTCTCTCTCTCTCGTTCTCCCTAACACTCGCACACTTCCTCTCTCTCTGCCCAACAATCTCTCTCACTCCCCCCCCACTATTCTCTCTGTAAAAATTCTCTCATTCTCTACATCTGTCTCTCTTTATCTTCTCTCTCTTGCTCGCCCTCTCAGTTTCTCTCTTCAAAACTTCTTTCTCCCTCTCTTAAACCTCTTTCTCTTCCATTCTCTCTCTCACAAAAAACTTCACTTTATCTCTCTCTCTCTATTTTGCTCTCTCTCTCTCTCTGTGTCTCTCTCTCCAAATCTTCTTCTTTTTCTCACTCTTGCTCTTGCTCTCCCCAACACGCATACACTCTCTCCCTACATAACAATTTGTCTCTCCTTGTTTCTCTCTATCTCTCTCTTTCTCCATATCTCTCCCCCTTAGTCTTTCTTTCCAAAACTTCTCTTTTGCTTTATCTTTCCCTCCCTCTCTCTCTCTTAAACCTCTTTCTCTTCCACACTCTCTCTCAAAATAATCACTTTATCTCTCTCTATCTCTTTGTCTCTGTGTGTCTCATTGTTTTGCTCTCTCTATCTCTCTTGTAGTCTCCTTCGCAAACTTCTCTTTCTTTCTCTCTCTCCTTCTCTCTCTCACTCTTACTCTCTATCTTCTCTCTCCTTCTCTCTTTCTTAAACTTCCTTCTCTCCCACTTTCTCTAAAAACAATTATATCTCTCTCTATCTGTTGATCTGCCTCTCTCTTCCCCCCCCTCTCTCTCTGTGTCTTTCTCTTTCTCTCGTAGTCTCTCCCTAAAACTTCACATACTCTCTCTTCTCCTTTAAAACTTCTCTCATATGTTGTCTCTCTCTCTCTCTTAAACTTCTCTTATATGCTCTCTCTCTTCTTGTCTCTTTCTCTCTCACACTCTATCTCTCTATCCATTTTCTCTCTCTTGCTTTCCTTCTCTGAGTCTCTCTCCAATACTTCTCTTTCTCTCCCACTCTCTCTCCCAATAACTTCACTTTCTCACTCTGTCTATCTGTCTCTCTTAAATTTCTCTCTCTCTCCCTCTCTCTCTCTCTCTTGCTCTTGCTCTCTCCAACACTCACACTCTCCCACTCTCTCCCCCCCACCATTCTCTCTCTTCCTCTCTATACCCCTCTCTATCTTCTCTCTCTTGCTCTCCCTCTCTGTCTTTCTCTCCAAAACTTCTTTTTCTCTCTATTGAGCCTCTTTCTCTCCTACTCTCTCTCTCTTGCAGTCACCCTCTAAAGTTACTCTTTCTCTCTCTCTCTCTCTCTCTCACTCTCAAATCTTCTCCTTCTCTCTCTTGCTCTTGCTCTTCCCAACACTCACCGCACTCTCTCTCTCCCTGCCCAACAATTTCTCTCTTGTTTCTCTCTACCTCTCTCTCTCTCTCTCTCTCTTTCCCTCTATGTATCTCTCTTTCTCTACATCTCTCCCTCTTAGTCTCCCTGTCGAAAACCTCTCTTCCTCTTTCTCTCCTTAAACTTCTTTCTCTCCCACTCTCTCTCTCAAAAACATCACTTCTGCTCTCATTGTCTCTTTCTCTGTTTTGCCCTCTTTGTCACTCTTGCAGTCTTCCTTCAAAACTTCTTTTTCTCTCTCACTGACTCCCTCTAAACTTCTCCTTCTCTCTCTTGCTCTTTGATATGAACCCACCTAACTCCACCTCAAAAGCTAGCTTGTAAGGGGAGGTTTGCGAACTCATATATATAACACCCAAGACCTCTCTACCTAACCAATGTGGGACTTCATCATTAGGTTCCTAACTCCTCTACCTCATCCACCATATCTCCTATTGTTAACAATGGAATCCTGATCATCTTCCTCATCAAAACTAGCTCCATAATACTTTTCATCTTCAACCCTTACTTCCCTTGGTTGAACTCTTTCCCTCCTATGCACATTCTGTACATTTTGTGGTTGCCTTGTGCATTCATTCTCTACCTTATCCAACCGTTCATGAACTTGTGCCCTGTACATTTTTTTTTTTTTTTGCTTCAAATACAATTCTCTCAACACTTGTGTTTTCACACAATAAATTTGGCTTTTTCCCTTTATTGCTCTTACCACTCTTGCCTTTTTCCACTCATAATTTTCTCTTTCAGTTCTTTTCAAACTTATCCAAACAAGAACAAGAACCTGTTCCAGCAACAATTCAATCATAAGCTTATCAATGGTTCAAGGAAGAGTATGGAATCAAAAGAATAAAAAAAATCACTAAATGGGGAGTTTTTTTTGGCAGTTTCTGACTTGTTCTTCTTTCTTTTTGCTGAATACTACTTTTTTTTCTTTTTTTTGCTGCTTTTCTTTTCTTTCTTTTTTTTGCTGAAGCTGTTCTTTTCTTTCCTTCTTTTTTTTTTTGGCTGAAGCTCTTCTTTTCTTTCTTTCTTTCTTTTTTTTTTTTTGCTGAAGTTCTTCTTTTCTTTCTTTTTTTTTTTGAATATGTATCAACTGAAGTTGGAATCTAAACAAAAGAAAACAAGAATATTGGCTGCAAAACTAAAATTGGATAGGCAAAACTTGAGACTAGAACATTGTCATTTTCACTGAAACTTTTCTCTCCCTGTGACATTTTTCTATGTTTCTCTCTGAAACTTCCCTCTCTCTTGCTGTCTCTAATACTTCTCTCTCTCGCTATCTATCACTCTTGCTCTCTCTGTCTCTAAAACTACCATCTCTCTCTAAATCTCCTCTTTCTCTATTTCTCTCTCTCTCACACTATAGCTAACTTCACCCTCTGTGTCTCTCTCTAAAACCTCCCTTTCTCTCCATCTTTATGTCTCTAAAACTTCTTTGTTTCCCCTCTCTCTCTACTCTCTTAGTTGCTTTGAAAGTTCACTCTTTGTCTCTCCCACACTCTATCTCTCCCGCTCTCTTTGAATCATCTCTCTCCCTCTCTCTCTCTGTCTCTGTCTCTCTCTCTCTCTCTTTCTTTCTCAATTTCTCTGAAACTTCCCTCCCTCCCACCCTCTCTCTCCCTCACTCCTTTGAAACATCTCCCTTTCTTTCTCTATCTCTCTCTCTCTAACATTTCTTTTTCAATCTTTCTCTCTTTCTCTCTCCCTATCTAAATGTTCACACAGACACTCTCCCTTGCTCTCTCAGTGTCTCTCCTTCCCTCCCTTCCTCTCTCTCTCCAACATTTTCTTTCACTCTTTATCTCTTTCATTGTCTGAAGGATCACACACTCTCTTCCTCTCTCTCTTCGTCTCTCTCACTCTCCCTAAAACTTCTCTCTTACTTCCCTTTATCACACTCTCCCCCTCTCCTTCTCTCTTGCTCTCTAAAACTTCTCTCTACCTCTACCTCTCCTTCTTCTTCTTCTTCTTCTTCTCTCTCTCTCTCTCTCTCTCTCTTTCTTGCACTCCTTGAAAATTTTCTCTCTCTCTTGATCTCTTGAAACTTCTCTCTCTTTCTCTCTCTATGTGAAACTTTGCTTTCTTAGTCATCTGAAAGTGCAATCTCTCTCTCTAAAACTTCTATGTCTCTTTGTCTCTCTCTATCTCTTGCTCTCTCTAATACTTTTCTCTCTCTCTCTCTCTTTCTCACTCTTTGAAACTTCCCTCTCTGTCTCTCTCTCTAAAACTTCTCTTTCTCTCTCTCTTTCTCACTCTTTGAAACTTCCCTCTCTGTCTCTCTCTCTAAAACTTCTCTTTCTCTCTTTCTCTCTTAGTCTAAAACTTCTCTTTTGCTCTTTTTCACTCTCTCTCTCCCTCACTCCTCTGGAACATCTCCCTTTCTCGATCTCTTTCTCTAACATATCTCTCTCTCTAATGTTTCTCTTTCACTCTTTCTCTCTATCTGAAGCTTCACACACACTCTCTCTCTCTCTCTCTCTCTCTCTCTCTCCCTCACTCATCTAGAAAATCTCCCTTTCTCTTTCTATCTCTCTTTCTAATGTTTCTCTTCCACTCTTTCTCTCTCTGTCTAAAGGTTCACTCACTCTCTCTCTTTCTCTCTGTCTTGCTCCCTCTCTTCCACTCTTTTTGAAACTCTCTCTCTCTCTGACTTTCCCTCTATCTCTCTCTCCCCTCACACTTTCTCTCTTTGTAACTTCTCTCTCTACCTCTATTGCTCTCCCTGAAAATTCTCTTTCTCTTTCCCCGTCTCTTTCTGTCTTGGTCTCTCTAAAACTTTTTTCTCTTTCTCTCTCTCTTGGTCATTTGAAAGTTCTATCTCTCTCCTACTCTCTCAATAAAACTTTTATGTCTCTTTATGTCTCTCTATCCCTCATTCTCTTTGATACTTTTCTCTCTCTCATTTTCCCTCTGGAACCTCTCTCCCTCTCTCTCTCTTTGTGTGTAAAACTTCTTTTTCACTCTCACTCTTGGTCTAAAACTTCTCTTTTGCTCTTTCTCTCTCTCTATGAAGGTTCAGACTCTCTCTCCCTCTGTCCCTCTTTCTCTCCCTTTTTTTCTATCTCTCTCTATGCCTGTCTCTCAATCTCACTCTTTCTCTCTCTAAAACTTTGGTCTCTCTCTCTCTCTCTCTAAAAATTCCCTCTTTTTTATTCTCTCTGAAACTTCTCTCTTTCTCATTGGGAGCATCTTGATGAAGTCCCACATTGGTTAGGCAGAGAGGTCTTGGGTGTTATATATATAGGTTTGTAAACCACCCGTTACAAGCTACCTTTTGAGGTGGAGATAGGTGGGTTCATATCATATGGTATTAGCGCCTACCCTAGTCTGGTTAGTATGGGCCATGGATCTTGGTTCTCTATACGAGGACATATAATCTAAAGGGGTTGGGAATGATGAAGTCCCACATTGGTTACGCAAAGAGGTCTTAGGTATTATATATATAGATTCGCAAACCTCACCTTACAAGATAGCTTTTGAGGTGGAGTTAGGTGGGTTCATATCATATAGTATCAGAGCCTACCTTGCTCTAATCGGTGTGGGCCATGGATCTTGGTTCTCTGTATAAGGACATACAGTCTAAAGGGGTTGGGAATAATGAAGTCCCACATTGGTTAGGCAAAGAGGTCTTAGGTGTTATATATATGGGTTAGCAAACCTCCCCTTACAAGATAGCTTTTGAGGTGGAGTTAGGTGGGTTCATATCATATGGTATTGGAGCCTACCTTGCTCTGGTTGGTGTGGGCCATGGATCCTAGTTCTCTGTATGAGGATGTACAGTCTAAAGAGGTCAAGAATGATGAAGCCCCACATTGGTTAGGCAAATAAGTCTTGGGTGTTATATATATAAGTTCGCAAACCTCCCCTTACAAGCTAGCTTTTGAGGTGGAATTAGGTGGATTCATATCAATATTGGCTGTAAAACTAAAATTGGATAGGCAAAACCTGAGACTATAACTAGTGTTCTGATACCAAAATGATGCAAAGCCCACCAAGAATAACGAGACCCATTAACGAAATTAATTCCCAAGACCGTTCTACGATCAGATTTTTTATAGGTGGAAACCTTGACTTGATATTTATAAGAAAACACGAATCTTGATATGTGGAGACACCACAAATGGGATGGTGAACCATCTGATAAGTCGGATGAACATCACAAGAACAAGTTCTTGATAAGTTTAGAAAGTTCTTTAAAGAACCAAAGAGAAAACTCTTAACTTTTATCTAGAAAATTGATCTATGTTAGAGATAAGGCACTGCTTAGGCTGCTTGTCTTGGTGTGTGCAGGTGCAGTGCTTAAAGAGTCTCGTGTGGTTGTGATCTTGCATTATTAATCTTGTCTTCAGTTTATTACTTAGGGACATTAGTGTAATTCAGCAATTGAGTCTTAGTCTATAAATTGTAATCTCAGCTACATCATTTGTAGATTAATTCATTTGAATCAGATTTACGTTTCAGAACTTTCACATCTAGGAGTTCTGAGTTTTCTTTCTTTCTTCTTTCTTGCACCTTCCTTCTAAGATTCTTGAGAACTTCAACAATCTAAACTTCTCAGCCTTGGTATACATATATATAGGCTGAGTTATTATAATTTGAAAAGGAAACAAATAGTAAGAGGAAGGTAATTCCTAGAATTATGAAACTTCTGTCTGTCTCTTTCTCTCTTGGTCTAAAATTTGTCTTTCACTAACTCTATCTCTCCCTCTCTTGGTCTAAAACTTCACTTTCTCATACTAAGTCTATCTTTCCCTCTCTCTTAAACTATCTCTCCCACTGTTTCTCTAGAAAGCTTAACTTTCTAGTCTCTCTATCCAAAACTTCTCTTTCTCTCTCACTCATACTCTCTCTTCAATTTTTTTCTCTCCCACTCTGTCTTAAACTTCTTCCTCTATCACTCTCTCTCTCAAAAACTTTACTTTATATCTCTGTTTGTCTCTCCCCCTCTTGTAATCTCTCTCTAAAACTTTTCTCTCTTTTTGTTTTGCTCTCTCTCTCTCTCTCTCTCTCTCTCTCTCTCTCTCTCTCTCTCTCTCTTGCAGTCTCCCTCTAGAACTTCTCTTTATCTCTCTCTCCAAATATTCTCCTTCTCTCTGTCTCGCTCTTTCATTCTCTCTAAAGCTTTCATATCTCTCTCTCCACCTCCTCAAACCTTTTGATCTCTCTATCTTCTCACTCCTACTCTCCCTCTCTGTCTCTCTTTGCAAAATTCTCTTTCTCTCTCTCTCCCTCTCTCTTAAATTTCTTTTGCTCCCACTCTCTCTCAAATACTTCACTTTCTCACTTACTCTATCTCTCTCTCTCTCTCTCCAAATGTTTCTCTTTCTCTCTTGCTTTCATTATTTATAAAGCTTCCCTCTCTCTCTAGATCTCTCCCTAAAACTTCTTGCTCTCCCTAAAAACTTCAATCTCTATCTCTCACTAAATCTTTCTCTCGCCAACACATACACACACTCTCCCTCTCTCTAAACTTTCTCTAGGTTGCTCTTTTTGAACTCTCCCCACTCTCTCTCTTTCTTGCTCTGTCTGTCAATCTATTCTCCTCTCTCAAGTCTCTCTCAAAAACTTCTCTTTCTCTCTCTCTCTCTCTCTCTCCAAATGTTCTCTTTCTCTCTCTCTATCCCTCTTTCTTTGCTTCTTTCTAATGTTTCCCAGATCAGTTTCAGTTTTCTCTTTGGTTCTTTGAAGAACTTTTCAAACTTATTAAGAACTTGTTCTTGTGGTGTTCATCCGACTTATCAAATGGTTCACCATCTCATTTGTAATATCTCTACATACCAAGGTTTGTGTTTTCTTATAAATAGCAGGTTGAGGTTTCTACCTACAAATTTGATTGTAAAATAGTCTTGGGAATTAATTCTATTGTTGGGTTTCATTACTCTTGGTGGGGTTCGCATCACTCGTGCTCTGTCTCTCTCTTTCTCAACTCTATCACTCTCTCTCTCTACCTCTCTCGCTATCATCTGTTTCCTGTTCTCCCTCTCAGTCTCTCTCTCTAAATCTTCTCTCTTTCTTTCTATTTTACTCTCTCTTTCTCTCCTGAGTCTCCCTCTAAAATTCTCTTTGCCTCTCTCTCTCTCCAAATCTTCTCCTTCTCTCTCACTCTTTCATTCTTTCTAAAGCTTCCTTCTCTCTCTATCTATCTCTCCCCCTCCCTAACACTCTTTCTGCCTCTATCTTCTCTCTCCTATTCTCCCTTTCTGTCTCTCTCTGCAAAATTCTCTTTCTCTCTTCCCCTCTTAAACTTCTTTCTCTCCCACTCTTTCTCCCAAAAACTTCTCTCTCTCTCTCTCTCTCTCTCTCTCTCTTTCCCTCTCTCAAAAACTTCCCTCTCTCTCTCCAAATGTTTCTCTTTCTCTCTGTCTCTCTCTCCAAAACTTCTCTTTGTCTCTCTCACCCTCTCTCTCTCTTAAACTTCTTTGTCTCCCACTCTCTCTCTCAACAACTTCACTTTCTCTCTGTCTTCACCCTCTTGCTCTTCCTCTCTATCTCTCTCTCCAAAGCTTTCTCCTTCTCTCTCTTCTCTTCCTCTTAAACTTCTTTCTCTCCCACTCTCTCTTTCAAAATCTTCACTTTCTCCCTTTGTCTGCCTCTCTCTCTTGCAACCTCTCTCAAAAATCCCTCCATCTCCAAATGTTCTTTTTCCCTCCCTCCATCTCTCTCTCCTCCATGGTTTTATTTTTTCTAAAGATCCCTCTCTCTCTAGCTCTCCCCCTAAAACTTCTTGCTCTCTCTCTTACTCTTCCTAAAACTTCAGTCTCTCTTAGTCTCCTCCTCCTAAACTTCTCCCACACATTTTCTCTCTCTAAAACTCTCTCATAAGTTGTCTCTCTCTCTCCCTCTTGCTCTCCCCAACACCTCCCTCTCTTTCTAAAACTTCTCCCTTTGTTTAAAGCTTCCTTTGCTTTCTTTTAAAAACTTCTGTTTGTCTCTTTCTCTCTTGGTCTAAAATTTGTCTTTCACTAACTTTATCTCTCCCTCTCTCTCTTGGTCTAAAACTTCACTTTCTCTCACTAAGTCTATCTTTCCCTCTCTCTTAAATTATCTCTCTCCCTCTTTCTTTAGAAAGCTTAACTTTGTTTGTCTGTTGATCTCTCTCTCTCTTTCTCTACATCTATCTCTCACCCTCTCACCCTCTCACCCTCTCTACCTCTCTCTCTCTATCTTCTCTCTCTTGCTGTCCCTCTTAGTCTCTCTCTCCAAAGCTTCTCTTTCTCTCTCACTCACACTTTCTCTCTCTTAAATTTTTTTCTCTCCCAGTCTCTCTTAAACTTCTTCCTCTATCACTCTCTCTCTCAAAAACATCACTTTATCTCTCTGTTTGTCTCTCCCCCTCTTGTAGTCTCTCTCTAAAACTTTTCTCTCTTTTTGTTTCGTTCTCTCTCTCTCTTGCAATCTCCCTCTAGAACTTCTCTTTGTCTCTCTTTCCAAATCTTCTCCTTCTCTCTCTCTCTCTCTCTCTCTCTCATTCTTTCTAAAGCTTTCAATCTCTCTCTCTCCACCTCCCCAACACTCTTTCTCTCTCTATCTTCTCTCTCCTACTCTCCCTCCCTATCTCTCTTTGCAAAATTCTTTTTCTCTCTCTCTCCTTCTCTCTTAAACTTCTTTTGCTCCCACTCTCTCTCTCAAAAACTTCACTTTCTCTCTTAGTCTGTCTCTCTCTCTTCTCTTTCTCTCTTGCTTTCATTATTTATAAAGCTTCCCTCTCTCTCTCTCTAGCTCTCTCTCTAAAACTTTTTGCTCTCCCTAAAAACTTCAATCTTTGTCTCTCACTAAATCTTTCTCTGCCCCAACATATACACACACTCTCACTCTCTCTAAACTTTCTCTATGTTGGTCTCCTTGAAACTTTCTCTCTCTCTTTCCCTCTATTTCTCCCCCTCTCTATCTTCTCTCTCTGTCTTTCTATCTCTCTCTCTCTCTCTTGTAGTCTCTCTCTAAAACTTCTCTCTCTCTCACCAAATCTTCTCTTTCTCTCTCTCTCTCCCTTTTCTTTCATTCTTTTTAAAGCTTCCTTGTCTCTAGCTCTCTTCCTAAAACTTCATGCACAGTCTCTCTCTCCTCCTTTAAAATGCCTCTCTTACTCTGTCTCACTTTTCCTCTTAAAGTTCTCTCTTATATTGTCTCTCCCCCCTTTTCTGTAAATAAGTTCTCTCCCCCTCTCTAGCTCTCTCTAAAATTTCTCTCCCTTACTTGCTTTCTCTAAAACTTCTCTCTCTCTTAAACTTCTTTCTCTTATACTCTCTCTCAAAAACATCACTTTTTCTCTGTCTGTCTGCCTCTCTCTTTTCTATGAAAAAGTTCTTTGTCCCTCTCAAGCTCTCCTTAAAACTTCTCTTTCACTTAATCTCTTTGGAGCTCCTCCCTCTATATAAAAGTTCTATCTCTTTCTTCACAGCACCCTTTCTTTATCTCACTCTCTCTCCCTGCTCTCTCTGCCCCTGACACACTCTTTCTCTTTCTCTTGCTCTCACACTACCCAACACTTACACTCACTCTCCCCACCTAACAATCTCTCTCTCTCTTTTCAACAGCTCTCCCTCTTAGTCTCTCTCCAAAATTTTCTTTTCCTCTCTCCTTTTCTCTCTCTTAAACTTCTTTCTCTCTCAGTCTCAAAAACATCACTTCATTTCATTTGTCTCTCTTTCCCTCTCTCTGTTTTGCTCTCTCTCTCTATCTCTCTCATGGTCTCCCTCCAAAACTTTTCTTTCTGTCTCTCTCCACCTCTCTTTCTCCCTGTCTCTCTCTCTCCTACTCTCACTCTCTCTTTCTCTCTCTATCTTCTCCCACTTGCTCTCCCTCTCTGTCTCTCTGTCCAACACTTCTCTTTCTCTCTCTCCTTCTCTCTTTCTTAAACTTCTTTCTCTCACAATTTCTCTCACAAAAACTTGATTTTTCTGTCTTTCTGTCTCTCTCTCTCTGCTTATAGTCTCTCTCTAAAACTTCTCTGTCTCCCTCTTTCCAAATCTTCTCTTTCTCTCTCTGTTACTCTTTGTTTTATACTTTCAAAGCTTCCCTATGTCTCTTTAGATCTTTCCCTAAGACTTCTCTTTCTTGCTCTCTCTAAAACTTTTCTCTTTCTCCCTCTCCCTAAAACTTCACACTCTCTCTCTCCTCCTTTAAAACTTCTCTCATATGCTATTTCTCTCTTAAACTTCTCTCATATGCTCTCTGTCTCTATCTCTACCTCTCTCTCTATCCATCTTATCTCTCTTGCTCTCCCTCCTTGTCTTTCTCTCTTCAATACTTCTCTTCTCTTTCTCTCTGTTAAACTTCATGTTCTCTTTTCCTATCTATCTGTCACTCTCAGTCTTTCTCTCACATGCAGGCAATCTTTTTCGATAACTTCTCTTTCTCTCTCTCACTCTCTCTTGCTCACTCCCTAAACCTTCTCTCTCTTTATCTCTTAAAACTTTTGCTTTCTCTTTATGAACTTCTATCTCTCTCTTTCTCTTTTTGTCTAAAATTTATCTGTCACTAACTCTCTTCCCCCTAACACACTCTCTGCCTCTCTCTCTCTCTCTCTCTCTCTCTCTCTCTCTCTCTCTCTCTCTCCTCTCCCTCTACTTCTGTCTCTCCTTCCCCCTCACTCTAGCTCACTCCTTAATCCTTCTCTCTCTCTAAAAGTTCTCTCTTTGTTTAAAACTTCTTTTGGTTTCTCTCTAAAACTTCTATCTCTCTCTTCCTATCATTGCCTAAAATTTGTCTCTCACTAATTCTCTCTCTTTCTCCCCAAAACACACACACTCTCCCTCTCTACCCTTTTTTCTAAACATTCTCTCTATATTACTTTCTCTTTGTTAGAGAAAAGGGTTTAGTTCAGCAGCTGCAGGCTTGTCACGTGGAGTATGTTAGTAATCTGTTAGGCCTAGTCTTTGTTCTGTTAGCAATCTCTTAGTCTGGTCTTGGTTTAGTTTATTAGTTAAGGACATTAGTGTAATTCAATAATTAAGTCCTAGCCTAAAAATTGTAATCTCTGCTATATCATTTGCAGAATAATAGATTGAATCACAGTTTCCTTTCCTGAACTTTCTTATCTAAAAGTTCTTGAGCTTTCTTTCTTTCTGAAGTTCTTGAGAATTCCAACATGGTATTAGAGCTTTGATTCAATGGGAGAAAATTTAAATTCGTTCTCTCTAGCATCTCTGAATGCTTCACTAGTTTCTTTTATACACTCTATTTCTGTGAAATTAGACAGCAATTCCTATCTACTCTGGAAACAGCAAGTTCTTGTAGCCATCAGAGGGCATGAACTAGAGAAATACATCAGTGGTGGTCAAGAAGTGCCATCAAGATTTGCAGTAGATGAGCAAGGAAGAGTTCTTGGGATCTTGAGTCAGCAGTATGTTCTTTGGAAGAAGCAAGATCAGCTCTTGCTATCTTGGCTCCTGTCAATGATGTCAGAAAATATCCTTACAAGGATGGTGGGATGTGAATACTCATACCAGGTCTAGGAAAAGGTAGAAACTTTCTTTGCCTCTCATACAAAGGCAAAGATCAAGTAGTTCAAGTCGCAGTTACAAACTATGAAGAAGGGATCCATGACAGCTACTGAGTATCTTTTAAAGATTAAGAATCTTGTTGATTCTTTGGCTTCAGTTGGTTATGTAATTACAGAAAATAATCATATAGAGGTGATTCTTGATGATCTTTCCTTAGAATACGATGGTTTTGTTACATCCATTCTCTCTAGAACTGATCCACATTCAGTAGAAGAAATTGAAGCATTATTGCTTGCACAAGAAAATAGAATTGAGAAACATCATAAAGAAGTAGAGGCTATGATAGTAAATCTTACTACACGTCCTCAGAGTTACAATGTAAACAGAAATGGTCATCAAGGTTTCCCTAGTCAGTATGCAAATAGAGGAAGGTTTGGAGGCAGAAGAAATTTTTTTAGAGGTAGATATAACAATGGGCGATTTTTTTTTAGAGGTAGAGGAGGTTATAACAATGGGCGGTTTGCTAGTAGGAATGGAAGGTTTTCTGATAAAAGCAACATTCAATGCCAATTATGTGGGAGATATGGACATCAGTCCTGGAATTGTTATCACAGATTTGATGAAAGTTTTCAAGGACCAGCTCAATTTTTGAGCCACTTCAGCAAGACAGTCAATGGCAGTATCAGAAACACACCCTATGCAATGCTCACTTCTAATAGTAGCAGTAATGATAATGAGCAAGAATGGTATCCTGATTTTGGGGCCACTAATCATGTAACAGTGGATGCCTTTAACATTGGGCAGAAGACTCCATATAATGGAAAGGAGAAGGTGCACATTGGTAATGACTCAGGTTTATTCATTAAAAACATTGGTAATTCTCAGATTAAGTCTTGCTTTTCTAATCAAAATCTTTACCTAAACTCACTTCTTCATGTTCCAAATATTACCAAAAATCTTGTGAGTATTTCTCAGTTTGCAAAAGACAACTATGTCTATTTTGAGTTCCATCCTAACACTTGTTATGTTAAATCTCAGGATACTCATCAAATACTTTTGAAGGGGACTGTTAGAAAAGGCTTGTATGTCTTTGACCAATTTCATATTCAAAAGGAACCGTATACCACTGCAAAAGTGTTAGCAACTCAGTCACCAAATGTTACTTCATCTATTGTACATAGTTCCCATACTTCTTCATTGTTAAATTCTTGTTCTGAGTTAGACAAATGGCATGTTAGATTGGGCCATGCCTCTGTACAAGCTGTAAGAGTGTACTCACTTCTTGTAACATCAGAATACCAAATAAAGAGCTTTCCTTTTGTTCATCTTGTTGTCTTAGTAAAATACACAAATTTCCTTTTGTCTCTTCTCAAACAGAATACTCAAAACCTCTTCAACTAATCCATTCTAATTTTTGGGGACCAGCACTAGTGCTGTCAAAAGAAGGTCACAGTTATTACATATATTTTGTGGATACTTTTACCCGCTACACATGGATTTACTTTCTTAAAAGCAAGTCTGATGCATTACAGACCTTTATTCATTTCAAGAAATAAGTAGAACTTCAAACCAACCACAAAATCCTTGCCTTACAAACTGATTGGGGAGGAGAATTTAGAGCTTTCACTGAATATTTGAAAGACCAAGGAATAGTTCATCGTGTTTCATGTCCTTATACACATGAACAAAATGGGCTTGCAGAAAGCAAACACAGACGTATAACTGAGACTGGACTAGCCTTGCTTCACTAATCATCTTTACCTAGTCCATTTTGGACTGAGGCCTTTAGCATAGCTGTGTATCTCATTAATAGACTACCCACACCAGTCTTAAATGGTTCTACTCCATTTCAAACCTTATTATTCTTTTCTTAAAGTCTTTGGGTGTGCAGCCTATCCTAACCTAAAGCCCTATAATAATCCCAAGTTTCAATTCAAATCCATTGAATACACCTTTCTTGGTTATAGTCCAGCACACAAAAGATACAAGTGTCTGCATCTTGATGGGAAAATAATTATATCTAGAGATATCATATTTGATGAAAGTAGTTTTCCATTCAAGAATAGCAAGGGTTACTCACAGCAGTCACTTTCCAGTAACAAATCACATTCTGTTTCTCCACCTTCAGCCATACCTCCTATTCTATCATTCTCTATATTAACTAATGCAAGACATACTCAGAATACCAATGCATTTGATAGACAAACAAATAACTCATATGCACTTGCTAATAATACCAATATTATGGATTCTTTGCAACATGTTTCAGGTTCCTCTGCAAACTTTGAAGCTCCTCAACGTCCGTTTCAAAATGTCCACTCAATGGTGACCCGTAGCAAAGCAAGGGCACTCAAATCAAACAACCACTCAATGGTGACTTGTAGCAAAGCAAGGGGAACTGAACCAACAGTATTTATTGTTTCTAGAGAGCTTCAGACTGTTGAAGAAGCTTTAATATACCAGAATGGAAGTGTGCCATGGATCTTGAGTATGCAGCACTCATGAGCAATAAGACATGGAGTTTAGAAGCTTTACCCCAAAATAGGAGGCCTATAGGTTGCAAATGGGTGTTTAAAGTTAAAGAAAATCTAGATGGTGCTGTCAACAAATATAAAGCAAGACTAGTTGCCAAAGGGTAAAATCAAGAGGCAGGAGTTGATTTCCATGAGGTTTTCAGTCCAGTGGTAAAACTAGTCACAATTCGGGTTCTCCTTACTTTGGCCTTATCAAAAGGGTGGAACATCCATCAAATAATGTTAATAATGCCTTTTTAAATGATGATTTGAATGAAGATGTATACATGCTACAGCCTCGTGGATATGAATCAACTGACTCATCTCAAGTTTGCAAACTTCATAAGGTTCTCTATGGCCTTAAGCAAGCTCCTCGTGCATGGTTTCAAAAATTGTCTGAAGCTTTACTTGATCTTGGTTTTACCTAGGCAAAATGTGACTCTTCCTTGTTTCTTCAGGTTACCTCCCATCATTCTCTCTATGTTTTAGTCTATGTGGATGATATTTTGACTGGATCTTCACCAACTTTGATTCAGAACTTGATTGATCAACTAAATGCAAAGTTTTCATTAAAGGATCTCAGGAAACTTAAATACTTCTTAGGTATTGAAGTTACTTACAGTTCTGCTGTGCAATATACCTATTTCAGTCCAAATACATTAAGGATCTTCTTACCAGAGCTGGTATGCAAGGTGCCAAGTCTATGCCCTCTCCTATGGCCTCAACACCAAATATCTCAGCTAGTAGTGGTTCTCCTATTTCTGATCAAGCTGCATACAGATCACTTGTGGGAGCATTATAATATATTACCATTACTAGACCAGAATTATCATATAGTGTAAACAAAGCTTGTCAATTTATGCACTGTCCTACAGATGTACATTGGAAGTTGGTTAAACGAATACTGAGGTATCTACCAGGCACCATATGTCATGCTCTAGTTCTCCAAAGATCATCCGCTCCTGATCTCACTGCCTTTTGTGATGCTGATTAGGCATCAGACATTGATGATAGGCATAGTACCTCAGGTTTCTGTGTATATCTTGGTCCTAATCTCATTTCTTGGTCATCTAAAAAGCAAACAACAGTGTCTAGATCAAGTACTGAAACAGAATATAGAAGTCTTGCAAGTACAGTCGCAGAATTAGCTTGGCTGTAGTCTTTACTCAGAGAACTCAGCATTCAATTACCAAAAGTTCCTACAATATACTGTGACAATATGAGCATAGTCAGTTTATCAGCAAATCCTATCCTTCATTCAAAGACTAAACATATTGAACTAGATCTCTATTTTGTTCGTGAAAAGGTCAACAATAAAGAAATTGAAGTCTATCATATTTCATCCCTTGATCAAACAGCAGATATCTTCACCAAGGTAGTTTCAACTTCAAGGTTCCTTCAACTTAGAGACAAGCTCAGTGTCATTCCTCTTCCAAGTCATGCCACTAATCTTGAGGGGGGATGTTAGAGAAAAGAGTTTAGTTCAGTAGCTGCAGGCTTGTCACGTGGAGTATGTTAGTAATCTATTACGCCTAGTCTTTGTTCTGTTAGCAATCTGTTAGTCTAGTTTTGGTTGCAGTTTATTAGTTAAGGACATTAGTGTAATTCAATTTGCAGTTTATTAGTTAAGGACATTAGTGTAATTCAATAATTAAGTCTTAGCCTAAAAATTGTAATCTCAACTACATCATTTGCAGAATAATAGATTGAATCACAGTTTCCTTTCCTGAACTTTCTTGTCTAAAAGTTCTTGAGCTTTCTTTCTTTCTGAAGTTCTTGAGAATTCTAACACTCTTTCCCTCTATTTCTCTCTCTCTTGCAGTCTTTCTAAAACTTCTCTCTCTCTCTCTCTTGCTCTTTCTCTATGTATTTTTCTATATATAGGTTCCATTTCTCTCTATCTTTGTCTCAAACTTCTTTCTTTCACACTTCCTCTCTCTAAAACTGTTCTCTCTCTCTCTCTCTCTCTCTCTCTCTCTCTCCCTCTCTCTCTGTAAAACTTCTCTGTCACTCACTCTCTCTAAAATTTCTTTCTCTATCTTACTCTTGCCCTCCCTAACACCTCTCTCTCTCTAAAATTTTTCTCTTTGTTTAAAACTTATTTTGCATTCTCTCTAAAACTTCTATCTCTCTCTTTTTTTTGGTCTAAAATTTGTCTGTCACTAACTCTATCTCTCTGTGTTTCCTTGAGACACACTCACACACTCAATTGTCCTCTTTGTTTCTAATCCTTCTCTCTGTGTTGTCTCTCTAAAACTTCTCTCTCTCCCACCATTGCCAACACACTCTCTTGCTCTCGTGCTCCTCAATACTCACACATTCTTTGTCTCTCTCTGCCTAACAATCTCCTGCACTCTCTCCCCCCACCATTTCTCTCCCTCTCTCTCCCTCCCTCCCTCCCTCTCTCTACCACTGTCTCTATCACTCTCTCTCTAAAATATCTCTCTCACTCACTCTCTAAAACTTCTCTCTCTCGCCCTCCCTAAAGTCTTTCTCTCTCTCTCTCATCCCTCCTCTAAAACTTCTCTCATACATTATCTCTCTCTTTCTAAAACTTTCTCTCTCACTCACTTTCTCTCTCTCCCTTTAAAACTTCTCTCTTTGTTTTAAACTTCTTTTGCTTTCTATGTAAAACTTCTATCTCTCTCTTTCTCTCATTGTCTTAAATTTGTCTCTCACTAACTCTCTTTGTCGCTATCCCCAACACACACACACATACACCCTCCCTCTCTCTACCTCTGTCTTTGTCTCTCTTTCTCACCCTCCCTAAAGATACACACACACACTCTCTCTCTCTTGCCTTCCTTAAACATCACTGTCTCTCTCCCCTCCTCTAAACGTTCTCTCATATGCTGTCTCTCTATCTCTAAAACTTTCCTAATACACTCTCTCTTGAAACATCTCTCTACCCACTCTCTCTCTATGTCTCTCTAATATGAACCCACCTAACTCTACCTTAAAAGCTAGCTTGTAAGGGGAGGTTTGCAAACCTATATATATAACACCCAAGACGTCTCTACCTAACCAATGTGGGACTTCATCATTCCTGACCCCTTTAGACTGTACGTCCTTGTACAGAGAACCAGATTCATGGCCCACACTGACTATCACAGGGTAGACTCTGATACTATATGATATGAACCCACCTAACTCCACCTTAAAAGCTAGCTTATAAGGGAAGATTTACAAACCCGTATATATAACACCCATGACCTCTTTGCCTAACCAATGTGGGACTTCATCACTCTCTCTGTCTTTTTCTATATAAAAGTTCTCTCTTGATCTAGCTCTCTCTAAAACTTCTCTCTCTGTCACTCATTCTCTCTAAAACTTCTATCTCTCTCTCTCTACCTCTCTTTGTCTCTTCTCTCTCCTACTTTCCCTCTTTGTCTATCTCTCCAAAACTTCTCTTTCTCTCTCTTAAACTTCTTTCTCTCCTACCCTCTTTCTCAAAATCTTTACTTTCTCTATCTATCTGTCTATTTGTCTCCCTCTCTCTCTCTCTCTCTCCCTCTCTCTTAAAGTTATTTCTCTCCCACTCTCTCTCTTAGAAAGATCACTTAATCTTTCACTTTGTCTTTGTCTCTATCTCTCTCTTTGTTTCACTCTTTTTGTGTCTTTCTCATAGTCTCCCTGATATGAGTATAATGTTAGTGCCACATTGGTTAGGTAGAGAGGTCTTGGGTGTTATATATATGAGTTCACAAACCTCCCCTTACAAGTTAGCTTTTGAGGTGGAGTTAGGTGGGTTCATATCATATGGTATCAGAGCCTACCCTACTCTGGTTGATGTGGGTCATGGATCCTGGTTCTCTGTATGAGGATGTACAATCTAAAGGGGTCAGTAATGATGAAGTCGCACATTGGTTAGGCAAAGAGGTCTTGGGTGTTATATATATGAGTTCGCAAACCTCCTCTTACATGCTAGCTTTTGAGGTGGAGTTAGGTGGGTTCATATCACTCCCTCCAAAACTTTGCTTTCTCTCTCTCTTCTCTCCCTTGTTTCCATCTCAGTCTCTCTCTCTCTCTCTTAAACTTCTTTCTCTCCCACTCTCTCTCTCAAATACTTCACTTTCTCTCTCTATTTGGCTGTTTGTCTTTCTCTTTCCCTCACTTTCCCTCTAAAACATCTCTCTCTCTCTCCAAATCTTCTCTTTCTCTCTCTATCTCTTTTTCTTTCATTCTTTCTGAAGCTTCCCTCTCTTTAGCACTATCCCTAAAACCTCTCTCTCTCTCTTGCTTGCTCACTTGCTTTCTCTAAAACTTCTCTCTCTCCTCCTTCAAAACTTCTCCCATATGCTGTCTCTCTCTCTTAAACTCCTCTCATATGCTCTCTCTCTCTCTCTCACACTGTCTCTTGATCTTCTTGCACACTTTGTCTATCTCTATGTTATTGCTCTTGCTCTCCCTCTCTATCTCTCCCTCCAAAACTTTTCTTTCTCTCTCTCTCTTTGTCTCTCTCTTAAACTTTCTCTCTTCCAGTTTCTCTCAAAAACTTCTTTCTCTCTCTCTCTTTTTGTTTGTCTCTCTTCCTCTCTCTCTGTCTGTCTGTCTGTCACTCTCTCTCCTTCTTTACCTCTCTCTCTATCTTCCTTCTCCTACTCTCCTTCTCAGTCTCTCTCCCCAAAACTTCTCTTTCTCTCTCTCACCCTCTCTCTCTCTTAAACTTCTTTCTATCGTACTCTCTCAACAAATTCACTTTCTCTTTTTTTCTATCTGTCACTTTCTAGCTCTCCTTGTGTCTCTCTATAAAACTTCTTTCTCTCTCTCTCTCTCTAGTCTTTCTAAAGCTTCCCTCTTTCTCCCTCTAGCACTTCCCTAAAACTTCTCTCTCACACTCTCTCTCCTTCTCCCTCTCTCTTTTACTCTCTCCCTTAAACTTCTCTCTCTCTAAAATTTCCTCGTTGCTTGATCTATCTAAAACTTCTCTCTAGCTCTAAAACTTCTCTATCACTCACTTTTTCTACTACTTCTCTTTCTCTCACACCCTCTCTCTCTTTTGTTCTCACTTAGCCCAACACCTCACTCTCTTTGCCTCTATCTAAAACTTCTCTTTTTGTTTAAAACTTCTTGTGCATTCTCTTTAAAACTTCTATCTCTCTCTCTTTCTCTTTTTGTCTAAAATTTGTCAATTACTAACTCTATTTCTCTCCCTATCACACACACACACACACTTGCCCTTTCTCTTTATCTCCAATCCTCTCCACAGCACTTTCACTAAAAGTTTTCTCCCTCTCCCTCACCCCAACACTCTTTTTCTCTCTCTTTTGCACTCGTGCTCCCCAACACTCTTTTTCTCTCTCTTTGGCACTCGTGCTCCCCAACACTCAAACATTCTCTATATCTCTCTGCCCAACAATCTCCCACACTCTTTTCCCCCACCATTTTCTCTCTCCCTCACTCAAACACTCTCTAAAATTTTTCTTTCACTCTCACTCTCTCTAAAATTTCTGTCTCTCTTCATCTCTCCCTCCTTTTAGAACTTCTCTCTCTCTCTCTCTCTCTCTCTCTCTCTCTCTGTGTCTATTTCTAAAATTCCTCCTTGGCTCACACATTCTCCCTCCCTCCCTCCCTCTTGCTCTCTTTTTTTCTCCCATATCTTCATCCCTCTCTCCCTTTTATCTCTGTCTCTCTGTCTCTGTCTCTCTCTCTCCCCCCCCCAACATGCTCTTTGGGGCCCCAAAATTCACTCTTTCTTTCTCTGTCAAACATCTCTCTCCCTCTCTCTCTTTCTTTCTCCCCCCAATATCTCTTTATCTCTTTGGAACACATCTCTCTCTCTCTCTTCCTTTCTCACTCTCTAACTCTGTTTCCCTCTCTCTCCCTGAACACACACTGATATGAACCTACCTAACTCCATCTCAAAAGCTAGCTTGTAAGGGAAGGTTTGCAAACTCATATGTATAACACCCAAGACCTCTCCGCCTAACCAATGTATGACTTCATCACACACACACACTTACTCTCTCTTTCCTCAACACATATCTTTCTCTCTCTCTCTCTCTCTCTAAAATATGCACACTCAATCTCTAAAACTTGTCTCTCTATCTCTCTTTCTTTCTTTAAAACTTTTCTCTTTGTCTCTCCCTTTCTCTCTCTCTCCCCCTCTCCCCAACACACTCTCTCCCTTCCTCACTCTCTTTCTCTCTCTCTCTCTCTCTCTCTCTCTCTCTCTCTCTCTCTCTCCTTTACTCTTCTGCTCCCTTTCTCCCCCCTCTCCTCAACAACACTCTCTCCAACATGTTTCTCCATCTCTCTGTCTCTCTCTCTTGAACATCTCTTTCTCTATCCCTCTCTGATGCTCTCACTAAAACTTCTCTCTCTTATCTCTTTCTCTCTTTAAAACTTCTATTTCTCTCTCTCTCTCTCTCTCTCTCTCTCTCTCTCTCTCTCTCTCTCTCTCTTTGTGTTTCTAAAAGTTGTCTCCCTCTCTCACTAAAACCTCTCTTTACGTAAAACATCTTTTGTCCTCTCTCTCTCTCACTGAAACCTCTCTCTTTATCTAAAACATCTCTTTCCCTCACTCCCCCTCTTTCTATCATTTATTCACTTTCTCTCTCTAAAACTACTCTCTCTCCAAAACTCCTCTCACACCCTTTCTCTCTCTTTTTAGAACCTCTCTCTCTTTCTTTCTAAACTTCTATGTCTTTCTTTCTCCTTCTCTCTCCAACACTTCTTTCTCTGTGTCTCTAAAACTTCTTCCCCTCTCGCAGAAACCTCTTTCTCTATTTCTAAAACTTTTCTTTCCCTTTCTTGCTTTTTCTATCATTTACTCAATTTCTCTCTCTAAAACTATCCTTTTTGTTTAAAACTTCTCTATATCTCCCACCAAAACTCCTCTCAATTTTTTCTCTTGCCTGACCAGGTTTTCTTTTTCTCTCCTTAAAACTTTTCTTTATCTAAATCTTCTCTCTCTCTTTCTCTCCCCCTCTCCCTCTCTTTAAAAGTTCTCTCTCATTCTCACTCCTTATGTCTCTATCTCTCTATCCAAAACTTATCTCCCTTTATCTTCTCTCTCTTCCTCTTGCTCTCTGTCTCTCTCTCCAATACTTCTCTTTCTTTCTTTCTTCCCCTTTCTCTCTTAAACTTCATTCTCTCCCACACTATCTCTCAAAAAACTTTGCTTTCTCTCTCTGTCTGGCTGTCAGTCTCTCTCTGTCTTTGTCTCCAAAACATCTCTCTCTCCTACTCTTCAACTTCTTTCTGATGTGAGCACAAGCATGGATGGCAAGAGGAGAGGAGTAGCGGATGAGCTGACATTGCCTCAAGGAACAATTACAAGATTAAGGGCCAAAAAGTTCAAGGAATCACTTCAAACTTATATGGGCAGAATGTTAGAAGGAATGGAAGCTCAAGGTGCAATGAAGGCCAATAGAGCTTCACCTAATCAAATTGGCCTGAATTTACAAAATGGGTCCAATCTATGTTTAATTCATCTTTCCAAGTTAATAATAGATTAGTTTTTGTGCAGTTTACTACTTGCAATTTGCGTTTGGGTCTGTTTTTTATGTTGGGAGTCCCATTTTTAAGGCCTAACCTAATAGTCTAGGTTATTTAAACTTGTGGGGATATAAATACCCTAGTAGATGGACGAGAATCAGCAGAATGAATGAAAAACAAAATTGTTTTGGAGTTTTATACTCTTGTTCAAGGCTTGGCTTGAATCTCTATTGCATCAAGAATTGAACTTCATCAAGGTATTTACATCCTAGTGAATTTCTGTTCTTGATTCCTCAATCAACCGATTATTTGCGTTTCCATTTGCATTAGTCATTTTGGAGTTCAATAGGTTGGGAGTTCTCCATCTATTCTTGTTCTCTATCAATTGTGTGTTTGGGGTTTCTAGATCATAAATATCCATGAGGTTCCGTATCACTTTCTCTCCCAAAAACCTCTCTTTCTCTCTCTCAACCCAACAATCTCTCTATCTATTTTTTTCTACATCTCTCCCTCTTAGTCTTTCTTCTCTCAGTCTCTCCCTTTCACTCTCTCTTAACCTTCTTTCTCTCCCACTCTCTCTCTTAAAAACTTCTATTTCTCTTTTTGTTTGGCCGTCTATCTCGCTCTTTTCCTCTCTCTTGCAGTCTCTCTCTAAAACTTCTGTCTCTCTCTTTCTTTCTCTCCAAATCTTCTTTCCCTCTTTGTCTCTCTTTCCTTCATTCTTTCTAAAGCTTCCCTCTCTCTCTCTCTCTGTCTCTCTCTCTCTATCACTCTATCTAAAACTTCTCTCTAGCTCACTCTCCCTTAAACTTACACTTTTTGTCCTCCTTGAAAACTTCTCTCATACATCTCTCTCTCTCTTAAACTTCTCTGATATGCTCTCCCTTAAACTTACACTTTTTGTCCTCCATGAAAACTTCTCTCATACATCTCTCTCTCTTAAACTTCTCTGATATGCTCTCCCTCCCTCTCTAACTCTCTCTTTCTCTCCCACTCTGTCTCTCTCCAAAACTTCTATTTCTCTCCTTCTCTTCCTCTCTTTTTTTTTTTTTTTTTTAAACTTCTTTCTTTTCCACACTCTCTCTCAAAAACTTAACTTTCTCTCTCTGTTTCTCTCTCTCTCTCTCTCTCTCTCTCTCTCTCTATCTTTTCTCTCCTACTCTCCCTCTCTGTCTCTCTTTCTCCAAAACTTCTCTTTCTCTCTCTCACCCTCTCTTTGTTAAGCTTCTTTCTCTCCCACTCTCTCTCAACAACTTCACTTTCTCTTTTTGTCTATCTGTCTTCCTCTCCCTCTCTCTTTCTAAAACTTCTCTCTCTCTCTCTCCAAATCATCTCTTTCTCTCTTGACCACTGTTTCTTTCATTCTTCTCTTGCTTTCTCTCTAACTCTCTCGCTAAAACTTCTCCCTCACTCTCTCTAAAACTTCTCTCTCTTGACTACCTGAAACCTTCACTCTCTCTCTCTCTATCCTCCTCCAAAACTTCCATCATATGCTGTCTCTTTCTCTGCAACCTCTCTCATATGCTTGCTCTGTATCTCACTCTATCTTTTTTATATAAAAGTTCTTTCTCTCTCTCTTGCTTTCTCTAAAACTTCTCTCTCCCCCCAACACCTCCCTCTTTTTCTCTAAATTTTCTCCCTTTGTTTAAAACTTCTTTTGATTTCTCTTAAAAATTTACGTCTATCTCTTTCTCTCTTTGTTTAAAATTTGTCTCTTATGAACTCTATCCCTCCCTCCTTCTCTCTCTCTTAAACTTCTTTCTCTCCCACTCTCTTTCAGCAACTTCATGTTCTCTCTCTGTCTGTTTCTCTCCCTCTTGTACTCTCAACCTCTCTCTCTCTCCCCCCTTTTAAACATCTATCTCTCTCTAGGTGGCTCTTGTGATCTCTATCTCTCACTCTCTCTCTCTTATGCTCACTCTCTCTATCTTCTCTCTCTTGTTCTATTTTTTCTGTCTCTATCTATCTTTCTCCTTCTCTTCCTCTCTCTCTTAAACTTCTTTGTCTCGTATTCTCTCTCAAAAACATCACTTTTCTTTGTCTCTCTCTTTTTTGTTCACTCTAAAACTTCTCTCTCTCGCCCTCCCTAAACACTCTCTCTCCCCACTTACTCTGTCCATGTTGGTCTCTCTCTCTGCCTTTTTCTATATAAAAGTTCTCTCACTCTATTTAGCTCTCTGTCTATATTACCCTCTCTCTTTCATACACTTCCTCTCTCTATCTTCTCTCTCTTGCTATATATGTCTATCTCTCTCCAAAACTTCTCTTTCTTTCTCTCTTAAACTTCTTTCTCTCACACACTTTCTCAAAAATATCACTTTCTCTTTCCATTTCTGTGTTTCTCTCTTTCCCTTTCTCTCTGTTTCATTCTTTCCAAAGCTTCCCTTTCTCTCTCTAGCTCTCTCTCCCTAAGCCCTATCTCTTTCTCTCTCTCAATCTCTCTAAAAGTTCTCTCTCTCTTGTCCTCCCTAAAGCTTCACTCTTTCTCTCTAAAACTTCTCTCTCCCCACTCTCTCTCTTTCTCACTCTGTCTGTTTGTCAATCTACTCTCCTCTCTCAAGTCTCTCTCAAAAACTTCTCTTTCTCTTTCTCTATCTCTCTTTGCTTCTTTCTAATGTTTCCCTCTCTCTCTAGTGCTCTCCCTAAAATCTCTCTCTCTCACACTCTCTAAAACTTCTCTCTCTCTCACCTCCTAAGCTTCACTCTCTGCCTCTAAAACTTCTCTCTCCCTACTCTGTCTCTCTTTCTTGCTCTATCATCTATTTGTTTCTCCTCTCTTGCAGTCTCTCTCTAAACTTCTCTTTCTCTCTCACTGCCTCTCTTTCTCTCCCACCCTCTCTCTCTAAAACTTCACTTTCTTTGTTTGTCTGTCTGTCTATCTTTCTCTCTTGTAGTCTCTCTCTAAAACTTCTCTTTCTCTCTCTCTCCAAATGTTCTGCTTCTCTCTCTGTCTCTCTTTCTTTGCTTCTCTCTAATGCTTCTCTCTCTCTCTAGCTCTCTCCCTAAAACTTCTCTCTCTATCTTCTCTCCCTCTCTGTCTCTCTCCTAAAACTTCTCTTTCCCTCTCTCTCCTATTAAAGTTCTTTCTCTCCCACTCTCCCACTCTCTCTCTCGCTCACTCTCAAAATGTTCTCTTTCTCTCTCTGTCTCTTTTTCTTTCATTCTTTCTAAAGCCCCTTCTCTCTCTAGCTCTCTTCATCAAACTTCTCTCTCTCTCTCTCTCTCTCTCTCTCTCTCTCTCTCTCTCTCTCTCTCTAAAACTTCTCTTCCCCTTGCCTACACTAAAGCTTCACTCTCCCTCTCTCTTTCATCCCCTAAAACATCTGTCATAAGCTCTCTCTCTCTCTCTGAAACCTCTCTCATATGCTCTCTTTCTCTCTCTCTTGCTCAAAAACTTCCCTCTCTCTCTTGTTCTTGCTCTCCCCAACACCTCCCTCTATCCCTAAAACTTCTCTCTTTGCTTAAAACTTCTTATGTTTTTCTCTTGAAAGCTTCTGTCTGTCTCTTTCTCTCTTTGTCTAAAATTTGTCTCTCACTAACACAATCTCTCTCCCCCACCTCCTCCCTCCCCAACACACACATGCCTTCCCTCTCTTTACCTCTCTATCTCAAAACCTCCTTTCCATGTCACTCTAATAGAACTTCTCTCTCTCTCTCTCTCTTTCATTCTTTCGAAAGCATCCATCTCTTTGTCCCTCTCTCTCCCTCCCCAACACTCTTTCTTTTGCTCTCTCTCTCTCTCTCCAAAACTTCTCTATCTCTCTCTTAAACTTCTTTCTCTCCCACTCTCTCTCAAAAATTTTGCTTTCTTTGTCTGTCTCTCTCTCTCTCTCTCTCTTTTTCCCTCTCTCTCTTGAACATCTTTCCCCCTACTTCTCACCCTAAAAAACTTCACTTTCTTTGTCTATCTATCTCTCTTTCCCTCTCTCTCTTAATCTCTCTCTAAAACATCTATGTCTCTTTCTCTCTCCTGTCTCTCTTCCTCACTTTCATTTGGTCTAAAGCTGCCCTGTGTCTCTTTAGCTCTCTTCTTAAAACCTTTCTCCCTCTCTCTCTCTTGGTCTCTATAAAACTCCAATCTCTCTCTCCCCTCCTCTTAAACTTCTCACATATGTTGTCTTACTCTTTAAAACTTCTCTCTTTGACCAAAATTTGTCTCTCACTAACTCTATCTCTCCCTCTTTTTCTCTTAAACTTCTTTTTCTCCCATTCGCTCTCTCAACAACTTCACTTTCTCTCTCTGTCTATCTCTGTTTATCTTCTCTCTCTTGCTTTCCCTCTCTGTTGCTCTTTCCAAAACTTCTCTTTTTCTCTCTCACCCTCTCTCTCTTAAACTTCTTTCTCTCCCACTCTCTCTTTCTCAAAAACTTCACTTTCTCTCTTTATCTGCCTCTCGGTCTCTTTCCCTCTCTCTTTTGTAGTCTCCCTCAAAAACCTCTCCCTCTACACATATTTTCTTTCTCTCCCTCTATTCCTCTCTCTCTCTCTCTTCCCCACACTTTCAGTTTTTCTAAAGGTTCCCCCTCTCTAGCTCTCTTCCTAAAACTTCTCACCCTCTCTCTCTCTCTTTCTCTCCTCCTCTAAAACGTCTTCCCTATGTTGTCTCTCTCTGAAACTTCTCTCGTATGCTATCTCTCTCTCTCTCTCTCTTTGCATGTTGCTTTCTCCCTCCCCTCACTCCCTCTCTCTTTCTGTTAGAGATAAGGCTGCTTAGGCTGCTTGTCTTGATAGGTGTAGGTGCAGTGTTCTATAGCGTGTGGTTCTGATCTTGTATTATTAGTCTTATCTTCAGTTAATTACTTAGGGACATTAGTGTAATTCAGTAATTGAGTCTTAGTCTATAAATTGTAATCTCAGCTACATCATTTGTAGATTAATTCATTTGAATCAGATTTACATTTCAGAACTTTCACATCTAGGAGTTCTGAGCTTTCTTCTTTTCTTCCTTCTTTCTTGCACCTTCCTTCTAAGATTCTTGAGAACCTCAACATGGTATCAGAGCTTTGATCCAATGGGAGAGAATATGAATACGTTTTCTTTAGCATCTTTGAATGCTTCACTAGTTTCTTTTAGTCATTCTATTTCTGTGAAATTAGACAGCAATTCCTATCTGCTATGGAAACAACAAGTTCTTGCAGCCATCAGAGGGCATGAACTAGAGAAATACATCAGTGGTGATCAAGAAGTGCCATCAAGATTTGCAATAGATGAGCAAGGAAGAGTTCTTGGGATCTTGAGTCAGCAGTATGTTCTTTGGAAGAAGCAAGATCAGCTCTTGCTGTCTTGGCTGCTGTCAACAATGTCAGAAAACATTCTTACAAGAATGGTGGGATGTGAATTTTCGTACCAGGTCTGGGAAAAGGTGGAAACTTTCTTTGCTTCTCATACAAAGGCAAAGATCAAGCAATTCAAGGTGCAGCTGCAGACTATGAAGAAGGGATCCATGATAGCCACTGATTATCTTTTAAAGATCAAGAATCTTGTTGATTCTTTGGCTTCAGTTGGACATGCAATTACAGAAAGTGACCATATAGAGGTAATTCTTGATGGTCTTTCCTCAGAATATGATGGTTTTGTTACATCCATTCTTTCTAGAACTGATCCGTATTTAGTTGAAGAGATTGAAGCATTATTGCTTGCACAAGAAAATAGAATTGAGAAGCATCATAAAGAAGTAGAAGCTATGACAGTGAATCTTGCTACACATCCTCAGAATTACAATGAAACCGAAGTAGTTATCAAAGTTTCCCTGGTCAGTATGCAAATAGAGGAAGGTTTGGAGGTAGAGGAAACTTTTTCAGAGGCAAAGGGAGTTACAACAATGGGTGGTTTGCTGGTAGAAATGGAAGGTTTTCAGATAAAAGCAACATTCAATGTCAATTATGTGGGAGATATGGACATCAGTCCTGGAGTTGTTATCACAGATTTGATGAAAGTTTTCAAGGACCAGCTCAAGTGCCTAGCCACTTCAGCAAGACAGCTAATGGCACCAATGGCAGTGTCAAAAACACACCCTATGCAATGCTCACTTCTAACAGCAGCAGCAATGGCATTGATCAAGAATGGTATCCTGATTCTGAGGCCACTAATCATGTGACAGTGGATGCCTCTAACATTGTGCAGAAGACTCCATATAATGGAAAGGAGAAGGTGCACATTGGTAATGGCTCAGGTTTGTTCATTAAAAACATTGGTAATTCTCAGATTAAGTCTTGCTTTTCTAATCAAAATCTTCCCCTAAACTCACTTCTTCATGTTCTAAATATTACCAAAAACCTTGTGAGTGTTTCTCAGTTTGCAAAAGACAATTATGTCTATTTTGAGTTCCATCCTGACTCTTGTTATGTTAAATCTCAGGATACTCATCAAATACTTTTGAAGGGGACTGTTAGAAAAGGCTTGTATATCTTTGATGAATTTCGTATTGAAAAAGGACCATATATCAATGCAAAGGTGTCAACAACTCAGTCACCAAATATTACTTCACCTGCTGTACATAGTTCCCATACTTCTTCTTTGTTAAATTCTTGTTCTGAGTTAGACAAATGGCATGTTAGATTGGGCCATGCTTCTGCACAAACTGTCAAGAATGTACTCACTTCTTGTAACATCAGAATACCAAATAAAGAGCTTTCCTTTTGTTCATCTTGCTGCCTTAGTAAATTACATAAATTTCCTTTTGCCTCTTCTCAAACAGAATACTCAAAACCTCTTCAACTAATTCATTCTGATTTGTGGGGACCAGCACCTATGCTGTCAAAAGAGGGACATAGATATTACATACATTTTGTAGACACCTTTACCTGTTACACATGGATTTACTTTCTCAAAAGCAAGTCTGATGCATTACAGACCTTTATTCATTTCAAGAAACAAGTAGAACTTCAAACCAACCACAAAATCCTTGCCTTACAAACTGATTGGGGAGGAGAGTTTAGAGCTTTCACTGAATATTTGAAAGACCAAGGGATAGTTCATCGTGTTTCATGTCCTTATACACATGAACAAAATGGGCTTGCAGAAAGGAAACATAGACATATAACTGAGACTGGACTAGCCTTGCTTCACCAATCATCTTTACCTAGTTCATTTTGGACTGAAGCTTTTAGCACAAACACCAGTCCTAAATGGTTCTACTCCTTTTGAAACCTTGTACAAAATCAAACCTGATTATTCTTCTCTTAAAGTCTTTGGGTGTGCAGCCTATCCTAACCTAAGGCCCTACAATAATCCCAAGTTTCAGTTCAAATCCATTGAATGCACTTTCCTTGGTTATAGTCCAGCACACAAAGGATACAAGTGTCAACATCCTGATGGGAAAACAATTATATCTAGAGATGTCATATTTGATGAAAGTAGTTTTCCATTCAAGAATAGCAAGGGTTCCCCACAGCAGTCACTCTCCAGTAACAAATCACATTTTGTTTCTCCTCCACCTTCAGCCATACCTCCTATTCTATCATTCCCTAACGCAAGACATACTCAGAATACCAATGCATTTGCTGAACAAACAAATAACTCATGTGCACTTGCTAATAATACCAATATTATGGATTCTTTGCAACATGTTTCAGGTCCCTCTGCAGAATTTGAAGTTCCTCAACGTCTGCCTCAAAATGTCCACCCAATGGTGACCCATAGCAAAGCAAGGGCACTCAATTCAAACAATCACTCAATGGTGACTAGTAGCAAAGCAAGAGAAACTGTACCAACAGCACTTACTATCTCTAGAGAGCCTCAAACTGTTGAAGAAGCTCTTAATATACCAGAATGGAAGTGTGCAATGGATCTTGAGTATGCAGCGCTCATGAGCAACAAGACATGGAGTTTAGAAGCTTTACCCAAAGATAGGAGGCCTATAGGGTGCAAATGGGTGTTTAAAGTTAAAGAAAATCCAGATGGCACTGTCAACAAATATAAAGCAAGATTAGTTGCAAAAGGGTATAATCAGGAGGCAGGAGTTGATTTTCATGAAGTTTTCAGTCCAGTAGTAAAACCAGTCACAATTCGGGTTCTTCTCACTTTGGCCTTATCAAAAGGGTGGAACATCCATCAAATAGATGTTAATAATGCCTTTTTAAATGGTGATTTGAATGAAGATGTATACATGCTGCAGCCTCCTGGATATGAATCAGCTGACTCATCTCAAGTTTGCAAGCTTCATAAGGCTCTCTATTGCCTTAAGCAAGCTCCTCGTGCATGGTTTCAAAAATTGTCTGAAGCTTTACTTGATCTTGGTTTTACCAAGGCAAAATGTGATTCTTCCTTGTTTTTTCAGGTTACTTCTCATCATTCTCTCTATGTTTTAGTCTATGTGGATGATATTTTGATTACTGGATCCTCACCAACTTTGGTTCAGCACTTGATTGATCAACTGAATGCAAAGTTCTCATTAAAGGATCTTGGGAAACTTAAATACTTCTTAGGTATTGAAGTTACTTACAGTTCTGCTGGTGCAATATACTTATCTCAGTCCAAATACATTAAGGATCTTCTTGCTAGAGCTGGTATGCAAGGTGCAAAGTCTATGCCCTCTCCTATGGCCTCAACACCACATATCTCAGCTAGTAGTGGCTCTCCTATTTCTGATCAAGCTGCATATAGATCTCTTGTGGGAGCATTACAATATATTACCATTACTAGACCAGAATTATCATATAGTGTGAACAAAGCTTGTCAATTTATGCATTGCCCTACGGATGTACATTGGAAGTTGGTTAAACGAATACTGAGGTATCTAGCAGGCACCATATGTCATGCTCTAGTTCTCCAAAGATCATCTGCTCTTGAGCTCACTGCCTTTTGTGATGCTGATTGGGCGTCAGACATTGATGATAGGCGCAGCACCTCAGGTTGTTGTGTTTATCTTGGCCCTAATCTCGTTTCTTGGTCATCTAAAAAGCAAGCAACAGTGTCTAGATCAAGTACTGAAGCTGAATATAGGAGTCTTGCAAGTGCAGTGGCAGAATTGGCTTGGCTGCAGTCTTTACTCAAAGAACTCAGCATTCAACTACCAAAAGTTCCTAGAATATATTGTGACAATATGAGCACAGTCAACTTGTCAGCAAATCCAGTCCTTCATTCAAAGACTAAGCATATTGAACTAGATCTTTATTTTGTTCGTGAAAAGGTTAACAATAAAGAAATTGAAGTCTATCATATTCTGTCTTTTGATCAAACAGCAGATATTCTCACCAAGGCAGTCTCAACTTCAAGGTTTCTTCAACTTAGAGACAAGCTCAGTGTCATTCCTCTTCCAAGTCATGCCACTGATCTTGAGGGGGGATGTTAGAGATAAGGCTGCTTAGGCTGCTTGTCTTGGTAGGTGCAGGTGCAGTGTTCTATAGCGTGTGGATCTGATATTGTATTATTAGTCTTATCTTCAGTTAATTACTTAGGGACATTAGTGTAATTCAGTAATTGAGTCTTAGTCTATAAATTATAATCTCAGCTACATCATTTGTAAATTAATTCATTTGAATTAGATTTACATTTCAGAACTTTCACATCTAGGAGTTCTGAGCTTTCTTCTTTTCTTCCTTCTTTCTTGCGCCTTCCTTCTAAGATTCTTGAGAACTTCAACACTTTCTAAAATTCTCCTTTTTTTAAAACTTTTTTTTGTTTTCTCTCAAAAACTTCTATTTGTCTCTTTCTGTCTTTATCTAAAATTTGTCTTTCATTAACCCTATCTCTCCCTCTCTGTCTCTCTCTTAAACTTCTTTCTCTCCCACTCTTTCTCTCAAAACCTTCGCTTTCTCCATCTGTCTGTCTATCTCTCTCTTTCCCTCTCTCTGTGTCTCTCCTTCTCTTACTGTCCCTATCTATCTCTCTTTTCAAAACTTCTTTCTCTCCCACTCCCTCTCTCAACAACTTCACTTTCTCTTTCTGTCTATCTGTCTGTCTACCTCTCTCTCTCTCCAAATCTTCTCTTCCTCTTTGATTATAGAGGCATGTTAGATACAACTGATCCAATTTATATTCCAACTGGTCTGATTATAAGAGCTAGAGTTAAAAGATTTAAAGAAGCTTTCAATGGATTGATGTAGAACATTTGGGTTGAGGAACATTTTTTGAGGCCCAAATACTTGGACTCAAGTGCAGATCAAGGATGGATTTCGTTTATCCAAGTGATGAAGTAATTTCAGCACTTTGCTGAAACCCATACATGTGGAAGAAGCTCGTACACTTGGAAGGATTACTTTTAGCTTAAGCATGTGGAATCATTAAGCAATTACAAGCCATACTTAGCAAGACTCACATGGATTTGAGAGATTTAAGGAGATCAATTGGGCTGATTATTGAAGATCAAATTAGTTTCAGTTTTCTCTTTAGTTCTTTGAAGAACTTTTCGAACTTATCAAGAACTTGTTCTTGTCGCGTTCATCTGACTGATCAAATGATTCACCATCTCATTTGTGGTATTTCCACATATAAGGTTTGTGTTTTCTTATAAATAGCAGGTCGAGGTTTCCACCTACAAATCTAATCGTAAAACAGTTTTGGGAACCAATTTGATTGTTGGGTCTCATTATTCTTGGCATGGTTTGCATCACTCTTGCTCTGTCTCTTTCTCTCTTTCTCAACTCTATCTCTCATTCCATCTACCTCTCTCGCTAACATCTCTCTCTTGTTCTCCCTCTCAGTCTCTCTCTCCAAATCTTCTCTTTTTCCCTCTTAAATTTCTTACTCTCCTACTCTCTCTCTCTCTCTCAAAAACTTCACTTTATCTCTCAAGCTGTCTGTCTCTCCCTCTTTTGCAGTCTCTCTCTAAATCTTCTCTCTCTCTTTCTCTCTTGTAGTCTCCCTCAAAATTCTCTTTTCTCTCTCTCTCTCTCTCTCCAACTCTTCTCCTTCTCTCTCTCTCTCTCTCTTTCATTCTTTCTAAAGCTTCCCTCTCTCTCTCTATCTATCTCTCCCCCTCTTTACACTCTTTTTGCCTTGATCTCTCTCTATCTTCTCTCTCCTATTCTCCCATTCTGTCTGTTTCTACAAAATTCTCTTTCTCTCTCCCCCTCTCTCTCTTAAACTTCTTTCTCTCCCCCTCTTTCTCCCAAAAACTTCACTTTCACTTTCTCTCTCAGTCTCTCTCTCTCTTTCCCTCTCTAAAAAACTTCCCTCTCTCTCCAAATGTTTCTCTTTCTCTCTGTCTCTCTCTCCAAAACTTCTCTTTTTCTCTCTCCTCTCTCTTAAACTTCTTTGTGTCCCATCTCTTTCTCAACAACTTCACTTTCTCTCTATCTCTCTCTCTGTCTTCTCCCTCTCTGTCTCTCTCTCCAAAACTTCTCCTTCTCTCCCTCTTAAACTTTTTTCTCTCCCACTCTCTCTTTCAAAATCTTCACTTTCTCCATCTGTCTGCCTCACTCTCTTGCAACCTCTCTCAAAAACCCCTCCTCTCCAAATGTTCTCTTTCTCTCCCTCTGTCTCTCTCTCCCCCATGGTTTCATTGTTTCTAAAGATCCCTCTCTCTCTAGCTCTCCCCCTAAAACTTCTCGCTCTCTCTCTCTTACTCTTCCTAACACTTCAGTCTCTCTTAGTCCTTCCTTCTCCAAAACTTCTCCCACACATTGTCTCTCTCTAAAACTCTCATAAGCTGCTCTCACTCTCTCTCCCTCTTGCTCTCGCCAACACCTCCCTCTCTCTCTAAAACTTCTCCCTTTGTTTAAAACTTCTTTTGCTTTCTCTCAAAAACTTCTGTCTGTCTCTTTCTCTCTTGGTCTAAAATTTGTCTCTCACCAACTCTATCTCTCCCTCTCTCTCCCGTAAACTTCTTTCTCTACCACTCTCTCCACAACTTCACTTTCTCTCACTAAGTCTATCTTTCTCTCTCTCTTAAACTATCTCTCCCACTCTTTCTCTAGAAAACTTAACTTTCTTTCTCTTTGTCTGTCTTTTTCTCTTTCCCTCCATCCATCTCTTTCTCCAACTCTCTCTCTTTGTCTCTCTTTCCAAAACTTCTCTTTGTCTTTCTCACTCCCTCTCTCTCTCTTAAACTTCTTTCTCTCTCACTCCCTCTCTCAACAACTTCACTTTCTCTTTTTGTTTGTTTGTCTATTGATCTCTCTCTCTCTCTCTCTCTCTCTTTCTCTACATTAATCTCTCACCCTCTCTACCTCTCTCTCTATCTTCTCTCTCTTGCTCTCCCTCTCAGTCTCTCTCTCCAAAACTTCTCTTTCTCTCTCACTCACACTCTCTCTCTTAAATTTTTTTCTCTCCCACTCTCTCTTAAACTTCTTCCTCTATCACTCTCTCTCTCTCAAAAACTTCACTTTATCTCTCTGTCTCTCCCCCTCTTTAGTCTTTCTCTAAAACTTCTCTCTCCTTTTGTTTCGTTCTCTCTCTCGCTCTCTTGCAGTCTCCCACTAGAACTTCTCTTTGTCCTTCTCTCCAAATCTTCTCCTTCTCTCTCTCTCTCTCTCGTTCTTTCTAAAGCTTTCATATCTCTCTCTCCACCTCCCCAACTCTCTTTCTATCTCTCTCTCTATCTTCTCTCTCCTACTCTCCCTCTCGTCTCTCTCTGCAAAATTCTCTTTCTCTCTCTCTCTCTCCCTCTCCCTCTCTCTTAAACTTCTTTTTCTCCCACTCTCTCTTAAAAACTTCACTTTCTCTCTCAGTTTGTCTCTCTCTCTCCAAATGTTTCTCTTTCTCTTTTGTTTTCATTATTTATAAATCTTCCCTCTCTCTTTGGCTCTCTCCCTAAAACTTCTTGCTCTGTCTCTCTTGTTCTCCCTGAAAACTTCAATCTCTGTCCCTCCTCTAAAACTTCTCGCTTGTGCTGTCTCTATCTCTAAAACTTCTCTCATATGCTGTCCATCTCTCTCTCATTCTCTCTCCCTTACTCTCTCTTGCAGTCTCCCTCCAAAACTTCTCTTTCTCTCTCCCTCTCTCTACTACTCTCACTCTCTGTATCTTCTCCCTCTTGATCTCCCTCTCTGTCCAAAACTTCTCTTTCTTTCTCTCTCTCTCTCTTAAACGTCTTTCTCTCCCACACTCTCTCTTAAAAAATTCAGTTTTTCTATTTGTTTGTCTATCTGTCTATTTGTCTCTCTCTCTCTCTCTAAACTTCTCTGTCTCTCTCTCCATCTTCTCTCTCTTGCTCTTCCTCTTTGTCTCTCTCACTCTCTCTAATACTTCTCTTTCTCTTTCTCTCTCCATCTTCCTCTCTCTTAAACTTCTTTCTCTCACACTCCCTCTTTCAAAAATTTCTCTTTCTCCTAGTCATCTGTCTGTCTGTCTCTATCTCTATCCTTCTATCACTCTCCCTCTCTCTCTAGCTTGCTTCCTAAACCCTCTCTGTCTCTAAAACTTCTCTTTTTGTTTAAAACTTCTTTTACTTTCCCTCTAATACTACTATCTCTCTTTTTCTTTCTTTGTCTAAAATTTGTCTCCCACTAAATCTTTCTCTCCCCCCAACACAGACATACACTCTCCCTCTCTCTCTAAACTTTCTCTATGTTGCTCTCTTTGAAACTTTCTCTCTCTATTATCTCTCTCTCTTTCCCTCTATTTCTCCCCCTCTCTGTCTTCTTTCTCTGTCTTTCTATCTCTCTCTCCTTCTTGTAGTCTCTCTCTAAAACCTCTCTCTCTCTCCCCAAATCTTCTCTTTCTCTCTCTCTCTCTCCCTTTTCTTTCATTCTTTCTAAAGCTTCCTTGTCTCTTGCTCTCTTCCTAAAACTTCATGCACACTCTCTCTCTCCTCCTTTAAAAGTTCTCTCATATACTATCTCACTCTTCCTCTTAAAGTTCTCTCTTATGCTCTCTCTCCCCCCTTTTCTATAAAAAAGTTCTATCCCCTCTCTAGATCTCTCTAAAATTTCTCTCCCTTACTTGCTTTCTCTAAAACTTCTCTCTTTCTTAAACTTCTTTCTCTCATACTCTCTCCCAAAAATATCGCTTTTTCTCTGTCTGTCTGTTTGTTTGTCTCTCCCTTTTCTATGAAAAAATTCTTTGTCCCTCTCAAGCTCTACTTAAAACTTCTTTCTCACTCAATATCTTTGGAGCTTCTCTCTCTTTATAAAACTTCTATCTCTTTTTCACAGCACCCTTTCTTTATCTCACTCTCTCTCCGCCCTTTCTCCCCTTCACACACTCTTTCTGTCTCTCTTGCTCTCACACTACCCAACACTCACACTCTCTCCCCACCTAACAATCTCTCTCTCTCTCCCTCTCTCTCTATCTCTCTCGTGGCCTCCCTCCTAAACTTTTCTTTCTCTCTCTCTCTCTCTAGCTTCCTGACTCTCTCTTTCCTACTCTTACTCTCTCTTTCTCTCTCTATCTTCTCCCTCTTGCTTTCCCTCTCCGTATCTCTGTCCATCACTTCTCTTTCTCTCTCACAATCTCTCTCTCAAAAACTTGACTTTCTTTGTCTGTCTGTCCCTCTCTCCTTATAGTCTCTCTCTCTCCAAATCTTCTCTTTCTCTCCCTGTCACTCTTCGTTTTATTCTTTCAAAGCTTCCCTCTGTCTCTTTAGCTCTTTCCTTAAAACTTCTCTTTCTTGCTCTCTTTGAAACTTTTCTCTTTCTCCCTCTCCCTAAAACTTCACACACTCTCTCTCCTCCTTTAAAACTTCTCTCATATGCTGTTTCTCTCTCTTGCTCTCTATCTCTCTCTCTACCTTTCTCTCTATCCATCTTTTCTCTCTTGCTCTCCCTCCTTGTCTTTCTCTCTTTAATACTTCTCTTCTCTTTCTCTCTGTTAAACTTCATGTTCTCTTTGCCTATCTATCTGTCTCTCTCTATCCCTCTGTCACTCTCAGTCTCTCTCTTTCACATGTGAGCAATCTCTTTCTATAACTTCTCTTTCTCTCTCTCACTCTCTCTAGCTCACTCCCTAAACCTTCTCTCTCTTTAAAATTTCTCTTTTTGTTTAAAAATTCTTTAGCTTTCTCTCTAAAAATTTCTGTCTCTCTCTTTCTCCTTTTTCCTAAAATTTGTTTCTCACTAACTCTCTCCCCCATAACACTCTCTGCCTCTCTCTCTAAACTTTCTCTCTTTGTTGCTCTCTATGAAACTTTCTCTCCCTATGTCTCCCTCTCTCCCTCTACTTCTGTGTCTTCTTCCCCCTCACTCTAGCTCACTCCTTAATCCTTCTCTCTCTCTAAAAGTTCTCTCTTTGTTTAAAACTTCTTTTGGTTTCTCTCTAAAACTTCTATCTCTCTCTTTCTATCATTGTCTAAAATTTGTCTCTCACTTCTCTTTCTCCCCAAAACACACACACTCTCCCTCTCTACCTTCTCTCTAAACCTTCTCCTTATATCATTCTCTTTGACACTTTCTCTTTCCCTCTATTTCTCTCTCTCTTGCAGTCTTTCTAAAACTTCTCTCTCTCTGTGTCTTTTTCTATATATAGGTTCTGTTTCTCTCTATCTCTCTCTTAACTTCTCTCCTTCACACTTGCTCTCTCTAAAACTTCTCTCTCTCTCTCTTTCTCTTTTTCTATATAAAAGTTCTCTCTGTAAAACTTCTGTCACTCGTTCTTTCTAAAACTTCTTTCTCTATCTCACTCTTGCTCTCCCCAACACCTCTCTCTCTCTCTAAAACTTTTCTCTTTGTTAAAAACTTCTTTTGCATTCTCTCTAAAAACTTCTATCTCTCTCTTTTTTATCTGAAATTTGTTTGTCACTAACTCTATCTCTCTGTCTTTCCTTAAGACACACTCACACACTTGGCCCTTCTCTTTGTCTCCAATCCTTCTCTTCGTGTTGCCTCTCTAAAATTTCTCTCTCTCCCCCCATCCTCAACACACTCTCTCTCTTGCTCTTGCGCTCCTCAATACTCACACACTCTTTGTCTCTCTCTGCCTAACAATCTCCTGCACTCACTCCCCCACCATTTTCTCTCCTTCTCTCTCCCTCTCTCCCTCTCTCTTTCTCTCTCTACCTCTGTCTCTTTCATTCTCTATAAAATATCTCTCTCACCCACCCTAAAGTTTCTCTCTCTCATCCCTCCTCTAAAACTTCTCTCATATGTTATCTCTCTCTTTAAAACTTCTCTCTACCCATTCTCTCTCTCTAAAACTTCTTTCTTTCTCACTCACTGTCTTTGTGTCTCTATTTCTAAAACTTTCCTGATAACACTCTCTCTTGAAACTTCTCTCTACCCACTCTCTCTTTTTGTGTCTTTCCCTCTATCTTTTTCTAATAAAAGTTCTCTCTTCCTCTAGCTCTCTCTAAAATTCTTTCTCTCACTTGTTCTCTCCAAAACTTCTATCTCTCTCTCTACCTCTCTTTGTGTCTTCTCTCTCCTACTCTCCCTCTTTGTCTATCTCTCCAAAACTTCTTTCTCTCTCTTTTAAACTTCTTTCTCTCCTACCCTCCTTCTCAAAATCTTTACTTTCTCTGTCTATATGTCTGTTTATCTCCCTCTCTCTTAAAGTTATTTCTCTCCCATTCTCTCTCTTAGGAAGATCACTTTATCTTTCTCTTTGTCTAGGTCTCTGTCTCTCTCTTTGTTTTACTCTTTCTGTGTCTTTCTCATAGTCTCCCTCCAAAACTTTGCTTTTTCTCTCTCTTCTCTCTTTTGCTTTCCATGTCAGTCTCTCTCTCTCTCTCTCTCCGTCTCTTAAACTTCATTCTCTCCCACTCTCTCTTTCAAATACTTCACTTTCTCTCTCTGCTTGGCTGTTTGTCTCTCTCTTTCCCTCACTTTCCTCTAAAACATCTCTCTCTCTCTCTCCAAATCTTTTCTTTCTCTCTCTATCTCTCTTTCTTTCATTCTTTCTGAAGCTTGCCTCTCTCTAGCACTCTCCCTTAAACTTCTCTTTCTCTCTCTTGCTCACTTGCTCTCTCTAAAACTTCTCTCTCTCCTCCTTCAAAACTTCTCCCATATGCTCTCTCTCTCTCTCTCTCTCTCTCTCTCTCTCACACTCTCTCTCTTGCTCTCTCTTGTACTCTCTATCTGTCTCTATCTTCTTGTTCTTGCTCTCCCTCTCAATCTCGCCCTCCAAAACATCTCTTTCTCTCTCTCTCTTTGTCTCTCTACTAAATGTCTCTCTCTTCCACTCTTTCACAAAAACTTTTTTTCTCTCTCTATCTTTTTGTTTGTCTTTCTCTCTCTCCTTCTTTACCTCTCTCTCTATCTTCCTTCTCCTACTCTCCTTCTCAGTCTCTCTCTCCAAAACTTATCTTTCTCTCTCTCACTCTCTCTCTCTCTCTTAAACTTATTTCTCTCCTACTCT
Organism: Dicorynia guianensis; assembly: GCA_037013595.1. NCBI lineage: Eukaryota > Viridiplantae > Streptophyta > Magnoliopsida > Fabales > Fabaceae > Dicorynia > Dicorynia guianensis. The sequence goes on from JASUAB010000015.1 coordinate 11,038,247, forward strand.
CTTAACAAATTCACTTTCTCTTTCTTTTTGTTTGTCGCTTTCTTGCTCTCCTTGTGTCTCTCTTTAAAACTTCTCTCTCTCTCTCTCTCTCTCTCTCTCTCTCTTTCTTTAGTCTTTCTAAAGCTTCCTTCTTTCTCCCTCTAGTCTCTCCCTAAAACTTCTCTCTCATACTCTCACTCCTCCTGCCTCTCTCTTTTACTCTCTCCCTAAAACTTCTCTCTCTCTAAAATTTCCCTATCACTTGTTCTGTCTATAACTTCTCTCTCTCTCTGTGTAAAACTTCTCTATCACTCACTCTTTCTATAACTTCTCTTTCTCTCACACTCTCTCTCTCTTTTGCTCTCACTCAGCCCAACACCTCACTCTCTCTGCCTCTATCTAAAACTTCTCTCTTTGTTTAAAACTTCTTTTGCATTCTCTCTAAAACTTCTGTCTCTCTCTCTCTTTCTCTTTTTGTCTAAAATTTGTCGATTACTAACTCTATCTCTCTCCCTATCACACGCACACTCACCCTTTCCCTTTATCAACAAACCTCTCCATGGCATTTTCACTAAAAGTTTTCTCCCTCTCCCTCTCCCCCACCCCAACACTCTTTTTCTCTCTCATTTGCTCTTGTGCTCCCCAACACTCAAACACTCTCTATCTCTCTCTGCCCAACAATCTCCCTCACTCTTTCACCCCATCATTTTCTCTCTCCCTCTCTCTACTGTAGACACCAAATTTCATCTAGAACCCAAAATAGCTTAATAAGTAATAACAAAACTTGTTATGTTAGTTTCTTGATTTTATCCATGTGTACCCTTCTTTTGTTTTAAATTTTAAATAAATAAGTTCTTTTAAAATAATAATAAAATAAAAAATAAAGAAAAATAAAAATAAAGAAATAAAGAAAATAAAAATAAAGTAAAGTAAAAATGAAAGAACCTAAAAATATATACATGTATGTAGTAAAAAATGAAGAGGGGGCTCAGTTCCTTGGCTTAACCGAACTGCCCCTTTCTATGAGAAGTCGGTGCCTCCCCTCAAGAACAAACTGAACCCCAACTCCACCCTCAAGACTGAACTTGCACCCTCCCTCTCTAGCTCCCTCCCTAAAACTTCTCCCTCTCTCTCTAAAACTTCTTTCTCTCTTGCTCTCTCTAAAACTTCTCTTTCTTCTTGTCTTTTTCTCTACCTCTCTCATCTTCTCTCTCCTACTCTCCCTTTTATCTCTCTAAAACTTTTTTATTGCTCTTTCCCTCACTCTCTCAATAACTTCACTATCTCTCTTTGTCTCCCTCTCCAAATCTCTCTATTAAAAACTTCACTTTCTCTCTCTGTCTGCCTTTCTCTTTCTCTCTCTCTTTTCTTCTATCTTTATCTCTGTCTCTGTCTCTCTCTTTCTCTACCACTCTCTCCTTTCTCTCTCTTAAACTTCTTTTTCCTCATACTCTTTCTCAAAAACTTCACTTTCTCTGTCTGTCTATCTGTCTCTGTGTCTCTCTCTCATAGTCCCTCTCTAAAACTTCTCTTTCTCTCTCTCTCACCCTAAATGTTTGTTTCTCTCTCTATCTCTCTTTCTTTCATTTTCTCTAAAGCTTTCCTCTGGTTCCCTCCATAAAACATCTCTCTTCCCCTAAAGCTTCACTCTCTTTCTCTCCCCTCCTCTAAAACTTCTGTCATACACTGTCTCTCTCTCAAAAACCTCTATCATATGCTCTCTGTCTCTCTCACTCCAAAACTTCTCTCTCTCACTACAATGCTCTCTCTCTCTCTCTCCTCCTTTCCTTCTAAAACTTCTCTGTCACTTGCTGTCTCTAAAACTTTCCCTGCTCTCTCTCTCTTACTCTCACTCTAAAACTTGTCTTTGCCAAAATTTGCCTCTTACAAACTCTATCTCTCTTTCTCTCTCTGTCCAACACACACACACACACACACACTCTCCCTCTCTCTAAACCATCTTTCTATGTCATGCTCTCTAAAACTTCTCTGTCACTCACTGTCTCTAAAACTTTCTCTACTCTCTCTCTCTTACTCTCACTCTAAAACTTCTCTTTGCCAAAATTTGCCTCTTACAAACTCTATCTCTCTTTCTCTCTGTCCAACACACACACACACACACACACACTCTCTCCCTCTCTCTAAACCATCTTTCTATGTCACTCTCTCTAAAACTTCTCTCTCTTCTCTCTCTCTCTCCCCCTCCCCATCATCTTGCTCTCTCCCTCTACCTCTCTCTCTCTTGTTCTCCCTCTCATTCTCTCTTTCCAAAACTTATCTTCCTCTCTCTCTCTTAAACTTTTTTGCCTCCCACTATCTCTTTCAAAAACTTCACATTTTCTCTCTACTTGTCTGTTTGTTTATCTCTGTCTCCCTCTCATAGTGTCTCTCTAAAACTTCTCTCTATCTCTTTGTCTTGTAGTTTCTCTATCTCTCTCTCCAAATCTTCTCTTTCTGTCCCTCATATCTCTTTGTTTGTTTGTCTATCTCTTTCTCTCTCTCCAAATCTTCTCTTTCTGCCCCTCTCATCTCTTTGTCTGTCTGTCTATCTCTCTCTCTAAATCTTTTCTCTCTCTGTCTCTATGTTTTGCTCTCTCTCTCTCTCTCTCTCTCTCTCTCTCTCTCTCTTACAATCTCCCTCTGTCTATCTCTCTCCCCCTCCCTAACACGCACTCTCTCTCTTTCTCTACCTCTCCCCATCTTCTCTCTCCTACTCTCCCTCTCTGTCTCCAAAACTTCTCTTTCTCTCCCTTCCCCTCTCTCTCTTAAACTTCTTTTTCTCTCACTCTCACTCTCAATGACTTCACTTTCTCTTTCCGTCTCTCAGTCTCTTTCAAAAACTTCTCTTTCTCTCTCTCTCCAAATCTTTTTTTTCTCTCTCTATCTCTCTTTCTTTCATTCTTTTGAAAGCTTCCCCTCCCTCTCTAAAACTTCTCTCTCTCTCTCTCTCCCTCTCTAAAACTTCTTTCTCTCTTGCTTTCCTGAAAACTTCACTCTCTCTATCTTCTCTCTCTTGCTCTCTCTGTCTCTTTCTCCAAAACTTCTCTTTTATCTCTCCCTCCTCTCTCTAAAACTTCCTTCTCTCCCACTCTCTCTCAAAGACTTCACTTTCTCTCTCTCTCTCTCACTCTTTGTCTCTACCCATCTTTCTCTGATAATAAAAGCATGGCGTATAGGCTGATCCAATTCAAATTCCAAGTGGTCCAGTTATAAGATGATACGGAACCCCATGGATATTCAAGATCCAGAAACCCCAAACACACAAATTGATAGAGAACAAAAATAGATGGAGAACTCCCAACCTATTGAACCCCTAAATGACTGATGCAAATGGAAACGCAAATAATCGGTTGATTGAGGAATCAAGAACAGAAATTCACTAGGATGTAAATACCTTGATGAAGTTCAATTCTTGATGCAATAGAGATTCAGGCCAAGCCTTGAACAAGAGTATAAAACTCCAAAACAAATCTGTTTTTCATTCATTCTGCTGATTTTCGTCCATACACTAGGGTATTTATACCCCCACAAGTTTAATAACCTAGACTATTAGGTTAAGCCTTAAACTTGGGCCTCCCAATAAGAAATACAAGCCCAAACGAAAATGCAAGTAGTAAACTGCCCAAAACTAATCTATTAACTTGGAATAATGAATTAAACATAGGTTGGCCCCATCTTGCAAATTCAGCTTAATTTGATTAGGTGAAGCTCCATTGGTCTTCATTGCATCTTGAGCTTCCATTCCTTCTAACATTCTGCCCATATAAGTTTGAAGTGATTCCTTGAACTTTTTGGCCCTTAATCTTGTGATTGGTCCTTGAGGCAATATTAGCTCATCTGCTACTCCTCTCTTCTTGCCATCCATGCTTGTGCTCACATCATTCCCTCCCTCCTCAAAAGGATTCGTCCTCAAATCTGAATCAAGTTCAAAAAGAGATAGGTCAGAAACATTGAAAGTGGCACTTACATTATACTCACCTGGCAAGTGTATCTTGTATGCATTATCATTGATGCGCTCCAAGACTTAGAATGGTCCATCACCCCTTGCATCAAGGTTTGACTTCCTTTGCTGTGGAAATCTCTCCTTTCGCATGTGTAACCAAACCCAATCTCCGGGTTCAAAGATAACTTGCTTTCTACCCTTATTGGCCCGTTGTGCATACATGCGGTTTTTCTTCTCAATCTGCTCACGTGCTTTCTCATGTATTGTTTTAACCATTTCAGCCTTTTTCTTTCCATCTAAGCTAGCAATTTCACTCAAAGGCAAAGGCATTAAATCTAACACAGTCAATGGATTAAAACCATACACAATCTCAAATGGTGAAAAACCTGTGGAAGAATGTATAGCACGATTATATGCAAACTCAATAAATGGCAAACAATCCTCCCAAGTTTTCAAATTCTTACCAACGATAACATGCAACAAGGTTCCTAAAGTCCTATTTACTACTTCAGTTTGTCCATCAGTTTGTGGGTGACATGTAGTAGAAAACAAAAGTTTAGTGCCTAACCTTCCCCACAACACTCTCCAAAAGTGACTTAGGAACTTAACATCTCTATCTGAAACAATGGTTCTTGGCACACCATGAAGCCGAACCACTTCCATAAAGAAAAGGTCAGCAATATTTGTTGCATCATCAGTCTTATGGCATGCAATGAAATGAGCCATCTTACTAAACCTATCCACAACAACAAATATGCTATCCCTACCCTTCCTAGTCCTAGGTAAACCCAAAACAAAGTCCATGGATATGTCTATCCAAGGTTCATTAGGCACAGGCAAAGGTGTATACAAACCATGAGGCATTGACTTAGACTTAGCTTGTTTGCATGTAATACACTTGGAACAAACTTTTTCAACATCTTTTCTCATTTTTGGCCAATAAAAATGTTCACTAAGCATATCTAAAGTCTTTTGCACACCAAAATGCCCCATTAATCCTCCACTATGTGATTCCCTCACAAGCAACTCTCTAATAGAACATGTAGGAATGCATAATTGTTTATTCCTAAAAAGAAATCCCTCATGCCTATAGAACTTGTTATGTGCAGCATGTTCACAAGCTTGATACACATCACCAAAATCGGAGTCATTGGCATACAACTCTTTCAAATGTTCAAAACCAAGTAATTTGGACCTAAGCATAGAAATCAAAGCATACCTCCGTGATAGTGCATCAGCAACAACATTATCTTTCCCTTGCTTGTACTTGATCACAAATGGGAATATTTCAAGATACTCTACCCACCTTGCATGCCTCTTGCTCAGCTTGCCTTGTCCCTTTAAGTACTTGAGTGATTGGTGATCACTATGTATGACAAACTCCTTAGGCAGCAAATAATGTTCCCACACTTCAAGAGCTCTCACCAAAGCATAGAACTCCTTATCATAAGTGGAGTAGTTCAAAATAGGTCCACTCAACTTTTCGCTGAAATATGCTATGGGCCGGTTTTCCTGCATCAAAACAGCTCCTATACCAACCCCAGAAGCATCACATTCAATTTCAAAAGTTTTAGAAAAATCAGGCAAGCATAAAACAGGTGCAGTACATAACTTTTCCTTTAAAGTGTTAAATGCTTCTTCTTGTTCTTTACCCCATTTGAACCCCATATTCTTTTTAACAACTTCATTTAGTGGTGCAGCAATAGTAGAGAAATCTTTAACAAATCGCCTATAAAAACTTGCCAAACCATGGAAACTTCTTACCTCACTAACAGACTTAGGTGTTGGCCAATCTTGAATAGCCTTCACTTTTTCAGAGTCAACCTCAACTCCCTTAGAACTCACCACAAAACCCAAGAAGACAACTTTATCCATGCAAAAAGAACACTTCTTAAGGTTTGCATACAAGTTATTCTTCCTAAGAACATCCAAAACAGCCCTAACTTGCAAGACATGATCATTTATGCATTTGCTGTAAATCAAAATGTCATCAAAATATACAACCACGAATTTGCCAAGAAACTCACGCAAGACATAATTCATTAAGCGCATGAAAGTACTAGGTGCATTAGTTAACCCAAATGGCATTACTAACCACTCATACAATCCATATTTAGTCTTAAATGCAGTTTTCCACTCATCTCCTTCTTTCATCCTAATTTGATGATAGCCACTTTTTAAATCAATTTTAGTGAATACACATGCACCATGCAATTCATCTAGCATATCATCTAACCTAGGGATAGGATGTGATGAAGTCCCACATTGGTTAGGTAGGGAGGTCTTGGGTGTTATATATATGGGTTCGCAAACCTCCCCTTACAAGCTAGCTTTTGAGGTGGAGTTAGGTGGGTTCATATCATATGGTATCAGAGCCTGCTCTACTCTAGTCGGTGTGGGCCATGGATCCTGGTTCTCTGTATGAGGACGTACAGTCTAAAGGGGTCGGGAATGATGAAGTCCCACATTGGTTAGGTAGGGAGGTCTTGGGTGTTATATATATGGGTTCGCAAACCTCCCCTTACAAGCTAGCTTTTGAGGTGGAGTTAGGTGGGTTCATATCATATGGTATCAGAGCCTACTCTACTCTGGTCAATGTGGGCCATGGATCCTGGTTCTCTATACGAGGACGTACAGTCTAAAGGGGTCGAGAATGATGAAGTCCCACATTGGTTAGGTAGGGAGGTCTTGGGTGTTATATATATGGGTTCGCAAACCTCCCCTTACAAGCTAGCTTTTGAGGTGGAGTTAGGTGGGTTCATATCAGGATGGCGATACTTTACAGTGATTTTGTTGACTGCCCTACAATCCACGCACATTCTCCAAGTTCCATCTTTCTTGGGTACCAAAAGAACTGGTACAGCACAAGGACTCATGCTTTCTCTTATATACCCTTTTGCCAACAACTCATCTACTTGCCTTTGCAACTCCTTTGTCTCCTCCGGATTGCTTCGGTAAGCTGGTCGGTTGGGAATTTGTGCTCCAGGTACAAAATCAATCTGATGCTCAATTCCTCTTTTAGGTGGTAACCCGTGGGGTATCTCCTCAGGAAAGACATCACTGAATTCCTGCAATAAAGTCACAAACACACTAGGCAATTTGGGGTTAAGGTCAAATTCAGTAATCAAAGTTTCCTTAAACCGAATCAAAATCAAAGCTCCCTTGCCTAAGTATGCACTCTTTAAATCTCTCTCTTTTGCATAGAAACATGGTTGTTTCTTAACTTCTTCACTCCTTTCTTTTCCTTTTTGTTCACTCTTTTTCTTTTTATCACTCACTAACTTATTCTCTTCTGCACATCTCACTTTCTTTTCCTCACTTGTGCAGTCACTCAACATTGGGCCTTTTTCTTTATTCTTTTCTCTCATGGCCTCTTTTCTCTCATTATTCTTTTTCACCTCACTACCTGAAATCCCACAAGCTGATTGTTGAAGCTTAACTTGATCAAGGTAAGCTTCTTTAGGTGATAAAGGTGCCAAAGTGATTTTCTTGCCATCATGCTGAAAGGAATATCTATTTCTATACCCATCATGCATCACACGCCTATCAAATTACCAAGGCCTCCCCAACAATAAATGACCAGCATGCATGGGTACTACATCACACATAGCTTCATCACTATACTTTCCAATAGTAAAAGCTACCACAACTTGCCTAGTAACTTTCACTTCTCCACTATCATTCAACCATTGTAGCCTATAAGGAGTAGGGTGTTTAATACATTTCAGCCCCAATTTATCCACCAGAGTGGTGCTAGCCACATTAGCACAACTACCCCATCAATAATCATGCTACAAACTTTACCACCAACTAAACATCTAGTGTGAAATATATTTTCTCTTTATTCTAAGCTTTCTTCTTTAACATTCAGATTCAATGGACGCCTAGCAACAAGAGATTCACCATGAGCAGCATATTCAACATCAGAACAATCCTCTAAAGATGGCATGCTACTCTCACTACCATTCCCATCATAATCATTTCCAGATTCAGAAACAATCTCATCACCTTTAATGTACATGGTCTTTCTATTAGGACAATCAAATGCATAATGACCATGACCTTGACACTTAAAACATTTTATATCTCTATGTTTAGAGGTTTTTGAGAAGGAATCAGAAGTACCCTTTTGAGTTGAAGTACTCTTCTCCTTGTTTTTGTTTGCATCCAGCCCCTTTTCCTTGGAATCAGTGGCTTTCTCCTTCTTCTTCTCATCATATTTGTTCCATTTTGAACTCCATTTGCTGCTGGAATTCGAAAATGACTTGGCTGCTCCCCTTTGTTTTTGTTGTCTCTCTACCTTCATGGCCATGTTAACTAGGTCCTCCATCTCAACATAGTGATGTAACTCCACTACATCAGCTATCTCCTTGTTCAGACCTCCTATAAACCTAGCCATTGTCACATCCATATCCTCCTCAATGTTAGCTTTAATCAAGAGCATCTCCATCTCCTTGTGGTAATCTTCCACTGATTTTGACCCTTGAGTAAGCTTATGCAACTTTTGGTGCAACTCTCTATAGTAATAAGAAGGCACAAATCGCTTCTTCATTACTCTCTTCATCTCATCCCAATTCTCAATAGGATATTCACCATTTCTTCTCCTAGACTTCACTAATTCATCCCACCAAACTAAGGCATAATCTGAGAATTCTACTGCAGCGAACCTCACCTTCTTCTCTTCGGAATAGTTGTGGCAAGCAAATATCAAATCCATTCTCTCCCACTCCAAGTACACTTCAGCATCATTTCTGCCCTTAAATGGAGGTATATGCATCTTGATAGCATTTAGATTACTATCCCTCCTATTGTCTATTCTTATTTCACCCCTTCTATTTCGAGTTGAACTCCTCTCTTCAAATTCATCTTCAAACAGCTCTTGATTAAACTCATTTTGATGCCTATTCCTATCATTAATTCGCCTACCATTTCCTAGGAAGCTTTCTGATAACTCCCTCTTCCATTCATCTAACTCATCTAGCCTACTATTCAACTTTTGAAATTGACTAGTAAAGGCTCTATATATCAATTTCATGTCTGGAGTCATGTTAACTTCTTCATCTGAGGGCTCTTTACCCTCCTTCCTTGTTGAAGGATTACTCATTTTATGAACCTGCAAGAAATGTTAGTAAGACAGTCTCACAATACACTCCCTCACATGTTTCACTCAAAAGATGGCACTCCACTCGTGTTTCACACAATTGTTGGCTTTTGCCCTCTTTAAGCTCACACACTCAAGCCTTTTACCACTCAAGCTTGTTGTTCTCAATTGCACTTCAGAATTAATCCTCAAACCAAGATACTCACAAACAGCAAATTAATACTAGGATGGTAATGAAAACACTTAACAAGGAAGACAGGTACAAAACTAGAGCAAATATGCCAGAATAAATTGAAATGAGCATGCAAGATATGAAGAGTTTGCTGCCCAAAATACTGATCTCCAATTAACAAGAATCAAATTGTTAATTATGGTGTATATGGAAGCAAAAGCAGGAGTAATCAAAAATAGCAACTGAGATTTGAAAGAAAAGGACGAAATTAATGCATAAATGCAGAAATTGATGTTTCCTTAATGGAAAGATCAATTTGGACGAAAAAAGACATAAAGACAAAAAGGAAAGAAATTAAGTAGGTTTCCCAGAATGATGCTAATCCCACAAATTGTGCTTATACTTCTTTGACTTTGCTAATTAATCTCCAAAACCCAAAGTGTGTTTAGACTTGAATTCAATCATACCCTGAATTCTGCCCAAAAAGGTGTACAAGTTCAAAGAACTTGCTGCCAACCTAATTAGACAATTCTGTGGTGCTTTTCTTCTTCTAGCTGCAACTCTTTTCAATTTTGTTCCTTTTCGTTTTTTTTTTTTTGGAAGCAATGTCCCAACTCTTTTTTTTTTTTTTTAAATATAGGATAATAGCAAATAACACCAAAATATGAACGAAAAAAAAAAAAGATCAAAATCAAATCCCAAACAATCAAGCCAGCTGCAACATGCAACTAAGAGTTACAGTTTCAGATGGAAACTGCAACCAAGAGTTACAGTTTCAGATGGAAACTACAACCAAGAGTTACAGTTTCAGTAGGAAACTGCATACAGTGGTTTCAACTGCAGAAAAAAAAAATAAAGAACTCAAACACAGTGTGAATAGGAACCTGTGAACAGTGCACAAAAGAAAACAGCAAACTATAACCTAGGATAAATAAGAATTCACCCTAATCAAGCTCTGATACCAAATGATGCGGAACCCCATGGATATTCAAGATCCAGAAACCCCAAACACACAAATTGATAGAGAACAAAAATAGATGGAGAACTCCCAACCTATTGAACCCCCAAATGACTGATGCAAATGGAAACGCAAATAATCGGTTGATTGAGGAATCAAGAACTGAAATTCACTAGGATGTAAATACCTTGATGAAGTTCAATTCTTGATGCAATAGAGATTCAGGCCAAGCCTTGAACAAGAGTATAAAACTCCAAAACAAATCTGTTTTTCATTCATTCTGCTGATTTTCGTCCATACACTAGGGTATTTATACCCCCACAAGTTTAATAACCTAGACTATTAGGTTAAGCCTTAAACTTGGGCCTCCCAATAAGAAATACAAGCCCAAACGAAAATGCAAGTAGTAAACTGCCCAAAACTAATCTATTAACTTGGAATAATGAATTAAACATAGGTTGGCCCCATCTTGCAAATTCAGCTTAATTTGATTAGGTGAAGCTCCATTGGCCTTCATTGCATCTTGAGCTTCCATTCCTTCTAACATTCTGCCCATATAAGTTTGAAGTGATTCCTTGAACTTTTTGGCCCTTAATCTTGTGATTGGTCCTTGAGGCAATATTAGCTCATCTGCTGCTCCTCTCTTCTTGCCATCCATGCTTGTGCTCACATCATAAGAGCTAGAGCTAAAAGGTTCAAGGAGGCTTTTAATGGATTGATGCAGAGCATTTAGGTTGAGGAGTATTTTTTGAGCCCCAAATACTTAGACTCAAGTGCAGATCAAGGATGGATTTCGTTGGTCCAAGAGGTGGAGTAATTTCAACTTTTTTTTTTAAGCCCATACACTTAGAAGGATTAATTTCAGCCTTTTTATTGAAGCCCATATACTAGGAAGGATTACTTTCAGCTCAAGCATATGGATTTGAGAGAATCGAGAAGATCAATTTGGCTTGTTTTTCCCAGCGATTTTGGGATAACTTTCCTTTTTTTATGGGATTTGGTCAGCCATTTGGAATATATTTTCAGCAATTATTGTCATTAGGCTGATTATTTGGCTAATTATTCTCATATAAAGGCTGGCATGCCATAATTCTAGGAATTACCTTTCTTTTGCTATTTGTTTCCTTTTTCAAATTGTAATAACTCAGCCTATATATATGTATACTAAAGCTAAGAAGTGCATATCAGTTTTCTAGATAAAAGTTGAGAGTTTTCTCTTTAGTTCTTTAAAAAACTTTCCAAACTTATCAAGAACTTGTTCTTGTAGCATTCATCCGACTTATCAAACAGTTCACCATCCCATTTGTGGTGTCTCCATATACCAAGGTTTGTGTTTTCTTATAAATATTGAGTTGAGATGTCCACCCACAAAAATCTGATCGTAGAATGGTCTTGATAATCAATTTCGTTGACGGGTCTCATTATTCTTGGTGGGATTCACATCACTCTCTATCTTTTCCCCCTTGCTCTACCTCTCTATCTATCTCTAAAACTTCTCTTTCCCTCTCTCTCCCTTTATCTCTCTCTTAAACTTCTCTCTCCTAATCTCTCTCAAAACTTCACTTTCTCTCGATGTCCATCTCTCTCTCTCTCTCTCTCTTTCCCTCTAGCTCTCTCCATCTCCCTCTCTCTTTTTCTGTCTCTCTCTAAAACTCCTCTTTGTATCTCTCTTTCTCTCTCTTGAAATATTCTCTTTCTCTCTCTTTGTCTTTCTTCCTTTCATGCTTTCTAAAGCATCCCTCTCTCTCCCTAGCTCTCTTTGTAAAACTTCTTTCTGTCTCTCTTGCTCTCGTTCTCTCTCTCAAACTGGTTTCTCTCCCACTCTCTCTCTCAAAAACTTCACTTTCTCTGTTCTTTTATCTGTCTCTCCCTCTCTCCATGTTCTCTCTCCTACCCCCTCTATCTCTTTCTCCAAAAGTTCTCTTTCTCCCTCTCGTTTTCTGAAAAACTTCACTTTCTCTTGTTTTGTCTCCCTAAATTTCTGTCTCTCTCATGGTCTCTTTGAAACTTTTCTCACATGTTGTCTCTCTTTCTCTCTATGTTGCTTTCTCTCTCCCCACCTCCCTCACACACTCTCTCTATCTTCTCTCTCTTGTTCTCTATCTCTGTCTCTCTCTCAAAAACTTTTCTTTCTCTCTCTCTCTCTCTCTCTCTCTTAAACTTCTTTCTCTTGCACTCTCTCTCTCAAAAACCTCAATTTCTCTCTCTATTTGTCTACCTCTTTCTCACTCTCTTGAAAACTTCTCTCCCTCTTGCCTTCCCTAGAGCTTCACTCTTTCTCTCTCTCCTCCTCTAAAACTTCTCTCATATGTTGTCTCCCTCTCTTTGAAACTTCTCTCTATCCACTCTCTCTCTCTGTCTATTTCCATGTAAAAGTTTTCTTATGTCTCTTTCTCGCTCTAGCTTTCTCTTTGTCTTTCTCTCCCTCTGTGTGTCTTTTCTATATAAAAGTTCTCTCTCTTTCTCTCTCTAAAACTTCTCTCTCTCCTTCTCTCTCTTAATCTTCTTTCTCTCCCACTCTCTGCCTCCAAAACTTCACTTTCACCCTCTGTCTCTATCTGTTTGTCCATCTTTCTCTCTCACACAGTCTCTCTCTATCTTTCTCTCTCTTTCCAAATCTTCCCTTTCTATCTCTCTTACCTATTTGTTTGTCTGTCTGTCTATCTCTCTCTCTCTGTATTTTTGCTCTCCCTCGCTCATAGTCTCCCTAAATAACTTCTCTTTCACTCTCTCTCCTCCTCCCAAACACTTTGTCTTTGTCTACCTCTCTCTCAATCTTCTCTCTCCTATTCTTCCTCTCTTTCTCTCTCTCTCACCCTTCTCTCTCTTAAACTTCTCTCTTTCCCTCTCTCTTAACAACTTCACTTTCTCTCTCTGTCTCTCTTTCTTTCATTCTTTCTAAAGTTTTTCCCTCCCTCTCTAGCTCTCTCCCAAGAACTTCTCTCTCTCTAAAACTTCTTTCTCTCTTGCTCTCTCTAAAATTCTTCCTCTCTCGTTCTTCGTAAAACTTCACTCTCTCTCTCTTTCTTCCAATAAAACTTCTCTCATACACTCTCTCTCTCTATCTTAAACTTCTCTCGTATGCTCTCTCTCTCTCTATGTCACTCTCTCTCTTGCTCTTTCTCTCATTCTGTCTCTTTCTCTAACTTCTCTCTCTTCCTCTACCTCTCTGTCTTTCTGCCCAAAACTTCTTTTACTCTTTCTTTCTTGCTCTCTCTCTCAATCTCTCAAAACCTTCACTTTCTCTCTCTGTCTATCTCTTTCTCTACCTCTCTCTATCTTCTCTCTCTTACTCTCCTCCTCTATCTCTCTTTCCCTCTCCCTCTCAACAACTTCACTTTCGCTCTGTGTCTCCCTCTCCAAATCTCTCTATCAACAACTTCACTTTTTCTCTCTATTTGTCTTTCTGCTTCTCTCTCTCTTTCCTTCTATCTCTATCTCTTTCTCTCTCTCTACCACTCTCTCTTCTCTCTCTTTGATATGAACCCACCTAACTCCACCTCAAAAGCTAGCTTGTAAGGAGAGGTTTGCGAACTCATATATATAACACCAAGACCTCTCTACTTAACCAATGTGGGACTTCATCATTCTTGACCCCTTTAGACTATACATCCTCGTATAGAGAACCAAGATCCATGGCCCACACCGACCAGAGCAGGGTAGGCTCTGATACCATATGATATGAACCCACGTAACTCCACCTCAAAAGCTAGCTTGTAAGGAAAGGTTTGCGAACTCATATATATAACACCCAAGACCTCTTTGCCTAACCAATGTGGGACTTCATCACTCTTAAACTTCTTTCTCTCCCACTCTCTTTCTGAAAAACTTCACTTTCTTTGTCTGTGTTTCTTTGTCTCTCTCTCTCTTGTAGTCTCTTTCTAAATGTCCTCTTTCTCTCTCTCTCTCTCCAAATGTTCTATTTCTCTCTCTCCATCTCTGTTTCTTTCATTCTTTCTAAAGCTTTTCTCTAGCTTGCTCCCTAAAACTTCTCTCTCTCTCTCTCCCTAATGCTTCACTCGCTTTTGTTCTTCTCTTATAAAACTTCTATCATCCATTGTCTCTCTCTCTCTAAAACCTTTAAGACAAAGAGTAAGAGAGAGAGAGAGAAAGTGAAGTTTTTGAGTGAGAGAATGGGAGATAAGGAAGTTTAAGAGAGAGAAGAAGAAGTTTTGGAGAGAGAGAGGAAGAGCGAGAGAGAGAGAGAGAAGTTTTAGAGAGGGAGGGGAAAGCTTTAGAAAGTATGAAAGAAACAAAGATAGAGAGAGAAAGAGACAAAGAGACAAAGTGAAGTTGTTGTGAGTGAGAGTGGGAGAGAAAGAAATTTAAGAGAGAGGGGATGAGAGAGACAGAGAGGGAGAGTAGGAGAGAGAAGATAGAGAGAGAGGTAGAGAAAGAGAGAGTTTGTGCTGGGGAAGGGGAGAGAGATAGAGAGAGGGGGAAAGAGAAGTCAGATTGAGAGAGAGAGAGAGAGAGAAGGAAAAGTTTTAGAGAGAGACTGACTGACTGACTAACTGAGAGACAAGAGGGATAGAAAGAGAAGATTTGGAGAGAGAGAGAAGTTCTAGAGAGAGACTATGAAAGAGAAATAGACAGATAGACAGACAAAGAGAGAATGTGAAGTTTTTGAAAGAGAGAGTGGGAGAGAAAGAAGTTTAAGAGAGAGAAAGAGAAGTTTTGAAGAGAGAGACTAAGAGGGAGAGCAAGAGACAGAAGATTGAGATAGAGATGTAGAGAAAGAGAGAGCATCCTTCTCTATCTTCTCTCTCTTGTTTTAGTGCTCTATTTCTCTCTCTAAAACTTCTTGTTCTCCTCCTCCCTCTATCTCTATCTCTTAAACTTCTTTCTCTCCCACTCTCTCAAAAACTTCACTTTCTCTCTTTCTCCCTTTCCCCCCCCCCTCTCTCTCTCTCTCTCTCTTGTAGTATCTCTCTAAAACTTCTCTTTCTCTCTCTCTCTCTCTCTCCCTCTCTCTTTTGTAGTATCTCTCTAAAACTTCTCTTTCTCTCTCTCTATGTCTCTTCCTTTCATTCTTTCTAAAGCATCCTTCTCCCTCTCTAGCTCTCTCCCTAAAACTTCTCTCTCTCTCTCTCTCTGAAACTTCTTCTCTCCCACTCTGTCTCTCAAAGTCTTCACTTTCTCTCTTCTTTTATCTGTCACTCTCTCTATCTTCACTCTCCTACTTGCCCTCTCTCTCCCCAAAACTTCTCTTTCTCTCTCTTACTCCCTTTCCCTCTTTGAAAATCTTCACTGTCTCTTGCTCTCTCTCCATAAAAGTTAGTCCCTTGCTTTCTCTCTCTCTCATGCTCTCTTTGAAACTTCTCTCATATGCTGTCTCTCTCTCTCTCTCCACCTCTTTCACACACTCTCTCTATCTTCTCTCTCTTCTCTCTATCTCTGTCTCTTGCTCACAGTCTCCTTCTAAAACTTCTCTTTCCCCATCTATCTCTCTTCCCTCCCCAACACACACACTCTCTCTTTCTCTACCTCTCTCTATCTTCTCTCTCCGATTCTCCCTCTCTGTCTCTCTTTTCAAAACTTCTCTCTCTCTCTCTCCCCCTCTCTCTTGTAAACTTCTTTCTCTCCCACTCTCTCTCTCTCTCTCTCTCTCTCTCTCTCTCTCTCTCTCTCTCCAAATCTTCTCTTTCCCTCACTCTGTCTCTCTTTCTTTCATTCTTTCTAAAGCTTCCCCCACCTCTCTAGCTTTCTACCTAAAACTTCACTCTTTCTCTCTCTCCCCTCCATTAAAACTTCTCTCATATGCTCTCTCTCTATGTCTTTATCTCTCTCTCACACTCTCTCTCGCTCTTTCTCTCACTGTCTATGTCTCTTTCTCTCTCTGTCTCTCTTTCCATATCTCTCTATCAATAACTTCACTCTCTCTCTCTCTCTCTCTCTCTCTCTCTCTCTCTCTCTCTCTCTCTCAAACTTCTTTTTCTCCCACACTCTAAGAGATAAAGAGACAACATATGAGAGAAGTTTTAAAGGAGGAGGGAGAGAGAATGAAGTTTTTGGGAGAGCAAGAGAGAGAAGTTTTAGGGACAAAGCTATAGAGAGAGAGGAAACTTTAGAAATAATGAAAGAAAGAAAGACAGAGAGAGAAAGAGAAGATTCAGAGATAGAATGAGAAAGAGAGAAAGGCAGAGAGAGAAAGAGAAGATTCAGAGATAGAATGAGAAAGAGAGAAAGGCAGAGAGAGAGACAGATAGACAGAGAAAGTGAAGTTTTTGAGAGATAGAGAGAGTGGGAGAGAACAAAGTTTAATAGAGGGAAACAGTAGTTTTGGAGAGAGAAAGAGATAGAGAGGGAGTAAGAGATAAAGAGAGAGAGAAGTTTTAGAGAGAGGTAGAGAGAGATAGAGCTTTTATATAGAAAAAGGAACAAAGAAAGAGAGAAAGAGAAAGTGACAGAGAAAGTTTTAGGTAGACATAGAACTTTTATATAGAAAAAGATAGAGAGAGAGCAAAAGAACATTTAAATAGAAAAAAGACAAAGAGAGAGAGAGAAGTTTTAGAGAGAGACAGAGATAGCGAGCAAGAGAGAGATGACTTCTCTATCTGTCTCAATTTCTCTCTGTGTGTGTGTGTCTCTCTCTCTCAGAGTCTCTTTCTAAAACTTCTCTATTTGTCTCAATTTCTCTATGTGTGTGTGTGTGTCTCTCTCTCCTCCCAACACACACACTCTCTCCCCAACAACCTCTCTGTCTCCCCCTTCCCCAATAGCCTCTCCTTCTCTCCTTGTGCCTCTCCCTAAAGCTTTTTGCTCTCTCCTTCTCTCTCTCAGTCTCTCCCTCCCTAACACTTTCTCTCTCCACATCATTCTCTCTCTCTCTCTCTGCAACGCTCTTTATCTCTCTCCTCTCTCTTTTTCCTAAATTTCTCTCTCCCCAATAGACTCACTCTGTCATTCCCCCTCTTTCCCTTGCTCAATCTTTGTCTTGCTCTCTCTTCTTCTCTCTCTCTCTCTCTCTCTCGCTCTCTCTCTCGCTCTTTCTCTCTCTGTGTTTGTGTTCAAAACTTCTCTTGCTCTTCTATCTTTCTCTCATTGACAAAAATTTCTCCCTCACTCACTATCTTTGTGTGTCTTTGAAACTTCCTCTTCTCTCTCTAAAACTTCTCTCCCTGCCTCTCTCTTTCTCTATCTCTCTCCCTATCTCTCTTGCTCCCTCCTCAATAGACTCTCTCTCACCAACATAGACACACAGTCTCTCACTCTTTGTCCAACATGTCTCTCTCTCACACACACACACACACTCACTCACTCTCTAAAACTAAGAAAAAGGGTATGGTATAATGGAAGAAATTGGCCTTAACATACACACACACACACTCTCTCTCTCTCTCTCTCATTCTCTCTCTCCCTAACACATGCTCCATCATTTTGTCTATGTCCAATGTGTCTCTCTTTGTCTCTAAAGCTTCGCTCTCTCTCTTAGAATAATACAGACAGGAGTATCTATTCCTAGGGGTTCTTATATAGGAGATTCTTACTAGAGGAAAATAATTAATAGGAATACAAATTAAATACGGAAAGCATAAAGGAATACAAATTAAAAACATGAATATAATTTAAACTGAAAGAAGAAAATAAACAGAAGAGCTTTAAAAAGAATTTCTGATGCACAAGATCCGCAAAGGGCGAGTGCAGAGCATACTTAAACAACGTTTATTTTATAAAGAAATGCTTACAGAGAGAGAGCTTTTACAAGAGATATGCTTCAAAGCTTTTTTCGGAATGTTTTTCCCTTTTCTTCTAACACCCTTTTATAGAAGAGTCTGGACTTCAAACTAATTTACAAAGTAGTTTAATACGGCGGATTTAAAATATCATTACAATAGAACTTAGTCGGACTTCAAAATTTTGAGATCCGCAGCGGAGATAGCTACCAGCTTTTGTTTTATCTGAAAAGATTCTCCATGCTTTAGACAGCTTGTCGTGTTGTGCCAGAAACTTTAATTATTATGTTGGCTTTAATTATGGTGTCTGCTGAAGGGGGACCCCGTAGCAGTCATCTTCATTTTGCATATGAGATGGATAGCTTGGATCTGACTCAGCTTCTTGAGAGGGCTCCTCATCAGAATCTATTGTGGAGGCAAAATCCATTAACTTCTTTTTATATTCCTTTAATTGAGCAGGACTTAATTGTGATATATCTGGCAGAGATATATGTCCTTTAGAAGGATCAAGTTTTAACGAAGAAGTTGCGGCTTGCAGATTCTTCCAAGAAGAAAACCTTTCTTCGATGAGAGTTTCATCAAATTTTATCCACCATTTAGATTGAATAGTTCTAACCAAAGATTGGGGATATCCAACAGGCAGAACTTGATCAGTATTATATCTGGTCTGCATGATCCAGCCAAGTTTAGTAACAGAACAAAACATAAGGAATCTTTCCTGCATGGAAATATTGGTGGCCATTTTCTTAAACTGTTCATAAGTCTTTTTGGTAATAGGAGGAAATTGTCCAAGCAATGGTCCAAAATAAAGAAACCATTCAAGAAACCAATTAGGATAAGCAGCTTGCTGAGTATTAAAGCTTAGAAACCAAGAATGGGTTGGGCAAAGTTCAAAGAGAACATTATACCAGGCCTTTTGGTAGTCAAAATAATCAAAATAAGGGGGGTCAAAAGGAAAAGAAAATTTCTTAGCAGTGAAAGGGTGCTGGTTCCACTCAGTGGGAGTGATAACCTTTAAGATTTGAAGCCGAGAATAGGTTATGAGGGAATTATCTTTAGGGTCATAATCATGGGTGATTTGGGCGGAATCCGTATCTATAAGGATAGCCTGATAATAAGTTTTATTTTTCTTAAGATCTGTGGGGATCCAGGTCCATCCTCTAGGAAAACATCGGGCTGCGATGTCAGATGGTTTAAAATTAAGATGCTCTGGCTCAAGAGTTATAATAGGCAAAGAAATACTCCTGTCTATATTATTCTAAGAGACTCCCGTCCTATTAAATTTAAAGATCAACTATTATCCATAATAGAAGCTAATCTAAACGATGGTCCAGTTTTCTTTAATAATTTTGCTAATTATACAGCAGATTTAAGAACTTTTGACTCTCATCATAATATTAAATTAGATATTAAAATCCCTGAAGGAATTTGGAACCCTAATTCGTATCCTCTAGCCATAGTATATAAATTATACTATAAAGTAATGAGAACAAATATTAAGCCTAAAGCCTTAAATGTTTCTTCTAAAACAGAAACTTTACTTTTACAAGTAAATTTAAATCGTTCTAATTATGTTACCCCTAAACTTTTAAATCATGAAGAGGTTTCTCGAGGACTAGAATGGAATCTAGAAAATATCCTCACCCCAGAAAAAGAAGAACCCCCTACACTTAATAATATTATAGAATATAAATCAGGTAATATCACCTTAGATTTTAGACGAAGTCCGTCTATAAGAATAGCCTCTAGATCAAGCTTTTCTGAACCAAGTCGTCGTTCAGCTGATATAGGATCTATAGGACCTATTCCAAAATCCTTAAAACTTAAAGGAGTTCAACCTCATCCGGTCACTCCCCAACCAGAATATCAAGTCGAAACTCCCTCAGTTCAAGCTAATAACTCTCCCACTCGATCTGAAGTCGAAGCCTATAATCAATTGAATATGCTACAGACTTTTGAAATTGATAAAGAAAAGTTAAGACAAACTTTTTATACTCCAGAAAATGATGAAAAGAGAAAATGGTATTTTTCTACTTTTCCACCTGAGGATCTTATTAAATATCGAAATGAATTTTATAATTATTTAATTAAAATTAAAAATCATATTCCTTTCTTTGATTGGTTTGAAAATAATATTTTAAAAACTCTACAATTGGATATTTTAGAAACCTTATCTTTAAGTTGGAAAACAACCAGAGGAAAGGTTATAACAGGAAATGTCCCTCCTTTAGAAGAAATATCTTTTCTAAATCAAGATGATATAGAAATTATAGCCTCTCCCTTTAAGAAAGTTCGATCTACCGGAGAAGAACTTAGTGTCTCAGCCTCTAAAAGAGATGTTAAAAATATACAAGAACAATTAAATTACACAAATAAAGTAGTTCATAATATCGCTTTATCATTTGACACCCCTTTGACTAAAACAGCACCATCTGTTAGTAATACTAAACCAGACTTAGTAAAACCATTATTTAAACCTTCTAAATTTTCTAATGAAGAAATTTCTGAAATAAAATTAGGAAATTCAACATCTAGTATTTTAGCAGAAATAGATAATAGGTTAAGAAATTTAAAACTTGCTGAAGATAAAAAACAAAAGAATATTGTTATAAATACTTTACAAGAAGCAACTCCTAAAATAGAGGATAAAGTTCAAAGAATAAGAACAACCTGACCTTATCCTATTTCCCGAAATTATTACACTCGTCCTACCCTTCCTGACATTCAGCATGAAGAATGGGATTTAGATAATCCTGCTGCTTTTGATGGAAATAGTATTATTGAATGGAATATCGATGGCCTTCCTGAACACCTTATTTTAAGAAAATTAAATTCTATGACTATGGCCTCTACTGCCTATATTAAACATGGAAATAACTCTAGGCATGCTGCCCAATTATTAGTCTCTGGCTTTACTGGTATTCTTAAAGGTTGGTGGGATAATATTCTTCTAGATACTGATCGATTTAATATTCTGAATTCTGTTAAATTAGAATCTTCTTCAGGACAAGAATTAGGAACTCAAGTTGAGACTCTAATCCTCGCTATCTCTCAAAACTTTATAGGAGATCCTAAATTATTTGAAGAAAGATCAAGTGAAATTTTACATGCTTTAAGATGTCCTAAATTATCTGATTTTTGTTGGTATAAAGATAATTTTTTGGCCAAACTATTAACTAGGACAGATGCCTCTGCCCTTTATTGGAAAGAAAAATTTGTCTCTGGACTACCTAGAGCTTTTGCCCAAAAGGTACGAGATAGGATAGAACATGAAGCCTTAATTATATGACTTATGGTCAGATTATTTCTAATATCATAAAAATAGGATTAGAGCAATGTAATCAACTTTCGTTAACCACCCAAATTCTTAAAGAAGATAAATCTGTCCGTAGAGAATTAGGATATTTTTGTCAACAGTATGGCCTAGAAAGAATAGATGCACCTTCTAAGAAATCTAAAAGACAACATAAGTTTTTTAAAAAACATAAAAAACATAAAGTTTCTAATAAAAAAGAAATTTTAGAAAAAACTCCTAAGAAAACGAAATTTAAAAAATTTAATGAATCTCTAACATGTTATAAATGTGGTCGTAAAGGACATATAGCAAAAAATTGTTATGTTAAGAAAAAGATTAATGAACTGTCATTAGAAGAACCTGTAAAACAGCAACTAGCAGAATTACTTTTGTATAAATCAGATAGTACCACCTCTAATAGCTCAACTGAAGAAGAGCTAATAGAAACTTTAGAAACATCTAGTAGTTCAGAAAATGAAGAACTAAATTGTAAAAACTGCACTAAAGACAATCCTTGTGAAGACTGCACAGTTAACCTCTTTTACTGTAATACCTTAACAAATGACAATAAATTCCTAATAGATCTTATTGAAAAAATTGATGACCCAGAATTAAAATATCAGTATTTCCTTAAATTAAAAAAATTAATTAAAATAGATGAACAAGAGGATAATATTATTGATTCTTTCGAACCTTATGATTTAACAAAAATCCTTACTCTTAATCAACCACAAAAGGAGCCTCTTTTAGGAATTCCTGAATTAAATCATGAAGTAAAAACCTTAAAAAATGAAATAAGAATTTTACAGGAAAAAATATCCTTGCTTGAAAATAATACTTGTGTAGAAGTAAAAGATTCCACTTCTAACACTGAATTTTTAAATAATTTAACCTTTTTACAGCAACGATGGCGTTGTAAAGTCAACTTAAGAATAGGTAAAAGTTTTCATAAAAAATTTATAGCCTTAATCGATTCGGGAGCAGATTTGAATTGTATTCAAGAAGGATTAATTCCCACTCACTATTACCAACAAACTCTCCAAAATTTATACTCTGCTAGTAGTCATAGCATGAATATTAAGTATAAATTAACAAACTCTTATATTTGTAATAATGGTATTTGTCTTCCTAATGAATTTTTACTAACAAAAAATATAAAAGAACAAATAATCTTAGGAACTCCTTTTTTAACCCAAATATATCCTATTCATTATGTCGGAGAACAAGGTATAAAAACTAAAATAAAAGATGTTGAACTTTTCTTTGAATTTGTCCAGCCAGTACAGCAAAAAGAACTTAAAGTTTTAGAAACCCATTATTTTAATTTACTCCAGCAAAAACAAAATCAAATTAGTTTTCTTAAAACAGAGATTAATTATAAAACTCTTGAAAATTTATTAAAAACCCCCCAAATTCAAGAAAAGATATCTCAATTAGAAAACCAAATTAAAAAGGAAATTTGTGCTAATATTCCAACTGCTTTCTGGAATAGAAAAACCCATATGGTTTCTTTACCTTATGAAGATACCTTTGATGAATCTAAAATTCCTACAAAAGCAAGACCTATTCAGATGAATAAAGAAATCTTAGAATATTGTAAAAAAGAAATTCAAGATTTTCTTGATAAAAGGTTAATTCGTCCAAGTAAATCTCCCTAGAGTTGTGCAGCTTTCTATGTTTAGAATACTTCTAAAATAGAACGCGGTTCCCCTAGAATGGTAATAAACTATAAACCTCTAAACTCTGCTTTAAAATGGATTAGATATCCTCTTCCTAATAAAAAAGATCTTTTAGGACGATTATATGATGCTTTAATCTTCTCTAAATTTGACATGAAATCAGGTTTTTATCAAATCCAGTTAAAAGAAGAAGATAAATATAAAACAGCTTTTACAGTCTCATTTGGACAATTTGAATGGAATGTTATGCCTATGGGTCTTAAGAATGCCCCATCAGAATTTCAAAATATTATGAATACAATTCTTTATCCCTATTCTGACTTCATAATTGTTTATTTAGATGATGTTTTAATATATTCTAAGAATCTTGATCAGCATTTTAAGCATTTAAAAATCTTTATTCAAGCGATAAAATATAATGGTTTAGTTGTTTCAGAAAAGAAAGTAAAATTATTTCAAACAAAGATAAGATTTTTAGGACATAATATTCATTTAGGAACTATTACTCCTATCTCTAGAAGTCTAGAGTTTGCTGATAAGTTTCCAAATGAGATTAAAGATAAAACACAATTACAAAGATTTTTAGGTTGCTTAAATTATGTTGCTGATTTCATACCCAATATTCGCACCCTATGTAAACCACTTTTCAGTCGATTAAAAAAGAATCCTCCACCCTGGTCAGATGACATGACCCAAACTATTATTAAAGTTCGCTCTTTAGTAAAGTAGATTCCTTGTCTAGGACTGCCTCATCCTGATGCCTCTTTAATCATTGAGTGTGATGCCTCAGAATTAGGATTCGGAGGAATCTTAAAACAATCTTTTCCCCCCCAGACTAAAGAACAAGTTGTTCGTTATCATTCCAGTGCCTGGTCTTCTACTCAAAAAAATTATAGTACTATTAAAAAAGAAATTTTGGCTATAGTACTATGTATTACCAAATTTCAAGATGATTTGATTAACAAAGAATTTTTACTTCGTACTGATTGCAAAGCTGCTAAAGATGTTTTACAAAAAGATGTTAAAAACCTTGTTAGTAAACAGATTTTTGCCAGATGGCAATCTCTTTTATCTTGCTTTGATTTTAAAATTGAGCATATAAAAGGAGAGCAGAATAGTCTTCCTGACTTTCTGACTCGCGAATTTTTGCAGGGTAAACTATGAGTGATAAACAGCAGCCCTCACGGCCATTAACAAGATCTCAGTTTGCTTTAAGCAAACCTGCTCCTATTAAATCTAATCTATTTTCTGCAGGTACATCATATGCCTCTAAGGCTAATATCAGGCCGGCTTCTCCGGCAATCACCCAAACCTCTCTTTCAGAAGCAAGCCGCTTCCTTCCTTTAAGACCACCTTTTTCTCCCGTAAGAACTCCTGAATCCAACCCATGCACTTTTAAAAATAAGAGTATTTCTTTGCCTATTATAACTCTTGAGCCAGAGCATCTTAATTTTAAACCATCTGACATCGCAGCCCGATGTTTTCCTAGAGGATGGACCTGGATCCCCACAGATCTTAAGAAAAATAAAACTTATTATCAGGCTATCCTTGTAGATACGGATTCCGCCCAAATCACCCATGATTATGACCCTAAAGATAATTCCCTCATAACCTATTCTCGGCTTCAAATCTTAAAGGTTATCACTCCCACTGAGTGGAACCAGCACCCTTTCACTGCTAAGAAATTTTCTTTTCCTTTTGACCCCCCTTATTTTGATTATTTTGACTACCAAAAGGCCTGGTATAATGTTCTCTTTGAACTTTGCCCAACCCATTCTTGGTTTCTAAGCTTTAATACTCAGCAAGCTGCTTATCCTAATTGGTTTCTCAAATGGTTTCTTTATTTTGGACCATTGCTTGGACAATTTCCTCCTATTACCAAAAAGACTTATGAACAGTTTAAGAAAATGGCCACCAATATTTCCATGTAGGAAAGATTCCTTATGTTTTGTTCTGTTACTAAACTTGGCTGGATCATGCAGACCAGATATAATACTAATCAAGTTCTGCCTGTTGGATATCCCCAATCTTTGGTTAGAACTATTCAATCTAAATGGTGGATAAAATTTGATGAAACTCTCATCGAAGAAAGGTTTTCTTCTTGGAAGAATCTGCAAGCCGCAACTTCTTCATTAAAACTTGATCCTTCTAAAGGACATATATCTCTGCCAGATATATCACAATTAAGTCCTGCTCAATTAAAGGAATATAAAAAGAAGTTAATGGATTTTGCCTCCACAATAGATTCTGATGAGGAGCCCTCTCAAGAAGCTGAGTCAGATCCAAGCTATCCATCTCATCTGCAAAATGAAGATGACTGCTACGGGGTCCCCCTTCAGCAGACACCATAATTAAAGCCAACATAATAATTAAAGTTTCTGGCACAACACGACAAGCTGTCTAAAGCATGGAGAATCTTTTCAGATAAAACAAAAGCTGGTAGCTATCTCCGCTGCGGATCTCAAAATTTTGAAGTCCGACTAAGTTCTATTGTAATGATATTTTAAATCCGCCGTATTAAACTACTTTGTAAATTAGTTTGAAGTCCAGACTCTTCTATAAAAGGGTGTTAGAAGAAAAGGGAAAAACATTCCAAAAAAAGCTTTGAAGCATATCTCTTGTAAAAGCTCTCTCTCTGTAAGCATTTCTTTATAAAATAAACATTGTTTAAGTATGCTCTGCACTCGCCCTTTGCGGATCTTGTGCATCAGAAATTCTTTTTAAAGCTCTTCTGTTTATTTTCTTCTTTCAGTTTAAATTATATTCATGTTTTTAATTTGTATTCCTTTATGCTTTCCGTATTTAATTTGTATTCCTATTAATTATTTTCCTCTAGTAAGAATCTCCTATATAAGAACCCCTAGGATTTTAAATTATTATTCTCTTTTAAATACTCTGTGTGTGTCTCTCTCTCTCTCTCTCAGAGTCTCTTTCTAAAACTTCTCTATCTATCTCAATTTCTCTATGTGTGTGTGTGTGTGTCTCTCTCTCCTCCCAACACACACACTCTCTCCCCAACAACCTCTCTGTCTCCCCCTTCCCCAATAGCCTCTCCTTCTCTCCTTGTGCCTCTCCCTAAAGCTTTTTGCTCTCTCCTTCTCTCTCTCAGTCTCTCCCTCCCTAACACTTTCTCTCTCCACATCATTCTCTCTCTCTCTCTCTGCAACGCTCTTTATCTCTCTCCTCTCTCTTTTTCCTAAATTTCTCTCTCCCCAACAGACTCACTCTGTCATTCCCCCTCTTTCCCTTGCTCAATCTTTGTCTTGCTCTCTCTTCTTCTCTCTCTCTCTCTCTCTCTCGCTCTCTCTCTCGCTCTTTCTCTCTCTGTGCTTGTGTTCAAAACTTCTCTTGCTCTTCTATCTTTCTCTCATTGACAAAAATTTCTCCCTCACTCACTATCTTTGTGTGTCTTTGAAACTTCCTCTTCTCTCTCTAAAACTTCTCTCCCTGCCTCTCTCTTTCTCTATCTCTCTCCCTATCTCTCTTGCTCCCTCCTTAATAGACTGTCTCTCACCAACATAGACACACAGTCTCTCACTCTTTGTCCAACATGTCTCTCTCTCACACACACACACACACTCACTCACTCTCTAAAACTAAGAAAAAGGGTATGGTATAATGGAAGAAATTGGCCTTAACATACACACACACACACTCTCTCTCTCATTCTCTCTCTCCCTAACACATGCTCCATCATTTTGTCTATGTCCAATGTGTCTCTCTTTGTCTCTAAAGCTTCCCTCTCTCTCTTTCTCCAACACATCTGTCTCTCTTTAAAAAACTTCTCTCTCTTTTTACCTCTCTTTAGGTCTCTCTCTAACTTCCCAACAATCTCTCTCTCTCTTGTGCTCTCTCTCTCTCTCATCCTAACACCCTCTCTTTATCTTTCTTCCTCTCTCCTGAACTCTCTCTTTGTCTCCCCAACACAAACTCTCTCTTCCTCTCTCTCCCCCCAACCCATTCCCCTCTTCCTCTCTCTCTCTCTCTCTCTAAAACTAAAAAAAAGGGAATGGCATAAAGGAAGGAATTGAACTTGACACTCTCTCTGTCTCTCTCTTTCTCCCTCTCACTCACTCTAAAATTTCTCACTCTTACTCTCTCCACCCCTCTTTCTTTCCTTCTTTGGCTTGCTCTCTAAAACTTCTCTCTCTTTCTTTCTCTCCCTCTCTCTCTTGCTGTCTCTCACTCGCTCTCTAAAACTAAGAAAAAGGATATGGCATAATGGAAGAAATTGAACTTGATAGTCTATCTCTCTCTTTCTCCCTTTCACTCACTTTTTAAAACTTCTCTCTCTCCACCCTTCTCTCTCTTCCCCTCCATGTCTCTCTCTCTCTAAAAGTTCTCTTTTTGTGTCTCTCTTTTCTCTAAATCTTCTCTTTCTCTCCCTCTCTTTCCCTCTTTCTCTCTCACTTACTCTCCTTCTAAAAGAACCCTCTCTCTCAAAACTTCTCTCTCTCTCTCTCTTTGTCTCTCTCTCATTAAAACATCTCTTAGTCCCTCTCTTTCTTTCAATGACTCTCAAAAACTTTCTCTCTCCCTCTCTCTCTCTCACACACTGTCTCGCCCTCACTCTCTTGTTCTCTCTCTCTCTGCAACACGCAATCTCTCTGTATCATGCTCTCACTATCCAACATGTTTCTCTGTCTCTAAAACTTTCCTTTCTTTCTTTATCCAACATATCTGTGCCTCACTGTTTAAAAATTCTCTCCCTTTACCTCTCTCCTTGTCTCTCTTTAACTTCCAAACAATCTCTCCATCCCTCTCTCTGATCTTTCTTTCCTTCTTACCCTAACACCCTCTACCTTTGTCTATCTTGCTCCCTACTTGACACTCTCTCATTGTCTCCCTAATGCATTCTCCCTCTCTACCCATCACAAACTCTTTGTTACTCTTTCTCTCTCTCTCTCTCTCTCTCTCTCTCTCCTCTCTCTCTCTCACTCTATAGAACTAAGAAAAAGGGTATGGCATAATGGAAGAAATTGGCCTTCATACTCTCTCTATCACTTTTTTTCTCTGTCACTCACTCTCTAAAACCTCTCTCTCTCTCTGCAACCCTCTCTCTCTCTTTCCCTCCTTGTCTCACTCGCTAGAACTTCTGTCTTTGTCTCTAAATCTTCTCTTTGTCTCTCACTTTCTCTCTTCCTCCCTCTAAAACAACTCTCTCTCTCTCCAAAACTTCTCCTTCTCTTTGTTTGTCTCTTTAAAACTTCTCTCATTCTCCCTAAAACTTTTCTCTATCCCAATCTCTCTCTCTCATTCTTTCTCTTTAAAAATTCTCTCACTGTCTCTAAAACTTTTCTCTCTCCTTTATCTCTCTTAGTCTCTCTCTCATTCTCTCATCGTCCTCTCTCTCATGCAAGTGCATGCATCCTTTCTCTCTATCCAACATGTCTCTCTCACTTTCTCTCAAACTTCCACTCTCTCTTTATCCAACATATTTGTCTCTCTAAAACATCTCTCTCTCTCTATTTACCTCTCTCCATGTCTCTCTCTAACTTCCCAACTCTCTCTCTCTCCCTCTCTCCCCTCTTTCCCCTTTCTCCCCCTCTCCACCTAACACCACTTACTTTGTCTCTCTCACTCCCTCCTCAACACTCTCTATGTCACTAACACATTCTCCTCCCTAACACAAGCTCTCTCTTTCTCTCCCTCTCTCCCCTCCTATCACTTTGTCCAACACACTATCCTTATTTCTTACTCTCCATCTCTTTCCATCTCTGTCATTCTCTCTCCTTTACTGATGATAAAAGCATGGTGAATACAGCTGATCCAATTCAAATTCCAAGTGGTCCAATTACAAGAGCTAGAGCTAAAAGGTTCAAGGAGGCTTTCAATGGATTGATGCAGAGCATTTGGGTTGAGGAGTGCTTTATAAGGCCCAAATACAGACTCAAGTGCAGATCAAGGGTGGATTTCGTTGGTCCAAGTGGTGGAGTAATTTCAGCCTTGTTTCTAAAGCCCATACACTTGGAAGGATCAATTTTAGCCTTTTTATTGAAGCCCATACACTTGGAAGGATTACTTTCAGCTCAAGCATGTGGATTTGAGAGAATCAAGGAGATTAGATTTGGCTGACTATTACCCAGCGAATTTGGGATCACTTTCCTTTTTTTATGGGATTTGGTCAGCCTTTTGGAATATATCTTCAGCAATTATTGCATTGGGCTGATTATATGGCTAATTATTCTCTTGTAAAGGCTGACATGCCAATTATAGGGATTACCTTCCTTTTGCTATTTGTTTCCTTTTTCAAATTGCAATAACTCAGCCTATATATATGTATACCAAGGCTGAGAAGTGCAAATCAGTTTTCTAGATAAAAGTTGAGAGTTTTCTCTTTGGTTCTTTAAAGAACTTTCCGAACTTATCAAGAACTTGTTCTTGTGGCGTTCATCTGACTTATCAAACGGTTCACCATCCCGTTTGTGGCATCTACACATACCAAGGTTCTTGTTTTCTTATAAACATCGGGTCGAGGTTTCCACCTACAAAATCTAATCGTAGAATGGTCTTGGGAATCAATTTTGTTGACGGGTCTCGTTATTCTTGGCGGGATTCGCATCGTTTACTCTCCCTCTCCTCTCAACACACACACATACACTCTCTCCTTCCTTCTCTCTCTCCCTCTCTCTAGCTTTCTCTACCTCTTTGTCTCTCTCTCTCTATTGCTCTCTCTATCAGCAAGTCTCTCTCATCATTAAAAGTTCCCTCTTTCCCCTTTTGCAACAAGTCTATCTCTCTCTCTCTCTCCCTATACCTCTCCCCCTGTCTTTCTCTAACTTCCCAACAATCTTTCTCTCTCTCCTTCTCCCCATCACCCCCTCTCTCTATCTCTCTTGCTCCCCCCCTTAACACTCCCTCTGTCTCCCCAACACAAACTCCTCTCTTTTGCTCTCGCTCTCTCCCTTACATGTCTCTCTATCTCTCTCTTTCCACACACTCACTCTCAAACACTAAGAAAGAGGGTATGATATAATGGAAGAAATTGAACATGACCTCACTGTATCTCTCTTTTTTCTGTCTTAGCCACTCTCCAAAACTTCTCCTTGTGAATCTTCTACAGGCTTAAAATTTCAACTCCGGCAATTGGAATAAAATGACCTGAGACTGGTTTGGGTTAGATGCCGTACCTTTAAATCCTTCTTTCGTGGCTACAGAACTAGAGCAAATTGAGTCAAAAATCAAGCACAACGCTTTAAGGAAGTGAGATAGGGAGAATGGTGCTGGTTCCTCTCAGTAAACAGCAGTGGGACTTCTTGAATAGGAACACTATAGCATGGTTGAGCTTCAGCAATGACAACAGTGCTGATTGTGACCACTAGATGTGCAGCAATGGTGAGTAGCATGGCAATTTCTCAAGGCTTCACTCAAGCAATGTCATGGCTCCAGTAGGGTGTAGTGATGGTGAGTTCTCCAATTGGTGGTGAGGGATCTTGCTTTGGAAGGAGCTCAGATGAACTAACTAAGAACTATGAAAAAGTTTTGGTGTGAGATGTGGTGGAAGGAGTTTGAAGACAAAGGTTGAGGTGGAGAAGAGAGACAATGAATTTCTTTCATGAAATGGAGGGGTTTTTCTTGGTTTTTGGCAATCTTTTTAGCGTAAATTGAAAGGGATGTGTGCTGGAAAGGATGGTTGTAAGAGATTTGGATCATCTAACTTTCTTATTCTCTAACTTTGGTAACTTTCTCTTTATCTCTCTCTAATATTTAATATGTGAGATCCACTTTTTTTCCCTTACTACTTTTTCTCTCTCTTAATTTTCTCTCTTTCTCTCTCTCACTCTCCCTTGCCTTTATGGCAGGGGATCCCAATCCTGGATGCAAGGTGTGTTTTTGGTTATAAAGGGTGGGGTTCAAGATTGGAGTTGGGTAACAAAGGTTCTATTTTGTTTCTTTTTTTTTTTTTTTTTTGCTATGAAGTATGAAAAGTGTTGATGCAGGCCAAAAAGTGTAGATGTTTATTATTTTTCCCTTTTCCTTTTCCGTAACTCATTTTTTTGTGTGCGTAATGGGGATTGTATAATTGTATTCTTTGGAATTTCTTTCTTATGCCAACTCTTGTTTCCTAATTTAAGCTATATGTTATCTCTTTGTTCCTTTATCTTATTTTATCTTGTATTATAATGGGTTTATCTTACTTTGTAATTTTTAACTTATCTTTCATCTCTTTTATCCTTTGATTTGTTTTCTTTTAAAATTTATCATGTTATATTATTTATATTTTATTTTAATATGTAATCTTAATTGTTATCTATTCTCTATCTTCTTAGATTTACTTTTTATTTTAATCCTCTTTATTTATCTTGAATTTATTTTAAAATTTATTTTATATTATTAATCTCTGAAATTTATTTTCTGTTATCTCTAGTGTTTTATTATCTATTTTAACTTTTATCTTCTTATTTCTTCTGTTCCATTATCTTTCATTTTATCATGCTATTCTTGTCATCTTGGTTATTTATCTTTGGGTTTAATTTTTAATTTTTTGGTTTAATTTTGGCTTATTTTATTTTCCCTTTTAATTGTTTGTTTGGGCTTTGGATTTAGTCTAAAATTAGGATCAAATTAAGAATGAGCTGGACAAAATTAAGTGTCTACACTCTCTTAAGTTTCTCTCTTTCTCTCTTTAAAGTTTCTTTCTTTCTCTCCCAAAAGTTTATCTCTTTCTCTCTTTTATGTTTGTATCTTTCTCCCTATAAAGTTTCTCTCCCTAAAGTTACTATCTTTCTATCTCAAAGTTTTTCTCTTTCTCTCTCTAAAGTTTCTCTCTTTCACTATCAAAAGTTTTTTGTTTCTCTCTTTCCCTTCCAAAGTTTTTGTCTCACTCTCTCAAAAATTTCTCTCTTTCTATCTCTAAAGTTTCCCTCCTTCCTACTCTAATGCTTCTCTCTTGCTCTCACTAAAGTTTCTTTATTGCTCTCTCTAAACATTTTGTATTTCTCTCCCTAAAGTTTCTCTCTCTTTGTCTCTCTCAAAAACTTCTCTCTTTTTCTATCTAAAGTTTCTATCTTTCTCTCTCTAAGTTTTTCATCTTTTTTTGTCTAAAATTTCTCTTTTTCTTTCTCTTAAGTTTCTCTCTTTCTTTCTCAAATGTTTCTCTCTCTCTCCCTCCCTCCCTCTCTGTAAAATTTCCCACTTTGTCTCTCGAAAGTTTCTCTTCTTCTAACTCTAATGTTTCTCTCTTGCTCTTTCTAAAGTTTCTCTCCTATTCTCTCTAAACTTTCTATCTTTCTCTCTATAATGTTTCTCTATTTCTCTCTATGAATTTGCTCTCTATCTCCTTTTAAAGGTTCTGTCTTTCTCTCTCTAAAGTTTCTATTTTTCTATCTCAAAGGTTTCGTCTTTCTTTCTCTAAATTTTCTGTGTTTCTCTCTCTATAAAGTGTTTCCTTTCTCTCTCTAAAATTTCTCTTTTTCATTCTCTAAAGTTTCTCCCTTTCTCTCTCTTTCCTTCTCACTAAAGTTTCCCTATTTCTCTCTCAAAAGTCTCTCTCTTCCTAACTCTAATGTTTCTCTCTTGCTCTCTGTAAAGTTTCTCTCTTGTTCGCTCTAAAATTTCTCTCTCTCTCTCTCTCTCTTTAAAGTTTCTCACTTTCTCTCTATCATGTTTCCCTATTTCTCTCTAAATTTTCTATTCATCACTCTCTAAAGGTTATCTGTTTCACTCTTTCTATCTCTCTCTCTCTTCCAAAAGATTTTGTGCTTCTCTCTTTAGAGTTTCACTCTCTCTATTTCTCTCTAAAGTTTATCTCTTCATTTGTCCAAAGTTTCTCTTTATCTCTTTGAAGATTCTGTCTCTCTCTCTCTCTCTCTCTATGGCTTCCTTCTTTCTCTCTATCGGGTTTCTATCTTTCTCACTAAAGTTTCTTTCTTTATCTCTCAAAAATTTCTCCCTTGCTCTCTTTAAAGTTTTTGTCTTTCTCTTTCTAAGGGTTTATCTTTCTTATTCTAAAATTTCTATGTTTCTCTCTCTAAAATTTTTAGTCTCTCTCTAAAGTTTGTCTTTCTCTCTCTAAAATTGTACTCCTTCTTTCATTAAAGTTCTTCTCTTTCTCTCTCTAATGTTTCTCTCTTTCTCTTTCTAAAGTTTCTCTCTTTCACTCCCTAAAGTTTCTATCTTTCACTATCTAAAGTTTCTTTGTTTCTTTCTTTAAAGTTTCTCTATTTCAGTCTCCAAAGTTTCTCTCTCTATAAAGTTTCTATCTCTCACTCTCAAAGTTTCTCTTCTTCTCTCTAAAGTTCCTTTCTTTCTTTCTCAAAAGTTTCTCTCTCTCTCCCTCTCTCTCTCTCGCTCTAAAGTTTCCCACTTTTTCATTCTAGTGCTTTTCTCTTGCCCTCTCTAAACTTTTTGTCTTTCACCCTATAAACTTTCTATATTTCTCTATCTAAAGTTTCTCTCTTTCTCTCTAAAATGTTTCTCTGTTTCTCTCTCTAAGTTTTCTATCTTTCTATCTCTAAATTTTCTCTCTTTCTCTCTTAAAATTTCTTCCTTTTTGTCTCTCTTTCATTCTGTCTCTCATCCCTAAAGTTTTGTCTTTCTCCAATGTGTTACTTACTCTATATCTCTGAAGCTTCTCTCCTTCTCTATCAAAAGTTTTTGTCTTTCTATCTCTAAAGTTTCTATGTTTTTCTCTCTAAACTTTAGTCTCGCTCACTAAAATTTTTGCCTTTCACTCTCTCAAATTCCTCTTGTTCTTTCTCCAAAGTTTCTCACTTTCTCTCCCTAAGGTTTTTCTCTTTCTATCATAAAAGTTGTTGCCTTTCTCTTCAAAAGTTTCCCTCTTTCTCTCTCTAAAGTTTCAATTTTTTAGTGTCTAGAGTTTCTCTCCTTCTCTCTCTAAAATTTAACTTCTTTTCTGTAAAGTTTCTCTCTCTCCTCCTGTCTCTTTCTCTCTCAATAGTTTCTCTGTTTCTTACTCTAAAGCTTCTCTTTTGCCCTTTGTAAAGTTTCTCTCTTTCCCTCTTAAAAGTTTCTCTCTCTCACTCTCAAAAGTTTCTCTCCTCTCTAAAGATTCCCTTCTTCTTTCTAAAGTTTCTCTCTTTCTCTATCTAATGTTTCTTTCTCCCTCTCACTCCCCCCTCTCTCTTGCTTGATGTCTCTAAACTTTTTGGCTTTCTCTCTCAAAATTTTTTGTATTTCTCCCTCTAAAGTTTATCACTTTGTCTCTCTAAAGTTTCTATCTTTGTCTCTATTAACTTTCTTTCTTTCCCCCTCTAAAGTTTCTGTCTTTCTTTCTTTAAAGTCTCTCTCTTTCTCAATCTAAAGTTTTTCTGTTTCTCTCTCTCACTAAAATTTCTCTCTTTCTCTCTCTCTCTCTCTCTCTCTCTCTAGGGTTTATAATTTTTTGTTATTTCTTCCCCTACAGTTTCTGTTTTTTCTGTATCTAAAGTTTCTGTCTCTCTCCCTCTAATGTTTCTGCATTTCTCCCCCTCCAGTTTCTGTTTTCTCTCTCTAAAGTTTCTTAGTTTCTCTTTCTGAAGTTTCTTTGTCTCTCTCTCTCTCTACTTTCTCTCTTTCAGTCTGTAAAGTTTCTGTCTTTCTCTCTTAAAAGTTTTTCTCTTTCTCTCTATGATGTTTGTATCATTCTCCCTATAAAGTTCTCTCTCTAAAGTTACTGTCTTTCTGTCTCTAAAGTATCTCTCTCTTTCTAAAGTTTTTCTTTCTTTCTCTAAAGTTTCTGACTTTCTCCTTCAAAAGTTTCAGTCTTTTTCTCTGTTATGTTTCTCACTTTGTCTCTCTAAAGTTTATATCTTTCACTATCTAAAGTTTCCTTGTTTCTCTCTTTCCCTCTCCAAAGTTTCTCTCTTACTCTCTCAAAAGTTTCTCTCCTTCTCTCTCTAAAGTTGCTCTCTTTCTCTTGCAAAAGTTTCCCTCCTTTCTACTTTAATGCTTCTCTATTTCTCTCTGTAAAGTTTTTCTCTTGCTCTCTCTAAACTTTCTGTATTTCTCTCCCTAAAGTTTCTCTCTCTTTTTCAAAAACTTCTCTCTTTTTCTATCTAAAGTTTCTCTCTTGCTCTCATTAAAGTTTTTGTCTTTCTCTCTCAAAGGTTTTTGTCTTTCTATGTCTAACTCTAATTTTCTCTCTTCCTCTCTCTAAAGTTTTGCTCTTGTTTTGTCTAAACTTTCTATTTTTCTCTCTCTAAAGTTTCTCTCTTTCTCCTTACATCGTTTCCTTATTTCTCTTTTTCTTTCTCTAAAGTTTCTTCCTCTCTCTCTCTCTCTCTCTCTCTCTCTCTATCAAGTTTCTCTCTTCCTAACTCCAATGTTTCTCTCCTTTCTCTCTAATGTTTCTCTCTTGTTCTCTCCAAACTCTCTTCTGATTGTCTTTAAAGTTTCTCTCTTTCCCTCTACAATGTTTCCCTAATTCTCTCTATAAAGTTTCTATGTGTCACTCTCTAAAGGTTCTCTCTTTCTCTCTTTCTGTCTCTCTCTCTAAAGTTTCTCTCTTTCTCTTTCTCCCTCTCTTCCTCCCCAACACACACTCTCTCCCTCTCCCTAACACACTTACTCTTTCTCTCTCCTCTAATCATTCTTTCTCTCCAATCTTTCTCCAAAACTTACATTTCTCTCTTTCGTTCTCTCTCTCTCTAAAACATGCCTACCTCTCTCTGATTCTCTCTCTAAAACTTCTCTTACCTTTTCTCTTTTGCTCTCTCTCTCTCTCTCTCTCTCTCTCTCTCTTTCTCAATTCTTTCTCTTTCTAAAGTTTCTCTCTCTTACTTCAATGCTTCTCTCTTGCTCTCTGTAAAGTTTCTCTCTTTCACCCTCTTAAAAGTTTGTTTCCTTCTCTCTCTAAAGTTTCCCTTCTTCTCGCCAAAGTTTCTCTCTTTCTTTCTCTAATAAGAAAAGTTTTAGAGAAGGAGGAAGAGAGAGAGAGAGAGAGAGAGAAAGAAAAAGAGAAAAAGTGAGAGAAGTTTTAGAGAGAGAATGAGAAAGAGGTAGACATGTTTTAGAGGGAGAGCAAAAGAGAGAAATGGAAGTTTTGGAGAAAGATGGGGAGAAAGAGTGATTGGAGGAGAAAGAGAGTAAGTGTGTTAGAGAGAGGAAGGGAGAGAGTGGATGTGTTGGGGAGGAGAGAGGGAGAAAGAGAGAGGGTGTTGGGGGGAGAGAGAGAAATAGCATGAGAGAGAGAGATGGGGAGAGGGAGAAAGACAGAGACAAAAAGAAGTTTGAGGGGAGAGAAGAATAAGAGAGAGAGAAAGAGAAGTTTTAGGGAGAGATAGAATGAGAAGAGTGAGAGAAAGAGAAGGAGAGGTGGGAGAGAGAGAGATAGAGAGATAGAGGTAGAAATGTTGGAGAGAGAGAGAGAGAGAGAGAAAAAGAAGTTTTAGAGATAGAGAGGGGGGGGAGAGAGAGAGAGAGAGAAATTTTAGAGAGAGTGTATGGGAGAGAAGGAAATTTTATAGAGAGAAAGAAATTTGGGAGGCTGAGTGAGAAAGAGAAAGAAAGTTTTAGAGAGAGAAAAGAAAGAGAGAAAGAGAAGTTTTAGAGGAGAGTGAGAGAAAGAGAGAGTGAGAAAGACGTTTTGGAGAGTGAGTGAGTGAAAGGAAGAAAAGTGAGAGAGAGAGAGAGAGAAAGAAGTTTTTGAGAGTGAGTAAGAGAGAGAAAGAAAAGTTTTAGAGAGAGAAGGAGAAAAGGGCAAAGAATTTTAGAGAAAGAGAGGGAGAGATAGAGAAGAAAGTTTGAGAGGATCAGAGAGAGAGAGAGAGAGAGAGAGAAGTTTTAGGGGGAAAGAGAGGGAAAGAGGAAAAGACAAGTTTTGGAGAAAGGGAGAATGGTAGAAAGAGAAGTTTCAGAGAGAGTGTGAGAGAAAGTAAATCTCTAGAGTGATAGATATGTTTTAAAGTAGGAGTGAGTGAGAGAGAAAGAAAGACATGTTGGTGCAAGAGAGAAAGAGAGGGGTAGAGTTTGAAAAGCTTGAGAGAGAATGAGAGAGAGGCAAATAAGTTTAACAGAGAGAGAGAGAGAGAGAGAGAGAATGAAAGAAATGGAAGTTTTGAAGAATGATAAAGGAGAGAGAATGATTAAGGGAGAGAGAGAGAGAGAAAGAGAGAAGGGTGTTGGAGAGAGAGATATATAACAAGAGAGAGAGAGTGAGAGAGAGAAATTTTAGTTTGAGAGAGAATAGTTTTAGAGAGAGATAGATAGAAAGAGAGAAAGAAGTTTTAAAGAGGGTGAGAGAGAACTGTTACAGAAAGAGAGAGAAATGGAGAGGGAGAGAGAAAGAAATTTTAGAGACACAGAGAGATAGAGAGGAAAGGTTTGGAGAGGGTGAGTCAGAGAGAGAAAGAAAGAAGTTTTAGAGAGAGGAAAAAGAGATAGAGAAGTTTTAGAGATCATGAGAAAGAGAGAAAGAGAAATAGAGTGAGGGAGGGAAAGAGAGGTTTGAGAGAGAGTGGCACAGAGTATAAGAGAAAGAGAAGTTTTAAAGGACAAGGAGAGAGAGAGAAACAGATAGAGAGAGACATGTTGAGGAGAAAGAGAGAGGGAGAGAGGGAGAAGGAGAGATGGAGATGGGGAGAGAGAGAGAGAGAGAGAAAGAGCAAAAGAGAAGTTTTAGAGAGAGAGGAAAAGAAAGAAAGAGAGGTTCGAGAGAGAGAGAGTGTGGCAAAGAGAGAAGTTTTAGTGAGGGATAGATGACAAAGAAGTTTTAGAGAGGGGGAGAGAGAGAGAAAGAGAAGTTTTAGAGAGAGATAGAGTGACATAAGTTTTAAAGGAGAAGAAAGTAAGAGAGACATGTTGGTGCGAGAGAGAGAGAGAGAGAGAGAGGGTGTTAGGGAGAGAGAGATATTGCAGGAGAGAAAGAGTGATAGAAATATTTGAGATACTAAGATATAGTTTTATAGAGAAAAAGAGAGAGGTAAGAGAGTGGGAGAGAGTGTGTCAAAGAGACAGAGAGATAGAGAGAATGAAGTTTTGAGAGAACGAGAGAGAACTATTACAGAAAGAGAGATAGGGAGAAGGAGAGGGAGAGAGAATATGTTGGGTGAGAGAGAGGGAGAGCAAGAGGGAGGGAGAAAGACAAGAAGAAGTTTTACAGACAAAGAGAGAGATAGGGAGGAAAGTTTTAGAGAGGGTGAGTGAGAGCAAGAGAAAGAGAGAGAAGTTTTAGAGAGAGCAAAAGATAGAGAGGAAGAGAAAGGCAGAGAGAGAGATTGAGAAAAAGAGAGGAAGAGAAAGCGACAAGTTCTAGGGAGAGAAAAAGAGAAGTTTTAGAGATCACAAGAGACAAAAGTTTTAGTGATAAAGAGAGGTTTGAGAGAGCATGGCAAAGAGCGTGTGAGAAAGAGAAGTTTTAGAGGATGAGGAGAGAGAGAGAGAGAGAGAGAGAGAGAGAGAGAGAGATAGAGTAAGAGAAAATTTTAGATGAGGAGTGTGAGAGACAGAGACATGTTGGGGAGAGAGAGAAAGGGAGGGAAAGAGATAGAGAAAAAGAGAGAGAGAGAGAGAGAGAGAGAGAGAAAGAGCAAGAGTAGAAGAAAAGTTTTAGAGAGGGGAAGAGAGAAAGAAAGAGAGGTTTAAGAGAGAGAGTCTAGCAAATAGAGAACTTTTAGTAAGAGACAGAGTGACAAAGAAGTTTTAGAGAGGGGAAGAGAGAGAGAAAGAAAAGTTTTAGAGAGAGACAGAGTGACAAATAAGTTTTGAGGAGGAGAGAGTGAGAAAGAAAGAGAGACATGTTGGCTAGAGAGAGAGTTTGAAAAGTTTTAGAGAGAATGAGAGAGAGATAGACAAGTTTTACATAGAAAGAGTGAGAGACCAAAAGAGAGAAATGGAATGGAGAATGATGGGGGAGAAAGAATGATTAGGGGAAGACATAGAAAAGGAGAAAGGAAGGGAGACAGAGTATGTGTGTGTTGGGGAGAGAGAGTGTCTTTGGGAGGGAGAGAGAGAAAGAGAAAGAGGGTGTTGAGGAGAAAGAGAGATATAGTGAGCGAGAGAGAAAAATATAGAGAGAGAAAAAGAGAGATGGGGAGAAAGAGAATGAGAGAAAAATAAAGACACATGATCAAGAGAGGGAAAGAAAGAGATGTTTTAGAGAGAGAGATGTAGTGGAGAGAGTGAAGGACATTTTATTGAATGACAGAGAAAGAGAAGTTTGAGAGATCACTAGAGAGAAAAGTTTTAGAGAGACATAGAGAAAGAGAGAAAAGTTTTAGAGCGCAAGGAGAGAGAGAGAGGGAGTGACAGAGTAATAAAAGGTTTTAGATGAGGAGAGTGAGAGAGACATGTTGAGGATTGAAAGAAAGGGAAAGCAAGAGATAGAGAGAGAGAGAGAGAGAGAGAGAGAGTAAAGGAAAAGTTTTATAGAGAGAGAGGAAGAGAAAGAAAGAGAGGTTTGACAAGGAGAGTATGGCAAAGAGAGAAGTTTGGTGAGAGGCAAAATCATAGAGAAGTTTTAGAGAGGAGGTGAGAGAAAAAGAAGTTTTAGAGAGAGATAGACTGATAGATAAGTTTTCGAGAGTGAGAGAGAAAGAGAGACATGTTGGCAAGAGAGAGTTTGAAAACTTCTATATTTCTCCCCCTAAAGTTTCCCCCTCTCTCTCTCTCTCAAAAACTTCACTCTTTTTCTATCTTAAGTTTCTCTCTTGCTTTCATTAAAGTTTTTGTCTTTCTCTCTCAAAGGTTTCTATCTTTCTATGTCTAACTCTAATGTTTCACTCTTGCTCTCTCTAAAGTTTTGCTCTTGTTCTCTCTAAACTTTCTACCTTTCTCTCTCTAAACTTTCTCTCTTTCTCCTTATATTATTTCCCTATTTCTCTCTATAAATTTTCTATCTGTCTCACTTTAAAGGTTCTGTCTTTCTTTTTCTAAAGTTTTTGTGTTTCTCTATCAAAGGTTTCCATTTTTCTTTCTTTAAAATTCCTGTGTTTCTCTCTCGCGAAACTTTTCTCTTTCTTTTTCTAAAATTTCTCTCTTTCTTTCTCTAAAGTTTCTCCCTCTCTCTTTCTCACAAGTTTCTCTCTTCCTAATTCCAATGTTTCTCTCTTCTTTCTTTAGTGTTTCTCTCTTGTTCTCTCCAAACTTTCTATCTTTTTGTCTCTAAAGTTTCTCTCTTTCCCTCTACAATGTTTCCCTAATTCTCTCTATAAATTTTCCATCCATCACTCTCTAAAGGCTCTCTCTCTCTCTCTCTCTCGCTATCTCCTTTTTTCGCTTCCCAACACACTCTCTCTCACTCTCCCTAATACACTTACTCTCTCTTTCGCTCACCTCTAATCATTCTTTCTTCCCCATCTTTCTCCAAAACTTCCATTTCTCTCTTTCACTCTCTCTCTCTCTTTGAAACATGTCTATCTCTTTATCATTCTCTCTCTAAAACTTCTCTTCCTTTTTCTCTTTCACTGTCTCTATTTCTCACTTTCTTTCTCTCTCTCTCTCTCTCTCTCTCTCTCTCTCACTCTAATGCTTCTTTCTTGCTCTCTTTAAGGTTTCTCTCTTTCCCTCTTTAAAGTTTCTCTCTCTCACTCTCTCAAAAGTTTTTCTCCTTCTCTATCTAAAGTTTTCCTTCTTCTCACCAAAGTTTCTCTCTTTCTCTCTCTAATGAGAGAAGTTTTAGAAGAAGAGGAAGAGAGTGAGAGAAAAAGTGAGAGAAGTTTTAGAGAGAGAATGAGAGAGAGGTAGACATGTTTTAGAGAGAGAGAGAGAGAGAGAAAAGAGCGAAATGGAAGTCTTGGAGAAAGATGAGGAGAAAGAATGATTTGAGGGGAGAGAGAGGGGAAGAGAAAGTGTGTTAGGGAGAGGAAGAGAGAGAGAGTGTGTGTTGGGGAGAGAGAGAGGAAGAAAGAAAGAGAGGGTGTGGGGAGTGAGAGAAATAGTGACAGAGAGAT
Organism: Dicorynia guianensis; assembly: GCA_037013595.1. Classification (NCBI taxonomy): domain Eukaryota; kingdom Viridiplantae; phylum Streptophyta; class Magnoliopsida; order Fabales; family Fabaceae; genus Dicorynia; species Dicorynia guianensis. The sequence goes on from JASUAB010000015.1 coordinate 11,078,878, forward strand.
GGGGAGAGGGAGAAAGGTAGAGACAGAGAAATTTGGGGAGGGAGAGAGAAAAAGAGAGAGAGAGAGAGAGAGATAGAGACATGGTTGGGAGAGTGTGGGAAGTTTTCTTGTGTCTGAAAGAGTGAGAAAGAAATTTTAGTTAGAGGCAAAAGTTTGAGAGAGAAGTTTTAGAGAGAGACAGAATAAGAAGGTGAGAGAGAAAGTGAATAAGGGAGAGTGGGAGATATGGACAGATAAAGAGATAGAGGTAGAAATGTTGGAGAGAGAGAAAGAGAGAGAGAAAGAGAAGTTTTAAAGATTGAGAGAGGAGGAGAGAGAGAGAAAGAGAAATTCAGAGAGTGTGAAAGAGAGAGAAATTTTAGAGAAAGAGAGAAAGAAATTTGGGAGGCTCAGTGAGAGAGAGAAAGAGAAGTTTTAGAGAAAGAAAAGAAAGAGAGAAAGAGAAGTTTCAGAAAGGGAGAGAGAAGTTTTAGAAGAGAGAAGAGAGAGAAAGAGAGAGCGAGAAAGAAGTTTTGGAGTGTGAATGAGAGTAAAAGGAAGAAAAGTTTGAGAGAGAGAGAGAGAGAGAGAGACAAAGAAGCTTTTAGAGAGGAAGAGTGAGAGGGAGAGAGAGAAGTTTTAGGGGAGAAAGAGGGAAAAAGCAAAAGATAAGTTTTAGAGAAAACAGTAGTAGAAAGAGAAGTTTTAGAGAGTGTGAAAGTAAGTGAAGCTCTAAGTGATAGATAAGTTTTAGAGTAGGGTGAGTGATACACAAAGAGAGACATGTTGGCACGAGAGTGAAAGAAAGGGAAAGAGTTTGAAAAGGTTGAGAAAGAATGAGAGAAACATAAACTAGTTTTTCATAGAGAGAGAAAGAGAGAAATGGAAGTTTTGGAGAATAGTGAGGGAGAAAGAATGATTAGGGGAGTGAGAGAAAGAGAGAAAGTTTGTTGGAGAGAGAGAGATATACAGCAAGAGAGAGTGTGTGTGAGAGAGAGAAATTTTAATTTGATAAAATATAGTTTTAGAGAGAGAAAGAGAGCAAGTGAGAGAGTGAGATAGAGAGAGTGTGAGGGAGACAGAGAGAAAGGGAGAAAGAAGTTTTACAAAAAGTGAGAGAGAACTGTTGCAAAAAGAGAGAGAAAAGGAGAGGGAGAGAAAATATGTTAGGGGGAAAGAGAGAGGGAGAACAAGAGGTAGAGAGAGAGAAAAAGAAGTTTTAGAGACACAGAGGGAGATAGAGTGGAAAGTTTTGGAGAGGGTGAGTGAAAGAGAGAAAGAGAGAGATAGAGAAGTTTAAGAGATGGAGAGAAAGGCTAAGACAGAGAGAAAAAGAGAGAAGAAGTCTTAGAGAGAGAAAGAGAGAGAGAGAGAGAGATAGAGCAAGGGAGGGAAAGAGAGATTTGAGAGAGAGTGACAAAGAGATTGAGAGAAAGAGAAGTTTTAAAGGACAAGGGGAGAAAGAGAGAGACATGTTTGGGAGGGGGAGAGAGAGAGAGAGAGAGAGAGAGAGTAAGGGAAAAGTTTTAGACAAGGAGAGGGAGAGGGAGAGATGGAGAGAGCAAAAGAGAAGTTTTAGAGAGAGAGAGGAAAAGAAAGAAGGAGAGGTTTGAGAGAAGAGAGTGTGGCGAAGAGAGAAGTTTTAGTGAGAGATAGAGTGACAAAGAAGTTTTAGAGAGGGAGAGAGAGAGAAAGCAAAGTTTTAGATAGAGACAGAATGATATCAGTTTTAGAGGAGGAGAGTGTAAGAGAGACATGTTAGCCCGAGAGAAAGAGAGAGAGTTTGAAAAATTTGTGAGTGAATAAGAGAGTGGCAACCAAGTTTTATAGATGGAGAGAGAGAGAGAGAGAGAGAAAGCAAAAAGAGAAATGGAAGTTTTGGAGAATGATGTGGGAGAAAGATTGATTAGGGGAGAAACAGAAAGAGAGAGAGGGTGTTGGGGAGAGAGAGATATAGTGAAAGAGAGAGATAGAAAAATTTTAGTTAGAGAAAGTATAGTTTTAGAGAGAGAAAGAGAGCAAGTGAGAGAATGGGAGAGAGAGATTGTGAGACAGACAGAGAGATAGAGAGAAAGAAGCTTTAGGGAGAAAGAGAGAATTATTACAAAAAGAGCAAGAGAAAAGGAGAGGTAGAGAGAGTGTGGTGGCAGGAAAGAGAGGGAGAGCAAGAGGGAGAGAGAAAGAAATTTTAGGGGTAGAGAGAGAAGAGAGGAAAGTTTTAGAGAGGTGAGTGAGAGAAAGAAAGATAACAAGAGAAAGAGAGAGAGAGAGACAGAAAAGTTCTAGAAAGGGAGAGAATGGTGGAGAGAGAGAGAAAAAGAGAGGAAGAAGTTTTAAAGAGAGAAAGAGAGAGCAATAATTTTTAGAGAGAGAGAGAGAAGAGAAGTCGTAGAGATCATGAGTGTTGACATCTAATATGGTTTGAGCAAATAATTAAAATTGAAATAAAAATACAGAATAGGTTAAACAAAAATTTAAAAACCAAAATTGAAAAAAAGAAAATTAAAAAATATGAAAAGAAAATTTCAAAAGAATTAAAACAAAAGAAAAAAAGGAATTTTCGAGGAAGCAGAGAACATGGCCTACTGCTTTCCTTTATAAGTATCCATACACATGAGCTCATCTTGGAACTCCTTTGTTTTAAGCTCATGCTCTCACCTTCATGCACCCAAAAGAAAGGATACAAAGAGAAGCAACCAAGGAGAAGAGACCGAAGAAAAAAATCAACCAAGAGAGACATGGGGGAGAGACCAAGAAAAAGAGACAAAAGGGGAAGCATAAGAGACCCAAGAGAAAGTAGTGAAAAAAAAAAAAAACAAAAGTGCAAATAAGGAAGAATAAAACAAAGAGAAGCAGAGAGCATAAGAGGAGCCATGGAAGGAGATAACAAGGAGATACAAGAGAATAGTTTGTGAGTAGAAAGAAAGAAGGATAGAAGAAAAAACAAAGAGAGTATCTGAGAGAGAGAGCATAAGCAAAACAAGAGAGACCAAGGTAATAAGAGAAGGCACATAGAGAATGGCCAAGAGGGAGCTCAAAATGAAAAAAATAGGAAGAAGGATCCAAAACAAAAAGAAAATAAGAGGAAGAGACATGCAAAGGAAGGACCAAAAAAAGAAGACAAATAAACTGGAGCAACAGAAAGAAACTAAGAGAGAGCGAGAGGGAGAGTCCCAATGTAGAGGCTTTAAAAAGGAAGGGAGTCTGACAAAGTAAAGACAAGGGGGGAGAGAACACAACAACTTGGGAAAAAAAAAAGAAGAAGAAGAGAGAAAGAGAGAAAATAGAAGAATTGAGTGAGAGAGGAAAGAGTGCAAAGAGAAACCTAAAGCTTGAACAAAGGTGCATTTTTATCCCTGCTTTCTTTCTTGAAGGTCCCCTTGTACCCCTCATTTTCTATCAACATGAATTATGCTTGGCATTATTAGATGGTTAAGGCTTATAAAGTAAGTCCAGGCTGAGGTTTTAGCTTGCATGCATGCGGTTTGCATTGCCTTTGCATGGATGCTTTGGGTTGATATTCACAGGTGAGAGAAATCTCTCTCTCTCACTCCATTTAGGTTGAAGGCTCTAGCTTGGTGGCATTACAATGTGTAATGCTAAAAAGTAGTGCACCCTTCATAGGGTGTGGTGCACAAAATCCCTGCCCAAATACATAAAACCAAAAAAAAGGAAAAAAAGTTTTTGGAAAAATGAAATAAAATATATGGTGGATTTATAAAATTATTTTAGAATTTTTTATACTAGTTTGAAAAATTTTTGATGAAAAATCAAAAATGTAATTGTATTATTTCTATCAATCCATTTTTTTCCAAAAAATATAGAAAAAAATCCTTTTGCTAGAAAAATATTCTGATTTTACAGTTTGGTTTGATGAAATTAATGCTATTTTCCATGAATTTCTAAATTTTATTTGAAAAAGGTAAAAAAATAAAGCAGTACTAATTATCAAATTTACTTGTTTTATGTTAAATAGACAATAAAAAATAAAAAAAGAAAGAAAATGAAAAAGTGCAAACCTACTTGCATTTGTCTCCCCTTTGTTATTTTATATTATTTTACTTTCATTAAAATTCAACAACTTCAGTGGCAAGCATGAGGGCTGCTATAGAATGGAGGATGATGGCTGCTACTGAATCGTTCACGGTTCATTGGTTGCAAGACAATAACACAACAGTCGCTGTAGCACACACCAGCTGCAAGACAACAGCATGACAATGTACCAAGAGAAGAGCACCACCCCTCATTAAGTTCCACTGGCTGCAATAGTAGCAGCAAACATGGTAGGCATCGGAAGCTTGCAGACAACAACACAGCAACAGAAGGAGGAGTTACAGACCATGGTTCAGGTGCCATAGGATCTCACATTGAAGACCAGAGGTACACCCCTCTCCCCTTTTGTTTCTTTCTCATCTGTTCTACATTTTTTATGAATGTGATCAGGCCCTGTTTACATGGACTAGTTAGTTTGCTTGGATGAACTCTGTCACCTTTGGTTTGTGTCTGGATGAGAAAATAGGATGCTCTTGGTTTAATGTGAGTCATTAGGTGTGACCATACTGAGTCGACCCGCTGAGTAGATTAAACTTGGGTGACCATACTGAATTGACTTGCTACATTGATTAAACTCAGCCTGCATGATTCTTTTGGAATTTCTGCACACTAAAATGCTTTGTTACATAGTGTTTTGGTATGTCATTGATGTGGAACTTGTCCCTTCTTGATTCTGTTTCATTGTTTATGGTTGGAGCCTCATATTCTCTTTGCAAGAAAAAAATAAAAATAAAAAATTTTTCAAGTTGTAAAAAAAAGGCGAAGGCATTTATTTTTATAACTTGTATTGGTCTCACTTGAAGAAAAATGGCCTATCTTATTCTCTTTTTGCAAAAAATTATCCAATTAAGCTTCCTAGGAAAAGCTACGAGAAACAAAGGTAAAAACATTTTTTCTTATAACTTGATTAGACTCTCACCTGAATGAGAACGAGTCTATATCTATATTTCTTAAAAAGCTTATTGGGATTTTCAAAAATCAATTTTCTTACCATTCTTTTATTAAAGGAAGTTATGGTAAATAAAGGTAAACGCATTTATCCCCATGAACTTAAAGTGGGCTCTCACCTGAAGAGGATGATATTTATTTTTTGAGAAATTTGCAATATAAAAATCACACTATTTAACCTTCTTTAATAAGGAAGCATGGATGAAGTTTATTGCAAGTACAAGTGGCATAAAATTAACATGGTACTGAAAGGGCATTATTGGGTGCTAACACCTTTCTTACATGTAATCAAACCCCGAACCCATTTTAAAAACAAAACACAGACCATTCTTTATAAGGTGTCCAATCTCACCAAGATTTTAGATCGGTGGTGACTCTCAATTTTCTTTTAAGCCCCTTCTTAAACCCCATTTTACAAATACTCTCATCCACCCTTTCTTTTAAACAAATTTGTGTAAATAAACTTGATTTTTCCTTGCCCATGTTGCGCGGAGGTCATGACAGGTGATTCAATTTTACCTTGAAAAACATGGTCGGTGTTCTCAGTTTTATGCTTAGATTTGTGTTTGGGTGTTGGGAATGCTTGAGGCTTGTCCTCCTTCCTTGTATAACCTGGTTTCCAAGAAGTAGAACCTGAGTTTTGGGCTGCATGTGAGCTACCCCCTATTGAGTTGTTGCTTCACTTTGATAGCCATGTGCACCATATCCTCTAATTCCACATAATGTTGCATCTCTACTCTATCTTGTATTTCCCGATTTAATCCATGCAAAAACCTAGCCGTTGTAGCTTCACGATCTTCCTCAACATTGGCTTGGATCATTGCAATCTCTATCTCCTTATAGTAATCCTCAACACTCTGGTTTCCTTGCCGAAGACCTTGCAACTCCTTGTATAACTCACAATAGTAATGACTTGGAACAAATTGCTTTCTCATCATCATCTTCATCTCCTCCTAAGTTTTCACCTGCCATTCTCCATTCTGCCTCCTATTTAGCACCAATTGATCCCACCAAACAATGGCATAATTAGAGAACTCAATGGCCACCAATTTTACCTTCTTTCCTTTGGAATAGTTGTGGCAATCAAAAATAAATTCAATCTTCTTCTCCCATTCAAGATAGGCTCAATTCAATTACAAACTCATCAATGGTTCAAGGAAGAATATGGAATCAAGAGAATCAATAAAATCAGTAAAAAGGGGCTAAGAATACTAGAAAGGGGAGTTTTTGGCAGTTTCTGATTTGTTCTTCTTTCTTTTTGTTGAATACCACATTTTTTTGCAGCTTTTCTTTTCTTTCTTTCTTTTTTTTTGAATATATATCAACTGAAGTTGGAATCTAAATAAAAGAAAATAAAGAATATTGGTTACCAAACTAAAATTAGATAGGCAAAACCTAAGGATAGAACTGGTGCTCTGATGCCAAAATATGCGAACTCTGCCAAGAATAATTAGACCCGCCAATGAAATTGATTCCCAAGACCATTCTATGATTAGATTTTTGTAGGTGAAAACCTTAACCCAATGTTTGTAAGAAAACATGAACCTTGGTATGTAGAGATGCCACAAATGAGATGGTGAACCATTTAATAAGTTGGATGAATTCCACTAGAAAAAGAACCAAAGAGAAAAAGTTTCAATTTGTTGAAATTCTCAAGAACCTTAGAAGAAAGAAAGAAAGAAAGAAAGCTCAAAACTTCTAGATGTGAAAGCTCTGAAACGAAAATCTGATTCAATGAATTATTCTACAAATGGTGTAGCTAAGATTACAATTTATAGGCTAGGACTCAATTACTGAATTACACTAATGTCCCTAACTAATAAATTGAACCCAAGGCTAATAGATTGCTAACAGCACCAGAACCACGTGACTCCCTAACATATGCTGAACTACACCCTTTTCTCTAACATCCCCCCTCAAGATCAATGGCATGACTTGGCAGAGGAATGACACTGAGCTTATCTCTAAGTTGAAGAAACCTTGAAGTTGAGACTGCCTTGGTGAAGATATCTGCTGTTTGATCAAGGGACGGAATATGATAGACTTCAATTTCTTTATTGTTGACCTGTTCACGAACAAAATGAAGATCTAGTTCAATATGTTTAGTCTTTGAATGAAGGACCGGATTTGCTGATAAGCTGACTGTGCTCATATTGTCACAGTATATTCTAGGAACTTTTGGTAGTTGAATGCTGAGTTCTCTGAGTTAAGACTGCAACCAAGCCAATTCTACCACTACACTTGATAGACTTCTATATTCTGCTTCAATACTTGATTTAGACACTGTTGCTTGCTTTTTAGATGACCAAGAAATAGGGCCAAGATAAACACAAAAACCTGAGGTGCTACGCCTATCATCAATGTCTGATGCCCGATCAGCATCACAAAAGGCAGTGAGCTCAGGAATAGATGATCTTTGGAGAACTAAAGCATGACATATGGTGCCTGCTAGATACCTCAATATTCGTTTAACCAACTTCCAATGTACATCTGTAGGGCAATGCATAAATTGACAAGCTTTGTTTACACTATATGATAATTCTAGTCTAGTAATGGTAATATATTGTAATGCTCCCACAAGTGATCTGTATGCAGCTTGATCAGAAATGGGAGAACCACTACTGGCTGAGATATTTGGTGTTGAGGCCATAGGAGAGGGCATAGACTTCGTACCTTGCATACCTGCTCTAGTAAGAAGATCCTTAATGTATTTGGACTGAGATAGGTATATTGCACCAGCAGAACTGTAAGTAACTTCAATACCTAAGAAATATTTAAGTTTCCCAAGATCCTTTAATGAGAACTTTGCATTCAGTTGATCAATCAAGTGCTGAATCAAAGTTGGTGAAGATCCAGTAATCAAAATATCATCTACATAGACTAAAACATAGAGAGAATGATGGGAAGTAACCTGAAGAAACAAGGAAGAATCACATTTTGCCTTGGTAAAACCAAGATCAAGTAAAGCTTCAGACAATTTTTGAAACCATGCACGAGGAGCTTGCTTAAGGCCATAGAGAGTCTTATGAAGCTTGCAAACTTGAGATGAGTCAGCTGATTCATATCCAGGAGGCTACAGCATGTATACATCTTCATTCAAATCACCATTTAAAAAGGCATTATTAACATCTATTTGATGGATGTTCCACCCTTTTGATAAGGCCAAAGTAAGAAGAACCTGAATTGTGACTGGTTTTACTACTGGACTGAAAACTTCATGAAAATCAACTCCTGCCTCCTGATTATACCCTTTGGCAACTAATCTTGCTTTATATTTGTTGACAGTACCATCTGGATTTTCTTTAACTTTAAACACCCATTTGCACCCTATAGGCCTCCTATCTTTAGGTAAAGCTTCTAAACTCCATGTCTTGTTGCTCATGAGCGCTGCATACTCAAGATCCATGGCACACTTCCATTCTGGTATATTAAGAGCTTCTTCAACAGTTTGAGGCTCTCTAGAAACAGTAAGTACTGTTGGTACAGTTCCTTTTGCTTTGCTACTAGTCACCATTGAGTGATTGTTTGATTTGAGTGCCTTGCTTTGCTATGGGTCACCATTGGGTGGACAGTTTGAGATGGACGTTGAGGAACTTCAAACTCTGCAGAGGGACCTGAAACATGTTGCAAAGAATCCATAATATTGGTATTATTAGCAAGTGCACATGAGTTATTTGTTTGTTCAGCAAATGCATTGGTATTCTGAGGATGTCTTGCGTTAGAGAATGATAGAATAGGAGGTATGGCTGAAGGTGGAGAAGAAACAAAATGTGATTTGTTACTGGAAAGTGACTGCTGTGAGGAACCCTTGTTGTTCTTGAATGGAAAACTACTTTCATCAAATATGACATCTCTAGATATAATTGTTTTCCCATTAGGATGCAGACACTTGTATCCTTTGTGTGCTGGACTATAACCAAGAAAGGTGCATTCAATGGATTTGAACTGAAACTTGGGATTATTGTAGGGCCTTAGGTTAGGATAGGCGGCACACCCAAAGACTTTAAGAGAAGAATAATCAGGTTTGATTTTGTATAAGGTTTGAAAAGGAGTAGAACCATTTAAGACTGGTGTGGGTAGTCTATTAATGAGATACACAGCTGTGCTAAAGGCTTCAGTCCAAAATGAACTAGGTAAAGATGATTGGTGAAGCAAGGCTAGTCCAGTCTCAGTTATATATCTATGTTTCCTTTCTGCAAGCCCATTTTGTTCATATGTATAAGGACATGAAACATGATGAACTATTCCTTGGTCTTTCAAATATTCAGTGAAAGCTCTAAATTCTCCTCCCCAATCAGTTTGTAAGGCAAGGATTTTGTGGTTGGTTTGAAGTTCTACTTGTTTCTTGAAATGAATAAAGGTCTGTAATGCATCAGACTTGCTTTTAAGAAAGTAAATCCATGTGTAGCAGGTAAAGGTATCTACAAAATGTATGTAATATCTATGTCCTTCTTTTGACAACACTGGTGCTGGTCCCCACAAATCGGAATGAATTAGTTGAAGAGGTTTTGAGTATTCTATTTGAGAAGAGGCAAAAGAAAATTTATGTATTTTACTAAGGCAACAAGATGAACAAAAGGAAAGCTCTTTATTTGGTATTCTGATGTTACAAGAAGTGAGTACACTCTTGACAGTTTGTACAGAAGCATGGCCCAATCTAACATGCCATTTGTCTAACTCAGAACAAGAATTTAACAAAGAAGAAGTATGGGAACTATGTACAACAGGTGAAGTAACATTTGATGAATGAGTTGCTGACACTTTTGCAGTGGTATATGGTTCCTTTTCAATATGAAGTTGATCAAAGACATACAAGCCTTTTCTAACAGTCCCCTTCAAAAGTATTTGATGAGTATCTTGAGATTTAACATAACAAGAGTCAGGATGGAACTCAAAATAGACATAATTATCTTTTGCAAACTGAGAAACACTCACAAGATTTTTGGTAATATTTGGAACATGAAGAAGTGAGTTTAGGTAAAGATTTTGATTAGAAAAGCAAGACTTAATCTGAGAATTACCAATGTTTTTAATGAACAAACCTGAGCCATTACCAATGTGCACCTTCTGCTTTCCATTATATGGAGTCTTCTGCACAATGTTAGAGGCATCCACTGTCACATGATTAGTGGCCCCAGAATCAGGATACCATTCTTGATCAATGCCATTACTGCTACTGTTAGAAGTGAGCATTGCATAGGGTGTGTTTCTGACACTGCCATTGGCTGTTTTGCTAAAGTGGCTAGACACTTGAGCTGGTCCTTGAAAACTTTCATCAAATCTGTGATAACAATTCTAGGACTGATGTCCATATCTCCTACATAATTGACATTGAATGTTGCTTTTATCAGAAAACCTTCCATTCCTACCAGCAAACCGCCCATTGTTATAACTTCCTGTGCCTCTGAAAAAATTTCCTCTACCTCCAAACCTTCCTCTATTTGTATACTGACCAGGGAAACCTTGATGACCACTTCGGTTTACATTGTAATTCTGAGGATGTGTAGCAAGATTCACTGTCATAGCCTCTACTTCTTTATGATACTTCTCAATTCTATTTTCTTGTGCAAGCAATAATGCTTCAATTTCTTCTGCTGAATACGGATCAGTTCTAGAGAGAATGGATGTAACAAAACCATCATATTCTGAGGAAAGACCATCAAGAATTACCTCTATATGGTCACTTTCTGTAATTACATGACCAACTGAAGCCAAAGAATCAACAAGATTCTTGATCTTTAAAAGATACTCAGTAGCTGTCATGGATCCCTTCTTCATAGTTTGTAGCTGCGCCTTGAATTGCTTGATCTTTGCCTTTGTATGAGAGGCAAAGAAAGTTTCCACCTTTTCTTAGACCTGGTATGAGTATTCACATCCCACCATTCTTGTAAGAATGCTTTCTGACATTGTTGACAAAAGCCAAGATAGCAAGAGCTGATCTTGCTTCTTCCAAAGGACATACTGCTAACTCAAGATCCCAAGAACTCTTCCTTGCTCATCTACTGCAAATCTTGATGGCACTTCTTGACCACCATTGATGTATTTCTCTAGTTCATGCCCTCTGATGGCTGCAAGAACTTGCTGTCTAATTTCACAGAAATAGAATGACTAAAAGAAACTAATGAAGCATTCAGAGATGCTAAAGAAAACGAATTCATATTCTCTCTCATTGGATCAAAGCTCTGATACCATGTTGAAATTCTCAAGAACCTCAGAAGAAAGACAGAAAGAAAGAAAGAAAGCTCAGAACTTCTAGATGTGAAAGCTCTGAAACGAAAATCTGATTCAATGAATTATTCTACAAATGGTGTAGCTGAGATTACAATTTATAGGCTAGGACTCAATTACTGAATTACACTAATGTCCCTAACTAATAAACTGAACCAAGGCTAATAGATTGCTAACAGCACCAGAACCACGTGACTCCCTAACATATGCTGAACTACACCCTTTTCTCTAACACAATTTTTATCCAAAAAATTGATCTCCTAGCATCTCTTAAATCATGTGAATCTTGCTAATTATGGCCTATAATTGCTGAATGATTCCACGTGCTTGAGCTGAAAGTAATCCTTCCAAGTGTATTATGGGCTTTAGCAAAAAAAGGCTAAAATTAGCCCACTACTTGGACCAACGAAATCCATTCTTGATCTGCACTTGAGTCTAAGTATTTGGGCCTAAAAAAATGTCCTCATCCCAAATGCTCTGCATCAACCCATTAAAAGCCTTGTTGAACCTTTTAGCTCTAGCTTTTGTAACTGGACCACTTGGAATTTGAATTGGATCAGCCATATCCACCATGTTTTTATCATCAGATAGAGAGAGACAGAGACGTAGAGAATAGGAGAAGTTTTATAGAGAGACAATGGTGGGGGAAGAGAGTGAGAGAGATTGTTGGGCAGAGAGAGAGGGAGTGTGTGAGTGTTGGGGAGAATGAGAGAGAGAGAGAATGGCGGGGGCAGAGAGTGAGAAAGATTGTTGGGTAGAGAGAGAGTGTGTGAGTGTTAGGGAGAGCAAGAGCAAGAAAAAGAGAGAGAGAAAAGTTGTTGGGGAGCAGGAGAGATAGAGAGAGAATTTTTAAAGAGTGACATACAGAGAGCAATAAGGAGAGGGAGAGTGCATGTTTGTGTGTTGGGGAGTGGTATAGAGAGAGAGAGAGAGAGAGACAGAGTTAGTGAGAGACAAATTTTAGACAAAGAGAGAAAGAGATAGAAGATTTTGAGAGAAAGCGAAAGAAGTTTAAAACAAAGAGAGTAGTTTTAGAGAGAAAAGGAGGGAGGTGTTGGGCAGAGCTTGAGTGAAAGAGAGAGAAGTTTTAGAAAGAGAGAATAATGCAGAAGTTTTAGAAAGAACAAGAGAGAGAGTGTGAGCTTTTTATATAAAAAAAGATGAAAAGAGAGAGTGGGAGAGAGAGAAATTTTAGAGCGAGAGAGAGAGCATATCAGAGAGGTTTCAGAGAGAGTGAACTGCATGTGGCAGATGTTTTAAAGGAGGACAAAGAGAGAGAGAGTGAGTGAAGCTTTACAGCAAGTGAAAAAGAGAAGTTTTACAAAGCGCAAGAGAGAATGAGAGAGAAGTTTTAGGGAAAGGGCTTGAGAGAGAGGGGAGAGACATAGAGAGAGTGTGTAAGGGAGAGAGAGATAAGTTTTAGGGAGAGCTAGAGAGAGAAAGGGAAGTGTTATAGAAAGACTGCTAGAGAGAAAGTGCAAAGAGGGAGAGAGGCAAACAGACAGATGGATAGAGAAAGTGAAGTTGTTGAGAGCAAGTGAGTGGAGAGAAAGAAGTCTAAGAGATTGTGAGAGGAAGAGAGAGAAAGAGAATTTTTGGAGAGAGAGACAAAGATGGAAAGTAGGAGAGAGAAGATAGGGAGAGGTAAAGAGAGAGACAAACAGATAGAGAGAGAAAGTGAAGTTTTTGAGAGAGAGTAGGAGAGAAAGAAGTTTAAGAGAGAGAGGGAGAGGGTAAGAGAGAAAGAGAAGTATTGAAGAGAGAAACAGAGAGGGAAAGTAAGAGAGAGAAGATAGAGAGAGAGCTAAAGGTAGAGAGTGACAGAGAACAAGAGAGACATAGAGAGAGAGAGAGCATATGAGAGAAGTGTAAGAAAGAGACAGCATATGAGAGAAGTTTTAAAGGAGGAGAGAGAGAGTGAATTTTGAAGGAGAGCAAAAGAGAAAGAAATTTTGAAGAGAGAGAGAGAGAAGTTTTAGGGCAAGAGCTAGAGAGAGAGAGGGAAGCTTTAGAAAGAATGAAAGAAAGAAAGACAGAGAGGGAGGACGAGAAGATTTGGAGAGAGAGAGACAAGGAAGTTTTAGAGAGAGAAGAGGGAAAGAGAGAGATAGACAGGCAACCAAAGAAATTGAAGTTATTGAGAGAGAGAGTGAGAGAGAAAGAAGTTTAAAAGAGAGAGAGAGAAGGAGAGAGAAAGATAAGTTTTGGAGAGAGAGACAGAAAGTGAGAGTGAGAGAGAGAGAAAGAGAAGTTTTGGAGGGAGGCTATGAGAGAGATAGAGAGAGACAAAACAGAGAGACAAGAGAGAGAGAGCGACAGAGAGAGATAATGTGATTTTTTTGAGAGAGGAAGTGGAAAAGATTGAAGTTTAAGAGAGGGGGAGAGACAAAGAGAAAGAGAAGTTTTGGAAAGAGAGACTGAGAGGGAGAGATGTAGAGAAAGAGAGAGAGTGTGTAATTGTTGGGGAGAGCAAGAGTGAGAGAGAAGGAGAAGATTTGGAGAGAAAGAGTGAGAAAAAAAAATGTTTTAGAGCAAGACCACAAGATAGAAAGAGAGTAAAACAGAGCGAGAGACATAAGAGATAAACTGACATTTTTTCAAGAAAGAGAGCGGGAGAGAAAGAGAAGTTTTGGAGAGAGAGATTGAGAGGAGAAACAAGAGAGAAAGAGAGGCAGAGAGATAGAGACAGGGATGTAGGGAATGAGAGAGAGAGAGGTAGAAAGAGAGATAAAGAAAGAATGTTGGGGGGAGAGAGTGAGAGAGATTGTTGGGCACAAAGAGAAGGAGTGTGACTGTTGAGGTGAGCAAGAGCAAGAGAGAGAGAGAGAGAGAGGGAGGGAGAGAGAAATTTTAGAGAGAGTGACATGAAGAGAAGGTTTAGAGAGAGAGGTAGAGAGAGGGAAAGTGTGTTTGTGTGTTGGGGAGTGAGAGATAAAGAGAGATAGAGTTAGTGAGAGACAAATTTTAGATAGAGAGAAAGAGACAAACAGAAGTTTTTGAGAGAAACCGAAAGAAGTTTTAAACAAACCGAGAAGTTTTAGAGAGAGGGTAGGTGTTGGGAAGAGTGAGACTGAGTGAAAGAAAGAGAAGTTTTAGTGAGACCAAATGACAGAGAAGTTTTAGAGAGAACTAGAGAAAGAGAGAGAGAACTTTTATATAGAAAAATTCGAAGAGAGAGATAGAGAGAATGGGTAGAGAGAAGTTTCAAAGTGTGAGAGAGAGAGAGAGAGGTTTCAGAGTGAGAGACAGCATATGATAGAAGTTTTAGAGGAGGGGACAGGGAGAGATTGAGGGAAGATTTACAGCAAGTGAGAGAGTGAAGTTTTAGAGTGAGGAGAGAGAGAGTGAAAGAGAAGATTTAAGGAGAGAGCTAGAGAGAGATAGGAAGACAAACAGATAGACAAATAGGGAGAGAAGGTGAAATTGTTGAGAGAGAGAATGGGAGAGTGTTAGAGATAAGGCTGCAGACTCCTTAGGCTGCTTGTCTTGGTGGGTGCAGGTGCAGTGCTCTATAAGGAGTCTCGTGTGGTTCTGATCTTGCTCTATTAATCTTGTCTTCAGTTTATTACTTAGGGACATTAGTGTAATTCAGTAATTGAGTCTTAGTCTATAAATTGTAATCTCAGCAGTATGTTCTTTGGAAGAAGCAAGATCAGCTCTTGCTGTCTTGGCTGCTGTTAACAATGTCAGAAAACATTCTTACAAGAATGGTGGGATGTGAATACTCGTACCAGGTCTGGGAAAAGGTGGAAACTTTCTTTGCCTCTCATACAAAGGCAAAGATCAAGCAATTCAAGGCGCAGCTACAGACTATGAAGAAGGGATCCATGACAGTTACTGAGTATCTTTCAAAGATCAAGAATCTTGTTGATTCTTTGGCTTCAGTTGGACATGCAATTACAGAAAGTGATCATATAGAGGTAATTCTTGATGGTCTTTCCTCAGAATATGATGGTTTTGTTACATCCATTCTCTCTAGAACTGATCCGTATTCAGTAGAAGAGATTGAAGCATTATTGCTTGCACAAGAAAATAGAATTGAGAAGCATCATAAAGAAGTAGAGGCTATGACAGTGAATCTTGCTACACATCCTCAGAATTACAATGTGAACCGAAGTGGTTATCAAAGTTTCCCTGGTCAGTATGCGAATAGAGGAAGGTTTGGAGGTAGAGGAAATTTTTTCAGAGGCAAAGGGAGTTACAACAATGGGCGGTTTGCTGGTAGGAATGGAAGGTTTTCTGATAAAAGCAACATTCAATGTCAATTATGTGGGAGATATGGACATCAGTCCTGGAATTGTTATCATAGATTTGATGAAAGTTTTCAAGGACCAGCTCAAGTGCCTAGCCACTTCAGCAAGACAGCCAATGGCGCTAATGGTAGTGTCAGAAACACACCCTATGCAATGCTCACTTCTAACAGCAGCAGCAATGGCATTGATCAAGAATGGTATCCTGATTCTGGGGCCACTAATCATGTGACAGTGGATGCCTCTAACATTGTGCAGAAGACTCCATATAATGGAAAGGAGAAGGTGCACATTGGTAATGGCTCAGGTTTGTTCATTAAAAACATTGGTAATTCTCAGATTAAGTCTTGCTTTTCTAATCAAAATCTTTACCTAAACTCACTTCTTCATGTTCCAAATATTACCAAAAATCTTGTGAGTGTTTCTTAGTTTGCAAAAGACAATTATGTCTATTTTGAGTTCCATCCTGACTCTTGTTATGTTAAATCTCAGGATACTCATCAAATACTTTTGAAGGGGACTGTTAGAAAAGGCTTGTATGTCTTTGATCAGTTTCATATTGGAAAGGAACCGTATGCCACTATAAAAGTGTCAACTCAGTCACCAAATGTTACTTCACCTGCTGTACATAGTTCTCATACTTCTTCTTTGTTAAATTCTTGTTCTGAGTTAGACAAATGGCATGTTAGATTGGGCCATGCTTCTGTACAAACTGTCAAGAGTGTACTCACTTCTTGTAACATCAGAATACCAAATAAAGAGCTTTCCTTTTGTTCATCTTGCTGTCTTAGTAAAATACATAAATTTCCTTTTGCCTCTTCTCAAACAGAATACTCAAAACCTCTTCAACTAATTCATTCTGATTTGTGGGGACCAGCACCAGTGCTGTCAAAAGAAGGACATAGGTATTACATACATTTTGTGGATACCTTTACCCGCTACACATGGATTTACTTTCTTAAAAGCAAGTCTGATGCATTACAGACCTTTATTCATTTCAAGAAACAAGTAGAACTTCAAACCAATCACAAAATCCTTGCCTTACAAACTGATTGGGGAGGAGAGTTTAGAGCTTTCACTGAATATTTGAAAGACCAAGGGATAGTTCATCGTGTTTCATGCCCTTATACACATGAACAAAATGGGCTTGCAGAAAGGAAACATAGACATATAACTGAGACTGGACTAGCCTTGCTTCACCAATCATCTTTACCTAGTTCATTTTGGACTGAAGCCTTTAGCACAGCTGTGTATCTCATTAATAGACTACCCACACCAGTTTTAAATGGTTCTACTCCTTTTCAAACCTTATACAAAATCAAACCAGATTATTCTTCTCTTAAGGTCTTTGGGTGTGCAGCCTATCCTAACCTAAGGCCCTACAATAATCCCAAGTTTCAGTTCAAATCCATTGAATGCAACTTTCTTGGTTATAGTCCAGCACACAAAGGATACAAGTGTCTGCATCCTGATGGGAAAACAATTATATCTAGAGATGTCATATTTGATGAAAGTAGTTTTCCATTCAAGAACAGCAAGGGTTCCTCACAGCAGTCACCTTCCAGTAACAAATCACATTTTGTTTCTCCTCCACCTTCAGCCATACCTCCTATTCTATCATTCTCTAATGCAAGACATACTCAGAATACCAATGCATTTGCTGAACAAACAAATAACTCATGTGCACTTGCTAATAATACCAATATTATGGATTCTTTGCAACATGTTTCAGGTCCCTCTGCAGAATTTGAAGTTCCTCAACGTCTATCTCAAAATGTCCACCCAATGGTGACCCGTAGCAAAGCAAGGGCACTCAATTCAAACATCACTCAATGGTGACTAGTAGCAAAGCAAGAGGAACTGTACCAACAGCACTTACTGTGTCTAGAGAGCCTCAAACTGTTGAAGAAGCTCTTAATATACCAGAATGGAAGTGTGCCATGGATCTTGAGTATGCAGCGCTCATGAGCAACAAGACATGGAGTTTAGAAGCTTTACCCAAAGATAGGAGGCCTATAGGGTGCAAATGGGTGTTTAAAGTTAAAGAAAATCCAGATGGCACTGTCAACAAATATAAGGCAAGATTAGTTGCAAAAGGGTATAATCAGGAGGCAGGAGTTGATTTTCATGAAGTTTTTAGTCCATTAGTAAAACCAGTTACAATTCGGGTTCTTCTTACTTTGGCCTTATCAAAAGGGTGGAACATCCATCAAATAGATGTTAATAATGCCTTTTTAAATGGTGATTTGAATGAAGATGTATACATGCTGCAACCTCCTGGATATGAATCAGCTGACTCATCTCAAGTTTGCAAGCTTCATAAGGCTCTCTATGGCCTTAAGCAAGCTCCTCGTGCATGGTTTCAAAAATTGTCTGAAGCTTTACTTGATCTTGGTTTTACCAAGGCAAAATGTGATTCTTCCTTGTTTCTTCAGGTTACTTCTCATCATTCTCTCTATGTTTTAGTCTATGTGGATGATATTTTGATTACTGGATCTTCACCAACTTTGATTCAGCACTTGATTGATCAACTGAATGCAAAGTTCTCATTAAAGGATCTTGGGAAACTTAATTACTTCTTAGGTATTGAAGTTACTTATAGTTTTGCTGGTGCAATATACTTGTCTCAGTCCAAATACATTAAGGATCTTCTCACTAGAGCTGGTATGCAAGGTGCGAAGTCTATGCCCTCTCCTATGGCCTCAACACCACATATCTCAGCTAGTAGTGGTTCTCCTATTTCTGATCAAGCTGCATACAGATCACTTGTGGGAGCATTACAATATATTACCATTACTAGACCAGAATTATCATATAGTGTGAACAAAGCTTGTCAATTTATGCATTGCCCTACAGATGTACATTGGAAGTTGGTTAAACGAATACTGAGGTATCTAGCAGGCACCATATGTCATGCTCTAGTTCTCCAAAGATCATCTGCTCTTGAGCTCACTGCCTTTTGTGATGCTGATTGGGCATGAGACATTGATGATAAGCATAGCACCTCAGGTTTTTGTGTTTATCTTGGCCCTAGTCTTGTTTCTTGGTCATCTAAAAAGCAAGCAACAGTGTCTAGATCAAGTACTAAAGCAGAATATAGGAGTCTTGCAAGTGCAGTGGCAGAATTGGCTTGGCTGCAGTCTTTACTCAAAGAACTCAGCATTCAACTACCAAAAGTTCCTAGAATATATTGTGACAATATGAGCACAGTCAGCTTGTCAGCAAATCCGGTCCTTCATTCAAAGACTAAGCATATTGAACTAGATCTTTATTTTGTTCGTGAAAAGGTCAACAATAAAGAAATTGAAGTCTATCATATTCCGTCCCTTGATCAAACAGCAGATATCTTCACCAAGGTAGTCTCAACTTCAAGGTTTCTTCAACTTAGAGACAAGCTCAGTGTCATTCCTCTTCCAAGTCATGCCACTGATCTTGAGGGGGGATGTTAGAGATAAGGCTGCAGACTCCTTAGGCTGCTTGTCTTGGTGGGTGCAGGTGCAGTGCTCTATAAGGAGTCTCGTGTGGTTCTGATCTTACTCTATTAATCTTGTCTTCAGTTTATTACTTAGGGACATTAGTGTAATTCAGTAATTGAGTCTTAGTCTATAAATTGTAATCTCAGCTACATCATTTGTACATTAATTCATTTGAATCAGATTTACATTTCAGAACTTTCACATCTAGGAGTTCTGAGCTTTCTTCTTTCTTTCTTGCGTCTTCCTTCTAAGGTTCTTGAGAACTTCAACAGAGAGAAAGAAATTTAGGAGAGAGAGAGAAAGAGAGAGAAGTTTTGGGAAAAAGAGGCAAAGAGAGGGAGTAGGTGAGAGCAGATAAAGAGAGAGGTAGACAGAGGGAGAGAGAGATAGAGAAAGAGAAGTATTGGAGAGAGATATATAGAGCAGGAGAGCAAGAGAGAGAGGATAGAGATACAAAGAGAGCATATGAGAGAAGTTTAAGAGAGAGAGAGACATACAGGAGAGCATATGAGAGAAGTTTAAAAGAGACAGAGCATGTATGAGGATGTTGTAAAGGAGGAGAGAGAGAGAGCGAAGTTTTTGGAAGAACAAAAGAGAAAGAAATTTTAGAGGGGGTGAGAGAGAAAAGTTTTTTGGAGAGAGTTAGAGAGAAGCTTTAGAAAGAATGAAAGCAAGAGAAGAGAAGTTTTAAGGAGAGAGCTAGAGAGGGAGAGGGAAGCTTTAGAAAGAATGAAAGAGAGATAAAGAGAGAGAAAAAGAAGATTTGGAGAGAGAGAAAGAGAAGTTTTAGAGAGAGGCCACAAGGGAAAGTGACAGACAGAAAGAGAGAGAAATTGATGCTGTTTGAGAGAGAGAGAGTGGGAGAGAAAGAAATTTAAGAGAGGGAGAGGGAAAGAGAGAGAAAGAGAAGTTTTGGACAGTGAGACAGAGAGGGAGAGCAAGAGAGAGAAGATAGAGAGAGAGGTATAGAGAGATAGTGAGGGAGAGAGGTAGAGAAAGAAGTTTTGGAAGGAGCAAGAGAAGTTTTAGGGAAAGCAACATGGAGAGAAGGTTTAGAGGAGAGGTAGAGAGAGGGAGAGTGTGTATCTCTGTGTTGCAGAGGGGAGAGAGAGATAGAGTTAGTGAAAGACACTTAAACAAAGAGAGGAAGAGATTGGCATAAGTTTTTGAGAGAAAGCAAAAGAAGTTTTAAACAAAAAGAGAATTTTTAGAGAGAGGGAGGTGTTGGGGAGAGCAAGAACAAGGGAGAGAGAGAAGTTTTAGAGAGAATGAGAGAGAAAGTGACAAAGATAGAGTGGGAGAGAGAGAAGTTTCAAAGCCAAAGACAGAGAGAGCATATGAGAGAGGTTTCAAAGAGAGAAAGAGAGAGAGAGAAAGCATATGATAGGAGTTTTAGAGGAGGAGGTAGAGAGAGTGTGTGTTAAGCTGTAGGGATTGTGAGAGAGACTAAAGCTTTAGGGTAGGGGCGAGAGAGAGAGAGAGAGAGAGAGAGAGAGAGAGAGAGAGAGAGAGAGAGAGAGAGAGAGAGAGAGAGAGAAGTTTTAAGAAAAGAGAGAGAGACAGATAGAAAAATAGTCAAAGAGAGAAAGTGTAGTTACAGAGAGAGAGAGTGGGAGTGAAAAAAGTTTAAAAGAGAGAGAGAAGTTTTGGTGATAAAGATAGAGAAGGAGAGAAAAAGAGAGAAAAATAATGTTGGTGAGCAAGAGAGAGAGAGAGAAGTTTTAAGGAGAGAGCTAGAGAGAGGGAAGCTTTAGAAAGAACAAAAGAGAGAGAGAGAGAAAGGCAAAGAGAGAGACAGAAAAGATGTAAAGAGAGAGAAGTTTTAGGGAGAGAGCTACAGAGAGAGGGAAGCTTTAGAAAGTACAAAAGAAAGAGAGACAGAGAGGCAAAAAGAGAAGATTTGGAGGGAAAGAGATAGAGAAGTTTTAGATGGAGGCTGCAAGAGAGAGAGGAAGAGCAAGAGAGAAAAGATAGAAGATAGAGAAAGATAGACAGATAGACAAACAAAGAAAGTGTTACTATAGAAAGTGAGTGGGAGAGAAAGAGAGAAGTTTGGAGAGAGAGACAAAGAGGGAGAGAAAAAGAAAGAAGATAGTCTTGGTGGGTGAGAGATATAGAGAGAGAGGGAAGCTTTAAAAAGAATGAGAGCAAGAGAGAGAGAGAGACAAAGAGAGAGAAAGAGTAGATTTAAAGGGAGAGAGAGAGGTAGAGAGAGAGAGACAGAGAGGGAGAGAGATTGTTGGATGGGGGAAAGAAAGAGTGTGTGTGAGTGTTGGGGAGAGCAAGAGTGATATGAACCCACCTAACTCCACCTCAAAGCTAGCTTGTATGCATTGTCATTTATGCACTCAAGAACTTGGAATGGTTCATCCCCTCTTTGAAGCAACTTAGAATGCCTTTGTACTGAAAATCTTTCTTTCCTCATGTGCAACCAAACCCAATCTCTAGGTTCAAAAATGAGCTTATGACGCCCCTTGTTGGCTTGTTTCATATATTGCTTCATTCGATGCTCGATGTTGAACTTTGCCTTCTCATCTATCTGCTTGACAAATTTAGCTTTCTTTTTGCCATCTAAATTAACACACTCTTTCAAAGGTAATGGTGTTAAATCCAATGGAGTTAAAGGATTGAAACCATAAACAATTTCAAAAGGTGAAAATCTTGTTGCAGAATGAACAATAAGATTATAAGCAAATTCAATAATAGAACTAGGCAAAGCAATTTCAAAATGTAAAAATCTTGTGGCAGGATGTAACTCCTTTGTATCCTCAGCATTAGTTCAGTAGGTTGGTCGGTTTGGAATGGAAGCACCAAGTATGAAGTCGATTTGATGCTCAATCTCTCTCACTCTTAAACTTCTTTCTCTCCAACTCTGTCTCTTAAAAACATCACTTTATCTGTCTTTCTCTCTCTCTCTCTCTTAATGTTTTTGATGATAAAGGCATGGCAGGTATGGTTGATCCAATTCAAGTGCAAATTCCAAGTGGTCTAGTTATAAGAGCTAGAGCTAAAATGTTCAAGGAGGCTTTCAATGGATTGATGCAGAGCATTTGGGTTAAGGAGTGCTTTTTAAGGCCCAAATACTTAGACTCAAGTGCAGACCAAGGGTGGATTTCATTGGTCCAAGTGGCCTTTTTCTAAAGCCCATACACTTGGAAGGATTACTTTTAGCTCAAGCATGTGAATTTGAGAGAATCAAGGAGATTAGATTTGGCCAATTATTACCCAGTGAATTTGGGAATAACTTTCCTTTTTTATGGGATTTGGTCAGCCTTTTGGTATATATCTTCAACAATTATTGCATTGGGCTGATTATTTGGCTAATTATTCTCATGTAAATTCTGGCATGCCATAATTATAGGGATTACCTTCCTTTTGCTATTTGTTTCCTTTTTCAAATTGTAATAACTCAGCCTATATATATGTATACCAAGGCTGAGAAGCGCAGATCAATTTTCTAGATCAAAGTTGAGAGTTTTCTCTTTGGTTCTTTGAAGAACTTTCCAAATTTATCAACAACTTGTTCTTGTGGCATTCATCCGACATATCAAACAGTTCACCATCCCGTTTGTGGCGTCTACACATACCAGGGTTCGTGTTTTCTTATAAACATCAGGTTGAGGTTTTCATCTACAAAATCTAATCGTAGAACGGTCTTGGGAATCAATTTTGTTGACGGGTCTCGTTATTCTTGGCAGGGTTTGCATCATTTTGGTATCAGAGCACTGTTCTAGTCTCAAGTTTTGCCTATCCAATTTTAGTTTTGCAGCCAATATTCTTGTTTTCTTTTGTTTAGATTCCAACTTCAGTTGATACATATTCAAAAAAAAAAAAGAAAGAAAAGAAGAGCTTCAGCAAAAAAAAAAAAAGAAAGAAAGAAAGAAAAGAAGAGCTTTAGCCAAAAAAAAAAAAAGAAAGAAAGAAAGAAAAGAAGAGCTTCAGCCAAAAAAAAAAAAGAAGGAAAGAAAAGAACAGCTTCAGCTAAAAAAAAGAAAGAAAAGAAAAGCTGCAAAAAAAAGAAAAAAAAAGTAGTATTCAGCAAAAAGAAAGAAGAACAAGTCAGAAACTGCCAAAAAAAACTCCCCATTTAGTGATTTTTTTGATTCCCTTGATTCCATACTCTTCCTTGAACCATTGATAAGCTTATGATTGAATTGTTGCTGGAACAGGTTCTTGTTCTGGTTTGGATAAGTTTGAAAAGAACTGAAAGAGAAAATTATGAGTGGAAAAAGGCAAGAGTGGTAAGAGCAATAAAGGAAAAAAGCCAATTTATTGTGTGAAAACACAAGTGTTGAGAGAATTGTATTTGAAGCAAAAAAAAAAAAAAATGTACAGGGCACAAGTTCATGAACGGTTGGATAAGGTAGAGAATGAATGCACAAGGCAACCACAAAATGTATAGAATGTGCATAGGAGGGAAAGAGTTCAACCAAGGGAAGTAAGGGTTGAAGATGAAAAGTATTATGGAGCTGGTTTTGATGAGGAAGATGATCAGGATTCCATTGTTAACAATAGGAGATATGGTGGATGAGGTAGAGGAGTTAGGAACCTAATGATGAAGTCCCACATTGGTTAGGTAGAGAGGTCTTGGGTGTTATATATATGAGTTCGCAAACCTCCCCTTACAAGCTAGCTTTTGAGGTGGAGTTAGGTGGGTTCATATCAAAGAGCAAGAGAGAGAAGGAGAACTTTTAGAGGGAGTCAGTGAGAGAGAAAAAGAAGTTTTGAAGGAAGACTGCAAGAGTGACAAAGAGGGCAAAACAGAGAAAGAGACAATGAGAGCAGAATTGATGTTTTTGAGAGAGAGAGTGGGAGAGAAAGAAGTTTAAAGAGAGAAAGAGGAAGAGAGGTTTTCGACAGGGAGACTAAGAGGGAGAGATGTAGAGAAAGAGAGATACATAGAGGGAAAGAGAGAGAGAGAGAGAGAGAGGTAGAGAGAAACAAGAGAGAAATTGTTGGGCAGGGAGAGGGAGAGTGCGTGTGAGTGTTGGGAAGAGCAAGAGCAAGAGAGAGAAGGAGAAGATTTGAGAGTGTGAGAGAGAGAGAGAGAGAGAAAGAGTAACTTTAGAGGGTGACTGCAAGAGAGAGAGAGTAGGAGAGAAAGAGGCTCAATAGAGAGAAAAAGAAGTTTTGGAGAGAAAGACAGAGAGGGAGAGCAAGAGAGAGAAGATAGAGAGGGGTATAGAGAGGAAGAGAGAGAATGGTGGGGGGGAGAGAGTGGGAGAGTGTGAGTGTTGGAGAGAGCAAGAGCAAGAGAGAGAGAGAGAGGGAGAGAGAGAGAAATTTAAGAGAGACAGATAGACAGAGTGAGAAAGTGAAGTTATTGGGAGAGAAAGTGGGAGAGAAAGAGAAGTATTGGAGAGAGACTCAGAGATGGAAAACAAGAGAGAGAAAATGGATAGAGAGATAGAGTGTGAGAGAGAAAGAGACATGAAGAGAGAGAGCATATAAGAGAAGTTTAAGAGAGAGAGAGAGACAACATATGAGAGAAGTTTTAAAGGAGAAGAGAGAGTACGAGAGAAAGAGAAAGACACACAGAGAGAGAGGGGGGGAAAGAGAGAGGCAGATCAACAGATAGAGAGAGATATAATTGTTTTTAGAGAAAGTGGGAGAGAAGGAAGTTTAAGAAAGAGAGAAGGAGAGAGAAGATAGAGAGTAAGAGTGAGAGAGAGAGAGAAAGAGAAGTTTGCGAAGGAGACTACAAGAGAGATAGAGAGAGCAAAACAATGAGACACACAAAGACAAAGAGATAGAGAGAGATAAAGTGATTATTTTGAGAGAGAGTGTGGAAGAGAAAGAAGTTTAAGAGAGAGAGAGGGAGGGAAAGATAAAGCAAAAGAGAAGTTTTGGAAAGAAAGACTAAGGGGGAGAGATATGGAGAAAGAAAGAGATAGAGAGAAACAGGGAGAGACAAATTGTTATGTAGGGAGAGAGTGTGTGCGTGTTGGGGAGAGCAAGAGCAAGAGTGAGAAAAAGAAGAAGATTTGGAGAGAGAGACACAGAGAGAGAGAGAGAGAGAAAGAGAGAGAGAGAGCAAAATAGAGAGAGAGAGAGAGAGATAAAGTGAAGTTTTTGGTGAGAGAGAGAATGGAAGAGAAAGAGGTTTAAGAGAGGGAGAAAGAAGTTTTGAAGAGAGAAACTGAGAGGGCGAGCAAGAGAGAGAAGATAAAGAGAGACAGATGTAGAGAATGAGAGAATTTTTACAGAGAGAATAGTGGGGGGGGGAGTGAGAGAGATTGTTGGGCAGAGAGAGAGGAAGTGTGCGAGTGTTAGGGAGAACGAGAGAGAGAGAGAGAGAGAGAATGGTGAGGGGAGAGAGTGTGAGAGTTTGTTGGGCAAAGAGAGAGGGAGTGTGTGTGTGTGTGTTGGGAGAGCAAGAGCAAGAGAAAAGAGAGAGAAAACTGTGTTAAGGAGGGGAAGAGATAGAGAGAGAGAAGTTTTAGAGAACAACATGCAAAGAAGGTTTAGAGAGAGGGAAAGTTCATGTTTGTTCATTAGGGAGGGATAGAGAGAGAGAGAGAGATAGAGTTAGTGTGAGACAAATTTTAGACATAGAGACAAAGAGACAATTAGAAGATTTTGAGAGAAAGCAAAAGAAGTTTTAAACAAAGAGAAAAGTTTTAGCGAGAGAGGGAGTTGTTGGGAAGAGTGAGAGTGAGAGAGAGAAGTTTTAGAAAGAGGAAGTGATACAGAAGTTTTAGAAAGATCTAGAGAGTGTGAACTTTTATATAGAAAAAGATGAAGGGAAAGAGAGAGTAGGGGACAAAGAAGTTTCAAAGCAAGAGAGATAGTGTATCAGAGAGGTTTCAGAGAGAGAGACAGTATGTGGTAGAACTTTTAGAGAAGGACAAAGAGAGAGAGTGAGAGAGAAGTTTTAGGAAGATAACTAGAGAGAAAGACGGGTGCTTTAGAAAGAGAGAGACAGAGAAAGAGTGTGTAAGGGAGACAGAAAAGTAGAGAGAGATAAGTTTCAAGGAGAGCAAGAGAAAAGAATGTTTTAGAGAGAGCAAGGGAAAAAGAAGTTTTAGAGGGAGTGAGAGAGAGAAAGAGAAGTTTTAAAGAGAGATTGTGAGAGAGAGAGTGAGGAGAGGGAGAGAGACAGACAGATAGATAGAGAGAGAAAGTGAAGTTTTGGAGAGAGAGACAAAGAGGGAGAGTAGGAGAGAGAAGATACAGAGAGGTAAAGAGAGAGACAAACAGACAGAGAGAGAAAGTGATATTTCTGAGAGAGAGTGGGAGAGAAAGCAGTTTAAGAGAGAGAGAGGGAGAGAGGGAGAGAGTGAGAGAGAAAGAGAAGTATTCAAGAGAGAGACAGAGAGGGAGAGCAAGAGAGAGAAGATAGAGAAAGAGGTAGAGACAGAGAGGGAAAGAGTGAAAGGGAGAACAAGAAAGAGAGACATAGAGATAGAGAGAGGATATGGGAGAAGGTTAAGACAAAGAGAGAACATATGAGAGAAGTTTTAAAGCAGGAGAGAGAGAGTGAGAGAGAAAGAAATTTTAAAGAGAGTTAGAGAGAGAGAGGTTTGAGGAGAAGAGCTAAAGGGAGAGAGGGGAAGCTTTAGAAAGAATGAAAGAAAGAGAGGCAGTGAGGGAGGAAGAGAAGATTTGGAGAGAGAGAGAGAGCAGTTTTAGAGAGACACTACAAGAGAGAAGAGGGAAAGAGAGAGAGATAGACTAATTGACTAACTGAGAAATTGAAGTTGTTAAGAGAGAGTGGGAGAGAAAGAAGTTTGAGAGAGAGGGGGAAAGAGAGAGAGAGAGAGATAGAAAGTGAGAGTGTGAGAGAGAGAGAAAGAGAAGTTTGGGATGAGGTAGCAAGGGAGACAAAGAGAGCAAAATAGAGAGATGAGAGAGCACAATACGGAGAGATTATGTGATGTTTTTGAGAGAAGGAATGGAAGAGAAAGAGGTTTAAGTGAGAGAGGGAGACAGAGAGAGAGAAGTTTTGGAAAGAAAGAGATAGTGGTAGAGAGAAAGAGAGAGAGTGTGTGAGTGTTGGGGAGAGCAAGAGCTAGAGAGAAGGAGAA
This sequence comes from Dicorynia guianensis, assembly GCA_037013595.1. Lineage (NCBI taxonomy): Eukaryota > Viridiplantae > Streptophyta > Magnoliopsida > Fabales > Fabaceae > Dicorynia > Dicorynia guianensis. Next base: position 11,105,839 of record JASUAB010000015.1, read on the forward strand.
AATTTGGAGAGAGAGAGAGTGAGAGAGAAAAAGAAGTTTTAGAGCGAGATCACTAGAGAGAGAGAGAGAGAGAGAGAGAGAGAGATAAACTAACATTTTTTCAAGAAAGAGAGTGGGAGAGAAAGAGGTTTGAGATAGAAAGAGAGAGAAGTTTTGGAGAGAGATATTGAGGGGGGAGCAAGAGAGAGAGAGGTAGAGAGACAGAGATAGAGATCTAGAGAATGAGAGAGAGAGAAAGAGGTAGAAAGAGAGAGTGAGGGGGAGGGAGAGTGAGATAGATTATTGGGTAGATAGAGAGCAAGTGTATGAGTGTTGGGGAGAGCAAGATAGAGATTGAGAGAAAGAAGTTTTAGAGAAAGTGACATGAAGAGAAGGTTTAAAGAGATAGGTAGAGAGAGGGAAAGTGTGTGTCTGTGTGTTAGGAAGGGAGAGACAAAGAGAGATAGAGTTAGCGAGAGGCAAATTTTAAACAAAGAGAAAAAGACAGATAGAAGATTTTGAGAGAAAGCAAAAGAAGTTTTAAACAAAGAGAGAAGTTTTAGAGAGAGAGGGGAAGGTGTTGGGGAGAGCGAGAGCAAGTGTGTGAGAGAGAGAGAACTTTTATATAGAAAAGTTGAAGAGAGAGAAAGATAGAGAGTGTGTGCAGTAAATAGAAGTTTCAAAGTAAGAGAGAGAGCAATGAGAGAGGATTCAAAGGGAGAGATTAAGTGTAGATTTAAGGCAGCAGAGAGAGAAGCTTTAGGAAGAGTGCTAGAGAGACATAGGCAGATAGACTAATAGACAGATAGAGAAGGTGAAGTTGTTGAGAGAGAGAATGGGAGAGAAAGAAGTTTAGGGGAGAGAGATTGGGAAAGGGAGAGAGAAAGAGAAGTTTTAGGGAGAGAGGTAAAGAGGGAGAGTAGGTGAGAGCAGATAGAGAGAGAGATAGAGAGAGAAAGATAGACAGATAGAGAAAGAAAGTGAAGTTTTTGAGAGAAAGAGAAGTATTAGAGAGAGAGACAGAGAAGGAGAGCAAGAGAGAGAGAGAGACATACAAAGAGGGCATATGAGAGAAGTTTAAGAGAAAGAGAGACACATGCAGAGAGAGCATATAAGAGAATTTCAAGAGAGAGAGAGAGAGAGAGAGAGAGAGAACATATGAGAGATGTTTCAAAGTAGGAGAGAGAGAGTGAAGTTTTTGGGAGAGCAAGAGAAAAAATTTTTTAGAGGGAGCAAGAGAGAGAAACTTAAGAAAGAATGAAAGTAAGAGAGAGAGAGAGGAGAGAGAAAGAGAAGATTTGGAGAGAGAGAAAAAAGTTTTAGAAAGACAGATGTTTTAGGAAGATAGCTAGAGAGAGAGAGGGAAGCTTTAGAAAGAATGAAAGAAAGAGAGACAAAAAGAGAGAAAAAGATGATTTGGAGAGAAAGAGTAGTTTTAGAGAGAGGCTACAAGAGAGTGACAGACAGACAGAAAGTGAGAGAAAGTAATGTTGTTGAGAGAAAGAGTGGGAGAGAAAGAAGTTTAAGAGAGAGAGGGAAAGAGAGAGAAAGAGAAGTTTTGTAGAAAGCAACAGAAGTTTTAGGGAGAGCGACTTGGAGAGAAGGTTTAGAGAAAGAGGTAGAGAGAGAGGGAGAGTGTGTGTTTTAATGCTGTAGAGGGAGGGAGAGTGAGATAGAGTTAGTGAGAGACAAATTTTAGACAAAGAGAGAAAGAGACAGGCATAAGTTTTTGAGGGAAAGTGAAAGAAGTTTTAAACAAAGAGAGAATTTTTAGAGAGAGAGGGAGGTGTTAGGGAGAGAAGAACAAGAGAGAGAAAGAAGTTTTCAAGATGGCAAGTGACAGAGAAGTTTGAGAGAGAATGTGAGAGAGAGAGAAAGAGAGAGACGAAGTGGGGTAGAGAGAAGTTTCAGAGCAAGAAAGAGAGCATGTGAAAGAGGCTTCAGAGAGAGAGAGAAAGTATATGGCAGAAGTTTTAGAGGAGGAGATCGAGAAAGAGTGTGTAAAGCCTTAGGGATAGTGAGAGAGAGAGATGATTTATAGAGCGAGAGAAAGTTTTAGGGATAGAGAGAGGCTTTAGAAAAAATAAAAGAAAGAGAGATGTAGAGAGAGAGAGAGAGAGACAGATAGATAGACAAAGAGAGAGAGTGTAGTTGCAGAGAGAGCATATTAGTGAAAGAAGATTAAGAGAGAGAGAGGGGGAGAAAGTTTGGTGAGAGAGATAGAGAGGGAGAGAAAAAGAGAGAAGATAATGTTGGTGAGAGAGAGAGATAGAGAGAGAAAAGTTTTAGGGAGAGGGCTAGAGAGGAAAGCTTTAGAAAGAATGAAAGCGAGAGAGAGAGAGAAGGAGATGATGTAAAGAGAAAGAAAGAAGTTTTAAAGAGAGAGAAAAGTTTTAGGGAGAGAGCTAAAGAGGGAGGGAAGCATAGAAAGAATGAAAGAAAGAGAGACAGAGGCAGAAAGAGAAGATTTGGGGAGAGAGAGAGAGAGAGAAGTTTTAGAAAGAGACTGCAAAAGAGAGGTAGATAGAGAAGTTTTAGAAAGAGACTACAGGAGAGAGAGAGAGAGAGAGAGAGGGAAAGTATGTGTCCGTGTGTGTTGGGGAGGGAGAGATAGAGAGATAGTTAGTGGGAGACAAATTTTAGAGAAAGAGAGAAGGAGCCGGACAAAAGCTTTTGAGAGAAAGTGAAAGAAGTTTCAAACAAAGAAAGAGGTTTTAGAGAGAGAGGGGTAGGTGTTGGGGAGAGCAAGAGTGAGTGAGGGAGAAAGAGAAGTGTCAAAGAGACCAAATGACAAAGAAGTTTTAGAGAGAACTAGAGAAAGAGAGAGAGAACTTTTATATAGAAAAAGTTGAAGAGAGAGAAAAAGAGAGAGACAGTGGGGTAGAGAGAAGCTTCAAAGTGAGAGAGATGGAGCATATAATACAAGTTTCAGAGAGAGATACAGCATATACTAGAGGTTTTAGAGGAGGAGAGAGAGATAGAGATTGAGTGAAGATTTAGGGGGGCAAGAGAGAGAGAAGTTTTAGAGAGAGGAGAGAGGGAGAGTGCATGAGAAGCTTTAGGGAAAGAGCTAGAGAGAGACAGGCAAACAAATAGAGGAGAGAGAAGGTGAAGTTGTTGAGAGAGAGAATGTGAGAGAAAGAGAGAAACAAAAGTTTTGGGGAGAGAGGCCAAGAGAGAGAGTAGGTGAGAGTAGATAGAGAGAGAGATAGATAGATTAGAGACAAAAAGTGAAGTTTTTGAGAGAGAGATGGGAGAGAAAGAAGTTTAAGAAGAGGGAGAGAGAGATAGAGAAAGAGAAGTATTGGAGAGAGAGAGACCGAGAGGGAGAGCAAGAGAGAGAGGATAGAGAGAGAGAATGAGAGAGAGAGAGAGAGAAACATACAGAGGGAGCATATGAGAGATGTTTTAAAGGAGTAGTGAGTTTTTGGGAAAGCAAGAGAAAAACAAATTTTAGAGGGAGCACGTGCACACAAGAGAGAGAGAGAGAGGTTTCTTGGAGAGAGCTAGAGAGAGAAGCTTTATAAAGAATGAAAGTGAGAGAGAGAAGGAGAGAGAAAGAGAAGATTCGATGAGAGACAAAGAGAGAAAGGAGTTTTAGAGAGAGACTACAAGAGAGAGAGACTGACCAAAAAAAAGAGAGAGAAAGTGATGTTGTTGAGAGAGAGAGTGGGAGAGAAAGAAGTTTAAGAGAGGAACAAGGAAAGATAGAAAAAGAGAAGTTTTGGAGAGCGAGACAGAGAGGAAGAGCAAGAGAGAGAAGACAGACAGAGAGGTATAGAGAGAGAGGGAGGAAGAGAGGTAGAGAAAGAAGTTTTGGAGACCAAGAAAAGTTTTAGGGAAAGCAACAAGGTGAGAAGGTTTAGAGAGAGAGAGAGAGAGAGAGAGTCTCTATGTTGTAGAGGGAGAGAGAGATACAGTTAGTGAGAGACAAACTTTAGACAAAGAGAGAAAAAAAAAGCATAACTTTTTGAGAAAAAGCAAAAGAAGTTTTAAACAAAGAATTTTTAGAGAGAGAGGGAGGTGTTGGGGAGAGCAAGAGCAAAAGAGAGAGAAGTTTTAGAGAGAATGAGAGAGAGAGAGCGACAAAGACAGAGTGACGGAGAGAGAAGCTTCAAAGCAAGAGAGAGAGCATATGAGAGAAGTTTTAGAGGAGGAGATAGAGAGAGTGTGTATGAAGCCTTGGGATAGCAAGAGAGAGTGAAGCTTTAGGGTAGGCGAGAGAGAGAGAAGATTTAGATAGCAAGGGAAAGAGAGCGAAAGAAATTTTACGGAGAGATAGCATGTGGCAGAAGTTTTAGAGGAGGACAAACAGAGAGAGTGAGTGAAGCTTTATGGCAGGTGAGAGAGAAGTTTTAGAGAGAGCAAGAGAGAGAAAGAGAAAGAGAAGTTTTAGGTAGAGACCTAGAGAAAGAGAGGGAAGCTTTAGAAAGAGAGAGACAGAGAGAGTGTGTTAGAGAGAGAGAGAGAAAAAGAGAAGTTTTAAAGAGAGACTAAAAGGGAGAGAGTGAGGAGAGGGAGAGAGAGATAGACAGATAAACAGAGAGAAAAAGTGAAGGTGTTGAGAGCAAGTGAGTGGGAGAGAAGTAAGTTTAAGAAATTGAGAGAGAGGGAGAGAAAGAAAGAAAAGTTTTGCAAAGAGAGACAAAGAGGGAGCAAAGGAGAGAGAAAATAGAGAGAGGTAAAGAGAGAGAGACAAATAGGCAGAGAAAGAAGGTGAAGTTTTTGAGAGAGTGAGAGAGAAAGAAGTTTAAGAGTGAGAGAGGGAGAGGGTGAGAGAAAGAGAAGTATAGGAGAGAGAGACAGAGAGGGAGAGCAAGAGAGAGAAGATAGAGAGAGGTAGAGACAGAGAGGCAGAGAGTGAGAGAGAGAGCACATGAGAGAAGTTTAAGAGAGAGAGACAACATATGAGAGAAGTTTTAAATGAGGAGAGGAAGAGTAAAGTTTAACGGAGAGTGAGGAAGAAAGAAATATTAAAGAGAGCAAGAGAATTTAGGCAAGAGCTAGAGAGAGGGAAGCTTTAGAAAGAATGAAAGAAAGAGAGGCAAAGAGGGAGGAAGAGAAGATTTGGAGAGAGACTGCAAGAGAAAAGAGGGAAAGAGTGAGACAGATAGACAGACAGGCAGAGAAATTGAAATAGTTGAAAGAGAGAGTGGCAGAGAGAGATAAAGTGACGTTTTTGGTAGAGGGAGTGGAAGAGAAAGAAGTTTAAGGGATAGAGAGGGAGAGATAGAGTGAAGGAGAAGTTTTGGAAAAAGAGATTCAAAGAGAGAGATCTTGAGAAAGAGAGAGAGTGGTAGAGAGAAAGAGAGAGTATGTGTGTGAGTGTTGGGGTGAGCAAGAGCGAGAAAGAAGAAGATTTGGAGAGAGAGAGAGAAAAAAGTTTTAGAGTGAGACCACAAGATAGAAAAAGAGAGCAAAATAGAGAGAGAGAGATACAGAGAAAAAAAAAATAACTTTTTTCTAGACAGAGAGTGGGAGAAAAAGAGGTTTAATAGAGAGAGAAGTTTTGGAGAGAGAGACTGAGAGGAGGAGCAAGAGAGGGAGAGGTAGAGAGACAAAGACAAAGATGTGCAGAATGAGAGAGAGAAAGAGAGAATAGTGGGGGGGAGAGAGTGAGAGAGTTTGTTGGGCAAAGAGAGGGATTGTGTGAGTGTTGGGGAGAGAGAGAGAGAGAGAGAAGTTTTGGGGAGAGAGGCAAAGAGGGAGAGTAGGTGAGAACAAATAGAGAGAGAGATAGACAGATAAAGATAGAAAGTGAAGCTTTTGAGAGAGAGAGTGGGAGGGAAAGAAGTTTAAGAGAGAAAAAGAGTGAAAGAGAGACAGGGAAAGAAAAGTATTGGAAAGAGAGATAGAGTGGGAGAGCAAGTGAGATAGGATAGAGAGAGAGTGTGAGAGAGAGACATACAGAGAGAGCATAAGAGAGAGAGTGAGATAGCATATGAGAAAAGTTTGAGAGAGTGAGAGAGCATATGAGAAAAGTTTAAGAGAGAGAGTATGTGAGAGATATTTTAAAGGAGGAGAGAGAGAGTGAATTTTATGGGAGAGTAGGGGAGAAGAAATTTTAAAGGAAGCAAGGGAAAGAGAGAAGTTTTTTGGAGAGAGCTAGAGAGAGAAGCTTTAGAAAGAATAAAAGTGAGAGAGAGAGAAGGGAGAGAATGAGAAGATTTGAAGAGAGAGAGAGAGAGAGAAGTTTTAGAGAGACAGATGTTTTGGGGAGAGAGCTAGAGAGGGGGAAAGCTTTAGAAATAATAAAAGAAATAGAGACAAAGAGAGAGAAAGAGAAGATTTGGAGGGAGAAAGAGAGAGAATAAGTAGTTTTAGAGAGAGACAGACAGATAGAAAGAGAAAGAAAGTGATGTTGTTGAGAGAGAGAGTAGGAGAGAAAGAAGTTTGAGAGAGAGAGAGAAAAAGAGAAGCTTTGGAGAGCAAGAAAGAAGATAGAGAGGTATAGAGAGAGAGGGAGGGAGTGGGGTAGAGAAAGAAGTTTTGGAGAGAGCAAGAGAAGTTTTAGGGAGAGTGACATGGAGAGAAGGTTTAGAGAGAGGTAGAGAGAGGGAGAGTGTGTGCCTATGTGTTGAGGAGGGAAAGAGAGAGACAGAGTTAAGGAGAGACAAATTTTAACAAAGAGAGAAAGGGACAAGCATAAGTTTTTGAGAGAAAGCAAAATAAATTTTAAACAAAGATAGAATTTTTAGAGAAAGAGGGAGGTGTTGCAGAGAGCAAGAGCGAGAGAGAGAGAGAGAGAGAAAGTTTTAGAGATAGCAAGTGACAGAGAAGTTTTAGAGAGAATGAGGAAAGAGAGACAAAGATAGAGTGGGGGAGAGAGAAGTTTCAAAGCGAGAGAGATAGAGAGCATATGAGAGAGGTTTCAAAGAGAGAGAGAAAGCATATGAGAAAAGTTTTAAAGGAGGAGACAAAAAGAGTGTGAGCAAAGCCTTAGGAATAGCAAGAGAGAGTGAAGCTATAGGGCAGGTGAGAGAGAGAGAGAGAGAGAGAGAGAGAAGTTTTAGGGAGAAAGCTAGAGAGAGGGAAGCTTTAGAAAGAATAAAAGAAAGAGAGACACAGAGGAAGAGAGAGGTAGACAAAGAGAGAAAGTGCAGTTGCAGAGAGAGTGTGCGAGAGAACAAAGTTTTAAGAGAGAGAGAGAGAGAGAGAGAGAGAGAGAGAGAGAGAAAGGGAGAGAAAAAGAGGGATGATAGTGTTGGTGAGCAAGTGGGAGAGAAAGAGAGAGAGAAGTTTTCGGGAGAGAGCTAGAGAGAGAGGAAAGCTTTAGAAAGAATGAAAGAAAGAGAGATAGAGAGGGAGAAAGAGAAAAATTGGAGAAAGCGAGAGAGATAGATAGATAGACAGACAGACAAAGAGAGAAAGTGTAGTTGTAGAGAGAGGGTGGGAGAGAAAGATGTTAAAGAGAGAGTGACAAGGAGAGAAAGAGAGAGTAGTTTTGGAGAGAGAGAGAGAGAGAGAGAGAGAGAGAGAAACAGAAAAGTTTTAGGGAGAGAACAAAAGAAAGAAAGGGAAGCTTTAAAAAGAATGGAAGAAAGAGAGATAGGGAGGGAGAAAGAGAAGATTTGGAGGGAAAGAGAGAGATAAAGAAGTTTTAGAGAGAGATTGCAAGAGAGAGAGGGAAAGAGAGAGATAGACATATAGACATAGAGAGAGAGAAAATGAAGTTGTTGAGAGATAGAGTGATAGAGAAAGAAGTTAAGAGAGAGAGAGAACAATAAGTTTTGGAGAGAGAGATAGAGAGGCATAGCATGAGAGAGAAGATAGAGAGAGAGTGAGAGTGAGAGAGAGAAATGATGATAAAAGCATGATAGATACGGTTGATCCAATTCAAATTCCAAGTGGTCCAATTATAAGAGCTAGAGCTAAAAGGTTCAAGGAGGCTTTCAATGGATTGATGCAGAGCATTTGGGTAGCTCACATGCAGCCCAAAACTCAGGTTCTACTTCTTGGAAACTGAGTTATACAAAGGAGGACCTCAAGCACTCCTCAAAGCCTCCTTGAACCTTTTAGCTCTAGCTCTTGTAACTGGACCACTTGGAATTTGAATTGGATCAGCTGCATAAGCCATGCTTTTATCATCATTGAAATGATGCGAACCCTGCCAAGAATAACAAAACCTATCAATAAAATTGATTCCCAAGACCGTTCTAATATGAGATTATTGTAGGTGAAAACCTCGACTTGATGTTTATAAGAAAACACGAAACTTGGTATGTGGAGATGCCACAAATGGGATGGTGAACCATTTGATAAGTCAGATGAACACCACAAGAATAAGTTCTTGATAAGTTTGGAAAGTTCTTTAAAGAACCAAAGAGAAAACTCTCAACTTTTTTCTAGAAAACTAATCTTGTGGCATTCATCCAACTTATCAAATGGTTCACCATCCTATTTGTGTCATCTCTACATACCAAGGTTCGTATTTTCTTATAAAAATCGGGTCGAGGTTTTCACCTACAATAATTTGATTGTAGAACAGTCTTGGGAATCAATTTTGTTAATAGGTCTCATTATTCTTGGCAGGGTATGCATCATTTTGATATCAAAGCATCGGTTCTAGCCTCAGGTTTTGCCTATCTAATTTTAGTTTTACAGCCAATATTCTTGGTTTTCTTTTGTTAGATTGCAGCTTCAGTTTATACATATTCAAAAAAAAAAAAGAAAGAAAAGAAAAGCTTCCAAAAAAAAAAGAAAGATAAGAAAAGCTGCGAAAAAAAAAACAAGAAAAAAAATATGGTATTCAGCGAAAAGAAAGAAGAACAAGTCAGAGACTGCCAAAAACTCCCTTTCTAGTATTCTTAACTCCTTTTTAGTGATTTTATTGATTCTCTTGATTCCATACTCTTCCTTGAACCATTGATAAGATTGTGATTGAATTGTTGCTAGAAAAGGTTCTTGTTCTTGTTTGGATAAGTTTGAAAAGAACTGAAAGAGAAAATTATGAGTGGAAAAAGGCAAGAGTGGTAAGAGCAATAGAGGGAAAAAGCTAAATTTGTTATGTGAAAACATGAGTGTTGAGAGAATTGTATTTGACCGACAAGCAAGTGAGGGAAATAGTTTGTGAGGTCTTTTATTTTCTAACATTTTTTTTTTTGCAGGAAAAACATGTTAGACAACACAAGCAAAGGCATTCCCAGAAGTTTATCAGGAGGGGTTGATCCAAAGTTACTTATGGATGCGTTAATGGGAGAGATGAGAAGTGTTTTAAGAATGGAAATGGAACAAGTTCATGAACAGTTGGATAAGGTAGAGAATGAACGCATGAGGCAGCCACAAAATGTACAGAATGTGTGTAGGAGGGCAAGAGTTCAACCACGGGAAGTAAGGGTTGAAGACGAAGAGTATTATGGGGCTGGTTTTGATGAGGAAGATGATTAGGATTTGGTTGTTAGCTATAGGAGATATGGTGGATGGGTTAACTCACCTACAGCCCAAAACTCAAGTTCTACTTCTTGGAAAGTGAGTTATACAAAGAAGGAGGACAAGCCTCAAGCACTCCTCAACCCAAATGCTCTGCATCAATCCATTGAAAGCCTCCTTGATCCTTTTAGCTCTAGCTCTTATAACTGGACTACTTGGAATTTGAATTGGATTAGCCATATCTGCCACGATTTTATCATCAAGAGATGGAGAAAATTTGAAGAGAGGCAGAGAGAGAAAGAGAAGTTTTAGAGGGAGGCTGCGAGAGAGACAGAGAGAGATCAAAATAGAGAGACACGAGAGAGAAAGATAGGGAAGGATAAAGTGATGTTTTTGAGAGAGAGTGGGAGTGAAAGAAGTTTAAGAGAGAGAGAGGGAGACAGAGAGAAAGAGAAGTTTTGCAAGGAGAGACTACGAGGGAGAGATTGAGTTTTAGAGAGAGAGTACGAGATAGAGAGAGAGAGAGAGCATATGATAGAAGTTTTAGAGGAGAAGAGAGAGAAACATTGAGTGAAGCTTTAGGGTAGGTGAGAGAGAGAGACTTTTTAGAGAGAGCGAGAGAGAGAGTGAGAGAGAAGCTTTAAGGAGAGAGTTAGAGAGAGAAAGTAAAGTTGTTGAGAGAGAGTGGGAGAGAAAGAAGTTTAGGGGAGAGAGTGAGAGACAGAGAGAGAACGAGAAGTTTTGGGGAGAGAGGCAGAGAGGGAGAGTAGAAGAGAGAAGATAAAAGGAAAGGCACAAAGAGAGAAGTTTTAGAGAGAGAGAGATAAACAAATAGAGAGAAAGTGAAGTTTTTGAGTGAAAGAGTGGGAGAGAAAGAAGTTTAGGGGAGAGAGTGAGAGACAGAGAGAGAACGAGAAGTTTTGGGGAGAGAGGCAGAGAGGGAGAGTAGAAGAGAGAAGATAAAAGGAAAGGCACAAAGAGAGAAGTTTTAGAGAGAGAGAGATAAACAAATAGAGAGAAAGTGAATTTTTTGAGTGAAAGAGTGGGAGAGAAAGAAGTTTAAGAGAGAGAGAGACAAAGAGGGAGAGCAAGAGAGAGAAGATAAAGAGAGAGACAGAGAGTGAGAGAGAGAGAGAGCATATGAGAAATGTTTTAAACGAGAAGAAATAGAGAGTGGGAAGTTTTTGGGACAGTGAGAGAGAAAGAAGTTTTAGGGAGAGAGCTAGAGAGAGAGGGAAGCTTCAGAATGAATGAGAGAGAGAGAGAGTGAGAAGATTTGGAGAGAGAGATAGAGAAAGAGATGCTTTAGAGAGAGACTACAAGAGAGAGGGAGAGATGGAAAGACAGAGAGAGTATATGAGAGAAATTTAAGAGAGAGAGTGAGCATATGAGAGATGTTTTAAAGGAGGGGATAGAGAGAAGTTTTTGGGAGAGTGAGAGAAAGAAATTTTAGAGGGAGTGACAAAGAGAAGTTTTATGGAGAGAGCTAGAGAGAGAAGCTTAACAAAGAATGAAATTGAGAGAGAGTGAGAGAGACAGGAGATAGAAAGAGAAGATTTGATGAGAGAGAGAAAGAAGTTTTAGGGAGAGAGTGAGAGGGAAGCTTTAGGAAAAGTGAAAGAAAGAGAGGCAAAGAGAGAGAAAAAGAAGATTTGGAGAGAGAGAAAGAGTAGTTTAAGAGAGAGACTCAATAGAAAGAGAGAGACAGACAGAGAGAAAGAAAGTGATATTGTTAAGAGATAGAGTGGGAGAGAAAGAGGGAAAGAGAAGTTTAGAGAGAGAGATAGAGAGGGAGAGGAAGAGAGAAAAGAGAGAGGAAGAGGTAGAGAATGAAGTTTTGGAGAGAGCAAGAAAAGTTTTAGGGAGAGCAACATGGAGAGAAGGTTTAGAGAAAGAGAGGTTTTAAACAAAGAGAATTTTTAGAGGGAGAGAGGGAGGTGTTGGGAGAGCAAGAGCAATGAGAGAGAGAGAGAGTGAGTGATAGAGAAGTTTTAGAGAGAAGTAGAGATAGAGAGACAGAGAGAGAGTAGGGGAGAGAGAAGTTTCAGAGTGAGAGAAAGAGAGCATATGAGAGAGGTTCTAGAAGAGAGAGAGAGAGAAAGCACATGAAAAAAGTTTTAGAGGAGGAGAGAGAGTGTGAGTGAAGCTTTAGGAATAACAAGAGTCGTATTAGAGCTTGCCCTACTTTGGTCAGTCTAAAGGGGTCAAGAATGATGAAGTCTCACATCGGTTAGGTGAAGAGGCATTGGTGTTATATATATGGGTTCACAAATCTTCCTTTATGAGCTAGCTTTTGAGGTGGAGTTAGATGGGTTCATATCAACGAGAGAGTGAAGCTTTAGGGCAGGCAAGAGAGAGAGAAGATTTAGAGAGCGAGGGGGAGAGAGAAGTTTTAGGGAGAGAGCTACAGGGAGAAGGAACCTTTAGAATGAATGAAAGAAAGAGAAACACAGAGAGAGAGATAGAGAGACAGATAGATACATAGATAAAGAGAGAAATTGGAGTTGTAGAGAGAGTGAGAGAGAAAGAAGTTTTAGATAGAGAGAGGGAGAGAGAGAGAGAGAAGTTTTGGAGAGAGGGACAAAGAGGGAGAGAAAAAGAGAGAAGATAGTGTTGGTGAGCTAGAGAGAGAGAAGTTTTAGGGAGAGTGCTAGAGAGGAGTAAGCTTTAGAAAAATGAAATGAGAGAGAGAAAAAGAGAGAGAGAGAGAGAGAGAGAGAGAGAAGTTTTAAAGGGAAAGAGCTAGAGAGAGAGGGAAGCTTTAAAAGGAATAAAAGAAAGAGAGGCAGAGAGGGAGAAAGAGAAGATTTGGAGAGAGAGAGAGAGAGAGAGAGAGAAAGAGAAGATTTAAAGAGAGAGAAAGAGAAAGAAGTTTTAAAGAGAGAGAGCTAGAGAGAGAGGGAAGCTTTAGAAAGAATGAAAGAGAGAGACAGAGAGGCAGAAAGAGAAGATTTGGGAAATAAAGAGAGAGAGAGAGAGATAGAGAAGTTTTAGATAGGGATTGTGAGAGAGAAAGGGTGGGCAAGATAGAGAAGAAAGATAGATAGATAGACAAACAGACAAAGAGAGAAAGTGTAGTTGTAAAGTGAGAGTGGAAGAGAAAGAAGTTTAAGAGAGAGTGAGAGGGAGAGAAAGAGATAGAAGTTTTCAAGGGAGAGACAGAGAGGGGAGAAAGAGAGAGAAGATAGTGTTAGTGAGCGAGAAATGGAAAGAGAGAGAGAGAGAGAAAGAGAGAAGTTTTAGGGAGAGAACTAAAGAGAGAGAGGGGAGCTTTAGAAAGACTGAAAGAAAGAGAGACAAAGAGGGAGAAAGAGAAGATCTAGAGGGAGAGAGAGACAGAAAAGTTTTAGAGAGAGACAACAGGAGAGAGAGGGAAAGAGAGAGGCAAATAGATAGACAGAAAAAGAGAGAAAGAGCAGTTGTTGAGAAGGAGAGTGATAGAGAAAGAAGTTTAAGAGAAAGAAAGTTAAGTTTTGAAGAGAGAGGCAGAGAGGCAAAGAAAGAGACAGAAGATAGAGAGAGAGTGAGAGAGGGATGGAGAAGATTTGGAGGGAGACTACGAGAGAGACTGAGAGAGCAAAATAGAGAGACAAGAGAGAGAGAGAGAGAGAGAGACAAGGAGAGAAATTTTAAAGTGAGGGACAAATATGTTGAATAAAGAGAAAGAAAGAAGTTTTAGAGATAGAGAGAGACATGTTGGTCAAAGATAGAATGATAGAAAGTGTGTGTTACAGAGAAAGAGAGTGCTAAGACCAGTTTCATCCATTGTACCATACCCTTTTTCCTAGTTTTAGAGAGAGAGAGAGAGAGAGAGAGAGAGAGAGGGAGATGTGTTGGATAGAGAGAGAGAGTGTGTGTTATGTTGGGGAGAGAGGGAGCAAGAGAGATAGAGAAGGCAAGAGGGAGGGAGAAATTGAGAGAGAGAGAGAGAGAAAGGAAAATAGAAGTATAAGAGAGAAACCAAGGGAAGTTTTGAACACAGAGAGAGAGTAATAGAGAAACAGAAGGAGAGACAAAAAGAGGGAGAGAGAGAAAGAAGGGGAATGAGAGAGTGAGCATGTTGAGAGAGAGAGAGCGAGAAATGTGTAGGAAAGAGAGAGAGAGGGACTGAGTTAAAGAGAGTGTTGCAGAGAGAGTGTGCATCTTGGAGAGAAAGAGAGAAAAGTTTTAGGGAGAGAGTTAAAGAGAGAGAGAGGAGCGAGTGTGTTGGGAGAAGAGAGAGAGACAAAGATAAAGAGATCAAAACAGATAGAGAAGTTTTAGAAAGAGACTAAGAGGAAAGTTTAGAGAGAGAGAGAGAGAGAAGGAGAAATAGTGAGACAAAGAGGGCAAATGTGTGCGAGTTTAGGGGAGAAAAAGATGGAGAGAGAAAGAGAGGGAGAGAGAGTATGTGATAGGGGGAGAGAGAAAGGTTGTTCGGAAGGGATAAAGAGGGATGGAAAGAAGGTCTTGGAGAGTGAGAGAGAGAGAGAGAGATGAAGTGTGTGTGTGTATGTGTATTAGGAGTAAAGAGAGAGACAACGATAAAGAATTAGGGAATGGGAGAGAGAGAGTGAGTGAGAGAGAAATATTAGATAGACAAAGTGATAGAGTGATAGAAGTTTTAAACAAAGAGAAGTTTTAGATAAAGAGAGGAATTTTAGAGAGTAAGTGAGAGGGGGAAAGAGGTGGATAAAGAGAGTGTCAAGTTCAATTTCTTCTATTATATCATACACTTTTTCTTAGTTTTAGAGAATGAGTGTGAGAGAGAAAGTGAGAAAGGAGAGACATGTTGGAGAGAGAAAGAGAGAGAATGTGTTGGGGAGATAGAGAGAGTGCTGAGGAGGGAGCAAGAGAGATAGTGAGAGAGGGTGATAGGGGGAGAGGGACAGAGAGAGAGAGAGAGAGAGAGAAAGATTGTTAACAAGTTAGAGAAAGATAAGAAAAGAGGTAAAGAGAGAGAGGAAAGTTTTAGAGATATGAAGAGACATATTGGACAAAGAGAGAGTGATGGAGAGAAAGTGTGTTGGGGAGAGAGAGAATGAGAGAGGGAGGAAGGAAGAGAGAGATGTGTTAAGTCTAATTTCTTCCATTATACCATACCCTTTTTCTTAGTTTTAGAGAGTGAGTGCATGGGAGAGAGAGAGACAAGAGACATGTTAGGGGGCGAGAGGAAGGAAGAGAGAGTTTGTGTTGGGGAGACAGAGAGTGTTGACAAGGGAGCAAGAGAGATTGAGAGAGAGGGTGATAGGGGGGAGAGGGGGAGAGAGAAACTGTTGGAAACTTAGAGAGAGATAGGGAGAGAGGTAAAGAAAAAGAGAAGTTTTAGAGAGAGAGAAAAACATGTTGGAGAGGGGCAAAGAAGGAAGTTTCAGACAGAGAGAAAGCAATAGAGAGAGACAAAGAGTAAGAGAGAGGAAATAGAAAGATAGAGAGGGAGAGATGGAGAAAAAGAGAGAGGTTGTATTGTAGAGAGAGAATGAGTTGGGGAGACAAAGAGAGTGTTAAGGAGGGAGTGAGAGAGAGAGATTGAGTGGTCTTAGGGGGAGAGGGAGAGAGAGACTATTGGGAAGTTAGAGAGAGATAGGGAGAGAGGCAAAGAGAAAGAGAAGATTTAGAGAGCGAGAGATAGATACATTGGATAAAGAGAGAGAGGAAAGTTATAGAAACAAAGAGGAATGTGTTGGACAGAGAAAGAGTGATAGAGAGAGAGTGTGTTGGGGGGAGAGAGAGAATGAGAAACAGAGAGAGAGAGAGACTAGGAAAGAGAAAAATTTTAAAGAAAGAGAGACTTAGAGAGTGTGAAGTTTTGGAGAGAGAAAGTTGTTTCAAGGAGAGAAAGAGAGTAAGTGGGAGAAAGAGAAGATTTAGAGAGAAAGAGAGATAAAGAGAGAGAAGTTTTAGAGACCGATACAAGGAGGGAAGAGAGAGTGAGAAGTTTTAGAAAGTGAGTGAGAGGGAGAAAGAGAGAGAGATAGAGAGTGTCAAGCAAGACAAGGACAGAAGAGAGAGGGGTGGCAAGAGAGAAGTTTTAGAGATAGAGTGAGAAGGACAAAGAGAGAGACAGAGAGTGTTGAGTTTAATTTCTTCTATTATGCCATATCCTTTTTCTTAGTTTTAGAGAGTAAGTGAGAGACAGCAAGGGAGAGATAGAGGGAGAGACATGATCGAGAGAGAACAAGAGAGAGTGAGAGTGAGATAGAGAAAGTGAGATAAACAAACTGGGAGAGAGAAAAGTTTTAGAAAGACAATGAGAGGGGGAAAGAGAGTGAGAGAAGTTTTAAGGAGAGAGGCACAAAGAGAGAGAGAAGTTTTGGAGGGAGAAAGAGAGTAAGTGAGAGAGAAAGAGGGAGAGAAAGAGCAGTTTTAGAGAGCAAGCCAAAGAGTAAAAGAGAGAGAGGTGTGGAGAGAGAGTGAGAGAAAGAGAAGTTTTAAAGAGTGAGTGAGAGGGAGAGGGAGAGAGACAGAGAGAGTGTCAAGTTTAATTTCTTCCATTGCACCATACCCTTTTTCTTAGTTTTAGAGAGTGAGGAGAGGCAAAGATAGAGACACAAAGAGAGAGAGGAAGAGAGAGTTTGTGTTGGGGAGAGAGAGCGAAAGAGAATGCATTGGGGAGACAAAGAGGGAGAGTTGAAGAGGGAGCGAGAGAGATAGACAGAGGGTGTTAGCAAGAGGGGAGAGAGAGAGGGAGTGAGGTAATTTAGAGAGAAATAGATATGTTGGGCAAAGAAAGAGGGAAGTTTTAGAGAGAGAGAGGGATGTGTTGATGGAGATAGAGTGATAGAGTGTGTGTGTGTGTGTTCGAGAGAAATAGAATGTAAGAGAAAGAGAGTGTGTTAAGACCATTCCTTTTTAGAGACATAAAAAGAGAGACGGTGTATATCTTGTGGGGGGGGGAGAGAGAGAGAGAGAGAGAGAGAGAGAGAGAGAGAGAGAGAGAGAAAGAGGATTTAGTGAGAGAGAGTGAGACATGATTGAGAGAGAGAGAGGACACTAGGTAGATAGATAGAGTGAGTGTGTATGTATGTGTGTTGGGAAGAGAGAGAAAGAGAAAGAAATAGAGAGTACAATAGAGATGGAGAGAGACAAAGAGCAAGAAAGAGGGACACTGTGTTGGAAGAGTGATAGAGGGGAGAGAAGGAGAGGAAGAGAGAGCTTGTGTTGGGGAGACAAAGAGAGTGTTGAGGTAGGAGTGAGAGAGATAGAGTGAGTGAGTGTTAGGGGGAGAGGGAGGAAGGGAGGACAGAAGAGAGAGAAAGATAGAGGGAGAGGAAGTCTAAGAGATAGAGAGACATGCTAGACAAAGAGAGAGTGTGTGTTGGAGAGATAGAGAGAGAGTATTGAGGTGGGAGTGAGAGTGATAGGGAAAGGGAGAGAGAAAGAGAAGGAGAGAAAGAAGGAGAAGTTTCAGAGATAGAGAGAGAAAGTGAGTGATCAAAGAAACTGAGAGAGAGAGAGAGAGAGATAATGATAGGGGGAGAGAGAGTATTAGGGAAGGAGCAAGAGAGATAGAAAGAGGTTGTTGGAGGGAGCAAGAGAACAAGAGACAAAGAGAAAAAGAGAGAGAGAGAATGGAAGTTAGGGAGGAATTTTCATACATCAACGTTATCTAAAAATAATTATACCTTCGACACATTCTCTAGTGATCCATAGAAATCCTTGCATGTCTATTTTCATATGGAACAAGAATTACTATTGTTTTAATTGCATATTCCAATATATGACCCATTTTTTACAGATTGTTCAGAATAAACATGAACCAATCTTCTCCTAATTCTATCACTTAGTTGATTATTTTATCCACATCCAATCAAGATACATGAGTAATCATTTTGAAGCTTGAGATGTTTAGATTCAGAAAATTAAAAATCTCTTCTATTAGATGTCAAGAGCTTCATATATATACTATCTTTAACTACTGTGCAAAAAACCCAAAAATTAAAAACAAATTTAATGAATCCCAACCCCAAACAAGTAAAGGGAAAGAATTAGAAATAGAAGATGACGAAAATCTTCAAGATCCATAACAATTTACAAAGCTATCAAAACCTCCAAAATATGACCAATTTATCAATACCATTCAGAGAACTACATATAAAAAATGGTATCTCAATTCAATTTGGTAGTCAATAATGAATTTCATAAAGCTATAGTAACATTAATCCATTAAGGAGCAAATGTGAACTATATCCAAGAGGGATTAATTCCTACTAAGTATTATGAATGGACCACTAAAAGTCTTCATGGAACAAATAATTTATGGTAAAGCAATAATTGAATGAAATATAGATGATCTAACTGAGCATATAATAATGAGAAAACTTAATGAAATGACAATGGCAACAACCGCCTATAAAAAATTCAATAACAATGGTAGAGCCACTGCCCAATTAATAATTTTAGGATTTAAAGGAATTCTAAACGGCTAATAGGATAACCTTATCACAGAAGCTGACAAGAATAATATTCTAAATTTAATAAAACTTGAACCTATTACCCAGCAAGAAATAGGAACTCAAGTAGAAGATCCCGATTTGAAATATAAATAGTATGTGTGCTTATATAATCATAGAAATAGATAATACACAATTATAAATATGCCCACAAAGAAATAGGAAGCCACTACATGCATAGAAATAGGAAGACGTGTGTGTATATACAAAAATGCAAGAATGAAAATAGGAAGACATGTTGGGACATAGCAAATGCATGTGCACGCATAGAGTGAGGGGATAGGGGTAGAGAGAGTTAACTCACTTATATTATGGTTGTAGTACCTATGATTTCCTCTCAAGATGACCAAACTTACTTGTATCCTAATAAAACATATACATAAGCTTAGGGCTTTCATGCAACATATGGCAGTACAGATCAACAAAGGCAATGCCAACCTACATGACAGTCAGGAAGTCAATTTCAATTGCAAGTGAATATATATATAACATCAGCTAAACAAAAAAAAGGTCATGAAAATAATATAACATAAAATGCATCATATTCAAAAACCTTATTTGAACACTCATAACATTTGGCCTAACAAATAATGAATAGATGGAAGAATGACCATAATTGGGAATGGTTGCAACTACATTAATGGAGGATGGGAAGAAAACCAATAGGAAAAGAAAATTAGATAAATTCTATATTACCACAATGAATGCCAATAGTCATCTATAAAGAGATATCTAAGTAAAATTAAATAATGATATGCCCATAATTGAACAATATAAGATTTATAAGAAATGGTTCAAAGCAAGCTAAAATCAAATTAAGTAGTTTTTAGAGAATGCAAGAGCAAGAGAGAGAGAATATTTAGAGTGTGTGTGACAAAAAGAAAAGTTTTAGAAAGAGAGAGACAGAGAGTAGAGGGAGAGACAAAGATAAAAATGTTTTAAAGATAAAGAGAGAAGAAAAAGTTCAAGAGAGGGGGAGAGGGAGGGAGAGAAGTTTGAGAGAAAGAAATGCGTGTATATATAGAGAGTGAGAGGAGGAGAGAGAGACAAATTCTAGAGAGGAGAGAGAGTGTGTGCTTATATAATTCAATCACATAAATGTACAGCACACAATTACAAACATGCCCACAAACAAACAAAAAGCCACTGCATGCATAGAAATAGGATGACGTGCAGGAAGATGCATGTATATATGAAGATGCAAGAATAGAAACAAGACGTGCATTGTGGAGGGATAGATGTAGAGAGAGAACTCACTTGCATTGTGGTTGTAGTACTCATGATTCCATTCCTCTCACGAAACCAAACTTACTTGTATCTTGATAATGCCTATGCACAAACTCAGGGCTTTCATGCAACATATGGTAGTACCGATCAACAAAGGCATTACCATCCTTTATGGCAATTAGGGAAGTCAAATACATTGACATTAACAACGAAACATGTCAACTTTCAATTGCATGTGAACATACATACAACATTAACTGAGCCAAAAAAATAGGTGTAACTTTAAGAAAATAATTTATCATAAAAGGCATCATATTTAAACACTTTATATGAGCACTTATAATATCCACCTAACACATCCATAACTGAACAAATTAAGCATTGTCTTCCAAGTTACAAAGAATAAAATAATAGAACATAAAACATGATAATGTACTAAATTTCTTACAATACTACTCTTCCGTAAAACTAAATAGTAATGGATTTAGCAATTGCAAAAGTTTAGGAGAATTATCTATTCAAGCAACAAGCAAAGTCTCAAAGAAAGACAACACATAACCGATCAACCCTAACTTCTCTCTTATTAAAATTCTAAAAAACATCAACGTCAACAATCATAAATTACCATAACCTGTCCAATTGCGGAAATATACAAGAAGATATTATTAAATAGAGTACAAAAAGTACACCATGTAATAAAGTAAAGATGTATCAAAAACATTAAAAGAAAACCTGTACTATTGTTAATGTCTCATTCTTTTGTGTGTGAAAGAGAGTAATTTTAAAGAGAGAAATAAGTTTTAGAAAGAGGGAGAGGGAGAGAGAGGGAGAATGAAAAGTTTTAGAGAGAGAAGCACAACGAGAAGAGAGAGAACTTTGGGAAAGAGAGCAAAAAAGAGAAGGGGAGAGAGAGACAGAGAAAGAAAGACAAGTTTAAGAGAGAGAGGAGTTTTAGAGAAACAGGGAGAATGAGGAAAAAAATTTAGAAGAGAGAAGAAAGGAGAAGAGGGAGAAAGAGAGATAGAGATAGAAGTTTTAGAGAGAAGAGGAGGAAAAGATAGAGTGAGAAAATTTTTGAGAGGGAGACAAATAGAAGTTTTGGTGAGAGAGAGAAGGTTAGAATGGGAAAAAAGATGGGGAGACAAGTTTTAGAGAATGCAAGAGCAAGAGAGAGAGAATATTTAGAGTGTGTGTGACAAAAAAATAAGTTCTAGAAAGAGAAAGACAGAGAGTAGAGGGAGAGACAAAGATAAAAATGTTTTAAAGATAGAGAGAGAGGAAAAAGTTCAAGAGAGGGGGAGAGGGAGGGAGAGAAAAGTTTGAGAGAAAGAAATGCGTGTATATATAGAGAGTGAGAGGAAGAGAGAGAGACAAATTCTAGAGAGGAGAGAGAGTGTGTGCTTATATAATCCAATCACAGAAATGTACAGTACACAGTTACAAACATGCCCACAAACAAACAAAAAGCCACTGCATGCATAGAAATAGGATGACGTGCATATATATAAATATGCAGGAAGATGCATGTATATATGAAGATGCAAGAATAGAAACAAGACGTGCATTGTGGAGGGATAGGTGTAGAGAGAGAACTCACTTGCATTGTGGTTGTAGTACCCATGATTCCATTCCTCTCATGAAACCAAACTTACTTGTATCTTGATAATGCCTATGCACAAACTCAGGGCTTTCATGCAACAATGGCAATTAGAGATAAATTTTTTACAATACTACTCTTCTGTAAAACTAAATGGTAATGGATTTAGCAATTGCAAAAGTTTAGGAGAATTATCTATTCAAGCAACAAGCAAAGTCTAAAGAAAGACAACACCGATCAACTTTAACTTCTCTCTTATTAAAATTCTAAAACACATCAATGTCAAAAATCATAAATTACCATAACCTGTCCAATTGCAGAAATATACAAGATATTATTAAATAGAGTACAAAAAGTATACCATGTAATAAAGTAAAGATGTATCAAAAACATTAAAAGAAAACCTATACTATTGTTAATGTCTCATTCTTTTGTGTGTGAAAGAGAGTAATTTTAAAGAGAGAGAGAAATAAGTTTTAGAAAGGGGGAGAGGGAGAGAGAGGGAGAATGAAAAGTTTTAGAGAGAGAAGCACAACGAGAAGAGAGAGAACTTTGGGAAAGAGAGCAAAAAAGAGAAGGGGAGAGAGAGACAAAGAGAAAGAAAGACAAGTTTAAGAGAGAGAGGAGTTTTAGAGAAATAGGGAGTATGAGAAAAAAAATTTAGAAGAGAGAAGAAAGGAGAAGAGGGAGAAAGAGGATAGAGATAGAAGTTTTAGAGAGAAGAGGAGGAAAATATAAAGTGAGAAAATTTTTGAGAGGGAGACAAATAGAAGTTTTGGTGAGAGAGAGAAGGTTAGAATGGGAAAAAACATGGGGAGACAAGTTTTAGAGAATGCAAGAACAAGAGAGAGAGAATATTTAGAGTGTGTGTGACAAAAAGATAAGTTTTAGAAAGAGAGAGACAGAGAGTAGAGGGAGAGACAAAGATAAAAATGTTTTAAAGATAGAGAGAGAGAAAAAAGTTCAAGAGAGGGGGAGAGGGAGGGAGAGAAAAGTTTGAGAGAAAGAAATGCGTATATATATAGAGAGTGAGAGGAAGGGAGAGAGACAAATTCTAGAGAGGAGAGAGAGTGTGTGCTTATATAATCCAATCACAGAAATGTACAGTACACAGTTACAAACATGCCCACAAACAAACAAAAAGCCACTGCATGCATAGAAATAGGATGACGTGCATATATATAAATATGCAGGAAGATGCATGCATATATGAAGATGCAAGAATAGAAACAAGACGTGCATTGTGGAGGGATAGGTGTAGAGAGAGAACTCACTTGCATTGTGGTTGTAGTACCCAGATTCCATTCCTCTCACGAAACCAAACTTACTTGTATCTTGATAATGCCTATGCACAAACTCAGGGCTTTCATGCAACATATGGTAGTACCGATCAACAAAGGCATTACCATCCTTTATGGCAATTAGGGAAAGAGTGTGTGAGAGAAAGACAAGTTTTAGAGACGGAGACAAATAGGCAGAGGAGGAGAGACAAAGATAAAGCAGTTTTAGGGAGAGGATGAGAGGGAGGGAAGAGAGAGAAGTTTGAGAGAAAGATATATATTTATATATATATGTATGTACATGTATATATTTGTAGAGAGAGAGAGAGAGGGGAGAGACATTTTAGAGAGGAAAGAGAGTGTGCTTATATAACCCAATTATAAAAATGTATATTGCACAGAGTTATATGAATATGCCTACAACGAAACAAGAAAATACTGCATGCATAGAAACACAGACATATGTACATATGAATATGCAAGAATAGAAACAAGAAGATATGCTTGGACATAGAGAATGCATGTGCACGCATAGAGGGGAGGGATTGGGGTAAAGAGAGATAACTTACTTGTATTATGAAAGGTCAATGTTGATATTGATAAAGATGCTTATATAGGGCCTTAACTAGATGATAGTATGGTACCAAAGAAAAAAGAAATGAGCATCTCAAGTGACCGTCTTACTCATATCAAGTAAATAAGCCACAAGGTTTAAATTGAATAATTAGGAAATGAAAAAAAATGATTATGACTTCAACAAAATAATTTATCATAATATGCATCAAATTTAAACATCTTGTATAAACACGTATAATATTTAGCTTAAAAGATGGAAGAATGATCATAATTGAAAATGGTTGCAACTTCATTGATCGAAGATGGGAAAAAACCAATAAAAAAAAAATAGCTATTGTATAACGTAACAAGAAATGTGAATGCCCATAGATATCAAAGTAACATTAAATAATGATGCATTCCTAACTGAACATTACTAGGCTCACAAAAACCACTTTAAAGCAAGCAAAAATCAAATTAAGCAATGTCTATAGAATTACAAAGAAGAGTATAATAACAGACCTCTACTAGATTTCTTACTCACACTACTCCACTGTAAAACCAAATGGGAATGAATTTAGCAATTGCCAAAATTTGAGAGAATTAATTATTAAAGAAACAAACATTGCCTCAAAAAAAGACATTGCATAATTCAGCAACCTTAATTTTCGAATTCAAAAATGCATGAATATAAAAAATCACAGATTATAAGAACCTGTCAAGGTGCGGATAAATTCAACACAATGTTGTTATATAGGTCATAAAAAATATCTTGCATTAAAAAAGAATAATATATCAAAAAGTTAAACTAAAACCTATACTGTTATTAATGCCTCATTCATCAAAATAATGCTCCTAGAATGGCACAAGTGCCTTGACTATACTATTTGATTAATCAAATGTTCAAGAGAGTAAAATGTTACCATAGTATGCAAGCATATTAAAAAAGGATTAAACTTCTAGAACATAATAAAGTGAAGAAGAGACTACATGACATAGAACACTAGGTCAACAAGACTCTCAATAGTGACTAATCTCTGAATAATTCAATAATCAATAACACTATCCTTCAAGTTATAAAATATGGCCAATTCATAAACATCCAAAAGAAACAACCAAACAGGCAATAAACTAGAACAGGATATTCCTATCTAAACTTAAGATAAAATCTCAAATTGAAAAAATCAAAATTCCCAAATATTATATTCCTATCTAAATGTGCTATTCATAGACATCCAAGACAAACAACTAAATAGGCAATAAACTAAAACAAGATATTCCTATCTAAACTTAGGATAAATTCACTAATTGCACAAATCAAATTCCCAAATTAAAAACCCTACTTGTTCAAAATAAATAACTAAAACTGTCAATATTGTCATCACTACAACTCAAAAGCCTTAATGACTTCAATTTTGCTTACCTGCCATCATATTAAAATAATGAACTGCATTCTTGTTAATCTTGCTCAGGCCCAAAAGAGAAGAAAATGACAAGAACTTGTTAATCTTGTTCAGCCACAAAGGATTAAATTTCTATTAGAAAAACATATATTTAATTACAAAAAAAGAAGATACTGTTGTGAGCAAAGATAGAATAAGACTTCCAAGTTTAAGTCAGCAATCTCTGTAAGTAATAACACATCCAAGCATGCTTCGCAAAGTAAAGTAGATCTTCAAACCAATATACATTTGAAAAGGAGTGGACCCACTATAAAAGTTAGGAGACTAAAAGGCATACCAATATGTAAGAATCTTTTACAAAGTTACACTTATGTTAGGACCAGGGGGAGACACTTATGTGTTTCGCTAATTTTCAATTCATGTTTTGTCTATTTAAGCAATACCTTTTACTGGCACCTGACAATTTTTGCTTTGCATGAGAATGCATTTTTAAAAAAATGAGGATGGCTTATGACAAAGGATATGCAACTTGGTACTTTGGCCTTTTAAAGGAGAGATCAATGGATTGATCAATAACCCATTGCCCCAATTTACGCGAGTCAAAGTGTTGGAAACTTTGGGAGTAATACCTTTGGGGATCAAGCTTGATTCTTTTTGGTGGGTTATAGCCCCATAGGAGAAGCTTCTTTATATCTTTCTGAGTCTCTCTTTTCTTTAAAGGTGGGTCATTTGGGTATGGGTTTTTCTATTTGATCACCCCCAATTTAGATTTTGACTGCCCATGAGCAAAAAATGTTGAAAAGAGTTTTTCTTAACTCATTCTCTTTTATTATCCAAGTCATGCCTCAAGGGAATGCTCATAATAATTATTCAATTCTCTGGAATCGAAAGTGTGCTATTAAGCACTCACTCTAATTCCTCTAGTATTTGCACTTTAGTTAAGTGTTTACTCTAATCACTCTTAAGTGTTTGCACTCTCTAACATGTTTGCACATACAGATACCCCATACGCTTGTTTTCGTGTCCCTCTCCACTTCAATTAGTTCACCATATTAGCCAAGATCACTAGGACTTTACATAGCTTGTAATGTAAGGCTTAGGTAATAGGTATGAATAAGAGCAAAGGATTTATCAAATAAGGAGAGCATGAAGTATTGAGCATATGATGTCTAATTTTTCACTTTTTCTTTTTTGGATAAGCTTGTGGCTCAAGATGAAATCCATTTCTCTTTACTAGTCTCTTTTTTTTTACAGCTAGCCCCTTGTTTTTTGCTCTAGCACTTTTCTTTTTCATTTTCTTTCTCAATATTTTCTTTTGTTTTTTTTTTCCTTTTTTTTTCTTTTTCACATAGTTTGGAAGGATGATTTCAATCCTTTCACTTGAGCCTTAGATTGTTGCTCATAGCATTTTACCTTTTTGATAGTAAGGATACTCCTTTTAGCTCTCCTTCAAGGTAGAGTAATAGATTTTCAAATTGAAAGGTTAAAGCTGGCATAGGTCAAAGGAAGGAAGTTGGATGGTGATCTTACCATCCTTTTATAGGCTCAAATAGGTGACTATGGGAGTTTTAATGTTAGGGTATGGCTTGAAAGGCTCAAACTGTCCAAAGATGGCCTAGGTCATTTCTTGAATAATGCGGTATCCAACAAATAGCCTCAAGGGGCATTTAGACAAGTTCTAGGGTATCCGTTTTCTCACGACAAGTACACTCTCACTATAGGCTCTCTTTTTCATTTTTCTTTAATTAGAAGACACTCGGTCATCCAAGAGAATTAAGTATTCAAGCAAATCAATTTTATCATTGGCAATTGGATTTATTAAGAATGAGATTAAGAAAAATTTTCTTCATTTATTAGTCATGAGTGTCAATATTTGGGATAAACCATATTCCCCCAGTGTTTATTTAGTCTAATAGGCAAAAGAAATTGGATGAAAAGTAATGCATTCATCATGCTAAGCATTTTATTGAATTGAAAGGTGTGCCTATACAAACTTCTTGCTAAGGCCTTGGGTAGGGCTATTAGCAGGTGCCATAAAATAAAAACTTAAAAAGATGCAAAATAAATATGAAGGTAGGAAAAAGTGCAACTTAGTAGGTGGTGCAAGAATAGATCCACTATCTCAAGCTAACTGGTTCTCTTCCAATGACAAAATCTTGATTTTGCCCATACCGCTCTAGTGTTGAGTTTTTGGATTGTCATGATTAGGTAAGGGATTATTATGAATATCTAGTCTTGGTTGCTCAAGCTCAAAAGTTAACCACTTGGAAGTAAATAATACATTATTGGTATGCAAATGAGAACGTATGCATATGAATGTGATACCATGCATGAAGCTAAAAGTGTACAACTTATGCAAAAGAGGCCAAGTGTTAATGAAGACTGCATGCTTTTTTTTTAAGACCTATTTCTACCCCTATTGGTAAAGGTCTACATCTCATAGGCAAATCCCTAAATTATCCCCTATTCTAATTTATCTTATCAAAGAAAGAGTTTTAGAAATCTTAAAAAGCTATTCTTTTTTTTTACCCCCATCTATCCTAAAAGTAAATAAACCTTAGGTTTAGGGACTTCATACATATAGAAATCTTAAACAGCTATTCTTTTTTTTTTTACCCCCATCTATCCTAAAAGTAAATAAACCTTAGGTTTAGGGACTTCATACATATAGAAATAAGATGTATGTGACAAAGAAATTGTATTTAAAACATAATTATAAACATGTGAAAAGATAAAAGAAATATTCCTCATTGTGCCTAATTTCATGTAAGTCCTAGGTCCTTGTTCACTCTCATGGGCTTAGGCCAGCACTTCCTCTCACAAGGGACAACTCTAAGGTTATTATTAGTGCAAAGGTAGGTTCTATGTTTCTTACATCAGGTCCCCAAATTGCCCTTGGAAGGATAAATTTGAATGGAGTGTTTCGGGCGCAATACAAAATTAAAAATTAAAAATTAAAAACCATACTAGTGGAAAAGTCAGTAACCCCAACAAGCTATATAATACAAAATTCTAGAGAAGATGAAGGATCAAAGTATGATTAAATGGGACTGAGTTAAACTAACTTCGAAAAAGAAGATACCTGCTCTCAAATATATGGTGCAATAGAAGGAGCAAGCAAAAAAGTGGTACTAAATTAGTGTAATCCCATAATCGATTAAGAACTTCTACTATGAGACAAGGAAGAACATAGAAGCCACAGTAAGATCTAACCGTAAGCACAAAGAGGGGGTTGGGTAGGAAAGCAGTCATAAAAAGAATGCAGAAAATCAACTCCATAGAAACAGGAAGAACAAATTATATACCTCCATTCGGATACGCATGGTTTCCAACAAACCAACCAATCCAGAAGCATTCTGAGACTAGGACACGACACTTCCACTTTTACTGCGCCCAAGCTTTCTCATCAACCTGGACTTTTTATCTTTCTTTTTTTCCTTTGCTAGAACAATCAAACCCCTGTTTATTGAACAAGAAACATATAAAAGATGAGCTACTTTAACATGGAAAAATATGCCTTCAAATTAAACAATTCATGGAAAGATACCCTGTGGCTCCAGCGCATGCCAAGAGGATTTCATATGCAGTTTCACGGATATCATCATCTGTGATGCCTAGAAACAGTAACACCTCAAATTAAGAAAAATTTCATAGGTTTAGTTTTACCTTTCATGCTAATATAAATTTTAAAACCATCCAAGAGTTCTGTTAGTGGCTAACTTTAATCAGCATATCCAAATTTTGGGGGCAGAAAGGGTGCCTCATAATTTTGCATACAATCATCATAACATTAATTCTATTTTCAGGAAAGAAGTATTAGAATATACTAAGAAATAATTGCACAAATTCATCATAGTTTACGACATCTTATTGGCTTAGGATAAGATGATAACCTTTGCTTGATCTACAGCTCACATAAAACAATGAGGTTTAACCCTTTTTTTTTTAGTCAGTAAATGAGATTTAACCTTTCTAGCAACATTGAGCTGACATTATACATTCCAGCGTAGGAAGGCCATGTCATTATTGTCAGAAATTTTTTGTATGTTATTAGTGAATGTCAAGGTTATAATAGTCATTATATGGATCCCAAACACAATATTGACATAACAGGAGGCTACCTTTCTGTGTAGTGTGTAGACTTCAATTTTCCTGATAATTTAGTCTCTCTATGTACATTCTCTACCATTCAACATAAACACTACAAAATAAGGGTCTAATGTTTATACTTTTCGCTGCAGAAGCCTAACTCTGGGACTACACATTTCCCTACATCTAAATCAGTTTTCCCACAGCATTACAAAAGCTAAACTTGGCTAGTCATGGAGAGATAAGAACAAATGGAAATTATAAGACATGTTATCTACCTATTAGAAGGCCCAAGAGCAAGCATAGAACTATTGTACTCTTGATTATACAAGTTTACACCTAAGCAATCACTTCTTTGAAGAAGTTATTACCACCAAAATTTTAAACGATGCAGGTTCAGAAAAGTTTAGGTCTTCTTATTTTCATGGCATTCCATGTATTTTCTTCCAAAAACTATTCCCTAGCTCCTATGCATTGAGCAGATAACCAGAGCTCATAATAGCTGGACTGTATAGGATTCAGGGGTAAGAATTATCTAACAGCCAAATGTTTTAGAGCAATCACCTGTTGAAAAGGAAGACAATTTTACTGCAAGATCAGAAGCATCATTTAAAGTCCTTCTTGTCCTGATATTCTCTACCTCAGCATCATAATCGTCCTCAAAGTCTTCAATATCATCTACTGTCAGCTCTTTCTCTTGTGTAGAATCAAAAGACTCTGATCTTGATACACTTGACACAACTGGAGATGGTGCAAAAACAGGAGGCGGTGTGGAAACAGAAACAGGAGGTGGTGTGGAAATAGGAATTGGCGGTGGAGCCCTTTTAGGAGGTGAACCTGAAGATTCAGGATCGGTGACCAAATAAAAATCACCAACTGAACCTGTATCATTCTGGTCAAGGCAGAAGCATTCCAAGTTTAAACATGATGCTCACATGCAATTACACAAAAGTTTGAATGAGGAAAAAAACATGACTCACAAAGCATGAATAAAAATATTGAGCAGAAGAATTATGAACATGCATCATAATTTCAGTAAGTTTCAAAGTACAAAAGTCAATAGTCATTGGAGAGTGCAGAAGCCGAAAACGTTTATCATTCTTCAGAGTGCACTAAAGGACCTTCATACATAAATGAAAAATATAAAAGATCAATAGGCCCAAGCCATAGCATACCATTTGAGGTAACCCGGTGTGGTCATGATAATCTCTAATTGCTTCAGAAAGTTCAAGCATTAAGCCTACATATAAGGGAATGTGATTAAGACAAGAACTTAAAAAAAAGTAATACGTATGAAAACACAAGGGAAAGAACCACTTTCAACTTACTCTTTTTAGCACAGTTGAGGATATAATCAACACTGACTTGATCCAGATCTACATCATCCAGAGTAACTGCCCCAGGAGGCATGACAACGTTCTTGATTAAGCTACCTGACAGTATAAAATCAAGAAGAATTCGTCTGTCCCTGCGGTACCGCTGCAGAAGCTCAATGGCATTAAGCTACCTGACAGTATAAAATATTTTTTATTTAACGGATAAAAATAATTTTTTAAAATTATTAAAATATTAAAATAAATAAATTTTTTTATTAAATTATTTATAATTATATTTTTTAATTAAAAATTTTAATAAACATACATTTTTTTTAGATATTATAAAAATAAAAAATATTTTTATTTACAAATAAATATTAATAATTATATAACACTCATATAATTATTAATATATAATATTTTTATAAATTATTTGAATTAATTTAATTATAATAAAAAATAAAATTTTATTCTAATAAACAAAATTCACTATCTAAATTAGATAAAATAAAAATTAATATAAATTAAATAAAATATCAAATAAATAATTATAAGATATTATTATTTTAAATTAAAATTTTAATATATCAATATTTCTTAAATTATCTTTTACACTATATTATATTAAATTAATATAAGTAATTTATTTGTCTAATTAAATAATAAATAATATTTAAAAATAATAAATGATAAAAAAATTTATTTATCCCTTATATAAAAGTTCATATTAATATATTATAAATTAAACATTAAAAAATAAATTTGGAATAAATAAAGTATAAAATAATTCATTAATTAAAATTTTAAAAGATTATAAAAATTATTAAAAAGACTGAATATATATTTGCACATTAAAAATGACCAAATTTCTTAAAACCCTTTTACTTCTTTCTCCTTTCATTTCCTCTGTTCGTTTCTTTTCTGCACAAATTCATATAATAATTTTACTTCTAATCAATGCATCACTACCAACATCAATATTTAATTCCTTTCAAAAAATCAATATTTAATCATTATTTTATTATAAATATATAAAAAAAAAGTTCCCTATGTCTTTCTCAGATGTTTATAAAAGATTTTAAAAAAAGTTATTCTTATAAAAGTTTATCTATAAATATTTTATAAAATTAAGTATAAAATATTAAATTTTACATAAAAATATTAAAATAGACAAAATTTGTCAAGTTGATCCACTCTTGTATATATGCAACTTTTTAAAACTTCTTTATTTGTTTAAAACTTCTTTCGCTTTCTCTCAAAAACTTCTATTTGTCTCTTTCTCTCTTTGCCTAAAATTTGTCTCTCACTAACTCTATCTCTCTCCCACCCCATCACACTCACACACCCACTCCCTCTCTCTTGCAATCTCCCTCCAAAATTTCTCTCTCTCTCTCTCTCTCTCTCTCTCTCTCTTAGAATCTTCTCCATCTCCCTCTCACTCTCACTTTTTCCAACACTCACACACTCTATCACCTTGCCCAACAAACTCTCTTTGTTTCTCCTTAACTCTCTTTCTCTCTCCATCTCTAGATCTCTACCCCTCAATCTCACTCTCCAAAACCTCTCTTTCTCTCTCTCTCTCTCTCTCTCTCTCTCTCTCTCTATATATATATATATATATATCTCTTAAACTTCTTTATCTCCCACTCTCTCCCTCTGAAACATCACTTTATATCCCTCCATCTTCTCTCTCTTCCTCTTGCTCTCTGGCTCTCGCTCCAAAACTTCTCTTTCTTACTTTCTTTCCCTCTCTCTCTTAAACTTCATTCTCTTCCACACTATCTCTCAAAAAACTTCACTTTCTCTCTCTGTCTGGCTGTCATCTCTCTCTTTCTAGCTCTTTCCTAAAACTTATCTCTCTCTCTCTCTGTCTCTCTCTCTCTCTCTCTCTCTCTCTCTATGTCTCTCCCTTACTCTTTCTAAAATTTCTCTCCCCCTCGCCTACCCTAAAGCTTCACTCTCCCTCTCTCTCTCTTCCTCTAAAATGCCTGTCATAAGCTCTCTCTCTCTTTGAAGCCTCTCTCATATCCTCTCTTTCTCTCTCTCTTGCTCTAAAACTTCTCTCTCTCTTTTGTTCTCGCTCTCCCCAACACCTCCTTCTCTCCCTAAAACTTCTCTCTTTGTTTAAAACTTCTTTTAATTTCTCTCAAAAACTTCTGTCTATCTTCTCTCTTTGTCTAAAATTTGTCTCTCACTAACACAATCTCTCTCCCCTCTCCCTCCCTCCCCAACGCACACATGCCTTCCCTCTCTCTCTACCTCTCTCAAAACCTCCTTTCCATGTTGCTCTAATAGAACTTCTCTCTCTCTCTCTCTTTCATTCTTTCGAAAGCATACATCTCTCTGTCCTCTCTCTCCCTCCCCAACACTCTTTCTTTCGCTCTCTCTCTCCAAAACTTCTCTTATCTCTCTCTTAAACTTCTTTCTCTCCCACTCTCTCTCAACAACTTTGCTTTCTTTGCTTGTTTGTCTGTCTCTCTCTCTCTTTTCCCCTCTTTCTCTTGAACAACTTTCTCCCTACCTCTCTCCCTCAAAAACTTCACTTTCTCCATCTGTCTATCTCTCTTTCCCTCTCTCTCTTAATCTCTCTCTAAAACATCCCTTTCTCTTTCTCTCTCCTATCTCTCTTCCTTGCTTTCATTCTGTCTAAAGCCTCCGTGTCTCTCTCTAGCTCTCACCTTAAAAATTCTCTCCCTCTCTCTCAGAAACATCACTTTCTCCCTCACTCCTTCTCTCTCTCTCATTCTTTCTAAAGCTTCCTTCTCTCTCTAGTTCTCTCCCTAAACCTTCTCTCCTTCTCTCTCTCTCTTGCTCTCTTTAAAATTTCTCTCTTTTGCCCTCCCTAAAGCTTTACTCTCTCTCTCTTAAACTTCTCTCTCCCCACTATCTCTCTATGTCTCTCTCTCTCTCTCTTTTTCTCTATATAAGTTCTCTCCCTAACTCTAACCAAAACTTCTCTCTCTCTCTCTCTCTCTCTCTCTCTCTCTCTCTCTCTCTCGCACTTGTTCTCTCTAAAACATCTCTCTTTCGCCCTCCCTAAAGCTTCACTCTCTCTCTTAAACTTCTCTTTCCCCACTCTCTCTCTATGTCACACACTCTCTCTTTTTCTATATATAAGTTCTCTCTCTAGCTCTATCCAAAACCTCTCTCTCTCTCTTGTGCAATTGTTCTCTAAAAAACTTCCCTCTCTCCCTGCAATACCCTTTCTTTATAGATCTCTCTCTGCCCCTCTCTCTTTTCTCTCTCCTACTCTCCCTCTCTACTCTCTCTCACCCTCTCTCAAGCTCATTCCCTAAACCTTCTCTCTCTTTAAAATTTCTCTCTGTGTTTAAAACTTCTTTCGCTTTCTCTCCTAAACTTCTTTCTTTCCCACCCTCTCTCTCAATAACTTCACTTTTTCCATCTGTCTGTTTGTCTCTTTCTATCTCCTCTCCCTCTCCAAATCTTCCCTTCCCCTCTCTTGCATCTCTCTCTTGTTCTCCCTCTTAGTCTCTCTCTCTCCAAAACTTCTCTTTCTCTCTTACTCCCTCTCTCTCTCTCTTAAATTTCTTTCTCTCCCACTCTCTCTCTTTCATATTATCTCTCTGTCTTTTTGTTCCTCTCTCTTGCAGCTTTTCTCTAAAACTTCTCTCTCTCTTTGTTTTTTGCTCTCCCTCTCTCTCTTGCAATCTCCCTCTAAAACTTCTCTTTCTCTCTCTCTCCAAGTCTTCTTCTTCTCTCTTTATCTCTTTCTGTCTCTCTTTTCCTTCTCTACACCTCTCTATCTTCTCTCTCCTACTCTCCCTTTCTGTCTCTCTCTCTCCAAAAAATTTTGGTTTCTCTTCTCACCCTCTCAGACTTCTTTCTCTCCCATTCTCTCCCTCAACAACTTCTCTTTCTCTTTCTGTTTGCCTGTCTACCTGGTCTCTCTCTCTCTCTCTCTCTCTCTCTCTCTCTCTCTCTCTCTCTCTCTCCAAATTTTCTCTTTCTCTCTGTCTTTCTCTCATTCTTTCTAAACCTTCCCTCTCTCTCTGTAGCTCTCTCCCTTAAACTTCTTTCTCTCCCCCCAAAATTTCTCTCTGATGCTGTCTCTCTTAAACTTCTGTCATATGCTCCCTATCACTCTATGTTGATCTATCTCTATCCCTCGCTCTCTAAACTTCTCTATTTGATTAAAACTTCTTTTGCTTTCTCTCAAAAACTTCTATTTGTCTCTTTCTCTCTTTGTCAAAAATTTGTCTCTCACTAACTCTATCTCTCTCCCTCCTAAACACACTCAGACACCCACTTCCTCTCTCTTGCAATCTCCCTCCAAAATTTCTCTCTCTCTCTCTCTCTCTCTCTCTCTCTTTCCATCTTTTCCTGATGATAAAAGTATGGCTGACACGGCTGATCCAATTCAAATTCCAAGTGGTCCAATTACAAGAGTTAGAGCTAAAAGGTTCAAGGAGGCTTTCAATGGATTGATGCAAAGCATTTGGGTTGAGGAGTCTTTTTATGGCCCAAATACTTAGACTCAAGTGCAGATCAAGGGTGGATTTCATTGGTCCAAGTGGTGGAGTAATTTCAGCCTTTTTCCACTCATAATTTTCTCTTTTAGTTCTTTTCAAACTTATCCAAACAAGAACAAGAACCTTTTCCAGCAACAATTCAATCACAAGCTTATCAATGGTTCAAGGAAGAGTATGGAATCAAGGGAATCACTAAAATCATGCAAAGGGGAGTTTTTGGCAGTTTCTGACTTGTTCTTCTTTCCTTTTGCTGAATACCATGTTTTTTTTTCTTTTTTTTTCGCAGCTTTTCTTTTCTTTCTTCTTTTTTTTCTAAATATGTATCAACTGAAGTTGGAATCTAAACAAAAGAAAACAAAGAATATTGTCCGCAAAACTAAAATTGGATAGGCAAAACTTGAGACTAGAACCAGGCTCTGATACCAAAATGATGCGAATCCCGCCAAGAATAATGAGACCAGTCAACAAAATTGATTCCAAGACCATTTTATGATCAGATTTTGTAGGTGGAAACCTTGACCCAATGTTTATAAGAAAATACGAACCTTGGTATGTGTAGACGCCACAAACGGGATGTTGAACCATTTGATAACTCGAATGAATGCCACAAGAACAAGTTCTTAATAAGTTCGAAAAGTTCTTTAAAGAACCAAAGAGAAAACCCTCAACTTTTATCTAGAAAACTGATCTGAACTTCTCAGCCTTGGAATACATATATATAGGCTGAGTTATTACAATTTAAAAAAGAAAACAAATAGCAAAAGGAAAGTAATCCCTATAATTATGGCATGTCAGCCTTTACAAGAGAATAAGTAGCCAAATAATCAGCCCAATGACAAATTGCTGAAAATATATTCCAAAAGGCTGATCAAATCCCATAAAAAAGGAAAGTTATCCCAAATTCACTGGGTAATAATTAGCCAAATCTAATCTCCTTGATTCTCTCAAATCCACATGCTTGAGCTAAAAGTAATCCTTCCAAGTGTATGGGGCTGAAATTACTACACTACTTAAACCAACAAAATCCACCCTTGATATGTACTTGAGTCTAAGTATTTGGGCCTTAAAAAGCACTCCTCAACCTAAATGCTTTGCATCAATCCATCGAAAGCCTCCTTAAACCTTTAGCTCTAGCTCTTGTAATTGGACCACATGGAATTTGAACTCTTGCTATAAATGAGTATATCATCAAAATACACAACAACAAACTTGTCTATAAATGGACGCAAAACATGGTTCATTAATTGCATGAAAGTACTTGATGCGTTAGTTAGTCCAAACGGCATCATTAACCACTCATACAATCCATGTTTTGTTTTAAAAGCAGTTTTCCATGGACTTGCAAGTTTTTACTAACGGTTCATAAAAGACTTCAGTAGCATAGCTGCACCACTTACTGAAGTGATCAAGAAAGACATTGGGTTGAAATGGGAGGAAAAGCAAAAAGAGGCATTCAAACTACACAAGGAAAAATTATCTCATGCACCTTTACTTGCTTTACCTGATTTTACTAAAACATTTGAAATTGAATGTGATGCTTCAGGTATAGGAAGAGGTCCTGTTCTTATGCAAGGTGGATGACCAATTGCATATTTCAGTGAGAAGCTTAATGGCGCAGCTTTAAACTACCCTACTTTATGACAAGGAAATGTATGCATTAGTCCGAGCATTGGAGACGTGGCAACACTACCTTTGGCCTAAAGAGTTTGTGATTCACACTAATCATGAGTCCTTGAAGCATCTGAAGGGCCAACATAAGTTGAATAGGAGGCATGCACGATGGGTGGAGTTCATTGAGGCATTCCCATATGTCATCCGATATAAGCAAGGTAAGGAAAACATCGTCGCTGATACACTCTCTTGCAGGTATGCCTTGATTTCTACTCTTGATGCAAAATTTCTTGGTTTTGAACACATTAAAGAATTGTATCCATTAGACCAAGATTTCTGTGAAGAGTATAGGAATTATGAAGGCAAGACCATGGGTAAGTTCTTTAGACATGATGATTTCTTGTTTCAAGAGAATAAACTGTGTGCCTAATTGCTCATTGCGAGACTTGTTAGTGAGGGAATCCCATGGAGGAGGATTAATGGGACACTTTGGAGTCGCTAAGACAATAGCCATACTGCAAGAGCATTTCTTTTGGCCACACATGAAAAGAGATGGCACATTTTATTCCATATCACAAAACAGATGATGCATCACACATTGCTAATTTGTTCTTTAGAGAGGTTGTAAGGTTACATGGGATGCCTAGGATAATCATTTCGGATCGTGATGCTAAGTTTTTGAGCTACTTTTGAAAGACTTTGTAGTGTAAATTAAGGACTAAGTTATTATTTTCTACTACCTGTCATCCATAAACTGATGGTCAAATCAAAGTAGTAAATAGGACTTTGACAACTTGTTGAGGGCTATCATTAAAAAGAATATCAAAACTTGGGAAGATTGGTTACCACATGTTGAATTTGCTTATAATTATACTGTTCATTCTGCAATGAGATTTTCACCTTTTGAAATTGTTTATGGTTTTAATCCTTTAACTCCATTAGATTTAACACCATTACCTTTGAAAGAGTGTGTTAATTTAGATGGCAAAAAGAAAGCTGAATTTGTCAAGTACATACATGAGAAGGCAAAGTTCAACATTGAGCATCGAATGGAGTAATATGCGAAACAAGCCAACAAGGGGCGTCATAAGCTCATTTTTGAACTTGGAGATTGGGTTTGGTTGCACATGAGGAAAGAAAGATTTCCAGCACAAAGGCATTCTAAGTTGCTTTCAAGAGGGGATGGACCATTCCAAGTTCTTGAGCACATAAATGACAATGTATACTAGCTAGATTTGCCATGTGAGTATAATGTTAGAGCCACTTTCAATATTACTGATTTAACCCCCTTTGATGTAGGTGATGATTTGAGGACAAATCATCCTCAAGAGGAGGGGAATGATGATAAAAGTATGGCAGATACGGCTGATCCAATTCAAATTTCAAGTAGTCCAATTACAAGAGCTAGAGCTAAAAGGTTCAAGGAGGCTTTCAATGGATTAATGCAAAGCATTTGGGTTAAGGAGTGCTTTAAAGGCCAAAATACTTAGACTCAAGTGCAGATCAAGGGTGGATTTCGTTGGTCCAAGTAGTGGAGTAATTTCAACCTTTTTCTGAAGCTCATACACTTGGAAGGATTAATTTCAGCATTTTTATTGAAGCCTAAACACTTGGAAGGATTACTTTCAACTCAAGCATGTGGATTTGAGAGAATCAAGGAGATTAGATTTGACTGATTATTACCCAGCGAATTTGGGATAACTTTCCTTTTTTATGGGATTTGATCAGCCTTTTGGAATATATTTTCAGCAATTTGTCATTGGGCTGATTATTTGGCTACTTATTCTCTTGTAAAGGCTGGCATGCCATAATTACAGGGATTACCTTCCTTTTGCTATTTGTTTCCTTTTTCAAATTGTAATAACTCAGCCTATATATATATACCAAGGTTGAGAAGTTCAGATCAGTTTTCTAAATAAAAGTTGAGAGTTTTCTCTTTGGTTCTTTTTGAACTTATCAAAAACTTGTTCTTATGGCATTCATTTAACTTATCAAATGGTTCATAATCCCGTTTATGGCATCTACACATACTAAGATTCATGTTTTCTTATAAACATTGGGTTGAGGTTTTCATCTACAAAATTTGATCATAGAAAGGTCTTGGGAATCAATTTCGTTGATGGGCCTCATTATTCTTGGTGGGGTTCGCATCATCTCCATCTCCCTCTCACTCACTTTTTCCAACACTCACACATTCTCTCACCTTGTCCAACAAACTTTCTCTATTTCTCCTTACCTCTTTCTCTTTCTCTCTCTCTCTCCATCTCTAGATCTCTCCCTCTCAATCTCAGTCTCCAGAACCTCTCTCTCTCTCTCTCTCTCTCTTTCTATGTCTCTTAAACTTCTTTATCTTCCACTCTCTCCCTCTGAAGCATCACTTTATCTCCCTCTATCTTCTCTCTTCCTCTTGCTCTCTTCTCTCTCTCCAAAACTTCTCTTTCTTTGTTTCATCCCCTCTCTCTCTCTTAAACTTCATTCTCTTGCACATTATCTCTAAAAAAAACTTCACTTTCTCTCTTTGACTGGCTGTCAGTCTCTCTCTACCTCTCTCTGTCTTTGTCTCTAAAACTTCTCTCTCTCCTACTCTTCAACTTCTTTCTCTCCCATTCTCTCTTCCAAAAACCTCTCTTTCTCTCTCTCAGTCCAACAATCTCTCTCTCTCTCTCTCTCTCTCTCTCTATTTTTTTTCTACATCTCTCCCTCTTAGTCTTTCTTTCCAAAACTTCTCTTTCTCTCAGTCTCTCCCTTTTGTGTATGAGAGAAGTTTCAACGAGTGGAAGATAGCATATGAAAGAAGTTTTAGAGTAGGAGAAAGAAAGTGAAGCTTTAAGGCAGGTGAGAGAGAGAGAGAGAAGATTTCAAGAGAGTGAGAAAGAAAGGGAAAGAGAGAGTAAGAGATAGACAAACAGAGACAAAAAGTGATGCTTTTGAGAGAGAATGCGAGACATAGAAGTTTGGGACAGAGAGGGGGAGAGAGAGAAGTTTTGGGGAGAGAGACAGATAGAGAGCAAAGAGAGAAGATAGGGTGTGTGAGAGAGGTAGAGAAAGTCTGACATAGACAGAGAAAGAAACATCATATGAGAGAAGTTTTAGAGAGA
The DNA here is from genome assembly GCA_037013595.1 of Dicorynia guianensis. Lineage (NCBI taxonomy): Eukaryota > Viridiplantae > Streptophyta > Magnoliopsida > Fabales > Fabaceae > Dicorynia > Dicorynia guianensis. The sequence continues at coordinate 11,144,285 of JASUAB010000015.1, forward strand.
GCATGAGAGAGGGAGAGAGAAAGAGAGAGAAGTTTTAGGGAGAGAGAGCAAGAGAAAGTGAGGTTTTTCAAAGAGATAGAGTGGGAAAGAGAGACAAAGAGAAGTTTTGGAGAGAAAGACAAAGAGGGAGAGCAGGAAAGAGAAGATAGAGAGGGAGGGGGATGCTTTAGAAAGCATGAAAGAGAGAGAGAGAGAGAGAGAGAGAGAGAGAGAGAGAGAAAGAGTCAAGTTTTTGAGAGAAAGAGTGGGGGAGAAGGAAGTTTAAGGGAGACAGTTGGAGGGAAAATAATAAACAGGAATGCAAATCAAATATTGGAAATTTAAAGGAATGCAAATTAAAAACATAAATAGAAATTTCTGATGCACAGGATCATCGTAAGACAAGTGCAGAGCATACTTAAATTTAAACTTTATTAAAGAGTGAAAATCTTACAGAAATACTGAGAGCTTTACAGAGGGATGAGAGAGATTTAGAGAAGTTTTTTGAGTTTCTAATTCACTCCTTTAAATTTCTCATATTTGATTTGCATTCCTGTTTATTATTTTCCTTTAATCAGAATTTTGTATATAAGAAATCCATCTATTTTAAACTATTATTCTCTCTATAATATCTTGTGTCAAAATTACCGAGACTCCCTATCTCTCTCTTGCTTAAACCAAGTTTTCTTTCTCTCATTCTCTCTAAAAACTTCTCTCTCCATCTAAATCTTCTCTTTCTCCCTCTCCCCTATCTCTTTGTCTAAATTTTCTCTCTCTCCCCCCTCACTTTGAAAGTTCTCTCTCACACTCACTCTTTTTATCTTTCTCTCTATGTCTGTCTGTCTATCTCTCTCTCCATAGCTTCCCTTTCTCTCTCACACACTCTCTCTTTAAAACTTCACTTCCTTTCCCTCTCTCCCCAACATGTCTCTATCTCTCTCTAAAACTTTCTCTCTTTTTCTATGTAAAACTTTGCACTATCTCTCTATAAAAGTTCTCTTTTGGTCTTTCCCACACTCTCTCCCAAAAACTACATAGTCTCTTTCTCTCTCTGAAACTTGTCTCTCTCTCTTCCTCTGTAAAACTTCTCACTCTCTATCTAAAAGTTCTCTTTTTGTTTTTCCCTTTCTCTATAAAACTTTTCTTAGTCTCTCTCAAAAACTTTTTTTCTCTTTGTCTCTCTCTTTCTCTCTCTCTAAAACTTCTATTTCTGTCTTTCTATTCCACTTTATCTCTATCTCACTAAGTCTTTGATGTGAACCCGCCAAGAATAACGAGACCTGTCAACGAAATTGATTCCCAAGATCATTCTACGATCAGATTTTGTAGGTGGAAACCTCGACCTAATGTTTATAAGAAAACACGAACCTTGGTATGTGTAGACGCCACAAACGGGATGGTGAACTATTTGATAAGTTGGATGAATGCCACAAGAACAAGTTCTTGATAAGTTCGGAAAGTTCTTTAAAGAACCAAAGAGAAAACTCTCAACTTTTATCTAGAAAACTGATCTGCACTTCTCAGCCTTGGTATACATATATATAGGCTGAGTTATTACAATTTGAAAAAGGAAACAAATAGTAAAAGGAAGGTAATCCCTATAATTATGGCATGCCAGCCTTTACATGAGAATAATTAGCCAAATAATCAGCCCAATGCAATAATTGTTGAAGATATATTCCAAAAGGCTGACCAAATCCCATAAAAAAGGAAAGTTCTCCCAAATTCGCTGGGTAATAATCAGCCAAATCTAATCTCCTTGATTCTCTCAAATCCACATGCTTGAGTTGAAAGTAATCCTTCCAAGTGTTTGGGCTTCAATAAAAAGGCTAAAATTAATCCTTTCAAGTGTATGGCCTTTAGAAAAAGGCTGAAATTACTCTACCATTCGGACCAATGAAATCCACCCTTGGTTTGCACTTGAGTCTAAGTATTTGGGCCTTAAAAAGCACTCCTCAACTCAAATGCTCTGCATCAATCCATTGAAAGCCTCCTTGAACCTTTTAGCTCTAGCTCTTGTAACTGGATCACTTGGAATTTGAATTGGATCAGCTATTTCCACTATGCTTTTATCATCACTCTCCATCTCTCTCTCTCTCTCTCTCTCTCTGTCTCTCTAGCTCTAAAACTTGTCTCCCTCTCTCATTGAAACCTCTCTTTATCTAAAACATCTCTGTCCCTCTCTCTATCCATCTTTCTCACATTTACTCACTTTCTCTCTCTAAAACTACTCTCTCTCCAAAACTTCTCTCACACTCACACTATTTCTCTCTTTCTAGAAATTTTCTCTCTCTCTTTCTCCTTCTCACTCCAAAACCTCTCTCTTTGTGTCTCTAAAACTTCTACCCCTCTCTTGCTGAAACCTCTCTCTCTATCTAAATTTCTCTTTCCCTTTCCCTCCCTTTTTCTCTCATTTACTCACTTTCTCTCCCTAAAACTACTCTCTCTACTTAAAACTTCTCTATATCTCTCTCCAAAACTCCCCTGACTCTTTCTCTCTTGCTTGAACCAAGTTCTCTTTTTCTAAAGCTTCTCTCTCTATACGAATCTTCTCTTTCTCTCTCTCTCTCCCCTCTCCCTCTCTCTAAAAGTTCTCTTACTCTCTCTTTCTCTCTTCCTATGCCTCTATCTCCCTCTCCAAAACTTCTATCTTGCTCTCTTTCTCTCTCTCTCTCCCCCCTCTGTCTCTTTGTCTAAAATTTCTCTCTCAATCTCTCTCTCCTAAAAACATCTCACTCTCTCTTATTCTCACTAAAATTCTCTCCCTCTCACTCCATCACCACTCTCTCTCTCTAAAACATCTCTTTCTCTCTCTCTCTCCTTTACTTTGAAAGTTCTCTCTCTCACTCACTTTCTCTTTTCCTTTCTCTCTGTCTGTCTGTCTCTCTGTCTATCCAAAGTTTCCCTTTCTCTGTCTATAGCTCTCCCTCTCTCTGTTTGTCCAAAATTTCTCTCTCACACACACTCTCTCTCTAAAACTTTACTACCTTTCCCTTTCTCCCCAACACGTCTCTTTCTGTCTCTATAACTTCTCTCTCTTTTTCTTTGTAAAAGTTCTCAATCTCTCTCTAAAAGATCTCTTTTCTTCTTTCCCTCTCTTTCTCTCCTTAAAACTTCTTAGTCTCTTTCTTTGAAACTTGTGTTTCTCTCTCTCTCTCTCTCTCTCGCTGTGTCTCCCCCTTTATAAAACTTCTCACACTCTCTTTCTAAAAGTTCACTTTTTCTCTTTCCCTCTTTCTCTCCCTAAAACTTCCCTTACTCTCTCTCTCTCTATGAAACTTGTCTTCTCTCTTTCCCTCTCCCTGTAAAACTTCTTCCTCTCTTTGTCTCTCTCTATGTCTCTCTCTCCCCCACTCTAAAACCTCTCTCTCTTACTCTCTTTCTATCTCTCTCTATCTATCTCCCTCCCTCCCCTCTTATTCACTTTCTTTCTCTCTAAAACTTTTATCTCTCTAAAATTACTCTCTCACTCTCTTTAAATCTTCTCTCTTTTTCTCTCTCCCCCTCTCTCTAAAGCTACTCACTCTATTTCTCTCTCTAAAACAACTCCCCCTATCAAATTTCTCTCTCTCACACTCTCCCTCTAAATTTTCACCCAATCTCTCTTTCTCTCTCTTGCTCTCAACCCCATCTATCACTCTGTCCCTCTCTCTCTATGCCCTCTCCCTAACACTCATTCTCTCTCTCTCTCTCTCTCTCTCTCTCTCTCTCTCTCTCTTTGTCTCTCTTTTAATCCCCCTCTCCCATACCCTCCCTTTCTCTCTCAATTCCCCTCCCCCATACCATCTCTGTTTCTCTCTCTTCTCTTTTCTCTCTTCTTTCTTTCTTACTCTCTCTGTCTCCCTCTTTTCAACACACACACTCTCTCTCTCTCCAGCTCCGTATTCTCTCTTTCTCTCTCCTACCGACACATCCCTCTTTGTCTACCTCTCTATCTGTCCTTGTATCTCTCTAGCTCTCTCTTTATCTATCTCTTTCCATCTCCTTAATACTCTCTCCCACCAAAGCAACTTTCTCTATCTCTCTTCCTTTCTCTCTCTTCCTACCATGCCTCTCTCCATTTGTTTCTCTTGCTCTCCCCCTAACATATTTCTTTCTTTCTCTTGCTTACTCCTTTCTTTATATCCCTCCCTAACACACACTCTCTCCATCTCTTCCTAACCTTCTCTCTTTCTCTATCTCCATCTCCTTCCAAACTTCTCTTTCTCTCTCCCCAATATTTTCTCTCCCTATCTCTTTTTTCTCTCTCTCACTTCCTCCCCAACATGTACTTTCTCTTTCTCTCCTCTTAATTGTTCTCTCTCACTCGTTCTCTGTCTCTCTTTCTGTTCCTCTCTTCCTTACCCTCTCTCTCTCTTTGTCCCACTATCTCTCTATCAATCTATCTGTCTATCTCTCTTTGTTTCCCTCTCTCTCTAATAGGCCTCTCTCTTTCCCTCTGTCCCTCCATTTTGCCTTTCTCTATCTCTGTCTCTCCCTCTCTCTCCAACCCCTCTCCCTTTTTTTAATCCCATAGGCATTACAGAGGAAGAGAGAGAGACAAAGAGAGAAAGACAAGATTCAGAGAGAGAAAGAGACTATGAAGTTTTTGGGAGAGAGTGTGGGAAAGAGCAAAAGAGAACTTTTATAGAGAGATAGTGCAAAGTTTTACATAGAAAAAGAGAGAAAAGTTTTAAAGAGAGATAGAGACATGTTGGGGAGAGAGGGAAAGGAAGTGAAGTTTTAAAGAGAGAGTGTGTGAGAGAGAAAATTTAGACAGACTAAGAGAGAGAGGGAGAGCTATTGAGAGAGAAAGGGAAGCTATCGAGAGAGAGATAAACAGACAGACATAGAGAGAAAGATAAAAAGAGTGAGTGTGAGAGAGAACTTTCAAAGTGAGGGGGGAGAGAGAGAAAATTTAGACAAAGAGATACATGGAGAGAGAGAAAGAGAAGATTTAGATGAAGAGAGAAGTTTTTAGAGAGAATGAGAGAAAGAAAACTTGGTTTGAGCAAGAGAGAGTGTGTGAGAGGAGTTTTGAAGAGAGATATAGAGAACTTTTAAGCAAAGAGAGTAGTTTTAGAGAGAGAAAGTGAGTAAATTAGAGAAAAACAGGGAGAGAAAAGGAAAGAGAAGTTTTAGATATAGAGAGGTTTCAACAACAGAGGGGGGGAAGTTTTGGAGACAGTGAGAGAGATATTTGGGAGAGAGGGAGAAAGAGAGAGATAGAAGTTTGAGAGAGAGAGAGAAAGAGTGAAAGAAGTTTTAGGAAAAGAGTGAAAGAGAGAGAGTGTGAAAGGAGTTTTGGACAGAGAGAGAGATAGAGAAGTTTTAGAGAGAGAAAGTGAGTGAATTAGGAGATAAAGGGAGAGAAAGGAAAAGAGATGTTTTAGATAGAGAGAGATTTTAGTGACAGAGAGGGGAAGAAGTTCTAGAGACAGATTTTAGAGAGAGAGAGAGAGAGAGAGAGAGAAGTTTAAGTAAGAGCTTTAGAGAGAGCAGAGAAAGAGATGTTTAGATAGAGGGGGACAAAGAGAGATATAAAGAGAAGTTTTAGAGAGAGAGAAAGAGAAACATGTTGGTGGAGGAGAGAGAGAGAGTGTTGAGGGGTAAGAGAGTTTTTGTGTATGTTGGGGAGAGGGTGGGAGGGGGGAGAGAGAGAAAGAGAAAGGGAGAGTGAGAGCAAGTGAGAAAGGGAGAGAGAGAGAGAGACGTGTTGCAACAAGAGATAGAAAGGGAGATACAGAAAGAGAAGTTTTAGAAAGAGAACATGTGTATGTTTTTGTGTGAGAGAGAGAGAGAGAGAGAGAGAAAGAGAGAGAGAGAGAGAGAGAGAGAGAGAGAGAGGGAGGGAGAGCAAAAGAGAGTTAGAAAGTGAGAGAGGGAAAAAGAGAGAGGGACTTGCTGGAGAGAGATGAGTTCCAAGGAGAGAGAGAGTGATACGTTGGAAAGAGAAAGAGAGTGAATTTTAAGGCCAGAGAGAGGGTACTAAGGGGAGACAGAGAGAGAGAGAGAGATGGAGACAGAGCAAGAAAGAAAGTGAGAGAAAAAGCGTGAGAAAGGGAGGGAGGAAGAGAGAGAGAGAGAGAAAGAAAGAGAGAGTGTTGCAAGGGAGAGAGAGATGGAAGTTTTAGTAGAGAAAGAGAGCATGAGACAGAGAGGGGCAGAGAGAGAAGTTTTGGAGAGAGAGATAGATAGAGAGCAAAGAGAGAAGATAGAGTGTGTGAGAGAGGTAGAGAAAGTCTGACATAGACAGAGAAAGAAACAGCATATGAGAGAAGTTTTAGAGAGAGCATGAGAGAGGGAGAGAGAAAGAGAGAGAAGTTTTAGGGAGAGAGAGCAAGAGAAAGTGAGGTTTTTCAAAGAGGGAGAGTGGAAAAGAGAGACAAAGAGAAGCTTTGGAGAGAAAGACAAAGAGGGAGAGTAGGAAAGAGAAGATAGAGAGGGAGGGGGATGCTTTAGAAAGCATGAGAGAGAGAGAGAGAGAGAGAGAGAGAGAGAGAGAGAGAGAGAGAGAAGATCTGGAGAGAGAGAGAGAAAGTCAAGTTTTTGAGAGAAAGAGTGGGGAAGAAGGAAGTTTAAGGGAGACAATTGGAGAGAAAGAAAAAGAAGTCTGGAGAGAGAGACAGAGAGGGAGAACAAGAGAGAGAAGATAGAGAGAAAGACAAAGAGAGAGAGAAGATAGAGAGAAAGACAAAGAGAGAGAGAGAGAGAGAGAGAGAGAGAGAGAGGCATACAGAGAGAGTGGGTGTAGAAGGAAGTTTCAGAGGAAGAGTGGATAGAGACAAGTTTCAAAGAGAGAGACAGTGTATGAGGAGTAGTTTTAGAGGAGCAGGAGGGGAGAGAGAGAGAGTGAAGCTTTAGGGAGGGTGAAAGAGAGAGGTTTTCTAGAGAATGTGAGAGAGAGAGAGATAGACATACCAAGAGAGGAAGTGATGTTTTTGAGAGAGTGCGAGAGAAAGAAGTTTAAGAGAGAGAAAGTGAGAGAGAGGGTAAGAGAATTTTGGAGACAGAGACAGAGATAGAGAGAGCAAGAGAGAGAAGATAGAGAGAGAGTGTGAAAGAGGTGAAGAGAAGGAGCAATATAGAGAGAAAAATAGCATATGAGAGCAATTTTAGGGAAAGCATGAGAGAGAGAGTGAGTGCTAGAGAGAGAGAAAGAGAAGTTTTAGGGAGAGCGAACGAAAGAAAGTGAAGTTTTTCAAAGAGGGAGAGGGAGAGAGAGAGAAAGAGAAGTTTGGAGAGAGAGAAACAGAGTGGGGGAGTAGGAGAGAAAAGATAGAGACAGATAGAAGAAGAGAGAAAGTGAAGTTTTTGAGAGAGAGACACAGAGAGAGAGAGAGAGAAAGAAAGAAAAGTTTTGGAGAGAGAGAAAGAGATAAAGAACAAGAGAGAGAAGATAGAGAGAGTGTGAGAGAGAGAGGTTGAGAGAGAGAGTGGCATAGAGAGAGACATCATGTGAGAGAAGTTTCAAACAGAGCACAAGAGAGAGAGAAGTTTTAGGGAGAGAGAACGAGAGAAATTGAAGATTATTAGAGAGGGAGAGGTAGAGGAAGAGAAAGAGAAAAAGAAGTTTTGGAGAGAGAGATGGAGAGGACAAGCAGGAGAGAGAGGATAGGGAGAAATAGATAGAAGAAGAGAGAAAGTGAAGTTTTGAGAGAGGTAGGAGAGAAAGAAGTTTAAGAGAGAGAGAGAAAGAGAGAAGTTTTAGGAAGAGAGCGAGAGAGGGAGAGGGATGCTCTAGAAAGAATGAAAGGAAGAGAGACAGAGAGAGAAAGAGAAGATTTGGAAAGGGAGAGAGAAGGAGAAGTTTTAGAAAGAGATTGTGAAAGAGAGGGGCAGACAGAAAGAGATAGAGGGAAAGAGAGAGATAGACAAAGAGAGAAAGTGATGTTTTTGAGAAAGAAAGTGGGAGAGAAAGAAGTTTAAGACAGAGAGATAGAGGAGAGAGAAACAAAGAGAAGTTTTAGAGAGAGATAGAGACAAAGAGTGAGAGAGAGAGGAGGGAGAGAGAAAGAGAAGTTATGGAGAGGGAGACAAGGATGGAGAGCAAGAGGGAAAAGATAATGAGAGAGAATGAAGTTTTTAGGAGAGCAAGAGAGAAAGAAATTTTAGAGAGAGCAAGCGGGAGTGAGAGAAGTTTTGGAGAGGGAGGAGGAAGCTTTAGATAGAATGACAGAAATAGAGACAGAGAGAAAGAGAAGTTTTACAGCAAGGCTGGGAGTGATACAGATATAGAAAGTGAAGTTGTTAAGAGTGAGAGTGGGAGAGAAAGAAGTGTAAGAGAGAGAGGGGAAGAGAGTGAAAGAGAAGTTTTGGAGAGAGAGATAGAGAGGAAGAGTAGGAGAGAGATTATAGAGAAAGGAAAAGAGAAGTTTTTAGAGGGAGTCTATAGGAGAGAGAAAGAGAAAAAGAGAGAGAAAAGTTTTAGAGAGAGACTTTGGGAGAGAGAAACAAATAGACTGAGAGATAAGAGGGACAGAAAGTGAAGATTTGGAGAGAGAGAGAGAGAGAGAGAGAGAGAGAGAGGTGTTAGACAGAGACTACAAGACAGAGAGATAGATCGACTGATAGACAAACACAAACAAAGAGAGGAGAAGATTAAGAGGGAGTTGTAGACATAGAAAAAGAGAGAGAGAGAGAGAGAGAGAGAGAGAGAGAGAGAGAGAGAGAAGTCTTAGATAGAGCAACATGAAAAGAAGGTTTTAGAGAGAGAGGGAGAGAGAGAGAGAGTGTGTGTGTGTGTGTGTGTGTGTTGAGCAGAGAGAGAAAGAGAGATAGAGTTAGTAAGAGACAAATTTTGCACAAAGAAAGAAGTTTTAGAGCAAGAGTCAGAGACGGAGGAAAGTTTTAGGGAAAGCAAGTGACAAAGACGTTTTAGAAAGAACCAGAGAGTGAGAACATTTATATAGAAAAAGATAGAGAGAGAGAGAGAGAGAGAGAGAGAAAGAGAGACAGAGAGCATTGTAGTGAGTGAGCAAGATAGAGTGCATATGATAGAGGTTTCACAAAGAGAGACAGCATATGACAGAAGTTTTAGAGGAGGAGAGAGAAAGAGAGTTAGTGAGAGAGAGAAGTTTTAAGGAGGGCACTAGAGAGAGGGAAACTTTAGAAAGAATGAGAGAAAGAGAACATTTGGAGAGAGAGAGAGAAAAAGAAGTTTTATAGAGAGACTGTAAGAGAGAGGGAGAGACAAAGAGATAGACAGACTGGCTGAGAAAGTGAAATTTTTGAGAAAGAGTGTGGGAGAGAAAGAAGTTTAAGAGAGACAAAGGAGAGAGTAGCAGAGAGAGATAGAGATAGAGATAGAGGGAAAGAAAGAGAGAGAGAGAGAGAGAGATAGACAAAGAAAGTGATGCTGTTGATAGAGAGATTTGGAGAGGGAGATAGACAGAGAAAGTGAAGCTGTTGAGAGAGAAAGGGATGGAGAAGTTTGAGAGAGAGAGATAGAGGGGAAGAGAGTGGTAGAGAAAGAGACAGACAAAAAGAGAAAGTGAAGACTTTGTGAGAGAGAGTGGGAGAGAAAGAAGTTTGAGAGACAGAGAGGGAGAAAGAGAGAGAGTGAGAAAAAGAAGCTTTGGGGAGAGTCACTAAGAGGGAGAGCAAGAGAGAGAAGAAAAGAGTGAGAGAAAGAGCAAGGGAGAGAGTGTGAGAGTGCAACATAGAGAGAGAGTAAAGTTTTAGGGAGAGCAAGAGACAGTGAGGTTTTAGAGAGAGCAAAAGAGAGAGAGGGAGTGAAAGAGTGTGCATGAACCTTCAAACAGCAGAGGGAAAGAGAAATGTTAGAGAGAGAGAAATTTTAGAAAAAGATAGAGAGAAATGGAGTTTTCAAAAGGAGTGAGGGGGAGAGAGAAAGTGACAGGGAGGGAGGGATAGTCCTACACAGGTTCTCAAATTATCCTTACTACACGACACTTGGCTAGTAAAGGATTTTAATTTGAGTAAGAGAGTTTCAAGCCTTATACAGAAACAAAGGCTTCTCAAAGACTAGCCTTACTTTGCTCTTGTCTAATCTATAGGTGAACAACATCTGGGTAGAGGACTTTATGCATGCAATAGTGAAAAGATGAGTGTTGAGTAATCTATCTTGTGCACATGTACAAGTAGGAAATAAACATGCAATGACAAATAAGTAGCAACAATCAAGATGCAAAAGTGTTCCCCATGGCATATAAAAGGGTGAATTCTAGGCTTTGTTTTTGATCCAAAGGTTAAGGTTGCACCTCTTGAGTGGGTTAGCTCTAGATTTCAACTAACGTGATAGGTAGGTTCTAAATTCTTACATTGGGTTCCCAAATTATCCTCACACTTGATTAGTAGAGGCACCTAATCCTTGCCCATAATAGGCCACAGGCAAAAAGACTTCAATTTGAGTGGGGGATTTTTTGAGCGCCTACATGGAGACAAAGGTCTCTTCAAGTCTAACCCTACATTTTCCGCTCTAGCCCAAAAGGGAGACCTATGTGGCCCAACTATAGGGCACAAGGGTCATCACCCCTCTTTCTATAGTGTGTGGAAGTGAGAGTGCATGTGTGTGAGGGGAATGAAACTAACACTTACAAGAACCTACACCACAAGAGAAAGACTATACAAATAGGAATGCCAAAGAAATTGTTGAAGATAAAACATTCTTGCACAAGAAGGTAGAAAGTGCACCTTGTGTCTTGGTATCTTCACAATTTATATGAAAAAGCTATAATTACCAAATACACAAAGCATGAAAAGATGAGACCACAAAACAAAACCACAAATCTGAAGCATGACAATTGCAAATTATAGTACCACAATATGACATAAAATTGACCGGCATGGCTTAACCCTCTAAAAGTGTCCTTAGTAGAGTCGCCAAGCTATCACGACATCCACGTGATGCAGGCAAAAAAATTTATTTTTTTGTATATATCCTTTTGTGGAAAAAGAAAAGGGATGGATAGCATAATTTGTAAAATGGTAGAAATGGGGTTTAAAAGAAAAAAGGCAGTTGTCATTAATCTAAAATCTTAGTAAGATCGGACACCTTTATATTAAAAAAAATAGTTTGTGTTTTTTTTTAAAAAAAGGGTTCAGAGGTTGATTATGTGAAAGAAAAATATTAGTACCCTACAACACCCTTTCATTGCCATGTTGATTTTATGCCATTTATACTTGCAATAAATTTTGTCTATACTTCCTTAATATATATATATATATATATATCTAAATTATAAAGGTTGAATAATTTTATCTTTATATTGCCAATTTTTGAAAAAGATAGGCCTGTCCTTTTTAGGTGGGGAACTACTTTAAGATTATGGGAATAAATGCATTTGCCTTTGCTTCCCTAACTTCCTTTAGTTAAAAAAAAAAAAGTATGAATTTTTGGAAAATTTTAGGACTCTCTTACTAATAAGCTTTTTAAGGATTATTGATACAGATTCATCCCTCTTCAGGTAGGGATCTAATCAAGTTATAAGAAAAAAAAAATACTTTTCCTTTGTTTCTCATAACTTTTCTTAGAAAGCTTAATTGGATGATTTCTTGCAAAGTATTTGAGTTTTAATGAACATTAAAATAGACCATTCCCCAGGCAAGGCCTATATAAGTTATAAAATAAATGCCTTTGCCTTTATTTCTACAACTTAAAAAAATTTGTTTTGCAAAAAGAATGGTACAAAAAAAAAAAGAAATTTTCTCATATTTTTATTTTTTATATATATTCACTTTTATTATTATATTTATTTATTTATCATTATTTTTTTTAATGAAACAGACCAGCACTTTTCTGTTAGAAATGGCCAAAATGCAAATGGACATGATGCCCCGTTGAACCTAGCTAGCTAGCTAGCTAAGTGGTTAGTCCCCACAACACAATCAACCATGCACTGAGAGATTGATGATAAAACTTACTATCCTCCTAACTCAAGGCATCTAAGTTTATGGCTAGTGTACAGAAAGGTAAAAGAAATAAAAACAAACCAACCAGAAGCTACCAAGCTCCAATGGCCACCTCCAAATGCGCGAAATAGGTCAGCTTGTAAGGAACAAAATCGGGCTGAATTATTTTGACATAGTGCTCTAAAGTCTTCTCTGTTGTTTCAACTACTCCTTTATTCACCCCTTTTGGAAACAAGGCAAGTCTTGCCACTCCACTTCAATGCTCTCCACCACGTTTTTGGGTTTACACTGCTTGTGCACATTTGTCTCTGATTTTGTGGGTGGCTGTGAGTGGTCCTTGGCACTACTGAGTGTCGGAGGGTTGTACTGGGATGCTATAGTGATCCCTTTGTGCTAGGAATGCCCTACTTCACATATCTAGGTACTGCAATTATGGAGGATTCTTCTTATATTTATATACTCTATTTTTTTGTTCTTGCACGGGCCCTTTCTAGTTTTGAGCTCTCCTTGTTTTTGAAGACTCTCAACCAGGAGAAAAACTCTCTTTCAATTCCTTCACTTCCACTGATGTGAGCACAAGCATCAATGGCAAGAGGAGAGGAGCATCGGATAAGCTAACATTACCTCAAGGACCAATTACAAGATTGAGGGCCAAAAAGTTCAAGGAATCACTTCAAACTTATATGGGCAGAATGTTAGAAGGAATGGAAGCTCAAGATGCAATGAAGGCCAGTGGAGCTTCACCTAATCAAATTCGGCTGAATTTGCAAGATGGGTCCAACTTATCTTTAATTCATCATTCCAAGTTTATAGATTAGATTTTAGGCAGTTCACTACTTGCAATTTGCATTTGGGTTTTTTTTTTTTTGTTGGGAGGCCCAAGTTTACAGGTTAACCTAATAGTTTAGGTTCTTTGAACTTGTGGAGGTATAAATATCCAAGTACATGTACGAGGATATAGAATGAAAAAAAAATTGTTTTGGAGTTTTATACTCTTTGTTCAAGGCTTAGTTTGAATCTCTATTGCATCAAGAATTGAACTTCATCAGGTACTTACATCCTAGTGAAATTTCTGTTCTTGATTTCTTAATCAACCAATTACTTGTGTTTCCATTTGCATTAGTCATTTCGGGGTTCATTAGGTAGAGCGTTCTCCGTCTTTTCTTGTTCCCTATCAATTGTTTATTTGGGGTTTCTGGATTATAAATATCCTTGGGGTTCCGCATCATTTGGTATCAAAGCCAGATTAGGGTGAATTCAACTAGAACCAGATCTGGGTATAGGTGCATATTGTGGCTGGTTTGATTGTTTGGGATTTGATTTTGATTTTTTTTTTTAATATTTTGGTGTTATTTGCTGTTTATCCTATATTAAAAAAAAATTGTGCCACTGTTAAAAATAATATATTTGTGCTGCTGTTAAAAAAAAAAAAGAAAAAAGGAGCAAAATTGAAAGAGTTGCAGTTAAAAGAAGAAAAGCACCACAGAAATGTTTAATCTAGTTAGCAGCAAGTTCTTTGAACTTGTACACTTTTTGGGGGGGGGGAGAATTAAGGGTATGATTAAAATTAGGAAACCTATTTAATTTCTTTCCTTTGTGTCTTTTTATCTTTTTACATCAAAATTGATTTTTCCACTAAGGAAACATCAATTTCTGCATTTCTGCATTAGTTTGTCTTTTTCCTTCAAATCTAAGTTGCTATTTTTGGTTTCTCCTGCTCTTGCTTCCATATACACCATAATTAACAATTTGATTCTTGTTAATTCAAGATCTGTATTTTTGGCAGCAAACTCTTCATATCTTGCATGCTCATTTCAATTTATTTATTTTGGTATATTTGCTTCTAGTTTTTGTGCCTGTCTTCCTTGCTAAATGTTTTCATTGCAATCCTAGTATTAATTTGCTATTTGTGAGTATTTTGGTTTGAGGATTAATTCGGAAGTGCAATTGAGAACAACAAGTTTGAGTGGTAAAAGGCTTGCGTGTATGCGCTTAAAGAGGAAAAAAGCCAACAATTGTGTGAAACACAAGTGGAGTGCCATCTTTTGAGTGAAACACGTGAGGGAGTGTTTTGTGAGGTTGTTTTACTAACATTTCTTGCAGGTTCATAAAATGAGTGATCCTTCAACAAGGAGGGAGGGTAAAGAGCCCTCAGATGATGAAGTTAACATGACTCCAAACATGACATTGATGTATAGGGCCTTTACTAGTCAATTTCAAAAGTTGAATAGTAGGCTAGATGAGTTAGATGAATGGAAGAGGGAGTTGTCACAAAGCTTGCCAAGGAATGGTAGACGAACTAATGATGGGAATAGGCATCAAAATGAGTTTGATCAGGGGCTGTTTGAAAATGAATTTGAAGAGGGAAGCTTGACTCGAAATAGAAGGGGCGAAGTTAGAATAGAAAATAGGAGGGATAGTAATCTAAATACTATCAAGATGAATATACCTCCATTCAAGGGTAGAAATGATGCTAAAGTGTACTTGGAGTGGGAGAGAAAAGTGGATTTGATATTTGCTTGTCACAACTATTCTAAAGAGAAGGAGGTAAGGTTGACTGCAATAGAATTTTCAGATTATGCTTTAGTTTGGTGGGATGAATTAGTATAGTCTATTAGGAGAACTGGTGAATGTCCTATTGAGAACTGGGATGAGATGAAGAGAGTAATGAAGAAGCAATTTGTGCCTTCTTATTACTATAGAGAGTTGCACCAGAAGTTGCATAAGCTTACTCAAGGGTCAAAATCAGTGGAAGATTACCATAAGGAGATGGAGATGCTCTTGATTAAAGCTAACATTGAGGGGGATAGATATGTGACAATGGTTAGGTTTATAGGAGGTCTGAACAAGGAGATAGCTGATGTAGTGGAGTTGCACCATTGCATTGAGATGGAGGACCTAGTTAACATGGCCATGAAGGTGGAGAGACAACAAAAACAAAGGGGAGCAGCCAAGTCATTTTCAAATTCTAGCAGCAAATGGAGTTCAAAATGGAACAAATATGATGAGAAGAAGAAGGAGAAAGCCATTGATTCCAAGGAAAAGGGGCTGGATGCAAACAAAAACAAGGACAAGAGTACTTCAACTCAAAAGGGTACTTCTGATTGTTTTTCAAAAACCTCTAAACATAGAGATATAAAGTGTTTTAAGTGTCAAGGTTGTGGTCATTATGCATCTGATTGTCCTAATAGAAAGTCCATGTACATAAAGGTGATGAGATTATTTCCAAATCTGAAAATGATAATGATTGTGACGGGAATGGTAGTGAGAGTAGCATGCCACCTTTAGAGGAATGTTGATTGAGATGTTGAATATGCTGCTCATGGTGAATCTCTTGTTGCTAGGTGTGCATTGAATCTGAATTTTAAAGAAGAAAGCTTAGAACAAAGAGAAACTATATTTCGTACTAGATGTTTAGTTGGCATCAAAGTTTGTAGCATGATTATTGATGGGGATAGTTATGCTAATGTGACTACCACCACTTTGGTGCATAAATTGGGGCTGAAATGTATTAAACACCTTACTCCTTATAGGTTACATGGTTGAATGATGGTGGAGAAGTGAAAGTTACTAGGCAGGTTGTGGTAGCTTTTACTATTGGGAAGTATATTGATGAAGCTGTGTGCGATGTAGTACCCATGCATGCTAGTCATTTATTGTTGGGGAGACCTTGGCAATTTGATAGGTGTGTGATGCATGATGGGTATAGAAATAGATACTCCTTTGAGCATGATGGCAAGAAAATCACTTTGACACCTTCATCACCTAAAGAAGCTTACCATGATTAGGTTAAGCTTCAACAATTAGCTTGTGGGAGTTAAGGTAGTGAGGTGAAAAAGAATAATAAAAGAACAAAGGCCATGAGAGAGAAGAATAAAGATAAAGGCCCAATGTTGAGTGACTACACAAGTGAGGAAAAGAAAGTGAGATGTGTAGAAGAGAATAAGTTAGTGAGTGATAAAAAGAAAAAGAGTGAAAAGAAAGGAAAAGAGAGGAGTGAAAAAGTTCAAAAACAACCTTGTTTCTATGCAACCTTGGACAGACATATCCATGGACTTTGTTTTGGATTTGCCTAGGACTAGAAGGGTAGGGATAGCATATTTGTTGTTGTGGATAGATTTAGTAAGATGGCTCATTTCATTGCTTGCCATAAGACTGATGATGCAACAAATATTACTGACCTTTTCTTTAGGGAAGTGGTTTGGCTTCATGGTGTGCCAAGAACCATTACTTCAGATAGAGATGTTAAGTTCCTAAGTCATTTTTGGAGAGTGTTGTGGGGAAGGTTAGGTACTAAACTTTTGTTTTCTACTACATGTCACCCATAAACTGATGGACAAACTGAAGTAGTGAATAGGACTTTAGGAACCTTGTTACATGCTATCATTGGTAAGAATTTGAAAACTTGGGAGGATTGTTTGCCATTTATTGAGTTTTCATATAATTGTGCTATATATTCTTCCACAGGTTTTTCACCATTTGAGATTGTGTATGGTTTTAATCCATTGATTGTGTTAGATTTAATACCTTTGTCTTTGAGTGAAATTGCTAGCTTAGATGGAAAGAAAAAGGCAAAAATGGTTAAAACAATACATGAGAAAGTATGTGAGCAGATTGAGAAGAAGAACCGCATGTATGCGCAACATGCCAATAAGGGTTGCAAGTAGGTTATCTTTGAACCAGGAGATTGGGTTTGGTTAAACATGTGAAAGGAGAGGTTTTCATAGCAAAGGAAATCGAAGCTTGATGCAAGGGGTGATAAACCATTCCAAGTCTTGGAGCGCATCAATGATAATGCATACAAGATAAACTTACTAGGTGAGTATAATGCAATTGCTACTTTCAATGTTTCTGACCTATCTCTTTTTGAACTTGATTCAGATTCGAGGACAAATCCTTTTGAGGAGGGAGGGAATGATGTGAGCACAAGTGATGCGAACCCTGCCAAGAATAACGAGACCCGTCAACGAAATTGATCCCCAAGACCACTCTATGATCAGATTTTTGTAGGTGAAAATCTTGACCTGATGTTTATAAGAAAACACGAACCTTGGTATTTGTAGATGCCATAAACGGGATGGTGAACCGTTTGATAAGTCAGATGAACGCCACAAGAACAAGTTCTTGATAGGTTCGGAAAGCTCTTCAAAGAACTAAAGAGAAAACTCTCAACTTTTATCTAGATAACTAATCTGAACTTCTTAGCCTTGGTATACATATATATAAGCTAAGTTATTACAATTTGAAAAAGGAAACAAATAGCAAAAGGAAGGTAATCCCTATAATCATGGCATGCCAACCTTTACATGAGAATAATTAGCCAAATAATCAGCCCAATGCAATAATTACTGAGAATATATTCCAAAAGGCTGACTAAATCCCATAAAAAAGGAAAGTTATCCCAAATTCGCTGGGTAATAATCAGCCAAATCTAATCTCCTTGATTCTCTCAAATCCACATGCTTGAGCTGAAAGTAATCCTTCCAAGTGTATGGGCTTCAATAAAAAGGCTAAAATTAATCCTTCCAAGTGTATGGGCTTTAGAAAAAGGTTGAAATTACTCCACCACTTGGACCAACGAAATCCACCCTTGGTCTGCACTTGAGTCTAAGTATTTGGGCCTTAAAAAGCACTCCTCAACCCAAATGCTCTATATCAATCCATTGAAAGCCTCCTTGAACCTTTTAGCTCTAGCTCTTGTAATTGGACTACTTGGAATTTGAATTGGATCAGCCGTATCTGTCATGCTTTTATCATCAACAAGCATGGATGGCGAGAGGAGAGGAGCAATAGATGACCTAACATTACCTCAAGGACCAATTACAAGATTGAGGGCCAAAAAGTTCAAGGAATTACTTCAAACTTATATGGGTAGAATGTTAGAAGGAATGGAAGCTCAAGATGCAATGAAGGTCAATGGAGCTTTACCAAATCAAATTGGGCTGAATTTGCAATATGGGTCCAACCTATGTTTAGTTCATCATTCCAAGTTAATAGATTAGTTTTTGGGTAGATCACTACTTGTAATTTGCATTTGGGCTTGTTTTTTTTTGTTGGAGTGCCAAGTTTAAGGCCTAACCTAATAGTCTAGGTTATTTGAACTTGTGGAGGTATAAATACCTTAATACATGTTCGAGGATCAAAAGAGAATGAAAACAAAAATTGTTTTGGAGTTTTACTCTTTGTTCAAGCTTGCTTTAATCTCTATTGCATCAAGAATTGAACTTCATCAAGGCACTTACATCCTAGTGAAATTTCTGTTCTTGATTTCTTAATCAACCAATTATTTGCATTTCCATTTACATTAGTCATTTGGGGGTTCAATAGGTTGGGAGTTCTCCATCTTTTCTTGTTCCCTATCAATTGTATGTTTGGGGTTTCTGAATTATAAATATCCTTGAGGTTCTGGATCATCCACCTTTTTTATAGCTGAAATTGGGCACTGGTTTTACACCATACTGTGGGTCACTGTCCTCTTCATTCTAGTGTCACCTTTGTTCTTCCTTACTCAAGCCCTGTTCCTTACTGTTGCTCTCTATTTTCCACTATCCTTCATGCATCCAGCAACTACCACTTTTATGCTGCATTTCAGCTGTCTTTTCTCCCGTGCAAGTGGGAGTTGATGGGTGTTTAAAGGGTGGTGGTGCTCTACTCTGTAACTGTTGTCCATGCAGCTGCCATTCTGCACCTTCTTGCTGCAGCAGTTGGTGATGCTTCAATGAGGGTGGTGCAGTTTGTGCACCCTCGTCACTTCATTCTGTTGCTGTCTTGTAGTTGTACACTGCTCTGCGATTGCTGTCCTGCAGCTTGTGCGCCGTTTTACAGCTTCTTACTGCCCCTTCTCTTGTTGTAGCCGCTGGTGAGATTTAATGGTTGCAGTGCAGTAGCTCTTGAGGGTGCATAGTTCGGTCTTTAGGGTGGAGTTGGGGTTCAGTTTGTTCTTGAGGGGAGGCACCGACTTCTCAAAGAAAAGGGGCAGTTTGGTTAAGCCAAGGATCTGAGCCCCCTCTTCCTTTTTTACTACATACATGTATATATTTTTAGGTTCTTTCATTTTTACTTTACTTTACTTTTGTTTTGTTTATTTCTTTATTTTTATTTTTCTTTATTTTTTATTTTATTATTATTTTAAAAAAACTTATTTATTTAAAATTTAAAACAAAAGAAGGGTACACATGGGTAAAATCAAGAAACTAGCTAATAACATAACAAGTTTTGTTATTATTATTATTATTATTATTATCATTGTTATTTTAATTATCAAATAAATTAATTACTCAAAAATATTTTTTTATTTTTTATTTATTAAAAAAATTCTAAGTTATTTTGGGTTCTAGATGAAATTTGTTGTCTACAGTAGAGAGAGTGAGAGAGAAAATGGTGGGGGGAAAGAGTGAGGGAGATTGTTAGGCAGAGAGAGATAGAGAGTGTTAGGGAGCACAAGAGCGAAAGGGAGAGAAAAAGAGTGTTGGGATGGGGGAGAGGGAGAGGGAGAAAACTTTTAGTGAAAGTGCCATGGAGAGGTTTGGAGATAAAGGGAAAGGGCCAGTGTGTGTGTGATAGGGAGAGAGATAGAGTTAGTAATAGACAAATTTTAGACAAAAAGAGAAAGAGAGAGAGACAGAAGTTTTAGAGAGAATACAAAAGAAGTTTTAAACAAATAGAGAAGTTTAAGATAGAGGCAGAGAGAGTGAGGTGTTGGGTTGAGTGAGAGCAAAAGAGAGAGTAGGAGAGAAAGAGAAGTTGTAGAAAGAGTGAGTGATAGAGAAGTTTTAAAAAGAGAGAGAGAGAAGTTATTGATAGAGCAAGCGACAGAGAAATTTTAGAGAGAGAGAAGTTTTAGGGAGAGAGCTAGAGGGAGAAAGAGGGAAGCTTTAGAAAGACTACAGAAAGAGAGAAAGAGAAAGAGAAGTTTTAAAGAGAGACAGAAGGAGAGTGAGAAAGCGACAGACATAAAGAAAGAGAAAGTGAATTTGTTGAGAGAGTAGGAGAGAAAGAAGTTTAAAAGAGAGAAAGAGAACTTTTGGAGAGAGAGATTGAGAAGTAGAGTAGGAGAAGGAAGATAGAGAGAGAGGTAAAGGAGAGAGAGAGAGAGAGAGAAACAAAAAGACATAGAGGGAAAAAAGTTTTTATGAGTGGAAGAGAGAGAAGTTTAGGAGAGAGAGAAAGAGAGAGAGAGAGAGAGAAAGAGAAGTTTTGGAGGGAGAGATAGAGAGGGAGAACAAGAGTAAGAAGATAGAGACAGACAGAGAGTACAAGAGAGATAAAGAGAGAGAGAGCATATGAGAGAAGTTTAAGAGAGAGAGAGAGAGCATATGGGAGAAGTTTTGAAGGAGGAGAGAGAAAAGTTTTAGAGAGAGCAAGCGAGTGAGCAAGAGAGAGGAGAAGTTTTAGGGAGAGTGCTAGAGAGAGGGAAGTTTCAGAAAGAATGAAAGAAAGAGAGATAGAGAGAAAAAGAGAAGATTTGGAGAGAGAGAGAGAGATGTTTTAGAGGGAAAGTGAGGGAAAGAGAGAAACAAACAGCCAAACAGAGAGAGAAAGTGAAGTATTTGAGAGAATGAGTGGGAGAGTAAGAAGTTTAAGAGAGAGAGAGAGAGGGAGAGAGAGAGATTGAGATGGAAGCAAGAGAGAGAAGAGAGAGAGAAAGCAAAGTTTTGGAGGGAGACTACGAGAAAGACACAGAAAAAGTAAAACAAAGAGAGAGATAGAGACAGAGACAGAGACAGAGATAAAGACAAAGAGAAAGATAAAGTAATCTTTCTAAGAGAGAAAGTGGGAGAGAAATAACTTTAAGAGAGAGGGAGAGAGAGAGAGAGGGAGACAAACAGATACATAGACAGAGAAAGTAAAGATTTTCAGAAAGAGGGTAGGAGAGAAATAAGTTTAAAAGAGAGAGAAAGAGAAGTTTTGGAGAGAGATAGACAAAGAGGGAGAGTAGGAAAGAGAAGACACAAAGAAAGGTGGAGAGAGAGATAGAAGTTTTGAGTGAGAGAAAGAAGTTTTAGAGAGAGCTAGAGGAAGAGAGAACTTACATATAGAAAAAGATAGAGAGAAAGAGACATAAAGAGAGAGTGGGTAGAGAGAAGTTTCAAGAGAGAGTGTATTAGGGCAGTTTTAGAAATAGAGAGACAACATATGAGACAAGTTTTAGAGGAGGGGAGAGAGTGAGTGATGTCTAAGGAAGGCAAAAGAGAGAGAGTGTGTATCTTTAGGGAGGGCGAGAGAGGGAGGGCGAGAGAGAGAGACAAAGACAAAGGTAGAGAGAGGGAGTGTGTGTGTGTGTGTTGGAGATAGAGACAGAGAGTTAGTGAGAGACAAATTTAAGAAAATGAGAGAAAGAGAGAGATAGAAGTTTTACATAGAAAACAAAAGAGGTTTTAAACAAAGAGAGAAGTTTTAGAGGGAGAGAGAGAGAAAGAAGTTTTAGAGAGAGATATAACGTATGAGAGAAGTTTTAGAGGAGAGGTGAGAGAGAGAGAGAAACTTTAGGGAGTGTGAGAGAGAGATATTTTAGAGAGAGAGTGACAGAGACAGAGGTACAGAGAGAAAGAGAGAGGGAGTGAGGGAGAGAGAGGGAGAGAAAATGGTGGGGGGAGAGAGTGCAGGAGATTGTTAGGTAGAGAGAGACAAAGAGTGTGTGAGTATTGAGGAGTGTGAGAGCAAGAGAGAGTGTGTGTTGGGAATGGTGGGGAGAGAGAGAAGTTTTAGAGAGACAACACGAAGAGAAGGATTAGAGACAAAGAGAAGGGCCAAGTGTGTGAGTGTGTCTTAAGGAAAGACAGAGAGATAGAGTTTGTGCCAGACAAATTTTAGATAAAAAAAAGAGAAAGAAGTTTTTAGAGAGAATGCAAAAGAAGTTTTAAACAAAGAGAAATGTTTTAGAGACACAAAGGTGTTGGGGAGAGCAAGAGTGAGATAGAGAAAGAAGTTTTAGAAAGAGCGAGTGACAGAGAAGTTTTACAGAGAGAACTTTTATATAGAAAAAGAAAAGAGAGAGAGAAGAGAGAGAAGAGAGAGAGAAAGAGAAGTTTTACAGTGAGCAAGTGCGAAAGAGAGAAGTTTGAGAGAGAGATAGAGAGAAATAGATCCTATATATAGAAAAAGACCAGAGAGGGAGCAAGAGAGAGAGAGAAGTTTTAGAAAGACTGCAAGAGAGAGAGAAATAGAGGGAAAGAGAAAATGTCGAAGAGAGTGAAATAGAGAGAAGGTAGAGAGGGAGAGTGTGTGTGTTTTGGGGAGAAAGAGAGAGAATTTGTGAGAGACAAATTTTAGACAATGATAGAAAGAGAGAGAACTTTTAGAGAGAGAGAACGATTAAGAAGTGAGCTAGAGTGAGGGGGAAGGAGAGACAGAAGTAGAGGGAGAGAAAGAGGGAGACATAGAGAGAGAAAGCTTCACAGAGAGCAACAAAGAGAGAAAGTTTAGAGAGAGAGACAGAGAGTGTTATGGAGGAGAGAATTAGTGAGAGATGAATTTTAGACAAAAGGAGAAAGAGAAAGAGACAGAAGTTTGTAGAGAGAAAGCCAAAAAAGTTTTAAACAAAAAGAGAAATTTTAAAGAGAGAGAAGGTTTAGGGAGTGAGCTAGAGAGAGTGAGAGAGAGAAAGGGAAGTTATAAAAAGAGATTGCTCGCATGTGAGAGAGAGAGACTGAGAGTGACAGAGGGATTGAGAGAGACAGATAGATAGGCAAAGAGAACATGAACTTTAACAGAGAGAAAGAGAAGAGAAGTATTGAAGAGAGAAAGACAAGGAGGGAGAGCAAGAGAGAAAAGATGGTAGAGAGAGAGGCAGAGAGATAGACAGAGAGCAAGAGAGAGAGCATGTGAGAGAAGTTTAAGAGAGAGAAACAGCATATGAGAGAAGTTTTAAAGGAGGAGAGAGAGAGTGTGAAGTTTTTAGGGAGGGAGAAAGAGAAAAGTTTTAGATAGAGCAGGAAAGTGAAGTTTTAGGGAAAGAGCTAAAGAGACAGGGAAGCTTTGAAAGGATAAAACAAAGAGTGACAGAGAGAGAAAGAGAAGATTTGGAAAGTGAGAGACATAGAAGTTTTAGAGAGAGACTATAAGGAGAGAGGGAATACAGACAAAGAAAGTCAAGTTTTTGAGAGACAGATTGTGAGAGAGACAGAGAAGTGTTGGACAGAGAGACAGAGAGGGAAAGCAAGGGGGAAAAGATAGGGAGAGAAAGAGAGAGTAAGAGTAGGAAAGAGAGAGTCAGGGAGAGAGAGAGAAAGAAAAGTTTTGGAGGGAGGCCATGAGAAAGATAGAGAGAGCAAAACAGAGAGAGGGAGAGAGAGACAAATGAGATAAAGTGATGTTTTTGAGAGAGACTGAGAGGGAGAGCTGTAGAAAAGAGAGAGAGAGAGAGAGAGATTGTTAGGTGGGGAAAGAGAGTGCGAGTGTTAGGTAGTGTGAGAGCAAGAGAGAGAGAAAGAGTGTGTGAGGGGGAGAGAGAGCAGGGAGAGAGAGTGAGATAAAGAAAGGGTGCTGTGAAAAAAGAGATAGAAGTTTTATAAAGAGAGAGAAACTCCAAAGAGATTGAGTGAGAGAGAAGTTTTAAGGAGAGCTTGAGAGGGACAAAGAATTTTTTCATAGAAAAGGGAGAGACAAACAAAATAGACAGACAGAGAAAAAGTGATGTCTTTGAAAGAGAGTATGAGAGAAAGAAGTTTAAGAAAGAGAGAAGTTTTAGAGAAAGCAAGTAAGAGAGTGAAATTTTAGAGAGATCTAGAGAGGGGGATAGAATTTTTTTACAGAAAAGGGGGGAGAGAGAGCATAAGAGAAACTTTAAGAGGAAGAGTGAGATAGTGTATGAGAGAAGTTTTAAAGGAGGAGAGAGAGAGAGAGAGAGAGAGAGAGAGAGAAGTTTTAGAGAGAGACTACAACAGGGAGAGAGAGAAAGAAAGATAGAGAGAGAAGATAGAGAGGGGGAGAAATAGAGGGAAAGAGAGACACATAATAGAGAGAGAAAGCTTCAAAGATAGCAACATAGAGAAAGTTTAGAGAGAGAGAGGGAGAGTGTGTGGATGTGCTGGGGGGAGAGAAAGATTTAGTGAGAGACAAATTTTAGACAGAGAGAAAAAGAGAGATAGTAGTATTAGAGGGAAAGTGAAAGAAGTTTTAAACAAAAAGAGATGTTTTAGAGACAAAGAGGGTTTAGGAAGCAAGCTAGAGAGAGAAGGAGAGTGATAGAGGGAAAGAGATAGAGAGAGACAGACAGATGACCAGGAGAAAGTGAAATTTTTGAAAGAGAGAGTGCGAGAAAAAGAAGTTTAAGAGAGAGGAAGATAGAGAGAGAAAGAGAAAGAGAAGTATTAGAGAGAGAGAAACAAATAGACAGGTAGACAAACAAATAGAAAAACTAAATTTTTTGAGAGAGTGTGTGGGAGAGAAAGAAGTTTAAGAGAGAGAGAGAGAGAGAGAGAGAGAAAGAGAAGTTTTGGATAGAGAGACAGAGGGGGAGATCAAGAGGGAGAAGATACAGTGAGTGAGAGTAGAAGAGAGAGGGAGAGAGAAAGAGAAGTTTTGGAGGGAGACTGCAAGAGAGAGTAAGGGAGAGAGAATGAGAGAGAGGTAAAGAGTGTGAGAGAGAGGTAGAGAGAGTAAGAGAGAGAGAGAGAGATGGACAGCATATGAGAGAAGTTTTAGAGATAGAGACAGCACAAGCAAGAAGTTTTAGAGGAGGAGGGACGGAGATTGAAGTTTTTTAGGGAGAGCAAGAGAGAAAAAGCAAGAAGTTTTAGGGAGAGAGCTAGAGAGAGAGGGAAGATTTATAAATAATGAAAGCAAGAGAGAAAGAGAAACATTTGGAGAGAGAGAGAAAGTAAAGTTTTTAAGAGAGAGAGTGGGAGCGAAAGAAGTTTAAGAGAAAGAGAGACAGAGAGAGAAAGAGAATTTTGCAGAGAGAGACAGAGAGGGAGAGTAGGAGAGAAAAGATAAAGAGAGAGAAAGAGAGTTGGTGAGGTAGAGAGAGAGATATGAAAACTTTAGAAAGAATGAGAGAGAGAGAGAGAGAGAGAGAGTGAGAGAGAGAGAGAGAGTGAAACAAAAAGAGAGAGAGGTTTTAGAGAAAGACTACAAGAGGGGAGAGACAAACAGAGAAATAAAGTGAAGTTTTTGAGAGAGAGAGAGAGTGATAGAGGAAGAAGTTTAAGAGAGAGTGGGAGAGAAAAAGATTTAAGAGAGAGAGTGTGAGTGAGAGAGAAAAAGAAGTTTTGGAGAGAGAGACTGAGAGGGAGAGCAAGAGAGAGAAGATAGAGAGAGAGGTAGAGAGGGTGAGAGATAGATGTAGAGAGAGAGAGAGAGAGAGAGAGATCAATAGACAAACAAACAAAAGGAGAAAGTGAAGTTGTTCAGAGAGGGAGTGAGAGAGAAAGAAGTTAAGAGAGGGAGAGAGAGGGTGAGAAAGACAAAGAGAAGTTTTGGAAAGATGATAAAAGTGTAATGGATTATACTTTAATAAATAAACAAGAAGTTACAATAGAAGATTTAGAGCAAAAACTTAGGAACTGGTCAATTCCTGAGCATAAGATTAGTCAAGTATGTCAGGTGGGTATACTCGATAACTTAACCCATGATTATGTCATAAAAATAGCCGAACATACTTTGGCCTTAGAAAGTCTCCAATAAACTATAGATCTTTTAACAGTAGAGTTAATCAAAGAACATCGAAAAAAAGGATTTTAGTTTATTCATGTTGGATTAATACAAGTAGCAATTAAACCTCTTCATAGGCTAGGAATAGATACTCCTATTTGTGTAATATTAAGAGATTCTCGTCCAATAAAATTTAAAGATCAACTATTATCTATAATAGAAGCTAACTTAAATGATGGCCCTATTTTCTTTAATAATTTTGCTAATTATGCTGCAGATCTAAGAACTTTTTATGCTCATCATAATATCAAATTAGATGTTAGAATCCCTGAAGGAATCTGGAATCCAAACTCTTATCCTTTAGCTATTGTTTATAAAATCTACTACAAAATAATGAGAACTAATATTAAACCAAAAGCTTTAAATGTTTCTTCTAAATCTGAAACTCTTTTATTACAAGTAAACCTTAATTGATCTAATTATGTAACTCCTAAACTTTTAAATCATGAAGAAATCTCTAGAGGATTAGAATGGAATTTAGAAATATTTTAACTCCTGAAAAGGAAACTCCTCCTACACTTAGTAACATAATAGAATATAAGTTAGGAAATCTTACTTTAGACTTTCAAAGAAGTCCTCCGGTAAGAATAATATCCAAAAATAATCCCATAGAACCAAGTCATCAGTCAGTCAACATAGGGTCAACCTCTCTTCCTAAATCTTTAAAATTAAAAGGAATTCTCCCCCATCCAGTTACTCCTCAACCAGGATATCAAGTAGAAAATATAGGAACTTATTTATTACAAATAGAAGACCATGTCCCTTTTTTTGATTGGTTTGAAAATAAAGTTTTAGATACTTTAAGTATAGAAATCTTGGAAAGTTTACCTCAACATTGGAAAACTGCCTGAGGAAAAAATATTATAGGAAATGTTTCCCCCTCGAAGAAATAATATTTTTAAACCAAGACAATATTGAAATAACGGCTTCCCCTTTAAGGAAAATGCTTTTTACAGGAGAAGAACTAAGTGTCTCTGCCTCTAAACGAGATATAAAAAATGTTCAAGAACAACTCAACTATACTAATAAAGTAATTCATAATATAGCTTTATCTATAACAGCTAATGAATACTCATCTGTCTCTAGTTCTAAGCTAGAATTAGAAAACCCATTATTTAAGCCCTTTAAATTTTCTAATGAAGAAATATTTGAAATAAAACTAGGAAATTCTTCTGATAATATCTTAGCAGAAATAGACAAAAAATTAAGAGCCCTTAAAATAATTAAAGATAAAAAAAATAAAAGAATGTTGTCATTAATACTTTACAAACTCAAGAAGAGCCAAAAAATATTCAAAGAATAAGAACTCATAGACCTTATCCTATTTCACGCAACTATTATAATAGACCAACTCTTCCAGATATTCAGCATGAAGAATGGGATTTAGATAACCCTGCTACTTTTGATGGTAATAGTATAATTGAATGGAATATAGATGGCCTTACTGAACATCTAATACTTCAAAAATTAAATTCTATGACAATGGCCTCTACTGCTTACCTCAAGCATGGTAATAATAGTAGACATGCAGCCCAGCTTCTTATTTCTGGATTTACTGGAACTCTAAAAAGCTGGTGGGATAATATACTTACTGAAACAGATCGTTTTACTATTTTTAACAGCCATAAAAATAGAACCTGCTACTGGTCAAGAGATAGAAACTCAGGTAGAATCCTTAATATTAGCAATCTCCCAAAGCTTCATTGGAGACCCTAAACTATTTGAAGAAAGATCTAGTGAAATCTTACATGCTTTAAGATGTCCCCAATTATCTGACTTTAGATGGTATAAAGATAATTTTCTAGCAAAACTATTAGTAAGACAAGACGCCCCTGCTTTATATTGGAAAGAGAAATTTATTTCTGGTTTACCTAGAGCCTTTGCCCAGAAGGTAAGAGATAGGCTAGAACATGAAACATTAAGTCTAAACCTTATGACTTATGGTCAAATCATTTCTAATATAATTAAGACAGGATTAGAACAATGCAATCAGTTGTCATTAACAACCCAAATTCTTAAAGAAGATAAATCAGTCCGAAAAGAACTAGGATATTTTGTCAACAATATGGTCTAAAAAAAATAAAAGTCCCTTCTAAAAAATCTAAAAAACAAAAGAAGTTCTTTAAAAAACATAAAAAATATAGGAAGAATAATCCACCAGAATATATAGAAAAATCCCTCAAAAAATTAAAAAGAAAAAATAAAAAATTAATGAAACCCTCACTTATAAATGTGGAAGAAAAGGTCATATTGCAAAAAACTGTTATGTAAAAAAGAAAATAAATGAATGAAGTCTAGAAGACCCTGTAAAAACCCAATTAGCAGAAATTTTACTTTATAAATTTGATAGTACTTATAGTAGTCCAGACACTTCTAACCCCTTTGATAGTGAAGCTCCAATAGAAAATCTAGAAACCTCTAGTAGTAGTGAAGATGAATTAACTAGTAAATCCCCTTGTGAAAATTGTAAAGCTTAATTATTCTACTGCAAAACTTTAACAAATGATTCAAAATTCTTAATAGATATAATTGATAAAATTGAAGATACTGACTTAAAATACCAATATTTCCTTAAGTTATAAAAGCTAATAAAAACTGATGAAGAAGACTTAAACACCCCTTCATTTGAACCCTATGATTTAACAAAAATTTTAAATATAGCTCACGAACAAGAAAAGCCTTTAGGTATTCCTGAATTAAATAAGGAAGTAAAAATCTTAAAAACTGAAGTAAGAATTTTAAATGAAAAAATAAAAATATTAGAAACTAATAATGAATTAGAATCTTTAGCCAATGAATTCAAAACTTCTGTAGAAAACCAAGAACTTTCTAAAGACAAAATTTTCTTACAAAAAATAAATATTTTACAACAAAAATGGAGATGTAAAGTTGATTTAAGAATAGGACAAAGTTTTCATAAATCCTTAATTGCCCTAATAGATTCAAGAGCCGACCTAAATTGTATACAAGAAGGATTAATACCTACTCAATATTATAAAAAAACTCTTCAAAATTTGTATTCAGCTAGTTAGTCATAGCATGAATATTAAATATAAATTAACAAACTCTTGTATTTGTAATAATGGGATTTGTCTTCCCAATGAATGTTTACTCACTAAAAATATTAAAGAATAGATAATATTAGGAAGCCCTTTTTTGATTCAACTTTATCCTATCCACCATATAGGAGAAACAGGCATAAAAACATTTATAAAGGACGTTGAACTTTTCTTTGAATTCATCAGCCCAAAAAGGAAGAAAGAAATTAATTTAATAGATAAAGACCACTACTTTAATCTTCTTCAACAAAAACAGAATCAAATATGCTTTCTTAAAAAAGAGATCGATTCTAAGCAAATTGAGCAGAAACTTCTTTCTCCCCGGTTTCTAGAAAAAATTTCTCTTTTAGAAAACCAAATTAAGACTGAAATTTGTGCCGATATTCCTAATGCTTTTTGGGATAGAAAAACCCAATTATAATAAATTATCTTTAAGGGCTCTTAATTTTTTGTCTATTTCTGCTAAGATATTATCAAAAGAATTTCCTAGTTTTATTTCAGATATTTCTTCATTAGAAAATTTAAAGGGCTTAAATAATGGGTTTTCTAATTCTGGCTTAGAACTAGAGACAGATGAGTATTCATTAGCTGTTATAGATAAAGCTATATTATGAATTACTTTATTAGTATAGTTGAGTTGTTCTTGAACATTTTTTATATCTCGTTTAGAGGCGGAAACACTTAGTTCTTCTCCTGCAGAAAGCATTTTCTTTAAAGGGGAAGCGGTTATTTCAATATTGTTTTGGTTTAAAAATATTATTTTTTCGAGGGGGGAACATTTCCTATAATATTTTTTCCTCGGGCAATTTTCCAATGTTCAGGTAAACTTTCCAAGATTTCTATACTTAAAGTATCTAAAATTTCATTTTCAAACCAATCAAAAAAAGGGACATGGTCTTCTATTTGTAATAAATAATTATAAAAATCTTCTCTATTTTTTTAAGGTCTTTATGAGAAAAAGTTGAAAAATACCATTCTCTTTTTTCATCATTTTCAGGAGTATAAAATCCTTGTTTTATTTTTTCTTTATCAATTTCAAAAATAGAAAGCATGTTTAATTGATTATAAGATCCTATTTCAGATTGAGTGGGAGAGTTGCTAGCTTGATTTGTAGAGGGATTTTCTACTTGATATTCTGGTTGAGGAGTAACTGGATGGGGGAGAATTCCTTTTAATTTTAAAGATTTAGGAAGAGAGGTTGACCCTATGTTGACTGAATGATAACTTGGTTCTGTGGGATTATTTTTGGATATTATTCTTACAGAAGGACTTCTTCAAAAGTCTAAAGTAAGATTTCCTGACTTATATTCTATTATGTTACTAAGTGTAGGAGGAGTTTCCTTTTCAGGAGTTAAAATATTTTCTAAATTCCATTCTAATCCTCTAGAGATTTTTTCATGATTTAAAGGTTTAGGAGTTACATAATTAGATTGATTAAGGTTTACTTGTAATAAAAGAGTTTCAGATTTAGAAGAAACATTTAAAACTTTTGGTTTAATATTAGTTCTCATTATTTTGTAGTAGATTTTATAAACAATAGCTAAAGGGTAAGAGTTTGGATTCCAGATTCCTTCAGGGATTCTAACATCTAATTTGATATTATGATGAGCATCCAAAGTTCTTATATCTGCAGTATAATTAGCAAAATTATTAAAGAAAACAGGGCCATCATTTAAGTTAGCTTCTATTATAGATAATAGTTTATCTTTAAATTTTATTGGATGAGAATCTCTTAATATTACATAGATAAGAGTATCTATTCCTAGCCTATGAAGAGGTTTAATTGCTACTTGTATTAATCCAACATGAATAAACTTAAATCCTTTTCTTCGATGTTCTTTTATTAACTCTACTGTTAGAAGATCTATAGTTTCTTGGAGACTTTCTAAGGCCAAAGTATGTTTGGCTATTTTTATGACATAATCATGGGTTAAGTTATTGAGTATACCCACCTGATATACTTGACTAATCTTATGCTCAGGAATTGACGAGTTCCTAAGTTTTTGCTTTAAATCTTTTATTGTAACTTCTTGTTTATTTATTAAAGTATAATCCATTACACTTTTATCATCTTTACTTGATGTCCAAATATGGTATCAGAGCCTTGTTTCTATCTTTTATATTTAAACAGTTTGTTCAGTGTTGCTACTATTAATTAATCAAAATCTAAGTCCACTCTCCCCTCTAGGATTAGGAAGGTAGCAGAACTGCCGTAAGACTTGGACTAGCAGTAAGACGTGTTCACTACTAGGAGATAGTCTAGAAGAGAGTAGTACGTCTTAGAAATTAATTAATTATGGCAAATATAATGGAAAAATTGTTTAAAGGAAAAGATAAGAGAGACAGAGAGGGAAAGCAAGAGGGAAAAGATAGGGAGAGAAAGAGAGAGTAAGAGTAGGAAAGAGAGAGTCAGAGAGAAAGAAAAGTTTTGGAGGGAGGCCATGAGAGAGATAGAGAGAGAGAGAGACAAATGAGATAAAGTGATGTTTTTGAGAGAGAAAGAAGTTTAAGAGAGAGAAAAGGAGAGAGGAAAAGAAAATTTTGGAGAGAGACTGAGAGGGAGAGCTGTAGAAAAGAGAGAGAGAGAGAGAGAGAGAGAGATTGTTATGTGGGGAGAGAGAGTGTGAATGTTGGGTACTGTGAGAGCAAGAGAGAGAGAAAGAGTGTGTGAGGGGGAGAGAGAGTGAGACAAAGAAAGGGTGTGTGAAAAAAGAGATAGAAGGTTTATAAAGAGAGAGAAGCTCCAAAGAGATTGAGTGAGAGAGAAGTTTTAAGGAGAGCTTGAGAGGGACAAAGAATTTTTTCATAGAAAAGGGAGAGACAAACAAATAGATAGACAGAGAAAAAGTGATGTTTTTGAGAGAGAATGTGAGAGAAAGAAGTTTAAGAAAGAGAGAAGTTTTAGAGAAAGGAAGTAAGAGAGAGAAATTTTAGAGAGATCTAAAGAGGGGGATAGAACTTTTTTACAGAAAAGGGGGGAGAGAGAGCATAAGAGCTAACTTTAAGAGGAAGAGTGAGATAGTGTATGAGAAAAGTTCTAAAGGAGGAGAGAGAGTGTGTGCATGAAGTTTTAGGAAGAGAGCAAGAGACAAGGAAGCTTTAGAAAGAATGAAAGAAAAGGGAGACAGAGAGAGAGAAAGAGAAGATTTGGAGAGAGAGAGAGAGAGAGAGAGAGAGAGAGAGAGAGAGAGAGAAGTTTTAGAGAGAGACTACAACAGGGAGAGAGAGAAAGAAAGATAGAGAGAAGATAGAGAGGGGGAGAAATAGAGGGAAAGAGAGACACATAATAGAGAGAGAAAGCTTCAAAGATAGCAACATAGAGAAAGTTTAGAGAGAGAGAGGGAGAGTGTGTGGATGTGCTGGGGGGAGAGAAAGATTTAGTGAGAGACAAATTTTAGACAGAGAGAAAAAGAGAGATAGTAGTATTAGAGGGAAAGTGAAAGAAGTTTTAAACAAAAAGAGATGTTTTAGAGACAAAGAGGGTTTAGGAAGCAAGCTAGAGAGAGGGAGAGTGATAGAGGGAAAGAGATAGAGAGAGACAGACAGATGACCAGGAGAAAGTGAAATTTTTGAAAGAGAGAGTGCGAGAAAAAGAAGTTTAAGAGAGAGGAAGATGGAGAGAGAAAGAGAAAGCAAAGTATTAGAGAGAGAGAGAGAGAGAGAAATAGACAGATAGACAAACAAATAGAAAAACTGAATTTTGTTGAGAGAGTGTGTGGGAGCGAAAGAAGTTTAAGAGAGAGAGAGAGAGAGAGAGAGAGAAAGAGAAGTTTTGGACAGAGAGGGAGATCAAGAGGGAGAAGATACAGTGAGTGAGAGTAGAAGAGAGAGGGAGAGAGAAAGAGAAGTTTTGGAGGGAGACTGCAAGAGAGAGTAAGGGAGAGAGAATGAGAGAGAGGTAAAGAGTGTGAGAGAGAGTAAGAGAGAGAGAGAGAGATGGACAGCATATGAGAGAAGTTTTAGAGATAGAGACAGCACAAGCAAGAAGTTTTAGTGGAGGAGGGACAGAGATTGAAGTTTTTAGGGAGAGCAAGAGAGACAGAGCAAGAAGTTTTAGGGAGAGAGCTAGAGAGAGAGGGAAGATTTATAAATAATGAAAGCAAGAGAGAAAGAGAAACATTTGGAGAGAGAGAGAGACAAACTGAGAGAGAAAGTGAAGTTTTTAAGAGAAAGAGTGGGAGCGAAAGAAGTTTAAGAGAAAGGGAGACAGAGAGAGAAAGAGAATTTTGCAGAGAGAGACAGAGAGGGAGAGTAGGAGAGAGAAGATAGAGAGAGAGAAAGAGAGTTGGGGAGGTAGAGAGAGAGATATGAAAACTTTAGAAAGAATGAGAGAGAGAGAGAGAGAGAGAGAGAGAAGGAGAAGATTTGGAGAGAGAGGCATAGAGAAGTTTTAGTGGGAGACTGCAAGAGAGAGAGAGAGAGAAACAAAAAGAGAGAGAAGTTTTAGAGAAAGACTACAAGAGGGGAGACACAAACAGAGAGATAAAGTGAAGTTTTTGAGAGAGAGTGATAGAGGAAGAAGTTTAAGAGAGAGTGGGAGAGAAAAAAATTTAAGAGAGAGAGTGTGAGTGAGAGAGAAAAAGAAGTTTTGGGGAGAGAGAGTGAGAGGAGAGCAAGAGAGAGAAGATAGAGAGAGAGGTAGAGAGGGTGAGAGATAGATGTAGAGAAAGAGAGAGAGAGAGAGAGAGAGAGAGAGAGAGAGAGAGAGAGAGAGAGAGATCAATAGACAAACAAAAAAAAGGAGAAAGTGAAGTTGTTGAGAGAGGGAGTGAGAGAGAAAGAAGTTAAGAGAGAGAGAGAGGGTGAGAAAGACAAAGAGAAGTTTTGGAAAGAGAGACAAAGAGAGAGATGGAGGGAGGGAAAGAGAAAAGACAAACAAAGAGAAAGAAAGTTAAGTTTTCTAGAGAAAGAGTGGGAGAGATAGTTTAAGAGAGAGGGAAAGATAGACTTAGTGAGAGAAAGTGAAGTTGTTGAGAGAGTGGAGAGAAAGAAGTTTAAGGGAAAGAGAGGGAGAGATGGAGTTAGTAAAAGACAAATTTTACAGCAAGAGAGAAAGAGACAGTCAGAAGTTTTTTAGAGAAAGCAAAAGAAGCTTTAAACAAAGGGCGAAGTTTTAGAGAGAGAGGGAGGTGGTGGGGAGAGCAAGAGGGAGAGAGAGAGAGAGACAGCTTATGAGAGAGTTTTAGAGAGAGGCAATATGTGGGAGAAGTTTTGGAGGAGGGGGGACTAAGAGAGACTGAAGTTTTAGGAAGAGTAAAAGAGAGAGTGAGAAGTTTTAGGGGGAGAGCTAGAGAGAGGGATCTTTAGAAAAAATGAAACCATGGGGAGAGAGAGACGGAGGGTGAGAAAGAGAACGTTGGGAGAGGGAGGGGTTTTTGAGAGAGGTTGCAACGGAGAGAGGCAGACAGAGGGAGAAAGTGAAGATTTTGAAAGAGAGAGTGGGAGAGAAAAACGTTTAAGAGGGAGAGAAGGAGAAGTTTTGGAGAGAGAGATAGAGAGAGAGATAGACAGAGAGAAAGTGAAGTTGTTGAGAGAGAGATGAGAGACAAAGAAGTTTAAGAGAGAGAGAGGGTGAGAGAGACAAAGAGAAGTTTTGGAGAGAGAGACAGAGAGAAAGAGAACATTTGGAGAGAGAGAGAGGGAAAGAGAGAGAGAGAGACTGAGAGAGAAAGTGAAAGTGAAGTTTTTAGGAGAAAGAGTGGGAGAGAAAGAAGTTTAAGAGAGAGAGGGGGGGGAGAGAGAGAATTTTGCAGAGAGAGACAGAAAGGGAGAATAGGAGAGAAAAGATAGAGAGAGATAGACGAGAAAGAGTGTTAGGGAGGGGGAGAGATACATAGAGAGAGAGAGGGAAGCTTTAGAAAGATTGAAAGAGAGAGAGAGAAGGAGAAGATTTGGAGCAAGAGAGAGAGAGAGAGAGACAAAGAGAATTTTAGAGGGAGACTGCAAGAGAGAAAGAGACCTAAATAGAAAGAGAGAGAGAAGATTTAGAGAGAGACTACAAAAGAGGGAGAGACAGACAGCCCAAGAGATAAAGTGAAGTTTTTGAGAGAGACAGAGTGGGAGAGTAAGAAATTTAAGAGAGAGAAAGAGAAGATTTAGAGAGAGAGATTGAGGGGGAGAACAAGAGAGAGTTGATAGCGAGAGAGGTAGAGAGAGTGAGAGACAGAGTTGAGAAAGAGAGAAAGAGACAGAGCAAGAGTGATGCAAATCCTGTCAAAAATAACAAGATGCAACAATAAAATTCATTTCCAAAACCATTTTACAATCAGATTTGTAGGTAGAAACCTTGACCTATTGTTTATAAGAAAACACGAACCTTGGTATGTGGAAATACCACAAACGAGATGGTGAATCATTTGATAAGTCGGATAAATGCCATAAGAGCAAGTTCTTGATAAGTTCAAAAAGTTCTTCAAAGAACCAAAGAAAAAACTGAAACTGATCTGATCTTCAATAATAAGCCAAATTGATCTCCTAAAATCTCTCAAATCCATGTGAATTTTGCTAAGTATGGCCTGTAATTGCTGAATGATTCCACATACTTAAGTTGAAAGTAATCCTTCCAAGTGTATGAGCTTCTTCCACATGTATGGGCTTCAGCAAAGTGCTGAAATTACTGCACCACTTGGATCAAAGAAATCCATCCTTGATCTGCACTTTGTTGAAGTTCTCAAGACTCTTGAAGGAAGGCGCAAGAAAGAAGAAAGAAAGAAAACTTCAGAACTCCAAGATGTGAAAGTTCTGAAATGTAAATCTGATTCAAATGAATTAATCTACAAATGATGTAGCTGAGATTACAATTTATAGACTAAGACTCAATGACTGAATTACACTAATGTCCCTAAGTAATAAAGTGAAGACAAGATTAATAGAGTAACATCAGAACCACACGAGACTCTTGCTGCACCTGCACTCACCAAAGCAGCCTAAGCAGCCTTATCTCTAACATCCCCCCTCAAGCTCAGTGGCATGACTTGGAAGAGGAATGACACTGAGCTTGTCTCTAAGTTGAAGAAACCTTGAAGTTGAGACTGCCTTGGTGAGGATATCTGCTGTTTGATCAAGAGACGGAATATGATAGACTTCAATTTCTTTATTGTTGACCTTTTCACGAACAAAATAAAGATCTAGTTCAATATGCTTAGTCTTTGAATGAAGGACCGGATTTGCTGACAAGCTGACTGTGCTCATATTGCCACAATATATTCTAGGAGCTTTTGGTAGTTGAATGCTGAGTTCTTTGAGTAAAGACTGCAGCCAAGCCAATTCTGCCACTGCACTTGCAAGACTCCTATATTCTGCTTTAGTACTTGATCTAGACACTGTTGCTTGCTTTTTAGATGACCAAGAAACGAGATTAGGGCCAAGATAAACACAAAAACCTGAGGTGCTGTGCCTATCATCAATATCTGACGCCCAATCAGCATCACAAAAGGCAGTGAGGTCAAGAGCTGATGATCTTTGGAGAACTAGAGCATGACATATGGTGCCTGCAAGATTCACTGTCATAGCTTCTACTTCTTTATGATGCTTCTCAATTCTATTTTCTTGTGCAAGCAATAATGCTTCAATCTCTTCAACTGAATACGGATCAGTTCTAGAAAGAATGGATGTAACAAAACCATCATATTCTGAGGAAAGACCATCAAGAATTACCTCTATATGGTCACTTTCTGTAATTGCATGTCCAACTGAAGCCAAAGAATCAACAAGATTCTTGATCTTTAAAAGATAATCAGTGGCTGTCATGGATCCCTTCTTCATGGTCTGCAGCTGCGCCTTGAATTGCTTGATCTTTGCCTTTGTATGAGAAGCAAAGAAAGTTTCCACCTTCTCCCAGACCTGGTACGAAAATTCACACCCTACCATTCTTGTAAGAATGTTTTCTGACATTGTTGACAGCAGCCAAGACAGCACGAGCTGATCTTGCTTCTTCCAAAGAACATACTGCTGACTCAAGATTCCAAGAACTCTTCCTTGCTCATCTATTGCAAATCTTGATGGCACTTCTTGACCACCACTGATGTATTTCTCTAGTTCATGCCCTCTGATGGCTGCAAGAACTTGTTGTTTCCACAGCAGATAGGAATTGCTGTCTAATTTCACAGAAATTGAATGACTAAAAGAAACTAGTGAAGCATTCAAAGATGCTAAAGAAAACGTATTCATATTCTCTCCCATTGGATCAATGCTCTGATACCATGTTGAAGTTCTCAAGACTCTTGAAGGAAGGCGCAAGAAAGAAGAAAGAAAGAAAACTTCAGAACTCCAAGATGTGAAAGTTCTGAAATGTAAATCTGATTCAAATGAATTAATCTACAAATGATGTAGCTGAGATTACAATTTATAGACTAAGACTCAATGACTGAATTACACTAATGTCCCTAAGTAATAAAGTGAAGACAAGATTAATAGAGTAACATCAGAACCACACGAGACTCTTGCTGCACCTGCACTCACCAAAGCAGCCTAAGCAGCCTTATCTCTAACACACTTGAGTCCAAGTATTTGGGCTTCAAAAAACGTTCCTCAACCCAAATGTTCTACATCAATCCATTGAAAGCTTCTTTAAACCTTCTAGCTCTAGCTCTTGTAATTGGACAAGTTGGAATATAAATTGGATCAGCTGTATCTGCCTTGCCTGTATAATCAAAGAGGAAGAGAAGATTTGGAGAGAGAGAGAGAGAGAGAGGTAGACAGATAGATAGATAGAAAGAGAAAGTGAAGTTGTTGAGAGAGGGAGTGGGAGAGAAGGAAGTTTTGGAAAGAGAGATAGCGAGGGAGAGTAAGAGAGAGGGAGACAGAGAGAGAGGGAATGAGAGAGATAGACAGACAAATAGAGAAAGCAAATGTTTTGGGAGAAAGAGTGGGAGAGAAAGAAGTTTAAGAGAGAAAGAGAGGGAGAGATAGAGTTAGTGAAAGACAAATTTTAGACAAAGAGAGAGAGAGACAGATAGAAGTTTTTGAGAGAAGTTTTGGAGAGAGAGGCAGAAAGGGAGAATAGGAGAGAAAAGATAGAGAGAGATAGACAAGAAAGAGTGTTAGGGAGGGGGAGAGATACATAGAGAGAGAGAGGGAAGCTTTAGAAAGATTGAAAGAGAGAGAGAGAAGGAGAAGATTTGGAGCGAGAGAGAGAGAGAGAGAGACAAAGAGAATTTTAGAGGGAGACTACAAGAGAGAAAGAGACCTAAATAGAAAGAGAGAGAGAAGATTTAGAGAGAGACTACAAAAGAGGGAGAGACTGAAGTTTTAGGAAGAGTAAAAGAGAGAGTGAGAAGTTTTAGGGGGAGAGCTAGAGAGAGGGATCTTTAGAAAAAATGAAACCATGGGGAGAGAGAGACGGAGGGTGAGAAAGAGAACATTGGGAGGGAGGGGTTTTTGAGAGAGGTTGCAACGGAGAGAGGCAGACAGAGGGAGAAAGTGAAGATTTTGAAAGAAAGAGTGGGAGAGAAAAATGTTTAAGAGGGAGAGAAGGAGAAGTTTTGGAGAGAGAGATAGAGAGAGAGATAGACAGAGAGAAAGTGAAGTTGTTGAGAGAGAGATGAGAGACAAAGAAGTTTAAGAGAGAGAGAGGGTGAGAGAGACAAAGAGAAGTTTTGGAGAGAGAGACAGAGAGAAAGAGAACATTTGGAGAGAGAGAGAGGGAAAGAGAGAGAGAGACTGAGAGAGAAAGTGAAAGTGAAGTTTTTAGGAGAAAGAGTGGGAGAGAAAGAAGTTTAAGAGAGAGAGGGGGGGGGAGAGAGAGAATTTTGCAGAGAGAGACAGAAAGGGAGAATAGGAGAGAAAAGATAGAGAGAGATAGACGAGAAAGAGTGTTAGGGAGGGGGAGAGATACATAGAGAGAGAGAGGGAAGCTTTAGAAAGATTGAAAGAGAGAGAGAGAAGGAGAAGATTTGGAGCAAGAGAGAGAGAGAGAGAGACAAAGAGAATTTTAGAGGGAGACTGCAAGAGAGAAAGAGACCTAAATAGAAAGAGAGAGAGAAGATTTAGAGAGAGACTACAAAAGAGGGAGAGACAGACAGCCCAAGAGATAAAGTGAAGTTTTTGAGAGAGACAGAGTGGGAGAGTAAGAAATTTAAGAGAGAGAAAGAGAAGATTTAGAGAGAGAGATTGAGGGGGAGAACAAGAGAGAGTTGATAGCGAGAGAGGTAGAGAGAGTGTGATGAAGTCCCACATTGGTTAGGTAGAGAGGTCTTGGGTGTTATATATATGGGTTCACAAACCTCCCCTTACAAGCTAGCTTTTGAGGTGGAGTTAGGTGGGTTCATATCATATGGTATCAGAGCACGGTTCTAGCCTCAGGTTTTGCCTATCCAATTTTAGTTTTGCAGCCAATATTCTATGTTTGAGTAAGAAATTTAAGAGAGAGAAAGAGAAGATTTAGAGAGAGAGATTGAGGGGGAGAACAAGAGAGAGTTGATAGCGAGAGAGGTAGAGAGAGTGTGATGAAGTCCCACATTGGTTAGGTAGAGAGGTCTTGGGTGTTATATATATGGGTTCACAAACCTCCCCTTACAAGCTAGCTTTTAAGGTGGAGTTAGGTGGGTTCATATCATATGGTATTAGAGCCTACTCTACTCTGGTCGGTGTGGGCCATGGATCCTGGTTCTCTATACGAGGACGTACAGTCTAAAGGGGTCAGGAATGATGAAGTCCCACATTGGTTAGGTAGAGAGGTCTTGGGTGTTATATATATGGGTTCACAAACCTCCCCTTACAAGCTAGCTTTTGAGGTGGAGTTAGGTGGGTTCATATCAGAGTGAGAGACAGAGTTGAGAAAGAGAGAAAGAGACAGAGCAAGAGTGATGCAAATCCTGTCAAAAATAACAAGACACAACAATAAAATTCATTTCCAAAACCAATTTACAATCAGATTTGTAGGTAGAAACCTTGACCTATTGTTTATAAGAAAACACAAAACTTGGTATGTGGAAATACCACAAACGAGATGGTGAATCATTTGATAAGTCGGATAAATGCCATAAGAGCAAGTTCTTGATAAGTTCAAAAAGTTCTTCAAAGAACCAAAAAAAAACTGAAACTGATCTGATCTTCAATAATAAGCCAAATTGATCTCCTTAAATCTCTCAAATCCATGTGAATCTTGCTAAGTATGGCCTGTAATTGCTGAATGATTCCACATACTTAAGTTGAAAGTAATCCTTCCAAGTGTATGAGCTTCTTCCACATGTATTGGCTTCAGCAAAGTGCTGAAATTACTGCACCACTTGGATCAAAGAAATCCATCCTTGATCTGCACTTGAGTCCAAGTATTTGGGCTTCAAAAAACGTTCCTCAACCCAAATGTTCTACATCAATCCATTGAAAGCTTCTTTAAACCTTCTAGCTCTAGCTCTTGTAATTGGACAAGTTGGAATATAAATTGGATCAGCTGTATCTGCCTTGCCTGTATAATCAAAGAGGAAGAGAAGATTTGGAGAGAGAGAGAGAGAGAGAGGTAGACAGATAGATAGATAGAAAGAGAAAGTGAAGTTGTTGAGAGAGGGAGTGGGAGAGAAGGAAGTTTTGGAAAGAGAGATAGCGAGGGAGAGTAAGAGAGAGGGAGACAGAGAGAGAGGGAATGAGAGAGATAGACAGACAAATAGAGAAAGCAAATGTTTTGGGAGAAAGAGTGGGAGAGAAAGAAGTTTAAGAGAGAAAGAGAGGGAGAGATAGAGTTAGTGAAAGACAAATTTTAGACAAAGAGAGAAAGAGTCAAATAGAAGTTTTTGAGAGAAAGCAAAAGAAGTTAAAAAAAGGGAGAATTTTAGAGAGGGAGAGGGAGAAAGGAACATGCAAAGAGAGAGAGAGAGAGAGAGCATATGAGAGAAGTTTCAGAGAGAGACAATGTAGGGAAGAAGTTTTAGAGGAGGAGGAGAGAGAGAGAAACTAAAGTTTTAGGGAGGGAGAGAGAGAGGGTGAGAAGTTTTAGGAAGAGAGCTGGAAAGTGGGAACCTTTAGAAAAAATGAAAGTGTGGGGGAGAGAGAGAGAGAGTGGCTTAGAGGGAGAGAAAGAGAACATGTGTAGAGGTGAGAGGTTTTTGAGAGAGACTGCAAGAGAGAGAGGGAAAGAGAGCGAGAGGTAGATAGAGAGAGAAAATGAAGTTTTTGAGAGAGAGAGTGGGAGAGAAAGAAGTTTAAGAGAGAGAGGGTGAGAGAGAAAAAGAGAAGTTTTGGAGAGAGCAACAGAGAGGGAGAGCAAGAGAGAGAAGATAGAGAGAGATAGAGAGAGAAAGTGAAGTTGTTGAGAGAGCAAATGGGAGAGAAAGAAGTTTAAGAGAGAAAGAGGGAGGGATAGAGTTGTGAGAGACAAATTTTAGTCAAAGAGAGAAGTTTTAAAGAGCGAGACAACATATGCGAGAAGTTTAAGAGGAGGGGAGAGAGAGATTGAAGTTTTACAGAGAGCAAGAGAGAGAGGGAGAGAAGTTTTAAGGAGAGAGCTAGAGAGAGACAGGGAAGGTTTAGACAGAATGAAAGTGAGGAAGAGAGACAGGAGAGAGAGAGAGAGAGAGAAAGAGAAAGAGATTGAGAGAAATAGGGAAGAGAGAGAGAGAGAGAGAGATAGACAGACAGATAAAGAAAGCAAAGTTGTTGAGAGAGAGTGGGAGAAAAAGAAGTTTAAGAGAAAGAGATTGAGAGAAATAGGGAAGAGAGAGAGAGAGAGAGATAGAGAGAGATAGACAGACAGATAAAGAAAGCAAAGTTGTTGAGAGAGAGTGGGAGAAAAAGAAGTTTAAGAGAAAGAGATTGAGAGAAATAGGGAAGAGAGAGAAAGAGAGATAGAGAGAGATAGACAGACAGATAAAGAAAGCAAAGTTGTTGAGAGAGAGTGGGAGAAAAAGAAGTTTAAGAGAGAGACAAAGAGAAGTTTGGGAGAGAGAGACCGAAAGAAAGAGTGTTGGGGAGGGAGAGAGAGGGACAAAGAGATGGATGCTTTCAAAAGAATGAGAGAGAGAGAGAGGTTCTATTAGAACGACATGGAAAGGAGGTTTTGAGAGAGAGAGGTAAAGAGAGAGGGAAGGCATGTGTATGTTTGGGAGGAAGGGATGGGGAGGAGAGAGATTGTGTTAGTGAGAGACAAATTTTAGACAAAGAGAGAAAGAGACAGATAGAAGTTTTTGAGAGAAAACATAAGAAGTTTTAAACAAAGAGAGAAGGTTTAGGGACAGAGGGAGGTGCTGGGGAGAGCGAGAACAAAAGAGAGAGAGAAGTTTTAGAGCAAGAGAGAGAGAAAGAGAGCATATGAGAGAGGTTTCACCGAGAGAGAGAGGGAGAGTGAAGCTTGAGGGTAGGCATGGGGGAGAGAAGTTTTAGAAAGAGTGAGAAAGAGAGAGAGAAGTATTAGAAAGGGAGCTAGAGAGAGAGGGAAGCTTTAGAAAGAATGAAAGAAAAAGAGATGGAGAGAGAAAGAGAACATTTTGGGAGTGAGAGAGAGAGAGAGTGGGAGAGAAAGAACTTTAATAGGAGAGAGAGGAAGAGAGAGGGAAAGAGAAGTTTTGGGAGAGAGACAGAGGGGGGAGAGAAGATAGATAGAGAAGTTTTAGGGAGAGAGCTAGAGAGAGGGAAGCATTAGAAAGAAGCAAAGAAAGAGAGACAGAGAGAGAAGCAGAACATTTGGAGAGAGAGAGAGAGAGAGAAAGAGAAGTTTTAGAGAGAGACTACAAGAGAGAGAAAGATAGACAAACAGACAAACAGAAAGTGAAGTTTTAGAGAGAGAGAGAGTGGGAGAGAAAGAAATTTAAGAGAAAAAGAGGCAGTGAGAGAGAAAGAGAAGTTTAAAGAGAGACTACAATAGAGGAGAGACAAATAGATGATAAAGTGAGAAAGAGAGAGAGAGTAGGGAGAGAGAAGTTTTAGAGGGAGAGAGTGAAGCTTAGGAGTGAGAGAGAGAGAAGTTTTAGACAGAGTGTGAGAGAGAGTTGTTTTAGGGAGAGCCTAGAGAGAGAGGGAAACATTAGAAAGAAGCAAAGAAAGAGAGATAGAGAAAAAGAGAAGTTTTTGAGAGAGACTTGAGAGAGGAGAATAGATCGACAAACAGATAGAATGAGAAAGAGAGAGTGGAGAGAGAGATGTTTTAGAGAGAAAAAGTGAAGCTTTAGGGAGGGCAAGAGAGAGAGAAGTTTTAGAGAGATTGAGAGAGAGAGAGGGCTTAGGGAGAAGGCTAGAGAGAGAAAAGGAAGCTTTAGAAAGAATGAAAGAGAGAGAAAGGGAAAGAGAGAGAGAGTGTGTGAGAAAAAGAAGTTTAAGAGAGATAGAAAGAAGTTTTGATGAGAGACAGACATATATAGCAAGAGAGAGAAGATAGAGAGAGGAAGCATATGAAAGAGAGAGGGTGATATAGACAGAGAGCTAAAGAGAGTGAGAGAACTTTATATAGAAAAAGTCAGAGAGAGAGACCAACATGGACAGAGTGAGTGGGGAGAGAAAGTGAAGCTTTAGGGAGGGCAAGAGAGAGAAGTTTTAGAGTGAGCAAAAAAGAGGGAGACAAAGAAAAAGTGATGTTTTTGAGAGAGAATACGAGACAAAGAAGTTTAAAGAGAGAGGGAGAGAAGGAGAAAGAGAAGCTTTGGATAGATAGAGACAGAGAAATAGAGCAAGAGAGAGAAGATAGAGAGAGTGAGCATAAGAGAGAGAGTGAGAGATAGAGAGCACAAGAGGCACCTAGAGAGAGATAGACAGAATATGAGATAAGTTTTAAAATAGGAGAGAGAGATTGAAGTATTAGGGACAGCGAGAGAGTGGGAAGTTATAGGGAGAGAGCTAGAGAAGAGAGAGGGAAAGGGAAACATTAGAAAGAAGCAAAGAAAGAGAGATAGAGAAAAAGAAAGAGAAGTTTTTGAGAGAGACTTGAGAGAGGAGAATAGATCGACAAACAGATAGAGTGAGAAAGAGAGAGTGGAGAGAGAGAAGTTTTAGAGAGAAAAGTGAAGCTTTAGGGAGGGCAAGAGAGAGAGAAGTTTTAGAGAGATTGAGAGAGAGAGAGAGGGCTTAGGGAGAAGCTAGAGACAGAAAGGGAAGCTTTAGAAAGAATGAAAGAGAGAGAAAGGGAAAGAGAGAGAGAGTGTGTGAGAAAAAGAAGTTTAAGAGAGAAAGAAAGAAGTTTTGGTGAGAGACAGACATATATAGCAAGAGAGAGAAGATAGAGAGAGGAAGCGTATGAAAGAGAGAGGGTGATATAGACAGAGAGCTAAAGAGAGTGAGAGAACTTTATATAGAAAAAGTCAGAGAGAGAGACCAAC
Organism: Dicorynia guianensis; assembly: GCA_037013595.1. Classification (NCBI taxonomy): domain Eukaryota; kingdom Viridiplantae; phylum Streptophyta; class Magnoliopsida; order Fabales; family Fabaceae; genus Dicorynia; species Dicorynia guianensis. Next base: position 11,188,068 of record JASUAB010000015.1, read on the forward strand.
ATGGACAGAGTGAGTGGGGAGAGAAAGTGAAGCTTTAGGGAGGGCAAGAGAGAGAAGTTTTAGAGTGAGCAAAAAAGAGGGAGACAAAGAAAAAGTGATATTTTTGAGAGAGAATACGAGACAAAGAAGTTTAAGAGAGAGAGGGAGAGAAGGAGAAAGAGAAGCTTTGGATAGATAGAGACAGAGAAATAGAGCAAGAGAGAGAAGATAGAGAGAGTGAGCATAAGAGAGAGAGTGAGAGATAGAGAGCACAAGAGGCACCTAGAGAGAGATAGACAGAATATGAGATAAGTTTTAAAATAGGAGAGAGAGATTGAAGTATTAGGGACTGCGAGAGAGTGGGAAGTTATAGGGAGAGAGCTAGAGAAGATAAAGAGAAAAAGACAACATTTGAAGCTGTGAGAGAGAGAGAGAGAGAGAGAGAGAGAGAGAGAGAGAAACAGATAGAGAGAGAAAGTGAAGTTTTTGAAAGAGAGAGTGGAAGAGATAGATGTTTAAAAGGGGGAGAGAGAGAGGTTTAGAGTGCAAGAGGGAGAGAGACAGACAGAGAGAGAATGTGAAGTTGTTGAAAGAGAGTGGGAGAGAAAGAAGTTTAAGAGAGAGAAGGAGGGAGGGATATAGTTCACGAGAGATGAATTTTAAACAAAGAGAGAAAGAGACAGACGTTTCATGAGAAAGCAAAAGAAGTTTTAAACAAAAGGAGAAAATTTAGAGAAAAGGAGGGAGGTGTTGGGGGGAGAGAGAAGTTTTAGAGGGGACAAGAGAGAGAGAAAGAACTTTTATATAGAAAAGATAGAGTGAGCATATGAGAGAGGTTGCAGAGAGAGAGACAGCATATGATGGAAGTTTTAGAGGAGGATAGAGAGAGAGAGAGTGAAGGTTTTGGGTAGTCAAGAGAGAAAAGTTTCAGAGAGAGTGAGGGAGAAGTTTTAGCAAGAGAGAAAGGGAGAGAAGCATTAGAAAGAATGAAAGAAACAGCGGTCGAGAGAGAAAGAGAAGATTCGGAGAGAGAGAGAGAGAGAGAGAGAGAGAGAGAGAGAGAGAGAGAGAGAGAGAGAGAGAGAGAGAAGTTTTAGAAAAAGAGAGGGAGAGGAAGACAAACAGACAAAAAGAGAAAGTGAAATTGTTGAGAGAGAGTGGGAGAGAAAGAAGCTTAACAGAGAGAGGGTGAGAGAGAGAAAGAGAAGTTTTGGAGAAAGAGAGACAGAAAGGGAGAGTAGGAAAGAAAATATAGAGAGAAAGAGAGAAAGAGAGAGAGAGAGACAGACAGACAGACAAACAAACAGAGAGAGAAAGTCAAGTTTTTGAGAGAGAGTGGGGGAAAGAAAGAAGTTTAAGAAAAAGAGAGAGGGAGAGAAGGAGAGAAATAGAAGTTTTGGAGAGAGAGACAGAGTGGGAGAGAAAGAGAGAGAAGATAGAGAGAGCTAGAGAGAGACAGGGAGTGAGAGAGAGAGAACATATCAGAGAAGTTTAAGAGAGAGAGATGTATGAGAGAAGTTTTCAAGGAGGAAAGAGAGTGTAAGTTTTAGGGAGAGTGAGCTAGAGAGAAGTTTTAGATAGAGTGACAGAGAGAGAGAGAGACAGAGAGAGTGGGAAGCTTTAGAAAGAATGAAGGAAAGAGAGACAAAGAGGGAAAGAAGATTTGGAGAGAAAGAGCGAGAGAGAGAGAGAGAGACAGAGTTTTAGAGAGAGATTCCAAGAGAGAGATAGAGAGCCAAACAAAAAGAGAAATAGAAGTTTTTAGGAGAGAGAGTGGGAGAGAAGGAAGGTTAAGGGAGAGCAAAAGGGAGAGACTGAGAGAAAGAGAAGTTTTGGAAAGAAAGACTATGAGGAAGAGATGTGGAAAAAAATAGAGAGATTGTTGGGCTGAGAGAGAGAAAGAGAGGTTTTTGGGAGAGAGAGTGGGAGAGAAAGAAGTTGAAGAGTAGGAGAGAGAGAGAAGCTTTTGGAGACAGAGACAGAGAGAGGGAAAGAGAGAGACTGACAGCCAGACAGAGAGAGAAAGTGAAGTTTTTTGAGAGATAGTGTGGGAGAGAATGAAGTTTAAGAGAGAGAGGGGAAGAAAGAAAGAAAGAGAAGTTTTGGAGAGAGAGACAAAGAGCGAGAGGAAGAGAGAGAAGATAGAGGGAGATAAAGTGATGTTTCAGAGGGAGAGAGTGGGAGATAAAGAAGTTTAAGAGACATAGAGAGAGAGAGAGAGAGAGAGAGAGAGAGAGAGAGAGAGGTTAGGAGAAAGAGAGAAAGTTTGTTGGGCAAGGTGGGAGAGTGTGTGAGTGTTGGAAAAAGTGAGAGTGAGAGGGAGATGGAGAAGATGGAGAGAGAGAGAGAGAGAGAGAAATTTTGGAGTGAGATTGCAAGAGAGAGGGAGTGGGTGTGTGAGTATGTTGGGGAGGGAAGAGATAGAGTTAGTGAGAGACAAATTTTAGGCAAAGAGAGAAAGAGACAAATAGAAGTTTTTGAGAGAAAGCAAAAGAAGTTTTAAACAAATAGAGAAGTTAAGAGAGAGAGGGAGAGAGATAGACCAACATAGAGTTATAGAGAGCATATGACAGAAGTTTAAGAGAGACAGCATGAGAGAGAAATTTTGGGGGGAGAGAAAGAAGTTTTAGGGAGAGAGCTACAGAGAGAGAGGGAAGGTTTAGAAAGAATGAAAGAAAGACAAAAAGAGAAAGAGAAAATTTGGAGAGAGAGAGAGAGAGAGAGAGAGGGAGAGTAGGAGAGAGAAGATAGAGAGTTGTAGAGAAAAAGAGAGACAGAGAGAGATAAAGAGAAAAGGAGAAGACTTGGAGAAAGAGAGAAAGAGAAGTTTTAGAGGGAGATTGCAAGAGAGAGAGAGAGAGAGCAAAACACAAAGAGAGAGAGAGTGTGTGATATAGAGAGAGAGTGGGGAGAGAGAAGTTTAAGAGAGAGAGTGAAGCTTTAGGGAGAGTAAAAGAGAGAAGTTTTAGAGAGAACAAATGCAAGAGAGAGAGAGAGAGAGAGAAGTTTTGGTTAGAGTTAGGGAGAGGACTTATATATAGAAAAAGAGAGAGAGAGAGAGACATAGAGAGATAGTGGGGAGGGAAGTTTAAGAGATAGAGAGAGTGAAGCTTTAGGGAGGGCAAAAGAGAGAAATTTTAAAGAGAACAAGAGAGAGAGAGAGAGAAGGAGAGAAGGTTTAGGGAGAGAGCTAGAGAGAGAAGGAAGCTTTAGAAAGAGTGAGAGAGAGAGAAGGAGTGAGGGAGAAAGTGATGTTTTTGAGAGAGAGAGTGCAAGAGAAAGAAGTTTAAGCGAGAGAGGGAGAAAAAGAAGTTTTGGAGAAAGAGATAAAGATAGAGAGCAAGAGAGAGAATATAGAGAGAGTGAGAGAGAGAGCAACCTAGAAAGAGAGGGACACATGAGAAGTTTCAGAGACAGAGACAGCGTATGTGAAAAGTCTAAGAGGAGGAGAAAGAGACATTGAAGTTTTACAGAGAGTAAAAGAGAGAGAGAGATGTTTTAGGGAGAGAGCTAGAGAGAGGGCAAGAGAGAGAGAAGTTTTTGAGAGAGCAAGAGAGAGAGAAAGAGAAGTCTTTGGGAGAGAACTAGAGAGAGGGAAGCTTTAGTTACATGAAAGAGAGAGAGAGGGAGAGAGAGAGAGAGAGAACTATATAGAGAGAGAACTTTTAAATAGAAAAAGGCACAGAGATAGAGCAACATAGAGAGAGAAAGAGTGAGGAGAGAGAAGTCCTAGAAAGGAAGTGTATGAGAGAAGTTTCAAAGAGAGACAGCATATGAGAAAAGTTTTAGAGGAGGAGAGAGAGAGATTGAAGCTTTAGGGATGGCACGAGAGATAGAAGTTTTGAGAGAGCAAGAGAGAGAGAAAGAGAAGTCTTTGGGAGAGAACTAGAGAGAGGGAAGCTTTAGTTACATGAAAGAGAGAGAGAGAGGGAGAGAGAGAGAGAGAGAGAGAACTATATAGAGAGAGAACTTTTAAATAGAAAAAGGCACAGAGACAGAGCAACATAGAGAGAGAAAGAGTGAGGAGAGAGAAGTCTTAGAAAGGAAGTGTATGAGAGAAGTTTCAAAGAGAGACAGCATATGAGAAAAGTTTTAGAGGAGGAGAGAGAGAGATTGAAGCTTTAGGGAGGGCACGAGAGAGAGAAGTTTTTGAGAGAGCAAGAGAGAGAGAAAGAGAAGTCTTTGGGAGAGAACTAGAGAGAGGGAAGCTTTAGATACATGAAAGAGAGAGAGAGGGAGAGAGAGAGAGAGAGAGAGAACTATATAGAGAGAGAACTTTTAAATAGAAAAAGGCACAGAGATAGAGCAACATAGAGAGAGAAAGAGTGAGGAGAGAGAAGTCTTAGAAAGGAAGTGTATGAGAGAAGTTTCAAAGAGAGACAGCATATGAGAAAAGTTTTAGAGGAGGAGAGAGAGAGAGATTGAAGCTTTAGGGAGGGCAAGAGAGAGAGAAGTTTTTGAGAGAGCAAGAGAGAGAGAAAGAGAAGTCTTTGGGAGAGAACTAGAGAGAGGGAACCTTTAGATACATGAAAGAGAGAGAGAGAGGGAGAGAGAGAGAGAGAGAGAGAGACAGAGACAGAGACAGAGATAAAGTAATGTTTTTTAGGGAGAGAGTGCAAGAGAAAAAAGTTTAAGAGAGAGGGAGAGGAGAGAGAAAGAGAAGGTTTGGAGAGAGTGATAGGGATAGATAGATAGAGGAAGAGAGAGATCAAGAAAAAAAGTGAGAGATAGAGAGAGAGACAGACAAACGAATAGAGAGAGAAAGTGAAGTTGTTGAGAGAAGGAATGGGGGAGAAAAAAGTTTAAGAGAGAGAGATGGTGAGAAAGTGAAAAAGATGTTTTGGAGAGAGGGCTAGAGAGGGAGAGTAGGTGAGAGCAGATAGAGACAGAGAGAGATAAAGTTAAATTTTTGAGAGAGAGAAAGAGAAGTTTTGGTGAGAGAGACAAAGAGGGAGAGGAAGAGAGGGAAGATAGAGGAGAGAGAGAAAGAGAGAAAAAGAAAGACAATGAGAGAGAGAGGGAAAAAGTGAGAGAGATTGTTGGACACAGAGAGAGAGTGTGTTGGGGGGCAGCGAGGAAGAGAGAGAGAGAAAGAGTGTTGGGAAAGAGAAGAAAGAGATAGGGAAAGAGAAAGAGAGAGAGAGAGAGAGAGAGAGAGAGAGAGAGAGAGAGAATTTTGAAAGAGAGTGAGTCCAAGAGTAGTTTTAGAGAGAACTAGAGGGAGAAGTAAGAGTGAGAGTGACATAGAGAGAGACAGCGTATGGCAGAAGTTTTAGAGGAAGAAAGGAGGAGAAAAAGAGAGTGATGTTTTAGGGAGGATGAGAGGAGTAAGTTTTAGAGAGAGAGAGAGAGAAAGAGAGAGAGAGAGAGATAAAGTTCAGTATTTGAGTGAGAGAAAGTGGGAGAGAAAATGGTTTAAGAGAGAGAAAACAGAGGTTTTGGAGAGAGAGACTACGAGGGAGAGCAATAGAGTGAAGAGAGAGAGAGTAGTAGAGAGAGACAAAGATGTAGAGAAAGTGAGAGAGGCAGAGTGTGTGTGTGTGTGTGTTAGGGAGGGGGAGAGAGAGAGATAGATTTAGTGAGAGACAAATTTTAGACAAAGAGAGAAAGAGACGCACAGAAGTTTTTGAGAGAAAGTGAAAGAAGTTTTAAACAAAAAGAGGAGTTTTAGAGATAGATGTATATATATATAGAGAGAGAGAGAGATGTTGGGGAACAGCAAGAGTGAAAGAGAGAGAGGTTCTAGAGAGAGCAAGTGACAGAAATTTTAAAGAGAACTCAACAGGGAGAGAACTTTTATATAGAAAAAGATCGAGAAGAGGGAGAACGATATGAACCTGCCTAACTCGACCTCAAAAGCTAGGTCATAAGGAAAGTTTTGTGAACCCATATATATAACACTCAAGACCTCTCTGCCAAACCAATGTGAGACTTTATCATTTCTGATCCCTTTAGACTATATGTCCTCATACAAAGAACCAGGATCCATGGCCCACACCGACCGGAGTAGGGCAGGCTCTGATACCATATGATATGAACTTGCCTAACTCCACCTCAAAAGCTAGCTCGTAAGGAGAGGTTTGTGAACCCATATATATAATACCCAAGACCTCTCTACCAAACCAATGTGGATACGCTCTGATACTATATGATATGAACTTACCTAACTCCACCTCAAAAGCTAGCTTGTAAGGAGAGGTTTGTAAACTCATATATATAACACCCAAGACCTCTCTGCCAAACCAATGTGGACACACTCTGATACCATATGATATGAACCTGCCTAACTCCACCTCAAATGCTAGCTTGTAAGGGAAGGTTTGTAAACCCATATATATAACACCCAAGAGCTCTTTGCCTAACTAATATGGGACTTATCAGCGAGAGAGAAAGAGACAACAATATAAGTTTTAGAGCAAGAGAGTGAGAGCATACAAGAGAGGCTTCATAAAGAGAGAGAGCTAGAGAGAGCAATAGAACTTTTATAGAGAAAAAGAAACTGAGAGAGAACAACATAGAGAGAGAGTGGCAAGAGAGAAATTTCAGAGAGAGAGAGAGATAGGATATGAGAAGTTTAAGAGGAAGAGAGAGAGAGTGAGGCTTTTGGGACAGTGAAGGAGAGAGAGAGAGAGAAGCCTTTGGGAGAGAGGTAGAAGAGAGAGGGAAGCTTTATATAGATTGTTGAAGTTCTCAAGAATCTTAGAAGGAAGGCGCAAGAAAGAAGAAAGAAAGAAAACTCAGAACTCCTAGATGTAGAAAGTTCTGAAATGTAAATCTGATTCAAATGAATTAATCTACAAATGATGTAGCTGAGATTACAATTTATAGACTAAGACTCAATTACTGAATTACACTAATGTCCCTAAGTAATAAACTCAAGACAAGATTAATAATTCAAGATCACAACCACACGAGACTCCTACTGCACCTGCACCCTAAGCAGCCTTATCTCTAACATCCCCCCTCAAGATCAGTGGCATGACTTGGAAGAGGAATGACACTGAGCTTGTCTCTAAGTTGAAGAAACCTTGAAGTTGAGACTGCCTTGGTGAGGATATCTGCTGTTTGATCAAGAGACGGAATATGATAGACTTCAATTTCTTTATTGTTAACCTTTTCACGAACAAAATAAAGATCTAGTTCAATATGCTTAGTTTTTGAATGAAGGACCGGATTTGCTGACAAGCTGACTGTGCTCATATTGTCACAATATATTCTAGGAACTTTTGGTAGTTGAATGCTGAGTTCTTTGAGTAAAGACTGCAGCCAAGCCAATTCTGCCACTGCACTTGCAAGACTCCTATATTCAGCTTTAGTACTTGATCTGGACACTGTTGCTTGCTTTTTAGATGACCAAGAAATGAGATTAGGGCCAAGATAAACACAAAAACCTGAGGTGCCGCGCCTATCATCAATGTCTGACACCCAATCAGCATCACAAAAGGCATTGAGCTCAAGAGTAGATGATCTTTGGAGAACTAGAGCATGACATATGGTGCCTGCTAGATACCTCAGTATTCGTTTAACCAACTTCCAATGTACATCCGTAGGGCAATGCATAAACTGACAAGCTTTGTTCACACTATATGATAATTCTGGTCTAGTAATGGTAATATATTGTAATGCTCCCACAAGAGATCTGTATGCAGCTTGATCAGAAATAGGAGAACCACTACTAGCTGAGATATGTGGTGTTGAGGCCATAGGAGAGGGCATAGACTTTGCACCTTGCATACCAGCTCTAGCAAGAAGATCCTTAATGTATTTGGACTGAGATAAGTATATTGCACCAGCAGAACTGTAAGTAACTTCAATACCTAAGAAGTATTTAAGTTTCCCAAGATCCTTTAATGAGAACTTTGCATTCAGTTGATCAATCAAGTGCTGAACCAAAGTTGGTGAGGATCCAGTAATCAAAATATCATCCACATAGACTAAAACATAGAGAGAATGATGAGAAGCAACCTAAAGAAACAAGGAAGAATCACATTTTGCCTTGGTAAAACCAAGATCAAGTAAAGCTTCAGACAATTTTTGAAACCATGCACGAGGAGCTTGCTTAAGGCCATAGAGAGCCTTATGAAGCTTGCAAACTTGAGACGAGTCAGCTGATTCATATCCAGGAGGCTGTAGCATGTATACATCTTCATTCAAATCACCATTTAAAAAGGCATTATTAACATCTATTTGATGGATGTTCCACCCTTTTGATAAGGCCAAAGTGAGAAGAACCCGAATTGTGACTGGTTTTACTACTGGACTAAAACTTCATGAAAATCAACTCCTGCCTCCTGATTATACCCTTTTGCAATTAATCTTGCTTTATATTTATTGACAGTGCCATCTGGATTTTCTTTAACTTTAAACACCCATTTGCACCCTATAGGCCTCCTATCTTTGGGTAAAGCTTCTAAACTCCATGTCTTGTTGCTCATGAGTGCTGCATACTCAAGATCCATGGCACACTTCCATTCTGGTATATTAAGAGCTTCTTCAACAGTTTGAGGCTCTCTAGAGACAGTAAGTGCTGTTGGTACAGTTCCTCTTGCTTTGCTACTAGTCACCATTGAGTGATTGTTTGAATTGAGTGCCCTTGCTTTGCTACGGGTCACCATTGGGTGGACATTTTGAGGCAGACATTGAGGAACTTCAAATTCTGTAGAGGGACCTGAAACATGTTGCAAAGAATCCATAATATTGGTATTATTAGCAAGTGCACATGAGTTATTTGTTTGTTCAGCAAATGCATTGGTATTCTGAGTATGTCTTGCGTTAGGGAATGATAGAATAGGAGGTATGGCTGAAGGTGGAGGAGAAACAAAATATGATTTGTTACTGGAGAGTGACTGCTGTGAGGAACCCTTGCTGTTCTTGAATGGAAAACTACTTTCATCAAATATGACATCTCTAGATGTAATTGTTTTCCCATCAGGATGTAGACACTTGTATCCTTTGTGTGCTGGACTATAACCAAGGAAAGTGCATTCAATGGATTTGAACTGAAACTTGGGATTATTGTAGGGCCTTAGGTTAGGATAGGCTGCACACTCAAAGACTTTAAGAGAAGAATAATCAGGTTTGATTTTGTACAAGGTTTCAAAAGGAGTAGAACCATTTAGGACTGGTGTAGGTAGTCTATTAATGAGATACACAGCTGTGCTAAAAGCTTCAGTCCAAAATGAACTAGGTAAAGATGATTGGTGAAGCAAGGCTAGTCCAGTCTCAGTTATATGTCTATGTTTCCTTTCTGCAAGCCCATTTTGTTCATGTGTATAAGGACATGAAACACGATGAACTATCCCTTGGTCTTTCAAGTATTCAGTGAAAGCTCTAAACTCTCCTCCCCAATCAGTTTGTAAGGCAAGGATTTTGTGGTTGGTTTGAAGTTCTACTTGTTTCTTGAAATGAATAAAGGTTTGTAATGCATCAGACTTGCTTTTGAGAAAGTAAATCCATGTGTAACGGGTAAAGGTATCTACAAAATGTATGTAATATCTATGTCCCTCTTTTGACAGCATAGGCGCTGGTCCCCACAAATCAGAATGAATTAGTTGAAGAGGTTTTGAGTATTCTGTTTGAGAAGAGGCAAAAGGAAATTTATGTAATTTACTAAGGCAGCAAGATGAACAAAAGGAAAGCTCTTTATTTGGTATTCTGATGTTACAAGAAGTGAGTACATTCTTGACAGTTTGTTCAGAAGCATGGCCCAATCTAACATGCCATTTGTCTAACTCAGAACAAGAATTTAACAAAGAAGAAGTATGGGAACTATGTACAGCAGGTGAAGTAATATTTGGTGACTGAGTTGTTGACACCTTTGCATTGACATATGGTCCTTTTTCAATACGAAATTCATCAAAGACATACAAGCCTTTTCTAACAGTCCCCTTCAAAAGTATTTGATGAGTATCCTGAGATTTAACATAACAAGAGTCAGGATGGAACTCAAAATAGACATAATTGTCTTTTGCAAACTGAGAAACACTCACAAGGTTTTTGGTAATATTTGGAACATGAAGAAGTGAGTTTAGGTGAAGATTTTGATTAGAAAAGCAAGACTTAATCTGAGAATTACCAATGTTTTTAATGAACAAACCTGAGCCATTACCAATGTGCACCTCCTCCTTTCCATTATATGGAGTCTTCTGCACAATGTTAGAGGCATCCACTGTCACATGATTAGTGGCCCCAGAATTAGGATACCATTCTTGATCAATGCCATTGCTGCTGCTGTTAGAAGTGAGCATTGCATAGGGTGTGTTTCTGACACTGCCATTGGCACCATTGGCTGTCTTGTTGAAGTGGCTAGGCACTTGAGCTGGTCCTTGAAAACTTTCATCAAATCTGTGATAACAACTCCAGGACTGATGTCCATATCTCCCACATAATTGACATTGAATGTTGCTTTTATCAGAAAACCTTTCATTTCTACCAGCAAACCGCCCATTGTTGTAACTCCCTTTGCCTCTGAAAAAGTTTCCTCTACCTCCAAACCTTCCTCTATTTGCATACTGACCAGGAAAACTTTGATAACCACTTCGGTTCACATTGTAATTCTGAGGATGTGTAGCAAGATTCACTGTCATAGCTTCTACTTCTTTATGATGCTTCTCAATTCTATTTTCTTGTGCAAGCAATAATGCTTCAATCTCTTCAACTGAATACGGATTAGTTCTAGAAAGAATGGATGTAACAAAACCATCATATTCTGAGGAAAGACCATCAAGAATTACCTCTATATGATCACTTTCTGTAATTGCATGTCCAACTGAAGCCAAAGAATCAACAAGATTCTTGATCTTTAAAAGATAATCAGTGGCTGTCATGGATCCCTTCTTCATAGTCAGCAGCTGCGCCTTGAATTGCTTGATCTTTGCCTTTGTATGAGAAGCAAAGAAAGTTTCCACCTTTTCCCAGACTTGGTACGAAAATTCACATCCTACCATCCTTGTAAGAATGTTTTCTGACATTGTTGACAGCAGCCAAGACAGCAAGAGCTGATCTTGCTTCTTCCAAAGAACATACTGCTGACTCAAGATCCCAAGAACTCTTCCTTGCTCATCTATTGCAAATCTTGATGGCACTTCTTGACCACCACTGATGTATTTCTCTAGTTCATGCCCTCTGATGGCTGCAAGAACTTGTTGTTTCCACAGCAGATAGGAATTGCTGTCTAATTTCACAGAAATAGAATGACTAAAAGAAACTAGTGAAGCATTCAAAGATGCTAAAGAAAACGTATTCATATTCTCTCCCATTGGATCAAAGCTCTGATACCATGTTGAAGTTCTCAAGAATCTTAGAAGGAAGGCGCAAGAAAGAAGAAAGAAAGAAAACTCAGAACTCCTAGATGTAGAAAGTTCTGAAACGTAAATCTGATTCAAATGAATTAATCTACAAATGATGTAGCTGAGATTACAATTTATAGACTAAGACTCAATTACTGAATTACACTAATGTCCCTAAGTAATAAACTCAAGACAAGATTAATAATTCAAGATCACAACCACATGAGACTCCTACTGCACCTGCACCCTAAGCAGCCTTATCTCTAACATAGATAATAGAGAGAAAGGGAGAGAGAGAGATAGACAGAGAGAGGTAAAGTGATGTTTTTGAGGGAGGGAGTGCAAGAGAAAGAAGTTTAAGAGAGAAGGAGGGAGAGAGAAAGAGAAGTTTTGGAGAGAGTGACAAAGATAGAGAGCAAGAGTGAGAAGAGAGAGAGAGGTAGAGGAAGAGAGAGAGTGAGAAAGAGAGAGCGACATAGAGAGAAAGAGAAGTTGTTGAGAGAGAGAATGGGAAAGAAAGAAGTTTAAGAGAGAGAAAGAGAAGTTTTTGAGAGAGATACAGAGATGGAGAGTCAGTGAGAGCAGATAGAGAGAGAGGTAGGGCGAGAGAGAGAGAGAGAGAGTAATAGGCATATAGAGAAAAGGTGAAGCTTTTTGAAGAGAGTGGGAGAGAAAGAAGTTTCAGAGAGAGGGGCCAAGAGAGAGAAGATACAGAGAGAAAGCATCAAATAGAGAGAGAGCATATGAGAGGAAGTTTAAGAGATAAAGAGACAACATATGGGAGAAGTTTTAAGGAGGAGGGAGAGAGAATGAAGTTTTTGGGAGAGCAAGAGAGAGAAGTTTTAGGGACAAAGCTATAGAGAGAGAGAGAGAGGGAAGCTTTAGAAATAATGAAAGAAAGAGAGATAGAGAGAGAAAGAGAAGATTCAGAGATAGAATGCGAAAGAGAGAAAGGTAGAGAGAGAGATAGATAGATTGATAGAGAAAGTGAAGTTTTTTAGAGATAGAGAGGGTGGGAGAGAACAAAGTTTAATAGAGAGGGAAACAGTAGTTTTGGAGAGAGAAAGAGATAGAGAGGGAGTAAGAGATAAAGAGAGAGAGAAGTTTTAGAGAGAGTGAGTGAGAGAGAAAAGTTTAGTGAGAGTGAGTAAGAGAAAGAAGTTTAAGAGAGAGCTAGTGAGAGAGAGAAGTTTTAGAGAGAGCCAGAGAGAAATAAGAGCTTTTATATAGAAAAAGGCACAAAGAGAGAGAAAGAAAAATTGAGTGAGAGAAGTTTTAGGGAGAGATAGAACTTTTATATAGAAAAAGATAGAGAGAGAGAGAGAGAGAAAGAGTGAGAATGTGCGAGCTAGAGAGAGCAAGAGAACATTTAAATAGAAAAAGACAGAGAGAGAGAGAGAGAAGTTTTAGAGCAAGATAGAGATAGAGATGATGATAAAAGCATAGCGGAAACAGCTGATCCAATTCAAATTCTAAGTGGTCCAGTTACAAGAGCTAGAGCTAAAAGATTCAAGGAGGCTTTCAATGGATTGATGTAGAGCATTTGGGTTGAGGAGTGCTTTTTAAGGCCCAAATACTTAGACTCAAGTGCAAACCAAGGGTGGATTTCGTTGGTCTAAGTGGTGGAGTAATTTCAGCCTTTTTCGAAAGCCCATACACTTGGAAGGATTAATTTTAGCTTTTTTATTGAAGCCCATACACTTGGAAGGATTACTTTCAGCTCAAGCATGTGGATTTGAGAGAATCAAGGAGATTAGATTTGGCTGATTATTACCCAGCAAATTTGGGATCACTTTCCTTTTCTTATGGGATTTGGTCAGCCTTTTGGAGTATCATTTCAGCAATTATTGCATTGGGCTGATTATTTGGCTAATTATTCTCTTGTAAAGGCTGGCATGCCATAATTATAGGGATTACCTTCCTTTTTGCTATTTGTTTCCTTTTTCAAATTGTAATAACTCAGCCTATATATATGTATACCAAGGCTGAGAAGTTCAGATCAGTTTTCTACATAAAAGTTGAGAGTTTTCTCTTTGATTCTTTGAAGAACTTTCCGAACTTATCAAGAACTTGTTCTTATGGCGTTCATCCGACTTATCAAATGGATTACCATCCCGTTTGTGGCGTCTACACATACCAAGGTTCGTGTTTTCTTATAAACATCGGGTCGAGGTTTCCACCTACAAAATCTGATTGTAGAACAGTTTTGGGAATCAATTTCTTTGACGTATCTTGTTATTCTTGGTGGCGTTCACATCAAGAGAGCAAGAGAGAGATGATAGAGAGAGCAAGCATATGAAGAAATTTTAGAGGAGGAGAGAGACAGAGAGATTGAAGTTTTAGGGAGAGTGAGAGAGAGAGAAGTTTTAGGGAGAGAGCTTGAGAGAGAGGGAAGCTTGAGAAAGAATGAAAGTGAGAGACAGAGAGAGAAAGAGAAGATTTGGAGAGAGAGTGTGACAAAGAGAGAGAGGGAGAGGCAGAGAGACAAAGAGAGGTAAAGTGAAGTTTTTGAGAGAGAGAAAGAGATGTGGTCAGAGAGACAAAGCAGGAGAGCAAGACAGAGAAGATAGAGAGCGGAAGGGAGAAAAGGGGGAAGAGAAAATGGTGGGGAGAGAAAGTGAGCAAGAATGTTAGGCAGAGAGAGTGTGTGTGAGTGTTGCAGAGAGCAAGAGAGAGAGAGAGTGATATTGAGAGAGAGTGCAGGAGAGAGAAATTTCAGAGAGAAAGGACAGCATATGACAGAAGTTTTAGCAGAGGAAAGGGAGAGACAGAGAGAGTGAAGTTTTCAGGAGGGTGAGAGGAGAGAAGTTTTAGAGAGACAAAAGAGAGAGAGATGGGAGAGAAAGAGAGAGAAGAGAGAGACAAAGGGAGACAGAGGGAGAGTGTGTATATGTGTGTTGGGGAGGGAGAAAAAGAGATAGAGCTGGTGAGACACAAATTTTAGATAAAGAGTGAAAGAGATAGATAGAAGTTTTTGAGAGAAAGTGAAAAAAGTTCTCAACAAAGAGAGAAGTTTTAGAGTGAGAGGTAGGTGTTGGGGAAAGTGAGAGCAAGAGAGAGAATTCTAGAGAGAGTGAGTGACAAAGAAGTTTAAGAGAGAACTAGAGAGGGGGAACTTTTATATAGAAAAAAATAGGTTGAGAGAGAGAGAGTGGGAGAGAGAGAAAGAGAAGTTTTGGAGAGAGAGATTGAGAGGTCAGGCAAGAGAGAGAAGAGAGAGTGAGGTAGAGAGAGACAGAGATGTAGAGAAAGAGAGAGTGTGTGTGAGAGAGAAAGAAGTTTTAGAGAGAACTATAGAGAGAGAGAGAACTTTTATATAGAAAAAGATAGGCAGAGAGAGTGCAAGAGAAAGAGGTTTAAGAGACAGAGAAAGAGAAGTTTTGGAGAGAAAGATTAAGGGGTAGAGCAAGAGAGGGAAGAGAAAGAGAGAGTGTAGGTTGGGGAAGGAGAAAGAGAGAGATAGACTTTTAGACAAATTTTAGACAAAGAGAGAAAGAGACAGACAGAAGTTTTTGAGAGAAAGTGAAAGAAGTTTTGAACAAAGAAAGTTTTAGAGAGAAAGGGAGGTGTTAGGAAGATCAAGAGCATGTGACAGAGATGCTTTGGAGAGAACTAGAGAGTGAGAAGTTTTATATAGAATAAGATAGAGAGAGAGTGAGCAATATCAAGAGAGTATGGGGGAGAGAGAAGTTTTAGAGTGAGAGAGAGCATATGACAGAGGTTCCAGACAGAGAGAGAAGCATATTAGAAAAGTTTTAGAAGAGGAAAGAGAGAGAGAGAGAGAGAGGAATGAAAGAAAGAGAGACAGCAAGAGAGAAAGAGAAGATTTAAAGAGAGAGACAGAGAGACAGAAAGAAAGATGGAGGGAGAAAGTGAAGTTGTTAAGAGAGAGTGGGAGGGAAAGAAGTTTAAGAGAAAGGAGAGGACAAGAGAGAGAAAGAGAAGATTTAGAGAGAGAGACAAAGAGGGAGAGTATGAGAGAGAAGACAGAGTGAGGCAGAGAGAGATAAAGTGAAGTTTTCGAGAGAGAGAATGACAAGTTTTCACAAGAGAGACAGAGAGGAAGAGCAAGAGAGTGAAGATAGATAAAGAGATAGAGAGAAAGAGAGAGAGAGGTAGAGAAAAAGAGAATGAGAGAGAGAGAAAGGGAGGGAGAAATAGGGAGAGAGTGAATGGTGGAGGGAGAAAGTGAGAGAGATTGTTGGCCAGAGAGAGATTGTGAGTGCAGGGGAGAGAAAGAGAGAGAGTGAGAGAGCAAGAGACAGAAGTTTTAGAGAGAGAGGGAGGTGTTGGGGTAAGCACAAGAGAGGGAGAGAGAAGTTTCAAAGAGAGCAAGTTAGAGAGAAGTTTTAGAGAACTAGAGAGAGACACAGAGAGAGCGAGTCAAAGAGAGAGAGTGTTGGGAGGAGAGAAGTTTTAGAGCAAGGGACAGCATATTACAAAAGTTTTAGAGGAAAGGGAAAGACTAAGAAAGTTTTAGGGAGGGTGAGACAGAGAGAGAAGTTTTGGGCAAAGAGACTAAGAGGGAGAGCAAGAGAGAGAAAGAGAGAGAAAATAGTGGGGGGAGAGAGTGAGAGAGATTGTTGGGCAGAGACTGAGGTGTGTGAATGTTAGGGAGGGTAAGAGCATGAGCAAGAGTGAGAGAGAGAAAGAGAGAGGGGGAAAAGTTTCAGAGAGAAAGGTAGAGAGAGGAAGAGTGTGTGTGTGTGTGTGTGTGTTGGGGAAAGAGAGAGAGAGAGATAGAGTTAGTGAGACACAAATTTTAGACAAGGAGAAAAAGAGATAGGTAGAAGTTTTTGAGAGAATGCAAAAAAATTTGTAAAGAAAGGGAGAGGTTTTAGAGAGAGAGAAGTGTTAGGAAGATCGAGAACAAGAGAGAAAGAGGAGTTTTAAAAAGAACTAGAGAGAGAGAAAGATCTTTTATATAGAAAGGGAGAGATGCACATAAGAGAAAAGTTTTAGAGGAGGACAGAGAGAGAGTGTGAAGCTTTAGGGTGGATGAGAAAGAGAAAGGTTTTAGAAAGATTAAGAGTGAAGTTTGAAGGAGAGAGCTAGAGAGAGAGGGAAGCTTTAGAAAGAATGAAAGCCAGAGAGACATAGAGAGAGGAAAGAGAGAGACAAACAGACAGACAAAAACAGAAAGTGAAGTTGTTGAGAGAGAGTGGGAGAGAAAGAAGTTTAAAAGAGAGAGAGAGGGTGAGAGAGAGAAAGAAAAACTTTGGAGAGAGAGATAGACCAGTAGAGTAGGGGAGAGAAGATAGAGTGAGGGAGAGAGAAAGTGACATAGAGAGAGAGAGAGAGATATGAGAAAAGTTTTAATGGAGGAGAGAAAGAAGGGGAGAGAGAGAGAGAGAGAGAAGTTTTAAGGAGAGAGCTAAAGAGAGAGGGAACTTTAGAAAGAATGAAAGAGATAGAGACAGAGAGAGAAAGAGCAGATTTGTAGAGAGAGAGATAGAGAAGTTTCAGAGAGAGACAAAGAGGGAAAGAGAGAGCCATATGGCTACATAGAGAGAGAAAGTAAAGTTTTTGAGAGAGAGTGGCAGAGAAAGAATTTTAAGAGAGAGAGAGGTAGAGAGAAAGAGAGAGATTGTTTGGCTGGGAGAGAGAGGAGTATGTGAGTGTTGGGGAGAGCAATAGAGACAGAATGAGAAGATTTGGAGAGAGAGAGAGAGAGAGAGAGAGGGAGAGAGAGACAAAGGGATAAAGTGAAGTTTTAAGGGGAAGAGTGGGAGAGAAAGAGGTTTAAGTGAGAGAGAAATTGAGATTGAGGGGGGAGTTAGGTAGAGACCATATAGAGAGAGATGTAGAGAGAGAGAGAGGAAGGGAAAGATAGGGAGAAGTTTTAGAAAGAGCGACATGGAGAGAAGGTTTAGAAAGAGAGGGAGAGTGCATGTGTATGGGAGGAGGCGAGAGAAATAGAGTTAATGAATGACAAATTTTAGACAAAGAGAGAACAAGGCAGATAGAAGTTTTTGAGAGAAAGCAAAACAAGTTTTAAACAAAGAGAGAAGTTTTGGAGAGAGAGGGATGTTGGGGAGAGTGAGAGTGAGAGAGAGAAAAGTTTTAGAGAGAGCAACAGAGAGAGAAGTTTTGGAGAGAGTGACCGACATTGAAATTTTAGAGAGAATGAGAGAAAGAGAACTTTTATATAGAAAAAAGGTAAAGAGAGAGAAAGATAGAGACAGAGACCTGCAGCAAGAGTGAGAGTGAAGATTAGGGTGGGCAAGAAAGAGAAGTTTTAGAGAGAGTGTGGGAGAGAAGTTTTAGGGAGAGAGCTAGAGGAGAAATCTTTAGAAGGAATGAAAGAAAGAGAGACAGAGAGAGAAAGAGACAGACAAATAGATAAACAAACAAATAAAGAGAGAAAGTGAAGTTGTTGAGAGAGAGAATACGAGAGAAAGAAGTTTAAGAGAGAGAGGGGAAGAGAAAGAAATAGAACTTTTGGAGAGAGAGATGGAGAGGGAGAGTAGGAAAGAGAAGATAGAGAGTTAGAGAGAAGTTTTAAAGATAGGCAGAGACACAGACAAATAAATAGAGAAAAAGAGAGAAGTTTTAAAGAGAGAGATGACAAATAAAGAGAGAAAGTGAAGTTTTGGAGAGAGAGTGTGGGAGAGAAAGAGATGTATTGGAGAGAGAGACAGAAAGGGAGAGCAACAAAGAGAAGATAGAGAGAGGTAGAGAAAACAAATGCAAAGAGTGAAAGAGGGAGTGAGAGAAAGACATAAAGAGAGAGAGCAAATTTTAGAGAGGGTGAGAGAGATAGAGAAGTATTAGAGAGAGATTACAAGACAGAGATAGGCAGACAGATAGACAGAGAGAAAAAGTGAAGTCATTTACAGAGAATGGAAGAAAGAAGCTTAAAAGAGAGAGAAAGATAAGTTTTGGGGAGAGAGATAAAAAGGGGGAGCAAGAGAGAGAAGATAGAGAGAGAGTGAGACAGAGGGAGAGAGAGAGGTATAGAGAGAGTGAGAGAGAGAGGGAGAGAGAAAGAGAAGTTTTCTAGGGAGACTACAAGAGAGATAGAGAAAGCAAAACAAAGAGAGATAAAGTGATGTTTTTTGGAGAGAGAGTGGGAAAGAAAAAAGTTTTGGAAAGAGAGACTGAGGGGAGAGATGTAGAGAGAGAGAAACAGAGAGAGATTGTTGGACAGGAAGAGAGAGAGTGAGTGTGAGTGTTAGGGAGAGAAGGAGAAGATTTGGGCGGGAGAGAGAGATAGAGTTAGTGAGAGATAAATTTTAGATAGAGAATGAGATAGACAGAAGTTTTTGAGAGATAGCAATAGAAGTTTTAAACAAAGAGAGAAGTTTTAGAGAGAGAAGGGGTGTTGGGAAGAGTGAGAGTGAGAGAGAGAGAAAGAAGTTTCAAAAAGAGCAAATGACAGAGAAGTTATAGAGAGAACAAGACAGAGGGAGAGAGAACTTTCATATAGAGAAAAATAAAGAGAGAGAAAGATAGAGATAGAGATAGAGACTCAGAGTGAGATATAGACAATCAAAAAAACAGAAATTTTAAAGAGATAGAAAGACAGACAAATAGAGAGAGAAAGTGAAGTTTTCTAGTGAGAAAAGTATTGGAGAGAGAGATAGATAGACAGACAGAGAGAGGAAGTGAAGCTTTTAGAGAGAGAGTGGGAGAGAGAAAGATAAGTTTTGGGGAGAGAGATGAGAGGGAGAGCAAGAGAGAGAAGATAGAGAGGTTGAGAGAGTGAGAGTGAAAGAGAGAGAGGTTGAGCGAGAGCAAGCTAGAGAGAGAAGGAGAGAGAAAGAGAAGTTTTTGAGGGAGACTGCAAGAGAGACAGAGAGCAAAATAGAGAGAGACAGACTGAGAGATATAAACTCATGTTTTTGAGAGAGAGTGGAAAGAAAGAAATTTAAGAGAGAGAGGGGGAAGGCAGAGAGAAAGAGAAGTTTTGAAAAGAGAGACTGAGAGGGAGAGATGTAGACACAGAGAGAGAGAGAGAGAGAGAGAGAGAGAGAGATTGTTGGGCAGGGAGAGAGAAAGTATGTGGGTGTTGGGGAGAGCAAGAATGAGAAAAGTAAAGTTGTTGAGAGAGTGGTAGAGAAAGAAGTTTAAGGGAGAGAGAGGGAGAGATAGAGTTAGTGAAAGACAAATTTTAGACCAAGAGCGAAAGAGACAGACAAAAGTTTTTGAGAGAAAGCAAACGAAGCTTTTAAACAAAGGGAGAAGTTTTGGAGAGAGAGGGAGGTGTTGGGAAGAGCAAGAGGGAGAGAGAGAGAGAGAAAGAGATAGCTTATGAGAGAGTTTTAGAGATAGACAATGTGTGGGAGAAGTTTTGGAGGAGGGGGGACTAAGAACAAGAAGTTTTAGGGGAGAGCTAGAGAGAAAGGGATCTTTAGAAAAAATGAAACTGTGGGGGAGAGTGACACAGAGGGAAAGAAAGAGAACATTTGGAGAGGGAGGGGATTTTGAGAGAGGTTGCAAGAGAGAGAGGCAGACAGAGGGAGAAAGAGAAGATTTTGAAAGAGAGAGTGGGAGAGAAAGAAGTTTAAGACAGAGAGAAGGAGAAGTTTTGGAGAGAGAGATAGAGAGGGAGAAGATAGAGAGAAAGTGAAGTTGTTTAGATAGAAAGTGGGAGACAAAGAAGTTTAAGAGAGAGAGGGTGAGAGAGACAAAGAGAAGTTTTGGAGAGAGAGAAAGAGAGGGAGAGTAGGAGAAAGAAGACAGAAAGAGAAGTTTTAGGAAGAGAGCTAGAGACAGAGGGAAGCTTTAGAAAGAATGAACACAAGAGAGAGAGAGAGATAGAGAGAAAGAGAAACATTTAGAGAGAGAGAGAGAGAGAGAGAGAGACTGAGAGAGAAAGTGAAAGTGAAGGTTTTGGGAGAATGAGTGGGAGACAAAGAAGTTTAAGAGAGAAAGGGGGAGAGAGAAAGAGAATTTTGCAAAGAGATAGAAAGGGAGAATAGGAGAGAGAAGATAGAGAGAGATAGAGGCAGAAAGAGTGTTAGGGAGGGGGAGAGATAGATAGAGAGAGAGGGAAGCTTTGGAAAGAATGAAAGAGAGAGAGAAGGAAAAGATTTGGAGAGAGAGAGAGACAAAGAGAATTTTAGAGGGAGACTGCAAGAGAGAAAGAGAGAGCAAAATAGAAAGAGAGAGAGAAGATTTAGAGAAGGACTGCAAAAGAGGGAGAGATAGACAGCCCAAGAGATAAAGTGAAGTTTTTGAGAGAGAGAGAGTGGGAGAGTAAGAAATTTAAGAGAGAGAAAGAGAAGATTTGAGAGACTGAGAGGGAGAACAAGAGAGAGGTTATAGTGAGAGTGGTAGAGAGAGTGAGAGATAGAGTTGAGAAAGAGAGAAAGAGATAGAGCAAGAGTGATGTGAACCCTACCAAGAATAACAAGACCCAACAATAAAATTTATTCCCAAAACTATTTTATGATCAGATTTGTAGGTGGAAACCTCGACCTACTATTTATAAGAAAACACAAACCTTGGTATATGGAAATACCACAAACAAGATGGTGAATCATTTGATAAGTAGAGAGAGATGTAAAGAGAAGGAGAGAGAGAGAGAGAGAGGAAGGGAAAGATAGGGAGAAGTTTTAGAAATAGCGACATGGAGAGAAGGTTTAGAGAGAGAGAGGGAGAGTGCATGTGTATGGAGGGAGGGGAGAGAAATAGAGTCAATGAGAGACAAATTTTAGACAAAGAGAGAATGAGGCAGATAGAAGTTTTTGAGAGAAAGTAAAACAAGTTTTAAACAAAGAACTTTTGGAGAGAGAGGGATGTTGGGGAGAATGAGAGTGAGAGAGAGAAAAGTTTTGGAGAGAGCAACAGAGAGAGAAGTTTTAGAGAGAGTGTCCAACATTGAAATTTTAGAGAGAATGAGAGAGAGAGAAAACTTTTATATAGAAAAAAAGTAAAGAGAGAGAAAGATAGAAACAGAGAAAAGACAGCAAGGGTGAGAGTGAAGCATTAGGGTGGGTAAGAAAGAGAAGTTTTAGAGAGTGTGTGGGAGAGAAGTTTTAGGGAGAGAGCTAGAGGGGAAATCTTTAGAAGGAATGAAAGAAAGAGAGACAGAGAGAGAAAGAGACAGACAAATAGATAAACAAACAAATAAAGGGAGAAAGTGAAGTTGTTGAGAAAGAGAATCGGAGAGAAAGAAGTTTAAGAGAGAGAGGGGGGGAGAGAGAGAAATAGAACTTTAGGGGAGAGAGAGAGTTAGAGAGAGATGTTTTAAAGATAGGCAGAGAGACAGACAAATAAATAGAGAAAAAGATAAAAGTTTTAAAGAGAGAGATAGACAGATAGAGAGAGAAAGTGAAGTTTTGGAGAGAGGGTGTGGGAGAGAAAGCGATGTATTGGAGAGAGAGACAGAGAGGGAGAGCAACAAAGAGAAGATAGAGAGAGGTAGAGAGAGACAAAGGCTAAGAGTGAAAGAGGGAGTGAGAGAAAGACATAAAGAGAGAGAGAAAATTTTAGAGAGAGCAAGAGAGATAGAGAAGTTTTAGAGAGAGATAAATAGACAGATAAACGAGAGAGACAGTGAAGTCTTTTATAGAGAATGGGAGAAAGAAGCTTAAAAGAGAGAAAAAGATAAGTTTTGGGGAGAGAGACAAAGAGGGAGAGCAAGAGAGAGAAGATAGAGAGAGAGTGAGAGTGAGACAGAGGGAGAGAGAGAGGTATAGAGAGAGTGAGAGAGAGAGGGAGAGAGAAAGAGAAGTTTTCTAGGGAGACTACGAGAGAGATAGACAAAGCAAAACAGAAAGAAATAGAGAGAGACAAAGTGATGTTTTTTGGAGAGAGAGTAGGAAAGAAAGAAGTTTTCTCTTTGTCTTTCTCTCCCTCTGTGTGTCTTTTCTATATAAAAGTTCTCTCTTTCTCTCTCTAAAACTTCTCTCTCTCCTTCTCTCTCTTAATCTTCTTTCTCTCCCACTCTCTACCTCAAAAACTCCACTTTCTCCCTCTGTCTCTATCTATCTATTTGTCTCTCTCTCTCACGGGCTCTCTCTATCTATCTCTCTCTCCAAATCTTCCCTTTCTATCTCTCTTACCTATTTGTTTGTCTGTCTGTCTATCTCTTCTCTCTCTCTCTCTCTATTTTCACTCTCTCTTGCTCGTAGTCTGCCTAAAAAGCTTCTCTTTCCCTCTCTCTCCCCCTCCCAAACACTTTGTCTTTCTCTACCTCTCTCTCAATCTTCTCTCTCCTATTCTTCCTCTCTTTCTCTCTCTCTCTCACCCTTCTCTCTCTTAAACTTCTTTCTCTCTCCCTCTCTCTCAACAACTTCACTTTCTCTCTCTGTCTCTCTCTCTTTCATTCTTCCTAAACCTTTCCCCTCCCTCTCTAGCTCCTCCCAAGAACTTCTCTCTCTCTAAAACTTCTTTCTTTCTTGCTCTCTCTAAAATTCTTCCTCTCTTGCTCTCCCTAAAACCTCACTCTCTCTCTCTTTCTTCCAATAAAACTTCTCTCATACATTCTCTCTCTCTATCTTAAACTTCTCTCATATGCTCTCTCTCTAGGTTGCTCTCTCTCTTGCTTGTTCTCTCATTCTGACTCTTTCTCTACCTCTCTATCTTTCTCCCCAAAACTTCTTTTACTCTTTCTTTCTCCCTCTCTCTCTCTCAATCTCTCAAAAACTTCACTTCACTTTCTCTCTCTGTCTATCTCTTTCTCTACCTCTCTCTATCTTCTCTCTCTTACTCTCCCCCTCTATCTCTCTTTCCCTCTCCCTCTCAACAACTTTACTTTCACTCTCTGTCTCCCTGCCCAAATCTCTCTATCAACAATTTCACTTTTTCTCTCTATTTGTCTTTCTCTTTCTCTCTCTCTTTCCTTCTATCTCTATCTCTTTCTCTCTTTCACCACTCTCTTTTCTCTCTCTTAAACTTCTTTCTCTCCCACACTCTTTCTGAAAAACTTCACTTTCTTTGTTTGTCAGTCTATCTATCTCTTTGTCTCTCTCTCTCTCTCTCTCTCGTAGTCTCTCTCTAGAACTCCTCTCTCTCTCTCTTTCTCTCTCTCTCTCTCTCTCTCTCTCTCTCTCTCTCCATCTCTCTTTCTTTCATTCTTTCTAAAGCTTTTCTCTAGCTCTCTCCCTAAAACTTCTCTCTCTCTTTCCCTAATGCTTCACTCGCTTTTGCTCTTGTCCTATTAAACTTCTGTCATCCACTGTCTCTCTCTCTCTGAAACCTTTATCATATGTTCTCTGTGTCTCTCACTCTAAAACTTCTCTCTCTTGCTAGAATGCTCTCTCTCTTCCCCTCTCTGTGTCTCTCTTTTTATATAGAAGTTCTGTTTCTCTATCTCTCTAGTTGTTTCTAAAATTTCTTTGTTACTTGCTCTCTCTAGAACTTCCCTCTCACTATAAAAATTCTCTCTTTGCCTAAAATTTGTCTCTCACTAACAATATCTCTCTTTGCCCAAAATTTGTCTCTCACTAACAATATCTCGCTTTCTCTCTCTGCCTACCACACACACTCTCTCCCTCTCTCTAAATCATCTTTCCACATTGCTCTCTCTAAAACTTCTCTCCTCACTCTCTCTCTTCCCTGCCCTAACAGTCTTGTTCTCTCTTTCTCTACATCTCTATCTCAATCTTCTGTCTCTTGCTCTCCCTCTTAGTCTCTCTCTCCAAAACTTCTCTTTCTCTCTCTCTCCCTCTCTCTCTTAAACTTCTTTCTCTCCCACTCTCTCTTTCAAAAACTTCACATTCTCTCTTTGTCTGTCTATCTGTCTCTTTCTCTTTCATAGTCTCTCTCTAGAACTTCTCTCTCTCTCTCCAAATCTTCTCTTTCTGTCCCTCTTGTCTCTCAGTCAGTCAGTTTGTCTCTCTCTAAAACTTTTCCTTCTCTCTCTCTCTTTCTCTGTGTGTTTTGCTCTCTCTCTCCCTCTCTCTCGCAATCTCTCCCAAAAACTTCTCTTTCCCCCTCTCACTATCTCTCTCCCCTTCCCCAGCACACACTCTTTCTCTATCTTCTCTCTCCTACACTCCCTCTCTGTCTCTCTCCAAAACTTCTCTTTCTCACTCTTCCCCCTCTCTTAAATTTCTTTCTCTCCCACTCTCACTCACAACAACTTCACTTTCTCTTTGTCTCTCTATCTCTCTTTCTTTCATACTTTTTAAAGCTTCCACCTCCCTCTCTAAAACTTCTCTCTCTCTCTTGCTCTTCCTCTCTCTCTCTCCAAAATTTCTCCTTCTCTCCCTCCTTCTCTCTCTTAAGCTTCCTTATCTCCCATTCTCTCACTCAAAAACTTCACTTTCTCTCTCTCTCTCTCTTAGTCTTTGTCTCAACCTCTCTATCTTCTCTGTCTTGCTCTATTGCTCTATTTCTCTCTCTAAAACTTCTTGTTCTCTTCCTCCCTCTATCTCTATCTTTTAAACTTTTTTCTCTCCCACTCTCTCAAAAACTTCACTTTCTCTCTGTCTATCTCTCTTTCCCCCTTTCCCTCTATCTCTTTCTGTTTCTCTCTCTCTCTATCTCTCTTCCTTTCATTCTTTCTAAAGCATCCTTCTCCCTCTCTAGCTCTCTCCCTAAAACTTCTATCTCTCTCTGAAGCTTCTTCTCCTCTGTTAAAGTCTTCACTTTCTCTCTTCTTTTTTCTGTCACTTTCTCTATCTTCGCTCTCCTACTCGCCCTCTCTCTCCCCAAAACTTCTCTTTCTCTCTGAAAATCTTCACTATCTCTTGCTCTCTCTCCCTAAAACTTAGTCCCTTGCTTTCTCTCTCTCTCATGCTCTCTTTGAAACTTCTCTCATATCTGTCTCTCTCTCTCTCCACTTCTTTCACACACTCTCTCTATCTTCTCTCTCTTGCTCTCTATCTTTGTCTCTTGCTCATAGTGTCCTTCTAAAACTTCTCTTTCCCTCATCTATCTCTCTTCCCTCCCCAACACACACTCTCTCTCTTTCTCTACCTCTCTCTATCTTCTCTCTCCTATTCTCCCTCTCTGTCTCTCTTTTCAAAACTTCTCTTTCTCTCTCTCCCCCTCTCTCTTGTAAACTTCTTTCTCTCCCACTCTCTCTCTAAACAAGTTCACTTTCTTTCTGTCTCTCTCTCTCTCTCCAAATCTTCTCCTTCCCTCACTCTGTCTATCTTTCTTTCATTCTTTCTAAAGCTTCCCCCTACCTCTCTAGCTTTCTCCCTAAAGCTTCACTCTCTCTCTCCCCTCCATTAAAACTTCTCTCATATGCTATCTCTCTCTCTTAAACTTCTCTCATATGCTCTCTCTCTATGTCTCTATCTCTCTCTTACACTCTCTCTCGCTCTTTCTCTCACTCTCTATGTCTCTTTCTCTCTGTTAGAGAAAAGGGTGCAGTTAGGTGCAGTTCAGCATGTGTTAAGGTGCAGTTCATCATATGTTAGGGAGTCACGTCATTCTAGTGCTGATAGCAATCTATTAGTCTTGTTTTCAGTTTATTAAGTTAGGGACATTAGTATAATTCAGTAATTGAGTCCTAGCCTATATATTGTAATCTCAGCTACATCATTTGTAGAATAATTCATTGAATCAGATTTTCATTTCAGAGCTTTCACATCTACAAGTTCTGAGCTTTCTTTCTTTCTTTCTTCTTCTGAGGTTCTTGAGAATTTCAACATGGTATTAGAGCTTTGATCTAATGGGAGAGAATATGAATTCGTTTTCTTTAGCATCTCTGAATGCTTCATTAGTTTCTTTTAGTCATTCTATTTCTGTGAAATTAGACAGCAATTCCTATCTACTCTGGAAACAACAAGTTCTTGCAGCCATCAGAGGGCATGAACTAGAGAAATACATCAGTGGTGGTCAAGAAGTGCCATCAAGATTTGTAGTACATGAGCAAGGAAGAGTTCTTGGGATCTTGAGTCAGTAGTATGTTCTTTGGAAGAAGCAAGATCAGCTCTTGCTATCTTGGCTTCTGTCAACAATGTCAGGAAGCATTCTTACAAGAATGGTGGGATGTGAATACTCGTACCAGGTTTGGGAAAAGGTAGAAACTTTCTTTGCCTCTCATACAAAGGCAAAGATCAAGCAATTCAAGGCGCAGCTACAGACTATGAAGAAGGGATCCATGACAGCTACTGAGTTTCTTTTAAAGATCAAGAATCTTGTTGATTCTTTGGCTTTAGTTGGTCATGTAATTACAGAAAGTGACCATATAGAGGTAATTCTTGATGGTCTTTCCTCAGAATATGATGGTTTTGTTACATCCATTCTCTCTAGAACTGATCCGTATTCAGTAGAAGAAATTGAAGCATTATTGCTTGCACAAGAAAATAGAATTGAGAAGCATTATAAAGAAGTAGAGGCCATGACAGTGAATCTTGCTACACATCCTCAGAATTACAATGTAAACCAAAGTGGTCATCAATGTTTCCCTGGTCAATATGCAAATAGAGGAAATTTTTTCAGAGGCAGAGGAAGTTATAACAATGGGCGGTTTGCTGGTAAGAATGGAAGGTTTTCTGATAAAAGTAACATTCAATGTCAATTATGTGGGAGATATGGACATCAGTCTTGGAATTGTTATCACAGATTTGATGAAAGTTTTCAAGGACTAGCTCAAGGCTCAAGCCACCTCAGCAAGACAGCCAATGGCAGTATCAAAAACACACCCTATGCAATGCTCACTTCTAAAAGCAGCAGTAATGGCAATGATCAAGAATGGTATTCTGATTCTGGAGCCACTAATCATGTGACAGTGGATGCCTCTAACATTGTGCAGAAGACTCCATATAATGGAAAGGAGAAGGTGCACATTGGTAATGGCTCAGGTTTGTTCATTAAAAACATTGGTAATTCTCAGATTAAGTCTTGCTTTTATCTTGTGAGTGTTTCTCAGTTTGCAAAAAGACAATTATGTCTATTTTGAGTTCCATCCTGACTCTTGTTATGTTAAATCTCAGGATACTCATCAAATACTTTTGAAGGGGACTGTTAGAAAAGGCTTGTATGTCTTTGATCAATTTCATATTGAAAAAGAACCGTATACCACTGCAAAAGTGTCAGCAACTCAGTCACCAAATGTTACTTCACCTGTTGTACATAGTTCCCATACTTCTTCATTGTTAAATTCTTGTTCTGAGTTAGACAAATGGCATGTTAGATTGGGCCATGCTTCTGTACAAGCTGTCAAGAGTGTACTCACTTCTTGTAACATCAGAATACCAAATGAAGAGCTTTCCTTTTGTTCATCCTGTTGTCTTAGTAAAATACATAGATTTCCTTTTGCCTCTTTTCAAACAGAATACTCAAAACCTCTTCAACTAATTCATTCTGATTTGTGGGGACCAGCACCAGTGCTGTCAAAAGAAGGACATAGATATTACATCCATTTTGTGGATACTTTCACCCGCTACACATGGATTTACTTTCTTAAAAGCAAGTCTGATGCATTACAGACCTTTATTCATTTCAAGAAACAAGTAGAACTTCAAACCAACCACAAAATCCTTGCCTTACAAACTGATTGGGGAGGAAAGTTTAGAGCTTTCACTGAATACTTAAAAGACCAAGGGATAGTTCATCGTGTTTCTTGTCCTTATACACATGAACAAAATGGGCTTGCAGAAAGGAAACATAGACATATAACTGAGACTGGACTAGCCTTGCTTCACCAATCATCTTTACCTAGTTCATTTTGGACTGAAGCCTTTAGCACAGCTGTGTATCTCATTAATAGACTACCCACCCCAGTCTTAAATGGTTCTACTCCTTTTCAAACCTTATACAAAATCAAACCTGATTATTCTTCTCTTAAAGTCTTTGGGTGTGCAGCCTATCCTAACCTAAGGCCCTACAATAATCCCAAGTTTCAGTTCAAATCCATTGAATGCACCTTTCTTGGTTATAGTCCAGCACACAAAGGATACAAGTGTTTGCATCCTGATGGGAAAACAATTATATCTAGAGATGTCATATTTGATGAAAGTAGTTTTCCATTCAAGAACAGCAAGGGTTCCTCACAGCAGTCACTTTCTAGTAACAAGTCACATTTTGTTTCTCCTCCACCTTCAGCCATACCTCCTATTCTATCATTCTCTAATGCAAGACATCCTCAGAATACCAATGCATTTGCTGAACAAACAAATAACTCATGTGCATCTGCTAATAATACCAATATTATGGATTCTTTGCAACATGTTTTAGGTCCCTCTATAGAATTTGAAGTTCTGCAACGTCCATCTCAGAATGTCCACCCAATGGTGACCCGTAGCAAAGCAAGGGCACTTAAATCAAACAATCACTCAATGGTGACTGGTAGCAAAGCAAGAGGAACTGTACCAACAGTACTTACTGTCTCTAGAGAGCCTCAAACTGTTGAAGAAGCTCTTAGTATACCAGAATGGAAGTGTGCCATGGATCTTGAGTATGCAGCACTCATGAGCAACAAGGAATGGAGTTTAGAAGCTTTACCCAAAGATAGGAGGCCTATAGGGTGCAAATGGGTGTTTAAAGTTAAAGAAAATCTAGATGGTACTGTCAACAAATATAAAGCAAGATTAGTTGCCAAAGGGTATAATCAAGAGGCAGGAGTTGATTTTCATGAAGTTTTCAGTCCAGTAGTAAAACCAGTCACAATTCGGGTTCTTCTTACTTTGGCCTTATCAAAAGGGTGGAACATCCATCAAATAGATGTTAATAATGCATTTTTAAATGGTGATTTGAATGAAGATATATACATGCTGCAGCCTCCTGGATATGAATCAGCTGACTCATCTCAAGTTTGCAAGCTTCATAAGGCTCTCTATGGCCTCAAGCAAGCTCCTCGTGCATGGTTTCAAAAATTGTCTGAAGCTTTACTTGATCTTGGTTTTACCAAGGTAAAATGTGATTCTTCCTTGTTTCTTCAGGTTACTTTCCATCATTCTCTCTATGTTTTGGTCTATGTGGATGATATTTTGATTACTGGATCTTCACCAACTTTGATTCAGCACTTGATTGATCAACTGAATGCAAAGTTCTCATTAAAGGATCTTGGGAAACTTAAATACTTCTTAGGTATTGAAGTTACTTACAGTTCTGCTGGTGCAATATACCTATCTCAGTCCAAATACATTAAGGATCTTCTTACTAGAGCTGGTATGCAAGGTGCGAAGTCTATGCCCTCTCCTATGGCCTCAACTCCAAATATCTCAGCTAGTAGTGGTTCTCCTATTTCTGATTAAGCTGCATACAGATCACTTGTGGGAGCATTACAATATATTACCATTACTAGACCAGAATTATCATATAGTGTAAACAAAGCATGTCAATTTATGCACTGCCCTACAAATGTACATTGGAGGTTGGTTAAACGAATATTGAGATATCTAGCAGGCACCATATGTCATGCTCTAGTTCTCCAAAGGTCATCTGCTCCTGAGCTCACTGCCTTTTGTGATGCTGATTGGGCATCAGACATTGATGATAGGCGTAGCACCTCAGGTTTTTGTATTTATCTTGGTCCTAATCTCATTTCTTGGTCTTCTAAAAAGCAAGCAACAGTGTCTAGATCAAGTACTGAAGCAGAATATAGAAGTCTTACAAGTACAGTGGCAGAATTGGCTTGGCTGCAGTCTCTACTCAGAAAACTCAGCATTTAATTACCAAAAGTTCCTAAACATATATTGTGACAATATGAGCACAGTCAGCTTATCAGCAAATCCGGTCCTTCATTCAAAGACTAAACATATTGAGCTAGATCTTTATTTTGTTCGTGAAAAGGTCAACAATAAAGAAATTGAAGTCTATCATATTCCGTCCCTTGATCAAACAGCAGATATCTTTACCAAAGCAGTCTCAACTTCAAGGTTTCTTCAACTTAGAGACAAGCTCAGTGTCATTCCTCTTCCAAGTCATGCCACTGATCTTGAGGGGGGATGTTAGAGAAAAGGGTGCAGTTAGGTGCAGTTCAGCATGTGTTAAGGTGCAGTTCATCATATGTTAGGGAGTCACGTCATTCTAGTGCTGATAGCAATCTATTATTCTTGTTTTCATTTTATTAAGTTAGGCACATTAGTGTAATTCAGTAATTGAGTCCTAGCCTATATATTGTAATCTCAGCTACATCATTTGTAGAATAATTCATTGAATCAAATTTTCATTTCAGAGCTTTCACATCTACAAGTTCTGAGCTTTCTTTCTTTCTTTCTTCTTCTGAGGTTCTTGAGAATTTCAACACTCTCTCTGTCTTTCTTTCCATATCTCTCTATCAATAACTTCACTTTCTCTGTCTGTCTGTCTATCTGTCTCACTCTCTCTCTCTCTCTCCCCTTCTATCTCTCTACCTCTCTCTCTCTTAAACTTCTTTTCCTCCCACACTTTTTCACATAAACTTCACTTTCTCGGTCTGTCTAGCTATCTCTTTGTCACTCACTTCTCTCTCTAAAACTTCTATTTCTCTGTCTCTCTCTCTCTCTCTCTCTCTCTCCCCAATTGTTCTCTTTCTCTCTTTCTGTCTCTCTTTCATTAATTCTCTCTAAGGTTTCTCTCTCTCTAGCTCCCTCCCTAAAGCTTCACTCTCTGTCTCCTCCTTTAAAACTTCTATTATACACTGTCTCTCTTTCTTTTAAACCTCTATCATATGCTCTCTGTCTCTTTCGCTTTGATAAGATACAATTACAAAAGCCCTTATTTGGAACCTATAAATTCTCTGATGAAGAATTAGTAGAATTAAAATTAGGAAAATCAACAAATGAAGTTTTAGAAGAAATCGATAAAAAATTAAAGACATTAAAACTCAATGAAGATAAAAAAAAACAAAAAGGAATAACCATAAATACTTTAACTCAAAAGGATTAGGAAAAAAATCCATAGGATAAGAGGTAGAAGAAAATACCCTACCACTTGAAATTACTATCCAAGACATAACCTTCTGACATCCAACACTAAGAATGGGAGTTAGACAACCCCTCAAGCTTTAGTGCAGACAGAATTGTAGAATGGAATATAGATGGTCTAATTGAGCATCTAATAATGAGAAAACTTAAATGAAATGATAGCAGCCACTGCCTATAAGAAACAAGAAAATAATGGAAGAGCCACAGCTCAACTAATAATTTCTGGCTTCATAGGAAATCTAAAAGGTTGGTGGGATCATTTAATCACAGAATTGATAGGAATAATATCCTAAACTCTATTAAAACCAAGCCTATAACCTAGCAGCAGATAGGAACTTAGGTAGAAACCTTAATTTTTGCTATTGCTCAAAGTTTTATTAGAGTCTCAAAACTCTTCGAGGGAAGATCTAGTACAATCTTACATTCTCTAAGATGTCTGAGATTATTAGATTTTAGATTATATAAAGAAAACTTCTTAGCCAAACTCCTAATAAAGCAAGACACCTCAGCCCTTTATTGGAAAGAAAGATTAATATTTGGACTACCGAGAGCATTCACTCAAAGAGTCAGAGATAAGTTAGAATAAGAAAACTTTAACTTAAAAAATAGGACTTCCAGACAAGTCATATCAATCATAATTAAAATAGGATTAGAACAATGTAATCAACTATCTTTAACCTCACAAATATTGAGAGAAGATAAATCAGTATGAAAAGAATTAGGTTTGTCAGCAATATGGCTTAGAAAAAATAGAAGCCCCTTCTAAAAAATATAAAAACAAAAGAACATTCTCAAAAGATATATAAAAAAAAATAAAACTTTCAAAAAAACAGAAAACTTTAATGAATTACCCAAGAAAATTTGACAAAAAAATAAAATGAAGTTTGATGAAATCCTAACCTGTTTAAGTGTGGCAGGAAGGGCCACATAGCAAAAGAATGTTATGTTAAAAAAAGAATAAATGAACTTAGCCTAGAAAATGAAGTCAAAAATAATTAGCCAGAATTTTGCTGCATGATAGTAATTTTGAAATAGAAGAACTTTCAGATGAAGAACCTAAACTTGAACATCTAGAAGAATCTAGTTCTAACAATACAAAGCAAGAAGTAGAAACCTTTTGTGATAAATGTGAACCTAATAATCCTTGTGAAGAATGTAAATTAAAATTTTTTTATTGTAACACTTTGCCAGATGATTATAAATTCTTAATTAACATAATTAAAAAAATTGAAAGACACTGACCTTAAATATAAATAGCTTCTTAAATTAAAGAAAATAATACGTGATGAGGAGGAAGCAGAAGAAAACAATTTCTCTACCTTTGAACCCTATGATTTAAATAAGATTTTAAAATTAAATCAAGAAAAAGAAAAATCTTTAGGAATTCCAACATTAAATTATGAAATAAAAATTTTAAAAATGAAGTAAAAGTATTAACAAAAGAAAGACTTAAGATTTTAGAAACCAAAAATTTGCTAGAAGCCCTAGCTACAGAATTAGAAACAAACCTAGAAACAAGTACCTCTAAAGAAGCTATTTTCTTAAATAGAATTATAGCCATGAGACAGAAATTGAGATGTAAAGTACACTTAAGAATTGGAAAAAGTTTCTATAAAACTTTTATTACTCTAATAAACTCTAGAACAGACCTTAATTGCATCCAAGGATTAATACCAACCTAATATTATGAAAAAAACTATTCAAAATCTTTACAGAGCTAATATTCAAAGTTTAAATCATTAATATAAATTGACTAATGCTTATATTTGTAATAATAGAATTTGTTTACCTAATAATTTTTTGTTTGTAAAAAATATAAAACAACAATTAATTTTAGGAACTCCTTTCCTAACCCAAATCTATCCTATGCAGACAACTAAAAAAGAATTAAAGACAAATAAAAATAATATAGAATTTTATTTTCAATTTATTTATCCAAAAGTAGAAAAGGAAATAAACCTAATTGAGGAAAACCAATATTTTAATCTTTTAAAGCAAAAGACTAGCCATATAGCTTTTCCTTCTAATGAACTTAATTCTAAAAAAATAGCAAAGCACTTAAAAGATTTAAAATTATATGAAAAAATTAAAATTTTAAATAAGAAAATAGAAGAAGAAATTTGTGAAGAAATTTCAAATGCTTTCTAGAAAAGAAAGACTCATATGGTTTCTTTGCCATATGAACCTAACTTTCACGAAAGCAAAACACCAACTAAGGTGAGACCTATTTAAATGAATAAGCCTTAGATTACTGTAAAAAAGAACTTCAAGAATTTCTTGATAAAAAATTAATAAAATCTTGTAATTCTCCTTGGAGCTGTGCATCCTTTTATGTACAAAACTCTTCTAAATTAGAAATAGGTGCTCTTTGGATGGTAATTAATTACAATCCTTTAAATAAAATCCTTAAATGGAAATATATCTAATCCCTAATAAAAAAAGATCTTTTAGGAAGAGTATATAAAGCCACAATCTTTTCTAAATTTGATATGAAATTAGGATTCTATCAAATTAAACTTCAAGAAGAAGATAAATATAAAGTTTTACAGTTTTGTTTGGACATTATGAATGGAATGTAATGCAATAGAAATGGAGATGTAAAGTACACTTAAGAATTGGAAAAAGTTTCTATAAAACTTTTATTACTCTAATAGACTCTAGAACAAATCTTAATTGCATCCAAAGATTAATACCGACCTAGTATTATGAAAAACCTATTCAAAATCTTTACAGAGCTAATATTCAAAGTTTAAATCTTTAATATAAATTGACTAATGCTTATATTTGAAATAATGGAATATGTTTACCTAATAATTTTTGTTAGTAGAAAACATAAAACAACAATTAATTTTAGAAACTCCTTTCCTAACCCAAATCTATCTTATGCAGATAGCTGAGAAAGGATTAAAGACAAATAAAAATTAATATAGAATTTCATTTTGAATTTATTCATCAAAAATAGAAAAGGAAATATACCTAATTGAGGAAAACCAATATTTTAATCTTTTAAAGCAAAATACTAGCCACAAAGCTTTTCTTTCTAAAGAACTTAATTTTAAAAGAATAGAAAAGCAATTAAAAGATTTAAAATTACAAGAAAAAATAAAAAATTATCATAAGAAAATAGAAGAAAAAATTTGTGCAGAAATTCCAAATTCTTACTTATAGCTTTTCTTTGGCTCCTATACTCTCTCTCAAAAATATCACTTTATCTCTCTCTGTCTCTATCTCTCTCTCTCTCTCACTCCCACTCTCTCTATCTTCTCTCTCTTGCTCTCCCTCTCTTTCTCTGTCCCCAAAACTTTTCTGCTCTCTCTCCTTATCTCTCTTTTAAACTTTTTTCTCTCTCACTCTCTCTAAAAGGCTTCACTTTCTCTATCTCTCTGTTTGTCTCTCTCTCTCTCTCTCTTTCCCTCTCTGTCTCTCTCTTGCAGTCTCTCCCTAAACCTTCACATTCTCTTTCTCCTCCTTTAAAACTTCTCTCATATGTTCTCTCTCTCTTGCTCTTAACATTCCCTCATATGCTCTCTCTCTCTCTCTTGCTCTTCCTCTTCGTCTCTCTCTAATAATTCTCTTTCTCTCTCTTTCTCTCAATAACTTCACTCTCTCTCTGTCTGTCTATCTTTATAAAGTTAGATAGGGATGCACCAAATCTTCATACTTCTAGATAGGTGTCACACAAGAAGGAATGTAAGGAAGGACACTAAGCAGCACCACGTTTTGAGCTGCACCTCTCTTAATATATTATATGATTCGGTTCTGGAAATAATCATGATCAAGTTTAGGAACTACGTAGACTTACAGTAGAAAAAGGACACTTGGTATCTAATTACAGAACATAGTAAGTATTAAATGCAGGGTCAACTTAAAAACAAAAAAAGCAAACCATTATCTCAAAGAAACTCAATATTAATTAGGTGCGTATGTGATTAACTTCATAGTCCAAGAGACGTGAATAAAGCATATCAGATCAAACTTGAACATCATGAAAGATTCCACTACCTACCACATAACTTATTTTAACGCTTGAAATGCTTGCTTTTTTTTTTTTTTTTTATGTTGAAAGCAAAGCTTACCAAATTGGGTTTTGATTGAGTCCATCTCATTACCTAGGTTAGCAATAATTTTGAGATGACAAATTTTTCTTGTTTAGTAGTTTCTTCTAAAACTTATATCTAGTTTCCTTAAATATATTACTAATTTGTTGGATAATTTCTTAATAATTATTGCCACCATCAATTGTTAATTATTGTCCCCATTAATTTGCCAATTATTACTGCAATTTTTGTCTAATTAATTATTTAAAGTTACTTATATTTTTAAATGACCATTTGATCTTTTATATAAATTTACTTGACTGAATTTAAATATTTTTTAAAAGAAATTTATTAAATATTTTAAAATTACATTCAAGTCAATATTATTATAAAGAATTTCAAATACTACGATGAAGACGTGGCAGCGTAGAGTTTCATCAGATTCCTTCAAAGAATATTAATAGACTAAGTGAACATAAATTCTTAAATTTATTATTATGCTTTATTTGAATTATAAATTAAATCAATTATTGTTTGTTATTTATTTTAAATTTTATGTTTTAATACTTGACATTTTTTCAAGTTAGAAGTTACCATATTCAGGTTTGATTGAGTGCATTTTGTTAGCCAGGTTAGCAATAGTTTTGGGACGATAGATTTTATTTATTTTATATTATTTTTGCAAAAATTTATATGCAGTATTCCTATACATATTGCTAATTTGTTAGGTAACTTCTTAATTAACATTGTCTTATAAATTGCTAATTATTGTTATGATTAATTTACTAATTATAACTACAATTTATGTCAAACCAATTATAATTAAGTATGTAACATTACTTATATGATTTGGTGTAAATTAGTTAAACTGCACCAATTAGTAAATTGATTTTTGTCTAGAATTTCTTTATAACAACATAGTGTAGACTCTTATTCATCTGGGGTTTTACTAAATAAGTTAGAACCTATTGTTTCCATTACCAATGGAAGGCCTTTGCAATAAAGTATAAAACAAGTAATGTTTACATAATTAGAATCAACATCATTTTCTTCAAATGCATTCCAATTAAATATTTTAAGAGCCTCTTTATGTCTTAACTCATGTACCTCATATTTTTCTTGACATAATGAATATCCATTAAATGTGTATTCCTGGTTGTTATAATAATTTTACTGCCAAAGCCAATCCAATCAAGTCCCCCAGCATTTGCTTGTAATTGCTCCAGTTTATCAATGTCATTATGGATTAAAAGAACTTTCTTTCAATTGAGCTTGTTTATTATTGTTGGAGTTCCCTTTCTGATGGTATCAAACTCAAAATTCTTCTCCCCAGTTAAGTCAGAAACCAATTTCTCTTGAAGTTTTTCTAAGCCATGCTTCTTAGAGTTTTCTCTAATATCAATACCCAAAAAAAAAAAAAAAAACACACACACACACACAAAGAGACCTGCTATTGTTGTCTTACCTATCCCCCAATTCCACAAATCCCTATCATGCTGACTCCTTAATTTGATACAACATCAAGAAGTGAGATTATTTCTTGTACTTGAGATTCTAACCCAATTGGGTAGTTAGCAACCTGTAAAGGCTTGTGGTTAAATTTTTTTGAGGACTAATCCACAATCTTTTGGATGGTCTTATATTGGTAACTATAAATTCATAGTAAGTCAAATCAAATATAACAAGTTCATGTCAAGTACTCTTAGTGACTTAAATTCAAGTATTCCAAGAATAAGTTCATGTACACTCTCTCTTCTCCTTTAAAACTTCTCTCATACACTATCTCACTCTTCCTCTTAAAGTTCTCTCTTATGCTGTCTCTCCTCCCTTTTCTATAAAATCTATCCCCCTCTCTAGCTCTCTCTAAAATTTCTCTCCCTTACTTGCTTTCTCTAAAACTTCTCTTTTTCTTAAACTTCTTTCTCATATACTCTCTCTCAAAAACATCACTGTTTCTCTGTCTGTCTATCCCTCCCTTTTCTATGAAAAAATTCTTTGTCCCTCTCAAGCTCTCCTTAAAACTTCTCTTTCGCTCAATCTCTTTGGAGCTTCTCTCTCTTTATAAAACTTCCATCTCTTTGTTCACAGCACCCTTTCTTTATCTCACTCTCTCTCCTTGCTCTCTCTCCCTGTTAGAGATAAGGCTGCTTAGGCTGCTTGTCTTGGTGGGTGCAGGTGCAGTAGGAGTCTCGTGTGGTTCTGATTTTGCTCTATTAATCTTGTCTTCAGTTTATTACTTAGGGACATTAGTGTAATTCAGTAATTGAGTCTTAGTCTATAAATTGTAATCTCAACTACATCATTTGTAGATTAATTCATTTGAATCAGATTTACATTTCAGAACTTTCACATCTAGGAGTTCTGAGTTTTCTTTCTTTCTTCTTTCTTGCGCCTTCCTTCTAAGATTCTTGAGAACTTCAACATGGTATCAGAGCTTTGATCCAATGGGAGAGAATATGAACACGTTTTCTTTAGCATCTTTGAATGCTTCACTAGTTTCTTTTAGTCATTCTATTTCTGTGAAATTAGACAGCAATTCCTATCTACTCTTGAAACAACAAGTTCTTGCAGCCATCAGAGGGCATGAACTAGAGAAATACATCAGTGGTCAAGAAGTGCCATCAAGATTTGTAATAGATGAGCAAGGAAGAGTTCTTGGGATCTTGAGTTAGCAGTATGTTCTTTGGAAGAAGCAAGATCAGCTCTTGCTGTCTTGGCTACTGTCAACAATGTCAGAAAACATTCTTACAAGAATGGTGGGTTGTGAATACTCATACCAAGTCTGGGAAAAGGTGGAAACTTTCTTTGACCTCTCATACAAAGGCAAAGATCAAGCAATTCAAGGCGCAGCTACAGACTATGAAGAAGGGATCCATGATAGCCACTGATTATCTTTTAAAGATCAAGAATCTTATTGATTCTTTGGCTTCAATTGGACATGCAATTACAGAAAGTAACCATATAGAGGTAATTCTTGATGGTCTTTCCTCAGAATATGATGGTTTTGTTACATCCATTCTTTCTAGAACTGATCCGTATTCAGTAGAAGAGATTGAAGCATTATTGCTTGCACAAGAAAATAGAATTGAGAAGCATCATAAAGAAGTAGAAGCTATGACAGTGAATCTTGCTACACATCCTCAGAATTACAATGTGAACCGAAGTGGTTATCAAAGTTTCCCTAGTCAGTATGCAAATAGAGGAAGGTTTGGAGGTAGAGGAAACTTTTTCAAAGGCAAAGGGAGTTACAACAATGGGCAGTTTGCTGGTAGGAATCGAAGGTTTTCTGATAAAAGCAACATTCAATGTCAATTATGTGGGAGATTTGGACATCAGTCCTGGAGTTGTTATCATAGATTTGATGAAAGTTTTCAAGGACCAGCTCAAGTGCCTAGCCACTTCAGCAAGACAGCCAATGGCGCCAATGGCAGTGTCAGAAACACACCCTATGCAATGCTCACTTCTAACAGCAGCAGCAATGGCATTGATCAAGAATGGTATCCTGATTCTGAGGCCACTAATCATGTGACAGTGGATGCCTCTAACATTGTGCAGAAGACTCCATATAATGGAAAGGAGAAGGTGCACATTGGTAATGGCTCAGGTTTGTTCATTAAAAACATTGGTAATTCTCAGATTAAGTCTTGCTTTTCTAATCAAAATCTCTACCTAAACTCACTTCTTCATGTTCCAAATATTACCAAAAATCTTGTGAGTGTTTCTCAGTTTGCAAAAGACAATTATGTCTATTTTGAGTTCCATCCTGACTCTTGTTATGTTAAATCTCAGGATACTCATCAAATACTTTTGAAGGGGACTGTTAGAAAAGGCTTGTATGTCTTTGATGAATTTCGTATTGAAAAAGGACCATATATCAAAGCAAAGGTGTCAACAACTCAGTCACCAAATATTACTTCACCTGCTGTACATAGTTCCCATACTTCTTCTTTGTTAAATTCTTGTTTTGAGTTAGACAAATGGCATGTTAGATTGGGCCATGCTTCTACACAAACTGTCAAGAATGTACTCACTTCTTGTAACATCAGAATACCAAATAAAGAGCTTTTCTTTTGTTCATCTTGCTGCCTTAGTAAATTACATAAATTTCCTTTTGCCTCTTCTCAAACAGAATACTCAAAACCTCTTCAACTAGTTCATTCTGATTTGTGGGGACCAGCACCTATGCTGTCAAAAGAGGGACATAGATATTACATACATTTTGTAGATACCTTTACCCGTTACACATGGATTTACTTTCTCAAAAGCAAGTCTAATGCATTACAGACCTTTATTCATTTCAAGAAACAAGTAGAACTTCAAACCAATCACAAAATCCTTGCCTTACAAATTGATTGGGGAGGAGAGTTTAGAGCTTTCACTGAATATTTGAAAGACCAAGGCATAGTTCATCGTGTTTCATGTCCTTATACACATGAACAAAATGGGCTTGCAGAAAGGAAACATAGACATATAACTAAGATTGGACTAGCCTTGCTTCACCAATCATCTTTACCTAGTTCATTTTGGATTGAAGCTTTTAGCACAGCTATGTATCTCATTAATAGACTACCCACACCAGTCCTAAATGGTTCTACTCCTTTTGAAACCTTGTACAAAATCAAACCTGATTATTCTTCTCTTAAAGTCTTTGGGTGTGCAGCCTATCCTAACCTAAGGCCCTACAATAATCCCAAGTTTCAGTTCAAATCCATTGAATGCACTTTCCTTGGTTATAGTCCAGCACACAAAGGATACAAGTGTCTACATCCTGATGGGAAAACAATTATATCTAGAGATGTCATATTTGATGAAAGTAGTTTTCCTTTCAAGAACAGCAAGGTTTCCTCACAGCAGTCACTCTCCAGTAACAAATCACATTTTGTTTCTCCTCCACCTTCAGGCATACCTCCTATTCTATCATTCTCTAACGCAAGACATACTCAGAATACCAATGCATTTGCTGAACAAACAAATAACTCATGTGCACTTGCTAATAATACCAATATTATGGATTCTTTGCAACATGTTTCAGGTCCCTCTGCAGAATTTGAAGTTCCTCAACGTCTGCCTCAAAATGTCCACCCAATGGTGACCCGTAGCAAAGCAAGGGCACTCAATTCAAACAATCCCTCAATGGTGACTAGTAGCAAAGCAAGAGGAACTGTACCAACAGCTCTTACTGTCTCTAGAGAGCCTCAAACTATTGAAGAAGCTCTTAATATACCAGAATGGAAGTGTGCCATGGATCTTGAGTATGCAGTGCTCATGAGCAACAAGACATGGAGTTTAGAAGCTTTACCCAAAGATAGGAGGCCTATAAGGTGCAAATGGGTGTTTAAAGTTAAAGAAAATCCAGATGGCACTGTCAACAAATATAAAGCAAGATTAGTTACAAAAGGGTATAATCAAGAGGCAGGAGTTGATTTTCATGAAGTTTTCAGTCCAGTAGTAAAACCAATCACAATTCAGGTTCTTCTCACTTTGGCCTGATCAAAAAGGTGGAACATCCATCAAATAAATGTTAATAATGCCTTTTTAAATGGTGATTTGAATGAAGATGTATACATGCTGCAGCCTCCTCGATATGAATCAGCTGACTCATCTCAAGTTTGCAAGCTTCATAAGGCTCTCTATGGCCTTAAGCAAGCTCCTCATGCATGGTTTCAAAAATTGTCTGAAGCTTTACTTGATCTTGGTTTTACCAAGGCAAAATGTGATTCTTCCTTGTTTCTTCAGG
Source organism: Dicorynia guianensis (assembly GCA_037013595.1). NCBI lineage: Eukaryota > Viridiplantae > Streptophyta > Magnoliopsida > Fabales > Fabaceae > Dicorynia > Dicorynia guianensis. The sequence goes on from JASUAB010000015.1 coordinate 11,228,866, forward strand.
TTACTTCTCATCATTCTCTCTATGTTTTTAGTCTATGTGGATGATATTTTGATTACTGGATCCTCACCAACTTTGGTTCAGCACTTGATTGATCAACTGAATGCAAAGTTCTCATTAAAGGATCTTGGGAAACTTAAATACTTCTTAGGTATTGAAGTTACTTACAGTTCTACTGGTGCAATATACTTATCTCAGTCCAAATACATTAAGGATCTTCTTGCTAAAGCTGGTATGAAAGGTGCAAAGTCTATGCCCTCTCCTATGGCCTCAACACCACATATCTCAGCTAGTAGTGGTTCTCCTATTTCTGACCAAGCTGCATACAGATCTCTTATGGGAGCATTACAATATATTACCATTACTAGACCAGAATTATCATATAGTGTGAACAAAGCTTGTCAGTTTATGCATTGCCGTACGGATGTACATTGGAAGTTGGTTAAACGAATACTGAGGTATCTAGCAGGCACTATATGTCATGCTCTAGTTCTCCAAAGATCATTTGCTCTTGAGCTCACTGCCTTTTGTGATGCTGATTGGGCATTAGACATTGATGATAGGCGCAGCACCTCAGGTTTTTGTGTTTATCTTGGCCTAATCTCATTTCTTGGTCATCTAAAAAGCAAGCAATAGTGTCTAGATCAAGTACTGAAGCTAAATATAGGAGTCTTGCAAGTGTAGTGGCAGAATTGGCTTGGCTGCAGTCTTTACTCAAAGAACTCAGCATTCAACTACCAAAAGTTCCTAGAATATATTATGACAATATGAGCACAGTCAGCTTGTCAGCAAATTCGGTCCTTCATTCAAAGACTAAGCATATTGAACTAGATCTTTATTTTGTTCGTGAAAAGGTTAACAATAAAGAAATTGAAGTCTATCATATTCCGTCTCTTGATCAAACAGCAGATATCCTCACCAAGGCAGTCTCAACTTCAAGGTTTCTTCAACTTAGAGACAAGCTCAGTGTCATTCCTCTTCCAAGTCATGCCACTGATCTTGAGGGGGGATGTTAGAGATAAGGCTGCTTAGGCTGCTTGTCTTGGTGGGTGCAGGTGCAGTATGAGTCTCGTGTGGTTCTGATTTTGCTCTATTAATCTTGTCTTCAGTTTATTACTTAGGGACATTAGTGTAATTCAGTAATTGAGTCTTAGTCTATAAATTGTAAACTCAGCTACATCATTTGTAGATTAATTCATTTGAATCAGATTTACATTTCAGAACTTTTACATCTAGGAGTTCTGAGTTTTCTTTCTTTCTTCTTTCTTGCACCTTCCTTCTAAGATTCTTGAGAACTTCAACACTCCCCCTCACACACTCTTTCTCTCTCTCTCTTGCTCTCACACTACCCAACACTCACTCTCTCCCTGCCTACAATCTCTCTCTCTCTCTCTCTCTCTCTCTCTTTTCTACAGCTCTCCCTCTCAGTCTCTCTCTAAAATTTTCTTTCCCTCTCTCCTTTTCTCTCTCAATTCTCTCTCTCAAAAAAATCACTATATCTCATTTTCTCTCTCTCCCTCTCTCTGTTTTGCTCTCTCTCTCTCTCTCTCTCTCGTGGTCTCCCTCCAAAACTTTTCTTTCTCTCTCTCTCCACATCTCTCTTTGCCCGTCTCTCTCTTTCCTACTCTCACTCTCTCTTTCTCTCTCTATCTTCTTCCTCTTCTTTCCCTCTCTGTCTCTCTGTCCTACACTTCTCTTTCTCTCTCTCCCTTTCTCTCTCTTAAACTTCTTTCTCTTACAATCTCACTCACAAAAACTTCACTTTTCTATCTGTCTATCAGTCTCTCTCTAAAACTTCTCTGTCTCTCTGTCTCCAAATCTTCTCTTTCTCTCTCTGTCACTCTTTGTTTTATTCTTTCAAAGCTTTCCTATGTCTCTTTAGCTCTTTCCCTAAAACTTCTCTTTCTTGCTCTCTCTAAAACTTTTCCCTTTCTCCCTCTCCCTAAAACTTCACACACTCTCTCTCTCCTCCTTTAAAACTTCTCTCATATGCTATTTCTCTCTCTTAAACTTCTCTCATATGCTCTCTCTCTTGCTCTCTGTCTCTCTCTCTCTACCTCTCTCTTTATCCATCTTTTCTCTCTTGCTCTCCCTCCTTGTCTTTCTCTCTTGAATACTTCTCTTCTCTTTCTCTCTGTTAAACTTCATGTTCTCTTTGCCTATCTATCTGTCACTCTTAGTCTCTCTCTCTCTCACAGCAAGCAATCTCTTTCTATAACTTCTCTTTCTCTCTCTCACTCTCTCTAGCTCACTCCCTAAACCTTCTCTCCCTTTAAAATTTCTCTCTTTGTTTAAAACTTCTTTCGCTTTCTCTCTAAAAACTTCTGTCTCTCCTTTCTCTTTTTATCTAAAATTTGTCTCTCACTAACTCTCTGCCCCTACCACAATCTCTGCCCCTCTCTCTAAACTTTCTTTCTTTGTTGCTCTCTCTGAAACTTTCTCTCTCTTTCCCTCTACTTCTGTCTCTCCTTCCCCCTCACTCTAGCTCACTCCTTAATACTTCTCTCTCTAAAAGTTCTCTGTTTGTTTAAAACTTCTTTCGGTTTCTCTCTAAAACTTCTATCTCTCTCTTTCTATCATTGTCTAAAATATGTCTCTCACTAATTCTCTCTCTTTCTTCCCAAAATACACACACTCTCCCTCTCTACCCTTTTTTTCTAAACCTTCTCTTTATATCACTCTCTTCAACACTTTCTCTTTCCCTCTATTTTTCTCTCTCTTGCAGTCTTTCTAAAACTTCTCTCTCTCTTTCTTGCTCTTTCTTTGTATATTTTTCTATATATAGGTTCCATTTCTCTCTATCTTCGTCTCAAACTTCTCTCTTTCACACTTGTTCTCTCTTAAACTTCTCTCTCTCTCTCTCTCTCTCTCTCTCTCTCTCTCTGTGCAAAACTTCTTTGTCACTTGCTCTTTAAAAACTTCTTTCTCTATCTCACTCTTGCTCTTCCCAACACCTCTCTCTCTCTAAAACTTTTCTCTTTGTTTAAAACTTCTTTTGCATTCTCTCTAAAACTTCTATCTCTCTCTTTTTTTGTCTTAAATTTGTCTGTCACTAACTCTATCTCTCTGTCTTTCCTTAAGACACACTTACACACTTTGCCATCCACTTTGTCTCAAATCCTTCTCTCTGTATTGTCTGTCTAAAACTTCTCTCTCTCCCACCATCCCCAACACACTCTCTCTCTTGCTTTGCACTCCTCAATACTCACACACTCTTTGTCTCTCTCTGCCTAACAATATCCCCACTCTCTCCCCTCACCATTTTCTCTCCCTCTCTCTCCCTCCCTCCTTCCCTCTCTCTTTCTCTCTCGACCTCTGTCTCTATCACTCTCTCTCTCACTTTCTAAAACTTCTCTCTCGCCCTCCCTAAAGCTTCACACACACTCTTTCCCACTCTCTCAAAAACTTCTCTTTCTCACCCTCACTAAAGTTTCTCTCTCTCGCTCTCTCTCTCTCTCTCTTATCCCTCCTCTAAAACTTCTCTCATACACTATCTCTCTCTCTCTAAAACTTCTTTCTCTCTCACTCACTTTCTCTCTCTCCCTCTAAAACTTCTCTCTTTGTTTTAAACATCTTTTGTTTTCTATGTAAAACTTCTATTCTCTCTTTCTCTCATTGTCTTAAATTTTTCTCTTACTAACTCTCTTTGTCTCTATCCCCAACACACACACACACACACACACACTCTCCCTCTCTCTACCTCTGTCTTTGTCTCTCTTTCTTGCCCTCCCTAAAGATACACACTCTCTCTCTCTTTTGCCTTCCTTAAACATCACTCTCTCTCTCCCCTCCTCTAAAACTTCTCTCATACGCTGTCTCTCTATCTCTAAAACGTTCCTAGTACACTCTCTCTTGAAACATCTCTCTACCCACTCTCTCTCTTTATGTCTCTCTCTATCTTTTTCTATAAAAAGTTTTCTCTTCCTCTAGCTCTCTCTAAAACTTCTCTCTCTCTACCTCTCTTTGTGTCTTCTCTCTCTTACTCTCCCTCTTTGTCTATCTCTCCAAAACTTCTCTTTCTCTCTCTCTTAAACTTCTTTCTCTCCTATCCTCTTTCTCAAAATCTTTACTTTCTCTATCTATTTGTCCGGTTGTCTCCCTCTCTCTTAAAGTTTGTTCTCTCCCACTCTCTCTCTTAGAAAGATCACTTTATCTTTCTCTTTGTCTTTATCTCTATCTCTGTCTCTCTCTTTTTTTTACTCTTTCTATGTCTTTCTCGTAGTCTTCCTCCAAAACTTCACTTTCTCTCTCTTGCTTCCATCTCAGTCCCTCTCTTTCCCTCTTTCTCTATTAAACTTCTTTCTCTCCCACTCTCTATCTCAAATACTTTACTTTCTCTCTTTGTTTGGCTATTTGTCTCTCTCTTTCTCTCACTTTCCCTCTAAAACATCTCTCTCTCTCTCTCTCTCTCTCTCTCTCTCTCTCTCTCTTGCTGGCTCACTTGCTCTCTCTAATACTTCTCTCTCTCCTCCTTCAAAACTTCTCCCATACGCTATCTCTCTCTCTCTCTCTCTTAAACTTCTCTCATATGCTCTCTCTCTCTCTCTCTGTCTCTCTGTTGATCTTCTTGCACTCTCTGTCTATCTCTATCTTCTTGCTCTTGCTCTCCCTCCAAAACTTCTCTTTCTCTCTCTCTCTCTCTCTCTCTCTCTCTCTCTCTCTCTCTCTTTCTCTCCTTCTTTACCTCTCTCTCTATCTTCCTTCTCCTACTCTCCTTCTCAGTCTCTCTCTCCAAAACTTCTCTTTCTCTCTCTTACCTTCTCTCTCTCTTAAACTTCTTTCTCTCATAATCTCTCAAAAATTCACTTTCTCTTTCTTTCTGTCTGTTGCTTTCTAGCTCTCCTTGTGTCTCTCTTTAAAACTTCTCTTTCTCTCTCTCCCTCTCTCAATCTCTCTCCCTCCAAATCTTCTCTTTCTCTCTCTCTTTCTTTAGTCTTTCAAAGCTTCCCTTTTTCTCCCTCTAGCTCTCTCCCTAAAACTTCTCTCTCTAAAATTTCTCTATTGCTCTAAAACTTCTCTATCACTTGCTCTTTCTACAACTTCTCTTTCTCTCACACTCTCTCTCTCTTTTGCTCTCACTTAGCCCAACACCTCACTCTCTCTGCCTCTCTCTAAAACTTATCTCTTTGTTTAAAACTTCTTTTGCATTCTCTTTAAAACTTCTATCTCTCTTTCTCTTTTTGTCTAAAATTTGTCTATTACTAACTCTATCTCTCTCCCTATCACACACACACTTGCCCTTTCTCTTTATCTCCTCCAAACCTCTCCATGGCACTTTCACTAAAAGTTTTTTCGCTCTCCCTCTCCCCTAGCCCAACACTCTTTTTCTCTCTCTTTTGCACTTGTGCTCCCCAACACTCAAACACTCTCTATATCTCTGCCCAACAATCTCCCTCACTCTTTCCCACCACCATTTTCTCTCTCCCTCACTCAAACATTCTCTAAAATTTCTTTCACTCTCACTCTCTCAAGAATTTCTGTCTCTCTTCATCTCTCCCTCCATTTAGAACTTCTCTCTCTCTCTCTCTCTCTCTCTCTCTCTCTCTCTCTCTCTCTATGTCTAAAATTTCTCCTTGGCTCACATATGCTCTCTTCCTCCCTCCCTCTCGCTCTCTTTTTTTCTCCCAATGTCTTCATCCCTCTCTCCCTTTTATCTCTCTCTCTCTCTCTGTGTCCCCCCAACATGCTCTTTGGGGCCCCAAAATTCACTCTTTCTTTCTCTGTCAAACATCTCCCTCCCTCTCTCTCTTTCTTTCTCCCCCCAATATCTCTCTATCTCTTTGGAACACGTCTATCTCCAACAAATCTCTCTCTCCCTTTCTCATCTCTAACTCTGTTTCCCTCTCTCTCCCTAAACACACACACACTTACTCTCTCTTTCCTCAACACATCTCTTTCTCTCTAAAACATGCACACTCAATTTCTAAAACTTGTCTCTCCATCTCTCCCTTTCTCTCTTTAAAACTTTTCTCTCTATCTTTGCCTTTCTCTCTCTCTCCCCCTCTCCCCAACACACTCTCTCCCTTCCTCACTCTCTTGCTCTCTCTCTCTCTCTCTCTCCCTCCCACTCCCTTCCTCCCCCCTCTTTCCAACACACACACTCTCTCCAACATGTTTCTCCATCTCTCTCTATCTCTCTCTCTTGAACATCTCTTTCTCTATCTCTCTCTGATGCTCTCACTGAAACTTCTCTCTCTCTCTCTAAAATTTGTCTCCCTCTCTCACTGAAACCTCTCTCTTTCTTTTTGTCATTTATTCACTTTCTCTCTCTAAAACTACTCTCTCTCCAAAACTCCTCTCACACCCTTTCTCTCTCGTTTTAGAACCTCTCTCTCTTTCTCTCTAAACTTCTATCTCTTTGTTTCTCCTTCTCTCTCAAAAACTTCTCTTTTGTGTCTCTAAAACTTCTCCCCCTCTCACAGAAACCTCTTTCTCTATATCTAAAACTTCTCTTTCCCTTTCTCCTTTTTTCTCTCATTTACTCAATTTCTCTCTCTAAAGCTATCCTTTCTATTTAAAACTTCTCTATATCTCCCTCCAAAACTCCTCTCACTCTTTCTCTCTTGTGTAAACCAGGTTTTCTTTCTCTCTCCTTAAAACTTTTCTCTATCTAAATCTTCTCTCTCTCTTTCTCTCCCCCCTCTCCCTCTCTTTAAAAGTTCTCTCTCATTCTCTCTCCTTTTGTCTCTATCTCTCTTTCCGAAACTTCTATCTTGCTCTCTCTCTCCCTTTATCTCTTTGCCTAAAATTTCTCTTACTTATTTTCTCTAAACTTCTCTCTTTGTCTCTCTCACCTCATCACCTCTCTAAAATTTCTCTTTTCTCTCTCTCCCCCTTACTCTGAAAGTTCTCTTTCTCACTTACTCTCTCTTTATCTACTTGTCTCATTATCTCTCCAAAGTTTCCCTTTCTCTCTTACACACTCTCTTTCTAAAACTTCTCCCCTTCTTCTCTCCCTAACACGTCTCTTCCTCTTTCTAAAACTTCTCTCTCTTTTTCTTGAAAAAGTTCTCATTCTCTCTCTAAAAGATCTCCTTTGCTCTTTCCTTGTCTCTCTCTCCCTAATACTTCTTAGTCTCTCTCTCTCAGATACTTGTCTTTCCCTCTTTCTCTCTCTTTGTTTCTCTTTGTCTCTTCCTCTATAAAACTTCTCACACTCTTTCTAAAGGTTCTCTTTTTCTCTTTCCCTCTCTCTCTACAGAAAACTTTTCTTACTCTCTCTGAAACTTGTCTTTCTCTCTCCCTCTATAACTTATTCTCTAACTCTCTCCCCCACTCTAAAACCTCTCTCTCTCTCTCTCTCTCTCTCTCTCTCTCGCTCTCTTTCTATCTCTCTCTCTCTTTGTCTCTTTGTCTCTCTCCCTCACCCTCATTCACTCTCATTCTCTCTAAAATTAATCTCACTCTCTTTAAATCTTCTCTCTTTTTCTCTCTCCCTCTCTCTCACTAAAATTGCTCTTTGTCTCTCTCTGTCTCACTTGTTCTGTTTCTCTTTTTAAATAACTCTCTCTCTTATATAAATATAATATATAATATAATTAAATAAATATAATATAATAATCAAAAATAAAAAGACTTCTGTTTCATTTATATATATATATGATATATATATATATATATATATATGAAATCAAAATAAATAAAATAGGAAACCCACCTAAAAAAAATGAATATTATTAAGGAATACTTGGTTAGAAATGGACTTATTTTTTGTTAAAGGTAAAAAAATATATAATGACTTTCAAACTTCTCTCACTTTCACTCTCTAAAATTTTGCACACACTCTCTCTTTCTCTATCTCTGTCTTCATCTCCCTTTCTCACTGTCTATCTCAAACTTCTCTCATTCATACACACTCTCTCTCTTTAAAACCTCTTCTCTCTGTCTCTCACATACATTCTCTCTCCTCCTCTCTCTAAAACTTCTTTGTCTCTTTTACTCTCTTTCTCTCTCAAGAACTCCTTTTTCTCTCTTTCTAAAACAACTTTGACTCACACACTCTCTCTGAAATCTTTCTCTATCTAGAACTTCTCTTCCTCTCTCTCTCTCTCTGTCTCCCATTTACTGAATTCCCCACTCTAAAATATTCTCTCTAATTAAAACTACTCTTTCTCTTTCTCTTCAAAACTCCTCTCTATCTCTCCTTATCTAAAACTTTGCTCTCTCTCTACCCAACACGTCTCTCTCACACCCTCTCCCTCTCTATCTCTCTCTTCCCCTCAATATCATTCTCTCTGAAACTTCTTTCTCTCTCTTTTCTGCTCTCTTTGCTCTCTCCCCTTCTTTCTTTCTCTTTTGCTCTCTCTAGAACTTCTCTCTCTACCTCTATCTCTTTCTCTCCCTCTCTCTCTATGAAATTGCTCTCTTTCTTGCTTTCCTTGATACTTCTCTCTCTCTCTCTCTCCTGCTCTTTCTGAATCCTCTTTCTCTCTTGATCCCTCTAAAACTCCTCTCTTTCCCTCTCTCGCTTTGTCTATTCTGCTCTCTCTAAAACTTCTCTCTTTCTCTACCTCACCTTTTTTGTCTCCCTCTCTCTGAACGTTTCTCTTTATCACTCTTATTTTCTTTTAAACTTTGCTGTCTTGCTCTCTCTAAGACTTTCCTTTCTCCTTCTCTCGGAAACTTTTCTCTCTTTATCTCTCCTCCCTCCCTTCCTCTTCCCTTTCTCCCCCCTCACTTCTCCAGAACATATCCCTTTTTCTCTCTGAAGCTCCTGTCTCTAATGTTTCTCTTTCAGAGAGATAGAAGGAGAAAAGTTTCAAGGAGATGGAGACAGAAAGGGGGAGTGAGAGAGAGAGAAGTTTCAAAGACAACAAAAGAGAAAGAGGGAGAGAGAGTATGTGAACCTTTAGATAGAGAGAGAAAGTGTGAAAGAGAAGCTTTAGAGAGAGGGGGAGAGAGAGAGATAGAGAGTAAAAGGGAGATGTTCCATAGGAGTGAGGGAGAGAGAGTGTGAGAGGGAGGGAGGAAGGGTGGGAGGGAGACACAAAGAGAGTGAGAGAGAGAGAGAGAGAGAGACACACACACACACACACACAAAGAGACATAGAAATTTTTGAGAAAGAGGGCAGGAGAGAGAGATAGAGCTTTTACATGACCAAGAAAGAGAAGTTTTAAAACGAGAAAGAGAGAAAGAGAAAGTGAAAGAGAGAGAGAACTTTTAAGGAGAGTGAGAGAGAGAGAGACAGAGGTAGAGACAGAAGTTTTAGAGAGAGCAAGACAGAAAGAGGGAAAGTGAGAGAGAAGTTTTAGGGAGAGTGAGAGAGAAAGAGAGAGAAAGTGTGTATGTGAACCTTCAGACAAAGAGAGAGAAATAGAAAAAGAGAAACATTGGAGAGAAAGAAGAGAGAGAAGGGGGAGGGAGGGAGGGAGTGAGAGTGTGTGTGAACCTTCAGACAAAGAGAGATGCTTTCTCTTAAACCTCTCTCCTTCTCTTAGTTGCTCTAAAAGTTTGCACTCTATCTCTCCCTCTCTCTCCCCCTCTCACTCACTCTTGCTTAAACTTCTCTCTCTCTCTCTCTGTGCTTGTCTCACATTCTCACTCTCTCTCAAAAGCTTCTATCTCTCTCTCTTCTTATTTTTTCTCTCTCACTCTCTTTGAAACTTCTCTCTCTATGCCTGTCTCTCATTCTCACAGACTCTCTCTCTCTCTCTTTCCCTCCCCCTTTCTATCTCCCTCTCTCTAAAAATTTTCTCTTGCTCTGAAACTACACTCTCTCTTGATTTCTTCAAAACATCTCTATCTCTCTCTCTCTCTCTCTCTCTCTCTCTCTGTCTCTCTCTCTCTCTTGTTCTCTTAGAAATTTCTTTTTCTCTCTCCCTCTCTTGCTTTCTCTGAAACTTTTCTCTCTCTCTTAGTTGCTTTGAAAATTTGCTCATTGTCTCTCTCACTCTTTTAGTCACTCTAAAGTTCACTCTCTATCTCTCTCACTCTCTCTCCCATTCTCTCTGAAACCTCTATCCTTCTCCTTGTTTCTCTAAACTTCTCTCTCTCACTCTTTCTTTCTCTCTTGCTTTCATTGAAATTTTCTCTCTCCCCCTCTCTCTATCTCTCTCACTTTCTCTAAAAATTCTCTCTCTCTCTCTCTCTCTCTCTCTCTCTCTCTCTCTCTCTCTCTCTCTCTCTCACTTTCTCTGAAACTTCTCTTCCTCTCTCTTAGTTGCTCTGAAACTTTGCTCTCTATTGCTCTCACTCTCTCTTAGTTGCTCTAAAAGTTCAGTCTATCTCTCACTCTCTCTGAAACTTCTCTTTCTCTCACACTCTCTTGCTCTACCTGAAAATTTTCTCCCTCCCTCTTGCTATCTCTCTCACTCTCTTTGAACCTTCACCCTCTTACTCTCTCTCCCTCTGAAACTTTTTTTCTTGCTCTCTCTCTCTCTCTCCTCTCTCTCTGTGTAGAACTTCTCTCTATTAATATGTCTATCTCTCTCTCTCTCTCTCTTAACACACTCCTCTCCCTCTCTGTAACATAGAGAGGGAGAGAGAGAAGGTTTGGAGAGAGAGGGAGAAAGAGATGTAGAAGTTTTAGAGAAAGAGAGTGGGTGAGAGAGTAGTTTTAGAAAGAAAGAAAGAGAGAGAGTGAATGGAGTTTTAGAGAAAGAGATAGAGAAGTCTTAAATAGAGAGAGTAGTTTCAGAGAGAGAGTGAGTAAATGTGCAAAAAAAGGTAGAGAGAGGGAAAGAGATGTTTTAGATAGAGAGAGATTTCAGTGGGAGATGGGGGGAAGAAGTTTTACAGATAGAGAAAGAGATGTTTTAGAGAGAGAGAGAAAGTAAAGTTTTAGAAAAAAAGAGAAAGAGAGTGAGAGAAGTTTTAGAGAGATAGAGAAAGAGAGTGAATGAATAAGAGGGAGAGGGAGGGAGAGAGGGAGAGTTAGACACAGAGACTAAAGTTAGTGTGAGAGAGAGAGAAAGTAAGGGAAGTTTTAGAGAGAGTGGGAGAGAGAGAAGTTTTAGTGAGAGATAAAAAAGGAAAAGTTTTAGTGAGAGTGTCAGAGAGAGGTAGAGAGAGAGATGTTTAGAGAAGGAGAAAAGAGAGATAGAGAAACATGTTAGAGAAAGAGAGTGTGTGTATGTTGGGGGTGGAAGAGAGAGTGTGAGTTGGGGAGAAGGGCGAGGGGGAGAGAGAGAGAGAAAAAGAGAGACAGGGAGAGGGAGAGAGCACTAGAGAGTGAGAAAGGGGAAGAAAGAGACGTGTTGCAGCGAGAGAGAGAGGGAGAGACCAAGAGAAAAGTTTTAGAGAGTGTGTGTATTTGTGAGAGAGAGAGAGAGAGAGAGAGAGAGAGAGAGAGAGAGAGAGAGAGAAGGAGAGAGGACTAAAGAGAAGGAGAAGGAGAGGAAGAGAGAGTAAGAGAGTAAGAAGGGAGAGAGAGTGTTGGAGGGGGTAGAGAGAGTCTTAGAGAGACATGTTCTAAAGAGAGAGAGAGAGAGATGTTTAGTAGAGAAAGAGAGTGAATTTTGGGGTTAGAGAGAATGTACCGGGGGGAGAGAGAGACAGAGTAAGAAAGGAAGTGAGAGATGGAGGAAGGAAGGGAGAGAGAGAAAGAAAGAGAGTGTTCAAGGAGAGAAACAGAGATGGAAACTTCAAAGAGCAAGAGAGCATGAGAGTCAAAGAGAAATGTTAGACACAGAGAGAGAGAGAGAGAGAGAGAGAGAGAGAGAGAGAGGGAAGAGAAAGATGGAGATAGAGCAAGAAAGAGAGTAAAAGAGGGAGGGAGGAAGAGAGAGAAAGAAAGAGAAAGTGTTGCAGGAGAGAGAAAGAGGGAACATGAGAGTCAAAGAGAAATTTTATACATGGATAAAGATAGAGAGAGAAAGAGAAGTTTTAGAAAGAGGGAAAGAGAGATGAAAGTTTTCGAGAGAGACATAGAGAGAGTGAGAGTAAAGAGAAATTTTAGATAGAGAGAGAAAGAAAGAGAAGGGTTACAGAGAAAGAGAGAGAAGTTATAGAGAGAGTGGGAGAAGTTTTAGTGATGATAGATATAGAGAGAGAGAGAGAGAGAGCCAAAATGAGAGTTAGAGAGAGAAAAAGTGGGGGAAGTTTGATAGAGAGGGAGAGAGAGAGTGAGAGAAACACAGGGAGAGAGAGAGTTGGGCAGATGGGAAGAGAGAAAGGGTGAGAGAAATTTGGGGAGGGAGAAAAAGTGAGAGAAACAAAGAGAGACAACTTCAAGAGAGAGTGAGAGAGAGAAATTTAATGGGAGGAAGAGAGAGTGAGACAGAGTGAGAGACAGGAAAGTTTTTGAGAGAGAGTGAGCGAGAGAGAGACAAAGAGCTAGAGAAAGAGAGGAAAAAGTTAGAGAGACAGTGAACGAGTATGTGTAATGCAAGAGAGAGACAGGCATATTAGTAGAGAAAAGTTTTAGAGAGAGATAGATTAATAGAGAGAAGATTTAGAGAGAGAAAGATAGAGAGGGAGAGAGATGTTTTAGAGAGAAGGGAGAGAGAGAGAGAGAGTGTGTGTGTGTGTAACAAAGAGAGGGGAGGGGAAGTTTTAGAGAGCATGAGAGAGAGAAAGAATGAAATGTTATAGAGGTTTTAGAGAGAGAGGGAAGTTTAGGGGTAGAGAGAAAGAAATGTTAGAGGGAGAGAGAGAGAGAAAGAGCAAGAGATTCAAGTTTTAGAGAGTAAGTGAGTGAGAAAGAGAGAGAGAGACAGAGACAGAGAGAGAGTATTAGGGGGACACAGAAAGAGATTATTAGGGAGACAAAGAGTAAGAGAAGTTTTAAAAAGATAGAAAGAAAGAGAAGTTTTAAGAGAGAAAAAGAGAGTGAGGAAGAGATGTGTTGGCAAGAGAGAGGGAAGTTTTAAAGAGATAGAGGGAAAAAGGTTTTTGAGAGAGTGAGAAGAAGTTTTAGACATAGAGAGAGATACATAGTGAAGGGAAAGAGAAGTTTTAGAGAGAGAGAGAGAAGTTTCAAAAAGAGAGTAAGAGAGAGAGTGAGTGAGAGAAGTCTAGAAGGAAAGAGAAAGGGAGAGAGTGTAAGAGAGTGAGAGAGAAATTTTAGAGACACAAAAAGAGAATTTTTTGAGAGAGACGGAGAGAAGGGGGAGAGAGAGGGAAGTTTTAGAGAGAGTGATTGAGCAAGACAGAAGTTTTAAACATAGAGATACATACATACAAAAGGGAAAGAGAAGTTTTAGAGAGAGAGAAGCTTTAAAAAGAGAAAGAAAGGGAGAGAGTGTAAGAAAGTGAGAGAGAGACACACACACACACACAAAAAGAAAGAGAGAGATTGGGTGAAATTTTAGAGGGAGAATGTGAGAGAGAGAGAAGTTTGAAAGAAAGAGTTGTTTTAGATAGATAAATAGAGTGAGAGAGAGAGAGAGAGAGAAAGAGTAAGCAGTTTTAGAGAGAGGGGGAGAGAGAAAAAGAGAGAGAAGATTTAAAGAGGGTGAGAGAGCAATTTTAGAGAGATAGAAGTTTTAGAGAGAAAGAGAGTGAATAAGAGGGAAGGCAGGGAGAGAGACAAAGAGAGATAGAAAGAGAGCAAGAGAGAGAGAGGTTTTAGAGTGGGCGAGAGAGAGACATAGAGGGAGACAAAGAGAGGAAGAAGTTTTATAGGGAGAGGGAAAAAGAGAAGACAAGTTTCATAGAGAGAGAGAGAGACTAAGAGAAGTTTTAGGGAGAGAAAGAGGGAAATAGAAGAAGTGAACTTTTAGAGAGAGTGTGTGAGAAGTTTTATAGAGGGAGAGAGAGAGAGGGAAAGACAAGTTTCAGAGAAAGAGACTAAGAAGTTTTAGGGAGAGAAAGAGAGGGAAAGAAGAAAAGAGATCTTTTAGAGAGAGAGTGAGAACTTTTACAAAGAAAAAGAGAGAGAAGTTTTAGAGAGAGAAAGGGAAACTTTGGAGAGACAGAGAGACAGACAGATATAGAGAAAGAAAAAGAGAAAGTGAGTGAGAGAGAGAACTGTCAAAGTAAAGGAAAGAGAGAGAGAAGAGATGTTTTAGAGAGAGAGTGGTGATGGAGTGAGAGAAGAAGGGAAAGAATTTTAGTGAGAATAAGAGAGAGTGAGATGTTTTTAGGAGAGAGAGATTGAGAGAGAGAAATTTTAGACAAAGAGACAGAGGTGCAAAGAGAGAGCAAGATAGAAATTTTGGAGAGGGAGATAGAGACATAGGGAGAGAGAAAGAGAGAGCGAGAGAACTTTTAGAGAGAGGGAGACAAGAGGGAGAGAGAGAAAGAGAAGATTCATATAGAGAGAGAAGTTTTAGAAAAAGAGAACTTGGTTTAAGCAAGAGAGAAAGAGAAAGTAGTTTTAGGGAGAGAAAGTGAGTAAATGAGAGAAAAAGGCAGGGAGAGGGAAAGAGAAATTTAGATAGAGAGAGAGGTTTCAGCAAGAGCGGGGTAGAAGTTTTAGAGACACACAGAGAGAGAAGTTTTGGAGTGAGAAGGAGAAAGAGAGAGAGAGAGGTTCTAGAAAGAGAGAGAAATAGTGTGAGAGGAGTTTTGGAGAGAGAGACACAGAGAAAGAGAGAGAGAAAGAATGGTAGGGGGAGTGAGTAAGAGAGATTGTTGGGTAGTGAGAGAGTGTGTGAGTGTTGGGGTAGAGCAAGAGAGAAAGAGAGAGGGAGAGAGAAGTATAAGAGAGAGAGAGAGAGAGATAGACAGATAGAGAGAGAAAGTGAAGTTATTGAGAAAGAGAGTGGGAGAAAAAAAGAGAGATAGAGAGGGAAAGCAAGAGAGAGAACATAGAGAGAGGTAGAGAGAGATAAAGAGTGAGAGATGAGAGAGAGAAAGACATAGAGCATATGAGAAGTTTATGAGAGAGAGAGAGGGAAAACATATGAGAGAAGTTGTAAGGAGGAGAGAGAGAATGTGCCAAGTTTTAGTGACAGCAAGAGAGAAAGAAGCCTTAGAGAGAGCCATAGAGACAGAGAGAGAAGTTTTAGGGAGAGAGTCAAAGATAGAGGGTGAAACTTTAGAAAGAATGAAGGAAGAGAGATAGAGAGGGAGAAAGAAAACATTTGGAGAGAGAGTAAGTGACAAGTTTTAGAGAGAGACTATGAGAGAGATAGGGAAAGAGAGAGAGACAGACAGACAAAGAGAGAGAGAGAAAGTGAAGTTTGTTAGAGAGAAAGTGGGAGAGAAAGAAGTTTATGAGAGTGAGAGAGGGAGAGAGAGGGAAAGATAAGTTTTGGGGAGAGAGACAAAGAGGGAGAGCAAGAGAGCAAGAGAGATAAGATAGAGAGAGAGAGACCAAGAGAGAAAGAGAAGTTATCAAGCGAGACTGCGAGAGAGACAAAGAGAGTGAAATAGAGACAGACAAATAGAGACAAAGAGATATTTTTGAGAGAGAGAGTGGGAGACAAAGAGAAGTTTTTAAGCGAGACTGCAAGAGAGACAAAGAGAGTGAAACAGAGACAGACAAAGAGAGACAAAGAGATATTTTTGAGAGAGAGAATGGGAGAGAAAGATGTTTAAGCAAGAGAGAGAGGGAGAGACAAAGAGAAAGAGAGATTTTGGAAAGAGGGGCTGAGAGGGAGAGATGTAACAACATAGAGAGAGGTAGAGAGAAATAGGGAGAGAGAGGGAGAGAGAGAGAGAGAGAGAAAGTGAAGTTGTTGAGAGAAGGAATGGGGGAGAAAAAAGTTTAAGAGAGAGAGATGGTGAGAAAGTGAAAAAGATGTTTTGGAGAGAGGGCCAGAGAGGGAGAGTAGGTGAGAGCAGATAGAGACAGAGAGAGATAAAGTTAAATTTTTGAGAGAGAGAAAGAGAAGTTTTGGTGAGAGAGACAAAGAGGGAGAGGAAGAGAGGGAAGATAGAGAGAGAGAGAGAAAGAGAGAAAAAGAAAGACAATGAGAGAGAGAGGGAAAAAGTGAGAGAGATTGTTGGACACAGAGAGAGAGTGTGTTGGGGGGCAGCGAGGAAGAGAGAGAGAGAAAGAGTGTTGGGAAAGAGAAGAAAGAGATAGGGAAAGAGAAAGAGAGAAAGAGAGAGAGAGAGAGAGAGAGAGAGAGAGAGAGAGAGAGAAGAGAGAGAGAGAAGTTTTTGAGAGAGAGTGGGAGAGAAAGAAGTTTAAGAGAGAGAGGGTGCAAAAGAGAAAGAAAAGTTTTAGAGATAGAGAGGGAGAGCAAGAGAGAGAAGATAGAGGGAGAGATAGACTAAGAAAAAAGTGAGGTTGTTGAGAGAGAGAGTGGGAGAGAAGAAGTTTAAGAGAGAGAGAAAGAGAGAAATAGAGTTAGTGACAGACAAATTTTAGTCAAAGAGAGAAAGAGACTATCACAAGTTTTTGACAAAAAGCAAAAGAAGTTTTAAACAAAGAAAGAAGTTTTAGAGAGAGAGGGAGGGAGGTGTTGGGGAGAACAAGACCAAGAAAGAGAAAGACAAGTTTCAGAGAGAGCAAGTCACATAGAGAGAGTGATAAAGAGAGAAGTTTTAGAGTGAGAGTACAAGAGAGAGAGAGATAGAGAGACAGACAGACAGACAGATAAACAAAAAGTAAAAGTGAAGTTGTTGAGAGAGAGTGGGAGAGAAAGTAGTTTAAGAGAGAGATGGTTGGAGAAAAAAAGAGAAGTTTTGGAGAGAGAAAGAATGAGATAGAGAGAGAAGTTTTAAAAAGAGAGAGACTGACAAACAGAGTAGAAAGTGAAGCTATTGATGGAGAGAGTGGGAGAGAAAGAAGTTCAAGAGAGAGAGAAGGGGAGAGAGAAAGAGAAGTTTTGGAGAGAGAGAAGATGGAGAGAGAGACAAAGAAAGTGAAGTTTTTGAGAGAGAGAGTAGGAGAGCAAGAAGTTTAAGAGAGAGAGGAAGAGAGAGCGAAAAAGAAGTTTTGGAGAGAGATGAAGAGACAGAGAGTAGTAGAGAGAAGACAAAGAGGTAGACAGAGAAAGAGAAAGAAAGGGTGTTGTGTGAAGAGACAGAGAAAGAAAGGGTGCTGTGTGGAGAGAGAAAGAGAGAGAGAGAGAGAGAGAGAAGTTTCTGAGAGAGCAAGGGAGAGAGAAGTTATAGAGAGGGCTAGAGAGAGAGAGAGTAACATAGAGAGAGAGCTAGAAAACTTTTATATAGAAAAAGATAAAGACAGATGGAGAGAGGGAGAGAGAGTGTGTGTGAAAGAGAGGTGGAGAGAGTGAGAGTGAGAGATGGAGAGAGAAAAAGAAGTTTCTGAGAGAGCAAGGGAGAGAGAAGTTATAAAGAAGGCTAGGGAGAGAGAGAACTTATATATATACAAAGAGAGAGAGAGAGAGAGAGAGAGAGAGAGAGTAACATAGAGAGAGAGCTAGAAAACTTTTATATAGAAAAAGATAAAGACAGATGGAGAGAGGCAGAGAGAGAGTGTGGGAGAGAGGTGGAGAGAGTGAGAATGAGAGATGGAGAGAGAGAGAGAGGTGACATAGAGACAAAGAGAGAGAGAAAAACATTTGGGAGAAGTTATAGAGAGCGAGACAATGTATGAGAGAAGTTTTGGAGGAGGGGAGAGAGACCAAGAAAGAGAGAGAAGTTTAGGAGTGTGAGAGAGAGAGAGGGAGAGAAGTTTTAGGGAGAGAGCTAGAGTGAGAGGGAAGCTTTAGAATGAATGAAAGCAAGGGAGAGAGAGACAGATAGAGAGAGAATAAGAAGATTTGGAGAGAGAGAGAGAGAGAGAGAGAGAGAGGGGTTTTAAAGAGAGATTACAAGAGAGAGAGGGAAAGAGAGACAAATAGGCACAGAAAGTGAAGTTTTTGAGGGAGAAAGGGGGCAGAAAGAAGTTTAAAAGAGAAAGAGGGAAAGAGAGAGAGAAACAGATACAAATAGAGAAAGTGACGTTGTTGAGAGGGAACAGGAGAGAAAGAAGTTTAAGAGAGAGAGAGAAAGAGAAGTTTTGGAAAGAGAGAGAGCGAATGAAAGAGTGTTGGGGAGGGGGAGAGAGATAGAGAGAGGGAAGCTTTTCAAAGAATGAAAGAGAGAAAGAGAGAAGTTTTAGGGATAGAGCTAGAGAAAGAGGGAAGGGTTAAAGAGAATGAAAGAAAGAGAGAGAAAGAGAGAGAAAGAGAGAGAAGATTTGTAGAGAGAGAGAGAGGGAAAGAAGGTGACAGACAGCTAAAGAAAGTGACATAGAGAGAGAGAGAGAGAGGTATAGCAAGATGTAGCGAATGAGAGAGAGAAAAAGAAGTTTAGAGAGAGAGAAAGAGAAGTTTTAGAGAGAGACAAGGAGAGAAAGAGGGAGAGACAGACAAATAGATAGACACAAAGAGAAAGTGAAGTTATTGAGAGAGAGAGCAGGAGAGAAAGAAGTTTAAGAGAGAGAGGGTGAGAGAGCAAAAGTGAAGTTTTGGAGAGGGAGAGAGAGAGAGAGAGAGAGGAAGAGTAGGAGAGAGAAGATAGAGGGAGAGAAAGCTACATAGGGAGAGTGAGCATATGAGAGAAGTTTAAGAGAGAGAGACATAGTGAGAGCTAGTGGGAGCGAGAGAACTTTTATATTGTAAACAACAGGGAGAGAGAGTGACATAGAGCAAGAGTGGGGAGAGAGAAGTTTCAGAGAGAAAGAGAGTGAGAGAGAAGTTTTAGAGGCAGCAAGAGGGAGAGGAAGAGAGAGAGACACACACACATAGAAAGTGATGTTTTTGTGAGTGAGTGTGAACGAAAGAAGTTTAAGAGAGAGAGAGAAGCTTTGGAGAGAGACAGAGATAGGGAGCAAAAGAGAGAGAGCAAGAGACAGAAAGTATGAGAGAGGTTCCAGAGAGGGAGAGACAGCATATGAGAGAAGTTTTAGAGGAGAAGAGAGAGAGTGAAACTTTAGGGCATGCAAGAGAGAGAAAAGATAGAGAGAGAGGGCGGGAGAGATAGTGAGAGAGAGAGAGAAGTTTTAGGAGGGACCTAGAGAGAGAAGCTTTAGAAAGAATGTAAGAAAGAGAGACAGTGAGAAAGAAAGAGAAGATTAGGAGAGAGGGGGGAGAGAGAGAGAGCTAGAGTTAGTGAAAGAAGCTTTTACAAGAAAGTGAAAGATGCTATAAACAAAGAAAGAAGTTTTAGAGAGAGAGTGAAGGAGGAGTTGGGAAGAGCAAGTGTGAGAGAGAGCAGTTCTAGGAGAGCGAGTGACAAGGAAGTTTCAGAGAGAACTTTTATTTAGAAAACGAAAGAGAGAGAGAGAGAGAGAGAGAGAGAGAGAGAGAGAGAGAGAGAGGGAGAGGAAAGTTTAAGAGTGAGAGGAAGCAAGAAAGCATATAAGAGAGGTTCTGGAGAGAGAGAGAGACAGCATATGAGAGAAGTTTTAGAGGAGGAGAAAGAGAGATAGAGAGTGAAGCTTAAGGGCTGCTGAGAGAGAAGTATTAAAGAGAGCAAGAGAGAGAGTGAGCGAGGAGTTTTACAAAGAGAGCTAGAGAGAAAGAGGGAAACTTTAGAAAGAATGAAAGAAAGAGAGACAATGAGAGCAAAAGAGAAGATTAGGGGGAGAGAGAGAGAGAGGGTGAGAGAAAGAAAGAGAAGTTTCTGTGAGCCAGAGAGGGAAAGTAGAAGAGAGAAGATAGAGAGAAGGTGAGGGAGAGAGGTAGGGCAAGAGAGAGTGACAGACAGATAGAGAAGTTGAAGTTTTTGTTAGAGAGAGTGGGAGGGAAAGAAATTTGAGAGAGGATGAGAGAGAGAAAGAAAAGTTTTGTGGAGAGGGTACATAATCAAGAGGATAAGAGTGTTATAGATTACACTTTAGTTAATAAGAAAGAAGTTACTATTGAAGACATAGAACAGAAATTAAAAAATTGGAGTATACCAGAACATAAGATTAATCAAGTATACCAAGTCGGTGTATTAGACCACTTTACTCATGATTACGTCATTAAAATTGCTGAACATACCTTAGCCTTGGAAAGTCTCCAAGAAACTATTGATTTATTAACAACAGAATTAATAAAAGAACATAGAAGAAAAGGATTCCAGTTTATCCATGTTGGATTAATACAAGTTGCTGTAAAACCCTTACATAGATTAGGAATTGATACCCCTGTCTGTGTTATTTTAAGAGATTCAAGACCAGTACAATTTAAAGATCAATTATTATCTATAATAGAAGCTAATTTAAACGACGGTCCTGTTTTCTTTAATAATTTTGCAAATTATACTGCAGATTTAAGAACTTTTGACTCTCATCATAATATTAAGTTAGATATTAAGATTCCAGAAGGTATTTGGAATCCCCATTCCTATCCTTTAGCTATAGTTTATAAATTATATTATAAAGTTATGAGAATAAATATAAAACCAAAAGCTTTAAATGTTTCCTCCAGATCTGAGACTTTACTTTTACAAGTAAATTTAGATCGTACTAATTATGTTACTCCTAAACTTTTATCACATGCAGAAGTGTCACGAGGATTAGAATGGAACCTCGAGAATATTCTTACCCCTGAAAAAGAAGATCCTCCTATCCTTAATAATATTATAGAATATAAGTCTGGTAATGTAACTTTAGACTTTAGACGAAGCCCGTCAATAAGAGTACCTTCAAGATCTAGTTTTTCCACACCTAGTCGACATTCCGTTGATATAGGATCTACCTCTGTTCCTAGATCTCTAAAATTAAAAGGAGTCATACCACATCCCGTTACACCACAACCTGAATATCAAGTAGAAACCCCAACTCAACAAGCTAATCATTCGCCAACAAGGTCAGAAGTTGAGGCTTTTAATCAGCTAAATATGCTTAATACTTTTCAAATTAATAAAGAATTAATAAGACAAACATTTTATCTTCCTCAAAATGATGATAAGAGAAAATGGTATTTTTCAACTTTCTCTCCAGAAGATCTTTCTAACTATAGAGAAAGCTTTTATAATTATTTGATAAAAATAGAAGACCATATTCCATTTTTTGACTGGTTTGAAACCCATGTGTTAAATA
Organism: Dicorynia guianensis; assembly: GCA_037013595.1. Taxonomy (NCBI): domain Eukaryota; kingdom Viridiplantae; phylum Streptophyta; class Magnoliopsida; order Fabales; family Fabaceae; genus Dicorynia; species Dicorynia guianensis. Next base: position 11,249,676 of record JASUAB010000015.1, read on the forward strand.
CTCTTTCCATATCAGTTCTAGATTCTCTACCGGTCAGTTGGAAAACCTCTAGAGGAACTACTGTTATAGGAACTGTTCCCCCCTTAGAAGAAGTAATTTTTCTAAATAATGATAATATTGAAATAATTGCTTCACCATTTAAAAAAATACTTTTAAAAGGAGAAGAATTGAGTGTCTCAGCCTCTAAACGAGATATTAAAAATATTCAAGAACAATTAAATTATACCAATAAAGTTGTTCATAATATGGCTTCTTCTTTTCCTAAAGATACTCCAAGTAGTAGTACGAAACCAGATCTAGTTAAACCATTATTCAAGCCTTTTAAATTTTCTACAGAAGAAATTTCTGCTATAAAATTAGGAACGTCTACTTCTTCAATTCTTGCCAAAATTGATAATAAATTAAAAGCTTTAAAACTCAATGAAGATAAAAAACAGAAAAACGTTGTAATTAATACTTTACAAGAATCTGTCCCTACCCAAGCAGAACAAGTTCAACGAATTAGGACTACTCGTCCTTACCCAATTTCTAGAAATTATTATACACGCCCCACTCTCCCAGATATTCAACATGAAGAATGGGATTTAGAAAATCCAGCCGCTTTTGATGGCAATAGTATTATCGAATGGAATATAGATGGTCTTTCCGAACATCTTATTCTTAGAAAGCTAAATTCTATGACTATGGCCTCTAGTGCCTATATTAAACATGGAAATAATTCTAGGCATGCCGCTCAACTTTTAGTTTCTGGCTTTACTGGCATTTTAAAAGGATGGTGGGATAATATAATAACTGAAGCTGATCGTTTTGGCTAGATCTCTAAAATTAAAAGGAGTCATACCACATCCCGTTACACCACAACCCGAATATCAAGTAGAAACCCCAACTCAACAAGCTAATCATTCGCCAACAAGGGATACCAGATGTGAACAGGATCAACAGGGTTGGAGTAATTTTGACGAAGGATATTAAACAGAGTATTATAATTTATAATAAAAGGTTCTCTAACATAAGAAAGTCTACAAATTGGAAAATAATAAATAGGAATACAGATTAAATGCGGAAAATTTAAAGGAATACAAATTAAAAACATAAATTTAAACTGAAAGAAGAATATAAGCAGAAGAATTTTATAAAATTTTTTTGATGCACAGGATCCTCGAAAGGCAAGTGCAGAGCATACTTAAACAAAACTTTATTTATGATAGAAGATGCTTACAGAGAGAGCTTTTACAAAGGAGCAGGTTACAGTGCTTAAAACTAAACTAAAATTCGCTCTGCCTAGAACGAATGACTAAGGGGCTATTTATAACAAACTGCGGACTTCAAAACCTTTTACAATAACGTTTAATACGTTGGACTTGAAATAAAATTACAATATAATTAAATTCGGAACTCAAATTTTTGAAATCCGAAAAGTTATCAGCTGGTAGGACGGCTTGTCAGAGCAGCTTGACGTCTAGAGACAACTTGTCTTCTTGCAACAGATGCTTTTAATAATTTCAACTTTAATCATGGTGTCTGCTGAAAGTTTATTCCGTAACAGTCATCTTCATTATGCAAATGAGTCGGATAGCTATGTCCTGACTCAGCTTCGTGGGAAGGCTCTTCCTCAGAATCAATTGATGAAGCAAGATCAATTAGTTTTTGTTTATATTCTTTAAGCTGTGCAGAGCTTAGTTTAGACAAATCTGGCAAAGCAATGGGATCTTTAGTATTCTCAGATTTTGGTGCAAGTCTGGCATCTTGCTGATTTTTCCAAAGAGAAAATCTTTCTTCGATTAAGGATTCATCAAATTTTATCCACCATTTTGTCTACACTGTTCTGACTAGGGACTGAGGGTACCCTGTTGGCAAGACTTGATCAATATTATAACGTGTTTGCATAATCCATCCAATTTTTGTGATTGAACAGAACATGAGAAAGCGCTCCTGCAAGGAGATATGGCTAGCAAGCTTTTTAAAATTCTCATAAGTCTTTTTAGTAGTAGGAGGAAACTGACCAAGCAATGGTCCAAAGTAAAGAAACCATTCAAGAAACCAATTAGGATAAATGGCTTGCGGATTATTGAAGCTAAGGAACCAGGAATGGGTTGGACAAAGTTCAAAAAGAACATTATACCAGGCCTTTTGGTAGTCAAAATAATCATAATACGGGGGGTCAAAAGGAAAAGAGAATTTCTTTCCGGTAAAAGGAAGCTGATTCCATTGAGAAGGGGTGAGTACTTTTAGAATTTGTAATCGCGAATAGGTAATAATAGCCTTATCTTTTGGATCATAATCATGGATAATCTGAGTAGAGTCAGTATCCACAAGGATGGCTTAATAATAAAGTTTATTTTTCTTAAGATCCGTAGGGATCCACGTCCATCCTCTAGGCATAGTTTGGGCGGCAATTTCATTGGGCTGTAGATTTAGCTGTTCAGGTTCAAGGGTAATAATAGAAAGGGGAATACTTTTATTTTTAAAGGTACAAGGCTGAGGTTCAGGAGTTCGAATTGGTGAAAAAGGTGGTCTTAAAGGTAAGAAGCGGCTTGCTTCAAAGAGAGAAGTTTGAGAGATGGCTGGAGCTGCTGGCCTAATATTAGCCTTAGAGGCATAGGATGTACCTGCAGAAAAGATATTAGATTTATTAATATTAGGGGCCGGTTTGCTCAAGGCAAACTGAGAACGTGTTAAAGGCCGTGAGGGCGATGGATGTTTATCACTCATTTTGTTGATCCCTGCAGAAATTCGCGAGTCAGAAAGTCAGGGAGACTATTCTGCTGTCCTTTTATATGCTCAATCTTAAAATCAAAACAAGATAAAAGAGATTGCCAGCGAGCAAAAATATGTTTGCTGACAAGATTTTTAACATCCTTTTGTAAAACATCTTTAGCAGCTTTGCAATCAGTACGAAGTAAAAATTGTTTATTTATCAAATCATCTTGAAATTTAGTAATGCATAAAACAATGGCTAAAATTTCTTTTTTAATAGTACTATAATTATTTTGAGGAGGGGTCCATGCACTGGAATGAAAGCGAACAATTTGTTCTTTAGTATCTGGTGGAAAGAACTGTTTTAGGATTCCTCCAAACCCTACTTCAGAGGCGTCACATTCATCTATTAAAGAGGCATTGGGATGAGGTATCCCAAGAAAAGGAATCTGCTTTATTAAAGAACGAACTTTAATAATAACTTGAGTCATTTCTGCTGACCAAGGAGGAGGATTTTTCTTTAGACGGCTAAAAAGAGGTTTACAAATGATGCGAATATTGGGAATAAAGTCAGCTACATAATTAAGACAACCTAAAAACCGTTGTAACTGAGTTTTATCTTTAATTTCTAAAGGAAACTTATCAGCAAATTCTAGACTTCTTGAAATAGGGGTGATAGTTCCTAAATGAATATTATGACCTAAAAAGCGAATATTTGTCTGAAATATCTTGATTTTTTTCTCTGAAACTACAAGACCATTTATCTTAATGGCTTGGATAAATGTTTTTAAATGTTTAAAATGTTGATCAATTGTCTTAGAATAAATCAAAACATCATCAAGATAAACTATTATGAAATCAGAATAAGGATAAAGAATTTGGTTCATAATATTTTGAAATTCAGATGGAGCATTTTTTAATCCCATAGGCATAACATTCCACTCGTATTGTCCAAAAGGGACTGTAAAAGCAGTCTTGTATTTATCTTCTTCTTTAAGCTTTATCTGATAAAAACCTGATTTCATATCAAATTTAGAGAAAATAAGGGCATCATACAATCTACCTAAGAGATCTTTTTTATTAGGAAGAGGATAACGGATCCATTTTAAAGCAGTATTTAAAGGTTTATAATTAATGACCATTCTAGGAGCTCCTCGTTCTATTTCAGAAGCATTCTGAACATAGAGGGCTGCACAACTCCAAGGTGACTTGCTAGGTCGAATCAACTTTTTGGTTAGAAATTCTTGAATTTCTTTTTGACAGAATTTCAAAGTTTCCGAGTTCATCTGAATGGGTCTAGCCTTAGTTGGAATCTTTGTTTCATCAAAGTTAGTTTCATAAGGGAGAGAGATTTCATATGTTTTTCTATTCCAAAAAGCAGTAGGAATATCAGAACAAATTTCTTTTTTAATAAGAGTCTGTAGCTGAATTATCCTTTCTTGGATCTTAGGAGAAAGTAATGCATTTTCTATTGTCTTAAATTCTATTTCTTTTTTAAGATAATTAACTTGACTTCTTTTCTGTTGCAAAAGATTAAAATACTGATTTTCTATTAAGTTAAGTTCTTTTCCTCTAGTAGGACTTACAAATTTAAAGAAAAGTTCTACATTATTAACAACCGTCTTGATCCCTTCTTCACCTACATAATGTATAGGATATATTTGAACTAAAAAGGGATTTCCTAAAATAATTTGTTCATTTATATTTTTAGTTAGTAAAAATTCATTTGGCAGGCAAACACCATTATTACAAATATAGGAATTAGTTAATTTATACTTAACATCTAAGCTATGGCTACTAGCAGAGTATAATTTTTGAAGAGTTTTTTGATAATACTGTGTAGGTATTAATCCTTCTTGGATGCAATTTAAATCGGCACCTGAGTCTATTAAAGCAACGAATGTTTTATGAAAACTATTTCCTATTCTTAAATCTACTTTACAACGCCATTTTTGTTGAAAAAAGGTTATTTTTTGGAGAAACGTATTATCAGAAGGAGGAAGTGCTGAAAGGTTTTCTAAAGAACTAGGTTCTGGATTATTATTTTCTAAAAATACAATTCTAGCTTGGAGATCTTTTATTTCTATTTTTAATTTTTTAATCTCATGGTTAAGCTCAGAAATTCCTAACAAAGGTTCTTTTTGAGGTTCATTTATAGTAAGAATTTTAGTTAAATCATACGGTTGAAAAGGAGAAGAAGAAGTATCTGTTTCTTCATTAATTTGGATTAGTTTCTTTAAAGTAAGAAAATATTGATATTTAAGATCAGGATCTTCTAATTTTTCAATGATATCTATCAAGAATTTGGAATCACTGGTTAAAGTATTACAATAAAAAAGCTCAATATTATTGTTGCTACAATCTTTACAAGGATTGTCAGGTGTACAATTTTTACATTCTTGATTATTAGATTCGAAGTCAGAACTACTGGAGGTTTCTAATTGTTCTATAATTTCATCATTAGAAGAAACAACAGAAGGGGTATCAGAATCATCATCAGATTTATAAAGAAGAATCTCTTCTAATTGTCGTTTAACGGGCTCTTCTAGACTTAGATTATTAATCTTTTTCTTAACATAACAATGTTTTGCAATATGACCTTTACGACCGCACCTATAGCATGTTAAAGAGTTATCAAATTTTTTAGATCTTTTTTTATATTTTTTAGAAGTCTTTTCTATATGTTCATCTTTGTGTTTCTTTTTATAAGAAGACGTAGAGGATTTTTTAAATTTTTTAGAGGGTGCTTCTAATTTTTCTAAGTCATACTGTTGACAAAAGTATCCTAATTCTTTTCGGACGGATTTATCTTCTCGAAGAATTTGGGTGGTTAAAGAAAGCTGATTACATTGTTCTAAACCTGTCTTAACGATAGTAGAGATGATCTGACCATAAGTCATATAATTAAGACTTAAAGTTTCATGTTCTAACCTATCTCTGACCTTTTGGGCAAAGGCACGGGGTAAACCTGATATAAATTTTTCTTTCCAATATAAAGCAGAGGCATCTGACCTAACTAATAATTTAGCTAAGAAGTTATCTTTATACCAACGGAAATCAGATAATTTAGGGCATCTTAGAGCATGTAGAATTTCGCTAGATCTTTCTTCAAAAAGTTTAGGATCTCCTATAAAATTTTAGGAGATGGCTAAGATTAAAGACTCAACTTGAGTTCCTATTTAGTGACCTGTTGAGGGTTCTTGTTTAACAGCATTTAAGATGCCAAAACGATCAGCTTCAGTTATTATATTATCCCACCATCCTTTTAAAATGCCAGTAAAGCCAGAAACTAAAAGTTGAGCGGCATGCCTAGAATTATTTCCATGTTTAATATAGGCAGTAGAGGCCATAGTCATAGAATTTAGCTTTCTGAGAATAAGATGTTCGGAAAGACCATCTATATTCCATTCGATAATACTATTGCCATCAAAAGCGGCTGGATTTTCTAAATCCCATTCTTCATGTTGAATATCTGGGAGAGTGGGGCGTGTATAATAATTTCTAGAAATTGGGTAAGGACGAGTAGTCCTAATTCGTTGAACTTGTTCTGCTTGGGTAGGGACAGATTCTTGTAAAGTATTAATTACAACGTTTTTCTGTTTTTTATCTTCATTGAGTTTTAAAGCTTTTAATTTATTATCAATTTCGGCAAGAATTGAAGAAGTAGACGTTCCTAATTTTATAGCAGAAATTTCTTCTGTAGAAAATTTAAAAGGCTTGAATAATGGTTTAACTAGATCTGGTTTCGTACTACTACTTGGAGTATCTTTAGGAAAAGAAGAAGCCATATTATGAACAACTTTATTGGTATAATTTAATTGTTCTTGAATATTTTTAATATCTCGTTTAGAGGCTGAGGCACTCAATTCTTCTCCTTTTAAAAGTATTTTTTTAAATGGTGAAGCAATTATTTCAATATTATCATTATTTAGAAAAATTACTTCTTCTAAGGGGGGAACAGTTCCTATAACAGTAGTTCCTCTAGAGGTTTTCCAACTGACCGGTAGAGAATCTAGAACTGATATGGAAAGAGTATTTAACACATGGGTTTCAAACCAGTCAAAAAATGGAATATGGTCTTCTATTTTTATCAAATAATTATAACTTCTTTAAGCTGTGCAGAGCTTAGTTTAGACAAATCTGGCAAAGCAATGGGATCTTTAGTATTCTCAGATTTTGGTGCAAGTCTGGCATCTTGCTGATTTTTCCAAAGAGAAAATCTTTCTTCGATTAAGGATTCATCAAATTTTATCCACCATTTTGTCTGCACTGTTCTGACTAGGGACTGAGGGTACCCTGTTGGCAAGACTTGATCAATATTATAACGTGTTTGCATAATCCATCCAATTTTTGTGAGTGAGAGTACAAGAGAGAGAGAGATAGAGAGACAGACAGACAGACAGATAAACAAAAAGTAAAAGTGAAGTTGTTGAGAGAGAGTGGGAGAGAAAGTAGTTTAAGAGAGAGATGGTTGGAGAAAAAAAGAGAAGTTTTGGAGAGAGAAAGAATGAGATAGAGAGAGAAGTTTTAAAAAGAGAGAGACTGACAAACAGAGTAGAAAGTGAAGCTTTTGATGGAGAGAGTGGGAGAGAAAGAAGTTCAAGAGAGAGAGAAGGGGAGAGAGAAAGAGAAGTTTTGGAGAGAGAGAAGATGGAGAGAGAGACAAAGAAAGTGAAGTTTTTGAGAGAGAGAGTAGGAGAGCAAGAAGTTTAAGAGAGAGAGGAAGAGAGAGCGAAAAAGAAGTTTTGGAGAGAGATGAAGAGACGGAGAGTAGTAGAGAGAAGACAAAGAGGTAGACAGAGAAAGAGAAAGAAAGGGTGTTGTGTGAAGAGACAGAGAAAGAAAGGGTGCTGTGTGGAGAGAGAAAGAGAGAGAGAGAGAGAGAGAGAGAGAAGTTTCTGAGAGAGCAAGGGAGAGAGAAGTTATAGAGAGGGCTAGAGAGAGAGAGAGTAACATAGAGAGAGAGCTAGAAAACTTTTATATAGAAAAAGATAAAGACAGATGGAGAGAGGGAGAGAGAGTGTGTGTGAAAGAGAGGTGGAGAGAGTGAGAGTGAGAGATGGAGAGAGAAAAAGAAGTTTCTGAGAGAGCAAGGGAGAGAGAAGTTATAAAGAAGGCTAGGGAGAGAGAGAACTTATATATATACAAAGAGAGAGAGAGAGAGAGAGAGAGAGAGAGAGAGAGAGAGTAACATAGAGAGAGAGCTAGAAAACTTTTATATAGAAAAAGATAAAGACAGATGGAGAGAGGCAGAGAGAGAGTGTGGGAGAGAGGTGGAGAGAGTGAGAATGAGAGATGGAGAGAGAGAGAGAGGTGACATAGAGACAAAGAGAGAGAGAAAAACATTTGGGAGAAGTTATAGAGAGCGAGACAATGTATGAGAGAAGTTTTGGAGGAGGGGAGAGAGACCAAGAAAGAGAGAGAAGTTTAGGAGTGTGAGAGAGAGAGAGGGAGAGAAGTTTTAGGGAGAGAGCTAGAGTGAGAGGGAAGCTTTAGAACGAATGAAAGCAAGGGAGAGAGAGACAGATAGAGAGAGAATAAGAAGATTTGGAGAGAGAGAGAGAGAGAGAGAGAGAGAGAGAGGGGTTTTAAAGAGAGATTACAAGAGAGAGAGGGAAAGAGAGACAAATAGGCACAGAAAGTGAAGTTTTTGAGGGAGAAAGGGGGCAGAAAGAAGTTTAAAAGAGAAAGAGGGAAAGAGAGAGAGAAACAGATACAAATAGAGAAAGTGATGTTGTTGAGAGGGAACAGGAGAGAAAGAAGTTTAAGAGAGAGAGAGAAAGAGAAGTTTTGGAAAGAGAGAGAGCGAATGAAAGAGTGTTGGGGAAGGGGAGAGAGATAGAGAGAGGGAAGCTTTTCAAAGAATGAAAGAGAGAAAGAGAGAAGTTTTAGGGATAGAGCTAGAGAAAGAGGGAAGGGTTAAAGAGAATGAAAGAAAGAGAGAGAAAGAGAGAGAAAGAGAGAGAAGATTTGTAGAGAGAGAGAGAGGGAAAGAAGGAGACAGACAGCTAAAGAAAGTGACATAGAGAGAGAGAGAGAGGTATAGCAAGATGTAGCAAATGAGAGAGAGAAAAAGAAGTTTAGAGAGAGAGAAAGAGAAGTTTTAGAGAGAGACAAGGAGAGAAAGAGGGAGAGACAGACAAATAGATAGACACAAAGAGAAAGTGAAGTTATTGAGAGAGAGAGCAGGAGAGAAAGAAGTTTAAGAGAGAGAGGGTGAGAGAGCAAAAGTGAAGTTTTGGAGAGGGAGAGAGAGAGAGAGAGAGGAAGAGTAGGAGAGAGAAGATAGAGGGAGAGAAAGCTACATAGGGAGAGTGAGCATATGAGAGAAGTTTAAGAGAGAGAGACATAGTGAGAGCTAGTGGGAGCGAGAGAACTTTTATATTGTAAACAACAGGGAGAGAGAGTGACATAGAGCAAGAGTGGGGAGAGAGAAGTTTCAGAGAGAAAGAGAGTGAGAGAGAAGTTTTAGAGGCAGCAAGAGGGAGAGGAAGAGAGAGAGACACACACACATAGAAAGTGATGTTTTTGTGAGTGAGTGTGAACGAAAGAAGTTTAAGAGAGAGAGAGAAGCTTTGGAGAGAGACAGAGATAGGGAGCAAAAGAGAGAGAGCAAGAGACAGAAAGTATGAGAGAGGTTCCAGAGAGGGAGAGACAGCATATGAGAGAAGTTTTAGAGGAGAAGAGAGAGAGTGAAACTTTAGGGCATGCAAGAGAGAGAAAAGATAGAGAGAGAGGGCGGGAGAGATAGTGAGAGAGAGAGAGAAGTTTTAGGAGGGACCTAGAGAGAGAAGCTTTAGAAAGAATGTAAGAAAGAGAGACAGTGAGAAAGAAAGAGAAGATTAGGCGAGAGGGTGGAGAGAGAGAGAGCTAGAGTTAGTGAAAGAAGCTTTTACGAGAAAGTGAAAGATGCTATAAACAAAGAAAGAAGTTTTAGAGAGAGAGTGAAGGAGGAGTTGGGAAGAGCAAGTGTGAGAGAGAGCAGTTCTAGGAGAGCGAGTGACAAGGAAGTTTCAGAGAGAACTTTTATTTAGAAAACGAAAGAGAGAGAGAGAGAGAGAGAGAGAGAGAGAGAGAGAGAGAGAGAGAGAGAGGGAGAGGAAAGTTTAAGAGTGAGAGGAAGCGAGAAAGCATATAAGAGAGGTTCTGGAGAGAGAGAGAGACAGCATATGAGAGAAGTTTTAGAGGAGGAGAAAGAGAGATAGAGAGTGACGCTTAAGGGCTGCTGAGAGAGAAGTATTAAAGAGAGCAAGAGAGAGAGTGAGCGAGGAGTTTTACAAAGAGAGCTAGAGAGAAAGAGGGAAACTTTAGAAAGAATGAAAGAAAGAGAGACAATGAGAGCGAAAGAGAAGATTAGGGGGAGAGAGAGAGAGAGGGTGAGAGAAAGAAAGAGAAGTTTCTGTGAGCCAGAGAGGGAAAGTAGAAGAGAGAAGATAGAGAGAAGGTGAGGGAGAGAGGTAGGGCAAGAGAGAGAGACAGACAGATAGAGAAGTTGAAGTTTTTGTTAGAGAGAGTGGGAGGGAAAGAAATTTGAGAGAGGATGAGAGAGAGAAAGAAAAGTTTTGTGGAGAGGGAGGGCAAGAGAGATAAGATAAATAGAGAGAGGTAGAGAGAGAGACAGAGATAGAGATTGTGAAAGTGAGAGAGAGAGAGAGAGAGAGAGAAAGCATATGAGAGAACTTCAAGAGAGATAGAGACAGCATATGAGGGAAGTTTTAAAGGCAGAGAGAGAGGCTTTAGGGAGAGCAAGAGAGATAGAGAGAGTGAAGTTTTAGTGAGAGCGAGAAAGAGTAGTATTAGGGAGAGAGCAAGAGAGAGAGGAAAGCTTTAGAAAGAATGAAAGAAAGAGAGATAGAAAGTGAGAAAGAAAAGATTCACACAGAGAGAGACAGAGAACTTTTGGAGAGAGAATGTGAGGGAGAGACAGACAAATAGAGAAAGTGAAGTTTTTGTGAGAAAAAGTAGGAGAAAAGAAGTTTTTGAGAGAAGGAGAAGGGGGAGAGAGAGAGAAGTTTTGGAACAGCAACAGAGAGGGAGAGGAAGAGAGAGAAAGAGAGAGGTAAAGAGAAAGAGAAAGACAGAGAGTGAACAAGAAAGAGGGAGGAAGAGAATGGTGGGGGAAAAAGGTGAGAGAGATTGCTGGGCAAAGAGAGAGAGAGTGTATGTGTGTGGGGCAGAAAGAGAAAGAGAGAGACCAAAGTTTTATACAAAGAGAGAGAGAGAGAAAAAAGAGGAAGGTATTGGGAGAACAAGAGTGAGAGATAGAGAAAAGTTTCAAAAAGAGCAAGTCTGAGAGAAGTTTTAGAGAGAACTAGAGAAAGAGGGAGATATATATATATATATATATATCGAGAGAGAGAGAGAGAGAGAGAGAGAGAGAGAGAGAGAGAGAGAGAGGAGGAGTTTTAGATGCAGAGAGATAACGTATGACAGAAGTTTTAGAGGAAAAAAGGGGGAGACAGAGAGGGTAAAGTTTTAGGGAGGATGAGGTCAGTAAGTTTTAGAAAGAGAGATAAAGTTCAGTTTTTGAGAGAGAAAAAGGTTTAAGAGAGAGACTGCAAGGTAGAGCAATAGAGAGAAGAGAGAAAGAATGGTAGAGAGAGACAGAGATGTAGAGAAAGAGAGAGAAAGGGAGAGTGTGTGTGTTGGGGATGGGGAGAAAGAGATAGACTTAGTGATAGGCAAATATTAGACAAAGAGAGAAAGAGGCAGACAGAAGTTTTTGAGAGAAAGCGAAAGAAGTTTTAAACAAAGAGAGGAGTTTTAGTGAGAGAGGGGGGGAGATGTTGGGGACAGTGAGTGTGAGAGAGAAAGGTTCTAGAGAGAGCAAGTGATAGAGAAGTTTCAGAGAGAACTATATAGAGAGAGAACTTTTAAATAGAAAAAGGCACAGAGATAGAGCAACATAGAGAGAGAAAGAGTGAGGAGAGAGAAGTCTTAGAAAGGAAGTGTATGAGAGAAGTTTCAAAGAGAGACAGCATATGAGAAAAGTTTTAGAGGAGGAGAGAGAGAGATTGAAGCTTTAGGGAGGGCAAGAGAGAGAGAAGTTTTTGAGAGAGCAAGAGAGAGAGAAAGAGAAGTCTTTGGGAGAGAACTAGAGAGAGGGAAGCTTTAGATACATGAAAGAGAGAGAGAGAGGGAGAGAGAGAGAGAGAGAGGGAGAGAGAGAGAGAGAGAGAGAACTATATAGAGAGAGAACTTTTAAATAGAAAAAGGCACAGAGATAGAGCAACATAGAGAGAGAAAGAGTGAGGAGAGAGAAGTCTTAGAAAGGAAGTGTATGAGAGAAGTTTCAAAGAGAGACAGCATATGAGAAAAGTTTTAGAGGAGGAGAGAGAGAGATTGAAGCTTTAGGGAGGGCAAGAGAGAGAGAAGTTTTTGAGAGAGCAAGAGAGAGAGAGAGAGAAGTCTTTGGGAGAGAACTAGAGAGAGGGAAGCTTTAGATACATGAAAGAGAGAGAGAGGGAGAGAGAGAGAGAGAGAGAACTATATAGAGAGAGAACTTTTAAATAGAAAAAGGCACAGAGATAGAGAAACATAGAGAGAGAAAGAGTGAGGAGAGAGAAGTCTTAGAAAGGAAGTGTATGAGAGAAGTTTCAAAGAGAGACAGCATATGAGAAAAGTTTTAGAGGAGGAGAGAGAGAGATTGAAGCTTTAGGGAGGGCAAGAGAGAGAGAAGTTTTTGAGAGAGCAAGAGAGAGAGAAAGAGAAGTCTTTGGGAGAGAACTAGAGAGAGGGAACCTTTAGATACATGAAAGAGAGAGAGAGAGGGAGAGAGAGAGAGAGAGAGAGAGAGAGAGAGAGAGAGAGAGAGAGAGAGAGAGAGAGAGAGAGAGACAGAGATAAAGTAATGTTTTTTAGGGAGAGAGTGCAAGAGAAAAAAGTTTAAGAGAGAGGGAGAGGAGAGAGAAAGAGAAGTTTTGGAGAGAGTGATAGGGATAGATAGATAGAGGAAGAGAGAGATCAAGAAAAAAAGTGAGAGATAGAGAGAGAGACAGACAAACGAATAGAGAGAGAAAGTGAAGTTGTTGAGAGAAGGAATGGGGAAGAAAAAAGTTTAAGAGAGAGAGATGGTGAGAAAGTGAAAAAGATGTTTTGGAGAGAGGGCCAGAGAGGGAGAGTAGGTGAGAGCAGATAGAGACAGAGAGAGATAAAGTTAAATTTTTGAGAGAGAGAAAGAGAAGTTTTGGTGAGAGAGACAAAGAGGGAGAGGAAGAGAGGGAAGATAGAGAGAGAGAGAAAGAGAGAAAAAGAAAGACAATGAGAGAGAGAGGGAAAAAGTGAGAGAGATTGTTGGACACAGAGAGAGAGTGTGTTGGGGGGCAGCGAGGAAGAGAGAGAGAGAAAGAGTGTTGGGAAAGAGAAGAAAGAGATAGGGAAAGAGAAAGAGAGAAAGAGAGAGAGAGAGAGAGAGAGAGAATTTTGAAAGAGAGTGAGTCCAAGAGTAGTTTTAGAGAGAACTAGAGGGAGAAGTAAGAGTGAGAGTGACATAGAGAGAGACAGCATATGGCAGAAGTTTTAGAGGAAGAAAGGAGGAGAAAAAGAGAGTGATGTTTTAGGGAGGATGAGAGGAGTAAGTTTTAGAGAGAGAGAGAGAGAGAAAGAGAGAGAGAGAGATAAAGTTCAGTATTTGAGTGAGAGAAAGTGGGAGAGAAAATGGTTTAAGAGAGAGAAAACAGAGGTTTTGGAGAGAGAGACTACGAGGGAGAGCAATAGAGTGAAGAGAGAGAGAGTAGTAGAGAGAGACAAAGATGTAGAGAAAGTGAGAGAGGCAGAGAGTGTGTGTGTGTATGTTAGGGAGGGGGAGAGAGAGAGATAGATTTAGTGAGAGACAAATTTTAGACAAAGAGAGAAAGAGACACACAGAAGTTTTTGAGAGAAAGTGAAAGAAGTTTTAAACAAAAAGAGGAGTTTTAGAGATAGATGTATATATATATAGAGAGAGAGAGAGATGTTGGGGAACAGCAAGAGTGAAAGAGAGAGAGGTTCTAGAGAGAGCAAGTGACAGAAATTTTAAAGAGAACTCAACAGGGAGAGAACTTTTATATAGAAAAAGATTGAGAAGAGGGAGAACGATATTAGGGACATTAGTGTAATTCAGTAATTGAGTCTTAGTCTATAAATTATAATCTCAGCTACATCATTTGTAGATTAATTCATTTGAATCAGATTTACATTTCAGAACTTTCACATCTAGGAGTTCTGAGTTTTCTTTCTTTCTTCTTTCTTGCGCCTTCCTTCTAAGATTCTTGAGAACTTCAACACTCCCCCTCACACACTCTTTCTCTCTCTCTCTTGCTCTCACACTACCCAACACTCACTCTCTCCCTGCCTACAATCTCTCTCTCTCTCTCTCTCTCTCTCTCTCTTTTCTACAGCTCTCCCTCTCAGTCTCTCTCTAAAATTTTCTTTCCCTCTCTCCTTTTCTCTCTCAATTCTCTCTCTAAAAAACATCACTATATCTCATTTTCTCTCTCTCCCTCTCTCTGTTTTGCTCTCTCTCTCTCTCTCTCTCTCTCTCGTGGTCTCCCTCCAAAACTTTTCTTTCTCTCTCTCTCCACATCTCTCTCTGCCCGTCTCTCTCTTTCCTACTCTCACTCTCTCTTTCTCTCTCTATCTTCTTCCTCTTCTTTCCCTCTCTGTCTCTCTGTCCTACACTTCTCTTTCTCTCTCTTAAACTTCTTTCTCTCACAATCTCACTCACAAAAACTTCACTTTTCTATCTGTCTGTCTGTCTCTCTCTAAAACTTCTCTGTCTCTCTCTCTCCAAATCTTCTCTTTCTCTCTCTGTCACTCTTTGTTTTATTCTTTCAAAGCTTTCCTATGTCTCTTTAGCTCTTTCCCTAAAACTTCTCTTTCTTGCTCTCTCTAAAACTTTTCCCTTTCTCCCTCTCCCTAAAACTTCACACACTCTCTCTCTCCTCCTTTAAAACTTCTCTCATATGCTGTTTCTCTCTCTTAAACTTCTCTCATATGCTCTCTCTCTTGCTCTCTGTCTCTCTCTCTCTCTCTACCTCTCTCTTTATCCATCTTTTCTCTCTTGCTCTCCCTCCTTGTCTTTCTCTCTTGAATACTTCTCTTCTCTTTCTCTCTGTTAAACTTCATGTTCTCTTTGCCTATCTATCTGTCACTCTTAGTCTCTCTCTCTCACATGCAAGCAATCTCTTTCTATAACTTCTCTTTCTCTCTCTCACTCTCTCTAGCTCACTCCCTAAACCTTCTCTCCCTTTAAAATTTCTCTCTTTGATTAAAACTTCTTTTGCTTTCTCTCTAAAAACTTCTGTCTCTCCTTTCTCTTTTTATCTAAAATTTGTCTCTCACTAACTCTCTGCCCCTACCACAATCTCTGCCCCTCTCTCTAAACTTTCTTTCTTTGTTGCTCTCTCTGA
Source organism: Dicorynia guianensis (assembly GCA_037013595.1). Taxonomy (NCBI): domain Eukaryota; kingdom Viridiplantae; phylum Streptophyta; class Magnoliopsida; order Fabales; family Fabaceae; genus Dicorynia; species Dicorynia guianensis. Next base: position 11,264,762 of record JASUAB010000015.1, read on the forward strand.
AACTTTCTCTCTCTTTCCCTCTACTTCTGTCTCTCCTTCCCCCTCACTCTAGCTCACTCCTTAATACTTCTCTCTCTAAAAGTTCTCTGTTTGTTTAAAACTTCTTTCGGTTTCTCTCTAAAACTTCTATCTCTCTCTTTCTATCATTGTCTAAAATATGTCTCTCACTAATTCTCTCTCTTTCTCCCCAAAATACACACACTCTCCCTCTCTACCCTTTTTTCTAAACCTTCTCTCTATATCACTCTCTTCAACACTTTCTCTTTCCCTCTATTTTTCTCTCTCTTGCAGTCTTTCTAAAACTTCTCTCTCTCTTTCTTGCTCTTTCTTTGTATATTTTTCTATATATAGGTTCCGTTTCTCTCTATCTTCGTCTCAAACTTCTCTCTTTCACACTTGTTCTCTCTTAAACTTCTCTCTCTCTCTCTCTCTCTCTTTGTGTGCAAAACTTCTTTGTCACTTGCTCTGTAAAAACTTCTTTCTCTATCTCACTCTTGCTCTTCCCAACACCTCTCTCTCTCTAAAACTTTTCTCTTTGTTTAAAACTTCTTTTGCATTCTCTCTAAAACTTCTATCTCTCTCTTTTTTTGTCTTAAATTTGTCTGTCACTAACTCTATCTCTCTGTCTTTCCTTAAGACACACTTACACACTTTGCCATCCTCTTTGTCTCAAATCCTTCTCTCTGTGTTGTCTCTCTAAAACTTCTCTCTCTCCCACCATCCCCAACACACTCTCTCTCTTGCTCTTGCACTCCTCAATACTCACACACTCTTTGTCTCTCTCTGTCTAACAATCTCCCCACTCTCTCCCCTCACCATTTTCTCTCCCTCTCTCTCCCTCCCTCCTTCCCTCTCTCTTTCTCTCTCTACCTCTGTCTCTATCACTCTCTCTCTCACTTTCTAAAACTTCTCTCTCGCCCTCCCTAAAGCTTCACACACACTCTCTTTCCCACTCTCTCAAAAACTTCTCTTTCTCACCCTCACTAAAGTTTCTCTCTCTTGCTCTCTCTCTCTCTCTCTTATCCCTCCTCTAAAACTTCTCTCATACACTATCTCTCTCTCTCTAAAACTTCTTTCTCTCTCACTCACTTTCTCTCTCTCCCTCTAAAACTTCTCTCTTTGTTTTAAACATCTTTTGTTTTCTATGTAAAACTTCTATTCTCTCTTTCTCTCATTGTCTTAAATTTTTCTCTTACTAACTCTCTTTGTCTCTATGCCCAACACACACACACACACACACTCTCCCTCTCTCTACCTCTGTCTTTGTCTCTCTTTCTTGCCCTCCCTAAAGATACACACTCTCTCTCTCTTTTGCCTTCCTTAAACATCACTCTCTCTCTCCCCTCCTCTAAAACTTCTCTCATACGCTGTCTCTCTATCTCTAAAACGTTCCTAGTACACTCTCTCTTGAAACATCTCTCTACCCACTCTCTCTCTTTATGTCTCTCTCTATCTTTTCCTATAAAAAGTTTTCTCTTCCTCTAGCTCTCTCTAAAACTTCTCTCTCTCACTCGTTCTCTCCAAAACTTCTATCTCTCTCTCTCTCTACCTCTCTTTGTGTCTTCTCTCTCTTACTCTCCCTCTTTGTCTATCTCTCCAAAACTTCTCTTTCTCTCTCTCTTAAACTTCTTTCTCTCCTATCCTCTTTCTCAAAATCTTTACTTTCTCTATCTATTTGTCTGGTTGTCTCCCTCTCTCTTAAAGTTTTTTCTCTCCCACTCTCTCTCTTAGAAAGATCACTTTATCTTTCTCTTTGTCTTTATCTCTATCTCTGTCTCTCTCTTTTTTTTACTCTTTCTATGTCTTTCTCGTAGTCTTCCTCCAAAACTTCACTTTCTCTCTCTTGCTTCCATCTCAGTCCCTCTCTTTCCCTCTTTCTCTATTAAACTTCTTTCTCTCCCACTCTCTATCTCAAATACTTTACTTTCTCTCTTTGTTTGGCTATTTGTCTCTCTCTTTCTCTCACTTTCCCTCTAAAACATCTCTCTCTCTCTCTCTCTCTCTCTTGCTGGCTCACTTGCTCTCTCTAATACTTCTCTCTCTCCTCCTTCAAAACTTCTCCCATACGCTCTCTCTCTCTCTCTCTCTCTCTCTCTCTCTTAAACTTCTCTCATATGCTCTCTCTCTCTCTGTCTCTCTGTTGATCTTCTTGCACTCTCTGTCTATCTCTATCTTCTTGCTCTTGCTCTCCCTCCAAAACTTCTCTTTCTCTCTCTCTCTCTCTCTCTCTCTCTCTCTCTTTCTCTCCTTCTTTACCTCTCTCTCTATCTTCCTTCTCCTACTCTCCTTCTCAGTCTCTCTCTCCAAAACTTCTCTTTCTCTCTCTTACCTTCTCTCTCTCTTAAACTTCTTTCTCTCATAATCTCTCAAAAATTCACTTTCTCTTTCTTTCTGTCTGTTGCTTTCTAGCTCTCCTTGTGTCTCTCTTTAAAACTTCTCTTTCACTCTCTCCCTCTCTCAATCTCTCTCCCTCCAAATCTTCTCTTTCTCTCTCTCTTTCTTTAGTCTTTCAAAGCTTCCCTTTTTCTCCCTCTAGCTCTCTCCCTAAAACTTCTCTCTCTAAAATTTCTCTATTGCTCTAAAACTTCTCTATCACTTGCTCTTTCTACAACTTCTCTTTCTCTCACACTCTCTCTCTCTTTTGCTCTCACTTAGCCCAACACCTCACTCTCTCTGCCTCTCTCTAAAACTTATCTCTTTGTTTAAAACTTCTTTTGCATTCTCTTTAAAACTTCTATCTCTCTTTCTCTTTTTGTCTAAAATTTGTCTATTACTAACTCTATCTCTCTCCCTATCACACACACACTTGCCCTTTCTCTTTATCTCCTCCAAACCTCTCCATGGCACTTTCACTAAAAGTTTTTTCGCTCTCCCTCTCCCCTAGCCCAACACTCTTTTTCTCTCTCTTTTGCACTTGTGCTCCCCAACACTCAAACACTCTCTATTTCTCTGCCCAACAATCTCCCTCACTCTTTCCCCCCACCATTTTCTCTCTCCCTCACTCAAACATTCTCTAAAATTTCTTTCACTCTCACTCTCTCAAGAATTTCTGTCTCTCTTCATCTCTCCCTCCATTTAGAACTTCTCTCTCTCTCTCTCTCTCTCTCTCTCTCTCTCTCTCTATGTCTAAAATTTCTCCTTGGCTCACATATGCTCTCTTCCTCCCTCCCTCTCGCTCTCTTTTTTTCTCCCAATGTCTTCATCCCTCTCTCCCTTTTATCTCTCTCTCTCTCTCTCTCTGTGTCCCCCCAACATGCTCTTTTGGGCCCCAAAATTCACTCTTTCTTTCTCTGTCAAACATCTCCCTCCCTCTCTCTCTTTCTTTCTCCCCCCAATATCTCTCTATCTCTTTGGAACACGTCTATCTCCAACAAATCTCTCTCTCCCTTTCTCATCTCTAACTCTGTTTCCCTCTCTCTCCCTAAACACACACACACTTACTCTCTCTTTCCTCAACACATCTCTTTCTCTCTAAAATATGCACACTCAATTTCTAAAACTTGTCTCTCCATCTCTCCCTTTCTCTCTTTAAAACTTTTCTCTCTATCTTTGCCTTTCTCTCTCTCTCCCCCTCTCCCCAACACACTCTCTCCCTTCCTCACTCTCTTGCTCTCTCTCTCTCTCTCTCCCTCCCACTCCCTTCCTCCCCCCTCTTTCCAACACACACACTCTCTCCAACATGTTTCTTCATCTCTCTCTATCTCTCTCTCTTGAACATCTCTTTCTCTATCTCTCTCTGATGCTCTCACTGAAACTTCTCTCTCTCTCTCTCTAAAATTTGTCTCCCTCTCTCACTGAAACCTCTCTCTTTCTTTTTGTCATTTATTCACTTTCTCTCTCTAAAACTACTCTCTCTCCAAAACTCCTCTCACACCCTTTCTCTCTCGTTTTAGAACCTCTCTCTCTTTCTCTCTAAACTTCTATCTCTTTGTTTCTCCTTCTCTCTCAAAAACTTCTCTTTTGTGTCTCTAAAACTTCTCCCCCTCTCACAGAAACCTCTTTCTCTATATCTAAAACTTCTCTTTCCCTTTCTCCTTTTTTCTCTCATTTACTCAATTTCTCTCTCTAAAGCTATCCTTTCTATTTAAAACTTCTCTATATCTCCCTCCAAAACTCCTCTCACTCTTTCTCTCTTGTGTAAACCAGGTTTTCTTTCTCTCTCCTTAAAACTTTTCTCTATCTAAATCTTCTCTCTCTCTTTCTCTCCCCCTCTCCCTCTCTTTAAAAGTTCTCTCTCATTCTCTCTCCTTTTGTCTCTATCTCTCTTTCCGAAACTTCTATCTTGCTCTCTCTCTCCCTTTATCTCTTTGCCTAAAATTTCTCTTACTTATTTTCTCTAAACTTCTCTCTTTGTCTCTCTCACCTCATCACCTCTCTAAAATTTCTCTTTTCTCTCTCTCCCCCTTACTCTGAAAGTTCTCTTTCTCACTTACTCTCTCTTTATCTACTTGTCTCATTATCTCTCCAAAGTTTCCCTTTCTCTCTTACACACTCTCTTTCTAAAACTTCTCCCCTTCTTCTCTCCCTAACACATCTCTTCCTCTTTCTAAAACTTCTCTCTCTTTTTCTTGAAAAAGTTCTCATTCTCTCTCTAAAAGATCTCCTTTGCTCTTTCCTTGTCTCTCTCTCCCTAATACTTCTTAGTCTCTCTCTCTCAGATACTTGTCTTTCCCTCTTTCTCTCTCTTTGTTTCTCTTTGTCTCTTCCTCTATAAAACTTCTCACACTCTTTCTAAAGGTTCTCTTTTTCTCTTTCCCTCTCTCTCTCCAGAAAACTTTTCTTACTCTCTCTGAAACTTGTCTTTCTCTCTCCCTCTATAACTTATTCTCTAACTCTCTCCCCCACTCTAAAACCTCTCTCTCTCTCTCTCTCTCTCTCTCTCTCTCTCTCGCTCTCTTTCTATCTCTCTCTCTCTTTGTCTCTTTGTCTCTCTCCCTCACCCTCATTCACTCTCATTCTCTCTAAAATTAATCTCACTCTCTTTAAATCTTCTCTCTTTTTCTCTCTCCCTCTCTCTCACTAAAATTGCTCTTTGTCTCTCTCTGTCTCACTTGTTCTGTTTCTCTTTCTAAATAACTCTCTCTCTTATATAAATATAATATATAATATAATTAAATAAATATAATATAATAATCAAAAATAAAAAGACTTCTGTTTCATTTATATATATATATGATATATATATATATATATATGAAATCAAAATAAATAAAATAGGAAACCCACCTAAAAAAAATGAATATTATTAAGGAATACTTGGTTAGAAATGGACTTATTTTTTGTTAAAGGTAAAAAAATATATAATGACTTTCAAACTTCTCTCACTTTCACTCTCTAAAATTTTGCACACACTCTCTCTTTCTCTATCTCTGTCTTCATCTCCCTTTCTCACTGTCTATCTCAAACTTCTCTCATTCATACACACTCTCTCTCTTTAAAACCTCTTCTCTCTGTCTCTCACATACATTCTCTCTCCTCCTCTCTCTAAAACTTCTTTGTCTCTTTTACTCTCTTTCTCTCTCAAGAACTCCTTTTTCTCTCTTTCTAAAACAACTTTGACTCACACACTCTCTCTGAAATCTTTCTCTATCTAGAACTTCTCTTCCTCTCTCTCTCTCTCTGTCTCTCATTTACTGAATTCCCCACTCTAAAACTATTCTCTCTAATTAAAACTACTCTTTCTCTTTCTCTTCAAAACTCCTCTCTATCTCTCCTTATCTAAAACTTTGCTCTCTCTCTACCCAACACGTCTCTCTCACACCCTCTCCCTCTCTATCTCTCTCTCTCCCCCTCAATATCATTCTCTCTGAAACTTCTTTCTCTCTCTTTTCTGCTCTCTTTGCTCTCTCCCCTTCTTTCTTTCTCTTTCGCTCTCTCTAGAACTTCTCTCTCTACCTCTATCTCTTTCTCTCCCTCTCTCTCTATGAAATTGCTCTCTTTCTTGCTTTCCTTGATACTTCTCTCTCTCTCTCTCTCTCCTGCTCTTTCTGAATCCTCTTTCTCTCTTGATCCCTCTAAAACTCCTCTCTTTCCCTCTCTCGCTTTGTCTATTCTGCTCTCTCTAAAACTTCTCTCTTTCTCTGCCTCACCTTTTTTGTCTCCCTCTCTCTGAACGTTTCTCTTTATCACTCTTATTTTCTTTTAAACTTTGCTCTCTTGCTCTCTCTAAGACTTTCCTTTCTCCTTCTCTCGGAAACTTTTCTCTCTTTATCTCTCCTCCCTCCCTTCCTCTTCCCTTTCTCCCCCCTCACTTCTCCAGAACATATCCCTTTTTCTCTCTGAAGCTCCTGTCTCTAATGTTTCTCTTTCAGAGAGATAGAAGGAGAAAAGTTTCAAGGAGATGGAGACAGAAAGGGGGAGTGAGAGAGAGAGAAGTTTCAAAGACAACAAAAGAGAAAGAGGGAGAGAGAGTATGTGAACCTTTAGATAGAGAGAGAAAGTGTGAAAGAGAAGCTTTAGAGAGAGGGGGAGAGAGAGAGATAGAGAGTAAAAGGGAGATGTTCCATAGGAGTGAGGGAGAGAGAGTGTGAGAGGGAGGGAGGAAGGGTGGGAGGAAGACACAAAGAGAGTGAGAGAGAGAGAGAGACACACACACACACAAAGAGACATAGAAATTTTTGAGAAAGAGGGCAGGAGAGAGAGATAGAGCTTTTACATGACGAAGAAAGAGAATTTTTAAAAAGAGAAAGAGAGAAAGAGAAAGTGAAAGAGAGAGAGAACTTTTAAGGAGAGTGAGAGAGAGAGAGACAGAGGTAGAGACAGAAGTTTTAGAGAGAGCAAGACAGAAAGAGGGAAAGTGAGAGAGAAGTTTTAGGGAGAGTGAGAGAGAAAGAGAGAGAAAGTGTGTATGTGAACCTTCAGACAAAGAGAGAGAAATAGAAAAAGAGAAACATTGGAGAGAAAGAAGAGAGAGAAGGGGGAGGGAGGGAGGGAGTGAGAGTGTGTGTGAACCTTCAAACAAAGAGAGATGCTTTCTCTTAAACCTCTCTCTTTCTCTTAGTTGCTCTAAAAGTTTGCACTCTATCTCTCCCTCTCTCTCCTCCTCTCACTCACTCTTGCTTAAACTTCTCTCTCTCTCTCTCTGTGCTTGTCTCACATTCTCACTCTCTCTCAGAAGCTTCTATCTCTCTCTCTTCTTATTTTTTCTCTCTCACTCTCTTTGAAACTTCTCTCTCTGTGCCTGTCTCTCATTCTCACTCTCTCTCTCTCTCTCTCTTTCCCTCCCCCTTTCTATCTCCCTCTCTCTAAAAATTTTCTCTTGCTCTGAAACTACACTCTCTCTTGATTTCTTCAAAACATCTCTATCTCTCTCTCTCTCTCTCTTGTTCTCTTAGAAATTTCTTTTTCTCTCTCCCTCTCTTGCTTTCTCTGAAACTTTTCTCTCTCTCTTAGTTGCTTTGAAAATTTGCTCATTGTCTCTCTCACTCTTTTAGTCACTCTAAAGTTCACTCTCTATCTCTCTCACTCTCTCTCCCTTTCTCTCTGAAACCTCTATCCTTCTCCTTGTTTCTCTAAACTTCTCTCTCTCACTCTCTCTTTCTCTCTTGCTTTCATTGAAATTTTCTCTCTCCCCCTCTCTCTATCTCTCTCACTTTCTCTAAAAATTCTCTCTCTCTCTCTCTCTCTCTCTCTCTCTGAAACTTCTCTTCCTCTCTCTTAGTTGCTCTGAAACTTTGCTCTCTATTGCTCTCACTCTCTCTTAGTTGCTCTAAAAGTTCAGTCTATCTCTCACTCTCTCTGAAACTTCTCTTTCTCTCACACTCTCTTGCTCTACCTAAAAATTTTCTCCCTCCCTCTTGCTATCTCTCTCACTCTCTTTGAACCTTCACCCTCTTACTCTCTCTCCCTCTGAAACTTTTTTTCTTGCTCTCTCTCTCTCTCTCTCTCTCTCTCTCTCTCTCTCTCTCTCTCTGTGTGTGTAGAACTTCTCTCTATTAATATGTCTATCTCTCTCTCTCTCTCTTAACACACTCCTCTCCCTCTCTGTAACATAGAGAGGGAGAGAGAGAAGGTTTGGAGAGAGAGGGAGAAAGAGATGTAGAAGTTTTAGAGAAAGAGAGTGGGTGAGAGAGTAGTTTTAGAAAGAAAGAAAGAGAGAGAGTGAATGGAGCTTTAGAGAAAGAGATAGAGAAGTCTTAAATAGAGAGAGTAGTTTCAGAGAGAGAGTGAGTAAATGTGAAAAAAAGGTAGAGAGAGGGAAAGAGATGTTTTAGATAGAGAGAGATTTCAGTGGGAGAGGGGGGGAAGAAGTTTTACAGATAGAGAAAGAGATGTTTTAGAGAGAGAGAGAAAGTAAAGTTTTAGAAAAAAAGAGAAAGAGAGTGAGAGAAGTTTTAGAGAGATAGAGAAAGAGAGTGAATGAATAAGAGGGAGAGGGAGGGAGAGAGAGAGAGTTAGACACAGAGACTAAGAGTTAGTGTGAGAGAGAGAGAAAGTAAGGGAAGTTTTAGAGAGAGTGGGAGAGAGAGAAGTTTTAGTGAGAGATAAAAAAGGAAAAGTTTTAGTGAGAGTGTCAGAGAGAGGTAGAGAGAGAGATGTTTAGAGAAGGAGAAAAGAGAGATAGAGAAACATGTTAGAGAAAGAGAGTGTGTGTATGTTGGGGGTGGAAGAGAGAGTGTGAGTTGGGGAGAAGGGCGAGGGGGAGAGAGAGAGAGAAAGAGAGAGACAGGGAGAGGGAGAGAGCACAAGAGAGTGAGAAAGGGGAAGAAAGAGACGTGTTGCAGCGAGAGAGAGAGGGAGAGACCAAGAGAAAAGTTTTAGAGAGTGTGTGTATTTGTGTGAGAGAGAGAGAGAGAGAGAGAGAGAGAGAGAGAGAGAAGGAGAGAGGACTAAAGAGAAGGAGAAGGAGAGGAAGAGAGAGTAAGAGAGTAAGAAGGGAGAGAGAGTGTTGGAGGGGGTAGAGAGAGTCTTGTAGAGAGAGACATGTTCTAAAGAGAGAGAGAGAGAGAGAGAGATGTTTAGTAGAGAAAGAGAGTGAATTTTGGGGTTAGAGAGAATGTGCCGGGGGGAGAGAGAGACAGAGTAAGAAAGAAAGTGAGAGATGGAGGAAGGAAGGGAGAGAGAGAAAGAAAGAGAGTGTTGAAGGAGAGAAACAGAGATGGAAACTTCAAAGAGCAAGAGAGCATGAGAGTCAAAGAGAAATGTTAGACACAGAGAGAGAGAGAGAGAGAGAGAGAGAGAGAGAGAGAGAGAGGGAAGAGAAAGATGGAGATAGAGCAAGAAAGAGAGTAAAAGAGGGAGGGAGGAAGAGAGAGAAAGAAAGAGAAAGTGTTGCAGGAGAGAGAAAGAGGGAACATGAGAGTCAAAGAGAAATTTTATACATGTATAAAGATAGAGAGAGAAAGAGAAGTTTTAGAAAGAGGGAAAGAGAGATGAAAGTTTTCGAGAGAGACATAGAGAGAGTGAGAGTAAAGAGAAATTTTAGATAGAGAGAGAAAGAAAGAGAAGGGTTACAGAGAAACAGAGAGAAGTTATAGAGAGAGTGGGAGAAGTTTTAGTGATGATAGATATAGAGAGAGAGAGAGAGAGAGCCAAAATGAGAGTTAGAGAGAGAAAAAGTGGGGGAAGTTTGATAGAGAGGGAGAGAGAGTGTGAGAGAAACACAGGGAGAGAGAGAGTTGGGCAGATGGGAAGAGAGAAAGGGTGAGAGAAATTTGGGGAGGGAGAAAAAGTGAGAGAAACAAAGAGAGACAACTTCAAGAGAGAGTGAGAGAGAGAAATTTAATGGGAGGAAGAGAGAGTGAGACAGAGTGAGAGACAGGAAAGTTTTTGAGAGAGAGTGAGCGAGAGAGAGACAAAGAGCTAGAGAAAGAGAGGAAAAAGTTAGAGAGACAGTGAACGAGTATGTGTAATGCAAGAGAGAGACAGGCATATTAGTAGAGAAAAGTTTTAGAGAGAGATAGATTAATAGAGAGAAGATTTAGAGAGAGAAAGATAGAGAGGGAGAGAGATGTTTTAGAGAGAAGGGAGAGAGAGAGAGAGTGTGTGTGTGTGTGTAACAAAGAGAGGGGAGGGGAAGTTTTAGAGAGCATGAGAGAGAGAAAGAATGAAATGTTATAGAGGTTTTAGAGAGAGAGGGAAGTTTAGGGGTAGAGAGAAAGAAATGTTAGAGGGAGAGAGAGAGAAAGAGCAAGAGATTCAAGTTTTAGAGAGTAAGTGAGTGAGAAAGAGAGAGAGAGACAGAGACAAAGAGAGAGTATTAGGGGGACACAGAAAGAGATTATTAGGGAGACAAAGAGTAAGAGAAGTTTTAAAAAGATAGAAAGAAAGAGAAGTTTTAAGAGAGAAAAAGAGAGTGAGGAAGAGATGTGTTGGCGAGAGAGAGGGAAGTTTTAAAGAGATAGAGGGAGAAAGGTTTTTGAGAGAGTGAGAAGAAGTTTTAGACATAGAGAGAGATACATAGTGAAGGCAAAGAGAAGTTTTAGAGAGAGAGAGAGAGAAGTTTCAAAAAGAGAGTAAGAGAGAGAGTGAGTGAGAGAAGTCTAGAAGGAAAGAGAAAGGGAGAGAGTGTAAGAGAGTGAGAGAGAAATTTTAGAGACACAAAAAGAGAATTTTTTGAGAGAGACGGAGAGAAGGGGGAGAGAGAGGGAAGTTTTAGAGAGAGTGATTGAGCAAGACAGAAGTTTTAAACATAGAGATACATACATACAAAAGGGAAAGAGAAGTTTTAGAGAGAGAGAAGCTTTAAAAAGAGAAAGAAAGGGAGAGAGTGTAAGAAAGTGAGAGAGAGACACACACACACACAAAAAGAAAGGGAGAGATTGGGTGAAATTTTAGAGGGAGAATGTGAGAGAGAGAGAAGTTTGAAAGAAAGAGTTGTTTTACATAGAGAAATAGAGTGAGAGAGAGAGAGAGAAAGAGTAAGCAGTTTTAGAGAGAGGGGGAGAGAGAAAAAGAGAGAGAAGATTTAAAGAGGGTGAGAGAGCAATTTTAGAGAGATAGAAGTTTTAGAGAGAAAGAGAGTGAATAAGAGGGAAGGCAGGGAGAGAGACAAAGAGAGATAGAAAGAGAGCAAGAGAGAGAGAGGTTTTAGAGTGGGCGAGAGAGAGACATAAAGGGAGACAAAGAGAGGAAGAAGTTTTATAGGGAGAGGGAAAAAGAGAAGACAAGTTTCATAGAGAGAGAGAGAGACTAAGAGAAGTTTTAGGGAGAGAAAGAGGGAAAGAGAAGAAGTGAACTTTTAGAGAGAGTGTGTGAGAAGTTTTATAGAGGGAGAGAGAGAGAGGGAAAGACAAGTTTCAGAGAAAGAGACTAAGAAGTTTTAGGGAGAGAAAGAGAGGGAAAGAAGAAAAGAGATCTTTTAGAGAGAGAGTGAGAACTTTTACAAAGAAAAAGTGAGAGAAGTTTTAGAGAGAGAAAGGGAAACTTTGGAGAGACAGAGAGACAGACAGATATAGAGAAAGAAAAAGAGAAAGTAAGTGAGAGAGAGAACTGTCAAAGTAAAGGAAAGAGAGAGAGAAGAGATGTTTTAGAGAGAGAGTGGTGATGGAGTGAGAGAAGAAGGGAAAGAATTTTAGTGAGAATAAGAGAGAGTGAGATGTTTTTAGGAGAGAGAGATTGAGAGAGAGAAATTTTAGACAAAGAGACAGAGGTGCAGAGAGAGAGCAAGATAGAAGTTTTGGAGAGGGAGATAGAGACATAGGGAAAGAGAAAGAGAGAGCGAGAGAACTTTTAGAGAGAGGGAGACAAGAGGGAGAGAGAGAAAGAGAAGATTCATATAGAGAGAGAAGTTTTAGAAAAAGAGAACTTGGTTTAAGCAAGAGAGAAAGAGTAAGAGGAGTTTTGGAGAGAGATGTAGAGAAGTTTTAAGTAGAGAAAGTAGTTTTAGGGAGAGAAAGTGAGTAAATGAGAGAAAAAGGGAGGGAGAGGGAAAGAGAAATTTAGATAGAGAGAGAGGTTTCAGCAAGAGCGGGGTAGAAGTTTTAGAGACACACAGAGAGAGAAGTTTTGGAGTGAGAAGGAGAAAGAGAGAGAGAGAGGCTCTAGAAAGAGAGAGAAATAGTGTGAGAGGAGTTTTGGAGAGAGAGTAGCTTCAAAGAGAGAAAGTGAGTAAATGTGAGAAAGATGGATAGAGAGAGGGAAAGAGATATTTTAGATAGAGAGAGGTTTCAATGAGAGAGGGAGACAAGTTTTAGAGATAGAGAGAGATGGAGAGTTAGTGAGATAGAGAGAGAGTGGGATAGAAAGAGAGAAATAGAAGTTTTAGAGAGAGAAACAAAGAGAAAAAAAGTTTCAGAGAGAGATTAAGAAAAATTTTATGGAGAGAGAAAGGGAAAGATGAAAAGAACTTTTAGATAGAGAGTGAGAAGTTTTACAGAGGAAGAGAAAGAGACAAAGAGAGAAAGACAAGATTCAGAGAGAGAAAGAAACTATGAAGTTTGGAGAGAGTGTGGGAAAGAGCAAAAGAGAACTTTTAGAGAGAGATAGCACAAAGTTTTACATAGAAAAAGAGAGAAAAGTTTTAGAGAGAGATAGAGACATGTTGGGGAGAGAGGGAGAGGGAGTGAAGTTTTAAAGAGAGAGAGTGTGTGTGAGAGAGAGAAATTTTAGACAGACTGAGAGAAAAAGGGAGACTATTGAGAGAGAAAGGGAAGCTATGGAGAGAGAGATAGACAAACAAACATAGAGAGAGAGATAAAAAGAGTGAGTGAGAGAGAGAACTTTCAAAGTGAGGGGGGAGAGAGAAAATTTACACAAAGAGGCAGGGGGAGAGAGAGAAAGAGAAGATTTAGATGGAGAGAGAAGTTTCTAGAGAGAGTGAGAAAAAGAAAACTTGGTTTGAGCAAGAGAGAGAGTGTGAGAGGAGTTTTGGAGAGAGATATAGAGAACTTTTAAGCAGAGAGAGTAGTTTTAGAGAGAGAAAGTGAGTAAATCAGAGAAAAAGGGGGAGAGAAAGGGAAAGAGAAGTTTTAGATATAGAGAGGTTTCAACAACAGAGGGGGAGAAGTTTTGGAGACACAGAGAGAGAGATATTTTGGAGAGAGGGAGAAAGAGAGAGAGAAGATTGAGAGAGAGACAGAGAGAGAAAGAGAGTGAGCAAGAGATAGGGAGAAAGAAGTTTTAGGAAAAGAGTGAAAGAGGGAGAGTGAAAGGAGTTTTGGAGAGAGAGAGATAGAGAAGTTTTAAAGAAAGAAAGTAAGTGAATGTGAGATAGAGGGAAAGAGATGTTTTTGATAGAGAGAGTTTTAGTGACAGAGAGGGGAAGAAGTTCTAGAGACATAGATTTTAGAGAGAGAGAGAGAGAGAAACATTTTAGAGTGAGTGAGAGAGAGAAAGAGAAGTTTTAGCGAGAGAGAGAGAGAGAGAGAAGTTTAAGTGAGAGCTTTAGAGAGAACAGAGAAAGAGATGTTTAGATAAAGGGGGACAAAGAGAGATATAAAGAGAAGTTTTAGAGAGAGAGAAAGAGAAACATGTTGGAGGAGGAGAGAGAGAGTGTGTGGGGGGTAAGAGAGTTCGTGTATGTTGGGGAGAGGGTGGGATGGGGGAGAGAGAGAAAGAGAGAGGGAGAGGGAGAGCAAGAGAGAGTTTGAGAGTGAGAGAGGGAGAAAGAGAGAAGAACTTGTTGGAGAGAGATGAGTTGGAAAGAGAAAGAGAGAGTGACATGTTGGAAAGAGAAAGAGAGTGAATTTTAGGGCCAGAGAGAGGGTACTAGGGGGAGACAGAGAGAGAGAGAGAGATAAAGGGAGAGAGAGATGGAGACACACCAAGAAAAGAAAGTGAGAGAGAAAGAGGCTGAGAAAGGGAGGGAGGAAGAGAGAGAGAGAGAGAGAAAGAAAGAGTGTTGCAAGGGAGAGAGAGATGGGAGTTTTAGTAGAGAAAGAGAGCATGAGAGTCAAAGAGAAACTTTAGACACAGAGAGAGAGTGAAAGAGAAATTTGAAACATAGAGATAGAGAGAGAAGTGTTACAGAGAAAAAGCAAGAAGTTACAAAGAGAGTGGGAGAAGTTTTATGAAGACAGAGGAAGAGAGAAGAGAGAGAGAGAGAGAGAAAGAGAAGTTTTAGAAAGTGTGTGAGTTAGAGAGAGAAAGAGAGGGACATAAAGAGAAATAGAGAGAAAGAGCCAAAATGAGAGTTAGAGAGAGAGAAAAAGAGGAGGAAATTTGATAGAGAGGGAGAGAGATAGAGTAGTTTAGAGGGGAAGAGAGAGAAGTTTTAGACAAAGAGAGGGGATAGAGAGAGAGAATGAGAGAAAGAAAAGTTTTAGAAGACAAAGAGTATTATCTCTCTCGATATCTCTGAAACTTCTCTCTCTTGCTCTATCACTTCTGTACTTCTGAAACTTCTCTCTCACTCCCTCCCCCTTTCTCTTTCCCTCTCTCTGAAACTTTGCTTTCTATCTCTCTTGCTTTCTTTTAATCATCTCTCTCTCCCTCACACTCTCTTTGTCACTCTGAAAGTTTGCTCTTTGTTTCTCTCTCTCTTCCTCACTCTCTATGCAACCTCTCTCCCTCTCTCACTCTATCTAACACTTATCTTTCTCCATCTCTCTCTGTGTCTCTCCCTGATGATAAAAGCATAGTGGAAACAGCTTATCCAATTCAAATTCCAAGTGGTCCAGTTACAAGAGCTAGAGCTAATAAGTTCAAGGAAGCTTGCAATGGTTTGATGCAGAGCATTTGGGTTGTGGAGTACTTTTTAAGGCTCAAATACTTAGACTCAAGTGCAGACCAAGGGTGGATTTCATTGGTCCAAGTGGTGGAGTAATTTCAGCCTTTTTTTCTAAAGCCCATACACTTGGAAGGATTAATTTTAACCTTTTTATTGAAGCCTATACACTTGGAAGGATTACTTTCAGCTCAAGCATGTGGATTTGAGAGAATCAAGGAGATCAGATTTGGCTGATTATTACCCAGCGAATTTGGGATCACTTTCCTTTTTTTATGGGATTTGGTCAGCCATTTGGAATATATTTTCAGCAATTATTGCATTGGGCTGATTATTTGGCTAATTATTCTCTTGTAAAGGCTGGCATGCCATAATTATAGGGAATACCTTCCTTTTGCTATTTGTTTCCTTTTTTAAATTGTAATAACTCAGCCTATATATATGTATACCAAGGCTGAGAAGTGCAGATCAGTTTTCTACATAAAAGTTGAGAGTTTTCTCTTTGGTTCTTTGAAGAACTTTCCGAACTTATCAAGAACTTGTTCTTGTGGTGTTCATCCGACTTATCAAATGGATTACCATCCCGTTTGTGGTGTCTACACATACAAAGGTTCATGTTTTCTTATAAACATCGGGTCAAGGTTTCCACCTACAAAATCTGATTGTAAAACGGTCTTAGGAATCAATTTCATTGATGGGTCTTGTTATTGTTGGCGGGGTTTGCATCACTCCCTCTCTCCCTCCCCCCCTCTCTCTCACTCTCTCACTCTGTCTCTAAATCTTCTATTTCTCTCTATCTCTCTCTTGCTCTCTCTAACACTTTTCTTTCTCTCCCTCTCTCTCTCACTCTTTTGGAGCATCTCCCTTTCTCTCTCTATCTCTCTCTCTGAAACAGCTCTCCCTCTAGCATTTCTTTTTCACTCTTTCTCTCTCAAGGTTCGCACATACTCTCTCTCCCTATTTGTCTCTCTATCTTTCCTTCACTCCCTCCCTTCTCTCTTTTCAATGCTTCTCTTTAACTCTCTCTCTCTATTTGAAGGTTCATACACACTCTCTCTCCCACTGTCTCACTTTCCCTGAAAATTTTCTCTCTCTTTCTCTATTGCTCTGAAACTTCTTTCCCTTTCTTTTACTCTCTCTTGGTCATCAAAAAGTTCTATCTCTTTCTCTTACTCTCTCTCTAAAACTTCTATGTCTCTTTGTGCCTCTCTCTATCTCTCTCTCTATGTCACTCCTCTAGAACATCTCCCTTTCTCTCTTTATCTCTCTCTGAAACTTCTCTCTCTCTGGCTCTCTTTGAAACTTCCCTCTCTTTCACTGTCTTAAAACTTCTCTCTCTCCTGCTCATGATCTCTCTTAAACTTTTCTCTCTCTCCCTCCCCCTTTTTGTCTCTTTCTCTTAAATTGCTCTCTCTCTCATCTTTCTCTGAAACTTCTCTTTCTATCTCTCATCCTCTCTCTCCTACTCATGCTCTCTCTGAAACTTCTCTCCCTCTCTCTGTTACTCTCTTTTAGCCACTCTGAAAGTTCTCTCTCTGTCTCTCTCACTTTCTCTTAGTCACTTTAAACGTTCACTCTTTGTGTCTCTCAATCTCTTTCCCTCTCTCTCTCTCTCTTATTCTTGCTCTTTTTGAAACTTTTCTCTCTCCCTCTCTCTATCTCTCTCTCCCTCTCCTTTTATCTCTCTTTGTCATTTTCACTGAAACTTTTCTCTCCCTTTGACATTTTTCTATGTTTCTCTCTGAAACTTCCCTCTCTCTTGCTCTCTCTAATACTTCTCTCTCTCGCTATCTATCACTCTTGCTCTCTCTGTCTCTAAAACTTCCATCTCTCTCTAAATCTCCTCTTTCTCTATTTCTCTCTCTCTCACACTATAGCTAACTTCACCCTCTGTGTCTCTCTCTAAAACCTCCCTTTCTCTCCATCTTTATGTCTCTAAAACTTCTTTGTTTCCCCTCTCTCTCTACTCTCTTAGTTGCTTTGAAAGTTCACTCTTTGTCTCTCCCACACTCTATCTCTCCCGCTCTCTTTGAATCATCTCTCTCCCTCTCTCTCTCTCTCTCTCTCTCTCTCTCTCTCTCTCTCTCTTTCTTTCTCAATTTCTCTGAAACTTCCCTCCCTCCCACCCTCTCTCTCCCTCACTCCTTTGAAACATCTCCCTTTCTTTCTCTATCTCTCTCTCTCTAACATTTCTTTTTCAATCTTTCTCTCTTTCTCTCTCCCTATCTAAATGTTCACACAGACACTCTCCCTTGCTCTCTCAGTGTCTCTCCTTCCCTCCCTTCCTCTCTCTCTCCAACATTTTCTTTCACTCTTTATCTCTTTCATTGTCTGAAGGATCACACACTCTCTTCCTCTCTCTCTGCGTCTCTCTCACTCTCCCTAAAACTTCTCTCTTACTTCCCTCTATCACACTCTCCCCCTCTCCTTCTCTCTTGCTCTCTAAAACTTCTCTCTACCTCTACCTCTCCTTCTTCTTCTTCTTCTTCTCTCTCTGTCTCTCTTTCTTGCACTCCTTGAAAATTTTCTCTCTCTCTTGATCTCTTGAAACTTCTCTATCTTTCTCTCTCTATGTGAAACTTTGCTTTCTTAGTCATCTGAAAGTGCAATCTCTCTCTCCTACTCTCTCTCTAAAACTTCTATGTCTCTTTGTCTCTCTCTATCTCTTGCTCTCACTAATACTTCTCTCTCTCTCTCTTGCTCTCTCTTTCTCACCCTTTGAAACTTCCCTCTCTGTCTCTCTCTCTAAAACTTCTCTTTCTCTCTTTCTCTCTTAGTCTAAAACTTCTCTTTTGCTCTTTTTCACTCTCTCTCTCCCTCACTCCTCTGGAACATCTCCCTTTCTCGATCTCTTTCTCTAACACATCTCTCTCTCTAATGTTTCTCTTTCACTCTTTCTCTCTATCTGAAGCTTCACACACACACACTCTCTCTCTCTCTCTCTCTCTCTCTCTCTCTCTCTCTCTCTTCTCTCTCCCTCACTCATCTAGAAAATCTCCCTTTCTCTTTCTATCTCTCTTTCTAATGTTTCTCTTCCACTCTTTCTCTCTCTGTCTAATGGTTCACTCACTCTCTCTCTTTCTCTCTGTCTTGCTCCCTCTCTTCCACTCTTTTTGAAACTCTCTCTCTCTCTGACTTTCCCTCTATCTCTCTCTCCCCTCACACTTTCTCTCTTTGTAACTTCTCTCTCTACCTCTATTGCTCTCCCTGAAAATTCTCTTTCTCTTTCCCCGTCTCTTTCTCTCTTGGTCTCTCTAAAACTTTTTTCTCTTTCTCTCTCTCTTGGTCATTTGAAAGTTCTATCTCTCTCCTACTCTCTCAATAAAACTTTTATGTCTCTTTATGTCTCTCTATCCCTCATTCTCTTTGATACTTTTCTCTCTCTCATTTTCCCTCTGGAACCTCTCTCCCTCTCTCTCTCTCTCTGTGTAAAACTTCTTTTTCACTCTCACTCTTGGTCTAAAACTTCTCTTTTGCTCTTTCTCTCTCTCTCTGAAGGTTCAGACTCTCTCTCCCTCTGTCCCTCTTTCTCTCCCTTTTTTTCTATCTCTCTCTATGCCTGTCTCTCAATCTCACTCTTTCTCTCTCTAAAACTTTGGTCTCTCTCTCTCTCTCTAAAAATTCCCTCTTTTTTATTCTCTCTGAAACTTCTGTCTTTCTCATTGGGAGCATCTTGATGAAGTTCCACATTGGTTAGGCAGAGAGGTCTTGGGTGTTATATATATAGGTTTGTAAACCACCCGTTACAAGCTACTTTTGAGGTGGAGATAGGTGGGTTCATATCATATGGTATTAGCACCTACCCTAGTTTGGTTAGTGTGGGCCATGGATCTTGGTTCTCTGTACGAGGACATATAATCTAAAGGGGTTGGGAATGATGAAGTCCCACATTGGTTAGGCAAAGAGGTCTTAGGTGTTATATATATGGATTCACAAACCTCACCTTACAAGATAGCTTTTGAGGTGGAGTTAGGTGGGTTCATATCATATAGTATCAGAGCCTACCTTGCTCTAATTGGTGTGGGCCATGGATCTTGGTTCTCTGTATAAGGACATACAGTCTAAAGGGGTTGGGAATAATGAAGTCCCACATTGGTTAGGCAAAGAGGTCTTAGGTGTTATATATATGGGTTAGCAAACCTCCCCTTACAAGATAGTTTTTGAGGTGGAGTTAGGTGGGTTCATATCATATGGTATTGGAGCCTACCTTGCTCTGGTTGGTGTGGGCCATGGATCCTAGTTCTCTGTATGAGGATGTACAGTCTAAAGAGGTCAAGAATGATGAAGCCCCACATTGGTTAGGCAAATAAGTCTTGGGTGTTATATATATAAGTTCGCAAACCTCCCCTTACAAGCTAGCTTTTGAGGTGAAGTTAGGTGGATTCATATCAATATTGGCTGTGAAACTAAAATTGGATAGGCAAAACCTGAGACTATAACTAGTGTTCTGATACCAAAATGATGCAAAGCCCACCAAGAATAACGAGACCCATTAACGAAATTAATTCCCAAGACCGTTCTACGATCAGATTTTTTATAGGTGGAAACCTTGACCTGATATTTATAAGAAAACACGAATCTTGATATGTGGAGACACCACAAATGGGATGGTGAACCATCTGATAAGTCGGATGAACATCACAGGAACAAGTTCTTGAAAAGTTCAGAAAGTTCTTTAAAGAACCAAAGAGAAAACTCTTAACTTTTATCTAGAAAATTGATCTATGTTAGAGATAAGGCGCTGCTTAGGCTGCTTGTCTTGGTGTGTGCAGGTGTAGTGCTTAAAGAGTCTCGTGTGGTTGTGATCTTGCATTATTAATCTTGTCTTCAGTTTATTACTTAGGGACATTAGTGTAATTCAGCAATTGAGTCTTAGTCTATAAATTGTAATCTCAGCTACATCATTTGTAGATTAATTCATTTGAATCAGATTTATATTTCAAAACTTTCACATCTAGGAGTTCTGAGTTTTCTTTCTTTCTTCTTTCTTGCACTTTCCTTCTAAGATTCTTGAGAACTTCAACATGGTATCAGAGCCTTGATCCAATGGGAGAGAATATGAACACATTTTCTTTAGCATCTTTGAATGCTTCACTAGTTTCTTTTAGTCATTCTATTTCTGTGAAATTAGACAGCAATTCCTATCTACTCTGGAAACAACAAGTTCTTGCAGCCATCAGAGGGCATGAACTAGAGAAATACATCAGTGGTGGTCAAGTAGTGCCATCAAGATTTGCAATAGATGAGCAAGGAAGAGTTCTTGGGATCTTGAGTCAGCAGTATGTTCTTTGGAAGAAGCAAGATCAGCTCTTGCTGTCTTGGCTGCTGTCAACAATGTCAGAAAACATTCTTACAAGAATGGTGGGATGTGAATACTCATACCAGGTTTGGGAAAAGGTGGAAACTTTCTTTGCTTCTCATACAAAGGCAAAGATCAAGCAATTCAAGGCGCAGCTACAGACTATGAAGAAGGGATCCATGACAGCCACTGATTATCTTTTAAAGATCAAGAATCTTGTTGATTCTTTGGCTTTAGTTGGACATGCAATTACAGAAAGTGACCATATAGAGGTAATTCTTGATGGTCTTTCCTCAGAATATGATGGTTTTGTTACATCCATTCTTTCTAGAACTGATCCGTATTCAGTAGAAGAGATTGAAGCATTATTGCTTGCACAAGAAAATAGAATTGAGAAGCATCATAAAGAAGTAGAAGCTGTGACAGTGAATCTTGCAACACATCCTCAGAATTACAATGTGAACTGAAGTGGTTATCAAAGTTTCCCTGGTCAATATGCAAATAGAGGAAGGTTTGGAGGTAAAGGAAACTTTTTCAGAGGCAAAGGGAGTTACAACAATGGGCGGTTTGCTGGTAGGAATGGAAGGTTTTCTGATAAAAGCAACATTCAATGTCAATTATGTGGGAGATTTGGACATCAGTCCTGGAGTTGTTATCACAGATTTGATGAAAGTTTTCAAGGACCAGCTCAAGTGCCTAGCCACTTCAGCAAGACAGCCAATGGCGCCAATAGCAGTGTCAGAAACACACCCAATGCAATGCTCACTTCTAACAGCAGCAGCAATGGCATTGATCAAGAATGGTATCCTGATTCTGGGGCCACTAATCATGTGATAGTGGATGCCTCTAACATTGTGCAGAAGACTCCATAAATGGAAAGGAGAAGGTGCACATTGGTAATGGCTCAGGTTTGTTCATTAAAAATATTGGTAATTCTCAGATTAAGTCTTGCTTTTCTAATCAAAATCTTCACCTAAACTCACTTCTTCATGTTCCAAATATTACCAAAAACCTTGTGAGTGTTTCTCAGTTTGCAAAAGACAATTATGTCTATTTTGAGTTCCATCCTAACTCTTGTTATGTTAAATCTCAGGATACTCATCAAATACTTTTGAAGGGGACTGTTAGAAAAGACTTGTATGTCTTTGATGAATTTCGTATTGAAAAAGGACCATATATCAATGCAAAGGTGTCAACAACTCAGTCACCAAATATTACTTCACCTGCTATACATAGTTCCCATACTTCTTCTTTGTTAAATTCTTGTTCTGAGTTAGACAAATGGCGTGTTAGATTGGGCCATGCTTCTGCACAAACTGTCAAGAATGTACTTACTTCTTGTAACATCAGAATACCAAATAAAGAGCTTTCCTTTTGTTCATCTTGCTGCCTTAGTAAATTACATAAATTTCCTTTTGCCTCTTCTCAAACAGAATACTCAAAACCTCTTCAACTAATTCATTCTGATTTGTGGGGACCAGCACCTATGCTGTGAAAAGAGGGACATAGATATTACATACATTTTGTAGATACCTTTACCCGTTACACATGGATTTACTTTCTCAAAAGCAAGTCTGATGCATTACAGACCTTTATTCATTTCAAGAAACAAGTAGAACTTCAAACCAACCACAAAATCCTTGCCTTACAAACTGATTGGGGAGGAGAGTTTAGAGCTTTCACTGAATATTTGAAAGACCAAGGGATAGTTCATCGTGTTTCATGTCCTTATACACATGAACAAAATGGGCTTGCAGAAAGGAAACATAGATATATAACTGAGACTGGACTAGCCTTGCTTCACCAATCATCTTTACCTAGTTCATTTTGGACTGAAGCTTTTAGCACAGCTGTGTATCTCATTAATAGACTACCCACACCAGTCCTAAATGGTTCTACTCCTTTTGAAACCCTATACAAAATCAAACCTGATTATTCTTCTCTTAAAGTCTTTGGGTGTGCAGCCTATCCTAACCTAAGGCCCTACAATAATCCCAAGTTTCAATTCAAATCCATTGAATGCACTTTCCTTGGTTATAGTCCAGCACACAAAGGATACAAGTGTCTACATCCTGATGGGAAAACAATTATATCTAGAGATGTCATATTTGATGAAAGTAGTTTTCCATTCAAGAACAGCAAGGGTTCCTCAAGCAGTCACTCTCCAGTAACAAATCACATTTTGTTTCTCCTTCACCTTCAGCCATACCTCCTATTCTATCATTCTCTAATGCAAGACATACTCAGAATACCAATGCATTTGCTGAACAAACAAATAACTCATGTGCACTTGCTAATAATACCAATATTATGGATTCTTTGCAACATGTTTTAGGTCCCTCTGCAGAATTTGAAGTTCCTCAACGTCTGCCTCAAAATGTCCACCCAATGGTGACCCGTAGCAAAGCAAGGGCACTCAATTCAAACAATCACTCAATGGTGACTAGTAGCAAAGCAAGAGGAACTGTACCAACAGCACTTACTGTCTCTAGAGAGCCTCAAACTGTTGAAGAAGCTCTTAATATACCAGAATGGAAGTGTGCCATGGATCTTGAGTATGCAACGCTCATGAGCAACAAGACATGGAATTTAGAAGCTTTACCCAAAGATAGGAGGCCTATAGGGTGCAAATGGGTGTTTAAAGTTAAAGAAAATCCAGATGGCACTGTCAACAAATATAAAGCAAGATTAGTTGCAAAAGGGTATAATCAGGAGGCAGGAGTTGATTTTCATGAAGTTTTCAGTCCAGTAGTAAAACCAGTCACAATTCGGGTTCTTCTCACTTTGGCCTTATCAAAAGGGTGGAACATCCATCAAATAGATGTTAATAATGCCTTTTTAAATGGTGATTTGAATGAAGATGTATACATGCTACAGCCTCCTGGATATGAATCAGCTAACTCATCTCAAGTTTGCAAGCTTCATAAGGCTCTCTATGGCCTTAAGCAAGCTCCTCGTGCATGGTTTCAAAAATTGTCTGAAGCTTTACTTGATCTTGGTTTTACCAAGGCAAAATGTGATTCTTCCTTGTTTCTTCAGGTTACTTCTCATCATTCTCTCTATGTTTTAGTCTATGAGGATGATATTTTGATTACTGGATCCTCACCAACTTTGGTTTAGCACTTGATTGATCAACTGAATGCAAAGTTCTCAATAAAGGATCTTGGGAAACTTAAATACTTCTTAGGTATTGAAGTTACTTACAGTTCTGCTGGTGCAATATACTTATCTCAGTCCAAATACATTAAGGATCTTCTTGCTAGAGCTGGTATGCAAGGTGCAAAGTCTATGGCCTCAACACCACATATCTCAGCTAGTAGTGGTTCTCCTATTTCTGATCAAGCTGCATACAGATCTCTTGTGGGAGCATTACAATATATTACCATTACTAGACCAGAATTATCATATAGTGTGAACAAAGCTTGTCAGTTTATGCATTGCCCTACGGATGTACATTGGAAGTTGGTTAAACGAATACTGAGGTATCTAGCAGGCACCATATGTCATGCTCTAGTTCTCTAAAGATCATCTGCTCTTGAGCTCACTACCTTTTGTGATGCTGATTGAGCATCAGACATTGATGATAGGCACAGCACCTCAGGTTTTTGTGTTTATCTTGGCCCTAATCTCATTTCTTGGTCATCTAAAGAGCAAGCAACAGTGTCTAGATCAAGTACTGAAGCTGAATATAGGAGTCTTGCAAGTGCAGTGGTAGAATTGGCTTGGCTGCAGTCTTTACTCAAAGAACTTAGCATTTAACTACCAAAAGTTCCTAGAATATATTGTGATAATATGAGCACAGTCAGTTTGTTAGCAAATCCGGTCCTTCATTCAAAGACTAAGCATATTGAACTAGATCTTTATTTTGTTCGTGAAAAGGTTAACAATAAAGAAATTGAAGTCTATCATATTCCGTCTCTTGATCAAACAGCAGATATCCTCACCAAGGCAGTCTCAACTTCAAGGTTTCTTCAACTTAGAGACAAGCTCAGTGTCATTCCTCTTCCAAGTCATGCCACTGATCTTGAGGGGGGATGTTAGAGATAAGGCGCTGCTTAGGCTGCTTGTCTTGGTGTGTGCAGGTGCAGTGCTTAAAGAGTCTCGTGTGGTTGTGATCTTGCATTATTAATCTTGTCTTCAGTTTATTACTTAGGGACATTAGTGTAATTCAGCAATTGAGTCTTAGTCTATAAATTGTAATCTCAGCTACATCATTTGTAGATTAATTCATTTGAATCATATTTACATTTCAGAACTTTCACATCTAGGAGTTCTGAGTTTTCTTTCTTTCTTCTTTCTTGCGCCTTCCTTCTAAGATTCTTGAGAACTTCAACAATCTAAACTTCTCAGCCTTGGTATACATATATATAGGCTGAGTTATTATAATTTGAAAAGGAAACAAATAGTAAAAGGAAGGTAATTCCTAGAATTATGAAACTTCTGTCTGTCTCTTTCTCTCTTGGTCTAAAATTTGTCTTTCACTAACTCTATCTCTCCCTCTCTTGGTCTAAAACTTCACTTTCTCATACTAAGTCTATCTTTCCCTCTCTCTTAAACTATCTCTCCCACTGTTTCTCTAGAAAGCTTAACTTTCTAGTCTCTCTATCCAAAACTTCTCTTTCTCTCTCACTCATACTCTCTCTTAAATTTTTTTCTCTCCCACTCTGTCTTAAACTTCTTCCTCTATCACTCTCTCTCTCAAAAACTTTACTTTATATCTCTGTTTGTCTCTCCCCCTCTTGTAGTCTCTCTCTAAAACTTCTCTCTCTTTTTGTTTTGCTCTCTCTCTCTCTCTCTCTCTCTCTCTCTCTCTCTCTCTCTCTTGCAGTCTCCCTCTAGAACTTCTCTTTATCTCTCTCTCCAAATATTCTCCTTCTCTCTGTCTCTCTCTTTCATTCTCTCTAAAGCTTTCATATCTCTCTCTCCACCTCCTCAAAACTTTTGATCTCTCTATCTTCTCACTCCTACTCTCCCTCTCTGTCTCTCTTTGCAAAATTCTCTTTCTCTCTCTCTCCCTCTCTCTTAAATTTCTTTTGCTCCCACTCTCTCTCAAATACTTCACTTTCTCACTTACTCTATCTCTCTCTCTCTCTCCAAATGTTTCTCTTTCTCTCTTGCTTTCATTATTTATAAAGCTTCCCTCTCTCTCTAGATCTCTCCCTAAAACTTCTTGTTCTCCCTAAAAACTTCAATCTCTATCTCTCACTAAATCTTTCTCTCACCAACACATACACACACTCTCCCTCTCTCTAAACTTTCTCTAGGTTGCTCTTTTTGAACTCTCCCCACTCTCTCTCTTTCTTGCTCTGTCTGTCAATCTATTCTCCTCTCTCAAGTCTCTCTCAAAAACTTCTCTTTCTCTCTCTCTCTCTCTCTCTCTCCAAATGTTCTCTTTCTCTCTCTCTATCCCTCTTTCTTTGCTTCTTTCTAATGTTTCCCAAATCAGTTTCAGTTTTCTCTTTGGTTCTTTGAAGAACTTTTCAAACTTATTAAGAACTTGTTCTTGTGGTGTTCATCCGACTTATCAAATGGTTCACCATCTCATTTGTAATATCTCTACATACCAAGGTTTGTGTTTTCTTATAAATAGCAGGTTGAGGTTTCTACCTACAAATCCGATTGTAAAATAGTCTTGGGAATTAATTCCATTGTTGGGTTTCATTACTCTTGCGGGGTTCGCATCACTCGTGCTCTGTCTCTCTCTTTCTCAACTCTATCACTCTCTCTCTCTACCTCTCTCGCTATCATCTCTTTCCTGTTCTCCCTCTCAGTCTCTCTCTCTAAATCTTCTCTCTTTCTTTCTATTTTACTCTCTCTTTCTCTCTTGCAGTCTCCCTCTAAAATTCTCTTTGCCTCTCTCTCTCTCCAAATCTTCTCCTTCTCTCTCACTCTTTCATTCTTTCTAAAGCTTCCTTCTCTCTCTATCTATCTCTCCCCCTCCCTAACACTCTTTCTGCCTCTATTTCTCTCTCCTATTCTCCCTTTCTGTCTCTCTCTGTAAAATTCTCTTTCTCTCTTCCCCTCTTAAACTTCTTTCTCTCCCACTCTTTCTCCCAAAAACTTCTCTCTCTCTCTCTCTCTCTCTCTTTCCCTCTCTCAAAAACTTCCCTCTCTCTCTCCAAATGTTTCTCTTTCTCTCTGTCTCTCTCTCCAAAACTTCTCTTTGTCTCTCTCACCCTCTCTCTCCCTTAAACTTCTTTGTCTCCCACTCTCTCTCTCAACAACTTCACTTTCTCTCTGTCTTCACCCTCTTGCTCTTCCTCTCTATCTCTCTCTCCAAAGCTTTCTCCTTCTCTCTCTTCTCTCCCTCTTAAACTTCTTTCTCTCCCACTCTCTCTTTCAAAATCTTCACTTTCTCCCTTTGTCTGCCTCTCTCTCTTGCAACCTCTCTCAAAAATCCCTCCATCTCCAAATGTTCTTTTTCCCTCCCTCCATCTCTCTCTCCTCCATGGTTTTATTTTTTCTAAAGATCCCTCTCTCTCTAGCTCTCCCCCTAAAACTTCTTGCTCTCTCTCTTACTCTTCCTAAAACTTCAGTCTCTCTTAGTCTCCTCCTCCTAAACTTCTCCCACACATTTTCTCTCTCTAAAACTCTCTCATAAGTTGTCTCTCTCTCTCCCTCTTGCTCTCCCCAACACCTCCCTCTCTCTCTAAAACTTCCCCCTTTGTTTAAAGCTTCCTTTGCTTTCTTTTAAAAACTTCTGTTTGTCTCTTTCTCTCTTGGTCTAAAATTTGTCTTTCACTAACTTTATCTCTCCCTCTCTCTCTTGGTCTAAAACTTCACTTTCTCTCACTAAGTCTATCTTTCCCTCTCTCTTAAATTATCTCTCTCACTCTTTCTTTAGAAAGCTTAACTTTGTTTGTCTGTTGATCTCTCTCTCTCTTTCTCTACATCTATCTCTCACCCTCTCACCCTCTCTACCTCTCTCTCTCTCTATCTTCTCTCTCTTGCTGTCCCTCTTAGTCTCTCTCTCCAAAGCTTCTCTTTCTCTCTCACTCACACTTTCTCTCTCTTAAATTTTTTTCTCTCCCAGTCTCTCTTAAACTTCTTCCTCTATCACTCTCTCTCTCAAAAACATCACTTTGTCTCTCTGTTTGTCTCTCCCCCTCTTGTAGTCTCTCTCTAAAACTTTTCTCTCTTTTTGTTTTGTTCTCTCTCTCTCTTGCAATCTCCCTCTAGAACTTCTCTTTGTCTCTCTCTCCAAATCTTCTCCTTCTCTCTCTCTCTCTCTCTCTCTCTCTCATTCTTTCTAAAGCTTTCAATCTCTCTCTCTCCACCTCCCCAACACTCTTTCTCTCTCTATCTTCTCTCTCCTACTCTCCCTCCCTGTCTCTCTTTGCAAAATTCTTTTTCTCTCTCTCTCCTTCTCTCTTAAACTTCTTTTGCTCCCACTCTCTCTCTCAAAAACTTCACTTTCTCTCTTAGTCTGTCTCTCTCTCTTCTCTTTCTCTCTTGCTTTCATTATTTATAAAGCTTCCCTCTCTCTCTCTCTCTAGCTCTCTCTTTAAAACTTTTTGCTCTCCCTAAAAACTTCAATCTTTGTCTCTCACTAAATCTTTCTCTGCCCCAACATATACACACTCTCACTCTCTCTAAACTTTCTCTATGTTGGTCTCCTTGAAACTTTCTCTCTCTCTTTCCCTCTATTTCTCCCCCTCTCTATCTTCTCTCTCTGTCTTTCTATCTCTCTCTCTCTCTCTTGTAGTCTCTCTCTAAAACTTCTCTCTCTCTCACCAAATCTTCTCTTTCTCTCTCTCTCTCCCTTTTCTTTCATTCTTTTTAAAGCTTCCTTGTCTCTAGCTCTCTTCCTAAAACTTCATGCACAGTCTCTCTCTCCTCCTTTAAAATGCCTCTCATACTCTGTCTCACTTTTCCTCTTAAAGTTATCTCTTATATTGTCTCTCCCCCCTTTTCTGTAAATAAGTTCTCTCCCCCTCTCTAGCTCTCTCTAAAATTTCTCTCCCTTACTTGCTTTCTCTAAAACTTCTCTCTCTCTTAAACTTTTTCTCTTATACTCTCTCTCAAAAACATCACTTTTTCTCTGTCTGTCTGCCTCTCTCTTTTCTATGAAAAAGTTCTTTGTCCCTCTCAAGCTCTCCTTAAAACTTCTCTTTCACTTAATCTCTTTGGAGCTCCTCCCTCTATATAAAAGTTCTATCTCTTTCTTCACAGCACCCTTTCTTTATCTCACTCTCTCTCCCTGCTCTCTCTCCCCCTGACACACTCTTTCTCTCTCTCTTGCTCTCACACTACCCAACACTTACACTCACTCTCCCCACCTAACAATCTCTCTCTCTCTTTTCAACAGCTCTCCCTCTTAGTCTCTCTCCAAAATTTTCTTTTCCTCTCTCCTTTTCTCTCTCTTAAACTTCTTTCTCTCTCAGTCTCAAAAACATCACTTCATTTCATTTGTCTCTCTTTCCCTCTCTCTGTTTTGCTCTCTCTCTCTATCTCTCTCATGGTCTCCCTCCAAAACTTTTCTTTCTGTCTCTCTCCACCTCTCTTTCTCCCTGTCTCTCTCTCTCCTACTCTCACTCTCTCTTTCTCTCTCTATCTTCTCCCTCTTGCTCTCCCTCTCTGTCTCTCTGTCCAACACTTCTCTTTCTCTCTCTCCTTCTCTCTTTCTTAAACTTCTTTCTCTCACAATTTCTCTCACAAAAACTTGATTTTTCTGTCTTTCTGTCTCTCTCTCTCTGCTTATAGTCTCTCTCTAAAACTTCTCTGTCTCCCTCTCTCCAAATCTTCTCTTTTTCTCTCTGTTACTCTTTGTTTTATACTTTCAAAGCTTCCCTATGTCTCTTTAAATCTTTCCCTAAGACTTCTCTTTCTTGCTCTCTCTAAAACTTTTCTCTTTCTCCCTCTCCCTAAAACTTCACACTCTCTCTCTCCTCCTTTAAAACTTCTCTCATATGCTATTTCTCTCTTAAACTTCTCTCATATGCTCTCTGTCTCTATCTCTACCTCTCTCTCTATCCATCTTATCTCTCTTGCTCTCCCTCCTTGTCTTTCTCTCTTCAATACTTCTCTTCTCTTTCTCTCTGTTAAACTTCATGTTCTCTTTCCCTATCTATCTGTCACTCTCAGTCTTTCTCTCACATGCAAGCAATCTTTTTCGATAACTTCTCTTTCTCTCTCTCACTCTCTCTAGCTCACTCCCTAAACCTTCTCTCTCTTTATCTCTTAAAACTTTAGCTTTCTCTTTATGAACTTCTATCTCTCTCTTTCTCTTTTTGTCTAAAATTTGTCTGTCACTAACTCTCTTCCCCCTAACACACTCTCTGCCTCTCTCTCTCTCTCTCTCTCTCTCTCTCCCTCTCCCTCTACTTCTGTCTCTCCTTCCCCCTCACTCTAGCTCACTCCTTAATCCTTCTCTCTCTCTAAAAGTTCTCTCTTTGTTTAAAACTTCTTTTGGTTTCTCTCTAAAACTTCTATCTCTCTCTTCCTATCATTGCCTAAAATTTGTCTCTCACTAATTCTCTCTCTTTCTCCCCAAAACACACACACTCTCCCTCTCTACCCTTTTTTCTAAACATTCTCTCTATATTACTTTCTCTTTGTTAGAGAAAAGGGTTTAGTTTAGCACCTGCAGGCTTGTCACGTAGAGTATGTTAGTAATCTGTTAGGCCTAGTCTTTGTTCTGTTAGCAATCTCTTAGTCTGGTCTTGATTCAGTTTATTAGTTAAGGACATTAGTGTAATTCAATAATTAAGTCCTAGCCTAAAAATTGTAATCTCTGCTATATCATTTGCAAAATAATAGATTGAATCACAGTTTCCTTTCCTGAACTTTCTTATCTAAAAGTTCTTGAGCTTTCTTATCTAAAAGTTCTTGAGCTTTCTTTCTTTCTGAAGTTCTTGAGAATTCAAACATGGTATTAGAGCTTTGATTCAATGGGAGAAAATTTAAATTCGTTCTCTCTAGCATCTCTGAATGCTTCACTAGTTTCTTTTATACACTCTATTTCTGTGAAATTAGATAGCAATTCCTATCTACTCTGGAAACAGCAAGTTTTGTAGCCATCAGAGGGCATGAACTAGAGAAATACATCAGTGGTGGTCAAGAAGTGCCATCAAGATTTGCAGTAGATGAGCAAGGAAGAGTTCTTGGGATCTTGAGTCAGCAGTATGTTCTTTGGAAGAAGTAAGATCAGCTCTTGCTATCTTGGCTCCTGTCAATGATGTCAGAAAATATCCTTACAAGGATGGTGGGATGTGAATACTCATACCAGGTCTAGGAAAAGATAGAAACTTTCTTTGTCTCTCATACAAAGGCAAAGATCAAGTAGTTCAAGTCGCAGCTACAAACTATGAAGAACGGATCCCTGACAGCTACTGAGTATCTTTTAAAGATTAAGAATCTTGTTGATTCTTTGGCTTCAGTTGGTTATGTAATTACAGAAAATAATCATATAGAGGTGATTCTTGATGGTCTTTCCTTAGAATACGATGGTTTTGTTACATCCATTCTCTCTAGAACTGATCCACATTCAGTAGAAGAAATTGAAGCATTATTGCTTGCACAAGAAAATAGAATTGAGAAACATCATAAAGAAGTAGAGGCTATGATAGTAAATCTTACTACACGTCCTCAGAGTTACAATGTAAACAGAAATGGTCATCAAGGTTTCCCTAGTCAGTATGCAAATAAAGGAAGGTTTGGAGGCAGAGAAAATTTTTTCAGAGGTAGAGGAGGTTATAAAAATGGGTGGTTTGCTAGTAGGAATGGAAGGTTTTCTGATAAAAGCAACATTCAATGCCAATTATGTGGGAGATATGGACATCAGTCCTGGAATTGTTATCACAGATTTGATGAAAGTTTTCAAGGACCAGCTCAATTTTTGAGCCATTTCAGCAAGACAGTCAATGGCAGTATCAGAAACACACCCTATGCAATGCTCACTTATAACAGTAGCAGTAATGACAATGAGCAAGAATGGTATCCTAATTTTGGGGCCACTAATTATGTAACAGTGGATGCCTCTAACATTGTGCAGAAGACTCCATATAATGGAAAGGAGAAGGTGCACATTGGTAATGACTCAGGTTTATTCATTAAAAACATTGGTAATTCTCAGATTAAGTCTTGCTTTTCTAATCAAAATCTTTACCTAAACTCACTTCTTCATGTTCCAAATATTACCAAAAATCTTGTGAGTGTTTCTCAGTTTGCAAAAGACAACTATGTCTATTTTGAGTTCCATCTTAACACTTGTTATGTTAAATCTCAGGATACTCATCAAATACTTTTGAAGGGGACTGTTAGAAAAGGCTTGTATGTCTTTGATCAATTTCATATTCAAAAGGAACCGTATACCACTACAAAAGTGTCAGCAACTCAGTCACCAAATGTTACTTCATCTATTGTACATAGTTCCCATACTTCTTCATTGTTAAATTCTTGTTCTGAGTTAGACAAATGGCATGTTAGATTGGGCCATGCCTCTGTACAAGCTGTAAGAGTGTACTCACTTCTTGTAACATCAGAATACCAAATAAAGAGCTTTCCTTTTGTTCATCTTGCTGTCTTAGTAAAATACACAAATTTCCTTTTGTCTCTTCTCAAAGAGAATACTCAAAACCTCTTCAACTAATCCATTCTAATTTGTGGGGACCAGCACTAGTGCTGTCAAAAGAAGGTCACAGTTATTACATATATTTTGTGGATACTTTTACCCGCTACACATAGATTTACTTTCTTAAAAGCAAGTCTGATGCATTACAGACCTTTATTCATTTCAAGAAACAAGTAGAACTTCAAACCAACCACAAAATCCTTGCCTTACAAACTGATTAGGGAGGAGAATTTAGAGCTTTCACTGAATATTTGAAAGACCAAGGAATAGTTCATCGTGTTTCATGTCCTTATACACATGAACAAAACGGGCTTGCAGAAAGAAAACACAGACGTATAACTGAGACTGGACTAGCCTTGCTTCACTAATCATCTTTACCTAGTCCATTTTGGACTGAGGCCTTTAGCATAGCTGTGTATCTCATTAATAGACTACCACACCAGTCTTAAATGGTTCTACTCCATTTCAAACCTTATTATTCTTTTCTTAAAGTCTTTGGGTGTGCAGCCTATCCTAACCTAAAGCCCTATAATAACCCCAAGTTTCAATTCAAATCCATTGAATACACCTTTCTTGGTTATAGTCCAGCACACAAAAGATACAAGTGTCTGCATCTTGATGGGAAAATAATTATATCTAGAGATATCATATTTGATGAAAGTAGTTTTCCATTCAAGAACAACAAGGGTTACTCACAGCAGTCACTTTCCAGTAACAAATCACATTCTGTTTCTCTACCTTCAGCCATACCTCCTATTCTATCATTCTCTATATTAACTAATGCAAGACATACTCAGAATACCAATGCATTTGCTGGACAAACAAATAACTCATGTGCACTTGCTAATAATACCAATATTATGGATTCTTTGCAACATGTTTCAGGTTCCTCTGCAAACTTTGAAGTTCCTCAACGTCCGTTTCAAAATGTCCACTCAATGGTGACTCGTAGCAAAGCAAGGGCACTCAAATCAAACAACCACTCAATGGTGACTTGTAGCAAAGCAAGGGGAACTGAACCAACAGTATTTACTATTTCTAGAGAGCCTCAGACTATTGAAGAAGCTCTTAATATACCAGAATGGAAGTGTGCCATGGATCTTGAGTATGCAGCACTCATGAGCAACAAGACATGGAGTTTAGAAGCTTTACCCAAAAATAGGAGGCCTATAGGTTGCAAATGGGTGTTTAAAGTTAAAGAAAATCTAGATGGTGCTGTCAACAAATATAAAGCAAGACTAGTTGCCAAAGGGTAAAATCAAGAGGCAAGAGTTGATTTCCATGAGGTTTTCAGTCCAGTGGTAAAACTAGTCACAATTCGGGTTCTCCTTACTTTGGCCTTATCAAAAGGGTGGAACATCCATCAAATAATGTTAATAATGCCTTTTTAAATGATGATTTGAATGAAGATGTATACATGCTGCAGCCTCCTGGATATGAATCAACTGACTCATCTCAAGTTTGCAAACTTCATAAGGTTCTCTATGGCCTTAAGCAAGCTCCTCGTGCATGGTTTCAAAAATTGTCTGAAGCTTTACTTGATCTTGGTTTTACCAAAGCAAAATGTGACTCTTCCTTGTTTCTTCAGGTTACCTCCCATCATTCTCTCTATGTTTTAGTCTATGTGGATGATATTTTGACTGGATCTTCACCAACTTTGATTCAGAACTTGATTGATCAACTAAATGCAAAGTTTTCATTAAAGGATCTCAGGAAACTTAAATACTTCTTAGGTATTGAAGTTACTTATAGTTCTGCTGTGCAATATACCTATCTCAGTCCAAATACATTAAGGATCTTCTTACCAGAGCTGGTATGCAAGGTGCCAAGTCTATGCCCTCTCCTATGGCCTCAACACCAAATATCTCAGCTAGTAGTGGTTCTCCTATTTCTGATCAAGCTGCATACAGATCACTTGTGGGAGCATTATAATATATTACCATTACTAGACCAGAATTATCATATAGTGTAAACAAAGCTTGTCAATTTATGCACTGTCCTACAGATGTACATTGGAAGTTGGTTAAACGAATATTGAGGTATCTACCAGGCACCATATGTCATGCTCTAGTTCTCCAAAGATCATCCGCTCCTGATCTCACTGCCTTTTGTGATGCTGATTGGGCATCAGACATTGATGATAGGCATAGTACCTCAGGTTTCTGTGTATATCTTGGTCCTAATCTCATTTCTTGGTCATCTAAAAAGCAAACAATAGTGTCTAGATCAAGTACTGAAACAGAATATAGAAGTCTTGCAAGTACAGTCGCAGAATTAGCTTGGCTGTAGTCTTTACTCAGAGAACTCAGCATTCAATTACCAAAAGTTCCTACAATATACTGTGACAATATGAGCATAGTCAGTTTATCAGCAAATCTTATCCTTCATTTAAAGACTAAACATATTGAACTAGATCTCTATTTTGTTCGTGAAAAGGTCAACAATAAAGAAATTGAAGTCTATCATATTTCATCCCTTGATCAAACAGCAGATATCTTCACCAAGGTAGTTTCAACTTCAAGGTTCCTTCAACTTAGAGACAAGCTCAGTGTCATTCCTCTTCCAAGTCATGCCACTAATCTTGAGGGGGGATGTTAGAGAAAAGGGTTTAGTTCAGCAGCTGCAGGCTTGTCACGTGGAGTATGTTAGTAATCTATTAGGCCTAGTCTTTGTTCTGTTAGCAATCTATTAGTCTGGTTTTGGTTGCAGTTTATTAGTTAAGGACATTAGTGTAATTCAATTTGCAGTTTATTAGTTAAGGACATTGTGTAATTCAATTTGCAGTTTATTAGTTAAGGACATTAGTGTAATTCAATAATTAAGTCTTAGCCTAAAAATTGTAATCTCAGCTACATCATTTGCAGAATAATAGATTGAATCACAGTTTCCTTTCCTGAACTTTCTTGTCTAAAAGTTCTTGAGCTTTCTTTCTTTCTGAAGTTCTTGAGAATTCTAACACTCTTTCCCTCTATTTCTCTCTCTCTTGCAGTCTTTCTAAAACTTCTCTCTCTCTCTCTCTCTCTCTCTCTCTCTCTCTCTCTCTCTCTCTCTCTCTTGCTCTTTCTCTATGTATTTTTCTATATATAGGTTCCATTTCTCTCTATCTTTGTCTCAAACTTCTTTCTTTCACACTTCCTCTCTCTAAAACTGTTCTCTCTCTCTCTCTCTCTCTCTTTCTCCCTCTTTCCCCCTCTCTCTCTCTGTAAAACTTCTCTGTCACTCACTCTCTCTAAAATTTCTTTCTCTATCTTACTCTTGCCCTCCCTAACACCTCTCTCTCTCTAAAATTTTTCTCTTTGTTTAAAACTTATTTTGCATTCTCTCTAAAACTTCTATCTCTCTCTTTTTTTTGGTCTAAAATTTGTCTGTCACTAACTCTATCTCTCTGTGTTTCCTCAAGACACACTCACACACTTAATTGTCCTCTTTGTTTCTAATCCTTCTCTCTGTGTTGTCTCTCTAAAACTTCTCTCTCTCCCACCATTGCCAACACACTCTCTTGCTCTCGTGCTCCTCAATACTCACACATTCTTTGTCTCTCTCTGCCTAACAATCTCCTGCACTCTCTCCCCCCACCATTTCTCTCCCTCTCTCTCCCTCCCTCCCTTCCTCTCTCTACCACTGTCTCTATCACTCTCTCTCTAAAATATCTCTCTCACTCACTCTCTAAAACTTCTCTCTCTCGCCCTCCCTAAAGTCTTTCTCTCTCTCTCTCATCCCTCCTCTAAAACTTCTCTCATACACTATCTCTCTCTCTCTAAAACTTTCTCTCTCACTCACTTTCTCTCTCTCCCTTTAAAACTTCTCTCTTTGTTTTAAACTTCTTTTTCTTTCTATGTAAAACTTCTATCTCTCTCTTTCTCTCATTGTCTTAAATTTGTCTCTCACTAACTCTCTTTGTCGCTATCTCCAACAAACACACACATACACCCTCCCTCTCTCTACCTCTGTCTTTGTCTCTCTTTCTCACCCTCCCTAAAGATACACACACACACTCTCTCTCTCTTGCCTTCCTTAAACATCACTGTCTCTCTCCCCTCCTCTAAACGTTCTCTCATATGCTGTCTCTCTATCTCTAAAACTTTCCTAATACACTCTCTCTTGAAACATCTCTCTACCCACTCTCTCTCTATGTCTCTCTAATATGAACCCACCGAACTCTACCTTAAAAGCTAGCTTGTAAGGGGAGGTTTGCAAACCTATATATATAACACCCAAGACGTCTCTACCTAACCAATGTGGGACTTCATTATTCCTGACCCCTTTAGACTGTACGTCCTTGTACAGAGAACCAGATTCATGGCCCACACTGACTATCACAGGGTAGACTCTGATACTATATGATATGAACCCACCTAACTCCACCTTAAAAGCTAGCTTATAAGGGAAGATTTACAAACCTATATATATAACACCCATGACCTCTCTGCTTAACCAATGTGGGACTTCATCACTCTCTCTGTCTTTTTCTATATAAAAGTTCTCTCTTGATCTAGCTCTCTCTAAAACTTCTCTCTCTGTCACTCATTCTCTCTAAAACTTCTATCTCTCTCTCTCTACCTCTCTTTGTCTCTTCTCTCTCCTACTTTTCCTCTTTGTCTATCTCTCCAAAACTTCTCTTTCTCTCTCTTAAACTTCTTTCTCTCCTACACTCTTTCTCAAAATCTTTACTTTCTCTATCTATCTGTCTATTTGTCTCCCTCTCTCTCTCTCTCCCTCTCTCTTAAAGTTATTTCTCTCCCACTCTCTCTCTTAGAAAGATCACTTAATCTTTCACTTTGTCTTTGTCTCTGTCTCTCTCTTTATTTCACTCTTTTTGTGTCTTTCTCATAGTCTTCCTGATATGAGTATAATGTTAGTGCCACATTGGTTAGGCAGAGAGGTCTTGGGTGTTATATATATGAGTTCACAAACCTCCCCTTACAAGTTAGCTTTTGAGGTGGAGTTAGGTGGGTTCATATCATATGGTATCAGAGCCTACCCTACTCTGGTCGATGTGGGCCATGGATCCTAGTTCTCTGTATGAGGATGTACAATCTAAAGGGGTCAGTAATGATGAAGTCGCACATTGGTTAGGCAGAGAGGTCTTGGGTGTTATTTATATGAGTTCGCAAACCTCCTCTTACAAGCTAGCTTTTGAGGTGGAGTTAGGTGGGTTCATATCACTCCCTCCAAAACTTTGCTTTCTCTCTCTCTTCTCTCCCTTGTTTCCATCTCAGTCTCTCTCTCTCTTAAACTTCTTTCTCTCCCACTCTCTCTCTCAAATACTCCACTTTCTCTCTCTATTTGGCTGTTTGTCTTTCTCTTTCCCTCACTTTCCCTCTAAAACATCTCTCTCTCTCTCCAAATCTTCTCTTTCTCTCTCTATCTCTTTTTCTTTCATTCTTTCTGAAGCTTCCCTCTCTCTAGCACTATCCCTAAAACCTCTCTCTCTCTCTTGCTTGCTCACTTGCTTTCTTTAAAACTTCTCTCTCTCCTCCTTCAAAACTTCTCCCATATGCTGTCTCTCTCTCTTAAACTCCTCTCATATGCTCTCTCTCTCTCTCACACTGTCTCTTGATCTTCTTGCACACTTTGTCTATCTCTATGTTATTGCTCTTGCTCTCCCTCTCTATCTCTCCCTCCAAAACTTTTCTTTCTCTCTCTCTCTTTGTCTCTCTCTTAAACTTTCTCTCTTCCAGTTTCTCTCAAAAACTTCTTTCTCTCTCTCTCTTTTTGTTTGTCTCTCTTCCTCTCTCTCTGTCTGTCTGTCTGTCACTCTCTCTCCTTCTTTACCTCTCTCTCTATCTTCCTTCTCCTACTCTCCTTCTCAGTCTCTCTCCCCAAAACTTCTCTTTCTCTCTCTCATCCTCTCTCTCTCTTAAACTTCTTTCTATCGTACTCTCTCAACAAATTCACTTTCTCTTTTTTTCTATCTGTCACTTTCTAGCTCTCCTTGTGTCTCTCTATAAAACTTCTTTCTCTCTCTCTCTTTAGTCTTTCTAAAGCTTCCCTCTTTCTCCCTCTAGCACTTCCCTAAAACTTCTCTCTCACACTCTCTCTCCTTCTCCCTCTCTCTTTTACTCTCTCCCTTAAACTTCTCTCTCTCTAAAATTTCCTCGTTGCTTGATCTATCTAAAACTTCTCTCTAGCTCTAAAACTTCTCTATCACTCACTTTTTCTACTACTTCTCTTTCTCTCACACACTCTCTCTCTTTTGTTCTCACTTAGCCCAACACCTCACTCTCTCTGCCTCTATCTAAAACTTCCCTTTTTGTTTAAAACTTCTTGTGCATTCTCTTTAAAACTTCTATCTCTCTCTCTTTCTCTTTTTGTCTAAAATTTGTCAATTACTAACTCTATTTCTCTCCCTATCACACACACACACACACACACACACTTGCCCTTTCTCTTTATCTCCAATCCTCTCCACGGCACTTTCACTAAAAGTTTTCTCCCTCTCCCTCACCCCAACACTCTTTTTCTCTCTCTTTTGCACTCGTGCTCCCCAACACTCAAACATTCTCTATATCTCTCTGCCCAACAATCTCCCTCACTCTTTTCCCCCACCATTTTCTCTCTCCCTCACTCAAACACTCTCTAAAATTTTTCTTTCACTCTCACTCTCTCTAAAATTTCTGTCTCTCTTCATCTCTCCCTCCTTTTAGAACTTCTCTCTCTCTCTCTCTCTCTCTCTCTCTCTCTCTATATTTCTAAAATTCCTCCTTGGCTCACACATTCTCCCTCCCTGCTTCCCTCTTGCTCTCTTTTTTTCTCCCATATCTTCATCCCTCTCTCCCTTTTATCTCTGTCTCTCTCTCTCTCTCCCTCCCCCCCAACATGCTCTTTGGGGCCCCAAAATTCACTCTTTCTTTCTCTGTCAAACATCTCTCTCCCTCTCTCTCTTTCTTTCTCCCCCCAATTTCTCTTTATCTCTTTGGAACACATCTCTCTCTCTCTCTCTTCCTTTCTCACTCTCTAACTCTGTTTCCCTCTCTCTCCCTGAACACACACTGATATGAACCCACCTAACTCCATCTCAAAAGCTAGCTTGTAAGGGAAGGTTTGCGAACTCATATATATAACACCCAAGACCTCTCCGCCTAACCAATGTACGTCTTCATCACACACACACACTTACTATCTCTTTCCTCAACACATATCTTTCTCTCTCTCTCTCTCTCTCCAAAATATGCACACTCAATCTCTAAAACTTGTCTCTCCATCTCTCTTTCTTTCTTTAAAACTTTTCTCTTTATCTCTCCCTTTCTCTCTCTCTCCCCCTCTCCCCAACACACTCTCTCCCTTCCTCACTCTCTCTCTCTCTCTCTCTCTCTCTCTCTCTCTCTCTCTCTCTCCTTTACTCTTCCGCTCCCTTTCTCCCCCCTCTTCTCAACACACACTCTCTCCAACATGTTTCTCCATCTCTCTGTCTCTCTCTCTTGAACATCTCTTTTTCTATCCCTCTCTGATGCTCTCACTAAAACTTCTCTCTCTTATCTCTTTCTCTCTTTAAAACTTCTATTTCTCTCTCTCTCTCTCTCTCTCTCTCTCTCTCTCTCTTTGTGTCTCTAAAAGTTGTCTCCCTCTCTCACTAAAACCTCTCTTTACATAAAACATCTTTTGTCCTCTCTCTCTCTCTCACTGAAACCTCTCTCTTTATCTAAAACATCTCTTTCCCTCACTCCCCCTCTTTCTATCATTTATTCACTTTCTCTCTCTAAAACTACTCTCTCTCCAAAACTCCTCTCACACCCTTTCTCTCTCTTTTTAGAACCTCTCTCTCTTTCTTTCTAAACTTCTATGTCTTTCTTTCTCCTTCTCTCTCCAAAACTTCTTTCTGTGTCTCTAAAACTTCTTCCCCTCTCGCAGAAACCTCTTTCTCTATTTCTAAAACTTTTCTTTCCCTTTCTTGCTTTTTCTATCATTTACTCAATTTCTCTCTCTAAAACTATCCTTTTTGTTTAAAACTTCTCTATATCTCCCACCAAAACTCCTCTCAATTTTTTCTCTTGCCTGACCAGGTTTTCTTTTTCTCTCCTTAAAACTTTTCTTTATCTAAATCTTCTCTCTCTCTTTCTCTCCCCCTCTCCCTCTCTTTAAAAGTTCTCTCTCATTCTCACTCCTTATGTCTCTATCTCTCTATCCAAAACTTATCTCCCTTTATCTTCTCTCTCTTCCTCTCGCTCTCTGTCTCTCTCTCCAATACTTCTCTTTCTTTCTTTCTTCCCCTTTCTCTCTTAAACTTCATTCTCTCCCACACTATCTCTCAAAAAACTTCACTTTCTCTCTCTGTCTGGCTGTCAGTCTCTCTCTGTCTTTGTCTCCAAAACATCTCTCTCTCCTACTCTTCAACTTCTTTTTGATGTGAGCACAAGCATGGATGGCAAGAGGAGAGGAGTAGCGGATGAGCTGACATTGCCTCAAGGAACAATTACAAGATTAAGGGCCAAAAAGTTCAAGGAATCACTTCAAACTTATATGGGCAGAATGTTAGAAGGAATGGAAGCTCAAGGTGCAATGAAGGCCAATAGAGCTTCACCTAATCAAATTAGGCTGAATTTACAAAATGGGTCCAATCTATGTTTAATTCATCTTTCCAAGTTAATAATAGATTAGTTTTTGTGCAGTTTACTACTTGCAATTTGCGTTTGGGTTTGTTTTTTATGTTGGGAGTCCCATTTTTAAGGCCTAACCTAATAGTCTAGGTTATTTAAATTTGTGGGGATATAAATACCCTAGTAGATGGATGAGAATCACAGAATGAATGAAAAACAAAATTGTTTTGGAGTTTTATACTCTTGTTCAAGGCTTGGCTTGAATCTCTATTGCATCAAGAATTGAACTTCATCAAGGTATTTACATCCTAGTGAATTTCTGTTCTTGATTCCTCAATCAACCAATTATTTGCGTTTCCATTTGCATTAGTCATTTCGGAGTTCAATAGGTTGGGAGTTCTCCATCTATTCTTGTTCTCTATCAATTGTGTGTTTGGGGTTTCTAGATCATAAATATCCATGAGGTTCCGTATCCTTTCTCTCCCAAAAACCTCTCTTTCTCTCTCTCAACCCAACAATCTCTCTCTCTATTTTTTTCTACATCTCTCCCTCTTAGTCTTTCTTCTCTCAGTCTCTCCCTTTCACTCTCTCTTAACCTTCTTTCTCTCCCACTCTCTCTCTTAAAAACTTCTATTTCTCTTTTTGTTTGGCCGTCTATCTCTCTCTTTTCCTCTCTCTTGCAGTCTCTCTCTAAAACTTCTGTCTCTCTCTTTCTTTCTCTCCAAATCTTCTTTCCCTCTTTGTCTCTCTTTCCTTCATTCTTTCTAAAGCTTCCCTCTCTCTCTCTCTCTCTCTCTCTCTCTCTCTCTATCACTCTATCTAAAACTTCTCTCTAGCTCACTCTCCCTTAAACTTACACTTTTTGTCCTCCTTGAAAACTTCTCTCATACATCTCTCTCTCTCTTAAACTTCTCTGATATGCTCTCCCTTAAACTTACACTTTTTGTCCTCCATGAAAACTTCTCTCATACATCTCTCTCTCTTAAACTTCTCTGATATGCTCTCCCTCCCTCTCTAACTCTCTCTTTCTCTCCCACTCTGTCTCTCTCCAAAACTTCTATTTCTCTCCTTCTCTCCCTCTCTTTTTTTTTTAAACTTCTTTCTTTTCCACACTCCCTCTCAAAAACTTAACTTTCTCTCTCTCTCTCTCTCTCTCTTTCTCTCTTTCTCTCTATCTTTTCTCTCCTACTCTCCCTCTGTGTCTCTCTTTCTCCAAAACTTCTCTTTCTCTCTCTCACCCTCTCTTTGTTAAGCTTCTTTCTCTCCCACTCTCTCTCAACAACTTCACTTTCTCTTTTTGTCTATCTGTCTTCCTCTCCCTCTCTCTTTCTAAAACTTCTCTCTCTCTCTCTCTCTCTCTCTCTCTCTCTCTCTCTCTCTCTCTCTCTCTCTCCAAATCATCTCTTTCTCTCTTGACCACTGTTTCTTTCATTCTTCTCTTGCTTTCTCTCTAACTCTCTCGCTAAAACTTCTCCCTCACTCTCTCTAAAACTTCTCTCTCTTGACTACCTGAAACCTTCACTCTCTCTCTCTCTATCCTCCTCCAAAACTTCTATCATATGCTGTCTCTTTCTCTGCAACCTCTCTCATACGCTTGCTCTGTATCTCACTCTATCTTTTTTATATAAAAGTTCTTTCTCTCTCTCTTGCTCTCTATAAAACTTCTCTCTCCCCCCAACACCTCCCTCTTTTTCTCTAAATTTTCTCCCTTT
This sequence comes from Dicorynia guianensis, assembly GCA_037013595.1. Taxonomy (NCBI): domain Eukaryota; kingdom Viridiplantae; phylum Streptophyta; class Magnoliopsida; order Fabales; family Fabaceae; genus Dicorynia; species Dicorynia guianensis. Next base: position 11,306,487 of record JASUAB010000015.1, read on the forward strand.
GTTTAAAACTTCTTTTGATTTCTCTTGAAAATTTACGTCTATCTCTTTCTCTCTTTGTTTAAAATTTGTCTCTTATGAACTCTATCCCTCCCTCCTTCTCTCTCTCTTAAACTTCTTTCTCTCCCACTCTCTTTCAGCAACTTCATGTTCTCTCTCTGTCTGTTTCTCTCCCTCTTGTACTCTCAACCTCTCTCTCTCTCCCTCCTTTTAAACATCTATCTCTCTCTAGGTGGCTCTTGTGATCTCTATCTCTCACTCTCTCTCTCTTATGCTCACTCTCTCTATCTTCTCTCTCTTGTTCTATTTCTCTGTCTCTATCTATCTTTCTCCTTCTCTCCCTCTCTCTCTTAAACTTCTTTGTCTCGTATTCTCTCTCAAAAACATCACTTTTCTTTGTCTCTCTCTTTTTTGTTCACTCTAAAACTTCTCTCTCTCGCCCTCCCTAAACACTCTCTCTCCCCACTTACTCTGTCCATGTTGGTCTCTCTCTTTGCCTTTTTCTATATAAAAGTTCTCTCACTCTATTTAGCTCTCTGTCTATATTACCCTCTCTCTTTCATACACTTCCTCTCTCTATCTTCTCTCTCTTGCTATATATGTCTATCTCTCTCCAAAACTTCTCTTTCTTTCTCTCTTAAACTTCTTTCTCTCACACACTTTCTCAAAAATATCACTTTCTCTTTCCATTTCTGTGTTTCTCTCTTTCCCTTTCTCTCTGTTTCATTCTTTCCAAAGCTTCCCTTTCTCTCTCTAGCTCTCTCTCCCTAAGCCCTATCTCTTTCTCTCTCTCAATCTCTCTAAAAGTTCTCTCTCTCTTGCCCTCCCTAAAGCTTCACTCTTTCTCTCTAAAACTTCTCTCTCCCCACTCTCTCTCTTTCTCACTCTGTCTGTTTGTCAATCTATTCTCCTCTCTCAAAACTCTCTCAAAAACTTCTCTTTCTCTTTCTCTATCTCTCTTTGCTTCTTTCTAATGTTTCCCTCTCTCTCTAGTGCTCTCCCTAAAACCTCTCTCTCTCACCTCCTAAGCTTCACTCTCTGCCTCTAAAACTTCTCTCTCCCTACTCTCTCTCTCTTTCTTGCTCTATCATCTATTTGTTTCTCCTCTCTTGCAGTCTCTCTCTAAACTTCTCTTTCTCTCTCACTGCCTCTCTTTCTCTCCCACCCTCTCTCTCTAAAACTTCACTTTCTTTGTTTGTCTGTCTGTCTATCTTTCTCTCTTGTAGTCTCTCTCTAAAACTTCTCTTTCTCTCACTCTCCAAATGTTCTGCTTCTCTCTCTGTATCTCTTTCTTTGCTTCTTTCTAATGCTTCTCTCTCTCTCTAGCTCTCTCCCTAAAACTTCTCTCTCTATCTTCTCTCCCTCTCTGTCTCTCTCCTAAAACTTCTCTTTCCCTCTCTCTTCCTCTCTCTCCTATTAAAGTTCTTTCTCTCCCACTCTCCCACTCTCTCTCTCGCTCACTCTCAAAATGTTCTCTTTCTCTCTCTGTCTCTTTTTCTTTCATTCTTTCTAAAGCCCCTTCTCTCTCTAGCTCTCTTCATCAAACTTCTCTCTCTCTCTCTCTCTTTCTAAAACTTCTCTTCCCCTTGCCTACACTAAAGCTTCACTCTCCCTCTCTCTTTCATCCCCTAAAACATCTGTCATAAGCTCTCTCTCTCTCTCTGAAACCTCTCATATGCTCTCTTTCTCTCTCTCTTGCTCAAAAACTTCCCTCTCTCTCTTGTTCTTGCTCTCCCCAACACCTCCCTCTATCCCTAAAACTTCTCTCTTTGTTTAAAACTTCTTATGTTTTTCTCTTGAAAGCTTCTGTCTGTCTCTTTCTCTCTTTGTCTAAAATTTGTCTCTCACTAATACAATCTCTCTCCCCCACCTCCTCCCTCCCCAACACACACATGCCTTCCCTCTCTTTACCTCTGTCTCTCAAAACCTCCTTTCCATGTCACTCTAATAGAACTTCTCTCTCTCTCTCTCTCTCTCTTTCATTCTTTCGAAAGCATCCATCTCTTTGTCCCTCTCTCTCCCTCCCCAACACTCTTTCTTTTGCTCTCTCTCTCTCTCTCCAAAACTTCTCTATCTCTCTCTTAAACTTCTTTCTCTCCCACTCTCTCTCAAAAATTTTGCTTTCTTTGTCTCTCTCTCTCTCTCTCTCTCTCTCTCTCTCTCTCTCTCTCTCTCTTTTTCCCTCTCTCTCTTGAACATCTTTCCCCCTACTTCTCACCCTAAAAAACTTCACTTTCTTTGTCTATCTATCTCTCTTTCCCTCTCTCTCTTAATCTCTCTCTAAAACATCTCTGTCTCTTTCTCTCTCCTGTCTCTCTTCCTCACTTTCATTTGGTCTAAAGCTTCCCTGTGTCTCTTTAGCTCTCTTCTTAAAACCTTTCTCCCTCTCTCTCTCTTGGTCTCTATAAAACTTCAATCTCTCTCTCCCCTCCTCTTAAACTTCTCACATATGTTGTCTTACTCTTTAAAACTTCTCTCTTTGACCAAAATTTGTCTCTCACTAACTCTATCTCTCCCTCTTTTTCTCTTAAACTTCTTTCTCTCCCATTCGCTCTCTCAACAACTTCACTTTCTCTCTCTGTCTATCTCTGTTTATCTTCTCTCTCTTGCTTTCCCTCTCTGTTGCTCTTTCCAAAACTTCTCTTTTTCTCTCTCACCCTCTCTCTCTTAAACTTCTTTCTCTCCCACTCTCTCTTTCTCAAAAACTTCACTTTCTCTCTTTATTTGCCTCTCGGTCTCTTTCCCTCTCTCTTTTGTAGTCTCCCTCAAAAACCTCTCCCTCTACACATATTTTCTTTCTCTCTATTCCTCTCTCTCTCTCTCTTCCCCACACTTTCATTTTTTCTAAAGGTTCCCCCTCTCTAGCTCTCTTCCTAAAACTTCTCACCCTCTCTCTCTCTCTCTCTTTCTCTCCTCCTCTAAAATGTCTTCCCTATGTTGTCTCTCTCTGAAACTTCTCTCGTATGCTATCTCTCTCTCTCTCTCTCTCTTTGCATGTTGCTTTCTCCCTCCCCTCGCTCCCTCTCTCTTTCTAAAATTCTCCTTTTTTTAAAACTTTTTTTTGTTTTCTCTCAAAAACTTCTATCTGTCTCTTTCTGTCTTTATCTAAAATTTGTCTTTCATTAACCCTATCTCTCCCTCTCTGTCTCTCTCTTAAACTTCTTTCTCTCCCACTCTTTCTCTCAAAACCTTTGCTTTCTCCATCTGTCTGTCTATCTCTCTCTTTCCCTTTCTCTGTGTCTCTCCCTCTCTTACTGTTCCTATCTATCTCTCTTTTCAAAACTTCTTTCTCTCCCACTCCCTCTCTCAATAACTTCACTTTCTCTTTCTGTCTGTCTACCTCTCTCTCTCTTCAAATCTTCTCTTCCTCTTTGATTATAGAGGCCTGTTAGATACAACTGATCCAATTTATATTCCAACTGGTCTGATTATAAGAGCTAGAGTTAAAAGATTTAAAGAAGCTTTCAATGGATTGATGTAGAACATTTGGGTTGAGGAACATTTTTTGAGGCCCAAATACTTGGACTCAAGTGCAGATCAAGGATGGATTTCGTTTATCCAAGTGATGAAGTAATTTCAGCACTTTGCTGAAACCCATACATGTGGAAGAAGCTCGTACACTTGGAAGGATTACTTTTAGCTTAAGCATATGGAATCATTAAGCAATTACAGGCCATACTTAGCAAGACTCACATGGATTTGAGAGATTTAAGGAGATCAATTGGGCTGATTATTGAAGATCAAATTAGTTTCAGTTTTCTCTTTAGTTCTTTGAAGAACTTTTCGAACTTATCAAGAACTTGTTCTTGTCGCGTTCATCTGACTTATCAAATGATTCACCATCTCATTTGTGGTATTTCCACATATAAGGTTTGTGTTTTCTTATAAATAGCAGGTCGAGGTTTCCACCTACAAATCTAATCGTAAAACAGTTTTGGGAACCAATTTGATTGTTGGGTCTCATTATTCTTGGCATGGTTTGCATCACTCTTGCTCTGTCTCTTTCTCTCTTTCTCAACTCTATCTCTCATTCCATCTACCTCTCTCGCTAACATCTCTCTCTTGTTCTCCCTCTCAGTCTCTCTCTCCAAATCTTCTCTTTTTCTCTCTTAAATTTCTTACTATCCTACTCTCTCTCTCTCTCAAAAACTTCACTTTATCTCTCAAGCTGTCTGTCTCTCCCTCTTTTGCAGTCTCTCTCTAAATCTTCTCTCTCTCTTTCTCTCTTGTAGTCTCCCTTAAAATTCTCTTTGTCTCTCTCTCTCTCTCTCCAACTCTTCTCCTTCTCTCTCTCTCTCTCTCTCTCTTTTATTCTTTCTAAAGCTTCCCTCTCTCTCTCTATCTATCTCTCCCCCTCTTTACACTCTTTTTGCCTTGATCTCTCTCTATCTTCTCTCTCCTATTCTCCCTTTCTGTCTCTTTCTACAAAATTCTCTTTCTCTCTCCCCCTCTCTCTCTTAAACTTCTTTCTCTCCCCCTCTTTCTGCCAAAAACTTCACTTTCACTTTCTCTCTCAGTCTCTCTCTCTCTCTTTCCCTCTCTAACAAACTTCCCTCTCTCTCCAAATGTTTCTCTTTCTCTCGTCTCTCTCTCCAAAACTTCTCTTTGTCTCTCTCCTCTCTCTTAAACTTCTTTGTGTCCCATCTCTTTCTCAACAACTTCACTTTCTCTCTATCTCTCTCTCTGTCTTCTCCCTCTCTGTCTCTCTCTCCAAAACTTCTCCTTCTCTCCCTCTTAAACTTTTTTCTCTCCCACTCTCTCTTTCAAAATCTTCACTTTCTCCCTCTGTCTGCCTCACTCTCTTGCAACCTCTCTCAAAAACCCCTCCTCTCCAAATGTTCTCTTTCTCTCCCTCTGTCTCTCTCTCCCCCATGGTTTCATTGTTTCTAAAGATCCCTCTCTCTCTAGCTCTCCCCCTAAAACTTCTTGCTCTCTCTCGTACTCTTCCTAACACTTCAGTCTCTCTTAGTCCTTCCTTCTCCAAAACTTCTCCCACACATTGTCTCTCTCTAAAACTCTCATAAGCTGCTCTCACTCTCTCTCCCTCTTGCTCTCGCCAACACCTCCCTCTCTCTCTAAAACTTCTCCCTTTGTTTAAAACTTCTTTTGCTTTCTCTCAAAAACTTCTGTCTGTCTCTTTCTCTCTTGGTCTAAAATTTGTCTCTCACCAACTCTATCTCTCCCTCTCTCTCCCGTAAACTTCTTTCTCTACCACTCTCTCCACAACTTCACTTTCTCTCACTAAGTCTATCTTTCCCTCTCTCTTAAACTATCTCTCCCACTCTTTCTCTAGAAAACTTAACTTTCTTTCTCTTTGTCTGTCTTTTTCTCTTTCCCTCCATCCATCTCTTTCTCCAACTCTCTCTCTTTGTCTCTCTTTCCAAAACTTCTCTTTGTCTTTCTCACCCCCTCTCTCTCTCTTAAACTTCTTTCTCTCTCACTCCCTCTCTCAACAACTTCACTTTCTCTTTTTGTTTGTTTGTCTATTGATCTCTCTCTCTCTCTCTCTCTCTCTCTCACTTTCTCTACATTAATCTCTCACCTCTCTACCTCTCTCTCTATCTTCTCTCTCTTGCTCTCCCTCTCAGTCTCTCTCTCCAAAACTTCTCTTTCTCTCTCACTCACACTCTCTTAAATTTTTTTCTCTCCCACTCTCTCTTAAACTTCTTTCTCTATCACTCTCTCTCTCTCAAAAACTTCACTTTATCTCTCGTCTCTCCCCCTCTTTAGTCTTTCTCTAAAACTACTCTCTCCTTTTGTTTCGTTCTCTCTCTCTCGCTCTCTTGCAGTCTCCCACTAGAACTTCTCTTTGTCCTTCTCTCCAAATCTTCTCCTTCTCTCTCTCTCTCTCTCTCTCTCTCTCTCTCTCTCTCGCGTTCTTTCTAAAGCTTTCATATCTCTCTCTCCACCTCCCCAACTCTCTTTCTCTCTCTCTCTATCTTCTCTCTCCTACTCTCCCTCTCTGTCTCTCTCTGCAAAATTCTTTTTCTCTCTCTCTCTCTCCCTCTCCCTCTCTCTTAAACTTCTTTTTCTCCCACTCTCTCTCAAAAACTTCACTTTCTCTCTCAGTTTGTCTCTCTCTCTCCAAATGTTTCTCTTTCTCTTTTGTTTTCATTATTTATAAATCTTCCCTCTCTCTTTGGCTCTCTCCCTAAAACTTCTTGCTCTGTCTCTCTTGTTCTCCCTGAAAACTTCAATCTCTGTCCCTCCTCTAAAACTTCTCGCTTGTGCCGTCTCTATCTCTAAAACTTCTCTCATATGCTGTCCATCTCTCTCTCATTCTCTCTCCCTTACTCTCTCTTGCAGTCTCCCTCCAAAACTTCTCTTTCTCTCTCCCTCTCTCTACTACTCTCACTCTCTGTATCTTCTCCCTCTTGATCCCCCTCTCTGTCCAAAACTTCTCTTTCTTTCTCTCTCTCTCTCTTAAACATCTTTCTCTCCCACACTCTCTCTTAAAAAATTCAGTTTTTTTATTTGTTTGTCTATCTGTCTATTTGTCTCTCTCTCTCTCTCTAAACTTCTCTGTCTCTCTCTCCATCTTCTCTCTCTTGCTCTTCCTCTTTGTCTCTCTCACTCTCTCTAATACTTCTCTTTCTCTTTCTCTCTCCATCTTCCTCTCTCTTAAACTTCTTTCTCTCACACTCCCTCTTTCAAAAATTTCACTTTCTTCTAGTCATCTGTCTGTCTGTCTCTATCTCTATCCTTCTATCACTCTCCCTCTCTCTCTAGCTTGCTTCCTAAACCCTCTCTGTCTCTAAAACTTCTCTTTTTGTTTAAAACTTCTTTTACTTTCCCTCTAATACTACTATCTCTCTTTTTCTTTCTTTGTCTAAAATTTGTCTCCCACTAAATCTTTCTCTCCCCCCAACACAGACATACACTCTCCCTCTCTCTCTAAACTTTCTCTATGTTGCTCTCTTTGAAACTTTCTCTCTCTATTATCTCTCTCTCTTTCCCTCTATTTCTCCCACTCTCTGTCTTCTTTCTCTGTCTTTCTATCTCTCTCTCCTTATTGTAGTCTCTCTCTAAAACCTCTCTCTCTCTCTCTCCCCAAATCTTCTCTTTCTCTCTCTCTCTCTCCCTTTTCTTTCATTCTTTCTAAAGCTTCCTTGTCTCTTGCTCTCTTCCTAAAACTTCATGCACACTCTCTCTCTCCTCCTTTAAAAGTTCTCTCATATACTATCTCACTCTTCCTCTTAAAGTTCTCTCTTATGCTCTCTCTCCCCCCTTTTCTGTAAAAAAGTTCTATCCCCTCTCTAGATCTCTCTAAAATTTCTCTCCCTTACTTGCTTTCTCTAAAACTTCTCTCTTTCTTAAACTTCTTTCTCTCATACTCTCTCCCAAAAATATCACTTTTTCTCTGTCTGTCTGTTTGTTTGTCTCTCCCTTTTCTATGAAAAAATTCTTTGTCCCTCTCAAGCTCTACTTAAAACTTCTTTCTCACTCAATATCTTTGGAGCTTCTCTCTCTTTATAAAACTTCTATCTCTTTTTCACAGCACCCTTTCTTTATCTCACTCTCTCTCTCCGCCCTTTCTCCCCTTCACACACTCTTTCTGTCTCTCTTGCTCTCACACTACCCAACACTCACACTCTCTCTCCCCACCTAACAATCTATCTCTCTCTCTCTCTCTCTCTCTCTCTCTCTTTTCTACAGCTCTCCCTCTCAGTCTCTCTCCAAAATTTTCTTTCTCTCTCTCCTTTTCTATCTTGTAAACTTCTTTCTCTCTCACTCTCTTTCTCTCTCTCAAAAACATCACTTTATCTCATTTGTCTCTCTCTCTCCCTCTCTCTCTATCTCTCTCGTGGCCTCCCTCCTAAACTTTTCTTTCTCTCTCTCTCTCTCTAGCTCCCTGACTCTCTCTTTCCTACTCTTACTCTCTCTTTCTCTCTCTATCTTCTCCCTCTTGCTTTCCCTCTCCGTATCTCTGTCCATCACTTCTCTTTCTCTCTCACAATCTCTCTCTCAAAAACTTGACTTTCTTTGTCTGTCTGTCCCTCTCTCCTTATAGTCTCTCTCTCTCCAAATCTTCTCTTTCTCTCACTGTCACTCTTCTTTTTATTCTTTCAAAGCTTCCTTCTGTCTCTTTAGCTCTTTCCTTAAAACTTCTCTTTCTTGCTCTCTTTGAAACTTTTCTCTTTCTCCCTCTCCCTAAAACTTCACACACTCTCTCTCCTCCTTTAAAACTTCTCTCATATGCTGTTTCTCTCTCGTGCTCTCTATCTCTCTCTCTACCTTTCTCTCTATCCATCTTTTCTCTCTTGCTCTCCCTCCTTGTCTTTCTCTCTTTAATACTTCTTCTCTTTCTCTCTGTTAAACTTCATGTTCTCTTTGCCTATCTATCTGTCTCTCTCTATCCCTCTGTCACTCTCAGTCTCTCTCTTTCACATGTGAGCAATCTCTTTCTATAACTTCTCTTTCTCTCTCTCACTCTCTCTAGTTCACTCCCTAAACCTTCTCTCTCTTTAAAATTTCTCTTTTTGTTTAAAAATTCTTTAGCTTTCTGTCTAAAAATTTCTGTCTCTCTCTTTCTCTTTTTGTCTAAAATTTGTTTCTCACTAACTCTCTCTCCCATAACACTCTCTGCCTCTCTCTCTAAACTTTCTCTCTTTGTTGCTCTCTATGAAACTTTCTCTCCCTATGTCTCCCTCTCTCCCTCTACTTCTGTGTCTTCTTCCCCCTCACTCTAGCTCACTCCTTAATCCTTCTCTCTCTCTAAAAGTTCTCTCTTTGTTTAAAACTTCTTTTGGTTTCTCTCTAAAACTTCTACTCTCTCTTTCTATCATTGTCTAAAATTTGTCTCTCACTTCTCTTTCTCCCCAAAACACACACACTCTCCCTCTCTACCTTCTCCCTATATCATTCTCTTTGACACTTTCTCTTTCCCTCTATTTCTCTCTCTCTTGCAGTCTTTCTAAAACTTCTCTCTCTCTGTGTCTTTTTCTATATATAGGTTCTGTTTCTCTCTATCTCTCTCTTAACTTCTCTCCTTCACACTTGCTCTCTCTAAAACTTCTCTCTCTCTCTCTCTCTTTCTCTTTTTCTATATAAAAGTTCTCTCTGTAAAACTTCTGTCACTCGTTCTTTCTAAAACTTCTTTCTCTATCTCACTCTTGCTCTCCCCAACACCTCTCTCTCTCTCTAAAACTTTTCTCTTTGTTAAAAACTTCTTTTGCATTCTCTCTAAAAACTTCTATCTCTCTCTTTTTTATCTGAAATTTGTTTGTCACTAACTCTATCTCTCTGTCTTTCCTTAAGACACACTCACACACTTGGCCCTTCTCTTTGTCTCCAATCCTTCTCTTCGTGTTGTCTCTCTAAAATTTCTCTCTCTCCCCCCATCCTCAACACACTCTCTCTCTTGCTCTTGCGCTCCTCAATACTCACAAACTCTTTGTCTCTCTCTGCCTAACAATCTCCTGCACTCACTCCCCCACCATTTTCTCTCCCTCTCTCTCCCTCCCTCCCTCTCTCTTTCTCTCTCTACCTCTGTCTCTTTCATTCTCTATAAAATATCTCTCTCACCCTCCCTAAAGTTTCTCTCTCTCATCCCTCCTCTAAAACTTCTCTCATACGTTATCTCTCTCTTTAAAACTTCTCTCTACCCATTCTCTCTCTCTAAAACTTCTTTCTTTCTCACTCACTGTCTTTGTGTCTCTATTTCTAAAATTTTCCTGATACACTCTCTCTTGAAACTTCTCTCTACCCACTCTCTCTTTTTGTGTCTTTCCCTCTATCTTTTTCTAATAAAAGTTCTCTCTTCCTCTAGCTCTCTCTAAAATTCTTTCTCTCACTTGTTCTCTCCAAAACTTCTATCTCTCTCTCTACCTCTCTTTGTGTCTTCTCTCTCCTACTCTCCCTCTTTGTCTATCTCTCCAAAACTTCTTTCTCTCTCTTTTAAACTTCTTTCTCTCCTACCCTCCTTCTCAAAATCTTTACTTTCTCTGTCTATATGTCTGTTTATCTCCCTCTCTCTTAAAGTTATTTCTCTCCCATTCTCTCTCTTAGAAGATCACTTTATCTTTCTCTTTGTCTAGGTCTCTGTCTCTCTCTTTGTTTTACTCTTTCTGTGTCTTTCTCATAGTCTCCTTCCAAAACTATGCTTTTTCTCTCTCTTCTCTCTTTTGCTTTCCATGTCAGTCTCTCTCTCTCTCTCCGTCTCTTAAACTTCATTCTCTCCCACTCTCTCTTTCAAATACTTCAGTTTCTCTCTCTGCTTGGCTGTTTGTCTCTCTCTTTCCCTCACTTTCCTCTAAAACATCTCTCTCTCTCTCTCTAAATCTTTTCTTTCTCTCTCTATCTCTCTTTCTTTCATTCTTTCTGAAGCTTGCCTCTCTCTAGCACTCTCCCTTAAACTTCTCTTTCTCTCTCTTGCTCACTTGCTCTCTCTAAAACTTCTCTCTCTCCTCCTTCAAAACTTCTCCCATATGCTCTCTCTCTCTCTCTCTCTCTCTCTCTCTCCTCTCACTCTCTCTCTTGTACTCTCTATCTGTCTCTATCTTCTTGCTCTTGCTCTCCCTCTCAATCTCGCCCTCCAAAACATCTCTTTCTCTCTCTCTCTTTGTCTCTCTACTAAATGTCTCTCTCTTCCACTCTTTCACAAAAACTTTTTTTCTCTCTCTATCTTTTTGTTTGTCTTTCTCTCTCTCCTTCTTTACCTCTCTCTCTATCTTCCTTCTCCTACTCTCCTTCTCAGTCTCTCTCTCCAAAACTTATCTTTCTCTCTCTCACCCTCTCTCTCTCTCCAAAACTTATCTTTCTCTCTCTCACCCTCTCTCTCTCTCTTAAACTTATTTCTCTCCTACTCTCTTAACAAATTCACTTTCTCTTTCTTTTTGTTTGTCGCTTTCTTGCTCTCCTTGTGTCTCTCTTTAAAACTTCTCTCTCTCTCTCTCTCTCTCTCTCTATCTCTCTCTTTCTTTAGTCTTTCTAAAGCTTCCTTCTTTCTCCCTCTAGCTCTCTCCCTAAAACTTCTCTCTCATACTCTCACTCCTCCTGCCTCTCTCTTTTACTCTCTCCCTAAAACTTCTCTCTCTCTAAAATTTCCCTATCACTTGCTCTGTCTATAACTTCTCTCTCTCTCTGTGTAAAACTTCTCTATCACTCACTCTTTCTATAACTTCTCTTTCTCTCACACTCTCTCTCTCTTTTGCTCTCACTCAGCGCAACACCTCACTCTCTCTGCCTCTATCTAAAACTTCTCTCTTTGTTTAAAACTTCTTTTGCATTCTCTCTAAAACTTCTGTCTCTCTCTCTCTTTCTCTTTTTGTCTAAAATTTGTCGATTACTAACTCTATGTCTCTCCCTATCACATGCACACTCACCCTTTCCCTTTATCAACAAACCTCTCCATGGCATTTTCACTAAAAGTTTTCTCCCTCTCCCTCTCCCCCACCCCAACACTCTTTTTCTCTCTCATTTGCTCTTGTGCTCCCCAACACTCAAACACTCTCTATCTCTCTCTGCCCAACAATCTCCCTCACTCTTTCACCCCATCATTTTCTCTCTCCCTCTCTCTACTGTAGACACCAAATTTCATCTAGAACCCAAAATAGCTTAATAAGTAATGACAAAACTTGTTATGTTAGTTTCTTGATTTTATCCATGTGTACCCTTCTTTTGTTTTAAATTTTAAATAAATAAGTTCTTTTAAAATAATAATAAAATAAAAAATAAAGAAAAATAAAAATAAAGAAATAAAGAAAATAAAAATAAAGTAAAGTAAAAATGAAAGAACCTAAAAATATATACATGTATGTAGTAAAAAATGAAGAGGGGGCTCAGTTCCTTGGCTTAACCGAACTGCCCCTTTCTATGAGAAGTTGGTGCCTCCCCTCAAGAACAAACTGAACCCCAACTCCACCCTCAAGACTGAACTTGCACCCTCCCTCTCTAGCTCCCTCCCTAAAACTCCTCCCTCTCTCTCTAAAACTTCTTTCTCTCATGCTCTCTCTAAAACTTCTCTTTCTTCTTGTCTTTTTCTCTACCTCTCTCATCTTCTCTCTCCTACTCTCCCTTTTATCTCTCTAAAACTTCTTTATTGCTCTTTCCCTCACTCTCTCAATAACTTCACTATCTCTCTTTGTCTCCCTCTCCAAATCTCTCTATTAAAAACTTCACTTTCTCTCTCTGTCTGCCTTTCTCTTTCTCTCTCTCTTTTCTTCTATCTTTATCTCTGTCTCTATCTCTCTCTTTCTCTACCACTCTCTCCTTTCTCTCTCTTAAACTTCTTTTTCCTCATACTCTTTCTCAAAAACTTCACTTTCTCTGTCTGTCTATCTGTCTCTGTGTCTCTCTCTCATAGTCCCTCTCTAAAACTTCTCTTTCTCTCTCTCTCACCCTAAATGTTTGTTTCTCTCTCTATCTCTCTTTCTTTCATTCTCTCTAAAGTTTCCTCTGGTTCCCTCCATAAAACATCTCTCTTCCCCTAAAGCTTCACTCTCTTTCTCTCCCCTCCTCTAAAACTTCTGTCATACACTGTCTCTCTCTCAAAAACCTCTATCATATGCTCTCTGTCTCTCTCACTCCAAAACTTCTCTCTCTCACTACAATGCTCTCTCTCTCTCTCTCTCTCTCCTCCTTTCCTTCTAAAACTTCTCTGTCACTTGCTGTCTCTAAAACTTTCCCTGCTCTCTCTCTCTTACTCTCACTCTAAAACTTCTCTTTGCCAAAATTTGCCTCTTACAAACTCTATCTCTATTTCTCTCTCTGTCCAACACACACACACACACACACACACACTCTCCCTCTCTCTAAACCATCTTTCTATGTCACTCTCTCTAAAACTTCTCTGTCACTCGCTGTCTCTAAAACTTTCCCTACTCTCTCTCTCTTACTTTCACTCTAAAACTTCTCTTTGCCAAAATTTGCCTCTTACAAACTCTATCTCTCTTTCTCTCTCTGTCCAACACACACACACACACACACACACACACACACTCTCCCTCTCTCTAAACCATCTTTCTATGTCACTCTCTCTAAAACTTCTCTCTCTTGCTCTCTCTCTCTCCCCCTCCCCATCATCTTGCTCTCTCCCTCTACCTCTCTCTCTCTTGTTCTCCCTCTCAGTCTCTCTTTCCAAAACTTATCTTCCTCTCTCTCTCTTAGACTTTTTTGCCTCCCACTATCTCTTTCAAAAACTTCACATTTTCTCTCTATTTGTCTGTTTGTTTATCTGTCTCCCTCTCATAGTGTCTCTCTAAAACTTCTCTCTATCTCTTTGTCTTGTAGTTTCTCTATCTCTCTCTCCAAATCTTCTCTTTCTGTCCCTCATATCTCTTTGTTTGTTTGTCTATCTCTTTCTCTCTCTCCAAATCTTCTCTTTCTGCCCCTCTCATCTCTTTGTCTATCTGTCTATCTCTCTCTCTTAGAGTCTCTCTCTAAATCTTTTCTCTCTCTGTCTCTATGTTTTGCTCTCTCTCTCTCTCTCTCTATCTCTCTCTCTCTCTCTTACAATCTCCCTCTAAAACTTCTCTTTCTCCCTTTGTCTATCTCTCTCCCCCTCCCTAACACGCACTCTCTCTCTTTCTCTACCTCTCCCCATCTTCTCTCTCCTACTCTCCCTCTCTGTCTCCAAAACTTCTCTTTCTCTCCCTTCCCCTCTCTCTCTTAAACTTCTTTTTCTCTCACTCTCACTCTCAATGACTTCACTTTCTCTTTCCATCTCTCAATCTCTTTCAAAAACTTCTCTTTCTCTCTCTCTCCAAATCTTTTTTTTCTCTCTCTATCTCTCTTTCTTTCATTCTTTTGAAAGCTTCCCCTCCCTCTCTAAAACTTCTCTCTCTCTCTCTCTCCCTCTCTAAAACTTCTTTCTCTCTTGCTTTCCTGAAAACTTCACTCTCTCTATCTTCTCTCTCTTGCTCTCTCTGTCTCTTTCTCCAAAACTTCTCTTTTATCTCTCCCTCCTCTCTCTAAAACTTCCTTCTCTCCCACTCTCTCTCAAAGACTTCACTTTCTCTCTCTCTCTCTCACTCTTTGTCTCTACCCATCTTTCTCTGATAATAAAAGCATGGCGATATGGCTGATCCAATTCAAATTCCAAGTGGTCCAGTTATAAGAGCTAGAGCTAAAAGGTTCAAGGAGGCTTTTAATGAATTGATGCAGAGCATTTAGGTTGAGGAGTATTTTTTGAGCCCCAAATACTTAGACTCAAGTGCAGATCAAGGATGGATTTCGTTGGTCCAAGTGGTGGAGTAATTTCAACTTTTTTTTTTAAGCCCATACACTTAGAAGGATTAATTTCAGCCTTTTTATTGAAGCCCATATACTAGGAAGGATTACTTTCAGCTCAAGCATATGGATTTGAGAGAATCGAGAAGATCAATTTGGCTTGTTTTTTCCAGCGATTTTGGGATAACTTTCCTTTTTTTATGGGATTTGGTCCACCATTTGGAATATATTTTCAGCAATTATTGTCATTAGGCTGATTATTTGGCTAATTATTCTCATATAAAGGCTGGCATGCCATAATTCTAGGAATTACCTTTCTTTTGCTATTTGTTTCCTTTTTCAAATTGTAATAACTCAGCCTATATATATGTATACTAAGCTAAGAAGTGCATATCAGTTTTCTAGATAAAAGTTGAGAGTTTTCTCTTTAGTTCTTTAAAAAACTTTCCAAACTTATCAAGAACTTGTTCTTGTAGCATTCATCCGACTTATCAAATAGTTCACCATCCCATTTGTGGTGTCTCCATATACCAAGGTTTGTGTTTTCTTATAAATATTGATTTGAGATTTCCACCCACAAAAATCTGATCGTAGAATGGTCTTGATAATCAATTTCGTTGATAGGTCTCATTATTCTTGGTGGGATTCACATCACTCTCTATCTTTTCCCCCTTGCTCTACCTCTCTATCTATCTCTAAAACTTCTCTTTCCCTCTCTCTCCCTTTATGTCTCTCTTAAACTTCTCTCTCCTAATCTCTCTCAAAACTTCACTTTCTCTCGATGTCCATCTCTCTCTCTCTCTTTCCCTCTAGCTCTCTCCATCTCCCTCTCTCTTTTTCTGTCTCTCTCTAAAACTCCTCTTTGTATCTCTCTTTCTCTCTCTTGAAATATTCTCTTTCTCTCTCTTTGTCTTTCTTCCTTTCATGCTTTCTAAAGCATCCCTCTCCCTCCCTAGCTCTCTTTGTAAAACTTCTTTCTGTCTCTCTTGCTCTCGTTCTCTCTCTCAAACTGGTTTCTCTCCCACTCTCTCTCTCAAAAACTTCACTTTCTCTGTTCTTTTATCTGTCTCTCCCTCTCTCCATGTTCTCTCTCCTACCCCCCTCTATCTCTTTCTCCAAAAGTTCTCTTTCTCCCTCTCGTTTTCTGAAAAACTTTACTTTCTCTTGTTTTGTCTCCCTAAATTTCTGTCTCTCTCATGGTCTCTTTGAAACTTTTCTCACATGTTGTCTCTCTTTCTCTCTATGTTGCTTTCTCTCTCCCCACCTCTCTCACACACTCTCTCTATCTTCTCTCTCTTGTTCTCTATCTCTGTCTCTCTCTCAAAAAATTTTCTTTCTCTCTCTCTCTCTCTCTCTCTCTCTCTCTCTCTCTCTCTCTCTCTCTCTCTCTTAAACTTCTTTCTCTTGCACTCTCTCTCTCAAAAACCTCAATTTCTCTCTCTATTTTTCTACCTCTTTCTCACTCTCTTGAAAACTTCTCTCCCTCTTGCCTTCCCTAGAACTTCACTCTTTCTCTCTCTCCTCCTCTAAAACTTCTCTCATATTCTGTCTCCCTCTCTTTGAAACTTCTCTCTATCCACTCTCTCTCTGTGTCTATTTCCATGTAAAAGTTTTCTTATGTCTCTTTCTCTCTCTAGCTTTCTCTTTGTCTTTCTCTCCCTCTGTGTGTCTTTTCTATATAAAATTTCTCTCTCTTTCTCTCTCTAAAACTTCTCTCTCTCCTTCTCTCTCTTAATCTTCTTTCTCTCCCACTCTCTGCCTCCAAAACTTCACTTTCTCCCTCTGTCTCTATTTGTCTGTTCATCTTTCTCTCTCACACAGTCTCTCTCTATCTTTCTCTCTCTTTCCAAATCTTCCCTTTCTATCTCTCTTACCTATTTGTTTGTCTGTCTGTCTATCTCTCTCTCTGTATTTTTGCTCTCCCTCGCTCATAGTCTCCCTAAATAACTTCTCTTTCACTCTCTCTCCTCCTCCCAAACACTTTGTCTTTGTCTACCTCTCTCTCAATCTTCTCTCTCCTATTCTTCCTCTCTTTCTCTCTCTCTCACCCTTCTCTCTCTTAAACTTCTTTCTCTCTCCCTCTCTCTTAACAACTTCACTTTCTCTCTCTGTCTCTCTTTCTTTCATTCTTTCTAAAGTTTTTCCCTCCCTCTCTAGCTCTCTCCCAAGAACTTCTCTCTCTCTAAAACTTCTTTCTCTCTTGCTCTCTCTAAAATTCTTCCTCTCTCGTTCTTCGTAAAACTTCACTCTCTCTCTCTTTCTTCCAATAAAACTTCTCTCATACATTCTCTCTCTCTATCTTAAACTTCTCTCATATGCTCTCTCTCTCTCTCTATGTCACTCTCTCTCTTGCTCTTTCTCTCATTCTGTCTCTTTCTCTAACTTCTCTCTCTTCCTCTGCCTCTCTGTCTTTCTGCCCAAAACTTCTTTTACTCTTTCTTTCTCGCTCTCTCTCTCAATCTCTCAAAACCTTCACTTTCTCTCTCTGTCTATCTCTTTCTCTACCTCTCTCTATCTTCTCTCTCTTACTCTCCTCCTCTATCTCTCTCTCCCTCTCCCTCTCAACAACTTCACTTTCGCTCTGTGTCTCCCACTCCAAATCTCTCTATCAACAACTTCACTTTTTCTCTCTATTTGTCTTTCTGCTTCTCTCTCTCTTTCCTTCTATCTCTATCTCTTTCTCTCTCTCTACCACTCTCTCTTCTCTCTCTTTGATATGAACCCACCTAACTCCACCTCAAAAGCTAGCCTGTAAGGAGAGGTTTGCGAACTCATATATATAACACCAAGACCTCTCTACTTAACCAATGTGGGACTTCATCATTCTTGACCCCTTTAGACTATACATCCTCGTATAGAGAACCAAGATCCATGGCCCACACTGACCAGAGCAGGGTAGGCTCTGATACCATATGATATGAACCCACGTAACTCCACCTCAAAAGCTAGCTTGTAAGGGAAGGTTTGCGAACTCATATATATAACACCCAAGACCTCTTTGCCTAACTAATGTGGGACTTCATCACTCTTAAACTTCTTTCTCTCCCACTTTCTTTTTGAAAAACTTCACTTTCTTTGTCTGTGTTTCTTTGTCTCTCTCTCTCGTAGTCTCTTTCTAAAAGTCCTCTTTCTCTCTCTCTCTCTCCAAATGTTCTATTTCTCTCTCTCCATCTCTGTTTCTTTCATTCTTTCTAAAGCTTTTCTCTAGCTCGCTCCCTAAAACTTCTCTCTCTCTCTCCCCCTAATGCTTCACTCGCTTTTGTTCTTCTCTTATAAAACTTCTATCATCCATTGTCTCTCTCTCTCTCTAAAACCTTTAAGACAAAGAGTAAGAGAGAGAGAGAGAGAAAGTGAAGTTTTTGAGTGAGAGAATGGGAGATAAGGAAGTTTAAGAGAGAGAAGAAGAAGTTTTGGAGAGAGAGAGAGAAGTTTTAGAGAGGGAGGGGAAAGCTTTAGAAAGTATGAAAGAAACAAAGATAGAGAGACAAAGAGACAAAGAGACAAAGTGAAGTTGTTGTGAGTGAGAGTGGGAGAGAAAGAAATTTAAGAGAGAGGGGATGAGAGAGACAGAGAGGGAGAGTAGGAGAGAGAAGATAGAGAGAGAGGTAGAGAAAGAGAGAGTGTGTGCTGGGGAAGGAGAGAGAGATAGAGAGAGGGGAAAGAGAAGTTTTTGGGGGAGATTGAGAGAGAGAGAGAGAGAGAGAGAGAGAGAGAGAGAGCAAAACACACAGAGAAAGAGAGAGAGAGAGAAGGAAAAGTTTTAGAGAGAGACTGACTGACTAACTGAGAGACAAGAGGGATAGAAAGAGAAGATTTGGAGAGAGAGAGAAGTTCTAGAGAGAGACTATGAAAGAGAAATAGATAGATAGACAGACAAAGAGAGAATGTGAAGTTTTTGAAAGAGAGAGTGCGAGAGAAAGAAGTTTAAGAGAGAGAGGGAGAGAGAGAGAGAGAGAAGTTTTGAAGAGAGAGACTAAGAGGGAGAGCAAGAGACAGAAGATTGAGATAGAGATGTAGAGAAAGAGAGAGCATCCTTCTCTATCTTCTCTCTCTTGTTTTAGTGCTCTATTTCTCTCTCTAAAACTTCTTGTTCTCCTCCTCCCTCTATCTCTATCTCTTAAACTTCTTTCTCTCCCACTCTCTCAAAAACTTCACTTTCTCTCTTTCTCCCTTTCCCTCTCTCTCTCTCTCTCTCTCTCTCTCTCTTTTGAAGTATCCCTTTAAAACTTCTCTTTCTCTCTCTCTCTCTCTCTCCCTCTCTCTTTTGTAGTATCTCTCTAAAACTTCTCTTTCTCTCTCTCTATGTCTCTTCCTTTCATTCTTTCTAAAGCATCCTTCTCCCTCTCTAGCTCTCTCCCTAAAACTTCTCTCTCTCTCTCTCTCTGAAACTTCTTCTCTCCCACTCTGTCTCTCAAAGTCTTCACTTTCTCTCTTCTTTTATCTATCACTCTCTCTATCTTCACTCTCCTACTTGCCCTCTCTCTCCCCAAAACTTCTCTTTCTCTCTCTTACTCCCTTTCCCTCTTTGAAAATCTTCACTGTCTCTTGCTCTCTCTCCATAAAAGTTAGTCCCTTGCTTTCTCTCTCTCTCATGCTCTCTTTGAAACTTCTCTCATATGCTGTCTCTCTCTCTCTCTCCACCTCTTTCACACACTCTCTCTATCTTCTCTCTCTTGCTCTCTATCTCTGTCTCTTGCTCACAGTCTCCTTCTAAAACTTCTCTTTCCCCATCTATCTCTCTTCCCTCCCCAACACACACACTCTCTCTTTCTCTACCTCTCTCTATCTTCTCTCTCGGATTCTCCCTCTCTGTCTCTCTTTTCAAAACTTCTCTCTCTCTCTCCCCCTCTCTCTTGTAAACTTCTTTCTCTCCCACTCTCTCTCTCTCTCTCTCTCTCTCTCTCTCTCTCTCTCTCTCTATCTCTCTCCAAATCTTCTCTTTCCCTCACTCTGTCTCTCTTTCTTTCATTCTTTCTAAAGCTTCCCCCACCTCTCTAGCTTTCTACCTAAAACTTCACTCTCTCTCTCTCTCCCCTCCATTAAAACTTCTCTCATATGCTCTCTCTCTATGTCTTTATCTCTCTCTCACACTCTCTCTCGCTCTTTCTCTCACTGTCTATGTCTCTTTCTCTCTCTGTCTCTCTTTCCATATCTCTCTATCAACAACTTCACTCACTCTCTCTCTCTCTCTCTTAAACTTCTTTTTCTCCCACACTCTAAGAGATAAAGAGACAACATATGAGAGAAGTTTTAAAGGAGGAGGGAGAGAGAATGACGTTTTTGGGAGAGCAAGAGAGAGAAGTTTTAGGGACAAAGCTATAGAGAGACAGGAAACTTTAGAAATAATGAAAGAAAGAAAGACAGAGAGAGAAAGAGAAGATTCAGAGATAGAATGAGAAAGAGAGAAAGGCAGAGAGAGAGACAGATAGACAGAGAAAGTGAAGTTTTTAAGAGATAGAGAGAGTGGGAGAGAACAAAGTTTAATAGAGGGAAACGGTAGTTTTGGAGAGAGAAAGAGATAGAGAGGGAGTAAGAGATAAATAGAGAGAAGTTTTAGAGAGAGGTAGAGAGAGATAGAGCTTTTATATAGAAAAAGGAACAAAGAAAGAGAGAAAGAGAAAGTGACAGAGAAAGTTTTAGGTAGACATAGAACTTTTATATAGAAAAAGATAGAGAGAGAGCAAGAGAACTTAAATAGAAAAAAGACAAAGAGAGAGAGAGAAGTTTTAGAGAGAGACAGAGATAGCGAGCAAGAGAGAGATGACTTCTCTATCTGTCTCAATTTCTCTCTGTGTGTGTGTGTCTCTCTCTCTCAGAGTCTCTTTCTAAAACTTCTCTATCTGTCTCAATTTCTCTATGTGTGTGTGTGTGTCTCTCTCTCTCCTCCCAACACACACACTCTCTCCCCAACAACCTCTCTGTCTCCCCCTTCCCCAATAGCCTCTCCTTCTCTCCTTGTGCCTCTCCCTAAAGCTTTTTGCTCTCTCCTTCTCTCTCTCAGTCTCTCCCTCCCTAACACTTTCTCTCTCCACATCATTCTCTCTCTCTCTCTCTGCAACGCTCTTTATCTCTCTCCTCTCTCTTTTTCCTAAATTTCTCTCTCCCCAACAGACTCACTCTGTCATTCCCCCTCTTTCCCTTGCTCAATCTTTGTCTTGCTCTCTCTTCTTCTCTCTCTCTCTCTCTCTCTCGCTCTCTCTCTCGCTCTTTCTCTCTCTGTGTTTGTGTTCAAAACTTCTCTTGCTCTTCTATCTTTCTCTCATTGACAAAAATTTCTCCCTCACCCACTATCTTTGTGTGTCTTTTAAACTTCCTCTTCTCTCTCTAAAACTTCTCTCCCTGCCTCTCTCTTTCTCTATCTCTCTCCCTATCTCTCTTGCTCCCTCCTCAATAGACTCTCTCTCACCAACATAGACACACAGTCTCTCACTCTTTGTCCAACATGTCTCTCTCTCTCACACACACACACACTCACTCACTCTCTAAAACTAAGAAAAAGGGTATGGTATAATGGAAGAAATTGGCCTTAACATACACACACACACACACTCTCTCTCTCTCATTCTCTCTCTCCCTAACACATGCTCCATCATTTTGTCTATGTCCAATGTGTCTCTCTTTGTCTCTAAAGCTTCCCTCTCTCTCTTTCTCCAACACATCTGTCTCTCTTTAAAAAACTTCTCTCTCTTTTTACCTCTCTTTAGGTCTCTCTCTAACTTCCCAACAATCTCTCTCTCTCTTGTGCTCTCTCTCTCTCTCATCCTAACACCCTCTCTTTATCTTTCTTCCTCTCTCCTGAACTCTCTCTTTGTCTCCCCAACACAAACTCTCTCTTCCTCTCTCTCTCTCTCTCTCTCTCTAAAACTAAAAAAAAGGGTATGGCATAAAGGAAGGAATTGAACTTGACACTCTCTCTGTCTCTCTCTTTCTCCCTCTCACTCACTCTAAAATTTCTCACTCTTACTCTCTCTCCACCCCTCTTTCTTTCCTTCTTTGGCTTGCTCTCTAAAACTTCTCTCTCTTTCTTTCTCTCCCTCTCTCTCTTGCTGTCTCTCACTCACTCTCTAAAACTAAGAAAAAGGATATGGCATAATGGAAGAAATTGAACTTGATAGTCTATCTCTCTCTTTCTCCCTTTCACTCACTTTTTAAAACTTCTCTCTCTCCACCCTTCTCTCTCTTCCCCTCCATGTCTCTCTCTCTCTAAAAGTTCTCTTTTTGTGTCTCTCTTTTCTCTAAATCTTCTCTTTCTCCCCCTCTCTTTCCCTCTTTCTCTCTCACTTACTCTCCTTCTAAAAGAACCCTCTCTCTCAAAACTTCTCTCTCTCTCTCTCTTTGTCTCTCTCTCATTAAAAATCTCTTAGTCCCTCTCTTTCTTTCAATGACTCTCAAAAACTTTCTCTCTCCCTCTCTCTCTCTCACACACTGTCTCCCCCTCACTCTCTTGTTCTCTCTCTCTCTGCAACACGCAATCTCTCTATATCATGCTCTCACTATCCAACATGTTTCTCTGTCTCTAAAACTTTCCTTTCTTTCTTTATCCAACATATCTGTGCCTCACTGTTTAAAAATTCTCTCCCTTTACCTCTCTCCTTGTCTCTCTTTAACTTCCAAACAATCTCTCCATCCCTCTCTCTAATCTTTCTTTCCTTCTTACCCTAACACCCTCTACCTTTGTCTATCTTGCTCCCTACTTGACACTCTCTCATTGTCTCCCTAATGCATTCTCCCTCTCTACCCATCACAAACTCTTTGTTACTCTCTCTCTCTCTCTCTCTCTCTCTCTCTCTCTCTCTCTCTCTCTCTCACTCTATAGAACTAAGAAAAAGGGTATGGTATAATGGAAGAAATTGGCCTTCATACTCTCTCTATCACTTTTTTTCTCTGTCACTCACTCTCTAAAACTTCTCTCTCTCTCTCTGCAACCCTCTCTCTCTCTTTCCCTCCTTGTCTCACTCGCTAGAACTTCTGTCTTTGTCTCTAAATCTTCTCTTTGTCTCTCACTTTCTCTCTTCCTCCCTCTAAAACAACTCTCTCTCTCTCCAAAACTTCTCCTTCTCTTTGTTTGTCTCTTTAAAACTTCTCTCATTCTCCCTAAAACTTTTCTCTATCCCAATCTCTCTCTCTCACTCTTTCTCTTTAAAAATTCTCTCACTGTCTCAAACTTTTCTCTCTCCTTTATCTCTCTTAGTCTCTCTCTCATTCTCTCATCGTCCTCTCTCTCATGCAAGTGCATGCATCCTTTCTCTCTATCCAACATGTCTCTCTCACTTTCTCTCAAACTTCCACTCTCTCTTTATCCAACATATTTGTCTCTCTAAAACATCTCTCTCTCTCTATTTACCTCTCTCCATGTCTCTCTCTAACTTCCCAACTCTCTCTCTCTCCCTCTCTCCCCTCTTTCCCCTTTCTCCCCCTCTCCACCTAACACCACTTACTTTGTCTCTCTCACTCCCTCCTCAACACTCTCTATGTCACTAACACATTCTCCTCCCTAACACAAGCTCTCTCTTTCTCTCCCTCTCTCCCCTCCTATCACTTCGTCCAACACACTATCCTTATTTCTTACTCTCCATCTCTTTACATCTCTGTCATTCTCTCTCCTTTACTGATGATAAAAGCATGGTGAATACAGCTGATCCAATTCAAATTCCAAGTGGTCCAATTACAAGAGCTAGAGCTAAAAGGTTCAAGGAGGCTTTCAATGGATTGATGCAGAGCATTTGGGTTGAGGAGTGCTTTATAAGGCCCAAATACTTAGACTCAAGTGCAGATCAAGGGTGGATTTCGTTGGTCCAAGTGGTGGAGTAATTTCCGCCTTGTTTCTAAAGCCCATACACTTGGAAGGATCAATTTTAGCCTTTTTATTGAAGCCCATACACTTGGAAGGATTACTTTCAGCTCAAGCATGTGGATTTGAGAGAATCAAGGAGATTAGATTTGGCTGACTATTACCCAGCGAATTTGGGATCACTTTCCTTTTTTTATGGGATTTGGTCAGCCTTTTGGAATATATCTTCAGCAATTATTGCATTGGGCTGATTATATGGCTAATTATTCTCTTGTAAAGGCTGACATGCCAATTATAGGTATTACCTTCCTTTTGCTATTTGTTTCTTTTTTCAAATTGCAATAACTCAGCCTATATGCATACCAAGGCTGAGAAGTGCAAATCAGTTTTCTAGATAAAAGTTGAGAGTTTTCTCTTTGGTTCTTTAAAGAACTTTTCGAACTTATCAAGAACTTGTTCTTGTGGCGTTCATCTGACTTATCAAACTGTTCACCATCCCGTTTGTGGCGTCTACACATACCAAGGTTCTTGTTTTCTTATAAACATCGGGTCGAGGTTTCCACCTACAAAATCTGATCGTAGAACGGTCTTGGGAATCAATTTTGTTAACGGGTCTCGTTATTCTTGGCGGGATTCGCATCGTTTACTCTCCCTCTCCTCTCAACACACACACATACACTCTCTCCTTCCTTCTCTCTCTCCCTCTCTCTAGCTTTCTCTACCTCTTTGTCTCTCTCTCTCTATTGCTCTCTCTATCAGCAAGTCTCTCTCATCATTAAAAGTTCCCTCTTTCCCCTTTTGCAACAAGTCTATCTCTCTCTCTCTCTCCCTATACCTCTCCCCCTGTCTTTCTCTAACTTCCCAACAATTTTTCTCTCTCTCCTTCTCCCCATCACCCCCTCTCTCTATCTCTCTTGCTCCCCCCCTTAACACTCCCTCTGTCTCCCCAACACAAACTCCTCTCTTTTGCTCTCGCTCTCTCCCTTACATGTCTCTCTATCTCTCTCTTTCCACACACTCACTCTCAAACACTAAGAAAGAGGGTATGATATAATGGAAGAAATTGAACATGACCTCACTGTATCTCTCTTTTTTCTGTCTTAGCCACTCTCCAAAACTTCTCCTTGTGAATCTTCTACAGGCTTAAAATTTCAACTCCGGCAATTGGAATAAAATTACCTGAGACTGGTTTGGGTTAGATGCCGTACCTTTAAATCCTTCTTTTGTGGCTACAGAACTAGAGCAAATTGAGTCAAAAATCAAGCACAATGCTTTAAGGAAGTGAGATAGGGAGAATGGTGCTGGTTCCTCTCAGTAAACAGCAGTGGGACTTCTTGAATAGGAACACTATAGCATGGTTGAGCTTCAGCAATGACAACAGTGCTGATTGTGACCACTAGATGTGCAGCAATGGTGAGTAGCATGGCAATTTCTCAAGGCTTCACTCAAGCAATGTCATGGCTCCAGTAGGGTGTAGTGATGGTGAGTTCTCCAATTGGTGGTGAGGGATCTTGCTTTGGAAGGAGCTCAGATGAACTAACTAAGAACTATGAAAAAGTTTTGGTGTGAGATGTGGTGGAAGGAGTTTGAAGACAAAGGTTGAGGTGGAGAAGAGAGACAATGAATTTCTTTCATGAAATGGAGGGGTTTTTCTTGGTTTTTGGCAATCTTTTTAGCGGAAATTGAAAGGGATGTGTGCTGGAAAGGATGGTTGTAAGAGATTTGGATCATCTAACTTTCTTATTCTCTAACTTTGGTAACTTTCTCTTTATCTCTCTCTAATATTTAATATGTGAGATCCACTTTTTTTCCCTTACTACTTTTTCTCTCTCTTAATTTTCTCTCTTTCTCTCTCTCACTCTCCCTTGCCTTTATGGCAGGGGATCCCAATCCTGGATGCAAGGTGTGTTTTTGGTTATAAAGGGTGGGGTTCAAGATTGGAGTTGGGTAACAAAGGTTCTATTTTGTTTCTTTTTTTTTTTTTTTGCTATGAAGTGTGAAAAGTGTTGATGCAGGCCAAAAAGTGTAGATGTTTATTATTTTTCCCTTTTCCTTTTCCGTAACTCATTTTTTTGTGTGCGTAATGGGGTTTGTATAATTGTATTCTTTGGAATTTCTTTCTTATGCCAACTCTTGTTTCCTAATTTAAGCTGTATGTTATCTCTTTGTTCTTTTATCTTATTTTATCTTGTATTATAATGGGTTTATCTTACTTTGTAATTTTTAACTTATCTTTCATCTCTTTTATTCTTTGATTTGTTTTCTTTTAAAATTTATCATGTTATATTATTTATATTTTATTTTAATATGTAATCTTAATTGTTATCTATTCTCTATCTTCTTAGATTTACTTTTTATTTTAATCCTCTTTATTTATCTTGAATTTATTTTAAAATTTATTTTACATTATTAATCTCTGAAATTTATTTTCTGTTATCTCTAGTGTTTTATTATCTATTTTAATCTTCTTATTTCTTCTGTTCCATTATCTTTCATTTTATCATGCTATTCTTGTCATCTTGGTTATTTATCTTTGGGTTTAATTTTTAATTTTTTGGTTTAATTTTGGCTTATTTTATTTTCCCTTTTAATTGTTTGTTTGGGCTTTGGATTTAGTCTAAAATTAGGATCAAATTAAGAATGAGCTGGACAAAATTAAGTGTCTACACTCTCTTAAGTTTCTCTCTTTCTCTCTTTAAAGTTTCTTTCTTTCTCTTCCAAAAGTTTATCTCTTTCTCTCTTTTATGTTTGTATCTTTCTCCCTATAAAGTTTCTCTCCCTAAAGTTACTATCTTTCTCTCTCTAAAGTTTCTCTCTTTCACTATCAAAAGTTTTTTGTTTCTCTCTTTCCCTTCCAAAGTTTTTGTCTCACTCTCTCAAAAATTTCTCTCTTTCTATCTCTAAAGTTTCCCTCCTTCCTACTCTAATGCTTCTCTCTTGCTCTCACTAAAGTTTCTTTATTGCTCTCTCTAAACATTTTGTATTTCTCTCCCTAAAGTTTCTCTCTCTTTGTCTCTCTCAAAAACTTCTCTCTTTTTCTATCTAAAGTTTCTATCTTTCTCTCTCTAAGTTTTTCATCTTTTTTTGTCTAAAATTTCTCTTTTTCTTTCTCTTAAGTTTCTCTCTTTCTTTCTCAAATGTTTCTCTCTCTCTCTCCCTCCCTCCCTCTCTGTAAAATTTCCCACTTTCTCTCTCGAAAGTTTCTCTTCTTCTAACTCTAATGTTTCTCTCTTGCTCTTTCTAAAGTTTCTCTCCTATTCTCTCTAAACTTTCTATCTTTCTCTCTATAATGTTTCTCTATTTCTCTCTATGAATTTGCTCTCTATCTCCTTTTAAAGGTTCTGTCTTTCTCTCTCTAAAGTTTCTATTTTTCTCTCTCAAAGGTTTCGTCTTTCTTTCTCTAAATTTTCTGTGTTTCTCTCTCTATAAAGTGTTTCCTTTCTCTCTCTAAAATTTCTCTTTTTCATTCTCTAAAGTTTCTCCCTTTCTCTCTTGTATGTTTCTCTCTCTTTCCTTCTCACTAAAGTTTCCCTATTTCTCTCTCAAAAGTCTCTCTCTTCCTAACTCTAATGTTTCTCTCTTGCTCTCTGTAAAGTTTCTCTCTTGTTCGCTCTAAAAGTTCTCTCTCTCTCTCTCTCTCTTTAAAGTTTCTCACTTTCTCTCTATCATGTTTCCCTATTTCTCTCTAAATTTTCTATTCATCACTCTCTAAAGGTTATCTGTTTCACTCTTTCTATCTCTCTCTCTCTTCCAAAAGATTTTGTGCTTCTCTCTTTAGAGTTTCACTCTCTCTATTTCTCTCTAAAGTTTATCTCTTCATTTGTCCAAAGTTTCTCTTTATCTCTTTGAAGATTCTGTCTCTCTCTCTCTCTCTCTCTATGGCTTCCTTCTTTCTCTCTATCAGGTTTCTATCTTTCTCACTAAAGTTTCTTTCTTTATCTCTCAAAAATTTCTCCCTTGCTCTCTTTAAAGTTTTTGTCTTTTTCTTTCTAAGGGTTTATCTTTCTTATTCTAAAATTTCTGTTTCTCTCTCTAAAGTTTGTCTTTCTCTCTCTAAAATTGTACTCCTTCTTTCATTAAAGTTCTTCTCTTTCTCTCTCTAATGTTTCTCTCTTTCTCTTTCTAAAGTTTCTCTCTTTCACTCCCTAAAGTTTCTATCTTTCACTATCTAAAGTTTCTTTGTTTCTTTCTTTAAAGTTTCTCTATTTCAGTCTCCAAAGTTTCTCTCTCTATAAAGTTTCTATCTCTCACTCTCAAACTTTCTCTTCTTCTCTCTAAAGTTCCTTTCTTTCTTTCTCAAAAGTTTCTCTCTCTCTCCCTCTCTCTCTCTCGCTCTAAAGTTTCCCACTTTTTCATTCTAGTGCTTTTCTCTTGCCCTCTCTAAACTTTTTGTCTTTCACCCTATAAACTTTCTATATTTCTCTATCTAAAGTTTCTCTCTTTCTCTCTAAAATGTTTCTCTGTTTCTCTCTCTAAGTTTTCTATCTTTCTATCTCTAAATTTTCTCTCTTTCTCTCTTAAAATTTCTTCCTTTTTGTCTCTCTTTCATTCTGTCTCTCATCCCTAAAGTTTTGTCTTTCTCTAATGTGTTACTTACTCTATATCTCTGAAGCTTCTCTCCTTCTCTATCAAAAGTTTTTGTCTTTCTATCTCTAAAGTTTCTATGTTTTTCTCTCTAAACTTTAGTCTCGCTCACTAAAATTTTTGCCTTTCACTCTCTCAAATTCCTCTTGTTCTTTCTCCAAAGTTTCTCACTTTCTCTCTCTAAGGTTTTTCTCTTTCTATCATAAAAGTTGTTGCCTTTCTCTTCAAAAGTTTCCCTCTTTCTCTCTCTAAAGTTTCAATTTTTTAGTGTCTAGAGTTTCTCTCCTTCTCTCTCTAAAATTTAACTTCTTTTCTGTAAAGTTTCTCTCTCTCCTCCTGTCTCTTTCTCTCTCAATAGTTTCTCTGTTTCTTACTCTAAAGCTTCTCTTTTGCCCTTTGTAAAGTTTCTCTCTTTCCCTCTTAAAAGTTTCTCTCTCTCACTCTCAAAAGTTTCTCTCCTCTCTAAAGCTTCCCTTCTTCTTTCTAAAGTTTCTCTCTTTCTCTATCTAATGTTTCTTTCTCCCTCTCACTCCCCCCTCTCTCTTGCTTGATGTCTCTAAACTTTTTGGCTTTCTCTCTCAAAATTTTTTGTATTTCTCCCTCTAAAGTTTATCTCTTTGTCTCTCTAAAGTTTCATTCTTTCTTTCTTTCTCTAAAGTTTCTATCTTTGTCTCTATTAACTTTCTTTCTTTCCCCCTCTAAAGTTTCTGTCTTTCTTTCTTTAAAGTCTCTCTCTTTCTCAATCTAAAGTTTTTCTGTTTCTCTCTCTCACTAAAATTTCTCTCTTTCTCTCTCTCTCTCTCTTAGGGTTTATAATTTTTTGTTATTTCTCCCCCTACAGTTTCTGTTTTTTCTGTATCTAAAGTTTCTGTCTCTCTCCCTCTAATGTTTCTGCATTTCTCCCCCTCCAGTTTCTGTTTTCTCTCTCTAAAGTTTCTTAGTTTCTCTTTCTGAAGTTTCTTTGTCTCTCTCTCTCTCTACTTTCTCTCTTTCAGTCTGTAAAGTTTCTGTCTTTCTCTCTTAAAAGTTTTTCTCTTTCTCTCTATGATGTTTGTATCATTCTCCCTATAAAGTTCTCTCTCTAAAGTTACTGTCTTTCTGTCTCTAAAGTATCTCTCTCTTTCTAAAGTTTTTCTTTCTTTCTCTAAAGTTTCTGACTTTCTCCTTCAAAAGTTTCAGTCTTTTTCTCTGTTATGTTTCTCACTTTGTCTCTCTAAAGTTTATATCTTTCACTATCTAAAGTTTCCTTGTTTCTCTCTTTCCCTCTCCAAAGTTTCTCTCTTACTCTCTCAAAAGTTTCTCTCCTTCTCTCTCTAAAGTTGCTCTCTTTCTCTTGCAAAAGTTTCCCTCCTTTCTACTTTAATGCTTCTCTATTTCTCTCTGTAAAGTTTTTCTCTTGCTCTCTCTAAACTTTCTGTATTTCTCTCCCTAAAGTTTCTCTCTCTTTTTCAAAAACTTCTCTCTTTTTCTATCTAAAGTTTCTCTCTTGCTCTCATTAAAGTTTTTGTCTTTCTCTCTCAAAGGTTTTTGTCTTTCTATGTCTAACTCTAATTTTCTCTCTTCCTCTCTCTAAAGTTTTGCTCTTGTTTTGTCTAAACTTTCTATTTTTCTCTCTCTAAAGTTTCTCTCTTTCTCCTTACATCGTTTCCTTATTTCTCTTTTTCTTTCTCTAAAGTTTCTTCCTCTCTCTCTCTCTCTCTCTCTCTCTCTCTCTCTCTCTCTCTCTATCAAGTTTCTCTCTTCCTAACTCCAATGTTTCTCTCCTTTCTCTCTAATGTTTCTCTCTTGTTCTCTCCAAACTCTCTTCTGATTGTCTTTAAAGTTTCTCTCTTTCCCTCTACAATGTTTCCCTAATTCTCTCTATAAAGTTTCTATGTGTCACTCTCTAAAGGTTCTCTCTTTCTCTCTTTCTGTCTCTCTCTCTAAAGTTTCTCTCTTTCTCTTTCTCCCTCTCTTCCTCCCCAACAGACACTCTCTCCCTCTCCCTAACACACTTACTCTTTCTCTCTCTCCTCTAATCATTCTTTCTCTCCAATCTTTCTCCAAAACTTACATTTCTCTCTTTCGTTCTCTCTCTCTAAAACATGTCTACCTCTCTCTGATTCTCTCTCTAAAACTTCTCTTACCTTTTCTCTTTTGCTCTCTCTCTCTCTCTCTCTTTCTCAATTCTTTCTCTCTCTAAAGTTTCTCTCTCTTACTTCAATGCTTCTCTCTTGCTCTCTGTAAAGTTTCTCTCTTTCACCCTCTTAAAAGTTTGTTTCCTTCTCTCTCTAAAGTTTCCCTTCTTCTCGCCAAAGTTTCTCTCTTTCTTTCTCTAATAAGAAAAGTTTTAGAGAAGGAGGAAGAGAGAGAGAGAGAGAGAGAGAGAAAGAAAAAGAGAAAAAGTGAGAGAAGTTTTAGAGAGAGAATGAGAAAGAGGTAGACATGTTTTAGAGGGAGAGCAAAAGAGAGAAATGGAAGTTTTGGAGAAAGATGGGGAGAAAGAGTGATTGGAGGAGAAAGAGAGTAAGTGTGTTAGGGAGAGGAAGGGAGAGAGTGGATGTGTTGGGGAGGAGAGAGGGAGAAAGAGAGAGGGTGTTGGGGGGAGAGAGAGAAATAGCATGAGAGAGAGAGATGGGGAGAGGGAGAAAGACAGAAACAAAAAGAAGTTTGAGGGGAGAGAAGAATAAGAGAGAGAGAAAGAGAAGTTTTAGGGAGAGATAGAATGAGAAGAGTGAGAGAAAGAGAAGGAGAGGTGGGAGAGAGAGAGATAGAGAGATAGAGGTAGAAATGTTGGAGAGAGAGAGAGAGAGAGAGAGAGAGAAATTTTAGAGAGAGTGTATGGGAGAGAAGGAAATTTTTATAGAGAGAAAGAAATTTGGGAGGCTGAGTGAGAAAGAGAAAGAAAAGTTTTAGAGAGAGAAAAGAAAGAGAGAAAGAGAAGTTTTAGAGGAGAGTGAGAGAAAGAGAGAGTGAGAAAGACGTTTTGGAGAGTGAGTGAGTGAAAGGAAGAAAAGTGAGAGAGAGAGAGAGAGAGAGAGAGAGAGAGAGAGAGAAAGAAGTTTTTGAGAGTGAGTAAGAGAGAGAAAGAAAAGTTTTAGAGAGAGAAGGAGAAAAGGGCAAAGAATTTTAGAGAAAGAGAGGGAGAGATAGAGAAGAAAGTTTGAGAGGATGAGAGAGAGAGAGAGAGAGAGAGAGAGAAGTTTTAGGGGGAAAGAGAGGGAAAGAGGAAAAGACAAGTTTTGGAGAAAGGGAGAATGGTAGAAAGAGAAGTTTCAGAGAGAGTGTGAGAGAAAGTAAATCTCTAGAGTGATAGATATGTTTTAAAGTAGGAGTGAGTGAGAGATAAAGAAAGACATGTTGGTGCAAGAGAGAAAGAGAGGGGTAGAGTTTGAAAAGCTTGAGAGAGAATGAGAGAGAGGCAAATAAGTTTAACACAGAGAGAGAGAGAGAGAGAGAGAGAGTGAGAGAGAGAAATTTTAGTTTGAGAGAGAATAGTTTTAGAGAGAGATAGATAGAAAGAGAGAAAGAAGTTTTAAAGAGGGTGAGAGAGAACTGTTACAGAAAGAGAGAGAAATGGAGAGGGAGAGAGAAAGAAATTTTAGAGACAGAGAGATAGAGAGGAAAGGTTTGGAGAGGGTGAGTCAGAGAGAGAAAGAAAGAAGTTTTAGAGAGAGAAAAAAGAGATAGAGAAGTTTTAGAGATCGTGAGAAAGAGAGAAAGAGAAATAGAGTGAGGGAGGGAA
Organism: Dicorynia guianensis; assembly: GCA_037013595.1. NCBI lineage: Eukaryota > Viridiplantae > Streptophyta > Magnoliopsida > Fabales > Fabaceae > Dicorynia > Dicorynia guianensis. Next base: position 11,337,752 of record JASUAB010000015.1, read on the forward strand.
AGAGAGGTTTGAGAGAGAGTGGCACAGAGTATAAGAGAAAGAGAAGTTTTAAAGGACAAGGAGAGAGAGAGAAACAGATAGAGAGAGACATGTTGAGGAGAAAGAGAGAGGGAGAGAGGGAGAAGGAGAGATGGAGATGGGGAGAGAGAGAGAGAGAGAAAGAGCAAAAGAGAAGTTTTAGAGAGAGAGGAAAAGAAAGAAAGAGAGGTTCGAGAGAGAGAGAGTGTGGCAAAGAGAGAAGTTTTAGTGAGGGATAGAGTGACAAAGAAGTTTTAGAGAGGGGGAGAGAGAGAGAAAGAGAAGTTTTAGAGAGAGATAGAGTGACATAAGTTTTAAAGGAGAAGAAAGTAAGAGAGACATGTTGGTGCGAGAGAGAGAGAGAGAGAGGGTGTTAGGGAGAGAGAGATATTGCAGGAGAGAAAGAGTGAGAGAAATATTTGAGATACTAAGATATAGTTTTATAGAGAAAAAGAGAGAGGTAAGAGAGTGGGAGAGAGTGTGTCAAAGAGACAGAGAGATAGAGAGAATGAAGTTTTGAGAGAACGAGAGAGAACTAGTACAGAAAGAGAGATAGGGAGAAGGAGAGGGAGAGAGAATATGTTGGGTGAGAGAGAGGGAGAGCAAGAGGGAGAGAGAAAGACAAGAAGAAGTTTTACAGACAAAGAGAGAGATAGAGAGGAAAGTTTTAGAGAGGGTGAGTGAGAGCAAGAGAAAGAGAGAGAAGTTTTAGAGAGAGCAAAAGATAGAGAGGAAGAGAAAGGCAGAGAGAGAGATTGAGAAAAAGAGAGGAAGAGAAAGCGACAAGTTCTAGGGAGAGAAAAAGAGAAGTTTTAGAGATCACAAGACAGAAAAATTTTAGTGATAAAGAGAGGTTTGAGAGAGCATGGCAAAGAGCGTGTGAGAAAGAGAAGTTTTAGAGGATGAGGAGAGAGAGAGAGAGAGAGAGAGAGAGAGAGAGAGAGAGAGAGAGAGAGAGAGGGAAAGAGAGAGATAGAGTGATGCGGAACCCCATGGATAGTTCATTTTGGACTGAAGCTTTTAGCACAGCTGTGTATCTCATTAATAGACTACCCACACCAGTCCTAAATGGTTCTACCCCTTTTGAAACCTTGTACAAAATCAAACCTGATTATTCTTCTCTTAAAGTCTTTGGGTGTGCAGCCTATCCTAACCTAAGGCCCTACAATAATCCCAAGTTTCAGTTCAAATCCATTGAATGCACTTTCCTTGGTTATAGTCCAGCACACAAAGGATACAAGTGTCTACATCCTGATGGGAAAACAATTATATCTAGAGATGTCATATTTGATGAAAGTAGTTTTCCATTCAAGAACAGCAAGGGTTCCTCACAGCAGTCACTCTCCAGTAACAAATCACATTTTGTTTCTCCTCCACCTTCAGCCATACCTCCTATTCTATCATTCCCTAACGCAAGACATACTCAGAATACCAATGCATTTGCTGAACAAACAAATAACTCATGTGCACTTGCTAATAATACCAATATTATGGATTCTTTGCAACATGTTTCAGGTCCCTCTGCAGAATTTGAAGTTCCTCAACGTCTGCCTCAAAATGTCCACCCAATGGTGACCCGTAGCAAAGCAAGGGCACTCAATTCAAACAATCACTCAATGGTGACTAGTAGCAAAGCAAGAGGAACTGTACCAACAGCACTTACTGTCTCTAGAGAGCCTCAAACTATTGAAGAAGCTCTTAATATACCAGAATGGAAGTGTGCCATGGATCTTGAGTATGTAGCGCTCATGAGCAACAAGACATGGAGTTTAGAAGCTTTACCCAAAGATAGGAGGCCTATAGGGTGCAAATGGGTGTTTAAAGTTAAAGAAAATCCAGATGGCACTGTCAACAAATATAAAGCAAGATTAGTTGCAAAAGGGTATAATCAGGAGGCAGGAGTTGATTTTCATGAAGTTTTCAGTCCAGTAGTAAAACCAGTCACAATTCGGGTTCTTCTCACTTTGGCCTTATCAAAAGGGTGGAACATCCATCAAATAGATGTTAATAATGCCTTTTTAAATAGTGATTTGAATGAAGATGTATACATGCTGCAGCCTCCTGGATATGAATCAGCTGACTCATCTCAAGTTTGCAAGCTTCATAAGGCTCTCTATGGCCTTAAGCAAGCTCCTCGTGCATGGTTTCACAAATTGTCTGAAGCTTTACTTGATCTTGGCTTTACCAAGGCAAAATGTGATTCTTCCTTATTTCTTCAGGTTACTTCTCATCATTCTCTCTATGTTTTAGTCTATGTGGATGATATTTTGATTACTGGATCCTCACCAACTTTGGTTCAGCACTTGATTGATCAACTGAATGCAAAGTTCTCATTAAAGGATCTTGGGAAACTTAAATACTTCTTAGGTATTGAAGTTACTTACAGTTCTGCTGGTGCAATATACTTATCTCAATCCAAATACATTAAGGATCTTCTTGCTAGAGCTGGTATGCAAGGTGCAAAGTCTATGCCCTCTCCTATGGCCTCAACACCACATATCTCAGCTAGTAGTGGCTCTCCTATTTCTGATCAAGCTGCATACAGATCTCTTGTGGGAGCATTACAATATATTACCATTACTAGACCAGAATTATCATATAGTGTGAACAAAGCCTGTCAGTTTATGCATTGCCCTACGGATGTACATTGGAAGTTGGTTAAATGAATACTGAGGTATCTAGCAGGCACCATAAGTCATGCTCTAGTTCTCCAAAGATCATCTGCTCTTGAGCTCACTGCCTTTTGTGATGCTGATTGGGCGTCAGACATTGATGATAGGCACAGCACCTCAGGTTTTTGTGTTTATCTTGGCCCTAATCTCGTTTCTTGGTCATCTAAAAAGCAAGCAACAGTGTCTAGGTCAAGTACTGAAGCTGAATATAGGAGTCTTGCAAGTGCAGTGGCAGAATTGGCTTGGCTACAGTCTTTACTCAAAGAACTCAGCATTCAACTACCAAAAGTTCCTAGAATATATTGTGACAATATGAGCACAGTCAGCTTGTCAGCAAATCCGGTCCTTCATTCAAAGACTAAGCATATTGAACTAGATCTTTATTTTGTTCGTGAAAAGGTTAACAATAAAGAAATTGAAGTCTATCATATTCCATCTCTTGATCAAACAGCAGATATTCTCACCAAGGCAGTCTCAACTTCAAGGTTTCTTCAACTTAGAGACAAGCTCAGTGTCATTCCTCTTCCAAGTCATGCCACTGATCTTGAGGGGGGATGTTAGAGATAAGGCTGCTTAGGCTGCTGTGTAGGTGCAGTGTTCTATAGCGTGTGGTTCTGATCTTGTATTATTAGTCTTATCTTCAGTTAATTACTTAGGGACATTAGTGTAATTCAGTAATTGAGTCTTAGTCTATAAATTGTAATCTCAGCTACATCATTCGTAGATTAATTCGTTTGAATCAGATTTACATTTCAGAACTTTCACATCTAGGAGTTCTGAGCTTTCTTCTTTTCTTCCTTCTTTCTTGCGCCTTCCTTCTAAGATTCTTGAGAACTTCAACACTGACAACTCCCTCTTCCATTCATCTAACTCATCTAGCCTACTATTCAACTTTTGAAATTGACTAGTAAAGGCTCTATATATCAATTTCATGTCTGGAGTCATGTTAACTTCTTCATCTGAGGGCTCTTTACCCTCCCTCCTTGTTGAAGGATTACTCATTTTATGAACCTGCAAGAAATGTTAGTAAGACAGTCTCACAATACACTCCCTCACATGTTTCACTCAAAAGATGGCACTCCACTCGTGTTTCACACAATTGTTGGCTTTTGCCCTCTTTAAGCTCACACACTCAAGCCTTTTACCACTCAAGCTTGTTGTTCTCAATTGCACTTCAGAATTAATCCTCAAACCAAGATACTCACAAATAGCAAATTAATACTAGGATGGTAATGAAAACACTTAACAAGGAAGACAGGTACAAAACTAGAGCAAATATACCAGAATAAATTGAAATGAGCATGCAAGATATGAAGAGTTTGCTGCCCAAAATACTGATCTCCAATTAACAAGAATCAAATTGTTAATTATGGTGTATATGGAAGCAAAAGCAGGAGTAACCAAAAATAGCAACTGAGATTTGAAAGAAAAGGACGAAATTAATGCATAAATGCAGAAATTGATGTTTCCTTAATGGAAAGATCAATTTGGACGAAAAAAAAAAAAAAGACATAAAGACAAAAAGGAAAGAAATTAAGTAGGTTTCCCAGAATGATGCTAATCCCACAAATTGTGCTTATACTTCTTTGACTTTGCTAATTAATCTCCAAAACCCAAAGTGTGTTCAGACTTGAATTCAATCATACCCTGAATTCTGCCCAAAAAGGTGTACAGGTTCAAAGAACTTGCTGCCAACCTAATTAGACAATTCTGTGGTGCTTTCTTCTTCTAGCTGCAACTCTTTTCAATTTTGTTCCTTTTCGTTTTTTTTTTTTTGAAGCAGCGTCCCAACTCTTTTTTTTTTTTTTTTTAAATATAGGATAACAGCAACTAACACCAAAATATGAATGAAAAAAAAAAGATCAAAATCAAATCCCAAACAATCAAGCCAGCTGCAACATGCAACTAAGAGTTACAGTTTCAGATGGAAACTGCAACCAAGAGTTACAGTTTCAGTAGGAAACTGCATACAGTAGTTTCAACTACAGAAAAATAAAATAAAATAAAATAAAGAACTCAAACACAGTGTGAATAGGAACCCGTGAATAGTGCACAAAAGAAAACAGCAAACTATAACCTAGGATAAATAAGAATTCACCCTAATCAAGCTTTGATACCAAATGATGCGGAACCCCATGGATATTCAAGATCCAGAAACCCCAAACACACAAATTGATAGAGAACAAGAATAGATGGAGAACTCCCAACCTATTGAACCCCCAAATGACTGATGCAAATGGAAATGCAAATAATCGGTTGATTGAGGAATCAAGAACAGAAATTCACTAGGATTTAAATACCTTGATGAAGTTCAATTCTTGATGCAATAGAGATTCAGGCCAAGCCTTGAACAAGAGTATAAAACTCCAAAACAAATCTGTTTTTCATTCATTCTGCTGATTTTCGTCCATACACTAGGGTATTCATACCCCCACAAGTTTAATAACCTAGACTATTAGGTTAAACCTTAAACTTGGGCCTCCCAATAAGAAATACAAGCCCAAACGAAAATGCAAGTAGTAAACTGCCCAAAACTAATCTATTAACTTGGAATAATGAATTAAACATAGGTTGGCCCCATCTTGCAAATTCAGCTTAATTTGATTAGGTGAAGCTCCATTGGCCTTCATTGCATCTTGAGCTTCCATTCCTTCTAACATTCTGCCCATATAAGTTTGAAGTGATTCCTTGAACTTTTTGGCCCTTAATCTTGTGATTGGTCCTTGAGGCAATATTAGCTCATCTGCTGCTCCTCTCTTCTTGCCATCCATGCTTGTGCTCACATCATAGAGTAAGAGAAAATTTTAGATGAGGAGTGTGAGAGACAGAGACATGTTGGGGAGAGAGAGAAAGGGAGGGAAAGAGATAGAGAAAAAGAGAGAGAGAGAGAGAGAGAGAGAGAGAGAGAGAGAGAGAGAGAGAGAGAGAGAGAGAGAGAAAGAGCAAGAGTAGAAGAAAAGTTTTAGAGAGGGGAAGAGAGAAAGAAAGAGAGGTTTAAGAGAGAGAGTCTAGCAAATAGAGAACTTTTAGTAAGAGACAGAGTGACAAAGAAGTTTTAGAGAGGGGAAGAGAGAGAGAAAGAAAAGTTTTAGAGAGAGACAGAGTGACAAATAAGTTTTGAGGAGGAGAGAGTGAGAAAGAAAGAGAGACATGTTGGCTAGAGAGAGAGTTTTAAAAGTTTTAGAGAGAATGAGAGAGAGATAGACAAGTTTTACATAGAGAGAGTGAGAGACCAAAAGAGAGAAATGGAATGGAGAATGATGGGGGAGAAAGAATGATTAGGGGAAGACATAGAAAAGGAGAAAGGAAGGGAGACAGAGTATGTGTGTGTTGGGGAGAGAGAGTGTCTTTGGGAGGGAGAGAGAGAAAGAGAAAGAGGGTGTTGAGGAGAAAGAGAGATATAGTGAGCGAGAGAGAAAAATATAGAGAGAGAAAAAGAGAGATGGGGAGAAAGAGAATGAGAGAAAAATAGAGAGACATGATCAAGAGAGGGAAAGAAAGAGATGTTTTAGAGAGAGAGATGTAGTGGAGAGAGTGAAGGACATTTTATTGAATGACAGAGAAAGAGAAGTTTGAGAGATCGCTAGAGAGAAAAGTTTTAGAGAGACATAGAGAAAGAGAGAAAAGTTTTAGAGCGCAAGGAGAGAGAGAGAGAGGGAGTGACAGAGTAATAAAAGGTTTTAGATGAGGAGAGTGAGAGAGACATGTTGAGGATTGAAAGAAAGGGAAAGCAAGAGATAGAGAGAGAGAGAGAGAGAGAGAGAGAGAGAGAAAGAGAGAGAGAGTAAAGGAAAAGTTTTATAGAGAGAGAGGAAGAGAAAGAAAGAGAGGTTTGACAAGGAGAGTATGGCAAAGAGAGAAGTTTGGTGAGAGGCAAAATCATAGAGAAGTTTTAGAGAGGAGGTGAGAGAAAAAGAAGTTTTAGAGAGAGATAGACTGATAGATAAGTTTTCGAGAGTGAGAGAGAAAGAGAGACATGTTGGTGAGAGAGACTTTGAAAACTTCTATATTTCTCCCCCTAAAGTTTCCCCCTCTCTCTCTCTCTCAAAAACTTCACTCTTTTTCTATCTTAAGTTTCTCTCTTGCTTTCATTAAAGTTTTTGTCTTTCTCTCTCAAAGGTTTCTATCTTTCTATGTCTAACCTAATGTTTCACTCTTGCTCTCTCTAAAGTTTTGCTCTTGTTCTCTCTAAACTTTCTACCTTTCTCTCTCTAAACTTTCTCTCTTTCTCCTTATATTATTTCCCTATTTCTCTCTATAAATTTTCTATCTGTCTCACTTTAAAGGTTCTGTCTTTCTTTTTCTAAAGTTTTTGTGTTTCTCTATCAAAGGTTTCCATTTTTCTTTCTTTAAAATTCCTGTGTTTCTCTCTCGCGAAACTTTTCTCTTTCTTTTTCTAAAATTTCTCTCTTTCTTTCTCTAAAGTTTCTCCCTCTCTCTTGCTCACAAGTTTCTCTCTTCCTAATTCCAATGTTTCTCTCTTCTTTCTTTAGTGTTTCTCTCTTGTTCTCTCCAAACTTTCTATCTTTTTGTCTCTAAAGTTTCTCTCTTTCCCTCTACAATGTTTCCCTAATTCTCTCTATAAATTTTCCATCCATCACTCTCTAAAGGCTTCTCTCTCTCTCTCTCTCTCTCTCTCTCTCTCTCTCTCTCTCTCTCTCTCTCTCTCTCTCTCTCTCTCTCTCTCTCTCTCTCTCTCTCTCTCTCTCTCTCTCTCTCTCTCTCTCTCTCTCTCTCTCTCTCTCTCTCGCTATCTCCTTCTTTTGCTTCCCAACACACTCTCTCTCACTCTCCCTAATACACTTACTCTCTCTTTCGCTCACCTCTAATCATTCTTTCTTCCCCATCTTTCTCCAAAACTTCCATTTCTCTCTTTCACTCTCTCTCTCTCTTTGAAACATGTCTATCTCTTTATCATTCTCTCTCTAAAACTTCTCTTCCTTTTTCTCTTTCACTGTCTCTATTTCTCACTTTCTTTCTCTCTCTCTCTCTCTCTCTCTCTCTCTCTCTCTCTCTCTCTCTCTCTCTCACTCTAATGCTTCTTTCTTGCTCTCTTTAAGGTTTCTCTCTTTCCCTTTTTAAAGTTTCTCTCTCTCACTCTCTCAAAAGTTTTTCTCCTTCTCTATCTAAAGTTTTCCTTCTTCTCACCAAAGTTTCTCTCTTTCTCTCTCTAATGAGAGAAGTTTTAGAAGAAGAGGAAGAGAGTGAGAGAAAAAGTGAGAGAAGTTTTAGAGAGAGAATGAGAGAGAGGTGAGTATTCATAATATATTTGAAAGCTTATAAAAGGATGTTAGTCATTCGTTCTCAGCAGAGCGAATTAAGATTCTGAAATAAGCTTTCAAATATATCTCCTTTGTAAAGCTCCCTCTCTGTAAGCAATTCTTCTTAAATAAATTTTGTTTTTTATCTTCAGCAAGCTTTAGATTTTTTAACCTATTATCTATTTCTGCTAAAATGCTAGAAGTAGAATTTCCCAATTTTATTTCCAAAATTTCTTCATTAGAAAATTTAAAGGGTTTAAATAAGGGTTTTATTAAGTCTGGTTTAGTATTACTAGCAGAAGGAGTAGTTTTAGTCAAAGGGGTGTCAAATGATAAAGCAATATTATGAACTACTTTGTTTGTATAATTTAACTGTTCTTGAATATTTTTAATATCTCTTTTAGAGGCTGAGATACTAAGTTCTTCTCCGGTGGAGCGAACTTTCTTAAAAGGAGAGGCTATAATTTCTATATCATCTTGATTTAGAAAAGAGATTTCTTCTAAAGGAGGGACATTTCCTGTTATAATCTTTCCTCTGGTTGTTTTCCAGCTTAACGGTAAGGTTTCTAAAATATCTATTTATAGTGTTGCTAAAATATTATTTTCGAACCAATCAAAGAAAGGGATATGATCTTCAATTTTTATTAAGTAATTATAAAATTCATCTCGATATCTAATAAGATCTTCAGGTGAAAAAGTTGAAAAGTACCATTTTCGTTTTTCTTCATTTTCAGGAGTATAAAAAGTTTGTCTTAACTTTTCTTTATTAATTTCAAAAATTTGTAACATATTTAACTGATTATAAGCTTCTACTTCAGATCTAGTGGGAGAGTTATTAACTTGAGCTGAGGGAGTCTCAACTTGATATTCTGGTTGGGGAGTGACTGGGTGAGGTTGAACTCCTTTAAGTTTTAAAGATTTTGGAATAGTTCCTATAGATCCTGTATCTGAACGACGACTTGGTTCAGAAAAGCTTGATCTAGAGGCTATTCTTATAGACGGGCTTCGTCTAAAATCTAAGGTGATATTACCCGATTTATATTCTATAATATTATTAAGTGTAGGAGGTTCTTCTTTTTCTGGGGTGAGGATATTTTCTAGATTCCATTCTAGTCCTCGAGAAACCTCTTCATGATTTAAAAGTTTAGGGGTAACATAATTAGAACGATTTACGTTTACTTGTAAAAGCAAAGTTTCTGTTTTAGAAGAAATATTTAAAGCTTTAGGCTTCATATTTGTTCTCATTACTTTATAGTATAATTTATAAACTACGGCTAAAGGATATGAATTAGGATTCCAAATACCTTCAGGGATTTTTACATCTAGTTTAATATTATGATGAGAGTCAAAAGTTCTTAAATCGGCTGTATAATTAGCAAAATTATTAAAGAAAACAGGACCATCATTTAGATTGGCTTCTATTATGGATAATAATTTATCCTTAAATTTAACAGGACGAGAGTCTCTTAAAATAATACAAACAGGGGTATCTATACCTAACCTGTGTAAAGGTTTAATAGCTACTTGTATTAATCCGACATGGATAAATTTAAAGCCTTTTCGTCTATGTTCTTTTATTAACTCTACAGTTAACAGATCTATAGTTTCTTGGAGGCTTTCCAAAGCTAAGGTATGTTCAGCTATTTTGATTACATAGTCATGGGTTAAATGATCTAATATACCGACTTGGTATACTTGGTTGACTTTATGTTCAGGAATAGACCAATTCCTAAGTTTCTGTTCTATATCTTCAATAGTAGTTTCTTTTTTATTTACTAACGTATAATCCATTACACTTTTATCCTCTTGGTCATGTACCCAACTAGGTTCTCCTTCATCTAGTTTATCTTTTCCTTTAAATAGTCTCTTCATTGTTTCCTACTTCAATAGGTTAACCTCTAAAGTCTATAGTTACTTCTTCAACTAGCCCCTTGTAGTGAACACGTCTTACTGCCAGTCCAGGTCTTACAGCGGTTCTGCTACCCTCTAGTCCTAGAAGATACTATTTACCTTAGAACTTAACTTCTTTTAGCAGTACCGATGAACAGATTGTTTAAATATAAAAGATAGACACTAGGCTCTGATACCATATGTGTACAGGATCAACTGGGTGAGTGTAATGTTCACGGAGAATATTTAAAAGGGAATAATAATTTAAAATCCTAGGGGTTCTTATATAAGAAATTCTTACTACTGGAAAATAATTAATAGGAATACAAATTAAATATGGAAAACATAAAGGAATGCAAATTAAAAACATTAATATAAATTAAACTGAAAGAAGAAAATAAACAGAAGAATTTAAAGAAATTTTCTGATGCACAAGATCCACAGAGGGCGAGTGCAGAGCATACTTAAACAAAATTTATTTAAGAAGAATTGCTTACAGAGAGGGAGCTTTACAAAGGAGATATATTTGAAAGCTTATTTCAGAATCTTAATTCGCTCTTTTGATGGAATTTGAATGGAACGTTATGCCTATGGGTCTTAAGAATGCCCCCTTAGAATTTCAAAATATTATGAATACAATTCTTTATCCCTACTCTGACTTTATAATTGTTTATTTAGATGATGTCTTAATATATTCTAAGAATCTTGATCAACATTTTAAGCATTTAAAAATCTTTATTCAAGCAATAAAATATAATGGTTTAGTTATTTCAGAAAAGAAAGTAAAGATATTTCAAACAAAGATAAGATTTTTAAAGTTCTTAAATCGGCTGTATAATTAGCAAAATTATTAAAGAAAACAGGACCATCATTTAGATTGGCTTCTATTATGGATAATAATTGATCCTTAAATTTAACAGGACGAGAGTCTCTTAAAATAATACAAACAGGGGTATCTATACCTAACCTGTGTAAAGGTTTAATAGCTACTTGTATTAATCCGACATGGATAAATTTAAAGCCTTTTTGTCTATGTTCTTTTATTAACTCTACAATTAACAGATCTATAGTTTCTTGGAGGCTTTCCAAAGCTAAGGTATGTTCAGCTATTTTGATTACATAGTCATGGGTTAGATGATCTAATATACCGACTTGGTATACTTGGTTGACTTTATGTTCAAGAATAGACCAATTCCTAAGTTTCTGTTCTATATCTTCAATAGTAGTTTCTTTTTTATTTACTAACGTATAATCCATTACACTTTTATCCTCTTGGTCATGTACCCAACTAGGTTCTCCTTCACCTATTTTATCTTTTCCTTTAAACTGTCTCTTCATTGTTTCCTACTTCAATAGGTTAACCTCTAAAGTCTATAGTTACTTCTTCAACTAGCCCCTTGTAGTGAACACGTCTTACTACCAGTCCAGGTCTTACAGCGGTTCTGCTACCCTCTAGTCCTAGAAGATACTATTTACCTTAGAACTTGGGCGTGCTAGACCCGGACAAGGAATCTGCTTTACTAAAGAGTGAACTAGACCACCTTCTTCCCCCATAAGAACTCCTGATTCCAATTCATGCACTTTTAAAAATAAAAGCATTTCCTTGCCCATTATAACTCTTGAACCAAAGGCTCCTCTTCAGAATCTATCGTGGAGGCAAAATCCAATAACTAGACAAACCTTTTATACTCCCAAAAATGATGAAAAAAGAAAATGGTATTTTTCTACCTTTCCACCCGAAGATCTTATTAGATATTGAGATGAATTTTATAAGTACTTAATTAAAATTGAAGATCATATTCCTTTCTTTGACTGGTTTGAAGATAATATTTTAAAAACTCTACGATTAGAAATACTAGAAACCTTACCTTTAAGCTGGAAAACAACCAGAGGAAAGATTATAATAGGAAATGTCCCTCCTTTAGAAGAAATCTCTTTTCTAAATCAAGATGATATAGAAATTATAGCCTCTCCTTTTAAGAAAGTTCGCTCCACCGGAGAAGAACTTAGTATCTCAGCCTAGAAGAATATCATGTCCTAAAAATCTTATCTTTGTTTGAAATATCTTTACTTTCTTTTGATCCTGTACACATATGGTATCAGAGCCTAGTGTCTATCTTTTATATTTAAACAATCTGTTCATCGGTACTGCTAAAAGAAGTTAAGTTCTAAGGTAAATAGTTCTAGAATCCTCCTCCCTGGTCAAATGACATGACCCTCTTTTAGAGACTGAGATACTAAGTTCTTCTCCGGTGGAGCGAACTTTCTTAAAAGGAGAGGCTATATATGTGTACAGGATCAACTGGGTGAGTGTAATGTTCACAGAGAATATTTAAAAGGGAATAATAATTTAAAATCCTAGGGGCTCTTATATAAGAAATTCTTACTAATGGAAAATAATTAATAGGAATACAAATTAAATATGGAAAACATAAAGGAATGCAAATTAAAAACATTAATATAAATTAAACTGAAAGAAGAAAATAAACAGAAGAATTTAAAGAAATTTTCTGATGCACAAGATCCACAGAGGGCGAGTGCAGAGCATACTTAAACAAAATTTATTTAAGAAGAATTGCTTATAGAGAGGGAGCTTTACAAAGGAGATATATTTGAAAGCTTATTTCAGAATCTTAATTCGTTCTGCTGAGAACGAATGACTAACATTCTTTTATGGAGGAGTCTGGACTTCAAACTAATTTACAATGTAGTTTAATACGGCGGATTTAAAAGATCATTACAATAGAACTTATTCGGACTTCAAAATTTTGAAATCCGCAGAGGAGACAGCTACCAGCTTTTGTTTTATCTAAAAAGATTCTTTGTGCTTTAGACAGCTTGTCGTTGTGTGTCCAAAACTTTAATAATTATGTCGGCTTTAATTATGGTGTCTGCTGAAAGGGGACCCCATAGAAGTCATCTTCATTTTATAGATGAGATGGATAGCTTGGATCTGACTCAGCTTCTTGAGAGGGCTCCTGGCGTGGACGGCAGGATTCATGCTATGACTACTTTGTAAGCTTTCAAATATATCTCCTTTGTAAAACTTCTCCAAAACTTCCATTTCTCTCTTTCACTCTCTCTCTCTCTTTGAAACATGTCTATCTCTTTATCATTCTCTCTCTAAAACTTCTCTTCCTTTTTCTCTTTCACTGTCTCTATTTCTCACTTTCTTTCTCTCTCTCTCTCTCTCTCTCTCTCACTCTAATGCTTCTTTCTTGCTCTCTTTAAGGTTTCTCTCTTTCCCTCTTTAAAGTTTCTCTCTCTCACTCTCTCAAAAGTTTTTCTCCTTCTCTATCTAAAGTTTTCCTTCTTCTCACCAAAGTTTCTCTCTTTCTCTCTCTAATGAGAGAAGTTTTAGAAGAAGAGGAAGAGAGTGAGAGAAAAAGTGAGAGAAGTTTTAGAGAGAGAATGAGAGAGAGGTAGACATGTTTTAGAGAGAGAGAGAGAGAAAAGAGGGAAATGGAAGTCTTGGAGAAAGATGAGGAGAAAGAATGATTTGAGGGGTGAGAGAGGGGAAGAGAAAGTGTGTTAGGGAGAGGAAGAGAGAGAGTGTGTGTGTTGGGGAGAGAGAGAGGAAGAAAGAAAGAGAGGGTGTGGGAAGTGAGAGAAATAGTGACAGAGAGATGGGGAGAGGGAGAAAGGTAGAGACAGAGAAATTTGGGGAGGGAGAGAGAAAAAGAGAGAGAGAGAGAGATATTTAAGAGAGAGATAGAGACATGGTTGGGAGAGTGTGGGAAGTTTTCTTGTGTCTGAAAGAGTGAGAAAGAAATTTTAGTTAGAGGCAAAAGTTTGAGAGAGAAGTTTTTGAGAGAGACAGAATAAGAAGGTGAGAGAGAAAGTGAATAAGGGAGAGTGGGAGATATGGACAGATAAAGAGATAGAGGTAGAAATGTTGGAGAGAGAGAAAGAGAGAGAGAAAGAGAAGTTTTAAAGATTGAGAGAGGAGGAGAGAGAGAGAAAGAGAAATTCAGAGAGTGTGAAAGAGAGAGAAATTTTAGAGAAAGAGAGAAAGAAATTTGGGAGGCTCAGTGAGAGAGAGAAAGAGAAGTTTTAGAGAAAGAAAAGAAAGAGAGAAAGAGAAGTTTCAGAAAGGGAGAGAGAAGTTTTAGAAGAGAGAAGAGAGAGAAAGAGAGAGCGAGAAAGAAGTTTTGGAGTGTGAATGAGAGTAAAAGGAAGAAAAGTTTGAGAGAGAGAGACAAAGAAGTTTTTAGAGAGGAAGAGTGAGAGGGAGAGAGAGAAGTTTTAGGGGAGAAAGAGGGAAAAAGCAAAAGATAAGTTTTAGAGAAAACAATAGTAGAAAGAGAAGTTTTAGAGAGTGTGAAAGTAAGTGAAGCTCTAAGTGATAGATAAGTTTTAGAGTAGGGTGAGTGATACACAAAGAGAGACATGTTGGCACAAGAGTGAAAGAAAGGGAAAGAGTTTGAAAAGGTTGAGAAAGAATGAGAGAAACATAAACTAGTTTTTCATAGAGAGAGAAAGAGAGAAATGGAAGTTTTGGAGAATAGTGAGGGAGAAAGAATGATTAGGGGAGTGAGAGAAAGAGAGAAAGTTTGTTGGAGAGAGAGAGATATACAGCAAGAGAGAGAGTGTGTGTGAGAGAGAGAAATTTTAATTTGATAAAATATAGTTTTAGAGAGAGAAAGAGAGCAACTGAGAGAGTGAGATAGAGAGAGTGTGAGGGAGACAGAGAGAAAGGGAGAAAGAAGTTTTACAGAAAGTGAGAGAGAACTGTTGCAAAAAGAGAGAGAAAAGGAGAAGGAGAGAGAATATGTTAGGGGGAAAGAGAGAGGGAGAACAAGAGGTAGAGAGAGAGAAAGATGTTTTAGAGACACAGAGAGAGATAGAGTGGAAAGTTTTGGAGAGGGTGAGTGAAAGAGAGAAAGAGAGAGATAGAGAAGTTTAAGAGATGGAGAGAAAGGCTAAGACAGAGAGAAAAAGAGAGAAGAAGTCTTAGAGAGAGAAAGAGAGAGAGAGAGAAATAGAGCAAGGGAGGGAAAGAGAGATTTGAGAGAGAGTGACAAAGAGATTGAGAGAAAGAGAAGTTTTAAAGGACAAGGGGAGAAAGAGAGAGACATGTTTGGGAGGGGGAGAGAGAGAGAGAGAGAGAGAGAGAGAGAGAGTAAGGGAAAAGTTTTAGACAAGGAGAGGGAGAGGGAGAGATGGAGAGAGCAAAAGAGAAGTTTTAGAGAGAGAGAGGAAAAGAAAGGAGAGGTTTGAGAGAAGAGAGTGTGGCGAAGAGAGAAGTTTTAGTGAGAGATAGAGTGACAAAGAAGTTTTAGAGAGGGAGAGAGAGAGAAAGCAAAGTTTAGATAGAGACAGAATGATATCAGTTTTAGAGGAGGAGAGTGTAAGAAAGACATGTTAGCCCGAGAGAAAGAGAGAGAGTTTGAAAAATTTGTAAGTGAATAAGAGAGTGGCAACCAAGTTTTATAGATGGAGAGAGAGAGAGAGAGAGAGAGAGAAAGCAAAAAGAGAAATGGAAGTTTTGGAGAATGATGTGGGAGAAAGATTGATTAGGGGAGAAACAGAAAGAGAGAGAGGGTGTTGGGGAGAGAGAGATATAGTGAAAGAGAGAGATAGAAAAATTTTAGTTAGAGAAAGTATAGTTTTAGAGAGAGAAAGAGAGCAAGTGAGAGAATGGGAGAGAGAGATTGTGAGACAGACAGAGAGATAGAGAGAAAGAAGCTTTAGGGAGAAAGAGAGAATTATTACAAAAAGAGCAAGAGAAAAGGAGAGGTAGAGAGAGTGTGGTGGCAGGAAAGAGAGGGAGAGCAAGAGGGAGAGAGAAAGAAATTTTAGAGGTAGAGAGAGAAGAGAGGAAAGTTTTAGAGAGGTGAGTGAGAGAAAGAAAGATAACAAGAGAAAGAGAGAGAGAGAGACAAAAAAGTTCTAGAAAGTGAGAGAATGGTGGAGAGAGAGAGAAAAAGAGACGAAGAAGTTTTAAAGAGAGAAAGAGAGAGCAATAATTTTTAGAGAGAGAGAGAGAAGAGAAGTCGTAGAGATCATGAGTGTTGACATCTAATATGGTTTGAGCAAATAATTAAAATTGAAATAAAAATACAGAATAGGTTAAACAAAAATTTAAAAACCAAAATTGAAAAAAAGAAAATTAAAAAATATGAAAAGAAAATTTCAAAAGAATTAAAACAAAAGAAAAAAAGGAATTTTCGAGGAAGCAGAGAACATGGCCTACTGCTTTCCTTTATAAGTATCCATACACATGAGCTCATCTTGGAACTCCTTTGTTTTAAGCTCATGTTCTCACCTTCATGCACCCAAAAGAAAGGATACAAAGAGAAGCAACCAAGGAGAAGAGACCGAAGAAAAAAATCAACCAAGAGAGACATGGGGGAGAGACCAAGAAAAAGAGACAAAAGGGGAAGCATAAGAGACCCAAGAGAAAGTAGTGAAAAAAAAAAAAAACAAAAGTGCAAATAAGGAAGAATAAAACAAAGAGAAGCAGAGAGCGTAAGAGGAGCCATGGAAGGAGATAACAAGGAGATACAAGAGAATAGTTTGTGAGTAGAAAGAAAGAAGGAGAGAAGAAAAAACAAAGAGAGTATCTGAGAGAGAGAGCATAAGCAAAACAAGAGAGACCAAGGTAATAAGAGAAGGCACATAGAGAATGGCCAAGAGGCAGCTCAAAATGAAAAAAATAGGAAGAAGGATCCAAAACAAAAAGAAAATAAGAGGAAGAGACATGCAAAGGAAGGACCAAAAAAAGAAGACAAATAAACTGGAGCAACAGAAAGAAACTAAGAGAGAGCGAGAGGGAGAGTCCCAATGTAGAGGCTTTAAAAAGGAAGGGAGTCTGACAGAGTAAAGACAAGGGGGGAGAGAACACAACAACTTGGGAAAAAAAAAAGAAGTAGAAGAGAGAAAGAGAGAAAATAGAAGAATTGAGTGAGAGAGGAAAGAGTGCAAAGAGAAGCTTAAAGCTTGAACAAAGGTGCATTTTTATCCCTGCTTTCTTTCTTGAAGGTCCCCTTGTACCCCTCATTTTCTATCAACATGAATTATGCTTGGCATTATTAGATGGTTAAGGCTTATAAAGTAAGTCCAGGCTGAGGTTTTAGCTTGCATGCATGCGGTTTGCATTGCCTTTGCATGGATGCTTTGGGTTGATATTCACAGGTGAGAGAAATCTCTCTCTCTCACTCCATTTAGGTTGAAGGCTCTAGCTTGGTGGCATTACAATGTGTAATGCTAAAAAGTAGTGCACCCTTCATAGGGTGTGGTGCACAAAATCCCTGCCCAAATACATAAAACCAAAAAAAAAGAAAAAAGTTTTTGGAAAAATGAAATAAAATATATGGTGGATTTATAAAATTATTTTAGAATTTTTTATACTAGTTTGAAAAATTTTTGATGAAAAATCAAAAATGTAATTGTATTATTTCTATCAATCCATTTTTTTCCAAAAAATATAGAAAAAAATCCTTTTGCTAGAAAAATATTCTGATTTTACAGTTTGGTTTGATGAAATTAATGCTATTTTCCATGAATTTCTAAATTTTATTTGAAAAAGGTAAAAAAATAAAGCAGTACTAATTATCAAATTTACTTGTTTTATGTTAAATAGACAATAAAAAATAAAAAGAGAAAGAAAATGAAAAAGTGCAAACCTACTTGCATTTGTCTCCCCTTTGTTATTTTATATTATTTTACTTTCATTAAAATTCAACAACTTCAGTGGCAAGCATGAGGGCTGCTATAGAATGGAGGATGATGGCTGCTACTGAATCATTCACGGTTCATTGGTTGCAAGACAATAACACAACAGTCGCTGTAGCACACACCAGCTGCAAGACAACAGCATGACAATGTACCAAGAGAAGAGCACCACCCCTCATTAAGTTCCACTGGCTGCAATAGTAGCAGCAAACATGGTAGGCATCGGAAGCTTGCAGACAACAACACAGCAACAGAAGGAGGAGTTACAGACCATGGTTCAGGTGCCATAGGATCTCACATTGAAGACCAGAGGTACACCCCTCTCCCCTTTTGTTTCTTTCTCATCTGTTCTACATTTTTTATGAATGTGATCAGGCCCTGTTTACATGGACTAGTTAGTTTGCTTGGATGAACTCTGTCACCTTTGGTTTGTGTCTGGATGAGAAAATAGGATGCTCTTGGTTTAATGTGAGTCATTAGGTGTGACCATACTGAGTCGACCCGCTGAGTAGATTAAACTTGAGTGACCATACTGAATTGACTTGCTACATTGATTAAACTCAGCGTGCATGATTCTTTTGGAATTTCTGCACACTAAAATGCTTTGTTACATAGTGTTTTGGTATGTCATTGATGTGGAACTTGTCCCTTCTTGATTCTGTTTCATTGTTTATGGTTGGAGCCTCATATTCTCTTTGCAAGAAAAAAATAAAAATAAAAAATTTTTCAAGTTGTAAAAAAAATACGAAGGCATTTATTTTTATAACTTGTATTGGTCTCACTTGAAGAGAAATGGCCTATCTTATTCTCTTTTTGCAAAAAATTATCTAATTAAGCTTCCTAGGAAAAGATACGAGAAACAAAGGTAAAAACATTTTTTCTTATAACTTGATTAGACTCCCACCTGAATGAGAACGAGTCTATATCTATATTTCTTAAAAAGCTTATTGGGATTTTCAAAAATCAATTTTCTTACCATTCTTTTATTAAAGGAAGTTATGGTAAATAAAGGTAAATGCATTTATCCCCATGAACTTAAAGTGGGCTCTCACCTGAAGAGGATGATATTTATTTTTTGAGAAATTTGCAATATAAAAATCACACTATTCAACCTTCTTTAATAAGGAAGCATGGATGAAGTTTATTGCAAGTACAAGTGGCATAAAATTAACATGGTACTGAAAGGGCATTATTGGGTGCTAACACCTTTCTTACATGTAATCAACCCCCGAACCCATTTTAAAAACAAAACACAGACCATTCTTTATAAGGTGTCCAATCTCACCAAGATTTTAGATCGGTGGTGACTCTCAATTTTCTTTTAAGCCCCTTCTTAAACCCCATTTTACAAATACTCTCATCCACCCTTTCTTTTAAAGATATTTGTGTAAATAAACTTGATTTTTCCTTGCCCATGTTGCGCGGAGGTCATGATAGGTGATTCAATTTTACCTTGAAAAACATGGTCGGTGTTCTCAGTTTTATGCTCAGATTTGTGTTTGGGTGTTGGGAATGCTTGAGGCTTGTCCTCCTTCCTTGTATAACCTGGTTTCCAAGAAGTAGAACCTGAGTTTTGGGCTGCATGTGAGCTACCCCCTATTGAGTTGTTGCTTCACTTTGATAGCCATGTGCACCATATCCTCTAATTCCACATAATGTTGCATCTCTACTCTATCTTGTATTTCCCGATTTAATCCATGCAAAAACCTAGCCGTTGTAGCTTCACGATCTTCCTCAACATTGGCTTGGATCATTGCAATCTCTATCTCCTTATAGTAATCCTCAACACTCTGGTTTCCTTGCCGAAGACCTTGCAACTCCTTGTATAACTCATAATAGTAATGACTTGGAACAAATTGCTTTCTCATCATCATCTTCATCTCCTCCTAAGTTTCCACCTGCCATTCTCCATTCTGCCTCCTATTTAGCACCAATTGATCCCACCAAACAATGGCATAATTAGAGAACTCAATGGCCACCAATTTTACCTTCTTTCCTTTGGAATAGTTGTGGCAATCAAAAATAAATTCAATCTTCTTCTCCCATTCAAGATAGGCTCAATTCAATTACAAACTCATCAATGGTTCAAGGAAGAATATGGAATCAAGAGAATCAATAAAATCAGTAAAAAGGGGTTAAGAATACTAGAAAGGGGAGTTTTTGGCAGTTTCTGATTTGTTCTTCTTTCTTTTTGTTGAATACCACATTTTTTTGCAGCTTTTCTTTTCTTTCTTTCTTTTTTTTTGAATATATATCAACTGAAGTTGGAATCTAAATAAAAGAAAATAAAGAATATTGGTTACCAAACTAAAATTAGATAGGCAAAACCTGAGGATAGAACTGGTGCTCTGATGCCAAAATATGCGAACTCTGCCAAGAATAATTAGACCCGCCAATGAAATTGATTCCCAAGACCATTCTATGATCAGATTTTTGTAGGTGAAAACCTTAACCCAATGTTTGTAAGAAAACATGAACCTTGGTATGTAGAGATGCCACAAATGAGATGGTGAACCATTTAATAAGTTGGATGAATTCCACTAGAAAAAGAACCAAAGAGAAAAAGTTTCAATTTGTTGAAATTCTCAAGAACCTCAGAAAAAATAAAGAAAGAAAGAAAGCTCAAAACTTCTAGATGTGAAAGCTCTGAAACGAAAATCTGATTCAATGAATTATTCTACAAATGGTGTAGCTGAGATTACAATTTATAGGCTAGGACTCAATTACTGAATTACACTAATGTCCCTAACTAATAAATTGAACCCAAGGCTACCACGTGACTCCCTAACATATGCTGAACTACACCCTTTTCTCTAACATCCCCCCTCAAGATCAATGGCATGACTTGGCAGAGGAATGACACTGAGCTTATCTCTAAGTTAAAGAAACCTTGAAGTTGAGACTGCCTTGGTGAAGATATCTACTGTTTGATCAAGGGACGGAATATGATAGACTTCAATTTCTTTATTGTTGACCTTTTCACGAACAAAATAAAGATCTAGTTCAATATGTTTAGTCTTTGAATGAAGGACCGGATTTGCTGATAAGTTGACTGTGCTCATATTGTCACAGTATATTCTAGGAACTTTTGGTAGTTGAATGCTGAGTTCTCTGAGTAAAGACTGCAACCAAGCCAATTCTACCACTACACTTGACAGACTTCTATATTCTGCTTTAGTACTTGATTTAGACACTGTTGCTTGCTTTTTAGATGACCAAGAAATAGGGCCAAGATAAACACAAAAACCTAAGGTGCTACGCCTATCATCAATGTCTGATGCCCAATCAGCATCACAAAAGGCAGTGAGCTCAGGAACAGATGATCTTTGGAGAACTAGAGCATGACATATGGTGCCTGCTAGATACCTCAATATTCGTTTAACCAACTTCCAATGTACATCTGTAGGGCAATGCATAAATTGACAAGCTTTGTTTACACTATATGATAATTCTGGTGTAGTAATGGTAATATATTGTAATGCTCCCACAAGTGATCTGTATGCAACTTGATCAGAAATGGGAGAACCACTACTGGTTGAGATATTTGGTGTTGAGGCCATAGGAGAGGGCATAGACTTCGCACCTTGCATACCAGCTCTAGTAAGAAGATCCTTAATGTATTTGGACTGAGATAGGTATATTGCACCAGCAGAACTATAAGTAACTTCAATACCTAAGAAATATTTAAGTTTCCCAAGATCCTTTAATGAGAACTTTGCATTCAGTTGATCAATCAAGTGCTGAATCAAAGTTGGTGAAGATCCAGTAATCAAAATATCATCTACATAGACTAAAACATAGAGAGAATGATGGGAAGTAACCTGAAGAAACAAGGAAGAATCACATTTTGCCTTGGTAAAACCAATATCAAGTAAAGCTTCAGACAATTTTTGAAACCATGCACGAGGAGCTTGCTTAAGGCCATAGAGAGTCTTATGAAGCTTGCAAACTTGAGATGAGTCAGCTGATTCATATCCAGGAGGCTGCAGCATGTATACATCTTCATTCAAATCACCATTTAAAAAGGCATTATTAACATCTATTTGATGGATGTTCCACCCTTTTGATAAGGCCAAAGTAAGAAGAACCTGAATTGTGACTGGTTTTACTACTGGACTGAAAACTTCATGAAAATCAACTCCTACCTCCTGATTATACCCTTTGGCAACTAATCTTGCTTTATATTTGTTGACAGTACCATCTGGATTTTCTTTAACTTTAAACACCCATTTGCACCCTATAGGCCTCCTATCTTTGGGTAAAGCTTCCAAACTCCATGTCTTGTTGCTCATGAGCGCTGCATACTCAAGATCCATGGCACACTTCCATTCTGGTATATTAAGAGCTTCTTCAACAGTTTGAGGCTCTCTAGAAACCATAAGTACTGTTGGTACAGTTCCTTTTGCTTTGCTACTAGTCACCATTGAGTGATTGTTTGATTTGAGTGCCTTGCTTTGCTACGGGTCACCATTGGGTGGACAGTTTGAGATGGACGTTGAGGAACTTCAAACTCTGCAGAGGGACCTGAAACATGTTGCAAAGAATCCATAATATTGGTATTATTAGCAAGTGCACATGAGTTATTTGTTTGTTCAGCAAATGCATTGGTATTCTAAGGATGTCTTGCGTTAGAGAATGATAGAATAGGAGTTATGGCTGAAGGTGGAGGAGAAACAAAATGTGATTTGTTACTGGAAAGTGACTGCTGTGAGGAACCCTTGTTGTTCTTGAATGGAAAACTACTTTCATCAAATATGACATCTCTAGATATAATTGTTTTTCCATCAGGATGCACACTTGTATCCTTTGTGTGCTGGACTATAACCAAGAAAGGTGCATTCAATGGATTTGAACTGAAACTTGGGATTATTGTAGGGCCTTAGGTTAGGATAGGCGGCACACCTAAAGACTTTAAGAGAAGAATAATCAGGTTTGATTTTGTATAAGGTTTGAAAAGGGGTAGAACCATTTAAGACTGGTGTGGGTAGTCTATTAATGAGATACACAGCTGTGCTAAAGGCTTCAGTCCAAAATGAACTAGTTAAAGATGATTGGTGAAGCAAGGCTAGTCCAGTCTCAGTTATATGTCTATGTTTCCTTTCTGCAAGCCCATTTTGTTCATGTGTATAAGGACATGAAACACGATGAACTATTCCTTGGTCTTTCAAATATTCAGTGAAAGCTCTAAATTCTCCTCCCCAATCAGTTTGTAAGGCAAGGATTTTGTGGTTGGTTTGAAGTTCTACTTGTTTCTTGAAATGAATAAAGGTTTGTAATACATCAGACTTGCTTTTAAGAAAGTAAATCCATGTGTAGCGGGTAAAGGTATCTACAAAATGTATGTAATATCTATGTCCTTCTTTTGACAACACTGGTGCTAGTCCCCACAAATCAGAATGAATTAATTGAAGAGGTTTTGAGTATTCTATTTGAGAAGAGGCAAAAGAAAATTTATGTATTTTACTAAGGCAACAAGATGAACAAAAGGAAAGCTCTTTATTTGGTATTCTGATGTTACAAGAAGTGAGTACACTCTTGACAGTTTGTACAGAAGCATGGCCCAATCTAACATGCCATTTGTCTAACTCAGAACGAGAATTTAACAAAGAAGAAGTATGGGAACTATGTACAACAGGTGAAGTAACATTTGATGAATGAGTTGCTGACACTTTTGCAGTGGTATATGGTTCCTTTTCAATATGAAATTGATCAAAGACATACAAGCCTTTTCTAACAGTCCCCTTCAAAAGTATTTGATGAGTATCCTGAGATTTAACATAACAAGAGTCAGGATGGAACTCAAAATAGACATAATTATCTTTTGCAAACTAAGAAACACTCACAAGATTTTTGGTAATATTTGGAACATGAAGAAGTGAGTTTAGGTAAAGATTTTGATTAGAAAAGCAAGACTTAATCTGAGAATTACCAATGTTTTTAATGAATAAACCTGAGCCATTACCAATGTGCACCTTCTGCTTTCCATTATATGGAGTCTTCTACACAATGTTAGAGGCATCCACTGTCACATGATTAGTGGCCCCAGAATCAGGATACCATTCTTGATCAATGCCATTACTACTACTGTTAGAAGTGAGCATTGCATAGGGTGTGTTTCTGACACTGCCATTGGCTGTCTTGCTGAAGTGGCTAGACACTTGAGCTGCTCCGTGAAAACTTTCATCAAATCTGTGATAACAATTCTAGGACTGATGTCCATATCTCCTACATAATTGACATTGAATGTTGCTTTTATCAGAAAACCTTCCATTCCTACCAGCAAATCGCCCATTGTTATAACTTCCTTTGCCTCTGAAAAAATTTCCTCTACCTCCAAACCTTCCTCTATTTGTATACTAACCAGGGAAACCTTGATGACCACTTCGGTTTACATTGTAATTCTGAGGATGTGTAGCAAGATTCACTGTCATAGCCTCTACTTCTTTATGATACTTCTCAATTCTATTTCCTTGTGCAAGCAATAATGCTTCAATTTCTTCTGCTGAATACGGATCAGTTCTAGAGAGAATGGATGTAACAAAACCATCATATTCGGAGGAAAGACCATCAAAAATTACCTCTATATGGTCACTTTCTGTAATTACATGACCAACTGAAGCCAAAGAATCAACAAGATTCTTGATCTTTAAAAGATACTCAGTAGTTGTCATGGATCCCTTCTTCATAGTTTGTAGCTGCGCCTTGAATTGCTTGATCTTTGCCTTTGTATGAGAGGCAAAGAAAGTTTCCACCTTTTCCTAAACCTGGTATGAGTATTCACATCCCACCATTCTTGTAAGAATGCTTTCTGACATTGTTGACAGAAGCCAAGACAGCAAGAGCTGATCTTGCTTCTTCCAAAGGACATACTGCTGACTCAAGATCCCAAGAACTCTTCCTTGCTCATCTACTGCAAATCTTGATGGCACTTCTTGACCACCATTGATGTATTTCTCTAGTTCATGCCCTCTGATGGCTGCAAGAACTTGCTGTTTCTAGAGTAGATAGGAATTGCTGTCTAATTTCACAGAAATAGAATGACTAAAAGAAACTAATGAAGCATTCAGAGATGCTAAAGAAAACGAATTCATATTCTCTCTCATTGGATCAAAGCTTTGATACCATGTTGAAATTCTCAAGAACCTCAGAAGAAAGAAAGAAAGAAAGAAAGAAAGCTCAGAACTTCTAGATGTGAAAGCTCTGAAACGAAAATATGATTCAATGAATTATTCTACAAATGGTGTAGCTGAGATTACAATTCATAGGCTAGGACTCAATTACTAAATTACACTAATGTCCCTAACTAATAAACTGAACCAAGGCTAATAGATTGCTAACAGCACCAGAACCACGTGACTCCCTAACATATGCTGAACTACACCCTTTTCTCTAACACAATTTTTATCCAGAAAATTGATCTCCTAGCATCTCTTAAATCATGTGAATCTTGCTAATTATGGCCTATAATTGCTGAATGATTCCACGTGCTTGAGCTGAAAGTAATCCTTCCAAGTGTATTATGGGCTTTAGCAAAAAAGGCTAAAATTAGCCCACTACTTGGACCAACGAAATCCATTCTTGATCTGCACTTGAGTCTAAGTATTTGGGCCTAAGAAAATGTCCTCATCCCAAATGCTCTGCATCAACCCATTAAAAGCCTTGTTGAACCTTTTAGCTCTAGCTTTTGTAACTAGACCACTTGGAATTTGAATTGGATCAGCCATATCCACCATGTTTTTATCATCAGATAGAGAGAGACAGAGACGTAGAGAATAGGAGAAGTTTTATAGAGAGACAATGGTGGGGGAAGAGAGTGAGAGAGATTGTTGGGCAGAGAGAGAGGGAGTGTGTGAGTGTTGGGGAGAATGAGAGAGAGAGAGAATGGCGGGGGCAGAGAGTGAGAAAGATTGTTGGGTAGAGAGAGAGTGTGTGAGTGTTAGGGAGAGCAAGAGCAAGAAAAAGAGAGAGAGAAAAGTTGTTGGGGAGGGGGAGAGATAGAGAGAGAATTTTTAAAGAGTGACATGCAGAGAGCAATAAGGAGAGGGAGAGTGCATGTTTGTGTGTTGGGGAGTGGTATAGAGAGAGAGAGAGACACAGAGTTAGTGAGAGACAAATTTTAGACAAAGAAAGAAAGAGATATAAGATTTTGAGAGAAAGCGAAAGAAGCTTAAAACAAAGAGAGTAGTTTTAGAGAGAAAAGGAGGGAGGTGTTGGGAAGAGCTTGAGTGAAAGAGAGAGAAGTTTTAGAAAGAGAGAGTAATGCAGAAGTTTTAGAAAGAACAAGAGAGAGAGTGTGAGCTTTTTATATAGAAAAAGATGAAAAGAGAGAGTGGGAGAGAGAGAAATTTTAGAGCGAGAGAGAGAGCTAATCAGAGAGGTTTCAGAGAGAGTGAACTGCATGTGGCAGATGTTTTAAAGGAGGACAAAGAGAGAGAGAGTGAGTGAAGCTTTATAGCAAGTGAAAAAGAGAAGTTTTACAAAGAGCAAGAGAGAATGAGAGAGAAGTTTTAGGGAAAGGGCTTGAGAGAGAGGGGAGAGACATAGAGAGAGTGTGTAAGGGAGAGAGAGATAAGTTTTAGGGAGAGCTAGAGAGAGAAAGGGAAGTGTTATAGAAAGACTGCTAGAGAGAAAGTGCAAAGAGGGAGAGAGGCAAATAGACAGATGGATAGAGAAAGTGAAGTTGTTGAGAGCAAGTGAGTGGAGAGAAAGAAGTCTAAGAGATTGTGAGAGGAAGAGAGAGAAAGAGAATTTTTGGAGAGAGAGACAAAGATGGAAAGTAGGAGAGAGAAGATAGGGAGAGGTAAAGAGAGAGACAAACAGATAGAGAGAGAAAGTGAAGTTTTTGAGAGAGAGTAGGAGAGAAAGAAGTTTAAGAGAGAGAGGGAGAGGGTAAGAGAGAAAGAGAAGTATTGAAGAGAGAAACAGAGAGGGAAAGTAAGAGAGATAAGATAGAGAGAGAGCTAAAGGTAGAGAGTGACAGAGAACAAGAGAGACATAGAGAGAGAGAGCGTATGAGAGAAGTGTAAGAAAGAGACAGCATATGAGAGAAGTTTTAAAGGAGGAGAGAGAGAGTGAATTTTGAAGGAGAGCAAAAGAGAAAGAAATTTTGAAGAGAGAGAGAGAGAAGTTTTAGGGCAAGAGCTAGAGAGAGAGAGGGAAGCTTTAGAAAGAATGAAAGAAAGAAAGACAGAGAGGGAGGACGAGAAGATTTGGAGAGAGAGAGACAAGAAAGTTTTAGAGAGAGAAGAGGGAAAGAGAGAGATAGACAGGCAAACAAAGAAATTGAAGTTATTGAGAGAGAGAGTGAGAGAGAAAGAAGTTTAAAAGAGAGAGAGAGAGAAGGAGAGAGAAAGATAAGTTTTGGAGAGAGAGACAGAAAGTGAGAGTGAGAGAGAGAGAAAGAGAAGTTTTGGAGGGAGGCTATGAGAGAGATAGAGAGAGACAAAACTGAGAGACAAGAGAGAGAGAGCGACAGAGAGAGATAATGTGATTTTTTTGAGAGAGGAAGTGGAAAAGATTGAAGTTTAAGAGAGGGGAGAGACAAAGAGAAAGAGAAGTTTTGGAAAGAGAGACTGAGAGGGAGAGATGTAGAGAAAGAGAGAGAGTGTGTAAGTGTTGGGGAGAGCAAGAGTGAGAGAGAAGGAGAAGATTTGGAGAGAAAGAGTGAGAAAAAAAAATGTTTTAGAGCAAGACCACAAGATAGAAAGAGAGTAAAACAGAGCGAGAGACATAAGAGATAAACTGACATTTTTTCAAGAAAGAGAGCGGGAGAGAAAGAGAAGTTTTGGAGAGAGAGATTGAGAGGAGAAGCAAGAGAGAAAGAGAGGCAGAGAGATAGAGACAGAGATGTAGGGAATGAGAGAGAGAGAGGTAGAAAGAGAGATACAGAAAGAATGTTGGGGGGAGAGAGTGAGAGAGATTGATGGGCACAAAGAGAAGGAGTGTGACTGTTGAGGTGAGCAAGAGCAAGAGAGAGAGAGAGAGAGAGAGAGAGAGGGAGAGAGAAATTTTAGAGAGAGTGACATGAAGAGAAGGTTTAGAGAGAGAGGTAGAGAGAGGGAAAGTGTGTCTGTGTGTTGGGGAGTGAGAGATAAAGAGAGATAGAGTTAGTGAGAGACAAATTTTAGACAGAGAGAAAGAGACAAACAGAAGTTTTTGAGAGAAAGCGAAAGAAGTTTTAAACAAACTGAGAAGTTTTAGAGAGAGGGTAGGTGTTGGGAAGAGTGAGACTGAGTGAGAGAAAGAGAAGTTTTAGTGAGACCAAATGACAGAGAAGTTTTAGAGAGAACTAGAGAAAGAGAGAGAGAACTTTTATATAGAAAAATTCGAAGAGAGAGATAGAGAGAATGGGTAGAGAGAAGTTTCAAAGTGTGAGAGAGAGAGAGAGAGAGGTTTCAGAGTGAGAGACAGCATATGATAGAAGTTTTAGAGGAGGGGACAGGGAGAGATTGAGGGAAGATTTACAGCAAGTGAGAGAGTGAAGTTTTAGAGTGAGGAGAGAGAGAGTGAAAGAGAAGATTTAAGGAGAGAGCTAGAGAGAGATAGGAAGACAAACAGATAGACAAATAGGGAGAGAAGGTGAAATTGTTGAGAGAGAGAATGGGAGAGTGTTAGAGATAAGGCTGCAGACTCCTTAGGCTACTTGTCTTGGTGGGTGCAGGTGCAGTGCTCTATAAGGAGTCTCGTGTGGTTCTGATCTTGCTTTATTAATCTTGTCTTCAGTTTATTACTTAGGGACATTAGTGTAATTCAGTAATTGAGTCTTAGTCTATAAATTGTAATCTCAGCAGTATGTTCTTTGGAAGAAGCAAGATCAGCTCTTGCTGTCTTGGCTGCTGTCAACAATGTCAGAAAACATTCTTACAAGAATGGTGGGATGTGAATACTCATACCAGGTCTGGGAAAAGGTGGAAACTTTCTTTGCCTCTCATACAAAGGCAAAGATCAAGCAATTCAAGGCGCAGCTACAGACTATGAAGAAGGGATCCATGACAGCTACTGAGTATCTTTCAAAGATCAAGAATCTTGTTGATTCTTTAGCTTCAGTTGGACATGCAATTACAGAAAGTGATCATATAGAGGTAATTCTTGATGGTCTTTCCTCAGAATATGATGGTTTTGTTACATCCATTCTCTCTAGAACTGATCCGTATTCAGTAGAAGAGATTGAAGCATTATTGCTTGCACAAGAAAATAGAATTGAGAAGCATCATAAAGAAGTAGAGGCTATGACAGTAAATCTTGCTACACATCCTCAGAATTACAATGTGAACCGAAGTGGTTATCAAAGTTTCCCTGGTCAGTATGCGAATAGAGGAAGGTTTGGAGGTAGAGGAAATTTTTTCAGAGGCAAAGGGAGTTACAACAATGGGCGGTTTACTGGTAGGAATGGAAGGTTTTCTGATAAAAGCAACATTCAATGTCAATTATGTGGGAGATATGGACATCAGTCCTGGAATTGTTATCACAGATTTGATGAAAGTTTTCAAGGACCAGCTCAAGTGCCTAGCCACTTCAGTAAGACAGCCAATGGCACTAATGGCAGTGTCAGAAACACACCCTATGCAATGCTCACTTCTAACAGCAGCAGCAATGGCATTGATCAAGAATGGTATCCTGATTCTGGGGCCACTAATCATGTGACAGTGGATGCCTCTAACATTGTGCAGAAGACTCCATATAATGGAAAGGAGAAGGTGCACATTGGTAATGGCTCAGGTTTGTTCATTAAAAACATTGGTAATTCTCAGATTAAGTGTTGCTTTTCTAATCAAAATCTTTACCTAAACTCACTTCTTCATGTTCCAAATATTACCAAAAATCTTGTGAGTGTTTCTCAGTTTGCAAAAGACAATTATGTCTATTTTGAGTTCCATCCTGACTCTTGTTATGTTAAATCTCAGGATACTCATCAAATACTTTTGAAGGGGACTGTTAGAAAAGGCTTGTATGTCTTTGATCAGTTTCATATTAAAAAGGAACCGTATGCCACTGTAAAAGTGTCAACTCAGTCACCAAATGTTACTTCACCTACTGTACATAGTTCTCATACTTCTTCTTTGTTAAATTCTTGTTCTGAGTTAGACAAATGGCATGTTAGATTGGGCCATGCTTCTGTACAAACTGTCAAGAGTGTACTCACTTCTTATAACATCAGAATACCAAATAAAGAGCTTTCCTTTTGTTCATCTTGTTGTCTTAGTAAAATACATAAATTTCCTTTTGCCTCTTCTCAAACAGAATGCTCAAAACCTCTTCAACTAATTCATTCTGATTTGTGGGGACCAGCACCAGTGCTGTCAAAAGAAGGACATAGGTATTACATACATTTTGTAGATACCTTTACCCGCTACACATGGATTTACTTTCTTAAAAGCAAGTCTGATGCATTACAGACCTTTATTCATTTCAAGAAACAAGTAGAACTTCAAACCAACCACAAAATCCTTGCCTTACAAACTAATTGGGGAGGAGAGTTTAGAGCTTTCACTGAATATTTGAAAGACCAAGGGATAGTTCATCGTGTTTCATGCCCTTATACACATGAACAAAATGGGCTTGCAGAAAGGAAACATAGACATATAACTGAGACTGGACTAGCCTTGCTTCACCAATCATCTTTATCTAGTTCATTTTGGACTGAAGCCTTTAGCACAGCTGTGTATCTCATTAATAGACTACCCACACCAGTCTTAAATGATTCTACTCCTTTTCAAACCTTATACAAAATCAAACCAGATTATTCTTCTCTTAAGGTCTTTGGGTGTGCAGCCTATCCTAACCTGAGGCCCTACAATAATCCCAAGTTTCAGTTCAAATCCATTGAATGCACCTTTCTTGGTTATAGTCCAGCACACAAAGGATACAAGTATCTGCATCCTGATGGGAAAACAATTATATCTAGAGATGTCATATTTGATGAAAGTAGTTTTCCATTCAAGAACAGCAAGGGTTCCTCACAGCAGTCACCTTCCAGTAACAAATCACATTTTGTTTCTCCTCCACCTTCAGCCATACCTCCTATTCTATCATTCTCTAATGCAAGACATACTCAGAATA
Organism: Dicorynia guianensis; assembly: GCA_037013595.1. Classification (NCBI taxonomy): domain Eukaryota; kingdom Viridiplantae; phylum Streptophyta; class Magnoliopsida; order Fabales; family Fabaceae; genus Dicorynia; species Dicorynia guianensis. The sequence goes on from JASUAB010000015.1 coordinate 11,368,329, forward strand.
CCAATGCATTTGCTGAACAAACAAATAACTCATGTGCACTTGCTAATAATACCAATATTATGGATTCTTTGCAACATGTTTCAGGTCCCTCTGCAGAATTTGAAGTTCCTCAACATCTATCTCAAAATGTCCACCCAATGGTGACCCGTAGCAAAGCAAGGGCACTCAATTCAAACATCACTCAATGGTGACTAGTAGCAAAGCAAGAGGAACTGTACCAACAGCACTTACTGTCTCTAGAGAGCCTCAAACTGTTGAAGAAGCTCTTAATATACCAGAATGGAAGTGTGCCATGGATCTTGAGTATGCAGCACTCATGAGCAACAAGACATGGAGTTTAGAAGCTTTACCCAAAGATAGGAGGCCTATAGGGTGCAAATGGATGTTTAAAGTTAAAGAAAATCCAGATGGCACTGTCAACAAATATAAGGCAAGATTAGTTGCAAAAGGGTATAATCAGGAGGCAGGAGTTGATTTTCATGAAGTTTTTAGTCCATTAGTAAAACCAGTCACAATTCGGGTTCTTCTTACTTTGGCCTTATCAAAAGGGTGGAACATCCATCAAATAGATGTTAATAATGCCTTTTTAAATGGTGATTTGAATAAAGATGTATACAATCTGCAGCCTCCTGGATATGAATCAGCTGACTCATCTCAAGTTTGCAAGCTTCATAAGGCTCTCTATCAAGCTCCTCGTGCATGGTTTCAAAAATTGTCTGAAGCTTTACTTGATCTTGGTTTTACCAAGGCAAAATGTGATTCTTCCTTGTTTCTTCAGGTTACTTCTCATCATTCTCTCTATGTTTTAGTCTATGTGGATGATATTTTGATTACTGGATCTTCACCAACTTTGATTCAGCACTTGATTGATCAACTGAATGCAAAGTTCTCATTAAACGATCTTGGGAAACTTAAATACTTCTTAGGTATTGAAGTTACTTACAGTTCTGCTGGTGCAATATACTTGTCTCAGTCCAAATACATTAAGGATCTTCTCACTAGAGCTGGTATGCAAGGTGCGAAGTCTATGCCCTCTCCTATGGCCTCAACACCACATATCTCAGCTAGTAGTGGTTCTCCTATTTCTGATCAAGCTGCATACAGATCACTTGTGGGAGCATTACAATATATTACCATTACTAGACCAGAATTATCATATAGTGTGAACAAAGCTTGTCAATTTATGCATTGCCCTACAGATGTACATTGGAAGTTGGTTAAACGAATACTGAGGTATCTAGCAGGCACCATATGTCATGCTCTAGTTCTCCAAAGATCATCTACTCTTGAGCTCACTGCCTTTTGTGATGCTGATTGGGCATCAGACATTGATGATAGGCATAGCACCTCAGGTTTTTGTGTTTATCTTGGCCCTAGTCTCGTTTCTTGGTCATCTAAAAAGCAAGCAACAGTGTCTAGATCAAGTACTAAAGCAGAATATAGGAGTCTTGCAAGTGCAGTGGCAGAATTGGCTTGGCTGCAGTCTTTACTCAAAGAACTCAGCATTCAACTACCAAAAGTTCCTAGAATATATTGTGACAATATGAGCACAGTCAGCTTGTCAGCAAATCTGGTCCTTCATTCAAAGACTAAGCATATTGAACTAGATCTTTATTTTGTTCGTGAAAAGGTCAACAATAAAGAAATTGAAGTCTATCATATTCCGTCCCTTGATCAAACAGCAGATATCTTCACCAAGGCAGTCTCAACTTCAAGGTTTCTTCAACTTAGAGACAAGCTCAGTGTCATTCCTCTTCCAAGTCATGCCACTGATCTTGAGGGGGGATGTTAGAGATAAGGCTGTAGACTCCTTAGGCTGCTTGTCTTGGTGGGTGCAGGTGCAGTGCTCTATAAGGAGTCTCGTGTGGTTCTGATCTTGCTCTATTAATCTTGTCTTCAGTTTATTACTTAGGGACATTAGTGTAATTCAGTAATTGAGTCTTAGTCTATAAATTGTAATCTCAGCTACATCATTTGTACATTAATTCATTTGAATCAAATTTACATTTCAGAACTTTCACATCTAGGAGTTCTGAGCTTTCTTCTTTCTTTCTTGCATCTTCCTTCTAAGGTTCTTGAGAACTTCAATAGAGAGAAAGAAATTTAGGAGAGAGAGAGAAAGAGAGAGAAGTTTTGGGAAAAAGAGGCAAAGAGAGGGAGTAGGTGAGAGCAGATAAAGAGAGAGGTAGACAGAGGGAGAGATAGACAAACAGAGAAAGAAAGTGAAGTTTTTGAGAGAGAGAGAGGGAGAGACAAAGAAGTTTAAGAGAGAAAGAAAGAGAGGGAGAGAGAGATAGAGAAAGAGAAGTATTGGAGAGAGATATATAGAGCAGGAGAGCAAGAGAGAGAGGATAGAGATACAAAGAGAGCATATGAGAGAAGTTTAAGAGAGAGAGACATACAGGAGAGCATATGAGAGAAGTTTAAAAGAGACAGAGTATGTATGAGAGATGTTGTAAAGGAGAAGAGAGAGAGAGCGAAGTTTTTGGAAGAACAAAAGAGAAAGAAATTTTAGAGGGAGTGAGAGAGAAAAGTTTTTTGGAGAGAGTTAGAGAGAAGCTTTAGAAAGAATGAAAGCAAGAGAAGAGAAGTTTTATAGAGATAGATGTTTTAAGGAGAGAGCTAGAGAGGGAGAGGGAAGCTTTAGAAAGAATGAAAGAGAGATAAAGAGAAGTTTTAGAAGTTTTAGACAGAAAGAGAGAGAAATTGATGCTGTTTGAGAGAGAGAGAGTGGGAGAGAAAGAAATTTAAGAGAGGGAGAGGGAAAGAGAGAGAAAGAGAAGTTTTGGACAGTGAGACAGAGAGGGAGAGCAAGAGAGAGAAGATAGAGAGAGAGGTATAGAGAGATAGTGAGGGAGAGAGGTAGAGAAAGAAGTTTTGGAAGGAGCAAGAGAAGTTTTAGGGAAAGCAACATGGAGAGAAGGTTTAGAGAGAGAGGTAGAGAGAGGGAGAGTGTGTATCTCTGTGTTGCAGAGGGGAGAGAGAGATAGAGTTAGTGAAAGACACTTAAACAAAGAGAGGAAGAGATTGGCATAAGTTTTTGAGAGAAAGCAAAAGAAGTTTTAAACAAAAAGAGAATTTTTAGAGAGAGGGAGGTGTTGGGGAGAGCAAGAACAAGGGAGAGAGAGAAGTTTTAGAGAGAATGAGAGAGAAAGTGACAAAGATAGAGTGGGAGAGAGAGAAGTTTCAAAGCCAAAGACAGAGAGAGCATATGAGAGAGGTTTCAAAGAGAGAAAGAGAGAGAGAGAAAGCATATGATAGGAGTTTTAGAGGAGGAGGTAGAGAGAGTGTGTGTTAAGCTGTAGGGATTGTGAGAGAGACTAAAGCTTTAGGGTAGGGGCGAGAGAGAGAGAGAGAGAGAGAGAGAGAGAGACAGATAGAAAAATAGTCAAAGAGAGAAAGTGTAGTTACAGAGAGAGAGAGTGGGAGAGAAAGAAGTTTAAAAGAGAGAGAGAAGTTTTGGTGATAAAGATAGAGAAGGAGAGAAAAAGAGAGAAAAATAATGTTGGTGAGCAAGAGAGAGAGAGAGAAGTTTTAAGGAGAGAGCTAGAGAGAGGGAAGCTTTAGAAAGAACAAAAGAGAGAGAGAGAGAAAGGCAAAGAGAGAGACAGAAAAGAGTAAAGAGAGAGAAGTTTTAGGGAGAGAGCTACAGAGAGAGGGAAGCTTTAGAAAGTACAAAAGAAAGAGAGACAGAGAGGCAAAAAGAGAAGATTTGGAGGGAGAGAGATAGAGAAGTTTTAGATGGAGGCTGCAAGAGAGAGAGGAAGAGCAAGAGAGAAAAGATAGAAGAGAGAGAAAGATAGACAGATAGACAAACAAAGAAAGTGTTACTATAGAAAGTGAGTGGGAGAGAAAGAGAGAAGTTTGGAGAGAGAGACAAAGAGGGAGAGAAAAAGAAAGAAGATAGTCTTGGTGGGTGAGAGATATAGAGAGCGAGGGAAGCTTTAAAAAGAATGAGAGCAAGAGAGAGAGAGAGACAAAGAGAGAGAAAGAGTAGATTTAAAGGGAGAGAGAGAGGGAGAGAGAGAGAGAGACAGAGAGGGAGAGAGATTGTTGGATGGGGGAAAGAAAGAGTGTGTGTGAGTGTTGGGGAGAGCAAGAGTGATATGAACCCACCTAACTCCACCTCAAAGCTAGCTTGTATGCATTGTCATTTATGCACTCAAGAACTTGGAATGGTTCATCCCCTCTTTGAAGCAACTTAGAATGCCTTTGTACTGAAAATCTTTCTTTCCTCATGTGCAACCAAACCCAATCTCTAGGTTCAAAAATGAGCTTATGACGCCCCTTGTTGGCTTGTTTCATATATTGCTTCATTCGACGCTCGATGTTGAACTTTGCCTTCTCATCTATCTGCTTGACAAATTTAGCTTTCTTTTTGCCATCTAAATTAACACACTCTTTCAAAGGTAATGGTGTTAAATCCAATGGAGTTAAAGGATTGAAACCATAAACAATTTCAAAAGGTGAAAATCTTGTTGCAGAATGAATAGTAAGATTATAAGCAAATTCAATAATAGAACTAGGCAAAGCAATTTCAAAATGTAAAAATCTTGTGGCAGGATGTAACTCCTTTGTATCCTCAGCATTAGTTCAGTAGGCTGGTCGGTTTGGAATGGAAGCACCAAGTATGAAGTCGATTTGATGCTCAATCTCTCTCACTCTTAAACTTCTTTCTCTCCAACTCTGTCTCTTAAAAACATCACTTTATCTGTCTTTCTCTCTCTCTCTCTCTTAATGTTTTTGATGATAAAGGCATGGCAGGTATGGTTGATCCAATTCAAGTGCAAATTCCAAGTGGTCTAGTTATAAGAGCTAGAGCTAAAATGTTCAAGGAGGCTTTCAATGGATTGATGTAGAGCATTTGGCTTAAGGAGTGCTTTTTAAGGCCCAAATACTTAGACTCAAGTGCAGACCAAGGGTGGATTTCATTGGTCCAAGTGGCCTTTTTCTAAAGCCCATACACTTGGAAGGATTACTTTTAGCTCAAGCATGTGGATTTGAGAGAATCAAGGAGATTAGATTTGGCTAATTATTACCCAGTGAATTTGGGAATAACTTTCCTTTTTTATGGGATTTGGTCAGCCTTTTGGTATATATCTTCAACAATTATTGCATTGGGCTGATTATTTGGCTAATTATTCTCATGTAAAGGCTGGCATGCCATAATTATAGGGATTACCTTCCTTTTGCTATTTGTTTCCTTTTTCAAATTGTAATAACTCAGCCTATATATATGTATACCAAGGCTGAGAAGCGCAGATCAGTTTTCTAGATCAAAGTTGAGAGTTTTCTCTTTAGTTCTTTGAAGAACTTTCCAAATTTATCAACAACTTGTTCTTGTGGCATTCATCCGACATATCAAACAGTTCACCATCCCGTTTGTGGCGTCTACACATACCAGGGTTCGTGTTTTCTTATAAACATCAGGTTGAGGTTTCCATCTACAAAATCTAATCGTAGAACGGTCTTGGGAATCAATTTTGTTGACAGGTCTCATTATTCTTGGCAGGGTTCGCATCATTTTGGTATCAGAGCACTGTTCTAGTCTCAAGTTTTGCCTATCCAATTTTAGTTTTGCAGCCAATATTCTTGTTTTCTTTTGTTTAGATTCCAACTTCAGTTGATACATATTCAAAAAAAAAAAGAAAGAAAAGAAGACTTCAGCAAAAAAAAAAAAAAGAAAGAAAGAAAGAAAAGAAGAGCTTCAGCCAAAAAAAAAAAGAAGGAAAGAAAAGAACAGCTTCAGCAAAAAAAAAAAGAAAGAAAAGAAAAGCTGCAAAAAAAAGAAAAAAAAAGTAGTATTCAGCAAAAAGAAAGAAGAACAAGTCAGAAACTGCCAAAAAAAACTCCCCATTTAGTGATTTTTTTGATTCCCTTGATTCCATACTCTTCCTTGAACCATTGATAAGCTTATGATTGAATTGTTGCTGGAACAGGTTCTTGTTCTTGTTTGGATAAGTTTAAAAAGAACTGAAAGAGAAAATTATGAGTGGAAAAAGGCAAGAGTGGTAAGAGCAATAAAGGGAAAAAGCCAAATTTATTGTGTGAAAACACAAGTGTTGAGAGAATTGTATTTGAAGCAAAAAAAAAAAAAAAAACAAATGTACAGGGCACAAGTTCATGAACGGTTGGATAAGGTAGAGAATGAATGCACAAGGCAACCACAAAATGTACAGAATGTGCATAGGAGGGAAAGAGTTCAACCAAGGGAAGTAAGGGTTGAAGATGAAAAGTATTAGGGAGCTGGTTTTGATGAGGAAGATGATCAGGATTCCATTGTTAACAATAGGAGATATGGTGGATGAGGTAGAGGAGTTAGGAACCTAATGATGAAGTCCCACATTGGTTAGGTAGAGAGGTCTTGGGTGTTATATATATGAGTTCGCAAACCTCCCCTTACAAGCTAGCTTTTGAGGTGGAGTTAGGTGGGTTCATATCAAAGAGCAAGAGAGAGAAGGAGAAGTTTTAGAGGGAGTCAGTGAGAGAGAAAAAGAAGTTTTGAAGGAAGACTGCAAGAGTGACAAAGAGGGCAAAACAGAGAAAGAGACAATGAGAGCAGAAGTGATGTTTTTGAGAGAGAGAGTGGGAGAGAAAGAAGTTTAAAGAGAGAAAGAGGAAGAGAGGTTTTCGACAGGGAGACTAAGAGGGAGAGATGTAGAGAAAGAGAGATACATAGAGAGAAAGAGAGAGAGAGAGAGAGAGAGAGGTAGAGAGAAACAAGAGAGAAATTGTTGGGCAGGGAGAGGGAGAGTGTGTGTGAGTGTTGGGAAGAGCAAGAGCAAGAGAGAGAAGGAGAAGATTTGAGAGTGTGAGAGAGAGAGAGAGAAAGAGTAACTTTAGAGGGTGACTACAAGAGAGAGAGAGTAGGAGAGAAAGAGGCTCAATAGAGAGAAAAAGAAGTTTTGGAGAGAAAGACAGAGAGGGAGAGTAAGAGAGAGAAGATAGAGAGGGGTATAGAGAGGAAGAGAGAGAATGGTGGGGGGGAGAGAGTGGGAGAGTGGGAGAGTGTGAGTGTTGGAGAGAGCAAGAGCAAGAGAGAGAGAGAGAGGGAGAGAGAGAGAAATTTAAGAGAGACAGATAGACAGAGTGAGAAAGTGAAGTTATTGGGAGAGAAAGTGGGAGAGAAAGAGAAGTATTGGAGAGAGACTCAGAGAAGGAAAGCAAGAGAGAGAAAATGGATAGAGAGATAGAGTGTGAGAGAGAAAGAGACATGAAGAGAGAGAGCATATAAGAGAAGTTTAAGAGAGAGAGAGAGACAACATATGAGAGAAGTTTTAAAGGAGAAGAGAGAGTATGTGAAGTTTTAGGGAGAGACTATGAGAGAAAGAGAAAGACACACAGAGAGAGAGGGGGGGAAAGAGAGAGACAGATCAACAGATAGAGAGAGATATAATTGTTTTTAGAGAAAGTGGGAGAGAAGGAAGTTTAAGAAAGAGAGAAGGAGAGAGAGAGAGAAAGAGAAGTTTGCGAAGGAGACTACAAGAGAGATAGAGAGAGCAAAACAATGAGACACACAAAGACAAAGAGATAGAGAGAGATAAAGTGATTATTTTGAGAGAGAGTGTGGAAGAGAAAGAAGTTTAAGAGAGAGAGAGGGAGGGAAAGATAAAGCAAAAGATAAGTTTTGGAAAGAAAGACTAAGGGGGAGAGATATGGAGAAAGAGAGAGATAGAGAGAAACAGGGAGAGACAAATTGTTATGTAGGGAGAGAGTGTGTGCGTGTTGGGGAGAGCAAGAGCAAGAGTGAGAAAAAGAAGAAGATTTGGAGAGAGAGACACACAGAGAGAGAGAGAGAGAGAGAGCAAAATAGAGAGAGAGAGAGATAAAGTGAAGTTTTTTGTGAGAGAGAGAATGGAAGAGAAAGAGGTTTAAGAGAGGGAGAAAGAAGTTTTGAAGAGAGAAACTGAGAGGGCGAGCAAGAGAGAGAAGATAAAGAGAGACAGATGTAGAGAATGAGAGAATTTTTACAGAGAGAATAATGGGGGGGAGTGAGAGAGATTGTTGGGCAGAGAGAGAGGAAGTGTGCGAGTGTTAGGGAGAGAGAGAGAGAGAGAGAGAGAGAGAGAGAGAGAGAGAGAATGGTGAGGGGAGAGAGTGTGAGAGTTTGTTGGGCAAAGAGAGAGGGAGTGTGTGTGTGTGTTGGGAGAGCAAGAGCAAGAGAAAAGAGAGAGAAAACTGTGTTAAGGAGGGGAAGAGATAGAGAGAGAGAAGTTTTAGAGAACAACATGCAAAGAAGGTTTAGAGAGAGGGAAAGTGCATGTTTGTTCATTAGGGAGGGATAGAGAGAGAGAGAGATAGAGTTAGTGTGAGACAAATTTTAGACATAGAGACAATTAGAAGATTTTGAGAGAAAGCAAAAGAAGTTTTAAACAAAGAGAAAAGTTTTAGTGAGAGAGGGAGTTGTTGGGAAGCGTGAGAGTGAGAGAGAGAAGTTTTAGAAAGAGGAAGTGATACAGAAGTTTTAGAAAGAACTAGAGAGTGTGAACTTTTATATAGAAAAAGATGAAGGGAAAGAGAGAGTAGGGGACAAAGAAGTTTCAAAGCAAGAGAGATAGTGTATCAGAGAGGTTTCAGAGAGAGAGACAGTATGTGGTAGAACTTTTAGAGAAGGACAAAGAGAGAGAGTGAGAGAGAAGTTTTAGGAAGATAACTAGAGAGAAAGACGGGTGCTTTAGAAAGAGAGAGACAGAGAAAGAGTGTGTAAGGGAGACAGAAAAGTAGAGAGAGATAAGTTTCAAGGAGAGCAAGAGAAAAGAATGTTTTAGAGAGAGCAAGGGAAAAAGAAGTTTTAGAGGGAGCGAGAGAGAGAAAGAGAAGTTTTAAAGAGAGATTGTGAGAGAGAGAGTGAGGAGAGGGAGAGAGACAGACAGATAGATAGAGAGAGAAAGTGAAGTTGTTGAGAGTGAATGAGTGGGAGAGAAGAAGTTTAAGAGATTAAGAGAGAGGGAGAGAGAGAAAGAGAAGTTTTGGAGAGAGAGACAAAGAGGGAGAGTAGGAGAGAGAAGATACAGAGAGGTAAAGAGAGAGACAAACAGACAGAGAGAGAAAGTGATATTTCTGAGAGAGAGTGGGAGAGAAAGCAGTTTAAGAGAGAGAGAGGGAGAGAGGGAGAGAGGGAGAGAGTGAGAGAGAAAGAGAAGTATTCAAGAGAGAGACAGAGAGGGAGAGCAAGAGAGAGAAGATAGAGAAAGAGGTAGAGACAGAGAGGGAAAGAGTGAGAGGGAGAACAAGAAAGAGAGACATAGAGATAGAGAGAGGATATGGGAGAAGGTTAAGACAAAGAGAGAACATATGAGAGAAGTTTTAAAGCAGGAGAGAGAGAGTGAGAGAGAAATAAATTTTAAAGAGAGTTAGAGAGAGAGAGGTTTGAGGAGAAGAGCTAAAGGGAGAGAGGGGAAGCTTTAGAAAGAATGAAAGAAAGAGAGGCAGTGAGGGAGGAAGAGAAGATTTGGAGAGAGAGAGAGAGAGAGAGAGCAGTTTTAGAGAGACACTACAAGAGAGAAGAGGGAAAGAGAGAGAGATAGACTAATTGACTAACTGAGAAATTGAAGTTGTTAAGAGATAGTGGGAGAGAAAGAAGTTTGAGAGAGAGGGGGAAAGAGAGAGAGAGATAGAAAGTGAGAGTGTGAGAGAGAGAGAGAAAGAGAAGTTTGGGACGAGGCAGCAAGGGAGACAAAAAGAGCAAAATAGAGAGATGAGAGAGCACAATACGGAGAGATAATGTGATGTTTTTGAGAGAAGGAATGGAAGAGAAAGAGGTTTAAGTGAGAGAGGGAGACAGAGAGAGAGAAGTTTTGGAAAGAAAGAGATAGTGGTAGAGAGAAAGAGAGAGAGTGTGTGAGTGTTGGGGAGAGCAAGAGCTAGAGAGAAGGAGAGTGAGAGAGAAAAAGAAGTTTTAGAGCGAGATCACTAGAGAGAGAGAGAGAGAGAGATAAACTAACATTTTTTCAAGAAAGAGAGTGGGAGAGAAAGAGGTTTGAGATAGAAAGAAAGAGAAGTTTTGGAGAGAGATATTGAGGGGGGAGCAAGAGAGAGAGAGGTAGAGAGACAGAGATAGAGATCTAGAGAATGAGAGAGAGAGAAAGAGGTAGAAAGAGAGAGTGAGGGGGAGGGAGAGTGAGATAGATTATTGGGTAGATAGAGAGCAAGTGTATGAGTGTTGGGGAGAGCAAGATAGAGATTGAGAGAAAGAAGTTTTAGAGAAAGTGACATGAAGAGAAGGTTTAAAGAGATAGGTAGAGAGAGGGAAAGTGTGTGTCTGTGTGTTAGGAAGGGAGAGACAAAGAGAGATAGAGTTAGTGAGAGACAAATTTTAAACAAAGAGAAAAAGACAGATAGAAGATTTTGAGAGAAAGCAAAAGAAGTTTTAAACAAAGAGAGAAGTTTTAGAGAGAGAGGGGAAGGTGTTGGGGAGAGCGAGAGCAAGTGTGTGAGAGAGAGAGAACTTTTATATAGAAAAGTTGAAGAGAGAGAAAGATAGAGAGTGTGTGCAGTAAATAGAAGTTTCAAAGTAAGAGAGAGAGCAATGAGAGAGGATTCAAAGGGAGAGATTAAGTGTAGATTTAAGGCAGCAGAGAGAGAAGCTTTAGGAAGAGTGCTAGAGAGACATAGGTAGATAGACTAATAGACAGATAGAGAAGGTGAAGTTGTTGAGAGAGAGAATGGGAGAGAAAGAAGTTTAGGGGAGAGAGATTGGGAAAGGGAGAGAGAAAGAGAAGTTTTAGGGAGAGAGGTAAAGAGGGAGAGTAGGTGAGAGCAGATAGAGAGAGAGATAGAGAGAGAAAGATAGACAGATAAAGAAAGAAAGTGAAGTTTTTGAGAGAAAGAGAAGTATTAGAGAGAGAGACAGAGAAGGAGAGCAAGAGAGAGAGTGAGAGAGAGAGACATACAAAGAGGGCATATGAGAGAAGTTTAAGAGAGAGAGAGACATGCAGAGAGAGCATATAAGAGAATTTCAAGAGAGAGAGAGAGAGAGAGAACATATGAGAGATGTTTCAAAGTAGGAGAGAGAGAGTGAAGTTTTTGGGAGAGCAAGAGAAAAAATTTTTTAGAGGGAGCAAGAGAGAGAAACTTAAGAAAGAATGAAAGTAAGAGAGAGAGAGGAGAGAGAAAGAGAAGATTTGGAGAGAGAGAAAAAAGTTTTAGAAAGACAGATGTTTTAGGAAGATAGCTAGAGAGAGAGAGGGAAGCTTTACAAAGAATGAAAGAAAGAGAGACAAAAAGAGAGAAAAAGATGATTTGGAGAGAAAGAGTAGTTTTAGAGAGAGGCTACAAGAGAGTGACAGACAGACAGAAAGTGAGAGAAAGTAATGTTGTTGAGAGAAAGAGTGGGAGAGAAAGAAGTTTAAGAGAGAGAGGGAAAGAGAGAGAAAGAGAAGTTTTGTAGAAAGCAACAGAAGTTTTAGGGAGAGTGACTTGGAGAGAAGGTTTAGAGAAAGAGGTAGAGAGAGAGGGAGAGTGTGTGTTTTAATGCTGTAGAGGGAGGGAGAGTGAGATAGAGTTAGTGAGAGACAAATTTTAGACAAAGAGAGAAAGAAACAGGCATAAGTTTTTGAGGGAAAGTGAAAGAAGTTTTAAACAAAGAGAGAATTTTTAGAGAGAGAGGGAGGTGTTAGGGAGAGAAGAGCAAGAGAGAGAAAGAAGTTTTCAAGATGGCAAGTGACAGAGAAGTTTGAGAGAGAATATGAGAGAGAGAGAGAGAGAAAGAGAGAGACGAAGTGGGGTAGAGAGAAGTTTCAGAGCAAGAAAGAGAGCATGTGAAAGAGGCTTCAGAGAGAGAGAGAAAGTATATGGCAGAAGTTTTAGAGGAGGAGATCAAGAAAGAGTGTGTAAAGCCTTAGGGATAGTGAGAGAGAGAGATGATTTATAGAGCGAAAGAAAGTTTTAGGGATAGAGAGAGGCTTTAGAAAGAATAAAAGAAAGAGAGATGTAGAGAGAGAGAGAGAGAGAGAGACAGATAGATAGACAAAGAGAGAGAGTGTAGTTGCAGAGAGAGAGTAGGAGTGAAAGAAGATTAAGAGAGAGAGAGGGGGGGAGAAAGTTTGGTGAGAGAGATAGAGAGGTTGATCCAAAGTTACTTATGCATGTGTTAATGGGAGAGATGAGAAGTGTTTTAAGAATGAAAATGGAACAAGTTCATGAACAGTTGGATAAGGTAGAGAATGAACGCATGAGGCAGCCACAAAATGTACAGAATGTGTGTAGGAGGGAAAGAGTTCAACCACGGGAAGTAAGGGTTGAAGACGAAGAGTATTATGGGGCTAGTTTTGATGAGGAAGATGATTAGGATTTGGTTGTTAGCTATAGGAGATATGGTGGATGGGTTAACTCACCTATAGCCCAAAACTCAAGTTCTACTTCTTGGAAAGTGAGTTATACAAAGAAGGAGGACAAGCCTCAAGCACTCCTCAACCCAAATGCTCTGCATCAATCCATTGAAAGCCTCCTTGATCCTTTTAGCTCTAGCTCTTATAATTGGACTACTTGGAATTTGAATTGGATCAGCCATATATGCCACGATTTTATCATCAAGAGATGGAGAAAATTTGAAGAGAGGGAGAGAGAGAAAGAGAAGTTTTAGAGGGAGTCTGCGAGAGAGACAGAGAGAGATCAAAATAGAGAGACACGAGAGAGAAAGATAGGGAAGGATAAAGTGATGTTTTTGAGAGAGAGTGGGAGTGAAAGAAGTTTAAGAGAGAGAGAGGGAGACAGAGAGAAAGAGAAGTTTTGCAAGGAGAGACTACGAGGGAGAGATTGAGTTTTAGAGAGAGAGTACGAGATAGAGAGAGAGAGAGAGCATATGATAGAAGTTTTAGAGGAGAAGAGAGAGAAACATTGAGTGAAGCTTTAGGGTAGGTGAGAGAGAGAGACTTTTTAGAGAGAGCGAGAGAGAGAGTGAGAGAGAAGCTTTAAGGAGAAAGTTAGAGAGAGAAAGTAAAGTTGTTGAGAGAGAGTGGGAGAGAAAGAAGTTTAGGGGAGAGAGTGAGAGACAGAGAGAGAATGAGAAGTTTTGGGGAGAGAGGCAGAGAGGGAGAGTAGAAGAGAGAAGATAAAAGGAAAGGCACAAAGAGAGAAGTTTTAGAGAGAGAGAGATAAACAAATAGAGAGAAATGGAAGTTTTTGAGTGAAAGAGTGGGAGAGAAAGAAGTTTAAGAGAGAGAGAGAGACAAAGAGGGAGAGCAAGAGAGAGAAGATAAAGAGAGAGACAGAGAGTGAGAGAGATAGAGAGCATATGAGAAATGTTTTAAACGAGAAGAAATAGAGAGTGGGAAGTTTTTGGGAGAGTGAGAGAGAAAGAAGTTTTAGGGAGAGAGCTAGAGAGAGAGAGAAGCTTTAGAATGAATGAGAGAGAGAGAGAGTGAGAAGATTTGGAGAGAGAGATAGAGAAAGAGATGCTTTAGAGAGAGACTACAAGAGAGAGGGAGAGATGGAAAGACAAAGAGAGTATATGAGAGAAATTTAAGAGAGAGTGTGAGCATATGAGAGATGTTTTAAAGGAGGGGATAGAGAGAAGTTTTTGGGAGAGTGAGAGAGAGAAATTTTAGAGGGAGTGATAGAGAGAAGTTTTATGGAGAGAGCTAGAGAGAGAAGCTTAACAAAGAATGAAATTGAGAGAGAGAGAGAGAGAGAGAGAGAGAGGAGATAGAAAGAGAAGATTTGATGAGAGAGAGAAAGAAGTTTTAGGGAGAGAGTGAGAGGGAAGCTTTAGGAAAAGTGAAAGAAAGAGAGGCAAAGAGAGAGAAAAAGAAGATTTGGAGAGAGAGAAAGAGTAGTTTAAGAGAGAGACTCAATAGAAAGAGAGAGACAGACAGAGAGAAAGAAAGTGATGTTGTTAAGAGATAGAGTGGGAGAGAAAGAGGGAAAGAGAAGTTTAGAGAGAGAGATAGAGAGGGAGAGGAAGAGAGAAAAGAGAGAGGAAGAGGTAGAGAATGAAGTTTTGGAGAGAGCGAGAAAAGTTTTAGGGAGAGCAACATGGAGAGAAGGTTTAGAGAAAGAGAGGTTTTAAACAAAGAGAATTTTTAGAGGGAGAGAGGGAGGTGTTGGGAGAGCAAGAGCAAAGAGAGAGAGAGAGAGTGAGTGATAGAGAAGTTTTAGAGAGAAGTAGAGATAGAGAGACAGAGAGAGAGTAGGGGAGAGAGAAGTTTCAGAGTGAGAGAAAGAGAGCATATGAGAGAGGTTCTAGAAGAGAGAGAGAGAGAGAAAGCACATGAAAAAAGTTTTAGAGGAGGAGAGAGAGTGTGAGTGAAGCTTTAGGAATAGCAAGAGTCGTATTAGAGCTTGCCCTACTTTGGTCAGTCTAAAGGGGTCAAGAATGATGAAGTCTCACATCGGTTAGGTGAAGAGGTATTGGTGTTATATATATGGGTTCGCAAATCTTCCCTTATGAGCTAGCTTTTGAGGTGGAGTTAGATGGGTTCATATCAACGAGAGAGTGAAGCTTTAGGGCAGGCAAGAGAGAGAGAAGATTTAGAGAGCGAGGGGGAGAGAGAAGATTCAGAGAGCGAGGGGTAGAGAGAAGTTTTAGGGAGAGAGCTACAGGGAGAAGGAACCTTTAGAATGAATGAAAGAAAGAGAAACACAGAGAGACAGATAGATACATAGATAAAGAGAGAAATTGGAGTTGTAGAGAGAGTGAGAGAGAAAGAAGTTTTAGATAGAGAGAGGGAGAGAGAGAGAGAAGTTTTGGAGAGAAGGACAAAGAGGGAGAGAAAAAGAGAGAAGATAGTGTTGGTGAGCCACAGAGAGAGAAGTTTTAGGGAGAGTGCTAGAGAGGAGTAAGCTTTAGAAAAATGAAATGAGAGAGAGAAAAAGAGAGAGAGAGAGAGAGAGAGAGAGAGAAGTTTTAAAGGGAAAGAGCTAGAGAGAGAGGGAAGCTTTAAAAGGAATAAAAGAAAGAGAGGCAGAGAGGGAGAAAGAGAAGGTTTGGAGAGAGAGAGAGAGAAGATTTAAAGAGAGAGAAAGAGAAAGAAGTTTTAAAGGGAGAGAGCTAGAGAGAGAGGGAAGCTTTAGAAAGAATGAAAGAGAGAGACAGAGAGGCAGAAAGAGAAGATTTGGGAAATAAAGAGAGAGAGAGAGAGATAGAGAAGTTTTAGAAAGGGATTGTGAGAGAGAAAGGGTGGGCAAGATAGAGAAGAAAGATAGATAGAGAGGGAGATAGATAGACAAACAGACAAAGAGAGAAAGTGCAGTTGTAAAGTGAGAGTGGAAGAGAAAGAAGTTTAAGAGAGACAGAGAGGGGAGAAAGAGATAGAAGTTTTCAAGGGAGGGGAGAAAGAGAGAGAAGATAGTGTTAGTGAGCGAGAAATGGAAAGAGAGAGAGAGAGGGAGAGAGAGAGAGAGAGAGAGAAGTTTTAGGGAGAGAACTAAAGAGAGAGAGGGGAGCTTTAGAAAGAATGAAAGAAAGAGAGACAAAGAGGGAGAAAGAGAAGATCTAGAGGGAGAGAGAGACAGAAAAGTTTTAGAGAGAGACAACAGGAGAGAGAGGGAAAGAGAGAGGCAAATACATAGACAGAAAGAGAGAGAAAGAGCAGTTGTTGAGAAGGAGAGTGATAGAGAAAGAAGTTTAAGAGAATGAGAGAGTGAGCATGTTGAGAGAGAGAGAGAGAGAAATGTGTAGGAAAGAGAGAGAGAGGGACTGAGATAAAGAGAGTGTTGCAGAGAGAGTGTGCATCTTGGAGAGAAAGAGAGAAAAGTTTTAGGGAGAGAGTTAAAGAGAGACAGAGGAGCGAGTGTGTTGGGAGAAGAGAGAGAGAGACAAAGATAAAGAGATCAAAACAGATAGAGAAGTTTTAGAAAGAGACTACGAGGAAAGTTTAGAGAGAGAGAGAGAGAGAGAGAGAGAAGGAGAAATAGTGAGACAAAGAGGGCAAATGTGTGCGAGTTTAGGGGAGAAAAAAATGGAGAGAGAAAGAGAGGGAGAGAGAGTATGTGATAGGGGGAGAGAGAAAGGTTGTTCGGAAGGGATAGAGAGGGATGGAAAGAAGGTCTTGGAGAGTGAGAGAGAGAGAGAGAGAGAGATGAAGTGTGTGTGTGTGTATGTGTATTAGGAGTAAAGAGAGAGACAACGATAAAGAATTAAGGAATGGGAGAGAGAGAGTGAGTGAGAGAGAAATATTAGATAGACAAAGTGATAGAGTGATAGAAGTTTTAAACAAAGAGAAGTTTTAGATAAAGAGAGGAATTTTAGAGAGTAAGTGAGAGGGGGAAAGAGGTGGATAAAGAGAGTGTCAAGTTCAATTTCTTCCATTATATCATACACTTTTTCTTAGTTTTAGAGAATGAGTGTGAGAGAGAAAGTGAGAAAGGAGAGACATGTTGGAGAGAGAAAGAGAGAGAATGTGTTGGGGAGATAGAGAGAGTACTGAGGAGGGAGCAAGAGAGATAGTGAGAGAGGGTGATAGGGGGAGAGGGACAAAGAGAGAGAGAGAGAAAGATTGTTAACAAGTTAGAGAAAGATAGGAAAAGAGGTAAAGAGAGAGAGGAAAGTTTTAGAGATATGAAGAGACATATTGGACAGAGAGAGAGTGATGGAGAGAAAGTGTGTTGGGGAGAGAGAGAATGAGAGAGGGAGGAAGGAAGAGAGAGATGTGTTAAGTCTAATTTCTTCCATTATACCATACCCTTTTTCTTAGTTTTAGAGAGTGAGTGCATGGGAGAGAGAGAGACAAGAGACATGTTAGGGGGCGAGAGGAAGGAAGAGAGAGTTTGTGTTGGGGAGACAAAGAGAGTGTTGACAAGGGAGCAAGAGAGATAGAGAGAGAGGGTGATAGGGGGAGAGGGGGAGAGAAACTGTTGGAAACTTAGAGAGAGATAGGGAGAGAGGTAAAGAAAAAGAGAAGTTTTAGAGAGAGAGAAAAACATGTTGGAGAGGGGCAAAGAAGGAAGTTTCAGACATGAGATACTTGTTGGACAGAGAGAAAGCAATAGAGAGAGACAAAGAGCAAGAGAGAGGAAATAGAAAGATAGAGAGGGAGAGATGGAGAAAAAGAGAGAGGTTGTATTGTAGAGAGAGAATGAGTTGGGGAGACAAAGAGAGTGTTAAGGAGGGAGTGAGAGAGAGAGATTGAGTGGTCTTAGGGGGAGAGGGAGAGAGAGACTGTTGGGAAGTTAGAGAGAGATAGGGAGAGAGGCAAAGAGAAAGAGAAGATTTAGAGAGCAAGAGATAGATACATTGGATAAAGAGAGAGAGGAAAGTTATAGAAACAAAGAGGAATGTGTTGGACAGAGAAAGAGTGATAGAGAGAGAGTGTGTTGGGGGGAGAGAGAGAATGAGAAACAGAGAGAGAGAGAGACTAGGAAAGAGAAAAATTTTAAAGAAAGAGAGACTTAGAGAGTGTGAAGTTTTGGAGAGAGAAAGTTGTTTCAAGGAGAGAAAGAGAGTAAGTGAGAGAAAGAGAAGATTTAGAGAGAAAGAGAGATAAAGAGAGAGAAGTTTTAGAGACCGATACAAGGAGGGAAGAGAAAGTGAGAAGTTTTAGAAAGTGAGTGAGAGGGAGAAAGAGAGAGAGATAGAGAGTGTCAAGTTCAATTTCTTCCATTATGCCATACCCTTTTATTTAGTTTTTAGAGAGTGAGTGAGAGAGAGAGAGGGGGGAGAGTGGGAGCGAGTTTGTGTTGGGGGGAGAGGGAGAAAGTGCTAGGGAGACAAAGAGAGACTATTGAGGAGGGAGTGAGAGAGACAGAGAGGGAGAGAGATATTGTTGTGAAGTTAGAGAGAGACAAGGAGAGAGGTAAAGAGCGAGAGAAGTTTTAGAGAGCAAAAGAAATGTTGAACAAAAAGAGAGAGGGAAGTTTTAGAGACAGAGAGTGACATGTTGAACAAAAAGAGAGAGGGAAGTTTTAGAGATAGAGTGACATGTTGGACAGTGAGTGTGATAGAGAGTGTGCGTGTGTGTGTGTTAGGAGGAGAGAGAACAAGAGGCAAGACAGAATAGGAGAGTTAGGGGGAGAGAGAGTGTGTGAGAGAGAGAGACTGGGAGAGAGAAAGTTTTAGGGAGTCATTGAAAGAGAAAAAAGGTGAAAGAGAGAGAAATTTTATACAGAGAGTTGTTTTAGATGGAAAAGAAGAGTAAGTGGAGGGAAAGAGGGAAAGAAAAGGAGAGAGAGAAGATTCAAAGAGACAAAGAGAGAGAAGTTTTTGAAGCAAGACAAGGACAGAAAGAGAGAGGGGTGGCAAGAGAGAAGTTTTAGAGATAGAGTGAGAAGGACAAAGAGAGAGACAGCGAGTGTTGAGTTTAATTTCTTCTATTATGCCATATCCTTTTTCTTAGTTTTAGAGAGTAAGTGAGAGACAGCAAGGGAGAGATAGAGGGAGAGACATGATCGAGAGAGAACAAGAGAGAGTGAGAGTGAGATAGAGAAAGTGAGATAAACAAACTGGGAGAGAGAAAAGTTTTAGAAAGACAATGAGAGGGGGAAAGAGAGCGAGAGAAGTTTTAAGGAGAGAGGCACAAAGAGAGAGAGAAGTTTTGGAGGGAGAAAGAGAGTAAGTGAGAGAGAAAGAGGGAGAGAAAGAGCAGTTTTAGAGAGCAAGCCAAAGAGTAAAAGAGAGAGAGGTGTGGAGAGAGAGTGAGAGAAAGAGAAGTTTTAAAGAGTGAGTGAGAGGGAGAGGGAGAGAGACAGAGAGAGTGTCAAGTTTAATTTCTTCCATTGCACCATACCCTTTTTCTTAGTTTTAGAGAGTGAGGAGAGGCAAAGATAGAGACACAGAGAGAGAGGAAGAGAGAGTTTGTGTTGGGGAGAAAGAGTGAAAGAGAATGCATTGGGGAGACAAAGAGGGAGAGTTGAAGAGGGAGCGAGAGAGATAGACAGAGGGTGTTAGCAAGAGGGGAGAGAGAGAGGGAGTGAGGTAATTTAGAGAGAAATAGATATGTTGGGCAAAGAAAGAGGAAAGTTTTAGAGAGAGAGAGGGATGTGTTGATGGAGATAGAGTGATAGAGTGTGTGTGTGTGTTCGAGAGAAATAGAATGTAAGAGAAAGAGAGTGTGTTAAGACCATTCCTTCCATTATACAATACCCTTTTTCTTAGTTTTAGAGACATAAAAAGAGAGACGGTGTATATCTTGGAGAGAGAGAGAGAGAGAGAGAGAGAGAGAGAGAGAGAGAGAGAGAGAGAAAGAGGATTTAGTGAGAGAGAGTGAGACATGATTGAGAGAGAGAGAGGACACTAGGTAGATAGATAGAGCAAGTGTGTATGTATGTGTGTTGGGAAGAGAGAGAAAGAGAAAGAAATAGAGAGTACAATAGAGATGGAGAGAGACAAAGAGCAAGAAAGAGGGACACTGTGTTGGAAGAGTGATAGAGGGGAGAGAAGGAGAGGAAGAGAGAGCTTGTGTTGGGGAGACAAAGAGAGTGTTGAGGTAGGAGTGAGAGAGATAGAGTGAGTGAGTGTTAGGGGGAGAGGGAGGAAGGGAGGACAGAAGAGAGAGAAAGATAGAGGGAGAGGAAGTCTAAGAGATAGAGAGACATGCTAGACAAAGAGAGAGTGTGTGTTGGGGAGATAGAGAGAGAGTATTGAGGTGGGAGTGAGAGTGATAGGGAGAGGCAGAGAGAAAGAGAAGGAGAGAAAGAAGGAGAAGTTTCAGAGATAGAGAGAGAGAGTGAGTGATCAAAGAAACTGAGAGAGAGAGAGAGAGAGATAATGATAGGGGGAGAGAGAGTATTAGGGAAGGAGCAAGAGAGATAGAAAGAGGTTGTTGGAGGGAGCAAGAGAACAAGAGACAAAGAGAAAGAGAGAGAGAGAATGGAAGTTAGGGAGGAATTTTCATACATCAACGTTATCTAAAAATAATTATACCTTCGAACACATTCTTTAGTGATCCATAGAAATCCTTGCATGTCTATTTTCATATGGAACAAGAATTACTATTGTTTTAATTGCATATTCCAAGATATGACCCATTTTTTACAGATTGTTCAGAATAAACATGAACCAATCTTCTCCTAATTCTATCACTTAGTTGATTATTTTATCCACATCCAGTCAAGATACATGAGTAATCATTTTGAAGCTTGAGATGTTTAGAATCAGAAAATTAAAAATCTCTTCTATTAGATGTCAAGAGCTTCAGATATATACTATCTTTAACTACTGTGCAAAAAATCCAAAAATTAAAAACAAATTTAATGAATCCCAACCCCAAACAAGTAAAGGGAAAGAATTAGAAATAGAAGACGACGAAAATCTTCAAGATCCATAACAATTTACAAAGCTACCAAAACCTCCAAAATATGACCAATTTATCAATACCATTCAGAGAACTACATATAAAAAATGGTATCTCAATTCAATTTGGTAGTCAATAATGAATTTCATAAAGCTATAGTAACATTAATCCATTAAGGAGCAAATGTGAACTATATCCAAGAGGGATTAATTCCTACTAAGTATTATGAATGGACCACTAAAAGTCTTCATGGAACAAATAATTTATGGTAAAGCAATAATTGAATGAAATATAGATGATCTAACTGAGCATATAATAATGAGAAAACTTAATGAAATGACAATGGCAACAACCGCCTATAAAAAATTCAATAACAATGGTAGAGCCACTGCCCAATTAATAATTTTAGGATTTAAAGGAATTCTAAACGGCTAATAGGATAACCTTATCACAGAAGCTGACAAGAATAATATTCTAAATTTAATAAAACTTGAACCTATTACCTAGCAAGAAATAGGAACTCAAGTAGAAGATCCCGATTTAAATATAAATAGTAGGTGTGCTTATATAATCATAGAAATACATAATACACAATTATAAATATGCCCACAAAGAAATAGGAAGCCACTACATGCATAGAAATAGGAAGACGTGTGTGTATATACAAATATGCAAGAATGAAAATAGGAAGACATGTTGGGACATAGCAAATGCATGTGCACGCATAGAGTGAGGGGATAGGGGTAGAGAGAGTTAACTCACTTATATTATGGTTGTAGTACCTATGATTTCCTCTCAAGATGACCAAACTTACTTGTATCCTAATAAAACATATACATAAGCTTAGGGCTTTCATGCAACATATGGCAGTACAGATCAACAAAGGCAATGCCAACCTACATGACAGTCAGGAAGTCAATTTCAATTGCAAGTGAATATATATATAACATCAGCTAAACAAAAAAAAGGTCATGAAAATAATATAACATAAAATGCATCATATTCAAAAACCTTATTTGAACACTCATAACATTTGGCCTAACAAATAATGAATAGATGGAAGAATGACCATAATTGGGAATGGTTGCAACTACATTAATGGAGGATGGGAAGAAAACCAATAGGAAAAGAAAATTAGATAAATTCTATATTACCACAATGAATGCCAATAGTCATCTATAAAGAGATATCTAAGTAAAATTAAATAATGATATGCCCATAATTGAACAATATAAGATTTATAAGAAATGGTTCAAAGCAAGCTAAAATCAAATTAAGTAGTTTTTAGAAAATGCAAGAGCAAGAGAGAGAGAATATTTAGAGTGTGTGTGACAAAAAGAAAAGTTCTAGAAAGAGAGAGACAGAGAGTAGAGGGAGAGACAAAGATAAAAATATTTTAAAGATAAAGAGAGAGGAAAAAGTTCAAATTTAGAAGAGAGAAGAAAGGAGAAGAGGGAGAAAGAGAGATAGAGATAGAAGTTTTAGAGAGAAGAGGAGGAAAAGATAGAGTGAGAAAATTTTTGAGAGGGAGACAAATAGAAGTTTTGGTGAGAGAGAAGGTTAGAATGGGAAAAAAGATGGGAAGACAAGTTTTAGAGAATGCAAGAGCAAGAGAGAGAGAATATTTAGAGTGTGTGTGACAAAAAGATAAGTTTTAGAAAGAGAGAGACAGAGAGTAGAGGGAGAGACAAAGATAAAAATGTTTTAAAGATAGAGAGAGAGGAAAAAGTTCAAGAGAGGGGGAGAGGGAGGGGGAGAAAAGTTTGAGAGAAAGAAATGCGTGTATATATAGAGAGTGAGAGGAAGAGAGAGAGACAAATTTAGAGAGGAGAGAGAGAGTGTGCTTATATAATCCAATCACAGAAATGTACAGTACACAGTTACAAACATGCCAACAAACAAACAAAAAGCCACTGCATGCATAGAAATAGGATGACGTGCATATATATAAATATGCAAGAAGATGCATGTATATATGAAGATGCAAGAATAGAAACAAGACGTGCATTGTGGAGGGATAGGTGTAGAGAGAGAACTCACTTGCATTGTGTTTGTAGTACCCATGATTCCATTCCTCTCACGAAACCAAACTTACTTGTATCTATAATGCCTATGCACAAACTCAGGGCTTTCATGCAACATATGGTAGTACCGATCAACAAAGGCATTACCATCCTTTATGGCAATTAGGGAAGTCAAATACATTGACATTAACAACGAAACATGTCAACTTTCAATTGCATGTGAACATACATACAACATTAACTGAGCCAAAAAAATAGGTGTAACTTTAAGAAAATAATTTATCATAAAAGGCATCATATTTAAACACTTTATATGAGCACTTATAATATCCACCTAACACATCCCTAACTGAACAAATTAAGCATTGTCTTCCAAGTTACAAAGAATAAAATAATAGAACATAAACGATGATAATGTACTAAATTTCTTACAATACTACTTTTCTGTAAAACTAAATGGTAATGGATTTAGCAATTGCAAAAGTTTAGGAGAATTATCTATTCAAGCAACAAGCAAAGTCTCAAAGAAAGACAACACATATCTTATTAAAATTCTAAAACACATCAATGTCAAAAATCATAAATTACCATAACCTGTCCAATTACGGAAATATACAACAAGATATTATTAAATAGAGTACAAAAAGTATACCATGTAATAAAGTAAAGATGTATCAAAAACATTAAAAGAAAATCTGTACTATTGTTAATGTCTCATTCTTTTGTGTGTGAATGAGAGTAATTTTAAAGAGAGAGAGAAATAAAGAGGGAGACAGAGAGAGAGGGAGAATGAAAAGTTTTAGAGAGAGAATCACAACGAGAAGAGAGAGAAGTTTGGGAAAGAGAGCAAAAAAAGAAGGGGAGAGAGAGACAAAGAGAAAGAAAGACAAGTATAAGAGAGAGAGGAGTTTTAGAGAAACAGGGAGAATGAGAAAAAAAATTTAGAAGAGAGAAGAAAGGAGAAGAGGGAGAAAGAGAGATAGAGATAGAAGTTTTAGAGAGAAGAGGAGGAAAAGATAGAGTGAGAAAATTTTTGAGAGGGAGACAAATAAAAGTTTTGGTGAGAGATAGAAGGTTAGAATGGGAAAAAAGATGGGAACACAAGTTTTAGAGAATGCAAGAGCAAGAGAGAGAGAATATTTAGAGTGTGTGTGACAAAAAGATAAGTTTTAGAAAGAGAGAGACAGAGAGCAGAGGGAGAGACAAAGATAAAAATGTTTTAAAGATAGAGAGAGAGGAAAAAGTTCAAGAGAGGGGGAGAGGGAGGGGGAGAAAAGTTTGAGAGAAAGAAATGCATGTATATATAGAGAGTGAGAGGAAGAGAGAGAGACAAATTCTAGAGAGGAGAGAGAGAGTGTGCTTATATAATCCAATCACAGAAATGTACAGTACACAGTTACAAACATGCCCACAAACAAACAAAAAGCCACTGCATGCATAGAAATAGGATGACATGCATATATATAAATATGCAGGAAGATGCATGTATATATGAAGATGCAAGAATAGAAACATGGTGAGAGAGTGAAGGTTAGAATGGGAAAAAACATGGGGAGACAAGTTTTAGAGAATGCAAGAGCAAGAGAGAGAATATTTAGAGTGTGTGTGACAAAAAGATAAGTTCTAGAAAGAGAGAGACAGAGAGTAGAGGGAGAGACAAAGATAAAAATGTTTCAAAGATAGAGAGAGAGGAAAAAGTTCAAGAGAGGGGGAGAGGGAGGTGGAGAAAAGTTTGAGAGAAAGAAATGCGTGTATATATAGAGAGTGAGAGGAAGAGAGAGAGACAAATTCTAGAGAGGAGAGAGAGTGTGTGCTTATATAATCCAATCACAGAAATGTACAGTACACAGTTACAAACATGCCCACAAACAAACAAAAAGCCACTGCATGCATAGAAACAGGATGACGTGCATATATATAAATATGCAGGAAGATGCATGTATATATGAAGATGGAAGAATAGAAACAAGACGTGCATTGTAGAGGGATAGGTGTAGAGAGAGAACTCACTTGCATTGTGGTTGTAGTACCCATGATTCCATTCCTCTCACGAAACCAAACTTACTTGTATCTTGATAATGCCTATGCACAAACTCAGGGCTTTCATGCAACATATGGTAGTACCGATCAACAAAGGCATTACCATCCTTTATGGCAATTAGGGAAGTCAAATACATTGACATTAACAACGAAACATGTCAACTTTCAATTGCATGTGAACATACATATAACATTAACTGAGCCAAAAAAATAGGTGTAACTTTAAGAAAATAATTTATCATAAAAAGCATCATATTTAAATACTTTGTATGAGCACTTATAATATCCACCTAACACATCCGAACAAATTAAGCATTGCTTCCAAGTTACAAAGAATAAAATAATAGAACATAAAACATGAAAATGTACTAAATTTTTTACAATACTACTCTTCTGTAAAACTAAATGGTAATGGATTTAGCAATTGCAAAAGTTTAGGAGAATTATCTATTCAAGCAACAAGCAAAGTCTAAAGAAAGACAACACCGATCAACTTTAACTTCTCTCTTATTAAAATTCTAAAACACATCAATGTCAAAAATCATAAATTACCATAACCTGTCCAATTGCAGAAATATACAAGATATTATTAAATAGAGTACAAAAAGTATACCATGTAATAAAGTAAAGATGTATCAAAAACATTAAAAGAAAACCTATACTATTGTTAATGTCTCATTCTTTTGTGTGTGAAAGAGAGTAATTTTAAAGAGAGAGAGAAATAAGTTTTAGAAAGGGGGAGAGGGAGAGAGAGGGAGAATGAAAAGTTTTAGAGAGAGAAGCACAACGAGAAGAGAGAGAACTTTGGGAAAGAGAGCAAAAAAGAGAAGGGGAGAGAGAGACAAAGAGAAAGAAAGACAAGTTTAAGAGAGAGAGGAGTTTTAGAGAAATAGGGAGTATGAGAAAAAAAATTTAGAAGAGAGAAGAAAGGAGAAGAGGGAGAAAGAGAGATAGAGAAGTTTTAGAGAGAAGAGGAGGAAAATATAAAGTGAGAAAATTTTTGAGAGGGAGACAAATAGAAGTTTTGGTGAGAGAGAGAAGGTTAGAATGGGAAAAAACATGGGGAGACAAGTTTTAGAGAATGCAAGAACAAGAGAGAGAGAATATTTAGAGTGTGTGTGACAAAAAGATAAGTTTTAGAAAGAGAGAGACAGAGAGTAGAGGGAGAGACAAAGATAAAAATGTTTTAAAGATAGAGAGAGCGGAAAAAGTTCAAGAGAGGGGGAGAGGGAGGGAGGGAAAAGTTTGAGAGAAAGAAATGCGTGTATATATAGAGAGTGAGAGGAAACGAGAGAGACAAATTCTAGAGAGGAGAGAGAGTGTGTGCTTATATAATCCAATCACAGAAATGTACAGTACACAGTTACAAACATGCCCACAAACAAACAAAAAGCCACTACATGCATAGAAATAGGATGACATGCATATATATAAATATGCAGGAAGATGCATGTATATATGAAGATGCAAGAATAGAAACAAGACGTGCATTGTGGAGGGATAGGTGTAGAGAGAGAACTCACTTGCATTGTGGTTGTAGTACCCAGATTCCATTCCTCTCACGAAACCAAACTTACTTGTATCTTGATAATGCCTATGCATAAACTCAGGGCTTTCATGCAACATATGGCAGTACCGATCAACAAAGGCATTACCATCCTTTATGGCAATTAGGGAAAGAGTGTGTGAGAGAAAGACAAGTTTTAGAGACGGAGACAAATAGGCAGAGGAGGAGAGACAAAGATAAAGCAGTTTTAGGGAGAGGATGAGAGGGAGGGAAGAGAGAGAAGTTTGAGAGAAAGATATATATATATATATATATGTATGTACATGTATATATTTGTAGAGAGAGAGAGAGAGGGGAGAGACATTTTAGAGAGGAAAGAGAGTGTGCTTATATAACCCAATCATAAAAATGTATATTGCACAAAGTTATATGAATATGCCTACAACGAAACAAGAAAATACTGCATGCATAGAAACACAGACGTATGTACATATGAATATGCAAGAATAGAAACAAGAAGATATGCTTGGACATAGAGAATGCATGTGCACGCATAGAGGGGAGGGATTGGGGTAAAGAGAGATAACTTACTTGTATTATGAAAGGTCAATGTTGATATTGATAAAGATGCTTATATAGGGCCTTAACTAGATGATAGTATGGTACCAAAGAAAAAAGAAATGAGCATCTCAAGTGACCGTCTTACTCATATCAAGTAAATAAGCCACAAGGTTTAAATTGAATAATTAGGAAATGAAAAAAAATGATTATGACTTTAACAAAATAATTGATCATAATATGCATCAAATTTAAACATCTTGTATAAACACGTATAATATTTAGCTTAAAAGATGGAAGAATGATCATAATTGAAAATGGTTGCAACTTCATTGATCGAAGATGGGAAAAAAACCAATAAAAAAAAAATAGCTATTGTATAACGTAACAAGAAATGTGAATGCCCATAGATATCAAAGTAACATTAAATAATGATGCATTCCTAACTGAACATTACTAGGCTCACAAAAAGCACTTTAAAGCAAGCAAAAATCAAATTAAGCAATGTCTATAGAATTACAAAGAAGAGTATAATAACAGACCTCTACTAGATTTCTTACTCATACTGCTCCACTGTAAAACCAAATGGGAATGAATTTAGCAATTGCCAAAATTTGAGAGAATTAATTATTAAAGAAACAAACATTGCCTCAAAAAAAGACATTGCATAATTCAGCAACCTTAATTTTCGAATTCAAAAATGCATGAATATAAAAAATCACAGATTATAAGAACCTGTCAAGGTGCGGATAAATTCAACACAATGTTGTTATATAGGTCATACAAAATATCTCGCATTAAAAAAGAATAATATATCAAACAGTTAAACTAAAACCTATACTGTTATTAATGCCTCATTCATCAAAATAATGCTCCTAGAATGGCACAAGTGCCTTGACTATACTATTTGATTAATCAAATGTTCAAGAGAGTAAAATGTTACCATAGTATGCAAGCATATTAAAAAAGGATTAAACTTCTAGAACATAATAAAGTGAAGAAGAGACTACATGACATAGAACATTAGGTCAACAAGACTCTCAATAGTGACTAATCTCTGAATAATTCAATAATCAATAACACTATCCTTCAAGTTATAAAATATGGCCAATTCATAAACATCCAAAAGAAACAACCAAACAGGCAATAAACTAGAACAGTATATTCCTATCTAAACTTAAGATAAAATCTCAAATTGAAAAAATCAAAATTCCCCAATATTATATTCCTATCTAAATGTGCTATTCATAGACATCCAAGACAAATAACTAAATAGGCAATAAACTAAAACAAGATATTCCTATCTAAACTTAGGATAAATTCACTAATTGCACAAATCAAAATTCCCAAATTAAAAACCCTACTTGTTCAAAATAAATAACTAAAACTGTCAATATTGTCATCACTACAACTCAAAAGCCTTAATGACTTCAATTTTGCTTACCTGCCATCATATTAAAATGATGAACTGCATTCTTGTTAATCTTGCTCAGGCCCAAAAGAGAAGAAAATGACAAGAACTTGTTAATCTTGTTTAGCCACAAAGGATTAAATTTCTATTAGAAAAACATATATTTAATTACAAAAAAAGAAGATACTGTTGTGAGCAAAGATAGAATAAGACTTCCAAGTTTAAGTCAGCAATCTCTGTAAGTAATAACACATCCAAGCATGCTCTGCAAAGTAAAGTAGATCTTCAAACCAATATACATTTGAAAAGGAGTGGACCCACTATAAAAGTTAGGAGACTAAAAGGCATACCAATATGTAAGAATCTTTTACAAAGTTACACTTATGTTAGGACCAGGGGGAGACACTTATGTGTTTCGCTAATTTTCAATTCATGTTTTGTCTATTTAAGCAATACCTTTTACTGGCACCTGACAATTTTTGCTTTGCATGAGAATGCATTTTTAAAAAAATGAGGATGGCTTATGACAAAGGATATGCAACTTGGTACTTTGGCCTTTTAAAGGAGAGATCAATGGATTGATCAATAACCCATTGCCCCAATTTAAGCGAGTCAAAGTGTTAGAAACTTTGGGAGTAATACCTTTGGGGATCAAACTTGATTCTTTTTGGTGGGTTATAGCCCCATAGGAGAAGCTTCTTTATATCTTTCTGAGTCTCTCTTTTCTTTAAAGGTGGGTCATTTGGGTATGGGTTTTTCTATTTGATCACCCTCAATTTAGATTTTGACTGCCCATGAGCAAAAAATGTTGAAAAGAGTTTTTCTTAACTCATTCTTTTTTATTATCCAAGTCATGCCTCAAGGGAATGCTCATAATAATTATTCAATTCTCTGGAATCGAAAGTGTGCTGTTAAGCACTCACTCTAATTCCTCTAGTATTTGCACTTTAATTAAGTGTTTACTCTAATCACTCTTAAGTGTTTGCACTCTCTAACATGTTTGCACATACAGATACCCCATAGGCTTGTTTTCGTGTCTCTCTCCACTTCAATTAGTTCACCATATTAGCCAAGATCACTAGGACTTTACATAGCTTGTAATGTAAGGCTTAGGTAATAGGTATGAATAAGAGCAAAGGATTTATCAAATAAGGAGAGCATGAAGTATTGAGCATATGATGTCTAATTTTTCACTTTTTCTTTTTTGGATAAGCTTGTGGCTCAAGATGAAATCCATTTCTCTTTACTAGTCTCTTTTTTTTTACAGCTAGCCCCTTGTTTTTTGTCTAGCACTTTTCTTTTTCATTTTCTTTCTCTATATTTTCTTCTGTTTTTTTTTTCCTTTTTTTTTCTTTTTCACATAGTTTGGAAGGATGATTTCAATCCTTTCACTTGAGCCTTAGATTGTTGCTCATAGCATTTTACCTTTTTGATAGTAAGGATACTCCTTTTAGCTCTCCTTCAAGGTAGAGTAATAGATTTTCAAATTGAAAGGTTAAAGCTGGCATAGGTCAAAGGAAGGAAGTTGGATGGTGATCTTACCATCCTTTTATAGGCTCAAATAGGTGACTATGGGAGTTTTAATGTTAGGGTTTAGCTTGAAAGGCTCAAACTGTCCAAAGATGGCCTAGGTCATTTCTTGAATAATGCGGTATCCAACAAATAGCCTCAAGGGGCATTTAAACAAGTTCTAGGGTATCCGTTTTCTCACAACAAGTACACTCTCACTATAGGCTCTCTTTTTCATTTTTCTTTAATTAGAAGACACTCGGTCATCCAAGAGAATTAAGTATTCAAGCAAATCAATTTTATCATTGGCAATTGGATTTATTAAGAATGAGATTAAGAAAAATTTTCTTCATTTATTAGCTCATGAGTGTCAATATTTGGGATAAACCATATTCCCCCAGTGTTTATTTAGTCTAATAGGCAAAAGAAATTGGATGAAAAGTAATGCATTCATCATGCTAAGCATTTTATTGAATTGAAAGGTGTGCCTATACAAACTTCTTGCTAAGGCCTTGGGTAAGGCTATTAGCAGGTGCCATAAAATAAAAACTTAAAAAGATGCAAAATAAATATGAAGGTAGGAAAAAGTGCAACTTAGTAGGTGGTGCAAGAATAGATCCACTATCTCAAGCTAACTGGTTCTCTTCCAATGACAAAATCTTGATTTTGCCCATACCGCTCTAGTGTTGAGTTTTTGGATTGTCATGATTAGGTAAGGGATTATTATGAATATCTGGTCTTGGTTGCTCAAGCTCAAAAGTTAACCACTTGGAAGTAAATAATACATTATTGGTATGCAAATGAGAACGTATGCATATGAATGTGATACCATGCATGAAGCTAAAAGTGTGCAACTTATGCAAAAGAGGCCAAGTGTTAATGAAGACTGCATGCTTTTTTTTTAAGACCTATTTCTACCCCTATTGGTAAAGGTCTACATCTCATAGGCAAATCCCTAAATTATCCCCTATTCTAATTTATCTTGTCAAAGAAATAGTTTTAGAAATCTTAAAAAGCTATTCTTTTTTTTACCCCCATCTATCATAAAAGTAAATAAACCTTAGGTTTAGGGACTTCATACATACAGAAATCTTAAACAGCTATTCTTTTTTTTTTTACCCCCATCTATCCTAAAAGTAAATAAACCTTAGGTTTAGGGACTTCATACATATAGAAATAAGATGTATGTGACAAAGAAATTGTATTTAAAACATAATTATAAACATGTGAAAAGATAAAAGAAATGTTCCTCATTGTGCCTAATTTCAGGTAAGTCCTAGGTCCTTGTTCACTCTCATGGGCTTAGGCCAGCACTTCCTCTCACAAGGGACAGCTCTAAGGTTATTATTAGTGCAAAGGTAGGTTCTATGTTTCTTACATCAGGTCCCCAAATTGCCCTTGGAAGGATAAATTTGAATGGGGTGTTTCGGGCGCAATACAAAATTAAAAATTAAAAATTAAAAACCATACTAGTGGAAAAGTCAGTAACCCCAACAGGCTATATAATACAAAATTCTAGAGAAGATGAAGGATCAAAGTATGATTAAATGGGACTGAGTTAAACTAACTTCGAAAAAGAAGATACCTGCTCTCAAATATATGGTGCAATAGAAGGAGCAAGCAAAAAAGTGGTACTAAATTAGTGTAATCCCATAATCGATTAAGAACTTCTACTATGAGACAAGGAAGAACATAGAAGCCACAGTAAGATCTAACCGTAAGCACAAAGAAGGGGTTGGGTAGGAAAGCAGTCATAAAAAGAATGCAGAAAATCAACTCCATAGAAACAGGAAGAACAAATTATATACCTCCATTCGGACACGCATGGTTTCCAACAAACCAACCAATCCAGAAGCATTCTGAGACTAGGACACGACACTTCCACTTTTACTGCGCCCAAGCTTTCTCATCAACCTGGACTTTTTATCTTTCTTTTTTTCCTTTGCTGGAACAATCGAACCCCTGTTTATTGAACAAGAAACATATAAAAGATGAGCTACTTTAACATGGAAAAATATGCCTTCAAATTAAACAATTCATGGAAAGATACCCTGTGGCTCCAGCGCATGCCAAGAGGATTTCATATGCAGTTTCACGGATATCATCATCTGTGATGCCTAGAAACAGTAACACCTCAAATTAAGAAAAATTTCATAGGTTTAGTTTTACCTTTCATGCTAATATAAATTTTAAAACCATCCAAGAGTTCTGTTAGTGGCTAACTTTAATCAGCATATCCAAATTTTGGGGGCAGAAAGGGTGCCTCATAATTTTGCATACAATCATCATAACATTAATTCTATTTTCAGGAAAGAAGTATTAGAATATACTAAGAAATAATTGCACAAATTCATCATAGTTTACGACATCTTATTGGCTTAGGATAAGATGATAACCTTTGCTTGATCTACAGCTCACATAAAACAATGAGGTTTAACCCTTTTTTTTTTAGTCAGTAAATGAGATTTAACCTTTCTAGCAACATTGAGCTGACATTATACATTCCAGCGTAGGAAGGCCATGTCATTATTGTCAGAAATTTTTTGTATGTTATTAGTGAATGTCAAGGTTATAATAGTCATTATATGGATCCCAAACACAATATTGACATAACAGGAGGCTACCTTTCTGTGTAGTGTGTAGACTTCAATTTTCCTGATAATTTAGTCTCTCTATGTACATTCTCTACCATTCAACATAAACACTACAAAATAAGGGTCTAATGTTTATACTTTGCGCTGCAGAAGCCTAACTCTGGGACTACACATTTCCCTACATCTAAATCAGTTTTCCCACAGCATTACAGAAGCTAAACTTGGCTAGTCATGGAGAGATAAGAACAAATGGAAATTATAAGACATGTTATCTACCTATTAGAAGGCCCAAGAGCAAGCATAGAACTATTGTACTCTTGATTATACAAGTTTACACCTAAGCAATCACTTCTTTGAAGAAGTTATTACCACCAAAATTTTAAACGATGCAGGTTCAGAAAAGGTTAGGTCTTCTTATTTTCATGGCATTCCATGTATTTTCTTCCAAAAACTATTCCCTAGCTCCTGTGCATTGAGCAGATAACCAGAGCTCATAATAGCTGGACTGTATAGGATTCAGGGGTAAGAATTATCTAACAGCTAAATGTTTTAGAGCAATCACCTGTTGAAAAGGAAGACAATTTTACTGCAAGATCAGAAGCATCATTTAAAGTCCTTCTTGTCCTGATATTCTCTACCTCAGCATCATAATCGTCCTCAAAGTCTTCAATATCATCTACTGTCAGCTCTTTCTCTTGTGTAGAATCAAAAGACTCTGATCTTGATACACTTGACACAACTGGAGATGGTGCAAAAACAGGAGGCGGTGTGGAAACAGAAACAAGAGGTGGTGTGGAAATAGGAATTGGCGGTGGAGCCCTTTTAGGAGGTGAACCTGAAGATTCAGGATCGGTGACCAAATAAAAATCACCAACTGAACCTGTATCACTCTGGTCAAGGCAGAAGCATTCCAAGTTTAAACATGATGCTCACATGCAATTACACAAAAGTTTGAATGAGGAAAAAAACAAGACTCACAAAGCATGAATAAAAATATTGAGCAGAAGAATTATGAACATGCATCATAATTTCATTAAGTTTCAAAGTACAAAAGTCAATAGTCATTGGAGAGTGCAGAAGCCGAAAACGTTTATCATTCTTCAGAGTGCACTAAAGGACCTTCATACATAAATGAAAAATATAAAAGATCAATAGGCCCAAGCCATAGCATACCATTTGAGGTAACCCGGTGTGGTCATGATAATCTCTAATTGCTTCAGAAAGTTCAAGCATTAAGCCTACATATAAGGGAATGTGATTAAGACAAGAACTTAAAAAAAAGTAATACGTATGAAAACACAAGGGAAAGAACCACTTTCAACTTACTCTTTTTAGCACAGTTGAGGACATAATCAACACTGACTTGATCCAGATCTACATCATCCAGAGTAACTGCCCCAGGAGGCATGACAACTTTCTTGATTAAGCTACCTGACAGTATAAAATCAAGAAGAATTCGTCTGTCCCTGCGGTACCGCTGCAGAAGCTCAATGGCATTTTCCCTGCAATTTATCAGATTATCACTAATAACAGGAAATATACCAGAATTTGGGTTGAAGAAATTTGATGAGATAAAGGTACACTTACTCTTCCATGGCAAGCTAACCCTTTACAATGCTGAACTGCAACAAAACTTAGCAATTGTGCTATTTCTACAACATGAGAGATGGAGAAAAAATTTAAGATTCAGAAAGATAAATTAAAACAAAAAAATTCTGAAAAGTGCACACTACAACACTTCAGAGATGACAATCACTTCTCTCTGGAAAATTGCAATCCCGCATTGCCAGAGTGAAATAAGGTTGGGCCAACAATCCGGTTAAAGAAAGAAGAATGAAGCATTATGGGGCTCGGCACGTTGTTTGTACCCAGTAACCAGATTAAATAGGACCCAGTTCAGATTCTTTCAGCATTTCAACCAAAACAAAAGAAAATCAAGAACACAATAACCCATTTTATTAATTTGAATTCACATTTTTCCCAGCAAGCAGAGAGTACCATGATCTTTCGCAACACCAAACAGAGCACTATACAAGCTCAAAGCAAAATGACCGAAAACTTGAAGAAAGGCAGAAAATTAAAGCCAAAAGTAGATAAGAAAATGGATCTTTGAAATGCAGAGAATGGAACTCAGACCAAAGCTTACTTCTTTAAAAAAGTCAAATGGGTATTTGATATGGATACGAAAATTGAATCTGTGGGAGCGGAATTGAAAGGGTCAGTTGTGAAGACTTCGGAAAGCAGAGAGCTGGCTGAGGTGGAAGTTCTCTGAGTGAACAGCGAAAGATCCGGTGAGGAGCTCCGTCAGAGAGATAGACCTGAATGGGAGTGGAGGTAGCAAATCCGAGCTCACATCTCCAAGCGTGGATCCAATCTATCTCTACGATTTGACAAATTACTTATTTTAGGAACGTAATTCTTTATTTAATCTAATAAGAAATTTTAGAAGTGAACATATGCGTTTACCATGATTTTTTAAGAAAAAATATATACATATTTTATTACTTAAAATATTTTTTATTTAACGGATAAAAATAATTTTTAAAATTATTAAAATATTAAAATAAATAAATTTTTTTATTAAATTATTTATAATTATATTTTTTAATTAAAAATTTTAATAAACATACATTTTTTTTAGTTATTATAAAAATAAAAATATTTTTATTTACAAATAAATATTAGTAATTATATAACACTCATATAATTATTAATATATAATATTTTTATAAATTATTTGAATGAATTTAATTATAATAAAAAATAAAATTTTATTCTAATAAACAAAATTCACTATCTAAATTAGATAAAATAAAAATTAATATAAATTAAATAAAATATCAAATAAATAATTATAAGATATTATTATTTTAAATTAAAATTTTAATATATCAATATTTCTTAAATTATCTTTTACACTATATTATATTAAATTAATATAAGTAATTTATTTGTCTAATTAAATAATAAATAATATTTAAAAATAATAAATGATAAAAAAATATATTTATCCCTTATATAAAAGTTCATATTAATATATTATAAATTAAACATTAAAAAATAAATTTGGAACAAATAAAGTATAAAATAATTCATTAATTAAAATTTTAAAAGATTATAAAAAATATTAAAAAGACTGAATATATATTTGCACATTAAAAATGGCCAAATTTCTTAAAACCCTTTTACTTCTTTCTCCTTTCATTTCCTCTGGTCGTTTCTTTTCTGCACAAATTCATATAATAATTTTACTTCTAATCAATGCATCACTACCAACATCAATATTTAATTCCTTTCAAAAAATCAATATTTAATCATTATTTTATTATAAATATATAAAAAAAAAAAGTTTCCTATGTCTTTCTCAGATGTTTATAAAAGATTTTAAAAAAAGTTATTCTTATAAAAGTTTATCTATAAATATTTTATAAAATTAAGTATAAAATATTAAATTTTACATAAAAATATTAAAATAGACAAAATTTGTCAAGTTGATCCACTCTTGTATATATGCAACTTTTTAAAACTTCTTTATTTGTTTAAAACTTCTTTCGCTTTCTCTCAAAAACTTCTATTTGTCTCTTTCTCTCTTTGCCTAAAATTTGTCTCTCACTAACTCTATCTCTCTCCCACCACACTCACACACCCACTCCCTCTCTCTTGCAATCTCCCTCCAAAATTCTCTCTCTCTCTCTCTCTCTCTCTCTCTCTCTCTCTCTCTCTCTCTCTCTCAGAATCTTCTCCATCTCCCTCTCACTCTCACTTTTTCCAACACTCACACACTCTATCACCTTGCCCAACAAACTCTCTTTGTTTCTCCTTAACTCTCTTTCTCTCTCCATCTCTAGATCTCTACCCCTCAATCTCACTCTCCAAAACCTCTCTTTCTCTCTCTCTCTCTCTCTCTCTCTCTCTCTCTATATATATATATATCTCTTAAACTTCTTTATCTCCCACTCTCTCCCTCTGAAACATCACTTTATCTCCCTCCATCTTCTCTCTCTTCCTCTTGCTCTCTGTCTCTCGCTCCAAAACTTCTCTTTCTTACTTTCTTTCCTCTCTCTCTTAAACTTCATTCTCTTCCACACTATCTCTCAAAAAACTTCACTTTCTCTCTCTGTCTGGCTGTCATCTCTCTCTTTCTAGCTCTTTCCTAAAACTTATCTCTCTCTCTCTCTCTCTCTCTCTCTCTCTCTCTCTATGTCTCTCCCTTACTCTTTCTAAAACTTCTCTCCCCCTCGCCTACCCTAAAGCTTCACTCTCCCTCTCTCTCTCTTCCTCTAAAATGTCTGTCATAAGCTCTCTCTCTCTTTGAAGCCTCTCTCATATCCTCTCTTTCTCTCTCTCTTGCTCTGAAACTTCTCTCTCTCTTTTGTTCTCGCTCTCCCCAACACCTCCTTCTCTCCCTAAAACTTCTCTCTTTGTTTAAAACTTCTTTTAATTTCTCTCAAAAACTTCTGTCTATCTTCTCTCTTTGTCTAAAATTTGTCTCTCACTAACACAATCTCTCTCCCCTCTCCCTCCCTCCCCAACACACACATGCCTTCCCTCTCTCTCTACCTCTCTCAAAACCTCCTTTCCATGTTGCTCTAATAAAACTTCTCTCTCTCTCTCTCTTTCATTCTTTCGAAAGCATACATCTCTTTGTCCTCTCTCTCCCTCCCCAACACTCTTTCTTTCGCTCTCTCTCTCCAAAACTTCTCTTATCTCTCTCTTAAACTTCTTTCTCTCCCACTCTCTCTCAACAACTTTGCTTTCTTTGCTTGTTTGTCTGTCTCTCTCTCTCTCTCTTTTCCCCTCTTTCTCTTGAACAACTTTCTCCCTACCTCTCACCCTCAAAAACTTCACTTTCTCCATCTGTCTATCTCTCTTTCCCTCTCTCTCTTAATCTCTCTCTAAAACATCCCTTTCTCTTTCTCTCTCCTATCTCTCTTCCTTGCTTTCATTCTGTCTAAAGCCTCCGTGTCTCTCTCTAGCTCTCACCTTAAAAATTCTCTCTCTCTCTCTCAGAAACATCACTTTCTCCCTCACTCCTTCTCTCTCTCTCATTCTTTCTAAAGCTTCCTTCTCTCTCTAGTTCTCTCCCTAAACCTTCTCTCCTTCTCTCTCTCTCTTGCTCTCTTTAAAATTTCTCTCTTTTGCCCTCCCTAAAGCTTTACTCTCTCTCTCTTAAACTTCTCTCTCCCCACTATCTCTCTATGTCTCTCTCTCTCTCTTTTTCTCTATATAAGTTCTCTCCTTAACTCTAACCAAAACTTCTCTCTCTCTCTCTCTCTCTCTCTCTCTCTCTCTCTCTCTCTCTCTCTCTCTCGCACTTGTTCTCTCTAAAACATCTCTCTTTCGCCCTCCCTAAAGCTTCACTCTCTCTCTTAAACTTCTCTTTCCCCACTCTCTCTCTATGTCACACACTCTCTCTTTTTCTATATATAAGTTCTCTCTCTAGCTCTATCCAAAACTTCTCTCTCTCCCTGCAATACCCTTTCTTTATAGATCTCTCTCTGCCCCTCTCTCTTTTCTCTCTCCTACTCTCCCTCTCTACTCTCTCTCACCCTCTCTCAAGCTCATTCCCTAAACCTTCTCTCTCTTTAAAATTTCTCTCTGTGTTTAAAACTTCTTTCGCTTTCTCTCCTAAACTTCTTTCTTTCCCACCCTCTCTCTCAATAACTTCACTTTTTCCATCTATCTGTTTGTCTCTTTCTATCTCCTCGCCCTCTCCAAATCTTCCCTTCCCCTCTCTTGCATCTCTCTCTTGTTCTCCCTCTTAGTCTCTCTCTCTCCAAAACTTCTCTTTCTCTCTTACTCCCTCTCTCTCTCTGTTAAATTTCTTTCTCTCCCACTCTCTCTCTTTCATATTATCTCTCTGTCTTTTTGTTCCTCTCTCTTGCAGCTTTTCTCTAAAACTTCTCTCTCTCTTTGTTTTTTGCTCTCCCTCTCTCTCTTGCAATCTCCCTCTAAAACTTCTCTTTCTCTCTCTCTCCAAGTCTTCTTCTTCTCTCTTTATCTCTTTCTGTCTCTCTTTTCCTTCTCTACACCTCTCTATCTTCTCTCTCCTACTCTCCCTTTCTGTCTCTCTCTCTCCAAAAAATTTTGGTTTCTCTTCTCACCCTCTCAGACTTCTTTCTCTCCCATTCTCTCCCTCAACAACTTCTCTTTCTCTTTCTGTTTGCCTGTCTACCTGGTCTCTCTCTCTCTCCAAATTTTCTCTTTCTCTCTGTCTTTCTCTCATTCTTTCTAAACCTTCCCTCTCTCTCTGTAGCTCTCTCCCTTAAACTTCTTTCTCTCCCCCCAAAATTTCTCTCTGATGCTGTCTCTCTTAAACTTCTGTCATATGCTCCCTATCACTCTATGTCGATCTATCTCTATCCCTCTCTCTCTAAACTTCTCTATTTGTTTAAAACTTCTTTTGCTTTCTCTCAAAAACTTCTATTTGTCTCTTTCTCTCTGTCAAAAATTTGTCTCTCACTAACTCTATCTCTCTCCCTTCTAAACACACTCAGACACCCACTTCCTCTCTCTTGCAATCTCCCTCCAAAATTTCTCTCTCTCTCTCTCTCTCTCTCTCCATCTTTTCCTGATGATAAAAGTATGGCTGACACGGCTGATCCAATTCAAATTCCAAGTGGTCCAATTACAAGAGTTAGAGCTAAAAGGTTCAAGAAGGCTTTCAATGGATTGATGCAAAGCATTTGGGTTGAGGAGTCTTTTTAAGGCCCAAATACTTAGACTCAAGTGCAGATCAAGGGTGGATTTCATTGGTCCAAGTGGTGGAGTAATTTCAGCCTTTTTCCACTCATAATTTTCTCTTTTAGTTCTTTTCAAACTTATCCAAACAAGAACAAGAACCTTTTCCAGCAACAATTCAATCACAAGCTTATCAATGGTTCAAGGAAGAGTATGGAATCAAGGGAATCACTAAAATCATGCAAAGGGGAGTTTTTGGCAGTTTTTGACTTATTCTTCTTTCCTTTTGCTAAATACCATGTTTTTTTTCTTTTTTTTTGCAGCTTTTCTTTTCTTTCTTCTTTTTTTTCTAAATATGTATCAACTGAAGTTGGAATCTAAACAAAAGAAAACAAAGAATATTGTCCACAAAACTAAAATTGGATAGGCAAAACTTGAGACTAGAACCAGGCTCTGATACCAAAATGATGCGAATCTCGCCAAGAATAATGAGACCAGTCAACAAAATTGATTCCAAGACCATTTTATGATCAGATTTTGTAGGTGGAAACCTTGACCCAATGTTTATAAGAAAATACGAACCTTGGTATGTGTAGACGCCACAAACGGGATGTTGAACCATTTGATAACTCGAATGAATGCCACAAGAACAAGTTCTTAATAAGTTCGAAAAGTTCTTTAAAGAACCAAAGAGAAAACCCTCAACTTTTATCTAGAAAACTGATCTGAACTTCTCAGCCTTGGAATACATATATATAGGCTGAGTTATTACAATTTAAAAAAGAAAACAAATAGCAAAAGGAAGGTAATCTCTATAATTATGGCATGTCAGCCTTTACAAGAGAATAAGTAGCCAAATAATCAGCCCAATGACAAATTGCTGAAAATATATTCCAAAAGGCTGATCAAATCCCATAAAAAAGGAAAGTTATCCCAAATTCACTGGGTAATAATCAGCCAAATCTAATCTCCTTGATTCTCTCAAATCCACATGCTTGAGCTAAAAGTAATCCTTCTAAGTGTATGGGGCTGAAATTACTACACTACTTAAACCAACAAAATCCACCCTTGATATGTACTTGAGTCTAAGTATTTGGGCCTTAAAAAGCACTCCTCAACCTAAATGCTTTGCATCAATCCATCGAAAGCCTCCTTAAACCTTTAGCTCTAGCTCTTGTAATTGGACCACTTAGAATTTGAACTCTTGCTATAAATGAGTATATCATCAAAATACACAACAACAAACCTGTCTATAAATGGATGCAAAACATGGTTCATTAATCGCATGAAAGTACTTGATGCGTTAGTTAGTCCAAACGGCATCATTAACCACTCATACAATCCATGTTTTGTTTTAAAAGCAGTTTTCCATGGACTTGCAAGTTTTTACTAACGGTTCATAAAAGACTTCAGTAGCATAGCTGCACCACTTACTAAAGTGATCAAGAAAGACATTGGGTTGAAATGGGAGGAAAAGCAAGAAGAGGCATTCAAACTACACAAGGAAAAATTATCTCATGCACCTTTACTTGCTTTACCTGATTTTACTAAAACATTTGAAATTGAATGTGATGCTTTAGGTATAGGAAGAGGTCCTGTTCTTATGCAAGGTGGATGACCAATTGCATATTTCAGTGAGAAGCTTAATGGCACAGCTTTAAACTACCCTACTTTATGACAAGGAAATGTATGCATTAGTCCGAGCATTGGAGATGTGGCAACACTACCTTTGGCCTAAAGAGTTTGTGATTCACACTAATCATGAGTCCTTGAAGCATCTGAAGGGCCAACATAAGTTGAATAGGAGGCATGCACGATGGGTGGAGTTCATTGAGGCATTCCCATATGTCATCCGATATAAGCAAGGTAAGGAAAACATCGTCGCTGATACACTCTCTTGCAGGTATGCCTTGATTTCTACTCTTGATGCAAAATTGCTTGGTTTTGAACACATTAAAGAATTGTATCCATTAGACCAAGATTTCTGTGAAGAGTATAGGAATTATGAAGGCAAGACCATGGGTAAGTTCTTTAGACATGATGATTTCTTGTTTCAAGAGAATAAACTATGCGTGCCTAATTGCTCATTGCGAGACTTGTTAGAGAGGGAATCACATGGAGGAGGATTAATGGGACACTTTGGAGTCGCTAAGACAATAGCCATACTGCAAGAGCATTTCTTTTGGCCACACATGAAAAGAGATGGCACATTTTATTCCATGTCACAAAACAGATGATGCATCACACATTGCTAATTTGTTCTTTAGGGAGGTTGTAAGGTTACATGGGATGCCTAGGATAATCATTTCGGATCGTGATGCTAAGTTTTTGAGCTACTTTTGAAAGACTTTGTAGTGTAAATTAAGGACTAAGTTATTATTTTCTACTACCTGTCATCCACAAACTGATGGTCAAATCAAAGTAGTAAATAGGACTTTGACAACTTGTTGAGGGCTATCATTAAAAAGAATATCAAAACTTGGGAAGATTGGTTACCACATGTTGAATTTGCTTATAATTATACTGTTCATTCTGCAATGAGATTTTCACCTTTTGAAATTGTTTATGGTTTTAATCCTTTAACTCCATTAGATTTAACACCATTACCTTTGAAAGAGTGTGTTAATTTAGATGGCAAAAAGAAAGCTGAATTTGTCAAGTACATACATGAGAAGGCAAAGTTCAACATTGAGCATCGAATGGAGTAATATGCGAAACAAGCCAACAAGGGGCATCATAAGCTCATTTTTGAACTTGGAGATTGGGTTTGGTTGCACATGAGGAAAGAAAGATTTCCAGCACAAAGGCATTCTAAGTTGCTTTCAAGAGGGGATGGACCATTCCAAGTTCTTGAGCACATAAATGACAATGTATACTAGCTAGATTTGCCATGTGAGTATAATGTTAGAGCAACTTTCAATATTACTGATTTAACCCCTTTGATGTAGGTGATGATTTGAGGACAAATCATCCTCAAGAGGAGGGGAATGATGATAAAAGTATGGCAGATACGGCTGATCCAATTCAAATTCCAAGTGGTCCAATTACAAGAGCTAGAGCTAAAAGGTTCAAGGAGGCTTTCAATGGATTAATGCAAAGCATTTGGGTTAAGGAGTGCTTTAAAGGCCAAAATACTTGACTCAAGTGCAGATCAAGAGTGGATTTCGTTGGTCCAAGTAGTGGAGTAATTTCAACCTTTTTCTGAAGCTCATACACTTGGAAGGATTAATTTCAGCATTTTTATTGAAGCCTAAACACTTGGAAGGATTACTTTCAACGCAAGCATGTGGATTTGAGAGAATCAAGGAGATTAGATTTGACTGATTATTACCCAGCGAATTTGGGATAACTTTCCTTTTTTATGGGATTTAATCAGCCTTTTGGAATATATTTTCAGCAATTTGTCATTGGGCTGATTATTTCGCTACTTATTCTCTTGTAAAGGCTGGCATGCCATAATTACAGGGATTGCCTTCCTTTTGCTATTTGTTTCCTTTTTCAAATTGTAATAACTCAGCCTATATATATATATACCAAGGTTGAGAAGTTCAGATCAGTTTTCTAAATAAAAGTTGAGAGTTTTCTCTTTGGTTCTTTCTGAACTTATCAAAAACTTGTTCTTATGGCATTCATTTAACTTATCAAATGGTTCACAATCCCGTTTATGGCATCTACACATACTAAGATTCATGTTTTCTTATAAACATCGGGTTGAGGTTTTCATCTACAAAATTTGATCATAGAAAGGTCTTGGGAATCAATTTCGTTGATGGGCCTCATTATTCTTGGTGGGGTTCGCATCATCTCCATCTCCCTCTCACTCACTTTTTCCAACACTCACACATTCTCTCACCTTGTCCAACAAACTTTCTCTATTTCTCCTTACCTCTTTCTCTTTCTCTCTCTCTCTCCATCTCTAGATCTCTCCCTCTCAATCTCAGTCTCCAGAACCTCTCTTTCTCTCTCTCTCTCTCTCTCTCTCTCTCTCTCTCTCTCTCTCTCTCTCTTTCTATGTCTCTTAAACTTCTTTATCTTCCACTCTCTCCCTCTGAAGCATCACTTTATCTCCCTCTATCTTCTCTCTTCCTCTTGCTCTCTGTCTCTCTCTCCAAAACTTCTCTTTCTTTGTTTCATCCCCTCTCTCTCTTAAACTTCATTCTCTTGCACATTATCTCTAAAAAAAACTTCACTTTCTCTCTTTGACTGGCTGTCAGTCTCTCTCTACCTCTCTCTGTCTCTGTCTCTAAAACTTCTCTCTCTCCTACTCTTCAACTTCTTTCTCTCCCATTCTCTCTTCCAAAAACCTCTCTTTCTCTCTCTCAGTCCAACAATCTCTCTCTCTCTCTATTTTTTTTCTACATCTCTCCCTCTTAGTCTTTCTTTCCAAAACTTCTCTTTCTCTCAGTCTCTCCCTTTTGTGTATGAGAGAAGTTTCAATGAGTGGAAGATAGCATATGAAAGAAGTTTTAGAGTAGGAGAAAGAAAGTGAAGCTTTCAGGCAGGTGAGAGAGAGAGAGAGAAGATTTCAAGAGAGTGAGAAAGAAAGGGAAAGAGAGAGTAAGAGATAGAAAAACAGAGACAAAAAGTGATGCTTTTGAGAGAGAATGCGAGACATAGAAGTTTGGGACAGAGAGGGGGAGAGAGAGAAGTTTTGGAGAGAGAGATAGATAGAGAGCAAAGAGAGAAGATAGGGTGTGTGAGAGAGGTAGAGAAAGTCTGACATAGACAGAGAAAGAAACAGCATATGAGAGAAGTTTTAGAGAGAGCATGAGAGAGGGAGAGAGAAAGAGAGAGAAGTTTTAGGGAGAGAGAGCAAGAGAAAGTGAGGTTTTTCAAAGAGAGAGAGTGGGAAAGAGAGACAAAGAGAAGTTTTGGAGAGAAAGACAAAGAGGGAGAGCAGGAAACAGAAGATAGAGAGGGAGGGGGATGCTTTAGAAAGCATGAGAGAGAGAGAGAGAGAGAGAGAGAGAGAGAGAAAGAGTCAAGTTTTTGAGAGAAAGAGTGGGGGAGAAGGAAGTTTAAGGGAGACAGTTGGAGGGAAAATAATAAACAGGAATGCAAATCAAATATTGGAAATTTAAAGGAATGCAAATTAAAAACACAAATAGAAATTTCTGATGCACAGGATCCTCGTAAGATAAGTGTAGAGCATACTTAAATTTAAACTTTATTAAAGAGTGAAAATCTTACAGAAATACTGAGAGCTTTACAGAGGGACGAGAGAGATTTAGAGAAGTTTTTTGAGTTTCTAATTCACTCCTTTAAATTTCTCATATTTGATTTGCATTCCTGTTTATTATTTTCCTTTAATCAGAATTTTGTATATAAGAAATCCATCTATTTTAAACTATTATTCTCTCTATAATATCTTGTG
The DNA here is from genome assembly GCA_037013595.1 of Dicorynia guianensis. Taxonomy (NCBI): domain Eukaryota; kingdom Viridiplantae; phylum Streptophyta; class Magnoliopsida; order Fabales; family Fabaceae; genus Dicorynia; species Dicorynia guianensis. Next base: position 11,412,195 of record JASUAB010000015.1, read on the forward strand.
TCAAAATTACTGACACCCCCTATCTCTCTCTTGCTCAAACCAAGTTTTCTTTCTCTCATTCTCTTTAAAAACTTCTCTCTCCATCTAAATCTTCTCTTTCTCCCTCTCCCCTATCTCTTTGTCTAAATTTTCTCTCTCTCCCCCCTCACTTTGAAAGTTCTCTCTCACACTCACTCTTTTTATCTTTCTCTCTATGTCTGTCTGTCTATCTCTCTCTCCATAGCTTCCCTTTCTCTCAATAGCTCTCCCTCTCTCTCGTAGTCTGTCTAAATTTTCTCTCTCACACACTCTCTCTTTAAAACTTCACTTCCTTTCCCTCTCTCCCCAACATGTCGCTATCTCTCTCTAAAACTTTCTCTCTTTTTCTATGTAAAACTTTGCACTATCTCTCTATAAAAGTTCTCTTTTGGTCTTTCCCACACTCTCTCCCAAAAACTACATAGTCTCTTTCTCTCTCTGAAACTTGTCTCTCTCTCTTCCTCTGTAAAACTTCTCACTCTCTATCTAAAAGTTCTCTTTTTGTTTTTCCCTTTCTCTATAAAACTTTTCTTAGTCTCTCTCAAAAACTTTTTTTCTCTTTGTCTCTCTCTTTCTCTCTCTCTAAAACTTCTATTTCTGTCTTTCTATTCCACTTTATCTCTATCTCACTAACTCTTTGATGTGAACCCGCCAAGAATAATGAGACCTGTCAACGAAATTGATTCCCAAGACCATTCTACGATCAGATTTTGTAGGTGGAAACCTCGACCTGATGTTTATAAGAAAACACGAACCTTGGTATGTGTAGACGCCACAAACGGGATGGTGAACTATTTGATAAGTTGGATGAATGCCACAAGAACAAGTTCTTGATAAGTTCGGAAAGTTCTTTAAAGAACCAAAGAGAAAACTCTCAACTTTTATCTAGAAAACTGATCTGCACTTCTCAGCCTTGGTATACATATATATAGGCTGAGTTATTACAATTTGAAAAAGGAAACAAATAGTAAAAGGAAGGTAATCCCTATAATTATGGCATGCCAGCCTTTACATGAGAATAATTAGCTAAATAATCAGCCCAATGCAATAATTGTTGAAGATATATTCCAAAAGGCTGACCAAATCCCATAAAAAAGGAAAGTTCTCCCAAATTCGCTGGGTAATAATCAGCCAAATCTAATCTCCTTGATTCTCTCAAATCCACATGCTTGAGTTGAAAGTAATCCTTCCAAGTGTATGGGCTTCAATAAAAAGGCTAAAATTAATCCTTTCAAGTGTATGGCCTTTAGAAAAAGGCTGAAATTACTCTACCATTCGGACCAACGAAATCCACCCTCGGTCTGCACTTGAGTCTAAGTATTTGGGCCTTAAAAAGCACTCCTCAACCCAAATGCTCTGCATCAATCCATTGAAAGCCTCCTTGAACCTTTTAGCTCTAGCTCTTGTAACTGGATCACTTGGAATTTGAATTGGATCAGCTATTTCCACTATGCTTTTATCATCACTCTCCATCTCTCTCTCTCTCTCTCTCTCTCTCTCTCTCTCTCTCTCTGTCTCTCTAGCTCTAAAACTTGTCTCCCTCTCTCATTGAAACCTCTCTTTATCTAAAACATCTCTTTCCCTCTCTCTATCCATCTTTCTCACATTTACTCACTTTCTCTCTCTAAAACTACTCTCTCTCCAAAACTTCTCTCACACTCACACTATTTCTCTCTTTCTAGAAATTTTCTCTCTCTCTTTCTCCTTCTCACTCCAAAACCTCTCTCTGTGTCTCTAAAACTTCTACCCCTCTCTTGCTGAAACCTCTCTATCTAAATTTCTCTTTCCCTTTCCCTCCCTTTTTCTCTCATTTACTCACTTTCTCTCCCTAAAACTACTCTCTCTACTTAAAACTTCTCTATATCTCTCTCCAAAACTCCCCTTACTCTTTCTCTCTTGCTTGAACCAAGTTCTTTTTTTCTAAAACTTCTCTCTCTATACGAATCTTCTCTTTCTCTCTCTCCCTCCCCTCTCCCTCTCTCTAAAAGTTCTCTTACTGTCTCTTTCTCTCTTCCTATGCCTCTATCTCCCTCTCCAAAACTTCTATCTTGCTCTCTTTCTCTCTCTCTCCCCCCTCTGTCTCTTTGTCTAAAATTTCTCTCTCAATCTCTCTCTCCTAAAAACATCTCACTCCCTCTTATTCTCACTAAAATTCTCTCCCTCTCACTCCATCACCAGTCTCTCTCTCTAAAACATCTCTTTTGTCTCTCTCTCTCTCTTCTTTACTTTGAAAGTTCTCTCTCTCACTCACTTTCTCTTTTCCTTTCTCTCTGTCTATCCAAAGTTTCCTTTTCTCTGTCTATAGCTCTCCCTCTCTCTGTTTGTCCAAAATTTCTCTCTCACACACACTCTCTCTCTAAAACTTTACTACCTTTCCCTTTCTCCCTAACACGTCTCTTTCTGTCTCTAAAACTTCTCTCTCTTTTTCTTTGTAAAAGTTCTCAATCTCTCTCTAAAAGATCTCTTTTCTTCTTTCCCTCTCTTTCTCTCCTTAAAACTTCTTAGTCTCTTTCTTTGAAACTTGTGTTTCTCTCTCTCTCTCTCTCTCTCTCTCTCTCTCTCTCTCTCGCTGTGTCTCCCCCTTTATAAAACTTCTCACACTCTCTTTCTAAAAGTTCACTTTTTCTCTTTCCCTCTTTCTCTCCCTAAAACTTCCCTTACTCTCTCTCTCTATGAAACTTGTCTTCTCTCTTTCCCTCTCCCTGTAAAACTTCTTCCTCTCTTTGTCTCTCTCTATGTCTCTCTCTCCCCCACTCTAAAACCTCTCTCTCTTACTCTCTTTCTATCTCTCTCTATCTATCTCCCTCCCTCCCCTCTTATTCACTTTCTTTCTCTCTAAAACTTTTATCTCTCTAAAATTACTCTCTCACTCTCTTTAAATCTTCTCTCTTTTTCTCTCTCCCCCTCTCTCTAAAGCTACTCACTCTATTTCTCTCTCTAAAACAACTCCCTCTATCAAATTTCTCTCTCTCACACTCTCCCTCTAAATTTTCACCCAATCTCTCTTTCTCTCTCTTGCTCTCAACCCCATCTATCACTCTGTCCCTCTCTCTCTATGCCCCCTCCCTAACACTCATTCTCTCTCTCTCTCTCTCTCTCTCTCTCTCTCTCTCTCTCTCTCTCTCTCTCTCTCTCTCTCTCTGTGTCTGTCTCTCTTTTAATCCCCCTCTCCCATACCCTCCCTTTCTCTCTCAATTCCCCTCCCCCATACCATCTCTGTTTCTCTCTCTTCTCTTTTCTCTCTTCTTTCTTTCTTACTCTCTCTGTCTCCCTCTTTTCAACACTCTCTCTCTCTCTCTCTCCATCTCCGTATTCTCTCTTTCTCTCTCCTACCGACACATCCCTCTTTGTCTACCTCTCTATCTGTCCTTGTATCTCTCTAGCTCTCTCTTTATCTATCTCTTTCCATCTCCTTAATACTCTCTCCCACCAAAGCGACTTTCTCTATCTCTCTTCCTTTCTCTCTCTTCCTACCATGCCTCTCTCCATTTGTTTCTCTTGCTCTCCCCCTAACACATTTCTTTCTTTCTCTTGCTTACTCCTTTCTTTATATCCCTCCCTAACACACACTCTCTCCATCTCTTCCTAACCTTCTCTCTTTCTCTATCTCCATCTCCTTCCAAACTTCTCTTTCTCTCTCCCCAATATTTTCTCTCCCTATCTCTTTTTTCTCTCTCTCACTTCCTCCCCAACATGTACTTTCTCTTTCTCTCCTCTTAATTGTTCTCTCTCACTCGTTCTCTGTCTCTCTTTCTGTTCCTCTCTTCCTTACCCTCTCTCTCTCTTTGTCCCACTATCTCTCTATCAATCTATCTGTCTATCTCTCTTTGTTTCCCTCTCTCTCTAATAGGCCTCTCTCTTTCCCTCTGTCCCTCCATTTTGCCTTTCTCTATCTCTGTCTCTCCCTCTCTCTCCAACCCCTCTCCCTTTTTTTAATCCCATAGGCATTACAGAGGAAGAGAGACAGACAAAGAGAGAAAGACAAGATTCAGAGAGAGAAAGAGACTATGAAGTTTTTGGGAGAGAGTGTGGGAAAGAGCAAAAGAGAACTTTTATAGAGAGATAGTGCAAAGTTTTACATAGAAAAAGAGAGAAAAGTTTTAAAGAGAGATAGAGACATGTTGGGGAGAGAGGGAAAGGAAGTGAAGTTTTAAAGAGAGAGTGTGTGAGAGAGAAAATTTAGACAGACTAAGAGAGAGAGGGAGAGCTATTGAGAGAGAAAGGGAAGCTATCGAGAGAGAGATAAACAGACAGACATAGAGAGAAAGATAAAAAGAGTGAGTGTGAGAGAGAACTTTCAAAGTGAGGGGGGAGAGAGAGAAAATTTAGACAAAGAGATACATGGAGAGAGAGAAAGAGAAGATTTAGATGAAGAGAGAAGTTTTTAGAGAGAATGAGAGAAAGAAAACTTGGTTTGAGCAAGAGAGAGTGTGTGAGAGGAGTTTTGGAGAGAGATATAGAGAACTTTTAAGCAAAGAGAGTAGTTTTAGAGAGAGAAAGTGAGTAAATTAGAGAAAAACAGGGAGAGAAAAGGAAAGAGAAGTTTTAGATATAGAGAGGTTTCAACAACAGAGGGGGGGGGGAAGTTTTGGAGATAGTGAGAGAGATATTTTGGAGAGAGGGAGAAAGAGAGAGATAGAAGTTTGAGAGAGAGAGAGTGTGAAAGGAGTTTTGGACAGAGAGAGAAAGTGAGTGAATTAGGAGATAAAGGGAGAGAAAGGAAAAGAGATGTTTTAGATAGAGAGAGATTTTAGTGACAGAGAGGGGAAGAAGTTCTAGAGACAGATTTTAGAGAGAGAGAGAGAGAGAGAGAGAGAGAGAGAGAGAGAGAGAGAGAGAGAGAAATGTTTTAGAGTGAGTGAGAGAGAGAAAGAGAGAGAGAGAAGTTTAAGTAAGAGCTTTAGAGAGAGCAGAGAAAGAGATGTTTACATAGAGGGGGACAAAGAGAGATATAAAGAGAAGTTTTAGAGAGAGAGAAAGAGAAACATGTTGGTGGAGGAGAGAGAGAGTGTGTTGAGGGGTAAGAGAGTTTTTGTGTACGTTGGGGAGAGGGTGGGAGGGGGGAGAGAGAGAAAGAAAAGGGAGAGTGAGAGCAAGTGAGAAAGGGAGAGAGAGAGAGAGACGTGTTGCAACGAGAGATAGAAAGGGAGATACAGAAAGAGAAGTTTTAGAAAGAGAACATGTGTATGTTTTTGTGTGTGTGTGTGTGTGAGAGAGAGAGAGAGAGAGAGGGAGGCAGAGCAAAAGAGAGTTAGAAAGTGAGAGAGGGAAAAAGAGAGAGGGACTTGCTGGAGAGAGATGAGTTCCAAGGAGAGAGAGAGTGATACGTTGGAAAGAGAAAGAGAGTGAATTTTAGGGCCAGAGAGAGGGTACTAAGGGGAGACAGAGAGAGAGAGATAAAGGGAGAGAGAGATGGAGACAGAGCAAGAAAGAAAGTGAGAGAAAAAGGGTGAGAAAGGGAGGGAGGAAGAGAGAGAGAGAGAGAAAGAAAGAGAGAGTGTTGCAAGGGAGAGAGAGATGGAAGTTTTAGTAGAGAAAGAGAGCATGAGACAGAGAGGGGCAGAGAGAGAAGTTTTGGAGAGAGAGATAGATAGAGAGCAAAGAGAGAAGATAGAGTGTGTGAGAGAGGTAGAGAAAGTCTGACATAGACAGAGAAAGAAACAGCATATGAGAGAAGTTTTAGAGAGAGCATGAGAGAGGGAGAGAGAAAGAGAGAGAAGTTTTAGGGAGAGAGAGCAAGAGAAAGTGAGGTTTTTCAAAGAGGGAGAGTGGAAAAGAGAGACAAAGAGAAGCTTTGGAGAGAAAGACAAAGAGGGAGAGTAGGAAAGAGAAGATAGAGAGGGAGGGGGATGCTTTAGAAAGCATGAAAGAAAGAGAGAGAGAGAGAGAGAGAGAGAGAGAGAGAAGATCTGGAGAGAGAGAGAGAGAGAGTCAAGTTTTTGAGAGAAAGAGTGGGGGAGAAGGAAGTTTAAGGGAGACAGTTGGAGAGAGAGACAGAGAGGGAGAGCAAGAGAGAGAAGATAGAGAGAAAGACAAAGAGAGAGAGAGAGAGAGAGAGAGAGAGAGAGAGAGAGAGAGAGAGAGAGAGAGAGAGAGGCATACAGAGAGAGTGGGTGTAGAAGGAAGTTTCAGAGGAAGAGTGGATAGAGACAAGTTTCAAAGAGAGAGACAGTGTATGAGGAGTAGTTTTAGAGGAGCAGGAGGGGAGAGAGAGAGAGTGAAGCTTTAGGGAGGGTGAAAGAGAGAGGTTTTCTAGAGAATGTGAGAGAGAGAGAGATAGACATACCGAGAGAGGAAGTGATGTTTTTGAGAGAGTGCGAGAGAAAGAAGTTTAAGAGAGAGAAAGTGAGAGAGAGGGTAAGAGAATTTTGGAGAGAGAGACAGAGATAGAGAGAGCAAGAGAGAGAAGATAGAGAGAGAGTGTGAAAGAGGTGAAGAGAAGGAGCAATATAGAGAGAAAAATAGCATATGAGAGCAATTTTAGGGAAAGCATGAGAGAGAGAGTGAGTGCTAGAGAGAGAGAAAGAGAAGTTTTAGGGAGAGCGAACGAAAGAAAGTGAAGTTTTTCAAAGAGGGAGAGGGAGACAGAGAGAAAGAGAAGTTTGGAGAGAGAGAAACAGAGTGGGGGAGTAGGAGAGAAAAGATAGAGACAGATAGAAGAAGAGAGAAAGTGAAGTTTTTGAGAGAGAGACACAGAGAGACAGAGAGAGAAAGAAAGAAAAGTTTTGGAGAGAGAGAAAGAGATAAAGAACAAGAGAGAGAAGATAGAGAGAGTGTGAGAGAGAGAGGTTGAGAGAGAGAGTGGCATAGAGAGAGACATCATGTGAGAGAAGTTTCAAACAGAGCACAAGAGAGAGAGAAGTTTTAGGGAGAGAGAACGAGAGAAATTGAAGATTATTAGAGAGGGAGAGGTAGAGGAAGAGAAAGAGAAAGAGAAGTTTTGGAGAGAGAGACGGAGAGGACAAGCAGGAGAGAGAGGATAGGGAGAAATAGATAGAAGAAGAGAGAAAGTGAAGTTTTGAGAGAGGTAGGAGAGAAAGAAGTTTAAGAGAGAGAGAGAAAGAGAGAAGTTTTAGGAAGAGAGCGAGAGAGGGAGAGGGATGCTCTAGAAAGAATGAAAGGAAGAGAGACAGAGAGAGAAAGAGAAGATTTGGAAAGGGAGAGAGAAGGAGAAGTTTTAGAAAGAGATTGTGAAAGAGAGGGGCAGACAGAAAGAGATAGAGGGAAAGAGAGAGATAGACAAAGAGAGAAAGTGATGTTTTTGAGAAAGAAAGTGGGAGAGAAAGAAGTTTAAGACAGAGAGATAGAGGGAGAGAGAAACAAAGAGAAGTTTTAGAGAGAGATAGAGACAAAGAGTGAGAGAGAGAGGAGGGAGAGAGAAAGAGAAGTTATGGAGAGGGAGACAAGGATGGAGAGCAAGAGGGAAAAGATAATGAGAGAGAATGAAGTTTTTAGGAGAGCAAGAGAGAAAGAAATTTTAGAGAGAGCAAGAGGGAGAGAGAGAAGTTTTGGAGAGGGAGGGGGAAGCTTTAGATAGAATGACAGAAATAGAGACAGAGAGAAAGAGAAGTTTTACAGCAAGGCTGGGAGTGATACAGATATAGAAAGTGAAGTTGTTAAGAGTGAGAGTGGGAGAGAAAGAAGTGTAAGAGAGAGAGGGGAAGAGAGTGAAAGAGAAGTTTTGGAGAGAGAGATAGAGAGGAAGAGTAGGAGAGAGATTATAGAGAAAGGAAAAGAGAAGTTTTTAGAGGGAGTCTATAGGAGAGAGAAAGAGAAAAAGAGAGAGAAAAGTTTTAGAGAGAGACTTTGGGAGAGAGAAACAAATAGACTAAGAGATAAGAGGGACAGAAAGTGAAGATTTGGAGAGAGAGAGAGAGAGGTGTTAGACAGAGACTACAAGACAGAGAGATAGATCGACTGATAGACAAACACAAAGAAAGAGAGGAGAAGATTAAGAGGGAGTTGTAGACATAGAAAGAGAGAGAGAGAGAGAAGTCTTAGAGCAACATGAAAAGAAGGTTTTAGAGAGAAAGGGAGAGAGAGAGAGAGAGAGAGTGTGTGTGTATGTGTTGAGCAGAGAGAGAAAGAGAGATAGAGTTAGTAAGAGACAAATTTTGCACAAAGAAAGAAGTTTTAGAGCAAGAGTGAGAGACGGAGGAAAGTTTTAGGGAAAGCAAGTGACAAAGACGTTTTAGAAAGAACCAGAGAGTGAGAACATTTATATAGAAAAAGATAGAGAGAGAGAGAGAGAGAGAGAGAGAGAGAGAGACAGAGAGCATTGTAGTGAGTGAGCGAGACAGAGTGCATATGATAGAGGTTTCACAAAGAGAGACAGCATATGACAGAAGTTTTAGAGGAGGAGAGAGAAAGAGAGTTAGTGAGAGAGAGAAGTTTTAAGGAGGGCACTAGAGAGAGGGAAACTTTAGAAAGAATGAGAGAAAGAGAACATTTGGAGAGAGAGAGAGAAAAAGAAGTTTTATAGAGAGACTGTAAGAGAGAGGGAGAGACAAAGAGATAGACAGACTGGCTGAGAAAGTGAAATTTTTGAGAAAGAGTGTGGGAGAGAAAGAAGTTTAAGAGAGACAAAGGAGAGAGTAGCAGAGAGAGATAGAGATAGAGATAGAGGGAAAGAAAGAGAGAGAGAGAGAGAGATAGACAAAGAAAGTGATGCTGTTGATAGAGAGATTTGGAGAGGGAGATAGACAGAGAAAGTGAAGCTGTTGAGAGAGAAAGGGATGGAGAAGTTTGAGAGAGAGAGATAGAGGGGAAGAGAGTGGTAGAGAAAGAGACAGACAAAAAGAGAAAGTGAAGACATTGTGAGAGAGAGTGGGAGAGAAAGAAGTTTGAGAGACAGAGAGGGAGAAAGAGAGAGAGTGAGAAAAAGAAGCTTTGGGGAGAGTCACTAAGAGGGAGAGCAAGAGAGAGAAGAAAAGAGTGAGAGAAAGAGCAAGGGAGAGAGTGTGAGAGTGCAACATAGAGAGAGAGTAAAGTTTTAGGGAGAGCAAGAGAGAGTGAGGTTTTAGAGAGAGCAAAAGAGAGAGAGGGAGTGAAAGAGTGTGCATGAACCTTCAAACAGCAGAGGGAAAGAGAAATGTTAGAGAGAGAGAAATTTTAGAAAAAGATAGAGAGAAATGGAGTTTTCAAAAGGAGTGAGGGGGAGAGAGAAAGTGAGAGGGAGGGAGGGATAGTCCTACACAGGTTCTCAAATTATCCTTACTACACCACACTTGGCTAGTAAAGGATTTTAATTTGAGTAAGAGAGTTTCAAGCCTTATACAGAAACAAAGGCTTCTCAAAGACTAGCCTTACTTTGCTCTTGTCTAATCTATAGGTGAACAACATCTGGGTAGAGGACTTTATGCATGCAATAGTGAAAAGATGAGTGTTGAGTAATCTATCTTGTGCACATGTACAAGTAGGAAATAAACATGCAATGACAAATAAGTAGCAACAATCAAGATGCAAAAGTGTTCCCCATGGCATCTAAAAGGGTGAATTCTAGGTTTTCTTTTTGATCCAAAGGTTAAGGTTGCACCTCTTGAGTGGGTTAGCTCTAGATTTCAACTAACGTGATAGGTAGGTTCTAAATTCTTACATTGGGTTCCCAAATTATCCTCACACTTGATTAGTAGAGGCACCTAATCCTTGCCCATAATAGGCCACAGACAGAAAGACTTCAATTTGAGTGGGGGATTTTTTGAGTGCCTACATGGAGACAAAGGTCTCTTCAAGTCTAACCCTACATTTTCCGCTCTAGCCCAAAAGGGTGACCTATGTGGCCCAACTATAGGGCACAGGGGTCATCACCCCTCTTTCTATAGTGTGTGGAAGTGAGAGTGCATGTGTGTGAGGGGAATGAAACTAACACTTACAAGAACCTACACCACAAGAGAAAGACTGTACAAATAGGAATGCCAAAGAAATTGTTGAAGATAAAACATTCTTGCACAAGAAGGTAGAAAGTGCACCTTGTGTCTTGGTATCTTCACAATTTATATGAAAAAGCTATAATTACCAAATACACAAAGCATGAAAAGATGAGACCACAAAACAAAACCACAAATCTGAAGCATGACAATTGCAAATTATAGTACCACAATACGACATAAAATTGACCTGCATGGCTTAACCCTCTAAAAGTGTCCTTAGTAGAGTCGCCAAGCTGTCACGACATCCACGTGATGCAGGTAAAAAAATTTATTTTTTTGTATATATCCTTTTGTGAAAAAAGAAAAGGGATGGATAGCATTATTTGTAAAATGGGAGAAATGGGGTTTAAAAGAAAAAAGGCAGTTGTCATTAATCTAAAATCTTAGTAAGATCGGACACCTTTATATTAAAAAAAATAGTCTGTGTTTTTTTTTAAAAAAAGGGTTCAGAGGTTGATTATGTGAAAGAAAAATATTAGTACCCTACAACACCCTTTCGTTGCCATGTTGATTTTATGCCATTTATACTTGCAATAAATTTTGTCTATACTTCCTTAATATATATATATATATATCTAAATTATAAAGGTTGAATAATTTGATCTTTATATTGCCAATTTTTGAAAAAGATAGGCCTGTCCTTTTTAGGTGGGGAACTACTTTAAGATTATGGGAATAAATGCATTTGCCTTTGCTTCCCTAACTTCCTTTAGTAAAAAAAAAAAAAGTATGAATTTTTGGTAAATTTTAGGACTCTCTTACTAATAAGCTTTTTAAGGATTATTGATATAGATTCATCCCTCTTCAGGTAGGGATCTAATCAAGTTATAAGAAAAAAAAATACTTTTCCTTTGTTTCTCATAACTTTTCTTAGAAAGCTTAATTGGATGATTTCTTGCAAAGTATTTGAGTTTTAATGAACATTAAAATAGACCATTCCCCAGGCAAGGCCTATATAAGTTATAAAATAAATGCCTTTGCCTTTATTTCTACAACTTAAAAAAATTTGTTTTGCAAAAGAATGGTACAAAAAAAAAAAGAAATTTTCTCATATTTTTATTTTTTATATATATTCACTTTTATTATTATATTTATTTTTTTATCATTATTTTTTTTAATGAAACAGACCAGCACTTTTCTGTTAGAAATGGCCAAAATGCAAATGGACATGATGCCCCGTTGAACCTAGCTAGCTAGCTAGCTAAGTGGTTAGTTCCCACAACACAATCAACCATGCACTGAGAGATTGATGATAAAACTTACTATCCTCCTAACTCAAGGCATCTAAGTTTATGGCTAGTGTATAGAAAGGTAAAAGAAATAAAAACAAACCAACCAGAAGGTACCAAGCTCCAATGGCCACCTCCAAATGCACGAAATAGGTCAGCTTGTAAGGAACAGAATCGGGCTGAATTATTTTGACATAGTGCTCTAAAGTCTTCTCCTTTGTTTCAACTACTCCTTTATTCACCCCTTTTGGAAACAAGGCAAGTCTTACCACTCCACTTCAATGCTCTCCACCACGTTTTTGGGTTTACACTGCTTGTGCACATTTGTCTCTGATTTTGTGGGTGGCTGTGAGTGGTCCTTGGCACTACTGAGTGTCGGAGGGTTGTACTGGGATGCTATAGGTACTGCAATTATGGAGGATTCTTCTTATATTTATATACTCTATTTTTTTGTTCTTGGACGGGCCCTTTCTAGTTTTGAGCTCTCCTTGTTTTTGAAGACTCTCAACCAGGAGAAAAACTCTCTTTCAATTCCTTCACTTCCACTGATGTGAGCACAAGCATCAATGGCAAGAGGAGAGGAGCATCGGATAAGCTAACATTACCTCAAGGACCAATTACAAGATTGAGGGCCAAAAAGTTCAAGGAATCACTTCAAACTTATATGGGCAGAATGTTAGAAGGAATGGAAGCTCAAGATGCAATGAAGGCCAGTGGAGCTTCACCTAATCAAATTCGGCTGAATTTGCAAGATGGGTCCAACTTATGTTTAATTCATCATTCCAAGTTTATAGATTAGATTTTAGGCAGTTCACTACTTGCAATTTGCATTTGGGTTTTTTTTTTTTTTGTTGGGAGGCCCAATTTATAGGTTAACCTAATAGTTTAGGTTCTTTGAACTTGTGGAGGTATAAATATCTAAGTACATGTACGAGGATATAGAATGAAAAAAAAAATTGTTTTGGAGTTTTATACTCTTTGTTCAAGGCTTAGTTTGAATCTCTATTGCATCAAAAATTGAACTTCATCAGGTACTTACATCCTAGTAAATTTCTGTTCTTGATTTCTTAATCAACCAATTACTTGCGTTTCCATTTGCATTAGTCATTTCGGGGTTCATTAGGTAGAGCGTTCTCTGTCTTTTCTTGTTCCCTATCAATTGTTTATTTGGGGTTTCTGGATTATAAATATCCTTGGGGTTCCGCATCATTTGGTATCAAAGCCAGATTAGGGTGAATTCAACTAGAACCAGATCTGGGTATAGAGTGCATATTGTGGCTGGTTTGATTGTTTGGGATTTGATTTTGATTTTTTTTTTTAATATTTTGGTGTTATTTGCTGTTTATCCTATATTAAAAAAAATTGTGCCACTGTTAAAAATAATATATTTGTGCTGCTGTTAAAAAAAAAAAAAGAAAAAAGGAGCAAAATTGAAAGAGTTGCAGTTAAAAGAAGAAAAGCACCACAGAAATGTTTAATCTGGTTAGCAGCAAGTTCTTTGAACTTGTACACTTTTTTGGGGGGGGGGGGGAGAATTAAGGGTATGATTAAAATTAGGAAACCTATTTAATTTCTTTCCTTTGTGTCTTTTTATCTTTTTACATCAAAATTGATTTTTCCACTAAGGAAACATCAATTTCTGCATTTCTGCATTAGTTTGTCTTTTTCCTTCAAATCTAAGTTGCTATTTTTGGTTTCTCCTGCTCTTGCTTCCATATACACCATAATTAACAATTTGATTCTTGTTAATTCAATATCTGTATTTTTGGCAGCAAACTCTTCATATCTTGCATGCTCATTTCAATTTATTTATTTTGGTATATTTGCTTCTAGTTTTTGTGCCTGTCTTCCTTGCTAAATGTTTTCATTGCAATCCTAGTATTAATTTGCTATTTGTGAGTATTTTGATTTGAGGATTAATTCGAAAGTGCAATTGAGAACAACAAGTTTGAGTGGTAAAAGGCTTGCGTGTATGAGCTTAAAGAGGAAAAAAGCCAACAATTGTGTGAAACACAAGTGGAGTGCCATCTTTTGAGTGAAACACGTGAGGGAGTGTTTTGTGAGGTTGTTTTACTAACATTTCTTGCAGGTTCATAAAATGAGTGATCCTTCAACAAGGAGGGAGGGTAAAGAGCCATCAGATGATGAAGTTAACATGACTCCAAACATGACATTGATGTATAGGGCCTTTACTAGTCAATTTCAAAAGTTGAATAGTAGGCTAGATGAGTTGGATGAATGGAAGAGGGAGTTGTCACAAAGCTTGCCAAGGAATGGTAGACGAATTAATGATGGGAATAGGCATCAAAATGAGTTTGATCAGGGGCTGTTTGAAAATGAATTTGAAGAGGGAAGCTTGACTCGAAATAGAAAGGGCGAAGTTAGAATAGAAAATAGGAGGGATAGTAATCTAAATACTATCAAGATGAATATACCTCCATTCAAGGGTAGAAATGATGCTAAAGTGTACTTGGAGTGGGAGAGAAAAGTGGATTTGATATTTGCTTGTCACAACTATTCTAAAGAGAAGGAGGTAAGGTTGACTGCAATAGAATTTTCAGATTATGCTTTAGTTTGGTAGGATGAATTAGTATAGTCTAGGAGGAGAACTGGTGAATGTCCTATTGAGAACTGGGATGAGATGAAGAGAGTAATGAAGAAGCAATTTGTGCCTTCTTATTACTATAGAGAGTTGCACCAGAAGTTGCATAAGCTTACTCAAGGGTCAAAATCAGTGGAAGATTACCATAAGGAGATGGAGATGCTCTTGATTAAAGCTAACATTGAGGGGGATAGATATGTGACAATGGTTAGGTTTATAGGAGGTCTGAACAAGGAGATAGCTGATGTAGTGGAGTTGCACCATTACATTGAGATGGAGGACCTAGTTAACATGGCCATGAAGGTGGAGAGACAACAAAAACAAAGGGGAGCAGCCAAGTCATTTTCGAATTCCAGCAGCAAATGGAGTTCAAAATGGAACAAATATGATGAGAAGAAGAAGGAGAAAGCCATTGATTCCAAGGAAAAGGGGCTGGATGCAAACAAAAACAAGGACAAGAGTACTTCAACTCAAAAGGGTACTTCTGATTGTTTTTCAAAAACCTCTAAACATAGAGATATAAAGTGTTTTAAGTGTCAAGGTTATGGTCATTATGCATCTGATTGTCCTAATAGAAAGTCCATGTACATAAAGGTGATGAGATTGTTTCCAAATCTGAAAATGATAATGATTGTGACGGGAATGGTAGTGAGAGTAGCATGCCACCTTTAGAGGAATGTTGATTGAGATGTTGAATATGCTGCTCATGGTGAATCTCTTATTGCTAGGTGTGCATTGAATCTGAATTTTAAAGAAGAAAGCTTAGAACAAAGAGAAACTATATTTTGCACTAGATGTTTAGTTGGCGTCAAAGTTTGTAGCATGATTATTGATGGGGATAGTTATGCTAATGTGACTACCACCACTTTGGTGCATAAATTGGGGCTGAAATGTATTAAACACCTTACTCCTTATAGGTTACATGGTTGAATGATGGTGGAGAAGTGAAAGTTACTAGGCAGGTTGTGGTAGCTTTTACTATTGGGAAGTATATTGATGAAGCTGTGTGCGATGTAGTACCCATGCATGCTAGTCATTTATTGTTGGGGAGACCTTGGCAATTTGATAGGTGTGTGATGCATGATGGGTATAGAAATAGATACTCCTTTGAGCATGATGGCAAGAAAATCACTTTGACACCTTCATCACCTAAAGATCAGGTTAAGCTTCAACAATTAGCTTGTGGGAGTTCAGGTAGTGAGGTGAAAAAGAATAATAAAAGAACAAAGGCCATGAGAGAGAAGAATAAAGATAAAGGCCCAATGTTGAGTGACTACACAAGTGAGGAAAAGAAAGTGAGATGTGTAGAAGAGAATAAGTTAGTGAGTGATAAAAAGAAAAAGAGTGAAAAGAAAGGAAAAGAGAGGAGTGAAAAAGTTCAAAAACAACCTTGTTTCTATGCAACCTTGGACAGACATATCCATGGACTTTGTTTTGGATTTGCCTAGGACTAGAAGGGTAGGGATAGCATATTTGTTGTTGTGGATAGATTTAGTAAGATGGCTCATTTCATTGCTTGCCATAAGACTGATGATGCAACAAATATTGCTGACCTTTTCTTTAGGGAAGTGGTTTGGCTTCATGGTGTGCCAAGAACCATTATTTCAGATAGAGATGTTAAGTTCCTAAGTCATTTTTGGAGAGTGTTGTGGGGAAGGTTAGGTACTAAACTTTTGTTTTCTACTACATGTCACCCATAAACTGATGGACAAACTAAAGTAGTGAATAGGACTTTAGGAACCTTGTTACATGCTATCATTGGTAAGAATTTGAAAACTTGGGAGGCTTGTTTGCCATTTATTGAGTTTTCATATAATTGTGCTATATATTCTTCCACAGGTTTTTCACCATTTGAGATTGTGTATGGTTTTAATCCATTGATTGTGTTAGATTTAATACCTTTGTCTTTGAGTGAAATTGCTAGCTTAGATGGAAAGAAAAAGGCAAAAATGGTTAAAACAATACATGAGAAAGTATGTGAGCAGATTGAGAAGAAGAACCGCATGTATGTGCAACATGCCAATAAGGGTTGTAAGTAGGTTATCTTTGAACCAGGAGATTGGGTTTGGTTAAACATGTGAAAGGAGAGGTTTTCATAGCAAAGGAAATCGAAGCTTGATGCAAGGGGTGATAAACCATTCCAAGTCTTGGAGCGCATCAATGATAATGCATACAAGATAAACTTACTAGGTGAGTATAATGTAATTGCTACTTTCAATGTTTCAGACCTATCTCTTTTTGAACTTGATTCAGATTCGAGGACAAATCCTTTTGAGGAGGGAGGGAATGATGTGAGCACAAGTGATGCGAACCCTGCTAAGAATAACGAGACCCGTCAACGAAATTGATCCCCAAGACCACTCTACGATCAGATTTTTGTAGGTGAAAATCTTGACCCGATGTTTATAAGAAAACACGAACCTTGGTATTTGTAGATGCCATAAACGGGATGGTGAACCGTTTGATAAGTCAGATGAATGCCACAAGAATAAGTTCTTGATAGGTTCGGAAAGCTCTTCAAAGAACTAAAGAGAAAACTCTCAACTTTTATCTAGATAACTAATCTGAACTTCTTAGCCTTGGTATACATATATATAAGCTAAGTTATTACAATTTGAAAAAGGAAACAAATAGCAAAGGAAGGTAATCCCTATAATCATGGCATGCCAACCTTTACATGAGAATAATTAGCCAAATAATCAGCCCAATGCAATAATTACTGAGAATATATTCCAAAAGGCTGACTAAATCCCATAAAAAAGGAAAGTTATCCCAAATTCGCTGGGTAATAATCAGCCAAATCTAATCTCCTTGATTCTCTCAAATCCACATGCTTGAGCTGAAAGTAATCCTTCCAAGTGTATGGGCTTCAATAAAAAGGCTAAAATTAATCCTTCCAAGTGTATGGGCTTTAGAAAAAGGTTGAAATTACTCCACCACTTGGACCAACGAAATCCACCCTTGGTCTGCACTTGAGTCTAAGTATTTGGGCCTTAAAAAGCACTGCTCAACCCAAATGCTCTATATCAATCCATTGAAAGCCTCCTTGAACCTTTTAGCTCTAGCTCTTGTAATTGGACCACTTAGAATTTGAATTGGATCAGCCGTATCTGTCATGCTTTTATCATCAACAAGCATGGATGGCGAGAGGAGAGGAGCAATAGATGACCTAACATTACCTCAAGGACCAATTACAAGATTGAGGGCCAAAAAGTTCAAGGAATTACTTCAAACTTATATGGGTAGAATGTTAGAAGGAATGGAAGCTCAAGATGCAATGAAGGTCAATGGAGCTTTACCAAATCAAATTGGGCTGAATTTGCAATATGGGTCCAACCTATGTTTAGTTCATCATTCCAAGTTAATAGATTAGTTTTTGGGTAGATCACTACTTGTAATTTGCATTTGGGCTTGTTTTTTTTTGTTGGAGTGCCAAGTTTAAGGCCTAACCTAATAGTCTAGGTTATTTGAACTTGTGGAGGTATAAATACCTTAATACATGTTCGAGGATCAAAAGAGAATGAAAACAAAAATTGTTTTGGAGTTTTACTCTTTGTTCAAGCTTGCTTTAATCTCTATTGCATCAAGAATTGAACTTCATCAAGGTACTTACATCCTAGTGAAATTTCTGTTCTTGATTTCTTAATCAACCAATTATTTGCATTTCCATTTACATTAGTCATTTGGGGGTTCAATAGGTTGGGAGTTCTCCATCTTTTCTTGTTCCCTATCAATTGTATGTTTGGGGTTTCTGAATTATAAATATTCTTGAGGTTCTGGATCATCCACCTTTTTTATAGCTGAAATTGCACACTGGTTTTACACCATACTATGGGTCACTGTCCTCTTCATTCTAGTGTCACCTTTGTTCTTCCTTACTCAAGCCCTGTTCCTTACTGTTGCTCTCTATTTTCCACTATCCTTCATGCATCCATCAACTACCACTTTTATGCTGCATTTCGGCTGTCTTTTCTCCCGTGCAAGTGGGAGTTGATGGGTGTTTAAAGGGTGGTGGTGCTCTACTCTGTAACTGTTGTCCATGCAGCTGCCATTCTGCACCTTCTTGCTGCAGCAGTTGGTGATGCTTCAATGAGGGTGGTGCAGTTTGTGCACCCTCGTCACTTCATTCTGTTGCTGTCTTGTAGTTGTGCACTGCTCTGCGATTGCTGTCCTGCAGCTTGTGCGCCGTTTTACAGCTTCTTACTGCCCCTTCTCTTGTTGCAGCCGCTGGTGAGATTTAATGGTTGCAGTGCAGTAGCTCTTGAGGGTGCATAGTTCGGTCTTCAGGGTGGAGTTGGGGTTCAGTTTGTTCTTGAGGGGAGGCACCGACTTCTCAAAGAAAAGGGGCAGTTTGGTTAAGCCAAGGATCTGAGCCCCCTCTTCCTTTTTTACTACATACATGTATATATTTTTAGGTTCTTTCATTTTTACTTTACTTTACTTTTGTTTTGTTTATTTCTTTATATTTATTTTTCTTTATTTTTTATTTTATTATTATTTTAAAAAAACTTATTTATTTAAAATTTAAAACAAAAGAAGGGTACACATGGGTAAAATCAAGAAACTAGCTAATAACATAACAAGTTTTGTTATTATTATTATTATTATTATTATTATCATTGTTATTTTAATTATCAAATAAATTAATTACTCAAAAATATTTTTTTATTTTTTATTTATTAAAAAAATTCTAATAGAAGTTATTTTGGGTTCTAGATGAAATTTGTTGTCTACAGTAGAGAGAGTGAGAGAGAAAATGGTGGGGGGAAAGAGTGAGGGAGATTGTTAGGCAGAGAGAGATAGAGAGTGTTAGGGAGCACAAGAGCGAAAGGGAGAGAAAAAGAGTGTTGGGATGGGGGAGAGGGAGAGGGAGAAAACTTTTAGTGAAAGTGCCATGGAGAGGTTTGGAGATAAAGGGAAAGGGCCAGTGTGTGTGTGATAGGGAGAGAGATAGAGTTAGTAATAGACAAATTTTAGACAAAAAGAGAAAGAGAGAGAGACAGAAGTTTTAGAGAGAATACAAAAGAAGTTTTAAATAAATAGAGAAGTTTAAGATAGAGGCAGAGAGAGTGAGGTGTTGGGTTGAGTGAGAGCAAAAGAGAGAGAGTAGGAGAGAAAGAGAAGTTGTAGAAAGAGTGAGTGATAGAGAAGTTTTAAAAAGAGAGAGAGAGAAGTTATTGATAGAGCAAGCGACAGAGAAATTTTAGAGAGAGAGAAGTTTTAGGGAGAGAGCTAGAGGGAGAAAGAGGGAAGCTTTAGAAAGACTACAGAAAGAGAGAAAGAGAAAGAGAAGTTTTAAAGAGAGACAGAAGGAGAGTGAGAAAGCGACAGACATAAAGAAAGAGAAAGTGAATTTGTTGAGAGAGTAGGAGAGAAAGAAGTTTAAAAGAGAGAAAGAGAACTTTTGGAGAGAGAGATTGAGAAGTAGAGTAGGAGAAGGAAGATAGAGAGAGAGGTAAAGAAGGAGAGAGAGAGAGAGAGAGAGAGAGAGAGAAACAAAAAGACATAGAGGGAAAAAAGTTTTTATGAGTGGAAGAGAGAGAAGTTTAGGAGCGAGAGAAAGAGAGAGAGAGAGAGAGAAAGAGAAGTTTTGGAGGGAGAGATAGAGAGGGAGAACAAGAGTAAGAAGATAGAGACAGACAGAGAGTACAAGAGAGATAGAGAGAGAGAGAGCATGAGAGAAGTTTAAGAGAGAGAGAGAGAGCATATGGGAGAAGTTTTGAAGGAGGAGAGAGAAAAGTTTTAGAGAGATCGAGTGAGCAAGAGAGAGGAGAAGTTTTAGGGAGAGTGCTAGAGAGAGGGAAGTTTCAGAAAGAATGAAAGAAAGAGAGATAGACAGAAAAAGAGAAGATTTGGATAGAGAGCGAGAGAGATGTTTTAGAGGGAAAGTATGGGAAAGAGAGAAACAAACAGCCAAACAGAGAGAGAAAGTGAAGTATTTGAGAGAATGAGTGGGAGAGTAAGAAGTTTAAGAGAGAGAGAGAGAGGGAGAGAGAGAGATTGAGATGGAAGCAAGAGAGAGAAGAGAGAGAGAAAGCAAAGTTTTGGAGGGAGACTATGAGAAAGACACAGAAAGAGTAAAACAAAGAGAGAGATAGAGACAGAGACAGAGACAGAGACAGAGACAGAGATAAAGACAAAGAGAAAGATAAAGTAATCTTTCTAAGAGAGAAAGTGGGAGAGAAATAACTTTAAGAGAGAGGGAGAGAGAGAGAGAGAGAGGGAGACAAACAGATACATAGACAGAGAAAGTAAAGATTTTCAGAAAGAGGGTAGGAGAGAAATAAGTTTAAAAGAGAGAGAAAGAGAAGTTTTGGAGAGAGATAGACAAAGAGGGAGAGTAGGAAAGAGAAGACACAAAGAAAGGTAGAGAGAGAGATAGAAGTTTTGGAGAGAACAAGTGAGAGAAAGAAGTTTTAGAGAGAGCTAGAGGAAGAGAGAACTTATATATAGAAAAAGATAGAGAGAAAGAGACATAAAGAGAGAGTGGGTAGAGAGAAGTTTCAAGAGAGAGTGTATTAGGACAGTTTTAGAAATAGAGAGACAACATATGAGACAAGTTTTAGAGGAGGGGAGAGAGTGAGTGATGTCTAAGGAAGGCAAAAGAGAGAGAGTGTGTATCTTTAGGGAGGGCGAGAGAGAGAGACAAAGACAGAGGTAGAGAGAGGGAGTGTGTGTGTGTGTGTTGGAGATAGAGACAGAGAGTTAGTGAGAGACAAATTTAAGAAAATGAGAGAAAGAGAGAGATAGAAGTTTTACATAGAAAACAAAAGAGGTTTTAAACAAAGAGAGAAGTTTTAGAGGGAGAGAGAGAGAAAGAAGTTTTAGAGAGAGATATAACGTATGAGAGAAGTTTTAGAGGAGAGGTGAGAGAGAGAGAGAAACTTTAGGGAGTGTGAGAGAGAGATATTTTAGAGAGAGAGTGACAGAGACAGAGGTACAGAGAGAAAGAGAGAGGGAGTGAGGGAGAGAGAGGGAGAGAAAATGGTGGGGGGAGAGAGTGCAGGAGATTGTTAGGTAGAGAGAGACAAAGAGTGTGTGAGTATTGAGGAGTGTGAGAGCAAGAGAGAGTGTGTGTTGGGAATGGTGGGGAGAGAGAGAAGTTTTAGAGAGACAACACGAAGAGAAGGATTAGAGACAAACAGAAGGGTCGAGTGTGTGAGTGTGTCTTAAGGAAAGACAGAGAGATAGAGTTTGTGCCAGACAAATTTTAGATAAAAAAAAGAGAAAGAAGTTTATAGAGAGAATGCAAAAGAAGTTTTAAACAAAGAGAAATGTTTTAGAGACACAAAGGTGTTGGGGAGAGCAAGAGTGAGATAGAGAAAGAAGTTTTAGAAAGAGCGAGTGACAGAGAAGTTTTACAGAGAGAACTTTTATATAGAAAAAGAAAAGAGAGAGAGAAGAGAGAGAGAAAGAGAAGTTTTACAGTGAGCAAGTGCGAAAGAGAGAAGTTTGAGAGAGAGATAGAGAGAAATAGATCCTATATATAGAAAAAGACCAGAGAGGGAGCAAGAGAGAGAGAGAAGGTTTAGAAAGACTGCAAGAGAGAGAGAAATAGAGGGAAAGAGAAAATGTCGAAGAGAGTGAAATAGAGAGAAGGTAGAGAGGGAGAGTGTGTGTGTTTTGGGGAGAAAGAGAGAGAATTTGTGAGAGACAAATTTTAGACAATGATAGAAAGAGAGAGAACTTTTAGAGAGAGAGAACGATTAAGAAGTGAGCTAGAGTGAGGGGGAAGGAGAGACAGAAGTAGAGGGAGAGAGAGAGGGAGACATAGAGAGAGAAAGTTTCATAGAGAGCAACAAAGAGAGAAAGTTTAGAGAGAGAGACAGAGAGTGTTATGGAGGAGAGAATTAGTGAGAGATGAATTTTAGACAAAAGGAGAAAGAGAAAGAGACAGAAGTTTGTAGAGAGAAAGCCAAAAAAGTTTTAAACAAAAAGAGAAATTTTAAAGAGAGAGAAGGTTTAGGGAGTGAGCTAGAGAGAGTGAGAGAGAGAAAGGGAAGTTATAAAAAGAGATTGCTCGCATGTGAGAGAGAGAGACTGAGAGTGACAGAGGGATTGAGAGAGACAGATAGATAGGCAAAGAGAACATGAACTTTAACAGAGAGAAAGAGAAGAGAAGTATTCAAGAGAGAAAGACAAGGAGGGAGAGCAAGAGAGAAAAGATGGTAGAGAGAGAGGCAGAGAGATAGACAGAGAGCAAGAGAGAGAGCATGTGAGAGAAGTTTAAGAGAAAGAAACAGCATATGAGAGAAGTTTTAAAGGAGGAGAGAGAGAGTGTGAAGGTTTTAGGGAGGGAGAAAGAGAAAAGTTTTAGATAGAGCAGGAAAGTGAAGTTTTAGGGAAAGAGCTAAAGAGACAGGGAAGCTTTGAAAGGATAAAACAAAGAGTGACAGAGAGAGAAAGAGAAGATTTGGAAAGTGAGAGACATAGAAGTTTTAGAGAGAGACTATAAGGAGAGAGGGAATACAGACAAAGAAAGTCAAGTTTTTGAGAGACAGATTGTGAGAGAGACAGAGAAGTGTTGGACAGAGAGACAGAGAGGGAAAGCAAGGGGGAAAAGATAGAGAGAGAAAGAGAGAGTAAGAGTAGGAAAGAGAGAGTCAGGGAGAGAGAGAGAAAGAAAAGTTTTGGAGGGAGGCCATGAGAAAGATAGAGAGAGCAAAACAGAGAGAGGGAGAGAGAGACAAATGAGATAAAGTGATGTTTTTGAGAGAGACTGAGAGGGAGAGCTGTAGAAAAGAGAGAGAGAGAGAGAGATTGTTAGGTGGGGAAAGAGAGTGCGAGTGTTAGGTAGTGTGAGAGCAAGGGAGAGAGAAAGAGTGTGTGAGGGGGAGAGAGAGCAGGGAGAGAGAGTGAGATAAAGAAAGGGTGCTGTGAAAAAAGAGATAGAAGTTTTATAAAGAGAGAGAAACTCCAAAGAGATTGAGTGAGAGAGAAGTTTTAAGGAGAGCTTGAGAGGGACAAAGAATTTTTTCATAGAAAAGGGAGAGACAAACAAAATAGACAGACAGAGAAAAAGTGATGTTTTTGAAAGAGAGTATGAGAGAAAGAAGTTTAAGAAAGAGAGAAGTTTTAGAGAAAGCAAGTAAGAGAGTGAAATTTTAGAGAGATCTAGAGAGGGGGATAGAACTTTTTTACAGAAAAGGGGGAGAGAGAGCATAAGAGAAACTTTAAGAGGAAGAGTGAGATAGTGTATGAGAGAAGTTTTAAAGGAGGAGAGAGAGAGAGAGAGAGAGAGAGAGAGAGAGAGAGACTACAACAGGGAGAGAGAGAAAGAAAGATAGAGAGAGAAGATAGAGAGGTGGAGAAATAGAGGGAAAGAGAGACACATAATAGAGAGAGAAAGCTTCAAAGATAGCAACATAGAGAAAGTTTAGAGAGAGAGAGGGAGAGTGTGTGGATGTGTTGGGGGGAGAGAAAGATTTAGTGAGAGACAAATTTTAGACAGAGAGAAAAAGAGAGATAGTAGTATTAGAGGGAAAGTGAAAGAAGTTTTAAACAAAAAGAGATGTTTTAGAGACAAAGAGGGTTTAGGAAGCAAGCTAGAGACAGAAGGAGAGTGATAGAGGGAAAGAGATAGAGAGAGACAGACAGATGACTAGGAGAAAGTGAAATTTTTGAAAGAGAGAGTGCGAGAAAAAGAAGTTTAAGAGAGAGGAAGATGGAGAGAGAAAGAGAAAGAGAAGTATTAGAGAGAGAGAGCAAATAGACAGGTAGACAAACAAATAGAAAAACTAAATTTTTTGAGAGAGTGTGTGGGAGAGAAAGAAGTTTTAGAGAGAGAGAGAGAGAGAGAGAGAGAGAAAGAGAAGTTTTGGATAGAGAGACAGAGGGGGAGATCAAGAGGGAGAAGATACAGTGAGTGAGAGTAGAAGAGAGAGGGAGAGAGAAAGAGAAGTTTTGGAGGGAGACTGCAAGAGAGAGTAAGGGAGAGAGAATGAGAGAGAGGTAAAGAGTGTGAGAGAGAGGTAGAGAGAGTAAGAGAGAGAGAGAGATGGACAGCATATGAGAGAAGTTTTAGAGATAGAGACAGCACAAGCAAGAAGTTTTAGAGGAGGAGGGACGGAGATTGAAGTTTTTTAGGGAGAGCAAGAGAGAAAAAGCAAGAAGTTTTAGGGAGAGAGCTAGAGAGAAAGGGAAGATTTATAAATAATGAAAGCAAGAGAGAAAGAGAAACATTTGGAGAGAGAGAGAGAAAGTGAAGTTTTTAAGAGAGAGAGTGGGAGCGAAAGAAGTTTAAGAGAAAGGGAGACAGAGAGAGAAAGAGAATTTTGCAGAGAGAGACAGAGAGGGAGAGTAGGAGAGAAAAGATAGAGAGAGAGAAAGAGAGTTGGTGAGGTAGAGAGAGAGATATGAAAACTTTAGAAAGAATGAAAGAGAGAGAGAGAGAGAGAGAGAGAGAGAGAGAGAGAGAGAGAGAGAGAGGGAGAAGATTTGGAGAGAGGGGCAAAGAGAAGTTTTAGTGGGAGACTGCAAGAGAGAGAGAGAGAGTGAAACAAAAAGAGAGAGAGGTTTTAGAGAAAGACTACAAGAGGGGAGAGACAAACAGAGAAATAAAGTGAAGTTTTTGAGAGAGAGAGAGAGTGATAGAGGAAGAAGTTTAAGAGAGAGTGGGAGAGAAAAAAATTTAAGAGAGAGTGTGTGAGTGAGAGAGAAAAAGAAGTTTTAGAGAGAGAGACTGAGAGGGAGAGCAAGAGAGAGAAGATAGAGAGAGAGGTAGAGAGGGTGAGAGATAGATGTAGAGAGAGAGAGAGAGAGAGAGAGAGAGAGAGAGAGAGAGAGATCAATAGACAAACAAACAAAAGGAGAAAGTGAAGTTGTTCAGAGAGGGAGTGAGAGAGAAAGAAGTTAAGAAAGGGAGAGAGAGGGTGAGAAAGACAAAGAGAAGTTTTGGAAAGATGATAAAAGTGTAATGGATTATACTTTAATAAATAAACAAGAAGTTACAATAGAAGATTTAGAGCAAAAACTTAGGAACTGGTCAATTCCTGAGCATAAGATTAGTCAAGTATGTCAGGTGGGTATACTCGATAACTTAACCCATGATTATGTCATAAAAATAGCCGAACATACTTTGGCCTTAGAAAGTCTCCAATAAACTATAGATCTTTTAACAGTAGAGTTAATCAAAGAATATCGAAAAAAAGGATTTTAGTTTATTCATGTTGGATTAATACAAGTAGCAATTAAACCTCTTCATAGGCTAGGAATAGATACTCCTGTTTGTGTAATATTAAGAGATTCTCGTCCAATAAAATTTAAAGATCAACTATTATCTATAATAGAAGCTAACTTAAATGATGGCCCTGTTTTCTTTAATAATTTTGCTAATTATGCTGCAGATCTAAGAACTTTTTATGCTCATCATAATATCAAATTAGATGTTAGAATCCCTGAAGGAATCTGGAATCCAAACTCTTATCCTTTAGCTATTGTTTATAAAATCTACTACAAAATAATGAGAACTAATATTAAACCAAAAGTTTTAAATGTTTCTTCTAAATCTGAAACTCTTTTATTACAAGTAAACCTTAATTGATCTAATTATGTAACTCCTAAACTTTTAAATCATGAAGAAATCTCTAGAGGATTAGAATGGAATTTAGAAATATTTTAACTCCTGAAAAGGAAACTCCTCCTACACTTAGTAACATAATAGAATATAAGTTAGGAAATCTTACTTTAGACTTTCAAAGAAGTCCTTTGGTAAGAATAATATCCAAAAATAATCCCATAGAACCAAGTCATCAGTCAGTCAACATAGGGTCAACCTCTCTTCCTAAATCTTTAAAATTAAAAGGAATTCTCCCCCATCCAGTTACTCCTCAACCAGGATATCAAGTAGAAAATATAGGAAATTATTTATTACAAATAGAAGACCATGTCCCTTTTTTTGATTGGTTTGAAAATAAAGTTTTAGATACTTTAAGTATAGAAATCTTGGAAAGTTTACCTCAACATTGGAAAACTGCCTGAGGAAAAAATATTATAGGAAATGTTCCCCCCTCGAAGAAATAATATTTTTAAACCAAGACAATATTGAAATAACGGCTTCCCCTTTAAGGAAAATGCTTTTTGCAGGAGAAGAACTAAGTGTCTCTGCCTCTAAACGAGATATAAAAAATGTTCAAGAACAACTCAACTATACTAATAAAGTAATTCATAATATAGCTATCTATAACAGCTAATGAATACTCATCTGTCTCTAGTTCTAAGCTAGAATTAGAAAACCCATTATTTAAGCCCTTTAAATTTTCTAATGAAGAAATATTTGAAATAAAACTAGGAAATTCTTCTGATAATATCTTAGCAGAAATAGACAAAAAATTAAGAGCCCTTAAAATAATTAACGATAAAAAAATAAAAGAATGTTGTCATTAATACTTTACAAACTCAAGAAGAGCCAGAAAATATTCAAAGAATAAGAACTCATAGACCTTATCCTATTTCACGCAACTATTATAATAGACCAACTCGTCCAGATATTCAGCATGAAGAATGGGATTTAGATAACCCTGCTACTTTTGATGGTAATAGTATAATTGAATGGAATATAGATGGCCTTACTGAACATCTAATCCTTCAAAAATTAAATTCTATGACAATGGCCTCTACTGCTTACCTCAAGCATGGTAATAATAGTAGACATGCAGCCCAGCTTCTTATTTCTGGATTTACTGGAACTCTAAAAAGCTGGTGGGATAATATACTTACTGAAACAGATCGTTTTACTATTTTAACAGCCATAAAAATAGAACCTGCTACTGGTCAAGAGATAGAAACTCAGGTAGAATCCTTAATATTAGCAATCTCCCAAAGCTTCATTGGAGACCCTAAACTATTTGAAGAAAGATCTAGTGAAATCTTACATGCTTTAAGATGTCCCCAATTATCTGACTTTAGATGGTATAAAGATAATTTTCTAGCAAAACTATTAGTAAGACAAGACGCCCCTGCTTTATATTGGAAAGAGAAATTTATTTCTGGTTTACCTAGAGCCTTTGCCCAGAAGGTAAGAGATAGGCTAGAACATGAAACATTAAGTCTAAACCTTATGACTTATGGTCAAATCATTTCTAATATAATTAAGACAGGATTAGAACAATGCAATCAGTTGTCATTAACGACCCAAATTCTTAAAGAAGATAAATCAGTCCGAAAAGAACTAGGATATTTTGTCAACAATATGGTCTAAAAAAAATAGAAGTCCCTTCTAAAAAATCTAAAAAACAAAAGAAGTTCTTTAAAAAACATAAAAAATATAGGAAGAATAATCCACCAGAATATATAGAAAAATCCCTCAAAAAATTAAAAAGAAAAAATAAAAAATTAATGAAACCCTCACTTGCTATAAATGTGGAAGAAAAGGTCATATTGCAAAAATCTGTTATGTAAAAAAGAAAATAAATGAATTAAGTCTAGAAGACCCTATAAAAACCCAATTAGCAGAAATCTTACTTTATAAATTTGATAGTACTTATATTAGTCCAGACAGTTCTAACCCCTTTGATAGTGAAGCTCCAATAGAAAATCTAGAAACCTCTAGTAGTAGTGAAGATGAATTAACTAGTAAATCCCCTTGTGAAAATTGTAAAGCTTAATTATTCTACTATAAAACTTTAACAAATGATTCAAAATTCTTAATAGATATAATTGATAAAATTGAAGATACTGACTTAAAATACCAATATTTCCTTAAGTTATAAAAGCTAATAAAAACTGGTGAAGAAGACTTAAACACCCCTTCATTTGAACCCTATGATTTAACAAAAATTTTAAATATAGCTCACGAACAAGAAAAGCCTTTAGGTATTCCTGAATTAAATAAGGAAGTAAAAATCTTAAAAACTGAAGTAAGAATTTTAAATGAAAAAATAAAAATATTAGAAACTAATAATGAATTAGAATCTTTAGCCAATGAATTCAAAACTTCTGTAGAAAACCAAGAACTTTCTAAAGACAAAATTTTCTTACAAAAAATAAATCTTTTACAACAAAAATGGAGATGTAAAGTTGATTTAAGAATAGGACAAAGTTTTCATAAATCCTTAATTGCCCTAATAGATTCAGGAGCCGACCTAAATTGTGTACAAGAAGGATTAATACCTACTCAATATTATAAAAAAACTCTTCAAAATTTGTATTCAGCTAGTTAGTCATAGCATGAATATTAAATATAAATTAACAAACTCTTGTATTTGTAATAATGGGATATGTCTTCCCAATGAATGTTTACTCACTAAAAATATTAAAGAATAGATAATATTAGGAAACCCTTTTTTGATTCAACTTTATCCTATCCACCATATAGGAGAAACAGGCATAAAAACATTTATAAAGGACGTTGAACTTTTCTTTGAATTCATCAGCCCAAAAAGGAAGAAAGAAATTAATTTAAGAGATAAAGACCACTACTTTAATCTTCTTCAACAAAAACAGAATCAAATATGCTTTCTTAAAAAAGAGATCGATTCTAAGCAAATTGAGCAGAAACTTCTTTCTCCCCGGATTCTAGAAAAAATTTCTCTTTTAGAAAACCAAATTAAGACTGAAATTTGTGCCGATATTCCTAATGCTTTTTGGGATAGAAAAACCCAATTATAATAAATTATCTTTAAGGGCTCTTAATTTTTTGTCTATTTCTGCTAAGATATTATCAAAAGAATTTCCTAGTTTTATTTTAGATATTTCTTCATTAGAAAATTTAAAGGTCTTAAATAATGGGTTTTCTAATTCTGGCTTAGAACTAGAGACAGATGAGTATTCATTAGCTGTTATAGATAAAGCTATATTATGAATTACTTTATTAGTATAGTTGAGTTGTTCTTGAACATTTTTTATATCTCGTTTAGAGGCGGAAACACTTAGTTCTTCTCCTGCAGAAAGCATTTTCTTTAAAGGGGAAGCGGTTATTTCAATATTGTTTTGGTTTAAAAATATTATTTTTTCGAGGGGGGAACATTTCCTATAATATTTTTTCCTCGGGCAATTTTTCAATGTTCAGGTAAACTTTCCAAGATTTCTATACTTAAAGTATCTAAAATTTCATTTTCAAACCAATCAAAAAAAGGGACATGGTCTTCTATTTGTAATAAATAATTATAAAAATCTTCTCTATTTTTTTAAGGTCTTTATGAGAAAAAGTTGAAAAATACCATTCTCTTTTTTCATCATTTTCAGGAGTATAAAATCCTTGTTTTATTTTTTCTTTATCAATTTCAAAAATAGAAAGCATGTTTAATTGATTATAAGATCCTATTTCAGATTGAGTGGGAGAGTTGCTAGCTTGATTTGTAGAGGGATTTTCTACTTGATATTCTGGTTGAGGAGTAACTGGATGGGGGAGAATTCCTTTTAATTTTAAAGATTTAGGAAGAGAGGTTGACCCTATGTTGACTGAATGATAACTTGGTTCTGTGGGATTATTTTTGGATATTATTCTTACAGAAGGACTTCTTCAAAAGTCTAAAGTAAGATTTCCTGACTTATATTCTATTATGTTACTAAGTATAGGAGGAGTTTCCTTTTCAGGAGTTAAAATATTTTCTAAATTCCATTCTAATCCTCTAGAGATTTCTTCATGATTTAAAGGTTTAGGAGTTACATAATTAGATTGATTAAGGTTTACTTGTAATAAAAGAGTTTCAGATTTAGAAGAAACATTTAAAACTTTTGGTTTAATATTAGTTCTCATTATTTTGTAGTAGATTTTATAAACAATAGCTAAAGGGTAAGAGTTTGGATTCCAGATTCCTTCAGGGATTCTAACATCTAATTTGATATTATGATGAGCATCCAAAGTTCTTATATCTGCAGTATAATTAGCAAAATTATTAAAGAAAATAGGGCCATCATTTAAGTTAGCTTCTATTATAGATAATAGTTGATCTTTAAATTTTATTGGATGAGAATCTCTTGATATTACACAGATAAGAGTATCTATTCCTAGCCTATGAAGAGGTTTAATTGCTACTTGTATTAATCCAACATGAATAAACTTAAATCTTTTTCTTTGATGTTCTTTTATTAACTCTACTATTAGAAGATCTATAGTTTCTTGGCGACTTTCTAAGGCCAAAGTATGTTTGGCTATTTTTATGACATAATCATGGGTTAAGTTATTGAGTATACCCACCTGATATACTTGACTAATCTTATGCTCAGGAATTGACGAGTTCCTAAGTTTTTGCTTTAAATCTTTTATTGTAACTTCTTGTTTATTTATTAAAGTATAATCCATTACACTTTTATCATCTTTACTTGATGTCCAAATATGGTATCAGAGCCTTGTTTCTATCTTTTATATTTAAACAGTTTGTTCAGTGTTGCTACTATTAATTAATCAAAATCTAAGTCCACTCTCCCCTCTAGGATTAGGAAGGTAGCAGAACTGCCATAAGACTTGGACTAGCAGTAAGACGTGTTCACTACTAGGAGATAGTCTAGAAGAGAGTAGTACATCTTAGAAATTAATTAATTATGGCAAATACAATGGAAAAATTGTTTAAAGGAAAAGATAAGAGAGACAGAGAGGGAAAGCAAGAGGGAAAAGATAGGGAGAGAAAGAGAGAGTAAGAGTAGGAAAGAGAGAGTCAGAGAGAAAGAAAAGTTTTGGAGGGAGACCATGAGAGAGATAGAGAGAGAGAGAGAGAGACAAATGAGATAAAGTGATGTTTTTGAGAGAGAAAGAAGTTTAAGAGAGAGAAAAGGAGAGAGGAAAAGAAAATTTTGGAGAGAGACTGAGAGGGAGAGCTGTAGAAAAGAGAGAGAGAGAGAGAGAGAGAGAGAGAGAGATTGTTAGGTGGGGAGAGAGAGTGTGAATGTTGGGTACTGTGAGAGCAAGAGAGAGAGAAAGAGTGTGTGAGGGGGAGAGAGAGTGAGACAAAGAAAGGGTGTGTGAAAAAAGAGATAGAAGTTTTATAAAGAGAGAGAATCTCCAAAGAGATTGAGTGAGAGAGAAGTTTTAAGGAGAGCTTGAGAGGGACAAAGAATTTTTTCATAGAAAAGGGAGAGACAAACAAATAGACAAACAGAGAAAAAGTGATGTTTTTGAGAGAGAATGTGAGAGAAAGAAGTTTAAGAAAGAGAGAAGTTTTAGAGAAAGGAAGTAAGAGAGAGAAATTTTAGAGAGATCTAGAGAGGGGAATAGAACTTTTTTACAGAAAAGGGGGGAGAGAGAGCATAAGAGCTAACTTTAAGAGGAAGAGTGAGATAGTGTATGAGAAAAGTTTTAAAGGAGGAGAGAGAGTGTGTGCATGAAGTTTTAGGAAGAGAGCAAGAGACAAGGAAGCTTTAGAAAGAATGAAAGAAAAGGGAGACAGAGAGAGAGAAAGAGAAGATTTGGAGAGAGAGAGAGAGAGAGAGAGAGAGAGAGAGAGAGAGAAGTTTTAGAGAGAGACTACAAGAGGGAGAGAGAGATAGAAAGACAGAGAGAGAAGATAGAGAGGGGAGAAATAGAGAGAAAGAGAGAGAGATAATAGAGAGAGAAAGTTTCAAAGATAGCAACATAGAGAAAGTTTAGAGAGAGAGGGAGAGTGTGTGTATGTGTTGGGGGGAGAGAAAGATTTAGTGAGAGACAAATTTTAGACAAAGAGAGAAAAAGAGAGATAGTAGTATTAGAGGGAAAGTGAAAGAAGTTTTAAACAAAAAGAGATGTTTTAGAGACAAAGAGGGTCTAGGAAGCAAGCTAGAGAGAAAGGGAGAGTGATAGAGGGAAAGAGATAGAGAGAGACAGACAGATGACTAGGAGAAAGTGAAATTTTTGAAAGAGAGAGTGCGAGAAAAAGAAGTTTAAGAGAGAGGAAGATGGAGAGAGAAAGAGAAAGCAAAGTATTAGAGAGAGAGAGAGAGAGAGAGAGAGAGAGAGAGATAGACAGATAGACAAACAAATAGAAAAACTGAATTTTGTTGAGAGAGTGTGTGGGAACGAAAGAAGTTTAAGAGAGAGAGAGAGAGAGAGAGAGAGAAAGAGAAGTTTTGGAGGGAGACTGCAAGAGAGAGTAAGGGAGAGAGAATGAGAGAGAGGTAAAGAGTGTGAGAGAGAGGTAGAGAGAGTAAGAGAGAGAGAGAGAGATGGACAGCATATGAGAGAAGTTTTAGAGATAGAGACAGCACAAGCAAGAAGTTTTAGTGGAGGAAGGACAGAGATTGAAGTTTTTAGGGAGAGCGAGAGACAGAGCAAGAAGTTTTAGGGAGAGAGCTAGAGAGAGAGGGAAGGTTTATAAATAATGAAAGCAAGAGAGAAAGAGAAACATTTGGAGAGAGAGAGAGACAAACTGAGAGAGAAAGTGAAGTTTTTAAGAGAAAGAGTGGGAGCAAAAGAAGTTTAAGAGAAAGGGAGACAGAGAGAGAAAGAGAATTTTGCAGAGAGAGACAGCGAGGGAGAGTAGGAGAGAGAAGATAGAGAGAGAGAAAGAGAGTTGGGGAGGTAGAGAGAGAGATATGAAAACTTTAGAAAGAATGAGAGAGAGAGAGAGAGAGAGAGAGAGAGAGAGAGAAGGAGAAGATTTGGAGAGAGAGGCAAAGAGAAGTTTTAGTGGGAGACTGCAAGAGAGAGAGAGAGAGAAACAAAAAGAGAGAGAAGTTTTAGAGAAAGACTACAAGAGGGGAGACACAAACAGAGAGATAAAGTGAAGTTTTTGAGAGAGAGTGATAGAGGAAGAAGTTTAAGAGAGAGTGGGAGAGAAAAAAATTTAAGAGAGAGAGTGTGAGTGAGAGAGAAAAAGAAGTTTTGGGGAGAGAGAGTGAGAGGAGAGCAAGAGAGAGAAGATAGAGAGAGAGGTAGAGAGAGAGAGAGAGAGAGAGAGATCAATAGACAAACAAAAAAAAGGAGAAAGTGAAGTTGTTGAGAGAGGGAGTGAGAGAGAAAGAAGTTAAGAGAGAGAGAGAGGGTGAGAAAGACAAAGAGAAGTTTTGGAAAGAGAGACAAAGAGAGAGAATTGGAGAGAGAGATGGAGGAAGGGAAAGAGAAAAGACAAACAAAGAGAAAGAAAGTTAAGTTTTCTAGAGAAAGAGTGGGAGAGATAGTTTAAGAGAGAGGGAAAGATAGACTTAGTGAGAGAAAGTGAAGTTGTTGAGAGAGTGGAGAGAAAGAAGTTTAAGGGAGAGAGAGGGAGAGATAGAGTTAGTAAAAGACAAATTTTACAGCAAGAGAGAAAGAGACAGTCAGAAGTTTTTTAGAGAAAGCAAAAGAAGCTTTAAACAAAGGGCAAAGTTTTAGAGAGAGAGGGAGGTGTTGGGGAGAGCAAGAGGGAGAGAGAGAGAGAGACAGCTTATGAGAGAGTTTTAGAGAGAGGCAATATGTGGGAGAAGTTTTGGAGGAGGGGGGACTATAAGAGAGACTGAAGTTTTAGGAAGAGTAAAAGAGAGTGAGAAGTTTTAGGGGGAGAGCTAGAGAGAGGGATCTTTAGAAAAAATGAAACCATGGGGAGAGAGAGACAGAGGGTGAGAAAGAGAACATTGGGAGAGGGAGGGGTTTTTGAGAGAGGTTGCAACGGAGAGAGGCAGACAGAGGGAGAAAGTGAAGATTTTGAAAGAGAGAGTGGGAGAGAAAAACGTTTAAGAGGGAGAGAAGGAGAAGTTTTGGAGAGAGAGATAGAGAGAGAGATAGACAGAGAGAAAGTGAAGTTGTTGAGGGAGAGATGAGAGACAAAGAAGTTTAAGAGAGAGAGAGGGTGAGAGAGACAAAGAGAAGTTTTGGAGAGAGAGACAGAGAGAAAGAGAACATTTGGAGAGAGAGAGAGAGGGAAAGAGAGAGAGAGAGACTGAGAGAGAAATTGAAAGTGAAGTTTTTAGGAGAAAGAGTGGGAGAGAAAGAAGTTTAAGAGAGAGAGGGGGGAGAGAGAGAGAATTTTGCAGAGAGAGACAGAAAGGGAGAATAGGAGAGAAAAGATAGAGAGAGATAGACGAGAAAGAGTGTTAGGGAGGGGGAGAGATACATAGAGAGAGAGAGGGAAGCTTTAGAAAGATTGAAAGAGAGAGAGAGAAGGAGAAGATTTGGAGCGAGAGAGAGAGAGAGAGACAAAGAGAATTTTAGAGGGAGACTGCAAGAGAGAAAGAGACCTAAATAGAAAGAGAGAGAGAAGATTTAGAGAGAGACTACAAAAGAGGGAGAGACAGACAGCCCAAGAGATAAAGTGAAGTTTTTGAGAGAGACAGAGTGGGAGAGTAAGAAATTTAAGAGAGAGAAAGAGAAGATTTAGAGAGAGAGATTGAGGGGGAGAACAAGAGAGAGTTGATAGCGAGAGAGGTAGAGAGAGTGAGAGACAGAGTTGAGAAAGAGAGAAAGAGACAGAGCAAGAGTGATGCAAATCCTGTCAAAATTAACAAGACGCAACAATAAAATTCATTTCCAAAACCATTTTACAATCAGATTTGTAGGTAGAAACCTAGACCTATTGTTTATAAGAAAACACGAACCTTGGTATGTGGAAATACCACAAACGAGATGGTGAATCATTTGATAAGTCGGATAAATGCCATAAGAGCAAGTTCTTGATAAGTTCAAAAAGTTCTTCAAAGAACCAAAGAAAAAACTGAAACTGATCTGATCTTCAGTAATAAGCCAAATTGATCTCCTTAAATCTCTCAAATCCATGTGAATCTTGCTAAGTATGGCCTGTAATTGCTGAATGATTCCACATACTTAAGTTGAAAGTAATCCTTCCAAGTGTATGAGCTTCTTCCACATGTATGGGCTTCAGCAAAGTGCTGAAATTACTGCACCACTTGGATCAAAGAAATCCATCCTTGATCTGCACTTGAGTCCAAGTATTTGGGCTTCAAAAAACATTCCTTAACCCAAATGTTCTACATCAATCCATTGAAAGCTTCTTTAAACCTTCTAGCTCTAGCTCTTGTAATTGGACAAGTTGGAATATAAATTAGATCAGCTGTATCTGCCTTGCCTGTATAATCAAAGAGGAAGAGAAGATTTGGAGAGAGAGAGAGAGAGAGAGGTAGACAGATAGATAGATAGAAAGAGAAAGTGAAGTTGTTGAGAGAGGGAGTGGGAGAGAAGGAAGTTTTGGAAAGAGAGATAGCGAGGGAGAGTAAGAGAGAGGGAGACAGAGAGAGAGGGAATGAGAGAGATAGACAGACAAATAGAGAAAGCAAATGTTTTGGGAGAAAGAGTGGGAGAGAAAGAAGTTTAAGAGAGAAAGAGAGGGAGAGATAGAGTTAGTGAAAGACAAATTTTAGACAAAGAGAGAAAGAGACAGATAGAAGTTTTTGAGAGAAAGCAAAAGAAGTTAAAAAAAGGGAGAATTTTAGAGAGGGAGAGGGAGAAAGGAACATGCAGAGAGAGAGAGAGAGAGAGAGAGAGAGAGAGAGAGAGAGAGAGAGAGAGAGAGAGCATATGAGAGAAGTTTCAGAGAGAGACAATGTAGGGAAGAAGTTTTAGAGGAGGAGGAGAGAGAGAGAAACTAAAGTTTTAGGGAGGGAGAGAGAGAGGGTGAGAAGTTTTAGGAAGAGAGCTGGAGAGTGGGAACCTTTAGAAAAAATGAAAGTGTGGGGGGGAAAGAGAGAGAGTGGCTTAGAGGGAGAGAAAGAGAACATGTGTAGAGGTGAGAGGTTTTTGAGAGAGACTACAAGAGAGAGAGGGAAAGAGAGCAAGAGGTAGATAGAGAGAGAAAATGAAGTTTTTGAGAGAGAGAGTGGGAGAGAAAGAAGTTTAAGAGAGAGAGGGTGAGAGAGAAAAAGAGAAGTTTTGGAGAGAGCAACAGAGAGGGAGAGCAAGAGAGAGAAGATAGAGAGAGATAGAGAGAGAAAGTGAAGTTGTTGAGAGAGCAAATGGGAGAGAAAGAAGTTTAAGAGAGAAAGAGGGAGGGATAGAGTTGTGAGAGACAAATTTTAGTCAAAGAGAGAAGTTTTAAAGAGCGAGACAACATATGCGAGAAGTTTAAGAGGAGGGGAGAGAGAGATTGAAGTTTTACAGAGAGCAAGAGAGAGAGGGAGAGAAGTTTTAAGGAGAGAGCTAGAGAGAGACAGGGAAGCTTTAGACAGAATGAAAGTGAGGAAGAGAGACAGGAGAGAGAGAGAGAAAGAGCAAGAGATTGAGAGAAATAGGGAAAAGAGAGAGAGAGAGAGAGAGAGAGATAGACAGACAGATAAAGAAAGCAAAGTTGTTGAGAGAGAGTGGGAGAAAAAGAAGTTTAAGAGAAAGAGATTGAGAGAAATAGGGAAGAGAGAGAGAGAGAGAGAGAGAGGTTCTATTAGAACGACATGGAAAGGAGGTTTTGAGAGAGAGAGGTAAAGAGAGAGGGAAGGCATGTGTATGTTTGGGAGGAAGGGATGGGGGGGAGAGAGATTGTGTTAGTGAGAGACAAATTTTAGACAAAGAGAGAAAGAGACAGATAGAAGTTTTTGAGAGAAAACATAAGAAGTTTTAAACAAAGAGAGAAGGTTTAGGGACAGAGGGAGGTGCTGGGGAGAGTGAGAACAAAAGAGAGAGAGAAGTTTTAGAGCAAGAGAGAGAGAAATAGAGCATATGAGAGAGGTTTCACCGAGAGAGAGAGGGAGAGTGAAGCTTGAGGGTAGGCATGGGGGAGAGAAGTTTTAGAAAGAGTGAGAGAGAGAGAGAAGTTTTAGAAAGGGAGCTAGAGAGAGAGGCAAGCTTTAGAAAGAATGAAAGAAAAAGAGATGGAGAGAGAAAGAGAACATTTTGGGAGTGAGAGAGAGAGAGAGAGTGGGAGAGAAAGAACTTTAATAGGAGAGAGAGGAAGAGAGAGGGAAAGAGAAGTTTTGGGAGAGAGACAGAGAGGGGAGAGAAGATAGATAGAGAAGTTTTAGGGAGAGAGCTAGAGAGAGGGAAGCATTAGAAAGAAGCAAAGAAAGAGAGACAGAGAGAGAAGCAGAACATTTGGAGAGAGAGAGAGAGAGAGAAAGAGAAGTTTTAGAGAGAGAGAGAGTGGGAGAGAAAGAAATTTAAGAGAAAAAGAGGCAGTGAGAGAGAAAGAGAAGTTTAAAGAGAGACTACAATAGAGGAGAGACAAATAGATGATAAAGTGAGAAAGAGAGAGAGAGTAGGGAGAGAGAAGTTTTAGAGGGAGAGAGTGAAGCTTAGGAGTGAGAGAGAGAGAAGTTTTAGAGAGAGTGTGAGAGAGAGGTGTTTTAGGGAGAGCCTAGAGAGAGAGGGAAACATTAGAAAGAAGCAAAGAAAGAGAGATAGAGAAAAAAGAAAGAGAAGTTTTTGAGAGAGACTTGAGAGAGGAGAATAGATCGACAAATAGATAGAGTGAGAAAGAGAGAGTGGAGAGAGAGAAGTTTTAGAGAGAAAAAGTGAAGCTTTAGGGAGGGCAAGAGAGAGAGAAGTTTTAGAGAGATTGAGAGAGAGAGAGGGCTTAGGGAGAAGGCTAGAGAGAGAAAGGGAAGCTTTAGAAAGAATGAAAGAGAGAGAGAGTGTGTGAGAAAAAGAAGTTTAAGAGAGAAAGAAAGAAGTTTTGGTGAGAGACAGACATATATAGCAAGAGAGAGAAGATAGAGAGAGGAAGCGTATGAAAGAGAGAGGGTGATATAGACAGAGAGCTAAAGAGAGCGAGAGAACTTTATATAGAAAAAGTCAGAGAGAGAGACCAACATGGACAGAGTGAGTGGGGAGAGAAAGTGAAGCTTTAGGGAGGGCAAGAGAGAGAAGTTTTAGAGTGAGCAAAAAAGAGGGAGACAAAGAAAAAGTGATGTTTTTGAGAGAGAATACGAGACAAAGAAGTTTAAGAGAGAGAGGGAGAAGGAGAAAGAGAAGCTTTGGATAGATAGAGACAGAGAAATAGAGCAAGAGAGAGAAGATAGAGAGAGTGAGCATAAGAGAGAGAGTGAGAGATAGAGAGCACAAGAGGCACCTAGAGAGAGATAGACAGAATATGAGATAAGTTTTAAAATAGGAGAGAGAGATTGAAGTATTAGGGACAGCGAGAGAGTGAGAAGTTATAGGGAGAGAGCTAGAGAAGAGAGAGGGAAAGGGAAACATTAGAAAGAAGCAAAGAAAGAGAGATAGAGAAAAAGAAAGAGAAGTTTTTGAGAGAGACTTGAGAGAGGAGAATAGATCGACAAACAGATAGAGTGAGAAAGAGAGAGTGGAGAGAGAGAAATTTTAGAGAGAAAAAGTGAAGCTTTAGGGAGGGCAAGAGAGAGACAAGTTTTAGAGAGATTGAGAGAGAGAGAGGGCTTAGGGAGAAGGCTAGAGAGAGAAAGGGAAGCTTTAGAAAGAATGAAAGAGAGAGAAAGGGAAAGAGAGAGAGAGTGTGTGAGAAAAAGAAGTTTAAGAGAGAAAGAAAGAAGTTTTGGTGAGAGACAGACATATATAGCAAGAGAGAGAAGATAGAGAGAGGAAGCGTATGAAAGAGAGAGGGTGATATAGACAGAGAGCTAAGGAGAGTGAGAGAACTTTATATAGAAAAAGTCAGAGAGAGAGACCAACATGGACAGAGTGAGTGGGGAGAGAAAGTGAAGCTTTAGGGAGGGCAAGAGAGAGAAGTTTTAGAGTAAGCAAAAAAGAGGGAGACAAAGAAAAAGTGATGTTTTTGAGAGAGAATACGAGACAAAGAAGTTTAAGAGAGAGAGGGAGAGAAGGAGAAAGAGAAGCTTTGGATAGATAGAGACAGAGAAATAGAGCAAGAGAGAGAAGATAGAGAGAGTGAGCATAAGAGAGAGAGTGAGAGATAGAGAGCACAAGAGGCACCTAGAGAGAGATAGACAGAATATGAGATAAGTTTTAAAATAGGAGAGAGAGATTGAAGTATTAGGGACAGCGAGAGAGTGGGAAGTTATAGGGAGAGAGCTAGAGAAGATAAAGAGAAAAAGACAACATTTGAAGCTGTGAGAGAGAGAGAGAGAGAGAGAGAGAGAGGGAGAGAGAGAGAAAGTGAAGTTTTTGAAAGAGAGAGTGGAAGAGATAGATGTTTAAAAGGGGGAGAGAGAGAGGTTTAGAGTGCAAGAGGGAGAGAGACAAACAGAGAGAGAATGTGAAGTTGTTGAAAGAGAGTGGGAGAGAAAGAAGTTTAAGAGAGAGAAGGAGGGAGGGATATAGTTCACGAGAGATGAATTTTAAACAAAGAGAGAAAGAGACAGACGTAAATTTTCATGAGAAAGCAAAAGAAGTTTTAAACAAAAGGAGAAAATTTAGAGAAAAGGAGGGAGGTGTTGGGGGGAGAGAGAAGTTTTAGAGAGGACAAGAGAGAGAGAAAGAACTTTTATATAGAAAAGATAGAGTGAGCATATGAGAGAGGTTGCAGAGAGAGAGACAGCATATGATGGAAGTTTTAGAGGAGGACAGAGAGAGAGAGAGTGAAGGTTTTGGGTAGTCAAGAGAGAAAAGTTTCAGAGAGAGTGAGGGAGAAGTTTTAGCAAGAGAGCAAGAGAGAAAGGGAGAGAAGCATTAGAAAGAATGAAAGAAACAGCGGTCGAGAGAGAAAGAGAAGATTCGGAGAGAGAGAGAGAGAGAGAGAGAGAGAGAGAGAGAGAGAGAGAGAGAGAGAGAGAGAAGTTTTAGAAAAAGAGAGGGAGAGGAAGACAAACAGACAAAAAGAGAAAGTGAAATTGTTGAGAGAGAGTGGGAGAGAAAGAAGTTTAACAGAGAGAGGGTGAGAGAGAGAAAGAGAAGTTTTGGAGAAAGAGAGACAGAAAGGGAGAGTAGGAAAGAAAATATAGAGAGAAAGAGAGAGAGAGAGAGAGAGAGAGAGAGACAAACAAACAGAGAG
This sequence comes from Dicorynia guianensis, assembly GCA_037013595.1. Lineage (NCBI taxonomy): Eukaryota > Viridiplantae > Streptophyta > Magnoliopsida > Fabales > Fabaceae > Dicorynia > Dicorynia guianensis. The sequence continues at coordinate 11,451,667 of JASUAB010000015.1, forward strand.
AGAAAGTCAAGTTTTTGAGAGAGAGTGGGGGAAAGAAAGAAGTTTAAGAAAAAGAGAGAGGGAGAGAAGGAGAGAAATAGAAGTTTTGGAGAGAGAGACAGAGTGGGAGAGAAAGAGAGAGAAGATAGAGAGAGCTAGAGAGTGTTAGAGATAAGGCTGCTTAGGCTGCTTTGGTGAGTGCAGGTGCAGTAAGAGTCTCGTGTGGTTCTGATGTTACTCTATTAATCTTGTCTTGGGTTTATTACTTAGGGACATTAGTGTAATTCAGTCATTGAGTCTTAGTCTATAAATTGTAATCTCAGCTACATCATTTGTAGATTAATTCATTTGAATCAGATTTACATTTCAGAACTTTCACATCTTAGAGTTCTGAAGTTTTCTTTCTTTCTTCTTTCTTGCGCCTTCCTTCAAGAGTCTTGAGAACTTCAACATGGTATCAGAGCTTTGATCCAATGGGAGAGAATATGAATACGTTTTCTTTAGCATCTTTGAATGCTTCACTAGTTTTTTTTAGTCATTCAATTTCTGTGAAATTAGACAGCAATTCCTATCTGCTGTGGAAACAACAAGTTCTTGCAGCCATCAGAGGGCATGAACTAGAGAAATATATCAGTGGTGGTCAAGAAGTGCCATCAAGATTTGCAATAGATGAGCAAGGAAGAGTTCTTGGAATCTTGAGTCAGCAGTATGTTCTTTGGAAGAAGCAAGATCAGCTCTTGCTGTCTTGGCTGCTGTCAACAATGTTAGAAAACATTCTTACAAGAATGGTAGGGTGTGAATTTTCGTACCAGGTCTGGGAGAAGGTGGAAACTTTCTTTGCTTCTCATACAAAGGCAAAGATCAAGCAATTCAAGGCGCAGCTGCAGACCATGAAGAAGGGATCCATGACAGCCACTGATTATCTTTTAAAGATCAAGAATCTTGTTGATTCTTTGGCTTTAGTTGGACATGTAATTACAGAAAGTGACCATATAGAGGTAATTCTTGATGGTCTTTCCTCAGAATATGATGGTTTTGTTACATCCATTCTTTCTAGAACAGATCCGTATTCAGTTGAAGAGATTGAAGCATTATTACTTGCACAAGAAAATAGAATTGAGAAGCATCATAAAGAAGTAGAAGCTATGACAGTGAATCTTGCTACACATCCTCAGAATTACAATGTGAACAGAAGTGGTTATCAAAGTTTCCCTGGTCAGTATGCAAATAGAGGAAGGTTTGGAGGTAGAGGAAACTTTTTCAGAGGCAAAGGGAGTTACAACAATGGGAGGTTTTCTGGTAGAAATGGAAGGTTTTCTGATAAAAGCAACATTCAATGTCAATTATGTGGGAGATATGGACATCAGTCCTGGAGTTGTTATCACAGATTTGATGAGAGTTTTCAAGGACCAGCTCAAGTGCCTAGCCACTTCAGCAAGACAGCCAATGGCGCCAATGGCAATGTCAGAAACACACCCTATGCAATGCTCACTTCTAACAGCAGCAGCAATGGCATTGATCAAGAATGGTATCCTGATTCTGGGGCCACTAATCATGTGACAGTGGATGCCTCTAACATTGTGCAGAAGACTCCATATAATGGAAAGGAGAAGGTGCACATTGGTAATGGCTCAGGTTTGTTCATTAAAAACATTGGTAATTCTCAGATTAAGTCTTGCTTTTCTAATCAAAATCTTCACCTAAACTCACTTCTTCATGTTCCAAATATTACCAAAAACCTTGTGAGTGTTTCTCAGTTTGCAAAAGACAATTATGTCTATTTTGAGTTCCATCCTGACTCTTGTTATGTTAAATCTCAGGATACTCATCAAATACTTTTGAAGGGGACTGTTAAAAAAGGCTTGTATGTCTTTGATGAATTTCGCATTGAAAAAGGACCATGTATCAATGCAAAGGTGTCAACAACTCAGTCACCAAATATTACCTCACCTGCTGTACATAGTTCCCATACTTCTTCTTTGTTAAATTCTTGTTCTAAGTTAGACAAATGGCATGTTAGATTGGGCCATGCTTCTGCACAAACTGTCAAGAATGTACTCACTTCTTGTAACATCAGAATACCAAATAAAGAGCTTTCCTTTTGTTCATCTTGCTGCCTTAGTAAATTACATAAATTTCCTTTTGCCTCTTCTCAAACAGAATACTCAAAACCTCTTCAACTAATTCATTCTGATCTGTGGGGACCAGCACCTATGCTGTCAAGAGAGGGACATAGATATTACATACATTTTGTAGATACCTTTACCCGTTACACATGGATTTACTTTCTCAAAAGCAAGTCTGATGCATTACAGACCTTTATTCATTTCAAGAAACAAGTAGAACTTCAAACCAACCACAAAATCCTTGCCTTACAAACTGATTGGGGAGGAGAGTTTAGAGCTTTCACTGAATATTTGAAAGACCAAGGGATAGTTCACCGTGTTTCATGCCCTTATACACATGAACAAAATGGGCTTGCAGAAAGGAAACATAGACATATAACTGAGACTGGACTAGCCTTGCTTCACCAATCATCTTTACCTAGTTCATTTTGGACTGAAGCTTTTAGCACAGCTGTGTATCTCATTAATAGACTGCCCACACCAGTCCTAAATGGTTCTACTCCTTTTGAAACCTTGTACAAAATCAAACCTGATTATTCTTCTCTCAAAGTCTTTGGGTGTGCAGCCTATCCTAACCTAAGGCCCTACAATAATCCCAAGTTTCAGTTCAAATCCATTGAGTGCACCTTTCTTGGTTATAGTCCAGCACACAAAGGATACAAGTGTTTGCATCCTGATGGGAAAACAATTATATCTAGAGATGTCATATTTGATGAAAGTAGTTTTCCATTCAAGAACAGCAAGGGTTCCTCACAGCAGTCACCTTCCAGTAACAAATCCCATTTTGTTCCTCCTCCACCTTCAGCCATACCTCCTATTCTATCATTCTCTAATGCAAGACATTCTCAGAATACTAATGCATTTGCTGAACAAACAAATAACTCATGTGCACTTGCTAATAATACCAATGTTGTGGATTCTTTGCAGCATGTTTCAGATACCTCTGCAGAATTTGAAGTTCCTCAACGTGTGCCTCAAAATGTCCACCCAATGATGACCCGTAGCAAAGCAAAGCACTCAATTCAAACAATCACTCAATGGTGACTAGTAGCAAAGCAAGAGGAACTGCACCAACAGTGCTTACTGTCTCTAGAGAGCCTCAAACTGTTGAAGAAGCTCTTAACATACCAGAATGGAAGTGTGCCATGGATCTTGAGTATGCAGCGCTCATGAGCAACAAGACATGGAGTTTAGAAGCTTTACCCAAAGGTAGGAGGCCTATAGGGTGTAAATGGGTGTTTAAAGTTAAAGAAAATCCAGATGGCACTGTCAACAAATATAAAGCAAGATTAGTTGCAAAAGGGTATAATCAAGAGGTAGGAGTTGATTTTCATGAAGTTTTCAGTCCAGTAGTAAAGCCAGTCACAATTCAAGTTCTTCTCACTTTGGCCTTATCAAAAGGGTGGAACATCCATCAAATAGATGTTAATAATGCCTTTTTAAATGGTGATTTGAATGAAGATGTATACATGCTGCAACCTCCTGGGTATGAATCAGCTGACTCATCTCAAGTTTGCAAGCTTCATAAGGCTCTCTATGGCCTTAAGCAAGCTCCTCGTGCATGGTTTCAAAAATTGTCTGAAGCTTTACTTGATCTTAGTTTTACCAAGGCAAAATGTGATTCTTCCTTGTTTCTTCAGGTTACTTCTCATCATTCTCTCTATGTTTTAGTCTATGTGGATGATATTTTGATTACTGGATCTTCACCAACTTTGGTTCAGCACTTGATTGATCAACTAAATGCAAAGTTCTCATTAAAGGATCTTGGGAAACTAAAATACTTCTTAGGTATTGAAGTTACTTACAGTTCTGCTGGTGCAATATACTTATCTCAGTCCAAATACATTAAGGATCTTCTTACTAGGGCTGGTATGCAAGGTGCAAAGTCTATGCCCTCTCCTATGGCCTCAACACCACATATCTCAGCTAGTAGTGGTTCTCCTATTTCTGATCAAGCTGCATACAGATCACTTGTGGGAGCATTACAATATATTACCATTACTAGACCAGAATTATCATATAGTGTGAACAAAGCTTGTCAATTTATGCATTGCCCTACAGATGTACATTGGAAGTTGGTTAAACGAATACTGAGGTATCTTGCAGGCACCATATGTCATGCTCTAGTTCTCCAAAGATCATCAGCTCTTGAGCTCACTGCCTTTTGTGATGCTGATTGGGCGTCAGATATTGATGATAGGCACAGCACCTCAGGTTTTTGTGTTTATCTTGGCCCTAATCTCGTTTCTTGGTCATCTAAAAAGCAAGCAACAGTGTCTAGATCAAGTACTGAAGCTGAATATAGGAGTCTTGCAAGTGCAGTGGCAGAATTGGCTTGGCTGCAGTCTTTACTCAAAGAACTCAGCATTCAACTACCAAAAGCTCCTAGAATATATTGTGACAATATGAGCACAGTCAGCTTGTCAGCAAATCCGGTCCTTCATTCAAAGACTAAGCATATTGAACTAGATCTTTATTTTGTTCGTGAAAAGGTCAACAATAAAGAAATTGAAGTCTATCATATTCCATCTCTTGATCAAACAGCAGATATCCTCACCAAGGCAGTCTCAACTTCAAGGTTTCTTCAACTTAGAGACAAGCTCAGTGTCATTCCTCTTCCAAGTCATGCCACTGAGCTTGAGGGGGGATGTTAGAGATAAGGCTGCTTAGGCTGCTTTGGTGAGTGCAGGTGCAGTAAGAGTCTCGTGTGGTTCTGATGTTACTCTATTAATCTTGTCTTGGGTTTATTACTTAGGGACATTAGTGTAATTCAGTCATTGAGTCTTAGTCTATAAATTGTAATCTCAGCTACATCATTTGTAGATTAATTCATTTGAATCAGATTTACATTTCAGAACTTTCACATCTTGGAGTTCTGAAGTTTTCTTTCTTTCTTCTTTCTTGCGCCTTCCTTCAAGAGTCTTGAGAACTTCAACAGAGAGAGACAGGGAGTGAGAGAGAGAGTGCATATCAGAGAAGTTTAAGAGAGAGTGATGTATGAGAGAAGTTTTCAAGGAGGAAAGAGAGTGTAAGTTTTAGGGAGAGTGAGCTAGAGAGAAGTTTTAGATAGAGTGACACAGAGAGAGAGAGACAGAGAGAGAGTGGGAAGCTTTAGAAAGAATGAAGGAAAGAGAGACAAAGAGGGAAAGAAGATTTGGAGAGAGAGAGAGAGAGAGAGACAGAGTTTTAGAGAGAGATTCCAAGAGAGAGATAGAGAGCCAAACAAAAAGAGAAATAGAAGTTTTTAAGAGAGAGAGTGGGAGAGAAGGAAGGTTAAGGGAGAGCAAAAGGGAGAGACTGAGAGAAAGAGAAGTTTTGGAAAGAAAGACTAAGAGGAAGAGATGTGGAAAAAAATAGAGAGATTGTTGGGCTGAGAGAGAGAAAGAGAGGTTTTTGGGAGAGAGAGTGGGAGAGAAAGAAGTTGAAGAGTAGGAGAGAGAGAGAAGCTTTTGGAGACAGAGACAGAGAGAGGGAAAGAGAGAGACTGACAGCCAGACAGAGAGAGAAAGTGAAGTTTTTTGAGAGATAGTGTGGGAGAGAATGAAGTTTAAGAGAGAGAGGGGAAGAAAGAAAGAAAGAGAAGTTTTGGAAAGAGAGACAAAGAGCGAGAGGAAGAGAGAGAAGATAGAGGGAGATAAAGTGATGTTTCAGAGGGAGAGAGTGGGAGATAAAGAAGTTTAAGAGACATAGAGAGAGAGAGAGAGAGAGAGAGAGAGAGAGAGGTTAGGAGAAAGAGAGAAAGTTTGTTGGGCAAGGTGGGAGAGTGTGTGAGTGTTGGAAAAAGTGAGAGTGAGAGGGAGATGGAGAAGATGGAGAGAGAGAGAGAGAGAGAGAGAGAGAGAGAGAGAGAGAGAGAGAGAGAGAGAGAGAGAGAGAGAGAGAGAGAGAGAGAGAGAGAGAGAAATTTTGGAGTGAGATTGCAAGAGAGAGGGAGTGGGTGTGTGAGTATGTTGGGGAGGGAAGAGATAGAGTTAGTGAGAGACAAATTTTAGGCAAAGAGAGAAAGAGACAAATAGAAGTTTTTGAGAGAAAGCAAAAGAAGTTTTAAACAAATAGAGAAGTTAAGAGAGAGAGGGAGAGAGATAGACCAACATAGAGTTATAGAGAGCATATGACAGAAGTTTAAGAGAGACAACATGAGAGAGAAATTTTGGGGGGAGAGAAAGAAGTTTTAGGGAGAGAGCTACAGAGAGAGAGGGAAGGTTTAGAAAGAATGAAAGAAAGACAAAAAGAGAAAGAGAAAATTTGGAGAGAGAGAGAGAGAGAGAGAGGGAGAGTAGGAGAGAGAAGATAGAGAGTTGTAGAGAAGAAGAGAGACAGAGAGAGATAAAGAGAAAAGGAGAAGACTTGGAGAAAGAGAGAAAGAGAAGTTTTAGAGGGAGATTGCAAGAGAGAGAGAGAGAGAAGTTTTGGATAGAGCTAGAGAGAGAACTTATATATGGAAAAAGAGAGAGAGAGTGTGTGATATAGAGAGAGAGTGGGGAGAGAGAAGTTTAAGAGAGAGAGTGAAGCTTTAGGGAGAGTAAAAGAGAGAAGTTTTAGAGAGAACAAATGCAAGAGAGAGAGAGAGAGAAGTTTTGGTTAGAGTTAGGGAGAGGACTTATATATAGAAAAAGAGAGAGAGAGAGAGACATAGAGAGATAGTGGGGAGGGAAGTTTAAGAGATAGAGAGAGTGAAGCTTTAGGGAGGGCAAAAGAGAGAAATTTTAAAGAGAACAAGAGAGAGAGAGAGAGAGAGAGAGAGAGAAGGAGAGAAGGTTTAGGGAGAGAGCTAGAGAGAGAAGGAAGCTTTAGAAAGAGTGAGAGAGAGAGAAGGAGTGAGGGAGAAAGTGATGTTTTTGAGAGAGAGAGTGCAAGAGAAAGAAGTTTAAGCGAGAGAGGGAGAAAAAGAAGTTTGGAGAAAGAGATAAAGATAGAGAGCAAGAGAGAGAATATAGAGAGAGTGAGAGAGAGAGCAACCTAGAAAGAGAGGAACACATATGAGAAGTTTCAGAGACAGAGACAGCGTATGTGAAAAGTCTAAGAGGAGGAGAAAGAGACATTGAAGTTTTACAGAGAGTGAAAGAGAGAGAGAGATGTTTTAGGGAGAGAGCTAGAGAGAGGGGAAGCTGATATGAACCCACCTAACTCCACCTCAAAAGATAGCTTATAAGGAGAGGTTTGCGAACTCATATATATAACACCCAAGACCTCTCTACCCAACCAATGTAGGACTTCATCATTCCCGACCCCTTTAGACTATATGTCCTTGTATAGAGAACCAGGATCCATGGTCCATACTGACCAAAGCAGGGTAGGTTCTAATACCATATGATATGACCCACCTAACTCTACCTCAAAAGCTAGCTTGGAAGGGGAGGTTTGCAAATTCATATATATAACACCCAAGACCTCTCTACCTAACCAATGTAAGACTTCATTAGAAGCTTTACAAAGAATGAAAACAGAAAGAGAGAGAGAGATAGAGAGAGAAAGAGAAACATTTGGAGAGGGAGGGAGAAGATTTTGAGAGAGACTAAGGGAGAAGTATCCCATAAGCTTGTTTTCATGTCTCTCTCCGCATTTATTATTTCACCACATTAACTAGATCACTAGGACTTCATTTAGCTTGTAATGTAAGGTTTAAGTAATAGCTTGAAAGAAATGGATAGAGGTCTAATGGAGAGTGCAAGATTGAGCATACAAATCCTTGTATTTGCCTTTTCATTTTCAACAATTTGGGAATCTTACTAGAACAAGGAGAAATCTACTTTCTTCTGCCCATCTTTTTGCTTTGGGCTGACTCCTTTTTCTTTTTTAGTTCTTTTTTTATTTCTGAAGATTCCCTTTTATTTTTGCCTTTTCATAGCTAAGGCTTTGACCAAATGGAAAAGCATTGCCGAGTTATTCCTTATAGCATTCTCTCTCAGCCAATAACTTTGTTGCTCCTTTGACTCTCCTTTAGGGTAAGAATCATCATTATATATATATTTTTGTTGAGAGATCAAGGTGAATGAGGGTCAAAGAAAAGAACATTTGATAGTGGTCTTTGTATCCTTTAAGGCTCAAATGGGTGGCTATGGATATTTCACATTAAAGTTAGCTTGAAAGGTCCAAATAGTCCAAAGATGGCATAGATCACTTCTCTAGCTATTGCAGTGTTTAACGAATTGTCTCAAGGGACATTCAAGCAAGTTCTAGGATACTTGTTTTCTCATAGCAGTCTTATGTGCTATAAGATATCACACCCTCACCACTACTTATATTACTTGATCTATTCTGTCATCTAAGAGAATTGAATATTTTTAAGGCAATCTAATTTTGTCATTGGCGAAATGAATCTGAGTAGGACGAAATTAAGATAACTAATTAACAATTTATTGCTCTTAGACACCAAAACATGAAAAGCTATTCTAACCTTGATTGCCCCCAGTTTATTTTGGTAATAGTACCCCATCCTTAAGTGTCTACCATTCATCATCGCTCATAATATTAGATAAAGAAATTATATAAAAGGGGAAGGAATGAAATGACATACAATACATTCATCATGCAAGATGTCTTACTAAATTCAAAAGGGTGCCCATACATAGTCATTGCCAAGGTCTTGGCCAGGACCATTAACAAATGCCATGGCAACATTTTTCCTTTTCTCTTTTTTAGGACACATGAGAATGCATATGATGTTTCTAATGAATTATGCATGGGGGCATGTATCAAGAGTTAAGGATGACTCTTTGCCATAAGACTACATGAAAGATATGTACAAAGAAGAAAGCAACATTTTTTTTCTTCTTTTTTTTTTTCTTTTTTCCTTTTTTTGATGAAACCTCTAAAGAATAAAACATGTTATTGAATGAAAGATGAAACATGCGATGCTAATGTAAATGAGTAAGTAATGAAATGATGGAAGTGTGAACAATAAGAATTGCAAAATAACCATTACATTTATCAAAAGCAATTTTAAGTACAATAAACATCCATGGGTTCCTTTTAAGTATGCAAGACTCAAACTTTTGAGGTTTTACAAAAGATACTCGACTACTCAAAACTTCCTAGCATATCAAGGTCTTTGTACAAATCCAAAGAAAATCTCCGATAGGGTCAGGGGGGATGTCATGCTCCACTATTGTTTGGGCTCTAACTCTAGCCTCTTGTGCTATCCTCCATCATTGGTCAAAGGTTCATGAGCCATCCTCTCGAAGTGATCTTGTTCTAGGACCAACTCTAGCTTTCCTAATGACAGGTCTAGTCAGGCCATATTGTCTCTCCTTAATCCTTCTTCTTGGAGCACTAAAGTATGGTGGAGATGCACATTTACTTTTTCGAGAACTTCTTAGTAATTATCTAGTTGCCTCTTTAAATCTTGAATTTTTCTTCATATCAAAATTGATTACACTGAATACAGCCAACCATTTGCTCTTTTTCCCTCTTCAAGGTTCAGATGGCTTGGGCATGCTTAATTTGGGCCTGTTGCAGCTCTCAGTTCTCCTTTTTAAGTGCCAACACTTCAGATCCTAGAGAATCACGTGCTTCCCTCAGATCTTATTTAGTAGTCTTTTGTTTTTTGGTAGCTCTCTCTAGCTTGCTCTCGAAATTCTTAAACATTTTCTTGTACTGGCCCGCCTTTTCTTGTTCTACCTCCTTCCTTCTATTAATATCTTTTTTAAGCAACTCTATCCTTTTTCTTGACTGCATATCTTGGATTAATAGTTGCTGTTCTTTGCCCTGCATTCTACCTCTATTTTTGAAGTTCTTGCACATTTCTTTGTATTGGGCTTGCAACTGCTGATAGGCTTGCTTTTCTATGACTTCAACATTGTAGGGACTTGGGCAACCTCTTCACCTAGCTTAGGAAGTGCGAGTGTGTGAACTATTAATGGCACAAAACCCTCCTTTAGTTCTGTGATAGTAAAGATATGCTTCCATAGTAACCCTTTTTGTGCTTATCAAGGGCTCGATATACCTAGCATTTGGCCATGCAACTCAGGCCTCTCTCATGCTAGTCATATTAGAATTTTCTCCATAAGAAGCATCTAAAAGACCCAATGCATGAGTTGCAGGAATGAATTGCATGCCAACCATCTATCTTCTCACCATCATAGGTGCATAATCAATTATTCCTTGGGGATCAACAAGGGGAACTCCAGCGTTATTACCACATTGATATAGGGTAGGGACAACAGGCAACCAAGGTGCCTTCCATCTAACTCCCTTTAGCTTGGATAAAGCTTGCATCCATTGGCTAATTGCAGGTCCCTCTTTAGGCCACTGCAGGTTGGCAAGCTCAAAAAGAGTGTTTCTTCTAGTGTTAAAGTCATGAGAGAGACTTATAGTGGGATACCCTAAATGCTCATTGTTGGTAGGTGGCTGAAGGCCCAGATAGTTAAGAGTTGAGCACAACCAGCAAGTACCCTTCTCCCTTTTCTTGAAGATAGCACAATAAGCTCAATGTTTCATATAAGATAGGTGGTGTTGGATGAACCCCATGCTCCACTTGCACAAATAGCAGGGTAGCCTGATGATCAATATTGCCCTTGAATCTTGGATACAAAATCAACCCATATATAGCTAAAGCCAATAGACTAAAACCTCTCTTGGTATCAATGTGCTGCTTCAACATTGTCATAATCACATTAATTGGGACGTCTTAAAAACTTCCCTTGGTTTCATAGAGATATGTAGCATCTTGAGTCATAATTCCCAAGATATTGGCCAATTGTCTATTGGGAGAAGATTTGAGTTGTGAAAGTATATTTTTGTACTAGCACCAGAGTCAATTTTCAGAATGGCATCATATTCTTCAAATGTGAATACTTGATATACTGGGTCCCAAAAAGACAGTAGAGCTCTGGTTAGAGATTCATCCACTGGCACAAACAAGAGGTAGGCTAAATGTCCATATCTCTTTTCAAACTCCTCTTTTTTGGTCATGGCATTCCAAATCTGTTTAAGGTCTATCAAATCATGCTGCTTGAAGGCAATTCTTCTGACTTTCGGTAGGACAAGGACATAATCAGCAAGTATGCAATCCCCACGTTCCTTTTGATGTCTATGCTGTGATTCTCTAACTCCATCTTCAGTATCAATCAGGGACCCCATGGATGGTGGTATAGTGGAATGAGCCATGTAATGATTACTTTGACAATCCTATAATGCACAATGCCCAAGAAAAGCTCATTTCATGGACTTAAATTAACCCTTAGGAGAGTTTCAAGCACCTTCATAGAAACAAAGGCTTCTTGAAGGCTAACCTTACTTCGCTCCTATCTAGTCCTTGGTAAACAATGATGTTATACATGCAATGGGGAAGATGAGCATTAAAGAATGTAACAAACATGCAATGGTAGTCATGATGCAAAAGTATTCCCCTGACTCCTAAAAGGGTGGATTCTAGGCTTTATTCTTGACCCAAAGGTTACACCTCTTAAGTGGGTTAATTCTAAATTTCAATTAATGTGATGGTTAGGTTCTAGGATCCTACATTAGGTTCCCAAATTGTTCTCATACTTAGTTCGGAGAGGCCTCCAATCCTTGCCCATGACAGACTACAAACAAAAAGGGTTCAATTTGAGTGGGGGTTTGTCAGGTGCCTGCATGGAAACAAGGTCTCTCGAAGGCTAACCCTACATTGCCCCCTCTAGCCTAGAACGGTGACCTATGCAGCCCAAGTATAGGGCACAGGGATCATCACCTCCCCTTTTATAGTGTGTGAAACTGAGAGTGCAGTGTGTGAAGGGAATGAAACTAACACCCACAAAAACCTCTATCACAAGAGAAAGATGGTACAAATAGGAATACTGAAGAAATTATCTAAGATAAAACATTCTCTCATGAGAAGGCAGAAAGCATACCTTGTGTCTTAGTATCATCACAATTTATGTGAAAAACTATAATTACCAAATACACAAAGCATGTGAAGACAAGACCTCAGAATGAAACCACAAATGTGAAGCATGATAATAAATAACATTCCCATAATGCAACATAAAATTAATCTGCATGGTTTAACCCTCTAAAAGTGTCCCCAGTAGAATTACCAAGCTGTCACAATGTCTACACGATGCAAGCAGGAGAAAAACAATCAAGTTTATCAACATCAATCATCAAGTTTATTTACACAAATATGTTTAAAGAAAGCAAGGAGTCGCCACTGATCTAAAATCTTGGTGAGATCAGACACCTTAAAAGAATGGTCTGCGTTCATTTTTAAAATAGTTTCAGGGGTTACTTACATGTAAGGAAAATATTAGCACTCTTACAATACCCTTTCGGTAACATCTTAATTTTATGCCACTTACGGTTGCCATGAATTTTGTCTATGCTTCCTTACTAGAGAAAATTAAATGTTATGATCTTTTATTGTAAATATTTTAAAAAAATAGGCTCATCCTATTCAGGTGGGCGCCTAATTCAGGCTCATGGGAAGAAATGCATTCGCCTTTAGTTCCCATGACATTTTTTAGTAAAAACATTGATTTTGGTGGGAAATTTGATAAGAAATATAGGTGTAGACTCGTTCCTATTCAAGTGGGAGCCTAATTAAGTTACAAGAAGAAATGCCTTCACCTTTGCTTCTTGTAATTTATTTTTAAAAAGCTTATTTGGGTAGTTTTTTGCAAAAATAGATTGAAATAGGCCATTCATTCCTCTTTAGGTTATGCCGTTACAAGTCATAAAAGTACATGCCTTCGCCTTTACTCTTACAACTTTAAAAGAGAAATTATTTTGCAAAAGGATAGTATTTAAAGGAAAAGTTCTCATGCTCATTTTTATTTTCTCTTACTTTGCTTGTTTATTTATTCCATTTATCAAATTTGAGCATGGAATGTGTGACATCATGCATAAACAGAGAGACAAAATCAATGATGCACCTAAAATGCCATGAAACAAGACATCTAGTGTGTAGAAACTCAAAAAAAATTATGCATGGCCGAGTTTTATCAACTCAGCGAGTTGACTCAGTGTGATCATCCAAGTTTAGCGAGTCAGGTCAGTGGTTGACTCAATATGGTTATACGAATTCAGCCAATTACAGACTGTGTACAGTGACATGCACTGAAGAATAGTGCTATGCAAAATGATTTCAGCTTTTATTCATGCCAGAACTAGGATAAACGTGCCAAAACTCAGCAATATGCATACAACAAGCATGGCCGGAACTCATTCAGCCAACATCTACGCAATGCATGCCACAACTCAGCAAATTGCACACAGCAAGCAGGGCCAAAGTAAGAAGAATGAGTTATAGACACAACTTATCAAGAACCAATAGTCATACAAAAGCCAAGAGGATCCAAACTCAATCACATTCGTGAAAATATAGAACCGAAGCAAACCAAAATAGGGAGCAGAGCATACCTCTTTGTCCTTATGTGCAGCAGTTTTTTGGGTGTCTACCCATCTCTATTCTCTGGCTCATTGTACAAAGGCTTCATGGTATTCCTTTTGGTGCAATACCTGAGATTCTTGGGGGTTCTAGGTGGGAGAAGGAACTTGGTTCCTCTTGTATGTGTGCACTCAGTTTTTATGCTCTTGGATAGGGGAATGACCTCTTCAAGTGCTCTCGGATGGAAGAAACTCTCCGATGCTTGGAGACTCTAGGTCCCGATAGCTCTTTGATGATGATAGAATTTTTGTATCCCTGTCCGGCTGGAGAAGGAACTCTCCTTTTATAGCCAACATTGGGACTGGCTTTCTTCTATCAATGGGTCACCGTCCCTCTTCCAGGCAGGGCATCACTCTTGCTACTATTCTGCTGTCTTGTTTCACACACTTCTGGCATCTACAATGTCATGCTGCAAGCCGTCACCTTGCTGGTGTGTTGTGGCTCTGTATGTTGCCACAGCTTGTCTCTGCTGTCCTTGCTGCTGTGGCAGCTAGCACAGCTTGTAGAGTGGTGACACATGTTCCATCACCAATGCAAGTGGCTTTCTTCTTTTGCTTGCATGCAACTCCACGTTGCTGCCTCCTCTGCCATGTCACAGTGCCCACCCCATTTGCCTTTGCTAGCCGTCTCTTTGCTCCATTCACCCACCGTGACTTTGTTGTTTTTTGCACACTTTTGGCACTGTTCTGCAAGTTAGTTGCTGCAACCTGCAGGTTCTGCACCCTACCCAGTCCAACTGCTACCCTAGCAGCCAGTGGAAGCTGCTGAAGTTTGATGAGGGGCAGTGGAGCTACTCTTCCCCTACTATTCCATTCTGCTGTGCCGTCCATGTCCATCATATCTGCTGATGTTCTCCTGCTGTAACATCTAGTGGAGGATGCTGATGTTTAATGAGGGAAGAGTGCTGACTTAGCTTGCTCTTAGAGGAAGAAGGAAGAACCGACTTCTCAAGGGGAATAAGGCACCGACTTCAAAGGAAAAGAAGGGGTTCCTAAGGGAAGAGACCGGCTTGGAAGGGGAATTAGCAAACAAAGGGCGGTCAGTTCTCTGCAAGGGAGCCAACCCCTCCTCATGCATATCTTTTTTTAATTTTTATTATTATTATTTTTAATTTTTTTTTAAATTTTATTATTTTTACTCTTTCTTCTTTTTTTTGCTTTCTCTTTTTTTGGCTTTTTCTTATATTTATTTTTTTATAGTCATTTTTAGTATTGTTTATTGTTTATTTTGTTTAAAAATCTAACATAACTTAGTTTAGGGTTCTGGACAAAATTTAGTGTCTACAACTGCCCCCATTTGCTTATATTTCTAGGAACTAGAAAGTAAGCAAAGGTAGAAGACACAATTTCATTCGGAACAATGTAGGGTTAAGTCGATTGAAGCTTGACTTTGGTTAGAGTATAAAGGGTTAACTCAAACGAGGCTCAACTCTGACACAAATGATAAGGTTGAGTCAAATGAGACCCGATCCAGTACAAATGGTAAGGTTGAGTCAAACAAGGCCCAACTCTGATACAAATGATAAGGGTGAGTCAAATGAGGCCTGACTCTAACACAAATGATAAAGTTAAGTCAAACGAGGAATTACTCTAACACAAATGATCAGGTTGAGTCGAACGAGGCCTGACTCTGGTACAAATGATAAGGGTGAGTCAAACGAGGCCTAACTCTAACACAAAGATAAGGTTGAGTCAAATGAGACTCAACTCTGGCATAAATGGTAAGATTTGTGTCAAATGAGGCCCAGCTCCAGCACAAATGATAAGGTTGAGTCAAACGAGGATCGACTCTAATAGAAATGGTAAGGTTGAGTTAAACAAAGCCTAACTCTAGTGCAACTAATAAGGTTAAATCAATCAAGAGAAAGAAGTTTTGGCGAGAGCAACAAAGAGGGAGAGGAAGAGAGAGAAAGAGAGAGGTAAAGAGAAAAAGAAAGATAGAGAGAGATCGAGAAAGATGGAGGAAGAGAATGGTGGGGGAAAAAGGTGAGAGAGATTGTTGGGCAAAGAGAGAGAGCATGTATGTGTGTTGGGGGGAAAGAGAAAGAGAGAGACCAAAGTTTTATACGAAGAGAGAGAGAGAGAGAAAGAAGAAGAAGGTATTGGGGAGAGTGAGAGTGAGAGATAGAGGAAAGTTTCAAAGAGAGCAAGTCTGAGAGAAGTTTTAGAGAGAACTAGAGAAAGAGGGAGAGAGACATAGAGAGAGAGAGAGAGAGAGAGAGAGAGGGAGGAGGAGGAGGAGTTTTAGATGCAAAGAGATAGCATACGGCAGAAGTTTTAGAGGAAGAAAGGGGGAGACAAAGGGGGTGAAGTTTTAGGGAGGATGAGAGTAAGTTTTAGAGAGAGAGAGAGACAGTTCAGCTTTTGAAGAGAAAGAGAAAATGGTTTAAGGGGCAGACAGAAGTTTTTGAGAGAAAGTGAAAGAAGTTTTAAACAAAGAGAGAAGTTTTAGTGAGAGAGGGGGGGGGAGATGTTGGGGACAGCGAGTGTGAGAGAGAAAGGTTCTAGAGAGAGCAAGTGACAGAGAAGTTTTAGAGAGAACTTTTAAATAGAAAAAGATAGAGATAGTGTGTGACATAGAGAGAGAGCTGTAGAGAGTGAAAGAACTTTTATATAGAAAAAGGCACAGAGAGAGAGCAACATAGAGAGAGAAAGAGTGAGGAGAGAGAAGTCTTAGAAAGAAAGTGTATGAGAGAAGTTTCAGAGAGTGACAGCATATGAGAAAAGTTTTAGAGGAGGAGATAGAGAGAGTGAAGATTTGGGGAGGACGAGAGAGAGAGAAGTTTTTGAGAGAGCAAGAGAGAGAGAGAAAGAGAAGTCTTCGGGAGAGAACTAGAGAGAGAGGGAAGCTTTAGATAGATGAAAGAGAGAGAGAGAGAGGGAAGATTTAGATAGATGAAAGAGAGAGAGAGAGGGAAGCTTTAGATAGATGAAAGAGAGAGAGAGAGAGAGAGATAGACTAATAGAGATAAAGTAATGTTTTTTAGGGAGAGAGTACAAGAGAAAGAAGTTTAAGAGAGAGGGAGAGGAGAGAAAAAGAGAAGTTTTGGAGAGAGTGACAGAGATAGATAGATAGAGGAAGAGAGAGAGCAAGAGAAAAAGTGAGAGATAGAGAGAGACAGACAAACAAATAGAGAGAAAGTGAAGTTGTTGAGAGAAGGAATGGGAGAGAAAAGAGTTTAAGAGAGAGAGATGGTGAGAGTGAAAAAAATGTTTTGGAGAGAGGGCCAGAGAGGGAGAGTAGGTGAGAGCAAATGGAGACAGAGAGAGATAAAGTTAAGTTTTTGAGAGAGAGAAAGAGAAGTTTTGGTGAGAGAGACAAAGAGGGAGAGGAAGAGAGGGAAGATAGAGAGAGAGAAAGAGAGAAAAAGAAAGACAAAGAGAGAAAGAGGGAAAAAGTGAGAGAGATTGTTGGACACAGAAAGAGAGTGTGTTGGGGGGCAGAGAGGAAGAGAGAGAGAGAGAGAAAGAGTGTTGGGGAAGAGAAGAAAGAGATAAGGAAAGAGAGAAAGAGAGAGAGAGAGAGAGAAAGAGAGAGAGAGAGAGACAGAAGTTTTGTACAAAGAGAGAAGTTTAGAGAGAGAGAGTTGTTGGGGATAGCAAGACCGAGAGAGAGAGAGAGAGAATTTTGAAAGAGAGTGAGTCCAAGAGAAGTTTTAGAGAGAACTAGAGGGAGAGTGAGAGTGACATAGAAAGAGAGAGAGACAGGGTATGACAGAAGTTTTAGAGGAAGAAAGGGGGACAAAAAGAGAGTGATGTTTTAGGGAGGATGAGAAAGAGTAAGTTTTAGAGAGAGAGAGAGATAAAGTTCAATTTTTGAGTAAGAGAAAGTGGGAGAGAAAATGGTTTAAGAGAGAAAACAGAAGTTTTGGAGAGAGAGACTATAAGGGAGAGCAATAGAGTGAAGAGAGAAAGAGTAGTAGAGAGAGACAAAGATCTAGAGAAAGTGAGAGAGGCAGAGTGTGTTTGTGTGCTGGGAAGGGGGAGAGAGAGAGAGATAGATTTAGTGAGAGACAAATTTTAGACAAAGAGAGAAAGAGACACACAGAAGTTTTTAAGAGAAAGTAAAAGAAGTTTTAAACAAAGAGAGGAGTTTTAGAGATATATATATATATAGAGAGAGAGAGAGAGAGAGGTGTTGCGGGACAGCAAGAGTGAAAGAGAGAGAGGTTCTAGAGAGAGCAAGTGATAGAAATTTTAGAGAGAACTCAACAGAGAGAGAACTTTTATATAGAAAAAGATAGAGAAGAGGGAGAATGATATGAACCTGCCTAACTTCACCTCAAAAGCTAGCTTATAAGAGAAGGTTTGTGAACTCATAGATATAACATCCAAGACCTCTCTACCTAACCAATGTGAGACTTTATCATCCTGATCCCTTTAGACAGTACTTCCTCATACAAAGAACTAGGATCCATGGCCCACACCGACCTGAGCAGGGTAGTTCTAATACCATATGATATGAACAATGTAATTCCACCTCAAAAGTTAGTTCGTACGGGGAGGTTTGCGAACCCATATATATAACACCCAAGACCTCTCTGCCAAACCAATATAGACAAGCTCTGATACCATATGATATGAACCTGCCTAACTCCACCTCAAAAGCTAGCTTGTAAGGAAAAGTTTGTGAACCCATATACATAACACCCAAGACCTCTCTGCCTAACCAATGTGGGACTTCATTAGAGAGAGAGAAAGAGAGTGAGAGCATGCAAGAGAGCTTCATAAAGAGAGAGAGCTAGAGAGAGCAATAGAACTTTTATATAGAAAAAGATAGAGAGAGAGAGAGAGAGCAACATAGAGAGAGAGTGGGGAGAGAGAAGTTTCAGAGAGAGAGAGAGCTATGCAAAGTTTTAGAGAAAGAGAGAGAGAGTGAGGCTTTGGGGACAGTGAGTGGGAGAGAGAGAGAGAGAGAAGGCTTTGGGATAGAGGTAGAAGAGAGAGGGAAGCTTTATATAGATGACAGAGAGAGAAAGAGAAGTTGTTGAGAGAGAGAATGGGAAAGAAAGAAGTTTAAGAGAGAGAAAGAGAAGTTTTGGAGAGAGATACAGAGACAGAGAGTTAGTGAGAGTAGATAGAGAAAGAGGTAGGGCAAGAGAGAGAGAGAGCAATAGGCATATAGAGAAAAGGTGAAGTTTTTCAAAGAGAGTGGGAGAGAAAGAAGTTTTAGAGAGAGGGACAAGAGAGAGAAGATAGAGAGAGAAAGCATCAAATAAAGAGAGAGAGCATATGAGAGGAAGTTTAAGAGATAAAGAGACAACATATGGGAGAAGTTTTAAAGGAGGAGGGAGAGAGAATGAAGTTTTTGGGAGAGGAAGAGAGAGAAGTTTTAGGGACAAAGGTACAGAGAGAGAGATGGAAGCTTTAGAAATAATGAAAGAAAGAGAGACAGAGAGAGAAAGAGAAGATTCAGAGATAGAATGCGAAAGAGAGAAAGGCAGAGAGAGACAAATAGACAAAGAAAGTGAAGTTTTTGAGAGATAGAGAGAGTGGGAGAGAACAATGTTTAATAGAGAGGGAAACAGTAGTTTTGGAGAGAGAAAGATAGAGAGGGAGTAAGAGATAAAGAGAGAGAGAAGTTTTAGAGAGAATGAGTGAGAGAGAAAAGTTTGAGAGCAAGTAAGAGAAAAAAGTTTCAGAGAGAGCTAGTGTGAGAGAGAAGTTTTAGAGAGAGCCAGAGAGAAATAGAGCTTTTATATAGAAAAAGGCACAAAGAGAAAGTGAGAGAGAGAAGTTTTAGGGAGAGCTAGAAAGAGATAGAACTTTTATATATAAAAAGATAGAGAGAGAGAGAGAGAGAGAGAATGTGCAAGCCAGAGAGAGCAAGAGAACATTTAAGTAGAAAAAGACAAAGAGGGAGAAAGAGAAGAGAGAGACGGAGATAGAGAGCAAGAGAGAGATGATAGAGGAGGAGAGAGACAGAGAGATTGAAGTTTTAGGGAGAGTGAGAGAGAGAGAGACATTTTAGGGAGAGAGCTTGAGAGAGAGGGAAGCTTGAGAAAGAATGAAAGTAAGAGACAGAGAGGGGGAGAGAGAGAGAGAGACAAAGAGAGGTAAAGTGAAGTTTTTAAGAGAGAGAAAGAGATGTTTTGGTGAGAGTGACATAGCGGGAGAGCAAGACAGAGAAGATAGAGAGGAAGGGAGAAAAGGGGAAGAGAAAATGGTGGGGAGAGAAAGTGAGCAAGAATGTTAGACAGAGAGAGTGTGTGTGAGTGTTGCAGAAAGCAAGAGAGAGAGAGAGAGAGTGACATAAAGAGAGAGTGCAGGAGAGAGAAATTTCAGAGAGAGAGGGGCAGCATATGACAGAAGTTTTAGCTGAGGAAAAGGAGAGACAGAGAGAGTGAAGTTTTCCAGATGGTGAAAGGAGAGAAGTTTTAGAGAGACAAAAGAGAGAGAGAGATGGGAGAGAAAGAGAGAGAAGAGAGAGAGACAGAGGGAGAGTGTGTAAGTGTGTGTTGGGGAGGGAGAGAGAGATAGAGCTGGTGAGACACAAATTTTAGACAAAGAGTGAAAGAGATAGACAGAAGTTTTTGAGAGAAAGTTAAAGAAATTTCCAACAAAGAGAGAAGTTTTAGAGTGAGTTAGGTGTTGGGGAAAGTGAGAGCAAGAGAGAGAAGTTCTAGAGAGAATGAGTCACAAAGAAGTTTAAGAGAGAACTAGAGAGAGAACTTTTATATAGAAAAAGATAGAGTGAGAGAAAGAGAGTGGGAGAGAGAGAAAGAGAAGTTTTGGAGAGAGAGATTGTGGGGTAAGGCAAGAGAGAGAAGAGAGAGTGAGGTAGAGAGAGACAGAGATGTAGAGAAAGAGAGAGAGTGTGTGTGAGAGAGAGAAAGAAGTTTTACAGAGAACTAGAGAGAGAGAGAGAGAACTTTTATATAGAAAAAGATAGATAGAGAGAGTGCGAGAGAAAGAGACAAACAAAAGTTTTTGAGAGAAAGTAAAAGAAGTTTTGAACAAAGAAAGTTTTAGGGAGAAAGGAAGGTGTTAGGAAGAGCAAGAGTGAGTGACGGAGATGTTTTGGAGAGAACAAGAGAGAGAGAAGTTTTATATAGAATAAGATAGAGAGAGAGTGAGCAATATAGAGAGAGTGCGGAGGAGAGAGAAGTTTTAGAGTGAGAGAGAGCATATGACAGAGGTTTCAGACAGAGAGAGACAGCATTTAGAGAAGTTTTAGAAGAGGAAAGAGAGAGAGAGAGAAAAAAGTTAAGATTTAGGGTGAGCAAAAGAGAGAAAAGTTTTAAAGAGAGAGAGAGAGAGAGAGAGGGAAGCTATAGAAAGAATGAAAGAAAGAGAGACAGCAAGAGAGAAAGAGAAGATTTAAAGAGAGAGACAGACAGAAAGATGGAGAGAGAAAGTGAAGTTGTTAAGAGAGAGTGGGAGGGAAAGAAGTTTAAGAGAGAGGAGAGGACAAGAGAGAGAAAGAGAAGATTTGGAGAGAGAGACAAAGAGGGAGAGTACAAGAGAGAAGACAGAGTGAGGCAGAGAGAGATAAAGTGAAGTTATTGAGAGAGAGAATGACAAGTTTTCACAAGAGAGACTGAGGAAGAGCAAGGGAGTGAAGATAGATAAATAGATAGATAGAAAGAGAGGGAGTGGTAGAGAAAAAGAGAATGAGAGAGAGAGAGAGAGAGAGAGAGAGAGAGAGAGAGAGAGAGAGAGGGAGGGAGGGAGAAAGAGGGAGAGAGTGAATGGTGGAGGGAGAAAGTGAGAGAGATTGTTGGCCAGAGAGAGACTGTGAGTGTTGGGGAGAGAAAGAGAGAGAGTGAGAGAGAAAGAGACAGAAGTTTTAGAGAGAGAGGGAGGTGTTGGTGTAAGCACAAGAGAGGGAAAGAGAAGTTTCAAAGAGAGTGAGTCAGAGAGAAGCTTTAGAGAACTAGAGAGAGACACAGAGAAAGAGAGTCAAAGAGAGAGAGTGTTGGGGGGAGAGAAGTTTCAGAGAAAGGGACAGCATATTACAAAGGTTTTAGAGGAGGAAAAGGGAAAGACTGAGAAAGTTTTAGGGAGGGTGAGAGAGAGAGAGAAGTTTTGGGCAAAGAGACTAAGTGGAAGAGCAAGAGAGAAGAGAGAGAGAGAACATAGTGGGGGGAGAGAGTGAGAGAGATTGTTGGGCAGAGACAGAGATATGTGAATGTTAGGGAGGGCAAGAGCATGAGCAAGAGTGAGAGAGAGAAAGAGAGAGGGGAAGAAGTTTCAGAGAGAAAGGTAGAGAGAGGGAAAGTGTGCATGTGTGTGTGTATGTGTTGGGGAAGGAGAGAGAGAGATAGAGTTACTAAGACAAATTTTAGACAAGGAGAAAAAGAGACAGGTAGAAGTTTTTGAGAGAATGCAAAAAAATTTTTAAAGAAAGGGAGAGGTGTTGGGAAGATCGAGAACAAGAGAGAAAGAGGAGTTTTAAAAAGAACTAGAGAGAGTGAAAGATCTTTTATATAGAAAGGGAGAGAGACAGAGAGAGAGGGAGAGATAGTTAATAAGAGAAAAGTTTTAGGGGAGGACAGAGAGAGAGTGTGAAGCTTTAGGGTGGATGAGAAAGAGAGAAGTTTTAGAAAGATTAAGAGTGATGTTTTAAGGAGAGAGCTAGAGAGAGAGGGAAGCTTTAGAAAGAATGAATGCAAGAGAGACATAGAGAAAGGAAAGAGAGAGAAAAGGAAGTTTTAGAGAGAGACAAACAGACAGACAAAAACAGAAAGTGAAGTTGTTGAGAGAGAGTGGGAGAGAAAGAAGTTTAAAAGAGAGAGAGAGGGTGAGAGAGAGAAAGAAAAGCTTTGGAGAGAGAGATGGACAGGGAGAGTAGGGGAGAGAAGATGAAGAGAGTGAGGGACAGAGAAAGCAACATAGAGAGTGAGGGAGCACAATAGAGAAGTTTTAAAGGAGGAGAGAAAGAAGGAGAGAGATAGAGAGAAGTTTTAGGGAGAGAGCTAAAGAGAGAGGGAAGCTTTAGAAAGAATGAAAGAAATAGAGACAGAGAGAGAAAGAGCAGATTTGTAGAGAGAGAGAGATAGAAAAGTTTCAGAGAGAGAGACAAGGAGGGAAGGAGAGAGCCATATGGCTACATAGAGAGAGAAAGTAAAGTTTTTGAGAGAGAGTGGGAGAGAAAGAATTTCAAGAGAGAGAAAGGTAGAGAGAAAAAGAAAGAGATTGTTTGGCAGGGAGAGAGAGAGTATGTGAGTGTTGGGGAGAGCAAGAGAGACAGAATGAGAAGATTTGGAGAGAGAGAGAGAAAGAGAGGGATAAAGTGAAGCATTTAGGGGAAGAGTGGGAGAGAAAGAGGTTTAAGTGAGAGAGAAATTGAGATTGAGAGGGGGAGTAAGGTAGAGAACATATAGAGAGAGATGTAGAGAGAGAGAGACTGTGTGAGTATTGGGAAGAGCGAGAGAGAGAGAGAGAGGAAGGGAAAGAAGATAGGGAGAAGTTTTAGAGAGAGAGAGACAAAGAGGGAAAGAAGAGAGAGAAGATGGAGAGAGAGACAGAGAAGTTTAGAGAGAGACTACAAGAGAGAGAGAGAGAGAGACAAATAGTCAGATAGACAAACAAATAGAAAATTGAATTTTTTGAGAAAGAGTGTGGGAGAGGAAGAAGTTTAAGAGAGAGCGAGAGAGAGAAAGAGAAGTTTTGGATAAAGAGACAGAGAGGAAGATCAAAAGGGAGAAGATACAAAGAGTGAGAGTAGAAGGGAGAGGGAGAGAGAAAGAGAAGTTTTGGAGGGAGAATGTTAGAGAAAGTAAGGGAGAGAGAATGAGAGAGAGGTAAAGAGTGTGAGAGAGAGAGAGAGAGAGAGAAGATGGACAGCATATAAGAGAAGGTTTAGAGATAGAGACAGCACAAGTGAGAAGTTTTAGAGGAGGAGGAGGGACAGAGATTGCAGTTTTTAGGGAGAGCAAGAGAGACACTGCAAGAAGTTTTAGGGAGAGAGCTAGAGAGAGAGGGAAGATTTATAAATAATGATAGCAAGAGAGAAAGAGAAACATTTGGAGATACAGAGACAAACTGAGAGAGAAAGTGAAGCTTTTGAGAGAGAGAGTGGGGGCGAAAGAAGTTTGAGAGAGAGAGAGAGAGAGAGAGAGAAAGAATTTTGCAGAGAGAGACAGAGAGGGAGAGTAGGAGAGAGAAGATAGAGAGAGACAAAGAGTGTTGTGGAGGTGGAGAAAGAGATATGAAAGCTTTAGAAATAATGAAAGAGAGAGAGAGAGAGAGAGAAGGAGAAGATTTGGAGAGAGGGACAAAGATAAGTTCTAGTGGGAGACTGCAAGAGAGAGAGAGCAAAACAAAAAAGAGAGAGAAGTTTTAGAGAAAGACTACAAGAGGGAGAGAGACAAACAGAGAGATAAAGTGAAGTTTTTGAGAGAGAGTGATAGGGGAAGAAGTTTAAGAGAGAGTGGGAGAGAAAAAAATTTAAGAGAGAGAGTGTGAGTGAGAGAGAAAGAGAAGTATTGGAGAGAGAGATTGAGAGGGAGAGCAAGAGAGAGAAGATAGGGAGAGAGATCAATAGACAAACAAACAAAAAGAGAAAGTGAAGTTGTTGAGCGAGGGAGTGAGAGAGAAAGAAGTTTAACAGAGAGAGAGAGGGTGAGAAAGACAAAGAGAAGTTTGGGAAAGAGAGACAAAGAGAGAGAGTTGAAGAGAGAGATAGAGGGAGGGAAAGAGTAAAAGACAGACAAAGAGACAGAAAGTTAAGTTTTCTAGAGAAAGAGTAGGAGAGATAGTTTAAGAGAGAGGGAAAGATAGACTTAGTGAGAGAAAGTGAAGTTGTTGAGAGAGTGGTAGAGAAAGAAGTTTAAAGGAGAGAGAGGAAGAGATAGAGCTAGTGAAAGACAAATTTTAGACCAAGAGAGAAAGAGACAGACAGAAGTTTTTTTGAGAGAAAGCAAAAGAAGTTTTAAACAAAGGGAGAGGTTTTAGAGAGAAAGGGAGGTGATGGGGAGAGCAAGAGAGAGAGAGAGAGACAATTGTGGGAGAAGTTTTGGAGAAGGGGGGGACTAAGAGAGACTGAAGTTTTAGGAAGAGTAAGAGAGAGAGCAAGAAGTTTTAGGGGGAGAGTTAGAGAGAGAGAGATCTTTAGAAAAATGAAACCCTGGGGGAGAGAGAGACAGAGGGAGAGAAAGAGAACCTTTGGAGAGGGAGGGGTTTTTGAGAGAGTTTGCAAGAGAGGGAGGCAGACAGAGGGAGAAAGTGAAGATTTTGAAAGAGAGAGTGGGAGAGAAAAAAGTTTAAGGGGAGAGAAAGAGAAGTTTTGGAGAGAGAGACAAAGAGAAAGAGAAACATTTGGAGAGAGAGAGAGGAGAGAGAGAGAGGGAAAGAGAAAGAAAGTGAAAGTGAAGTTTTTGGGAGAAAGAGTGGAAGAGAAAGAAGTTTAAGAGAGAGAGGGGGAGAGAGAAAGCAAATTTTGCAGAGAGAGACAGAAAGGGAGAATAGGAGAGAGAAGATAGAGAGAGATAGAGGCAGAAAGAGTGTTGGGGAGGGGAGAGATAGATAGAGAGAGGGAAGCTTTAGAAAGAATGAAAGAGGGAGAGAGAAGGAGAAGATTTGGAGAGAGAGAGACAAAGAGAATTTGAGGGAGGCTGCACAAGAGAAAGAGAGAGCAAAATAGAAAGAGAGAGAGAGAGAGAGAAGATTTAGAGAGAGACTGCAAAAGAGGCAGAGACAGATAGTCAGAGAGATAAAGTGAAATTTTTGAAAGAGAGAAAAAGTGGGAGAGTAAGAAATTTATGAGAGAGAAAGAGAAGATTTAGAGAGAGAGACTGAGAGGGAGAACAAGAGTGAGATGATAGCGAGAGAGGTAGAGAGAGTGAGAGATAGAGTTAGAAAGAGAGAAAGAGACAAAGCAAGAGTGATGCGAACCCTGCCAAGAATAACAAGACCAACAATGAAATTTATTTGCAAAACCATTTTATGATGAGATTTGTGGGTGGAAACCTCAACCTACTATTTATAAGAAAACACAATCCTTGGTATGTGAAAATACGACAAACGAGATGGTAAATCGTTTAATAAGTCAGATGAATGCCACAAGAACAAGTTCTTGATAAGTTCAAAAATTTCTTCAAAGAACCAAAGAGAAAACTGAAACTGATCTGATCTTCAATAATTAACCAAATTGATCTCCTTAAATCTCTTAAATCCAAGTGAATCTTGCTAAGTATGTCCTGTAATTGCTGAATGATTCCACATGATTGAGCTGAAAGTAATCCTTCCAAGTGTATGAGCTTCTTCCACATGTATGGGCTTTAGCAAAGTGCTGAAATTACTCCACCACTTGGATCAATGAAATCTATCCTTGATCTGCACTTGAATCCAAGTATTTGGGCCTCAAAAAACGTTTCTCAACCCAAATGTTCTACATCAATCCATTAAAAGCTTCTTTAAAGCTTTTAGCTCTAGCTCTTGTAATTGGAATATAAATTGGATCAGCTGTATCTGCCATGCCTCTATAATCAAAGGGGAAGAGAAAATTTGGAGAGAGAGAGAGGTAGACAGATAGATAGACAGAAAGAGAAAGTGAAGTTGTTGAGAGAGGAAGTGGGAGAGAAAGAAGTTTTGGAAAGAGAGATAGAGAGGGAGAGTAAGAGAGAGGGAGATAGAGAGAGAGGGAAAGGGAGAGACAGACAGACAGATAGAGAAAGCAAAGGTTTTGAGAGAAAGAGTGAGAGAGAAAAAAGTTTAAGAGAGAGAGAGAGAGAGAGAGGGAGAGATAGAGTTAGTGAAAGACAA
The DNA here is from genome assembly GCA_037013595.1 of Dicorynia guianensis. Classification (NCBI taxonomy): domain Eukaryota; kingdom Viridiplantae; phylum Streptophyta; class Magnoliopsida; order Fabales; family Fabaceae; genus Dicorynia; species Dicorynia guianensis. The sequence continues at coordinate 11,477,847 of JASUAB010000015.1, forward strand.
ATTTTAGACAAAGAGAGATAGAGACAGATAGAAGTTTTTGAGAGAAAGCAAAAAAAGTTTTAAAAAAAGGGAGAATTTTAGAGAGAGAGAGGGAGCAAGGGGAGGGAGAAAGCAACTTGCAAAGAGAGAGAGAGACAGCATATGAGAGAAGTTTCAGAGAGAGACAACATAGGGAAGAAGTTTTAGAGGAGGAGAGAGAGAGAGAGAGAGAGAGACTCAAGTTTTAGGAAGAGAGCTAGAAAGGGGGAACCTTTAGAAAAAAAGAAAGTGTTGGGGGGAGAGAGAGAGAGGCATAGAGGGAGAGAAAGAAAACATGTGTAGAGGGAGAGGTTTTTGAGAGAGACTACAAAAGAGAGAGGGAAAGAGAGCAAGAAACAGATAGAGAGAGAAAGTGAAGTTTTTGAGATAGAGTGGGAGAGAAAGAAGTTTAAGAGAGAGAGAGGGTGAGAGAGAAAAAAAGAAGTTTTGGGGAGAGCAACAGAGAGAAGATAGAGAGAGATAGACAGAGAGAGAAAGTGAAGTTGTCGAGAGAGTGAATGGGAGAGAAAGAAGTTTAAGAGAGAAAGTTAATGAGAGACAAATTTAATCAAAGAGAGAAGTTTTAAAGAGTGAGATAACATATGCAAGAAGTCTAAGAGGAGGGGAAAGAGAGATTGAAGTTTTACAAAGAGCAAGAGAGAGAGAGAGTGAGAGAAGTTTTAAGGAGAGAACTAGAGAGAGACAGGGAAACTTTAGACAGAATGAAAGTGAGGAAGAGAGACAGAAGAGAGAAAGAGAAAGAGATGTTTTAGAGAGAGATTGAGAGAGAGAGGGAAAGAGAGACAAATAGATAGAGAGAGTGAAGTTTTTGAGGGTGAGAAGTAGGGAGAAAGATGTTCAAGAGAGAGAGGGGAAAAGAGAGAGAGACAGACAGACAGACAAAGAAGGCAAAGTTGTTGAGAGAGAGCAGGAAAGAAAGAAGTTTAAGAGAGAGACAAAGAGAAGTTTTGGAGAGAGCGAGAGTGAAAGAAAGAGTGTTGGGGAGGGAGAGAGGAGGACAAACAGATGGATGCTTTCGAAAGAATGAAATAGAGAGAGAGAGGTAAAGAGAGAGGGAAGGCATGTGTGTGTTGGGGAGGGAGGGAGGGGGAGAGAGATTGTGTTAGTGAGAGAGAAATTTTAGACAAAGAGAAAAAGAGACAGGTAGAAGTTTTTGAGAGAAAACATAAGAAGGTTTAAACAAAAAGAGATGTTTTAGGGACAGAGGGAGGTGTTGGGGAGAGTGAAAACAAAAAGAGGGAGAGAAGTTTTAGAGCAAGAGAGAGGAAGAAAGAGAGCATATGAGAGAGGTTTCAGAGAGAGAGAGAGAGCTTATGACAGATGTTTTAGGGGAAGAGAGAGAGAGAGGGAGTGTGAAGCTTTAGGGTAGGCAAGGGGGAGAGAAGTTTTAGAGAGAGAGAGAGAGAGAAGTTTTAGGAAGAGAGCTAGAGAGAGAGGGAAGCTTTAGAAAGAATGAAAGAAAAAGAGACAAAGAGAGAAAGAGAACATTTTGAGAGTGAGAGAGAGAGAGAGTGGGAGAGTGGGAGAGAAAGAATTTTAATAGGAGAGAGAGGAAGAGAGAGGGAAAGAGAAGTTTTGGGAGAGAGACAGAGAGGGAGAGAAGATAGAGAGAGAAGTTTTAGGGAGAGAGCTAGAGAGAGAGGGAAGCATTAGAAAGAAGCAAAGAGAGACAGAGAGAGAAGCAGAACATTTGGAGAGAGAGAGAGAGAAGTTTCAGAGAGAGACTACAAGAGAGAGAAAGATAGACAGATAGACAAACAGAGAAAGTAAAGTTGCAGGAGTTGATTTTCATGAAGTTTTCAGTCCAGTAGTAAAACCAGTCACAATTCGGGTTCTTCTCACTTTGGCCTTATCAAAAGGGTGGAACATCCATCAAATAGATGTTAATAATGCCTTTTTAAATGGTGATTTGAATGAAGATGTATACATGCTGCAGCCTCCTGGATATGAATCAGCTGACTCATCTCAAGTTTGCAAGCTTCATAAGGCTCTCTATGGCCTTAAGCAAGCTCCTCGTGCATGGTTTCAAAAATTGTCTGAAGCTTTACTTGATCTTGGTTTTACCAAGGCAAAATGTGATTCTTCCTTGTTTCTTCAGGTTACTTCTCATCATTCTCTCTATGTTTTAGTCTATGTGGATGATATTTTGATTACTGGATCCTCACCAACTTTGGTTCAGCACTTGATTGATCAACTGAATGCAAAGTTCTCATTAAAGGATCTTGGGAAACTTAAATACTTCTTAGGTATTGAAGTTACTTACAGTTCTGCTGGTGCAATATACTTATCTTAGTCCAAATACATTAAGGATCTTCTTGCTAGAGCTGGTATGCAAGGTGTTGAAGTTCTCAAGAATCTTAGAAGGAAGGCGCAAGAAAGAAGAAAGAAAGAAAACTCAGAACTCCTAGATGTGAAAGTTCTAAAATGTAAATCTGATTCAAATGAATTAATCTACAAATGATGTAGCTGAGATTACAATTTATAGACTAAGACTCAATTACTGAATTACACTAATGTCCCTAACTAATAAACTGAAGACAAGATTAATAAGCAAGATCAGAACCCCACATGACTCCTTAAGCACTGCACCTGCACACTGCACCAAGACAAGCAGCCTAAGCAGCCTTATATCTAACATCCTCCCTCAAGATTAGTGGCATGACTTGGAAGAGAAATGACACTGAGCTTGTCTCTAAGTTGAAGAAACCTTGAAGTTGAGACTGCCTTGGTGAGGATATCTGCTATTTGATCAAGAGACGGAATATGATAGACTTCAATTTCTTTATTGTTAACCTTTTCACGAACAAAATAAAGATCTAGTTCAATATGCTTAGTCTTTGAATGAAGAACCGGATTTGCTGAGAAGCTGACTGTGCTCATATTGTCACAATATATTCTAGGAACTTTTGGTAGTTGAATGCTGAGTTCTTTGAGTAAAGACTGTAGCCAAGCCAATTCTGCCACTGCACTTGCAAGACTCCTATATTCAGCTTCAGTACTTGATCTAGACACTGTTGCTTGCTTTTTAGATGACCAAGAAACGAGATTAGGGCCAAGATAAACACAAAAACCTGAGGTGCTGTGCCTATCATCAATGTCTGACGCCCAATCAGCATCACAAAAGGCAGTGAGCTCAAGAGCAGATGATCTTTGGAGAACTAGAGCATGACATATGGTGCCTGCTAGATACCTCAGTATTCGTTTAACCAACTTCCAATGTACATCCGTAGGGCAATGCATAAACTGACAAGCTTTGTTCACACTATATGATAATTCTGGTCTAGTAATGGTAATATATTGTAATGCTCCCACAAGAGATCTGTATGCAGCTTGATCAGAAATAGGAGAACCACTACTAGCTGAGATATGTGGTGTTGAGGCCATAGGAGAGGGCATAGACTTCGCACCTTGCATACCAGCTCTAGCAAGAAGATCCTTAATGTATTTAGACTGAGATAAGTATATTGCACCAGCAGAACTATAAGTAACTTCAATACCTAAGAAGTATTTAAGTTTCCCAAGATCCTTTAATGAGAACTTTGCATTCAGTTGATCAATCAAGTGCTGAACCAAAGTTGGTGAGGATCCAGTAATCAAAATATCATCCACATAGACTAAAACATAGAGAGAATGATGAGAAGTAACTTGAAGAAACAAGGAAGAATCACATTTTGCCTTGGTAAAACCAAGATCAAGTAAAGCTTCAGACAATTTTTGAAACCATGAACGAGGAGCTTGCTTAAGGCCATAGAGAGCCTTATGAAGCTTGCAAACTTGAGATGAGTTAGCTGATTCATATCCAGGAGGCTGCAGCATGTATACATCTTCATTCAAATCACCATTTAAAAAGGCATTATTAACATCTATTTGATGGATGTTCCACCCTTTTGATAAGGCTAAAGTGAGAAGAACCCGAATTGTGACTGGTTTTACTACTGGACTGAAAACTTCATGAAAATCAACTCCTACCTCCTGATTATACCCTTTTGCAACTAATCTTGCTTTATATTTGTTGACAGTGCCATCTGGATTTTCTTTAACTTTAAACACCCATTTGCACCCTATAGGCCTCCTATCTTTGGGTAAAGCTTCTAAACTCCATGTTTTGTTGCTCATGAGTGCTGCATACTCAAGATCCATGGCACACTTCCATTCTGGTATATTAAGAGCTTCTTCAACAGTTTGAGGCTCTCTAGAGACAGTAAGTGCTGTTGGTATAGTTCCTCTTGCTTTGCTACTAGTCACCATTGAGTGATTGTTTGAATTGAGTGCCCTTGTTTTGCTACGGGTCACCATTGGGTGGATATTTTGAGGCAGACGTTGAGGAACTTCAAATTCTGCAGAGGGACCTGAAACATGTTGCAAAGAATCCATAATATTGGTATTATTAGCAAGTGCACATGAGTTATTTGTTTGTTCAACAAATGCATTGGTATTCTGAGTATGTCTTGCGTTAGAGAATGATAGAATAGGAGGTATGGCTGAAGTTGGAGGAGAAACAAAATGTGATTTGTTACTGGAGAGTGACTGCTGTGAGGAACCCTTGCTGTTCTTGAATGGAAAACTACTTTCATCAAATATGACATCTCTAGATATAATTGTTTTCCCATCAGGATGTAGACACTTGTATCCTTTGTGTGCTGGACTATAACCAAGGAAAGTGCATTCAATGGATTTGAACTGGAACTTGGGATTATTGTAGGGCCTTAGGTTAGGATAGGCTGCACACCCAAAGACTTTAAGAGAAGAATAATCAGGTTTGATTTTGTACAAGGTTTCAAAAGGAGTAGAGCCATTTAGGACTAGTGTAGGTAGTCTATTAATGAGATACACAGCTGTGCTAAAAGCTTCAGACCAAAATGAACTAGGTAAAGATGATTGGTGAAGCAAGGCTAGTACAGTCTTAGTTATATGTCTATGTTTCCTTTCTGCAAGCCCATTTTGTTCATGTGTATAAGGACATGAAACACGATGAACTATCCCTTGGTCTTTCAAATATTCAGTGAAAGCTCTAAACTCTCCTCCCCAATCAGTTTGTAAGGCAAGGATTTTGTGGTTGGTTTGAAGTTCTACTTGTTTCTTGAAATGAATAAAGGTCTGTAATGCATCAGACTTGGCTTTGAGAAAGCAAATCCATGTGTAACGGGTAAAGGTATCTACAAAATGTATGTAATATCTATGTCCCTCTTTTGACAGCATAGGTGCTGGTCCCCACAAATCAGAATGAATTAGTTGAAGAGGTTTTATGTATTCTGTTTGAGAAGAGGCAAAAGGAAATTTATGTAATTTACTAAGGCAGCAAGATGAACAAAAGGAAAGCTCTTTATTTGGTATTCTGATGTTACAAGAAGTGAGTACATTCTTGACAGTTTGTGCAGAAGCATGGCCCAATCTAACATGCCATTTGTCTAACTCAGAACAAGAATTTAACAAAGAAGAAGTATGGGAACTATGTACAGCAGGTGAAGTAATATTTGGTGACTGAGTTGTTGACACCTTTGCATTGATATATGGTCCTTTTTCAATACGAAATTCATCAAAGACATACAAGCCTTTTCTAACAGTCCCCTTCAAAAGTATTTGATGAGTATCCTGGATTTAACATAACAAGAGTCAGGATGGAACTCAAAATAGACATAATTGTCTTTTGCAAACTGAGAAACACTCACAAGGTTTTTGGTAATATTTGGAACATGAAGAAGTGAGTTTAGGTGAAGATTTTGATTAGAAAAGCAAGACTAAATCTGAGAATTACCAATGTCTTTAATGAACAAACCTGAGCCATTACCAATGTGCACCTTCTCCTTTCCATTATATGGAGTCTTCTGCACAATGTTAGAGGCATCCACTGTCACATGATTAGTGGCCCCAGAATCAGGATACCATTCTTGATCAATGCCATTGCTGCTGCTGTTAGAAGTGAGCATTGCATAGGGTGTGTTTCTGACACTGCCATTGGCTGTCTTGCTGAAGTGGTTAGGCACTTGAGCTGGTCCTTGAAAACTTTCATCAAATCTGTGATAACAACTCCAGGACTGATGTCCATATCTCCCACATAATTGACATTGAATGTTGCTTTTATCAGAAAACCTTCCATTCCTACCAGCAAACCTCCCATTGTTGTAACTCCCTTTGCCTCTGAAAAAGTTTCCTCTACCTCCAAACCTTCCTCTATTTGCATACTGACCAGGAAAACTTTGATAACTACTTCGGTTCACATTGTAATTCTGAGGATGTGTAGCAAGATTCACTGTCATAGCTTCTACTTCTTTATGATGCTTCTCAATTCTATTTTCTTGTGCAAGCAATAATGCTTCAATCTCTTCTACTGAATACGGATCAGTTCTAGAAAGAATGGATATAACAAAACCATCATATTCTGAGGAAAGACCATCAAGAATTACCTCTATATGGTCACTTTCTGTAATTGCATGTCCAACTGAAGCCAAAGAATCAACAAGATTCTTGATTTTTAAAAGATAATCAGTGGCTGTCATGGATCCCTTCTTTATAGTCTGTAGCTGTGCCTTGAATTGCTTGATCTTTGCCTTTGTATGAGAAACAAAGAAAGTTTCCACCTTTTCCCAGACCTGGTACGAGTATTCACATCCTACCATTCTTGTAAGAATGTTTTCTGACATTGTTGACAGCAGCCAAGACAGCAAGAGCTGATCTTGCTTCTTCCAAAGAACATACTGCTGACTCAAGATCCCAAGAACTCTTCCTTGCTCATCTATTGCAAATCTTGATGGCACTTCTTGACCACCACTGATGTATTTCTCTAGTTCATGCCCTCTGATCGCTGCAAGAACTTGTTGTTTCCAGAGTAGATAGGAATTGCTGTCTAATTTCACAGAAATAGAATGACTAAAAGAAACTAGTGAAGCATTCAAGGATGCTAAAGAAAACGTGTTCATATTCTCTCCCATTGGATCAAAGCTCTGATACCATGTTGAAGTTCTCAAGAATCTTAGAAGGAAGGCGCAAGAAAGAAGAAAGAAAGAAAACTCAGAACTCCTAGATGTGAAAGTTCTGAAATGTAAATCTGATTCAAATGAATTAATCTACAAATGATGTAGCTGAGATTACAATTTATAGACTAAGACTCAATTACTGAATTACACTAATGTCCCTAACTAATAAACTGAAGACAAGATTAATAAGCAAGATCAGAACCCCACGTGACTCCTTAAGCACTGCACCTGCACACTGCACCAAGACAAGCAGCCTAAGCAGCCTTATCTCTAACATAGAGAGAGAGAGTGGGAGAGCAAGAAATTTAAGAGAAAGAGAGGCAGTGAGAGAGAAAGAGAAGTTTAGAGAGAGACTGCAAGAGAGGAGAGACAAATAGATGATAGAGTGAGAAAGAGAGAGAGAGTAGGGAGAGAGAAGTTTAGAGGCAGAGAGTGAAGCTTAGGAGGTGAGAGAGAGAGAAATTTTAGAGAGAGTGTGAGACAAAGAGGTTTTAGGAGGAGTGCTAGAGAGAGAGGGAAATATTAGAAAGAAGCAAAGAAAGAAAGATTGAGAAAGAGAAAGAGAAGTTTTTTAGAGAGACTTGAGAGAGGAGAATAGATTGACAAACAGATAGAGTGAGAAAGAGAGAGTGGGGAGAGAGAAGTTTTAGAGAGAAAGAGTGAAGCTTTAGGGAGGGCAAGAGAGAGAGAAGTTCTAGAGAGATTGAGAGAGAGAGAGAGAGGGCTAGAGAGAAAGGGAAGCTTTAGAAAGAATAAAAGAGAGAGAAAGGGAAAGAGAGAAACACAGATATGGAGAGAGAAAGTGATATTTTTGAGAGAGTGTGTGAGAGAAAGAAGTTTAAGAGAGAAAGAAAGAGAAGTTTTGGAGAGAGAAGATAGAGAGAGGGAGTGTATGAAAGAGAGAGGGTGATATAGACAGAGAGCTAAAGAGAGTGAGAGAACTTTTATATAGAAAAAGGCAGAGAGAGAGCCCAACATGGACAGAGTGAGTGGGGAGAGAGAGTGAAGCTTTAGGGAGGGCGAGAGAAAGAAGTTTTAGGGTGAGCAAAAAAGAGAGAGACAAAGAAACAGTGATGTCTTTGAGAGAGAATACGAGACAAAGAAGTTTAAGAGAGAGAAGGAGAGAAGGAGAAAGAGAAGCTTTGGATAGATAGAGACAGAGAAATAGAGCAAGAGAGAGAAGATAGAGAAAGTGAGCATAAGAGAGAGAGTGAGAGATAGAGAGCATAAGAGCCACCTAGAGAGAGATAGATAGAATATGAGAAAAGTTTTAGAGAGAGAGACAATGTATGAGAGAAGTTTTAAAGGAGGAGAGAGAGATTGAAGTATTAGGGACAGCAAGAGAGTGAGAAGTTATAGGGAGAGAACTAGAGAAGAGAGAGGGAAGCTTTAGAAAGAATGAAACAAAGGAGAGAGAAAGAGATAGAGAGAGAAAAAGATGACATTTGAAGCTCAGAGAGAGAGAGAGACAAACAGATAGAGAGAGAAAGCAAAGTTTTTGAAAGAGAGAGTGGAAGAGATAGATGTTTAAAAGGGGGAGAGAGAGAGGTTGAGAGTGCAAGAGGGAGAGAGACAGATAGAGAGAGACCGTGAAGTTGTTGAAAGACCGACAGACAAAAAGACAAAGTGATGTTTTTGAGAGAGAGTGGGAGAGAAAGAAGCTTAATAGAGAGAGGGTGAGAGAGAGAAAGAGAAGTTTTGGACAAAGAGAGACAGAGAGGGAGAGTAGGAGAGAAAAGATAGAGAGAGAGAGAGAGAGAGAGAGAGAGAGAGAGAGAGAGAAAGTTAAGTTCTTGAATGAGAGTGTGGGAAAGAAAGAAGTTTAAGAAAAGGAGAAAGGGAGAGAAAGAGAGACATAGAAGTTTTGGAGAGAGAGACTGAGCAGGAGAGAGAGAGAGAAGATAGAGAGAGGTAGAGAGAGACAGAGAGTGAGAGAGAGAGAGCATATCAGAGAAGTTTAAGAGAGAGAGATGTTGAGAGAAGTTTTAAAGGAGGAAAGAGAGTGTGAGTTTTAGGGAGAGTAAGCTAGAGAGAAGTTTTAGATAGAGTGACAGAGAGAGAGAGAGACAGAGAGAGAAAGGGAATCTTTAGAAAGAATGAAGGAAAGAGAGACAAAGAGGGAAAGAAGATTTGGAGAGAAAGAGAGAGAGAGACAGAAGTTTTAGAGAGAGAGGAAAAGAGAGAGACAACCTAACAAAAAGAGAAATAAAAGTTTTTAAGAGAGAGAGTGAGAGAGAAAGAAGGTTAAGAGAGAGTGAAAGTGAGAGATTGAGAGAAAGAGAAGTTTTGGAAAGAAAAACTAAGAGGGAGAGATGTAGAAAAAAAATAGAGAGAAAGATTGTTGGGCTAAGAGAGAGAAAGAGAGGTTTTTGGGAGAGAAAGAGGGAGAGAAAGAACTTGAAGAGTAAGAGAGAGAGAAGTTTTGGAGACAGAGACAGAGAGAGAGGGAAAGAGAGAGACTGACAGCCAGACAGAGAGAGAAAGTGAAGTTTTTTGAGAGATAGTGTGGGAGAGAATGAAGTTTAAGAGAGAGAGGGGAAGAAGAAAGAGGGAGATAAAGTGATGTTTCAGAGGGAGAGAGTGGGAGATAAAGAAGTTTAAATGTCATAGAGAGAGAGAGAGAGAGAGAGAGAGAGATAGATAAGTAGAAAGAGAGAAAGTTGGTTGGGCAAGGTGAGAGAGTGTGTGTGTTAGAAAAAGTGAGAGTGAGAGGGAGATGGAGAAGATGGAGAGAGAGACAGAGAGAGAGAGAGAGAAATTGATATGAACCCACCTAACTCCACCTCAAAAGCTAGCTTGTAAGGGAAGGTTTGCGAACTCATATATATAACACCCAAGACCTCTCTGCCTAACCAATGTGAGACTTTATTATTCCTGACCCCTTTAGACTATATGTCCTCGTATAGAGAACTAGGATCCATGGCCCACATTGACCAAAGCAGAGTAGGCTCTAATACCATATGATATGAGCCCACCTAACTCCACCTCAAAAGCTAGCTTGTAAGGGGAGGTTTGTGAATTCATATATATAACATCCAAGACCTCTCGGCCTAACCAATGTGGGACTTCATCAGAAATTTTGGAGGGAGATTGCAAGAGAGAGGGAGTGGGTGTGTGAGTGTGTTGGCGAGGGAGAGAGATAGAGTTAGTGTGAGAGAAAGCAAAAGAATTTATAATCAGATAGAGAAGTTTAGAGAGAGAGGGAGAGAGATAGATTGACATAGAGTGATTGAAAGCATATGACAGAAGTTTAAGAGAGACAGCATCAGAGAGAAATTTTGGGGGGAGAGAAAGAAGTTTTAGGGAGAGAGCTACTGAGAGAGGGAAGGTCTAGAAAGAATGAAAGAAAGACAAAGAGAGAAAGAGAAAATTTGGAGAGAGAGAGAGAGAGAGAGAGAGAGAGAGAGAGAGAGAGAGAGGGAGGGAAAGAGAGAGACAGACCAGACAGATGGACAAACAGAAAGAGAAAGAGAAGTTGTTGAGCGAGAGAATGGGAGAGAAAGAAGTCTGAGAGGGTGAGAAGAGAAAGCAAAATTTTTTGGAAAGGGAGAGACAGAGAGGGAGAGAAGGAGAAGAGAGACAGAGAGAGATAATGAGAGAAGGAGAAGACTTGGAGACAGAGAGAAAGAGAAGTTTTTGAAGGAGATTGCAAGAGAGAGAGAGAGAGAGAGAGAGAGAGCAAAACACAAAGAGAGAGAAGTTTTAGAGAAAAATGCAAGAGAGAGGGACAAACAAACATAGAGATAAAATGAAAGAGAGAGAGTGGGAGAGTAAGAAATTTAAGAGAGAGAGAGGGAGTAAGAGAGAAAGAGAAGTTTTGGAAAGAGAGACTGAGAAGGAGAACAAGAGAGAGATGCAAGAGAGGCGAAGAGAAGATTTGGAAAGGGTATTGCAGGGAGAGAGGGAAGGCTTTTAGAGAACAAGTGCACAAGAGAGAGAGAGAGAGAGAGAGAGAGAGAAGTTTTGGATAGAGCTAGAGAGAGAACTTATATATAGAAAAAGAGAGAGACTGTGTGACATAGAGGGAGAGTGGGGAGAGAGAAGTTTAAGAGAGAGAGTGAAGCTTCAGGGAGGGTGAAAGAGAGAAGTTTTAGAGAGAACAAGTGCAAGAGAGAGAGAGAGAGACATAGAGAGATAGTGGGGAGAGAGAAGTTTAAGAGAGAGAGAGAAGGAGTGAGGGAGAAAGTGATGTTTCTGAGAGAGAGAGTGCAGGAGAAAGAAGTTTAAGAGAGAGAGGGAGACAGGGAGAAAAAGAAGTTTTGGAGAGACAGATAAAGATAGAGAGCAAGAGAGAGAACATAGAGAGAGTTTGAGAGAGAGAGCAACCTAGAAAAGAGGGACACATGAGAAGTTTCAGAGACAGAGACAGCTTATGCGAGAAGTCTAAGAGAAGGAGTGAGAGACATTGAAGTTTTAGAGAGAGTGAGAGAGAGAGAGAGAGACATTGTAGGGAGAGAGCTAGAGAGGAAAGCTTTACAAAGAACGAAAGTGAGAAAGAGAGAGAGATAGAGAGAGAAAGAGAAACATTTGGAGAGGGAGAGAGACTGAGGGAGAAAGAGGGAAAGTGAGAGAGAGACAGACTGAGACATAAAGTGAAGTTCTTGAATGAGAGAGTGGGAGAGAAAGAAGTTTTAGAGAGAGAGAGAGAGAGAGAAAGAGAAGTTTTACAGAGAGAGACCCAGAGGTAGAGTAGGAGAGAGAAGATAGAGAGACAAAAAGAGTGTTGGGGAGGGGGAGAGAGAGATAGATAAGGGAATCTTAGAAAGAATGAAAGAGAGAGATAGAGAGAGAAGGAGAAGATTTGGAGAGAGAGTCAAAGAGAGATTGTGAGAGAGGGAGAGACAAACATACAGAGAGATAAAGAGAAGTTTTTGAGAGAGTGTGGGGGAGGAAGAAGTTTAAGAGAGAGTGAGAGAGAAAGAAATTTAAGAGACAGAGAGAGGGAATGAGGGAGAAAGAGAAGTTTTAGAGAGAGACTGAGAGGGAGAAGATAGAGAGAGAGAGAGAGAGAGCGAGAGATAGATGTAGAGAAAGAGAGAGAGAGAGAGAGAGAGAGAGAGAGAGACATATAGACAGACAGAAAGAGAAAGTGAAGTTGTTGAGAGAGGGAGTGAGAGAGAAAGAAGTTTAAGAGAGAAAGAGAAGCTTTGGAAAGAGAGATAGAGAGGGAGAGTAGGGGAAAGAGACAGAAAGAGAGAGAGAGAGAGAGGGAAAGAGAAAGAGAGATAGATGGAAAGAGAAAGTGAAGTTTTTGAGAGAAAGTGTGGGAGAGAAAGAAGTTTAAGAGAGAGAAGGAGAAGAAGGGAGAGATAGACTTAGTGAGAGAAAGTGAAGATGTGGAGAAAGAGTGGCAGAGAAAAAAGTTTAAGGGAGAGAGAGGGAAAGATGGAGTTAGTGAGAGACAAATTTTAGACAAAGAGAAAAAGAGATAGACAGAAGTTTCTAAGAGAAAGTAAAAGAAGTTTTAAACAAAGGGAGAAGTTTCAAAACAAAGAGAGAGGGAGATGTTAGGAGGAGCGAGAGGGAGAGAGAGAGAACATGTGGGAGAAGTTTTAGAGGAGGAGAGATAGAGAGAGACTGAAATTTTAGAGAGAGTGAGAGAGAGCAAGAAGTTTTTGGGAGATAACTAGAGAGAGAGGGAATCTTTAGAAAAAATGATTGCGTACAAGAGAGAGAGATAGAGGGAGAGCAAGAGAACATTTGCAAAGGAGAGAGGTTTTTGATAGAGATAGCAAGAGAGAGAGGGAAAGAGGGAGAGAGAGAGAGAGAGAGAGAGAGAGAGAAGTTTTTGAGAGAGAGTGGGAGAGAAAGAAGTTTAAGAGAGAGAGGGTGCGAAAGAGAAAGAAAAGTTTTAGAGATAGAGAGGGAGAGCAAGAGAGAGAAGATAGAGGGAGAGATAGACTAAGAAAAAAGTGAGGTTGTTGAGAGAGAGAGTGGGAGAGAAGAAGTTTAAGAGAGAGAGAAAGGGAGAAATAGAGTTAGTGACAGACAAATTTTAGTCAAAGAGAGAAAGAGACTATCACAAGTTTTTGACAAAAAGCAAAAGAAGTTTTAAACAAAGAAAGAAGTTTTAGAGAGAGAGGGAGGGAGGTGTTGGGGAGAACAAGACCAAGAAAGAGAAAGACAAGTTTCAGAGAGAGCGAGTCACATAGAGAGAGTGATAAAGAGAGAAGTTTTAGAGTGAGAGTATAAGAGAGAGAGAGAGAGAGATAGAGAGACAGACAGATAAACAAAAAGTAAAAGTGAAGTTGTTGAGAGAGAGTGGGAGAGAAAGTAGTTTAAGAGAGAGATGGTTGGAGAAAAAAAGAGAAGTTTTGGAGAGAGAAAGAATGAGATAGAGAGAGAAGTTTTAAAAAGAGAGAGACTGACAAACAGAGTAGAAAGTGAAGCTTTTGATGGAGAGAGTGGGAGAGAAAGAAGTTCAAGAGGGAGAGAAGGGGAGAGAGAAAGAGAAGTTTTGGAGAGAGAGACAAAGAAAGTGAAGTTTTTGAGAGAGAGAGTAGGAGAGCAAGAAGTTTAAGAGAGAGAGGAAGAGAGAGAGAAAAAGAAGTTTTGGAGAGAGATGAAGAGACGGAGAGTAGTAGAGAGAAGACAAAGAGGTAGACAGAGAAAGAGAAAGAAAGGGTGTTGTGTGAAGAGACAGAGAAAGAAAGGGTGCTGTGTGGAGAGAGAAAGAGAGAGAGAGAGAGAGAGAGAGAAGTTTCTGAGAGAGCAAGGGAGAGAGAAGTTATAGAGAGGGCTAGAGAGAGAGAGCAACATAGAGAGAGAGCTAGAAAACTTTTATATAGAAAAAGATAAAGACAGATGGAGAGAGGGAGAGAGAGTGTGTGTGAAAGAGAGGTGGAGAGAGTGAGAGTGAGAGATGGAGAGAGAAAAAGAAGTTTCTGAGAGAGCAAGGGAGAGAGAAGTTATAAAGAAGGCTAGGCAGAGAGAGAACTTATATATATACATAGAGAGAGAGAGAGAGAGAGAGAGAGTAACATAGAGAGAGAGCTAGAAAACTTTTATATAGAAAAAGATAAAGACAGATGGAGACAGGCAGAGAGAGAGTGTGGGAGAGAGGTGGAGAGAGTGAGAATGAGAGATGGAGAGAGAGAGAGAGGTGACATAGAGACAAAGAGAGAGAGAAAAACATTTGGGAGAAGTTATAGAGAGCGAGACAATGTATGAGAGAAGTTTTGGAGGAGGGGAGAGAGAGATTGAAGTTTTATGGAGACCAAGAAAGAGAGAGAAGTTTAGGAGTGTGAGAGAGAGAGAGGGAGAGAAGTTTTAGGGAGAGAGCTAGAGTGAGAGGGAAGCTTTAGAACTAATGTAAGCAAGGGAGAGAGAGACAGATAGAGAGAGAATAAGAATATTTGGGGAGAGAGAGAGAGAGAGAGAGAGGGGTTTTAAAGAGAGATTACAAGAGAGAGAGGGAAAGAGAGACAAATAGGCACAGAAAGTGAAGTTTTTGAGGGAGAAAGGGGGCAGAAAGAAGTTTAAAAGAGAAAGAGGGAAAGAGAGAGAGAAATAGATGCAAATAGAGAAAGTGACGTTGTTGAGAGGGAACAGGAGAGAAAGAAGTTTAAGAGAGAGAGAGAAAGAGAAGTTTTGGAAAGAGAGAGAGCGAAAGAAAGAGTGTTGGGGAAGGGGAGAGAGATAGAGAGAGGGAAGCTTTTAAAAGAATGAAAGAGAGAAAGAGAGAAGTTTTAGGGATAGAGCTAGAGAAAGAGGGAAGGTTTAAAGAGAATGAAAGAAAGAGAGAGAAAGAGAGAGAAGATTTGTAGAGAGAGAGAGAGAGGGAAAGAAGGAGACAGACAGCTAAAGAAAGTGACATAGAGAGAGAGAGAGAGAGGTATAGCAAGATGTAGCAAATGAGAGAGAGAAAAAGAAGTTTAGAGAGAGAGAAAGAGAAGTTTTAGAGAGAGACAAGGAGAGAAAGAGGGAGAGACAGACAAATAGATAGACACAAAGAGAAAGTGAAGTTATTGAGAGAGAGAGCAGGAGAGAAAGAGAAGTTTTAGAGAGAGACAAGGAGAGAAAGAGGGAGAGACAGACAAATAGATAGACACAAAGAGAAAGTGAAGTTATTGAGAGAGAGAGCAGGAGAGAAAGAAGTTTAAGAGAGAGAGGCTGAGAGAGCAAAAGTGAAGTTTTGGAGAGGGAGAGAGAGAGAGAGAAAGCAACATAGGGAGAGTGAGCATATGAGAGAAGTTTAAGAGAGAGAGACATAGTGAGAGCTAGTGGGAGCGAGAGAACTTTTATATTGCAAACAACAGGGAGAGAGAGTGACATAGAGCAAGAGTGGGGAGAGAGAAGTTTCAGAGAGAAAGAGAGTGAGAGAGAAGTTTTAGAGGCAGCAAGAGGGAGAGGAAGAGAGAGACACACACACACATAGAAAGTGATGTTTTTGTGAGTGAGTGTGCATGAAAGAAGTTTAAGAGAGAGAGAGAAGCTTTGGAGAGAGACAGAAATAGGGAGCAAAAGAGAGAGAGCAAGAGACAGAAAGTATGAGAGAGGTTCTAGAGAGGGAGAGACAGCATATGAGAGAAGTTTTAGAGGAGAAGAGAGAGAGTGAAACTTTAGGGCATGCAAGAGAGAGAAAAGATAGAGAGAGAGGGCAGGAGAGATAGTGAGAGAAATAGAAGTTTTAGGAGGGACCTAGAGAGAGAAGCTTTAGAAAGAATGTAAGAAAGAGAGACAGTGAGAAAGAAAGAGAAGATTAGGAGAGAGGGAGGAGAAAGAGAGAGCTAGAGTTAGTGAAAGAAGCTTTTACGAGAAAGTGAAAGATGCTATAAACAAAGAAAGAAGTTTTAGAGAGAGAGTGAAGGAGGAGTTGGGAAGAGCAAGTGTGAGAGAGAGCAGTTCTAGGAGAGCGAGTGACAAGGAAGTTTCAGAGAGAACTTTTATTTAGAAAACGAAAGAGAGAGAGAGAGAGAGAGAGAGAGAGAGAGAGGGAGGGAGAGGAAAGTTTAAGAGTGAGAGGAAGCGAGAGAGCATATAAGAGAGGTTCTGGAGAGAAAGAGAGACAGCATATGAGAGAAGTTTTAGAGGAGGAGAAAGAGAGATAGAGTGTGAAGCTTAAGGGCTGCTGAGAGAGAAGTATTAAAGAGAGCAAGAGAGAGAGTGAGCGAGGAGTTTTACAAAGAGAGCTAGAGAGAAAGAGGGAAACTTTAGAAAGAATGAAAGAAAGAGAGACAATGAGAGCAAAAGAGAAGATTAGGGGGAGAGAGAGAGAGAGGGTGAGAGAAAGAAAGAGAAGTTTCTGTGAGCCAGAGAGGGAAAGTAGAGGAGAGAAGATAGAGAGAGGGTGAGGGAGAGAGGTAGGGCAAGAGAGAGAGACAGACAGATAGAGAAGTTGAAGTTTTTGTTAGAGAGAGTGGGAGGGAAAGAAATTTGAGAGAGGATGAGAGAGAGAAAGAAAAGTTTTGTGGAGAGGGAGGGCAAGAGAGATAAGATAAATAGAGAGAGGTAGAGAGAGAGACAGAGATAGAGATTGTGAGAGTGAGAGAGAGAGACAGAGAGAAAGCATATGAGAGAACTTCAAGAGAGATAGAGACAGCATATGAGGGAAGTTTTAAAGGCAGAGAGAGAGGCTTTAGGGAGAGCAAGAGAGATAGAGAGAGTGAAGTTTTAGTGAGAGCAAGAAAGAGTAGTATTAGGGAGAGAGCAAGAGAGAGAGGAAAGCTTTAGAAAGAATGAAAGAAAGAGAGATAGAAAGTGAGAAAGAAAAGATTCACACAGAGAGAGACAGAGAACTTTTGGAGAGAGAATGTGAGGGAGAGACAGACAAATAGAGAAAGTGAAGTTTTTGTGAGAAAAAGTAGGAGAAAAGAAGTTTTTGAGAGAAGGAGAAGGGGGAGAGAGAGAGAAGTTTTGGAACAGCAACAGAGTGGGAGAGGAAGAGAGAGAAAGAGAGAGGTAAACAGAAAGAGAAAGACAGAGAGTGAACAAGAAAGAGGGAGGAAGAGAATGGTGGGGGAAAAAGGTGAGAGAGATTGCTGGGCAAAGAGAGAGAGAGTGTATGTGTGTGGGGCGGAAAGAGAAAGAGAGAGACCAAAGTTTTATACAAAGAGAGAGAGAGAAAAAAGAGGAAGGTATTGGGAGAACAAGAGTGAGAGATAGAGAAAAGTTTCAAAAAGAGCAAGTCTGAGAGAAGTTTTAGAGAGAACTAGAGAAAGAGGGAGATATATATATATATATATATTGAGAGAGAGAGAGAGAGAGAGAGGAGTTTTAGATGCAGAGAGATAACGTATGGCAGAAGTTTTAGAGGAAAAAAGGGGGAGACAGAGAGGGTAAAGTTTTAGGGAGGATGAGGTCAGTAAGTTTTAGAAAGAGAGATAAAGTTCAGTTTTTGAGAGAGAAAAAGGTTTAAGAGAGAGACTGCATGGTAGAGCAATAGAGAGAAGAGAGAAAGAATGGTCGAGAGAGACAGAGATGTAAAGAAAGAGAGAGAAAGGGAGAGTGTGTGTGTTGGGGATGGGGAGAAAGAGATAGACTTAGTGATAGACAAATATTAGACAAAGAGAGAAAGAGGCAGACAGAAGTTTTTGAGAGAAAGCGAAAGAAGTTTTAAACAAAGAGAGGAGTTTTAGTGAGAGAGGGGGGGGGGGAGATGTTGGGGACAGTGAGTGTGAGAGAGAAAGGTTCTAGAGAGAGCAAGTGATAGAGAAGTTTCAGAGAGAACTATATAGAGAGAGAACTTTTAAATAGAAAAAGGCACAGAGATAGAGCAACATAGAGAGAGAAAGAGTGAGGAGAGAGAAGTCTTAGAAAGGAAGTGTCCCAAAACTTCTCTTTCCCTCTCTCTTCCTCTCTCTCCTATTAAAATTCTTTCTCTCCCACTTTCCCACTCTCTCTCTCTCTCACTCTCAAAATGTTCTCTTTCTCTCTTTGTCTCTTTTTCTTTCATTCTTTCTAAAGCTTCCCTCTCTCTCTAGCTCTCTTCCTAAAACTTCTCTCTCTCTCTCTCTCTCTCTAAAACTTCTCTCCCCCTTGCCTACCCTAAAGCTTCACACTCCCTCTCTCTCTCTCTTCCCCTAAAACATCTGTCATAAGCTCTCTCTCTCTCTCTCTGAAACCTCTCTCATATGCTCTCTTTCTCCCTCTCTCTTGCTCTAAAACTTCTCTCCCTCTTTTTGTTTTCACTCTCCCCAACACCTCCCTCTGTCCCTAAAACATCTCTTTTTGTTTAAACCTTCTTATGTTTTCTCTCAAAAACTTCTACCTGTCTCTTTTTCTCTTTGTCTAAAATTTCTCTCTCACTAACACAATCTCTCTCCCCCCCTCCCTCCCTCCCCAACACACACATGCCTTCCCTCTCTCTTTACCTCTCTCTCTCTATTTCATTCTTTCGAAAAGCATCCATCTGTTTGTCCTCCTCTCTCCCTCCCCAACACTCTTTCTTTCACTCTCGCTCTCTCTAAAACTTCTCTTTGTATCCCTCTTAAACTTCTTTCTTTCCCGCTCTCTCTCAACAACTTTGCCTTCTTTGTCTGTCTCTCTCTCTTTTCCCCTCTCTCTCTTGAACATCTTTCTCCCTACTTCTCACCCTCAAAAACTTCACTCTCTCTGTCTATTTGTCTCTCTTTCCCTCTCTCTCTCAATCTCTCTCTAAAACATCTCTTTCTCTTTCTGTCTTCTGTCTCTCTTCCTCACTTTGATTCTGTCTAAAGCTTCCCTGTCTCTCTCTAGTTCTCTCCTTAAAACTTCTCTCACTCTCTCTCTCTTGCTCTCTGTAAAACTTCAATCTCTCTTTCCCCTCCTCTTAAACTTCTTGCATATGTTATCTCACTCTTTAAAACTTCTCTCTTTGATTAAATTTGTCTCTCATTAACTCTATCTCTCCCTCTTTCTCTCTTAAACTTCTTTCTCTCCCATTCACTCTCTCGACAACTTCACTTTCTCTCTCTGTCTATCTCTCTCTATCTTCTCTCTGTTGCTCTCCCCAAAACTTCTTTTTTTCTCTCTCACCCTCTCTCTCTCTTAAACTTCTTTCTCTCCCACTCTATCTCAAAAACTTCACTTTCTCTCTCTATCTGTTTCTTGCTCTCTTTCCCTCTCTCTTTTGCAGTCTCTCTCAAAAACCTCTCCCTCTATGCCTCTCTCTCTCTCCCCCCAACACTTTCATTTTTTCTAAAGGTTCCCCCTTTCTAGCTCTCTTCCTAAAACTTGAGTCTCTCTCTCTCTCTCTCTCTCCTCCCCTAAAACTTCTTCCCTATGTTGTCTCTCTCTGAAACTTCTCTCATATGCTGTCTCTCTCTCTCTTTGCAAGTTGCTTTCTCCCTCCCCTTGCTCCCTCTCTCTCTCTAAAATTCTCCCTTTTTTTAAAACTTTTTTTGCTTTCTCTCAAAAACTTCTATCTGTCTCTATCTCTCTTTGTCTAAAATTTGTCTTTCACTAACTCTATCTCTCCCTCTCTCTCTCTCTCTCTCTCTTAAACTTCTTTTTCTCTCACTCTTTCTCTCAAAACCTTTGCTTTCTGTATCTATCTGTCTGTCTCTCCCTTTCCCTCTCTCTCTGTCTCCCTCTCTCTTACTCTCCCTCTCTATCTCTCTTTCCAAAACTTCTTTCTCTCCCACTTCCTCTCTCAACAACTTCACTTTCTCTTTCTGTCTATCTATCTGTCTACCTCTCTCTCTCTCTCCAAATTTTCTCTTCCCCTTTGATTATAGAGGCATGGCAGATACAGCTGATCCAATTTATATTCCAATTACAAGAGCTAGAGCTAAACGGTTTAAAGAAGCTTTTAATGGATTGATGTAGAACATTTGGGTTGAGAAACGTTTTTTGAGGCCCAAATACTTGGATTCAAGTGCAGATCAAGGATAGATTTCATTGATCCAAGTGGTGGAGTAATTTTAGCACTTTGCTAAAGCCCATACATGTGGAAGAAGCTCATACACTTGGAAGGATTACTTTCAGCTCAATCATGTGGAATCATTCAGCAATTACAGGACATACTTAGCAAGATTCACTTGGATTTAAGAGATTTAAGGAGATCAATTTGGCTAATTATTGAAGATCAGATCAGTTTCAGTTTTCTCTTTGGTTCTTTGAAGAAATTTTTGAACTTATCAAGAACTTGTTCTTGTGGCATTCATCCGACTTATCAAACGATTCACCATCTCGTTTGTCGTATTTTCACATACCAAGGATTGTGTTTTCTTATAAACAGCAGGTTGAGGTTTCCACCTACAAATCTCATCATAAAATGGTTTTGCAAATAAATTTCATTGTTGGTCTTGTTATTCTTGGCAGGGTTCGCATCACTCTTGCTCTGTCTCTTTCTCTCTTTCTAACTCTATCTCTCACTCTCTCTACCTCTCTCGCTATCATCTCACTCTTGTTCTCCCTCTCAGTCTCTCTCTCTAAATCTTTTCTTTCTCTCTCATAAATTTCTTACTCTCCCACTCTCTCTCTCTTTCAAAAATTTCACTTTATCTCTCTGACTATCTGTCTCTTCCTCTTTTGCAGTCTCTCTCTAAATCTTCTCTCTCTCTCTCTCTCTTTCTATTTTGCTCTCTCTTTCTCTCATGCAGCCTCCCTCAAATTCTCTTTGTCTCTCTCTCTCCAAATCTTCTCCTTCTCTCTCCCTCTTTCATTCTTTCTAAAGCTTCCCTCTCTCTATCTATCTCTCCCCTCCCTAACATTCTTTCTGCCTCTATCTCTCTCTATCTTCTCTCTCCTATTCTCCCTTTCTGTCTCTCTCTGCAAAATTTGCTTTCTCTTTCCCCCTCTCTCTCTTAAACTTCTTTCTCTCCCACTCTTTCTGCCAAAAACTTCACTTTCACTTTCTTTCTCTTTCCCTCTCTTTCTCTCTCTCTCTCTCTCTCTCCAAATGTTTCTCTTTCTCTTTGTCTCTCTCTCCAAAACTTCTCTTTCTCTCCCCTTAAACTTTTTTCTCTCCCACTCTCTCTTTCAAAATCTTCACTTTCTCCCTCTGTCTGCCTCCCTCTCTTGCAAACTCTCTCAAAAACCCCTCCCTCTCCAAAGGTTCTCTTTCTCTCCCTTTGTCTCTCTCTCCCCTAGGGTTTCATTTTTTCTAAAGATCTCTCTCTCTCTAACTCTCCCCCTAAAACTTCTTGCTCTCTCTCTTACTCTTCCTAAAACTTCAGTCTCTCTTAGTCCCCCCCTTCTCCAAAACTTCTCCCACAATTGTCTCTCTCTCTCTCTCTCTCTCTCTCTTGCTCTCCCCATCACCTCCCTTTCTCTCTAAAACCTCTCCCTTTGTTTAAAACTTCTTTTGCTTTCTCTCAAAAAAACTTCTGTCTGTCTCTTTCTCTCTTGGTCTAAAATTTGTCTTTCACTAGCTCTATCTCTTCCTCTCTCTCCTTTAAACTTCTTTCTCTACCACTCTCTCAACAACTTCACTTTCTCTCACTAAGTCTATCTTTCCCTCTCTCTTAAACTATCTCTCCTACTCTTTCTCTAGAAAACTTAACTTTCTGTCTCTTTGTCTGTCTTTTACTCTTTCCCTCCCTCTATCTCTCTCTTCAACTCTCTCTCTTTGTCTCTCTTTCCCAAACTTCTCTTTGTCTTTCTCACCCTCTCTCTCTCTGTTAAACTTCTTTCTCTCTCACTCCCTTGCTCAACAACTTCACTTTCTCTTTTTGTTTGTTTGTCTATTGATCTCTCTCCCTATCTTCTCTCTCTTGCTCTCCCTCTCAATCTCTCTCTCCAATACTTCTCTTTCTCTCTCACTCACACTCTCTCTCTTAAATTTTTTTCTCTCCCACTCTCTCTTAAACTTCTTCCCCTATCACTCTCTCTCAAAAACTTCACTTTATCTCTCTGTTTGTCTCTCTCCCTCTTGTAGTCTTTCTCTAAAACTTCTCTCTCTTTTTTGTTTTGCTCTCTCTCTCTTGCAGTCTCCCACTAGAACTTATCTTTGTCCCTCTCTCCAAATCTTCTCCTTCTCTCTCTCTCTCTCTCTTTCATTATTTCTAAAGCTTTCATATCTCTCTCTCCACCTCCACAACACTCTTTGTCTCTCTCTATCTTCTCTCTCCTACTCTCCCTCTCTGTCTCTCTCTGCAAAATTCTCTCTCTCTCTCTCTCTCTCTCTCTAACTTCTTTCGCCCCCACTCTCTCTCTCAAAAGCTTCACTTTCTCTCTCAGTTTGTCTCTGTATCTCCAAATGTTTCTCTTTCTCTCTTGCTATCATTATTTATAAATTTTCCCTCTCTCTCTAGCTCTCTCCCTAAAACTTCTTGCAGTGTCTCTCTTGCTCTCCCTAAAAACTGCAATCTCTGTCCCTCCTCCTCCTCTAAAACTTCTCACTTGTGCTGTCTCTATCTCTAAACCTTCTCTTATATGCTGTCCATCTTCTCTCTCTCTCTCTCTCTCTCTCACACTCTTTACCTCTCTCTCATTCTCTCTCCCTTACTTTCTCTAACATTCTCCCTCCAAAACTTCTCTTTCTCTCTCCCTCTCCCTTCTACTCTCACTCTTTGTATCTTCTCCCTTTTGATCTTCCTCTCTGTCTCTCTATCCAAAACTTCTCTTTCTCTCTCTCGCTCTCTCTTAAACTTCTTCCTCTCCCACACTCTTTCTCAAAAAATTCAATTTTCTATTTGTTTGTCTATCTGACTATTTGTCTCTCTCTCTCTCTCTCTTGTAGTCTCTCTCTAAACTTCTCTGTCTCTCTCTCCATCTTCTCTCTCTTCTCTCCCTCTTTGTCTCTCTCTCTCTCTCTCTTGTAGTCTCTCTCTAAACTTCTCTGTCTCTCTCTCCATCTTCTCTCTCTTCTCTCCCTCTTTGTCTCTCTCTCTCTAAAACTTCTCCCTATCTTCTTTCCCTTCCTCTCTCTCTCTCTCTCTCGCTCTTCCCAATACTCACACACTCTCTCTCTCTCTACATCTCTCTCTATATGTTCTCTACCTTACTCCCCCTCTCAATCTCAATTTCTCTCTCACTTAAACCTCTTTCTCTCCCACTCTTCCCCTAAATGGTTCACTTTATCCCTCTCTTTCTCTCTCTCTCTCCAAATCTTCTCATTCTGTCTCTCTTGCTCTCCCCAACACTCACATACTCTCTCTCTCCCTGCCAAACAATCTCTTTCTTTTTCTCTCTACCTCTCTCTCTCTTGAAATTCTTTCTCTCCCACTCTCTCTTAAAAACTTTACTTTCTCTCTCTATGTAGCCATATGGCTCTCTCCTTCCCTCTTTGTCTCTCTCTCTGAAACTTTTCTATCTCTCTCTCTCTACAAATCTGCTCTTTCTCTCTCTGTCTCTATTTCTTTCATTCTTTCTAAAGCTTCCCTCTTTCTTTAGCTCTCTCCCTACAACTTCTCTCTATCTCTCTCCTTCTTTCTCTCCTCCTTTAAAACTTCTCTCATGTGCTCCCTCACTCTCTATGTTGCTTTCTCTCTCCCTCACTCTCTTCATCTTCTCTCCCCTACTCTCCCTGTCCATCTCTCTCTCCAAAGCTTTTCTTTCTCTCTCTCACCCTCTCTCTCTCTTTTAAACTTCTTTCTCTCCCACTCTCTCTCAACAACTTCACTTTCTGTTTTTGTCTGTCTGTTTGTCTCTCTCTAAAACTTCTTTTTCTCTCTCTTTCCTCTCTCTATGTCTCTCTTGCATTCATTCTTTCTAAAGCTTCTCTCTCTCTCTAGCTCTCTCCTTAAAACATCACTCTTAATCTTGCTAAAACTTCTCTCTTTCTCATCCACCCTAAAGCTTCACACTCTCACTCTGTCCTCCCCTAAAACTTTTCTCTTATTAACTATCTCTCCCTCTCTCTCTGTCTCTCTCCCTTTCTATATAAAAGATCTTTCACTCTCTCTAGTTCTTTTTAAAACTCCTCTTTCTCTCTTGTTCTCGATCTTCCCAACACCTCTCCCTTTCTTTAAAAATTTTTTTGCATTCTCTCAAAAACTTCTACCTGTCTCTTTTTCTCCTTGTCTAAAATTTGTCTTAGTAACTCTATCTCTCTCTCTCTCCTTCCCCAACACATACACACACACATGCACACTTTCCCTCTCTCTACCTTTCTCTCTGAAACTTCTAACCCTCTCTCTTTCTCTCTCTCACTCTTGCTCATGCTCTTGCCCTCCCTAACATTCACATATCTCTGTCTCTGCCCAACAATCTCTCTCACTCTCTCCCCCCACTATGTTCTCTCTCTCTCTTCTCTCTTGCTCTTCCACTTAGTCTCTTTGCCCAAAACTTCTCTCTCTCTCACCCTCCCTAAAACTTTCTCAGTCTTTCCCTTTTCCTCCTCTAAAACCTTTGTAATATGCTGTCCCTTTCTCTGAAACTTCTCTCCCCCCAACACTCTCTCTCTTTGACTCTCTTTCTCTGTGTCTCTCTCTAGTTCTCTAAAGCTTCTCTCTGACTCACTCTCTTTGAAACTTCTCTCTCCCTCTCTTGTGCTTACACCAACACCTCCCTCTCTCTCTAAAACTTCTGTCTCTTTCTCTCTCACTCTCTCTCTTTCTCTCCCCAACACTCACAGTCTCTCTCTGGCCAACAATCTCTCTCACTTTCTCCCTCCACCATTCACTCTCTCCCTCTCTCTCTCTCTCTCTCTCTCTCTCTCATTCTCTTTTTCTCTACCACTCCCTCTCTTTCTATCTATCTATTTATCTATCTTCACTCCCTTGCTCTTCCTCTCTGTCTCTCTTGTGAAAACTTGTCATTCTCTCTCTCAATAACTTCACTTTATCTCTCTCTGCCTCACTCTGTCTTCTCTCTTGTACTCTCCCTCTTTGTCTCTCTCTCCAAATCTTCTCTTTCTCTCTCTTGTCCTCTCCTCTCTCTTAAACTTCTTTCCCTCCCACTCTCTCTTAACAACTTCACTTTCTCTCTCCATCTTTCTGTCTGTCTCTCTCTTTAAATCTTCTCTTTCTCTCTTGCTGTCTCTCTTTCTTTCATTCTTTCTATAGTTTCCCTCTCTCTCTCTCTCTCTCTCTCTCTCTCTTTAAAACTTTTCTCTCTTTTGCTCACCCTAAATCTTAACTTTTTTCTCTCTCTCTCTCTTTCCTCTTCTAAAACTTCTCTAAATGCTGTCTCTCTCTGTCTGAAACCTCTGTCATATGCTCTCTCTCACTCTAAAACTTCTCTCTCCCCCGAACTCTCTCTATATTGCTCACTCTCTCTCTCTATCTTATTCTATATAAAACTTCTCTCTCTCTTGTTCTCTCCAAAACATCTCCGTCACTCACTCTTGCTCTTCCTAACACCTTCCTTTCTCCCTAAAACTTTCTTTGTTCAAAACTTCTTTTACTTTCTCTCAAAAACTTTTGTTTGTCTCTTTCTCTCGCACTCTCTCTATCTATCTTTTTCTATATAAAAGTTCTCTCTCTCTCTCTCTAGTTCTCTGTAAAACTTCTTTCTCTCTCTCACACACACTCTCTCTCTTTCTCTACATCTCTGTCTCCCTCTACCTCACTCTCTCTTCTCTCTCTTGCCTTACCCCACAATCTCTCTCTCCAAAACTTCTCTTTCTCTCTCTCCCACTCTCTTTCTCTCACTCTATCTTTTTCTATATAAAAGTTCTCTCTCTAGTTCTCTCTTAAACTTCTTTGTGACTTATTCTCTCTAGAACTTCTCTCTCTTGCTCTCACTTTCCCCAACACCTAACTCACTCTAAAACTTCTCTCTTTGTTGGAAACTTCTTTAACTTTCTCTCAAAAACTTCTGTCTATCTCTTTCACTCTTTGTCTAACATTTGTGTCTCACCAGCTCTATCTCTCTCTCCCTCCCCAACACACACTTACACACTCTCCCTCTGTCTCTCTCTCTTCTCTCTCTTTCTCTCCCATCTCTCTCTCTCTTTTGTCTCTCTAAAACTTCTCTCCTTTCACCCTCTGGAAAACTTCACTCTCTCTGTCTCTCCTTTTCCTCAGCTAAAACTTCTGTCATATGCTGCCCCTCTCTCTCTGAAATTTCTCTCTCCTGCACTCTCCCTTTATGTCACTCTCTCTCTCTCTCTCTTGCTTTCTGCAACACTCACACACACTCTCTCTGTCTAACATTCTTGCTCACTTTCTCTCCCCACCATTTTCTCTTCCCCTTTTCTCCCTTCCTCTCTATCTTCTCTGTCTTGCTCTCCCGCTATGTCACTCTCACCAAAACATCTCTTTCTCTCTCTTAAAAACTTCACTTTAGCTCTCTTTGTCTCTCTCTCTCTCCCCCTCTCTGTCTCTTACTTTCATTCTTTCTCAAGCTTCCCTCTCTCTCAAGCTCTCTCCCTAAAATGTCTCTCTCTCTCACTCTCCCTAAAACTTCAATCTCTCTGTCTCTCTCCTCCTCTATCATCTCTCTCTTGCTCTCTATCTCCGTCTCTCTCTTCTCTTTCTCCCTCTTTGTCTTTTTCTACTTAAATGTTCTCTTGCTCTCTCTGGCTTGCACATTCTCTCTCTCTCTCTCTCTCTCTCTCTCTCTCTATCTTTTTATATATAAAAGTTCTATCTCTTTCTAGCTCTCCCTAAAACTTCTCTCTCTCACTTTCTCTTTGTGCCTTTTTCTATATAAAAGCTCTATTTCTCACTGGCTCTCTCTAAAACTTCTCTCTCACACTAGCTCTCTCTGAAACTTTTTTCTCTTACTTGCTCTCAAACTTTTCTCTCTCACTCATTCTCTCTAAAACTTCTCTCTCTCTTTATCTCTTACTCCCTCTCTATCTTTCTCTCTCCAAAACTACTGTTTCCCTTTCTATTAAACATTGTTCTCTCCCACTCTCTCTATCTCTCAAAAACTTCACTTTCTTTGTCTATTTGTCTCTCTCTGCCTTTCTCTCTTTCGCATTCTATCTCGGAATCTTCTCTTTCTCTCTCTGTCTCTCTTTCTTTCATTATTTCTAAAGCTTCCATCTCTCTCTCTGTACCTTTGTCCCTAAAACTTCTCTCTCTTCCTCTCCCAAAAACTTCATTCTCTCTCCCTCCTCCTTTAAAACTTCTCCCATATGTTGTCTCTTTATCTCTTAAACTTCCTCTCATATGCTCTCTCTCTCTATTTGATGCTTTCTCTCTCTATCTTCTCTCTCTTGTCCCTGTCTCTAAAACCTATTTCTCTCCCACTCTCTTTGAAAAACTTCACCTTTTCTCTATATGCCTATTGCTCTCTCTCTCTCTTGCCCTACCTCTCTCTCTATCTACTCTCACTAACTCTCTGTCTCTGTATCTCTCTCCAAAACTTCTCTTTCTCTCTCTTAAACTTCTTTCTTTCCCATTCTCTCTCTCAACAACTTCTCTTTCTCTCTATGTCACTCTCTCTTTTCTTCTACCTCTCTCTTCTCTTCTCACTCTTGCTCTCTATCTTTGTCACTCTCTCCAAAACTTCTCTTTCTCTCTCACACCCTCCCTTTCTCTTAAACTTCTTTCTCTTGCACTGGCTGCCTCAAAAACATCACTTTACCTCCCCTTGTCTATCTCTCTCTCTCCCTTTCTCTCTCTGTCATCTAATAAAGCTTCCCTCTCTCTTCTACCTCTATCCCAAAGCCTTCTCTCTCTCTCTCTCTCCCTCACTGTCCCCAAAGCCTCACTCTCTCTCTCTTTCTCTAAAACTTTGCATAGCTCTCTCTCTCTCTGAAACTTCTCTCTCCCCACTCTCTCTCTATGTTGCTCTCTCTCTCTCTGGGAGGGAAAGATAATGTGTGTTGGTAAGAGAGAGAGAGAGAGACAAATATAGGAGTTTTAGAGAGAGACTAAGAGAGAAATTTTAGAGAGAGAGGCAAAGAGAAATTGTCTTTGTGAGAGTGTTGAGGAGAGAGAGAAAGATTGTTGGGGAGGAATAGGGAGAGATGGAAAGTGGGTGTTGGGGAGAGAGAGGGAGAGAAAGAGTGAGTGAGAGAGAAATTTTAGATAGACAGAGAGTGACAAAAGTTTTGACCAAATAGAAGATTGACAAAGAGAAGTTTTAGATAGTGGTTGAGATAGAGAAAAAGAGAGATATAGTGAGTGTCAAGTTCAATTTCTTCCATTATACCATACCCTTTTTCTTAGTGTTAGAGAGTGAGTGTGTGAGAGAGAGATATTGGGGAGACAGAGAGAGCAGAAGAGAGAGTTTGTGTTGGGGAGACAGAGAGTGTTAAGGAGGGAGCAGTACAGATAGAGAGAGGCTGATGAGGAGAGAAGGAGAGAGAGAGATTGTTGGTAAATTTTAGAGAGACAAGGAAGAGGTAAAGAAAAGAGAGATAGACATGCTACAAAAAGGGACAGAGGGAAGTTTTAGAGATAAGAGAGACTTGTTGGATAAAGAGAGATCAATAGAGAGAGAGAAAGACAAAGCAAGAGAGAAAACTAGAGAGAGAAGGGGGAAAGAAAGCATGTGTTGGCAAGAGAGAGAGAGAAGGAGAGACCACAACAAAGACAGAGAGAAGTTTTAAAGAGTGAGAGACAAACATGTTGGATAAAGGGAGAGAGGGAAGTTTCAGAGACAGAGAGATGTTTTGGATAGTGTGGGCACGATATAGACAGAATGTGTGTTTCAGGGAGAGACATAGAGAATGAGAGAGTGAGGGAGAAAGAGTGTGTGAGTTAGAGAGAAATTATGGGACAGAAAGATTCAGAGAGTCATTGATAGAAAGAGAGAGACTGAGAGATGTTTTAATGAGGGAAAAATAACAAGAAAAGTTTTAGAGAGAAAGTTATTTTAGAGGGAAAAGTGATGATAAAAGCATGGCAGATATAGCTTATCTAATTCAAATTCCAAGTGGTCCAGTTACAAGAGCTAGAGATAAAGGTTCAAGGAGGCTTTCAATGGATTAATGTAGAGCATTTGGGTTGAAGAGTGTTTTTTGAGGCCCAAATACTTAGACTCAAGCTTAGATCAAGGATGGATTTGGTTGGTCCAAGTCGTGGAGTAATTTCAACCTTTTTCCACTCGTAATTTTTGTTAGAGAGAGTGGGAGGGAAAGAAATTTGAGAGAGGATGAGAGAGAGAAAGAAAAGTTTTGTGGAGAGGGAGGGCAAGAGAGATAAATAAATAGAGAGAGGTAGAGAGAGAGACAGAGATAGAGATTGTGAGAGTGAGAGAGAGAGAGAGAAAGCATATGAGAGAACTTCAAGAGAGATAGAGACAGCATATGAGGGAAGTTTTAAAGGCAGAGAGAGAGGCTTTAGGGAGAGCAAGAGAGATAGAGAGAGTGAAGTTTTAGTGAGAGCAAGAAAGAGTACTATTAGGGAGAGAGCAAGAGAGAGAGGAAAGCTTTAGAAAGAATGAAAGAAAGAGAGATAGAAAGTGAGAAAGAAAAGATTCACACAGAGAGAGACAGAGAACTTTTGGAGAGAGAATGTGAGGGAGAGACAGACAAATAGAGAAAGTGAAGTTTTTGTGAGAAAAAGTAGGAGAAAAGAAGTTTTTGAGAGAAGGAGAAGGGGGAGAGAGAGAGAAGTTTTGGAACAGCAACAGAGAGGGAGAGGAAGAGAGAGAAAGAGAAAGAGAAAGACAGAGAGTGAACAAGAAAGAGGGAGGAAGAGAATGGTGGGGGAAAAAGGGGAGAGAGATTGCTGGGCAAAGAGAGAGAGAGTGTATGTGTGTGGGGCGGAAAGAGAAAGAGAGAGACCAAAGTTTTATACAAAGAGAGAGAGAGAAAAAAGAGGAAGGTATTGGGAGAACAAGAGTGAGAGATAGAGAAAAGTTTCAAAAAGAGCAAGTCTGAGAGAAGTTTTAGAGAGAACTAGAGAAAGAGGGAGATATATTTATATATATATATATATATCGAGAGAGAGAGAGAGAGAGAGAGAGAGAGAGAGAGAGAGAGAGAGAGAGAGAGGAGTTTTAGATGCAGAGAGATAACGTATGGCAGAAGTTTTAGAGGAAAAAAGGGGGAGACAGAGAGGGTAAAGTTTTAGGGAGGATGAGGTCAGTAAGTTTTAGAAAGAGAGATAAAGTTCAGTTTTTGAGAGAGAAAAAGGTTTAAGAGAGAGACTGCAAGGTAGAGCAATAGAGAGAAGAGAGAAAGAATGGTAGAGAGAGACAGAGATGTAGAGAAAGAGAGAGAAAGTGAGAGTGTGTGTGTTGGGGATGGGGAGAAAGAGATAGACTTAGTGATAGGCAAATATTAGACAAAGAGAGAAAGAGGCAGACAGAAGTTTTTGAGAGAAAGCGAAAGAAGTTTTAAACAAAGAGAGGAGTTTTAGTGAGAGGGGGGGGAGATGTTGGGGACAGTGAGTGTGAGAGAGAAAGGTTCTAGAGAGAGCAAGTGATAGAGAAGTTTCAGAGAGAACTATATAGAGAGAGAACTTTTAAATAGAAAAAGGCACAGAGATAGAGCAACATAGAGAGAGAAAGAGTGAGGAGAGAGAAGTCTTAGAAAGGAAGTGTATGAGAGAAGTTTCAAAGAGAGACAGCATATGAGAAAAGTTTTAGAGGAGGAGAGAGAGAGATTGAAGCTTTAGGGAGGGCAAGAGAGAGAGAAGTTTTTGAGAGAGCAAGAGAGAGAGAGAAAGAGAAGTCTTTGGGAGAGAACTAGAGAGAGGGAAGCTTTAGATACATGAAAGAGAGAGAGAGGAGAGAGAGAGAGAGAGAGAGAGAGAGAGAGAGAGAGAGAGAGAGAGAGAGAGAGAGAGAGAGAGAGAACTTTTAAATAGAAAAAGGCACAGAGATAGAGCAACATAGAGAGAGAAAGACTGAGGAGAGAGAAGTCTTAGAAAGGAAGTGTATGAGAGAAGTTTCAAAGAGAGACAGCATATGAGAAAAGTTTTAGAGGAGGAGAGAGAGAGATTGAAGCTTTAGGGAGGGCAAGAGAGAGAGAAGTTTTTGAGAGAGCAAGAGAGAGAGAAAGAGAAGTCTTTGGGAGAGAACTAGAGAGAGGGAAGCTTTAGATACATGAAAGAGAGAGGGAGAGGGAGAGAGAGAGAGAGAGAGAGAGAGAGAGAGAGAGAGAGAGACAGAGATAAAGTAATGTTTTTTAGGGAGAGAGTGCAAGAGAAAAAAGTTTAAGAGAGAGGGAGAGGAGAGAGAAAGAGAAGTTTTGGAGAGAGTGATAGGGATAGATAGATAGAGGAAGAGAGAGATCAAGAAAAAAAGTGAGAGATAGAGAGAGAGACAGACAAACGAATAGAGAGAGAAAGTGAAGTTGTTGAGAGAAGGAATGGGGGAGAAAAAAGTTTAAGAGAGAGAGATGGTGAGAAAGTGAAAAAGATGTTTTGGAGAGAGGGCCAGAGAGGGAGAGTAGGTGAGAGCAGATAGAGACAGAGAGAGATAAAGTTAAATTTTTGAGAGAGAGAAAGAGAAGTTTTGGTGAGAGAGACAAAGAGGGAGAGGAAGAGAGGGAAGATAGAGAGAGAGAGAAAGAGAGAAACAGAAAGACAATGAGAGAGAGAGGGAAAAAGTGAGAGAGATTGTTGGACACAGAGAGAGAGTGTGTTGGAGGGCAGCGAGGAAGAGAGAGAGAGAAAGAGAGAGAGAGAGAGAGAGAGAGAGAGAGAGAATTTTGAAAGAGAGTGAGTCCAAAACTTCTCTCTCTCTCTCTTTCTCTCCCTCTCTTTCTCTCTCCATCTCTCTCTCCCCAACATATGCACACATTTTCCTTCTTTCTCTCTCTATAAGAGTCTCTCTCGAAAGTTCTCTATTTGTCTCAATCTCTTTGTCACTGTCTCTATCTCTCTCTTCTCAACACACAAACTCTCTCTCCCCCCAATAGCCTTTCTCCATCTCTCTTGTTCCCTCCCCAATTGCCTTTCCTTCACTCTTTGTGTATCTCCCTAAAGCTTTTCTCTCTATCCTTCTCTCTCTCTGTCTCTCCCACCCTAACACACACACACACACACACACACACACACACTCTCTGTCACTTGATCTCTCAGTCTATCTAAAATTTCTCTCTCACTCACTTTCTCTCCCCTATTCCCTAACTCTCTCTGTCTCTCTCTTTGTTCCAACACACACACATACTTCATCTCCCTCTCTTCCTCTTCCCATGATCTCTCTCTCTCTCTCTGTCTCTCTAGCTCTAAAACTTGTCTCCCTCTCTCATTGAAACCTCTCTTTATCTAAAACATCTCTTTCCCTCTCTCTATCCATCTTTCTCACATTTACTCACTTTCTCTCTCTAAAACTACTCTCTCTCCAAAACTTCTCTCACACTCACACTATTTCTCTCTTTCTAGAAATTTTCTCTCTCTCTTTCTCCTTCTCACTCCAAAACCTCTCTCTTTGTGTCTCTAAAACTTCTACCCCTCTCTTGCTGAAACCTCTCTCTCTATCTAAATTTCTCTTTCCCTTTCCCTCCCTTTTTCTCTCATTTACTCACTTTCTCTCCCTAAAACTACTCTCTCTACTTAAAACTTCTCTATATCTCTCTCCAAAACTCCCCTTACTCTTTCTCTCTTGCTTGAACCAAGTTCTCTTTTTCTAAAGCTTCTCTCTCTATACGAATCTTCTCTTTCTCTCTCTCTCTCCCCTCTCCCTCTCTCTAAAAGTTCTCTTACTCTCTCTTTCTCTCTTCCTATGCCTCTATCTCCCTCTCCAAAACTTCTATCTTGCTCTCTTTCTGTCTCTCTCTCCCCCCTCTGTCTCTTTGTCTAAAATTTCTCTCTCAATCTCTCTCTCCTAAAAACATCTCACTCTCTCTTATTCTCACTAAAATTCTCTCCCTCTCACTCCATCACCACTCTCTCTCTCTAAAACATCTCTTTTGTCTCTCTCTCTCTCCTTTACTTTGAAAGTTCTCTCTCTCACTCACTTTCTCTTTTCCTTTCTCTCTGTCTCTCTGTCTCTCTGTCTATCCAAAGTTTCCTTTTCTCTGTCTATAGCTCTCCCTCTCTCTGTTTGTCCAAAATTTCTCTCTCACACACTCTCTCTCTCTAAAACTTTACTACCTTTCCCTTTCTCCCCAACACGTCTCTTTCTGTCTCTAAAACTTCTCTCTCTTTTTCTTTGTAAAAGTTCTCAATCTCTCTCTAAAAGATCTCTTTTCTTCTTTCCCTCTCTTTCTCTCCTTAAAACTTCTTAGTCTCTTTCTTTGAAACTTGTGTTTCTCTCTCTCTCTCTCTCTCTCTCTCTCTCTCTCTCTCGCTGTGTCTCCCCCTTTATAAAACTTCTCACACTCTCTTTCTAAAAGTTCACTTTTTCTCTTTCCCTCTTTCTCTCCCTAAAACTTCCCTTACTCTCTCTCTCTCTCTATGAAACTTGTCTTCTCTCTTTCCCTCTCCCTGTAAAACTTCTTCCTCTCTTTGTCTCTCTCTATGCCTCTCTCTCCCCCACTCTAAAACCTCTCTCTCTTACTCTCTTTCTATCTCTCTCTATCTATCTCCCTCCCTCCCCTCTTATTCACTTTCTTTCTCTCTAAAACTTTTATCTCTCTAAAATTACTCTCTCACTCTCTTTAAATCTTCTCTCTTTTTCTCTCTGCCCCTCTCTCTAAAGCTACTCACTCTATTTCTCTCTCTAAAACAACTCCCTCTATCAAATTTCTCTCTCTCACACTCTCCCTCTAAATTTTCACCCAATCTCTCTTTCTCTCTCTTGCTCTCAACCCCATCTATCACTCTGTCCCTCTCTCTCTATGCCCCCTCCCTAACACTCATTCTCTCTCTCTCTCTCTCTCTCTCTCTCTCTTTGTCTCTCTTTTAATCCCCCTCTCCCATACCCTCCCTTTCTCTCTCAATTCCCCTCCCCCATACCATCTCTGTTTCTCTCTCTTCTCTTTTCTCTCTTCTTTCTTTCTTACTCTCTCTGTCTCCCTCTTTCCAACACTCTCTCTCTCTCTCTCTCTCCATCTCTGTATTCTCTCTTTCTCTCTCCTACCGACACATCCCTCTTTCTCTACCTCTCTATCTGTCCTTATATCTCTCTAGCTCTCTCTTTATCTATCTCTTTCCATCTCCTTAATACTCTCTCCCACCAAAGTGACTTTCTCTATCTCTCTTCCTTTCTCTCTCTTCCTACCATGCCTCTCTCCATTTGTTTCTCTTGCTCTCCCCCTAACACATTTCTTTCTTTCTCTTGCTTACTCCTTTCTTTATATCCCTCCCTAACACACACTCTCTCCATCTCTTCCTAACCTTCTCTCTTTCTCTATCTCCATCTCCTTCCAAACTTCTCTTTCTCTCTCCCCAATATTTTCTCTCCCTATCTCTTTTTTCTCTCTCTCACTTCCTCCCCAACATGTACTTTCTCTTTCTCTCCTCTTAATTGTTCTCTCTCACTCGTTCTCTGTCTCTCTTTCTGTTCCTCTCTTCCTTACCCTCTCTCTCTCTTTGTCCCACTATCTCTCTATCAATCTATCTGTCTATCTCTCTTTGTTTCCCTCTCTCTCTAATAGGCCTCTCTCTTTCCCTCTGTCCCTCCATTTTGCCTTTCTCTATCTCTGTCTCTCCCTCTCTCTCCAACCCCTCTCCCTTTTTTTAATCCCATAGGCATTACAGAGGAAGAGAGAGAGACAAAGAGAGAAAGACAAGATTCAGAGAGAGAAAGAGACTATGAAGTTTTTGGGAGAGAGTGTGGGAAAGAGCAAAAGAGAACTTTTATAGAGAGATAGTGCAAAGTTTTACATAGAAAAAGAGAGAAAAGTTTTAAAGAGAGAGAGAGACATGTTGGGGAGAGAGGGAAAGGAAGTGAAGTTTTAAAGAGAGAGTGTGTGAGAGAGAAAATTTAGACAGACTAAGAGAGAGAGGGAGAGCTATTGAGAGAGAAAGGGAAGCTATCGAGAGAGAGATAAACAGACAGACATAGAGAGAAAGATAAAAAGAGTGAGTGTGAGAGAGAACTTTCAAAGTGAGGGGGGAGAGAGAGAAAATTTAGACAAAGAGATACATGGAGAGAGAGAAAGAGAAGATTTAGATGAAGAGAGAAGTTTTTAGAGAGAATGAGAGAAAGAAAACTTGGTTTGAGCAAGAGAGAGTGTGTGAGAGGAGTTTTGGAGAGAGATATAGAGAACTTTTAAGCAAAGAGAGTAGTTTTAGAGAGAGAAAGTGAGTAAATTAGAGAAAAACAGGGAGAGAAAAGGAAAGAGAAGTTTTAGATATAGAGAGGTTTCAACAACAGAGGGGGGAAGTTTTGGAGACAGTGAGAGAGATATTTTGGAGAGAGGGAGAAAGAGAGAGATAGAAGTTTGAGAGAGAGAGAGAAAGAGTGAAAGAAGTTTTAGGAAAAGAGTGAAAGAGAGAGAGTGTGAAAGGAGTTTTGGACAGAGAGAGAGATAGAGAAGTTTTAGAGAGAGAAAGTGAGTGAATTAGGAGATAAAGGGAGAGATAGGAAAAGAGATGTTTTAGATAGAGAGAGATTTTAGTGACAGAGAGGGGAAGAAGTTCTAGAGACAGATTTTAGAGAGAGAGAGAGAGAGAGAGAGAAGTTTAAGTAAGAGCTTTAGAGAGAGCAGAGAAAGAGATGTTTAGATAGAGGGGGACAAAGAGAGATATAAAGAGAAGTTTTAGAGAGAGAGAAAGAGAAACATGTTGGTGGAGGAGAGAGAGAGAGTGTTGAGGGGTAAGAGAGTTTTTGTGTATGTTGGGGAGAGGGTGGGAGGGGGGAGAGAGAGAAAGAGAAAGGGAGAGTGAGAGCAAGTGAGAAAGGGAGAGAGAGAGAGAGACATGTTGCAACGAGAGATAGAAAGGGAGATACAGAAAGAGAAGTTTTAGAAAGAGAACATGTGTATGTTTTTGTGTGTGTGTGTGTGTGTGAGAGAGAGAGAGAGAGAGAGAGAGGGAGGGAGGGAGAGCAAAAGAGAGTTAGAAAGTGAGAGAGGGAAAAAGAGAGAGGGACTTGCTGGAGAGAGATGAGTTCCAAGGAGAGAGAGAGTGATACATTGGAAAGAGAAAGAGAGTGAATTTTAGGGCCAGAGAGAGGGTACTAAGGGGAGACACAGAGAGAGAGAGAGATAAAGGGAGAGAGAGATGGAGACAGAGCAAGAAAGAAAGTGAGAGAAAAAGGGTGAGAAAGGGAGGGAGAAAGAGAGAGAGAGAGAGAAAGAAAGAGAGAGTGTTGCAAGGGAGAGAGAGATGGAAGTTTTAGTAGAGAAAGAGAGCATGAGACAGAGAGGGGCAGAGAGAGAAGTTTTGGAGAGAGAGATAGATAGAGAGCAAAGAGAGAAGATAGAGTGTGTGAGAGAGGTAGAGAAAGTCTGACATAGACAGAGAAAGAAACAGCATATGAGAGAAGTTTTAGAGAGAGCATGAGAGAGGGAGAGAGAAAGAGAGAGAAGTTTTAGGGAGAGAGAGCAAGAGAAAGTGAGGTTTTTCAAAGAGGGAGAGTGGAAAAGAGAGACAAAGAGAAGCTTTGGAGAGAAAGACAAAGAGGGAGAGTAGGAAAGAGAAGATAGAGAGGGAGAGGGATGCTTTAGAAAGCATGAAAGAGAGAGAGAGAGAGAGAGAGAGAGAGAGAGAGTCAAGTTTTTGAGAGAAAGAGTGGGGGAGAAGGAAGTTTAAGGGAGACAGTTGGAGAGAAAGAAAAGAAAGTCTAGAGAGAGAGACAGAGAGGGAGAACAAGAGAGAGAAGATAGAGAGAAAGACAAAGAGAGAGAGAAGATAGAGAGAAAGACAAAGAGAGAGAGAAGATAGAGAGAAAGACAAAGAGAGAGAGAAGATAGAGAGAAAGACAAAGAGAGAGAGAAGATAGAGAGAAAGACAAAGAGAGAGAGAGAGAGAGAGAGGCATACAGAGAGAGTGGGTGTAGAAGGAAGTTTCAGAGGAAGAGTGGATAGAGACAAGTTTCAAAGAGAGAGACAGTGTATGAGGAGTAGTTTTAGAGGAGCAGGAGGGGAGAGAGAGAGAGTGAAGCTTTAGGGAGGGTGAAAGAGAGAGGTTTTCTAGAGAATGTGAAAGAGAAACAGATAGACATACCAAGAGAGGAAGTGATGTTTTTGAGAGAGTGCGAGAGAAAGAAGTTTAAGAGAGAGAAAGTGAGAGAGAGGGTAACAGAATTTTGAAGAGAGAGACAGAGATAGAGAGAGCAAGAGAGAGAAGATAGAGAGAGAGTGTGAAAGAGGTGAAGAGAAGGAGCAATATAGAGAGAAAAATAGCATATGAGAGCAATTTTAGGGAAAGCATGAGAGAGAGATGAGTGCTAGAGAGAGAGAAAGAGAAGATTTAGGGAGAGCGAACGAAAGAAAGTGAAGTTTTTCAAAGAGGGAGAGGGAGAGAGAGAGAAAGAGAAGTTTGGAGAGAGAGAAACAGAGTGGGGGAGTAGGAGAGAAAAGATAGAGACAGATAGAAGAAGAGAGAAAGTGAAGTTTTTGAGAGAGAGACACAGAGAGAGAGAGAGAAAGAAAGAAAAGTTTTAGAGAGAGAGAAAGAGATAAAGAACAAGAGAGAGAAGATAGAGAGAGTGTGAGAGAGAGAGGTTGAGAGAGAGAGTGGCATAGAGAGAGACATCATGTGAGAGAAGTTTCAAACAGAGCACAAGAGAGAGAGAAGTTTTAGGGAGAGAGAACGAGAGAAATTGAAGATTATTAGAGAGGGAGAGGTAGAGGAAGAGAGAGAGAAAGAGAAGTTTTGGAGAGAGAGACGGAGAGGACAAGCAGGAGAGAGAGGATAGGGAGAAATAGATAGAAGAAGAGAGAAAGTGAAGTTTTGAGAGAGGTAGGAGAGAAAGAAGTTTAAGAGAGAGAGAGAAAGAGAGAAGTTTTAGGAAGAGAGCGAGAGAGGGAGAGGGATGCTCTAGAAAGAATGAAAGGAAGAGAGACAGAGAGAGAAAGAGAAGATTTGGAAAGGGAGAGAGAAGGAGAAGTTTTAGAAAGAGATTGTGAAAGAGAGGGGCAGACAGAAAGAGATAGAGGGAAAGAGAGAGATAGACAAAGAGAGAAAGTGATGTTTTTGAGAAAGAAAGTGGGAGAGAAAGAAGTTTAAGACAGAGAGATAGAGGGAGAGAGAAACAAAGAGAAGTTTTAGAGAGAGATAGAGACAAAGAGTGAGAGAGAGAGGAGGGAGAGAGAAAGAGAAGTTATGGAGAGGGAGACAAGGATGGAGAGCAACAGGGAAAAGATAATGAGAGAGAATGAAGTTTTTAGGAGAGCAAGAGAGAAAGAAATTTTAGAGAGAGCAAGAGGGAGAGAGAGAAGTTTTGGAGAGGGAGGGGGAAGCTTTAGATAGAATGACAGAAATAGAGACAGAGAGAAAGAGAAGTTTTACAGCAAGGCTGGGAGTGATACAGATATAGAAAGTGAAGTTGTTAAGAGTGAGAGTGGGAGAGAAAGAAGTGTAAGAGAGAGAGGGGAAGAGAGTGAAAGAGAAGTTTTGGAGAGAGAGATAGAGAGGAAGAGTAGGAGAGAGATTATAGAGAAAGGAAAAGAGAAGTTTTTAGAGGAAGTCTATAGGAGAGAGAAAGAGAAAAAGAGAGAGAAAAGTTTTAGAGAGAGACTTTGGGAGAGAGAAACAAATAGACTGAGAGATAAGAGGGACAGAAAGTGAAGATTTGGAGAGAGAGAGAGAGAGAGAGAGAGAGAGAGGTGTTAGATAGAGACTACAAGACAGAGAGATAGATCGACTGATAGACAAACACAAAGAAAGAGAGGAGAAGATTAAGAGGAAGTTGTAGACACAGAAAAGAGAGAGAGAGAGAGAGAGAGAGAGAGAGAGAGAGAGAGAGAGAGAAGTCTTAGATAGAGCAACATGAAAAGAAGGTTTTAGAGAGAGAGGAAGAGAGAGAGTGTGTGTGTGTGTGTGTGTGTTGAGCAGAGAGAGAAAGAGAGATAGAGTTAGTAAGAGACAAATTTTGCACAAAGAAAGAAGTTTTAGAGCAAGAGTGAGAGACGGAGGAAAGTTTTAGGGAAAGCAAGTGACAAAGACATTTTAGAAAGAACCAGAGAGTGAGAACATTTATATAGAAAAAGATAGAGAGAGAGAGAGAGAGAAAGAGAGACAGAGAGCATTGTAGTGAGTGAGCGAGACAGAGTGCATATGATAGAGGTTTCACAAAGAAAGACAGCATATGACAGAAGTTTTAGAGGAGGAGAGAGAAAGAGAGTTAGTGAGAGAGAGAAGTTTTAAGGAGGGCACTAGAGAGAGGGAAACTTTAGAAAGAATGAGAGAAAGAGAACATTTGGAGAGAGAGAGAGAGAAAAAGAAGTTTTATATAAAGACTGTAAGAGAGAGGGAGAGACAAAGAGATAGACAGACTGGCTGAGAAAGTGAAATTTTTGAGAAAGAGTGTGGGAGAGAAAGAAGTTTAAGAGAGACAAAGGAGAGAGTAGCAGAGAGAGATAGAGATAGAGATAGAGGGAAAGAAAGAGAGAGAGAGAGAGATAGACAAAGAAAGTGATGCTGTTGATAGAGAGATTTGGAGAGGGAGATAGACAGAGAAAGTGAAGCTGTTGAGAGAGAAAGGGATGGAGAAGTTTGAGAGAGAGAGATAGAGGGGAAGAGAGTGGTAGAGAAAGAGACAGACAAAAAGAGAAAGTGAAGACTTTGTGAGAGAGAGTGGGAGAGAAAGAAGTTTGAGAGACAGAGAGGGAGAAAGAGAGAGAGTGAGAAAAAGAAGCTTTGGGGAGAGTCACTAAGAGGGAGAGCAAGAGAGAGAAGAAAAGAGTGAGAGAAAGAGCAAGGGAGAGAGTGTGAGAGTGCAACATAGAGAGAGAGTAAAGTTTTAGGGAGAGCAAGAGAGAGTGAGGTTTTAGAGAGAGCAGAAGAGAGAGAGGGAGTGAAAGAGTGTGCATGAACCTTCAAACAGCAGAGGGAAAGAGAAATGTTAGAGAGAGAGAAATTTTAGAAAAAGATAGAGAGAAATGGAGTTTTCAAAAGGAGTGAGGGGGAGAGAGAAAGTGAGAGGGAGGGAGGGATAGTCCTACACAGGTTCTCAAATTATCCTTACTACACCACACTTGGCTAGTAAAGGATTTTAATTTGAGTAAGAGAGTTTCAAGCCTTATACAAAACAAAGGCTTCTCAAAGACTAGCCTTACTTTGCTCTTGTCTAATCTATAGGTGAACAACATCTGGGTAGAGGACTTTATGCATGCAATAGTGAAAAGATGAGTGTTGAGTAATCTATCTTGTGAGAGAGAGAGGAAGAGAAAGTTTTTGTTGGGGAGAGAGAGAGAATGCATTGGGGAGATGAATAGGGAAGTTGAAGAGGGAATGAGACAAATAGAGTGAGGGAGTTAGCAGGAGGGGAGAGAGAGAGGGAGTAAGGTAAAGAGAGAGAGAAGTTTTTAGAGAGAGACTGATCTGTTGGAGAAAGAGAGAGGGAAGTTTTAGAGAGAGAGACATGTTGGATGGAGATGGAACAATAGAGTGTGTGTTAGAGAGAAATGAATGTAAAAGAGAGAGAGTGTGTGTTAAGACCAATTTCTTCCATTATACAATACCCTTTTTGTTAGTTTTAGATAGTGAGAGAGAGAGAGAGAGATGGTGTATCTTGAGGGGGACAGAGACTTGCAGAGAGAGAGAAAGATGATTTAGTAGGAAAGAATAAGATGTGTCTGAGAGAGAGAGGGTAGTGGGAAGATATATTGAGAGAGTGTGTATGTGTGTGTTGGAAATAGAGAAAGAGATAGAGAGACGAGAAGAAAGAGAAGGAGAGAGCACTACAGGGATAGAGAGAGACAGAGAGCAACAAAGAGGGATAGTGTGGTGGAAAAGTGATAGAGGGAGGGAGGGAGAAGAAGAGAGAGCTTGTGTTGAGCAGGAAGTGAGAGAGATAGAGTGAGTGGGTGCTCGGGGGAGAGGGAGGGAGGGAGAGAGAGAGAGAGATAAGAAGTTTTAGAGACAGAGAGAGACATGTTGGGCAAAGAGAGAGCAATATAGAGAGTGTGTGTTTGGGAGAGAGATAGAGAGAGTATTGAGGTAAGAGTGAGAATGATAGGGAGAGGGATAGAGAAAGAGAGAGGGAGAAAGAAATTTTAGAGAGAGAAGGAGAAGTTTCAAAGATAGAGAGAGAGTGTGAGTGATAAATTTTTATCAGAGACAGTGAGAGATAGAAGTATTAGAGTGAAGGCAAGAGAAGTTTCAAACACAAAGAGAGATAGAGAGAGAGAGAGAGAGAGAGAGAGATAATGATCGGGAGAGAGAGCATTAGGGAGAGACTGTGTTGAGGAGGGAGTGAGAGTGACAAGGAGAGAGATAGAGAAAGAGAGAGGGAGAGAAAGAAGTTTTAGAGAGAGACGGAGAAGTCTCAAAGACAGAGAGAAATAGTGAGTGAGAAATTTTTGTCAGAGGCAGAGAGAGATAGAAGTATTAGAAAGAAGACAAGAAAAGTTTTAAACATAAAGAGAGAGAGAGAGAGAGAGAGAGAGAGGGTGTGAGAGAGCGACAAAGAGACCAAGAGAGAGAGATAATGATAGGGAGAGGGAGTGTTAGGGATGGAGCAAGAGAGATAAAAAGAGTGGTTAGGGGGAGAGAGTGCAAGAGATAAAGAGAAGGGGAAAGAGAAGGAGTTAGGGAGGAAGAGAGAGAGATAGAGAGAGGATGTTGGGGAGTGAGAGATAATGCATGTTGGCAAGAGAGAGAGAGACAGATAGAGAAGTTTTAGAGAGAAACTAAGAGAGAAGTTTTAGAGAGAGAGGCTTGGCAAGTGAGAGATAGAGAAGTTTTAGAGAGTAAGTGAGAGGGAGAAAGAGGGAGATCAAGAGAGTGTCAAAAATTCTTTTCCACTATACCATACCCTTTTTCTTAGTTTTAGAGAGTGAGTGTGAGAGAGAAAGTGAGAAAGGTAGAAACATGCTGGAAAAGAGAGAGAATGTGTTGGGGAGATAGAGAGAGAGGATTGAGGAGTAGGCAAGAGAGATAAAGAGAGTGTGATAGGGGGAGAGGGACAAAGATTGTTGGGAAGTTAGAGAGAGACAGGAAGAGAGGTCAAGAGAGAGAAGTTTCATAATGGGAGAGAGAGATGGACACATTGGAGACTGTGAGAGAGAGAGAGAGAGAGAGAGAGAGAGAAGTTTTAGAGATAAGGAGAGACGTGTTGGACAGAGAGAGCAATAGAGAAAGAGTGTGTTAGGGACAGAGAGAGAGAGAATGAGAGAGGGAAGAAGGGAGAAGGAGAGAGATGTGTTGAGTCTAATTCCTTCCATTACGCCCTTTTTCTTAGTTTTAGAGAATGAGTGAGAGAGAGAAAGAGACAGAGAGAGAAATTGTTGAGAAGTTAGAGAGAGATAGGAATAGAGATAAAGAGAAAGAAGTTTTAGAGAGAGAGATAGACATGTTGGAGAAAGAGAGAGGGAAGTTTTAGAAACAGAGAGAGGCATGTTAGACAAAGAGAGTGTGTTGGGGAGAGAGGGAGAGAACAAGAGATAGAGAGAGAGAAAGGGAGAGAATGATAGATAGAAAGAGCATTAAGTCCAGTTTCTTCCATTATACTATACCCTTTTCTTAGTTTTAGAGAGTAAGTGAGAAAGAAAGACAGAAACAAAGAGAGTTGAGGGAGAGAGAAAGTGTTGAGAAGGGAGCAAGAGTGTTAGGGAGAGAGACAGAGAAAGAGAGAGGGACAAAGAGAGAAGGAGAAGTTTCAGAGACAAAGAGAGTGAGTGAGAGAAATTTTCATCAAAGAGATAGAATTATTAGAGAGAAGGCATGAGAAGTTTTAAACACAAAGAGATAGAGAGAGAGAGAGAGAGAGAGAAACGTGTTGGATAGAGAGATAGAAGGAGAAAGGGTGACAAAGAAAGAGAGAGAGATTATGACAGGGAGAAAGAGAGTGTTAAGGAGGTAGCAAGAGAGATAAAGAGAGCATGTTGGGGGGAGAGAGAGCAAGAGACAAAGAGAGAATGAGAGAGAGAGAAGGTGAAACAGCAAGAGAAAGAGAGAGGGAAAATGTGTGCATGTGTTGATTTGATAGAGATGGAGAGAGAGAGAGTTGGGGGAGAGACAGAGTCTCTATGTGCATGTGTAAGGAAGAGAGAGAGAGAGAGAGAGAAAGAGAGAGAGAGAGATGGAGTGTTTGTGTGCGTTGTGGACAAAGAGAGAGGAAGAGAGATAGAGAGTTAAGGAGTAAGGGGAGAGAGAATGAGTGAGAGAGAAGTTTTAGACAAATAAAGACATAGAGTGACAAAAGCTTTAAATAGAGAGAAGATTTAGAGAGAGAAGTTGTAGAAAGTGGGTGAGAGGGAGAAAGAGAGAGTATCAAGTTCAATTTCTTCCATTATGCCATACCTTTTTCTTAGTTTTAGAGAGTATGTGTGAGAGAGAGAAGAGAGAGAGAGAGAGAGAGATGTTGGAAAGAGAGAGAGAGAGGAAGAGAGAGTTTGTGTTAGGAAGACACAGAGAGTGTTGAGGAGGGGTAAGAGAAATTTTAGACAAACAGAGAGAGAGTATGAGAAGTTTTAAAGAGAGAGAGAAGTTTTAGAGAGAGAGTTGTTCTAGATGAAGAAAGAGAGTAAGTGAGAGAGAAAGAGAAGATTTAGAGAGAAAGAGAGACAAAGAGAAAGAAGTTTTATAGAGTGAGCCGAGGAGGGAAAGAGACAGGGTTAGAGGGAGAGAGTAAGAGAGAGAACTTTTAGTGAGTGAGTGAGAAGGAGAAAGAGAGAGATAGAGAGTATCAAGTTCAATTTCTTCCATTATGCAGTACCCTTTTTCTTAGTTTTAGAGAGTGAGTGAGACAGAGAGAGAAAGAGAGAGTTTGTATTAGGGAGAGAAAGAAAGAGAATGTGTTGGGGAGACACAGAGAGTGTTGAGGAGGGAGCAAAAGAGATAGAGAGAGAGGTATTAAACACAGAGAGAGAGATAGACATGTTGAAAAGTAAGAGAAAGAGTGAGAGAGATAGAGTATGTGTCAGGCGGACAGAGAGACAGGGAGAGAGAGAGTGTGTTTTTGGAAGAGAGAGACATAAAGTGAGAGAGAGAGGTTAGAGAAAGTGCCTATGTTGGGAAGAGGGAGAGAAAAGGTGAGAGCACAAGAGAGAATGAGAGAGTGTGTGTTGGGTAGAAAGAGAGGGAGGGAAGTTTCAAAGAGAGAGACATGTTGGACAAAGAGAGTGACAGAGAGAGGGAATTGTTAGAGAAAGAGAGATGTGTTTAACAAAGAGGGAGCGACAAGAGAGAGAGTGTGGTAGGGGAGAGAGAGATCGCGAGAGAGAGAGGCTAGAGAGGGAATGAGAGAGTGTGTTGGGGAGAGAGGGGGAGAGAGAGAAAGGTAGAGTGTTAAGTCCAATTTCTTCCATTATATCATACCTTTTTTCTTAATTTTATTTGCAAGAGAGAGATTGAGCAAGCGAGAAATTTTTGTTGGAGAGATAGAGAAAAAACTATTAAAGAGAAGGTAAGAGAAGTTTTAAATAGAGAGAGAGATAGAGAGACATGTTGGACAGAGAGATAGAAGGAGAGAGAGAGCTACAAAGAGTGACAGAGAGAGGGAGAGGGAAAGAGAGCAAGAGAGAGGGAGAGACAGAGAGAGCAAGAGAGGGGGGAACGTGTGCAAGTGCTAGGGGGAGAGAGAAGGATTATTGGGGAGGGATAGATAGAGGATGTTTAGGGGGTAGAGGGAGAGAGACATAGAGCAAGAGAGATAGTGAGAGAGAATTAGGTAGCAGGGGAGGGAGAGAGAGTGAGAGAGAAATTTTAAACAAATAGAGAGATAGATGATAGAAGGTTTAAAATGAGAGAAGTTCTAAACAGAGAAGTTTTAGGGAGGGGCATGT
The DNA here is from genome assembly GCA_037013595.1 of Dicorynia guianensis. NCBI lineage: Eukaryota > Viridiplantae > Streptophyta > Magnoliopsida > Fabales > Fabaceae > Dicorynia > Dicorynia guianensis. The sequence goes on from JASUAB010000015.1 coordinate 11,522,298, forward strand.
TAGATAAAGAGAGTGTGTGTAAGGACAGAGAGTGATGGTGTGTATCTTGGGGGGAGAGAGAGTTACAGAGAGAGAGAGAGAAGGAGGATTTAGTGAGAGAGAATGAGACATGTTTGAGAGAGAGAGAGTGCTAGGAAGATATATAGAGTGCATATGCATGTGTGTGTTAGGAAGAAAGGGAGAGAGAAAAGGAGAGAGCATGATAGAGATGGAGAGAGACAGAGAGCAAGAAAGAGGGAAAGTGTGTTAGACAGAGTGATAAAGGGGGAGAGAGGGAGAGGAAGAGAGAACTTATGCTAGGGAGACAAAGAAAGAGTGTTGAGGAGGGAAAGAGATAGAATGAGTGGGTGTTAGGGGGAGAGGGAGGGAGGGATCGAGAGAGAGAGAGGGGGGGAAGTTTTAGAGACAGAGAGAGAGCAATAGAGAGAGTGTGTGTTGGAGAGAGAGTATTGAGGTGGGAGTGAGAGTGATAGGGTGAGACATAGAGGAAGAGAGAGGGAGAGAGAGAAATTTTAGAAAGAGAAGGAGAGGTTTCAGAAACATAGAGAGAGTGAGTGACAAATTTTTTTCAGTGACAGTGAGAGATAGAAGTATTAGAGAGAAGGCAAGAGAAGTTTTAAACATAGAGAGAGAGAGAGAGACATGTTGGACAAAGAGATAGAGGGAGTGACAAAGCAACAAAGAGAATGAGAGAGAAAGAGATAAAGATGGGGAGAGAGAGAGTGTTAGGGAAGGAGAAGGAGAGATAGAGATGATGTTTGGGGGAGAGATAGCAAGAGATAGAGGGAAGGAGAGAGAGAGTGTGATGGAGAAAAGGAGTTAGGCAAGAAACAAGAGTGATAAAGAGAGGGTGTTAAGTAGAAAGAGATAGTGTGTGTTGGCAAGAGAGAGAGAAAGATACATAGAGAAGTTTTAGAGAGAGAGGCAAAGAGAGAGAACGTGCCTATGTGAGTGTGTTAGGGAGAGAGAAAGATTATTGGGGAGGGATAGAGAGATATGGAAAGAGGGTGTTGGGAAGAGAGAGAAGGAGAGAGGGAGAGTAGGGGAGTAAGGGAGATAGAGTAAGTGATTGAGAGAGAAATTTTAGATAGAGAGATATGGAGTGATAGAAGTTTTAAATAGATAGAAGATTTAGAGAGAGAAGTTTTAGAGGGTGGCTAGGACGGAGAAAAAGAGAGATAGAGAGAGTGTCAAGTTTAATTTCTTCCATTACACCATGCCCTTTTTCTTAGTTTTAAAGAGTGAGTGTGTGTGAGAGAGAGGTGGAGAGACATATTGGGGGGAGAGAGAGGAAGAGAGAGTTTGTGTTGGGAAGATAGAGAGAGTGTTGATAAGGGACAAGAGAGATAGAGAGGTTGATAGGGGGACAGGGAGAGAGAGAGATTATTGGGAACTTAGAGAGATAGGGAGAGAGGTAAAGAGAGAGAAAGACATGTTGGAGAAGGGGAAAATTTTAGAGATGAGAAAGACTTGTTGGACAGAGAGGGAGAGCAAGAGAGTTTGTATTGTAGAGAGAGAATGATGAAGTCCCACATCAGTTAGGCAGAGAGGTCTTGGGTGTTACATATATGGGATTTTAAACCTTCCCTTACGAGCTAGCTTTTGAGGTGGAGTTAAGCAGGTTCATATCATATGGTATCAAAGCTTGCCTTGCTTTGGTCGGTATAGGCCATAGATCTTGGTTCTCCATACAAGGATATACAGTCTAAAGGGGTCAAGAATGATGAAGACCTACATCGATTAGGCAGAGAGGTCTTGGGTGTTATATATATGGGTTCGCAAACCTTCCCTTATGAGCTAGCTTTTGAGGTTCTGTTAGACAGGTTCATATAAGAGAATGTGTTAGGGAGACATAGAGAGTGTTGAGGAGGGAGTGAGAGAGATAGATTGAGTGGGTTCTAAAGGGAGAGAGAGAGAGAGAGAGAGAGAGACAAAAGAGAGGTAAAGAGAAAGAGAAGATTTAGAGGGTGAGAAATAGATACAGTCGATAAAGAGAGAGAGAAAAGTTTTAGAGATAAAGAGGGACGTGTTGGGTAGAGAGAGCAATAGAGAGAGTGTGTGGGGGAGGGGAGAGAGAGAATGAGAGACACAGAGAGAGAGTGGGAGGGAGAAAAGTTTTAAAGAGAGTGAGAGAAGTTTTAAAGAGAGAGACTTAGAGACTACAAAGTTTTGGAGTGAGAGAGTTGTTTTAGAGGAAGAAAGAGAGTAAGTGAGAGAGAAGGAGAAGATTTAGAGAGAAAGAGAGAGAAGTTTCAAAGAGTGAGACAAGGAAGGAAAGATAGAGGGTTGGAGAGAGAGAAGTTTTAGAGAGTGAGTGAGAGGGAGAAAGAGAAAGAGAGATAGAGAGAGTATCAAGTTCAGCCATACCCTTTTATTTAGTTTTAGAGACTGAGTGAGAGAGATAGAGAGAGAGGAGAGAGAGAGAAAGAGAGTAAGAGAGAGTTAGTGTTGGGAAGACAAAGAGTGAGTATTGAGGAGGGAGCAAGAGAGACAGAGAGAGGGAAAGAGAGATTGTTTGGAGGTTATAGAGAGATAGGGAGAGAGGTAAAGAGTGAGAGAAGTTTTAGAGAGTGTAAAACAGATATGTTAGATAAAGAGGGAAAAGGAAGTTTTAGAGATAGAGATAGACATGTTGGACAGTGAGAGGTGATAAAGAAAGAGTGTGTGTTGGGGGCGAGAGAGAACAAGAGAGCAAGACAGAGAGAACCGAAGAGTGAGAGGGAGAGAGAGAGTGTGTGAGAGAGACTGGGAGAGAGAAAGTTTTAGGGAGTCATTGAAAGAGAGAGAGAGAGAGAGAGATTTTAAAGAGAGAGAAATTCTATAGAGAGAGTTATTTTAGAGGGAAAAGGAGAGTAAGTGAGAGAGAAAGAGGGAAAGAGAGGGAGAGAAAGAGAGACACAAAGAGAGAAGTTTTAAAGAGTGAGAAGAGGAGGGAAAGAAAGAGGGGTGGAGAGAGAGAAGTTTTAGAGAGTGAGTGAGAGGGAGAAAGAGAAAGATAGAGAGACTATTGAGTTCAATTTTTTCCATTATGCCATATCCTTTTTCTTAGTTTAAGAGATAGCAAGGGAAGATAGAGGGAGAGATGTGCTCAGAGAGAATGAGAGAGAGAGTGAGAGAGAGACTAGGAGAGAGAAAACTTTTAGAGAGATAGTTAGAGGGAGAAAGATAATGGGAGAAGTTTTAAAGAGAGAGGGACAAAAAGAGAGAGAAGCTTTGGAGGGAGAAAGAGAGTAAGTGAGAGAGAAAGAGGGAGAGAAAGAGAAGATTTAGAGAGAGAGAAGTTTTAAAGAGTGAGTGAGAGGAAGAAAGAGGGAGGGAGAAAGAGAGAGAGAGCGATAGAGAGAGTGGGAAGTTCAATTTCTTCCATTTTGCCATACCCCTTTTCTTAGTTTTAGAGAGTGAGAGAGAGAGAGAGAGATAGACAAAGACATAGAGAGAGAATGCATTAGGGAGACAAAGAGAGAGAGTTGAAGAGGGATCAAGAGAGATAGAGGGTGTTAATAGGAGGAGAGAGAGAGAGGGAGTGAAGTAAAGAGAGAGAGAAGTTTTTTAGAGAGAGATGATTTGTTGGAGAAAGAAAGAGAGGAAAGTTTGAGAGAGAGAGAGACATGTTGGATAGGGATAGAGTGATAGAGTGCATGTTAGAGAGAAAGAGAATGTAAGAGAGAGAGAGTGTGTGTGTTAAGACCAATTTGTTCCATTTTACAATACACTTTTTGTTAGTTTTAGAGAGTGTGTGAGAGGGAGAGACATGTTAGACAAAGAGTGAGAGAGAGTGTATTGAGGAGTGAGCAAGAAGGGCAAGGAGAGAGATAGAGAAATAGAGAGGGAGGGAGAAAGAAGTTTTAGGGAGAGAAGGGAAAATTTCAGAGACATAGAGAGAGTGACTGACAGAGAAATTTTCGTCAATGAGAGAGAGATAGAAGTATTAGAGAGAAGCCATGAGAAGTTTTGAACTCCAAGAGAGAGAGAGAGATAAAGAGAAAGAGAGAGAGCAAAACAGAGAGTAAGAGAGGGAAGGAGGGGGAATGAGAAAGTGAGTGTGTTGGGGTGTAAGAGAGAGAGACTGTTGGGAAGTCAGAGAGAGATCAGGAGAGAGGTAAAGAGAGAGAGAAGTTTTTTAGGGAGAGATAGAAATGTTGGAAAAAGAAAAAGAAGGATGACTTAGAGATAGAGAGAGACATGTTGGACAGGGACAGTGATAGTGTGTGTTGGGGGAAGGGAGAGAGAGTGAGAGAGAGGGATGTAGGAAAAATAGAGGCAGAGAGAGAGAGAGAGTGTGTGTGTGTGTGTGTGTTAGGGTGGGAGAGACAGAGAGAGAGAAGGATAGAGAGAAAAGCTTTAGGGAGATACACAAAGAGTGAAGGAAAGGCAATTGGGGAGGGAACAAGAGAGATGGAGAAAGGCTATTGGGGGGAGAGAGAGTTTGTGTGTTGAGAAGAGAGAGATAGAGACAGTGACAAAGAGATTGAGACAAATAGAGAACTTTCGAGAGAGACTCTTATAGAGAGAGAAAGAAGGAAAATGTGTGCATATGTTGGGGAGAGAGAGATGGAGAGAGAAAGAGAGGGAGGGTTAGTTGGGGAGAGAAAGAGTGTGTGTGTGTGTTGGGGGGAGAGAGAAAGATTTTTGGGGAGCGATAGAGAGAGATGGAAAAAGGGTCTTGGGGAGACAGAGAAGGAGTGTGTGTGTTGGGAATAGATAGGGGGATAGAGAGAGAGCTTGGGAGTGGGGGAGAGAGTGAATGAGAGAGAAATTTTAGACAGACAAAGAGATAGAGTGATATAAGTTTGAAACAGAGAGAAATTTTGAAGAGAGAGTAAGAGAGAGAGAGAAATTTTACAAAGTGAAAGGGAGATAAAGGTGTGTCAAGTTTAATTTCTTCCATTATACCATACCTTTTTCTTAGTTTTAGAGAGCAAGTGTCAAAGAGAGATTAAGAAAGTGTTGGAGAGAGAAAGAGAGAGAATGTCATGGAGAGAGAGAGAGTTAGGGAAAGAGAGAGAGAATGTGTTAGGGAGACAATGAGAGAGTGTTGAGGAGGGAGCAAGAGAGATAAAGAGAGGGCATAGGGGGAGAGGGAGAGACACAAAGAGAGAGATTGCTAGGAAGTTAGAGAGAGACAGGTAAAGAGAGAGAAGTTTTAGAGAGAGAGACAAACATGATGGAGAAACAGAGGGGGAAGTTTTAGAGACAAAGAGAGAATGTGTGTTAGGGAGAGAAAAGGAGAACAAGGGAGTGAGGGAGAGAGAGATAGAAAGAGATATGTATTAAGTCCTATTTCTTCCATTATACCAAACACTTTTTCTTAGTTTTAGAGAGAGAGAGATTATTGGGCAATTAGAGAGAGAGACAGGGAGAGAGCTAAGGAGAGAGAGAAGTTTTAGAGAGAGAGACAAACATGTTGGAGAAAATGAGAGGGAAGTTTTAGAGACACAGAGAGATGTGTTAAATACAGAAAGAGTGTGTGTGTTGGGGGGAGAGAGAGAGAGAAGGAGTGTTAAGTCTAGTTTCTTCCATTATGCCATACTGTTTTTCTTAGTTTTAGAGAGAGAGAAAGTGTTGAGGAGGGAAACAAGAGAGACAAGGAAAGAGATCGAGAAAGAGAGAGGGAGAGAGAAGTTTTAGAGTGAGAAGGAGAAGTTTCAGAGACAAAGAGAGTGAGTGAGAAATTTTTGTCAAAGACAGAATTTTTGTATTAAGAGAAGGCAATAAAAGTTTCAAATAGAGAGAGAGAGAGAGATAATGATAAGGAGAGAGAGAGAGTATTAGGGAAGGAGCAAGAGATATAGAAAGAGGTTGTTGGAGGGAGCAATAGAGCAAGAGACAAAGAGAAAGAGAGAGAGAGAATGGAAGTTAGGGAGGAAGCGAGAGAGATAGAGAGAGGATGTTGGGGAGGGAAAGATAATGTGTGTTGGCAAGAGAGAGAGAGAGAGAAATATAGGAGTTTTAGAGAGAGACTAAGAGAGAAGTTTTAGAGAGGGAGGCAAAGAGAAATTGTCTTTGTGAGAGTGTTGAGGAGAGAGAGAAAGATTGTTGGGGAGGAATAGGGAGAGATGGAAAGTGGGTGTTGGGGAGAGAGAGGGAGAGAAAGAGTGAGTGAGAGAGAAATTTTAGATAGACAGAGAGTGACAAAAGTTTTGACCAAATAGAAGATTGACAAAGAGAAGTTTTAGATAGTGGTTGAGATAGAGAAAAAGAGAGATATAGTGAGTGTCAAGTTCAATTTCTTCCATTATACCATACCCTTTTTCTTAGTGTTAGAGAGTGAGTGTGTGAGAGAGAGAGAGGAGCAGAGAGATATTGGGGAGACAGAGAGAGCAGAAGAGAGAGTTTGTGTTGGGGAGACAGAGAGTGTTAAGGAGGGAGCAGTACAGATAGAGAGAGGCTGATGAGGAGAGAAGGAGAGAGAGAGATTGTTGGTAAATTTTAGAGAGACAAGGAAGAGGTAAAGAAAAGAGAGATAGACATGCTACAAAAAGGGACAGAGGGAAGTTTTAGAGATAAGAGAGACTTGTTGGATAAAGAGAGATCAATAGAGAGAGAGAAAGACAAAGCAGGAGAGAAAACTAGAGAGAGAAGGGGGAAAGAAAGCATGTGTTGGCAAGAGAGAGAGAGAAGGAGAGACCACAACAAAGACAGAGAGAAGTTTTAAAGAGTGAGAGACAAACATGTTGGATAAAGGGAGAGAGGGAAGTTTCAGAGACAGAGAGATGTTTTGGATAGTGTGGGCACGATATAGACAGAATGTGTGTTTCAGGGAGAGACATAGAGAATGAGAGAGTGAGGGAGAAAGAGTGTGTGAGTTAGAGAGAAATTATGGGACAGAAAGATTCAGAGAGTCATTGATAGAAAGAGAGAGACTGAGAGATGTTTTAATGAGGGAAAAATAACAAGAAAAGTTTTAGAGAGGAAGTTATTTTAGAGGGAAAAGTGATGATAAAAGCATGGCAGATATAGCTTATCTAATTCAAATTCCAAGTGGTCCAGTTACAAGAGCTAGAGATAAAGGTTCAAGGAGGCTTTCAATGGACTAATGTAGAGCATTTGGGTTGAAGAGTGTTTTTTGAGGCCCAAATACTTAGACTCAAGCTTAGATCAAGGATGGATTTGGTTGGTCCAAGTGGTGGAGTAATTTCAACCTTTTTCCACTCATAATTTTCTCTTTCAATTCTTTTCAAGCTTATCCAAACAAGAACAAGAACCTTTTCTAACAACAATTCAATCACAAACTTATCAATGGTTCAAGGAAGAGTATGGAATCAAGGGAATCAATAAAATCACTAAAAGGGGTTAAGAATACAAGAAAGGGGAGCTTTTGGTAGTTTCTGACTTGTTCTTCTTTTTTTTGCTGAATATCACTTTTTTTTCTTTTTTTTTCAGCTTTTCTTTTCTTTCTTTCTTTTTCTGAAGCTCTTCTTTTCTTTCCTTTTTTTTTGGAATATGTATCAACTAAAGTTGGAATCTAAACAAAAGAAAACAAAGAATATTAGCTGCAAAACTAAAATTAGATAGGCAAAACCTGAGAGCTCTGATACCAAAATGATATGAACCCACCTAACTCCACCTCAAAAGCTAGCTTGTAAGGGGAGGTTTGTGAACCCATATATAACACCCAAGACCTCTTTACCTAACCAATGTGGGACTTCATCAAAAAGGAAAGTAAGTGAGAGAGAAAGAGGGAAAGAGAGGGGGAGAAAAAGAAAATGTAGAGAAAAAGAGTGACATAGAGCAGAGAGGGAGACAAGGAGGGAAAGAGTGAGAGGGATGAATAGAAAGAAGTTTTAAAGAGTGAGAGAGAGAGAATGTCAAGTTCAATTTCTTCCATTATGCCATGTCCTTTTTCTTAGTTTTAGAGAGTGAGTGAGAGATAAAGGGAGGGATGTGTTGGAGATAGAACAAGAGTTTTGGAGGGAGAAAGAGAGTAAGTGAGAGAGAAACAGAGAGAAAGAGAGAGAGAGAGAGAGAGAGAGAGAGAGAGAGAGAGAGAGAGAGAGTGGCAAAGAGAAGATTTAGAGAGAGGGAGGAAGGGAAAGAGAAGATTTAGAGAGCAAGCCAAAGAGGGAAAGAGAGGGGTGGAGAGAGAGTGAGGGAGAGAAGTTTAAGAGAGTGAGTGAAAGGGAGAAAGAGAGACAGAGAGAGTGTCAAGTTCAATTTCTTCCATTATACCATACCCTTTTTCTTAGTTTTAGAGAGTGAGAGAGAGAGAAAGAGAGGAAGAGAGAGTTTGTGTTAGGGAGAGAGAGAGAATGGGTTGGGGAGACAAAGAAAGAGGGTTAAGGAGGGTGCAAGAGAGACAGAGAGAGGATGTTAGGGGAGAGGGAGAGAGAGAGAGATTGTTGGGAAGTTACAGAGAGATAGGGAGAGAGTTAAAGAGAGAGAAGTTTTTTAGAGTAAGATAGATATGTTGGAGAAAGAGAGAGAGGAAAGTTTTAGAGACAAAGAGAGACGTGTTGGATAGAGATAGAATGATGGAGTGTGTGTATTGGGGAAAGAAAGAATGTAAGAGAGAAAGTGTGTGTTAAGACCAATTTCTTCCATTATACTATACCATTTTTCTTAGTTTTAGAGACTGAGTGAGAGAGAGAGAGACATGTTGGACAAAGAGTGAGAGAGTGTGTGTCTATGTTGGTGTGAGAATGTGTGTTGAGGAGGGAGCGAGAGAGAGACAAGGAGAGAGATAGAGAAAGAGAGGGGGAGTGAGAGAGAAGGGGAAATTTCAGGGACACAAAGAGAGAGCGAGTGAGAGAGAAATCTTCATCAGTGAGAGAAAAGTAGAAGAACAAGAGAAGTTTTGAACACAAAGAGAGAAAGAGAGAGAGAAAGCACACAATAGAGAAAGAGAAGGAGAGAGGGAAAGAGGGGGAATGAGAGTGTGAGTTTGTTGGGGAGAGAGAGATGTTGGAATAAGATAAAAGGAGAGAGATAAAGAGAGTGCCATAGAGAGAGAGTGTGCATTAGGGAGAGAAAGTGTCAGGAAGGGAGAGGCAGAGAAACAAGGAGTAAGAGAAAAACTTTAGGGAGAGACAGAGAGAGAATTGTCGTGACGACCATGCAACGCAGGTGATCCAAAAAAATCATGATTTTATTTTACACAAATGTCTTTAAAAGAAAGGGTGGATGAGATTATTTGTAAAATGGGGTCTAGGAAGGGGTTTAACAAGAAAGTTGGGAGTTACCACCGATCTAAATCTTGGTGAGATCGGAAACCTTAAAAAGAATGGTCTGCTTTTGTTTTAAAATGGGTTCGGGGGTTGATTATGTGTAGGGAAGGTGTTAGCACCCTACAACGCCCTTTTGGTACCATGTTAATTTTATGCCACTTGTAATTGTCACGATTGTTGTCTATGCTTCCTTATTAAAGAAAATTGAATGGTTGATTTTTTTTATTGCAAACTCCTTGGAAAATTGATAGGCTCCTCCTCTTCAAGTGGGAACCTATTTTAAGTTCATGGGGGTAAATGTATTTGCCCTTATTTCCCATGACTTCCTTTAGTAGAAGTAGAGAAAGTATTAATTTTGGTAAGAAAATTAATTTTAGAAATCTTGTACCAATAAACTTTTTAAGAAATACAGATATAGACTAGTTCCACTTCAGGTGAGAGTCTAATCAAGTTACAAGAAAAAATGCCTTCGCCTTAGTTTCTTGTAACTTTTCCTAGAAAGTTTATTTGGAATCCTTTAGTAAAAGATAAAAATAGGCCATTCCTCTTCAGGTGAAGCCTACAAGTTGTAAAAATAAATGCCTTTGCCTTTATTTCTACAACTTTAAAAGAGAAATTATTTTCCAAAAAGGAGCATATTTAAAAGGAAAGCTTTCATGCTCATTTCCCTTGCCTTGCTTGTTTATTATTTCATGTATCAAATTTGAGTGTGGAATGTGTGATATCATGCATAAACAAAGAAACAAAATCATAGGGGTGCCAAAACATCATGAAACAAAGCATCTTAATATGCAGAAATTTCAACAAAATTATGTTTATCTAAGCCTCTCAACTCAGCGAGTCAACTCAGTGTGATTATCCTAGTTTGGCGAGTCAACTCAGTGTGTTGACTCAATGTCACACGAGTTGAGCCAATTTGCAAACCGTGCACAGTGACATGCACTGAAAAGTGGTGATTTGCAAACCGATTTCAGCTTCTATTCATGGCAAAACAAGGACAAACATGGCAAAACTCAGCAACATGTGCGCAACAAACATGGCTGGAACTCATCTAGCCAACCTACACGGCATGCATACCATAACTCAACATCTTGCGCACAGCAAGCAGAGCCAAAGCAAGGATGAGTTATAGATACAGCTCATCAAGAACCAACAGTCACACAAAAACCAAGAGGATCCAAACTCAATCCCACCCATGAAAATACAGAACTAAAGCAAACTGAAATAAGGAGCAGAGCATACCTCCAGTCCTCAGTGCAACCTCTCCTCCTTGTCCTTTTGTGTAGTGATTTTTAGATGTTTATCCCTCTCTGCTCTCTGGCTTATTGTGCAGAGGCTTCATGGTCCTCCTTTGAGTCCAATACCTGAGCTTCTTGAGGGTCCTAGGTGGGAGAAGGAATTCGGTTTGTGTGCACTCTATTTTTCGATTTTGGAACAGGGGAATGATTTCTTCAAGTGCTCTTGGATGGAAGAAACTCTTTGATGCTTGGAGACTCTAGGTCCTGATAGCTCTTTGATGGTGATGGAATTTTCGTATGTAGTTCTCAGTCTTCGGTCTAGAAGTTTTTTTTCTTTTTTTTTTCCGTCCCCCTGTCTAGAGGAAGAACTCTCCTTATATAGCCGAGCTTGGGACTGGCTTGCCTACACTAAAGGGTCACCACCCCTCTTCCAAGTTGCTGCTCATGTCGCCCACCATTTCTGCTACAAACTGCTACTGTCCCATTTTCGTGTGGTTGAAGGGTGACCGTGTAGCAGTTCCTCCCTGTCCATCTATTATGGTTTCAGCAAGTGGACACTGCCACCTTGATGGGCCAATGCTGCACCATCCTGTCTCCACTGTCTCTGCACATTCCCAGTTGCTGTGACCAACTGATCACCGTCCTTCCCAGTTTGGCGCCGCAACAGCTATGCTCCACTTTTTCGCTATTGTGTTGCTGCTAGCACCAGGTGTAGCAGCTAGGGGGAGTTGCTGATGTTTTAATGAGGGGTGGTGGAGCCATTTTCCCATGCTGTTTCATCTTGCAGCTGGTGAACCATTCTACAGCAGCCATCATGCTTCCATTCTGCAGCCACAGCAGCTAGTGGAAGTTGCTAAATTTTCATGAAGGGCAGTGGAGCAGCTGCAATCCTACTTCTATCATTTTCTCCTGCCGTGGCAGCTGTTGTAAGCCGCCACTTTGCTCCACTCCTTTTTTCCTACTGTACTTCAACTATCCAGCTATTGTTGTAGCCATCATGGGTTTGCTTACTCTTTTGTCTCTATGGCAGCTACTGAGGTGCAGGGTGTGTTTTTTTAAAGGTGGTGGCAATTAGGTGTGTTTCAGTAGCTGGTGGAAGCCGTTATGATGTGTTGGTGATGGCAGTGGAGAGAGCTAAAGCTCAACTGTGGAACTACAACTTAGTTCCATCCCAAAGGGGAGCTTCCGGCCTCAACGAAAGGAATCAAGCCAAAGGGAAGGGGCTGGTTGGAAAAGGAATAACGGAGAGAAATGAGCATAAAAGGGGGAGTCAGTTCTTTGAAAAGGAACCGAACTCCTCCTTTGCATGCACTTTTTATTTTAATAATTTTTATCATTATTATATTATATTATTATATTAGTTAAAATTTTCATTTCTTTCTTTTTTCCTTCTTTTTTGTTTTTATTTTTTTTCTTTCTTCTTTTTCTCTTTTTTTTGGCTTTTACTTATATTTACTTTTTTATTGTCTTTTATTGTTTATTTTGTTTAAAAATTCAACATAACTTAGTTTAGGGCTCCGAAAGAAATTTGGTGTCAACAAGAAGGAGAGGCTGCTGGGGAGGGAGTGAGAGAGAGAGGGAGGCTATTGGGAAGAGATAGACTCTATGTGTGTGTTGGGAGGGGAGAGAGAGAGACAGAGGCAAAGAGATTGAGACAGATAGAGAAGTTAGAGAGAGACTCAGAGAGAGAGAGAAAGAAAGAGGGAAAATGTGTGCATATGTTGGGGAGAGAGAGATGGAAAGAGAAAGAGAGGAAGATGAGTTGGGGAGAGAAAGAGTGTGTGTTGGGGGGAGCGACACAAATTTTTGGGGTGCAATAGATAGAGATGGAAAGAGGGTCTTAGAGAGAGAGAGAGAAGGAGTGTTTGTTTTGGGAACATGGAAGATGGTAGAGAGAGCTAGGGAGTGGGGGAGAGAGAGAGAGTAAGAGAGAAATTTTACACAAACAGAGAAATAGAGTGATAGAAGTTTTGGAGAAAGAGAGAGAGAGAGAATTTTAGAGAGTGAGAAAGGGAGAGACATGTTTGAGAGAGAAAGAGAGAGAACATGTTGGGGAGATAGGGAGAGAGTGTTGAGAAGGGAGCAAGAGAGATAGAGAGTGGGAGAGAGATATAGAGAGTACTAGGAATTAGAGAGAGTTAAGGAGAGAGATAAAGAGAGAGAAACACATTGGAGAAAGAGAGAGGGAAGGGAGACGTGTTGGACATAGAGAGAGTGTGTTTAGGAGAATGAGGAAGGAAGGGAGAGAGAGAGAGAGAGAGAGAGAGAGAGATGTGTTAAATTTGATTTCTTCCATTATACCATATCCCTTTTCTTAGTTTTAGAGAGTGACAGACAAAGAGAGAGAGACAGGGAGAGAGGTACAAAGAGAGAGAACTTTTAGAGAAAAATAGACATGTTGGAGAAAGAGAGAGGGAAGTTTTAGAGAGAGAAAGAGAAAGAGTGTTAATTGCAGTTTTTTCCATTATACCATACCCTTTTTCTTAGTTTTAGAAAAAGTGAGAGTGTGTTGAGGAGGGAGAGAGATAGAGAAAGAGAGAGGGAGAGAGAGAAGTAGAAGTTTCAAAGATAGGGAAAGAGATAGTGAGTGAGAAAGAAAGAGAGAGAGGCATGTTGGATAGAGAGATAGAGGGAGTGAGCAGCAAAGAGATAAGAGAGAGAGAGATATAATGAGGGGAGAGAGGGAGTGTTAGAGAGAGAGAAAGAGAGATAGAGAGAGAATGTTGCAGGGAGAGAGAGCAAGAGATAGAGAGAAGGAGGGAGAGAGTGATAGAGAAAGAGAGAGAGGGACTTAGGGAAGAAGCAGGAGAGATAGAGAGAGCATGTTGGGGAGAGAGAGAGATAGTGTATGTTGGCAAGAGAGAGAGAGAGATAGTTAGAAAAGTTTTAGAGAGAGAATGTGTCTATGTGAGTGCATTTGGGAGAGAGAGAAAGATTGTTGGGGAGGGATAGAGAGAGATGGAAAGAGGGTGTTGAAGGGAGAAAGAAATTTTAGATAGACAGAGACATAGAGTGACAACAGTTTTAAACAAACAAAACTTTAGAGAGAGACATTTTAAGAGTGGCTGAGAGGGAGAAAGAGAGAGATAGAGAGTGTCAAGTTCAATTTCTGCCATTACACCATACCCTTTTTCTTAGTTTTAGAGAGTGAGTGTGTGTGAGGGAGAGAGAGAGAGCTTGTGTTAGGTAGATGGAGAGAGTGTTGTGAAGGGAGCAAGAGAGATAGAGAGAGGGTAATAGGGGGAGAGAGATATTGTTGGAAAGTTAGAGAGAGATAGGAAGAGAGGTAAAGAGAGAGAGAAGTTTTAGAGAGAGATAGACATGTTGGAGAAGGGGAGAGAGGGAAGTTTTGAATACAAGGGAGATTTGTTGGACAAGGAAAGAGCAATACAAAGAGAGAAAGAGAGAGAGAAGAGGCAGAGAGAGTGTGTGCTGGGTAGAGAGAGAAGGTGTTTGGAAGAGAGAGCAAGAGAAGGAGAGAAATTTTAGATAGAAAGATAGAGAGATAGAAGTTCTAAAGAGAAAGTTAGAGAAGTTTTAAACACAGAGAGAGACATGTTGAAAAGGGAGAGAAAGAGTGAGAGGTGTAGATTGTGTCTCAGGCAGAGAGAGAGAGACAGAGTGTGAGAAAGACTGTTGGGAGGAAGGGAGGTCAACGAGAAAAGAGAGAGAGAGAGAATGACAGAGACAAAGAGAGAGTGAGAGAGAGACATGGTGGTAAGAGAGAGCAAGAGGAAGAGAAAAATTTTAGATAGATAATGAGAAGGTTACAAGTTTGAGAGAGAATGTGAGAGAATTTTTAAGCAGGGAGAAGTTTTAGGGAGGGGAGAGAGTGAGAGAGAGAGAGAGATAGAGGCAAAAACAAAGAGAGATGTGTTGGAAAGAGAGAGAAAGAGGAGACAAAGTGTGTGTTAAGGAGAGAGAGGGAGAGTGTTGGGGAGAGGAGATGCATTAGACAGAGAAAGAAGGGGAGAGAGAGTGACAGAGAGCAAGAAGTTAGAGAGGGAGAGAGACAAAGACAAGGACAAATAGAGAGTGAGAGAGAGACATGTTGGCAAGAGAGAGAAAGAGGGGGAGAGAGAGTGAGAGAGAAAAATTTTAGAAAGTAAGTGAGAGGGAGAAAGAGGGAGATAGAGGTGTGCCAAGTTCAATTTCTTCCATTATACCATATCCTTTTTATTAGTTTTAGAGAGCGAGAGTGCGAGGAGAGTGAGAAAGGGAGAGACGTGTTAGAGAGAGAAAGAAAGAGAGAATGTGTTAGAGAGAGAGTTAGGGAAAGGGAGAGAAAGAATGCCTTGGGGAGATAGAGTGTTGAGGAGGGAATGAGAGAGATAGATAGAGGGTTTTAGGGGGAGAGGGAGAGAGACAAAGAAAGACATGTTGGACACAGAGAGAGTGTGTGAACTGGGGAGAGAGAGGGAGAGCAAGGGAGGGAGAGAGAGATAGAGAGATATATTTATTAAGTCCAATTTCTTTCATTATACCATACCCCTTTTCTTAGTTTTAAAGAGTGAGAGAGAGAGATTGTTAGGAAATTAGAGAGAGCTAGAGAGAGGTAAAAACAGAGAAGTTTTAGAGAGATGGATAGACAGACATGTTGGAGAAAGAGAGAGGGAAGTTTTAGAGATAGAGAGAGATGTGTTAGATAGAGAAAGAGTGTGTATGTGTTGGGGAGAGAGAGAGAAGGAGTGTTAAGTCCAGTTTCTTCCATTATACCATACCATTTTTCTTAGTTCTAGAGTGAGAAAGTGTTAAGGATGGAACAAGAGTGACAAGGAGAGAGAAAGAGAAAGAGAGGGGGAGAAAGAAACGTTTTAGAGAGAGAAGGAGAAGTTTCAGAGACAAAGAGAGTGAGTAAGAAATTTTCATTAGAGACAGAGAGATAGAAGTATTAGAGAGAAGGCAAGAGAAGTTTTAAACATAGAGAGAGAAAGAGCAAAATGTTTGACTAAGAGATAGAGGGAGTGAAAAAGCAACAAAGAAACTAAGAGAGAGAGATAATGATAAGGAGAGAGAGAGTGTTAGGGAGGGAGCAAGAGAGGGAGAAAGGTTGCGGGGGGAGAGAGAGAGCAAGAAACAAAGAGAAGGAGAGAGAGAGGGAGTTAGGGAGGAAGTGAGAGAAATAGAGAGAGGGTGTTGGGGAGATAAAGATAGTGTGTGTTGGCAAGAGAGAGTGGGACAAATAGAGAAGTTTTTGAGAGAAAGGTAGAGAGAGAATGTGTCTGTGTGAGAGTGTTAGGGAGAGAAAGATAAAAAGATTCTTAGGGAAGCATAGGCAAAGATGGAAAGAGGGTGTTGGGGAGAAAGAGGGAGAGAGTGAGTGAGAGAGAAATTTTAGACAAAGAGACATAAAGTGACAAAAGTTTTAAGCCTACAGAAGATTCACAGAGAGAAGTTTTGGAGAGTGGCTAAAATAGAAAAAAGAGAGATACAGTGAGGTCATGTTCAATTTCTTCCATTATACCATACCCTCTTTCTTAGTGTTTGAGAGTGAGTGTGTGGGAAGAGAGAGATAGAGAGACATGTTAGGGAGAGAGCAAGAGCAAAAGAGAGGAGTTTGTGTTGGGGAGACAGAGGGAGTGTTAAGGGGGGAGCAAGAGAGATAGAGAGAGAGGGTGATGGGGAGAGGGAGAGAGAGAAAGATTGTTGGGAAGTTAGAGAAAGATAGGGGGAGAGGTATAGGGAGATACAGAGAGAGAGATAGACTTGTTATAGAAGGGGAAAGAGGGAACTTTTAATGACGAGAGAGACTTGCTGGATAGAGAGAGCGATAGAGAGAGAGAAAGACAAAGAGGGAGAGAAAGCTAGAGAGAGGGAAAGAGAGAAGGAAGGAGAGAGTGTATGTGTGTGTGTTGGGAGGAGAGGGAGAGTAAAGGAGAGAGAATGACAGAGATGGAAAGAGACAGAGAGTAAGAAATAAGGACAGTGTGTTGGATAAAGTGATAGGAGGGGAGAGAGGGACAGAAAGAGAGAGCTTGTGTTGGGGAGGAGAATGTGTTGGGGACATAGAGAGTGTTGAGAAGGGAGTGAGAGAGACAAAGTGAATGGTGTTAGGTGGAGAGGGGGAGAAAGGGGAAAGAGGGAGAGAGAGAGAGTTGGGAAGTTAGAGAGAGACATGGAGAGAGGTAAAGAGAGAGTGAGAGATGTTTTAGAGAGACAAATATGTTGGATAAAG
Source organism: Dicorynia guianensis (assembly GCA_037013595.1). NCBI lineage: Eukaryota > Viridiplantae > Streptophyta > Magnoliopsida > Fabales > Fabaceae > Dicorynia > Dicorynia guianensis. Next base: position 11,538,875 of record JASUAB010000015.1, read on the forward strand.
AGAGAGTGGAAGTTTGAGAGAAAGTGAGAGAGACATGTTGGATAGAGAGAAAGGATGCATGCACTTACATGAGAGAGAGGACGAATGAGAGAATGAGAGAGAGACTGAGAGAGATAAAGGAGAGAGAAAAGTTTTAGAGAGAGTGAGAGAATTTTTAAAGAGAAAGAGTGAGAGAGAGAGATTGTTTTAGAGGGAGGAAGAGAGAAAGTGAGAGAGAAAGAGAAGATTTAGAGACAAAGAGAGAAGTTCTAGAGAGTAAGACAAGGAGGGAAAGAGAGAGAGAAGGTTACAGAGAGAGAGAGAGAAGTTTTAGAGAGTGAGTGACAGAGAAAAAAAAAGTGATAGAGAGAGTATGAAGGCCAATTTCTTCCATTATGCCATACCCTTTTTCTTAGTTCTATATAGTGAGTGAGAGAGAGAGAGACAAAGAGTAACAGAGAGGTTGTGATGGGTAGAGAGGGAGAATGCATTAGGGAGACAATGAGAGAGTGTCAAGGAGGGAGCAAGATAGACAAAGACAGAGGGTGTTAGGGTAAGAAGGAAAGAAACATTAGAGAGAGGGATGGAGAGATTGTTTAGAAGTTAAAGAGAGACAGGGAGAGAGGTAAAGGGAGAGAATTTTTAAGTAGTGAGGCACAGATATGTTGGATAAGGAAAGAAAGGAAAGTTTTGGAGACAGAGAGACATGTTGGATAGTGAGAGCATGATATAGAGAGATTGTGTGTTGTAGAGAGAGAGAGAACAAGAGAGTAAGGGGGAGACAGTGTGTGTGAGAGAGAGAGGGAGAAAGAAAGTTTTCGAGAGTCATTGAAAGAAAGAGAGGGACTAAGAGATGTTTTAATGAGAGAGAGACAAAGAGAGAGAGAGAGAGAAGTTTTGAGAGAGAGGGTTCTTTTAGAGGGAAAAGGAGAGTAAGCGAGAGAGAAAGAGGGAATGAGAGGGGGAGAAAGAGAAGATTTAGAGAAAAGAGAGACACAAAAGGGAAGTTTTAGAGAGAGAGACATGGAGGGGAAGAAAGAGAAGGGTGGAGAGAGAGAAGTTTTAAAAAGTGAGTGAAAGGGAGAAAGAGAGAGACAGACTATCGAGTTCAATTTCTTCCATTATGCCATATCCCTTTTCTTAGTTTTAGAGAGTGAGTGAGAGACAGCAAGAGAGAGAGGGAGAGAAAGGAAGAGAGAGAAGTTTTAGAGAGCAAGCCAAAGAAGGAAAGAAAGAGGGGTGGAGAGAGAGTAAGAGCGAGAAATTTTAGAGTGAGTGAGAGGGAGAAAGAGAGAGACAGAGAGAGCGTCAAGTTCAATTCCCTCCTTTATGCCATACCTTTTTTTTTACTTTAGAGAGAGAGAGAGAGAGAGAGAGAGAGAGAAAGAGGAAGAGGGGAATGGGTTGAGGGGAGAGAGAGGAAGAGAGAGTTTGTGTTGGGGAGACAAAGAGAGAGTTCAGGAGGGAGCAAGAGAGATAATGATGTGAGCACAAGCATGGATGGCAAGAGAAGAGGAGCAGTGGATGAGCTAACATTACCTCAAGAACCAATTACAAGATTGAGGGCCAAAATGTTCAAGGAATCACTTCAAACTTATATGGGCAGAATGTTAGAAGGAATGGAAGCTCAAGATGCAATGAAGGCCAATGGAGCTTCACCTAATCAAATTGGGCTAAATTTGCAAAATTGGTCCAATCTATGTTTAATTCATATTCCAAGTTAATAGATTAGTTTTTGGGCAGTTTACTACTTGCAATTTCGTTTGGGCTTGTATTTCTTATTGGGAGGCCCATGTTTAAGGCCTAACCTAATAGTCTAGGTTATTGAACTTGTGGGGGTATAAATACCCTAGTGTATGGACGAGTTTCAGCAGAATGAATGAAAAAACAGATTTGTTTTGGAGTTTTATACTCTTGTTCAAGGCTTGGCCTGAATCTCTATTGCATCAAGAATTGAACTTCATCAAGGTATTTACATCCTAGTGAATTTCTGTTCTTGATTCCTCAATCAACCGATTATTTGTGTTTCCATTTGCATTAGTCATTTGGGGGTTCAATAGGTTGGGAGTTCTCCATCTGTTCTTGTTCTCTATCAATTGTGTGTTTGGGGTTTCTGGATCTTGAATATCCATGGGGTTCCACATCATTTGGTATCAGAGGTAGATTAGGGTGAATTCTTATTTATCCTAGGTTATAGTTTGCTGTTTTCTTTTGTGCACTGTTCACGGGTTCCTATTCACACTGTGTTTGAGTTCTTTATATTTTCTGCAGTTGAAACTATTGTATATAGTTTCCTACTAAAACTGCAATTCTTGGTTGCAATTTCCATCTGAAACTGTAACTCTTGGTTGCAGTTTCCATCTGAAACTGTAACTCTTTTATTTTATTTTTTTTTTAGAATTTGGGTCACACCCAAAAGCATAACATCTGGGTATAGAAGTGCATGTTGCAGCTGGCTTGATTGTTTGGGATTTGATTTGGATCTTTTTTTTTTTCGTTCATATTTTGGTGTTATTTGCTGTTTATCCTATATTTAAAAAAAAAAAAAAGAGTTGGAACGCTGCTTCAAAAAAAAAAACGAAAAGGAACAAAATTGAAAAGAGTTGCAGCTAGAAGAAGAAAAGCACCAGAGAATTGTCTAATTAGGTTGGCAGCAAGTTCTTTGAACCTATACACCTTTTTGGGTAGAATTCAGGGTATGATTGAATTCAAGTCTGAACACACTTTGGGTTTTGGAGATTAATTAGCAAAGTCAAAGAAGTATAAGCACAATTTGTGGGATTAGCATCATTCTAGGAAACCTACTTAATTTCTTTCCTTTTTTGTCTTTATGCCTTTTCTTTCGTCCAAATTGATCTTTCCATTAAAGAAACATCAATTTCTGCATTAATTTCGTCCTTTTCTTTCAAATCTCAGTTGCTATTTTTGGTTACGCCTGCTTTTGCTTTCATATACACCATAATTAACAATTTGATTCTTGTTAATTGGAGATCAGTATTTTGGGCAGCAAACTCTTCATATCTTGCATGCTCATTTCAATTTATTCTGGTATATTTGCTTCTAGTTTTGTACCTGTCTTCCTTGTTAAGTGTTTTCATTACCATCCTAGTATTTTGGTTTGAGGATTAATTCTGAAGTGCAATGGAGAACAACAAGCTTGAGTGGTAAAAGGCTTGAGTGTGTGAGCTTAAAGAGGGCAAAAGCCAACAATTGTGTGAAACACGAGTGGAGTGCCATCTTTTGAGTGAAACACATGAGGGAGTGTATTGTGACACTGTCTTACTAACATTTCTTGCAGGTTCATAAAATGAGTAATCCTTCAACAAGGAGGGAGGGTAAAGAGCCCTCAGATGAAGAAGTTAACATGACTCCAGACATGAAATTGATATATAGAGCCTTTACTAGTCAATTTCAAAAGTTGAATAGTAGGCTAGATGAGTTAGATGAATGGAAGAGGGAGTTGTCGGAAAGCTTCCCAGGAAATGGTAGGCGAATTAATGATAGGAATAGGCATAAAAATGAGTTTAATCAAGAGCTGTTTGAAGATGAATTTGAAGAGAGGAGTTCAACTCGAAATAGAAGGGGTGAAATAAGAATAGACAATAGGAGGGATAGTAATCTAAATGCTATCAAGATGCATATACCTCCATTTAAGGGTAGAAATGATGCTGAAGTGTACTTGGAGTGGGAGAGAAAAATGGATTTATATTTGCTTGCCACAACTATTCCGAAGAGAAGAAGGTGAGGTTGGCTGCAGTAGAATTCTCAGATTATACCTTAGTTTGGTGGGATGAATTAGTGAAGTCTAGGAGAAGAAATGGTGAATATCCTATTGAGAATTGGGATGAGATGAAGAGAGTAATGAAGAAGCAATTTGTGCCTTCTTATTACTATAGAGAGTTGCACCAAAAGTTGCATAAGCTTACTCAAGTGTCAAAATCAGTGGAAGATTACCACAAGAAGATGGAGATGCTCTTGATTAAAGCTAACATTGAGGAAGATAGGGATGTGACAATGGCTAGGTTTATAGGAGGTCTGAACAAGGAGATAGCTGATGTAGTAGAGTTACATCACTACGTTGAGATGGAGGACCTAGTTAACATGGCCATGAAGGTGGAGAGACAACAAAAACAAAGGGGAGCAGCCAAGTCATTTTCGAATTCCAGCAGCAAATGGAGTTCAAAATGGAACAAATATGATGAGAAGAAGAAGGAGAAAGCCACTGATTCCAAGGAAAAGGGGCTGGATGCAAACAAAAACAAGGAGAAGAGTATTTCAACTCAAAAGGATACTTCTGATTCCTTCTCAAAAACCTCTAAACATAGAGATATAAAATGTTTTAAGTGTCAAGGTCGTGGTCATTATGCATCTGATTGTCCTAATAGAAAGACCATGTACATTAAAGGTGATGAGATTGTTTCTGAATCTGAAAATGATTATGATGGGAATGTTAGTGAGAGTAGCATGCCATCTTTAGAGGATTGTTCTGATGTTGAATATGCTGCTCATGGTGAATCTCTTGTTGCTAGGCATGCATTGAATCTGAATGTTTAAGAAGAAAGCTTAGAACAAAGAGAAAATATATTTCACACTAGATGTTTAGTTAGTGATAAAGTTTGTAGCATGATTATTGATGGGGGTAGTTGTGCTAATGTGGCTAGCACCACTTTGGTGGATAAATTGGGGCTGAAATGTATTAAACACCCTACTCCTTATAGGCTACAATGGTTGAATGATAGTGGAGAGGTGAAAGTTACTAGGCAAGTTGTGGTAGCTTTTACTATTGGGAAGTACAGTGATGAAGCTGTGTGTCATGTAGTACCCATGCATGCTGGTCATTTATTGTTGGGGAGGCCTTGGCAATTTGATAGGCGTGTGATGCATGATGGGCATAGAAATAGATATTCCTTTCAGCATGATGGCAAGAAAATCACTCTGGCACCTTTATCACCTGAAGAAGCTTACCTTGATCAAGTTAAGCTTCAACAATCAGCTTGTGGGAGTTCAGGTAGTGAGGTGAAAAAGAATAATGAGAGAAAAGAGGCCATGAGAGAAAAGAATAAAGAAAAAGACCCAATGATGAGTGACTGCACAAGTGAGGAAAAGAAAGTGAGATGTGCAGAAGAGAATAAGTTAGTGAGTGATAAAAAGAAAAAGAGTGAACAGAAAGAAAAAGAGAGGAGTGAAGAAGTTAAGAAACAACCATGTTTCTATGCAAAGGAGAGAGATTTAAAGAGTGCATACTTAGGCAAGAGAGCTTTGATTTTGATTTAGTTTAAGGAAACTTTGTTTACTGAAATTGACCTTAACCCCAAATTGCCTAGTGTGTTTGTGACTTTATTGCAGGAATTCAGTGATGTCTTTCCTGAGGAGATACCCCACGGGTTACCACCTAAAAGAGGAATTGAGCATCAGATTGATTTTGTACCTGGAGCACAAATTCCCAACCGACCAACTTACCAAAGTAATCCGGAGGAGACAAAGGAGTTGCAAAGGCAAGTAGATGAGTTGTTGGCAAAAGGGTATATAAGAGAAAGCATGAGTCCTTGTGCTGTACCAGTTCTTTTGGTACCCAAGAAAGATGGAACTTGGAGAATGTGCGTGGATTGTAGGGCAGTCAACAAAATCACTGTAAAGTATCGCCATCCTATCCCTAGGTTAGATGATATGCTAGATGAATTGCATGGTGCATGTGTATTCACTAAAATTGATTTAAAAAGTGGCTATCATCAAATTAGGATGAAAGCAGGAGATGAGTGGAAAACTGCATTTAAGACTAAATATGGATTGTATGAGTGGTTAGTAATGCCATTTGGGTTAACTAATGCACCTAGTACTTTCATGTGCTTAATGAATTATGTCTTGCATGAGTTTCTTGGCAAATTCGTGGTTGTATATTTTGATGACATTTTGATTTACAGCAAATGCATAGATGATCATGTCTTGCAAGTTAGGGCTGTTTTGGATGTGCTTAGGAAGAATAACTTGTATGCAAACCTTAAGAAGTGTTCTTTTTGCATGGATAAAGTTGTCTTCTTAGGTTTTGTGGTGAGTTCTAAGGGAGTTGAGGTTGACTCTGAAAAAGTGAAGGCTATTCAAGATTGGCCAACACCTAAGTCTGTTAGTGAGGTAAGAAGTTTCCATGGTTTGGCAAGTTTTTATAGGCTATTTGTTAAAGATTTCTCTACTATTGCTGCACCACTAAATGAAGTTGTTAAAAAGAATATGGGGTTAAAATGGGGTAAAGAACAAGAAGAAGCATTTAACACTTTAAAGAAAAAGTTATGTACTGCACCTGTTTTAAGCTTGCCTGATTTTTCTAAAACTTTTGAAATTGAATGTGATGCTTCTGGGGTTGGTATAGGAGCTGTTTTGATGCAGGAAAACCGACCCATAGCATATTTCAGCGAAAAGTTGAGTGGACCTGTTTTGAACTACTCTACTTATGATAAGGAGTTCTATGCTTTGGTGAGAGCTCTTGAAGTGTGGGAACATTATTTGCTGCCTAAGGAGTTTGTCATACATAGTGATCACCAATCACTCAAGTACTTAAAGGGACAAGGCAAGCTGAGCAAGAGGCATCAAGGTGGGTAGAGTATCTTGAAATATTCCCATATGTGATCAAGTACAAGCAAGGGAAAGATAATGTTGTTGCTGATGCACTATCACGGAGGTATGCTTTGATTTCTATGCTTAGCTCCAAATTACTTGGTTTTGAACATTTGAAAGAGTTGTATGCCAATGATTCTAATTTCACTGGTCCTAACCCAGCACACATACTTCTCTAAGGTCAGGAATCTGAAGGTAGTTTGAGGCCCTTGCCACATTACTGTGCCCCATTGTTTGGTTGCTCTGTTCTAAAGTGATGTGCACTATGTAGAATCAGAGCCTGGCGCAACCCTGTTTGCTTGGTTCATCAATGACCAAAACAGAGTCATTGAATATTCACCATCAGCTACAACTCACCATCCATTCTGAAGCCGATTTAAGATCACACTCCTAGTCATCCCAACAATTGTGGTATCAGAGCCTAGTTCTTGATTAAACTAGGCATTGTTTTGTGGGTTTATTGCTGAAGCAAGCTGCAAAAGTGAAGTATTCACCATGTCTAATGGTGTGAGTGCCTTGAGTGTTTCTCAATTAGCATTGGTGCCCATCTTCAATGGAGAAAATTGTGCTTTTTGGAGCATTAAAATGAAGACATTTTTCATGTCCCAAGAGCTATAAGACCTTGTAAAGAATGGGTTTGAAGAATTTGACAAGGTTGAGAGAGCAATTGAGATGAGGGAGTTACGTAAGAAGGATGCCAAGGCATTGCTCATCATACAACAAGTAGTGATAGTCTTTATCTTTCCCCAAATTGCAAATGACTTGAAAGCAAAAGAAGCTTGGACCATTCTACGACAAGAGTTTCATGGGGACAATAAGGTAACCATTGTGAAACTCCAAACTCTTCATAGAGATTTTGAGAACTTGTGTATGAAAAATAGTGAGATGGTTCAAGATTATATTGGTAGAGTCTTTGTTATTGTAAATCAAATTAGAACATATGGGGAGACAATTAGTGACTAGACTATCATAGAAAAGGTCTTGAGAAGTCTGTCTCCTAAATTTGATTATATTGTTATTGCTATTGAAGAATCAAAAGATATGTCTCATTACTTTCTTAATGAGCTAACTAGTTTATTGTTAACACATGAAGAAAGAATGAATAGGCCTATAGAAAATAGCAAGTAAACCTTTCAGAAAAAATTTGAAATTTTAGGGAAGGAGAAAAATAATGACTACACAAGAGGCAAAGGTAGATGCAGATGCAGGGGTGGATACCATGGATATGGTAGAGGTTATGGAAGTGTAAATTCAGGCTAACAAGATACCAAAAGTGGTGAAAAAGACAATTAGAAGCATAACTATAAGTGAGAGAGAGAGAGACATGTTGGACAAAGAGTGAGAGACTGTGTGTCTGTGTTGGTAAGAGAGAGTCTATTGAGGAGGGAGCAAGAGAGATAGGGAGAGAGATAGAGAAAGAGAGAGGCAAGGAGAGAAGTTTTAGAGAGAGAAGAGGAAGTCTCAAAGACACACAAAGAGAGTGAGTGAGGGAGAAATTTTTGTCAATGAGAGAAAGATAGAAGAGCAAGAGAAGTTTTGAACACAAACACAGAGAGAGAAAGAGTGAGAGAGAGAGAGAGGGAGAACAATAGCGAGAGAGAAGAAGAGAGAGCAAGACAAAGAGCGAGGGAAAGAGGGGGAATGACAGAGTGAGTTTGTTGGAAGGAGAGAGATGTAGGAAAAAGAGAGAGGAGAGAGATAAAGAGTGTTTCAGAAAGAGAGAGAGAGAGAATGATGTGGAGAGAGAGAGTGTTAGGGAGGGAGAGATTGAGAGAGAGAAGGAGAGAGCAAAAAGCTTCAGGGAAAGACACAAGGAGAGGCTATTGGGGAAGAGGGAGACAGAGAGGTTGTTGGGGAGAGAGTGTGTGTGTGTGTTGGGAGGAGAGAGAGAGAGAGGAGAGAGAGAAAGAGGGAAAATGTGTATGTGTTGAGGAGAGAGAGACAAAGAGAAAGAGAGGGAGATGAATTGGGGAGAGAAAGAGTGTGTGCTTAGGGGAGAGGGAAAGATATTTGGGGGAGCGATAGAGAGAGATGGAAAGAGGGTCTTGGGGAAAGATGAGAAGAAGTATGTGTGTGTGTGTTGGGAATAGAGATGGTGGCATAGAGAGAGTTGGGGAGTGAGGGAGAGAGAGTGACTGATATAGAGAGATCGAGTGATAGAAGTTTTAAAGAGAGAGAAGTTTTGGAGAAAGAGAGAGTGAGAGAGAGACAAAATTTTAGAGAGTAAGTGAGGGGGAGAAAGAGGGAGATAAAGAGAGTGTCAAGTTCAACTTCTTCTATTATACCATACCCTTTTTCTTATTTTTAGAGAGCAAGTGTGAGAGAAAGAGAGACAATGTTTTGGAGAGAGAGAGCTGGGGAAAGAGAGAGAATGTGTTGGGGAGACAGAGAAAGTGTTGAGAAGGGAGCAAGAGAGATGGTGAGAGGTGATAAGGGGGAAAGGGAGAGGAAAGAGATAGAGATTGCTGGGAAGTTGAAGAGAGACAAGGAGAGAGGTAAAGAAAGAAAGAAGTTTGAGAGAGAGAGACAAACACATTGGAGAAAGAGAGAAGGAAGTTTTAGAGACAGAGGGAGACATGTTAGACAGAGAAAGAGCAATATAGAGAGAATGTGTGTTTAGGAGATAGAGAGGAAGAGAATGAGGAAGGGAGGGGGAGAGAGAATGTGTTAAGTCTAATTTCTTCCATTTTACCACACCCTTTGTCTTAGTTTTAGAGTGACACAAAGAGAGAGGAGAGAGAGAGAGAGATTGTTGGGAGGTTAGAGAGAGGCAGTGAGAGAGGTAGAGAGAGAAGTTTTAGAGAAAGATAGACATGTTGGAGAAGAAAGAGAGAAAGAGAGTCAGTTTCTTCCATTATACCATATGCTTTTTCTTAGTTTTAGAGAGAGAGTGTGTTAAGGAGGGAGCAAGAGTGACAAGAAGAGAGATAGAAAAAGAGAGAGGGAGAGAAAGAAGTTTAAGAGAGAGAAGGAAAGTTTCAAAGGTAGAGAGAGGGATAGTGAGTGAGAAATTTTTGTCAGAGACACAGAGAAATAGAAGTATTAGAGTGAAGGCAAGAGAAGTTTTAAACACAAAGAGAAAGAGAGAGAGAGAGAGAGAGAGAGAGAGAGAGAGATAATGATAGGGGGAGAGCGTGTTAGGGAGAGGGAACAAGAGAGATAGAGAGAGCAAGAGACAAAGAGAAGGGGAGAGAGAGAAAGGGAAAGAGAGGGAGTTGGGGAGGAATTGAGAGAGACAGAGAGAGATAGTGTGTGTTGGCAAGGGAAAGAGACAAATAGAGAAGTTTTAGAGAGAGACTAAGAGAGAAGTTTTAGAGAGAGAGACAGAGAGAGAATGTGTCTATGTGAATGTGTTAAGGAGAGAGAGAGAGAGAGAGAGAGAGAGAGAGAGACCGGTAGAGAGTGTAGAGGAGTGTGGGGAGAGAGAGTGATTGAGAAAGAAAATTTAGACAGATAGAGATATAGAGTGACAGAAGTTTTAAACAGATAGAAGTTTAGAAAGAGAAGTTTTAGAGAGTGGCTAAGGACAAAAAGAGAGATAAAGAGTGTCAAGTTCAATTTTTCCAATTATACCATACCCTTTTTCTTAGTTTTAGAGAGTGAGTATGTGGGAGAAAGAGAGAAAGCAGAAGAGAGAGTTTGTGTTAGGGAGATAGAGAAAGTGTTGAGGAGGGAGCAAGAGAGATAGAGAGAGATGGTGATAGGGGGAGGAGAGAGTGATTGTTGGGGAGTTAGAGAACAACAAGAAAAGTGGTAAAGAGAGAGAGAAATTTCAAAGAGAGATAGACATGTTGGAGAAAGGGAGAAAGGAAAGTTTTGAAGATGAGAAAGAGTTGTTGGACAAAGAAAGAGGGAGAGAATCTAGAGAGAAGGGGGAGAGTGAGTGTGTGTTGGGGAGGGAGAGAGGGTGTTTGGAAGAGAGAGGGAGAGAGGGAGAGAAATTTTAGATAGAAAGACACAAACAGAGACAGAAGTTCTAGAAAGAAAGTAAGAGAAGTTTTAAACATAGAGAGAGATGTGGTGAAGAGAGAGAGATGAAGTGAGAGTGAGACATGTTGGTAAGAGAGAGAAAGAGGGAGAGATTATGTGTTGGGGAGGGAGAGAGAAATTTTAGATAGATAGTGAGAGAGAGAGTCAAAAGTTTGAGAGAGAATGCAAGAGAACTTTTAAGTAAAGAGAGAAGTTTTAGCAAGGGAGGGGGAGGGAGAGTGAGAGAGAGAGATAAAGAGAAGGACAGAGAGAGACATGTTGGAAATAGATAGAAGAGACAAAATGTATGTTGGGTAGAGAAAGGGAGAGCGAGAGAGAGTTTTTGAGGGAGAGATACACGTTGGATAGAGAAAGAGAGGGTAGGAAAGTGACAGAGACAGAGAGAGACATTAGAGAGGGAGAGAGACAAAGGTAGGGACAAAGAGAGAGTGAGAGAGAGAGAAATTTTAGGGAGTAAGTGAGACAGAGAAAGAGGGAGATAGAGTTGTGTCAAGTTCAATTTCTTCCATTATACCATACCCTTTTTCTTAGTTTTAGAGAGCGAGTGAGAAAGGAAGAGATGTGTTGGCGAGAGAGAGAGAGAAAGAGTGTTGAGGAGTGAGCAAGAGAGATAGAGAGAGGGTGATAGGGGGAGAGACAGAGATAGAGATTGCTAGGAAGTTAGAGAGAGACAGGGAGAGAGGTCAAGAGAGAGAGAGAGAGACAAACGCATTAGAGAGAGAAAGAGAGGGAAGTTTTAGAGACAGAGAGACATGTTGGCCAGAAAGGGAAAGAGGGAAATCTTAGAGAGTGTGTTGGGGGGAGAAAGACATGTTGGGCAAAGAAAGAGAGGGAGAGAGAGAGAGAGAGAGAGAGAGAGAGAGAGGCTATATAGAGGAGAGGGAGAGAGAGTCACAGAGATAGAGAGATAGAGAACAAGAGAGAGAGTGAAGTCTATTGGGGAGGGGAGAAGGTGTTATGGAAAGAGAGAGTATTTATTTCAGGAAGAGAGAAAGAGATAGAGAAAGAGAGACATGTTGGAAAGAAAGGGAAAGAGAGAGAGAGTATGTATGTGTTGGGGGGGAGAGAGAAAGTGATGTGTCAGACAAAGAGAGAGGGAGATATATGTATATACATAGAGATAGAGAGACACATAGAGAGAGATGTGCTAGACACAAAGAGAGAGAGAGAGCATTGTAGAGAAAGTGTGTGTTGGGTAAAGAGAGAGAGACGATATGTTGGGCAGAGAAAGTGTGTTGGGAGGGAAAGAGATAGAGAATATGTGTTGGGAGGAGAGAGAAAGGGTGTGGGGAAGATAAAGAGAGTGTGTGTTGGAAGACATGTGTTGGTGAGAGAGAGAGAGTTGGGGGAAGAGAGTGTGTGTTAGGGAGAGAGTAGGGAGTGTTAGAGATAAGGCTGCTTAGGCTACTTTGGTGAGTGCAGGTGCAGTAAGGGTCTCGTGTGGTTCTGATGTTACTCTATTAATCTTGTCTTCAGTTTATTACTTAGGGACATTAGTGTAATTCAGTCATTGAGTCTTAGTCTATAAATTGTAATCTCAGCTACATCATTTGTAGATTAATTCATTTGAATCAGATTTACATTTCAGAACTTTCACATCTTGGAGTTCTGAAGTTTTCTTTCTTTCTTCTTTCTTGCGCCTTCCTTCAAGAGTCTTGAGAACTTCAACATGGTATCAGAGCTTTGATCTAATGGGAGAGAATATGAATACGTTTTCTTTAGCATCTTTGAATGCTTCACTAGTTTCTTTTAGTCATTCAATTTCTGTGAAATTAGACAGCAATTCCTATCTGCTGTGGAAACAACAAGTTCTTGCAGCCATCAGAGGGCATGAACTAGAGAAATACATCAGTGGTGGTCAAGAAGTGCCATCAAGATTTGCAATAGATGAGCAAGGAAGAGTTCTTGGAATCTTGAGTCAGCAGTATGTTCTTTGGAAGAAGCAAGATCAGCTCTTGCTGTCTTGGCTGCTGTCAACAATGTCAGAAAACATTCTTACAAGAATGGTAGGGTGTGAATTTTCGTACCAGGTCTGGGAGAAGGTGGAAACTTTCTTTGCTTCTCATACAAAGGCAAAGATCAAGCAATTCAAGGCGCAGCTGTAGACCATGAAGAAGGGATCCATGACAGCCACTAATTATCTTTTAAAGATCAAGAATCTTGTTGATTCTTTGGCTTCAGTTGGACATGAAATTACAGAAAGTGACCATATAGAGGTAATTCTTGATGGTCTTTCCTCAGAATATGATGGTTTTGTTACATCCATTCTTTCTAGAACTGATCCGTATTCAGTTGAAGAGATTGAAGCATTATTGCTTGCACAAGAAAATAGAATTGAGAAGCATCATAAAGAAGTAGAAGCTATGACAGTGAATCTTGCTACACATCCTCAGAATTACAATGTGAACAGAAGTGGTTATCAAAGTTTCCCTGGTCAGTATGCAAATAGAGGAAGGTTTGGAGGTAGAGGAAACTTTTTCAGAGGCAAAGGGAGTTACAACAATGGGAGGTTTTCTGGTAGAAATGGAAGGTTTTCTGATAAAAGCAACATTCAATGTCAATTATGTGGGAGATATGGACATCAGTCCTGGAGTTGTTATCACAGATTTGATGAGAGTTTTCAAGGACCAGCTCAAGTGCCTAGCCACTTCAGCAAGACAGCCAATGGCGCCAATGGCAATGTCAGAAACACACCCTATGCAATGCTCACTTCTAATAGCAGCAGCAATGGCATTGATCAAGAATGGTATCCTGATTCTGGGGCCACTAATCATGTGACAGTGGATGCCTCTAACATTGTGCAAAAGACTCCATATAATGGAAAGGAGAAGGTGCACATTGGTAATGGCTCAGGTTTGTTCATTAAAAACATTGGTAATTCTCAGATTAAGTCTTGCTTTTCTAATCAAAATCTTCACCTAAACTCACTTCTTCATGTTCCAAATATTACCAAAAACCTTGTGAGTGTTTCTTAGTTTGCAAAAGACAATTATGTCTATTTTGAGTTCCATCCTGACTCTTGTTATATTAAATCTCAGGATACTCATCAAATACTTTTGAAGGGGACTGTTAGAAAAGGCTTGTATGTCTTTGATGAATTTCGCATTGAAAAAGGACCATGTATCAATACAAAGGTGTCAACAACTCAGTCACCAAATATTACTTCACCTGCTGTACATAGTTCCCATACTTCTTCTTTGTTAAATTCTTGTTCTGAGTTAGACAAATGGCATGTTAGATTGGGCCATGCTTCTGCACAAACTGTCAAGAATGTACTCACTTCTTGTAACATCAGAATACCAAATAAAGAGCTTTCCTTTTGTTCATCTTGCTGCCTTAGTAAATTACATAAATTTCCTTTTGCCTCTTCTCAAACAGAATACTCAAAACCTCTTCAACTAATTCATTCTGATCTGTGGGGACCAGCACCTATGCTGTCAAGAGAGGGACATAGATATTACATACATTTTGTAGATACCTTTACCCGTTACACATGGATTTACTTTCTCAAAAGCAAGTCTGATGCATTACAGACCTTTATTCATTTCAAGAAACAAGTAGAACTTCAAACCAACCACAAAATTCTTGCCTTACAAACTGATTGGGGAGGAGAGTTTAGAGCTTTCACTGAATATTTGAAAGACCAAGGGATAGTTCACCGTGTTTCATGCCCTTATACACATGAACAAAATGGGCTTGCAGAAAGGAAACATAGACATATAACTGAGACTGGACTAGCCTTACTTCACCAATCATCTTTACCTAGTTCATTTTGGACTGAAGCTTTTAGCACAGCTGTGTATCTCATTAATAGACTACCCACACCAGTCCTAAATGGTTCTACTCCTTTTGAAACCTTGTACAAAATCAAACCTGATTATTCTTCTCTCAAAGTCTTTGGGTGTGCAGCCTATCCTAACCTATGGCCCTACAATAATCCCAAGTTTCAGTTCAAATCCATTGAGTGCACCTTTCTTGGTTATAGTCCAGCACACAAAGGATACAAGTGTTTGCATCCTGATGGGAAAACAATTATATCTAGAGATGTCATATTTGATGAAAGTAGTTTTCCATTCAAGAACAGCAAGGGTTCCTCACAACAGTCACCTTCCAGTAACAAATCCCATTTTGTTCCTCCTCCACCTTCAGCCATACCTCCTATTCTATCATTCTCTAATGCAAGACGTTCTCGGAATACCAATGCATTTGCTGAACAAACAAATAACTCATGTGCACTTGCTAATAATACCAATGTTGTGGATTCTTTGCAGCATGTTTCAGGTACCTCTGCAGAATTTGAAGTTCCTCAATGTGTGCCTCAAAATGTCCACCCAATGATGACCCGTAGCAAAGCAAAGGCACTCAATTCAAACAATCACTCAATGGTGACTAGTAGCAAAGCAAGAGGAACTGCACCAACAGTGCTTACTGTCTCTAGAAATCCTCAAACTGTTGAAGAAGCTCTTAACATACCAGAATGGAAGTGTGCCATGGATCTTGAGTATGCAGCGCTCATGAGCAACAAGACATGGAGTTTAGAAGCTCTACCCAAAGGTAGGAGGCCTATAGGGTGTAAATGGGTGTTTAAAGTTAAAGAAAATCCAGATGGCACTGTCAACAAATATAAAGCAAGATTAGTTGCAAAAGGGTATAATCAAGAGGCAGGAGTTGATTTTCATGAAGTTTTCAGTCCAGTAGTAAAGCCAGTCACAATTCGAGTTCTTCTTACTTTGGCCTTATCAAAAGGGTGGAACATCCATCAAATAGATGTTAATAATGCCTTTTTAAATGGTGATTTGAATGAAGATGTATACATGCTGCAGCCTCCTGCGTATGAATCAGCTGACTCATCTCAAGTTTGCAAGCTTCATAAGGCTCTCTATGGCCTTAAGCAAGCTCCTCATGCATGGTTTCAAAAATTGTCTGAAGCTTTACTTGATCTTGGCTTTACCAAGGCAAAATGTGATTCTTCCTTGTTTCTTCAGGTTACTTCTCATCATTCTCTCTATGTTTTAGTCTATGTGGATGATATTTTGATTACTGGATCTTCACCAACTTTGGTTCAGCACTTGATTAATCAACTGAATGCAAAGTTCTCATTAAAGGATCTTGGGAAACTAAAATACTTCTTAGGTATTGAAGTTACTTACAGTTCTGCTGGTGCAATATACTTATCTCAGTCCAAATGCATTAAGGATCTTCTTACTAGGGCTGGTATGCAAGGTGCAAAGTCTATGCCCTCTCCTATGGCGTCAACACCACATATCTCAGCTAGTAGTGGTTCTCCTATTTCTGATCAAGCTGCATACAGATCACTTGTGGGAGCATTACAATATATTACCATTACTAGACCAGAATTATCATATAGTGTGAACAAAGCTTGTCAATTTATGCATTGCCCTACAGATGTACATTGGAAGTTGGTTAAACGAATACTGAGGTATCTTGCAGGCACCATATGTCATGCTCTAGTTCTCCAAAGATCATCAACTCTTGAGCTCACTGCCTTTTGTGATGCTGATTGGGCGTCAGATATTGATGATAGGCGCAGCACCTCAGGTTTTTGTGTTTATCTTGGCCCTAATCTCATTTCTTGGTCATCTAAAAAGCAAGCAACAGTGTCTAGATCAAGTACTGAAGCTGAATATAGGAGTCTTGCAAGTGCAGTGGCAGAATTGGCTTGGCTGCAATCTTTACTCAAAGAACTCAGCATTCAACTACCACAAGCTCCTAGAATATATTGTGACAATATGAGCACAGTCAGCTTTTCAGCAAATCCGGTCCTTCATTCAAAGACTAAGCATATTGAACTAGATCTTTATTTTGTTCGTGAAAAGGTCAACAATAAAGAAATTGAAGTCTATCATATTCCGTCTCTTGATCAAACAGCAGATATCCTCACCAAGGCAGTCTCAACTTCAAGGTTTCTTCAACTTAGAGACAAGCTCAGTGTCATTCCTCTTCCAAGTCATGCCACTGAGCTTGAGGGGGGATGTTAGAGATAAGGCTGCTTAGGCTACTTTGGTGAGTGCAGGTGCAGTAAGGGTCTCGTGTGGTTCTGATGTTACTCTATTAATCTTGTCTTCAGTTTATTACTTAGGGACATTAGTGTAATTCAGTCATTGAGTCTTAGTCTATAAATTGTAATCTCAGCTACATCATTTGTAGATTAATTCATTTGAATCAGATTTACATTTCAGAACTTTCACATCTTGGAGTTCTGAAGTTTTCTTTCTTTCTTCTTTCTTGCGCCTTCCTTCAAGAGTCTTGAGAACTTCAACAGGGAGAGAAGGAGCAATTTTCATTTTAGAGAGACAAAAGTATTAGAGAGATGGCAAGAGAAGTTTTAAACATAGAGAGAGAGAGACCAAGAGATTGAGGAAGAGAGAGAGAAATGGAGAGTGATGGAGAGAAGGGGGGAGAGAGAGAAGGAGAGAGAGTGAGAGAGGGAGGGAGAGGCACAAAAAGAGAGATAGACACTTGTTGGAAAGATGGAGAGAGAGTGTGTGTAGGGGAGAGAGAGTCTTAAGGAGTGTTAGAGATAAGGCTGCAGGCTGCTTGTCTTGTTAGGTGCAGGTGCAGTGCTTAAGGAGTCACGTGGTTCTGATCTTGTTCTATTAGTTTTGTCTTCAGTTTATTACATAGGAACATTAGTGTAATTCAGTAATTGAGTCTTAGTCTATAAATTGTAATCTCAGCTACATCATTTGTAGATTAATTCATTGAATCAGATTTACATTTTAGAGCTTTCACGTCTAGGAGTTCTGAGCTTTCTTTCTTTCTTTCTTCCGTCTTTCTTCTAACGTTCTTGAGAACTTCAACATGGTATCAGAGCCTTGATCCAATGGGAGAGAATATGAATACGTTTTCTTTAGCATCTTTGAATGCTTCACTAGTTTCTTTTAGTCATTCTATTTCTGTGAAATTAGACAGCAATTCCTATCTACTCTGGAAACATTAAGTTCTTGCAGCCATCAGAGGGCATGAACTAGAGAAATACATCAGTGGTGGTCAAGAAGTGCCATCAAGATTTGCAGTAGATGAGCAAGGAAGAGTTCTTGGAATCTTGAGTCAGTAGTATGTTCTTTGGAAGAAGCAAGATCAGCTCTTGCTATCTTGGCTGCTATCAACAATGTCAGAAAACATTCTTACAAGAATGGTGGGATGTGAATACTCGTACCAGGTCTGGGAAAAGGTGGAAACTTTCTTTGCCTCTCATACAAAGGCAAAGATCAAGCAATTCAAGGCGCAGCTACAGACTATGAAGAAGGGATCCATGACAGCTACTGATTATCTTTTAAAGATCAAGAATCTTGTTGATTCTTTGGCATCAGTTGGTCATGCAGTTACAGAAAGTGACCATATAGAGGTAATTCTTGATGGTCTTTCCTCAGAATATGATGGTTTTGTTACATCCATTCTCTCTAGAACTGATCCGTATTCAATAGAAGAAATTGAAGCATTATTGCTTGCACAAGAAAATAGAATTGAGAAGCATCATAAAGAAGTAGAGGCTATGACAGTGAATCTTGCTACACATCCTCAGAATTTCAATGTGAACCGAAGTGGTCATCAAAGTTTCCCTGGTCAGTATGCAAATAGAGGAAGGTTTGGAGGTAGAGGAAATTTTTTTAGAGGCAAAGGGAGTTACAACAATGGGTGGTTTACTGGTAGGAATGGAAGGTTTTCTAATAAAAGTAACATTCAGTGTCAATTATGTGGGAGATATGGACATCAGTCCTGGAATTGTTATCATAGATTTGATGAAAGTTTTCAAGGACCAGCTCAAGGGTCTAAGTACTTCAGCAAGACAGCCAATGGCGCCAGTGGCAGTGTCAGAAACACACCCTATGCAATGCTCACTTCTAGCAGTAGCAGTAATGGCATTGATCAAGAATGGTATCCTGATTCCGGGGCCACTAATCATGTGACAGTGGATGCCTCTAACATTGTGCAGAAGACTCCATATAATGGAAAGGAGAAGGTGTACATTGGTAATGGCTCAGGTTTGTTCATTAAAAACATTGGTAATTCTCAGATTAAGTCTTGCTTTTCTAATCAAAATCTTTACCTAAACTCACTTCTTCATCTTCCAAATATTACCAAAAATCTTGTGAGTGTTTCTCAATTTGCAAAAGACAATTATGTCTATTTTGAGTTCCATCCTGACTCTTGTTATGTTAAATCTCAGGATACTCATCAAATACTTTTGAAGGGGACTGTTAGAAAAGTCTTGTATGTCTTTGATCAATTTCATATTGAAAAGGAACCGTATACCACTGTAAAAGTGTCAACTCAGTCACCAAATGTTACTTCACCTGCTGTACATAGTTCCCATACTTCTTCTTTGTTAAATTCTTGTTCTGAGTTAGACAAATGGCATGTTAGATTGGGCCATGCTTCTGTACAAACTGTCAAGAGTGTACTCACTTCTTGTAACATCAGAATACCAAATAAAGAGCTTTCCTTTTGTTCATCTTGCTGTCTTAGTAAAATACATAAATTTCCTTTTGCCTCTTCTCAAACGAAATACTCAAAACCTCTTCA
Organism: Dicorynia guianensis; assembly: GCA_037013595.1. Lineage (NCBI taxonomy): Eukaryota > Viridiplantae > Streptophyta > Magnoliopsida > Fabales > Fabaceae > Dicorynia > Dicorynia guianensis. Next base: position 11,558,000 of record JASUAB010000015.1, read on the forward strand.
ACTAATTCATTCTAATTTGGGGGGACAGCACCAGTGCTGTCAAAAGAAGGACATAGGTATTACATACATTTTGTGGATACCTTTACCCGCTACACATGGATTTACTTTCTTAAAAGCAAGTCTGATGCATTACATACCTTTATTCATTTCAAGAAACAAGTAGAACTTCAAACCAACCACAAAATCCTTGCCTTACAAACTGATTGGGGAGGAGAATTTAGAGCTTTCACTGAATATTTGAAAGACCAGGGGATAGTTCATCGTGTTTCATGCCCTTATACACATGAACAAAATGGGCTTGCAGAAAGGAAACATAGACATATAACTGAGACTGGACTAGCCTTGCTTCACCAATCATCTTTACCTAGTTCATTTTGGACTGAAGCCTTTAGCACAGCTGTGTATCTCATTAATAGACTACCCACACCAGTTTTAAATGGTTCTACTCCTTTTCAAACCTTATACAAAATCAAACCATATTATTCTTCTCTTAAAGTCTTTGGGTGTGTAGCCTATCCTAACCTAAGGCCCTACAATAATCCCAAGTTTCAGTTCAAATCCATTGAATGCACCTTTCTTGGTTATAGTCCAGCACACAAAGGATACAAGTGTTTGCATCCTGATGGGAAAACAATTATATCTAGAGATGTCATATTTGATGAAAGTAGTTTTCCATTCAAGAACAGCAAGGGTTCCTCACAGCAGTCACCTTCCAGTAACAAATCACATTTTGTTTCTCCTCCACCTTCAGCCATACCTCCTATTCTATCATTCTCTAATGCAAGACATACTCAGAATACCAATGCATTTGCTGAACAAACAAATAACTCATGTGCACTTGCTAATAATACCAATATTATGGATTCTTTGCAACATGTTTCAGGTCCCTCTACAGAATTTGAAGTCCCTCAACGTCTGTCTCAAAATGTCCACCCAGTGGTGACCCGTAGCAAAGCAAGGGCACTCAATTCAAACAATCACTCAATGGTGACTAGTAACAAAGCAAGAGGAACTGTACCAATAGCACTTACTGTCTCTAGAGAGCCTCAAACTGTTGAAGAAGCTCTTAATATACCAGAATGGAAGTGTGCCATGGATCTTGAGTATGCAGCGCTCATGAGCAACAAGACATTGAGTTTAGAAGTTTTACCCAAAGATAGGAGGCCTATAGGGTGCAAATGGGTGTTTAAAGTTAAAGAAAATCCAGATGGCACTGTCAACAAATATAAAGCAAGATTAGTTGCAAAAGGGTATAATCAGGAGGCAGGAGTTGATTTTCATGAAGTTTTCAGTCCAGTAGTAAAACCAGTCACAATTCGGGTTCTTCTTACTTTGGCCTTATCAAAAAGGTGGAACATCCATCAAATAGATGTTAATAATGCCTTTTTAAATGGTGATTTGAATGAAGATGTATACATGTTGCAGCCTCCTAGATATGAATCAGCTGACTCATCTCAAGTTTGCAAGCTTCATAAGGCTCTCTATGGCCTTAAGCAAGCTCCTCGTGCATGGTTTCAAAAATTGTCTGAAGCTTTACTTGATCTTGGTTTTACCAAGGCAAAATGTGATTCTTCCTTGTTTCTTTAGGTTACTTCTCATCATTCTCTCTATGTTTTAGTCTATTTGGATGATATTTTGATTACTGGATCTTCACCAACTTTGATTCAGCACTCGATTGATCAATTGAATGCAAAGTTCTCATTAAAGGATCTTGGGAAACTTAAATACTTCTTAGGTATTGAAGTTACTTACAGTTCTGCTGGTGCAATATACTTATCTCAGTCCAAATACATTAAGGATCTTCTTACTAGAGCTGGTATGCAAGGTGCGAAGTCTATGCCCTCTCCTATGGCCTCAACACCACATATCTCAGCTAGTAGTGGTTCTCCTATTTCTGATCAAGCTGCATACAGATCACTTGTGGGAGCATTACAATATATTACCATTACTAGACCAGAATTATCATATAGTGTGAACAAAGCTTGTCAATTTATGCATTGCCCTACAAATGTACATTGGAAGTTGGTTAAACGAATACTGAGGTATCTAGCAGGCACCATATGTCATGCTCTAGTTCTTCAAAGATCATCTGCTCTTGAGCTCACTACCTTTCGTGATGCTGATTGGGCATCAGACATTGATGATAGGCGTAGCACCTCAGGTTTTTGTGTTTATCTTGGCCCTAATCTCGTTTCTTGGTCATCTAAAAAGCAAGCAATAGTGTCTAGATCAAGTACTGAAGCAGAATATAGGAGTCTTGCAAGTGCAGTAGCAGAATTGGCTTGGTTGTAGTCTTTACTCAAAGAACTTAGCATTCAACTACCAAAAGTTCCTAGAATATATTGTGACAATATGATCACAGTCAGATTGTCAGCAAATCCGGTCCTTCATTCAAAGACTAAGCATATTGAACTAGATCTTTATTTTGTTCGTGAAAAGGTCAACAATAAAGAAATTGAAGTCTATTATATTCCGTCCCTTGATCAAACAGTAGATATCTTCACCAAGGCAGTCTCAACTTCAAGGTTTCTTCAACTTAGAGACAAGCTCAGTGTCATTCCTCTTCCAAGTCATGCCATTGAACTTGAGGGGGGATGTTAGAGATAAGGCTGTAGGCTGCTTGTCTTGTTGGGTGCAGGTGCAGTGCTTAAGGAGTCACGTGGTTTTGATCTTGTTCTATTAGTTTTGTCTTCAGTTTATTACTTAGGGACATTAATGTAATTCAGTAATTGAGTCTTAGTCTATAAATTGTAATCTCAGCTACATCATTTGTAGATTAATTCATTGAATCAGATTTACATTTTAGAGCTTTTACATCTAGGAGTTCTGAGCTTTCTTTCTTTCTTTCTTCCGTCTTTCTTCTAAGGTTCTTGAGAACTTCAACAAGGAGGGAACAAGAGAGATTGAGAGAGGGTGTTGGGCAGAGAAAAAGAACAAGTGATAGACAAAGAAAGAAAGAGAAAAGTTTTATAGAGAAACAAAGAGGCATGTTAAGGAGAGAGAGAGGGTAGGTTTTAGGGTGGAAGTGAGAGAGATAGTTAAAGGGTGTTGGGGAGAGATAGAGAGAGAGGGAGTGAGAGAGTTGGGGGAAGAGAGAGAATATGTGTGTGTGTTAGGGGGAGAGAGAAAGATTGTTGGGGAAGGGTAGATAGAGATAGAGAGAGGGTGTTGGGGAGACAGAGAGGGAGAGAGAGTATTTATGCACTTTAGGAAGAGAGAGAGAGACTGAGAGAGGGAGTTAGGGAGTGGGAAAGAGGAAGAGGTAAGTGAAAGAGAAATTTTAGACAAATAGAGAGATAGAGTGATAGAAGTTTTAGACAGACAAAAGTTTTGGAGAAAGAGAGAGGGACAGGAAGTGACATAGAGAAAGAATGTTGGGGTAGAGAGAGGGACAGTGTGGACTAGAATGAGAGAGAAGTTTTAGTGAGAGAGAAAGATATTTGTTGGAGAAAGAGAGAAAGGAAAGATTTAGAGAGAGAAAGAGGGAGGAAAATTTTAGAGAGAAAAAAGTGGAGAGAGAGAGACAAGGAGAGAGAGAGATACTTGTTGGGGGCGAGAAAGAGAGAGAGAGAGGGAGGAAGAGAGAGAAATTTTAGGCAGATAGAGAAAGTTAGAGAAGTGTTAAATAGAGAGGGCTCTTTCACACAAAGAGAGAGAGAGAGTGAGAAAGAGAGAGTTGGGCAGAGAGAGGTAGTGTGTTAAGGAGAGAGAGAAAGAGAGGGAGATGATTGCTATGGGATTAACTTTCAAAATTTTTCATAATTGCTCCTAGACTGGTGGCATACAAAGCTTTAGAAAAAGCAAAAAATACTTTACTTTTGGTACCATAATTCCCTGCAAGCATAATGACGAACCTCATAATGCTAGACCCACTGAAAGCAAAAGGAAAAGTTAACAAAAAGCTAAAGGTAGTGTTATATGGGATCTGCTTTCTGCCAAAGATATAAGAATTCATGGATTCTTTTCAAAAATTTTTAAGTCTACACAATAATCGGCAATAACTAAAGATTCTCAAATCCACTTCATAGAGGGACTAAAGTCCAGTCCATAGGAGTCTATTTAAGGATCTTCTTTCCTTGTAAATGGCAAAACAAAAAATCATTGCCTAAATTTTCTCTATAAACATAGACACTGAGAACTTATTAAAGTATTACTGGAGTAATCACTTTAGAAGTTCTCTGCCTACATATTGTAAGCATTTATTTTAATGAAATTTTAATGATTTTAAGAGTTTTATTAAGATTATTTTCCATCATTGTTTATTACTCTCTATCTCTTAATCATCTATCCTTCTTAACATCTCATCGATCCAATCCCTAATAAAAAAGATCTTTTAGAAAGGTTGTATGAAGTTACAATCTTTTCTCAATATGATATAAAATAAGGATTCTATCAAATTAAGCTTCGAGAACAAGATAAATACAAAACTGCTTTTACAGTTCCTTTTGGACATTATGAATGGAATGTAATGCCCATGGGACTTAAAAACACCCCTTCCGAATTTCAAAATATAATGAATGAAATTTTCAATCCCTATACTGACTTTGTAATAATTTATTTAGATGATGCTTTGGTCTATTCAAAATCCTTAGATCAATACTTTAAACATCAAAATATCATTTTAAAAGCCATTAAACATAATGGACTAGTAGTGTCACCCCAAAAGATAAAATTGTTCCAAACCCAAATCAAGGTTTTAGGCCACAATATTTATCAAGGCACTATTACCCCAATAAATAGAAGTTTAGAATTTGTTAATAAATTCCTAAATGAAATTAAAGAAAAGCAGCAACTTCAAAGATTTCTTGGCTGTCTCAATTATATCTCTAATTTTATTCCTAATATTCAAATTCTCTGTAAACCTTTTTTGAAAGGCTTCAAAAGAGTCCTCCTCCATGGTCACTAGAAATGACCCAAATAGTAATGCAAATCAGGTCTCTAGTCAAGAGTCTCCCTTGCTTGGAAATTCCCCATCCTGAGGCATTGCTAATTGTTGTGAAAGATGCCTTTGAAATTGGCTTTCGAGGTTTTCTTAAGCAAATTCATCCCTCAAATTCCACAAAACATATTATTAGATTCCATCCTAGCTCTTGGAATTCATCCCAGTTAAAATATAGTAATATTAAAAAAGAAATTTTGTCAATTGTTTTGTGCATTACAAAATTTCAAGATGATTTAATCAGTAAAGAATTTCTTTTGAAAATCTATTGTAAGGTTGCAAAAGATGTTTTACAAAAGGATAGAAACAACCTAAGAAATAAGTGTCCCTAATGCAGATATTTTCCTGAATAGAATTACAGCCATACAATAAAAATGGAGATATAAAGTGCACTTAAAAATTGGAAAAAGTTTCTATAAAACTTTTATTGCTCTGATAGATTTTGGAGCAGATCTTAATTGTATCCAAAAAGGATTAATACTAACCCAATATTACGAAAAAAAACTCCAAAATTTTCACACAGCTAATGGTCAAAGTCTAAATGTTCAATATAAATTGACCAATGCTTATATTTGCAATAATGGAATTTGTTTACCTAATAGTTTTTTGTTAGTAAAAATCATCAAAGAACAATTAATCTTAGGAACCCCATTCCTAACCCAAATGGATAACTAAAAAAGGATTAAAGACAAATAAAAACAATATAGCACTTTATTTTGAATTTATTCATCCAAAAGTACAAAAAGAAATAAACCTTATTGAGGAAAATCAATACTTTAATCTTTTAAGCCAAAAGATTAGCTAGATGGCTTTTCTTTCTAAAGAACTTAATTTTAAAAGAATAGAAGAACAATTAAAATGATTTCAGCATACAAGAAAAAATTAAAAATTTACATAAAAAGATAGAAAAAGAAATTTGTGCAGAAATTCCAAATGCTTTTTGGAAAAGAAAGACTCATATGGTATCTTTGGCATATGAACCTAATTTTCACAAAAGTAAAATACTATCTAAGGAGAGACCTATTCAGATAAATAAGGAAACCTTACAATATTATAACAACAAATTCAAGAATTTATTGACAAAAAATTAATAAGACCTAGTGACTCTCCCTAGAGCTGTGTAGCATTTTATGTACAAAACTCTTCTGAATTAGAAAGAGGTGTTCCTAGGATGATAATTAATTACAAGTCTTTAAATAGAGTCCTTAAATGGATTATCCAATCCCTAATAAAAAAGATCTTTTAGGAAGGTTGTATGAAGTTACAATCTTTTCTAAATTTGATATGAAATTAAGATTCTATCCAATTAAGGTTCAAGAAGAAGATACATACAAAATTGCTTTTACATTTCCTTTTTGGACATTATGAATGGAATGTAATACCCATGGGACTTAAAAATGCCCCTTCAAAATTTCAAAAAATAATGAATGAAATTCTCAATCCCTATACCAACTTTGTATTAGTTTATTTAGATAATGTTTTGGTCTATTCAAAATCCTTAGATCAACACTTTAAACATCTAGATATCTTTTTAAAAGCCATTAAACAAAATGGAATAGTAGTGTCAGCTAAAAAGATAAAATTGTTCCAAACCCAAATTAGGTTTTTAGTACATAATATTTATCAAGGCATTATTACCCCCAATAAATAGAAGTTTAGAATTTGCTAATAAATTCCCAGATGAAATTAAAGAAAAGTAGCAACTTTATAGATTTCTTGGCTGTCTCAATTATATCTCTAATTTTGTTCCTAATATTTGAATTCTCTATAAACCTCTTTTTGAAAGGCTTAAAAAGAGTCCTCCTTCATGGTTACCAGAAATTACCCAAACCGTAATCCAAATCAAGTCTCTAGTCAAGAGTCTCCCTTACTAGGGAATTCCCCATCTTGAGGCTTTACTAATTGTTGAAACAAATACCTCTAAGATTAGCTTTAGAGGTATTCTTAAACAATTTCATCTCTCGAATTCCAAAGAATAGATTATTAGATTTTATTATAGTTCTTGGAATTCATCCCAATTAAAATATAATACTATTAAAAAAGAAATTTTGTCAATTGTTTTGTGCATTTCAAAATTTCAAGATAATCTTAATAAAGAATTTCTTTTGAAAACCAATTGCAAGGCTACAAAAGTTGTTTTACAAAATGATGTTAAAAACTTAGTATCTGAACAAAGTTTTACCAAATGGTAGTCAATTTTATCATGTTTTGATTATAAAATTAAGTATATAAAAGGAGAGCAAAATAGCCTCTAGATTTCTTAGCTAGAGAATTCTTGCAAGGTTCAAAATGAGTGAAAAATTGCCCTCATGGCCTTGACAAAAGCTCAATTTGGTATGCCAAACCAGCAAGTAAATCTTTCTAATATTGCAGGTACATCTTATGCCTCTCAAGTGAGAGCCAAAAGTATCAGGCTGGCTTCCTTGGTAATAACCCAATGTTCCTTGGTAGAAGCCAATTGATTTCATCCTTTAAATATCCCTTCAGTAGGTATTGAAAAATCACCTTGCCAACTCAAAAAAAAAGCCTTCCAAGTACCAAAAATCTATTTGGAGCCACAACTTTCCAACTCAAACCTAGACCAAATTACCTCTAATGCCTTTCCTGATGTTCTTGGATTTCTAATGACTATAAGAAAATCAAAAGGTTTTATGAAGCCATTCTAGTAGACATAGATTCAATTATAATAATCCTAAAACAAACCCAAATGACCGCACTATGGTCACTTATTCTAAATTGAAAGTCCCTAAAGTAATTTCTTTAGCAGAATGGAAACAATATCCATGCACTGCTAAGAAATTTTCCTTTACTTTTGATCCCCTTCTTTCAATTACTATGATTATAAAGAAGCCTAATATAATGTGCTATTTGAGCCATTAATCTCACATTCTTGGTTTTTAAATTTAAAAGAGCTTAATCAGCTTTTTCAAGCTGATTCCAAGAATGGTTCCTATATTTTGGGCCTCTTCATGCCTATTTTCCACCCAACATGAAAAAGACTTTTAATGAATTTAAAAAGATAGCTATTTCAATTCCTTTGCATAAAAAATTTTTGGCATTTTGTTCTCAAATGAGTATAAGATGGATCATGCAGTGGAAATACAATATTAATCAAGTGCTCCCAGATGGGTATCCATAGTCTTTAGTTTGCATTACTCAAGTGAGATGGTGGGATAAATTCAATAAAAAAAAATTTTCTTGATAAATTTAAATCTTGGAAGAAACAAGAAATTTCTCTAAGCACTACAACCAAGCTAGTTCAAAGAAAGAAAACAATTGCATAAGCAAATTGTTTGGCAGAATTGCCAGATATCATAACTTTTCACTCTAGTCAAAAGCTCAAATTTAAGAAAAAGCTATTAGAGAGTCTCATCCATTGATTCAGAAGAAGAAAGATTGGATGAGGTTGAATCCAGCCCTAGCTATCTTCAAAAGGAAGATGATTGCTATGGGATTAACTTTCAAAATTCTCCATAATTGCTCCTAGATAGATGGCAGACAATGCTTTTGAAAAAGTAGAAAAGACTTTATTGTCAATGCATAATTCTCTCCAAGCATAATGACTAACCTAATAATGCTAGACCCACTGAAAGCAAAAGGAAAAGTTGATAGAAAGCTAAAGGTACTATTAAATAGCATCTACTTGCTGCCAAAGAGATAAGAATTCACTGATTCTTTTCAAAAATTTTGAAGTCTGCACCATAATTAACAATAATTGAAGATTCTCAAATCCACTTCATAGAGGGGCTGAAGTCTGGTCCATAGGAGTCTATATAAGGATCTTCTTTCATTGTAAATGGCAAGACAAAAGTCCTCACCTAAATTTTCTCTCTAAACTTAGACACTAAGAGCTTATTGAAGTATTACTGGAGTAATCACTTTAGAAGTTCTCTACCTACAAATTGTAAGCATTTATTTCAATGAAATTGTAATGATTTTAAAAGTTTTATTTAGATTATTCTACATCATTGTTTATTACTCTCTATCGCTTAATCATCTCTCCTTAACATCTCATCAATCCATCAGAGCCTAGTTTTTGTCTTTTTCATTTAATCAGTTTCTTTTGAATTACTGCTATTTATTGATTAATTTTTAAATTATGAAAAACCCTTCTAGGAGTAGGATGATAGAAGAATCGTAGTAAGACCTGAATTGGCAATAAAGCATGTTCACTACTCAGGATACTCTGAGATAATTAATAGGAATTGAAAGATTAATTAAGAATGGAAGAAAAAACAAAGAAATTGTTTATAGGAAAAGAAAATTAGGTGAAGGAGAACCCAATTGTATTAATAATCAAGACGATAAAAGTGTAATCGGTTACACTTTAATTAATAAACAAGAAGTAACAGTCAAAGATGTTGAACATAAATTTAGGAATTGGACCATTCTTGAACAAAAATCAAACAAGTCTACCAAGTAGATATACTTGATAATCTTTCCTATGATTATGTGATTAAAATTGCAAAACACATGATGGCCTTGGAAAAACTTCAAGACACCATAGATATGTCTTTTTCAATTTATCCACATCGAATTAATTCAAGTACTGTTAAATCCTTACATAGATTAGGAATAGATACTCCTGTTTGTGTATGCCTAAGAGACTCGAGACCAATCCAATTTAAAGATTAATTATTATTCATAATTAAAGCTAATCTTAATAATAGTCCAGTATTTTTCAATAATTTTACAAATTATACAACAGACCTTAGAACATTTGACTATAATCATCATAATATTAAACTAGATGTTAGGATGTCAGAAGGAATTTGGAACCCAAACTCATATCCTTTAGCAATGATATGTAAAATCTATTATAAAGTTATGAGAACTAACATAAAACCTAAAGTTTTAAATGTCTCTTCCAAGTTGAAACACTCCTATTGCAAGTTAATATTAAAAAATCTAATTATGTTACTCCAAGAATATTACATCATGATGAAGTTTGTAGAGGTTTAAAATGGGATTTAGAATATATTCTAACCCCAAAAAAGGAAGAACTCCCTATTCTTAATAAAATCATAGAATATAAATTTGGAAGTGTAAGAATAAATTTTTGAAGTAGCTCTTCTATGAGAACTTTTTCAACAATAGGATCTATAGAGCCTTCCAAAAAGTCAGTAGATATAGAATCTATGACTATTCTAAAAACATTAAAGTTCAAAGGAATTCAATTTGACCCAGTAACTCCTAAACTAGAATATTAGGTAGAACCACCTCCTACAGCTCAAGACAGTAATTCCCTAACTTAATCCAAGTTGGAAACCTTTATCCAATTAAACATGTTAAATATTTTCCAAATAGATAAAGAAAAGATTATGCAATCATTTTATGTTCCTGAAAATGATGAAAAGAGAAAGTGGTATTTCTTTACCTTTTTGTAAGAAAATCTTTTTAATTATAGAGAACAATTTTATAATTATCTTCTTCAAATAGAAGACCATATTCCTTTCTTCGACTGATTTGAAGAATTTATTTAGAAACCTTAGATACAAATATATTAGAAAGCATGCTTCAAAGCTTGACAACCTCTAGAGGAAAAAGATAGTAGGAAAAGTTCTGCCACAAGAAGAAATAATTTTCCTTAATCCTAATAATACAGAACTAATCTCCTCTCCTCTAAAAAACATGTTCTTATTAGAAGATGCATTAAGAATAGCTGCCTCCAAAAAAGACATTAAAAATGTTCAAGAACAATTGAATTACACTAATAGATGCGTGGGATAAAGAGAGAGAGCGAAGTTTTAGAGATAAAGAGGGATGTGTTGGACAAAGAGAGCAATAGAGAAAGGGTGTGTGTTGGGAAGAGAGAGAGAATGCACATGCCCAAGAGAGAGAGAGAATGAGAGATACTGGGAGAGAGAAAAGTTTTAAAGAGAGAGAGACTTAGAGAGTGCAAAGTTTTGGAGAGAAGGAGTTGTTTTAGAGGGAGAAAGAGAGTAAGTGAGAGAGAAGATAGACAAAGAAAGAGAAGTTTTAGAGAACAAGACAAGGAGGGAAAGAAAGAGAGCATTAGAGAGAAAGAGTGTGAGAGAGAGAAGTTTTAGAGAGTTAGAGAGAGTGAGAAAGAGAAAGAGTGTCAAGTTCAATTCCTTCCATCATGCCATAACCTTTTATTTAGTTTTAGAGAGTGAGTGAGAGACAAAGAGAGGGAGAGAGAGAATCTTGCAAAGTTAGAGAGAGACAAGGCGAGAGGTAAAGAGCGAGAGAAGTTTTAGAGATTGAAAGATAAATATGTTGGATAAAGAGAGAGAGAGAAGTTTTAGAGACAGAGAGAGACATGTTGGATAGTGAGAGCATGAGAGTGTGGTGTGTGTGTTATGGGAGAGAGAGAACAAGAAAGCAAGAGAGAGAGGAAGACAGAGAGAACAAGTGAGTGAGGGGGAGAGAGAGTGTGTGAGTGAGGGAAAGAAGGGGAGAGAGAAAGTTTTAGGGAGTCATTGAAAGAGAGAGACAAAGAGAGAGAAATTTTATAGTGAGAGTTGTTTAAGAGGAAAAACGAGAGTAAGCGAGAGGGAAAGAAGGAAAGGGAGGGAGAGGAAGAAAGACAAAGCGAGAAAGGTTTTAGAGACAAGACAAGGAGGAAAAGAGAGAGGGGTAGAGAAAGAGAAGTTTTAGAGAGTGAGTGAGGGGGAGAAAGAGAGAGATAGAGAGAGTGTCGAGTTCAATTTCTTCCATTATGCCATATTCTTGTTCTTAGTTTTAGAAAGTGAGTGAGAGACAGCAAGGGAGAGATGTGTTCAAGAGAGAAAGAGAGAGAGTGTGAGAGTGAGATAGAGAGAGACAAGGAGAGAGAAAAGTTTTAGAGAGACAGTGAGAGGGAAAAAGAGAGTGAGAGAAGTTTTAAAGAGAAAGGGACAAAGAGAGACAGAGAAATTTTAGAGAGTGAGCCAAAGAATGAAAGAGAGAGGGATGGAGAGAATGAGAGAGGGAAGTTTCAAAGAGTGAGTGAGAGGGAGAAAGAAAGACATAGAGAAAGTGTCAAGTTCAATTTCTTCCACTAAGCCATGCTCTTTTCTTAGTTTTAGAGAGCAAGAGAAAGATAGAGGCAGAGACATAGAGAGAGAGGAAGAGAGAGTTTGGGGTAGGGAGAGAGAATCTGTTGGGGAGACAAAGTGAGAGAGTTGAAGAGGGAGCGAGAGAGATAGAGAGAGGGAGTGAGGTAAAGAGAGAGACAGATATGTTGGAGAAAGAGAGAGAGGGAAGTTTTAGAGAGAAAGATGTGTTGGATAGAGATAGAGTAATAGAGTGTGTGTGCATTAGAGAGAGAGAGTGTTTGTTAAGACCAATTTCTTCCATTATACAATACACTTTGTTTTAGTTTTAGAGAGAGAGTGAAAGAGAGAGATGTGTTGAGCAAGGAGTGAGAGGGAGTGTGTTGAGGAGGGAGTAAGAGGGATAGGAAGAGAGATTGAGAAATAGGGAGAGAGGGAGACAAAAGTTTTAGAAAGAGAAGAGGAAGTTTTAGAGACACAGAGAGAGTGAGTGAGAGAGAAATTTTCATCAATGAGAGAGAAATGGAAGTATTAGGGAGAAATGAAGACAAGTTTTGAACACAAAGAGAGAGAGAGAGATAGAAAGAGAGTGATAGAGAGAGAGTAAGAGAGGAAAAGAAGGGGAATGAGAAAGTGAGTGTGTTGGGGTGAGAGAGAGATTGTTGGAAAGTTAAAGAGAGACCAAGAGAGAGGTGAAGAAAGAGAGAAGTTTTTCGAAGAGAGACAGATGTGTTGGTGAAAGGGAAAGAGGGATGTTTTAGAGATATAGAGAGACATGTTGGATAGAGATAGTTATAGAGTCTATGTGTTAGGGGATGGGAGAGAGAGAGATGTAGGAAAAAGAGAGAGGAAGAGAGTAAAGATAGTGTTGCAGAGAGAGAGAGAGAGTAAAAGGGAGGGAAAGATAGAGAGAGTGAAGGAGAGGCTATTGGGGAGGGAGCAAGAGAGATAAAGAAAGACTATTGGGGAGAAAGAAAGTGTATGTGTGTGTTGGATGGAGAGAGATAGAGACAGAGATAGAGAGATTGAGATAGATAGAGAAGTTTTAGAGAAAGACTCTAAGAGAGAGAGAGAGAAAGAGAGAAAATGTGTGCATGTGTTAGGGAGAGAAATAGTGTGTATGTGTTGAGGAGAGAGAAAAATTTTTAGGGAGTGATAGAGTGAGATGGAAAGAGGGTCTTGAGGAGAGAGAGAGAGTGTGTGTCTCTATATGTGTGTGTTGAGAATAGAGAGGGTGACAGAAAGAGGGCTTAGGAGTGGGGGAGAGAGTGAGAGAGAAATTTTAAACAAAGAGATAGAGTGATAGAAGTTTTAAATAGAGAGAGAAATTTTGGACAAAGAGTGAGAGAAAGAGAAATTTTAAAGAGTGAGAGGGAGATAGAGGTGTATCAAGTTCAATTTCTTCCATTATACCATACCCTTTTTCTTAATTTTAGAGAGTGAGTGTGAGAAGGGGAGTGAGAAAGCGGGCAACATGTTGAAGAGAGAAAGAGAGAATGTGATGGAGAGAGAGAGTTAGGGAAAGAGAGGGAGAATGTCAAGATGGAGAAAGAGAGAGATACAGTGAGTGTCAAGTTCAATTTCTTCCATTATACCATACCCTTTTTCTTAGGAACCAAAAGTGAGGGTGTGGGAGAGAGAGAGAGATGGAGAGACAAGTTAGAGAGAGAAAGGGAGAACAGAAGAGAGTTTGTGTCGGGGAGACAGAGAGAATGTTGAGGAGGGAACAAGAGAGATAGAGAGAGGGTGGAGAGAGAGATTGTTGGGAAGTTAGAGAGAGACAAGGGGAGAGATAAAGAGAGAGAGAGATAGACAGTTGTAGAAGGGGAGAGAGAAAAGTTTTAGAGAGAAGAGAGACTGTTACATATAGAGAGAGGATAGAGCGAGAGAGACAAAGAGGGAGAGAGAGAGAGAGAGAGAGAGAGAGAGAGAGAGAGAGAGAGAGAGAGAGAGAGAGAGAGAGAGAGAGAGAGAGAAGGTGGAGAGAGTGTGTGTTGGGAAGAGAGAAAGAGAGAAGCAGAAAGTATGGTAGAGATAGAGAGCAAGAAAGAGGGACAGTGTGTTAGACAGAGAGATAGAGGTTGAGAGAGGGAGAGGAAGAGAGAGCTTGGGTTGGGGAGACAAAGAGAGAGTGTTGAGGAGGGAGTGAGAGGGATAAAGTGAGTAGGTATTAGGTGGAGAGGGGGAGAAAGGGAGAGAGAGAGTGTTGGGAAGTTAGAGAAAGACAAGGAGAGAGGTAAAGAGAGGGAGATGTTTTAGAGAGTGAGGGACAAACATGTTGTATAAAGAGAGATTGGGAAGATTTTGGGAAAGAGAGACAAGTTGGATAAAGAAAAAGTGTGTGTTGGGGAGAGAGAGAATGCATGCACCTATGCCAGCAAAAGAGAGGGGGAATGAGAGAATGAGAGAATGAGAGAGTAAGAGAGATATGGGAGAGAGAAAAGTTTTAGAGAGTGAGAGAACTTTTAAAGAGAAAAAGACAAAGAGAAAGAGAAGTTTTGGAAAGAGAGAAAATTGTTTCAGAGGGAGAAATAGAGAAAGTGAGAGAGAAATTAGGAGAGAGAGAGAGAGACAAAGAGAGAGAAGTGTTAGAGAGCAAGACCAGGAGGGAAAGAGAGAGTGTTGAGGAGGGAGTGAGATAGACAAAGACAGAGGGTGTTAGGGTAGGAGGGAGAGAGAGAGATAGAGAAAGGGATAGAGAGATTGTTGGGAAGCTTGAGAGAGACAGGGAGAGAGGTAAAGAGAGAGAAGTTTTAGAGAGTGAGAGACAGATATGTTTCATAAAGAGAGAAAGAGAAGTTTGGAGATAGAGAGAGACATGTTGGAAAGTGTGAGTGCAATATAGATAGAGAACAAGAGAGCAAGGGAGAGAGATAGAAAGAGACAGAGAGAATGAGAGACTATGTGTGAGAGAGAGAGGAAGAGAGAGAAATTGGGAGAGAGAAAGTTTTAGAGTCATTGAAAGAAAGAGAGACTGACAGATTTTTTAATGAGAGAGAGATGAGAGAGTTGTTTTAGAGGGAAAAGAACAGTAAGTGAGGGAGAAAAGGGGAAAGAGAGGAGGAGAAAGAGAAGATTTAGAGAAAAAGAGAGAAAAAGAGAGAAGTTTTAAAGAGCGAGACAAGTTGGGAAAGAGAGAGAAGTTTTAAAGAGTGGGTGAGATGGAGAAAGAGAGAGATGGAGAGAGTCTCAAGTTCAATTTCTTCCATTGTGCCATACCCTTTTTCTTATTTTTACAGAGTAAGTGAGAGACAGCAAGAGAGAGAGAGGGACAAACGTGTTGGAGACAGAATAAGAGAGAGTGACAGTGAGAGAGAGAGAGAGAGAAAGAGAGCAAGACTAGGAGAGAGAAAAGTTTTAAAGAGACAATGAGAGGAAGAAAGAGAGTGAAGGAAATTTTAAAGAGAGAGGAACAAAGAGGGAAAGAAGTTTTGGAGGGAGAAAGAGAGTAAGTGAGAGAGAAAGAGAAGATTTAGAGAGAGAGGAAGAGAGAGAGAAGTTTTAGAGAGCGAGCCAAAGAGGGTAAGAGAGAGGCTTAGTGCGAGAGTGAGAGAGAAAAGTTTTAGAGAGTGAGTGACAGGGAGAAAGAGAGAGAGAGTGTCAAGTTCAATTTCTTTCATTATGCCATACCCTTTTTCTTTGTTTGAAAGAGAGAGAGAGAGAGAGAGAGAGAGAGAGAGAGAGAGAATGTGTTGGGGAGACAAAGAAAGAGTTAAGGAGGGAGAGTGAGAGATGGAGAGAGGGTGTTATTGGGGAGAGAGAGAGAGCAAGAGAGAGAGATTGTTGGGAAGTTAGAGAGAGATAGGGAGAGAGGTAAAGAGAGAGAGAAGTTTTTCAAGGAGAGACAGATTTGTTGGAGAAAGAGAGAGAGGAAAGTTTTAGGGATAGAAAGAGATGCATTGGATAGTGACAGAACAATGGAGTGTGTGTGTTGGGGAAAGAGAAAATGTGAGAGAGAGTGTGTGTGTTTAGACTAATTTCTTCCATTATACCATACCTTTTTTCTTAGTTTTAGAGACGAGTAAGTGAGAGAGAGAGAGAGAGAGAGGTGTTGGACAAAGAGTGAGAGAGTGTGTCTCTGTGTTAGTGAGATAGAATGTGTTGAGAAGAGAGTGAGAAAGATAGGGAGAGATATAGAGAAAGAGAGAGGGAGGGAGAGAGAAGTTTTAGAGAGAGGAGGGGAAGTTTCAGGGACATAGAGAGAGTGAGTGAGAGAGAAATTTTTTTTAATGAGAGAAAGATAGAAGAGCAAGAGTTTTAAATAGAACACAGAGAGAGAGAGAGAGCAATAGAGAGAAAGAAGGAGAGAGATTAAGACAAAGAGTGAGAGAATGAGAGAGAGGGAATGAGAGAGTGAGTTTGTTAGGGAGAGAGAGAAAAGGAAAGAGGGAAAGAGATAAAGAGTGTTGTGGTGGGAGAGTGTGTGTGTTGGGAAGAGAGAAAGAATGATGGGGGGAGAGAGAGTGTTAGGGAGGGAGAGATAAAGAGAAAAGGAGAGAGAGAAAAGTTTTAGGGAGAGACACAGAGAGGGAAGAAGAGTCTGCTGGGGAGGGAACGAGAGAGACAGTGTATGTTAAGACCAATTTCTTCCATTCTACGATACCCTCTCTAAGTTTTATAGAGTGAGTGTGAGAGAGAAAGCCATGTTGGATAGAGAGATTGAGAGAGTGTCTTTGTGTTGGAGAGAGAAAGTGTGTCGAGGAGGGAGTGAGATAGATAAAGGGAGAGGGAGGGAGAAAGAAGTTTTAGCAAGAGAGTGAGAGAGAGAAAGAGGAGGAATAAAAGAGCAAATGTGTGTGGGGGGGGAGAGAGATATGTAGGAAAGAAAGAGAGAGAGAGTGTGTGTGTTGGGGAGGGAGAGAGAGAGAGAGAGAGAGAGAGAGAGAGAGAGAGAAGGGAAGAGAGAAAAGTTTTAGGGAGAGCTAGAGAGTGGGAAAGAGAAAGGCTATTGGGGAGAGAGAGATTGTGTGTTAGGTGGGGGGGAGAGAGAGAGAGACAAAGACAAAGAGATTGAGATAGATAGAGAAGTTTTAGAAAGAGACTGAGAGAGAAGTTTTACAAACAGATACAGAGAGAGAGAGAGAGAGAAAGAGGGAGAAGGAGAAATAGTGAGGGAAAATGTGTGCATGTGTTGGAGAGAGAGAGAGAGATAGAGAGAGAATAGAGGGTGAGAGAGTTAGGGGAGAGAGAGTATGTGTATGTTGGGGGGAGAGAAAGGTTGTTGGGGAGGGATAGAGAGGGATGGAAAGAAGGTCATGGGAAGAGGGAGAGAGAGGGAGATGAAGTGTGTGTGTGTGTTGGGAACAAAGAGAGAGACAGAGAGAGAGTTAAGGAATAGGGGAGAGAGAGTGAGTGAGTGAAATTTTAGACAGAAAGCGAGATAGAGTGACGGAAGTTTTAAACAAAGAGAAGTTTTAGAGAGAGAGAAATTTTAGAGAGTAAGTGAGAGGGAGATAGAGAGAGTGTCAAACTCAATTTCTTCCATTATACCATACCCTTTTTCTTAGTATTAGAGAGTGAGTGTAGAGAGAGTGAGAAAGGGAGAAATATGTTGGAAAGAAAAAGAGAGAGAGAATGTATTGAGGAGATAGAGAAGAGTGTTGAGGTGGGAGTGAGAGAGATACAAAGAGGGTGATAGGGGGAGAGGGATAGCAATTGTTGGGAAGTTAGAGAGAGATAGGAAGATAGGTAAAGAGAGAAAAGTTTCACAGAGAGAGAGATAGACACATTGGAGAAACAAAGAGGGAAGTTTATAGACAGAGAGAGACGTATTGGATAGAGAGATCAACAGAGAGAGACTATGTGTTAGGGAGAGAGAGAGAGAGAGAATGAGAGAGGGAGGGAGGGAGGGAGGGATGGAGGGAGAGAGAGATATGTTAAGTCCAATTTCTTCCATTACACCATACCCTTTTTCTTAGTTTTAGAGAGTGAGTGAGAGAGAGAAAGAGATAGAAAGGGACGTTGTTGGGAAGTTAGAGAGAGATAGGAAGAGAGATAAAGAGAGAGAAGTTTTAGAGAGAGAGACAGTCATGTTGGAGAAAGAAAGGGAAGTTTTACAAACTGAGAGAGGCATGTTAGAGAAAGAGTGTGTGTATGTGTGTTGGGGGCAGAGAGATAGAATGAGGGATATAGAGAGAGAGCAAGGGAGAGAATGGTAGAGAGAAAGATCATTAAGTCCAGTTTCTTCCATTATACCATACCCTTTTTCTTAATTTTAGAGAGTGACTGAGAGAGAGTGAGAGAGAGAAAGAGAGAGAGTTAGGGGAGAGAGAAAGTGTTTAGAAGGGAGCGAGAATGACAGGGAGAGAGATAGAGAAATAGAAAGGGACAAAGAGAAAAGGAGAAGTTTCAGAGACAGAGAGAGTGAGTGAGAGAAATTTTCATCAAGGAAAGATAGAAGTATTAGAGAGAAGGCAAGAGAAGTTTTAAACACAAAGAGAGAGAGGGAGAGACATGTTGGATAGAGAGATAGAGGGAAAAAGGGCAACAAAGAGAGAGAGAGATAATGATGGGGAGAAAGATAGTGTTAGGAAGGGAGCAAGAGAGATAGAGAGAGGGTGTTGGGGGGATAGAGGGAGCAAGAGACAGACAAGGAAACACAAAGAGAGAGAGAGAGAAGGAGAAATAGAGAGGGAAAATGTGTGCATGTATTGATTTGAGAGAGATAGAGAGAGAGAGAGAGTTAGGGGGAGAGACAAAGTGTCTGTGCACATGTGTTGGGGAGAGAGAGATGGAAAGAAGGTGTTAGGGAGAGAAAGATGGAGTGTGTGAGGAAGAAAGAGAGAGAACTAGGGAGTGGAGGAAGAGAGTGTGAGAGAGAAGTTTTAGACAAGTAAAGACATAGAGTGACAAAAGCTTTAAATAGAGAGAAGATTTAGAGAGGGAGAAGTTTTAGAAAGTGGGTAAGAGGGAGAAAGAGAGAATGTCTAGTTCAATTTCTTCCATTATGCCTTCGTTTTAGAGAGTGAGTGTGGGAGAGAGTGAAAGAGAGAGAGACAAAGAAAGATGTTGGAAGGAGAAAGAGAGAGGGGAGAGAGAGAGAGCAAGGAAGAGAGAGTTTGTGTAGGGAGACAAAGAGAGAGTGTTGAGTAGGGGGTGAGAGAATTAGAGAGAAAGGTTGATAGCGAGAGAGGGAAAGAGGGAGAGAGATTGTTGGGAAGTTAGAGAAAGGTAAAGAGACAGAAGTTTTAGAGTGAGAGACAAACATGTTGGAGAAGGAGAGAGAGAGAAGGAGAGGGAGAGAAATCTAGAGAGAGAGGGAGAGAAGTTTTAAACACAAAGACAGAGATAAGGAGAGAAAGTGTGTTTGTATTGGGGGGAAAGGGAGAGAAGTGAGAGCGCGAGAGAGAGAACGAAAGAGAGTGTGTGTTGGGTAGAGAGAGGGAGGGAAGTTTCAAAGAGAGAGAGACGTGTTGGACAGAGAAAGCAATAGAGAGAGAGAGAGAGAGAGAGAGAAGTTTTAGAGAGAGACATATGTTGGAAAGAAAGGGAGCGACAAAAGAGAGTGTGTTAGGGGAGAGAGAGATTGCAAGAGAGAGCAAGAGAGAGGGAAGGAGAGAAAGTGTATTGGGGAGAGAGGGAGAGGGAAAGAAAAAGATAGAGTGTTAAGTCTAATTTCTTCCATTATACATACCCTTTATCTTAATTTTAAAGAGTAAGAGAGAGACGTGTTGGGGAGAGAGAGAGTGAATGAGAGAGAATTTTTTGTTAGAGAGATGGAGACAAAACTATTAGGGAAGGTAAGAGAAGTTTTAAACAGAGAGAGGTAGAGGGACATGTTGGATAAAGAGATAGAGGGAGGGAGAGAGAGAGAAAAACAGACACAAAGGGAGGAAGAGGGAGAAAGAGTGAGAGAGACAGACAAAAGAGAGAGTGAGTGAGAGAGAAATTTTAGACAAACACAGAGAGAGAGTGAGAGTGAGAGAGTAAGAGAGAGACTAGCAAAGAGAGAAAAGTTTTAAAGTTTTAGGGAGAGAGTAAGAGAAGTTTTAAAGAGGGAAACAAAGAGAGAGAAGTTTTGAAGGGAGAGTTGTCTTAGAGGGAGAAAGAGAGTAAGCAAGGGAGAAAGAAGGAGAGAAAGAGAAGATTTAGAGAGAAAGAGAGACAAAGAGAGAGAAGTTTTAGAGAGCGAGACAAGGAGGGAAAGAGAAAGGGTTTGGGAGAGAGAGTGAGAGAGAGAGAACTTTTAGAGAGTGAGTGAGAAGGATAAAGAGAGAGATAGAGAGAGTGTCAAATTCAATTTCTTCCATTATGCCATACCCATTTTCTTAGTTTTAGAGTGTGAGTGAGAGAGAGAGAGGCACAGAGACAAAGATAGAGAGAAAGAGAAAGAGGAAGAGAGAGTTTATGGTGGGAGGAGAGAGAAAGAGAATGTGTTGGGGAGATAAAGAGAGAGTGTTGAATAGGAAGTGAGAGAGATTGAGAGAGCTTTTAAACACACACACACATAGAGTGAGTGAGAGAAGTTCTAGAGACACACAAAGAGAGAAATTTTAGAGAGAGAAAGAGAGTGAACAAGAGAAAGGGAAACAAAGAGAGAGAGAGAAGTTTCAAAAAAGTGAGAGAGAGACAAAGAGAGTAAAGTTTCAATGAGAGCAAGATAAGGAACAGAGAAAGAGGTTCCATAAAGATACACACAGAGATAGAAAGGGAAGGTTTAGAGGGAAAGAAAGAAAGCTAGTGAGAGAAAGTAGGATAGAGAGAGATGCAAACAAGAGGGAGAGAGAATGAGGGAAAGGGAAGTTTTAGAGAGAGAAATAGTAAGTTGGTGAGTGCTTGAGTGAAAGGAGAGAGTGAGAGTGAAAGAAAGTGAGTAAGAGAGTGAGAGAGAGGGAGAGAAGTTTTTGCAAAAGACAAAAAGAAAGAGGAGAGAGATAGAAATTTCAAAGAGAGCAAAGATAGAGAACTTCTTGACAAACTGAGAAATAGAAAAAAAGAGAAGTTTCAAAGAGAGTGAGACAGAGAGAAAGAGAAGTTTTACATAGCAAGAGAGGTTTTAAAGAGAGCAAGAGAGGGACAATATTTTTTAGGGTGGACAGAGAGAGAGAGAGAGAGCAAGCGAGAGAGAGAAGTTTTAAAGAGAGAGTGAAAGAGTGTGAGAGGGAAGTTTTGGAGAGGGAGAGACACAAATAGAGAAAGAAAGCAAGTGGGATAGAGAGAGTGTGAGAGAAAGTGAAGTTTTAGAGAGAGATATAGGGATAGTAGGTCAATGAGTGCTAGAGTAAGGGGAGAAAGAGAGGAAAAGAGTGACTGTGTAAGAGAGTGGGAGAGAGAAAGCGGGAAGGGAGAGAAGTTTCAGAGGTAGAGAAAGAGAGAGAGAAGTTTTAAAGAAAGCAAGAGAGAGAAGAAAAGAGTGAGATAGAAAGAGAGAGAGATGAGTTTCAGAGAGAACAAGATAGAGAGCAAGAGACATGTAGTAGAGAGAAAGAGATGGGGTGATATGAGCCCACCTAACTCCACCTCAAAAGCTAGCTTGTAAGGGTAGGTTTACAAACCCATATATATAACACCCAAGACCTCTCTGCCTAACCAATGTGAGACTTCATCATTCCTAAACCCTTTAGACTATACGTCCTCGTATAGAGAATGAGGATCCATGGCCCACACCGACTAGAGTAGGGTAGGCTTTGATAACATATAATATGAACCCACCTAACTCCACCTCAAAAGCTAGCTTGTAAGGGGAGGTTTGCAAACCCATGTATAAAACACACAAGACCTCTCTGTCTAACCAATGTGGGACTTCATCTAGGGGAGAGGGGAGAGAGAGAAAGAGAGTGAATGAGAGAAGGTGGGAGAAGGAGTTACAGAGACAAAGGGAGTGAGTAGGAGACACAAAGAGTGAGAGAAAGGGATTAGGAGGGGGAGTGAGAGATACAAAGAGAGCAAGAGAGATAGAAATTTTAAAGAAAACAAGAGAGAGGGAGAGGGAGAGGTGGAGAGAGAGCACAAGAGAGAAAGAAATTTTAAAGAGAAAGAGAGAGAGAGAGAGAGAAGTTTTAGAGAGATAGAGAAGGGGAAGTTTCTAAGAGACAAAGAGGTAGAAAGAGAAAGAGTCCATGAGAGAAGTTCTAGCTAGGCACAGATAGACAGAAAGAGGGGGAGGGTGAGACAAGAGAGAAAGAGAGAGAAAAGGAGAGAGAAAGAGAGAAAGCAAGAGAGACATTTCATGAAGATGAGAGGGATGCTTTAGAGAGAGAAAGAGAAGTTATAGAGAGAGTAAGTGAATGAATTAGAGAGAAAAGGAAAGAGAGAGATAGATAGAGAAGTTCTAGAGAGACATACAGAGATAATGGTAGACATAGAGAGAGAAGAGGAGAGTTTTAAAGAGAGAGTAGTTTTAGAAAGAGAGAAGGAAGTTTTAAGGAGAGCTAGAGAGTGATAGAGAAAAAGAGGGAGAGAGAAGTTGTAGAGGGACCAAAAGGGGGGGGGGAGAAGGAAGTTTCAAAGAAGGAGAGACAAAGATAGAGAAGCTTTAGATAAATTGAGAGAGAAAGTGAGAGACGAAGAGAAGTTTTAGACATTGCAAGAGAGGGAGAGAAAGAGCGAGAGAGAAAGAGTCAATGGGAGAGAGTGGTAAATAGATTGCTATGGAGAAGGGGAGAGAGAGTGAAATAAAGGAAGAAAGAGAGAAGTTTCAAAGAGAGAGACAAAAGTTCCATAGAGACACAAAGAGAGAAAGGAAAGTTTTAGAGAAAGAGAAGTTTTATGGAGAGAGTGATTGAGAGAAGTTCTAGGGAGGCACAAGGAGAGAGAAAGAGTAAGGGAGACACAGGAGAGAGAGGAAGGAAAGGGACAGAGAAAGAGAGGCATTTTTGAGAGAGTGAGAGAGAAGTTTCAAAGAAAGAGAAAGAAGTTTTAGAGGGAGAGAGAGAGAAAGAGAGAGAGAGAGAGAGAGAGAGAGAGAGAAAGAGAGAGATCAGTTTCACACTGAGAGAGAGGGAGAGAGAGAGAGAGAAAGAAGTTCTAGAGAGGCATACACAGAAAGAGAGAGACATTGAGAGAGATAAATTTTAGAGAGGGAGTAGTTCTAGAAAGTGAGAGTGAGAGAGAGAGTAAGGGAGAGAGAGAGAGTGTGTGTTAAAGAGATAGAGAGAGATATGCTTTAAGGAGAGCTATAGAGTGACCAAGAGAGAAAGAGAGGGAGAGAAGTTTTGGAGAGATCGTGAGAGAAAGAAAGGGAAGTTTCAAAGAGGGAGAAAGCAACAAAGTGACAAAGAGAGAAGTTTCAAAAAGACCAAGAGAGAATGAGAAGGGGAGAGAAGTTTTAGATATACAAAGAGAGGGGAGAGAGAGAGAAAGAGTGAGTGGAGAGAGCACTATGGAGAGGGAGACAGAGAGTGTTAGTGTGTGTTAGAAAGAGAGAGAGAAGTTTAAATGAGAGTTAGACTAAGAGAGAAAGAGAGCAGCTTCAGAAAGAGACAAAGAGAGGGAGAAGTTTTTGCCAAAGAGTGAGTGACAGAAGTTCCAGAGAGACACAGAGAAAGACAAAGAAAGAGGGAAAAGAAGACACAGAGAGAGAGAAAGAGAGTAAGTTAGAGAGAGAGGGAAAGAAAGAGAGTAGTTTTAGAGCGACCAAGAGAGAAAGAGATAGAGAGAGGTTCTATGAAGACAAAGAGCGAGAGTGAGAAAGGGAAGTTAGAGAGAAGATTCTTGACAACTCAAGACACAAAGATGAGGAGAAGTTTAAGAGTGAACATGCAAGAGAAAGGGAGAGAGAGAAAGAGAAAGAGAAGTTTTAGAGAAAGAGATAGGAAGGGAGACAGGGAGAGAGAAAGAGAAGTTTTTAAGAGAGAAAGAGAGTGAATGAGAGAGAGTCGAAAAGAGAGAGAAAGAGAGAAGTTTCAAAGAAAGTGAGAGAGAGATAAAGAGAAAAAGAGATGTTTTATAAAGACATAGAGAGAGAGAAAGGGAAGTTACAAAGAACTCTCTTAACAAACTGAGAAACAGAGATGGAGAGAAGTTTAAGAGTGAGCATGCAAGAGAGAGACAGAGAAAAAAAGAGAGAAGTTTCAAAGAAAGAGAGAGAAAGGGAGAGAGGGAAACATAGAGAGAGAGAGAGAGAATGAAAGAGAAGTTTTTGAGAGAGAAAGAGTGAGTGGGAAAGAGAGAGAGAAGTTTCTGAGTGAGCAAGAGAGAGATAAAGAGAAAGAGAGAGGATCTATAAAGACACAGAGAGAGAAAGAGAGAGAGAGCTTTCTCTCTCTGTCCCTCTAAACTACTGTCTCTCTCCCTCTCTATCAAACTTTTCCCTTCTTGTTCTCTCTCTAACTCTCTCATTTTTGGCTCTTTCTCTCTCTATTTATCTTTATTTCTCTCTATGTCCCTCTCCCTCTCTCTTTAAGTCACACACTCTCTCTAAAACTTCTCCTCTCTCTCTCTCTCTCTCTCTATATATATATATATATATATCTTCACTAAAACTTCTCCCTCTTTCTTAGAACACTTCTCTCTCTCCCTCTTTTGAAAACTTCTCATTCTCTCTCTATCTTTCCATGTGTTTAAAATTTCTCTTTGACTCTCATGCTCTTTCTCTCTAACGCTTCCATCTCTCTCTCTCTCCCGCAACACTCTCTCTTTCTCTCTCTCCCTCCCTCCCTCGCTCTCTTTGCTTGTTCCTCTGTCTCCATCTCTCTCTCTCTGTTTATCTCTCTCTGGGTGTCTCACCCCCCAACATGTTCCCTCTAGCCCCAAAATTCACTCTCTTCCTCTGCCCAACATGTCTCTTTCTCTCTCTCTCTCTCCAACAAGTCTCTCTCTCTCTCCCTCTAACACTCTCTCTCCTATTCTCACACTCTAACTCTCTCTCCCTCTCTTTTTCTCTCTATCACAAATACACACACTCTCTCTAAAACTTCTCTCTCTGCCTCTCCCTTTCTCTCTCTGTGTTTCTTGCTCTCTCATGTTGCAACATGTCTCTCTCTCTCCCTTTCTAACAATCTCGCTCTCTCTCCCCCTCCCTCCCTCTCCCCAACACACATGCTCTCTCTTTCTCCAACACATTTCTCTCCCTCTCTCTCTTTGAAGCTTCTCTTTTTCTTTTTCTCTGCCTCTCTCTAATGCTCTCAATGAAACTTCTCTCACTCTCCTTCTTTCTCTCTTGCTAAAACTTCTCTCTTTCTCTCCCCTTCTCTCTCTCACTATTTCTCTCTTTGTCTCCCACTCTCTCTAAATCATCTCTTACTCTCTCTCTCTCTCACAGTAACTCTCTATCTCTCCCTCTGTCTCACTCATTCTCTCTCTCTCATTCACTCTCTTTCTCTCTCTATAAAACTTCTCTCACTCTTTTTCTCTCTCTTTCTAAAACTTCTCTCACTCTTTTTTTCTCTCTTTCTAAAACTTCTCTCACTCTCTCTTCCCCTTTTTCTTTCATTTACTCATTTTCTCTCTCTAAAACTACTCTTTATGCTTAAAACTCTCTATTTCTCTCTCCAAAACTCCTCTTGCTCATTCCCTTTATGACATCAAACCAGGTTCTCTTTCTCTCTCTATCAAATTTTCTCTCTCTCTGCGCCCCTCTCCCTCTCTCTAAAACTTCTTTCATTCTCTTATTCTCTCTCCCTATGTCTCTATCTCTCTTTACAAAACTTTTGTCTTGCTCTCTTTCTCTTTCTCTCTCTCTCTCTCTCTCTCTCTCCCTCCCTCCCTCCTTTCCTGCTCTCTTTCTCCCTCTCTTTCCTTATTCCTCTGTCTCCATCTCTCCTTCCCTTAGAGAGAATGAGAGAGAGAGTGACAAAGATAAAGTGGGGGAGAGAGAAGTTTCAAAACCAAAGACAGAGAGAGCATATGAGAGAGGTTTCAAAGAGAGAAAGAGAGAGAGAGAAAGCATATGATAGGAGTTTTAGAGGAGGAGGTAGAGAGAGAGTGTGTTAAGCTTTAGGGATTGTGAGAGAGACTAAAGCTTTAGGGTAGGCAAGAGAGACAGAAGCTTTAGGGCAGGCGAGAGAGAGAGAGAGAGAAGTTTTAAGGAGAGAGAGAGAGAGACAGATAGAAAAATAGTCAAAGAGAGAAAGTTTAGTTACAGAGAGAGAATGGGAGAGAAAGAAGTTTAAAAGAGAGAGAGAGAAGTTTTGGTGATAAAGATAGAGAGGGAGAGAAAAAGAGAGAAAAATAATGTTGGTGAGCAAGAGAGAGAGAGAGAAGTTTTAAGGAGAGAGCTAGAGAGAGGGAAGCTTTAGAAAGAACAAAAGAGAGAGAGAGAGAGGCAAAGAGAGAGAAAGAGAAGATGTAAAGAGAGAGAAGTTTTAGGGAGAGAGCTATAGAGAGAGGGAAGCTTTAGAAAGAACAAAAGAAAGAGAGACAGAGAGGCAGAAAGAGAAGATTTGGAGGGAGAGAGATAGAGAAGTTTTAGATGGAGGCTGCAAGAGAGAGAGGAAGAGCAAGAGAGAAAAGATAGAAGAGAGAGAAAGATAGACAGATAGACAAACAAAGAAAGTGTTACTATAAAGAGTGAGTGGGAGAGAAAGAGAGAAGCTTGGAGAGAGAGACAAAGAGGGAAAGAAAAAGAAAGAAGATAGTGTTGGTGGGTGAGAGAGATAGAGAGAGAGGGAAGCTTTAAAAAGAATGAGAGAAGAGAGAGAGAGAGAGACAAAGAGAGAGAAAGAGTAGATTTAAAGGGGGGGAGAGAGAGAGAGAGAGATTGTTGGATAGGGGAAAGAAAGAGTGTGTGTGAGTGTTGGGGAGAGCAAGAGCAAGAGCGAGAAGGAGAAGTTTAGAGGGAGACAGTGAGAGAGAAAAAGAAGTTTTGAAGGAAGACTGCAAGAGTGACAAAGAGGGCAAAACAGAGAAAGAGACAATGAGAGGAGAAGTGATGTTTTTGAGAGAGAGAGAGTGGGAGAGAAAGAAGTTTAAGGAGAGAAAAAGGAAGAGAGGTTTTCGACAAGGAGACTAAGAGGGAAAGATGTAGAGAAAGAGAGATACATAGAGGGAAAGAGAGAGAGAGAGAGAGAGAGAGAGAGAGAGGTAGAGAGAAACAAGAGAGAAATTGTTGGGCAGGGAGAGAGAGTGTGTGTGTGAGTGTTGGGAAGAGCAAGAGCAAGAGAGAGAAGGAGAAGATTTGAGAGTGAGAGAGAGAGAGAGAGAGAGAGAGAAAGAGTAACTTTAGAGGGTGACTACAAGAGAGAGAGAGTAGGAGAGAAAGAGGCTCAAGAGAGAGAAAAAGAAGTTTTGGAGAGAAAGACAGAGAGGGAGAGCAAGAGAGAGAAGATAGAGAGAGATATAGAGAGGGAGAGAGAGAATGGTGGGGGGGAAAGTGGGAGAGTGTGTGAGTGTTGGAGAGAGCGAGAGGAAGAGAGAGAGAGAGAGAAGTTTAAGAGAGAGAGGGAGAGAGAGAAATTTAAGAGAGATAGACAGATAGAGTGAGAAAGTGAAGTTATTGGGAGAGAGAGTGGGAGAGAAAGAGAAGTATTGGAGAGAGACACAGAGAAGGAAAGCAAGAGAGAGAAAATGGATAGAGAGATAGAGAGTGAGAGAGAAAGCAAGAGAGAAAGAGACATGAAGAGAGAGAGCATATAAGAGAAGTTTAAGAAAGAGAGAGAGAGAGAGAGGGAAAGAGAGAGGCAGATCAACAGATAGAGAGAGATAAAATGTTTTTTTAGAGAAAGTGGGAGAGAAGGAAGTTTAAGAAAGAGAGAAGGAGAGAGAGGGAGAAAGATAAGTTTTGAGGAGAGAGGCAAGGAGGGAGAGCAAGAGAGAGAAGATAGAGAGTAAGAGTGAGAGAAAGAAGGAGAGAGAGAGAAAGAGAAGTTTGTGAAGGAGACTACAAGAGAGATAGAGAGAGCAAAACAATGAGACACACAGAGACAAAGAGACAGAGAGAGATAAAGTGATTTTTTTGAGAGAGAGTGTGGAAGAGAAAGAAGTTTAAGAGAGAGAGGGAGGGAGGGAAAGATAGAGCAAAAGAGAAGTTTTGGAAAGAAAGACTAAGGGGGGGAGATGTGGAGAAAGAGAGAGGTAGAGAGAAACGGGGAGAGACAAATTGTTATGTAGGGAGAAGTGTGTGAGTGTTGGGGAGAGCAAGAGCAAGAGTGAGAAAAAGAAGAAGATTTGGGGGGGGGGAGAGAGAGAGAGAGAGAGAGAGAGCAAAATAGAGAGAGGGAGACAGAGAGAGAAAAAGTGAAGTTTTTCGTGAGAGAGAGAATGGAAGAGAAAGAGGTTTAAGAGAGGGAGAAAGAAGTTTTGAAGAGAGAAACTGAGAGGGCGAGCAAGAGAGAGAAGATAGAGAGAGACAGATGTAGAGAATGAGAGAATTTTTATAGAGAGAATAGTGGGGGGGGGGGAGAGTGAGAGAGAATGTTGGGCAGAGAGAGAGAGGAAGTGTGTGAGTGTTAGGGAGAACGAGAGAGAGAGAGAGAGAATGGTGAGGGGAGAGAGAGTGAGAGTTTGTTGGGCAAAGAGAGAAGGAGTGTGTGTGTGTGTTGGGAGAGCAAGAGCAAGAGAAAAGAGAGAGAGAAAGTGTGTTAAGGAGGGGAAGAGATAGAGAGAGAGAAGTTTTAGAGAGAGGGAAAGTGCATGTTTGTTCAATAGGGAGGGATAGAGAGAGAGAGAGATAGAGTTAGTGTGAGACAAATTTTAGACAAAGAGACAATTAGAAGATTTTGAGAGAAAGCAAAAGAAGTTTTAAACAAAGAGAAAAGTTTTAACGAGAGAGGGAGTTGTTGGGAAGAGTGAGAGTGAGAGAGAGAAGTTTTAGAAAGAAGGAGTGATACGGAAGTTTTAGAAAGAACTAGAGAGAGTGTGAACTTTTATATAGAAAAAGATGAAGGGAAAGAGAGAGTAAGGGACAAAGAAGTTTCAAAGCAAGAGAGAGAGTGTATCAAAGAGGTTTCAGAGAGAGAGAGACAGTATGTGGTAGAACTTTTAGAGAAGGACAAAGAGAGAGAAGTTTTAGGGAGATAACTAGAGACAAAGAGGGGTGCTTTAGAAAGAGAGACAGAGAACGAGTGTGTAAGTGAAACAGAAAGGTAAAGAGAGTTAAGTTTCAAGGAGAGCAAGAGAAAAGAATGTTTTAGAGAGAGCAAGGGAAAAAGAAGTTTTAGAGGGAATGAGAGAGAGAAAAAGAAGTGTTAAAGAGAGATTGTGAGAGAGAGAGTGAGGAGAGGGAGAGAGGCAGATAGATAGACAGAGAGAGAAAGTGAAGTTGTTGAGAGTGAAAGAGTGGGAGAGAAAGAAGTTTAAGAGATTAAGAGAGAGGGAGAGAGAGAAAGAGAAGTTTTGGAGAGAGAGACAAAGAGGGAGAGTAGGAGAGAGAAGATAGAGAGAGGTAAAGAGAGAGACAAGCAGACAGAGAGAGAAAGTGATATTTTTGAGAGAGAGTGGGAGAGAAAGCAGTTTAAGAGAGAGAGGGAGAGAGGGAGAGAGTGAGAGAGAAAGAGAAGTATTCAAGAGAGAGAGAGAGAGAGGGAGAGCAAGAGAGAGAAGATAGAGAAAGAGGTAGAGACAGAGAGGGAGAGAGTGAGAGGGAGAACAAGAAAGAGAGACATAGAGATAGAGAGAGGATATGGGAGAAGTTTAAGACAAAGAGAGAACATATGAGAGAAGTTTTAAAGGAGGAGAGAGAGAGTGAAGTTTGAGGGAGAGCTAGAGAGAAAGAAATTTTAAAGAGAGTGAGAGAGAGAGAGAGGTTTGAGGAGAAGAGCTAAAGGGAGAGAGGGGAAGTTTTAGAAAGAATGAAAGAAAGAGAGACAGAAAGGGAGGAAGAGAAGATTTGGAGAGAGATAGAGAGAGAGAGAGCAGTTTTAGAGAGACACTATGAGAGAGAAGAGGGAAAGAGAGAGAGACAGACTAATTGACTAACTGAGAAATTGAAGTTGTTGAGAGAGAGTGGGAGAGAAAGAAGTTTAAGAGAGAGGGGGAAAGAGAGAGAGAGAAAGATAAGTTTTGGTAAGAGAGATAGAAAGTGAGAGAAAGAGAAAGAGAAGTTTGGGACGAGGCAGCAAGGGAGACAAAGAGAGCAAAATAGAGAGATGAGAGAGCACAATAGGGAGAGATAATATGATGTTTTTGAGAGAAGGAATGGAAGAGAAAGAGGTTTAAGTGAGAGAGGGAGAGAGAGAGAGAGAAGTTTTGGAAAGAAAGAGATAGTGGTAGAGAGAAAGAGAGAGAGTGTGTGAGTCTTGGGGAGAGCAAGAGCTAGAGAGAAGGAGAAGATTTGGAGAGAGAGAGAGAGAGTGAGAGAGAAAAAGAAGTTTTAGAGCGAGATCACAAGATAGACAATGAAAGAGAGAGAAAGAGATAAAACTTTTCTCTCTCTCCTTCCCTCTCTCACTCTCTTTCTCTCTTGCTAAAACTTCTCTCTCTCACCTTCTCTATCTTTCTATCTTTGTCTCTAAAACTTCTATTTCTCTCTTTCTCTTCCACTCTCTCTAAAACATCTCTTACTATCTCTCTCTCAATAACTCTATCTTTCTTTGTGTCTCACTCACTCTCTCTCTAAAGCTTCTCTCACTCTCTTTCTCACTCTTTCTAAAACTTCTTGTACTCTCTCTCTTAAACTTCCCTATGTCTCATTCAATCTTTTTCTCCCTCTCTCTAAAACTTCTCACTCTGTTTCTAAAACTTCTCTTTTTGTCTCTCTATCTCTCTTTCTCCTTCTTTCTATGTCCCTACAACTTCTCCCCTTCTCTCTCTTTCTAAAACTTCTCTCCCTCACTCTCTTTCTCTCTAAAACTTCTATCTCTCTTTCTTTCTCCCTCTCTATACAAAACTTCTCTCTCTCTCTCTCTCTCTCATTCTGTGTCTCTAAGACTTCTCCCCTCTCTAGTTGAAACCTCTCTCTATCTAAAACTTTTCTTTCCCTCTTTTTCTTTCATTTACTCACTTTCTCTCTCTAAAACTGCACTCCTTGCTTAAAACTTCTCTATATCTCTCTCTAGAACTCCTTTCACACTCTCTGTATCTTGCTCAAACCAACTTCTCTTTCTCTCTCTATCTAATTCTTTTCTTTCTCTCTCTCCTTCCCCCTTTCCCTCTCTCTAAAACTTCTCTCATTCTCTCATTCTCTCTCTATGTCTGTCTATCTTCTTGTCTCTCTCCAAACCTTCCTTTTCTCTCTTTATAGGTATTCCTCTCACTCTCAGCCTGTCTAAAATTTCTCTCTCATACACTCTATAAAACTTCACTCTTTTCCCTCTCTTCCCAACATATCTCTATCTCTCTGAGACTTCTCTCTCTTTTTCTTTGTAAAATTTCTCACACTCTCTCGCTAAAAGTTCTCTTTTGCTCTTTCCCTCTCTCTCTCCCTAAAACTTCTTAGTCTCTCCTCTGAAACTTGTCTCTCTCTCCCTCTCTCTCTCTCTAGGTCTAAAATTTCTCTTTCACTCCCCCTTTCTCTCTCTTTATCCCACAACACATACTCTCTTTCTCTCCCTCTCTCTTTAACTTTTTCCTATCTTTCTCTCCCTCTGTGTCTTTCTCTCTCTCTCTCACTCACTCACTCTCTTTCTCTCCTACTCTAATTAAAATTTGTCTCTCATGCTCTCTCTCTAAGAAACTACTTCTCTCGCTCTCTCGCAAAGTTGTCTTTATCTTATTCTCCCATTCTATCCCTCCCCAAATCTCTCTCTTCTTCTCTTCTCCTCTTCCCAACTCTCTCTCTCCCCATATGTCTCTCTTTGTCCCCCTAGCACCTCTCTCTCTTTCTCACTCTTTCTCTCTCCACCACATCTCTCTCTGTTTCTCTCCCTCTGTCTCCCTGATACTCTCTCTCTCACTCACTCACTCACTCACTCACTCACTTTCTAAAATTTGGCTGTCTCTCTCTCACTCACTCTAAAAATTTTAATCTCTTGCTCTTTTTCTCTCTCCCTCTATAACATCTCTTTCTCTCTCCCCAAAACCTCCCTCTCTTTCTCTCTAAAACCAATTTGTCTATCTCTCTAAAACTTCTCTTTCTCTCTCTGGCTAAAGCTTCTCTCTTACCTTCTCTAAAACATCTCTCTCTTTTTCTTTCTGTCTCTCTAAAAGTTCTCTCTATTTCATTGTCTCTCTCTGTTCCTGTCTCTAACACCCAATCTCTTTCTTTATCTCTAAAACTTCTCTAGTGATCTCTCTTTCTCTCTGTAAAACTTTTCTTTATCCCACTATCTCTCTCTAAAACTTCTGTTACACTCTCTCTTTGTCTCACTCTAAAACATCTCTTTCTCTTTATGTCCCTCTCCTTCTCTCTCACCCACTCACACTCTTTCTCTCTAAAACTTTATTTTTTCTCATTCTCTCTCCGTATTCTCTCCTTGTCTAAAACTTCCATCTCTCTCTTTCTCTCTCCCTCTAAATTACTCTGTCTCTCTCCCTCTCTATCAAACTTCCCCCTCTTTTTCTCTCTCTAACTCTCTCGTTTTAGTTCTTTCTCTCTCTCTATTTCTCTCTATGTCCTTCTCCCTCTCTCTCTAACTCACACTCTCTCTCTTTTGATGGTCCACTCACACACTTTCTCTAAAGCTTCTCTCTCTCTGTGTATGTCTGAAATTTCTCTTTAATTCTCATGCTCTCTCTCTAAAACTTCCATCTCTCTCTCCTTCCCTCCCTCTCTCTCTCTCTCTCTCTTTCTCTCTCTCTATGTCTCCCCCCACCCAACACGCTCTTCCTGGCCCCAAAATTCACTCTCTCTATCTCCAGCAAGTCTCTCTTTCTTCCCCCAGCACTCTCTCTCCCTCTCCCTCTCTTCCTCCCCCTCTCTCTCTAATACACACACACACACACTCTCTTTCAAACTTCTATCTCTGTCTCTCTTGTTGCAACATACTCTCTCTCTCTCTTTCTCCCTTTCTCACTCTCTCCCTCTCTCTCTCTGTGTTTCTCTTTGTCTCTCTCTCCCTCTCTTGCTCCAACACACAAACTCTCTCGACCCCTAACACACACTTTCTCTTTCCCCAATATGTTTCTCTATCTCTCTCTTTAAAACATCTTTTTATCTCTTTCTCCATCTCTCTTTGATACTCTCACTAAAACTTCTCTCTCTCCTTCTCTCTCTTACTCTCTTTCTCTCTCTAAAACTTCTATCTCTCTTTCTCTCCCACTCTCTTTAAAATTGTCTTACTCTTTCTCTCTCTCACTAACTCTCTGTCTGTCTCTTGTCTCACTCTCTCTCATTCACTTTCTTTCTGTCTCTAAAACTTCTCCCTCTTCCTCTTGCTAAAACCTCTTTGTCTATCTAAAACATTTCTCTCCCTCCCTTTCTCCCTCTTTCTCACATTTACTCACTTTCTCTCTCTAAAACTATTCTCTGTACTTAAAACTTGTCTATCTCGCTCTTCAAAACTCCTCTCACACTCTCTCTCTTTCTAAAACTTCTTTGACTCTCTCTCTAAAACTTCAATGTCTCTCTTTCTCCCTCTCTCTCCAAAACTTCTCACTCTTTCTGTGTCTCTAAAACTTCTCCCCCTCTATTGCAGAAGTCTCTCTCTATTTAAAACTTCTCTTCCCCTTGCTCTCCCCATTTTTCTCTGATTTACTCATTTTCTTCTTCTAAAACTACTCTTTTTGCTTAAAACTTCTCTATATCTCTCTCTAAAACTCCTCTTACTCTCTCTTGCTCGAACCAAGTTTTCTTTCTCCTCACTCTCTCTAAAACATCTTTCTCCATCTAAATCTTCTCTTACTCTGTCTCTTTACCCCAGTCTCTTTGTCTAAAATTTCTCTCTCTCACTCACTTTCTCTCCTGAAAACCTCTCTATCTCTCTCTGTCTCTGTCTCTCTCTCTTTCTCATTCTCTCTAAAATTTCTCTCCCTTTCTCTCTCTCTCAAAAACTTCTCTTTTCTCTCTCCCCTTCACTTTGAAAGTTCTGTCTTTCACTCACTCTCTCTTTATCTCTCTCTCTATGTCTATTTATCTCTCTCAAATGCTTCCCTTTCTCTCTTAGTCTGCCCAAAATTTCTCTCTCACACACACTCTCTCTAAAACTTCATTCCCTTTTCCTCTCTCCTTAACAGGTCTCTAGATCTACATAAAACTTCTCTCTCTTTTTCTATAAAACTTCACACTCTCTCTCTAAGAGTTCTCTTTCACTTTCTCTCCCTAGAACCTCTTAGTCTTTCTCTAAAACTTTTCTTTCTCTCATTTTCACTTTATCACTCTCTCTTTGTCTAAAACTTCTCCCTCTCTCTCCCTCTAAACTACTCTGTCTCTCTCCCTCTGTATCAAACTTTTCCCCTCTTGTTCTCTCTCTAACTCTCTCATTTTGGGCTCTTTCTCTCTATGTCCCTCTCCCTCTCTCTCTAAGTCACACTCTCTCTAAAGCTTCTCCTCTCTCTCTCTCTCTCTCTATATATATATCTTCACTAAAACTTCTCCCACTTTCTCTATAACTTCTCTCTCTTTCTTATAACACTTCTCTCTGTCCCTCTCTCTAAAACTTCTCTTTCTCTCTTCATCTTTCCATGTGTTTAAAATTTCTCTTTCACTCTCATGCTTTCTCTCTCTCCTGCAACACCCTATCTTTCTCTCTCTCCCTCCTCCTTCCCTCCCTCACTCTCTTTCTCTTTCTCTTTCCTTGTTCTCTATCTCCATCTCTCTCTCTCTCCCTTTATCTCTCTCTCAATGTCTCCCTGCCAACATGCTCTCTCTAGCCCCAAAATTCACTCTCTTCCTCTGCCCAACTTCTCTCTCTCTCTCTCTGGAACATGTCTCTCTTTGTGTCTCTCTCCAACAAAACTCTCTCTCTCCCTCTCTTTCTCCCTCTCTCACAAATACACATACTCTCTCTCTAAAACTTCTCTCTTTGCATCTCCCTCTCTCTCTCTGTGTTTCTCGCTGTCTCTTGCTGCAACATGTCTCTCTCTCTCCTTTTCTAACAATCTCGCTCTTGCTCCCTCTTCCTCTCTTTCTCTCTCTCCCCCTCCCTCCCTCTCCCCAACACACACACTCTCTCTTTCTCCAACACATTTCTCTCTCTCTCTCTCTCTCACTGATCTTCTCTTTTTATTTTCTCTACCTCTCTTTAATGCTCTCATTGAAACTTCTCTCTAATGATAAAAGCATGGCAGATATGGTGGATCCAATTCAAATTCCAAGTGGTCCAGTTACAAGAGCTAGAGCTAAAAGGTTCAAGGAGGCTTTCAATGGATTGATGCAAAGTATTTGGGTTGAGGAGTGTTTTTTGAGGCCCAAATACTTAGACTCAAGTGCAGATCAAGGATAGATTTTGTTGGTCCAAGTGGTGGAGTAATTTTAGCTTTTTTCTAAAGCCCATACACTTAGAAGGATTAATTTCAGCCTTTTTATTGAAGCCCATACACTTGGAAGGATTACTTTCAGCTCAAGCATGTGGATTTGAGAGAATCAAGGAGATCAATTTGGCTGATTATTACCCAGTGATTTTGGGATAACTTTCCTTTTTATGGGATTTGGTTAGCCTTTTGAAATATATTTTTAGCAATTGTTGTCATTGGGCTGATTATTTAGCTAATTATTCTCATGTAAAGGCTAATTATTTGTTTTCTTTTTCAAATTGTAATAACTCAGCCTATATATATGTATACCAAGGCTGAGAAGTTCAGATCAGTTTTCTAGATAAAAGTTTAGAGTTTTTCTCTTTGGTTCTTTAAAGAACTTTCTGAACTTATTAAGAACTTGCTCTTGTGGCATTCATCCGACTTATCAAATGGTTTACCATCCCATTTGTGGCGTCTCCATATACTAAGCTTCGTATTTTCTTATAAACATCAGTTGAGGTGTCCACCTAGAAAAATCTAATCATAGAACGGTCTTAGGAATTAATTTTATTAATAGGTCTCATTATTCTTGGTGGAGTTTGCATCACTCTCTCTCTCTCCATCTTTCTCTCTTACTCTCTTTCTCTCTCTAAAACTTCTATTTCTCTCTGTCTCCCGCTCTCTCTAAATCATGTCTTACTCTTTCTCTCTCTCACTGACTCTCTGTCTCTCCTTGTGTCTCACTCACTCTCTCTTTCTCATTCACTCTCCTTCTCTCTTTATAAAACTTCTCACTTTTTTGCTCTCTCTTTCTAAAACTTCTCTCATTCTCTCTTCCCCTTTTTTCTTTCATTCACTCACTTTCTCTTTGTAAAACTACTCTTTCTGCTTCAAACTTCTCTATATCTCTCCCCAAAACTCCTCTTATCCCTCTATCACATCAAACTAGGTTCTCTTTCTCTCTCTAAAACTTCTATGTCTCTCTTTGTCTCCCGCTCTCTCTAAAACTTCTCTTTCTCTCTCTCACTGACTCTCTGTCTCTCCTGGTATCTCACTCTCTCTATCTCTCATTCACTCTCCTCTCTTTATAAAACTTCTCTCACTCTTTTTCTCTCTCTATCTAAATCTTCTCTCTCTCCTCACCCTTTTCGTTCTTTCTAAAACTTCTCTTATTCTCTGTCCCTATGTCTCTATCTCTCTTTACAAAACTTTTGTCTAGCTCTCTCTCTCTTTTTCCCTGTCTTTTGGTCTCTTTCTCTCTATGTCTGAAATTTCTCTTTGAATCCCACACTCTCTCTAAAGCTTTCATCTCTCTCTCTTGCCTGCAACACTCACTTTCTCTCTCTCTCTCCCTCCCTCCTTTCCTGCTCTCTTTCTCTCTCTCTTTCCTTCTTCCTTTGTCTTCATCTCTCCCTCCCTTTATCTCTTTCTCTGTGTCTCCACCCGAACATGGTCTCTCCGGCTCCAAAATTCACTCTATCTTTCTCTGCCCTGCACTCTCTCTCTCTCTTTGGAACACATTTCTCTTTGTGTCTCTCTCTCCCCCAACAACTCTCTCTATTTGGAACATGTCTCTCTTTGTGTTTCTCTCTAACAAGTCTCTCACTCTCTCTCCCTTTCTCACTCTCTAACTCTCTCTCTGTGCCTTTCCCTCTCTTAGACACACACACACACTTACTCTCTCTTCCCCCAATACAAACTCTCTCTCTCGTCCCAACATGTCTCTTTCTCCTTCTGTCTCTTTCAAATACACATGCCTCTCTCTAAAACTTCTCTATCTCTCCCTTTCTCTCTCTCCCCAACACTTTCTCTTCCTTTCTCACTCTATCACTCTCTCTTCCCTCACTCTCCCAACCATGCATGCACACACTTACTCTCTCTCTTCCCAACATGTCTTTTCCTCACTCTCTCAAATACACATGCCTCTCTAAAACTTCTCTCTCTCTCAAATACACATGCCTCTCTCTAAAACTTCTCTCTCTATCTCTCCCTTTCTCTCTCTCCCCAACACTTTCTCTTCCTTTCTCACTCTATCACTCTCTCTCTCCTCACTCTCCCAACCATGCATGCACACACTTACTCTCTCTCTCCCCAACATGTCTTTTCCTCTCTCTTTCCAAAATACACACTCTCTCTATCTAAAACTTCTCTCCCTATCTCATCCTTTCTCACTCACTCTCTCTCCTCTCTCTCTCTCCCTTTTTCTCTCCTTTGCTCACTTTCTCTCTTTAAAACTACTCTCCCTACTTGAAACTTCTCTATATCTCTCTCCAAAACTCCTCATTCACTCTCTCTATCTAAATCTCCTCTCTCTCTCTTTCTCCCTCTCCCCTTCTCCCTCTCTCCAAAACTTCTCTCACTCTCTCTTTCTCTCTCCCTATGTTGCTATTTCTCTCCAAAGCTTCTGTGTCACTCACTCTCTCTCCCCTTTGTCTCTTTGTCCAGAAGTTCTATCTCTCACTCTCTTTCTCTCTTGAGAACTTCTCACTCTCTCTCCCTCATTCTCTGTAAAACTTCTCTCCCGTTCTCTCTCTCCATCACCTCTCTCTCTCTCTAAAATGTCTCTCCCTTTTGTCTCTCTCTCTCTCTCACTCACTCTCTCTTTGTCTTTCTTTATGTCTGTCTCTCTTTGGCTATTCCTCTCTCTGTCTATCTAAAATTTCTCTCTTTCACACATATACTCTCTCTATAAAACTTCACTCTCTTTCCCTCCCTTCCCAACATGTCTCTATCTCTCTCTAAAACTTCTTTCCCTTTCTCTCTATAAAACTTCTCACTCTCTGTCTAAAACTTCTCTTTTGCTCTTTCCCTCTCTCTCCCCCTAAAACTTCTCTGTCTCTCTTTCTCTCTCTCTCTCTCTCCCTCCCTCCCTCCCTCAAAAACTTCTTCCTCTCTTTGTCTCTCTCTCTCTTGTCTCCATCTCTTACTCTATGTCTCCAAATCTTTTCTCTCTCTCTCTCTCTCTCTTGCTCTTTCTCTCTTTCTTTCTCTCTCTCTCTCTCTCTCTCTCTCTCTCCCCCTCCCTCTCACTCACTCTCTTTCTCTCTAAAACTTTTGTTTCTCTAAAATTACTTCTCACTCTCTTTAAATCTTCTCTCTCTTTGTCTCTCTCTCTCTCTCTTAGTCTATCTTTAAAAATTCTCTCCCTTAAAATCTTCTTCCTCTCTCTCACTCGCTTTGTTTCTCTCTCTAAAGTAACTCTCTCTCTTTAAGACTTCTCTTTCTCTTTCTTTCTCCATCTAAAATTTCACTCTCTCTCTGTCTCTCTCTCACTCTCTATCTCTCTTTCTTTCTGCCTTTAAAACTTCTCTCACTCACACACACACTCCCTCTCTAAACTTCTCGTCCTCTTTCTCTCTTTGTGCATCTGTCAAGCTTTGCATTCTCTCAATCTTTCCCACTCTCTTACTTTCTCTCTCTAAAAATCATATTTCTCTCTTTCTTTCCTTCTCTATCTAAAACTTCTCTTTCTTACTTTCTTCCTCTTTCTCTCATTTATTGACTTTCTCACTCTAAATCTACTCTCTCTACTTAAAACTACTCTTTCTCTTTAAAACTCCTCTCACTCATTTTAAAGAGAGAGAAAGAAAACTTGGTTAGAGACACCAAGAGAGTGAGAGGAGTTTTGGAGAGAGAGATAGAGAAGTTTTAAGCAGCAAAAGTAGTTTTACAGAGAGAAAGTGAGTAATGAGAGAGAGGGAGAGAGAAAGGGAACAACAAATTTTAGATAGAGAGAGGTTTCAGCAAGAGAGAGTGGAGAAGTTTTATAGACACGAGAGAGAAAGAAGTTTTAGAGAGAGACAAAGAGAGAGAAAGAGAGAAGAGACTTTAGGGAGAGAAAGTGAATGAGTGAGAGAGAGAGACAAAGAGACATAGAGAGAGACATGAGTTAGTTAGGGAGAGAGAGGGGGAGAGAAATAGAGAAATGGAAGTTTTAGAGAGAGAAAGAAAGTAAGAGAGAGAAGTATCAACGAGAGCATCAGAGAGAGAGAAAAAAGAGAGAAAAAGAGTGAGAGAAAGAGTGAGAGAAGGTTTAGAGGGAGAGAGAAAGTGAGAGAGTGTAAAAGAGGGAGAAGTTTTAGAGAGACAAAAAGAGAAGTTTTTGAGAGAGTTAGAGAGAATGAGAGAGAGAAAGAGAGAGATAGGGAAGTTTCAAAGAGATAGAGATAGGGAAGTTTTAAAGAGAGTGATTGAGTGAGACAGAAGTTTTAGACATAGAGAGAGACACATAGGGAAGGGAAGGAGAAGTTTTAGAGAGAGAGATTTTAGAGAGGGAGGGAGAGAGAGAAAGGAGTTTTGAAGAGAAAGAGAAAGAATAGTTTAAGAGTGAGAAAGTCAGTAGAGAGAGGACAAGAAGTTTTAGATAGAGAGAAGTTTCACAGAGAGAGAAAGACTAAGAGAACTTTTAGGGAGAGAGAGGGGAAGAGAAAAAGAGAACTTTTAGAGAGAGTGTGTGAGAAGTTTTGTCGGGGAAGAGAGAGGAAGAGACAGAGAGAGAGAAAGAGGGAAAGACGAGTTCCCAAGAGAGAGAGACTAAGAAGTTTTAGGGAGAGAAAGAGAAGGAAAAAGCAAAAGAGATCTTTTAGAGAGAGTAAGAACTTTTATAGAGACAAAGAACGAGAAGTTTTAGAGAAAGAAAAGACATGTTGGGGAAAGAGGGAAAGGGAATGAAGTTTTAGAAAGACCCTGTGCATGAGAGAAATTTTAGATAGACTGAGAGGGAGAGCTATAGAGAGAGAAAGTGAAACTTTGGAGAGACAAAGAGATAGACAGACATAGAGAGAGATAAAGAGAGAGTGAATGAGAGAGAACTTTCAGAGTAAGGGGGAGAGACAGAGAGAGAAGAGAAGTTTTAGAGAGAGAGGTGATGAGTGAGAAAGAAACGGAGAGAAGTTTTAGAGAGAATGAGAGAGAGAGTGAGGAGTTTCCAAGAGAGAGAGTGAGAGAGAGAAACTTTAGACAAAGAGACAAAGGGCAAGAGAGAACGAGTGAGATAGAAGTTTTGGAGAGACAGATAGAGACACAAGGAGAGAAAAAGAGAGTGAGAGAAATTTTAGAGAAAGAGGAAGGGGAGAGAGAGAAAGAGAGAAAGAGAGAAAGAGAAGATTTAGATAGAGAGAAGTTTTAGAGAGAGCTGTGTTGGGGAGAGTGAGGGAGAGGAAGAAGTTTGAGAGAGCGAGGCTGAAGTGTTATGGAGAAATAGACAGAAGTTCCAGTGAGAGAATGAAAGATGTTTTAGAAAAGAGAGAGAGATAAAGAGAAAGAGGTAAACAGAAGTTTTAGAGAGAAAGGGAGTGGGACATAGTGAGAAATAAAAAAGAAGTTTTAGCAAGAGAGACAAAGAGAGGGAGAAAGAGAGACATGTTGGAGAGAGACACAGAGAGAGATGTGTTGCAGAGACAGAGCATGTTGGGGAGAGAAAGAGAGAGTGAATTCTAGGGCAGAGACAAAGCATGTTGGAGGGGACACAGAGAGAGAGAGACATGCTGGAGAGAGACATGTTACAGAGAGAGCATGTTAGGGAGAGAAAGAGAGTGAATTTTAGGGCAAAGAAAGCGTGTTAAGGAGGGAGACACAGAGAGAGAGATAAAAGGAGAGTTACAGATAGAGGGAGTAAGAAACAGAGAAAGAAAGAAAGCAAGAAAAGGAGGGAGAGAGAAAAAGTGAGAAAGAGAGAGTGAGAGTGGAAGAGAAATTTCAAACATAGAGAAAGAGAAGTTTTGGAGAGAGTGTGTGTGTGTTGTGGGAGAGAGAGAGTGAGAGTGAAAGAGAAATTTTAGACCTAGAGAGAGAGAAGTGTTACAGCAAAAGAGAGGGAACTTTAAGAGAGAGAGTAAGAGCAGTTTTAGTGAAGGGAGAGAGAACAAAAGAGAGAAAATGAAGTTTTAGAATAGAGTGAGTTAGAGTAAGGGAGGGGGGACATAAAGAGAAATAGAGAGAGAGAGAGGGAGAGAGAGAGAGAGAGCAGTTTAAAGAGGATGAAAGATGTAAGTTTTACAAAGAGAAAGAAGTTTTAGCAAGAGTGACAGAGACAGCATAAGAGAAAGAGAAGTTTTAGGGGGAGAAAGAGTGAGAGTGAGACAGAGAATGAGAGAATGAGAGGGACAGAGAGAGAAAGAGGTATTTAGTGAGAGGGAGTGAGATATAGAAAACTTTTAGAAAGAGAAAGAGAAATAATGAGAGATGTTTTAGACAGAAAGAAAGAGATTGAGTGAGAGAGAGAGGAGGAGATAGACAGAGAAATAGAGAGGAATTTTAGAGAGAGAGAAGGAACACAGAGAGTGAGGAGAGAAAAGGAAAGAGATGTCTTAGAGAGAGTAAAAGAGAAGTTTTAAACACAGGGAGAGACAGATACAGAGAAAACAAGAGAGAGAGAGAGAGAGAGAGACAAATAGAGAGGGAAAAGTTTTGCAGAGACAGATAGAGGCAGAGGTTTTAGAGAGAAAGAGAGGGAAAGTTTTGGGGAGAAAGAAATAGAGAGAAAGAGAAGTTATGGAGGGTGAGAGGGAGAAAGATTGAGAGATTCAAGTTTTAGAGAGTGAGAGGAGAGAAAGAGACAGAGACCAAGAAAAAGAGACAACAAGTGAGAGAAAGAGAGACACAGAAAGAGAGAGAGAGAGAGAGATAGAAAGAGAGAAAGTCAATTTTTAGAGATAGAGAGAGAAGTTTTAGAGAGAGTGGGAGAGAGAGATGGAAAGAGAGAAAGTCAATTTTTAGAGTTAAAGAGAGAGAGATAAAAAGAGAAGTTTTAGAGAGAGAGAAAGATGTGTTGGGTAGAGAGAGTTTGTGCACACTGCGGAGAGAAAGGAAAGAAAAGTGTTGAAGAGAGAAAGAGAGTTGTTGGGGTGAAAGAGTGAGCAAGGGAGAAAGAGTGTTGGGAAGAGAGAAAGGGAGAAACAAAGAGAGAAGTTTTAGAGAGGAAAAAGAGAGACATGTTGGGGGGGAGAGAGAAAGGGACAGAGAGAGATAGAAAGAGAGAAATAGAGAGAGAAAGATGTGTCGGGTAGAGAGAGTTTGTGCACACGGGGGAGAGAAAGGGAGAGAGACAAAGAGAAGTGTTGGGGAGAGAAAGAGAGTTGTTGGGGTTAAAGAGAGTTAGAAAGAGTGAGCAAGGGAGAAAGAGTGTTGGGAAGAGAGAAAGGGAGAAACAAAGAGAGAAGTTTTAGAGAGGAAAAAGAGAGACATGTTGGGGGGGAGAGAGAAAGAGACAGAGAGAGATAGAAAGAGAGAAATAGAGTGAGAAAGACATGTCGGGTAGAGAGAGTTTGTGCACACTGGGGAGAGAAAGGGAGAGAGACAAAGAGAAGTGTTGGAGAGAGAAAGAGAGTTGTTGGGGTGAAAGAGAGAGTGAAAAAGTGAGCAAGGGAGA
Organism: Dicorynia guianensis; assembly: GCA_037013595.1. Classification (NCBI taxonomy): domain Eukaryota; kingdom Viridiplantae; phylum Streptophyta; class Magnoliopsida; order Fabales; family Fabaceae; genus Dicorynia; species Dicorynia guianensis. Next base: position 11,600,454 of record JASUAB010000015.1, read on the forward strand.
AAGAGTGTTGGGAAGAGAGAAAGGGAGAAACAAAGAGAGAAGTTTTAGAGAGGAAAAAGAGAGACATGTTGGGGGGGAGAGAGAAAGAGACCGAGAGATAGAAAGAGAGAAAGTCAATTGCTAGAGATAGAGAGAGATAGAGAGAAGTTTTAGAGAGAGAGACATGTTGGGTAGAGAGAGTTTGTATCCATCAGGGAGAGGGAGGGAGAGAGACAAAAAGGAAGTCAATTTTTAGAGGTAGAGAGAAAGAGACAAAGAGAGATAGAGAGAGAGAGACAAAGACATGTTGGGTAGACAGAGTTTGTGCATGTTAGGAAAGTGTTGGAAAAAGAAAGAGTGAGAAAAAGGGGGAGAGAGAGAGAGAGAGAGAGAGAGAGAGAGAGAGAGAGGTGCTAGGTGAGAAAGTGATCAAAAGAGAGAGAGCGAGAGACAAAGAGAGAGGTTTTAGAGAGAGAGAAAGAGAGAGATTGACTGAGGGAGAAAGAGAGGGAGAGGGAGAGAGTGAAGGAGTAAGAAAGGGCAAAAGAGAGAGAAAGAGTGAGAGAGAGAGAGACATGTTGCAAAGAGAAAGATACATGTGGGGGGAGAGAAACGTGTTGGGGAGAATGAAAGAGAGAGAGAAGTTTAAGCGAGAGAAAGGCCAAAGTGTTACCAAGAAAGAGATAGAAGTTTTAGAGAGAGAGTGAAAGAAAGAGGGAAAGAGAACGTTTAGAGAGAGAGCAAGTTAAAGAGAAAAAGAGAGGGACATAGTGAGAAATACGGAGAGAAGTTTTAGCAAGTGAGATAGAGAGAGAGAGAGAGAGTGGGAGAAGTTTGATAGAGAGGGAGAGACAAAAGTTTTGAAGAGAGTTTTAGACAACGAGAGATAGAACGAAGTTTTAGAGAGAGAGTAAGAGAAGGTTCAGTGAGAGTGATAGAGAGAGAATGAGAGAATGAGAGGTTTTAGAGAGAGAAAGTGTGAGCAAGAGAGAGAGAGAGATAGAGAGAAAGAGATGTTTTAGAGAGAGGAAGTGGGATAAAGAAAACTTTTAGAGAGAGAAAGAAAAAGAGTGAAAGATAGAGATTGAGTGAGAGAGAAAGGGGGGGAGAGAGAGATGTTTTAAAGATAGTGAGAGAGAAGTTTTAGGGAGACAGAGAGAGGCAAAGGTTTTAAAAAGAATGAGAGGGAAGTTTTGGTAAGAGAGAAAAAGAGAAGTTGTAGAGGGTGAGAGAGAGAAAGAGTGAGAGATTAATGTTTTACAGAGTGAATGAGAGAGAGAAAGAGAGAAAGTCAAATTTTAAAAATAGAAAGAGAGTGGGTGAGAGAGAGATAAGTTTTAGAGAGTAAGTCTGGTAGAGAGAGATAGAGAAGTTTCAGAGAGAGAGAGATAAAGAAGTTTTAAGGAGAGCAAAACAGAGTGAGTGAAAGAGAAATGGGTAGACAAGGACAAAGAGATAGAGAGTGTTTTGGGGTCAGAGCAAGAGAGATAGTGAGAGAGGGCATTGGGGTAGAAAGAGAGTGAGTGAGAGACAGTTACAGAGAAAGAGAGAGAGAAGAATGTTAGGGGGAGGAAGAGAGAGAAAGGGAGAGGGGGGAGAAGGAGAGAGAGGCATAAGGAGAGAGGGAGACAGAGAGAGAGTGTGTTATGGAGTGGAAGACACAGAGAGAAAAAGAGGCTGATAGAAGTTTTAGGGAAAGAAAGAGAGTGAATGAGGGGAGAGAAAGAGAGAGAGAGAGAAGATTTAGGGAGAGTGGGGAAGAGAGAGAGGGAGAAGTTTTACAAAGAGAAAGAGAGAGTGAGAGAAGTTTGAGAGAGAGAGATATGTTGGTAGAAAAGAGAGGGAAGTTTTAGAAAGAGAGAGAGAGAGGGAGGCAAGTTTTAGAAAGAAAGACAGAGATAGAGAAGTTTTAGAGAGAGAGAAAAAGTGAGAGAGAGACAGAGACAATGAGAGAGAGAATGTTGGGGGAAGAGTGAGAGATGAGTTGGAGAGAGATAGAGGCTTGTTAGGTAGAGAGTATTGTAGAGAGAGAGAGAGAGAGAGACAAAGAGAGGGAGAGACAGGTAGAAAAAGAGAGAGTGAGAAAGAGGAAGAAAGAGAGAAACTCTATGTGTTGAAAGAGAGAGAGTGAGAAGTTTTAGAGGGAGAAAGTGAATGAATGAGAGAGAGAAAGAAGTTTTGGAGAGTGAGTGAGAAACAAAGAAAGAAAAGTTTTAGGAACAAAGAGAAAGTGGGAAAGAGAAGTTTCAGAGAGAGTGAAAAATTCTAAATATAGAAAGACAGATGTTTTAGAGAGAAAGTGAGAGAAGTCTAAATAGAGAGAGAAGTTTTAGAGAGAGAAGGACATCTTGGACATAGAGAGAGAGAGTAGAGGGAACGAGAGAGAGAGAGAGAAGTTTTAGACAGAAAGAGAAAGCAAGAAAAGTTTTAATGAAATAGAGACAAGTTTTTGAGAGAGAGACAGAGGAACAGTGTGTGTGTGTGTGTGTTTATGTGTTGGAGAGAGAGACAGAGAGATAGAGGGAGAGAAAGAGTAACAAAGAGGGGGGAAGACAAACTATGCATTAGGGATAGAGAGGGAGAGATTGACATATTCGAAAGGGAGAGAGAGCAATAGATAGAGAGTGTTGGAAAGCGATAGTGTGTGTATCTTGGGAAGAGAGAGAGGGCATTGGGGAGAGAGAGAGAAAAGTTTTAAAGAGAGAGAGATAAATAGCAATGGAGAAAGAGAGATGAATGTTGGGTGAGAGAGAGACATAAAGAGAGGGAAGGAGAGAGAAAATTTTGGTGTGAGAGAGAGACATAGAGAGAGAGGGAGGGAGAGAGAGAGCATGTTGGGCTGAGAGATAGAGAGAAGTTTTAGAAAGTGAGGGAGAGAGAGGTTAAGAGTGAGAGAGAAGTTTTGTGGAGAGAGAAGTTTTTGCAAAAGAAAGAGAGATAAAGAGAAAAAGAGAGGTGGTGAGAGAGAGAGGGAAAGTGTAACAAAGAGGAAAAGGGATAGAATTTTCAGAGAGAAGAAAGAGTGAAAGAGCCTTTAGAGAGAGAAAAGGAGTGAGGGAGAGTGAGAGACACACACAAAGAGAGAGTGTGTGACAACAGGTTTAAAGATAGAGAATTAGAGAGAGAAGTTTTACAAAGAGAAAGAGAGTGAGAGAAGTTTTAGAGAGAGAGAGTGATTGAGACAGATGTGTTGGTGAGAAAGAGAGGGGAAAGTTTTAGAAAGATAGGAAGAGGGAGGTAATTTTTAGAACAAAAGACAAAGATAAAAAAGTATTAGAGAGCAAGAAAGTGAGAGACAAAGAGAAAAAGACAGGGAGAGAGAACAAGAGTTGGGGAGACAGTGATAGATATAGTGAGAGAAGGAGAAAGAGAATGGTGGGGGGAGAGAGGGAGGGAGAGCAAAGAGAGACTATGTGAGGGTGTGTTAGGGAGAGAGAGAAGGAGAAGTTTTAGAGGGAGAAAGAGAGTGAATGAGTGAGAGAAAGAAGTTTGAGAATGAGTGAGAAATAGAGAATGAAGTTTTAGGGACAAAAAGGAGGAAAGAAAAGTTTCAGAGAGAGAGAGTGAGAGAGAAATTATAGATAGATAGAGAGAGATAGAAGTTGTAGAGAGAAAGCTAGAAAAGTTTCAAATAGAGAGAGATGGTTTAGGGAGAGAGGGGAGGGAACAAGAGAGAGAGACATTTTAGACAAAAACAGAAAGCAAGAGAAGTTTGAAATAGAGAGAGAAGTTTTGGAGAGAGAGATAGAGGGAGAGTGAGTGTGATTGTGTTGGGGAGAGAGAGAAAGAGAAGGGGAGAGAAAGAAAGAGAAGGATAGAGTTCAAAAAAGAGGGAGAGTGAGTGGGAGAAAGGGCAAAAGAGGTTTGTTGAGCATAGAGAGGGAGAGAGAAACATGTTGGAAAGAGAGAGACAGTGAGAGAGAGTGTGTGTGTGTTTTGAAAAGAGAGTGTGTGTTGGGGTCAGAGTGAGAGAGATAGTGAGAGAGGGTATTGGAGAGAGGGAGAGTGTGTGTTGGGGTCAGAGTGAGAGAGATAGTGAGAGAGGGTATTGGAGAGAGGGAGAGTGTGTGTTGGGGTCAGGGTGAGAGAGAGATAGAAGTTGTAAGAGTCAAAGAGAAATTTTAGACACAGAGAGAGAGAGAGAGAGAAGTTTTAGAGAGAGAGTGTGAGTTGACCATCAAAAGATAGAGTATGAGTTAGAGAGGAGGAGAAGGACATAGAGAGAAATAGAGAGAGAGAGAGAGCTAAAATGAAAGAGTTAGAGAGAGAAAAAGAGGGAAAAGTTTGATAGAGAGAAGTCTAGGACAAAGAGAGAGTGACAGAGAGAGAATGAAAAAAAGAAAAATTTTAAAGAGAGAAAGTCTGAGTGAGAGAGAGAGAGAGAGAGAGAGAAGGAGAGGGACATAAAGTGAAAGAGATGTTTTAGAGAGAGAGAGTGTGTGAGAAGTTTTAGAGAGGAGTGGGATTAAAAAAAGTTTTACAGAGAGAAAGAGATCGTTAGAGAAAGAAAAAAAGAGATTGAGTGTGAGAGAGAGGAAGAGTTAGAGACAATGAAATAGAGAGAAGTTGTAAAGAGACAAAAAGATAGAGAGATGTTTTAGAGAGAGAGAGGGAAGTTTTTGACAGAGAAAGTAAGAAAAGTTTTAGAGAGACAAACAGAGGTAGAGGTTTTAGAAAAAGAGAGGCAAGTTTTAGGGAGAGAGAAAGAGATGTTATAGAGGGAGGGAGTGAGAGAGAAGTAAAAGATTCAAATTTTAGAGTGAGTGAGACAGAGACTGAGAAAGAGAGAATGCCAAATTTTAGAGAGTGAGTGAGTGTGAGAGAGGGAGTTCATTAGGGAGAGGGAGGGAGGGAGACAGAGAGAGACATGGTGGAAAGAGAAAGAGTTAGAAAGAGAGAGAAAGGTGTTGGGGGGATAGAGAGAGACATAGGGGGAGAGGAAGAAAGAGAAATTTGGAGAGGGAGAGAGAGTGAGAGAATAAGAGAGACGACTTCAAGAGAGAACAAGAGAGAAAAATTTAACAAGGGAGGAGAGAGAGAAATAGAGGGAAGTTTTTGAGAGAGAGAGAGAGAGAGAGAAAATGAGAGAAAAATTTTAGTTAGCATAGAAGAGAAAGAGAGTGAGTGAGAGAGAGGGAGAGAGAGAGAGAAAGAAAGGATAAAGTTAGAGAGAGTGAGAGAAAGAGTGTGTGTGTGTGTGTGTTGTGGGACACAGAGTGAGAGTGAAAGAGAAATTTTAGACCTAGAGAGAGAGAGAGAAAGAGAGACAAATTAATAGAGAGAAGTTTTAGAGAAAGAGAAAAAAAGAGAGAGGGAGAGAGAGGAGAGAGAGTGTGTGAGAGAGAGGGGGAGGAGAAGTTTTAGAGAGTGTGTGTGAGTGAGTGAAGTTTTAGAGACATAGAGATACAGAGACTGGAAGAGAAAGAGAGAGAGTGAAATTTTGAGGGAGAAAGAGAAGTTTTAAAGAGAGTTGTTTTAGAGAGAGAAAGAGAGCAAGTGAGAGAGAGAAGATTTGAGACTGGGAGAATGAGGCAACGAGAGAACAGTTTTAAAGAGAGAAAAAGAGAAAGAAGATTGAGTAAGAGTAATTTTTGAGAGACAGAATTTTTAGAGAGAAAGAGAAAAAAGTTTTGGAGAGAGAGAAATAGAGTGGGTGAGAGTGACAGAGAGAGAGAGAGAGAGAGAGAGAGAGAGATTTTATTTTGGGGGAGAGAGAGACATAAAGAGAGATGAAGAGAAGTTTAAGAGGGAGGGGATGGGCAGAGAGCGAGAGAGTGAGAAAGGTAGAAGAATATTGGGGAGAGAGATGTAATGCAGCGAGAAAGAGAGAAGTTTTAGAGAATGTGTGTGTATTTGAGAGAGAGAGAAAGTGTGTGTGTGTGTGTGTGAGAAAAGGAGAGAGTCAGACTTGTTAAAGAGAGACATAGAGAGACATGTTCCAGAGAGAGAGAGAGAGAGAGAGAGAGAGATGTTGGGTAAAGGAGGAGAGTGAATTTTGGGGCTAGAGAGAGTGTGCTGGGGGGAGACAGAGAGAGAAAGGGAGAGAGAGATGGAAACTTTAGAGAGAGAGAGAGCATGAGAGTCAAAGAGAAATTTTAGACATAGAGAGAGATAGAGAGGGAATGAGAAGTTTTAGAGAGAGGGAGAAAGAGCTGGAAGTTTTAGAGAGAGACAAATGGATAGAGAGAGAGTGAGAGTGAGAGTGAAATTTTAGACATAGAGAGAGATGTTATAGAAAGAGCGGGAGAAGTTTTAGTGAAGAGAGAGAGAGGAAGAAAAATTTTAGAAAGAGGGAGAATGAGAGAGTGAGAGAAGTTTTAGAGAGGGGATGCGCAAGAGAAGTTTTAGAGAGAGAGTGCATTAGGGAGAGGGAGGGAGAGAGACAGAGAAAGAATGTGAAAAAGTTAGGTGTTTGGGGCAAAGAGTATTGTGGGGATATAGAGAGACATAGGGGGAGAGGGGGAGAGAGAAAGAGTTTTAGGGATGGAGAGAGAGTGAGAGAAATAGAGAGAAACAACTTCAAGAGGGAGAAATTTAACAGGTGGAAGAGAAAGAGAGAGACGAGTTCAAGACAAAGAGAGACGGAAGTTTTAGAGAGAGAGTGAGAGAAAAATTTTAGTTAGAGTAGGGGAGAAAGAGAGTGAGTGACAGAGAGACAAAGAGAGAGAGAAAGAGAGGATAAAGTTAGAGAAAGGGAGAGAAGGAGAGTGTGTGTGTGTGTGTGTGTTTGGAGAGAGAGAGAGATAGACATATTAATGAAGAGAAGTTTTAGAGAGAGGGGGAGAGAGTGTGTGCACAACAAAGAGAGGGGAGGAGAGGTTTTAGAGGGAGAGAGAGATGTTTAGAAAGAGTGAGAGAGAAGTTTTAGATAGAGAGAGAAAGAGAAGCTTTAAAGAGATAAACTTCGAGGTTTTAGAGAGAAAGAGAGGGAAGTTTGAAGGGAGAGAAGAAGAGTTGTTATAAAGGGTGAGAGAGAAAGAGCAAGAGATTCAAGTTTGAGACGGAGAGTGAGAGAGACAAAGAACGAGAGAAAGTCAAATTTTAGCGAGTGAGTGGCGGAGAGAGGGAGTATTAGGGGGGACACAGAGATTATTGGGGAGATAGAATAGTTTTAGAGAGAGTGAAAGAGAGAAAAGTTTTAAAGAGACAAAAAGAGAAGTTTTTGAGAGAGATGGAGAGAATATGAGAAAGAGAAAGAGAGAGAGGGAAGCTTTAAAGAGATAGAGGGAGAGAAGTTTTAGAGAGAGTGATAGAGCGAGACAGAAATTTTAGACACAAAGAGAGACACATAAGGAAAGGAAGGAGAAGTTTTAGAGAGGGAGAGAGAATGAGAGAGAGCAAAGTTTTAGAGAGGAAGAGAGAGGAGTTTTGAAGAGAAAGAGAAAGAGAAACAGTAGTTTTAAGTGGAGAGAGTAGTTTTAGAGTGAGAAAGTTTGTAATTGAGAGAAAGAGGGAGTAAGACTAGTTTTAGATAGAGAGAGGTTTCAGAGAGAGAGAGAGAGTGAGTCAAGGATGTTTTAAAAAGAGAGAGAAGTTTTAGATAGAATGGGAGAGAAAGAGAAAAAAGGAGCTTTGGAGAGAATGAGAACAAGAGAGACAGAGAAGTTTTAGAGAGAAGGGGGAGAGAGTGTGCGAGAGAGAGAGAGAGAGAGAGAGAGAGAGAGGAGGGGAAGTTTTAAACAGAGTGTGTATGAGTGAGAGAAGTTTTATAGATTGTGAGAGTGTGTAAATTTTAGAGGGAGAAAACAAGAAAAATGGAAGTTTAAAAAAGACTTATTTTAGAGAGAGAAACATTGCAAGTGAGAGAGAAACAAAGAGAGCAATTTTAGAAAGAGAGAGAAGATTCAAAGGAAGTGAGAGAGTAATTTGAGAGAGATAGAAGTTTTAGAGAGAAAGAAAGAGAAAGAGATTGACTGAGAGGGAGGAAGAGAGGCAAAGAGAGAGAGAGGGAGAGGTTTTAAAGTGGGAGAGAGAGATAAACATAGAGAGAGGCAAAGAGAGGAAAAGTTTTAGAGGGAGAGAGAAAGAGAGAAAAACAAATTTTAGAGAGAGAGACAAACAGACAAGAGAACTTTTAGAGAGAGAGTGTAAGAAGTTTTATAGAGGAAAAGAGAGAAAGAAGCAAAAGACAAGTTTTTGAGAGAGAGAGACTAAGAAGTTTTAGGGAGAGAAAGAGAGGGAAAGAGCAAAAGAGATTTCTTATAGAGAGAGTGAGAACTTTTACAGAGAAAGAGAGAGAAGTTTTAGAGAGAGAAAGAGACACATTGGGGTGAAAGGGAAAGGGAGTGAAGTTTTAGAGAGAGTGTGTATGAGAGAAATTTTAACAAACAAAGAGAGATGGAGAGCTATAGAGAGAGAAAGGGAAACTTTGGAGAGACAGACAAACATAGAGAGAGATAAAGAGAGAGAGTGAGAGAGAGAACTTTCAGAGAAAGGGGAGAGAGAGAAGAGAAGTTTTAGAGAGAGAGATGATGGAGTGAGAGAGAAAGGGAGAGAAGTTTTAGAGAGAATCTGAGAGAGAGAGTAAAAAGTTTTCAAGAGAGAAAGAGAGTGAGAGAAATAAATTTTAGGCAAAGAGACAAAGGGGGAGAGAGTGAGATAGAAGTTTTGGAGAGAGATATAGAGACATAGGGAGAGAGAAAGGGAGAGAGAGAACTTTTAGAGAGAGGGAGAGGGGGAGGGAGAGGAAGAGAAGATTTAGATAGAAAGAGAAGTTTTAGAGAGAGAGAACTTGGTTTGAGCAAGAGAGAAAGAGGGAGAGGAGTTTTGAAGAGAGATATAGATAAGTTTTAGGCAAAAATAGTAGTTTTAGAGAGAGAAAGTTAGTAAATGAAAGAAAAAGGGAGAGACATGCTTTAGATAAAGAGAGGTTTCTGTGAGAGAGGGAGAGAGAGAGAGAGAGAGAGGGAGGGAGAGAGTGAGTGAGACATAGAGAGAGTGAGAGAACTTTTAGAGAGAGTGGGAGAGAATGAGAGAAATAGAAGTTTTAGAGAGAGAAAGAGAGTAAGAGAGAGAATGGGAGGGAGAGAAGTTTTAGTGAGAGATTAGAGAGAGATAGAGAAAGAGATCTTTAGAGAGAGAAGTTTCAATGAGAGCAGAAGAGAGAGATAGAAAAAGAGAGTTTGAGTTAAAGAGAGAGGGAGAGGGATATAGAGAGAGAAAAATGCAAAATGTGAGAGTTAGAGAGAAAAAGAGGTGTATGTTTGAGAGACAGGGAGATAGACAGAGAATTTAGAGAGAGAGGGGGGAGTGAGAGAAATTTTGGAGAGAGTGACAGATAGAGAATGAGAGAAAGAAAAGTTTTAGAAAGTGAAAGAGTACAAGTGAGTGGGAGAAAGAGAAGAGAGGGACATAAAGACAAAGAGATGCTTTAGAGAGAGACAAAGAGAGAGAGTGTAACAGAAGTTTTAGAGAGAGGGAGTGGGATAAAAAAGAGTTTTAGAGAGAGGAGGAAAGATAGGTGGAGAGGTTTTAGAGAGAAAGAAAGAGATTGCATATGAGAGAGAGGAAGAAAAAGAGATAAAGAAATAGAAAAGTTTTAAAGAGTCAGAAGAAAAAAAGAGAGATGTTTTAGAGAGAGTAAGAGAGAAGTTTTAGACACAGACAAAGAAAGAGATGTTTTAGAAAAAAAGAGAGGGAAGTTTTGGGAAAAGAGAAGGAGATGTTATAGAGGGTGAGAGTGTGAAAGAGCGAAAGATTCAAGTTTTTGAGAGTGAGTCAAAGAGAGATTGAGAAAGACAGAAACCCAATTTTAGAGAGAGACATCGAGAAGAGGGAGGGAGAGAGACATGGTAGAAAGAGAAAGAGAGAGAAATTTGGGGAGGGAGAAAGAGTGAGAGAAACAGAGAGAGACAACTTTGAGAGAGAGAAATTCATCGGGGGGAAGAGAGTGAAAGAGAAATAGAGAGACATGTTTGAGATAGAGTAAGAGAGGGAAGTTTTTGAGAAAGAGAGTGAGAGAACAATTTTAGTTAGAGAAGAGAGAAAGAGTGAGTGTGAGAGAGGGAAAGAGAGAGAGAGGCAGAGAGAAAGAGAGGAAAAAGTTAGAGAGGGAGAAAAAGAGTGTGTGTTTGTGTGTGTGTGTTGCGGGACATACAGAGTAAGAGTGAAAAAGAAATTTTAGACTAAGAGAGAGAGAGAGAGAGAGACTGATAGACAGTCAGATTAATAGAGAGAAGTTTTTCACAGAGAGAGAAAGAGAGGGTTGGAGAGAGAGATGTTTAGAGAGAGTGAGAGAGAAGTTTTAGATAGATAGACAGATATAGAGGTTTTAGAGAGAAAGAGAGGGAAGTTTTGGGGAGAGAGAGAAAGAGCAAGACAAGTTTTAGAAAGTGAGTGAGAGAGAGGAAGAGAAAGTCAAATTTTAGAGAGTAAGTTAGAGAGAGAGTGTTGGGAAGACGTCAAGATAGAGACAGAAAGAGATGTTTTGGAGAGAAAAAGTGTGAGAAAGAGAGAGAGAGAGAGAGAGAGAGGTGTTAGAGGACATAGAGAAAGAGTTTTGGGGAGACAGAGAGAGATACAGGGTAGAGAGAGTTGGGGATAGGGGAAGAGAGAAAGAGAGAGAAATTTGAGGAAGAAGAGAGAGGGAGAGAAATAGAGAGAGATGTCTTCAAGAGAAAACAAGAGAAGGAAATTTACAAGAGAGAGAAATAGAGACATGTTCGAGAGAAAGTGAGAGAAATTTTAGTTAGAGAGAGAAAGAGAGAGAGTGAGATGGAGAAAGAGAGAAAGAGAGAAGGAGAGGAAGAAGTAGTAGAGGGAAGGAGAGAAAGGGAGGGAGGGAGGGGGAGATAGAGAGATAGGGAGAGAAGTTTAAGAGAGAATGAGAGAGTGCAAGAGAAAAGTTCTCAGGAGAGAAAGAGATTAAGAAAGAGAAATTTTAGGCAAAGAAACAAAGGGAGAGAAAGAAAGACCAAGACAAAAGTTTTGGAGAGAGAGATACAGGCATAGGGAGAGAGAAAGAGAGAGTGAGAGAAGTTTTAGAGAGAGGGAAGGGAGAGAGAGAAGTTTTAGATAGAGTAAGAAAGAGAGAGAGAGAGTTTTGGAGAGACATAGAGAAGTTTTAAGCAGAGAGAGTAAATGAGAGAAATAGGGAGAGAGAGAGAGGGAAAAATAAGTTTTAAATAGAGAGAGATTTTAGCAATAGAGAGGGGGAGAAACACAAAGAGAGAAGTTTTAGAGAGAGGGAGAAAGAGAGAGATAGCAAGAGAAGCTTTAGAGAGAAAAAGACAAGTTTTAGAAAGAGAGAGGGGTAGAGTGAGAGCAAGAGAAGCTTTAGAGAGAAACAAACATAGAGAGAAAAGGGGAGAGAGAGAGAAGAAAAGTTATAGAATGAGAGAGAGGCATTGGAGAGAGAGAAAGGGAGGGGAGTTTTAGAGATAATGTGAGAGCAATAAGAGTTTTCGAAAAAATGAGAAGTTTCAAAAAGAGAGTATGTGTGTGTTGAGAGAGAGAGTGAGAGAGTGAGCATGTGTGCGAAAGAGAAGTTTTAGAAAGAAAGAGAAAGGGAGAGAGTGGGAGAGAGAAAGTAGTATTAGAGAGATGAAAAGAGAAGTTTTGAGAGAGACTGAGAGAAGGAGAGGGAGGGAGGGAGCGAGAAAAAGAAGTTTTAAGAGAGGGAGAAAATGAGGGTGAGAGTGAGAGGAGTTTTAAAGAGAAAGAGTAGTTTTAAGTAGAGAGAGTAGATTTAGAGTGAGAAAGTCAGTAAATGAGAGAAAGAGGAAGAAAGTAAGAAAGAGAAGTTTTAGATAGAGAGGGGTTTTAGAGACTGAGAGAGTGAGTCAGAGATGTTTTAGAAAGAGAGAAAGAGAAGTTTTAGATAGAGAAGGAAAGAAAGAGAGAAATATGAGTTTTAGAGAGAGAAAGTAAGAGAGTGGGAAAGATTGAGAGAATGCAAAGCTTTCGAAGACACACAAAGAGAGAAAGAGGACGGGAAGTTTAGAGAGGGAGTGTGTGTGTGTGAGTGAGAGAAGTTTTAAAGGCAGAAAAAAAGAGAGATAAAGAGTGAGAGTGAAATTTTAGATGGAGAAAGAAAGAGAAAGAGAAGTTTAAAAGAGAGAGGGTTATTTTAGAGAGAGAAAGAAAGCGAGTGAGAGAGAGGAAGAAGATTTTAAGAGAGAGAATTTTTAAAGATAGACTAAGAGAGAGAGAGAGACAAAGAGAGAGAAGATTTAAAAAGAGTGAGACGTAATTTTAGAGAAACAAAAGTTTTAGAGAGAAAGAGAGTGTGTGAGAGGCGGGAGAGAGAGAGAAAGAAAGAGAGAAAGAGCAAGAGAGAGAGAAAAGATTTGGAGACACAGAGAAAGAGATGGAGACAAGAGAGAGAGAGAGAGAGACAAAGATAGGAAGAAGTTTTTAAGGGAGGGAGGGGTAGGGAGGGAGAGAGAGACAAAGAGAAGTTTTAGGGGGAGAGAGAGGGAAAGAGCAAAAGAGAACTTTTAGAGCAAGAGTGAGAAGTTTTACAGAGAGAAAGAGAGAAAGTTTTAGAGAGAGATAGAGACATGTTGGGAAGAGAGGGAAAGAGAGTGAAGTTTTATAGAGAGAGTATATGTGTGAAAGAGAGAAATTTTAGACAAACAAAGAGAGAGGAATAGCCAAAGAGAGAGAAAGGGAGGCTTTACAAAGAGAGGCAAACAAGCAGACATAAAGAAAGACAAAGAGAGAGAGAGTGAGAGAGAGAGAGAGAGAGAGAGAAGAGAAGAGACATTTTAGAGAGAGGGAGAGAGGTGATGGAGAGAGAGAAAGGGAGAGAAGTTTTACAGAGAATGAGGGAGAGAGAGTGAGAAGTTCGTAGGAGAGAAAGAGTGTGAGATAGAAATTTTAGACAAAGAGACAAAGGGGAGAGAGAGTGAGTGACATAGAAGCTTTGGAGAAAGAAATAGCGACATAGGGACAGAGAAAGAGAGAGTAAGAGAAGTTTTAGAGGAGGGAGAAGGGGAGATGGAGAAAGAGAGAGAGAGAAGATTTAATAGAGAGAGTGAATGAGGAGTTTTGGAGAGAGATATAGAGAAGTTTCAGGTAGGGAGAGTAGTTTTAAAGAGAGAAAGTGAGCAAAGGAGAGAAAAAGGGAGAGAGAGTGAGTGAGAAAGGGTGAGACAGGGAGATAAGTTTTAGATAGAGAGTGTGTGTATTTTGAAAAGAGAGAGGAAAAGACATTTTGGGGGGAGAGAGAGTAAGTGTGTGCATGCATGGTTGGGAGAGTGAGGAGAGAGAGTGATAGAGTGAGAAAGGAAGAGAAAGTGTTGGTGAGAGAGAGAAAGGGAGAGATAGAGAGAGAAGTTTTAGAGAGAGGCATGTGTATTTGAGAGAGAGAGTAGTTTTAGAGAGAGGTGTGTATATTTGAGAGAGAAAGGAAAAGACATGTTGGGGAGAGAGAGAGTAAGTGTGTGCATGCATGGTTGGGAGAGTGAGGGGAGAGAGAGTAAGTGTGTGCATGCATGGTTGGAAGAGTGAGGGGAGAGAGATTGATAGAGTGAGAAAGGAAGAGAAAGTGTTGGGGAGAGAGAGAAAGGGAGAGATAGAGAGAGGCATGTGTATTTGAGAGAGGGAGGAAAAGACATGTTGGGAAGAGAGAGAGTAAGTGTGTACATGCATAGTTGGGAGAGTGAGGGGAGAGAGAGTGATAGAGTGAGAAAGGAAGAGAAAGTGTTGGGAGAGAGAGAAAGGGAGAGATAGAGAGAGAAGTTTTAGAGAGAGGCATGTGTATTTGAAAGAGAGAGTAGGAGAAAGAGACATGTTGGGACGAGAGAGAGAGTTTGTATTGGGGGAAGAGAGAGTAAGTGTGTGTGTGTGTGTCTAAGAGAAGGAGAGGCACAGAGAGAGCATTAAAGAGTGAGAAAGAGAGAGAGTGAGAGAGACTTGTTAGAGAGAAACACAAAGAGAGACATGTTCCAAAGAGAGGGAGATGCTAGGGGAGAGAGAGACACAAAGAGAGATGTGTTCCAAAGAGAAAGAGAGAGAGATGCAGGGCAGAGAAAGATAGAGTGAATTTTCGGGCCATAGAGACCATGTTTGGGGGGAGACACAGGGAGAGAGATAAAGCGAGGGAGAGATGGAGACAGAGGAAGAAGGAAAGAGAGAGAGAAAGAGAGTGGGAAAGGAGGGAGGGAGAGAAAGAGAGAGAGAGAGAAAGTGAGTGTTGCGGGCAAGAGAGAGAGACAAAAGCTTTAGAGAGAGTGTGAGATTCAAAGAGAAATTTCAAACATAGAGAAAAAGAGACGAAGAGATAGGGAGAAAGAGAGAGAGAGCTGGACAAAAGTTTTGTAAAAAGAGATAGAGACATAGGGATAGAGAATAAGAGAAGTTTTAGAAACAACGCGAGGGGTGAGGAGAGAGAGAAGATTTAGATAGAGAGAGAAAGAGAACCTGGTTTGATGTGATAAAGGGATAAGAGGAGTTTTGGAGAGAGAGATAGTAATTTTAGAGAGAGAGGGGGAGAGAGAAAATGAGAGAAAATTTAAAGAGAGAGTAATTTTCAAGAGATAGAAATTTTAGAAAAAAAAGAGCAAATAAGGAAGATGAGAGAGACAGAGAGATAAAGAGAGAGAGATAGAAATAGAGCACGAGAGAGAGACATAAAGAGAAATTTTAGAGTGAGAGAGAGAGAGAGACAAAGAGAAAAAAATTTGTGGAAGAGATAAAAAAAGAAAGACAAGTTTCAGAGAGAGAAAGAGAGACTAAGAGAAGTTTTGGGGAGAGAAAGAGGGAGAAAGAGAAAAAAGAGAGTGTGAGAAGTTTTATAGAGAAAGAGAGAGAGAAAGAAGGAAAGACGAGTTTTGAGAGAAAGAGACCAAGAAGTCTTAAGGAGAGAAAGAGAAAGGAAGAGCAAAAGAGATCTTTTAGAGAGAGTGAAAACTTTAACAAGAAAAAGAGAGAAGTTTTAGAAAGAGAAAAAGACATGTTAAGGAGAAAGAGAAAAGTGAAAGTTTTGGAGAGAGAATGTAAGAGAAACTGAGAGAGGGAGAGATATAGAGAGAGAAAGGGAAACTTTGGAAAGACAAAGAGACAGGCAAACATAGAGGTAAAGAGAGAGTAAGCGAGAGAAAACTTTCAAAGTAAGGGGGAGAGAGAGGAGAAGTTTTAAAGAGAGATGATGAAGTGAGAGAGAAAGGGAGAAAAGTTTTAGAGAGAAACAGAGAGAGCAAGAAGTTTTCAGGAGAGAGAGTGAGCAAGAGAATATGAGATAAAAGTTTCAAAGAGATAAAGACATAAGGAGAGAGAAAGAGAGAGTGAGAGAACTTTTAAAAAGAGGGAGAAAGGGAGGGAGAGAATGAGAAGATTTATATAGAGAGAAAGAGAATTTGGTTCAGCCGAGAGAAAAAGAGTGAGAGGAGTTTTGGAAAGAGATATAGAGAAGTTTTGAACAAATAGAGTAGGTTAGAAAGAGAAACTGAGTAAATGAGAGAAAAAGGAAGAGAGAGGAAAAGAAAAGTTTTAGAAATAGAAATAGGTTTTAGTAAGAAGGTAAAAGTTTTAGAGACACAAAGAGAGAAATTTTGGAGTGAGAAGGAGAAAGAAAGAGACAAAAGCTTAGAGAGAGAAGTTCTAGAAATAGAGAGTGTGAGAGGAGTTTTCAAGAGAAAGTATTTTTAAAAAGAGAAAGTTAGTAAATAAGAGAGAGGGGAGAGAGGGAGAGAAAGATATTTTAGATAGAGAAAAGTTTCAGTGAGAAAGGAAACAAGTTTTAGAGGCACAAAGAGAGAAAGAGAGAGGGAGAGAAAAGTTTTAGAGAGTGGAAGGAAAAAAAAGAAATAGAAGTTTTAGATAGAGAAAGAGAGTAAGAAAAGTTTCAATGAGAGCATCAGAGACAAATAGAGAAAGAGATGTTTTGAAGAGAGAAGAGAGAGAGCAAGAGAGTGTGTTAGGGAGAGGGAGAGAGAGAGAAAAGCAAAGCAGAGAGAAGTTTTAGAGAGTGAGTGTGTATTTCACAAAAAGAGAGGGAGAAAGAAAAAGACATGTTAGGGGAAGAGAGAGTGAGTGTGTATATATTTGGGGGTAAAGAAAGAGAGAAACAAAGCTAGGGAGTGCAGGGGGACAGAGAGACTTGTTAGAGAGAGACACAAAGAGAGGTGTTCCAAAGAGACAGAGAGATGTTGGGGGATGAAAGAAAGAAAGAGAGAGAGAAAGATGTTGGACAGAGAAAGAGTGAATTTTAGGGCCCAAGAAAGCATGTTGGGAGGACACAGAGAGAGAGAGAGAGAGAGAGAGAGATAAGGGAGAGCAAGATGAAGACAAAGGGAGAAAGAAAGAGAGCGAGATAGGAAGGGAGGGGGAGAGAGTGTGAGTCAAAGAGAAATTTTAGACATAAAGAGAGAGAGAGAGAGAGAGAACGTCTAGATGAAGGGAGGGATAGAAAGATAGAAGTTTTAGAGAGAGACACAGAGAGAGTGAGAGTGAAAGAGAAATTTTAGACAAAAACAGAGAGAGAGAGAGAGAGAGAGCAAGAGAGATAGAGAGAACAAAATGTTTGAGAGTAATAGTGAGTGAGAGAGAGAGAGTGAAAGGGAAAGAGTGTGTTAAGGAGAAAGAGAAAGGGAGAGATAGAGAAAAAAAAAATTCTAGAGCGTGTCTTTTAGAGAGAGAGAGTTTGTATTGGGAGGAGAGAGAAAGAGAAAGAGAGGAAGTGAGTTAGAGAGTGCAAAAGGCAGAAACTGTTAGGGCTAGAGAGAGAGACTTCTTGGAGAGAGACACAAAGAGTGACATGTTTCAAAGAGAGAGAGACATGTTGGGAGGGAGGGAGGGAGAGAGAAAGCAATAACAAGAAAGTAATAAGTGATCTACCCTAAAATTTGTTATATTTTTTTTAGTTTTCTAGAATAAAGATACTAATAAGAAATATTTAAAAGAACAATAAATAAAACTAAAAGAATCTAATGGGAAATAGAAAAAGAATACTTTAAAATTAAGTTTTACAACCCAAACAAAAATTAAAGAAAAATAAAAAATAAATATAAAAGAGAAACAAAATTAAGAGAAAATGAAAAAAAAAAAAAACCAACTCCGATTGCTTCTATGTAGCTTACAATCTAAAAACTTGAAGTCCCAAAATTACCTTCAAAAGAAAAGAATCAAAGTTAGCAAAAAGGACCTTTAATAACGCCAACTAAAAACAAGAACTCTTTTTTTTTTTTTTTACAAATAATAAAGATGCCAACCAAAATTAAATATAACAATAGGAATTTAAAGAAATCAAAGAAAAGACAAACAAAACTAATGACAACCCTAAATTAGAAATAGCCTAATTTGTATTAATATTAGCCTATGTAAGGCAAATTCCCTACAACAGCATTAAAAACTTGATGTGGAATTAGTTACACTAATATTCTTAAGTGCAAGTACACACTATTAGATATACTAAAGCAATATTCCTAAGATGTCAAACCTATAAAGATGTGGCTAATAATCTAACCACTAAAATTGTCTCAGGCTAAAATTTATTTGGGAAGTTAGAAATATGTAAAATAAACAATCTAAACAAAAAATGTAGAACTAAACTATCTAGCTAAAAAGATTACAATAATGTTCTTTTAACAAATTAAAAGACTAAGGATTTCACAATTTCATTAACAATCCTAATCAACTAATAATCTTACTATTTTTTAACCTTAAAGACTACCAATCAATGCACTTTTATACGTAATCCTTTATTCCTAAAGTGATTAAGTTTACCCCTGCATCTAATCGATTAGATGCGTATATCAATAGAATTAAGAAACGCATGAAGCTTGGGCATATAAAACATTGCACCTATAGTTAGGGACATTTTACGTAATTAAACCTAGAGTAAGGTTATCTATTTCTAGTATCACTTAACTTTTTTTTAAATCTAATTAGTTGATTAAGTTAATTAAATTCATTAAGCTTAAAGTAAAAAAAAAAAATCTTTAGGTCAAGAATAGAAAAAACAACTAATTTACCAACTATTCATGTCAGCTCAAATGCTAATCCCTAACAAAGATTTAGCCACACATAATCATAAAATTCAAATCAAGATTTAAATATATACAAGTTGCCATGTAATCAAAATCTTGAAAAGAATTAAAGAAATTAAGAAGAACAAGAATAATAACAAAGATACAAAACAAGAATTAAAGAAATCTAATTTTAAGGTATCTATTCCTAGACTCTCTTGAACAAGGTCTCTTTTCTCCTTAGATCACACTTTCAAGCCTGCAAGAACATGTTTAGCCTAAGATTCAAGTGTAGATCATTTTCTTGTATTCAAGATTCTGTTGCCACGCTTAGATCCTTATCAAGATGTGCTACACTCTTGGTTTCTTCACCAAGATTTACCTCCAAGATGTGTTACCCCTCTCTCTGAGTTAGAAAATATGCTTTTACAACTACTAAGTACCACAAACTCACCCCAAACCCATGGATCACTAAAAATGAGTTTGATCCAGAACTTTTGAATCTATGTTAGACATTGCAATGTAATTTTGGAATGGAGGATTACTAAATTTAGGCTTGTAGCCCTTTTACTTTTTGTAACTAAAGCCAAATGGACCTTAAATTAGCAAAAAAAGCACAACTCCATAACATCTTACACTCATTTCTACACCAAAAACTTCATGCAATAGAGAAAGAAAGCTTCCAAGTTGGGAAGAAACATTGAATGGTCCATAAAAATACCAGACTAACTCCATAATTGATGAGCTCATAAGCAACACCACAATGCAATAAGAGGTGACTACTTATTCAGATCTTTGGTAATAAATCACACCAAGAAGTAATGAGCAAGCAAATGGGTAAAATTCAAATTCAATTGAACTTACTTACATTTAAGACTACTTAATTGTTTTAATCAAATTGCAAACTGTAAGGGGGCAATCTTAATTTTGATAAATATACTTATATAGCGTCTTAACTAGATGATATGATGGTGTAAAAAAACCATAACGAGGCATATCAAGCAATGCCCTTACTTATGTGAATAGGCACTAAGGTTTTAAATGTAATACTAGAAAATGGAATCCAAACAAGAAAAGAAAAAGATTAGAATGACTTTCTTTTGGTAGACTAATGACTTTTTCAAACTACATCTTAAATCACCTTATGCGAACACTTAAAATATTTAACCCAGAATAATGAACAAAAGAACAAATGATCAAAATTGTGACTGGTTGCAGCTACATCTAGGTAAGATGACAACAACATCAGTAACAAAAGAAAAATCAATATCATTCTATAATGCATTAGGGAATGTCAATAGCCATCAATGTAAGAAATATTTATGCAACATTAAATAGTGATGCATCCCAAATAGAATAGATTCAATTTCACAAAGGGCATCTTCAAAACAAGCTAAGATTATACAGCATAGCAAATAATAAAGCTTCAAAGATAACAATCTACTAAATTTGTTACTCATCATATTGCTCTATTGTAAAATTAAATGCTAATGGATATAGCATTGCAAAAATCTCATGCAATTAAATGTTGAAGATATAAGCATAGCCCACAAGAAAGACAATGCATACATGACCAACCTTAATTTGTCCTTTATTTAGAATTGTAAACCACATGAATGTCACAAATCACAGATTACTACAACCTGTCAAGTTGCAAGCAGATAGAATATAAAAGCAAAGAAAATCATCCCACATTAAAGGAATGATAAAACAAAACATGAAAATAACACCTATAATGTGCATAAATGCCTCGATGATGAGAACAATGTATCAAGAAAGGCACAAGTACCTTGATGGTAGATTTTGATTAATCAATTGCTCAGTAGGGTAAGATATGATCAAAATATGCAAGCATACAAATCAAGGAGAATAAATATTAGTAATCCAAAATTGTTATTTAACTCAAGAAATTGTATAACTGTGACTAACCTCTAGTACATATCTGAGTAATGTTATACCAACACCCATGCTTATTAACTTCAACACCTTCTTCATATAGCAAATTGGATCTAAGAAACATGAAAAAGAATAATATTGTTATTATTAATATTCTTATTATTATCATTATTATGAAATGAAAAACATTGAACACAAAATGTTGTCTAGTCGTATTAGATCAGGTCAAGTCAACCAAAAGCAAAAAAGAAACATAACATTATGCATAGGTAATGCCAAATAAATACAAAATGGGCTAGTGGTACTAACGTAATTGCAAGACAATATATCAACCTTCTGCAACTTCTAATATGGAACCACTTCTATCCCTCTATTCCAAATATCCTAGACTGCCCTCTAAGTGACATTACCAACCTAGTAACTATGATATGGAATTAGAAAATAATACTCTTTTTATGGTCAATTAGATTTTCCAATTCCAGTACACACAATGAACCTTTAATGTTTTCTCAGAGTCTAAATAAAAATTAAAAAAAGACAATTCCAAAGATGTAGATCCTACTAAGAATTTAATGCACCTTAAAAGATCAGTTCAAAACTCAAGCAAAGTATATTTCCAAACCTAAAGTAGAATATATACTGAAATATTAAAATTCAAGTAGGCATAAAAAAATTTTATGAGAAGAGCCTCTCTTCTAATATAACATTCTTGGACAAGCCAAACTAAACCTTCCATGTTAGAACTAAGCATTGCAGTGTAATATGGAACAATATCATAAATTGCAACCACATGATATCAGTAGATCACAACCCAAGTTCAAAACTTATACTTCTCTTTCTCCACTACAAGGTCAACTTGTGATGAGGTAGTCAACCAATATATTATATCAAAGAACCATAAACTGTTTTGTGAAGCATAAAAACAAAATGGATAATAATCCTCAAACATAATTTTGGACACATCATCCTCACTTTATGTGGGACCCCACAAATGGTGTGCATCCCACACCATATGATGTGACACTTGCACCATCTGAGGATTCCAGCATGATTATGTAAAAATGGTATATCCAAAATTATATGCAAATAGTGTCACCAAAACAATATATCACAGTTAAACCAACACAAAACAGGAAGCAAACAATAATTGTTACTCAAGCTTGGAAACTTTCAACACCAAAAACTAGACACCTTGCATTTGTGATGATTTCAATTCCAACACGATCAATTAGCAGTAAAAGAAAGACATAAAATAAAGCTGAGACAACGCTATCTTGTTGTGTGATGATAGTATCAAGTGAAAAATATGTTTATTGGCATAGGAGATGCACCCATTGGACAAATCAGCACTCCTAAGTCACCACTTTCTTCATTAGCCACCTTTTCAACTAGACATTGTTCAGCTAGTGCATTCTTAATATCAATAAACATGGTCTTCTCCAACAATACCTCCCACACACAATACAGTAGTTTCATGTGGCCAAAAATGGTTTCTGATCACTAACGCAACAAACCAATGCACAACCCAACCTAATTTTAGATAGCCCAACTCCAGACCAGTCAATTTTTACACTCAATCACACCAAATTGCAGCCACCCAAGTCACTAACGCATAAAATTACAGTCAAACGAACACAACTGGAGCTACCCACTCACAGTCACGTCCCAACACAACAACCAACCACAAGATTGCACCCCCTAGATCAATTTTGCAACAAGCTCAAGTTGTAGGCCAAAAGATCTCCAAATGCAACACCCTAGATCGCAAACCTCATGCCAAACACGACTCAATGTCGCAGCCCCATCTAAGAGTCATGGCATTCCCAGCCATACAAAGGAAGGGAAGGAGAAATGCCATGGTTCAATTAGCAAAGGAAAATTTTAAGGTTATGGATAGAGTTCCTAGATCAAGGTTAGGGCTTTAGTAATTTGAGGTTTTAAGCTTTGAGGAGGAGTAGAAACTAGATAAAATAGTACGAAAATAGTTATTTTAGCACTTCACAAGTAAAGACAACTCTAAATGTATAAAGACTAAATAAAGATAAGCAACAAGGGTTACAAAACTATGTTGGTTGTTACTAAAACCTAGCTAGCTCTGCCCAAACTAATGTCACAACTCAGCTTGGTTCAAGTTACAACTCAACTACTGCAAAACCTATACAAGAAATGTCAATGCCTTCTAACACTTCATGTCTAACAAGGTTTTTCATTGTTGAACAACATTAACTTCCTCGTAGAGTTGTTTTATTAGTTTAGCCTGTGTCAATCACTAAACATGTAACATGAAGAAAAGTAAAGAACTACAACAGTACACCTTTTTGTTCAGTGATATAGTTTTGCAATGGACTCAAACAACTAAAGAATGTTTTTATCATAATAGTCTATGACAAGCTGATAGCATTTTATAAAAAGATAGTAAAAAGTACATGGAAAGAATAACCTTAGTGGTGGAATTCAAATCCACATAGATAACAACAGGAGCATCAACAAAGGATTTTGAAACAAACTTAGCCCTATCTGGTAGCACTTTAACTTGCTAGATAGAGATATATAGCAAACATAGAAAGAAATTACAAAAAAGAATTTGAAATAAATTTTTTTTAAATGCAGCTTCCAAAATAATCAAGAATTTGAAGGGTAAAAAACAACCAGAATCATAGGACATTAAATATATTATTTGCTGTTCAAACAAGTAAACAATTGACAAATTGACAGAAATGCATATTCAATCGAATTTCTAAACATTTAAGACATTGCGCAGCATTCAAAAAAATTGCAAATTGTAAAGAGAATGTTGATACGTATAAATATACCTTATAGGGTCATAACTATATGACAGTATGGTGCAAAAATAATCATAAAGGGGGCTTCAAGCATCCCACTTACTAAATTCAAGTGAATAGGCACAAAGGTTTCAAATGAATGATGGCATATGAAACACAAATACAATATGACTTCAACAGAAAACAATTATCATCAAATTGCATCATATTTGGCATTTGAAAAGAAAAAATATTTTAAAGAAACTGTAGTACGATTTTCAATGAACATAGATGTGGACACATGTAGAAGGATATTACTATACGAACTTACAGTGACCAAGTCTAGCTTTTATCAAGAAACTCCATATTAGAGAAGTGCAGCCACCATAATAAGGCCTTCCTTATTCAGTATGTCGATGTTGCCTAATAAATAAACATTATGTTGTAAGCAATAAAGAATTAATTAAAGAAGCAATTCTAATTGGTGCCCATTTAAGTTAGCCTTTTAATTTTACCATTTGAAATTTGCATATAGTAATGATCCACATATCATTTATTCACTACTACTAAGATACATCAAAACCATTAAATAATAGCTATATAGTTGCAACAAAGACTAATATAATAAGAAAAGAAACAAAAAGCCAAAAAGGGAGTAGATAAACTAAACAATTATAATGTTACATTCAAAAGATTAATTAATTGTGACAGGGTGGATCATTTTTCAACATTTAGGTCCCAACCCAACAAAACTACAAGTTCATGTACTTGGACAGCCTTAGCCATAGCAAAAATGTGTACTTCTATATATTTCTATTTTCTAATTTTGTGTTAGCTTATAATATTTTCATTACAATCAAATTTCACATAAATATTATATAATCTCCAAAGTCAAAAGATTTTAATATCTCAATTACTTCCCAGGAATTCATATAGAAATATATCATGAATTTGGCAAATGTATATCTAAAATAAAGTTTATTGTGAATTATTCTTGTCAAGTAGAAAATTAGTAAACATGGAACAAAAACCATACCAACAATAGAGAGGATAGAGCACTCAATATTCCAACTTGGAATAAGGCAAACATTTAAAAGAGCTATAAGTTGCATGAAGGAATAGCAAAACGATATAAACATACAAATTCTAGATGAATAAAACATACAACTGCACTGCAAACTGATTTGAAATTCATATACTATAATGCATATCCAATAACACTACAACCTGCAAAGTAGAATGCAATTCCATTAAAGAATTTAAAATCATATTTTATAAAATTTGGTAGCTGATAAAATCAATTACAAATTCAAAGACTCAAAAAGAACATCAAATATATTTATTGTTCAAAGTAGTTAAAAGCTACAAGACGGACAAATTTCATATTCAATTGAATTTGCCTATGTTTAAGAGTACTTCATAGCTATAAAAAAAAATAGCAAGGTATAAGGGGGCATTGTTGATATTGATAAAGATGCTTATATAAAGTCTTAACTTGATGACAGCATAGTGTAAAAAAAAATAAAATAAAATGAAACCATTAAGTGGCATCTCAAGAAACTCCCTTACTCAATTCAAGTGAATAAGGCACCAAGGTTTCAAATGAATGACAGGGATATCAAACAAAAAAAAAATGACTTAATGAAAATAATTTAATCATCAAATTGCAGCATTTTAAACACATTATTCCAACACTTTATAATATTTAGCCAATCAAATAATTAAAAGATGCAAAGGTAATCATGATTAGAAACCATTGCAACAGCATTGATGGAAGATGGGAAGAAACCAGCCTTAATTTCTCCCCAATCAGGATTGCAAAGGCCGTCAATGTTACAAATCATATATTGCTTGAATCTGTCAAGCTACAGATAGATATAATACGATATTGTTTTATAGAGCACAAAAAATCATCCCATGTTACAAAGGAATCATATTAAAAAATATATGTTGTTATACTCAGTTGCTCATTCATCAAAAGAATGCTCCAAGAGGGGCACAAGTACCTTGATAGTATATTTTGGTTAATCAACTATCAAGAGGGTAAAATATAATTAAAATCTACAAGCACATTGACCAAGGATAAAAATGAGTAAAACAAAAATTATTATATAGCTCAGCATAAATTGTATGACTACATGACGTACATCTCTTACACATCTAAGTAACATTATCTCAAAGTCCCCCATGTTAAATTCAATGCATTCTTCATATGGCAAACTGAACCTAAGAGACATCAAGATGAATAATATTATTATTAGTATCATTATCATTATTATAAAACAAAGAAAATTACTCAAAATCTTGTTTGAAGGCATTAGGACCAGTCAAGTTAACCAAAAACAGAAAAGAAAAATAACTTTCATACATAGATAAAGCCAATTAAATGTAAAATGAGTCAACGGTATAAACATAAACACAAGACAAAATAGAAACAAAGAAAGCACAACAAATACCACAAAAATTCAATACCACAGAAGTATTAATTTCAATTTGTTAGGCATATATACAAAAAAACATCACCTATTCCAAATGCAATCTTTCCATGCCTCATATTTGGAAATGTTAGAGCTACATATTTATTCTTACACATTTCCTATAGATCACCATTTGACACTGGTATTCTATGGGTTTCAAAATTTTGCACCATTCGACACTAGTTTTCTATTAACATTTGTACAAAATATATAGATATAGTAGTGTAAGCCTAACATTACTCTATTTGAAATTCAACTTTTCACTATGCATAATATTTCCATAACTCAATTTTTGACTAGTGATTTTTGGTAATATCATTTCTTTTAGCATTCAATATATATGGGACAATTATGTATACAAAACAAAAAGAAAATATGAATTGACATCCAAAGTGCAAAAGATACATATAATTTTGTGTAGCAAAAAAGAAGCTTAACAAGAACAATGCGTGCAAGAATGTCATGAATGCAAAATCATTAGCAAAGAAAATTGACATTGATAAGTCAAATGCGGCATTTAGGTTTCAAAATAAACATGGCACAAAATGAAGTTATAGAGAATTAAATGTTGAAGAAATAAGTAGAGTCCTCAATAAAGACAATGCATACATGACCAATCTTAATTTATCCTCTATTTAGAATTATAAAGCACATGAATGTTACAAATCATAGATTACTAGAACCTCAAGAAAGACAAATGCGTACATGACCAACCTAAATTTGTCCTCTATTTAGAATTGCAAACCACATGAATGTTACAAATCACAAATTACTAGAACCTGTCAAGCTACAAGTAGATACCTCACAAAAGCATAAGAAATCATCCCACATTATAAAGGAATGATTAAAAAAATAAAAATAAAACTTATAATATGTATCAATGCCTCATTTATGAGAAGAATGTATTAAGAAAGGCACAAGTACCTTGATGAAAGATTTTGATCAGTCAATCGCCCAATAGGGTGAGATATGATCAAAATATGCAAGCACACAAATTAAGGATCATAAACATTAGTAAACAAAAATTGTTATCTAGCTCAAAAGAAATTGTATAACTACATCACATGCCTCTAGTACATATCAGAATAACACTATATCAACACCCACTCTTATAAACTTCAACAAATTCTTTGTATAGCAAATTGGACCTAAGAGACAAGAAGAAGAATAATATTGTTATTAGTAATATTCTTATTATTATCATTATTATGAAATGAAGAACATTGAACACAAAATGTTGTTTGGGGGCACTAAGTCAGGTCAAGTCAACCAAAAACAGAAAAGAAAATTAACATTATGCATAGGCAATGCCAAATAAATAAAAAATGGACTAGTGGTACTAATGTTATTATAAGACAATACCCAAAAAGAGAAAGGACCCACAACAAACACCACAAAAATTTAATGTCACAAGTATTAATTTCAATTTTTCAAGCATATGTACCTCTGATAGACATTAACTGTTCCAAACAATTTATTTCCATGCCTCATTTGGATCAAGACTTTTCTCTGCACATCACATTTGCATATATCAATTCATATTAGACTAGAGAATTTTGACAATATCATTTTAGCCTTACAGTTAAATGGGCAATTAAGGATACAAAACAGAAATGATGTACACATTGACCTCCAAGTTGCAAAAGATACATTGATTAGTTAAAATTGGCATTTAGATTTCAAAATAAACATGGCACAAAATGAAGCCATATAGAACCTTCATCGTGTGCCATAAGGTTGCACAACCATAAATTGGAATGCCTGTCTGCATTTATATGTTGATTGAAACATCGTTAGACTTCACTATGCAACACAAATCAAATTTTTGGGAGAAAAACATGGTATAAAACGTAATTAGTCAACAAGAGGATAATTACCTTCCAAATGCCACTATAGCCTTTAAGCTTTGACTTTTCATTCAAATCATGAAATCTATCAACCTTCTTCAAGTTCTAATAAGGAACCACTTCTATCCCTCTATTCCAAGTATCCTAAACTGCCCTCAAAGTGACATTACCAACCTAGTAACTATGATATGAAACTAGCAAATAATATTCTTTTTATGGTCAATTAGATTTTCCAAGTCCAATACACACAAGAAACCTTTAATGTTTTCTGAAAGTCTAAACATATAACAAAAAAATTTCAAAGATGTAGATCCAATAGAGCATTTAATGCACCTTAAATGATTGGTTCAAATCTCAAGCAAACTATATTTCCAAAACTAAAGTAGAATATGTACTGAAATATTAAAATTCAAGTAGCCATAAAGAATTTATAAGAGAAGAGTCTCTCTTCCAATATATCATTATTGGACAAGTCAAACAAAACCTTCTATGTTAGAACTAAGCATTGCAGTGTAATATGTAACATTATGATTAATTGTAACCACATGATATCAGCAGACCACAATCCAAGATCAAAACTAATACTTCTCTTTCTCCACTACAAGTTCAATGTGTAATGAGGCAGTCAACAAATATATTATATCAAAGAACCATAAACCATTTTGTCCAGGATAAAAACAAAATGGATAATGATCCTCAAACATAATTTGGGACACATCATCCTTAATGTGGAACCCCATGGATGGTGTGGGTCCAACACCATATGATGTGACACCTACACAATCCAAGGATTCCAACATGATTATGTAAAAATGATATATCCAAAAATATATGGAAATAGTGTCACCGAAACAAAATATCACAGTCAAACCAACACAAAACAGGAAGCAAATAATAATTATTACTCAAGCTTGGAAAATTTCAACACCAAAGACTAGGCACTCTTGCATATCTGATTATTTGAATTCCAACACAATCAATTAGTAGCAAAAAAATGACCTAAGATAAAGTTGATAAATAATGGAAGAGCTACCTATCCCTCAATTCCCTATGCTCCTTTGCAGTTTCAATAAAGTCTTACAAGATTTTCATCATATAATGTTTAAGCCTTATGCACTTTAAAACCCTACCTAAGGTGTGTTTTTGGTAAAAGACCAATGTACAAAACCAACTAATTCTATCTATTACAACCCATCATCACATTTTAATTATACATGATTGTGTCATGGGCATCATAATAACACAGGTATTTTTCATCAAAGGTGACCAAAATCATCATAAAGATTATCTTACATAGTTCTTTATTAGTGTTCATTGGTAAAATAAACAAATTATAACACACAAAGCAAGCAACTGGTCACACAATTGAACCCTAAACTTAATCCTAATTTTCCAAAAAGCCCTAACAACAATTTTTTGTTCTCTTCTAACCAACCTTAAGACCCATCCGCCCCTCCCTTCGAAGGCCAAGAGAGTCATGATCTTTTGTGGAGTCCAACCTAGAGATAGTTGCAAATGGAGCTTGAGAAGGACCTTGAGAGTCACATCTGACTAAATTGCAACCTGCTTCTTGTGTTTGAGTCAAGGTCGATCCAAATATGAATGTTTTTAGCGGCAAAGTCGCAATTCCTTGTGTAAGTTGAAGCATTCAAGTCACAATTTAGTGGGGCAAGTCACTAAGAAACAAAGTGGCTTCAATTGTTGATGTGCAAAGACCTATTTGGAGTGGTTTACATTGGATAAGAGAGATTTCATTTAATTTGAATGTTCTGTAATTAGGCATCCTGAAATCAAGGCAGAGTCTGCATTCTTTAAATTGTGGTAGGGACAAAAGGCCAAGGCTGAACTCTTTCTGACCATCTTATCTGTTGGAGAACACTATCTTCTTGTATGATGATAGTATTAGGTGGAGCATTGTTTACTGGCACAAGAAATGCACCCATTGAACAAAGCCAAACTAGAAAAAAATCATAGGAAGAAAGTAAGTATATGAAAATGGTGATTGAAATCATATCTATCACTAAAATCATAGATAGTGTGAAAACAATATTGACTTGGTAGATCATCTGACTGAAAGCCCTCCATCTATTAATGATTGTTTAATTCAACAATCATCATCGACATATTTTTCGCCACTTTGCTAGAAGGAGGATCATCCATTAGATGGACTCATAAATCAATTTAATTAAGGTATCTCCGGAATGTCCTCTTCCACTATCCATTATTCTTTCTTCCTTTCAAGTATTGCATTAGATATAATCCTTAGTCAATACTCGTAAGTCATCACTTTCTTCATTAGCCACCGTTTCAATTTGAAATTGTTCAACCAATGCATTCTCAATATTAGTAAACATGGTCTTCACCAACAATAGCTCCTACACACCAATATAGTGGTTCCATGTGGCCAAAAATGGTTTCCAACCACTGATGCACCAAACCAATGCACAACCCAACTTAATTTTAAATTGCCCAACTCTAGAACAGTCAATTTTTACACTCAATCACACCAAATTTTAACCAACCAGGTCACTAATGCATAAAATTACAGCCAAACAAACTCAATTGGAGCTACCCACACACAGTCACATGCCAACACAACAACCAACCACAAGATTGTGTCCCCTAGATTGATTTTGCAACAAGCTCAAGTCGCAGGCCCAAAGATTTCCAAATGTGACACCCAATATCACAAACCTCATGCCAAACGTGACTCCACGTCGTAGCCCCATCTAAGAGTCATGGCACTCCAAGCCACATGAAGAAAGGGAAACGGAAAAGCCATGGTCTGATTAGCAGGGGAAAATTTTAGGGTTACGGATAGAGTTCAAAGATCAAGGTTAAGGCTTTAGTAATTGGAGGTTTAAAGCTCTAAGGAGGAGTAGAAACTAGATAAAATTGTATGAAAATAGTTGTCTTAGCACTTCGCAAGTAAAGACAACTCTAAATGTATGAAGGACAAACAAGGATAAGCAACAAGTGTTACAAAACTATGTTGGTTGTTACTACAACCTAGCTAGCTCAGCCCAAACTAACATCACAACTCAGCTTAGTTCAAGTTACAACTCAACTCCCACAAAACCTATACAAGAAATATCAATGCCTTCAAACAATTCATGTCTAACAAGGTTTTTCATTGTTTAACAACATTAACTTCCTTGCAGTGTTGTTTTATTAGCTTAGCCTATGTCAACCACTAAACATGTAACATGAAGAAAGTAAAGAACTACAATGTAAAACTTGTTTCAATCACTAAACATATAACATGAAGAAAGTAAAGAACTACAAGAGTACACCTTTTTGTTCGGTGATATAATTTTGCAATGAACTCATACAAATAAAGAATATTTGTGTCATAATAGTTTGTGATAGGTTGATGGCATTTTATAAAAGCATAGAAAGATAAATGGAAAGAATAACCTTAGTGGTGGAATTCAAATCCACATAGATAACAACAGGAGCATAAGCAAAGGTTTTTGAAACAGCCTTGGTCCTATCAATAGCACTTTATCTTGCTAAATAGAGATATATAGTAGATATAGAAAGAAATTACAAAAAAGAATTTGAAATAATTTTTCTTAAATGCAACTGCCAAAATAATCAATTACAAATTCGAAGACTAAAAAAGAACCAAAATCATAGGACATTAAATATATTATTTGCTATTCAAACAAGTAACCAGTTGTCAGATGGATAAAAATGCAAAATCAATCAAAATTGCAAACGTTTAAGACATTGCGCAACTTAGAAAAAAATTGCAAACAATAGAGAGACAATGTTAATACATGTAAAGATACCTTATAGGGTCAAAACTAAATGACAGTATGGTACAAAAATTCATAAGGGGGACTTCAAGCATCCAATTACTAAAGTGACTAGGCACAAACATTTCGAATGAATGATGGCATATGAAACACAAAAACAATATGACTTCAACAAAAAACAACTTATCATCAAACAACATCATATTTGGCATTCGAAAAGAAACGGCATTTTAAAGAGATTGTGGTAAGATTTCGGTGGACATAGATGTGGATACATGTAGAAGGATATTACTATATGAATTAACAATGACCAAGTCTAGGCATCATGAAGAAACTCCATATAGAGAAGTGCAGCAATCATAATACAGCCTTCCTCATTCAGTATGTTGATGCTGCATTTATCTAAAAAATAAATAAATATCAAGTTGCAAACAATAAAGAATCAATGAGAGAAGTAATTCTAATTGACACCCATTTATATTGGCCTTTTAATTTTACCATTTCAAATTTGCATATGGCAATGATCCACATATCATTCATACACTCCTACTAAGGCATATCAAAATCATTAAATAATAGCTATACAGTTGCAAAAAAGACTAATATAACAAAAAAAGAAACCAAGAGCCATAAAGAGAATGGATAAACTAAACAATTATAATGTTACATTCAAAGAATTAATTAATTGTGACAGGATGGAATATTTTTCAGCATTTAGGTCCCAACTCAACAAAACTACAAGTCCATGCACTTGGACAACCTTAGGCACACAAGCAAAAAATTGTACTTCTATATATTTCTATTTTCTAATTTTGCATTAGCTTATAATATTTTCATTACAATCAATTTTCACATAAATGTTAGACAATATCCAGAGTCAAAAGATTTCAATATCTCAATTACTTCACAGGAATTCATATAGAAGTATACTATGAATTCAACAAATTTATATCTGAAATAAAGTTCACTCTAAATTATTCTTGTCAAGTAGAAAATTAGTATATATTATGATTTGAGTTGTATAAATTTGTCTCTAACTTGATATGGATGAGTTCTTCCTAAAATAGTTTTTCATTGATATCAGATGAGATGCTTATGCTTGTGCATGTTTGACATGATAATGTAGAATCTCAATTTTTAATTTTAGGGACATGCTTGACCTGTGAAAGTTTAAATTTTTTAAGAATTTAGGCAATGATAGTATGCTTGCATGCAACGATGCAATATTATCCTATGATGATGCATGCTGACATATTTAAAAGTGCTACTCCATGACCTTTGGGAGCTTTTGAGTTGACTTTGGCACTTTTGGGTCTTCTAACTTGCTCTCTCCAGAAGGATTGGCCGGGTGTCATTGAATTCTTAGTACATTCCTTGACCAAGTTTTCTATTCATGTCATTATTTGTCTCTTTCTCTTCTAAGAGAAATTAAGGTTGTGATGCTTTGAGTATTAACTTAAGATATTTTTCATTCATCATGTCTTGAAGTCATAGTTTAAAACTTTTTTTCTCTCATCATTAGAGTTTTGCCAATTTTCAATCCATGTCTTATCCGTTTAGGCAGTACCTTCTACTGGCACCTGACAATTTTTGCTTTGCATGAGAATGCATTTTAAAGAATAAGGATGGCTTATGACATAAAGGATATGCAACTTGGTACTTTGGCCTTTCAAATGAGATATCAATGAATTGATCAATAACCCATTGCCCCAGTTTAAACAGGTTAAAGTGTTGGAAACTTTGGGAGCAATACCTTTGAGGATCAAGCTTGATTCTTTTTGGTGGGTTATAGCCCCATAGGAGAAGTTTCTTTATATCTTTCTGAGTCTCTCCTTTCATTAAAGGTGGGTCAATTAGGTATGGTTTTTTCTATTTGATTGCCCCCCAATTTAGATTTTGATTGCCCATGAGCAAAAAATGTTGAAAAGAGTTTTTCTTAACTCATTCTCTTTTATTATCCAAGTCATGCCTCAAGGGAATGCTCATAATATATTCAATTCTCTGGAATCAAAATGCTTTGTTAAGCACCCGCTCTAATCTCTCTAGTATTTGCACTTTAGTTAAGTGTTTACTCTAATCACTCTTAAGTGTTTGCACTCTTTGATATGTGTTTGCACTCACAGATACCCCATAGGCTTGTTTTCATGTCCCTCTCCACTTCAATTAGTTCACCATATTAGCCAAGATCACTAGGACTTTTCTTAGCTTGTAATGTAAGGCCTAGGTAACGGGTATGAATAAAAGAGGTAAGGTTTTATCAAATAAGGAGAGCATGAAGTATGATGTCTCATTTTTTCACTTTTTCTTTTTTGGATAAGCTTGTGGCTCAAGATGAAGTCTATTTCTCTTTCCTAGTCTCTTTTTTCTTTCGACTAGCCCCACTTTTTTTTGGTCTAGCACTTTTCTTTTTCATTTTTCCTCAATATTTCTTCTCTTTTTCTTTTTTCTATTTGTGCTTTTTCACATAGTTTTGGAAGGAATACCTTCAATCCTTTCACTTGAGCCTTATATTGTTGCTCATAGCATTTTCCTTCTTTGATAGTAAGGATACTCCTTTTAGCTCTCCTTCAAGGTAAAGTAATAGCTTTTCAAATTGAAAGGTTAAAGTTGACGCAGGTCAAAGGAAGGAAGTCAGATGGTGGTCTTGCCATCCTTTTATAGGCTCAAATGGGTAACTATGGAAGTTCTGATATTAGGGTTTGGTTTGAAAGGCTCAAACTGTCCAAAGATGGCCTAGGTCATTTCTTAAATAATGTGATGTCTAACAAATAGTCTCAAGGGGCATTCAGACAAGTTCTAGGGTATCTGTTTTCCCACAATAAGCACACTCTCACTATAGGCTCTTTTTTCATCATTCTTTAACGATAAGACACTCAGTCATCCAAGAGAATTGAGTATTTAAGCAAATGTATTTTATCATTGGCAATTGGATTTATTAAGAATGAGATTAAGAAAAGTTTTTCTTCATTTATTAGTTCATGAGCATCAATCGTATTGCTCCAGTGTTAATTTAGTTTAATAGGCAAAAGAAATTGGATGAAAAGTAATGCATTCATCATGCTAAGCATTTTATTGAATTGAAAGGTGTGCCCATACAAACTTCTTGCTAAGGCCTTGGACAGAGCCATTAGTAGGTATCATGAAAACTTGAAAAGATGCAAAACAAAGAAATAGTTCAACTTGCTATAAGTGGTGCGAGAATGGACCCATTATCTCAAACCAACTGGTTTTCTCTGATCACAAGGTCTTGATTTTACCTACTTTGAGAACGTGTTGTCGGAGCCGTAATTACTTCTTTATCCTTTGGAGTAAAGAATGCATTATTGGTGTGCAAATGAGAATATATGTATGTGAATGTGATGCCATGCATGAAGTCAAAAGTGTGCAACTTATGCAAGTGTTAATGAAGAATGCATGCTTCTTTTTTTTTTTTTTAGACCTATTTCTACCCATGTTGGTAAAGGTCTACATTTCCTAGGCAAATGCCTAAATTATCCCCTATTCTAATTTACTTTGTCAAAGAAAGGGTTTTAGAAATCTTTAAAGGCTCTTCCCTTTTCCTTTTTTTTTTTTTGCCCCCATCTATCCTAAATGTATATAAATTTTAACTTAGGGACTTCATGTATATAGAAATAACATGTATATGGTAGGAGAATTGAGCTAAAAATATAATCACAAACACACGATGAAATAAAGGAAATGTTCCCCATTGTGCCTAATTTCAGGTAAGTCCTAGGTCCTTATTCACTCTCATGGGCTTGGGCCAATACTTGCTCTCACAAGGGGCAGCTCTAAGGCTATTATTAGTGCGAAGGTAGGTTTTATGTTTCCTACATCAGATCCTCAAATTGCCCTTAGAAGGATAAATTTGAGCGGGGTGTTTTGGGCGCCTATGCGGAGAACAAAAGTCTCTCAAAGGCTAACCTTACTACACCCCTCTAGCCTACAAGATACCTTAAATGGCTCGAGTATAGGGCACAGGGGTCATGACTTTCCCTTTATTCTAGTGCGTGGTAAGGTGACACTATGTGTAGGGAATCATATCCAAATCTATATAAAAAAAAAAATCACGTGGCAATATATACATTTATAAAAATAAATAGGTACAAAATTTAAACATTTAAAAACACTAAAAGCTAGTAAGCGTACCTTTTATTTCATCATCTTCACAAAAATAAACCAACAAATCAAGTAAAAAAAAATTAAGAAGATTATTTTTAAATTGGCCTAACCCTCTAATGTCCCCAGTGGAGTCGCCAAGCTGTTGACCCTAAAATTTGATTTTGGAGTTGCCATCGACCTAAATTATCTAAGGGTGAGATCGGACACCTAATTGAAAAATAGTCTACATTTCAGAAATTGGGTTCGGGGGTTGGTTACATTTTAGGGAAGGTGTTAGCACCCTAAATGCCTTTGCAGTACCAAAAATGATCTAATTAATTTATCTTAATTAATTTATGTTAGTTTAAAAAGATTTTGAAAATAATCCCTGCCCATTCCGGATTGGGACAAAAAATAATTTTTGAGAAAAATTCCCTTCCTATTCCTGTCCGGGGTTTTGAAAATAATTTTAAGAAAACTCCCTTCCTATTCCAGTATGAGGTTTTGAAAATAATTTTAAGAAAATCCCCTTCTTATTCCAGTCCAAGTTTTTAAAAATAATTTTAAGAAAAATCCCCTTCCTATTCCAGTCCGGGGTTTTGAAAATAATTTTAAAAAAAAGAAAAAAAAATGTTTACATCACCTAATTTAAATTCATGTGTTATGTTAAATGCTAATCCCAACTAATAACTCATTTTCATTTTTTCCAATTTCCTAAAAGTTTACATAAAATAAAGACATGCAAAGTCTGACCTCTTTCAAAATCAAAACTCACGTCTTTTTCCTCATGTCTACCTTATACCATGCGCTTCCAAGCCGAAAAACAAAATTGGACAGCTTCCAAACTCCATTGCGCACACATGAAATCTCAAAACTTGTCAAACACATGAAACTCAAACTTCATAAAAATCCCACCGTCATAACAGTAAGAGGGGATCAGCAAGTTCCAAAGACTTAGTTGCCGTACCTTTTAACTTCAATGAGCGTAGATGGACCAACAAATTCTCAGCGACGGAAGCACAATGTAGTCCTACGGTATGGCTCTCGTCGTTAGCTTTAGACCTCAAGCAAAAACTACCGCCTTCTGTGGCTGTCAGTGGCGTTTCGGCTGCAACAAAAGCAGCGAGGTGGTGAAGCCGAGTCAACGGTGCAACAACGGCTCGACCTAACTTCAAACAACAACAACAGCGACGGCAGTAGATTGGCGATGACAAGGGAAGCAAAACGTGCAGTGAACGTGGGTGCCAAAGAGTGAAACGCCAAACTGTGCTCAAGTTCTGTGTGTGCTCTGTTTTCGTGATTATGTCTGAGACGAAGGTGTTTCTGGTTCTGTGTGTGCTCTGTCACGTTTTGGTTTCCTTATGTGCTGCAGGTTTCGTTCTTGGGCTGGGATAAGGATGCTGGAGAGTGAAGTGCATGCGTAGCTCAAGAGTGTTGTGTGGTTCAAGAGTGTCGTGTGTTGCTGTTCTTGGCTGGGTGTTCCTTATAGGCTCCGGTTTCTGTTTCTGTGTGTGTCGTGATGTGTAGAAGCTTTCTTTGTTTAAGATTCCTATGTGCTGGTTGATGGGTAGCAAAGAGTGCCGTGAGGTGTTGGTTGTGAAAGATGGAGATCCAAGTCGATGGCTTTGTGGCAAGGAGTGCAGTTCTTCTTTTGTCTCCGTAGGTTCTCTTTTTTTTGGGCTGGAATGTGTGTTTTTGTTTTTGGTTATTTGGCTTGAATTACGTATAGCAAGGAAAGGAGGGTGTTGAGATATTGGAACTGTTGCTTGGGTGCTAGTTGGTCCCGGGTTCAAGGATGAGTTGTGGTGAGAGTGGAAGTGCTTCCCTCTTCTTTTTTCCGGTTTTTTCCCCCTTTTGTCCGTGAAAAGCCCTCCCTCTGTATGCATGTGATGTGCATGTTTTATAGTTTTTTAGTTTTTGCAGAATTTGTTCCCAAGTTTAACTCTTTTTTTTTCCTAACTTTATCCTAACTTTTATCCTTTTATCTAACATTTTCTTATTCATTTTTTTAAATTTCTGATTTTTATCTCTCATATTTTATCATATCTTAATTTTATCTATTATCTTTTATTTATTTTTGCTGATTTTCTTAGATTTATTCTTGATTTTTGGACTTTTCTTGGATTTATCTTTATTTTTCTGATTTATCTTGGAAGTATCTTTATTTTTCTGAATTATCTTGGATTTATTTGATTTTTCTGATTTTTTGAATTTTTCTCTTATTTTTTATTTGAGATTTTTCTTGAATTACAAATTTTATCTTGTATCTTTTATCATATTATTTTTATCTTTTATCCTTATTTTTATTATCTTATTTCTTTTTATTTATCTTATACTATCATTTTTAAATTTTGGTCATCTTTTATTTTTTCTAGTTTTATTTTAGTTTTATTTTTAAAAATTTTATTTTTAGGTGTGGGCTTAGTTTTATTTTTGGGTTTACTTATATTTTGGACTTAATCTTATTTTATTTTGTTATTTTAAGTTTAGATTTGTAATTTATGTTAAAGTTTTGAGAAGTGAGCTAGACAAAATTAGGTGTCTACATATACTATATCAAAGAAACAAATTGTTTTGTTAAGCATAAAAACAAAATGCATAATAATCCTCAAACATAATTTTGGACACATCATCCTCACTTTATGTGGGACCCCATGGATGGTGTGGGTCCCACACCATATGAGGATTCCAGCATGATCATGTAAAAATGGTATATCCAAAATTATATGGAAATAGTGTCGCCAAAACAAAAATCACAGTTAAACCAACACAAAACAGAAAGCGAACAATAATTATTACCCAAGCTTGGAAAATTTCAACACCAAAAACTGGACGCTCTTGCATATCTAATGAGTTGAATTCCTACACAATCAATTAGCAACTAAAAAAAAGACCCAAAATAAAGCTGATAAATAATCAAAGAGCCACCTATCCAACAATTCCCTCCACTCCCTTGGTGTTTTAGTAAAGTCTTCCAACATTTTCATCAAATAATGTTTAAGCTTTATGCACTTTAAAATCCTACCCGGGGCGTGTTTTTGGTAAAAGAGCAATGTACAAAACCAGCTAATTTTATCTATTACAACCCATCCTCACATTTTAATTATACATGACTGTGCCATGGGTATCATAACAAAACAAGTGTTTTTCATCAAAGGTGACCAAAAACATCATAAAAATCACCTTACATAGTTCTTTATTAGCGTTGATTGGTAAAATAAACAAATTTTAACACGCAAAGCAAGCAACTGGTCACAAAACTGAGCCCTAAACTTAACCCTAATTTTCCAAAAAACCCTAACCACAATTTTCTGTTCTTCTCTTCTGACCAAACCTTAAGACCTATCCGCCCCTTCCTTTCAAGGCAAACAAAGTCATGATCTTCTGTGGAGTCCAACTTAGAGGGAGTCGCAAATGGAGCTTGAGAAGGACCTTGAGAGTTGCATCTGACTAACTTGCAACTTGCTTCTTGTGTTTGAGCCAAGGTCGATCCAATTATGAATGTTTTTAGCAGCAAAGTCACAATTCCTTGTGAAAGTTGAAGCAATCCAATCACAATTTAGTGGGGGAAGTCATTAAGAAATAGAGTGGCTTCAATTTTTGATGTGCAAGGACCTATTTGGAGTGGCTTACACTGGATAGGAGAGATTTCACTTGATTTTGATGTTCTGTAATTGGGCATCTTGAAATCGAGGCAAAGTCTACATTCTTTAAATTGTGGTAGGGACAAAAGGCCAAGGCTGAACCTTTTCTGACCATCTTATCTGTTGGAGAACACTATCTTGTTGTGTAATGATAGCATCAGGTGCAAACCATGTTTACTGGCATAGGGGATGCACCCATTGAACAAAGCCAAACTTGAATAAAATCGAAGGAAGAAAGTAATTATATGATAATGGTGACTGAAATTATATCTAACACCAAAATCATAGATAGTGTGAGGACAATATTGACTTGGGAGATCATCTGACTGAAGACCCTCCCTCTAATAATGATTGTTTAATTCATTAATCATCACCTATATATTTTTGGCCACTTTGCTAGAAGGAGGATCATCCATTAGATGGACTAATAAATCAATTCCATTAAGGTATCTCCAAAATGTCCTCTTACACTATCCATTATTCTTTCTTCCTTTCAAGCATGGCATTGGATATAATCCTTAGTCAACACTCCTAAGTCACCACTTTCTTCATTAGCCACCTTTTCAACTTGACATTATTCAGCCAATGCATTCTCGATACCAGTAAACCTAACCTTCACCAACAATAGCATCCACACACCAACGCAATAGTTCCACGTGGCTAGAAATGGTTTCCAACCACTAATGCAGTGAACCAATGCACAACCCAGCCTAATTTCAAATTGCCCAACTCTAGACCAGTCAATTTTTACCCTCAATCACACCAAATTGCAGCCACCCAGGTTACTAACACATAAAATTACAGCCAAACGAACTCAACTGGAGCTACCCATGCACAGTCACGTCCCAACACAACAACCAACCACAAGATTGTGTCCCCTTGATCAATTTTGCAACAAGCTCAAGTTACAAGCCTAGAGATCTCTAAATGTGACATTCTAGGTCATAAACCTCATGCCAAACGTGACTCAATGTCGTAGCCCCATTTCAAAGTCATGGCACTCCAAGCCACACGAAGGAAGGGAAAGTAAAAGCCATGGTCTGATTAGCAAGGGAAAATATTTGGGTTATGGATAGAGTACCTAAATCAGGGTTAGGGCTTTAGCAATTTGAGGTTTTAACCTTTGAGGAGGAGTAGAAACTAGATAAAATTGTTGAAAACAATTATTTTAGCACTTCACAAATAAAGACAACTCTAAATGTATAAAGACCAAATAGGGATAAGCAACAAGGGTTGCAAAACTATGTTGGTTGTTACTACAACCTAGCTAGCTCAGCCCAAACTAACGTCACAACTTAGTTTGGTTCAAGTTACAACTCAACTCCTACAAAACCTATACAAGAAATATCAATGCCTTCAAACACTTCATGTCTAACGAGGTTTTCCATTGTTTAACAGCATTAACTTCCTTGCAATGTTGTTTTATTAGCTTAACCTATGTCAATCACTAAACATGTAACATGAAGAAAGTAAAGAACTACAATGTAAAACTTGTGTCAATCACTAAACAAAGTAAAGAACTACAAGAGTACACCTTGTTGTTTGGTGATATAGTTTTGCAATGGACTCAAACAAACAAAGAATATTTGTATCATAATAGTCTGTAACAGGCTGACAACATTTTATAAAAAGATAGTAGAAAATACATGGAAAGAATAACCTTAGTGGTGGAATTCAAATCCACATAGATAACAACAGGAGCATCAACAAAGGATTTTGAAACAGCCTTGGCCTTATCCAATAGCACTTTAACCTGCTAGACAAAGATATATAGCAAACATAGAAAGAAATTATAAAAAAGAATTTGAAATAATTTTTTTTAAATGCAGCTACCAAAATATTCAATTAAGAATTCAAAGACTAAAATAGAACCAGAATCATAGGACATTAAATATATTATTTGTTGTTCAAAAAAGTAAACAACTGGCAGATGGACAAAATGCATATTCAATCGAAATTGCAAACAATTTAAGACATGGTGCAGCTTTGAAAAAAATTGTAAACGTTAAAGAGACAATGTTGATACGTATAAAGATGCCTTATAGAGTTATAAAGAATCAATGAGAGAAGCAATTCTAATTGACACCCATTTAAATTGGCCTTTTAATTTTACCATTCAAAATTTGCATATGGCAATGATCCATATATAATTTATTTAATATCGCTAAGATTTATCAAAATCATTAAATAATAGCTATATAGTTACAACCAAGACTAATATGACAGAAAAAGAAACCCAAAGCCAAAAAGAGAATGGATAAACAAAACAATTATAATGTTACATTCAAAGAATTAATTAATTGTGACAGGATGGAATATTTTTCTGCATGTAGGTCCCAACTCAACAAAACTACAAGTTCATGTACTTGGATAACCTTAGGCACACAAGCAGAAAAATGTACTTCTGTATATTTCTATTTTCTAATTTTGCATTAGCTTATAATATTTTCATTACAATCAAATTTTACATAAATGTTAGACAATATACAGAGTCAGAAGATTTCAATATCTCAATTACTTCACAAGAATTCATATAGAAGTATACCATGAATTCGGCAAATTTATATCTGAAATAAAGTTCACTCTGAATTATTCTTGTCAAGTAGAAAATTAGTAAACATGGAACAAAAACCATACCAACAATAGAGGATGGAGCACTCAATATTCCAACTTGGAATAAGGCAAACATTTGAAAGAGCTATAAGCTGCATGAAGGAATAGCAAAACAATATAAACTTACAAATTCTAGATGAATAAAACATACAACTACACTGCAAACAGATTTGACATTAAAATGTCATAATGCATATCTAGTACCACTACAACTTGCTAGACAAAAATCGATCATAGAAGTAGAATGCAATTACAGACTCCATGCAATCTCTCCAAATAGAGTAGCCTTCCTTAAAATGTAAAAATGTGCAACTGTTATGAAACTACAACCAAACATAGCATACCTATCAAGAGTCAGCACATTGTGTGGTGTACAATGTGTAACATGCCATCAACATTACAACCTTACATAATATACAAATCAGGAAAGCACTCTAGATTCTACGAATCTACATCATATAATTAGTATTAATCAATTGAGTAGTGCTATTCAAAAGATGAACTTGTACATGTACCAATAGTAGAATAGTACATACCAAGGCAAAAATTTAGAGCACCATACAAACAATATTAACTAAAATTTTCTTGAACAGGTTATCAAAAAGATGATTCTTATACTAATGAAGCAAACTCTTCTTTGATCCTTAAGAGCATAAAGGCTAACCCCACATACATCTAGAATCCTTGTCATCTTCACAATCTACTAAAGTATATCAAATACTGGTAAATTTTCTCTTCCATTACACTAGTTGATCTCTTTCTCAAATTGTAATATCATATCCACCATTTAAGACAAAAATCTTAAAAACTAGTCACTGCAAAAGATTTTAGACTGACCAACAATGCAATCATTTCATTGCTTCTCTAATTATCATAGCTAGGTATACTCATGTTTAGAATTTTTAGCTACAAAACTTCCTCATCATCTCTTGCACTTTAATTTTTATTAATGGAAAGGTATATATCAAACAATTGAAGGAACAATAACTATAGTATATTAAATTAGTCTTTTCTCTTAAAAAAATGTCGTTAACAGCGAATAAAAATAACAAAATCCAAAGAACCAAAAAATGTAAACCTAGTGGCAAAAGAAACGTAGTGTATATAGTATCATGCATCCTAGGGTAATCTGAACTAAATATCAACAATAAGAGCACATTAGAATACTATGTATATAACAGATATAAGTAAGAAATGCATGATGAAAAAAGTTATGCCACAGCTGACCATAAAAAATTCCAAACATTGCCAGCTGAACTAAGGTAATCAAACAAGTTGTACACAAACACAAATTCTATACAAGGGATTATGCTCATGTCCCTACTATGTTCTCAGAAAGCATTGAGTATACTATAATGAAAATAAACAAAATATTGATTATTTCGTGCAGTTTGTCATGTCCTTATGTTTATAAATCAACTTTTGTCTAATAAGCTACTTGGTTTAATTGTTGATTTCACATATAACATAATTAGTTAACATGTAACAAATGCTCAGCAACTAAAGTAGTAAAGTACTACTTGAAACTGACATAAAATTACAATCCGTAACATTTATCCATTGAAAGGAATGCGCAATGGTTTTTCTCAAAATAACTTCAAGGCATGGAAAACAAATAAATTATCTGCACAAAAGTTATATTTTAAATTTTCCTCTTCCTTCTATGAATTATCTTTTAGACTTTAAATGTTATTATGTCAACGTCTATCTCTCTTTCAACCAAAACAAAGGAAAGGAAAAATGAAGAAGAAAAATAAACAACACCAGCAAAAATAAATAAATAAATCAATAATTTCAAGTGTAATGAGTGTAGCAATAATGAAAAAAAAATGCCTAATAGAAGATTGTAAAACCTTGGCAAATGCAGCAAGCTTGTAGCTAACACAAATGGAGGAGCACAAGTGATGTGAGTAGGGCACCTGAAAGAATATCACAACTAAGAATATAACATATAGAATCATTTCACTAACACTAGTCAGCAATCTGATTCAAGATAACAATATGAATAATATAACTTTTTACAAACAAACAAACTAAAACGCAATAGTGAAATAAGCTAATGAGAACCCCAAAAAACAGAATTGGATTCCCAATTGGCATAAAACATATGCAACATAAGCTATGTGACATACAAATGAGTCCAAATGGGCTATTTTCCTCATAAGTCACATACTTTCATAAAAAATCAGTAAGGCATAAAAGCATTTCATGATTCATGGCAGTGTTAAAAATGAATGTGTCAACTAAAGAACATATTGGAGTAAATTCACCAACAATTGCACACTAAAGATATTTTCATTTTGGATTGCATCTTTATTCATAAATCATAAGCATGTACGACATGAAGAAAAGAGATACAAAGATAACCAACTGACAGAAATAGCAGTGTAGCAAGCTCGGACATCAATTTCACCTTCATCATGCATCCTGATTAAAGTATTCAATAATGCAAAAGAACTAATTAACAAGGATGGACCAAATCAAATCAACAATGAAACTAATAAGCACTAATGCATCAGTAGGCCATTATTTATAATGAATCTGTAGCTTTGAAATAACATAATAAGCTAAAACAGATCTAAACTCTTATTTCTAAAACAACCCATGGAGATGAATATGATATCACACCTGAATCCCCCACCAGGATGTTTCATCCGCCGCAAGAACCCAAACAATTTATGTCTGGAAAATTTGATATTATTTTTAAAGATCCTATCAATACTTCCAAATGTCTGAAAATTATAGCTAAAACAAGAAATATAATATTCCATACTATGAAAGCTTGCTTTCAAGAGAATAAACTGACCACCTATTAATTGATGACAAAGATTTGTTACCACCCAAAGTAATTAATGAATTGACTGCAGATAAGTCATGGCATATTTATTATTTTTAACTCTTAAAGAATGCAAAGACATAGCATTATTGCTTTAAATGTTCAAAAAATTCAAATTCTTCAAAGCTGACAGGGCAGCAACAAATTTTTAAAAAATTTAGGGGAAAAAAAACATAACAATATTAGGCGTCTACCCTTCCCCCCTTACCAGCCAAAGAAGAAAAGATCAGATTAAAAGAAGTACTTAATAAATTTTTTAACAAGATGACATGCGGACAAAACTAATAATAGGAAGGCCTCACACATTCAATTACAATTGATTAAACTCAAATACTACAGCCTTTTCGAGCCACCCAGCCAATTCATTTGAGCACTGTGCTAAATAACACCCCCTTGCTTACACTATGCTACATATGTACAGACCCATACATTACCTCATTGCTAAAACGTTATCACCTGTTTTTTATGCTCAAATAAATTAATATAACAGTTTGCATGAGAGCAAGAGATGAAAAATGCAATTTCAGAGAGAATGAAATACAGAGAGGTTAAGAATAAAGTCTAACAAAATTTCAAAACAAATCTACTGATATACTAGTGGTAGAATTCAACAAGAACATAGCTCAACACTCATTAACAAATGGGTCAAAAGTAGAATAGATGCTTGCCTAACCAGGTCCACCACCATATCCACCATTTGGATCCTGCGAGTATAAGAAAACCATGGAAAAGAAATGAAATGAGAAAAAGCGGCCAGGAAAGAATTGTCTGTCTTAATGAAAAGAACACTAAACATGTCATGCTTACACGACAGCAATTAATGGATCAGCTAATAACAACTAACGATAAAATCACCAACAACACAATATATATAAGTGACAATGAAA
Organism: Dicorynia guianensis; assembly: GCA_037013595.1. NCBI lineage: Eukaryota > Viridiplantae > Streptophyta > Magnoliopsida > Fabales > Fabaceae > Dicorynia > Dicorynia guianensis. The sequence goes on from JASUAB010000015.1 coordinate 11,645,166, forward strand.
TTGTAGTATGCCATTGATATACAAGTTAAGGAGCTAAGAGGCTCACCCGGTGAGAAATCAGCCAAATTAGTAGCAACAGCCATAGTAGCACCACTAGAGGTGTCACCTAGAACTCGAGCAGGCTCAGTAGGATTCGTTGGTGTTCCATAATGCTTATTTTCACCGCTAATACTGAAAATAAAGAACGTTGAAAAGAACAAAAATTTCTCATAACCAAAAAAACCCAGCAGATTGAATCATAGGTCTAAAACAATGTCATACCAAATCTAGTGTGCAGTATCAGTGCATAAAACTCACATTTGTTATTAACTACATTGTAAAAAACGTATACAAGTTACATCTGGTTTCTATTTGGTATGCAACTAGTACACCCAAGTTTCAAAAAGTTTGAAATTTCTGTTTGTACAGCACTGACTGCAAACAACTTAACAACCTAACATCAACATATATTTCTTCAAAAGTATCATTACTTATTTTAAAGCAGGCCTACAGGATATCTTACAAGCAAATAATCAAACAAAGGCCCACCTATTTATTGTTAATAAAGGCCTTTAAGCATGCAAATTAGAGCAGTGGCTATTAAAACAAATTTTACTTAATTCCATCTTGACATAATATCTGGGTTATGGCATTCCCTGCAGTTTCATATGATGCTAACAATAAACTAGAAAACGGAGGCATTTTACATATGCACATTAGAGCAATGGCTACCAATACAAGTTCTCCTTCCTTCCATTTTGTCATAACCTCAGGAACTCAGGTGCTCTCCAGATTTCTAATATGATAGTTATCTATGGAAGTTTGGAAGAAGGACATTAAGGTTGCTAAAAGCAAGATGATTAGGAGAATGTTACTGGATTCCTTATATGGTAAAAGGAAGATAATTTGAAGCATATTTTCCAACAAACTTTGCTGCAAAGGCTGTGCACTGATCATTCAGATTTTCAAGTTAACGCTTGGGCTGAATTTAGACAGCATAACCTTTAAAGATTAATCGTTTCACTAACTAAATTGATGGGGAGGTTAATTTTGTTCAAATGTTTTCTTTTCAATAAATTGCTAATTACCTTAGCAAGGAACACAAACCCTAACCCCCCTTCCCACTAAGATGAAGTCCAAGGGGTTATTATTGAAATGTCATTTATTGAAATGGATGTAGAAAAAGCACCCAGTTAGGCACTTATCAGTTTCGGTATTAGATTAAATTACATCTACAGTTGATAGGCTGTAGTAAAATTGCAAAAGAATATGATACCAACCCATATGCTAGTTCATCCACAACAGTTCTCCCAATGCAGGTTGCACCGTCTTCAACAAGAGCGAAAACTGCAGGAGATGTTCGAGAAGCTGCTTCATGCATTCTTGTCCAGTCTGGATGGCCAAACGTGGTAACTTGTCCATCTATGTGAAACCTGGCAACCATTTGACAAGATTCTTTCTTTTAATTTAAAGACCACACAAGATACAATAGCAAATGTAAATGTGCATAGAGAGGTAGCCCTATGGACCTAGCACTACATGCAAATGAAAATTAAAGAATAGAAATTCTTCAGAAAAACCAAAGAATTCATTATATGGATCAAGAAAGGAAAATTTTCTGTAGCGAGAAGCCCAAATATACATAATGAACAGAGTGCAGTGAGATATTAGAGTCAGCCAATCAAGCATGACAATAAACTAACTCACTATTTTGCAATTCCCTTAACGAATTTTCCTGGGAAACAAAGAAATCTACAAGAAGAGAGAACTAAAGAGTGTCTCACACGTCAAAAATGGCGAAAGTGAGGCCAGTGAGTGGATGAAGAACTTTAGGGGGAGCGGGCTGCGGTGGAGGAAGTAGCAGAAACTTCTCAACAAAAGCACCAAAGTCTTCTTGATAGTCTTCTTGAGCTTTCTAGTCATCAGCAGAATTCCAGTAAGACCCAACCCAAAAGAACCCAAAGATTGACGGATTGAGACGCCATGTGTTCGACAAAATTCCACAAATCTACAAAATGAATTGCCGGAGACGAATGGAGAAGAGTGGGATGGAATAGCAGAGTATAGTAAAGACCAAAACCTAGAAAGAGAGACCAGGAAGAAAGAGTAAGAGAAGACGGAAGCACCAAGCTGAAACAAATATGTAATCGTAAAACTTTTATGACGTCTTCTGAGTTTCAGCTATTTTAGCCCACCACACACCATAAAAAAATTAATTTTTATTAAATTAACCAAATTAAAAATTTTCTGTTTCAAGTTATAATTTTATTGATATGAAAAAAATTAATTTTTATTAAAAAAATTATTTTTTATTAAATTGATCAAATTAAAAAATTTTATAAAAAGATATCATCTTTTTATTTTTATATTTTTATAATTTTAATTTTTTCATTAAATTAAATTATTATATTTGTTAAATTTTATATATTAAATTATAAAATTTTACTAATTTAATAATCTTTACAATATGTAAATTTTTATTGTTATAATAAATAATTATGACTTGATTATAAAAAAAATTTATAATAAAATTAAGATAGAATCATTATATATTTTTATATTAAAAAAGAATTTTTTTTAATATTCTTTTAATATTTATTGTCGCCATAATTAAAGAATCAAAATTAAACCAAAAAAAATTGTGTAAAGAAATAACTGATTAATTGTCAAAATAAAAGTAATTATTTAAATTGATTTATTGTTAAAAGTTATTTATTATTATAATAAATATTAACACATTATTATCATAAAAAAATTATATATTATAAAAAAATCTTAAGAGTTCGCATTTATTATTCTAATAAATATTAACATTAATAATTAAAAATAAAATTAAATAATTGAAATATACTAAAATTTAAAATTAAAATTTATTAACATTAAATAATTTAAAATAGATGAAAAGTAAAATAAGGAAACAAAAAAGAGAACTCTTAAGTATCCTTCCATATTAGAGCGTAAAATTATCCAAAAAAAAATAAAATTATGAGTTTAAAAAATGAGTTAGGAGAATTGAATCGCGTGACTGAACTGTAGATTCTAATTAATGTAAGAATATTTCAAGAATTTGGGTTACCATTGACTGTTGAGTTTTGGTTTTACGAAACAAGTCTAATTAAATAATAATAATAAGGATGAGTTAGCTTTTTAGATGCGGGTAGAGTCAATTTTTACAATCTATTATGGGCAGACTACAAGGTTTTGTTTGAGGCCAAATTCCTTTTTGTCTATTAGTAAGTACCCTGTATGGCCATTCAATATCTATGGATAAGGAAAAGCAGAGGAAAACTTTAATTTCAATATGTATACTTGTGCATGTAAAGTTTGCATTAGTGTTTTCTTTCAATATTATTGTTGTGTATGCTTGAATCTCTTCTTGAGCAGCAATGGTTTAGTAAGAATTTGTTGCCAAATTAATTTGCTACCATGGAATCAATTTATTTTGCTGCCATGTTATCAAAATGTTTGGTAAGAACTTTCATCTTGATTCTTGATTAATTATATAATTGTGTGGTTTTAGATTAGTATACATATTAAAATTCTTACATGTGGCACTAGAGCATGTTATACTCAATCTAAAACCCCAATTATTTGCATCTTTAATTTAAGATATAAGATACATTTTGTGAAATTATTCTGTTGTATTAAAGTGTAAAATTATTTCTTCTAAATATATATAACTTTAGAATATTCAAAATAAAGCATGATACAAATATGATATGTGTTTGCCTATGCATGTTGCTTTTCTTTAGTCTATGCAATCTAAATCTCAACTACTAATCATTGACCAAATTTTTCTCTTTTAACACATTTTGACTTTATTAATTATGACTAGAAAAAAAAAATCATATTCCATTCATGAGAAAGTTTTTTCTTAAGCGTAGAGATTCAAAAGGGAATGTTGTCCTTATTGCCATTAATCTTGTGAATGGAATTAAAAAGAATTCCTAAGAAAATCCATTGAAGCTCACCGTAGTCTCACAATAGTCCATCATTGTGGATTTGAGGAGACCACTGTGCCTCCTTTGAGAATGCCATCATTCTAGGATTATTAGGCAGAAAGAAACCCAAATGATGGATGCTATTTGCAGTTTGGAGCCATTGGCCACCGTGCTTCTTCTAAGAACTTTCATGCCATGGGTTGTTGTGGCACCATGGCATGGTTTGCAAGCTAGGTTGCAGCACTGATGAAGCAACTAGGTCACCGGGTAAAGCTTAGGTTGCGAGAGATTCTATGAGTTATAGAGATGCAACTAAAATATGGTGAAACCAACCATTTTGGATTAAAGGTGTGCTTAGGTCCAAGTGGCTGATGGGTTAGGTTTCAATCAGAATTACCAAATGCTAAACTATCATAAGAGTTTATTGATTCTGCATTGAAAAACCACAGTATTGTCTTCTCAGGCTATACAAAGTGAAAATGGCACTAGGTTAAAGAAGAACAAAGAGCGGGATCTAAAACTATGGTTAGCAATAACTTAGGCCCAAGGCTAATATGAGTCAAGAACAAATGTCTCCTCTTGATCAGCTATAATAATAATTAATAAATAAATTTAACATTAGAAAAAAAACTAAAAATTAGATGCACTTGTGCTTTATGGTTTAAGACTCATGTATGGGAGGATTATTTTTTGACTCCTTTCCTCTAAGGACTAAGATGAGGCTACTTTTTTCAGCTTGATTTTCATATGATTAGAACTAAATGTTTTGTATAATTTATTGCTTGAGAATTATTTAGATAAAGAAATAATTGAGCTAAAAACTTAATAAGCTAGGGTATGGTCCTTGCCAAAAATTTTGTTAATGAGATAAATGCTACTACCACAATGGCACATTTATTAAATCAACTAAAATTTTTATTGTACTTAATAGAAATGTTTGTGTTATTTAAATTAATTTATGTAATATTTTTATCTACAGATGATTATTATATAAATTATTTAAGTAACATGCAGTCTTTAAAATGATAGATATGTTAATTATCTTGCTGCCTATAAGTGTTAGATATTAATTTTACCTATTATTTTATTATTGTGATATTTTGAATTACCTTAAAAGGATGTGATATTTCTATTGAAAATTTTATTGACAAGGACAAATATTGTGACCATAGTGACTCATTTATTTAAATAAATAAATTTTCTATTATAATTTACAGGATGTTATTACTATTTAATTAATTTGGGTAGCATTCTGCTCATAGGTAGTTATTACATAAATTGTTTAATTAAGCATGGAGTTGTTACAATAATGAGCAATTTAGGAACCTTCTGCACATAATATTGGACACTAAATTTGTTTTTCATTTTATAACTAGTTACTTTTAAGGAATTACCATATTTTATTCCTAATTTGAAATTATTATTGTTTGTCCATATATTTGGACAAAATATATAAAACCCCCTACACTTTACCTCATATGCAAAAGACCCACTGCGCTTCAAATTGCATCAAATATATTCTTACACTTTACACATTGTGTAAATCACCCCCTCCATCCAAAATCGTTTGTTCCTCTGTTAGTGGCGTAGAACACAGGTCATTCACTTGGGAACTACTTTGCAAATTGAACCCTAATCCCCAAATCAACCCAAGCACCCACATAACTGTAACCCCAAATCAACCCACAAGAACCTTAAGCCCCAAATTGACCACAAATTAAAGGCAAATCAAAGGCAACTTGTTTTGGTCTCCTAAAATCGAAGGCAACTCATTTCAATCTCCTCTTCAAAGGCTACCACTCCATTTCAACATGAGGAGGTATTGGCAAGGAGGTTTTGGCATAGGTCACTCACAACTTACTCTATTTCTAGTTGTTGCTCCATTTCTACGCTCCATTTTAGCATGGACCACTCACCGAATCCAAGGTATGTAATTAAACTCCTTTGCTTCAATGATCATGTATACTGCACTAAGTTTCTAATGTTGCCCGGTGGCAACAATTTGTAGTAAATTGAGTGTGTGGTCCTCATTGATAGTGAACATGTGTGTGTTCCAAGACCATTATTGAATGTTAAAGTAAAGTGAGCGGTTCCCTTCTTTTTGTGAATTGATGAATACAATAGAATTTTATAATGGATTATTTGCAACTGATATGTTATAAAGCAAAATCTTTACCATGGAAGTTGACAAAGTAAGTGCTTCCCTTTGCAACTATAGGTAACTTTTGATTGATTAAAGCAACTCTGTTATAAGACAGATATTGACTCTATTTTACCATGCTGTATAGCAATGTTGGTAATGCTAGTGCTTCCACATATGTTGCTAATTAAGAATAATTAATTAAAAAACTAAATGGTTTAAAAACTTAAGTGTGGATCAAGAAAAGTGTTTGAAGTTTTTAGGTTTTTTTCAAGGGAAAGGAAAGTTTGAGTTTAAAGGTTGGAAATAGTATAAAATTTATACTTACCAATTACGAAGAAATTTCTTCACTTGGCTCATCATTGTGACCAACTTTGGTACTTTGATCACAAGTGCTTCCACTTCCACCTATGTTAACCAAGATACAATCATTAAAATTTATATAATTTTTGTTAGGGGAATTTGTAGCTGAAACCTTGGATACCATGCTCTTAATATTAAATTAAGTTGATTGAGCATTAGGGAACCTTTCTTTTTTTTTTTTTTTGGTCAACAAATTTAGCATCTTATATTATTCTAGTAGAAGGATGGCAAATTTGTCCTTAATTATTGTAGCAGCAAGAGTCATAAGCTTACTTTGAGGTTACCCTAAGAACTGAAATATGGAACTTTGGACACAAAATGCTTCTAAGTTCCAAGAGGAAAAATATGTATCCCTTGATGACTTTACATTGCCTATAGTTACTAGATTTGCTCTTACCTCTTTGTCTCACAAATTGGTTCAGCCTCTTGAATTGGGTACAATGTTCTATGCATTACTTTTTTATTATTAAGTGACATACACAAACTTAGTTTAGTGTCTTGAGTCATGATTTGCTACCAACCTGATAATTGATATGATGCATACCCATTCATTAATACATTGCTTTCATGTTTCTTCTATGTATATGATATTCCATGGATAATTCAAAGGCAGGAATGATAGCAAAAGAGGTTGGTCATGCTTTATTGCCTAGCAATATGTGTTCAAGAAGATAAAACTTTTGGTACTTCAATTTATGCTAATATCCATTAGTTTCACATGACATGTGGTTTGTGTCTATGGTGAGTTTGAATGAATAGGGCTAAGATGAGAGTGAAGGGTAATAAAGTATGTATGACCATTTAACAAGTCATTTGACATAAGCTTCATGATATTTCCCACCTATCCCTCTATCATTTCTATAGATATGTCTTGATTGATGTAAGCTTCATTCTGGACTTTCATAAGTGCTTTTCAGTGGGGCTTAAAGTTCAAAAATAGTGAGAGTAATGATATCTGGGTAGGGGTTTGATTAAGCTACTCAATCACTCAATACTCACTTTGCTTGATCAGCTGGAGGAACTCAAATGCTTCTTCTTTAGATATCAACTTTCTAATAGATTCCCGAGCAATCTTCTCTATCTTCACAGGGTCTGGCTCTTCACGAACATCTTTCCCTATTTCACGATTTTTGCCCCCTCCTTACCCCATTTTCTTACCTCAAAAATTGGAGTAGGGCCGTAGCATCATCCACTCCTTGTAATGCCACTAACACCTAATATGTTAGTCACAAGTAGTTCTTCTAATGAGTTTCCTATGACTATCTTACAGTCATGATTCCATGGGACGATCATATTGCTTTTATAAGGAAATGGTTTGGGGACCTTGATGGTCACCTTCTTCATTTTAGTTGTAACAGCTAGAGGTTCCTGATAATATTAGATAATTACCGGTTTAAAACCAGTTAGTGCACGAGGAAATACTAGGATCATTCTTTGGTCCTCATCTTGTGGGCCAATGGCTTGCACTTCATTGGTTAACTCTCTCCTTGTGCCTACTTGTAAAATTTTTCTATTAAGCAGGTCTTGAAGGAAAACCTTAAAGGTCTCACAATCCACTAACTTGTGATGCATGTCGCATTTAGAGAATTAACAACCAAACTTGTGATCTTCCTTTGTCTCTATAAACCTGTTCTCAAATAGAACTTTCAAAATGTAATTCAAAGGCATCTTGATGTTTAATACATAATCCTTTAAAATTAATTCACCATCATTAGAAATGGTGTTAATAGGCCTCTCCCCATGATTTGGTAAAGGATTTTGATTAACACTGGGTAGAGGGGGAATCTTCTGAAAATCTAACCATTTGGCATCTATTAATTCTTGTACTTTCCTTTTTAAAGTCTTACAATTATCTGTTGACCCTAGGACCCCTCCATGATAATCGCAAATGTCATTTTCATTGTACCACACTAGGTATGGAGGTTGCAATGGTTTGAGCGGGGTCACCATTACACCCTTATTCTCAATCAACTAAGGTAACAATTGGGTATAAGACATGGGTATTGGGTCAAAGTGTTCCATTCTTCTAGCTTGCGGCCTCAGTTGACTTGGTTGTGGGTACTGAGGTGTAGATTGGCTTCGTGCCATAAATCATAGTGCTAAAGTGATAACACTCACAGGGGAATCCTGATGAGTGTAAAATGACTGATAAGGTTTCTTTTGCACATACCGTCCACGATATCTTCCTTCATATGCCACAATGTTTGCTTCCTCTTTTTTCTTCCCAAATGAGGGCTTTTTGGCTGAAGACTTTGACATTGCATTTGGCATCTTTCCACTTTTCATTCCATTTTCAATTCTTTTCCCAATAATCACTAAATCCGCTAAATTATTGGAAGAATTGCTGATCATTCTATCATAGTAGAATGTGGGGAGGGTGTCGATGAAGATAGAGACCATCTCTTTATCTGACTGGGGCAGTTGAATCTATGTCACTACCTCTCTCCACCTTTTAGCATAGTTCTTAAAGAATTCAATAGGAACCTTTTCCATATTTTGTACGTAAAGACAATCTGGTGCCGTGTCTAAGTTGAATTTATAATTGCATGAATCCTTCAGACAATTCCCTCCAAGTTCTTATCACTACACGATCAAGACCCATATACCATTCCATTGCAACACTAGTGAGACTGTCTTGGAAGATGTGGATGAGCAATTTTTCATCCTTAGAGTATGCTGGCATTTTTCTTGAATACATTACTAGATAGGCTCCTGGGCATGTAGTCTCGTCATACTTATCAAATTCAAGTACTTTGAATTTATGTGGTATTACTATGTCTAGTACCACACACATAGGATTAAGCAAGAACTTGATTCTTTTCCCAATATACAGGAAGAAATGTCATTTTAAGCAACTTATTGAATATCACAATTCAAATAAGCATGTAGCACTCAACCACACATCAAAATGCGCTTGCCTCTTTTATCTCTATTTTTGCTTGTGTGAACCCAAGTACACCATTATGGTAACATCAAGCAAATAGTAACATAGAATGCACAAGACATACATAACTAGTAACTTCAGACTGGGCATCTAGTTCACAAAAGGAGCCCTCAAGAGCTGAAGATTCAAAAACAGTTTTAAAGTATAAACATAAGATTATTTTCAACCTAATACAAAATGAGATAGTGTGGCATCTTTTTTTGGCTTCTTTTCTTCCCAATACATCCAAACACAAGCACAAACCAAATAGAGCAGCTGACACTATCTAGCTCAATTCAAACCCATACTAGCTCATAATGCAACAATAAGCGAGTAGCATATGACTACATTCTTTGTTGCTTTTTAGAAATAAATTTCTACCCTCAAATTTGGTTAAGATTATATCCTTAACTTATAGTTGTTAATTATGAATTGCACACTGTTGAGCATCAAGCTCCAAATAAAGGATTTGGCCTTAAAGGCAGCATTAGATTTCCAAAGGCATGTATCAAGAAGCAATTTTTCTGTAAATGGAGTACAAGTATTGGGCGAGAAGTATGAAAGAGAAATTATGAGAATGCACATGAGGATAAATGCCAAACAGTGTAAAATTTTACTGCATGTAAAAACTAATGATCACTACACATACTATGTTAGGGTTTTTTCCCCCATAAAAACTGATAAAAAGACAAATCCCCCACCCCACTTGATGATTGAAAATTTTAAGGGAATTAGTGATCAAGAAACATACACCCTAGAAAGAGGACGTGTGCAATATGGTTTACCTAAAAATAAAAATAAAAAGTGAAAAGCATAATCAAAGGAATTTTAAACAAGCTTCAATACTACAAACAGAAAACATCATAAAAGGGCACTGGCCTAAACACAATTATTCAAAATTGATTTTTATTTCCCCCAAAATCCTCTTTTTATACTGAATACCAAATTATATACCACTCCAACAGCATAATAAAACTCTATGTCCAACTTATCAATCGACCATAGAGTTTGTTAAAAAATGTATGCATAGTTGTATATTAAGATAAATTAACAACTTCACATAATAGAAAAAAAAATTCATGAATAAAATAAATGTATGTCTAACAACCTTAATTAGATACCTGTAAAGAAGACTAGAAAGTCTTACCATTGCTCATAAAATAGTCAAAGGTCTCAAGGGCCTCAGAAGTATTTCGGTATATGTTGGGAGATAGAACATGCATCAAGTGATTATCAACCCACCTGTATCATGACAGTAAAAAACAACTAGCTTAATAGATTTATAGGCTAAGCCAAAGGCAGGATTCAATCATGTCCACTTGCTTTTCTTCCAATTGAATTTTCTGTAACTAGTTCAATTTAATCCAATCACTGACAGCAACCTAGGTTGTTTATATAATCAAAACTTAGTAAACAATGCAAGAGTGTTGGCTTGTTTGAAAGGTTAGTTTAAATTATATGCAATGGATGCTAACGAGTCAGCAGCCTTGTCTACAATTTAACTCTCATTAGGAAGAAGGTTTCAACATTATCGTCAGTATTAAATGCCAGCGAAATAGCCCCAGAGCTATGTAAAGGGCATTAGATGGTTGAACCATTCATGTCAAAACTGAACAGTTAGAAGGTTAACTGTATCCAACCACAATTATGATTTAATAAACATGCATAGCTGATAGTACAAAGGTTGTTAGCATGTTATACATCCCATAACAAGGAAAGACAATCATATCCAGTATGGAAAGAAAGCTAGTAATTAACAGCATCAGGCAGAAATGGAGTAGCAACTTAACCAATAATGTATTTACATACTAAAGACTCCATTGGATGTATGCTTGATAGTGAAACATCTATAAATATACAATGTAGAAAGAACATAAAAATCTTTTTAAAATAATAAAAGACATACTCTCTTACATGCTATAGCTTAAGGGAGTAAATGAAAGAAAGAATAAGAAACAAAGAAAGCAATTAAGTCTTCTGTTCTTCTGTTCCAATTACATAGGCACCACCTTCAATAAAGTCAAGTAATAGTGTCCAACTTTTGAGACAAAATCAAGCAGAAAGAGCAAAATGCACATGCAATAACTTCACTCTCTGGCACCTGTTAGAGATGTGCACATGCTTAATTGAAACAAAGAAACAGACAAAAAGAAAGAGATATATACCTCTGCCATTTTGTCTTTTAGCATCCTCTGAGGTTGAGTCTCTTTCTTCCTTCAACAGAATTTTCTGGCTCAACTTGTGGATTATAGCTGCAAAAGCAAAGGCAAAATTAATCAAACTTTGTAGAATAGATCATTAAGTGGAAATAAGTCAATGAGAAAACTTAATTAATTTTGAGGCAAAAATGTCAAGAACCTGATGAGTCATTCAGCTGCTCGCCATCTACCATCAATATTGGCATCTTTTCGTAATCAGACCATTTGATTTCTTTCTTACTAATTGGATTGACCTCCACAACTTGGTAAGGTATATCATAATAGTCCAAGAATGCTGATAAAGCAATTCAAATATCAGCAACAGCAAGCAGTAATATGCTGTTTAAACTTCAAAGGAACTAAAGCAAACACAAAACCCAAAGTATCACAATAAGTATCATCATCCTAGCACCCCGTCACCCTTACATGTGAGATTGATTAATGGGAAAATGAGCTCACTCATAAGTGATAATTAACTACCATTAAGGTCTTTATCTTTTCTTTCAAGAGTCAGGTATCCATTTAATTTTAAAAACAGCAATCCCAGGTCAAGAAGAAAAAAGAAGGAGGAAGAACAGAACAGAAACTCTTTCCCCTCATTTGAATTTATTTATTTATGTTCTAGGAAACAAGTTTTACATTGATCTGAGCGTTATATAAGTATTAATAATTTCTATAGTATTTAAAACTATGTGAAGATAAAACAGTGAAAGTTTAATAATGTTAAATTGCAGATCGCAATAAGTAAGTGGACATTCTTAGCTTTTCATCCATCTGTACCAAACACATCTTGACAAAACAAACGCCATGTGCTTCAAAACTTAAAGAGGAAAATACAGAAAGAAATTAGCTTTAACTTTGTTACAGAAAGGGCAAGCCTCACACTGATAAAGAACAACGTCCTTTGGAACAGCCTCCAGCGGTTGGGGCTCCCTTGCATAAACTTCCTGACAAAACGAAGTGGCGGCAGCAACTATGATTAGAGCTCTGGCGATGCTGAGGGACGCCCCATGCACAGAGCTCCCAAAAAATGGGCCGAGTACGGAAGAAGACCACTTGCGGGGAGTGTTCGCATTGTCGGTGCTGCTACCATAAAGAGCCACCTGGAGGAGACGTGATTGAGCGGCAATTGAGGTGGCAACCACGCTGGCTCCGCTGTGAGCAACGGCAAGGGTTCTGGACAGAACGGGGGAGGCAAGGGTCGACGCTCTTCTCATAGTGTGATAGATAGAGAGGCGAGGGAGGTGACGCGGAGATATCTCTCCAGTCTCTTCTATGTTAAGGTCATTAGAACCAAAACAGAATAGTTTATGTCGGCTTGCAGGACACGAAAATGGGGTCTCAGCGTTGCATGCCCGGGATTGTCGTTGCTGACGTGGAGTTGAGTAAATTAGTTTTTTTTAATAACAATAAATTTTTTTTCATAAAATTTATATTTTATTTCAATTTAATCATATTAATTAATTTTTATTCAAAAATTTAAATAAAATATTTTAAAGTAATTTAATATAATTTTACATGTATTTTTAAAAATTAAACTTAAAAATATATAAATTAATTAAAAAATTTCATACAACTAATATTTTTTATAAAAATTTTAAAAATTTTTACTATAAAAACTAATTGAATGATTATTAATTTAATATGTTTAATTAATTTATTTAAAAATAAAATTTATAAGATTTAAAATTTAAAAATGCTAAATATTAAAATTTAGAATCTTAAACTTAAAATCCTTAAATTTAAGCATAACTCCAAACATATATGGCATTGAATATTTAACTTTAAAATCTTAAATAATAAACCTTAAAATCTTAAAATCCTAAAATATAAAATGCTAAACTTTAAATACCACATGATACTAAACTCTTATCTATAAATTTCATATCATAAATTATAAATCTAAAATTAAATATCTTAAAACTTAAAACCCCAAACATAATGTTCTTTTAAGCCCAAAATCTAAAACACTATATCCTAAACTCTATATAATATAACCTTAATATGTTAAACTCTAAAATGTTAAATCTAAAAACATTAATATAAACATTTTAGACCCCAAAACCCTTAGTTGAATGGTACATTAACTCCTAAACTACAAAACAAACACCTCTAAATCTTACACCTCAAATTTTAAATCCTAAACTCTAAAACTCAAAATATTAAAATCTTGGGATAAGAGTAGGAGGAAAGGAAAAGAAGAGCATTAGGAAAACAATATTGGGATTAAATAGTATTAAAACAATATTTCTAAAATATGGGATCCTCACTTGAGGCAAGTACAGAGCATACTTAAGGAAAATAAAATTTAATAGAATGGAAGATAAAAAATTAAAAATAAGTCTTTATTTAAAAATTTGAAAAGAGCTTACAATTAAAGGGTAGAGATCTATGGAAGTGGTATCATCAATATATTCTTACAAGACTCTCTATGTCTATTTTTAAGGAGAGGTGAGGTTTTTCTAAGAACTTTTTAGGATTACTCAGAACTTGCCTATTATAATAGGAGAAGTGGTACTTATTTTCTACTGAAGAGTCAGACTTCAAACAAACTCTTTTAAAATTCTCTGAAGAATCTTTTTATTGTGCAAACTTGAAATTCTTGGCTTTCAATTCTGCCTCTTATCTACTGGGCCTTTGCTTTTGGCAAAAAAGCAGATGCTGTTAGCTGAGCAGTTTAACTTTTAGATTTATCTTTTTCTTTTGCCTTTGGTGGATGCTGACTGGCATAGACTGGCACCAAAAGTAGATGGCTTTTGTCAATCACCTACTTGGAAGTCATTATGGCAAGTTTTGAAAATTTAGTCCATAACAATCATCTTCGTTATGAAGATAGCTTGGATAACTGAGGACTTCATTTGAGTACTTCTCATCTGAGTTGATTGAAGATGATAACTCTGGTAGTTTCTTTTTAAATTCTTTTAATTATTTTGAATTATGTGTTTTGGGTTTGGTAGCTTGACAACACATGTAGCCCCTGGTATGGTCTTTTTCTTTTTGGTTAGCTTAGCCTGAGGAGTGATCTTTTGGATCTTCCATGCTTTATATTTATTAACAACAATTTGTACATCAAATTTATCCCACCACCAAACACAGGCAATGCAGACAAGAAACTGGGGATATCCTCGAGGAAGAACTTGGTTAATGACATACTTTAATTGCATTATCCATCCAACTCTCATGTGAGAGCAAAAAATTAAAATTTCTCCTATAATGGAATTGAGATTGCTTTCTTTTTAAATTCATCATAAATTTGTTTGGGTTTAGGAGGGAATTGGCCTAAAAGGGGTAAATAAAGGAACCACTCTTGGAACCAGACTGGATAGGTGAGCTAGCCTATTTTAAAAGTTAAGAAACCATGAATGAATAGGTGAAGGTTCATACAATACATTATACCAGGCTTCTTGGTAATCATAATAATTAAAATGAGGTGGGTCAAAATTAAAGAAAACTTTTTTAGCTGTGCAAGGGTGCTGTTTCCAATCTAACAAGGAAAGGATTCTAAGGACTTTAAGTTTAGAGTAGGTGACCTTGGAAGGGATTTTAGGGTCAGTTTCTTTGGTGATCATAGCCAATTCGATGTCTACTAGAATGGCTTCATAAAAGGTTTTAGTCTTTTTATAGTCATTTAGGATCCAAGTCTATCTTCGAGTAAAGACTTGTTAGCAATTTGTTCTGAATTAAGGTTGTAGTGCTCTGGCTCCAAAGGAAGTATAGGAATATGGGTATTTTTTTTTTAAATAGGTAAGGCTAAGCTTTAGTACTTGTTGAATGTGTTTGAAGGGGAAGGAAGCAATTTGCTTTTGATAATAAGGATTTGGTTATTGTCAAAGAAGTCGGCCTTATACTTTGAGCTCGCACGCACGAGGCATATGATGTACCTACAATATTAGAAACATTAGTAGAGGAAGTTGCTTGCCTACGTGGCATGGCAAACTAAGCTTTAGTCAGGGGTCATGAGGGCAGTTTCTCACTTAGCTTGAACCCTATAAAAATTCTCTAGTTAGAAAGTGGGAAGGTTATTTTGCTCTTCTTTTACATGTTCGATTTTAAAATCAAATCATGATAAAATTGATTGCCATCTAGCAAAAATTTGTTTAGAGACAAGGGTTTTAGTGTCCTTTTGTAAAACATTTTTTGTAGCTTTGCAATCCATTTTCAAAAGAAACTCTTTATTTATTAAATCATCTTGAAATTTAGTAATGCATAAAACAATTGATAATTTTTTTTTACTAGTACTATATTTTAATTGGGAAGAATTCCAAGATCCAAAGTGGAAACAAATAACTTGTTCTTTGCAACCCTCAGGATGAATTTGTTTTAGAATACCTCTGAATCCAACTTCAAAGGCATCACATTCAATAACTACGGAAGCATTGGGATGAGGAATTCTTAGACAAATGAGATTCTTTACAAGAGACTTTATTTAAATTATAGCTTGAGTCATTTCTAAGGACCAAGGGGGAGGACTCCTTTTGTGTCCTTTAAAAAAGAGGGTTACAAATGATACAGATATTAGGAATAAAGTAAGAAACATAATTAAGACAATCAAGGAATCTTTGAAGCTGCTACTTTTCTTTTATTTCATTTGGAAATTTATCAACAAATTCTAGACTCCTATTAATTGTGTAATAGTGCCTTGATAAATGTTATGTTTAAAAACCTAATTTGGGTTTAGAATAACTTTATCTTTTTAACTGACACTACTAGCCCATTATGTTTTATTGCCTTTATGAAAATATTTAAATATTTAAAGTGTTGATCTATCGACTTTGAATAAATCAAGACATCATCTACATAGACTATTATAAAATCAATATAATCATTAAATATTTCATTTATTATCTTTTGAAACTCAGTAAGAGCATTTTTTAATCCCATGGACATTACGTTCCATTCATAATGCGCATAAGGCACAGTGAAACTAAGGCTTCATATAATCTTCCTAGAAGGTCTTTCTTGTTAGGGATTAGATATCTAATCCATTTAAGGGCTTTATTTAAAAGTTTCTAATTAATTACCATTCTTGGAGCTCCTTTTTCTAACTCGGAAGGATTCTGCACATAAAAGGTTGCATAACTCCAAGGAGATTTACTGGGCCTAATTAATTTTTTAGCAAGAAATTTTTGGATTTCCTTTTTATAGTATTCTAAGGTTTCCTTATTCATTTGAATAGGATGGCCCTTAGTTGAAATTTGCTTTCATGAAAGTCAAATTCATAGGGTAATGATACCATATGAGTCTTTCTTTCCTAAAAACCATTTGGAATATCTGCACAAATTTCTTTCTCAATTCTTTGTTGTAGATTTTTAATTTTCTCTTATATTTTGGGATTTTTTTAGTTGTTCTTCAATTTGCTTAAATTTTATCTCTTTAGATAGAAAAGCTATCTAGCTATTATTTTGATTTAAGAGATTAAAATAGTGGCTTTATTCTACTAAATTAATCTTCATTTCTACTTTAGGGTGATGAATTCAAAGAAAAGTTTTACATTATTTATATTAGTTTCTATTCCCTTTTTAGTTATTGTCATTGGATAAATGTGTTAAAAAAGGGCTTCCTAGGATTAATTGTTCTTTTATATCTTTATCTAATAAAAATTCATTAGGAAGGCAAACTACATTATTACAGATATAAGAATTTGTTAGCTTATATTTTACATTTAAACTATGGCTACTTGTTGAATAAAAATTTTGAAGGGTTTTTTCATAATATTGGGTAGGTATTGGTCCTTCGTGGATACAATTAAGATCAGCTCCTAAGTCTATTAAAGCATTAAAAGTTTTATGGAAGCTTTTTTCTATCCTTGGATCTATATTACATTGTCATTTTTGTCGCACAGCTTTTATTCTATTAAGGAAAGTTTTTTCTTTAATTTAGTCTCCTATCTTATAAGTAATTTCCAATTCTTTTGCTAGGGCTTCTAACCACCTTTTGTTTTTGAAGTTCTAACATTTTCTTTTAATTGTTTAACTTCATGTTTTAGATTTTTTAACTCTTTATTTAGTTCTAGTATTCCTAAGAGTTTTTCTTTCTCTTGGTCTATTTTTAAGATTTTATTTAAATCATAGGGTATGAAGGAAGGGACTAGTTCCTTCTCTTCTTCTTTTACACCTATTATGTTTCTTAATCTAAGAAAATATTTATACTTAAGGTCGGATTCTTCTATTTTATCTATTATATCTATTAAAAACTTAGAATCTTCGGTTAAAGTATTGCAATAAAAAATTTCTTATTTACATTACTCACATGGGTTGTTAGCTTCGCATTTATCACAAGAATGTTTTTATTTCTTCTTCTTCAGTGCTACTTGCACTAGATTCTTCTAATTGTTCTAGCAAAGATTCTTCGTCTAACAAAATATCTTCAGTTTCTAAATTACTTTCATTATGTAAACTAAGTTCATTTATTTTCTTTCTAACATAACAGGTTTTTGCAATATGACCTTTTTTACCACACTTGTAGCAGGTTAAGGCTTCGTCAAACCTCTTTTCATGTGTTTCTTTTTAACTTTTTAGGGGACTTGTTTTCTTCTTTCTGATATTTTTGTCTTTTATTTTTTTTAAGTATTTTCTTTTGTTTTTTATTTTTTTTAGAGGGTGGCTTAAAACGATATAGACCTTACTGTTGACAAAAATATCCTAATTCTTTTTAGATAGATTTGTCTTCTCTTAAGATTTGAGAGGTTAGAGACAGCTGATTACATTGTTCTAAACTTGTTTTAATTATTGTAGATATGACTTGGCCATAAGTCATATTTTCTTGTTCTAACCTATCTCTAACTCACTGAGCAAATGCTCTTGGAAGTTCAGATATAAATCTTTCCTTCCAATGAGGTGTTGAGACATCTTGCTTAATTAAAAGTTTAGCTAATACATTATCTTTGTATCATCTAAAATCTAACAACCCAGGACATCTTAGGGAATGCAAAATTTCACTAGATCTTTCTTCAAAAAGTTTAGGATCACCAATAAAGCTTTGAGCAAAATATTGAGGCTTCTACTTGGGTTCCTACTTCCTGCTGGGTAGTAGGTTCAAGTTTTATTGAATTTAAAATATTGTTTCTATCTACTTCAGTAGTTATGTTATCCCACAAACCCTTTAGATTTCTAATACAACCAAAAATAATTAGCTGAGTGGTGGCTCTACCATTATTTTTATGTTTTTTATAGGCAGTGGCCACCATAATCATCTCATTTAATTTCTCGTTATTAAATGATCAGTTAGACCATCTATATTCTATTCTATTATTCCTTCTCCATTAAAGCTAGAGGGGTTGTCTAAGTCTCATTCTTCAAATTGGATGTTAGGAAAGGTAGGTTTTTTTATAATAATTTCTAGTGGTAGGAAATTGCTTTTTTCCGTAGATTCTATGGATTTGCTCTTGACCTTACTGGATCAGGGTATTTCTCACTACTTCTTTTTGTATTTTATCTTCATTTATTTTTAAAGCTTTAAGTCATTTATCAATTTCATCTAAAATTTCATTAGTTAATTTTCCTAATTTTATATTAGCTAACTCTTCATCAGAAAATTTATAAGGTTCAAATAATAGTTTTTCTAATTCTGGCTTAGAACTAGAATAAGAAGGCTTTTCTTGATTTATTACAACTACTAAGTCATGCACAATTTTATTGGTGTAATTTAATTGTTCTTGACCATTTTTTATGTCTTTTTTAGTGGAGAAGCTGTTATTTCTATATTATGGGGATTGACGAAAATTATGTCTTCTAAGGGAGGAACTTTCTCTATTATTTTCTTTCCTCTAAAGGTTTTCCAGCTTTGCGACATGCTTTTTAAGACATTAGTAGTTAGGGTTTTTAAGACACACACACACTCTCTCTCTTTAAACCTTCTCTCCATGTTGCTCTCTCTATAACTTCCCTCTCTTTTTCTTTCTCTCTCACTCTCGCTCTTCCCAACACACACATTTTGTCTCTCTTACTTTGCCTACCAATCTCTTTTGCTACCTCCCCACAATTCTCTCTCTCTATGTCTTTCTCTATCTTCTCTCTCTCAAACCTCTTTCTCTCCCACCCTCCCTCTTAAAAACTTCACTTTATCTCTTTGTCTCATACTCTCCTACTAAAAATTTTCTTACTCTTTCTTTCCCAAATCTTCCCTTTCTCTCTCTCTCCCCAACACTCACACACTCTCTCCCCACCCAACAATCTCTCTTTCTATTTCTCTACATCTCTCCCTCTCTTCCTCTCTCTTCAAATTCTTGCTTTCCCACTCTTATTTCAAAAACATCACTTTATCTCTGTCTTTCTCTCTGTCTATCACTCTATTTTGCTCTCTTTCTCCCTCATAGACCCCCTACAAAACTTCTCTTTCTCTCGTTCTCTTTCTATCTTCTATCTCTCTCTATTCCTAATGATCTCTCTTACTATCTCCCCTACCATTCTCTCTCTTGCTGTCCCTCTTAGTCTCTCTCTTTCTCTCTACCTTTTTGTCTCTCTCTCTCTCTCTCTCTTTCTTTACATCTCTCCTTCTCAATCTCTCTTTCCAAAACTTCTCTTTCTTCCTCCCTTTCTTTCTCTCTCTTAAACTTCTTTCTCTCACACTCTCTCAGAAACATCACTTTATCTCTCTTTGTCTCTCTATCGCTCTCTCTTTGTTTTGCTCTCTCTATGTCTCTCTTGTTGTCTCCCTTCAAAACTTTTCTTTCTCTCTCTCCAAATCTTCTTCTTCTTCTCTCTCTCTCTCTCACTCACTCTCTTTATTTTCTCTCTCTTGCTCTCTTTCTCTGTCTTTCTCTAGCAAAAACTTTACTTTCCCTCTCGTCTAGCTATTTGTCTCTCTCCCCCCCATGCAATCTCTCACTAAAACTTCTCTACCTCACTCTCCAAATCTTCTCTTTGAAACCTCTTTCTCTTGCTCCTACTTCACCAAACACCTCCCTTTCTCTCTCTTTAAAACTTTTCTCTTTGTTTAAAACCTGTTTCGCTTTCTCTCAAAAACTTTTGTCTATCTCATTCTCTCTTTGTCTAAAAGTTCTCTCACTAACTCTATCTCTCTCTTCCTCCCCAACACACACACTTCCTCTATCTCTCTCTCTAAACCTTCTCTCCATGTCACTCTCACTAAAACCCCCCTTCTCTCTCTCTCTCTCTATCATTTACACTTTCCCCAACTCACACACTCTCTCTCCCAAACCATAAATCTTTTTAAAAATTTTCAAATTAAAATATGTTGACATGCGACGCAGTGCGGCGATCCCGAGGAGATAAAAAAAATAGATTTAAATTTTGGTGAGGTTTTAGAAAATGATAAAAAAATAGAGTCGCCATCAACCTAGATTGAAATGGTGAAGTTGGACACCGAATAGTATGGTCTGCATCACAGAAAAATGGATTCGGGGGTTGGTCACATGTAGGGAAGGTATTAGCACCCTACAACGCCCTTTCGGTACCACGTTGGTATTTGCTGCTTTTGATTTCAAGACTATGCTTTATCTTTTGTTAAATAAATTGATTTTTGCATGTGATCGTGATTTAAGATTATTTGTAAATGCCTCAATAGAGTCATGCCAGTTGACTAGCTAAACTCATGATATAATTTCCTTTAAGATAATTATGTAGCGGCCAGTTGACTGGCAACTATATTTATCCATTATTGGAAATTTCTTTTCAATGCATCAATAGAACCATGCCAGTTGACTGACTAGATTCGTGACATGATTTCCCTCAAGATAGTTTGATGGCGGCCAGTTGACTGGCAACCTTCTTTGTCCATCATCGAAATCTCTTCTTAAAGGCATTAATTCATGAGGCAATTTCCCTCAGGATAGTTTGACAGCGGTCAGTCGACTGGCAACTACATTTATCCATCGTCGGGAGTTTCTTTCTAACCAAGATAGTGGATCAAAATAGTTGACTGGAAACTCCTTGTGTTTGCTTACCTTCATAAGCATACAGGGAGACGAAGTTTATGGGCTCAATTATAGGATTTTAGCATTACAACAGCTCAATCATGGAATTTAGCATTATGACAGTGTGATTATAAAAAATTACAGCAATATAATAGCTTAATCACAGCAACTTCACAGTATTGCAATTTAATTGCAGCATTACAGTAATACAGCAATGAGGCAGCACAATAGCTTAATTACAGCACTATAGTGATGCAGCAACTTAATTACAACAATGCAGGAAATAATATAGCAGAATACAGAAACAACATACAAAACTACAGCAATAGAAACAGAGAAAATAATACAGCAGAATGCAAAAACAGCATGCAGAATTACAGCATCAAAGTCAGAGAAAATATCACAGCAGGATGTAGAAACAGCATGCAATATTACAGCAACAAAAACAGAGAACTGAATAATACAGCAACATACAGAAACAGAATGCAGAATCATGGCAGCAGAAACAGAAACAGCAGAATACAGAAACAGAATGCAGAATTACAGCAGCAGAAACAGAGACAGCAGAATACAGAAACAGAATGCAAGCTTACAGCAACAGAATATATAAAAATGCACAGCTAACAGATGAACTAGCATTTACGCCAAACCAGGACAAAGAACTGGGACGGAGGGCAACATACATCATCATATGCTGCTGCATCATGGCCATGGCTGCAGCCGAATACTGCATGGTCACTCATTGATGCTGGTACTGCTGCAGCTGCTGTGCCCATTGCTGTGGATGTGATGCTGGTTCAGATCGGCTGCAAAACTATTTGTAGGCCAAGTCATGGTCCTAATTTCTTTTTTTTTTCTTCACTCACGGCTCCTTTCTTTGATTTTCTCCTCCTTCAACCGAGTTCCTTCTTTTTCCTCTTTCTTACGGGCTACCTTCCCCACTCACTTTCTCTAGTTTTTTCTTCCTCTTCATCTCAGCTCTCTTTCCCTTTTTCCCCTCTTTTTTCCTCCTTTCTTCAACATTTTCTTCTCTTCTTTCAACAATTTCTCCTCTTCTTCATCATTTTCCAACTTTCGTCAACATTTTCTTCTCTTCTTTCAACAATTTCTCCTCTTCTTCATCATTTTCCTACTTCCTTCAACATTTGCTTCTCTTCTTTCAACAATTTCTCCTCTTCTTCATCATTTTCCTACTTCCTTCAACATTTTCTTCTCTTCTTTCAACAATTTCTCCTCATGGCCAACAACCCTTTTCACTCTTTCCACCTTCACCCACCTTCTTTGATTTGCTTTTCTTCAATTCACACTTCTTTTTTCTTTTGTTCTCTTTTTTTTCTTTTTTCTAATTTTTTAATTTTTAACAATTTTTGAACAATATTATTCACATTTGGGACCCAAAAATGTCTTTAAATTTTTTATTTTCGCTCAATTAATTTCTAGAAAAATATATATTCAAGTAGGATAATTTTAGAATTTATGCATGGGTCCATTTTAATTTTTAAGGTCTGGACAAAATCTAGTGTCTACAGATTGCCCCCATTTGCCTATCTTTTAGGGACTAAAAGATAGGCAAAGGTTAAGAGACACTCTTTTGTCCAGATGCGAAGGGTTACCATCCACCCAATGGGAATACTGAAGGGTACTAAATCCAACTTTGGGGATACCTAAGAGTAACTTAGGATTTGAAACAACCTGAGGTAACCCGTCTCAGGATGAACTTGGGGTAACTCGTCCCAAGTTTTGAAATAATT
The DNA here is from genome assembly GCA_037013595.1 of Dicorynia guianensis. Classification (NCBI taxonomy): domain Eukaryota; kingdom Viridiplantae; phylum Streptophyta; class Magnoliopsida; order Fabales; family Fabaceae; genus Dicorynia; species Dicorynia guianensis. Next base: position 11,668,335 of record JASUAB010000015.1, read on the forward strand.
ACCTGGAGAAACCCATTCCAGGATTTGAAAGGGTTATGATCCACCCAATGGGGATACCTAAGAGCAACTTAGGATTTAAAATAACCTGAGGTAACCCGTCTCAGGATGAACTTAGGGTAACTCGTCCCAAGTTCAAAATAATCACCTGGAGAAACTCATTCCAAGATTTAAAAGAGTTATGATCCACCCAATGGGGATACCTAAGAGCGACTTAGGATTTAAAATAACCTGAGGTAACCCATCTCAGGATGAACTTAGGGTAACTAGTCCCAAGTTTTGAATTACCTGGAGAAACCTATTCCAGGATTTGAAACAAAATAACCTGAGGTAACCCGTCTCAGGATTTAAAGAAAAGAACTTGGGATAACCCGTCCCAAGTTTTAAATTACCTGGAGAAACCCATTCTAGAATTTGAAAACAACCTGAGGTAACCCGTCTCAGGATGAACTTAGGGTAACTCATCCTAAGTTTTGAAACAATTACCTGGAGAAACTCGTTCCAGGATTTAAAACAACCTGAGGTAACCTACCTCAGGATAAACTTGGGATAACTCATCCCAAGTTTTGAATTACCTGGAGAAGCCTGTTCCAGGATTTAAAGAAAAGAAACTTAGGGTAACCCATCCCAAGTTACAATATCTTGAAAAATCATGTTCCAAGATTTGAAGGGTTTTAATCCACCCAGTGGAGACACCTAAGAGCGACTTAGGATTTGAAGAGTTTTAATCCACCCAGTGGGGATACCTAAGAGCGACTTAGGATTTGAAACCAAATAATCTGAGGTAACCCGTCTCAGGATTTAAAGAAAAGAACTTGGGGTAACCCATCTCAAGTTTGAAATAATCACCTGGAGAAACTCGCCCAGGACTTAAAAAAAAACTGAGGATTTCCTTACTTACCTAGGCTTGATTTATGACTTATGAATTTGATTTAACATGAAGAGTTACTATCCTTCCAATAGGAACCAAAGATTATGATCTAAGATTTCCTTGCTTACCTAGGCTCAAGGGGTTAAGTCGAATGAAGCCCAACTCTGGCATTGGTGACAAGGGGTGAGTCAAACGAGGCCCAACTCTGGCACAAATGATAAGAACGAGTCAAATAAGGCTCGATCTGGCACAAATGATAAAGATGAGTCAAACGAGGCTTGACTCTAGCATAAATGATAATTGATTGAGTCAAACGAAGCCCGACTTTGGCTTGTCTTGCTTGATAGGATAAGGTACTTGACACACGGAGAGGCTTAACCTCAAAATGGCATGCTTGACATGCGAACCTGCTTAACAAGATAATGTGCTTGACACATGGAGAGGCTTGACCTCAAAGTGGCATGCTTGACATGAGAACCTACTTGACAGGATAATGTGCTTGACACATGGAGAGGCTTAACCTCAAAGTAGCATGCTTGACATGCGAACCTACTTGACAGGATAATGTGCTTAACACATGGAGAGGCTTGACCTCAAAATAGTATATTTGGCATGCAAACCTGCTTGACACAGCTTAGCATGCGAACCTACTTGATAGGATAATGTGCTTGACACATGGAGAGGCTTGACCTCAAAGTAGCATGCTTGACATGTGAACCTGCTTAACAGGATAATGTGCTTGACACATGGAGAGGCTTGACCTCAAAATAGTATATTTGTCATGCGAACTTACTAGACACGGCTTAGCATGCGAACCTACTTGATAGGGCTTGGCGCATAAAGAGGCTTAACCTCAAAATGATATATTTGGCATGCAAACTTGCTTGACAAGGCTTAGCATGCGAACCTGCTTAACATGGCTTTGTATGCGAACCTACTTTACAAGGCTTGGCACATGGAGAGGCTTGACCTCAAAATGATATATTTGACATGCGAACCTGCTTGACAATGTTTGGCACATGAAGAGGTTTGACCTCAAAATGATATATTTGGCATGCAAACCTGCTTGATAGGGCTGCATGTGAACTTGCTTGACATGGCTTTGTATGTGAACCTGCTTTACAGGGCTTGGCACATGAAGAGGCTTGACCTCAAAATGATATATTTGGCATGCGAACCTACTTGATAGGATTTGATGTGCAAACCTGCTTGACAGGGCCTGCTTGGTAGGATTTGATGTGCAAACCTGCTTGACAGGGCTTGGTGTGCAAACCTGCTTGACAGGGCTTGGTGTGCAAACCTGCTTGACATGGCTTAGCACATAGAGAAGCTTGACCTCAAAATGATATATTTGGCATACAAACCTGCTTGATAGGGCTTAGCATGTGAACCTGCTTGACAGAGCTTTGTGTGTGAACCAGCTTGATAGTGTTTGGCACATGAAGAGGCTTGACCTCAGAATGATATATTTAGCATGCAAACCTACTTGACAGGGCTTAGCATGCGAACCTTCTTAACAGGATTTGATGTACGAACCTGCTTGATAGGGCCTGGCACATGAAGAGGCTTGACCAAAGCCATGATATATTCGGCATGTGAAAGGCTTAAATGACATGCTTAATATAAAAAGGCTTGACCTGAAAATAGCATGCTTGATAATGCAAAATTGCTTGACCTGAAATGGCATGCTTGTCATGCTTGACATGCAAAAAAAGTTTGACAGATAAGGAGGTCGACCTAAAATAGCATGCTTGACATGCAAACGTGCTTGATATATGAAAGGCTTGACCTTAAATGGCATGCTTGACCTTAAATGGCATGCTTGATATAAAAGACTTGACCTAAAAATGGCATGGTTGAGATGAATACATGCTTGACATGTGAAATGTTTAACTTGAAATGGCATGCTTGACATGCTAGGCTTGACCTTAAAATAGCATACACGACATGCTTGCCATGCTAACATGCTTAACACATGATGGACTTGACTGAAATGGCATGTTTGATATGCAAACGTGCTTGGATCCTGTCCACACAAAAGAGATTCTCATCTTGTCAGAGACAGCTTGTCTGATGCAGAATTACCAAATGTGGACAGGATCGACAGGATGAGGATAGGTGCAACGAAGGATATTACAGAGAGAGATATATGTTAAAATAATCGGAGTCCTTATATACGATATTCTATTTAAAGGAAAATTATTAATAGGAACACAAATTAAATAGGGAAAATTTAAAGGAATACAGATTAAAAACATTAAATTAAACTGAAAGAAGAAAATAAAGTAATAAATTTTTTGATGCACAGGATCCTCGAGAGGCAAGTGCAGAGCATACTTAAATTTTATTGAAAATAAAATGCTTACAGAGATTTAGAGCTTTACAAGGAGTTCATATAGTGACTTTTCTGTTCTAAATTCGCTCTGCCTGAACGATTACAAGGATGAGGGATTTATAGGGAGAGCCGGACATCAAACTTTTATTCATTTGAGTTTGATACGCCGGACTTTACAAGTTTTTACAATAGAGTTTAATTCGGAACTCAGAATTTGAAGTCCGAAAGTTGACAGCTGGTGATATCTTCTTTAGTCGACTTTTATGGGATCTATAAAGACATACAGAGAGAAAAAGAAAGGGAAGTTAGAGAGAATTTTGTTGAAAAACCAAGAAACAGAGATGGAGAGAAGTTTAAGAGTGAGCATGTGAGAGAGAGAGGGAGGGAGAGAAGGAGAGGCAGAGAGAAAAAGAGAGGGAGAAGTTTTAGAGAAGAAAGAGAAAGCGAGAGAGCGAGGGAGAAAGAGATAGAAATTTTAGGTTGAGAAAGAAAGAGTAAAAGAGAAGTTCTTGAGAGGCAAAGACAATGAGTTAGAGATAGTGGGAAAGAGTGAGAGATTTATCAAAGAGAGTGAGAGAGAGACACACAGAGAGAGAAAGGGAAGTTTTAGAGAGAGAGAGAACTTTCTTTACAAATTGAGAAACAAAGAGAGAGATGTTTTACATAGGGTGAGAGAGAGATAGTAAGTCAATGAGTGCTAGAATGAGGAGGAGAAACAGAGCAAGAGAGGGAAGTTTTAAAGAGTGTGAGAGAGAGATAGAGAGAAAGAGAGAGGTTCTATAAAGACTCAGAGAGAGAGAGAGAGAGAAAGGGAAGTTGGGGAGAACTTTCTTGACAAAGCAAGAAGCAGAGAAGGAGAGAAGTTTAAGAGTGAGCATGCAAACGAGAGAGAAGGAGGGAGAAAGCAAGAGACAGAGAGCGAAAAAAAGAGAGAAGTTTCAGAGAAAGAGTGAGAAAGGGAGAGAAGGGGATACAAAGAGAGGGGGGAAAGAGAGAGAGTGAAAGAGAAGCATTCAAAAGAAAAAGAGAGAGTGTGGGTAAGATAAAGTGGGATAGAGAGAGATAGCAAGCAAAAGATAAAAAGAGAGAAATCAAAAGTAAGTGAGTGCTAGAGTGAGTGGGAAAGAGAGAGGGAGAGAGAAAGAGAGTAAGTAAGAAAGTGAGAGAGAGAGAGGGAGGGGGAGACAGGATTCAAAGAAACAGAGTGAAAGAGAGAGAAAGGGATGTTTTACAGAGAGAGAAAGAGAAGTTTCAGATGGAGGAAAGTTTTAGATAGATTGATAGAGAAAGAGAGGGAAGTTTGAGAGAGAGAACAAGAGAGAAAGGGAAAAACCAAGCTAGAAAGAGAGTGGAAGAGAGAGAAATTTCTGAGAGAACACAAGAGAGAGAGCGAGAGGAGGAGGGGAGAGAAAGAGAGGGAGAGATGGAGAAAGACTGACAAAGAGAGAGGGAGATAGAGAAGTTTCAGATAAAGCAAGAGAGAAGGGGACAAAGAGGGAGGGAAAGAGAGTGAGTGAGAGAGAGTGTTGTGGAGAGGAAGCTTGAGAGTGTGGAGTGTATTAGAGAGAGAGAAAGGGAGAGAGGTTTTAGAGAGAGTGAGACAGAGAGAGAAAGAGAGAAGTTTTAAAGGGAGAGAGAAACAGAGAGAAGAGTTCTTTAGAGACAGAGAGAGGGAGAAGTTTTCTAGAGAGAGTGAGTGTGAGTGTGACAAGTTCTATAGAGACACAGAGTGAGATAGAAAAAGAGGGAGAGGGAGACACAAAGACAAAGAGGGGAAAGAGAGAGAGATAAAGACAGAGGTTCTATAAAGACACATAGAGAGAGAAAGGGAAGTTAAAGAGAACTTTCTAGATAACCAAGAAACAGAGATGGAGAGAAGTTTAAGAGTGAGCATGTAAGAGAGTGAGGAGAGAGAGAGAGAGAAGGAGAAGTTTCAGAGAAAGACAAAGAAAGGGAGAGAGTGAGGGAGAGAGAGAAAGAGTTAAAGAGAAATTTTTATAAAGAAAGACAATAAGTAAGAGAGAGTGGGAAAGAGTGAGAGATGTTTCAGAGAGAGCGAGAGAAGATAGAGAGAGGTTTAATAAAGAGTCAGAGAGAGTGTGAGAGAAGTTTTAAAGAGAGAGAAAAAGAGAGAACTTTCTTTACAAGTTAAGAAACAGAGAGAGAAGTTTCAGAGAGAGCCAGAGAAAGATAGTAAGTCAGTGAGTGCTAGAATGAGGGGAAGAGAGAGAGTGAGAGAGAGAAGTTTTAGAGAGTATGAGAGAGAGATAGAGAGAAAGAGAGGGGTTCTGTAAAGACATACACACAGAGAGAGAGAGAGAGAGGGAAGTTAGAGAGGACTTTCTTGAGAAAGTAAGAAACATAGATGGAGAGAAGTTTAAGAGTAAGTACATGAGAGAGAGAGAGTAGAAAATAGAGGGAGAAGTTTTATAGAAAGAAAGAGAAAGGGAAGGGTGAGGGAGTAAGAGACAGAATTTTTAGGTTGAGAAAGAAAGAGTGAAAGAGAAGTTCTTAAGAGGGAAAGACAGTGAGTTAGAGATAGTGGGAAAGAGAGAGAGATGTATCAAAGAGAGTAAAAAGACAGATAGAGAGAAAGAGAGAGGTTTAATAAAGACATTGAGAGAGAAAGGGAAGTTTTAGAGAGAGAAAGAGAGAGAGAACTTTCTTTACAAATTAAGAAATGAAGAGAGAGAAGTGTCAGATAAAGTAAGAGAGAGATAGTAAGTTAGTGAGTGCTAGAATGTGGGGGAGAAACAGAACGAGAGAGAGAAGTTTTAAAGAGTGTAAGAGAGAGATAGAGAGAAAGAGAGAGGTTCTATAAAGACACAGAGAGAGTGAGAAAGGAAAGTTAGGGAGAACTTTCTTGCCAAACCAAGAAATAGAGAAGGAGAGAAGTTTAAGAGTGAGCACACAAGAGAGAGAGAAGGAGGGAGAGAGTGAGAGATAGAGAGAGAAAAGAAGAGAGACGTTTCAGAGAAAGAGCAAGAAAGGGAGAGAAGAGAACACAAAGAGAGGGGGGGAGAGAGAGACAAAGAGTGGAAGAGAAGCTTTCGAGAGAGAAAGAGAGTGAATGAGAGAGAGTGAGAAAGAGAAAGAGAAATTTCAAAGAGAGTAAGGGAGAGACTGAGAGAAAGAGAGAGGTTCTATAAAGACACAGAGAAAAAGGGAAGTTTTAAAGAGAGAAAGAGAGAGAGAGAGAGAGAGAGCTTTCTTGAGAAACTGAGAAATTGAGAGAGAGAAGTTTCAGATAAAGAGAGAGATAGTAAGTCAAAGGTGGTAGAATAAGGGCAAGAGAGGAAGAGAAAAAGAGAGCAAGACAGAGAAGTTTTAGAGAAAGAAAGCAAGAGAAAGAGCAAGGTGGAGGGAAAGAACTTTCTTGATAAACCAAGAAACAAAGAGAGAGAAGTTTTGGAGAGAATGAGAAAGAGAAACATAAGTTTTAGACATAGAGAGAGATAGAGGGAAGTATTGAAGAATGCAAGAAAGAGAGAGACAAAAAGAGACTAAGAGACGGAAAGAAAGGAAAATAGTTTGGAAGAAAGACGCAAAAGTTTCAAAGAGGGAGATAGAGAGAGGTTCAAAGCAAGAGAGAGACAAGTTTTCAGGAGAGAGATAGAGAAAGAAAGAGAAGTTTTAGAGTGAAAGTGAGAGAGGAAAGTTCTAGAGAGCAAGAGAGAGACATAGAGAAAGTGAAGTTTTAGAGAGAGAAAGAGAGAGAGCGAGTAAGATAAAGTGGGATAGAGATAGATAGCAAACGAGAGATAAAAAGAGAGAAATTATAAGTCAGTGAGGGCTAGAGTGAATGGGAAAGAGAAAGAGAGTAAGTCAGAAATGAGAGAGAGAGAGGGAGAGGGAGAGAAGTTTTAAAGAAAGAGAAAGAGAGAGAGAGAAAGAGAGAGAAAGGGATATTTTACGGAGAGGGAAAGAGAAGCTTCAGACAAAGGGAAGTTTTAGAGAGACTGAAAGAGAAAGAAAGGGAAGTTTTAGAAAGAGAGCAAGACAGAAAGGGAAAGAGCAAGATAAAAAGAGAGTGGGAGAAAGACAAGTTTCAAGGAGAACGCAAGAGAGAGAGGGAGAGAGAAGAGGGGAGAGATGGAGAAAGACAAGGAGAGCAAGAGATAGAGAAGTTTCTAATAAAGCAAGAGAGAAGGGGACGGAGAGAGAGGGAAAGAGAGTGAGTGAGAGAAAGTGTTGTGGAGAAGGAGAATGAGAGTGTCAGAGTGTATTGGAGAGAGAAAGAGCGAGAGAAGTTTCAGAGAAAGGAAGACAAGGTGAGAAAGAGAGAAGTTTTAGAAGGAGAGAGAAAGACAAAGAAGAGTTCTTTAGAGACATAGAGAGAGGGAGAAGTTTTATGGACAGAGTGAGTGTGAGAAGTTCTATAGAGACATGGAGTGAGGTAGAGAAAGAAGGAGAGGGAGACACAAAGAGAGAGGGGGAAAGAAAGTGAGTGAGAGAAAAAGGGAAAGAGAAAGAGAAAAGTTTTAAAGAGAGCAAGAGAAAGAGGTTCTATAAAGACATGAAGAGAGAGAAAGGGAAGTTAGAGAGAACTTCTTAACAAAGCAAGAAATAGAGATGAAGAGAAGTTTAAGATTAAGCATGCAAGAGAGAAAGGGAGGGGGAGAGAGAGATACCATTTGTGCCGGAGTCGGGCCTCGTTTGACTCAACCTCATCATTTGTACCAGAGTCAGGACTCGTTTGACTCAACCTTGTCATTTGTCCCAGAGTCGGGCCTCGTTTGACTCGACCTTACCATTTGTTCGAGAGTTAGGCCTCATTTGACTCACCCTTATCATTAGACTCAACCTTACCATTTGGGCTAGAGTCGGGCCTCGTTTGACTCAACCTTACCATTTGTGCCATAGTCAAGCCTCGTTTAACTCAACCTTCGAGCCTTGTTTGATTCAACCTTACCATTTGTGCTAGAGTCGAGCCTCGTTTGACTCACCATTATCATTTGTGCCAGAGTCAGGCCTCGTTTGACTCAACCTTACCATTTGTACCAGAGTTGAGCCTCGTTTCACTCAACCTTACCATTTGTGACAAAGTTGGGCCTCATTTGACACCACCCTTATCATTTGTACCAGAGTCAGTCCTCCTTTGACTCAACCTTACCATTTGTTCCAGAGTCAGGCCTCATTTGACTCACCCTCATCAATTGTGCTAGAGTCAGGCCTTATTCAACTCAACCATGCCATTGTACCAAAGTCGGGCCTCGTTTGACTCACTCTCATCATTTGTGTAGGAGTCAAGCCTTGTTTGACTTAACCTTACCATTTGTCTCGAAGCCAAGCCTCTTTTGACTCGACCTTCAAGCCTCATTTGACTCAACCTTACCATTTGTCCTAGAGTTAGGCATCGTTTGACTCACTATTATCATTTATGCCAGTGTCAGACCTCGTTTGACTCACCCTTATCATTTGTGCTAGAGTTTAGCCTTGTTTGACTCAACCTTACCATTTGTGCCAGAGTTGGGCCTTGTTTAACTCAGCCTTACCATTTGTACTAGAGTTAGGCCACAGTTGTACCATTTATGCCAAAGTCAGGCCTCATTTGACTCAGCCTTATCATTTATGCTGGAGTCAGGCCTTGTTTGACTTAACCTTACCATTTGTGCTAGAGTTAGTCCTCGTTTGACTCTCCCTTATCCTTTGTGCTAGAGTTGGGCCTCGTTTGACTCAACCTTACCATTTGTGTTAGAGGTGGGCCTTGTTTGACTCAATCTTACCATTTGTGTTAGAGTTGGGCATCGTTTGACTTACCTTTATCATTTGTGTTGGAGTCTATCCTTGTTTGACTGAACCTTATCATTTGTGTTAGAGTTGGCCCTCATTCGACTCACCCTTATCTTTTGATCAGAAGTCGGTGCTCATTTGACACAACGTTACAATTTGTGCTAGAGTTGAGCCTTGTTTGACTCAACCTTACCATTTGTGCCGGAGTTGGGCCTCGTTTGAATCACCCTTATCATTTGTACCAAAGTCAAGACTCGTTTGACTCAAGCTTACAATTTGTGCCAAAGTTAGGACTCATTTGACTCAGCCATACCATTTGTGTCAGAGGCGGGCCTCGTTTGACTCAACCTTACTATTTGTACCGAAGTCGGGCCTTAATTATACCAATTGTGCTAGAGTCAGGCCTCGTTTGACTTAACCTTATCATTTCTGCCAGAGTCAGGCCTTGTTTGACTGAACCTTACCATTTATACCAAAGTTAGGCCTCGTTTGACTCACCCTTATCATTTGTGCTAGAGTCGGGTCCGTTTGACTCAACCTTACCATTTGTAACGGAGTCGAGCCTTGTTGGACTCAACCTTATCATTTGTGCCAGAGTTGGGTCTCGTTTCACTCTCCCTCATCAATTATGCTGGGGTTGGGCCTCGTTTAACATAACCATATGATTTGTGCTAGAGTCAGGCCTCGTTTGACTCAACCTTACCATTTATGCTATAGTCAGGGGCTCTTTGGACTTAACCTTACCATTTGTGTTGGAGTCAGTTCTCAATTGACTCACCCTCATCAATTGTACTAGAATTGGACCTCGTTTGACTCACCCTTATCGTTTGTGCTAGAGTCGGGCCTTGTTTCATTCAACCTTACCATTTGTGTTGGAGTTGGGCCTCGTTTGACTTTCCCTCATCATTTGTGTCAGAATCAGGCCTCATTCTACTCAACCATACCATTTGTGCTAGAAGTGGGCCTCGTTTGACCTAACCTTACCATTTGATCTGGAGTCAGGCCTCGTTTGAGTCACCTTGATCATTTGCACTGGAGTCGGGCTTGTTTGACTCAACCTTACCATTTATGCCAGAGTTGGGCATCATTTGATTGATCCTTATCATTTGTACTAGAGTTAGGCCTTGTTTGACTCACCTTTATCATTTATTGACTCTCGTTTGACTCAACCTTTAGATTTGTACTAGAGTTAGGCCTCATTTGACTTACCCTTATCATTTGTTCTGTAGTCGAGACTCATTTGACATAACCTTACCATTTATGCTAGAGTTGAGCCTCATTTGACTCAACCTTACCATTTGCACCAGAGTTGGGCCTTGTTTCAATCACCCTTATCATTTGTGCTAGAGTCGGGCCTCGTTTGACTAAATCATTTGCACTGGGGCCAGGCCACGTTTAACTCAACATTTAGGCCTCGTTTGATTCAACCTTACCATTTATGCTAGAGTTGGGACTCGTTTTAGTCACCCTTATCATTTGTACCAAAGTTGGGCCTCATTTGACTTAACCTTACTATTTGAACAAGAGTCGAGCCTCGTTTGACTCAACTTTACCATTTGTGCCAGAGTTGGGCCTCGTTTGATACCACCCTTATCATTTATGCCAAAGTCGGGCCTCATTTCACTCACCCTCATCAATTGTGCCAGATTCGAGCCTTATTCGACTCAAGCATACCATTGTGCTAGAGTCGGGCCATGTTTGACTCAACCTTACCATTTGTGCCGGACTCAGGCCTCATTTGACTAAACTATACCATTTATGCCAAAGTCAGGCCTTGTTTGACTTAACCTTACCATTTGTGCAAGAGTCAGGCATCGTTTGACTAAACTATACCATTTGTGCCAGAGTCAGGCCTTATTTGACTCAACCTTACCATTTGTACCGGAGTCGGGTCTCGTTTGACTGATCCTTACGATTTGTGCCAGAGTTAAGCCTCGTTTGACTCACCCTAATCATTTGTGTCAGAATTGATACTCATTTGACTCAACCTCTAGATTTATACTTGAGTCGGGCCTTATTTGACTCACCCTTATCATTTGTTTCAAAGTCAGGACTCATTTGACACAACCTTATCATTTATGCTAGAGTCGAACCTCATTTGACTCAACCTTACCATTTGTGCTGGAGTTGGGCCTCGTTTGAATCACCCTTATCATTTGTGATAGGGTTGGGCCTCATTTGACTTAAGCTTATCATTTGTGCTGGGGCCAGGTCTCGCTTGATTTAGCCTTGCCATTTGTGCCAGAGTTGGGCCTCGTTTGACTCACCCTTATCATTTGTGCCAGAGTCGAGTCTTGTTTGACTCAACCTTATCATTTGTTCTAGAGTCGAGCCTCGTTTGACTTAACCTTGCCATTTGTGCCAGAGTTGGGCCTCGTTTGATACCACGCTTATCATTTATGCCAAAGTCGGGCCTCATTTGACTCAACTATACCATTGTGCTAGAGTCAGGCATCATTTGACTCACCCTTAATCATTTGTTCTAAAGTCTAGGCTCGATTGACACAACCTTACCATTTGTACCAGAGTCGAGCCTCGTTTGACTTAACCTTACCATTTGTGCTAAAGTTGGGCCTTGTTTGATTTACCCTTTTCATTTGTGCCAGAGTCGGGAGTCATTTGAGTCACCATACAATATGCGCTGGAGTAGGGAGTTGTTTGACTCAACCATACTATTTGTGTTAGAGGAAGGCCTCATTTGACTCAACCTTACCATTTGTGCCAGAGTTAGGCCTCGTTTGACTCAACCTTAATATTTGTACCGATGTCGGGCCTTGGTTGCACCACTTGTGCTAGAGTCAGGCCTTATTTGACTTAACCTTATCATTTGTACTGGAGTCAGGCCTGGTTTAACTCAACCTTACCATTTATGCCAACATTGGGCCTCGTTTGACTCACCCTTATCATTTATGCTGGAGTCGGGCCTCGTTTGACTTAACCTTACTATTTGTACTAGAGTCGAGCCCTATTTGACTTAACAATATCAATTGTACCAGAGTTAGGTCTCATTTGACTCTCCCTCATCAATTGAGATAGAGTCGGGGCTCGTTCAACACAACCATACCATTTATGCCAAAGTTGGGTCTCGTTTGACTTAACCTTAAAATTTGTGTCAGAGTCGGGACTCGTTTGACTCATCCTTACCATTTGTGCTGGAGTCAGACCTCGTTTGACTCACCCTCATAATTTGTGCTAGAGTTAGGCCTCATTTGTCTTAACCTTACCATTTGTCCAAGAGTCAGGTCTCATTTGGCTCAACCTTTGGGACTCATTTGACTCAACCTTGGGTACATGTTTGATTGAACCTTACCATTTGTGCTAGAGTTAGGCCTCATTTGACTTACCCTTATCATTTGTGCCAGAGTCAAGCCTAGTTTGACTCACCTTTATCATTTGTGCCAGAGTCAGGCCTTATTTGACCCAACCTTATCATTTGTACCGGAGTTAGGCCTCGTTTGACTCAACCTTACCATTTATATTGGAGTCGGGCCTTGTTTGACTAATCCTTATGATTTGTGCTAGAGTTAGGCTTCGTTTGACTCGCCTTTATCATTTGTGTCAAAGTCAATCCTTGTTTAACTCGACCTGCAGATTTATACCAGAGTCAGGGCTCATTTGACTCATCCTTATCATTTGTTCCAAAGTCGGGACTCGTTTGATACAACCTTACCATTTATACTGGAGTCGAGCCTCATTGGACTCAATCTTACCATTTGTGCTAGAGTTGGACCTCGTTTGAATCACCCTTATCATTTGTGCCAGAGTTGGGCCTCGTTTAACTTAACCTAATCATTTGTGCTGGGGCCAGGCCTCATTTAACTTAACCTTTAGGCCTCGCTTGATTCAACCTTGCCATTTGTACCAAAGTTAGGCCTCGTTTGACTCACCCTTATCATTTGGGCTAGAGTTGGGTCTCGTTTGACTCAACCTTACCATTTGTTCCAGAGTCAAACCTCGTTTGACTCAACCTTGCCATTTGTGCCGGAGTTGGGCCGCATTTGACACCACCCTTATCATTTATGCCAAAGTCGGGCCTCCTTTGACTTAACCATTCCATTTGTTCCAGAGTCAAGTCTCATTTGACTCAACCTTATTATTTATGCCAGAGTCGGGTCTTGATTGACTTAACCTTAATATTTGTGCTAAAGTCGGGACTCGGTTGCACCACTTACGTTAGAGTCGGGCCTTGTTTGATTTAACCTTATCATTTGTACCGGAGTCAGGCCTAGTTTGACTCAACCTTACCATTTGTGCTAATGTTGGGCCTCATTTGACTCACCCTTATCATTTGTGTCAGAGTCAGGCCTCGTTTGACTTAACCTTATCATTTGTACCAGAGTCAAGCCTTGCTTGACTCAAACATATCAATTGTTCCAAAGTTGGGTCTCATTTGACTCTCTCTCATCAATTGTCCCAAGGTCGGGCCTCGTTTGACTCAACCTTTGGGTCTCGTTTGACTCAACCTTACCATTTCTGCCAGAGTTACAGCTCGTTTAACTCACCCTTATCATTAGTGCCTGAGTTGAGCCTTGTTTGACTCAACCTTACCACTTTTGCTAGAGTCAAGCCTTGTTTGACTCAATCTTACCATTTGTGCCATAGTCAAGCCTCGTTTAACTTAACCTTCGAGCCTCGTTGGACTCAACCTTACCATTTTTGCCAGAGTCAGGCCCCAGTTGACTCACCCTTATCATTTGTGCCAGAATCGGGCCTCGTTTTGACTCAACCATACCATTTGTGCCAGAGTCGAGCCCCATTTAACTCACCTTATCATCTGTGTCAGAGTCAGGCCTTATTTGATCCAACCTTACCATTTGTGCCAGAGTTGGGCCTTGTTTAACTAGGCCTTACCATTTATGCTAGAGCTGAGCCTCAGTTATATGATTTGTGCCGAGGTTGGGCTTCCTTTGTCTTGCCCTTATCATTTGTGTTGGATTTAGGGCTCGTTTAGCTTAACCTTGCCATTTGTGTATGAGTTAGGCCTTGTTTCACTCAACCTTACCATTTGTGCTAGAGTCAGGCTTTGTTTGACTCACGCTTACCATTTGTGCCAGAGTCAGGCCTCGTTTAACTCAACCTTACCATTTGTATCAGAGTCGGGTCTCGTTTGACTCACCCTTATCATTTGTGCTGGAGTTAGGCCTCGTTTGACTCAACCTTACATTTGTGTTGGAGTTGGGCCTTATTTGACTCAAACTTACCATTCGTGCCAAAGTTGAGTCTCGTTTGACTCTCCCTTATCATTTGTGTTAGAATCAGTCTGAGTTTGACTCAACCTTACCATTTGTGCCGGAGTCGGTCCTCGCTTCACTAAACCTTACCATTTGTGCCGGTCTTGGGCCTTATTCGACTCAACCTTACCATTTGTACTGAAGTCAGGCCTTGTTTGACTCACCCTTATCATTTATGTCAGAGTCGGTCCTTGCATGACTCACCCTTATTGTTTATTCCGAAGTCGGGGCTCATTTGACACAACCTTACCATTTGTGTCAGAGTCAGGCCTCGTTTGACTCAACCTTACAACCTTACCAGTTGTGTCAAAGGCGGGCCTTGTTTATCTCAACCTTACCACTTATACCAAAGTTAGGCTTTGGTTGTACCACTTGTGCCAAAGTTGGTCCTCGTTTGACTTAACCTTATCATTTGTGCTAGGGTCGGGCCTTGTTTAACTCAACCTTCTAGACTTGTTTGATTCAACCTTACCATTTGTTCTAGAGTCGAGTCTCATTTGACTCACCCTTATCATTTATGCTAGAGTCGGGACTCATTTAACTCAACCTTACCCTTTATACCAGAGTTGAGTCTTATTTCACTCAACCTTACCATTTGTGATAGAGTTGGGCCTTGTTTGATACCACCCTTATCATTTGTACCAAACTCAAGCCTCCTTTGACTCAACTTTACCATTTGTGCCAGAGTCGGGCCTTGTTTGACTCACCCTTGTCAATTGTGCCAGAGTCAGGCCTTATTTGACTTAACCATGTCGGCCCTTATTTGACTCACCCATAAGTTTGTACCTCGAGTCGGTCTTTGTTTGACTCACCCTTATCATTTGCAGCTTGAGTCAAGCCTCGTTTGAGTCACCCATGTGTTTGCGCCTCGAGTTAGACCTTGTTTGACTCACCCATATCATTTGCACCACAAGTTGGGCCTTGTTTGACACAACCATATCATTTCCGCCTCGAGTCGGGCCTTGTTTAACTCACCGATACCATTTGTACCTTGAGTTGGGCCTTGTTTGACTGAATCATATCATTTGCACCTCGAGTCGAGCCTCGTTTAACTTAACCATATCATTTGCGCCTTGAGTCGGCTTCGTTTGACTCAACCATATCATTTGCACCTCGAGTCAGGCCTCGTTTGACTTAACCATATCATTTCTGCCACGACTCATGCCTCGTTTGACTCAACTATATCATTTGTGCCTTAACTCGGGCCTCATTTGACTCAACCATATCATTTGTGCCTTGAGTCGGGCCTCGTTTGACTCACCGATACCATTTGTTCCTCGAGTTAGGCCTCGTTTGACTCAACTGTATAATTTGCGCCTAGAGTCGGGCCTTCTTTGACTCATCGATAACATTTGTGCCTCGAGTTCGGCCTTGTTTGACTCAACCATATCATTTATGCATCGAGTCAGGCCTCGTTTGACTCAACCATATCATTTTTGCCTCAAGTCGGGCCTTGTTTAACTCGCTGATACCATTTGTGCCTCGAGTTAGGCCTCGTTTGACTCAACCATATCATTTGTGCCTCGAGTCAGGCGTCGTTTGACTCAACCAAATCAATTACGCCTTGAGTCGGGCCTCGTTTGACTCACCGATATGATTTGTGCATCGAGTTGGGCCTCGTTTGACTTAACTATATGATTTGTGCCTCAAGTCGAGCCTTGTTTGACTCAACCATATCGTTTGCACCTCGAACAGGCCTCATTTGACTCAACCATATCATTTGCGCCTCGAGTCGGGCCTCGTTTGACTCAACCATATCATTTCTGCCTCGAGTCAGGCCTCGTTTGACTAAACCATATCATTTGCGCCTCGAGTCGAACCTCGTTTGACTCACTGATACCATTTGTGCCTCGAGTTGGGCCTCGTTTGACTCAACCATATCATTTGTGCCTTGATTTAGGCCTCGTTTGACTCAACCATATCATTTGCGCCTCGAGTCGGACCTCATTTGACTCAACCATATCATTGATGCCTCGAGTCAGGCCTCGTTTGACACAACCATATCATTTGCGCCTTGAGTCAGGCCTCGTTTCACTCAACCATATCATTTCTACCTCGAGTCAGGCTTTATTTGACTAAACCATATCATTTGCGCCTCGAGTCGGGCGTTGTTTGACTCAACCATATCATTGATGGCTTGAGTTAGACCTCGTTTGATTCAACCATATCATTTGCGCCTCTAGTTGGGTTTCGTTTGACTTGTTGATACCATTTATGCCTTGAGTTGGGCCTCGTTTGACTCAACCATATCATTTGTACCTCGAGTTTGGCCTCGTTGGACTTAACCATATCAATTACACCTTGAGTTGAGCCTCGTTTGACTCACCGATATGATTTGTGCTTCGAGTTGAGCCTCGTTTGACTTAACTGTATGATTTGTGCCTCAAGTGGAGCCTTGTTTGACTCAACCATATCATTTCTGCCTCGAGTCTGCCCTCGTTTGACTCAATCATATCATTTATGCTCGAGTCAGGCCTCGTTTGACTCAACCATATCATTTAAGCCTTGAGTCGGGCTTTGTTTGACACAACCATATCATTCTGCCTCAAGTCAGGCCTCATTTGACTCAACCATATCATTTGTGCCTCGAGTTGGCCCTCGTTTGACTCAACCATATCATTTGTGCCTTGAGTCAGGCCTCGTTTCACTCAACCATATCATTTGCACCTCGAGTCGGGCCTCGTTTGACTCACTGATACCATTTGTGCCTCGAGTTGGGCCTCGTTTGACTCAACCATATCATTTGTACCTCGAGTTTGGCCTCGTTGGACTTAACCATATCAATTACACCTTGAGTTCAGCCTTGTTTGACTCACCGATATGATTTGTGCCTCGAGTTGAGCCTCGTTTGACTTAACTGTATGATTTGTGCCTCAAGTGGAGCCTTGTTTGACTCAACCATATCGTTTGCACCTTGAATAGGGCCTCATTTGACTCAACCATATCATTTGCACCTAGAGTCGGGCCTTGTTTGACGTAACCATATCATTTGTGCCTTAAGTTGGGCCTCGTTTCTCTCACCGATACCATTTTTGCCTCGAGTTGGGCCTCGTTTGACTCAACCATATCATTTGTGCCTCAAGTCAGCCTCGTTTGACTCAACCATATCATTTGTACCTCGAGTTGGGCTGCCTTTGACTCAACCATATCATTTGCGCCTTGAGTCGGGCCTTGTTTAACTTAACCATATCATTTGTGGCTCGAGTCAGGCCTTGTTTGATGCACCCATATGCTTGAGCCTTGAGTTAGGCCTTATTTGACTCACCCATATGTTTGCGCCTCGAGTCGGTCTTCATTTGACTCACCTTTATCATTTGCACCTCGAGTCAAGCCTCGTTTGACTCACCCATGTGTTTGTGCCTCGCATCAGGCCTAGTTTGACTCACCCATATAATTTGCACCTCGAGTTGAGCCATGTTTGACTTAACCATATCATTTACGCCTTGAGTCGGGTCTTGTTTGACTCGCCGATACCATTTGTGCCTCGAGTTGGGCCTCGTTTGACTCAACCATATCATTTGTGCCTCGAGTTAAGCCTCATTTGACTCAACCATATCATTTACGCCTCGGGTCAGGCATGGTGATCCTCAACCATATCATTTGTGCCTGGAGTCGAGCCTCGTTTGACTCAACCATATCATTTGTGCCTCGAGTCAGGCCTTATTTGACTCACCCATATGTTTGCGCATCAAGCTGGGCCTTGTTTGACTCAACCATATCATTTCTGCCTCGAGTCTGCCCTCGTTTGACTCAATCATATCATTTATGCTCGAGTCAGGCCTCGTTTGACTCAACCATATCATTTAAGCCTCGAGTCGGGCTTTGTTTGACACAACCATATCATTCTGCCTCAAGTCAAGCCTCGTTTGACTCAACCATATCATTTGCACCTCGAGTCAGGCCTCGTTTGACTCACCGATACCGTTTGTGCCTTGAGTTGGGCCTCGTTTGACTCAACCATATCATTTGCGCCTCGAGTCGGGCCTCCTTTGACTCACTGATACCATTTGTGCATCGAGTTGGACCTCGTTTGACTGAACCATATGATTTGCGCCTAGAGTCAGGCCTCGTTTGACTGAACCATATGATTTGTGCCTCGAGTTAAGCCTTGTTTAACTCAACCATATCGTTTGCGCCTCGAAGAGGGCCTCATTTGACTCAACCATATCATTTACGCCCCAAGTCGAGCCTTGTTTGACTTAATGATATCATTTGCACCTCAAGTTAGGCCTCATTTGACTCACCGATACAATTTGTGCCTCGAGTTGGGCCTCATTTGACTCAACCATATCATTTGTGCCTCAAGTCAGGCCTCGTTTGACTCAACCATATCATTTACGCCTCGAGTCGGGCTGCCTTTAACTCAACCATATCATTTGCGCCTCGAGTCGGGCCGCCTTTGACTTAACCATATCATTTGCACCTCGAGTCGGCCCTTGTTTGACTCACCCATAAGTTTGAGCCTCGAGTCAGGCCTTATTTGACTCACCAATATGTTTGCGCTTCGAGTTGGTCTTCGTTTGACTCACCGTTATCATTTGTACCTCGAGTCAAGCCTCGTTTGACTCACCCAAGTGCTTACGCCTCGAGTCAAGTCAAGCCTAGTTTGACTCACCCAAATCATTTGCGCCTCGAGTCGGGCCAGGTTTGACTCAACCATATCATTGACGCCTTGAGTCAGACCTCGTTTGACTCACCGCTACCATTTGTGCCTTGAGTTGGGCCTCGTTTGACTTAACCATATCTTTTGTGCCTCGAATCAGGCCTCGTTTGACTCAATCATATCATTTGCGCATCGAGTCGGGCGTTGTTTGACTCAACCATATCATTGACGCCTCGAGTCAGGCCTCATTTGACTCAACCATATCATTTGTGCCTCAAGTCGGGCCTTGTTTGACTTAACCATATCATTTCTACCTCGACTCATGCCTCGTTTGACTCAACCATATCATTTGTGCCTCAACTCAGGCCTCATTTGACTTAACCATATCATTTGTGCCTCGAGTCGGGCCTCGTTTGACTCACCGATACCATTTATGCCTCGAGTTAGGCCTCGTTTGACTCAACCGTATAATTTGTGCCTCGAGTCAGGCCTCGTTTGACTCACCGATAACATTTGTGCCTCGAGTGGGGCCTCGTTTGACTTAACCATATCATTTGTGCGTCGAGTCAGGCCTCGTTTGACTCAACCATATCATTTGCACCTTGAGTCGGGCCTTGTTTAACTCGCTGATACCATTTGTGCCTCCAGTTAGGCCTTGTTTGACTCAACCATATCATTTGTGCCTCGAGTCAGGTATCGTTTGACTCAACCATATCAATTATGCCCTGAGTCGGGCCTCGTTTGACTCACCGATATGATTTGTGCCTTGAGTTGGGCCTTGTTTGACTTAACTATATGATTTGTGCCTCATGTTGAGCCTTGTTTGACTCAACCATATCGTTTGCACCTCGAACAAGGCCTCATTTGACTCAACCATATCATTTGCACCTCGAGTCGGGCCTCGTTTGACTTGACCATATCATTTGTGCCTCAAGTTGGGCCTCGTTTGTTGCACCGATACCATTTGTGCCTCGAGTTAGGCCTCATTTGACTCAACCATATCATTTGTGCCTCAAGTCAGGCCTCGTTTGACTCAACCATATCATTTGTACCTCAATTTTTGGGCTGACTTTGACTCAACCATATCATTTGCACCTCGAGTCGGGCCTTGTTTGACTCAACCATATCATTTGTGGCTCGAGTCAGGCTCACCCATATGCCTGAGCCTCGAGTTAGGCCTTATTTGACCACCCATATGTTTGCGCCTCGAGTCGGTCTTCGTTTGACTCACCCTTATCATTTGCACCTCGAGTCAAGCCTCATTTGACTCACCCATGTGTTTGTGCCTCGCATCAAGCCTAGTTTGACTCACCCAAATCATTTGCGCCTCGAGTCGAGCCATGTTTGACTCAACCATATCATTTACACCTTGAGTCAGGCCTCGTTTAACTCACCGATACCATTTGTGCCTCAAGTTGGGCCTCGTTTGACTCAACCATATCATTTGTGCCTCGAGTTAGGCCTCATTTGACTTAACCATATCATTTGCGCCTCGGGTCGGGCATGGTTTGCCTCAACCATATCATTTATGCCTCGAGTCAAGCCTCGTTTGACTCAGTCATATCATTTGCACCTCGAGTCAGGCGTTATTTGACTCAGCCATATGTTTGCGCATCGAGTCGGGCTTTGTTTGACTCAACCATATCATTTCTGCCTCAAGTCTGGCCTCGTTTGACTCAACCGTATCATTTACGCCTTGAGTCAGGCCTCGTTTGACTCAATCATATCATTTGAGCCTCGAGTCGGGCCTCGTTTGACACAACTATATCATTCTGCCTCATGTCAGGCCTCGTTTCACTCACCAATCTGTTTGTGCCTCGAGTTAGGCCTCATTTGACTCAACCATATCATTTGCGGCTTGAGTCGGGCCTTGTTTGACTCACTGATACCATTTGTACATTGAGTTGGACCTCATTTGACTCAACCATATGATTTGCACCCTGAGTCAGGCCTCGTTTGACTCAACCATATCATTTGTGCCTCGAGTTAGGCCTCGTTCGACTCAACCATATCATTTGCGCCTCGAGTCAGGCGTCATTTAACTCAACCATACCATTTGTGCCAGAGCCATGCCCCATTTAACTCACCCTTATCATCTGTGTCAAAGTCGGGCCTCATTTGATCCAACCTTACCATTTGTGCCAGAGTTGGGCCTTGTTTAACTAGGCCTTACCATTTATGCTAGAGCCGAGCCTCGGTTATATGATTTGTGCCGAGGTTGGGCTTCCTTTGTCTTGCCCTTATCATTTGTGTTGGATTTAGGGCTCATTTGACTTAACCTTGCCATTTGTGTATGAGTTAGGCCTTGTTTCACTTAACCTTACCATTTGTGCTAGAGTCAGGCTTTGTTTGACTCACGCTTACCATTTGTGCCAGAGTCAGGCCTTGTTTAACTCAACCTTACCATTTGAATCAGAGTCGTGCCTCGTTTGACTCACCCTTATCATTTGTGCTGGAGTCGGGCCTCGTTTGACTCAACCTTACATTTGTGTTGTAGTTGGGCATAATTTGACTCAAACTTACCATTTGTGCCAAAGTTGAGCCTTGTTTGACTCTCCCTTATCATTTGTGTTAGAATCGGTCCGAGTTTGACTCAACCTTACCATTTGTGCCAAAGTCGGTCCTCGCTTCACTAAACCTTACCATTTGTGCCGATCTTGGGCCTTATTTGACTCAACGCTACCATTTGTGCCAAAGTTGGGCCTCCTTTGACTCTCTCTCGTTCGACTCAACCTTACCATTTGTACCGAAGTCAAGCCTTGTTTGACTCACCCTTATCATTTATGTCAGAGTCGGTCCTTGCATGACTCACCCTTATTGTTTATTCCGAAGTCGGGGCTCATTTGACACAACCTTACCATTTGTGTCAGAGTCAGGCCTCGTTTGACTCAACCTTACAACCTTCCCATTTGTATCAAAGGCGGGCCTCATTTACATCAACCTTACCACTTATGCCAAAGTTAGGCTTTGGTTGTACCACTTGTGCCAAAGTTGGTCCTCGTTTGACATAACCTTATCATTTGTGCTAGGATCAGGCCTCGTTTAACTCAACCTTCTGGACTTGTTTGATTCAACCTTACCATTTGTGCTAGAGTCGAGTCTCGTTTGACTCACCCTTATCATTTGTGCCAGAGTCGGGACTCATTTAACTCAACCTTACCCTTTATACCAGAGTTGAGTCTTATTTCACTCACCCTTATCATTTGTGCTAGACTCAAGCCTCCTTTGACTCAACTTTACCATTTGTGCCAGAGTCGGGCCTTGTTTGACTCACCCTTGTCAATTGTGCCAGAGTCGGGCCTTATTTGACTTAACCATGTCGGCCCTTATTTGACTCACCCATAAGTTTGTACCTCGAGTCGTTCTTCGTTTCACTCACCCTTATCATTTGCACCTCGAGTCAAGCCTCATTTGAGTCACCCATGTGTTTGTGCCTCTAGTTAGGCCTTGTTTGATTCACCCATATCATTTGTACCACGAGTCAGGCCTTGTTTGACACAACCATATCATTTGCGCCTCGAGTCGGGCCTCGTTTAACTCACTGATACCATTTGTGCCTCGAGTTAGGCCTCATTTGACTGAACCATATCATTTGCACCTCGAGTCGAGCCTCGTTTAACTTAACCATATCATTTACACCTCGAGTCGGCTTCGTTTGACTCAACCATATCATTTGCGCCTCGAGTCGGCTTCGTTTGACTCAACCATATCATTTGCGCCTCGAGTCGGGCCTCGTTTGACTTAACCATATCATTTTTGCCTTGACTCATGCCTCGTTTGACTCAACCATATCATATGTGCCTCGACTTGGGCCTCATTTGACTCAACCATATCATTTGTGCCTCGAGTCGGGCCTCGTTTGACTAACCAATACCATTTGTGCCTCGAGTTAGGCCTCGTTTGACTCAACTGTATAATTTGCACCTAGAGTCGGGCCTTGTTTGACTCACCGATAACATTTGTGCCTCGAGTTCGGCCTTGTTTGACTCAACCATATCATTTGTGCATCGAGTCAGGCCTCGTTTGACTCAACCATATCATTTCTGCCTCGAGTCGGGCCTCGTTTAACTCGCTAATACCATTTGTGCCTCGAGTTGGGCCTCGTTTGACTCAACCATATCATTTGTGCCTCGAGTCAGGTGTCGTTTGACTCAACCATATCAATTACGCCTTGAGTCGGGCCTCGTTTGACTCACCGATATGATTTGTACCTCGAGTTGGGCCTTGTTTGACTTAACTATATGATTTGTGCCTCAAGTCGAGCCTTGTTTGACTCAACCATATCATTTGCACCTCGAACAAGGCCTCATTTGACTCAACCATATCATTTGCGCCTCGAGTCGGGCCTCGTTTGACTCAACCATATCATTTCTACCTCGAGTCAGGCCTCGTTTAACTAAACCATATCATTTGCGCCTCGAGTCGAACCTCATTTGACTCACTGATACCATTTGTGCCTCGAGTTGGGCCTCATTTGACTCAACCATATCATTTGCGCCTCGAGTCGGGTGTCGTTTGACTCAACCATATCATTGATGCCTCGAGTCAGGCCTTGTTTGACTCAACCATATCATTTGTGCCTTGAGTCAGGCCTCGTTTCACTCAACCATATCATTTGCACCTCGAGTCGGGCCTCGTTTGACTCACTGATACCATTTGTGCCTCGAGTTGGGCCTCGTTTGACTCAACCATATCATTTGTGCCACGATTCAGGCCTCATTTGACTCAACCATATCATTTGCACGTCGAGTCGAGCCTTGTTTGACTCCTGATACCATTTCTGCTTCGAGTTGGGCCTTGTTTGACTCAACCATATCATTTGTGCCTCGAGTTGGGCCTTGTTTGACTTAACCCTATTATTTGCACCTCAAGTTTGGCTTCATTTGACTCACTGATACTTTTTGTGCCTCGAGTTGGGCCTCGTTTGACTCAACCATAGTATTTGTGCCCCAAGTCAGACCTCGTTTGACTCAACCATCTCATTTACGTCTCGAATTGGGCCGCCTTTTGACTCAACCATATCATTTGCACCTCGAGTCGAGCCTTGTTTGACTCACCCATAAGTTTGAGCCTCGAATCAGGCATTATTTGACTCACCCATATGTTTGCACCTCGAGTCGATCTTCGTTTGACTCACCCTTATCATTTGCACCTCGAGTCAAGCCTCGTTTGACTCACCCACGTGTTTGTGCCTCGAGTTAGGCCTAGTTTGACTCACCCATAACATTTGCGCCTCGATTTGGGCCATGTTTGACTCAACCATGTCATTGATGCCTTGAGTCAGGCCTCGTTTTACTCATCGATACCATTTGTGCCTCGAGTTAGGCCTTGTTTGACTCAACCATATGATTTGTGCCTCAAGTCAGACCTCGTTTGACACGACCATATCATTTGCGCCTTGAGTCAGGATGGTTTGCCTCAACCATATCATTTGCACCTTGAGTCGGGCCTCGTTTGACTCCATCATAGCATTTGATCCTCAAGTCGGGCCTTATTTGACTCACCCATATGTTTGCGTATCGAGTCGGGCCTCGTTTGAATCAACCATATCATTTCTGCCTCGAGTCAGGCCTCGTTTGAATCAACCATATCATTTGTGCCTCGAGTCAGGCCTCGTTTGACTCAACCATATCATTTCTACCTCGAGTCAGGCCTTGTTCGATTGAACCATATCATTTGTGCCTCGAGTTGAGTCTTGTTTGACTCACCGATACCATTTTTGCCTCGAGTTGGGCCTCGTTTGACTCCACCATATCATTTACGCCTAGAGTCGGCCCTTGTTTGACTCATCGATACCATTTGTGCCTCAAGTTGGGACTCGTTTGACCTCACCATATCATTTGTGCCTCGAGTCAAGCCTCGTTTGACTCAACCATATCATTTGTGCCCCAAGTCAGGCTTCTTTGACTCAACCATATCATTTGCTCCTCGAGTCAAGCCTTGTTTCGCTCAACTATATCATTTGTGCCTCGAGTCTGGCCGCCTTTGACTTAACCATATCATTTGTGCCTCAAGTTAGGCCTTGTTTGACTCTACCATATCATTTGCGCCTCGAGTCGGGCCTTGTTTGACTCACCCATATGTTTGCGCCATGAGTTGGGCCTCGTTTGACTCAACAATATCAGTTATGCCTTGAGTTAGGCCTTGTTTGACTCAACAATATCATTTATGCCTCGAGTTGGGCCGCCTTTTGACTCACCGATATCATTTGTGCCTCGAGTTGGGCCTCGTTTGACTCAACCATATCATTTGCACCTCGAGTCGGGCCTCATTTGACTCACCAATACCATTTCTGCTTCGAGTTGGGCCTCGTTTGACTCAACCATATCATTTGTGCCTCGAGTCAGGCCTCGTTTGACTCACCATATCATTGATACCTTGAGTCGGGCCTCGTTTGACTCACCAATACCATTTGTGCCTTGAGTCAAGCCTCATTTGACTCAACCATATCATTTGCGCCTTGAGTCAGGCCTCATTGGACTCAACCATATCATTTGTTCCTTGAGTCATGCCTAGTTTGGCTCAACCATATCATTTACGCCTCGAGTCAGGCATCATTTGACTAAACCATATCATTTGCGCCCCGAGTTGAGCCTCATTTGCCTCACTGATATGATTTGTGCCTCAAGTTGGGCCTCGTTTGACTTAACTATCTAATTTGTGCCTCGAGTTGGGCCTTGTTTGACTCAACCATATTGTTTGCGCATTCAACAGGGCCCCATTTGACTCAACCATATCATTTGCACCTCAAGTCGGGCCTCGTTTGACTCACCGATACTAGTTGTGCCTTGAGTTGGGCCACGTTTGACTTAATCATATCATTTGTACCTCGAGTCAGCCCTCGTTTGACTCAACCATATCATTTATGGCTTGAGTCAGGCCTCATTTGACTCACCAATGCCATTTGTGCTTCGAGTTGGGACTTGTTTGACTTAACCATATAATTTGTGCCTTGAGTTAAGCCTCGTTTGACTAAACCATATCATTTGCACCCTGAGTTGGGCCTCATTAGACTCACCGATATGATTTGTGCCTCAAGTTGGGCCTCGTGTCACTTAACTATATGATTTGTGCCTCGAGTCGGGCCTTGTTTGACTCAACCATATCGTTTGCGCCTCAAACAGGGACTCATTTGACTCATCCATATCATTTGTACCACGAGTCGGTCCTTGTTTAACTTAACCATATCATTTGCGCCTCGAGTTTGGCCTCGTTTGACTCGACGATACTATTTGTGCCTCGAGTTGGGCCTCATTTGACTCAACCATATCATTTGTGCCTCAAGTCAGGCTTTGTTTGACTCAACCATATCATTTGCGCCTCGAGTTGCGCCACCTTTTGACTCAACCATATCATTTGCACTTCGAGTCGACCCTTGTTTGATTCACCCATAAGTTTGAGCCTCGACTTAGGCCTTATTTGACTCACCCATATGTTTGTGCCTCGAGTCAGTCTTCGTTTGTCTCACCCTTATCATTTGCACCTTGAGTTAAGCCTCGTTTGACTCACCCATGTGTTTGTGCCTCGAGTTAGGCCTAGTTTGACTCAACCATATCATTTGCGCCTCGAGTCGGGCCATGTTTGACTCAACCATATCATTGACACCTTGAGTCAGGCCTCGTTTGACTCACTGATACCATTTATGGCTCGAGTTAGGACTCGTTTGGCTTAACTATATAATTTGTGCCTCGAGTCAAGCCTCGTTTGACTCAACCATACATTTGTGCCTCGAGTCGGTCCTCGTTTGACTTAACCATATCATTTGTGCCTCGAGTCGAGCCTCATTTGACTAAACCATACCATTTACGCCTCGAGTTGGGCCTCATTTGACTCACCAATACCATTTGTGCCTCAAGTTGTGCCACGTTTGACTCAACCATATCATTTGTACCTCGAGTCAAGCCTCGTTTGACTCAACCATATCATTTATGCCTTGAGTCGGGCCTCGTTTGACTCACCAATACCATTTGTGAATCGAGTTGGGACTCGTTTGGCTTAACCATATAATTTGTGCCTCGAGTCAAGCCTTGTTTGACTCAACCATATCATATGCGCCTCAAGTCGGGCCTCGTTTGACTCAACCATATTGTTTGTGCCTCGAGTCATGCCTAGTTTGACTCAAACATATCATTTACGCCTCGAGTCGGGCCTCGTTTGTCTCACCGATACCATTTGTGCCTCAAGTTGGGCCTCATTTGACTCAACCATATCATTTGTGCCTCAAGTCAGGCCTTGTTTGATTCAACCATATCATTTGTACCTCGAGTTGGGCCGCCTTTGACTCAACCATATCATTTGTGGCCTCTAGTCGGGTCTTGTTTGACTCAACCATATCATTTGTGGCTCGAGTCAGGCCTTATTTGACTCAACCATATGTTTGCGCCTCAAGTCGGTCTTCGTTTGACTCACCCTTGTCATTTGCACCTCGATTCAAGCCTCGTTTGACTCACCCATGTGTTTGCGCCTCATATCAGGCCTAGTTTGACTCACCCATATCATTTGCGCCTCGAGTCGAGCGATGTTTGACTCAACCATATCATTTCCGCCTTGAATCGGGCCTCATTTGACTCACCGATACCATTTGTGGCTCGAGTCTGGCCTCGTTTGACTTAACCATATCATTTACGCCTCGAGTCAGGCCTCATTTGACTTAACCATATCATTTGAGTCTCGAGTCGGGCCTCGTTTGACACAACTATATCATTCTGCCTCAAGTCAAACCTCGTTGCACTCAACCATATCATTTCGCCTTGAGTCGGGCGTCGTTTGACTCCACCATATCATTAATGCCTCGAGTCAGGCCTCGTTTGACTCAACCATATCATTTGCGTCTCGTGTCAGGCCTAGTTTCACTCAACCATATCATTTGCGCCTCGAGTCGGGCCTTGTTTGACTCAACCATATCATTTCTACGTCAAGTCAGGCCTCGTTTGACTAAACCATATCATTTGTGCCTCAAGTCCGGCCTTGTTTGACTCACCCATTTCATTTGTGCCTCGAGTCGGGCCTCGTTTGACTTAACCATATCATTTCTACCTCAAGTCTGGCCTCGTTTGACTAAACCATATCATTTGTGCCTCGAGTCGGGCCTTGTTTGACTCACTGATACCATTTGTGCCTCGAGGTGAGCCTCGTTTGACTCAACCATATCATTTGTGCCTCGATTTAGGTGTCGTTTGACTTCACCATATCATTTGCGCCTTGAGTCAGGCCTCGTTTGACTCAACCATATCATTTATGCCTCGAGTCATGCCTAGTTTGACTCAACCATATCATTTACACCTCGAGCCAGGCCTCGTTTGACTAAACCATATCATTTGTGCCCCGAGTTGGGCCTCATTTGACTCACCGATATGATGTGTGCCTCGAGTTGGGCCTCGTTTGACTTAACTATATGATTTGTTCTTCGAGTCGGGCCTTCTTTGACTCAACCATATCATTTGCGCATTGAACAGGGCCTCATTTGACTCAACCATATCATTTGCACCTTGAGTTGAGCCTTGTTGGACTTAACCATATCATTTGCACCTTGAGTTGGGCCTCATTTGACTAACTGATACCATTTGTGCCTCTAGTTAGTCCTTGTTTGACTCAACCATTTCATTTGTACCTCGAGTCAGGCCTTGTTTGACTCAACCATAACATTTACGCCTTGAGTTGGTCCTTATTTGACTCACCGATACCATTTGTGCCTCGAGTTGGGACTCGTTTGACTTAACCATATAATTTGTGTCTCGAGTCAAGCCTTGCTTGACTCAACCATATCATTGGCACCTCGAGTCGGGCCTCGTTTGACTCAACCATATCATTTGTGCCTCGAGTCATGCCTAGTTTGACTCAAACATATCATTAACGCCTCGAGTCGTACCTCATTTGACTCAATGATATGATTTGGGCCTCGAGTCGGGCCTTGTTTGACTTAACTATATGATTTGTGCCTTGAGCTAGGCCTTGTTTGACTCAACTATATCGTTTACGCCTCAAAGAGGGCCTCATTTGACTCAACCATATCATTTGCGCCTTGAGTTGGGCATCGTTTGACTCACCGATACCTTTGTGCCTCGAGTTAGGCCTCGTTTGACTCATCCATATATTTGTGCCTCAAGTCAGGCCTCGTTTGACTCAACCATATCATTTATGCCTCGAGTCGGGCCGCCTTTAACTCAACCATATCATTTGCGCCTCGAGTCAGGCATTGTTTGAATTAACCATATCATTTGCACCTCGAGTCGAGCCTTGTTTGACTCACCCATATCATTTGCGCCTCGAGTTGGGCCTTGTTTGAGTCACCCATAAGTTTGAGCCTCGGGTCAGGCCTTATTTGACTCAACAATATGTTTGTGCCTGGAGTCGGTCTTCGTTTGACTCACCCTTATCATTTGCACCTCGAGTCAAGCCTCGTTTGCCTTGCCCATGTGTTTGCGCCTCGAGTCAAGCCTAGTTTGGCTCACCCATATCATTTGTGCCTTGAGTCAGGCCACGTTTGACTCACCGATACCATTTGTGCCTCGAGTTGGGACTCGTTTGACTTAACCATAAAATTTGTTCCTTGAGTAAAGCCTTGTTTGACTCAACCATATCATTTGCGCCTCGAGTCAGGCCTCATTTAACTCAACCATATCTTTTGTGCCTCGAGTCAGGCCTCGTTTGACTCAACCATATCATTTACACCTCGAGACGGACCTCGTTTGTTCACTGATACCATTTGTGCCTTGAGTTAGGCCTCGTTTGACTCAACCATATCATTTGTGTCTCGAGTCGGGCTTCGTTGGACTCACTGATATCATTTCTGCCTCGAGTTGGGCCTCATTTGACTTGACCATATCATTTGTGCCTCGAGTCAAGCCTCGTTTGACTCAACAATATCATTTGTGCCTTGAGTCAGGCCTCGTTTGACTCACTGATATCATTTGCGCCTCGAGTCGGGCCTCGTTTGACTCAACCATATCATTTGTGCCTCAAGTCATGCGTAGTTTGGCTCAAACATATCATTTACGCCTCAAGTCAGGCTTCGTTTGACTAAACCATATCGTTTGCGCCTCGAATAGGGCCTCATTTGACTCAACCATATTATTTTCACCTCGAGTCGGGCCTTGTTTGACTTCACCATATCATTTGCGCCTCGAGTCGGGCCTCGTTTCACTCACCATACCATTTGTGCCTCGAGTTGGGCCTCGTTTGACTTAACCATATCATTTGCACCTCGAGTTGGGCTGCCTTTGACTCAACCATATCTTTTGTGCCTCGAGTCGGGCCTTGTTTGACTCACCCATATATTTGCACCTCGAGTTGGTCCTTGTTTGACTCACCCATGGGTTTGCACCTCGAGTCAAGCCTCGTTTGACTTACCCATGGGTTTGCGCCTCGAGTCAGGCCTAGTTTGACTCACTCATATCATTTCCGCCTCGAGTCAGGCCATGTTTGAGTAAACCATATCATTGACGCCTTGAGTCAGGCCTCGTTTCACTCACTGATACCATTTGTGCCTTGAGTTCAGCCTCATTTGACTCAACCATATCATTTGTGCCTCGAGTTAGGCCTCGTTTGACTCAACCATATCATTTGCGCCTCGAG
This sequence comes from Dicorynia guianensis, assembly GCA_037013595.1. Taxonomy (NCBI): domain Eukaryota; kingdom Viridiplantae; phylum Streptophyta; class Magnoliopsida; order Fabales; family Fabaceae; genus Dicorynia; species Dicorynia guianensis. Next base: position 11,698,679 of record JASUAB010000015.1, read on the forward strand.
TCGTGCCTCGTTTGACTCACCGATACCATTTCTGCTTCGAGTTGGGCCTCGTTTGACTCAACCATATCATTTGTGCCTCGAGTCAGGCCTCGTTTGACTCAACCATATCATTTACGCCTTGAGTCAGGCCTCGTTTGTCTCACCGATACCATTTGTACCTCGAGTTAGGACTCGTTTGACTTAGCCATATAATTTGTGCCTCGAGTCAAGCCTCGTTTGACTCAACCATATCATTTGCACCTTGAGTTGGGCCTCGTTTGACTCAACCATAACATTTGTGCCTCAAATCATGCCTAGTTTGGCTCAACCATATCATTTACGCCTCGAGTCAGGCCTTGTTTGACTAAACCATATCATTTGCGCCCCGAGTTGGGCCTCATTTGCCTCACCGATATGATTTGTGCCTCAAGTTAGGCCTTGTTTGACTTAACCATATGATTTGTGCCTCGAGTCGGGCCTTGTTTGACTAAACCATATCATTTGCGTATTGAACCGAGCCTCATTTGACTTAACCATATCATTTGCACCTTGAGTCAGGCCTTGTTTGACTTAACCATATCATTTGTGCCTCGAGTTGGGCCTCGTTTGACTCACCGATACCATTTGTGCCTCGAGTTGGGCCACGTTTGAGTCAACCATATCATTTATACCTCGAGTCAGGCCTCGTTTGACTCAACCATATCATTTTCGCCATGAATTAGTTCTCATTTGACTCACCAATACCATTTGTGCCTCGAGTTGGGACTCGTTTGACTTAACCATATAATTTGTGCGTCGAGTCAAGTCTTGTTTGACTCAACCATATCATTTGTGCCTCGAGTCGGGCCTCGTTTGGCTAAATCATATCATTTGTGTCTCGAGTCATGCCTAGTTTGACTCAAACATATCAGTTATGCCTTGAGTCGGGTCTCGTTTGACTAAACCATATCATTTGCACCCTGAGTTGGGCCTTATTTGACTCACCGATAAGAGTTGTGTCTCGAGTTGGGCCTCATTTGACTTAACTATATGATTTGTGCCTCGAGTCGGGTCTTGCTTGACTCAACCATATCGTTTGCACCCCGAACAGGGCCTCATTTGACTCAACCATATCATTTGCGCCTCGAGTCGGGCCTTGTTTGACTTAACCATATCATTTGTGCGTCGAGTTGGCCCTCGTTTGACTCACTGATACTATTTGTGCCTCGAGTTGGGCCTCATTTGACTCAACTATATTATTTGTGCCTCAAGTCAGGCCTTGTTTCACTCAACCATATCATTTGCGCCTCGAGTCGGGCCACCTTTTGACTCAATCATATCATTTGCACCTCGAGTCGGGCCTTGTTTGACTCACCCATAAGTTTGAGCCTCGAGTCAGGCCTTATTTGACTCACCATATGTTTGCGCCTCGAGTCAGTCTTCGTTTGACTCACCCTTATCATTTGAACCTCGAGTCAAGCCTTGTTTGACTCACCCATGTGTTTGCGCCTCAAGTCAGGCCTAGTTTAACTCACCCATATCATTTGCACCTCGAGTCGGGCCATGTTTGACTCAACCATATCATTGATGCCTTGAGTCAGGCCTCGTTTGACTGACTGATATCATTTGCCCCTCGAGTCGGGCCTTGTTTGACTCACCCATAAGTTTGAACCTCGAGTCAGACCTTATTTGACTCACCAATATGTTTGTGCCTCGAGTTGGTCTTCATTTGACTCACGCTTATCATTGACACCTTGAGTCAGGCCTCGTTTGACTCACCGCTACCATTTGTGGCTTGAGTTAGGCTTCATTTGACTCAACCATATCATTTGTGCCTCGAGTCATATCATTTGCGTCTCGAGTCAGGCATCGTTTGACTCAACCATACCATTGATGCCTCGAGTCTGGCCTCGTTTGACTTAACCATATCATTTGCACCTCGAGTCAGACATCGTTTGGCTCAACCATATCATTTCTACCTCGAGTCAGCCCTCGTTTGGCTAAACCATATCATTTGCTCCTCAAGTCTGGCCTTGTTTGACTCACCCATATCATTTGTGCCTTGAGTTGGGCCTCGTTTGACATAACCATATCATTTTTGCCTCGAATCTGGCCTCGTTTGACTGAACCATATCATTTGCGCCTCGAGTCGGGTCTCGTTTGACTCATTGATACCATTTGTGCCTCGAGTTGTACCTTGTTTGACTTAACCATATCAATTGTGCCTCGATTCAGACGTCGTTCGACTCAACCATATCATTTACACCTCGAGTCGGGCCTCGTTTGACTCACTGATACCATTTGTGCCTCGAGTTGGGACTCATTTGACTTAACCATAAAATTTGTGCCACGAGTCAAGCCTTGTTTGACTCAACCATATCAATTGCGCCTCGAGCCGGGCCTTGTTTGACTCAACCATATCTTTTGTGCCTCGAGTCAGGCCTCGTTTGACTCAACCAAATCATTTGTGCCTCGAGACAGGCCTCGTTTGTCTCACTGATACCATTTTTGCCTCGAGTTGGGCCTCGTTTGACTGAACCATATCATTTGTGCCTTGAGTCATGCCTAGTTTGACTCAACCGTATCATTTGCGCCACAAGTCGGGCCTCGTTTGACTCACTGATACCATTTCTCCCTCGAGTTAGGCCTCGTTTGACTCAACCATATCATTTGCGTCTCGAGTCGGACCTCGTTTGACTCAACCATATCATTTCTACCTCAAGTCAAGCCTCGTTTGACTAAACCATATCATTTGCGCCGCGAGTCTGGCCTCGTTTGACTCACCCATATCATTTGTGCCTTGAGTTGGGCCTTATTTGACTTAACCATATCATTTTTGCCTCGAGTCCGGCCTCGTTTGACTGAACCATATCATTTGCGTCTCGAGTCAGGCCTCGTTTGACTCACTAATACCATTTGTGCTCGAGTTGGGCCTCGTTTGACTCAAGCATATCATTTGCACCTCGATTCAGATGTCGTTTGACTCAACCATATCATTTATGCCTCGAGTCGGGCCTCGTTTGACTCAACGATACCATTTGTGCTTCGAGTTGGGACTCGTTTGACTTAACCTAAAATTTATGCCTTGAGTCAAGCCTTGTTTGACTCAACCATATCATTTGCGCCTCGAGCTGAGCCTCGTTTGACTCAACCATATCTTTTGTGCCTCGAGTCAGGCCCCGTTTGACTCAACCATATCATTTACGCCTCGAGACGGGCCTCGTTTGACTCAACCATATCAATTGTGCCTCGAGTCCGGCCTCGTTTGACTCACCCATATCATTTATGCCTCGAGTTGGGCCTCGTTTGACTCACCCATATCATTTATGCCTCGAGTTGGGCCTCGTTTGACTTAACCATATCATTTCTGCCTCGAGTCCGGCCTCATTTGACTTAACCATATCATTTGCGGCTCGATTCAGGCCTCGTTTGACTCACTGATACCATTTCTGCCTCTAGTAGGGCCTCGTTTGACTCGACCATATCATTTGTTCCTCGAGTCAGGCCTCGTTTGACTCAACGATATCATTTAGGCCTTGAGTCGGGCCTCGTTTGACTCAACCATATCATTTATGCCTCGAGTCATGCCTAGTTTGACTCAAACATATCATTTATGCCCCGAGTCGGGCCTCGTTTGACTAAACCATATCATTTGGGCCTCGAGTTAGGCCTCATATGACTCAACGATATGATTTGGGCCTCGAGTTGGGCATCGTTTGACTTAACTATATGGTTTGTGCCTCGAGTTAGGCCTTATTTGACTCAACCATATCGTTTGCACCTAGAAGAGGGCCTCATTTGACTTAACCATATCATTTGCGCCCTGAGTCGGGCCTTGTTTGACTTAACCATATCATTTGCGCCTTGAGTTAGGCCTTGTTTGACTCACCGATACAATTTGTGCCTCGAGTTGGGCCTCGTTTGACTCAACCATATTGCTTGTGCCTCAAGTCAGCCCTCATTTGACTCAACCATATCATTTATGCCTTGAGTCAGGCTGCCTTTAACTCAACCATTTCATTTGTGCCTCGAGTCGGGCCTTGTTTGACTTAACCATATCATTTGTGCCTCGAGTCAGGCCTTGTTTGACTCACCCATAAGTTTAAGCCTCGAGTCAGGCCTTATTTGACTCACCAATATGTTTGCACTTCGAGTCAGTCTTCGATTGACTCACCCTTATCATTTGCACCTCGAGTCAAGCCTCGTTTGACTCACCCATGTATTTGCGCCTCGAGTGAAGCCTAGTTTGACTCACCCATATCATTTGCACCTCGATTTAGGCTAGGTTTGACTCAACCATATCATTGACGCCTTGAGTAAGGCCTTATTTGACTCACCGCTACCATTTGTGCCTTGAGTTGGGACTTGTTTGACTCAACCATATCTTTTGTGCCTCGAGTCAGGCCTCGTTTGACTCAACCATATCATTTGTGCCTCGAGTCAGGCCTCGTTTGACTCAACCATATCATTTGTGCCTAGAGTCGGGCGTCGTTTGACTCAACCATATCATTGATGCCTCGAGTCAGGCCTCGTTTGACTCAACCATAACATTTGTGCCTTGAGTCAGGCCTCATTTCACTCAACCATATCATTTGTGCCTCGAGTCGGGCCTCGTTTGACTCAACTGTATCATTTCTACCTCGAGTCAGGCCTCGTTTGACTCAACCATATCATTTTCGCCACGAATTGGTTCCCATTTGACTCACCAATACCATTTGTGCCTCGAGTTGGGACTCGTTTGACTTAACCATATAATTTGTGCGTCGAGTCAAGTCTTGTTTGACTCAACCATATCATTTGTGCCTCGAGTCGGGCCTCGTTTGGCTAAATCATATCATTTGTGTCTCGAGTCATGCCTAGTTTGACTCAAACATATCAGTTACGCCTTTAGTCGGGTCTCGTTTGACTAAACCATATGATTTGCGCCCTGAGGTGGGCCTTATTTGACTCACCGATAAGAGTTGTGTCTCGAGTTGGGCCTCGTTTGACTTAACTATATGATTTGTGCCTTGAGTCGGGTCTTGCTTGACTCAACCATATCATTTGCGCCCCGAAGAGGGCCTCATTTGACTCAACCATATCATTTGCGCCTCGAGTCGGGCCTTGTTTGACTTAACCATATCATTTGCGCGTCGAGTTGGGCCTCGTTTGACTCACTGATACTATTTGTGCCTCGAGTTAGGCCTCATTTGACTTAACCATATTATTTGTTCCTCAAGTCAGGCCTTGTTTCACTCAACCATATCATTTGCGCCTCGAGTCGGGCCGCCTTTTGACTCAATCATATCATTTGCACCTTGAGTCGGGCCTTGTTTGACTCACCCATAAGTTTGAGCCTCGAGTCAGGCCTTATTTGACTCACCCATATGTTTATGCCTCGAGTCGGTCTTTGTTTGACTCACCCTTATCATTTGCACCTCGAGTCAAGCCTTGTTTGACTCACCAATGTGTTTGCGCCTCAAGTCAGGCCTAGTTTAACTCACCCATATCATTTGCACCTCGAGTCGGGCCATGTTTGACTCAACCATATCATTGATGCCTTGAGTCAGGCCTCGTTTGATTGACTGATATCATTTGCACCTCGAGTCAGGCCTTGTTTGACTCACCCATAAGTTTGAATCTTGAGTCAGGCCTTATTTGACTCACCAATATGTTTGTGCCTCGAGTTGGTCTTCATTTGACTCACCCTTATCATTTGCATCGCGAGTCAAGCCTTGTTTGACTCACCCATGTGTTTGTGCCTCGAGTCAAGCCTAGTTTGACTTACCCATATCATTTGCGCCTTGAGTTGGGACATGTTTGACTAAACCATATCATTGACACCTTGAGTCAGGCCTCGTTTGACTCACCGCTACCATTTGTGGCTTGAGTTAGGCCTCATTTGACTCAACCATATCATTTGTGCCTCGAGTCATATCATTTGCGTCTCGAGTCAGGCATCGTTTGACTCAACCATACCATTGATGCCTCGAGTCAGGCCTCGTTTGACTTAACCATATCATTTGCACCTTGAGTCAGACATCGTTTGGCTCAACCATATTATTTCTACCTCGAGTCAGCCCTCGTTTGGCTAAACCATATCATTTGCTCCTCAAGTCTGGCCTTGTTTGACTCACCCATATCATTTGTGCCTCGAGATGGGCCTCGTTTGACTTAACCATATCATTTTTGCCTCGAGTCTGGCCTCGTTTGACTGAACCATATCATTTACGCCTCAAGTCAGGTCTCGTTTGACTCACTGATACCATTTGTGCCTCGAGTTGGGCCTCGTTTGACTTAACCATATCAATTGTGCCTCGATTCAGACGTCGTTTGACTCAACCATATCATTTACGCCTCGACTCGGGCCTCGTTTGACTCACCAATACCATTTGTGCCTTGAGTTGGGACTCATTTGACTTAACCATAAAATTTGTGCCTCAAGTCAAGCCTTGTTTGACTCAACCATATCAATTGTGCCTCGAGCTGGGCATTGTTTGACTCAACCATATCTTTTGTGCCTCGAGTCAGGCCTCGTTTGACTCAACCAAATCATTTGTGCCTCGAGACAGGCCTCGTTTGTCTCACTGATACCATTTCTGCCTCGAGTTAGGCCTCGTTTGACTCAACCATATTATTTGTGCCTTGAGTCATGCCTAGTTTGACTCAACCGTATCATTTGCGCCACGATTTGGGCCTCGTTTGACTCACTGATACCATTTCTGGCTCGAGTTAAGCCTCGTTTGACTCAACCATATCATTTGCGTCTCGAGTCGGACCTCGTTTGACTCAATCATATTATTTCTACCTCAAGTCAAGCCTCGTTTGACTAAACCATATCATTTGTGCCTCGAGTCTGCCTCGTTTGACTCACCCATATCATTTGTGCCTTGAGTTGGGCCTCATTTGACTTAACCATATCATTTCTGCCTCGAGTCTGGCCTCGTTTGACTGAACCATATCATTTGCGTCTCGAGTCGGGCCTCGTTTGACTCACTAATACCATTTGTGCTCGAGTTGGGCCTCGTTTGACTCAAGCATATCATTTGCACCTCGTTTGACTCAACCATATCATTTATGCCTCGAGTTGGGCCTCGTTTGACTCAATGATACCATTTATGCTTCGAGTTGGGACTCGTTTGACTTAACCATAAAATTTATGCCTCGAGTCAAGCCTTGTTTGACTCAACCATATCATTTGTGCCTCGAGCTGAGCCTCGTTTGACTCAACCATATCTTTTGTGCCTCGAGTCGGGCCTCGTTTGACTCAACCATATCATTTACACCTCGAGACGGGCCTCGTTTGACTCAACCATATCATTTGCACCTCGAGTCCAGCCTCGTTTGACTCACCCATATCATTTGTGCCTCGAGTTGGGCCTCGTTTGACTTAACCATATCATTTCTGCCTCGAGTCCGGCCTCATTTGACTTAACCATATCATTTGCGCCTCGATTCGGGCCTCGTTTGACTCACTGATACCATTTCTGCCTCTAGTAGGGCCTCGTTTGACTCGACCATATCATTTGTTCCTTGAGTCAGGCCTCGTTTGACTCAACGATATCATTTGCGCCTTGAGTTGGGCCTCGTTTGACTTAACCATATCATTTATGCCTCGAGTCATGCTTAGTTTGACTCAAACATATCATTTATGCCCCGAGTCGGGCCTCGTTTGACTAAACCATATCATTTGGGCCTCGAGTTAGGCCTCATATGACTCAACGATATGATTTGGGCCTCGAGTTGGGCATCGTTTGACTTAACTATATGGTTTGTGCCTCGAGTTAGGCCTTATTTGACTCAACCATATCGTTTGCGCCTAGAAGAGGGCCTCATTTGACTTAACCATATCATTTGTGCCCCGAGTCGGGCCTTGTTTGACTTAACCATATCATTTGCGCCTTGAGTTGGGCCTCGTTTGACTCACCGATACAATTTGTGCCTCGAGTTGGGCCACGTTTGACTCAACCATATCGCTTGTGCCTCAAGTCAGCCCTCATTTGACTCAACCATATCATTTACGCCTCGAGTCAGGCCACCTTTAACTCAACCATTTCATTTGCGCCTCGAGTCGGGCCTTGTTTGACTTAACCATATCATTTGTGCCTCGAGTCAGGCCTTGTTTGACTCACCCATAAGTTTAAGCCTCGAGTCAGGCCTTATTTGACTCACCAATATGTTTGCACCTCGAGTCAGTCTTCGTTTGACTCACCCTTATCATTTGCACCTCGAGTCAAGCCTCGTTTGACTCACCCATGTATTTACACCTCGAGTCAAGCCTAGTTTGACTCACCCATATCATTTGCACCTCGATTTAGGCTAGGTTTGACTCAACCATATCATTGACGCCTTGAGTAAGGCCTCATTTGACTCACCGCTACCATTTGTGCCTTGAGTTGGGACTTGTTTGACTCAACCATATCTTTTGTGCCTCGAGTCAGGCCTCGTTTGACTCAACCATATCATTTGTGCCTCGAGTCAGGCCTCGTTTGACTCAACCATATCATTTGCGTCTAGAGTCGGGCGTCATTTGACTCAACCATATCATTGATGCCTCGAGTCAGGCCTCGTTTGACTCAACCATATCATTTGTGCCTTGAGTCAGGCCTCATTTCACTCAACCATATCATTTGCGCCTTGAGTCGGGGCTCGTTTGACTCAACCGTATCATTTCTACCTCGAGTCAGGCCTCGTTTCACTAAACCATATCAATTGTGCCTCGAGTCTGGCCTTGTTTGACTCTCCCATATCATTTGTGCCTCGAGTTAGGCCTCGTTTGACTTAACCATATCATTTCTGCCTCGAGTCCGGCCTCGTTTGAATGAACGATATCATTTGCACCTCGAGTTGGTCCTAGTTTGAATCACTGATACCATTTCTACCTCGAGCTGGGCCTCGTTTGACTCAACCATATCATTTGTGCCTTGAGTCATGCCTAGTTTGACTCAACCGTATCATTTGCGCCACGAGTCGGGCCTCGTTTAACTCACTGATACTATTTCTGCCTCAAGTTGGGCCTCGTTTGACTTGACCATATCATTTGTGCCTCAAGTGAGGCCTCGTTTGACTCAACCATATCATTTGCACCTCGAGTCAGACCTCGTTTGACTCAACCATATCATTTCTACCTCGAGTCAGGCCTCGTTTGACTAAACCAAATCATTTGTACCTCGAGTCCAGCTTCGTTTGACTCACCCATATCATTTGTGCCTCGAGTTGGGCCTCATTTGACTTAACCATATCATTTCTGCCTCGAGTCCGGCCTCGTGTGACTGAACCATATCATTTGCGCCTAGCGTCGGGCCTCGTTTGACTCACCGATACCATTTGTGCCTTGAGTTGAGACTCGTTTGACTTAACCATAAAATTTGTGCCTCGAGTCAAGCCTTGTTTGACTCAACCATATCATTTGTGCCCCAAGTTGGGCCTCATTTGACTCAACCATATCATTTGTTCCTCGAATCATGCCTAGTTTGACACAAACATATCATTTATGCCTCGAGTCGGGACTCGTTTGACTAAACCATATCATTTGGGCCTCGAGTTGGGCCTCATTTGACTCACTGATACCATTTCGGCCTCGAGTTGGATCTCGTTTGACTCAACCATATCATTTGTGCCTCGATTTAGACGTTGTTTGACTCAACAATATCATTTTCGCCTTGAGTTGGGCCTCGTTTGACTCACCGATACCATTTGTGCCTCGAGTTGGGACTCGTTTGACATATCCATAAAATTTGTGCCTCGAGTCAAGCCTTGTTTGACTCCACCATATCATTGGTGCCTCGATCCGGGCCTCGTTTGACTCAACCATATCTTTTGTGCCTCGAGTTAGGCCTCGTTTGACTCAACCATATCATTTATGCCTCGAGACGGGCCTCGTTTGACTCACTGATACCATTTCTGCCTTGAGTTGGGTCTTGTTTGACTCCACCATATCATTTGTGCCTTGAGTCCTTCCTAGTTTGACTCAACCGTATCATTTGCACCACGAGTCGGGCCTCGTTTGACTCACTGATACCATTTCTGCCTCGAGTTATGCCTCGTTTGACTCGACCATATCTTTTGTGCCTCAAGTCGGGCCTTGTTTGACTCAACCACATCATTTGCACCTCGAGTCGGACCTTGTTTGACTCAACCATATCATTTCTACCTCGAATAAGGCCTCGTTTGACAAAAACCATATCATTTGTGCCTCGACTCCGGCCTCGTTTGACTCACCCATATCATTTGTGCCTCGAGTTGGGCCTCGTTTGACTGAACCATATCATTTGTGCCACAAGTCAGGCCTCGTTTGACTCACTGATACCATTTGTGCCTCGAGTTGGGCCTCGTTTGACTCAACCATATCATTTGTGCCTTGATTCAGACGTCGTTTGACTCAACCATATCATTTACGCCTCGAGTCGGGCCTCGTTCAACTCACCGATACCATTTATGCCTCGAGTTGGGACTCGTTTGACTTAACCATAAAATTTATGCCTCAAGTCAAGCCTTGTTTGACTCAACCATATCATTTGCGCCTCGAGCGGGCCTTGTTTGGCTCAACCATATCTTTTGTGCCTCGAGTCAGGCCTCGTTTGACTCAACCATATCATTTACGCCTCGAGACGGGCCTCATTTCACTCACTGATACCATTTGTGCCTTTAATTGGGCCTCGTTTGACTCAACCATATCATTTACGCCTCGAGACGGGCCTCATTTCACTCACTGATACCATTTGTGCCTTTAATTGGGCCTCGTTTGACTCAACCATATCATTTATGCCTCGAGTCAGGCCTCGTTTGACTAAACCATATCATTTGCCCCCCGAGTTGGGCCTCATTTGACTCACCGATTTGATTTGTGCCTCTAGTTGGGCCTCATTTGACTTAACAATATGGTTTTTGCCTCGAATCGGGCCTTGTTTGACTCAACCATATAGTTTGCGCATTGAACACGCCTTATTTAACTCAACCATATCATTTGCACCTTGAGTCTGGCCTTGTTTGACTTAACCATATCATTTGTGCCTCGAGGTGGGTCTTGTTTCACTCACCGATACCATTTGTGCCTCGATTCAGACGTCGTTTGACTTAAGCATATCATTTACGCCTCGAGTAGGGCCTCGTTTGACTCACCAATACCATTTGTGCCTCGAGTTGGGACTCGTTTGACTTAACCATAAAATTTGTGCCTCGAGTTAAGCCTTGTTTGACTCAACCATATCATTGGCGGCTCGAGCGGGGCCTTGTTTGACTCAACCATATCATTTGTGCCTCGAATTATGCCTAGTTTGACTCAAACATATCATTTACGCCTCGAGTGGGGCCTCGTTTGACTAAACCATATCATTTGGGCCTCGAGTTGGGCCTCATTTGACTCACTGATACCATTTGTTCCTCAAGTTGGGCCTCGTTTGACTCAACCATATGATTTGTACCTCGATTCAGACGTCGTTTGACTCAACCATATCATTTACGTTTCAAGTTGGGCCTCGTTTGACTCACCGATACCATTTGTGCCTCGAGTTGGGACTCGTTTGACTTAACCATAAAATTTGTGCCTCGAGTCAAGCCTTGTTTGACTCAACCGTATCATTGGCACCTCAAGCTGGGCCTTGTTTGACTCAACCATATCTTTTGTGCCTCGAGTCAGGCCTCGTTTGACTCAACCATGTCATTTGTGCCTCGAGACGGGCCTCGTTTGACTCACTGATACCATTTCTGCCTCGAGTTGGGCCTCGATTGACTCAACCATATCATTTGTGCCTTGAGTCCTTCCTAGTTTGACTCAACCATATCATTTGCGCCATGAGTCGGGCCTCGTTTGACTCATTGATACCATTTCTGCCTCGAGTTGGGCCTCGTTTGACTCGACCATATCATTTGTGCCTAAAGTCAGGCCTCGTTTGACTCAACCATATCATTTCTACCACGAGTTAGGCCTCGTTTGACAAAAACCATATCATTTGTGCCTCGTGTCTAGCCTCGTTTGACTCACCCATATCATTTGTGCCTCGAGTTGGGCCTCGTTTGACTTAACCATATCATTTCTGCCTCGAGTCCGGCCTCGTTTGACTGAACCATATCATTTGCGCCTCGAGTCGGGCCTCCTTTGACTCACTGATACCATTTGTGCCTCGAGTTGGGCCTCGTTTGACTCAACCATATCATTTGTGCCTTGATTCAGATGTCATTTGACTTAACCATATCATTTACGCCTCGAGTCTGGCCTCGTTTGACTCATTGATACCATTTGTGCCTCAAGTTGGGACTCGTTTGACGTAACCATAAAATTTGTGCCTCGAGTCAAGCCTTGTTTGACTCAACCATATCATTTGCTCCTTGAGGTGGGCCTCATTTGACTCAACCATATCTTTTGTGCCTCGAGTCAGGCTTCGTTTGACTCAACCATATCATTTACGCCTCGAGACGGGCCTCATTTGACTCACTCATACCATTTGTGCCTTGAGTTGGGCCTCATTTGACTCAACCATATCATTTGTGCCTTGAGTCATGCCTAGTTTGACTTAACCATATCATTTGCACCTCGATTCGGGCCCCGTTTGACTCACTGATACCATTTCTGCCTCGAGTAGGGCCTTGTTTGACTCGACCATATCATTTGTGCCTTGAGTCAGGCCTCGTTTGACTCAATCATATCATTTGCGCACTCAACCATATCATTTGTGCCTCGAGTCATGCCTAGTTTAACTCAATCATATCATTTATGCCCCGAGTCGGGCCTCGTTTGACTAAACCATATCATTTGGGACTCGAGTTAGGCCTCATATGACTCAACGATATGATTTGGGCCTCGAGTTGGGCCTCGTTTGACGTAACTATATGATTTGTGCCTTGAGTTAGGCCTTGTTTGACTCAACCATATCGTTTGTGCCTCGAAGAGGGCCTCATTTGACTCAACCATATCATTTGCATCCCGAGTCGAGCCTTGTTTGACTTAACGATATCATTTGCGCTTCGAGTTAGGCCTCGTTTGACTCACCGATACAATTTATGCCTCGAGTTGGGCCTCGTTTGACTCAACCAAATCGCTTGTGCCTCAAGTCATGCCTCATTTAACTCAACCATATCATTTATGCCTCAAGTCAAGCCTTGTTTGACTCACCCATAAGTTTAAGCCTAGAGTCAGGCCTTATTTGACTCACCAATATGTTTGCGCCTCGAGTCAGTCTTCGTTTGACTCACCCTTATCATTTGCACCTCGAGTCAAGCCTCGTTTGACTCACCCATGTGTTTGTGCCTCGAGTCAAGCCTAGCTTGACTCACCCATATCATTTGCACCTCGAGTCGGGCCAGTTTTGACTCAACCATATCATTGACGCCTTGAGTAAGGCCTCATTTGACTCACCGCTACCATTTGTGGATTGAGTTGGGACTTGTTTGACTCAACCATATCATTTGCGCCTCGAGTTGGGCGTCGTTTGACTCAACCATATCATTAATGCCTCGAGTCAGGCCTCGTCTGACTCCACCATATCATTTGCGCCTTGAGTCAGGCCTCGTTTAACTCAACCACATCATTTGCGCCTCGAGTCGAGCCTTATTTGACTTAACCATATCATTTCTACCTCGAGTCAGGCCTCGTTTAACTAAACCATATCATTTGTGCCTCGAGTCCGGCCTTGTTTGACTTACCCATATCATTTGTGCCTCGAGTTGGGCCTTGTTTGACTGAACGATATGATTTGCGCCTCGAGTCGGGCCTCGTTTGACTCACTGATACCATTTCTACCTCGAGCTGGGCCTCGTTTGACTCAACCTTATCATTTGTGCCTTAATTCAGGCATCGTTTGACTCAACCATATCATTTACGCCTTGAGTCGAGCCTCGTTTGACTCACCGATACCATTTGAGCATCGGGTAGGGACTCGTTTGACTTAACTATATAATTTGTGCCTCTAGTCAGGCCTCGTTTGACTCAACCATATCATTTGCACCTCGAGTCAGGCCTCATTTGACTCAACCATATCATTTATGCCTCGAGTCATGCCTAGTTTAACTCAACCATATCATTTATGCTTCGAGTCAGGCCTCGTTTGACTAAACCATATCATTTGCGCCCCAACTTGGGCCTCATTTAACTCACCGATATGATTTGTGCCTCCAGTTGGGCCTTGTTTCACTTAACTATATGATTTGTACCTCGAGTCGGGCCTTGTTTGACTCAACCATATAGTTTGCACATTGAACACGGCCTCATTTAACTTAACCATATCATTTGCACCTTGAGTCTGGCCTTGTTTGACTTAACCATATCATTTGCGCCTCGAGGTGGGCCTCGTTTCACTCACCAATACCATTTATGCCTCGAGTTGGGCCTCGGTTGACTCACCGATACAATTTATGCCTCGAGTTGGGCCTCGTTTGACTCAACCAAATCGCTTGTGCCTTAAGTCATGCCTCATTTGACTCAACCATATCATTTATGCCTCAAGTCAAGCCTTGTTTGACTCACCCATAAGTTTAAGCCTAGAGTCAGGCCTTATTTGACTCACCAATATGTTTGCGCCTCGAGTCAGCCTTCGTTTAACTCACCCATATCATTTGCACCTCGAGTCAAGCCTCGTTTGACTCACCCATGTGTTTGTGCCTCGAGTCAAGCCTAGCTTGACTCACCCATATCATTTGCACCTCGAGTCGGGCCAGGTTTGACTCAACCATATCATTGACGCCTTGAGTAAGGCCTCATTTGACTCACCACTACCATTTGTGGATTGAGTTGGGACTTGTTTGACTCAACCATATCATTTGCGCCTCGAGTTGGGCGTCGTTTGACTCAACCATATCATTAATGCCTCGAGTCAGGCCTCGTCTGACTCCACCATATCATTTGCGCCTTGAGTCAGGCCTCGTTTAACTCAACCACATCATTTGCGCCTCGAGTCGGGCCTTATTTGACTTAACCATATCATTTCTACCTCGAGTCAGGCCTCGTTTAACTAAACCATATCATTTGCGCCTCGAGTCCGGCCTTGTTTGACTTACCCATATCATTTGTGCCTCGAGTTGGGCCTTGTTTGACTGAATGATATGATTTGCGCCTCGAGTCGGGCCTCGTTTGACTCACTGATACCATTTCTACCTCGAGCTGGGCCTCGTTTGACTCAACCTTATCATTTGTGCCTTAATTCAGGCATCGTTTGACTCAACCATATCATTTACGCCTTGAGTCAAGCCTCGTTTGACTCACCGATACCATTTGAGCATCGGGTAGGGACTCGTTTGACTTAACTATATAATTTGTGCCTCTAGTCAGGCCTCGTTTGACTCAACCATATCATTTGCACCTCGAGTCAGGCCTCATTTGACTCAACCATATCATTTATGCCTCGAGTCATGCCTAGTTTAACTCAACCATATCATTTATGCTTCGAGTCAGGCCTCGTTTGACTAAACCATATCATTTGCGCCCCAACTTGGGCCTCATTTAACTCACCGATATGATTTGTGCCTCCAGTTGGGCCTTGTTTGACTTAACTATATGATTTGTGCCTTGAGTCGGGCCTTGTTTGACTCAACCATATAGTTTGCACATTGAACACGGCCTCATTTAACTCAACCATATCATTTGCACCTTGAGTCTGGCCTTGTTTGACTTAACCATATCATTTGCGCCTCGAGGTGGGCCTCGTTTCACTCACCAATACCATTTATGCCTCGAGTTGGGCCTCGGTTGACTCACCGATACAATTTATGCCTCGAGTTGGGCCTCGTTTGACTCAACCAAATCGCTTGTGCCTTAAGTCATGCCTCATTTGACTCAACCATATCATTTATGCCTCAAGTCAAGCCTTGTTTGACTCACCCATAAGTTTAAGCCTAGAGTCAGGCCTTATTTGACTCACCAATATGTTTGCGCCTCGAGTCAGTCTTCGTTTAACTCACCCATATCATTTGCACCTCGAGTCAAGCCTCGTTTGACTCACCCATGTGTTTGTGCCTCGAGTCAAGCCTAGCTTGACTCACCCATATCATTTGCACCTCGAGTCGGGCCAGGTTTGACTCAACCATATCATTGATGCCTTGAGTAAGGCCTCATTTGACTCACCGCTACCATTTGTGGATTTAGTTGGGACTTGTTTGACTCAACCATATCATTTGTGCCTCGAGTTGGGCGTCGTTTGACTCAACCATATCATTAATGCCTCGAGTCAGGCCTCGTCTGACTCCACCATATCATTTGCGCCTTGAGTCAGGCCTCGTTTAACTCAACCACATCATTTGCGCCTCGAGTCGGGCCTTATTTGACTTAACCATATCATTTCTACCTCGAGTCAGGCCTCGTTTAACTAAACCATATCATTTGCGCCTCGAGTCCGGCCTTGTTTGACTTACCCATATCATTTGTGCCTCGAGTTGGGCCTTGTTTGACTGAACGATATGATTTGCGCCTCGAGTCGGGCCTCGTTTGACTCACTGATACCATTTCTACCTCGAGCTGGGCCTCGTTTGACTCAACCTTATCATTTGTGCCTTAATTCAGGCATCGTTTGACTCAACCATATCATTTACGCCTTGAGTCAAGCCTCGTTTGACTCACCGATACCATTTGAGCATCGGGTAGGGACTCGTTTGACTTAACTATATAATTTGTGCCTCTAGTCAGGCCTCGTTTGACTCAACCATATCATTTGCACCTCGAGTCAGGCCTCATTTGACTCAACCATATCATTTATGCCTCGAGTCATGCCTAGTTTAACTCAACCATATCATTTATGCTTCGAGTCAGGCCTCGTTTGACTAAACCATATCATTTGCGCCCCAACTTGGGCCTCATTTAACTCACCGATATGATTTGTGCCTCCAGTTGGGCCTTGTTTGACTTAACTATATGATTTGTGCCTTGAGTCGGGCCTTGTTTGACTCAACCATATAGTTTGCACATTGAACACGGCCTCATTTAACTCAACCATATCATTTGCACCTTGAGTCTGGCCTTGTTTGACTTAACCATATCATTTGCGCCTCGAGGTGGGCCTCGTTTCACTCACCAATACCATTTATGCCTCGAGTTGGGCCTCGTGTGACTCAACCATATCATTTGTACCTCGAGTCAGGCCTCGTTTGACTCAACCATATCATTTACGCCTTGGGTCAGGACTCGTTTAACTCACCGATACCATTTGTGCCTCGAGTCAAGCCTTGTTTGACTCAACCATATATTTGCTCCTCAAGTCAAGCCTTGTTTGACTCAACCATATCATTTGTGCCTCAAGTCATGCCTAGTTTGACTCAACCATATCATTTACGCCTCGAGTCGGGCCTCGTTTGACTAAACCATCTCATTTGGGCCTCGAGTTGTGCCTCATTTGACTCAATGATATGATTTGGTCCTCGAGTTGGGCCTCGTTTGACTTAACTATATGATTTGTGCCTCGAGTTAGGCCTTGTTTGACTCAACCATATCATTTGTGCCTCGAAGAGGACCTCATTTGACTCAACCATATCATTTGTGCCCTGAGTCGGGCCTTGTTTGACTTAACCATATCATTTGTGCCTCAAGTTGGGCCTCGTTTGACTCACCGATACAATTTGTGCCTCGAGTTGGGCCTCGTTTGACTCAACCATATTGCTTGTGCCTCAAGTCAGGCTCATTTGACTCAACCATATCATTTACACCTCGAGTTCAGCCGCCTTTAACTCAACCATATCATTTGCGCCTCGAGTCGGGCCTTGTTTGAATTAACCATATCATTTGCGCCTCGAGTTGGGCCTTGTTTGACTCACCCATAAGTTTAAGCCTCGAGTCAGGCCTTATTTGACTCGCCAATATGTTTGCGCCTCGAGTCAGTCTTTGTTTGACTCACCCTTATCATTTGCACCACGAGTCATGCACCACGAGTCAAGCCTCGTTTGACTCACCCATGTGTTTGCGCCTCAAGTCAAGCCTAGGTTGACTCACCCATATCATTTGCACCTCGAGTCGGGCCAGGTTTGACTCAACCATATCATTAACACCTTGAGTAAGGCCTCATTTGACTCACTGCTACCATTTGTTCCTTGAGTTGGGACTTGTTTGACTCAACCATATCATTTGTGCCTCGAGTCAGACCTCGTTTGACTCAACCATATCATTTGCGCCTCCAGTCGAGCGTCATTTGACTCAACCATATCATTGATGCCTCGAGTCAGGCCTCGTTTGACTCAACCATATCATTTGCGCCTCGAGTCAAGTCTTGTTTCACTCAACCATATCATTTGCACCTCGAGTCGGGCCTCGTTTGACTCAATCATATCAATTCTACCTCGAGTCTGGCCTCGTTTGACTCACCCATATCATTGATGCCTCGAGTCAGGCCTCGTTTGACTCAACCATATCATTTGCACCTCGAGTCAAGTCTTGTTTCACTCAACCATATCATTTGCACCTCGAGTCGGGCCTCGTTTGACTCAATCATATCAATTCTACCTCGAGTCTGGCCTCGTTTGACTCACCCATATCATTTGTTCCTCGAGTCGGGACTTGTTTGACTTAACCATATCATTTCTGCCTCGAGTCCGGCCTCGTTTGATTGAACCATATCATTTGCGCCTCGAGTCGGGCCTCGTTTGACTCACTGATACCATTTCTACCTCGAGCTAGGCCTCGTTTGACTCAACCTTATCATTTGTGCCTCGATTCAGGTGTCGTTTGACTCAACCATATCATTTACGCCTTGAGTCGGGCCTCGTTTGACTCACCGATACCATTTCAGCATTGGGTAGGGACTCGTTTGACTTAACTATATAATTTGTGCCTCGAGTCAAGCCTCGTTTGACTCCACCATATCATTTGCACCTCAAGTCAGGCCTCGTTTGAGTTAACCATATCATTTATGCCTCGAGTCATGCCTAGTTTGACTCAATCATATCATTTATGCCTCGAGTCAGGCCTCGTTTGACTAAACCATATAATTTGCGCCCTGACTTGGGCCTCATTTGGCTCACCGATATGATTTGTGCCTCCAGTTGGGCCTCGTTTGACTTAACTATATGATTTGTGCCTCGAGTCGGGCCTTGTTTGACTCAACCATATAGTTTGCGCATTGAACACAGCCTCATTTAACTCAACCATATCATTTGCACCTTGAGTCTGGCCTTGTTTGACTTAACCATATCATTTGCGCCTAGAGGTGGGCCTCGTTTCACTTAACAATACCATTTGTGCCTCGAGTTAGGCCTCGTTTAACTCAACCATATCGTTTGTACCTTGAGTCAGGCCTTGTTTGACTTAACCATATCATTTACGCCTTGAGTCAGGCCTCATTTAACTCACCGATACCATTTGTGCCTCGAGTTGGGACTCATTTGACTTAACCTATGATTTGTGCCTCGAGTCAAGCCTTGTTTGACTCAACCATATCATTTGCGCCTCAAGTCGGGCCTAGTTTGACTCAAACATATCATTTACGCCACGAGTCGGGCCTCGTTTGACTAAACCATATGATTTGGGCCCTAAGTTGGGCCTCATTTGACTTAATGATATGATTTGCGCCTCGAGTTGGGCCTCGTTTGACTTAACTATATGATTTGTGGCTCGAGTTAGGCCTTGTTTGACTCAACCATATCGTTTGCACCTCAAAGAGGGCCTCATTTAACTCAACCATATCATTTGCACCCCGAGTCGGGCCTTGTTTGACTTAACCATATCATTTGCGCCTTGAGTTGGGGCTCGTTTGACTCACTGATACCATTTGTACCTCGAGTTGGGCCTCGTTTGACTCAACCATATCATTTATGCCTTGAGTCGGGGCCTCATTTAACTCACCGATACCATTTGTGCCTCAAGTTGGGACTCATTTGACTTAACCATATAATTTGTGCCTCGAGTCGGGCCCCGTTTGACTCAACCATATCATTTGTGCCTCGAGTCAGGCCTTGTTTGACTAAACCATATCATTTGCGCCCTGAGTTGGGCCTCATTTGACTCAACGATATGATTTGTTCCTTGAGTTGGGCCTCGTTTGACTTAACTATATGATTCGTGCCTGAAGTCGGGCCTTGTTTCACTCACCAATATCATTTGCGCGTCAAACAGGGCCTCATTTGACTCAACCATATCATTTGCGCCTCGAGTTGGGCCTCGTTTCACTTAACCATATCATTTGTGCCTCGAGTTAGGCCTCGTTTCACTCACCATGCCATTTGTGTCTCGAGTTGGGCCTTGTTTGACTCAACCATATCATTTGTGCCTCGAGTTAGGCCTTGTTTGACTCAACCATATCATTTGCACCTCGAGTCGGGCTGCCTTTGACTTAACCATATCATTTGCGCCTTGAGTTGGGCCTTGTTTGACTCACCCATAAGTTTGAGCCTCGAGTCAGGCCTTATTTGACTCACCCATATATTTGCACCTCGAGTTGGTCTTCATTTGACTCACCCTTATCATTTGCTCCTCGAGTCAAGCCACGTTTGACTCACCCATGTGTTTACCCCTCGAGTCAGGCCTAGTTTGACTCACCCATATCATTTGCGCCTCGAGTCGGGACATGTTTGACTAAACCATATCATTGACACCTTGAGTCAGGCCTCATTTGACTCACCAATACCATTTGTGCCTCGAGTTCGGCCTCATTTGACTTAACCATATCATTTGTGCCGCAAGTCAGGCCTCGTTTAACTCAACCATATCATTTGCGCCTCGAGTCGAGACTCATTTGACTCACCGATACCATTTCTGCTTCGAGTTAGGCCTTGTTTGACTCAACCATATCATTTGTTCCTCTAGTCAGGCCTCGTTTGACTCACCGATACCATTTGTGCCTCGAGTTAGGACTCGTTTGACTTAACCATATAATTTGTGCCTCGAGTCAAGCCTCGTTTCACTCAACCATATCATTTGCACCTTGAGTCGGGCCTCGTTTGACTTAACCATATCTTTTTTACCTCGAGTCATGCCTAGTTTGGCTCAACCATATCATTTACGCCTCGAGTCAGGCCTCGTTTAACTAAACCATATCATTTGCACCCCGAGTTGGGCCTCATTTGACTCACCGATGTGATTTGTGCCATGAGTTGGGCCTCGTTTGACTTAACTACATGATTTGTGCCTCGAGTTAGGCCTTGTTTGACTCAACCATATCGTTTGCGCATTGAACAGGGCCTCATTTGACTCAACCATATCATTTGCATCTCGAGTCAGGCCTTGTTTGACTTAACCATATCATTTGCGCCTCGAGTTGGGCCTCGTTTGACTCACTGATACCATTTGTGCCTCAAGTTGGGCCACATTTGACTCAACCATATCATTTGTACCTTGAGTTAGGCCTCGTTTGAGTCAACCATATTATTTACGCTTGAGTCTAGCCTCGTTTGACTCACAATACCATTTGTGCCTCGAGTTGGGACTCGTTTGACTGAACCATATAATTTGTGCCTCGAGTCAAGCCTTGTTTGACTTAAACATATCATTTGCGCCTCGAGTCGGGCCTCGTTTGACTCATCCATACCATTTGTGCCTTGAGTCATGCCTAGTTTGACTCAAACATATCATTTGCGCCCCGAGTTGGGTCTCATTTGACTCACTGATATGATTTGTGCCTCGAGTTAGGCCTCGTTTGACTTAACTATATGATTTGTGCCTCGAGTCGGGCCTTGTTTGACTCAACCATATCGTTTGCGCCTTGAATAGGGCCTCATTTGACTCAACCATATCATTTGCGCCTCGAGTCGGGCCTTGTTTGACTTAACCATATCATTTGCACCTCGAGTTGGGCCTCGTTTGACTCAACGATACTATTTGTGCCTCGAGTTGGGCCTCATTTAACTCAACCATATCATTTGTGCCTCAAGTCAAGCCTTGTTTGACTAAGCCATATCATTTGCGCCTCGAGTCGGGTTGCCTTTTGACTTAACCATATCATTTGCACATTAGTCGAGCCTTGTTGGACTCACCCATAAGTTTGAGCCTCGAGTGAGGCCATATTTGACTCACCTATATGTTTGCGCCTCGAGTCAGTGTTCGTTTGACTCACCCTTATCATTTGAACCTCGAGTCAAGCCTCGTTTGACTCACCCATGTGTTTGCACCTCGAGTCTAGCCTAGTTTGACTCACCCATATCATTTGTGCCTCGAGTCGGGCCATGTTTGACTCAACCATATAATTGACGCCTTGAGTCGGGCCTCGTTTGACTCACTGATACCATTTGTGCCTCGAGGTAGGACTCATTTGACTTAACCATATAATTTGTGCCTCGAGTCAAGCCTCGTTTGACTCAACCATATCATTTACGCCTTGAGTCGGGCCTCGTTTGACTAAACCATATCATTTACGCCTCGAGTTG
Organism: Dicorynia guianensis; assembly: GCA_037013595.1. Lineage (NCBI taxonomy): Eukaryota > Viridiplantae > Streptophyta > Magnoliopsida > Fabales > Fabaceae > Dicorynia > Dicorynia guianensis. Next base: position 11,720,885 of record JASUAB010000015.1, read on the forward strand.
GGCCTCGTTTGACTCACCAATACCATTTGTGCCTTGAGTTGGGCCATGTTTGACTCAACCATATCATTTGTACCTCGAGTCAGGCCTCGTTTGAATCAACCATATCATTTACACCTTGAGTCGGGCCTCGTTTGACTTGCCAATACCATTTGTGAATCGAGTTGGGACTCGTTTGACTTAACCGTATAATTTGTGCCTCGAGTCAAGCGTTGTTTGACTCAACCATATCATATGCGCCTCTAGTCGGGCCTTGTTTGATTCAACCATATCATTTGTGCCTCGAGTCATGCCTAGTTTGACTCAAACATATCATTTATGCCTCGAGTCCGGCCTCGTTTGACTAAACCATATCATTTGCGCCCCGAGATGGGCCTCATTTGACTCATCGGTATGATTTGTGCCTCGAGTTGGGCCTCGATTGACTTAACTATATGATTTGTCCCTTGAGTCGGGCCTTGTTTGACTCAACTATATTGTTTGTGCCTCGAACAGGGCCTCATTTGACTCAACCATATCATTTGAGCCTCGAGTCAGGCCTTATTTGACTCACCCATATGTTTGTGCCTCGAGTTGGTCTTCGTTTGACTCACCCTTATCATTTACACCTCGAGTCAAGCCTCGTTTGACTCACCCATGTGTTTGCACCTCGAGTCAGGCCTAGTTTTACTCACCCATATCATTTGCGCCTCAAGCCAGGCCATGTTTGACTCAACCATATCATTGACGCCTTGAGTCAGGTCCGTTTGACTCACCGATACCATTTGTGCCTCGAGTTGGGCCTCGTTTGACTCAACCATATCATTTGCACCTTGAGTCAGACCTCGTGTGACACGAGCATATCATTTATGCCTCGAGTCAGGATGGTTTGCCTCAACCATATCATTTGCACCTTGAGTCGGGTTTCGTTTGACTTAACCATATCATTTTCGCCTCGAGTCAAGCCTCGTTTGACTCAACCATATATTTGCACCTCGAGTCGGGCTCGTATGACTCAACCATATCATTTCTACCTCGAGTCAGGCCTCGTTTGACTCAACCATATCATTTGTGCCTGGAGTCGAGCCTCGTTTGACTCACCGATACCATTTCTGCTTGGAGTTGGGCCTCGTTTGACTCAACCATATGATTTGTGGCTCAAGTTAGTCCTAGTTTGAGTTCACCACATCATTTGCACCCCGAGTTGGGCCTCATTTGCCTTACTGATATGATTTGTGCCTCGAGTTAGGCCTTGTTTGACTTAACTATAAGATTTGTGCCTTGAGTCGGGCCTTGTTTGACTCAACCATATCGTTTGCGCATTGAACAGGACCTCATTTGACTTAACCATATCATTTGCACCTCGTGTCGGACCTTGTTTGAATTAACCATATCATTTGCGCCTGGAGTTGGGCCTCATTTGACTCACCGATACCATTTGTGCCTCAAGTTGGGCCATGTTTGACTCAACCATATCATTTGTACCTCGAGTCTAGCCTCGTATGACTCAACCATATCATTTACGCCTTGAGGTGGGCCTCGTTTGACTCACCAATACCATTTGTGCCTCGAGTTGGGACTTGTTTGACTTAACCATATAATTTGTGCCTCGAGTCAAGCCTTGTTTGACTCAACCATATTATTTGCGCCTCGAGTCGGGCCTCATTTGACTAAACTATATCATTTGCGCCCCGAGTTGGGCCTCATTTGACTCACTGATATGATTTGTGCCTCGAGTTGGGCCTCGTTTGACTTAACTATATGATTTGTGCCTCGAGTCGGGCCTTGTTTGACTCAACCATATCGTTTGCGCCTCGAACAGGGCCTCATTTCACTCAACCATATCATTTGCACCTCGAATTGAGCCTTGTTTGACTTAACCATATCATTTGCGCCTTGAGTTGGGCCTCGTTTGACTCACTGATACTATTTGTGTCTCGAGTTAGGCCTTCTTTGACTCAACCATATCATTTGTGCCTCAAGTCAAGCCTCGTTTGACTCAACCATATCATTTGTGCCTTGAGTTGGGCCGCCTTTTGACTCAACCATATCATTTGCACCTCGAGTTGAGCCTTGTTTGACTCACCCATAAGTTTGGGCCTCGAGTCAGGCCTTATTTGACTCACCCATATGTTTGCAACTCGAGTCGGTCTTCATTTGACTCACCCTTATCATTTGCAACTCGAGTCAAACCTTGTTTGACTTACCCATGTGTTTGCGCCTCGAGCCAGGCCTAGTTTGACTCATCCATATCATTTGCGCCTTGAGTTGGGCCTTGTTTAACTTAATTATATGATTTGTGCCTCGAGTCGGGCCTTGTTTGACTCAACCATATCGTTTGTGCCTCGAATAGGGCCTCATTTGACTCAACCATATCATTTGCGCCTCGAGTCAGGCCTTGTTTGACTTAACCATATCATTTGCACCTCAAGTTGGGCCTCGTTTGACTCAACGATACTATTTGTGCCTTGAGTTGGGCCTCGTTTGACTCAACCATATCATTTGTGCCTCAAGTCAGGCCTTGTTTGACTCAACCATATCATTTGCACCTCGAGTCGAGCCTTGTTTAACTCACCCATAAGTTTGTGCCTCGAGTCAGGCCTTATTTGACTCACCCATATGTTTGCGCCTCGAGTCAGTCTTCGTTTGACTCACCTTTATCATTTGCACCTCGAGTCAAACCTCATTTGACTCACCCATGTGTTTGCGCCTCGAGTCAGGCCTAGTTTGACTCACCCATATCATTTGCGCCTCGAGTCAAACCTTGTTTGACTCAACCATATCCTTGACGCCTTGAGTCGGGCCTCGTTTAACTCACTAATACCATTTGTGCCTCGAGTTAGGATTCGTTTGACTTAACCATATAATTTGTGTCTTGAGTCAAGCCTCGTTTGACTCAACCATATCATTTGTGCCTCGGGTCAGGCCTCGTTTGACTCAACCATATCATTTGTGCCTCGAGTCATGCCTAGTTTGGCTCAACCATATCATTTATGCCTCGAGTCAGGCCTTGTTTGACTAAACCATATCATTTGCGCCCCGAGTTGGGCCTCATTTGCCTCATCGATATGATTTGTGCCTCAAGTTAGGCCTCATTTGACTTAACTATATGATTTGTGCCTCGAATTGGGCCTTGTTTGACTCAACCATATCGTTTGCGCATTGAATAGGGCCTCATTTGACTCAACCATATCATTTGCACCTCGAGTCGGGCCTTGTTTGACTTAACCATATCATTTGTGCCTTGAGTTGGGCCTCGTTTGACTCACTGATACTATTTGTGTCTCGAGTTAGGCCTTGTTTGACTCTACCATATCATTTGTGCCTCAAGTCAGGCCTCGTTTGACTCAACCATATCATTTGTGCCTTGAGTTGGGCCGCCTTTTGACTCAACCATATCATTTGCACCTCGAGTCGAGCCTTGTTTGACTCACCCATAAGTTTGGGCCTCGAGTCAGGCCTTATTTGACTCACCCATATGTTTGCACCTTGAGTCAGTCTTCATTTGACTCACCCATGTGTTTGCGCCTCGAGTCAGGCCTTATTTGACTCACCCATATGTTTGCACCTTGAGTCGGTCTTCGTTTGACTCACCATTATCATTTGCACCTCGAGTCAAACCTCATTTGACTCACCCATGTGTTTGCGCCTCGAGTCAGGCCTAGTTTGACTCACCCATATCATTTGCGCCATGAGTTGGGCCTTGTTTGACTTAATTATATGATTTGTGCCTCGAGTCGGGCCTTGTTTGACTCAACCATATCGTTTGCGCCTCGAACAGGGCCTCATTTGACTCAACTATATCATTTGCGCCTCGAGTCGGGCCTTGTTTGACTTAACCATATCATTTGCACCTCGAGTTGGGCCTCGCTTGACTCAACGATACTATTTGTGCCTCGAGTTGGGCCTCGTTTGACTCAACCATATCATTTGTGCCTCAAGTCAGGCCTTGTTTGACTCAACCATATCATTTGCACCTCGAGTCGAGCCTTGCTTAGCTCATCCATAAGTTTGGGCCTCAAGTCAGACCTTATTTGACTCACCCATATGTTTGCGCCTTGAGTCGGTCTTCATTTGACTCACCGTTATCATTTGCACTTCGAGTCAAACCTCGTTTGACTCACCCATGTGTTTGCGCCTAGAGTCAGGCCTAGTTTGACTCACCCATATCATTTGCGCCTCGAGTCGGGCCTTGTTTGACTCAACCATATCCTTGACACCTTGAGTCAGGCCTCGTTTGACTCACTAATACCATTTGTGCCTCGAGTTAGGACTCGTTTGACTTAACCATATAATTTGTGTCATGAGTCAAGCCTCATTTGACTCAACCATATCATTTGTGCCTTTGGTTGGGCCTCGTTTGACTCAACCATATCATTTGTGCCTCGAGTTAGGCCTCGCTTGATTTAACCATATCATTTGTGCCTCGAGTCGGGACTTATTTGACTCACCCATATGTTTGCACATCGAGTTAGGCCTCGTTTGACTTAACCATATTGTTTGTGCCTCGAGTCATGCCTCGTTTGACTGAACCATATAATTTGTGCCTCGATTCAGGCCTCGTTTGACTCAACAATATCATTTGCGCCTTGAGTCGGGCCTCGTTTGACTCAACCATATGATTTGTGCCTCAGGTCAGGCCTCGTTTAACTCAACAATATCATTTGCGCCTCGAGTTGGCCCTCATTTGACTCAACCATATCATTTGCACCTCGAGTTGGGCTTTGTTTGACTACCCATATGTTTGAGCCTCGAGTCGATCTTCGTTTGACTCAACCTTATCATTTGCACCTCGAGTCAAGCCTCAATTGGCTCACACATGTGTTTGCGCCTCGAGTTAGGCCTTGTTTGACTCAACTATATCATTTGTGTCTCGAGTCGGGCCTTGTTTGACTCACCCATATCATTTGTGCCTCAAGTCAGGCCTTGTTTGACACACCCATATCATTTGCACTTCGAGTCGGGCCTTGTTTGACTCACCGATACCATTTGTGCATCAAGTTGGGCCTCGTTTGACTCAACAATATGATTTGTGTCTTGAGTTAAGCCTCGTTTGACTGAACCATATAATTTGTGCCTCGAGTCAGGCCTTGTTTGACTCAACCATGTCAATTGTTCCTCGAGTTAAGCCTCATTTGACTCAACCATATCATTTGTGCCTCAAGTCAGGCCTCGGTTGACTCAACCATATAATTTGTGCCCTGAGCTAAGCCTCATTTGACTCAACCATATCATTTGACTCAAGTTAGGCCTCGTTTGACTCAATCATATCATTTGCGCCTCGAGTCGGGCCATATTTGCCTTAACCATATCATTTCCGCCTCGAGTCAGGTGTCATTTGAGTCCCCGATACCATTTGTGCCTCAAGTTGGGCCATGTTTGACTCAACCATATCATTTGTGCCTCGAGTCGGGCCTTGTTTGACTCACCCATATGTTTGAGCCTTGAGTTGGGCCTTATTTGACTCATCCATACGTTTACGCCTCGAGTCAGTCTTCGTTTGACTCACCTTTATCATTTGCAATTCGAGTCAAGCCTCGTTTGACTCACCCATGTGTTTGCGCCTGAGTTAGGCCTTGTTTGACCCACCTATATCATTTGCACTTCGAGTCGGGCCTTGTTTGACACACTGATACCATTTGTGCATTGAGTTGGGCCTTGTTTGACTCAATCCTATGATTTGTGCCTCGAGTCAGGACTCGTTTGACTCAACCATATCGTTTGTCCCTCGAGTCATGCCTCGTTTGACTCAACCATATCATTTGCGACTCGAGTCGGGCTTCGTTTGACTCAACCATATCATTTGTTCCTCGAGTCGGGCCTCGTTTGACTCACTGATACCAGTTGTGCCTCGAGTTTGGCCTCATTTAACTCATACATATGATTTGTGCCCCGATTAGGGCCTCATTTGACTCAACCATTTCATTTGTTCCTCGAGTCCTGCCTCATTTTACTCAACCATATCATTTACACCATGAGTCGGGCCTCATTTGACTCAACCATATCATTTGTGCCTCGAATCGGGCCTCATTTGACTTAACCATATCAATTACACCTCGAGTTGGGCCTTCTTTGCCTCAACCATATCATTTGCACCCCGAGTCGGGCCTTGTTTGACTCACTGATATGATTTGTGCCACAAGTTGGGCCTTGTTTGACTCAACTATATGATTTGCGCCTTGAATCGGGCCTTGTTTGACTCAACAATATCATTTGTGCCTCGAGTCGGGCCTCGTTTGACTCAACCATATCATTTGCGCCTCGAGTCGGGCCTTGTTTGACTTAACCATATCATTTGCACCTCGAGTTGGGCCTCGTTTGACTCAACGATACTATTTGTGCCTCGAGTTGGGCCTCATTTAACTCAACCATATCATTTGTGCCTCAAGTCAAGCCTTGTTTGACTAAGCCATATCATTTGCACCTCGAGTCGGGCTGCCTTTTGACTTAACCATATCATTTGCACGTTAGTCGAGCCTTGTTGGACTCACCCATAAGTTTGAGCCTCGAGTGAGGCCATATTTGACTCACCTATATGTTTGCGCCTCGAGTCAGGCCATCTTTGCCTAAACCATATCATTTGCATCCCAAGTCGGGCCTCGTTTAACTCAACTATATGATTTGCACCTCGAGTCGGGCCTTGTTTGACTCAACAATATCATTTGCGCCTCAAGTCGGGCCTTTTTGACTCACCGATAGCATCTGGGCCTCGAGTGGGGCCTCGTTTGACTCAACCATATCATTTGTGCCTCGAGTCAGCCTCGGTTAACTGAACCATATCATTTGCATCCTGAGCCAGTCTTCGTTTGACTCACCCTTATCATTTGCACCTCGAGTCAAGCCTCGATTGACTCATACATGTGTTTGCGCCTCGAGTTAGGCCTTGTTTGACTCACCCATATCATTTGTATCTCGAGTCGGGCCTTGTTTGACTCACCCATATCATTTGTGCCTCAAGTCGAGCCTTGTTTTTCACACCCGTATCATTTGCGCTTCGAGTCTGGCCTTGTTTGACTCACCGATACCATTTGTGCATCGAGTTGGGCCTCGTTTGACTCAACCTTATAACATACGCCTTGAGTTGGGCCTTCTTTGCCTCAACCATATCATTTGCACCCCGAGTCGGGCCTCGTTTGACTCAACTATATGATTTGCGCCTCAAGTCGGGCCTTGTTTGACTCAACAATACCATTTGCACCTCAAGTCGGGCCTTTTTGACTCACGGATATTATTTGGGCCTCGAGTGGAGCCTCGTTTGACTCAACCATATCATTTGTGGCTCGAGTCAGGCCTCGGTTGACTGAACCATATCATTTGCATCCTGAGCCGGTTTTCTTTTGACTCACCCTTATAATTTGTACCTCGAGTCAAGCCTCGATTGACTCATACATGTGTTTGTGCCTCAAGTTAGGCCTTGTTTCACTCACCCATATCATTTGTGTCTCAAGTCGGGCCTTGTTTGACTCACCCATATCATTTGCGTCTCAAGTTGGGCATTGTTTTTCACACCCATATCATTTGCGCTTCGAGTCGGGCCTTGTTTGACTCACCGATACCATTTGTGCATCGAGTTGGGCCTTGTTTGACTCAACCATATGATTTTTGCCTCGAGTCAGGCCTCGTTTAACTGAACCATATCATTTGCACCTCAAGTCAGGCCTCGTTTGACTCAACCATATCATTTGTGCCTTAAGTCAGGCATCATTTGTCTCAACCATGTCATTTATGCCTCGAGTCAGGCCTCGGTTGACTCAACCATATCATTTTTTCCCTGAGCCGGGCCTTGTTTGACTCAACCATATCATTTGCACCTTGAGTCGGTCCTTATTTGACTCACCTGTACGTTTGCGCCTTGAGTCGGTCTTCGTTTGACTCACCTTTATCATTTGCAATTCGAGTCAAGCATCGTTTGACTCACCCATGTGTTTGCGCCCGAGTCAGGCCTTGTTTGACTCACCTATATCATTTGCGCTTTGAGTCGGGCCTTGTTTGACTCACCGATACCATTTGTGCATCGAGTCGAGCCTTGTTTGACTCTGCCCTATGATTTGTGCCTCGAGTCAGGCCTCGTTTGACCTAACCATATCGTTTGTCCCTCGAGTCAGGACTCAGTTGACTCAACCATATCATTTTTGCCCTGAGCTGGGCCTCGTTTGACTCAACCATATCATTTTTGCCCTGAGCTGGGCCTCGTTTGACTCAACCATATCATTTGCACCTTGAGTCGGGCCTTATTTGACTCACCCATATGTTTACGCCTCGACTCGGTCTTCGTTTGACTCACCTTTACCATTTGCAATTCGAGTCAAGCCTTGTTTGACTCACCCATGTGTTTGTGCCCGAGTCAGGCCTTGTTTGACTCACCTATATCATTTGCGCTTTGAGTCGGGCCTTGTTTGACTCACCGATACCATTTGTGCATCGAGGTGGGCCTCGTTTGACTCAGCCCTATGATTTGTGCCTTGAGTCAGACCTCATTTGACTCAACCATATCGTTTGTCCCTCGAGTCATGCCTCATTTGACTCAACCATCTCATTTGTGCCTCGAGTCAGGCCTTGGTTGACTCAACCATATCATTTGGGCCTTGAGCCGGGCCTCGTTTGACTCAACCATATCATTTGCACCTCAAGTCGGGCCTCGTTTGACTTAACCATACCATTTGTGCATCGAGTTGGGACTCGTTTGACTTAACCCTATGATTTGTGCCTTGAGTCAGGCCTCGTTTGACTCAACCATATCATTTGTCCCTCGAGTCATGCCTCGTTTGAGTGAACCATATCATTTGTGCCTCGAGTCAGGCCTTGTTTGACTCAACCATATCGTTTGTCCCTCGAGTCATGCCTCGTTTAACTCAACCATATCATTTGTGACTCGAGTCGGGCCTTGTTTAACTCAACCATATCATTTGTGCCTCGAGTCAGGCCTCTGTTGACTCAACCATATCATTTGGGCCCTGAGCCGGGCCTCGTTTGAATCAACCATATCATTTGCACCTTGAGTCGGGCCTCATTTGACTCACTGATACCATTTGTGCCTCGAGTTGGGCCTTATTTGACTCAACCATATCATTTGCGCCTCGAGTCGTGCCTCATTTGACTCAACCATATCATTTGCATCTCGAGTTAGGCCTCGTTTGACTCAACCATATCATTTACACCCTGAGTTGGGACTTATTTGACTCACCCATATGTTTGTACATCGAGTCAGGCCTTATTTGACTCACCCATATGTTTGCACCTCGAGTCGGTCTTTGTTTGACTCACCTTTATCATTTGCAACTCGAGTCAAGCCTCGTTTGACTTACCCATGTGTTTGCGCCCGAGTCAGGCCTTGTTTGACTGAGCCATATCATTTGCGTCTCGAGTCGGGCCTTGTCTGACTCACCCATATCATTTGTGCCTCCAGTCGGGCCTTGTTTAACACACCTATATCATTTATGCCTCGAGTCGGGCCTCGCTTGACTCACCCATATCATTTGCGCCTTGAGTCGGGACTTATTTGACTTACCCATATGTTTGTGCATCGAGTCAGACCTCGTTTGACCCAACCATATCGTTTGTGCCTTAAGTCATCCCTCATTTGACTCAATCATATCGTTTGCACCCGAGTTAGGCCTTGTTTGACTCAGCCATATCATTTGCGTCTCGAGTCGGGCCTTGTTTGACTCACCCATATCATTTGCGCCTCAAGTCGGGCCTTGTTTTTCACACCCATTTCATTTGTGCTTCGAGTCGGGCCTTGTTCGACTCCCCGATACCATTCCTTCACCGAGTTGGGCCTCGTTTAACTCAACCATATGATTTTTGCCTCGAGTCAGGCCTCGTTTGACTGAACCATATCATTTGCGCCTCGAGTCAAGCCTCGTTTGAGTCAACCATATCATTTGTGCCTTGAGTCAGGCCTCGGTTGACTCAACCATATAATTTACGCCCTGAGCCGAGCCTCGTTTGACTCAACCATATCATTTGCGCCTCGAGTCGGGCCTTGTTTGACTCAACCATATCATTTGCGCTTTGAGTTGGGCCTTGTTTGACTCTCCCATATGTTTGAGCCTCGAGTCGGGCCTTATTTGACTCACCCATATGTTTGCACCTTGAGTTGGTCTTCGTATGACTCACCTTTATCATTTGCAACTCGAGTCAAGCCTCGTTTGACTTACCCATGTGTTTGCGCCCGAGTCAGGCCTTGTTTGACTCAGCCATATCATTTGCGTCTCGAGTCGGGCTTTGTCTGACTCACCCATATCATTTGCGCCTCAAGTCAGGCCTTGTATGACACACCCATATCATTTACACTTCGAGTCGGGCCTTGTTTGACTCACCGATACCATTTGTGCATCGAGTTGGGCCTCATTTGACTCAACCATATGATTTGTGCCTCGAGTCAGGCCTTGTTTGACTGAACCATATCATTTGTGCCTCGAGTCAGGCCTGGTTTGACTCAACCATGTCATTTGTGCCTCGAGTCAGGCCTCATTTGACTCAACCATATCATTTGTGCCTCGGGTTATGCCTCGGTTGACTCAACCATATAATTTGTGCCATGAGCCGAGCCACGTTTGGCTCAACCATATTATTTGCACTTCGAGTCGTGCCTTATTTGACTCACCCTTATCATTTGACTCAAGTTGGGCCTCGTTTGACTCAATTATATCATTTGCGCCTCAAGTCGGGCCATGTTTGCCTCAACCATATCATTTTCGCCTCGAGTCAGGCCTAGTTTGACTCACTGATACCATTTGTGCCTCGAGTTGGGCCACGATTGACTCAATCATATCATTTGCGCCTCGAGTCGGGCCTTGTTTGACTGAACTATATCATTTGTGCCTCGAGTCGGGCCTTGTTTGACTCACCCACATGTTTGAGCCTCGAGTTGGGCCTTATTTGACTCACCCATATGTTTGCGCCTCGAGTCGGTATTCGTTTGACTCACCTTTATCATTTGCAATTCGAGTCAAGCCTCATTTGACTCACCCATGTGTTTGCGCCCGAGTTAGGCCTTGTTTGACTCACCTATATCATTTGCACTTTAAGTCGGGCCTTGTTTGACTCACCGATACCATTTGTGCATCGAGTTGGGCCTCGTTTGACTCAACCCTATGATTTGTGCCTTGAGTCAGGCCTCGTTTGACTCAACCATATCATTTGTCCCTCGAGCCATGCCTCGTTTGAGTCAACCATATCATTTGCGACTTGAGTCGGGCCTCGTTTGACTCAACCATATCATTTGTGCATTGACTCAGGCCTCGGTTGACTCAACCATATAATTTGGGCCCTGAGCCGGGCCTCATTTGACTCAACCATATGATTTGCACCTCGAGTCAGGCCTCGTTTGACTCAACCATACTATTTATTCATCGAGTTGGGACTCGTTTGACTCAACCCTATGATTTGTGTCTCGAGTAAGGCCTTGTTTGACTTAACCATATCGTTTGTCCCCCGAGTCATGCCTCGTTTGAATCAACCATAACATTTGTGGCTCGAGTCGGGCCTCGTTTGAATCAACCAAATCATTTGTGCCTCGAGTCGGGCCTCATTTGACTCACCCATATTTTGAGCCTCGAGTCGGGCCTTATTTGACTCACCCATATGTTTGCGCCTCGAGTCGGTATTCGTTTGACTCACCTTTATCATTTGTAATTCGAGTCAAGCCTCATTTGACTCACCCATGTGTTTGCGCTCGAGTCAGGCCTTGTTTGACTCACCTATATCATTTGTGCTTTGAGTCGGGCCTTGTTTGACTCACCGATACCATTTGTGCATCGAGTTGGGTCTCATTTGACTCAACCCTATGATTTGTGCCTTGAGTCAAGCCTCGTTTGACTCAACCATATCGTTTGTCCCTCAAGCCATGCCTCATTTGACTCAACCATATCGTTTGCGACTTGAGTCGGGCCTCGTTTGACTCAACCATATCATTTGTGCATCGACTCAGGCCTCGGTTGACTCAACCATATCATTTGGGCCCTGAGCTGGGCCTCGTTTGACTCAACCATATCATTTGCACCTCGAGTTGGGCCTCATTTGACTCAACCGTACCATTTGTTCATCGAGTTGGGACTCGTTTGAGTCAACCCTATGATTTGTGTCTCGAGTAAGGCCTCGTTTGACTCAACTATATCTTTTGTCCCTCGAGTCATGCCTCGTTTGACTCAACCATATCATTTGTGGATTGAGTCGGGCCTTGTTTGAATAAACCAAATCATTTATGCCTCGAGTTGGGCCTCGTTTGACTCATCGATACCATTTGTGCCATGAGTTCAGCCTCGTTTGACTCAACCATATCATTTGTGCCTCGAGGTAGGCCTCGTTTGACTCAACCATATCATTTGCGCCTCAAGTCGGGCCTTGTTTGACTCAACCATATCATTTGCGCCTCGAGTCGGGGCTTGTTTGACTCACCCATATGTTTGAGCCTCGAGTCGGGCCTTATTTGACTCACCCATATGTTTGCACCTCGAGTCGGTCTTCGTTTGACTCACCTTTATCATTTGTAACTCGTGTCAAGCCTCATTTAACTTTCCCATGTCTTTGTGCCCGAGTCAGGCCATGTTTGACTCAGCCATATCATTTGCGTCTCGAGTCAGGCCTTGTTTGACTTGCCCATATCATTTGTGCCTCAAGTCGGGCCTTGTAAGACACACCCATATCATTTGCACTTCGAGTCGGGCCTTGTTTGACTCACCGATACCATTTGTGCCTCGAGTTGGGCCACGATTGACTCAACCATATCATTTGCGCCTCGAGTCGGGCCTTATTTGATTGAACTATATCATTTGTGCCTCGAGTCGGGCCTTGTTTGACTCACCCACATGTTTGAGCCTCGAGTCGGGCCTTATTTGACTCACCCATATATTTGCGCCTCGAGTCAGTATTCGTTTGACTCACCTTTATCATTTGTAATTCGAGTCAAGCCTCAGTTGACTCACCCATGTGTTTGCGCCCGAGTCAGGCCTTGTTTGACTCACCTATATCATTTGTGCTTTGAGTCGGGCCTTGTTTGACTCACCGATACCATTTGTGCATCAAGTTGGGCCTCGTTTGACTCAACCCTATGATTTGTGCCTTGAGTCAGGCCTCGTTTGACTCAACCATATCATTTGTCCCTCGAGCCATGCCTTGTTTAAGTCAACCATATCATTTGCGACTTGAGTCAGGCCTTGTTTGACTCAACCATATCATTTATGCATTGACTCAGGCCTCGGTTGACTCAACCATATCATTTAGGCCCTGAGCCGGGCCTCGTTTGACTCAACCATATCATTTGCACCTCGAGTCGGGCCTCGTTTGTCTCAACCGTACCATTTGTTCATCGAGTTGGGACTCGTTTGACTCAACCCTATGATTTGTGTCTCGAGTAAGGCCTTGTTTGACTCAACCATATTGTTTGTCCCTCGAGTCATGCCTCGTTTGACACAACCATATCATTTGTGGCTCGAGTCGGGCCTCGTTTGAATCAACCAAATCATTTGTGCCTCGAGTCAGGCCTCGTTTGACTCACCCATATGTTTGAGACTCGAGTCGGGCCTTATTTGACTCACCCATATGTTTGCGCCTCGAGTCGGTATTCGTTTGACACATCTTTATCATTTGCAATTCGAGTCAAGCCTCATTTGACTCACCCATGTGTTTGCGCCCGAGTCAGGCCTTGTTTGACTCACCTATATCATTTGCGCTTTGAGTCGGGCCTTGTTTAACTCACCGATACCATTTGTGCATCGAGTTGGGCCTCGTTTGACTCAACCCTATGATTTGTGCCTTGAGTCAGGCCTCGTTTGACTCAACCATATCGTTTGTCCCTCAAGCCATGCCTCATTTGACTCAACCATATCGTTTGCGACTTGAGTTGGGCCTCGTTTGACTCAACCATATCATTTGTGCATCAACTCAGGCCTCGGTTGACTCAACCATATCATTTGGGCCCTGAGCCGGGCCTCATTTGACTCAACCATATCATTTGCACCTCGAGTCGGGCCTCGTTTGACTCAACCGTACCATTTGTTCATCGAGTTGGGACTCGTTTGACTCAACCCTATGATTTGTGTCTCGAGTAAGGCCTCGTTTGACTCAACCATATCATTTGTCCCTCGAGTCATGCCTCGTTTGACTTAACCATATCATTTGTGGCTCGAGTCGGGCCTTGTTTGAATCAACCAAATCATTTGTGCCTCGAGTTAGGCCTCATTTGACTCACCGATACCATTTGTGCCATGAGTTCAGCCTCGTTTGACTCAACCATATCATTTGTGCCTCGAGTCGGTCCTTGTTTGACTCAACCATATCATTTGCGCCTCAGGTCAGGCCTCGTTTGACTCAACCATATCATTTGCCCCTTGAGTCGGGCATCGTTTGACTCAACCATATCATTTGCGCCTCGAGTCGGGCCTTGTTTGACTCACCCATATGTTTGAGCCTCGAGTCGGGCCTTATTTGACTCACCCATATGTTTGCACCTCGAGTCAGTCTTCGTTTGACTCACCTTTATTGTTTGCAACTCGAGTCAAGCCTCGTTTGACTTTCCCATGTGTTTGCGCCCGAGTCAGGCCATGTTTGACTCAGCCATATCATTTGCATCTCGAGTCAGGCCTTGTTTGACTCACCCATATCATTTGTGCCTCAAGTCGGGCCTTGTATGACACACCCATATCATTTGCACTTCGAGTCGGGGCTTGTTTGACTCACCCATATGTTTGAGCCTCGAGTTGGGCCTTATTTGACTCACCCATATGTTTGCACCTCGAGTCGGTCTTCGTTTGACTCACCTTTATCATTTGCAACTCGGGTCAAGCCTCGTTTGACTTTCCCATGTCTTTGCGCCCGAGTCAGGCCATGTTTGACTCAGCCATATCATTTGCGTCTCGAGTCAGGCCTTGTTTGACTCACACATATCATTTGTGCCTCAAGTCGGGCCTTGTATGACACACCCATATCATTTGCACTTTGAGTCAGGCCTTGTTTGACTCACCGATACCATTTGTGCCTCGAGTTGGGCCACGATTGACTCAACCATATCATTTGTGCCTCGAGTCGGGCCTTGTTTGACTGAACTATATCATTTGTGCCTCGAGTCGGGCCTTGTTTGACTCACCCACATGTTTGAGCCTCGAGTCGGGCCTTATTTGACTCACCCATATGTTTGCGCCCCGAGTCAGTATTTGTTTGACTCAACTTTATCATTTGCAATTCGAGTCAAGCCTCAGTTGACTCACCCATGTGTTTGCGCCTGAGTCAGGCATTGTTTGACTCACCTATATCATTTGCGGTTTGAGTCAGGCCTTGTTTGACTCATCGATACCATTTGTGCATCGAGTTGGGACTCGTTTGACTCAATCCTATGATTTGTGCCTCAAGCCAGGCCTCGTTTGACTCAACCATATCGTTTGTCCCTCGAGCCATGCCTCGTTTGACTCGACCATATCATTTGCGACTTGAGTCGGGCCTCGTTTGACTCAACCATATCATTTATGCATTGACTCAGGCCTCGGTTGACTCAACCATATCATTTGGGCCTTGAGCCGGGCCTCGTTTGACTTAACCATATCATTTGCACCTTGAGTCGGGCCTCGTTTGACTCAACCATACCATTTGTTCATCGAGTTGGGACTCGTTTGACTCAACCCTATGATTTGTGCCTCAAGTCAGGCCTCGTTTGACTCAACCATATCATTTGTCCCTCGAGTCATGCCTTGTTTGACTCAACCATATCATTTGTGACTCGAGTCGAGCCTCGTTTGAATCAATCAAATCATTTGTGCCTCGTGTCGGGCCTCGTTTGACTCACCGATACCATTTCTGCCATGAGTTTGGTCTCGTTTGACTCAACCATATCATTTGTGCCTCGAGTCAGGCCTCGTTTGACTCAACCATATCATTTGCGCCTCAAGTCGTGCCTCGTTTGACTCAACCATATCATTTGCACCTCGAGTCTGGCCTCGTTTGACTCAACCATATCATTTGCGCCTCGAGTCAGGCCTCGTTTGACTAAACTATATCATTTGTGCCTTGAGTCATGCCTCGTTTGGCTCAACCATATCATTTCTGTCTCGAGTCAGGCCTTGTTTGACTCAACCATATCATTTTCGCCTTCAGTCAGGCCATGTTTGACTCAATCATATCATTTGTGCCTCGAGTTGTGCCTTGTTTGACTCAACCATATCATTTGCGCCTCGAGTCGGGCCTCGTTTCACTCACTGATACTATTTGTGCCTCGAGTTGGGTCTCGTTTGACTCAGCCATATCATTTGTGCCTTGAGTCAGGACTCGTTTGACTCAGCCATATAATTTGCTACTTGAGTCGGGCCTCGTTTGACTCACCGATACCAGTTGTGCCTTGAGTCGGGCCTCTTTTGACTTAACCATATCATTTGCACCTCGAGTCGGGCCTTGTTTGACTCAACCATATCATTTGCGCCTTGAGTCAGGCCACCTTTGACTCAACCATATCATTTGCGCCTCGAGTTCTGCCTCGTTTGACTCAACCATATCATTTGCGCCTCGAGTCGAGCCCTGTTTGGCTCACCGATACCATTTGTGCCTCGCGTTGGGCCTTGTTTGATGCAACCATATCATTTCTGCCTCCAGTCAGGCCTTGTTTGACTCAAGCATATCATTTGTGCCTCGAGGCAGGCGTTGTTTGACTCACCGATACCATTTGTGCCTCTCGTTAGGCCTCGTTTGACTAAACTGTATCATTTCTGCCTCGAATTAGGCCTTATTTGACTCAACCATATTATTTGCACCTCGAGTTAGGCCTCGTTTGACTCAACCATATCATTTGCGTCTCGAGTCAGGCCTTGTTTGACTCAATCATATCATTTGCGCCTTGAGTGAGGCCATGTTTGACTTAATCATATCATTTGTGCCTCGAGTTGTGCCTCGTTTGACTCAACCATATCATTTGCGCCTTGAGTCGAGCCTCATTGGACTCACCGATACTACTTGTGCCTCGAGTTGGGTCTCGTTTGACTCAGCCATATCATTTGTGCCTCGAGTCAGGACTCGTTTGACTCAGCCATATAATTTGCTACTTGAGTCGGGCCTCATTTGACTCACTGATACCTGTTGTGCGTCGAGTCGGGCCTCTTTTGACTTAACTATATCATTTGCACCTCGGGTCGGGCGTGGTTTGACTCAACCATATCATTTGCGCCTTGAGTCAGGCCACCTTTGACTCAACCATATCATTTGTGCCTCGAGTTCTGCCTCGTTTGACTCAACCATATCATTTGCGCCTCAAGTCAGGCCTCATTTGACTCATCGAACCATTTGTACCTCGCGTTGGGCCTCGTTTGATGCAACCATATCATTTCTACCTCCAGTCAGGCCTTTTTGACTCACCGATACCATTTGTGCCTCTCGTTAGGCCTCGTTTGACTAAACCATATCATTTCTGCTTCGAGTTAGGCCTTATTTGACTCAACCATATTATTTGCACCTCGAGTCAGGCCTCGTTTGACTCAACCATATCATTTGCGTCTCGAGTCAGGCCTCATTTGCCTCAACCATTTATTTGCGGCTCGAGTTGGTCCTCGTTTGACTCAACCATATCATTTGCGAATCAAGTCAGCCTCGTTTGACTCAACCATATCACTTGCGCCTCGAGTCGAGCCTCGTTTCACTCAACCATATCATTTATGCCTTGAGTCATGCCTCGTTTGACTCAACCATATGATTTGCACCTCGAGTAAGGCCTTGTTAGACTCAACCATATCATTTACACCTCGAGTCGGGCCTGGTTTGACTCCACGATATCATTTGTTCCTCAAGTTAGCCCTCGTTTGACTCAACCATATCATTTGTGAATCAAGTCAGCCTCGTTTGACTCAACCATATCATTTACGCCTCGACTTGGGCCTGGTTTGACTGAACCATATCATTTGTGCCACGAGTCAGGCATCATTTCACTCAACCATATCATTTGCGCCTCTAGTCGGGCTGTTTGACTCAACGATATCATTTGTTCCTCGAGTTGGGGCTCGTTTGACTCAACCATATCATTTCTGCCTTAAGTCAGGCCTGGTTTCACTGATTTATATCATTTGTGCCTCGAGTCGGGCATGGTCTGACTCAACCATATCGTTTGCGCCTCGAGTCGGGCCTCGTTTGACTCAACCATATCAATTGCACCTCGAGTCGAGCCTCGTTTGACTCAAACATATCATTTGCACCTCAGTTGAGCCTCGTGTGACTCAACCATATCATTTACGCCTCGATTTGGGCCTCGTTTGACTCACCGATACCATTTGTGCCTCGAGTTAGGCCTCGTTTGACTCAACCATATCATTTGCCCCTCGAGTCGGGCCTGGTTTGACTGAACCATATCATTTGTGCCGCGAGTCGGCATCGTTTGACTTAACCATATCATTTGCGCCTCGAGTCAGGCCTGTTTGACTCAATGATATCATTTGTTCCTCGAGTTGGGGCTCGTTTGACTCAGCCATATCATTTTTGCCTCGAGTCAGGCCTGGTTTCACTGATTTATATCATTTGCGGCTCGAGTGGCCTCGTTTGACTCACCGATACCATTTGTACCTAGAGTTAGGCCTCGTTTGACTTAACCATATCATTTGTGCCTCGAGTCGGGCCTGGTTTGACTGGACCATATCATTTGTGCCACGAGTTGAGCATCGTTTGACTCAACCATATCATTTACGCCTCGAGTCAGGCCTGTTTGACTCAACCATATCTTTTGCGCCTCAAGTCAGGCCTCATTTGACTCACTGATACCATTTGTGCCTCGAGTTTGGCCTCATTTGACTCAACCATATCATTTGCGTCTCGAGTTGGGCCTCGTTTGACTCAACCATATCATTTGTGCCTCGAGTCGTGACTCGTTTGACTCACCGATACCAGTTGTGCCTCGAGTCGGGGCTCGTTTGACTCAACCATATCATTTGCGCCTCGAGTCGGGCCTCGTTTGACCCAACCATATCATTTGCACCTCGAGTCGGGCCTCGTGTGACTCAACCCTATCATTTGTGCCTTGAGTCAGGCCTTATTTGACTCACCGATACCATTTGTTCCTCGAGTTGGGCCGCATTTGACTCAACCATATCATTTGTGCCTCCCGTCAGGCATCGTTTGACTCAACCATATCATTTGCGCCTAGAATCGAGCCTCGTTTGACCCAACCATATCATTTGCGCCTCAAGTCGGGCATTATTTGACTCACCGATACCATTTGTGCCTCCAGTTGGGCCTTGTTTGACTCAACCATATCATTTGTGCCTTGGGTCGGGCCTTTTTTGATGCAACCATATCATTTCTGCCTCGAGTCATGCCTCGTTTGACTCAACCATATCATTTGTGTCCTGAGTCAGGCCTCGTTTGACTAAACCATATCATTTGTGCCTTGAGTCGGGCCTGATTTGACTCAGCCATATCGTTTGCGCCTCGAGTCGGGCCTCATTTGACTTAACCATATCAATTGCGCCTCGAGTCGGGCCTCGTTTGACTCAACCATATCATTTGCACCTCAGTCGGGCCTCGAGTGACTCAACCATATCATTTGTGCCTCGAGTCAGGCCTGCTTTCGCTGATTTATATCATTTGTGCCTCGAGTTGGCCTCGTTTGACTCACCGATACCATTTGTGCCTCAAGTTAGGCCTCATTTGACTCAACCATATTATTTGTGCCTCGAGTCGGGCCTGGTTTGACTGAACCATATCGTTTGTGCCGCAAGTCGGGCATCGTTTGACTCAACCATATCTTTTGCACCTCGAGTCTGGCCTGTTTGACTCAACCATATCATTTGCGCCTCGAGTTGGCCCTCGTTTGACTCACCAATACCATTTGTGCCTCAAGTTAGGCATCAATTGACTCAACCATATCATTTGCGTCTCGAGTTAGGCCTGGTTTGACTCAACCATATTATTTATGCCTCGAGCCGGGCATCGTTTGACTTAACCATATCATTTGCGCCTCGAGTCGGGACTGGTTTGACTCAATCATATCGTTTTTGTCTCAAGTCATGCCACATTTGACTCACCGATACCAGTTGTGCCTCGAGTCGAGGCTCGTTTGACTCAACCATATCATTTGCTCCTCGAGTCGGGCCTCGTTTGACCCAACCATATCATTTGCACCTCGAGTCGGGCCTCGTGTGACTTAACCCTATCATTTGCGCCTCTAGTCGGGCCTTATTTGACTCACCAATACCATTTGTGCCTCGAGTTGGGCCTCATTTGACTCAACCATATCATTTGTGCCTCTCGTCAGGCATCGTTTGACTCAATCATATCATTTGCGCCTCGAGTCAAGCCTCGTTTGACCCAACGATATCATTTGCGCCTCAAGTCAGGCATTATTTGACTCACCAATACCATTTGTGCCTCAAGTTGGGCCTCGTTTGACTCAACCATATCATTTCCACCTTGGGTCGGGCCTCATTTGATGCAAACGTATCATTTGTGCCTAGAGTCATGCCTCGTTTGACTCAACCATATCATTTATGTCTCGAGTCGGGCCTCGTTTGACTAAACTTTATCATTTACGCCTCGAGTCAGGCCTGGTTTACTCAGCCATAATGTTTGTGCCTCAAGTCGGGCCTCGTTTGACTCAACCATATCATTTGCACCTCAGTTGGGCCACGTGTGACTTAACCATATCATTTGCGCCTCGAGTCGGGCCTCGTTGGAATCACCAATACCATATGTGCCTCGAGTTAGGCCTCGTTTGACTCAACCATATCATTTGTGCCTCGAGTCGGGCCAGGTTTGATTGAACCATATCATTTGTGCCACGAGTCAGGCATCGTTTGACTCAACCATATCATTTGCGCCTCGAGGCGGGCCTGTTTGACTCAATGATATCATTTGTTCCTCGAGTTGGGGCTCGTTTGACTCAACCATATCATTTCTGCCTCGAGTGAGGCTTGGTTTCACTGATTGATATCATTTGTGCCTCGAGTCGGGCCTCGTTTGACTCACCGATACCATTTGTGCCTCGAGTTAGGCCTCATTTGACTTAACCATATCATTTACGCGTCGAGTCGGGCCTTTTTGACTCAACCATATCATTTGTGCCTCGAGTCGGGCCTCGTTTGACTCACCGATACCATTTGTCCCTCGAAGTAGGCCTCATTTGACTCAACCATATCATTTGCATCTCGAGTTGACCCTGGTTTGACTCAACCATATTATTTGTGCCTCGAGCCGGGCATCGTTTGACTCAACCATATCATTTATCCTCGAGTCGGGCCTAGTTTGACTCAACCATATCATTTGCGCCTCGAGTCGGGCCTTGTTTGACTCATTGATACCAGTTGTGCCTCGAGTCAGGGCTCGTTTGACTTAACCATATCATTTTCGCCTCGAGTCGGGCCTCGTTTGACCCAACCATATCATTTGCACCTCGAGCCGGGCCTCGTGTGACTCAACCCTATCATTTGCGCCTCGAGTCGGGCCTTATTTGACTCACTGATACCATTTGTGCCTCGAGTTAGGCCTCATTTAACTCAACCATATCATTTGTGCCTCCCGTCAGGCATCGTTTGACTCAACCATATCATTTGTGCCTCGAGTCGAGCCTCGTTTGACCCAACCATATCATTTGCACCTCAAGTCAGGCATTATTTGAGCCACCGTACCATTTGTGCCTCGAGTTGAGCCTCGTTTGACTCAACCATACCATTTTGGCCTCGAGTTTGACCTTCTTTGACTCAACCCTATCATTTGCGCCTCGAGTCGGGCCTTATTTGACTCACTGATACCATTTGTGCCTCGAGTTGGGTCTCATTTGACTCAACCATATCATTCGTGCCTCCCGTCAGGCATCGTTTGACTCAACCATATCATTTGCGCCTCGAGTCGAGCCTCGTTTGACCCAACCATATCATTTGCGCCTCAAGTCGGGCATTATTTGACCCACTGATTTGTGCCTCGAGTTGGGCCTTGTTTGACTCAACAATATCATTTGCGCCTTGGGTCGGGCCTCATTTGATGCAACCATATCATTTGTGCCTCGAGTCATGCCTCTTTTGACTTAACTATATCATTTGTGTCTCGAGTCGGGCCTCGTTTGACTAAACCATATCATTTGCGCCTCGAGTCGGGCCTGGTTTGACTCAACCATATCATTTGCGCCTCGAGTCAGGCCTCGTTTGACTCACCGATACAATTTGTGCCTCGAGTTAGGCCTCGTTTGACTGAGCCATATCATTTGTAACTCGAGTCAGGCCTGGTTTAACTCAACCATATCATTTGTGCCTCGTGTCAGGACTCGTTTGACTCAACCATATAATTTGCGCCTCGAGTCGGGCCTCGTTTGACTTACTGATACCAGTTGTGCCTCGAGTTGGGCCACTTTTGATTCAACCATATCATTTGCGCCTCGAGTCAAGCCCTATTTGACTAAACCATATCATTTGCACCTCGAGTTGGGCCTTGTTTGACTTAACCATATCATTTGCGCCTCGAGTTAGGCCATCTTTGACTCAACCATATCATTTGCGCCTCGAGTTGTGCCTCGTTTAACTTAACCATATCATTTGTGCCTCGAGTCAGGCCTCGTTTGACTCACCGATACCATGTGTGCCTCGCATTGGGCCTCATTTGACGGAACCATATCATGTCTGCCTCCAGTCAGGCCTTGTTTGACTTAACCATATCAATTGCGCCTTGAGTCGGGCCTCGTTTCAGTCAGCCACATCATTTGCACCTCGAGTTGGGCCTCGTTTGACTCACCAATACCATTTATGCCTCGAGTTAGGCCTCGTTTGACGCAACCATATCATTTGCGCCTCGAGTTGTGCCTTGTTTGACTTACCGATACCATTTGTGCCCCGAGTCAGGCCTCGTTTGAATCAACTATATCATTTGTGCCTCGAGTCAGGTCTCGTTTTACTAAATCATATGATTTGCACCTTGAGTTAGGACTTGTTTGGTTCAACCATATCATTTTTGTCTCGAGTCTGGCCTTGTTTGACTTAACCATATTATTTGTAACTCGAGTCAGGCCTTGTTTGACTTAACCATATCATTTGTTTCTCGAGTCAGGACTTGTTTGACTCAGCCATATAATTTGCACCTCGAGTCGGGCCTCGTTTGACTCACTGATACCAGTTGTACCTTGAGTCGGGCCTCTTTTGACTCAACCATATCATTTGCGCCTTGAATCAGGCCATGTTTGACTCAACCATATCATTTGCAGCTCGAGTCGGGCCTTGTTTGACTCAACCATATCATTTGTTCCTCGAGTTAGGCCACCTTTGACTCAACTATATTATTTGCGCCTCGAGTCGGGCCTTGTTTGACTCAACCATATCATTTCTGCCTCAAGTCATGCCTCGTTTGACTCACCGATACCATTTGTGCCTCGAGTTGGGCCTTGTTTAACTTAACCATATCATTTGCGTCTCGAGTCAGGCCTCGTTTCCTTAACCATTTATTTGCGCCCCGAGTCAGGCCTCGTTGGACCCAACCATATCATTTACGAATCAAGTCAGGCCTCCTTTGACTCAACCATATCATTTGCGCCTCGAGTTGGGTCTTGTTTGACTCAACCTTATCATTTGTGCCTCGAGTCATGCCTCATTCGACTTCACCATATCATTTGCGCCTCGAGTCAGGCCTTGTTTGACTCAACCATATCATTTGCGCCTTGAGTCAGGCCTGGTTTGACTCAACGATATCATTTGTTGCTCGAGTTGGGCCTCATTTGTCTTAACCATATCATTTCTGTCTCGCATCAGGCCTTGTTTGACTCCACCATATCATTTGCGCCTCGAGTCAGGCCACGTTTGTCTCAACCATGTCATTTGTGCCTCGAGTTATACCTCATTTGACTCAACCATATCATTTGTGCCTCGAGTCAGGCCTCGCTTGACTCACTGATACCATTTGTGCCTCGAGTTGGGTCTCGTTTGACTCAACCATATCATTTGTTTCTCGAGTCAGGACTCGTTTGACTCAGCCATATAATTTGCGCCTCGAGTCAGGCCTCGTTTGACTCACTGATACCAGTTGTGCCTCGAGTCGGGCCTCTTTTGACTCAACCATATCATTTGTGCCTCGAGTCAAGCCTTGTTTGACTCAACCATATCATTTGCACCTCGAGTCGGGCCTTGTTTAACTCAACCATATCATTTGCACCTCGAGTCGGGCCTTGTTTGACTCAACCATATCATTTGTGCCACGAGTTATGCCACCTTTGACTCAACCATATCATTTGCGCCTCGAGTGGTGCATCGTTTGACTTAACCATATCATTTGCGCCTCAAGTCAGGCCTCGTTTGACTCACCGATACCATTTGTGCCTCGCGTTGGGCCTCGTTTGATGCAACCATATCATTTCTGCCTCCAGTTAGGCCTTGTTTGACTCAACCGTATCATTTGCGCCTCGAGGCAGGCCTTGTTTGACTCACTGATACCATTTGTGCCTCGCGTTAGGCCTCGTTTGACTCAACCATATCATTTTTGCCTCAAGTCAGGCCTTGTTTGACTCAACCATATTATTTGTGGCTCGTGTCGGGCCTTGTTTGACTCAACCCTCTCATTTCTGCCTCGAGTCATGCCTCATTTGACTCACCGATACCATTTGTGCCTCGAGTTGGGCCTCGTTTGACTCAACTATATCATTTGCATCTTGAGTCAGGCCTCGTTTGACTCAACCATATCATTCGGGCCTGTTTTGACTCAACCATATCATTTATGCCATGAGTCGGGCCTCGTTTGACTCTCCGATACCATTTGTGCCTCAAGGTGGGCCTTGTTTGACTCAACCATACCAGTTGTGCCTCGAGTCATGCCTTCTTTGACTCAACCATATCATTTACGCCCCGAGTTGGGCCTTGTTTCACTCAACCATATCATTTGTGCCTTGAGTCGGGCCTCGTTTGATGCCACCATATTATTTGTTCCTCGAGCCATGCCTCGTTTGACTCAACCATATCATTTGCGTCTCGAGTCGGGCCTCGTTTGACTAAACCATATCATTTGGGAATCAAGTCAGGCCTCGTTTGACTCAACCATATCATTCGGGCCTGGTCTAACTCAACCATATCGTTTACGCCATGAGTCGGGCCTCGTTTGACTCTCTGATAGCATTTGTGCCTCAAGTTGGGCCTCATTTGACTCAACCATACCAGTTGTGCCTCGAGTCAGGTCTTCTTTGAGGTCGGGCCTCGTTTCACTCAGCCATATCATTTGCGCCTTGAGTCGGGCCTCGTTTGATGTCACCATATTATTTGTTCCTCGAGCCATGCCTCATTTGACTCAACCATATCATTTGCGTCTCGAGTTAGGCTTCTTTGACTAAACCATATCATTTGCGCCTCGAGGTGGGCTTGGTTTGACTCAACCATATCATTTACGCCGTGAGTCAGGCCTCATTTGACTCACCGATACCATTTGTGCCACGAGTTAGGCCTCGTTTGACTTAACCATATCATTTTTGCCTCGAGTCACACCACGTTTGACTCCACCATATCATTTGCACCTTGAGTTGGGCCTCGTTTGACTCATCGATACCATTTATGCCTCGAGTTGGGCCTCGTTTTACTCAATCATATCATTTGTGCCTCGAGTCAGGCCTTCTTTGACTCAACCCTATTAATTGCGCCTTGAGTCAGGCCTCATTTGACTTAACCATATCATTTGCGCCTTGAGTCGTGCCTGGTCTGACTCAACCATATCGTGTACGCCTCGAATCGGGCCTCGTTTGACTCACCGATACCATTTGTGCCTCGAGTTAGGCCTCCTTTGATTCAACCATATTAGTTGTGCCTTGAGTCAGGCTTTCTTTGACTCAACTATATCATTTGCATCCTGAGTCGGGCCTCGTTTCACTTAACCATATCAATTGCGCCTTGAGTCGAGCCTCGTTTGACGTAACCAGATCATTTGCGTCTCGAGTCGGCCCTCGTTTGACTAAACCATATCATTTGCGCCTTGAGTCGTGCCTGTTTTTACTTAACCATATCATTTGCGCCTCGAGTTGAGCCTCGTTTGACTCATCGATATCATTTGTGCCTCGAGTTAGGCCTCGTTTGACTAAACCATATCATTTGCGCCTCGAGTCGGGCCTAGTTTGACTTAACCATATCATTTGTGCCTCGAGTTGGGCATCGTTTGACTCAACCATATCATTTGCGTCTCGAGTCGGGCCTGGTTTGGCTCAACCATATCGTTTGTGCCTCATGGCGGGCCTCATTTGACTTACTGATACCAATTGTGCCTCGAGTCGGGCCTCGTTTGATCCAACCATATCATTTGCGGCTCGAGTCAGGTGTCGTTTGACTCAGCCACATCATTTGCACCTCGAGTTGGGCCTCGTTTGACTCGCCGATACCATTTATGCCACGAGTTAGGCCTCGTTTGACTCAACCATATCATTTGCACCTCGAGTTGGGGCT
The DNA here is from genome assembly GCA_037013595.1 of Dicorynia guianensis. Taxonomy (NCBI): domain Eukaryota; kingdom Viridiplantae; phylum Streptophyta; class Magnoliopsida; order Fabales; family Fabaceae; genus Dicorynia; species Dicorynia guianensis. The sequence continues at coordinate 11,747,212 of JASUAB010000015.1, forward strand.
CATTTCACTCACTGACACAATTTATGCCTCGAGTCAGGCCTCGTTGGACTCAACCATATCATTTGTGCCTCGAGTCAGGCCTCGTTTGATTAAATCATATCATTTGCGCCTTGAGTCAGGCCTCGTTTGGCTCAACCATATCATTTCTGTCTCGAGTCAAGTCTTGTTTGACTCAACCATATCATTTGCACCTCGAGTTAGGCCACGTTTGACTCAACCATATCATTTGTGCCTCGAGTTGTGCCTCGTTTGACTCAACCATATCATTTGCGTCTCGAGTTGGGCCTCGTTTGAGTCACCGATACCATTTGTGCCTCGAGTTGGGTCTCGTTTGACTCAACCATATCATTTGTTTCTCGAGTCAGGACTCGTTTGACTCAGCCATATAATTTGCGCCTTGAGTCAGGCCTCGTTTGACTCACTAATACCAGTTGTGCCTCAAGTTGGGCCTCTTTTGACTCAACCATATCATTTGTGCCTCGAGTCAAGCCTTGTTTGACTCAACCATATCATTTGCACCTCGAGTCGGGCCTTGTTTGACTCAACCATATCATTTGCGCCTCGAGTTATGCCTCGTTTGACTTAACCATATCATTTGTACCTCGAGTCGGGCCTCGTTTGACTCACCAATACCATTTGTGCCTCGCTTGGGGCCTCGTTTGACGTAACCATATCTGCCTCCAGTCAGGCCTTGTTTGACTCTACCATATCATTTGCGCCTCGAGGCGGGCCTTGTTTGACTCACTGATACCATTTGTGCCTTGTGTTAAGCCTCGTTTGACTCAACCATATCATTTTTGCCTCGAGTCAGGCCTTGTTTGACTCAACCATATTATTTGCGCCTTGTGGCGGGCCTCGTTTGACTCAACCATATCATTTCTGCCTCGAGTCATGCCTCATTTGACTCACCGATACCATTTGTGCCTCGAGTTGGGCCTCGTTTGACTCAACCATATCATTTGCATCTTGAGTCGGGCCACGTTTGCCTCAACCATTTATTTGCATCTTGAGTCGGGCCTTGTTTGACTGAACCATATTATTTGCGAATCAAGTCAGGCCTCGTTTGACTCAACCATATCATTCGGGCCTGGTCTGACTCAACCATATCATTTGGGCCTCGTTTGACTCTCTGATACCATTTGTGCCTCAAGTTGGGTCTCATTTGACTCAACCATATCAGTTGTGCCTCGAGTCAGGCCTTCTTTGACTCAACCATATTATTTGTGCCCCGAGTCGGGCCTCGTTTCACTCAACCATATCATTTGTGCCTTAAGTTGGGCCTCGTTTGACGCAACCATATTATTTGTGCCTTGAGCCATGCCTCGTTTGACTCAACCATATCATTTGCGTCTCGAGTTGGGCCTCGTTTGACTAAACCATATCATTTACGCCTCGAGGTGGGCTTGGTTTGCCTTAACCATATCATTTACACCTTGAGTTGGGTCTTGTTTCACTCACCGATACCATTTCTGCCACGAGTTAGGCCACGTTTGACTCAACCATATCATTTGCGCCTCGAGTCAGGCCCAGTTTGACTCAACCATATCATTTGTGCCTCGAGTTGGGCATCGTTTGACTCAACCATATCATTTGCGCCTCGAGTCGGGCCTCATTTGACTCAGCCACATCATTTGCACCTTGAGTTGGGCCTCGTTTGACTCACTGATACCATTTGTGCCCTGAGTTAGGCTTCGTTTGACTCAACCATATCATTTGCGCCTCGAGTTAGGCCTCGTTTGACTCACCGATACCTTTTGTGCCTCGGGTCAAGCCTTGTTTGACTCAACCATATCATTTGCGTCTCGAGTCGGGCCTCGTTTGACTAAACCATATCATTTGTGCCATCAATCAGGCCTCGTTTGGCTAAACCATCTCATTTCTGTCTCGAGTCAGGCTTGTTTGACTCAACCATATCATTTGCGCCTCGAGTCGGGCCTCGTTTGACTCACCGATACCATTTGTGCCTCGAGTTAGGTCTCGTTTGACTCAACCATATCATTTGTTTCTTGAGTCAAGACTCGTTTGACTCACCCATATAATTTGCACCTCGAGTCGGGCCTCGTTTGACTCACTAATACCAGTTGTGCCTCGAGTCGGGCCTCTTTTGACTCAACCATATCATTTGCGCCTCGAGTCAGGCCTTGTTTGACTCAACCATATCATATGCACCTCGAGTCGGGCCTTGTTTGACTCAACCATATCATTTGCACCTCGAGTTGGGCATCGTTTGACTCACCGATACCATTTATGCCTTGAGTCAAGCCTCGTTTGACTCAACCATATCATTTGCGCCTCGAGTTAGGCCTCGTTTGACTCACCGATACCTTTTGTGCCTCGAGTCAAGCCTCGTTTGACTCAACCATATCATTTGCGTCTCGAGTCGGTCCTCGTTTGACTAAACCATATCATTTGCGCCATGAGTCAGGCCTCGTTTGGCTCAACCATATCATTTCTATCTCGAGTCAGGCCTTGTTTGACTCAACCATATCATTTGTGCCTCGAGTCGGGCCTGGTTTGACTCAACCATATCATTTGCGCATCGAGTCCGGCCTCGTTTGACTTACCGATACCATTTGTGCCTCGAGTTAGGCCTCGTTTGACTTAACCATATCATTTGCACCTCAAGTCGGGCCTGGTTTGACTCAACCATATCATTTGTGCCTCGAGTCGGGCCCCGTTTGACTCAACCATATTATTTGCACCTCGAGTTGGGACTGGTTTGACTCATCCATATCATTTGCAGCTCGAGTCGGGCCTCGTTTGACTCACCGATACCAGTTGTGCCTCGAGTCGGGCCTCGTTTGACTCAACCATATCATTTGCACCTCGAGTCGGGCCTCGTTTGACTCAACCAAATCATTTGCCCCTCGAGTTGGGCCTCGTGTGACTCAACCCTATCATTTGCACCTCAAGTCAGGCCATATTTGACTCACTGATACCATTTGTGCATCGAGTTGGGCCTCGTTTCACTCAACCATATCATTTCTGCCTCGAGTCAGGCCTTGTTTGACTCAACCATATCATTTGCGCCTCGAGTCAGGCCACGTTTGACTCAACCATATCATTTGCACCTCGAGTTGTGCCTCGTTTGACTCACCGATACCATTTGTCCTCAAGTCAGGCCTTGTTTGACTCAAGCATATCATTTGTGCCTCGAGTCGGGCCTCGTTTCACTCAACCATATCATTTGCGCCTCGCGTCAGGCCTCGTTTGACTCAGCCACATCATTTGCGCCTCGAGTTGTGCATTGTTTGACTCAACGATACCATTTGCGCCACGAGTCAGGCCTCGTTTGACTCAACCATATCATGTGCGCCTCGAGTCGGGCCTCGTTTGACTAAACCATATCATTTGCACCTTGAGTTAGGCCCTGTTTGTCTCATCCATATCATTTCTGTCTCGAGTCAGGCCTTGTTTGACTCAACCATATTACTTGCGCCTCAAGTCAGGCCTTGTTTGACTCAACCATATCATTTGTTTCTCGAGTCAGCACTCGTTTGACTCAGCCATATAATTTGTGCCTCGAGTCGGGGCTCGTTCGACTCAATGATACCAGTTGTGCCTCGAGTCAGGCCTCTTTTGACTCAACCATATCATTTGCGCCTCGAGTCAGGCCTTGTTTGACTCAACCATATTATTTGTGGCTCGAGTCGGGCCTCGTTTGACTCAACCATATCATTTCTACCTCGAGTCATGCCTTATTTGACCTGCCGATACTATTTGTGCCTCGAGTTGGGCCTCGTTTGACTAACCATATCATTTGCGTCTCGAGTCAGGCCTCGTTTTCCTTAACCATTTATTTGTGCCTCGAGTCAGGCCTCGTTTGACCTAACCATATCATTTGCGAATCAAGTTAGGCCTCGTTTAACTTAACCATATCATTTGCGCTTCGAGTCGGGCCTTCTTTGACACAACCTCATCATTTCTGCCTCGAGTCATGCCTCGTTCGACTCCACCATATCATTTGTGCCTCGAGTCAAGCCGTGTTTGACTCAACCATATCATTTGCGCCTCGAGTCGGGCTTGGTTTGACTCAACGATATCATTTGTTCCTCAAGTTAGTCCTTGTTTTTCTCAACCGTATCATTTCTGTTTCGAGTTAGGCCTTGTTTGACTCAACCATATCATTTGTGCCTCGAATCAGGCCATGTTTGACTCAACCATATCAATTGTGCCTCGAGTTGTGCGTCGTTTGACTCAACCATATCATTTGCGCCTTGAGTCAGGCCCCGTTTGACTCACTGATACCATTTGTGCCTCGAGTTGGGTCTCGTTTGACTCATCCATAACATTTGTTTCTTGAGTCAGGACTCATTTGACTCAGCCATATAATTTGCGCCTCGAGTCGGGCCTCATTTGACTCACTGATACCAGTTGTGCCTGGAGTCGGGCCTCTTTTGGCTCAACCATATCATTTGTGCCTCGAGTTTGGCCTTGTTTGACTCAACCATACCATTTGCACCTCGAGTCGGGCCTTGTTTGACTTAACCATATCATTTGCGCCTCGAGTCAGCCCACCTTTGACTCAACCATATCATTTGCGCCTCGAGTTGTGCCTCGTTTAACTTAACCATATCATTTGCGCCTCGAGTCGGGCCTCGTTTGACTCACCGATACCATTTGTGCCTCACGTTAGGCCTCGTTTGACACAACCATATCATTTCTGCCTCCAGTCAGGCCTTGTTTGACTCAACCATATCATTTGCACCTCAAGGCGGGCCTTGTTTGACTCACTGATACCATTTGTGCCTCGCGTTAGTCCTCGTTTGAGTCAACCATATTATTTGCGCCTTGTGTTGGTCCTCGTTTGACTCAACCATATCATTTCTGCATTGAGTCATGCCTCATTTGACCCACCGATACCATTTGTGCCTCGAGTTGGGTCTCGTTTGACTCAACCATATCATTTACATCTTAAATCAGGCCACGTTTGCCTCAACCATTTATTTGTGCCTCGAGTCGGGCCTCGTTTGACTGAACCATATATTTGCGAATAAAGTCAGGCCTCGTTTGACTCAACCATATCATTTGCGCCTCGAGTCGGGCCTCATTTCACTAAACCATATCATTTCTGCCTTGAGTCACACCTCGTTTGACTCCACCATATCATTTGCGCCTCGAGTTGGGCCTCGTTTGACTCCCCGATACCATTTGTGCCTCGAGTTAGGCCTCGTTTTACTCAACTGTATCATTTGTACCTCGAGCCAGGCCTTCTTTGACTCAACCCTATCATTTGCGTCTCGAGTCGGGCCTCATTTGACTCAACCATATCACTTGCGCCTTGAGTTGGGCCTGGTTTGACTCATCGATATCGTTTACGCCTCGAGTTGGGCCTCGTATGACTCACCGATACCATTTGTGCCTCGAGTTGGGCACCATTTGACTCAACCATATCAGTTGTGCCCCGAGTCATGCCTTCTTTGACTCAACCGTATCATTTGCACCCCAAGTCGGGCCACATTTCACTCAACCATATCATTTGCGCCTTGAGTCGGGACTCGTTTGACGCAACCATATTATTTGTGCCTCGAGTCAGGCATTGTTTGACTCAACCATATCATTTGCGCCTTGAGTCGGGCCTGGTTTGACTCAACCATATCGTTTGCACCTCGAGTTAGGCCTCGTTTGACTCACTGATACGATTTATGCCTCGAGTTAGGCCTCGTTTGACTCAACCATATCATTTGCGTCTCGAGTTAGGCCTCGTTTGACTCACCGATATCATTTGTGCCCTGAGTCAGGCCTCGTTTGACTCAACGATATCATTTGCGCCCTGAGTCGGGCCTCGTTTGACTAAACCATATCATTTGCGCCTTGAGTCAGGCCTTGTTTGGCTCCACCATATCATTTCTGTCTCGTGTCAAGCCTTGTTTGACTCAAACATATCATTTGCGCCTCGAGTCAAGCCATGTTTGACTCAACCATATCATTTGTGCCTCGAGTTGTGCCTCGTTTGACTCAACTCTATTATTTGCGCCTCGAGTCGGGCCTCGTTTGACTCACTGATACCATTTGTGCCTCGAGTTGGGTCTCGTTTGACTCAACCGTATCATTTGTTTCTCAAGTCAGGACTCGTTTGACTCAACCATATAATTTGTGCCTCGAGTCGGGCCTCGTTTGACTCCCTGATACCAGTTGTGCCTGAGTCGGGCCTCTTTTGACTCAACCATATCATTTATGCCTCGAGTCAAGCCTTGTTTAACTCAACCATATCTTTTGCACCTCGAGTTGGCCCTTGTTTGACTCAACCATATCATTTGCGCCTTGAGTCAGGCCACCTTTGACTCAACCATATCATTTGCACCTCGAGTTGTGCCTCGTTTGACTTAACCATATCATTTGTGCCTGGAGTCGGGCCTCGTTTGTCTCACCAATACCGTTTGTGCCCCGCGTTGGGCCTCGTTTGACGCAACCATATCATTTCTGCCTCCAGTCAGGCCTTGTTTGACTCAACCATATCATTTGCATCTCAAGGCGAGCCTTGTTTGACTCACTGATACCATTTGTGCCTCACGTTAGGCCTCGTTTGACTCAACCATATCAATTCTGCCTCGAGTCAGGCCTTGTTTAACTTAACCATATTATTTGCGCCTCGTGTCGGGCCTCGTTTGACTCAACCATATCATTTTTGCCTCGAGTCATGTGTCATTTGACTCACCGATACCATTTGTGCCTCGCGTTGGGCCTCGTTTGATGCAACCATAACATTTCTGCCTCCAGTCAGGCCTTGTTTGACTCAACGATATCATTTGCACCTCGAGGCGAGCCTTGTTTGACTCACTGATACCATTTGTGCCTCGCGTTAGGCCTCGTTTGACTTAACCATATCATTTCTGCCTCGAGTCAGGCCTTCTTTGACTGAACCAGATCATTTGTGCCCCGAGTCGGGCCTCGTTTCACTCAACCATATCATTTGCGCCTTGAGTTGGGCGTCGTTTGATGCAACCATATTATTTGTGCCTTGAGCCATGTCTTATTTGACTCAACCATATCATTTGTGTCTCGAGTCGGGTCTCGTTTGACTAAACCATATCATTTGCGCCTCGAGGTGGGCCTGTTTTGACTCAACCGTATCATTTGCGTCTCGAGTCGGGCCTTATTCAACGCACTGATACTATTTGTGCCACGAGTTAGGCCTCGTTTGACTCACCCATATCATTTGTGCCCCGAGTCACACCTGTTTGACTCCACCATATCATTTGCGCCTCGAGTTGGGCCTTGTTTGACTCACCGATACCATTTGTGCCTCGAGTTAGGCCTTGTTTTACTCAACCATATCATTTGTGCCACGAGTTAGGCCTTCTTTGACTCAACCCTATCATTTGCGCCTTGGGCCGAGCCCCATCTGACTCAACCATATCATTTGCGCCTTGAGTCAGGCCTGGTCTGACTCAACCATATTGTTTACGCCTCGAGTCGAGCCTCGTTTGACTCTCCAACACAATTTGTGCCTTGAGTTGGGCCTCATTTGACTCAACCATATCAGTTGTGCCTCGAGTCAGGCCTTCTTTGACTCAACCATATCATTTGCGCCCCGAGTTGGGCCTCGTTTCACTGAACCATATCATCTGCGCCTTGAGTCAGGCCTCATTTGATGCAACCATATCATTTGTGCCTCGAGTCATGCCTCGTTTGACTCAACCATATCATTTGTGTCTCGAGTCGGGCCTCGTTTGACTAAACCATATCATTTACGCCTCGAGTCGGCCCTGGTTTGACTCAACCATATCATTTGCGCCTCGAGTCGAGCCTCATTTGACTCACCGATATCATTTGTGCCTCGAGTTAGGCCTCGTTTGACTAAACCATATCATTTGTACCTCGAGTCGGGCCTAGTTTCACTCAAACATATCATTTGTGCCTCGTGTCGGGCGTCGTTTGACCTAACCATATCATTTGCGCCTCGAGTTGGGCCTCATTTGACTTACCGATACCAGTTGTGCCTCGAGTCGGGCCTCGTTTGACTCAACCATATCATTTGTGCCTCGAGTCGGGCCTCGTTTGACTCAGCCACATCATTTGCACCTTGAGTTGGGCCTCATTTCACTCATCGATACCATTTCTGCCTCGGGTTAGGCCTCATTTGACTCAACCATATCATTTGCTCCTCGAGTCAGGCCTCGTTTGACTTAGCCACATCATTTGCACCTCGAGTTGGGCCTCGTTTGACTCACCGGTACCATTTATGCCTCGAGTTAGGCCTCATTTGAGTCAACCATATCATTTCTGCCTTGAGTCAGGCCTTGTTTGACTCAACCATATTATTTGCGCCTCGTGTCGGGGCTCATTTGACTCAACTCTATCATTTCTGCCTCGAGTCATGCCTTATGTGACTCACCATTGCCATTTGTGCCTCGAGTTAGGCCTCATTTTACTCAACCGTATAATTTCTGCCTCGTGTCACGCATCGTTTGGCTCAGCCATATCATTTGCGCCTCGAGGCGGGCCTCGTTTGACTCACCGATACCATTTATGCCTCGAGTTGGGCCTCGTTTGACTTAACCATATGATTTGCACCTCGAGTTGGGCCACGTTTTACTCAACCATATAATTTCTGCCTCGTGTCGCGCATCGTTTGGCTCAGCCGTATCATTTGCGCCTCGAGGTGGGCCTTGTTTGACTCACTGATACCATTTGTGCCTCGTGTTGGGCCTCGTTTGACTCAACCATATTATTTGTGCCTCGAGTCAGGCCTTCTTTGACTCAACCCTTTCATTTGCGCCTCGAGTTGGGCCTCATTGGACTCAACCATATCATTTGTGCCTTGAGTCAGGCATGGTCTGACTCAACCATATCATTTGCGCCTCAAGTCGGGCCGCGTTTGACTCACCGATACCATTTGTGCCTCGAGTTGGGCCTCGTTTGACTCAACCATATTATTTGTTCCTCAAGTCAGGCCTTCTTTGACTCAACCATATCATTTGCGCCTTGAGTCAAGCCTCGTTTGATGCAACCATATCATTTGCACCTCGAGTCAGGCCACGTTTGACTCAACCATCCCATTTGTGCCTCAAGTTGTGCCTCGTTTGACTCAACCATACCATTTGTACCTCGAGTCGGGCCTCGTTTGACTCAGCCACATCATTTGCACCTCAAGTTGGGCCTCGTTTGACTCACCGATACCATTTATGCCTCGAGTTAGGCCTCGTTTGACTCAACCATATCATTTGCACCTTGACGTGGGCCTCGTTTGACTCACTGATACCATTTGTTCCTCAAGTTAGGCCTCGTTTCACTCAACCATATCATTTATGCCTCGAGTCGAGCCTCGTTTGACTAAACCATATCATTTGCGCCTTGAGTCAGGCCTCGTTTGGCTCAACCATATCATTTCTGTCTCAACTCAGGCCTTGTTTGACTCAACCATATCATTTGCGCCTCGAGTCAGGCCACGTTTGACTCAACCATATCATTTGTGCCTCGATTTGTGCCTCGTTTGACTCAACCATATCATTTGCGCCTCGAGTTGGGCCTCGTTTGACTCATTGATACCAGTTGTGCCTCAAGTCGGGCCTGTTTTGACTCAACCATATCATTTGCGCCTCGAGTCAAGCCTTGTTTGACTCAACCATATCATTTCCACCTCGAGTCAGGCCTTGTTTGACTCAACCATATCATTTACGCCTCGAGTCAGCCCACCTTTGACTCAACCATATCATTTGTGCCTCAAGTTGTGCCCTATTTGACTTAACCATATCATTTGTGCCTCGAGGCGGGCCTTGTTTGACTCGCTGATACCATTTGTACCTCGTATTAGGACTCGTTTGACTTAACCATATCATTTCTGCCTCGAGTCATGCCTCATTTGACTCACTGATACCATTTATGCCTCGAGTTGGGCATTGTTTGACTCAACCATATCATTTACATCTTGAGTCGGGCCAAGTTTGCCTCAACCATTTATTTGCGTCTCGAGTCGGGCCTCGTTTGACTCAATCATATCATTTACGAATCAAGTCAAGCCTCATTTGACTCAACCATATCATTCGGGCCTGGTCTGACTCAACCATATCATTTACGTCTCGAGTCGAGCCTCGTTTGACTCTCTGATACCATTTGTTCCTCAAGTTGGGCCTCGTTTCACTCAACCATATCATTTGCGCCCTGAGTCGGGCCTCGTTTCACTTAACCATATCATTTGCGCCTTGAGTTGGGCCTCGTTTGACGCAACCATATTATTTGTGCCTCGAGCCATACCTCGTTTGACTTAACCATATCATTTGCGTCTAGAGTCGGGCCTCATTTGACTAAACCATATCATTTGTGCCTCGTGGTGGGCTTGGTTTGACTCAACCATATCATTTGCGCCTCGAGTCGGGCCTCGTTTGGCTCACCGATACCATTTGTGCCATGAGTTATGCCACGTTTGACTCAACCATATCATTTGCGCCTCGAGTCGGGCCTCGTTTAACTCAACCATATCATTTGTGCCTCGAGTTGGGCATCCTTTGACTTAACCATATCATTTGCGCCTCGAGTCGGGCCTCGTTTGACTCAACCATATCGTTTGCACCTCGAGTCGGGCCTCGTTTGACTCACCAATACTAGTTGTGCCTCGAGTCGGGCCTCGTTTGACTTAACCATATCATTTGCGCCTCGAGTCGGGCCTCGTTTGACTCAGCCACATCATTTGCACCTCGAGTTGGGCCTCGTTTGACTCACCGATACCATTTGTGTCTCGAGTTAGGCTTTGTTTGACTCAACCAGATCATTTGCGCCTCAAGTTAGGCCTCGTTTGACTCACTGATACCTTTTGTGCCTCGAGTCAAGCCTCATTTGACTCAACCATATCATTTGCGTCTCGAGTCGGGCCTCATTTGACTAAACCATATCATTTGCGCCATGAGTCAGGCCTCGTTTGGCTCAACCATATCATTTCTGTCTCGAGTCAGGCCTTGTTTGACTCAACCATATCTTTTGCGCCTCAAGTCAGGCCACGTTTGACTCAACCATACCATTTGTGCCTCAAGTTGTGCCTCGTTTGACTCAACCATATCATTTGCGCCTCGAGTCGGGCCTCGTTTGACTCACCGATACCATTTGTGCCTCGAGTTGGGTCTCGTTTGACTCAACCATATCATTTGTTTCTCGAGTCAGGACTCGTTTAACTCAGCCATATAATTTGCGCCTTGAGTCAGGCCTCGTTTGATTCATTGATCTTAGTTGTGCCTCGAGTCGGGCCTCTTTTGACTCAACCATATGATATGCACCTGGAGTCGAGCCTTGTTTGACTCAACCATATCATTTGCGCCTCGAGTCAGGCCATCTTTGACTCAACCATATTATTTGCGTCTCGAGTTGTGCCTCGTTTGACTCAACCATATCATTTGCACCTTGAGTCGGGCCTCGATTGACTCACCGACACCATTTGTGCCTCGTGTTGGGCATGGTTTGACGCAACCATAACATTTCTGCCTCCAGTCAGGCCTTATTTGACTCAACCATATCATTTGCGCCTTGATGCGGACCTTGTTTGACTCACCGATACCAATTGTGCCTCACATTAGGCCTTGTTTGACATAACCATATAATTTCTGATACGAGTCAGGCTCGTTTGACATACCCATATTATTTGCGCCTTGAGTCAGGCCTCGTTTGGCTAAACCATATCATTTGCGCCTTGAGTCAGGCCTCGTTTGACTCAACCATATCATTTACGCCTCGAGGCGAGCCTTGTTTAACTCACTGATACCATTTGTGCGTCGCGTTAGGCCTCATTTGACTCATCCATATTATTTGCGCCTCGAGTTAGGCCACTTTTTACTCAACCATATTATTTGCGCCTTTAGTCGGACCTTGTTTGACTCAACCATATCATTTCTGCCTTGAGTCATGCCTCGTTTGACTCACCGATACCATTTGTGCCTCGAGTTGGGCCTCGTTTGACTCAACTGTATCATTTGCATCTCGAGTCAGGCCTCGTTTACCTCAACCATGTATTTGCGCCTCGAGTCAAGCCTTGTTTGACTCAACCATATCATTTGCGTCTCGACTTGGGCCTCGTTTGACTCAACCATATCATTTGTGCCTCGAGTCATGCCTCATTTGACTCAGCCACATCATTTGCACCTCAAGTTGGGCCTCGTTTGACTCACCGGTACCATTTATGCCTCGAGTTAGGCCTCGTTTGACTCAACCTTATCATTTCTGCCTCGAGTCAGGCCTCGTTTGATTCAATCATATCATTTGTGCCTCGAGTTGAGCCTCGTTTGACTCATCGATACCATTTGTGCCTCGAGTTCGGCCTCGTTTGACTCAACCATATCATTTGCACCTTGAGTCGGGGCTCGTTTGACTCAACCATATAATTCCTGCCTCATGTCATGCCTCGTTTGACTCAACCATATCATTTGCGCCTCAAGTCGGGCCTCATTTCACTCACCGATACCATTTGTGCCTCGAGTTGGGCCTCGTTTGACTTAACCATATTATTTGTGCCTCGAGTCAGGCCTTCTTTGACTTAACCATATCATTTGCACCTCGAGTCGGGCCTTGTTTGACTCAACCATATCATTTACGCCTCGAGTCAGCCCACCTTTGACTCAACCATATCATTTGCGCCTCAAGTTGTGCCTTGTTTGACTTAACCATATCATTTGTGCCTCGAGGCGGGCCTTGTTTGACTCACTGATACCATTTGTACCTTGTGTTAGGACTCGTTTGACTCAACCATATCATTTCTGCCTCGAGTCATGCCTCATTTGACTCACTTATACCATTTGTGCCTCGAGTTGGGCATTGTTTGACTCAACCATATCATTTAAATCTTGAGTCAGGCCACGTTTGCCTCAACCATTTATTTGCGCCTCGAGTTGGGCCTCGTTTGACTTAACCATATTATTTGTGCCTTGAGTCAGGCCTTCTTTGACTCAACCATATCATTTGCACCTCGATTCGGGCTTCATTTGACTCAACCATACCATTTGCGCCTTGAGTCAGGCATGGTCTGACTCAACCATATCCTTTACGCCTCGAGTCGGGCCTCGTTTGGCTCACCGATACCATTTGTGCCATGAGTTGGGCCTCGTTTGACTTAACCATATCAGTTGTGCCTCGAGTCAGGCCTTCTTTGACTCAGCCATATCCTTTGCACCCCGAGTCAGAGCTCGTTTCACTCAACCATATCATTTGCGCCTTGAGTCGGGCCTCATTTAACGCAAGCATATGATTTGTGCCTCGAGTCGGGCCGCGTTTGAGTCACCGATACCAGTTGTTCCTCGAGCAGGGCCTCGTTTGACTTAACCATATCATTTGCGCCTCGAGTCGGGCCTCGTTTGAGTCAGCCACATCATTTGCACCTTGAGTTGGGCCTCATTTGACTCACATATACCATTTGTGCTTCGAGTTAGGCCTCGTTTGACTCAACCATATCATTTGCACCTCGAGTTGTGCCTCGTTTGACTCACTGATACCATTTGTGCCTCGAGTCAGTCCTCGTTTGACTAAACCATATCATTTGCGCCTTGAGTCAGGCCTTGTTTGGCTCAACCGTATCATTTCTATCTTGAGTCAGGCCTCATTTGGCTCAACCGTACCATTTCAATCTTGAGTCAGGCCTTGTTTGACTCAACCATATCATTTGCACCTCGAGTCAAGTCACATTTGACTCAACCATATCATTTGTGCCTCGAGTTGTGCCTCGTTTAACTCGACCATATCATTTGCGCCTCGAATTGGGACTCGTTTGACTCACTGATACCAGTTGTGCCTCGAGTCGGGCCTCTTTTGACTTAACCATATCATTTGCGCCTCGGGTTAGGACTTGTTTGACTCAACCATATCATTTGCACCCCGAGTCGGGCCTTGTTTGACTCAACCATATCATTTACGCCTCGAGTCAGGCTACCTTTGACTCAACCATATCATTTGCGCCTCGAGTTGTGCCTCGTTTGACTTAACCATATCATTTCTGCCTCAAGTCAGGCATCATTTGACTCAATCATATCATTTGCGCCTCGAGTTGGGTCTCGTTTGACTAAACCATATCATTTACGCCTTGAGTCAAGCCTCGTTTGGCTCAACCATATCATTTCTATCTCGAGTCAGGCCTTGTTTGACCCTACCATATCATTTGCGCCTCGAGTCAGGCTACGTTTGACTCAACTGTATCATTTGTGCCTCGAGTCGGGCCTCGTTTGACTCACCGATACCATTTGTGCCTCGAGTTAGGTCTCCTTTGACTCAACCATATCATTTGTTTCTCGAGTCAGGACTCGTTTGACTCAGCCATATAATTTACGCCTCGAGTCAGGCCTCGTTTGACTCACTGATACCAGTTGTGCCTCAAGTCGGGCCTCTTTTGACTCAACCATATCATTTGCGCCTCGAGCCAGGCCTTGTTTGACTCAACCATATCATTTGTCCCTCGAGTCGAACCTTGTTTGACTCAACCATATCATTTGCGCCTCGATACAGGCCACCTTTGACTCAACCATATTATTTGCGCCTCGAGTCGGGCCTTGTTTGACTCAACGATATCATTTCTGACTCCAGTCATGCCTCGTTTGACTCATCAATCCCACTTGTGCCTCGAGTTGGGCCTGGTTTGACTCAATCATATCATTTGCAAATCCAGTCAGGCCTCGATTGACTCAACCATACCATTTGTGCCTCGAGTCAGGCCCCGTTTGACTCGACCATATAATTTGTGTCTCGAGTCATGCCTCGTTTGACTCAACCATATCATTTGCGCCTTGAGTCAAGCCTTGTTTGACTCAACCATATCATTTGCGCCCCGAGTCGGGCCTGGTTTGACTCAATGATATCATTTGTTCCTCGAGTTGGGCTTCGTTTGACTCAATCATATCATTTCTGCCTCGAGTCAGGCCTCGTTTGACTCAATCATATCATTTGCGCCTCGAGTCAAGCCTCATTTGACTCACCGATACCATCTGTGCCTCGAGTTAGCATCATTTGACTCAACCATATCATTTGTGCCTCGAGTCAGGCCTCGTTTGACTCAACCATATCATATGCACCTCGAGTCAGGCCATGTTTGACTCAGCCATATCATTTGCACCTCGAGTCAAGCCACCTTTGACTCCACCATATCATTTGTGCCTCGAGTCAGGCCTTCTTTGACTCAACCCTATCATTTGCGCCTTGAGTCGGGCCTCATCGGACTCAACCATATCATTTGCGCATTGAGTCAGGCCGGTCTGACTCAACCATATCGTTTACGCCTCAAGTCGAGCCTCGTTTGACACACTGATAGCATTTGTGCCTTGAGTTGGGCCTCGTTTGACTCAACCATATCAGTTGTGCCTCGAGTCAGGCCTTGTTTGACTCAACCATATCATTTGTGCCCCGAGTTGGGGCTTGTTTCACTCAACCATATCATTTGTGCCTTGAGTGAGGCCTCGTTTGATGTAACCATATCATTTGTGCCTCGAGTCATGCCTCGTTTGACTCAACCATATCCTTTGCGTCTCAAGTCAGGCCTCATTTGACTAAACCATATCATCTGTGCCTCGAGTCGGGCCTGGTTTGACTCAACCATATCATTTGCGCCTCGAGTCTGGCCTCGTTTGACTCACCGATACCATTTGTGCCTCGAGTTAGGCCTCGTTTGACTCAACCATATCATTTGTCCCTCGAGTCAGCCTGGTTTGACTCATCGATACCATTTGTGCCTTGAGTTAGGCCTTGTTTGACTGAACCATATCATTTGCGCCTTGAGTCAAGCCTGGTTTGACTCAACCATATGATTTATGCCTTGAGTTGGGCATCGTTTAACTCAACCATATATTTGTGCCTTGCGGCGGGCCTGGTTTGAGTCAACGATATCGTTTGTGCCTCGAGTCGGTCCTCGTTTGACTCACCAATACCAGTTATACCTCAAGTCAGGCCTCGTTTGACTCAACCATATCATTTGCGCCTCCAATCGGGCCTCGTTTGACACACCGATACCATTTGTGCCCCAAGTCAAGCCTCGTTTGACTCAACCATATCATTTGCGCCTTGAGTCAGGCTACGTTTGACTCAACTGTATCATTTATGCCTCGAGTCGGGCCTCGTTTGACTCACCGATACCATTTGTGCCTCGAGTTAGGTCTCCTTTGACTCAACCATATCATTTGTTTCTCGAGTCAGGACTCGTTTGACTCAGCCATATAATTTACGCCTCGAGTCAGGCCTTGTTTGACTCACTGATAGCAGTTGTGCCTCAAGTCGGGCCTCTTTTGACTCAACCATATCATTTGCGCCTCGAGCCAAGCCTTGTTTGACTCAACCATATCATTTGTCCCTCGAGTCGAACCTTGTTTGACTCAACCATATCATTTGCGCCTCGAGTCAGGCCACCTTTGACTCAACCATATTATTTGTGCCTCGAGTCGGGCCTTGTTTGACTCAACCATATCATTTCTGACTCAAGTCATGCCTCGTTTGACTCATCAATCCCACTTGTGCCTCGAGTTGGGCCTCGTTTGACTCAACCATATCATTTGCAAATCCAGTCAGGCCTCGATTGACTCAACCATATCATTTGTGCCTCGAGTCGGGCCTCGTTTGACTCGACCATATAATTTGTGTCTCGAGTCATGCCTCGTTTGACTCAACCATATCATTTGCGCCTCGAGTCAAGCCTTGTTTGACTCAACCATATCATTTGCGCCTCGAGTCGGGCCTGGTTTGACTCAACAATATCATTTGTTCCTCGAGTTGGGCTTCGTTTGACTCAACCATATCATTTCTGCCTCGAGTCAGGCCTCGTTTGACTCAATCATATCATTTGCGCCTCGAGTCAAGCCTCATTTGACTCACCGATACCATCTGTGCCTCAAGTTAGCATCGTTTGACTCAACCATATCATTTGTGCCTCGAGTCAGGCCTTGTTTGACTCAACCATATTATATGCACCTCCAGTCAGGCCTTGTTTGACTCAGCCATATCATTTGCACCTCGAGTCAAGCCACCTTTGACTCCACCATATCATTTGTGCCTCGAGTCAGGCCTTCTTTGACTCAACCCTATCATTTGCGCCTTGAGTCGGGCCTCATTGGACTCAACCATATCATTTGCGCATTGAGTCAGGCCGGTCTGACTCAACCATATCGTTTACGCCTCAAGTCGAGCCTCGTTTGACTCACCGATAGCATTTGTGCCTCGAGTTGGGCCTCGTTTAACACAACCATATCAGTTGTGCCTCGAGTCAGGCCTTGTTTGACTCAACCATATCATTTGTGCCCCGAGTTGGGGCTTGTTTCACTCAACCATATCATTTGTGCCTTGAGTGAGGCCTCGTTTGATGTAACCATATCATTTGTGCCTCGAGTCATGCCTCGTTTGACTCAACCATATTCTTTGCGTCTCAAGTCAGGCCTCATTTGACTAAACCATATCATCTGTGCCTCGAGTCGGGCCTGGTTTGACTCAACCATATCATTTGCGCCTCAAGTCTGGCCTCGTTTGACTCACCGATACCATTTGTGCCACGAGTTAGGCCTCGTTTGACTCAACTATATCATTTGTCCCTCGAGTCAGCCTGGTTTGACTCATCGATACCATTTGTGCCTTGAGTTAGGCCTTGTTTGACTGAACCATATCATTTGCGCCTTGAGTCAAGCCTAGTTTGACTCAACCATATCATTTATGCCTTGAGTTGGGCATCGTTTAACTCAACCATATATTTGTACCTTGCGGCGGGCCTGGTTTGAGTCAACGATATCGTTTGCGCCTCGAGTCGGTCCTCGTTTGACTCACCGATACCAGTTATACCTCGAGTCAGGCCTCGTTTGACTCAACCATATCATTTGCGCCTCCAATCAGGCCTCGTTTGACTCACCGATACCATTTGTGCCCCAAGTCAAGCCTCGTTTGACTCAACCATATCATTTGCACCTTGAGTCAGGCTACGTTTGACTCAACCGCATCATTTGTGCTCGAGTCGGGCCTCGTTTGACTCATTGATACCATTTGTGCCTCGAGTTAGGTCTCCTTTGACTCAACCATATCATTTGTTTCTCGAGTCAGGACTCGTTTGACTTAGCCATATAATTTGCGCCTCGAGTCGGGCCTCGTTTGACTCACTGATACCAGTTGTTCCTTAAGTCGGGCCTCTTTTGACTCAACCATATCATTTGCGCCTCGAGCCAAGCCTTGTTTCACTCAACCATATCATTTGTCCCTCGAGTCGAACCTTGTTTGACTCAACCATATTATTTGTGCCTCAAGTCAGGCCACCTTTGACTCAACCATATTATTTGCGCCTCGAGTCGGGCCTCGTTTGACTCAACTATATCATTTCTGACTCAAGTCATGCCTCGTTTGACTCATCAATGCCACTTGTGCCTCGAGTTGGGCATCGTTTGACTCAACCATATCATTTGTGAATCAAGTCAGGCCTCGATTGATTCAACCATATCATTTGTGCCTCGAGTCGGGCCTTGTTTGACTCGACCATATAATTTGTGTCTCGAGTCATGCCTCGTTTGACTCAACCATATCATTTGTGCCTCGAGTCAAGCCTTGTTTGACTCAACCATATCATTTGCGCCTCGAGTCGGGCCTGGTTTGACTCAACGATATCATTTGTTCCTCGAGTTGGGCTTCGTTTGACTCAACCATATCATTTCTGTCTCGAGTCAGGCCTCGTTTAACTCAATCATATCATTTGCGCCTCGAGTCAAGCCTCATTTGACTCACCGATACCATCTGTGCCTCGAGTTAGCATCGTTTGACTCAACCATATCATTTGTGCCTCGAGTCAGGCCTCGTTTGACTCAACCATATCATATGCACCTCGAGTCGGGCCTTGTTTGACGCAACCATATCATTTGCACCTCGAGTCAAGCCACCTTTGACTCCACCATATCATTTGTGCCTCGAGTCAGGCCTTCTTTGACTCAACCCTATCATTTGCGCCTTGAGTCGGGCCTCATTGGACTCAACCATATCATTTGCGCATTGAGTCAGGCCGGTCTGACTCAACCATATCGTTTACGCCTCAAGTCGAGCCTCGTTTGACTCACCGATAGTATTTGTGCCTCGAGTTGGGCCTCGTTTGACTCAACCATATCAGTTGTGCCTCGAGTCAGGCCTTCTTTGACTCAACCATATCATTTGTGCCCCAAGTCGGGGCTCGTTTCACTCAACCATATCATTTGTGCCTTGAGTGAGGCCTCGTTTGACGTAACCATATCATTTGTGCCTCGAGTCATGCCTCGTTTGACTCAACCATATCCTTTGCGTCTCAAGTCAGGCCTCATTTGACTAAACCATATCATCTGCGCCTCGAGTCGGGTCGGGTTTCACTCAACCATATCATTTGCGCCTCGAGTCAGGCCTCGTTTGACTCATCGATACCATTTGTGCCACGAGTTAGGCCTCGTTTGACTCAACCATATCATTTGTCCCTCGAGTCAGCCTGGTTTGACTCACCGATACTATTTGTGCCTTGAGTTAGGCCTTGTTTGACTCAACCATATCATTTATGCCTTGAGTCGGGCATCGTTTAACTCAACCATATATTTGTGCCTTGAGGCAGGCCTGGTTTGAGTCAACGATATCGTTTGTGCCTCGAGTCGGTCCTCGTTTGACTCACCGATACCAGTTATACCTCGAGTCAGGCCTCGTTTGACTTAACCATATCATTTGCGCCTCCAATCGGGCCTCGTTTGACTCACCGATACCATTTGTGCCCCAAGTCAAGCCTCGTTTGACTCAACCATATCATTTGCGCCTCGAGTTGGGTCTCGTTTGACTAAACCATATCATTTGTCCCTCGAGTCAGGCCCCGTTTGGCTCTGCCATATCATTTCTGTCTCGAGTCAGGCCTTGTTTGACTCAACCATATCATTTGCGCCTCGAGTCAGGCCACGTTTGACTCAACCATATCATTTGTGCCTCGAGTTGTGTCTCGTTTGACTCAACCATATCATTTGCGCCGCGAGTCGGGCCTCGTTTAACTCACCGATGCCATTTGTGCCTCGGGTTCGGTCTCGTTTGACTCAACCATATAATTTGTTTCTCGAGTCAAGATTCGTTTAACTCAGCCATATAATTTGCGGCTCTAGTTGGGTCTCATTTGACTCACTGATACCAGTTGTGCCTCGAGTCGGGCCTCTTTTGACTCAACCATATCATTTGTGCCTCGAGTCAGGCCTTGTTTGACTCAACCATATTATTTGCACCTCGAGTTGGGCCTTGTTTGACTCAACCATATCATTTGCGCCTCGAGTCAAGCCACGTTTGACTCAACCATATCATTTGCGCCTCGAGTTGTGCCTTGTTTGACTCAACCATATCATTTGCACCTCGAGTTAGGCCTCATTTGACACACCGATACCATTTGTGCCTCGTGTTGGGCATCGTTTGATGCAACCATATCATTTCTGCCTTTAGTCAGGCCTTGTTTGACTCAACCATATCATTTGCGCCTCGAGGCAAGCCTTGTTTGACTCATCGATACCATTTGTGCCTCGCGTTAGGCCTCGTTTGACTCAACCATATCATTTTTGTCTCGAGTCCGGCCTTGTTTGACTCAACCATATTATTTGCGCCTCGTGTTGGGTCTCGTTTGACTCAACCATATCATTTCTGCCTCGAGTCAAGCCTCGTTTGACTCATCGATACCATTTGTGCCACGAGTTAGTCCTAGTTTGATTGAACCATATCATTTGCATCTTGAGTCAGGCCTTGTTTACCTCAACCATTTATTTGTGCCTCGAGTCGGGCCTCGTTTGACTCAACCATATCATTTACGAATCAAGTCAGGCCTTATATGTCTCAACCATATCATTTGCGCCACGAGTCGGGCCTCGTTTGACTCAACCATATCATTTGTGCCTCAAGTCATGCCTCGTTTGACTCAACCATATCATTTACGCCTCGAGTCAGTCGTTGTTTGACTCAACCATAATATTTGCGCCTCGAGTCGGGCCTCGTTTAACTCAACCATATCATTTGTTCCTCGAGTTGGGCCTCGATTGACTCAACCATATCAATTCTGCCTCGAGTCAGGCCTCATTTGACTCAACCATATCATTTGCACCTCGAGTCGAGCCTCGTTTGACTCAACGATAACATTTGTGCCTCGAGTTAGGCCTTGTTTGACTCAACCATATCATTTGCGGATAGAGTCAGGCTTTGTTTGACTCAACCATATCATTTTTACCTCAACCCATGCCTCGTTTGACTCAACCATATCATTTGCACCTCAAGTCAGGCCTCATTTGACTCACCGATGCCATTTGTGCCTCGAGTTGGGCCTCGTTTGACTCAACCATATCAATTGCGCCTCGAGTTAGGCCTTCTTTGAGTTAACCCTATCATTTGCGCCTCGAGTCAGGCCTTGTTTGACTCAACCATATAATTTGCGCCTTGAGTCGGGCCTGGTCGGACTCAACCATATCGTTTACGCCTCGAGTCAGGCCTCGTTTGACTGCCGATACCATTTGTGCCTCGAGTTGGGTCTCGTTTGACTCAACCATATCATTTGTGCCTCGAGTCAGGCATTCTTTCACTCAACCATATCATTTGGGCCTCGTGTTGGGCCACGTTTGATGCAACCATATAATTTCTGCCTTGAGTCAGGCCTTGTTTGACTCAACCATATCATTTGTGCCTCGAGGCAGGCCTTGTTTGACTCTCTGA
Organism: Dicorynia guianensis; assembly: GCA_037013595.1. Classification (NCBI taxonomy): domain Eukaryota; kingdom Viridiplantae; phylum Streptophyta; class Magnoliopsida; order Fabales; family Fabaceae; genus Dicorynia; species Dicorynia guianensis. The sequence continues at coordinate 11,768,806 of JASUAB010000015.1, forward strand.
TACCATTTGTGCCTCGCGTTAGGCCTCGTTTGACTCAACCAGATCATTTCTACCTCGAGTCAGGCCATGTTTGACTCAACCATATTATTTGCATCTCGTGTCGGGCCTCGTTTGACTCAAGCATATCATTTCTGCCTCGAGTCATGTCTCGTTTGACTCACCGATACCATTTGTGCCTTGAATTGGTTCTCATTTGACTCAACCATATCATTTGCGTCATGAGTCAAGCCTCGATAACCTCAAGCATTTATTTACGCCTCGAGTCAAGCCTCGTTTCACTCAACCATATCATTTGCGAATCAAGTCAGGCCTCGTTTGACTCAACCATATCATTTGTGTCTCAAGTCATGCCTCGTTTGACTCATCCATATCATTTGCATGTCGAGTTAGGCCTTGTTTGCCTTAACCATATCATTTGCGCCTCGAGTCGGGCATGGTTTGACTCAACGATATCATTTGTTCCTCAAGTTGGGCCTCGTTTGACTCAACCATATCATTTCTGCCTCGAGTCAGGCCTCCTTTGACTCATCGATACCATTGGTACCTCGAGTTAGGCCTCATTTGACTCAACCATATCAATTGCACCTCAAGTCAGGCCTCATTTGGCTCAACCATATCATTTTTGCCTCAAGTCACGCATCGTTTGAGGCAATCATATCATTTGCGCCTCCAGTCGGGCCTCGTTTAACTCACCGATAGCATTTGTGCATCGACTTGGGCCTCATTTGACTTAACCATATCCTTTGTGCCTCGAGTTAGGCCTTCTTTGACTCAACCCTATCATTTGCGCCTCGAGTCGGGCCTTGTTTGACTCAACCATATCATTTGCGCCTTGAGTCGGGCCTGCTCTGACTTAACCATATCGTTTTTGCCTCGAGTCGGCCCTCGTTTGACTCACCGATACCATTTGTGCCTCGAGTTAGGCCTCGTTTGACTCAACCATATCATTTATGTCTCGAGTCGGGCCTGGTTTGACTCACTAATGCCATTTGTGCCTCAAGTTGGTCCTCGTTTGACTCAACCATATCATTTGTGCCTCGAGTCAGGCCTCGTTTGACTCAACCATATCATATGCACCTCGAGTCGGGCCTTGTTTGACTCAACCATATCATTTGCGCCTCGAGTCAGGCCACGTTTGACTCAACCATATCATTTGCGGCTCGAGTTGTACCTTGTTTGACTCAACCATATCATTTGCGCCTCGAGTTAGGCCTCGTTTGACACACCAATACCATTTGTGCCTCGTGTTGGGTCTCGTTTGATGCAACCATATCATTTCTGCCTCCAGTCAGGCCTTGTTTGACTCAACCATATCATTTGTGCCTCGAGGCAAGCCTTGTTTGACTCACCGATACCATTTGTGCTTGCGTTAGGCCTCGTTTGACTTAACCATATCATTTTTGCCTCGTGTTGGGCCTCGTTTGACTCAACCATATCATTTCTGCCTCAAGTCATGCCTCGTTTGACTCATCGATACCATTTGTGCCACGAGTTGGTCCTCGTTTGATTGAACCATATCATTTGCATCTTGAGTCAGGCCTTGTTTGCCTCAACCATTTATTTGAGCCTCGAGTCGAGCCTCGTTTGACTCAACCATATCATTTATGAATCAAGTCAGGCCTTATATGTCTCAACCATATCATTTGCGCCTCGAGTCGGGCCTCGTTTGACTTAACCATATCATTTGTGCCTCAAGTCATGCCTCGTTTGACTCAACCATATCATTTGCGCCTCGAGTCAGGCGTTGTTTGACTCAATCATAATATTTGTGCCTCGAGTCGGGCCTTGTTTGACTCAACTATATCATTTGTTCCTCGAGTTGGGCCTCGTTTGACTCAACCATATCAATTATGCCTCGAGTCGAGCCTCGTTTGACTCAACCATAACATTTGTGCCTTGAGTTAGGCCTTGTTTGACTCAACCATATCATTTGCGGCTAGAGTCAGTCTTCGTTTGACTCAACCATATCATTTTTGCCTTGAGCCATGCCTCGTTTGACTCAACCATATCATTTGCACCTCGAGTCAGGCCTCGTTTGACTCACCGATGCCATTTGTGCCTCAAGTTGGGCCTCATTTGATTCAACCATATCAATTGTGCCTCGAGTTAGGCCTTCTTTGACTCAACCCTATCATTTGCGCCTCGAGTCGGGCCTTGTTTGACTCAACCATATAATTTGCGCCTTGAGTCGGGCCTGGTCGGACTCAACCATATCGTTTACGCCTCGAGTCAGGCCTCGTTTGACTCACCGATACCATTTGTGCCTCGAGTTAGGTCTCGTTTGACTCAACCATATCATTTGTGCCTCGAGTCAGGTATTCTTTCACTCAACCATATTATTTGTGCCTCGCGTTGGGCCACGTTTGATGCAACCATATAATTTCTGCCTCCAGTCAGGCCTTGTTTAACTCAACCATATCATTTGCGCCTCGAGGCGGGCCTTGTTTGACTCACCGATACCATTTGTGCCTCGCGTTAGGCCTCGTTTGGCTCAATCATATCATTTCTGCCTCGAGTGATGCATCATTTGAGGCAACCATATCATTTGCGCCTCCAGTCGGGCCTCGTTTAACTCACCGATAGCATTTGTGCCTCGACTTGGGCCTCCTTTGACTCAACCATATCCTTTGTGCCTCGAGTTAGGCCTTCTTTGACTTAACCCTATCATTTGTGCCTTGAGTCGGGCCTCGTTTGACTCAACCATATCATTTTCGCCTTGAGTCGGGCCTGGTTTCACTCACTGATACTATTTGTGCCTCGAGTTAGGCCTCATTTGACTCAACCATATCATTTATGTCTCGAGTCGGGCCTGGTTTGACTCACTGATACCATTTGTGCCTCGAGTTGGGCCTCGTTTGACTCAACCATATTATTTGTGCCTCAAGTCAGGCCTTCTTCGACTCAACCATATCATTTGCGCCTCAAGTCAGGCCTCGTTTCATTCAACCATATCATTTGCGCCATGAGTCGGGCCTCGTTTGACTCACCAATACCATTTGTGCCTCAAGTAGGGCATCGTTTGACTCAACCATATCATTTGTGCCTCGAATCCGGCCTCGTTTGACTCAACCATATCATTTGCACCTCGAGTTAGGCTTTGTTTGACTTACCCTTATCATTTGTACCTCGAGTTAGGCTTTGTTTGACTCACCCATATCTTTGTGCCTCGAGTCGGGCCTTGTTTGACTCAACCATATCATTTGCGCCACAAGTCAGGCCTTGTTTGACTCACCTGTACCATTTCTGCCTTGAGCTGGGTGTCGTTTGACTCAACCATATTATTTGTGCCCCGAGTCAAGCCTCGTTTGACTCAACCATATCATTTGCACCTCGAGTCGGGCCTCGTTTGACTCAACCATATATTTTGCGCCTCGAGTCGGGCCTCGTTTGACTCAACCATATCATTTTTGCCCGGAGTCAGGCCTCGTTTGGCTCAACCATGTCATTTGTGCCTCGAACCGGGCCTCGTTTGACTCAATCATATCATTTGTGCCTTGGATCGGGGCTTGTTTGCCTCAACCATATGATTTGTACCTCGAGTCGGGCCACGTTTGACTCACCGATACCATTTGTGCCTTGAGTTGGGCCTTATTTCACTCAACCATATCATTTGTGCCATGAGTCAGGCCTCGTTTGACTAAACCATATCATTTGCACCTTGAGTCAGGCCTTGTTTGACTTAGTGACATGATTTGTGCCTCTAGCTGGGCCTTGTTTGACACAACTACATGATTTACGCCTCGAGTCAGGCCTTGTTTGACTCAACCATATCATTTGCGCCACTAGTCAGGCCTCATTTGACTCACCCTTATCATTTGCACCTCAAGTTAGGCCTTGTTTGACTCGCCCATATCGTTTGTTCCTCGAGTCGAGCCTTGTTTGACTTAACTGTATCATTTGCGCTCTAAGTCGGGCCTTGTTTGACTCACCTGTACCATTTGTGCCTCGAGTTGGGTGTCATTTGATTCAACCATATTATTTGTGCCCTAAGTCAGGCCTCGTTTGACTCAACCATATCATTTGCGCCTCGAGCTGGTCCTCGTTTGACTCAACCATATATTTTGTGCCTCGAGTCAGGCCTTGTTTGAGTCAACCATATTATTTCTGCCCCGAGTCAGGCCTTGTTTGACTCAACCATATCATTTGCGTCTCGAGTCTGCCCTCGTTTGACTCAACCATATCATTTGCGCCATAAGTCGGGCCTCGTTTGTGTCAACCATATCATTTGCGCATCGAGTCCGGCCTTGTTTGACTCATCCATATTAATTGTGGTTCGAGTTGGGCCTCGTTTGACTCAACCATTTCATTTGCACCTCAGTCAGGCCTCGGGTGACTCAACCATATCATTTGCGCCTCGAGTTGGGCCTTATTTGACTCACTGATACCATTTGTGCCTCGAGTTGGGCCTCATTTGGCTCAACCATATCATTTGTGCCTCGCATCAGGCCTCGTTTGACTCAACCTTATCATTTGCGCCTCGAGTCGAGCCTCGTTTGAACCAACCATATCATTTGCACCTCGAGTCGGGCCTTATTTGACTCACCGATACCATTTACGCCTCGAGTTGGGCCTCATTTGACTCAACCAACTCATTTGTGCCTCGCGTCAGGCCTCATTTGACTCAACCAAATCATTTGTGCCTCAAGTCGGGCATCGTTTGACTCAAACATATCATTTGCGCCTCGAGTCGGGCCGGGTTTGACTCAACCATATCGTTTGCGCCTTGAGTCGAGCATTGTTTGACTCACTGATGCCAGTTGTGCCTCGAGTCGGGCCTCGTTTAACTCAACCATATAATTTGTGCCTCGAGTCGGGCCTCGTTTGACTCAGCCACATCATTTGCACCTCGAGTTGGGCCTCATTTCACTCACCGATAGCATTTGTGCCTCGAGTGAGGCCTCGTTTGACACAACCATATCATTTGCACCTCAAGTTGGGCCTCGTTTGACTAACCGATACCATTTGTGCCTCGAGCCAGGCCTCATTTGACTCAACCATATCATTTGCGCCTCGAGTCAGGCCTCGTTTGACTAAACCATATCATTTGTGCCTTGAGTCAGGCCTCGTTTGGCTCAACCATATCATTTCTGTCTCGAGTTAGGCCTTGTTTGACTCAACCATATCATTTGTGCCTTCAGTCAGGCCTTGTTTGACTCAATCATATCATTTGTGCCTCGAGTTATGCCTCGTTTGACTCAACCATATCATTTGCGCCTCGAGTCAGGCCTCGTTTCACTCACCGATACTGTTTGTGCCTCGAGTTGGGTCTCGTTTGACTCAGCCATATCATTTGTGCCTTGAGTCAGGACTCGTTTGAGTTAGCCATATAATTTGCTACTTGAGTCGGGCCTCGTTTGACTCACCGATACCAGTTGTGCCTCGAGTCGGGCCTCTTTTGACTTAACCATATCATTTGCACCTCGAGTCGGGCCTTGTTTGACTCAACCATATCATTTGCGCCTTGAGTCAGGCCACCTTTGACTCAACCATATCATTTACGCCTCGAGTTCTACCTCGTTTGACTCAACCATATCATTTGCGCCTCGAGTCGGGCCCTGTTTGACTCACCGATACCATTTGTGCCTCGCGTTGGGCCTTGTTTGATGCAACCATATCATTTCTGCCTCCAGTCAGGCCTTGTTTGACTCAACCATATCATTTGTGCCTCGAGGTAGGCGTTGTTTGACTCACCGATACCATTTGTGCCTCTCGTTAGGCCTCGTTTGACTAAACCATATCATTTCTGCCTCGAGTTAGGCCTTATTTGACTCAACCATATTATTTGCACCTCGAGTTACGCCTCGTTTGACTCAACCATATCATTTGCATCTTGAGTCAGGCCTTGTTTGACTCAACCATATCATTTGCGCCTTGAGTGAGGCCATGTTTGACTTAATCATATCATTTGTGCCTCGAGTTATGCCTCGTTTAACTCAACCATATCATTTGCGCCTTGAGTCGAACCTCGTTGGACTCACCGATACTATTTGTGCCTCGAGTTGGGTCTCGTTTGACTCAGCCATATCATTTGTGCCTCGAGTCAGGACACGTTTGACTCCGCCATATAATTTGCTGCTTGTGTCGGTCCTCATTTGACTCACCGATACCAGTTGTGCATCGAGTCGGGCCTCTTTTGACTTAACCATATCATTTGCACCTCGGGTTGGGCATTGTTTGACTCAACCATATCATTTGCGCCTCGAGTTCTGCCTCGTTTGACTCAACCATATCATTTGCGCCTCGAGTCAGGCCTCGTTTGACTCATCGATACCATTTGTGCCTCGCGTTGGGCCTCGTTTGATGCAACCATATCATTTCTACCTCCAGTCAGGCCTTTTTGACTCATCGATACCATTTGTGCCTCTCGTTAGGCCTCGTTTGACTAAACCATATTGTTTCTGCCTCGAGTTAGGCCTTATTTGACTCAACCATATTATTTGCACCTCGAGTCAGGCCTCGTTTGACTCAACCATATCATTTGCGTCTCGAGTCAGGCCTCGTTTGCCTCAACCATTTATTTGCGGCTCGAGTCGGTCCTCGTTTGACTCAACCATATCATTTGCAAATCAAGTCAGCCTCGTTTGACTCATCCATATCATTTGCACCTCGAGTCGAGCCTCGTTTGACTCAACCATATCATTTGTGCCTTGAGTCATGCCTCGTTTGACTCAACCATATGATTTGCAACTCGAGTATGGCGTTGTTAGACTCAATCATATCATTTACGCCTCGAGTCGAGCCTGGTTTGACTCAACAATATCGTTTGTTCCTTAAGTTAGGCCTCGTTTGACTCAACCATATCATTTGTGAATCAAGTTAGCCTCGTTTGACTCAACCATATCATTTGCGCCTCGAGTTGGGCCTGGTTTGACTGAACCATATCATTTGTGCCACGAGTCGGGCATCGTTTCACTCAACCATATCATTTGTGCCTCTAGTTGGGCTGTTTGACTCAACGATATCATTTGTTCCTCGAGTTGGGGCTCGTTTGACTCAACCATATCATTTTTGCCTCAAGTCAGGCTTGGTTTCACTGATTTATATCATTTGTGCCTCGAGTCAGGCATGGTCTGACTCAACCATATCATTTGCACCTTGAGTCAGCCTTGTTTGACTCACCGATACCAGTTGTGCCTCGAGTCGGGCCTCGTTTGACACAACCATATTAATTACGCCTCGAGTCGAGCCTTGTTTGACTCAAACATATCATTTGCACCTCAGTTGGGCCTCGTGTGACTCAACCATATCATTTACGCCTCGAGTCAGGCCTCGCTTGACTCACCGATACAATTTGTGCCTCGAGTTAGGCCTCGTTTGACTCAACCATATCATTTGCCCCTTGAGTCGGGCCTGGTTTGACTGAACCATATCATTTGTGCTGCGAGTCAGGCATCGTTTGACTCAACCATATCATTTGCGCCTCGAGTCAGGCCTGTTTGACTCAATGATATCATTTGTTCCTCGAGTTGGGGATCGTTTGACTCAACCATATCATTTTTGCCTCGAGTCAGGCTTGGTTTCACTGATTTATATCATTTGCGGCTTGAGTCGGCCTCGTTTGATTCACCGATACCATTTATACCTTGAGTTAGGCCTCGTTTGACTCAACCATATCATTTGCGCCTCGAGTCAGGCCTGTTTGACTGGACCATATCATTTGTGCCGTGAGTCGTGCATCGTTTGACTCAACCATATCATTTACGCCTCAAGTCGGGCCTGTTTGACTCAACCATATCTTTTGCGCCTCGAGTCGGGCCTCGTTTGACTCACCGATACCATTTATGCCTCGAGTTAGGCCTCATTTGACTCAACCATATCATTTGCGTCTCGAGTTGGGCCTAGTTTGACTCAACCATATCGTTCGTGCCTCAAGTCATGACTCGTTTGACTCACCGATACTAGTTGTGCCTCGAGTCGGGGCTCGTTTGACTCAATCATATCATTTGCGCCTCGAGTTGGGCCTCGTTTGACCCAACCATATCATTTGCACCTCGAGTCGGGCCTCGTGTGACTCAACCCAATCATTTGCGCCTTGAGTCGGGCCTTATTTGACTCACCGATACCATTTGTTCCTCGAGTTGGGCTGCATTTGACTCAACCATATCATTTGTGCCTCCCGTCAGGCATCGTTTGACTCAACCATATCATTTGCGCCTCGAGTCGAGCCTCGTTTGACCTAACCATATCATTTGCGCCTCGAGTTGAGCCTCGTTTGACCTAACCATATATTTGCACCTCGAGTCGGGCATTATTTGACTCACTGATACCATTTGTGCCTCCAGTTGTGCCTTGTTTGACTCAACCATATCATTTGCGCCTTGGGTCGGGCCTCATTTGACGCAACCATATCATTTGTGCCTCGAGTCATGCCTTGTTTGACTCAACCATATCATTTGTGTCCTGAGTCGGGCCTCGTTTGACTAAACCATATCATTTGTGCCTCTAGTCGGGCCTGATTTGACTCAGCCATATCGTTTGCGCCTTGAGTCAGCCCTCGTTTGACTCAACCATATCAATTGTGCCTCGAGTCGGGCCTTATCATTTGCACCTCAGTCGGGCCTCAAGTGACTCAACCATATCATTTGCGCCTCGAGTCAGGCCTGGTTTCACTGATTTATATCATTTGCGCCTCGAGTCGGCCTCGTTTAACTCACCGATACCATTTGTGCCTCAAGTTAGGCCTCGTTTGAATCAACCATATTATTTACGCCTCCAGTCGGGCTTGGTTTGACTGAGCCATATCATTTGTGCCGCGAGTCAGGCATCGTTTGACTTAACCATATCATTTGCACCTCAAGTCTAGCCTGTTTGACTCAACCATATCATTTGTGCCTCGAGTCGGGCCTCGTTTGACTCACCGATACCATTTGTGCCTCGAGTTAGGCATCAATTGACTCAACCATATCATTTGCGTCTCGAGTTAGGCCTGGTTTGACTCAACCATATTATTTGTGCCTCGAACCGGGCATCGTTTGACTCAACCATATCATTTGTACCTTGAGTCAGAACTGGTTTGACTCAACCATATCATTTGTGCCTCGAGTCGGGACTGGTTTGACTCAACGATACCAGTTGTGCCTCGAGTCGAGGCTCGTTTGACTCAGCCATATCATTTGCTCCTTGAGTCGGGCCTCGTTTGACCCAACCATATCATTTGCACCTCGAGTCGGGCCTCGTGTGACTTAACCCTATCATTTGTGCCTCTAGTCGGGCCTTATTTGACTCACCGATACCATTTGTGCCTCGAGTTGGGCCTCATTTGACTCAACCATATCATTTGTGCCTCTCGTCAGGCATCGTTTGACTCAACCATATCATTTGCGCATCGAGTCGAGCCTTGTTTGACCCAGCCATATCATTTGCGCCTCAAGTCAGGCATTATTTGACGCACCAATATCATTTGTGCCTCAAGTTGGTCCTCGTTTGACTCAACCATATCATTTTGACCTTGGGTCGGGCCTCATTTGATGCAACCATATCATTTGTGCCTCGAGTCATGCCTCGTTTGACTCAACCATATCATTTGTGTCTCGAGTCGGGCCTCGTTTGACTAAACCTTATCATTTGCGCCTTAAGACGGGCCTGGTTTACTCAGCCATAATGTTTATGCCTCGAGTCGGGCCTCGTTTGACTCAACCATATTATTTGCACCTCAGTCGGGCCTCGTGTGACTCAACCATATCATTTGCGCTGAGTCAGACCTCGTTTGAATCACCAATACCATATGTGCCTCGAGTTAGGCCTCGTTTGACTCAACCATATCATTTGTGCCTCGAGTCGGGCTAGGTTTGATTGAACCATATCATTTGTGCCACGAGTCAAGCATCGTTTGACTCAACCATATCATTTGCGCCTCGAGGCGGGCCTGTTTGACTCAACGATATCATTTGTTCCTCGAGTTGGGGCTCGTTTGACTCAACCATATCATTTTTGCCTCGAGTGAGGCTTGGTTTCACTGATTGATATCATTTGTACCTCGAGTCGAGCCTCGTTTGACTCGCCGATACCATTTGTGCCTCGAGTTAGGCCTCATTTGACTCAACCATATCATTTGCGCCTCGAGTCGGGCCTTTTTGACTCAACCATATCATTTGTGCCTCGAGTCGGGCCTCGTTTGACTCACTGATACCATTTGTCCCTCGAGGTAGGCCTCATTTGACTAAACCATATCATTTGCATCTCGAGTTGAGCCTGGTTTGACTCAACCATATGATTTGTGCCTCGAGCCGGGCATCGTTTGACTCAACCATATCATTTGCGCCTCGAGTTAGGCCTAGTTTGACTCAACCATATCATTTGCGCCTCGAGTCGGGCCTTGTTTGACTCACTGGTACCAGTTGTGCCTCGAGTCAGGGCTCATTTGACTTAACCATATCATTTTTGCCTCGAGTCGGGCCTCGTTTGACCCAACCATATCATTTGCACCTCGAGTCAGGCCTCGTGTGACTCAACCCTATCATTTGCGCCTCGAGTCGGGCCTTATTTGACTTACTGATACTATTTGTGCCTTGAGTTGGGCCTCATTTGACTCAACCATATCATTTGTGCCTCCCGTCAGGCATCGTTTGACTCAACCATATCATTTGTGCCTCGAGTCGAGCCTTGTTTGACCCAACCATATCATTTGCGCCTCGAGTCGGGCATTATTTGACCCACTGTACCATTTGTGCCTCGAGTTGGGCCTCGTTTGACTCAACCATATCATTTTGGCCTCGAGTTCGACCTTCATTGACTCAACTCTAGCATTTGCACCTCGAGTCGGGCCTTATTTGACTCACTGATACCATTTGTGCCTCGAGTTGGGTCTCATTTGACTCAACCATATCATTTGTGCCTCCCGTCAGGCATCGTTTGACTCAACCATATCATTTGCGCCTCGAGTCGAGCCTTGTTTGACCCAACCATATCATTTGTGCCTCGAGTCGGGCATTATTTGACCCACCGATTTGTGCCTCGAGTTGGGCCTCGTTTGACTCAACCATATCATTTGCGCCTTGGGTCGGGCCTCATTTGATGCAACCATATCATTTGTGCCTTGAGTCATGCCTCTTTTGACTTAACTATATCATTTGTGTCTCGAGTCGGGCCTCGTTTGACTAAACCATATAATTTGCGCCTCGAGTCGGGCCTGGTTTGAATTAACCATATCATTTGCGCCTCAAGTCAGGCCTCATTTGACTCATCGATATTATTTGTGCCTTGAGTTAGGCCTCATTTGACTGAACTATATCATTTGCAACTCGAGTCAGGCCTGGTTTGACTCAACCATATCATTTGTGCCTCGTGTCAGGACTCGTTTGACTCAGCCATATAATTTGCGCCTCGAGTCGGGCCTCATTTGACTCACTGATACCAGTTGTGCCTCGAATTGGGCCACTTTTGATTCAACCATATCATTTGCGCCTCGAGTCAAGCCTTGTTTGACTCAACCATATCATTTGCACCTCGAGTTGGGCCTTGTTTGACTTAACCATATCATTGCGCCTCGAGTTAGGCCATCTTTGACTCAACCATATCATTTGCGCCTTGAGTTGTGCCTTGTTTAACTTAACCATATCATTTGTGCCTCGAGTCGAGCCTCGTTTGACTCACCGATACCATTTGTGCCTTGCATTGGGCCTCGTTTGACGGAACCATATCATTTTTGCCTCCAGTTAGGCCTTGTTTGACTCAACCATATCAATTGCACCTTGAGTCGGGCCTCGTTTGAGTCAGCCACATCATTTGCACCTCAAGTTGGGCCTCGTTTGACTCACCGATACCATTTACACCTCGAGTTAGGCCTCGTTTGACTCAACCATATCATTTGCGCCTCGAGTTGTGCCTTGTTTGACTCACCGATACCATTTGTGCCCCGTGTCAGGCCTCGTTTGAATCAACTATATCATTTGTACCTCGAGTCGGGCCTCGTTTTACTAAACCATATGATTTGCACCTTGAGTAAGGACTCATTTGGTTCAACCATATCATTTCTGTCTCGAGTTAGGCCTTGTTTGACTTAACCATATTATTTGCACCCCGAGTCAGGCCTTGTTTAACTTAACCATATCATTTGTTTCTCGAGTCAGGACTCGTTTGACTCAGCCATATAATTTGCACCTCGAGTCGGGCCTCATTTGACTCACTGATACTAGTTGTGCCTTGAGTCGGGCCTCTTTTGACTCAACCATATTATTTACGAATCAAATCAGGCCTTCTTTGACTCAACCATATCATTTGCGCCTCGAGTTGGGTTTTGTTTGACTTAACCTTATCATTTGTGCCTCGAGTCATGCCTCGTTCGACTCCACCATATCATTTGCGCCTCGATCAGGCCTTGTTTGACTCAACCATATCATTTGTGCCTTGAGTCGGGCCTGGTTTGACTCAACGATATCATTTGTTGCTAGAGTTGGGCCTCGTTTGTCTCAACCATATCATTTCTGTCTCAAGTCAGGCCTTGTTGGACTCAACCATATCATTTGTGCCTCGAGTTAGGCCATGTTTGTCTCAACCATGTCATTTGTGCCTCGAGTTGTGCCTCGTTTGACTCAACCATATTATTTGCGCCTCGAGTCGGGCCTCGCTTGAGTCACTGATACCATTTGTGCCTCGAGTTGGGTCTCGTTTGACTTAACCATATCATTTATTTCTCGAGTTAGGACTCGTTTGACTCAACCATATCATTCGGGCCTGTTCTGACTCAACCATATCATTTACGCCATGAGTCGGGTCTCGTTTGACTCTCCGATACCATTTGTGCCTCAAGGTGGGCCTCGTTTGACTCAACCATACCAGTTGTGCCTCGAGTCATGCCTTCTTTGACTCAACCATATCATTTACGCCCTGAGTCGGGCCTCGTTTCACTCAACCATATCATTTGCACCTTGAGTCAGGCCTCGTTTGATGCCACCATATTATTTGTTCCTCGAGCCATGCCTCGTTTGACTCAACCATATCATTTGCGTCTCGAGTCGAGCCTCGTTGGACTAAACCATATCATTTGCGAATCAAGTCAGGCCTCGTTTGACTCAACCATATCATTCGGGCCTGGTCTGACTCAACCATATCGTTTACACCATGAGTCGGGCCTCGTTTGACTCTCTGATACCATTTGTGCCTCAAGTTGGGCCTCGTTTGAATCAACCATACCAGTTGTGCCTCGAGTCAGGTCTTCTTTGAGGTCGGGCCTCGTTTCACTCAACCATATCATTTGCGCCTTGAGTCGGGCCTCGTTTGATGCCACCATATTATTTGTTCCTCGAGCCATGCCTCGTTTGACTCAACCATATCATTTGCATCTCAAGTCAGGCTTCTTTGACTAAACCATATCATTTGCGCCTCGAGGTGGACTTGGTTTGACTCAACCATATCATTTGCGCCTCGAGTCAGGCCTCGTTTGACTCACCGATACCATTTGTGCCACGAGTTAGGCCTCGTTTGACTCAACCATATCATTTGCATCTCGAGTCAGGCTTCTTTGACTAAACCATATCATTTGCGCCTCGAGTTGGGCCTGGTTTGACTCAACCATATCGTTTGCGCCTCGAGTCGGGCCTCGTTTGACTCACTGATACGATTTATGTCTCGAGTTGGGCCTCGTTTGACTCAACCATATCATTTGCGCCTTGAGTTGGGCCTCGTTTGACTCACCGATACCATTTGTACCCCAAGTCAGGCCTCGTTTGACTCAACCATATCATTTGTGCCCCGAGTCGGGCCTCGTTTGACTAAACCATATCATTTGCGCCTTGAGTCAGGTCTTGTTTGGCTCCATCATATCATTTCTGTCTCGAGTCAAGCCTTGTTTGACTCAAACATATCATTTGCGCATCGAGTCAAGCCATGTTTGACTCAACCATATCATTTGTGCCTCGAGTTGTGCCTCGTTTGACTCAACCATATTATTTGCGCCTCAAGTCGGGCCTCGTTTGACTCACTGATACCATTTGTGCCTCGAGTTGGGTCTCATTTGACTCAACTGTATCATTTGTTTCTCAAGTCAGGACTCGTTTGACTCAGCCATATAATTTGCGCCTCGAGTCGGGCCTCGTTTGACTCCCTGATACTAGTTGTGCCTGAGTCGGGCCTCTTTTGACTCAACCATATCATTTGCGCCTCGAGTCAAGCCTTGTTTGACTCCACCATATCATTTGCACCTCGAGTTGGCCCTTGTTTGACTCAACCATATCATTTGCGCCTCGAGTCAGGCCACTTTTGACTCAACCATATCATTTACGCCTCGAGTTGTGCCTCGTTTGACTTAACCATATCATTTGTGCCTGGAGTCGGGCCTCATTTGTCTCACCGATACCGTTTGTGCCCCGCGTTGGGCCTCGTTTGATGCAACCATATCATTTCTGCCTCCAGTCAGGCCTTGTTTGACTCAACCATATCATTTTTGCCTCGAGTCAGGCCTTGTTTGACTCAACCATATTATTTGCGCCTCGTGTCGGGCCTCGTTTGACTCAACCATATCATTTTTGCCTCGAGTCATGCGTCATTTGACTCACCGATACCATTTGTGCCTCGCGTTGGGCCTCGTTTGACGCAACCATAACATTTCTGCCTCCAGTCAGGCCTTGTTTGACTCAACCATATCATTTGTGTCCCGAGGCGAGCCTTGTTTGACTCACTGATACCATTTGTGCCTCGCGTTAGGCCTCGTTTGACTTAACCATATCATTTCTGCCTCGCGTCAGGCCTTCTTTGACTCAACCATATCATTTGTGCCCCGAGTCGGGCCTCGTTTCACTCAACCATATCATTTGTGCCTTGAGTCGGGCCTCGTTTGACGCAACCATATTATTTGTGCCTTGAGCCATGCCTCGTTTGACTCAACCATATCATTTGTGTCTCGAGTTGGGTCTCGTTTGACTAAACCATATCATTTGTGCCTCGAGGTGGGCCTGTTTTGACTCAACCATATCATTTGCATCTCGAGTTGGGCCTCGTTTGACTCACCGATACCATTTGTGCCATGAGTTAGGCCTCGTTTGACTCACCCATATCATTTCTGCCCCGAGTCACACCTCGTTTGACTCTCCGACACAATTTGTGCCTTGAGTTGGGCCTCATTTGACTCAACCATATCTGTTGTGCCTCGAGTCAGGCCTTCTTTGACTCAACCATATCATTTGCGCCCCGAGTTGGGCCTTGTGTCACTGAACCATATCATCTGCGCATTGAGTTAGGCCTCGTTTGACTCAACCATATCATTTGCGTCTCGAGTCAGGGCTCGTTTGACTAAACCATATCATTTACGCCTCGAGTCGGCCCTGGTTTGACTCAACCATATCATTTGCGCCTCGAGTCGAGCCTCATTTGACTCACCGATATCATTTGTGCCTCAAGTTAGGTCTCGTTTGACTAAACCATATCATTTGCGCCTCGAGTCGGGCCTCATTTGACTTACCGATACCAGTTGTGCCTCGAGTTGGGCCTTGTTTGACTCAACCATATCATTTGCGCCTCGAGTCAGGCCTCGTTTGACTCAGCCACATCATTTGCACCTCGAGTTGGGCCTCGTTTGACTCATTGATACCATTTCTGCCTCGGGTTAGGCCTCATTTGACTCAACCATATCATTTGCTCTTCGAGTTAGGCCACGTTTGACTCAGCCACATCATTTGCACCTCGAGTTGGGCCTCGTTTGACTCACCGGTACCATTTATGGCTCGAGTTAGGCCTCGTTTGAGTCAACCATATCATTTTTGCCCCGAGTCAGGCCTTGTTTGACTCAACCATATTATTTGCGCCTCGTGTCGGGGCTCATTTGACTCAACCATATCATTTCTGCCTCGAGTCATGCCTCATGTGACTCACCATTGCCATTTGTGCCTCGAGTTGGGCCTCGTTTGACTCAATCATATGATTTGCACCTCGAGTTAGGCCTCGTTTTACTCAACTATATAATTTCTGCCTCGTGTCACGCATCATTTGGCTTAGCCGTATCATTTGCGCCTCGAGGCGGGCCTCGTTTGACTCACCGATACCATTTGTGCCTCGAGTTGGGCCTCGTTTGACTTAACCATATGATTTGTACCTCGAGTCGGGCCTCGTTTTACTAAACCATATGATTTGCACCTTGAGTAAGGACTCATTTGGTTCAACCATATCATTTCTGTCTCGAGTTAGGCCTTGTTTGACTTAACCATATTATTTGCACCCCGAGTCAGGCCTTGTTTAACTTAACCATATCATTTGTTTCTCGAGTCAGGACTCGTTTGACTCAGCCATATAATTTGCACCTCGAGTCGGGCCTCATTTGACTCACTGATACTAGTTGTGCCTTGAGTCGGGCCTCTTTTGACTCAACCATATCATTTACGAATCAAATCAGGCCTCCTTTGACTCAACCATATCATTTGCGCCTCGAGTTGGGTTTTGTTTGACTTAACCTTATCATTTGTGCCTCGAGTCATGCCTCGTTCGACTCCACCATATCATTTGCGCCTCGATCAGGCCTTGTTTGACTCAACCATATCATTTGTGCCTTGAGTTGGGCCTGGTTTGACTCAACGATATCATTTGTTGCTCGAGTTGGGCCTCGTTTGTCTCAACCATATCATTTCTGTCTCAAGTCAGGCCTTGTTGGACTCAACCATATCATTTGTGCCTCGAGTTAGGCCATGTTTGTCTCAACCATGTCATTTGTGCCTCGAGTTGTGCCTCGTTTGACTCAACCATATTATTTGCGCCTCGAGTCGGGCCTCGCTTGAGTCACTGATACCATTTGTGCCTCGAGTTGGGTCTCGTTTGACTTAACCATATCATTTATTTCTCGAGTTAGGACTCGTTTGACTCAACCATATCATTCGGGCCTGTTCTGACTCAACCATATCATTTACGCCATGAGTCGGGTCTCGTTTGACTCTCCGATACCATTTGTGCCTCAAGGTGGGCCTCGTTTGACTCAACCATACCAGTTGTGCCTCGAGTCATGCCTTCTTTGACTCAACCATATCATTTACGCCCTGAGTCGGGCCTCGTTTCACTCAACCATATCATTTGCACCTTGAGTCAGGCCTCGTTTGATGCCACCATATTATTTGTTCCTCGAGCCATGCCTCGTTTGACTCAACCATATCATTTGCGTCTCGAGTCGAGCCTCGTTGGACTAAACCATATCATTTGCGAATCAAGTCAGGCCTCGTTTGACTCAACCATATCATTCGGGCCTGGTCTGACTCAATCATATCGTTTACGCCATGAGTCGGGCCTCGTTTGACTCTCTGATACCATTTGTGCCTCAAGTTGGGCCTCGTTTGAATCAACCATACCAGTTGTGCCTCGAGTCAGGTCTTCTTTGAGGTCGGGCCTCGTTTCACTCAACCATATCAATTGCGCCTTGAGTCGGGCCTCGTTTAATGCCACCATATCATTTGTTCCTCGAGCCATGCCTTGTTTGACTCACCGATACCATTTGTGCCTTGAGTGAGGCTTTGTTTGACTCAACCATATCATTTGCGCCTCAAGTTAGGCCTCGTTTGACTCACCGATACCTTTTGTGCCTCGAGTCAAGCCTCGTTTGACTCAACCATATCATTTGCGTCTCGAGTCGAGCCTCGTTTGACTAAACCATATCATTTGCGCCATGAGTCAGGCCTCGTTTGGCTCAACCATATCATTTCTGTCTCGAGTCAGGCCTTGTTTGACTCAACCATATCTTTTGCACCTCGAGTCAGGCCATGTTTGACTCAACCATACCATTTGTGCCTCGAGTTGTGCCTCGTTTGACTCAACCATATCATTTGCGCCTCGAGTCAGGCCTCGTTTGACTCACCGATACCATTTGTGCCCCGAGTTGGGTCTCGTTTCACTCAACCATATCATTTGTTTCTCGAGTCAGGACTCGTTTGACTCAGCCATATAATTTGCGCCTTGAGTCGGGCCTCGTTTGACTCACTGATCTCAGTTATGCCTCGAGTCGGGCCTCTTTTGACTCAACCATATCATATGCACCTGGAGTCGGGCCTTGTTTGACTCAACCATATCATTTGCGCCTGGAGTCGGGCCATCTTTGACTCAACCATATCATTTGCGCCTTGAGTCAGGCCATCTTTGACTCAACCATATCATTTGCGCCTCGAGTTGTGCCTCGTTTGACTCAACCATATCATTTGCACCTCGAGTCGGGCCTCGATTGACTCACCGACACCATTTGTGACTCGTGTTGGGCATCGTTTGACGCAACCATAACATTTCTGCCTCCAGTCCGGCCTTATTTGACTCAACCATATCATTTGCGCCTTGATGCGGGCCTTGTTTGACTCACCGATACCAATTGTGCCTCGCATTAGGCCTTCTTTGACACAACCATATAATTTCTGACACGAATCAGGCCTCGTTTGACTTACCCATATTATTTGCGCCTTGAGTCAGGCCTCGTTTGGCTAAACCATATAAATTGCGCCTTGAGTCAGGCCTCGTTTGACTCAACCATATCATTTGCACCTCGAGGTGAGCCTTGTTTAACTCATCGATACCATTTGTGCCTTGCGTTAGGCCTCATTTGACTCATCCATATTATTTGCGCCTCGAGTCAGGCCACTTTTTACTCAACCATATTATTTGCGCCTTTAGTCGGGCCTCGTTTGACTCAACCATATCATTTCTGCCTCGAGTCATGCCTCGTTTGACTCACCGATACCGTTTGTGCCTCGAGTTAGGCCTCGTTTGACTCAACCGTATCATTTGCGTCTCGATTCAGGCCTCGTTTGCCTCAAACATGTATTTGCGCCTCGAGTCAGGCCTCGTTTGACTCAACCATACCATTTGTGTATCAAGTCAAGCCTCGTTTGACTCAACCATATCATTTGCGTCTCGAGTTGGGCCTCGTTTGACTCAACCATATCATTTGTGCCTCGAGTCATGCCTCGTTTGACTCAGCCACATCATTTGTACCTCGAGTTGGGCCTCGTTTGACTCACCGGTACCATTTATGCCTCGAGTTAGGCCTTGTTTGACTCAACCTTATCATTTCTGCCTTGAGTCAGGCCTCGTTGGATTCAACGATATCATTTGTGCCTCGAGTCGAGCCTCGTTTAACTCACCGATACCATTTGTGCCTCGAGTTCTGCCTCGTTTGACTCAACCATATCATTTGCACCTCGAGCTGGGGCTCGTTTGACTCAACCATATAATTCCTGCCTCGTGTCACGCCTCGTTTGGCTCAACCATATCATTTGCGCCTCAAGTCGGGCCTCGTTTGACTCAACGATACCATTTGTGCCTCGAGTTGGGCCTCGTTTGACTTAACCATATTATTTGTGCCTTGAGTCAGGCCTTCTTTGACTCAACCCTATCATTTGCGCCTCAAGTTAGGCCTCATTTGACTCAACCATACCATTTGCGCCTTGAGTTAGGCATGGTCTGACTCAACCATATCCTTTACGCCTCGAGTCGGGCCTCGTTTGGCTCACTAATACCATTTGTGCCATGAGTTGGGCCTCATTTGACTCAACCATATCAGTTGTGCCTCGAGTCAGGCCTTCTTTGACTCAGCCATATCCTTTGCACCCCGAGTCAGGGCTCGTTTCACTGAACCATATCATTTGCGCCTTGAGTCGGGCCTCGTTTAACATAAGCATATCATTTCAGCCTCGAGTTGTGCCTCGTTTGACTCACTGATACCATTTGTGCCTCGAGTCAGGCCTCCTTTGACTAAACCATATCATTTGCGCCTTGAGTCAGGCCTCGTTTGGCTCAACCATATCATTTCTATCTTGAGTCAGGCCTCATTTGGCTCAACCGTATCATTTCTATCTTGAGTCTGGCCTTGTTTGACTCAACCATATCATTTGCGCTTCGAGTCAAGCCACGTTTAACTCAACCATATCATTTATGCCTCGAGTTGTGCTTCGTTTGACTCGACCATATCATTTGCGCCTCGAATCGAAACTCGTTTGACTCACTGATACTAGTTGTGCCTCGAGTCGGGCCTCTTTTAACTTAACCATATCATTTGCGCCTCGGGTTAGGACTTGTTTGACTCAACCATATCATTTGCACCTCGAGTCGGGCCGTGTTTGACTCAACCATATCATTTGCGCTTCGAGTCAGGCTACCTTTTACCCAACCATATCATTTGCGCCTCGAGTTGTGCCTCGTTTGACTTAACCATATCATTTCTGCCTCGAGTCAGGCCTCGTTTGACTCAACCATATCATTTGCGCCTCGAGTCGGGTCTCATTTGACTAAACCATATCATTTATGCCTTGAGTCAGGCCTCGTTTGGCTCAACCATATCATTTCTGTCTCGAGTCAGGCCTTGTTTGACTCTACCATATCATTTGCGCCTCGAGTCAGGCCACGTTTGACTCAACCATACCATTTGTGCCTCGAGTTGTGCCTCGTTTGACTCAACCATATCATTTGCGCCTCGAGTCAGGCCTCGTTTGACTCACTGATACCATTTGTGCCTCGAGTTGGGTCTCGTTTGACTTAACCTTATCATTTGTTTCTCGAGTCAGGACTCGTTTGACTCAGCCATATAATTTGCGCCCTGAGTTGGGCCTCGTTTGACTCACTGATCTCAGTTATGCCTCGAGTCGGGCCTCTTTTGACTCAGCCATATAATATGCACCTAGAGTCGGGCCTTGTTTGACTCAACCATATCATTTGTGCCTCGAGTCAGGCCGTCTTTGACTCAACCATATCATTTGCGCCTCGAGTTGTGCCTCGTTTGACTCAACCATATCATTTGCACCTCGAGTCGGGCCTCGATTGACTCACCGACACCATTTGTGACTCGTGTTGGGCATCGTTTGATGCAACCATAACATTTCTGCCTCCAGTCAGGCCTTATTTGACTCAACCATATCATTTGTGCCTTGATGCGGGCCTTGTTTGACTCACCGATACCAATTGTGCCTCGCATTAGGCCTTCTTTGACACAACCATATAATTTCTGACACGAGTCAGGCCTCGTTTGACTTACCCATATTATTTGCACCTTGAGTCAGGCCTCGTTTGGCTAAACCATATGATTTGCGCCTTGAGTCAGGCCTCGTTTGACTCAACCATATCATTTGCCCCTCGAGGCGAGCCTTGTTTAACTCACCGATACCATTTGTACCTCGCGTTAGGCCTCATTTGACTCATCCATATTATTTGCGCCTCGAGTTAGGCCACTTTTTACTCAACCATATTATTTGCACCTTTAGTCGGGCCTCGTTTGACTCAACCATATCATTTTTGCCTCGAGTCATGCCTCGTTTGACTCACCGATACCATTTGTGCCTCGAGTTGGGCCTCGTTTGACTCAACCGTATCATTTGCGTCTCGAGTCAGGCCTCGTTTGCCTGAACCATGTATTTGCGCCTCGAGTCAGGCCTCGTTAACCTCAACCATTTATTTGTGCCTCGAGTCAGACCTCGTTTGACTCAACCATATCATTTGCGAATCAAGCCAGGCATCGTTTGACTCAACCATATCATTTGTGCCTCGAGTCATTTCTCGTTTGAGTCAGCCACATCATTTGCACCTCGAGTTGGGCCTCGTTTGACTCACCGGTACCATTTATGCCTCGAGTTAGGCCATGTTTGACTCAACCTTATCATTTCTGCCTCGAGTCAAGCCTCGTTTGATTCAACCATATCAATTGTGCCTCGAGTCGAGCCTCGTTTGACTCACCGATACCATTTGTGCATCGAGTTTAGCCTCGTTTGACTCAACCATATCATTTGCACCTCGAGTCAGGGCTCGTTTGACTCAACCATATAATTCCTGCCTCATGTCATGCCTCGTTTGGCTCAACCATATCATTTGCGCCTCAAGTCGGGCCTCGTTTAACTCACCAATACCATTTGTGCCTCGGGTTGGGCCTCGTTTGACTTAACCATATTATTTATGCCTTGAGTCAGGCCTTCTTTGACTCAACCCTATCATTTGTGCCTCGAGTCAGGCCTCATTTGACTCAACCATACCATTTGCGCCTTGAGTCAGGCATGGTCTGACTCAACCATATCCTTTACGCCTCGAGTTGGGCCTTGTTTGGCTCACCGATACCTTTTGTGCCATGAGTTTGGCCTCGTTTGACTCAACCATATCAGTTGTGCCTTGAGTCAGGCCTTTTTTGACTCAGCCATATCCTTTGCACCCTGAGTCAGGGCTCGTTTCACTCAACCATATCATTTGCACCTTGAGTCGGGCCTCATTTAACGTAAGCATATCATTTGTGCCTCGAGTCGGGCCTCGTTTGAGTCATCGATACCAGTTGTGCCTCGAGCAGGGCCTCGTTTGACTCAACCATATCATTTGCACCTTGAGTCGGGCCTCGTTTGAGTCAGCCACATCATTTGCACCTTGAGTTCAGCCTCGTTTGACTCACATATACCATTTATGCCCCGAGTTAGGCCTTGTTTGACTCAACCATATCATTTGCACCTCGAGTTGTGCCTCGTTTGACTCACTGATACCATTTGTGCCTCGAGTCAGGCCTCCTTTGACTAAACCATATCATTTGCGCCTTGAGTCAGGCCTCATTTGGCTTAACCGTATCATTTCTATCTTGAGTCAGGCCTCATTTGGCTCAACCGTATCATTTCTATCTTGAGTCAGGCCTTGTTTGACTCAACCATATCATTTGCACCTCAAGTCAAGCCACGTTTGACTCAACCATATCATTTGTGTCTCGAGTTGTGCCTCGTTTGACTTGACCATATCATTTGCGCCTCGAATCGGGACTCGTTTGACTCACTGATACCAGTTGTGCCTCGAGTCGGGCCTCTTTTGACTTAACCATATCATTTGCGCCTCGGGTTAGGACTTGTTTGACTCAACCATATCATTTGCACCTCGAGTCAAGCCTTGTTTGACTCAACCATATCATTTGCGCTTCGAGTCAGCCTACCTTTGACTCAACCATATCATTTGCGCCTCGAGTTGTACCTCGTTTGACTCAACCATATCATTTCTGCCTCGAGTCATGCCTTGTTTGACTCAACCATATCATTTGCGCCTCGAGTCGGGTCTCGTTTGACTAAACCATATCATTTACGCCTTGAGTCAAGCCTCGTTTGGCTCAACCATATCATTTCTGTCTCGAGTCAGGCCTTGTTTGACTCTACCATATCATTTGCGCCTCGAGTCAGGCTACGTTTGACTCAACCGTATCATTTGTGCCTCGAGTCGGGCCTCGTTTGACTCACCGATACCATTTGTGCCTCGAGTTAGGTCTCCTTTGACTCAACCATATCATTTGTTTCTTGAGTCAAGACTCGTTTGACTCAGCCATATAATTTGCGCCTCGAGTCGGGCCTCGTTTGACTCACTGATACCAGTTGTGGCTCAAGTCGGGCTTCTTTTGACTCAACCATAACATTTGCGCCTCGAGCTAGGCCTTGTTTGACTTAACCATATCATTTGTCCCTCGAGTCGAACCTTGTTTGACTCAACCATATCATTTGCGCCTCGAGTCAGGCCACCTTTGACTCAACCAAATTATTTGCGCCTCGAGTCAGGCATCGTTTGACTCAACCATATCATTTCTCACTCAAGTCATGTCTCGTTTGACTCATCGATGTCACTTGTGCCTCGAGTTGGGCCTCGTTTGACTCAACCATATCATTTGCGAATCAAGTCAGGCCTCAATTGACTCGACCATATCATTTGTGCCTCGAGGCGGGCCTCGTTTGACTCGACCATATAATTTGTGTCTCGAGTCATGCCTCGTTTGACTCAACCATATCATTTGCGTCTCGAGTCAGGCCTTGTTTGACTCAACCATATCATTTGCACCTCGAGTCGGGCCTGGTTTGACTCAATGATATCATTTGTTCCTCGAGTTGGGCTTCGTTTGACTCAACCATATCATTTCTGCCTCGAGTCAGGCCTCATTTGACTCAATCATATCATTTACGCCTCGAGTCAAGCCTCATTTGACTCACCGATACCATCTGTGCCTCGAGTTAGCCTCGTTTGACTCAACTATATCATTTGTGCCTCGAGTCAAGCCAACTTTGACTCCACCATATCATTTGTGCCTCGAGTCAGGCCTTCTTTGACTCAACCCTATCATTTGCGCCTTGAGTCGGGCCTCATTTGACTCAACCATATCATTTGCGCATTGAGTCAGGCCTGGTCTGACTCAACCATATCGTTTACGCCTCAAGTCGAGCCTCGTTTGACTCACCGATAGCATTTGTGCCTTGAGTTGGGCCTCGTTTGACTCAACCATATCAGTTGTTCCTCGAGTCAGGCCTTCTTTGACTCAACCATATCATTTGTACCCTGAGACGGGCTCGTTTCACTCAACCATATCGTTTGTGCCTTGAGTGAGGCCTCGTTTGATGTAACCATATCATTTGTGCCTCGAGTCATGCCTCGTTTGAGACAACCATATCCTTTGCGTCTCAAGTCAGGCGTCATTTGACTAAACCATATCATCTGCGCCTCGAGTCGGTCCTAGTTTGACTCAACCATATCATTTGTGCCTCGAGTCAGGCCTCGTTTGACTCACCGATACCATTTGTGCCTCGAGTTAGGCCTCGTTTGACTCAACCATATCATTTGTCCCTCGAGTCAGCCTGGTTTGACTCACCGATACCATTTGTGCCTTGAGTTAGGCCTTGTTTGACTCAACCAAATCATTTGCGCCTTGAGTCATGCCTGGTTTGACTCAACGATATCATTTATGCCTTGAGTCGGGCATCGTTTAACTCAACCATATGATTTGCGCCTCGAGTCGGTCCTCGTTTGACTCACCGATACCAGTTGTACCTCGAGTCAGGCCTCGTTTGACTCAACCATATCATTTGCACCTCCAATCGGGCCTCGTTTGACTCACCGATACCATTTGTGCCCCAAGTCAAGCCTCATTTGACTTAACCAGATCATTTGCGCCTTGAGTCGGGCCTCGTTTGACTAAACCATATCATTTGTGCCTCGAGTCAGCCCTCGTTTGGCTCAACCATATCATTTCTGTCTCGAGTCAGGCCTTGTTTGACTCCACCATATCATTTGCGCCTCGAGTCAGGCCACGTTTGACTCAACCATATCATTTGTGCCTCGACTTGTGCCTCGTTTGACTCAACCATATCATTTGCACCGCGAGTCAAGCCTTGTTTAACTCACCGATGCCATTTGTCCCTCAGGTTGGGTCTCGTTTGACTCAACCATATCATTTGTTTCTCGAGTCAAGATTCGTTTGACTCAGCCATATAATTTGCGCCTCGAGTTGGATCTCATTTGACTCACTGATACCAGTTGTGCCTCGAGTCGGGCCTCTTTTGACTCAACCATATCATTTGTGCCTCGAGTCAGGCCTTGTTTGACTCAACCATATCATTTGCACCTCGATTCGGGCCTTGTTTGACTCAACCATATCATTTGCGCGTCGAGTCAAGCCACGTTTGACTCAACCATATCATTTGCGCCTCGAGTCAGGCCTCGTTTGACACACCAATACCATTTGTGCCTCGTGTTGGACCTCGTTTGATGCAACCATATCATTTCTGCCTCCAGTCAGGCCTTGTTTGACTCAACTATATCATTTGTGCCTCGAGGCAAGCCTTGTTTGACTCACCGATACCATTTGTGCCTCGCGTTAGGCCTCGTTTGACTCAACCATATCATTTTTGCCTCGAGTCCTGGCCTTGTTTGACTCAACCATATTATTTGCGCCTCGTGTTGGGTCTCGTTTGATTCAACCATATCATTTCTGCCTTGAGTCATGCCTCGTTTAACTCATCTATACCATTTGTGCCACGAGTTGATCCTAGTTTGATTGAACCATATCATTTGCATCTTGAGTCAGGCCTTGTTTACCTCAACCATTTATTTGCGCCTCGAGTCGGGCCTTGTTTGGCTCAACCATATCATTTACGAATCAAGTCAGGCCTTATATGTCTCAACCATATCATTTGCGCCACGAGTTAGGCCTCGTTTGACTCAACCATATCATTTGTGCCTCAAGTCATGCCTCATTTGACTCAACCATATCATTTGCGCCTTGAGTCAAGTGTTGTTTGACTCAACCATAATATTTGTGCTTCGAGTCGGGCCTCGTTTAACTCAACCATATCATTTGTTCCTCGAGTTGGGCCTTGTTTGACTCAACCATATGAATTCTGCCTCGAGTCATGCCTCGTTTGACTCAACCATATCATTTGCACCTCGAGTCGAGCCTCGTTTGACTCAACGATAACATTTGTGCCTCGAGTTAGGCCTTGTTTGACTCAACCATATCATTTGCGGCTAGAGTCAGGCTTCATTTGACTCAACCATATCATTTTTGCCTCGAGCCATGCCTCGTTTGATTCAACCATATCATTTGCACCTTGAGTCAGGCCTCGTTTGACTCACCGATGCCATTTATGCCTCGAGTTGGGCCTCGTTTGACTGAACCATATCAATTGCGCCTCGAGTTAGGCCTTCTTTGACTCAACCCTATCATTTGCGCCTCGAGTCGGGCCTCGTTTGACTCAACCATATAATTTGTGCCATGAGTCGGGCTTGGTCGGACTCAACCATATCGTTTACGCCTCAAGTTAGGCCTCGTTTGACTACTGATACCATTTGTGCCTCGAGTTGGGTCTCGTTTGACTCAACCATATCATTTGTGCATCGAGTCAGGCCTTCTTTCACTCAACCATATTATTTGGGCCCTGCGTTGGCCCACATTTGACGCAACCATATAATTTCTGCCTCCAGTCAGGCCTTGTTTGACTCAACTATATCATTTGTGCCTCGAGGTAGGCCTTGTTTGACTCACCGATACCATTTGTGCCTCGCGTTAGGCCTCATTTGACTTAACCAGATGATTTCTGCCTCGAGTTAAGCCATGTTTGACTCAACCATATTATTTGCACCTCGTGTCGGGCCTCGTTTGACTCAACCATATCATTTCTGCCTCGAGTCATGCCTCGTTTGACTCACTGATACCATTTGTGCCTCGAATTGGTCCTCGTTTGACTCAACCATATCATTTGCATCACGAGTCAGGCCTCGTTAACCTCAACCATTTATTTGTGCCTCAAGTCAGACCTCGTTTGACTCAACCATATCATTTGCGAATCAAGCCAGGCCTCGTTTGACTCAACCATATCATTTGTGCCTCGAGTCATTTCTCGTTTGACTCAGCCACATCATTTGCACCTCGAGTTGGGCCTCGTTTGACTCACCGGTACCATTTATGCCTCGAGTTAGGCCATGTTTGACTCAACCTTATCATTTCTGCCTCGAGTCAGGCCTCGTTTGATTCAACCATATCAATTGTGCCTCGAGTCGAGCCTCGTTTGACTCACCGATACCATTTATGCCTCGAGTTAGGCCATGTTTGACTCAACCTTATCATTTCTGCCTCGAGTCAGGCCTCGTTTGATTCAACCATATCAATTGTGCCTCGAGTCGAGCCTCGTTTGACTCACCGATACCATTTGTGCATCGAGTTCAGCCTCGTTTGACTCAACCATATCATTTGCACCTCGAGTCAGGGCTCATTTGACTCAACCATATAATTCCTGCCTCATGTCATGCCTCGTTTGGCTCAACCATATCATTTGCGCCTCAAGTCGGGCCTCGTTTAACTCACCAATACCATTTGTGCCTCGAGTTGGGCCTCGTTTGACTCAACCCTATCATTTGTGCCTCGAGTCAGGCCTCATTTGACTCAACCATACCATTTGCGCCTTGAGTCAGGCCTCATTTGACTCAACCATACCATTTGCGCCTTTGAGTCAGGCATGGTCTGACTCAACCATATCCTTTACGCCTCGAGTCGGGCCTTGTTTGGCTCACCGATACCATTTGTGCCATGAGTTTGGCCTCGTTTGACTCAACCATATCAGTTGTGCCTTGAGTCAGGCCTTTTTTGACTCAGCCATATCCTTTGCACCCTGAGTCAGGGCTCGTTTCACTCAACCATATCATTTGCGCCTTGAGTCGGGCCTCATTTAACGTAAGCATATCATTTGTGCCTCGAGTCGGGCCTCGTTTGAGTCACCGATACCAGTTGTGCCTCGAGCAGGGCCTCGTTTGACTCAACCATATCATTTGCACCTCGAGTCGGGCCCCGTTTGAGTCAGCCACATCATTTGCACCTTGAGTTCGGCCTCGTTTGACTCACATATACCATTTGTGCCCCGAGTTAGGCCTTGTTTGACTCAACCATATCATTTGCACCTCGAGTTGTGCCTCGTTTGACTCACTGATACCATTTGTGCCTCGAGTCAGGCCTCCTTTGACTAAACCATATCATTTGCGCCTTGAGTCAGGCCTCATTTGGCTTAACCGTATCATTTCTATCTTGAGTCAGGCCTCATTTGGCTCAACCGTATCATTTCTATCTTGAGTCAGGCCTTGTTTGACTCAACCATATCATTTGCACCTCAAGTCAAGCCACGTTTGACTCAACCATATCATTTGTGTCTCGAGTTGTGCCTCGTTTGACTTGACCATATCATTTGTGCCTCGAATCGGGACTCGTTTGACTCACTGATACCAGTTGTGCCTCGAGTCGGGCCTCTTTTGACTTAACCATATCATTTGCGCCTCGGGTTAGGACTTGTTTGACTCAACCAAATCATTTGCACCTCGAGTCGAGCCTTGTTTGACTCAACCATATCATTTGCGCTTCGAGTCAGCCTACCTTTGACTCAACCATATCATTTGCGCCTCGAGTTGTGCCTCGTTTGACACAACCATATCCTTTGCGTCTCAAGTCAGGCGTCATTTGACTAAACCATATCATCTGCGCCTCGAGTCGGGCCTAGTTTGACTCAACCATATCATTTGTGCCTCGAGTCAGGCCTCGTTTGACTCACCGATACCATTTGTGCCTCGAGTTAGGCCTCGTTTGACTCAACCATATCATTTGTCCCTCGAGTCAGCCTGGTTTGACTCACCGATACCATTTGTGCCTTGAGTTAGGCCTTGTTTGACTCAACCAAATCATTTGCGCCTTGAGTCATGCCTGGTTTGACTCAACGATATCATTTATGCCTTGAGTCGGGCATCGTTTAACTCAACCATATGATTTGTGCCTCGAGTCGGTCCTCGTTTGACTCACCGATACCAGTTGTACCTCGAGTCAGGCCTCGTTTGACTCAACCATATCATTTGCGCCTCCAATCGGGCCTCGTTTGACTCACCGATACCATTTGTGCCCCAAGTCAAGCCTCATTTGACTTAACCAGATCATTTGCGCCTCGAGTCGGGCCTCGTTTGACTAAACCATATCATTTGTGCCTCGAGTCAGCCCTCGTTTGGCTCAACCATATCATTTCTGTCTCGAGTCAGGCCTTGTTTGACTCCACCATATCATTTGCGCCTCGAGTCAGGCCATGTTTGACTCAACCATATCATTTGTGCCTCGACTTGTGCCTCGTTTGACTCAACCATATCATTTGCACCGCGAGTCAAGCCTTGTTTAACTCACCGATGCCATTTGTGCCTTAGGTTGGGTCTCGTTTGACTCAACCATATCATTTGTTTCTCGAGTCAAGATTCGTTTGACTCAGCCATATAATTTGCGCCTCGAGTTGGATCTCATTTGACTCACTGATACCAGTTGTGCCTCGAGTCGGGCCTCTTTTGACTCAACCATATCATTTGCGCCTCGAGTCAGGCCTTGTTTGACTCAACCATATCATTTGCACCTCGATTCGGGCCTTGTTTGACTCAACCATATCATTTGCGCGTCGAGTCAAGCCACGTTTGACTCAACCATATCATTTGTGCCTCGAGTCAGGCCTCGTTTGACACACCGATACCATTTGTGCCTCGTGTTGGACCTCGTTTGATGCAACCATATCATTTCTGCCTCCAGTCAGGCCTTGTTTGACTCAACTATATCATTTGCGCCTCGAGGCAAGCCTTGTTTGAGTCACCGATACCATTTGTGCCTCGCGTTAGGCCTCGTTTGACTCAACCATATCATTTTTGCCTCGAGTCCTGGCCTTGTTTGACTCAACCATATTATTTGCGCCTCGTGTTGGGTCTCGTTTGATTCAACCATATCATTTCTGCCTTGAGTCATGCCTCGTTTAACTCATCTATACCATTTGTGCCACGAGTTGATCCTAGTTTGATTGAACCATATCATTTGCATCTTGAGTCAGGCCTTGTTTACCTCAACCATTTATTTGCGCCTCGAGTCGGGCCTTCTTTGGCTCAACCATATCATTTACGAATCAAGTCAGGCCTTATATGTCTCAACCATATCATTTGCGCCACGAGTCAGGCCTCGTTTGACTCAACCATATCATTTGTGCCTCAAGTCATGCCTCATTTGACTCAACCATATCATTTGCGCCTTGAGTCAAGTGTTGTTTGACTCAACCATAATATTTGTGCCTCGAGTCGGGCCTCGTTTAACTCAACCATATCATTTGTTCCTCGAGTTGGGCCTCGTTTGACTCAACCATATGAATTCTGCCTCGAGTCATGCCTCGTTTGACTCAACCATATCATTTGCACCTCGAGTCGAGCCTCGTTTGACTCAACGATAACATTTGTGCCTCGAGTTAGGCCTTGTTTGACTCAACCATATCATTTGCGGCTAGAGTCAGGCTTCGTTTGACTCAACCATTTCATTTTTGCCTCGAGCCATGCCTCGTTTGATTCAACCATATCATTTGCACCTCGAGTCAGGCCTCGTTTGACTCACCGATGCCATTTATGCCTCGAGTTGGGCCTCGTTTGACTCAACCATATCAATTGCGCCTCGAGTTAGGCCTTCTTTGAGTCAACCCTATCATTTGCGCCTCGAGTCGGGCCTCGTTTGACTCAACCATATAATTTGCGCCATCAGTCGGGCCTGGTCGGACTCAACCATATCGTTTACACCTCAAGTTAGGCCTCGTTTGATTACTGATACCATTTGTACCTTGAGTTGGGTCTCGTTTGACTCAACCATATCATTTGTGCATCGAGTCAGGCCTTCTTTCACTCAACCATATCATTTGGGCCTCGCGTTGGCCCACATTTGACGCAACCATATAATTTCTGCCTCCAGTCAGGCCTTGTTTGACTCAACTATATCATTTATGCCTCGAGGTAGGCCTTGTTTGACTCACCGATACCATTTGTGCCTCGCGTTAGGCCTCATTTGACTCAACCAGATGATTTCTGCCTTGAGTTAGGCCATGTTTGACTCAACCATATTATTTGCACCTCGTGTCAGGCCTCGTTTGACTCAACCATATCATTTCTGCCTCGAGTCATGCCTTGTTTGACTCACTGATACCATTTGTGCCTCGAATTGGTCCTCGTTTGACTCAACCATATCATTTGTATCACGAGTCAGGCCTCGTTAACCTCAACCATTTATTTGTGCCTCGAGTCAGACCTCGTTTGACTCAACCATATCATTTGCGAATCAAGCCAGGCCTCGTTTGACTCAACCATATCATTTGTATCTCGAGTCATGCCTCGTTTGACT
The DNA here is from genome assembly GCA_037013595.1 of Dicorynia guianensis. Classification (NCBI taxonomy): domain Eukaryota; kingdom Viridiplantae; phylum Streptophyta; class Magnoliopsida; order Fabales; family Fabaceae; genus Dicorynia; species Dicorynia guianensis. The sequence goes on from JASUAB010000015.1 coordinate 11,800,169, forward strand.
CATCCATATCATTTGCACATCGAGTTAGGCCTTGTTTGCCTTAACCATATCATTTGTGCCTCGAGTCGGGCCTGGTTTGACTCAACGATATCATTTGTTCCTCGAGTTGGGCCTCGTTTGACTCAACCATATGATTTCTGCCTCAAGTCAGCACTCGTTTGACTCACCGATACCATTGGTGCCTCGAGTTAGGCCTCATTTGACTCAACCATATCAATTGCACCTCGAGTCAGGCCTCGTTTGGCTCAACCATATCATTTCTGCCTCGAGTCACACGTCATTTGAGGCAACCATATCATTTGCGCCTCCAGTCGGGCCTCGTTTAACTCACCGATAGCATTTGTGCCTCGACTTAGGCCTCATTTGACTTAACCATATCCTTTGTGCCTCGAGTTAGGCCTTCTTTGACTCAACCCTATCATTTGTGCCTCGAGTCGGGCCTCGTTTGACTCAACCATATCATTTGCGCCTTGAGTCTGGCCTGCTCTGACTTAACCATATCGTTTTCACCTCGAGTCGGCCCTCGTTTGACTCACCGATACCATTTATGCCTCGAGTTAGGCCTCGTTTGACTCAACCATATCATTTATGTCTCGAGTTGGGCCTGGTTTGACTCACTGATACCATTTGTGCCTCGAGTTGGTCCTCGTTTGACTCAACCATATCATTTGTGCCTCGAGTCAGGCCTTGTTTGACTCAACCATATCATATGCACCTCGAGTTGGGCCTTGTTTGACTCAACCATATCATTTGCGCCTCGAGTTAAGCCACCTTTGACTCCACCATATCATTTGTGCCTCGAGTCAGGCCTTCTTTGACTCAACCCTATCATTTGCGCCTTGAGTCGGGCCACATTTGACTCAACCATATCATTTGCGCATTGAGTCAGGCCTGGTCTGACTCAACCATATCGTTTACGGCTCGAGTCGAGCCTCGTTTGACTCACCGATAGCATTTGTGCCTCGAGTTGGGCCTCGTTTGACTCAACTATATCAGTTGTGCCTCGAGTCAAGCCTTCTTTGACTCAACCATATCATATGTGCCCCGAGTTGGGGATCGTTTTACTCAACCATATCATTTGTGCCTTGAATGAGGCCTCCTTTGACGTAACCATATCATTTGTGCCTCAAGTCATGCCTCGTTTGACTCAACCATATCATTTGCGCCTCGAGTCAGGCCTCGTTTGACTCACCGATACCATTTATGCCTCGAGTTAGGCCTCGTTTGACTCAACCATATCATTTGTCCATCGAGTCAGTCCTGGTTTGACTCACCGATACCATTTGTGCCTTGAGTTAGGCCTCGTTTGACTCAGCCATATCATTTGCGCCTCGAGTCATGCCTGGTTTGACTTAACCATATCATTTATGCCTCAAGTCGAGCATCGTTTAACTCAACCATATCATTTGCGCCTCGAGTCGGGCCTGGTTTGCGTCAACCATATCGTTTGCGCCTCGATTTGGTCCTCGTTTGACTCACCGTTACCAGTTGTGCCTCAAGCCAAGCCTCGTTTGACTCAACCATATCATTTGCACCTCGAGTCGGGCCTCATTTGACTAAACCATATCATTTGTGCCTCGAGTCAGGCCTCGTTTGGCTCAACCATATCATTTCTATCTCGAGTCAGGCCTTGTTTGACTCAACCATATCATTTGCGCCTCGAGTCAAACCACGTTTGACTCAACCATATCATTTGTGCCTCGAGTTGTGCCTCTTTTGACTCAACCATATCATTTGCGCCGCGAGTCAGGCCTCGTTTAACTCACTAATGCCATTTGTGCCTCGGGTTGGGTCTCGTTTGACTCAACCATATAATTTGTTTCTCGAGTCAAGATTCGTTTAACTCAGCCATATAATTTGCGCCTCGAGTTGGGCCTCATTTGACTCACTGATACCAGTTGTGCCTCGAGTCGGGCCTCTTTTGACTCAACCATATCATTTGCGCCTCGAGTCAGGCCTTGTTTGACTCAACCATATCATTTGCACCTCGAGTCGGGACTTGTTTGACTTAACCATATCATTTGCGCCTCGAGTCAGGCCACGTTTGACCCAACCATATCATTTGCGCCTCACTCGAGTCAGGCCACGTTTGACCCAACCATATCATTTGTGCCTCGAGTCAGGCCTTGTTTGACTCAACCATATCATTTGCACCTCGAATCGGGACTTGTTTGACTTAACCATATCATTTGCACCTCGAGTCAGGACTTGTTTGACTTAACCATATCATTTGCGCCTCGAGTCAGGCCACATTTGACCCAACCATATCATTTGCGCCTCGAGTCAGGCCATGTTTGACCCAACCATATCATTTGCGCCTCGAGTTGTGCCTTGTTTGACTCAACCATATCATTTGCGCCTCGAGTCAAGCCTCATTTAACACACCGATACCATTTGTGCCTCATGTTGGGTCTCGTTTGATGCAACCATATCATTTCTGCCTCCAATCAGGCCTTGTTTGACTCAACCATATCATTTGCGCCTCGAGGCAAGCCTTGTTTGACTCACCGATACCATTTGTGCCTCGCGTTAAGCCTCGTTTGACTCAACCATATCATTTTTGCCTCGAGTCAAGCCTTGTTTGACTCAACCATATTATTTACGCCTCGTGTTGGGCCTCGTTTGACTCAACCATATCATTTTTGCCTCAAGTCATGCCTCGTTTGACTCATCGATACCATTTGTGCCACGAGTTAGTCCTCGTTTGATTGAACCATATCATTTGCATCTTGAGTCAGGCTTTGTTTGCCTCAACCATTTATTTGAGCCTCGAGTCGTGCCTCGTTTGACTCAACCATATCATTTACGAATCAAGTCAGGCCTTATATGTCTCAACCATATCATTTGCGCCTCAAGTTGGGCCTCGTTTGACTTAACCATATCATTTGTGCCTCAAGTCATGCCTCGTTTGACTCAACCATATCATTTGCGCCTTGAGTCAGGCATTGTTTGACTCAACCATAATATTTGTGCCTCGAGTCGGGCCTCATTTGACTCAACTATATCATTTGTTCCTCGAGTTGGGCCTCGTTTAACTCAACCATATCAATTCTGCCTCGAGTCAGGCCTCGTTTGACTCAACCATATCATTTGTACCTCGAGTCGAGCCTCGTTTGACTCAACAATAACATTTGTGCCTCAAGTTAGGCCTTGTTTGACTCAACCATATCATTTGCGGCTAGTGTCAGTCTTTGTTTGACTCAACCATATCATTTTTGCCTCGAGCCATGCCGCGTTTGACTCAACCATATCATTTGCACCTCGAGTCAGGCCTCGTTTGACTCACCGATGCCATTTGTGCCTCGAGTTGGGCCTCATTTGACTCAACCATATCAATTGTGCCTCGAGTTAGGCCTTCTTTGACTCAACCCTATCATTTGCACCTCGAGTCGGGCCTCGTTTGACTCAACCATATAATTTGCGCCTTGAGTTGGGCCTAGTCGGGCTCAACCATATCGTTTACGCCTCGAGTCAAGCCTCGTTTGACTTGCCGATACCATTTGTGCCTCGAGTTGGGTCCCGTTTCACTCAACCATATCATTTGTGCCTCGAGTCAGGCATTCTTTCACTCAACCATATCATTTGTGCCTCGCGTTGGGCCACGTTTGATGCAACCATATAATTTCTGCCTCCAGTCAGGCCTTGTTTGACTCAACCATATCATTTGCGCCATTAGGCGGGCCTTGTTTGACTCACCGATACCATTTGTGCCTCGCGTTAGGCCTTGTTTGGCTCAACCATGTTATTTCTGCCTCGAGTGACGCGTCGTTTGAGGCAACCGTATCATTTGCGCCTCCAGTCGGGCCTTGTTTAACTCACCGATAGCATTTGTGCCTCGAGTTGGGCCTCGTTTGACTCAACCATATCCTTTGTGCCTCGAGTTAGGCCTTCTTTGACTCAACCCTATCATTTGCGCCTCGAGTCGGGCCTCGTTTGACTCAACCATATCATTTGCGCCTTGAGCCAGACCTGGTTTGACTCACTGATACCATTTGTGCCTTGAGTTGGGCCTCGTTTGACTCAACCATATTATTTGTGCCTCAAGTCAGGCGTTCTTCGACCCAACCATATCATTTGTGCCTCGAGTCGGGGCTCGTTTCATTCAACCATATCATTTATGCCATGAGTCGGGCCTTGTTTGACTCACCGATACCATTTGTGCCTTGAGTTAGGCCTCGTTTGACTCAACCATATCATTTGCGCATTGAGTCAGGCCTCGTTTGACTCAGCCATATCATTTGCGCCTTGAGTCGCACGTTTGACTCAACCATATCATTTGCGTCTCAAGTTGGGCCTTGTTTGACTCACCGATACCATTTGTGCCTCGCATTGGGCCTCGTTTGATACAACCATATCATTTCTGCCTCCAGTCAGGCCTTGTTTGACTCAACCATATCATTTGCACCTCGAGGCAGGCCTTGTTTGACACATCGATACCATTGTGCCTCGCGTTAGGCCTCGTTTGACTCAACCAGATCATTTCTGCCTCGAGTCAGGTCTTGTTTGACTCAACCATATTATTTGCGCCTCGTGTCGAGCCTCGTTTGGCTCAACCATATCATTTCTACCTCGAGTCATGCCTCGTTTGACTCATCGATACCATTTGTGCCCCGAGTTGGTCCTTGTTTAACTCAACCATATCATTTGCGTCTCGAGACAGGCCTCGTTTCCCTCAACCATTTATTTGCGCCTCAAGTCGGGCCTTGTTTGACTGAACCATATCATTTGCGAATCAAGTCAAGCATCGTTTGACTCAACCATATCATTTGCGCCTCGAGTCGGGCCTCGTTTCACTCAACCATATCATTTGTGCCTCGAGTCATGCCTCGTTTGACTCATGCATATTATTTGCACCTCGACTCAGGCCTTGTTTGACTAAACCATATCATTTCTACCTTGAGTCATGCCTCGTTTGACTCATCGATACCATTTGTGCCTCGAGTTGGTTCTCATTTGACTCAACCATATCATTTGTGGCTCGAGTGGGGCCAGGTTTTACTTAACGATATCATTTGTTCCTTGAGTTGGGCCTCATTTGACTCAACCATATCATTTCTGCCTTGAGTCAGGCCTTGTTTGACTCAACGACATTATTTGCACCTCATGTCGGGCCTCATTTGACTCAACCATATCATTTCTACCTTGAGTCATGCCTCGTTTGACTCATCGATACCATTTGTGCCTCGAGTTGGTCCTCATTTAACTCAACCATATCATTTGCGTCTCGAGTCTGGCCTCGTTTGCCTCAACCATTTATTTGCGCCTTGAGTAGGGCCTCGTTTGACTCAACCATATCATTTGCGCCTCGAGTTGGGTCTCGTTTGACTCAACCATATCATTTGTGCCTCGAGTCATGCCTCGTTTGACTCAACCATATCATTTGCGTGTCGAGTCAGGCCTTGTTTGACTCAACCATATCATTTGCGCCTCGAGTTAGGCCTGGTTTGACTCAATGATATCATTTGTTCCTTGGGTTGGGCATCGTTTAACTCAACCATATCATTTCTGCCTTGTGTCAGGCCTCGTTTGACTCAACCATATCATTTGTGCCTCGAGTCAAGCCTCGTTTGACTCACCGATACCATTTGTGCCTTGAGTTAGGCCTCGTTTGACTCAACCATATCATTTGCACCATGAGTCAGGCCTCGCTTGACTCAACCATATCATTTCTGCCTCGAGTCATGCCTCGTTTGACTCAACCATATCATTTGGGCCTCGATTAGGCCTTCTTTCAATCTACCCTATCATTTGTGCCTTGAGTCGGGCCTCGTTTGACTCAACCAGATCATTTGCACCTTGAGTCGGGCCTCGTTTGACTCACCGATACCATTTGTGCCTCGAGTTGGGCCTCGTTTGACTCAACTATATCATTTGTGCCTCGAGTCAGGCCTTCTTTGACTTAACCATATCATTTGCGCCATGAGTCAAGCCTTGTTTGACTCACCGATACCATTTGTGCCTCGAGTTAGGTCTCGTTTGACTCAACCATATCATTTGTTTCTCGAGTTAGTACTCGTTTGACTCAGCCATATAATTTGCGTCTCGAGTCGGGCCTCGTTTGACTCCCTAATACCAGTTGTGCCTCATGTCGGGCCTCTTTTGACTCAATCATATCATTTGTGCCTCGAGTCAGGCCTTGTTTGACTACACCATATCATTTGCAGCTCGAATCAGGCCTTGTTTGACTCAACCATATCGTTTGCACCTCGAGTCAGGCCACCTTTGACTCAACCATATTATTTGCGCCTCGAGTCTAGCCTCGTTTAACTCAACCATATCTTTTTTGCCTCGAGTCATACCTCATTTGACTCACCGATACCATTTGTGCCTCGAGTTGGGCCTCGGTTGACTCAACCATATCATTTGCGTCTCGAATCAGGCCTCATTTGCCTCAACCATTTATTTGCGCCTCAAGTCAGACCTCGTTTGACTCAACCATATCATTTGCGCCTCGAGTCGGGCCTTGTTTGACATAACCATATAATTTGTGCCTCGAGTCATGCCTCGTTTGACTCAACCATATCATTTGCGCCTCAAGTCAAGCCTTGTTTGACTAAACCATATCATTTCTGCCTCGAGTCAGGCCACGTTTGACCTAACCATATCATTAGCGCCTCGAGTCGAGCCTCGTTTGACTCACCGATACCATTTATGCCTTGAATTAGGCCTCGTTTGACTCAACCATATCATTTGCACCTCGAGTCGGGCCTCGTTTGACTCAACCATATCATTTTGCCTCGAGTAACGCCTCGTTTGACTCAACCATATCATTTGCGTCTCGAGTCGGGCCTCATTTTACTCACTGATACCATTTGTGCCTCGAGTTTGGCCTTGTTTGACTTAACCATATCATTTGTGCGTCAAGTCAGGCCTTGTTTGACTCAACCATATCATTTGCGCCTCGAGTCTGGCCACCTTTGACTTAACCGTATTATTTGCGACTCGAGTGGAGCCTTGTTTGACTCACCGATACTATTTGGGCCTCGAGTTGGGGATCGTTTGATTCAACCATATCATTTTTGTCTCAAGTCAGGCCTCGTTTGACTCAACCATATCATTTGCGCCTCGAGTTGAGCCTCGTGTGACTCCCCGATACCATTTGGGCCACGAGTTAGGCCTCGTTTGACTCAACCATATCATTTGCACCTCGAGTCAAGCCTCGTTTGACTCAACCATATCATTTGCACCTCGAGTCGGGCCTCGTTTCATTCAACCATATCATTTGCGCCATGAGTTGGGCCTCGTTTGATTCACCGATACCATTTGTGCCTCGAGTTAGGTCTCGTTTGACTCAACCATATCATTTGTTTCTCGAGTCAGGACTCGTTTGACTTAGCCATATAATTTGTGCCTCGAGTCGGGCCTCATTTGACTCACTGATACCAGTTGTGCCTCGAGTCAGGCCTCTTTTGACTCAACCATATCATTTGCGCCTCAAGTCAGGCCTTCTTTGACTCAACCATTTCATTTGCACCTCGAGTCGAGCCTTGTTTGACTCAACCATATCATTTGTGCCTCGAGTCTGGCCACCTTTGACTCAACCATATTATTTGCACCTCGAGTCAGGTCTCGTTTGACTCAACCATATCATTTCTGCCTCGAGTCATTCCTAGTTTGACTCTCCGGTACCATTTGTGCCTCGAGTTGGGCCTTGTTTGACTTAACCATATCATTTGCATCTTGAGTCAGGTCTCATTTGACTCAACCATATCATTTGCGCCTCGAGTTAGGGCACCTTTGACTCTACCATATTATTTACGCCTCGAGTCTGGCCTCGTTTGACTTAACCATATCATTTCTGCCTCGAGTCATGCCTCATTTGACTCACCGATACCATTTGTGCCTCGAATTGGGCCTCGTTTGACTCAACCATATCATTTGCGTCTCGAATGAGGCCTCATTTGCCTCAACCATTTATTTGCGTCTCGAGTTGGGCCTCATTTTCATTTGCACCTCGAGTCAGGCCTTGTTTGACTCAACCATATCATTTGTACCTCGAGTCATGCCTCGTTTGACTTAACCATATCATTTGCACCTCGAGTCAAGCCTTGTTTGACTCAACCATATCATTTCCGCCTCGAGTCGGGCCTGGTTTGACTCAACGATATCATTTGTTCCTCGAGTTGGGCCTCGTTTGACTTAACCATATCATTTCTGCCTCGAGTCAGGCCTCGTTTGACCCAACCATATCATTTGCGCCTCAAGTCGAGCCTCGTTTGACTCGCCGATACCATTTGTGCCTTGAATTATTCCTCGTTTGACTCAACCATATCATTTGCACCTCGAGTTGGGCCTTGTTTGACTCAACCATATCATTTTTGCCTCGAGTCCCGCCTTGTTTGACTCATCCATATCATTTGTGCCTCGAGTCGGGCCTCATTTTACTCACCGATACCATTTGTGCTTCGAGTTGGGCCTCGTTTGACTCAACCATATCATTTGTGCATCAAGTCGGGCCTTGTTTGACTTAACCATATCATTTTTGCCTCGAGTCAGGACAACTTTTACTCAACCATATCATTTGCACCTCGAGTCGAGCCTTGTTTGACTCACCGATACCATTTGGGCCTCAAGTTAGAGCTCGTTTGACTCAACCATATCATTTCTGCCTCGAGTCAGGCCTCATTTGACTCAACCATATCATTTGCGCCTCGAGTCGAGCCTCGTTTGACTCGCCGATACCATTTGGGCCTCGAGTAAGGCCTCGTTTGACTTAACCATATCATTTGCACCTTCAGTCAGGCCTCGTTTGACTCAACCATATCATTTTTGCCTCAAGTCATGCCTCGTTTGACTAAACCATATCAGTTGCGCCTCGAGTCAGGCCTTGTTTGACACATCGATACCATTTGTGCCTCGAGTTGGGGATCGATTGACTCAACCCTATCATTTGCGCCTCGAGTCGGGGCTCGTTTAACTCAACCATATCATTTGCGCCTTGAGTCGGGCCTGGTCTAACTCAACCATATCGTTTACGCCTCGAGTCGGGCCTCAATTGACTCACCGATACCATTTGTGCCTTGAGTTGGCCCTCGTTTGACTCAACCATATCATTTGTGCCTCGAGTCAGGCCTTCTTTGACTCAACCATATCATTTGCGCCTCGAGTCGGGCCTCGTTTCATTCAACCATATCATTTGCGCCATGAGTTGGGCCTCGTTTGATTCACCGATACCATTTGTACCTCAAGTTGGGTCTCGTTTGTCTCAACCATATCATTTGTTTCTCGAGTCAAGACTCATTTGACTCAGCCATATAATTTGTGCCTCATGTCGGGCCTCGTTTAACTCACTAATACCAGTTGTGCCTCGGGTCAGGCCTCTTTTGACTCAACCATATCATTTGCGCCTCGAGTAAGGCCTTGTTTGACTCAACCATTTCATTTGCACCTCAAGTCGGGCTTGTTTGACTCAACCATATCATTTGCGCCTCGAGTCAGGCCACCTTTGACTCAACCATATTACTTGCACCTCGAGTCGGGCTTCGTTTGACACAACCATATCATTTCTGCCTCGAGTCATGCCTCGTTTGACTCACCGGTACAAATTATGCCTCGAGTTGGGCCTCGTTTGTCTTAACCATATCATTTGCGTCTCGGGTCAGGCCTCGTTTGACTCAACCATATCATTTTCGCCTCGAGCTGGGCCTTGTTTGACTCAACCATATCATTTGCGCCTCGAGTCGGGCCTTGTTTGACTCATCGATACCATTTGTGCCTTGCATTGGGCCTCGTTTGATGCAACCATATCATTTCTGCCTCCAGTCAAGCCTTGTTTGACTCAACCATATCATATGTGCCTCGAGGGGGGCCTTGTTCGTCTCTTCGATACCATTTATACCTCACGTTTGGCCTCATTTGACTCGACCAGATCATTTCTGCCTCGAGTCAGGCCTTGTTTGACTCAACCATAATATTTGCGCCTCGTGTCGGGCCTTGTTTGACTCAACCATATCATTTCTGCCTCGAGTCATGCCTCGTTTGACTCACCGATACCATTTGTGCTTCGAGTTAGTCCTCGTTTGACTCAATCATATCATTTGCGTCTCGAGTTAGGACTCGTTTGCCTCAACCATTTATATGCGCCTCAAGTCATGCCTCATTTCACTCAACCACATCATTTGCGCCTTGAGTCAGGCCTTGTTTCCCTCAACCACATCATTTGCGCCTCGAGTCGGGCCTGGTTTGACTCAATGATATCATTTGTTCCTTGAGTTGGGCCTCATTTGACTCAACCATATCATTTCTGCCTCGAGTCAGGCCTCGTTTGACTAACCGATACCATTTGTGCCTCGAGTTGGGCCTTGTTTGACTCAACCATATCAATTGCACCTCGAGTCAGGCCTCGTTTTTCTCCACCATATCATTTCTGCCTCGAGTCACGCCTCGTTTGACTCAACCATATAATTTGCGCCTCCAGTCGGGCCTCGTTTGACTTACTGATAGCATTTGTGCCTCGAGTTGGGCCTCATTTTACTCAACCATATGATTTATGCCTCGAGTTAGGCCTTCTTTGACTCAACCCTATCATTTGCGCCTCGAGTCGGGCCTCGTTTGACTCAACCATATCATTTGCGCCTTGAGTCAACCCTGGTCTAACTTAACCATATCGTTTTTGCCTCGTGTCGGGTCTCATTTGACTCACCGATACCATTTGTGCCTTGAGTTGGGCCTCGTTTGACTCAATCATATTATTTATGCCACGAGTCAGGCCTTCTTTGACTCAATCATATCATTTACGCCTCGAGTTGGACCTCGTTTGACTCAACCATATTATTTGTGCCTCGAGTTAGGCCTTGTTTGACTCAACCATATCATTTGTGGCTCGAGTCAGGCATCGTTTGACTCAGCCATATAATTTGTGCCTCGAGTCGGGCCTCGTTTGACTCACTGATACCAGTTGTGCCTCGAGTCAGGCCTCTTTTGACTCAACCATATCATTTGTGCCTCGAGTCAGGCCTTGTTTGACTCAACCATTTCATTTGCTCCTCGAGTCAGGCCTCGTTTGACTTAACCATATCATTTGCGCCTCGAGTCAAGCCACCTTTCACTCAACCATATTATTTGCACCTTGAGTTGGCCTCGTTTGACTCAACCATATCATTTCTGCCTCGAGTCATGCCTCGTTTGACTCACCGATATCATTTGTGCCTCGAGTTAGGCCTCGTTTGACTCAACCATATCATTTGCTCCTCGACTCAGGCCTTGTTTGACTCAACCATATTATTTGTGCCTCGTGTTAGGCCTCGTTTGACTCAATCATATCATTTCTGCCTCGAGTCATGCCTCATTTGACTCACCGATACCATTTGTGCCTCGTCGTTTGACTCAACCATTGCATTTGCGTCTCCAGTTAGGCCTCGTTTCCCTCAACCATTTATTTGCGCCTTGAGTCAGGCCTCGTTTGACTTAACCATATCATTTGCGAGTCAAGTTAGGCATCGTTTGACTCAACCATATCATTTGCGCCTCGAGTCGGGCCTCGTTTGACTCAACCATATCATTTGTGCCTCGAGTCATGCCTCATTTGACTCAGCCATATTATTCGCGCCTCGAAACAGGCCTTGTTTGACTCAGTCATATCATTTGTGCCTCGAGTTAGGCCTCGTTTGACTCAACCATATCAATTGCGCATCGAGTCGGGCCTCATTTGTCTTAACCATACCATTTGTGGCCCGAGTTTGGCCTCGTTTGACTCAACCATATCATTTGTGCCTCGAGTCAGGCCTCGTTTGCCTCAACCATATCATTTCTGCCTTGAGTCATGCCTCGTTTAACTCAACCATATGATTTGCACCACGAGTCGGGCCTCGTTCGACTCACCGATACCATTTGTGCCTCGGGTTAGGCTTCGTTTGACTCAACCATATTCTTTGTGCCTCGAGTTAGGCCTTCTTTGACTCAACCCTATCATTCACGCCTCGAGTCAGGCCTCGTTTGACTCAACCATATCATTTGCGCCTTGAGTCGGGCCTGGTCTGACTTAACCATATCATTTTTGCCTCGAGTCGGGCCTCGTTTGACTTACCGATACCATTTGTGCCTTGAGTCACGCCTCGTTTGAGTCAACCATATCATTTGCGCCTCTAGTCGGGCCTCGTTTGAGTTGGGCCTCATTTGACTCAACCATACCCATTGTGCCTCGAGTTAGGCCTTCTTTGACTCAACCCTATCATTTACGCCTCGAGTTGGGCCTCGTTTGACTCAACCATTTAATTTGTGCCTCGAGTCAGCCTTCTTTGACTCAACCATATCATTTGCGCCTCGAGTCGGGCCTCATTTCATTCAACCATACCATTTGCGCCATGAGTCGGGCCTCGTTTGACTCACCGATACTATTTGTGCCTCGAGTTAGGCCTCGTTTGAGTCAACCATATCATTTGTGCCTCAAGTCGGGCCACGTTTGACTCAACCATATCATTTGCGCCTCGAGTTGTGCCTCGTTTGACTCAACCATATCATTTGCACCTCGAGTCGGGCCTCGTTTGACTCACCGATACCATTTGTGCCTCGCGTTGGGCCTCGTTTGATGCAACCATTTCATTTCTGCCTCTAGTCGGGCCTTGTTTGACTCAACCATATCATTTGCACCTCGAGGCGGGCCTTGTTTGACACATCGAAACCATTTGTGCCTCGTGTTAGCGCTCGTTTGACTCAACCAGATCATTTCTGCCTCGAGCCAAGCCTTGTTTGACTCAACCATATTATTTGCGCCTCGTGTCGAGCCTCGTTTGACTGAACCATATCATTTCTGCCTCGAGTCATGCCTCGTTTGACTCACCAATACCATTTGTGCCTCGCATTGGGCCTCGTTTGATGCAACCATATCATTTCTGCCTTGAGTCAGGCCTTGTTTGACTCAACCATTTATTTGTGCGTTGAGTCGGGCCTCGTTTGACTCAACCATATCATTTGCGAATCAAGTCAGGCATCGTTTAACTCAACCATATGATTTGTGCCTCGAGTTGGGTCTCGTTTGACTCAACCATATCATTTCTGCCTCGAGTCGGGTCTCGTTTGACTCAACCATATCATTTCTGCCTCGAGTCGGGCCTTGTTTGACTCAACCATTTATTTGTGCCTCGAGTCGGGCCTCGTTTGACTCAACCATATCATTTGCGAATCAAGTCAGGCATCGTTTGACTCAACCATATCATTTGCGCCTCGATTCGGGTCTCGTTTGACTCAACCATATCATTTGTGGCTCGAGTCATGCCTCGTTTGACTCAACCATATCATTTGCTCATCGAGTCAGGCCTTGTTTAACTCAACCATATCATTTGTGCCTCGAGTCATGCCTCGTTTGACTTAACCATATCATTTGCGCGTCGAGCTAGGCCTTGTTTGACTCAACCATATCATTTGCGCCTTGAGTCGGGCCTGATTTGGCTCAACGATATCATTTGTTCCTTGAGTTGGGCCTCGTTTGACTCAACCATATCATTTCTGCCTTGAGTCAGGCCTCATTTGCGCCTCGAGTCAAGCCTCGTTTGAGTCACCGATACCATTTGTGCCTCGAGTTAGGCATCGTTTGACTCAACCATATGAATTACACCTCGAGTCAGGCCTCGTGTGGCCTAACCATATAATTTCTGCATCGAGTCACGCCTCATTTGAGTCAACCATATCATTTGTGCCTCTAGTCGGGCCTCGTTTGACTCACCGATAGCATTTGTGCCTCGAGTTGGGCCTCGTTTGACTCAACCATATCCTTTGTGCCTCGAGTTAGGCCTTCTTAGACTCAACCCTATCATTTCCGCCTTGAGTCGGGCCTCGTTTGACTCAACCATATCATTTGCGCCTTGAGTCAGGCTTGGTCTGACTTAACCAGATCGTTTTCGCCTCGAGTCGGGCCTCGTTTGACTTAACCATACTATTTGTGCCTCGAGTTGGGCCTCGTTTGACTCAACCATTTTATTTGTGCCTCGAGTTATGCCTTCTTTGACTCAGCCATATCATTTGCGCCTCGAGTCGAGCCTCGTTTCATTCAACCATATCATTTGTGCCATGAGTCGGGCCACGTTTGACTCACCGATATCGTTTGTGCCTCGAGTTATGCCTCGTTTGACTTAACCATATCATTTGTGCCTCGAGTCGGGCCACGTTTGACTCAATCATATCATCTGCGCCATGAGTTGCGCCTCCTTTGACACAACCATATCATTTGCGCCTCGAGTCGGGCCTTGTTTGACTCACCGATACCATTACTGCCTCGCATTGGGCCTAATTTGACGCAACCATATCATTTCTTCCTCCAGTCAGGCCTTGTTTGACTCAACCATATCATTTGCACCTCGAGGGAGGCCTTGTTTCACACACCGATACCATTTGTGCCACACGTTAGGCCTCATTTGACTCAACCAGATCATTTCTACCTCGAGTCAGGCCTTGTTTGACTCAACCATTTTACTTGCGCCATGTGTCGGGCCTTGTTTGACTCAACCATATCATTTCTGCCTCGAGTCATGCCTCGTTTGACTCACCGATACCATTTGTGCATCGAGTTGGTCCTCGTTTGACTCAACCATATCATTTACGTCTCGAGTCAGGCCTCGTTTCCCTCAATCATTTATTTGCGCCTCGAGTCGGTCCTCGTTTGACTCAACCATATCATTTACGAACCAAGTCATTCCTCGTTTGACTCAACCAGATCATTTCTGCCTCGAGTCAGGCCTTGTTTGACTCAACCATATTATTTGCACCACGTGTTGGGCCTTGTTTGACTCAACCATATCATTTCTACCTTGAGTCATGCCTCGTTTGACTCACCGATACCATTTGTGCCTCGAGTTGGTCCTCGTTTGACTCAACCATATCATTTGCGTCTCGAGTCAGGCCTCGTTTCCCTCAACTATTTATTTGCGCCTCGAGTCGGTCCTCGTTTGACTCAATCATATCATTTACGAACCAAGTCAGTCCTTGTTTGACTCAACCATATTATTTGCGCCTCATGTCGGGCCTTGTTTGACTGAACCATATCATTTCTGCCTCGAGTCATGCCTCGTTTGACTCACCAATACCATTTTTGCCTTGCATTGGGCCTCGTTTGACGCAACCATATCATTTCTGCATTGAGTCAGGCCTTGTTTGACTCAACCATATCATTTGCACCTCGAGGGAGGCCTTGTTTGACACACCGATACCATTTGTGCCTCGCGTTAGGCCTCGTTTGACTCAACCAGATCATTTCTGCCTCGAGTCAGGCCTTGTTTGACTCAACCATATTATTTGCGCCATGTGTCGGGCCTTGTTTGACTCAACCATATCATTTCTGCCTCGAGTGATGCCTCGTTTGACTCACCGATACCATTTATGCCTCGAGTTGGTCCTCGTTTGACTCAACCATATCATTTGCATCTCGAGTCAGGCCTCGTTTCCCTCAACCATTTATTTGCGCCTCGAGTCGGTCCTCGTTTGACTCAACCATATCATTTACGAACCAAGTCAGTCCTCGTTTGACGCAACCATATCATTTCTGCCTTGAGTCAGGCCTTGTTTGACTCAACCATATCATTTGCACCTCGAGGGAGGCCTTGTTTGACACACCGATACCATTTGTGCCTCGCGTTAGTCCTCGTTTGACTCAACTAGATCATTTCTGCCTCGAGTCAGGCCTTGTTTGACTCAACCATTTTATTTGCGCCATGTGTCGGGCCTTGTTTGACTCAACCATATCATTTCTGCCTCGAGTCATGCCTCATTTGACTCACCGATACCATTTGTGCCTCGAGTTGGTCCTCGTTTGACTCAACCATATCATTTGCGTCTCGAGTCAGGCCTCGTTTCCCTCAACCATTTATTTGCGCCTCGAGTCGGTCCTCATTTGACTCAACCATATCATTTACGAACCAAGTCAGTCCTCGTTTGACTCAACCATATTATTTGTGCCTCGTGTCGGGCCTCGTTTGACTGAACCATATCATTTCTGCCTCGAGTCATGCCTCGTTTGACTCACCGATACCATTTGTGCCTCGAGTTAGGCCTCGTTTGACTCAACCATATCAATTGCACCTCAATCAGGCCTCATTTGGCTCAACAATATCCTTTTTGCCTCGAGTCACGCCTCGCCTGAGTCAACCATATCATTTGCGCCTCTAGTCGGGCCTCGTTTGACTCACCGATAGCATTTGTGACTCGAGTTAGGCCTCGTTTGACTCAACCATTTTATTTGTGCCTCGAGTTATGCCTTCTTTGACTCAGCCATATCATTTGTGCCATGAGTCGGGCCTCGTTTCATTCAACCATATCGTTTGTGCCATGAGTTGGGCCTCGTTTGACTCACTGATGCCATTTGTGTCTCGAGTTATGCCTCGTTTGACTTAACCATATCATTTGTGCCTCGAGTCGGGCCATGTTTGACTCAACCATATCATTTGCGCCACGAGTTGTGCCTCGTTTGACTCAACCATATCATTTGCGCCTCGAGTCGGGACTTGTTTGACTCACCGATACCATTTGTGCCTTGCGTTGGGCCTCGTTTGACGCAACCATATCATTTCTTCCTCTAGCCAGGCCTTGTTTGACACAACCATATCAATTGCACCTCGAGGCAGGCCTTGTTTGACACCCCGATACCATTTGTGCCTCGCGTTAGGACTCGTTTGACTCAACCAGATCATTTCTGCCTCGAGTCAGGCCTTGTTTGACTCAACCATATTATTTGCACCACGTGGTGGGCCTTGTTTGACTCAACCATATCATTTCTACCTTGAGTCATGCCTCGTTTGACTCACCGATACCATTTGTGCCTCGAGTTGGTCCTCATTTGACTCAACCATATCATTGGCGTCTCGAGTCAGGCCTCGTTTCCCTCAACCATTTATTTGCGCCTCGAGTCGGTCCTCGTTTGACTCAACCATATCATTTACGAACCAAGTCAGTCCTTGTTTGACTCAACCATATTATTTGCGCCTCGTGTAGGGCCTTGTTTGACTGAACCATATCATTTCTGCCTCGAGTCATGCCTCGTTTGACTCACCAATACCATTTTTGCCTCGCATTGGGCCTCGTTTGACGCAACCATATCATTTCTGCCTTGAGTCAGGCCTTGTTTGACTCAACCATATCATTTGCACCTCGAGTCAGGCCTTGTTTGACTCAACCATTTTATTTGCGCCATGTGCCGGGCCTTGTTTGACTCAACCATATCATTTCTGCCTCGAGTCATGCCTCGTTTGACTCACCGATACCATTTGTGCCTCGAGTTGGTCCTCGTTTGACTCAACCATATCTTTTGCGTCTCGAGTCAGGCCTCGTTTCCCTCAACCATTTATTTGCACCTCGAGTTGGTCCTCGTTTGACTCAACCATATCATTTACGAACCAAGTCAGTCCTCGTTTGACTCAACCATATTATTTGCGCCTAGTGTCGGGCCTCGTTTGACTGAACCATATCATTTTTGCCTCGAGTCATGCCTCGTTTGACTCACCAATACCATTTTGGCCTTGCATTGGGCCTCGTTTGACGCAACCATATCATTTGTGCCTTGAGTCAGGCCTTGTTTGACTCAACCATATCATTTGCACCTCGAGGGAGGCCTTGTTTGACACACTGATACCATTTGTGCCTCGCGTTAGGCCTCGTTTGACTCAACCAGATAATTTCTGCCTCGAGCCAGGCCTTGTTTGACTCAACCATTTTATTTGCGCCATGTGTCGGGCCTTTTTTGACTCAACCATATCATTTCTGCCCCGAGTCATGCCTTGTTTGACTCACCGATACCATTTGTGCCTCGAGTTGGTCCTCGTTTGACTCAACCATATCATTTACGTCTCGAGTCAGGCCTCGTTTCCCTCAACCATTTATTTGCGCCTCGAGTCGGTCCTCGTTTGACTCAACCATATCATTTACGAACCAAGTCAGTCCTCGTTTGACTCAACCATATCATTTGCGCCTCAAGTTGGGCCTCGTTTGACTCAACCATATCATTTGTGTCTCAAGTCATGCCTTGTTTGACTCAACCATATCATTTGCACCTTGAGTCAGGCCTTCTTTGCCTCACCCATATCATTTGTGCCTTGAGGCAGGCCTGGTTTGACTCAACGATATCATTTGTTCCTCGAGTTAGGCCTCGTTTGACTCAACCATATCATTTCTGCCTCGAGTCGGGCCTCGTTTGACTCACTGATACCATTTGTACCTCGCGTTAGGCCTCGTTTGACTCACCATATCATTTCTGCCTCGAGTCCAGCCTTGTTTGACTCAACCATATTATTTGCGCCTCGTGTCAGGCCTCGTTTGACTCAACCATATCATTTCTGCCTCGAGTCGGTCCTCGTTTGACTCAACCATATCATTTACGAATCAAGTCAGGCCTTATTTGACTCAACCATATCATTTGCGCCTCGAGTCGGGCCTCGTTTGACTCAACCATATCATTTGTGTCTCGAGTCATGCCTTGTTTGACTCGACCATATCATTTGCACCTTGAGTCAGGCCTTCTTTACCTCAACCATATCATTTGTGCCTTGAGGTGAACCTGGTTTAACTCAACGATATCTTTTGTTCCTCGAGTTGGGCCTTGTTTGACTCAACCATATCATTTCTGCCTCGAGTCAGGCCTTGTTTGACTCACCGATACCATTTGTGCCTCGAGTTAGGCCTCGTTTGACTCAACCATATCAATTGCACCTCAATCAGGACTCGTTTGGCTCAACCATATCCTTTCTGCCTCGAGTCACACCTCGCATGAGTCAACCATATCATTTGCGCCTCTAGTCGGTCCTCGTTTGACTCACCGATAGCATTTGTGCCTCGAGTTAGGCCTTGTTTGACTCAACCATTTTATTTGTGCCTCGAGTTATGCCTTCTTTGACTCAGCCATATCAATTGCGCCACGAGTCGGGCCTCGTTTCATTCAACCATATCATTTGTGCCTTGAGTCAGGCCTCGTTTGACTCACCAATACCATTTTTGCCTTGCATTGGGCCTCATTTGACGCAACCATATCATTTCTGCCTTGAGTCAGGCCTTGTTTGACTCAACCATATCATTTGCACCTCGAGGCAGGCCTTGTTTGACACACCGATACCATTTGTGCCTCGCGTTAGGCCTCGTTTGACTCAACCAGATCATTTCTACCTCGAGTCAGGCCTTGTTTGACTCAACCATTTTATTTGCGCCATGTGTCGGGCCTTGTTTGACTCAACCATATCATTTCTGCCTCGAGTCATGCCTCGTTTGACTCACCGATACCATTTGTGCCTCGAGTTGGTCCTCGTTTGACTCAACTATATCATTTGCGTCTCGAGTCAGGCCTCGTTTCCCTCAACCATTTATTTGCGCCTCGAGTCGGTCCTCGTTTGACTCAACCATATCATTTACGAACCAAGTCAGTCCTCGTTTGACTCAACCATATCATTTGCGCCTCGAGTCGGGCCTCGTTTGACTCAACCATATCATTTGTGTCTCAAGTCATGCCTTGTTTGACTCAACCATATCATTTGCACCTTGAGTCAGGCCTTCTTTGCCTCACCCATATCATTTGTGCCTTGAGGCGGGCCTGGTTTGACTCAACGATATCATTTCTTCCTCGAGTTAGGCCTCGTTTGACTCAACCATATCATTTCTGCCTCGAGTCGGGCCTCGTTTGACTCACTGATACCATTTGTACCTCGCGTTAGGCCTCGTTTGACTCACCATATCATTTCTGCCTTGAGTCCAGCCTTGTTTGACTCAACCATATTATTTGCGCCTCGTGTCAAGCCTCGTTTGACTCAACCATATCATTTCTGTCTCGAGTCGGTCCTCGTTTGACTCAACCATATCATTTACGAATCAAGTCAGGCCTTATTTGACTCAACCATATCATTTGCGCCTCGAGTCGGGCCTCGTTTGACTCAACCATATCATTTGTGTCTCGAGTCATGCCTTGTTTGACTCAACCATATCATTTGCACCTTGAGTCAGGCCTTCTTTACCTCAACCATATCATTTGTGCCTTGAGGCGAACCTGGTTTAACTCAACGATATCTTTTGTTCCTCGAGTTGGGCCTTGTTTGACTCAACCATATCATTTCTGCCTCGAGTCAGGCCTCGTTTGACTCACCGATGCCATTTGTGCCTCGAGTTAGGCCTCGTTTGACTCAACCATATCAATTGCACCTCAATCAGGCCTCGTTTGGCTCAACCATATCCTTTCTGCCTCGAGTCACGCCTCGCATGAGTCAACCATATCATTTGCGCCTCTAGTCGGTCCTTGTTTGACTCACCGATAGCATTTGTGCCTCGAGTTAGGCCTCGTTTGACTCAACCATTTTATTTGTGCCTCGAGTTATGCCTTCTTTGACTCAGCCATATCAATTGCGCCACGAGTCAGGCCTCGTTTCATTCAACCATATCATTTGTGCCTTGAGTCAGGCCTCGTTTGACTCACCAATACCATTTTTGCCTTGCATTGGGCCTTGTTTGACGCAACCATATCATTTCTGCCTTGAGTCAGGCCTTGTTTGACTCAACCATATCATTTGCACCTCGAGGCAGGCCTTGTTTGACACACCGATACCATTTGTGCCTCGCGTTAGGCCTCGTTTGACTCAACCAGATCATTTCTACCTCGAGTTAGGCCTTGTTTGACTCAACCATTTTATTTGCGCCATGTGTCGGGCCTTGTTTGACTCAATCATATCATTTCTGCCTCGAGTCATGCCTCGTTTGACTCACCGATACCATTTGTGCCTCGAGTTGGTCCTCGTTTGACTCAACCATATCATTTGCGTCTCGAGTCAGGCCTCGTTTCCCTCAACAATTTATTTGCGCCTCGAGTCGGTCCTCGTTTGACTCAACCATATCATTTACGAACCAAGTCAGTCCACGTTTGACTCAACCATATCATTTGCGCCTCGAGTCGGGCCTCGTTTGACTCAACCATATCATTTGTGTCTCAAGTCATGCCTTGTTTGACTCAACCATATCATTTGCACCTTGAGTCAGGCCTTCTTTGCCTCACCCATATCATTTGTGCCTTGAGGCGGGCCTGGTTTGACTCAACGATATCATTTGTTCCTCGAGTTAGGCCTCGTTTGACTCAACCATATCATTTCTGCCTTGAGTCGGGCCTCGTTTGACTCACTGATACCATTTGTACCTCGCGTTAGGCCTCGTTTGACTCACCATATCATTTCTGCCTTGAGTCCAGCCTTGTTTGACTCAACCATATTATTTGCGCCTCGTGTCAGGCCTCGTTTGACTCAACCATATCATTTCTGTCCCGAGTCGGTCCTCGTTTGACTCAACCATATCATTTACGAATCAAGTCAGGCCTTATTTGACTCAACCATATCATTTGCGCCTCGAGTCGGGCCTCGTTTGACTCAACCATATCATTTGTGTCTCGAGTCATGCCTTGTTTGACTCAACCATATCATTTGCACCTTGAGTCAGGCCTTCTTTACCTCAACCATATCATTTGTGCCTTGAGGCGAACCTGGTTTAACTCAACGATATCTTTTGTTCCTCGAGTTGGGCCTTGTTTGACTCAACCATATCATTTCTGCCTCGAGTCAGGCCTCGTTTGACTCACCGATACCATTTGTGCCTCGAGTTAGGCCTCGTTTGACTCAACCATATCAATTGCACCTCAATCAGGCCTCGTTTGGCTCAACCATATCCTTTCTGCCTCGAGTCACGCCTCGCATGAGTCAACCATATCATTTGCGCCTCTAGTCGGTCCTTGTTTGACTCACCGATAGCATTTGTGCCTCGAGTTAGGCCTCGTTTGACTCAACCATTTTATTTGTGCCTCGAGTTATGCCTTCTTTGACTCAGCCATATCAATTGTGCCACGAGTCGGGCCTCGTTTCATTCAACCATATCATTTGTGCCTTGAGTCAGGCCTCGTTTGACTCACCAAAACCATTTTTGCCTTGCATTGGGCCTCGTTTGACGCAACCATATCATTTCTGCCTTGAGTCAGGCCTTGTTTGACTCAACCATATCATTTGCACCTCGAGGCAGGCCTTGTTTGACACACCGATACCATTTGTGCCTCGCGTTAGGCCTCGTTTGACTCAACCAGATCATTTCTACCTCGAGTTAGGCCTTGTTTGACTCAACCATTTTATTTGTGCCATGTGTCGGGCCTTGTTTGACTCAATCATATCATTTCTGCCTCGAGTCATGCCTCGTTTGACTCACCGATACCATTTGTGCCTCGAGTTGGTCCTCGTTTGACTCAACCATATCATTTGCGTCTTGAGTCAGGCCTCGTTTCCCTCAACAATTTATTTGCGCCTCGAGTCGGTCCCCGTTTGACTCAACCATATCATTTACGAACCAAGTCAGTCCTCGTTTGACTCAACCATATTATTTGCGCCTCGTGTCGGGCCTCGTTTGACTGAACCATATCATTTCTGCCTCGAGTTATGCCTCGTTTGACTCACCAATACCATTTTGGCCTTGCATTGGGCCTCGTTTGACGCAACCATATCATTTGTGCCTTGAGTCAGGCCTTGTTTGACTCAACCATATCATTTGCACCTCGAGGGAGGCCTTGTTTGACACACTGATACCATTTGTGCCTCGCGTTAGGCCTCATTTGACTCAACCAGATCATTTCTGCCTCGAGCCAGGCCTTGTTTGACTCAACCATTTTATTTGCGCCATGTGTCGGGCCTTGTTTGACTCAACCATATCATTTCTGCCTCGAGTCATGCCTCGTTTGACTCACCGATACCATTTGTGCCTCGAGTTGGTCCTCGTTTGACTCAACCATATCATTTACGTCTCGAGTCAGGCCTCGTTTCCCTCAACCATTTATTTGCGCCTCGAGTCGGTCCTCGTTTGACTCAACCATATCATTTACGAACTAAGTCAGTCCTCGTTTGACTCTACCATATCATTTGCGCCTCGAGTCGGGCCTCATTTAACTCAACCATATCATTTGTGTCTCAAGTCATGCCTTGTTTGACTCAACCATATCATTTGCACCTTGAGTCAGGCCTTCTTTGCCTCACCCATATCATTTGTGCCTTGAGGCGGGCCTGGTTTGACACAAGGATATCATTTGTTCCTCGAGTTGGGCCTCGTTTGACTCAACCATATCATTTCTGCCTCGAGTCGGGCCTCGTTTGACTCACTGATACCATTTGTACCTCGCGTTAGGCCTCGTTTGACTCACCATATCATTTCTGCCTCGAGTCCAGCCTTGTTTGACTCAACCATATTATTTGCGCCTCGTGTCAGGCCTTGTTTGACTCAACCATATCATTTCTGCCTCGAGTCGGTCCCCGTTTGACTCAACCATATCATTTACGAATCAAGTCAGGCCTTATTTGACTCAACCATATCATTTGCGGCTCGAGTCGGGCCTCGTTTGACTCAACCATATCATTTGTGTCTCGAGTCATGTCTCGTTTCACTCAACCATATCATTTGCACCTTGAGTCAGGCCTTC
This sequence comes from Dicorynia guianensis, assembly GCA_037013595.1. NCBI lineage: Eukaryota > Viridiplantae > Streptophyta > Magnoliopsida > Fabales > Fabaceae > Dicorynia > Dicorynia guianensis. The sequence goes on from JASUAB010000015.1 coordinate 11,823,558, forward strand.
TTTACCTCAACCATATCATTTGTGCCTTGAGGCGGACCTGGTTTAACTCAACGATATCATTTGTTCCTCGAGTTGGGCCTTGTTTAACTCAACCTTATCATTTCTGCCTCGAGTCAGGCCTCGTTTGACTCACCGATACCATTTGTGCCTAGAGTTAGGCCTCGTTTGACTCAACCATATCAATTGCACCTCAATCAGACCTCGTTTGGCTCAACCATATGATTTCTGCCTCGAGTCACGCCTCGTCTGAGTCAACCATATCATTTGCGCCTCTAGTCGGGCCTCGTTTGACTCACCGATAGCATTTGTGCCTCGAGTTAGGCCTTGTTTGACTCAACCATTTTATTTGTGCCTCGAGTTATGCCTTCTTTGACTCAGCCATATCATTTGCGCCTCGAGTCGGGCCTCGTTTCATTCAACCATATCATTTGTGCCATGAGTTGGGCCTCGTTTGACTCACTGATGCCATTTGTGTCTCGAGTTATGCCTCGTTTGACTTAACCATATCATTTGTGCCTCGAGTCGGGCCATGTTTGACTCAACCATATCATTTGCGCCACGAGTTGTGCCTCGTTTGACTCAACCATATCATTTGCCCTCGAGTCGGGACTTGTTTGACTCACCGATACCATTTGTGCCTTGCGTTGGGCCTCGTTTGACGCAACCATATCATTTCTTCCTCCAGTCAGGCCTTGTTTGACTCAACCATATCATTTGCACCTCGAGGCAGGCCTTGTTTGACACACCGATACCATTTGTGGCTCGCGTTAGGAATCGTTTGACTCAACCAGATCATTTCTGCCTCGAGTCAGGCCTTGTTTGACTCAACCATATTATTTGCACCACGTGTCGGGCCATGTTTGACTCAACCATATCATTTCTACCATGAGTCATGCCTCGTTTGACTCATCGATACCATTTGTGCCTCGAGTTAGTCCTCGTTTGACTCAACCATATCATTTGCGTCTCGAGTCAGTCCTCATTTGACTCAACCATATCATTTACGAACCAAGTCAGGCCTCGTTTGACTCAACCATATCATTTGCGCCTCGAGTCGGGCCTCGTTTGATTCAGCCATATCATTTGTTTCTCAAGTCATGCCTCGTTTGACTCAACCATATAATTTGCACCTTGAGTCAGGCCTTCTTTGCCTCATCCATATCATTTGTGCCATGAGGCGGGCCTGGTTTAACTCAATGATATCATTTGTTCCTCGAGTTGGGCCTCGTTTGACTCAACCATATCATTTCTGCCTTGAGTCAAGCCTCGCTTGACTCACCGATACCATTTGTGCCTCGAGTTAGGCCTCGTTTGACTCAACCATATCAATTGCACCTCAATCAGGCCTCGTTTGGCTCAACCATATCATTTCTGCCTCGAGTCACGCCTCGCTTGAGTCAACCATATCATTTGCGCCTCTAGTCGGGCCTCGTTTGACTCACTGATAGCATTTGTGCCTCGAGTTAGGCCTCGTTTGACTCAACCATTTTATTTGTGCCTCGAGTTATGCCTTCTTTGACTCAGCCATATCATTTGTGCCTTGAGTCGGGCCTCGTTTCATTCAACCATATCATTTGCGCCATGAGTCGGGCCTCGTTTGACTCACCGATACCATTTGTGCCTCGAGTTACGCCTCGTTTGACTCAACCATATCATTTGTGCCTCGAGTCGGGCCACATTTGACTTAACCATATCATTTCCGCCACGAGTTGTGCCTTGTTTGACTCAACCATATCATTTCTGCCTCGAGTCAGGCCTCGTTTGACTCACTGATACCATTTGTGCCTCGAGTTAGGCCTCGTTTGACTCAACCATATCAATTGCACATCGAGTCACGCCTCGTTTGGCCCAACCATATCATTTTTGCCTCGAGTCACGCCTCGTTTGAGTCAACCATATCATTTGCGCCTCTAGTCGGGCCTCGTTCGACTCACCGATAGCATTTGTGCCTCGAGTTGGGCCTCGTTTGACTCAACCATATCCTTTGTGCCTCGAATTAGGCCTTCTTAGACTCAACCCTATCATTTGCGCCTCTAGTCGAGCCTCGTTTGACTCAACCATATCATTTGCGCCTTGAGTCGGGCTTGGTCTGACTTAACCATATTGTTTTTGCCTCGAGTCGGGCCTCATTTGACTCATCGATAACATTTGTGCCTCGAGTTATGCCTTCTTTGACTCAGCCATATCACTTGCGCCTCGAGTCGAGCCTCGTTTCATTAAACCATATCATTTGCACCATGGGTCGGGCCTCGTTTGACTCACCGATACTGTTTGTACCTCGAGTTACGCCTCGTTTGACTTAACCATATCATTTGTGCCTCGAGTCGGGCCACGTTTGACTCAACCATATCATTTGTGCCATGAGTTGTGCCTCGTTTGACTTAACCATATCATTTGCACCTCGAGTCGGGCCTTGTTTGACTCACTGATACCATTTGTTCCTCGCGTTGGGCCTCGTTTGACGCAACCATATCATTTCTTCCTCCAGTCAGGCCTTGTTTGACTCAACCATATCATTTGCACCTCGAGGCAGGCCTTGTTTGACACACCGATACCATTTGTGCCTCGTGTTAGGCCTCGTTTGACTCAACCAGATCGTTTCTGCCTCGAGTCAGGCCTTGTTTGACCCAACCATATTATTTGCGCCACGTGTCGGGCCTTGTTTGACTCAACCATATCATTTCTGCCTCAAGTCATGCCTCGTTTGACTCACCGATACCATTTGTGCCTCAAGTTGGTCCTCGTTTGACTCAACCATATCATTTGCGTCTCGAGTCAGGCCTCGTTTCCCTTAACCATTTATTTGCGCCTCGAGTTGGTCCTCGTTTGACTCAACCATATCATTTACGAACCAAGTCAGGCCTCGTTTGAGTCAACCATATCATTTGCGCCTCGAGTCGGGCCTCGTTTGACTCAACCATATCATTTGTGTCTCAAGTCATGCCTCGTTTGACTCAACCATATCATTTGCACCTTGAGTTAGGCCTTCTTTGCCTCAACCATATTATTTGTGCCTTGAGGCGGGCCTGGTTTAACTCAACGATATCATTTGTTCCTCGAGTTGGGCCTCGTTTGACTCAACCATATCATTTCTACCTCGAGTCAGGCCTTGTTTGACTCACCGATACCATTTGTGCCTCGAGTTAGGCCTCGTTTGACTCAACCACATCAATTGCACCTCAATCAGGCCTCGTTTGGCTCAATCAAATCATTTCTGCCTCGAGTCATGCCTCGCTTGAGTCAACCATATCATTTGCGCCTCTAGTCGAGCCTCGTTTGACTCACCGATAGCATTTGTGCCTCGAGTTAGGCCTCGTTTGACTCAACCATTTTATTTGTGCCTCAAGTTATACCTTCTTTGACTCAGCCATATCATTTGCGCCTCGAGTCACGCCTCGTTTCAATCAACCATATCATTTGTGCCATGAGTCGGGCCTCGTTTGACTCACTGATACCGTTTGTGCCTCGAGTTACGCCTCGTTTGATTTAACCATATCATTTGTGCCTCGAGTCGGGCCACGTTTGACTCTACCATATCATTTGCGCCACGAGTTGTGCCTCGTTTGACTCAACCATATCATTTGCGCCTCGACTCAGGACTTGTTTGACTCACCGATACCATTTGTGCCTCGCATTGGGCCTCGTTTAATGCAACCATATCATTTCTTCCTCCAGTCAGGCCTTGTTTGACTCAACCATATCATTTGCGCCTCAAGGCAGGCCTTGTTTGACACACCGATACATTTGTGCCTCGCGTTAGGCCTCGTTTGACTCAACCAGATCATTTCTTCCTCGAGTCAGGCCTTGTTTGACTCAACCATATTATTTGCGCCACGTGTCGGGCCTTGTTTGACTCAACCATATCATTTCTGCCTCGAGTCATGCCTCGTTTGACTCACCGATACCATTTGTGCCTCGAGTTGGTCCTCGTTTGACTCAACCATATCATTTGCGTCTCGACTCAGGCCTCGTTTCCCTCAACCATTTATTTGTGCGTCGAGTTGGTCCTCGTTTGACTCAACCATATCATTTACGAACCAAGTCAGGCCTCGTTTGACTTAACCATATCATTTGCGCCTCAAGTCGGGCCTCGTTTGACTCAACCATATCATTTGTGTCTCAAGTCATGCCTCGTTTGACTCAACCATATCATTTGCACCTTGAGTCAGGCCTTTTTTGCCTTAACCATATCATTTATGCCATGAGGCGGGCCTGGTTTAACTCAACGATATCATTTGTTCCTCGAGTTGGGCCTCGTTTGACTCAACCATATCATTTCTGCCTCGAGTCAGGCCTCGTTTGACTCACCGATACCATTTGTGCCTCGAGTTAGGCCTTGTTTGACTCAACCATATCAATTGCACCTCATTCAGGCCTCGTTTGGCTCAACCATATCATTTCTGCCTCGTGTCACGCCTCGATTGAGTCAACCATATCATTTGCGCCTCAAGTCGGGCCTCGTTTGACTCACCGATAGCATTTGTGCCTCGAGTTAGGCCTCGTTTGACTCAACCATTTTATTTGTGCTTCGAGTTATGCCTTCTTTGACTCAGCCATATCATTTGCGCCTCGAGTCGGGCCTCGTTTCATTCAACCATATCATTTGTGCCATGAGTCGGGCCTCGTTTGAGTCACTGATACCATTTGTGCCTCGAGTTAGGCCTCGTTTGACTCAACCATATCATTTCTGCCTCGAGTCAGGCCTTGTTTGACTCAACCATATTATTTGCGCCACGTGTCGGGCCTTGTTTGACTCAACCATATCATTTCTGCCTCGAGTCATGCCTCGTTTGACTCACCGATACCATTTGTGCCTCGAGTTGGTCCTCGTTTGACTCAACCATATCATTTGCGTCTCGACTCAGGCCTCGTTTCCCTCAACCATTTATTTGTGCGTCGAGTTGGTCCTCGTTTGACTCAACCATATCATTTACGAACCAAGTCAGGCCTCGTTTGACTTAACCATATCATTTGCGCCTCAAGTCGGGCCTCGTTTGACTCAACCATATCATTTGTGTCTCAAGTCATGCCTCGTTTGACTCAACCATATCATTTGCACCTTGAGTCAGGCCTTTTTTGCCTTAACCATATCATTTATGCCATGAGGCGGGCCTGGTTTAACTCAACGATATCATTTGTTCCTCGAGTTGGGCCTCGTTTGACTCAACCATATCATTTCTGCCTCGAGTCAGGCCTCGTTTGACTCACCGATACCATTTGTGCCTCGAGTTAGGCCTTGTTTGACTCAACCATATCAATTGCACCTCATTCAGGCCTCGTTTGGCTCAACCATATCATTTCTGCCTCGTGTCACGCCTCGATTGAGTCAACCATATCATTTGCGCCTCAAGTCGGGCCTCGTTTGACTCACCGATAGCATTTGTGCCTCGAGTTAGGCCTCGTTTGACTCAACCATTTTATTTGTGCTTCGAGTTATGCCTTCTTTGACTCAGCCATATCATTTGCGCCTCGAGTCGGGCCTCGTTTCATTCAACCATATCATTTGTGCCATGAGTCGGGCCTCGTTTGAGTCACTGATACCATTTGTGCCTCGAGTTAGGCCTCGTTTGACTCAACCATATCATTTCTGCCTCGAGTCAGGCCTTGTTTGACTCAACCATATTATTTGCGCCACGTGTCGGGCCTTGTTTGACTCAACCATATCATTTCTGCCTCGAGTCATGCCTCGTTTGACTCACCGATACCATTTGTGCCTCGAGTTGGTCCTCGTTTGACTCAACCATATCATTTGCGTCTCGACTCAGGCCTCGTTTCCCTCAACCATTTATTTGTGCGTCGAGTTGGTCCTCGTTTGACTCAACCATATCATTTACGAACCAAGTCAGGCCTCGTTTGACTTAACCATATCATTTGCGCCTCAAGTCGGGCCTCGTTTGACTCAACCATATCATTTGTGTCTCAAGTCATGCCTCGTTTGACTCAACCATATCATTTGCACCTTGAGTCAGGCCTTTTTTGCCTTAACCATATCATTTATGCCATGAGGCGGGCCTGGTTTAACTCAACGATATCATTTGTTCCTCGAGTTGGGCCTCGTTTGACTCAACCATATCATTTCTGCCTCGAGTCAGGCCTCGTTTGACTCACCGATACCATTTGTGCCTCGAGTTAGGCCTTGTTTGACTCAACCATATCAATTGCACCTCATTCAGGCCTCGTTTGGCTCAACCATATCATTTCTGCCTCGTGTCACGCCTCGATTGAGTCAACCATATCATTTGCGCCTCAAGTCGGGCCTCGTTTGACTCACCGATAGCATTTGTGCCTCGAGTTAGGCCTCGTTTGACTCAACCATTTTATTTGTGCTTCGAGTTATGCCTTCTTTGACTCAGCCATATCATTTGCGCCTCGAGTCGGGCCTCGTTTCATTCAACCATATCATTTGTGCCATGAGTCGGGCCTCGTTTGAGTCACTGATACCATTTGTGCCTCGAGTTAGGCCTCGTTTGACTCAACCATATCATTTCTGCCTCGAGTCAGGCCTTGTTTGACTCAACCATATTATTTGCGCCACGTGTCGGGCCTTGTTTGACTCAACCATATCATTTCTGCCTCGAGTCATGCCTCGTTTGACTCACCGATACCATTTGTGCCTCGAGTTGGTCCTCGTTTGACTCAACCATATCATTTGCGTCTCGACTCAGGCCTCGTTTCCCTCAACCATTTATTTGTGCGTCGAGTTGGTCCTCGTTTGACTCAACCATATCATTTACGAACCAAGTCAGGCCTCGTTTGACTTAACCATATCATTTGCGCCTCAAGTCGGGCCTCGTTTGACTCAACCATATCATTTGTGTCTCAAGTCATGCCTCGTTTGACTCAACCATATCATTTGCACCTTGAGTCAGGCCTTTTTTGCCTTAACCATATCATTTATGCCATGAGGCGGGCCTGGTTTAACTCAACGATATCATTTGTTCCTCGAGTTGGGCCTCGTTTGACTCAACCATATCATTTCTGCCTCGAGTCAGGCCTCGTTTGACTCACCGATACCATTTGTGCCTCGAGTTAGGCCTTGTTTGACTCAACCATATCAATTGCACCTCATTCAGGCCTCGTTTGGCTCAACCATATCATTTCTGCCTCGTGTCACGCCTCGATTGAGTCAACCATATCATTTGCGCCTCAAGTCGGGCCTCGTTTGACTCACCGATAGCATTTGTGCCTCGAGTTAGGCCTCGTTTGACTCAACCATTTTATTTGTGCTTCGAGTTATGCCTTCTTTGACTCAGCCATATCATTTGCGCCTCGAGTCGGGCCTCGTTTCATTCAACCATATCATTTGTGCCATGAGTCGGGCCTCGTTTGAGTCACTGATACCATTTGTGCCTCGAGTTAGGCCTCGTTTGACTCAACCATATCATTTCTGCCTCGAGTCAGGCCTTGTTTGACTCAACCATATTATTTACGCCACGTGTCGGGCCTTGTTTGACTCAACCATATCATTTCTGCCTCGAGTCATGCCTCGTTTGACTCACCGATACCATTTGTGCCTCGAGTTGGTCCTCGTTTGACTCAACCATATCATTTGCGTCTCGACTCAGGCCTCGTTTCCCTCAACCATTTATTTGTGCGTCGAGTTGGTCCTCGTTTGACTCAACCATATCATTTACGAACCAAGTCAGGCCTCGTTTGACTTAACCATATCATTTGCGCCTCAAGTCGGGCCTCGTTTGACTCAACCATATCATTTGTGTCTCAAGTCATGCCTCGTTTGACTCAACCATATCATTTGCACCTTGAGTCAGGCCTTTTTTGCCTTAACCATATCATTTATGCCATGAGGCGGGCCTGGTTTAACTCAACGATATCATTTGTTCCTCGAGTTGGGCCTCGTTTGACTCAACCATATCATTTCTGCCTCGAGTCAGGCCTCGTTTGACTCACCGATACCATTTGTGCCTCGAGTTAGGCCTTGTTTGACTCAACCATATCAATTGCACCTCATTCAGGCCTCGTTTGGCTCAACCATATCATTTCTGCCTCGTGTCACGCCTCGATTGAGTCAACCATATCATTTGCGCCTCAAGTCGGGCCTCGTTTGACTCACCGATAGCATTTGTGCCTCGAGTTAGGCCTCGTTTGACTCAACCATTTTATTTGTGCTTCGAGTTATGCCTTCTTTGACTCAGCCATATCATTTGCGCCTCGAGTCGGGCCTCGTTTCATTCAACCATATCATTTGTGCCATGAGTCGGGCCTCGTTTGAGTCACTGATACCATTTGTGCCTCGAGTTAGGCCTCGTTTGACTCAACCATATCATTTCTGCCTCGAGTCAGGCCTTGTTTGACTCAACCATATTATTTGCGCCACGTGTCGGGCCTTGTTTGACTCAACCATATCATTTCTGCCTCGAGTCATGCCTCGTTTGACTCACCGATACCATTTGTGCCTCGAGTTGGTCCTCGTTTGACTCAACCATATCATTTGCGTCTCGACTCAGGCCTCGTTTCCCTCAACCATTTATTTGTGCGTCGAGTTGGTCCTCGTTTGACTCAACCATATCATTTACGAACCAAGTCAGGCCTCGTTTGACTTAACCATATCATTTGCGCCTCAAGTCGGGCCTCGTTTGACTCAACCATATCATTTGTGTCTCAAGTCATGCCTCGTTTGACTCAACCATATCATTTGCACCTTGAGTCAGGCCTTTTTTGCCTTAACCATATCATTTATGCCATGAGGCGGGCCTGGTTTAACTCAACGATATCATTTGTTCCTCGAGTTGGGCCTCGTTTGACTCAACCATATCATTTCTGCCTCGAGTCAGGCCTCGTTTGACTCACCGATACCATTTGTGCCTCGAGTTAGGCCTTGTTTGACTCAACCATATCAATTGCACCTCATTCAGGCCTCGTTTGGCTCAACCATATCATTTCTGCCTCGTGTCACGCCTCGATTGAGTCAACCATATCATTTGCGCCTCAAGTCGGGCCTCGTTTGACTCACCGATAGCATTTGTGCCTCGAGTTAGGCCTCGTTTGACTCAACCATTTTATTTGTGCTTCGAGTTATGCCTTCTTTGACTCAGCCATATCATTTGCGCCTCGAGTCGGGCCTCGTTTCATTCAACCATATCATTTGTGCCATGAGTCGGGCCTCGTTTGAGTCACTGATACCATTTGTGCCTCGAGTTAGGCCTCGTTTGACTCAACCATATCATTTCTGCCTCGAGTCAGGCCTTGTTTGACTCAACCATATTATTTGCGCCACGTGTCGGGCCTTGTTTGACTCAACCATATCATTTCTGCCTCGAGTCATGCCTCGTTTGACTCACCGATACCATTTGTGCCTCGAGTTGGTCCTCGTTTGACTCAACCATATCATTTGCGTCTCGACTCAGGCCTCGTTTCCCTCAACCATTTATTTGTGCGTCGAGTTGGTCCTCGTTTGACTCAACCATATCATTTACGAACCAAGTCAGGCCTCGTTTGACTTAACCATATCATTTGCGCCTCAAGTCGGGCCTCGTTTGACTCAACCATATCATTTGTGTCTCAAGTCATGCCTCGTTTGACTCAACCATATCATTTGCACCTTGAGTCAGGCCTTTTTTGCCTTAACCATATCATTTATGCCATGAGGCGGGCCTGGTTTAACTCAACGATATCATTTGTTCCTCGAGTTGGGCCTCGTTTGACTCAACCATATCATTTCTGCCTCGAGTCAGGCCTCGTTTGACTCACCGATACCATTTGTGCCTCGAGTTAGGCCTTGTTTGACTCAACCATATCAATTGCACCTCATTCAGGCCTCGTTTCATTCAACCATATCATTTGTGCCATGAGTCCGGCCTCGTTTGAGTCACTGATACCATTTGTGCCTCGAGTTAGGCCTCGTTTGACTCAACCATATCATTTCTGCCTCGAGTCGGGCCACGTTTGACTCAACCATATCATTTGCGCCACGAGTTGTGCCTCGTTTGACTCAACCATAGCATTTCTGCCTCGAGTCAAGCCTCGTTTGACTCACCGATACCATTTGTGCCTCGAGTTAGGCCTCGTTTGACTCAACCATATCTTTTCTGCCTCGAGTCATGCCATGTTTGAGTCAACCATATCATTTGCGCCTCTAGTCGGGCCTCGTTTGACTCACTGATAGCATTTGTGCCTCGAGTTGGGCCTCGTTTGACTCAATCATATCCTTTGTGCCTCGAGTTAGGCCTTCTTAGACTCAACCCTATCATTTGTGCCTCGAGTCGTGCCTCGTTTGACTAAACCATATCATTTGCGCCTTGAGTCGGGCTTGGTCAGACTTAACCATATCGTTTTCGCCTCGAGTCGGGCCTCATTTGACTCACCGGTAACATTTGTGCCTCGAGTTATGCCTTCTTTGACTCAGCCATATCATTTGCGCCTCGAGTCGGACCTCGTTTCATTCAACCATATCATTTGCGCCATGGGTCGGGCCTCGTTTGACTCACCGATACCGTTTGTGCCTCAAGTTACGCCTCGTTTGACTTAACCGTATCATTTGTGCCTCGAGTCGGGCTGCGTTTGACTCAACCATATCATTTGCGTCATGGGTTGTGCCTCGTTTGACTTAACCATATCATTTGCGCCTCGAGTCGAGCCTTGTTTGACTCACTGATACCATTTGTGCCTCGTGTTGGGCCTCGTTTGACGCAACCATATCATTTCTTCCTCCAGTCAGGCCTTGTTTGACTCAACCATATCATTTGCACCTCGAGGCAAGCCTTGTTTGACACACCGATACCATTTGTACCTCGCGTTAGGCCTCGTTTGACTCAACCAGATCATTTCTGCCTCGAGTCAAGCCTTGTTTGACTCAACCATATTATTTGCGCCACTTGTCTGGCCTTGTTTGACTCAACCATATCATTTTTGCCTCGAGTCATGCCTCGTTTGACTCACCGATACCATTTGTGCCTCGAGTTGGTCCTCGTTTGACTCAACCATATCATTTGCGTCTCGAGTCAGGCCTCGTTTACCTTAACCATTTATTTGCGCCTCGAGTCAGTCCTCGTTTGACTCAAGCATATCATTTACGAACCAAGTCAGGCCTCGTTTGACTCAACCATATCATTTGCGCCTCGAGTCGGGCCTCGTTTGACTCAACCATATCATTTGTGTCTCAAGTCATGCCTCGTTTGACTCAACCATATCATTTGCACCTTGAGTCAGGCCTTCTTTGCCTCAACCATATCATTTGTGCCTTGAGGCGGGCCTGGTTTGACTGAACAATATCATTTGTTCCTCGAGTTGGGCCTCGTTTGACTCAACCATATCATTTCTGCCTCGAGTTGGTCCGCATTTGACTCACCGATACCATTTGTACCTTGCGTTAGGCCTCGTTTGACTCAACCATATCATTTTTGCCTCGAGTCCAGCCTTGTTTGACTCAACCATATTATTTGCGCCTCATGTCAGGCCTCGTTTGACTCAACCATATCATTTCTGCCTCGAGTCATGCCTCGTTTGACTCATCGATACCATTTGTGTGTCACATTGGGCCTCGTTTGACGCAACCATATAATTTCTGCCTCCAATCAGGCCTTTTTGGACTCAACCATATCATTTGCGCCTCGAGGCGGGCCTTGTTTGACTCCCCGATACCATTTGTGCCTCGCGTTAGGCCTCGTTTGACTCAACCATATCATTTCTGCCTTGAGTTAGGCCTTGTTTGACTCAACCATATTATTTGCGCCTCGTGTTGGGCCTCATTTGACTCAACCATATCATTTCTGCCTCGAGTCATGCCTCGTTTGACTCACCGATACCATTTGTGCCTCGAGTCGGTCCTCGTTTGACTCAACCATATCATTTGCATCTCGAGTCAGGCCTCGTTTCCCTCAACCATTTATTTGTGCCTCGAGTCAGTCCTCGTTTGACTCAACCATATCATTTACGAACCAAGTTAGGCCTCGTTTGACACAACCATATCATTTGCGCCTCGAGTCGGGCCTCGTTTGACTCAACCATTTCATTTGTGTCTCGAGTCATGCCTCGTTTGACTCAACCATATCATTTGCACCTTGAGTCAGGCCTTCTTTGCCTCAACCATATCATTTGTGCATTGAGGCGGGCCTGGTTTAACTCAACGATATCATTTGTTCCTCAAGTTGGGCCTCGTTTGACTCAACCATATCATTTCTGCCTCGAGTCAGGCCTCGTTTGACTCACCGATACCATTTGTGCCTCGAGTTAGGCCTCGTTTGACTCAACCATATCAATTGCACCTCAATCAGGCCTCGTTTGGCTCAACCATATCATTTCTGCCTCGAGTCACGCCTCGCTTGAGTCAACCATATCATTTGCGTCTCTAGTCGGGCCTCGTTTGACTCACCGATAGCATTTGTGCCTCGAGTTAGGCCTTATTTGACTCAACCATTTTATTTGAGCCTCGAGTTATGCCTTCTTTGACTCAGCCATATCATTTGCGCCTCGAGTCAGGCCTCGTTTCATTCAACCATATCATTTGCGCCATGAGTCAGGCCTCGTTAGACTCACCGATACCATTTGTGCCTCGAGTTAGGCCTCGTTTGACTCAACCATATCATTTGTACCTCGAGTCGGGCCACGTTTGACTCAACCATATCATTTGCGCCACGAGTTGTGCCTCGTTTGACTCAACCATATCATTTCTGCCTCGAGTCAGGCCTCGTTTGACTCATCGATACCATTTGTGCCTCGAGTTAGGCCTTGTTTGACTCAACCATATCAATTGTACCTCGAGTTAGGCCTCGTTTTGCTCAACCATATCATTTCTTCCTTGAGTCACGCCTCTCTTGAGTCAACCATATCATTAGCGCCTCTAGTCGGGCCTCATTGGACTCATCGATAGCATTTAGGCCTAGAGTTGGGCCTCGTTTGACTCAACCATATCCTTTGTGCCTCGAGTTATGCCTTCTTTGACTCAGCCACATCATTTCCGCCTCGAGTCAGGCATCGTTTAACTTAACCATATCATTTGCGCCTTGAGTCGGGCTTGGTCTGACTTAACCATATCGTTTTTGCCTCGAGTCGGACCTCGTTTGACTCACCGATACCATTTGTGCCTCGAGTTGGGCCTTGTTTGACTCAACCATTTTAATTGTGGCTCGAGTCAGGCCTTCTTTGACTTAACCATATCATTTGCGCCTCGAGTCGGGCCTCGTTTCATTCAACCATATCATTTGCGCCATGAGTCGGGCCTCGTTTGACTCACCGATACCATTTGTGCCTCAAGTTGGGTCTCGTTCGACTCAACCATATCATTTGTTTCTCGAGTCAGGACTCGTTTGACTCAGCCATATAATTTGTGCCTCCAGTTAGGCCTTGTTTGACTCACCAATACCATTTGTGCCTCGCGTTGGGCCTCGTTTGATGCAACCATATCATTTCTGCCTCCAGACAATCCTCGTTTGACTCAACCATATCATTTGTGCCTCGATTCGGGCCATGTTTGACTCAACCATATCATTTGCGCCTCGAGTTATGCCTCGTTTGACTTAACCTTATCATTTGCGCCTCGAGTCGGGACTTGTTTGACTCAGCGATACCATTTGTGCCTCGCGTTGGGCCTCGTTTGATGCAACCATAACATTTCTGCCTCCAGTCAAGCCTTGTTTGACTCAACCATATCATTTGCGCCTCGAGGTGTGCCTTGTTTGACTCTCCGATACCATTTGTGCCTCACGTTAGGCCTCGTTTGACTTAACCAAATCATTTCTGCCTCGAGTCAGGCCTTGTTTGACTGAACCATATTATTTACGCCTCGTGTCGAGCCACGTTTGACTCAACCACATCATTTCTGCCTCGAGTCATGCCTCAATTGACTCACTGATACCATTTGTGCCTCGAGTTGGTCCTCGTTTGACTCAACCATATCATTTGCGTCTCGAGTCAGGCCTCGTTTCCCTCAACCATTTATTTGTGCCTTGAGTTGGGCCTCGTTTGGCTCAACCATATCATTTGCGAGTCAAGTCAGGCATCGTTTGACTCAACCATATCATTTGCGCCTCGAGTCGGGCATCGTTTGACTCAACCATATCATTTGTGCCTCGAGTCATGCCTCGTTTGACTCAACCATATCATTTGCACCTCGAGTCAGGCCTTCTTTGTCTCAACCATATCATTTGCGCCTTAAGTCGGGCCTGGTTTGACTCAATGATATCATGTGTTCCTCGAGTTAGGCCTCATTTGACTCAACCATATCATTTCTGTCTCGAGTCAGGCCTCGCTTCACTTATCGATACCATTTGTGCCTCGAGGTAGGCCTCGTTTGACTCAACCATATCAATTGTACCTGAGTCAAGCCTCGTTTGACTCATCGATAGCATTTGTGCCTCGAGTTGGGCCTTGTTTGACTCAACCATATCCTTTGTGCCTCGAGTTAGGCCTTCTTTGACTCAACCCTATCATTTACACCTCGAGTCAGGCCTCGTTTGACTCAACCATATAATTTGCGCCTTGAGTCGGGCCTGGTCTGACTTAACGATATCGTTTTCGCCTCTAATCGGGCCTCGTTTGACTTACCGATACCATTTGTGCCTCAAGTCACGCCTCGTTTGAGTCAACCATATCATTTGCGCCTCTAGTCGGGCCTCGTTTGACTCATCGATAGCATTTGTGCCTCGAGTTGGGCCTCGTTTGACTTAACCATATCCTTTGTGCCTCGAGTTATGCCTTCTTTGACTCAACCCTATCATTTACGCCTCGAGTCGGGCCTCGTTTGACTCAACCATATCATTTGCTCCTTGAGTCGGGCCTCGTTTGACTTAACCATATCATTTGTGTCTCGAGTCATGCCTTGTTTCACTCAACCATATCATTTGCACCTCGAGTCAGGCCTTTGCCTCAACCATATCATTTGTTCCTTGAGTTGGGCCTCATTTAACTCAACCATATCATTTCTGTCTCGAGTCAGGCCTCGTTTGACCCTCCGATACCATTTGTGCCTTGAGTTAGGCCTCATTTGACTCAACCATATCAATTGCACCTCGAGTCAGGCCTCGTTTGGCTCAACCATATCATTTCTGCCTTGAGTCATGCCTCGTTTGAGTCAACCATATCATTCGCGCCTCTAGTCAGGCCTCGTTTGACTCACCGATAGCATTTGTGCCTCGAGTTGGGCCTCGTTTAACTCAACCATATCCTTTGTGCCTCGAGTTAGGCCTTCTTTGACTCAATCCTATCATTTGCGCCTCGAGTCGGGCCTCGTTTGACTCAACCATATCATTTGTACCTTGAGTCGGGCGTGGTCTGACTTAATCATATTATTTTTGCCTCGAGTCGGGCCTGGTTTGACTCACCGATAATATTTGTGCCTCAAGTTGGTCCTTGTTTGACCCAACCATTTTATTTGTGCCTCGAGTTATGCCTTCTTTGACTCAGCCATACCATTTGCGCCTCAAGTTGGGCTCGTTTCATTCAACCATATCAGTTGCGCCATGAGTAGGGCCTAGTTAGGCCTCATTTGACTCAACCATATCATTTGTGCCTCGAGTCGGGCCACGTTTGACTCAACCATATCATTTGCGCCTCGAGTTGTGCCTTGTTTGACTCAACCATATCATTTTTGCCTCGAGTCGGGCCTTGTTTGACTCACTGATACCATTTGTGCCTCGCGTTGGGCCTCGTTTGACGCAACCATATCATTTCTGCCTCCAGTCAGGCCTTGTTTGACTCAACCATATCATTTGCACCTCGAGGCAGGCCTTGTTTGACACACCGATACCATTTGTGCCTCGCGTTAGGCCTCGTTTGACTCAACCAGATCTTTTCTGCCTCGAGTCAGGCCTTGTTTGACTCAACCATATTATTTGCGCCTCGTGTCGGGCCTCATTTGACTCAACCATATCAATTGCACCTCGAGTCAGGCCTCGTTTGGCTCAACCATATCATTTATGCCTCGAGTCATGCCTCGTTTGAGTCAACCATATCATTTGCGCCTCTAGTCAGGCCTCGTTTGACTCACCGATAGCATTTGTGCCTCGAGTTGGGCCTCGTTTGACTCAACCATATCCTTTGTGCCTTGAGTTAGGCCTTCTTTGACTCAACCCTATCATTTGCACCTCGAGTCAGGCATCGTTTGACTCAACTATATCATTTGCGCCTCGAGTTGTGGCTCGTTTGACTCAACCATATCCTTTCCGCCTCGAGTCGGGCCTTGTTTGACACACCGATACCATTTGTGCCTCGCGTTAGGCCTCGTTTGACTCAACCAGATCTTTTCTGCCTCGAGTCAGGCCTTGTTTGACTCAACCATATTATTTGCACCTCATGTCAAGCCTCGTTTGACTCAACCACATCATTTCTGCCTCGAGTCATGCCTTGTTTGACTCACCGATATCATTTGTGTCTCGAGTCAGGCCTCGTTCCCTCAACCATTTATTTACACCTCGAGTCGGTCCTCGTTTGACTCAACCATATCATTTGTGAATCAAGTCAGGCCTCGTTTGACTCAACCATGTCATTTGCGCCTCGAGTCGGGCCTCGTTTGACTCAACCATATCATTTGTGTCTCGAGTCATGCCTTGTTTGACTCAACCATATCATTTGCACCTTGAGTTAGGCCTTCTTTGCCTCAACCATATCATTTATGCCTTGAGTCGGGCCTGGTTTGACTCAACGATATCATTTATTCCTCGAGTGGGGCCTCGTTTGACTCACCGATACCATTTGTGCCTCGAGTTAGGCCTCGTTTGACTCAACCATATCAATTGCACCTCATGTTAGGCCTCGTTTGGCTCAACTATATCATTTCTGCCTCGAGTCATGCCTCGTTTGAGTCAACCATATCATTTGTGTCTCTAGTCGGTCCTCGTTTGACTCACCGATAGCATTTGTGCCTCGAGTTGGGCCTCGTTTGACTCAACCATTTTATTTGTGGCTTGAGTCAGGCCTTCTTTAACTCAACCATATCGTTTGCGCCTCGAGTCGGGCCTCATTTCATTCAACCATATCATTTGCGCCTTGAGTCAGGCCACGTTTGACTCAACGATACCATTTGTGCCTCGAGTTGGATCTCGTTTGACTCAACCATATCGTTTGTTTCTCGAGTCAGGACTCGTTTGACTCAGCCATATAATTTACGCCTCGAGTCGGGACTTGTTTGACTCACCGATACCATTTGTGCCTCGCGTTAGGCCTCGTTTGATGCAACCATATCATTTCTGCCTCCAGTCAAGCCTCGTTTGACTCAACCATATCATTTGTGCCTCGAGTCGGGCCACGTTTGACTCAACCATATCATTTGTGCCTCGACTTACGCCTCGTTTGACTCAACCATATCATTTGCGCCTCGAGTCGAGATTTGTTTGACTCACTGATACCATTTGTGCCTCGCGTTGGACCTCGTTTGATGCAACCATATCATTTCTGCCTCCAGTCAAGTCTCGTTTGACTCAACCATATCATTTGCGCCTCGAGTCGGGCCTCGTTTGACTTAACCATATCATTTGCGCCTCGAGTTGTGCCTCGTTTGACTCTACCATATCATTTTTGCCTCGAGTTGGGCCTTGTTTGACACACCGATACCATTTGTGACTCGCGTTAGGCCTCGTTTGACTCAACCAGATCTTTTCTGCCTCGAGTCAGGCCTTGTTTGACTCAACCATATTATTTGCGCCTCGTGTCGAGCCTCGTTTGACTCAACCATATCATTTCTGCCTCGAGTCATGCCTCGTTTGACTCACCGATACCATTTGTGCCTCGCATTGGGCCTCGTTTGACGCAACCATATCATTTCGGCCTTCAGTACAGTCTTGTTTGACTCAACCATATTATTTGCGCCTCGTGTCAGGCCTCGTTTGACTCAACCATATCATTTCTGCCTCGAGTCATGCCTCGTTTGACTCACCGATACCATTTGTGCCTCGAGTTGGTCCTCGTTTGACTCAACCATTGCATTTGCGTCTCGAGTCACGCCTCGTTTCCCTCAATCATTTATTTGCGCCTGGAGCCGGGCCTCGTTTGACTCAACCATAACATTTGCGAGTCAAGTCAGGCATTGTTTGACTTAACCATATCATTTGCCCCTCGAGTCCGGCCTCGTTTGACTCAACCATATCATTTGTGCCTCGAGTCATGCCTCATTTTACTCAACCATATTATTTGCGCCTCGAGTTAGGCCTTGTTTGACTCAACCATATCATTTGTGCCTCGAGTGGGGCCTAGTTTGACTCAACAATATCATTTGTTCCTCGAGTTGGGCCTTGTTTGACTCAACCATATCATTTCTGCCTCGAGTCAGGCCTTGTTTGACTCAACCATTTATTTGCGCCTTGAGTCGGGCCTCGTTTGACTCAACCATATCATTTGTGAATCAAGTCAGACATCGTTTGACTCAACCATCTCATTTGCGCCTCGAGTCGGGTTTCGTTTAACTCAACCATATCATTTGTGGCTCGAGTCATGCCTCGTTTGACCGACCATATCATTTGCGCATCGAGTCAGGCCTCGTTTGACTCAACCATATCATTTGCGAATCGAGTCGGGCCTGGTTTGACTCAACGATATCATTTGTTCCTCGAGCTGGGCCTCGTTTGACTCAACCATATCATTTCTGCCTTGAGTCAGGCCTCGTTTGACTCAACCATATCATTTGCGCCACGAGTCAAGCCTCGTTTGACTCACCAATACCATTTGTGCCTTGAGTTAGGCCTCGTTTGACTCAACCATATAATTTGTGCCTCGAGTCAGGACTCGTTTGAATCATCGATACCATTTGTGCCTTGAGTTGGGCCTCGTTTGACTCAGCCATATCATTTGTGCCTCGAGTCAGGCCTCGTTTGACTCAACCATATCATTTGTGCCTCGAGTCAGGCCTCGTTTGCCTCAACCATATCATTTCTGCCGAGTCATGCCTCATTTGACTCAACCATATCATTTGCGCCACGAGTCGGGCCTCGTTTGACTGACCGATACCATTTGTGCCTCGAGTTAAGCCTCGTTTGACTCAACCATATCATTTGTTCCTCAAGTCGGGCCATGTTTGACTCAACCAAATCATTTGCGCCTCGAGTTGTGCCTCGTTTGACTCAACAATATCATTTACGCCTCGAGTCGGGCCTTGTTTAACTCACCGATACCATTTGTGCCTCGCGTTGGGCCTCGTTTGATGCAACCATATCATTTTTGGCTCCGGTCTGGCCTTGTTTGACTCAACCATATCATTTGCACCTCGAGGCGGGCCTTGTTTGACGCACCGATACCATTAGTGCCTCAGGTTAGGCCTCGTTTGACTCAAGCAGATCATTTCTGCATCGAGTCAGGTCTTGTTTGACTCAACCATATTATTAGCGCCTCGTGTCGGGCCTCGTTTGACTCAACCATATCATTTCTGCCTCGAGTTATGCCTCGTTTGACTCACCGTACCATTTGTGCCTCGTATTGGGCCTCGTTTGATGCAACCATATCATTTCTGTCTCCAGTCAGGCCTTGTTTGACTCAACCATATCATTTGCGCCTCGAGGCGGGCCTTGTTTGACTCATCGATACCATTTGTGCCTCGCGTTAGGCCTCGTTTGACTCAACCATATCATTTCTGCCTTGAGTCAGGCCTTGTTTGACTCAACCATATTATTTGCGCCTCGTGTCAGGCCTTGTTTGACTCAACCATATCATTTCTGCCTCGAGTCATGCCTCGTTTGACTCCGATACCATTTGGGCCTCGAGTTGGTCCTCGTTTGACTCAACCATATCATTTGCATCTCGAGTCAGGCCTCGTTTCCTTCAACCTTTCATTTGCGCCTCGAGTCGGTCCTTGTTTGACTCAACCATATCATTTACGAATCAAGTCAGGCCTCGTTTGACTCAACCATATCATTTGCACCTCGAGTCGGGCCTCGTTTGACTCAACCATATCATTTGTGTCTCAAGTCATGCCTCGTTGGACTCAACCATATCATTTGCACCTTGTGTCAGGCCTTCTTTGCCTCAACCATATCATTTGTGCCTTGAGGCGGGCCTGGTTTGACTCAACAATATCATTTGTTCCTCGAGTTGGGCCTCATTTGACTCATCCATATCATTTCTGCCTCAAGTCGGGCCCCGTTTGACTCACCGATACCATTTGTACCTCGCGTTAGGCCTCGTTTGACTCAACTATATCATTTCTACCTCGAGTCTAGCCTTGTTTGACTCAACCATATTTGTGCCTCATGTTAGGGCTCGTTTGACTCAACCATATCATTTCTGCCTCGAGTCATGCCTCGTTTGACTCACCGATACCATTTGTGCCTCGTCGTTTGACTCAACCATTGCATTTGCGTCTCGAGTTAGGCCTCGTTTCCCTCAACCATTTATTTGCGCCTTGAGTCAGGCCTCGTTTGACTCAACCATATCATTTGCGAGTCAAGTCAGGCATCGTTTGACTCAACCATATCATTTTTACCTCCAGTCAATCCTTGTTTGACTCAACCATATCATTTGCGCCTCGAGGCGGGCCTTGTTTGACTCTCCGATACCATTTGTGCCTCACGTTAAACCTCGTTTGACTCAACCATATCATTTTTGCCTTAAGTCAGGCCTTGTTTGACTCAACTATATTATTTGCGCCTCGTGTCGAGCCACGTTTGACTCAACCATATCATTTCTGCCTCGAGTCATGCCTCGTTTGACTCACCGATACCATTTGTGCCTCGAGTTGGTCCTCTTTGACTGAACCATATCATTTGTATCTTGATTTAGGCCTCGTTTCCCTCAACCATTTATTTGCGCCTTGAGTCGGGCCTCGTTTGACTTAACCATACCATTTGCGAGCCAAGTCAGGCAACGTTTGACTCGACCATATCATTTGTGCCTCAAGTCATGCCTTGTTTCACTCAACCATATCATTTGCACCTCGAGTCAGGCCTTCTTTGCCTCAACCATATCATTTGCACCTTGAGTCGGGCCTGGTTTCACTCAATGATATCATTTGTTCCTCGAGTTAGGCCTCATTTGACTCAACCATATCATTTCTGTCTCGAGTCAGGCCTCGTTTGACTAACTGATACCATTTGTGCCTCGAGTGAGGCCTTGTTTGACTCAACCATATCAATTGCACCTCGAGTCAGGCCTCGTTTGGCTCAACCATATCATTTCTGCCTCGAGTCACGCCTCGTTTGAGTCAACCATATCATTTGCGCCGCTAGTCGGGCCTCGTTTGACTCACCGATAGCATTTGTGCATCGAGTTGAGCCTCGTTTGAATCAACCATATCCTTTGTGCCTCGAGTTAGGTCTTCTTTGACTCAACCCTATCATTTGCGCCTCGAGTCGGGCCTCATTTGACTCAACCATATCATTTGCGCCTCGAGTTGTGCCTCGTTTGACTCAACCATATCATTTCCGCCTCGAGTCAGGCCTTGTTTGACTTACCGATACCATTTGTGCCTCGCGTTGGGCCTCGTTTGATGCAACCATATCATTTCTGCCTCCAGTCGGGCCTTGTTTGACTCAACTATATCATTTGCACCTCGGGGCGGGCCTTGTTTGACACACCGATACGATTTGTGCCTCGTGTTAGGCCTCGTTTGACTCAACCAGATCATTTCTGCCTCGAGTTAGGCCTTGTTTGACTCAACCATATTATTTGCGCCTCGTGTCGTTCCTCGTTTGACTCAACCATATCATTTCTGCCTCGAGTCACGCCTCGTTTGACTCACCGATACCATTTGTGCCTCGCATTGGGCCTCGTTTGCGCAACCATATCATTTCTGCCTCGAGTCAGGCCTTGTATGACTCAACCATTTATTTACGCCTTGAGTCGGGCCTCATTTGACTCAACCATATCATTTGCGAACAAGTCAGGCATCCTTTAACTCAACCATATCATTTGCGCCTCGAGTTGGCTCTCGTTTGACTCAACCATATCATTTCTGCCTTGAGTCAGGCCTTGTTTAACTCAACCATTTATTTGCGCCTTGAGTTGGGCCTCGTTTGACTCAACCATATCATTTACGAATCAAGTCAGGCATCGTTTGACTCAACCATATCTTTTGCGCCTCGACTTGGGTCTCGTTTGACTCAACCATATCATTTGTGGCTCGAGTCTTGCCTTGTTTGACTCAACCATATCATTTGCATGTCGAGTCAGGCCTTCTTTGACTCAACCACATCATTTGTGCCTCGAGTCATGCCTCGTTTGACTCAACCATATCATTTGCGCGTCGAGCTAGGCCTTGTTTGACTCAACTATATCATTTGCGCCTCGAGTCGGGCCTAGTTTGACTCAACGATATCATTTGTTCCTCGAGTTGGGCCTCGTTTGGCTCAACCATATCATTTCTGCTTTGAGTCAGGCCTCGTTTGACTCATTCATATCATTTGCGCCTCGAGTCAAGCCTCGTTTGAGTCACCGATACCATTTGTGCCTTGAGTTAGGCCTCGTTTGACTCAACCATATCAATTGCACCTCTAGTCAGGCCTTGTTTGGCTCAGCCATATCATTTCTGCCTCGAGTCACGCCTCGTTTGAGTTAACCTTATCATTTGTGCCTCTAGTCGGTCGTCGTTTGACTCACGGATAGCATTTGTGCCTCGAGTTAGGCCTCGTTTGACTCAACCATATCCTTTGTGCCTCGAGTTAGTCCTTCTTTGACTCAACCCTATCATTTGCCCCTCGAGTTGGGCCTCGTTTGACTCAACCATATCATTTGCGCCTTGAGTCAGGCCTGGTCTGACTTAACCATATCGTTTTCGCCTCAGGTCGGGCCATGTTTGACTCACCGATAGCATTTGTGCCTCGAGTTGTGCCTTGTTTGACTCAACCATTTTATTTGTGCCTCGAGTCAGGCCTTCTTTGAATCAACCATATCATTTACGCCTTGACTCGGGCCTCATTTCATTCAACCATACCATTTGCACCATGAGTCGGGCCTCGTTTGACTCACCGATACCAATTGTGCCTCGAGTTAGGCCTCGTTTGACTCAACCATATCATTTGTGCCTCAAGTCGGGCCACATTTGACTCAACCATATCATTTGCGCCTCAAGTTATGCCTCGTTTGACTCAACCACATCATTTGCGCCTCGAGTCAGGCCTTGTTTGACTCACCGATACCATTTGTGCGTCACGTTAGGCCTCGTTTGATGCAACCATATCATTTCTGCCTCCAGTCAGCCCTTGTTTGACTCAACCATATCATTTGCACCTCGGGGCGGGCCTTGTTTGACACACCGAAACCATTTGTGCCACGTGTTAGGCCTCGTTTGACTCAACCAGATCATTTTTGCCTTGAGTCAGGCCTTGTTTGACTCAACCATATTATTTGCGCCTCGTGT
The DNA here is from genome assembly GCA_037013595.1 of Dicorynia guianensis. Taxonomy (NCBI): domain Eukaryota; kingdom Viridiplantae; phylum Streptophyta; class Magnoliopsida; order Fabales; family Fabaceae; genus Dicorynia; species Dicorynia guianensis. The sequence continues at coordinate 11,846,788 of JASUAB010000015.1, forward strand.
CAGGCCTCATTTGACTCAACCATATCATTTCTGCCTCGAGTCATGCCTCGTTTGACTCACCGATACCATTTCTGCCTCGAGTCAAGCCTTGTTTGACTCAACCATATCATTTGTGCCTCGAGTGGGGCCTAATTTGACTCAATGATATCATTTGTTCCTCAAGTTGTGCCTCGTTTGACTCAACCATATATTTTCTGCCTCGAGTCAGGCCTTGTTTGACTCAACCATTTATTTGCGCCTCGAGTCGGGCCTCGTTTGACTCAACCATATCATTTGCGAATCAAGTCAGGCATCGTTTGACTCAACCATATCATTTGCGCCTCGAGTCGGGTCTCGTTTGACTCAACCATATCATTTGTGGCTCGAGTCATGCCTCGTTTGACTCAACCATATCATTTGCACGTCGGGTCAGGCCTTGTTTGACTCAACCATATCATTTGTGGCTCGAGTCATGCCTCGTTTGACTCAACCATATCATTTGCGCATCGAGCCAGGCCTTGTTTGACTGAACCATATCATTTGCGCCTCGAGTCGGGCCTGGTTTGACTCAACGATATCATTTGTTCCTCGAGTTGGGCCTCATTTGACTCAACCATATAATTTCTGCCTGGAGTCAGGCCTCGTTTGACTCAACCATATCATTTATGCCTCGAGTCAAGCCTCGTTTGAGTCACCGATACCATGTGTGCCTCGAGTTAGGCCTCGTTTGACTCAACCAGATCAATTGCACCTCGAGTCAGGCCTCGTTTGGCTCAACCATATCATTTTCGCCTCGAGTCACACCTCGTTAGAGTCAACCATATCATTTGCGCCTCTAGTCGGGCCTCGTTTGGCTCACCGAAAGCATTTGTGCCTCGAGTTGGGCCTCGTTTGACTCAACCATATCCTTTGTGTCTCGAGTTAGGCCTTCTTTGACTCAACCCTATCATTTACGCCTCGAGTTGGGCCTCCTTTGACTCAACCATATCATTTGCGCCTTGAGTCAGGCCTAGTCTGACTTAACCATATCGTTTTCGCCTTGAGTCAAGCCTTGTTTGACTCACCGATAGCATTTGTGCCTCGAGTTGCGCCTCATTTGACTCAACCATTTTATTTGTGCCTCGAGTCAGGCCTTCTTTGACTCAACCATATCATTTTTGCCTCGAGTCGGGCCTCGTTTCATTCAACCATATCATTTGCGCCATGAGGCGGGCCTCGTTTGACTCACCGATACCATTTGTGCCTCAAGTTAGGCCTCATTTGACTCACCCATATCATTTGTGCCTCAAGTCGGGCCATGTTTGACTCAACCATATCATTTGCGCCACTAGTTATTCCTCGTTTGACTCAACCATATCATTTGCGCCTCGAGCCGGGCCTTGTTTGATTCACCGATACAATTTGTGCCTCGCGTTGGGCCTCGTTTGATGCAACCATATCATTTCTGCCTCCAATCAGGCCTTGTTTGACTCAACCATATCATTTGCACCTCGAGGTGAGCCTTGTTTGACACACCGATACCATTTGTGCCACGCGTTAGGCCTCGTTTGACTCAACCATATCATTTCTGCCTTGAGTCAGGCCTTGCTTGACTCAACCATATTATTTACGCCTCGTGTCGGGCCTCGTTTGACTCAACCATATCATTTCTGTCTCGAGTCATGCCTCGTTTGACTCACCAATAACATTTGTGCCTCGAGTTAGTCCTCGTTTGAGTCAACCATATCATTTGCATCTCGAGTCTGGCCTCGTTTCCCTCAACCATTTATTTGCGCCTTGAGTCGGGCTTTGTTTGACTCAACCATATCATTTGCGAGTCAAGTCAGGCATCGTTTGACTTAACCATTTTATTTGCGCCTCGAGTTGGGCGTCATTTTACTCAACCATATCATTTGTGCTTCGAGTCATACCTCGTTTGACTCAGCCATATTATTTGCGCCTCGAGTCAGGCCTTGTTTGACTCAACCATATCATTTGTGCCTCGAGTGGGGCCTAGTTTGACTCAACGATATCATTTATTCGATGAGTTGGGCCTCGTTTGACTCAACCATATCATTTCTACCTCGAGTCAGGCCTTGTTTGACTCAACCATTTATTTGTGCCTCGAGTTGGGCCTCGTTTGACTCAACCATATCATTTGCAAATCAAGTCAAGCATTGTTTGACTCAACCATATCATTTGCGCCTTGAGTCGGGTCTCGTTTGACTCAACCACATCATTTGTGCCTCGAGTCATTCCTCGTTTGACTCAACCATATCGTTTGCGCATCGAGTCGGGCCATCTTTGACTTAACCATATCATTTGTGCCTCGAGTCGGGCCTGGTTTGACTCAACGATATCATTTGTTCCTCGAGTTGGGCCTCGTTTGCCTCAACCATATCATTTCTGCCTTGAGTTAGGCCTCATTTGACTCAACCATATCATTTGCACCTAGAGTCAAGCCTCGTTTGACTCATCGATACCATTTGTACCTCGAGTTAGGCCTCGTTTGACTCAACCATATCATTTGCACCTCAAGTCAGGCCTCGTTTAACTCAACCATATCATTTCTGCCTCGAGTTATGCCTCGTTTGACTAAACCATATCATTTGCGCCACGAGTCAGGCCTCGTTCGACTCATCGATATCTTTTGTGCCTCGAGTTGGGCCTCATTTGACTCAATCATATCATTTCGGCCTCGAGTTAGGCCTTCTTTCTCTCGACCCTAGCATTTACCCCTCTAGTCGGACCTCGTTTGGCTCAACCATATCATTTGCGCCTTGAGTCGGGCTTGGTCAGACTCAACCATATCGTTTATGCCTCGAGTCGGGCCTCGTTTGACTCACCGATACCATTTGTCCCTCGAGTTGGGCCTTGTTTGACTCAACCATATCATTTGTGCCTCGAGTTAGGCCTTCTTTGACTTAACCATATCATTTGCGCCTCGAGTCGGGCCTCGTTTCATTCAACCATATCATTTACGCCATATGTCGGGCATCGTTTAACTCACCGATACCATATGTGCCTCGAGTTAGGCCTCGTTTGACTCAACCATATCATTTGTTCCTTGAGTCAGCCTCGTTTGACTCAGCCATATCATTTGCGCCTCGAGTCGAGTCACGTTTGACTCAACCATATCATTTCTGCCTCAAGTCAGCCTCGTTTGACACACCGATACCATTTGTGCCTCGAGTTCGGCCTCGTTTGACTCAACCATATCATTTGTGTCTCGAGTCAGGCCTTGCTTGACTCACCGATGCCATTTGTGCCTTGAGTCGGGCCTCATTTGATGCAACCATATCTTTTGTGCCTCGAGTCATGCCTCGTTTCACTCAGCCATATCATTTGCGTCTCAAGTCGGGCCTCGTTTGACTTAACCATATCATTTGCAGCTCGAGTCAGGCCTGGTTTCACTCAACCATATCATTTGCGCCTCGAGTCGGGCCTCGTTTGACTCACCGATACCATTTGTACCTCAAGTTAGGCCTCGTTTGGCACAACCATATCATTTGCGCCTCGAGTCGGGCATCGTTTAACTCAACCATATCATTTGTGCCTCGAGTCGGGCTAGGTTTGACTCAACCATATCATTTACGCCTCGAGTCGGTCCTTGTTTGACTCACCTATACTAGATATGCATCGAGTCGGGCCTCGTTTGACTCAACCATATCATTTTTGCCTCGAGTCAGGCCTCGATTGACTCAGCCACATCATTTGCACCTCGAGTTAGGCCTCGTTTGACTCACCGATACCATTTGTGCCACGAGTTAGGCCTCGTTTGACTCAACGATATCATTTGCGCCTCGAGTTGGGCCTCATTTGACTCACTGACACCATTTGTGCCTCAAGTCAGCCCTCGAGTCGGGCCTTGTTTGACTAAACCATAGCATTTATGCCTGGAGTCAGGCCTCGTTTAGCTCAACCATATCAATTCTATCTCGAGTCATGCCTTGTTTGACTCAACCATATCATTTGCGCCTTGAGTCAGGCCACGTTTGACTCAACCATATCATTTACGCCTCAAGTTGTGCCTCGTTTGACTCAAGCATATCATTTGCGCCTCGAGTCAGGCCTCGTTCAACTCACTGATACCATTTGGGCTGCGGGTTGGGTCTCGTTTGACTCAACCATACCATTTGTTTCTTGAGTCAGGACTCGTTTGACTCAACCATATCATTTGCACCTCGAGTCAGGCCTTGTTTGACTCAACCATATCGTTTGCACCTCGAGTCAGGCCTTGTTTGACTCAACCATATCATTTGTACCTCGAGTCTGGCCACCTTTGACTCAACCATATCATTTACGCCTCGAGTTGTGCCTCGTTTGACTCAACCATATCATTTGTGCCTCGAGTTGGGCCTTGTTTGACTCAACGACACCATTTGTGCCTCGTGTTGGGCCTCATTTGACATAACCATATCATTTCTGACACCAGTCAGGCCTTGTTTGACTCAACCATATCATTTGCACCTCGAGTCGGGCCTTGTTTGGCTCAACCATATCATTTGTGCCTCAAGTTAGGCCACCTTTGACTCAACCATATCAGTTGCGGCTCGAGTTGTGCCTCGTTTGACTCAACCATATCATTTGCGCCTCGAGTTAGGCCTTGTTTGACTCACCCATACCATTTGTGCCTCGCGTTAGGCCTCGTTTGACTCAACCATATCATTTCTGCCTCGAGTCTGACCTTGTTTGACTCAACCATATTATTTACGCCCCGTGTCGGGCCTCGTTTGACTCAACCATATCATTTCTGCCTTGAGTCATGCCTCGTTTGACTCAACCATATCATTTGTGCCTCGAGTTAGGCCTTTATTGACTCAACCGTATCATTTATGCCTCGAGTCAGGCCTGGTTTCACTCAACCATATTATTTATGCCTCGAGTCGGGCATCGTTTGACTCAACCATATTATTTGCGTCTCTAGTCAGGCCTCGTTTGCCTCTACCATTTATTTGCGCCTCGAGTCGGGCCTTGTTTGACTCAACCATATCATTTGCGAATCATGTTAGCCTCGTTTGACTCAACCATATCATTTGCGCCTCGAGTTAGGCCTCGTTTGACTCAACCAAATCATTTGTGCCTCGAGTCATGCCTTGTTTGACTCAACCATATCATTTGTGCCTCGAGTCAAGCCTTGTTTGACTCAATCATATCATTTGCGCCTCGAGTCAGGCCTGGTTTGCCTCAACCATATCATTTGTGCCTCGAGTCGAGCATCGTTTGACTCAACCATATCATTTGTGCCTCGAGTCAGGCCTGCTTTGACTCAACCATATCATTTGTGCCTCGAGTCGGGCCTCGTTTGACATAGCCACATCATTTGCACCTCGAGTTCAGCCTCGTGTGACTCACCGATACCATTTGTGGCTCGAATTAGGCCTCGTTTGACCCAACCATATCATTTGCGCCTCGAGTTGGGTCTCGTTTGACTCACCATACCATTTGTGCCTCGAGTCAGGCCTCGTTTGTCTCAACCATATCATTTGCGCCTCAAGTCGGGCCTTGTTTGACTCAACCATATCATTTGTGCCTCGAGTCGGGCATCATTTGGCTCAACCATATCATTTGCACCTCGAGTCGGGCCTGGTTTGACTCAACCATATCATTTGCGCCTCGAGTTGGGCCTCGTTTGACTCACCGATACCATTTGCGCCTCAAGTTAGGCCTTGTTGGACTCAACCATATCATTTGCGCCTCGAGTTGGGCCTTGTTTGACTCACCGATATCATTTGCGCCTTGAGTTAAGCATCGTTTGACTCAACCATATCATTTGCGCCTCGAGTTGGGCCTAGTTTGACTCAACCATATCGTTTGTGCCTCGAGTCGGGCCATGTTTGACTCAACCATATCATTTCTTCCTCGAGTCATGCCTCGTTTGACTCACCGATACCATTTGTGCCTCGAGTCGGGCATTGTTTGACTCACCGATACCAGTTGTGCCTTGAGTCGGGCCTCGTTTGACTAAACCATATCATTTGCGCCTCAAATTAGGCCTCGTTTGACTCACCGATACCATTTGTGCCTCGAGTTGGGCCTCGTTTGACTCAACCAAATCATTTGTGCCTCGAGTCGGACCATGTTTGACTCAACCATATCATTTCTTCCTTGAGTCATGCCTCGTTTGACTCACCGATACCATTTGTGCCTCGAGTTGGGCCTCGTTTGACTTAACCATATAATTTGTGACTCGAGTCAGGCCTTGCTTGACTCATCGATGCCATTTGTGCCTTGAGTTAGGCCTCGTTTGACACAACCATATTATTTTTGCCTCGAGTCAAGCCTCGTTTGACTCAACCAAATCAATTGTGTCTCCAGTCAGGTCTCATTTGACTAAACCATATCATTTGCGCCTCGAGTCTGTCCTAGTTTGACTCAACCATATCAATTGCGCCCAGAGGCCGGCCTCGTTTGACTCACCGATACCATTTGTGCCTCGAGTTAGGCCTTGTTTCACTCAACCATATCATATCGCCTCGAGCCGGGCCTGGTTTGACTCAACCATATCATTTGTACCTTGAGATGGGCATCGTTTGACTCACCGATACCAATTGTGCCTCGCGTTAGGCCTCGTTTGACTCAACCATATCATTTTTGCCTCGAGTCCAGCCTTGTTTGACTCAACCATATTATTTATGTCTCGTGTCGGGCCTCGTTTGACTCAACCATATCATTTACATCTCGAGTCAGGCCTCGTTTGCCTTAACCGTTTATTTGTGCCTTGAGTCGGGCCTCGTTTGACTTAACCATATTATTACGCCTCGAGTCGAGCATCGTTTACTCAACCATATTATTTGCATCTGGAGTTAGGCCTCGTTTGCCTCAACCATTTATTTGCGCCTCGAGTCGGGCCTTGTTTGACTCAACCATATCATTTGCGAATCAGGCCGGCCTCGTTTGACTCAACCATATCATTTGCGCCTCGAGTCAGGCCTCGTTTGACTCAACCAAATCATTTGTGCCTCGAGTCATGCCTCGTTTGACTCAACCATATCATTTGCGCCTCGAGTCAGGCCTTGTTTGACTCAACCATATCATTTGTGCCTCGAGTCAGGCCTGGTTTGACTCAACCATATCATTTGTGCCTCGAGTCACGCATCATTTGACTCAACCATATCATTTGCACCTCGAGTCAGGCCTGCTTTGACTCAACCATATCATTTGTGCCTCGGGTCGGGCCTCGTTTGACACAGCCACATCATTTGCACCTCGAGTTCGGCCTCGTGTGACTCACCGATACCATTTGTGGCTCGAGTTAGGCCTCATTTGACCCAACCATATCATTTGTGCCTCGAGTTGGGTCTCGTTTGACTCACCGATACCATTTGTGCCTCGAGTCAGGCCTCGTTTGTCTCAACCATATCATTTGCACCTCAAGTCGGGCCTCGTTTGACTCAACCATATCATTTGTGCCTCGAGTCGGGCATCATTTGGCTCAACCATATCATTTGCACCTCAAGTCGGGCCTGGTTTGACTCAACCATATCATTTGTGCCTCGAGCTGGGCCTCGTTTGACTCACCGATACCATTTGTGCCTCGAGTTAGGCCTTGTTGGACTCAACCATATCATTTGCGTCTCGAGTTGGGCCTCGTTTGACTCACTGATACTATTTGTGCCTAGAGTCAGGCCTCATTTGACTCAACCATATCATTTGCGCCTCGAGTCGGGCCTCGTTTGACTAAACCATATCATTTGCGCCTCGAGTCGGGCCTCGTTTGACTAAACCATATCATTTGCGCTTGGAGTCAGGCCTCGTTTGGCTTAACCATATCATTTCTATCTCGAGGCAGGCCTTCTTTGACTAAACCATATCATTTACGCCTCGAGTCGGGCCTCGTTTGACTCACCGATACCATTTATGCCTCGAGTTGGGCCTCGTTTGACTAAACCATATCATTTGTGCTTCGAGTCGGGCCTGGTTTGACTCAACCATATCATTTGTGCCTCGAGTCGGGCATCGATTGACTTAACCAAATCATTTGCTCCTTGAGTTAGTCCTGGTTTGACTCAACCATATGGTTTGTGCCTTGAGTCGGGCCTTATTTGACTCAACCATATCATTTGCGCCTTGAGTCAGGCATCGTTTGACTCAACCATATCATTTGCGCCTCGAGTCGGGCCTGGTTTGACGCAACCATATCGTTTGTGCCTCGAGTCGGGCCATGTTTGACTCAACCAAATCATTTCTTCCTCGAGTCATGCCTCGTTTGACTCACCGATACCATTTGTGCCTCGAGTCGGGCGTCGTTTGACTCACCGATACCAGTTGTGCCTTGAGTCGGGCCTCGTTTGACTCAACCATATCATTTGCGCCTCGAATCAGGCATTGTTTGACTCATCGATACCATTTGTGCCTCGAGTTGGGCCTCGTTTGACTCAACCAAATCATTTGCGCCTCAAGTCGGGCCATTTTTGACTCAACCATATAATTTCTTCCTCGAGCCATGCCTCGTTTGACTCACCGATACCATTTGTGCCTTGAGTTGGGCCTTGTTTGACTCAACCAAATCATTTGCGCCTCGAGTCATGCCATGTTTGACTCAACCATATCATTTCTTCCTCGAGTCATGCCTCGTTTGACTCATCGATACCATTTGTGCCTCGAGTTGGGCCTCGTTTGACTTAACCATATCATTTGTGCCTCGAGTCAGGCCTTGCTTGACTCACCGATGCCATTTGTGCATTGAGTCAGGCCTCGTTTGACGTAACCCTATCATTTTTGCCTCGAGTCAAGCCTCGTTTGACTCAACCAAATCAATTGTGTCTCCAGTCAGGCCTCATTTGACTAAACCATATCATTTGCGCCTCGAGTCAGTCCTAGTTTGACTCAACCATATCAATTGCGCCTAGAGGCGGGCCTTGTTTGACTCACCGATACCATTTGTGCCACGAGTTAGGCCTTGTTTCACTCAACCATATCATATGCGCCTTGAGCCGGGCCTAGTTTGACTCAACCATATCATTTGTGCCTTGACTTGGGCATCGTTTGACTCACCGATACCATTTGTGCCTTGCGTTAGGACTCGTTTGACTCAACCATATCATTTCTGCCTCGAGTCCAGCCTTGTTTGACTCAACCATATCATTTCTGCCTCGAGTCATGCGTCGTTTGACTCACTAATACCATTTGTGCCTCGAGTTGGTACTGTTTGACTCAACCATATCATTTGCATCTCGAGTCAGGCCTCGTTTGCCTTAACCATTTATTTGCACCTCGAGCCGGGCCTTGTTTGACTCAACCATATCATTTGCGCCTCGAGTCGAGCATCGTTTACTCAACCATATTATTTGCGTCTCGAGTCAGGCCTCGTTTGCCTCAACCATTTATTTGCGCCTCGAGTCGGGCCTTGTTTGACTCAACCATATCATTTGCGAATCAAGCCGGCCTCGTTTGACTCAACCATATCATTTGCGCCTCGAGTCAGGCCTCGTTTGACTCAACCAAATCATTTGTGCCTCGAGTCATGCCTCGTTTGACTCAACCATATCATTTGCGCCTCGAGTCAGGCCTTGTTTGACTCAACCATATCATTTGTGCCTCGAGTCAGGCCTGGTTTGACTCAACCATATCATTTGTGCCTCGAGTCACGCATCATTTGACTCAACCATATCATTTGCACCTCGAGTCAGGCCTGCTTTGACTCAACCATATCATTTGTGCCTCGGGTCGGGCCTCGTTTGACACAGCCACATCATTTGCACCTCGAGTTCGGCCTCGTGTGACTCACCGATACCATTTGTGGCTCGAGTTAGGCCTCATTTGACCCAACCATATCATTTGTGCCTCGAGTTGGGTCTCGTTTGACTCACCGATACCATTTGTGCCTCGAGTCAGGCCTCGTTTGTCTCAACCATATCATTTGCACCTCAAGTCGGGCCTCGTTTGACTCAACCATATCATTTGTGCCTCGAGTCGGGCATCATTTGGCTCAACCATATCATTTGCACCTCAAGTCGGGCCTGGTTTGACTCAACCATATCATTTGTGCCTCGAGCTGGGCCTCGTTTGACTCACCGATACCATTTGTGCCTCGAGTTAGGCCTTGTTGGACTCAACCATATCATTTGCGTCTCGAGTTGGGCCTCGTTTGACTCACTGATACTATTTGTGCCTAGAGTCAGGCCTCATTTGACTCAACCATATCATTTGCGCCTCGAGTCGGGCCTCGTTTGACTAAACCATATCATTTGCGCCTCGAGTCGGGCCTCGTTTGACTAAACCATATCATTTGCGCTTGGAGTCAGGCCTCGTTTGGCTTAACCATATCATTTCTATCTCGAGGCAGGCCTTCTTTGACTAAACCATATCATTTACGCCTCGAGTCGGGCCTCGTTTGACTCACCGATACCATTTATGCCTCGAGTTGGGCCTCGTTTGACTAAACCATATCATTTGTGCTTCGAGTCGGGCCTGGTTTGACTCAACCATATCATTTGTGCCTCGAGTCGGGCATCGATTGACTTAACCAAATCATTTGCTCCTTGAGTTAGTCCTGGTTTGACTCAACCATATGGTTTGTGCCTTGAGTCGGGCCTTATTTGACTCAACCATATCATTTGCGCCTTGAGTCAGGCATCGTTTGACTCAACCATATCATTTGCGCCTCGAGTCGGGCCTGGTTTGACGCAACCATATCGTTTGTGCCTCGAGTCGGGCCATGTTTGACTCAACCAAATCATTTCTTCCTCGAGTCATGCCTCGTTTGACTCACCGATACCATTTGTGCCTCGAGTCGGGCGTCGTTTGACTCACCGATACCAGTTGTGCCTTGAGTCGGGCCTCGTTTGACTCAACCATATCATTTGCGCCTCGAATCAGGCATTGTTTGACTCATCGATACCATTTGTGCCTCGAGTTGGGCCTCGTTTGACTCAACCAAATCATTTGCGCCTCAAGTCGGGCCATTTTTGACTCAACCATATAATTTCTTCCTCGAGCCATGCCTCGTTTGACTCACCGATACCATTTGTGCCTTGAGTTGGGCCTTGTTTGACTCAACCAAATCATTTGCGCCTCGAGTCATGCCATGTTTGACTCAACCATATCATTTCTTCCTCGAGTCATGCCTCGTTTGACTCATCGATACCATTTGTGCCTCGAGTTGGGCCTCGTTTGACTTAACCATATCATTTGTGCCTCGAGTCAGGCCTTGCTTGACTCACCGATGCCATTTGTGCATTGAGTCAGGCCTCGTTTGACGTAACCCTATCATTTTTGCCTCGAGTCAAGCCTCGTTTGACTCAACCAAATCAATTGTGTCTCCAGTCAGGCCTCATTTGACTAAACCATATCATTTGCGCCTCGAGTCAGTCCTAGTTTGACTCAACCATATCAATTGCGCCTAGAGGCGGGCCTTGTTTGACTCACCGATACCATTTGTGCCACGAGTTAGGCCTTGTTTCACTCAACCATATCATATGCGCCTTGAGCCGGGCCTAGTTTGACTCAACCATATCATTTGTGCCTTGACTTGGGCATCGTTTGACTCACCGATACCATTTGTGCCTTGCGTTAGGACTCGTTTGACTCAACCATATCATTTCTGCCTCGAGTCCAGCCTTGTTTGACTCAACCATATCATTTCTGCCTCGAGTCATGCGTCGTTTGACTCACTAATACCATTTGTGCCTCGAGTTGGTACTGTTTGACTCAACCATATCATTTGCATCTCGAGTCAGGCCTCGTTTGCCTTAACCATTTATTTGCACCTCGAGCCGGGCCTTGTTTGACTCAACCATATCATTTGCGCCTCGAGTCGAGCATCGTTTACTCAACCATATTATTTGCGTCTCGAGTCAGGCCTCGTTTGCCTCAACCATTTATTTGTGCCTCGAGTCGGGCCTTGTTTGACTCAACCATATCATTTGCGAATCAAGCCGGCCTCGTTTGACTCAACCATATCATTTGCGCCTCGAGTCAGGCCTCGTTTGACTCAACCAAATCATTTGTGCCTCGAGTCAGGCCTTGTTTGACTCAACCATATCATTTGCGCCTCGAGTCAGGCCTGATTTGACTCAACCATATCATTTGTGCCTCGAGTCGAGCATCGTTTGACTCAACCATATCATTTGCGCCTCAAATCAGGCCTCGTTTGACTCACCGATACCATTTGTGCCTCGAGTTGGGCCTCGTTTGACTCAACCAAATCATTTGCGCCTCGAGTCAGGCCATTTTTGACTCAACCATATCATTTCTTCCTCGAGCCATGCCTCGTTTGACTCACCGATACCATTTGTGTCTTGAGTTGGGCCTCGTTTGACTTAACCATATCATTTGTGCCTCGAGTCAAGCCTTGCTTGACTCACCGATACCATTTGTGTCTCGAGTTGGGCCTCGTTTGACTTAACCATATCATTTGTGCCTCGAGTCAGGCCTTGCTTGACTCACCGATGCCATTTGTGCCTTGAGTCAGGCCTCGTTTGACGCAACCATATCATTTTGCCCTCGAGTCAAGCCTCGTTTGACTCAACCAAATCAATTGCGTCTCCAGTCAGGCCTTGTTTGACTAAACCATATCATTTGCGCCTCGAGTCAGTCCTAGTTTGACTTAACCATATCAATTGCGCCCAGAGGCGGGCCTCGTTTGACTCACCGATACCATTTGTGCCTCTAGTTAGGCCTTGTTTCCCTTAACCATATCATATGCGCCTCGAGTCGGGCCTGGTTTGACTTAACCATATCATTTGTTCCTCGAGTTGGGCATCGTTTCACTCACCCATATCATTTGTGCCTCACGTTAAGCCTCGTTTGACTCAACCATATCATTTCTGCCTCGAGTCCGGCCTTGTTTGACTTAACCATATTATTTATGCCTCGTGTCGGGCCTCATTTGACTCAACCATATCATTTCTGCCTCGAGTCATGCCTCGTTTGACTCACCAATACCATTTGTGCCTCGAGTTGGTCCTCGTTTGACTCAACCATATCATTTGCATCTCGAGTCAGGCCTCGTTTGCCTTAACCGTTTATTTGCGCCTCGAGTCGGGCCTCGTTTGACTTAACCATATCTTTGGCGAATCAAGTCGGCCTCGTTTAACTCAACCATATCATTTGCGCCTCGAGTCAGACCTCATTTGACTCAACCATATCATTTGTGCCTTGAGTCATGCCTCATTTGACTCAACCATATCATTTGCGCCTCGAGTCAGGCCTTGTTTGACTCAACCATATCATTTGTGCCTCGAGTCAGGCCTCGTTTGACTCACTGATACTATTTGTGCCCCGAGTTTGGCCTCGTTTGACTCAACCATATCATTTGTGACTCGAGTCAGGCCTCGTTTGACTCAACCATATCATTTCTGTCCTGAGTCACGCCTCGTTTGACTCAACCATATTATTTGCGCCTCGAGTCGGGCCTCGTTTGACTCACCGATACCATTTGTGCGTCGAGTTGGGCCTCGTTTGACTAAATCATATTATTTGTGCTTCGGGTCGGGCCTGGTTTGACTCACGCATATCATTTGTGCCTTGAGTCAGACATCGTTTGACTCAACCATATCATTTGCACCTCCAGTCGGGCCTCGTTTGACTAAACCATATCATTTGCGCCTGGACTCAGGCCTCGTTTGGCTTAACTATATCATTTCTATCTCGAGACAGGCCTTGTTTGGCTAAACCATATCATTTACACCTTGTGTCGGGCCTCGTTTGACTCACCGATACCATTTGTGCCTCGAGTTAGGCCTCGTTTGACTCAACCATATCATATGCGCCTCGAAACGGGCTTGGTTTGACTCAACCATGTCATTTGTGCCTCGAGTCAGGCATCTTTTGACTCACCGATACCGTTTGAGCCTCGCGTTATGCCTCATTTGACTCAACCATATATTTCTGCCTCGAGTCCTGCCTTGTTTGACTCAACCATATTATTTGCGCCCCGTGTCGGGCCTCGTTTGACTAAACCATATCATTTCTGCCTCGAGTCATGCCTCGTTTGACTCACCAATACCATTTGTGCCTCGAGTTGGTCCTCGTTTGACTCAACCATATCATTTGCACCCCAAGTCGGGCCTGGTTTGACTCAACCATATCATTTGTGCCTCGAGTCAGGCCCCGTTTGACTCACCGATACCAATTGGGCCTCGAGTCGGGCCTTGTTTGAGTCAACCGTATCATTTGCGCCTTGGGTCGGGCCTCGTTTGTCTCAGCCACATCATTTGCCCCTCGAGTTGGGCATCGTTTGACTCACTGATACCATTTGCGCCTCGAGTTAGGCCTTGTTGGACTCAACCATATCATTTGCGCCTCGAGTTGGGCCTCGTTTGATTCACCGATACCATTTGTGCTTCGAGTCAGGCCTCATTTGACTCAACCATATCATTTTTGCCTCGAGTCGGGCCTCGTTTGGCTTAACCATATCATTTCTGTCTCGAGGCAGGCCTTGTTTGGCAAAGCCATATCATTTGTGCCTCGGTCCGGCCTCGTTTGACTCACCGATACCATTTGTGCCTCAAGTTGGGCCTCGTTTGACTAAACCATATCATTTGTGCTTTGAGTTGGGCCTGGTTTGACTCAACCATATCATTTGTGCCTCGAGTTGGACATCGTTTGACTAAACCATATCATTTGCGCCTCGAGTCGGTCCTGGTTTGACTCAACCATATAGTTTGCACCTCGATTCGGGCCTTGTTTAACTCAACCATATCATTTACGTGTTGAGTCAGGCATCGTTTGACTCAACCATATCATTTGCGCCTCGAGTCGACCCTAGTGTGACTTAACCATATTGTTTGCGCCTCGAGTCGGGCCTCGTTTGACTCACCGATACTGTTTGAGCCTCGCGTTATGCCTCGTTTGACTCAACCATATCATTTCTGCCTCGAGTCCGGCCTTGTTTGACTCAACCATATTATTTGTGCCTTGTGTCGGGCCTCGTTTGACTAAACCATATCATTTCTGCCTCGAGTCATGCCTCGTTTGACTCACCAATACCATTTGCGCCTCGAGTTGGTCCTCGTTTGACTCAACCATATCATTTGCACCTCGAGTCGGGCCTGGTTTTAACTCAACCATATCATTTGTGCCTCGAGTCGGGCCTCGTTTGACTCACCGATACCAATTGGGCCTCGAGTTGGGCCTCATTTGAGTCAAGCATATCATTTGCACCTCGAGTCGGGCCTCGTTTGTCTCAGCCACATCATTTGCCCCTCGAGTTGGGCCTCGTTTGACTCACCGATACCATTTGCGCCTCGAGTTAGGCCTTGTTAGACTCAACCATATCATTTGCGCCTCGAGTTAGGCCTCGTTTGACTCACCAATACCATTTGTGCCTCGAGTCAGGCCTCATTTGACTCATCCATATCATTTTCACCTCGAGTCGGGCCTCGTTTGGCTTAACCATATCTATCTCGAGGTAGGCCTTGTTTTGCTAAACCATATCATTTGTGCCTCGAGTCGGGCCTCGTTTGACTCACCGATACCATTTGTGCCTCGAGTTGGGCCTCGTTTGACTAAACCATATCATTTGTGCTTCAAGTCGGGCCTGGTTTGACTCAACCATATCATTTGTGCCTCGAGTCATACATCGTTTGACTAAACTATATCATTTGCGCCTCGAGCCGGTCCTGGTTTGACTCAACCATATAGTTTGCACCTCGATTCGAGCCTTGTTTGACTCAACCATATCATTTGCGCGTTGAGTCAGGCATCGTTTGACTCAACCATATCATTTGCGCCTCGAGTCAGCCCTAGTTTGACTTAACCATATCGTTTACTCCTCGAGTCGGGCCTCATTTGACTCACCGATACCAGTTGTGCCTCGAGTTAGGCCTCGTTTGACTCAACCATATCATTTGCACCTCAAATCAGGCCTCGTTTGACTCACCGATACCAATTGTGCCTCGAGTTGGGCCTCGTTTGACTCAACCATATCATTTGTGCCTCGAGTCAGGCCTTGCTTCACTCACCGATGCCATTTGTGCCTTGAGTTAGGCCTCGTTTGACGCAACCATATCATTTTTGCCTCGACTCAAGCCTCGTTAGACTCAACCAAATAAATTGTGTCTCTAGTCATGCCTCGTTTGACTAAACAATATCATTTGTGCCTCGAGTCAGTCCTTGTTTGACTCAACCATTTCATTTGCGCCTAGAGGCAGGCCTCATTTTACTCACTGATATCATTTGGGCCTCGAGTTAAGCCTCGTTTGACTCAACCATATCATATGCGCCTCGAGCCAGGCCTGGTTTGACTCAACCATATCATTTGTGCCTCAAGTCGGGCATCATTTGACTCAACCATATCATTTGCGCCTCGAGTCGGGCCTACTTTGACTCAACCATATTGTTTGCACCTCGAGTCGGGCCTTGTTTGACTCACCGGTACTAGTTGTGCCTCGAGTCGGGCATCGTTTGACTCAACCATATCATTTGCGCCTTGAGTCGCGCCTGGTTTGACTCAACCATATCGTTTGCGCCTCGAGTCGGGCCTCGATTGACTCAGCCACATCATTTGTACCTCGAGTTGGGCCTCGTTCGACTCCCCGATACCATTTGTGCCTCGAGTTTGACCTCGTTTGACACAACCATATCATTTGCGCCTCGAGTTAGGCCTCGTTTGACTCATCGACACTAATTGTGCCTCGAGTCAGGCCTCGTTTGACTCAACCATATCATTTGTGCCTCGAGTTAGGC
This sequence comes from Dicorynia guianensis, assembly GCA_037013595.1. Classification (NCBI taxonomy): domain Eukaryota; kingdom Viridiplantae; phylum Streptophyta; class Magnoliopsida; order Fabales; family Fabaceae; genus Dicorynia; species Dicorynia guianensis. The sequence goes on from JASUAB010000015.1 coordinate 11,863,378, forward strand.
CACCTTTGACTCAACCATATCATTTGCGCCTCGAGTCGGGCCTAGTTTGACTCACCGATACCATTTGTGCCTCGCGTTAGGCCTTGTTTGACTCAACCATACCATTTGTGACTGCAGTCAGGCCTTGTTTGACTCAACTATATCATTTGTGCCTAAAGGCGAGCCTCGTTTGACTCACTGATACCATTTGGGGATCGAGTTAGGCCTCGTTTGACTCAACCATATCATATGCGCCTCGAGTCGGGCCTGGTTTGACTCAACCATATCATTTGTGCCTGGAGTCGGGCATCATTTGACTCAACCATATCGTTTGCGCCTCGAGTCGGGCCTACTTTGACTCAACCATAACGTTTGCACCTCGAGTCGAGCCTTGTTTGACTCACCGATACCAGTTGTGCCTCGAGTCAGGCATCGTTTGACTCAACCATAACATTTGCGCCTTGAGTCGCGCCTGGTTTGACTCAACCACATCGTTTACGCCTCAAGTCGAGCCTCGATTGACTCAGCCACATCATTTGTACCTCAAGTTGGGCCTCGTTTGACTCACTAATACCATTTGTGCCTCGAGTTAGGCCTCATTTGACTCAACCATATCTTTTGCGCCTCGAGTTAGGCCTCATTTGACTCACCGACACCATTTGTGCCTCGAGTCAGGCCTCGTTTGACTCAACCATATCATTTGTGCCTCGAGTCAGGCCACCTTTGACTCAACCATATCATTTGCACCTCGAGTTATGCCTTGTTTGACTCAACCATATCAATTGCGCCTCGAGTTGGGCCTCATTTGACTCACCGATACCATTTGTGCCTCGCGTTACGCCTCGTTTGACTCAACCATATCATTTCTGACTCTAGTCAGGCCTTGTTTGACTCAATCATATCATTTGCACCTCGAGTCGGACCTTGTTTGGCTCAACCATATCATTTGTGCCACGAGTCAGGCCACCTTTGACTCAACCATATCATTTGCTCCTCGAGTTGTGCCTCGTTTGACTCAACGATATCATTTGCGCCTCGAGTCGGGCCTCGTTTGACTCACCGATACCATTTGTGCCTCGCGTTAGGCCTCGTTTGACTCAACCATATCATTTCTGCCTCGAGTTCAGCCTTGTTTACCTCAACCATATTATTTGTGCCTTGTGTCGGGCCTCGTTTGACTCAACCATATCATTTCTGCCTCGAGTCATGCCTTGTTTGACTCACCGATACCATTTGTGCCTCGAGTTGGTCCTCGTTTGGCTCAACCATATCATTTGCGTCTTGAGTCAGCCCTTGTTTGTCTCAACCATTTATTTGTGACTCGAGTCGGGCCTCGTTTGACTCAACCATATCATTTGCGAATCAAGTCGGCCTCATTTGACTCAACCATATCATTTGTGCCTCGAGTCAGGCTCGTTTGGCTCAACCATATCATTTGCGCCTCGAGTCGGGCCACGTTTGAAACAACCATATCATTTGTGCCTCAAGTCGGGCCTAGTTTGACTCAACCATATCGTTTGCGCCTCGAGTCGAGCGTCGTTTGACTCATCGGTACCAGTTGTGCCTCGAGTTGGGCCAGGTCAGACTCAACCATATCATTTATGCCTCGAGTCAGGCCTCGATTGACTCAGCCACATCATTTGCACCTCGAGTTGGGCCTCGTTGGACTCACCGATACCATTTGTGCCTCAAGTTAGGCCTCGTTTGACTCAACCATATCATTTGTGCCTCGAGTTAGGCCTCGTTTGACTCACTGACACCATTTGTGCCTCGAGTCAAGCCTCGTTTGACTCAACCATATCATTTGTGCCCCGAGTCAGGCCACCATTAACTCAACCATATCATTTACACCTCAAGTTGTGCCTCATTTGACTCACCCATATCAATTGCGCCTGGAGTCGGGCCTCGTTTGACTCACCGATACCATTTGTGCCTCGCGTTAGGCCTCGTTTGACTCAACCATATCATTTTTGACTCTAGTCAGGCCTTGTTTGACTCAACCATATCATTTGCACCTCGAGTCGGACCTTGTTTGGCTCAACCATATCATTTGTACCTCGAGTCAGGCCACCTTTGACTCAACCATATCATTTGCTCCTCGAGTTGTGCCTCATTTGACTCAACCATATCATTTGCGCCTCGAGTCGGGCCTCGTTTGACTCACCGATACCATTTGTGCCTCGCGTTAGGCCTCGTTTGACTCAACCATATCATTTCTGCCTCAAGTCATGCCTTGTTTGACTCACCAATACCATTTGTGCCTCGAGTTGGTCCTCGTTTGGCTCAACCATATCATTTGTGTCTCGAGTCAGCCCTCGTTTGCCTCAACCATTTATTTGTGCCTCAAGTCGGGCCTCGTTTGACTCAACCATATCATTTGCGAATCAAGTTGGCCTCGTTTGACTCAACCATATCATTTGTGCCTCGAGTCAGGCTCGTTTGGCTCAACCATATCATTTGCGCCTTGAGTCGGGCCACGTTTGAAACAACCATATCATTTGTGCCTCAAGTCGGGCCTGGTTTGACTCAAGCATATCGTTTGCACCTCGAGTCGGGCATCGTTTGACTCACCGGTACCAGTTGTGCCTCAAGTTGGGCCTGGTCAGACTCAACCATATCATTTGCGCCTCGAGTCAGGCCTCGATTGACTCAACCACATCATTTGCACCTCGAGTTGGGCCTCGTTGGACTCACCGATACCATTTTGCCTCAAGTTAGGCCTCGTTTGACTCAACCATATCATTTGCGCCTCGAGTTAGGCCTCATTTGACTCACCGACACCATTTGTGCCTCGAGCAAGCCTCGTTTGACTCAACCATATCATTTGTGCCCCAAGTCAGGCCACCATTAACTCAACCATATCATTTATGCCTCAAGTTGTGCCTCGTTTGACTCACCCATATCAATTACGCCTCGAGTCAGGCCTTGTTTGACTCACCGATACCATTTGTGCCTCGCGTTAGGCCTCGTTTGACTCAACCATATCATTTTTGACTCTAGTCAGGCCTTGTTTGACTCAACCATATCATTTGCACCTCGAGTCGGACCTTGTTTGGCTCAACCATATCATTTGTGCCTCGAGTCAGGCCACCTTTGACTCAACCATATATTTGCTCCTCGAGTTGTGCCTCGTTTGACTCAACCATATCATTTGCGCCTCGAGTCGGGCCTCGTTTGACTCACCGATACCATTTGTGCCTCGCGTTAGGCCTCGTTTGACTTAACCGTATCATTTCTGCCTCAAGTTCAGCCTTGCTTGACTCAACCATATTATTTGCGCCTTGTGTCGGGCCTCGTTTGACTCAACCATATCATTTCTGCCTTGAGTCATGCCTTGTTTGACTCATCAATGCCATTTGTGCCTCGAGTTGGTCCTCGTTTGGCTCAACCATATCATTTGCTTCTCGAGTCAGCCCTCGTTTGCCTCAACCATTTATTTGTGCCTCGAGTCGGGCCTCATTTGACTCAACCATATCATTTGCGAATAAAGTCAGCCTCGTTTGACTCAACCATATCATTTGCGCCTTGAGTCAAGCCTTGTTTGACTCAACCATATCATTTGTGCCTTGAGTCATGCCTCGTTTGACTCCACCATATCATTTGCGCCTCGAGTCAGGCCTTGTTTGACTCAACCATATCATTTGCGCCACGAGTCAGGCCTGGTTTGACTCAACCATATCGTTTGTGCCTCGAGTCGGGCCTCGTTTGACTCGACCATATAATTTGCGCCTCGAGTCGGGCCTGCTTTGACTCAACCATATTATTTGCGCCTCGTGTCGAGCCTCGTTTGACTCAACCATACTAGTTGTGCCTTGAGTCAGGCCTTGTTTGACTTAACCATATCATTTGCGCCTCGAGTCGGGCCTTGTTGGACTCAGCCGCATCATTTGCACCTCGAGTTCGGCCTCGTGTGACTCAACGATACCATTTGTGCCTCGAGTCAGGCCTCGTTTGTCTCAACCATATCATTTGTATCTCAAGTAGGGCCTCTTTGACTCAACCATACCTCGAGTCGGGCCTCGTTTAACTCACTGATACAAGTTGTGCCTCAAGTCGGGCCTCGTTTGACTCAACCATATCATTTGCGCCTCGCGTCGAGCCTCGTTTGACTCAGCCACATCATTTGCACCTCGAGTTGGGCCTTGTTTGACTCACCGATACCATTTGTGCCTCGACTTTGGCCTTGTTTGACTCAACCATATCATTTGTGCCTCGAGTCAGGCCTCGTTTGTCTCAACCATATCATTTGTGCCTCGAGTGATGCCTCGTTTGTGCCTTGATTCGGCCCTCGTTTGACTTAACCATATCATTTGTGTCTCCAGTCAGGCCTCATTTGGCTAAACCATATCATTTGCGCCTCGATTGACTCAGCCACATCATTTGCACCTCGAGTTGGGCCTCGTTGGACTCACCGATACCATTTTGCCTCAAGTTAGGCCCCGTTAGACTCAACCATATCATTTGCGCCTCGAGTTAGGCCTCATTTGACTCACCGACACCATTTGTGCCTCGAGCAAGCCTCGTTTGACTCAACCATATTATTTGTGCCCCGAGTCAGCCCACCATTAACTCAACCATATCATTTATGCCTCAAGTTGTGCCTCGTTTGACTCACCCATATCAATTACGCCTCGAGTCAGGCCTCGTTTGACTCACCGATACCATTTGTGCCTCGCGTTAGGCCTCGTTTGACTCAACCATATCATTTTTGACTCTAGTCAGGCCTTGTTTGACTCAACCATATCATTTGCACCTCGAGTCGGACCTTGTTTGGCTCAACCATATCATTTGTGCCTCGAGTCAGGCCACCTTTGACTCAACCATATATTTGCTCCTCGAGTTGTGCCTCGTTTGACTCAACCATATCATTTGCGCCTCGAGTCGGGCCTTGTTTGACTCATCGATACCATTTGTGCCTCGCGTTAGGCCTCGTTTGACTTAACTGTATCATTTCTGCCTCAAGTCCAGCCTTGCTTGACTCAACCATATTATTTGCGCCTTGTGTCGGGCCTCGTTTGACTCAACCATATCATTTCTGCCTTGAGTCATGCCTTGTTTGACTCATCAATGCCATTTGTGCCTCGAGTTGGTCCTCGTTTGGCTTAACCATATCATTTGCGTCTCGAGTAAGCCCTCGTTTGCCTCAACCATTTATTTTTGCCTCGAGTCGGGCCTCATTTGACTCAGCCATATCATTTGCGAATAAAGTCAGCCTCGTTTGACTCAACCATATCATTTGCGCCTTGAGTCAAGCCTTGTTTGACTCAACCATATCATTTGTGCCTTGAGTCATGCCTCGTTTGACTCCACCATATCATTTGCGCCTCGAGTCAGGCCTTGTTTGACTCAACCATATCATTTGCGCCACGAGTCAGGCCTGGTTTGACTCAACCATATCGTTTGTGCCTCGAGTCGGGCCTCGTTTGACTCGACCATATAATTTGCGCCTCGAGTCGGGCCTGCTTTGACTCAACCATATTGTTTGCGCCTCGTGTCGAGCCTCGTTTGACTCAACCATACCAGTTGTGCCTTGAGTCAGGCCTTGTTTGACTTAACCATATCATTTGCGCCTTGAGTCGGGCCTTGTTGGACTCAGCCGCATCATTTGCACCTCAAGTTCAGCCTCGTGTGACTCAACGATACCATTTGTGCCTCGAGTCAGGCCTCGTTTGTCTCAACCATATCATTTGTACCTCAAGTAGGGCCTCTTTGACTCAACCATATCATTTTTGCCTCGAGTCGGGCCTCGTTTAACTCACTGATACAAGTTGTGCCTCAAGTCGGGCCTCGTTTGACTCAACCATATCATTTGCGCCTCGCGTCGAGCCTCGTTTGACTCAGCCACATCATTTGCACCTCGAGTTGGGCCTTGTTTGACTCACCGATACCATTTGTGCCTCGACTTTGGCCTTGTTTGACTCAACCATACCATTTGTGCCTCGAGTCAGGCCTCGTTTGTCTCAACCATATCATTTGTGCCTCGAGTGATGCCTCGTTTGTGCCTTGATTCGGCCCTCGTTTGACTTAACCGTATCATTTGTGCCTCCAGTCAGGCCTCATTTGGCTAAACCATATCATTTACGCCTCGAGTCAAGCCTAGTTTGACTCAACCGTATCATTTGCGCCTCGAGGCGGGCCTCGTTTGACTCATCGATACCATTTGTGCTTCGAGTCAGGCATCATTTGACTTAACCATATCATTTGTGCCTTGAGTCGGGCCTCGTTTGACTCAGCCACATCATTTGCACCACGAGTTGGGCCTCGTTTGACTCACTGATACCATTTGTGCCTTGAGTTAGGCTTCGTTTGACTCAACCATATCATTTGCGCCTCGAGTTGGGCCTTGTTTGACTCACCAATACCATTTATGCCTCAAGTCAGGCCTTGTTTGTCTCAACCATATCATTTGCGCCTCGAGTCAGGCCTCGTTTGACTCAACCATATCATTTGTGCCTCGAGTCGGGCATCATTTGGCTCAACCATATCATTTGCACCTTGAGTCGGGCCTCATTTGACTCAACCATATTGTTTGTGCCTCGAGTCAGGCCTCGTTTGATTCACCGATACAAATTGAGCCTCTAGTCGGGCCTCGTTTGACTTAACCATATTTTTTGCATCTCGAGTAGGGCCTCAATTGACTCACCGATACCATTTGCGTCTCTAGTCAGGCCTCGTTTGACTCAACCATATCATTTGCACCTCGAGTCGGGCCTGGTTTGACTCAACCATATCATTTGTGCCTCGAGTCAGGCATCGTTTGACTCAACCATATTATTTGTGCCTCGAGTCGGGCCTAGTTTGACTCAACCATATCGTTTGCGCCTCGAGTCGGGCCTCATTTGACTCAACCATATCATTTGCGCCTTGAGTCAGGCCTCGTTTGACTCACCGATACCATTTGTACCTCGAGTTAGGCCTCGTTTAACTCAACCATATCATTTGCGCCTCGAGTCGGGCCTCGTTTCACTCAACCATATCATTTACGTGTTGAGTCAGGCCTCGTGTGGCTCAAACATATCATTTCTGTCTCGAATCTGGCCTTGTTTGACTCAATCATATCATTTGTGCCTCGAGTCAGGCCACGCTTGACTCAACCATATCATTTGTGCCTCGAGTTGTGCCTCGTTTGACTCAACCATATCATTTACGCCTCGAGTAGGGTCTCGTTTGACTCACCTATACCATTTGTGCCTCGAGTTAGGCCTCGTTTGACTCAACCATATCATTTGTGCCTCGAGTCAGGAGTCGTTTGACTCGGCCATATAATTTGCGCCTCGAGTCGGGCCTCATTTGACTCACCGATACCAGTTGTGCCTCAAGTTGGGCCTCTTTTGACTCAACCATATCCTTCGCGCCTTGAGTCAGGCCTTGTTTGATTCAACCATATCATTTGCACCTCGAGTCGTGCCTTGTTTGACTCAACCGTATCATTTGCGCCTCGAGTCAGGCCACATTTGACTCAACCCTATATTTGTGCCTCGAGTGGTGCCTCGTTTGACTGAACCATATCATTTGCGCCTCGAGTCGGGCCTCATTTGACTCACTTATACTATTTGTGCCTTGCGTTGAGCCTCGTTTGACGCAACCATATCATTTCTGTCTCGAGGCAGGCCTTGTTTGTCTCAACCATATCATTTGTGCCCCGAGTAGGGCCTGGTTTGACTCAACCATATCATTTGTGCCTCGAGTTAGGCATTGTTTGACTCAACCATATCATTTGCGCCTCGAATCGGGCTTGGTTTGACTCAACCATATCATTTACACCACGAGTCGGGCCTCGTTTGACTCACCGATACCAGTTGTGCCTCGAGTCGGGTCTCGTTTGACTCAGCCACATCATTTGCACCTCGAGTCGGGCCTCGTTTGATTCACCGATGCCATTTGTGCCTCGAGTTTGGCGTTCTTGACTTAACCATATCATTTGCGCCTCGAGTTGGGCCTCATTTGACTCACCGATACCATTTGTGCCTTGAGTCAGGCCTCGTTTGTCTCAACCATATCATTTGCGCCTCGAGTCGGGCCACATTTGACTAAACCATATCATTTCTTTCTCGAGTCAGGCCTTCTTTGACTCAACCATATCATTTGCACCTTGATTCGGGCCTCATTTGACTCACCGATACCATTTGTACCTCGAGTTAGGCCTCGTTTGACTTAACCATATCATTTGTGCCTAGAGTCAGGCCTCATTTGACTCAGCCATCTCATTTACGCCTCGAGTCGGGCCATGTTTGACTCAACTATATCATTTCTACCTCGAGTCATGCCTTATTTGACTCACCAATACCATTTATGCCTCGAGTTGGGCCTCGATTGACTAAACCATATCATTTGTGCCTCGAGTTGGGCCTGGTTTGGCTTAACCATATCGTTTGCGCCTCGAGTCGGGCCTCGTTTAACTCACCGATCCTAGTTGTGCCTCGAGTCGGGCTTCGTTTGACTCAACCATATCATTTGTGCCTCAAGTCAGGCCTCGTTTGACTCACCGATACCATTTGTGCCTGGAGTTAGGCCTCGTTTGACTCAACCATATCAGCTGTGCCACGAGTCAGGCCTTCTTTGACTCAACCATATCATTTGCTCCCCGAGTCGGGCCTCGTTTCAGTCAACCATATCATTTGCACCTTGAGTCGGGCCTGGTTTGGCTCAACCATATCGTTTGCGCCTCGAGTCGGGCCTCGTTTGACTCATTGATCCTAGTTGTGCCTCAAGTCGGGCCTCATTTGACTCAACCATATCATTTGCGCCTCAAGTCGGGCCTCGTTTGACTCATCGATACCATTTGTGCTCCGAGTTAGGCCTCGTTTGACTTAACCATATCAGCTGTGCCTCAAGTCAGGCCTTCTTTGGCTCAACCATATCATTTGCGCCTCGAGTCGAGCCTCGTTTCACTCAACCATATCATTTGCGCCTTGAGTCAGGCCTCGTTTGGCTCAACCATATCATTTGTGCCTCGAGTCATGCCTCTTTTGACTGAACCATATCATTTGCATCTCGAGTCGGGCCTCGTTTGACTAAGCCATATCATTTGCGCCTCGAGTCGGGCCTCATTTGACTCACCGATACCATTTGTGCCTCGAGTTGGGCCTCGTTTGACTCAACCATATCATTTGTGCCTCGAGTCAGGCCTTGTTTGACTCAACCATATTATTTGTGCCTCGAGTCGGGCCTGTTTTGACTCAACCGTATCATTTGCGCCTCGAGTCGAGCCTTGTTTGACTCACCGATACCATTTGTGCCTCGCGTTGGGCCTCGTTTAACTCAACCATATCATTTCTACCTCGAGTCAGGTGTTGTTTAACTCAACCATATCATTTGTGCCTCGAGTCGGGCCTTGTTTGACTCATTGATACCATTTGTGCCTCGAGTGGGGCCTCGTTTGACTCAACTATATCATTTGTGCCTCGAGTCGGGCCTCGTTTGACTCAATCATATCATTTGTGCCTCGAGTCAGACATCGTTTGACTTAACCATATCATTTGCGCCTCGAGTCAAGCCTGGTTTGACTCAACCATATCGTTTGCGCCTCGAGTTGGGGCTCGTTTGACTCACCGATACTAGTTGTGGCTCGAGTCGAGACTCGTTTGGCTCAACCATATCATTTGCGCCTCGAGTCGAGCCTCGTTTGACTCAGCCACATCATTTGCACCACCAGTTGGGCCTCGTTTGACACAACCATATCAATTGTGCCTCGAGTCAGGCCATGCTTTGACTCATCCATATCATTTGTGCCTCGAGTCAGACCATGCTAGACTCACCAATGCCATTTGTGCCTTGATTCGGCCCTCATTTGACTCAACCATATCATTTGCATCTCCAGTCGGGCCTCGTTTGACTAAACCATATCATTTGCGTCTCGAGTCAGGCCTAGTTTGACTCAACCATATCATTTGTGCCTCGAGGCGAGCCTCGTTTGACTCATCGATACCATTTGTGCTTCGAGTCAGGCATCGTTTGACTTAACCATATCATTTGCGCCTCGAGTCATGCCTCGTTTAACTCAGCCACATCATTTGCACCTCGAGTTGGGCCTCGTTTGACTCACTGATACCATTTGTACCTCGAGTTAGGCCTCGTTTGACTCAACCATATCATTTGCGCCTCGAGTTAGTCCTTGTTTCACTCACCGATACCATTTGTGCCTCGAGTCAGGCCTCGTTTGTCTCAACCATATCATTTGCGCCTCGAGTCAGGCCTCGTTTGACTCAACCATATCATTTGTGCCTCGAGTCAGGCATCATTTGGCTCAACCATATCATTTGCACCTCGAGTCGGGCCTCATTTGACTTAACCATATTATTTGCGCCTCGAGTCGGGCCTCGTTTGATTCACCGATACAAATTGGGCCTCTAGTCGGGCCGCGTTTGACTCAACCATATCATTTGTGCCTCAAGTAGGGCCTCGATTGACTCACCGATACCAGTTGTGTCTCCAGTCGGGCCTTGTTTGAGTCAACCATATCAGTTGCGCCTCAAGTCGGGCCTGGTTTGACTTAACCATATCATTTGTGCCTCGAGTCGGGCATCGTTTGACTCAACCATATCATTTGCGCCTCGAGTCGGGCCTGGTTTGACTCAACCATATCGTTTGCGCCTCGAGTCGGGCCTCGTTTGACTCATCGATACTAGTTGTGCCTCGAGTCGGGCCTCGTTTGACTCAACCATATCATTTGCACCTTGAGTCGGGCCTCGTTTGACTCACCGATACCATTTGTACCTCAAGTCAGGCCTCGTTTAACTCAACCATATCATTTGTGCCTCGAGTTGGGCCTCCTTTCACTCAACCATATCATTTACGCATTGAGTCAAGCCTCCTTTGGCTCAAAGATATCATTTCTGTCTCGAGTCTGGCCTTGTTTGACTCAATCATATCATTTGCGCCTCGAGTCAGGCCATGCTTGACTCAACCATATCATTTGTGCCTCGAGTTGTGCCTCGTTTAACTCAACCATATCATTTACGCCTCGAGTCGAGTCTCGTTTGACTCACCTATACCATTTGTGCCTTAAGTTAGGCCTTGTTTGACTCAACCATATCATTTGTGCCTCGAGTCAGGAGTCGTTTGACTTAGCCATATAATTTACGCCTCGAGTCGGGCCTCATTTGACTCACCGATACCAGTTGTGCCTCAAGTTGAGCCTCCTTTGACTCAACCATATCCTTCGCGCCTCGAGTCAGGCCTTGTTTCACTCAACCATATCATTTGCACCTCGAGTCGTGCCTTGTTTGACTCAACCGTATCATCTGCATCTCGAGTCAGGCCACATTTGACTTAACCATATCATTTGTAGCTCGAGTGGTGCCTCGTTTGACTCAACCATATCATTTGCGCCTCGAGTTGGGCCTCGTTTGACTCACTTATACTATTTGTGCCTCGCGTTGGGCCTCGTTTGATGCAACCATATCATTTCTGTCTCGAGGCAGGCCTTGTTTGACTCAACCCTATCATTTGCGCCCCGAGTAGGGCCTGGTTTGACTCAACCATATCATTTGTGCCTCGAGTCAGGCATCGTTTCACTCCACCATATCGTTTGCACCTCGAATCGGGCTTGGTTTGACTCAACCATATCGTTTGCGCCTCGAGTTAGGCCTTGTTTGACTCAGCCACATCATTTGCACCTCGAGTAGGGCCTCGTTTGACTCACCGATACCATTTGTGCCTCGAGTTTGGCCTTGTTTGACTCAACCATATCATTTGCGCCTCGAGTCAGGCCTCGTTTGTCTCAACCATATCATTTGCGCCTCGAGTCGGGCCACATTTGACTAAACCATATCATTTCTGTCTCGAATTAGGCCTTCTTTGACTCAACCATATCATTTGTGCCTCGAGTCGAGCCTCGTTTCACTTAACCATATCATTTGCGCCTTGATTCGGGCCTCATTTGACTCACCGATACCATTTGTACCTCGAGTTACGCCTCGTTTGACTCAACCATATGATTTGTGCCTAGAGTCAGGCCTCATTTGACTCAGCCATATCGTTTGTGCCTCGAGTCGGGCCATGTTTGACTCAACCAGATCATTTCTACCTAGAGTCATGCCTCATTTGACTCACCAATACCATTTGTGCCCCGAGTTGGGCCTCGTTTGACTAAACCATATCATTTGTGCCTCGAGTTGGGCCTGATTCGGCTCAACCATATTGTTTGCGCCTCGAGTCGGGCCTCATTTGACTCACCGATCCTAGTTGTGCCTCGAGTTGGGCTTCGTTTGACTCAACCATATCATTTGCGCCTCAAGTCGGGCCTCGTTTGACTCACCGATAGCATTTGTGCCTCGAGTTAGGCCTCGTTTGACTCAACCATATCAGCTGTGCCTCAAGTCAGGCCTTCTTTGACTTAACCATATCATTTACGCCCCGAGTCGGGCCTCGTTTCACTCAACCATATCATTTGTGCCTTGAGTCAAGCCTCGTTTGGCTCAACCATATCATTTGTGCCTCGAGTCATGCCTCGTTTGACTCAACCATATCATTTGCATCTCGAGTCGGGCCTTGTTTGACTAAGCCATATCATTTGTGCCTCGAGTCGGGCCTGGTTTGACTTATCGATACCATTTGTGCCTCGAGTCAGGCCTCATTTGTCTCAACCATATCATTTGCACCTCGAGTCGGTCCCTGTTTGACTCAACCATATCATTTGTGCCTCGAGTCGGGCATCGTTTGACTCAACCATATCATTTGCGCCTCGAGTCTGGCTTGGTTTGACTTAACCATATCGTTTGCGCCTTGAGTCGGGCCTCGTTTGAGTCCCCGATACCAGTTGGGCCTCGAATCAGGCCTGGTTTGACTCAACCATATCTTTTGCGCCTCGAGTCGGGCCTCGTTTGACTCAGCCACATCATTTGCATCTCGAGTTTGGCCTCGTTCGACTCAACCAAATCATTTGCGGCTCGAGTTGGGCCTCATTTGACTCACTGATACCATTTGTGCCTCGAGTCAGGCCTCGTTTAACTAAACAATATCATTTGCGCCTCGATTCGGGCCTTGTTTGACTAAACTATATCATTTACGCCTTGAGTCAGGCCTCGTTTGGCTCAACCATATCATTTCTGTCTCGAGTCAAGCCTTGTTTGACTCAACCATATCATTTGTGTCTCAAGTCAGGCCACGTTTGACTTAACCATATCATTTGTGCCTTGAGTTATGCCCCGTTTGACTCAAACATATCATTTGCGCCTCGAGTCGGGCCTCGTTTGACTCACCGATACCATTTGTGCCTCGAGTTAGGCCTCATTTGACTCAACCATAGCATTTAGGCCTCGAGTCAAGACTCGTTTGACTCACCGATACCATTTGTGCCTCGAGTTAGGCCTCATTTCACTCTACCATATCATTTAGGCCTCGAGTCCGGACTCATTTCACCCAGCCATATAATTTCCACCTCGAGTCGGGCCTCGTTTGACTCACTAATTCTGGTTGTGCCTCGAGTCAGGACTCGTTTGACGCAACCATATCATTTGTGCCTCAAGTAGGGCCTCGTTTGACTCATCGATACCATTTGTGCCTCGAGTGGGGCCTCGTTCGACTCAACCATATAATTTGCATCTCCAGTCGGGCCTCGTTTGACTAAGCCATGTCATTCGCGCCTCGAGTCAGGCCTAGTTTGACTCAACCATATCATTTGCGCCTCAAGGCGGGCCTTGTTTGACTCATCGATACCATTTGTGCCTCTAGTCAGGCCTCGTTTGACTTAACTAGACCATTTGTGCCTCGAGTTAGGCCTCGTTTGACTCAACCATATCATTTGTGCCTCGAGTCGAGCATCGTTTGACTCAACCATATCATTTACGCCTCGAGTCTGGCTTGATTTGACTCAACCATATCGTTTGCGCCTTGAGTCGGGCCTCGTTTGAGTCCCCAATACCAGTTGGGCCTCGAGTCAGGCCTGGTTTGACTCAACCATATCTTTTGCGCCTCGAGTCGGGCCTCGTTTGACTCAGCCACATCATTTGCATCTCGAGTTTGGCCTCGTTCGACTCAACCAAATCATTTGCGGCTCGAGTTGGGCCTCATTTGACTCACTGATACCATTTGTGCCTCGAGTCAGGCCTCGTTTAACTAAACAATATCATTTGCACCTCGATTCGGGCCTTGTTTGACTAAACTATATCATTTGCGCCTTGAGTCAGGCCTCGTTTGGCTCAACCATATCATTTCTGTCTCGAGTCAAGCCTTGTTTGACTCAACCATATCATTTGTACCTCAAGTCCGGCCACGTTTGACTTAACCATATCATTTGTGCATCGAGTTATGCCCTGTTTGACTCAAACATATCATTTGCGCCTCGAGTCGGGCCTCGTTTGACTCACCGATACCATTTGTGCCTCGAGTTAGGCCTCATTTGACTCAACCATAGCATTTAGGCCTCGAGTCAAGACTCGTTTGACTCACCGATACCATTTGTGCCTCGAGTTAGGCCTCATTTCACTCTACCATATCATTTAGGCCTCGAGTCAGGACTCGTTTCACCCAGCCATATAATTTCCACCTCGAGTCGGGCCTCGTTTAACTCACTAATTCTGGTTGTGCCTCGAGTCAGGACTCGTTTGATGCAACCATATCATTTGTGCCTCAAGTAGGGCCTCGTTTGACTCACCGATACCATTTGTGCCTCGAGTGGGGCCTCGCTCGACTCAACCATATAATTTGCATCTCTAGTCGGGCCTCGTTTGACTAAGCCATATCATTCGCGCCTCAAGTCAGGCCTAGTTTGACTCAACCATATCATTTGCGCCTCAAGGCAGGCCTTGTTTGACTCATCGATACCATTTGTGCCTCTAGTCAGGCCTCGTTTGACTTAACTAGACCATTTGTGCCTCGAGTTAGGCCTCGTTTGACTCAACCATATCATTTGCGCCTCGAGTTGGGCCTGGTTTGACTCACCGATACCATTTGTGCTTCGAGTCAGGCCTCATTTGTCTCAACCATATCATTTGTGCCTCGAGTCAGGCCTCGTTTGACTCAACCATATCATTTGTGCCTCGAGTCGGGCATCGTTTGACTCAACCATCTCATTCGCGGCACGAGTCTGGCCTGGTTTGACTCAACCATATTGTTTGCGCCTCGAGTCAGGCCTCGTTTGACTCCCCGATACCAGTTGGGTCTCGAGTCGGGTCTTGTTTGACTCAACCATATCTTTTGCACCTCGAGTTAGGCCGGTTTGACTCACCGATACCATTTGTGCCTTGAGTCAGGCCTCATTTGTCTCAACCATATCATTTGCGCCTCGAGTCGGGCCTCGTTTGACTGATCCATATCATTTGTGCCTCAAGTCGGGCATTGTTTGACTCAACCATATCATTTGCGGCTTGAGTCTGGCCTAGTTTGGCTCAACCATATCGTTTGCACCTCGAGTCAGGCCTCGTTTGACTCCTCGATACTAGTTGGGCCTCGAGTCGGGCCTCGTTTGACTTAACCATATATTTTGTGCCTCGAGTCGGGCCTCGTTTGACTCAGCCACATCATTTGCATCTCGAGTTTGGCCTCGTTCGACTCAACCAAATCATTTGCGGCTCGAGTTGGGCCTCATTTGACTCACTGATACCATTTGTGCCTCGAGTCAGGCCTCGTTTAACTAAACAATATCATTTGCACCTCGATTCGGGCCTTGTTTGACTAAACTATATCATTTGCGCCTTGAGTCAGGCCTCGTTTGGCTCAACCATATCATTTCTGTCTCGAGTCAAGCCTTGTTTGACTCAACCATATCATTTGTGCCTCAAGTCCGGCCACGTTTGACTTAACCATATCATTTGTGCATCGAGTTATGCCCTGTTTGACTCAAACATATCATTTGCGCCTCGAGTCGGGCCTCGTTTGACTCACCGATACCATTTGTGCCTCGAGTTAGGCCTCATTTGACTCAACCATAGCATTTAGGCCTCGAGTCAAGACTCGTTTGACTCACCGATACCATTTGTGCCTCGAGTTAGGCCTCATTTCACTCTACCATATCATTTAGGCCTCGAGTCAGGACTCGTTTCACCCAGCCATATAATTTCCACCTCGAGTCGGGCCTCGTTTAACTCACTAATTCTGGTTGTGCCTCGAGTCAGGACTCGTTTGATGCAACCATATCATTTGTGCCTCAAGTAGGGCCTCGTTTGACTCACCGATACCATTTGTGCCTCGAGTGGGGCCTCGCTCGACTCAACCATATAATTTGCATCTCTAGTCGGGCCTCGTTTGACTAAGCCATATCATTCGCGCCTCAAGTCAGGCCTAGTTTGACTCAACCATATCATTTGCGCCTCAAGGCGGACCTTGTTTGACTCATCGATACCATTTGTGCCTCTAGTCAGGCCTCGTTTGACTTAACTAGACCATTTGTGCCTCGAGTTAGGCCTCGTTTGACTCAACCATATCATTTGCGCCTCGAGTTGGGCCTGGTTTGACTCACCGATACCATTTGTGCTTCGAGTCAGGCCTCATTTGTCTCAACCATATCATTTGTGCCTCGAGTCAGGCCTCGTTTGACTCAACCATATAATTTGTGCCTCGAGTCGGGCATCGTTTGACTCAACCATCTCATTCGCGGCACGAGTCTGGCCTGGTTTGACTCAACCATATTGTTTGCGCCTCGAGTCAGGCCTCGTTTGACTCCCCGATACCAGTTGGGTCTCGAGTCGGGTCTTGTTTGACTCAACCATATCTTTTGCACCTCGAGTTAGGCCGGTTTGACTCACCGATACCATTTGTGCCTTGAGTCAGGCCTCATTTGTCTCAACCATATCATTTGCGCCTCGAGTCGGGCCTCGTTTGACTGATCCATATCATTTGTGCCTCAAGTCGGGCATTGTTTGACTCAACCATATCATTTGCGGCTTGAGTCTGGCCTAGTTTGGCTCAACCATATCGTTTGCACCTCGAGTCAGGCCTCGTTTGACTCCTCGATACTAGTTGGGCCTCGAGTCGGGCCTCGTTTGACTTAACCATATATTTTGTGCCTCGAGTCGGGCCTCGTTTGACTCAGCCACATCATTTGCATCTCGAGTTAGGCTTCGTTTGAGTTACCGATACCATTTGTGCCTCGAGTTCGGCCTCATTTGACTCAACCAAATCATTTGCACCTCGAGTTGGGCCTCATTTGACTCACTGATACCATTTGTGCCTCGAGTTAGGCCTCGTTTAACTAAACCATATCATTTGCGCCTCGATTCGGGCCTTGTTTGACTAAACTATATCATTTGCGCCTTGAGTTAGGCCTCGTTTGGCTCAACCATATCATTTCTGTCTCGAGTCAAGCCTTGTTTGACTCAACCATATCGTTTGTGCCTCGAGTCAGGCCACATTTACTCAACCATATCATTTGTGCCTCGAGTTGTGCCTCGTTTGACTCAAACATATCAGTTGCGCCTCGAGTCGGGCCTCGTTTGACTCACCGATACCATTTGTGCCTCGAGTTAGGCCTCATTTGACTCAACCATTTCATTTGGGCCTCGAGTCAAGACTCGTTTGACTCACTAATACCATTTGTGCCTCGAGTTAGGCCTCATTTGACTCTACTATATCATTTGGGCCTCGTGTCAGGACTCGTTTCACTCAGCCATATAATTTGCGGCTCGAGTCAGGCCTTGGGCCTCGTTTGACGCAACCATATCATTTGCGTCTCAAGTAGGGCCTCGTTTGACTCACCGATACCATTTGTGCCTCGAGTGGGGTTGAGTCGACATCTCCAGGCGGGCCTCGTTTGACTAAGCCATATCATTTGCACCTCGAGTCAGGCCTAGTTTGACTCAACCATATCATTTGCGCCTTGAGGCGGGCCTCGTTTGACTCACCGATACCATTTGTGCCTTTAGTCAGACCTCGTTTGACTTAACTATATCATTTGCGCCTCGAGTCGGGCCTCGTATGACTCAGCCAGATCATTTGCACCTCGAGTTGGGCCTCATTTGACTCACCGATACTATTTGTGCCTCAAGTTAGGCCTCGTTTGACTCAACCATATGATTTGCGCCTCGAGTTGGGCCTGGTTTGACTCACCGATACCATTTGTGCCTCGAGTCAGGCCTCATTTGTCTCAACCATATCATTTGCGCCTCGAGTCGGGCCTTGTTTGACTCAACCATATCATTTGTGCCTCGAGTTGGGCATCGTTTGACTCAACCATATCATTTGTGGCTCGAGTCTGGCCTGGTTTGACTCAACCATATCATTTGCACCTCGAGTCGGGCATCGTTTGACTCCCCGATACCAGTTGGGCCTCAAGTCGGGCGTCGTTTGACTCAACCATATCTTTTGCGCCTCGAGTCGGGCCTTGTTTGACTCAGCCATATCATTTGCATCTCGAGTTAGGCCTCGTTTGACTTACGGATACCATTTGTGCCTCGAGTTAGGCCTCGTTTGACTCAACCAAATCATTTGCTCCTCGAGTTGGGCCTCATTTGACTCACTGATACCATTTGTGCCTCGAGTCAGGCCTCGTTTAACTAAACCATATCATTTGCGCCTCGAGTTGGGCCTCGTATGACTCAGCCAGATCATTTGTACCTCGAGTTGGGTCTCATTTGACTCACCGATACCATTTGTGCCTCGAGTTAGGCCTCATTTGACTCAACCATATCATTTGTGCCTCGAGTTGGGCCTGGTTTGACTCACCGATACCATTTGTGCCTCGAGTCAGGCCTCATTTGTCTCAACCATATCATTTGCGCCTCGAGTCAGGCCTAGTTTGACTCAACCATATCATTTGCGCCTCGAGGCGGGCCTCGATTGACTCACCGATACCATTTGTGCCTCTAGTCAGGCCTCGTTTGACTTAACTATATCATTTGCGCCTCGAGTCAGGCCTCGTATGACTCAGCCAGATCATTTGCACCTCGAGTTGGGCCTCATTTGACTCACTGATACCATTTGTGCCTCGAGTCAGGCCTCGTTTAACTAAACAATATCATTTGCGCCTCGATTCGGGCCTTGTTTGACTAAACTATATCATTTACGCCTTGAGTCAGGCCTCGTTTGGCTCAACCATATCATTTCTGTCTCGAGTCAAGCCTTGTTTGACTCAACCATATCATTTGTGTCTCAAGTCAGGCCACGTTTGACTTAACCATATCATTTGTGCCTCGAGTTATGCCCCGTTTGACTCAAACATATCATTTGCGCCTCGAGTCGGGCCTCGTTTGACTCACCGATACCATTTGTGCCTCGAGTTAGGCCTCATTTGACTCAACCATAGCATTTAGGCCTCGAGTCAAGACTCGTTTGACTCACCGATACCATTTGTGCCTCGAGTTAGGCCTCATTTCACTCTACCATATCATTTAGGCCTCGAGTCCGGACTCATTTCACCCAGCCATATAATTTCCACCTCGAGTCGGGCCTCGTTTGACTCACTAATTCTGGTTGTGCCTCGAGTCAGGACTCGTTTGACACAACCATATCATTTGTGCCTCAAGTAGGGCCTCGTTTGACTCATCGATACCATTTGTGCCTCGAGTGGGGCCTCGTTCGACTCAACCATATAATTTGCATCTCCAGTCGGGCCTCGTTTGACTAAGCCATGTCATTCGCGCCTCGAGTCAGGCCTAGTTTGACTCAACCATATCATTTGCGCCTCAAGGCGGGCCTTGTTTGACTCATCGATACCATTTGTGCCTCTAGTCAGGCCTCGTTTGACTTAACTAGACCATTTGTGCCTCGAGTTAGGCCTCGTTTGACTCAACCATATCATTTGTGCCTCGAGTCGGGCATCGTTTGACTCAACCATATCATTTACGCCTCGAGTCTGGCTTGATTTGACTCAACCATATCGTTTGCGCCTTGAGTCGGGCCTCGTTTGAGTCCCCGATACCAGTTGGGCCTCGAGTCAGGCCTGGTTTGACTCAACCATATCTTTTGCGCCTCGAGTCGGGCCTCGTTTGACTCAGCCACATCATTTGCATCTCGAGTTTGGCCTCGTTCGACTCAACCAAATCATTTGCGGCTCGAGTTGGGCCTCATTTGACTCACTGATACCATTTGTGCCTCGAGTCAGGCCTCGTTTAACTAAACAATATCATTTGCGCCTCGATTCGGGCCTTGTTTGACTAAACTATATCATTTGCGCCTTGAGTCAGGCCTCGTTTGGCTCAACCATATCATTTCTGTCTCGAGTCAAGCCTTGTTTGACTCAACCATATCATTTGTGCCTCAAGTCCGGCCACGTTTGACTTAACCATATCATTTGTGCATCGAGTTATGCCCTGTTTGACTCAAACATATCATTTGCGCCTCGAGTCGGGCCTCGTTTGACTCACCGATACCATTTGTGCCTCGAGTTAGGCCTCATTTGACTCAACCATAGCATTTAGGCCTTGAGTCAAGACTCGTTTGACTCACCGATACCATTTGTGCCTCGAGTTAGGCCTCATTTCACTCTACCATATCATTTAGGCCTCGAGTCAGGACTCGTTTCACCCAGCCATATAATTTCCACCTCGAGTCGGGCCTCGTTTAACTCACTAATTCTGGTTGTGCCTCGAGTCAGGACTCGTTTGATGCAACCATATCATTTGTGCCTCAAGTAGGGCCTCGTTTGACTCACCGATACCATTTGTGCCTCGAGTGGGGCCTCGCTCGACTCAACCATATAATTTGCATCTCTAGTCGGGCCTCGTTTGACTCAACCATATCATTTGTGCCTCGAGTCAGGCATTGTTTGACTCAACCATATCATTTGCGCCTCGAGTCGGGCCTCGTTTGACTCACCCATACCATTTGTGCCTCGAGTTAGGCCTCATTTGACTCAACCATATCATTTGGGCCTTGAGTCAAGACTCGTTTGACTCACCGATATCATTTGTGCCTCAAGTTAGGCCTCATTTGACTCTACCATATCATTTCTGCCTCGAGTCATCCCTTGTTTGATTCACCGATACCAGTTGTTCCTCGAGTTGGGCATCGTTTGACTCAACCATATCATTTGTGTCTCAAGTCAGGCTTCATTTGCCTCAACCATTTATTTGCGCCTTGAGTCGGGCCTTGTTTGACTCAACCATATCATTTGCGCCACGAGTTGAGCCTCATTTGACTCATCGATACCATTTGTGCCTCGAGTTAGGCCTTGTTTGACTTATCCATATCATTTGCACCTCGAGTCTGGCCTCGTTTTGCTTAACCATATCATTTCAGTCTCAAGTCACTCCTCGTTTGTCTCAACCGTATCATTTGCGCCTTGAGTCGGGCCTCGTTTGACTCCCCGATACCATTTGTGCCTCGAGTTGGGCCTTGTTTGACTCAACCATATCATTTGTGCCTCGAGTTAGGCCTTTTTTGACTCAACCCTATCATTTGCGCCTCGAGTCGAGCGTCGTTTGACTCAACCATATCATTTATGCCTTGAGTCAGGCCTGGTCTGACTGAACCATATTGTTTACACCTCGAGTCGAGCCTCATTTGACTCACTGATACCATTTGTGCCTCGAGTTGGGCCTCGTTTGAGTTAACCATATCATTTGTGCCTCCAGTCAGGCCTTCTTTGACTCAACCATATCATTTGCTCTATGAGGCGGGCCTCGTTTCACTCAACAATATCATCTGGGCCTTGAGTCAGGCCTCGTTTGACTCATCGATACCATTTGTGCCACGAGTTAGGCCTCATTTGACTCAACCATATCGTTTGCGAATCAAGTCAGGTCTCGTTTGACTCAACTATATCATTTGCGCCTTGATTCAGGCCTCGTTTGGCTCAACCATATCATTTGTGCCTCGAGTCATGCCTCGTTTGACTCAACGGTATCATTTGCGCCTCGAGTCGGGCCTCATTTGACACACCGATACCATTTGGGCCTCGAGTTGGGCCTTGTTTGGCTCAAACATTTCATTTGTGCCTCAAGTCAGGCCTTCTTTGACTCAACCCTATCATTTGCGCCTCGATTCGAGCCTCGTTCAACTCAACCATATCATTTGCGCCTTGAGTCGGGCTTGATCTGACTGAACCATCTCGTTTACGCATCGAGTCGGGCCTCGTTTGACTAACTGATACCATTTGTGCCTCGAGTTAGGCCTCGTTTGACTCAACCATATCATTTGCGCCTCGAGTCGGGTCTCGTTTGACTTAACTATATCATTTGTGCCTCGAGTCGGGCATCATTTGGCTCAACCATATCATTTGTGCCTTGAGTCGGGCCTCGTTTGACTCAACCATATCATTTGGGCCTCGAGTCGGGCATCATTTGGCTCAACCATATCATTTGCACCTCGAGTCGGGCCTTGTTTGACTCAACCATATTGTTTGCGCCTCGAGTTGGGCCTCGTTTAACTCAACCATATTGTTTGTGCCTCGAGTGGGGCCTCGTTTGACTCACCAATACAAATTGGGTCTCTAGGGGGGCCTCATTTGACTCAACCATATCATTTGCGCCTCAAGTAGGGCCTCAATTGACTCAGCGATACCATTTGTGCCTTGAGTCAGGCGTCGTTTGACTCAACCATATCATTTGTGCCTCGAGTCGGGCCTCGTTTCACTCAGCCACATCATTTGCACCTCGAGTTGGGCCTTGTTTGACTCACTGATACCATTTGTGCCTTGAGTTAGGCCTCGTTTGACTCAACCATATTATTTGCGCCTCGAGTTGGGCCTTGTTTGACTCACCGATACCATTTGTGCCTCGAGTCAGACCTCGTTTGTCTCAACCATATCATTTGCGCCTTGAGTCGGGCCTCGTTGGATTAAACAATATCATTTGTGCCTCAAGTCAGGCATCATTTGGCTCAACGATAACATTTGCACCTCGAGTCGGGCCTCGTTTGGCTCAACCATATCATTTGCACCTCGGGTCGGGCCTCGTTTGACTCAACCATATTGTTTGCGCCTCGAGTCGGGCCTCGTTTGACTCACTAATACAAATTGCGCCTCTAGTCGGGCGTCGTTTGACTCAACCATATCATTTGCACCTCGAGTAGGGCCTCGATTGACTCACCGATACCATTTGTGCCTCGAGTCGGGCCTCGTTTGACTCAGCCATATCATTTGCGCCTCGAGTCGGGCTTGGTTTGACTCAACCATATCATTTGTACCTCGAGTCTGCATCGTTTGACTCAACCATATCATTTGCGCCTCGAGTCGGGGTTGGTTTGACTCAACCATATTGTTTGGGCCTCGAGTCAGGACTCGTTTGACTCAGCCATATAATTTGCGCCTCAAGTCGGGCCTCGTTTGACTCACTGATATCATTTGTGCCTCGTGTTAGGCCTCGTTTGACTCAACCATATCATTTCTGCCTCGAGTCAGGCTTTGTTTGACTCAACTATATCATTTGCGCCTCGAGGCGGGCCTTGTTTGACTCATTGATACCATTTGTGCCTCGCATTGGGCCTCGGTTGACTCAACCATATCGTTTCTGCCTTGAGTCAGCCCTTGTTTGACTCAACCATATTATTTGCGCCTCGAGTCGGTCCTCGTTTGACTCAACCATATCATTTGTGCCTCGAGTCGGGCCTTGTTTGTTTCACCGATACCATTTGTGCCTCGAGTCGGGCCTCGTTCGACACAACCATATCATTTGCGAATCAAGTCAGGCGTCGTTTGACTCAACCATACCATTTTTGCCTCGAGTCAGGCCTTGTTTGACTCAACCATATTATTTGTGCCTCGAGTCGGGCCTCGTTTGACGCAACCATATCATTTCTGCCTCGAGTCATCCCTTGTTTGATTCACCGATACCAGTTGTTCCTCGAGTTGGGCATCGTTTGACTCAACCATATCATTTGCGTCTCAAGTCAGGCTTCATTTGCCTCAACCATTTATTTGCGCCTTGAGTCGGGCCTTGTTTGACTCAACCATATCATTTGCGCCACGAGTTGAGCCTCATTTGACTCATCGATACCATTTGTGCCTCGAGTTAGGCCTTGTTTGACTTATCCATATCATTTGCACCTCGAGTCTGGCCTCGTTTTGCTTAACCATATCATTTCAGTCTCAAGTCACGCCTCGTTTGTCTCAACCGTATCATTTGCGCCTTGAGTCGGGCCTCGTTTGACTCCCCGATACCATTTGTGCCTCGAGTTAGGCCTTGTTTGACTCAACCATATCATTTGTGCCTCGAGTTAGGCCTTCTTTGACTCAACCCTATCATTTGCGCCTCGAGTCGAGCGTCGTTTGACTCAACCATATCATTTGTGCCTTGAGTCAGGCCTGGTCAGACTGAACCATATTGTTTACACCTCGAGTCGGGCCTCATTTGACTCACTGATACCATTTGTGCCTCGAGTTGGGCCTCGTTTGAGTTAACCATATCATTTGTGCCTCCAGTCAGGCCTTCTTTGACTCAACCATATCATTTGCTCCATGAGGCGGGCCTCATTTCACTCAACAATATCATCTGGGCCTTGAGTCAGGCCTCGTTTGACTGAACCATATTGTTTACACCTCGAGTCGGGCCTCATTTGACTCACTGATACCATTTGTGCCTTGAGTCAGGCCTGGTCTGACTGAACCATATTGTTTACACCTCGAGTCGGGCCTCATTTGACTCACTGATACCATTTGTGCCTCGAGTTGGGCCTCGTTTGAGTCAACCATATCATTTGTGCCTTGAGTCAGGCCTGGTCTGACTGAACCATATTGTTTACACCTCGAGTCGGGCCTCATTTGACTCACTGATACCATTTGTGCCTTGAGTCAGGCCTGGTCTGACTGAACCATATTGTTTACACCTCGAGTCGGGCCTCATTTGACTCACTGATACCATTTGTGCCTCGAGTTGGGCCTCGTTTGAGTTAACCATATCATTTGTGCCTCCAGTCAGGCCTTCTTTGACTCAACCATATCATTTGCTCCATGAGTCAGGCCTCGTTTGAGTTAACCATATCATTTGCGCCTCGAGTCAGGCCTGGTTTGACTCAACCATATTGTTTGGGCCTCAAGTCAGGACTCGTTTGACTCAGCCATATAATTTGCGCCTTAAGTCGGGCCTTGTTTGACTCACCAATTCCTGTTGTGCCTCGAGTCGGGCCTCGTTTGACTCAACCATATCATTTGCGCCTCGAGTCGGGCCTCGTTTGACTCACCGATACCATTTGTGCCTCGAGTGGGGCCTCGTTCGACTCAACCATATCATTTACGCCTTGAGTCAGCCCTGGTTTGACTCAACCATATCTTTTGTGCCTCGAGTCGGGCATCGTTTGACTCAATCATATCATTTGCACCTCGAGTCGGGCTTGGTTTAACTCAACCATATTGTTTGTGCCTCGAGTCGGTCCTCATTTGACTCATTGATACCAGTTGTGCCTGGAGTCAGGCCTTGTTTGACTCAACCATATCATTTGTGCCTCGAGTCGGGCCTCGTTTGACTCACCAATACCATTTGTGCCTCGAGTCGGGCCTCGTTTGACACACCGATACCAGTTGTGCCTCAAGTTGTGCCTCTTTGGACTTAACCATATCATTTGCGCCTCGAGTCAGGCCTTGTTTGACACAACCATATCATTTGCATCTCGAGTCGGGCCTTGTTTGACTCAACCGTATCTTCTGCGCCTCGAGTCAGGCCACATTTGACTCAACCATATCATTTGCGCCTCGAGTTGTGCCACGTTTGACTCAAGCGTATCATTTGCGTCTCGAGTCAGGCATCGTTTGACTCACCAATACCATTTGTTCCTCGCGTTGTTCCTAGTTTAAAGCAACCATCTCATTTCTATCTCGAGGTAGGCCTTGTTTGACTTAACCATATCATTTGCGCCTCGAGTCGGGCCTGGTTTGACTCAACCATATCATTTTTGCCTCGAGTCAGGCATCATTTGACTCAACCATATCATTTGTGCCTCGAGTCGGGCCTGGTTTGACTCAACCATATCGTTTGCACCTCGAGTTGCGCCTCGTTTGACTCACCGATACCAGTTGTGCCTCAAGTCGGGCCCCGTTTGACTCAACCATATCATTTGCGCCTCGAGTCGGGCCTCGTTTGACTTAGCCACATCATTTGCACCTCAAGTTGGGCCTCGTTTGACTCATCGATACCATTTGTGCCTCGAGTTAGGCCTTGTTTGCCTCAACCATATCATTTGCGCCTCGAGTTGGGCCTCGTTTGACTGACTAATACCATTTGTGCCTCGAGTTAGGCCTCGTTTGGCTCAACCATATCATTTGCGCCTTGAGTCGGGCCTCGTTTGACTCAGCCACATCATTTGCACCTCGAGTTGGGCCTCGTTTAACTAACCGATACCATTTGTGCCTCGAGTCAGGCCTCGTTTGACTCAACCATATATCATTTGTGCCTCGAGTCGGGCCTCGTTTGACTAAACCATATCATTTGCACCTTGAGTCAGGCCTCGTTTGGCTTAACCATTTCATTTCTGTCTCGAGTCAGGCTTTCTTTGACTCAACCATATCATTTGCACCATGAGCCGGGCCTCGTTTCACTCAACCATATCATTTGCGCCTTGAGTCGGGCCTCGTTTCACTCACCCATATCATTTGTGCCTTGAGTCGGGCCTTGTTTGACTCACCGATACCATTTGTGCCTCGAGTTAGGCCTCGTTTGACTCAACCATATCCTTTGCGAATCAAGTCAGGTCTCGTTTGACTCAACCGTATCATTTGCGCCTCGAGTTGGGCCTGATTTGACTTAACGATATTGTTTGTTCCTCGAGTTGGGCCTCATTTGACTCAACCATATCATTTTTGCCTCGAGTCAGCCCTCATTTGACTCAACCATATCATTTACACCTCGAGTCTGCCCTCGTTTGACTTAACCATATCATTTCTGTCCGAGTCATGCCTCGTTTGACTCAACGGTATCATTTGCGCCTCGAGTCGGGCCTCATTTGACACACCGATACCATTTGGGCCTCGAGTTAGGCCTTGTTTGCTCAAACATTTCATTTGTGCCTCAAGTCAGGCCTTCTTTGACTCAACCCTATCATTTGCGCCTCGAGTCGAGCCTCGTTCAACTCAACCATATCATTTGCGCCTTGAGTCGGGCTTGATCTGACTGAACCATCTCGTTTACGTGTCGAGTCGGGCCTCGTTTGACTAACTGATGCCATTTGTGCCTCGAGTTGGGCCTCGTTTGACTCAACCATATCATTTGCGCCTCGAGACGGGTCTCGTTTGACTTAACTATATCATTTGTGCCTCGAGTCGGGCATCATTTGGCTCAACCATATCATTTGTGCCTTGAGTCGGGCCTTGTTTGACTCAACCATATCATTTAGGCCTCGAGTCGGGCATCATTTGGCTCAACCATATCATTTGCACCTCGAGTCGGACCTTGTTTGACTCAACCATATTGTTTGCGCCTCGAGTTGGGCCTCGTTTAACTCAACCATATTGTTTGCGCCTCGAGTGGGGCCTCGTTTGACTCACCGATACAAATTGGGTCTCTAGGGGGGCCTCATTTGACTCAACCATATCATTTGCGCCTCAAGTAGGGCCTCAATTGACTCAGCGATACCATTTGTGCCTTGAGTCAGGCGTCGTTTGACTCAACCATATCATTTGTCCCTCGAGTTGGGCCTCGTTTCACTCAGCCACATCATTTGCACCTTGAGTTGGGCCTCGTTTGACTCACTGACACCATTTGTCCTTGAGTTAGGCCTCGTTTGACTCAACCATATCATTTGCGCCTCGAGTTGGGCCTTGTTTGACTCACCGATACCATTTGTGCCTCGAGTCAGACCTCGTTTGTCTCAACCATATCATTTGCGCCTTGAGTCGGGCCTCGTTGGATTAAACAATATCATTTGTGCCTCAAGTCCGGCATCATTTGGCTCAACGATAACATTTACACCTCGAGTCGGGCCTCGTTTGGCTCAACCATATCATTTGCACCTCGGGTCGGGCCTCGTTTGACTCAACCATATTGTTTGCGCCTCGAGTCGGGCCTCGTTTGACTCACTAATACAAATTGCACCTCTAGTCGGGCGTCGTTTGACTCAACCATATCATTTGCGCCTCGAGTAGGGCCTCGATTGACTCACCGATACCATTTGTGCCTCGAGTCGGGCCTCGTTCGACACAACCATATCATTTGCGAATCAAGTCAGGCGTCGTTTGACTCAACCATACCATTTTTGCCTCGAGTCAGGCCTTGTTTGACTCAACCATATTATTTGTGCCTCGAGTCGGGCCTCGTTTGACGCAACCATATCATTTCTGCCTCGAGTCATCCCTTGTTTGATTCACCGATACCAGTTGTTCCTCGAGTTGGGCATCGTTTGACTCAACCATATCATTTGTGTCTCAAGTCAGGCTTCATTTGCCTCAACCATTTATTTGCGCCTTGAGTCAGGCCTTGTTTGACTCAACCATATCATTTGCGCCACGAGTTGAGCCTCATTTGACTCATCGATACCATTTGTGCCTCGAGTTAGGCCTTGTTTGACTTATCCATATCATTTGCACCTCGAGTCTGGCCTCGTTTTGCTTAACCATATCATTTCAGTCTCAAGTCACTCCTCGTTTGTCTCAACCGTATCATTTGCGCCTTGAGTCGGGCCTCGTTTGACTCCCCGATACCATTTGTGCCTCGAGTTGGGCCTTGTTTGACTCAACCATATCATTTGTGCCTCGAGTTAGGCCTTTTTTGACTCAACCCTATCATTTGCGCCTCGAGTCGAGCGTCGTTTGACTCAACCATATCATTTGTGCCTTGAGTCAGGCCTGGTCTGACTGAACCATATTGTTTACACCTCGAGTCGGGCCTCATTTGACTCACTGATACCATTTGTGCCTCGAGTTGGGCCTCGTTTGAGTTAACCATATCATTTGTGCCTCCAGTCAGGCCTTCTTTGACTCAACCATATCATTTGCTCCATGAGGCGGGCCTCGTTTCACTCAACAATATCATCTGGGCCTTGAGTTAGGCCTCGTTTGACTCATCGATACCATTTGTGCCACGAGTTAGGCCTCATTTGACTCAACCATATCGTTTGCGAATCAAGTCAGGTCTCGTTTGACTCAACTATATCATTTGCGCCTTGATTCAGGCCTCGTTTGGCTCAACCATATCATTTGTGCCTCGAGTCATGCCTCGTTTAACTCAACGGTATCATTTGCGCCTCGAGTCGGGCCTCATTTGACACACCGATACCATTTGGGCCTCGAGTTGGGCCTTGTTTGGCTCAAACATTTCATTTGTGCCTCAAGTCAGGCCTTCTTTGACTCAACCCTATCATTTGCGCCTCGAGTCGAGCCTCGTTCAACTCAACCATATCATTTGCACCTTGAGTCGGGCTTGATCTGACTGAACCATCTCGTTTACGCGTCGAGTCGGGCCTCGTTTGACTAACTGATACCATTTGTGCCTCGAGTTGGGCCTCGTTTGACTCAACCATATCATTTGCGCCTCGAGTCGGGTCTCGTTTGACTTAACTATATCATTTGTGCCTCGAGTCGGGCATCATTTGGCTCAACCATATCATTTGTGCCTTGAGTCGGGCCTCGTTTGACTCAACCATATCATTTGGGCCTTGAGTCGGGCCTCGTTTGACTCAACCATATCATTTGTACCTCGAGTCGGGCCTTGTTTGACTCAACCATATTGTTTGCGCCTCGAGTTGGGCCTCGTTTAACTAAACCATATTGTTTGTGCCTCGAGTGGGGCCTCGTTTGACTCACCAATACAAATTGGGTCTCTAGGGGGGCCTCATTTGACTCAACCATATCATTTGCGCCTCAAGTAGGGCCTCAATTGACTCAGCGATACCATTTGTGCCTTGAGTCAGGCGTCGTTTGACTCAACCATATCATTTGTGCCTCGAGTCGGGCCTCGTTTCACTCAGCCACATCATTTGCACCTCGAGTTGGGCCTTGTTTGACTCACTGATACCATTTGTGCCTTGAGTTAGGCCTCGTTTGACTCAACCATATTATTTGCGCCTCGAGTTGGGCCTTGTTTGACTCACCGATACCATTTGTGCCTCGAGTCAGACCTCGTTTGTCTCAACCATATCATTTGCGCCTTGAGTCGGGCCTCGTTGGACTAAACAATATCATTTGTGCCTCAAGTCAGGCATCATTTGGCTCAACGATAACATTTGCACCTCGAGTCGGGCCTCGTTTGGCTCAACCATATCATTTGCACCTCGGGTCGGGCCTCGTTTGACTCAACCATATTGTTTGCGCCTCGAGTCGGGCCTCGTTTGACTCACTAATACAAATTGCGCCTCTAGTCGGGCGTCGTTTGACTCAACCATATCATTTGCGCCTCGAGTAGGGCCTCGATTGACTCACCGATACCATTTGTGCCTCGAGTCGGGCCTCGTTTGACTCAGCCATATCATTTGCGCCTCGAGTCGGGCTTGGTTTGACTCAACCATATCATTTGTACCTCGAGTCTGCATCGTTTGACTCAACCATATCATTTGCGCCTCGAGTCGGGTTTGGTTTGACTCAACCATATTGTTTGGGCCTCGAGTCAGGACTCGTTTGACTCAGCCATATAATTTGCGCCTCAAGTCGGGCCTCGTTTGACTCACTGATATCATTTGTGCCTCGTGTTAGGCCTCGTTTGACTCAACCATATCATTTCTGCCTCGAGTCAGGCTTTGTTTGACTCAACTATATCATTTGCGCCTCGAGGCGGGCCTTGTTTGACACATTGATACCATTTGTGCCTCGCATTGGGCCTCGGTTGACTCAACCATATCGTTTCTGCCTTGAGTCAGCCCTTGTTTGACTCAACCATATTATTTGCGCCTCGAGTCGGTCCTCGTTTGACTCAACCATATCATTTGTGCCTCGAGTCGGGCCTTGTTTGTTTCACCGATACCATTTGTGCCTCGAGTCGGGCCTCGTTCGACACAACCATATCATTTGCGAATCAAGTCAGGCGTCGTTTGACTCAACCATACCATTTTTGCCTCGAGTCAGGCCTTGTTTGACTCAACCATATTATTTGTGCCTCGAGTCGGGCCTCGTTTGACGCAACCATATCATTTCTGCCTCGAGTCATCCCTTGTTTGATTCACCGATACCAGTTGTTCCTCGAGTTGGGCATCGTTTGACTCAACCATATCATTTGCGTCTCAAGTCAGGCTTCATTTGCCTCAACCATTTATTTGCGCCTTGAGTCGGGCCTTGTTTGACTCAACCATATCATTTGCGCCACGAGTTGAGCCTCATTTGACTCATCGATACCATTTGTGCCTCGAGTTAGGCCTTGTTTGACTTATCCATATCATTTGCACCTCGAGTCTGGCCTCGTTTTGCTTAACCATATCATTTCAGTCTCAAGTCACGCCTCGTTTGTCTCAACCGTATCATTTGCGCCTTGAGTCGGGCCTCGTTTGACTCCTCGATACCATTTGTGCCTCGAGTTGGGCCTTGTTTGACTCAACCATATCATTTGTGCCTCGAGTTAGGCCTTCTTTGACTCAACCCTATCATTTGCGCCTCGAGTCGAGCGTCGTTTGACTCAACCATATCATTTGTGCCTTGAGTCAGGCCTGGTCTGACTAAACCATATTGTTTACACCTCGAGTCGGGCCTCATTTGACTCACTGATACCATTTGTGCCTCGAGTTGGGCCTCGTTTGAGTTAACCATATCATTTGTGCCTCCAGTCAGGCCTTCTTTGACTCAACCATATCATTTGCTCCATGAGGCGGGCCTCGTTTCACTCAACAATATCATCTGGGCCTTGAGTCAGGCCTCGTTTGACTCATCGATACCATTTGTGCCACGAGTTAGGCCTCGTTTGACTCAACCATATCGTTTGCGAATCAAGTCAGGTCTCGTTTGACTCAACTATATCATTTGCGCCTTGATTCAGGCCTCGTTTGGCTCAACCATATTATTTGTGCCTCGAGTCATGCCTCGTTTGACTCAACCATATCATTTGTGCCTCGAGTTAGGCCTCGTTTGACTCAACCATATCATTTCTGCCTCGAGTCATGCCTTGTTTGACTCAACCATATCATTTGATCCTCGAGTCGGGCCTCGTTTGACTCACCGATAGCATTTGGGCCTTGAGTTGGGCCTCGTTTTAGTCAACCATATCATTTGTGCCTCCAGTCAGGCCTTCTTTGACTCAACCCTATCATTTGCGCTTCGAGTCGAGCCTCGTTCGACTCAACCATATCATTTGTGCTTTGAGTCGGGCCAGGTCGGACTGAACCATATCATTTACGCCTCGAGTTGGGCCTCGTTTGACTCACTGATACCATTTGTGCCTCGAGTTGGGCCTCGTTTGACTCAACCATATCATTTGTGCCTCAAGTCAAGCCTTCTTTGACTCAACCATATAATTTGCTCCTTGAGGCGGGCCTCGTTTCAGTCAACCATATCATTTGTGCCTTGAGTCAGGCCTTCTTTGACTCAACCCTATCATTTGCGCTTCGAGTCGAGCCTCGTTCGACTCAACCATATCATTTGTGCCTTGAGTCGGGCCGGGTCGGACTGAACCATATCATTTACGCCTCAAGTTGGGCCTCGTTTGACTCACTGATACCATTTGTGCCTCGAGTTGGGCCTCGTTTGACTCAACCATATCATTTGTGCCTCGAGTCAAGCCTTCTTTGACTCAACCATATCATTTGCTCCTTGAGGTAGGCCTCGTTTCACTCAACCATATCTTTTGTGCCTTGAGTCGGGCCTCATTTGACTCAACCATATCATTTGTGCCTCGAGTTAGGACCCTTTTGACTTAACCATATCATTTGCGCCTCGAGTCGGGCCTTGTTTGACCTAACGATACCATTTGTGCCTCACGTTGGTCCTCGTTTGACTCAACCATATCATTTGCGCCTCGAGTCGTGCCTTGTTTGACTCACTGATACCATTTGTTCCTCGCATTAGGGCTCGGTTGACTCAACCATATCATTTCTGCCTTGAGTCAGCCCTTGTTTGACTCAACCATATTATTTGCGCCCCGAGTCGGTCCTCGTTTGACTCAACCAAATGATTTGTGCCTCGAGTCGGGGCTTGTTTGACTCACCGATACCATTTGTGCCTCGAGTCGGGCCTCGTTTGACTCAACCATATCATTTTTTCCTCGAGTCATCCCTCGTTTAACACACCGATACCAGTTGTTCCTCGAGTTGGGCGTCGTTTGACTCAACCATATCATTTGCATCTCAAGTCAGGCTTCATTTGCCTCAACCATTTATTTGCGCCATGAGTCTGGCCTCGTTTGACTCAACCATATCATTTACGAATCAAGTCAGGCCTCGTTTGACTCAACCATATCATTTGTGTCGGGCCTCATTTGAGTCAACCATATCATTTGCGCCTCGAGTCAGGCCTTGTTTTACTCAACCATATCATTTGCGCATCGAGTCGGGCCTGGTTTGACTCAACGATATCGTTTGTACCTCAAGTTGAACCTCGTTTGACTCAACCATATCGTATTTGCCCCGAGTCAGGCCTCGTTTGACTCAACCATATCATTTGCGCCTCTAGTTGAGCCTCGTTTGACTCATCGATACCATTTGTGTCTCGAGTTAGGCCTCGTTTGACTCAACCATATTATCTGCACCTCGAGTCTGGCCTCGTTTGACTCAACCATATCATTTCTGCCTCGAGTCATGCCTCGTTTGACTCAACTGTATGATTTGCGCCTCGAGTCGGTCCTCGTTTGACTCACCGATACCATTTGTGCCTCGAGTTGGGCCTTGTTTGACTTAACCATATCATTTGTGCCTCGAGTTAGGCCTTCTTTGACACAACCCTATCATTTGCGCCTCGAGTCGAGCATCGTTTGACTCAACCATATCATTTGCGCCTTGATTCGGGCCTGGTCTGACTGAACCATATCGTTTACACCTCGAGTCGGGCCTCGTTTGACTCACTGATACCATTTGTGCCTCGAGTTGGGCCTCGTTTGAGTCAACCATATCATTTGTGCCTCCAGTCAGGCCTTCTTTGACTCAACCATATCATTTGCTCCTTGAGGCAGGCCTCGTTTCACTCAACAATATCATTTGCGCCTAGAGTCGGGCCTCGTTTGACTCATCGATACCATTTGTGCCACGAGTTAGGCCTCATTTGACTCAACCATATCATTTGCGAATCAAGTCAGGTCTCGTTTGACTCAACTATATCATTTGTGCCTTGAGTCAGGCTACGTTTGACTCAACCATATCATTTGCGCCTTGAGTCGGGCCTCGTTTGACTCAACCATATAATTTGTGCCTCGAGTCATGCCTCGTTTGACTCAACCATATCGTTTGTGCCTCGAGTCAGGACCCTTTTGACTTAACCATATCATTTGCGCCTCGAGTCGGGCCTCGTTTGACTCAACTATATCATTTGTTCCTTGAGTTGGGCCTCGTTTAACTCAACCATATCATTTTTGTCTCGAGTCAGGCCTCGTTTGATTCAACCATATCATTTATTCCTCGAGTTGAGGCTCGTTTGACTCAACCATATCATTTGCGCCTCGAGTTGGGCCTTGTTTGACTCACCGATATCATTTGTGCCTCGCGTTGGGCCTCGTTTGACTCAATCATATCATTTCTGGCTCGAGTCAGGCCTTGTTTGACTCAACCATATCATTTACGCCTCGAGTTGGGCCTTGTTTGACTCACTGATACCATTTGTGCCTTGCATTAGGCCTCGGTTGACTCAACCATTTCATTTCTGCCTCGAGTCAGCCCTTGTTTGACTGAACCATATTATTTGCGCCTCGAGTCCTTCCTCGTTTGACTCAACCATATCATTTGTGCCTCGAGTCAGGCCTTGTTTGACTCACCGATACCATTTGTGCCTCGAGTTGGGCCTCGTTTGACTTAACCATATCATTTTTGCCTCGAGTCATCCCTCGTTTGACTCACCGATACCCGTTGTTCCTCGAGTTGGGCGTCGTTTGACTCAACCATATCATTTGCATCTCAAGTCAGGCTTCATTTGCCTCAACCATTTATTTGCGCCTTGAGTCGGGCCTCGTTTGACTCAACCATATCATTTGCGAATTAAGTCAGGCCTCGTTTGACTCAACCATATCATTTGTGTCGGGCCTCGTTTGAGTCAACCATATCATTTGTGCCACGAGTCAGGCCTTGTTTTACTTAACCATATCATTTATGCATCGAGTCGGGCCTGGTTTGACTCAACGATATCGTTTGTACCTCAAGTTGAGCCTCGTTTGACTCAACCATATCGTATTTGCCTCGAGTCAGGCCTCATTTGACTGAACCACATCATTTGCGCCTCGAGTTGAGCCTCGTTTGACTCATCAATAAATTTGTGTCTCGAGTTAGGCCTCGTTTGACTCAACCATATTATCTGCACCTCGAGTCTGGCCTCGTTTGACTCAACCATATCATTTCTGCCTCGAGTCATGCCTCGTTTGACTCAACTGTATGATTTACGCCTCAAGTCGGGCCTTGTTTGACTCACGGATACCATTTGTGTCTCGAGTTGGGCCTTGTTTGACTTAACCATATCATTTGTGCCTCGAGTTAGGCCTTCTTTGACACAACCCTATCATTTGCGCCTCGAGTCAAGCATCGTTTGACTTAACCATATCATTTGTGCCTTGATTCGGGCCTGGTCTGACTGAACCATATCGTTTACACCTCGAGTCGGGCCTCGTTTGACTCACTGATACCATTTGTGCCTCATGTTGGGCCTCGTTTGAGTCAACCATATCATTTGTGCCTCCAGTCAGGCCTTCTTTGACTCAACCATATCATTTGCTCCTTGAGGCGGGCCTCGTTTCACTCAACAATATCATTTGTGCCTTGAGTTAGGCCTCGTTTGACTCATCGATACCATTTGTGCCACGAGTTAGGCCTCATTTGACTCAACCATATCATTTGCGAATCAAGTCAGGTCTCGTTTGACTCAACTATATCATTTGCGCCTTGAGTCAGGCCTCGTTTGACTCAACCATATCATTTGCGCCTCCAGTCGGGCCTCGTATGACTCAACCATATCATTTGTGCCTCGAGTCATGCCTCGTTTGACTCAACCATATCGTTTGTGCCTCGAGTCAAGACCCTTTTGACTTAACCATATCATTTGCGCCTCGAGTTAGGCCTCGTTTGACTCAACTATATCATTTGTTCCTTGAGTTGGGCCTCGTTTGACTCAACCATATCATTTTTGTCTCGAGTCAGGTCTCGTTTGATTCAACCATATCATTTGTTCCTCGAGTTGAGGCTCGTTTGACTCAACCATATCATTTGCGCCTCGAGTCGGGCCTTGTTTGACTCACCGATATCATTTGTGCCTCGCGTTAGGCCTCGTTTGACTAAACCATATCATTTCTGCCTCGAGTCAGGCCTTGTTTGACTCAACCATATCATTTACGCCTCGAGTCGGGCCTTGTTTGACTCACTGATACCATTTGTGCCTCGTATTGGGCCTCGGTTGACTCAACCATTTCATTTCTGCCTCGAGTCAGCCCTTGTTCGACTGAACCATATTATTTGCGCCTCGAGTCCGTCCTCGTTTGACTCAACCATATCATTTGTGCCTCGAGTCGGGCCTTGTTTGACTCACCGATACCATTTGTGCCTCGTGTCGGGCCTCGTTTGACACAACCATATCATTTACGAATCAAGTCAGGCCTCGTTTGAGTCAACCATACCATTTTTGCCTCGAGTCAGGCCTTGGTTGACTCAACCATATTGTTTGTGCCTCGAGTCGGGCCTCGTTTGACTCAACCATATCATTTCTACCTCGAGTCATCCCTCGTTTGACTCACCGATACCATTTGTTCCTCGAGTTGGGCATCCTTTGACTCAACCATATCATTTGCGTCTCAAGTCAGGCTTCATTTGCCTCAACCATTTATTTGCGCCTCGAGTTGGGCCTCGTTTGACTCAACCATATCATTTGTGTCGGGCCTCGTTTGACTTAACCATATCATTTGCGCCTCGAGTCAGGCCTTGTTTGACTAACCATATCATTTGCACCTCGAGTTGGGCCTGGTTTGACTCAACGATATCATTTGTCCCTCGAGTTGGGCCTCGTTTGACTTAACCATATCATTTTTGCCTCGAGTCAGGCTTCGTTTGACTAAACCATATTATTTGCGCCTCAAGTTAAACCTCGTTTGACTCATCGATACCGTTTGTGCCTCGAGTTAGGCCTCGTTTGACCCAACCATATCATTTGCACCTCGACTCTAGCCTCGTTTGACTCAACCATATCATTTCTGCCTCGAGCCATGCCTCGTTTGACTCAACCATATGATTTGCGCCTCGAGTTGGGCCTCGTTTGACTCACCGATACCATTTGTGCCTCGAGTTGGGCCTTGTTTGACTCAACCATATCCTTTGTGCCTCGAGTTAGGCCATCTTTGACTCAACCTGATCATTTACGCGTCGAGTCGAGCGTCGTTTGACTCAACCATATCATTTGCGCCTTGAGTCGGGCCTGGTTTGACTGACCCATATCGTTTACGCCTCGAGTCAGGCCTCGTTTGACTCACTGATACCAATTGTGCCTCGAGTTGGGCCTCGTTTGACTCAACCATATCATTCGTGCCTCGAGTCAGGCCTTCTTTGACTCAACCATATCATTTGCTCCTTGAGGCGGGCCTCATTTCACTCAACAATATCATTTGTGCCTTGAGTTGAGCCTCGTTTGACTCATCGATACCATTTGTGCCTCAAGTTAGGCCTCATTTGACTCAACCATATCATTTGCGAATCAAGTCAGGTCTCGTTTGACTCAACTATATCATTTGCGTCTTGAGTCGGGCCTCATTTGGTTCAACCATATCATTTGTGCCTCAAGTCATGCCTCGTTTGACTCAACCATATCATTTATGCCTCGAGTCGGGACCCGTTTGACTCAACCATATCATTTGCGAATCAAGTCAGGCCTCGTTCGACACAACCATATCATTTGCGCCTCGAGTCGGGCCTCGTTTGACTCAACCATATCATTTGTGCCTCGAGTCATGCCTCGTTTGACTCAACCATATCGTTTGTTCCTCGAGTCAGGACCCTTTCGACTTAACCATATCATTTGCGCCTCGAGTAAGGCCTTGTTTGACTCAACTATATCATTTGTTCCTTGAGTTAGGCCTCGTTTGACTCAACCATATCATTTTTGTCTCGAGTCAAGCCTCGTTTGATTCAACCATATCATTAGTTCCTCAAGTTGAGGCTCGTTTCACTCAACCATATCATTTGCGCCTCGAGTCGGGCCTTGTTTGACTCACCGATACCATTTGTGCCTCACGTTGGGCCTCGTTTGACTCAACCATATCATTTTTGCCTCGAGTCAGGCCTTGTTTGACTCAACCATATCATTTGCGCCTCGAGTCGGGCCTTGTTTGACTCACTGATACCATTTGTGCCTCGCATTGGGCCTCGGTTGACTCAACCATTTGATTTCTGCCTCGAGTGAGCCCTTGTTTGACTGAACCATATTATTTGCGCCTCGAGTCTGTCCTCGTTTGACTCAACCATATCATTTGTGCCTCGAGTCGGGCCTTGTTTGACTCACCGATACCATTTGTGCCTCGTGTCGGGCCTCGTTTGACACAACCATATCATTTGCAAATCAAGTCAATCCTCGTTTGAGTCAACCATACCATTTTTGCCTCGAGTCAGGCCTTGGTTGACTCAACCATATTATTTGTGCCTCGAGCCGGGCCTCGTTTGACTCAACCATATCATTTCTGCCTCGAGTCATCCCTCGTTTGACTCACCGATACCATTTGTTCCTCGAGTTGGGCATCCTTTGACTCAACCATATCATTTGCGTCTCAAGTCAGGCTTCATTTGCCTCAACCATTTATTTGCGCCTCGAGTTGGGCCTCGTTTGACTCAACCATATCATTTGCGAATCAAGTCAGGTCTCGTTTGACTTAACCATATCATTTGTGTCGGGCCTCGTTTGACTCAACCATATCATTTGCGCCTCGAGTCAGGCCTTGTTTGACTAACCATATCATTTGCACCTTGAGTCGGGCCTGGTTTGACTCAACGATATCATTTGTTCCTCGAGTTGGGCCTCGTTTGACTCAACCATATCATTTTTGCCTCGAGTCAGGCCTCGTTTGACTCAACCATATCATTTGTGCTTCAAGTTGAGCCTCGTTTGACTCATGATACCATTTGTGCCTCGAGTTAGACCTCGTTTGACCTAACCATATCATTTGCACCTCGACTCTGGCCTCGTTTGACTCAACCATATTATTTGCACCTCGAGTCGGGCCTCGTTTGACTCAACCACATTATTTGTGCCTCGAGTCCGGCCTTGTTTGACTCAACCATATCATTTACGCCTTGAGTCGGTCCTCGTTTGACTCACCGATACCATTTGTGCCTCGAGTCGGGCCTCGTTTGACGCCTCGAGTCAGGACTCATTTAACTCAGCCATATCATTTACGCCTCGAGTCGGGCCTCATTTGACTCAACCATATCATTTGCGCCTTGAGTCAGGCCTCGTTTGACTCAACCATATCATTTGTGTCGGGCCTCGTTTGACTCAACCATATCATTTGTGCCTCGAGTTGGGCCTTGTTTGACTTATCGATACCAGTTGTGCCTCAAGTTAGGCCTTGTTTGACTCAACCATATCATTTGTGCCTTGAGTTAGGCCTTGTTTGACTCAACCATATCATTTGCACCTTGAGTCGGTCCTCGTTTGACTTACTGATACCATTTGTGCCTCGAGTCAGGACTTATTTGACTTAGCCATACCATTTACGCCTTGAGTCGAGCCTCGTTTGACTCATCGATACCATTTGTGCCTCGAGTTAGGCCTCGTTTGACTTAACCATATCATTTACGCCTTGGGTCAAGCCTCGTTTGACTCGCTGATAGCATTTGTGCCTCGAGTCGGGCCTCGTTTGACGCAACCATATCATTTATGCCTTAAGTCATGCCTCGTTTGACTCTACCATATCATCTGCATCTCGAGTCAGGCCTTGTTTGACTAAACCATATCATTTGCGCCTCGAGTTGAGCCATGTTTGACGCAACCATAACATTTGTCCCTCGAGTCAGGCCTTGTTTGACTCAACCATATCATTTCTGCCTTGAGTCAGGCCTGGTTTGACTCAACCATATCATTTGTGCCTCAAGTCAGGCCTTCCTTGACTCACCAATGCCATTTGTGCCTTGAGTCGAGCCTCGTTTGATGTAACCATATAATTTGTGCCTCGAGTCATGCCTCGTTTGACTCAACCTATGATTTGCGTCTCGAGTCAGGCCTCATTTGACTAAACCATCTCATTTACGCATCGAGTCGGTCCTTGTTTGACTCAACTATATCATTTGTGCCTCGAGCCGGGCCTCGTTTGACTCACCAATCCCATTTGTGCCTTGTGTTGGGCCTCTTTTGACTCAACCATATCATTTGTGCCTCAAGTTAGGCCTTGTTTGACTTAACCATATCATTTGCGCCTTGAGTCAGGCCTGGTTTGACTCAACCATATCATTTGCGCCGTGGGTCGGGCCTCGTTTGACTCATCGATAGCATTTGTGCCTCGAGTCAGGCCTCGTTTGACGCAACCATATCATTTATGCCTCGAGTCATGCCTCGTTTGACTCAACCATCTCATCTGCATCTCGAGTCGGGCCTCGTTTGACTAAAGCATATTATTTGTGCCTCGAGTTGAGCCATGTTTGACTCAACCATATCATTTGTGCCTCGAGTCGGGCCTCGTTTGACTCACCGATACCATTCGTGCCTCACGTTGGGCCTCTTTTGACTCAACCATATCATTTTTGCCTCGAGTCAGGCCTTGTTTGACTCAACTATATCATTTGCGACTCGACTCGGGCCTCATTTGACTCACCGATACCATTTGTGCTTCGCGTTGGGCCTTATTTGACTCAACCATATCATTTCTGCCTTGAGTCAGGCCTTGTTTGACTCAACCATATTATTTGCACCTCGAGTTGGGCCTCGTTTGACCCAACCACATTATTTGCGCCTCGAGTCCGGCCTTGTTTGACTCAACCATATCATTTGCGCCTTGAGTCGGTCCTCGTTTGACTCACCGATACCATTTGTGCCTCGAGTTGGGCCTCGTTTGACTCAACCATATCATTTGTGCCTCGAGTCAGGCCTCATTTGACTCAGCCATATCATTTGCGCCTTGGGTCGAGCCTCGTTTGACTCGCCGATAGCATTTGTGCCTCGAGGCGGACCTCGTTTGACGCAACCATATCATTTGTGCCTTGAGTCATGCCTCGTTTGACTCAACCATATCATCTGCATCTCGAGTTGGGCCTTGTTTGACTAAACCATATCATTTGCGCCTCGGGTTGCGCCATGTTTGACGCAACCATATAATTTGTGCCTCGAGTCAGGCCTTGTTTGAGTCAACCATATCATTTGCGCCTTGAGTCAGGCCTAGTTTGACTCAATCATATCATTTACGCCGTGGGTCGGGCCTCGTTTGACTCATCGATAGCATTTGTGCCTCGAGTCGGGCCTCGTTTGACGCAACCATATCATTTATGCCTCGAGTGATGCCTCGTTTGACTCAACCATATCATCTGCATCTCGAGTCGAGCCTCATTTGACTAAAGCATATCATTTGCGCCTCGAGTTGAGCCTTGTTTGACTCAACCATATAATTTGTGCCTCGAGTCAGGCCTCGTTTGACTCACCGATACCATTCGTGCCTCGCATTGGGCCTCTTTTGACTCAACCATATCATTTCTGTCTCGAGTCAGGCCTTGTTTGACTCAACCATATCATTTACGCCTCAAGTCTGGCCTTATTTGACTCACCGACACCATTTGTGCCTCGCGTTGGGCCGCGTTTGACTCAACCATATCATTTCTTCCTTGAGACAGGCCTTGTTTGACTCAACCATATTCTTTGCACCTCGAGTCAGGGTTCGTTTGACTCAACCACATCATTTGTGCCTCGAGTCAGGCCTTGTTTGACTCAACCATACATTTTGCCTCGAGTCGGGCCTTGTTTGACTCACCGATACCATTTGTCCCTCGAGTTAGGCCGCATTTGACTCAACAATATCATTTGTGCCTCGAGTTGGGCCTCATTTGACTCAACCATATCATTTGTGCCTCGAGTCAGGACTCATTTGACTCAGCCATATCATTTACGCCTCGTGTCGGGCCTCGTTTGACTCATCGATACCATTTGTGCCTCGAGTTAGGCCTCGTTTGACTTAATCATACCATTTCCGCCTTGAGTTGGGCCTTGTTTGACTCAACCATATCATTTGTGCCTTGGGTCGACCCTCGTTTGACTCGCCGATAGCATTTGTGCCTCGAGTCGGGCCTCGTTTGATGCGACCATATCATTTGTGCCTTGAGTCATGCCTCGTTTGACTCAACCATATCATCTACATCTCGAGTTGGGCCTTGTTTGACTAAACCATATCATTTGCACCTCGAGTTGAGCCATGTTTGACGCAACCATATCATTTGTGCCTTGAGTCGGGCCTCGTTTGACTCACCGATACCATTTGTGCCTTGAGTTGGGACTCGTTTGACTCAACCATATCATTTGTGCCTCAAGTCAGGCCTTCGTTGACTCATCGATGCCATTTGTGCCTTGAGTCGAGCCTCGTTTGAAGCAACCATATAATTTGTGCCTCGAGTCATGCCTCGTTTGACTCAACCATATCATTTGCGTCTCGAGTCGGGCCTCATTTGGCTAAACCATCTCATTTGCGCATCGAGTCGGGCCTTGTTTGACTCAACCATATCATTTGCACCTCGAGCCGGGCTTCGTTTGACTCACCGATCCCATTTGTGCCTCGTGTTGGTCCTCTTTTGACTCAACCATATCATTTGTGCCTCGAGTTAGGCCTTGTTTGACTCAACCATATCATTTGCGCCTTGAGTTAGGCCTGGTTTGACTCAACCATATCATTTGTGCTGTGGGTCGGGCCTCGTTTGACTCATCGATAGCATTTGTGCCTCGAGTTGGGCCTCGTTTGACGCAACCATATCATTTAAGCCTCAAGTCATGGCTCGTTTGACTCAACCATATCATTTGCATCTCGAGTCGGGCCTCGTTTGACTAAAGCATATCATTTGCGCCTTGAGTTGAGCCATGTTTGACTCAACCATATCATTTGTGCCTCGAGTCGGGCCTCGTTTGACTCACCGATAGCATTCGTGCCTCGCGTTGGGCCT
Source organism: Dicorynia guianensis (assembly GCA_037013595.1). Lineage (NCBI taxonomy): Eukaryota > Viridiplantae > Streptophyta > Magnoliopsida > Fabales > Fabaceae > Dicorynia > Dicorynia guianensis. The sequence continues at coordinate 11,906,311 of JASUAB010000015.1, forward strand.
CGTTTGACTCAACCATATCATTTCTGCCTTGAGTCGAGCCTTGTTTGACTCAACCATATTATTTGCACCTCGAGTCGGGCCTCGTTTGACTCAACCACATTATTTACGCCACGAGTCCGGCCTTGTTTGACTCAACCATATCATTTGCGCCATGAGTCGGTCCTCATTGGACTCACCGATACCATTTATGCCTCGAGTTGGGCCTCGTTTGACTCAACCATATCATTTGTGCCTCGAGTCAGGACACATTTGACTCAGCCATATCATTTACGCCTCGAGTCAGGCCTCGTTTGACTCACCGATACCATTTGTGCCTCGAGTTAGGCCTCGTTTTACTTAACCGTATCACTTGCGCCTTGAGTCGGGCCTTATTTGACTCAACCATATCATTTGTGCCTTGAGTCATGCCTCGTTTGACTCAACCATATCATCTGCATCTCGAGTCGGGCCTTGTTTGACTAAACCATATCATTTGTGCCTCGAGTCAGGCCTTGTTTGACTCAACCATATCATTTGCGCCTTGAGTCATGCCTCGTTTGACTCAACCATATCATCTGCATCTCGAGTCGGGCCTTGTTTGACTAAACCATATCATTTGTGCCTCGAGTCGAGCCTTGTTTGACTCAACCATATCATTTGCGCCTTGAGTCATGCCTCGTTTGACTCAACCATATCATCTGCATCTCGAGTCGGGCCTTGTTTGACTTAACCATATCATTTGCGCCTTGGGTCAAGCCTCGTTTGACTCGCCGATAGCATTTGTGCCTCGAGTCGGGCCTCGTTTGATGCAATCATATCATTTGTGCCTTGAGTCATGCCTCATTTGACTCAACCATACATCTGCATCTCGAGTCGGGCGTTGTTTGACTAAACCATATCATTTGCGCCTCGAGTTGAGCCATGTTTGATGCAGCCATATCATTTGTGCCTCGAGTCAGGCCTTGTTTGACTCAACCATATCATTTGCGCCTTGAGTCAGGCCTCGTTTGGCTCAACCATATCATTTGCGCCTTGGGTCGGACCTCGTTTGACTCATTGATAGCATTTGTGCCTCGAGTCGGGCCATGTTTGACGCAACCATATCATTTATGCCTCGAGTCATGCCTCGTTTGACTAAACCATATCATCTGCATCACGAGTCGGGCCTTGTTTGACTAAAGCATATCATTTGTGCCTCGAGTTGAGCCATGTTTGACTCAACCATATCATTTGTGCCTCGAGTCGAGCCTCGTTTGACTCACCGATACCGTTCGTGCCTCGCGTTGGGCCTCTTTTGACTCAACCATATCATTTCTGCCTTGAGTCAGGCCTTGTTTGACTCAACCATATCATTTGCGCCTCGAGGCGGGCCTTATTTGACTCACCGAAACCATTTGTGCCTCGCGCTGGGCCTTGTTTGACTCAACCATATCATTTCTGCCTTGAGTTAGGCCTTGTTTGACTCAACCATATTATTTGCAACTCGAGTCAGGCTTCGTTTGACTCAACCACATCATTTGTGCCTCGAGTCGGGCCTTGTTTGACTCAACCATACATTTTGCCTTGAGTCGGGCATTGTTTGACTCACCAATACCATTTGTCCCTCGAGTTAGGCCTCGTTTGACTTAACAATATCATTTGTGCCTCGAGTTGGGCCTTGTTTGACTCAACCATATAATTTGGGCCTCGAGTTAGGACTCATTTAACTCAGCCATATCATTTGCGCCTAGAGTCAGGCCTCATTTGACTCACCGATACCATTTGTGCCTCGAGTTAGGCCTTGTTTGACTTAACCATACCATTTGCGCCTTGACTCGGGCCTTGTTTGACTCAACCATATCATTTGCGCCTTGGGTCGAGCCTCGTTTGACTCGCCGATAGCATTTGTGTCTCGAGTCGAGCCTCGTTTGATGCAACCATATCATTTGTGCCTTGAGTCATGCCTCGTTTGACTCAACCATATCATCTGCATCTCGAGTCGGGCCTTGTTTGACTAAACCATATCATTTGCGCCTCGAGTTGAGCCATGTTTGACGTAACCATATCATTTGTGCCTCCAGTCGGGCCTGTTTTGACTCAACGATATCATTTGTTGCTCGAGTTGGGCCTCGTGTGACTTAACCATATCATTTCTGCCTCGAGTCAGGCCTCATTTGACTCAACCATATCATTTGCACCTCGAGTCGAGCCTCGTTTGACCCACCGGTACCATTTGTGCCTCGAGTTAGGCCTCGTTTGACTCAACCATATCATTTCTACCTCGAGTCATGCCTCGTTTGACTCAACCGTATCATTTAAGCCTCGAGTCGGGCCTCGTTTAACTCACCGATACCATTTGTGCCTTGAGTTGGGCCTCGTTTGACTCAATCATATCATTTGTGTCTCGAGCCAGGCCTTCTTTGACTCAACCTTATCATTTGCGCCTTGAGTCGAGCCTCGTTTGACTCAACCATATCATTTGCGCCTTGAGTCGAGCCTGGTCGGACTCAACCATATCGTTTACTCCTCGAGTCGGGCCTCGTTTGACTCACTGATACCATTTGTGCCTCGAGTTGGGCCTCGTTTGACTCAACCATCTCATTTGTCCTCGAGTCAGGCCTTCTTTGACACAACCATTTCATTTGCGGCTCGAGTCGGGCCTCGTTTCACTCAACCATATCATTTGTGCCTTGAGTCGGGCCTTGTTTGACTCTCTGATACCATTTGTGCCTCAACCATATCATTTGTGCCTCTAGTCAAGCCTTCCTTGACTCACCGATGCCATTTGTGCCTTGAGTCGAGCCTCGTTTGTTGCAACCATATAATTTGTGCCTTGAGTCATGCCTCGTTTGACTCAACCATATCATTTGCGTCTCGAGTCGGGCCTCATTTGGCTAAACCATCTCATTTGTGCATTGAGTCGGGCCTTGTTTGACTCAACCATATCATTTGCGCCTCAAGCCGGGCCTTGTTTGACTCACCGATCCCATTTGTGCCTCGTGTTGGTCCTCTTTTGACTCAACCATATCATTTGTGCCTCGAGTTAGGCCTTGTTTGACTCAACCATATCATTTGCGCCTTGAGTCAGGCCTGGTTTGACTCAACCATGTCATTTGCGCCGTGGGTCGGGCCTCGTTTGACTCATTTATAGCATTTGTGCCTCAAGTCAGGCCCCGTTTGATGCAACCATATCATTTATGCCTCAAGTCATGGCTCGTTTGACTCACCCATATCATCTGCATCTCAAGTCGGGCCTCGTTTGACTAAAGCATATCATTTGTGCCTCGAGTTGAGCCATGTTTGACTCAACCATATCATTTGTGCCTCGAGTCGGGCCTCGTTTGACTCACTGATACCATTTGTGCCTCGTGTTGGGCCTCTTTTGACTCAACCATATCATTTCTGTCTCGAGTCAGGCCTTGTTCGAATCAACCATATCATTTGCGCCTCGAGTCGGGCCTTATTTGACTCACCGATACCATTTGTGCCTCGCGTTGGGCCTCGTTTGACTCAACCATATCATTTCGGCCTTGAGTCGGGCCTTGTTTGACTGAACCATATTATTTGCACCTCGAGTCGGGCCTCGTTTGACTCAACCACATTATTTGCGCCACGAGTCCGGCCTTGTTTGACTCAACCATATCATTTGTGCCTTGAGTCGGTCCTCGTTTGACTCACCGATACCATTTGTGCCTCGAGTTGGGCCTCGTTTGAGTCAACCATATCATTTGTGCCTCGAGTCAGGACACATTTGACTCAGCCATATCATTTACACCTTGAGTCGGGCCTCGTTTGACTCACTGATACCATTTGTGCCTCGAGTTAGGCCTCGTTTTACTTAACCATATCATTTGCGCCTTGGGTTGAGCCTTGTTTGACTTGCTGATAGCATTTGTGCCTCGAGTTGGGCCTCATTTGACACAACCATATCATTTGTGCCTTGAGTCATGCCTCGTTTGACTCAACCATATCATCTGCATCTCGAGTCGGGCCTTGTTTGACTAAACCATATCATTTGCGCCTCGAGTCGGGCCTTGTTTGACTCAACCATATCATTTGCGCCTTGAGTCATGCCTCGTTTGACTCAACCATATCATCTGCATCTGGAGTTGGGCCTTGTTTGACTAAACCATAGCATTTGTACCTCGAGTCGGGCCTCGTTTGACGCAACCATATCATTTGTGCCTTGAGTCATGCCTCGTTTGACTCAACCATATCATCTACATCTCGAGTCGGGCCTTGTTTTACTAAACCATATCATTTGCGCCTCGAGTCAGGCCTTGTTTGACTAAAAAATATCTTTTGTGCCTCAAGTTGTGCCATGTTTGACTCAACCATTTATTTGTGCCTCGAGTCAGGCCCCGTTTGACTCAACTATATCATTTGCGAATAAAGTCAGGCCTCGTTTGACTCAACCATATCATTTGCACGTCGAGTCGGGCGTTGTTTGACTCAACCATATCATTTGTACGTCAAGTCATGCCTTGTTTGTCTCAACAATATCATTTGTGCCTCAAGTCAGGACCTGTTTGACTCAACCATATCATTTGCACTTCGAGTCGGCCTTGGTTTGACTTAACCATATCATTTGCACCTTGAGTCGGGCCTAGTTTAACTCAACGATATCATTTGTTCCTTGACGTGGGCCTCGTTTGACTCAACCATATCATTTCTGCCGCGAGTCAGGCCTCGTTTGATTCAACCATCTCATTTGTTCCTCGAGTCGAGGATCATTTGACTCAACCATATCATTTGCGCCTCAAGTCGGGCCTCGTTTGACTCATCGATACCATTTGTGCCTCGCATTGGGCCTTGTTTGACTCAACCATATCATTTCTGCCTCGAGTCAGGCCTTGTTTGACTTAACCATACCATTTGTGCCTCAAGTCGGGCCTTGTTTAACTCACTGATACCATTTGTGCCTCGCGTTGGGCCTCGGTTGACTCAACCATATCATTTTTGTCTCGAGTCAGCCCTTGTTTAACTCAACCATTTTATTTGTGCCTTGAGTCGGTCCCCGTTTGACTCAACCATAACATTTGTGCCTTGAGTCGGGCCTTGTTTGACTCACCGATAACATGTGTGCCTCGAGTTAGGCCTCGTTTGACTCAACCATATCATTTGTGCCTCGAATTAGGCCTCGTTTGACTCAACCATATCATTTGTGCCTTGAGTCGGGCCTTGTTTGACTCAACCATATCATTTCCGCATTGGGTCGAGCCTCGTTTGACTCGCCGATAGCATTTGTGCCTCGAGTCGGGCCTCGTTTGACGCAACCATATCATTTGTGCCTTGAGTCATGCCTCGTTTGACTCAACCATATCATCTGCATCTCAAGTCAGGCCTTGTTTGACTAAACCATATCATTTGTGCCTCGAGTTAAGCCATGTTTGACGCAACCATATCATTTGTGCCTCGAGTCGGGCCTTATTTGACTCACCGATACCATTCGTTCCTCGTGTTGGGCCTCTTTTGACTCAACCATATCATTTCTGCCTCGAGTCAGGCCTTTTTTGACTCAACCATATCATGTGTGCCTCGAATCGAGCTTTGTTTGGCTCACCGATACCATTTGTGCCTCGCGTTGGGCCTCGTTGGACACAACCATATCATTTCTGCCTCGAGTCAGACCTTGTTTGACTCAACCATATTATTTGCACCTCAAGTCGGGCCTCGTTTGACTCAACCATATCATTTGCGCCTCGAGTTGGGACTTGTTTGGCTCAACCATATCATTTGCGCCTCGAGTTGGGCCTTGTTTGACTCACCAATACCATTTGTGCCTCAAGTTAGGCCTCGTTTGAGTCAACCATATCATTTGTGCCTCGAGTTAGGCCTCGTTTGACTCAACCATATCATTTGCCCCTCGAGTCAGGCCTCGTTTAACTCAACCATATCATTTCTGCCTTGAGTCAGGCCTCGTCTGCCTCAACCATTTATTTGTGCCTCGAGTCAGGCCTCGTTTGACTCAACCATATCATTTGCGAATCAAGTCAGGCCTCGTTTGACTCAACCATATCATTTGTGCATCGAATCATGCCTCGTTTGACCAATAATATCATTTGTGCCTCGAGTGAGGACCTGTTTGACTCAACCATATCATTTGCGCCTCGAGTCGGGCCTGGTTTGACTCAACCATATCATTTGCGCCTCGAGTCGGGCCTGGTTTGACTGAATGATATCATTTGTTCCTTGAGTTGGGCCTCGTTTGGCTCAACCATATCATTTCTGCCGCGAGTCAGGCCTCGTTTGATTCACCGATACCATTTGTGCCTTGCATTGAGCCTTGTTTGACTCAACCATATCATTTCTGCCTCGAGTCAGACCTTGTTTGACTCAACCATACCATTTGCGCTTCAAGTCGGGCCTTGTTTGACTCACTGATACCATTTGTGCCTCGCGTTGAGCCTCGGTTGACTCAACCATATCATTTCTGCCTCGAGTCACCCCTTGTTTAACTCAACCATTTTATTTGCGCCTCGAGTCGGTCCTCGTTTGACTCAACCATATCATTTGTGCCATGAGTCAGGCCTTGTTTGACTCAACGATACCATTTGTGCCTCGAGTTAGGCCTCATTTGACTTAACCATATCATTTGTGCCTCGAGTTAGGCCTCGTTTGACTCAACCATATCATTTGCGCCTTGAGTCGGGCCTCGTTTGACTCAATGATACCATTTGTGCCTCGAGTTGGACCACGTTTGACTCAACCATATCATTTGTGCCTCGAGTCAGGACCCGTTTGACTCAGCCATATCATTTGTGCCTCAAGTGGGGCCTCGTTTGACTCAACCATATCATCTGTGCCTCAAGTCTGGCCTCGTTTGACTCAACCATATCATTTGCGCCTCGAGTCTGGCCTCATTTGACTCAACCATATCATTTGCGCCATGAGTCGGGCCTCGTTTGACTTAACCATATCATTTGCGCCTCGAGTCGGTCTTTGTTTGACTCACCCTTATCATTTGTACCTCGAGTCAAGCCTCATTTCACTCACCCATGTGTTTGCACCTCGAGTTAGGCCTTGTTTTACTCACTCATATCGTTTGTGCCTCGAGTTGGGCCTTGTTTGACTCAACCATATCATTTGTGCCTTAAGTCGGGCCTCGTTTTACTCACCTATACCATTTATGCCTTGAGCTGGGAATTGTTTGGCTCAACCATATCTTTTGTGCCCTGAGTCAGCCCTCGTTTGACTCAATCATATCATTTGCACCCTAAGTCGAGCCTCGTTTGATTCAACCATATCATTTGCGCCTCAAGTCGAGCCTCGTTTGACTCAACCATATAATTTCTGCCCTGAGTCAGGCCTCGTTTGACTCAACCATTTCATTTGTGCCTCGAGTCAAGCCTCATTTGACTCAATCATGTCATTTGCGCCCTGAGTCGGGCCTTGTTTGCCTCAACAATATCATTTGCGCCTTGAGTTGTGCCTCGTTTGACTCACTGATATCGTCTATGCGTCAAGTTGGTCCTCGTTTGGCTCAATGATATAATTTGCGCCTCGAGTCGGGCCTCGTTTGACTCAACCATATCATTTGTTCCTCGTGTCAGGCTTTGTTTGACTCAACCATATCATTTGCGCCTCGAGTCGGGCTTCGTTTGACTCACCGATACCATTTGTGCTTCAAGTTGAGCATTGTTTGATTCAACCATATCATTTTTGCCTCGATTCAGGTCTCGTTTGACTTAACCATATCATTTACGCCTCAAGTCGGGCCTCGTTTGACTCAACCATATCATTTGCGCCACGACTCGGGCCTCGTTTGATGCAACCATATCATTTGCGCCTCGAGTCGGGCCTTGTTTGCCTTAACCATATCATTTGCGCCTCAAGTCGGGCATGGTTTGACTCATCGATATGATTTGTACCTCGAGTTGGGCATCGTTTGATTCAACTATATGATTTGCACCTCGAGTCGGGCCTTGTTTGACTCAACCATATCATTTGCGCCTCGAGTCGGGCCTCGTTTGACTCACCGTTACCATTTGTGCCTCGAGTGGGGCCTCGTTTGACTCAACCATATCATTTGTGCCTCGAATCAGGCCTCGTATGACTCATCCATATCATTTGTGCCTCGAGTCTGGCATCGTTTGACTTAACCATATCATTTGCACCATGAGTCGGGCCTTGTTTGACTCAATCACACCATTTGTGCCTCGAGTTAGGTCTTGTTTGGCTCACCGATAGCATTTGTGCCTCGTTTGACAGAACCATATCATTTCTACCTCGAGTCAGGCCTCGTTTGACTCAACCATATCATTTGCATCTCGAGCCGGGTCTTGTTTGACTAAACCATATCATTTGCGCCTCGAGTCGGGCCTTGTTTGACTCAACGATATCATTTGCATCTCGAGTCGGGCCTCATTTGACTCATCGATACCATTTGTGCCTTGCGTTGGCCCTCGTTTGACTCAACCATATCATTTCAGCCTTGAGTTAGGCCTTGTTTGACACAACCATATAATTTGTGCCTTGAGGGGGGCTTTGTTCGACTCAACCATATCATTTCTACCTCGAGTCAGGCCTCGTTTGGCTCAACCAAATCATTTGCGCCTCGAGTCGGGCCTTGTTTGACTCAACCATATCATTTGCGCCTTGGTCAGCCCTCGTTTGACTCAACCATATCATTTTTGCCTCGAGTCACGCCTCGTTTGACTCAACTATATCATTTGCGCCTCGAGTCAGGCCTCGATTGACTTAACCATATGATATGCGCCTCGAGTTGGGCCTCGTTTGGCTCACCGATACCATTTGTGCCTCGAGTTGGGCCTCTTTTGACTCAACCATATTATTTGTGCCTCGAGTCAGCCCTTGTTTGACTCAACCATATCATTTGCGCCTCGAGTCGGGCCTTGTTTGACTCACTGATACCATCTGTGCCTCGCGTTGGGCCTCGTTTGACACAACCATATCATTTCTACCTCGAGTCAGGGCTTGTTTGACTCAACCATATTTTTTTTTTGCCTTGAGTCAGGCCTCGTTTGGCTCAACCAAATCATTTGCGTCTCGAGTTGGGCCTCGTTTGACTCAACCATATCATTTGCGCCTTGAGTCAGGCCTCGTTTGACTCAACCATATCATTTTTGCTTCGAGTTATGCCTTGTTTGACTAAACCATATCATTTGCGCCTCGAGTCGGGCCTCGATTGACTTAACCATATTATTTGCGCCTCGAGTCGGGCCTCGTTTGGCTCACCGATACCATTTGTGCCTCGAGTTGGGCCTCTTTTGACTCAACCATATTATTTGTGCCTCGAGTCAGCCCTTGTTTGACTCAACCATATCATTTGCGTCTCGAGTCGGGCCTTGATTGACTCACTAACACCATTTGTGCCTCGCGTTGGGCCTCGTTTGACACAACCATATCATTTCTGCCTCGAGTCAGGCCTTGTTTGACTCAACCATATTATTTGCGCCTCGAGTTGGGCCTCGTTTGACTCAACCATATCATTTGCGCCTCGAGTCGGGCCTCTTTTGACTCAACCATATCATTTGTGCCTTGAGTCAGGCCTCGTTTGACTCAACCATATCATTTGCGCCTTGAGTCGGGCCTCGTTTGACTCGACCATATTAATTGCGAATCAAGTCAGGTCTCGTTTAACTCAACCATATCATTTGCGCCTCGAGTCGGGCCTCGTTTGACTCAACCATATCATTTGTGCCTGAAGTCATGCCTTGTTTGACTCAACCATATCATCTGCATCTCGAGTCGGGCCTCGTTTGACTAAACCATATCATTTGTGCTACGAGTCAGGCCTTGTTTGACTCAACCATATCATTTTTGCCTCGAGTCGGGTCTCATTTGACTCACCGATACCATTTATGTCTCGCGTGGGGCCTCTTTTGAGTCAACCATATCATTTGTGCCTCGAGTCAGGCTTGGTTTGACTCAACCATCTCATTTGTGCATCGAGTCAGGCCTTGTTTGACTCACCATATCATTTGTGCCTCGAGTCAGGCCTCGTTTGACTCACCGATACCATTTGTGCCTCGAGTCAGGCCTGGTTTGACTCAACCATATCATTTGTGCCTCTAGTCAGGACTTGTTTGACTCAACCATATTATTTGTGCCTGGACTCGAGCCTCGTTTGACTCAACCATATCATTTGCGCCATGAGTCAGGCCTCGTTTGACTCAACTATATCATTTGCGCCTCGAGTCGGGCCTCGTTTGACTCAACCATATCATTTGCGCCTCGAGTCAGGCCTCGTTTGACTCAACCATATGATTTGCGCCTCGAGTCGAGCCTCGTTTGGCTCACTGATACCATTTGTGCCTTGAGTTGGGCCTCTTTTGGCTTAACCATATTATTTGTGCCTCGAGTCAGGCCTTGTTTGACTCTACCATATCATTTGCGCTTCGAGTTGGGCCTTGTTTGGCTCAACCATATCATTTGTACCTTGAGTCGGGGCTCGTTTATCTCACCGATAGCATATGTGTCTCGAGTCGAGCCTCGTTTGACTCAACCATATAATCTGTATCTCAAGTCAGGCCTCGTTTGACTACACAATATCAATTGCACCTCGAGTCGGGCCTCGTTTGACTCAACCATATCATTTGTGCCTCAAGTCATGCCTTGTTTGACTCAACCATATGATTTGCGCCTCGAGTCGGGGCTCGTTTGACTCAACCATATCACTTGCGCCTTGAGTCGGGCCTCGTTTGACTCAACCATATCATTTGTGCCTTGAATCCGGCCTCGTTTGACTTAACCATATCATTTGCACCTTGAGTCGGGCCTCGTTTGACTCACCATATCATTTGTGCCTCGAGTCAGGCCTCGTTTGACTCACCGATACCATTTGTGCCTCAAGTCAGGCCTCGTTTGACTCAACCATATCATTTGTGCCTCTAGTCAAGACTTGTTTGAGTCAACTATATCATTTGTGCCTAGAGTCGAGCCTCGTTTGACTCAACCATATCATTTGTGCCATGAGTCAGGCCTCGTTTGACTCAACCATATCATTTGCGCCTCGAGTCGGGCATCGTTTGACTCAACCATATCATTTGTGCCTCAAGTCATGCCTTGTTTGACTCAACCATTTCATCTGCATCTCGAGTCGGGCCTCGTTTGACTAAACCATATCATTTGCACCGCGAGTCAGGCCTTGTTTGACTCAACCATATCATTTTTGCCTCGAGTCGGCCCTCATTTGACTCACCGATACCATTTATGTCTCGAGTGGGGCCTCTTTTGAGTCAACCATATCATTTGTGCCTCGAGTCAGGCCTGATTTGACTCAACCATCTCATTTGCGCATCGAGTCAGGCCTCGTTTGACTCACCATATCATTTGTGCCTCGAGTCAGTCCTCGTTTGACTCACCGATACCATTTGTGCCTCGAGTCAGGCCTCGTTTGACTCAACCATATCATTTGTGCCTCTAGTCAGGATTTGTTCGACTCAACCATATCATTTGTGCCTGGAGTCGAGCCTCGTTTGACTCAACCATATCATTTGCGCCTCGAGTCGGGCCTCGTTTGGCTCACTGATACCATTTGTGCCTCGAGTTGGGCCTCTTTTGGCTCAACCATATTATTTGTGCCTCGAGTCAGGCCTTGTTTGACTCACCATATCATTTGCGCCTTGAGTCGGGCCTTGTTTGGCTCAACCATATCATTTGCACCATGAGTCGGGGCTCGTTTGTCTCACCGATAGCATATGTGCCTCGAGTCGAGCCTCGTTTGATGCAACCATATCATTTGTGCCTTGAGTCATGCCTCGTTTAACTCAACCATATCATCTGCATCTCGAGTCAAGCCTCGTTTGACTACACAATATTAATTGCGCCTCGAGTCGGGTCTCGTTTGACTCAACCATATCATTTGCACCTCGAGTCAGGCCTCGTTTGACTCAACCATATCATTTGTGCCTTAAGTCATGCCTTGTTTGACTCAACCATATTATTTGCGCCTCAAGTCGGACCTCGTTTGACTCAACCATATTACTTGTTCCTCGAGTCGGGCCTTGTTTGACTCAACCATATCATTTGCGCCTCGAGCTGGGCCTTGTTTGACTCAACCATATCATTTCCACCTCGTGTCGGGCCTTGTTTGAATAACCATATAATTTGTGCCTTGAGTCAGGCCTCATTTGACTCACTAATACCATTTGTGCTTCGAGTGAGGCCTTGTTTGACTCAACCACATCATTTGTGCCTCGAGTCAGGCCTTGTTTAAGTCAACCATGTCATTTGCCCCTTCAGTTGGGCCTCGTTTAACTTAACCATATCATTTCTGCCTCGAGTCAGGCCTCGTTTGCGTCAACCATTTATTTGCACATCGAGTCGGGCCTTGTTTGACTCAACCATATCATTTGTACCTCGAGTCGGGCCTCATTTGACTCACCAATACCATTTGTGCCTCGAGTTGGGCCTCGTTTGACCCAACCATCTCTTTTGTGCCTCTAGTCGGGCCTCGTTTGACTCAACCATATCCTTTGTGCCTCGAGTTGGGCCTTGTTTGACTCAATCATATCAATTGCACCTTGGGTTGGGCCTCATTTGACTCACCGATAGCATTTGTGCCTCAACTGGGGCCTCGTTTGACGCAACCATATGATTTGTGCCTCGAGTCACGCCTCGTTTGACTCAACCATATCATCTGCATCTCGAGTCGGGCCTCGTTTGACTAAACCATATCATTTGTGCCTCGAGTCGAGCCTTGTTTGACTCAACCATATCATTTGCGCATCGAGTCAGGCCTCATTTGACTCACCGATACCATTTGTGCTTCGAGTTTGGCCTCGTTTGACTCAACCATATCATTTGTGCCTCGAGTCAGGCCTTGTTTGACTCAACCATGTCATTTGCCTCTTCAGTCAGGCCTCGTTTAGCTTAACCATATCATTTCTGCCTCGAGTCAGGCCTCGTTTGCCTCAACCATTTATTTGCGCCTCGAGTCGGGCCTCATTTGACTCAACCATATCATTTGCGTCACGAGTCGGGCCTCGTTTGACTCACCAATACCATTAGTGCCTCGAGTTGGGCCTCGTTTGACTTAACCATCTCATTTGTGCCTCGAGTCGGGTCTCATTTGACTCAACCATATCATTTGCGCCTCAAGTTGGGCCTCGTTTGACTTAACCATATCAATTGCGCCTTGTGTCGGGCCTCATTTGACTCACCGATAGCATTTGTGCCTCGACTTGGGCATCGTTTGACGCAACCATATGATTTGTGCCTTGAGTCATGCCTTGTTTGACTCAACTACATCATCTGCATCTCGAGTCGGGGCTCGTTTGACTAAACAATATCATTTGCGCCTCGAGTCGGACCTTGTTTGACTCAACCATATCATTTGCTCCTCGAGTTAGGCCTCGTTTGACTCGCCGATACCATTTGTGCCTTCCGTTGGGCCTCGTTTGACTCAACCATGTATTTTTTGCCCAGAGTCAGGCCTTATTTGACTCAACCATATTGTTTATGCCTCAAGTTGGGCCTTGTTTGACTCAGCCATATCATTCGCACCTTGAGTTAGGCCTCGTTTGACTCTCCGATACCATTCGTGCCACGAGTTAGGCCTCGTTTGACTCAACCATATCATTTGTGCCTCAAGGGGGGCCTCGTTTGACTCAACCATATCATCTGCGCCTCGAGCCTGGCCTCGTTTGGCTCACCGATACCATTTGTGCCTCGAGATGGGCCTCTTTTGACACAACCATATTATTTGTGGCTCGAGTTAGGCCTTGTTTGACTCAATCATATCATTTGCGCCTCGAGTCGGGCCTCGTTTGACTCAATCATATCATTTGCACCTTGAGTTGGGCCTTGTTTGACTAAACCATATCATTTGCGCCTCGAGTCGGGCCTCGTTTGACTATACCATATCAATTGTGCCTCAAGTCGGGCCTTGTTTGACTCACCGATACCATTTGTGCTTCGAGTTAGGCCTCGTTTGACTCAACCATATCACTTGTACCTAGAGTCAGGCCTCATTTGACTCAACCATGTTATTTGCCCCTTGAGTCGGGCCTCGTTTAACTCAACCATATCATTTCTACCTCGAGTCAGGCCTCATTTGCCTCAACCATTTATTTGCGCCTTGAGTCAGGCCTCGTTTGACTCAACCATATCATTTGCGAATCAAGTTAGGCCTCGTTTGACTCAACCATATCATGTACGGCTCGAGTCGGGCCTCGTTTGACTCAACCATATCATTTGCGCCTGGAGTCAGGCCTCGTTTGACTCACCACTACCATTTGTGCCTCGAATTGGGTCTCGTTTGACTCAACCATCTCATTTGCGCCTCGAGTCGGGCCTTGTTTGACTCTCTGATACCATTTGTGCCTCGAGTTGGGCCTCGTTTGACTCAACCATATCATTTGTGCCTTGAGTCCAGACTCGTTTGACTCAGCCATATCATTTGAGTCTCGAGTCGGGCCTCGTTTGACTCCCTGATACCATTTGTGCCTCAGGTTGGGCCTTGTTTGACTTGACCATATCATTTCTGCCTCGAGTCAGGCCTTGTTTGACTCAACCATATCATTTGCGCCTCGAGTCGGGCCTTGTTTGACTCACCGATACCATTTGTGCATCGCGTTGGCCCTCGTTTGACTCAACCATATCATTTTTGCCTCTAGTCAGTCCTTGTTGACTCAACCATATTATTTACACCTTGAGTCGGGCCTTGTTTTACCCAACCATATCATTTGCGCCTCGAGTCGGGCATTGTTTTACTCAACCATATCATTTGTGCCTCTAGTCGGGCCTCGTTTGACTCACCCATACCTTTTGTGCCTCGAGTTAGGCCTCGTTTGACTCTATCATATCATTTGTGCCTTGAGTTAGGCCTCGTTTGACTCAACCATATCATTTGCGCCTCGAGCCGGGCCTCGTTTGATTCAACCATATCATTTGTGCCTTGAGTCATGCTTGTTTGACTCGACCATATCTTTTGTGCCTCGAGTCAGGACCCGTTTGCCACAACCATATGATTTGCGCCTCGAGTCGGGCCTCGTTTGACTCACTGATACCATTTGTGCCTCAAGTTGGGCCTCGTTTGACTCAACCATATCATTTATGCCACGAGACAGGCTTGGTTTGACTCAACCATATCATTTATGCCTCGAGTCCGCCTAGTTTCACTCAACCATCTCATTTGTGCCAAGAGTCGAGCCTTGTTTGACTCAACCATATCATTTGCACCTTGAGTTAGTCTTTGTTTGACTCACCCTTATCATTTGCATCACGAGTCAAGTATCGTTTGACTTACCCATGTGTTTGCGCCTCGTGTCAGGCCTTGTTTGACTCAACCATATCATTTGCGCCACGTGTCAGGCCTCATTTGACTCAACCATGCCATTTGCGCTCGAGTCAGTCTTCATTTGACTCACCCTTATCATTTGCACCTCGAGTCAAGCCTCGTTTGACTCAACCATGTGTTTGCACCTCGAGTTAGGCCTCGTTTAACTCAATCATACCATTTGCGTGGCGAGTCGGGACTTCTTTGCCTCAACCATATCATTTGCATCCCGAGTCGGGCCTAGTTTGACTCACCGATATGATTTGTACCTCGAGTTGGGCCTCGTTTGACTCAACTATATGATTTGCGCCCCGAGATGGGCCTTGTTTGACTTAACCATATCATTTGTGCCTCAAGTCGGGCCTAGTTTGGCTCATTGATAGCATTTGTGCCTTGAGTGGGGCCTCGTTTGACTCAACCATACCATTTGTGCCTCGAGTCAGGCCTCGTTTGACTCCACCATATCATTTGTGCCTCGAGTCTAGCTTCGTTTGACTCAACCATATAGTTTGCACCTCGAGTCGGTCCTTATTTGACTTACCCATATCGTTTGCGCCTCGTGTCGGGCCTCGTTTGACTCAATCACACTATTTGTGCCTCGAGTCGGGCCTTGTTTGCCTCAACCATATCATTTGCACCTCGAGTCGAGTCTCTTTGACACACTGATATCATTTGTGCCTCGAGTTGGGCCTCATTTGACTCAACCATATCATTTGCGCCTTAAGTCGAGCCTCGTTTGACACAACTATATCATCTGCGCCTCGAGTCAGGCTTTGTTTGACTCAACCATATCATTTGCGCCTTGAGTCCATCCTTGTTTACCTCAACCATATCATTTGCGCCCTGAGTCAGGCCTCGTTTGACTCACCTATATGATTTCTGCCTCGAGTTAGGCCTCGCTTGACTCACTAAAACCATTTGTGCCTTGAGTTGGGCCTCGTTTGACTCAATTATATCATTTGTGCCTCGAGTCAGGCCTCGTTTGACCCAACCATATAATTTGCACCTCGAGTCGGACCATGTTTGGCTCAACCATATCTTTGCGCCTTGAGTTGGGCCTTGTTTGACTCAACCATCTCATTTGTGCCTCGAGTCAGGCCTCGTTTGTCTCAACCATATCATTTGCGCCTCGAGTCAGGCCTCATTTGCCTCAACCATATCATTTTTGCCTCTAGTCAGGCCTCGTTTGACTCACTGATATCATTTGTGCCTTGAGTTTGGCCTCATTTAACTCAACTATATCATTTGTGCCTTGAGTCGGGCCTCGTTTGACTCAACCATATCATTTGCACCTCAAGTAGGGCCTCGTTTGACTCAACCATATCATTTGCGCCTTGAGTCGGGCCTTGTTTGACTCAACCATATCATTTGCGCCTTGGGTCGGGCCTCGTTTGACTCACTGATACCATTTGTGCCGCGAGTTGGGCATCATTTGACTCAACCATATCATTTGCGCCGCGAGGCGGGCCTCATTTGACTCAACGATATCATTTGCGCCTGGAGTCCAGACTCCTTTGATTCAACCATATCATTTGTGCTTCGAGTCAGGCCTCGTTTGACCCAACCATATCATTTGTGCCTCGAATCAGGCCTTGTTTGACTCAACCATATAATTTGCACCTCGAGTTGGGCTTTGTTTGACTCGACCATATCATTTGCGCCTCGAGTCAGGCCTTGTTTGCCTCAACCATAGCATTTATGCCTCGAGTTGAGCCTTGTTTGACTCACTGATAGCATTTGTGCCTCAAGTGGGGCCTTGTTTGACTCAACCATATCATCTGTGCCTCAAGTCAGGCCTCGTTTGACTCAACCATATCATTTGCACCTCGAGTCTGGCCTCGTTTGACTCAACCATATCATTTGCGCCATGAGTCGGGCCTCGTTTGACTTAACCATATCATTTGCGCCTCGAGTCGGTCTTTGTTTGACTCACCCTTATCATTTGCACCTCGAGTCAAGCCTCATTTCACTCACCCATGTGTTTGCACCTCGAGTCAAGCCTCATTTCACTCACCCATGTGTTTGCACCTCGAGTTAGGCCTTGTTTTACTCACTCATATCGTTTGTGCCTCGAGTTGGGCCTTGTTTGACTCAACCATATCATTTGTGCCTCAAGTTGGGCCTCGTTTGACTCACCTATACCATTTATGCCTTGAGCTGGGAATCGTTTGGCTCAACCATATCTTTTGTGCCCTGAGTCAGCCCTCGTTTGACTCAATCATATCATTTGCGCCCTAAGTCGAGCCTCGTTTGATTCAACCATATCATTTGCGCCTCAAGTCGAGCCTCGTTTGACTCAACCATATAATTTCTGCCCCGAGTCAGGCCTCGTTTGACTCAACCATTTCATTTGTGCCTCGAGTCAAGCCTCATTTGACTCAATCATGTCATTTGCGCCCTGAGTCGGGCCTTGTTTGCCTCCACCATATCATTTGCGCCTTGAGTTGTGCCTCGTTTGACTCACTGATATCGTCTATGCGTCAAGTTGGTCCTCATTTGGCTCAATGATATAATTTGCGCCTTGAGCTCGTTTAACTCAACCATATCATTTGTTCCTCGTGTCGGGCTTTGTTTGACTCAACCATATCATTTGCGCCTCGAGTCAGGCCTCGTTTGACTCACCGATACCATTTGTGCTTCAAGTTGAGCATTGTTTGACTCAACCATATCATTTTTGCCTCGATTCAGGTCTCGTTTGACTTAACCATATCATTTACGCCTCAAGTCGGGCCTCGTTTGACTCAACCATATCATTTGCGCCACGACTCGGGCCTCGCTTGACGCAACCATATCATTTGCGCCTCGAGTCGGGCCTTGTTTGCCTTAACCATATCATTTGCGCCTCAAGTCGGGCATGGTTTGACTCACCGATATGATTTGTACCTCGAGTTGGGCATCGTTTGATTCAACTATATGATTTGCACCTCGAGTCGGGCCTTGTTTGACTCAACCATATCATTTGCGCCTCGAGTCGGGCCTCGTTTGACTCACCGATACCATTTGTGCCTCGAGTGGGGCCTCGTTTGACTCAACCATATCATTTGTGCCTCGAATCAGGCCTCGTATGACTCATCCATATCATTTGTGCCTCGAGTCTGGCATCGTTTGACTCAACCATATCATTTGCACCATGAGTCGGGCCTCGTTTGACTTAACTATATCATTTGCACCTCGAGTCTGGCTTCGTTTGACTCAACCATATAGTTTGCACCTCGAGTCAATCCTTATTTGACTTACCCATATCGTTTGCGCCTCGTGTCGGGCCTCGTTTGACTCAATCACACCATTTGTGCCTCGAGTCGGGCCTTGTTTGCCTCAACCATATCATTTGCACCTCGAGTCGAGTCTCTTTGACACACTGATATCATTTGTGCCTCGAGTTGGACCTTATTTGACTCAACCATATCATTTGCGCCTTAAGTCGAGCCTCATTTGACACAATCATATCATTTGCGCCTCGAGTCAGGCTTTGTTTGACTCAACCATATCATTTGCGCCTTGAGTCCATCCTTGTTTACCTCAACCATATCATTCGCGCCCTGAGTCGGGCCTCGTTTGACTCACCTATATGATTTCTGCCTCGAGTTAGGCCTCGCTTGACTCACTAAAACCATTTGTGCCTTGAGTTGGGCCTCGTTTGACTTAATTATATCATTTGTGCCTCGAGTCAGGCCTCGTTTGACCCAACCATATCATTTGCACCTCGAGTCGGACCTTGTTTGGCTCAACCGTATCCTTTGTGCCTCGAGTTGGGCCTTGTTTGACTCAACCATCTCATTTGTGCCTCAAGTCAGGCCTCGTTTGTCTCAACCATATCATTTGCGCCTCGAGCCAGGTCTCGTTTGCCTCAACCATATCATTTTTGCCTCTAGTCAGGCCTCGTTTGACTCACTGATATCATTTGTGCCTTGAGTTTGGCCTCATTTAACTCAACTATATCATTTGTGCCTCGAGTCGGGCCTCGTTTGACTCAACCATATCATTTGCACCTCAAGTAGGGCCTCGTTTGACTCAACCATATCATTTGCGCCTTGAGTCGGGCCTTGTTTGACTCAACCATATCATTTGCGCCTTGAGTCGGGCCTCGTTTGACTCACCGATACCATTTGTGCTGCGAGTTGGGCATCATTTGACTCAACCATATCATTTGCGCCGCGAGGCGGGCCTCATTTGACTCAACGATATCATTTGCGCCTGGAGTCCAGACTCCTTTGATTCAACCATATCATTTGTGCCTCGAGTCAGGCCTCGTTTGACCCAACCATATCATTTGTGCCTCGAATCAGGCCTCGTTTGACTCAACCATATCATTTGCGCCTCGAGTCGGGCCTTGTTTGACTCGACCATATCATTTGCACCTCGAGTCGGGCCTTGTTTGCCTCAACCATAGCATTTATGCCTCGAGTCGAGCCTTGTTTGACTCACTGATAGCATTTGTGCCTCAAGTGGGGCCTCGTTTGACTCAACCATATCATCTGTGCCTCAAGTCAGGCCTCGTTTGACTCAACCATATCATTTGCACCTCGAGTCTGGCCTCGTTTGACTCAACCATACAACCATATCATTTGCGCCATGAGTCGGGCCTCGTTTGACTTAACCATATCATTTGCGCCTCGAGTCAGTCTTTGTTTGACTCACCCTTATCATTTGCGCCTCGAGTCAAGCCTCATTTCACTCACCCATGTGTTTGCACCTCGAGTTAGGCCTTGTTTTACTCACTCATATCGTTTGTGCCTCGAGTTGGGCCTTGTTTGACTCAACCATATCATTTGTGCCTCAAGTCGGGCCTCGTTTGACTCACTTATACCATTTATGCCTTGAGCTGGGAATCGTTTGGCTCAACCATATCTTTTGTGCCCTGAGTCAGCCTTCGTTTGACTCAATCATACCATTTGCGCCCTGAGTCGAGCCTCGTTTGATTCAACCATATCATTTGCGACTCAAGTCGAGCCTCGTTTGACTCAACCATATAATTTCTGCCCCGAGTCAGGCCTCGTTTGACTCAACCATTTCATTTGCGCCTCGAGTCAAGCCTCATTTGACTCAATCATGTCATTTGCGCCCTGAGTCGGGCCTTGTTTACCTCAACCATATCATTTGCACCTTGAGTTGTGCCTCGTTTGACTCACTGATATCGTCTATGCGTTAAGTTGGTCCTCGTTTGGCTCAATGATATAATTTGTGCCTCGAGTCGGGCCTCGTTTGACTCAACCATATCATTTGTTCCTCGTGTCGGGCTTTGTTTGACTCAACCATATCATTTGTGCCTCGAGTCGGGCTTCGTTTAACTCACCGATACCATTTGTGCTTCAAGTTGAGCATTGTTTGACTCAACCATATCATTTTTGCCTCGATTCAGGTCTCGTTTGACTTAACCATATCATTTACGCCTCGAGTCGGGCCTCATTTGACTTAACCATATCATTTGCGCCACGACTCGGGCCTCGCTTGACGCAACCATATCATTTGCGCATCGAGTCGGGCCTTGTTTGCCTTAACCATATCATTTGCGCCTCAAGTCGGGCATGGTTTGACTCACCGATATGATTTGTACCTCGAGTTGCGCCTCGTTTGATTCAACTATATGAATTGCACCTCGAGTTGGGCCTTGTTTAACTCAACCATATCATTTGCGCCTCAAGTCGGGCCTCGTTTGACTCCTCGATCTATTTGTGCCTCGAGTGGGGCCTTGTTTGACTCAACCATATCATTTGTGCCTCGAATCAGGCCTCGTATGACTCATCCATATCATTTGTGCCTCGAGTTTGGCCTCGTTTGACTCAACCATATCATTTGCACCATGAGTCGGGCCTCGTTTGACTTAACCATATCATTTGCACCTCGAGTCGGTCTTTGTTTGACTCACCCTTATCATTTGCACCTCAAGTCAAGCCTCGTTTCACTCACCCATGTGTTTGCACCTCGAGTTTGGCCTTGTTTTACTCACCCATATCGTTTGTGCCTCGAGTTGGGCCTTGTTTGACTCAACCATATCATTTGTGCTTGAAGTCAGGCCTCGTTTGACTCACCTATGCCATTTGTGCCTTGAGCTGGGAATCGTTTGGCTCAACCATATCTTTTGTGCCCTGAGTTAGCCCTTGTTTGACTTAACCATATCATTTGCGCCCCGAGTCGAGCCTCGTTTGACTCAACCATATCATTTGCGGCTCGAGCGGGGCCTCGTTTGACTCAACCATATAATTTTTGCCCTGAGTCAGGCCTCATTTGACTCAACCATTTCATTTGTGCCTCGAGTCGGGCCTTGTTTGGCTTAATCATGTCATTTGCGCCTTGAGTCGGGCCTTGTTTACCTCAACCATATCATTTGCGCCTCGAGTTGTGCCTTGTTTGACTCACCGATATCATTTATGCCTCGAGTTGGTCCTCGTTTGACTCAACGATATCATTTGCGCCTCAGTCGGGCCTCGTTTGACTCAACCATATCATTTATGCCTCGAGTCGGGCTTTGTTTGACTCAACCATATCATTTGCGCCTCGAGTCGGGCTTCATTTGACTCATCGATACTATTTGTGCTTCGAGTTAGGCATCATTTGACTCAACCATATCATTTTTGCCTCGATTCAGGCCTCGTTTGACTTAACCATATCATTTGAACCGCGAGTCAGGCATCGTTTGACTCAACCATATGATTTGCACCACGACTCAGGCCTCGCTTGACACAACCATATTATTTGTGCCTTGAGTCGGGCCTTGTTTGCCTTAACCATATCATTTGCGCCTCAAGTCGGGCCTGGTTTGACTCACCGATATGATTTGTACCTCGAGTTAGGCCTCGTTTGACTTAACTATATGATTTGCCCCTCGAGTCGGGCCTTGTTTGACTCAACCATATCATTTGCGCCTCAAGCCGGGCCTCATTTGACTCACCGATACCATTTGTGCCTCAAGTGGGGCCTCGTTTGACTCAACCATATCATTTGCGCCATGACTCGGGCCTCGTTTGACGCAACCATATAATTTGCGCCTTGAGTCAGTCTTCGTTTGACTCACCCTTATCATTTATAGCTCGAGTCCAGCCTTGTTTGACTCACCTATGTGTTTGCTCCTCGAGTTTGGCCTTGTTTGACTCACCCATATCGTTTGCGTCACGAGTCGGGCCTCGTTTGACTCCACCATGTCATTTGTGCCTCGAGTCAATCTTCGTTTGACTCACCCTTATCATTTGCATCTCGAGTCAAGCCTCGTTTGACAAACCCATGTGTTTGCACCTCGAGTCAGGACTAGTTTGACTCACCCGTATCATTTGGACCTCGAGTCGGGCCTCATTTAACTCAACGATACCATCTGTTCCTCGAGTTGACCCTCGTTTGACTCAACCATATGATTTGCGCCTCGAGTTTGCCTCGTTTGAATTAACCATGTGTTTGCACCGCGAGTCGGGCCTCGTTTGACTCACCGATACCATTTCTGCCTCGAGCTGGGTGTCGTTGGACTCAACCATATCATTTGTGCCCCGAGTCAGGCCTCATTTGACTCAACCATATCATTTGTGCCTCGAGTCGGGCTTTGTTTGACCCAACCATATCATTTGCACCTCGAGTCGAGCCTCGTTTGACTCACCGATACCATTTATACTTCGAGTTGGGCATCATTTGACTCAACCATATCATTTTTGCCTCGAGTCAGGCCTCGTTTGACTCAACCATATCATTTGCGCCTCGAGTTGATCCTTGTTTGCCACAACCATATCATTTTTGCCTCAAGTCAGGCCTTGTTTGACTCTGATATCATTTGTGCCTTGAGTTGGGCCTCGTTTGACTCAACTATATCATTTGTGCCTCGAGTCGAGCCTTGTTTGCCTCAACCATACCATTTGCGCCTCGATCGTGCCTTGTTTGAACTTACCAATATCATTTGTGCCTCGAGTTGGTCCTCGTTTGACTCAACTATATCATTTGTGCCTCGAGTCGGGCCTTGTTTGACTCAACCATATAATTTGCGCCTCGGGTCAGGCTTTGTTTAACTCAACCATATCATTTCTGCCTCGAGTCGGGCCTCGTTTGACTCACTGATACCATTTATGCTTCGAGTTAGGCATCGTTTGACTCAACCATATCATTTTTGGCTCGAGTCAGGCCTCGTTTGACTCAACCATATCATTTGCGCCTCGAGTCAATCTTTGTTTGCCTAAACCATATCATTTTTGCCTCGAGTCAGGCCTCGTTTGACTCACTAATATCATTTGTGCCTGGAGTTGGGCCTCATTTGACTCAACCATATCATTTGTGCCTTGAGTCAGGCCTTCTTTGCCTTAACCATATCGTTTATACCTCCAGTCGGGCCTAGTTTGACTCACCAAAATGATTTGTACCTCGAGTTGGGCCTCGTTTGACTCAACTATATGATTTGTGCCTCGAGTCAGGCCTTGTTTGACTCAACCATATCATTTGCGCCTTGAGTCGGGCCTCGTTTGACTCACCGATACCATTTGTGCTTCGAGTTGGGCATTATTTGACTCAACCATATCATTTTTGCCTCGAGTCAGGCCTCGTTTGACCCAACCATATCATTTACGCCTCGAGTCGATCCTTGTTTGCCTAAACCATATCATTTCTGCCTCGAGTCAGGCCTCGTTTGACTCACTGATATCATTTGTACCTTGAGTTGGGCCTCGTTTGACTCAACGATATCATTTACGCCTAGAGTCGGGCCTCGTTTGACTCAACCATATCATTTGCGCCTCGAGTTGGGCCTTTTTTGCCTTAACCATATCATTTACGCCTTAAGTTGGGCCTAGTTTGACTCACCGATATGATTTGTACCTCGAGTTGGGCCTCGTTTGACTCAACCATATCATTTACGGCTTGAGTCGGGCCTCGTTTGACTCAACCATATCATTTGTGCCTCAGTCGGGCCTTCTTTGCCTTAACCATATCATTTGCATCCTGAGTCAGTCCTAGTTTGAGTCACCGATATGATTTGTACCTTGAGTTGGCCCTCGATTGACTCAACTAAATGATTTGCGCCTCGAGTCGGGCCTTGTTTGACTCAACCATATCATTTACGCCTAGAGTCGGGCCCCGCTTGACTCACCGATACCATTTGTGCCTCTAGTTGGGCCACGTTTGACTCAACCATATCATTTGTGCCTCAAGTCAGGCCACGTTTGACTCAGCCATATCATTTGCGCCTCGCGTTGGGCCTCGTTTGACTCACCGATACCATTTGTGCCTTGAGTTAGGCCTCGTTTGACTCAACCATATCATTTGCGCCTCGAGTTGGGCCTCGTTTGACTCACCATACCATTTGTGTCTCGAGTTGGGCCTCGTTTAACTCAACCATATCAATTGTGCCTCGAGTCAAGCCCCATTTGACTTAACCATATCATTTGCGCCTCGAGTCCGGCCTCGTTTGACTCAACCATATCATTTGCGGCACGAGTCGGGCCTCGTTTAACTCAACCATGTCGTTTGCGCCTCGAGTTGGTCTTCGTTTAACTCACCCTTATCATTTGCACCTCGAGTGAAGCCTCATTTGACACGCCCATGTGTTTGCACCTCGAGTTAGTCCTTGTTTGACTCAACCATATCATTTGCGCCTCGCGTCGATCTTCGTTTGACTCACCCTTATCATTTGCACCTTGAGTCAAGCCTCGTTTGACTCACCCATGTGTTTGCACCTCGAGTTTGGCCTTGTTTGACTCACCTTTATCTTTTGTTCCTCAAGTCGGGCCTTGTTTGACTAAACCATATCATTTGTGCCCCAAGTCATGCCTCATTTGACTCAACCATATCATTTGTGCCCCGAGTCAGGCCTCGTTTGTCTCAACCATATCATTTGCGGCTCGAGTCGGGCCTCGTTTAACTCAACCATATCATTTGTGCCTCGAGTCAGGCCTTCTTTGCCTTAACCATATCATTTGCATCCCAAGTCGGGCCTAATTTGACTTAACCATATCATTTCTGCCCTGAGGCAGGCCTCATTTGACTCAGCCATATCATTTGTGCCCCGAGTCAGGCCTCGTTTGACTCAACCATATCATTTGTGCCTCAAGTCGGGCCTTGTTTCACTCAACCATATCATTTACGCCCCGAGTCGGGCCTTGTTTGATCTAACCATATCATTTACACCTCGAGTCGGGCCTCGTTTGACTCACCAATATCATTTGTGCCTCGAGTTGGGGCTTGTTTGACTTAACTATATCATTTGCGCCTCTAGTCGGGCCTCGTTTGACTTAACCATATCATTTGCGCCTCAAGTCAAGCTTTGTTTGACTCAACCATATCATTTGTGCTTCGAGTCGGGCCTCGTTTGACTCAACCATATCATTTGCGCCTTGAGTCAGGCCTAGTTTGACTCAACGATACCATTTGTGCCTCGAGTTGGGCCTCGTTTGACTAAACCATATCATTTGCGCCTTGAGTTGGGCCTTGTTTGACTCAACCATATCATTTGCGCCTTGAGTAAGGCCTCGTTTGACTCACCGATACCATTTCTTCCTCGAGTCGGGAATCGTTTGACTCAACCATATCATTTGGGCCTCGAGTCATGCCTCGTTTGGCTCAACCATATCATTTGCGCCTCGAGTCGGGCCTCATTTGACTCATTGATTTGTGCCTCAAGTTGGGCCTCATTGGCTTAACCATATCATTTGTGCCTCGAGTAAGGCCTCGCGCCCCTCAACCATATCATTTGCACCTCGAGTCGGGCCTCGTTTGACTCAACCATATTATTTTCAACTCGAGTCAGGCCTTGTTTGACTTAACTATGTGTTTGAACCTCGAATTGGGCCTTATTTGACTCACCCATATGTTTGCGCCTCGAGTCAGTGTTCGTTTGACTCACCCTTATCATTTGCACCTCGAGTCAAGCCTCGTTTGACTCACCCATGTGTTTGTGCCTCGAGTCATGCGTTGTTTGACTCACCCATATAATTTGCGCCTCGAGTCGGGCCTTGTTTCACTTAACCATATCATTTGCACCTCGAGTCGGGCCTTGTTTGACTCAACCATATCATTTGCGCGTCGAGTTAGGCCTCGTTTGGCTCATCGATACCATTTGTGCCTCCAGTTGGGCCTCGTTCAACTCAACCATATCATTTGTGCCTCAAGTAAGGCCTCGCTTCCCTCAACCATATAATTTGTTCCTCGAGTCGGGTCTCGTTTGACTCAACCATATTATTTGCACCTCGAGTTAGGCGTTGTTTGACTCACCTATGTGTTTGAGCCTCGAGTCAGGCCTTATTTGATTCAACCATATGTTTGTGCCTTGAGTCGGTCTTCGTTTGACTCATCCTTATCATTTGCACCTCGAGTCTAGCCTCATTTGACTCACCCATGTGTTTGTGCCCCAAGTCCAGCCTTGTTTGACTCACCCATATCATTTGCGCCTCGAGTCCAGCCTTCTTTCACTTAACCATATCATTTGCACCTTGAGTTGGGCCTTGTTTGACTTAACCATATCATTTGCGCCTCGAGTTAGGTGTCATTTGACTCACTGATTGCATTTATGCCTCGAGTGGGGCCTCGTTTGACTCAACGATATCATTTGTGCCTCGAGTCAGGCCTTATTTGACTCAACCATATCATTTGCGCCTCGAGTCTGGTATCGTTTGACTTAACCATATCATTTGCACCATGAGTCGGGTCTCGTTTGACTTAACCATATCATTTGCGCATCGAGCCGGTCTTTGTTTGACTCACCCTTATCATTTGCACCTCAAGTCAAACCTTGTTTGACTCAACCATGTGTTTGGGCCTCGAGTCAAGCCTCGTTTGACTCAACCATATGATTTGCGCCATGAGTCGGGCCTCGTTTGACTTAACCATATCAATTCTACCTCGACTTAGGCCTCGTTTGACTTAACCATTTCATTTGCACCTCGAGTCGAGCCTTATTTGGATTAACCGTATCATTTCCACCTCGAGTCAGGCCTTGTTTGACTCACCTATGTGTTTGAGCCTTGAGTCGGGCCTTATTTGACTCACCCATATGTTTGCGCCTTGAGTCGGTCTTCGTTTGACTCACCCTTATCATTTGCAACTCGAGTCAAGGCTCGTTTGACTCGACCATGTGTTTGCGCCTCGAGTCAAGCCTTGTTTGACTCATCCACATGAGTTGTGCCTCGAGTTTGGCCTCATTTGACTTAACTATATGATTTGCGCCTCGAGTCGGGCCTTGTTTGACTCAACCATATCATTTGCGCCTAGAGTCGGGCCTTGTTTGACTCATTGATTGCATTTGTGCCTCGAGTAGGGCCTCGTTTGACTCAACCATATCATTTGTTCCTCCAGTCAGGCCTCGTTTGACCCAACCATATCAGTTGCGCCTCGAGTCGGGCTTCGTTTGACCCAACCATATCATTTGCTCCTCGAGTCATGCCTCATTTGACCCAACCATATCATTTGCGCCTCAAGTCTGGCCTCGTTTGATTTAACCATATCATTTGTGCCTCGAGTCGGGCCTTGTTTGAGTTAACCATATCATTTGTGCCTCGAGTCGGGCCTCGTTTGACTCACTGATACAATTTGTGCCTCGAGTTGGGCCTCTGTTGACTCAACCATATCTTTCGTGCCTCGAGTTGGGTCTCTTTTGACTCAACCATATCATTTGCGCCTCGAGTCGAGGTTCGTTTGACTTAACCATATCATTTGTGCTGCGAGTCATGCCTCATTTGACTCAACCATATCATTTGCGCCTCGAGTCAGGCCTCGTTTGACTCAACCATATCATTTGCGCCTCGAGTCAGGCCTTATTTGACTCACTGATACCATTTGTGCCTCCAGTTGGGCCTCGTTTGACTCAACCATATCATTTGTGCCTCAAGTAAGGCCTTGCTTCCCTCAACCATATCATTTACGCCTCGAGTCAGGTCAAGTTTGACTCAACCATATTATTTGCACCTCGAGTCTGGCGTTGTTTGACTCATCTATGTGTTTGAGCCTTTAGTTGGGCCTTATTTGATTCAACCATATGTTTGCGCCTCGAGTTGGTCTCCATTTGACTCACCCTTATCATTTGCACCTTGAGTCAAGCCTCGTTTGACTCACGCATGTGTTTGTGCCTTGAGTCAGGCCTTGTTTGACTCACACATATAATTTGCGCTCGAGCCAGGACTTGTTTGACTCAACCTTATCATTTGTGTCTTGTGTTGGGCCTTGTTTGACTCAACCATATCATTTGCGCCTCGAGTCGGGCCTCGTTTGACTCACCGATACCATTTGAGCCTCGAGTTGGCCCTCGTTTGACTCAACCATATGATTTGTGCTCGAGTTAGGCTTCATTTGACTCAACCATATCATTTGCGCCTCAAGTAGGGTATCGTTTGACTCAACCATATCATTTACATCTTGAGTCAGGCCTTGTTTGCCTCAACCATATTATTTCCGCCTCCAGTCAGGCCTCGTTTGACACACCGATATCATTTGTGCCTCGAGTTGGGCCTCGTTTTACTTAACTATATCATTTGCGCCTCTCGTTAGGCCTCGTTTGACTTAACCATATCATTTATGCCTCAAGTTGGGCTTTGTTTGACTCAACCATATCATTTGCGCCTCGAGTCAAGCCTCGTTTGATTCCACGATACCATTTGTGCCTCGAGTTGGGCCTCGTTTGACTCAACCATATAATATGTGCCTCCAGTCATGCCTCTTTAGACTCAACTATATCATTTACGCCTTGAGTCGGGCCTCGTTTGACTCACCCTTATCATTTGCACCTCAACTCATGCCTCGTTTGACTCAACCATATCATTTGCACCTCGAGTCGGGCCTCGTTTGACTCACCAATATCATTTGTGCCTCGAGTCATGCCTCGTTTGACTCAACCTTATGATTTGTGCCTCGAGTCGGGCCTCGTTTGACTCACTGATATGATTTGTGCCTCGAGTTGGGCCTCATTGGCTCAACCATATCATTTGTACCTCGAGTAAGTCCTCGCTTCCCTCAACCATATCATTTGCACCTCGAGTCCAGCCTCGTTTGACTCAACCAAATTATTTGCACCTAGAGTCAGGCCTTGTTTGACTCAACTATGTGTTTGAGCCTTGAATCGGGCCTTATTTGACTCACCCATATGTTTGCGCCTCGAGTCGGTCTTCTTTGACTCACCCTTATCATTTGTACCTCGAGTCAAGCCTCGTTTGACTCACCCATGTGTTTCTGCCTCGAGTTAAGCCTTGTTTGACTCACCCATATCATTTGCGCCTCGAGTCGGGACTTGTTTCACTTAACCATATCATTTGCACCTCGAGTCGGGCCTTGTTTGACTCAACCATATCATTTGCGCCTCGAGTCGGGCCTCGTTTGACTCACCGATACCATTCGTGCCTCCAGTTGGGCCTCGTTTGACTCAACCATATCATTTGTGCCTCAAGTAAGGCCTCGCTTCCCTCAACCATATAATTTGTTCCTCGAGTCGGTTCTCGTTTGACTCAACCATATTATTTGCACCTCGAGTTAGGCGTTGTTTGACTCACCTATGTGTTTGAGCCTCGAGTCAGGCCTTATTTGATTCAACCATATGTTTGTGCCTTGAGTCGGTCTTCGTTTGACTCATCCTTATCATTTGCACCCGAGTCTAGCCTCATTTGACTCACCCATGTGTTTGTGCCCCGAGTCCAGCCTTGTTTGACTCACCCATATCATTTGCGCCTCGAGTCCAGCCTTCTTTCACTTAACCATATCATTTGCTCCTTGAGTTGGGCCTTGTTTGACTTAACCATATCATTTGCGCCTCGAGTTAGGCGTCATTTGACTCACTGATTGCATTTATGCCTCGAGTGGGGCCTCGTTTGACTCAACGATATCATTTGTGCCTCGAGTCAGGCCTTATTTGACTCAACCATATCATTTGCGTCTCGAGTCTGGTATCGTTTGACTTAACCATATCATTTGCACCATGAGTTGGGTCTCGTTTGACTTAACCATATCATTTGCGCGTCGAGTCGGTCTTCGTTTGACTCACCCTTATCATTTGCACCTCGAGTCAAACCTTGTTTGACTCAACCATGTGTTTGGGCCTCGAGTCAGGCCTCGTTTGACTCAACCATATGATTTGCGCCATGAGTCGGGCCTCGTTTGACTTAACCATATCAATTCTACCTCGACTTAGGCCTCGTTTGACTTAACCATTTTATTTGCACCTCGAGTCGAGCCTTATTTGGATCAACCGTATCATTTCCACCTCGAGTCAGGCCTTGTTTGACTCACCTATGTGTTTGAGCCTTGAGTCGGGCCTTATTTGACTCACCCATATGTTTGCGCCTTGAGTCGGTCTTCGTTTGACTCACCCTTATCATTTGCAACTCGAGTCAAGGCTCGTTTGACTCGACCATGTGTTTGCGCCTCGAGTCAAGCCTTGTTTGACTCACCCACATGAGTTGTGCCTCGAGTTTGGCCTCATTTGACTTAACTATATGATTTGCGCCTCGAGTCGGGCCTTGTTTGACTCAACCATATCATTTGCGCCTGGAGTCGGGCCTTGTTTGACTCATTGATTGCATTTGTGCCTCGAGTAGGGCCTCGTTTGACTCAACCATATCATTTGTTCCTCCAGTCAGGCCTCGTTTGACCCAACCATATCAGTTGCGCCTCGAGTCGGGCTTCGTTTGACCCAACCATATCATTTGCTCCTCGAGTCATGCCTCATTTGACCCAACCATATCATTTGCGCCTCAAGTCCAGCCTCGTTTGATTTAACCATATCATTTGTGCCTCGAGTCGGGCCTTGTTTGAGTTAACCATATCATTTGTGCCTCGAGTCGGGCCTCGTTTGACTCACTGATACAATTTGTGCCTCGAGTTGGGCCTCTTTTGACTCAACCATATCTTTCGTGCCTCGAGTTGGGCCTCTTTTGACTCAACCATATCATTTGTGCCTCGAGTCGAGGTTCGTTTGACTTAACCATATCATTTGTGCTGCGAGTCATGCCTCATTTGACTCAACCATATCATTTGCGCCTCGAGTCAGGCCTCGTTTGACTCAACCATATCATTTGCACCTCGAGTCAGGCCTCATTTGACTCACTGATACCATTTGTGCCTCCAGTTGGGCCTCGTTTGACTCAACCATATCATTTGTGCCTCAAGTAAGGCCTTGCTTCCCTCAACCATATCATTTGCGCCTCGAGTCAGGTCAAGTTTGACTCAACCATATTATTTGCACCTCGAGTCTGGAGTTGTTTGACTCATCTATGTGTTTGAGCCTTTAGTTGGGCCTTATTTGATTCAACCATATGTTTGCGCCTCGAGTTGGTCTCCATTTGACTCACCCTTATCATTTGCACCTTGAGTCAAGCCTCGTTTGACTCACGCATGTGTTTGTGCCTTGAGTCAGGCCTTGTTTGACTCACACATATAATTTGCGCTCGAGCCGGGACTTGTTTGACTCAGGCCTCGTTTGACTCACCGATATCATTTGTGCCTCGAGTTAGGCCTCGTTTGACTTAACTATATCATTTGCGCCTCTCGTTAGGCCTCGTTTGACTTAACCATATCATTTATGCCTCAAGTCGGGCTTTGTTTGACTCAACCATATCATTTGCGCCTCGAGTCAAGCCTCGTTTGATTCCACGATACCATTTGTGCCTCGAGTTGGGCCTCATTTGACTCAACCATATAATATGTGCCTCCAGTCATGTCTCTTTTGACTCAACTATATCATTTACGCCTTGAGTCGGGCCTCGTTTGACTCACCCTTATCATTTGCACCTCAACTCATGCCTCGTTTGACTCAACCATATCATTCGCACCTCGAGTCGGGCCTCGTTTGACTCACCAATATCATTTGTGCCTCGAGTCATGCCTCGTTTGACTCAACCTTATCATTTGTGCCTCGAGTCGGGCCTCGTTTGACTCACTGATATGATTTGTGCCTCGAGTTGGGCCTCATTGGCTCAACCATATCATTTGTACCTCGAGTAAGTCCTCGCTTCCCTCAACCATATCATTTGCACCTCGAGTCCAGCCTCGTTTGACTCAACCAAATTATTTGCACCTCGAGTCAGGCCTTGTTTGACTCAACTATGTGTTTGAGCCTTGAATCGGGCCTTATTTGACTCAACCATATGTTTGCGCCTTGAGTCGGTCTTCGTTTGACTCACCCTTATCATTTGTACCTCGAGTCAAGCCTCGTTTGACTCACCCATGTGTTTCTGCCTCGAGTTAAGCCTTGTTTGACTCACCCATATCATTTGCGCCTCGAGTCGGGCCTTGTTTCACTTAACCATATCATTTGCACCTCGAGTCGGGCCTTGTTTGACTCAACCATATCATTTGCGCCTCGAGTCGGGCCTCGTTTGACTCACCGATACCATTCGTGCCTCCAGTTGGGCCTCGTTTGACTCAACCATATCATTTGTGCCTCAAGTAAGGCCTCGCTTCCCTCAACCATATAATTTGTTCCTCGAGTCAGGTCTCGTTTGACTCAACCATATTATTTGCACCTCGAGTTAGGCGTTGTTTGACTCACCTATGTGTTTGAGCCTCGTGTCAGGCCTTATTTGATTCAACCATATGTTTGTGCCTTGAGTCGGTCTTCGTTTGACTCATCCTTATCATTTGCACCTCGAGTCTAGCCTCATTTGACTCACCCATGTGTTTGTGCCCCGAGTCCAGCCTTGTTTGACTCACCCATATCATTTGCGCCTCGAGTCCAGCCTTCTTTCACTTAACCATATCATTTGCGCCTTGAGTTGGGCCTTGTTTGACTTAACCATATCATTTGCGCCTCGAGTTAGGCGTCATTTGACGCACTGATTGCATTTATGCCTCGAGTGGGGCCTCGTTTGACTCAACGATATCATTTGTGCCTCGAGTCAGGCCTTATTTGGCTCAACCATATCATTTGCGCCTCGAGTCTGGTATCGTTTGACTTAACCATATCATTTGCACCATGAGTCGGGTCTCGTTTGACTTAACCATATCATTTGCGCGTCGAGTCGGTCTTTGTTTGACTCACCCTTATCATTTGCACCTCGAGTCAAACCTTGTTTGACTCAACCATGTGTTTGGGCCTCGAGTCAGGCCTCGTTTGACTCAACCATATGATTTGCGCCATGAGTCGGTCCTCGTTTGACTTAACCATATCAATTCTACCTTGACTTAGGCCTCGTTTGACTTAACCATTTCATTTGCACCTCGAGTCGATCCTTATTTGGATCAACCGTATCATTTCCACCTCGAGTCAGGCCTTGTTTGACTCACCTATGTGTTTGAGCCTTGAGTCGGGCCTTATTTGACTCACCCATATGTTTGCGCCTTGAGTCGGTCTTCGTTTGACTCACCCTTATCATTTGCAACTCGAGTCAAGGCTCGTTTGACTCGACCATGTGTTTGCGCCTCGAGTCAAGCCTTGTTTGACTCACCCACATGAGTTGTGCCTCGAGTTTGGCCTCATTTGACTTAACTATATGATTTGCGCCTCGAGTCGGGCCTTGTTTGACTCAACCATATCATTTGCGCCTGGAGTCGGGCCTTGTTTGACTCATTGATTGCATTTGTGCCTCAAGTAGGGCCTCGTTTGACTCAACCATATCATTTGTTCCTCCAGTCAGGCCTCGTTTGACCCAACCATATCAGTTGCGCCTCGAGTCGGGCTTCGTTTGACCCAACCATATCATTTGCTCCTCGAGT
Source organism: Dicorynia guianensis (assembly GCA_037013595.1). Lineage (NCBI taxonomy): Eukaryota > Viridiplantae > Streptophyta > Magnoliopsida > Fabales > Fabaceae > Dicorynia > Dicorynia guianensis. The sequence goes on from JASUAB010000015.1 coordinate 11,940,107, forward strand.
CATGCCTCATTTGACCCAACCATATCATTTGCGCCTCAAGTTCGGCCTCGTTTGATTTAACCATATCGTTTGTGCCTCGAGTCGGGCCTTGTTTGAGTTAACCATATCATTTGTGCCTCGAGTCGGGCCTCGTTTGACTCACTGATACAGTTTGTGCCTCGAGTTGGGCCTCTTTTGACTCAACCATATCTTTCGTGCCTCGAGTTGGGCCTCTTTTGACTCAACCATATCATTTGTGCCTCGAGTCGAGGTTCGTTTGACTTAACCATATCATTTGTGCTGCGAGTCATGCCTCATTTGACTCAACCATATCATTTGCACCTCGAGTCAGGCCTCGTTTGACTCAACCATATCATTTGCACCACGAGTCAGGCCTCATTTGACTCACTGATACCATTTGTGCCTCCAGTTGGGCCTCGTTTGACTCAACCATATCATTTGTGCCTCAAGTAAGGCCTTGCTTCCCTCAACCATATCATTTGCGCCTCGAGTCAGGTCAAGTTTGACTCAACCATATTATTTGCACCTCGAGTCTGGAGTTGTTTGACTCATCTATGTGTTTGAGCCTTTAGTTGGGCCTTATTTGATTCAACCATATGTTTGCGCCTCGAGTTGGTCTCCATTTGACTCACCCTTATCATTTGCACCTTGAGTCAAGCCTCGTTTGACTCACGCATGTGTTTGTGCCTTGAGTCAGGCCTTGTTTGACTCACACATATAATTTGCGCTCAAACCGGGACTTGTTTGACTCAACCTTATCGTTTGTGTCTTGTGTTGGGCCTTGTTTGACTCAACCATATCATTTGCGCCTCGAGTCGGGCCTTGTTTGACTCACCGATACCATTTGAGCCTCGAGTTGGCCCTCGTTTGACTCAACCATATGATTTGTGCCTCGAGTTAGGCTTCATTTGACTCAACCATATCATTTGTGCCTCAAGTAGGGTATCGTTTGACTCAACCATATCATTTACATCTCGAGTTGGGCCTTGTTTGCCTCAACCATATCATTTTCGCCTCCAGTCAGGCCTCGTTTGACTCACCGATATCATTTGTGCCTCGAGTTGGGCCTCGTTTGACTTAACTATATCATTTGCGCCTCTCGTTAGGCCTCGTTTGACTTAACCATATCATTTATGCCTCAAGTCAGGCTTTGTTTGACTCAACCATATCATTTGCGCCTCGAGTCAAGCCTCGTTTGATTCCACGATACCATTTGTGCCTCGAGTTGGGCCTCGTTTGACTCAACCATATAATATGTGCCTCCAGTCATGCCTCTTTTGACTCAACTATATCATTTACGCCTTGAGTCGGGCCTCGTTTGACTCACCCTTATCATTTGCACCTCAACTCATGCCTCGTTTGACTCAACCATATCATTTGCACCTCGAGTCGGGCCTCGTTTGACTCACCAATATCATTTGTGCCTCGAGTCATGCCTCGTTTGACTCAACCTTATCATTTGTGCCTCGAGTCGGGCCTCGTTTGACTCACTGATATGATTTGTGCCTCGAGTTGGGCCTCATTGGCTCAACCATATCATTTGTACCTCGAGTAAGTCCTCGCTTCCCTCAACCATATCATTTGCACCTCGAGTCCAGCCTCGTTTGACTCAACCAAATTATTTGCACCTCGAGTCAGGCCTTGTTTGACTCAACTATGTGTTTGAGCCTTGAATCGGGCCTTATTTGACTCACCCATATGTTTGCGCCTCGAGTCGGTCTTCGTTTGACTCACCCTTATCATTTGTACCTCGAGTCAAGCCTCGTTTGACTCACCCATGTGTTTCTGCCTCGAGTTAAGCCTTGTTTGACTCACCCATATCATTTGTGCCTCAAGTCGGGCCTTGTTTCACTTAACCATATCATTTGCACCTCGAGTCGGGCCTTGTTTGACTTAACCATATCATTTGTGCCTCGAGTCGGGCCTCGTTTGACTCACCGATACCATTCGTGCCTCCAATTGGGCCTCGTTTGACTCAACCATATCATTTGTGCCTCAAGTAAGGCCTCGCTTCCCTTAACCATATCATTTGTGCCTCGAGTTGGGTCTCGTTGGACTCAACCATATTATTTGCACCTCGAGTCAGGCGTTGTTTGACTCACCTATGTGTTTCAGCGTTGAGTCAGGCCTTATTTGATTCAACCATATGTTTGTGCCTCGAGTCAGTCTTCGTTTGACTCACCCTTATCATTTGCACCTCGAGTCAAGCCTCGTTTGACTCACGCTTGTGTTTGTGCCTTGAGTCAGGCCTTGTTTGACTCACCCATATAATTTGCGCTTGAGCTGGGACTTGTTTCACTCAACCTTATCATTTGTGCCTTGTGTCGGGCCATGTTTGACTCAACCATATCATTTGCGTCTCGAGTCAGGCCTCATTTGACTCAACCATATCATTTGCGCCTCAAATAGGGCATCGTTTGACTCAACCATATCATTTGCGTCTCGAGTCGGGCCTTGTTTGCCTCAACCATATCATTTCTGCCTCGAGTCAAGCCTCGTTTGACTCACCGATATCATTTGTGCCTCGAGTTGTGCCTCGTTTGATTTAACTATATCATTTGCGCCTCTAGTCAGGCCTCGTTTGACTCAACCATGTCATTTGTGCCTAAAGTCGGGCTTTGTTTGACTCAACCATATCATTTGTGCCTCGAGTCAAGCCTCGTTTGACTCCACGATACCATTTGTGCCTCGAGTTGGGCCTCGTTTGACTCAACCATATAATTTGTGCCTCCTGTCATGCCTCTTTTGACTCAAGTATATCATTTATGCCTTGAGTCGGGCCTCGTTTGACTCATCCTTATCATTTGCACCTCAACTCATGCCTCGTTTGACTCAACCATATCATTTGCACCTCGAGTCGGGCCTCGTTTGACTCACCAATATCATTTGTGCCTCGAGTCATGCCTCGTTTGACTCAACCTTATCATTTGTGCCTCGAGTCGGGCCTCGTTTGACTCACTGATATGGTTTGTGCCTCGAGTTGGGCCTCATTGGCTCAACCATATCATTTGTACCTCGAGTAAGTCCTCGCTCCCCTCAACCATATCATTTGCACCTCGAGTCCAGCCTCGTTTGACTCAACCAAATTATTTGCACCTCGAGTCAGGCCTTGTTTGACTCAACTATGTGTTTGAGCCTTGAATCGAGCCTTATTTGACTCACCCATATGTTTACGCCTCGAGTCGGTCTTCGTTTGACTCACCCTTATCATTTGTACCTCGAGTCAAGCCTCGTTTGACTCACCCATGTGTTTCTGCCTCGAGTTAAGCCTTGTTTGACTAACCCATATCATTTGTGCCTCGAGTCGGGCCTTGTTTCACTTAACCATATCATTTGCACCTCGAGTCGGGCCTTGTTTGACTTAACCATATCATTTGCGCCTCGAGTCGGGCCTCGTTTGACTCACCGATACCATTCGTGCCTCCAGTTGGGCCTCGTTTGACTCAACCATATCATTTGTGCCTCAAGTAAGGCCTCGCTTCCCTTAACCATATCATTTGTGCCTCGAGTTGGGTCTCGTTGGACTCAACCATATTATTTGCACCTCGAGTCAGGCGTTGTTTGACTCACCTATGTGTTTCAGCGTTGAGTCGGGCCTTATTTGATTCAACCATATGTTTGTTCCTCGAGTCAGTCTTCGTTTGACTCACCCTTATCATTTGCACCTCGAGTCAAGCCTCGTTTGACTCACGCATGTGTTTGTGCCTTGTGTCAGGCCTTGTTTGACTCACCCATATAATTTGCACTTGAGCTGGGACTTGTTTCACTCAACCTTATCATTTGTGCCTTGTGTCGGGCCTTGTTTGACTCAACCATATCATTTGCGTCTCGAGTCAGGCCTCATTTGACTCAACCATATCATTTGCGCCTCAAATAGGGCTTCGTTTGACTCAACCATATCATTTGCATCTCGAGTCGGGCCTTGTTTGCCTCAACCATATCATTTCTGCCTCGAGTCAGGCCTCGTTTGACTCACTGATATCATTTGTGCCTCGAGTTGTGCCTCGTTTGATTTAACTATATCATTTGCGCCTCTAGTCAGGCCTCGTTTGACTCAACCATGTCATTTGTGCCTAAAGTCGGGCTTTGTTTGACTCAACCATATCATTTGCGCCTCGAGTCAAGCCTCGTTTGACTCCACGATACCATTTGTGCCTCGAGTTGGGCCTCGTTTGACTCAACCATATAATTTGTGCCTCCATCATGCCTCTTTTGACTCAACCATATCATTTGCACCTCGAGTCGGGCCTCGTTTGACTCAACCATATCATTTGTTCCTCAAGTCATGCCTCGTTTGACTCAACCATATCATTTGCGCCTCGAGTCGGGCCTCGTTTGACTCACCGATACCATTTGTGCCTCAAGTTGGGCCTCGTTTGACAAAACCATATAATTTGTTCCTCCAGTCAAGCCTCTTTTGACATAACCATATCATTTACGTCTCGAGTCGAGCCTCGTTTGACTCAACCATGTATTTGTGTCTCGAGTCATGCCTCGTTTGACTCAACCATATCAATTACGCCTCGAGTCAGGCCATGTTTGACTTAACCATATCATTTGCACCTCGAGTTAGGCCTCGTTTAATGCACCGATGCCATTTGTACCTCAAGTCAGGCCTTGTTTGACTCAATCATATCATTTGCGCCATGAGTCAGTCCGTATATGACTTAGCTATATGTTTGTGCATCGAATTGGGCCTCGTTTGACTCAACCATATCGTTTGTACCTCGAGTCATGCCTAGTTTGACTCAACCATATCCTTTGTGCCTCGAGTCAGGCCTCGTTTGATTCACCAATACCATTTGTGCCTTGAGTTGGGCCTCATTTGACTCAACCATGTCATTTGTGCTTCCAATCAGGCCTCTTTTGACTCAACCTTCTCATTTGCGCCTTGAGTCGGGCCTTGTTTTACTCAACCATATCATTTGTGCCTCGAGTCATGCCTCGTTTGACTCAACCATATAATTTGTGTCTTGTGTCGGGCCTCGTTTGACTAAACCATATCATTTGTGCCTTGAGTCAGGCCTCATTTCACTCAACCATATTATTTGCACCTCGAGTCGGGCCTTGTTTGGCTCACCTATGTGTTTGAGCCTCGAGTCGGGTCTTATTTGACTCACCCATATGTTTGCGCCTCGGGTCGGTCTTCGTTTGCCTCACCCTTATCATTTGCACCTCAAGTCAAGCCTCGTTTGACTCACCCATGTGTTTGTGCCATGAGTCAAGCCTTGTTTAACTCACCCATATCCTTTGCACCTCGAGTTGGTCCTTATTTCACTCAACCATATCATTTGCACCTCGAGTCGGGCCATGTTTCACTCAACCATATCATTTACACCTTGAGTCGGTCCTTGTTTGACTCACCGATACCATTTGTACCTCGAGTTGGCCCTCGTTTGACTCAACCATATGATTTGCGCCTCGAGTCAGGCCTCGTTTGACTCAAACATATGATTTGCGCTTCAAGTCGAGCCTCGTTTGACTTAACCATATCATTTGTTCCTCGAGTCAGGATTGCACCTCCTGTAGGGCCTCGTTTGACTCAACGATATTATCTGTGCCTCGAGTCGTGCCTTGTTTGCCTTACCCATATCATTTCTACCTCGAGTTCGGCCTCGTTTGACTCACCGATATCATTTGTGCCTCGAGTTGGCCCTCATTTGACTCAACCATATGATTTGCGCCTCGAGTCAGGCTTCGTTTCACTCAAACATATCATTTGTGCCTCTAGTCGGGCCTCGTTTCACTCAACCATATCATTTGCGCCTCGAGTCAGGCCTCGTTTGACTCATTGATATGATTTGTGCCTCGAGTTGGGCCTCAATGGCTCAACTATATCATTTGTGCCTCGAGTAAGGCCTCGCTTCCCTCAACCATATCATTTGCACCTCGAGTCGGGCCTTATTTGACTTAACCATATTATTTGCACCTCGAGTCAGGCCTTGTTTGACTCAACAATATTATTTGTGCCTCGAATCATGCCTCGTTTGACATAACCATATCATTTGCACCTCGAGTTGGACCTCGTTTGACTCAAGCATATCATTTGCACCTTGAGTTGGGCCTCGTTTGACTCAACCATATCATTTGTGCCTCGAGTCATGCCTCGTTTGACACAACCATATCATTTGTGCCTCGAGTCGGACCTTGTTTGACTTAACCATATCATTTGTGCCTCGAGTCGGGCATCATTTGACTCACCAATACCATTTGTGCCTAAAGTTGGGCCTCTGTTGACTCAACCATATCATTTGCGCCTCGAGTCAGGCCTCGTTTGACTCAACCATATCTTTTGTGCCTCGAGTCATGCCTTGTTTGACTCAACCATATCATTTGCGCGTTGAGCCGGGACTCGTTTGACTCATCGATAGCATTTGTGCCTTGAGTTAGGCCTCGTTTGACTCAACCATATGATTTGTGCCTCTAGTAAGGCCTCACTTGACTCAACCATATCAATTGCGCCTCGAACCAGGCCTTATTTGACTCACCGATACCATTTGTGCCTCGAGTTGGGCTTCGTTTGGCTCAACTATATCATTTGTGCCACGAGTCGGGCTTTGTTTGACTCAACCATATCATTTGTGCCTTATGTCGGGCCTTGTTTGACCCAACCATATCATTTGCGCCTCAAGTCCGGCCTCGTTTGACTCACCGATACCATTTGTGCCTCGAGTTGGGCTTCGTTTGGCTCAACTATATCATTTGTGCCACGAGTCGGGCTTTGTTTGACTCAACCATATCATTTGTGCCTCGAGTTGGACCTCGTTTGACACAACCATATCATTTGTACCTCGAGTGAGGCCTTGTTTGACTCAACCATATCATTTGAGCCTCGAGTAAGGCCTCGCTTGACTCACCCTTATCATTTGCACCTCAAATCATGCCTCGTTTGACTCAACCATATCATTTGCACCTCGAGTTGGGCGTCGTTTGACTCACCAATATCATTTGTGCCTCGAGTTGGGCCTCGTTTGACTTAACTATGTCATTTACGCCTCTAGTCAGGCCTCGTTTGACTCAACCATATCATTTGCGCCTCAAGTCGGGCCTTGTTTCACTCAACCATATCATTTACGCCTCAAGTCGGGCCTTGTTTGACTCAACCATATCATTTGCACCTTGAGTCAGGCCTCGTTTGACTCACCAATATCATTTGTGCCTCGAGTTGGGGCTTGTTTGACTTAACTATATTATTTGCGCCTCTAGTCGGGTCTCATTTGACTTAACCATATCATTTGCGCCTCAAGCTGGGCTTTGTTTGACTCAACCATATCATTTGTGCTTCCAGTCGGGCCTCGTTTGACTCAACCATATCATTTGCGCCTTGAGTCAAGCCTAGTTTGACTGAACGATACCATTTGTGCCTCGAGTCTGGCCTCGTTTGACTAAACCATATCATTTGCGCCTCGAGTTGGGCCATGTTTGACTTAACCATATCATTTGCGCCTCGAGTAGGGCCTTGTTTGACTCACAGATACCATTTGTTCCTCGAGTTGGGACTCGTTTGACTCAACCATATCATTTGTGCTTCGAGTCATGCCTAGTTTGACTCAACCATATCATTTGCGCCTCGAGTCGGGCCTCGTTTGACTCACTGATTTGTGCCTCGAGTTGGGCCGCATTGGCTCAACCATATCATTTGTGCATTGAGTAAGGCCTTGCTTCCCTCAACCATATCATTTGCACCTCGAGTCAGGCCTCGTTTGACTCAACCATATTATTTGCACCTCGAGTCAGGCCTTGTTTGACTCAACTATGTGTTTGAGCCTCGAATCGGGCCTTATTTGACTCACCCATATGTTTGTGCCTCGAGTTGGTATTCGTTTGACTCACCCTTATCATTTGCACCTCGAGTCAAGCCTCGTTTGACTCACCCATGTGTTTGTGCCTCGAGTCAAGCCTTGTTTGACTCACCCATATCATTTGCGCCTCGAGTCGGGCCTTGTTTCACTTAACCATATCATTTGCACCTCGAGTCGGGCCTTGTTTGACTCAACCATATCATTTGCGCCTCGAGTCGGGCCTCGTTTGACTCACCGATACCATTTGTGCCTCCAGTTGGGCCTCATTTGACTCAACTATATCATTTGTGCCTCAAGTAAGGCCTCGCTTCCCTCAACCATATCATTTGTTCCTCGAGTTGGGCCTCGTTTGACTCAACCAAATTATTTGCACCTCGAGTCAGGCGTTGTTTGACTCACCTATGTGTTTGAGCCTCGAGTCAGGCCTCATTTGATTCAACCATATGTTTGTGCCTCGAGTCGGTCTTTGTTTGACTCATCCTTATCATTTGCACCTCGAGTCAAGCCTTGTTTGACTCACCCATGTGTTTATGCCTCAAGTCAAGCCTTGTTTGACTCACCTATATCATTTGTGCCTCAAGTCCAGCCTTCTTTCACTTAACCATATCATTTGCGCCTTGAGTCGGGCCTTGTTTGACTCAACCATATCATTTGCTCCTTGAGTCAGGCCTTATTTGACTCACCGATTGCATTTGTGCCTTGAGTGGGGCCTCGTTTGACTCAACTATATCATTTGTGCCTTGTGTCAGGCCTTATTTGACTCAACCATATCATTTGAGCCTCGAGTCTGGTATCGTTTGACTTAACCATATCATTTGCACCATGAGTCGAGTCTCGTTTGACTTAACCATATCATTTGCGCCTCGAGTCAGTCTTTGTTTAACTCACCCTTATCATTTGCACCTCGAGTCAAACCTCGTTTGACTCAACCATGTGTTTGCGTCTCAAGTCAGGCCTCGTTTGACTCAACCATCTGATTTGCGCCATGAGTCAGGCCTCGTTTGACTTAACCATATCAATTCTACCTTGACTTAGGCCTCGTTTGACTTAACCATTTCATTTGCACCTCGAGTCGAGCCTCGTTTGGATCAATCGTATCATTTCCACCTCGAGTCAGGCCTTGTTTGACTCACCTATGTGTTTGAACCTTGAGTCGGGCCTTATTTGACTCACCCATATGTTTGCGCCTTGAGTCGGTCTTCGTTTGACTCACCCTTATCATTTGCACCTCGAGTCAAGGCTCGTTTGACTCGCCCATGTGTTTGCGCCTCGAGTCAAGCCTTGTTTGACTCACCCACATGAGTTGTGCCTCGAGTTTGGCCTCGTTTGACTCAACTATATGATTTGTGCCTCGAGTCGGGCCTTGTTGGACTCAACCATATCATTTGCTACTCGAGTCAGGCCTTGTTTGACTCATTGATTGCATTTGTGCCTAGAGTAGGGCCTCGTTTGACTCAACCGTATCATTTGTGCCCCCAGTCAGGCCTCGTTTGACCCAACCATATCATTTGTGCCACGAGTCAGGCTTCGTTAGACCCAACCATATAATTTGCTCCTCGAGTCATGCCTCGTTTGACCCAACCATATCATTTGCGCCTCAAGTCCGACCTCGTTTGATTCAACCATATCATTTGTGCCTCGAGTCGAGCCTTGTTTGACTTAACCATATCATTTGTGCCTCGAGTCGGGCCTCGTTTGACTCACCGATACAATTTGTGCCTCGAGTTGGGCCTCTGTTGACTCAACCATATCTTTTGTGCCTCGAGTTGGGCCTCTTTTGACTCAACCTTATCATTTGCGCCTTGAGTCGAGGCTCGTTTGACTCAACCATATCATTTGTGCTACGAGTCATGCCTCATTTGACTCAACCATATCATTTGCGCCTCGAGTCGGGCCTCGTTTGACTCAACCATATCATTTGCGCCTCGAGTCGGGCCTCGTTTAACTCATTGATACCATTTGTGCCTCGAGTTGGGTCTCGTTTGACTCAACCATATGATTTGTGCCTCGAGTCAGGCCTCGCTTCACTCAAACATATCATTTGTGCTTCAAGTCGGGCCCCGTTTGACTCAACCATATCATTTGTGCCTCGAGTTAGGCCTCATTTGACTTAACCATCTAGGGCCTCATTTGACTCAACCATATAATTTACATCTTGAGTCGGGTCTTCTTTGCCTCAACCATATCATTTTCGCCTCGAGTCGGGCCTCGTTTGACTCACCGATACAATTTATGCCTCGAGTTGGGCCTCTGTTGACTCAACCATATCTTTTGTGCCTCCAGTCAGGCCTCTTTTGACACAACCATATCATTTGCGCCTCACGTCGGGACTCGTTTGACTCAGCCATATCATTTGTGCCTCGAGTCAGGCCTCGTTTGACTCAACCATATCATTGGCGCCTCGAGTCGGGCCTTGTTTGACTTAACCATATCATTTGTGCCTCAAGTTGGGCCTCGTTTGACTCACTGATACCATTTGTGCCTCGAGTTGGGCCTCGTTTGACTCAACCATATCATCTGTGCCTCGAGTAAGGTGTCGCTTCACTCAACCATATCATTTGTACCTCGAGTCAGGCCTTATTTGACTCAACCATATTATTTGCATGTCGAGTAAGGCCTTGTTCAACTCACCTATGTGTTTGAGCCTCGAGTCAAGCCTTATTTGACTCACCCATATGTTTGCGTCTTGTGTCGGTCTTCGTTTCACTTAACCTTATCATTTGCACCTCGAGTCAAGCCTCATTTGACTCACCCATGTGTTTGTGCCTCGAGTCAGGCCTTGTTTGACTCACCCATATCATTTGCGCCTCAAGTCAGTCCTTGTTTGACTCAATCACATCACTTGCGCCTCGAGTCGGGCCTCGTTTGACTCATTGGTACCATTTGTGCCTCGAGTTGGCCCTCGTTTGACTCAACCATATGATTTGTGCCTCGAGTCAGGCCTCGTTTTACTCAAACATATCATTTGCGCTTCAAGTCGGGCCCCGTTGGACTCCACTATATCATTTGTGCCTCGAGTCAGGCCTCATTGGAGTCAACCATATCATTTGCGCCTCAAGTAGGGCCTCATTTGGCTCAACCATATAATTTGCATCTTGAGCTGGGCCTTGTTTGCCTCAACCAAATCATTTTCGCCTCGAATCAGGCCTCGTTTGACTCAACAATATCATTTGTACCTCGAGTTGGGACTCGTTTGACTTAACTATATCATTTACGCCTCTAGTTAGGCCTTGTTTGAATCAACCATATCATTTGCACCTCAAGTCGGGCTTTGTTTGACTCAACCATATCAGTTGTGTCTCGAGTTAGGCCTTGTTTGATACAACCATATCATTTGCACCTTGAGTCGGGACTCGTTTGACTCAACCATATCATTTGTGCCTCGAGTCGGGCCTTGTTTGACTTAACCATATCATTTGCGCTTCGAGTCAGGCCTCCTTTGACTCACCGTTACCATTTGTGCCTCGAGTTGGGCTCTGTTGACTCAACCATATCTTTTGTGCCGCCAGTTAGGCCTCGTTTGACTCAACCATATCATTTGCGCCTCGAGTCAGGCCTCGTTTGACTCAACCATATCATTCGTGCCTCGAGTCGGGCCTCGTTTGAGTCACTGATACCATTTGTGCCTCGAGTTGGACCTCATTTAACTCAACCATATCAATTGTGCCTCAAGTAAACCCTCACTTGACTCAACCATATCATTTGCGCCTCAAGTCAGGCCTCGTTTGACTCACCGATACCATTTTGGCCTTGAGTTGGGCCTCGTTTGACTCAACTATATCATTTGCGCCTCTAGTCAGGCCTCGTTTGACTCAACCATATTATTTGCGCCTCGAGTCGGGCTTTGTTTGACTCAACCATATCATTTGTGCCTCAAGTTAGACCTCATTTAACACAACCATATCATTTGTGCCTCGAGTCTGGCCTCGTTTGACTTAACCATATCAGTTGTGCCTCGAGTAAGGCCTCGCTTCCCTCAACCATATCATTTGCGCCTCGAGTCGGGCCTCGTTTGACTCAACCATATTATTTGCACCTCGAGTCAGGCCTTGTTTGACTCATTTATGTGTTTGAGCCTCGAGTCGAGCCTTATTTGACTCACCCATTTATTTGTGCCTTGAGTCGGTCTTCGTTTGAATCACCCTGTTCATTTGTACCTCGAGTCAAGCCTCGTTTGACTTAACCAAGTGTTTGTGCCTCGAGTCAAGCCTTGTTTGACTCACCCAAATCATTTGCGCCTCAAGTTGGGACTTGTTTCACTTAACCATATCATTTGCGCCTTGAGTCGGGCCTTCTTTGACTCAACCATATCATTTACGCCTCGAGTCGGGCCTCGTTTAACTCACTGATCCTATTTGCGCTTCCAGTCGGGCCTCGTTGGACATAACCATATCATTTGTGCCTCGAGTCTGGCATCATTTGACTCAACCATATCATTTGTGCCTCAAGTAGGGCCTCGTTTGACTCAACCATACCATTTGCGTCTCGAGTCGCGCCTTGTTTGCCTCAACCATATCATTTCAGCCTTGAGTCAAGCCTCGTTTGACTCACTGATATCATTTGTGCTTGGAGTTGGGCCTCGTTTGACTCAATTATATCATTTGCGCCTCTAGTTGGGCCTCGTTTGACTCAACCATATCATTTGTGCCTTGAGTCATCCCTCATTTGACTCAACCATATCATTTGTGCCTCGAATCAGGCCTTGTTTGATTCACCGATAGCATTTGTTCCTCGAGTTGGGCCTCATTTGTCTTAACCATATCATTTGTGCCTTGAGTCGGGCCCTGTTTGACTCACCTAAATGTTTACACCTCGAGTTAGGCCTTGTTTGACTCAACGATATCATTTGTGCCTCAAGGTAGGCCTCGTTTCACCCAACCATTTCATTTGTTCCTCGAGTCAGGCCTCGTTTCACTCAATCATATCATTAGTGCCTTGAATCGGACCTTATTTGGCTCACCCATATCATTTGCGGCTCGACTCAGGCCTCGTTTGACTCAACCATATTATTTGCGCCTGGAGTCGGTCCTTGTTTGCCTCAACCATATCCTTTCCGCCTCTAGTTAGGCCTCGTTTAACTCACCGATATCATTTGTGCCTCGAGTTGGGCATTGTTTAAATAAACCATATCTTTGGGCCTCGAGTCGGGCCTAATTTTGACTCAACCATATCATTTGTGGCTCGAATCAGGCCTCGTTTGAATCAACGATATCATTTGCACCTCGAGTCGGGCCTCGTTTGACTCAACCATATCATTTGTGCCTCGAGTCGGGCCTTGCTGGACTCACCCATATGTTTGCGCCTCGAGTCGATCTTCACTTAACTCAACCTTATCATTTGCACCTCAAGTCAAGACTCGTTTGTCCCACCCATGTGTTTGTGCCTCGAGTCAGGCCTTGTTTGACTCACCCATATCATTTGTGCCTCGAGTAGGGCCTTGTTTGACTAAACCATATCATTTGTGCCTCGAGTCAGGCCTCGTTTGACTCACCGATACCATTTGTGCCTCAAGTTAGGCCTCATTTGACTCAACCACAAGATTTGCGCCTCGACTTAGGCCTCGTTTGACTCAAACATATCATTTGTGCTTCAAGTTGGGTCTCGTTTTACTCAACCATATCATTTGTGCCTAGAGTCAGGCCCTATTTGACTAAACCATATCATTTGCGCCTCAAGTAGGGCCTCGTTTGACTCAACTATATCATTTGCATCTCGAGTCGGGCCTTGTTTCCCTTAACCATATCATTTCCGCCTCGAGTCAGGCCTCGTTTGACTCACCGATATCATTTGTGCCTCGAGTTAGGCCACAATTGACTTAACTATATCATTTTCGCCTCTAGTCGAGCCTTGTTTGACTCAACCATATCATTTGCACTTCAAGTCAGGCTTTGTTTGACTCAACCATATCATTCGTGCCTCGAGTTGGACGTTGTTTGACTCAACCATCTCATTTGTACCTCGATTCATGCATCGTTTGTCTTGTGCACCATAATCCGGGCCTCGTTTGATTTAACCATATCATTTGTGCCTCAAGTCATGCCTCGTTTGACTCAACCATATCATTTGTGCCTTGAGTCAGGCCTCGTTTGACTTAACCATATCATTTGCGCCTCGAGTCGGGCCTCGTTTGACTCAACCATATCATTTGTGCCTCGAGTCTTGCCTCGTTTGACTCAACCATATCATTTGTGCCTCGAGTCAGGCCTCCTTTGACTCAACCATGTCATTTGTGCCTCAATTCGGGCCTCGTTTGACTCAACCATACCATTTGTGCCTCGAGTCGGGCCTTGTTTGACTCAACGATATCATTTGTGCCTCGAGTTAGGTCTCATTTGACTCAACCATTTCATTTGCACCTCGAGTCGGGCCTCGTTTGACTTAACCATATCATTAACACCTCGAGTCGGGTTTTGTTTGACTCAACCATATCATTTGTGCCTCGAGTTGGACGTCGTTTGACACAACCATATCATTTGTCCCTTGAGTCAGGCCTCGTTTGACTCAACCATATAATTTGCACCTCGAGCCGGGCCTCGTTTGACTCAACCATATCATTTGTGCCTCGACTCATGCCTCGTTTGACTCAACCATATATTATTTGCGCGTCGAGTCAGGCCTCGTTTGACTCAACCATATCATTCGCGCCTCGAGTTTGGCCTCGTTTAACTCAACCATATCATTTGCGCCTCGAATTAGGCCTCGTTTGAATCAACCATATCATTTGTGCCTCGAGTTGGGCCTCGTTTGACTTAACTATATCATTTGCACCTCTAGTTGGGCCTCGTTTGACTTAACCATATCATTTGTGCCTCAAGTTAGACCTCGTTTGACACAACCATATCATTTGTTCCCTCGAGTTAGGCCTCGTTTGACTCAACCATACATTTTGTATCTCGATCTGGGCCTCATTTGACTAAACCATATCATTTGTGCCTTGAGTGATGCCTCAATTGACTCAACCATTTCATTTGCACCTTGAGTCAGGACTCGTTTGACTTAACCATATAATTAGCGCCTCGAGTCTGGCCTTATTTGACTCACCCATATCATTTGTGCCTCGAGTTGGGCCTCGTTTGACTCAACCATATCATTTGTGCCTCGAGTTGGCCCTCGTTTGACTCAACCATATCATTTGCGCCTCCAGTCGGGACTCGTTTGCCTCAACCATATCATTTTTGGCTCGAGTCAGGCTTTGTTTGACTCAACTATATCATTTGTGCGTCGAGTTGGACCTCGTTTAACATAACCATATCATTTATGCCTCGGGTCATGCCTCATTTGACTCAACCATATCATTTGCACCTTGAGTCAGGCCTCATTTGACTCAACCATATCATTTGTGCCTCGAGTCAGGCCTCCTTTGACTCAACCATATCATTTGCGCCCCAGTCGGGCCACGTTTGACTCAACCATATCATTTCTGCCTTGAGTCG
Organism: Dicorynia guianensis; assembly: GCA_037013595.1. Classification (NCBI taxonomy): domain Eukaryota; kingdom Viridiplantae; phylum Streptophyta; class Magnoliopsida; order Fabales; family Fabaceae; genus Dicorynia; species Dicorynia guianensis. The sequence goes on from JASUAB010000015.1 coordinate 11,955,342, forward strand.
GGCCCTGTTTGACTCACCCAAATGTTTACGCCTCGAGTCGGGACTTGTTTGACTCAACGATATCATTTGTGCCTCGAGGTAGGCCTCGTTTCACCCAACCATTTCATTTGCTCCTCGAGTCGGGCCTCGTTTGACTCAATCATATCATTAGCGCCTTGAATCGGACCTTATTTGGCTCACCCATATCATTTGCGGCTCGACTCGGGCCACGTTTGACTCAACCATATCATTTGCGCCTCGAGTCGGTCCTTGTTTGCCTTAACCATATCATTTCTGCCTCTAGTTAGGCCTCGTTTAACTCACCGATATCATTTGTGCCTCAAGTTGGGCATTGTTTAAATCAACCATATCTTTGGGCCTCGAGTCGGGCCTTGTTTGACTCAACCATATCATTTGTGGCTCGAATCAGGCCTCCTTTGAATCAATGATATCATTTGCGCCTCGAGTCAGGCCTCGTTTGACTCAACCATATCATTTGTGCCTCGAGTCAGGCCTTGTTGGACTCACCCATATGTTTGCGCCTCGAGTCAGTCTTCACTTGACTCAACCTTATCATTTGCACCTTAAGTCAAGCCTCGTTTGTCCCACCCATGTGTTTGTGCCTCGAGTCAGGCCTTGTTTGACTCACCCATATCATTTGTGCCTTGAGTCGGGCCTTATTTGACTCAACTATATCATTTGCGCCTAGAGTCGGGCCTTGTTTGACTCAACCATATCATTTGTGCCTCGAGTCGGGCCTCGTTTGACTCACCGATACCATTTGTGCCTCGAGTTGGCCCTCATCAGACTCAACCACAAGAGTTGCGCCTCGACTTAGGCCTCGTTTGACTCAAACATATCATTTGTGCTTCAAGTTGGGTCTCGTTTGACTCAACCATATCATTTGTGCCTAGAGTCAGGCCTTATTTGACTCAACCATATCATTTGTGGCTCGACTCATGCCTCGTTTGACTCAACCATATATTATTTACGCGTCGAGTCAGGCCTCGTTTGACTCAACCTTATCATTTGCGCCTCGAGTTTGGCCTCGTTTAACTCAACCATATCATTTGCGCCTCGAATTAGGCCTCGTTTGAATCAACCATATCATTTGTGCCTTGAGTTGGGCCTCGTTTGACTTAACTATATCATTTGCACCTCTAGTCGGGCCTCGTTTGACTTAACCATATCATTTGCACCTCAAGTTAGACCTCGTTTGACACAACCATATCATTTGTGCCCTCGAGTTAGGCCTCGTTTGACTAAACCATACAATTTGCACCTCGATCTGGGCCTCATTTGACTAAACCATATCATTTGTGCCTTGAGTCATTCCTCAATTGACTCAACTATTTCATTTGTACCTCGAGTCAGGACTCGTTTGACTTAACCATATAATTAGCGCCTCGAGTCCAGCCTTATTTGACTTGCCCATATCATTTGTGCCTCGAGTTGGGCCTCGTTTGACTCAACCATATCATTTGTGCCTCGAGTTGGCCCTCGTTTGACTCAACCATATCATTTGTGCCTCCAGTCGGGACTCGTTTGCCTCAACCATATCATTTTCGGCTCGAGTCAGGCTCTGTTTGACTTAACTATATCATTTGTACCTCGAGTTAGACCTCGTTTAACATAACCATATCATTTATGCCATGGGTCATGCCTCATTTGACTCAACCATATCATTTGCGCCTCGAGTCAGGCCTCATTTGACTCAACCATATCATTTGTGCCCCAGTCGGGCCTCGTTTGACTCAACCATATCATTTATGCCTTGAGTCGGGCCCTGTTTGACTCACCCAAATGTTTACGCCTCGAGTCGGGACTTGTTTAACTCAATGATATCATTTGTACCTCGAGGTAGGCCTCGTTTCACCCAACCATTTCATTTGCTCCTCGAGTCGGGCCTCGTTTAACTCAATCATATCATTAGCGCCTTGAATCGGACCTTATTTGGCTCACCCATATCATTTACGGCTCGAATCGGGCCTCGTTTGACTCAAACATATCATTTGCGCCTCGAGTCGGTCCTTGTTTGCCTCAACCATATCATTTCCACCTCTAGTTAGGCCTCATTTAACTCACCGATATCATTTGTGCCTCAAGTTGGGCATTGTTTAAATCAACCATATCTTTGGGCCTCGAGTCGGGCCTTGTTTGACTCAACCATATCATTTGTGGCTCGAATTAGGCCTTCTTTGAATCAACGATATCATTTGCGCCTTGAGTCAGGCCTCGTTTGACTCAACCATATCATTTGTGCCTCGAGTCAGGCCTTGTTGGACTCACCCATATGTTTGCGCCTCGAGTCGGTCTTCACTTGACTCAACCTTATCATTTGCACCTCAAGTCAAGCCTCGTTTGTCCCACCCATGTGTTTGTGCCTCGAATCAGGCCTTGTTTGACTCACCCATATCATTTGTGCCTCGAGTCGGGCCTTATTTGACTCAACTATATCATTTGCGCCTGGAGTCGGGCCTTGTTTGACTCAACCATATCATTTGTGCCTCGAGTCAGGCCTCGTTTGACTCACCGATACCATTTGTGCCTCGAGTTGGCCCTTATCAGACTCAACCACAAGATTTATGCCTCGACTTAGGCCTCGTTTGACTCAAACATATCATTTATGTTTCAAGTTGGGTCTCGTTTGACTCAACCATATCATTTGTGCCTAGAGTCAGGCCCTATTTGACTCAACCATATCATTTGCGCCTCAAGTAGGGCCTCGTTTGACTCATCTATAATATTTGCGTCTCGAGCCGAGCCTTGTTTCCCACAACCATATCATTTCTGCCTCGAGTCAGACCTCGTTTGACTCACCGATATCATTTGTGCCTCCAGTTGGCCCACGATTGACTTAACTATATCATTTGTGCCTCTAGTCGGGCCTTGTTTGACTCAACCATATCATTTGCTCTTCAAGTCAGGCTTTGTTTGACTAAACCATATCATTTGTACCTCGAGTTGGACCTTGTTTGACTCAACCATCTCATTTGTGCCTCGATTCAGGCCTTGTTTGACTTAACCATATAATTTGCACCATAATCCGGGCCTCGTTTGACTTAACCATATCATTTGTGCCTCGAGTCATGCCTCGTTTGACTCAACCATATCATTTGTGCCTTGAGTCAGGCCTCGTTTGACTTAACCATATCATTTGTGCCTCGAGTCGGGCCTCGTTTGACTCAATCATATCATTAGCGCCTGGAGTCAGACTTATTTGGCTCACTCATTTCATTTGTGCCTCGACTTGGGCCTCATTTGACTCACCGATATCATTTGTGCCTCGAGTTGGGCATCGTTTAATTCAACCATATCATTTGCACCTCGAGTCGGCCCTCGTTTGACTTAACCATATCATTTGTGCCTCGAATTAGGCCTTGTTTGAATCAACAATATCATTTGTGCCCTGAGTCGGGCCTCGTTTGACTCAACCATATCATTTGCGCCTCGAGTCAGGCCTTATTTGACTCACCCATAAGTTTGCGCCTCGAGTTAGTCTTCACTTGACTCAACCTTATCATTTGCACCTCGAGTCAAGCCTTGTTTGACTCACCCATGTGTTTGTGCCTCGAGTCAAGCCTTGATTGACTCGCCCATATCATTTGTGCCACGAGTCGGGCCTTGTTTGACTCAAATATATCATTTGCGCCTTGAGTCGGGCCTTGTTTGACTCCACCATGTCATTTGCGCCTCGAGTCAAGCCTCGTTTGACTCACCGATACCATTTGTGCCTTGAGTTGTCCCTCGTTCGACTCAACCATAAGATTTGCACCACGACTGAAGCCTCGTTTGACTCAAACATATTGTTTGTGCTTCAAGTTCGGCCTCATTTGACTCAAACATATCAATTGTGCCTTGAGTCAGGCCCTATTTGACTCAACCATATCATTTGCGCCGCAAGTAAGGTCTCGTTTGACTCAACCATATCATTTGCATCTCGAGTCGGGCCTTGTTTCCCTCAACCGTATCATTTTTGCCTCGAGTCAAGCCTCATTTGACTCACTGATATTATTTGTGCCTCGAGTTGGGCCACGTTTAACTTAACTATATCATTTGTGCCTCTAGTCGAGCCTTGTTTGACTCAACCATATCATTTGCGTCTCAAGTCAGGCTTTGTTTGACTCGACCATATGATTTGTGCCTCGAGTTGGACCTCGTTTGACTCAACCATATCATTTGTGCCTTGAGTCAGGCCTTGTTTGACTCTGCCATATCATTTGTGCCTCGAGTCGGGCCTTGTTTGACTCAACTATATCATTTGCGCCTTGAGTCAGGCCTTGTTTGACTCAACCATATCATTTGTGACTCGGGTCAGGCCTTGTTTGACCCAACGATACCATTTGTGCCTTGAGTTGGCCCTCGTTTGACTCAACCATAAGATTTGTGCCTCGACTCAGGGCTTGTTTGACCTAAACATATCATTTGTGCTTCAAGTTGGGCCTCGTTTGACTCAACCATATCATTTGTCCCTCGAGTCAGGCCCTATTTGACTCAACCATATCATTTGTGCCCCAAGTAATGCCTCGTTTGACTCAACCATATCATTTTTGTCTCGAGTCAGGCTTTGTTTCCCTCAACCATATCGTTTTCGCATCGAGTCAGGCCTCGTTTGACTCACTGATATCGTTTGTGCCTCGAGTTGGGCCACGTTTGACTTAACTATATCATTTGCGCCTCTAGTCGGGCCTTGTTTAACTTAATCATATCATTTACGCCTCAAGTCAGGCTTTGTTTGACTCAACCATATCATTTGTGCCTCAAGTTGGACCTCATTTGACTCAACCATATGATTTGTGCTTCGAGTCAGGTCTCATTTGACTAAACCATATAATTTGCACCTCGATCCGGGCCTCGTTTGACTCAACAATATCATTTGTGCCTCGAGTCATGCCTCGTTTGACTCAACCATATCATTTGTGCCTCGAGTCAGGCCCTATTTAACTCAACCATATCATTTGCATCTCGAGTCGGGCCTTGTTTCCCTCAACCATATCATTTCTGCCTCGAGTCAGGCCTCGTTTGACTCACCGATATCATTTGTGCTCGAGTTGCGCCATGTTTGACTTAACTATATCATTTGGGCCTCTAGTTGGGCTTTGTTTGACTCAACCATATCATTTCTGCCTCGAGTTGGACCTCATTTGACTCAACCATATCATTTGTGCCTCGAGTCAAGCCTCGTTTGACTCAAGCATATAATTTGCACCTCGATCCGGGCCTCGTTTGACTCAACCATATCATTTATGCCTCGAGTCATGCCTCGTTTGACTCAACCATATCATTTGCGCCTCGAGTCGGGTTCATTTGACTTAACCATATTATTTGCACCTCAATTCGGGCCTCATTTGACTCAACGACATCATTTGTGCATCGAGTCGGGCCTTGTTTAACTCACCCAAATGTTTACGCCTCGAGTCGGGCCTTATTTGCCTCAACCACATCTTTTCCGCCTCGAGTCATGCCTCATTTGACTTAATCATATCATTTGTGCCTTGAGTCTTGCCTCGTTTGACTCAACCATATCATTTGTGCCTCGAGTTAGGTCTCCTTTGGCTCAACCATATCATTTGTGCCTCAATTCGGGCCTCGTTTGACTCAACCATATCATTTGTGCCTCGAGTCGGGCCTTGTTTGCTTCACCCAAATGTTTATGCCTCGAGTCAGGCCTTGTTTGACTCAACGATATCATTTGTGCCTCGAGTTAGATCTCATTTAACTTAACCATTTCATTTGCACCTCGAGTCGGGCCTCGTTTGACTTAACCATATCATTAGCGCCTCGAGTCGGGCCTTATTTAACTTGCCCATATCATTTGCACCTCGACTCGGGCCTCGTTTGACTCAAACATATCATTTGCGCCTCGAGTCGGGCCTCATTTGCCTCAACCATATTATTTTTGCCTTGAGTCAGGCCTCGTTTGACTCACTGATATCATTTGTGCCTCGAGTTGGCCCTCGTTTCACACAACTATATCATTTTCGTCTCGAGGCGGGCCTTGTTTCCCTCAACTAAATTATTTTCGCATCGAGTCAGGCCTCGTTTGACTCACTGATATCATTTGTGTCTCGAGTTGGGCCACGTTTGACTTAACTATATCATTTGCGCCTTTAGTCGGGCTTCGTTTAACTCAACCGTATCATTTGCGCCTCAAGTCAGGCTTTGTTTGACTCAACCATATCATTTGTGCCTCAAGTTAGACCTTGTTGGACTCAACCATATCATTTGTGCCTTGAGTTAGGCCTCGTTTGACTCAACCATATAATTTGCACCTCGATCCGGGCCTCGTTTGACTCAACAATATCATTTGTGCCTCGAGTCATGCCTCATTTGACTGAACCATATCATTTGCACCTCGAGTCAGGCCTCGTTTGACTCAACCATATCATTTGCACCTCGAGTCGGGCCTCGTTTGACTCAACCATATCATTTGTGCTTTGAGTCATGCCTTGTTTGACTCAACCATATTATTTGCGCCTTGAGTCAGGCTCGTTTGACTCAACCATATCATTTGTGCCTCGAGTCAGGTCTCCATTGACTCAACCATATCATTTGCGCCTTAATTTGGGCCTCATTTGACTCAACCATATCATTTGTGCCTTGAGTCGGGCCTTGTTTGACTCACCCAAATGTTTACGCCTCGAGTCGGGCCTTGTTTGACTCAACGATATCATTTGTGCCTCGAGTTAGACCTCGTTTGACTCAACAATTTCATTTGCACTTAGAGTCGGGCCTCGTTTGACTGAACCATATCATTAATGCCTCGAGTCAGGCCTTATTTAACTCACCCATATCATTTGTGCCTCGACTCGGGCCTCGTTTGACTCAACCATATCATTTGCACCTCGAGTCGGGCCTCATTTGCCTGAACCATATCATTTTTGCCTCGAGTCAGGCCTCGTTTGACTCACCAATATCATGTGCCTTGAGTTGGCCCTCCTTTGACTCAACTATATAATTTGCGCCTCTAGTCAGTCCTCGTTTGGTTCAACCATATCATTTGTAGCTCGAGCTGGGCTTTGTTTGACTCAACTATATCATTTGTGCCTCGAGTTGGACCTCGTTTGACACAACCATATCATTTGTGCCTCGAGTCAGGCCTCGTTTGAGTCAACCATATAATTTACACCTCGAATCAGGCCTTGTTTGACTCAACCATATCATTTGTGCCTCAAGTCATGCCTCGTTTGACTCAACCATATCATTTGTGCCTCGAGTCAGGCCCTATTTAACTCAACCATATCATTTGCATCTCGAGTCGGGCCTTGTTTCCCTCAACCATATCATTTCTGCCTCGAGTCAGGCCTCGTTTGACTCACCGATATCATTTGTGCCTCGAGTTGCGCCATGTTTGACTTAACTATATCATTTGGGCCTCTAGTCGGGCTTTGTTTGACTCAACCATATCATTTCTGCCTCGAGTCGGACCTCATTTGACTCAACCATATCATTTGTGCCTCGAGTCAAGCCTCATTTGACTCAACCATATAATTTGCACCTCGATCCGGGCCTCGTTTGACTCAACCATATCATTTAAGCCTCGAGTCATGCCTCGTTTGACTCAACCATATCATTTGCGCCTCGAGTCGGGTTCATTTAACTCAACCATATTATTTGCACCTCAATTCGGGCCTCATTTGACTCAATGACATCATTTGTGCCTCGAGTCAGGCCTTGTTTAACTCACCCAAATATTTACGCCTCGAGTCAGGCCTTGTTTGACTCAACGATATCATTTGTGCCTCGAGTTAGGTCTCATTTGACTCAACCATTTCATTTGCACCTCGAGTCGGGCCTTGTTTGCCTCAACCACATCTTTTCCACCTCTAGTCAGGCCTCGTTTAACTCAACCATATCATTTGTGCCTCGAATTAGGCCTCGTTTGAATAAACGATATCATTTGCGCCTCGAGTCATGCCTCATTTGACTCAACCATATCATTTGTGCCTCGAGTCTTGCCTCGTTTGACTCAACCATATCATTTGTGCCTCGAGTTAGGCCTCCTTTGGCTCAACCATATCATTTGTGCCTCAATTCGGGCCTTGTTTGACTCACCCAAATGTTTAGGCCTCGAGTCAGGCCTTGTTTGACTCAACGATATCATTTGTGCCTCGAGTTAGGTCTCATTTGACTTAACCATTTCATCTACACCTCGAGTCAGGCCTCGTTTGACTTAACCATATCATTAGCGCCTCAAGTCGGGCCTTATTTAACTCGCCCATATCATTTGCACCTCGACTCGGGCCTCGTTTGACTCAACCAAATCATTTGTGCCTCGAGTCAGGCCTCATTTGCCTCAACCATATTATTTTTGCCTTGAGTCAGGCCTCGTTTGACTCACTGATATCATTTGTGCCTCGAGTTGGCCCTCGTTTCACTCAACTATATCATTTGCGCCTCTAGCCGGGCCTTGTTTGACTCAACCATATCTTTTGCGCCTCGAGTCGGGCTTTGTTTGACTCAACTATAACATTTGTGCCTCGAGTTGGACCTCATTTGACACAACCATATCAATTGTGCCTCGAGTCAGGCCTCATTTGAGTCAACCATATAATTTGCAACTCGAATCGGGCCTTGTTTGACTCAACCATATCGTTTGTGCCTCGAGTCACGCCTCATTTGACTTAACCATATCATTTGTGCCTCGAGTCAGGCCTCCTTTGACTCAACCATATCATTTGCGCCTCAAGTCGGGCCTCGGATGACTTAACCATATCATTTGTGCCTTGAGTCAGGCCTTGTTTGACTCACCCAAATGTTTATGCCTTGAGTCAGGCCTTGTTTGACTCAACGATATCATTTATGCCTCAAGTTAGGCCTCGTTTCACTCAGCCATTTCATTTGCTCCTCGAGTCGGGCTCGTTTGACTCAATCATATCATTAGCGCCTCGAGTCGGACTTATTTGGCTCACTCATTTCATTTGCGCCTCAACTCGGGCCTCGTTTGACTGACCGATATCATTTGTGCCTCGAGTTGGGCATCGTTTAATTCAACCATATCATTTGCGCCTCGAGTCGGGCCTCGTTTGACTTAACCATATCATTTGTGCCTTGAATCAGGCCTTGTTTGAATCAACAATATCATTTGCGCCTCGAGTCGGGCCTCGTTTGACTCAACCATGTCATTTGCGCCTCGAGTCGGGCCTTATTTGACTCACCCATAAGTTTGCACCTCGAGTTGGTCTTCACTTGACTCAACCTTATCATTTGTACCTTGAGTCAAGCCTCGTTTGACTCACCCATGTGTTTGTGCCTCGAGTCAGGCCTTGATTGACTCACCCATATCATTTGTGCCTCGAGTCGGGCCTTGTTTGACTCAAATATATCATTTGCGCCTTGAGTCGGGCCTTGTTTGACTCAACCATGTCATTTGCGCCTCAAGTCAAGCCTCGTTTGACTCACTGATACCATTTGTGCCTCGAGTTGTCCCTCGTTTGACTCAACCATAAGATTTGCGCCACGACTCAAGCCTCGTTTGACTTAAACATATCGTTTGTGCTTCAAGTTGGGCCTCATTTGACTTAAACATATCATTTGTGCCTCGAGTCAGGCCCTATTTGACTCAACCATATCATTTGCGCCGCAAGTAAGGCCTCGTTTGACTCAACCATATCATTTGCGTCTCGAGTCGGGCCTTGTTTCCCCCAACCATATCATTTCTGCCTCGAGTCAGGCCTCGTTGGACTCATCGATATCATTTGTGCCTCGAGTTGGGCCACGTTTAACTTAACTATATCATTTGCGCCTCTAGTCGAGCCTTGATTGACTTACCCATATCATTTGTGCCTCAAGTCGGGCCTTGTTTGACTCAAATATATCATTTGTGCCTTGAGTCGGGCCTTGTTTGACTCAACCATGTCATTTGCGCCTCGAGTCAAGCCTCGTTTGACTCACCAATACCATTTGTGCCTCGAGTTGTCCCTCGTTTGACTCAACCATAAGATTTGCGCCATGACTCAAGCCTCGTTTGACTCAAACATATCGTTTGTGCTTCAAGTTGGGCCTCATTTGACTCAAACATATCATTTGTGCCTCGAGTCAGGCCCTATTTGACTCAACCATATCATTTGCACCGCAAGTAAGGCCTCGTTTGACTCAACCATATCATTTGCGTCTCGAGTCGGGCCTTGTTTCCCTCAACCATATCATTTCCGCCTCGAGTCAGGCCTCGTTTGACTCATCGATATCATTTGTGCCTCGAGTTGGGCCACGTTTAACTTAACTATATCATTTGCGCCTCTAGTCGAGCCTTGTTTGACTCAACCATATCATTTGCGCCTCAAGTCAGGCTTTGTTTGACTCGACCATATGATTTGTGCCTCGAGTTAGACCTCGTTTGACTCAACCATATCATTTGTACCTTGAGTCAGGCCTTGTTTGACTTACCCATATCATTTGTGCCTCGAGTCGGGCCTTGTTTGACTCACTATATCATTTGCGCCTTGAGTCAGGCCCTGTTTGACTCAACCATATCATTTATGCCTCGGGTCGAGCCTCATTTGACTCAACGATACCATTTGTGCCTCGAGTTGGCCCTTGTTTGACTCAACCATAAGATTTGTGCCTCGACTCAGGCCTTGTTTGACCTAAACATATATTTGTGCTTCAAGTTAGGCCTCGTTTGACTCAACCATATCATTTGTGCCTCGAGTCAGGCCCTATTTGACTCAACCATATCATTTACGCCTCGAGTCAGGCCTCGTTTGACTCAACCATATCATTTTCGTCTCGAGGCGGGCCTTGTTTCCCTTAACTAAATTATTTTCGCATCGAGTCAGGCCTCGTTTGACTCACTGATATCATTTGTGCCTTGAGTTGGGCCACGTTTGACTTAACTATATCATTTGCGCCTTTAGTCGGGCCTTGTTTAACTCAACCATATCATTTGCGCCTCAAGTCAGGCTTTGTTTGACTCAACCATATCATTTGTGCCTCAAGTTGGACCTCGTTTGACTCAACCATATCATTTGTGCCTTGAGTCAGGCCTCGTTTGACTCAACCATATAATTTGCACCTCAATCCGGGCCTCGTTTGACTCAACAATATCATTTGTGCCTCGAGTCATGCCTCGTTTGACTGAACCATATCATTTGCGCCTCGAGTCAGGCCTCGTTTGACTCAACCATATCATTTGCGCCTTGAGTCGGGCCTCGTTTGACTCAACCATATCATTTGTGCTTTGAGTCATGCCTTGTTTGACTCAACCATATCATTTGCGCCTTGAGTCAGGCTCGTTTGACTCAACCATATCATTTGTGCCTCGAGTCAGGTCTCCTTTGACTCAACCATATCATTTGCGCCTTAATTTGGGCCTCGTTTAACTCAACCATATCATTTGTGCCTTGAGTCGGGCCTTGTTTAACTCACCTAAATGTTTACGCCTCGAGTCAGGCCTTGTTTGACTCAACGATATCATTTGTGCCTCGAGTTAGACCTCGTTTGACTCAACAATTTCATTTGCACTTAGAGTCAGGCCTCGTTTGACTGAACCATCTCATTAATGCCTCGAGTCAGGCCTTATTTAACTCACCCATATAATTTGCGCCTCGACTCGGGCCTCGTTTGACTCAACCATATCATTTGCACCTCGAGTCGGGCTCATTTGCCTAAACCATATCATTTTTGCCTCGAGTCAGGCCTCGTTTGACTCACCGATATCATGTGCCTTGAGTTGGCCCTCCTTTGACTCAACTATATAATTTGCGCCTCTAGTCAGGCCTCGTTTGGTTCAACCATATCATTTGTAGCTCGAGCCGGGCTTTGTTTGACTCAACTATATCATTTGTGCCTCGAGTTAGACCTCGTTTGACACAGCCATATCATTTGTGCCTCGAGTCAGGCCTCGTTTGAGTCAACCATATAATTTACACCTCGAATCAGGCCTTGTTTGACTCCACCATATCATTTATGCCTCGAGTCATGCCTCATTTGACTCAACCATATCATTTGTTCCTCGAGTCAGGCCTCGTTTGACTCAACCATATAATTTGCACCTCAATCCGGGCCTCGTTTGACTCAACAATATCATTTGTGCCTCGAGTCATGCTTTGTTTGACTCAACCATATCATTTGCGCCTTGAGTCAGGCCTCGTTTGACTCAACCATATAATTTACACCTCGAGTCGTGCCTCGTTTGACTCAACCATATCATTTGTGCCTTGAGTCATGCCTCGTTTAACTCAACCATATAATTTGCATCTTGAGTCAAGCTCGTTTGACTCAACCATATCATTTGCGCCTCGAGTCAGCCCTCCTTTGACTTAACCATATCATTTACACCTCAATTTGGGCCTTATTTGACTCAACCATATCATTTGTGCCTCGAGTCGGGCCTTGTTTGACTCACCCAAATGTTTACGCCTCGAGTCGAGCCTTTTTTGACTCAACAATATCATTTGTGCCTCGAGTTAGGCCTCGTTTGACTCAACCATTTCATTTGCACCTAGAGTCGGGCCTCGTTTGACTGAATCATATATTAGCGCCTCGAGTCGGGCCTTATTTGACTCACCCATATCATTTGCGCCTCGACTCAGGCCTCGTTTGACTTAACCATATCGTTTGCGCCTCGAGTCGGGCCTCATTTGCCTCAGCCATATCATTTTTGCCTCGAGTCAAACCTCGTTTGACTCACCGATGTCATTTGTGCCTCAAGTTGGCCCTCGTTTGACTCAACTATATCATTTGCGCCTCTAATCGGGCCTCGTTTGACTTAACTAGATCATTTGCGGCTCGAGTCGGGCTTTGTTTGACTCGACTATATCATTTGTGCCTCGAGTTGGACCTCGTTTGACATAACCATATCATTTGTGCCTCGAGTCAGGCCTCGCTTGAGTTAACCATATAATTTGCACCGCGAATCAGGCCTCGTTGGATGCAACCATATCATTTGTGCCTCGAGTTAGGCCTCGTTTGACTCAACCATATCATTTGTGCTTCAAGTCGGGCCTCATTTGACTTAACCATATCATTTGCGCCTCGAGTTGGGCCTCGTTTGACTCACCGATACCATTTGTGCCTCGAGTTGGGCCTCTGTTGACTCAACCATATCTTTTGTGCCTTGAGTCAGGCCTCGTTTGACTCAACTATATCTTTTACGCCTCGAGTTGGGCCTCGTTTGACTCAACCATATCATTTGGCCTTGAGTAAAGCCTCATTTGACTCAACCATATCATTTACGCCTCGAGTCGGGCCTCGTTTAACTCAACCATATCATTTGTACCTCGAGTCGGGCCTTGTTTGACTCACCTATATGTTTGTGCCTCAAGTTGGCCCTCATTTGACTCACCCACATGTTTGCGCCTCGAGTTGGTCTTCCTTTGACTTACCCTTATCATTTGCACCTCGAGTGAAGCCTCGTTTGACTCACCCATGTGTTTGCGCCTCGAGTCAAGCCTTGTTTGACTCACCCATATCATTTGCACCTCGAGTCGGGCCTTGTTTGACTCACCTATGTGTTTATGACTCGAGTTGGCCCTCATTTGAATCACCCATATGTTTATGCGTCTAGTCGGTCTTCGTTTGACTTACCCTTATCATTTGCACCTCGAGTCAAGCTTCGTTTGACTCACCCATGCATTTGCGCCTCGAGTCAGGCCTTGTTTGACTCACCTATGTGTTTGTGACTTGAGTTGGCCCTCATTTGACTCACCCATATGTTTATGCGTCTAGTCAGTCTTCGTTTAACTTACCCTTATCATTTGCACCTCGAGTCAAGCCTCGTTTGACTCACCCATGTGTTTGCGCCTCGAGTCAAGCCTTGTTTGACTCACCCATATCATTTGCACCTCGAGTCGGGGCTTGTTTGACTCAACTATATCATTTGCTCCTTGAGTCGGGCCTTGTTTGACTCAACCACATCATTTGTGCTTCGAGTCGGGCCTTGTTTGACTCACCGATACCATTTGTGCCTCGAGTTGGCCCTCATTTGACTCAACCATAAGATTTGCGCTTCGACTTAGGCCTCGTTTGACTCAACCATATCATTTGGCCTTGAGTAAGGCCTCGCTTGACTCAACCATATCATTTACGCCTCGAGTCGGGCATCATTTGACTCAACCATATCATTTGCACCTCGAGTCGGGCCTTGTTTGACTCACCTATGTGTTTGTGCCTTGAGTTGGCCCTCATTTGACTCACCCATATGTTTGCGCCTCAAGTCGGTCTTCGTTTGACTTACCCTTATCATTTGCACCTCGAGTGAAGCCTCGTTTGACTCACCCATGTGTTTGCGCCTCGAGTCAAGCCTTGTTTGACTTACCCATATTATTTGCGCCTCGAGTCGGGCCTTATTTGACTCAACTAAATCATTTGCGCCACGAGTTGGGCCTCGTTTGACTCACCGATACCATTTGTGCCTCGAGTTGGCCCTCCTTTGACTCAACCATATGATTTGTGCCTCGAGTCAGGCCTCGTTTGACTCAAACATATCATTTGCGCTTCGAGTCATGGTTTGTTTGACTCAACCACATCATGTGTACCTTGAGTCAGGCCTCATTTGACTCAACCATATCATTTGTGCCTCGAGACGGGGCCTTGTTTGCCTTAACCATATCATTTCTGCCTCGAGTCAGGCCTCGTTTGACTCACCGATATCATTTGTGCCTCGAGTTGGCCTTCGTTTGACTCAACTATATCATTTGTGCCTCTAGTCGTGCCTCATTTGACTCAATGATATCATTTGCGCCTCAAGTCGGGTCTCGTTTGACTCACCGATACCATTTGTGCCTCGAGTTAGGCCTCGTTTGACTCAACTATATCATTTGTGCCTCAAGTAAGGCCTTGCTTGACTCAACTATATCATTTGCGCCTCGTGTTGGGCCTCGTTTCACTCAACCATATCATTTGCACCTCGACTTGGACCTCGTTTGACGCAACCATATCATTTGTACCTCGAGTCGGGCCTCGTTTGACTCAACCATATCATTTGTGCCTCGAGTAAGGCTTCGCTTGTCTTAACCATATCATTTGCGCATCGAGTCGGGCCTTGTTTGACCCAACCATATTATTTGCACCGCAAGTTGGGCCTTGTTTGACTCAACCATATCATTTGCGCCTCGAGTCGGGTCTTGTTTGACTCAACTATGTCATTTGTGCCTCGAGTAAGGCCTCGCTTGACTCAACCATATCATTTGCGCCTCAAGTCAGGCGTCATTTGACCTAACCATATCATTTGCACCTAAAGTTAGGCCTCGTTTGACTTAACTATATCATTTGCGCTTCGAGTCAGGCCTCGCTTGACTTAACCATATCATTTGTGCCTCGAGTCGGGCCTCATTTGACTCACCTATGTGTTCGTGCCTCGAGCGGGCCTTATTTGACTCACCCATATATTTGGGCCTCGAGTCGGTCTTCGTTTGACTCGCCCTAATCATTTGCACAGTGAAGCCTCATTTGACTCACCCATATCATTTGCGCCTCGAGTCAGGCCTCGTTTGACTCACTGATACCATTTGTGCCTCGAGTTGGCCCTCGTTTGACTCAACCATATCAGTTGTGCCTCAAGTCATGCCTCATTTGACTCAACCATATCATTTGTGCCTCCAGTAGGGACTCGTTTGACTCAACCATATCATCTGCGCCTCGAGTCGGGCCTTGTTTGCATCAACCATAGCATTTGTGCCTCGAGGTGGGCCTTGTTTGACTTAAGCATATCATTTGTTCCTCCTGTCAATGCTCCTTTGACTCAACCATATCATTTGCGCCTCGAGTAGGACCTCGTTTGACTCAACCATATCATTTGTGCCTTGAGTTAGGCCTCGTTTGACTCAACCATGTCATTTTTGCCACGAGTTGAGCCTTGTTTGACTTAACCATATCATTAGCACCTCGAGTCGGGCCTCGTTTGACTCAACCAGATCATTTGCACCTCGAGTCGGGCCTGGTTTGACTTAACCATATCATTTGCACCCCAAGTCGGTCCTTGCTTGACTCAACCATATAATTTGTGCCTCTAGTCAGGCCATGTTTGACTCACCTATGTGTTCGTGCCTCGAGTCAAGCCTTATTTGACTCACCCATATATTTGCGCCTCGAGTCGGTCTTTGTTTGACTCGCCCTTATCATTTGCACCTCGAGTGAAGCCTCATTTAACTCACCCATATCATTTGCGCCTCGAGTCAGGCCTTGCTTGACTCAACCATATCATTTGCGCCTCGAGTCGGGCCTGGTTTGACTTAACCATATCATTTGCGCCCCTAGTCGGGCCTTGCTTGACTCAACCATATAATTTGTGCCTCTAGTCAGGCCTTGTTTGACTCACCTATGTGTTCGTGCCTCGAGTCGAGCCTTATTTCACTCACCTATATATTTGCGCCTCGAGTCGGTCTTCGTTTGACTCGCCCTTATCATTTGCACCTTGAATGAAGCCTCATTTAACTCACCCATATCATTTGCGCCTCGAGTCAGGCCTTGCTTGACTCAACCATATCATTTGCACCTCGAGTCGGGCCTCATTTTTCACTCACCGATACCATTTGTGCCTTGAGTTAGCCCTCGTTTAACTCAACCATATGATTTGCGCTTTGAGTCAGGCCTCGTTTGACTCAACCATATCAGTTGTGCCTCGAGTCATGCCTAATTTGACTCAACCATATCTTTTGTGCCTCCAGTAGGGACACGTTTGACTCAACCATATCATCTGCGCCTCGAGTCGGGCCTTGTTTGCATCAACCATAGCATTTGTGCCTCGAGGTGGGCCTCGTTTGACTCAAGCATATCATTTGTGCCTCCTGTCAGGCCTCCTTTGACTTAACCATATCATCTGCGCCTCGAGTTGGGCCTTGTTTGCCTCAACCATATCATTTCTGCCTCGAGTCAGTCCTTGTTTGACTCACTGATATCATTTGCACCTCAAGTCGGGCCTCGTTTGACTAAACCATATCATTTGTGCCTCGAGTTGGGCCTTGTTTGACTAAACCATATCATTTGTGCCTCGAGTCGTGCCTCATTTGACTCACCGATACCATTTGTGCCTCGAGTCGGGCCTCATTTGACTCAACCATATCATTTGTGCCTTGAGTAAGGCCTCGCTTGACTCAACTATATCATTTGCGCATCGAGTCAGGCCTTGTTTGACCCAACCATATTATTTGCATCTTGAGTCGGGCCTTGTTTGACTTAACCATATCATTTAGCCCATCGGTCGGGCCGCGTTTAACTCACCGATACCATTTGTGCCTCGAGTAAGGCCTCGTTTGACTAAACCATATCATTTGTGCCTTGAGTTGGGCCTTGTTTGACTAAACCATATCATTTGCGCCTCGAGTCATGCCTCGTTTGACTCACCGATACCATTTGTGCCTCGAGTTGGGCCTCGTTTGACTCAACCATATCATTTGCACCTTGAGTAAGGCCTCGCTTGACTTAACCATATCATTTGCGCATCGAGTCAAGCCTCGTTTGACCCAACCATATTATTTGCACCTTGAGTCAAGCCTTGTTTGACTTAACCATATCATTTACCCCACAGGTCGGGCCACGTTTAACTCACCGATGTCATTTATACCACAAGTTGGGCCTTGTTTGACTCAACCATATCATTTGCACCTCGAGTTGGGCCGTATTTGTCTCACCTATATGTTTGCGCATCGTCTCGGGCCTCGTTTGACTCAACCATATCGTTTGTGCCTCGAGTCATGTGTCATTTGACTCAACCATATCATTTGCGCCTCGAGTCGAGCCTTATTTGACTTAACCATATCGTTTGCACCTCAAGTCGGGCCTCGTTTGACTCAACCGTATCATTTGTGCCTCGAGTAAGGTCTCGCTAGACTCAACTATATCATTTGAGCGTCGAGTTGGGCCTCGTTTGACTGAACCATATTATTTGCACCTCGAGTTGGGCCTTGTTTGACTTAACCATATCATTTGTGCCTCGAGTCGGGCCTCATTTGACTCAACCATATCATTTATGCCTCCAGTATGGGCTTGTTTGACCCAACCATATCATCTGCACCTCGAGTCGGGCCTTGTTTGCCTCAACCATATCATTTCTGCCTTGAGTCAGGCCTCGTTTGACTCACTGATATCATTTGCAACTCAAGTCGGGCCTCGTTTGACTAAACCATATCATTTGTGCCTCGAGTTGGGCCTTGTTTAACTCAACCATATCATTTGCGCCTCGAGTCGGGCTTTATTTGACTCACCGACACCATTTGTGCCTTGAGTTGGGCCTCGTTTGGCTCAACCATATCATTTGCGCCTTGAGTAAGGCCTCGCTTGACTTAACCATATCATTTGCGCATTGAGTCGGGCCTCGTTTGACCCAACCATATTATTTGCACCTTGAGTCGGGCCTTGTTTGACTTAACCATATCATTTGCGCCTCGAGTCAGGCCTCATTTGACTCAACCATATCATTTGTGCCTCTAGTAGGGGCTCGTTTGACCTAACCATATCATCTGCGCCTCGAGTCGGGCCTTGTTTGCCTTAACCATATCATTTTTGCCTCGAGTCAGGCCTCGTTTGACTCACCGATATCATTTGTGCCTCGAGTTGGGCCTCATTTGACTTAACTATATCATTTGCGCCTCATGTAGGGCCTCGTTTGACTCAAACATATCATTTGCGCCTTGAGTCAGTTCTCGTTTGACTCATCGATAGCATTTGTGCCTCGAGGTAGGCCTCGTTTGACTTAACCATATCATTTGTGCCTCCTGTCAGGCCTCGTTTGACTCAACCATATAATTTGTGCCTCGAGTAGGGCCTTGTTTGACTCAACCATATCATTTACGCCTTGAGTCAGGCCTTGTTTGACTCAACCATGTCATTTTCGCCTCGAGTTGTGCCTTGTTTGACTCAACCATATCATTTGTCCCTCGAGTAAGGCCTTGCTTGACTCAACAATATCATTTGCGCATCGAGTCAGGCCTCCTTTGACCCAACCATATTATTTGCACCTCGAGTCGGTATCATTTCTACCCCGAGTCTTGCTTCGTTTAACTTAACGATACCATTTGTACCACAAGTTGGGTCTTGTTTGACTCAACCATATCATTTTCGCCTCGAGTCGGGCCGTATTTGGCTCAACTATATGTTTGCGCATCATCTCGAGACTCGTTTGACTCAACCATATTGTTTGTGCCCCTAGTCATGCCTCGTTTGACTCAACCATATAATTTGCGCCTAAAGTTGAGCCTCATTTGACTCAACCATATCATTTGCACCTCAAGTCGGGCCTCCTTTGACTGACTGTTACCATTTGTGCCTCAAGTTGTGCCTCGTTTGACTCAACCATATAATTTGTGCCTCGAGTAAGGCCTCGCTTGACTCAACTATATCATTTGCGCGTAGAGTCGGGCCTTGTTCGACCCAACCATATTATTTGCGCCTCGAGTCGGGCCTTGTTTGACTTAACCATATCATTTGCGCATCGAGTTGGGCCTCGTTTAACTCACCGATACCAGTTGTACCTCGAGTCGAGCCTCGTTTGACTCGATCATATCATTTGTGCCTCGAGTCGGGCCGTATTTGACTCACCTATATGTTTGCACATCGTGTTGGGCCTCGTTTGACTCAATCATATCGTTTGTGCCTCGAGTCATGCCTCGTTTGATTCAACCATATCATTTGTGCCTCGAGCGAAGCCTCATTTGACTCAACTATATCATTTGCGCCTCGAGTTGGGCCTCGTTTGACTTAACTATATCATTTGTGCCTCGAGTCATGCCTCGTTTGACTCAACCATATCATTTGCGCCTCGAGTTGGGCCTTGTTTGACTCAACCATATCATTTGCACCTCGAGTCAGGCCTTATTTGACTTAACCATATCATTTGCACCCCAAGTCGGGCCTCGTTTAACTTATCAATACCATTTGTACCATGAGTGGGTCTCGTTTGACTCAACCATATCATTTGTGCCTCGAGTCAGGCCGTATTTGACTCAACTATATGTTTGCGCATCGTCTCGGGCCTTGTTTGACTCAACCATATCGTTTGTGCCTCGAGTCATGCCTCGTTTGACTCAGCCATATAATTTGTGCCTAAAGTTGAGCCTCATTTGACTCAACCATCTCATTTGTGCCTTGAGTTAGGCCTCGTTTGACTGATTGATACCATTTGTGCCTCAAGTTGTGCCTCGTTTGACTCAACCATATCATTTGTGCCTTGAGTAAGGCCTCGCTTGACTCAACTGTATCATTGGCACGTCGAGTCGGGCCTCGTTTGACCCAACCATATTATTTGCACCTTGAGTCTGGCCTTGTTTGACTTAACCTATCATTTGCGCCTCGAGTCAGGCCTTATTTAACTTACCAATACCAATTGTACCTCGAGTCGGGCCTCGTTTGACTCGACCATATCATTTGCGCCTCGAGTCAGGCTATATTTGACTCACCTATATGTTTGCATATCATGTTGGGCCTGGTTTGACTCAACCATATCGTTTGAGCCTCGAGTCATGCCTCGTTTGATTCAACCATATCATTTGCGCCTCGAGTCGGGTCTCATTTGACTCAACTATATCATTTGCACCTCGAGTTGGGCCTCGTTCGACTCAACCATATCATTTGTGCCTCGAGTCATGCCTTGTTTGACTCAACCATATCATTTGCACCTCAAGTCGGGCCTCATTTGACTAAACCATATAATTTGCGCCTCGAGTTGGGCCTTGTTTGACTTAACCATATCATTTGCGCCTCGAGTCGGTCCTTGGTTAACACACCGATACCAATTGTACCTCGAGTCGGGCCTTGTTTGACTCAACCATATCATTTACACCTCGAGTCGGGCCGTATATGACTCACCTATATGTTTGCGCATCGTTTCGGGCCTCGTTTGACTCATCCATATCATTTGTGTCTCGAGTCAGCCTCGTTTGTGTCAACCATATCATTTGCGCCTCGAGCCGGGCCTCATTTGACTCAACTATATCATTTGCACCTCGAGTTAGGCCTCGTTTGACTCAACGATACGATTTGTGCCTCGAGCTGGGACTTGGTTGACTCAACCATAGCAATTGTGCCTCGTGTAAGGCCTCGCTTGACTCAACCATATCATTTGCGCCTTGAGTCGGTCCTCGTTTGACACAACCATATCATTTGCACCTCTAGTTGGGCCTTGTTTGATTGAACCATATCATTTGCGCCATGGGTTGGGCCTCGTTTGACTCACCCATGCCATTTGTGCCTCGAGGTGGGCCTCGTTTGACTCAACCATATCATTTGTGCCTCAAGTCAGGCCTTATTTGACTCAACCATATCATTTGTGAATCGAGCCATGCCTTGTTTGACTCAACCATATCATTTGTGCTGCGAGTTGGCCTTATTTGACTCAACCATATCATTTGTGCCTCGAGTAAGGCCTCACTTGACTTAACCATATCATTTGCGCCTCGAGTCGGGCCTCGTTTGGCTCAACCATATTATTTGCACCTCGAGTCAGGCCTTGTTTGACTCACCTATGTGTCTGTGCCTCGAGTTAGGCTTTATTTGACTCACCCATATGTTTGCACCTCGAGTCGGTCTTCGTTTGACTCACCCTTATCATTTGCAACTCGAGACAGGCCTCGTTTGACTCAACCATGTGTTTGCGCCTTGAGTCAGGCCTTGTTTGACTCACCCATTTCATTTGCGCCTCGAGGCAGGCCTTGTTTGACTTAACCATATCATTTGCGCCTCGAGTCGGGTCTCGTTTGACTCACCGATACTATTTGTGCCTCGAGTTGGCCCTCGTTTGACTCAACCATATCAATTCTGTCTCGAGTCAGGCCTCGTTTGACCCAACCATATTACTTGCACCTTGGGTAGGGCCTTGTTTGACTCAACCATATCATTTATGCCTCTAGTTGGGCCTTATTTGACTTACTGATACCACTTGTACCTCGAGTCAGGCCTCATTTGACTCAACCATATCACTTGCGCCTTGAGTCGGGCCGTATTTGACTCACCTATATGTTTGCGCATCGTGTCGTGCCTCGTTTGACTCAACCATATTGTTTGTGCCTCGAGTCATGCCTCGTTTGACTCAACCATATCATTTGGGCCTCGAGTAAGGCCTCCCTTGACTCAACCATATCATTCGTACCTCGAATCGGGCCTCATTTGACTCAACCATATCATTTGTGCCTCGAATCGGGCCTTGTTTGACTCAACCATATCATTTGTGCCTCGAGTCGGGCCTTATTTAACTCACCGATCCAATTGTACCTCAAATCGGGCCTCGTTTGATCCAACCATATCGTTTATGCCTTGAGTCAGGCCGTATTTGACTCACCTACATGTTTGCGCATCGTGTCAGGCTCGTTTCACTCAACCGTATCATTTGCGCCTCGAGCCGGGCCTCATTTGACTAAACCATATCATTTGCGCCTCGAGTTGGGCCTTGTTTGACTCAACCATATCATTTGCGCCTCGAGTCGGGCCTTGTTTAACTCATCGATACCAATTGTACCTCGAGTTAGGCCCTGTTTGAATCAACCATATTATTTACGCCTCGAGTCGGGCCATATATGACTCACCTATATGTTTTCGCATCGTGTTAGGCCTCGTTTGACTTAACCATATCGTTTGTGCCTGGTGTTAGGCCTCGTTTGACTCAACCATATCATTTGCGCCTCGAGTTGGCCCTCGTTTCACTCAACGATACCATTTGTGCCTCGAGTTGGGCCTTGGTTAACTCAACCATATCATTTATGCCTTGTGTAAGGCCTCGCTTGACTCAACCATATCATTTGCGCCTCGAGACGGTCCTCATTTGACTCAACCATATCATTTGCGCCTCGAGTTGGGCCTCGTTTGACTCAACCATATCGTTTGTGCCTCGAATCGGGCCTCATTTGACACAACCATATCATTTGCACCTCGAGTTCGGCCTCGTTTGACTCAACCATATCATTTGCGCCTCAAGTCGGGCCTCGTTTGACTTACTGATACCATTTGTGCCTCAAGGTGGGCCTTGTTTGACTCAACCATATCATTTGCGCCTCGAATTGGGCAATGTTTAACTCACTGATACCAATTGTACCTCGAGTCAGGCCCCATTTGAATCAACCATATTATTTATGCCTCGAGTTGGGCTGTATATGACTCACCTATATGTTTGCGCATCGTGTTGGGCCTCGTTTATCGTTTGTGCCTGGTGTTAGGCCTCATTTGACTCAACCATATCATTTGTGCCTCGAGCCGAGCCTCATTTGACTCAACCATATCATTTGTGCCTCGAGTCGGGCCTCGTTTGACTCATCGATACCATTTGTACCTCGAGTTGGGCCTCAGTTGACTTAACCATATCATTTGTGCCTCGAGTAAGGCCTCGCTTGACTTAACCATATCATTCGCACCTCGAGTCAGGCCTCGTTTGACTCAACCATATCATTTGCACCTCGAATCGGACCTCATTTGACACAACCATATCATTTGCACCTCGAGTTGGGCCTCGTTTGACTCAACCATATCATTTGTGCCTCGAGTCGGGCCTTGTTTAACTTACTGATACCTTTTGTGCCTCGAGGTGGGCCTCATTTGACTCAACCATATCATTTGTGCCTCGAGCCATGCCTCGTTTGACTTCAACCATATCATTTGCGCCTCGAGTCTGGCCTCATTTGACTCAACCATATCATTTGCGCCTCGAGTTGGGCCTAGTTTGACTCAACCATATCGTTTGCACGTCGAGTCGGGCCTCGTTTGACTCACCGATACCATTTGTGCCTACAGTTGGTCCTCGTTTAACTCAACCATATCATTTGTGCCTTAAGTAAGGCCTCGCTTGACTCAACTATATCATTTGCGCGTCAAGTCAGTCCTCGTCTGACCCAACCATATTATATGCACCTCAAGTCAGGCCCTGTTTGACTTAACCATATCATTTGCACCTCGAGTTGGGCCTTGTTTAACTCACCGATACCAGTTGTACCTCGAGTCGGGCCTCGTTTGACTCGACCATATAATTTGCGCCTCGAGTCGAGCTGTATTTGACTTGCCTATATGTTTGTACATCGTGTTGGGCCTCGTTTGACTCAACCATATCATTTGTGCCTCGAATCCGGCCGTATTTGACTCACCTATATGTTTGCGCTTCGTATCGGGCCTCGTTTGACTCAACCATATCATTTCTGCCTCGAGTCATTCCTCGTTTGACTCAACCATATCATTTGCGCCTTGAGTCGGGCCTCATTTGACTCAACCATATCATTTGCGGCTCGAGTTGGGCCTTGTTTGACTCAACCATAACATTTGTGCCTCGAGTCGGGCCTTGTTTAACTCACCGATCCAATTGTACCTCGAGTCGGGCCTCGTTTGATTCAACCATATCATTTGCGCCTCGAGTCGGGCCATATTTGACTCACTATATGTTTGCGCATCGTGTCGGGCCTCGTTTGATTTAACCATATCATTTGCGCCTCGAGTCGGGCCATATTTGACTCACCTATATGTTTGCGCATCGTGTCGAGCCTCGTTTGACTCAACCATATCATTTGTGCCTCGAGTCATGCCTCGTTTGACTCAACCATATCATTTGCACCTTGAGCTGGGCCTCATTTGACTCAACCATAACATTTGTGCCTCGAGTCGAGCCTCGTTTGACTCAACCATATCATTTGTGCCTCAAGTCATGCCTCGTATGACTCAACCATATCATTTGCGCCTCAAGTCGGGCCTCATTTGGCTAAACTATATAATTTGTGCCTTGAGTTGGGCCTCGTTTGACTAAACCATATAATTTGCGCCTCGAGTTGGGCCTTGTTTGACTCAACCATATCATTTGTGCCTTGAGTCATGCCTCGATTGACTCAACCATATCATTTGCACCTTGAGCCAGGCCTCATTTGACTCAACCATAACATTTGTGCCCCGAGCCGGGCCTCGTTTGACTCAACCATATCGTTTGTGCCTCGAGTCATGCCTCGTTTGACTCAACCAAATCATTCGCACCTTGAGCCGGGCCTCATTTGACTCAACCATAACATTTGCACCTCGAGTCGGGCCTCGTTTGACTCAACCATATCATTTGCACCTCAAGTCGGGCCTCGTTTGACTAAACCATATCATTTGCGCCACGAGGTGGGCCTTGTTTGACTCAACCATATCATTTGTGCCTCGAATTGGGCCTTGTTTAACTATCGATACCAATTGTACCTCGAGTCGGGCCTCGTTTGAATTAACCATATTATTTACGCCTCGAGTCAGGCCGTAAATGACTCACCTATATGTTTGCACATTGTGTTGGCCCTCTTTTGACTCAACCATATCGTTTGTGCCTGGTGTTAGGCCTTGTTTGACTCAACCATATCATTTGCACCTCGAGCCGGGCCTCATTTGACTCAACCATATCATTTGTGCCTCGAGTCGGGCCTCGTTTGACTCATTGATACCATTTGTACCTCGAGTTGGGCCTCAGTTGACTCAACCATATCATTTGTGCCTTGAGTAAGGCCTCGCTTGACTTAACCATATCATTCGCTCGTTTCACTCAACCATATCATTTGCGCCTCGAATCGGGCCTCATTTGATACAACCATATAATTTGCACCTCGAGTTGGGCCTTGTTTGACTCAACCATGTCATTTGTGCCTTGAGTCAGGCCTCGTTTAACTTACAAATACTATTTGTGCCTCGAGGTAGGCCTCGTTTGACTCAACCATATCATATGTGCCTCGAGTTATGCCTCATTTAACTCAACCATATCATTTGTGTCTCGAGCCATGCCTCATTTGACTCAACCATATCATTTGCGCCTCGAGTCTGGCCTCATTTGACTCAACCATATCATTTGCGCCTCGAGTTAGGCCTAGTTTGACTTAACCATATCATTTGCCCATCGAGTCGGCCCTCGTTTGACTCACCGATACCATTTGTGCCTACAGTTGGTCCTCGTTTGACTCAACCATATCATTTGTGCCATAAGTAAGGCCTCGCTTGACTCAACTATATCATTTGCGCATCGAGTCAGGCCTCATTTGACCCAACCATATTATTTGCCCCTCGAGTCAGTCCTTGATTGACTTAACCATATCATTTGCGCCTCGAGTCGGGCCTCGTTTAACTCACCGATACTAGTTGTACCTCGAGTTGGGCCTCGTTTGACTCGACCATATCATTTGCGCCTCGAGTCAGGCCGTATTTGACTCACCTACATGTTTGCACATCGTGTCGGGCCTTGCTTGACTCAACAACATCATTTGTGCCTCGAGTCAGGCCTCGTTTGACTTAACCATATAATTTGCGCCTCGACCCGGGCCTCATTTGACTCAACCATATCATTTGTGCCTCGAGTCGGGCCTCGTTTGACTCACCGATACCAATTGTACCTTGAGTTGGGCCTCAGTTGACTCAACCATATCATTTGTGCCTCGAGTAAGGCCTCGCTTGACCCAACCATATCATTCGCACCTCGAGTCGGGCCTCGTTTGACTCAACCATATCATTTGTGCCTCGAATCGGGCCTCATTTGACACAACCATATCATTTGCACCTCGAGTTGGGCCTTGTTTGACTCAACCATATCATTTGTGCCTCGAGTCGGGCTTCGTTTGACTTACTGATACCATTTGTGCCTTAAGGTGGGCCTCGTTTGACTTAACCATATCATTTCTGTCTCGAGTCAGGCCTCATTTGACTCAACCATATCATTTGTGCCTCGAGCCATGCTTGGTTTGACTCAACCATATCATTTGTGCCACGAGTCTGGCCTCATTTGACTCAACCATATCATTTGCGCATCGAGCTGGGCCTAGTTTGACTTAACCATATCATTTGCGCATCGAGTCAGGCCTCGTTTGACTCACCGATACCATTTGTGTGAATAGTTGGTCCTGATTTGACTCAACCATATCATTTGTGCCTTAAGTAAGGCCTCGCTTGACACAACTATATCATTTGCGCGTCAAGTCGGTCCTCGTCTGACCCAACCATATTATTTGTACCTCGAGTTGGGCCTTGTTTGACTTAACCATATCATTTGCACCTCGAGTCGGGCCTCATTAACTCACCGATACCAGTTGTACCTCGAGTCGGGCCTCGTTTGACTTGACCATATCATTTGCGCCTCGAGTCGGGCCGTATTTAACTCACCTATATGTTTGCACATCGTGTCGGGCCTCGTTTGACTCAACCATATCATTTGTGCCTCGAGTCAGGCCTCGTTTGACTCAACCATATCATTTGCGCCTCGAGCCGAGCCTCATTTGACTCAACCATATCATTTGCGCCTCGGGTCGAGCCTTGTTTCACTCAACGATACCATTTGTGCCTCGAGTTAGGCCTCGGTTGACTCAACCATATCATTTGTGCCTCGTGTAAGGCCTCGCTTGACTCAACCATATCATTTGCACCTCAAGTCGGTCCTCGTTTGACTCAACCATATCATTTGCGCCACGAGTTGGGCCTCGTTTGACTCACCGATACAATTTGTGCCTCGAGGTGGGCCTTGTTTGACTCAACCATATTATTTGTACCTCAAGTCAGGCCTCATTTGACTCAACCATATCATTTGTTCCTCGAGCCATGCCTCGTTTGACTCAACCATATTGTTTGCACCGCGAGTCGGGCCTCATTTGACTCAACCATATCATTTGCACCTCAAGTTGGGCCTCGTTTGACTCAACCATAACATTTGTGCCTTGAGTAAGGCCTCGCTTGACTCAACCATATCATTAACAAGTCGGGCCTCATTTGACTCAACCATATCATTTGCGCCTCGAGTCGGTCCTCGTTTGACTCAACCATATTATTTGCACCTTGAGTCAGGCCTTGTTTGACTCACCTATGTGTTTGTGCCTTGAGTCAGGCCATATTTGACTCACCCATATGTTTGCACCTCGAGTCGGTCTTCGTTTGACTCACCCTTATCATTTGAACCTCGAGACAGGCCTCGTTTGACTCACCCATGTGTTTGTGCCTCGAGTCCGGCCTTGTTTGACTCACCCATATCATTTGCGCCTTGAGGTGGGCCTTGTTTGACTTAACCATATCATTTACACCTTGAGTCGGGTCTCGTTTGACTCAACGATACTATTTGTGCCTCGAGTTAGCCCTCGTTTGACTCAACCATATGATTTCTGCCTCGAGTCAGACCTCGTTTGACACAAACCTAGCATTTGCGCTTCGAGTCGGGCCTCGTTTGAGTCGACCATATTATTTGCACCTCGAGTTGGGCTTTATTTGACTCAACCATATCATTTGTGCCTCCAGTCAGGCCTAGTTTGACTCACCGATACCAATTGTACCTCTAGTCGGGCCTCGTTTGACTCAACCATATCATTTGTGCCTCGAGTTGGGCTGTATTGGACTCACCTATATGTTTGCGCTTCGTGTCAGGCCTCGTTTGACTCAACCATATCGTTTGTGCCTCGAGTCAGGCCTCGTTTGACTCAACCATATCATTTGCACCTCGAGCTGGGCCTCATTTGACTCAACCATATCATTTGCACCTTGAGTTGGCCCTCGTTTCACTCAATGATACCATTTGTGCCTCGAGTTGGGCCTTGGTTGACTCAACCATATCATTTATGCCTCGTGTAAGGCCTCGCTTGACTCAACCATATCATTTGCGCCTCGAGTTGGTCCTCGTTTGACTCAACCATATCATTTGCACCTCGAGTTCGGCCTCGTTTGACTCAACCATATCGTTTGCGCCTCGAATCGGGCCTCATTTGACACAACCATATCATTTGCACCTCAAGTGTGGCCTCGTTTGACTCAACCATATCATTTGCGCCTTGAGCTGGGCCTCATTTGACTCAACCATATCATTTGCACCTCGAGTTGGCCCTCGTTTCAGTCAATGATACCATTTGTGCCTCGAGTTGGGCCTTGGTTGACTTAACCATATCATTTATGCCTCGTGTAAGGCCTCGCTTGACTCAACCATATCATTTGCGCCTCGAGTTGGTCCTCGTTTGACTCAACCATATCATTTGCGCCTCGAGTTAGGCCTCATTTGACTCAACCATATCTTTTGCGCCTCGAATCGGGCCTCATTTGACACAACCATATCATTTGCACCTCGAGTGTGGCCTCGTTTGACTCAACCATATCATTTGTGCCTCAAGTCAGGCCTTGTTTGACTAAACCATATCATTTGTGCCTCGAGCCATGCCTCGTTTGACTCAACCATACTATTTGCACCTCGAGTCAGGCCTTGTTTGACTCACCTATGTGTTTGTGCCTTGAGTCAGGCCTTATTTGAGTCACCCATATGTTTGCACCTCGAGTCGGTCTTCGTTTGACTCACCCTTATCATTTGCACCTCGAGACAGGCCTCGTTTGACTCACCCATGTGTTTGCGCCTTGAGTCAGGCCTTGTTTGACTCACCCATATCATTTGCGCCTCGAGGCGGGCCTTGTTTGACTTAACCATATCATTTGTGCCTTCAGTCGGGTCTCGTTTGACTCACCGATACCATTTGTGCCTCGAGTTGGCTCCCGTTTGACTCAACCATATGATTTCTACCTCGAGTCAGGCCTTGTTTGACACAAACCTAACATTTGCACTTCAAGTCAGGCCTCATTTGACCCAACCATATTATTTACACCTCGAGTCGGGCCTTGTTTGACTCAACCATATCATCTGTGCCTCCAGTCGGGCCTCGTTTGTCTCATCGAAAACAATTGTACCTTGAGTCGGGCCTCGTTTGACTCAACCGTATCATTTGCGCCTCGAGTCTGGCCGTATTTGACTCACCTATATGTTTGCACTTCGTATCGGGCCTCGTTTGACTCAACTATATCGTTTGTGCCTCGAGTCATGCCTCATTTGACTCAACCATATCATTTGCACCTTGAGTCAGGCCTCATTTGACTCAACTATATCATTTGGATCCTGAGTGGGGCCTTGTTTGACTCAACCATAACATTTGTGCCTCGAGTCGGGCCTTGTTTAACTCACCGATCCAATTATTCCTTGAGTCGGGCCTCGTTTGATTCAACCATATCATTTGCGCCTCTCGTCGAGCCATATTTGACTCACCTATATGCTTGCGCTTTGTGTCGGGCCTCGTTTGGTTCAACCATATCATTTGCGCCTCGAGTCGGGCCATATTTGACTCACCTATATGTTTGCGCATCGCGTCGGGCCTCGTTTGGCTCAACCCTATCGTTTGTGCCTTGAGTCATGCCTCGTTTGACTCAACCATATCATTTGCACCTTGAGCCGGGCCTCATTTGACTCAACCATAACATTTACGCCTCGAGTCGGGCCTCGTTTGACTCAACCATATAATTTGTGCCTCGAGTCATGCCTTGTATGACTCAACCATATCATTTGCGCCTCAAGTCGGGCCTCGTTTGACTAAACCATATAATTTGCGCCTCGAGTTGGGCCTTGTTTGACTTAACCATATCATTTGCGCCTCGAGTTGGGCTTTGTTTAACTCACCAATACCAATTGTACCTCGAGTCGGGCCGTATATGACTCACCTATATGTTTGCACATCGTGTTGGGCCTCGTTTGACTCAACCATATCATTTGTGCCTGGTGTTAGGCCTCATTTGACTCAACCATATCATTTGCATCTCGAGCGGGGCCTCATTTGACTCAACCATATCATTTGTGCCTCGAGTCGGGCTTCGTTTGACTCATCGATACCATTCGTACCTCGAGTTGGGCCTCAGTTGACTCAACCATATCATTTGTGCCTCGAGTAAGGCCTCGCTTGGCTCAACCATATCATTCGCACCTCGAGTCAGGCCTCGTTTGACTTAACCATATCATTTGCGCCTCGAATCGGGCCTCATTTGACACAACCATATCATTTGCAGCTCGAGTTGGGCCTTGTTTGACTCAACTATATCATTTGTGCCTCGAGTTAGGCCTCGTTTAACTTACTGATACCATTTGTGCCTCGAGGTGGGCCTCATTTGACTCGACCATATCATTTGTGTCTCGAGTCAGGCCTCATTTGACTCAACCATATCATTTGTGCCTCGAGCCATGCCTCGTTTGACTTCAACCATATTATTTGCGTCTCAAGTCGGGCCTCGTTTGGCTAAACTATATAATTTGTGCCTCGAGTTGGGCCTCGTTTGACTAAACCATATAATTTATGCCTCGAGTTGGGCCTTGTTTGACTCAACCATATCGTTTGTGCCTCGAGTCATGCCTTGTTTGACTCAACCATATCATTTGCACCTTGAGCTGGGCCTCATTTGACTCAACCATAACATTTGTGCCCCGAGTCAGGCCTCGTTTAACTCAACCATATCGTTTGTGCCTTGAGTCATGCCTCGTTTGACTCAACCATATCATTCGCACCTTGAGCCGGGCCTCATTTGACTCAACCATAACAATTGCACCTCGAGTCGGGCCTCGTTTGACTCAACCATATCATTTGCGCCTCGAGTCGGGCCTCGTTTGACTAAACCATATAATTTACGCCTCGAGGTGGGCTTTGTTTGACTTAACCATATCATTTGCGCCTTGAATTGGGCCATGTTTAACTCACCGATACCAATTGTACCTCGAGTTAGGCCCCGTTTGAATCAACCATATTATTTACACCTCGAGTCGGGCCATATATGACTCACCTATATGTTTTCGCATCGTGTTAGGCCTCGTTTGACTTAACCATATTGTTTGTGCCTGGTGTTAGGCCTCGTTTGACTCAACCATATCATTTGCGCCTCGAGCCGGGCCTCATTTGGCTCAACCATATCATTTGTGCCTCGAGTCGAGCCTCGTTTGACTCATCGATACCATTTGTACCTCGAGTTGGGCCTCAGTTGACTCAACCATATCATTTGTGCCTCGAGTAAGGCCTCGCTTGACTCAACCATATCATTCGTACCTCGAGTCAGGCCTCGTTTGACTCAACCATATCATTTGCGCCTCGAATCGGGCCTCATTTGACACAACCATATCATTTGCACCTCGAGTTGGGCCTCGTTTGACTCAACCATATCATTTGTGCCTCGAGTCGGGCCTTGTTTAACTTACTAATACCTTTTGTGCCTCGAGGTGGGCCTCGTTTGACTCAACCATATCATTTGTGCCTCGAGCCATGCCTCGTTTGACTTCAACCATATCATTTGCACCTCGAGTCTGGCCTCATTTGACTCAACCATATCATTTGCGCTTCGAGTTGGGCCTAGTTTGACTCAACCATATCGTTTGCACGTCGAGTCGGGCCTTGTTTGACTCACCGATACCATTTGTGCCTACAGTTGGTCCTCGTTTGACTCAACCATATCATTTGTGCCTTAAGTAAGGCCTCGCTAGAGTCAACTATATCATTTGTGCGTCAAGTCGGTCCTCGTCTGACCCAATCATATTATATGCACCTCAAGTCGGGACCTGTTTGACTTAACCATATCATTTGCACCTCGAGTCGGGCCTCGTTTAACTCACCGATACCAGTTGTACCTCGAGTCGGGTCTCGTTTGACTCGACCATATAATTTGCGCCTCGAGTCGAGCTGTATATGACTCGCCTATATGTTTGTACATCGTGTTGGGCCTCGTTTGACTCAACCATATCATTTGTGCCTCGAGTCCGGCCGTATTTGACTCACCTATATGTTTGCGCTTCGTATCGGGCCTCGTTTGACTCAACCATATCATTTCTGTCTCGAGTCATGCCTCGTTTGACTCAACCATATCATTTGTGCCTTGAGTCAGGCCTCATTTGACTCAACCATATCATTTGCGGCCCGAGTTGGGCCTTGTTTGACTCAACCATAACATTTGCGCCTCGAGTCGGGCCTTGTTTAACTCACCGATCCAATTGTACCTCGAGTCAGGACTCGTTTGATTCAACCATATCATTTCGCCTCAAGTCGGGCCATATTTGACTCACCTATATGTTTGCGCATCGTGTCGGGCCTCATTTGATTCAACCATGTCATTTGTGCCTCGAGTCGGGCCATATTTGACTCACCTATATGTTTGCGCATCGTGTCGGGCCTCGTTTGACTCAACCATATCGTTTGTGCCTCGAGTCATGCCTCGTTTGACTTAACCATATCATTTGCACCTTGAGCCGGGCCTCATTTAACTCAGCCATGACATTTGTGCCTCGAGTCAGGCCTCATTTGACTCAACCATATCATTTGTGCCTCAAGTCATGCCTCGTATGACTCAACTATATCATTTGTGCCTCAAGTCGGGCCTCATTTGGCTAAACTATATAATTTGTGCCTCGAGTTGGGCCTCGTTTGACTAAACCATATAATTTGCGCCTCGAGTTGGGCCTTGTTTGACTCAACCATATCGTTTGTGCCTCGAGTCATGCCTCGATTGACTCAACCATATCATTTGCACCTTGAGCCGGGCCTCATTTGACTCAACCATAACATTTGCGCCTCGAGTCGGGCCTCATTTGACTCAACCATATCGTTTGTGCCTCGAGTCATGCCTCGTTTGACTCAACCATATCATTCGGATCTTGAGCCGGGCCTCATTTGACTCAACCATAACATTTGCGCCTCGAGTCGGGCCTCGTTTGACTCAACCATATCATTTGCGCCTCAAGTCGGGCCTCGTTTAACTAAACCATATCATTTGCGCCACGAGGTGGGCCTTGTTTGACTCAACCATATCATTTGCACCTCGAATTGGGCCTTGTTTAACTGACCGATACCAATTGTACCTCGAGTCGAGCCTCGTTTGAATCAACCATATTATTTACGCCTCGAGTCAAGCCGTAAATGACTCACCTATATGTTTGCACATCGTGTTGGCCCTCTTTTGACTCAACCATATCGTTTGTGCCTGGCGTTAGGCCTCATTTGACTCAACCATATCATTTGCGCCTCAATCCGGGCATCATTTGACTCAACCATATCATTTGTGCCTTGAGTCGGGCTTCGTTTGACTCATCGATACCATTTGTACCTTGAGTTGGGCCTCAGTTGACTCAACCATATCATTTGTGCCTCGAGTAAGGCCTCGCTTGACTTAACCATATCATTCGTGCCTCGAGTCAGGCCTCGTTTAACTTAACCATATCATTTGCGCCTCGAATCGGGCCTCATTTGATACAACCATATCATTTGCACCTCGAGTGGGGCCTTGTTTGACTCAACCGTGTCATTTGTGCCTCGAGTCGGGCCTCGTTTAACTTACAGATACTATTTGTGCCTCGAGGTGGGCCTCGTTTGACTCAACCATATCATTTGTGCCTCGAGTCAGGCCTCGTTTGACTCAACCATATCATTTATGCCTCGAGCCATGCCTCATTTGACTCAACCATATCATTTGCGCCTCGAGTCTGGCCTCATTTGAATCAACCATATCATTTGCGCCTCGAGTTAGGCCTAGTTTGACTCAACCATATCATTTGCCCATCAAGTTGGCCCTCGTTTGACACACCGATACCATTTGTGCCTACAGTTGGTCCTCGTTTGACTCAACCATATCATTTGTGCCATAAGTAAGGCCTTGCTTGACTCAACTATATCATTTGCGCGTCGAGTTAGGCCTCATTTGACCCAACCACATTATTTGCCCCTCGAGTCGATCCTTGATTGACTTAACCATACCATTTGCGCCTCGAGTCGGGCCTCGTTTAACTCACTGATACTAGTTGTACCTCGAGTTGGGCCTCGTTTGACTCGACCATATCATTTGCGCCTCGAGTCGGGCCGTATTTTACTCACCTACATGTTTGCACATCGTGTCAGGCCTCGCTTGACTCAACAATATCATTTGTGCCTTGAGTCAGGCCTCGTTTGACTCAACCATATCATTTGTGCCTCGACCCGGGCCTCATTTGACTCAACCATATCATTTGTGCCTCGAGTCGGGCCTCGTTTGACTCACCGATACTAATTGTACCTCGAGTTGGGCCTCAGTTGACTCAACCATATCATTTGTGCCTCGAGTAAGGCCTCGCTTGACCCAACCATATCATTCGCGCCTCGAGTCGGGCCTCGTTTGACTTACTGATACCATTTGTGCCTTAAGGTGGGCCTCGTTTATCTTAACCATATCATTTCTTTCTCGAGTCATCCCTCATTTGACTCAACCATATCATTTGTGCCTCGAGCCATGCCTGGTTTGACTCAACCATATCATTTGTGCCTCGAGTCTGGCCTCATTTGACTCAACCATATCATTTGTGCCTCGAGCTGGGCCTAGTTTGACTTAACCATATCATTAACGTACCGAGTCGGGCCTCGTTTGACTCACCGATACCATTTGTGCCTACAGTTGGTCCTCATTTGACTCAACCATATCATTTGTGCCTTAAGTAAGGCCTCGCTTGACACAACTATATCATTTGCACCACGAGTCAGGCCTCGTTTAACTCACCAATACCAGTTGTACCTCGAGTCAGGCCTCGTTTGACTTGGCCATATCATTTGCGCCTTGAATCGGTCCGTATTTGACTCACCTATATGTTTGCACATCGTGTCGGGCCTCATTTGACTCAACCATATCATTTGTGCCTCGAGTCAGGCCTCGTTTGACTCAACCATATCATTTGCGCCTCGAGCCAGGCCTCATTTGACTCAACCATATCATTTGCGCCTCGGGTCGAGCCTTATTTCACTCAACGATGCCATTTGTGCCTCGAGTTAGGCCTCAGTTGACTCAACCATATCATTTATGCCTCGTGTAAGGCCTCGCTTGACTCAACCATATTATTTGCACCTCGAGTCGGTCCTCGTTTGACTCAACCATATCATTTGCACCTCAAGTTGGGCCTCGTTTGACTCAACCATAACATTTGTGCCTCGAGTAAGGCCTCACTTGACTCAACCATATCATTAGCGAGTCAGGCCTCATTTGACTCAACCATATCATTTGCGCCTCGAGTCGGTCCTCGTTTGACTCAACCATATTATTTGCACCTCGAGTCAGGCCTTGTTTGACTCACCTATGTGTTTGTGCCTTGAGTCAGGCCATATTTGACTCACCCATATGTTTGCACCTCGAGTCAGTCTTCGTTTGACTCACCCTTATCATTTGCACCTCGAGACAGGCCTCGTTTGACTCACCCATGTGTTTGCGCCTCGAGTCCGGCCTTGTTTGACTCACCTATATCATTTGCGCCTCAAGGTGGGCCTTGTTTGACTTAACCATATCATTTACGCCTTGAGTTGGGTCTTGTTTAACTCAACGATACCATTTGTGCCCCGAGTTGGCCCTCGTTTGACTTAACCATATGATTTCTGCCTCGAGTTAGACCTCGTTTGACACAAGCCTAGATTTTGCGCTTTGAGTCGGGCCTCGTTTGAGTCGACCATATTATTTGCACCTCGAGTCGTGCCTTATGTGACTCAACCATATCATTTGTGCCTCCAGTCGGGCCTAGTTTGACTCACCGATACCAATTGTACCTCGAGTTGGGCCTCATTTGACTCAACCATATCATTTGCACCTCGAGTCAGGCTGTATTGGACTCACCTATATGTTTGCACTTCGTGTCGGGCCTCGTTTGACTCAACCATATCGTTTGTGCCTCGAGTCAGGCCTCGTTTGACTCAACCATATCATTTGCGCCTCGAGCCGGGCCTCATTTGACTCAACCATATCATTTGCACCTCGAGTTGGGCCTCGTTTCACTCAACGATACCATTTGTGCCTCGAGTTGGGCCTCGGTTGACTCAACCATATCATTTATGCCTCGTGTAAGGCCTCGCTTAACTCAACCATATCATTTGCGCCTCGAGTCGGTTCTCGTTTGACTCAACCATATCATTCGTGCCTCGAGTTGCGCCTCATGTGACTCAACCATATCGTTTGCGCCTCGAATCGAGCCTCGTTTGACACAACCATATCATTTGCACCTCGAGTTCGGCCTCGTTTGACTCAACCATATCGTTTGCGCCTCGAGTCGGGCCTCGTTTGACTTACCGATACCATTTGTGCCTCGAGGTGGGCCTTGTTTGACTCAACCATATCATTTGCGCCTCGAGCCATGCCTTGTTTGACTTAACCATATCATTTGCGCCTCGAGGCTGGCCTCATTTGACTCAACCATATCATTTGTGCCTCAAGTTGGGCCTCGTTTGACTCAACCATATCATTTGTGCCTCAAGTCAAGCCTCATTTGACTCAACCATATCATTTGCGCCTCGAGCCATGCCTCGTTTGACTCAACCATATCGTTTACGCCGCGAGTCGGGCCTCATTTGACTCAACCATATCATTTGCGCCTCAAGTTGGGCCTCGCTTGACTCAACCATATCATTAGCGAGTTGGGCCTCATTTGACTCTACCATATCATTTGTGCCTCGAGTCGGTCGTCGTTTGACTCAACCATATTATTTGCACCTCGAGTCAGGCCTTGTTTGACTCACCTATGTGTTTGTGCCTCGAGTCAGGCCTTATTTGACTCACCCATATGTTTGCACCTCGAGTCGGTCTTCGTTTGACTTACCCTTATCTTTTGCATCTCGAGACAGGCCTCGTTTGACTCACGCATGTGTTTGCGCCTCGAGTCTGGCCTTGTTTGACTCACCCATATCATTTGCGCCTCGAGGTGGGCCTTGTTCGACTTAACCATATCATTTACGCCTCGAGTCGGGTCCCATTTGACTCAACGATACCATTTGTGCCTCGAGTTGGCCCTCGTTTGACTTAACCATATGACTTCTGCCCCGAGTTAGACCTCGTTCGGCATAAACCTAGCATTTGCGCTTCGAGTCGGGCCTCGTTTGACCTGACCATATTATTTGTACCTCGAGTCGGGCCTCGTTTGACTCACCGATACCAATTGTATCTCGAGTCGGGCCTCGTTTGACTCAACCATATCATTTGCGCCTCGAGTCGGGCCGTATTGGACTCACTTATATGTTTGCGCTTCGTGTCAGGCCTCATTTGACTCAACCATATCGTTTGCGCCTCGAGCCATCCTCGTTTCACTCAACCATATCATTGGCGCTGCGAGTCGGGCCTCATTTGACTCAACCATATCATTTGCAACTCAAGTTGGGCCTTGTTTGACTCAACCATAACATTTGCGCCTCAAGTACGGCCTCGCTTGGCTCAACCACATCATTAGCGAGTCGGGCCTCATTTGACTCAACCATATCATTTGCGCCACGAGTCGATCCTCGTTTGACTCAACCATATTATTTGCACCTCGAGTCAGGCCTTGTTTGACTCACCTATGTGTTTATGCCTCGAGCTGGGCCTTATTTGACTCACCCATATGTTTACACCTCGAGTCAGTCTTCGTTTGACTCACCCTTATCATTTGCACCTCGAGACAGGCCTCGTTTGACTCACCCATCTATTTGTACCTTGAGTCAGGCCTTGTTTGACTTATCCATATCATCTGCGCCTTGAGGTGGGCCTTGTTTGACTTAACCATATCATTTTCGCCTTGAGTCGGGTTTCGTTTGACTCAACGATACCATTTGTGCCTCGAGTTAGCCCTCGTTTGACTCAACCATATGATTTCTGCCTCGAGTCAGACCTTATTTGACACAAACCTAGCAATTGCGCTTCGAGTCGGGCCTCTTTTGACCCGACCATATTATTTGATCCTCGAGTCGGGCCTTGTTTGACTCAACCATATCATTTGCACCTCCAGTCGGGCCTCGTTTGACTCACTGATACCAATTGTACCTCAAGGCGGGCCTCATTTGACTCAACCATATCATTTGCGCCTTGAGTAGGGCCGTATTGGACTCACCTATATGTTTGCGCTTCATGTCGGGCCTCGTTTGACTCAACCATATCGTTTGTGCCTCGAGTCATACCTCGTTTG
The DNA here is from genome assembly GCA_037013595.1 of Dicorynia guianensis. Taxonomy (NCBI): domain Eukaryota; kingdom Viridiplantae; phylum Streptophyta; class Magnoliopsida; order Fabales; family Fabaceae; genus Dicorynia; species Dicorynia guianensis. The sequence continues at coordinate 11,993,914 of JASUAB010000015.1, forward strand.
ACTCAACCATATCATTTGCGCCTCGAGTCGGGCCTCATTTGACGTAACTATATCATTTGCGCCTCGAGTTGGGCCTCGTTTGACTCAACCATATCATTTGTGCCTCGAGTCATGCCTCGTTTGACTCAACCATATCATTTGCGCCTCAAGCCGGGCTCGTTTGACTAAACCATATCATTTTTCCCTCGAGTTGGGCCTTGTTTGACTCAACCATATCATTTGCGCCTTGAGTCGGTCCTTGTTTAACTCATCGATACCAATTGTACCTTGAGTCGGGCCTTGTTTGACTCAACCATATCATTAATGCCTCGAGTTGGGCTGTATATGACTTGCCTATATGTTTGCGCATCATGTCAGGCCTCGTTTGACTCAACCATATCATTTGTGCCTCGAGTCAGGCCTCGTTTGACTCAACCATATCATTTCGCCTCGAGCGGGCCTTATTTGACTCAACCATATCATTTATGCCTCAAGTCGAGCCTTGTTTCACTCAACGATACCATTTGTGCCTCGCGTTAGGCCTCGGTTGACTCAACCATATCATTTGTGCCTCGTGTAAGGCCTCGCTTGACTCAACCATATCATTTGCGCCTCGAGTCGGTCCTCGTTTGACTCAACCATGTCATTTGCGCCACGACTTGGGCCTCGTTTGACTCACCGATACAATTTGTGCCTCGAGGTGGGCCTCGTTTGACTCAACCATATCATTTGTGCCTCAAGTCAGGCCTCATTTGACTCAACCATATCATTTGTGCCTCGACCCATGCCTCGTTTGACTCAACCATATTGTTTACGCTGCGAGTCGGGCCTCATTTGACTCAACCATATCATTTGCACCTCAAGTTAGGCCTCGTTTGACTCAACCATAACATTTGTGCCTCGAGTAAGGCCTCGCTTGACTCAACCATATCATTAGCGAGTCGGGCCTCATTTGACTAAACCATATCATTTGCGCCTCGAGGCGGTCCTCATTTGACTCAACCATATTATTTGCACCTCGAGTCAGGCCTTGTTTGACTCACCTATGTGTTTGGGCCTTGAGTCGGGCCATATTTGACTCACCCATATGTTTGCACCTCGAGTCGGTCTTCGTTTGACTCACCCTTATCATTTGCACCTTGAGACAGGCCTCGTTTGACTCACCCATGTGTTTGCGCCTCGAGTCCGGTGTTGTTTGACTCACCCATATCATTTGCGCCTCGAGGTGGGCCTTGTTTGACTTAACCATATCATTTACGCCTTGAGTTGGGCCTCGTTTGACTCAACGATACCATTTGTGCCCCGAGTTGGCCCTCGTTTGACTTAACCATATGATTTCTGTCTCAAGTCAGACCTCGTTTGACACAAACCTAGCATTTGCGATTCGAGTCGGGCCTCGTTTGAGTCGACCATATTATTTGCACCTCGAGTCGACCTTATTTGACTCAACCATATCATTTGTACCTCTAGTGGGGCCTAGTTTGACTCACCGATACCAATTGTACCTAGAGTCGGGCCTTGTTTGACTCAACCAAATCATTTGCGCCTCGAGCCGGGCCTCCTTTGACTCAACCATATCATTTGCACCTCGAGTTGGGCCTCGTTTCACTCAACGATACCATTTGTGCCTCGAGTTAGGCCTCGGTTGACTCAACCATATCATTTGCGCCTCGAGTCGGTTCTCGTTTGACTTAACCATATCATTCGTGCCTCGAGTTGGGCCTCGTGTGACTCAACCATATCATTTGCGCCTCGAATCGGGCCTCATTTGACACAACCATATCATTTGCACCTCGAGTTCGGCCTCGTTTGACTCAACCATATCATTTGTGCCTTGAGTCGGGCCTTGTTTAACTTACTGATACCTTTTGTGCCTCGAGGTGGGCCTCGTTTGACTTACTGATACCATTTGTGCCTCGAGGTAGGCCTCGTTTGACTCAACCATATCATTTGCGCCTCGAGGCATGCCTCGTTTGACTCAACCATATTGTTCGTGCCTCGAGTTGGGCCTCGTTTGACTCAACCATATCGTTTGCGCCGCGAGTCGGGCCTCATTTGACTCAACCATATCCTTTGCGCCTCAAGTTGGGCCTCATTTGACTCAACCATAACATTTGCATCTCGAGTAAGGCCTCGCTTGACTCAACCATATCATTAGCGAGTTGGGCCTCATTTGACTCAGCCATATCATTTGTGCCTCGAGTCGGTCCTCGTTCGACTCAACCATATTATTTGCACCTCGAGTCAGGCCTTGTTTGACTCACCTATGTGTTTGTGTCTTGAGTCAGGCCTTATTTGACTCACCCATATGTTTGCACCTCGAGTCGGTCTTCGTTTGAGTTACCCTTATCATTTCCACCTCGAGACAGGCCTCGTATGACTCACCCATGTGTTTACGCCTCGAGTCTGGCCTTGTTTGACTCACCCATATCATTTGCGCCTCGAGGTGGGCCTTGTTTGACTTAACCATACCATTTACGCCTCGAGTCGGGTCTTGTTTGACTCAACGATACCATTTGCGCCTCGAGTTGGCCCTCGTTTGACTCAACCGTATGATTTTTGCCGTGAGTCAGACCCAGTTTGACATAAACCTAGCATTTGCGCTTCGAGTCGGGCCTCGTTTGACTCACCGATACCAATTGTATCTCGAGTTGGGCCTCATTTGACTCAACCATATCATTTGCGCCTCGAGTCGGGCCGTATTGGACTCACTCATATGTTTGCGCTTCGTGTCGGGCCTCATTTGACTCAACCATATTGTTTGGCCTCGAGCCATCCTCGTTTCACTTCACCATATCGTTTGCGCTGCGAGTCAGGCCTAATTTGACTCAACCATATCATTTGCGCCTCAAGTTGGACCTTGTTTGACTCAACCATAACATTTGCGCCTCGAGTAAGGCCTCGCTTGACTCAACCATATCATTAGTGAGTCGGGCCTCATTTGACTCAACCATATCATTTGTGCCTCGAGTCGGTCCTCGTTTGACTCAACCATATTATTTGCACCTCGAGTCAGGCCTTGTTTAACTCACCTATGTGTTTATGCCTCGAGCCGGGCCTTATTTGACTCACCCATATGTTTGTACCCTGAGTCGGTCTTCGTTTGACTCACCCTTATCATTTGCACCTCGAGACAGGCCTTGTTTGACTTACCCATCTGTTTGTGCCTTGAGTCAGGCCTTATTTGACTTACCCATATATCTGCTCCTCGAGGTGGGGCTTGTTTGACTTAACCATATCATTTTCGCCTCAAGTCAGGTCTCCTTCGACTCAACGATACCATTTGTGCCTCGAGTTGGCCCTCGTTTGACTCAACCATATGATTTCTGCCTCGAGTTAGACCTCGTTTGACACAAACCTAGCGTTTGCGCTTTGAGTCGGGCCTCGTTTGACCCAACCATATTATTTGCACCTTAAGTCGGGCCTTGTTTGACTCAACCATATCATTTGCGCCTCCAGTCGGGCCTCGTTTGACTCACTGATACCAATTGTACCTTGAGGCGGGCCTCGTTTGACTCAACCATATCATTTGCGCCTTGAGTCAGGCCGTATTGGACTCACCTATATGTTTGCGCTTCATGTCAGGCCCCGTTTGACTCAACCATATCGTTTGTGCCTCGAGTCATGCCTCGTTTGATACAACCATATCATTTGTGCCTCGAGTCATGCCTCGTTTGACTCAACCATATCATTTGCGCCTCAAGCCGGGCTCGTTTGACTAAACCATATCATTTTCCCCTCGAGTTGGGCCTTGTTTGACTCAACCATATCATTTGCGCCTTGAGTCGGTCCTTGTTTAACTCATCGATACCAATTGTACCTTGAGTCGGGCCTTGTTTGACTCAACCATATCATTTATGCCTCGAGTTGGGCTGTATATGACTTGCCTATATGTTTGCGCATCATGTCGGGCCTCGTTTGACTCAACCATATCATTTGTGCCTCGAGTCAGGCCTCGTTTGACTCAACCATATCATTTCGCCTCGAGCGGGCCTTATTTGACTCAACCATATCATTTATGCCTCAAGTCGAGCCTTGTTTCACTCAACGATACCATTTGTGCCTCGCGTTAGGCCTCGGTTGACTCAACCATATCATTTGTGCCTCGTGTAAGGCCTCGCTTGACTCAACCATATCATTTGCGCCTCGAGTCGGTCCTCGTTTGACTCAACCATGTCATTTGCGCCACGACTTGGGCCTCGTTTGACTCACCGATACAATTTGTGCCTCGAGGTGGGCCTCGTTTGACTCAACCATATCATTTGTGCCTCAAGTCAGGCCTTATTTGACTCAACCATATCATTTGTGCCTCGACCCATGCCTCGTTTGACTCAACCATATTGTTTACGCTGCGAGTCGGGCCTCATTTGACTCAACCATATCATTTGCACCTCAAGTTAGGCCTCGTTTGACTCAACCATAACATTTGTGCCTCGAGTAAGGCCTCGCTTGACTCAACCATATCATTAGCGAGTCGGGCCTCATTTGACTAAACCATATCATTTGCGCCTCGAGGCGGTCCTCATTTGACTCAACCATATTATTTGCACCTCGAGTCAGGCCTTGTTTGACTCACCTATGTGTTTGGGCCTTGAGTCGGGCCATATTTGACTCACCCATATGTTTGCACCTCGAGTCGGTCTTCGTTTGACTCACCCTTATCATTTGCACCTTGAGACAGGCCTCGTTTGACTCACCCATGTGTTTGCGCCTCGAGTCCGGTGTTGTTTGACTCACCCATATCATTTGCGCCTCAAGGTGGGCCTTGTTTGACTTAACCATATCATTTACGCCTTGAGTTGGGCCTCGTTTGACTCAACGATACCATTTGTGCCCCGAGTTGGCCCTCGTTTGACTTAACCATATGATTTCTGTCTCAAGTCAGACCTCGTTTGACACAAACCTAGCATTTGCGATTCGAGTCGGGCCTCGTTTGAGTCGACCATATTATTTGCACCTCGAGTCGACCTTATTTGACTCAACCATATCATTTGTACCTCTAGTGGGGCCTAGTTTGACTCACCGATACCAATTGTACCTCGAGTCGGGCCTTGTTTGACTCAACCAAATCATTTGCGCCTCGAGCCGGGCCTCCTTTGACTCAACCATATCATTTGCACCTCGAGTTGGGCCTCGTTTCACTCAACGATACCATTTGTGCCTCGAGTTAGGCCTCGGTTGACTCAACCATATCATTTGCGCCTCGAGTCGGTTCTCGTTTGACTTAACCATATCATTCGTGCCTCGAGTTGGGCCTCGTGTGACTCAACCATATCATTTGCGCCTCGAATCGGGCCTCATTTGACACAACCATATCATTTGCACCTCGAGTTCGGCCTCGTTTGACTCAACCATATCATTTGTGCCTTGAGTCGGGCCTTGTTTAACTTACTGATACCTTTTGTGCCTCGAGGTGGGCCTCGTTTAACTTACTTATACCATTTGTGCCTCGAGGTAGGCCTCGTTTGACTCAACCATATCATTTGCGCCTCGAGGCATGCCTCGTTTGACTCAACCATATTGTTTGTGCCTCGAGTTGGGCCTCGTTTGACTCAACCATATCATTTGTGCCTCAAATTAGGCCTCATTTGACTCAACCATATCATTTGTGCCTCGAGCCATGCCTCGTTTGACTCAACCATATCGTTTGCGCCGCGAGTCGGGCCTCATTTGACTCAACCATATCCTTTGCGCCTCAAGTTGGGCCTCGTTTGACTCAACCATAACATTTGCATCTCGAGTAAGGCCTCGCTTGACTCAACCATATCATTAGCGAGTTGGGCCTCATTTGACTCAGCCATATCATTTGTGCCTCGAGTCGGTCCTCGTTCGACTCAACCATATTATTTGCACCTCGAGTCAGGCCTTGTTTGACTCACCTATGTGTTTGTGTCTTGAGTCAGGCCTTATTTGACTCACCCATATGTTTGCACCTCGAGTCGGTCTTCGTTTGAGTTACCCTTATCATTTCCACCTCGAGACAGGCCTCGTATGACTCACCCATGTGTTTGCGCCTCGAGTCTGGCCTTGTTTGACTCACCCATATCATTTGCGCCTCGAGGTGGGCCTTGTTTGACTTAACCATACCATTTACGCCTCGAGTCGGGTCTTGTTTGACTCAACGATACCATTTGCGCCTCGAGTTGGCCCTCGTTTGACTCAACCGTATGATTTTTGCCGTGAGTCAGACCCAGTTTGACATAAACCTAGCATTTGCGCTTCGAGTCGGGCCTCGTTTGACTCACCGATACCAATTGTATCTCGAGTTGGGCCTCATTTGACTCAACCATATCATTTGCGCCTCGAGTCGGGCCGTATTGGACTCACTCATATGTTTGCGCTTCGTGTTGGGCCTCATTTGACTCAACCATATTGTTTGGCTTCGAGCCATCCTCGTTTCACTTCACCATATCGTTTGCGCTGCGAGTCGGGCCTAATTTGACTCAACCATATCATTTGCGCCTCAAGTTGGACCTTGTTTGACTCAACCATAACATTTGCGCCTCGAGTAAGGCCTCGCTTGACTCAACCATATCATTAGTGAGTCGGGCCTCATTTGACTCAACCATATCATTTGTGCCTCGAGTCGGTCCTCGTTTGACTCAACCATATTATTTGCACCTCGAGTCAGGCCTTGTTTGACTCACCTATGTGTTTATGCCTCGAGCCGGGCCTTATTTGACTCACCCATATGTTTGTACCCTGAGTCGGTCTTCGTTTGACTCACCCTTATCATTTGCACCTCGAGACAGGCCTTGTTTGACTTCCCATCTGTTTGTGCCTTGAGTCAGGCCTTATTTGACTTACCCATATATCTGCTCCTCGAGGTGGGGCTTGTTTGACTTAACCATATCATTTTCGCCTCAAGTCAGGTCTCCTTCGACTCAACGATACCATTTGTGCCTCGAGTTGGCCCTCGTTTGACTCAACCATATGATTTCTGCCTCGAGTTAGACCTCGTTTGACACAAACCTAGCGTTTGCGCTTTGAGTCGGGCCTCGTTTGACCCGACCATATTATTTGCACCTTAAGTCGGGCCTTGTTTGACTCAACCATATCATTTGCGCCTCCAGTCGGGCCTCGTTTGACTCACTGATACCAATTGTACCTTGAGGCGGGCCTCGTTTGACTCAACCATATCATTTGTGCCTTGAGTCAGGCCGTATTGGACTCACCTATATGTTTGCGCTTCATGTCAGGCCCCGTTTGACTCAACCATATCGTTTGTGCCTCGAGTCATGCCTCGTTTGATACAACCATATCATTTGTGCCTCGAGTCATGCCTCGTTTGACTCAACCATATCATTTGCGCCTCAAGCCGGGCTCGTTTGACTAAACCATATCATTTTCCCCTCGAGTTGGGCCTTGTTTGACTCAACCATATCATTTGCGCCTTGAGTCGGTCCTTGTTTAACTCATCGATACCAATTGTACCTTGAGTCGGGCCTTGTTTGACTCAACCATATCATTTATGCCTCGAGTTGGGCTGTATATGACTTGCCTATATGTTTGCGCATCATGTCGGGCCTCGTTTGACTCAACCATATCATTTGTGCCTCGAGTCAGGCCTCGTTTGACTCAACCATATCATTTCGCCTCGAGCGGGCCTTATTTGACTCAACCATATCATTTATGCCTCAAGTCGAGCCTTGTTTCACTCAACGATACCATTTGTGCCTCGCGTTAGGCCTCGGTTGACTCAACCATATCATTTGTGCCTCGTGTAAGGCCTCGCTTGACTCAACCATATCATTTGCGCCTCGAGTCGGTCCTCGTTTGACTCAACCATGTCATTTGCGCCACGACTTGGGCCTCGTTTGACTCACCGATACAATTTGTGCCTCGAGGTGGGCCTCGTTTGACTCAACCATATCATTTGTGCCTCAAGTCAGGCCTCATTTGACTCAACCATATCATTTGTGCCTCGACCCATGCCTCGTTTGCTCAACCATATTGTTTACGCTGCGAGTCGGGCCTCATTTGACTCAACCATATCATTTGCACCTCAAGTTAGGCCTCGTTTGACTCAACCATAACATTTGTGCCTCGAGTAAGGCCTCGCTTGACTCAACCATATCATTAGCGAGTCGGGCCTCATTTGACTAAACCATATCATTTGCGCCTCGAGGCGGTCCTCATTTGACTCAACCATATTATTTGCACCTCGAGTCAGGCCTTGTTTGACTCACCTATGTGTTTGGGCCTTGAGTCGGGCCATATTTGACTCACCCATATGTTTGCACCTCGAGTCGGTCTTCGTTTGACTCACCCTTATCATTTGCACCTCGAGACAGGCCTCGTTTGACTCACCCATGTGTTTGCGCCTCGAGTCCGGTGTTGTTTGACTCACCCATATCATTTGCGCCTCGAGGTGGGCCTTGTTTGACTTAACCATATCATTTACGCCTTGAGTTGGGCCTCGTTTGACTAAACGATACCATTTGTGCCCCGAGTTGGCCCTCGTTTGACTTAACCATATGATTTCTGTCTCAAGTCAGACCTCGTTTGACACAAACCTAGCATTTGCGATTCGAGTCGGGCCTCGTTTGAGTCTACCATATTATTTGCACCTCGAGTCGACCTTATTTGACTCAACCATATCATTTGTGCCTCTAGTGGGGCCTAGTTTGACTCACCGATACCAATTGTACCTCGAGTCGGGCCTTGTTTGACTCAACCAAATCATTTGCGCCTCGAGCCGGGCCTCCTTTGACTCAACCATATCATTTGCACCACGAGTTGGGCCTCGTTTCACTCAACGATACCATTTGTGCCTCGAGTTAGGCCTCGGTTGACTCAACCATATCATTTGCGCCTCGAGTCGGTTCTCGTTTGACTTAACCATATCATTCGTGCCTCGAGTTGGGCCTCGTGTGACTCAACCATATCATTTGCGCCTCGAATCGGGCCTCATTTGACACAACCATATCATTTGCACCTCGAGTTCGGCCTCGTTTGACTCAACCATATCATTTGTGCCTTGAGTCGGGCCTTGTTTAACTTACTGATACCTTTTGTGCCTCGAGGTGGGCCTCGTTTGACTTACTGATACCATTTGTGCCTCGAGGTAGGCCTCGTTTGACTCAACCATATCATTTGCGCCTCGAGGCATGCCTCGTTTGACTCAACCATATCATTTGCGCCTCGAGTCTGGCCTCATTTGACTCAACCATATTGTTTGTGCCTCAAGTTGGGCCTCGTTTGACTCAACCATATCATTTGTGCCTCAAATTAGGCCTCATTTGACTCAACCATATCATTTGTGCCTCGAGCCATGCCTCGTTTGACTCAACCATATCGTTTGCGCCGCGAGTCGGGCCTCATTTGACTCAACCATATCATTTGCGCCTCAAGTTGGGCCTCGTTTGACTCAACCATAACATTTGCGTCTCGAGTAAGGCCTCGCTTGACTCAACCATATCATTAGCGAGTTGGGCCTCATTTGACTTAGCCATATCATTTGTGCCTCGAGTCGGTCCTCGTTTGACTCAACCATATTATTTGCACCTCGAGTCAGGCCTTGTTTGACTCACCTATGTGTTTGTGTCTCGAGTCAGGCCTTATTTGACTCACCTATATGTTTGCACCTCGAGTCGGTCTTCGTTTGGGTTACCCTTATCATTTCCACCTCGAGACAGGCCTCGTATGACTCACCCATGTGTTTGCGCCTCGAGTCTGGCCTTGTTTGACTCACCCATATCATTTGCGCCTCGAGGTGGGCCTTGTTTGACTTAACCATACCATTTACGCCTCGAGTCGGGTCTTGTTTGACTCAACGATACCATTTGTGCCTCGAGTTGGCCCTCGTTTGACTCAACCGTATGATTTTTGCCGTGAGTCAGACCCAGTTTGACATAAACCTAGCATTTGCGCTTCGAGTCGGGCCTCGTTTGACTCACCGATACCAATTGTATCTCGAGTTGGGCCTCATTTGACTCAACCATATCATTTGCGCCTCGAGTCGGGCCGTATTGGACTCACTCATATGTTTGCGCTTCGTGTCGGGCCTCATTTGACTCAACCATATTGTTTGGCCTCAAGCCATCCTCGTTTCACTTCACCATATCGTTTGCGCTGCGAGTCGGGCCTAATTTGACTCAACCATATCATTTGCGCCTCAAGTTGGACCTTGTTTGACTCAACCATAACATTTGCGCCTCGAGTAAGGCCTCGCTTGACTCAACCATATCATTAGTGAGTCGGGCCTCATTTGACTCAACCATATCATTTGTGCCTCGAGTCGGTCCTCGTTTGACTCAACCATATTATTTGCACCTCGAGTCAGGCCTTGTTTGACTCACCTATGTGTTTATGCCTCGAGCCGGGCCTTATTTGACTCACCCATATGTTTGCACCCTGAGTCGGTCTTCGTTTGACTCACCCTTATCATTTGCACCTCGAGACAGGCCTTGTTTGACTTACCCATCTGTTTGTGCCTTGAGTCAGGCCTTATTTGACTTACCCATATCATCTGCTCCTTGAGGTGGGCCTTGTTTGACTTAACCATATCATTTTCGCCTCAAGTCAGGTCTCCTTCGACTCAACGATACCATTTGTGCCTCGAGTTGGCCCTCGTTTGACTCAACCATATGATTTGTGCCTTGAGTCGGTTCTCGTTTGACTCATCGATACCATTTGTGCCTCGAGGTGAGCCTCGTTTAACTCAACCATATCATTTGTGCCTTGAGTCAGGACTCATTTGACTCGTCCATGTCATTTTCGCCTCGAGTTGGGCCTTGTTTGACTTAACCATATCATTTGCGCCTTGAGTCAGGCCTCGTTCAACTCACCGATACCATTTGTACCTCGAGTCGGGCATCGTTTGACTAAACCATATCATTTGGACCTCGAGTTGCGCTGTATTTGACTCAACTATATGTTTGTGCATCGAGTCGGGCATCGTTTGACTTAACCATATTGTTTATGCCTCGAGTCATGCCTCGTTTGACTCAACCATTTCATTTGCGCATCGAGTCGGGCCTCGTTTGACTCAACCACATCATTTGTGCCTCGAGTCGGGCCTCGTTTGACTCACCGATACCATTTGTGCCTCGAGTCGGGCCTCGTTGCACTCAACCATATAATTTGTGCCTCTAGTCATGCCTCATTTGACTCAACCATATCATTTGTGCCTTGAGTCGGGCCTCGTTTGACTCAACCATATCATTTGTGCCTCTAGTAGGGGCTTGTTTGACTCAACCATATCATCTGCGCCTCGAGTTAGGCCTTGTTTTCCTCAACCATATCATTTCTGCCTCGAGTCGGGCCTCGTTGACTCAACCATATCATTTGTGCCTCGAGTCATGCCTCATTTGACTCAACCATATCATTTGCGCCTCAAGGAGGTCCTCGTTTAACTAAACCATATCGGTTGCACCTCAAGTTGGGCCTCGTTTGACTCACCGATACCATTTGTGCCTCGAGTTAGGCCTCGTTTGACTCAACCATATCATTTGTGCCTCGAGTAAGGCCTCGCTTGACTGAACCATATCATTTACACATCGAGTCAGGCCTCGTTTCAACCAAGCATATTATTTGCTCCTCGAGTCGGGCCTTGTTTGACTTAACCATATCATTTGGGCCTTGAGTCAGGCCTCATTTAACTCATCGATACCAATTGTACCTCGAGTCGAGCCTCGTTTGACTCAACCATATCTTTGGGCCTCGAGTTATGTCTCATTTGATTCAACCATATCATTTGTGCCTTGAGTTAGGCCTCATTTGACTCAAGCATATCATTTGTGCCTTGAGTCAGGCCTCGTTTCGCTCACCGATACCATTTGTGCTTCGAGTTGGGCTTCGTTTGAGTCAACTATATCATTTGTGCCTTGAGTAAGGCCTCGCTTGACTCAAACATATCATCTGCGCCTCGATCCGGGCCTCATTTGACTTAACCAAATCATTTGTGCCTCGAGTCGGCCATATTTGACTCAACTATATCATTTGAACGTCGAGTTGGGCCTCGTTTGACTCAACCATATCTTTGGGCCTCGAGTTATGTCTCATTTGATTCAACCATATCATTTGTGCCTTGAGTTAGGCCTCATTTGACTCAAGCATATCATTTGTGCCTTGAGTCAGGCCTCGTTTCACTCACCGATACCATTTGTGCTTCGAGTTGGGCTTCGTTTGACTCAACTATATCATTTGTGCCTTGAGTAAGGCCTCGCTTGACTCAAACATATCATTTGCGCCTCGAGCCAGGCCTCATTTGACTTAACCAAATGATTTGTGCCTCGAGTCGGCCACATTTGACTCAACTATATCATTTGCACGTCGAGTTGGGCCTCGTTTGACTCAACCATATCATTTGCGCCTCGAGTCGGGCCTTGTTTGCCTCACCGATACCATTTGTGCCTCGAGTTGGGCCTCGTTTGACTCACCTATATCATTTGTGCCTCGAGTAAGTCTTGCTTGACTCAACCATATCATTTGCGCCTCGAGTCGAGCCTCATTTGACTGAACCATATCATTTGCACCTCTAGTTGGGCCTTGTTTGACTCAACCATATCATTTTGCGCCTCGAGTCAGGCCTCGTTTGACTCACCGATACCATTTGTGCCTCGAGTTGGGCCTCGTTTGACTCAACCATATCATTTGTGCCTCGAGTCAGGCCTCGTTTCACTCAACCATATTATTTGTGCCTCTGGCCATGCCTCGATTGACTCAACCTTATTATTTGCACCTCGAGTTGGGCCTCGTTTGACTCAACCATATGATTTGCGCCTCGAGTCGGGCCTCGTTTGACTCACCGATACCATTTGTGCCTCGAGTTGGGCCTCGTTTGACTCAATCATATCATTTGTGCCTCGAGTTGGGCCTCGTTTGACCCAACCATATTATTTGCACCTCGAGCCAGGCCTTGTGTGACTCAACTATGTGTTTGTGCCTCGAGTTGGGCCTTATTTGACTCACCCATATCTTTTGTGCCTCAAGTTCACCTTGTTTGACTCACCGATATTATTTGCGCCTCGTATAGGGCCTCGTTTGACTCAAACATGTCATTTGCGCCTCGAGGTGGGCCTCATTTGACTCAACCATATCATTTGTGCCAAACCTTGCTTGACTCAACCATATCATTTGTGCCTCGAGTAGTGCCTCGTTTGACTCAACCATATCGTTTGTTGCTTGTGTCTGGCCTCGTTTGACTCAACCATGCCATTTTTGCCTCGAGTTAGGCCTTGTTTGACTTAACCATATCATTTGCACCTCGAGTCGGGCCTCGTTTAACTCACCGATACCATTTGTACCTCGAGTCGGGCCTCGTTTGACTCAACCATATCATTTGTGCCTGTGTCGGGCCATATTTGACTCACCTATATGTTTGCGCATCGAGTCGGGCCTCGTTTGACACAACCATATCGTTTATGCCTCGAGTCATGCCTCGTTTGACTTAACCATATCGTTTGCGCCTCGAGTTGGACCTCGTTTGACTCAACCATATCATTTGCCCCTCGAGTCATGCCTTTGTTGACAAAACCATATCATTTGTGCCTCGAGTCGGGCCTCATTTGACTAAACGACATCATTTTCGCCTCGAGTTGGGCCTTGTTTGACTCAACCATATCATTTGCGCCTTGAGTTGGGCCTCGTATGACTCACTAATACCATTTGTGCCTCGAGTTAGGCCTCATTTGACTCAACCATATCGTTTGTGCACAAGTCAGGCCTCGTTTGACTCAGCCATATCATTTGCGCCTCGAGTCGGGTCTCGTTTGACTCACCGATACCATTTATGCCTCGAGTTGGGCCTCGTTTGACTCAACCATATCATTTGTGCCTCGAGTTAAGGTCTCGCTTGACTCATCCATATCATTTGTGCCTTGAGTCGAGCCTCGTTTGACTCAACCATATCATTCGTGCCTCGAGTCGGGCCTTGTTTGCCTCAACCATATCATTTCCGCTTTGAGTCTGGCCTCGTTTGACTCAAACTTACCGTTTGTGCCTCGAGTCGAGCCTTGTTTGCCTCAACCATATCATTTCTGCCTCGAGTCAGGCCTCGTTTGACTTACCGGTATCATTTATGCCTTGAGTTGGGCTTCGTTTGACTCAACCATATCATTTGTGCCTCGAGTCAGGCCTCATTTGACTCAACCATATCATTTCAACCTCAAGTAGGGCCTCGTTTGACTTAACCTTATCATGTGTGGCTTGAGTCGGCCCCATTTGACTCGCCGATACCATTTGTGCCTCGAATTGGGCCTCGTTTGACTTAACCATATCATTTGTGCCTCGACTCAGGCCTCATTTGACTCAACCATATCATTTGTGCCTCGAGTCATGCCTTGTTTGACTTAACCATATCATTTGCGCCTTGAACTGGGCCTTAATTTACTCAACCATATCATTTCTGCCTTGAGTTGGGCTTCGATTGACTCAACCATATCATTTCTGCCTCGAGTCAGGCCTCATTTGACTCAACCATATCATTTGCACCTCAAGTAGGGCCTCGTTTGACTCAACCTTATCATGTGTGCCTCGAGTCGGGCCTCGTTTGACTCACCGATACCATTTGTGCCTCGAGTTGGGCCTCGTTTGACTTAACCATATTATTTGTGCCTCGACTCAGGCCTCATTTGACTCAACCATATCATTTGTGCCTCGAGTCACACCTCGTTTGACTCAACCATATCATTTGCGCCTTGAGTCGGGCCTCAATTTACTCAACCATATCATTTCTGCCTCGAGTTGGTCCTCGTTTGACTCAACCATACTATTTGCGCCTCATGTTGGGCGTTGTTTGACTCACCGATACCATTTGTGCCTTCAGTTGGGCCTCGTTTGACTCAACCATATCATTTGTTCCTCGACTCAGGCCTCATTTGACTCAACCAAATCATTTGTGCCTCGAGTCATGCCTCGTTTGACTCAACCATTTCATTCGCGCCTCGAGTTGGGCCTCATTTGGCTCAACCATATCATTCCCGCCTCGAGCTGGCCCTCATTTGACTCAACCATATCATTTGCGCCACGAGTCGGGCCTCGTTTAACTCGACGATACCACTTGTGCCTCGAGTTAGGCCTTGTTTGACTCAACCATATCATTTGCGCGTCAAGTCGGGCTTCATTTGATTTAACCATATTATTTGCACCTCGAGTCAGGTCTTGTTTGACTCTCCTATGTGTTTGTGCCTCGAGTCGGGGTTTATTTGACTCGCCCATATGTTTGCGCCTCAAATTGGTCTTCATTTGACTCACCCTTATCATTAGCACCTCAAGTCAAGCCTCGTTTGACCCACCCATGTGTTTGTGCCTCGAGCCGAGCGTCATTTGACTCAACGTTACCATTTGTGCCTCGAGTTGGCCCTCATTTGACTTAACCATATGATTTACGCCTCGAGTTAGGCCTCGTTTGACTCAAACATATCATTTGCACTTCGAGTTGGGCCTTGTTTGACTCAACCATATCATTTGTGCCTCGAGTCAGGCCTTATTTGACTCAACCATATCATTTATGCCTCCAGTAGGGCCTTGTTTGACTCAACCATATCATCTGCACCTCGAGTTGGGCCTTGTTTGCCTCAACCATATCATTTCTGGCTTGAGTCAGGCCTTGCTTGACTCACCGATATCATTTGTGCCTCGAGTTGGGCCTCATTTGACTCAACTATATCATTTGCGCCTCTACTCGGGCCTCGTTTGACTCAACCATATCATTTGCGCCTTGTGTTGGGCTTTGTTTGACTCATCCACATCTTTTGTGCCTCGAGTTGGGACTCATTTGACTCACCGATATCATTTGCGCCTTGAGTAGGGCTTCATTTGACTCAACCATATCATTTGCGCCTTGAGTCGGTTCTCGTTTGACTCACCGATACCATTTGTGCCTCGAGGTGGGCCTCGTTTGACTCAACCATATCATTTGTGCCTCCAGTTAGGCCTCGTTTGACTCAATCATATCATTTGTGCCTCGAGTAGTGCCTCATTTGACTCAACCATATCATTTGTACCTTCAGTCAGGCCTCGTTTGACTCAACCATGTCATTTTTGCCTCGAGTTTGGCCTTGTTTGACTTAACCATATCATTTGCGCCTCGAGTCAGGCCTCGTTTGACTCACTGATACCATTTGTGCCTCAAGTTCGGCCTCATTTGACTCAACCATATCATTTGTGCCCCGACTCAGGCCTCATTTGACTCAACCATATCATTTGTGCCTCGAGTCATGCCTTGTTTGACTCAACCATATCATTTGCGCCTTGAACCAGGCCTCAATTTACTCAACCATATCATTTCTGCCTCGAGTTGGGCTTCGATTGACTCAACCACATCATTTGTGCCTCGAGTCATGCCTTGTTTGACTCAACCATATCATTTGCGCCTTGAACCGGGCCTCAATTTACTCAACCATATCATTTCTGCCTCGAGTTGGGCTTCGATTGACTCAACCATATCATTTCTGCCTCGAGTCGGGCCTCATTTGACTCAACCATATCATTTGCACCTCAAGTAGGGCCTCGTTTGACTCAGCCTTATCATGTGTGCCTCGAGTCGGGCCTCGTTTGACTCACCAATACCATTTGTGCCTCGAGTTGGGCCTCGTTTGACTTAACCATATTATTTGTGCCTCGACTCAGGCCTCATTTGACTCAGCCATATCATTTGTGCCTCGAGTCATGCCTCATTTGACTCAACCATATCATTTGTGCCTCGAGTCATGCCTTGTTTGACTCAACCATATCATTTGTGCCTTGAACCGGGCCTCAATTTACTCAACCATATCATTTCTACCTCGAGTTGGGCTTCGATTGACTCAACCATATCATTTCCGCCTCGAGTCGGGCCTCATTTGATTCAACCATATCATTTGAACCTCAAGTAGGGCCTCGTTTGACTCAGCCTTATCATGTGTACCTCGAGTCGGGCCTCGTTTGACTCACCGATACCATTTGTGCCTCAAGTTGGGCCTCGTTTGACTTAACCATATTATTTGTTCCTCGACTCAGGCCTCATTTGACTCAACCACATCATTTGTGCCTCGAGTCATGCCTCGTTTGACTCAACTATATCATTTGTGCCTCAAGTCAAGCCTTGTTTGCCTCAACCATATCATTTCTGCCTTGAGTCAGGCCTCGTTTGACTCACCGATATCATTTGTGCCTTGAGTTGGGCTTCGTTTGACTCAACCATATCATTGTGCCTCGAGTTAGGCCTCATTTGACTCAACCATTTCATTTGCACCTCAAGTAGGGCCTCGTTTGACTCAACCTTATCATGTGTGCCATGAGTCGGCCTCGTTTGACTCACCGATACCATTTGTGCCTCGAGTTGGGCCTCGTTTGACTTAACCATATCATTTGTGCCTCGACTCAGGCCTCATTTGACTCAACCATATCATTTGTGCCTCGAGTCATGCCTTGTTTGGCTTAACCATATCATTTGCACCTTGAACTGGGCCTCAATTTACTCAACCATATCATTTCTGCCTCGAGTTGGGCTTCGATTGACTCAACCATATCATTTCTGCCTCGAGTCGGGCCTCATTTGACTCAACCATATCATTTGCACCTCAAGTAGGGCCTCGTTTGACTTAACCTTATCATGTGTGCCACGAGTCGGGCCTCGTTTGACTTACCGATACCATTTGTGCCTCGAGTTGGGCCTCGTTTGACTTAACCATATTATTTGTGCCTTGACTCAGGCCTCATTTGACTCAACCATATCATTTGTGCCTCAAGTCATGCCTCGTTTGACTCAACCATATCATTTGTGCCTTGAGTCGGGCCTCAATTTACTCAACCATATCATTTCTGCCTCGAGTTAGTCCTCGTTTGACTCGACCATATTATTTGCGCCTCATGTCGGGCGTTGTTTGACTCACCGATACCATTTGTGCCTCAAGTTGGGCCTCATTTGACTCAACCATATCATTTGTTCCTCGACTCAGGCCTCATTTGACTCAACCATATCATTTGTGCCTCGAGTCATGCCTCGTTTGACTCAACCATTTCATTCGCGCCTCGAGTTGGGCCTCATTTGACTCAACCATATCATTCCCGCCTCGAGTTGGCCCTCATTTGACTTAACCATATCATTTGTGCCTCGAGTTGGTCCTCGTTTAACTCGCCGATACCATTTGTGCCTCGAGTTAGGCCTCGTTTGACTCAACCATATCATTTGCGCGTCGAGTTGGGCTTCATTTGATTTAACCATATTATTTGCACCTCGAGTCAAGCCTTGTTTGACTCTCCTATGTGTTTGTGCCTCGAGTCGGGCCTTATTTGACTCACCCATATGTTTGCGCCTCAAATCGGTCTTCGTTTGACTAATCCTTATCATTAGCGCCTCGAGTCAATCCTCGTTTGAGCCACCCATGTGTTTGTACCTCGAGCCGAGCGTCGTTTAACTCAATGTTACCATTTGTGCCTCGTGTTGGCCCTCGTTTGACTTAACCATATGATTTGCGCCTCGAGTTAGGCCTCGTTTGACTCAAACATTTCATTTGCACTTCGAGTCGGGCGTCGTTTGACTCAACCATATCATTTGTTCCTCGAGTCAGGCCTTATTTGACTCAACCATATCATTTGTGCCTCCAGTAGGGCCTCGTTTGACTCAACCATATCATCTGCACCTCGAGTTGGGCCTTGTTTGCCTCAACCATATCATTTCTGCCTTGAGTCAGGCCTCATTTGACTCACCGATATCATTTGTGCCTCGAGTTGGGCCTTATTTGACTCAACTATATCATTTGCGCCTCTACTCGGGCCTCGTTTCACTCAACCATATCATTTGCGCCTTGTGTCGGGCTTTGTTTGACTCATCCACATCTTTTGTGCCTCGAGTTGGGCCTCATTTGACTCACCGATATCATTTGTGCCTTGAGTAGGGCCTCGTTTGACTCAACCATATCATTTGCGCCTTGAGTCAATTCTCGTTTGACTCACCGATACCATTTGTGCCTCGAGGTGGGCCTCGTTTGACTCAACCATATCATTTGTGCCTCTATTCAGACCTCGTTTGACTCAATCATATCATTTGCGCCTCGAGGAGTGCCTCATTTGACTCAACCATATCATTTGTGCCTTCAGTCAGGCCTCGTTTGACTCAACCATGTCAGTTTTGCCTTGAGTTTGGCCTTGTTTGACTTAACCATATCATTTGCGCCTCGAGTCAGGCCTCGTTTGACTTACTGATACCATTTGTGCCTCTAGTTCGGCCTTATTTGACTCAACCATATCATTTGTGCCTCGACTCAGGCCTCATTTGACTCAACCATATCATTTGTGCCTCGAGTCATGCCTTGTTTGACTCAACCATATCATTTGCGCCTTGAATCGGGCCTCAATTTACTCAACCATATCATTTCTGCGTCGAGTTGGGCTTCGATTGACTCAACCATATCATTTGTGCCTCCAGTAGGGCCTCGTTTGACTCAACCATATCATCTGCACCTCGAGTTGGGCCTTGTTTGCCTCAACCATATCATTTCGGCCTTGAGTCAGGCCTCGTTTGACTCACCGATATCATTTGTGCCTCGAGTTGGGCCTTATTTGACTCAACTATATCATTTGCGCCTCTACTCGGGCCTCGTTTGACTCAGCCATATCATTTGCGCCTTGTGTCGGGCTTTGTTTGACTCATCCACATCTTTTGTGCCTCGAGTTGGGCCTCATTTGACTCACCGATATCATTTGTGCCTTGAGTAGGGCCTCGTTTGACTCAACCATATCATTTGCGCCTTGAGTCAGTTCTCGTTTGACTCACCGATACCATTTGTGCCTCGAGGTGGGCTTCGTTTGACTCAACCATATCATTTGTGCCTCCAGTCAGGCCTCGTTTGACTCAATCATATCATTTGCGCCTCGAGTAGTGCCTCATTTGACTCAACCATATCATTTGTGCCTTCAGTCAGGCCTCGTTTGACTCAACCATGTCAGTTTTGCCTTGAGTTTGGCCTTGTTTGACTTAACCATATTATTTGCACCTCGAGTCAGGCCTCGTTTGACTCACTGATACCATTTGTGTCTCTAGTTCGGCCTCATTTGACTCAACCATGTCATTTGTGCCTCGACTCAGGCCTCATTTGACTCAACCGTATCATTTGTGCCTCGAGTCATGCCTTGTTTGACTCAACCATATCATTTGCACCTTGAATCAGGCCTCAATTTACTCAACCATATCATTTCTGCCTCGAGTTGGGCTTCGATTGACTCAACTATATCATTTCTGCCTCGAGTCGGGCCTCATTTGACTTAACCATATCATTTGCACCTCAAGTAGGGCCTCGTTTGGCTCAACCTTATCATGTGTGCCTCGAGTCGGGCCTCGTTTGACTCACCGATACCATTTGTGCCTCGAGTTGGGCCTCGTTTGACTTAACCATATTATTTGTGCCTCGACTCAGGCCTCATTTGACTCAACCATATCATTTGTGCCTTGAGTCATGCCTCGTTTGACTCAACCATATCATTTGCGCCTTGAGTCCGGCCTTAATTTACTCAACCATATCATTTCTGCCTCGAGTTGGTCCTCGTTTGACTTAACCATATTATTTGCGCCTCATGTCGGGCGTTGTTTGACTCACCGATACCATTTGTGCCTCAAGTTGGGCCCCGTTTGACTCAACCATATCATTTGTTCCTCGACTCAGGCCTCATTTGACTCAACCATATCATTCCCACCTCGAGTTGGCCCTCATTTGACTCAAGCACATCATTTGCACCTTGAGTCGGGCCTCGTTTAACTCGCCGATACCATTTGTGCCTCGAGTCGGGCCTCGTTTGACCCACCCATGTGTTTGTGCCTCGAGCCGGGCGTCGTTTGACTCAACGTTACCATTTGTGCCTCGATTTGGCCCTCGTTTGACTTAACCATATGATTTGCGCCTCGAGTTAGGCCTCGTTTGACTCAAACATATCATTTGCACTTTGAGTCGGGCCTTATTTGACTCAACCATATCATTTGTGCCTCCAGTAGGGCCTCGTTTAACTCAAGCAACTCGGTTGCGCCTTGAGCTAGGTGTCGTTTGACTCAACCATATCATTTGTGCCTCGAGTCATGCCTCGTTCGACTCAACCATAACATTTGTGCCTTGAGTCGGGCCTCAATTTACTTAACCATATCATTTCTGTCTCGAGTTGGTCCTCGTTTGACTCAACCATATTATTTGCGCCTCATGTCGGGCATTGTTTGACTCACCGATACCATTTGTGCCTCAAGTTGGGCCTCGTTTGACTCAAACATATCATTTGTTCCTCGACTCAGGCCTCATTTGACTCAACCATATCATTTGTGCCTCGAGTCATGCCTCGTTTGACTCAACCATATCATTCGCGCCTCGAGTTGGGCCACATTTGACTCAACCATACCATTCTCGCCTCGAGTTGCCCCTCATTTGACTCAACCATATCATTTACGCCTCGAGTTGGCCCTTGTTTGACTTAACATATCTTTTGTGCCTCGAGTCAGGCCTCGTTTGTCTCAATGATACCATTTGTGCCTTGAGTTAGCCCTCGTTTGACTCAACCATATGATTTATGCCTCGAGTTAGGCCTCGTTTGACTTAAATATATTATTTCCGCATCGAGTCGAGCCTCGTTTGACTCAACCATATCATTTGTGCTTCGAGTCAGGCCTCATTTGACTCAACCATATCATTTGTGCCTCTAATAGGGCCTCATTTGACTCACCCTTGTTTGACTTAACATATCTTTTGTGCCTCGAGTCAGGCCTCGTTTGTCTCAACGATACCATTTGTGCCTTGAGCTGGCCCTCGTTTGACTTAACCATATGATTTGCGCCTCGAGTTAGGCCTCGTTTGACTCAAACATATCATTTGCACTTCGAGTTGGGCCTCGTTTGACTCAACCTTATCATTTGTGCCTCGAGTCAGGCCTTATTTGGCTCAACCATATCATTTGTGCCTCTAGTAGGGCCTCGTTTGGCCTAACCATATCATCTGCACCTCAAGTCGGGCCTTGTTTGCCTCAACCATATCATTTCTGCCTTGAGTCAGGCCTCGTTTGACTCACCGATATCATTTGTGCCTCGAGTTGGGCCTCATTTGACTCAACTATATCATTTGTGCCTCTAGTCGGGCCTCGTTTGACTCAACCATATCATTTGCACCTTGTGTCAGGCTTTGTTTGACTCATCCACATCTTTTGTGCCTCGAGTTGGGCCTCATTTGACTCACCGATATCATTTGTGCCTTGAGTAGGGCCTCGTTTGACTCAACCATATCATTTACGCCTTAAGTCGATTCTCGTTTGACTTACCGATACCATTTGTGCCTCGAGTTGGGCCTCGTTTGACTCAACCATATCATTTGTGCCTCCAGTTAGGCCTCATTTGACTCAATCATATCATTTGCACCTCGAGTAGTGCCTCATTTGACTCAACCATATCATTTGTCCCTTCAGACAGGCCTTGTTTGACTCAACCATGTCATTTTCGCCTCGAGTTTGGCCTTGTTTGACTTAACCATATCATTTGCGCCTCGAGTCGGGCCTCGTTTGACTCACTGATACCATTTGTGCCTCAAGTTCGGCCTCATTTGACTCAACCATATCATTTGTGCCTTCAATCAGGCCTCGTTTGACTCAACCATATCATTTGCGCCTTGAGTCGGTTCTCATTTGACTCACCGATACCATTTGTGCCTCGAGGTAGGCCTCGTTTGACTCAACCTTATCATTTGTGCCTCCAGTCAGGCCTCGTTTAACTCAATCATATCATTTGCGCCTCGAGTAGGGCTTTATTTGACTCAACCATATCATTTGTGCCTTCAGTCAGGCCTCGTTTGACTCAACCATGTCATTTTCGCCTCGAGTTTGGCCTTGTTTGACTTAACCATATTATTTGCACCTCGAGTCGGGCCTCGTTTGACTCACTGATACAATTTGTGCCTCAAGTTCAGCATCATTTGGCTCAACCATATCATTTGTGCCTTCCATCAGGCCTCGTTTGACTTAACCATATCATTTGCGCCTTGAGTCGGGCCTTGTTTGACTAAACCATATCATTTGTGCCTCGGGTTGGGCCTTGTTTGACTCAACCATATCATTTATGCCTTGAGTAGGGCCTCATTTGACTCACTAATACCATTTGTACCTCGAGTCAGGCCTCATTTGACTCGACCATATCATTTGTTCCTCGGGTCATGCCTCGTTTGACTTAACCATATCATTTCCACCACGAGTCGGGCCTCGTTTGACTCAACCATATCATTTGTGCCTCGCGTTACGCCTCGTTTGACTCAACCATATCATTTGCACCTCGAGTTGGGTCTCATTTGTCTCAACCATATCATTCCCACCTCGAGTTGGTCCTCATTTGACTCAACCATATCATTTGTGTCTTGAGTTGGGCCTCATTTAACTCGCCGATACCATTTGTGCCTCAAGTTGGGCCTTGTTTGACTCAACCATATCATTTGCGCCTCGAGTCAGGCCTCGTTTGACTTAACCATATTATTTGCACCTCGAGTCGGGCCTGGTTTGGCTCACTTATGTGTTTGTGCCTCGAGTCAGGCCTTATTTGACTCACCCATATGTTTGCGCCTCGAATCGGTTTTCGTGTGACTCACCCTTATCATTAGCACCTCAAGTCAATCCTCGTTTCACTCACCCATGTGTTTGTGCCTCGAGTCGTTCTTTGTTTGACTTAACCATATCATTTGCGCCTCGAGTCGGGCCTTGTTTGACTTAACATATCTTTTGTGCCTCGAGTCAGGCCTCGTTTGTCTCAACGATATCATTTGTGCCTTGAGTTAGCCCTCGTTTGACTCAACCATATGATTTATGCCTCGAGTTAGGCCTCGTTTGACTTAAACATATTATTTGCGCTTCGAGTCGAGCCTCGTTTGACTCAACCATATCATTTGTGCCTCGAGTCAGGCCTCATTTGACTCAACCATATCATTTGTGCCTCTAGTAGGGCCTCATTTGACTCAACCATATCATCTGCACCTCGAGTCGGGCCTTGTTTGCCTCAACCATATCATTTCTGCCTTGAGTCAGGCCTCGTTTGACTCACCAATATAATTTGTGCCTCGAGTTGGGGCTCATTTGACTCAACTATATGATTTGCACATCTAGTCGAGCCTCGTTGGACTCAACCATATCATTTGCGCCTTGAGTCGAGCTTTGTTTGACTCAACCATATCTTTTGCGCCTCGATTCGGGCCTCGTTTGACTCAACAATACCATTTGCGCCTCGAGTTGGCCCTCGTTTCACTCAACCATATGTTTTGCACCTCGAGTCGGGCCTCGTTTGACTCAAACATATCATTTGCGCTTCGAGTCAGGCCTCGTTAGACTCAACCATATCATTTGCGCCTCTAGTCGGGCCTCGTTTGACTCAACCATATCATTTGCGCCTGGAGTCGGGCTTTGTTTGACTCAACGATATCTTTTGTGCCTCGAGCTAGGCCTTGTTTGACTCACCGATACCATTTGCGCCTCAAGTAGGGCCTCGTTTGACTCAACCATATCATTTGCGCCTCGAGTCAGGCCTTGTTTGACTTAACCATATTATTTGCACCTCGAGTCGGGCCTGGTTTGGCTCACTTATGTGTTTGTGCCTCGAGTCAGGCCTTATTTGACTCACCCATATGTTTACGCCTCGAATCGGTTTTCGTGTGACTCACCCTTATCATTAGCACCTCAAGTCAATCCTCGTTTCACTCACCCATGTGTTTGTGCCTCGAGTCGTTCCTTGTTTGACTTAACCATATTATTTGTGCCTCGAGTCGGGCCTTGTTTGACTTAACATATCTTTTATGCCTCAAGTCAGGCCTCGTTTGTCTCAACGATACCATTTGTGCCTTGAGTTAGCCCTCGTTTGACTCAACCATATGATTTATGTCTCGAGTTAGGCCTCGTTTGACTTAAATATATTATTTGCGCTTCGAGTCGAGCCTCGTTTGACTCAACCATATCATTTGTGCCTCGAGTCAGGCCTCATTTGACTCAACCATATCATTTGTGCCTCTAGTAGGGCCTCATTTGACTCAACCACATCATCTGCACCTTGAGTCGGGCCTTGTTTGCCTCAACCATATCATTTTTGCCTTGAGTCAGGCCTCGTTTGACTCACTGATATAATTTGTGCCTCGAGTTGGGGCTCATTTGACTCAACTATATCATTTGCGCCTCTAGTCGAGCCTCGTTTGACTCAACCATATCATTTGTGCCTTGAGTCGAGCTTTGTTTGACTCAACCATATCTTTTGCACCTCGAGTCGGGCCTCGTTTGACTCAACAATACCATTTGTGCCTCGAGTTGGCCCTCGTTTCACTCAACCATATGTTTTGCACCTCGAGTCGGGCCTCATTTGACTCAAACATATCATTTGCGCTTCGAGTCAGGCCTCGTTAGACTCAACCATATCATTTGCACCTCTAGTCGGGCCTCGTTTGACTCAACCATATCATTTGCGCTTGGAGTCGGGCTTTGTTTGACTCAACGATATCTTTTGTGCCTCGAGCTAGGCCTTGTTTGACTCACCGATACCATTTGCGCCTCGAGTAGGGCCTCGTTTGACTCAACCATATCATTTGTGCCTCCAGGCAGGCCTTGTTTGACTCAACCATATAATTTGCCCCTTGAGTCATGCCTCAGTTGACTAAACCATATCATTTCGCCTCAAGTCGGGCCTCATTTGACTCAACCATATCATTTGCACCTCAAGTAGGGCCTCGTTTGACTCAACCATATCATGTGTGCCTCGAGTCGGGCCTCGTTTGACTCACCGATACCATTTGTGCCTCGAGTTGGGCCTCGTTTGACTTAACCATATCATTTGTGCCTCGACTCAGGCCTCATTTGACTCAACCATATCATTTGTGCCTCGAGTCATGCCTCGTTTGACTCAACCATATCATTTGCGCCTTAAGTCGGGCCTCAATTTACTCAACCATATCATTTCTGCCTCGAGTTGGGCTTTGTTTGACTCAACCATATTTTTTGTGCCTCGAGTTGGGCCTCGTTTGACTCACCGATATCATTTGCACCTTGAGTAGGGCCTCGTATGACTCAAACATATCATTTGCACCTTGAGTCGGTTCTCGTTTGACTCACCGATACCATTTGTGCCTCGAGTTGGGCCTCGTTTGACTTAACCATATCATTTGTGCCTCGACTCAGGCCTCATTTGACTCAACCATATCATTTGTGCCTCGAGTCATGCCTCGTTTGACTCAACCATATCATTTGTGCCTTGAGTCGGGCCTTAATTTACTCAACCATATCATTTCTGCCTCGAGTTGGTCCTCGTTTGACTCAACCATATCATTTGCACCATGTGTCGGGCCTTGTTTGACTCACTGATACCATTTGTGCCTCGAGTTGGGCCTCGTTTGACTCAACAATATCATTTGTGCCTCGGCTCAGGCCTCACTTGACTCAGCCATAACATTTGTGCCTCGAGTCATGCCTCGTTTGACTCAACCATATCATTTGCACCTCGAGTTGGGCCTCATTTGACTCAACCATATCATTCCCACCTCGAGTTGGTCCTCATTTGAATCAACCATATCATTTGCGCCTCGAGTCGGGCTCGTTTAATTCGTCGATACCATTTGTGCCACAAGTTGGTCCTCGTTTGACTCAACCATATCATTTGCGCCTCGAGCCGAGCCTCATTTGACTAAACCATATCATTTGCGCCTCGAGTTGGGCCTTGTTTGACTCAACCATATCATTTGTGACTTGAGTAAGGCCTCATTTGACTCACTAATACCATTTGTGCCTCAAGTCAGGCCTCATTTGACTCAACCAAATCATTTGTGCCTCGAGTCATGCGTTGTTTGACTTAACCATATCATTTGCACCATGAGTCAGGCATCGTTTGACTCAACCATATCATTTGTGCCTCGCGTTAGGCCTCGTTTGACTCAACTATATAATTTGTGCCTCGAGTTGGGCCTTGTTTGACTTAACCATATCATTTGCACCTCGAGTCGGGCCTCGTTTAACTCACTGATACCAGTTGTACCTCGAGTCGGGCCTCGTTTAACTCACCGATACCATTTGTACCTCGAGTCGGGCCTCGTTTGACTCAACCATATCATTTGTGCCTGAGTCGGGCTGTATTTGACTCACCTATATGTTTGCGCATCAAGTCGGGCCTCGTTTCACTCAACCATATCGTTTATGCCTCGAGTCATGCCTCGTTTAACTCAACCATATCATTTGTGCCTCGAGTTAGGCCTCGTTTGACTCAACCATATCATTTGCCCCTCAAGTCATGCCTCAGTTGACTAAACCATATCATTTGTGCCTCGAGTCGGGACTCGTTTGACTAAACCATATCATTTGCGCCTCAAGTTGGGCCTTATTTGACTCACCGATACCATTTGTGCCTTGAGTCAAGCCTCATCTGACTCAACCATATTGTTTGTGCCATGAGTCAGGCCTCGTTTGACTCAACCATATCATTTGCGCCTTGAGTCGGGTCTCATTTGACTCACCGATACCATTTGTGCCTCGAGTTGGGCCTTGTTTGAATCAACCATATCATTTGTGCCTCAAGTTAGGTCTCGCTTGACTCACCCATATCATTTGTGCCTCGAGTCGAGCGTCATTTGACTCAACCATATCGTTTGTGCCTCGAGTCGGGCCTTGTTTGCCTCAACCATATCATTTCCGCCTTGAGTCAGGCGTCGTTTGACTCAAACTTATCATTTACGCCTCAAGTCGGGCCTTGTTTGCCTCAACCATATTATTTCTGCCTCGAGTTAGGCCTCATTTGACTCACCGATATCATTTGTGCCTCGAGTTGGGCTTCGTTTGACTCAACCATATCATTTGCGTCTCGAGTCAGGCCTCATTTGACTCAACCATATCATTGGCACCTCAAGTAGGCCTCGTTTGACTCAACCATATCATTTGTGCCTCGAGTCGGGCCTCGTTTGACTCACCGATACCATGTGTGCCTCGAGTTGGGCCTTATTTGACTCAACCATATCATTTGTGCCTCGACTCAGGCCTCATTTGACACAACCATATCATTTGTGCCTCGAGTCATACCTCGTTCGACTCAACCATATCATTTGCGCTTCGAGTTGGACCATGTGTGCCTCGAGTTGGGCCTCGTTTGACTCAACCATATCATTTGCACCTCGAGTCGGGCTTCATTTGATTTAACCATATTATTTGCACCTCGAGTCGGGCCTTGTTTGACTCTCCTATATGTTTGTGCCTCGAGTCGGGCCTTATTTGACTCACC
Organism: Dicorynia guianensis; assembly: GCA_037013595.1. Lineage (NCBI taxonomy): Eukaryota > Viridiplantae > Streptophyta > Magnoliopsida > Fabales > Fabaceae > Dicorynia > Dicorynia guianensis. The sequence continues at coordinate 12,022,061 of JASUAB010000015.1, forward strand.
CATATGTTTGCGCCTCGAATCGGTCTTTGTTTAACTCACCCTTATCATTAGCACCTCGAGTCAAGCCTCGTTTGACTCACCCATGTCTTTATGCCTTGAGTCGGTCCTTATTTCACTCACCCATCTGTTTACGCCTCGAATCATTCTTCGTTTGACTCACCCTTATCATTAGCAGCTCGAGTCAAGCCTCGTTTGAATCACCCATGTGTTTGTGCCTCGAGCCGGTCCTTGTTTGACTTAACCATATGATTTGCGCCTCGAGTTGGGCCTTCTTTGACTTAACCATATCTTTTACGCCTCGAGTCGGGCCTCGTTTGACTCAACGATACCATTTGTGCCTCAAGTTATCCCTCGTTTGACTCAACCATATGATTTACACCGCGAGTTAGGCCTCGTTTGACTCAAACATATCATTTGCGCTTCGAGTCGGGCCTCGTTTGACTCGACCATATCATTTGTGCCTCGAGGGCCTCATTTGACTTAACCATATCATTTGTGCCTCAAGTAGAGCCTTGTTTGACTCAACCATATCATCTGTGCCTAGAGTCGGGCCTTGTTTGCCTCAACCATATCATTTCTACCTTGAGTTAGGACTCGTTTGACTCGCCGATAACATTTGTGCCTCTAATTGGGCATCATTTGACTCAACTACATTATTTGCGCCTCTAGTCGGGCCTTGTTTGACTCAACCATATCATTTGCGCCTTGAGTCGGGCTTTGTTTGACTCAACCATATCTTTTGTTCCTCGAGTTGGGCCTCGTTTGACTCAAACATATCATTTGCACCTTGAGTTAGGCTTTGTTTGACTCAACTATATTTTTTGTGCCTCGAGTTGGGCCTCGTTTGACTCACCGATATCATTTGCACCTTGAGTAGGGCCTCGTATGACTCAAACATATCATTTGCACCTTGAGTCGGTTCTCGTTTGACTCACCGATACCATTTGTGCCTCGAGGTGGGCCTCGTTTGACTCAACCATACCATTTGTGCCTCCAGTCAGGCCTCATTTGACTTAACCATATCATTTGTGCCTCAAGTAGGGCCTCGTTTGACTCAACCATATCATTTGTGCCTTGAGTCAGGCCTTGTTTTACTCAACCATGTCATTTTCGCCTCGAGTTTGCCTTGTTTAACTTAACCATATCAGTTGTGCCTTCAATCAGGCCTCGTTTGATTCAACCATATCATTTACGCCTCGAGTCGGGCCTCGTTTGACTCAACCATATCATTTGTGCCTCGAGTCATGCCTCGGTTGACTAAACCATATCATTTGTGCCTCGAGTCGTGCCTAGTTTCACTAAACCATATCATTTACACCTTGAGTTGGGCCTTGTTTGACTCAACCATATCATTTGTGCCTCGAGTAGGGCCTCATTTGACTCACTAATACTATTTGTGCCTCGAGTCAGGCCTTATTTGACTCAACCATATCATTTGTGCCTCGAGTCATGCCTCGTTTGACTCAACCATATCGTTTGCGCCACGAGTCGGGCCTCGTTTGACTCAATCATATTATTTGCGCCTCGAGTTGGGCCTCGTTTGACTCAACCATATCATTTACGCCTTGAGTCGGGTCTCGTTTGACTCACTGATACCATTTGCGCCTCGTGTTGGGCCTCGTTTGCCTCAACCATATCATTTGTGCCTCAAGTAAGGTCTCACTTGACTCAACCATATCATTTGTGCCTCGAGTCAGCATTGTTTCACTCAACCATATCATTTGAGCCACGAGTCGGGCCTTGTTTGCCTCAACCATATCATTTCGGCCTTGAGTCAGGCCTCGTTTGACTCAAACTTATCATTTACGCTTTGAGTCGGGCCTCGTTTGACTCAACCATATCATTTGCGGCTCGAGTTGGGCCTTGTTTGCCTCAACCATATCATTTTCGCCTTGACTCAGGCCTCATTTGACTCAACCATATCATTTCTGCCTTGAGTCATGCCTCGTTTGACTCAACTATATCATTTGTGCCTCGAGATAGGCCTCATTTGACTCAACCATATCATTCTGGTCCTCATTTGACTCAACCATATCATTTGCATCTCGAGTCAGGCCTCGTTTAACTCACTGTTACCATTTGTGTCTCAAGTTGGGCCTCGTTTGACTCAGCCATATCATTTGCGTCTCGAGTTGGGCCTCATTTGACTTAACCGTATTATTTGCACCTCGAGTTGGGCCTGGTTTGGCTCAACTATGTGTTTGTGCCTCGAGTTGGGCCTTATTTGACTCACCCATATGTTTGTGCCTCGAATCAGTTTTCGTATGACTCACCCTTATCATTAGCACCTCAAGTCAAGCCTCGTTTGACTCACCCATGTGTTTGTGCCTCGAGTCGTTCCTTGTTTGACTTAACCATATCATTTGCGCCTCGAGTCGGGCCTTGTTGGACTTAACCATATCTGTTGCGCCTCGAGTCAGGCCTCATTTGACTTAACCATATCATTTGTCCCTCCAATCATGCCTCATTTGACTCAACCATATCATTTGTGCCTCTAGTAGGGCCTCGTTTGACTCAACCATATCATGTGTGCCTTGAGTCGGGCCTCGTTTGACTCACCGATACCATTTGTGCCTCGAGTTGGGCCACGTTTGACTTAACCATATCATTTGTGCCTTGAATCAGGCCTCATTTGACTCAACCATACCATTTGTCCCTCCAGTCATGCCTCGTTTGACTCAACCATATCATTTGTGCCTCCAGTAGGGCCTCGTTTGACTCAACCATATCATTTGCGCCTAGAGGCGGGCCTCATTTGACTCAACCATATCATTTGTGCCTCAAGTCATGCCTCATTTGACTTAACCATATCATTTTCGCCTCGAGTCGGGCCTCGTTTGACTAAACCATATCATTTGGCCTCGAGTTAGGCCTTGTTTAACTCAACCATATCATTTGCACCTCGAGTCAGGCCTCGTTTGATTCACCGATACCATTTGTGCCTCGGTTAGGCCTCATTTGACTCAACCATATCATTTGCGCCTCAAGTTAGGTCACATTTGACTTAACCATATCATTTGTGCCTCGACTGATGCCTCATTTGACTCAACCATATCATTTGCGCCTCCAGTCGGGCCCTATTTGACTCAACCATATCATTTGTGCATCGAGTCAGGCCTCGTTTAACTCACCGATACCATTTGTACCTCGAGTTGGGCCTCGTTTGACTCAACCATATCATTTGCATCTCGAGTAGGGGCGTATTTGACTCACACATATGTTTTTGCATCGAGTCGGGCCTCGTTTGGCATAACCATGTCATTTGCACCTTGAGTTGGGCCTCGTTTGACTCAACCATATCATTTCCGCCTTGAGGCGGGCCTCGTTTGACTCACTGATATCATTTGTGCCTCGAGTTGGGCCTCGTTTAACTCAACCATATCATTTATGCCTCCCGTCAAGCCTCGTTTGACTCAACCATACCATTCGTGCCTTGAGTTGGGCCTCGTTTGACTCAACCATATCATACGCGCCTCGAGTCAGGCCTCATTTGACTTAACCATAACATTTGTGCCTTGAGTCATGCCTCGTTTGACTCAACCATATCATTTGCGCTTCGAGTTGGGCCTCGTTTGACACAACCATATCATTTACGCCTCATTTAGGGCCTCGTTTCACTCAACGATATCATTTGCGCCGTGAGTCAGGCCTTGTTTGCCTTAACCATATCATTTCCGCCTCGAGTCAGGCCTCATTTGACTCACCGATATCATTTGGGCCTTGAGTTGGGCTTTGTTTAACTCAACCATATCATTTGCGCCTCGAATCGGGCCTCATTTCACTCAACCATATTATTTGCGCCTCAAGTAGGGCCTCATTTGACTCAACCATATCGTTTGTGCCTCGAGTCGGGCCCTGTTTGACTCACCGATACCATTTGTGCCTCGAGTTGGGCCTCGTTTGACTCAACCATATCATTTGTGGCTCGGGTTGGGTCTCATTTGACTCAACCATATCATTTGTGCCTCGAGTCATGCCTCGTTTGCCTCAACCATATCATTTGCACCTCGAGTCAGGCTTCATTTGTCTCAACCATATCATTTCTGCCTCGAGTTAGTCCTCGTTTTACTCAACCATATCATTTCCGCCTCGAGTCGGGCCTCGTTTGACTCACCGATACCATTTGTGCCTCGAGTTGGGCCTCATTTGACTCAACCATATCATTTGCACCTCGAGTCAGGCCTCAGTTGACTTAACCATATCATTTGTACCTCGAGTCATGCCTCGTTTGACTCAACCATATCCTTTGTGCCACGAGTTGGGGCTTGTTTGCCTTAACTATATCATTTCCGCCTCGAGTCAGGCCTCGTTTGACTCAAACTTATCATTTGCGCTTTGAGTTGGGCCTCGTTTGACTCAACCATATCATTTGTACCTCGAGTCAGGCCTCATTTAACTCAACCATATCATTTGCGCCTCAATTAGGGTCTCATTTGACTCAACCATATCATTTGTGCCGCGAGTCAGGCCTTGTTTGCCTCAACCATATCATTTCCGCCTCGACTCAGGCCTCATTTGACTCACCGATATCATTTGTGCCTCGAGTTAGGCTTCGTTTGACTCAACCATATCATTTGCGCCTCAAAGCGGTCCTCATTTGACTCCACCATATCATTTGCGCCTCAGGTAGTGCCTCGTTTGACTCAACCATATCATTTGTGCCTCGAGTTGGGCCTCGTTTGACTCACTGATACCATTTGTGCTTCGAGTTGGGCCTCGTTTGACTCGACCATATCATTTGTGGCTCGGGTCAGGCCTCATTTGACTCCACCATATCATTTGTGCCTCGAGTCATGCCTCATTAACTCAACCGTATCATTTGCGCCTCGAGTCGGTCTTCATTTGTCTCAACCATATCATTTCTGCCTTGAGTTGGTCCCTGTTTGACTCAACCATATCATTTGTGCCTTGAATCGGGCCTTGTTTGACTCACCGATACCATTTGTGCCTCGAGTTGGGCCTCGTTTGACTCAACCATATCATTTGTGCCTCGAGGTGGCCTCATTTGACTCAACTATATCATTTGCACCTCGAGTTGGGCCTCGTTTGACATAACCATATCATTTGCGCCTCGAGTCAGGGCTCGTTTGACTTACCGATACCATTTGTGTCTCAAGTTGGTCCTCGTTTGACTCAACCATATCATTTGTGGCTTGAGTCAGGCCTCATTTGACTCAACCATATCATTTGTGCCTCGAGCCATGCCTTGTTTGACTCAACCATATCATTTGCACCTCGAGTCGGGCCTCATTTGACTCAACCATATCATTTGCGCCTCGAGTCGGGCCTCATTTGACTCAACCATATCATTTGTGCCTCGAGTAAGGCCTCGCTTCACTCAACCATGTCATTTATGCCTCGAGTCGGGCCTCGTTTGACTCAACCATATATTTGCGCCTCGAGTCGGGCATTGTTTGCCTCAACCATATCATTTGCGCCTCGAGTCAGGCCTCATTTGACTTAAACTTATCATTTGTGCTTCGAGTCGGGCCTCATTTGACTCAACGATATCATTTGTGCCTCGAGTTGGCCCTCATTTGAGACAACCATATGATTTGTGCCTCGAGTAAGGCATCGCTTGAGTCAACCATATCATTTGCGCCAGGAGTCGGTCCTCGTTTGACTCAACCATATAATTTGCGCCTCGACTCGGGCCTTGTTTCCCTCAACCATATCATTTCCTCCTCGAGTCAGGCCTCGTTTGACTCAAACTTATTATTTGCGCTTTGAGTCGGGCCTCATTTGACTCATCCATATCATTTGCGCCTCGAGTCGGGCCTTGTTTGCCTCAACCATATAATTTTTGCCTTCAGTCATGCCTCGTTTGACTCATTGATATCATTTGTGCCTCGAGTTAGGCTTCGTTTGACTTAACCATATCATTTGCACCTCGAGTCGGGCCTCATTTGACTCAACCATATCATTTGTGCCTCGAGTTGGGCCTCATTTGACTCACTGATACCATTTGTGCCTCGAGTTGGGCCTCATTTGACTCAACCATATCATTTGTGCCTCGAGTCATGCCTCATTTGACTTAACCATATCATTTGCACCTCGAGTCGGGCCTCGTTTGACTCATCGATACCATTTGTGCCTCGAGATGGGCCTAGTTTGACTCAACCATATCATTTGTGCCTCGAGTAAGGCATCACTTGACACAACCATATCATTTACACCTCGAGTCAGTCCTTGTTTGACTAAACTATATCATTTGTGTCTCGAATTGGGCCTCATTTGTCTCAACCATATTATTTTCGCCTTGTGTTGGTCCTCGTTTGGCTCAACGATATCTTTTGCGCCGTGAGTTGGGCCTTGTTTGACTCACCAATACCATTTGTGCCTCGAGTTGGGCCACGTTTGATTCAATCATATCATTTGTGCCTCGAGAGTGGCCTCATTTGACTCAACCATATCATTTGTGCCTCAAGTTGGGCCTCGTTTAACTCAACCATATTATTTGTGCCTTGAGTCAGGCCTTATTTGACTCAACCATATGATTTGTGCCTCGAGTTGGGCCTCGTTTGACATAACCATATCATTTGCGCCTCGAGTCAGGCCTCGTTTGACTTACCGATACCATTTGTGCCTCGAGTTGGTCCTTGTTTGACTTAACCATATCATTTGTGCCTCAAGAGTGGCCTCATTTGACTCAACTATATCATTTGCATCTCGAGTTGGGCCTTGTTTGACGTAACCATATCATTTGCGCCTCAAGTCGGGCCTCGTTTGACTCATCGATACCATTTGTCCCTCGAGATGGGCCAAGTTTGACTCAACCATATCATTTGTGCCTCGAGTAAGGCATCGCTTGACACAACCATATCATTTTCGCCTCAAGTCAGTCCTCGTTTGACTAAACTATATCATTTGTGCCTCGAGTCGGGCCTCATTTGTCTTAACCATATTATTTCCGCCTCGTGTTGGTCCTCGTTTGGCTCAACGATATCTTTTGCGCCGCGAGTCGGGCCTCGTTTGACTCACCAATACCATTTGTGCCTCAAGTTGGGCCTCGTTTGATTCAACCATATCATTTGTGCCTCGAGAGTGGCCTCATTTGACTCAACCATATCATTTGTGCCTCGAGTTGGGCCTCGTTTAACTCAACCATATTATTTGTGCCTTGAGTTAGGCCTCATTTGACTCAACCATATGATTTGTGCCTCGAGTCATGCCTCGTTTGACTCAACCATATCATTTGGCCTCAAGTCAGGCCTCATTTGACTCAACCATATCATTTGCACCTCGAGTCGGGCCTCGTTTGACTCAACCATATCATTTGCGCCACGAGTCGAGCAATGTTGGCCTCAACCATATCATTTGTGCCTCGAGTTAGGCCTCGTTTGACTCAAACTTATCATTTGCACTTCGAGTCAGACCTCGTTTGACTCAACGATATCATTTGCGCCTCGAGTCAGGCCTCATTTGACTCAACCATATCATTTGTGCCTTAATTAGAGCCTCGTCTAACTCAACCATATCATTTGCGCCTCGAGTCAGGCGTTGTTTGCCTCAACCATATCATTTCTGCCTCGTGTCAGGCCTTGTTTGACTCCCCGATATTATTTGTGCCTCGAGTTAGGCTTCATTTGACTCAACCATATCATTTGCGCCTCGAGTCGGGCCACATTTGACTCAACCATATCATTTGCGCCTCAAGTAGGGCCACGATTGACTCAACCATATCATTTGTGCCTCGAGTCGGGCCTCACTTGACTCACTGATACCATTTGTGCCTCGAGTTGGGCCTCATTTGACTCAACCATATCATTTGTGCCTCGAGTCATGCCTCATTTGACTCATCCATATCATTTGCGCCTCGAGTCGGCCCTCGTTTGACTCATCAATACCATTTGTGCCTCGAGTTGGGCCTCATTTGACTCAATCATATCATTTGTGCCTCGAGTAAGGCATCGCTTGACTCAACCATATCATTTGCGCCTCGAGTTGTTCCTCATTTGACTCAACCATATCATTTGCGCCTTGAGTCGGGCCTTGTTTGCCTCAACCATATCATTTCCGCCTTGAGTCAGGCCTCGTTTGACACAAACTTATCATTTGCACTTTGTGTCGGGCCTCGTTTGACTCAACCATATAATTTGTGCCTCAAGTCAGGCCTCATTTGACTCAACCATATCATTTACGCCTCAAGTAGGGCCTCATTTGGCTCTACCATATGATTTGTGCCTTGAGTTGGGCCTTGTTTGCCTCAACCATATCATTTTCGCATCGAGTCAGGCCTCAATTGACTCATCGATATCATTTGTGCCTTAAGTTGGGCCTTGTTTGACTCAACCATATCATTTGCGCCCCGAGTCAGGCCTCGTTTGACTCACCGATACCATTTGTGCCTCGAGTTGGGCCTTGTTTGACTCAACCATATCGTTTGTGCCTCGAGTCAGGCCTCATTTGACTTAAACATATCATTTGCGCCATGAGTCAGGCCTCCTTTGACTCAACCATATCATTTATGCCTCTTGTTGGGCCTCGTTTGGCTCAACCATATCATTTGCGCCACGAGCTGGCCCTCGTTTGACTCATCGATACCTTTTGTGCCTCGAGTTGGGCCTCGTTTGACTCAACCATGTCATTTGTGCCTCGAGTAAGGCCTCGCTTGACTCAACCATATCATTTGTGCCTCGAGACGGGCCTCATTTAACTCAACCATATCATTTGCGCCTCGAGTCGGGCCTTGTTTGCCTCAACCATATCATTTCCGCCTCGAGTCAGACCTCGTTTGACTCAAACTTATCATTTGAACATCGAGTCGGGCCTCATTTGACTCAACCATATCATTTGTTCCTTTAGTCAGGCCTTATTTGACTCAACCATATCATTTGCGTCACGAGTCAGGCCTCGTTTGACTCATCGATATCATTTGTGCCTTGAGTGGGGCCTCGTTTGATGCAACCATATCATTTGTGCCTCGAGTTAGACCTCGTTTGACTGAACGATACCATTTGTCCTCGAGTTGGCCCTTATTTGACTCAACCATATGATTTGCACCTCGAGTTAGGCCTCGTTTGACGCAAACATATCATCTGTGCTTCGAGTCAGGCCTCGTTTGACTCAACCATATCATTTGACTTAACTATATCATTTGCGCCTCTACTCGGGCCTTGTTTGTCTTAAACATATCATTTGCGCCTCGAGGTGAGCTTCGTTTGACTCAACCATATCATTTGTGCCTCCAGTCAGGCCTTGTTTAACTCAACCATATCATTTGTGCCTCGAGTAGGGCCTCGTTTGACCAACCATATAATTTGTGCCTCGAGTAAGGCCTTGTTTGACTCAACCATATCATTTGTGCCTCGAGGCGAGCCTTGTTTGCCTTAACCATATCATTTCCGCCTCGAGGCAGGCCTCGTTTGACTCAAACTTATCATTTGCGCTTTGAGTCGGGCCTCGTTTAACTCAATGATATCATTTGTACCTCGAGTTAGCCCCCGTTTGACTCAACCATATGATTTGCACCTCGAGTCGAGCCTCATTTGACTCAAACATATCATTTGTGCTTCGAGTCAGGCCTCATTTGACTCAACCATATTATTTGCGCTTCGAGTCGGGCTTTGTTTGACTCAACCATATCTTTTGTACCTCGAGCTGGGCCTCGTTTGACTCACCGATACCATTTGTGCCTCGAGGTGAGCTTCATTTGACTCAACCATATCATTTGTGCCTCTAGTCAGGCTTTGTTTGACTCAGCCATATCATTTGCGCCGCGAGTAGGGCCTCGTTTGACTCAACCATATCATTTGTACCTTGAGTCAGGACTCGTTTGACTCAACCATATCATTTGCGCCTCGAGGTGGGCCTTGTTTGACTCAACTATATCCTTTGCGCCTCTACTCGATCCTCATTTGACTCAACCATATCATTTGCGCCTCGAGTCGAGCTTTGCTTGACTCAATCATATCTTTTGTGCCTCGAGTTGGGCCTTGTTTGACTCACCGATACCATTTACGCCTCGAGTAGGGCCTCGTTTGACTCAAACATATCTTTTGCGCCTCGAGTTGGTTCTCGTTTGACTCACCGATACCATTTGTGCCTCGAGCTGAGCCTCGTTTGACTCAACCATATCATTTGTGCCTCGAGTAAGGCCTCATTTGACTCAACCATATCATTTGTCCCTCGAGCCAGGCCTCATTTAACTCAACCATATCATTTGTGCCTCGAGATAGGGCTCGTTTGACTCAACCATATCATTTGCGCCTCGAGTCGGGCCTTGTTTGACTCACCGATACCATTTGTGCCTCGAGTTGGGCCTTGTTTGACTCAACCATATCAATTGTGCCTCGAGCAAGGCCTCATTTGACTCAACCATATGATTTGCACCTCGAGGTGGGCCTTGTTTGTCTATATCATATCATTTTTGCCTCGAGCCAGGCCTCGTTTGATTCAAACTTATCATTTGCGCTTTGAGTTGGGCCTTATTTGACTTAACGATATTATTTGTGCCTCAAGTGAGGCCTCATTTGACTCAACCATATCATTTATGCCTTAAATAGGGCCTCGTTTGACTCAACCATATCATTTGTGCCTCGAGTTGGGCCTTGTTTCCCTCAACCATATCTTTTTCGCCTCGAGTCAGGCCTCGTTTGACTCATCGATATCATTTGTGCCTCGAGTTGGGCCTCGTTTGACTCGACCATATCATTTGCGCCTCTACTCGGGCCTCGTTTGACTCAACCGTATCATTTGTGTCTTAAGTCAAGCCTCATTTGACTCAACCATATCATTTGCACCTCGAGTCGGGCCTCGTTTGACTCCCCGATACCATTTGTGCCTTGAGTTAGGCCTCATTTGACTTAACAATATCATTTGTGCCTCGAGTGAGGCCTCGCTTGACTCAACCATATCATTTGCACTTCGAGTCGAGCCTCGTTTGACTCAACCATATCATTTGTGCCTCGAGTCAGGCCTTATTTGACTCAACCATGTCATTTGCACCTCGAGTTGGGCCTCGTTTGACTCAACCATGTCATTTGCACCACGAGTCGGGCCTCGTTTGACTCACCGATACTATTTGTGCCTCAAGTTAGGCCTCGTTTGACTCAACCATATCATTTGTGCCTCGAGTCAGGCCTCATTTGACTCAACCATATCATTTGTGCCTCGAGCCATACCTTGTTTGACTCAACCATATCATTTGCGGCTCAAGTTGGGCCTCGTTTGTCTCAACCATATCATTTGCGCCTCTACTCGGGCCTCATTAGGCTCAACCATATCATTTGCGCCTTGAGTCGGGCCTTATTTGACTCACGGACACCATTTGTGCCTCGAGTTAGCCCTCGTTTGACTCAGCCATATCATTTGTGCCCCGAGTCATGCCTCGTTTGACTCAACCATATCATTTGCGCCTCGAGTCGGGCCTCAATTTACTCAACCATATTATTTTTGCCTCGAGTTAGTCCTCGTTTGACTCAACCATATGATTTGCGCCTCGTGTCAGGCCTTGTTTGACTCACCGATACCATTTGTGCCTCGAGTTGGGCTTCATTTGACTCAACCATATCATTTGTGCTCGAGTAAGGCCTCATTTGACTCAACCATATCATTTGTGCCTCAAGGCGGGCCTTGTTTGCATCAACCATATCATTTGCGCCTCGACTCAGGCCTCTTTTGACTCAAACTTATCATTTGCGCTTTGAGTTAGGCCTCGTTTGACTCAATGATATCATTTGTGCCTCGAGTTGGCCCTCGTTTGAGTCAACCATATGATTTGCGCCTCGAGTCGGGCCTCATTTGACTCAAACATATCCTTTGCGCTTTGAATCGGGCCTCGTTTGACTCAACCATATCATTTGACTCAACTATATCATTTGCGCCTCTACTCGGTCCTCGTTTGACTCAACCATATCATTTGCGCCTCGAGGTGAGCTTCGTTTGACTCAACCATATCATTTGTGCCTTCAGTCAGACCTTATTTGACTCAACCATATCATTTGCGCCTTGAGTAGGGCCTCGTTTGACTCAACCATATAATTTGCGCCTTGAGTTAGGGTTTATTGGACTCAACCATATCATTTATGCCTCGAAGCGGTCCTTGTTTGACTCAAACATATCATTTGCGCCTCGAGTCGGTCCTTGTTTGTCCCACCGATACCATTTGTGCCTCTAGTTGGACCTCATTTGACTCAACCATATCATTTGTGCCAGGAGTAAGGCCTCGTTTGACTCAACCATATCATTTGTGCCTCAAGGCGGGCCTTGTTTGCCTCAACCATATCATTTCCGCCTCGAGTCAGGCCTCGTTTGACTCAAACTTATCATTTGTGCTTTGAGTCGGGCCTCGTTTAACTCAACGATATCATTTGTGCCTCAGTTGGCCCTTGTTTGACTCAACTATATGATTTGCACCTCGAGTCGAGCCTCGTTTGACTAAAACATATCATTTGCGCTTCGAGTCGAGCCTCATTTGACTCAACCATATCATTTGCACCTCTAGTCAGGCCCCGTTTGACTCAACCATATCATTTGCGCCTCGAGTCAAGCTTTGTTTGACTCAACCATATCTTTTGTGCCTCGAGCTGGGCCTCGTTTGACTCGCCGATACCATTTATGCCTCGACTAGGGCCTCATTTGACTCAAACATATAATTTGCACCTCAACTCGATTCTCGTTTAACTCACCGATACCATTTGTGCCTCGAGGTGAGCTTCGTTTGACTCAACCATATCACTTGTGCCTCTAGTCAGGCTTTGTTTGACTCAACCATATCATTTGCACCTCGAGTAGGGCCTCGTTGGACTCAACCATATCATTTGTGCCTTGAGTCAGAACTCATTTGACTCAACCATATCATTTGCACCTCGAGGCGAGCCTCGTTTGACTCAACCATATCATTTGACTCAACTATATCATTTGCACCTCTAGTCGAGCCTGGTTTGAGTCAACCATATCATTTGCGCCTTGAGTCAGGATTTGTTTGACTCAACCATATCTTTTGTGCCTCGAGCTAAGCCTCGTTTGACTCACCGATACCATTTGCGCCTCGAGTAGGGCCTCGTTTGAATCAAACATATCTTTTTCGCCTCGAGTTGGTTCTCGTTTGACTCACCGATACCATTTGTGCCTCGAGGTGAGCCTCGTTTGACTCAACCATATCATTTGTGCCTCCAATCAGCCCTTGTTTGACTCACCTATATGTTTACATGTCGAGACATGCCTAGTTTGACTCAACCATATCATTTGTGCCTTGAGTTGGGCCTCGTTTGACTCACCCATGTGTTTGTCCCTCGACTCAGGCCTTTGTTGACTCACCTATATCATTTGCTCAACGAGGCGGGCCTCATTTGACCTAACCATATCATATACACCTCGAGTCGGGTCTTGTTCGACTCAACCATATCATTTGTGCCTTGAGTCTGGCCTCATTTGACTCAACCATATCATTTGCATCTTATCTTAGGCCTCGTTTGACTCAACCATATCATTTATGCCTCAAGTTGGGCCTCGTTTAACTCAACCATCTCATTTGTGCCTCTAGTCAGCCCTTCTTCAACTGAACCATATCATTTGCGCCTCGAGTCGAGCCTCGTTTGACTTAGCCATATCATTTGTGCCCTGAGTCAGGCCTCATTTGACACACCCATATCATTTGTGCCTTGAGTCAGGACTCGTTTGACTCAACTATAACATTTGCGCCTCCACTCAGGCCTCGTTTGGCTCAACCATATCATTTGCGCCTCGAGTCGGGCCTCGTTTGACTCACCCATATGTTTGTACCTCAAGTCGGGCCTGCTTTGACTCAACCATATCATTTACATCTTGAGTCAGGCCTCGTTTGACTTAACGATATCATTTGCACCTCGAGTTGGGCCTCATTTGACTCCCCGATATCATTTGCGCCTCGAGTCGGGCCTCATTTGACTCAACTATATTATTTGTGCCTCGAGTTGGGCCTCGTTTGACTCAACCATATCATTTGAGCCTTGAGTTGAGCCTCGTTTGACTCAACAATATCATTTGCGCCTCGAGTCGAGCCTCGTTTTACTCAACCATATCATTTGCGTCCCGAGTTGGGCCTCGTTTGACTCACTCATATGTTCGCGCCTCGAGTTGGGGCTTGTTTGACTCACCTATATGTTTACACGTCGAGACGGGCCTCGTTTGACTCAACCATATCATTTGTGCCTCGAGTTGGGCCTCGTTTGACTCACCCATGTGTTTGTACCTCGAGTCAAGCCTTCTTTGACTCACCTATATCATTTGCTCAACAAGTCGGGCCTCATTTGACTCAACTATATCATATGTACCTCGAGTCATGTCTCATTTGATTCAACCATATCATTTGTGCCTCGAGTCAAGCCTCGTTTGACTCAACCATATCTTTTGCTCCTCAAGTCGGGCCTCGTTTGACTCACCATATCATTTGTATGTCAAGTTAGGCCTTGTTTAACTCAACCATATCATTTGTGGCTTGAGTCGGGCGTCCTTTGATTCAACCATATCATTTGTGCCCCAAGTCAGTCCTCGTTTGACTCACCCATATGTTTGCGCCTCGAGTCGGGCCTCGTTTGACTCAACCATATCATTTACGCCTCAAGTTGGGCCTCGTCTGACTCACCCCTGTGTTTGTGCCTCAAGTCAGGCCTTGTTTGACTCACCCATATCATTTGCGCCTCGAGTCGGGCCTCGTTTGACTCAACCATCTCATTTGTGCCTCTAGTCAGGCCTTCTTTAACTGAACCATATCATTTGCGCCTCGAGTCGGGCCTCGTTTGACTTAAATATATCATTTGTGCCTCGAGTCAGGCCTCGTTTTACACAACCATATCATTTGTGCCTCGAGTTAGGACTCATTTGACTCAACCATATCATTTGCACCTTGACTTGGGCCTCGTTTGACTCAACCATATCATTTAAGCCTCAAGTCGGGCCTCGTTTGGCTCAACCACATCATTTGCGCCTTGAGTCATGCCTTGTTTGACTCACCCATATGTTTGCGCCTCGAGTTAGGCCTTATTTCACTCACCCATATCATTCGTACCCCGAATCAGGCCACGTTTCACTCAACCATATCATTTGCGCCTTGAGTTGAGCCTCATTTGACTCAACCATATCATTTGCGTCTCGAGTTGAGCCTTATTTGACTCACTCATATCATTTGCACCTCGAGTCAGGCCTCATTTGACTCAACCGCATCATTTGTGCCTCGAGTCAGGCCTCGTTTGACTCAACCATATCATATACACCTCGAGTCGGGTCTTGTTTGACTCAACCATATATTTGTGCCTCGAGTCTGGCCTCGTTTGACTCAACCATATCATGTGCACCTTATCTTAGGCCTCGTTTGACTCAACCATATCATTTATGCCTCAAGTTGGCCCTCATTTAACTCAACCATCTCACTTGTGCCTCTAGTCAGCCCTTCTTCAACTGAACCATATCATTTACGCCTTGGGTCGAGCCTCATTTGACTTAACCATATCATTTGTGCCTCGAGTCAGGCCTCATTTGACACACCCATATCATTTGTGCCTTGAGTCAGGACTCGTTTGACTCAACCATAACATTTGCGCCTCCACTCGGGCCTCGTTTGGCTCAACCATATCATTTGCGCCTCGAGTCGGGCCTCGTTTGACTCACCCATATGTTTGTGCCTCGAGTCGGGCCTGCTTTGACTCAACCATATCATTTACATCTTGAGTCGGGCCTCGTTTGACTTACCCTTATCATTTGTGCCTCGAGTCAGGCCTCGTTTGAGTCAACCATATAATTTGCACCTCGAGTGGGGCCTCATTTGACTCACCGATATCATTTGCGCCCTGAGTCGGGCCTCATTTGACTCGACTATATTATTTGTGCCTCGAGTTGGGCCTCGTTTGACTCAACGATATCATTTGCGCCTCAAGTTGGGCCTCGTTTGACTCAACCATATCATTTGCGCCTTGAGTTGAGCCTTGTTTGACTCAACCATATCATTTGCACCTCGAGTCGAGCCTCGTTTTACTCAACCATATCATTTGCGTCCCAAGTTAGGCCTCGTTTGACTCACTCATATGTTCGCGCCTCAAGTTGGGCCTCATTTGACTCACCTATATGTTTACACGTCGAGACGGGCCTCGTTTGACTCAACCATATCATTTGTGCCTCGAGTTGGGCCTCGTTTGACTCACCCATGTGTTTGCACCTCGAGTCAGGCCTTCTTTGACTCACCTATATCATTTGCTCAACGAGTCGGGCCTCATTTGACTCAACCATATCATATGTACCTCAAGTCATGTCTCATTTGACTCAACCATATCATTTGTGCCTCGAGTCAAGCCTCGTTTGACTCAACCATATCATTTGCGCCTCATCTTAGGCCTTGTTTAACTCAACCATATCTTTTGCCCCTCAAGTCGGGCCTCGTTTGACTCACCATATCATTTGTATGTCAAGTTAGGCCTTCTTTGACTCAACCATATCATTTGTGGTTCGAGTCGGGCATCCTTTGACTCAACCATATCATTTGTGTCCCGAGTCAGTCCTTGTTTGACTCACCCATATGTTTGCGCCTCGAGTCGGGCCTTGTTTGACTCACCCATATGTTTGTGCCACGAGACATTCCTCGTTTGACTCAACCATATCACTTACGCCTTAAGTTGGGCCTCGTCTGACTCACCCCTGTGTTTGCGCCTCAAGTCAGGCCTTATTTGACTCACCTATATCATTTGCACCTCGAGTCGGGCCTCGTTTGACTCAACCATCTCATTTGTGCCTCTAGTCAGGCCTTCTTTAATTGAACCATATCATTTGCGCCTCGAGTCGGGCCTCGTTTGACTTAAACATATCATTTGTGCCTCGAGTCAGGCCTCGTTTTATACAACCATATCATTTGTGCCTCGAGTTAGGACTCATTTGACTCAACCATATCATTTGCACCTTGACTTGGGCCTCGTTTGACTCAACCAAATCATTTGAGCCTCGAGTTGGGCCTCATTTGGCTCAACCACATCATTTGCGCCTTGAGTCGTGCCTTGTTTGACTCACCCATATGTTTGCGCCTCGAGTTAGGCCTTATTTCACTCACCCTTATCATTCGTACCCCGAATCAGGCCACGTTTCACTCGACCATATCATTTGTGCCTCGAGTTGAGCCTCGTTTGACTCAACCATATCACTTGCGTCTCGAGTTGAGCCTTATTTGACTCACTCATATCATTTGCACCTCGAGTCGGGCCTCGTTTGACTCAACCGCATCATTTGTGCCTCTAGTCAGGCCTCATTTGACTCAACCATATCATATACATCTCGAGTCGGGTCTTGTTCGACTCAACCATATCATTTGTGCCTTAAGTCTGGCCTCGTTTGACTCAACCATATCATTTGCACCTTATCTTAGGCCTCGTTTGACTCAACCATATCATTTATGCCTCAAGTTGGGCCTCGTTTAACTCAACCATCTCATTTGTGCCTCTAGTCAGCCCTTCTTCAACTGAACCATCTCATTTGTGCCTTGAGTCGAGCCTCGTTTGACTTAACCATATCATGTGTGCCTCGAGTCAGGCCTCATTTGACACACCCATATCATTTGTGCCTTGAGTCAGGACTCGTTTGACTCAACCATAACATTTGCGCCTCCACTCGGACCTCGTTTGGCTCAACCATATCATTTATGCCTCGAGTCGGGCCTCGTTTCACTCACCCATATGTTTGTGCCTTGAGTCGGGCCTGCTTTGACTCAACCATATCATTTACATCTTGAGTCGGGCCTCGTTTAACTTACCCTTATCATTTGTGCCTCGACTCAGGCCTCATTTGAGTCAACCATATCATTTGTACCTCGAGTTGGGCCTCATTTGACTCACCGATATCATTTGCGCCTCGAGTCGGGCCTCATTTGACTTGACTATATTATTTGTGCCTCGAGTTGGGCCTCATTTGACTCAACGATATCATTTGCGCCTCGAGTTGGGCCTCATTTGACTCAACTATATCATTTGTGCCTTGAGTTAGGCCTCGTTTGACTCAACCATATCATTTGCGCCTCGAGTTGAGCCTCGTTTGACTCAACCATATCATTTGCGCCTCGAGTTTGGCCTCATTTGACTTAACCATATCATTTGTGCCTCAAGTCGGGTGTCATTTGACTCAACTATATCATTTGGACTTACCCATATGTTTGCACCTCGTGTCAGGCCTCGCTTGACTCACTGATATCATTTGCACCTCGAGTCGGGCCTTGTTTGACTTACCCATATGTTTGTGCCTTGAGTCGAGCCTCATTTGACTCAACCGTATCATTTATGCCTCGAGTTGGGCCTCGTCTAACTCACCCCTATGTTTGTGCTCGAGTCTTGTTTGACTCGCCCATATCATTTGTGCCTCGAGTCAGGCCTCGTTTGACTCAACCATCCCATTTGTGCCTTTAGTCAGGCCTCCTTTGACTGAATCATATCATTTGCGCCTCGAGTTAGGCCTTGTTTGACTCAACCATATCCTTTGTGCCTCGGGTCAGGCCTCGTTTGACTCAACCATATCATTTGTGCCTTGATTCGAGCCTCATTTTACTCAACCGTATCATTTGCGCATCGAGTCGGGCCTCGTTTGGCTCAACCTTATCATTTGCATCTTGAGTCGGTCCTTGTTTGACTTAGCCTTATGTTTGCACCTCGAGTCGGGCCTTATTTGACTCACCCATATCATTTGCGCCTCGAGTCGGGCCTCATTTGACTCACCCTTATGTTTGCACTTCGAGTCGGGCCTCGTTTGACTCAACCATATCATTTGTGCTTCGAGTCGGGCCTCGTTTGACTCATCCATATGTTTGCACCTCGAGTCAGGCCTTATTTGACTCACCCCTATCATTTGAGCCAGAGTTGGTCCTTGTTTGACTCAACCTTATCATTTGTACCGGAGCCGATTCTTGTTTGACTTAACCATACCATTTGTGCCCGTACCTTTTGTGCTAGAGTCTAGTGTCGTTTGACTCACCCTAATGATTTGTGAAGGAGCCAGGCCTCATTTGACTCACCCTTATCATTTCTTTTGGTGTCGGACCTCATTTGACACAACCTTACAATTTGTGCCAGAGTCAGACGTTGTTTGACTCACCCCTATAATTTATGCCACAGTTGGGCCTCGTTTGACTTGACCTTACCATTTTTGCCAAACTTGTGCCTCGTTTGACACAACCTTACCATTTGTGGTAGAGTTGGGCATCGTGTGACTCACCCTTAACATTTGTGTCAGAGTTGCACCTCGTTTGACTCAACCTTACTAGTTGTGATAGAGTCAGGCCTTATTTGACTCACCTCTATCATTTGTGCGAGAGTCGGGCCTTGTTTGACTCAACCTTACCATTTGTGGTAGAGTCGGACCTCGTTTGACTCACCCTTAGCATTTGTGCCAGAGTTGCACCTCATTTGACTCGACCTTGCCATTTGTGCTAGATTCAGGCCTCGTTTAGACAACCTTACCCTTTGTGCCAAAGTCACCCCTCGTTTGACTCAGCCTTACCATTTGTACTAGAGTCGTGCCTCGATTGACTTAACCTTACCATTTGTGCTGAAGCCAGGCCTCGTTTGACTCACCCTTATCATTTGTGCCGGAGTCAAGCCTCATTTAACTCAACCTTACCATTTCTACTTGAGTTAGGCCTTATTTGTCTCAACCTTACCATTCGTGCTGGAGTCTATCGTTGTTTGTCTCAACCTTACGAAATGTGCCAGAGTCAGGCCTCGTTTGACTCAATCTTACCATTTGTGCTAGAGTCAGGCCTTGTTTCACTAAACCTTACCATTTGTGCTGGAGTTAAGCCTCGTTTAATGCACCCTTATCATTTGTGCTAGAGTCAAGCCTCGTTTGTCTCAACCTTACCATTTGTGCCAGACTCGGGCCTTGTTTATCTCAACCTTACCTTTTGTACTAGAGTTTAGCGTCATTTGACTCATCATTATGATTTGTGAAGGAGCCAGGCCTCATTTGACTCACCCCTATCATTTCTTTTGGTGTTGGGCCTCATTTAACACCACCTTACAACTTGTGCCAGAGTCGAACCTCATTTCACTCACCCCTATAATTTATGCTAGAGTCGGGCCTTGTTTGACTCAACCTTACCATTTGTGCCAGACTTGTGCCTCGTTTGACTCAACCTTACCATTTCTGGTAGAGTCAAGCCTTGTTTGACTCACCCTTAACATTTCTGTCAGAGTTGTACCTTGTTTGACTCAACCTTACCAGTTATGTCAGAGTCGGACCTTGTTTGACTCACCCCTATTATTTGTGCTAGAGTCAGGATTTATTTGACTCAACCTTACCATTTGTGGTAGAGTCAGGCCTCGTTTGACTCACCCTTAGCATTTGTGTCAGAGTTACACCTCATTTGACTCGACCTTGTCATTTGTGCTAAATTCGGGCCTCGTTTGAGACAACCTTACCCTTTGTGCCAGAGTCACCCCTTGTTTGACTTAACCTTACTAGTTGTGCTAAAGCCGGGCCTCATTTGACTCACCCTTATCATTTGTACCAGAGTCAGGCCTCGTTTCACTCAACCTTACCATATCTACTTGAGTCGGGCCTCATTTGTCTCAACCTTATCATTTGTACTAGAGTCGCTGTCGTTTGACTCAACCTTATGATATGCGCTGGAGTCAGTCCACGTTTGACTCAACCTTAACAATTGTGCCAGAGTCGAGCCTTGTTTGACTAAACCTTACCATTTGTGCTGGAGTCGAGCCTCGTTTGATGCACCCTTATCAATTATGCCAGAGTCAGGCCTCGTGTCTCTGAACCTTACCACTTGTGCCCAATTTGGGACTCGTTTGTCTCATTCTTACCTTTTATGCTAGAGTCTAATGTTGTTTGACTCAACCTTATGATTTGTGAAGGAGTTGGCCCTCATTTGACTCACCCCTATCATTTCTTCTGGTGTCAGGCCTTGTTTGACACAACCTTACTATTTGTGCCAGAGTCAGGCCTTGTTTGACTCACCCCCATAATTTGTGTCAGAGTCAGGTCTCCATTAAGATAGCCTTACTATTTGTACTGAAGTCACACCACGTTTAACTCAGCCTTACCATTTGTACTGGAGCTGCGTTTGACTCACCCTTATCATTTGTGCCAAAGTCAGGCCTCATTTGACTCAACCTTACCAATTGTGCTGGAGTCAGCCTTGTTTGGCTCAACCTTACCATTTATGCTAGAGTCAGGCCTGATTTCACTCAACCTTATCATTTGTGTCAGAGTCGGGCCTCATTTGACTCACCCCTATCATTTCTTCTCGTGTCGAGCTTCATTTGACATAACCTTACAATTTATACCAGAGTCGGGTCTTGTTTGACTCAACACTATAATTTGTTCTGGAGTCGAGCCTCATTTGACTCAACTTTACCATTCATGGTAGAGTCTGGCCTCATTTGGCTTACTTTTAATGTTTGTGCCAGAGTTGGACCTCGTTTGAGACAACCTTACCACTTGTGCTGGAGTTGTGCCATGTTTGACTCAACCTTATCATTTGTGCTAGGGTCGGGCCTCATCTGACTCACCCTTATCATTTATGCCGGAGTTGGGTCTCGTTTGACTCAACTTTACACATGTGCAGAGTCACCCCCCTTTTGACTCAGCCTTTCTATTTGTGCTGGAGTTGGACCTCGTTTGAGACAACCTTACCGTTTATGCCGGAGTTACGCCACATTTGACTTAAACTTATCATTTGTTCTGGAGCTAGGCCTCGTTTGACTCAACCTTACTAGTTGTGCCAGAGTTAGGCTTTGTTTGACTCACCCCTATCATTTGTGCCAGAGTCGGTCCTTGTTTGACTGAACCTTACCATTTGTCCTCGAGTTGGGCCTCGTTTGTCTTAACCTTACCATTTGTGCTTGAGATTGGCATCATTTGACTCAACCTTACCATTTGTGGTAAAGTTGGCCTCGTTTGACTCATCCTTATCATTTGTGCTAGAGTCAGACTTCGTTGGACTTAATCTTGTCATTTGTGGCAAAGTCAAGCCTTGTTTGACTCATCCCTGCCATTTATCTCAGAGTCGGGTCTCATTTGACTCAACCTTGCCATTTGTACTAGAGTCAAGTCTCGTTTGACTAAACCTTACCATTTTAGTCGGAGTTGGGTGTCATTAGTCTAACCCTTAGCATTTGACTCAACCTTACCTTTTGTGCTAGAGTCGGGCCTCGTTTGACTCAACGTTACCATTTGTGGTAGACTCGGGCCTCGTTTGACTCACCCTTATCATTTGTGCCAGAGTTTGTCCTCGTTTGACTCAACCTTACCAATTGTGCTAGAGTCGGGCCTCGTTTGATTGAACCTTACCATTTGTGCTTGAGACAAGCTTCATTTGGGTCACCCTTATCATTTGTACTAGAGTCGGGCCTCGTTTCACTCAACCTTAACATTTATACCAGAGTCGAGCCTTATTTCACTCACCTTTATCATTTATGTTGAAGACGGACCTCGTATGACTCAACCTTACCATTTGTGCTAGAGTTAAGACTTGTTTGAGATAGCCTTACCATTTATGCCAAAGTCATGTCTCGTTTGACTCAACCTTGCCATTTGTGCTAGAGCAGAGCCTCATTTCACTCACCCTTATCATTTGTGCTAGAGATGGACCTCGTTAGACTCAACCTTACCATTTGCACTAAAGTCTAGACTCCTTTGAGATAGCCTTACCATTTGTGCCAGAGTCACGCCTTGTTTGACTCAACCTTCCAATTTATGGTAGAGTCAGGCCTCGTTTGACTCACCCTTAACATTTGTTTAGGTGTTGGGCCTCGTTTCACTCAACCTTATCATTTGTGCCAGTGTCGGGCCTCGTTTGACTCAACCTTACTAATTGTGCTGCAGACAGGCCTTGTTTGACATAACCTTACTATTTGTATGTGAGTCAGGCCTCATTTGTATCAACCTTACCATTTGTTCTAGAGTCAGGCCTCGTTTGACTCAACCTTACCATTTGTTCTAGAGTTGAGCCTTGTTTGACTCAACCTTACCATTTGTGCTGGAGTTAGGGCTCGTTTGACTCAACCTTGTCATTTGTGCTGGTGTCAGGCCTCGTTTGCCTCAACCTTACCAGTTATGCCAGAGTTAGGCCTCATTTGACCCAACATTACCATTTGTGTTGGAATCGGGTCTTGTTTGACTCACCCTTATCATTTGTGCTCGAATCGGTCCTCGTTTGACTCATCCTTACCATTTTGCCAGAGTCAGCCTCATTTGACTCAACCTTACCATTTCTGCTCGAGTCGGGCCTCGTTTGTCTTAACCTTACCATTTGTAACAGAGTCGGCCATCGTTTGACTCAACCTTACGATATGTGTCAGAGTTAGGCCTTGTTTGACTCAACCTTACCATTTGTTTTGGAGTCAGGCCTTATTTGACTAAACCTTACTATTTGTGCTGGAGTCAGGGATCATTTGATGCACCCTTATCATTTGCACCAGAGTCAGCTACATTTGACTCTACCGTATCATTTATGCCCGACTCAGACATTGTTTGTCTCAACCTTACCTTTAATGCCAGAGTCTAGTGTCATTTGACTCAACCTTATGATATTGAAGGAGCCGGGCCTCATTTGACTCACTCCTATCATTTCTTCTAGTGTTGGGCCTCATTTGACTTACCCCTATCATTTCTTCTGGTGTTAAGCTTCGTTTGACATAACCTTACAATTTGTGTCAGAGTCGGGTCTCGTTTGACTCAACCCTATAATTTGTCCCAGAGTCAGGCCTTGTTTAACTCAACCTTACCATTTGTACAAGAATTATGCCTTATTTGACTCAACCTTACCAATTGTGGTAGAGTCTGGCCTCGTTTGGCTCACCCTTAACATGTGTATTGGAGTTGGAACTCATTTGAGACAACCTTACCACTTGTGTTAGAGTTGCACCACGTTTGACTCAACCTTATCATTTGTATTGGAGCCGGGCCTTATTTGACTCACCCTTATCAATTGTGCTGGAGTCGAATCTCGTTTGACTCAACTTTACTATATGTGCCGGAGTTAGGCCCTGTTTGACTTAGCCTTTCTATTTGTGCTGGAGTTCAACCTCATTTGAGACAACCTTACCATTTGTGTCAGAGTTGTGCCACATTTGACTCAACCTTATCATTTGTACTAGAGCCGAGCCTCATTTGACTCAACCTTACAGTTGTGCCAGAGTTGGCCTTTATTTGATTCACCCCTAACTTTTGTGCCAAAGTTGGGCCTCATTTGACTCAACCTTACCGTTTGTCCTAGAGTCGGTCCTCGTTTGACTCAACCTGACTAGTTGTGCCTGAGTTGGGCCTTGTTTGTCTTAACCATACCATTTGTACAGGAGTCGGCCTTATTTGACTCAACCTTACAATTTTTGCACAAGTTAGGCCTCGTTTGTCTCAACCTTACCATTTGTAACAGAGTCGACCGACGTTTCACTTAACCTTATGATATGTGTTAGAGTCAAGTCTTGTTTGACTCAACCTTACCATTTATGCTGGAGTCGGGCCTTGTTTGACTAAACCTTCCCATTTGTGTTGGAGTTAGACCCCGTTTGATGCACCTTGATCATTTATGCCAGAGTCATGCCACATTGACTCCACCTTACCATTTGCACCCGACTCAGGCCTCGTTTGTCTCAACCTTACCTTTTGTGCCAGAGTCTAGCATTGTTTGGCACAATCTTACAATTTGTGAAGGCATCGAGTCTCGTTGGACTCACCCCTATCATTTCTTCTGGTGTCGGGCCACGTTTCACTCAACCTTGCCATTTGTGCTAGAGTCGGGCCTCGTTTGACTTAACCTTACAATTTATGGTAGAGTCAAGCCTTGTTTAACTCACCCTTACCATTTGTGCCTCGAGTCAGGCTTTGTTTGACTCAACCATATCATTTGCGCCTAGAGTTGGGCCTCATTTGACTCAACCATATCATTTGTGCCTCGAGTCAGGCCTCGTTTGTCTCACCCATATCATTTGTGACTCGAGTCAGGCCTTGTTTGTCTTACTCATATCATTTATGCCTCAAGTCAGGCCTCGTATGACTCACCCATATCATTTGTACATTGAATCGGGCCTTGTTTGACATAACTATATCATTTGTGCCTCGAGTCAGGCCTCGTTTGACTTACCCATATCATTTGGGCCTTGAGTCAGGCCTCATTTGACACAACCATATCATTTGTGCCTCGACTCAAGCCTTATTTGACTCTCCTATATGTTTGTGCTTTGGGTCGGGCTTCGTTTGACTTACCCATATGTTTGTCCCTTGTGTCGGGCTTCGATTGACTCACCCTTATCATTTGCGCCTCAAGTCAGGCCTCGTTTGATGCAACCATATCATTTATGCCTTGAGTCGGGCCTCATTTGATGTAACCATATGTTTGCGCCTCAAGTTGGGCCTCGTTTGACTCAACCATATCATTTGTACCTTGAGTGGGCCCTCGTTACACTTGCCCTTATGATTGCACCTCGAGTCGGGCCTCGTTTGACTTAACTACATTATTTGCACCTCAAGTCGGGCCTCGTTTGACTTACCCATATCATTTGCGCCTCGAGTCATGTCTCGTTTGACTTACCCATATAATTTGTGCCTCGAGTTAGGCCTCATTTGACTTACCTATATGTTTGCACCTTGAGTTGGGCCTCGTTTGACTCACCCAAATCATTTGCGCCTCGAGTCGATCCTCGTTTGACTCACCCTTATCATCTGTGCCTCAAGTCGTGCCTCGTTTGACTCAACCATATGTTGGCGCCTCAAGTCAGGCCTTGTTTGACTCACCCATATCCTTTGCACCTCAAGTCGGGCCTTGTTTTACTCTACCATATTATTTGCTCCTTCAGTCGGGCCTCGTTTGACTTACCCATATGTTTGTACCTTGAGTCTAGCCTCATTTGACTCACCCATATCATTTGTGGCTCGAGTTAGGTCTTGTTTGACTCAACCATATCATTTATACCTCGAGTCGGTCATCGTTTGACTCAACCATATCATATGCGCCTTGAGTTGGGCCTTATTTGACTCACCCTTATCATTTACGCCTCGAGTCGAGCCTCATTTGAGTCACCCATATCATTTGCACCTCGAGTCCATCCTCATTTGACTCACCCATATGTTTGCGCCTCAAGTCAGGCCTCGTTTGACTTACCCATATGTTTGTGCCTCGAGTTGGGCCTCGTTTGACTCACTCATATCATTTGTGCCTCGAGAAAGGCCTCTCTTGACTTAACTATATCATTTGCGCCTCGAGTTAGGCCTTATTGGACTCACCCATATCATTTGTACCTCGAATCAGGCCTCATTTGACTCACCCATATCATTTGTACCTTGAATCAGGCCTCGTTTGACTCACTGATATGTTTATGAACTGAGTTGGGCCTCGTTTGACTCAACCATATCATTTGCACCTTGAGTCGGGCCTCGTTTGACTCAACCACATCGTTTGCACTTTGAGTCAAGCCTCGTTTGACTCACCCATATCATTGGCACCTCGAGTTAGGCCTTGTTTCACTCAACCATGTGTTTGTTTCTCAAGTCGGGCCTCGTTTGAGTTGCCCATCTGTTTGAGCCTCATTTGATTCAACCATATCATTTGCGCCTCCACTCGGGACTCGTTTGACTCTCCCATATGTTTGCACCTCGAGTTAGGCCTCGTGTGACTTAACCATATCATTTGTGCCTTGAGTCGGGCCTCGTTTGACTAACCCATATAATATGTGCCTCGAGTCGGGCCTCGTTTGACTCACCCATATGTTTGTGCCTCGAGTTATGCCTCGTTTCTCTCAAATAAATCATTTGTGCCTTGAGTCGGTCCTCATTTGACTCATCCTTATCATCTGCGTCTCAGGTCGGGCCTCGTTTAACTGAACTATATGATAGTGCCTTGAGTCAGGCCTCGTTTGACTCACCCATATCATTTGCGCATCAAGTCGGGCCTCGTTTGACTCAACCATATAATTTGTACCTTGAGTGGGCCCTCGTTACACTTGCCTTTATGATTGCGCCTTGAGTCGGGCCTCATTTGACTTAACTACATCATTTGCACCTCGAGTCGGGCCTCATTTGACTTACCCATATCATTTGCGCCTCGAGTTGTGTCTCATTTGACTTACCCAATAATTTGTGCCTCGAGTTAGGCCTCGTTTGACTTACCTATATGTTTGCACCTTGAGTTAGGCCTCGTTTGACTCACCCAAATCATTTGCACCTCGAGTCGGTCCTCGTTTGACTCACCCTTATCATCTGCGCCTCAGGTCGTGTCTTGTTTGACTCAACCATATGTTGGCACCTCAAGTCAGTTGTTGTTTGACTCACCCATATCCTTTGCGCCTCAAGTCGGGCCTTGTTTTACTCAACCATATCATTTGCTCCTTGAGTTGGGCCTCGTTTGACTTACCCATATGTTTGTACCTCGAGTCTGGCCTCATTTGACTCACCCATATCATTTGTGCCTCGAGTTAAGCCTTGTTTGACTCAACCATATCATTTACACCTCGAGTCAATCGTCGTTTGACTCAACCATATCATATGCGCCTGGAGTTGGGCCTTATTTGACTCACCCTTATCATTTGCGCCTCGAGTCGGTCCTCATTTGAGTCACCCATATCATTTGCACCTCGAGTCCATCCTCATTTGACTCACCCATATGTTTGCACCTCAAGTCAGGCCCCGTTTGACTTACCCATATGTTTGTGCCTCGAGTTAGGCCTCGTTTGACTCACCCATATCATTTGTGCCGAGTCAGGCCTCGTTTAACTCAACCATATCATTTGTGCCTTGAGAAGGGCCTCTCTTGACTCAACCATATCATTTGCGCCTTGAGTTGGGCCTTATTGGACTCACCCATATCATTTACGCCTCGAGTTGGGCCTCGTTTGACTCACCCATATCATTTGTACCTCGAATTGGGCCTCGTTTGACTCAACCACATCATTTGCACTTTGAGTTAGGCCTCGTTTGACTCACCCATATCATTGGCACCTCGAGTTAGGCCTTGTTTCACTCAACCATGTGTTTGCGCCTCGAGTCGGGTCTCGTTTGAGTCACCCATCTATTTGAGCCTCGAGTGGGGCCTCGTTTGATGCACCATATCATTTGTGCCTTGAGTTGGTCCTCGTTTGATTCAACCATATCATTTGCGCCTCCACTCGGGACTCGTTTGACTCTCCCAAATGTTTGCACCTCGAGTTAGGCCTCGTGTGACTTAACCATATCATTTGCGCCTCAAGTCGGGCCTCGTTTGACTAACCCATATAATTTGTGCCTCGAGTCGGTCCTCATTTGACTCACCTTTACATCCGCGTCTCAGGTTAGGCCTCGTTTAACTCAAGCATATGTTAGCGCCTCGAGTCAGGCCTCGTTTGACTTACCCATATATTTGCGCCTCCAGTTAGGCCTCATTTGACTCAACCATATCATTTGCTCCTCGAGTTGGGCCTTGTTGGACTCACCCATATCATTTACGTCTCAAGTTGGGCTTCATTTGACTCAACCATATCATTTGCTCCTCGAGTCGGGCCTTGTTTGACTCCCCCATATCATTTATGCCTCGAATTAGGCCTCGTTTGACTTAGCCATATATTTGCGCCTCAAGTCGAGCCTCGTTTGACTCAACCATATCATTTGCGCCTTGAGTCAGGCCTTATTTGGCTCACCCATATAATTTGTGCCTAGAGACAGGCCTCATTTGACTCACCCATATCATTTGCACCTCGAGTCTATGCTCGTTTGACTCACTCATATGTTTGCACCTTGAGTCGGGCCTCGTTTCACTTTCCCATATGTCTGTGCCTCGTGTTGGGCCACATTTGACTCTCCCATATCATTTGTGCCTCGAGTCAGGCCTCGTTTGACTTAACCATATAATTTGTGCCTTGAGTGGGGCCTCATTTGACTCACCCATATCATTTGTGCCTCGAGTTGGGCCTTATTTGACTTACCCATATCATTTGGGCCTTGAGTCAGGCCTCGTTTGACTCACCCATATGTTTGCGCCTCGAGTCGGGCCTCGTTTCACTTTTCCATATGTCTGTGCCTCGTGCTGGGCCACGTTTGACTCACCCATATCATTTGTGCCTCGAGTCAGTACTCGTTTGACTTAACCATATAATTTGTGCCTCGACTCATTTGACTCACCCATATCATTTGTGCCTCGAGTTGGGCCTTATTTGACTTACCCATATCATTTGCACCTTGAGTTGGGCCTCGTTTGACTCACCCATGTGTTTGTGCTTCGAGTCGGGCCTCGTTTGAGTCACCCATCTATTTGAGCCTCGAGACAGACGTTGTTTGACTCACCCATATCATTTGCGCTTTAAGCCGGCCCTTGTTTGACTCACCCATATCATTTGCACCTCGAGTCGAGCTTCGTTTGACTCAACCATATCATTTGCATCTCGAGTCGGGCATCGTTTGACTGACCCTTTTCATTTGTGCCATGAGTTGGGCCTCATTTGACTCAAACATATCATTTGTGTGTCGAGTCAGGCCTCATTTGACTCACTCATATCATTGGTGCCTCGAGTCAGGCCTCGTTTGACTCACCCATATCATTTGCATCTCGAGTCTGTCCTTGTTTGACTCACCCATATGTTTCTGCCTCGAGTTGGGTCTCGTTTGACTTACCCATATGTTTATGCCTCAAGTTGGGCCTCATTTGACTCAACCATATCATTTGCGCCTCGAGTTGGGCCTCATTTGACTCACCCATATCATTTGTGCCTCGAGTTGGTCCTCGTTTGACTTACCCATGTATTTGTACCTCGAGTCGGCCCTCGTTTAAGTCATCCATCTATTTGAGCCTCAAGACGGGCCTCGTTTGACTCACCCATTTCATTTGTGCTTTGAGTCGGCCCTCATTTGGCTCACCCATATTATTTATGCCTCGAGTCAGGCCTCGTTTGACTCAACCATATCATTTGCTCCTCGAGTCGGGCCTCGTTTGACTTAACCATATGTTTGTGCCTCGAGTTGGGCCTTAATTGACTTACCCATATCATTTGCGGTTTGAGTCAGGCCTCATTTGAGTCACCCATCTATTTACGTCTCGTGTTGGGCCTTGTTTGACTCACCCACATCATTTGCGCTTCGAGTCGAGCCTCCTTTGCTCACGCATATAATTTACGCCTCGAGTTGGACCTCATTTGACTCAACCATATCATTCGCTCCTCGAGTCGGGCCTTGTTTGACTTACCCATATGTTTGCACACTGAGTCGGGCCTCGTTTAACTCAACCATATCATTTGCGCCTTGACTCGGGACTCGTTTGACTCACCCATGTGTTCACGCCTCGAGTCAGACCTAGTTTGAGTCACCTATCTGTTTGAGCCTCGAGACAGGCCTCTTTTGACTCACCCATATCATTTGCGCTTTGAGTCGGGCCTCGTTTGACTCACCCATATCATTTGTGACTCGAGTTAGGCCTTGTTTTACTCAACCATATTATTTGTGCCTCGACTCAGGACTCGTTTGACTCTTCCATATGTTTGCGCCTCAAGTCGGGCCTCGTTTGACTCACCTATTTGTTTGTGCCTCGAGTCGGGCCTCGTTTGACACAACCATATCACTTATGCCTTGAGTCAAGCCTCGTTTGACTCAACCATATCATTTGCGCCTTGACTCGGGACTCGTTTGACTCACCAATGTGTTCGCACCTCAAGTTGGGCCTAGTTTGAGTCAACCATTTGTTTGAGCCTCGAGACGGGCCTCTTTTGACTCACCCATATCATTTACGCTTTGAGTCAGCCCTCATTTGACTCACCCATATCATTTGTGCTTCAAGTCAAGCCTCGTTTAACTCAACCATATCATTTGTGCCTTAACTCAGAACTCGTTTGACTCACCCATGTGTTTGTGCCTTGAGTCAGGCCTCGTTTGAGTCACCGATCTATTTGAACCTTAAGACGGGCCTCGTTTGACTTACCCATATCATTTGTGCTTTGAGTCGGGCCTCGTTTGACTCACCCATATTATTTGTGCCTCGAGTCGGCCTCGTTTGACTCAACCATGTCATTTACTCCTTGAGTTGGGCCTCATTTGACTTACCCATATGTTTGCACCTCGAGTCGAGCCTCGTTTGACTCAACCATATCATTTGTGCCTCGAGTTGAGCCTTGTTTGACTCAACTATATCATTTGCACCTCGAGTCAGCCTTCGTTTGACTTACCCATATGTTTGCACCTTGAGTCGGGATCTTTTGTCTCACCCATATCATTTTTGCCTCAGTCAGGCCTCGTTTGACTCGCCGTTATCATTTGTGCCTCGAGTCGGGCCACGTTTGACTCAACCATATGTTTGTGCCTCGAGTCAGGCCTTAATTGACTTACCCATATCATTTGCGCTTCAAGTCGGGCCTCGTTTGACTTACCCATATAATTTATGCCTCGAGTTGGGCCTCGTTTGACTCAACCATATCATTTGTGCCTCGACTCGGGACTCGTTTGACTCAACCATATCATTTGCGCCTAGACTCGGGAATCATTTGGCTCATTCATGTGTTCACGCCTCGAGTTGGGCCTCGTTTGACTCACCCACATCATTTGTGCTTTGAGTCAAGACTCATTTGACTCACCCATATAATTTACGCCTTGAGTTGGGCCTCATTTGACTCAACCATATATTTGTGCCTCGACTCGGGATTCGTTTGACTCACCTATGTGTTCGTGCCTCGAGTCAGGCCTTATTTGAGTCGCCCATCTGTTTGGGCCTCGAGATGGGCCTCTTTTGACTCGCCCATATCATTTGCGCTTTAAGTCGGGCCTCTTTGACTCACCCATATCATTTGTGACTTGAGTTGGGCTTCATTTGACTCAACCATATTATTTGCGCCTCGACTCGGGACTCATTTGACTCTTTCATTTATTTGTGCCTCAAGTCGGGCCTCGTTTGACTTACCCATATGTTTGTGCCTCAAGTCAGGCCTCGTTTGGCTCACTCTTATCATTTGTACCTCAAGTCGGGCCTCGTTTGACTCAGCCATATCATTTGTGCTTCGAGTCGGGCCTTGTTTAACTCAACCATATTTTTGTACCTCAAGTCAGGCCTCGTTCGACTCACCCATATCATTTACGCCTCGAGTTGGGCCTTGTTTGACTCAACCATATCATTTGCACCTCGAGTTGGCTCTCGTTTGACTTACCCATATGTTTGCACCTCGAGTCAGGCATCGTTTGACTAAACCATATCATTTGTGCCTCGTGTCGGGCCTCATTTGACTCACCCATATCATTTGCACCTCAAGTTAGGCCTTGTTTGACTCACACATATAATTTGTGCCTTGAGTCGGTCCTCGTTTGACTCACCCATATGTTTGCGCCTCAAGGTGGGCCTCATTTGACTCACCCATATCACTTGTGCCTTGTGTTAGGCCTTGTTTGACTCAACTATATCATTTGTACCTCGACTCGGGACTCGTTTGACTCTCCCATATGTTTGTGCCTCGAGTCGGGCATCGTTTGACTTACCCATATGGTTGCCTCGAGTCAAACCTCATTTGACTCAACTAAATATTTGCGCCTCGAGTCGGGCCTCGTTTCATGCACCTATATCATTTGTGCTTTGAGTCGGT
Organism: Dicorynia guianensis; assembly: GCA_037013595.1. Lineage (NCBI taxonomy): Eukaryota > Viridiplantae > Streptophyta > Magnoliopsida > Fabales > Fabaceae > Dicorynia > Dicorynia guianensis. The sequence continues at coordinate 12,054,541 of JASUAB010000015.1, forward strand.
CCTCGTGTGAGGCACCATATCATTTGTGTCTCGGGTTGGGCCTCGTTTGACTCAACTGTATCATATGCGCCTCGATTTAGGACTCGTTTGACTCTCTCATATGTTTGTGCCTCGAGTCGACCCTTGTTTGACTCAACCATATCATTTGCGCCTTAGGTTGGGCCTTGTTTGACTCACCCATATCATTTGTGCCTCGAGTTGGGCCTCCTTTGACTCACCCATATATTTGCGCCTTGAGTTGTGCCTCATTTGAGTCACCTAAATCATTTGCGTCTCGAGTTGGTCCTCGTTTGACTCACCCTTATCATCTATGCCTTAGGTCAGGCCTCATTTGACTCAACCATATGTTTGAGTCAGGCCTCATTTGACTTACCCATATCATTTGTGCCTTGAGTCGGGCCTCGTTTGACTTAACCACATCATTTGCTACTCAAGCTTCGTTTGACTGACCCATATGTTTGCACCTCGAGTCGGGCCTCGTTTGACTCACCCATATCATTTGTGCCTCGAGTTAGGCCTCGTTTGACTCAACCATATCATTTGCGTCTCGAGTCAGGCCTTATTTGACTCACCCATATCATTTGCACCTTGACACAGGCCTCATTTGACTCACCATATCATTTGCACCTCAAGAAGGGCCTCTCTTGACCCAACCATATCATTTGTGCCTCGAGTCGGGCCTCATTTGACTCACCCATATCATTTACACCTCGAGTTAGGTCTTGTTTGACTTACCCATATCATTTGCGACTTGAGTCGGTCCTCGTTTGACTCACTCATATGTTTGCACACTGAGTCGAGCCTCGTTTGACTCAACCATATCATTTGCGCCATGAGTTAGTCCTTGTTTGACTCAACCATATCATTTTTGCCTTGAGTTGGTCCTCGTTTAACTCACCCTTGTGTTTGCATCTCGCATCGGGCCTCATTTGACTCACCGATCTATTTGCTCCTTGAGTCGGGCCTCATTTGGCTCACCCACATCATTTGCGTTTTGAGTCAGGCCTTATTTGTCTCACCCATATAATTTACACCTCGAGTTGGGCCTGGTTTGACTCAACCATTTCATTTGCGCCTTGACTCGAGACTTCTTTGACTCACCCATATCATTTGCGCTTTGAGGCTAGCCTCGTTTGACTCACCCATATCATTTGTGCCTTGAGTTGGGCCTCGTTTGACTCAACCATATCATTTGTGCCTCGACTCAGAACTCATTTGGCTCACTCATATTATTTGTGTCTTGAGTTGGGCCTCATTTGACTCAACCATATCATTTGTGCCCCGACTCGGAACTCTTTTGACTCTCCCATATGTTTGTGCCTCGAGTCGGGCCTTATTTGACTCACCCATATCATTTGTGGCTTGAGTCGAGCCTTGTTTGACTTAATCATATCATTTGTCCCACGAGTCAGGCCTCGTTTGACACAAACAAATCATTTGCCCCTCGAGTCGGGCCTCATTTGACTCAACCATATCATGTGTGTCTCGAGTTGGGCCTCTCTTGACTAAACCATATCATTCACACCTCGAGTCAAGCCTCGTTTAACTCACCCATATCATTTGCACCTTGAGTCAGGCGTCGTTTGACTCACCCATATAATTTTTGCCTCGAGGTGGGCATCGTTTGACTTATTCATATGTTTGAGCCTCGAGTCAGGCCTCGTTTGACTTGCCCATATGTTTGCACCTTGAGTCGAGCCTCGTTCGACTCACCCATATCATTTGCACCTCGGGTTGGAACTCGTTTTACTCAACCATAACATTTACACCTCGAGTTGGCCCTCGTTTGACTTACCTATATGTTTGCACCTCCAGTCGAGCAATGTTTTGCTCACCCATATCATTTGTGCCTCGAGTCAGGCCTCGTTTGATTCAACCATACCATTTGTGCCTCAGTCAAGCCTCTTTTGACTCACCCATATCATTTGCACCTCGAGTCAGGCCTCGTTAGACTCACCCTTATCATTTCTACCTTGAGTCAGGCCCCGTTTGACTCAACCATATCATTTGCACCTCGAGTTGGGCCTTGTTTGACTCACCCATATGTTTGCGCCTCGAGTTAGGCCTTGTTTGACTCACCCATATCATTTGCGCCTTGAGTTGGGCCTCGTTTGACTCAACCATATCATTTACACCTCGAGTCGGGCCTCGTTTGACTCAACCACATCATTTGTGCCTCGAGTCAGGCCTCGCTTGACTCACTGATATCATTTTCGCCTCAAGTCAGGCCTCATTTAACTCAACCATATAATTTGCGCCTCGAGTCGGGCTTCATTTGACTCACCCATATGTTTGCACCTCGAGTTGGGCCTAGTTTGACTCACCTATTTATTTATGTCTCGAGTCGAGCCTCGTTTGACACAACCATATCATTTGTGCCTCGAGTCAGGCCTCGTTTGACTAAAGCATATCATTTGCACCTCGAGTTGGTCGTCATTTGACTCACCCATATGTTGGCGCCTCGAGTCGGGCCTCGTTTGAGTCACCTATATGTCTGCGCCTCAGGATGTGCCTTGTTTGACTCAACCACAGAATTTGCACCTCAAGTTGGGCCTCATTTGACTCACCCATGTGTTTGCACGTCAAGTCAGGCCTTGTTTGACTCAACCATATCATTTGCGCCTTGAGTCAAGGCTCGTTTAACTCAACCATATCATTTACGCCTCGAGTCAGGCCTCGTTTGACTCAACCATATCATTTGTGCCTCGAGTCGGGCCTCGTTTGACTCAACCATATCATTTGCGCCTAGAGTTAGGCCTTGTTTGACTCAACCATATCATTTGTGCCTCGAGTCAGGCCATGTTTGACTCACCCATACCATTTGCGCATCAAGTTAGGCCTCATTTGACTCATCCATATCATTTGTATCTCGAGTTAGTCCTTGTTTGACTCACCCATATCATTGTGCCCCGAGTCAAGCCTCATTTGACTTAACTATATCATTTGTGCCTCGAGTCAGGCCTTGTTTGACTCAACCATATCATTTGCGCCTCGGGTCGGGCCTCTCTTGACTAAACCATATCATTTGCACCTCGAGTCGAGCCTCGCTGGAATCCCCCATATCATTTGCGCCTCGAGTCTAGCCTTGTTTGACTAACCCATATAATTTGTGCGTCGAGGTGGGCATCGTTTGACTTATCCATATCTTTGTGCCTTGAGTTAGGCCTTGTTTGACTTGCCAATATGTTTGCGCCTCGAGTCGAACCTCGTTTGACTCATCCATATCATTTGCACCTCGAGTTGAGCCTCATTTGACTCAATCATATCATTTACACCTCAAGTTAGCCCTCGTTTGACTTACCCATAAGTTTCCACCTCCAGTTGATCCTTGTTTCGCTCACCCATATCATTTGTGCCACAACTCAGGCCTCATTTGACTCAACCATACCATTTGTGTCTCAGCCGAGCCTCTTTTGACTCAACTATTTTAGTTGTGCCCCGAGTCAGGCCTTGTTTGACTCACCCATATCATTTGCACCTTGAGTCGGGCCTCGTTAGACTTACCCTTATCATTTGCACCTCGAGTCGGGCCTCGTTTGACTTAACTATATCATTTGCACCTCGAGTTGGGCCTCGTTTGACTCACCCATATGTTTGCCCCTCGAGTCGGGCCTTGTTTGACTCACACATATTATTTGTGCCTCGAGTTGGGCTTCGTTTGAGTCAACCATATCATTTACACCCCGAGTCAGGCCTCGTTTGACTCAACCATATCATTTGTGCCTTGAGTCAGGCCTCGCTTGACTCACCGATATCATTTGCGCCTCAAGTCGGACCTCATTGGACTTAACCATATAATTTGTGTCTTGAGTCGGGCCTCGTTTGACTCACCCATATGTTTGCACCTCGAGTCAGGCCTCATTTGACTCACCTATTTGTTTGTGCCTCAAGTCATGCCTTGTTTGGCATAACCGTATCATTTGTGCCTCGAGTCAGGCCTCGTTTGACTTAACTATGTCATTTGCGCATCGAGTCAGGCCCTGGTTAGCTCAACTATATCATTTGCGCCTCAAGTCGGGCCTCATTTGACTCAATCATATCACTTGCACCTCGAGTCGGGCCTTGTTTGACTCACTATATGTTTGCGCCTCGAGTCGCGCCTTGTTTGCCTCACCCATATGTTTGTACCTCGAGTCGGGCCTCGTTTGACTCACCCATATCATTTGTGCCTCGAGTCAGGCCTTGTTTGACTCAACCATATCATTTGCGCCTCGAGTCAGGCCTCTCTTGACTAAACCATATCATTTGCACCTCGAGTCGAGCCTCGTTGGACTTCCCCATATCATTTGCGCCTCGAGTCTAGCCTTGTTTGACTAACCCATATGATTTGTGCATCTAGGTGGGCATTGTTTGACTTATCCATATCTTTGTGCCCTGAGTCAGGCCTCGTTTGACTCGCCCATATGTTTGTGCCTTGAGTCGAACCTCGTTTGACTCACCCATATCATTTGCACCTCGAGTTGGGCCTCGTTTGACTCAATCATATCATTTACACCTCAAGTTAGCCCTCGTTTGACTTACCCATATGTTTCCACCTCTAGTTGATCCTCGTTTCGCTCACCGATATCATTTGTGCCATAAGTCAGGCCTCATTTGACTCAACCATACCATTTGTGCCTCAGTCGGGCCTCTTTTGACTCAACTATTTTAGTTGTGCCCCGAGTCAAGCCTTGTTTGACTCACCCATATCATTTGCACCTCAAGTCGGGCCTCGTTAGACTCACCCTTATCATTTGCACCTCGAGTTGGGCATCGTTTGACTTAACCATATCATTTGCACCTCGAGTTGGGCCTCGTTTGACTCACCCATAAGTTTGCCCCTCGAGTCGGGCCTTGTTTGACTTACACATATTATTTGCGCCTCGAGTTGGGCTTCGTTTAAGTCAACCATATCATTTACACCCCGAGTCGGCCTCGTTTGACTCAACCATATCATTTGTGCCTTGAGTCAGACCTCGCTTGACTCACTGATATCATTTGCGCCTCAAGTCGGGCCTCATTGGACTCAACCATATAATTTGTGTCTTGAGTCAGGCCTCGTTTGACTCACCCATATGTTTACAACTCGAGTCAGGCCTCATTTGACTCACCTATTTGTTTGTGCCTCGAGTCAGGCCTTGTTTGGCATAACCATATCATTTGTGCCTTGAGTCAGGCCTCGTTTGACTTAACTATATCATTTGCGCCTCGAGTTAGGCGCTGGTTAGCTCAACTATATCATTTGTGCCTCGAGTCGGGCCTCATTTGACTCAATCATATCACTTGCACCTCGAGTCGGGCCTTCTTTGACTCACCATATGTTTGCGCCTCGAGTCGCACCTTGTTTGCCTCACCCATATGTTTATACCTCAAGTCGGGCCTCGTTTGACTCACCCATATCATTTATGCCTCGAGTCAGGCCTCGTTTGACTCAACCATGTCATTTGCACCTCGAGTCAGGCCTCTCTTGACTAAACCATATCATTTGCACCTCGAGTCGAGCCTCGTTGGACTCCGCCATATCATTTGCGCCTCGAGTCTAGCCTTGTTTGACTAACCCATATAATTTGTGCGTCGAGGTGGGCATCGTTTGACTTATCCATATCTTTGTGCCTTGAATCAGGCCTCGTTTGGCTCACCCATATGTTTGCACCTCGAGTCGAACCTTGTTTGACTCTCCCATATTATTTGCACCTCGAGTTGGGCCTCGTTTGACTCAATCATATCATTTACACCTCAAGTTAGCCCTCGTTTGACTTACCCATATGTTTCCACCTCCAGTTAATCCTCGTTTCGTTCACCCATATCATTTGTCCCATAACTCAGGCCTCATTTGACTCAACCATACCATTTGTGCCTTAGTCGGGCCTCTTTTGACTCAACTATTTTAGTTGTGCCCCGAGTCAGGCCTTGTTTGACTCACCCATATCATTTGCACCTCGAGTCGGGCCTTGTTAGACACACCCTTATCATTTGTACCTCGAGTCGGGCCTCGTTTGACTTAACCATATCATTTGCACCTCGAGTTGGGCCTCGTTCGACTCACCCATATGTTTGGCCCTCGAGTCGGGCCTTGTTTGACTCACACATATTATTTGCGCCTCGAGTTGGTCTTCATTTGAATCAACCATAACATTTACACCTCGAGTCGGGCCTCGTTTGACTCAACCATATCATTTGTGCCTTGAGTTAGGCCTCACTTGACTCACCGATATCATTTGTGCCTCGAGTCGGGCCTCATCGGACTCAACCATATAATTTGTGTCTTGAGTCGGGCCTCGTTTGACTCACCCATATGTTTGCACCTCAAGTCAGGCCTCGTTTGACTCACCTATTTGTTTGTGCCTCGAGTCAGGCCTTGTTTGGCATAACCATATCATTTGTGCCTCGAGTCAGGCCTCGTTTGACTTAACTATATCATTTGCGCCTCGAGTCAGGCCCTGGTTAGCTCAACCATATCATTTGTGCCTCGAGTCGGGCCTCATTTGACTCAATCATATCACTTGCACCTCGAGTCAGGCCTTGTTTGACTAACCATATGTTTGCGCCTCGAGTCACGCCTTGTTTGCCTCACCCATATGTTTGTACCTCGAGTCGGGCCTCGTTTGACTCACCCATATCATTTGTGCCTCGTGTCTGGCCTCGTTTGACTCAACCATATCATTTGCACCTCGAGTCAGGCCTCTCTTGACTAAACCATATCATTTGCACCTCGAGTCGAGCCTCGTTGGACTTCCCCATATCATTTGCGCCTCGAGTCTAGCCTTGTTTGACTAACCCATATGATTTGTGCATCTAGGTGGGCATCGTTTGACTTATCCATATCTTTGTGCCCTGAGTCAGGCCTCGTTTGACTCGCCCATATGTTTGTGCCTTGAGTCGAACCTTGTTGGACTCACCCATATCATTTGCACCTCGAGTTGGGCCTCGTTTAACTCAATCATATCATTTACACCTCAAGTTAGCCCTCGTTTGACTTACCCATATGTTTCCACCTCCAGTCGATCCTCGTTTCGCTCACCCATATAGTTTGTGCCACAAGACAGGCCTCATTTGACTCAACCATACCATTTGTGCCTTAGTCGGGCCTCTTTTGACTTAACTATTTCAGTTGTGCCCTGAGTCAGGCCTTGTTTGACTCACCCATATCATTTGCACCTCGAGTCGGGCCTTGTTAGACTCACCCTTATCATTTGTACCTCGAATCGGGCCTCGTTTGACTTAACCATATCATTTGCACCTCGAGTTGGGCCTTGTTTGACTCACCCATATGTTTGCCCCTCGAGTCGGGCCTTGTTTGACTCACACATATTATTTTCGCCTCGAGTTGGGCTTCGTTTGAGTCAACCATAACATTTACACCCCGAGTCAGGCCTCGTTTGACTCAACCATATTATTTGTGCCTTGAGTCAGGCCTCGCTTGACTCACCGATATCATTTGCGCCTCGAGTCGGGCCTCATTGGACTCAACCATATAATTTGTGTCTTGAGTCGGGCCTCGTTTGACTCACCCATATGTTTGCACCTCGAGTCAGGCCTCATTTGACTCACCTATTTGTTTGTGCCTCGAGTCAGTCCTTGTTTGGCATAACCATATCATTTGTGCCTCGAGTCAGGCCTCATTTGACTTAACTATATCATTTGCACCTCGAGTCAGGCCCTGGTTAGCTCAACTATATCATTTGCGCCTTGAGTCAGGCCTCATTTGACTCAATCATATCACTTGTACCTCGAGTCGGGCCTTGTTTGACTCACCATATGTTTGCGCCTCGAGTCGCACCTTGTTTGCCTCACCCATATGTTTGTACCTCGAGTCGGGCCTCGTTTGACTAACCCATATCATTTGTGCCTTGTGTCAGGCCTCGTTTGACTCAACCATATCATTTGCGCCTCGAGTCAGGCCTCTCTTGACTAAACCATATCATTTGCGCCTCGAGTCTAGCCTTGTTTGACTAACCCATATAATTTGTGCGTCGAGGTGGGCATCGTTTGACTTATCCATATCTTTGTGCCTTGAGTCAGGCCTCATTTGACTCGTCATATGTTTGTGCCTCGAGTCGAACCTCGTTTGACTCACCCATATCATTTGCACCTCGAGTTGGGCCTCGTTTAACTCAATCATATCATTTACACCTCAAGTTAGCCCTCGTTTGACTAACCCATATGTTTCCACCTCCAGTTGATCCTCGTTTCGCTCACCCATATCGTTTGTGCCACAAGACAGGCCTCATTTGACTCAACCATACCATTTGTGCCTCAGTCAGGCCTCTTTTGACTCAACTATTTCAGTTGTGCCCCGAGTCAGGCCTTGTTTGACTCACCCATATCATTTGCACCTTGAGTCGGGCCTCGTTAGACTCACCCTTATCATTTGCACCTCGAGTCGGGCCTTGTTTGACTTAACCATATCATTTGCACCTCGAGTTAGGCCTCGTTTGACTCACCCATATGTTTGCCCCTCGAGTCGGGCCTTGTTTGACTCACACATATTATTTGCGCCTCGAGTTGGGCTTCGTTTGAGTCAACCATATCATTTACACCCCGAGTCGGGCCTCGATTGACTCAACCATATCATTTGTGCCTTGTGTCAGGCCTCGCTTGACTCACCGATATCATTTGCGCCTTGAGTCGGGCCTCATTGGACTCAACCATATAATTTGTGTCTTGAGTTGGTCCTCGTTTGACTCACCCATATGTTTGCACCTCGAGTCAGGCCTCATTTAACTCACCTATTTGTTTGTGCCCCTAGTCATCCTTGTTTGGCATAACCATATCATTTGCACCTCGAGTCGGGCCTCGTTTGACTTAACCATATCATTTGCACCTCGAGTTAGGCCTCGTTTGACTCACCCATATGTTTGCCCCTCGAGTCGGGCCTTGTTTGACTCACACATATTATTTGCGCCTTGAGTTGGGCTTCGTTTGAGTCAACCATATCATTTACACCCCGAGTCGGGCCTCGATTGACTCAACCATATCATTTGTGCCTTGTGTCAGGCCTCGCTTGACTCACCGATATCATTTGCGCCTTGAGTCGGGCCTCATTGGACTCAACCATATAATTTGTGTCTTGAGTTGGTCCTCGTTTGACTCACCCATATGTTTGCACCTCGAGTCAGGCCTCATTTAACTCACCTATTTGTTTGTGCCCCTAGTCATCCTTGTTTGGCATAACCATATCATTTGTGCCTCGAGTCAAGCCTTGTTTGACTTAACTATATCATTTGCGTCTCGAGTCAGGCCTTGGTTAGCTCAACTATATCATTTGCGCCTCGAGTCAGGCCTCATTTGACTCAATCATATCACTTGCACCTCGAGTCGGGCCTTGTTTGACTCACCATATGTTTGCGCCTCGAGTCGCACCTTGTTTTCCTCACCCATATGTTTGTACCTCGTGTTGGGCCTCGTTTGACTCACCCATATCATTTGTGTCTCAAGTCAGGCCTCGTTTGACTCAACATATCATTTACGCCTCGAGTCGGGCCTCTCTTGACTAAACCACATCATTTGCACCTCTAGTCGAGCCTCGTTTGACTCACCTATATGTATTGCGCACTGAGTCAGGCCTTATTTGACTCGCCCACATCATTTGTGCCTCGAGTGAGGCCTAGTTTGACTCACCCATATGTTTGCACCTCGAGTTGGGCCTCATTTAACTCACAGATATCATTTGTGCCTCGAGTCAGGCCTTGTTTAACTCAACCATATCATTTGCATCCAAGTCCTCGTTTGACTCAACCATATCATTTGGGCCTCGAGTCGAGCCTCATTTGACTCACAGATATAATTTGTGCCTCGAGTTAGGCCTCGTTTGACTCAACCATATCATTTGTGCCTCGAGACAAGCCTCGTTTGACTCAACCATATAATTTGGGCCTCGAGTTAGGCCTCGTTTGACTCAACCATATCATTTGTGCCTTGAGACAAGCCTCGTTTGACTCAACCATATCATTTGGGCCTCGAGTCAGGCCTCATTTGACTCAACCATATCATTTGCGCCTCGAGTCAAGCCTTGTTTGGCTCACCCATATGTTTGAGCCTCAAGCCAGGCCTTATTTGACTCGCCCATAAGTTTGTGCTTCGAGTCGGTCCATGTTTGACTCACCCTTATCATTTGCACCTCGAGTCAAGCCGCGTTTGACTCACCCATATCATTTGTGCCTCGAGTCGGGCCTCGTTTATCTCACCGATACCATTTGTGCATCGAGTTGGGCCGCGTTTGACTCAACCATATGATTTGCACCTCGAGTCACGCCCTGTTTGACTCAACCATATCATTTGCGCCTTGAGTCAGGCCTTGTTTGACTCAACCATATCATTTGTGCCTCGAGTTAAGCTTTGTTTGACTCAACCATATCATTTATGCCTCATGTCGAGCCTTGTTTGACTCAACCATATCATTTCTGTCTCGAGTCATGCTCGTTTGACTCAACCATATCATTTGCGCCTCGAGTTGGGCCTCATTTGACTCACCAATACCATTTATGCCTTAAGTTGGGCCTCGTTTGACTCAACCATATCATTTGTGCCTCGAGTCGGGTCTCATTTGACTCAACCATATCATTTGTGCCTCGAGTCTAACCTCATTTGACTTAACCATATCTTTTGCGCCTCAAGTCGGGCCTCGTTTGACTCACCGATACCATTTGTGCCTTGAGTCAGGCCTCGTTTAACTCAACCATATCATTTGTGCCTCGAGTCAGGCCTCATTTGACTTAACCATATCATTTGTGCCTCAATTAGGGCGACATTTGACTCAACCATATCATTTGTGCCTCGAGTTGGGACTCGTTTGACGCAACCATATCATTTGTGCCTCGGATCATGCCTCGTTTAACTTAACCCTATCATTTGCATCTTAAGTCAGGCCTCGTTTGACTAATCCATATCATTTGCGCCTCAAGTCGGGTCGTGTTTGACTCAACCATATCATTTGTGCCTCGAGTCAGGCCCCATTTGACTCAACCAAATCATTTGTGCCTCGTGTTGGCCCTCATATGACTCAACCATATCATTTTTGCCTTGAGTCATCCCTCGTTTGACTCAACCATATCATTTGCGCCTCGAGTTGGGCCTTGTTTGACTTATTGATACCATTTGTGCCTCGAGTCGGGCCTCATTTGACGCAATCATATCATTTGTGCCTCGGGTCATGCCTCGTTTAACTCAACCATATCATTTGTATCTTAAATCGGGCCTCGTTTGATTAAACCATATCATTTACGTCTCGAGTCTGGCCTTGTTAGACTCAACCATATCATTTGTGCCTCGAGTCAGGCCTCGTTTGACTCACCGATACCATTTGTGCCTTGAGTTGGGCCTCGTTTGACTCAACCATATCATTTGTGCCTCGGCTCATGCCTCGTTTAACTTAATCCTATGATTTGCGTCTTAAGTCAGGCCTCATTTAACTAAACCATATCTTCTGCGCCTCGAGTCGGGCCGTGTTTGACTCAACCATATCATTTGCGCCTCGAGTCAGGCCCCGTTTGACTCAACCAAATCATTTGTGCCTCGTGTCGGCCCTCGTATGACTCAACCATATCATTTTTGCCTCGAGTCATCCCTCATTTGACTCAACCATATCATTTGCGCCTCGAGTTGGGCCTTGTTTGACTCACCGATACCATTTGTACCTCGAGCCAGGCCTCGTTTGACTCAACTATATCATTTATGCCTTGAGTCAGGCCTTCTTTGACTTAACCATACATTTGTGCCTTGAGTCGGGCCTTATTTGTCTCAACCATATCATTTGCGCCTCGAGTCGGGCCTCGTTTGACGCAATCATATCTTTTTTGCCTCGGGTCATGCATCGTTTAACTCAACCATATCATTTGTGTCTTAAGTCGGGCCTTGTTTGACTAAACCATATCATTTACGCCTCGAGTTAGGCCTTGTTTGACTCAACCATATCATTTGCGCCTCGAGTTGGGCCTCGTTTAACTCACCGATACCATTTGTGCCTCGAGTCGGGCCTCGTTTAACACAACCATATCATTTGTGCCTCGAGCCGGGCCTCGTTTGACTCAACCATATCATATGCATGTCAAGTCAGGCCTTGTTTGACTCACCCATATGTTTGAACCTCGAGTCGGGCCTTATTTGACTCACCCATAAGTTTGCGCCTCGAGTCGGTGTTCGTTTGACTCACCCTTATCATTTGCACCTTGAGTCAACCCTCGTTTGTCCCACACATGTGTTTGCGCCTCGAGTTAGGCCTTGTTTAACTCACCCATATCATTTGTGCTTCAAGTCGGGCCTTGTTTGGCTCACCCATATTATTTGTGCCTCGAGTTGGGCCTTGTTTGACTCAACCATATCATTTGTGCCTCGAGTTAGTCCTCGATAGACTCAACCATATCATTTGTGCCTCCAGTCGGGCCACGTTTGACTCAGCCATATCATATGCGTGTCGAGTCAGGCCTTGTTTGACTCACCCATATGTTTGAACCTCGAGTCGGGTCTTAATTCACTCACCCATAAGTTTGCGCCTTGAGTCAGTTTTCGTTTGACTCACCCTTATCATTTGCACCTTGAGTCAAGCCACGTTTGACTCACCCATGTGTTTACACCTCAAGTCAGGCTAGTTTGACTCACCCATATCATTTGCACCTCGAGTTGGGCCAAGTTTGACTCAACCATATCATTTACGCCTTGAGTCGGGCATCGTTTGACTCACCGATACTATTTGTGCCTCGAGTTGAGCCTCGTTTGACTCAACCATATCATTTGTGCCTCAAGTCAGGCCTCGTTTGACTCAGCCATATCATTTACACCTCGAGTCGGGCCTTATTTACTCTCCCATATGTTTGCGCATCGAGTCGGGCCTCGTTTGACTCAACCATATTGTTTGTGCCTCGAGTCATGCCTCGTTTGACTCAACCATATCATTTGTGTCTTGAATCGGGCCTTATTTGACCCAACCATATCATTTGCGCCTCGAGTCGGGCCTCATTTGACTCACCGATACCATTTGTGCCTCGATTTAGGCCTCGTTTGACTCAACCATATCATTTGTGCCTCGAGTCAGTCCTCGTTTAACTCAACCATATCATTTGCGCCTCGAGTTAGGCCTCGTTTGACTCAACCATATTAATTGCGCCTCGAGTCGGGCCTTGTTTGACTCACCTATATGTTTGAGCCCGAGTCGGGCCTTATTTGACTCACCCATATGTTTGCGCCTCGAGTCGGTCTTCGTTTGACTCACCCTTATCATTTGCGCCTCGAGTCAACCCTCGTTTGTCCGACACATGTGTTTGCGCCTCGGGTTAGGCCTTGTTTAACTCACCCATATCATTTGGGCCTCGAGTCGGGCCATGTTTGGCTCACCCATATAATTTGCGTCACGAGTCGGGCCTTGTTTGACTCACCCATTTATTTGTGCCTCGAGTCGGACCTTGTTTGACTCACCCATGTCATATGCACCTCGAGTTAAGCATCGTTTGACTCAACCATGTGTTTGTGCCTCGAGTTAGGCCTTCTTTGACTCACCCATATCATTTGCACCTTGAGTCGGGCCTCGTTTGACTCACTGATACCATTTGTGCATCGAGTTGGGCCTCGTTTGACTTAACCATATGATTTGTGCCTCAAGTTAGGCCCCGTTTGACTCAACCATATCATTTGTGCCTTGAGTCAGACCTCATTTGACTCAACCATTTCATTTGTGCCTCGAGTCAGGCCTCGTTTGGCTGAACCATATTATTTACGCCTCGAGTCAGGCTTTGTTTGACTCACCCATTTATTTGTGCCTCGAGTTAGGCCTCATTTGACTCACCCATGCCATTTGCACCTCGAGTTAGGCCTCGTTTGACTCACCCATGTGTTTGCGCCTCGAGTTAGGCCTTGTTTGACTCACCCATATCATTTGCGCCTCGAGTCGGGCCTCGTTTGACTCATCGATACCATTTGTGCATCGAGTTGGGCCACATTTGACTCAACCATATGAATTGCGCCTCGAGTCAGGCCCCGTTTGACTCAACCATATCATTTGTGCCTCGAGTCGGGCCTTATTTGACTCAACCATATCATTTGTGCCTCGAGTCTGGCCTCATTTGGCTCAACCATATCACTTGCGCCTAGAGTCGGGCCTCGTTTGACTCAACCATATCATTTGCACCTCGAGTTAGGCCTTGTTTGACTCAACCATAACATTTGCGCCTCGTGTTAGGCCTCGTTTGACTCAACCATATCATTTCTGCCATGAGTCATCCCTTGTTTGACTCAACCATATCATTTGCGCCTCGAGTCAGGCCTCATTTGACTTAACCTTATCATTTGCGCTTCGAGTCGGGCCTCGTGTGACTCACTGATACTATTTGTGCCTCGAGTTGGGCCTCGTTTGACTCAATCATATCATTTGTGCCTCGAGTCAGGCCTCGTTTGACTCAACCATATCATTTTTGTCTTGAGTTGGGCCTTGTTTGACTTAGCCATATCATTTGTGCCTCGACTCAGGCCTCGTTTGACTCAACCATATCATTTGTGCCTCGAGTTAGACCTCATTTGACTCAACCATACATTTGCTTCTTGAGTCAGGCCTTGTTTGTCTCAACCATATCATTTGCGCCTCGAGTCGGGCCTTGTTTGACTCAACCATATCATTTGTGCCTCGAGTCGGGCCTCGTTTAACTCACCAATACCATTTATGCCTCGAGTTGGGCCTCGTTTGACTCAATCATATCATTTGTGCCTCGAGTCAGGTCTTGTTTGACTCAACCACATCATTTGCGCCTCGAGTTAGGCTTCATTTGACTCATCGATACCATTTGTGCATCGAGTTAGGCCTTGTTTCACTCAACCATATGATTTGTGCCTCGAGTCAGGCCCGGTTTGACTCAACCATATAATTTGTGCCTCAAGTCGGGCATCGTTTGACTTAACCATATCATTTGCGCCTTGAGTCGGGCCTCGTGTGACTCACTGATACTATTTGTGCCTCGAGTTAGGCCTCGTTTGACTCAACCAAATCATTTGTGCCTCGAGTCAGGCCTTGTTTGACTCAGCCATATCACTTACGCCTCGAGTCGGGCCTCGTTTGACTCAGCCATATCATTTGTGCCTCGAGTCAGGCCTCGTTTGACTCAACCATACATTAGCGCCTCGAGTCGGGCCTTGTTTGACTTAACCATATCATTTACGCCTCGAGTCGGGCCTCGTTGGACTCACCAATACCAATTGTACCTCGAGTTGAGCCTCGTTTGACTTAACCATATCATTTGTGCCTCGAGTCGGGCCTCGTTTGACTCAACCATATCATTTGCATCTCGAGTCAGGCCTCGTTTGAATCAACCATATCATTTGCGCCTCGAGTCGAGCCTTGTTTGACTCACTGATACCATTTATGCCTCGAGTTAGACCTCGTTTGACTCAACCATATCATTTGGGCCTCGAGTCAGGCCTCATTTGACTCAACCAAACATTTGCACCTCGAGTCAGGCCTCGTTTGACTCAACCATATCATTTTTGTCTTGAGTTGGGCCTTGTTTGACTTAGCCATATCATTTGTGCCTCGACTCAGGCCTTGTTTGACTCAACCATATCATTTGTGCCTCGAGTTAGACCTCATTTAACTCAACCATACATTTGCTTCTTGAGTCAGGCCTTGTTTGTCTCAACCATATCATTTGCGCCTCGAGTCGGGCCTTGTTTGACTCAACCATATCATTTGCGCCTCGAGTCGGGCCTCGTTTAACTCACCAATACCATTTATGCCTCGAGTTGGTCCTCGTTTGACTTAATCATATCATTTGTGCCTCGAGTTAGGTCTTTTTTGACTCAACCACATCATTTGCGCCTCGAGTTAGGCCTCATTTGACTCATCGATACCATTTGTGCATCGAGTTAGGCCTTGTTTGACTCAACCATATGATTTGTGCCTCGAGTCAGGCCTCGTTTGACTCAACCATATAATTTGCGCCTCGAGTCAGGCCTCGTTTGACTTAACCATATCATTTGCGCCTTGAGTCGGGCCTCGTGTGACACACTGATACTATTTGTGCCTCGAGTTAGGCCTCGTTTGACTCAACCAAATCATTTGTGCCTCGAGTCGGGCCTCATTTGACTCAGCCATATCATTTACGCCTCGAGTCGGGCCTCGTTTGACTCAGCCATATCATTTGTGCCTCGAGTCAGGCCTTGTTTGTCTCAACCATACATTAGCACCTCGAGTCGGGCCTTGTTTGTCTCAACCATATCATTTGCGCCTCGAGTCGGGCCTTGTTTGACTTAACCATATCATTTATGCCTCGAGTCGGGCCTTGTTGGACTCACCAATACTAATTGTACCTCAAGTTGGGCCTAGTTTGACTTAACCATATGATTTGCGCCTCGAGTCGGGCCTCGTTTGACTCAACCATATCATTTGCACCTCGAGTCAGGCCTCGTTTGACTCAACCATATCATTTGCGCCTCGAGTCGAGCCTCGTTTGACTCACTGATACCATTTGTGCCTTGAGTTGGACCTTGTTTGACTCAACCATATCATTTGGGCCTCGAGTCAGGCCTCATTTGACTCAACCAAACATTTGCGCCTCGAGTCGGGCCTCGTTTGACTCAACCATATCATTTTTGTCTTGAGTTGGGCCTTGTTTGACTTCGCCATATCATTTGTGCCTCGACTCAGGCCTCGTTTGACTCAACCATATCATTTGTGCCTCGAGTTAGACCTCATTTGACTCAACCATACATTTGCTTCTCGAGTCAGGCCTTGTTTGTCTCAACCATATCATTTGCGCCTCGAGTCGGGCCTTGTTTGACTCAACAATATCATTTGCGCCTCGAGTCGGGCCTCGTTTAACTCACCAATACCATTTATGCCTCGAGTTGGGCCTCGTTTGACTCAATCATATCATTTGTGCCTCGAGTCAGGTCTTGTTTGACTCAACCACATCATTTGCACCTCAAGTTAGGCCTCATTTGACTCATCGATACCATTTGTGCATCGAGTTAGGCCTTGTTTGACTCAACCATATGATTTGGGCCTCGAGTCAGGCCTCGTTTGACTCAACCATATAATTTGCGCCTCGAGTCGGGCCTCGTTTGACTTAACCATATCATTTGCGCCTTGAGTCGGGCCTCGTGTGACTCACTGATACTATTTGTGCCTCGAGTTAGGCCTCGTTTGACTCAACCAAATCATTTGTGCCTCGAGTCAGGCCTTGTTTGACTCAGCCATATCATTTACGCCTGAAGTCGGGCCTCGTTTGACTCAGCCATATCATTTGTGCCTCGAGTCAGGCCTCGTTTGACTCAACCATACATTAGCGCCTCGAGTCGGGCCTTGTTTGTCTCAACCATATCATTTGCGCCTCGAGTCGGGCCTTGTTTGACTCAACCATATCATTTACGCCTCGAGTCGGGCCTCGTTGGACTCACCAATACCAATTGTGCCTCGAGTTGGGCCTCGTTTGACTTAACCATATCATTTGCGCCTCGAGTCGGGCCTCGTTTGACTCAACCATATCATTTGCACCTCGAGTCAGGCCTCGTTTGACTCAACCATATCATTTGCGCCTCAAGTCGAGCCTCGTTTGACTCACTGATACCATTTGTGCCTCGAGTTGGACCTCGTTTGACTCAACCATATTATTTGCGCCTCGAGTCAGGCCTCATTTGACTCAACCAAACATTTGCGCCTCGAGTCGGGCCTCGTTTGACTCAACCATATCATTTTTACCTCGAGTCATCCCTTGTTGAACCCAACCATATCATTTGCGCCTCGAGTCAGGCCTCGTGTCACTCACCATACTATTTGTTCCTCGAGTTGGGAATCGTTTGACTCAACCACATCATTTGTGCCTCAAGTCGGGCCTTGTTTGACTCAGCCATATCATTTGCGCATCGAGTCGAGCCTCGTTTGACTCAACCATACATTTGCATCTCAAGTCGGGCCTTGTTTGTCTCAACCATATCATTTGTGCCTCGAGTCAGGCCTCGTTTGACTCACCAATACCATTTGTGCCTTGAGTTGGGCCTCGTTTGACTCAATCATATCATTTGTGCCTCGAGTCAGGCCTTGTTTGACTCAACCATATCATTTGCGCCTCGAGTCGGGCCTCGTTTAACCCACAGATAACATTTATGCCTCGAGTTAAGCCTCGTTTGACTCAACCATATCATTTGTGCCTCGAGACAGGCCTCGTTTGACTCAACCATATCATTTACACCTCGAGTCGGGCCTCGTTTGACTCAACCATATCATTTGCGCCTTGAGTCAAATCTTGTTTGACTCACCCATTTGTTTGAGCCTCGAGTCAGTCTTCGTTTGACTCACCCTTATCATTTGCACCTCGAGTCAAGCTACATTTGACTCACCAATGTGTTTACGCCTCGAGTCTGGCCTAGTTTGACTTACCGATATCATTTGCGCCTCAAATCGGGCCAAGTTGGACTCAACCATATCATTTACGCCATGAGTCAGGCCTCGTTTGACCCACCGATACCATTTGCGCCTCGAGTTGATCCTCGTTTGACTCAACCATATCATTTGTGCCTCAAGTCAAGACTCGTTTGACACAACCATATCATTTGCGCCTAGAGTTAGGCCTCGTTCCACTCAGCCATATCATTTGCGCCTCGGGTCGAGCCCTATTTTACTCTCCCATATGTTTGCGCATCAAACCGGGCATTGTTTGATTGAGCCATATCATTTGTGCCTTGAGTCATGCCTCGTTTGACTCAACCATATCATTTGTGCCTTAAGTCGGGCCTCGTTTGACTCAACCATATCATTTGCGCCTCGAGTCAGGCCTCGATCTACTCACCGATACCATTTGTGCCTCGAGTTAAGCCTCGTTTAACTCAACCATATCATTTGTGCATCGAGTTAGGCCTCGTTTCACTCAACCATATGATTTACGCTTCGAGTCAAGCTCCGTTTCACTCAACCATATCATTTGCGCCTCGAGTCAGGCCTCGTTTGACTCAACCATATCATTTGCACCTCGAGTTAGGCCTTATTTGACTCAACCATATCATTTGTGCCTCGAGTCAGGCCTCATTTGGCTCAACCATATCACTTGCGCCTCGAGTCAGGCCTCGTTTGACTCAACCATATCATTTGTGCCTTGAGTCAGGCCTCGTTTGGCTCAACCACATCACTTGCACCTCGAGTCGAGCCTCGTTTGACTCAACCATATCATTTGCACCTTGAGTCAGGCCTTATTTGACTCAACCATATCATTTGTGCCTTGAGTCAAGCCTCATTTGGCTCAACCATATCACTTGTGCCTTGAGTCAGGCCTCGTTTCACTCAACCATATCATTTGTGCCTCGAGTCAGGCCTCGTTGGCTCAACCATATCACTTGCGCCTCGAGTCGGGCCTCGTTTGACTCAACCATATCATTTGCGCCTCGAGTTAGGCCTTATTTGACTCAACCATATCATTTGTGCCTCGAGTTAGGCCTTGTTTGGCTCAACCATATCACTTGCGCCTTGAGTCAGGCCTCATTTGACTCAACCATATCATTTGTGCCTTGAGTCAGGCCTCATTTGGCTCAGCCATATCATTTGTGCCTCGAGTCGGGCCTCGTTTTGCTCAACCATATCACTTGTGCCTCGAGTCGGGCCTTGTTTGACTCAACCACATCATTTGTAGCTCGAGTTAGGCCTTGTTTGACTCAACCATATCATTTGCGCCTCATGTTAGGCCTCGTTTGGCTCAACCATATCATTTGCACCTTGTGTTAGGCCTCGTTTGGCTCAGCCATATCATTTGTGCCTCGAGTTGGGCCTCATTTGGCTCAACCATATCACTTGTGCCTCGAGTCGGGCCTTGTTTCACTCAACCATATCATTTGTACCTCGTGTTAGGCCTCGTTTGACTCAACCATATCATTTGCCCCTCGAGTCGGGCCTCGTTTCACTCAACCATATTAATTGCGCCTCGAGTCGGGCCTCATTTGACTTAACCATATCATTTGCACCTAAAGTCGAGCATCGTGTAACTCACAGATACTGTTTGTGCCTTGAGTTAGGCCTCGTTTGACTTAACCATCTCATTTGTGCCTCGAGTCGGGCCTGGTTTGGCTCAGCCATATCATTTATGCTTCGAGTCAGGCCTCGTTTGACTCAACCATATCATTTGAGCCTCGAGTCAGGCCTCGTTTGACTCAACCATACATTTGCGCCTCGAGTCGGGCCTGATTTATCTCAACCATATCATTTGCGCCTCGAGTTAAGCCTTGTTTGACTTAACCATATCATTTACGCCTTGAGTCGGGCCTTGTTTGAGTCATCAATACCAATTGTGCCTCGAGTTGGACCTCGTTTGACTCAACGATATCATTTGCGCCATGAGTTGGGCCTCGTTTGACTTAACCATATCATTTGCACCTCGAGTCGGGCCTCATTTGACTCAACCATATCATTTGCACCTCGAGTCAGGCCTCGTTTGACTCAACCATATCATTTGCGCCTCGAGTCGAGCCTCGTTTGACTCACGAATACCATTTGTGCCTCTAGTTGGACCTCATTTGACTCAACCATATAATTTGGGCCTCGAGTCAGGCCTCGTTTGACTCAACCAAACATTTGAGCCTCGAGTCGGGCCTCGTTTGACTCAGCCATATCATTTTTGCCTCGAGTCATCCCTTGTTTGACTCAACCATATCATTTGCGCCTCGAGTCGGGCCTCGTTTGGCTCAACCATATCACTTGCGCCTCGAGTTGGGCCTCGTTTGACTCAACCATATCATTTGCACCTTGAGTCAGGCCTTATTTAACTCAACCATATCACTTGCGCCTCGAGTCAGGCCTCGTTTGACTCAACCATATCATTTGCACCTTGAGTCAGGCCTTATTTAACTCAACCATATCACTTGCGCCTCGAGTCAGGCCTCGTTTGACTCAACCATATCATTTGTGCCTTGAGTCAGGCCTTGTTGGCTCAACCATATCACTTGTGCCTCGAGTCGGGCCTCGTTTGACTCAACCATATCATTTGCACCTCGAGTTAGGCCTTATTTGACTCAACCATATCATTTGTGCCTCGAGTCAGGCCTTGTTTGGCTCAACCATATCACTTGCGCCTCGAGTCAGGCCTCGTTTGACTCAACCATATCATTTGTGCCTCGAGTCAGACCTCGTTTGGCTCAGCCATATCATTTGTGCCTCGAGTCGGGCCTCGTTTGGCTCAACCATATCACTTGTGCCTCGAGTCGGGCCTTGTTTGACTCAACCACATCATTTGTACCTCGAGTTTAGGCCTTGTTTGACTCAACCATATCATTTGTGCCTCGTGTTAGGCCTCGTTTGACTCAACCATATAATTTGCGCCTCGTGTTAGGCCTTGTTTGGCTCAGCCATATCATTTGTACCTCGAGTCGGGCCTCATTTGGCTCAACCATATCACTTGTGCCTCGAGTCGGGCCTTGTTTCACTCAACCATATCATTTATACCTCGTGTTTAGCCTCGTTTGACTCAACCATATCATTTGCCCCTCGAGTAGGGCCTCATTTGACTCAACCATATCAATTGCGCCTCGAGTCGGGCCTCGTTTGACTTAACCATATCATTTGCGCCTAAAGTCGGGCGTCGTGTGACTTACAGATACTATTTGTCCCTCGAGTTAGGCCTCGTTTGACTCAACCATCTCATTTGTGCCTCGAGTCGGGCCTGGTTTGACTCAGCCATATCATTTATGCTTCGAGTCGGGCCTCATTTGACTCAACCATATCATTTGAGCCTCGAGTCAGACCTCGTTTGACTCAACCATACATTTACGCCTCGAGTCGGGCCTGGTTTGTCTCAACCATATCATTTGCGCCTCGAGTTAAGCCTTGTTTGACTCAACCATATCATTTACGCCTTGAGTCGGGCCTCGTTTGACTCAACAATATCATTTGTGCCTCGAGTTGGACCTCGTTTGACTCAACGATATCATTTGCGCCACGAGTTGGGCCTCGTTTGACTTAACTATATCATTTGCACCTCGAGTTAGGCCTCGTTTGACTCAACCATATCATTTGCGCCTCGAGTCGAGCCTCGTTTGACTCACGGATACCATTTGTGCCTCGAGTTGGACCTCATTTGACTCAACCATATAATTTGGGCCTCGAGTCAGGCCTCATTTGACTCAACCAAACATTTGAGCCTCGAGTTGGGCCTCGTTTGACTCAGCCATATCATTTTTGCCTCGAGTCATCCCTTGTTTGACTCAACCATATCATTTGCGCCTCGAGTCGGGCGTCGTTTGACTTAACCATATAATTTGTGCCTCGAGTCAGGCCTCGTGTGACTCACCGATACTATTTGTTCCTCGAGTTGGGCCTCGGTTGACTCAACCACATCATTTGTGGCTCAAGTCGGGCATTGTTTGACTCAGCCATATCATTTGCGCATCAAGTCAGGCCTCGTTTGACTCAACCATACATTTGTACCTTGAGTCGGGCCTTGTTTGTCTCAACCATATCATTTGTGCCTCGAGTCGGGCCTCAATTGACTCACCAATACCATTTGTGCCTCGAGTTGGGCCTCATTTGACTCAATCATATCATTTCTGCCTCGAGTCAGGCCTTGTTTGACTCAACCATATCATTTGCGCCTCGAGTCGGGCATTATTTAACCCATAGATAACATTTATGCCTCGAGTTAGGCCTCAGTTGACTCAACCATATCATTTATGCCTCGAGACAGGCCTCATTTGACTTAACCATATCATTTGTACCTCGAGTCGGGCCTCGTTTGACTCAACCATATCATTTACGCCTCGAGTCAAACCTTGTTTGACTCACCCATATGTTTGAGCCTCGAGTCAGTCTTCGTTTGACTCACCCTTATCATTTGCACCTCGAGTCAAGCTACATTTGACTCACCAATGTGTTTACGCCTCGAGTCTGGCCTAGTTTGACTCACCCATATTATTTGCGCCTCAAATCGGGCTAAGTTTGACTCAACCATATCATTTACGCCATGAGTCTGGCCTCGTTTGACTCACCGATACCATTTGTGCCTTGAGTTGAGCATCGTTTGACTCAACCATATCATTTGTGCCTCAAGTCAAGCCTCGTTTGACTCAGCCATATCATTTGCGCCTCGAGTCGGGCCCTATTTTACTCTCCCATATGTTTGCGCATCGAACTAGGCCTTGTTTGATTGAGCCATATCGTTTGTGCCTCGGGTCATGCCTCATTTGACTCAACCATATTATTTGCACCTCGAGTCGGGCCTCATTTGACTTAACCATATCATTTGTGCCTCAAGTCAGGCCTCATTTTACTCACCAATACCATTTGTGCCTCGAGTTAGGCCTCGTTTGACTCAACCATATCATTTGTGCCAAGAGTTAGGCCTCGTTTCGCTCAACCATATGATTTGCGCTCCGAGTCAGGCCTTATTTGACTCAACCATATGATTTGCGCCTCGAGTCAGGCCTCATTTGACTCAACCATATCATTTGTGCCTCGAGTCAGGCCTCGTTTGACATAACCATATCATTTGTACCTCGAGTCAGGCCTCGTTTGGCTCAACCATATCATTTGTGCCTCGAGTCGAGCCTCGTTTGGCTCAACCATATCACTTGCGCCTTGAGTCGGGCCTTGTTTGACTCAACCATATCATTTGTACCTCGAGTTAGGCCTTGTTTGACTCAACCATATCATTTGCGCCTCGTGTTAGCCCTCATTTGACTCAACCATATCATTTCTGCCTTGAGCCATCCCTTGTTTGACTCAACCATATCATTTGCGCCTCAGGTCGGGCCTCGTTTGACTTAACCACATCATTTGCGCCTTGAGTCGGGCCTCGTGTGACTCACTAATACTATTTGTGCCTCGAGTTACGCCTCGTTGGACTCAACCATATCATTTGTGCCTCGAGTCGGGCCTTGTTTGACTCAGCCATATCATTTACTCCTCGAGTCGGGTCTCGTTTGACTCAACCATATCATTTGTGCCTCGAGTCAGGCCTCATTTGACTCAACCATACATTTGCGCCTCGAGTTGGGCCTGCTTTGTCTCAACCATATCATTTGCGCCTCGAGTTGGGCCTTGTTTGACACAACCATATCATTTACGCCTCGAGTCAGGCCTCGTTTGACTCACCAATACCAATTGTGCCTCGAGTCGGGCCTTGTTTGACTCAGCCATATCATTTGCGCATTGAGTCAGGCCTCGTTTGACTCAACCATACATTTGCGGCTCGAGTTGGGCCTTGTTTATGTCAACCATATCATTTGTGCCTTGAGTCGGGCCTCATTTGACTAAACCTTATCATTTGCGCCTCGAGTCGGGCTTAGTTCGACTCCACTATATCATTTGTGCCTCGAGTTGGCCCTCGTTTGACTCACCAATACCATTTGTGCCTCGAGTTGAGCCTCATTTGACTCAATCATATCATTTGTGCCTCGAGTCAGGCCTTGTTTGACTCAACCATATCATTTGCGCCTCAAGTCGGGCCTCGTTTGACTTAACCATATCATTTGTGCCTCGAGTTAGGCCTCGTTTAACTCAACCATATCATTTGTGCCTCGAGTCAAGCCCCGTTTGACTCAACCATATCACTTGCGCCTCGAGTCGAGCCTTGTTTGACTCATCCATATCATTTGCACCTCGAGTTAGACCTTGTTTGACTCAACCATATCATTTGCACCTCGTGTTTGGCCTCGTTTGACACAACCATATCAATTCTGCCTCGAGTTATCCCTTATTTAACTCAACCATATCATTTGCGCCTCAAGTCGGGCCTCGTATGACTCACTGATACTATTTGTGCCTCGAGTTGGGCCTCGTTTAACTCAACCATATCATTTGTGCCTCGAGTTAGGTCTCGTTTGACTCAACCATACATTTGCGCCTCGAGTCAGGCCTTGTTTGTCTCAACCATATCATTTGCGCCTCAAGTTGGGCCTCATTTGATGCAGCCATATCATTTGTACCTCGAGTTGGGTGTCGTTTGACTCAATCATATCATTTGTGCCTCGACTCAGGCCTTGTTTGACTCAACCATATAGTTTGCACCTCGAGTCAGGCCTTGTTTGACTCAACCATATCATTTGTGCCTCGAGTCAGGCCTTGTTTGGCTTAACAATATCACTTGCGCCTCGAGTCAGGCCTTGTTTGACTCAACCATATCATTTGCGCCTCGAGTCAGGCCTCGTTTAACCCACAGATAACATTTATGCCTCGAGTTAGCCTCGTTTGACTCAACTATATCATTTGTGCCTCGAGATAGGCCTCGTTTGACTCAACCATATCATTTGCACCTCGAGTCAAGCCTTGTTTGACTCAACCATATCATTTGCTCCTCGAGTCGGGCCTCGTTTAACTCACAAATACCATTTGTGCCTCGAGTGAGTCCTCGTTTGACTCAACCATATCATTTGTGCCTTGAGTTAGGCCTCGTTTGGCCTAACCATATCATTTGCGCCTCGTGTTGGTCCTCGTTTGACTCAACCATATCAATTTCGCCTTGAGTCGAGCCTTGTTTGACTCACCCATATGTTTGAGCCTCGAGTTAGGCCTTATTTGACTCACACATATGCTTGTGCCTTGAGTCAATCTTCGTTTGACCACACTTATCATTTATGTCTCGAGTCAACCCTTGTTTGACTTACCCATGTGTTTGCACCTCGAGTCAGGCCTTGTTTGACTCACCCATATCATTTGCGCCTCGAGTCAAACCTCCTTTGACTCATCGATACCATTTGTGCATCGAGTTAGGCCTTGTTTGACTCAACCATATCATTTATGCCTCGAGTCAGGCCTCGTTTGGCTTAACCGTATCACTTGCGCCTCGAGTCAGGCCTTGTTTGACTCAACCATATCATTTGTGCCTCGAGTCAGGCCTCGTTTGACTCAACCATATCATTTGTGCCTCGAGTTAGGCCTCGTTTGACTCAACCATATGATTTGCGCTTTGAGTCAGGTCCCGTTTCACTCAACCATTTCATTTGCGCCTCGAGTCAGGGCTCGTTTGACTTAACCATATCATTTGTACCTCGAGTTAGGCCTTATTTGACTCAACCATATCATTTGTGCCTCAACCATAGCATTTGCGGCTCGAGTCGGTCATCGTTTGACTCACTGATACCATTTGTGCCTCGAGTTGGGCCTAGTTTGACTCAACCATATCATTTGTGCCTCGAGTTGGGCCTCATTTGACTCAGCCATATCATTTACGCCTCGAGTCAGGCCTCGTTTGACTCAACCATATTATTGGCGCCTCGAGTCGGGCCTCGTTTGATGCAACCATATCATTTGGGCCTCGAGTCATGCCTCGTTTAACACAACCATATCATTTGCATCTTAAGTTGGGCCTTGTTTGACTAAACCTTATCATTTGCACCTCGAGGCGAGCCTTGTTTGACTCAACCATATCATTTGCGCCTCGAGTCGGACCTCGTTTGACTCACCAATACCATTTGTGCCTCGAGTTGGGCCTCGTTTGACTCAATCATATCATTTGAGCCTCGAGTCAGGCCTTGTTTGACTCAACCATATCATTTGCACCTCGAGTCAGGCCTTGTTTGACTCAACCACATCATTTGCGCCTCGAGTCAGGCCTCGTTTAACCCACAGATAACATTTATGCCTCGAGTTAGGCCTCGTTTGACTCAACCATATCATTTGTGCCTCGAGACAGGCCTCGTTTGACTCAACCATGTCATTTGCACCTCGAGTCAAGCCTTGTTTGACTCAACCATATCATTTGCGCCTCGAGTCAGGCCTCGTTTAACTCACAAATACCATTTGTGCCTTGAGTGACTCCTCGTTTGACTCAACCATATCATTTGTGCCTCGAGTCAGGCCTCGTTTGGCCTAACCATATCATTTGCGTCTCGTGTTGGTCGTCGTTTGACTCAACCATATCAATTTCGCCTCGAGTCGAGCCTTGTTTGACTCACCCATATGTTTGAGCCTCGAGTCAGGCCTTGTTTGACTCACCCATATGCTTGCGCCTCGAGTCAATCTTTGTTTGACTCACACTTATAATTTACGCCTCGAGTCAACCCTCATTTGACTTACCCATGTGTTTGCAACTCGAGTCAGGCCTTGTTTGACTCACCCATATCATTTGCGCCTCGAGTCAAGCCTCATTTGACTCACCGATACTATTTGTGCATCGAGTTAGGCCTCGTTTGACTCAACCATATGATTTGCGCCTTGAGTCAGGCCTCGTTTGGCTTAACCATATCATTTGTGCCTTGAGTCAGTGCTCGTTTGGCTCAACCATATCATTTGCACCTCGAGTCAAGCCTTGTTTGACTCACCCATATCATTTGCACCTCGAGTCAGGCCTCATTTGACTCACTGACACCATTTGTGCATCAAGTTAGGCCTCATTTGACTCAACCATATGATTTGCGCCTCGAGTCAGGCCCCGTTCGACTCAACCATATCATTTGCGCTTCGAGACAGTCCTTGTTTGACTCAACCATATCATTTGTGTGTCAAGTCAGGCCTCGTTTGGCTCAACCATATCACTTGCGCCTGAAGTCAGGCCTTGTTTGACTCATCCATATCATTTGCACTTCGTGTTAGGCCTCGTTTGACACAACCATATCATTTCTGCCTCGAGTCATCCCTTGTTTGACTCAACCATATCATTTGCGCCTCAAGTCAGGCCTCGTGTGACTCACTGATACTATTTGTGCCTAGAGTTGGGCCTCGTTTAACTCAACCATATCATTTGTGCCTTGAGTTAGGCCTCGTTTGACTCAACCATACATTTGCGCCTCGAGTCAGGCCTTGTTTGTCTCAACCATATCATTTGCGCCTCAAGTCGGGCCTCATTTGATGCAGCCATATCATTTGTGCCTCGAGTTGGGTGTTGTTTGACTCAATCATATCATTTGTGCCTCGACTCAGGCCTTGTTTGACTCAACCATATAATTTGCACCTCGAGTCAGGCCTTGTTTGACTCAACCATATCATTTGTGCCTCGAGTCAGGCCTCGTTTGGCTTAACCATATCACTTGCGCCTCGAGTCAGGCCTTGTTTGACTCAACCATATCATTTATGCCTCGAGTCAGGCCTCGTTTGACTCAACCATATCATTTGCACCTCGAGTAGGGCCTCGTTTGACTCAACCATATCATTTGTGCCTCGAGTTACCCCTCGTTTGACTCAACGATATGATTTGCGCTTCGAGTCAGGCCCCGTTTGACTCAACCATTTCATTTGCGCCTCGAGTCAGGCCTCGTTTGACTCAACCATATCATTTGCACCTCAAGTTAGGCCTTATTTGACTCAACCATATCATTTGTGCCTCACCCATAGCATTTGCGGCTCGAGTCGGGCCTCGTTTGACTCACTGATACCATTTGTGCCTCGAGTTGGGCCTAGTTTGACTCACTGATACCATTTGTGCCTCAGTTAGGCCTAGTTTGACTCAACCATATCATTTGTACCTCGAGTCGGGCCTCGTTTGACTCAGCCATATCATTTACGCCTCGAGTCAGGCCTCGTTTCACTCAACCATATTATTGGCGCCTCGAGTCGGGCCTCGTTTGACGCAACCATATTATTTGGGCCTCGAGTCATGCCTCGTTTAACACAACCATATCATTTGCGTCTTAAGTCATGCCTTGTTTGACTAAACCTTATCATTTGCGCCTCGAGGCAGGCCTTGTTTGACTCAACCATACCATTTGCGCCTCGAGTCAGGCCTCGTTTGACTCACCAATACCATTTGTGCCTCGAGTTGGGCCTCATTTGACTCAATCATATCATTTGAGCCTCGAGTCAGGCCTTGTTTGACTCAACCATATCATTTGCACCTCGAGTCTGGCCTTGTTTGACTCAACCATATCATTTGCGCCTCGAGTCAGGCCTTGTTTAACCCACAGATAACATTTATGCCTCGAGTTAGGCCTCGTTTGACTCAACCATATCATTTGCACCTCGAGTCAAGCCTTGTTTGACTCAACCATATCATTTGCGCCTCGAGTCGAACCTCGTTTAACTCACAAATACCATTTGTGCCTCGAGTGAGTCCTCGTTTGACTCAACCATATCATTTGTGCCTCGAGTCAGGCCTCGTTTGGCCTAACCATATCATTTGTGCCTCGTGTTGGTCCTCGTTTGACTCAACCATATCAATTTCGCCTCGAGTTGAGCCTTGTTTGACTCACCCATATGTTTGAGCCTCGAGTTAGGCCTTGTTTGACTCACCCATATGCTTGCGCCTCGAGTCAATCTTCGTTTGACTCACACTTATCATTTACGCCTCGAGTCAACCCTCGTTTGACTTACCCATGTGTTTGCAGCTCGAGTCAGGCCTTGTTTGACTCACCCATATCATTTGCGCCTCGAGTCAAGCCTCCTTTGACTCACCCATATCATTTGCGCCTCGAGTCAAGCCTCCTTTGACTCACCGATACCATTTGTGCATCGAGTTAAGCCTCGTTTGACTCAACCATATGATTTGTGCCTTGAGTCAGGCCTCGTTTAACTCAACCATATTATTTGTGCCTTGAGTCAGGCCTCGTTTGGCTCAACCATATCATTTGCACCTCGAGTCAAGCCTTGTTTGACTCACCCATATCATTTGCACCTCGAGTCAAGCCTCATTTGACTCATTGACACCATTTGTGCATCGAGTTAGGCCTCATTTGACTCAACCATATGATTTGCGCCTCGAGTCAGGCCCTGTTCGACTCAACCATATCATTTGCGCTTCGAGACAGTCCTTGTTTGACTCAACCATATCATTTGTGCCTCAAGTCAGGCCTTGTTTGGCTCAACCATATCACTTGTGCCTCGAATAAGGCCTTGTTTGACTCATCCATATCATTTGCACCTCGAGTTAGGCCTTGTTTGACTCAGCCATATCTTTTGCACCTCGTGTTAGGCCTCGTTTGACACAACCATATCATTTCTGCCTCGAGTCATCCCTTGTTTGACTCAACTATATCATTTGCGCCTCAAGTCGGGCCTTGTGTGACTCACTGATACTATTTGTACCTCGAGTTGGGCCTCGTTTAACTCAACCATATCATTTGTGCCTCGAGTTAGGCCTCGTTTGACTCAACCATACATTTGCGCCTCGAGTCAGGCCTTGTTTGTCTCAACCATATCATTTGCGCCTCAAGTCGGGCCTCATTTGACGCAGCCATATCATTTGTGCCTCGAGTCAGTCTTCGTTTGACTCACACTTATCATTTACGCCTCGAGTCAACCCTCGTTTGACCCACACATGTGTTTGCGCCAGGAGTTAGGCGTTCTTCAACTCACCCATATCATTTATGCCTCGAGTCCGGCCTTGTTTGGTTCACCCATATCATTTGTACCTCGAGTTGGGCCTCGTTTCACTCACCCATGTCATTTGCACCTAGAGTTAGGCCTCGTTTGACTCACCCATGTTTTTGCACCTCGAGTCAGGCGTTGTTTGACTCACGCATATCATTTTTGCCTCGAGTCAGGACTCGTTTGACTCACCGATACCATTTGTGCATCGAGTTAGGACTCATTTGACTCAACCATATGATTTGTGCCTTGAGTCAGGTCCCGTTTGACTCAACCATATCATTTGTGCCACGTGTCAGGCCTCGTTTGACTCAACCATATCATTTGTGCCTCGAGATAGGCCTCGTTTGGCCCAACCATATCATTTGCGCCTCGAGTTAGGCCTCATTTGACTCAACCATATCATTTGCACCTCGAGTTAGGCTTCGTTTGACTCAACCATATCACTTGCACCTCGTGTCGGGCCTCGTTTGACTTAACCATATCATTTCTGCCTCGAGTCATGCCTAGTTTGAGTCAACCATATCATTTGCGGCTCGAGTCGGGCCTCGTTTGACTCACCGATACCATTTGTGCCTCGAGTTGAGCCTCGTTTGACTCAACCATATCATTTGTGCCTTAAGTCAGGCCTCGTTTGACTCAACCATCTCATTTGCGCCTCGACTCGGGCCTCGATTGACTAAGCCATATCATTTGCGCCTTAAGTCGGGCCCTATTTTACTCCCCTAAATGTTTGCACATCGAGTCGGGCCTTGTTTGACACAACCATATCATTTGTGCCTCGAGTCATGCCTCATTTCACTCAACCATATCATTTGCGCCTCGAGTTGGGCCTCGTTTGATTCAACCATATCATTTGCCCCACGAGTCGAGCCTCGTTTTACTCACCGATACCATTTGTGCCTCCAGTCAGTCCTCGTGGACTCAACCATATCATTTGCGCCTCGAGTTGGTCCTCGTTTGACTCAACCATATCAATTGCTGCTCGAGTTGGCCTTGTTTGACTCACCCAAATGTTTGAGCCTCGAGTCGGGCCTTATTTCACTCACCCATATGCTTGCGCCTCGAGTCAGTCTTCGTTTGACTCACACTTATCATTTACACCTCGAGTCAACCCTCGTTTGACCCACACATGTGTTTGCGCCAGGAGTTAGGCGTTCTTCAACTCACCCATATCATTTATGCCTCGAGTCTAGCCTTGTTTGGCTCACCCATATCATTTGTGCCTCAAGTCGGGCCTCATTTCACTCACCCATGTCATTTGCACCTAGAGTTAGGCCTCGTTTGACTCACCCATGTGTTTGCACCTCGATTCAGGCCTTGTTTGACTCACCCATATCATTGTTGCCTCGAGTCAGGCCTCGTTTGACTCACCGATACCATTTGTGCATCGAGTCAGGCCTCGTTTGACTCAACCATATGATTTGCAACTCGAGTCAGGCCCCGTTTGACTTAACCATATCATTTGTGCCTTGAGTCAAGCCTCATTTAACTCAACCATATCATTTGCACCTCGAGTCAGGCCTCATTTGCCTCACCGATACCAGTTGTGCCTCGAGTTAGGCCTCGTTTGACTCAACCATATCATTTGCGCCTCGAGTCAAGCCTCGTTTGACTCAACCATATCATTTGCGCCTCGAGTTGGGCCTTGTTTGACTGACCCATATGTTTGATACCATTTGTACCTCGAGTTGGGCCTCAGTTGACTCAACCATATCATTTATGCCTCGAGTAAGGCCTCGCTTGACTCAACCATATCATTCGCGCCTCGAGTCAGGCCTCGTTTGACTTAACCATATCATTTACGCCTCGAATTGGGCCTCATTTGACACAAGCATATCATTTGCACCTCCAGTTGGGCCTCGTTTGACTCAACCATATCATTTGTGCCTCGAGTTAGGCCTCGTTTAACATACCGATACCATTTGTGCCTCGAGGTGGGCCTCGTTTGACTCAACCATATCATTTGTGCCTCGAGTAAGGCCTCGCTTGACTCAACCATATCATTTGCGCCTCGAGTTGGCCCTCGTTTCACTCAACGATACCATTTGTGCCTCAAGTTGGGCCTCGATTGACTCAACTATATCATTTATGCCTCGTGTAAGGCCTCGCTTGACTCAACCATATCATTTGCGCCTTGAGTCGGGCCTCATTTGACTCAACCATATCATTTGCGGCCCGAGTTGGGCCTTATTTGACTCAACCATAACATTTGTGCCTCGAGTCGGGCCTTGTTTAACTCACTGATCCAATTGTACCTCGAGTCGGGCCTCGTTAGATTCAACCATATCATTTACGCCTATAGTCGGGCCATATTTGACTCACTAATATGTTTTCGCTTCGTGTCGGGCCTCGTTTGATTCAACCATATGATTTGCGCCTCGAGTCAGGCCATATTTGACTCACCTATATGTTTGCGCATCGTGTCAGACCTCGTTTGGCTCAACCCTATCGTTTGTGCCTTGAGTCATGCCTCGTTTGACTCAACCATATCATTTGCACCTTGAACCAGGCCTCATTTGACTCAACCATAACATTTGCGCCTTGAGTCGGGCCTCATTTGACTCAACCATATAATTTGTGCCTCGAGTCATGCCTCGTATGACTCAACCATATCATTTGCGCCTCAGGTCGGGCCTCGTTTGACTAAACCATCTAATTTGTGCCTCGAGTTGGGCCTTATTTGACTCAACCATATCATTTGCGCCTCGAGTTAGGCCTTGTTTAACTCACTGATACCAATTGTACCTCGAGTCAGGCCTCGTTTGAATCAACCATATTATTTACGCCTCAAGTCGGGCCGTATATGACTCACCTATATGTTTACGCATCGTGTTGGGCCTCGTTTCACTCAACCATATCGTTTGTGCCAGTGTTAGGCCTTATTTGACTCAACCATATCATTTGCGCCTCGAGCTGGGCCTCATTTGACTCAACCATATCATTTGTGCCTGGAGTCGAGTCTCGTTTGACTCATCGATACCATTTGTACCTCGAGTTGGGCCTCAGTTGACTCAATCATATCATTTGTGCCTCGAGGAAGGCCTCGCTTGACTCAACCATATCATTCGCGCCTCGAGTCAGGCCTCGTTTGACTTAACCATATCATTTGCGCCTCGAATCGGGCCTCATTTGACACAACCATATCATTTGCACCTCGAGTTGGGCCTCGTTTGACTCAACCATATCATTTGCGCCTCAAGCCGGGCCTCATTTGACTCAACCATATCATTTGTGTCTCGACTCGGGCCTCGTTTGACTCATCGATACCATTTGTACCTCGAGTTGAGCCTCAGTTGACTCAACCATATCATTTGTGCCTCGAGTAAGGCCTCACTTGACTCAACCATATCATTCGCGCCTCGAGTCAGGCCTCGTTTGACTTAACCATATCATTTGCGCCTCGAATCGGGCCTCATTTGACATAACCATATCATTTGCACCTCGAGTTGGGCCTCGTTTGACTCAACCATATCATTTGCGCCTCGAGTCGTGCCTCATTTGACTCATCGATACCATTTGTACCTCGAGTTGGGCCTCAGTTGACTTAACCATATCATTTATGCCTCGAGTAAGGCCTCACTTGACTCAACCATATCATTCGCGCCTCGAGTCAGGCCTCGTTTGACTTAACCATATCATTTATGCCTCGAATTGGGCCTCATTTGACACAAGCATATCATTTGCACCTCAAGTTGGGCCTCGTTTGACTCAACCATATCATTTGTACCTCGAGTCGGGCCTCGTGTAACATACCGATACCATTTGTGCCTCGAGGTGGGCCTCGTTTGACTCAACCATATCATTTGTGCCTCGAGTAAGGCCTTGCTTGACTCAACCATATCATTCGCACCTCGAGTCAGGCCTCGTTTGACACAACCATATCATTTGCGCCTTGAATCGGGCCTCATTTAACACAACCATATCATTTGTACCTTGAGTTGGGCCTCATTTGACTCAACTATATCATTTGTTCCTCGAGTCGGGCCTCGTTTAACTTACTGATACCATTTGTGCCTTGAGGTGGGCCTCGTTTGACTCAATCATATCATTTGTGCCTCGAGTCAGTCCTCATTTGACTCAACCATATCATTTGTGCCTCGAGCCATGCCTCGTTTGACTTTAACCATATCATTTGCACCTCAAGTCGGGCCTTGTTTGGCTAAACTATATAATTTGTGCCTCGAGTTGGGCCTCGTTTTACTAAAGCATATAATTTGCGCCTCGAGTTGGGCCTTGTTTGACTCAACCATATCATTTGTGCATCGATTCATGCCTCGATTGACTCAACCATATCATTTGCAACTTGAGCCAGGCCTCATTTGACTCAACCATAACATTTGCGCCTCGAGTCGGGCCTCGTTTGACTCAACCATATCGTTTGTGCCTCGAGTCGGGCCTCGTTTAACTTACCGATACCATTTGTGCCTCGAGTTGGGCCTCGTTTGACTCAAACATATCATTTGTGCCTTGAGTAAGGCCTCGCTTGACTCAACCATATCATTCGCGCCTCGAGTCAGGCCTCGTTTGACTCAACCATATCATTTGCGCCTTGAATCGGGCCTCATTTGACACAACCATCTCATTTGCACCTCGAGTTGGGCCTCGTTTGACTCAACCATATCATTTGTGCCTCGAGTTAGGCCTCGTTTAACTTACTGATACCTTTTGGGCCTCGAGGTGGGCCTCGTTTAACTCAACCATATCATTTGTGCCTCGAGCCATGCCTCGTTTGACTTCAACCATATCATATGCGTCTCGAGTCTAGTCTCATTTGGCTCAACCATATCATTTGCGCCTCGAGTTGGGCCTAGTTTGACTCAACCATATCGTTTGCATGTCGTGTCGGGCCTCGTTTGACTCACCGATACCATTTGTGCCTACAATTAGTCCTCGTTTGACTCAACCATATCATTTGTGCCTTAAGTAAGGCCTCGCTTGACTCAACTATATCATTTGTGCGTCAAGTCGGTCCTCGTCTGACCCAACCATATTATTTGCACCTCAAGTCGGGCCCTATTTGACTTAACCATATCATTTGCACCTCGAATCGGGCCTCATTTGACACAACCATATCATTTGCACCTCGAGTTGGGCCTCGTTTGACTCAACCATATCAATTGCGCCTCAAGCCGGGCCTCATTTGACTCAACCATATCATTTGTGTCTTGAGTCAGGCCTTGTTTGACTCGTCGATACCATTTGTACCTCGAGTTAGGCCTCAGTTGACTCATCCATATCGTTTGTGCCTCGAGTAAGGCCTCGCTTGACTCAACCATCTCATTCGCGCCTCGAGTCAGGCCTCGTTTGACTTAACCATATCATTTGCGCCTCGAATCGGGCCTCATTTGACACAACCATATCATTTGCACCTCGAGTTAAGCCTCATTTGACTCAACCATATCATTTGTACCTCGAGTTGGGCCTCGTTTGACTCATCGATACCATTTGTACCTCGAGTTGGGCCTCAGTTGACTCAACCATATCTTTTATGCCTCGAGTAAGGCCTCGCTTGACTCAACCATATCATTCGCGCCTCGAGTCAGTCCTCGTTTGACTTAACCACATCATTTACGCCTCGAATTGGGCCTCATTTGACACAAGCATATCATTTGCACCTCGAGTTGGGCCTCGTTTGACTCAACCATATCATTTGTGCCTCGAGTCGGGCCTCGTTTAACATACCGATACCATTTGTGCCTCGAGGTGGGCCTCGTTTGACTCAACCATATCATTTGTGCCTCGAGTAAGGCCTCACTTGACTCAACCATATCATTCGCGCCTCGAGTCAGTCCTCGTTTGACACAACCATATCATTTGCGCCTCGAATCGGGCCTCATTTAACACAACCATATCATTTGCACCTCGAGTTGGGCCTCGTTTGACTCAACTATATCATTTGTTTCTCGAGTCGGGCCTCGTTTAACTTACTGATACCATTTGTGCCTTGAGGTGGGCCTCGTTTGACTCAACCATATCATTTGTGCCTCGAGTCAGTCCTCATTTGACTCAACCATATCATTTGTGCCTCGAGCCATGCCTCGTTTGACTTTAACCATATCATTTGCACCTCAAGTCGGGCCTTGTTTGGCTAAACTATATAATTTGTGCCTCGAGTTGGGCCTCGTTTGACTAAAGCATATAATTTGTGCCTCGAGTTAGGCCTTGTTTGACTCAACCATATCGTTTGTGCATCGATTCATGCCTCAATTGACTCAACCATATCATTTGCAACTTGAGCCGGGCCTCATTTGACTCAACCATAACATTTGCGCCTCGAGTCGGGCCTTGTTTGACTCAACCATATCGTTTGTGCCTCGAGTCGGTCCTCGTTTAACTTACCGATACCATTTGTGCCTCGAGTTGGGCCTCGTTTGACTCAAACATATCATTTGTGCCTCGAGTAAGGCCTCGCTTGACTCAACCATATCATTCGCGCCTCGAGTCAGGCCTCGTTTGACTCAATCATATCATTTGCGCCTTGAATCGGGCCTCATTTGACACAACCATATCTTTCGTACCTCGAGTAGGGCCTCGTTTGACTCAACCATATCATTTGTGCCTCGAGTCAGGCCTCGTTTAACTTACTGATACCTTTTGTGCCTCGAGGTGGGCCTCGTTTGACTCAACCATATCATTTGTGCCTCGAGCCATGCCTCGTTTGACTTCAACCATATCATTTGCGCCTCGAGTCTGGTCTCATTTGGCTCAACCATATCATTTGAGCCTCGAGTTGGGCCTAGTTTGACTCAACCATATCGTTTGCATGTCAAGTCGGGCCTCGTTTGAGTCACCGATACCATTTGTGCCTATAGTTGGTCCTCGTTTGACTCAACCATATCATTTGTGCCTTAAGTAAGGCCTCGCTTGACTCAACTATATCATTTGCGTGTCAAGTCGGTCCTCGTTTGACCCAACCATATTATTTGCACCTCAAGTCGGTCCCTGTTTGACTTAACCATATCATTTGCGCCTCGAATCGGGCCTCATTTGACACAACCATATCATTTGCACCTCGAGTTGGGCCTCATTTGACTCAACCATATCATTTGTGCCTCGAGTTAGGCCTCAGTTGACTCAACCATATCATTTATGCCTCGAGTAAGGCCTCGCTTGACTCAACCATATCATTCGCGCCTCGAGTCAGTCCTCGTTTGACTTTACCATATCATTTACACCTCGAATTCGGCCTCATTTGACACAAGCATATCATTTGCACCTCAAGTTGGGCCTCGTTTGACTCAACCATATCATTTGTGCCTCGAGTCGGGCCTCGTTTAACATACCGATACCATTTGTGCCTCGAGGTGGGCCTCGTTTGACTCAACCATATCATTTGTGCCTCGAGTAAGGCCTCAGTTGACTCAACCATATCATTTATGCCTCGAGTAAGGCCTCGCTTGACTCAACCATATCATTCGCGCCTCGAGTCAGTCCTCGTTTGACTTTACCATATCATTTACACCTCGAATTCGGCCTCATTTGACACAAGCATATCATTTGCACCTCAAGTTGGGCCTCGTTTGACTCAACCATATCATTTGTGCCTCGAGTCGGGCCTCGTTTAACATACCGATACCATTTGTGCCTCGAGGTGGGCCTCGTTTGACTCAACCATATCATTTGTGCCTCGAGTAAGGCCTCGCTTGACTCAACCATATCATTCGCGCCTCGAGTCAGGCCTCGTTTGACACAACCATATCATTTGCGCCTCGAATCGTGCCTTATTTAACACAACAATATCATTTGCACCTCGAGTTGGGCCTCATTTGACTCAACTATATCATTTGTTCCTCGAGTCGGGCCTCGTTTAACTTACTGATACCATTTGTGCCTTGAGGTGGGCCTCGTTTGACTCAACCATATCATTTGTGCCTCGAGTCAGTCCTCACTTGACTCAACCATATCATTTGTGCCTCGAGCCATGCCTCGTTTGACTTTAACCATATCATTTGCACCTCAAGTCGGGCCTCATTTGGCTAAACTATATAATTTGTGCCTCGAGTTGGGCCTCGTTTGACTAAAGCATATAATTTGTGCCTCGAGTCTGGTCTCATTTGGCTCAACCATATCATTTGCGCCTCGAGTTGGGCCTAGTTTAACTCAACCATATCGTTTGCATGTCGTGTCGGGCCTCGTTTGACTCACCGATACCATTTGTGCCTACAGTTGGTCCTCGTTTGACTCAACCATATCATTTGTGCCTTAAGTAAGGCCTCGCTTGACTCAACTATATCATTTGTGCGTCAAGTCGGTCCTCGTTTGACCCAACCATATTATTTGCACCTCAAGTCAGGCCCTGTTTGACTTAACCATATCATTTGCGCCTCGAGTCGGGCCTCGTTTAACTCACCGATACCAGTTGTACCTCGAGTCGGGCCTCGTTTGACTCGACCATATAATTTGCGCCTCGAGTCGGGCTGTATTTGACTCGCTTATATGTTTGTACATCGTGTCGGCCCTCGTTTGACTCAACCATATCATTTGTGCCTCGAGTCCGACCGTATTTGACTCACCTATATGTTTGCGCTTCGTATCGTGCCTCGTTTGACTCAACTATATCATTTTTGCCTTGACTCATGCCTCGTTTGACTTAACCATATCATTTGCGCCTTGAGTCGGGCCTCATTTGACACAACCATATCTTTCGTACCTCGAGTTGGGCCTCGTTTGACTCAACCATATCATTTGTGCCTCGAGTCAGGCCTCGTTTAACTTACTGATACCTTTTGTACCTCGAGGTAGGCCTCGTTTGACTCAACCATATCATTTGTGCCTCGAGTCCGACCGTATTTGACTCACCTATATGTTTGCGCTTCGTATCGTGCCTCGTTTGACTCAACTATATCATTTTTGCCTTGACTCATGCCTCGTTTGACTTAACCATATCATTTGCGCCTTGAGTCGGGCCTCATTTGACTCAACCATATCATTTGCGGCCCGAGTTGGGCCTTGTTTGACTTAACCATAACATTTGCGCCTCGAGTCGGGCCTTGTTTAACTCACCGATCCAATTGTACCTCGAGTCGGGCCTCGTTTGATTCAACCATATCATTTGCTCCTCGAGTCGGGCCATATTTGACTCACCTATATGTTTGCGCATCGTGTCGGGCCTCGTTTGATTCAACCATATCATTTGCGTCTCGAGTCGGGCCATATTTGACTCACCTATATGTTTGCGCAATGTGTCGGGCCTCGTTTGACTCAACCATATCATTTGCACCTTGAGCCGGGCCTCATTTGACTCAACCATAACATTTGCGCCTCGAGTCGGGCCTCGTTTGACTCAACCATATCATTTGTGCCTCGAGTCATGCCTCGTATGACTCAACCATATCATTTGCGCCTCAAGTTGGGCCTCATTTGGCTAAACTATATAATTTGCGCCTTGAGTTGGGCCTCGTTTGACTCAACCATATCGTTTGTGCCTCGAGTCATGCCTTGATTGACTCAACCATATCATTTGCACCTTGAGCTGGACCTCATTTAACTCAACCATAACATTTGCGCCTCGAGTCAGGCCTCGTTTGACTTAACCATAGCGTTTGTGCCTCGAGTCATGCCTTGTTTGACTAAACCATATCACTCGCACCTTGAGCCGGGCCTTATTTGACTCAACCATAACATTTGCGCCTTGAGTCGGGCCTCGTTTGACTCAACCATATCATTTGCGCCTCGAGTCTGGCCTCATTTGACTCAACCATATCATTTGTGCCTCGAGTTAGGCCTAGTTTGACTCAACCATATCTTTTGCCCGTCGAGTCGGCTCTCATTTGACTCATCGATACCATTTGTGCCTACAGTTGGTCCTCGTTTGACTCAACCATATCATTTGTGCTTCTAGTAAGGCCTCGCTTCACTCAACTATATCATTTGCGCGTCGAGTCAGGCCTCGTTTGACCTAACCATATTATTTGCCCCTCGCGTCGGTCCTTGATTGACTTAACCATATCATTTGCACCTCGAGTCGGGCCTCGTTTAACTCACCGATACTAGTTGTACCTCGAGTTGGGCCTCGTTTGACTCGACCATATCATTTGCGCCTCGAGTCGGGCCGTATTTGACTCACCTACATGTTTGCACATCGTGTTGGTCCTCGCTTAACTCAACAATATCATTTGTGCCTCGAGTCAGGCCTCGTTTGACTCAACCATATCATTTGCGCCTCGACCCGGGCCTCATTTGACTAAACCATATCATTTGTGCCTCGAGTCGGGCCTCGTTTGACTCACCGATACCAATTGTACCTCGAGTTGGGCCTCAGTTGACTCAACCATATCATTTGTGCCTCGAGTAAGGCCTCGCTTGACCTAACCATATCATTCATGCCTCGAGTCGGGCCTCGTTTGACTCAACCATATCATGTGTGCCTCGAATCGGGCCTCATTTGACACAACCATATCATTTGCACCTCGAGTGGGGCCTCGTTTGACTCAACCATATCATTTGCACCTCGAGTCGGGCCTTGTTTGACTTACTGATACCATTTGTGCCTTAAGGTGGGCCTCGTTTGACTTAACCATATCATTTCTGCCTCGAGTCAGACCTCATTTGACTCAACCATATCATTTGTGCCTCGAGCCATGCCTGGTTTGACTCAACCATATCATTTGTGCCTCGAGTCTGGCCTCATTTGACTCCACCATATCATTTGCGCCTCGAGTTGGGCCTAGTTTGACTTAACCATATCATTTGCACGTCGAGTCGGGCCCTGTTTGACACACCGATACCATTTGTACCTCGAGTTGGGCCTCAGTTGACTCAACCATATCATTTGTGCCTCGAGTGAGGCCTCGCTTGACTCAACCATATCATTCACGCCTCGAGTCAGGCCTCGTTTGACTTAACCATATCATTTGCGCCTCGAATCGGGCCTCATTTAACACAACCATATCATTTGCACCTTGAGTTGGGCCTTGTTTGACTCAACCATATCATTTGCGTCTCGACCCAGGCCTCATTTGACTAAACCATATCATTTGTGCCTCCAGTCGGGCCTCATTTGACTCACCGATACCATTTGTACCTCGAGTTGGGCCTCAGTTGACTCAACCATATCATTTGTGCCTCGAGTAAGGCCTCGCTTGAGATTTGTGCCTCGAGTCAGGCCTCGTTTTACTTAACCATATCATTTGCGCCTCGAATCGGGCCTCATTTGACACAACCATATTATTTGCACCTCGAGTTGGGCCTCGTTTGACTCAACCATATCATTTGCGCCTCGAGCCGGGCCTCATTTGACTCAACCATATCATTTGTGCCTCGAGTTGGGCCTCGTTTGACTCATCGATACCATTTGTACCTCGAGTTGGGCCTAAGTTAACTCAACCATATCATTTATGCCTCGAGTAAGGCCTCGCTTGACTCAACCATATTATTCGCGCCTCGAGTCAGGCCTTGTTTGACTTAACCATATCATTTACGCCTCGAATTGGGCCTCATTTGACACAACCATATCATTTGCACCTCAAGTTGGGCCTCGTTTGACTCAACCATATCATTTGTGCCTCGAGTCGGGCCGCGTTTAACATACCAATACCATTTGTGCCTCGAGGTGGGCCTCGTTTGACTCAACCATATCAGTTGTGCCTCAAGTAAGGCCTCGCTTGACTCAACCATATCATTCGCGCCTCGAGTCAGGCCTCGTTTGACACAACCATATCATTTGCGCCTTGAATCGGGCCTCATTTGACACAACCATATCATTTGCACCTCGAGTTAGGCCTCGTTTGACTCAACTATATCATTTGTTCCTCGAGTCGGGCCTCGTTTAACTTACTGATACCATTTGTGCCTTGAGGTGGGCCTCGTTTGACTCAACCATATCATTTGTGCCTCGAGTCAGTCCTCATTTGACTCAACCATATCATTTGTGCCTCGAGCCATGCCTCGTTTGACTTCAACCATATCATTTGCACCTCAAGTTGGGCCTCGTTTGGCTAAACTATATAATTTGTGCCTCGAGTTGGGCCTCGTTTGACTAAAGCATATAATTTGCGCCTCGAGTTGGGCCTTGTTTGACTCAACCATATCGTTTGTGCATCGATTCATGCCTCGATTGACTCAACCATATCATTTGCAACTTGAGCTGGGCCTCATTTGACTCAACCATAACATTTGCGCCTCGAGTCGGGCCTCGTTTGACTCAACCATATCGTTTATGCCTCGAGTCGGGCCTCGTTTAACTTACCGATACCATTTGTGCCTCGAGTTGGGCCTCGTTTGACTCAAACATATCATTTGTGCCTCGAGTAAGGCCTCACTTGACTCAACCATATCATTCGCGCCTCGAGTCAGGCCTTGTTTGACTCAACCATATCATTTGCGCCTTGAATCGGGCCTCATTTGACACAACCATATCATTTGCACCACGAGTTGGGCCTCGTTTGACTCAACCATATCATTTGTGCCTCGAGTCAGGCCTCGTTTAACTTACTAATACCTTTTGTGCCTCGAGGTGGGCCTCGTTTGATTCAACCATATCATTTGTGCCTCAAGCCATGCCTCGTTTGACTTCAACCATATCATTTGCGCCTCGAGTCTGGTCTCATTTGACTCAACCATATCATTTGGGCCTCGAGTTGGGCCTAGTTTGACTCAACCATATCGTTTGCATATCGAGTCGGGCCTCGTTTGACTCACCGATACCAATTGTGCCTACAGTTGGTCCTCGTTTGACTCAACCGTATCATTTGTACCTTAAGTAAGGCCTCGCTTGACTCAACTATATCATTTGCGCGTCAAGTCGGTCCTCGTCTGACCCAACCATATTATTTGCACCTCAAGTCGGGCCCTGTTTGACTTAACCATATCATTTGCGCCTCGAGTCGGGCCATATTTGACTCGCCTATATGTTTGTACATCGTGTCGGGCATCGTTTGACTCAACCATATCATTTGTGCCTCGAGTCCGACCGTATTTGACTCACCTATATGTTTGCGCTTTGTATCGTGCCTCGTTTGACTCAACTATATCATTTTTGCCTCGACTCATGCCTCGTTTGACTTAACCATATCATTTGCGCCTTGAGTCGGGCCTCATTTGACTCAACTATATCATTTGCGGCCAGAGTTGGGCCTTGTTTGACTCAACCATAACATTTGCGCCTCGAGTCGGGCCTTGTTTAACTCACCGATCCAATTGTACCTCGAGTCGGGCCTCGTTTGATTTAACCATATCATTTGCGCCTCGAGTCGGGCCATATTTGACTCACCTATATGTTTGCGCATCGTGTCGGGCCTCGTTTGATTGAACCATATCATTTGCGTCTCGAGTCGGGCCATATTTGACTCACCTATATGTTTGCGCAATGCGTCGGGCCTCGTTTGACTCAACCATATCATTTGCACCTTGAGCCGGGCCTCATATGACTCAACCATAACATTTGCGCCTCGAGTCGGGCCTCGTTTGACTCAACCATATCATTTGTGCCTCGAGTCATGCCTCGTATGACTCAACCATATCATTTGCGCCTCAAGTTGGGCCTCATTTGGCTAAACTATATAATTTGCCCCTCGAGTTAGGCCTCGTTTGACTAAACCATATAATTTGCACCTCGAGTTGGGCCTTGTTTCACTCAACCATATCATTTGTGCCTCGAGTCATGCCTCGACTGACTCAACCATATCATTTGCACCTTGAGCCGGGCCTCATTTAACTCAACCATAACATTTGCGCCTCGAGTCAGGCCTCGTTTGACTCAACCATATCGTTTGTGCCTCGAGTAATGCCTTGTTTGACTAAACCATATCATTCGCACCTTGAGCCAGGCCTCATTTGACTCAACCATAACATTTGCGCCTTGAGTCGGGCCTCGTTTGACTCAATCATATCATTTGCGCCTCGAGTCTGGCCTCATTTGACTCAACCATATCATTTGTGCCTCAAGTTAGGCCTAGTTTGACTCAACCATATCATTTGCCCGTCGAGTCGGCCCTCGTTTGACTCACTGATACATTTGTGCCTACTGTTGGTCCTCGTTTGACTCAACCATATCATTTGTGCCACAAGTAAGGCCTCGCTTGACTCAACTATATCATTTGCACATCGAGTTAGGCCTCATTTAACCCAACCATATTATTTGCCCCTCGCGTCGATCCTTGATTGACTTAACCATATCATTTGCAACTCGAGTCGGGCCTCGTTTAACTCACCGATACTAGTTGTACCTCGAGTTGGGCCTCGTTTGACTCGACCATATCATTTGCGCCTCGAGTCGGGCCGTATTTGACTCACCTACATGTTTGCACATCGTGTCGGGCCTCGCTTGACTCAACAATATCATTTGTGCCTCGAGTCAGGCCTCATTTGACTCAACCATATCATTTGCGCCTCGACCCGGGCCTCATTTGACTAAACATATCATTTGTGCCTCGAGTCGGGCCTTGTTTGACTCACCGATACCAATTGTACCTCGAGTTGGGCCTCAGTTGACTCAACCATATCATTTGTGCCTCGAGTAAGGCCTC
The DNA here is from genome assembly GCA_037013595.1 of Dicorynia guianensis. NCBI lineage: Eukaryota > Viridiplantae > Streptophyta > Magnoliopsida > Fabales > Fabaceae > Dicorynia > Dicorynia guianensis. The sequence continues at coordinate 12,099,175 of JASUAB010000015.1, forward strand.
GCTTGACCCAACCATATCATTCGCGTCTCGAGTCGGGCCTCGTTTGACTCAACCATATCATTTGCGCCTCGAATCGGGCCTCATTTGACACAACCATATCATTTGCACCTCGAGTTGGGCCTTGTTTGACTCAACCATATCATTTGCGCCTCGAGTCGGGCCTCGTTTGACTTACTGATACCATTTGTGCCTTAAGGTGGGCCTCGTTTGACTTAACCATATCATTTCTGCCTCGAGTCAGGCCTCATTTGACTCAACCATATCATTTGTGCCTCGAGCCATGCCTGGTTTGACTCAACCATATCATTTGCACCTCGAGTCTGGCCTCATTTGACTCAACCATATCATTTGCGCCTCGAGTTGGGCCTAGTTTGACTTAACCGTATCATTTGCACATCGAGTCGGGCCTCGTTTGACTCACAGATACCATTTGTGCGTACAGTTAGTCCTCATTTGACTCAACAATATCATTTGTGCCTTAAGTAAGGCCTCGCTTGACACAACTATATCATTTGCACGTCAAGTCGGTCCTCGTCTGACCCAACCATATTATTTGTACCTCGAGTCGGGCCTTGTTTGACTTAACCATATCATTTGCCCCTCAAGTCGGGCCTCATTTAACTCACCGATACCAGTTGCACCTCGAGTCGGGCCTCGTTTGACTCAACCATATCATTTGCGCCTCAAGTTAGTCCTAGTTTGACTCAACCATATCATTTGCCCGTCGAGTCAGCCCTCGTTTGACTCACTGATACATTTGTGCCTACAGTTGGTCCTCGTTTGACTCAACCATATCATTTGTGCCACAAGTAAGGCCTCGCTTGACTCAACTATATCATTTGCACATCGAGTCAGGCCTCATTTAACCCAACCATATTATTTGCCCCTCGCGTCGATCCTTGATTGACTTAACCATATCATTTGCAACTCGAGTTGGGCCTTGTTTAACTCACCGATACTAGTTGTACCTCGAGTTGGGCCTCGTTTGACTCGACCATATCATTTGTGCCTCGAGTCGGGCCGTATTTGACTCACCTACATGTTTGCACATCGTGTCGGGCCTCGCTTGACTCAACAATATCATTTGTGCCTCGAGTCAGGCCTCGTTTGACTCAACCATATCATTTGCGCCTCGACCCGGGCCTCATTTGACTAAACATATCATTTGTGCCTCGAGTCGGGCCTTGTTTGACTCACCGATACCAATTGTACCTCGAGTTGGGCCTCAGTTGACTCAACCATATCATTTGTGCCTCGAGTAAGGCCTCGCTTGACCCAACCATATCATTCGCGTCTCGAGTCGGGCCACGTTTGACTCAACCATATCATTTGCGCCTCGAATCGGGCCTCATTTGACACAACCATATCATTTGCACCTCGAGTTGGGCCTCGTTTGACTCAACCATATCGTTTGCGCCTCGAGTCGGGCCTCGTTTGACTTACTGATACCATTTGTGCCTTAAGGTGGGCCTCGTTTGACTTAACCATATCATTTCTGCCTCGAGTCAGGCCTCATTTGACTCAACCATATCATTTGTGCATCGAGCCATGCCTGGTTTGACTCAACCATATCATTTGCACCTCGAGTCTGGCCTCATTTGACTCAACCATATCATTTGTGCCTCGAGTTGGGTCTAGTTTGACTTAACCATATCATTTGCACATCGAGTCGGGCCTCGTTTGACTCACCGATACCATTTGTGCGTACAGTTAGTCCTCATTTGACTCAACAATATCATTTGTGCCTTAAGTAAGGCCTCGCTTGACACAACTATATCATTTGCACGTCAAGTCGGTCCTCGTCTGACCCAACCATATTATTTGTACCTCGAGTTGGGCCTTGTTTGACTTAACCATATCATTTGCCCCTCAAGTCGGGCCTCATTTAACTCACCGATACCAGTTGCACCTCGAGTCGGGCCTCGTTTGACTTGACCATATCATTTGCGCCTCGAGTCGGGCCATATTTGACTCACCTATATGTTTGCACATCGTGTCGGGCCTCGTTTGACTCAACCATATCATTTGTGCCTCGAGTCAGGCCTCGTTTGACTCAACCATATCATTTGCGCCTCGAGCTGGGCATCATTTGACTGAACCATATCATTTGTGCCTCGAGTCGAGCCTTGTTTCACTCAACGATACCATTTGTGCCTCGAGTTAGGCCTCGGTTGACTCAACCATATCATTTGTGCCTTGTGTAAGGCCTCTCTTGACTCAACCATATCATTTGCGCCGCGAGTCGGTCCTCGTTTGACTCAACCATATCATTTGTGCCTCGAGTCAGACCTCGTTTGACTCAACCATATCATTTGCGCCTCGAGCTGGGCATCATTTGACTCAACCATATCATTTGTGCCTCGAGTTGAGCCTTGTTTCACTCAACGATACCATTTGTGCCTCGAGTTAGGCCTCGGTTGACTCAACCATATCATTTGTGCCTCGTGTAAGGCCTTTCTTGACTCAACCATATCATTTGCGCCGCGAGTTGGGCCTCATTTGACTCAACCATATCATTTGCACCTCAAGTTGGGCCTCGTTTAACTCAACCATAACATTTATGTCTCGAGTAAGGCCTCACTTGACTCAACCATATCATTAGCGAGTCGGACCTCATTTGACTCAACCATATCATTTGCGCCTTGAGTCGGTCCTCGTTTGACTCAACCATATTATTTGCACCTCGAGTCAGGCCTTGTTTGACCCACCTATGTGTTTGTGCCTTGAGTCGGGCCATATTTGACTCACCCATATGTTTGCACCTCGAGTCGGTCTTTGTTTGACTCACCGTTATCATTTGCACCTAGAGACAGGCCTCGTTTGACTCACCCATGTGTTTGCGCCTCAAGTCCAGCCTTGTTTGACTCACCCATATCATTTGCACCTCGAGGTGGGCCTTGTTTGACTTAACCATATCATTTACGCCTTGAGTCGGGTCTCGTTTGGCTCAACGATACCATTTGTGCCCCGGGTTGGCCCTCGTTTGACTCAACCATCTGATTTCTGCCTCGAGTCGGACCTCGTTTGACACAAACCTAGCATTTACGCTTTGAGTCGGGCCACGTTTGAGTCGACCATATTATTTGCACCTCGAGTCAGGCCTTATTTGATTCAACCATATCATTTCTGCCTCCAGTCGGGCCTAGTTTGACTCACCGATACCAATTGTACCTCGAGTCGGGCCTCATTTGACTCAACCATATCATTTTCGCCTCGAGTCGGGCTGTATTCGACTCACCTATATGTTTGCACTTCGTGTCGGGCCTCGTTTGACTCAACCATATCGTTTGTGCCTTGAGTCAGGCCTCGTTTGACTTAACCATATCATTTGCGCCTCCAGCCGGGCCTCATTTGACTCAACCATATCATTTGCACCTCGAGTTAGGCCTCGTTTCACTCAACGATACCATTTGTGCCTTGAGTTGGGCCTCGGTTGACTCAACCATATCATTTATGCCTCGTGTAAGGCCTCGCTTGACTCAACCATATCATTTGCGCCTCGAGTCGGTTCTCGTTTGACTCAACCATATCATTCGCGCCTCGAGTTGGGCCTCGTGTGACTCAACCATATTGTTTGCGCCTCGAATCGAGCCTCATTTGACACAACCATATCATTTGCACCTCGAGTTCGGCCTCGTTTGACTCGACCATATCATTTGCGCCTCGAGTTGGGCCTCGTTTGACTTACCGATACCATTTGTGCCTCGAGGTGGGCCTTGTTTGACTCAACCATATCATTTGCGCCTTGAGCCATGCCTCGTTTGACTTAACCATATCATTTGCGCCTCGAGTTTGGTCTCATTTGACTCAACCATATCATTTGTGCCTCGAGTTGGGCCTCGTTTGACTCAACCATATCATTTGTGCGTCAAGTCTGGCCTCATTTGACTCAACCATATTATTTGTGCCTCGAGCCATGCCTCGTTTGACTTAACCATATCGTTTGCGCTGCAAGTCGGGCCTCATTTGACTCAGCCATATCATTTGTGCCTCAAGTTGGGCCTCGTTTGACTCAACCATAACATTTGCGCCTCAAGTAAGGCCTCGCTTGACTCAACCATATCATGAGCGAGTTGGGCCTCATTTGACCCAACCATATCATTTGTGCCTCGAGTTGGTCCTCGTTTGACTCAACCATATTATTTGCACCTCGAGTCAGGCCTTGTTTGACTCACCTATGTGTTTGTGTCTCGAGTCAGGCCTTATTTGACTCACCCATATGCTTGCACCTCGAGTCGGTCTTCGTTTGACTTACCCTTATCATTTGCACCTCGAGACAGGCCTCGTTTGACTCACCCATGTGTTTGCACCTCGAGTCTGGCCTTGTTTAACTCACCCATATCATTTGCGCCTCGAGGTGGGCCTTGTTTGACTTAACCATATCATTTACGCCTCGAGTCGGGTCTCGTTTGACTCAACGATACCATTTGTGCCTCGAGTTAGCCCTCGTTTGACTTAACCGTTTGATTTCTACCACGAGTCAGACCTCGTTTGACATAAACCTAGCATTTGTGCTTCGAGTCGGGCCTCGTTTGACCGACCATATTATTTACACCTCGAGTCGGGCCTTGTTTGACTCACCGATACCAATTGTATCTCGAGTCGGGCCTCGTTTGACTCAACCATATCATTTGCGCCTCGAGTCGGGCCGTATTGGACTCACTTATATGTTTGCACTTCGTGTCGGGCCTCGTTTGACTTAACCATATCGTTTGCGCCTCGAGCCATCCTCGTTTCACTCAACCATATCGTTTGCGCTGTGAGTCGGGCCTCATTTGACTCAACCATATCATTTGCACCTCAAGTTGGGCCTTGTTTGACTTAACCATAACATTTACGCCTCGAGTAAGGCCTCGCTTGACTCAACCATATCATTAGCGAGTCGGGCCTCATTTGACTCAACCATATCATTTGCGCCTGGAGTCGGTCCTCATTTGACTCAACCATATTATTTACACCTCGAGTCAGGCCTTGTTTGACTCACCTATGTGTTTATGCCTCGAGCCGGGCCTTACTTGACTCACCCATATGTTTGCACCTCGAGTCGGTCTTCGTTTGACTCACCCTTATCATTTGCACCTCGAGACAGGCCTTGTTTGACTCACCATCTGTTTGTGCCTTGAGTCAGGCCTTGTTTGACTTACCCATATCATCTGCGCCTCGAGGTGGGCCTTGTTTGACTTAACCATATCATTTTCGCCTCGAGTCAGGTCTCGTTTGACTCAACGATACCATTTGTGCCTCGAGTTGGCCCTCGTTTGACTCAACCATATGATTTCTGCCTCGAGTCAGACCTCGTTTGACACAAACCTAGCATTTGCGTTTCGAGTCGGGCCTCATTTGACCCGACCATATTATTTGCACCTCGAGTCGGGCCTTGTTTGACTCAACCATATCATTTGCGCCTCCAGTCGGACCTCGTTTGACTCACTGATACCAATTGTACCTCGAGGCAGGCCTCGTTTGACTCAACCATATGATTTGTGCCTTGAGTCGGGCCATATTTGACTCACCTATATGTTTGCGCTTCATGTCGGGCCTCGTTTGACTCAACCATATCATTTGTGCCTCGAGTCATACCTCGTTTGACTCAACCATATCATTTACACCTCGAGTCGAGCCTCATTTCACATAACTATATCATTTGCGCCTCGAGTTGGGCCTCGTTTGACTCAACCATATCATTTGTGCCTCGAGTCATGCCTCGTTTGACTCAACCATCTCATTTGCGCCTCAAGTTGGGCTCGTTTGACTAAACCATATCATTTTCCCCTCGAGTTGGGCCTTGTTTGACTCAACCATATCATTTGCGCCTTGAGTCGGTCCTTGTTTAACTCACCGATACCAATTGTACCTTGAGTCGGGCCTTGTTTGACTCAACCATATCATTTATGCCTCGAGTTGGGCCTCGTTTCACTCAACGATACCATTTGTGCCTCGAGTTGGGCCTCGGTTGGCTCAACCATATCATTTATGCCTCGTGTAAGGCCTCGCTTGACTCAACCATATCATTTGCGCCTCGAGTCGGTCCTCGTTTGACACAACCATATCATTCGCGCCTCGAGTTGGGCCTCGTTTGACTGAACCATATCGTTTGCACCTCGAATTGGGCCTCATTTGACACAAAGATATCATTTGCACCTCGAGTTGGGCCTCGTTTGACTCAACCATATCATTTGGGCCTCGAGCCGGGCCTTATTTGACTCAAACATATCATTTGCACCTCGAGTCGGGCCTCATTTCACTCAACGATACCATTTGTGCCTCAAGTTGGGCCTCGGTTGACTCAACCATATCATTTATGCCTCGTGTAAGGCCTTGCTTGACTCAACCATATCATTTGCGCCTCGAGTCGGTCCTCGTTTGATTCAACCATATCATCGCGCCTCGAGTTGGTCCTCATTTGACTCAACCATATCGTTTGTGCCTCGAATCGGGCCTCATTTGACACAAAGATATCATTTGCACCTCAAGTTAGGCTTCGTTTGACTCAACCATATCATTTGCGCCTCGAGTCGGACCTCGTTCGACTTACCGATACCATTTGTGCCTCAAGGTGGGCCTTGTTTAACTCAACCATATCATTTGCGCCTCGAGCCATGCCTCGTTTGACTCAACCATATCATTTGCGCCTCGAGTCTGGCCTCATTTGACTCACCAATACCATTTGTGCCTACAGTTGGTCCTCGTTTGACTCAACGATATCATTTGTGCCTCAAGTAAGGCCTCACTTGACTTAACTATATCATTTCTGCGTCGAGTGGGGCCTCGTTTGACCTAACCATATTATTTGCACCTCGAGTCGGGTCTTGTTTGACTTAACCATATCATTCGCGCTTCGAGTCGGGCCTTATTTAACTCACTGATACTAGTTGTACCTCGAGTCGGGCCTCGTTTGACTCAACCATATCATTTACACCTCGAGTCGGGCTGTATTTGACTCACCTATATGTTTGCACACCGTGTCAGGACTCATTTCACTCAACCATTTCGTTTGTGCCTCGAGTCATGCCTCGTTTGACTCAACCATATCATTCGCGCCTCAAGTCGGGCCTCATTTGACTCAACTATATCATTTGCGCCTCGAGTTGGGTCTTGTTTGACTCAACCATATGATTTGTGCCTCGAGTCATGCCTCATTTGACTCAATCATATCATTTACGCCTGAAGCCGGGCCTCGTTTGACTAAACCATATCATTTTCGCCTCGAGTTGGGCCTTGTTTGACTCAACCATATCATTTGTGCCTTGAGTCGGTCCTTGTTTAACTCACCGATACCAATTGTACCTTGAGTCGGGCCTTGTTTGACTCAACCATATCATTTATGCTTCGAGTCGAGCCGTATATGACTTGCCTATATGTTTACGCGTCATTTCGGGCCTCGTTTGACTCAACCATATCATTTGTGCCTCGAGTTAGGCCTTGTTTGACTCAACCATATCATTTGCGCCTCGAGCTGGGCCTCATTTGACTCAACCATATCATTTGCGCCTCGAGTCGGGCCTCGTTTCACTCAATGATACCATTTGTGCCTCGAGTTAGGCCTCGGTTGAATCAACCATACCATTTGTGCCTTGTGTAAGGCCTCGCTTGACTCAACTATATCATTTGCGCCTCGAGTTAGTCCTCGTTAGACTCAACCATATCATTTGTGCCACGAGTTTGGCCTCGTTTGACTCACCGATACCATTTGTGCCTCGAGGTGGGCCTCATTTGACTCAACGATATCATTTGTGCCTCAAGTCAGGCCTTATTTGACTCAACCATATCATTTGTGCCTCGAGCCATGCCTTGTTTGACTCAACCATATCATTTGCGCCTCGAGTCAGGTCTCGTTTGAGTCAACCATATTATTTGCACCTCAAGTCAGGCCTTGTTTGACTCACCTATGTGTTTGTGCCTCGAGTCGGGCCTTATTTGACTCACCCATATGTTTGCACATCGAGTCGGCCTTCATTTGACTCACCCTTATCATTTGCACCTCGAGACAGGTCTCGTTTGACTCACCCATGTGTTTGCGCCTTGAGTCAGGCCTAGTTTGACTCACCCATATCATCTGCGCCTCGAGTCGGGCCACGTTTTACTCATCGATACCAATTGTACCTCGAGTTGGGCCTCGTTTGACTCAACCATATCAATTGTGCCTCAAGTTGGGCCGTATTTGACTCACCTATATGTTTGCACATCGTGTTGGGCCTCGTTTGACTCAACCATATCGTTTGTACCACGGGTCATGCCTCGTTTGACTCAACCATATCATTTGCGCCTCGAGTTGGGCCTCATTTGACTTAACCATATCATTTGCACCTCAGGTCAGGCCTCGTTTGACTCCCCGATACCATTTGTGCCCCGAGTCGAGCCTCGTTTGAATCAACCATATTATTTGCAACTCGAGTCAGCCCTTGTTTGACTCACTGATGTATTTGTGCCTCGAGTTAGGCATTATTTGACTCACCCATATGTTTGCGCCTTGAGTCGGTCTTCATTTGACTCACCCTTATCATTTGCACCTCGAGTCAAGCCTCGTTTGACTCACCCATGTGTTTGTGCCTCGAGTCAGGCCTTGTTTGACTCACCCATATCATTTGCGCCTCGAGTTGGGCCCTGTTTGACTTAACCATATCATTTGCGCCTCGAGGCGGGCCTCGTTTGACTCACTGATACCATTTGCGCCTCGAGTTGGCCCCCGTTTGACTTAACCATATAATTTGGGCCTCGTGTTTGGCCTCGTTTGACTCAAACATAGCATTTACGCTTCGAGTCGGGCCTTGTTTCACTCAACCATATCATTTGTGCCTCGAGTCAGGCCTCATTTGACTAAACCATATCATTTGTGCTTCCAGTAGGGGCTCATTTGACTCAACCATATCATCTGCGCCTCGAGTCGGGCCTCGTTTGACTCAACCATATCATTTCTGCTTCGAGTCGGGCCTCGTTTGACTCAACCATATCATTTGTGCATCGAGTCATGCCTCGTTTGACTCAACCATATCATTTGCGCCTCCAGTTGGGCCTCGTTTGACTAAACCATATCAGTTGCGCCTCGAGTCAGGTCTCGTTTGACTCACTGATGCCATTTGATCCTTGAGTTGGGCCTCATTTGACTCAACCATATCATTTGTGCCTCGAGTAAGGCCATGCTTGAATCAACCATATCGTTTGCGCCTTGAGTCGGGCCTCGTTTGACTCAACCATATTATTTGCACCCCGAATCAGGCCTTGTTTGACTCACCGATGTGTTTGTGCCTCGAGTCGGGCATTATTTGACTCACCCATATGCTTGCGCCTCGAGTCGGTCTTCGTTTGACTCACCCTTATCATTTGCACCACGAGTCAAGCCTCGGTTGACTCACCCATGTGTTTACGCCTCGAGTCTAGCCTTGTTTGACTCACCCGTATCTTTTGCGCCTCGAGTCGGGCCTTGTTTGACTTAACCATATCATTTGCGCATCGAGTCGGGCCTCGTTTGACTCAACGATACCAGTTGTGCCTCGAGTTGGCCCTCATTTGACTCAACCATATGATTTACGCCTCGTGTTTGGCCTCGTTTGACTCAAACATAGCATTTGAGCTTCGAGTCGGACCTCGTTTGACTCAACCATATCTTTTATGCCTCGAGTCGGGCCTTGTTTGACAAACCATATCATTTACGCCTTGAGTTGGGCCACGTTTAACTCACCGATACCAATTGTACCTCGAGTCGGGCCTCGTTTGACTCAACCATATCATTTGTGCCTCGAGTCGGGCCATATTTGACTCACCTATATGTTTGCGCATCATGTTGGGCCTTGTTTGACTCAACCATATCGTTTGTGCCTCGGGTCATGCCTCGTTTGACTCAACCATATCATTTGCACCTCGAGCTGGGCCTCATTTGACTCAACCATACATTTGCGCCTCGAGTTGGGCCTCGTTTGACTCAACCATATCATTTGTGCCTCAAGTCAGGCCTCGGTTGACTCCCCGATACCATTTGTGCCTCGAGTCATGCCTCGTTTGACTCAACCATATTATTTGCACCTCAAGTCAGGCCTTGTTTGACTCACCGATGTATTTGTGCCTCGAGTCAGGCGTTATTTGACTCACCCATATATTTACGCCTCGAGTCAGTCTTCGTTTGACTCACCCTTATCATTTGCTCCTCAAGTCAAGCCTCGTTTGACTCACCCATGTGTTTACGCCTCGAGTCAAGCCTTGTTTAACTCACCCATATCTTTTGTGCCTCGAGTCGGGCCTTGTTTGACTTAACCATATCATTTGCGCATTGAGTCGGGCCTCGTTTGACTCACTGATACCATTTGTGCCTCGAGTTGACCCTCGTTTGACTCAACCATATGATTTATGCCTCGTGTTTGGCCTCGTTTGACTCAAACATAGCATTTGCGCTTTGAGTCGGGCCTCGTTTGACTCAACCATATCTTTTGTGCCTCGAGTTAGGCCTCATTTGACCCAACCATATCATTTGTGCCTCCAATAGGGGCTCGTTTGACTCAACCATATCATTTGAACCTCAAGCCGAGTGTTGTTTGCCTCAACCATATCATTTCCGCCTTGAGTCGGGCCTTGTTTGACTCAACCATATCATTTGTGCCTCCAGTCATGCCTCGTTTGACTCAACCATATCATTTGTGCCTCCAGTCGGGCCTTGTTTGACTAAACCATATCAGTTGCGCCTTGAGTCGGGTCTCGTTTGACTCACTGATACTATTTGTTCCTTGAGTTGGGCCTCGTTTGACTCAACCATATCATTTGTGCCTCGAGTAAGGCCTCGCTTGACTCAACCATATAATTTGTGCATCGAGTCGATCCTCTTTTGACCCAACCATATTATTTGCACCTCGAGTCGGGCCTTGTTTGACTTAATCATATCATTTGCGCCTTGAGTCAGGGCTCGTTTAACTCACTGATACCAATTGTACCTCGAGTCGGGCCTCATTTGACTCAACCATATCATTTGCACCTTGAGTCGGGCCGTATTTGACTCACCTATACGTTTGCGCATCGTGTTGGACCTCGTTTGACTCAACCATATCATTTGTGCCTCGAGTCATCCCTCGTTTGACTTTACCATATCATTTGCGCGTCGAGTCGGGCGTCATTTAACTCAACCATATCATTTGCGCCACGAGTCAGGCCTCGTTTGACTCACCGATACCATTTGTGCCTCGAGTTGGGCCTCGTTTGACTCAACTATATCATTTGTGCCTCGAGTAAGGCCTCGCTTGAGTCAACCATATCATTTGTGCATCGAGTCGGGACTCGTTTGACTCAACCATATCATTTGTGCCTTGAGTCGGGCTTTGTTTGACTCAACCATATCATTTGCACCTCCAGTCGGGCCTCATTTGGCTAAACCATATCAGTTGCGCCTCGAGTCGGGTCTCGTTTGACTCAACGATGCCATTTGTGCCTCGAGTCGGGCTCGTTTGACTCAACCATGTCATTTGCACCTCGAGTTGGACCTCGTTTGACTCAACCATATCATTTGCGCCTTGAGTTGTGCTTGGTTTGACTTAACCATATCATTTGCGTCTCGAGTTAGGTCTCGTTTGACTTAACCATATCATTTGCGCCTCCAGTCGGGCCTCATTTGCCTAAACCATATCAGTTGTGCCTCGAGTCAGGTCTCGTTTGACTCAACAATACCATTTGTGCCTCAAGTTGGGCCTCGTTTGACTCAACTATATCATTTGTGCCTCGAGCAAAGGCTCGCTTGACTCAACCATATCATTTGCGCCTCGAGTCGGGCCTCGTTTGACTCAACCATGTCATTTGCACCTCGAGTTGGGCCTCGTTTGACTCAACCATATCATTTGCACCTCGGGTCGGGCCTCGTTTGACTCAACCATATTATTTGTGCCTCGAGCAAGGCCTCATTTGACTTAACCATCTCATTTACGCGTCGAGTCAAGCCTCATTTGACCCAAACATATTATTTGCACCCCGAGGTTGGCCTCGTTTGACTCAACCATATCATTTGTGCCTCGAGTTGGGCCTCGTTTGACTCAACTATATCATTTGTGCCTCGAGTAAGGCCTCGCTTGACTCAACCATATCATTTGTGCCTCGAGTTAGGCCTCATTTGACTTAACCATATCATTTGCACATCGAGTTGGGCCACGTTTGACTCAACCACATCATTTGCACTTCGAGTCGGGCCTCGTTTGACTCACCGATACCATTTGTGCCTCGAGTTGGGCCTCGTTTGACTCAACCATATAATTTGTGCCACCAGTCAGGCCTCATTTCAGTCAACCATACCAATTGTACCTTGAGTTGGGCCTCGTTTGACTTAACCATATCATTTGCGCCTCAAGTTGGGCCTCGTTAGACTCACTGATACCATTTGTGCCTTGAGTTAGTCCTCGTTTGACTCAACCATATCATTTGTGCCTCGAGTCGGGCCTCGTTTGACTTAACCATATGATTTGCGCCTCGAGTCGGGCCTTGTTTGACTTAACCATATGATTTGCGCCTTGTGTTTGGCCTCGTTTGACTCAAACATTGCATTTGTGCCTCGAGTCGGGCCTCATTTGAACCAACCATATCATTTGTGCCTCCAATTGGGGCTCGTTTGACTCAACCATATCATTTGCGCCTCGAGTCGGGCCTTGTTTACCTCAACCATATCATTTGCACCTCGAGTCGGGTCTTGTTTGACTTAACCATATCTGTTGCGCCTCGAGTCGGGCCTCATTTGACTCAACGATACCATTTGTGCCTTGAGTTGGCCCTCGTTTGACTCAACCATATGATTTACGCCTCGTGTTAGGCCTCGTTTGACTCACATAACATTTGCGCTTCGAATAAGGCCTCGTTTGACTCAACCATATCATTTGTGCCTCGAGTCAGGCCCCATTTGACCCAACCATATCATTTGTTCCTCCAATAGGGGCTCGTTTGACTCAACCATATCATCTGCGCCTCGATTCGAGCCTTGTATGCCTCAACCATATCATTTCTGCCTTGAGTCGCGCCTCGTTTGACTCAACCATATCATTTGTGCCTCGAGTCATGCCTCATTTGACTAAACCATATCAGTTGCGCTTTGAGTCGGGTCTCGTTTGACTCACAGATACCATTTGTTCCTTGAGTTAGGCCTCGTTTGACTCAACCATATCATTTATGCCTCGAGTAAGGCCTCGCTTGACTCAACCATATAATTTGTGCATTGAGTCAGGCCTCGTTTGTCCCAACCATATTATTTGCACCTTGAGTCAGGCCTTGTTTGACTTAATCATTTCATTTGCGCTCGAGTCAGGGCTCGTTTAACTCACTAATGCCAATTGTACCTCGAGTCGAGCCTCATTTGACTCAACCATATCATTTACGCCTCGAGTCGGGCCGTATTTGACTCACCTATATGTTTGCGCATCGTGTTGGGCCTCATTTGACTCAACCATATCACTTGTGCCTCGAGTCATCCCTCGTTTGACTCAACCATATCATTTGCACCTCGAGTCGAGCCTCGTTTGATTCAACTATATCATTTGTGCTACAAGTAAGGCCTCGCTTGACTTAACCATCTCATTTACGAGTCGAGTCGAGCCTCATTTGACCCAACAATATTATTTGCACCTCGAGTTGGGCCTCGTTTGACTCAACCATATCATTTGCGCCTCGAGTCGGGCCTCGTTTGACTCACTGAGCCAATTGTGCCTCGAGTTGGGCCTCGTTAGACTCAAATATATCATTTATGCCTCGAGCAAGGCCTCGCTTGAGTCAACCATATCATTTGTGCCTCAAGTTAGGCCTCATTTGACTCAACCATTTCATTTGCACCTCGAGTTGGGCCACGTTTGACTCAACCACATCATTTGCGCCTCGAGTTGGGCCTTGTTTGACTCATTGATACCATTTGTGCCTCAAGTTGGGCCTCGTTTGACTCAACCATATCATTTGTGTCACCAGTCAGGCCTCATTTCAGTTAACCATATCATTTGCACCTCGAGTCAGGCCTCATTGGACTCACCGATACCATTTGTGCCTCGAGTTAGGCCTCATTTGACTCAACCATATCATTTGTGCCTCTAGTAAGGCCTCACTTGACTCAACCATATCATTTGCGCATTGAGTCGTGCCTCATTTGACTCAACCATATCATTTGCGCCTCGAGTCGGGCCTCATTTGTCTCACCGATACATTTTTGCCTCAAGTTGGGCCTCGGTTGACTCAACCAAATCATTTGTGCCCCGAATAAGGCCTTGCTTGACTCAACCATATCATTTACGCCTCGAGTCAGGCCTCATTTGACTCAACCATATCATTTGCACCCCGAGTCGGGCCTCGTTTGACTCAACCATATCATTTGTCACTCGAGTCAGGCCTCATTTGACTCAACCATATCATTTGTGCCTCCAATAGGGGCTTGTTTGACTCAACCATATCACCTACGCCTTGAGTCGGGCCTAGTTTGCGTCAACCATATCATTGCTGCCTCAAGTCAGGCCTTCTTTGACTCATGATATCATTTGTGCCTCGAGTTAGGCCTCATTTGACTTAACTATATCATTTGCGCCTCTAGGCAGGCCTCGTTTGACTCAACCATATCATTTCCGCCTCGAGTCAGGCATTGTTTGACTCAACCATATATTTTGTGCCTCAAGTTGGGCCTCGTTTGACTCAACCATATCATTTGTGCCTCGAGTCAGACCTCATTTGACTCAACCATATCATTTGTGCCTCGAGTCGGGCCTCGTTTGACTCACTGATACCATTTGTGCCTCGAGTAAGGCATCGTTTGACTCAACCATATCATTTGCGCCGCAAGTTGGGCCTCATTTGACTCAACCATATCATTTGCACCTCAAGTTGGTCCTCGTTTGACTCAACCATCTCATTTGTGCCTCGAGTCGGGCCTCGTTGGACTCATCGATACCATTTGTGCCTCGAGTTAGGCCTCGTTTAACTCAACCTTATCATTTGCGCCTCTAGTAATGCCTCGCTTGACTCAGCCATATCATTTGTGCCTCGAGTCGGGGCTCGTTTGACTGAACCATATTATTTACACCTCGAGCCTAACCTTGTTCGACACACCTATGTGTTTGTACCTTGAGTTGGGCCTTATTTGACTCACCCATATGTTTGCGCCTTGAGTCAGGCCTTGTTTGACTCAACCATATCATTTGCACCTCGAGTCGGGCCTCGTTTAACTCACCGATACCATTTGTGCCTCGAGTAAGGCCTCGTTTGACTCTACCATATCATTTGCGCCTCGAGTCGAGCCTCATTTGACTCAACCATATTATTTGTAGCTCGAGTCGAGCCTTGTTTGACTCACCTATGTCTTTGTGCCATGAGTCAGGCCTTATTTGACTCACCCATATGTTTGCGCCTCGAGTCGGTCCTCGTTTGACTCACTCTTATCATTTGTACCTCGATTCAACCCTCGTTTGACTCAACCATGTGTTTGCGCCTTGAGTCAGGCCTTGTTTGACTCACCCATATCATTTACGCCTCAAGTCGGGCCTTGTTTGACTTAACCATATCATTTATGCCTCGAGTCGGGCCTCGTTTGACTCTCCGATACCATTTGTGCCTCGAGATAGCCCTCGTTTGTCTCAACCATATGATTTGCCCCTCGAGTCAGGCCTTGTTTGACTCAGCCATATCATTTGTGCCTAGAGTCGGGCCTCGTTTAACTCACCGATACCAATTATACCTCGAGTCGGGCCTTGTTTGACTCAACCATATCATTTGCGCCTCGAGTTGGGCCTCGTTTGTCTCACCGATACATTTGTGCCTCGAGTTAGGCCTCGGTTGACTCAACCAAATCATTTGTGCCCCGGGTAAGGCCTCGCTTGACTCAACCATATCATTTACACCTCGAGTCGAGCCTCATTTGACTCAACCATATCATTTGTGGCTCGAGTCAAGCCTCGTTTGACTCACCGATACCATTTATGCCTCGAGGTGGGCCTCATTTGACTTAACTATATTATTTGCGCCTTTAGTTGGGCCTCGTTTGATTCAACCACATCATTTGTGCCTCGACCCATACCTCGTTTGACTCAACCATATCATTTGCGCGTCGAGTCGGTCCTCATTTGACTCAACGATATCATTTGCGCCTCGAGTTAGGCCTCATTTGACTCAACCATATCATTTGCACCTCGAGTCGGGCCTCATTTGACTCACCGATAGAATTTGTGCCTCGAGTTAGGCCTCGTTTGACTCAATCATATCATTTGCGCCTCGAGTCGGGCCTCGTTTGACAGAACAATATTATTTGCACCTCGAGTCGGGCCTTCCTTGTCTCGCCTATGTGTTTGTGCCTCAAGTCAGGCCTTATTTGTCTGTCCCATATGTTTGCGCCTCGAGTCGGTCTTTGTTTGACTCACCCATGCGTTTGCGCCTCGAGTCAGGCCTTGTTTGACTCACCCATATCATTTGCACCTCGAGTCAGGACTTATTTGACTCAACCATATCATTTGTGCCTCCAGTAGGGCCTCGTTTAACTCAACCATATCATCTGCGCCTCGAGTTAGGCCTTATTTGCCTCAACCATATCATTTCTGCCTTGAGTCAGGACTTGTTTGACTCAACTATATTATTTGCGCCTCTAGTTGGGTCTCGTTTGACTCAACCATATCATTTGCACCTCGAGTCGGGCTTTGTTTGACTCAACCATATCTTTTGTGCCTTGAGTTGTGCCTCGTTTGACTCAACCATATGATTTACGCCTCGAGTCGGGCCTCGTTTGACTCACCGATACCATTTGTGCCTCGAGTAAGGCCTCATTTGACTCAACCATATCATTTGTGGCCCGTGTCAGGCCTCATTTGACTCAACTATATCATTTGCGTCTCGAGTGGGGACTCGTTTGACTCAACAATATCATTTGCGCCTCGAGTCAAGCCTCGTTTGACTCACCGATACCATTTGTGCCTCGAGTCAGGCCTCATTTGACTCAACCATATCATTTGTGCCTTGAGTCAGGCCTCATTGGACTCAACCATATCATTTTTGCCTCAAGTTGGTCCTTGTTTGACTCAACCATATCCTTTGAACCTAGAGTTGGGCCTCGTTTAACTCATCAATACCATTTGTACCTCGAGTCAGGCCTCGTTTGACTCAACCATATCATTTGTGCCTTAGTTAGGCCATATTTGACTCACCTATATGCTTGCGTATCGGGTCGGGCCTCGTTTGACTCAACCATATCGTTTATGCCTCGAGTCATGCCTTGTTTGACTTAACCATATCATTTGTACCTCGAGTCATGCCTCGGTTGACTAAACCATATCATTTGCGCCTCGAGTCGGGCCTCGTTTGACTAAACCATATCATTTGCACCTCAAGTTGGGCCTTGTTTCACTCAACCACATCATTTGTGTCTCGAGTCGAGCCTCGTTTGACTCAACGATACCATTTATGCCTCGAGTCAGGCCTCGTTTGACTCAACCATACCATTTGTGCCTCGAGTCGGGCCTCATTGGACTCAATCACATCATTTTTGCCTCGAGTTGGTCCTCGTTTGACTCAACCATATCCTTTGCACCTCGAGTCGGGCCTCGTTTAACTCACCGATACCATTTGTACCTCGAGTCTGGTCTCGTTTGACTTAACCATATCATTTGTACCTGAGTCAGGCCGTATTTGACTCACCTATATGTTTGCGTATTGAGTCAGGTCTCGTTTGACTTAACCACATCGTTTATGCCTCTAGTCATGCCTCATTTGACTCATCCATATCATTTGCGCCTCGAGACATGCCTCAGTTGACTAAACCATATCATTTGCGCCTCGAGTCGGGCCTTATTTGACTAAACCATTTCATTTGCGCCTCAAGTTGGGCCTCGTTTGACTCGTCCATATCATTTGCGCCTTGTTTCGGGCTTTGTTTGACTTAACCATATCATTTGCGCCTCGAGTCGGGCCTCATTTGACGCAACGATCCCATTTGTGCCTCGAGTTAGCCCTCGTTTGACTTAGCCATATGATTTGCGCCTCGAGTTAGGCCTCGTTTGACCTAAACATATCATTTGCGCTTCGAGTCGAGCCTCGTTTGACTCAACCATATCATTTGTGCCTCGAGTCAAGCCTCATTTGACTCAACCATATCATTTGTGCCTCCAGTAGGGCCTCGTTTAACTTAACCATATCATCTGAACCTCGAGTCAGGCCTAGTTTGCCTCAACCATATCATTTTCGCCTTGTTTGACTCACCGATATCATTTCTGCCTCGAGTTGGGCCTCAATTGACTCAACTATATCATTTGCGCCTCTAGTCGGGCCTTGTTTGACTCAACCATATCATTTGTGCCTCGAGTCGGGCTTTGTTTGACTCAACCATATCTTTTGTGCCTCGAGTTGGGCCTCGTTTGACTCACCGATATCATTTGCGCCTCAAGTAGGGCCTTGTTTGACTCAATCATATCTTTTGCGCCGTGAGTCAGTTCTCTTTTGACTCACCGATACCATTTGTGCCTCAAGGTAGGCCACGTTTGACTCAACCATATCATTTGTGCCTCCAATCAGGCCTCGTTTGACACAACTATATCATTTGCGCCTCGAATAGGGCCTCGTTTGACTCAACCATATCATTTGTGCCTTGAGTCAGGCCTTGTTTGACTCAACCGTGTCATTTTCTCCTGGAGTTTGGCCTTGTTTGACTTAACCATATTATTTACGACTCGAGACGGGCCTCGTTTAACTCATCGATGCCATTTGTACCTCAAGCCAGGCCTCGTTTGACTTAACCATATCATTTGCTCCTTGAGTCATGTCTCGGTTGACTAAACCGTATCATTTGTGCCTCGAGTTCGCCCTCGTTTGACTCAACCATATCATTTGCCCCTCGAGTCATGCCTCGGTTGACTAAACCATATTATTTCTGCCTCAAGTCGGGCCTCGTTTGATTAAACCATATCATTTGCGCCTCGAGTTGGGCCTTGTTTGACTCAATCATATCATTTGTGCTTCGAGTTGGGCCTCGTTTGACTCACTGATACCATTTGTGCCTCGAGTTAGGCCTCATTTGACTCAACCATATCATTTGTGCCTTGAGTCGGGCCTCATTAGACTCAACCATGTCATTTTTGCCTCAAGATAGTCCTCGTTTCACTCAACCATATCCTTTGCACCTCGAGTCCAGCCTCGTTTAACTCTCAGATACTATCTGTACCTTGAGTCGGGCCTCGTTTGACTCAACCATATCATTTGCGCCTCGAGTCATGCCTCGGTTGACTAAACCATATCATTTGCACCTCGAGTCGGGCCTCGTTTGACTAAACCATATCATTTGTGCCTCGAGTTGGGCCTTGTTTGACTTAACCACATATTTTACGCCTCGAGTCAGGCCTCGTTTGACTCACCGATGCCATTTGTGGCTCGAGTCAAGCCTTATTTTACTCAATCATATCATTTGTGCCTTGGGTCAGGCCTCATTAGACTCAATCATATCATTTTTGCCTCGAGTTGGTCCTTATTTGACTCAACCATATCCTTTGCACCTCGAGTCGGGCCTCGTTTAACTCACCGATGCCATTTGTACCTCGAGTCGGGCCTCGTTTGACTCAACCATATCATTTGTGCCTTGGTCAGGCCATATTTGACTCACCTATATGCTTGCGCATCGAGTCGGGACTCGTTTGACTCAACCATATCGTTTATGCCTCGAGTTATGCCTTGTTTGACTCAACCATATCATTTGCGCCTCGAGTCATGCCTCGGTTGACTAAACCATATCATTTGCGCCTCGAGTCTGGCCTTGTTTGACTAAACCATATTATTTGCGCCTCAAGTTGGGCCTTGTTTGACTCAACCACATCATTTGCGCCTCGAGTCGGGCGTCGTTTAACTCAACGATACCATTTGTGCCTTGAGTCAGGCCTCATTTGACTCAACCATATCATTTGTGTCTCGAGTCAAGCCTCATTGGACTTAATCACATCATTTTCGCGTTGAGTTGATCCTTGCTTGACTCAACCATATCCTTTGCACCTCGAGTCAGGCCTCGTTTAACTCACCGATACCATTTGTACCTCGAGTCTGGCCTCGTTTGACTCAACCATATCATATGTGCCTGAGTCGGGCTTTATTTGACTCACCTATATGTTTGTGCATCGAGTCAGGCCTCGTTTGACTCAACATATCATTTATGCCTCGAGTTAGCCCTCGTTTGACTTAGCCATATGATTTGCGTCTCGAGTTAGGCCTCGTTTGACCTAAACATATCATTTGCGCTTTGAGTCGGGCCTCGTTTGACTCAACCATATCATTTGTGCCTCGAGTCAAGCCTCATTTGACTCAACCATATCATTTTTGCCTCCAGTAGGACCTCGTTTAACTTAACCATATCATCTGAACCTCGAGTCGGGCCTGGTTTGCCTCAACCATATCATTTTCGCCTCGAGTCAAGCCTTGTTTGACTCACTGATATCATTTGTGCCTCGAGTTAGGCCTCATTTGACTCAACTATATCATTTGCGCCTTTAGTCGGGCCTTGTTTGACTCAACCATATCATTTGCGCCTCGAGTCGGGCTTTGTTTGACTCAACCATATCTTTTGTGCCTCGAGTTGGGGCTCATTTGACTCACCGATATCATTTGCGCCTCGAGTAGGGCCTCGTTTGACTCAATCATATCTTTTGCGCCTCGAGTCAGTTCTCTTTTGACTCACCGATACCATTTGTGCCTCAAGGTGGGCGACGTTTGACTCAACCATATCATTTGTGCCTCCAGTCAGGCCTCGTTTGACTTAACTATATCATTTGCGCCTCGAATAGGGCCTCGTTTGACTCAACCATATCATTTGTGCCTTGAGTTAGGCCTCGTTTGACTCAACCGTGTCATTTTCTCCTCGAGTTTGGCCTTGTTTGACTTAACCATATCATTTGCGACTCGAGACGGGCCTCGTTTAACTAATCGATGCCATTTGTACCTCGAGCCGGGCCTCGTTTGACTCAACCATATCATTTGCTCCTTGAGTCATGTCTCGGTTGCCTAAACCGTATCATTTGCGCCTCGAGTTGGCCCTCGTTTGACTCAACCATATCATTTGCGCCTCGAGTCATGCCTCAGTTGACTAAACCATATTATTTCTGCCTCGAGTTGGGCCTCGTTTGACTAAACCATATCATTTGCGCCTCGAGTTGGGCCTTGTTTGACTCAATCATATCAGTTGCGCTTCGAGTCGGGCCTCGTTTGACTCATCGATACCATTTGTGCCTCGAGTTAGGCCTCATTTGACTCAACCATATCATTTGTGCCTTGGTCGGGCCTCATTGGACTCAACCATGTCATTTTCGCCTCGAGTTAGTCCTCGTTTGACTCAACCATATCCTTTGCACCTCGAGTCCAGTCTCGTTTAACTCTCAGATACTATCTGTACCTCGAGTCGGGCCTCGTTTGACTCAACCATATCATTTGTGCCTGAGTCGGGCCATATTTGACTCACCTATATGTTTGCGCATCGAGTCGGGCCTCGTTTGACTTAACCATATCGTTTATGCCTCGAGTCATGCCTCGTTTGACCCAACCATATCATTTGCGCCTCGAGTCATGCCTCGGTTGACTAAACCATATCATTTGCGCCTCGAGTTGGGCCTTGTTTGACTTAACCACATCATTTGTGCCTCAGGTCGGGCCTTATTGGACTCAATCATATCATTTTCGCCTCGAGTTGGTCCTCGTTTGACTCAACCATATCCTTTGCACCTCGAGTCAGTCCTCGTTTAACTCACCGATGCCATTTGTACCTCGAGTCGGACCTCGTTTGACTTAACCATATCATTTGTACCTGAGTCGGGCCGTATTTGACTCACCTATATGTTTGCGGATCGAGTCGGGCCTCGTTTAACTCAACCATATCGTTTATGCCTCGAGTCATGCCTCATTTGACTCAACCATATCATTTGCGCCTCGAGACATGCCTCGGTTGACTAAACCATATCATTTGCACCTCGAGACATGCCTCGGTTGACTAAACCATATCATTTGCGCCTCGAGTTGGGCCTCGTTTGACTAAACCATATCATTTACGCCTCGAGTTGGGCCTCGTTTGACTCACCCATATCATTTGCGCCTTGTGTCGAGCTTTGTTTGACTTAACCATATCATTTGCGCCTCGAGTCGAGCCTCGTTTGATGTAACGATCCCATTTGTGCCTCGAGTTAGCCCTCGTTTGACTTAGCCATATGATTTGTGCCTCGAGTTAGGCCTCGTTTGACCTAAACATATCATTTACGCTTCGAGTCGGGCCTCGTTTGACTCAACCATATCATTTGTGCCTCGAGTCAAGCCTCATTTGACTCAACCATATCATTTGAGCCTCCAGTAGGGCCTCGTTTAACTTAACCATATCATCTGCACCTCGAGTCAGGCCTGCTTTGCCTCAACCATATCATTTTCGCCTCGAGTCAAGCGTTGTTTGACTCACCGATATCATTTGTGCCTCGAGTTGGGCCTCAATTGACTCAACTATATCATTTGCGCCTCTAGTCAGGCCTTGTTTGACTTAACCATATCATTTGCACCTCGAGTCGGGCTTTGTTTGACTCAACCATATCTTTTGTGCCTCGAGTTGGGCCTCGTTTGACTCACCAATATCATTTGCGCCTTGAGTAGGGCCTCGTTTGACTCAATCATATCTTTTGCGCCTCGAGTCGGTTCTCTTTTGACTCACCGATACCATTTGTGCCTCAAGGTGGGCCACATTTGACTCAACCATATCATTTGTGCCTCTAGTCAGGCCTCATTTGACTTAACTATATCTTTTGCGCCTCGAATAGGGCCTCGTTTGACTCAACCATATCATTTGTGCCTTGAGTCAGGCCTCGTTTGACTCAACTGTGTCATTTTCTCCTTGAGTTTGGCCCTGTTTGACTTAACCATATCATTTACGACTCGAGACGGGCCTCGTTTAACCATCGATGCCATTTGTACCTCGAGCCAGGCCACGATTGACTCAACCATATTATTTGCTCCTCGAGTCATGCCTCGGCTGACTAAACCATATGATTTGCGCCTCAAGTTAGGCCTCGTTTGACTCACCCATATCATTTGCGCCTTGTGTTGGGTTTTGTTTGACTTAACCATATCATTTGCGCCTTGAGTTGGGCCTCGTTTGACGCAACCATATCATTTGCGCCATGAGTCGGGTTTCGTTTGACTCAACCATATCATTTGCGCCTCGAGTTGGGCCTCGTTTGACTGAACCATATCATCTGCGCTTCGAGTTGGGTCTCGTTTGACTCACTGATACCATTTGTGCCTCGAGTTGGGCCTCGTTTGACTCAACCATATCATTTGTACCTCGAGTAAGGTCTCGCTTGACTCAACCATATTATTTGGGCCTCGAGGCGGGCCTCATTTCAATCAACCATATCATTTGCGCCTCAAGTAGGGCCTCGTTTGACTCAACCATATCATTTGCGCCTTGAGTCAGCCCTTGTTTGACTCAACCTTATCATTTGTGCCTCGAGTCAGGCCTTGTTTGAGTCACCGATACCATTTGTGCCTCGAGTCAAGCCTCATTTGACTCAACCATATCATTTGTGCCTCGAGTCACGCGTCATTTGACTCAACCATATCATTTGCGCTTAGAGTCAGGCGTCGTTTGACTCACCAATACCATTTGTGCCTCGAGTTGGGCCTCGTTTGGCTCAACCATATCCTTTGTGCCTCGATTAAGGCCTCGCTTGACTCAACCATATCATTTGTGCCTCGAGTCATGCCTCGTTTTACTCAACCATATTATTTGCACCTTGAGCCGGGCCTCATTTGACTCAACCATATCATTTCTGCCTCAAGTTGGTCCTCGTTTGATTCAACCATATCATTTGTGCCTCGAGTCGGGCCTCGTTTGACTCACTGATACCATTTGTGCCGCTAGTTGGGTCTCGTTTGACTCAACCATATCATTTGTGCCTCGAGTCGGGCCTCGTTTGACATAACCATATTATTTGCACCTCGAGTCGGGCCTTGTTTAACCACCTATGTGTTTGTGCATCGAAGCGGGCTTTATTTGACTCACCTATATGTTTGTGCCTCGAGTCGGTCTTTGTTTGACTCACCCTTATCTTTAGCAGCTCAAGTCAAGCCTCGTTTGACTCAACCATGTGTTTGCGCCTTGAGTCAGGCCTTGTTTGACTCACACATATCATTTTTGCCTCGAGTCGGGCCTTGATCGACTTAACCATATCATTTGCACCTCGAGACGGGACTCGTTTGACTCAACCATATCGTTTATGCCTCGAGTCATGCCTCATTTGACTCAACCATATCATTTGTGCCTTGAGTTGGGCCTCGTTTGACTCAACCGTATCATTTGTGGCTTGAGTAAAGCCTCGCTTGACTCAACCATATCATTTGTGCCTCGAGTCGGGCCTCGTTTGACTTAACCATATTATTTGCTCCTCGAGTCGGGCCTTGTTTGACTCACCTATGTGTTTGTGCCTCGAGTCAGGGTTTATTTGACTCACCCATATGTTTGTGCCTCGAGTCGGTCTTCGTTTGACTCACCCTTATCATTAGCACCTTGAGTCAAGCCTCGTTTGACTCACCCATGTGTTTGCGCCTCGAGTCAGGCCTTGTTTAACTCACCCATATCATTTGCGCCTCGAGTCGGGCTGTATGTGACTCACCTATATGTTTGCGCATCGAGTCGGGCCTCGTTTGACTCAACCATATCATTTATGCCTCGAGTCATGCCTCGTTTGACTCCACCATATCATTTGCAGCTCGAGTCGGTCCTTATTTGACTCAACCATAGCATTTGTTCCTCCAGTCCAGCGTCGTTTGACTCAATCATATCATTTGCGCCTCGAGTCGGGCCTTGTTTGACTTAACCACATCATTTGTGCCTCGAGTCATGCCTCGTTTGACTCAAACATATCATTTGCGCCACGAGTCGGGCCTCGTTTGACTCAACCATATCATTTGCGCCTCGAGTTGGGCCTCGTTTGACTCAACCATATCATTTGCGCCTTGACTCAGGCCTCATTTGACTTAACCATATTATTTGTGCCTCGAGTCATGCCTCGTTTGACTCAACCATATCATTTGCGCCACAAATCGGGCCTTGTTTGCCCCAACCATATCATTTTCGCCTTGAGTCAGGCCTCGTTTGACTCAAACTTATCATTTGCGCTTTGGGTTGGGCTTCGTTTGACTCAACCATATCATTTGTACCTCGAGTCAGGCCTCATTTGACTCAACCATATCATTTTTACCTCAATTAGGGCCTCGTTTGACTCAACCATATCATTTGCACCGTGAGTCAGGCCTTGTTTGCCTCAACCATATCATTTCTGCCTCGAGTCTAGCCTCGTTTGACTCACCAATACCATTTGTGCCTCGAGTTGGGCTTCATTTGACTCAACCATATGATTTGCGCCTCGAATCGGGCCTCATTTGACTCAACCATATCATTTGCGCCTTAAGTAAGGCCTCGTTTGACTCAACCATATCATTTGCACCTTGAGTCGGGCCTCGTTTGACTCACCGATGCCATTTGTGCCTCGAGTTGGGCCTTGTTTGACTCGACCATATCATTTGTGGCTCGAGTCAGGCCTCATTTGACTGAACCATATCATTTGTGCCCCTAGCCATGCCTCGTTTGACTCAACCATATCATTTGCACCTCGAGTCGGGCCTCATTTTTCTCAACCAAATCATTTCCGCCTCGAGTTGTTCCTCGTTTGACTGAACCATATCATTTGCACCTCGAGTCAGGCCTCATTTAACTCAACCATATCATTTGCACCTCGAGTTGAGCCTCGTTTGACACAACCATATCATTTGTGCCTTGAGTCAGGCCTCGTTTAACTTGCCGATACAATTTATGCCTCGAGTCGGGCCTCATTTGACTCAACCATATCATTTATGCCTCGAGCCATGCCTCGTTTGACTCAACCATATCATTTGCGTCTTGAGGTGGGCCTCGTTTGACTCACCGATACCATTTGTGCATCGAGTTCATCCTCGTTTAACTCAACCATATCATTTGTGCCTTGAGTAAGGCCTCGCTTGATTCAACCATATCATTTGCACCTCGAGTCGGGCCTCGTTTGACTCAACCATATTATTTTCACCTCGAGTCGGGTCTTGTTTGACTCATCTATGTGATTGTGCCTCGAGTCGGGCCTTATTTGACTTACCCATATATTTGCACCTCGGGCCGGTCTTCATTTGACTCACCCTTATAATTTGAACCTCGAGTCATGCCTCGTTTGGCTCAACCATATCATTTACGCCTCGAGTTGGGCCTCGTTTGACTCAACCATATCATTTGAGCCTCGAGTCGGGCCTCGTTTGACTCACCGATACCATTTGTGCCTCGAGTTGGGCCTCGTTTGACTCAACCATATCATTTGTGCCTCCAGTCAGGCCTCGTTTGACTCAACCATATCATTTGCGCCTAGAGTTGGGCCTCGTTTGACTCAACCATATCATTTGTGCCTCGAGTCATGTCTCGTTTGACTTAACCATATCATTTGCGCCTCGAGTCGGGCGTTGTTTGACTAAACCATATCATTTGCGCCTCGAGTTGGGCCTTGTTTGACTCAACCATATCATTTGCGCCTCGAGTGGAGCCTCGTTTGACTCACCGATACCATTTGTGCCTCGAGTTGTGCCTTGTTTGACTCAACCATATGATTTGCGTCTCGAGTTAGGCCTCATTTGACTTAACCATATCATTTTTGCCTCGAGTGATGCCTCGTTTGGCTCAACCATATCATTTGCGCCACGAATCGGGACTTGTTTTCCTCAACCATATCATTTTCGCCTCGAGTCAGGCCTCGTTTGACTCAAACTTATCATTTGCACTTTAGGTTGGGCTTCGTTTGACTTAACCTTATCATTTGCACTTTGAGTCAGGCTTATTTGACTCAACCATATCATTTGTGCCTCAAGTTAGGCCTCATTTGACTCAACCATATCATTTGCGCCTCAATTAGGGCCTTGTTTGACTCAACCATATCATTTGCGCCTCGAGTCGAGCCTTGTTTGCCTCAACCATATCATTTCTGCCTTGAGTCAGCCCTCGTTTGACTCATCGATATCATTTGTGCCTCGAGTTGGGCCTCGTTTGACTCAACGATATCATTTGTGCCTTGAGCCATGACTCGTTTGACTCAACCATATCATTTGCGCCTCGAGTCGGGCCTTGTTTCACTCATTGATACCATTTGTGCTTCGAGTTGGGCCTCATTTGACTCAACCATATCTATTGTGCCTCGAGTAAGGCCTTGCTTGACTCAACCATATCATTTGCGCCTCGAATCGGGCCTCGTTTGACTCAACCATATCATTTGCGCCTCGAGTCGGGCCATGTTTGCTTCAACCATATCATTTCTACCTCGAGTCAGGCCTCATTTGACTCAACCATATCATTTACGCCTTAAGTACGGCCTCGTTTTACTCAACCATACGAATTACGCCTCGAGTTGGGCCTTGTTTGCCTCAACCATATCATTTTTGCGTCGAGTCTGGCCTCAAATGACTCACCGATATCATTTTTGGCTTGAGTTGGGCCTCGTTTGACTCAACCATATCATTTGCGCCTCGAGTCGGGACTCATTTCACTCAACCATATCATTTACACGTCGAGTGGGGCCTTGTTTGACTCAACCATATAATTTGCGCCTCGAGTCGGGCCTCGTTTGACTCACCGATACCATTTGTGCCACGAGTTGGGCCTCGTTTGACTCAACCATATCATATGTGCCTCGGGTAAGGCCTTGCTTGACTCAACCATATCATTTGCGCCTCGAGTCGGGCCTTGTTTGCCTCAACCATATCCTTTCTGCCTTGAGTCAGTCCTCGTTTGACTCAAACTTATCATTTGCACGTCGAGTCGGGCCTCGTTTGACTCAACGATATTATTTTGTTCCTCAAGTTAGGCCTCATTTGACTCAACCATATCATTTGCGCCTTAATGAGGGCCTCGTTTGACTCAACCATATCATTTGCACCTCGAGTCGGGCCTTGTTTGCCTCAACCATATCATTTTCGCCTCGAGTCAGGGCCTGTTTGACTCTCTGATATCATTTTGTGCCTCGAGTTGGCCCTTATTTGACTCAACCATATGATTTGTGCCTCGAGTCGGGCCTCGTTTGACTAAAACATATCATTTGCGCTTCGAGTCGGGCCTCATTTGACTCAACCATATCATTTGACTCAACTATATCATTTGCGCCACTAGTCGGACCTCGTTTGACTCAACCATATCATTTGCGCCTCGAGTCGAGCTTTGTTTGACTCAACCATATCATTTGTGCCTCGAGCTGGGCCTCGTTTGACTCACTGATACCATTTGCGCCTCGAGTAGGGCCTCATTTGACTCAAACATATCATTTGTGCCTCGAGTCGGTTCTCGTTTGACTCACTGATACCATTTGTGCCTCGAGGTGAGCCTCGTTGAACTCAACCATATCATTTGTGCCTTGAGTTAGGACTCGTTTGACTCGACCATGTCATTTTTGCCTCGAGTCGGGCCTTGTTTGACTCAACCATATCATTTGTGCCTCGAGTCATGCCTCGTTTGACTCAACCATATCATTTGCGCCTCAAGGAGGGCCTCGTTTGACTAAACCATATCGGTTGCACCTCAAGTCGGGCCTCGTTTGACTCACCGATACCATTTGTGCCTCGAGTTAGGCCTCGTTTGACTCAACCATATCATTTGTGCCTCGAGTTAGGCCTCGCTTGACCGAACCATATCATTTATGCGTCGAGTCAGGCCTCGTTTCACCCAAGCATATTATTTGCTCCTCGAGTCGGGCCTTGTTTGACTTAACCATATCATTTGCACCTTGAGTTAGGCCTCGTTTAACTCACCGATACCAATTGTACCTCGAGTCGAGCCTCGTTTGACTCAACCATATCATTTGGGCCTCGAGTTATGTCTCATTTGATTCAACCATATCATTTGTGCCTCGAGTTAGGCCTCATTTGGCTCAAGCATATCATTTGTGCCTTGAGTCGGGCCTCGTTTCACTCACTGATACCATTTGTGCTTCGAGTTGGGCTTTGTTTGACTCAACTATATCATTTGTGCCTTGAGTAAGGCCTCGCTTGACTCAAACATATCATCTGTGCCTCGAGCTGGGCCTCGTTTGACTTAACCAAATCATTTTTGACTCGAGTCGGGCCATATTTGACTTAACTATATCATTTGCACCTCGAGTTGGGCCTCGTTTGACTCAACCATATCATTTGCACCTTGAGTCGGGCCTCGTTTGACTCATCGATACCATTTGCGCCTCAAGTTGGGCCTCGTTTGACTCACCTATATCGTTTGTGCCTTGAGTAAGGTCTCGCTTGACTCAACCATATCATTTGCGCCTCGAGTCGAGCCTCGTTTGACTGAACCATATCATTTGTACCTCTAGTTGGGCCTCGTTTGACTCAACCATATCATTTTACGCCTCGAGTCGGGCCTCGTTTGACTCACCGATACCATTTGTGCCTCAAGTTGAGCCTCGTTTGACTCAACCATATCATTTGTGCCTCGAGTTAGGCCTCATTTCACTCAACCATATTATTTGTGCCTCCAGCCATGCCTCGTTTGACTCAACCTTATTATTTGTGCCTCGACTTGGGCCTCGTTTGACTCAACCATATGATTTGCGCCTCGAGTCAGGCCTCATTTGACTCACCAATACCATTTGTGCCTCGAGTTGGGCCTCATTTGACTCAACCATATCATTTGTGCCTCGAGTCAGGCCTCGTTTGACCTAACCATATTATTTGCACCTCGAGTCGGGCCTTGTGTGACTCACCTATGTGTTTGTGCCTCGAGTCGGGCCTTATTTGACTCACCCATATCTTTTGTGCCTCAAGTTCACCTTGTTTGACTCACCGATATTATTTGCGCCTCGTATAGGGCCTCGTTTGACTGAAACATGTCATTTGCGCCTCGAGGTCGGCCTCATTTGAGTCAACCATATCAATTGTGCCTCCTGTCAGACCTTGGTTGACTCAACCATATCATTTGCGCCTCGAGTAGTGCCTCGTTTGACACAACCATATCGTTTGTTCCTTGAGTCAGGCCTCATTTGACTCAACCATGTCATTTTTGCCTCGAGTTGGGCCTTGTTTGACTTAACCATATCATTTGCACCTCGAGTCGGGCCTCGTTTAAGTCACCGATACCATTTGTATCTCGAGTCGGACCTCGTTTGACTCAACCATATCATTTGTGCCTATGTCGGGCCGTATTTGACTCACCTATATGTTTGTGCATCGAGTCGGGCCTCGTTTGACACAACCATATCGTTTATGCCTCGAGTCATGCCTCGTTTGACTTAACCATATCATTTGCGCCTCGAGTTGGGCCTCGTTTGACTCAACCATATCATTTACCCCTCGAGTCATGCCTTTGTTGACTAAACCATATCATTTGTGTCTCGAGTCGGGCCTCGTTTGACTAAACGATATCATTTGCACCTTGAGTTGGGCCTTGTTTGACTCAACCATATCATTTGCGCCTTGAGTCGGGCCTTGTTTGACTCACCGATACCATTTGTGCCTCGAGTCAGGCCTCATTTGACTCAACCATATCGTTTGCGCCACAAGTCGGGCCTCATTTGACTCAACCATATCATTTGCGCCTCAAGTCGGGTCTCGTTTGACTCACCGATACCATTTATCCCTCGAGTTGGGCCTCGTTTGACTCAACCATATCATTTCTCCCTCGAGTAAGGTCTCGCTTGACTCATCCATATCATTTGTGCCTCGAGTCGAGCCTTGTTTGACTCAACCATATCATTTGTGCCTCGAGTCGGGCCTTGTTTGCCTCAACTATATCATTTCCGCTTTGAGTCAGGCCTCGTTTGACTCAAACTTACCATTTGTGCCTCGAGTTGAGCCTTGTTTGCCTCAACCATATCATTTCTGCCTCGAGTCAGGCCTCGTTTGACTCACCGATATCATTTGTACCTTGAGTTGGGCTTCGTTTGACTCAACCATATCATTTGTGCCTCGAGTCAGCCCTCATTTGATTCGACCATATCATTTGCACCTCAAGTAGGGCCTCGTTTGACTCAACCTTATCATGTGTGCCTTGAGTCAGCCTCGTTTGACTCACTGATACCATTTGTGCCTCGAGTTGGGCCTCGTTTGACTTAACCATATCATTTGTGCCTCGACTCAGGCCTCATTTGACTCAACCATATCATTTGTGCCTCGAGTCATGCCTTGTTTGACTCAACCATATTATTTGCGCCTTGAATCGGGCCTCAATTTACTCAACCATATCATTTCTGCCTCGAGTTTGGGTTCGATTGACTCAACCATATTATTTGCGCCTCGAGTCGGGCCTTGTTTAACTCGCCGATACCATTTGTGCCTCGAGTTAGGCCTCATTTGACTTAACCATATCATTTGTGCCTCGAGTCAGGCCTCATTTGATTCGACCATATCATTTGCACCTCAAGTAGGGCCTCGTTTGACTCAACCTTATCATGTGCGCCTCGAGTCGGGCCTCGTTTGACTCACCGATATCATTTGTGCCTTGAGTTAGGCTTTGTTTGAATTAACCATATCATTTGTGCCTCGAGTCAGGCCTCATTTGATTCGACCATATCATTTGCACCTCAAGTAGGGCCTCGTTTGACTCAACCTTATCATGTGTGCCTCGAGTCGGGCCTCGTTTGACTCGCCGATACCATTTGTGCCTCGAGTTGGGCCTCATTTGACTTAACCATATTATTTGTGCCTCGACTCAGGCCTCATTTGACTCAACCATATCATTTGTGCCTCGAGTCATGCCTCGTTTGACTCAACCATATCATTTGCGCCTTGAGTTGGGCCTTAATTTACTCAACCATATCATTTCTGCCTCGAGTTGGTCCTCGTTTGACTCAACCATATTATTTTCGCCTCATGTCGGTGTTGTTTGACTCACCGATACCATTTGTGCCTCAAGTTGGGCCTCGTTTGACGCAACCATATCATTTGTTCCTCGACTCAGGCCTCATTTGACTCAACCATATCATTTGTGCCTCGAGTCATGCCTCATTTAACTCAACCATATCATTTGCGTCTCGAGTTGGGCCTCATTTGACACAACCATATCATTCCCGCCTCGAGTTGGCCCTCATTTGACTAAACCATATCATTTGTGCCTCGAGTCGGGCCTCGTTTAACTCGCCGATACCATTTGTGCCTCGAGTTAGGCCTCGTTTGACTCAACCATATCATTTTCGCGTCGAGTTGGGCTTCATTTGATTTAACCATATTATTTGCACCTCGAGTCAGGACTTGTTTGACTCTCCTATGTGTTTGTGCCTCAAGTTGGGCCTTATTTGACTCACCCATATGTTTGTGCCTCAAATCGGTCTTCGTTTGACTCACCCTTATCATTAGCGCCTCGAGTCAAGCCTCGTTTGACTCACCCATGTGTTTGTGCTTCGAGCCGGGCATCATTTGACTCAATGTTACCATTTGTGCCTCGAGTTGGCCCTCGTTTGACTCAACCATATG
Organism: Dicorynia guianensis; assembly: GCA_037013595.1. Taxonomy (NCBI): domain Eukaryota; kingdom Viridiplantae; phylum Streptophyta; class Magnoliopsida; order Fabales; family Fabaceae; genus Dicorynia; species Dicorynia guianensis. Next base: position 12,131,608 of record JASUAB010000015.1, read on the forward strand.
ATTTGTGCCTCAAGTTAGGCCTCGTTTGATTCAAACATATCATTTGCACTTCGAGTCGGGCCTCGTTTGACTCAACCATATCATTTGTGCCTCAAGTCAGGCCTTATTTGACTCAACCATAACATTTGTGCCTCCAGTAGGGCCTCGTTTAACTCAACCATATCATCTGCACCTCGAGTTGGGCCTTGTTTGCCTCAACCATATCATTTCTGCCTTGAGTTAGGCCTCATTTGACTCACCGATATCATTTGTGCCTCGAGTTGGGCCTCATTTGACTCAACTATATCATTTGCGCCTCTAGTCGGGCCTCGTTTGACTCAACCATATTATTTGCGTCTTGTGTCGGGCTTTGTTTGACTCATCCACATCTTTTGTGCCTCGAGTTGGGCCTCATTTGACTCACCGATATCATTTGTACCTTGAGTAGGGCCTCGTTTGACTCAACCATATCATTTGTGCCTTGAGTCAGTTCTCGTTTGACTCACCGATACCATTTGTGCCTCGAGGTGGGCCTCCTTTGACTCAAACATATCATTTGTGCCTCCAGTCAGGCCTCGTTTGACTCAATCATATCATTTGTGCCTCGATTAGGGCCTCATTTGACTCAACCATATCATTTGTGCCTTCAGTCAAGCCTCGTTTGACTCAACCATGTCATTTTCGCCACGAGTTTGGCCTTGTTTGACTTAACCATATAATTTGCGCCTCAAGTCGGGCCTCATTTCACTCACTGATACCATTTGTGCCTCAAATTCGGCCTCATTTGACTCAACCATATCATTCGTGCCTTCACTCAAGCCTCGTTTGACTCAACCATATCATTTGCGCCTTGAGTTGGGCCTCGTTTGACTGAACCATATCATTTGTCCCTCGAGTTGGGCCTTGTTTGACTCAACCATATCATTTGTGCCTTGAGTAGGGCCTCATTTGACTCACTAATACCATTTGTGCCTCGAGTCAGGCCTCATTTGACTCGACCATATCATTTGTGCCTCGAGTCATGCCTCGTTTGACTTAACCATATCATTTGCACCACAAGTCGGGCCTCGTTTGACTCAACCATATCATTTGTGCCTCGCGTTAGGCCTCGTTTGACTCAACCATATCATTTGCACCTCGACTTGGGCCTCATTTGTCTCAACCATATCATTCCCGCCTCGAGTTGGTCCTCATTTGACTCAACCATATCATTTGCGTCTTGAGTCGGGCCTCGTTTAACTCGCCGATACCATTTATGCCTCAAGTTGGGCCTCGTTTGACTCAATCATATCATTTGCACCTCGAGTCGGGCCTCGTTTGACTTAACCATATTATTTGCACCTCGAGTCGTGCCTAGTTTGGCTCACTTATGTGTTTGTGCCTCAAGTCGGGCCTTATTTGACTCACCCATATGTTTGCGCCTCGAATCGGTTTTCGTGTGACTCACCCTTATCATTAGCACCTCAAGTCAAGCCTCGTTTCACTGACCCATGTGTTTGTGCCTCGAGTCATTCCTTGTTTGACTTAACCATATCATTTGCGCCTCGAGTCGGGCCTTGTTTGACTTAACATATCTTTTGCGCCTCGAGTCAGGCCTCATTTGTCTCAACGATACCATATGTGCCTTGAGTTGGCCCTTGTTTGACTCAACCATATGATTTACGCCTCGAGTTAGGCCTCATTTGGCTTAAACATATCATTTGCGCTTCGAGTCGAGCCTCGTTTGACTCAACCATATCATTTGTGCCTCGAGGCAGGCCTCATTTGACTCAACCATATCATTTCTGCCTTGAGTCAGGCCTCGTTTGACTCACCGATATCATTTGTGCCTCGAGTTGGGGCTCATTTGACTCAACTATATTATTTGCGCCTCTAGTCGAGCCTCGTTTGAGTCAACCATATCATTTGTGCCTTGAGTCGAGATTTGTTTGACTCAACCATATCTTTTGCGCCTCGAGTCGGCCTCATTTGACTTAACAATACCATTTGTGCCTCGAGTTGGCCCTCAATTGACTCAACCATATGTTTTGCACCCCGAGTCGGGCCTCGTTTGACTCAAACATATCATTTGCGCTTCGAGTCAGGCCTCGTTAGACTCAACCATATCATTTCTGCCTTGAGTCAGGCCTCGTTTGACTCACCGATATTATTTGTGCCTCGAGTTGGGGCTCATTTGACTCAACTATATCATTTGCGCCTCTAGTCAAGCCTCGTTTGACTCAACCATATCATTTGCGCCTTGAGTCGAGCTTTGTTTGACTCAACCATATCTTTTGTGCCTCGAGTCGGGCCTCGTTTGACTCAACAATACCATTTGTGCCTCGAGTTGGCCCTCGTTTGACTCAACCATATGTTTTGCACCTTGAGTCGGGCCTCGTTTGACTCAAACATATCATTTGCGCTTCGAGTCAGGCCTCATTAGACTCAACCATATCATTTGACTCAACCATATCATTTGCACTTCTAGTCGGGCCTCGTTTGACTCAACCATATCATTTGCGCCTCGAGTCGGGCTTTGTTTGACTTAACCATATCTTTTGTGCCTCGAGCTAGGCCTCGTTTGACTCATCGATACCATTTGCGCCTCGAGTAGGGCCTCGTTTGACTCAACCATATCATTTGTGCCTCCAGGCAGGCCTTGTTTGACTCAACCATATCATTTGCGCCTCGAGTTAGGCCTCGTTTGACTCAACCATATCCTTTGCCCCTCGAGTCATGCCTCGATTGACTAAACCATATCATTTGCGCCTCGAGTCGGGCCTTATTTGACTTAACCATATCATTTGCACCTCAAGTAGGGCCTCGTTTGACTCAACCATATCATGTGTGCCTTGAGTCGGGCCTCATTTGACTCACCGATACCATTTGTGCCTCGAGTTGGGCCTCGTTTGACTTAACCATATCATTTGTGCCTCGACTCAGGACTCATTTGACTCAACCATATAATTTGTGCCTTGAGTCATGCCTCGTTTGACTCAACCATATCATTTGCGCCTTGAGTCGGGCCTCAATTTACTCAACCATATCATTTCTGCCTCGAGTTGATCCTCGTTTGACTCAACCATATCATTTGCACCTCGTGTCGGGCCTTGTTTGACTCACCGATACCATTCGTGCCTCAAGTTGGGCCTCGTTTGACTCAACCATATCATTTGTGCCTTGACTCAGGCCTCATTTGACTCAACCATAACATTTGTGCTTCGAGTCATGCCTCGTTTGACTCAACCATATCATTTGCGCCTCGAGTTGGGCCTTATTTGACTCAACCATATCATTCCCACCTCAAGTTGGTCCTCATTTGAATCAACCATATCATTTGCGCCTCGAGTCGGGCCTCGTTTAATTCGTCGATATCATTTGTGTCACAAGTTGGTCCTCGTTTGACTCAACCATATCATTTGCTCCTCGAGTTGGGCGTCATTTGACTCAACCATATCATTCCCACCTCGAGTTGGTCCTCATTTGACTCAACCATATCATTTGCGCCTCGAGTCGGGCCTCGTTTAATTCGTTGATACCATTTGTGCCACAAGTTGGTCCTCGTTTGACTCAACCATATCATTTGCACCTCGAGTCGGGCGTCGTTTGACTAAACCATATTATTTGCGCCTCAAGTTGGGCCTTGTTTGAATCAACCATATCATTTGTGCCTTGAGTAGGGCCTCATTTGACTCACTAATACCATTTGTGCATCGAGTTAGGCCTTATTTGACTCAACCAAATCATCTGTGCCTCAAGTCATGCCTCATTTGACTTAACCATATCATTTGCACCATGAGTTGGGCCTCGTTTGACTCAACCATATCATTTGTGCCTCGCGTTAGGCCTTGTTTGACTCAACCATATCATTTGTGCCTCGAGTCGGGTCTCGTTTGACTCACTGATACCATTTGTGCCTTGTGTTAGGCCTCATTTGACTCAACCATATTATTTGTGCCTCCAGTCAGACCTTGTTTGACTCAACCATATCTTTTGTGCCTCGAGTAGGGCCTCGTTTGACTCAACCATATCGTTTGTGCCTTGAGTTTGGCCTCGTTTAACTCAACCATGTCATTTTTGCCTCGAGTTGGGCCTTGTTTGACTTAACCATATCATTTGCACCTCGAGTCGGGCCTCGTTTAACTCACTGATACTAGTTGTACCTCGAGTCGGGCCTCGTTTAACTCACCGATCCCATTTGTACCTCAAGTCGGGCCTCGTTTGACTCAACCATATCATTTGTGCCTGAGTCAGGCCGTATTTGACTCACCTATATGTTTGTGCATCGAGTCGGGGCTCGTTTCACTCAACCATATCGTTTATGCCTCGAGTCAGGCCTCGTTTAACTCAACCATATCATTTGTGCCTCGAGTTGGGCCTTGTTTGACTCAACCATATCATTTGCCCCTCAAGTCATGCCCCGGTTGACTAAACCATATCATTTGTGCCTCGAGTCGGGCCTCGTTTGACTAAACCATATCATTTGCGCCTCGAGTCGGGCCTCATTTGACTCACCGATTCCATTTGTGCCTTGAGTCAAGCCTCATCTGACTCAACCATATCGTTTGTGCCATGAGTCGAGCCTCGTTTGACTCAACCATATCATTTGCGCCTTGAGTCGAGTCTCGTTTGACTCACCGATACCATTTGTGCCTCGAGTTAGGCCTCGTTTGAATCAACCATATCATTTATGCCTCGAGTTAGGTCTCGCTTGACTCAACTATATCATTTGCACCTCAAGTCGAGCCTCGTTTGACTCAACCATATCATTTGTGCCTCGAGTCGGGCCTTGTTTGCCTCAACCATATTATTTCCACCTTGAGTCAGGCGTCGTTTGACTCAAACTTATCATTTGCGCCTCGAGTCGGGCCTTGTTTGCCTCAACCATATCATTTCTGCCTCGAGTTAGGCCTCGTTTAACTCACCGATATCATTTGTCCCTCGAGTTGGGCTTTGTTTGACTCAACCATATCATTTGCGCCTCGAGTCAGGCCTCATTTGACTCAACCATATCATTTGCACCTCAAGTAGGCCTCGTTTGACCTAACCATATCATTTGTACCTCGAGTCGGGCCTTGTTTGACTCACCGATACCATTTGTGCCTCGAGTTGGGCCTTGTTTGACTCAACCATATCATTTGTGCCTCGACTCAGGACTCATTTGACACAACCATATCATTTGTGCCTCGAGTCATACCTCGTTTGACTCAACCATATCATTTGCGCCTCGAGTTGGACCATGTGTGCCTCGAGTTGGGCCTCGTTTGACTCAACCATATCATTTGCACCTCGAGTCGAGCTTCATTTGATTTAACCATATTATTTGCGCCTCGAGTTGGGCCTTGTTTGACTCTCCTATATGTTTGTGCCTCGAGTTGAGCCTTATTTGACTCACCCATATGTTTGTGCCTCGAATCGGTCTTTGTTTGACTCACCCTTATCATTAACACCTCGAGTCAAGCCTCGTTTGACTCACCCATGTCTTTGTGCCTTGAGTCGGTCCTTATTTAACTCACCCATCTGTTTGCGCCTCGAATCGTTCTTCGTTTGACTCACCCTTATCATTAGCAGCTCAAGTCAAGCCTCGTTTGAATCAGCCATGTGTTTGTGCCTCGAGCCAGTCCTTGTTTGACTTAACCATATGATTTGCGCCTCGAGTCGGGCCTTGTTTGACTTAACCATATCTTTTGCGTCTCGAGTCGGGCCTCGTTTGACTCAACGATACCATTTGTGCCTCGAGTTATCCCTTGTTTGACTCAACCATATGATTTGCGCCTCGAGTTAGGCCTCGTTTGACTCAACCATATCATCTGTGCCTCGAGTCGGGCCTTGTTTGCCTCAACCATATCATTTCTACCTTGAGTTAGGACTCGTTTGACTCACCGATATCATTTGTGCCTCTAGTTGGGCCTCATTTGACTCAACTACATCATTTGCGCCTCTAGTCGGGCCTCGTTTGACTCAACCATATCATTTGCGCCTTGAGTCGGGCTTTGTTTGACTCAACCATATATTTTGCTCCTCGAGTTGGGCCTCGTTTGACTCAAACATATCATTTGCACCTTGAGTCGGGCTTTGTTTGACTCAACCATATCTTTTGTGCCTCGAGTTAGGCCTCGTTTGACTCACCGATATCATTTGCACCTTGAGTAGGGCCTCGTATGACTCAAACATATCATTTGCACCTTGAGTCGGTTCTCGTTTGACTCACCGATACCATTTGTGCCTCCAGTCAGGCCTCGTTTAACTTAACCATACCATTTGTGCCTCAAGTAGGGCCTCGTTTGACTCAACCATATCATTTGTGCCTTGAGTCAGGCCTCGTTTTACTCAATCATGTCATTTTCGCCTCGAGTTTGGCCTTGTTTGACTTAACCATATCAGTTTTGCCTTCAATCAGTCCTCGTTTGACTCAACCATATCATTTATGCCTCGAGTCGGCCCTCGTTTGACTCAACCATATCATTTGTGCCTCGAGTCATGCCTTGGTTGACTAAACCATATCATTTGTGCCTCGAGTCGTGCCTTGTTTCACTAAACCATATCATTTGCGCCTCGAGTAGTGCCTCATTTGACTCACTAATACTATTTGTGCCTCGAGTCTCATTTGACTCAACCATATCATTTGTGCCTCCAGTCATACCTCGTTTGACTCAACCATATCATTTGCGCCACGAGTCGGGCCTTGTTTGACTCAATCATATTATTTGCGCCTCGAGTTGGGCCTCGTTTGACTCAACTATATCATTTACGCCTTGAGTCGGGTCTCGTTTGACTCACTGATACCATTTGTGCCTCGTGTTGGGCCTCGTTTGCCTCAACCATATCATTTGTGCCTCAAGTAAGGTCTCACTTGACTTAACCATATCATTTGCGCATCAAGTCAGGCATTGTTTCACTCAACCATATCATTTGAGCCATGAGTCGAGCCTTGTTTGCCTCAACCATATCATTTCGGCCTTGAGTCAGGCCTCGTTTGACTCAAACTTATCATTTGCGCTTCGAGTCGGGCCTCGTTTGACTCAACCATATCATTTGCACCTCGAGTTGGGCCTTGTTTGCCTTAACCATATCATTTCCGCCTTGACTCAGGCCTCATTTGACTCAACCATATCATTTCTGTCTTGAGTCATGCCTCGTTTGACTCAACTATATCATTTGTGCCTCGAGATGGGCCTCATTTGACTCAACCATATCATTTGCGTCTCGAGTCGGGCCTCGTTTAACTCGCTGTTACCATTTGTGCCTCAAGTTGGGCCTCGTTTGACTCAGCCATATAATTTGTGCCTCAAGTTGGGCCTCGTTTGACTTAACCATATTATTTGCACCTCGAGTCGGGCCTGGTTTGGCTCAACTATGTGTTTGTGCCTCGAGTCGGGCCTTATTTCACTCACCCATATGTTTACGCCTCGAATCGGTTTTCGTATGACTCTCCCTTATCATTAGCACCTCAAGTCAAGCCTCGTTTGACTCACCCATGTGTTTGTGCCTCGAGTCATTCCTTGTTTGACTTAACCATATCATTTGCGCCTCGAGTTGGGCCTCGTTTGTCTCAACGATACCATTTGGGCCTTGAGTTAGCCCTCGTTTGACTCAACCATATGATTTATGCCTCGTGTTAGGCCTCATTTGACTCAAACATATCATTTGCGCTTCGAGTCGGGCCTCGTTTGACTCAACCATATCATTTGTGCCTCGAGTCAGGCCTCATTTGACTCAACCATATCATTTGTCCCTCCAGTCATGCCTCATTTGACTCAACCATATCATTTGTGCCTCCAGTAGGGCCTCGTTTGACTCAACCATATCATGTGTGCCTCGAGTGGGGCCTCGTTTGACTCACCGATACCATTTGTGCCTCGAGTTGGGCCTCGTTTGACTTAACCATATCATTTATGCCTCGACTCAGGCCTCATTTGACTCAACCATACCATTTGTCCCTCCAGTCATGCCTCATTTCACTTAACCATATCATTTGTGCCTCGAGTCAGGCCTCATTTGACTCAACCATATCATTTGTGCCTCCAGTAGGGCCTCGTTTGACTCAACCATATCATTTGTGCCTAGAGGCGGGCCTTGTTTGACTCAACCATATCATTTGTGCCTCGAGTCATGCCTCATTTGACTTAACCATATCATTTTCACCCCGAGTCGGGCCTCGTTTGACTAAACCATATCATTTGGCCTCGAGTTGGGCCTTGTTTGACTCCACCATATCATTTGCGCCTCGAGTCAGGCCTCGTTTGACTCACCGATACCATTTGTGCCTCGGTTGGGCCTTGTTTGACTCAACCATATCATTTGCGCCTCAAGTTAGGTCTCATTTGACTTAACCATATCATTTGTGCCTCGACTGATGCCTCATTTGACTCAACCATATCATTTGCGCCTCCAGTCGGGCCCTGTTTGACTCAACCATATCATTTGTGCCTCGAGTTAGGCCTCGTTTAACTCATTGATACCATTTGTACCTCGAGTTGGGCCTCGTTTGACTCAACCATATCATTTGCGTCTCAGGTAGGGGCGTATTTGACTCACTTATATGTTTTTGCATCGAGTCGGACCTTGTTTGGCTCAACCATGTCATTTGCACCTCGAGTTGGGCCTCGTTTGACTCAACCATATCATTTGCGCCTCGAGTCGGGCCTCGTTTGACTCACTAATACCATTTGTGCCTCGAGTTGGGCCTCGTTTAACTCAACCATATCATTTCTGCCTCCCGTCAGGCCTTGTTTGACTCAACCATACCATTCGTGCCTTGAGTTGGGCCTCGTTTGACTCAACCATATTATTTGTGCCTCGAGTGAGGCCTCATTTGACTTAACCATATCATTTGTGCCTCAAGTCATGCCTCATTTGACTCAACCATATCATTTGCGCTTCGAGTTGGCCTCGTTCGACACAACCATATCATTTACGTCTCAATTAGGGCCTCATTTGACTCAACGATATCATTTGCGCTGCGAGTCAGGCCTTGTTTGCCTTAACCATATCATTTCTGCCTCGAGTCAGGCCTCGTTTGACTCACCATATCATTTGGGCCTCGAGTTGGGCTTCGTTTAACTCAACCATATCATTTGCGCCTCGAATCGGGCCTCATTTGACTCAACCATATTATTTGTGCCTCAAGTAGGGCCTCGTTTGACTCAACAATATCGTTTATGCCTCGAGTTGGGCCCCGTTTGACTCACCGATACCATTTGTGCCTCGAGTTGGGCCTCGTTTGACTCGACCATATCATTTGCGCCTCGAGTCAGGCTTCATTTGTCTCAACCATATCATTTTTGCCTCGAGTTGGTTCTCGTTTTACTCAACCATATCATTTCTGCCTCGAGTCGGGCCTCGTTTGACTCACCGATACCATTTGTGCCTCGAGTTGGGCCTCATTTGACTCAACCATATCATTTGCACCTCGAGTTAGGCCACAGTTGGCTTAACCATATCATTTGTACCTCGAGTCATGCCTCGTTTGACTCAACCATATCCTTTGCGCCACGAGTTGGGCCTTGTTTGCCTTAACCATATCATTTCCGCCTCGAGTCAGGCCTCGTTTGACCCAAACTTATCATTTGCGCTTCGAGTTGGGCCTCGTTTGACTCAACCATATCATTTGTACCTCGAGTCAGGCCTCATTTGACTCAACCATATCATTTGCGCCTCAATTAGGGTCTCGTTTGACTCAACCATATCATTTGCGCCGCAAGTCAGGCCTTGTTTGCCTCAACCATATCATTTCTGCCTCGACTCAGGCCTCATTTGACTCACCGATATCATTTGTGCCTCGAGTTGGCCTTCGTTTGACTCAATCATATCATTTGCGCCTCGAAGCGGTCCTCATTTGACTCCACTATATTATTTGCGCCTCAGGTAGTGCCTTGTTTGACTCAACCATATCATTTGTGCCTCAAGTCGGGCCTCGTTTGACTCACCGATACCATTTGTGCCTCGAGTTAGGCCTCGTTTGACTTGAACATATCATTTGTGGCTCGGGTCAGGCCTCATTTGACTCCACCATATCATTTGTGCCTCGAGTCATGCCTCATTTAACTCAACCGTATCATTTGCGCCTCGAGTCGGTCTTCATTTGTCTCAACCATATCATTTTTGCCTCGAGTTGGTCCCTGTTTGACTCAACCATATCATTTGTGCCTTGAATCGGGCCTCGTTTGACTTACCGATACCATGTGTGCCTCGAGTTGGGCCTCGTTTGACTCAACCATATCATTTGTGCCTCGAGAGTGGCCTCATTTGACTCAACTATATCATTTGCACCTCGAGTTGGGCCTCGTTTGACATAACCATATCATTTGCGCCTCGAGTCAGGCCTCATTTGACTCAACCATATCATTTGCGCCTCGAGTCGGGCCTCATTTGACTCAACCATATCATTTGTGCCTCGAGCCATGCCTTGTTTGACTCAACCATATCATTTGCACCTCGAGTCGGGCCTCATTTGACTCAACCATATCATTTGCGCCTCGAGTCGGGCCTCATTTGACTCAAGCATATCATTTGTGCCTCGAGTAAGGCCTTGCTTCACTCAACCATATCATTTGCGCCTCAAGTCGGCCTCGTTTGACTCAACCATATATTTGTGCCTCGAGTCGGGCATTGTTTGCCTCAACCATATCATTTGCGCCTCGAGTCAGGCCTCGTTTGACTTAAACTTATCATTTCTGCTTTGAGTCGGGCCTCATTTACTCAACGATATCATTTGTGCCTCGAGTTGGCCCTCATTTGAGACAACCATATGATTTGTGCCTCGAGTAAGGCATCGCTTGACTCAACCATATCATTTGCGCCAGGAGTCGGTCCTCGTTTGACTCAACCATATAATTTGCGCCTTGACTCGGGCCTTGTTTGCCTCAACCATATCATTTCCGCCTCGAGTCGGGCCTTGTTTGCCTCAACCATATAATTTCTGCCTTGAGTCAGGCCTCGTTTGACTCACTGATATCATTTGTGCCTCGAGTTAGGCTTCGTTTAACTCAACCATATCATTTGTGCCTCGAGTCGGGCCTCATTTGACTCAACCATATCATTTGTGCCTCGAGTCAGGCCTCATTTGACTCACTGATACCATTTGTGCCTTGAGTTAGGCCTTGTTTGACTCAACCATATCATTTGTGCCGCGAGTCATGCCTCATTTGACTCAACCATATCATTTGCGCCTTGAGTCGGGCCTCGTTTGACTCATCGATACCATTTGTGCCTCGAGATGGGCCTAGTTTGACTCAACCATATCATTTGTGCCTCGAGTAAGGCATCGCTTGACACAACCATATCATTTGCGCCTCGAGTCAGTCCTCGTTTGACTGAACTATATCATTTGTGCCTCGAGTCGGGCCTCATTTGTCTCAACCATATTATTTCTGCCTCGTGTTGGTGCTCGTTTGGCTCAATAATATCTTTTGCGCCGCGAGTCAGGCCTCGTTTGACTCACCAATACCATTTGTGCCTCGAGTTAGGCCTCGTTTGATTCAACCATATCATTTGTGCCTCGAGAGTGGCCTCATTTGACTCAACCATATCATTTGTGCCTCAAGTTGGGCCTCATTTAACTCAACCATATTATTTATGCCTTGAGTCAGGCCTCATTTGACTCAACCATATGATTTGTGCCTCGAGTCATGCCTCGTTTGACTCAACCATATCATTTGGCCTCAAGTCAGGCCTCATTTGACTTAACCATATCATTTGCACCTCGAGTCGGGCCTCGTTTGACTCAACCATATCATTTGCGCCATGAGTCGAGCATTGTTTGCCTTCACCATATCATTTGCACCTCGAGTCAGGCCTCGTTTGACTCAAACTTATCATTTGCACTTCGAGTCGGACCTCGTTTGACTCAACAATATCATTTGTGCCTCGAGTCAGGCCACATTTGACTTAACCATATCATTTGTGCCTCAATTAGGGCCTCGTCTGACTCAACCATATCATTTGCGCCTCGAGTCAGGCATTGTTTGCCTCAACCATATCATTTCTGCCTCATGTCAGGCCTCGTTTGACTCACCAATATTATTTGTGCCTCGAGTTAGGCTTCGTTTGACTCAACCATATCATTTACGCCTCGAGTCAGGCCACATTTGACTCAACCATATCATTTGCGCCTCAAGTAGGGCCTCGATTGACTCAACCATATCATTTGTGCCTCGAGTCAGGCCTCACTTGACTCACTGATACCATTTGTGCCTCAAGTTGGGCCTCATTTGACTCAACCATACCATTTGTGCCTCCAGTCATGCCTCATTTGACTCATCCATATCATTTACACCTCGAGTCGGCCCTCGTTTGACTCATCGATACCATTTGTGCCTCGAGTTGGGCCTCATTTGACTCAATCATATCATTTGTGCCTCGAGTAAGGCATCGCTTGACTCAACCATATCATTTGCGCCTCGAGTTGTTCCTCGTTTGACTCAACCATATCATTTGCGCCTTGAGGCGGGCCTTGTTTGCCTCAACCATATCATTTTCGCCTTGAGTCAAGCCTCGTTTGACACAAACTTATCATTTGCGCTTTAAGTCGGGCCTCGTTTGACTCAACCATATAATTTGTGCCTCAAGTCAGGCCTCATTTGACTCAACCATATCATTTGCGCCTCAAGTAGGGCCTCATTTGGCTTAACCATATGATTTGTGCCTTGAGTTGGGCCTTGTTTGCCTCAACCTTATCATTTTCGCATCGAGTCAGGCCTCAATTGACTCATCGATATCATTTGTGCCTTAAGTTGGGCCTCGTTTGACTCAACCATATCATTTGCTTCCCGAGTCGGGCCTCGTTTGACTCACCGATACCATTTGTGCCTCGAGTTGGGCCTCGTTTGACTCAACCATATCGTTTGTGCCTCGAGTCAGGCCTCATTTGACTTAACCATATCATTTGCGCCACGAGTCAGGCCTCCTTTGACTCAACCATATCATTTACGCCTCTTGTTGGGCCTCGTTTGGCTCAACCATATCAATTGCGCCATGAGCTGGCCCTCGTTTGACACATCGATACCATTTGTGCCTCGAGTTGGGCCTCGTTTGACTCAACCATGTCATTTGCGCCTCGAGTAAGGCCTCGCTTGACTCAACCATATCATTTGCGCCTCGAGACGGGCCTCATTTGACTCAACCATATCATTTGCGCCTCGAGTCGGGCCTTGTTTGCCTCAACCATATCATTTCCGCCTCAAGTCAGACCTTGTTTGACTCAAACTTATCATTTGCACATCGAGTCGGGCCTCATTTGACTCAACCATATCATTTGTGCCTTTAGTCAGGCCTTATTTGACTCAACCATATCATTTGCGTCACGAGTCAGGCCTCGTTTGACTCACCGATATCATTTGTGCCTCGAGTGGGGCCTCATTTGATGCAACCATATCATTTGTGCCTCGAGTCAGACCTCGTTTGACAGAACGATACCATTTGTGCCTCGAGTTGGCCCTTATTTGACTCAACCATATGATTTGTACCTCGAGTCGGGCCTCGTTTGACGCAAACATATCATTTGTGCTTCGAGTCAGGCCTCGTTTGACTCAACCATATCATTTGACTCAACTATATCATTTGCGCCTCTAGTCAGGCCTCGTTTGACTCAACCATATCATTTATGCCTCGAGTCATGCCTCGTTTAACTCAACCATATCATTTGCGCCTCGAGTCGGGCCTCAATTTACTCAACCATATCATTTCCGCCACGAGGTAGTCCTCGTTTGACTCAACCATATCATTTGTGCCTCGTGTCGGGCCTTGTTTGACTCACCGATACCATTTGTGCCTCGAGTTGGGCCTCGTTTGACTCAGCCATATCATTTGTGCCACGAGTAAGGCCTCGTTTGACTCAACCATATCATTTGCGCCTCTAGTCTGGCCTTGTTTGATGCAACCATATCATTTGCGCCTCGAGTCAGGCCTTATTTGACTCACTGATACTATTTGTCCCTCGAGTTAGGCCTCGTTTGACTCAAACTTATCATTTGCGCTTTGAGCCAGGCCTTGTTTAACTCAACTGTATCATTTGTGCCTTGAGTCGGGCCTCGTTTGACTCAACCATATCATTTGCGCCTCGAGTCAGGCCTCGTTTGACTCATCGATACTATTTGTGCCTCGAGTTAGGCCTCGTTTGACTCAACATATCATTTGTGCCTCGAGACAGGGCTTGTTTGACTCAACCATATCATTTGACTCAACCATATCATTTGACACAACCATATCATTTGACTCACTGATACCATTTGTGCCTCGAGTTGCGCCTCGTTTGACTCAACCATATTATTTGTGCATCGAGTAAGGCCTCGTTTGGCTGAACCATATCATTTGCATCTCGAGGCGGTCCTGGTTTGCCTCAACCATATCATTTCTGCCTCGAGTCAGGCCTCGTTTGCTCAAACTTATCATTTGCACTTTTAGTCAAGCCTCATTTGACTCAACGATATGATTTATGCCTCAAGTGAAGCCTCATTTGACTCAACCATATCATTTGCGCCTCAAATAGGGCCTCGTTTGACTCAACCATATCATTTGTGCCTCGAGTTGGGCCTTGTTTCCCTTAACCATATCATTTTTGCCTCGAGTCAGGCCTCATTTGATTCATCGATATCATTTGGACCTCGAGTTGGGCCTCGTTTGACTTAACTATATCATTTGCGCCTCTACTCAAGACTTGTTTGACTCAACCATATCATTTGTGCCTCAAGTCAGGTCTCATTTGACTCAACCATATCATTTGCGCCTCGAGTTGGGTTTCGTTTGACTCCCCGATGCCATTTGTGCCTCGAGTTAGGCCTCGTTCGACTCAACAATATCATTTGTGCCTCGAGTAAGGCCTCGCTTGACTCAACCATATCATTTGCTCCTCGAGTCAAGCCTCGTTTGACTCAACCATATCATTTGTGCCTCGAGTCAGGCCTCATTTGACTCAACCATGTCATTTGCACCTCGAGTTGGGCCTCATTTGACTCAACCAGATCATTTGCGCCTCGAGTCAGGCCTCATTTGACTCAACCATATCATTTGTGCCTCGAACCATGCTTCATTTCACACAACCATATCATTTG
The DNA here is from genome assembly GCA_037013595.1 of Dicorynia guianensis. Lineage (NCBI taxonomy): Eukaryota > Viridiplantae > Streptophyta > Magnoliopsida > Fabales > Fabaceae > Dicorynia > Dicorynia guianensis. The sequence goes on from JASUAB010000015.1 coordinate 12,146,616, forward strand.
CGCTGCAAGTTGGGCCTCGTTTGTCTCAACCATATCATTTGTGCCTCTACTTGGGCCTCGTTTGACTCAACCATATCATTTGCACTTCAAGTCAGGCCTTGTTAGACTTAACCATATCATTTGTGCCTAGAGTCGGGCCTCATTTGACTCACCGATACCATTTGTGCCTCAAGTTGGGCCTCGTTTGATTCAACCATATCATTTGCGCCTCGAGTCGGGCCTTGTTTGACTCACTGATACCATTTGTGCCTCAAATTGGGCCTTGTTTAACTCAACCATATCAATTGTGCCTCGAGCAAGGCCTCGTTTGACTTAACCATATCATTTGCGCCTCGAGTCAGGCCTGAATTTACTCAACCATATCATTTTCGCCACGAGGTGGTCCTCATTTGACTCAACCATATCATTTGTGCCTCGTGTCGGGCCTTGTTTGACTCACCGATACCATTTGTGCCTCGAGTTGGGCCTCGTTTGACTCAGCCATATCATTTGTGTCAAAAGTAAGGCCTCGTTTGACTCAACCATATCATTTGCGCCTCAAGTCGAGCTTTGTTTGACTCAACCATATCTTTTGTGCCTCGAGCTGGGCCTTGTTTGACTCGTCGATACCATTTGCGCCTCGAGTAGGGCCTCGTTTGAGTGAAACATATAATTTGCGCCTCAAGGCAGTTCTCATTTGACTCACTGATACCATTTGAGCCTCGAGGTGAGCTTCATTTGACTAAACCATATCATTTGTGCCTCCAGTCAGGCCTTGTTTAACTCAACCATATCATTTGCGCCTCGAGTAGGGCCTCATTTGACCCAACCATATCGTTTGTGCCTTGAGTCAGGACTCGTTTGACTCAACCATATCATTTGCGTCTCGAGGCGGGCCTCGTTTGACTCAACTATATCATTTGACTCAACTATATCATTTGCGCCTCTACTCGGGCCTTGTTTGACTCAACCATATCATTTGTCCCTCGAGTCGGGCTTTGTTTGACTCAGCCATATCTTTTGTGCCTCGAGCTGGGCCTCATTTGACTCACCGATACCATTTGCGCCTCAAGTAGGGCCTCGTTTGACTCAAACATATCATTTGCGCCTCGAGTCGGTTCTCATTTGACTCACCGATACCATTTGTGCCTCGAGGTGAGCCTCGTTTGACTCAACCATATCATTTGTGTCTCCAGTCAGGCCTTGTTTGACACAACCATATCATTTGCGACTCAAGTAGAGACTCGTTTGACTCAACCATATCATTTGTGCCTCGAGCCAGGCCTTGTTTCACTCAACCATATCATTTGCGCCTCGAGTCGGGCCTCGTTTGACTCAACCATATCATTTGCACCTCGAGTCGGGCCTCGTTTGACTCACTGATACCATTTGTGCCTCCAATTAGGCCTCGTTTGACTCAACCATATCATTTGTGCCTCGAGACAGGGATTGTTTGACTCTACCATATCATTTGTGCCTCGAGTTGGGCCTCAATTTACTCAACCATATCATTTTTGCCTCGAGTTAGTCCTGGTTTCACTCAACCACATCATTTGTGCCTCGAGTCGGGCCATGTTTGACTCACCGATACCATTTGTGCCTCGAGTTGCGCCTCGTTTGACTCAACCATATTATTTGTGCATCGAGTAAGGCCTCATTTGACTTAACCATATCATTTGCACCTAGAGGCGGGCCTTGTTTGCCTCAACCATATCATTTCTGTCTCGAGTCAGGCCCCGTTTGCTCAAACTTATCATTTGCGCTTTGAGTCGGGCCTCATTTGACTCAACGATATGATTTATGCCTCCAGTCAAGCCTCATTTGACTCAACCATATCATTTACGCCTCAAATAGGGCCTCGTTTGACTTAACCATATCATTTGTGCTTCAAGTTGGGCCTTGTTTCCCTTAACCATATCATTTTCGCCTCAAGTCAGGCCTCATTTGATTCATCGATATCATTTGGATCTCGAGTTGGGCCTCGTTTGACTCAACTATGTCATTTGTGCCTCTACTCAGGACTCGTTTGACTCAACCATATCATTTGCGCCTCGAGTTGGGTTTCGTTTGACTCCTCGATACCATTTGTGCCTCGAGTTAGGCCTCGTTGGACTCAACAACATCATTTGTGCCCCGAGTAAGGCCTCGCTTGACTCAACCATATCATTTGCTGCTCGAGTCGAGCCTTGTTTGACTCAACCATATCATTTGTGCCTCAAGTCGGGCCTCATTTGACTCAACCATGTCATTTGCACCTTGAGTTAGGCCTCATTTGACTCAACCAGATCATTTGTGCCTCGAGTCAGGCCTCGTTTGACTCAACCATATCATTTGTGCCTTGAGCCATGCCTTGTTTCATTCAACCATATCATTTGCGCCTCAAGTTGGGCCTCGTTTGTCTCAACCATATCATTTGCGCCTCTACTCGGGCCTCATTTGACTCAACCATATCATTTGCGCCTCAAGTCAAGCCTCATTAGACTCAACCATATCATTTGCGCCTCGAGTTGGGCCTCATTTGACTCATCGATACCATTTGTGCCTCGAGTTAGGCTTTGTTTGACTCAACCATATCATTTGTGCCTCGAGTCATGCCTCATTTGACTGAACCATATCATTTCCGCCTCAAGTTGGTCCTCGTTTGACTCAACCATATGATTTGCGCCTCGTGTCGGGCATTGTTTGACTCACCGATACCATTTGTGCCACGAGTTGGGCCTCGTTTGACTCAACCATATCATTTATGCCTCGAGTAAGGCCTCGTTTGACTCAACCATATCATTTGCACCTCGAGACGGGCCTTGTTTGCCTCAACCATATCATTTGCGCCTCGAGTTGGGCCTCAATTTACTCAACCATATCATTTTTGCCTCGAGTTGGTCCGGGCTCAACTTAACCACATCATTTGTGCCTTGAGTTGGGCCTTGTTTGACTCACCGATACCATTTGGGCCTCGAGTTGTGCCTCGTTTGACTCAACCATATTATTTGTGCATCGGGTAAGGCCTCGTTTGACTCAACCATATCATTTGCACCTCGAGGCAGGCCTTGTTTGCCTCAACCATATCATTTCTGCCTCGAGTCGGGCCTCGTTTGCTTAAACTTATCATTTGCGCTTTGAGTTGGGCCTCATTTGACTCAACGATATGATTTGTACCTCAAGTCAAGCCTCATTTCACTCAACCATATCATTTGCGCCTCAAATAGGGCCTCGTTTGACTCAACCATATCATTTGTGCCTCGAGTTGGGCCTTGTTTCCCTCAACCATATCATTTTCGCCTTGAGTCAGGCCTCATTTGATTCATTGATATCATTTGGACCTCGAGTTGGGCCTCGTTTGACTCAACTATATCATTTGCGCCTCTACTCAGGACTCGTTTGACTCAACCATATCATTTGCACCTCAAGTCAGGCCTCATTTGACTCAACCATATCATTTGCGCCTCGAGTTGGGTTTCGTTTGACTCCCCGATACCATTTGTGCCTCGAGTTAGGCCTCGTTTGACTCAACAATATCATTTGTGCCTCGAGTAAGGCCTCGCTTGACTCAACCATATCATTTGCTCCTCGAGTCGAGCCTCGTTTGACTCAACCATATTATTTGTGCCTCGAGTTGGGCCTCATTTGACTCAACCATGTCATTTGCACCTCAAGTTGGGCCTTATTTGACTCAACCAGATCATTTGCGCCTCGAGTCAGGCCTCATTTGACTCAACCATATCATTTGTGCCTCGAGCAATGCCTCGTTTCACACAACCATATTATTTGCGCCACAAGTTGGGCTCGTTTGTCTCATCCATATCATTTGCACCTCTACTCGGGCATCATTTGACTCAACCATATCATTTGCGCCTCAAGTCAGGCCTCATTACACTTAACCATATCATTTGCGCCTCGAGTCGGGCCTCATTTGACTCACCGATACCATTTGTGCCTCAAGTTGGGAATCGTTTGACTCAACCATATCATTTGTGCCTCGAGTCAGGCCTCATTTGACTCAACCATATCATTTGTGCCTCGAGCCATGCCTCGTTTCAATCAACCATATCATTTACGCATCAAGTTGGGCCTCGTTTGTCTCAACCATATCATTTGCACCTCTACTCGGGCCTCGTTTGACTCAACCATATCATTTGCGCCTCGAGTCAGGCCTCATTAGACTCAACCATATCATTTGCGCCACGAGTTAGGCCTCATTTGACTCACCGATACCATTTGTGCCTCGAGTTAGGCTTCGTTTGACTCAACCATATCATTTGTGCCTCGAGGCATGCCTCATTTGACTCAACCATATCATTTCTGCCTCGAGTTGGTCCTCGTTTGACTCAACCATATGATTTGCGCCTCATGTCAGGCATTGTTTGACTCACCGATACCATTTGTGCCTCGAGTTGAGCCTCGTTTGACTCAACCATATCATGTATGCCTCAAGTAAGGCCTCGTTTGACTCAAACATATCATTTGTGCCTCGAGGCGGGCCTTGTTTGCCTCAACTATATCATTTGTGCCTCGACTCAGGCCTCTTTTGACTCAAACTTATCATTTGTGCTTTGAGTCAGGCCTCGTTTGACTCAACGATATCATTTCTGCCTCGAGTCAGGCCTCGTTTAACTCAAACTTATCATTTGCGCTTTGAGTCAAGCCTCGTTTGACTCAATGATATCATTTGTGCCTCGAGTTGGCCCTCGTTTAAGTCAACCATATGATTTGCGCCTCGAGTCGGGCCTCGTTTGACTCAAACATATCATTTGCGCTTCGAGTTAGGCCTCGTTTTACTCAACCATATCATTTGACTTAACTATATCATTTGCGCCTCTACTCAGGCCTTGTTTGACTCAAACATATCATTTGCGCCTCGAGGTGAGCTTCGTTTGACTCAACCATATCATTTGTGCCTCCAGTCAGGCCTTGTTTGACTCAATCATATCATTTGTGCCTCGAGTAGAGCCTCGTTTGACCAACCATATCATTTGTGCCTTGAGTTAGGACTCGTTTGACTCAACCATATCATTTGCGCCTCGAGGCGGTCCTTGTTTGACTCAAACATATCATTTGCGCCTCAAGTCGGGCCTTGTTTGACCCACCGATACCATTTGTGCCTTGAGTTGGGCCTCATTTAACTCAACCATATAATTTGTGCCTCGAGTAAGGCCTCATTTGACTCAACCATATCATTTGTGCCTTGAGGCGGGCCTTGTTTGCCTCAACCATATCATTTCTGCCTCGAGGCAGGCCTCGTTTGACTCAAACTTATCATTTGCGCTTTGAGTCGGGCCTCGTTTAACTCAACGATATCATTTGTGCCTCGAGTTGGCCCTCGTTTGACTCAACCATATGATTTGCACCTCGAGTTGGGCCTCATTTGACTCAAACATATCATTTGCGCTTCGAGTCGGGCCTCATTTGACTCAACCATATTATTTGCGCTTCGAGTCGGGCTTTGTTTGACTCAACCATATCTTTTGTGCCTCGAGCTGGGCCTCGTTTGACTCATCGATACCATTTGTGCCTCGAGGTGAGCATCATTTGACTTAACCATATCATTTGTGCCTCTAGTCAGGCTTTGTTTGACTTAGCCATATCATTTGCGCCTTGAGTAGGGCCTCGTTTGACTCAACCATATCATTTGTACCTTGAGTCAGGACTCGTTTGACTCAACCATATCATTTGACTCAACTATATCCTTTGCGCCTCTACTAGATCCTCATTTGACTCAACCATATAATTTGCGCCTCGAGTCGGGCTTTGCTTGACTCAATCATATCTTTTGTGCCTCGAGTTGGGCCTTGTTTGACTCACCGATACCATTTGTGCCTCGAGGAGGGCCTTGTTTGACTCAAACATATCTTTTACGCCTCGAGTTGGTTCTCGTTTGACTCACCGATACCATTTATGCCTCGAGCTGAGCCTCGTTTGACTCAACCATATCATTTGTGCCTCGAGTTAGGCCTCGTTTGACTCAATCATATCATTTGTGCCTCAAGACAGGGCTCGTTTGACTCAACCATATCATTTGCACCTCGAGTCGGGCCTTGTTTGACTCACCGATACCATTTGTGCCTCGAGTTGGGCCTTGTTTGACTTAACCATATCAATTGTGCCTCGAGCAAGGCCTCGTTTGAGTCAACCATATCATTTGCACCTCGAGGTGGTTGCCTATATCATATCATTTCTGCCTCGAGCCAGGCCTCGTTTGATTCAAACTTATCATTTGCGCTTTGAGTTGGGCCTCATTTGACTCAACGATATCATTTGTGCCTCAAGTCAGGCCTTATTTGACTCAACCATATCATTTATGCCTCAAATAGGGCCTTGTTTGACTCAACCATATCATTTGTGCCTCGAGTTAGGCCTTGTTTCCCTCAACCATATCTTTTTTGCCTCGAGTCAGGCCTTGTTTGACTCATCGATATCATTTGTGCCTCGAGTTGGGCCTCATTTGACTCAACCATATCATTTGCGCTGCTACTCGGGCCTCGTTTGACTCAACCATATCATTTGCGCCTCAAGTCAAGCCTCATTTGACTCAACCATATCATTTGCACCTCGAGTCAGGCCTCGTTTGACTCAACCATATCATTTGTGCCTCGAGCCATGCCTTGTTTGACTCAACCATATCATTTGCGCCTCAAGTTGGGCATCGTTTGTCTCAACCATATCATTTGCGCCTCTACTCGGGCCTCGTTTGACTCAACCATATCATTTGCACCTCAAGTCAGGCCTCATTAGACTTAACCATATCATTTGCGCCTCGAGTCGGGCCTCATTTGACTCACGGATACCATTTGTGCCTCGAGTTAGCCCTCGTTTGACTCAACCATATAATTTGTGCCCCGAGTCATGCCTCGTTTGACTCAACCATATGATTTGCGCCTCGAGTCGGGCCTCAATTTACTCAACCATATTATTTCTGCCTCGAGTTGGTCCTCGTTTGACTCAACCATATGATTTGCGCCTCGTGTCAGGCCTTGTTTGACTCACCGATATCATTTGTGCCTCGAGCAAGGCCTCATTTGACTCAACCATATCATTTGTGCCTCGAGCAAGGCCTCATTTGACTCAACCATATCATTTGCGCCTTAAGGCGGGCCTTGTTTGCCTCAACCATATCATTTGCGCCTCGACTCAGGCCTCTTTTGACTCAAACTTATCATTTGCGCTTCGAGTCAGGCCTCGTTTGACTCAATGATATCATTTGTGCCTCGAGTTGGCCCTCGTTTGAGTCAACCATATGATTTGCGCCTCGAGTCAGGCCTCGTTTGACTCAAACATATCATTTGCACTTCGAGTCGGGCCTCGTTTGACTCAACCATATCATTTGACTCAACTATATCATTTGCGCCTCTACTCGAGCCTCGTTTGACTCAACCATATCATTTGCGCCTCGAGGTGAGCTTTGTTTGACTCAACCATATCATTTGTACCTTCAGTCAGGCCTTGTTTGACTCAACCATATCATTTGCGCCTCGAGTAGGGCCTCATTTGACTCAACCATATCATTTGTGCCTTGAGTTAGGGCTCGTTGGACTCAACCATATCATTTGCGCCTCGAGGCGGTCCTCGTTTGACTTAAACATATCATTTGCACCTCGAGTCAGTCCTTGTTTGACCCACCGATACCATTTGTGCCTCGAGTTGGGCCTCATTTGACTCAACCATATCATTTGTGCTCGAGTAAGGCCTCGTTTGACTCAACCATATCATTTGTGCCTCGAGGCGGGCCTTGTTTGCCCTAACCATATCATTTCCGCCTCGAGTCAGGCCTCGTTTGACTCAAACTTATCATTTGTGCTTTGAGTCAGGCCTCGTTTAACTCAACGATATCATTTGTACCTCAGTTGGCCCTCGTTTGACTCAACTATATTATTTGCACCTCGAGTCGGGCCTCATTTGACTAAAACAACTCATTTGCGCTTCGAGTCGGGCCTCATTTGACTCAACCATATCATTTGCACCTCTAGTCGGGCCTCGTTTGACTCAACCATATCATTTGTGCCTCGAGTCGAGCTTTGTTTGACTCAACCATATCTTTTGTGCCTCGAGCTGGGCCTCGTTTGACTCGCCAATACCATTTGTGCCTCGAATAGGGCCTCGTTTGACTCAAACATATAATTTGTGCCTCAACTCAGTTCTCGTTTAACTTACCGATACCATTTGTGCCTCGAGGTGAGCTTCGTTTGACTCAACCATATCATTTGTGCCTCTAGTCAGGCTTTGTTTGACTCAACCATATTATTTGTGCCTTGAGTAGGGCCTCGTTTGACTCAACCATATCATTTGTGCCTTGAGTCAGGACTCATTTGACTCAACCATATCATTTGCACCTCAAGGCGGGCCTCATTTGACTCAACCATATCATTTGACTCAACTATATCAATTGCGCCTCTAGTCGAGCCTGGTTTGAGTCAACCATATCATTTGCGCCTCGAGTCGGGATTTGTTTGACTTAACCATATCTTTTGTGCCTCGAGCTATGCCTCGTTTGACTCACCGATACCATTTGCCCCTCGAGTAAGGCCTCGTTTGAATCAAACATATCTTTTCCGCCTCGAGTTGGTTCTCGTTTGACTCACCGATACCATTTGTGCCTCGAGGTGAGCCTCGTTTGACTCAACCATATCATTTGTGCCTCCAGTCAACCCTTGTTTGACTCACCTATATGTTTACACGTCGAGACGTGCCTAGTTTGACTCAACCATATCATTTGTGCCTCGAGTTGGGCCTCGTTTGACTCACCCATGTGTTTGTCCCTCGACTCAGGCCTTCGTTGACTCACCTATATCATTTGCTCAACGAGGCAAGCATCATTTGACTCAACCATATCATATACACCTCGAGTCGGGTCTTGTTCGACTCAACCATATCATTTGTGCCTCGAGTCTGGCCTCATTTGACTCAACCATATCATTTGCATCTTATCTTAGGCCTCGTTTGACTCAACCATATCATTTATGCCTCAAGTTGGGCCTCGTTTAACTCAACCATCTCATTTGTGCCTCTAGTCAGCCCTTCTTCAACTGAACCATATCATTTGCGCCTCGAGTCGAGCCTCGTTTGACTTAACCATATCATTTGTGCCTTGAGTCAGGCCTCATTTGACACACCCCTATCATTTGTGCCTTGAGTCAGGACTCGTTTGACTCAACCGTAACATTTGCGCCTCCACTCGGGCCTCGTTTGGCTCAACCATATCATTTGCGCCTCGAGTCGAGCCTCGTTTGACTCACCCATATGTTTGTGCCTCGAGTCGGGCCTGCTTTGACTCAACCATATCATTTACATCTTGAGTCGGGCCTCGTTTGACTTACCCTTATCATTTGTGCTCGACTCAGGCCTCGTTTGACTCAACCATATCATTTGCACCTCGAGTTGGGCCTCATTTGACTCACCGATATCATTTGCGCCTTGAGTCGGGCCTTATTTGACTCAACTATATTATTTGTGCCTCGAGTTGGGCCTCGTTTGACTCAACGATATCATTTGCGTCTCGTGTCGGGCCTCATTTGACTCAACTATATCATTTATGCCTTGAGTTGGGCCTCGTTTGACTCAACCATATCATTTGCGCCTTGAGTTGAGCCTTGTTTGACTCAACCATATCATTTGCGCCTCGAGTTGAGCCTTGTTTTACTCAACCATTTCATTTGCGTCCCGAGTTGGGCCTCATTTGACTCACTCATATGTTCACGCCTCGAGTTGGGCCTTGTTTGACTCACCTATATGTTTACACGTTGAGACGGGCCTCGTTTGACTCAACCATATCATTTGTGCCTCGAGTTGGGCCTCGTTTGACTCACCCATGTGTTTGTACCTCGACTCAGGCCTTCTTTGACTCACCTATATCATTTGCTCAATGAGTCGGGCCTCCTTTGAGTCAACCATATCATATGTACCTCGAGTCATGTCTCATTTGACTCAACTATATTATTTGTGCCTCGAGTCAAGCCTCGTTTGACTCAACCATATCATTTGCGCCTCATCTTAGGCCTCATTTGACTCAACCATATCTTTTGCTCCTCAAGTCGGGCCTCGTTTGACTCACCATATCATTTGTATGTCAAGTTAGGCCTTGTTTGACTCAACCATATCATTTGTGGCTCAAGTCAGGCGTCCTTTGACTCAACCATATCATTTGTGCCCCGAGTCAGTCCTTGTTTGACTCACCCATATGTTTGCGCCTCGAGTCAGGCCTCGTTTGACTCAACCATATCATTTACGCCTCAAGTTGGGCCTCGTCTGACTCACCCCTGTGTTTGCGCCTCAAGTCAGGCCTTGTTTGACTCACCCATATCATTTGCGCCTCGAGTCAGGCCTCGTTTGACTCAACCATCTCATTTGTGCCTCTAGTCAGGCCTTCTTTAACTGAACCATATCATTTGCCCCTTGAGTCGGGCCTCGTTTGACTTAAACATATCATTTGTGCCCCGAGTCAGGCCTTGTTTGACTCAACGATATCATTTGCGCCTCGAGTCGGGCCTCATTTGACTCAACTATATCATTTGTGCCTCGAGTTGGGCCTCGTTTGACTCAACCATATCATTTGTGCCTCGAGTTGAGCCTTGTTTGATCAACTATATCATTTGCGCCTCGAGTTGAGCCTCGTTTTACTCAACCATATCATTTACGTCACAAGTTGGGCCTCGTTTGACTCACTCATATGTTCGCACCTCGAGTCGGGCCTCGTTTGACTCAACCATCTCATTTGTGCCTCTAGTCAGGCCTTCTTTAACTGAACCATATCATTTGCGCCTCGAGTCGGGCCTCGTTTGACTCAAACATATCATTTGTGCCTCGAGTCAGGCCTCGTTTTACACAACCATATCATTTGTGCCTCGAGTTAGGACTCATTTGACTCAACCATATCATTTGCACCTTGACTTGGGCCTCGTTTGACTCAACCATATCATTTGAGCCTCGAGTCGGGCCTCGTTTGGCTTAACCACATCATTTGCGCCTTGAGTCGTGCCTTGTTTGACTCACCCATATGTTTGCGCCTCGAGTTAGGCCTTATTTCACTCCCCCATATCATTCGTACCCCGAATCAGGCCACGTTTCACTCGACCATATCATTTGCGCCTCGAGTTGAACCTCGTTTTACTTAACCATATCATTTGCGTCTCGAGTTGAGCCTTATTTGACTCACTCATATCATTTGCACCTCGAGTCAGGCCTCATTTGACTCAACCGCATCATTTGTGCCTCGAGTCAGGCCTCGTTTGACTCAACCATATCATATACGCCTCGAGTCGGGTCTTGTTCGACTCAACCATATCATTTGTGCCTCGAGTTTGGCCTCGTTCGACTCAACCATATCATTTGCACCTTATCTTAGGCCTCGTTTAACTCAACCATATCATTTATGCCTCAAGTTGGGCCTCGTTTAACTCAACCATCCCATTTGTGCCTCTAGTCAGCCCTTCTTCAACTGAACCATATCATTTGCGCCTTGAGTCGAGCCTCGTTGGACTTAACCATATCATTTGTGCCTCGAGTCAGGTCTCATTTGACACACCCATATCATTTGTGCCTTGAGTCAGGAGTCGTTTGACTCAACCATAACATTTGCGCCTCCACTCGGGCCTCGTTTGGCTCAACCATATCATTTGCGCCTTGAGTCGGGCCTCATTTGACTCACCCATATGTTTGTGCCTCGAGTCGGCCCTGGTTTGACTCAACCATATCATTTACATCTTGAGTCGGGCCTCGTTTGACTTACCCTTATCATTTGTGCCTTGACTCAGGCCTTATTTGAGTCAACCATATCATTTGCACCTCGAGTTGGGCCTCATTTGACTCACCGATATCATTTGCGCCTCGAGTCAGGCCTCATTTGACTCGACTATATTATTTGTGCCTCTAGTTGGGCCTCGTTTGACTCAACGATATCATTTGCTCCTTGAGTCGGGCCTCATTTGACTCAACTATATCATTTGTGCCTCGAGTTGGGCCTCGTTTGACTCAACCATATCATTTGCACCTCGAGTTGAGCCTCGTTGGACTCAACCATATCATTTGCTCCTTGAGTCGAGCCTCGTTTTACTCAACCATATCATTTGTGTCTCGAGTTGGGCCTCGTTTGACTCACTCATATGTTCGCGCCTCAAGTTGGGCCTCGTTTGACTCACCTATATGTTTACACGTTGAGACGGGCCTCGTTTGACTCAACCATATCATTTGTGCCTCGAGTTGGGCCTCGTTTGACTCATCCATGTGTTTGCACCTCAAGTCAGGCCTTCTTTTACTCACCTATATCATTTGCTCAACGAGTCGGGCCTCATTTGACTTAACCGTATCAAATGTACCTCGAGTCATGTCTCATTTGACTCAACTATATCATTTGTGCCTCGAGTCAAGCCTCGTTTGACTCAACCATATCATTTGCGCCTCATCTTAGGCCTCATTTGACTCAACCATATCTTTTGCTCCTCAAGTCGGGCTCGTTTGACTCACCATATCATTTGTATGTCAAGTTAGGCCTTGTTTGACTCAACCATATCATTTGTGGCTCGAGTCGGGCGTCCTTTGACTCAACCATATCATTTGTGCCCCGAGTCAGTCCTCGTTTGACTCACCCATATGTTTGCGCCTCGAGTCAGGCCTCGTTTGACTCACCCATATGTTTGTGCCTCGAGACATTCCTTGTTTGACTCAACCATATCATTTACGTCTCAAGTTAGGCCTCGTCTGACTCACCCCTGTGTTTGTGCCTCAAGTCAGGCCTTGTTTGACTCACCCATATCATTTGCGCCTCGAGTCGGGCCTCGTTTGACTCAACCATCTTATTTGTGCCTCTAGTCAGCCTTCTTTAACTAAACCATATCATTTGCGTCTCGAGTCGGGCCTCATTTGACTTAAACATATCATTTGTGCCTCGAGTCAGGCCTCGTTTTACACAACCATATCATTTGTGCCTCGAGTTAGGCCTCATTTGACTCAACCATATCATTTGGACCTTGACTTGGGCCTCGTTTGACTCAACAATATCATTTGAGCCTCGAGTCGATCCTCGTTTGGCTCAACCACATCATTTGCGCCTTGAGTCGTGCCTTGTTTGACTCATCCATATGTTTGCGCCTCGAGTTCGGCCTTATTTCACTCACCCATATCATTCGTACCCCGAGTCAGGCCACGTTTCACTCAACCATATCATTTGCGCCTCGAGTTGAGCCTCGTTTGACTCAACCATATCATTTGCGTCTCGAGTTGAGCCTTATTTGACTCACTCATATCATTTGCACCTCGAGTCAGGCCTCGTTTGACTCAACCGCATCATCTGTGCCTTAAGTCTGGCCTCATTGGACTCAGCCATATCATTTGCGCCTCGAGTTGGGCCTCGTTTGAATCACCAATATTGTTTGTGCCTCGAGTCGGGCCACATTTGACTCAACTATATCATTTGTGCCTGGAGTCGAGCTTCGTTTGACTTACCCATATCTTTGCACCTCAAGTCGGGCCTCACTTGACTCACCGATATCATTTGCACCTCGAGTTGGGCCTCATTTGACTCACCTATATGTTTACACGTCGAGGCGTGCCTAGTTTGACTCAACCATATCATTTGTGCCTCGAGTTGGGCCTCGTTTGACTCTCCCATGTGTTTGTGCCTCGAGTCAGGCCTTTGTTGACTCACCTATATCATTTGCTCAATGAGGCAGGCCTCGTTTGACTCAACCATATCATATACACCTTGAGTCGGGTCTTGTTTGACTCAACCATATCATTTGTGCCTCGAGTCTAGCCTTGTTTGACTCAACCATATCATTTGCACCTCATCTTAGGCCTCATTTGACTCAACCATATCTTTTGCTCCTCAAGTCGGGCTCGTTTGACTCACCATATCATTTGTATGTCAAGTTAGGCCTTGTTTGACTCAACCATATCATTTGTGGCTCGAGTCGGGCATCCTTTGACTCAACCATATCATTTGTGCCCCGAGTCAGTCCTCGTTTGACTCATCCATATGTTTGCGCCTCGAGTCAGGCCTCGTTTGACTCACCCATATGTTTGTGCCTCGAGACGTTCCTCGTTTGACTCAACCATATCATTTACGTCTCAAGTTGGGCCTCGTCTGACTCACCCCTGTGTTTGTGCCTCAAGTCAGGCCTTGTTTGACTCACCCATATCATTTGCGCCTCGAGTCGGGCCTCGTTTGACTCAACCATCTTATTTGTGCCTCTAGTCAGCCTTCTTTAACTGAACCATATCATTTGCGTCTCGAGTCGGGCCTCATTTGACTTAAACATATCATTTGTGCCTCGAGTCAGGCCTCGTTTTACACAACCATATCATTTGTGCCTCGAGTTAGGCCTCATTTGACTCAACCATATCATTTGGACCTTGACTTGGGCCTCGTTTGACTCAACAATATCATTTGAGCCTCGAGTCGATCCTCGTTTGGCTCAACCACATCATTTGCGCCTTGAGTCGTGCCTTGTTTGACTCACCCATATGTTTGCGCCTCGAGTTCGGCCTTATTTCACTCACCCATATCATTCGTACCCCGAGTCAGGCCACGTTTCACTCAACCATATCATTTGCGCCTCGAGTTGAGCCTCGTTTGACTCAACCATATCATTTGCGTCTCGAGTTGAGCCTTATTTGACTCACTCATATCATTTGCACCTCGAGTCAGGCCTCGTTTGACTCAACCGCATCATCTGTGCCTTAAGTCTGGCCTCATTGGACTCAGCCATATCATTTGCGCCTCGAGTTGGGCCTCGTTTGAATCACCAATATTGTTTGTGCCTCGAGTCGGGCCACATTTGACTCAACTATATCATTTGTGCCTGGAGTCGAGCTTCATTTGACTTACCCATATCTTTGCACCTCAAGTCGGGCCTCACTTGACTCACCGATATCATTTGCACCTCGAGTTGGGCCTCATTTGACTCACCTATATGTTTACACGTCGAGGCGTGCCTAGTTTGACTCAACCATATCATTTGTGCCTCGAGTTGGGCCTCGTTTGACTCTCCCATGTGTTTGTGCCTCGAGTCAGGCCTTTGTTGACTCACCTATATCATTTGCTCAATGAGGCAGGCCTCGTTTGACTCAACCATATCATATACACCTTGAGTCGGGTCTTGTTTGACTCAACCATATCATTTGTGCCTCGAGTCTAGCCTTGTTTGACTCAACCATATCATTTGCACCTCATCTTAGGCCTCATTTGACTCAACCATATCTTTTGCTCCTCAAGTCGGGCTCGTTTGACTCACCATATCATTTGTATGTCAAGTTAGGCCTTGTTTGACTCAACCATATCATTTGTGGCTCGAGTCGGGCATCCTTTGACTCAACCATATCATTTGTGCCCCGAGTCAGTCCTCGTTTGACTCATCCATATGTTTGCGCCTCGAGTCAGGCCTCGTTTGACTCACCCATATGTTTGTGCCTCGAGACGTTCCTCGTTTGACTCAACCATATCATTTACGTCTCAAGTTGGGCCTCGTCTGACTCACCCCTGTGTTTGTGCCTCAAGTCAGGCCTTGTTTGACTCACCCATATCATTTGCGCCTCGAGTCGGGCCTCGTTTGACTCAACCATCTTATTTGTGCCTCTAGTCAGCCTTCTTTAACTGAACCATATCATTTGCGTCTCGAGTCGGGCCTCATTTGACTTAAACATATCATTTGTGCCTCGAGTCAGGCCTCGTTTTACACAACCATATCATTTGTGCCTCGAGTTAGGCCTCATTTGACTCAACCATATCATTTGGACCTTGACTTGGGCCTCGTTTGACTCAACAATATCATTTGAGCCTCGAGTCGATCCTCGTTTGGCTCAACCACATCATTTGCGCCTTGAGTCGTGCCTTGTTTGACTCACCCATATGTTTGCGCCTCGAGTTCGGCCTTATTTCACTCACCCATATCATTCGTACCCCGAGTCAGGCCACGTTTCACTCAACCATATCATTTGCGCCTCGAGTTGAGCCTCGTTTGACTCAACCATATCATTTGCGTCTCGAGTTGAGCCTTATTTGACTCACTCATATCATTTGCACCTCGAGTCAGGCCTCGTTTGACTCAACCGCATCATCTGTGCCTTAAGTCTGGCCTCATTGGACTCAGCCATATCATTTGCGCCTCGAGTTGGGCCTCGTTTAAATCACCAATATTGTTTGTGCCTCGAGTCGGGCCACATTTGACTCAACTATATCATTTGTGCCTGGAGTCGGGCTTCGTTTGACTTACCCATATCTTTGCACCTCAAGTCGGGCCTCACTTGACTCACCGATATCATTTGCACCTCGAGTTGGGCCTCATTTGACTCACCTATATGTTTACACGTCGAGACGTGCCTAGTTTGACTCAACCATATCATTTGTGCCTCGAGTTGGGCCTCGTTTGACTCTCCCATGTGTTTGTGCCTCGAGTCAGGCCTTTGTTGACTCACCTATATCATTTGCTCAATGAGGCAGGCCTCGTTTGACTCAACCATATCATATACACCTTGAGTCGGGTCTTGTTTGACTCAACCATATCATTTGTGCCTCGAGTCTAGCCTTGTTTGACTCAACCATATCATTTGCACCTCATCTTAGGCCTCATTTGACTCAACCATATCTTTTGCTCCTCAAGTCGGGCTCGTTTGACTCACCATATCATTTGTATGTCAAGTTAGGCCTTGTTTGACTCAACCATATTATTTGTGGCTCGAGTCGGGCGTCCTTTGACTCAACCATATCATTTGTGCCCCGAGTCAGTCCTCGTTTGACTCACCCATATGTTTGCGCCTCGAGTCAGGCCTCGTTTGACTCACCCATATGTTTGTGCCTCGAGACGTTCCTCGTTTGACTCAACCATATCATTTACGTCTCAAGTTGGGCCTCGTCTGACTCACCCCTGTGTTTGTGCCTCAAGTCAGGCCTTGTTTGACTCACCCATATCATTTGCGCCTCGAGTCGGGCCTCGTTTGACTCAACCATCTTATTTGTGCCTCTAGTCAGCCTTCTTTAACTGAACCATATATTTGCGTCTCGAGTCGGGCCTCATTTGACTTAAACATATCATTTGTGCCTCGAGTCAGGCCTCATTTTACACAACCATATCATTTGTGCCTCGAGTTAGGCCTCATTTGACTCAACCATATCATTTGGACCTTGACTTGGGCCTCGTTTGACTCAACAATATCATTTGAGCCTCGAGTCGATCCTCGTTTGGCTCAACCACATCATTTGCGCCTTGAGTCGTGCCTTGTTTGACTCACCCATATGTTTGTGCCTCGAGTTCGGCCTTATTTCACTCACCCATATCATTCGTACCCCGAGTCAGGCCACGTTTCACTCAACCATATCATTTGCGCCTCGAGTTGAGCCTCGTTTGACTCAACCATATCATTTGCGTCTCGAGTTGAGCCTTATTTGACTCACTCATATCATTTGCACCTCGAGTTAGGCCTCGTTTGACTCAACCGCATCATCTGTGCCTTAAGTCTGGCCTCATTGGACTCAGCCATATCATTTGCGCCTCGAGTTGGTCCTCGTTTGAATCACCAATATTGTTTGTGCCTCGAGTCGGGCCACATTTGACTCAACTATATCATTTGTGCCTGGAGTCGGGCTTCGTTTGACTTACCCATATCTTTGCACCTCAAGTCGGGCCTCACTTGACTCACCGATATCATTTGCACCTCGAGTTGGGCCTCATTTGACTCACCTATATGTTTACACGTCGAGACGTGCCTAGTTTGACTCAACCATATCATTTGTGCCTCGAGTTGGGCCTCGTTTGACTCTCCCATGTGTTTGTGCCTCGAGTCAGGCCTTTGTTGACTCACCTATATCATTTGCTCAATGAGGCAGGCCTCGTTTGACTCAACCATATCATATACACCTTGAGTCGGGTCTTGTTTGACTCAACCATATCATTTGTGCCTCGAGTCTAGCCTTGTTTGACTCAACCATATCATTTGCGCCTTATCTTAGGCCTCGTTTGACTCAACCATATCATTTACGCCTCAAGTTGGGCCTCGTTTGACTCAACCAACTCATTTGTGCCTCTAGTCAGCCCTTCTTTAACTGAACCATATCATTTGCGCCTCGAGTCGAGCCTCGTTTGACTTAAGCATATCATTTGTGCCTCGAGTCAGGCCTCGTTTGACACACCCATATCATTTGTGCCATGAGTCAGGAGTCGTTTGACTCAACCATAACATTTGCGCCTCGACTCAGGCCTCATTTGGCTCAACCATATCATTTGCACCTCGAGTCGGGCCTTGTTTGACTAACCCATATGTTTGTGCCTCGAGTCAGGCCTTGTTTGACTCAACCATATCATTTACATCTTGAGTAGGCCTCGTTTGACTTACCCTTATCATTTGTGCCTCGACTTAGGCCTCGTTTGACTCAACCATATCATTTGCACCTTGAGTTGGGCTTCGTTTGACTCATCGATATCATTTGTGCCTCAAGTCGGGCCTCATTTGACTCAACTATATCATTTGTGCCTTGAGTTGGGCCTCGGTTGACTCACCCATGTGTTTGTGCCTCGAGTCAGGCCTCGTTTGACTCACCCATATCATTTGCGCCTCGAGTCGGGCCTCGTTTGACTTATCCATATCATTTGTGCCTCGAGGTGGGCCTCGTTTGACTCAACCATATCATTTGCGCCTCGAGTCAGGCCTCGGTTGGCACAACCATATCATTTGTGTCTCTAGTCGGGGCTTGTTTGACTTACCCCTATCATTTGCACCTCAAGTTGGGCCTCGTTTGACTTACCCATATGTTTGCACCTCGAGGCGGCCCTCACTTGACTCACTGATATCATTTGTAACTCGAGTCGTCAGGCCTCGTTTGACTCAACTATTTCATTTACACCTTGAGGCAGGCCTCGTTTGACTCACCCATATGTTTGCACCTCGAGTTGGGCCTCGTTTGACTCACCTATATGTTTGCACCTCAAGACGTGCTTCGTTTGACTCAACCATATCATTTGCACCTCGAGTTAGGCCTCGTTTGACTCACCCATGTGTTTGCGCCTCGAGTCAAGCCTTGTTTGACTCACCCATATGATTTGTGCCTCGAGTCTGGCCTCGTTTGACTCAACCATGTCATTAGTGCTCGAGTCGGGCCTTGTTTGACTCAACCATATCATTTGCTCCTTGAGTCGAGCCTCGTTTGACTTAACCATATCATTTGTGCCTCGAGTTTAGCCTCATTTGACTCAACCATGTCATTTGTGTCTCGAGTCAGGCCTTGTTTGACTCAACCATATCATTTACGTCTCAAGTCGGACCTCGTTTGGTTCAACCATATCTTTTGTGCCTTAACTTGAGCCTCGTTTGACTCTCCCATGTGTTTGCGCCTTGAGTCGGGCCTTGTTTGACTGACCCATATCTTTGTGCTTCAAGTCAGACCTCGTTTGACTTACCCATATGTTTGTGCCTCGGGTTAAGCATCGTTTCACTCACCCGTATCATTTGTGCCTTGAGTTGGGCCTCGTTTGACTCAACCATATCATTTGTGCCTGGAGTCGGGCCTTGTTTGACTCACCCATATCATTTGCGCCTTGAATAGGGCCCTATTTGACTCACCCATATTATTTACCCCTCGAGTCAGTCCTCATTTGACTCACCCATATGTTTGGCTTCGAGTCGGGCCTCGTTTGACTCACCTATATGTTCGTGCCTCGAGTTGGGCCTCGTTTGATTCACCCATATCATTTGTGCCTCGAGTCGGTTCTCGTTTGACTCACCGATATGTTTGACCCTCGAGTCGGGCCTTATTTGACTCACCCATATCATTTGTGCCTCGTGTCAGGCCTCGTTTGACTCAACCATGTTATTTGCGCCTCGAGTCAGGCCTCACTTGACTCAACCCTATCATTTGCACCTCGAGTTGGGTTTTATTTGACTCACCCATATCATTTGTGCCTTGAGTCGGGCCTTGTTTGACTCAGCCATATGTTTGCGCCTCAAGTTAGGCCTCGTTTGACTTAACCATATCATTTGAGCTTCGAGTTGGGCCTTGTTTGACTCACCCATAAGTTTACACCTCGAGTCCGGCCTCGTTTGACCCACCTATATGTTTGCACCTCAAGATGTGCCTCGTTTGACTCGACCATATCCTTTCTGCCTCGAGTTGGGCCTCATTTGAATTGCCCATGTGTTTGTGGCTCGAGTCAGGCCTCGTTTGACTTACCCATATCATTTGTGCCTCGAGTCGGGCCTTGTTGGGCTCAACCATATCATTTGTGCCTCAAGTCAGGCCTCATTTAACTCACCCATATCATTTGCGCCTCGAGTCGGGCCTCGTTTGGCTCACCCATTTGTTTGCGCCTTAAATTGGTCCTTGTTTTACTCAACCGTATCATTTGCGCCTCAAGTCGGGCCTCGTTTGACTCACCCATATGTTTGCACCCCGAGTCGAGCCTCGTTTGACTCAGCTATATGTTTGTGCCTCAAAAAGTGCCTCGTTTGACGGAACCATATCATTTGCACCTCGAGTTGGGCCTCGTTTGACTCACCCATGTGTTTGTGCCTCGAGTCAGGCCTCGTTTGACTCACCCATATCATTTGCGCCTCGAGTCGGGCCTCGTTTGACTTAACCATATCATTTGTGCCTCGAGTCGGGCCTCATTTGACTCAACCATATCATTTGCGCCTCGAGTCAGGCCTCGGTTGACACAACCATATAATTTGTGTCTCTAGTCGAGGCTTGTTTGACTTACCCCTATCATTTGCGCCTCGAGTCGGGCCTCGTTTGACTTACCCATATGTTTGCACCTCGAAGCGGCCCTCACTTGACTCACCAATATCATTTGCGACTCGAGTCGTCAGGCCTCGTTTGACTTAACCATTTCATTTGCACCTTGAGGCAGGCCTCGTTTGACTCACCCATATGTTTGCAACTCGAGTTGGGCCTCGTTTGACTCACCTATATGTTTGCGCCTCAAGACGTGCCTCGTTTAACTCAACCATATCATTTGCGCCTCGAGTTAGGCCTCGTTTGACCCACCCATGTGTTTGCACCTCGAGTCAAGCCTAGTTTGACTCACCCATATGATTTGTGCCTTGAGTCAGGCCTCGTTTGACTCAACCATGTCATTTGTGCTCGAGTCGGGCCTCGTTTGACTTAACCATATCATTTGCGCCTCGAGTCGAGCCTCATTTGACTTAACCATATCATTTGTGCCTCGAGTTTGGCCTCATTCGACTCAACCATATCATTTGTGCCTCAAGTCGGGTCTCATTTGACTCAACTATATCATTTGGACTTACCCATATGTTTGCACCTTGTGTCAGGCCTCGCTTGACTCACCGATATCATTTGCGCCTCGATTTGGGCCTTGTTTGACTCACCCATATGTTTGTGCCTCGAGTCGAGCCTCATTTGACTCAACCGTATTATTTATGCCTCGAGTTGGGCCTTGTCTAACTCACCCCTATGTTTGTGCTCAAGTCTGGCCTTGTTTGACTCACCTATATCATTTGCGCCTCGAGTCAGGCCTCGTTTGACTCAACCATCTCATTTGTGCCTTTAGTCAGGCCTCCTTTGACTGAACCATATCATTTGTGCCTCGAGTTGGGCCTTGTTTGACTCAACCATATCCTTTGTGCCTCGGGTCAGGCCTCGTTTGACTCAACCATATCATTTGTGCCTTGATTCGAGCCTCATTTTACTCAACCGTATCATTTACGCATCGAGTCGGGCCTCGTTTTGCTCAACCTTATCATTTGCATCTTGAGTCGGTCCTTGTTTGACTCAGCCTTATGTTTGCGCCTCCAGTCAGGCCTTATTTGACTCACCCATATCATTTGCGCCTCGAGTCAGGCCTCATTTGACTCACCCTTATGTTTGCACTTCGAGTCGGGCCTCGTTTGACTCAACCATATCATTTGTGCCTTGAGTCAGGCCTCGTTTGACTCAGCCATATGTTTGCACCTCGAGTCAGGCCTTGTTTGACTCACCCATATGTTTGTGCCTAGAGTCAGGCCTTATTTGACTGACCCATATTATTTGTTCCTTGAGACAGGCCTCGTTTGACTCAACCATGTCATTTGGGCCTCGAGTCGGGCCTCGTTTGACTTGACCATATAATTTGTACCTCGAGTCAGGCCTCGTTTGACTCAACCATATCATTTACACCTCGAGTTGGGCCTTATTTGACTCACCCCTATCATTTATGCTAGAGTCAGGACTCATTTGACTTAACCTTACCATTTGTGCTAGAGTCAGGCCTTGTTTGACTCAGTTGTACCATTTGTGCCTGAGTCGGGCCTCGTTTGTCTCAACCTTACCATTTATGGTAGAGTCAGGCCTCGTTTGACTCACCCTCATCATTTGTGCTAGAGTCAGACTTCGTTTGACTTGAGGTTACCATTTTTGCTAGAGTAAGGCCTCATTTGACTCATCCTTATCACTTGTGCCAGAGTCGGGTCTCGTTGGACTCAACCTTACCATTTGTGGCAGAGTCAAGCCATGTTTGACTTACCCTTATCATTTGTGCTAAAGTCAGACTTTGTTTGACTTGAGCTTGCCATTTGTGCCAGAGGCGGGCCTCATTTGACTCAACCTTACCACTTGTGCTCGAGTCGGGCCTCGTTTGAGTTGACCTTCCCATTTGTGCTGAAGCTGGGTCTTATTTGACTCAACCTTAGTATTTGAGCCGAAGTCAAGTCTCATTTGAGTAACCCTTAGCATTTGACTCAATCTTATCTTTTGTGCTAGAGTCAGGCCTTATTGGACTCAACCTTACCATTTGTGCTAGAGTTGGCCCTTGTTTGTCTCAACCTTACCATTTGTGCTAGAATCTAGCGTTATTTGGCTCAACCTTATGATTTATGCCGGAGTCAAGCTTCGTTTGACTCAACTTTACCATTTGTGGCAGAGTCGGGTCTCGTTTGACTCACCCTTATGATTTGTTCTGGAGGCGGGCCTCGTTTTACTCAACCTTACAATTTGTGCCAGAATTGATTCTTTTTGACTCACCCTTATCTTTTGTGCCAGTGTCGGGCCTCGTTTGAGTCAACCTTACCATTTGTGCTAGAGTCAGGCCTCATTTGACTCTCCCTTATCATTTGTGCCAGAGTCGGGCCTCGTTCAACTCATCCTTACCATTTAAGGCAGTGTTAGGCCTCATTGGACTAACCCTTAGCATTTGTGCCAGAGTTGGGGGTCGTTTGACTCAACCAATTCATTTGTGCCAGAGTCAGGCCTCGTTTGACTTGACCTTGCCATTTGTGCCAGAGCCAAGCCTCATTTGACTTAACCTTACCATTTGAACCAAAGTTAAGCCTCGTTTGACTCACCCTTAGCATTTGTGTCAGAGTCGGCCCTCGTTTGACTCAACCATACCATTTGTGCTAGAGTAGAGCCTCGTATGACTCACCCTTATCATTTGTGCCTGAGCCAAGCCTCATTTTACTCAACCCTATCCTTTGTGCTGTTTGACTCAACCTTATCAATTGTGCCAGAGTAGGGCCTCGTTTAATTCAACCTTACCATTTATGTGGAGTCAAACCTCGTTTGTCCCAACCTTACCATTTATGCTGGATGCGGGCCTCGTTTGATTAACATTATCATTTGTACTGGAGTTGGGCCTCGTTTGACTCATTCTTACCATTTGTGCTAGAGTCGGGCCTCGTTTGACTCAATAACAATTGTCCCTGAAACAGGCCTCATTTGACTCACCCTTATCATTGTGCCAGAGTTAGCCTCGTTTGACTCAACCTTGTGAGTTATGCCAGACTCGGGCCTTGTTTGAATCAACCTTACCATTTGTGGTAGAGTTAGGCCTCGTTTTACTCAACCTTACTAGTTATGCCATAGTTAGGATTCGTTTGACTCAACGTTGTGCCAGAGTTAGGCTTTGTTCGACTCGACCTTGCCATTTGAGTCAGAGTCAGGGGTTGTTTAACTCAACCTTCTCATTTGTCCCAGAGTCGGGCTTCGTTTGACTCAACATGTAGGCCTCGTTTGGCTCAACCTTACAATTTCAGCTGAAGTTGGGCCTCGTTTGGCTCAACCTTACAATTTCAGCTGAAGTTAGGCCTCGTTTGGCTAACCCTTAGCATTTGTCCCATAGTCGAGGGTCGTTTGACTTAACCTTCTCATTTGTGCTGAAGTCGGGCCTCATTTGAGACAACTACCATTTCTACTAGAGTCGAGCCTCGTTTTACTCAACCTTACCATTTGTGTTAGAATTGGGCCTTGTTTGACTCTTCCTTATCATTTGTGCTAGAATCTGGCCTCGTTTAACTTACCCTTATCATTTGTGCCATAGTTGGGCCTCGTTTGACTTAACCTTACCAGTTGTACCAGAGTCGAGCCTTGTTTGACTCCCCCTATCATTTGTGTTAGAGTCAAAACTCGTTTGTCTCAACCTTACTATTTGACCTAGAGTCACACCTTGTTTGATTCAACCTTATCATTTGTGCCTGCATCGGGCCTCGTTTATCTCAACCTTACCATTTGTGGTAGAGTTGGGCCTTGTTTGACTCACCCTTATCATTTGTGCCAGAGTTAGACTTCGTTTGAATTGAGCTTGCCATTTTTCCTGGAGTAAGTCTTCATTTGACTCATCCTTACCACTTGTACTGGAGCTAGGTCTCATTTGACTCAACCTTACCATTTGTGGTAGAGTCAGGCCTTATTTGACTCACCCTTATCATTTGTGTTAGAGTCAGACTTCGTTTGACTTGAGCTTGCCATTTGTGCCAGAGTCGGGCCTTGATTGACTTAACCTTACCACTTGTGTCAGGGTCGGGACTTGTTTGACTCGACCTTGCCATTTGTACTAGAGTCGGGTCTTGTTTGACTCAGCCTTATCATTTGAGTCAGAGTTGGGCCTCGCTTGAGTAACTTTTAGCATTTGACTCAACCTTGCCTTATGCGCCGGAGTCAGGCTTTATTTGACTCAACCTTATCATTTGTGCCCGAGTTGGGCCTCGTTTATCTCAACCTTACCATTTGTGCCAGAATCTGGCATCATCTGATGAACCTTACAATTTGTACCTGAGTCAAGTCTCATTTGACTCAACCTTACCATTTGTGGTAGAGTCGGGCCTTATTTGACTCACCCTTTTGATTTGTGCCAGAGTTGGGCCTCGTTTGACTCAACCTTACAATTTGTACTGGAATCGGTCCTTATTTGACTCTCCTTTATCATTCATGCCGGTGTCGGGCCTCATTTGGGTCATGCCAGAGGTGGGCCTCGTTTGACTCACCCCTATCATTTGTGTCAGAGTCGAGTCTCGTTTGACTTAACCTTATCATTTGTGCCAGATTCAAGCCTCATTTGACTAACCCTTATCATTTGTGGTAGAGTCGGACCTTATTTTACTCACCCTTATTATTTATGCCAGAGTTGAACCTCATTTGACTCTACCTTGCCATTTGTTCTAGGGTCGAGCCTTGTTTGACTCACCCTTATCATTTGTTCCAGAGTTGGGCCTCGTTTGACTCAACCTTACCATTTGTGCCAAAGTTGGGTCTCATTTTCCTAACCTTACCATTTGTGTCGGAATTGGACCTCATTTGACTCTCCCTTATCATTGGTGATGGAGTCAGCTCTTGTTTGATTGAACCTTACCATTTGTGCCAAAATTGTGCCTCATTTGACTCACCCTTATCTTTCGTGCTAGAGTCGGGCCTCGTTTGACTCACCTTATCATTTGCATTGGAGTCGGGCCTTGTTTGACTCAACCTTAGGAATTGTCTCTGAAATGGGACTCGTTTGACTCACCCTTATCATTTGTACCAGTGTCGGGCCTCTTTTGAGTCTACCTCACCATTTGTTCTAGAGGCGGGACTCATTTGACTCACCCTTATCATTTACGCCTCGAGTTGGGCCTCGTTTGAATCATCGATATCATTTGTGCCTCAACTTGGGCCATGTTTGACTCAACTATATCATTTGCGCCTAGAGTCGAGCCTCACTGGACTCACTGATATCATTTGCACCTTGAGTCGGGCCTCGTTTGACTCAACCATATTATTTGCACCTCGAGTCAAGCCTCATGTGACTCACTCATATGTTTGCACCTCGAGTTGGGCCTCATTTAACTCACCTATATGTTTACACGTCGAGATGTGCCTCGTTTGACTTAACCATATCATTTGTGCCTCGAGTTGGGCCTCGTTTGACTCACCCATGTGTTTGTCCCTTGAGTCAGGCCTTCTTTGACTCATGCATATCATTTGCTCAACGAGTCAGGCCTCGTTTGACTCAACCATATCATATGCACCTCGAGTAGGGTCTCGTTTGACTCAACCATATCATTTGTGCCTCGAGTCAGGCCTCGTTTGACTCAACCATATCATTTGCGCCTCATCTTAGGCCTCGTTTGACTCACCATATCATTTATACCTCGAGTTAGGCCTCATTTGACTCAACCATATCATTTGTGCCTCAAGTCAGGTGTCCTTTGACTTAACCATATCATTTGTGCCTTAAGTCAGTCCTTGTTTGACTCACCCATATGTTTGTGCCTCGAGTCGGGCGTCATTTGACTCACCCATATGTTTGTGCCTCGAGACGTTCCCCGTTTGACTCAACCATATCATTTACGCCTCAAGTAGGGCCTCATCTGACTCACCCCTGTGTTTGCGCCTCGAGTCAGACCTTGTTTGACTCACCCATATCATTTGTACCTCGAGTAAGGCCTCATTTGACTCAACCATCTCATTTGTCACTCTAGTCAGGCCTTCTTTAACTAACCATATCATTTGCGCCTCAAGTCGGGCCTCGTTTGACTTACCCATATCATTTGTGCCTCGAGTCAGGCCTCGTTGGACACAACCATATCATTTGTGCCTCGAGTCATGACTTGTTTGACTCAACCATATCATTTGCGCCTCAACTCGAGCCTCGTTTAGCTCAACCATATCATTTGTGTCTCGAGTCAGGCCTCGTTTGACTCAACCATATGTTTGCGCCTCGAGTTGGGCCTCGTTTGACTCAACCATATCATTTGCGTCTTGAGTCGGGCCTCGTTTGACTTACCCTTATCATTTGTGTCTTGAGTTAGGCCACGTTTGACTCAACCATATCATTTGCACCTCGAGTTGGGCCTCGTTTGACTCATTGATATCATTTGCGCCTCGAGTTAGGCCTCATTTGACTCAGCTATATCATTTGTGCCACGAGTTAGGCCTCATTTGACTCAACCATATCATTTGCGGCTTGAGTCGGGCCTCGTTTGACTCAACCATATCATTTGTGCCTCGAGTTAAGCCTTATTTGACTCACTCATATCATTTGCGCCTCGAGTCGGGCCTCGTTGGACTCAACCATATCATTTCTGCCTCGAGTCAAGCCTCGTTTGAATCACCGATATCATCTATGCCTCGAGTTGGGCCATGTTTGACTCAACTATATCATTTGCGCCTGCAGTCAGGCCTCGTTTGACTTACCCATATGTTTGCACCTCAAGTTGGGCCTCACTTGACTCATCGATATCATTTACGCCTCGAGTCGGGTCTTGTTTGACTCAACCATATCATTTGCGCCACGAGTTGGGCCTCGTTTGACTCACTCATATGTTTGCACCTCGAGTTGGGCCTCGTTTGACTCACCTATATGTTTACACGTCGAGACGCGCCTCGTTTGACTCAACCATATCCTATGGACCTCGAGTCAGGTCTCGTTTGACTCAACCATATCATTTGTGCCACGAGTCAGCCACGTTTAACTCAATCATATCATTTGCGCCTCGAGTCAGGCATTCTTTGACTTGACCATATCATTTGCGCCTCGAGTCAGTCCTCGTTTGACTCACCCATATGTTTGCGCCTCGAGTTGGGCCTCGTTTGACTCACCCATATGTTTGTTCCTCGAGGCGTTCCTCGTTTGACTTAACCATATCATTTACGCCTCAAGTTAGGCCTCGTCTGATTCACCCTTGTGTTTGTGCCTTGAGTTAGGCCTTATTTGACTCACCCATATCATTTATGCCTCGAGTCGGGCCTTGTTTGAATCGACCATCTCATTTGTGCCTTTACTCTGGCCTTCTTTAACTGAACCATATCATTTGCGCCTCGAGTCGGGCCTTGTTTGACTTAACCATATTATTTGTGCCTCGAGTCAGGCCTCGTTTGACACAACCATATCATTTGTGCCTCGAGTCAGGACTCGTTTGACTCAACCATAACATTTGTGCCTCGACTTGGGCTTCGTTTGGCTCAATTATATCATTTGTGCCTCGAGTCAAGCCTTATTTGACTCACCCATATGTTTGCGCCTCAAGTCAGGCCTCGTTTGACTCAACCATATCATTTGCGTCTTGAGTTGGGTCTCATTTGACTTACCCTTATCATTTGTACCTCGAGTTAGGCCTTGTTTGACTCAACCATATCTTTTTCACCTTGAGTTGGGCCTCCTTTGACTCACCGATATCATTTGTGCCTCGAGTCGGGCCTCATTTCACTCAACTATATCATTTGTGCCTCGAGTTAGGCCTTATTTGACTCAACCATATTATTTGCGCCTCGAGTCGAGCCTCGTTTGACTCAACCATATCATTTGCTCCCCGAGTCGGTCCTCGTTTGACTCACTCATATGTTTGCGCCTCGAGTTGGGCCTCGTTTGACTCACCTATATGTTTAGACATCGAGACATGCCTCATTTGACTCAACCATATCATTTGTGCCTTGAGTTGGGCCTCGTTTGACTCACCCAAGTGTTTGCGCCTCGAGTCAGGCCTTGTTTGACTCACCTATATCATTTGCTCAATGAGTCGGGCCTCGTTGGACTTAACCATATCATATGCACCTCGAGTTGGGTCTCATTTGACTTAACCATATCATTTGTGCCTCGAGTCAGGCCTCGTTTGACTCAACCATATCATTTGCGCCTCATCTTAGGACTCATTTGACTTAACCATATCTTTTGCTCCTCAAGTCGGGCCTCATTTGCGTCACCATATCATTTGTACCTCGAGTTAGGCCTCGTTTGACTTAACCATATCATTTGTGCCTCGAGTCGGGCGTCCTTTGACTCAACCATATCATTTGTGCCTCGAGTCAGTCCTCGTTTGACTCACCCATATGTTTGCACCTCGAGTCAGGCCTCGTTTTACTCACTGATACCATTTGTGCCTCGAGTTAGGCCTCGTTTGACTCAACCATAGGGGTGGGCATTGGGTGGGGCGGTTTGGGTTGGGGTAAAATTCTCTCAACCCAGTTGAACCCAATCTTTTATTAAGTTAGTCCAACCCCAGCCAAAAAATTCTTCAAACCAACATTCTTAGGTTAGAATGGGTCGGTTTCACTTGGGTGGGTTAGTTTGGGTTAGGATGGGGACAAACGAATGTGAGGCGAGCGGTGGAACAGGGATGAGGTTCGATCGACTATTGAGGACCCAAAGTGTCGAAGTATGATGATTAGACAAGAGATGAGCCAAAATGAGAAGAGGCGAGTCAAGACAAGGTGGGAAGAGGTAAGGGATTAGCGTTGACTATTGGAAACGACGAGACAATGAATGAGACTTGTGGCTCGTGAGAGAGGGAGTCGAGGGAGCAAGGGTTCGAGACGAGGGAGGGAGGAGTGGTGTTGGTTTGCTGAAGTTAAGCTGCTTGTGCTTGTAGAAGTTTTAAGTAGGGGTGGGCATTAGGTGAGGCAGTTTGGGTTGGGGCAAAATTTTTTCAATTTGTTTGAACCCAATCCCTCATTTAGTTAATCCAACCCCAGCCAAAATGATCCTTCAAACTAAGATTTTTGGGCTGGAATAACTCAGTTTCATTTGGGTGGGTTAGTTTGGGTTAGGATGGGCTGAAGAGTAAAGGCTTAGGAACGGCCAGACATGAGGCAAGCGGGGGCGACTTAGCAAGGTTCAGTTAACTATTAAGGGCTCAAAGTCTCGAAATGGGATGACTAGACAAGAGAGGGACCGAGATGACTCAAACGAGGTAGGGTGGTCAGCATCGACTGTCAGAGACGATGAGACAATGGACGAAACTCGTCGCTCGCAAAAGAGGGAGTTGAGGGACAAGAGAGGACCGAGAAGTGGCATTGGAGTCGTAGAGCTACTTGAGAAAGATTTAGGGTAAGCTACAAAACAACGTCATTTTGTAGTAATAGAAAATATATATATATATGTAATTTTTGTTGGGTTGCCACAGCAATCCAATGGAGAGAGAGCAAAAATTTAGTCTCATCCAATTTATCCCATCTTAAACTAAAATATTATATTATATTTATTTTACCCCATCCTAACTTAGTCTAAATTTTCTTTTTTATAGTTTGAAGCAAGTTAAAACAGTTTGACCCGAATCAATGTCCATCCCTAGTTTTAAGGCAAGTTAGAAAATGACATCATTTTGCAAAACGACAATATTTTATAATATCAGAATTCAGAAAATATATATATATATATATCATAAGAATTGAAATATATATATATATAAATTTTATTGGGTACCCGCGGCAACCCAATGGGGAGGGGACCAAAATCCAGCCCCACCCAAATTACCCCATCTTAAGCCAAAATATTACATGATATTTATTTTACCCCATTTTAACCCGATCCAAATTTTTTTTTTTACGGTTTGGGGCGGGTTGGACCGGTTTGACCCAGTCCAATGCCCACCCCTACTCAACCATATCATTTGTACCCCGAGTTAGGCCTCGTTTAACTCAACCATATCATTTGTGCCTCGAGTCGAGCCTCGTTTGCCTCAACCATATCATTTGTGCCTCGAGTCGGGCCTTGTTTGACTCAACCATATCATTTGCGCCACGAGTCAGGCCTCGTTTGACTCACCCATATGTTTGCACCTCGAGTCGGGCCTCGTTTGACTCAAACATATCATTTGTATCTTGAGTCGGGCCTCGTTTGACTTACCCTTATCATTTGTGCCTCGAGTTGGCCCTCATTTGACTCAACCATATCATTTGCACCTTGAGTTAGGCTTCATTTGACTCTCCGATATTAATTGCGCCTCAAGTCAGGCCTCGTTTGACTAAACCATATCATTTGTGCCTTGAGTCAGGCCTTGTTTGACTCAACCATATCATTTGCGCCTCAAGTTGGGCCTTGTTTGGCTCAACCATATTATTTGTGCCTCGAGTCGGGCCTCCTTTGAGTCAACCATATCATTTACACCTTGAGTCGGGCCTTATTTGACTCAACCATATGTTTGTGCCACGAGTCGGGCCTTATTTGACCTACCCATATCATTTGTACCCCAAGTCAGACCTCGTTTGACTCAACCATCTCATTTACGCCTCGAGTTGACTCAACCATATTAGTTGCGCCTTGAGTTAGGCCATATTTGACTCACCTGTATCATTTGTGCCTCGAGTCGGGCCTTGTTTCACTCACCATATGTTTGCACCTCGAGTCTGGCCTCATTTGACGCAACCATATCATGTATGGCTCGAATGGGGTCTTGTTTGACTCACGCATATCATTTGTTCCTCGAGTCGTGCCTCATTAGACTCAACCACATCATTAGTGCCTCAACTCGGGCATCGTTTCACTCAACCATATCATTTGTGCCTCGAGTTAGGCCTCATTTGACTCACCCATATGTTTGTACCTCAAGTCAGGCCTTGTTTGACTCACCCATATCATTTATGCCTTGAGTCGGGGCTCATTTGACTCAACCATATCATTTGTGCCTCGAGTTTAGCCTCGTTTGACTCAACCATGTTATTTATGCCTCAAGTCAGGCCTCGTTTGACTCAACCATATCATTTGCGCCTCAAGTCGGAACTCGCTTGGCTCAACCATATCATTTATGCCTCAACTTGAGGTTTGTTTGACTCTCCCATGTGTTTGCGCCTCAAGTCAGGCCTGGTTTGACTCACCCATATGTTTGTGCCTCAGGTTGGGCCTCGTTTGACTCACCCATATCATTTGTGCCTCGAGTTGGGCCTCGTTTGACTCAACCATATTATTTGCACCTCGAGTCAGGCCTCGTTTGACTTACCCATATGTTTGTGCCTCGGGTCGGGCCTCGTTTGACTGACCCATATCATTTGTGCCTCGAGTTGGGCCTCGTTTGACTCAACCATGTTATTTGCACCTCGAGTCGGGCTTGTTTAACTCACCCTTATCATTGGCGCCTTGAGTCGGGCCCTGTTTGACTCACCCATATCATTTGCCCCTCGAGTTTGTCCTTATTTGACTCACCCATATGTTTGGCCTCGAGTCGTCACCCATATGTTCGTGCCTCAAGTTGGGACTCGTTTGACTCACCCATATGTTCGTGCCTCAAGTTGGGACTCGTTTGACTCACCCATATCATTTGTACCTCGAGCCTGGCCTCGTTTGACTCACCGATATATTTGCACCTCGAGTTGGGTCTTATTTGACTCACCCATATTATTTGTGCCTCGTGTCAGGCCTCATTTGACTCAACCATGTCATTTGAGCCTCGAGTCAGGCCTTGTTTGACTCAACCCTATCATTTGTGCTTTGAGTCGGGCTTTATTTGACTCACCCATATCATTTGCACCTCGAGTCAGGCCCCGTTTGACTCAGCCATATGTTTGCACCTCGAGTTAGGCCTCGTTTGACTTAACCATATCATTTGAGCCTCGAGTCCGGCCTCGTTTGACCCACCTATATGTTTATGCCTCGAGACATGCCTTGTTTGACTCACCCATAAGTTTGCACCTCGAGTCCGACCTCGTTTGACTCAACTATATCATTTATGCCTCGAGTCAGGCCTCAGTTGACACAACCATATCATTTGTGTCTCTAGTCGGGGCTCGTTTGACTTACCCATATGTTTGCACCTCGAGGCAGCCCTCACTTGACTCACCGATATCATTTGCACCTCGAGTCGTCGGGCCTCGTTTGTCTCAACCATATCATTTGTACCTCAAGGCGGGCCTCATTTGACTCACTCGTATGTTTGCACCTTGAGTTGGGCCTCGTTTGACTCACCTATTTGTTTGTGCCTCAAGACGTGCCTCATTTGACTCAACCATATCATTTGTGCCTCAAGTTAGGCCTCGTTTGACTCACCCATGTGTTTGCGCATCAAGTCAGACCCTGTTTGACTCGCCCATATCATTTGTGCCTCGAGTCAAGCATTGTTTGACTCAACCATCTCATTTGCACCTCGAGTTGGGCCTTGTTTGACTCAACCATATGATTTGTGCCTCGAGTCAGGCCTCGTTTGACTCAACCATGTCATTTGTGCTCGAGTCGGGCCTTGTTTGACTCAACCATATCATTTGCGCCTCGAGTCGAGCCCCGTTTGACACAACCATATCATTTGCACCTCGAGTTTGGCCTCGTTTGACTCAACCATATCATTTGTGCCTCTAGTCGGGCCTCGTTTGACTCAACTATATCATTTGTGCCTCGAGTCTGGCCTTGTTCGACTTACCCATATGTTTGCACCTTGTGTCAGGCCTCGCTTGACTCAACGATATCATTTGCGCCTCGAGTCGGGCCTCGTTTGTCTCAACCGTATCATTTAAGCCTCGAGTTGGGCCTCGTCTGACTCACCCCTGTGTTTCTGCTCGAGTTAGGCCTTGTTTGACTCACCCATATCATTTGCGCCTCGAGTCGGGCCTCGTTTGACTTAACCATCTCATTTGTGCCTCGAGTCAAGCCTTCTTTGACTGAACCATATCATTTGTGCCTCGAGTCGGGCCTTGTTTGACTCAACCATATCCTTTGTGCCTCGGGTCAGGCCTCGTTTGACTTAACCATATCATTTGTGCCTTGAGTCAAGCCTCGTTTGACTCAACTGTATCATTTGCGCATCGAGTCGGGCCTCGTTTGGCTTAACCTTATCATTTGCGTCTTAAGTCGGGCCTTGTTTGACTCAGCCATATGTTTGCACCTCGAGTTAGGCCTTATTTGACTCACCCATATCATTTGTACCCAGAGTCAGGCCTCGTTTAAGTCAACCATGTCATTTGCGTCTCGAGTCAGGCCTCGTTTGACTCAACCATATGAGTTACGCCTTGAGTCGGGCCTTATTTGACTCACCCATATCATTTGCGCCTCGAGTCGGGCCTCGTTTGACTCACCCTTATGTTTGCGCTTCGAGCTAGGCCTTGTTTGACTCAACCATATCATTTGTGCCTCGAGTCGGGCCTCGTTTGACTCACCCATATGTTTGCACCTCAAGTCGGGCCATGTTTGACTCACCCATATGTTTGCGCCTAGAGTTGGGCCTTATTTGACTCACACATATTATTTGTTCCTCGAGATAGGCCTCGTTTGACTCAACCATGTCATTTGCGCCTTGAGTCAGGCCTCGTTTGACTTAACCATATAATTTGTACCTCGAGTTGGGCCTCGTTTGACTCAACCATATTATTTGCACCTCGAGTTGGGCCTTATTTGACTCACCCCTATCATTTGCATCAGATTCGGGACTCATTTGACTTAACCTTACCATTTGTGCTAGAGTCATGCCTTGTTTGACTCAACTGTACCATTTGTGCCTGAGTTGGGCCTCGTTTGTCTAAACCTTACTATTTGTGGTAGAGTCAGGCCTCGTTTGACTCACCCTCATCATTTGTGCCAGAGTCAGACTTCGTTTGACTTGAGGTTACCATTTTTACTGGAGTAAGGCCTCATTTGACTCATCCTTACCACTTATGCCCGAGTCGGGTCTAGTTGGATTCAACCTTACCATTTATGGCAGAGTCAGGCCATGTTTGACTTACCCTTATCATTTGTGCCAAAGTCGGACTTCGTTTGACTTGAGCTTGCCATTTGTGCCAGAGTCAGGCCTCGTTTGACTCAACCTTACCACTTGTGCTCGAGTCGGGCCTCATTTGAGTCGACCTTCCCATTTGTGCTGAAGCTGGGTTTTATTTGACTCAACCTTAGTATTTGAGCCAAAACCGAGCCTCATTTGAGTAACCCTTAGCATTTGACTCAACCTTACCTTTTGTGCTAGAGTCGGGCCTCATTGGACTCAACCTTACCATTTGTGCTAGAGTTGGCCCTTATTTGTCTCAACCTTACCATTTGTGCTAGAATCTAGCATCATTTGGCTCAACCTTATGATTTATGCCTGAGTCAGGCTTCGTTTGACTCAACCTTACCATTTGTGGCAGAGTCGGGTCTCGTTTGACTCACCCTTATGATTTGTTCTGGAGGCAGGCCTCGTTTGACTCAACCTTACAATTTGTGCCAGAATCGGTTCTTTTTAACTCACCCTTATCTTTTGTGCCAGTGTCGGGCCTCGTTTGAGTCAACCTTACCATTTGTGCCAGAGTCAGGCCTCATTTGACTCTCCCTTATCATTTGTGCCAGAGTCAGGCCTCGTTCAACTCAACCTTACCATTTAAGGCGGTGTTAGGCCCCATTGGACTAACCCTTAGCATTTGTGCCAGAGTTGGGGGTCGTTTGACTTAACCAATTCACTTGTGCCGGAGTCAGGCCTCGTTTGACTCGACCTTGCCATTTGTGCCAGAGCCAGGCCTCGTTTGACTTAACCTTACCATTTGAACCAGAGTTAAGCCTCGTTTGACTCACCCTTAGCATTTGTGTCAGAGTCGGCCCTCGTTTGACTCAACCATACCATTTGTGCCAGAGTAGAGCCTCGTATGACTCACCCTTATCATTTGTGCTTGAGCCAAGCCTCGTTTTACTCAACCCTATCCTTTGTGCTATTTGACTCAACCTTATCAATTGTGCTAGAGTAGGGCCTCGTTTAACTCAACCTAACCATTTGTGTGGAGTCAAACCTCGTTTGTCCCAACCTTACCATTTATGCTGGATGTGGGCCTCGTTTGACTTAACATTATCATTTGTAATGGCATTAGGCCTCGTTTGACTCATCCTTACCATTTGTGCTAGAGTCGGGCCTCGTTTGACTCAACCTTAGCAATTGTCCCTGAAACAGGCCTCATTTGACTCACCCTTATCATTGTGCCAGAGTTAGCCTCGTTTGACTCAACCTTGTGAGTTATGCCAGACCCGGGCCTCGTTTGAATCACCTTACCATTTGTGGCAGAGTTAGGCCTCGTTTGACTTAACCTTACCTGTTGTGCCACAGTCAGGATTCGTTTGACTCAACCTTACCAGTTGTGCCAGAGTTACGCTTTGTTTGACTTGACCTTACCATTTGAGCCAGAGTCAGGGGTTGTTTGACTCAACCTTCTCATTTGTCCCAGAGTTGGGCTTCGTTTGACTCAACATGTGGGCCTCGTTTGGCTCAACCTTACAATTTCAGCCGAAGTTAGGCCTCGTTTAGCTAACCCTTAGCATTTGTACCATAGTTGGGCTTCGTTTGACTCAGCCTTATCATTTGAGTTAAAGTTGGGCCTCACTTGAGTAACTTTTAGCATTTGACTCAACCTTGCCTTATGCACTGGAGTCGGGCTTCATTTGACTCAACCTTATCATTTGTGCCCGAGTTGGGCCTTGTTTGTCTAAACCTTACCATTTGTGCCAAAATCTAGCGTCATTTGACTAAACCTTACAATTTGTGCTTGAGTCAAGTCTCGTTTGACTCAACCTTACCATTTGTGGTAGAGTCGGGCCTTATTTGACTCACCCTTTTGATTTGTGCCAGAGTTGGGCCTCGTTTGACTCAACCTTACAATTTGTACTGGAATTGGTCGTCATTTGACTCTCCTTTATCATTCATGCCGGTGTCGGGCCTCGTTTGAGTCATGCCAGAGGTGGGCCTCGTTTGACTCGTCCCTATCATTTGTGTCGGAGTCAAGTCTCATTTGACTTAACCTTACCATTTGTGCCAGATTCAAGCCTCATTTGACTAACCCTTATCATTTGTGGTAGAGTCAGACCTCGTTTTACTCACCCTTATCATTTATGCCAGAGTTGAACCTCATTTGACTCCACCTTGCCATTTGTTCTAAGGTCGAGCCTTGTTTGACTCACCCTTATCATTTGTTCCAGAGTTGGGCCTCGTTTGACTCAACCTTACCATTTGTGCCAAAGTTGGGCCTCATTTTCCTAACCTTACCATGTGTGTCGGAATTGGATCTCATTTGACTCTCCCCTATCATTGGTGATGGAATCAGCTCTTGTTTGATTGAACCTTACCATTTGTGCCGAAATTATGCCTCATTTGACTCACCCTTATCTTTTGTGCTAGAGTCAGGCCTCATTTGACTCACCCTTATCATTTGTATTGAAATCGGGCCTTGTTTGACTCAACCTTAGGAATTATCTCTGAAATGGGCCTCGTTTGACTCACCCTTATCATTTGTACCAGTGTTGGGCCTCGTTTGAGTCAACCTTACCATTTGTTCTAGAGGTGGGCCTCATTTGACTCACCCTTATCATTTGTGCCAGTGTCGGGCCTTGTTTGACTCAACCTGACCATTTGTGCTAGAGGTGGGCCTCGTTTGACTCACCCTTATCATTTGTACTAGAGTCAGCCCTCATTTGACTCAACCTTACCATTTGTACCAAAATGAGGATTCGTTTGACTCGCCCTTATCATTTGTGCTAGAGTCAAGCCTCGTTTGACTAAACCTTATCATTTATGCCGGAGTCAGGCCTCTTTGACTCAACCTTACCGTTTGCGTTAGAGTCAGCCCTCGTTTGACTCAATCATACCATTTGTGCTAGAGTAGAGCCTTGTATGACTCACCCTTATCATTTGTGCCTGAGCCAGGCCTCGTTTGACTTAACTCTATCCTTTGTGCCATTTGACTCAACCTTATCATTTGTGCCAGAGTAGGGCCTCGTTTGACTCAACTTTACCAGTTGTGCTAGAGTCAGTCTTCGTTTAACTCAACCTTACCATTTGTGTAGAGTCAGGCATTATTTGTCCAAACCTTACCATTTGTGCTGGAGTCGGGGCTCATTTGACTCACCCTTATCATTTGTGCCAGAGTCAGCCCTCGTTTGATCAACCTTACAAGTTGTGCTGAACTTGGGCCTCATTTGACTCAACCTTACCAGTTGTGCCACAGTCGGGCCTCGTTTGACTTAACCTTACTATTTGTGTCAGAGTCAGCTCTTATTTGACTTAACCATACCATTTGTGCCGGAGTCGAGCTCATATGACTCACCCTTATCATTTGTGCCTGAGGCAGGCCTCGTTTTACTCAACTTTATCCTTTATGTCATTTGACTCAACTTTATCATTTGTACTAGAGTAAGGCCTCATTTAACTCAACCTTAGCAGTTGTGCCGGAGGCAGTCTTTGTTTGACTCAACCTTGCCATTTGTACTGGAGACAGGCCTTGTTTGTGCCAACCTTACCATTTGTGCTGGAGGTGGGCCTCCTTTGACTCAATCTTAACATTTATACTAGAATCGGGCCTCGTTTGACTCAACCTTACCACTTGTACTAGAGTTAGGCCTCATTTGACTCGACCTTCCCATTTGTATCGGAGTCGGGTCTCGTTTGACTCAACCTTATCATTTGACCCAAAGCCAGGCCTCATTTGACTAACCCTTAGCATTTGACTCAACCTTACCTTTTGTGGCAGAGTCAGGCTCGTTTGACTCAACCTTACCATTTGTGGCGGAGTCGACCCTCGTTTGACTCAACCTTAAAATTGCGCCGAACTCGGGTTGGATTTGACTTAACCTTACCATTTGTGCCTGACTTAGTCCTCGTTTGACTTAACCTTACCATATGTGCCAAAGTCAGGCCTCGTTTGACTGAACCTTACTAGTTGTGCCAGAGTCGAGCTTCATTTCACTCAACCTTACCATTTGTATTAGAGTCGTGCCTCGTTTGTCCCAACCTTACCATTTGTACTGGAGACAGGCCTCATTTGACTCAGCCTTATCATTTGTGCTAGAGTCATGCCTTATTTGACTTACCCTTTCCATTTGTGCCAGAGTCAGGCCTTGTTTAACTCAACCTTAGTAATTGTCCCTAAATTGGGCCTCTTTTGACTCACCCTTATCATTTGTACCAGAGTCGGCTCTTGTTTGACTCAACCTTACAAGTTCTGACAGAATCGGGTCTTGTTCGACTCATCCTTACCATTTAGGCCAGACTAGGGCCTCGTTTGACTCAACCTTATCTGTTGTGTCAGACTCAGGCCTCGTTTGACTTGATCTTGCCATTTGTGCTAGATTTGGGTCTCGTTTGACTCAACCTTACAATTTCAACCAGAGTCAGGCCTCATTTGACTCACACTTAGCATTTATGATGGAGGTCATTTGACTCATCCTTCTTGTTTATGCCAGAGTCAGGAATTGTTTGACCTAACCTTGTGCTAGATTCGGGCTTCGTTTAGCTTAACCTTCCCATTTGAACCAGAGTTGAACCTCGTTTGACTCACCTTAGCATTTGTGCAGGAGTCAGGGGTTGTTTGACTCAACCTTCTCATTTGTGCCAGAGTCAGGCCTCGTTTGACTTAACCTTACCATTTGTGTCAGAGTCAGCCCTCATTTGACTCAACCATACCATTTGTGCCAGAGTAGAGCCTCGTATGACCCACCCTGATCATTTGTGCCTGAGCCAGGCCTCATTTTACTCAACTCTATCCTTTGTGCCATTTGACTCAACCTTATCATTTGTGCCAAAGTAGGGCCTCATTTGATTCAACCTTACTAGTTGTGCCAGAGTCAGTCTTCGTTTGACTCATCCTTACTATTTGTGCGGAGTCAGGCTTCATTTGACCCAACCTTACCATTTGTGCTAGAGTCGAGCCTTGTTTGACTCATCCTTACCATTTGTGCTAGAGTCGGGCCTCATTTGACTCAACCTTAGCAATTGTCCTTAAAATGGGCCTCGTTTGACTCACCCTTATCATTTGTCCAGAGTTGGCCCTCGTTTGACTAAATCTTACTAGTTGTACCGAACTCGAGCCTCGTTTGATTCAACCTTACCAGTTGTGCCATAGTCGGGCCTCATTTGACTCAACCTTAGTATTTGTGTCAGAGTCAGCTCTCGTTTGACTCAATCATACCATTTGTGCTAGAGTACAGCCTCATATGACTCACCCTTATCATTTGTGCCTGAGCCAGGCCTCGTTTTACTCAACTCTATCCTTTGTGCCGTTTGACTTAACCTTATCATTTGTGCCAGAGTAGGGCCTCGTTTGATTCAACCTTACCAGTTGTGCCAGAGTCGGTCTTCATTTGACTCATCCTTACCATTTGTGTGGAGTCAAGCTTCGTTTGACCCAACCTTACCATTTGTGCTAGAGTCGGGCCTCGTTTGACTCAACCTTAGCAATTGTCCCTAAAACGGGCCTCATTTGACTCACCCTTATCATTTGTGCTAGAGTCGGCCCTCGTTTGACTAAATCTTACGAGTTATACCGAACTCGGGCCTCGTTTGATTCAACCTTACAGTTGTGCCACAGTCGGGCCTCATTTGACTCAACCTTACTATTTGTGTTAGAGTCGGCTCTCGTTTGACTCAACCATACCATTTGTGCCTGAGTCAAGCTCGTATGACTCACCCTTATCATTTGTGCCTGAGGCAAGCCTCATTTTACTCAACTTTATCCTTTATGCCGTTTGACTCAACTTTATCATTTGTGCCAGAATAGGACCTCGTTTCACTCAACCTTACCATCTGCATTGGAGTCGGGCCTCGTTTGAATCAACCTTACTAGTTGTGCTAAAGGTGGGCTTCGTTTGCCTCAATCTTACCATTTGTACTAGAGACAGGCCTTGTTTGGGCCAACCTTACCATTTGTGCTGGAGGTGTGCCTCCTTTGACTCAACCTTAACATTTGTGTTGGAATTGGGCCTCGTTTGACTCTCCCTTACCATTTGTGGTAGAGTCAGGCCTCGTTTGACTCAACCTTACCATTTATACCAGAGTTGGGCCTCGTTTGACTCGACCTTCCCATTTGTGCCGGAGCCAGGTCTCGTTTAACTCAACCTTACCATTTGACTCGAAGTCGAGCCTCATTTGACAAACCGTTAGCATTTGACTCAACCTTACCTTTTGTGCCAGAGTTAGGCCTTGTTTGACTCAACCTTACCTTTTGTGCCAGAGTTAGGCCTCATTTGACTTAACCTTACCATTTGTGGTGGAGTTGGCCCTCGTTTGACTCAACCTTACAAGTTGTGCCAAACTTGGGTTGCATTTAACTTAACCTAACCATTTGTGCCAGACTCAGGCCTCATTTGACTTAACCTTACCATATGTGCCAGAGTCAGGCCTCGTTTCACTGAACCTTACCAGTTGTGCTGGAGTCGAGCTTTGTTTGACTCAACCTTACCATTTGTGTTGGAATCGGGCCTCGTTTGTCCTAACCTTACCATTTGTGCTGGAGACGGGCCTCGTTTGACTCAACCTTATCATTTGTGCTGGAGTCGTGCCTTATTTGACTTACCCTTTCAATTTGTGCCAGAGTCGGGCCTCGTTTGACTCAACCTTAGTAATTGTCCCTAAATCGGGCCTCTTTTGACTCACCCTTATCATTTGTGCCAGAGTCGGCCCTTGTTTGACTCAACCTTACAAGTTTTGTTGGGTTCGAGCCTTGTTCGACTCATCCTTACCATTTGCGCCAGACTCTGGCCTCGTTTTGCTCAACCTTACCAGTTGTGTCAGAGTCAGGCCTTGTTTGACTCGACCTTGCCATTTGTGCTAGACTCGGGCCTCGTTTGACTCAACCTTACAATTTCAACTAGAGTCAGACCTCATTTGACTCACCCTTAGCATTTGTGTTAGAGTTGGGGGTCATTTGACTCAACCTTCTTATTTGTGATGGAGTCAGGCATTGTTTGACCCAACCTTGCCATTTGTACTGTATTCGGGCTTTGTTTAGCTCAACCTTACCATTTGAACCAAAGTTGAGCTTTGTTTGACTCACCTTAGCATTTGTGCCGGAGTCAAGGGTTGTTTGACTCAACCTTCTCATTTGTGCCAGAGTCGGGCCTCATTTGACTCAACCTTACCATTTGTGTTAGAGTCGGGCCTCGTTTGACTTAACCTTATCATTTGTTCCAGAGTTTGGCCTCGTTTGACTCAACCTTACCATTTGTGCTAGAGTCGGGCCTCGTTTTACTTGACCTTACCATTTATGCCAGAATCAAGCCTTGTTTGACTCTCCCTTATCATTTATGCTAGAGTTGGCCCTCGTTTGGCTCAAACTTACCATTTGTGCTAGAAACTGGCCTTGTTTGACTCAACCTTACCATTTCTACCAGAATTGGGCCTCAATTCACTCAACCTTACCATTTGTACTTGAGTCGGGCCTCGTTTGACTCAACTTTATCTTTTGTTCTAGAGCTGGGCCTCATTTGACTCAACCTTTAGGCCTCGTTTGACTCAAACTTACCATTTGAGTTAAAGTCAAATCTTGTTTGACTAACACTTAGCATTTGTGCCAAAGTTGGGGGTCGTTTGACTCAACCATCTCATTTATGTCGGAGTCGGGCCTAGTTTGACTCGACCTTGCCATTTGTGCTAGAGTCAAGCCTCGTTGGACTTAGCCTTACCATTTGAACTAGAGTCGGGCCTCATTTGACTCACCCTTAGCATTTATGCCAGAGTCGGGGGTCATTAAATCAACCTTCTCATTTGTGCTGGAGTCGAGCCTCGTGTTACTCAACCTTACCATTTGAGCCAGAGTCAGGCCTCATTTGACTGACCCTGAGCATTTGTGCCAAAATTTGGGGTTGTTTGACTCAACCTTCTCATTTCTGCTGGAGTTAGACTTCGTTTAACTCAACCTTACCATTTGTGCCATAGTTGGGCATCATTTGACTCAACCTTACTGTTTGTACTGGAGTTACTCGTTTGACTCAAGCTTTCCATTTGTGCCAGAGTCGGGACTCGTTTGCCTCACCTTTATCATTTGTGGAGGAGTTAGGCCTCATTTAACTCAACCTTACCATTTGTGCTAATCTTGGGACTCGTTTGTGTCAAC
Organism: Dicorynia guianensis; assembly: GCA_037013595.1. NCBI lineage: Eukaryota > Viridiplantae > Streptophyta > Magnoliopsida > Fabales > Fabaceae > Dicorynia > Dicorynia guianensis. The sequence continues at coordinate 12,189,289 of JASUAB010000015.1, forward strand.
CACACCATTTGTACTGGAGTCAGGCCTCGTTTGTCTGACCCTTATCGTTTGTGCCAAGTATGGCCTTGTTGGACTCAACTTTACCAATTCTACTAGAGTCGGGCCTTGTTTGACTAAACCATACCATTTGTACTGGAGTTGGGCCTCGTTTAACTCAACCTTACCATTTGTGCCGAAGGTTAGGCCTCATTTGACTCAACCTTATCATTTGGGCTAGAGTTGGTCATTGTTTGACTCAACCTTTCCATTTGTACAAGAGTCAAGCCTCGTTTGCCTCACCTTTATCATTTGTGCTAGAGTTGGGCCTTGTTTGACTCAATCTTACCATTTGTGCTAATGTCGGGCCTCATTCAAGTCAATTTTACTATTTATGCTGGAGTCGGGCCTTGTTTGTCTCACCCTTATTGTTTGTGCCAAAGTATGGCCTCATTTGACTTAACTTTACCAATATTACCAGAGTCGGCCTTGTTTGACTCACCCTTATCATTTATGCTAGACTCGAGCCTCGTTTGACTCAACCTTATCATTTGGGCAAGGGTTGGTCCTCGTTTGACTCAATCTTACCATTTGTGCTAGAGTTGAGCCTCGTTTGCCTTACCCTTATCATTTGTCCTAGAGTCGAGCCTCGTTTGACTCAACATTACCAATTGTGCTAATGTCGATTCTCTTTTGAGTTAACCTTACCATTTGTGCCGGAGTCGGGCCTCATTTGTCTCACCCTTATCATTTGTGCCAAAGTATAGCCTAGTTTGACTCAACTTTACTAATTCTACCAGAGTTGGGTCTCGTTTGACCCAACCTTACCATTTATACTGGAGTCAGGCCTCATTTGACTCACTATTATCATTTGTGCCAGAGTTGGGCCTCGTTTGACTCAACCTTAATATTTGTACCAGAGTCGGGCCTTGTTTGACTCAACGTTACCATTTGTGTTGGAGTCGGGCCTCATTTGACTCAACCTTACCATTTGGGCCAGAGTTGGGCCTCGTTTGACTCAACCTTATCATTTAGGCCAGAGTTGGTCCTCGTTTGACTCAACCTTATCATTTGTGCTAATGTTGGGCCTCGTTTTAGTCAATCTTACCATTTATGCTAGAGTCAGTCCTCGTTTGTCTCACCCTTATTGTTTGTGCCAGAGTATGGTCTCATTTGACTCAACTTTACCAATACTACTAGAGTCGGACCTCATTTGATTCAACCTTATCATTTGTGCCAGAGTCAGTCCCCATTTGACTCAACCTTACCATTTGTACTGGAGTCAGGCCTCGTTGGCCTTACCTTTATCATTTGTGCTAGAGTCGGGACTCGTTTGACTCCACCTTACCAATTGTGTTATTGTCGGGCCTCTTTTAAGTCAACCTTACCATTTGTATCAGAGTCGGGCCTCGTTTGTCTCACCCTTATTGTTTGTACTAAAGTATGTCCTTGTTTACTCAACTTTACCAATTCTACCAGAGTCGGGTCTCGTTTGACTCAATCTTACCATTTGTGCTAGAGTCAAGCCTCATTTGCTCATCATTATCAATTGTGCCGTAGTCTGGCATCGTTTCACTCAACCTTAACATTGGTCTAGAGTCAGACCTTGTTTGACTCAACCTTACCATTTGTGCTAGAGTCAGGCCTCGTTTGAGTCAACCTTACCATTTATGCCAGAGTCAGGCCTTATTTGACTCACCCTTAGCATTTGTGTTGGAGTTGGTGGTCATTTGACATAACCTTCTCATTTATGCTGAAGTTAGGCCTCGTTTGACCTGACCTTGCCATTTGACTCAACCTTACTATTTGAACCAGAGTCGGGCCTTGTTTGATTCACCCTTAGCCTTTCTGCTGGAGTCGGGTGTCGTTTGACTCAACCATATCATTTGTGCTGGAGACGGGCCTCATTTGACTCAACCTTACCATTTGTGCCAAAATCGAGCCTCGTTTGACTCTCCCTTATCATTTATGCCAGAGTTGTCCCTTGTTTGGCTCAATCTTGCCATTTGTGCTGGTATCAGCCTCGTTTGACTCACCCTTTTCATTTGTACTGGAGTTGGGTCTCATTTTACTCAACCTTACCATTTGTACCGGAATCAGACCTCGTTTTACTCAACCTTTTCATTTGCATAGGAGTTGGGCCTCAGTTGGCTTAACCTTACCATTTGTGCCGTACTCGATCCTCATTTGACTCACCCTTATCATTTGTGCTAGAGTCAAGCCTCATTTGACTCAATCATACCATTTGAGCCGAAGTCAGGCCTTGTTTGACTAACCCTTAGCATTTGTACCGAAATCAAGGGTCCTTTGACTCAACCATCTCATTTGTACTGGAATCGTGCCTCGTTTGACCTGACCTTGCCATTTGTGGTGGAGTCGGGTTTCATTTGACTCAACCTTACCATTTGAGTCAGACTCAGGCCTTGCTTAACTAACCCTTAGCATTTGTGCTAGAGTCGGGGTTCGTTTGACTCAACTTTCCCATCTGTATCGGAGTCAGGCTTTGTTTGACTTAACCTTACCGTTTGTGCTAGAGTTGGGCTTGATTTGACTCAACCTTACCATTTGTGCTAAAGTCATGTCTTATTTGACTTAACCTTACCATTTGGGCTGGAGCTGGCCTTATTACACTCACACTTATCATTTGTGCCAAAGTCGGACCTCTTTTGACTCAACCTTACCATTTGTGCTAGAGTTGGACCTCGTGTGACTCAACCTTAGCAGTTGTGCTAGAGTCAGACCTCGTGTGACTTAACCTTACCATTTTACCGAAACTAGGCCTCGTTTCACTCACACCTATCATTTATGCCGGAGTCGGACCTCGTTTGGCTCAACCTTACCATTTATGCTAGAGTCGGACCTTGTGTGACTCAACCTTACTAGTTATGCCAGAGTCAGACCTCGTGTGACTAAACCATACCATTTGTACTGGAACTGGACCTCATTTAACTCACCATTATCATTTGTGCTAGAGTCGGACCACGTTTGACTCAACCTTATCATTTGTGCCTGAGTTGGGCCTCGTTTGATTCAACCTTACCATTTGTGGTAGAGTCAGGCCTCGTTTGGCTTACCCTTAACATTTGTACCGGAGTTGGACCTCGTTTGACTCAACCTTACCATTTGTCCCAGAGTCGGGCCTCGCTTGACTCAACCTTACCATTTGTGGTAGAGTCAGGCCTCGTTTGACTCACCCTTAACATTTGTGCTGGAGTTGGACCTCATTTGACTAAACCTTACCATTTGTGCCCGAGTCAAGCCTCGTTTGTCTTAACCTTACCATTTGTGCCAGAGTCTAGTGTTGTTTGACTTAACTTATGATTTGTGTCAAAGTCAGGTGTTATTTGACTCAACCTTACCATTTGTGGTAAAGTCGGGCCTCGTTTGACTCACCCTTATCATTTGTTCCAGAGTCAGACTTCGTTTGACTTGAGCTTGCCATTTGTATCAGAGTCAAGCCTCGTTTGACTCATCCTTACCACTTGTGCTGGAGTCGGGCCTCATTTGAATCGACCTTGCCATTTGTACCAAAGTCGGGTCTCATTTAACTCAACCTTACCATGTGAGCTAGAGTTGGGTGTCATTTGACTAACCCTTAACATTTGACTCAACCTTACCTTTTGTGCCAAAGTCAGGCCTTGTTTAACTACACCTTACAATTTGTGCCTGAGTTGGGCCTCATTTATCTTAACCTTGCCATTTGTACTAGAGTCGGGCATCATTTGACATAATCTTACGATTTGTGCTAGAGTCTAGTCTCATTTGACTCAACGTTACCATTTGTGGTAGAGTCAGGTCTCGTTTGATTTACCCTTATCATTTGTGCCGAAGTTAGGTATCATTTAACTCAACCTTACCATTTGTGCTGGAACCGGGCTTCATTTGACTCACCGTTATCATTTGTGCTGGAATTAGGTCTCATTTGACTCAACCTTACCATTTGTGCTGGAGCAGGCCTCGTTTGACTCAACCTTACTATTTGTGCTAGAATCGGGCCTCGTTTGACTCACCCTTAGCATTTGTGCTAGAGTTGGGCCTTGTTTGACTCAACCTTACCATTTTGCTAGAGTCGGGCCTCATTTGACTCACCTTTATCATTTATGTCAGAGTCGGACCTCGTTTGACTCATCCTTACCATTTGTCCTAGAGTCAAGCCTCATTTGTGTCAACCTTACCAGTTATGCTGCAGTCGGGACTCATTTGACTCACTCCTATCATTTGTGCTGGAGTTGAGCCTTGTTTGACTCAGCCTTACCATTTGTGCCTGAGTCAGGCCTCGTTTGACTAAACTTTACCATTTGTGCTAGAGCTAGTCCTTGTTTGACTTAACCTTATCATTTGTGCTTGTGTCAGGCCTCGTTTGACTTAACCTTACCAATTGTGCCAGAGTCAAGCTTGTTTGACTCATCCTTATCAGTTGTGCCAAAGTTGGGCCTCATTTGACTTAACCTTAGCATTTGTGTCAAAATCGGGCCTCGTTTGGCTCACCCTTATCATTAGTGAGAGTCAAACCTCATTTGACTCAACCTTACCATTTGTGCCAGAGTCGGTCCTCATTTCACTCACCCTTACCATCTGTACCGGAGTCGGGCCTCATTTGATTCAACCTTCCCATTTGTGCTAGAATTGAGCCTCGCTTCGCTTAACCTTACCAATTGTACCAGAGTTTGGCCTCATTTGACTCACCCTTAACATTTGTGCTAGAGTTGGACCTCATTTGACTCAACCTTCCCATTTGTCTCAACCTTACCATTTGTACCAAAGTCGGCCATTGTTTGACTCAACCTTACAATATGTGCCGGATTTAGGCCTCGTTTGACTGAAGCTTACCATTTGTGCTAGAGTCGCGCCTCGTTTTACTCAACCTTGCAATTTGTGTTGGAGCCATGCCTCATTTGACTTAACCTTACCAGTTGTGCTGGAGTTAGGCCTGGGTTGACTCACCTCTATCATTTGTGCTGGATTCAGGGCTCGTTTTCCCTAACCTTACCATTTGTGCCGGAGTCGACCCTCATTTGACTTAAGCTTACCATTTGTGCCCGAGTCGGGCCTCATTTATGTTAATCTTACCATTTATACTGGAGTCTGGCATTGTTTGGCTGAACCTTATGACTTGTGTTGAGGTAGAGCTGGGCCTCAGTTGACTCACCCTTATCATTTGTGTCAGAGTCGGACATCGTTTGACTTGAGGTTGCCAGTTGTGCTGGAGTCGAGTCTCATTTGACTCATCCTTACCACTTGTGCTGGAGTCAGGCCTCATTTGACTCCACCTTGCTATTTGTGCCAGAGTCAGGTCTCATTTGACTCAACCTTACCATTTGAGCTGGGGCCAGGCATCATTTGACTAACCCTCAGCATTTGACTCAACCTTACCATTTGTGCTTGAGTTAGGCCTCATTTGTCTTAACCTTGCCATTTGTGCCAGAGTCTGGCATCGTTTGACACAACCTTACGATTTATGCCGGAGTCGGGCCTCGTTTTACTCAATGTTACCATTTATGGTAGACTCGATCCTCATTTGACTCACCCTTATCAATTGTGCTAGAGTTAGGACTTGTTTGATGCAACCTTACCAATTGTGCCAGAGGTAGGCCTCGTTTGACTCAACCTTACCATTTGTACTGGAGTCGGGACTCGTTTGCCTCAACCTTACCTTATGTGCTAGAGTCGGCCCTTGTTTGACTCAACCTTACCATTTGTGCTATAGTCAGGGCTCATTTGACTCAACCTTACCCTTTCTACTAGAATCAGACCTCGTTTGACTCACCCTTATCTTTTGTGTTGAGTCGGGCCTTATTTTAGTCAACCTTACCATTTGTGCCAGAGTCGGGCCTTGTTAAACTCACCCTTATCATTTGTGCTTGAGTCGGGCCTCGTTGACTCAACCTTACCAACTGTGCCAGAATCAGCCGTCATTTGACTCACCCACATCATTTTTGCCGAAGTCGGCCTTCGCTTGACTCAACCTTACCATTTGTGCCAGGTCAGGTCTCGTTTGACTCAACCTTATCATTTGTCCTGAGTCAGGCCTCGTTTGCCTCAACCTCACCATTTGTGCCAGAGTCGAGCATCATTTGACTTAACCTTACCATTCGTGCCGTAGTCGGTCCTCGTTTGACTCAACCTTACTATTTGTGTTGGAGTCAAGCCTTATTTGAGTCAACCTTACCATTTGTGCTAGAATCGAGCCTTGTTTGACTTACCCTTATCATTTGTGCCAGAGTTAGGCCTTGTTTGACTCAACCTTACCATTTGATCCAGAGTCGAGCCTTGTTTGACAAACCATTAGCATTTGTGCCAAATTTAGGGGACATTTGGCACAACCATCTCATTTATGCTAAAGTAGGGTCTCATTTGACTCAACCTTACTATTTGTGCCAGAGTTGGGCTTCATTTGACTAAGTCTTCAGGCCTCGTTTGACTCAACCTTAGTATTTGAGTCAAAGTCAAGCCTCGTTTGACTAACCCTTAGCATTTGTTCCAGAGTCAGGGGTCATTTGACTCAACCTTCTCATTTGTGCCGGAGTTGAGCCTTATTTGACTCAACCTTGCCATTTCTACCAGAGTTGGGCCTTGTTTGTCCCCACCTTACCATTTGTATGAGAGTCGGGCCTTGTTTGACTCAACCATGCCATTTGTGCCAGAGTTGGGCCTTATTTGACTTACCCTTATCATTTGTGCCAGAGTTGGACCTCATTTGACTCAACCATGCCATTTGTGCTAGAGCCGGCCCTCGCTTGAGTCAACCTTACCATTTGTGCCAGGATCAAGCCTTATTTAACTCATCCTTATCATTTGTTCTAGAGTCAGACTTTTTTTGACTCAACCATACCATTTGACTTAGATTCAGGCCTCGTTTGACTAACCCTTAGCATTTGTGCCAGAGTTGGCCTCATTTGACTCAACCTTACCATTTATGCCGAAGTTAGGCTTCGTTTGACTCAACCTTACCATTGCTACTCGAGTTGGGCCTCATTTGTCTCAACCTTACCATTTGTGCTGGAGTCAATCGTCGTTTGACTCAACCTTATGATATGTGTTAGAGTCAGGCCTTGTTTGACTCAACCTTACCATTTGTTCTGGAGTCAAGCCTTGTTTGACTCAACCTTACCATTGGTGCCAGAGTCAGGCCTTATTTGACTCACCCTTACCATTTGTGCCAGTGTCAAATCTCGTTTGATGCACCCTTATCATTTGTACTGGAGTCAGGCCGCGGTTGACTTAACCTTACTATTTGTTCCGGAATTTGGCCTTGTTTGACTTAGCCTTACTGTTTGTGCTAGAGTTGGGCCTCATTTGACTTACCCTTATCATTTGTGCTAGTGTCAGGCCTCGTTTGTCCCCACCTTACCATTAGTGCCTGAGTCGGGCCTTGTTTGACTCAACCTTACGGTTTATCCCAGAGTCGGGACTCATTTGACTCACCCTTATCATTTGTACTAGAGTTAGGCCTCATTTGACTCACCCTTACCATTTATGCCAGAGTTGGCCCTCATTTGACTTACCCTTACCATTTGTGCTAGAGTGGGATCTCGTTTGACTCAACCTTACCATTTGTGCCGGAATTGGGCCTCAGGTGGCTAAACCTTAGGAATTTTACTGGAGTTGTGCCTCGTTTGACTAAACCTTACCATTTGTGCTGGAACCGGGCCTCGTTTGACTCAACCTTACCAATTGTGCCAGAGTCTAGCCTTGTTTGACTCTCCCCTATCATTTGTATTGGATTCGGGTCTCGTTTGACTCAACCTTACCTTTTGTGGTAGAGTCAGGCCTCATTTGACTCACCCTTAACATTTGTGCCAAAGTTGGACCTCGTTTGATTTGACCTTGCTATTTAAGCTAGAGTTGGGCCTCGTTTGAGACAACCTTACACTTTGTGCCAGAGTCGCACCTCATTTGACTCAACCTTACCGTTTGTGTTGGAGCCAGACCTTGTTTGACTCAGCCTTATCATTTGTCCCAGAGTCGGGCCTTGTTTGATGACTCAACCTTACCATTTCTACTCGAGTCGGGCCTCGTTTTTCTGAACCTTACCATTTATGCCGGAGTCAGCTGTTATTTGACTCAACCTCACAATATGTGCTGGAGTCAAGCCTCGTTTGACTCAACCTTATAATTTGTGTTGAGTCAAGACTTGTTTGACTAAAACTTACCATTTGTGCTGAAGTCGGGCCTTATTTGATCCACCTTGATGATTTGTGCTGGAGTCAGGCTTCGTTTGTCTCAACCTTACCATTTGGACCTGACTTGGGCCTCGTTTGTCTCAACCTTACCTTTTGTGCTAGAGTCTAGTGTCGTTTCACTCAACCTTACCATTTCTACTAGAGTTGTGCCTCGTTTAAGTCAACCGTACCATTTGTGGTAGAGTCGGGTCTCGTTTGACTCACCCTTAACATTTGTGCCAGAGTTGGACCTTGTTTGAGATAACCTTACCATTTGTGCTGGAATCGTACCACGTTTGACTTAACCTTGTCATTTGTGTTGGAGCCGGGCCTCGTTTCACTCAACCTTTCCAGTTATGCCAGAGTCAGGCCTCATTTGACTCGTCCCTATCATTTGTGCCAGAGTTGGTCCTTGTTTGACTCAAACTTATCATTTGTACCGGAGCTGATCCTTGTTTGACTCAACCATACCATTTATGCCCATGCCTTTTGTGCCAGAGTCTAGTGTCGTTTGACTCAACCTTATGATTTACGAAGGAGCCAGGCTTTATTTGACTCACCCCTATCATTTGAGCTAGAGTTGGTCTTGTTTGACTCAACCTTATCATTTGTACCGGAGCCGATTCTTGTTTGACTCAACCATACCATTTGTGCCCGTACCTTTTGTGCTAGAGTCTAGTGTCGTTTGACTCACCCTTATGATTTGTGAAGGAGCCAGGCCTCATTTGACTCACCCTTATCATTTCTTTTGGTGTCGGACCTCGTTTGACACAACCTTACAATTTGTGCCAGAGTCAGATGTTGTTTGACTCACCCCTATAATTTATGCCACAGTTGGGCCTCGTTTGACTTGACCTTACCATTTGTGCCAAACTTGTACCTCGTTTGACACAACCTTACCATTTGTGCTAGAGTTGGGCATCGTGTGACTCACCCTTAACATTTGTGTCAGAGTTGCACCTCGTTTGACTCAACCTTACTAGTTGTGATAGAGTCAGGCCTTATTTGACTCACCTCTATCATTTGTGCAAGAGTCGGGCCTCATTTGACTCAACCTTACCATTTGTGGTAGAGTCGGACCTCATTTGACTCACCCTTAGCATTTATGCCAGAGTTGCACCTCATTTGACTCGACTTTGCCATTTGTGCTAGATTCAGGCCTCATTTAGACAACCTTACCCTTTGTGCCAAAGTCACCCCTCGTTTGACTCAGCCTTACCATTTGTACTAGAGTCGTGCCTTGATTGACTTAACCTTACCATTGTGCTGAAGCCAGGCCTCGTTTGACTCACCCTTATCATTTGTGCCAGAGTCGAGCCTCATTTAACTCAACCTTACCATTTCTACTTGAGTCAAGCCTCATTTGTCTCAACCTTACCATTCGTGCTGGAGTCTATTGTCGTTTGTCTCAACCTTACGATATGTGCCAGAGTCAAGCCTCGTTTGACTCAATCTTACCATTTGTGCTAGAGTCAGGCCTTGTTTCTCTAAACCTTACCATTTGTGCTGGAGTTAAGCCTCGTTTAATGCACCCTTATCATTTGTGCCAGAGTCAAGCCTCGTTTGTCTCAACCTTACCATTTGTGCCAGACTCGGGCCTTGTTTATCTCAACCTTACCTTTTGTACTAGAGTTTAGCGTCATTTGACTCATCTTTATGATTTGTGAAGGAGCCAGGCCTCATTTGACTCACCCCTATCATTTCTTTTGGTGTTGGGCCTCATTTAACACCACCTTACAACTTATGCCAGAGCCGAACCTCATTTCACTCACCCCTATAATTTATGCTAGAGTCGGGCCTTGTTTGACTCAACCTTACCATTTGTGCCAGACTTGTGCCTCGTTTGACTCAACCTTACCATTTCTGGTAGAGTCAAGCCTTGTTTGACTCACCCTTAACATTTCTGTCGGAGTTGCACCTTGTTTGACTCAACCTTACCAGTTATGTCAAAGTCGGGCCTTGTTTGACTCACCCCTATTATTTGTGCTAGAGTCAGGATTTATTTGACTCAACCTTACCATTTGTGGTAGAGTCAGGCCTCGTTTGACTCACCCTTAGCATTTGTGTCGGAGTTACACCTCATTTGACTCGACCTTGTCATTTGTGCTAAATTTGGGCCTCGTTTGAGACAACCTTACCCTTTGTGCCAGAGTCACCCCTTGTTTGACTTAACCTTACCAGTTGTGCTAGAGCTGGGCCTCATTTGACTCATCCTTATCATTTGTACTAGAGTCAGGCCTCGTTTCACTCAACCTTACCATATCTACTTGAGTCGGGCCTCATTTGTCTTAACCTTACCATTTGTACTAGAGTCGCTGTCGTTTGACTCAACCTTATGATATGCGCTGGAGTCAGTCCACATTTGACTCAACCTTACCAATTGTGCCAGAGTCAAGCCTTGTTTGACTAAACCTTACCATTTGTGCTGGAGTCAAGCCTCGTTTGATGCACCCTTATCAATTATGCCAGAGTCAGGCCTCGTTTCTCTGAACCTTACCATTTGTGCCCAATTTGGGACTCGTTTGTCTCATTCTTACCTTTTATGCTAGAGTCTAATGTTGTTTGACTCAACCTTATGATTTGTGAAGGAGTTGGCCCTCATTTGACTCACCCCTATCATTTCTTCTAGTGTCAGGCCTTGTTTGACACAACCTTACTATTTATGCCAGAGTCAGGCCTCGTTTGACTCACCCCTAAATTTGTGTCAGAGTCAGGTCTCCATTAAGATAGCCTTACTATTTGTACTGGAGTCACACCACGTTTAACTCAGCCTTACCATTTCTACTGGAGCTGGGCCTCGTTTGACTCACCCTTATCATTTGTGCCAAAGTCAGGCCTCATTTGACTCAACCTTACCAATTATGCTGGAGTCAGGCCTTGTTTGGCTCAACCTTACCATTTATGCTAGAGTCAGGCCTGATTTCACTCAACCTTATCATTTGTGTTAGAGTCGGGCCTCATTTGACTCACCCCTATCATTTCTTCTCGTGTCAAGCTTCATTTGACATAACCTTACAATTTGTGCCAGAGTCGGGCCGTGTTTGACTCAACACTATAATTTGTTCTAGAGTTGAGCCTCGTTTGACTCAACTTTACCATTTACGGTAGAGTCTGGCCTCGTTTGGCTTACTCTTAATGTTTGTGCCAGAGTTGGACCTCGTTTGAGACAACCTTACCACTTGTGCCAGAGTTATGCCATGTTTGACTCAACCTTATCATTTGTACTAGAGTCGGGCCTCGTCTGACTCACCCTTATTTATGCCGGAGTTGGGTCTCGTTTGACTCAACTTTACCACATGTGTAGAGTCACCCCCCTTTTGACTCAGCCTTTCTATTTGTTCTGGAGTTGGACCTCGTTTGAGACAACCTTACAATTTATGCCGGAGTTGCGCCACATTTGACTTAAACTTATCATTTGTTCTGGAGCTGGGCCTCGTTTGACTCAACCTTACTAGTTGTGCCAGAGTTAGGCTTTGCTTGACTCACCCCTATCATTTGTGCCAGAGTCGGTCCTTGTTTGACTGAACCTTACCATTTGTCCTCGAGTTGGACCTCGTTTGTCTTAACCTTACCATTTGTGCTTGAGATTGGCATCGTTTGACTCAACCTTACCATTTGTGGTAAAGTTGGCCTCGTTTGACTCACCCTTATCATTTGTGCTAGAGTCAGACTCCGTTGGACTTAATCTTGTCATTTGTGGCAAAGTCAAGCCTCGTTTGACTCATCCCTGCCATTTATCTCAGAGTCGGGTCTCGTTTGACTCAACCTTGCCATTTGTACTAGAGTCAAGTCTCGTTTGACTAAACCTTACCATTTTAGTCAGAGTTGGGTGTCATTAGTCTAACCCTTAGCATTTGACTCAACCTTACCTTTTGTGCTAGAGTCGGGCCTCGTTTGACTCAACGTTACCATTTGTGGTAGACTTGGGCCTCGTTTGACTCACCCTTATCATTTGTGCCAGAGTTTGCCTCATTTGACTCAACCTTACCAATTGTGCCAGAGTCGGGCCTCGTTTGATTGAACCTTACCATTTGTGCTTGAGACAAGCTTCATTTGGGTCACCCTTATCATTTGTACTAGAGTCGGGCCTCGTTTCACTCAACCTTAACATTTATACCAAAGTTGAGCCTTATTTCACTCACCCTTATCATTTGTGTTGAAGACAGACCTCGTATGACTCAACCTTACCATTTGCGCTAGAGTCAAGACTCGTTTGAGATAGCCTTACCATTTGTGCCAAAGTCATGCCTCGTTTGACTCAACCTTGCCATTTGTGCTAGAGCAGAGCCTCATTTCACTCACCCTTATCATTTGTGCTGGAGACGGACCTCGTTAGACTCAACTTTACCATTTGCACTAGAGTCTAGACTCCTTTGAGACAGCCTTACCATTTGTGCCAGAGTCATGCCTTGTTTGACTCAACCTTCCAATTTATGGTAGAGTCAGGCCTCGTTTGACTCACCCTTACCATTTGTTTAGGTGTTGGGCCTCGTTTCACTCAACCTTATCATTTGTGCCAGTGTCGGGCCTCGTTTGACTCAACCTTACCAATTGAGCTGCAGACAGGCCTTGTTTGACATAACCTTACTATTTGTATGTGAGTCAGGCCTCATTTGTATCAACCTTACCATTTGTTCTGGAGTCAGGCCTCGTTTGACTCAACCTTACCATTTGTTCTAGAGTTGAGCCTTGTTTGACTCAACCTTACCATTTGTGCTGGAGTTAGGGCTCATTTGACTCAACCTTGTCATTTGTGCTGGTGTCAGGCCTCGTTTGCCTCAACCTTACCAGTTATGCCAAAGTCAGGCCTCATTTGACCCAACATTACCATTTGTACTGGAATCGGGTCTTGTTTGACTCACCCTTATCATTTGTGCTAGAGTAGGGCCTCGTTTGACTCATCCTTACCATTTTGCCAGAGTCAGCCTCATTTGACTCAACCTTACCATTTCTGCTCGAGTCGGGCCTCGTTTGTCTTAACCTTACCATTTGTAACAGAGTCGTCCATCGTTTGACTCAACCTTACGATATGTGTTAGAGTTAGGCCTTGTTTGACTCAACCTTACCATTTGTTTTGGAGTCAGGCCTTATTTGACTAAACCTTACCATTTGTGCTGGAGTCAGGGCTCATTTGATGCACCCTTATCATTTGCACCAGAGTCAGCTACATTTGACTCTACCGTACCATTTATGCCCGACTTAGACATTGTTTGTCTCAACCTTACCTTTAATGCCAGAGTCTAGCGTCATTTGACTCAACCTTATGATATTGAAGGAGCCAGGCCTCATTTGACTCACTCCTATCATTTCTTCTAGTGTTGGGCCTCATTTGACTTACCCCTATCATTTCTTCTGGTGTTAAGCTTCGTTTGACATAACCTTACAATTTGTGTCAGAGTCGGGTCTCGTTTGACTCAACCCTATAATTTGTCCCAGAGTCGGGCCTCGTTTAACTCAACCTTACCATTTGTGCAAGAATTATGCCTTATTTGACTCAACCTTACCAATTGTGGTAGAGTCTGGCCTCGTTTGGCTCACCCTTAACATGTGTATTGGAGTTGGAACTCATTTGAGACAACCTTACCACTTGTGTTAGAGTTGCGCCACGTTTGACTCAACCTTATCATTTGTATTGGAGCCAGGCCTTATTTGACTCACCCTTATCAATTGTACCGGAGTCGGATCTCGTTTGACTCAACTTTACTATATGTGCTGGAGTTAGGCCCTGTTTGACTCAGCCTTTCTATTTGTGCTAGAGTTCAACCTCATTTGAGACAACCTTACCATTTGTGCCAGAGTTGTGCCACATTTGACTCAACCTTATCATTTGTACTAGAGCCGGGCCTCGTTTGACTCAACCTTACAGTTGTGCCGGAGTTGGCCTTTATTTGATTCACCCTTAACTTTTGTGCCAAAGTTGGGCCTCATTTGACTCAACCTTACCGTTTGTCCTAGAGTCGGTCCTCGTTTGACTCAACCTGACCAGTTGTGCCTGAGTTGGGCCTTGTTTGTCTTAACCTTACCATTTGTACAGGAGTCGGCCTTATTTGACTCAACCTTACAATTTTTGCACAAGTTAGGCCTCGTTTGTCTCAACCTTACCATTTGTAACAGAGTCGACCGATGTTTGACTTAACCTTATGATATGTGTCAGAGTCAAGCCTTGTTTCACTCAACCTTACCAATTATGCTAGAGTCAGGCCTTGTTTGACTAAACCTTACCATTTGTGTTGGAGTTAGACCCCGTTTGATGCACCTTGATCATTTATGCCAGAGTCATGCCACATTGACTCCACCTTACCATTTGCACCTGACTCAGGCCTCATTTGTCTCAACCTTACCTTTTGTGCCAGAGTCTAGCATTGTTTGGCACAATCTTACAATTTGTGAAGGCATCAAGCCTCGTTGGACTCACCCCTATCATTTCTTCTGGTGTCGGGCCACGTTTCGCTCAACCTTGCCATTTGTGCTAGAGTCGGGCCTCGTTTGACTTAACCTTGCAATTTATAGTAGAGTCAAGCCTTGTTTAACTCACCCTTACCATTTGTGCCTCAAGTCAGGCTTTGTTTGACTCAACCATATCATTTGCGCCTAGAGTCGGGCCTCGTTTGACTCAACCATATCATTTGCGCCTCGAGTCAGGCCTCGTTTGTCTCACCCATATCATTTGTGCCTCGAGTCAGGCCTCATTTGTCTCACCCATATCATTTGCGCCTCAAGTCAGGCCTCGTATGACTCACCCATATCATTTGCACATTGAATCGGGCCTTGTTTGACATAACTATATCATTTGTGCCTCGAGTCAGGCCTCGTTTGACTCACCCATATCATTTGGGCCTTGAGTCAGGCCTCATTTGACACAACCATATCATTTGTGCCTCGACTCAAGCCTCATTTGACTCTCCCATATGCTTGTGCTTTGGGTCGGGCTTCGTTTGACTTACCCATATGTTTGTCCCTCGCGTCGGGCTTCAATTGACTCACCCTTATCATTTGCGCCTCAAGTCAGGCCTCGTTTGATGCAACCATATCATTTATGCCTTGAGTCGGGCCTCGTTTGATGTAACCATATGTTTGTGCCTCGAGTCGGGCCTCATTTGACTCAACCATATCATTTGTACCTTGAGTGGGCCCTCGTTACACTTGCCCTTATGATTGCACCTCAAGTCGGGCCTCATTTGACTTAACTACATTATTTGCGCCTCGAGTCGGGCCTCGTTTGACTTACCCATATCATTTGCGCCTCGAGTCATGTCTCGTTTGACTTACCCATATAATTTGTGCCTTGAGTCAGGCCTCGTTTGACTTACCTATATGTTTGCACCTTGAGTTGGGCCTCGTTTGACTCACCCAAATCATTTGCGCCTCGAGTCGATCCTCGTTTGACTCACCCTTATCATCTGCGCCTTAGGTCGTGCCTCGTTTGACTCAACCATATGTTGGCGCCTCAAGTTAGGCCTTGTTTTACTCTACCATATCATTTGCTCCTTGAGTCGGGCCTCGTTTGACTTACCCATATGTTTGTACCTCGAGTCTGGCCTCATTTGACTCACCCATATCATTTTTGGCTCGAGTTAGGTCTTGTTTGACTTAACCATATCATTTACACCTCGAGTCGGTCATCGTTTGACTCAACCATATCATATGCGCCTTGAGTTGGGCTTTATTTGACTCACCCTTATCATTTACGCCTCGAGTCGAGCCTCATTTGAGTCACCCATATCATTTGCACCTTGAGTCCATCCTTGTTTGACTCACCCATATGTTTGCGCCTCAAGTCAGGCCTCGTTTGACTTACCCATATGTTTGTGCCTCGAGTTGGGCCTTGTTTGACTCACCCATATCATTTGTGCCTTGAGTCAGGTCTCGTTTGACTCAACCATATCATTTGTGCCTCGAGAAAGGCCTCTCTTGACTCAACCATATATTTGCGCCTCGAGTTGGGCCTTATTGGACTCACCCATATCATTTGTACCTCGAATCAGGCCTCATTTGACTCAGCCATATCATTTGTACCTCGAATCAGGCCTCGTTTGACTCACTGATATGTTTACGAACTGAGTTGGGCCTCGTTTGACTCAACCATATCATTTGCGTCCTGAGTCGGGCCTCGTTTGACTCAACCACATCGTTTGCACTTTGAGTCGGGCCTCGTTTGACTCACCCATATCATTGGCACCTTGAGTTAGGCCTTGTTTCACTCAACCATGTGTTTGCGCCTCAAGTCGGGCCTCGTTTGAGTCGCCCATCTGTTTGAGCCTCGAGTGGGGCCTCGTTTGATGCACCATATCATTTGTGCCTTGAGTTAGGCCTCGTTTGATTCAACCATATCATTTGCGCCTCCACTCGGGACTCGTTTGACTCTCCCATATGTTTGCACCTCGAGTTAGACCTCATGTGACTTAACCATATCATTTGTGCCTCGAATCGGGCCTCGTTTGACTAACCCATATAATTTATGCCTCGAGTCGGCCCTCGTTTGACTCACCCATATGTTTGTGCCTCGAGTTATGCCTCGTTTCTCTCAAATAAATCATTTGCGCCTCGAGTCGGTCCTCATTTGACTCATCCTTATCATCTACGTCTCAGGTCAGGCCTCATTTAACTCAACTATATGATAGTGCCTCGAGTCGGGCCTCATTTGACTCACCCATATCATTTGCGCCTCAAGTTGGGCCTCGTTTGACTCAACCATATCATTTGTACCTTGAGTGGGCCCTCGTTACACTTGCCCTTATGATTGCACCTCGAGTCGGGCCTCATTTGACTTAACTACATCATTTGTGCCTTGAGTCGGGCCTCGTTTGACTTACCCATATCATTTGCGCCTTGAGTTGTGTCTCGTTTGACTTACCCAATAATTTGTGCCTCGAGTTAGGCCTTGTTTGACTCACCCAAATCATTTGCACCTCGAGTCGGACCTCGTTTGACTCACCCTTATCATCTGTACCTCAGGTTGTGCCTTGTTTGACTCAACCATATGTTGGCACTCAAGTCAGGCCTCGTTTGACTCACCCATATCCTTTGCGCCTTAAGTCGGGCCTTGTTTTACTCAACCATATCATTTGTTCCTTGAGTCGGGCCTCGTTTGACTTACCCATATGTTTGTACCTCAAGTCTGGCCTCATTTGACTCACCCATATCATTTGTGCCTCGAGTTAATCCTTGTTTGACTCAACCATATCATTTACACCTCGAGTCGATCGTCGTTTGACTCAACCATATCATATGCGCCTGGAGTCGGGCCTTATTTGACTCACCCTTATCATTTGCACCTCGAGTCAGGCCTCATTTGAGTCACCCATATCATTTGCACCTCGAGTCCATCCTCATTTGACTCACCCATATGTCTGCACCTCAAGTCAGGCCTCGTTTGACTTATCCATATGTTTGTGCCTCGAGTTGGGCCTCGTTTGACTCACCCATATCATTTGTGCCTCGAGTCAGGCCTCGTTTGACTCAACCATATCATTTGTGCCTCAAGAAGGGCCTCTCTTGACTCAACCATATCATTTGCGCCTTGAGTTGGGCCTTATTGGACTCACCCATATCATTTGCGCCTGAGTTGGGCCTCGTTTGACTCACCCATATCATTTGTACCTCGAATCGAGCCTCGTTTGACTCACTGATATGTTTACGAATTAAGTCGGGCCTCGTTTGACTTAACCATATCATTTGTGCCTTGAGTCGGGCCTTGTTTGACTCAACCACATCATTTGCACTTTGAGTTAGGCCTTGTTTGACTCACCCATATCATTGGCACCTCGAGTTAGGCCTCGTTTCACTCAACCATGTGTTTGTGCCTCGAGTCGGGTCTCATTTGAGTCACCCATCTATTTGAGCCTCGAGTGGGGCCTCGTTTGATGCACCATATCATTTGTGCCTTGAGTTAGGCCTCATTTGATTCAACCATATCATTTATGCCTCCGCTCGAGACTCGTTTGACTCTCCCATATGTTTGCACCTCGAGTTAGGCCTCGTGTGACTTAACAATATCATTTGTGCCTCAAGTCGGGCCTCGTTTGACTAACCCATATAAGTTGTGCCTCGAGTCGGTCCTCATTTGACTCACCCTTACATCCACGTCTCAGGTCGGGCCTCGTTTAACTCAAGCATATGTTAGCGGCTCGAGTCAGGCCTTATTTGACTTACCCATATATTTGCGCCTGTCAGGCCTCATTTGACTCAACCATATCATTTGCTCCTCGAGTTAGGCCTCATTGGACTCACTCATATCATTTACGTCTCAAGTTGGGCCTCATTTGACTCAACCATATCATTTGCTCCTCGAGTCGGGCCTTGTTTGACTCCCCCATATCATTTATGCCTCGAATTAGGCCTCGTTTGACTTAGCCATATATTTGTGCCTCAAGTCGGGCCTCGTTTGACTCAACCATATCATTTGCGCCTTGAGTCGGGCCTTATTTGACTCACCCATATCATTTGTGCCTCGAGATAGGCCTCATTTGACACACCCATATCATTTGCACCTCGAGTCTGTGCTCGTTTGACTCACTCATATGTTTGCACCTCGAGTCGGGCCTCGTTTCACTTTCCCATATGTCTGTGCCTCGTGTTGGGCCACGTTTGACTCTCCCATATCATTTGTGCCTCGAGTCAGGCCTCGTTTGACTTAACCATATAATTTGTGCCTCGAGTTAGGCCTCATTTGACTCACCCATATCATTTGTGCCTCGAGTTGGGCCTTATTTGACTTACCCATATCATTTGCGCCTTGAGTCAGGCCTCGTTTGACTCACCCATATGTTTGCGCCTCGAGTCGGGCCTCGTTTCACTTTTCCATATGTCTGTGCCTCGTGTTGGGCCATGTTTGACTCACCCATATCATTTGTGCCTCGAGTTAGTACTCGTTTGACTTAACCATATCATTTGTGCCTCGAGTGGGGCCTCATTTGACTCACCCATATCATTTGTGCCTCAAGTTGGGCCTTATTTGACTTACCAATATCATTTGCACCTTGAGTCGGGCCTCGTTTGACTCACCCATGTGTTTGTGCCTCAAGTCAGGCCTCATTTGAGTCATCCATCTGTTTGAGCCTTGAGACAGACGTTGTTTGACTCACCCATATCATTTGCGTTTTAAGTCGGCCCTCGTTTGACTCACCCATATCATTTGCACCTCGAGTCGAGCTTCGTTTGACTCAACCATATCATTTGCGTCTCGAGTCGGGCATCGTTTGACTGACCCTTTTCATTTGTGCCACGAGTTGGGCCTCGTTTGACTCAAACATATCATTTGCGCATCGAGTCAGGCCTCATTTGACTCACTCATATCATTGGCGCCTCGAGTCGGGCCTCGTTTGACTCACCCATATCATTTGCACCTCGAGTCTGTCCTCGTTTGACTCACCCATATGTTTCCACCTCGAGTCGGGTCTCGTTTGACTTACCCATATGTTTATGCCTCAAGTTGGGCCTCATTTGACTCAACCATATCTCAGGCCTCCTTTGACTCAACCATATAATTTGTGCCTCGAGTTGTGCCTCATTTGACTCACCCATATCATTTGTGCCTCGAGTTAGTCCTCATTTGACTTACCCATGTGTTTGTGCCTCGAGTCGGGCCTCGTTTAAGTCACCCATCTATTTGAGCCTCAAGACGGGCCTCGTTTGACTCTATCATTTGTGCTTTGAGTCGGCCCTCATTTGGCTCACCCATATCATTTGTGCCTTGAGTTAGGCCTCGTTTGACTCAACCATATCATTTGCTCCTCGAGTCGGGCCTCGTTTGACTTACCCATATGTTTGCACACTGAGTCGGGCCTCATTTGACTTAACCATATCATTTGTGCCTCGAGTCGGGACTCGTTTGACTCACCCATGTGCTTGTGCCTCGAGTCGGGCCTCGTTTGAGTCACCCATCTATTTGAGCCTCTAGACGGGCATCGTTTGACTCACCCATACCATTTGTGCTTTGAGCCGGGCCTCGTTTGTCTTACCCATATCATTTGCTCCTCAAGTTGGGCTTCGTTTGACTCAACCGTATCATTTGCTTATCGAGTCAGGCCATAATTGACTTACCCATATCATTTGCGCTTCGAGTCGGGCCTCGTTTGACTTACCCATATAATTTATGCCTCGAGTTGGGCCTCGTTTGACTCAACCATATCATTTGTGCCTTGACTCGGGACTCGTTTGACTTAACCATATCATTTGCGCCTTGATTCAGGAATCGTTTGACTCATTCATGTGTTCTCACCTCGAGTTGGGCCTCATTTGACTCACCTACATCATTTGTGCTTTGAGTCGAGACTCATTTGACTCACCCATATAATTTACGCCTCGAGTTAGGCCTCATTTGACTCAACCATATATTTGTGCCTCGACTCGGGACTCGTTTGACTCACCCATGTGTTCGTGCCTCGAGTCGGGCCTCATTTGAGTCACCCATCTATTTGGGCCTCGAGATGGGCCTCTTTTGACTCACCCATATCATTTGCGCTTTAAGTCGGGCCTCTTTGACTCACCCATATCATTTGTGACTTGAGTTGGGCTTCATTTGACTCAACCATATTATTTGCACCTCGACTCGGGACTCATTTGACTCTTTCATTTATTTGTGCCTCAAGTCGGGCCTCGTTTGACTTACCCATATGTTTGTGCCTCAAGTCAGGCCTCGTTTGGCCCACTCTTATCATTTGTACCTCAAGTCAGGCCTCGTTTGAGTCAGCCATATCATTTGTGCTTCGAGTCGGGCCTTGTTTGACTCAACCATATGTTTGTACCTCAAGTCAGGCCTCGTTCGACTCACCCATATCATTTACGCCTTGAGTTGGGCCTTGTTTGACCCAACCATATTATTTGCACCTTGAGTTGGCTCTCGTTTGACTTACCCATATGTTTGCACCTTGAGTCGGGCATCGTTTAACTAAACCATATCATTTGTGCCTCGTGTCGGGCCTCATTTGACTCACCCATATCAATTGCACCTCGAGTTAGGCCTTGTTTGACTCACACATATAATTTGTGCCTTGAGTCGGTCCTCATTTAACTCACCCATATGTTTGCGCCTCAAGGTAGGCCTCGTTTGACTCACCCATATCACTTGTGCCTTGTGTTGGGCCTTGTTTGACTCAACCATATCATTTGTACCTCGACTCGGGACTCGTTTGACTCTCCCATATGTTTGTGCCTCGAGTCGGGCCTCGTTTGACTTACCCATATGGTTGCCTCAAGTCAAACCTCATTTGACTCAACTAAATATTTGCGCCTCGAGTCGGGCCTCGTTTCATGCACCTATATCATTTGTGCTTTGAGTTAGGCCTCGTGTGAGGCACCATATCATTTGTGTCTCGAGTTGGGCCTCGTTTGACTCAACTGTATCATATGCGCCTCGATTCAGGACTCGTTTGACTCTCCCATATATTTGCGCCTTGAGTCGGCCCTCGTTTGACTCAACCATATCATTTGCGCCTCAGGTTGGGCCTTGTTTGACTCACCCATATCATTTGCGCCTCGAGTTGGGCCTCCTTTGACTCACCCATATATTTGTGCCTTGAGTTGTGCCTCATTTGAGTCACCTAAATCATTTGCATCTCGAGTTGGTCCTCGTTTGACTCACCCTTATCATCTACGCCTTAGGTCAGTCCTCATTTGACTCAACCATATGTTTGAGTTAGGCCTCATTTGACTTACCCATATCATTTGTGCCTCGAGTCGGGCCTCGTTTGACTTAACCACATCATTTGCTACTCGAGCTAGGCCTCGTTTGACTGACCCATATGTTTGCACCTCGAGTCGGGCCTCGTTTGACTCACCCATATCATTTGTGCCTCGAGTTAGGCCTTGTTTGACTCAACCATATCATTTGCGTCTCGAGTCAGGCCTTATTTGACTCACCCATATCATTTGCACCTTGACACAGGGCTCATTTTACTCATCATATCATTTGCACCTCAAGAAAGGCCTCTCTTGACCCAACCATATCATTTGTGCCTCGAATCGAGCCTCATTTGACTCACCCATATCATTTACGCCTCGAGTTAGGTCTTGTTTGACTCACCCATATCATTTGCGACTTGAGTCGGCCCTCGTTTGACTCACTCATATGTTTGCACATTGAGTCGAGCCTCGTTTGACTCAACCATATCATTTGCGCCATGAGTTGGTCCTTGTTTGACTCAACCATATCATTTTTGCCTTGAGTTGGTCCTCGTTTAACTCACCCTTGTGTTTGCATCTCGCATTGGGCCTCATTTGACTCACCGATCTATTTGTTTCTTGAGTCGGGCCTCATTTAACTCACCCACATCATTTGCGTTTTGAGTCAGGCCTCGTTTGTCTCACCCATATAATTTACGCCTCGAGTTGGGCCTGGTTTGACTCAACCATATCATTTGCACCTTGACTCGAGACTTCTTTGACTCACCCATATCATTTGCGCTTTGAGGCTAGCCTCTTTTGACTCACCCATATCATTTGTGCCTTGAGTTGAGCCTCGTTTGACTCAACCATATCATTTGTGCCTCGACTCAGAACTCATTTGACTCACCCATATCATTCGTGTCTTGAGTTGGGCCTCGTTTGACTCAACCATATCATTTGTGCCCCGACTCGAAACTCTTTTGACTCTCCCATATGTTTGTGCCTCGAGTCGGGCCTTATTTAACTCACCCATATCATTTGCGGCTGGAGTCGAGCCTTGTTTGACTTAATCATATCATTTGTCCCACGAGTCAGGCCTCGTTTGACACAAACCAATCATTTGCCCCTCGAGTCGGGCCTCGTTTGACTCAACCATATCATGTGTGCCTCGAGTTGGTCCTCTCTTGACTAAACCATATCATTCACACCTCGAGTCAAGCCTCGTTTAACTCACCCATATCATTTGCACCTTGAGTCAGGCCTCGTTTGACTCACCCATATAATTTTTGCCTCGAGGTGGGCATCGTTTGACTTATTCATATGTTTGAGCCTCGAGTCGGGCCTCGTTTGACTTGCCCATATGTTTGCGCCTTGAGTCAAGCCTCTTTGACTCACCCATATCATTTGCACCTTGGGTTGGAACTCGTTTGACTCAACCATAACGTTTACACCTCGAGTTGGCCCTCGTTTGACTTACCCATATGTTTGCACCTCCAGTCGAGCATTGTTTTGCTCACCCATATCATTTGTGCCTCAAGTCAGGCCTCGTTTGATTCAACCATACCATTTGTGCCTCAGTCGAGCCTCTTTTGACTCACCCATATCATTTGCACCTCGAGTCAGGCCTCGTTAGACTCACCCTTATCATTTCTGCCTTGAGTTGGGCCTCGTTTGACTCAACCATATCATTTGCATCACAAGTTGAGCCTTGTTTGACTCACCCATATGTTTGCGCCTCGAGTTAGGCCTTGTTTGACTCACCCATATCATTTGCGCCTTAAGTTGGGCCTCGTTTGACTCAACCATATCATTTACACCTTGAGTCAGGCCTCGTTTGACTCAACCACATCATTTGTGCCTCGAGTCAGGCCTCGCTTGACTCACCGATATCATTTTTGCCTCGAGTCAGGCCTCATTTAACTTAACCATATAATTTGTGCCTCGAGTCAGGCTTCATTTGACTCACCCATATGTTTGCACCTCGAGTTGGGCCTAGTTTGACTCACCTATTTGTTTATGTCTCGAGTTGGGCCTCGTTTGACACAACCATATCATTTGTGCCTCAAGTCAGGCCTCATTTGACTAAACCATATCATTTGCACCTCGAGTCAGTCATCATTTGACTGCCCATATGTTGGCGCCTCGAGTCGGTCCTCGTTTGAGTCACCTATATGTCTGCGCCTCAGGATGTGCCTTATTTGACTCAACCACATAATTTGCACCTCAAGTTAGGCCTCATTTGACTCACCCATGTGTTTGCACGTCAAGTCAGGCCTTGTTTGACTCAACCATATCATTTGCGCCTCGAGTCAAGGCTCGTTTAACTCAACCATATCATTTACGCCTCGAGTCAGGCCTCGTTTGACTCAACCATATCATTTGTGCCTCGAGTCGGGCCTCGTTTGACTCAACCATATGATTTGTGCCTCGAGTTAGGCCTCGTTTGACTCAACCATATCATTTGTGCCTCGAGTCGGGCCTTGTTTGACTCACCCATATCATTTGCGCATCAAGTTAGGCCTCATTTGACTCATCCATATCATTTGTACCTCAAGTTAGTCCTTGTTTGACTCACTCATATCATTGTCCCCTGAGTCAGGCCTCGTTTGACTTAACCAAATCATTTGTGCCTCGAGTCAGGCCTTGTTTGACTCAACCATATCATTTGTGCCTCAGGTCGGGCCTCTCTAGACTAAACCATATCATTTGCACCTCGAGTCGAGCCTCGTTGGACTCCCCCATATCATTTGCGCCTCGAGTCTAGCCTTGTTTGACTAACCCATATAATTTGTGCGTTGAGGTGGGCATCGTTTGACTTATCCATATCTTTGTGCCTTGAGTCAGGCCTCGTTTGACTCGCCCATATGTTTGCGCCTCGAGTCAAACCTCGTTTAACTCACCCATATCATTTGCACCTCGAGTTGGGCCTCGTTTGACTCAATCATATCATTTACACCTCAAGTTAGCCCTCGTTTGACTTACCCATATGTTTCCACCTCTAGTTGATCCTCGTTTCGCTCATCCATATCATTTGTGCCACAACTCAGGCCTCATTTGACTCAATCATACGATTTGTGCCTCAGTCAGGCCTCTTTTGACTCAACTATTTTAGTTGTGCCCCGAGTCAGGCCTTGTTTGACTCACCCATATCATTTGCACCTTGAGTCGGGCCTCGTTAGACTCACCCTTATCATTTGCACCTCGAGTTAGGCCTCGTTTCTTAACCATATCATTTTCACCTCGAGTTGGGCCTCGTTTGACTCACCCATATGTTTGCCCCACAAGTCGGGCCTTGTTTGACTCACACATATTATTTGTGCCTCGAGTTGGGCTTCATTTGAGTCAACCATATCATTTACACCCCGAGTCGGGCCTCGTTTGACTCAACCATATCATTTGTGCCTTGAGTTAGGCCTCGCTTGACTCACCGATATCATTTGCGCCTTGAGTCGGGCTTCATTGGACTCAACCATATAATTTGTGTCTTGAGTCGGGCCTCATTTGACTCACCCATATGTTTGCACCTCGAGTCAGGCCTCATTTGACTCACCTATTTGTTTGTGCCTCGAGTCAGGCCTTGTTTGGCATAACCATATCATTTGTGCCTCGAGTCAGGCCTCGTTTGACTTAACTATATCATTTGTGCATCGAGTCAGGCCCTGGTTAGCTCAACTATATCATTTGCGCCTCGAGTCGGGCCTCATTTGACTCAATCATATCACTTGCACCTCAAGTCGGGCCTTCTTTGACTCACCATATGTTTGTGCCTCGAGTCGCGCCTTGTTTGCCTCACCCATATGTTTGTACCTCGAGTCAGGCCACGTTTGACTCACCCATATCATTTGTGCCTCGAGTCAGGCCTCGTTTGACTCAACCATATCATTTGCGCCTCGAGTCAGGCCTCTCTTGACTAAACCATATCATTTGCACCTCGAGTCGAGCCTCGTTGGACTCCCCCATATCATTTGCGCCTTGAGTCTAGCCTTGTTTGACTAACCCATATAATTTGTGCATCGAGGTGAGCATCGTTTGACTTATCCATATCTTTGTGCCTTGAGACAGGCGTCGTTTGACTCGCCCATATGTTTGCGCCTCGAGTCAAACCTCGTTTGACTCACCCATATCGTTTGCACCTCGAGTTGGGCCTCGTTTGACTCAATCATATCATTTACACCTCAAGTTAGCCCTCGTTTGACTTACCCATATGTTTCCAACTCCAGTTGATCCTCATTTCGCTCACCCATATCATTTGTGCCACAACTCAGGCCTTATTTGACTCAACCATACCATTTGTACCTCAATCGGGCCTCTTTTGACTCAACTATTTCAGTTGTGCCCCGAGTCAGGCCTTGTTTGACACACCCATATCATTTGCACCTCGAGTCGGGCGTCGTTAGACTCACCCTTATCATTTGCACCTCGAGTCGGGCCTCGTTTGACTTAACCATATCATTTGCACCTCGAGTTGGGCCTCGTTTGACTCACCCATATGTTTACCCCTCGAGCCGGGCCTTGTTTGACTCACACATATTATTTGCACCTCGAGTTGGGCTTCGTTTGAGTCAACCATATCATTTACACCCCGAGTCGGGCCTCGTTTGACTCAACCATATCATTTGTGCCTTGAGTCAGGCCTCGCTTGACTCACCGATATCATTTGCGCCTCGAGTCGGGCCTCATTGGAATCAACCATATAATTTGTGTCTTGAGTCGGGCCTCGTTTGACTCACCCATATGTTTACACCTCGAGTCAAGCTTCATTTGACTCACATAATTGTTTGTGCCTCGAGTCAGGCCTTGTTTGGCATAACCATATCATTTGTGCCTTGAGTTAGGCTTCGTTTGACTTAACTATATCATTTGCGCCTCGAGTCAGGCCTGGCTAGCTCAACTATATCACTTGTGCCTCGAGTCGGGTCTCATTTGACTCAATCATATCACTTGCACCTCGAGCCGGGCCTTGTTTGACTCACCATATGTTTGTGCCTCGAGTCGCGCCTTGTTTGCCTCACCCATATGTTTGTACCTCGAGTCGGGCCTCGTTTGACTCACCCATATCATTTGTGCCTCGAGTCAGGCCTCGTTTGACTCAACCATATCATTTGCACCTCTAGTCAGGCCTCTCTTGACTAAACCATATCATTTGCACCTCGAGTCGAGCCTCGTTGGACTCCCCCATATTATTTGCGCCTCGAGTCTAGCCTTGTTTGACTAACCCATATAATTTGTGCATCGAGGTGGGCATCGTTTGACTTATCCGTATCTTTGTGCCTTGAGTTAGGCCTCGTTTCGCTCGCCCATATGTTTGCGCCTTGAGTCGAACCTCGTTTGACTCACCCATATCATTTGCACCTCGAGTTGGGCCTCGTTTGACTCAATCATATCATTTACACCTCAAGTTAGCCCTCATTTGACTTACCCATATGTTTCCAACTCTAGTTGATCCTCGTTTCGCTCACCCATATCATTTGTGCCACAACTCAGGCCTCATTTGACTCAACCATACCATTTGTGCCTCAGTCGGGCCTCTTTTGACTCAACTATTTCAGTTGTGCCCCGAGTCAGGCCTTGTTTGACTCACCCATATCATTTGCACCTCGAGTCAGGCCTCGTTAAACTCACCCTTATCATTTGAATCTCGAGTCGGGCCTCGTTTGACTTAACCATATCATTTGCACCTCGAGTTGGGCCTCGTTTGACTCACCCATATGTTTGCCCCACGAGTCGGGCCTTGTTTGACTCACATATTATTTGCGCCTCGAGTTGGGCTTCGTTTGAGTCAACCATAAAATTTACACCCCGAGTCGGGCCTCGTTTAACTCAACCATATCATTCGTGCCGTGAGTCAGGCCTCCTTGACTCACCGATATCATTTGCGCCTCTAGTCGGGCCTCATTGGACTCAACCATATAATTTGTATCTTGAGTCGGGCCTCGTTTGACTCACCCATATGTTTGCACCTCGAGTTAGGCCTCATTTGACTCACCTATTTGTTTGTGCCTCGAGTCAGGCCTTGTTTGGCATAACCATATCATTTGTGCCTCAAGTCAGGCCTCGTTTGACTTAACTATATCATTTGCGCCTCGAGTCAGGCCCTGGTTAGCTCAACTATATCATTTGCGCCTCGAGTTGGGCCTCATTTGACTCAATCATATCACTTGCACCTCGAGTTGGGCCTTGTTTGACTCACCATATGTTTGCGCCTCAAGTCGTGCCTTGTTTACCTCACCCATATGTTTGTACCTCGAGTCGGGCCTCGTTTGACTCACCATATCATTTGTGCCTCGAGTCAGGCCTCGATTGACTCAACCATATCATTTGCGCCTTGAGTCTAGCCTTGTTTGACTAACCGTATAATTTGTGCGTCAAGGTGGGCATCGTTTGACTTATCCATATCTTTGTGCCTTGAGTCAGGCCTCGTTTGACTCGCCCATATGTTTGTGCCTCGAGTCGAACCTCGTTTGACTCACCCATATCATTTGCATCTCGAGTTGGGCCTCGTTTAACTCAATCATATCATTTACACCTCAAGTTAGCCCTCGTTTGACTTACCCATATGTTTCCACCTCCAGTTGATCCTCGTTTCGCTCACCCATATCATTTGTGCCATAAGTCAAGCCTCATTTGACTGAACCATACCATTTGTGCCTCAGTCGGGCCTCTTTTGAATTAACTATTTCAGTTGTGCCCTGAGTCAGGCCTTATTTGACTCACTCATATCATTTGCACCTCGAGTCGGGCCTCGTTAGACTCAACCTTATCATTTACACCTCGAGTCGGGCCTCGTTTGACTTAACCATACCATTTGCACCTCGAGTTGGGCCTCGTTTGACTCACCCATATGTTTGCCCCTCGAGTCGGGCCTTGTTTGACTCACACATATTATTTGCACCTCGAGTTGGGCTTCGTTTGAGTCAACCATATCATTTACACCCTGAGTCGGGCCTTGTTTGACTCAACCATATCATTTGTGCCTTGAGTCAAGCCTCGCTTGACTCACCGATATCATTTGCGCCTCGAGTTGGGCCTCATTGGACTCAACCATATAATTTGTGTCTTGAGTTAGGCCTCGTTTGACTCACCCATATGTTTGCACCTCGAGTCAGGCCTCATTTGACTCACTTATTTGTTTGTGCCTCTAGTCAGGCCTTGTTTGGCATAACCATATCATTTGTGCCTCGAGTCAAGCCTCGTTTGACTTAACTATATCATTTGCGCCTCGACTCAGGCCCTGGTTAGCTCAACTATATGATTTGCACCTCGAGTCGGGCCTCATTTGACTCAATCATATCACTTGCACCTCAAGTCGGGCCTTCTTTGACTCACCATATGTTTGTGCCTCGAGTCGTGCCTCGTTTGACTCACCCATATCATTTGTGCCTCGAGTCAGGCCTCGTTTGACTCAACATATCATTTGCGCCTCAAGTCGGGCCTCTCTTGACTAAACCACATCATTTGCACCTCTAGTTGAGCCTCGTTTGACTCACCTATATCTATTATGCCTTGAGTCAGCCCTCGTTTGACTCACCAATATAATTTGTGCCTTGAGGCAAGCATCATTTGACTTACCCATATGTTTGCACCTCGAGTCAGGCCTTATTTGACTCGCCCACATCATTTGTGCCTCGAGTGAGGCCTAGTTTGACTCACCCATATGTTTGCGCCTCGAGTCAAGCCTCGTTTAACTCACAGATATCATTTATACCTCAAGTCAGGCCTTGTTTAACTCAACTATATCATTTGCGCCTCGAGTCAGGCCTCGTTTGACTCAACCATATCATTTGCGCCTCGAGTCAGGCCTCATTTGACTCACAGATACCATTTGTGCCTCGAGTTAGGTCTCATTTGACTCAACCATATCATTTGTGCCTCGAGACAGGCCTCGTTTGACTCAACCATATCATTTGCGCCTCGAGTCAGGCCTCATTTGACTCAACCATATCATTTGCGCCTCGAGTCAAGCCTTGTTTGGCTCACCCATATGTTTGAGCCTCAAGCCGGGCCTTATTTGACTCACCCATAAGTTTGTGCTTTGAGTCAGTCCTTGTTTCACTCACCCTTATCATTTGCACCTCGAGTCAAGCCGCGTTTGACTCATCCATATCATTTGTGCCTCGAGTTGGGCCTCGTTTGACTCACCGATACCATTTGTGCATCGAGTTGGGCCGCGTTTGACTCAACCATATGATTTGCACCTCGAGTCACGCCCCGTTTGACTCAACCATATCATTTACGACTTGAGTCAGGCCTTGTTTGACTTAACCATATCATTTGCGCCTCGAGTTAAGCTTCGTTTGACTCAACCATATCATTTATGCCTCATGTTGGGCCTTGTTTGACTCAACCATATCATTTCTGCCTCGAGTCATGCTCGTTTGACTCAACCATATCATTTGCACCTCGAGTCGGGCCTCATTTGACTCACCAATACCATTTATGCCTTGAGTTGGGCCTCGTTTGACTCAACCATATCATTTGTGCCTCAAGTCGGGTCTTGTTTGACTCAACCATATCATTTGTGCCTCGAGTCTAACCTCATTTGACTCAACCATATCATTTGCGCCTCGAGTCGGGCCTTATTTGACTCACCGATACCATTTGTGCCTCGAGTCAGGCCTCATTTGACTCAACCATATCATTTATGCCTCATGTCGGGCCTTGTTTGACTCAACCATATCATTTCTGCCTCGAGTCATGCTCGTTTGACTCAACCATATCATTTGCACCTCGAGTCGGGCCTCATTTGACTCACCGATACCATTTGTGCCTCGAGTCAGGCCTCGTTTGACTCAACCATATCATTTGTGCCTCAAGTCAGGCCTCATTTGACTTAACCATATCATTTGTGCCTCAATTAGGGCCACGTTTGACTCAACCATATCATTTGTGCCTCGAGTTGGGACTCGTTTGACGTAACCATATCATTTGTGCCTCGGATCATGCCTCGTCTAACTTAACCCTATCATTTGCGTCTTAAGTCAGGCCTTGTTTGACTAATCCATATCATTTGCACCTCGAGTCGGGTCGTGTTTGACTCAACCATATCATTTACGCCTTGAGTCAGGCCCCGTTTGACTCAACCAATTCATTTGTGCCTCGTGTTGGCCCTCATATGACTCAACCATATCATTTTTGCCTCGAGTCATCCCTCGTTTGACTCAACCATATCATTTGCGCCTCGAGTTGGGACTTGTTTGACTCATTGATACCATTTGTGCCTCGAGTCGGGCCTCGTTTGACGCAATCATATCATTTGTGCCTCGGGTCATGCCTCGTTTAACTCAAACATATCATTTGTGTCTTAAGTTGGGCCTCCTTTGACTAAACCATATCATTTATGTCTCGAGTCCGGCCTTGTTTGACTCAACCATATCATTTGTGCCTCGAGTCGGGCCTCGTTTGACTCACCGATACCATTTGTGCCTTGAGTTGGGCCTCGTTTGACTCAACCATATCATTTGTGCCTCGGCTCATGCCTCGTTTAACTTAACCCTATCATTTGTGTCTTAAGTCAGGCCTCGTTTGACTAAACCATATCTTCTGCGCCTCGAGTTGAGCCGTGTTTGACTCAACCATATCATTTGCGCCTCGAGTCAGGCCCTGTTTGACTCAACCAAATCATTTGTGCCTCATGTTGACCCTCGTATGACTCAACCATATCATTTTTGCCTTGAGTCATCCCTCGTTTGACTCAACCATATCATTTACGCCTTGAGTTGGGCCTTGTTTGACTCACCGATACCATTTGTGCTTCGAGTCAGGCCTCGTTTGACTCAACTATATCATTTATGTCTCGAGTCAGGTCTTGTTTGACTCAACCATACATTTGCGCCTCGAGTCGGGCCTTATTTGTCTCAACCATATCATTTGCGCCTCGAGTCGGGCCTCGTTTGACGTAATCATATCTTTTTTGCCTTGGGTCATGCATCGTTTAACTCAACCATATCATTTGTGTCTTAAGTCGGGCCATGTTTGACTAAACCATATCATTTACGCCTCGAGTTAGGCCTTGTTTGACTCAACCATATCATTTGCGCCTCGAGTTGGGCCTCGTTTAACTCACCGATACCATTTGTGCCTCGAGTTGGGCCTCGTTTAACTCAACCATATCATTTGTGCCTCGAGCCAAGCCTCGTTTGACTCAACCATATCATATGCGTGTCAAGTCAGGCCTTGTTTGACTCACCCATATGTTTGAACCTCGAGTTGGGCCTTATTTGACTCACCATAAGTTTGCGCCTCGAGTCGGTGTTCGTTTGACTCACCCTTATCATTTGCGCCTTGAGTCAACCCTCGTTTGTCCCACACATGTGTTTGCGCCTCGAGTTAGGCCTTGTTTAACTCACCCATATCATTTGTACCTCAAGTCGGGTCTTGTTTGGCTCACCCATATTATTTGTGCCTCGAGTTGGGCCTTGTTTGACTCAACCATATCATTTGTGCCTCGAGTCAGGCCTCGTTAGACTCAACCATATCATTTGTGCCTCTAGTCAGGCCACCTTTGACTCAGCCATATCATATGCATGTCGAGTCAGGCCTTGTTTGACTCACCCATATGTTTGAACCTCTTGTCGGGCCTTAATTCACTCACCCATAAGTTTGTGCCTCGAGTCAGTTTTCGTTTGACTCACCCTTATCATTTGCACCTTGAGTCAAGCCACGTTTGACTCACCCATGTGTTTACACCTCGAGTCAGGCTAGTTTGACTCACCCATATCATTTGCACCTCGAGTCGGGCCAAGTTTGACTCAACCATATCATTTACGCCTTGAGTCGGGCATCGTTTGACTCACCGATACTATTTGTGCCTCGAGTTGAGCCTCGTTTGACTCAACCATATCATTTACACCTCGAGTCGAGCCTTATTTACTCTCCCATATGTTTGCGCATCTAGTCGGGCCTCGTTTGACTCAACCATATTGTTTGTGCCTCGAGTCATGCCTCGTTTGACTCAACCATATCATTTGTGCCTCGAGTCAGGCCTTATTTGACCTAACCATATCATTTGCGCCTCGAGTCGGGCCTCATTTGACTCACCGATACCATTTGTGCCTCGATTTAGGCTTCGTTTGACTCAACCATATCATTTGTGCCTCGAGTCAGTTCTCGTTTGACTCAACCATATCATTTGCGCCTCGAGTTGGGCCTCATTTGACTCAACCATATTAATTGCGCCTCGAGTCGGGCCTTATTTGACTCACCCATATGTTTGAGCCCGAGTCGGGCCTTATTTGACTCACCCATATGTTTGCGCCTCGAGTCGGTCTTCGTTTGACTCATCCTTATCATTTGTGCCTCGAGTCAACCCTCGTTTGTCCCACACATGTGTTTGCGCCTCGGGTTAGGCCTTGTTTAACTCACCCATATCATTTAGACCTCGAGTCGGGCCATGTTTGGCTCACCCATATCATTTGCATCGCGAGTCGGGCCTTGTTTGACTCACCCATTTATTTGTGCCTCGAGTCGGCCCTCGTTTGACTCACCCATGTCATTTGCACCTCGAGTTAAGCCTCGTTTGACTCACCCATGTGTTTGTGCCTCGAGTTAGGCCTTCTTTGACTCACCCATATCATTTGCGCCTTGAGTCGGGCCTCGTTTGACTCACCGATACCATTTGTGCATCGAGTTGGGCCTCGTTTGACTCAACCATATGATTTGTGCCTCAAGTTAGGCCCCGTTTGACTCAACCATATCATTTGTGCCTTGAGTCAGGCCTCGTTTGACTCAACCATGTCATTTGTGCCTCGAGTCAGGCCTCGTTTGGCTGAACCATATTATTTATGCCTCGAGTTGGGCCTCGTTTGACTCAACCATATTAATTGTGCCTCGAGTCGGGCCTTGTTTGACTCACCCATATGTTTGAGCCTGACTCGGGCCTTATTTGACTCACCCATATGTTTGCTCCTCAAGTCGGTCTTCGTTTGACTCACCCTTATCATTTGCGCCTCGAGTCAACCCTCGTTTGTCCCACACATGTGTTTGCGCCTCGGGTTAGGCCCTGTTTAACTCACCCATATCATTTGGGCCTCGATTCGGGCCATGTTTGGCTCACCCATATCATTTGCATCGCGAGTCGGGCCTTGTTTGACTCACCCATTTATTTGCGCCTTGAGTCGGCCTCATTTGACTCACCCATGTGTTTGTGCCTCGAGTTAGGCCTTCTTTGACTCACCTATATCATTTGCGCCTTGAGTCGGGCCTTGTTTGACTCACCGATACCATTTGTGCATCGAGTTGGGCCTCGTTTGACTCAACCATATGATTTGTGCCTCAAGTTAGGCCCCGTTTGACTCAACCATATCATTTGTGCCTTGAGTCAGGCCTCGTTTGACTCAACCATGTTATTTGTGCCTCGAGTCAGGCCTCGTTTGGCTGAACCATATTATTTATGCCTCGAGTCAGGCTTTGTTTGACTCACCCATTTATTTGTGCCTCGAGTTGGGCCTCATTTGACTCACCCATGCCATTTGCACCTTGAGTTAGGCCTCGTTTGACTCACCCATGTGTTTGTGCCTCGAGTTAGGCCTTGTTTGACTTACCCATATCATTTGCGCCTCGAGTCGGGCCTCGTTTGACTCATCGATACCATTTTTGCATCGAGTTGGGCCACGTTTGACTCAACCATATGAATTGTGCCTCGAGTCAGGCCCCGTTTGACTCAACTATATCATTTGCGCCTCAAGTCGGGCCTCGTTTGACTCAGCCATATCATTTGTCCCTCGAGTCAGGCCTCATTTGGCTCAACCATATCACTTGTGCCTAGAGTCAGGCCTCGTTTGACTCAACCATATCATTTGCACCTCGAGTTAGGCCTTGTTTGACTCAACCATAACATTTGCGCCTCGTGTTATGCCTCGTTTGACTCAACCATATCATTTCTGCCTTGAGTCATCCCTTGTTTGACTCAACCATATCATTTGCGCCTCAAGTCTGGCATCATTTGACTTAACCTTATCTTTTGCGCTTCGAGTCGAGCCTCGTGTGACTCACTGATACTATTTGTGCCTCGAGTTAGGCCTCGTTTGACTCAACCATATCATTTGTGCCTCGAGTCGGGCCTTGTTTGACTTACCCATATCATTTGTGCCTCGAGTCGGGCCTCGTTTGACTCAACCATATCATTTTTGTCTTGGGTTGGGCCTTGTTTGACTTAGCCATATCATTTGTGCCTCGACTCAGGCCTCGTTTGACTCAACCATATCATTTGTGTCTCGAGTTAGATCTCATTTGACTCGACCATACATTTACTTCTCGAGTCAGGCCTTGTTTGTCTCAACCATATCATTTGCGGCTCGAGTCGGGCTTTGTTTTACTCAACCATATCATTTGCGTCTCGAGTCAGGCCTCATTTAACTCACCAATACCATTTATGCCTCGAGTTGGGCCTCGTTTGACTCAATCATATAATTTGTGCCACGAGTCAGGTCTTGTTTGACTCAACCATATCATTTGTGCCTCGAGTTAGGCCTCATTTGACTCATCAATACCATTTGTGCATCGAGTTAGGCCTTGTTTGACTCAACCATATGATTTGTGCCTCGAGTCAGGCCCCGTTTGACTCAACCATATAATTTGCGCCTCGAGTCGGGTGTCGTTTGACTTAACATATCATTTGCGCCTCGAGTCGAGCCTCGTGTGACTCACTGATACTATTTGTGCCTCGAGTTAGGCCTCGTTTGACTCAACCAAATCATTTGTGCCTCGAGTCGGGCCTTGTTTGACTCAACCATATCATTTGTGCCTCGAGTCAGGCCTCGTTTGACTCAACCATACATTAGCGCCTCGAGTCGGGCCTTGTTTGTCTCAACCATATCATTTGCGCCTCGAGTCGGGCCCTGTTTGACTCAACCGTATCATTTACGCCTCGAGTCGGGCCTCGTTGGACTCACCAATACAAATTGTGCCTCGAGTTGGGCCTCGTTTGACTTAACCATATCATTTGCGCCTAGAGTCGGGCCTCGCTTGACTCAACCATATCATTTGCACCTCGAGTCAGGCCTCGTTTGACTCAACCATATCATTTGCGCCTTGAGTCGAGCCTCGTTTGACTCACTGATACCATTTGTGCCTCGAGTTGGACCTCGTTTGACTCAAGCATATCATTTGGGCCTCGAGTCAGGCCTCATTTGACTCAACCAAACATTTGCGCCTCGAGTCGGGCCTTGTTTGACTCAACCATATCATTGTTGCCTCGAGTCATCCCTTGTTGAACCCAACCATATCATTTGCACCTCGAGTCAGGCCTCGTTTGACTTAACCATATCATTTGCGCCTCGAGTCGGGCCTCGTGTCACTCACTGATACTATTTGTTCCTCGAGTTGGGCCTCGTTTGACTCAACCACATCATTTGTGCCTCAAGTCGGGCCTTGTTTGACTCAGCCACATCACTTACGCATCGAGTCGGGCCTCGTTTGACTCAACCATACATTTGTGCCTCAAGTCGGGCCTTGTTTGTCTCAACCATATCATTTGTGCCTCGAGTCGGGCCTCGTTTGACTCACCAATACCATTTGTGCCTCAAGTTGGGCCTCGTTTGACTCAATCATATCATTTGTGCCTCGAGTCAGGCCTTGTTTGACTCAACCATATCATTTGCGCCTCGAGTCGGGCCTCGTTTAACCCACAGACAACATTTATGCCTCGAGTTAGGCCTCGTTTAACTCAACCATATCATTTGTGCCTCGAGACAGGCCTCGTTTGACTCAACCATATCATTTGCACCTTGAGTTGGGCCTCGTTTGACTCAACCATATCATTTTTGCCTCGAGTCAAATCTTGTTTGACTCACCCATTTGTTTGAGCCTCGAGTCAGTCTTCGTTTGACTCACCCTTATCATTTGCACCTCGAGTCAAGCTGCATTTGACTCACCAATGTGTTTACGCCTCGAGTCTGGCCTAGTTTGACTCACCCATATCATTTGCACCTCAAATCGGGCCAAGTTTGACTCAACCATATCATTTACGCCATGAGTCGGGCCTCGTTTGACTCACCGATACCATTTGTGCCTTGAGTTGAGCATCGTTTGACTCAACCATATCATTTGTGCCTCAAGTCAAGACTCGTTTGACACAACCATATCATTTGCGCCTCGAGCTAGGCCTCGTTTGACTTAGCCATATCATTTGCGCCTCGAGTCGAGCCGTATTTTACTCTCCCATATGTTTGCGCATCGAACCGGGCATTGTTTGACTGAGCCATATCGTTTGTGCCTCGAGTCATGCCTCGTTTGACTCAACCATATCATTTGTACCTCAAGTCAGGCCTCGCTTGACTCAATCATATCATTTGCGCCTCGAGTCAGGCCTCGTTTTACTCACCGATACCATTTGTGCCTCGAGTTAGGCCTCGTTTGACTCAACCATATCATTTGTGCCTCGAGTTAGGCCTCGTTTCACTCAACCATATGATTTGCGCTTCGAGTCAAGCCCCGTTTGACTCAACCATATCATTTGTGCCTCGAGTCAGGCCTCGTTTGGCTCAACCATATCACTTGCGCCTTGAGTCAAGCCTCATTTGACTCAACCATATCATTCGTGCCTCGAGTCAGGCCTCGTTTGGCTCAACCATATCACTTGCGCCTCGAGTCAGTCCTCATTTGACTCAACCATATCATTTGCACCTTGAGTCAGGCCTTATTTGACTCAACCATATCATTTGCACCTCGAGTCAGGCCTCATTTGGCTCAACCATATCACTTGTGCCACGAGTCAGGCCTCGTTTGACTCAAGCATATCATTTGTGCCTCGAGTCAGGCCTCGTTTGGTCAACCATATCACTTGCGCCTCGAGTCGGGCCTCGTTTGACTCAACCATACCATTTGCACCTCGAGTTAGGCCTTATTTGACTCAACCATATCATTTGTACCTCAAGTTGGGCCTCGCTTGACTCAACCATATCATTTGCGCCTCGAGTCAGGCCTCGGTTTACTCACCGATACCATTTGTGCCTCGTGTTAGGCCTCGTTTGACTCAACCATATCATTTGTGCCTCGAGTTAGGCCTCGTTTCACTCAACCATATGATTTGCGCTTTGAGTCAAGCCCCATTTGACTCAACCATATTATTTGTGCCTCGAGTCAGACCTCGTTTGACTCAACCATATCATTTGCACCTCGAGTTAGGCCTTATTTGACTCAACCATATCATTTGTGCCTCGAGTCAGGGCTCGTTTGGCTCAACCATATCACTTGCGCCTCGAGTCAGGCCTCGTTTGACTCAACCATATCATTTGCACCTCGAGTCAAGCCTCGTTTGGCTCAACCATATCACTTGCGCCTCAAGTCGGGCCTCGTTTGACTCAACCATATCATTTGCACCTCGAGTTAGGCCTTATTTGACACAACCATATCATTTGTGCCTCGAATCAGGCCTTGGTTGGCTCAACCACATCACTTGCGCCTCGAGTCAGGCCTCGTTTGACTCAACCATACCATTTGTGCCTCGAGTCAGGCCTCGTTTGGCTCAGCCATATCATTCGTGCCTCAAGTCAGGCCTCGTTTGGCTCAACCATATCACTTGCGCCTTGAGGCGGGCCTCGTTTGACTCAACCATATCATTTGCACCTTGAGTCAGGCCTTATTTGACTCAACCATATCATTTGTGCCTCGAGTCAGGCCTCATTTGGCTCAACCATATCACTTGCGCCTCGAGTCAGGCCTCGTTTGACTCAACCATATCATTTGTGCCTCGAGTCAGGCCTCGTTTGGCTCAACCATATCACTTGCGCCTCGAGTCGGGCCTCGTTTGACTCAACCATATCATTTGCACCTCGAGTTAGGCCTTATTTGACTCAACCATATCATTTGTGCCTCGAATCAGGCCTTGGTTGGCTCAACCACATCACTTGCGCCTCGAGTCAGGCCTCGTTTCACTCAACCATATCATTTGTGCCTCGAGTCAGGCCTCGTTTGGCTCAGCCATATCATTTGTGCCTCGAGTCGAGCCTCGTTTGGCTTAACCAGATCACTTGTGCCTCGAGTCGGGCCTTATTTGACTCAACCATATCAGTTGTACATCGAGTTAGGCCTTGTTTGACTCAACCATATCATTTGCGCCTTGTGTTAGGCCTCGTTTGACTCAACCATATCATTTGCCCCTCGAGTCGGGCCTTATTTGACTCAGCCATATCATTTGCGCCTCGAGACGAGCCCTATTTTACTCTCTCATATGTTTGCGCATCGAACCGGGCCTTGTTTGACAGAGCGATATCGTTTGTGCCTCGAGTCATGCCTCATTTGACTCAACCATATCATTTGCACCTCGAGTCGGGCCTCCTTTGACTCAACCATATCATTTGCGCCTCGAGTTAGGCCTCATTTTACTCACCGATACTATTTGTGCCTCGAGTTAGGCCTTGTTTGACTCAATCATATCATTTGTGCCTCGAGTTGGGCCTCGTTTCACTCAACCAAATGATTTGCGCTTCAAGTCAAGCCCCGTTTGACTCAACCATATCATTTGCCCCTCGAGTCAGGCCTCGTTTGACTCAACCATATCATTTGCACCTCGAGTTAGGCCTTGTTTGACTCAACCATATCATTTGTGCCTTGAGTCAGGCCTCGTTTGGCTCAGCCATATCATTTGTGCCTCGAGTCGGGCCTCGTTTGGCTCAACCATATCACTTGTGCCTCGAGTCGGGCCTTGTTTGACTCAACCATGTCATTTGTACCTCGAGTTAGGCCTTGTTTGACTCAACCATATCATTTGTGCCTCGTGTTAGGCCTCGTTTGACTCAACCATATCATTTGCCCCTCGAGTCGGGCCTCATTTAACTGAACCATATCAATTGCGGCTCGAGTCGGGCCTCGTTTGACTTAACCATATCATTTCCGCCTAAAGTAGGGCGTCGTGTGACTCACAGATACTATTTGTGCCTCGAGTTAGGCCTCGTTTGACTCAACCATCTCATTTGTGCCTCGAGTCTGGCCTGGTTTGACTCAGCCATATCATTTACGCTTCGAGTCGGGCCTCGTTTGACTCAACCATATCATTTGAGCCTCGAGTTAGGCCTCGTTTGACTCAACCATACATTTGCGCCTCGATTCGGGCCTGGTTTGTCTCAACCATATCATTTGCACCTCGAGTTGAGCCTTGTTTGACTCAACCATATCATTTACGCCTTTAGTTGGGCCTCGTTTGAGTCACCAATACCAATTGTGCCTCGAGTTGGGCCTCGTTTGACTCAACCATATCATTTACGCCATGAGTTGGGCCTCGTTTGACTCAACCATATCATTTGCGCCTCGAGTCGGGCCTCGTTTGACTCAACCATATCATTTGAACCTCGAGTCAGGCCTCGTTTGACTCAACCATATCATTTGTGCCTCGAGTCAGGCCTCGTTTGACTCACGGATACCATTTGTGCCTCGAGTGGGACCTCGTTTGACTCAACCATATAATTTGGGCCGCGAGTCAGGCCTCGTTTGACTCAACCAAACATTTGAGCCTCGAGTTGGGCCTCGTTTGACTCAACCATATCATTTTTGCCTCGAGTCATCCCTTGTTTGACTCAACCATATCATTTGCGCCTTGAGTTGGGCCTCGTTTGACTTAACCATATAATTTGTGCCTCGAGTTAGGCCTCGTGTTACTCACCGATACTATTTGTTCCTCGAGTTGGGCCTCGTTTGACTCAACCACATCACTTGTGGCTCAAGTCAGGCCTTGTTTGACTCAGCCATACATTTGCGCCTCGAGTCGGGCCTTGTTTGTCTCAACCATATCATTTATGCCTCGAGTCGGGCCTCATGTGACTCAACAATACCATTTGTGCTTCGAGTTGGGACTCGTTTGACTCAATCATATCATTTGTGCCTCGAGTCAGGCCTTGTTTGACTCAACCACATCATTTACGCCTCGGGTCGGGCATCGTTTAACCCACAGATAACATTTATGCCTCGAGTTAGGCCTCGTTTGACTCAACCATATCATTTGTGCCTCAAGATAAGCCTCGTTTGACTTAA
This sequence comes from Dicorynia guianensis, assembly GCA_037013595.1. Lineage (NCBI taxonomy): Eukaryota > Viridiplantae > Streptophyta > Magnoliopsida > Fabales > Fabaceae > Dicorynia > Dicorynia guianensis. The sequence continues at coordinate 12,229,995 of JASUAB010000015.1, forward strand.
CCATATCATTTGCACCTTGAGTCGGGCCTCGTTTGACTCAACCATATCATTTGCGCCTCAAGTCAAACCTTGTTTGACTCACCCATATGTTTGAACCTCGAGTCAATCTTCGTTTGACTCACCCTTATCATTTGCACCTCGAGTCAAGCTGCATTTGACCCACCAATGTGTTTATGCCTCGAGTCTGGCCTAGTTTGACTCACCCATATCATTTGCGCCTCAAATCGGGCCAAGTTTGACTCAACCATATCATTTACGCCATGAGTCGGGCCTCGTTTGACTCACCGATACCATTTGTGCCTCGAGTTGAGCCTCGTTTCACTCAACCATATCACTTGTGCCTCAAGTCAAGCCTCGTTTGACTCAGCCATATCATTTGCGCCTCGAGTCGGGCCCTATTTTACTCTCCCATATGTTTGCGCATCGAACTGGGCCTTGTTTGCCTGAGCCATATTATTTGTGCCTCGGGTCATGCATCGTTTGACTCAACCATATCATTTGCAACTCGAGTCGGGCCTCATTTGACTTAACCATATCATTTGTGCCTCGAGTCAGGCCTCGTTTTACTCACCGATACCATTTGTGCCTCGAGTTAGGCCTCGTTTGACTCAACCATATCATTTGTGCCTCGAGTTAGGCCTCGTTTGACTCAACCATATGATTTGCGCTTCGAGTCAGGCCCCGTTTGACTCAACCATATCATTTGCGCCTCGAGTTAGGCCTCATTTGACTCAACCATATCATTTGCGCCTCGAGTCAGGCCTCATTTGACTCAACCATATCATTTGAGCCTCGAGTCAGGCCTTGTTTGGCTTCACCATATCACTTGCGCCTCGAGTCGGGCCTTGTTTGACTCAACCATATCATTTGTACCTCGAGTTAGGCCTTGTTTGACTCAACCATATCATTTGCACCTCGTGTTAGGCCTCATTTGACTCAACCATATCATTTCTGCCTCGAGTCATCCCTTGTTTGACTCAACCATATCATTTGCGCCTCGAGTTGGGCCTCGTTTGACTTAACCATATCATTTGCGCCTCGAGTCGGGCCTCGTGTGACTCACTAATACTATTTGTGCCTCGAGTTAGGCCTCGTTTGACTCAACCATATCATTTGTGCCTCGAGTCGGGCCTTGTTTGACTCAGCCATATCATTTACACCTCGAGTCGGGCCTCGTTTGACTCAACCATATCATTTGTGCCTCGAGTCAAGCCTCGTTTGACTCAACCATACATTTGCACCTTGAGTTGCGCTTGGTTTGTCTCAACCATATCATTTGCGCCTCGAGTCGGGCCTTGTTTGACTAAACCATATCATTTATGCCTTGAGTCGGGCCTCGTTTGACTCACCAATACCAATTGCGCCTCGAGTTGGGCCTCGTTTGACTCAACCATATCATTTGCGCCACAAGTCGGGCCTCGTTTGACTCAACCATATCATTTGCGCCTTGAGTCGAGCCTCGTTTGACTCACTGATACCATTTGTACCTCGAGTTGGACCTCGTTTGACTCAACCATATCATTTGGGCCTCAAGTCAGGCCTCGTTTGACTCAACCAAATATTTGTGCCTCGAGTCAGGCCTCGTTTGACTCAACCATATCTTTTTTACCTCGAGTCATCCTTTGTTTGACTCAACCTTATCATTTGCGCCTCGAGTCAGGCCTCGTTTGACTTAACCATATTATTTGCGCCTCGAGTCAGGCCTCGTGTGACTCACCGATACTATTTGTTCCTCGAGTTGGGCCTCGTTTGACTCAACCATATCATTTGTGTCTCAAGTCGGGCCTTGTTTGACTCAGCCATATCACTTGCGCATCGAGTCAGGCCTCGTTTGACCCAACCAAACATTTGCGCCTCGAGTCGGGCCTTGTTTGTGTCAACCATATCATTTGTGCCTCGAGTCGGGCCTCATTTGACTAAACTTTATCATTTGCGTCTCGAGTCAGGCCTAGTTCGACTCAACCATATCATTTGTGCCTCGAGTCGGGCCTCATTTGACTCACTAATACCATTTGTGCCTCGAGTTGGGCCTCGTTTGACTCAATCATATCTTTTGTGCCTCAAGTCAGGCCTTGTTTGACTCAACCATATCATTTGCGCCTCGAGTCGGGCCTCGTTTATCCCACAGATAACATTTATGCCTTGAGTTAGGTCTCGTTTGACTCAACCATATCATTTGCGCCATGAGTCAAACCTTGTTTGCCTCACCCATATGTTTGAGCCTCGAGTCAGTCTTTGTTTGACTCACCCTTATCATTTGCACCTCGAGTCAAGTTGCATTTGACTCACCAATGTGTTTACGCCTCGAGTCTGGCCTAGTTTGACTCGCCCATATCATTTGCGCCTCAAATCGGGCCAAGTTTGACTCAACCATATTATTTACGCCAGGAGTCAGGCCTTATTTGACTCAACCATATCATTTGCGCCTTGAGCCAGGCCTCATTTGGCTTAACCATATCACTTGTGCCTCGAGTCAGGCCTCGTTTGACTCAACCATATCATTTGTGCCTCGAGTCAGGCCTTGTTTGGCTCAACCATATCACTTGCGCCTCGAGTCGGGCCTCGTTTGACTCAACCATATCATTTGCACCTCGAGTTAGGCCTTATTTGACTCAAGCATATCATTTGTGCCTCGAATCAAGCCTTGGTTGGCTCAACCACATCGCTTGCGCCTCGAGTCAGGCCTCGTTTGACTCAACCATATCATTTGTGCCTTGAGTCAGGCCTTGTTTGGCTCAGCCATATCATTTGTGCCTCGAGTCGGGCCTCGTTTGGCTCAACCATATCACTTGTACCTCGAGTCAGGCCTTATTTGACTCAACCATATCAGTTGTACATCGAGTTAGGCCTTGTTTGACTCAACCATATCATTTGCGCCTCATGTTAGGCCTCGTTTGACTCAACCATATCAATTACCCCTCGAGTCGGGCCTCGTTTGACTCAGCCATATCATTTGCGCCTCGAGTCGAGCCCTATTTTACTCTCCCATATGTTTACGCATCGAACTGGGCCTTGTTTGACTGAGCCATATCATTTGTGCCTTGAGTCATGCCTCATTTGACTCAACCATATCATTTGCACCTCGAGTCAGGCCTTATTTGATTCAACCATATCATTTGCGCCTCGAGTCAGGCCTCATTTTACTCACCGATACCATTTGTGCCTCGAGTTAGGCCTCGTTTGACTCAACCATATCATTTGTGCCTCGAGTTAGGCCTCGTTTCACTCAACCATATCATTTGTGCCTCGAGTCGGGCCTTGTTTGACTCAGCCATATCATTTACGCCTCAAGTCAGGCCTCGTTTGACTCAACCATATCATTTGTGCCTCGAGTCAGCCCTCGTTTGACTCAACCATACATTTGCGCCTCGAGTCGGGCCTTGTTTGACTCAACCATATAATTTGCGCCTCGAGTCGGGCCTTGTTTGACTCAATCATATCATTTGCGCCTCGAGTCGGGCTTCGTTTGACTCACTAATACCAATTGCGCCTCGAGTTGGGCCTCGTTGGACTCAACCATATCATTTGCACCATGAGTCGGGCCTCGTTTGACTTAACCATATCATTTGTGCCTCGAGTCGGGCCTCGTTTGACTCAACCAATCATTTGCACCTCGAGTCAGGCCTCGTTTGACTCAACCAAATCATTTGTGCCTCGAGTGGAGCCTCGTTTGACTCACTGATACCATTTGTGCCTCGAGTTGGACCTCGTTTGACTCAACCATATCATTTGGGCCTCGAGTCAAGCCTCGTTTGACTCAACCATATAATTTGTGCCTCCAGTTGGGCCTTGTTTGACTCACCCATATCATTTGTGCCTCGTGTTAGGCCTCGTTTGACTCAACCATATCATTTTTGCCTCGAGTCATCCCTTGTTTGACTCAACCATATCATTTGCACCTCGAGTCGGGCCTCGTTTGACTTAACCATATCATTTGCGCCTCGAGTTGGGCCTCGTGTGACTCACTGATACTATTTGTGCCTCGAGTTGGGCCTCGTTTGACACAACCATATCATTTGTGCCTCGAGTCGGGTCTTGTTTGGCTCAACCATATCATTTGCACCTCGAGTTAGGCCTTGTTTGACTCAACCATATCATTTGTACCTCATGTTAGGCCTCGTTTGACACAACCATATCATTTCTGCCTCGAGTCATCCCTTGTTTGACTCAACCATATCATTTGCGCCTCGAGTCAGGCCTCTGTGACTCACTAATACTATTTGTGCCTCGAGTTGGGCCTCGTTTAACTTAACCATATCATTTGTGCCTCAAGTTAGGCCTCGTTTGACTCAACCATACATTTGCGCCTCGAGTCAGGCCTTGTTTGTCTCAACCATATCATTTGCACCTCAAGTTGGGCCTCATTTGATGCAGCCATATCATTTGTGCCTCGAGTTGGGTGTCATTTGACTCAATCATATCATTTGTGCCTCGAGTCAGGCCTTGTTTGACTCAACCATATAATTTGCACCTCGAGTCAGGCCTTGTTTGACTCGACCATATCATTTGCGCCTCGAGTCGGGCCTCGTTTAACCCACAGATAACATTTATGCCTTGAGTTAGGCCTCGTTTGACTCAACCATATGATTTGTGCCTCGAGACAGGCCTCGTTTGACTCAACCATATCATTTGCACCTTGAGTCAAGCCTCATTTGACTCAACCATATCATTTACGCCTTGAGTCGGGCCTCGTTTAACTCACAGATACCATTTGTGTCTAGAGTTAGGCCTCGTTTGACTCAACCATATAATTTGTGCCTCAAGACAGGCCTCGTTTGACTCAACCATATCATTTGCACCTCGAGTCGGGCCTCGTTTGACTCAACCATATCATTTGTGCCTCGACTCAGGCCTTGTTTGACTCACCCATAAGTTTGAGCCTCGAGTTAGTCTTTGTTTGACTCACCCTTATCATTTGCACCTCGGGTCTAGCCGCATTTGACTCACCCATGTGTTTATGCCTCGAGCCCGGCCTAATCCATATCATTTGCGCCTCAAATCGGGCCAAGTTTGACTCAACCATATCATTTACGCCATGAGTCGGGCCTCGTTTGACTCATTGATACCATTTGTGCCTCGAGTTGAGCCTCGTTTGACTAAACCATATCATTTGTGCCTCAAGTTAGGCCTCGTTTGACTCAACCATCTCATTTGCGCCTCGAGTCGGGCCTCGTTTGACTCAGCCATATCATTTGCACCTCGAGTCGAGCCCTATTTTACTCTCCCATATGTTTGTGCATCGAGTTGGGCCCTATTTGAGTCAACCATATCATTTGTGCCTCGAGTCATGCTTCATTTGACTCAACCATATCATTGGCGCCTCGAGTCAGGCCTCATTTGACTTAACCATATCATTTGCGCCTCGAGTCGGGCCTCATTTTACTCACTGATACCATTTGTGCCTCGAGTTAGGCCTCGTTTGACTCAACCATATCATTTGTGCCTCGAGTCAGGCCTCGTGCACTCAACCATATCATTTGCGCCTCGAGTTGGTCCTCATTTGACTCAACCATATCAATTGCGGCTTGAGTCGGGCCTTGTTTGACTCACCCAAATGTTTGAGCCTCGAGTCGGGCCTTATTTGACTCACCCATATCATTTGCACCTCGAGTCAGGCCTCATTTGTCTCACTGACACCATTTGTGCATTGAGTTAGGCCTCATTTGACTCAACCATATGATTTGCGCCTCGAGTCAGGCCCCGTTCGACTCAACCATATCATTTGCGCTTCGAGACAGTCCTTGTTTGACTCAACCATATCATTTGTGCCTCAAGTCAGGCCTCGTTTGGCTCAACCATATCACTTGCGCCTCGAGTCGGGCTTTGTTTGACTCATCCATATCATTTGCACCTCGAGTTAGGCCTTGTTTGACTCAACCATATCATTTGCACCTCATGTTAGGCCTCGTTTGACACAACCATATCATTTTTGCCTCGAGTCATCCCTTGTTTGACTTAACCATATCATTTACGCCATGAGTCGGGCCTCGTTTGACTCATCGATACCATTTGTGCCTCGAGTTGAGCCTCGTTTGACTAAACCATATCATTGATGCCTCAAGTTAGGCCTCGTTTGACTCAACCATCTCATTTGCGCCTCGAGTCGGGCCTTGTTTGACTTAGCCATATCATTTGCGCCTCGAGTCGAGCCCTATTTTACTCTCCCATATGTTTGTGCATCGAGTCGGGCCCTATTTGACTTAACCATATCATTTGTGCCTCGAGTCATGCCTCGTTTGACTCAACCATATTATTGGCGCCTCGAGTCAGACCTCATTTGACCCAACCATATCATTTGCACCTCGAGTCGGGCCTCGTTTTACTCACTGATACCATTTGTGCCTCGAGTTAGGCCTCGTTAGACTCAACCATATAATTTGTGCCTCGAGTCAGGCCTTGTGGACTCAACCATATCATTTATGCCTCGAGTTGGTCCTCATTTGACTCAACCATATCAATTGCGGCTTAAGTCGGGCCTTGTTTGACTCACCCAAATGTTTGAGCCTCGAGTCGGGCCTTATTTGACTCACCCATATCATTTGCACCTCGAGTCAGGCCTCATTTGACTCACTGACACCATTTGTGCATCGAGTTAGGCCTCATTCGACTCAACCATATGATTTGCGCCTCGAGTCAGGCCCCGTTTGACTCAACCATATGATTTGCGCTTCGAGACAGTCCTTGTTTGACTCAACGATATCATTTGTGCCTCAAGTCAGGCCTCGTTTGGCTCAACCATATCACTTGCGCCTCGAGTCGGGCCTTGTTTGACTCATCCATATCATTTGCACCTCGAGTTAGGCCTTGTTTGACTCAACCATATCATTTGCACCTCGTGTTAGGCCTCGTTTGACACAACCATATCATTTCTTCCTCGAGTCATCCCTAGTTTTACTCAACCATATCATTTGCGCCTCGAGTCGAGCCTCGTATGACTCACTGATTCTATTTGTGCCTCGAGTTAGGCCTCGTTTAACTCAACCATATCATTTGTGCCTCGAGTTAGGCCTCGTTTGACTCAACCAAACATTTGTGCCTCGAGTCAGGCCTTGTTTGTCTCAACCATATCATTTGCGCCTCAAGTCGGGCCTCATTTGACACAACCATATCATTTGTGCCTCGAGTTGGGTGTCGTTTGACTCAATCATATCATTTGTGCCTCGAGTCAGGCCTTGTTTGACTCAACCATATAATTTGCACCTCGAGTCAGGCCTTGTTTGACTCAACCATATCATTTGTGCCTCGAGTTGGGCCTCGTTTAACCCACAGATAACATTTATGCCTCGAGTTAGCCCTCGTTTGACTCAACCATATGATTTGTGCCTCGAGACAAGCCTCATTTGACTCAACCATATCATTTGCACCTGGAGTCAAGCCTCATTTGACTCAACCATATCATTTATGCCTCGAGTCGGGTCTCATTTAACTCACAGATACCATTTGTGTCTAGAGTTAGGCCTCGTTTGACTCAACCATATAATTTATGCCTCAAGACAGGCCTCGTTTGACTCAACCATATCATTTGCACCTCGAGTCGGGCCTCGTTTGACTCAACCATATCATTTGCGCCTCGACTCAGGCCTTGTTTGACTCACCCATAAATTTGAGCCTCGAGTCAGTCTTTGTTTCACTCACCCTTATCATTTGCACCTCGAGTCAAGCCGCATTTGACTCACCCATGTGTTTACGCCTCGAGTCCGGCCTAATTTGACTCACCCATATCATTTGCGCCTCAAATCGGGCCAGGTTTGACTCAACCATATCATTTACGCCATGAGTTGGGCCTCGTTTGACTCATCGATACCATTGGTGCCTCGAGTTGAGCCTCGTTTGACTAAACCATATCAATTGTGCCTCAAGTTAGGCCTCGTTTGACTCAACCATCTCATTTGCGCCTTGAGTCGGGCCTTGTTTGACTCAGCCATATCATTTGCGCCTCGAGTCGAGCCCTATTTGACTCTCCCATATGTTTGTGCATCGAGTCGGGCCCTATTTGACTCAACCATATCATTTGTGCCTCAAGTCATGCCTCGTTTGACTCAACCATATCATTAGCGCCTCGAGTCAGGACTCATTTGACTCAACCATATCATTTGCCCCTCGAGTCGGGCCTCGTTTTACTCATCGATACCATTTTTGCCTCGAGTTAGGCCTCGTTTGACTCAACCATATCATTTGTGCCTCGAGTCAGGCCTCGTGGACTCAACCATATCATTTGCGCCTCGAGTTGGTCCTCGTTTGACTCAACCATATCAATTGCGGCTCGAGTCGGGCCTTGTTTGACTCACCCAAATGTTTGAGCCTCGAGTCGGGCCTTATTTGACTCACCCATACACTTGTGCCTCGAGTCAGTCTTCGTTTGACTCACACTAATCATTTACGCCTCTAGTTAACCCTTGTTTGACCAACACATGTGTTTGCGCCAAGAGTTAGGCGTTCTTCAACTCACCCATATCATTTATGCCTCGAGTCCGGCCTTGTTTGGCTCACCCATATCATTTGTGCCTCGAGTCGGGCCTCGTTTCACTCACCCATGTCAATTGCACCTAGAGTTAGGCCTCGTTTGACTCACCCATGTTTTTGCACCTCGAGTCAGGGCTTGTTTGACTCACGCATATCATTTTTGCCTCGAGTCAGAACTCGTTTGACTCACCGATACCATTTGTGCATCAAGTTAGGCCTCGTTTGACTCAACCATATGATTTGTGCCTCGAGTCAGGCCCCGTTTGACTCAACCATATCATTTGTGCCACGAGTCAGGCCTCGTTTGACTCAACCATATCATTTGTGCCTCGAGATAGGTCTCGTTTGGCCCAACCATATCATTTGGGCCTCGAGTTGGGCCTCGTTTGACTCAACCATGTCATTTCTGCCTCGAGTCATGCCTAGTTTGAGTCAACCATATCATTTGCGGCTCGAGTCGGGCCTCGTTTGACTCACCGATACCATTTGTGCCTCGAGTTGAGCCTCGTTTGACTCAACCATATCATTTGTGCCTCAAGTCAGCCTCATTTGACTCAACCATCTCATTTGCGCCTCGACTCGGGCCTCGATTGACTCAGCCATATCATTTGCACCTCGAGTCAGGCCCTATTTTACTCTCCTAAATGTTTGCACATCGAATTGGGCCTTGTTTGACTCAACCATATCATTTGTGCCTCGAGTCATGCCTCGTTTCACTCAACCATATCATTTGCACCTCGAGTCGGGCCTCGTTTGATTCAACCATATCATTTGCACCTCGAGTCGGGCCTCGTTTTACTCACCGATACCATTTCTGCCTCGATTTAGGCCTCGTTTGACTCAACCATATCATTTGTGCCTCGAGTCAGGCCTCGTGGACTCAACCATATCATTTGTGCCTTGAATTGGTCCTCGTTTGACTCAACCATATCAATTGCGGCTCGAGTCGGCCCTTGTTTGACTCACCCATATGTTTGATCCTCGAGTCGGGCCTAATTTGACTCACCCATATGCTTGCGCCTCGAGTTAGTCTTCGTTTGACTCACACTTATCATTTACACCTCGAGTCAACCCTCGTTTGACCCACACATGTGTTTGCGCCTCTAGTTAGGCCTTGTTCAACTCACCCATATCATTTATGCCTCGAGTCCGGCCTTGTTTGGCTCTCCCATATCATTTGTGCCTCGAGTCAGGCCTCGTTTCACTCACCCATGTCATTTGCACCTAGAGTTAGGCCTCGTTTGACTCACCCACGTGTTTGCACCTCGATTCAGGCCTTGTTTGACTCAACCACATCATTTGCGCCTCGAGTCGGGCCTCGTTTGACTCACCAATACCATTTATGCCTTGAGTAAGGACTTATTTGACTCAACCATATCATTTGTGCTTCGAGTCAGGCCTCGTTTGACTTAACCATACCATTTGTGCCTCGAGTCAGGCCTCGTTTGGCTCAACCATATAATTGACACCTTGAATCAGGCCTTGTTTGACTCATGCATTTATTTGTACCTCGAGTCGGGCCTCGTTTGACTCACCCATGTCAATTACGCCTCGAGTGAGGCCTCGTTTGACTCACCCATGTGTTTGTGCCTTGAGTCAGGCCTCGTTTGACTCAACCATACATTTGTGCCTCGAGTCGAGCCTTGTTTGTCTCAACCATATCATTTGCGCCCCGAGTCGGGCCTCGTTTGACGCAACCATATCATTTGTTCCACGGGTCATGCCTCGTTTAACTCAACCATATCATTTGCATCTTAAGTCGGGCCTCGTTTGACTAAACCTTATCATTTGTGCCTCGAGTCAGGCATTGTTTGACTCAACCATATCATTTGTGCCTCGAGTCGGGCCTTGTTTGACTCACCAATACGATTTGTGCCTCAAGTTGGGCCTCGTTTGACTCAATCATATCATTTGTGCCTCGAGTTAGGCCTTGTTTGACTCAACCATATCATTTGCATCTCGAGTTAGACCTTGTTTGACTTAACCATATCATTTGCGCCACGAGTCAAGCCTCGTTTAACCCACAGATAAGATTTATACCTCGAGTTAGGCCTCGTTTGAGTCAACCATATCATCTTTGCCTTGACACAGGCCTCGTTTGACTCAACCATATCATTTTCACCTCGAGTCAAGCCTTGTTTGACTCAACGATATCATTTTTGCCTCGAGTCAGGCCTCGTTTAACTCACAGATACCATTTGTGCCTCGAGTTAGGCCTCGTTTAACTTAACCATATAATTTGTGCCTCGAGACAGGCCTCGTTTGACACAACCATATCATTTGCATCTCGAGTCACACCTCGTTTGACTCAACCATATCATTTGCGCCTCGAGTCAGTCTTCGTTTAACTCACCCAAAGTTTGTGCCTCGAGTCAGTCTTCGTTTAACTCACCCTTATCATTTGCACCTCGAGTCAAGCCGCATTTGCCTCAACCATGTGTTTGCGCCTCGAGTTCGGCCTCGTTTGACTCACCCATATAATTTGTGCCTCAAATCGGGCCAAGTTTGACTCAACCATATCATTTACGCCATGAGTCGGGCCTTGTTTGACTCACCGATACCATTTGTGCCTCGAGTTTAGCCTTGTTTGACTCAACCATATCATTTGTGCCTTAAGTCAAGCCTTATTTGACTCAACCATATCATTTGCGCCTTAAGTTGGGCCTCGTTTGACTCAGCCATATCATTTGCGCCTCAAGTTGAGCCTTGTTTGACTCACCCATATGTTTGAGCCTCGAGTCGGGCCTTGTTTGACTCAACCATATCATTTGCGCCTCGAGTCATCCCTCGTTTGACTCAACCATATCATTTGCACCTCGAGTCGGGCCTCGTTTTACTCACCGATACCATTTGTGCCTCGAGTTAGGCCTCGTTTAACTCAACCATATCATTTGTGCCTCGAGTCAGGCCTCGTGGACTCAACCATATCATTTGCGCCTCGAGTTGGTCCTCGTTTGACTCAACCATATCAATTGCAGCTCTAGTCAGCCCTTGTTTGACTCACCCATATGTTTGATCCTTGAGTCGGGCCTAATTTGACTCACCCATATGCTTGCGCCTCAGTTAGTCTTCGTTTGACTCACACTTATCATTTACTCCTCGAGTCAACCATCGTTTGACCCACACATGTGTTTGCGCCTCGAGTTAGGCCTTGTTCAACTCACCCATATCATTTATGCCTTGAGTCCGGCCTTGTTTGGCTCAACCATATCATTTGTGCCTCGAGTCAAGCCTCGTTTCACCCACCCTTGTCATTTACACCTAGAGTTAGGCCTCGTTTGACTCACCCATGTGTTTGCACCTCGATTCAGGCCTTGTTTGACTCACCCATATCATTTGCGCCTCGAGTCAGGCCTCGTTTGACTCCCGATACCATTTGTGCATCGAGTTAGGCCTCGTTTGACTCAACCATATGATTTACGCCTCAAGTCAGGCCCCGTTTGACTCAACCATATCATTTGTACCTCGAGTCAGGCCTCGTTTGGCCCAACCATATCATTTGTGGCTCGAGTCGGGCCTCATTTGACTCAACCATATCATTTGTACCTGGAGATAGGCTTTGTTTGACTCATCCATATCACTTGCACCTCGTGCCGGGCCTCGTTTGACTCAACCATATCATTTTTGCCTCGAGTCATTCCTAGTTTGTGTGAACCATATCATTTGTGCCTCGAGTTGGGCCTCGTTTGACTCAGCCATATCATTTGCGCCTCGAGTCAGGCCTCGTTTGACTCAACCATATCATTTGCGCCTTGAGTCGAGCCTCGTTTGACTCACTGATACCATTTGTGCCTCAAGTTGGCCTTGTTTGACTCAACCATATCATTTGGGCCTCGAGTCAGGCCTCGTTTGACTCAACCAAATATTTGCGCCTCAAGTTGGGCCTTGTTTGTCTTAACCATATCATTTTGCCTTAGTCGGGCCTCGTTTTATGCGACCATATCATATGGGCATCGGGTCATGCCTCGCTTAACTCAACCATATCATCTGCATCTCGTGTCGGGCCTCGTTTGACTAAACCATATCATTTGTGCCTTGAGGCATGCCTCATTTGACTCAACGATATCATTTGTACCTCAAGCCGTGCCTTGTTTGACTCACCGATACCATTTGTGCCTCGAGTCAGGCCTCGTTTGACTCAAACATATCATTTGCACCTCGAGTCAGGCCTCGTTTGAGTCAACCATATCATTTGCGCCTCGAGTTGGTCCTCGTTTGACTCATAGATACCATTTGTGCCTTGAGTTAGGCTTGGTTTGACTCACCCATATCATTTATGCCTTGAGATAGGCCTTGTTTGGCTCAACCATATCATTTGTGCCTTGAGTCAGTCCTCGTTTCACTTACCCATGTGATTTGCGCCTTGAGTTAGGCCTCGTTTGACTAAACCATGTGTTTGCGCCTCGAGTCAAACCTTGTTTGGCTCATCGATATCATTTGCGCCTCGAGTCAGGCCTTGTTTGACTCATTGATACCATTTGTACATCGAGTTGGGCCTCATTTGATTCAACCATATGAATTGTGCCTCGAGTCAGGCCCCGTTTGACTCAACCATATTATTTGCGCCTCGAGTCTGGCCTCGTTTGACTCCATCATATCATTTGTGCCTCGAGTCAAGCCTAGTTTGACTCAACCATATCATTTGCGCCTCGAGTTAGGCTTCATTTGACTCAACCATATCATTTGCGCCTCGTTGCGGGCCCCGTTTGACTCAACCATATCATTTGTGCCTCGAGTTGGGCCTCATTTGACTCAACCGTATCATTTGCGCCTCGAGTCGGTCCTTGTTTGCCTCACCGATACTATTTGTGCCTCGAGTTAGGCCTCGTTTGACTCAACCATGTCATTTGCGCCTCGAGTTAGGCCTCATTTGACTCACCCATGTGTTTGCGCCTCGAGTCATGCCTTCTTTGACTCACCCATATCATTTGCGCCTCAAGTCGGGCATCGTTTGACTAACCGATACCATTTGTGCATCGAGTAGGGCCTCGTTTGACTCAACCATATGATTTGTGCCTCGAGTCAGGCCCCGTTTGACTCAACCATATCATTTGCTCCTCGAGTCAGGCCTCGTTTGGCTCAACCATATCATTTTCCCCTCGAGTCAGGCCTTGTTTGACTAACCCATATCATTTGTGCATTGAGTCAAGCCTCGTTTGACTCAACCATATCATTTGTGCCTCGAGTCAGGCCTTGTTTGGCTCAACCATATCATTTGCGCCTCGAGTCGGGCCTCGTGTGACTCATCAATACCATTTGTGCCTCGAGTTAGGCCTCGTTTGACTTAACTATATCAATTGTGCCTCGAGTCGAGCCTTGTTTGACTCAGCCATATCATTTGCGCCTCGAGTCGTGCCCCGTTTGACTCAACCATATCATTTGTGCCTCGAGTCAGGCCTCGTTTGACTCAACCATACATTTGCACCTCAAGTTGGGCCTTGATTGTCTCAACCATGTCAGTTGCGCCTTGAGTCGGGCCTCGTTTGATGCAACCATATTATTTGTGCCTCGAGTCATGCCTCGTTTAACTCAACCATATCATTTGCGTCTTCAGTCAGACCTCGTGTGGCTAAACCTTATCATTTGCGCCTCGAGTCGGGCCTTGTTTGACTCAACCATATCATTTGCGCCTCGAGTCGGGTCTCGTTTGACTCACCAATACCATTTGTGCCTCGAGTTGGGCCTCGTTTGACTCAATCATATCATTTGTGCCTCAAGTCAGGCCTTGTTTAACTCAACCATATCATTTGCACCTCGAGTCAGGCCTTGTTTGACTCAACCATATCATTTGCGCCACGAGTCGGGCCTCGTTTAACCCACAGATAACATTTATGCCTTGAGTTAGGCCTTGTTTGAGTCAACCATATCATTTGTACCTCGAGATAGGCCTCGTTTCACTGAACCATATGATGTACACCTCGAGTCAAGCCTCGTTTGACTCAACCATATCATTTGTGCCTCGAGTCAGGCCTCGTTTAACTCACAGATACCATTTGTGCCTCGAGTTAGGCCTCGTTTGACTCAACCATATAATTTGTGCCTTGAGACAGGCCTCGTTTGACACAACCATATCATTTGCATCTCGAGTCACGCCTCGTTTGACTCAACCATATCATTTGCGCCTCGAGTCAGGCCTTGTTTGACTCACCCATATGTTTGAGCCTCAAGTTTGTCTTCGTTTGACTCACCCTTATCATTTGCACCTCGAGTCAAGCAGCGTTTGACTCACCCATGTGTTTACGCCTCAAGTTTGGCCTAGTTTGACTCACCCATATAATTTGCGCCTCAAATCGGGCCAAGTTTGACTAACCATATCATTTATGCCATGAGTTGGGCCTCGTTTGACTCACCGATACCATTTGTGCCTCAAGTTTAGCCTTGTTTGACTCAACCATATCATTTGTGCCTCAAGTCAGGCCTCATTTGACTCAACCATATCATTTGTGCCTCGTTTGACTCAGCCATATCATTTGCGCCTCGAGTCGGGCCTTGTTTGACTCACCCATATGCTTGAGCCTCAAGTCGGGCCTCGTTTGACTTAACCATATCATTTGCACCTCAAGTCCGGCCTCGTTTTACTCACCGATACCATTTGTGCCTTGAGTTAGGCCTTGTTTAACTCAACCATATCATTTGTGCCTCGAGTCAGGCCTCGTGGACTCAACCATATCATTTGCACCTCAAGTTGGTCCTCGTTTGACTCAACCATATCAATTGCTACTTGAGTAGGGCCTTGTTTGACTCACCCATATGTTTGATCCTCGAGTCAGGCCTTATTTGACTTACCCATGTGTTTGCGCCTCGGGTTAGGCCTTGTTCAACTCACCCATATCATTTATGCCTGGAGTCCAGCCTTGTTTGGCTCACCCATATCATTTGTTCCTCGAGTCCGGCCTCATTTCACTCACCCATGTCATTTGCACCTAGAGTTAGGCCTCGTTTGACTCACCCATGTGTTTGCACCTCAATTCAACCATATCATTTGCGCTTCAAGTTGGGCCTCGTTTGACTCACCAATACCATTTGTGCCTCAAGTGGGGCCTTGTTTAACTCAATCATATCATTTGTGCCTCGAATCAGGCCTTGTTTGACTTAACCTTATCATTTGCACCTTGACTCAGTCCTCGTTTAACTCAACCATATCATTTGGGCCACGATGCAGGCCTTGTTTCACTCACAGATACCATTTGTGCCTCGAGTTATGCCTTGTTTGACCCAACCATATCATTTGTGCCTCGAGACAGGCCTCATTTGACTCAACCATATCATTTGCATCTCGAGTCAGGCCTCGTTTGACTCAACCATATCATTTGCGCCTTGAGTCAGGCCCTGTTTGACTCACCCATAAGTTTGAGCCTCGAGTCAGACTTCGTTTGACTCAACCTTATCAATCGCACCTCGAGTCAAGCCGCGTTTGACTCACCCATATGTTTAAAACTTGAGTCCGGCCTAGTTTGACTTAACCATATCATTTACGCCATGAGGCGGGCCTTGTTTGACTCACCGACACCATTTGTGCCTCGAGTTGAGCCTCGTTTGACTCAACCATATCATTTGTGCCACAAGTTAGGCTCGTTTGACTCAACCATATCATTTCCGCTTTGAGTCACGCCTCGTTTGACTCAGCCATATCGTTTGCGCCTCGACTCAGCCCTTATTTTACTCTCCCACATGTTTGTGCATCGAGTCGGCCCTCGTTTAACTCAACCATATCGTTTGTGCCTCGAGTCATGCCTCATTTGACTCAACCATATCATTTGCGCCTCGAGTCGGTCCTCGTTTGACTCAACCATATCATTTGCGCCTCGAGTCGGGCCTCGTTTGACTCACCGATACCATTTGTGCCATGAGTGAGGCCTCATTTGACTCAACCATATCATTTGTGCCTCGAGTCAAGCCTCGTTAGGCTCAGCCATATCATTTATGCCTTGAGTCAGGCCTTGTTTGACTCATGCATTTATTTGTGCCACGAGTCAGGCCTCATTTGACTCACCCATGTCAATTGCACCTCGAGTGAGGCCTTGTTTGACTCACCCATGTGTTTGCACCTCGAGTCAGGCCTCGCCTGACTCAACCATACATTTGCACCTCGACTCGAGCCTTGTTTGTCTCAACCATATCATTTGCGCCCCGAGTCCAGCCTCGTTTGACGCAACCATATCATTTGTGCCTCAGGTTAAGCCTCGTTTAACTCAATCATATCATTTGCGTCTTAAGTCGGGCCTCGTTTGACTAAACCTTATAATTTGCGCCTTGAGTCGGGCCTTGTTTCACTCAACCATATCATTTGCGCCTCGAGTCGGGCATCGTTTGACTCACCAATACCATTTGTGCCTCGAGTTAGGCCTCGTTTGACTCAATCAAATCATTTGTGCCTCTAGTTGGGCCTCGTTTGACTCAATCATATCATTTGTGCCTCGAGTCTGGCCTTGTTTGACTCAACCATATCATTTGCACCTCAAGTTAGGCCTTGTTTGACTCAACCATATCATTTGGGCCTCGAGTCGGGCCTCGTTTAACTCACAGATACCATTTGTGCCTCGAGTTAGGCCTCGTTTGACTCAACCATATCATTTGTAGCTTGAGTCAGGCCTCGTTTGACTCAACCATATCATTTGCACTCGAGGTGGGCCTCGTTTAACTCATGATACCATTTGTGCCTCGTATTAGGCCTCATTTGACTCAACCATATCATTTGCGCCTCGAGACAAGCCTCGTTTGACTCAACCATATCATTTGCACCTCGAGTCAAGCCTTGTTTGACTCAACCATATCATTTGGGCCTCGAGTCCGCACATGTGTTTGCGCCTCGAGTTAGGCCTTGTTCAACTCACCCATATCATTTGTGCCTCAAGTCGGGCATTGTTTGGCTCACCCATATCATTTGTGCCTCGTGTCAGGCCTCGTTTGACTCACCCATGTCATTTGCGCCTCAAATCAGGCCTTGTTTGACTCACCCATATCATTTGCGACTCGAGTCAGACCTCATTTGACTCACCGATACCATTTGTGCATCGAGTTGGGCCACGTTTGACTCAACCATATGATTTGTGCCTCGAGTCGGGCCTCGTTTGACTCGCTGATACCATTTGTGCCACGAGTTGGGTCTCATTTGACTCAACCATATCATTTGTGCCTCGAGTCAGGCCTGGTTTGACTCAGCCATATCATTTGCGCCTCGAGTCGGGCCTCGTTTGACTCAGCCATATACTTGCGCCTCGAGTCGGGCCGCGTTTGACTCACCGATACCATTTGTGCCACGAGTTGGGCCTCATTTGACTCAACCATATCATTTGTGCCTCGAGTTGGGCCTCGTTTGACTCAGCCATATCATTTACGCCTCGAGTTGGGCCGCGTTTGACTCACCCTTATGATTTGCACCTCGAGTCGGGCCTCGTTTGACTCACTGATACCATTTGTAAATCGAGTGGGGACTTGTTTGAGTCAACCATATGATTTTAGCTCGAGTCAGGCCCCGTTTGACTCAACCATATCATTTGCACCTCGAGTCAGGCCTCGTTTGGCTTAACCATATCATTTATGCCTCAAGTCGAGCCTCGTTTCTCTCTCCCATGTCATTTGTGCCTCGACTTAGGCCTCATTTGACTTACCCATGTGTTTGCGCCTTGAGTCAGGCCTTGTTTAACTCACTGATATCATTTGTGCCTTGAGTCAGGCCTCCTTTGACTCACCGATACCATTTGTGCATCGAGTTGGGACTCGTTTGAGTCAACATATGAATTGCGCCTCGAGTAAAGCCCCGTTTGAATTAACCATATCATTTGTGCCTTGAGTCAGCCCTCGTTTGACTCCACCAAATCATTTGTGTCTCAGGTTAAGCCTCGTTTGGCTCAACCATATCATTTGCACCTTGAGTTAGGCTTCGTTTGACTTAACCAAATCATTTGTGCCTTGTGTCAGGCCTCATTTGACTCAACCATATCATTTTTGCCTCGGGTCATGCCTCGTTTGACTGAACCATATCATTTGTGCCTCGAGTCGGGTGTCATTTGACTCAGCCATATCATTTGCGCCTCGAGTCAGGCCTCGTTTGACACAACCATATCATTTGTGCGTCGAGTCGGGCCTCGTTTGACTCACTGATACCATTTGTGCCTCGAGTTGGGCCTCGTTTGACTCAACCATATCATTTGTGTCTCGAGTCAGGTCATTTGTGCCTCGAGTCTGGGCTCGTTTGACTCAACCATATCATTTGCGTCTCGAGTCAGGCCTCGTTTGACTCACAGATACCATTTGTGCCTCAAGTTAGGCCCCGTTTGACTCAACCATATCATTTATTCCTAGAGACAGGCCTCGTTTGACTCAACCATATCATTTGCACCTCGAGTCAGACCTTGTTTGACTCAACCATATCATTTGCTCCTCGAGTCAGGCCTTGTTTTACTCACCCATATGTTTGAGCCTCGAGTCGGGCCTGATTTGACTCACCCATAAGTTTGTGCCTTGAGTCGGTGTTCGTTTGACTCAACCTTATCATTTGCGCCTCGAGTCAGGCCTTGTTTAACTCACTGATATCATTTGTGCCTTGAGTCAGGCCTCCTTTGACTCACCGATACCATTTGTGCATCGAGTTAGGACTCGTTTGACTCAACATATGAATTGCGCCTCGAGTCAAGCCCTGTTTGAATTAACCATATCATTTGCGCCTTGAGTCAGCCCTCGTTCGACTCCACCAAATCATTTGTGTCTCAGGTCAAGCCTCATTTTGCTCAACCATATCATTTGCGCCTTGAGTTAGGCTTTGTTTGACTCAACCAAATCATTTGTGCCTTGTGTCGGGCCTCATTTGACTCAACCATATCATTTTTGCCTCGAGTCATGCCGTGTTTGACTCACCCATATCATTTGTGCCTCGAGTCGGGCCTCGTTTGACTCACCGATACCAATTGTGCATTAAGTTGGGCCTTGTTTGACTCAACCATATGATTTGCGCCTAGACTCTGGCCCTGTTTGACTCAACCATATCATTTTTGCCTCAAGTCAGGCCTCGTTTGACTTAACCATATCATTTGCGCCTCGAGTAAGGCATCGTTTAGCTCAACCATATCATTTGCACCTCGAGTCGGGCCTTGTTTGACTCACTCATTTATTTGTGCCTCAAGTCAGGCCTCGTTTGTCTCACCCATGTCATTTGCGCCTTGAGTTAGGCCTTGTTTCACTCACCCATGTGTTTGCGCCTCGAGTCAGGCCTTGTTTGCCAGGTTTCGCTCACTGATATCATTTGCACCTCAAGTCAGGCCTCCTTTGACTCATCGATACCATTTGTGCATCGAGTTGGGCCTTGTTTGACTCAACCATACGAATTGCGCCTCGGGTCAGGCCCTGTTTGACTCAACCACATCATTTGCGCCTCGAGTCAGGCCTCGTTTGACTCAACCATATCATTTGTGCCTCGAGTCGGGCCTCGTTTGACTCACCGATACCATTTGTGCCATGAGTTGGGCCTCGTTTGACTCAACCATATCATTTGTGCCTCGAGTCAGGCTTCATTTGACTTAGCCATATCATTTGCGCTCAAGTAGGGCCTCGTTTGACTCAACAATACCATTTGTGCCTCGAGTTGGGCCGCATTTGACTCAACCAACTCATTTGTGCCTCGAGTCAGGCCTCGTTTGACTCAGCCATATCATTGGCGCCTTGAGTCAGGCCTCGTTTGATTCAATCATATCATTTGCGCCTTGAGTCAGGCCTCGTTTGACTCGCTGATACTATTTGTGCCTCGAGTTGGGCCTCGTTTGACTCAACCATATCATTTGTGCCTCGAGTCAGGCCTCGTTTGACTCAACCAAACATTTGTGCCTTGAGTCGGGCCTTATTTGTCTCAACTGTGTCTTTTGTGCCTCGAGTCAGGCCTCATTTGATGCAACCATATCATTTGTTTCTTGGGTCATGCCTCGTTTAACTGAACCATATCATTTGCGTCTTGCGCCGGGACTCGTTTGACTAAACCATATCGTTTATGTCTTGAGTCAGGCCTTGTTTGACTCATGCATTTAGTTGTGCCTCGAGTCGGGCCTCGTTTGACTTACCCATGTCAATTGCGCCTCGAGTGAGGCCTTGTTTGACTCACCCATGTTTTTGCACATCGAGTCAGGCCTCGTCTGACTCAACCATACATTTGCGCCTCAAGTCGAGCCTTGCTTGTCTCAACCATATCATTTGCGCCCCAAGTCGGGCCTCGTTTGACGCAACCATATCATTTGTGCCTCAGGTCATGCCTCGTTTAACTCAACCATATCATTTGCGTCTTAAGTCAGGCCTCATTTGACTAAACCTTATCATTTGCGCCTTGAGTCGGGCCTTATTTCACTCAACCATATCATTTGCGCCTCGAGTCGGGCATCGTTTGACTCACCAATACCATTTGTGCCTCGAGTTGGGCCTCGTTTGACTCAATCATATCATTTGTGCCTCGAGTTGGGACTCGTTTGACTCAATCATATGATTTGTGCCTCGAGTCTGGCCTTGTTTGACTCAACCATATAATTTGCACCTCCAGTCAGGCCTCGTTTGACTCAACCATGTCATTTGGGCCTCGAGTCGGGCCTCATTTAACTCACAGAAACCATTTGTGCCTCGAGTTAGGCCTCGTTTGACTCAACCATATCATTTGTGCCTCGAGACTGGACTCGTTTGACTCAACCATATCATTTGCACCTTGAGTCAGGCCTCGTTAGACTCAACCATATCATTTGCGCCTCGAGGCGGGCCTCGTTTAACTCACAGATACCATTTGTGCCTCGAGTTAGGCCTCATTTGACTCAACCATATCATTTGTGTCTCGAGACAGGCCTCGTTTGACTCAACCATATCATTTGCATCTCGAGTCAGGCCTTGTTTGACTCAACTATATCATTTGCGCCTCGAGTCAGGCCTTGTTTAACCCGCACATGTGTTTGCGCCTTGAGTTAGGCCTTCTTCAACTCACCCATATCATTTGTGCCTTGAGTCGGGCATTGTTTGGCTCACCCATATCATTTGTGCCTCGTGTCGGGCGTCGTTTGACTCACCCATGTCATTTGTGCCTCGAGTTAGCCCTCATTTGACTCACCCATGTGTTTGTTCCTCGAATCAGGCCTTGTTTGACTCACCCATATCATTTGCGGCTCGAGTCGGGCCTCATTTGACTCACGGATACCATTTGTGCATCGAGTTGGGCCACGTTTGACACAACCATATGATTTGTGCCTTGAGTCGGGCCTCGTTTGACTCACTGATACCATTTGTGCCACGAGTTGGGTCTCATTTGACTCAACCATATCATTTGTGCCTCGAGTCGGGCCTCGTTTAACTCAATCATATCACTTGCGCCTCGAGTCGGGCCTCGTTTGACTCACCGATACCATTTGTGCCACGAGTTGGGCCTCATTTGACTTAACCATATCATTTGTACCTCGAGTCGGGTCTCGTTGGACTCAGCCATATCATTTGCGCCTCGAGTCGGGCCACATTTGACTCACCCATAACATTTGCACCTTGAGTCGGGCCTCGTTTGACTCACCGATACCATTTGTAAATCGAGTGGGGCATTGTTTGACTCAACCATATGATTTCCGCTCGAGTCAGGCCTCGTTTGACTCAACCATATCATTTGCGCCTCGAGTCAGGCCTCGTTTGGCTCAACCATATCATTTGCGCATCATGTCGGGCCTTGTTTGACTCACCCATTTATTTGTGCCTCGAGTCGAGCCTCGTTTCACTCTCCCATGTCATTTGTGCCTCGACTTAGGCCTCGTTTGACTCGCCCATGTGTTTGTGCCTCGAGTCAAGCCTTGTTTAACTCACTGATATCATTTGTGCCTCGAGTCAGGCCTCCTTTGACTCACCGATACCATTTGTGCATCGAGTTGGGACTCGTTTGACTTAACCATATGAATTGCGCCTCGAGTCAGGCCCCGTTTGAATTAACCATATCATTTGCGCCTTGAGTCAGCCCTTGTTTGACTCCACCATATCATTTGTGCCTCGGGTCAAGCCTCGTTTGGCTCAACCATATCATTTGCGCCTCGAGTTAGGTTTCGTTTGACTCAACCAAATAATTTGTGCCTTGTGTCGGGCCTCGTTTGACTTAACCATATCATTTGCGCCTTAAGTCGGGCCTTGTTTCACTCACCGATACCATTTGTGCCTCGAGTTGGGCCTCGTTTGACTCAACCATATCATTTGTGCCTCGAGTCAGGTGTCGTTTGGCTCAGCCATATCATTTGTGCCTCGAGTCGGGCCTCGTTTGACACAACCATATCATTTGTGCCTCGAGTCGGGCCTCGTTTAACTCACCGATACCATTTATGCCCCGAGTTGGGCCTCGTTTGACTCAACCATATCATTCGTGCCTGAGTCAGGCCTTGTTTGACTTAACCATATCATTTGCGCCTCGAGTCGGGCCTCGTTTGACTCATAGATACCATTTGTGTCTCCAGTTAGGCCCCATTTGACTCAACCATATCATTTGTGCCTCAAGACAGGCCTCGTTTGACTCAACCATATCATTTGCTCCTCGAGTCGGGCCTTGTTTGACTCAACCATATGTTTGAGCCTCGAGTCGGGCCTGATTTGACTCAACCATAAGTTTGTGCCTTGAGTCAGTCTTCGTTTGACTCAACCTTATCATTTGCACCTCAAGTCAAGCCGCGTTTAACTCACCCATATTGTTGCGCCTCGAGTCAGGCCTCGTTCGACTCACCGATACCAGTTGTGCATTGAGTTGGGCCTCGTTTGACTCAACCATATGATTTGCGCCTCAACTCAGGCCCTGTTTGACTGAACCATATCATTTTCGCCTCGAGTCAGGCCTCGTTTGACTCAACCATATCATTTGCGCCTCGAGTAAGGCATCATTTAGCTCAACTATATCATTTGCACCTCGAGTCAGGCCTTGTTTGACTCACTCATTTATTTGTGCCTCAAGTTGGGCCTCGTTTGTCTCACCCATGTCATTGCGCCTTGAGTTAGGCCTTGTTTCACTCCCCCATGTGTTTGCACCTTGAGTCAGTCCTTGTTTGCCAGGTTTGGCTCACCGATATCATTTGCACCTCAAGTCAGGCGTCCTATGACTCACCGATACCATTTGTACATTGAGTTGGGCCTCGTTTGACACAACCATAAGAATTGCGCCTCAGGTCATGCCCTGTTTGACTCAACCACATCATTTGCGCTTCGAGTCAGGCCTCATTTGACTCAATCATATCATTTGTGCCTCGAGTCGGGTCTCGTTGGACTCAGCCATATCACTTGAGCTTCGAGTTGAGCCTCGTTTGACTCAACCATCTCATTTGTGCCTCGAGTTGGACCTCGTTTGACTCATCGATACCATTCATGCCTCGAGTTAGGCCTCATTTGACTCAACCATCTCATTTGTGCCTCGAGTCGGGCCTCGTTTGACTCAGGCATATCATTGGCGCCACGAGTTGGGCCTCGTTTGATTCAACCTAATCATTTGCGCCTCGAGTCAGGCCTCATTTGACTCACTGATACTATTTGTGCCTCGAGTTGGGCCTCGTTTGACTCAACCATATCATTTGTGCCTTGAGTTAGGCCTCGTTTGATTCAACCAAACATTTGCGCCTCGAGTCAGGCCTCATTTGACTTAACCATATCATTTGTGCCTCGAGTTTGGCCTCGTTTGACTCAACCATATCATTTATGCCTCGAGACAGGCCTCGTTTGACTCAACCATATCATTTACGCCTCGAGTCGGGCCTCGTTTGACTCAACCATATCATTTGCGCCTTCGAGTTAGGCTTTGTTTGACTCACCCATATGTTTGAGCCTGGAGTCTAGCCTTATTTGACTCACCCATAAGTTTGCGCCACAAGTCCATCTTTGTCTAACTCACCCTTATCATTTGCACCTCAAGTCAAGCCGCGTTTGACTCACCCATATCATTGCACCTCGAGTCAGGCCTCGTTTGACTCACCGATACTAGTTGTGCATTGAGTTGGGCCTCGTTTGACTCAACCATATGATTTGTGCCTTGACTCAGGCCCCGTTTGACTCATCCATATCATTTTTGCCTCTAGTCATGCCTCGTTTAAGTCAACAATATCATTTGCGCCTCGAGTAAGGCATCGTTTAGCTCAACCATATCATTTGCACCTCGAGTCGGGCCTTGTTTGACTCACTCATTTATTTGTGCCTCAGTGGGGCCTCATTTGTCTCACCCATGTCATTTTCGCCTCGAGTTAGGCCTCGTTTGACTCACCAATATGTTTGCGCACCGAGTCAGGCCTTGTTTGCCATGTTTGACTCACCGATATCATTTGCGCCTCAAGTAAGGGCTCGTTTGACTCATCGATACCATTTGTGCATCGAGTTGGGCCTCGTTTGACTCAACCATTTGAATTGTGCCCCGGGTCAGGCCCCGTTTGACACAACCATATCATTTGCGCCTGGAGTCAGGCCTCGTTTGACTCGACCATATCATTTGTGACTCAAGTTAGGCCTCGTTTGACTCAACCATATCATTTGTGCCTTGTGTCAGGCCTCGTTTGACTTAACCATATCATTTTTGCCTCGAGTCATGCCTCGTTTGACTTAACCATGTCATTTTCGCCTCGAATCAGGACTCGTTTAACTCACCGATACCATTTGTCCCTCGAGTTGGGAGTCGTTTGACATAACCATATCATTTGTGCCTCGAGTCGAGTCTCGTTTGACTCAGCCATATCATTTGAGCCTCGAGTTGGGCCTCATTTGACTTAACCATATCATTTGTGCCTCGAGTCGGGCCTCGTTTGACTTAGCCACATCATTTGCGCCTCGAGTCAGGCCTCGTTTGACTCAGCCATATCATTTGTGCCTCGAGTTGGTCCTCGTTTGACTCAACCATATCATTTGCACTTCGAGTTGGGCCTCGTTTGACTCACCGATACCATTTGTGCCTTGAGTTGGGCCTCGTTTGACTCAACCATACCATTTGTGCCTCGAGTTGGGCCTCATTTGACTCACCCATATCATTTGCGGCTCAAGTCAATCCTCGTTTGACTCACCCATACCATTTATGCCTCGAGCTGGGCCTCGTTTGACTTAACCATATCATTTGTTCCTCGAGTCGGGCCTCGTTTTACTCAGCCATATTATTTGCGCCTCGAGTCGAGCCTCGTTTGATTCAACCATATCATTTGCGCCTCGAGTTAGGCCTCATTTGACTCACTGATACTATTTGTGCCTTGAGTTGGGCCTCGTTTGACTTAACCATATCATTTGTGCCTCGAGTTCGGCCTCGTTTGACTCAATCAAATATTTGCGCATCGAGTTGGGCCTTGTTTGTCTCAACCGTGTCATTTGTGCCTCAAGTCAATCCTCGTTTGATGCAACCATATCATTTGTGCCTTGGGTCATGCCTCGTTTGACTCAACCATATCATTTGTGCCTCGAGTCATGCCTCGTTTGACTCAACCATATCATTTGTGCCTCGAGTCGAGCCTCGATTGACTAACCGATACCATTTGTGCCTCGAGTCGAGCCTCGTTTGACTCAACCATATCATTTGTGCCTCGAGTCAAGCCTTGTTTGACTCAACCATATCATTTGCTCCTCGGGTCAGGCCTTGTTTGACTCAACCATATCATTTGCGCCTCGAGTCAAGCTTTGTTTGACTCACCCATATGTTTGAGCCTGGAGTCAGGCCTTATTTGACTCTCCCATATGTTTGCGCCATGAGTCCATCTTTGTTTGACTCACCCTTATCATTTGCACCTCAAGTCAAGCAGCGTTTGACTCACCCATATCATTTGCACCTCGAGTCGGGACTCGTTTGACTCACCGATACCAGTTGTGCATTGAGTTAGGCCTCGTTTGACTCAACGATATGATTTGCGCCTCGAGTCAGGCCCTGTTTGACTTAACCATATCATTTGCGCCTTGACTAAGGCCTCGTTTAGCTTAACCATATCATTTGCACCTCGAGTCGGGCCTTGTTTGACTCACTCATTTATTTGTGCCTCGAGTCGGGCCTCATTTGACTCACCCATGTCATTTGCGCCTCGAGTTAAGGCTCATTTGACTCACCCTTGTGTTTGCGCCTCGAGTCAGGCCTTGTTTGCCTTGTTTGACTCACCGATATCATTTGCTCCTCAAGTTTGGCCTCGTTTGACTCATCGATACCATTTATGCATTGAGTTGGGCCTTGTTTGACTCAACCATATGAATTGCGCCTTGGGTCAGGCCCCATTTGACTCAACCATATCATTTATGCCTCGAGCTAGGCCTCGTTTGACTCAACCTTATCATTGATGCCTCGAGTCAGGCCTCGTTTGGGTCAACCATATCATTTGCACCTCGAGTCGGGCCTCATTTGAGTCAACCTTATCAGTTGCACCTCGAGTTAGGCCTCGTTTGACTCAACCATATCATTTGCGCCTCGTGTCTAGCCTCATTTGACTTAACCATATCATTTCTGCCTTGAGTCATGCCTTGTTTGACTCAACCATGTCATTTGTGCCTCGAGTCGGGCCTCGTTTGACTCACCGATACCATTTGTACCTCGAGTTGGGCCTCGTTTGACTCAACATATCATTTGTGCCTCGAGTCGGGTCTTGTTTGACTCAGCCATATCATTTGCGCCTAGAGTTGGGCCTCGTTTGACTGAACCATATCATTTGTGCCTCGAGTCAGGCCTCATTTGACTCACCGATACGATTTGTGCCTCGAGTCGGGCCTCGTTTGACTCAACCAAATCATTTATGCCTCAAGTTGGGCCTCGTTTGACACTTGTATCTCGAGTCAGGCCTTATTTGACTCAACCATATCATTTGCGCCTAAATTATGGCCTCGTTTGATGCAACCATATCATTTGTGGCTCGGGTCATGCCCCGTTTAACTCAACCATATCGTTTACGTCTTAAGTCAGGCCTCGTTTGACTAAACCAAATCATTTGCGCCTCGAGGCGGGCCTCGTTTGGCTCACAGATACCATTTGTGCCCGAGTTAGGACTCGTTTCACTTAACCATATCATTTGTGCCTTGAGATAGGCCTCGTTTGACTTAACCATATCATTTGTGCCTCGAGACAGGCCTCATTTGACTCAACTATATCATTTGCACCTCGGGTCATGCCTTGTTTGACTCAACCATATCATTTGCGCATTCGAGTTAGGCTTTGTTTGACTCACCCATATGTTTGAGCCTAGAGTCGGGCCTTATTTGACTCACCCATAAGTTTGCGCCACGAGTCCGTCTTTGTTTGACTCACCCTTATCATTTGCACCTCGAGTCAAGCCGCGTTTGACTCACCCATATCATTTGCACCTCTAGTCGGGCCACATTTGAATCATCGATACTAGTTGTGCATTAAGTTGGGCCTCGTTTGACTCAACCAAATGATTTGCGCCTCGACTCAGGCTCTGTTTGACTCAACCATATCATTTTCGCCTCGAGTCAGGCCTCGTTTCACTCAACCATATCATTTGTGCCTCGAGTCGGGCCTTGTTTGACTCACTCATTTATTTATGCCTCGAGTCAGGCCTCGTTTGTCTCACCCATGTCATTTGCGCCTCGAGTTAGCCCTCGATTGACTCACCCATGTGTTTGTGCCTCGAGTCAGGCCTTGTTTGCCATGTTTGACTCACCGATATCATTTGCGCCTCAAGTCAAGCCTCGTTTGACTCACCGATACCATTTGTGCATCGAGTTAGGCCTTGTTTGACTTAACCATATGAATTACGCCTCGAGCCAGTCCCTGTTTGAGTCAACCATATCATTTGCGCCTCGAGTCAGGCCTTGTTTGACTCAACCATATCATTTGTGCCTCGAGTCGGGCCTCGTTTGACTCATCGATACCATTTGTGTCTCGATTGGGGCCTCGTGTGACTCAACCATATCATTCGTGCCTCGAGTCGGGTCTTGCTTGACTCAACCATATCATTTGCGCCTCGAGTTGGGCCTCGTTTGACTCAACCATATCATTTGTACCTTGAGTTGGGCCTCGTTTGACTCAACGATACCATTTGTCCTCGAGTCGGGCCTCGTTTGACTTAACCATATCATTTGTGCCACGAGTCAGGCCTCATTTGACTTAACCATATCATTTGCGCCTCAATTATGGCCTCGTTTGATGCAACCATATCATTTGTGGCTTAGGTCATGCCCCATTTAACTCAACGATATCGTTTACGTCTTAAGTCGGGCCTCGTTTGACTAAACCATATCATTTGCGCCTCGAGGTGGGCCTCCTTTGGCTCACAGATACCATTTGTGCCTCGAGTTAGGACTCGTTTGACTCAACCATATCATTTGTGCCTCGAGACGGGCCTCGTTTGACTCAACTATATCATTTGTGCCTCGAGACAGGCCTCGTTTGACTCAACTATATCATTTGCGCCGCGGGTCATGCCTCATTTGACTCAACCATATCATTTGCGCGTTCGAGTCAGGCTTTGTTTGACTCACCCATATGTTTGAGCCTAGAGTCGGGCCATAATTGACTCACCCATAAGTTTGCGCCACGAGTCCATCTTTGTTTGACTCACCCTTATCATTTGCACCTCAAGTCAAGCCACGTTTGACTCACCCATATCATTTGCACCTCTAGTCGGGCCACATTTGACTCACCAATACTAGTTGTGCATTGAGTTGGGCCTCGTTTGACTCAACCATAAGATTTGCGCCTCGACTCAAGCCACGTTTGACTTAACCATATCATTTTTGCCTCGAGTTAGGCCTCGTTTGACTCAACCATCATTTACGCCTTGAGTAAGGCATCGTTTAGCTCAACCATATTATTTGTGCCTCGAGTCGGGCCTTGTTTGACTCACTCATTTATTTATGCCTCGATCAGGCCTCATTTATCTCAACCATGTCATTTGCGCCTCGAGTTAGGCCTCGTTTGACTCGCCCATGTGTTTGCGCCTCGAGTCAGGCCTTGTTTGCCATGTTTGACTCACCGATATCATTTGTGCCTCAAGTCAAGCCTCGTTTGACTCACCGATACGATTTGTGCATCGAGTTAGGCCTCGTTTGACTTAACCATATGAATTGCACCTCGAGTCAGTCCCCGTTTGACTCAACCATATAATTTGCGCCTCGAGTCAGGCCTTATTTGACTCAACCATATCATTTGTGCCTCGAGTCAGGCCTCGTTTAGGTTAACCATATCATTTGCGCCTCGATTCGGGCCTCATTTGACTCAACCATATCATTTGTGCCTCGAGTTAAGCCTTGTTTGACTTAACCATATCATTTTGGCCTCGAGTCGGGTCTTGTTTGACTCAGCCATATCATTTGCACCTCGAGTTGGGCCTCATTTGACTCATCCATATCATTTGTGCCTCGAGTCAGGCCTCATTTGACTCAACCATATCATTTGCGCCTCAATTATGGCCTCGTTTGACGCAACCACATCATTTGTGGCTCGTGCCATGCCCTGTTTAACTCAATCATATCGTTTATGTCTTAAGTCTGGCCTCGTTTGACTAAACCATATCATTTGTGCCTCGAGGCGGGCCTTCTTTGGCTCACAGATACCAATTGTGCCACGAGTTAGGACTCGTTTGACTCAACCATATCATTTGTGCCTCGAGACAGGCATCGTTTGACTCAACCATATCATTTTTGCCTCGAGTTTAGCCTCGTTTGACTCAACCATATCATTTGTGCCTCGAGACAGGCCTCGTTTGACTCAACTATATCATTTGCGCCTTGGGTCATGCCTTGTTTGACTCAACCATATCATTTGCGCGTTTGAGTCAGGCTTTGTTTAACTCACCCATATGTTTGAGCCTGAGGTCGGGCCTTATTTGACTCACCCATAAGTTTGCGCCATGAGTCTGTCTTTGTTTGACACACCCTTATCATTTGCAACTCGAGTCAAGCCACGTTTGACTCACCCATATCATTTGCACCTCTAGTCGAAGCACGTTTGACTCACCGATACTAGTTGTGCATTGAGTTGGGCCTCATTTGACTCAACCATATGATTTGCGCCTCGACTCAGGCCCCGTTTGACTCAACCATATCATTTTCACCTCGAGTCAGGCCTCGATTGACTCAACCATATCATTTATGCCTTGAGTAAGGCATCGTTTAGCTCAACCATATCATTTGCACCTCGAGTCGGGCCTTGTTTGACTCACTCATTTATTTGTGCCTTGAGTCGGGCCTCGTTTGACTCTCCCATGTCATTTACGCCTCGAGTTAGGCCTCATTTGACTCACCATTGTGTTTGTGCCTCGAGTCAGGCCTTGTTTGCCTTGTTTGACTCACCGATATCATTTGCTCCTCAAGTTTGGCCTCGTTTGACTAATCGATACCATTTATGCATCGAGTTGGGCCTTGTTTGACTCAACCATATGAATTGCGCTTTGGGTCAGGCCTCGTTTGACTCAACCATATCATTTGTGCCTCGAGCTAGGCCTCGTTTGACTCAACCTTATCATTTATGCCTCGAGTCAGGCCTCGTTTGGGTCAACCATATCATTTGCGCCTCGAGTCGGGCCTCATTTGACTCAACCTTATCAGTTGGACCTCGATTTAGGCCTCATTTTACTCAACCATATCATTTGAGCCTCGTGTCTAGCCTCATTTGACTTAACCATATCATTTATGCCTTGAGTCATGCCTCGTTTGACTCAACCATGTCATTTGCGCCTCGAGTCGGGCCTCGTTTGACTCACCGATACCATTTGTGCCTCGAGTTGGGCCTCGTTTGACTCAACATATCATTTGTGCCTCGAGTCGGGTCTTGTTTGACTCAGCCATATCATTTGGGCCTAGAGTTGGGCCTCGTTTGACTGAACCATATCATTTGTGCCTCGAGTCAGGCCTCATTTGACTCACCGATACGATTTGTGCCTCGAGTCAGGCCTCGTTTGACTCAACCATATCATTTATGCCTCGAGTTGGGCCTCGTTTGACTCTTGTATCTCAAGTCAGGCCTCATTTGACTCAACCATATCATTTGCGCCTTAATTATGGCCTCGTTTGACACAACCATATTATTTGTGGCTCGGGTCATGCCCCGTTTAACTCAACCATATTGTTTACGTCTTAAGTCGGGCCTCGTTTGACTAAACCAAATCATTTACGCGTCGAGGCGGGCCTCGTTTAGCTCACAGATACCATTTGTGCCCGAGTTAGGACTCGTTTCACTCAACCATATCATTTGTGCCTTGAGACAGGCCTCGTTTGACTCAACCATATCATTTGTGCCTCGAGACAGGCCTTGTTTGACTCAACCATATCATTTTTGCCTCGAGTTTGGCCTCGTTTGACTCAACCATATCATTTGTGCCTCGAGACAGGCCTCGTTTGACTCAACTATATCATTTGCGCCTTGGGTCATGCCTTGTTTGACTCAACCATATCATTTGCACGTTTGAGTCAGGCTTTGTTTGACTCATCCATATGTTTGAGCCTGAGGTCGGGCCTTATTTGACTCACCCATAAGTTTGCGCAACGAGTCTGTCTTTGTTTGACACACCCTTATCATTTGCAACTCGAGTCAAGCCGCGTTTGACTCACCCATATCATTTGCACCTCTAGTCGAAGCACGTTTGACTCACCGATACTAGTTGTGCATTGAGTTGGGCCTCATTTGACTCAACCATATGATTTGCGCCTCGACTCAGGCCCCGTTTGACTCAACCATATCATTTTCACCTCGAGTCAGGCCTCGTTTGACTCAACCATATCATTTGCGCCTTGAGTAAGGCATCGTTTAGCTCAACCATATCATTTGCACCTCGAGTCAGGCCTTGTTTGACTCACTCATTTATTTGTGCCTTGAGTCGGGCCTCGTTTGACTCTCCCATGTCATTTACGCCTCGAGTTAGGCCTCATTTGACTCACCCTTGTGTTTGTGCCTCGAGTCAGGCCTTGTTTGCCTTGTTTAACTCACCGATATCATTTGCTCCTCAAGTTTGGCCTCGTTTGACTCATCGATACCATTTATGCATCGAGTTGGGCCTTGTTTGACTCAACCATATGAATTGCGCTTTGGGTCAGGCCTCGTTTGACTCAACCATATCATTTGTGCCTCGAGCTAGGCCTCGTTTGACTTAACCTTATCATTTATGCCTCGAGTCAGGCCTCGTTTGGGTCAACCATATCATTTGCGCCTCGAGTCGGGCCTCATTTGACTCAACCTTATCAGTTGGACCTCGATTTAGGCCTCGTTTTACTCAACCATATCATTTGAGCCTCGTGCCTAGCCTCATTTGACTTAACCATATCATTTATGCCTTGAGTCATGCCTCGTTTGACTCAACCATGTCATTTGCGCCTCGAGTCGGGCCTCGTTTGACTCACCGATACCATTTGTGCCTCGAGTTGGGCCTCGTTTGACTCAACATATCATTTGTGCCTCGAGTCGGGTCTCGTTTGACTCAGCCATATCATTTGTGCCTAGAGTTGGGCCTCATTTGACTGAACCATATTATTTGTGCCTCGAGTCAGGCCTCATTTGACTCACCGATACGATTTGTGCCTCGAGTCGGGCCTCGTTTGACTCAACCATATCATTTATGCCTCGAGTTGGGCCTCGTTTGACTCTTGTATCTCAAGTCAGGCCTCATTTGACTCAACCATATCATTTGCGCCTCAATTATGGCCTCATTTGACGCAACCATATTATTTGTGGCTCGGGTCATGCCCCGTTTAACTCAACCATATCGTTTACGTCTTAAGTCGGGCCTCGTTTGACTAAACCAAATCATTTATGCCTCGAGGCGGGCCTCGTTTAGCTCACAGATACCATTTGTGCTCGAGTTAGGACTCGTTTCACTCAACCATATCATTTGTGCCTCGAGATAGGCCTCGTTTGACTCAACCATATCATTTGTGCCTCGAGACAGGCCTCGTTTGACTCAACCATATCATTTATGCCTCGAGTTGGGCCTCGTTTCACTCTTGTATCTCAAGTCAGGCCTCATTTGACTCAACCATATCATTTGCGCCTCAATTATGGCCTCGTTTGACGCAACCATATTATTTGTGGCTCGGGTCATGCCCCGTTTAACTCAACCATATCGTTTACGTCTTAAGTCGGGCCTCGTTTGACTAAACCAAATCATTTGCGCCTCGAGGCGGGCCTCGTTTGGCTCACAGATACCATTTGTGCCCGAGTTAGGACTCGTTTCACTCAACCATATCATTTGTGCCTCGAGACAGGCCTCGTTTGACTCAACTATATCATTTGCGCCTTGGGTCATGCCTTGTTTGACTCAACCATATCATTTGCGCATTCGAGTTAGGCTTTGTTGGACTCACCCATATGTTTGAGCCTGGAGTCGGGCCTTATTTGACTCACCCATAAGTTTGCGCCACGAGTCCATCTTTGTTTGACTCACCCTTATCATTTGCATCTCGAGTCAAGCCGCGTTTGACTCACCCATATCATTTGCACCTCTAGTCGAGCCACATTTGACTCATCGATACCAGTTGTGCATTGAGTTGGGCCTCGTTTGACTCATCCATATCATTTGTCCCTCGAGTCAGGCCTCATTTGACTCAACCATATCATTTGCGCCTCAATTATGGCCTCGTTCGACACAACCACATCATTTGTGGCTCGGGTCATGCCCCGTTTAACTCAATCATATCGTTTACGTCTTAAGTCTGGCCTCGTTTGACTAAACCATATCATTTGCGCCTCGAGGCGGGCCTCCTTTGGCTCACAGATACTAATTGTGCCTCGAGTTAGGACTCGTTTGACTCAACCATATCATTTGTGCCTCGAGACAGGCCTCGTTTGATTCAACCATATCATTTGTGCCTCGAGACAGGCCTCATTTGACTCAACCATATCATTTGTGCCTCGAGACAGGCCTCGTTTGACTCAACTATATCATTTGTGCCTTGGGTCATGCCTCGTTTGGCTCAACCATATCGTTTGCGCACTTGAGTCAGGCTTTGTTTGACTGACCCATATGTTTGAGCCTGAGGTCGGGCCTTATTTGATTCACCCATAAGTTTGCGCCATGAGTCTGTCTTTGTTTTACACACCCTTATCATTTGCAACTCGAGTCAAGCTGCGTTTGACTCACCCATATCATTTGCACCTCTAGTCAAAGCACGTTTGACTCACCGATACTAGTTGTGCATTGAGTTGGGCCTCATTTGACTCAACCATATGATTTGTGCCTCGACTCAGGCCCTGTTTGACTCAACCATATCATTTTCACCTCGAGTCAGGCCTCGTTTGACTCAACCATATCATTTGTACCTTGAGTAAGGCATCGTTTAGCTCAACCATATCATTTGCACCTCGAGTCGGGCCTTGTTTGACTCACTCATTTATTTGTGCCTCGAGTCGGGCCTCGTTTGCCTCACCCATGTCATTTGGGCCTCGAGTTAGGCCTCATTTGACTCACCCTTGTGTTTGCGCCTCGAGTTGGGCCTCGTTTGACTCTTGTATCTCGAGTCAAGCCTCATTTGACTCAACCATATCATTTGCGCCTCAATTATGGCCTCGTTTGACGCAACCATATCATTTGTGGCTTGGGTCATGCCCCGTTTAACTCAACCATATCGTTTACGTCTTAAGTCGGGCCTCGTTTGACTAAACCAAATCATTTACGCCTCGAGGCGGGCCTCGTTTGGCTTACAGATACCATTTGTGCTCGAGTTAGGACTCGTTTCACTCAACCATATCATTTGTGCCTTGAGACAGGCCTCGTTTGACTCAAACATATCATTTGTGCCTCGAGACAGGCCTCGTTTGACTCAACTATATCATTTGCGCCTTGGGTCATGCCTTGTTTGACTCAACCATATCATTTGCGCGTTCGAGTTAGGCTTTGTTTGACTCACCCATATGTTTGAGCCTGGAGTCGGGCCTTATTTGACTCACCCATAAGTTTGCGCCATGAGTCCGTCTTTGCTTGACTCACCCTTATCATTTGCACCTCGAGTCAAGCCGCGTTTGACTCACCCATATCATTTGTACCTCTAGTCGGGCCACATTTGACTCATTGATACTAGTTGTGTATTGAGTTGGGCCTCGTTTGACTCAACCATATGATTTGCGCCTCGACTCAGGCCCCGTTTGACTCAACCATATCATTTTCGCCTCGAGTCAGGCCTCGTTTGACTTAACCATATCATTTGCGCCTTGAGTAAGGCAACGTTTAGCTCAACCATATCATTTGCGCCTCGAGTCGGATCTTGTTTGACTCACTCATTTATTTATGCCTCGAGTCAGGCCTCGTTTGTCTCACCCATGTCATTTGCGCCTCGAGTTAGCCCTCGTTTGACTCACCCATGTGTTTGCGCCTCGAGTCAGGCCTTGTTTGCCATGTTTGACTCACCGATATCATTTGCGCCTCAAGTTAAGCCTCGTTTGACTCACCGATACCATTTGTGCATCGAGTTAGGCCTCGTTTGACTCAACCATATGAATTGCGTCTCAAGCCAGTCCCTGTTTGAGTCAACCATATCATTTACGCCTCGAGTCAGGTCTTGTTTGACTCAACCATATCATTTGTGCCTCGAGTCAGGCCTCGTTTGACTCATCGATCCCATTTGTGTCTCGATTGGGGCCTCGTGTGACTCAACCATATCATTTGTGCCTCGAGTCGGGTCTCGTTTGACTCAACCATATCATTTGTACCTTGAGTTGGGCCTCGTTTGACTCACCGATACCATTTGTGCCTCGAGTCGGGCCTCGTTTGACTTAACCATATCATTTATGCCTCGAGTCAGGCCTCATTTGACTCAACCATATCATTTGCGCCTCAATTATGGCCTCGTTTGATGCAACCATATCATTTGTGGCTCAGGTCATGCCCCATTTAACTCAACCATATTGTTTACGTCTTAAGTCGGGCCTCGTTTGACTAAACCATATTATTTGCGCCTTGAGGTAGGCCTTCTTTGGCTCATAGATACCATTTGTGCCTCGAGTTAGGACTCGTTTGACTTAACCATATCATTTGTGCCTCGAGACAGGCCTCGTTTCACTCAACCATATCATTTGTGCCTCGAGTTTGGCCTCGTTTGACTCAACCATATCATTTGTGCCTCGAGATAGGCCTCGTTTGACTCAACTATATCATTTGTGCCGCGGGTCAGGCCTCGTTTGACTCAACCATATAATTTGCGCATTCGAGTCAGGCTTTGTTTGACTCACCCATATGTTTGAGCCTAGAGTCGGGCCTTAATTGACTCACCCATAAGTTTGTGCCACGAGTCCATCTTTGTTTGACTCACCCTTATCATTTGCACCTCGAGTCAAGCCGCGTTTGACTCACCCATATCATTTGCACCTCTAGTCGGGCCACGTTTGACTCACCAATACTAGTTATGCATTGAGTTGGGCCCCGTTTGACTCAACCATATGATTTGCGCCTCGACTCAAGCCTCGTTTGACTTAACCATATCATTTTTGCCCCGAGTTAGGCCTCGTTTGACTCAACCATATCATTTGCGCCTTGAGTAAGGCATCGTTTAGCTCAACCATATTATTTGCGCCTCGAGTCGGGCCTTGTTTGACTCACTCATTTATTTATGCCTCGATCTGGCCTCGTTTGTCTCAACCATGTCATTTGCGCCTCGAGTTAGGCCTCGTTTGACTCACCCATGTGTTTGCGCCTCGAGTCAGGCCTTGTTTGCCATGTTTGACTCACCGATATCATTTGCGCCTCAAGTCAATCCTCGTTTGACTCACCGATACGATTTGTGCATGGAGTTAGGCCTCGTTTGACTTAACCATATGAATTGCACCTCGAGTCAGTCCCCGTTTGACTCAACCATATCATTTGCGCCTCGAGTCAGGCCTTATTTGACTCAACCATATCATTTGTGCCTCGAGTCAGGCCTCGTTTAGGTTAACCATATCATTTGTGCCTCGAGTAGGCCTTATTTGACTCAACCATGTGTTTACGCCTCGAGTCCAGCCTAGTTTGACTCACCCATATCATTTGCGCCTCAAGTCAGGCCAAGTTTGACTCAACCATCTCATTTACGCCATGAGCTGGGCCTCGTTTGACTCCTTGATACCATTTGTGCCTCGAGTTGAGCCTCGTTTGACTCAACCATATCATTTGTGCCTCAAGTCAGGCCTCGTTTGAGTCAACCATATCATTTGTGCCTCGAGTAGGGCCTCGTTTGACTCAGCCATATCATTTGCGCCTTGAGTCAGCCCTTATTTTACTCTCCCATATGTTTGCGCATCGAGTCGGGCCTCGTTTGACTCAACCATATTGTTTGTGCCTTGAGTCATGCCTTGTTTGACTCAACCATATCATTTTCTCCTCGAGTCTAGCCTCATTTGACTTAACCATATCATTTGCACCTCGAGTTGGTCCTCGTTTGACTCACCGATACCATTTATGCCTCAAGTTAGGCCTCATTTGACTCAACCATATCATTTGTGCCTTGAGTCCGGCCTTGTTTGACTCAACCATGTCATTTGCGCCTTGAGTTAGGCCTCGTTTGACTCAACCATATCCATTGCGCCTCGAGTAGGGCCTTGTTTGACTCACCCATATGTTTGAGACTCGAGTCGGGCCTTATTTGACTTGCCCATTAGCTTGCGCCTTGAGTTAGTCTTCGTTCGAATCACACTTATCATTTGTGCCTCGAGTCGACCCTCGTTTGACCCACACATGTGTTTGCGCCTCGAGTTAGGCCTTGTTCAACTCACTTATATCATTTGTTCCTCAAGTTGGGCCATATTTGGCTCACCCATATCATTTGTGCCTCGAGTCAGGCCTTGTTTGACTCACCGATGTCATTTGCACCTCGAGTTAGGCCTCGTTTGACTTACCCATGTGTTTGTGCCTTGAGTCAGGCCTTATTTGACTCACCCATATCATTTGCGCCTCGAGTCGGGCCTCGTTTGACTCACCGATACCATTTGTGCATCGAGTTAGGCCACATTTGACTCAACCATATGATTTGCACCTCGAGTCAGGACCCGTTTGACTCAACCATATCATTTGCGCCTTGAGTCGGGTCTCGTTTGACTCACCGATACCATTTGTGCCTTGAGTTGGGCCTCGTTTGACTCAACCATATCATTTGTGCCTTGAGTTGGGCCTCATTTGACTTAGCCATATCATTTGCGCCTCGAGTCGAGCCTCGTTTGACTCATCGATACCATTTGTGCCTCGAGTGGGGCCTCATTTGACTCAACCATATCATTTGTGCCTCGAGTCGGGCCTCATTTGAGTCACCCATATCATTTACGCCTCGAGTCGGGCCTCGTTTGACTCAGCCATATCATTTGTGCTTCGAGTTGGTCCTTGTTTGACTCACCTATATCATTTGCGCCTCAAGTCGGGCCTCGTTTGACTCACTGATACCATTTGTGCCTCGAGTTGGGCCACGTTTGACTCAACCATATCATTTGTGCCTCGAGTCAGGCCTCATTTGACTCATCCAAATATTTGCGCCTCGAGTCAGGCATTGTTTGTCTCAACCATATCATTTGTGCCTCGAGTCATGCCTCGTTTAACTCAACCATATCATTTGCGTCTTGTGTTGGACCTTGTTTGACTAAACCATATTAATTATGCCTCGAGTCATCCCTTGTTTGACTTAACCATATCATTTGTACCCTGAGTCGGGCCTCGTTTGACTCACCAATATCATTTGTGCCTCGAGTTGGGCCTCGTTTGACTCAACTATATGACTTGTGCCTCGAGTCAGGCCTCGTTTTACTCAACCATATCATTTGCGCTTTGAGCCAAGCCTCGTTTGACTCAACCATATCAGTTACGCCTCGAGTTGGGCCTTGTTTGACTCAACCATATGATTTGCACCCAGAGTTGGGCCTCGTTTGACTCACCGATACCATTTGAGCCTCGAGTGAGGCCTCGTTTGACTCGACCTTATCATTTATGCCTCGAGTCAGGCCTCGTTTGACTCAATCATATCATTTGTGCCTCAAGTCAGGCCCCGTTTGACTTAACCATATTATTTGCGCCTCGTGTCAGGCCTTGTTTGACTCAACCATGTCATTTGCACCTCGAGTCAGGCCTAGTTTGACTTACCCATATGTTTGAGCCTCGAGTCAAGCCTTATTTGACTCACCCATATGTTTGCGCCTCGAGTCGGTCTTCGTTTGTCTTAACCATATCATTTGAGCCTCGAGTCAGGCCTTGTTTGCCTCAACCATATCATTTTCACCTCTAGTTATGCCTCGTTTGACTCATCGATATCATTTGTGCCTCGAGTTGGTCCTCGTTTAACTTAACTATATCATTTGCGCCTCGAGTTGTGCCACGTTTCACTCAACCATATCATTTGCACCTAGAGTTGGACCTTGTTTCACTCAACCATATCATTTATGCCTAGAGTTGGGCCTTGTTTGCCTCAACCATATCATTTGTGCCCCGCGTAGTGCCTTGTTTAACTCACCGATATGATTTGTGCCTCGAGTTGGGCCTCGTTTGAGCTAACTATATGATTTATGCCCCGAGTCAGGCCTCGTTTGACTCAACCATATCGTTTGTCCCTCGAGTCAGCATTGTTTGACTCACCCTTATCATTTGCACCTCGAGTCAAGCCTCATTTCACTCACTCATGTGTTTGCACCTTAAGTCAGGCCTCGTTTGACTCAACCATATCATTTGTGCCTGGAGTCGGACCTTATTTGACTCTTCTATATCTTTGCGCATCGAGTCGCGCCTCGTTTGACTCAACCATATTGTTTGTGCCTCGAGTCATGCCTCATTTGACTCAACCATATCATTTGTGCCTCGATTCGGGCCTCATTTGACTCATCGATACCATTTCTGCCTCGAGTTAGGGCTCGGTTGATGCGACCATATCATTTGTGCCTCGAGTCAGGCCTTGTTTGACTCAACCATATCCTTTGTGCCTCGAGTCGGGCCTCGTTTGACTCAACCATATCATTTACGCCTTGAGTCGGGCCATGTTTGACTCAACCATATCAATTGCGCTTCGAATCGGGTCTTGTTTGACTCAACCATATCATTTGTGCCTCGAGTCGGGCCTCGTTTGACTCACCGATACCATTGGTGCCTAGAGTTGGGCCTCGTTTGACACAACCATATCATTTGCGCCTCGAGTGGGGCCTCGTTTGACTCAACCATATCATTTATGCCTCGAGTCGGGTGTCGTTTGACTCAACCATATCATTTCCACCTCGAGTCAGGCCTCGTTTGACTCAGCCATATAATTGGCCTTGAGTCGGGCCTCCTTTGACTCAACGATACTATTTATGCCTCGAGTCGGGCCTCCTTTGACTCAACCATATCATTTGTGCCTCAAGTCAGGCCTCGTTTGACTCAACCATATCATTTGCGCCTCGAGTCGGGCCTCGTTTGACTCATTGATACCATTTGTGCCTCGAGTTGGGCCTCATTTGACTCAACCACATCATTTGTGCCTCGAGTGAGGCATTATTGGACTCAACCATATCATTTGCGCCTCGAGTTGGTCCTCGTTTGACTGAACCATATCATTTATGGCTCGAGTCGTGCCTTGTTGGACTCAACCATATCATTTGCGCCTTGAGTCAGGCCATCTTTGACTCACCCATAGGTTTGAGGCTCGAGTCAGGCCTGATTTGACTCACAGATATGTTTGCGCCTCGAGTCAGGCCTTGTTTGACTCGCCCATATCATTTGCGCCATTAGTCAGGCCTTGATTGACTCCACCATATCATTTGTGCCTCGAGTCGGGTCTCGTTTGACTCACCAATACCATTTGTGCATCGAGTTGGGCCTCGTTTGACTCAACCATATCATTTGTGCCTCGAGTCAAGCCTTGTTTGACTCAACCATATCATTTGCGCATCTAGTCGGGCCTGGTTTGACTTAACCATATCATTTGCACCTCGAGTCGGGTCTCGTTTGGCTCAATCATATCATTTGTGCCCCGAGTCGGGCCTCTTTTGACTTAACCATATCATTTGTGCCTTAAGACACGCCTCGTTTGACTTAACCATATCATTTCCACCTCGAGTCGGGCCTCGTTTGACTCAACCATATCATTGCGCCTTGAGCGGGCCTCATTTGACTCACTGATACTATTTGTGCCTCAAGTTGGGCCTTTTTTGACTCAACCATATCATTTGCGCCTCGGGTCAGGATTCGTTTGACTCAACCCTATCATTGGTGCCTCAACCATATCATTTGCGCCTTGAGTCGGCCATCGTTTGATGAAACCATATCATTTACGGCTCGAGTTGGCCCTCGTTTGACTCACCGATACCATTTGTGCCTCGAGGTGGGCCTCGTTTCACTCAACCATATCATTTGTGCCTCGAGTCAACCCTCATTTAATTCAACCATATCATTTGTGCCTCGAGTCGAGCCTTGTTTGACTCAACCATATCATTTGTGCCTCGAGTCAGGCCTTGTTTGGCTCACCCATATGTTTGAACCTCAAGTCAGGCCTTTTTTGACTAACCCATCTGTTTGTGCCTCGAGTCGGTCTTCGTTTGACTCACTGTTATCATTTGCGCCTCGAGTCAGGCCTCGTTTGACTCATCGATACCATTTGTGCCTCGAGTTGGGCCTCGTTTGACTCAACCATATCATTTGTGCCTCGAGTCAGGCCTTGTTTGACTCACTGATACCATTTGTGCCTCGAGTTGGGCCTCGTTTGACTCAACCATATTATTTGTGCCTCG
Organism: Dicorynia guianensis; assembly: GCA_037013595.1. NCBI lineage: Eukaryota > Viridiplantae > Streptophyta > Magnoliopsida > Fabales > Fabaceae > Dicorynia > Dicorynia guianensis. The sequence goes on from JASUAB010000015.1 coordinate 12,272,017, forward strand.
AGTCGGGCCTTCTTTGGCTCACCCATATGTTTGAACCTCGAGTCAGTCTTCGTTTGACTCACCCTTGTCATTTGCGGCTTGTGTCGGGCCTCGTTTCAATCACCGATACCTTTTGTGCCTCGAGTTGGGCCTCATTTGACTCAACCATATCATTTACGCCTCGAGTCGGGCCTGGTTTGACTTAACCATATGATTTGTGCCTCGAGTCGAGCCTCATTTCACTCAACCATATCATTTACACCTCGAGTCAGGCCTCGTTTGACTCAACGATATGTTTGCACCTCGAGTCAGTCTTCGTTTGACTCACCCTTATCATTTCCACCTCGAGTCAAGCCTCGTTTGACTCACCCATGTGTTTGCAACTCGAGTCAGGCCTTGTTTGACTCGCCCATATCATTTGTGCCATGTGTCAGGCCTTGTTTGACTCAACTATATCATTTGTGCCTCGGGTCGGGTCTCATTTGGCTCAGTGATACCATTTGTGCCTCCTGTTGGGCCTTGTTTGACTCAACCATATCATTTGTACCTCGAGTCAGGCCTTGTTTGACTCAACCATATCATTTGTGCCTCGAGTCGGGCCTGGTTTGACTTAACCATATCATTTTCACCTCAAGTCTGGCCTCGTTTGACTCACCAATATCATTTGTGCCTCGAGTTGGGCCTCGTTTGCCTCAATCATATCATTTGTGCCTCGAGTCAGGCCTCGTTTAACTCAACCATATCATTTACACCTTGAGTCGGGACTGGTTTAACTCAATCATATCATTTGTGCCTCGAGTCAGGCCTAGTTTAACTCAATCATATCATTTATGCCTCGAGTCGTGCCTAGTTTGACTCAACCATATCATTTGCGCCTCGAGTCGGGCCTCGTTTGACTAACCGATATGTTTACGCCTCGAGTCGGTCTTCGTTGGAATCACCCTTATCATTTGCACGTCGAGTCAAGCCTTGTTTGACTCACCCATGTATTTGCGCCTCGAGTCAGGCCTTGTTTCACTTGCCCATATCATTTGCGCCAAGAGTCAGGCCTTGATTGTCTTAACCATATCATTTGCGCCTCGAGTCGGGCCTCATTTGACTCAGCGATACCAATTATGCCTCGAGTTGGGCCTCGTTTGACTCAACCAAATCCTTTGTGCCTCGAGTCAGCCCGTGTTTGGCTTGACCATATCATTTGCAGGTCGAGTCAGGCCTCGTTTGACTGAACGGTATCATTTGTGCCTCAAGTCGAGCCTTGTTTGACTCAACCAAATCATTTGTGCCTCGAGTCAGGCCTTGTTTGACTCATCCATATGTTTGAGCCTCGAGTCGGGCCTTGTTTCACTCATCCATATGTTTGAGCCTCGAGTCAGGCCTGATTTGACTCACCATATGTTTGCGCCTCGAGTCGGTCTTCATTTGACTCACCCTTATCATTTGTACCTCGTGTCAAGCCTCATTTGACTCACCCATGTGTTTGCGCCTCGAGTCAAGCCTTGTTTGACTCGCCCATATCAGTTGCGCCATCAGTCTGGCCTTGTTTGACTCAACCATATCATTTGTGCGTCGAGTCGGGCCTTGTTTGACTCACCGATACCATTTTACCTAAAGTTGGGCCTCGTTTGACTCAACCATATCATTTATGCCTCGAGTTGGGCCTCGTTTGAGTTAACCATATCATTTGTGCCTCGAGTTAGGCCTTGCTTGACTCACCCATATCATTTGCACCTCGAGTCATACCTTGTTTGACTCACCCATATGTTAGAGCCTTGAGTCGGGCCTGATTTGACTCATGGATATATTTGCGCCTTGAACTAGGCCTTGTTTGACTCGCCCATATCATTTGCGCCATGAGTTAGGCCTTGTTTGACTCAACCATATCATTTGTGCCTCGGGACGGACCTCGTTTGACTCACTGATACCATTTGTGCCTCGAGTTGGGCCTCGTTTGACTTAACCATATAATTTGTGCCTCGAGTTGGGCTGGTTTGACTCAACCATATCATTTGCTCCTTGAGTCGAACCTTGTTTGACTTAACCATATCATTTACGCCTCGAGTCGGGCCTCGTTTGACTGACCAATATGTTTGCGCCTCAAGCCAGTCTTCGTTTGACTCAACCTTATCATTTGCAACTCGACTCAAGCCTTGTTTGAGTCACCCATATGTTTGCGCCTCGAGTCAAGCCTTGTTTGATGTGCCCATATCATTTGCGCTATGAGTCAGGCCTTGTTTGACTTAATCATATCATTTGGGCCTCGAGTCGGGCCTTGTTGGACTCATCAATACCATTTGTGCATCGAGTTGGGCCTTGTTTGACTCAACCATATCATTTGTGCCTCGAGTTAGTCCTTGTTTGACTTAACCATATCATTTACGCCTTGAGTCGGGCCTGGTTTGACTCAACCATATCATTTGCGCCTCGAGTCAGGCATCGTTTGACTCACCGATACCATTTGTGCCTCGAGTTGGGCCTCGTTTGACTCAACTATATGACTTGTGCCTCGAGTCAAGCCTCGTTTTACTCAACCATATCATTTGCGCCTTGAGTCAAGCCTCGTTTGACTCAACCATATCAGTTACGCCTCGAGTTAGGCCTTGTTTGACTCAACCATATGATTTGCACCTAGAGTTGGGCCTCGTTTGACTCACCGATACCATTTGAGCCTCGAGTGAGGCCTCGTTTGACTCGACCATATCATTTATGCCTTGAGTCAGGCCTCGTTTGACTCAATCATATCATTTGTGCCTCAAGTCGGGCCCCGTTTGACTTAACCATATTATTTGCGCCTCGTGTCAGGCCTTGTTTGACTCAACCATGTCATTTGCACCTCGAGTCAGGCCTAGTTTGACTTACCCATATGTTTGAGCCTCGAGTCAAGCCTTATTTGACTCACCCATATGTTTGCGCCTCGAGTCGGTCTTCGTTTGTCTTAACCATATCATTTGAGCCTCGAGTCAGGCCTTGTTTGCCTCAACCATATCATTTTCACCTCTAGTTATGCCTCGTTTGACTCAACGATATCATTTGTGCCTCGAGTTGGTCCTCGTTTAACTTAACTATATCATTTGCGCCTCGAGTTGTGCCACGTTTCACTCAACCATATCATTTGCGCCTAGAGTTGAACCTTGTTTCACTCAACCATATCATTTATGCCTAGAGTTGGGCCTTGTTTGCCTCAACCATATCATTTGTGCCCCGTGTAGTGCCTTGTTTAACTCACCGATATGATTTGTGCCTCGAGTTGGGCCTCGTTTGAGCTAACTATATGATTTATGCCCCGAGTCAGGCCTCGTTTGACTCAACCATATTGTTTGTCCCTCGAGTCAGCATTGTTTGACTCACCCTTATCATTTGCACCTCGAGTCAAGCCTCATTTCACTCACCCATGTGTTTGCACCTTAAGTCAGGCCTCGTTTGACTCAACCATATCATTTGTGCCTGGAGTCGGACCTTATTTGACTCTTCTATGTCTTTCCGCATCGAGTCGCACCTCGTTTGACTCAACCATATTGTTTGTGCCTCGAGTCATGCCTCATTTGACTCAACCATATCATTTGTGCCTCGATTCGGGCCTCATTTGACTCATCGATACCATTTCTGCCTCGAGTTAGGGCTCGGTTGATGCGACCATATCATTTGTGCCTCGAGTCAGGCCTTGTTTGACTCAACCATATCCTTTGTGCCTCGAGTCGGGCCTCGTTTGACTCAACCATATCATTTACGCCTTGAGTCGGGCCATGTTTGACTCAACCATATCAATTGCGCTTCGAATCGGGTCTTGTTTGACTCAACCATATCATTTGTGCCTCGAGTCGGGCCTCGTTTGACTCACCGATACCATTGGTGCCTAGAGTTGGGCCTCGTTTGACACAACCATATCATTTGCGCCTCGAGTGGGGCCTCGTTTGACTCAACCATATCATTTATGCCTCGAGTCGGGTGTCGTTTGACTCAACCATATCATTTCCACCTCGAGTCAGGCCTCGTTTGACTCAGCCATATAATTGGCCTTGAGTCGGGCCTTCTTTGACTCAACGATACTATTTATGCCTCGAGTCGGACCTCCTTTGACTCAACCATATCATTTGTGCCTCAAGTCAGGCCTCGTTTGACTCAACCATATTATTTGCGCCTCGAGTCGGGCCTCGTTTGACTCATTGATACCATTTGTGCCTCGAGTTGGGCCTCATTTGACTCAACCACATCATTTGTGCCTCGAGTGAGGCATTATTGGACTCAACCATATCATTTGCGCCTCGAGTTGGTCCTCGTTTGACTGAACCATATCATTTGTGGCTCGAGTCGGGCCTTGTGGGACTCAACCATATCATTTGCGCCTTGAGTCAGGCCATCTTTGACTCACCCATAGGTTTGAGGCTCGAGTCAGGCCTGATTTGACTCACAGATATGTTTGCGCCTCGAGTCAGGCCTTGTTTGACTCGCCCATATCATTTGCGCCATTAGTCAGGCCTTGATTGACTCCACCATATCATTTGTGCCTCGAGTCGGGTCTCGTTTGACTCACCAATACCATTTGTGCATCGAGTTGGGCCTCGTTTGACTCAACCATATCATTTGTGCCTCGAGTCAAGCCTTGTTTGACTCAACCATATCATTTGCGCATCTAGTCGGGCCTGGTTTGACTTAACCATATCATTTGCACCTCGAGTCGGGTCTCGTTTGGCTCAATCATATCATTTGTGCCCCGAGTCGGGCCTCTTTTGACTTAACCATATCATTTGTGCCTTAAGACACCCCTCGTTTGACTCAACCATATCATTTCCACCTCGAGTCGGGCCTCGTTTGACTCAACCATATCATTGCGCCTTGAGCGGGCCTCATTTGACTCACTGATACTATTTGTGCCTCAAGTTGGGCCTTTTTTGACTCAACCATATCATTTGCGCCTTGGGTCAGCATTCGTTTGACTCAACCCTATCATTGGTGCCTCAACCATATCATTTGCGCCTTGAGTCGGCCCTCGTTTGATGAAACCATATCATTTACGGCTCGAGTTGGCCCTCGTTTGACTCACCGATACCATTTGTGCCTCGAGGTGGGCCTCGTTTCACTCAACCATATCATTTGTGCCTCGAGTCAACCCTCATTTAATTCAACCATATCATTTGTGCCTCGAGTCGAGCCTTGTTTTACTCAACCATATCATTTGTGCCTCGAGTCAGGCCTTCTTTGGCTCACCCATATGTTTGAACCTCAAGTCAGGTCTTTTTTGACTAACCCATCTGTTTGTGCCTCGAGTCGGTCTTCGTTTGACTCACTGTTATCATTTGCGCCTCGAGTCAGGCCTCGTTTGACTCATCGATACCATTTGTGCCTCGAGTTGGGCCTCATTTGACTCAACCATATCATTTGTGCCTCGAGTCAGGCCTTGTTTGACTCACTGATACCATTTGTGCCTCGAGTTAGGCCTCGTTTAACTCAACCATATTATTTGTGCCTCGAGTCAGGCCTTCTTTGGCTCACCCATATGTTTGAACCTCGAGTCAGTCTTCGTTTGACTCACCCTTGTCATTTGCGGCTTGTGTCGGGCCTCGTTTCAATCACCGATACCTTTTGTGCCTCGAGTTGGGCCTCATTTGACTCAACCATATCATTTACGCCTCGAGTCGGGCGTGGTTTGACTTAACCATATGATTTGTGCCTCGAGTCGAGCCTCGTTTCACTCAACCATATCATTTACACCTCGAGTCAGGCCTCGTTTGACTCAACGATATGTTTGTACCTCGAGTCAGTCTTCGTTTGACTCACCCTTATCATTTCCACCTCGAGTCAAGCCTCGTTTGACTCACCCATGTGTTTGCAACTCGAGTCAGGCCTTGTTTGACTCGCCCATATCATTTGTGCCATGTGTCAGGCCTTGTTTGACTCAACTATATCATTTGCGCCTCGGGTCGGGTCTCATTTGGCTCAGTGATACCATTTGTGCCTCCTGTTGGGCCTTGTTTGACTCAACCATATCATTTGTTCCTCGAGTCAGGCCTTGTTTGACTCAACCATATCATTTGTGCCTCGAGTCGGGCCTGGTTTGACTTAACCATATCATTTTCACCTCAAGTCTGGCCTCGTTTGACTCACCAATATCATTTGTGCCTCGAGTTGGGCCTCGTTTGCCTCAATCATATCATTTGTGCCTCGAGTCAGGCCTCGTTTAACTCAACCATATCATTTACACCTCGAGTCGGGACTGGTTTAACTCAATCATATCATTTGTGCCTCGAGTCAGGCCTAGTTTAACTCAATCATATCATTTATGCCTCGAGTCGTGCCTAGTTTGACTCAACCATATCATTTGCGCCTCGAGTCGGGCCTCGTTTGACTAACCGATATGTTTACGCCTCGAGTCGGTCTTCGTTGGAATCACCCTTATCATTTGCATGTCGAGTCAAGCCTCGTTTGACTCACCCATGTGTTTGCGCCTCGAGTCAGGCCTTGTTTCACTTGCCCATATCATTTGCGCCAAGAGTCAGGCCTTGATTGTCTCAACCATATCATTTGCGCCTCGAGTTGGGCCTCATTTGACTCAGCGATACCAATTATGCCTCGAGTTGGGCCTCGTTTGACTCAACCAAATCCTTTGTGCCTCGAGTCAGCCCTTGTTTGGCTTGACCATATCATTTGCAGGTCGAGTCAGGCCTAATTGACTGAGCGATATCATTTGTGCCTCAAGTCGAGCCTTGTTTGACTCAACCAAATCATTTGTGCCTCGAGTCAGGCCTTGTTTGACTCATCCATATGTTTGAGCCTCGAGTCGGGCCTTGTTTCACTCATCCATATGTTTGAGCCTCGAGTCAGGCCTGATTTGACTCACCATATGTTTGCGCCTCGAGTCGGTCTTCATTTGACTCACCCTTATCATTTGTACCTCGTGTCAAGCCTCATTTGACTCACCCATGTGTTTGCGCCTCGAGTCAGGCCTTGTTTGACTCACCCATATCAGTTGCGCCATCAGTCTGGCCTTGTTTGACTCAACCATATCATTTGTGCGTCGAGTCGGGCCTTGTTTGACTCACCGATACCATTTTACCTAAAGTTGGGCCTCGTTTGACTCAACCATATCATTTATGCCTCGAGTTGGGCCTCGTTTGAGTTAACCATATCATTTGTGCCTCGAGTTAGGCCTTGCTTGACTCACCCATATCATTTGCACCTCGAGTCATACCTTGTTTGACTCACCCATATGTTAGAGCCTTGAGTCGGGCCTGATTTGACTCACGGATATATTTGCGCCTTGAACTAGGCCTTGTTTGACTTGCCCATATCATTTGCGCCATGAGTCAGGCCTTGTTTGACTCAACCATATCATTTGTGCCTCGGGACAGACCTCGTTTGACTCACTGATACCATTTGTGCCTCGAGTTGGGCCTCGTTTGACTCAACCATATAATTTGCACCTCGAGTTGGGCTAGTTTGACTCAACCATATGATTTGCTCCTTGAGTCGAGCCTTGTTTGACTTAACCATATCATTTACGCCTCGAGTCGGGCCTCGTTTGACTGACCAATATGTTTGCGCCTCAAGCCAGTCTTCGTTTGACTCAACCTTATCATTTGCAACTCGACTCAAGCCTCGTTTGAGTCACCCATGTGTTTGCGCCTCGAGTCAAGCCTTGTTTGATGCGCCCATATCATTTGCGCTATGAGTCAGGCCTTGTTTGACTTAAACATATCATTTGGGCCTCGAGTCGGGCCTTGTTGGACTCATCAATACCATTTGTGCATCGAGTTGGGCCTTGTTTGACTCAACCATATCATTTGTGCCTCGAGTTAGTCCTTGTTTGACTTAACCATATCATTTACGCCTTGAGTCGGACCTGGTTTGACTCAACCATATCATTTGCGCCTCGAGTCAGGCATCGTTTGACTCACCGATACCATTTGTGCCTCGAGTTGGGCCTCGTTTGCCTCAATCATATCATTTGTGCCTTGATTCAAGCCTCGTTTGAGTCAACCATCTCATTTACGCCTCGAGTTGGGCCTCGTTTGACTCACAGATACCATTTGTGCCTCGAGTTGGGCCTCGTTTGACTCAACCATATCATTTGTACCTCGAGTCAGGCGTCATTTGACTCAACCATATCATTTGCACCTTGAGTCAGGCCTGGTTTGACTCAATCATATCATTTGCGCCTCGACTTGGGCCTCGTTTAACTCAACCATATGATTTGCACCTTGAGTCAGGTCTTTGTTTGACTCACTCTTATCATTTACACCTCGAGTCAAGCCTCGTTTGACTCATCCATGTATTTGTGCCTGGAGTCAGGCCTTGTTTGACACGCCCATATCATTTGCGCCATGAGTCAGGCCTTGTTTGACTCAACCAAATCATTTGCGCCTTGAGTCGGGCCTCGTTTGACTCCCCGATACCATTTGTGGCTCGAGTTGGGCCTCGTTTGACTCAACCATATCATTTGTGCCTCGAGTCTGGCCTGGTTTGACTTAACCATATCATTTGCACCTTGAGTTGGGCCTAGTTTGACTCAACCATATCATTTGCATCTCGTGTTGGGCCTCGTTTGACTCAACCATATCATTTGCGCCTCGACCATATCATTTGTGCCTCGAGTCGGGCCTCGTTTGACTCACCGTTACCATTTGTGCCTTGAGTTGGGCCTATTTGACTTAATCATATCATTTGTGCCTCGAGTCGGGCCTCGTTTAACTCAACCATATCACTTGCCCCTCGAGTTAAGCCTTGTTTGACTCACCAATACCATTTGTGCCTCGTGTTAGGCCTTGTTTAACTCAACCATATCATTTGTGCCTCGAGTCAGGCCTTGTTTGACTCAACCATATCATTTGCGCGTCGAGTCAGGACTCGTTTGACAGAACCATATCATTTGCGCCTCGAGTCAGGCCTTGTTTAACTCACCCATATGTTTGAACCTCGAGTCAGGCCTCACTTGACTCACCAATATGTTTGTGCCTCGAGTTAGGCCTTGCTTGACTCGCCCATATCATTTGCGCCATGAGTCAAGCCTTGTTTGACTTAACCATATAATTTGTGCCTCGGGATAGACCTCGTTTGACTCACTGATACCATTTGCGCCTTAAGTTGGGCATTGTTTAACTCAACCATATTATTTGTGCCTTGAGTCAGGCCTTGTTTGACTCAACTATATCATTTGTGCCTCGACTCCAGCCTGGTTTGACTCAACCATATCATTTGTGCCTCGAGTCGGGCCTCATTTGACTTAACCATATCATTTTCGCCTCAAGTCGGGTCTCGTTTGGCTCAACTATATCATTGGCGCCCCGAGCCGGGCCTCTTTTGACTTAACCATACCATTTGTGCCTCGAGTCATGCCTCATTTGACTCAACCATATCATTCCACCTCGAGTCAAGCCTTGTTTTACTCAACCATATCATTTGCGCCTCGAGTCGGGCCTTGTTAGGCTCACCCATATGTTTAAACATCGAGTCAAGCCTTTTTTGACTCACCCATATGTTTGCGCCTCGAGTTGGTCTTCGTTTCACTCACCCTTGTAATTTACGCCTTGAGTCAGGACTCATTTGACTCACTGATACCATTTGTGCCTCGAGTTGGGCCTCGTTTGACTCAACCATATCATTTGTCCCTCGAGTCAGGCCTTCTTTGACTTAACCATTTCATTTGCGCCTTGAGTCGGGCCTGGTTTGACTTAACCATATCATTTGCATGTCGAGTCGAGCCTCGTTTGACTCAACCATATCACTTGCACCTTGACCAAATCATTTACGCCTCGAGCCGGGCCTCGTTGGACTCACCGATACCATTTGTGCCTCGAGTTGGGCCTCGTTTGACTCAATCATATCATATGTGCCCTGAGTCAGGCTTTGTTTGACTCAACCATATCATTTGTGCCACGAGTTGGGCCTCGTTTGACTTAACCATATCATTTGCACCTCGAGTCGGGCCTGGTTTGATTCAATCATATCATTTGCGCCTCGACCAGGGGATCGTTTGACTCAACCATATCATTTGTACCTCGAGTCAGGCCTTGTTTGGCTCACCGATACCATTTGTGCCTCGAGTTGGGCCTCGTTTGACTTAACCATATCATTTGTGTGTCAAGTCAGACCTTGTTTGACTCAACCATATCATTTGCGCCTCGAGTCGAGCCTCGTTTGACTGAACCATATCATTTGCGCCTCGAGTCGGGGCTTGTTTGACTTAACCATATCATTTGTGCCTCGGGTCAGGCCTTGTTTGACTCGCCCATATGTTTAAGCCTTGAGTCAGGCCTGATTTGACTCACTGATATATTTGCGCCTCGAGTCGGTCTTCATTTGAGTCACCCTTATCATTTGCACCTTAAGTTAAGCCTCGTTTGACTCACCCATGTCTTTGCACCTCGAGTCAGGCCTTGTTTGACTCGCCCATATCTTTTGCGCCATGAGCCAGGCCTTGTTTGACTTAACCAAATCATTTATGCCTCAAGTCGGGCCTCGTTTAATTCACCGATACCATTTGTGCCTCGAGTTGGGCCTCATTTGGCTCAACCATAACATTTGTGCCTCAAGTTTGGCCTTATTTAACTTAACCGTATCATTTGCGCCTCGTGTCAGGCCAGGTTGGACTCAACCATATCATTTGCGCCTCGAGTCAGGTCTTATTTGGCTCAACCATATGATTTGTGCCCCGAGTTGGGCCTCTTTTGACTAAACCATATCATTTGTGCCTCGAGTCATGCCTCGTTTGACTCAACCATATCATTTCCATCTCAAGTCGGGCCTCGTTTGACTCAACCATATCATTGCACCTTGAGTCAGGCCTCATTTGACTCAACCATATCACTGTGCCTTGAGTCAAGCCTCATTTGACTCACCGATACTATTTGTGTCTTGAGTTAGGCCTCGTTTGACTCAACCATATCATTTGTGGCTTGAGTCAGGCCTCGTTTGACTCAACCATATCATTTGCGCCTCAAGTCAGGCCTCGTGTGACTCAACCATATCATTTGTGCCTCGAGTTTGGCCTCGTTTGACTTACCGATACCATTTGTGCCTCGAGTTAGGCCTTGTTTGACTCAACCATATCATTTGTGCCTCGAGTCAGGCCTTGTTTGGCTCACCTATAGGTTTGAACCTCGAGTCGGGCATTTTTGACTCACCCATCTATTTGTGCCTCGAGTCGGTCTTTGTTTGACTCACCCTTATCATTTGCATCTTGAGTCAGGACTCGTTTGACTCACCGATGCCATTTGTGCCTCGAGTTAGGCCCCGTTTGACTCAACCATATCATTTGCGCCTCGAGTCAGGTCTGATTTGACTCAACTATATCATTTGCTTCCCGAGGCGGGCCTCATTTGAGTCAACCAAATCATTTGCGCCTCGAGTCGGGCCTCGTTTAATACAACGATATGTTTGCGCCTCGAGTCGGTCTTTGTTTGACTCACCCTTATCATTTGCACCTCAAGTCAAGCCTCGTTTAATTGATCCATGTGTTTACGCCTCGGGTTAGGCCTCGTTTGACTCAACCATATCATTTGTGCCTCAACCACATCATTTGTGCCTCGAGTCGGGGCTCGTTTGATGCAACCATATCATTTGTGCCTCGAGTCAGGCCTCGTTTGACTCACCGATACCATTTGTGCCTCGAGTTGGGCCTCATTTGACTCAACCATATCATTTGTGCCTCGAGTCGAGCCTCGTTTGACTCAACCATATCATTTGCGCCTTGTGTCGGTCCTGGTTTGACTCAACCATATCATTTGCGCCTCGAGTCGGGCCTCGTTTGACTCACCGATACCATTTGTACCTCGAGTTGGGCCTCGTTTGACACAACCATATCATTTGCGCCCCGAGTCGGGACTCTTTTGACATAACCATATCATTTGTGCCTCGAGTCATGCCTCATTTGACTCAACCATATCATTTGCGACTCAAGTCGAGCCTGGTTTGACTAAATCATATCATTTGCGCTTTGTGTCGAGCCTCGTTGGACTCACCGATATGTTTGCGCCTCGAGTCGGTCTTTGTTTGACTCACGCTTATCATTTGCACCTCGAGTCAAGCCTCGTTTGACTCACCCATGTGTTTGCGCCTCGAGTCAAGCCTTGTTTGACTCGCACATATCATTTGCGCCATGAGTTTGGCCTTGTTTGTCTCAACCATATCATTTGTGCCTCGAGTCGGGCCTCGTTTGACTCAGCGATACCATTTGGTCCTCAAGTTGGGACTCGTTTGACTCAGCCATATCATTTGCGCCTCAACCATATCATTTTTGCCTCGAGCCCGGTGTCGTTTGATGTAGCCATATCATTTGCGCCTCAAGTCGGGCCACGTTTGACTCACCGATACCATTTGTGCCTCGAGTTGGGCCTCGTTTGACTCAACCATATCATTTGTGCTTCAGGTTAGGCCTCGTTTGACTCAACCATATCATTTATGCTTCACGTTAGGCCTCGTTTGACTCAACCATATCATTTATGCTTCAGGTTAGGCCTCGTTTGACTCAACCATATCATTTGTGCCTCGAGTCGAGCCTCGTTTGACTCACCGATACCATTTGTGCCTCGAGGTGGGCCTCGTTTGACACAACCTTATTATTTGCGCCTCGAGTTAGGTCTCGTTTGCCTCAACCATATCATTTGCCCCCCGAGTCAGGTCTCTTTTGACTTAACCATATCATTTGTGCCTCTAGTCATGCCTCGTTTCACTGAACCATATCATTTCAACCTCAAGTCGGGCCTCGTTTGACTCAACCATATCATTTGCGCCTCAAGTCAGGCCTGGTTTGACTCAACCATATCATTTGCGCCTCGAGTCGGGCCTCGTTTCACTCACCGATATGTTTGTGCCTCGAGTCGGTCTTTGTTTGACTCACCCTTATCATTTGCACCTCGAGTCAAGCCTTGTTTGACTCACCCATGTGTTTGCGCCTCGAGTCAGGCCTTGTTTGACTCGCCCATATCATTTGTGCCATGAGTCAGGCCTTGTTTGACTTAACCATATCATTTGTGCCTCGAGTCAGGCCTCGTTTGACTCAGTGATACCATTTGTGCCTCGAGTTGGGCCTCGTTTGACTTAACCATATCATTTGTACCTAGGGTCGGCCCTCGTTTGATGCAACCATATCATTTGCGCCTCGAGTCGGGCCTCATTTGACGCACCGATAGTATTTTTGCCTCGAGTTGGGCCTCGTTTGACTCAATCATATCGTTTGTACCTCGTGTCAAGCCTCGTTTGACTGAACCATATCATTTGCACCTCGTGTCGGGCTTGGTTTGACTCAACCATATCATTTGCGCCTTGAGTTGGGCCTCGTTTGACTCACCGATACCATTTGTACCTCGAGTTGGGCCTCATTTCCCTCAATCATATCATTTGTGCCTCGAGTTAGGCCTCGTTTGACTCAACCATATCATTTGCGGCACGAGTCGGGCCTTGTTTGACTCACCGATACCATTTGTGCCTCGAGTTGGGCCTCGTTTGACACAACCATATCATTTGTTCCCCGAGTCGGGATAATTTTGACTTAACCATATCATTTATGCCACGAGTCATGCCTCGTTTGACTGAACCATATCATTTCCACCTCGAGTTGGGCTTCGTTTGACTCAAGTATATCATTTGTGCCTCGAGTCAGGCCTTGTTTGACTCAACCATATCATTTACGCCTCGAGTCGGGCCTCGTTTGACTCAACCATACCATTTGGGCCTCGAGTCGGGCCTCGTTTGACTCACCGATATGTTTGCGCCTCGAGTCGGTCTTCGTTTGACTCACCCTTATCATTTGTACCTCGAGTCAAGCCTCATTTGACTCACCCATGTGTTTGTGCCTCGAGTCAGGCCTTGTTTCATTCGCCCATATCATTTGCGCCATGAGTCAGGCCTCATTTGACTCAGCGATACCATTTGTGCCTCGAGTTGGGCCTCGTTTGACTCACCCATATCATTTGCGCCTCGAGTCGGGCCTCGTTTGACTCACCGATACCATTTTTGCCTCGAGTTGGGCCTCGTTTCCCTCAATCATATCATTTGTGCCTCGAGTCAAGCCTCGTTTGACTCAACCATATCATTTGTGCCTCAACCATATCATTTGCGCCTCGAGTCGGGCCTCGTTTGACTCACCGATACCATTTGTGCCTCGAGTTGGGCCTCGTTTCCCTCAATCGTATCATTTGTGCCTCGAGTCAGGCCTCGTTTGACTCAACCATATCATTTGCGGCTCGAGTTGGGCCTCGTTTGACTCACCGATACCATTTGTGTCTCGAGTTGGGCCTCGTTTGACACAACCATATCATTTGCGCCCCGAGTCAGGACACTTTTGACTTAACCATATCATTTGTACCACGAGTCATGCCTCGTTTGACTGAACCATATCATTTCCACCTTGAGTTGGGCTTCGTTTGACTCAAGCATATCATTTGTGCCTCGAGTCAGGCCTTGTTTGACTCAACTATATCATTTACACCTCGAGTCGGGCCTCGTTTGACTCACCGATATGTTTGCACCTCGAGTCAGTCTTCGTTTGACTCACCCTTATCAGATGTACCTCGAGTCAAGCCTCGTTTGACTCACCCATGTGTTTGCGCCTCTAGTCAGGCCTTGTTTCACTCGCCCATATCATTTGCGCCATGAGTCAGGCCTTGTTTGTCTCAACCATATCATTTGCGCCTCGAGTCGGGCCTCATTTGACTCAGCGATACCATTTGTGCCTCGAGTTAGGCCTCGTTTGACTCACCCAAATCCTTTGTGCCTCTAGTCAGCTATTGTTTGGCTCGACCATATCATTTGAGCCTCGAGTCAGGCCTCGTTTGACTGAAGATATCATTTGTGCCTCGAGTCATGCCTTGTTTGACTCATCCTTATGTTTGAGCCTCGAGTTGGGCCTCGTTTGACGCAACCATATCATTTGTCCCTTGAGTCGGGCCTCGTTTGACTCACCGATACCATTTGTGCCTCGAGTTGGGCCTTGTTTGACTCAACCATATCATGCGTGCCTCGAGTCAAGCCTCGTTTGACTCAACCATATCTTTTGCGCCTCGAGTCAGGCCTGGTTTGACTCACCGATACCATTTGCGCCTCGAGTCAGGCCTCGTTTGACTCACCGATACCATTTGTGCCTCGAGTTGGGCCTCGTTTGCCTCAATCATATCATTTGTGCCTTGAGTCAGGCCTTGTTTGACTCAACCATATTGTTTGCGCCTCGAGTCAGGCCTTGTTTGACTCAACTATATCATTTGCGCCTCGAGTCGGGCCTTGTTTGACTAACCGATACCATTTGTGCCTCGAGTTGGGCCTCGTTTGGCACAACCATATCATTTGCGCCCTGAGTCGGGACTCTTTTGACTTAACCATATCATTTGTGCCTCGAGTCATGCCTCGTTTGACTCAACCATATCATTTACGCCTCAAGTCAGGCCTAGTTTGACTCAACCATATCATTTGCGCCTCGTGTCGGGCCTCATTTGACTCACCGAGATGTTTGCGCCTCGAGTCGGTCTTCGTTTGACTCAACCTTATCATTTGCACCTTGAGTCAAGCTGCGTTTGTCTCACCCATGTGTTTGCACCTCGAGTCAGGCCTTCTTTGACTCGCCCATATCATTTGTGCCATGAATCAGGCCTTGATTGTCTCAACCATATCATTTGCGCCTCGAGTCAGGCCTCGTTTGACTCAGCGATACCATTTGGTCCTCGAGTTGGGCCTTGTTTGACTCAACCATATCATTTGCGCCTTAACCATATCATTTTTGCCTTAAGTCGAGCCTCGTTTGACGCAACCATATCATTTGCTCCTCGAGTCGGGCCTCGTTTGACTCACCGATACCATTTGTGCCTCGAGTTGGGCCTCGTTTGACTTGATCATATCATTTGTGCCTCGAGTCAAGCCTCGTTTGACTCAACCATATCATTTGCCCCTCGTGTCGGGCCTGGTTTGACTCAACCATATCATTTGCGCATCGAGTTGGGTCTCGTTTGGCTCAACCATATCATTTGCGCCCTGAGTTGGGCTTCTTTTGACTTACCCATATCATTTGTACCTCGAGTCATGCCTCGTTTTGCTCAATCATATCATTTCTACCTCGAGTAGGGCCTCGTTTGACTCAACCATATCATTGTGACTTGAGTCGGGCCTCATTTGACTCACCGATGCTATTTGTGCCTCGAGTTGGGCCTCGTTTGACTCAACCATATTAATTGTGCCTCGGGTTAGGCCTCGTTTGACTCAACCATATCATTTGTGCCTCGAGTCAGGCCTTGTTTGACTCACCGATACCGTTTGTGCCTCGAGTTGGGCTTCGTTTGACTCAACCATATCAATTGTGCCTCGGGTTAGCCCTCGTTTGACTTAACCATATCATTTGTGCCTCAAGTCGGTCCTCGTTTGACTCACCGATACCATTTCTTCCTCGAGTTGGGCCTTGTTTGTCACAACCTTATCATTTGCGCCTCGAGTCTGGTCTCGTTTGCCTCAACCATATCATTTGCGCCCCGAGTCAGGACTCTTTTGACTTAACCATATCATTTGTGCCACAAGTCATGCCTCGTTTGACTAAACCATATCATTTCCACCTCGAGTCGGGCCTCGTTTGACTCAACCATATCATTTGCGCCTCAAGTCAGGCCTGGTTTGACTTAACCATATCATTTGTGCCTCGAGTCAGGCCTCGTTTGACTCACCGATATGTTTGCGCCTCGAGTCAGTCTTCGTTTGACTTACCCTTATCATTTGCACCTCGAGTCAAGCCTCATTTGACTCACCCATGTCATTTGTGCCTCGTGTCAGGCCTGGTTTGACTCAACCATATCATTTGCGTCTCAAGTGGGGTCTCGTTTGACTCACTGATACCATTTATGCCTCGACGCAGGCCTTGTTTGACTCACCCATATGTTTGAGCCTCGAGTCGGGCCTGATTTGACTCCCCGATATGTTTGCGCCTCAAGTCGGTCTTCGTTCGACTCACCCTTATGATTTGCACCTTGAGTCATGCCTCATTTGACTCACCCATGTGTTTGCGCCTCGAGTCAGGCCTTGTTTGACTCGCCCATATCTTTTGCGCCATGAGTCAGGCCTTGTTTGACTCAATCATATCATTTGCGCCTCAAGTCAGGCCTCGTTTGACTCAGTGATACCATTTGTGCCTCGAGTTGGACCTCGTTTGACTTAACCATATTATTTGTACCTCAGGTCAGGCCTCGTTTGACTCAACCATATCATTTGCGCCTCAACCACATCATTTATGCCTCGAGTTGGGGCTCGTTTGACGCAACCATATCATTTGTGCCTCGAGTCGGGCCTCGTTTGACTCACCGATACCATTTGATCCTCGAGTTGGGCCTCGTTTGACTCAATCATATCATTTGTCCCTCGAGTCAAGCCTTGTTTGACTCAACCATATCATTTGCGCCTCGTGTCGGGCTTGGTTTGACTCAACCATATCAGTTGCGCCTCGAGTCGGGCCTCGTTTGACTCACCGATACCATTTGTGCCTCGAGTTAGGTCTCATTTGCCTCAATCATATCATTTGTGCCTCGAGTTAGGCCTCGTTTGACTCAACCATATCATTTGTGCCTTGAGTCGGGCCTCGTTTGACTCACCGATACCATTTGTGCCTTGAGTTGGGCCTCGTTTGACACAACCATATCATTTGCGCCCCGAGTCGGGACACTTTTGACTTAACCATATAATTTGTTTCTCGAGTCATGCCTCGTTTGACTGAACCATATCATTTCCACCTCGACTCGGGCCTGGTTTGACTCAACCATATCATTTGTGCCTCAAGTCGGGCCTGATTTGACTCAACCATATCATTTTCGCCTCGAGTCGGGCCTCATTTGGCTCACCGATATGTTTGCGCCTCGAGTCGGTCTTCGTTTGGCTCACCCTTATCATTTGCACCTCGAGTCAAGCCTCGTTTGACTCAACCATATCATTTGTGCCTCGAGTCGGGCCTCGTTTGACTCACCGATACCATTTATGCCTCGAGTTGGGCCTCGTTTGCCTTAATCATATCATTTGTGCCTCGAGTTAGGCCTCGTTTCACTCAACCATATCATTTGCGCCCCGAGTCGGACCTCGTTTGACTCACCGATACCATTTGTGCCTCGAGTTGGGCCTCGTTTGACTCACCCATGTGTTTGCGCCTCGAGTCAGGCCTTGTTTCCATCGCCCATATCATTTCCGCCATGAGTCAGGCCTTGTTTGTCTCAACCATATCATTTGCGCCTCGAGTCGGGCCTCGTTTAACTCATCGATACCATTTGTGCCTTGAGTTGGGCCTCGTTTGACTCAACCATATCATTTGTGCCTTGAGTCAGGCCTTGTTTGACTCACTGATACAATTTGTGCCTCGAGTTGGGCCTCGTTTGACTCAACCATATCATTTGCGCCTCGAGTCGGGCCTTCTTTGGTTCACCTATATGTTTGAAACTCGAGTCAGTCTTCGTTTGACTCACCCTTATCATTTGCGGCTTGTGTCGGGCCTCGTTTGACTCACTGATACCTTTTGTGCCTTGAGTTAGGCCTCATTTACGGCTCGAGCCGGGCCTGGTTTGACTGAACCATATCATTTGCGCCTCGAGTTGAGCCTTGTTTCACTCAACCATATCATTTGTACCTTGAGTCAGGCCTCGTTTGACTCAACGATATGTTTGCACCTCGAGTCAGTCTTTGTTTGACTCACCCTTATCATTTCCACCTCGAGTCAAGCCTCGTTTGACTCACCCATGTGTTTGCAACTCGAGTCAGGCCTTGTTTGACTTAACTATATCATTTGCGCCTCGGGTTGGGTCTCATTTGGCTCAGCGATACCATTTGTGCCTCGAGTTGGGCCTTGTTTGACTCAACCATATCATTTGTACCTTGAGTCAGGCCTTGCTTGACTCAACCATATCATTTGTGCCTCGAGTCGGGCCTGGTTTGACTTAACCATATCATTTTCACCTCAAGTCGGGCCTCGTTTGACTCACCAATATCATTTGTGCCTCGAGTTGGGCCTCGTTTGACTTAATCATGTCATTTGTGCCTCGAGTCAGGCCTCGTTTGACTCAACCATATCATTTGAGCCTCGAGTCGGGACTGGTTTAACTCAATCATATCATTTGCGCCTCGAGTCGGTCCTAGTTTAACTTAATCATATCATTTACGCCTCGAGTCGTGCCTAGTTTGACTTAACCATATCATTTGTGCCTCGAGTCGGGCCTCGTTTGACTAACCGATATGTTTGCGCCTCGAGTCAGTCTTTGTTTGAATCACCCTTATCATTTGCACGTCGAGTCAAGCCTCATTTGACTCACCCATGTGTTTGCGCCTCGAGTCAGGCTTTGTTTCACTTGCCCATATCATTTGCGCCAAGAGTCAGGCCTTGATTGTCTCAACCATATCATTTGCGCCTCGAGTCGGGCCTCATTTGACTCAGCGATACCAATTGTGCCTCGAGTTAGGCCTCGTTTGACTCAACCAAATCCTTTGTCCCTCAAGTCAGCCCTTGTTTGGCTCGACCATATCATTTGCGAGTCGAGTCAAGCCTCGTTTGACTGAACGATATCATTTGTGCCTCGAGTCGAGCCTTGTTCGACTCAACCAAATCATTTGCGCCTCGAGTCAGGCCTTGTTTGACTCATCCATATGTTTGAGCCTCGAGTCGGGCCTTGTTTGACTCGTCCATATGTTTGAGCCTCGAGTCAGGCCTGATTTGACTCGCCATATGTTTACGCCTCGAGTCGGTCTTCGTTTGACTCACCCTTATCATTTGCACCTCGAGTCAAGCCTTATTTGACTCACCCATGTGTTTGCGCCTTGAGTTAGGCCTTGTTTGGCTCACCCATATCATTTACGCCATCAATCTAGCCTTGTTTGACTCAACCATATCATTTATGCGTCGAGTCGGGCCTTCTTTGACTCACCGATACCATTTGTGCCTAGAGTTGGGCCTCATTTGACTCACCATATCATTTGTGCCTCGAGTTGGGTCTCGTTTGACTTAACCATATCATTTGTGCCTCGAGTCAGGCCTTGCTTGACTCACCCATATCATTTGCGCCTCAAGTCATACCTTGTTTGACTCAACCATATGTTAGAGTCTTGAGTCGGGCCTGATTTGACTCACGGATATGTTTGCACCTCAAGTCACGCCTTGTTTGACTCGCCCATATCATTTGTGCCATGAGTCAGGCCTTGTTTGACTCAACCATATCATTTGTGCCTTGGGACGGACCTCGTTTGACTCACTAATACCATTTGTGCCTCGAGTTGGGCCTCGTTTGACTCAACCAAATAATTTGCGCCTCGAGTCGGGTCTGGTTTGACTCAACCATATCATTTGCTCCTCGAGTCGAGCCTTGTTTGACTTAACCATATCATTTACGCCTCGAGTCGGGTCTCGTTTGACTGACCAATATGTTTGCGCCTCGAGCCAGTCTTCGTTTGACTCACCCTTATCATTTGCAACTCGACTCAAGCCTCGTTTGAGTCACCCATGTGTTTGCGCCTCGAGTGAGGCCTTGTTTGATGCGCCCATATCATTTGCGCTATGAGTCAGGCCTTGTTTGACTTAACCATATCATTTGGGTCTCAAGTCAGGCCTTGTTGCACTCATCAATACCATTTGTGCATCGAGTTGGGCCTCGTTTGACTCAACCATATCATTTTGCCTCGAGTTAGTCCTTGTTTGACTTAACCATATCATTTACGCCTTGAGTCGGGCCTGGTTTGACTCAACCATATCATTTGCGCCTTGAGTCAGGCATCGTTTGACTCACCGATACCATTTGTGCCTCGAGTTGGGCCACGTTTGCCTCAATCATATCATTTGTGCCTCGATTCAAGCCTCGTTTGAGTCAACCATCTCATTTGCACCTCGAGTTAGGCCTCGTTTGACCACAGATACCATTTGTGCCTCGAGTTGGGCCTCGTTTGACTCAACCATATCATTTGTGCCTCGAGTCAGGCATCATTTGACTTAACCATATCATTTGCACCTTGAGTCAGGCCTGATTTGACTCAATCATATCATTTGTGCCTCGACTTGGGCCTCGTTTAACTCAACCATATGATTTGCACCTTGAGTCAAGCCTCGTTTGACTCATCGATATGTTTACGCCTCAAGTCGGTCTTTGTTTGACTCACTCTTATCATTTGCACCTCAAGTCAAGCCTCGTTTGACTCATCCATGTATTTGTGCCTGGAGTCAGGCCTCGTTTGACATGCCCATATCATTTGCGCCATGAGCCAGGCCTTGTTTGACTCAACCATATCATTTGCGCCTCGAGTCGGGCCTCGTTTGACTCACCGATACCATTTGTGGCACGAGTTGGGCCTCGTTTGACTCAACCATATCATTTGTGCCTCGAGTCTGGCCTTGTTTGACTCAACCATATCATTTGCACCTCGAGTTAGGCCTAGTTTGACTCAACCATATCATTTGCATCTCGTGTCGGGCCTCGTTTGACTCAACCATATCATTTGCGCCTCGACCATATCATTTGTGCCTCGAGTCGGGCCTCGTTTGACTCACCGATACCATTTGTGCCTCGAGTTAGGCCTTGTTTAACTCAACCATATCATTTGTGCCTCGAGTCAGGCCTTGTTTGACTCAACCATATCATTTGTGCATCGAGTCAGGACTCGTTTGACAGAACCATATCATTTGCGCCTCGAGTCAGGCCTTGTTTGACTCACCCATATGTTTGAGCCACGAGTCAGGCCTCACTTGACTCACCAATATGTTTGTGCCTCGAGTTAGGCCTTGTTTGACTCGCCCATATCATTTGCGCCATGAGTCAAGCCTTGTTTGACTCAACCATATCATTTGTGCCTCCGGATAGACCTCGTTTGACTCACCGATATGTTTGCGCCTTGAGTTGGTCTTTGTTTGACTTACCCTTATCATTTGCACCTCGAGTCAAGCCTCGTTTGACTCACCCATGTCATTTGCGCCTCGTGTCAGGCCTGGTTTGACTCAACCATATCATTTGCATCTCGAGTCGGGTCTCGTTTGACTCACTGATACCATTTATGCCTCGACGCAGGCGTTGTTTGACTCACCCATATGTTTGAGCCTCGAGTCGGGCCTGATTTGACTCACCGATATGTTTGCGCCTCAAGTCGGTCTTTGTTCAACTCACCCTTATGGTTTGCACCTTGAGTCATGCCTCGTTTGACTCACCCATGTGTTTGCGCCTCGAGTCAGGCCTTGTTTGACTCGCCCATATCTTTTGCGCCATGAGTCAGGCCTTGTTTGACTCAGTCATATCATTTGCACCTTGAGTCAGGCCTCGTTTGACTCAGCGATACCATTTGTGCCTCAAGTTGGGCCTCGTTTGACTTAACCATATCATTTGTGCCTCGAGTCAGGCCTCGTTTGACTCAGCCATATCATTTGTGCCTCAACCACATCATTTGTGCCTCGAGTCGGGGCTCGTTTGATGCAACCGTATCATTTGTGCCTCGAGTCGGGCCTTGTTTGACTCACCGATACCATTTGTGCCTCGAGTTAGGCCTCATTTGACTCAATCATATCATTTGTGCCTCGAGTCAAGCCTTGTTTGACTCAACCATATCATTTACGCCTCGAGTCGGGCCTCGTTTGACTCACCGATACCATTTGTGCCTCGAGTTGGGCCTCATTTGCCTTAATCATATCATTTGTGCCTCGAGTTAGGCCTCGTTTGACTCAACCATATCATTTGTGCCTCGAGTCGATCCTCGTTTGACTCACCGATACCATTTGTGCCTTGAGTTGGGCCTCGTTTGACACAACCATATCATTTGCGCACCGAGTCGGGACACTTTTGACTTAACCATATCATTTGTTTCTCGAGTCATGCCTCGTTTGACTGAACCATATCATTTCCACCTCGACTCAGGCCTGGTTTGACTTAACCATATCATTTGTGCCTCAAGTCGGGCCTGATTTGACTCAACCATATCATTTTTGCCTCGAGTCGAGCCTCATTTAGCTCACCGATATGTTTGCGCCTCGAGTCGGTCTTCGTTTGGCTCACCCTTATCATTTGCACCTCGAGTCAAGCCTCGTTTGACTCACCCATGTGTTTGCACCTCGAGTCAGGCCTTGTTTGACTCGTCCATATCATTTGCGCCATGAGTCAGGCCTTGCTTGACTCAACCATATCAATTGTGCCTCGAGTCAGGCCTCGTTTGACTCAGTGATAGCATTTGTCCCTCGAAGTGGGCTTCGTTTGACTTAACCATATCATTTGTGCCTTGGGTCAGGCCTCGTTTGACTCAACCATATCATTTGTGCCTTGGGTCAGGCCTCGTTTGACTCAACCATATCATTTGCGCCTCAACCATATCGTTTGTGCCTCGAGTTGAGCCTCGTTTGACGCAACCATATTATTTGCGCCTCCAGTCGGGCCTCGTTTGACTCACCGATACCATTTGTGCCTCGAGTTGAGCCTCGTTTGACGCAACCATATTATTTGCGCCTCTAGTCGGGCCTCGTTTGACTCAACCATATCATTTGCGCCTCGTGTCGGGCTTGGTTTGACTCAACCATATCATTTGTGCCTCGAGTCGGGCCTCGTTTGACTCACCGATACCATTTATGCCTCGAGTTGGGCCTTGTTTGCCTCAATCATATCATTTGTGCCTCGAGTCAGGCCTCGTTTGACTCAACCATATCATTTGCGCCCCGAGTCGGGCCTCGTTTGACTCACCGATACCATTTGTGCCTCGAGTTGGGCTTCGTTTGACACAACCATATCATTTGTGCCCTGAGTCGGGACACTTTTGACTTAACCATATCATTTGTGCCTCGAGTCATGCCTCGTTTGACTGAACCATATCATTTCCACCTCGACTCAGGCCTGGTTTGACTTAACCATATCATTTGTGCCTCAAGTCGGGCCTGATTTGACTCAACCATATCATTTTTGCCTCGAGTCGAGCCTCATTTAGCTCACCGATATGTTTGCGCCTCGAGTCGGTCTTCGTTTGGCTCACCCTTATCATTTGCACCTCGAGTCAAGCCTCGTTTGACTCACCCATGTGTTTGCACCTCGAGTCAGGCCTTGTTTGACTCGTCCATATCATTTGCGCCATGAGTCAGGCCTTGCTTGACTCAACCATATCAATTGTGCCTCGAGTCAGGCCTCGTTTGACTCAGTGATAGCATTTGTCCCTCGAAGTGGGCTTCGTTTGACTTAACCATATCATTTGTGCCTTGGGTCAGGCCTCGTTTGACTCAACCATATCATTTGTGCCTTGGGTCAGGCCTCGTTTGACTCAACCATATCATTTGCGCCTCAACCATATCGTTTGTGCCTCGAGTTGAGCCTCGTTTGACGCAACCATATTATTTGCGCCTCCAGTCGGGCCTCGTTTGACTCACCGATACCATTTGTGCCTCGAGTTGAGCCTCGTTTGACGCAACCATATTATTTGCGCCTCTAGTCGGGCCTCGTTTGACTCAACCATATCATTTGCGCCTCGTGTCGGGCTTGGTTTGACTCAACCATATCATTTGTGCCTCGAGTCGGGCCTCGTTTGACTCACCGATACCATTTATGCCTCGAGTTGGGCCTTGTTTGCCTCAATCATATCATTTGTGCCTCGAGTCAGGCCTCGTTTGACTCAACCATATCATTTGCGCCCCGAGTCGGGCCTCGTTTGACTCACCGATACCATTTGTGCCTCGAGTTGGGCTTCGTTTGACACAACCATATCATTTGTGCCCTGAGTCGGGACACTTTTGACTTAACCATATCATTTGTGCCTCGAGTCATGCCTCGTTTGACTGAACCATATCATTTCCACCTCGAGTTGGGCCTCGTTTAACTCAAGCATATCATTTGTGCCTCGAGTCAGGCCTTGTTTGACTCAACCATATCATTTCCACCTTGAGTTGGGCCTCATTTGACTCAAGCATATCATTTGTGCCTCGGGTCAGGCCTCGTTTGACTCAACCATGTGTTTGTGCCTCGAGTCAGGCCATGTTTGACTTGCCCATATCATTTGCGCCATGAGTCAGGCCTTGTTTGACACAACCATATCATTGGTGCCTCGAGTCAGGCCTCGTTTGACTCACCGATACCATTTGTGCCTCGAGTTGGGCCTCATTTGACTCAACCATATCATTTGTGCCTCGAGTTTGGCCTCGTTTGACTCAACCATATCATTTGCGCCTCGTGTCGGGCCTGGTTGGACTCAACCATATCATTTGCGCTTTGAATCGGGCCTCGTTTCACTCAACCATATCATTTGTGCCTCGAGTCGGGCCTCGTTTGACACACCGATACCATTGGTGCCTCGAGTTGGGCCTTATTTGACACAACCATGTCATTTGCGCCCTGAGTCGTGTCTCTTTTGACTTAAACATATCATTTGGGCCTCGAGTCATGCCTCGTTTGACTCAACCATATCATTTCCACCTCGAGTTGGGCCTCGTTTGACTCAAGCATATCATTTGTGCCTTAGGTCAGCCTCGTTTGACTCAACCATGTGTTTGTGCCTCGAGTCAGGCCATGTTTGACTCGCCCATATCATTTGCGCCATGAGTCAGGCCTTGTTAGACTCAACCATATCATTTATGCCTCGGGTTAGGCCTCATTTGACTCACCGATACAATTTGCGCCTTGAGTTAGGCCTCGTTTGACACAACCTTATCATTTGTGCCTCGAGTCGGGTCTCGTTTGCCTCAACCATATCATTTGCGCCCCAACTCGGGATTCTTTTGACTTAACCATATCATTTGTGCCTCGAGTCATGCCTCGTTTGACTGAACCATCTCATTTCCACCTCGAGTCGGGCCTCGTTTGACTCAACCATATCATTTGCGCCTCAAGTCGGGCCTGGTTTGACTCAACCATATCATTTGTGCCTCAAGTCGGGCCTCGTTTGGCTCACTGATATGTCTACGGCTCGAGTCGCTCTTCGTTTGACTCACCCTTATCATTTGCACCTCGAGTCAAGCCTTGTTTGACTCACCCATGTGTTTGCGCCTCAAGTCAGGCCTGGTTTGACGCAACCATATCATTTGCGCCTCAAGCCGGGCCTCGTTTGACTCACCGATACAATTTGTGCCTCGAGTTGGGCCTCGTTTGACTCAATCATATCATTTGTACCTCGAGTCAAGCCTCGTTTGACTCAACCTTATCATTTGCGCCTCGTGTCGGGCTTGGTTGACTCAACCATATCATTTGCGCCTTGAGTCGGGCCTCGTTTGACTCACCGATACCATTTGTGCCTCGAGTTGGGCTCGTTTGCCTCAATCATATCATTTGTGCCTCGAGTAAGGCCTCGTTTGACTCAACCATATCATTTGTGCCCCGAGTCGGGACAATTTTGACTTAACCATATCATTTGTGCCTCGAGTCATGCCTCGTTTGACTGAACCATATCATTTCCACCTCGAGTTGGGCCTCATTTAACTCAAGCATATCATTTGTGCCTCGAGTCAGGCCTTGTTTAACTCAACCATATCATTTCCACCTTGAGTTGGGCCTCATTTGACTCAAGCATATCATTTGTGCCTCGGGTCAGGCCTCGTTTGACTCAACCATGTGTTTGTGCCTCGAGTCAGGCCATGTTTGACTCACCAATACCATTTGTGCCTCAAGTTAGGCCTCGTTTGACTCACTGATACCATTTGTGCCTCGAGTTGGACCTCGTTTGGCTCAATCATATGATTTGTGCCTCAAGTCTGGCCTCGTTTGACTCAACCATATCATTCGTGCTTCGAGTCTGGCCTCGTTTGACTCAACCATATCATTTGCACCTCAAGTCGAACCTCATTTGACTCACCAATACCATTTGGACCTCGAGTTGGGGCTCGTTTGAGTCGACCATATCATTTGTGCCTCAAGTCATGCCTTATTTGACTCAACATATCATTTGCGTCTCGAGTCGAGCCTGGTTTGACTCAACCATATCTTTTGCACCTCGAGTTGGGCCTCGTTTGACTCAACCATATCATTTGCTCCCTGAGCCGGGCCTCTTTTGACTCAACCATATCATTTGCGCCTCGAGTCATGCATCGTTTGACTCAACCATATCGTTTGCACCTCGAGTCGGGACTCGTTTAACTTAACCATATTATTTGTGCCTCGAGCCATGCCTCGTTTGACTCAACCATATCATTTGCGCCTCGAGTCGGGCCTCGTTTGACTCAACCATATCATTTGCGCCTCGAGTCAGGCCTTGTTTGACTCAACCATCTCATTTACGCCTCGAGTCGGTCTTCGTTTGACTCACCTGTATCATTTGCGCCTCGAGTCAGGCCTCGTTTAACTCACCGATGCCATTTGGGCCTCGAGCCGAGCCTCTTTTGACTTAACCATGTCATTTGTGCCTCGAGTCATGCCTCGTTTGACTCAACCATATAATTTACGCCTTGAGTCGGGCCTTGTTTGACTCAACCATATCATTTACGCCTCGAGTCAGGCCTTGTTTGGCTCACCCATATATTTAAACCTCGAGTCGGGCCTTTTTTGATTCACCCATATCTTTGCGCCTCGAGTTGGTCTTCATTTGACTCACCGAAACCATTTAGGCCTCGAGTCGGGCCTCTTTTGACTTAACCATATCATTTGTGCCTCGAGTCATGCCTCATTTGACTCAACCATATCGTTTGCGCATCGAGCTGGGCCTCGTTTGACTCAACCATATCATTTGCAGCTCGAGTCAGGCCTCGTTTGACTCACCCTTATCATTTGCGCCTCAAGTCAGGCCTCTTTTGACTTAACCATATCATTTGTGCCTCAAGTCATGCATGGTTTGACTCAACCATATCATTTACTCCTCGAGTCAGGCCCCGTTTGACTCAACGATATCATTTGCACCTCGACCATATCATTTACGCCTCTAGTCGGGCCTTCTTTGACTCAACCATATCATTTGCGCCTCGAGTCAGGCCTTGTTTGGCTCAACCATATGTTTGAACCTCGAGTCGCACCTTTTTTGAATCACCCATATCTTTATGCCTCGAGTCGGTCATCGTTTGACTTAACCTTATCATTTGCGCCTCGAGTTAGGCCTCGCTTGACTCACCGATACCATTTGTGCCTCGAGTTGGGCATCGTTTGACTTAACCATATCATTTGTGCCTCGAGTCGAACCTCCTTTGACTCACCGATACCATTTGTGCCTCGAGTTGGGCCTCGTTTGACTCAATCATATCATTTGTGCCTCGAGTCAAGCCTCGTTTGACTCAACCATATCATTTGCGGCTCGTGTCGGGCCTGGTTTGACTCAACCATATCATTTGCGCCTCAAGTCGGGCCTCGTTTGAATCACCGATACAATTTGTGCCTCCAGTTGCGCCTCGTTTGCCTCAATCATATCATTTTTGCCTCTAGTCAGGTCTTGTTTGACTCAACCATATCATTTGCGCCTCGAGTCGGGCCTCGTTTGACTCAACCATATCATTTGTGCCTCTAATCGGGCCTTGTTTGACTCAACCATATCATTTGCACCTCAAGTCAGGTCTTGTTTGGCCCACCGATACCATTTGGGCCTCAAGTTGGGCCTCTTTTGACTTAACCATATCATTTGTGCCTCGAGTCATGCCTCATTTAACTCAACCATATCATTTGCAACTCGAGTCAGGCCTCGTTTGACTTAACCATATCATTTACGCATCGAGTCGAGCCTCTTTTGACTTAACCATATCATAGGTTCCTCAAGTCATGCCTCGTTTGTCTCAACCATATCATTTCCACCTCGAATCGGGCCTCGTTTGACTCAACCATAGGATTGCGCCTTGAGTCGGGCTCATTTGACTCACCGATGCTATTTGCGGCTCGAGTTGGACCTCGTTTGACTTAACCATATCATTTGTGCCTCGGGTTAGGCCTTGGTTGACTCAACCATATCATTTGTGCCTCGAGTCGGGCCTGGTTTGACTCAACCATATCATTTGCACCTAGAGTCGGGCCTGGTTTGACTTAACCATATCATTTGGGCCTCGAGTCAAGCGTTGTTTGACTCAACCATATCATTTACGCCTTGAGTCGGGTCTTGTTTGACTTAACCATATCTTTTGCGCCTCGAGTTGTGCCTTGTTTGGCTCACCCATATGTTTAAACCTCGAGTCGATCCTTTTTTGACTCACCCATATGTTTGTGCCTCGAGTCGGTCTTCGTTTGACTCACCCATATCATTTGCACGTCGAGTCAAGCCTCGTTTGAATCACCGATACCATTTGTGCCTCGAGTTGGGCCTCGTTTGACTCAACCATATCATTTATGCCTCGAATCAACTCTCGTTTGACTCACCCATATCATTTGTGCCTCGAGTCGGGCCTGGTTTAACCCAACCATATCATTTGTGCCTCAAGTTGGGCGTCATTTGACTCAACCATATCATTTGCGCCTCGAGTCGTGCCTTGTATGGTTCACCCATATGTTTGAACCTCGAGTCAGGCCTTTTTTGACTCACCCATATGTTTTCGCCTCGAGTCGGTCTTCGTTTGACTCACCCTTATCATTTGCACGTCAAGTCAAGCCTCATTTGAATCACCGATACCATTTGTGCCTTGAGTTGGGCCTCGTTTGACTCAACTATATCATTTATGCCTCGAGTCAGACCTGGTTTGACTCAACCATATCATTTGCACCTCGAGTCGGGTGTCATTTGACTCAACCATATCATTTGCACCTCGAGTCGGGCCTCGTTTGACTCACCGATATGCTTGTGCCTCGAGTCGGTCTTCGTTTGACTCACCCTTATCATTTGCACCTGAGTCAAGTCTCGTTTGACTCACCCATGTGTTTGTGCCTTGAGTCAGGCCTTGGTTCACTCACCCATATCATTTGCGACATGAGTCAGGCCATGTATGACTCAACCATATCATTTACGCCTTGAGTCGAGCCTCGTTTGACTCAGCGATAGCAATTGTGCCTCGAGTTGGGCCTCGTTTGACACAACCACATCATTTGTGCCTCGAGTTGGGCCTCGTTTGACACAACCTCATCATTTGTGCCTTGAGTCAGGCCTTTTTTGACTTAACCATATCATTTGCGCCTCGAGTCAGCCCTGGTTTTACTCAACCAAATCATTTGCGCCTCGAGTCAGGCCTCATTTGACTCACCGATATCATTCGTGCCTCGAGTTGGGCCTCGTTTGCCTCAATCATCTCATTTGTGCCTCCAGTCAGGCCTTGTTTGACTCAACCATATCATTTGCACCTCGAGTCAGGTCCCGTTTGACTCAACCATATCATTTGTGCCTCGAGTCGGGCCTTGTTTGACTCACCCATAAGTTTGAGCCTCGAGTTAGGCCTGATTTGAGTCACTAATATGTTTGCGCCTCAAGTCGATCCTCATGTGACTCACCCTTATCATTTGTACCTCAAGTCAAGCCTCGTTTGACTCACCCATGTGTTTGCGCCTCGAGTCGGGCCTTGTTTGACTCAACCATATCATTTGCACCTCGATCAGGTCTTGTTTAACTCAACCATATCATTTGTGCCTCGAGTCGGTCCTCGTTTGACTCAGCGATACCATTTGTGCATCGAGTTGGGCCTCGTTCGACTCAACCATATCATTTGCATGTCAACCATATCATTTGTGCCTCGAGTCAGCCCTCGTTTGACTCATTGATACCATTTGTGCCTCGAGTTGGTCCTTGTTTGCCTCAATCATATCATTTGTGCCTCCAGTCAGGTCTCGTTTGACTAAACCATATCATTTGTGCCTCGAGTCAGGGCTCGTTTGACTCAACCATATCATTTGTGCCAAGAGTCAACCCTCGTTTGACTAAACCATATCATTTGCACCTTGTGTCAGGCCTGGTTTGACTCAACCATATCATTTGCGCCTCGAGTCGGGCCTCGTTTGACTCACCGATACCATTTGTGCCTCGAGTTAGGCCTCATTTGCCTCAATCATCTCATTTGTGCCTCGAGTCAGGCCTCGTTTGACTCAACCATATCATTTGCACCTCAAGTCAGGCCTCGTTTGACTCAACCATATCATTTGCCTCTCGAGTCGGGCCTTGTTTGACTCACCCATAAGTTTGAGCCTCGAGTTAGGCCTGATTTGAGTCACTGATATGTTTGCACCTCAAGTCGGTCTTCGTGTGACTTACCCTTATCATTTGTACCTCGAGTCAAGCCTCGTTTGACTCACCCATGTGTTTGCGCTGCGAGTCAGGCCTTGTTTGACTCAACCATATCATTTGCGCCTCGATTCAGGTCTTGTTTAACTCAACCATATCATTTGTGCCTCGAGTCGGTCCTTGTTTGACTCAGCGATACCATTTGTGCATCGAGTTAGGCCTCGTTCGACTCAACCATATCATTTGCATGTCAACTATATCATTTGTGCCTCGAGTCAGCCCTCGTTTGACTCATTGATACCATTTGTGCCTCGAGTTGGTCCTCGTTTGCCTCAATCATATCATTTGTGCCTCCAGTCAGGTCTCGTTTGACTCAACCATATCATTTGTGCCTCGAGTCAGGGCTCGTTTGACTCAACCATATCATTTGTGCCAAGAGTCAACCCTCGTTTGACTAAACCATATCATTTGCACCTTGTGTCAGGCCTGGTTTGACTCAACCATATCATTTGTGCCTCGAGTCGGGCCTCGTTTGACTCACCGATACCATTTGTGCCTCGAGTTAGGCCTCATTTGCCTCAATCATCTCATTTGTGCCTCGAGTCAGGCCTCGTTTGACTCAACCATATCATTTGCACCTCAAGTCAGGCCTCGTTTGACTCAACCATATCATTTGCCTCTCGAGTCGGGCCTTGTTTGACTCACCCATAAGTTTGAGCCTCGAGTTAGGCCTGATTTGAGTCACTGATATGTTTGCGCCTCAAGTCGGTCTTTGTGTGACTTACCCTTATCATTTGTACCTCGAGTCAAGCCTCGTTTGACTCACCCATGTGTTTGCGCTGCGAGTCAGGCCTTGTTTGACTCAACCATATCATTTGCGCCTCGATTCAGGTCTTGTTTAACTCAACCATATCATTTGCGCCTCGAGTCGGTCCTCGTTTGACTCAGCGATACCATTTGTGCATCGAGTTGGGCCTCATTTGAATCAACCATAACATTTGTGCCTCGGGTCAAGCCTCATTTGACTCAACCATATCATTTGTGTCTCAACCATATCATTTACGCCTCGAGTCGGGCCTTATTTGACGCAACCATATCATCTGTGCCCCGAGTCGAGCCTCGTTTGACTCATTGATACCATTTGTGGCTCGAGTTGGGCCTCGTTTACCTCAATCATATCATTTGTGCCTCGAGTTAGGCCTAGTTTGACTCAACCATATCATTTGCGCCTTGAGTCAGGGCTCGTTTGACTCAACCATATCATTTGTGCCTCGAGTCAAGCCTCGTTTGACTCAACCATATCATTTGCACCTCGTGTCATGCCTGGTTTGACTCAACCATATCATTTGTGCCTCGAGTCGGGCCTCGTTTGACTCACTGATACCATTTGTGCCTCGAGTTGGACCTCGTTTGGCTCAATCATATGATTTGTGCCTCGAGTCTGGCCTCGTTTGACTCAACCATATCATTCGTGCTTCGAGTCTGGCCTCGTTTGACTTAACCATATCATTTGCGCCTCGAGTCGAGCCTCGTTTGACTCACCGATACCATTTGGGCCTCAAGTTGGGGCTCGTTTGAGTCCACCATATCATTTGTGCCTCAAGTCAGGCCTTATTTGACTCAACCATATCATTTGCATCTCGAGTCGAGCCTGGTTTGACTCAACCATATCTTTTGCACCTTGAGTTTGGCCTCGGTTGACTCAACCATATCCTTTGCTCCCTGAGTTGGGCCTCTTTTGACTTAACCATATCATTTGTGCCTCGAGTCATGCCTCGTTTGACTCAACCATATCGTTTGCACCTCGAGTCTGGACTCGTTTAACTTAACCATATCATTTGTGCCTCGAGCCATGCCTCGTTTGACTAAACCATGTCATTTGCGCCTCGAGTCGGGCCTCGTTTGACTCAACCATATCATTTGCGCCTTGAGTCAGGCCTTGTTTGACTCAACCATCTCATTTACGCCTCGAGTCGGTCTTCGTTTGAGTCACCCGTATCATTTGCGCCTGGAGTCAGGCCTCGTTTAACTCACCGATACCATTTGGGCCTCGAGCCGAGCCTCTTTTGACTTAACCATGTCATTTGTGCCTCGAGTCATGCCTCGTTTGAGTCAACCATATAATTTGCACCTTCAGTCGAGCCTTGTTTGACTCAACCATATCATTTGCGCCTCGAGTCAGGCCTTGTTTGGCTCACCCATATATTTGAACCTCGAGTCAGGCCTTTTTTGACTCTCCCATATCTTTGCGCCTCGAGTCGGTCTTCATTTGACTCACCAAAACCATTTGGGCCTCGAGTCGGGCCTCTTTTGACTTAACCATATCATTTGTGCCTCGAGTCATGCCTCATTTGACTCAACCATATCATTTGCGCATCGAGCTGGGCCTCGTTTGACTCAACCATATCATTTGCGGCTCAAGTCAGGCCTCGTTTGACTCTCCCTTATCATTTGCGCCTCAAGTCAGGCCTCTTTTGACTTAACCATATCATTTGTGCCTCAAGTCATGCGTCGTTTGACTCAACCATATCATTTTCTCCTCAAGTCGGGCCCCGTTTGAGTCAACGATATCATTTGCGCCTCAACCATATCATTTGCTCCTCGAGTCGGGCCTTGTTTGACTCAACCATATCATTTGCGCCTCGAGTCGGGCCTTGTTTGGCTCAACCATATGTTTGAACCTCGAGTCGTGCCTTTTTTGAATTACCCATATCTTTATGCCTCGAGTCGGTCTTTGTTTGACTTAACCTTATCATTTGCGCCTCGAGTTAGGCCTCGTTTGACTCACCGATACCATTTGTGCCTCGAGTTGGGCATCGTTTGACTTAACCATATCATTTGTGCCTCGAGTTGGACCTCCTTTGATTCACCGATACCATTTGTGCCTCGAGTTAAGCCTCGTTTGACTCAATCATATCATTTGTGCCTCGAGTCAAGCTTCGTTTGACTCAACCATATCATTTGCGGCTCGTGTCGGGCTGGTTTGACTCAACCATATCATTTGCGCCTCAAGTCGGGTCTCGTTTGAATTATCGATACAATTTGTACCTCAAGTTGCGCCTCGTTTGCCTCAATCATATCATTTTTGCCTCTAGTCAGGCCTCGTTTGACTCAACCATATCATTTGCACCTCGAGTCGGGCCTCGTTTGACTCAACCATATCATTTTTGCCTCTAATCGGGCCTTGTTTGACTCAACCATATCATTTGCACCTCGAGTCAGGTCTTGCTTGGCTCACCGATACCATTTGGGCCTCTAGTTGGGCCTCTTTTGACTTAACCATATCATTTGTGCCTCGAGTCATGCCTCGTTTGACTCAACCATATCATTTGCGCCTCTAATCGTGCCTTGTTTGACTCAACCATATCATTTGCATCTTGAGTCAGGTCTGGTTTGGCTAACCGATACCATTTGGGCCTCGAGTTGGGGCTCTTTTTACTTAACCATATCATTTGTGCCTTGAGTCATGCCTCGTTTGACTCAACCATATCATTTGCGCCTCGAGTCGGGCCTCGTTTGACTTAACCATATCATTTGAGCATCGAGTCGAGCCTCTATTGACTTAACCATATCATTTGTGCCTCGAGTCATGCCTTGTTTGTCTCAACCATATCATTTCCACCTCGAATCGGGCCTCATTTGACTCAACCATAGGATTGCGCCTTGAGTCGGGCTCATTTGACTCACCGATACTATTTGCGCCTCGAGTTGGGCCTCATTTGACTTAACCATATCATTTGTGCCTCGGGTCAGGCCTTGTTTGACTCAACCATATCATTTGTGCCTCGAGTCATGCCTGGTTTGACTCAACCATATCATTTGCGTCTCGAGTCGGGCCTGATTTGACTCAACCATATCTTTTGGGCTTGAGTCAAGCGTCGTTTGACTCAACCATATCATTTACGCCTCGAGTCGGGTCTTGTTTGACTCAACCATATCATTTGCTCCCTGAGTCGGGCATCTTTTGACTTAACCATATCATTTGTGCCTCGAGTCATGCCTCGTTTGACTCAACCATATCGTTTGCACCTCGAGTCGATACACGTTTAACTTAACCATATCATTTGTGCCTCGAGCCATGCCTCGTTTGACTCAACCATATCATTTGCGCCTCGAGTCGGGCCTCGTTTGACTCAACATATCATTTGCACCTCGACTTAGGCCTTGTTTGACTCAACCATCTCATTTACGCCTCGAGTTGGTCTTCGTTTGACTCACCCGTATCATTTGCGCCTCGAGTCAGGCCTCATTTAACTCACCGATATCATTTGGGCCTCGAGTCGAGCCTCTTTTGACTTAACCATGTCATTTGTACCTCGAGTCATGCCTCGTTTGACTCAATCATATAATTTGCGCCTTGAGTCGGGCCTTGTTTGACTCAACCATATCATTTGTGCCTCGAGTCATGCCTCGTTTGTCTCACCCATATCATTTCCACCTCGAATCGGGCCTCATTTGACTCAACCATAGCATTGCGCCTTGAGTCGAGCTCATTTGACTCACCGATACTATTTGCGCCTCGAGTTGGACCTCGTTTGACTTAACCATATCATTTGTGCCTCGGGTCAGGCCTTGTTTGACTCAACCATATCATTTGCGCCTCGAGTCAGGCCTGGTTTGACTGAATCATATCATTTGTGCCTCGAGTCGGGCCTGGTTTGTCTCAACCATATCATTTGGGCCTCGAGTCAAGCATCGTTTGACTCAACCATATCATTTACGCCTCGAGTTGGGTCTTGTTTGACTCAACCATATCTTTTGCGCCTCGAGTCGTGCCTTGTTTGGCTCACCCATATGTTTGAACCTCGAGTCGGGACTTTTTTGACTCACCCATATGTTTGTGCCTTGAGTCGGTCTTCGTTTGACTCACCCATATCATTTGCACGTCAAGTCAAGCCTCGAATCAGGCCTCCTTTGACTCAACCATATCATTTATGCCTCGAATCAGGCCTCCTTTGACTCAACCATATCATTTGTGCCTCAAGTCGGGCCTGGTTTAACCCAACCATATCATTTGTGCCTCGAGTCGGGCGTCATTTGACTCAACCATATCATTTGCGCCTCGAGTCGGGCCTCGTTTGACTCACTGATATGCTTGCGCCTCGAGTCAGTCTTCATTTGACTCACCCTTATCGTTTGCACCTGAGTCAAGTCTCATTTGACTCACCCATGTGTTTGTGCCTCGAGTCAGGCCTTGTTTTCACTCACCTATATCATTTGCGTCATGAGTCAGGCCTTGTATGACTCAACCATATCATTTGTGCCTCGAGTCGGGCCTCGTTTGACTCAGCGATACCAATTGTGCCTCGAGTTAGGCCTCGTTTGACACAACCACATCATTTGTGCCTCGAGTTAGGCCTTTTTTGACTCAACCATATCATTTGCGCCTCGAGTCAGTCCTGGTTTGACTCAACCAAATCAGTTGCGCCTCGAGTTGGTCCTCGTTTGACTCACCGATACCATTTGTGCCTCGAGTCAAGCGTCGTTTGACTCAACCATATCATTTACGCCTCGAGTCGGGTCTTGTTTGACTCAACCATATCATTTGCTGCCTGAGTCGGGCATCTTTTGACTTAACCATATCATTTGTGCCTCGAGTCAGGCCTCGTTTGACTCAACCATATCAATTGTGCCTCGAGTCGTGCCTTGTTTGACTCACCCATAAGTTTGAGCCTCGAGTTAGGCTTGATTTGAGTCACTGATATGTTTACGCCTAAAGTCGGTCTTCGTGTGACTCACCCTTATCATTTGTACTTTGAGTCAAGCCTCGTTTGACTCACCCATGTGTTTGCGCCTTGAGTCAAGCCTTGTTTGACTCAACCATATCATTTGCGCCTCGATTCAAGTCTTGTTTAACTCAACCATATCATTTGTGCCTCGAGTCGGTCCTCGTTTGGCTCAGCGTTACCATTTATGCATTGAGTTAGGCCTCATTTAACTCAACCATATCATTTGTACCTAGGGTCAAGCCACGTTTGACTTAACCATATCATTTGCGTGTCAACCATATCATTTATGCCTCGAGTCGGGCCTCATTTGATGCAACCATATCATTTGTGCCTCGAGTTGGGCCTCGTTTGACTCATTGATACCATTTGTGCCTCGAGTTGGGCCTCATTTGCCTCAATCATATCATTTGTGCCTCGAGTCAGGCCTCGTTTGACTTAACCACATCATTTGCGCCTTGAGTCAGGGCTCGTTTGACTTAACCATATCATTTGTGCCTCGAGTCAAGCCTCGTTTGACATAACCATATCATTTGCGCCTCGTGTTGGGCCTGGTTTGACTCAACCATATCATTTGCGCCTCGAGTCGGGCGTCATTTGACTTAACCATATCATTTGCGCCTCGAGTCGGGCCTCGTTTGATTCACTGATATGCTTGCGCCTCGAGTCAGTCTTCGTTTGACTCACCCTTATCATTTGCACCTGAGTCAAGTCTCATTTGACTCACCCATGTGTTTGTGCCTCGAGTCAGGCCTTGTTTTCACTCACCCATATCATTTGCGCCATGAGTCGGGCGTCATTTGACTCAACCATATCATTTGCACCTCGAGTTGGGCCTCGTTTGACTCACTGATATGCTTGCGCCTCGAGTCAGTCTTTGTTTGACTCACCCTTATCATTTGCACCTGAGTCAAGTCTCGTTTGACTCACCCATGTGTTTGTGCCTCAAGTCGGGCCTCGTTTGACTCAGCGATACCAATTGTGCCTCGAGTTGGGCCTCGTTTGACACAACCACATCATTTGTGCCTCGAGTCAGGCCTTTTTTGACACAACCATATCATTTACGCCTCGAGTCAATCCTGGTTTAACTCAAACAAATCATTTGTGCCTCGAGTCGGTCCTCGTTTGACTCACCGATAGCATTTGTGCCTCGAGTTGGGCCTCGTTTGCCTCAATCATCTCATTTGTGTCTCGAGTCAGGCCTCGTTTGACTTAACCATATCATTTGCGCCTCGAGTTGGGCCTTGTTTGACTCACCCATAAGTTTGAGCCTCGAGTTAGGCCTGATTTGAGTCACTGATATGTTTGCGCCTCAAGTCGGTCTTTGTGTGACTCACGCTTATCATTTGTACTTCGAGTCAAGCCTAGTTTGACTCACCCATGTGTTTGTGCCTCGAGTCAGGCCTTGTTTGACTCAACCATATCATTTGCGCCTCGATTCAGGTCTTGTTTAACTCAACCATATCATTTGTGCCTCGAGTCGGTCCTCATTTGACTCAGCGATACCATTTGTGCATTGAGTTGGGCCTCGTTTGACTCAACCATATCATTTGTACCTCGGATCAAGCCACGTTTGACTCAACCATATCATTTGCGTGTCAACCATATCATTTGTGCCTCGAGTCGAGCCTTATTTGACGCAACCATATCATTTGTACCTCGAGTCGGGCCTCGTTTGACTCATTGATACCATTTGTGCCTCGAGTTAGACCTCGTTTGCCTCAATCATATGATTTGTGCCTCAAGTCTGGCCTCGTTTGACTCAACCATATCATTCGTGCTTTGAGTCTGGCCTTGTTTGACTCAACCATATCATTTGCGCCTCGAGTTAGGCCTCCTTTGACTCACCGATACCATTTGGGCCTCGAGTTGGGGCTCGTTTGAGTCGACCATATCATTTGTGCCTCAAGTCAGGCCTTATTTGACTCAACCATATCATTTGCGTCTCGAGTCGAGCCTGATTTGACTCAACCATATCTTTTGCACCTCGAGTTGGGCCTCGTTTGACTCAACCATATCATTTGCTTCCCCAATCGGGCCTCTTTTGACTTAACCATATCATTTGTGCCTCGAGTCATGCCTCGTTTGACCCAACCATATCATTTGCATCTCGAGTCGGGACTCGTTTAACTTAACCATATCATTTGTGCCTTGAGCCATGCCTCGTTTGACTCAACCATATCATTTACGCCTCGAGTCGGGCTTCGTTTGACTCAACCATATCATTTTCGCCTCGAGTTAGGCCTTGTTTGACTCAACCATCTCATTTACACCTCGAATTGGTCTTCGTTTGACTCACCCGTACCATTTGCGCCTCAAGTCAGGCCTCGTTTGACTCACCGATTCCATTTGGGCCTCGAGCCGAGCCTCTTTTGTCTTAACCATGTCATTTGTGCCTCGAGCCATGCCTCGTTTGACTCAACCATATCATTTGCGCCTCGAACCAGGCCTTGTTTGACTCAACCATATCATTTGTGCCTCGAGTCGGGCCCGGTTTGACTCAACCATATAATTTGCGCCTCAACTCGGGCATTGTTTGAATCACCGATACCAATTGTGCCTCAAGTTGCACCTCGTTTGCCTCAATCATATCATTTTTCCCTCTAGTCATGCCTCGTTTGACTCAACCATATCATTTGTGCCTTGAGTCGGGCCATTTTTGACTCACCCATATCTTTGCGCCTCGAGTCGATCTTCGTTTGACTCACCCTTATCAGTTGCGCCTCGAGTCAGGCCTCGTTTGACTCACAGATGCCATTTGTGCCTCGAGTTGGGCCTCGTTTGACTCCACCATATCATTTGTACCTCGAGTCAGGCCTCGTTTGACTCAACCATATCATTTGCGCCTTGAGTCAGGGCTCGTTTGACTCAACCATATCATTTGCGCCTCGAGTCAGACCATGTTTGACTCCACCATATCATATGCGCCTCGAGTCAGGCCTTGTTTGGCTAACCCATATGTTTGAACCTCGAGTCGACCCTTTTTTAACTCACCCATATCTTTGCGCCTCGAGTCAGTTTTCGTTTGACTCACCCTTATCATTTGCGCCTCGAGTCAGGCCTCATTTGACTCACCGATACCATTTGGACCTCAAGTTGGGTCTCGTTTGACTCAACCATATCATTTGTGCCTCGACTCATGCCTCGTTTAACTCAACCATATCATTGGCACCTTTAGTCGGGCCTGGTTTGACTCAACCTTATCATTTGTGCCTCGAGTCAAGCCTCATTTGACTCAACCATAACATTTGCGCCTCGTGTTGGGCCTGGTTTGAGTCAACCATATCATTTGCACCTTGAGTCGGGCCTCGTTTGACTCACTGATACCATTTGTGCCTCGAGTTAGGCCTCGTTTGCCTCAATCATATCATTTGTGCCTCGAGTCAGGCCTCGTTTGACTCAACCATATAATTTGCGCCTCGAGTCATGCCTTGTTTGACTCACCGATACCATTTGTGCCTTGAGTTAGGCCTTGTCTGACTCAACCATATCATTTGCGCCTTCAGTCAGGACTCATTTGACTGAACCATATCATTTGTGCCTGGAGTTAGGCCTTGTTTGACTCACCCATATGTTTGAGCCTCGAGTCAGGCCTGATTTGACTCACCGATGTGTTTGCGCCTCGAGTCGGTCTTTGTTTGACTCACCCTTATCATTTGCTCCACTAGTCAAGCCTCGTTTGACTCAACCATGTGTTTACGCCTCGAGTCAGTCCTTGTTTGACTCACCCATATCATTTGCACCATGAGTCAGGCCGTGTTTGACTTAACGATACCATTTGGGCCTCGAGTCCGGCCTCGTTTGACTTACCGATACCATTTGGGCTCGAGTTGGGCCTCGTTTGACTCAACGATATCATTTGTGCCTCAAGTTAGGCCTTGTTTGACTCAACCATATCATTTACTCCTCGAGTAATGCCTGGTTTGACTTAACCATATCATTTGCGCCTCGAGTCGGGTTTCGTTTGGCTCAACCACATCATTTGTGCCCCGAGTTGTGCTTCTTTTGACTTACCCATATCATTTGTGCCTCGAGTCATGCCTCGTTTGACTCAACCATATCATTTCCACCTCGAGTCAGGCCTCGTTTGACTCAACCATATCATTTGTGCCTCGGGTCAGGCCTTGTTTGACTCAACCATATCATTTGCGCCTCGTGTTGGGCCTCATTTGACTCACCGATACCATTTGTGCCTCGAGTTGGGCCTCGTTTGACTGAACCATATCATTTGCGCCTCTAGTCAGGCCTTGTTTCACTCACCCATATGTTTGAGCCTCGAGTCGGGCCAGATTTGACTCACCGATATGTTTGCGCCTCGGGTCGGTCTTCGTTTGACTCACCCTTATCATTTGCACATCGAGATAAGCCTCGTTTGACTCCCAGATGTGTTTGCGCCTTGAGTCAGGCCTTCTTTGACTTGCCCATATCATTTGCGCCATGAGTCAGGCCTTGTTTGACTCAACCGTATCATTTGTGCCTAGAGTCGGGCCTCGTTTGACTCACCGATACCATTTGGGCCTCGAGTTGGGGCTCGTTTGAGTCGACCATATCATTTGTGCCTCGAGTCAGGCCTTGTTTGACTCACCCATATCATTTGCGCCTCGAGTCGAGCCTGGTTTGACTCAACCATATCATTTGCACCTCGAGTCAGGCCTCGTTTGACTCAACCATATCATTTGCGCCCCAAGTCGGGCCTCTTTCGACTTAACCATATCATTTGTGCCTCGAGTCATGCCTCGTTTGAATCGACCATATCATTTCCACCTCGAGTTGGGACTCGTTTAACTTAACCATATCATTTGTGCCTTGAACCATGCCTCGTTTGACTCAACCATATCATTTGCGCCTCGAGTCAGGCATTGTTTGGCTCAACCATCTCATTTACGCCTCGAGTCGGGCCTTGTTTAGCTCAGCAATATGTTTGAGCCTCAAGTCGGGCCTTTTTTGACTCACCCATATCTTTACGCCTCGAGTCGGTCTTTGTTTGTCTCACCTGTATCATTTGTGCCTCGAGTCAGGCCTCATTTGACTCATTGATACCATTTGGGCCTCGGGTCGGGCCTCTTTTGACTTAACCATATCATTTGTGCCTCGAGTCATGCCTCGTTTGACTCAACCATATCATTTGCGCCTCGAGACGGGCCTTGTTTGACTCAACCATATCATTGGCGCCTCAAGTCGGGCCTTGTTTGGCTCACCCATATGTTTGAACCTCGAGTCGGGCCTTTTTTGACTCGCCCATATCTTTGCGCCTCGAGTCGGTATTTATTTGACTCACCGATACCATTTGGGCCTCGAGTCGGGCCTCTTTTGACTTAACCATATTATTTGTGCCCTAAGTCATTCCTCGTTTGACTCAACCATATCATTTGTGCCTCAAGTCGGGCCTCGTTTGACTCAACCATATCATTTGCACCTCGAGTCAGGCATCGTTTGACTCGCCCTTATCATTTGCGCCTCGAGTCAGTCCTCGTTTGACTCACCGATACCATTTGGGCCTCGAGTCAGGCCTCTTTTGACTTAACCATATCATTTGTGCCTCAAGTGATGCCTCGTTTGACTCGACCATATCATTTGCGCCTCGAGTCATGCCTCGTTTGACTCATCCTTATCATTTGTGCCTCGAGTCAGGCCTCGTTTGACTCACCGATACAATTTGGACGTCAAGTCGGGCCTCTTTTGACTTAACCATATCATTTGTGCCTCAAGTCAAGCTTTGTTTGACTCAACCATATCATTTGCGCCTCGAGTCGGGCCTTGTTTGACTCAACCATATAATTTGCGCCTCAAGTCGGGCCTTGTTTGACTCAACCATATCATTTGCGCCTCGAGTCAGGCCTTATTTGGCTCACCCATATGTTTGAACCTCGAGTTGCGTCTTCTTTGACTCAACCATATATTACGCCTCGAGTCGGTCTTCGTTTCACTCACCCTTATCATTTGAACCTCGAGTCAGTCCTTGTTTGACTCACCATACCATTTGGGCCCTGAGTCGGCCCTCTTTTGACTTAACCATATCATTTGTGCCTCGAACCATGCCTCGTTTGCTCAACTGTATCATTTGCGCCTCGAGTCATGCCTCGTCTGACTCACCCTTATCATTTGCACCTCGAGTCAGGTCTCGTTTGACTCATCGATACCATTTGGGCATCGAGTCGGGCCTCTTTTGACTTAACCATATCATTTGTGCCTCGAGTGATGCCTTGTTTGACTTAACCATATCATTTATGCCTCGAGTCGGGCCTTGTTTGACTCAACCATATCATTTGCGCCTCGAGTCGGGCCTTGTTTGGCTCACCCATATGTTTGAACCTCGAGTCGCGCCTTCTTTGACTCAACCATATCTTTATGCCTCGAGTCAGGCCCCGTTCGACTCACCGATACAATTTGTGCCTCGAGTTGGCCCTCGTTTGTCCTCACCATATCATTTATGCCTCATGTTGGGCCTCCTTTGACTCATCGATACTATTTGTGCCTCGAGTTGGCCCTCGTTTGACATCACCATATCATTTGTGCCTCGGGTCGGGCCTCCTTTGACTCATCGATACTATTTGTGCCTCGAGTTAGGCCTCGTTTAACTCAATCATATCATTTGTGCCTCGAGTCAAGCCTCGTTTGACTCAACCATATCATTCGCGGCTCATGTCGGGCCTGGTTTGACTCAAGCATATCATTTGTGCCTTGAGTTGGGCCTCGTTTGACTCACCGATACCATTTGTGCCTCGAGTTGCGCCTCGTTTGGCTCAATCATATCATTTTTGCCTCTAGTTAGGCCTTGTTTGACTCAACCATATCATTTGCGCCTCGAGTCGGGCCTTATTTGACTCAACCATATCATTTGCGCCTTCAGTCAGGTCTCGTTTGACTCACCTTTATCATTTGCGCCTTGAGTCAGGCCTCATTTGACTCATCGATACCATTTGGGC
Source organism: Dicorynia guianensis (assembly GCA_037013595.1). Taxonomy (NCBI): domain Eukaryota; kingdom Viridiplantae; phylum Streptophyta; class Magnoliopsida; order Fabales; family Fabaceae; genus Dicorynia; species Dicorynia guianensis. Next base: position 12,315,617 of record JASUAB010000015.1, read on the forward strand.
CTCGAGTCGGGCCACTTTTGACTTAACCATATCATTTGTGCCTCGAGTCGGGCCTCGTTTGACTCAACCATATCATTTGCGCCTTGAGTCATGCCTCGTTTGACTCACCCTTACCATTTGCGCCTCGACTCAAGCCTTGTTTGACTTACACATATGTTTGACCCTCGAGTTGGGCCTAATTTCACTCACCGATATGTTTGCGCCTCTAGTCAATCTTTGTTTGACTCACCGTTATCATTTGCACCTCAAGTCAAGCCTCATTTGCTCACCCATGTGTTTGCGCCTTGAGTCAGGCCTTGTTTGACTCGCCCATATCATTTGCACCATGAGTCAGGCCTTGTTTGACTCAACCATATCATTTGTGCCTCGAGTCAATCCATGTTTGACTGAACCATATCATTTGTGCCTTGAGTTGGGCCTAGTTTGACTCAACCATATCATTTGCGTCTCGAGTCAGGCCTCGTTTGACTCAACCATATCATTTGCGCCTCGAGTCGGGTCTCGTTTGGCTCAACCATATCATTTGCGCCCCAATTCGGGCCTCTTTTGACTTAACCATATGATTTGTGCCTCAAGTCAGGCGTTGTTTGACTCAACCATATCATTTGTGCCTCGAGTCGAGCCTCGTTTGACTCACCGATACTATTTGTGCCTCGAGTTGGGCCTCGTTTGACTCAACCATATCATTTGTGGCTCTAGTCGGGCCTCGTTTGACTCAATCATATCGTTTGTGCCTCGAGTTAGGCCTCATTTGACTCAACCATATCATTTGCACCTCGAGTCAGGCCTCATTTGACTCACCGATACCATTTGTGCCTCGTGTCAAGCCTCATTTGACTCAATCATATTATTTGTGCCTCGAGTCAGGCCTCGTTTGACTTAACCATATCATTTGCGCCTCGTGTCGGGGCCTCGTTTGGCTGAACCATATCATTTCCTCCTCGAGTTGGGCCTTGTTTGACTCATCTATATCATTTGCGCCTCAAGTCAGCCCTTGTTTGACTCACGCATATGTTTGAGCCTCAAGCCGGGCTTGATTTCACTCACCGATATGTTTGCCCCTCGAGTCAGTCTTTCTTTGACTCACCGTTATCATTTGCACCTCAACTCAAGCCTCGTTTGCTCATCCATGTGTTTGCGCCTTGAGTCATGCCTTGTTTGACTCGCCCATATCATTTGTGCCATGAGTCAGGCCTTGTTTGACTCAACCATGTCATTTGTGCCTCGAGTCGGGTCTTGTTTGACTCACCGATACCATTTGTGCCTCGAGTTGGGCATCGTTTGACTCAACCATATAATTTGTGCCTCGAGTCAGGCCTTGTTTGACTCAACCATATCAATTGTGCCTCGCACCAGGCCTGGTTTCACTCAACCATATCATTTGCGCCTCGAGTCGGGCCACATTTGACTCAACCATATCATTTGCGCGTCGCATCGAGTCTCGTTTGGCTCAACCATATCATTTGCACCCTGAGTCGGGCCTCTTTTGACTTAACCATATGATTTATGCCTCGAGTCATGCCTTATTTGACTCAACCATATCATTTCTGCCTCGAGTCAACCTTGTTTGACTCAACCATATCATTTGCGCCTCAAGTCGGGCCTCGTTTGACTGAACCATATGATTTGCGCCTCTAGTTGGGCCTTGTTTGACTCAACCATATCATTTGCGCCTCGTGTCCAGCGTTGTTTGACTTGCCCATATGTTGGAGCCTCGAGTCGGGCCTAATTTGACTCACTGATATGTTTGCACATCGAGTCAGGCCTTGTTTGACTCGCCTATATCATTTGCGGCATGAGTCAGGCGTTGTTTGGCTCAACCATACCATTTGTCCCTCGAGTCATCCTCGCTTGACTGAATCATATCATTGCGCCTTGAGTCGGGCCTCATTTGACTCACCGATGCTATTTGTGCTGCGAGTTGGGCGTTGTTTGGGTCAACCATATCATTTGTGCCTCGGGTCAGGCCTCGTTTGACTCAACCATATCATTTGCTCCTTGAGTCGGACCTCGTTTGACTCACCGATACCGTTTGTACCTTGAGTTGGGTCTCGTTTGACTTAAACATATTATTTGTGCCTCGAGTCAAGCCTCATTTGACTCAACCATATCATTTGTGCCTCGAGTTAGGCCTCGTTTGACTCACCGATGCCATTTGTGCCTCGAGTTGGGCCTCGTTTGACTCAACCATATCATTTGCACCTCGAGTCGGTCCTTGTTTGGCTCACCCATATGTTTGAACCTCAAGTCGGGCCTTTTTTGACTCACCCATATGTTTGTGCCTCGAGTCGGTATTCATTTGACTCACCCTTATCATTTGCGCCTCGAGTCGGGGCTCGTTTGACTCATAGATATCATTTGTGCCTCGAGTCAGGCCTCGTTTGACTCAACCATATCATTTGTGCCTCGAGTCAGGCCTCCTTTGACTGAAGCATATCATTTGTGACTCGAGTCGGACCTTGTTTGACTCAACCATATCATTTGCACTACAAGTCAGGCCTTGTTTGACTCACCCATATGTTTGAGCCTGAAGTCGGGCCTGATTTGACTCACCGATATGTTTGCGCCTTAAGTTGGTGTTTGTTTGACTGACCCTTATCATTTGCACCTCGAGTCAAGCCTCGTTTGACTCACCCATCTGTTTGCGCCTCGAGTAAGTCCTTGTTTGAGTTGCCCATATCGTTTGTGCCATGAGTCAGGCCTTGTTTGACTCAACCATATCATTTGTGCCTCGAGTCGGGCCTCGTTTGACTCAACGATACTATTTGTGCCTCGATTTGGGCCTCGTTTGACTCAACCATATCATTTTTGCGTCGAGTTAGGCCTTTGACTCAATCATATCATTTGTGCCTCGAGTTGGGCCTGGTTTGACTTAACCATATCTTTGCACCTTGAGTCGGGCCTCATTTGACTCAACCATATCATTTGTGCCTCGAGTCGGGTCTTATTTGGCTGAACCATATCATTTTCGCCCCGGGTCGGGCCTGTTTTGACTTAACCATATCATTTGTGCCTCGAGTCATGCCTCGTTTGACTCAACCATATCATTTCCAACTCAAGTCGGGCCTCATTTGACTCAACCATATCATTGCACCTTTAGTCGGGCCTCATTTGACACACCGATACTGTTTGTGCCTCAAGTTGGGCCTTGTTTGACTCAACCATATCATTTGTGACCAAACCATATCTTTGCACCTCGAGGCAGGCCTCGTTTGACTCAACCATATCATTTGCGCCTCGAGTCGGGCCTCGTTTGACTCGCCGATACCATTTGTCCCTCGAGTTGGGCCTCGTTTGACTCAACTATATCATTTGCGTCTCGAGTCGGGCCTTGTTTGGCTCACCCATATGTTTGAAGCTCTAGTCGGGCCTTCTTTGACTCACCCATATGTTTGCGTCTCGAGTCGGTCTTCATTTCACTCACCCTTATCATTTGCACCTCGAGTCAAGCCTTGTTTGACTCACCCATGTGTTTGCGCCTGGAGTCAGGCCTTGTTTGACGCGCCCATATCATTTGCACCACGAGTAGGGCCTTGTTTGACTCAACCATATCCATTGCACCTCGAGTCGGGCCTTGTTTAACTCACCATATGTTAGAACCTTGAGTCGGGCCTTATTTGACTCACCCATATGTTTAAGCCTCGAGTCGGTCTTCGTTTTACTCACCCTTATCATTTGCACCTCGAGTCAAGCCTTGTTTGACTCACCCATGTGCTTGCACCTCTAGTCAGTCCTTGTTTGACTCACCCATATCATTTGCGCCACGAGTCAGGCCTTGTTTGACTCAACCATATCTTTTCCGCGTCAAGTCAGGCCTCATTTAACTCAACCATATCATTTGTGCCTCGAGTCGGGCCTCGTTTGACTCACCGATCCCATTTGTGCCTCGAGTTGGGCCTCGTTTGGCTCAACCATATCATTTGTGCCTCGAGTCAGGCCTTGTTTGACTCAACCATATCATTTGTGCCTAGAGTTGGGCCGGGTTTGACTCAACCATATAATTTGTGCCTCTAGTCGGGTCTCGTTTGACTCAACCATATCATTTGCGCCTCGAGTCGGGTCCCATTTGGCTCAACCATATCATTTGCGCCCCGAGTTGGGCCTCTTTTGACTTAACCATATGATTTATGCATCGAGTCATGCCATGTTTGACTCAACCATATCATTTCTGCCTCGAGTCAGCCTTGTTTGACTCAACCATATCATTTGCGCCTCAAGTCGGGCCTCGTTTGACTGAACCATATGATTTGCGCCTCTAGTTGGGCCTTGTTTGACTCAACCATATCATTTGCGCCTCATGTCCAGCATTGTTTGACTTGCCCATATGTTGGAGCCTCGAGTCGGGCCTCATTTGACTCACTGATATGTTTGCGCATCGAGTCAAGCCTTGTTTGACTCGCCCATATCATTTGCGGCATGAGTCCGGCCTTGTTTGGCTCAACCATACCATTTGTCCCTCGAGTCATGCCTCGCTTGACTGAATCATATTATTGCGCCTTGAGTCGGGCCTCATTTGACTCACCAATGCTATTTGTGCCGCGAGTTGGGCATTGTTTAGGTCAACCATATCATTTGTGCCTTGGGTCAGGCCTCATTTGACTCAACCATATCATTTGCGCCTCGAGTCGGACCTCGTTTGACTCACCGATACCGTTTGTGCCTTGAGTTGGGTCTCGTTTGACTCAAACATATTATTTGTGCCTCGAGTCAAGCCTTATTTGACTCAACCATATCATTTGTGCCTCGAGTTGGGCCTCGTTTGACTCACCGATACCATTTGTGCCTCGAGTTGCGCCTCGTTTCACTCAACCATATCATTTGCACCTCGAGTCGGTCCTTGTTTGGCTCACCCATATGTTTGAACCTCAAGTCGGACCTTTTTTGACTCACCCATATGTTTGTACCTCGAGTCAGTATTCATTTGACTCACCCTTATCATTTGCGCCTCGAGTTGGGGCTCGTTTGACTCATAGATATCATTTGTGCCTCAAGTTGGGACTCGTTTGACTCAACCATATCATTTGTGCCTCGAGTCAAGCCTCGTTTGACTCAACCATATCATTTGCGCCTCGAGTCAGGCCTCATTTGACTGAACCATATCATTTGTGACTCGAGTCGGGCTTTGTTTGACTCAACCATATCATTTGCGCTGCAAGTCAGGCCTTGTTTGACTCACCCATATGTTTGAGCCTGAAGTCGGGCCTGATTTGACTTACCGATATGTTTGCCCCTCAAGTTGGTCTTTGTTTGACTCACCCTTATCATTTGTACCTCGAGTCAAGCCTCGTTTGACTCACCCATCTGTTTGCGCCTCGAGTAATTCCTTGTTTGAGTCACCCATATCGTTTGTGCCATGAGTCAGGCCTTGTTTGACTCAACCATATCATTTGTGCCTCGAGTCGGGCCTCGTTTGACTCACCGATACTATTTGTGCCTCGATTTGGGCCTCGTTTGACTCAACCATATCATTTGTGCATCGAGTTAGGCCTTTGACTCAATCATATCATTTGTGCCTCGAGTTGGGCCTGGTTTGACTCAACCATATCTTTGCACCTTGAGTCGTGCCTCATTTGACTCAACCATATCATTTGTGCCTCGAGTCGGGTCTTATTTGGCTCAACCATATCATTTTTGCCCCGAGTCGGGCCTGTTTTAACTTAACCATATCATTTGTGCCTCGAGTCATGCCTCGTTTGACTCAACCATATCATTTCCAACTCGAGTCGGGCCTCGTTTGACTCAACCATATCATTGCGCCTTTAGTCGGGCCTCATTTGACACACTGATACTATTTGTGCCTCAAGTTGGGCCTTGTTTGACTCAACCATATCATTTGTGACTCAACCATATCTTTGCACCTCGAGGCAGGCCTCATTTGACTCAACCATATCATTTGCGCCTCGAGTCGGGCCTTGTTTGGCCCACCCATATGTTTGAAGCTCTAGTCGGGCCTTATTTGACTCACCCATATGTTTGTGTCTCGAGTCGGTCTTCATTTAACTCACCCTTATCATTTGCACCTCGAGTCAACCTTGTTTGACTCACCCATGTGTTTGCGCCTGGAGTTAGGCCTTGTTTGACGCACCCATATCATTTGCACCATGAGTAGGGCCTTGTTTGACTCAACCATATCCATTGCGCCTCGAGTCGGGCCTTGTTTAACTCACCATATGTTAGAACCTTGAGTCGGGCCTTATTTGACTCACCCATATGTTTAAGCCTCGAGTCGGTCTTCGTTTTACTCACCCTTATCATTTGCAACTCGAGTCAAGCCTTGTTTGACTCACCCATGTGCTTGCACCTCTAGTCAGTCCTTGTTTGACTCACCTATATCATTTGTGCCACGAGTCGGGCCTTGTTTGACTCAACCATATCTTTTGCGCATCAAGTCAGGCCTCATTTAACTCAACCATATCATTTGTGCCTCGAGTCGGGCCTCGTTTGACTCACCGATCCCATTTGTGCCTCGAGTTGGGCCTCGTTTGACTCAACCATATCATTTGCACCTCGAGTCGGTCCTTGTTTGGCTCACCCATATGTTTGAACCTCAAGTCGGGCCTTTTTTGACTCACCCATATGTTTGTGCCTCGAGTCGGTATTCATTTGACTCACCCTTATCATTTGCGCCTCGAGTTGGGGCTCGTTTGACTCATAGATATCATTTGTGCCTCGAGTTAGGACTCGTTTGACTCAACCATATCATTTGTGCCTCGAGTCAGGCCTCGTTTGACTCAACCATATCATTTGCGCCTCGAGTCAGGCCTCATTTGACTGAACCATATCATTTGCGACTCGAGTCGGGCCTTGTTTGACTCAACCATATCATTTGCGCTACAAGTCAGGCCTTGTTTGACTCACCCATATGTTTGAGCCTGAAGTCGGGCCTGATTTGACTCACCGATATGTTTGCGCCTCAAGTTGGTCTTTGTTTGACTCACCCTTATCATTTGCACCTCGAGTCAAGCCTCGTTTGACTCACCCATCTGTTTGCGCCTCGAGTAAGTCCTTGTTTGAGTCGCCCATATCGTTTGTGCCATGAGTCAGGCCTTGTTTGACTCAACCATATCATTTGTGCCTCGAGTCGGGCCTCGTTTGACTCACCGATACTATTTGTGCCTCGATTTGGGCCTCGTTTGACTCAACCATATCATTTGTGCATCGAGTTAGGCCTTTGACTCAATCATATCATTTGTGCCTCGAGTCAGGCCTAGTTTGACTCAACCATATCTTTGCACCTTGAGTCGGGCCTCATTTGACTCAACCATATCATTTGTGCCTCGAGTCGGGTCTCATTTGGCTCAACCATATCACTTTCGCCCAGAGTCGGGATTGTTTTGCCTTAACCATATCATTTGTGCCTCGAGTCATGCCTCGTTTGACTCAACCATATCATTTCCAACTCGAGTCGGGTCTCGTTTGACTCAACCATATCATTGCGCCTCTAGTCGGGCCTCATTTGACACACCGATACTGTTTGTTCCTCAAGTTGGGCCTTGTTTGACTCAACCATATCTTTGCACCTCGAGGTAGGCCTCGTTTGACTCAACCATATCATTTGCGCCTCGAGTCGGACCTCGTTTGACTCACCGATACCGTTTGTGCCTCGAGTTGGGTCTCGTTTGTTTCAAACATATTATTTGTGCCTCGAGTCAAGCCTCATTTGACTCAACCATATCATTTGTGCCTCGAGTTGGGCCTCGTTTGACTCACCGATACCATTTGTGCCTCGAGTTGGGCCTCGTTTGACTCAACCATATCATTTGCACCTCGAGTCGGTCCTTGTTCGGCTCACCCATATGTTTGAACCTCAAGACAGGCCTTTTTTGACTCACCCACATGTTTGTGCCTCGAGTCGGTATTCATTTGACTCACCCTTATCATTTGCGCCTCGAGTCGGGGCTCGTTTGACTCATAGATATCATTTGTGCCTCGAGTTGGGACTCGTTTGACTCAACCATATCATTTGTGCCTCGAGTCAGGCCTCGTTTGACTCAACCATATCATTTGCGCCTCAAGTCAGGGCTCATTTGACTGAACCATATCATTTGCGACTCGAGTCGGGCCTTGTTTGACTCAACCATATCATTTGCGCTACAAGTCAGGCCTTGTTTGACTCACCCATATGTTTGAGCCTGAAGTCGGGCCTGATTTGACTCATCGATATGTTTGCGCCTCAAGTTGGTCTTTGTTTGACTCACCCTTATCATTTGCACCTCGAGTCAACCTCCTTTGACTCACCCATCTGTTTGCGCCTCGAGTAAGTCCTTGTTTGAGTCGCCCATATCATTTGTGCCATGAGTCAGGCCTTGTTTGACTCAACCATATCATTTGTGCCTCGAGTCGGGCCTCGTTTGACTCACCGATACTATTTGTGCCTCGATTTGGGCCTCGTTTGACTCAACCATATCATTTGTGCATCGAGTTAGGCCTTTGACTCAATCATATCATTTGTGCCTCGAGTCGGGCCTAGTTTGACTCAACCATATCTTTGCACCTTGAGTCGGGCCTCATTTGACTCAACCATATCATTTGTGCCTCGAGTCGGGTCTCATTTGGCTCAACCATATCATTTTTGCCCCGAGTCGGGACTGTTTTGACTTAACCATATCATTTGTGCCACGAGTCATGCCTCGTTTGACTCAATCATATCATTTCCAACTCGAGTCGGGCCTCGTTTGACTCAACCATATCATTGCGCCTCTAGTCAGGCCTCATTTGACACACCGATACTGTTTGTTCCTCAAGTTGGGCCTTGTTTCACTCAACCATATCATTTGTGACACAACCATATCTTTGCACCTCGAGGCAGGCCTCGTTTGACTCAACCATATCTTTTGCGCCTCGAGTCGGACCTCGTTTGACTCACCGATACCGTTTGTGCCTCGAGTTGGGTCTCGTTTGTTTCAAACATATTATTTGTGCCTCGAGTCAAGCCTCATTTGACTCAACCATATCATTTGTGCCTCGAGTTGGGCCTCGTTTGACTCACCGATACCATTTGTGCCTCGAGTTGGGCCTCGTTTGACTCAACCATATCATTTGCACCTCGAGTCGGTCCTTGTTTGGCTCACCCATATGTTTGAACCTCAAGTCGGGCCTTTTTTGACTCACCCATATGTTTGTGCCTCGAGTCGGTATTCATTTGACTCACCCTTATCATTTGCGCCTCGAGTCGGGGCTCGTTTGACTCATAGATATCATTTGTGCCTCGAGTTGGGACTCGTTTGACTCAACCATATCATTTGTGCCTCGAGTCAGGCCTCGTTTGACTCAACCATATCATTTGCGCCTCGAGTCAGGCCTCATTTGACTGAACCATATCATTTGCGACTCGAGTCGGGCCTTGTTTGACTCAACCATATCATTTGCGCTACAAGTCAGGCCTTGTTTGACTCACCCATATGTTTGAGCCTGAAGTCGGGCCTGATCTGACTCACCGATATGTTTGCGCCTCAAGTTGGTCTTTGTTTGACTCACCCATATCATTTGCACCTCGAGTCAAGCCTCGTTTGACTCACCCATCTATTTGCGCCTCGAGTAAGTCCTTGTTTGAGTCGCCCATATCGTTTGTGCCATGAGTCAGGCCTTGTTTGGCTCAACCATATCATTTGTGCCTCGAGTCGGGCCTCGTTTGACTCACCGATACTATTTGTGCCTCGATTTGGGCCTCGTTTGACTCAACCATATCATTTGTGCGTCGAGTTAGGCCTTTGACTCAATCATATCATTTGTGCCTTGAGTCGGGCCTAGTTTGACTCAACCATATCTTTGCACCTTGGGTCGGGCCTCATTTGACTCAACCATATCATTTGTGCCTCGAGTCGGGTCTCATTTGGCTCAACCATATCATTTTCGCCCCGAGTCGGGCCTATTTTGACTTAACCATATCATTTGTGCCTCGAGTCATGCCTCGTTTGACTCAACCATATCATTTCCAACTCGAGTCGGGCCTCATTTGACTCAACCATATCATTGCGCCTCTAGTCGGGCCTTATTTGACACACCAATACTGTTTGTTCCTCAAGTTGGGCTTTGTTTGACTCAACCATATCATTTGTGACTCAACCATATCTTTGCACCTCGAGGCAGGCCTTGTTTGACTCAACCATATCATTTGCGCCTCGAGTCGGGCCTCGTTTGACTCGCCGATACCATTTGTGCCTCGAGTTGGGCCTCGTTTGACTCAACCATATCATTTGCGCCTCGAGTCGGGCCTTGTTTGGCTCACCCATATGTTTGAAGCTCGAGTCGGGCCTTATTTGACTCACCCATATGTTTGCGCCTCGAGTCGGTCTTCATTTGACTCACCCTTATCATTTGCACCTCGAGTCATGCCTTGTTTGACTCACCCATGTGTTTGTGCCTGGAGTCAGGCCTTGTTTGACTCACCCATATCATTTGCACCACGAGTAGGGCCTTGTTTGACTCAACCATATCCATTGCGCCTCGAGTCGAGCCTTGTTTAACTCACCCATATGTTAGAACCTTGAGTCGGGCCTTCTTTGACTCACCCATATGTTTAAGCCTCGAGTCGGTCTTCGTTTTACTCACCCTTATCATTTGCACCTCGAGTCAAGCCTTGTTTGACTCACCCATGTGCTTGCACCTCTAGTCAGGCCTTGTTTGACTCACCCATATCATTTGCGCCATGAGTCGGGCCTTGTTTGACTCAACCATATCTTTTGCGCATCAAGTCAGGCCTCATTTAACTCAACCATATCATTTGTGCCTCGAGTCGGGCCTCGTTTGACTCGCCGATCCCATTTGTGCCTCGAGTTGGGCCTCGTTTGGCTCAACCATATCATTTGTGCCTCGAGTCAGGCCTTGTTTGACTCCATCATATCATTTGTGCCTAGAGTCGGGCCGGGTTTGACTCAACCATATAATTTGCGCCTTGAGTCGGGTCTCGTTTGACTCAACCATATCATTTGCACCTCGAGCCGGGTCTCATTTGGCTCAACCATATCATTTGTGCCCCAATTCGGGCCTCTTTTGACTTAACCATATGATTTGTGCCTCGAGTCAGGCGTCGTTTGACTCAACCATATCATTTGTGCCTTGAGTTGGGCCTCGTTTGACTCCCTGATACTATTTGTGCCTCGTGTTGGGCCTCGTTTGACTCAACCATATCATTTGTGCCTCGAGTCAGTCCTTGTTTGACTCACCCATATGTTTGAGCCTCGAGTCAGGCCTGATTTTACTCACCGATATGTTTGTGCATCGAGTCAGGCCTTGTTTAACTCAACCATATCATTTGTGCCTCAGGTCAGGCCTCGTTTGACTCAACCATATCATTTGCGCCTCGCGTTGGGCCTCGTTTGACTCAACCATATCATTTGTGCCTCGACTCGGGGCTCGTTTAACTCACCAATACCATTTGTGCCTCAAGTTGGGTCTCGTTTGACTCGACCATTTGATTTGTGCCTCGAGTCAGCCTTGTTTGACTCGCCCAAATCATTTGTGCCATGAGTCAGGCCTTGTTTGACTCAACCATATCAATTGTGCCTCGAGTCGGGCCTCGTTTGACTCATCGATACCATTTGTGCCTCAAGTTGGGCCTCGTTTGACTCAACCATATCATTTGTGCCTCAAGTCAGGCCTTGTTTGACTGAACCATATATTTGTGCCTTGACTCGGGCCTAGTTTGACTCAACCATATCATTTGCGCCTTGAGTCTGGCCTTGTTTGACTCAACCATATCATTTGCGCCTCGAGTTGGGTCTCGTTTGGCTCAAGCATTTCATTTGAGCCCTGATTCGGGCCTCTTTTGACTTAACCATATGATTTGTGCCTCGAGTCATGCCTCGTTTGACTCAACCATATCATTTCCACCTTGAGTCAGGCCTTGTTTGACTCAACCATATCATTGCGCATAGAGTCGGGCCTCATTTGACTCACCGATACTATTTGGGCCTCGAGTTGGGCCTCGTTTGACTCAACCATATCATTTGTGCCTCGGGTAAGGCCTTGTATGATGCAACCATATCATTTGCGCCTCAACCATATCATTTTCGCCTCGAGTCGGGCCTCGTTTGACTCAAGCATATCATTTGTGCCTCTAGTCGAGCCTCGTTTGACTCACCGATACCATTTGTGCCTCGAGTTAGGCCTCGTTTAACTCAACCATATTATTTGTGTCTCAAGTCAGGCCTCATTTGGCTCCACCATATCATTTGCGCCTCAACTTGGGCCTGGTTTGACTTAACCATATCATTTGCGCCTCGAGTCGGGCCTCGTTTAACTCACCGATACTATTTATGTCTCGAGTTGGGCCTCGTTTGACTCAACCATATCCTTTACACCTCGAGTCAGTCCTTGTTTGACTCACCCATATGTTTGAGCACCAAGTCGTGCCTGATTGGACTCACCAATATGTTTGCGCATTGAGTCAGGCCTCGTTTGACTCAACCATATCATTTGAGCCTCGCCTTGGGCCTCGTTTGACTCAACCATATCATTTACGCCTCGAGTCGGGGCTCATTTAACTCACCGATACCATTTGTGCCTCGAGTTGGGTCTTGTTTGACTTGACCATTTCATTTGTGCCTCGAGTCAGCCTTGTCTGACTCCACCATATCATTTGCACCTCGAGTCAGACCTTGTTTGACTGAATCATATCATGTGCGCCTCGAGTCGGCCATTGTTTGACTGAACCATATCATTTGTGCCTGGAGTCGGGCCTAGTTTGACTCAACCATATCATTTGCGCCTCGAGTCAGGCCTCGTTTGACTTAACCATATCATTTGCACCTCAAGTCGGGCCTCATTTGACTCAACGATACCATTTGTGCCTCTAGTCGGGCCACGTTTGACTCAATCATATCATTTGTGCCTCGAGTTAGGCCTCGTTTGACTCAACCATATCATTTGCGCCTCGAGTCGGGCCTCATTTGACTCATCGATACCATTTGTGCCTCGTGTCAAGCCTCGTTTGACTCAATCATATCATTTGTGCCTCGAGTCAGGCCTCGTTTGACTTAACCATATCATTTGCGCCTCGTGTCGGGCCTCGTTTGGCTGAACCATATCATTTGCGCCTCGAGTTAGGCCTTGTTTGACTCATCCATATCATTTGCGCCTCAAGTTAGCCCTTGTTTGACTCACGCATACGTTTGAGCCTCAAGCCGGGCTTGATTTCACTCACCGATATGTTTGCCCCTCGAGTCAGTCTTTGTTTGACTCACCGTTATCATTTGCACCTCAACTCAAGTCTCGTTTGCTCATCCATGTGTTTGCACCTTGAGTCATGCCTTGTTTGACTCACCCATATCATTTGTGCCATGAGTCAGGCCTTGTTTGACTCAACCATATCATTTGTGCCTCGAGTCGGGACTTGTTTGACTCACCAATACCATTTGTGCCTCGAGTTGGGCATCGTTTGACTCAACCATATCATTTGTGCCTTGAGTCAGGCCTTATTTGACTCAACCATATCAATTGTACCTCGCGCCAGGCCAGGTTTGACTCAACCATATCATTTGCGCCTCGAGTCGGGCCACATTTGACTCAACCATATCATTTGCGCCATGCATCGGGTCTCGTTTGGCTCAACCATATCATTTGCGCCCCGAGTTGGGACTCTTTTGACTTAACCATATGATTTATGCCTCGAGTCATGCCTTGTTTGACTCAACCATATCATTTCTGCCTCGAGTCAGCCTTGTTTGGCTCAACCATATCATTTACGCCTCAAGTCGGGCCTTGTTTGACTGAACCATATGATTTGCGCCTCTAGTTGGGCCTTGTTTGACTCAACCATATCATTTGCGCCTCGTGTCCAGTGCTGTTTGACTTGCCCATATGTTGGAGCCTCGAGTCGAGCCTGATTGACTCACTGATATGTTTGCGCATCGAGTCAGGCCTTGTTTGACTCGCCCATATCATTTGCGGCATGAGTCAGGCCTTGTTTGGCTCAACCATACCATTTGTCCCTCGAGTCATGCCTCGCTTGACTGAATCATATCATTGCGCCTTGAGTCGGGCCTCATTTGACTCACCGATGCTATTTGTGCCGCGAGTTGGGCGTTGTTTGGGTCAACCATATCATTTGTGCCTCGGGTCAGGCCTCGTTTGACTCAACCATATCATTTACGCCTCGAGTCGGACCTCGTTTGACTCACTGATACAGTTTGTGCCTCGAGTTGGGTCTCGTTTGACTCAAACATATTATTTGTGCCTTGAGTCAAGCCTCATTTGACTCAACCATATCATTTGTGCCTCGAGTTGGGCCTCGTTTGACTCACCGATACCATTTGTGCCTCGAGTTGGGCCTCGTTTAACTCAACCATATCATTTGCACCTCGAGTCGGTCCTTGTTTGGCTCACCCATATGTTTGAACCTCAAGTCAGGCCTTTTTTGACTCACCCATATGTTTGTGCCTCGAGTCGGTATTCATTTGACTCACCCTTATCATTTGCGCCTCGAGTCGGGGCTCGTTTGACTCAAAGATATCATTTGTGCCTCGAGTTGGGAATCGTTTGACTCAACCATATCATTTGTACCTTGAGTCAGGCCTCGTTTGACTCAACCATATCATTTGCGCCTCAAGTTAGGCCTCATTTGACTGAACCATATCATTTGCGACTCGAGTCGGGCCTTGTTTGACTCAACCATATCATTTGCGCTACAAGTCAGGCCTTGTTTGACTCACCCATATGTTTGAGCCTGAAGTCGGGCCTGATTTGACTCACCGATATGTTTGTGCCTTAAGTTGGTGTTTGTTTGACTCACCCTTATCATTTACACCTCGAGTCAAGCCTCGTTTGACTCACCCATCTGTTTGCGCCTCGAGTAAGTCCTTGTTTGAGTCGCCCATATCGTTTGTGCCATGAGTCAGGCCTTGTTTGACTCAACCATATCATTTGTGCCTCGAGTTGGGCCTTGTTTGACTCACCGAAACTATTTGTGCCTCGATTTGGGCCTCGTTTGACTCAACCATATCATTTGTGCATCGAGTTAGGCCTTTGACTCAATCGTATCATTTGTGCCTCGAGTCGGGCCTGGTTTGACTTAACCATATCTTTGCACCTTGAGTCGGGCCTCATTTGACTCAACCATATCATTTGTGCCTCGAGTCGGGTCTCATTTGGCTCAACCATATCATTTGCGCCCCAAGCCGGGCCTGTTTTGACTTAACCATATCATTTGTGCCTTGAGTCATGCCTCGTTTGACTCAACCGTATCATTTCCAACTCGAGTTGGGCCTCGTTTGACTCAACCATATCATTTGCGCCTCGAATCGGGCCTCGTTTGACTCGCTGATACCATTTGTGCCTCGAGTTGGGCCTCGTTTGACTCAATCATATCATTTGTGACTCAACCATATCTTTGCACCTCGAGTCGGGCCTCGTTTGACTCAACCATATCATTTGCGCCTCGAGTCGGGCCTCGTTTGACTCGCCGATACCATTTGTGCCTCGAGTTGGGCCTCGTTTGACTCAACCATATCATTTGCACCTCGAGTCGGGCTTTGTTTGGCTCACCCATATGTTTGAAGCTCTAGTCGGGCCTTATTTGACTCACCCATATGTTTGCGCCTCGAGTCGGTCTTCATTTAACTCACCCTTATCATTTGCACCTCGAGTCAAGCCTTGTTTGACTCACCCATGTGTTTGTGCCTGGAGTCAGGCCTTCTTTGACTCACCCATATAATTTGCACCACGAGTAGGGCATTGTTTGACTCAACCATATCCATTACACCTCGAGTCGGGCCTTGTTTAACTCACCCATATGTTAGAACCTGGAGTTGGGCCTTATTTGACTCACCCATATGTTTGAGCCTTGAGTCAGTCTTCGTTTTACTCACCCTTATCATTTGCACCTCGAGTTAAGCCTTGCTTGACTCACCCATGTGTTTGCACCTCTAGTTAGGCCTTGTTTGACTCACCCATATCATTTGCGCCACGAGTCGGGCCTTGTTTGACTTAACCATATCTTTTACGCGTCAAGTCAGGCCTCATTTAACTTAACCATATCATTTGTGCCTCGAGTCAGTCCTCGTTTGACTCACTAATCCCATTTGTGCTTCGAGTCGGTCCTCGTTTGACTCACTGATCCCATTTGTGCCTTGAGTTGGGCCTCGTTTGGCTCAACCATATCATTTGTGCCTCGAGTCAGGCCTTATTTGACTCAACCATATCATTTGTGCCTAGAGTCGGGCCGGGTTTGACTCAACCAAATCATTTGCGCCCCGAGTCTGGCCTGTTTTGACTTAACCATATCATTTGTGCCTCGAGTCATGCCTCGTTTGACTCAACCATATCATTTCTGCCTCGAGTCAGCCTTGTTTGACTCAACCATATTATTTGCGCCTCGGGTCAGGCCTTGTTTGACAGAACCATATGATTTGCACCTCTAGTCGGGCCTTGTTTGACTCAACCATATCATTTGCGCCTCGAATCCGGCGTTGTTTGACTCACCCATATATTTGAGCCTCAAGTCGGGCCTGGTTTGACTCACCGATATGTTTGCACGTCAAGTCAGGCCTTGTTTGACTCGCCCATATCATTTGCGGCATGAGTCAGGCCTTGTTTGACTCAACCACATCATTTGTGCCTCGAGTTGAGCCTCATTTGACTCACTGATACTATTTGTGCCTCGATGTGGGCCTCGTTTGAGTCAACCATATCATTTGTGCCTCGACTTAGGCCTTGTTTGATTCAACCATATCATTTGTGACTCAAACATATCTTTGCACCTCTAGTCGGGCCTCGTTTGACTCAACCATATCATTTGCGCCTTGACGTTTGACTCGCCGATACCATTTGTGCCTCAAGTTGGGCCTCATTTGACTCAACCATATCATTTGCACCTCTAGTCAGGCCTTGTTTGGCTCACCCATATGTTTGAAGCTCGAGTCGAGCCTTATTTGACTCAACCATATGTTTGCGCCTCGAGTCGGTCTTCGTTTGACTCACCCTTATCGTTTGCACCTCGAGTCAAGCCTCATTTGACTCACCCATGTGTTTGTGCCTCAAGTCAGGCCTTGTTTGACTCAACCATATCATTTGCACCACGAGTAGGGCGTTGTTTGACTCAACCATATCCATTGCGCTTCGAGTCGGGCCTTGCTTAACTCACCTATATGTTTGAACCTTGAGTCGGGCCTTATTTGACTTGCCCATATGTTTGAGCCTCGAGTTGGTCTTCGTTTTACTCACCCTTATCATTTGCACCTCGAGTCAGTCCTTGTTTGGCTCACCCATATGTTTGAACCTTGAGTCGGGCCTTATTTGACTCACCCATATGTTTGTGCCTCGAGTCGGTCTTCGTTTGACTCACCCTTATCGTTTGCACCTCGAGTCAAGCCTCGTTTGACTCACCCATGTGTTTGTGCCTCAAGTCAGGCCTTGTTCCATATCATTTGCACCACGAGTAGGGCGTTGTTTGACTCAACCATATCCATTGCGCCTCGAGTCGGGCCTTATTTAACTCACCTATATGTTTGAACCTTAAGTCGGGCCTTATTTGACTTACCCATATGTTTGAGCCTCGAGTTGGTCTTCGTTTTACTCACCCTTATCATTTGCACCTCGAGTTAAGCTTTGTTTGACTCATCCATGTGTTTGCACCTCTAGTCAGGCCTTGTTTGACTCACCCATATCATTTGCACCATGAGTCGAGCCTTGTTTGACTCAACCATATCTTTTGCGGGTCGAGTCAGGCCTCATTTGACCTAACTATATCACTTGTGCCTCGAGTCGGGTCTCATTTGACTCACCAATCCCATTTGTGCCTCGAGTTGGGCCTCGTTTGACTCAACCATATCATTTGTGCCTAGAGTCGGGCTGGGTTTGACTCAACCCTGTCATTTGCGCCTCGAGTCGGGCCTCGTTTGACTCAACCATATCGTTTGCGCCTTGAGTCGGGTCTCATTTGGCTCAACCATATCATTTGTGCCTTGAGTCGGGCCTGTTTTGACTTAACCATATCATTTGTGCCTCGAGTCATGCCTCGTTTGACTCAACCATATCATTTTTGCCTCGAGTCAGCCTTGTTTGACTAAACCATATCATTTGCACCTCAAGTCGGGCCTTGTTTGACTGAACCATATGATTTGCACCTCTAGTTGGGCCTTGTTTGACTCAACCATATCATTTGCGCCTCGAGTCTGGCGTTGTTTGACTCACCCATATGTTTGAGCCTCAAGTCGGGCCTGATTTGACTCACCGATATGTTTGCACATCGAGTCAGGCCTTGTTTGACTCGCCCATATCATTTGCAGCATGAGTCAGACCTTGTTTGACTCAACCATATCATTTATGCCTCGAGTCAGGCCTCGTTTGACTGAACCATATAATTTGTGCCTCGAGTCAGGCCTTGTATGACTCAACCATATCATTTGCGCCTCGAGTCAGGCCTCGTTTGACTCGTCGATACCATTTGTGCCTCGAGTTGGGCCTCGTTTGACTCAACCATATCATTTGCGCCTCGAGTCAGGCCTTGTTTGGCTCACCCATATGTTTGAAGCTCAAGTCAGGCCTTATTTGACTCACCCATATGTTTGCGCCTTGAGTCAGTCTTCGTTTAACTCAGCCTTATCGTTTGCACCTCGAGTCAAGCCTCGTTTGACTCACCCTTGTGTTTGTGCCTCAAGTCAGGCCTTGTTTGACTCACCCATATCATTTGCACCACGAGTAGGGCGTTGTTTGACTCAACCATGTCCATTGCACTTTGAGTCGGGCCTTGTTTAACTCACCTATATGTTTGAACCTTGAGTCGGGCCTTATTTGACTTGCCCATATGTTTGAGCCTCGAGTTGGTCTTCGTTTTACTCACCCTTATCATTTGCACCTTGAGTTAAGCCTTGTTTGACTCACCCATGTGTTTGCACCTCTAGTCAGGCCTTGTTTGACTCACCCATATCATTTGCGCCGTGAGTCAGGCCTTGTTTGACTCAACCATATCTTTTGCACGTCGAGTCAGGCCTCAGTTGACTCAACCATATCATTTGTGCCTCGAGTCGGGCCTCGTTTGACTCACCAATTCCATTTGTGCCTCGAGTTAGGCCTCGTTTGACTCAACCATATCATTTGTGCCTGGAGTCGGGCCGGGTTTGACTCAACCCTATCATTTGCGCCTCGAGTCGGGCCTCGTTTGACTCAATCATATCATTTGCGCCTCGAGTCAGGTCTCATTTGGCTCAAGCATATCATTTGTGCCCAGAGTCGGGCCTGTTTTGACTTAACCATATCATTTGTGCCTCGAGTCATGCCTCGTTTGACTCAACCATATCATTTCTGCCTCGAGTCTGCCTTGTTTGACTCAACCATATCATTTGCGCCTCAAGTCGGGCCTTGTTTGATTGAACCATATGATTTGCACCTCTAGTTGGGCTTGTTTGACTCAACCATATCATTTGCGCCTTGAGTCCGGCGTTGTTTGACTCACTCATATGTTTGAGCCTCAAGTCGGACCTGATTTGACCCACCGATATGTTTGCACGTCGAGTCAGGCCTTGTTTGACTCGCCCATATCATTTGCAGCATGAGTCCGACCTTGTTTGACTCAACCATATCATTTGTGCCTCGAGTCAGGTCTCGTTTGACTTAACCATATAATTTGTGCCTTGAGTCAGGCCTTGTATGACTCAACCATATCATTTGCGCCTTGAGTCGGGCCTCGTATGACTCAATCATATAATTTGCACCTTGAGTCGGGCCTCGTTTGACATAACCATATCATCTGTGCCTCGAGTCGGGTCTCGTTTGACCTACTGATACCATTTGTGTCTCGAGTTGCGCCTCGTTTGACTCTACCATATCATTTGCGCCTCGAGTCGGTCCTTGTTTGGCTCACCCATATGTTTGAACCTCAAGTCGGGCCTTTTTTGACTCACCCATATGTTTGTGCCTCGAGTCGGTATTCGTTTGACTCACCCTTATCATTTGCGCTTCGAGTCGGGGCTCGTTTGACTCACGGATATCATTTGTGCCTCGAGTTGGGACTCGTTTGACTCAACCATATCATTTGTGCCTCAAGTCAGGCCTCATTTGACTCAACCATATCATTTGCGCCTCGAGTCGAACCTCGTTTGACTCACCGATACCATTTGTGCCTCGAGTTGGCCCTCGTTTGACTCAATCATATCATTTGCACCTTAAGTTGGGCCTCGTTTGACTGAACCATATCATTTGTGACTCAAGTTGGGCCTTGTTTGACTCAACCATATCATTTGCACTACGAGTCAAGCCTTGTTTGACTCACCCAAATGTTTGAGCCTGAAGTCAGGCCTGATTTGACTCGCTGATATGTTTGCGCCTCGAGTTAGTCTTCGTTTGACTCACCCTTATTATTTGCACCTCGAGTCAAGCCTCAATTGACTCACCCATCTGTTTGCGCCTCGAGTCTGTCCTTGTTTGACTCGCCCATATCATTTGCACCATGAATCAGGCCTTGCTTGACTCAACCACATCATTTATACCTCGAGTCGGGCCTCGTGTGACTCACTGATACTATTTGTGCCTCGATTTGGGCCTCGTTTGACTCAACCATATCATTTGTGCCTCGAGTTAGGCCTTGTTTGATTCAACCATATCATTTGTGACTCAACCATATCATTTGTGACTCAACCATATCTTTGCACCTCGAGTCGGGCCTCGTTTGACTCAACCATATCATTTCCAACTTGAGTCGGGCCTCGTTTGACTCAACCATATCATTGCACCTTGAGTCGGGCCTCATTTGAGTCACCGATACTATTTGTGCCTCGAGTTGGGCCTCGTTTATCTGAACCATATCATTTGTGCCTCGAGTCAAGCCTCATTTGATTCAATTGTATCATTTGTGCCTCGAGTCGAGCCTTGTTTGACTCAACCATATCATTTGCGCCTCGAGTCGAGCCTTGTTTGGCTGACCCATATGTTTGAACCTCGAGTCGGGCCTTATTTGACTCATCCATACGTTTGTGCCTCGAGTCAGTCTTCGTTTGACTCACCCTTATCATTTGCACCTCGAGTCAAGCCTTGTTTGACTCACCCATGTGTTTGCGCCTCGAGTCAGGCCTTGTTTGACTCACCTATATCATTTGTGCCACGAGTAAGGCCTTGTTTGACTCAACCATATCCATTGCGCCTCGAGTTGGGCCTTGTTGAACTCACCCATATGTTTGAACCTTGAGTCGGGCCTTATTTGACTCACCCATAAGTTTGTACCTCGAGTCGGTCTTCGTTTTACTCACCCTTATCATTTGCACCTCGAGTCAAGCCTTGTTTGACTCACCCATGTGTTTGCACCTCTAGTCAGGCCTTGTTTGACTCACCCATATCATTTGCGCCATGAGTCGGGCCTTGTTTGACTCAACCATATCATTTGCGCCTCGAGTCGGTCTTTGTTTGACTCACCCTTATTTTTGCAACTCGAGTCAAGCCTCGTTTGACCCACCCAAGTGTTTGTACCTCGAGTCTGGCCTTTTCAACTCAACCATATCATTTACACCTCAAGTTAGGCCTTGTTTGACTCACCCATTTATTTGTGCCCTGAGTCGGGCCTCGTTTGACTCACTGATACCATTTGTGCATCGAGTTAGGCCTCGTTTGGCTCAATCATATCATTTACGCCTCGAGTCTCCCCTCGTTTGACTCAACCATATCATTTTCGCTTTGACCATATCATTTGCGCCTCGAGTCGAGCGTCGTTTGACTCAGCGATACCATTAGTGCCTTAGTTGGGCCTCGCTTGACTCAACCATATCATTTGTGCCCCGAGTCAGGCGTTGTTTGACTCAACCATATCATTTGTGCCTCGAGTCGTGCCTCGTTTGACTCAACCATATCATTGCGCCTCGAGCCGGGCCTCGTTTGACTCACCGATACTATTTGTGCCTCGAGTTGGGCCTTCTTTGACTCAACCATATCATTTGTGCCTCGGGTCAGGCCTCGTTTGACTTAACCATATCATTTGCGCCTGTAGCCGGGCCTCATTTGACTCAACCATATCATTTGTGCCTCGAGTTAAGCCTCATTTGACTCAACCGTATCATTTGCACCTCGAGTCGGGCATTGTTTAACTCAACCATATCATTTGTGCCTCGAGTTAGGCCTTGTTTGGCTCAACCATATCATTTGCGCCTTGAGTCGGGACTTGTTCGGCTTACCCATATGTTTGAACCTCGAGTCAGGCCTTATTTGACTCACCCATATGTTTGTGCCTCAAGTTGATCTTTGTTTGACTCACCCTTATCATTTGCACCTCGAGTCAGGCCTCGTTTGACTCACCCATGTGTTTGCACCTCGAGTCAGGCCTTGTTTGATTCACCCATATCATTTGCGCCTCGAGTCGGGGCTTGTTTGACTCGTCCATATGTTTGAACCCTGAGTCGGGCCTTATTTGACTCACCCATATGTTTGTGCCTCGAGTTCATCTTCGTTTGACTCACCTTTATCATTTGCAACTCGAGTCAAGCCTTGTTTGACTCACCCATGTGTTTGCACCTCGAGTCAGGCCTTGTTTGATTCACCCATATCATTTGCGCCACGAGTCGGGCCTTGTTTGACTCAACCATATCTTGTGCACCTCGAGTCAGGCCTCATTTGACTCAACCATATCATTTGTGCCTCGAGTTTGCACCTCCAGGCGAGCCTCGTTGGACTCAGCCATATCATTTGTGCCTTGAGTCGGGCCTCGTTTGACTCACTGATGCCATTTGTGCCTCTAGTTGGTTCTTGTCATTTGTGCCTTGAATCAGGCCTCATTTGACTCAACCATATCATTTGCGCCTCGAGTCGGGCCTTGTTTGACTCACCCATATGTTTGAACGTTGAGTCAAGCCTTATTTAACTCAGCCATATGTTTGCGCCTCGAGTCGGTCTTCGATTGACTCACCCTTATCATTTGCACCTCGAGTTAAGCCTCAATTGACTCACCCGTGTGTTTGCGCCTCGAGTCAGGCCTTTTTGACTCAACCATATCATTTGCGCCTCGAGTCGGGCCTTGATTGACTCACCCATTTATTTGTGCCCTGAGTTGGGCCTCGTTTGACTCACTGATACCATTTGTGCATGGAGTTGGGTCTTGTTTGACTCAATCATATCATTTGCGCCTCGAATCGAGCCTGGTTTGACTCAACCATATCATTTGCGCCTTGAGTCGAGCCTCGTTTGACTCAACCATATCATTTGCGCCTCGACCATATCATTTGCGCCTTGAGTCGGGCCTCATTTGACTCACCAATACCATTTGTGCCTCGAGTTGGGCCTCGTTTGACTCAATCATATCATTTGTGCCTTAAGTCAGGCCTCGTTTGACTCAACCATATAATTTGCTCCTCGAGTCAGGCCTTGTTTGACTCACCGATACCATTTGTGCCTCGAGTTAGGGCTCGTTTGACTTAACCATAATATTTGTGCCTCGAGTCGGGCCTTGTTTGACTTACCCATATGTTTAAACCTTGAGTTGGGCTTATTTGACTCACACATATGTTTGCACCTCGAGTCAGTCTTCGTTTGACTCACCCTTATCATTTGCACCTCGATTCAAGCCTCGTTTGACTAAACCACATCCTTTGTGCTTCGAGTCATGCCTTGTTTGACTCAACGATATCATTTGTGCCTCGAGCCAGGCCTCGTTTGACACAACCCATCATTTGTGCTTTGAGTCGGGCCTTGTTTGACACACCCATATGTTTGCACATTGAGTCGGGCCTCATTTGACTCAATCATATTATTTGTGCCTAGAGTCATGGCTCGTTTGACTCAACCATATCATTTCCACCTCGAGTTGGCCTCGTTTGACTCAACCATATCATTTGTGCCTCGAGTTGGGCCTTGTTTGACTCAACCATATCATTTGTGCCTTGGGTCAGGCCTCGTTTGACTCAACCATATCATTTGCACCTCTAGTTGGGCCTCATTTGACTCAACCATATCATTTGTGCCTCGAGTCAAGCCTTATTTGACTCAACCGTATCATTTGCACCTCGAGTCGGGCCTTGTTTGACTTAACCGTATCATTTGTGCCTCGAGTCGGGCCTTGTTTGGCTCAACCATATCATTTGCGCCTCGAGTCGGGACTTGTTCGGCTTACCCATATGTTTGAACATCGAGTCGGGCCTTATTTGACTCACCCATATGTTTGTGCCTCGAGTTGATCTTTGTTTGACTCACCCTTATCATTTGCACCTCGAGTCAAGCCTCGTTTGACTCACCCATGTGTTTGCACCTCGAGTCAGGCCTTGTTTGACTCACCCATATCATTTGTGGTATGAGTAGGGCCTTGTTTGACTCAACCATATCATTTCTGCCTCGAGTCAGTGCTTGTTTGACTCAGCCATATGTTTGAACCTTGAGTCGGGCCTTATTTGACTCACCCATATGTTTGTGCCTCGAGTCCGTCTTCATTTGACTCACCCTTATCATTTGCACCTCGAGTCAAGCCTTGTTTGACTCACCCATGTGTTTGCACCTCGAGTTAGGCCTTGTTTGACTCACCCATATCATTTGTGCCACGAGTCGGGCCTTGTTTGACTCAACTGTATCTTGTGCAGCTCGAGTCAGGGCTCATTTGACTCAACCATATCATTTGTGCCTCGAGTTTGCACCTCGAGGCGAGCCTCGTTTGACTCAGCCATATCATTTGTGCCTCGAGTCGGGCCTCGTTTGACTCACCGATACCATTTGTGCCTCGAGTTAGGCCTTGTTTAACTCAACCATATCATTTGTGCCTCAAGTCAGACCTCGTTGGACTCAACCATATCATTTGCGCCTCGAGTCGGGCCTTATTTGACTCAACCATATCTTTTGCGCCTCGAGTCGGGCCTTGTTTGACTCACCGATACCATTTGTGCCTCGAGTTGGTCCTTGTCATTTGTGCCTTGAGTCAGGCCTCATTTGACTCAACCATATCATTTGCGCCTCGAGTCGGGCCTTGTTTGACTCACCCATATGTTTGAACATCGAGTCAGGCCTTATTTAACTCACCCATATGTTTGCGCCTCGAGTCGGTCTTCGTTTGACTCACCGTTATCATTTGCACCTCGAGTTAAGCCTCAATTGACTCACCCATGTGTTTGCGCCTCGAGTCAGTCCTTTTTGACTAAACCATATCATTTGTGCCTCGAGTCGGGCCTTGATTGACTCACCCATTTATTTGTGCCTCGAGTCGGGCCTCGTTTGACTCACTGATACCATTTGTGCATTGAGTTGGGTCTTGTTTGACTCAATCATATCATTTGCGCCTCGAGTCGAGCCTGGTTTGACTCAACCATATCATTTGCGCTTTGAGTCTAGCCTCATTGAACTCAACCATATCATTTGCGCCTCGACCATATCATATGCGCCTTGGGTTGAGCCTCGTTTCACTCACCAATACCATTTGTGCCTCGAGTGGGCCTCGTTTGACTCAATCATATCGTTTGTGCCTTAAGTCAGGCCTCGTTTGACTCAACCATATAATTTGCTCCTCGAGTCAGGCCTTGCTTGACTCACCGATACTATTTGTGCCTTCAGTTAGGGCTCGTTTGACTCAACCATAACATTTGTGCCTCGAGTCGGGCCTTGTTTGACTTACCCATATGTTTGAACCTTGAGTCGGGCCTTATTTGACTCACACATATGTTTGCGCCTCGAGTCGGTCTTCGTTTGACTCACCCTTATCATTTGCACCTCGATTCAAGCCTCGTTTGACTAAACCACATCCTTTGTGCTTCGAGTCATGCCTTGTTTGACTCAATGATATCATTTGTGCCTCGAGCCAGGCCTTGTTTGACTCAACCCATCATTTGTGCTTCGAGTCGGGCCTTGTTTGACACACCCATATGTTTGCACATCGAGTCGGGCCTCAGTTGACTCAAGCATATCGTTTGTGCATAGAGTCATGGCTCGTTTGACTCAACCATATCATTTCCACCTCGAGTTGGGCCTCGTTTGACTCAACCATATCATTTGCGCCTCAAGTTGGGCCTCGTTTGAGTTAACCATGCATTTGTGCCTCAAGATAAGCCTCGTTTGACTCAACCATATCATTTGCGCCTTGAGTCAGGCATCGTTTGACTCAACCATATCATTTGCACCTTGAGTCAGTCCTTGTTTGACTCACCCATATGTTTGAGCCTCCAGTCGGGCCTTATTTGACTCACCCACATGTTCGCGCCTAGAGTCGGTATTCGTTTAACTCACCCTTATCATTTGCACCTCGAGTCAAGTCCCGTTTGACCTACACATGTGTTTGCGCCTCGAGTTAGGCCCTCTTTACCTCACCCATATAATTTGTGCCTCGAGTCAGGCCTTGTTTGGCTCAGCCATATCATTTGTGCCTCGAGTCAAGCCTCATTTGACTCACACATTTATTTGTGTTTCGAGTCGGGCCTCGTTTGACTCACCCATGTCAATTGCACCTCGAGTTAGGAATCATTTGACTCACCCATGTGTTTGCGCCTCGAGTCAGGCCTCGTTTGACTCAACCAAATCATTTGTGCCTCGAGTCAGACCTCGTTTGCTGAACCATATCATTTGTGCCTCGAGTCAGGCCTCGTTGGACTCAACCATATCATTTGCACCTCAAGTCGGGCCTCAATTGACTTAGCCATATCATTTGCGCCTCGAGTCAGGCCTCGTTTGACTTAACCATATCATTTGCGCATCGAGTCGGGCCTCGTTTTACTGAACCATATCATTTGTGCCTCGAGTCAGGCCTCGTTTGACTCAACCATATCATTTGCGCCTCGAGTCGGGCCTAGTTTGACTAAACCATATCATTTACGCCTCAAGGTAGGCCTCGTTTGACTCAACCATAACATTTGTGCCTCGAGTCGGGTCTCGTTTAACTCATAGATACCATTTGTGCCTCGAGTCAGGCCTCGTTTGACCCAACCATATCATTTGTGCCTCCAGTTCGGCCTCGTTTGACTGAACCATATCATTTGTGCCTCGAGGCGGGCCTTGTTTGACTCAACCATATCATTTCTGCCTAGAGTCATGCCTCATTTGACTCAACCATATCATTTGCGCCTCGTGTCAGGCCTCGTTTACTGAACCATATCATTTGTGCCTCGAGTTAGGCCTCATTTAACTCAACCATATCATTTGCGCCTCGAGTCAGGCCTCGTTTGACTTAACCATATCATTTGTGCCTCGAGGTGGGCCGCGTTCGACTTAACCATATTATTTGTGCCTCGAGTCGGGCCTTGTTTGACTCGCCGATACCATTTATGCCTCGATTTGGGCCTCGTTTGACTCAACTGTATCATTTGCGCCTCAAGTCAGTCCTCATTTGACTCAACCATATCATTCACGCCTTGAGTCATGCCTCGTTTGACTGAACCATATCATTTGTGCCTCGAGTCAGGCCTCGTTTGACTCAAACATATCATTTGTACCTCAAGTCGGGCCTCGTTTCACTTAACCATATCATTTGTGCCTCGAGGTGGGCCTCATTCGACTCAACCATATCATTTGCGCCTCGAGTCAGGCCTCGTTTGACTTGCTGATGCCATTTGTGCCTCGAGTTGAGCCTCGTTTGACTCAGCTATATCATTTGCTCCTCGAGTCAGGCCTCGTTTGGCTCAACCATATCATTTGCGCCTCGAGTCAGGCTTCATTTGACTCAACTATATCATTTGTGCCTCGAGTCAGCCCTCGTTTGACTCAACCATATCATTTGCGCCTCGAGGCGGGCCTTGTTTAACTCAACCATATCATTTGTGCCTCGAGTCAGGCCTCGTTTGACTCAAAGATACCATTTATGCCGCGAGTTGTGCCTTGTTTGACTCAACCATATCATTTGTGCCTCCAGTTAGGCCTCGTTTGACTCAACCATATAATTTGCGCCTCAAGTTGGGCCTTGTTTGACCCACCCATTTATTTGTGCCTCGAGTCGAGCCTTGGTTGACTCACTGATACCATTTGTGCATCAAGTTGGGCCTCGTTTGACTCGACCATATGGTTTGAGCCTTGAGTCAGGCCCCGTTTGACTCAACCATATAATTTGCGCCTCATGTCAAGCCTCAATTGACTCAACCATGTCATTTGTGCCTCAAGTCAGGCCTCGTTTGACTCAATCATATCATTTGCGGCTCGAGTCGAGCCTCGTTTGACTGAACCATATCATTTGTGCCTCGAGTCAGGCCTCGTTTGACTAAGCCACATCATTTGCAGTTCGAGTCTATCCTCGTTTGACTCAACCATATCATTTGCACCTAGAGTCATGCCTTATTTGGCTTAACCATATCATTTGCACCTCGAGTCATGCCTCGTTTACTGAACCATATCATTTGCGCCTTGAGTCGGGCCTCGTTTGACTTAACCATATCATTTGTGCCTCGAGGTGGGCCTCGTTCGACTCAACCATATCATTTGCACCTCGAGTCGGTCCTCATTTGACTTAACCATATCATTTGTGCTTAGAGTCAGGCCTCATTTGAGTCAACCATATCATTTTCACCTTGAGTTGGGCCTTGTTTCACTTAACCATAACATTTGTGCCTCGAGTCGGGCCTCGTTTCACTTAACCATATCATTTGTGCCTCGAGTAGGGCCTCGCTTCACTCACCCATTTATTTGTGCATCAAGTCAGGCCTCGTTTGACTCACTGATACCATTTGTGCATCGAGTTAAGCCTCGTTTGACTCAACCATATCATTTGAGCCTCGAGTTAGGCCCCGTTTGACTCAACCATATCATTTGCGCCTCAAGTCAAGCCTCAATTGAATCAACCATATGATTTGAGCCTCGAGTCAGGCCCTGTTTAACTCAACCATATCATTTGCGCCTTAAGTCAGGCCTCAATTGAATCAACCATATCATTTGTGTCTCGAGTCAGGCCTCGTTTGACTCAACCATATCATTTGTGCCTCGAGACAAGCCTCGTTTGACTGAACCATATCATTTGCACTTTGAGTCAGGCCTCATTTGACTCAACCACATCATTTGCGCCTTGAGTCAATCCTTGTTTGACTTAACCATATCATTTCTGCCTAGAGTCTTGCCTCATTTGACTTAACCATATCATTTGTGCCTCGAGTCAGTTTTTGTTTGACTCAGCCATATCATTTGTGTCTCGAGTCAGGCCTCAACCATATCATTTGTGCCTCGAGTCAGGCCTTGTTTGACTCACCCATATCATTTGCACCATGAGTCAGGCCTTGTTTGACTTAACCATATCATTTACGCCTCGAGTCAGACCTCGTTTGACTCACCGACACCATTTGTGCCTCGACTTGGGCCTCATTTGACTCAACCAAATCATTTGTGCCTCAAGTCAGGCTTTGTTTGACTGAACCATATCTTTTCTACCATGAGACGGGCCTAGTTTGAATCAACCATATCATTTCCACCTCGAGTCGGGCCTCGTTTGACTCAACCATATCAATTGCGTCTCGAGTCAAGCCTTGTTTGACTCAACCATATCATTTGTGCCAGGAGCAAGGCCTTGTTCGACTCAACCATATCATTTGCGCCTCGAGTCGGGCCTTGTTTGAATCGACCATATCATTTGTGCCTCGAGTCGGGCCTCGTTTGACAAACTGACACCATTTGTGCCTTGAATTGGGCCTCGTTTGACTTAACCATATCATTTGTGCCTTGAGTCAGGCCTCGTTTGACTTAACCATATTGTTTGTGCCTCGAGTCAGGCCTTGTTTGACTTAATCATATCATTTGTGCCCCGAGTCATGCCTTGTTTGACTCAACCATATCATTTGTACCTTGAGTCAGGCCTCGTTTGACTCAACCATATCGTTTGTGCCTCGAGTCATGCCTCGTTTGACTCAACCATATCATTTGCGCCTCAAGTCGGGCCTCGTTTAACTCAACCATATCATTTGCGCCTCATGACGGGCCTCGTTTGACTCCCCGATACCATTTTTGCCTTGAATTGGGCCTCGTTTGACTCAACCATATCATTTGTGCCTTGAGTCAGGCCTCGTTTGACTTAACCATATCTGTGCCTCGAGTCACGCCTTGTGTGACTTAATCATATCATTTGCACCTTGAGTCGGGCCTCGTTTGACTCAACCATATCATTTGTACCTCATGATGGGCATCGTTTGACTAACCGATACCATTTGTGCCTCGAATTAGGCCTCGTTTGACTCAATCATATTATTTGTGCCTCGAGTTAGGCCTCATTTGACTTAACCATATCGTTTGTGCCTTGAGTCATGCCTTGTTTGACTCAACCATATCATTTGTGCCTTGAGTCGGGCCTCGTTTGACTTAACCATATCATTTGCGCCTTAAGACGGGCCTCGTTTGGATCTCCAATACCATTTGTGCCTCGAGTTGGGCCTTGTTTGACTCAACCATATCATTTGTGCCATAACTCGGGCTTGGTTTGACTCAACCATATGATTTACGCCTCGAGTCAGGCCTCGTTTGACTCAACCATATCATTTACGCCTCGAGTCGGGTCTTGTTTGACTCAACCATATCATTTGTGTCTCAAGTCGGCCCTCGTTCGACCTAACCATATCATTTGCGCCTAGATTCGGGCCTCATTTGACTGAACCATATCATTTGCACCTCGAGTCGGGCCTTGTTTCACTTACCATTTGTGCCTTGAGGTGGGCCTCGTTTGACTCATCCATATCATTTGTGCTTTAAGTCAGGCCTCATTTGACTCACCGATACCATTTGTGCCTTAAGGTGGGCCTCGTTTGACTCACCGATACCATTTGTGCCTTGAGTTAGCCTCGTTTGACTCAACCATATCATTTGTGTCCCAAGTCACACCTCATTTGACTCAACCATATTATTTGCGCCTCGAGTCGATCCTCGTTTGACTTAACCATATCATTTGTGCCTCAAGGTGGGCCTCGTTCGACTCAACCATATCATGTGCGCCTCGATTCGAACCTCATTTGACTCGTCGATACCATTTGTGCCTCGAGTTGGGCCTCATTTGACTCAGCCATATCATTTGCACCTCGAGTTAGGCTTCGTTTGACTGAGCCATATCATTTGTGCCTTGAGTCAGGCCTTGTTTGACTTAACCATATCATTTGCACCTCGAGTCGGGCCCCGTTTGACTCAACCATATCCTTTACGCCTTGAGGCGGGCCTCATTTGACTCAACCATATCATTTGTCCCTCGAGTCGGGTCTCGTTTGACTCATAGATACCATTTGTGCCTCGAGTTGGGCCTCGTTTGACTCAACCATATCATTTGTGCCTCCAGTCAGGCCTTATTTGACTCAAGCATATCATTTGTGCCTCGAGTCGGGCCTTGTTTCACTCACCCATTTATTTGTGCATCAAGTCGGGCCTCGTTTGACTGAACCATATCATTTGCGGCTCGAGTCAAGCCTCGTTTGACTTAACCACATCATTTGCGCCTCGAGTCGATCCTCGTTTGACTCAACCATATCATTTCTGCCTAGACTCTTGCCTCATTTGACTCAACCATATCATTTGTGCCTCGAGTCAGATTTTGTTTGACTCACCCTTATCAATTGTACATCGAGTCAATCCTCGTTTGACTCACCCGTGTGTTTGCGCCTCGAGTCAGGCCTTGTTTGACTCGCCCATATCATTTGCGCCATGAGTCAGGCCTGGTTTGACTCAACCATATCATTTGTGCCTCGAGTCAGGCCTTGTTTGACTCAGTGATAGCATTTGTCCCTCGAGTTGGGCTTTGTTTGACTTAACCATATCATTTGTGCCTCGGGTCAGGCCTCGTTTGACTCAACTATATCATTTGCGCCTCAACCATATCATTTGTGCCTCGAGTCAAGCCTCGTTTGACGCACCCATATCATTTGCGCCACGAGTCAGGCCTTGTTTGACTCAACCATATCATTTGGGCTTCAAGTTGGGCCTTGTTTGACTCATGGATACCATTTGTGCCTCAAGTTGGGCCTCATTTGACTTGACCATATCATTTGCGCCTTGAGTCGGGCATGGTTTGACTAAACCATATCGTTTGTGCCTCGAGTCATGCCTCGTTTGACTCACCCATATGTTTGTGCCTCAAGTCAGGCCTTGTTTGACTCACCTATATCATTTGCGCCACAAGTCAGGCCTTGTTTGACTCAACCATATCATTTGCACCTCGA
The DNA here is from genome assembly GCA_037013595.1 of Dicorynia guianensis. Lineage (NCBI taxonomy): Eukaryota > Viridiplantae > Streptophyta > Magnoliopsida > Fabales > Fabaceae > Dicorynia > Dicorynia guianensis. Next base: position 12,347,602 of record JASUAB010000015.1, read on the forward strand.
GTCAGGCCTCGTTTGACTCATGGATACCATTTGTGCCTCGAGTTGGGCCTCGTTTGACTCGACCATATCATTTGCGCCTTGAGTCGGGCATGGTTTGAATAAACCATATCATTTGTGCCTCGAGTCATGCCTCGTTTGACTCAACCATATCATTTGCACCTCGAGTCAGTCCTTGTTTGACTCGCGCAATTATTTGTGCCTCGAGTTGGGCTTTGTTTGACTCAACCATGTTATTTGTGCCTCAAGTTTGGCCTCGTTGGACTCAACCTTGTGTTTGTGCCTCAAGTTGGGCCTCGTTTGACACATTGATACTATCTGTGCATCGAGTTGGGCCTCGTTTGACTCAACCATATGATTTGTGCCTCAAGTCAGGCCCCGTTTGACATAACCATATCATTTGCGCCTTGAGTCAGGCCTCATTTAACTCAACGATGTCATTTGTGCCTCGAGTCAGGCCTCGTTTGACTCAACCATATCATTTAAGCCTCGTGTCATGCCTCATTTGACTCAACCAAATCATTTGCGCCGTGAGTCAGGCCTCGTTTAAATCAACCATATCATTCGCGCCATGAGTCGGGCCCCGTTTGACTCACAGATACCATTTGTGCCTCGAGTTGGGCCTCGTTTGACTCAACCATATCATTTGCGCCTTGAGCCAGGCCTGGTTTAGCTAAACCATATCGTTTGTGTCTCGAGTCATGCCTCGTTTGACTTAACCATATAATTTACACCTCGAGTCGGGCCTAGTTTGACTAAACCATATCGTTTGTGCCTCGAGTCTTTCCTCGTTTGACTCAACCATATCATTTGTGCCTCAAGTCAGGCCTCGTTTGACTGAACCATATCATTTGCACCTCGAGTCGAGCCTCATTTAACTCACCGATACCATTTGTGCCTCGACTTAGGCCACGTTTGACTCAACCATATCTTTTGTGCCTCGGGTCAGGCCTCGTTTGACTCAACCATATCATTTGCGCCTCGAGTTGTGCCTCGTTTGACTCAACCATATCATTTACGACTCGAGTTGGGCCTCATTTGACTCAACCATATCATTTGTGCATCGGGTGAGGCCACGTTTGACTCAACCATATCGTTTACGCCTCGAGTCGTGCCTCGTTTGACTCAGCCATATCATTTGTGTCTTGAGTTAGGCCTCAACCATATCATTTGTACCTCGAGTCGGGCCTTGTTTGACTCAACCATATCATTTATGCCTCGAGTCGAGCGTTGTTTGACTCATCCATATGTTTGAACCTCGACTCGGGCCTTATTTGAATCACCCAGATGTTTGCGCCTCGAGTCGGTCTTCGTTTGATTCACACTTATAATTTGCACCTCGAGTCAAGCCTCGTTTGAGTCACCCATGTATTTGCGTCTTGAGTCTGGCCTTGTTTGACTCACCCATGTCAATTGCGCGATGAGTCAGGCCCCGTTTGACTCACGGATACCATTTGTGCCTCGAGTTGGGCCTCGTTTGACTTAACCTTATCATTTGCGCCTTGAGTCGGGCCTGGTTTGGCTAAACCATATCGTTTGTTCCTCGAGTCATGCCTCGTTTGACTCAACCATATCATTTGCGCCTCGAGTTGGGCCTGGTTTGACTGAACCATATCATTTGCGCCTCGAGTCGGGCCTCGTTTCACTCTCCCATTTATTTGTCCCTCGAGTCGGTCCTCGTTTGACTAACCTATATCATTTGCGCCTCGAGTTTGGCCTCGTTTGACTCACCCATGTGTTTGCGCATCGAGTCAGGCCTCGTTTGACTCTCGGATACCATTTGTACATTGCGTTGGGCCTCGTTTCACTCAACCATATGATTTGCACCTCTAGTCAGTCCCCGTTTGACTCAACGATATCATTTGCGCCTCGAGTCAAGCCTCATTTGACTCAACCATATCATTTGTGCCTCGAGTCAGTCCTCGTTTACACAAGCGTATCATTTGCGCCTCGAGTCGGGCCTCGTTTGACTTAACCATATCATTTGCGCCTCGAGTCGAGCCTCGATTGTCTTAACCATATCATTTCTGCCTCGAGTCATGCCTCCTTTGACTCAACCATATCATTTGTGCCTCGAATTAAGCCTCATTTGACTCACCCTTATCATTTGCACCTCGAGTTAAGCCTCTTTTGACTCACCCATGTGTTTGCACCTCGAGTCAGGCCTTGTTTGACTCACCCATATCATTTGCACCATGAGTCAGGCCTTGTTTGATACAACCACATCATTTACGCCTCGAGTCGGGCCTCGTTTGACTCACTGATACCATTTCTGCCTCGAGTTGGGCCTTGTTTGACTCAACCAAATCATTTGTGCCTCAAGTCAGGCCTTGTTTGACTCAACCATATCATTTGCGCCACGAGTCGGGCCTGGTTTGACTGAACCATATCATTTGCGCCTCGAGTCAGGCCTCATTTGACTCAACCATATCATTTATGCCTCGAGTCGAGTCTCGTTTGACTCAACCATATCATTTGTGCCTCGAGTCGGCCCTCATTTGACCTAACCATATCATTTGTGCCTAGACTCGGGCCTCATTTGACTCAACCATATCTTTTGTACCTCGAGTCATGTCTCGTTTGACTCAACCAAATCATTTGGGCCTTGAGTTAGGCCCTGTTTGACTTAACCATATCATTTGCGCCTTGAGGCGGGCCTACTTTGACTCCCTGATACCATTTGTGCCTCGAGTTGGACCTGGTTCGACTCAACGATATCATTTCTGCCTCGAGTCTGGCCTTGTTTGACTCAACCATATCATTTGCGCCTCGAGTTTAGGCTTGTTTGACTCAACCATATCATTTGCGTTTTGAGTCAGGCCTCGTTTGACTCAACGATACCATTTGTGCCTCGAGTTAGGCCTCGTTGGACTCAACCATATCATTTGTGCCTCAGGTCAGGTCACATTTGACTCAACCATATCATTTGGGCCTTGAGTTAGGCCCCGTTTGACTTAACCATATCATTTGCACCTCGAGGCGGGCCTCGTTTGACTCACCTATACCATTTGTGCCTCGAGTTGGACCTGGTTTGACTCAACCATATCATATGTGCCTCGAGTCAGCCCTCGTTTGGCTCAACCATATCATTTGCGCCACGAGGTGGGCCTTGTTTGACTCAACCATATCATTTGCGCTCCGAGTCGGGCCTCGTTTGACTCACCGATACCATTTGTGCCTTGAGTTGGGCCTTGTTTGACTCAACCATATATTTTGTGCCTCGAGTCGGGCCTTGTTGCACTCAACCATATTACTTGCACCTCGAGTCAGGCCTTGTTTGACTCACTGATACCATTTGTGCATCAAGTCAGGCCTCATTTGACTCCATCATATCATTTGCACCTCGGTCGGGCCTCGTTTGACTCAACCATATCATTTGCACTTCGAGTCGGGCCTCATTGGACTCACCGATGCCATTTGTTCCTCGAGTTAGGCCTCGTTTGACTCAACCATATCATTTGTGCCTCAGGTCAGGTCACGTTTGACTCAACCATATCGTTTGTGCCTTGAGTTGGGCCTCGTTTGACTCAACCATATCATTTGCGCCTCGAGTCGGGCATCATTTGACTCAACCATATCATTTGCGCCTCAAGTCAGGCATCGTTTGACTCAACCATATCATTTGCGCCTCGAGTTGGCCTTGTTTGATTCAACCATATCATTTGTGCCTCGAGTAGAGCCTTGTTTGACTCAACCATATGTTTAAATCTCGAGTCGGCCTTGTTTGACTCACCTAGATGTTTGCATCTCGAGTCGGTTTTCGTTTGACTCACCCTTATCATTTGCACCTCGAGTCAAGCCTCATTTGACTCACCCATGTGTTTGCGCCTCGAGTCAGGCCTTGTTTGACTCAGCCATATCATTTGCACCACGAGTCAGGCCTTGTTTGACTCAACCATATTATTTGGGCTTCAAGTTGGGCCTCGTTTGACTCACCCATGCGTTTGCGCTGTGACTCAGGCCTTGTTTCACTCACCCATAACATTTGTGCCTCGAGTCGGGCCTCGTTTGGCTCACCGATACCATTTGTGCATCAAGTCAAACCTCGTTTGACTCAACCATATCATTTGTGCCTCGAATCAGGACTCGTTTGACACAACCATATTATTTGCGCCCCGAGTTGGGCCTCGTTTGACTACACCATATCATTTGTGCCTCGAGTCGGGCCTCGTTTGACTCAACCATATCATTTCTGCCTCGAGTCATACCTCGTTTGACTCAACCATATCATTTGCGGCTCAAGTTAGGCCACATTTGACTCCACCAGATAATTTGTGCCTCGAGTTGGGCCTCGTTTGACTCAACCATATCATTTTCGCCTTGAGTCGGGCCTCATTTGTCTCACCGATACCATTTGTGCTCGAGTCATTCCTTGTTTGACTCAACCATATTATCTGTGTCTCGTGTGGGGCCTCGTTTGACTAAACCATATCATTTGCGTCTCGAGTCGGGCCTTGTTTAACTCAACTATATTATTTGCACATAAAGGCGGGCCTCGTTTGACTCACTGATACCATTTGTGCCTCGAGTTGGGCCTCGTTTGACTCAACCATATCATTTGTGCCTCGAGTCTGGCCTTGTTTGACTCAACCATATCATTTGCGCCTTGAGTCGGGTTATGTTTGACTCAACCATATCATTTGCGCTTTGAGTCGGTCCTCGTTTGACTCAACATACCATTTGTGCCTCGAGTTAGGCCTTGTTGGGTTCAACCATATCATTTGTGTCTCGAGACACGCCTCGTTTGGCTCAACCATATCATTTGTGCCTCGAGTCGGGCCTCGTCTGACTCAACCATATCATTTGCACCTCGAGTCGGGCCTCATCTGACTCAACCATATCATATACGCCTCGAGTCGGGCCTTGTTTGACTCACCCATATGTTTGCGCCTCGAGTCGGGCCTTATTTGACTCAAGCACATGTTTGCGCCTCGAGTCGGTCTTCGTTTGACTCACCCTTATCATTTGCATCTCGAGTCAAGCCTCGTTTGACCCACACATGTGTTTGTGCCTCGAGTTAGGCCTTGTTTAACTCAACCATATCATTTGTGCCTCGAGTCATGCCTCGTTTGACTCAACCATATCGTCTGCGTCTCGTGTCTAGCCTCGTTTGACTAAACCATATCATTTGCACCTCGAGTCGGGCCTTGTTTGACTCAACGATATCATTTGTGCATTGAGTCAGGCCTCGTCTGACTCACCGATACCATTTGGGCCTCGAGTTAGGCCTCGTTTGACTCAACCTTATCATTTGTGTCTCGAGATAGGCCTCGTTTGGCTCAACCATATCATTTGTGCCTCGAGTCGGGCCTTGTCTGACTCAACCATGTCATTTGCGCCTCGAGTCGAGCCTTGTTTGACTCACCCATATGTTTGAGCCTCGAGTCGGGCCTTATTTGACTCACCCACATGTTTGCGCCTCAAGTCGGTCTTCGTTTGACTCACCGTTATCATTTGCATCTCGAGTCAAGCCTCGTTTGACCCACACATGTGTTTGTGCCTCGAGTTAGGCATTGTTTAACTCAACCATATCATTTGTGCCTCAAGTCATGCCTCGTTTGACTCAACCATATCATCTGCGTCTCGTGGCTAGCCTCGTTTGACTAAACCATATCATTTGTACCTCAAGTCGGGCCTTGTTTGACTCAACGATATCATTTGTGCTTTGAGTCGGGCCTCGTCTGACTCATCGATACCATTTGGGCCTCGAGTTAGGCCTCGTTTGACTCAACCATATCATTTGTGTCTCGAGATAGGCCTCGTTTGGCTCAACCATATCATTTGCACCTTGAGTCGGGCCTTGTTTCACTCATCCATATGTTTGATCCTCGAGTTGGGCCTTATTTGACTCACCCACATGTTTGCGCCTCGAGTCGGTCTTTGTTTGACTCACCCTTATCATTTGCACCTCGAGTCAAGCATCATTTGACCCACACATGTGTTTGCGCCTCGAGTTAGGCCTTGTTTAACTCACCCATATCATTTGCGCCTTGAGTCAGGCCTTGTTTGACTCAACCATATCATTTCTGTCTTGAGTCATGCCTCATTTGACTGAACCATATCATTTGTCCCTCGAGTCAGGCCTCGTTTGACTCAACCATATCATTTGCGCTTCGACTTGGGTTTCCTTTGACCCAACCATATCATTTGCCCCTTGAGTCGGGCCTCATTTGACTCAACCATATCATTTGTGCCCTGAGCCAGGCCTTATTTGACTCTCACAAATGTTTGATCATCGAGTAGGGCCCCGTTTGACTAAACCATATCGTTTGTGCCTTGAGTCAGGCCTCGTTTGACTCAACCATATCACTTTCGCCTTGAGTCAGGCCTTATTTGACTTAACCATATCATTTTTGGGTCGAGTCATGCCTCATTTGACTTAATCATATCATTTGTGCCTCGAGTCAGGCCTCATTTGAGTCAACCATATCATTTGCGGCTAGATCCAGGCCTCGTTTGACTTAAGCATATCATTTGCACCTCGAGTCAGGCCTTGCTTGACTCAACCATATCATTTCTGCCTCGAGTCATGCCGCATTTGACTCAACCTTATCATTTGCGCCTTGAGTCGGTCTTTGTTTCACTCACCCTTATCATTTGCACCTTGAGTCAAGCCTCATTTGACTCACCCATGTGTTTGCGTCTCGAGTCAGGCCTTGTTTGACTCGTCCATATCATTTACGCCTTGAGTCGGGCCTCATTTGACTCACCGATACCATTTATGCCTCGAGTTAGACCTCGTTTGACTCAACCAAATCATTTGTGTGCCAAGTCAGGCCTTGTTTGACCCAATGATATTATTTGCGCCACAAGTCGGGCCTGATTTGACTCAACCATATCATTTGCGCCTCGAGTCGTGCCTCGTTTCACTCAACCATACCATTTGCGGCTCGAGTCGGGCCTCGTTTGACTCAACCATATCATTTACGCCTTAAGTCAGGCCTCATTTGACTCAACTATATCATTTGCACCTCGAGTCGAGCCTCGTTTGACTTCACCATATCGTTTGTGCCTCGAGTCATTCCTCCTTTGATACAACCATATCATTTGCGCGTCGAGTCGGGCCTCGTTTGACTCACCGATACCATTTGGGCCTCGAGTCGGGCCTCGTTTGACTCAACCATATCATTTGTGCCTTGAGTCGAGCCTAGTTTGACTCAACCATATCATTTGCGCCTCGAGTCAGGCCTCGTTTGACTCACCGATACCATTTGTGCCTCGAGTTAGGCCACGTTTGACTCAACCATATCATTTGTGTCTCGAGACAGGCCTCGTTTGGCTCAACCATATCACTTGCACCTAAAGTCGGGCCTCATCTAACTTAACCATATCATTTGTGCCTTCAGTCGGGCCTTTTGACTCATCCATATGTTTGAGCCTCAGAGTCGGGCCTTATTTGACTCACCCACATGTTTGCGACTTGAGTCGGTCTTCATTTGACTCACACTTATCATTTGCACCTCGAGTCAAGCCTCGTTTGACCCACACATGTGTTTGCGCCTCGAGTTAGGCCTTGTTTAACTCACCCATATCATTTGCACCTCGATTCGGGCCTTGTTTGACTCAACCATATCATTTCTGCCTCGAGTCATGCCTCATTTGACTCAACTATATCATTTGTGCCTCAAGTCAGGCCTTGTTTGACTTAACCATATCATTTGCGCTTTGAGGCGAGGCTTGTTTGACTCACCGATACCATTTATGCCTCGAGTTAGGCCTCGTTTGACTCAACCATATCATTTGTGTCTTGAGATAGGCGTCGTTTGGCTTAACCATATCACTTGCGCCTCGAGTCGGGCCTTGTCTGACTTAACCATATCATTTGCGCTTTGAGTCAAGCCTCGTTTGACTCAACATACCATTTATGCCTCGAGTTAGGCCTCATTGGATTCAACCATATCATTTGTGTCTCGAGACAGGCCTTGTTTGGCTCAACCATATCATTTATGCCTCGAGTCGGGCCTTGTCTGACTCCACCATATCACTTGCGCTTCGAGTCGGGCCTCGTCTGACTTAACCATATCATTTGCACCTTGAGTCGGGCCTTGTTTGACTCATCCATATGTTTGAGCCTCAAGTCAGGCCTTATTTGACTCACCCACATGTTTGCACCTCGAGTGGCTCATCGTTTGACTCACCCTTATCATTTGCACCTCGAGTCAAACCTTGTTTGACCTACACATGTGTTTGTGCCTCGAGTCAGGCCTCGTTTGACTCAACCATATCATTTACGCCTCAAGTAGGGCCTCATTTGACCCAACCATATAATTTGCCCCTCAAGTCGGGCCTCGTTTGACTCAACCATATCATTTGTGCCTCGAGTCGGTCCTTATTTGACTCTCCCATATGTTTGTGCATCGAGTCGGCCCTTGTTTGACTAAACCATATCGTTTGTGCCTCGAGTCAGGCCTCGTTTGACTCAATCATATCATTTTTGCCTCGAGTCGGGCCTTGTTTGACTCAACCTTATCATTTCTGCCTCGAGTCATGCCTCATTTGACTCAATCATATCATTTGCGCCTCGAGTCAGGCCTCGTTTGACTCAACCATATCATTTGCGGCAAGAGTCAGGCCTCGTTTAACTTAATCATATCATTTGCGCCTCGAGTCAGGCCTCGTTTGGCTCAACCATATCATTTCTGCCTCGAGTCATGCCTCATTTAACTCAACCATATCATTTGTGCCTAGATTCGGTCTTCGTTTGACTCACCCTTATCATTTACACCTCGAGTCAAGCCTCGTTTGACTCACCCATGTGTTTGTGTCTCGAGTCAGGCCTTGTTTGACTCACCCAAATCATTTACGCCTTGAGTCGGGCCTCGTTTGACTCACCGATACCATTTATGCCTCAAGTTGGGCCTCATTTGACTCAACCAAATCATTTGTGTGTCAAGTCAAGCCTTGTTTGACTCAACAATATCCTTTGCGCCACAAGTTGAGCCTGGTTTGGCTCAACCATATCATTTGCGCCTCGAGTCGGGACTCGTTTGACTCAACCATATCATTTCTGCCTCATGTCATGCCTCATTTGACTCAACCATATCATTTGTGCCTCGAGCCAAGCCTCATTTGACTCACCCATATCATTTGTCCCTCGAGTCAGGCCTCATTTGACACAACCATATCGTTTGCGGCTAGAGTCAAGCCTCGTTTGAGTCAAACATATCATTTGTGCGTCGGGTCGGTCCTCGTTGGACTCAACCATATCATTTGCGCCTCGAGTCGGGCCTCATTTGACTCACCAATACCATTTGTGCCTCGAGTTGGGCCTCGTTTGACTTAACCATATCATTTGTGCCTCGAGTCAGGCCTCGTTTGACTCAACAATATCATATGTGCCTTGAGTCGGGCCCCGTTTGACTTAACCATATCATTTGCGCCTCGAGTCAAGCCATGTTTGACTCAACCAAATCATTTGCGCCTCGAGTCAGGCCTTATTTCACTCAACCATATCATTTGTGCCTCGAGTCGGGCCTTGTTTGACTCACTAATACTGTTTGTGCATCGAGTTAGGCCTCATTTGACTCAATCATATCATTTGCACCTTGAGTCGGGCCTCGTTTGACTCAACCATATCATTTACACCTCTAGTCGGGCCTCATTTGACTCATCGATGCCATTAATGCCTTGAGTTGGGCCTCGTTTGACTCCTCTATATCATTTGTGCCTCGAGTCAGGCATTGTTTGACTCAACCATTTCGTTTGCGCCTCGAGTTGAGCCTTGTTTGACTCAACCATATCATTTGTGCCTCGAGTCGCTCCTGGTTTGACTCACCCATATGTTTAATCCTCATGTCGGGCCTTATTTGACTCACCCAGATGTTTGCACCTTGAGTCGGTCTTCGTTTGACTTACCTTATCATTTGCACCTCGAGTCAAGCCTCGTTTGACTCACCCGTGTGTTTGTGCCTTAAGTCAGGCCTTGTTTGACTCACCCATATCATTTGCGCCATAAGTCAGGCCTTGTTTGACTCAACCATATCATTTATGCCTCGAGTCGGGCCTCGTTTGACTCACGGATACCAGTTGTGCCTCGAGTTGGGCCTCGTTTGACTCAACCATATCATATGTGCCTCGAGTCGGTCCTTGTTTGACTCAACCATATTATTTGCACCTCGAGCCAGGGCTCATTTGACACAACCATATGATTTGCGCATCAAGTCGGGCCTCGTTTGACTAAACCATATCGTTTGTGCATCAAGTCATGCCTTGTTTGACTCAACCATATCATTTGCACCTCGAGTCAGCCTTGTTTGACTCAACCATATCATTTGCACCCCGAGTCAGGCCTCGTTTGACTCACCGATACAGTTGTGCATCGAGTCGGGCATCGTTTGACTCAACCATATCATTTGCACCTTGAGTCAGGCATCGTTTAACTCAACCATATCATTTGCACCTCGAGTCAGGCATCGTTTGACTCAACTATATCATTTGTGCCTCGAGTCGGTCCTTGTTTGACTCAACCATATGTTTGAACCTCGAGTCGTGCCTTGTTTGACTCACCCAGATGATTGCACCTCGAGTCGGTCTTCGTTTGACTCACCCTTATCATTTGCACCTCGAGTCAAGCCTCGTTTGACTCACCCATGTGTTTGCGCCTCGAGTCAGGCCTTGTTTGACTCACCCATAACATTTGCGCCACGAGTCAGGCCTCATTTGACTCAACCATATCATTTCTGCCTCAAGTCAGGACTCGTTTGACACATCCATATTATTTGCGCCTCAAATCGGGCCTCGTTTGACTTAACAATATCAATTGCGCCTCGAGTCGAGGCTCGTTTAACTCAATCATATCATTTCTGCCTCGAGTCATGCCTCGTTTGACTCAACCATATCATTTCTGCCTCGAGTCATGCTTCGTTTGACTCACCGATACCATTTGTGCCTCGACTCAACCATATCATTTACGCCTCAAGTTGGGCCTCGATTGACTCACCGATACCATTTGTGCCTCGAGTTGGGCCTCGTTTGACTCAACTAAATCATTTGTGTCTCAAGTCAGGCCATGTTTGGACTCAACAATATCATTTGCACCATGAGTCAGGCCAGGTTTGACTTAACCATATCATTTGCGCCTCGAGTCGGTCCTTATTTCACTCAACCATATCATTTGTTCCTCGAGTCGGGTCCCGTTTGACTCAACCATATCATTTGTGCCTCGAGTCGGGCCTCGTTTGACTAACCGATACCATTTGTGCCTCGAATTGGGCCTCGTTTGACTCAACTATATCATTTGTGTCTCAGGTCAGGCCTTGTTTGACTCAACCAAATGAACTGTGCCTCGAGTCGGGTCCCGTTTGACTCAACCATATCATTTGTGCCTCGAGTCGGGCCTCGATTGACTAACCGATACCATTTGTGCCTCGAATTGGGCCTGGTTTGACTCAACCACATGATTTGTGCCTCGAGTCAGGCCTCGTTTGACTCAACCATATAGTTTGTGCCTCGAGTCATGCCTCGTTTGACTTAATCGTATCATTTACACCTCAAGTCAGGTCTCGTTTGAGTCAACCATATCATTTGTGCCTCGAGTCATGCCTTGTTTGACTTAACCATATCATTTGTGCCTCGAGTCGGGCCTCATTTCACTCACCGATACCATTTGTGCCTCGAGTTGGGCCTCGATTGACTCAATCATATCATTTGTGCCTCGAGTTAAGCCTCGTTTGACTAAACGAGATCATTTGCGCATCGAGTCGGGCCTCGTTTGACTCAACCATATCATTTGCACCCTGAGTCGGGCTTCTTTTGACTCACCGATACTATTTGTGCCTCGAGTTGGGACTCGTTTAACTCAACCATATCGTTTGTGTCCCGAGTCAGTCCTCGTTTGACTCATTGATGCCATTTGTACCTCGAGTTAGGACTCTTTCACTCAACCATATCATTTGTGCCTCGAGTTAGGCCTCGTTTGATCAATCATATCATTTGCGTCTCGAGTCGGGCCTCGTTTGACTTAACCTTATCATTTGTGCCTCGAGTCATGCCTCGTTTAACCCAATCATATCATTTACGCCTCGAGTCGGGACTCGTTTGACTCAACAATATCATTCGCGCCTCGAGTGGGGCCTCATTTGACTCACCGATACCATTTGTGCCTCGAGTTGGGCCTCGTTTGACTCAACCATATCATTTGTGCCTTGGGTCAGGCCTCGTTTGACTCAACCGTATCGTTTGTGGCTCGAGTCAGGCCTTGTTTGACTCAATGATATCATTTGCGCCTCGAGTCCAGGCATATTTGACTCACCGATACCATTTGTGCCTCGAGTTGGGCCTCGTTTGACTCAACCATATCTTTTATGCCTCGAGTCAGGCCTTGTTTGTCTCAACCACATCATTTGTGCCTTGAGTCGGGCCTTGTTTAACTTAACGTTATCATTTGCACCTCGAGTCATGCCTTGGTTGACTCACCCATATGTTTGAACCATGAGTTGGGCCTTATTTGGCTCACCTAGATGTTTGTGCCTCGAGTCGGTCTTCGTTTAACTCACCCTTATCATTTACACCTCGAGTCAAACCTCGTTTGACTCACCCATGTGTTTGCGCCTCGAGTCAGGCCTCGTTTGACTCACCCATATAATTTATGCCTCGAGTCGTTCTTGTTTGACTCAACCATCTCATTTGCGCCTCGAGTCGGGCCTCGTTTGACTCATGGATACCATTTGTTCCTCGAGTTGGACCTTGTTTGACTCAACCATATCATTTGTGCCTTGAGTCAGGCGCTATTTGACACAACCATATCATTTGCGCCTCGAGTCGGGCCTCATTTGACTTAACCATATCATTTGCTCCTCGAGTCGGGCCTCGTTTGACTCAACCATATCAATTGTGCCTCGAGTCGGGTCTCGTTTGACTCAACCATATCATTTGTACCCCGAGTCAGGCCTCGTTTGAGTCACCGATACCATTTGTGCCTTGAGTTGGGACTCGTTTAACTCAACCATATCGTTTATGCCTCGAGTCTGGCCTCGTTTAACTCAACATATCATTTGCGCCTCGAGTCGGGCCTCATTTGACTCATCCATATCATTTGTGCCTTGGGTCATGCCTCATTCGACTCAACCATATCACTTGTGCCTTGAGTCGGGCCTCGTTTGACTCAACCATATCATTTGCGCTTCAAGTCAGTCTTTGTTTGACTCACCCTTATCATTTGCACCTCGAGTTAAGCCTCGTTTGAGTCAACCATGTGTTTGCGCCTCAAGTCAGGCTTAGTTTGACTCACCCATATTGTTTGCGCCTCGAGTTAGGCCTCGTTTGACTCACCCATGTGTTTGCGCCTCAAGTCAGGCCTAGTTTGACTCACCCATATCATTTGCGCCTCGAGTCATGCCGTGTTTGACTCAACCATATCATTTATGCCTTCAGTTGGGCCTTATTTGACTCAACGATACCATTTGTGCCTCAAGTTTAGCCTCGTTTGACTTAACCATATCATTTGTGCCTTAAGTCAGGCCTCGTTTAACTCAACCATATCATTTGCGCCACAAGTCGGGCCACGTTTGACTCAACCATATCATTTGTGCCTCGTTTCAGGCATCATTTGACTCACCGATACCATTTGTGCCTCGAGTTGGGCCTTGTTTGACTTAACCATATCATTTGTGTCTCAAGTCAGGCTTCACTTGACTTAACCATATCATTTGTGCCACGAGGCGGGTCTTGTTTGACTCAACCATATCATTTATGCCTCGAGTCGGGCCTCGTTTGACTCACTAACACCATTTGTGCCTGGAGTTGGGCCTCGTTTGACTAAACCATATAATTTGTGCCTCGAGTCAGGCCTTGTTTGACTCAACTATATTATTTGCATGGCAAGTCGGGCCTCGTTTGACTCACTGATACCATTTGTGCCTCGAGTTGGGCCTCGTTTGACTCAACCATATCATTTGTGCATCGAGTCTGGCCTTGTTTGACTCAACCATATCATTTGTGCCTCGAGTCGGGCCTCGTTTGACTCAATGATACCATTTGTGCCTCGAGTTAGGCCTCATTGGACTCAACCATATCATATGTGCCTCGAGTCAGGCCTTGTTTGACTTAACCTTATCATTTGCACCTCAAGTCGTGCCTTGGTTGACCCACTCATAATTTATGCCTCGAGTCGGGCCTCGTTTGACTCAACCATATCATTTGTGCCTCGAGTCGGGCCTTGTTTAACTCAACCATATCATTTGCGCTTTGAGTCAGGCCTCGTTTGACTCAACGATACCATTTCTGCCTTGAGTTAGGCCTCGTTGGACTTAACCATATCATTTGTGTCTTGAGACAGGCCTCGTTTGGCTCAACCATATCATTTGCGCCTCGAGTCGGGCCTCGTCTGAATCAATCATATCATTTGCGCCTCGAGTCGGGCCTCGTCTTTACTAAACCATATCATTTGTGCCTCAGAGTCGGGCCTTATTTGACTCACCCACAAGTTTGCACCTCGAGTCGGTCTTCGTTTGACTCACCCTGATCATTTGCACCTCATGTCAAGCCTCGTTTGACCGACACATGTGTTTGTGCCTTGAGTTAGGCCTTGTTTAACTCAACCATATCATTTATGCCTCGAGTCATGCCTCGTTTGACTCAACCATATCATCTATGTCTAGAGTCCGGCCTCGTTTGACAAAACCATATCATTTGCGCCTTGCGTCGGGCCTTGTTTGACTCAACGATATCATTTGCGCATTGAGTCGGGCCTCGTTTGGCTCACCGATACCATTTGTTCCTCAAGATAGGCCTCATTTGACTCAACCAAATCATTTGCGCCTTGAATCAGGCCTCGTTTGACTCAACCATATCATTTGCGCCTCGAGTCGGGCCTTGTTTGACTCAACCATATAATTTGAGCTTTGAGTTGGGCCTCGTTTGACTCACCGATGCCATTTGTGCCTCGAGTTAGGCCTCGATTGACTCAACCATATCATTTGTGCCTTGAGTCAGGCCTTGTTTGACTCAACCATATTATTTGCGCCTCGAGGTAGGCCTCGTTTGACTCAAGCATATCATTTGCGCCTCGAGTTAGGCCTCGTTTCACTCAACCATATCATTTGCACCTCGAGTCGAGCATCGTTTGACTCAACCATATCATTTGCGCTTCAAGTCAAGATCATTTGACTTAACCATATCAATTGTGCCTCGAGTCGGGCCTTGTTTGACTCAACCATATTATTTGCGCCTCGAGTCGGGCCTTGTTTAACTCACCCATATCATTTGCGCCTCGAGTCAGGCCTTGTTTGGCTCACCCATATCATTTGCGCCGTGAGTCGGGGCTCGTTTGACTCAACCATTTATTTGTGCCTCGGGTCGGGGCTTGTTTAACTTAACCATATCATTTGCCCCTCGCGTCGAGCCTCGTTTGACTCAACCATATCATTTGCACCTCGAGTCGGGCCTTATGCGACTCACCCATATGTTTGCGCATCGAGTCGGGCCTCGTTTGACTAACCCATATCGTTTGTGTCTTGAGTCATGCCTCGTTTCATTCAACCATATCATTTGTGCCTTGAGTCAGGCCTGGTTTGACTCACCCATTTCTTTGTGCCTCGAGTCGGGCCTCGTTTGACTCACCCATGTCATTTGCGCCTCGAGTTAGCCTCGTTTGACTCACCAATGTGTTTGCACCTCGAGTCAGGCCTTGTTTGCCTCACCCATATCATTTGTGCCTCGAGTTGGGCCTCGTTTGACTCAACCATATCATTTCTTCCTCGAGTCATGCCTCATTTGACTCAACCATATCATTTGCGCCTCGAGTCAATCTTCCTTTGACTCACCCTTATCATTTGTACCTCGAGTCAAGCCTTGTTTGACTCTCCCATGTGTTTGCATCTCGAGTCAGGCCTTGTTTGACTCACCCATGTCATTTGCGCCATGAGTCAGGCCTTGTTTAACTCAACCATATCATTTACGCCTCAAGTTGGGTCTCGATTGACTCACCGATACCATTTGTGCCTCGAGTTGGGCCTCGTTTGACTCAACCAAATCATTTGTGTCTCAAGTCAGGCCATTTTGGACTTAACAATATCATTTGCACCATGAGTCAGGCCTGGTTTGACTCAACCATATCATTTGCACCTCGAGTCGGGCCTCATTTCACTCAACCATATCATTTGCGCCTCGAGTCAGGCCTCGTTTGACTCAACCATATCATTTGTGCCTCGAGTCGGGCCTCGTTTGACTAACCGATACCATTTGTGCCTCGAATTGGACCTCGTTTGACTCAACTATATCATTTGTGTCTCAAGTCAGGCCTTGTTTGACTCAACCATATCAACTGCATCTCAAGTCGGGCCTCGATTGACTAACTGATACCATTTGTGACTCGAATTGGGCCTCGTTTGACTCAACCACATGATTTGTGCCTTGAATCAGGCCTCGTTTGACTCAGCCATATAGTTTGTGCCTCGAGTCATGCCTCATTTGACTCAATCGTATCATTTGTGCCTCAAATTGGGTCTCGTTTGAGTCAACCATATAATTTGTGCCTCGAGTCATGCCTTGTTTGACTTAACCATATCATTTGCGCCTCGAGTCGGGCCTCATTTGACTCACCGATACCATTTGTGTCTCGAGTTGGGCCTTGTTTGACTCAACCATATCATTTGTGCCTCGAGTTAAGCCTCGTTTGACTAAACGATATCATTTCTGCCTCAAGTCAGGCCTCGTTTGACTCAACCATATCATTTGCGCCTTGAGTCGTGCCTCTTTTGACTCACCGATACCATTTGTGCCTCGAGTTGGGACTCGTTTAACTCAACCATATCGTTTCTGCCTCTAGTCAGGCCTTGTTTGACTTAATCATATCATTTGCACCCCGAGTCGGGCCATGTTTGACTCACCCACACCATTTGTGCCACGGGTTGGGCCTCGTTTGACTCAACCATATCATTTATGCTTCAAGTCAGGCCTCGTTTGACTCAACCATATCATATGTGCCTCGAGTTGGGCCTTGTTTGACTTAACCTTATCATTTGCTCCTCGAGTCGTGCCTTGGTTGACCCACCCAAATAATTTACGCCTCGAGTCGGGCCTCGTTTAACTCAACCATATCATTTGCGCCTCGAGTCGGGCCTCGTTTGGCTCAACCATATAATTTATGCCCCGAGTCGGTCCTCGTTTGACTCACCGATGCGATTTGTGCCTCGAGTTAGGACTCCTTCACTCAACCATATCATTTGTGCCTCGAGTTAGGCCTCGTTTGATCAATCATATCATTTGCATCTCGAGTCGGGTCTCGTTTAACTAAACCTTATCATTTGTGCCTCGAGCCATGCCTCATTTAACTCAATCATATCATTTACACCTCGAGTTGGGCCTCGTTTGACTGAACCATATCATTTACGCCTCGAGTGGGGCCTCATTTGACTCACCGATACCATTTATGCCTCAAGTTGGGCCTTATTTGACTCAACCATATCATTTGTGCCTCAGGTCAGGCCTCGTTTGACTCAACCATATCATTTGCGCCTCGAGTCAGGACTTTTTTGACCCAACCATATCATTTGCGCCTCGAGTAGGGCCTTGTTTAACTCACCCATATCATTTGCGCCTCGAGTCGGGCTTTGTTTGGCTCACCCATATCATTTGCGCCACGAGTCGAGGCTCGTTTGACTCAACCATTTATTTGTGCCTCGGGTCGGGGCTTGTTTGACTCAACCATATCATTTGCCCCTCGAGTCGAGCCTCGTTTGACTCAACCATATCATTTATGCCTCGAGTCGGGCCTTATTTGACGCACCAATATGTTTGCGCATCGAGTCAGGCCTCGTTTAACTAAACCATATCGTTTGTGCCTTGAGTCATGCCTCTTTTGATCAACCATATCATTTGCGCCTAGAGTCGTGCCTGGTTTGACCCACCTATTTCTTTGTGCCTTGAGTCGGGCCTCGTTTGACTCACCCATGTCATTTACGCCTCGAGTTAGGCCTTGTTTGACTCAACAATGTGTTTACACCTCAAGTCAGGCCTTGTTTGCCTCACCCATATCATTTGCGCCTTTAGTCAGGCATCGTTTGACTCATTGATATCATTTGTGCATCGAGTTGGGCCTCGTTTGACTCAACCATATGATTTGCACCTCGAGTGAGGCCTTGTTTGAGTCAACCATATCATTTGCGCCTCGAGTCGGGCCTCGTTTGACTCAACCATATCATTTCTTCCTCGAGTCATGCCTCATTTGACTCAACCATATCATTTGCACCTCGAGTCGATCTTTCTTTGACTCACCCTTATCATTTGCACCTCGAGTCAAGCCTTGTTTGACTCTCCCATGTGTTTGCATCTCGAGTCAGGCCTTGTTTGACTTACCCATGTCATTTGGCCATGAGTCAGGCCTTGTTTGACTCAACCATATCATTCATGCCTCAAGTTGGGCCTCGATTGACTCACTGATACCATTTGTGCCTCGAGTTGGGCCTCGTTTGACTCAACCAAATCATTTGTGTCTCAAGTCAGGCCATGTTTGGACTCAACAATATCATTTCTGCCATGAGCGAGGCCTGGTTTGACTCAACCATATCATTTGTACCACGAGTCAGGCCTCATTTGACTCAATCACATCATTTGCACCTCGAGTCAGGCCTCGTTTTACTCAACCATATCATTTATGCCTCGAGTCGGGCCTCGTTTGACTAACCGATACCATTTGTGCCTCGAATTGGACCTCATTTGACTCAGCTATATCATTTGTGTCTCAAGCCAGGCCTTGTTTGACTCAACCATATCAACTGTGCCTCGAGTCGGGCCTCGTTTGACTCAACCATATCATTTGCGTCTCGAGTCAGGCCTCGTTTGACTCACTGATACCATTTGTGCCTCGAATTGGGCCTCGTTTGACTAAACCACATGATTTATGCCTCGAGTCAGGCCTCGTTTGACTCAACCATATAGTTTGTGCCACGAGTCATGCCTCGTTTGACTCAATCATATCATTTGTGCCTCAAGTCAGGTCTCGTTTGAGTCAACCATATCATTTGTGCCTCGAGTCATGCCTCGTTTGACTTAACCATATCATTTGCGCCTTGAGTCGGGCCTCGTTTGACTCAACCATATCATTTGCGCCTCGAGTCGGGCCTTATTTGACTCACTGATACCATTTGTGCCTCGAGTTGGGCCTTGTTTGACTCAACCATATCATTTGTGCCTCGAGTTAAGCCTCGTTTGACTAAACGATATCATTTGCGCCTCGAGTCGGGCCTCATTTGACTCAACCATATCATTTGTGCCTTGAGTTGTGCCTCTTTTGACTCACCGATACCATTTGTGCCTCGAGTTGGGACTTGTTTAACTCAACCATATCGTTTGTGCCTCTAGTCAGGCCTTGTTTGACTTAATCATATCATTTGCGCCTCGAGTTGGGCCACGTTTGACTCACCCACACAATTTGTGCCACAGGTTGGGCCTCGTTTCACTCAACCATATCATTTATGCCTCGAGTCAGGCCTCGTTTGACTTAACCATATCATATGTGCCTCAAGTCAGGCCTTGTTTGACTTAACCTTATCATTTGCACCTCGAGTCGTGCCTTGGTTGACCCACCCATATAATTTATGCCTCGAGTCGAGCTTCGTTTGACTCAACCATATGATTTACGCCTCGAGTCAGGCCCCGTTTGACTCAACCATATCATTTGCGCTAAAATTCAATCCTTATTTGACTCAACCATATAATTCGGGCCACGTTTGACTTAACCATATAATTTCTGCCTCAAGTCATGCCTTGTTTGACTCAACCGTATCATTTGCGCCTCGAGTCGGTCTTCGTTTGACTCTCCCTTATCATTTGCATCTCAAGTCAAGTGTCGTTTGACTCACCCATATGTTTGCGCCTTGAGTCAAGCCTTGTTTGACTCACCCATATCATTTGCGCCATGAGTCGGGCCTTGTTTGACTTAACCATATCTTTTGCGCCTCGAGTCAGGCCTCATTTGACTCACACATACCATTTGGGCCCCGAGTTAGTCCTCGTTTGACTCAATCATATCATTTGTGCCTCAGGTCAGGCCTCGTTTGACTCAACCATATCATTTGTACCTCAAGCCAGGCCTCGTTTGACTCAACCAGATCATTGGCACCTCAAGGCGGGCCTCGTTTGACTCAACCATATCATTTGTGCCTCGAGTCGGGTCTCGTTTGACTTAACCATATCATTTGTACCCCGAGTCAGACCTCGTTTGAGTCACCGATACCATTTGTGCCTCAAGTTGGGACTCGTTTAACTCAACCATATCGTTTGTGCCTCGAGTCTGGCCTCATTTAACTCAACATATCGTTTGCGCCTTGAGTCGGGCCTCATTTGGCTCATCCATATCATTTGTGCCTCGACTCATGCCTCATTTGACTCAACCATATCACTTGTGCCTTGAGTCGGGCCTCGTTTGACTCAGCCATATCATTTGCGCTTCGAGTCAGTCTTTGTTTGACTCACCCTTATCATTTGTACCTCGAGTTAAGCCTCGTTTGACTCAACCACATGTTTGCGCCTCAAGTCAGGCTTAGTTTGACTCACCCATATTTAGGCCTCGTTTGACTCACCCATGTGTTTGCACCTCAAGTCAGGCCTAGTTTGACTCACTCATATCATTTGTGCCTCGAGTCGTGCCGTGTTTGACTCAACCATATCATTTATGCCTTCAGTCAGGCCTCATTTGACTCAACGATACCATTTGTGCCTCGAGTTGAGCCTCGTTTGACTCAACCATATCATTTGTGCCTTAAGTCAAGCCTCGTTTAACTCAACCATATCATTTGCGCCACAAGTTGGGCCCTGTTTGACTCAACCATATCATTTGTGCCTCGTTTCGGGCCTCATTTGACTCACCGATACCATTTGTGCCTCGAGTTGGGCCTCGTTTGACTTAACCATATCATTTGTGCCTCAAGTAAGGCCTCACTTGACTTAACCATATCATTTGCGCCTCGAGGCGGGCCTCGTTTGACTCAACCATATCATTTACGTCTCGAGTCGGGCCTCGTTTGACTCACTAACACCATTTGTGCCTGGAGTTGGGCCTCGTTTGACTCAACCATATCATTTGTGCCTCGAGTCAGGCCTTGTTTGACTCAACAATATCAATTGGACCTCGAGTCAGACCTTGTTTGACTCAGCCATATCATTTGCATCTCGAGTCAGGCCTTGTTTGACTCACCCATAAGTTTGAGCCTCGAGTCAGGCCTTATTTGACTCACCCATATGTTTATGGTTCGAGTCAGTCTTTGTTTGACTCACCCATATCATTTGCACCTCAAGTCAAGCCCTGATTGACTCAACCATGTGTTTATGCCTCATGTTAGGCCTAGTTTGACTCACCCATATCGTTTGCGCCTCGAGTCGGGCCGTGTTTCACTCAACCATATCATTTGCGTCCTGAGTCGGGCCTCATTTGACTCATGGATACCATTTGTACCTCAAGTTGGGACTTGTTTGACTCAACCATATCATTTACGCCTCGAGTCGGGCCTCATTTGACTCAATCATATAATTTGCCCCTCGAGTCTGGACTCGTTTGACTCAACCATATCATTTGCACTTCAAGTCGGGCCTCGTTTGACCAAACCATATCATTTGCACCTCGAGTTGGGCCTCGTTTGACTCAACCATATCATTTGCCCCTCGAGTCCGGACTCGTTTGACTCAACCATATCATTTGCACTTCGATTCAGACGTCGTTTGACTCACCGATACCATTTGTGCCTCAAATTAGGCCTCGTTTATCTCAACTATATCATTTGTGCCTCAAGTCAAGTCTTGTTTGACTCATCCATATCATTTCCGCCACAAGTCGGGCCTCGTTTGACTCAACCATATCATTTGCGCCTCGAGTCGGGCCGTGTTTGACTCAACCATATCTTTTACGCCTTGAGTCGGGCCTCGTTTGACTCACCGATACCATTTGTACCTCGAGCGGAGCCACGTTTGACTTAACCATATCTTTTGTGCCTCAAGTCAGGCCTCGTTTGACTCAACCATATCATTTGTGCCTCAAGTCGGGCCTTGTTTGACTCACCAATTTATTTATGCCTCGAGTTGGGCCTCGTTTGACTCACCCATATCATTTGT
The DNA here is from genome assembly GCA_037013595.1 of Dicorynia guianensis. Taxonomy (NCBI): domain Eukaryota; kingdom Viridiplantae; phylum Streptophyta; class Magnoliopsida; order Fabales; family Fabaceae; genus Dicorynia; species Dicorynia guianensis. The sequence continues at coordinate 12,369,643 of JASUAB010000015.1, forward strand.
GCCTCGAGTCAGTCTTTGTTTGACTCATTGATACCATTTATGCATCGAGTTGGGCCTCGTTTGAATCAACCATATTGTTTGCGCTCAAGTCGGGCCTCGTTTGACTCAACCATATCATTTCTACCTCGAGTCATGCCTCATTTGACTCAACCGTATCATTTGCGCCTCAATTCGGTCTTCGTTTGACTCTCCCTTATTATTTGCACCTCGAGTCAAGCCTCGTTTAACTCAACCATGTGTTTGCGGCTTGAGTCAGGCCTTGTTTGACTCACCCATATCATTTGCGCCATGAATCGGGCCTTGTTTGACTCAACCATATCATTTGCGCCTTGAGTTGGGCCATGTTTGACTCAACCATATCTTTTACGCCTTGAGTCGGGCCTCATTTGACTCATCGATTCCATTTGTGCCTCGAGTGGAGCCGCGTTTGACTCAACCATATCTTTTGTGCCTAAAGTCAGGCCTCGTTTGACTCAACCATATCATTTGCGCCTCAAGTCGGGCCTTGTTTGACTCACCGATTTATTTGTGTCTCGAGTCGGGCCTCATTTGACTCACCCATGTGTTTGGGCCTCGAGTCAGGCCTTGTTTGCCTTACCTATATCATTTGTGCCTCGAGTCGGGCCTTGTCTAACTCATTGATACCATTTATCCATCGAGTTGGGCCTCGTTTGACTCAACCATATGATTTGCGCCTCGAGTCAGGCCCCGTTTGACTTAACCATATTGTTTGCGCCTTGAGTCGGGCCTCGTTTGACCCAACCGTATCATTTCTACCTCGAGTCATGCCTCGTTTGACTCAACCATATCATTTGCGCCTTGACTCAGTCTTCGTTTGACTCTCCCTTATCATTTGCACCTCGAGTCAAGCCTCGTTTGACTCCACCATGTATTTGTGCCTCGAGTTAGGCCCTGTTTGACTCACCCATATCATTTGCACCATGAGTCGTGCCTTGTTTGACTCAACCATATCATTTGCGCCTTGAGTCAGGCGTTGTTTGACTCAACCATATCATTTGTGCCTCAAGTCATGCCTCGTTTGATTCAACCATGTCATTTGCATCTGGAGTCGGGCCACGTTTGACTAAAGCATACCATTTGTGTCTCGAGTCGAGACTTTTTGACTCAACCATATCATTTGCACCCCGAGTCGGGCCTCGTTTGACTCACCGATACCATTTGTGCCTCGAGTTGGGCCTCGTTTGACTCAACCATATCATTTGCGCCACGAGTCAGGCCTCGTTTGACTCAACCATGTCATTTGTGCCACGTGTCGAGCCTTGTTTGACTCACCAATATGTTTGAGCCTCGAGTTAGGCCTTATTTGACTCACCCATATGTTTCCTCTTCGAGTCGGTGTTCGTTTGACTCACCCTTATCATTTGCACCTCGAGTCAAGCCTGGTTTGACTCATCCATGTGTTTGCGCCTCAAGTCAGGCCTAGTTTGACTTATCCACATCATTTGCGCCTCGAGTCGGGATGTGTTTGGCTCAACCATATCATTTACGCCTTGAGTCGTGCCTCGTTTGACTCACTGATACCATTTGTGCCATGAGTTGAGCCTCGTTTAACTTAACCATATCATTTCTGCCTCAAGTCAGTCCTCGTTTAACTCAATCATATCTTTTGCTCCTCAAGTCGGGCCTTGTCTGACTCACCCATTTATTTGTGCCCCGAGTCGGGCCTCGTATGACTGAACCATGTCATTTACGCCTCGAGTTAGGCCTCATTCGACTCACTCATGTGTTTGCGCCTCGAGTTAGGCCTTGTTTGCCTCACCCATATCATTTGCGCCTCAAGTCGGGCCTCGTTTGACTTACTGATACCATTTGTGCATCGAGTTGGGCCTCGTTTGACTTAACCATATGATTTGCGCCTCGAGTCAGGCCCTGTTTGACTCAACCATTTCATTTGTGCCTCGAGCTAGGCCTCATTTGATTCAACCATATCATTTGTGCCTCGAGTCAGGCCTTGTTTGATTCAACCATATCATTTACGCCTCGAGTCAAGCCTCGTTTGAGTCAACCTTATCATTTGTGCCTCGAGTCAGGCCTCGTTTGACTCAACCACATCATTTGCGTCTCGAGTCGGAGCCTCATTTGACTCAACCATATCATTTGCGCCTCAAGTCAGTCTTCGTTTGACTCTCCCTTATCATTTGCACCTCGAGTCAAGCCTCATTTGACTCACCCACGTGGTTGCGCCTCGAATCAGGCCTTGTTTGACTCACCCATATCATTTGCGCCATGAGTCAGGCCTTGTTTGACTCAACCATACCATTTGCGCCTCGAGTCGGGCCTCGTTTGACTCAACCATATAATTTGTGCCCTGAGTCGGTCCTCGTTTGACTCATCGATGCCATTTATGCCTCGAGTTAGGACTCTTTCACTCAACCATATCATTTGTGCCTCGAGTTAGGCCTCGTTTGATCAATCATATCATTTACGTCTCGAGTCGGGCCTCGTTTGACTTAATCATATCATTTACGCCTCGAGTCGGGCCTCGTTTGATCAATCATATCATTTGCGTCTCGAGTCGGGCCTCGTTTGACTTAATCATATCATTTACGCCTCAAGTCGGGCCTCGTTTGACTCAACCATATCATTTGCGCCTCGAGTGGGGCCTCATTTGACTCACTGATACCATTTGTGCCTCGAGTTGGGCCTCGATTGACTCAACCATATCAGTTGTGCCTCGGGTCAGGCCTCGTTTGACTCAACCATATCATTTGCGCCTCGAGTCGGATCTCGTTTGACTCAACCATATCATTTGCGCCCCGAGTCGGGCCTCGTTTGACTCACCGATACCATTTACGCCTCGAGTTGGGACTCGTTTAACTCAACCGTATCGTTTGTGCCTTGAGTCAGGCCTTGTTTAACTCAATCATATCATTTGCGCCTCGAGTCCAGCCACATTTGACTCACCGATACCATTTGTGCCCTGAGTTGGGCCTCGTTTGACTCAACCATATCTTTTATGCCTCGAGTTAGGCCTTATTTGTCTCAACCATATCATTTGTGTCTCGAGTCGGGCCTTGTTTGACTTAACCTTATCATTTGTACCTCGAGTCGTGCCTTGGTTGACTCACCCATATGCTTGAACCACGAGTTGGGCCTTATTTGGCTCACCCAGACGTTTGTGCCTCGAGTCGGTCTTCGTTTGACTCACCCTTATCATTTACACCTCGAGTCAAACCTCGTTTGACTCACCCATGTGTTTGCGCCTCGAGTTAGGCCTTGTTTGACTCACCCATATCATTTGCGTCTCGAGTCGGTCCTTGTTTGACTCAACCATCTCATTTGTGCCTCGAGTCAGGCCTCGTTTGACTCACGGATACCATTTGTTCCTCGAGTTGGACCTTATTTGACTCAACCATATCATTTGTGCCTCGAGTCAGGCCCTATTTGACACAACCATATCATTTGCGCCTCGAGTCGGGCCTCATTTGACTTAACCATATCATTTGCTCCTCGAGTTGGGCCTCGTTTGACTCAACCATATCATTTGCACCTCGAGTCGGGCCTAGTTTGACTGAACCATATCATTTGCGCATCGAGTCGGGCCTCGTTTGACTCAACCATGTCATTTGCGCTTGGAGTTAGGCCTTGTTTGACTCGCCCATTTGTTTGTACCTTGAGTCAGGCCTTGTTTGCCTCACCGTTATCATTTGCGCCTCGAGTCGGGCCTCGTTTGACTCACTGATACCATTTGTGCTTCGAGTTTGGCCTCGTTTGACTAAACCATATGATTTACGCCTCGAGTCAGGCCCCGTTTGACTCAACCATATCATTTGCGCTAAAATTCAAGCCTCATTTGACTCAACCATATAATTCGGGCCACGTTTGACTTAACCATATAATTTCTGCCTCGAGTCATGCCTTGTTTCACTCAACCGTATCATTTGCACCTCGAGTCAGTCTTTGTTTGACTCTCCCTTATCATTTGCATCTCAAGTCAAGCGTCGTTTGACTCACCCATATGTTTGCGCCTTGAGTTAGGCCTTGTTTGACTCACCCATATCATTTGCGCCATGAGTCGGGCCTTGTTTGACTTAACCATATCTTTTGCGCCTCGAGTCGGGCCTCATTTGACTCACAGATACCATTTGGGACCCGAGTTAGTCCTTGTTTGACTCAACCATATCGTTTGTGCCTTAGGTCAGGCCTCGTTTGACTCAACCATATCATTTGCGCCTCAAGCCAGGCCTCGTTTGACTCAACCAGATCATTGGCACCTCAAGGTGGGCCTCGTTTGACTCAACCATATCATTTGTGCCTCGAGTCGGGTCTCGTTTGACTCAACCATATCATTTGCACCCCGAGTCAGACCTCGTTTGAGTCACCGATACCATTTGTGCCTCGAGTTGGGACTCGTTTAACTCAACCATATCGTTTGTGCCTCGAGTTAGACCTCGTTTAACTCAACATATCATTTGCCCCTCGAGTCGGGCCTCATTTGGTTCATCCATATCATTTGCGCCTCGACTCATGCCTCATTTGACTCAACCATATCACTTGTGCCTTGAGTTGGGCCTCGTTTGACTCAACCATATATTTGCGCTTCGAGTCAGTCTTTGTTTGACTCACCCTTATCATTTGCACCTCGAGTTAAGCCTCGTTTGACTCAACCATGTGTTTGCGCCTCAAGTCAGGCTTAGTTTGACTCACCCATATCGTTTGTGCCTCGAGTTAGGCCTCGTTTGATTCACCCATGTATTTGCACCTCAAGTCAGGCCTAGTTTGACTCACCCATATCATTTGCACCTCGAGTCGTGCCGTGTTTGACTCAACCATATCATTTATGCCTTCAGTCAGGCCTCATTTGACTCAACGATACCATTTGTGCCTCGAGTTGAGCCTCGTTTGACTCAACCATATCATTTGTGCCTTAAGTTAGGCCTCGTTTAACTCAACCATATCATTTGCGCCACAAGTTGGGCCTTGTTTGACTCAACCATATCATTTGTGCCTCGTTTCGGGCCTCATTTGACTCACTGATACCATTTGTGCCTCGAGTTGGGCCTCGTTTGACTTAACCATATCATTTGTGCCTCAAGTAAGGCCTCACTTGACTTAACCATATCATTTGCGCCTCGAGGCGGGCCTCGTTTGACTCACTAACACCATTTGTGCCTGGAGTTGGGCCTCGTTTGACTCAACCATATAATTTGTGCCTCGAGTCAGGCCTTGTTTGACTCAATGATATCATTTGGACCTCGAGTCAGGCCTTGTTTGACTCAGCCATATCATTTGCATCTCGAGTCAGGCCTTGTTTGACTCACCCATAAGTTTGAGCCTCGAGTCAGGCCTTATTTGACTCACCCATAAGTTTATGCTTCGAGTCAGTCTTTGTTTGACTCACCCATATCATTTACACCTCAAGTCAAGCCCTGATTGACTCAACCATGTGTTTGTGCCTCATGTTAGGCCTAGTTTGACTCACCCATATTGTTTGCGCCTCGAGTCGGGCTGTGTTTCACTCAACAATATCATTTGCGTCCCGAGTCGGGCCTCGTTTGACTCATGGATACCATTTGTACCTCGAGTTGGGCCTTGTTTGACTCAACCATATCATTTACGCCTCGAGTCGGGCCTCATTTGACTCAATCATATAATTTACCCCTCGAGTCGGGACTTATTTGACTCAACCATATCATTTGCACTTCGAGTCGGGCCTCGTTTGACTCAACCATATCATTTGCACCTCGAGTCGGGCCTCGTTTGACTCAACCATATCATTTGCCCCTCGAGTCGGGACTCGTTTGACTCAGCCATATCATTTGCACTTTGAGTTGGACGTCATTTGACTCACCGATACCATTTGTGCCTCAAATTAGGCCTCGTTTAACTCAACTATATCATTTGTGCCTCAAGTCAAGCCTCGTTTGACTCATCCATATCATTTGCGCCACAAGTCGGGCCTCGTTTGACTCAACCATATCATTTGCGCCTCGAGTCGGGCCGTGTTTGACTCAACCATATCTTTTATGCCTTGAGTCGGGCCTCGTTTGACTCACCGATACCATTTGTGCCTCGAGCGGAGCCGCGTTTGACTTAACCATATCTTTTGTGCCTCAAGTCAGGCCTCGTTTGACTCAACCATATCATTTGTGCCTCAAGTCAGGCCTTGTTTGACTCACCAATTTATTTATGCCTCGAGTTGGGCCTCGTTTGACTCACCCATATCATTTGTGCCTCGAGTCGGGCTTCGTTTGACTCATTAATACCATTTATGCATCAAGTTGGGCCTCATTTGAATCAACCATATTGTTTGCGCTCGAGTCGGGCCTCGTTTGACTCAACCATATCATTTCTACCTCGAGTCATGCCTCATTTGACTCAACCGTATCATTTGCGCCTCAAAACGGTCTTCGTTTGACTCTCTCTTATCATTTGCACCTCGAGTCAAGCCTCGTTTAACTCAACCATGTGTTTGCGGCTTGAGTCAGGCCTTGTTTGACTTACCCATATCATTTGCACCATGAATCGGGCCTTGTTTGACTCAACCATATCATTTGCGCCTCGAGTTGGGCCGTGTTTGACTCAACCATATCTTTTACGCCTTGAGTCAGGCCTCATTTGACTCATCGATACCATTTGTGCCTCGAGCGGAGCCGCGTTTGACTCAACCATATCTTTTGTGCCTCAAGTCAGGCCTCGTTTGACGCAACCATATCATTTGCGCCTCAAGTCAGGCCTTGTTTGACTCAACGATTTATTTGTGCCTAGAGTCAGGCCTCATTTGACTCACCCATGTGTTTGGGCCTCAAGTCAGCCCTGTTTGTCTCACCTATATCATTTGTGCCTCGAGTTGGCCCTTGTCTGACTCATTGATACCATTTATCCATCGAGTTGGGCCTTGTTTGACTCAACCATATGATTTGCGCCTCGAGTCAGGCCCCGTTTGACTTAACCATATTGTTTGCGCCTTGAGTCGGGCCTCGTTTGACTCAACCGTATCATTTCTACCTCGAGTCATGCCTCGTTTGACTCAACCATATCATTTGCGCCTTGTGTCGGTCTTCGTTTGACTCTCCCTTATCATTTGCACCTCGAGTCAAGCCTCGTTTGACTCCACCATGTGTTTGCGCCTCGAGTCAGTCCCTGTTTGACTCACCCATATCATTTGCACCATGAGTCATGCCTTGTTTGACTCAACCATATCATTTGTGCCTCGAGTCAGGCATCGTTTGACTCAACCATATCATTTGTGCCTCGAGTCATGCCTCGTTTGACTCAACCATGTCATTTGCGTATGGAGTCGGGCCACGTTTGACTAAAGCATATCATTTGTGTCTCAAGTCAGGACTTTTTGACTCAACCATATCATTTTTGCCTCGAGTCGGGCCTCGTTTGACTCACCGATACCATTTGTGCCTCGAGTTGGGCCTCGTTTGACTCAACCATATCATTTGCGCCACGAGTCGGGCCTCGTTTGACTCAACCATGTCATTTGTGCCATGTGTCAAGCCTTGTTTGACTCACCAATATGTTTGAGCCTCGAGTTAGGCCTTATTTGACTCACCCATATGTTTCCTCTTCGAGTCGGTGTTCGTTTGACTCACCCTTATCATTTGCACCTCGAGTCAAGCCTGGTTTGACTCATCCATGTGTTTGCGCCTCAAGTCAGGCCTAGTTTGACTTATCCACATCATTTGCGCCTCGAGTGGGGATGTGTTTGGCTCAACCATATCATTTACGCCTTGAGTCGTGCCTCGTTTGACTCACTGATACCATTTGTGCCATGAGTTGAGCCTCGTTTAACTTAACCATATCATTTCTGCCTCAAGTCAGTCCTCGTTTAACTCAATCATATCTTTTGCTCCTCAAGTCGGGCCTTGTCTGACTCACCCATTTATTTGTGCCCTGAGTCGGGCCTCGTATGACTGAACCATGTCATTTACGCCTCGAGTTAGGCCTCATTCGACTCACTCATGTGTTTGCGCCTCGAGTTAGGCCTTGTTTGCCTCACCCATATCATTTGCACCTCGAGTCGGGCCTCGTTTGACTTACTGATGCCATTTGTGCATCGAGTTGGGCCTCGTTTGACTCAACCATATGATTTGCGCCTCGAGTTAGGCCCCGTTTGACTCAACCATTTCATTTGTGCCTCGAGCTAGGCCTCATTTGATTCAACCATATCATTTGTGCCTCGAGTCAGGCCTTTTTTGAGTCAACCTTATCATTTGCGCCTCGAGTCAGGCCTCGTTTGAGTCAACCTTATCATTTGCGCCTCGAGTCAGGCCTCGTTTGACTCAACCATATCATTTGCATCTCGAGTCAGAGCCTCGTTTGACTCAACCATATCATTTGTGCCTCAAGTTAGTCTTCGTTTGACTCTCCCTTATCATTTGCACCTCTAGTCAAGCCTCATTTGACTCACCCACGTGTTTGCGCCTCGAATCAGGCCTTGTTTGACTCACCCATATCATTTGCACCATGAGTCAGGCCTTGTTTCACTCAACCATATCATTTGCGCCCCAAGTCAAGCCTCGTTTGACTCACTGATACCATTTGCGCCTCGAGTTAGTCTTTGTTTGAATCAACCAAATTGTTTGTGCCTCTAGTCAGGCCTTGTTTGACTCAACCATATCATCTGCACCTCAAGTCAGGCCTGGTTTGACTGAACCATATCATTTGTGCCTCGAGTCGGGCCTAGTTTGACTCAACCATATCATTTGTGCCTTGAGTTGGGCCTTATTTGACTCACCCATATATTTGCGCATCGAGTCGGGCCTCATTTGACTAAACCATATTGTTTGTGCCTTGAGTCATGCATCATTTCACTCACCCATATCATTTACACCTAGAGTCGGGCCTCATTTGGCTCAACTATATCATTTGTGCCCCGAGTCGGGCCTTGTTTGACTCACCGATACCATTTATGCCTCGAGTTGGGTCTTGTTTGACTCACCCATATCATTTGCGCCTCTAGTTAGGCCTTGTTTGACTCACCCATGCATTTGTGCCTCAAGTAAGGCCTTGTTTGACTCACCCATTCCATTTGCGCCTTGAGTCGGGCCTCATTTGACTCCCTGATACCATTTGTGCATCGAGTGGGGCCTCGTTTGACTCAACCATATGATTTGCGCCTCTAGTCAGGCCTCGTTTGACTTAACCATATCATTTGCACCTCGAGTTAGGCCTCGTTTGACTCAACCAGATCATTTGTGCCTCGAGTCGGGCCTCGTTTTACTCAACCATATCATTTGTGCCTCGAGTCGGGTCTCATTTGACTCAACCATATAATTTATGCCCCAAGTCGGGCCTCGTTTGACTCACCGATACCATTTGTGCCTCGATTTGGGACTTGTTTAACTCAACCATATCGTTTGTGCCTCGAGTCAGGCCTCGTTTGACTTTATCATATCATTTGTGCCTTGAGTCGTGCCTCGTTTGACTCAACCATATCATTTGCGCCTCGAGTCGGGACTTGGTTAACTCACCCAAATGTTTGAGCCTGGAGTCAGGCCTTATTTGACTCACCCATATGTTTGCACCTCGAGTCAGGCCTAGTTTGACTCACCCATATCATTTGCGCCTCCAGTCGAGCCGTGTTTGACTCAACCATATCATTTATGCCTTGAGTCGGGCCTCGTTTGACTCAACGATACCATTTGTGCTTTGAGTTGAGCCTCGTTTGACTCAACCGTATCATATGTGCCTTAAGTCAGTCCTCGTTTGACTCAACCAATCATTTGCACCTCGAATCGGGCCTCATTTGACTCAACCATATCATTAGCGCCTCAAGTCAGGCCTCATTTGACTCACCGATACCATTTGTGCTTCGAGTTGGGCCTCGTTTGGCTCAACCATATCATTTGTGCCTCGAGTCAGGCTTCGTTTGACTTAACCATATCATTTGCGCCTCGAGGTGGGCCTTGTTTGACTCAACCATATCATTTATGCCTCGAGTTAGACCTTGTTTGACTCACCGATACCATTTGTGCCTCGAGTTGGGCCTCATTTGACTTAAACATATCATTTGTGCCTCGAGCCAAGCCCTGTTTGACTCAACCATATCATTTGCATCTTGAGTCGGGCCCTGTTTGAATCAACCATATCATTTGTGCCTCGAGTCAGGCCTTGTTTGACTCACCCATATGTTTGAGCCTCAAGTCGGGCCTTATTTGACTCACCCATATGTTTGCGCTTTGAGTCAGTCTTTGTTTGACTCACCCTTATCATTTGCAACTCGAGTCAAGCCTCGTTTGACTCAACCATGTGTTTGTGCCTCAAGTCAGACCTAGTTTGACCCACCCATATCGTTTGCGCCTTGAGTCAGGCCGTGTTTGACTCAACCTTATTATTTGCGCCTCGAGTCGGGCCTCGTTTGACTCACGGATACCATTTGTACCTCGAGTTGGGCCTCGTTTGACATAACCATATCATTTGTTTCTCGAGTTAGGCCTTGTTTGACTCAACCATATCATTTGCACCTCAAGGCGGGCCTGGTTTGACTCAACCATATCATTTGCGCCTCGAGTCGGGCCTTGTTTGACTTAACCATATCATTTGCCCCTCGAGTCGGGCCTCGTTTGGGTCAACCATATCATTTACGCCTTGAGTCGGGCCTCATTTGACTCATCGATACAATTTGTGCCTCGAGTTAGGGCTCGTTTGACTCAACCATATCATTTGTGTCTCGAGACAGGCCTCATTTGACACAACCATATCATTTGTGCCTCAAGTCAGGCCTCGTTTGACTCAACCATATTATTTGTGCCTCGAGTCAGGAATTGTTTGACTCAAACATATCATTTATGCCTCGAGTCTGGCCTTGTTTGATCACCCATTTATTTGTGCCTCGAGTCAGGCCTCATTTGACTTACCCATGTCATTTGCACTTCGAGTTAGGCCTCGTTTGACTCACCCATGTGTTTGCACCTCGAGTCAGGCATTGTTTGCCTCACCCATATCATTTGCTCCTCGAACCGGGCCTCGTTTGACTCATTAATACCATTTGTTCATCGAGTTGGGCCTTATTTGACTCAACCTTATGATTTGCACCTCGAGTCAGGCCCCGTTTGACTCAACCATGTCATTTGGCCCTCGAGTCGGGCCTCGTTTGACTCAACCATATCATTTGCACCTCAAGTCGTGCTTGGTTTCACTCAACCATATCATTTATGCCTCAAGTCAGGCCTCGTTTGACTTAACCATGTCATTTGGCCCTCGAGTTGGGCCTCGTTTGACTCAACCATATCATTTGTGTCTCGAGACAGGCTTCGTTAGACTCAACCATATGATTTGCACCTCGAGTCAGGCCCCGTTTGACTCAACCATATCATTTGTGCCTCGAGTTAGTCCTCATTTGACTCAACCATATCATTTGCGCCTCGCGTCAGGCCTCGTTTGACTCAACCATATCATTTGCGCCTCGAGTTAGGCCTCGTTTGACTCAACCATATCATTTCCCCTTGAGTGGGGCCTCATTTGACTCAACCATATCATTTGTGCCTTGAGTCGGGCGTCATTTGACTCATTAATACCATTTGTGCCTCGAGTTAGGCCTCGTTTGACTCAACCATATCATTTGTGTCTCGAGACAGGCCTCGTTTGACTTAACCATATCATTTGCGCCATGAGTCGGGCCTTGTTTGACTCAACCATATCATTTGCGCCTCGAGTCGGGCCTGGTTTGACTCCACCATGTCATTTGCGCCTCGAGTCAGGCTGTGTTTGACTCAACCATATCATTTACACCTTGAGTCGGGCCTCGTTTGACTCATCAATACCATTTGTGCCTCGAGTTGAGCCTCATTTGACTCAACCATATCAGTTGGGCCACAAGTCAGGCCTCGTTTGACTCAACCATATCATTTGTGCCTCAAGTCAGGCCTTGTTTGACTCACCCATTTATTTTTGCCTCGAGTTAGGCTTCGTTTGACTCTCCCATGTCCTTTGCGCCCCGAGTTAGGCCTCGTTTGACTCACCCATGTGTTTGGGCCTCGAATCAGCCCTTGTTTGCCTCACCCATATCATTTCCGCCTTGAGTCGGGCCTCATTTGACTCAACCATATCATTTACGCCTCGAGTCATGCCTCGTTTGACCCAACCGTATCATTTGTGCCCCGAGTTGGGCCTCGTTTGACTTAACCATATCATTTGCTCATCGAGTCAGGCCTAGTTTGATTCAACCATATCATTTGCTCCTCGAGTCAGGCCTCGTTTGACTCAACCATATCATTTGCGCCTCGAGTCGGGCATCGTTTGACTCTACCATATCATTTGTGCCTCGAGTCATGGCTCGTTTGACTCAACCATATCATTTGCATCTCGAGTCGGGCCTCGTTTGACTCACTGATACCATTTGTGCCTCGAGTTGGGCCTCGTTTGACTCAACCATATCAGTTGCGCTTGAAGTCGGGGCTCATTTGACTTAAAGATATCATTTGCGACTTGAGTCAGCCCTTGTTTGACTCAACCATATGATTTGCGCCTCGAGTCGGGTCTTGTTTGACTCACCAATGCCATTTGTGGCTCAAGTTAGGCCTTTTTTGACTCAAGCATATCGTTTGTGTCTCGAGACAGGCCTCGTTTGACTCAACCATATCATTTGTGCCTCGAGTCTGGCCTCGTTTGATTCAACCATATCATTTGTGCCTCGAGGTGGGCCTCATTTGACTCAACCATATCATTTACACCTCGAGTCAGGCCTCATTTGACTCACCGATACCATTTGTGCCTCGAGTTAGGACTCGTTTGACTCAACCATATCATTTGTGCCTCGAGCCAGGCCTCGTTTGACTCAACCATATCATTTGCATCTTGAGTTGGGCCCTGTTTGACTCGACTATATCATTTGCGCCTCGAGTCAGGCCTTGTTTGACTCACCCATATGTTTGATCCTCAAGTCAGGCCTTATTTGACTCACCCATATGTTTGCGCTTCGAGTCAGTCTTTGTTTGACTCACCCTTATCATTTGCACCTCGAGTCAAGCCTCGTTTGACTCAACCATGTGTTTGTGCATCAAGTCAGACCTAGTTTGACTAAACCATATCATTTGCGCCTCGAGTCGGGCTTTGTTTGACTCACCCATATGTTTGAGCCTCGAGTCAGGCCTTATTTGACTCACCCATATGTTTGCACTTCGAGCCGGTCTTCGTTTGACTTACCCTTATCATTTGCACCTCGAGTCAAATCTCATTTGACTCAATCATGTGTTTGTGGCTCAAGTCAGGTCTAGTTTGATCAACCATATCATGTATGCCTCGAGTCAGGCTGTGTTTGACTCAACCATATCATTTACGCCTTGTGTCAGGCCTCGTTTGACTCAACGATACCATTTGTGTCTCGAGCTGTGCCTCGTTTGACTCAATCGTATCATTTGTGCCTCAAGTTAGGCCTTGTTTGACTCAACCATATCATTTGTTCCTCGAGTTTGGCCTTGTTTCACTCACCCATTTATTTGTGCCTCGAGTCAAGCCTTGTTTGGCTTACCCATGTCATTTGCGCTTCGAGTTAGGCCTTGTTTAACTCACCCATGTGTTCGTACCTCGAGTCAGGCCTTGTTTGCCTCTCCCACATCATTTGTGCCTCGAGTCAGGCCTCGTTTGACTCACTGATACCATTTGTGCATCCAGTTGGGCCTTGTTTGACTCAACCTTATGATTTGCACCTCGAGTCAGGACCAATTTGACTCAACCATATCATTTGCGCCTCGAGTCAAGCCTCATTTGACTCAACCATATTATTTGTGCCTCGATTTGGGCCTTGTTTGACTCAACCATATTATTTGCGCCTCGAGTCCGGCCACGTTTGAGTCAACTATATCATTTGCGCCTCAAGTTGGGCCTCGTTTGACTTAACCATATCATTTCTGTCTTGAGTCATGCCTCGTTTGACTCAACCGTATAATTTGCGCCTCAAGTCGGTCTTCGTTTGACTCTCCCTTATGATTTGCACCTCGAGTCAAGCCTCGTTTGACTCAACCATATCATTTGTGCCCTGAGTCAGGCCTTGTTTGACTCAACCATATCATTTTCTCCTCGAGTCGGGCCTGTTTAGACTCAACCATATCATTTGCGCCTCGAGTCGGGACTTATTTGACTCACCCATATGTTTGCGCATCAAGCCGGGCCTCGTTTGACTAAGCCATATCGTTTGTGCCTTGAGTCATGCCTCGTTTGACTCAACCATATCATTCGCGCCTTGAGTCGGTCCTCGTTTGACTCAACTATATCATTTGCACCACGAGTCGGGGCTTGTTTGACTCACCCAAATGTTTGCACTTCGAGTTGGTCTTCGTGTGACTCAACCATATCATTTGCACCTCAAGTCAAGCCTTGTTTGACTCAATCATGTGTTTGTGCCTCAAGTTAGTCCTAGTTTGACTCAACCATATCATTTGCGCCTCTAGTCAGGCTGTGTTTGACTCAACCATACCATTTACGTCTTGAGTCAGGCCTCGTTTGTCTCACCGATACCATTTGTGCCTCGAGTTGAGCCTCGTTTGACTCAACCAGATCATTTGCGCCTCGAGTCAGGCATTGTTTGACTCAACCATATCATTTATGCCTCGAGTCTGCCCTTGTTGGACTCACCCATTTATGTGTGCCTCGAGTCGGGCCTCGTTTGACTTACCCATGCCATTTGCACTTCGAGTTAGGCCTCGTTTGACTCACCCATGTATTTGTGCCTCGAGTCAGGCCTTGTTTGCCTCACCCATATCATTTGCGCCTCGAGTCGGGCCTTGTTTGACTCACTGATACCATTTGTGCATCGAGTTGGGCCTTGTTTGAGTCAACCATATGATTTGCACCTTGAGTCAGGCCCCGTTTGACTCCACCATATCATTTGTGCCTCGAGTCAAGCCTCATTTGACTCAACCATATCATTTATGCCTCGAATTTGGCCTTGTTTGACTCACCCATTTATTTGTGCCTCGAGTCAGGCCTCGTTTGACTTACCCATGTCATTTGTGCTTCGAGTTAGGCCTCGTTTGACTTAGCCATGTGTTTGTGCCTCGAGTCAGGCCTTGTTTGCCTCACCCATATCATTTGCACCTCGACTCAGGCCTCGTTTGACTCACTGATACCATTTGTGCATCGAGTTGGGCCTTGTTTGACTCAACCATATGATTTCCACCTCGAGTCAAGCCCCGTTTGACTCAACCATATCATTTACGCCTCGAGTCAAGCCTCATTTGACTCCAGCATATCATTTGTGCCTTGAGTCAGGCCTCATTTGACTCAATCATATCATTTGCACCTCGAGTTAGGCCTCGTTTGACTCACCGATACTATTTACGCCTCGAGTCGGGCCTTGTTTGACTCAACCATATCATTTCTGCCTTGAGTCATGCCTCATTTGACTCAACCGTATCATTTGTGCCTCGAGTCGGTCTTCGTTTGACTCTCCTTTATCATTTGCACCTCGAGTCAAGCCTCGTTTGACTCACCCATTTGTTTGCTCCTCGAGTCAGGCCTTGTTTGACTCACCCATATCATTTGCGTCATGAGTCAGGCCATGTTTGCCTCAACCATATCATTTGCGCCTCGAGCCGGGCCTCGTATGACTCACCAATATCATTTGTGCCTCGTGTTGGCGCTCGTTTGACTCAACCATATCATTTGCGCCTCGAGTCAGGCCTCGTTTGACTCAACTATATCATTTGTGCCTCGAGTCGGGCCTATTTTGACTCAACCATATCATTTGCGCCTCAAGTCGGTCCTTGATTGACTTAACCATATTATTTGCCCCTCAAGTCAAGACTCGTTTAACTCAACCATATCATTTGCTCCTCGAGTCGGTCCTTATTTGACTCACCGATATGTTTGTGCATCGAGCCGGGCCTCGTTTGACTCAACCATATCATTTGTGCCTTGAGTCAGGCGTTATTTGACTCACCCATATGTTTGCGCATCGAGCCGGGTCTCGTTTCACTAAACCATATCATTTGTGCCTCGAATCATGCCTTGTTTGACTCAACCATATCATTTGTGCCTTGAGTCGGTCCTCGTTTGACTCAACCATATCATTTGCACCCCTAGTTGAGCCTCGTTTGACTCATCGATACCATTTGTACCTCGAGTTAGGCCTTGTTTGACTCAACCATATCATTTGTGTCTCGAGACTGGCCTCGTTTGACTCAAACATATCAATTGCGCCACGAGTCAGGCCTCGTTTGACTCAACCATATCATTTGTGCCTCGAGTTGGGCCTTGTTTGACTCACCCATATGTTTGAGCCTTGAGTCGGGCCTTATTTGACTCACCCATATGTTTGCGCTTCAAGTCAGTCTTTGTTTGACTCGCCCTTATCATTTGCACCTCGAGTCAAGCCTCGTTTGACTCAATCATGTGTTTGTACCTTAAGTCAGGCCTAGTTTGACTCAACCATATCATTTGCACCTCAAGTCGGGCTGTGTTTGACTCAACCATATCATTTACGCCTTGAGTTAGGCCACGTTTGACTCACCGATACCATTTGTGCCTCGAGTGGAACCTCGTTTGACTCAACTGTATCATTTATGCCTCAAGTCAAGCCTCGTTTGACTCAACCATATCATTTACGCCTCGAGTCGGGCCTTGTTTGACTCAACCATATCACTTGTGCCTCGAGTCTGGCCTTGTTTGACTCACCCATTTATTTGTGCCTCGAGTCGGGCCTTGTTTGACTTACCCATGTCATTTATGCCTTGAGTTAGGCCTCGTTTGATGCACCCCTGTGTTTGTGCCTCGAGTTAGGCCTTGTTTGCCTCACCCATATCATTTGTGCCTCGAGTCAGGCCTTGTTTGACTCACTGATACCAATTGTGCATCGAGTTAGGCCTTGTTTGACTCAACCATATGATTTGCACCTCGAGTCAGGCCCCGTTTAACTAAACCATTTCATTTGCACCTCGAGTCGGGCCTCATTTGACTTAACCATATCATTTCTGCCTTGAGTCATGCCTCGTTTGACTCAACCGTATCATTTGTGCCTCGAGTCAGTCTTTGTTTGACTCACCCTTATCATTTGCACCTCGAGTCAAGCCTCGTTTGACTCACCCATGTGTTTGCGCCTCGAGTCAGGCCCTGTTTGACTCACCCATATCATTTGCGCCACGAGGCGGGCCTTGTTTGATTCAACCATATCATTTGTGCCTCGAGTTGGGCCTCGTTTGAATCACCAATACCATTTGTGCCTCATGTTGGGCCTCGTTTGACTCAACCATATCATTTGCGCCTCAAGTTAGGCCTTGTTTGACTCAACTATATCATTTGTGCCTCGAGTCAGTCCTGTTTTGACTCAACGATATCATTTGCGCCTCGAGTCCGGCCTCGTTTGACTCAACCATATTATTTGCCCCTCAAGTCGGGACTCGTTTAACTCAACCATATCATTTGCGCCTCGAGTTGAGCCTCGTTTGACTCAACTGTATCATTGGTGCCTCAAGTCAGGCCTTGTTTGACTCAACCATATCATTTGCGCCTCGAGTCAGGCATTGTTTGACTCAACCATACCATTTATGCCTCGAGTCTAGCCTTGTTTGACTCACCCGTTTATGTGTGCCTCGAGTCGGGCCTCGTTTGACTTACCCATGTCATTTGCACTTTGAGTTAGGCCTCGTTTGACTCACCCATGTGTTTGCGCCCCGAGTCAGGCCTCGTTTGACTCACCGATACCATTTGTTCCTCGTGTTGCACCTCGTTTGCTCAACCTTATCATTTACGCCTCGAGTTAGGCCTTGTTTGACTCAACTATATCATTTGCACCTCGAGTCGGGCCTGTTTTGACTTAACCAAATCATTTGCACCTCGAGCCGGGTCTCGTTTGACTCAACCATATTATTTGTCCCTCGAGACGGGACTCGTTTGACTCAACCAATCATTTGCGCCTCGAATCGGTCCTCGTTTGACTAAACCATATCATTTGTGCCCTGAGTTGAGCCTCGTTTGACTCACCGATACCATTTGTGCCTCGAGTTAGGCCTTGTTTGACTCAACCATATCATTTGTGTCTCGAGACAGGACTCATTTGACTCAACCATATCATTTGCGCCACGAGTCGGGCCTCGTTTGACTCAACCATATCATTTGTGCATCGACTCGGGCCTTGTTTGACTCACCCATATGTTTGAGCCTTGAGTCGGGCCTTATTTAACTCACCCATATGTTTGTGCTTTGAGTCGGTCTTTGTTTGACTCACTCTTATCATTTGCACCTCTAGTCAAGCCTCGTTTGACTCAATCATGTGTTTGTGCCTCAAGTCAGGCCTAGTTTGACTCAACCATATCATTTGCACCTCGAGTTTGGCTATGTTTGACTCAACCATATCATTTACGCCTTGAGTCAGGCCTCGTTTGACTCACTGATACCATTTGTGCATCGAGTTGAGCCACGTTTGACTCAACTGTATCATTTGTGCCTCAAGTCATGCCTCGTTTGACTCAACCATATTATTTGCGCCTCGAGTCGGGACTTGTTTGACTCAACCATATCATTTTTGCCTCAAGTCTGTCCTTGTTTGAGTTACCCATTTATTTGTGCCTCGAGTTGGGCCTCATTTGACTTACCCATGTCATTTACGCCTCGAGTTAGGCCTCGTTTGACTCACCCATGTATTTGCGCCGCGAGTCAAGCCTTGTTTGCCTCACCCATATCATTTGCGCCTCGAGTCGGGCCTTGTTTCACACACTGATACCAATTGTGCATCGAGTTAGGCCTTGTTTGACTAAACCATATGATTTGCACCTCGAGTCAGGCCCCGTTTAACTTAACCATATCATTTGCGCCTCGAGTCATACCTCATTTGACTCAACGATATTATTTGTGCCTAGAGTCGGGCCTCATTTGACTCAACCATATAATTTGCGCCTCGAGTCAGGCCTCGTTTAACTCAACCATATAATTTGCACCTCGAGTCAGGCCTCGTTTGACTTAACCGTATCATTTGCGCCTCGAGTTGGTCTTCGTTTGACTCACCCTTATCATTTGCACCTCAAGTCCAGCCTCGTTTGACTCACCCATGTGTTTGCGCCTCAAGTCAGGCCTTGTTTGACTCACTGTTATCATTTGAGCCACGAGTCGAGCCTTGTTTGACTCAACCATATCATTTGCGCTTCGAGTCGGGCCTCGTTTGACTCACCGATACCATTTGTGCCTCGTGTTGGGCCTCGTTTGACTCAACCATATCATTTGCGCCTCGAGTCAGGCCTTGTTTGACTCAACTATATCATTTACGCCTCGAGTCGGGCCTGTTTTGACTCAACCCTATCATTTGCGCCTCGAGTCGGGCCTCGTTTGACTCAACCATATTATTTGCCTCTCGAGTTAGGACTCGTTTGACCCAACCATATCATTTGTGCCTGTGTCGGCCCTTATTTGATTCACACATATGTTTGCGCATCGAGCCAGGTCTCGTTTGACTAAACCATATCGTTTGTGCCTCGAGTCATACCTCGTTTGACTCAACCATATCATTTGAGCCTCGAGTTAGTCCTCGTTTGACTCAACCATATCATTTGCGCCTCGAGTCGGTCCTCGTTTGACCCACTGATACCATTTCTGCCTCGAGTTAGGACTTGTTGGAATCAACTATATCATTTGTGTCTCGAGACAGGCCTCGTTTGACTCAATGATATCGTTTGTGCCACGAGTCGGGCCTCGTTTGACTCAACCATATCATTTCTGCCTTGAGTCGGGCCTTGTTTGACTCACCCATATGTTTGAGCCTCGAGTCGAGCCTTATTTAACTCACCCATATGTTTGTGCTTTGAGTTGGTCTTTGTTGGACTCACCCTTATCATTTGCACCTCGAGTCAAGCCTTGTTTGACTCAATCATGTGTTTGTGCCTCAAGTCAGGTCTAGTTTGACTCAACCATATCCTTTGCACCTAGAGTCGGGCTGTGTTTGACTCAACCATATCATTTACGCCTTGAGTCAGGCCTTGTTTGACTCGCTGATACCATTTGTGCTTCGAGTCGGGCCTTGTTTAACTCAACCATTTCATTGGCACCTCGAGTCGGGCCTTATTTTGCTGAACCATATCATTTGTGCCTCGAGTAGGGCCTTATTTGACTCACTGATACCATTTATGCCTCGAGTTGGGCCTCGTTTGACTCACTGATACCTTTTGTGCCTCGAGTTGGGCCTCGTTTGACTCACTGATATCAATTATGCCTCGTGTTGGACCTCGTTTGACTCAACCATATCATTTGTGCCCTGAGTCAGGCCTTGTTTGGCTCAACCGTATCATTTGCGCTTCGAGTTGGGCCTCGTTTGACTCAACCATATCATTTCTACCTTGAGTCATGCCTCGTTTGACTCAACCGTATCATTTATGCCTCGAGTCGGTCTTTGTTTGACTCACCCTTATCATTTGAACCTCAAGTCAAGCCTCGTTTGACTCACCCTTGTGTTTGCGCCTAGAGTCAGGCCCTGTTTGACTCACCCATATCATTTGCGCCATGAGGCAGGCCTTGTTTGATTCAACCATATCATTTGTGCCTTGAGTCGGGCCTCGTTTGACTCACCGATACCATTTGTGCCTCGTGTTGGGCCTTGTTTGACTCAACCATATCATTTGCGCCTCAAGTTAGGCCTTGTTTGGCTCAACTATATCATTTGCGCCTCGAGTCGGTCCTGTTTTGACTTAACGATATCATTTGTGCCTCGAGTTCGGCCTCGTTTCACTCAACCATATTATTTACCCCTCGAATTGGGACTCGTTTGACTCAACCATATCATTTGCGCCTCGAGTTGAGCCTTATTTGACTCACCGATATGTTTTCGCATCGAGCCAGGCCTCGTTTGACTAAACCATATCATTTGTGCCTCGACTCATGCCTTGTTTGACTCAACCATATCATTTGCACCTCGAGTCAAGCCTCGTTTGACTCAACCATGTGTTTGCGCCTCGAGTCAGGCCTCGTTTGACTCACCGATACCATTGGTGCCTCGTGTTGCGCCTCGTTTGACTCCACCATATCATTTATGCCTCAAGTTAGGCCTTGTTTGACTCAACTATATTATTTGCGCCTCGAGTCGAGCCTCGTTTGACTTAACCGTATTATTTGCCCCACGAGTCGGGACTCGTTTGACTCAACCAATCATTTGCGCCTCGAGTTGGTCCTTGTTTGACTCAACCATATCATTTGCGCCCTGAGTTGAGCCTCGTTTGACTCACCGATACCATTCGTGCCTCGAGTTAGGCCCTGTTTGACTCAACCATATCATTTGCGCCACGAGTCGGGCCTCGTTTGACTCAACCATATCATTTCTGCCTTGAGTCAGGCCTTGTTTGACTTACCCATATGTTTGAGCCTCAAGTCGGGCCTTATTTGACTCACCCATATGTTTGTGCTTTGAGTTGGTCTTTGTTGGACTCACCCTTATCATTTGCACCTCGAGTCAAGCCTTGTTTGACTCAATCATGTGTTTGTGCCTCAAGTCAGGCCTAGTTTGACTCAACCATATCCTTTGCACCTAGAGTGGGGCTGTGTTTGACTCAACCATATCATTTACGCCTTGAGTCAGGTCTTGTTTGACTCGCTGATACCATTTGTGCCTCGAGTCGGGCCTTGTTTGACTCAACCATATCATTTGCGCCTCGAGTCAGGCCTTATTTTGCTGAACCATATCATTTGTGCCTCGAGTAGGGCCTCATTTGACTCACTGATACCATTTATGCCTCGAGTTGGGCCTCGTTTGACTCACTGATACCAATTGTGCCTCGAGTTGGGCCTTGTTTGACTCACTGATATAAATTATGCCTTGAGTTAGACCTCGTTTGACTCAACCATATCATTCGTGCCCCGAGTCAGGCCTTGTTTGGCTCAACCGTATCATTTGCGCTTCGAGTTGGGCCTCGTTTGAGTCAACCATATCATTTCTACCTTGAGTCATGCCTCGTTTGACTCAACCGTATCATTTGTGCCTCGAGTCGGTCTTTGTTTGACTCACCCTTATCATTTGCACCTCGAGTCAAACCTCGTTTGACTCACCCTTGTGTTTGCGCCTCGAGTCAGGCCTTGTTTGACTCACCCATATCATTTGTGCTACGAGGCGGGCCTTGTTTGATTCAACCATATCATTTTTGCCTCGAGTCAGGCCTCGTTTGACTCACCGATACCATTTGTGCCTCGTGTTGGGCCTCGTTTGACTCAACCATATCATTTGTGCCTCAAGTTAGGCCTTGTTTGGCTCAACTATATCATTTGAGCCTCGAGTCGGTCCTATTTTGACTCAACGATATCATTTGCGCCTCGAGTCTAGCCTCGTTTGACTCAACCATATTATTTGCCCCTCGAGTTGGGACTCGTTTGACTCAACCATATCATTTGCGCCTCGAGTTGAGCCTTATTTGACTCACCCATATGTTTCTGCATCGAGCCAGGCCTCGTTTGACTAAACCATATCGTTTGTGCCTCGACTCATGCCTCGTTTGACTCAACCATATTATTTGCACCTCGAGTCAAGCCTCGTTTGACTCACCCACGTGTTTGCGCCTCGAGTCAGGCCTCGTTTGACTCACCGATACCATTTGTGCCTCGTGTTCGCCTTGTTTGACTCAACCATATCATTTATGCCTCGAGTTAGGCCTTGTTTGACTCAACTATATCATTTGCGCCTCGAGTCGGGCCTCGTTTGACTCAACCGTATTATTTGCCCCTCGAGTCGGGACTCGTTTGACTCAACCAATCATTTGCGCCTCGAGTTGGTCCTCGTTTGACTCAACCATATCATTTGCACCCTGAGTTGAGCCTCGTTTGACTCACCGATACCATTTGTGCCTCGAGTTAGGCCTTGTTTGACTCAACCATATCATTTGTGTCTCGAGATAGGACTCGTTTGACTCAACCATATCATTTGCGCCATGAGTCGGGCCTCGTTTGACTCAACCATATCATTTGTGCGTCGACTCGGGCCTTGTTTGACTCACTCATATGTTTAAGCCTTGAGTTGGGCCTTATTTGACTCACCCTTATGTTTGCGCTTCGAGTCGGTCTTCGTTTGACTCACCCTTATCATTTGCACCTCTAGTCAAGCCTCGTTTGACTTAATCATGTGTTTGTGCCTCAAGTAGTTTGACTCAACCATATCATTTATGCCTTGAGTCAGGCCTCGTTTGACTCACCGATACCATTTGTGCCTCAAGTTGAGCCACGTTTGACTCAACTGTATTATTTGTGCCTCAAGTCATGCCTCGTTTGACTCAACCATATTATTTGCGCCTCGACTCGGGACTTGTTTGACTCAACCATATCATTTGTGCCTCGAGTCTGTCCTTGTTTGACTTACCCATTTATTTGTGCCTCGAGTTGGGCCTTATTTGACTTACCTATGTCATTTACCCCTTGAGTTAGGCCTCGTTTGACTCACCCATGTGTTTGAGCCTCGAGTCAGGCCTTGTTTGCCTCACGCATATCATTTGCGCCTTGAGTCAGTCCTTGTTTGACACACTGATACCAATTGTGCATCGAGTTAGGCCTTGTTTGACTAAACCATATGATTTGCACCTCGAGTCAGGCCCCGTTTAACTCAACCATATCATTTACGCCTCGAGTCATGCCTCATTTGACTCAACGATATCATTTGTGCCTCGAGTCAGGCCTCGTTTGACTCAACCATATAATTTGCGCCTCGAGTCGGGCCTCGTTTGACTCAACCGTATCATTTGTGCTCGAGTCGGTCTTCGTTTGACTCACCCTTATCATTTGCACCTCGAGTCAAGCCTCATTTGACTCACCCATGTGTTTGTGCCTCGAGTCAGGCCTTGTTTGACTCATGCTT
This sequence comes from Dicorynia guianensis, assembly GCA_037013595.1. Classification (NCBI taxonomy): domain Eukaryota; kingdom Viridiplantae; phylum Streptophyta; class Magnoliopsida; order Fabales; family Fabaceae; genus Dicorynia; species Dicorynia guianensis. The sequence goes on from JASUAB010000015.1 coordinate 12,393,365, forward strand.
ATCATTTGCGCCACGAGTCGGGCCTTGTTTGACTCAACCATATCATTTGTGCTTCGAGTCGGGCCTCGTTTGACTCACCGATACCATTTGTGCCTCATGTTGGGCCTCGTTTAACTCAACCATATCATTTGCGCCTCGAGTCAGGCCTTGTTTGACTCAACTATATCATTTGCGCCATGAGTCAGGCCTGTTTTGACTCAACCCTATCATTTGCGCCTTGAGTCGGGCCTCGTTTGACTCAACCATATTATTTGCCCCTCGAGTCAGGACTCATTTGACCTAACCATATCATTTGTGCCTCGTGTCGGGCCTTATTGGATTCACACGTATGTTTGCGCATCGAGCCAGGCCTCGTTTGACTAAACCATATCGTTTGTGCCTCGAGTCATACCTCATTTGACTCAACCATATCATTTGAGCCTCGAGTCAGTCCTCGTTTGACTCAACCATATCATTTGCGCCTCGAGTCGGTCCTTGTTTGACTCACTGATACCATTTCTGCCTCGAGTTAGGCCTTGTTGGAATCAACCATATCATTTGTGTCTCGAGACAGGCCTCGTTTGACTCAACCATATCATTTGTGCCACGAGTCAGGCCTCGTTTGACTCAACCATATCATTTCTGCCTTGAGTCGGGCCTTGTTTGACTCACCCATATGTTTGAGCCTCTAGTCGGGCCTTATTTGACTCACCCATATGTTTGCGCTTCGAGTCGGTCTTTGTTGGACTTATCCTTATCATTTGCACCTCGAGTCAAGCCATGTTTGAGTCAATCATGTGTTTGTGCCTCAAGTCAGGCCTAGTTTGACTCAACCATATCATTTGCACCTAGAGTCAGGCTGTGTTTGACTTAACCATATCATTTACGCCTTGAGTCAGGCCTCGTTTGACTCACTGATACCATTTGTGCCTCGAGTCAGGCCTTGTTTGACTCAGCCATATTATTTTCGCCTCGAGTCGTGCCTCGTTTGACTCACTGATACCATTTGCCCCGTGAGTTTGGCCTCGTTTGACTCAACCAAATCATTTGTGCCTCAAGTCAAGCCTTGTTTGACTCAACCATATCATCTGCCCCTCGAGTCGGGCGTCGTTTGACTCAACCATATCATTTGTGTCTCGAGTCATGCCTCGTTTGTGTCAACGATATCATTTGCGTCTCGAGTTGGGCCTCGTTTGACTAAACCATATCATTTGTGCCTTGAGTCAGGCCTTGTTTGACTCAACCATAACATCTGCGCCTCGAGTCAGGCCTCGTTTGACTCACCGATACCATTTGTGCCTCGTGTTGGGCCTTGTTTGACTTAACCATTTGATTTGCACCTCGAGTCAGGCCCCATTTGACTCAACCATATCATTTGTGCCTCAAGTCAGGTCAGGCCTTGTTTGACTCACCCATATATTTGTGCCTCGAGTCGGGCCTCGTTTGACTCACCCATGTCATTTGCGCGTCGAGTTAAGCCTCGTTTGACTCACCCATGTGTTTGTGCCTCAAGTCAGGCCTTGTTTGCCTCACCCATATTATTTGTGCCTCGAGTCGGGCCTCGTTTGACTCACTGATACCATTTTTGCATCGAGTTGGGCCTCGTTTGACTTAACCATATGATTTGCACCTCGAGTCAGGCCCCGTTTGACTCAACCATATCATTTGCGCTTCGAGTCTGGCCTCATTTGACTCAACCATATCATTTGTGCCTCGAATTAGGCCTCATTTGACTCAACCATATCATTTGCGCCTCGAGCCAGGCATGGTTTGACTCAACCATATCATTTGCTCCTCGAGTTGGGCCTGGTTTGACTCAACCTTATCTTTTCCGCCTCGAGTCGGGCCTTATTTCACTCACCCATATGTTTGCACATCAAGTCGGCCCTCGTTTGACTAAACCATATTGTTTGCGCCTCGAGTCATGCCTCATTTGACTCACCCATATCATTTGCGCCTTGAGTCGGGCCTCGTTTGACTCAACCATATCATTTGCGCTCCGAGTCGGGCCTTGTTTGACTCACCAATACCATTTGTGCCTTGAGTTGGGCCTCGTTTGACTCATCCATATCATTTGTGCCATGAGTTAGGCCTCATTTGACTCACCCATGCATTTGTGCCTCGAGTCAGGCCTTGTTTGACTCGCCCATATCATTTGCGCCTCGAGTCGGCCCTTGTTTGACTCAACCATATCATTTACGCCCCGAGTCGGTCCTTGTTTGACTCACTCATATGTTTAAGCCTCAAGACGGGCCTTATTTGACTCACCCATATGTTTGTGCTTCGAGTCGGTCTTTGTTTGACTCACCCTTATCATTTGCACCTCGAGTCAAGCCTCGTTGACTCTACCATGTGTTTGCGCCTCAACTCATGCCTAGTTTGACTCACCCATATCATTTGCGCCTCGAGTCGGGCCGTGTTTGACTTAACCATATCATTTGCGCATTGAGTCAGGCCTCGTTTGACTCAACGATACCACTTGTGCATCAACGTGGGCTTTGTTTGACTTAACCATATGATTTACGCATCGAGTCAGGCCTCGTTTGACTCAACTATATCATTTGCGCCCCGAGTCGGGCCTCGTTTGACTCATCGATACCATTTGTGCCTCGAGTTGGGACTCATTTAACTCAACCATATCGTTTGTGCCTCAAGACAGGCCTCGTTTGACTCAATCATATCATTTGCGCCTCGAGTCGGGCCTCATTTGACTCAACCATATCATTTGCGCCTCGAGTCATGCCTCGTTTGACTCAACCATATCATTTGTGCCTCGAGTCAGGCCTTGTTTGCGTCACCCATATCATTTACTCCTCGAGTCAGGCCTCGTTTGACTCACTGATATATTTGTGCATCGAGTTGAGTCTCGTTTGAGTTAACCATTTGATTTGCGCCTCGAGTCAGGCTCCGTTTGACTAAACCATATCATTTGTGCCTCAAGTCAGGTCAGGCCTTGTTTGACTCACCTAATTATTTATACCTCTAGTCAGGCCTCGTGTTACTCACCCATGTCATTTGCGCCTCGAGTTAGGCCTCGTTTGACTCACCCATGTGTTTGTGCTTCAAGTTAGGCCTTGTTTGCCTTAACCATATCATTTGCGCCTTGAGTCGGGCCTCGTTTAACTCACTGATACCATTTGTGCATCAAGTTGGGCCACGTTTGACTTAACCATATGATTTGTGTCTCAAGTTAGGCCCCGTTTGACTCAACCGTATCATTTGTGCCTTGAGTCTGGCGTCATTTGACTTAACCATATCATTTGTGCGTCGAGTCAGGCCTCGTTTGACTCAACCATATCATTTGTGCATCGAGTCGGGCATCGTTTGACTCAACCATATCATTTGTGCGTCGAGTCGGGCATCGTTTGACTCAACCATATCATTTGTGCCTCGAGCTGGGCCTGGTTTAACTCAACCATATCATTTCTGCCTTGAGTCGTGCCTTATTTGACTCACCCATATGTTTGCGCATCGAGTTGGCCCTCGTTTGACTAAACCATATTGTTTGTGCCTCGAGTCATGCCTCATTTGACTCAACCATATCATTTGCGCCTCGAGTCGGTCCTCGTTTGACTCAACCATATCATTTGCGCTCCGAGTTGTGCCTAGTTTGACTCGCCAATACCATTTGTGCCTCAAGTTGGGCCTCATTTGACTCATCCATATATTTGCACCATAAGTTAGGCCTCGTTTGACTCACCCATGCATTTGTGCCTCGAGTCAGGCCTTGTTTGACTCACCCATATCATTTGCGCCTCGAGTCAGGCCTAGTTTGACTCCCTGATACCATTTGTGCATCGAGTGGGGCCTTGTTTGAGTCAACCACATGATTTGTGCATCGACTCAGGCCTCGTTTGACTCAACCATATCATTTGCGCCTCGAGTCGGGCCTCATTTGACTCACCGATACCATTTGTGCCTCGAGTTGAGACTCGTTGAACTCAACCATATCGTTTGTGCCTCGAGTCAGGCCTTGTTTGACTCAATCATATCATTTGCGCCTCGAGTCAGTCCTTGTTTGACTTAACCATAACATTTGTGCCTAGAGTCGGGCCTCGTTTGACTCAACCATATTATTTGTGCCTCGGGTCGGGTCTCGTTTGACTCAACCATATCTTTTGCACCACGAGTCGGGCCTCGTTTGACTCACCGATACCATTTGTGCGTCGAGTTGGCACTCGTTTAACTCAACCATATCGTTTATGCCTCGAGTTAGGCCTCGTTTGACTCAATCATATCATTTGCGCCTTGAGTTAGGCCTCATTTGACTCAACCATATCATTTGCGTCTCGAGTCGGGACTCGAGTCGGGCCTGTTTGACTCAACCATATTATTTGTGCCTCGAGTCAGGTCTCGTTTGACTCAACCATATCTTTTGCACCCCGAGTCGGGCCTCGTTTGACTCACCGATACCATTTGTGCCTCGAGTTGGCACTCGTTTAACTCAACCATATCGTTTGTGCCTCGATTCAGGCCTCGTTTGACTCAATCATATCATTTGCACCTCGAGTCAGGCCTCGTTTGACTCAACCATATCATTTGTGCCTCGAGTCAGGCCTCGAGTCGGGCCTCGTTTGACTCAACCATATTATTTGTGCCTTGAGTCGGGTCTCGTTTGACTCAACCATATCTTTTGCGCCCTGACTCAGGCCTCGTTTGACTCACCGATACCATTTGTGCCTCGAGTTGGCACTCGTTTAACTTAACCATATCGTTTGTGCCTCGATTCAGGCCTCGTTTGACTTAATCATATCATTTGCGCCTCGAGTCAGGCCTCATTTGACTCAACCATATTATTTGTGCCTCGAGTCGGGCCTCGTTTGACTCAACCGTATCATTTGCGCTCGAGTCGGTCTTCGTTTGACTTACCCTTATCATTTGCACCTCGAGTCAAGCCTTATTTGACTCACCCATGTGTTTGTGCCTCGAGTCAGGCCTTGTTTGACTCACCCTTATCATTTGCGCCACGAGTCGGGCCTTGTTTGACTCAACCATATCATTTATGCTTCGAGTCGGGCCTCGTTTGACTCACCGATACCATTTGTGCCTCATGTTGGGCCTCGTTTTACTCAACCATATCATTTGCGCCTCGAGTCAGGCCTTGTTTGACTCAACTATATCATTTGCGCCTCGAGTCAGGCCTGTTTTTGACTCAACCCTATCATTTGCGCCTTGAGTCGGGCCTCGTTTGACTCAACCATATTATTTGCCCCTCGAGTTAGGACTCATTTGACCTAACCATATCATTTGTGCCTCGTGTCGGGCCTTATTTGATTCACACGTATGTTTGCGCATCGAGCCAGGCCTCATTTGACTAAACCATATCGTTTGTGCCTCGAGTCATACCTCATTTGACTCAACCATATCATTTGAGCCTCGAGTCTGTCCTCGTTTGACTCAACCATATCATTTGCGCCTCGAGTCGGTCCTTGTTTGACTCACTGATACCATTTCTGCCTCGAGTTAGGCCTTGTTGGAATCAACCATATCTTTTGTGTCTCGAGACAGGCCTCGTTTGACTCAACCATATCATTTGTGCCACGAGTTGGGCCTCGTTTGACTCAACCATATCATTTCCGCCTTGAGTCGGGCCTTGTTTGACTCACCCATATGTTTGAGTCTCTAGTCGGGCCTTATTTGACTCACCCATATGTTTGCGCTTCGAGTCGGTCTTTGTTGGACTTATCCTTATCATTTGCACCTCGAGTCAAGCCATGTTTGAGTCAATCATGTGTTTGTGCCTCAAGTCAGGCCTAGTTTGACTCAACCATATCATTTGCACCTAGAGTCGGGCTGTGTTTGACTCAACCATATCATTTATGCCTTGAGTCAGGCCTTGTTTGACTCACTGATACCATTTGTGCCTCGAGTCAGGCCTTATTTGACTCAGCCATATTATTTTTGCCTCGAGTCGTGCCTCGTTTGACTCACTGATACCATTTGCCCCTTGAGTTTGGCCTCGTTTGACTCAACCAAATCATTTGTTCCTCAAGTCAAGCCTTGTTTGACTCAACCATATCATCTGCCCCTCGAGTCGGGCGTCGTTTGACTCAACCATATCATTTGTGTCTCGAGTCATGCCTCGTTTGTGTCAACGATATCATTTGCGTCTCGAGTTGGGCCTCGTTTGACTAAACCATATCATTTGTGCCTTGAGTCAGGCCTTGTTTGACTCAACCATAACATTTGCTCCTCGAGTCAGGCCTCGTTTGACTCACCGATACCATTTGTGCCTCGTGTTGGGCCTTGTTTGACTTAACCATTTGATTTGCACCTCGAGTCAGGCCCCATTTAACTCAACCATATCATTTGTGCCTCAAGTCAGGTCAGGCCTTGTTTGACTCACCCATTTATTTGTGCCTCGAGTCGGGCCTCGTTTGACTCAACCATATCATTTGTGCCTCGAGTCAGGCCTTGTTTGCGTCACCCATATCATTTACTCCTCGAGTTAGGCCTCGTTTGACTCACTGATATATTTGTGCATCGAGTGGAGTCTCGTTTGAGTTAACCATTTGATTTGCGCCTCGAGTCAGGCCCCGTTTGACTAAACCATATCATTTGTGCCTCAAGTCAGGTCAGGCCTTGTTTGACTCACCCAATTATTTATACCTCTAGTCGGGCCTCGTTTTACTCACCCATGTCATTTGCGCCTCGAGTTAGGCCTCGTTTGACTCACCCATGTGTTTGTGCTTCAAGTTAGGCCTTGTTTACCTCAACCATATCATTTGCGCCTTGAGTCGGGCCTCGTTTAACTCACTGATACCATTTGTGCATCAAGTTGGGCCTCGTTTGACTTAACCATATGATTTGTGTCTCAAGTCAGGCCCCGTTTGACTCAACCGTATCATTTGCGCCTTGAGTCTGGCGTCATTTGACTCAACCATATCATTTGTGCGTCGAGTCAGGCCTCGTTTGACTCAACCATATCATTTGTGCGTCGAGTCGGGCATCGTTTGACTCAACCATATCATTTGCGCCTCGAGCTGGGCCTGGTTTGACTCAACCATATCATTTCTGCCTTGAGTCGGGCCTTATTTGACTCACCCATATGTTTGCGCATCGAGTTGGCCCTCGTTTGACTAAACCATATTGTTTGTGCCTCGAGTCATGCCTCATTTAACTCAACCATATCATTTGCGCCTCGAGTCGGTCCTCGTTTGACTCAACCATATCATTTGCGCTCCGAGTTGTGCCTAGTTTGACTCGCCAATACCATTTGTGCCTCAAGTTGGGCCTCGTTTGACTCATCCATATATTTGCACCATAAGTTAGGCCTCGTTTGCTCACCCATGCATTTGTGCCTCGAGTCAGGCCTTGTTTGACTCACCCATATCATTTGCGCCTCGAGTCAGGCCTAGTTTGACTCCCTGATACCATTTGTGCATCGAGTGGGGCCTTGTTTGAGTCAACCACATGATTTGCGCATCGAGTCAGGCCTCGTTTGACTCAACCATATCATTTGCGCCTCGAGTCGGGCCTCATTTGACTCACCGATACCATTTGTGCCTCGAGTTGAGACTCGTTTAACTCAACCATATCGTTTGTGCCTCGAGTCAGGCCTTGTTTGACTCAATCATATCATTTGCGCCTCGAGTCAGGCCTCGTTTGACTTAACCATAACATTTGCGCCTAGAGTCGGGCCTCGTTTGACTCAACCATATTATTTGTGCCTCGGGTCGGGTCTCGTTTGACTCAACCATATCTTTTGCGCCACGAGTCGGGCCTCGTTTGACTCACCGATACCATTTGTGCCTCGAGTTGGGACTCGTTTAACTCAACCATATCGTTTATGCCTCGAGTTAGGCCTCGTTTGACTCAATCATATCATTTGCGCCTCGAGTCAGGCCTCGTTTGACTCAACCATATCATTTGCGCCTCGAGTCGGGACTCGAGTCAGGCCTATTTGACTCAACCATATTATTTGTGCCTCGAGTCAGGTCTCGTTTGACTCAACCATATCTTTTGCGCCCCGAGTCGGGCCTCGTTTGACTCACCGATACCATTTGTGCCTCGATTTGGCACTCGTTTAACTCAACCATATCGTTTGTGCCTCGATTCAGGCCTCGTTTGACTCAATCATATCATTTGCACCTCGACTCAGGCCTCGTTTGACTCAACCATATCATTTGTGCCTCGAGTCAGGCCTCGAGTCGGGCCTCGTTTGACTCAACCATATTATTTGTGCCTCGAGTCGGGTCTCATTTGACTCAACCATATCTTTTGCGCCCTGACTCAGGCCTCGTTTGACTCACCGATACCTTTTGTGCCTCGAGTTGGCACTCGTTTAACTCAACCATATCGTTTGTGCCTCGATTCAGGCCTCGTTTGACTCAATCATATCATTTGCGCCTCGAGTCAGGCCTCGTTTGACTCAACCATATTATTTGTGCCTCGAGTCGGGCCTCGTTTGACTCAACCATTTTATTTGTGCCTTGAGTCGGGCCTTGTTTGACTCAACCTATCATTTGCGCTCGAGTCGGTCTTCGTTTGACTCGCCCTTATCATTTGCACCTCGAGTCAAGCCTCATTTGACTCACCCATGTGTTTGTGCCTCGAGTCAGGCCTTGTTTGACTCACCCTTATCATTTGTGCCACGAGTCGAGCCTTGTTTGACTCAACCATATCATTTGTGCTTCGAGTCGGGCCTCGTTTGACTCACCGATACCATTTGTGCCTCATGTTGGGCCTCGTTTTACTCAACCATATCATTTGCGCCTCGAGTCAGGCCTTGTTTGACTCAACTATATCATTTGCGCCTCAAGTCAGGCCTGTTTTGACTCAACCCTATCATTTGCGCCTTGAGTCGGGCCTCGTTTGACTCAACCATATTATTTGCCCCTCGAGTCAGGACTCATTTGACCTAACCATATCATTTGTGCCTTGTGTCGGGCCTTATTTGATTCACACGTATGTTTGCGCATCGAGCCAAGCCTCGTTTGACTAAACCATATTGTTTGTGCCTCGAGTCATACCTCATTTGACTCAACCATATCATTTGAGCCTCGAGTCAGTCCTCGTTTGACTTAACCATATCATTTGCGCCTCGAGTCGGTCCTTGTTTGACTCACTGATACCATTTTTGCCTCGAGTTAGGCCTTGTTGGAATCAACCATATCATTTGTGTCTCGAGACTGGCCTCATTTGACTCAACGATATCATTTGTGCCACGAGTCGGGCCTCGTTTGACTCAACCATATCATTTCTGCCTTGAGTCGGGCCTTGTTTGACTCACCCGTATGTTTGAGCCTCTAGTCGGGCCTTATTTGACTGACCCATATGTTTGCGCTTCGGGTCGGTCTTTGTTGGACTTATCCTTATCATTTGCACCTCGAGTCAAGCCATGTTTGAGTCAATCATGTGTTTGTGCCTCAAGTCAGGCCTAGTTTAACTCAACCATATCATTTGCACCTAGAGTCGGGCTGTGTTTGACTCAACCATATCATTTATGCCTTGAGTCAGGCCTCGTTTGACTCACTGATACCATTTGTGCCTCGAGTCAGGCCTTGTTTGACTCAGCCATATTATTTTCGCCTCGAGTCGTGCCTCTTTTGACTCACTGATACTATTTGCCCCTTGAGTTTGGCCTCGTTTGACTCAACCAAATCATTTGTGCCTCAACTCAAGCCTTGTTTGACTCAACCATATCATCTGCCCCTCGAGTCGGGCGTCGTTTCACTCAACCATATCATTTGTGTCTCGAGTCATGCCTCGTTTGTGTCAACGATATCATTTGCGTCTCGAGTTGGGCCTCGTTTGACTAAACCATATCATTTGTGCCTTGAGTCAGGCCTTGTTTGACTCAACCATAACATTTGCGCCTCGAGTCAGGCCTCGTTTGACTCACCGATACCATTTGTGCCTCGTGTTGGGCCTTGTTTGACTTAACCATTTGATTTGCACCTCGAGTCAGGCCCCATTTGACTCAACCATATCATTTGTGCCTCAAGTCAGGTCTGGCCTTGTTTGACTCACCCATTTATTTGTGCCTCGAGTCGGGCCTCGTTTAACTCACCCATGTCATTTGCGCGTCGAGTTAAGCCTCGTTTGACTCACCCATGTGTTTGTGCCTCAAGTCAGGCCTTGTTTGCCTCACCCATATCATTTGTGCCTCGAGTCGGGCCCCGTTTGACTCACTGATACCATTTCTGCATCGAGTTGGGCCTCGTTTGACTCAACCATATCTTTTGCGCCCTGACTCAGGCCTCGTTTGACTCACCGATACCATTTGTGCCTCGAGTTGGCACTCGTTTAACTCAACCATATCATTTGTGCCTCGAATTAGGCCTCGTTTGACTCAACCATATCATTTGCGCCTCGAGCCAGGCATGGTTTGACTCAACCATGTCATTTGCTCCTCGAGCTGGGCCTGGTTTGACTCAACCTTATCTTTTCCGCCTCGAGTCAGGCCTTATTTCACTCACCCATATGTTTGCGCATCAAGTCGGCCCTTGTTTGACTAAACCATATTGTTTGCGCCTCGAGTGATGCCTCATTTGACTCACCCATATCATTTGCGCCTTGAGTCGGGCCTCGTTTGACTCAACCATATCATTTGCGCTCCGAGTCGGGCCTTGTTTGACTCACCAATACCATTTGTGCCTCGAGTTGGGCCTCGTTTGACTCATCCATATCATTTGCGCCATGAGTTAGGCCTCATTTGACTCACCCATGCATTTGTGCCTCGAGTCAGGCCTTGTTTGACTCGCCCATATCATTTGCGCCTCGAGTCGGGCCTTGTTTGACTCAACCATATCATTTACGCCCCGAGTCGGTCCTTGTTTGACTCACTCATATGTTTAAGCCTCAAGACAGGCCTTATTTGACTCACCCATATGTTTGCGCTTCGAGTCGGTCTTTGTTTGACTCACCCTTATCATTTGCACCTCGAGTCAAGCCTCGTTGACTCTACCATGTGTTTGTGCCTCAACTCATGCCTAGTTTGACTCACCCATATCATTTGCGCCTCGAGTCGGGCCGTGTTTGACTTAACCATATCATTTGCGCATTCAGTTAGGCCTCGTTTGACTCAACGATACCACTTGTGCATCAATGTGGGCTTTGTTTGACTTAACCATATGATTTACGCATCGAGTCAGGCCTCGTTTGACTCAACTATATCATTTGCGCCCCGAGTCGGGCCTCGTTTGACTCATCGATACCATTTGTGCCTCGAGTTGGGACTCATTTAACTCAACCATATCGTTTGTGCCTCAAGACAGGCCTCGTTTGACTCAATCATATCATTTGCGCCTCGAGTCGGGCCTCATTTGACTCAACCATATCATTTGTGCCTCGAGTCATGCCTCGTTTGACTCAACCATATCATTTGTGCCTCGAGTCAGGCCTTGTTTGCGTCACCCATATCATTTACTCCTCGAGTCAGGCCTCTTTTGACTCACTGATATATTTGTGCATCGAGTTGAGTCTCGTTTGAGTTAACCATTTGATTTGCGCCTCGAGTCAGGCCCCGTTTGACTAAACTATATCATTTGTGCCTCAAGTCAAGTCAGGCCTTGTTTGACTCCCCCCATTATTTATACCTCTAGTCGGGCCTCGTTTTACTCAGCCATGTCATTTGCGCCTCGAGTTAGGCCTCGTTTGACTCACCCATGTGTTTGTACTTCAAGTTAGGCCTTGTTTGCCTCAACCATATCATTTGCGCCTTGAGTCGGGCCTCGTTTAACTCACTGATACCATTTGTGCATCAAGTTAGGCCTCGTTTGACTTAACCATATGATTTGTGTCTCAAGTCAGGCCCCGTTTGACTCAACCGTATCATTTGCGCCTTGAGTCTGGCGTCATTTGACTCAACCATATCATTTGTGCATCAAGTCAGGCCTCGTTTGACTCAACCATATCATTTGTGCGTCGAGTCGGGCATCGTTTGACTCAACCATATCATTTGTACGTCGAGTCGGGCATCGTTTGACTCAACCATATCATTTGCGCCTCGAGCTGGGCCTGGTTTGACTCAACCATATCATTTCTGTCTTGAGTCGGGCCTTATTTGACTCACCCATATATTTGCGCATCGAGTTGGCCCTCGTTTGACTAAACCATATTATTTGTGCCTCGAGTCATGCCTCATTTGACTCAACCATATCATTTGCGCCTCGAGTCGGTCCTCGTTTGACTCAACCATATCATTTGCGCTCTGAGTTGTGCCTAGTTTGACTCGCCACTACCATTTGTGCCTCAAGTTGGGCCTCGTTTGACTCATCCATATATTTGCACCATAAGTTAGGCCTCGTTTGACTCACCCATGCATTTGTGCCTCGAGTCAGGCCTTGTTTGACTCACCCATATCATTTGCGCCTCGAGTCAGGCCTAGTTTGACTCCCTGATACCATTTGTGCATCGAGTGGGGCCTTGTTTGAGTCAACCACATGATTTGCGCATCGAGTCAGGCCTCATTTGACTTAACCATATCATTTGCGCCTCGAGTCGGGCCTCATTTGACTCACCGATACCATTTGTGCCTCAAGTTGAGACTCGTTTAACTCAACCATATCGTTTGTGCCTCGAGTCAGGCCTTGTTTGACTCAATCATATCATTTGCGCCTCGAGTCAGGCCTCGTTTGACTTAACCATAACATTTGCGCCTAGAGTCGGGCCTCGTTTGACTCAACCATATTATTTGTGCCTCGGGTCGGGTCTCGTTTGACTCAACCATATCTTTTGCGCCCCGAGTCGGGCCTCGTTTGACTCACCGATACCATTTGTGCCTCGAGTTGGGACTCGTTTAACTCAACCATATCGTTTATGCCTCGAGTTAGGCCTCGTTTGACTCAATCATATCATTTGCGCCTCGAGTCAGGCCTCCTTTGACTCAACCATATCATTTACGCCTCGAGTCGGGACTCGAGTCGGGCCTGTTGGACTCAACCATATTATTTGTGCCTCGAGTCAGGTCTCGTTTGACTCAACCATATCTTTTGCGCCCTGACTCAGGCCTCGTTTGACTCACCGATACCATTTGTGCCTCGAGTTGGCACTCGTTTAACTCAACCATATCGTTTGTGCCTCGATTCAGGCCTCGTTTGACTCAATCATATCATTTGCGCCTCGAGTCAGGCCTCGTTTGACTCAACCATATTATTTGTGCCTCGAGTTGGGTCTTGTTTGACTTAACCATATCTTTTGTGCCCCGAGTCGGGCCTCGTTTGACTCACCGATACCATTTGTGCCTCGAGTTGGGACTCGTTTAACTGAACCATATCGTTTGTGCCTCAAGTCATGCCTCAATTGACTCAATCATATCATTTGTGCCTCGAGTCGGGCCTCGTTTGACTCAACCATATCATTTGTGCCTTGAGTCATGCCTCGTTTGACTCAACCATATCACTTGCGCGTCGAGTCAGGCCTTGTTTGCCTCACCCATATCATTTGCTCCTCGAGTAAGGCCTCGTTTGACTCACTGATAGATTTGTGCATCGAGTTGATCCTCGTTTGACTTAACCATTTGATTTGCGCCTCGAGTCAGGCCCCGTTTGACTCAACCATATCATTTGTGCCTCAAGTCAGGTCAGGCCTTGTTTGACTCACCCATTTATTTGTGCCTCGTGTTGGGCCTCGTTTTACTCAACCATGTCATTTGCGCCTCAAGTTAGGCCTTGTTTGACTCACCCATGTGTTTGTGCTTCAAGTTAGGCCTTGTTTGCCTCAACCATATCATTTGCACCTCGAGTCGCCCCTCGTTTAACTCACTGATACCATTTGTGCATCAAGTTGGGCCTCGTTTGACTTAACCATATGATTTGTGTCTCGAGTCAGGCCCCGTTTGACTCAACCATATCATTTGTGCCTTGAGTCTGGCGTCATTTGACTTAACCATATCATTTGTGCCTCGAGTTAGGCCTCGTTTGACTCAACCATATCATTTGTGCATCGAGTCGGGCATCGTTTGACTCAACCATATCATTTGCGCCTCGAGCTGGGCCTGGTTTGACTCAACCATATCATTTCTGCCTTGAGTCGGGCCTTATTTGACTCACCCATATGTTTGCGCATCGAGTTGGCCCTCGTTTGACTAAACCATATTGTTTGTGCCTCGAGTCATGCCTCATTTGACTCACCCATATCATTTCCGCCTCGAGTCGGTCCTCGTTTGACTCAACCATATCATTTGCACTCCGAGTTGGGCCTAGTTTGACTCGCCAATACCATTTGTGCCTCAAGTTGGGCCTCGTTTGACTCATCCATATCATTTGCGCCATAAGTTAGGCCTCGTTTGACTCACCCATGCATTTGTGCCTCGAGTCAGGCCATGTTTGACTCACCCATATCATTTGCGCCTCGAGCTAGGCCTAGTTTGACTCCCCAATACCATTTGTGCATCGAGTGGGGCCTTGTTTGAGTCAACCATATCATTTGCGCTTCGAGTCGGGCCTCATTTGACTCACTGATACTATTTGTGCCTCGAGTTGGGACTCGTTTAACTCAACCATATCGTTTGTGCCTCGAGTCAGGCCTCGTTTGACTCAATCATATCATTTGCGCCTCGAGTCAGGCCTCGTTCGACTAAACCATAACATTTGTGCCTCGAGTCAGGCCTCATTTGACTCAACCATATTATTTGTGCCTCAGTTCGGGTCTCGTTTGACTCAACCATATCTTTTGTGCCTTGAGTCAGGCCTTGTTTAGCTCACCCATATCATTTGCTCCTCGAGTCAGGCCTCATTTGACTCACTAATATATTTGTGCATCAAGTTCGGCCTCGTTTGACTTAACCATTTGATTTGTGTCTTGAGTCAGGCCCCGTTTAACTCTACCATATCATTTCTGCCTCAAGTTAGGTCAGGCCTAGTTTGACTCACCCTTTTATTTGTTCCTCGAGTCGGGCATCGTTTGACTCACCCATGTGATTTGCGCCTCGAGTTAGGCCTCATTTGGCTCACCCATGTGTTTGTGCCTCGAGTCAGGCCTTGTTTGCCTCACCCATATCATTTGCGCCTCGAGCCGGGCCCCGTTTGACTCACTGATACCATTTGTGCATTGAGTTGGGCCTCATTTTACTTAACCATATGATTTGCACCTCGAGTCAGGCCCCGTTTGACTCAACCATATCATTTGCGCCTCGAGTCTGGCCTCATTTGACTCAACCATATCATTTGTGCCTCAAGTCTGGCCTCGTTTGACTCAACCATATCATTTGTGCCTCGAGTCAGGCATCATTTGACTCAACCATATCATTTGCGCCTCGAGTTGGGCATGGTTTGACTCAACCATATCATTTGCGCCTTGAGCTGGGTCTGGTTTGACTCAACCATATCATTTCTGCCTCGAGTCGTACCTTATTTGAATCACCCATATATTTGCGCATCGAGTCGGCCCTCGTTTGACTAAACCATATTGTTTGTGCCTCGAGTCATCCCTCATTTGACTCACCCATATCATTTACGCCTCGAGTCGGGACTCGTTTGACTCAACCATATTATTTGCGCTCCGAGTCGGGCCTTGTTTGACTCACCAATACCATTTGTGCCTCGAGTTGGGCCTTGTTTGACTCATCCATATCATTTGCACTTTGAGTTAGGACTCGTTTGACACACCCATGCATTTGTGCCTCGAGTCAGGCCTTATTTGACTCAACCATATCACATGCACCTCAAGTTGGGCCTCGATTGACTCCCCGATACCATTTGTGCATCGAGTGGGGTCTCATTTAACCTAACCACATGATTTGCGCCTCAAGTTAGGACTTATTTGACACAACCATATCATTTGCACCTTGAGTCAGGTCTCGTTTGACTCAACCATATCTTTTGTGCCTCGAGTCAGGCCTTGTTTGCCTCACCCATATCATTTGCTCCTCGAGTCAGGCCTCGTTTGACTCACTGATATATTTATGCATCGAGTTGGCCTCGTTTGACTTAACCATTTAATTTGCGCCTCGAGTCATGCCCCGTTTGACTCAACCATATCATTTGTGCCCCAAGTCAGGTTAGTCCTGGTTTGACTCACCCATTTATTTGTGCCTCGAGTCGGGCCTCGTTTCACTCACCCATGTTATTTGCGCCTTGAGTTAGCCTTGTTTGACTCACCCATGTGTTTGCGCCTCAAGTCAGGCCTTGTTTACCTCACCCATATCATTTGTGCCTCGAGTTAGGCCTCGTTTGACTCACTGATATCATTTGTGCATCGAGTTAGGCCTCGTTTGACTCAACCATTCGATTTGCTCCTCGAGCCAGGCCCTGTTTGACTCAACCATATCATTTGTGCCTCGAGTCGGGCATCGTTTGACTCAACCATATCATTTTTGCCTCGAGTCGGGCCTCATTTAACTCAACCATATTATTTCTGCCTCGAGTCATGCCTTAGTTGACTCAACCGTATCATTTGCGCCTCGAGTCGGTCTTCGTTTGACTCACCCTTATCATTTGCACCTCGAGTCAAGCCTCGTTTAACTCACCCATGTGTTTGTGCCTCGAGTCTGGCTTTGTTTGACTCATCCATTTCATTCGCGCCATGAGTTGGGCCTTGTTTGACTCAACCATATCATTTATGCCTTGAATCGGGCCTTGTTTGACTCAACCGTATCATTTGCACCTCAAGTCAGGCCTTGTTTGACTCACCCATATCATTTGCGCCATGAGTTGGGCCTTGTTTGACTCAACCATATCATTTGCGCCTCGAGTCGGGCATCATTTGACTTAACCATATCATTTGTGCCTCGAGTCGGGCCTCATTTGACTCAACCATATCATTTCTGCCTCGAGTCATGCCTCGTTTGACTTAACCGTATCATTTGCGCCTCAAGTCGGTCTTCGTTTGACTCACCCTTATCATTTGCACCTCGAGTCAGGCCTCGTTTAACTCACCCATGTGTTTGTGCCTTGAGTCTGGCCTTGTTTGACTCATCCATATCATTCGCGCCATGAGTCAGGCCTTGTTTGACTCAACCATATCATTTGCACCTCGAGTCGGGCCTCGTTCGACTTAACCATATCATTTGTGCCCCAAGTCGGGCCTCGTTTGACTCACCAATACCATTTGTGCCTCGAGTTGGGACTCATTTAACTCAACGATATCGTTTGTGCCTCGAGTCAGGCCTTGTTTGACTCAATCATATCATTTGCGCCTAGAGTCGGGCCTTGTTTGACTCAACCATATCATTTGTGCCTCAAGTCGGTCCTCATTTGACTCAACCATATCATTTGCGCCTCGAGTTGGCCTCATTTCACTCAACCATATCATTGTGCCTCGAGTCAAGCCTCGTTTGACTTAAGCATATCATTTCTGCCTCGAGTCATGCCTCGTTTGACTCAACCGTATCATTTGCGCCTCGAGGCAATCTTCGTTTGACTCAACCTTATCTTTTAGACCTTGAGTCAAGCCTCGTTTGACCCACCCATGTGTTTGTGCCTCGTGTCAGGCCTTGTTTGACTCATCCCTATCATTTGCGCCATGAGTCGGGCCTTGTTTGACTAAGCCATATCATTTGTGCCTCGAGTCGGGCCTTGTTTGACTCAACCGTATCATTTGCACCTCCAGTCAGGCCTTGTTTGACTCATCCATATCATTCGCGCCATGAGTCGGGCCTTGTTTGACTCAACCATATCATTTATGCCTTGAGTCAGGCCTTGTTTGACTCAACCGTATCATTTGCGCCTCGAGTTAGGCCTTGTTTGACTTACCCATATCATTTGCGCCATGAGTCGGGCCTTGTTTGACTCAACCATATCATTTGCACCTCGAGTCAGCCCTCGTTTGACTCATTGACTCAAGCATATGATTTGCGCATCGAGTGGGGCCTCGTTTGACTGAAGCATATGATTTGCGCCTTGAGTCAAGCCTCGTTTGACTCAAGCATATCATTTGCACCTCGAGTCAGGCCTCGTTTCACTCAACCATATCATTTGTGTCTCAAGTCAGGCCTCGTTTCACTCAACCATATCATTTCTGCCCCGAGTTGGGTCTCAATTCACTCAACCATATCATTTGCACCCTGAGTTAGGCCTGGTTTGACTCAACCATATCATTTGTGCCTCGAGTCATGCCTTGTTTGACTCAACCATATCATTTGTGCCTTAAGTCAGGCCTCATTTGACTCAACCATATCATTTGCGCCTCGAGTCAGGCATCGTTTGACTTAACCATATCATTTGTGCCTCGAGTCAGGCCTCGTTTGACTCAACCGTATCATTTGCACCTCAAGTCGGTCTTCATTTGACTCACCCTTATCATTTGCACCTCGAGTCAAGCCTCGTTTGACTCACCCATGTGTTTGCGCCTCGAGTCAGGCCTTGTTTGACTCATCCATATCATTTGCCCCTTGAGTCGGGCCTTGTTTGACTAAGCCATATCATTTGTGCCTTGAGTCGGGCCTTGTTTGACTCAACCGTTTCATTTGTACCTCCAGTCAGGCCTTGTTTGACTCATCCATATCATTCGCGCCTTGAGTCAGCCCTTGTTTGACTCAACCGTATCATTTACGCCTCGAGTCAGGCCTTGTTTGACTCTCCTATATCATTTGCGCCATGAGTCGGGCCTTGTTTGACTCAACCATATCATTTGCACCTAGAGTCGGGCCTCGTTTGACTCACTGATATCATTTGCGCCTCGAGTTAGGCCTCGCTTGACTCAACCAAATCGTTTGTCCCTCCAGTTAGGCCTTGTTTGACTCAACCATATCATTTGCGCCTGGAGTCAGGCCTGGTTTGACTTAACCATATCATTTGTGCCTCGAGTTGGGCTTGGTTTGACTCAACCATATAATTTGTGCCTCGAGTTGGGCCTTATTTGACTCACCCATATGTTTGCGCATCGAGTCATGCCTTGTTTGACTAAACCATATCGTTTGTGCCTCAACTGATGCCTTATTTGACTCACCCATATCATTTGTGCCTTGAGTCGGTCCTCCTTTGACTTAACCATATCATTTGTGCCTCGAGTCGGGCCTTGTTTGACTCACCGATACCATTTGTGCCTCGAGTTAGGCTTCATTGGACTCACCCATATCATTTACGCCTCGAGTCAGGCCTCGTTTGACTCACCCATGCGTTTATGCCTTGAGTTAGACCTTGTTTGACTCACCCATATCATTTACGCCTCGAGTCGGGCCTCGTTTGACTGCCCGATACTATTTGTGCAACGAGTGGGGCCTCGTTTGACTCAAGCATATGATTTGCGCCTCGAGTCAGGCCTCGTTTAACTCAAGCATATCATTTGCGCCTCGAGTCAGGCCTCGTTTGACTTAACCATATCATTTGTGTCTCGAGTCGGGCCTCGTTTGACTCAACCATATCATTTGTGCCTCTAGTCGCGCCTCAATCAAATCAACCATATCATTTGCGGCTCAAGTCGGGCCTCGTTTGACTCACCGATACCATTTGTGGCTCAAGTTGTGGCTCGTTTAACTCAACCATATTGTTTGTGCCTCGAGTCAGGCCTCGTTTGACTCAATCATATTATTAGTGCCTCGAGCTGGGCCTCTTTTGACTCAACCATATCATTTATGCCTCGAGTCATGCCTCGTTTGACTTAACCATATCATTTTTGCCTCGAGTCGAGCCTCGTTTCACTCAACCATATCATTTGCGCTTCGAGTTGGGACTTGTTTGACTCACCCATATGTTTGAACCTTGAGTCGGGCCTTATTTGACTCACCCATTTGTTTGCACCTTGAGTCGGTCTTCGTTTGACTCACTCTTATCATTTGCACCTTGAGTCAAGCCTCGTTTGACTCCACCATGTGTTTGCGCCTCAAGTCAGGCATAGTTTGACTCACCTATATCATTTGCGCCTCGAGTCAGGCTATGTTTGACTCAACCATATCATTTACGCCTTGAGTCGGACCTCGTTTGATTCATTGATACCATTTGTGCCTCGAGTTGAGCCTTGTTTGACTCAGCCATATCATTTGTGCCTCAAGTCAGGCCTCATTTGACTCAACCATATCATTTGCGCCTCGAGTCGGGCCTGGTTTGACTCAACCAAATCATTTGCGCCTCGAGTTAGACCTCGTTTGGCTCAACCATATCATTTACCCCTCAAGTCGGGCCTCGTTTGGATCAACCATATCATTTGCGCCTCAAGTCGGGCCTCGTTTGACTCACCCATGTGTTTGCGCCTCGAGTAAGGCCTTGTTTGCCTCGCCCATATCATTTGCACCTCGAGTCAGGCCTCGTTTGACTCACTGATATAATTTGTGCATCGAGTTGGGCCTTGTTTGACTTAACCATTTGATTTGCGCCTCGAGTCAGGCCCCATTTGACTCAACCATATTATTTGTGCCTCGAGTCGGGCATCATTTGACACATCAATATCATTTGTGCCTCGAGTCAGGCCTTGTTTGACTCAACCATATCATTTGCACCTCGAGTCAGTCTTCATTTGACTCACCCTTATCATTTGCACCTCGAGTCAAGCATCATTTGACTCACCCATGTGTTTGCGCCTTGAGTCAGGCCTTGTTTGACTCATCCATATCATTTGCCCCATGAGTCAGGCCTTGTTTGACTAAGCCATATGATTTGTGCCTCGAGTCGGGCCTTGTTTGACTCAACCGTATCATTTGCGCCTCGAGTCAGGCCTTGTTTGACTCTCCCATATCATTTACGCCATGAGTTGGGCCTTGTTTGACTTAACTATATCATTTCCACCTCAAGTCGGGCCTCGTTTGACTCACTGATACCATTTGCGCCTCGAGTTAGGCCTCGTTTGACTCAACCAAATCGTTTGTGCCTCCAATTAGGCCTTGTTTGACTCAACCATATCATTTGCGCCTAGTGTCGGCCCTGGTTTAACTTAACCATATCATTTGTGCCTCGAGTCAGGCTTGGTTTGACTCAACCATATAATTTGCGCCTCGAGTCGGGCCTTATTTGACTCACCCATATGTTTGCGCATCGAGACGGGCCTCATTTGACTAAACCATATTGTTTGTGCCTCAAGTCATGCCTCATTTGACTCACGCATATCATTTGCGCCTCGAGTTGGGCCTCGTTCAACTCTACCATATCATTTGTGCTCCGAGTTGGGCCTTGTTTAACTCACAAATACCATTTGTGCCTCAAGTTTGGCCTCACTTGACTCACCCATATCATTTATGCCTTGAGTTAGGCCTCGTTTGACTCACCCATGCATTTGTGCCTCGACACAGGCCTTGTTTGACTCATCCATATCTCTTGCGCCTTGAGTCGGGCCTCGTTTGACTCCCCGATACCATTTGTGCATTGAGTGGGGCCTCGTTTGACTAAAGCATATGATTTGCGCCTCAAGTCAGGCCTCGTTTGACTGAACCATATCATTTGCGCCTCGAGTTAAGCCTCGTTTGACTCAACCATATCATTTGCACCTCTAGTCGGGCCTTGTTTGACTCAACCATATTATTTGCGCCCTGAGTCAGGCCTCATTTGACTCACCGATACCATTTGTGCCTCGAGTTGGGACTCGTTTAACTCAACCATGCCATTTGTACCTCGAGTTAGGCCTCGTTTGACGCAATCATATCATTTGTGCCTCGAGACGAGCCTCGTTTGACTCAACCATATCATTTGTGCCTCGATTCATGCCTCGTTTGACTCAACCATATCATTTGTGCCTCGAGTCAGGACTTGTTTGACTCACCCATATGTTTGATCATTGAGTCGGGCCTTATTGGACTCACCCATATGTTTGCACCTCGAGTCGGTCTTCGTTTGACTCACCCTTATCATTTGCACCTCGAGTCAAGCCTTGTTTGACTCAACCATGTGTTTGCGCCTCAAGTCAAGCCTCGTTTGACTCACCCATATCATTTGCGCCTCGAGACGTGCTGTGTTTGACTAAACCATATCATTTGTGCCTCGAGTTAGGCCTTGTTTGACATAACCATATCATTTGCGCCTTGAGTCAGGCCTTGTTTGACTCAACCATATCATTTGTGCCTCGAGGCAGGCCTCGTTTGACTTAACCATGTCATTTGTTGCTCGAATCATGCCTTGTTTGACTCAACCATATCATTTGTGCATCGAGTCATGCCTCCTTTGACTAAACCATATCATTTGCGCCTCAAGCCGGGCCTCGTTTAACTCACCGATACTGTTTGTGCCTCGAGTCTGGCCCTGTTTGACTCAACCATATCATTTGTGTCTCGAGTCAGGCCTTGTTTCACTCAATCATATCATTTTTCCCTCGAGTTGGGCCTCGTTTAACTCAACCATATCATTTACACCTTGAGTCAGGCCTCATTTGACTCAACCATATCATTTGTGCCTCGAGTCAGGCCTCGTTTGGCTCAATCATATCATTTGCACCTTGGGTCAAGCCTGGTTTGACTTAACCAATCATTTGCGCCTTGAGTCGGCCCTCATTTGACTCATCGTTACCATTTGTGCCTCGAGTTGGGCCTCATTTGACTCAACCATATCATCTATGCCTCGTGTCTAGCCTCGTTTGACTCATCAATACTGTTTGTGCCTCGAGTTAGGCCACGTTTGACTCAACCATTTCATTTGTGCCTCAACTCAGACCTTGTTTGACTCAACCATATCAATTGTGTCTCGAGTCAGGCCTCGTTTGATTAAACCATATGATTCGCACCTCGAGTTGGGCCTCGTTTGACTCAACCATATTATTTGCGCCTCGAGTCGGGCATCGTTTGACTCACCGATACCATTTGTGCATCGAGTTGGGCCTCATTTGACTCAATTATATGATTTGCGCATCGAGTCAGCCCTCGTTTGACTCAACCATATCATTTGTGCCTCGAGTCAGGCCTCGTTTGGCTCAATCATATCATTTTTCCCTCGAGTTGGGCCTCGTTTGACTCAACCATATCATTTGCGCCTCGAGTCAGGCCTCGTTTGACTCAACCATATCATTTGCGCCACGAGTCAGGCCTCGTTTAACTCAACCATGTCAATTGTGCCTCGAGTCAGGCCTTGTTTGACTCAACCATATCATTTGCGCCTCGAGTCAGGCCTCGTTTGGCTCAACCATATCATTTGTTCCTCGAGTCATGCCTTGTTTGATTCAACCATATCATTTGAGCCTCGAGCCGGGCTTTGTTTGTCTTAACCATATCATTTGTGCCTCGTGTCGGGCCTCGTTTGACTCACCAATACCATTTGTGTCTCGAGTGATGCCTCGTTGGGCTCAACCATATCATTTGTACCTTGAGTCAGACCTCGTTCGACTGAACCATATCATTTGCTCCTCGAGGCAGGCCTCATTTGACTCAACCATATCATTTACGCCTCGAGTCGGGCCTCGTTTGACTTAACCATATCATTTGCGCCTCGAGTCGGGCATCGTTTGACTCACTGATACCATTTGTGCATCGATTTGGGCCTCGTTTGACTCAACCATATGATTTGCACATTGAGTCAGGCATCGTTTGACTCAACCATATCATTTGTGCCTCGAGTCAGGCCTCGTTTGGCTCAATCATATCATTTGCGCCTCGAGTCGGGCTTCATTTGACTCAATCATATCATTTGTGCCTCGAGTCATGCCTTGTTTGACTCAACCATATCATTTGCGCCTCGAGTCAGGCCTCGTTTGACTCAACCATATCATTTGCGCCTTGAGTCGGGCATCATTTGACTCACCGATACAATTTGTGCCTCGAGTTAGGCCTCATTTGACTCAACCATATCATTTGTGCCTCGAGTCATGTCTCGTTTGACTTAACCATATCATTTGCACCTCGAGTCGGGCCTTGTTTGACTTAACCATATCGTTTGTGCCTTGAGTCGGGCCTTGTTTGATTCAACCATATTATTTGCGCCACGAGGCATGCCTTGTTTGGCTCACCCATATGGTTGAACCTCGGGTCGGACTTTATTTGACCCACCCAGATATTTGCACCTGGAGGCAGTCTTCGTTTGACTCACCCTTATCATTTGCACCTCGAGTCAAGCCTCGTTTGACTCACCCATGTGTTTGCGCCTCGAGTCAGGCCTTGTTTGACTCACCCATATCATTTACGCCATGAGTCAGGCCTTGTTTGACTTAACCGTATCATTTGTGCCTCGAGTTGGGCCTTGTTTGACTCACAGATACCATTTGTGCCTCGAGTTGAGGCTCATTGGACTCAACCATATCATTTGGGTCTCGAGTCAGGACTTGTTTGACTTAACCATATCAGTTGTGTCTCGAGTCGAGACTGTTTTAACTCAACCATATCATTTGCGCCTCGAGTCAGGCCTCGTTTGACTCAACCATATCATTTGCGCCTCGAGTCAGGTCTCGTTTGATTCAATCATATCATTTACACCTCGAGTTAGGCCTCGTTCAGATCACCCATATCATTTGCGCCTTGAGTCGAGCCTCATTTGACTCACCGATACCATTTGTGCCTCGGGTTAGGGCTCGTTTGACTCAACCATATCATTTGTGCCTCGAGTCAGGCCTCGTTTGACTCAACCATATCATTTGCACCTTGAGTCAGGTCTCGTTTGACTCACCCATATGTTTGAACCTCAGGTCGGGCCTTATTTGACTCAACCAGATGTTTACGCCTTGAGGCGGTCTTCGTTTGACTCACCCTTATCATTTGCACCTCAAGTCGAGCCTCGTTTCACTCACCCATATCATTCGCGCCATGAGTCGGGCCTTGTTTGACTGAACCATATCATTTGCGCCTCGAGTTGGGCCTCGTTTAACTCACGGATACCATTTGTGCCTCGAGTTGGGCCTCATTTGACTCAACCATTTCATTTGTGCCTCGAGTCAGGCCTTGTTTGACTCAACCATACCATTTGCGCCTCGACTCAAGGCTATTTTGACTCAACCATATCATTTGTGCCTCGAGTTGGGCCTCATTTGAATTAACCATATCATTTGCTCCTCAACTCAGGCCTCATTTGACTCAATCATATCATTAGTGCCTTGAGTCGGGCCTTGTTTGACTCACTGATACCATTTGTGCCTCGAGTTAGGCCTCGTTTGACTCAATCATATCATTTGTGCTTCGAGTCATTGTCTCGTTTGACTCAGCCATATCATTTGTGCCTAGAGGCGTGCCTCGTTTGACTCAACCATATCATTTGGCCTTGAGTTAGGCCTCGTTTGACTCAGCCATATCATTTGCGCCTTGAATCGGGCCTCGTTTGACTCACCGATACCATTTTTAGCATCGAGTGGGGCCTCGTTTGACTCAACCATATGATTTGCGCATCAAGTCAGGCTTCGTTTGACTCAACCATATCATTTGTGCCTCGAGTCAGGTCTTGTTTGGCTCAATCATATCATTTGCGCCTCGAGTCGAGCCTCGTTTGACTCAACCATCTCATTTGTGCCTCGAGTCATGCCTCGTTTGACTCAACCATCTCATTTGTGCCTCGAGTCGGGCCTTGTTTGACTCAACTATATTATTTACGCCTCAAGTCGGGCCTCATTTGACTCACCGATATAATTTGTGCCTCGAGTTAGGCCTCGTTTGACTCAACCATATCATTTGTGCCTCAAATCGGGCCTCATTTGACTCACGGATATCATTTGTGCCTCGAGTTGGGGCTCATTTGACTCAACAATATCATTTGTGCCTCGAGTTAGGCCTTGTTTGACTCAACCATATCATTTTTGCCTCGAGTTGGGCCTCGTTTGACTCAACCATATCATTTGTGCCTCGAGTCGGGCCTCGTTTGACTCAACCATATCATTTGCGCCTCGAGTTGGGCCTCGTTTGACTCAACCATATCATTTGTGCCTCGACTCGGGCCTTGTTTGACTCAATCATATCATTTGTGCCTCAAGGCGGGCCTCATTTGGCTCAACCATATCATTAGCGCCTCGAGTCGGGCTTTGTTTGACTCACAATACCATTTGTGCCTTGTGTTGGGGATCGTTTGACTAAACTATATCATTTGTTCCTCGAGTCGAGCCTCGTTTAACTCAAACATATCATTTGTGCCTCGAGTCAGGCCTCGTTTGACTCACAGATTCCATTTGTGCGCCGAGTTGGGGCTCGTTTGACTCAACCATGTCATTTGTGCCTCGAGTCAGGCCTTGTTTGACTCAACCATGTCATTTGTGCCTCGAGTCAGGCCTTGTTTGACTCAACCATATCATTTGCGCCTCGAGTCAGGCCTTGTTTGGCTCAACCATATCATTTGTTCCTCGAGTCATGCCTTGTTTGATTCAACCATATCATTTGAGCCTTGAGCCGGGCCTTGTTTGTCTCAACCATATCATTTATGCCTCGTGTCGGGCCTCGTTTGACTCACCAATACCATTTGTGTCACAAGTGATGCCTCGTTTGGCTCAACCATATCATTTGTGCCTTGAGTCAAACCTCGTTCGACTCAACCATATCATTTGCGCCTCGAGTCCGGCCTCGTTTGACTCAACCATATCATTTGTGCCTCGAGTCGTGCCTTGTTTGATTCAACCATATTATTTGCACCACAGTCGGGCCTTGTTTGACTCACCTAGATGTTTGAACCTTGGGTTAGGCCTTACATTACTCACCCAGACGTCTGCGCCTCGAGGCAGTCTTTGTTTGACTCACCCTTATCATTTGCACCTCGAGTCAAGCCTCGTTTGACTCACCCATGTGTTTGCGCCTTGAGTCAAGCCTTGTTTGACTCGCCCATATCATTTGCGCATCGAGTCGGGGCTCGTTTGACTCCCGGATACCATTTGTGCCTTGAGTTAGGGCTCGTTTGACTCAACCATATAATTTGTGCCACGAGTCGGGCCTCATTTGCTTCAACCGCATCATTTACGCCTCGAGTTGGGCCTCATTTGACTCAACCATATCATTTGTGCCTCGAGTCAGGCCTTGTTTAGCTCAATCATATGATTTGCACCTCTAGTTGGGCCTCGTTCGACTCAACCATACCATTTGCGCGTCGAGTCAGGCCTCCTTTGACTCACTGATACCATTTGTGCCTTGAACTGGGCCTCGTTTGACTCAACCATATCATTTGTGCCTTGAGGCAGGCCTTGTTTGACTCAACCATATTATTTACGCCTCAAGGTGGGCTTTGTTTAACTCAACCTTATCATTTGTGCCTCAACTCGTGTCTCGTTTGACTCAACCATATCATTTACTCCTTGACTCGGGCCTCATTTGACTCAACCATATCATTTGTGCCTTGAGTCAGGGCTTGTTTAACTCAACCATATCATTTGGCCCTCGAGTCGGGCCTTGTTTGATTCAACCATATTATTTGCGCCACAAGTCGGGCCTTGTTTGACTTCCCCATATCATTTGCCCCTCGAGTCGGGCCTCATTTGACTCAACCATATCATTTATGCCTTGAGTCGGGCCTCGTTTGATGCACCGATTCCATTTGTGTCTCGAGTGGGCCCTCGTTTGACACAACCATATCATTTGTGCCTTGCGTCAGACCTCGTTCGACTCAACCATATCATTTGCAGGCCTCGTTTGACTCAACCATATCATTTGTGCCTCGAGTCGGGCCTCGTTTGACTCAACCATATCATTTGTGCCTCGAGTCGTGCCTTGTTTGATTCAACCATATTATTTGCGCCACAGTCGGGCCTTGTTTGACTTTCCTAGATGTTTGAACCTTGGGTCAGGCCTTACATGACTCACCTAGATGTTTGCGCCTCGAGGCGGTCTTTGTTTGACTCACCCTTATCATTTGCACCTCGAGTCAAGCCTCGTTTGACTCACCCATGTGTTTGCGCCTTGAGTCAAGCCTTGTTTGACTCGCCCATATCATTTGCGCATTGAGTCGGGGCTCGTTTGACTCCCGGATACCATTTGTCCCTTGAGTTGGGGCTCGTTTGACTCAACCATATCATTTGTGCCATGAGTCAGGCCTTGTTTGACTCAACCATATCATTTGCGCCTCAAGTTGGGCCTCATTTGCTTGAACTGCATCATTTGTGCCTCGAGTTGGGCCTCATTTGACTCAACCATATCATTTGTGCCTCGAGTCAGGCCTCGTTTAGCTCAATCATATTATTTGCACCTCTAGTCGGGCCTCATTCGACTCAACCATATCATTTGTGCCTCGAGTCAGGCCTTGCTTGACTCAACCATATCATTTGTGCCTCGAGTAAGGCCTTGTTTGACTCAACGGTATCATTTGTGCCTCGAGTCGGGCTTGTTTTAACTCAACCATATAATTTGTGCCTCGAGTCGAGCCTCATTGGACTCAACCATATCATTTGCCCCTCGAGTCGGGCCTCGTTTGACTCAACCATATCATTTGCGCCATGAGTCGGGCCTCGTTTGACTCAACCATATCATTTACACTTCGAGTCGGGCCTCGTTTGACTTACCCATACTATTTGTGCATCGAGTTGGGCCTCGTTTGACTCAACCATATGATTTGCGCATCGAGTCAAGGTTCATTTGACTCAACCATATCATTTGTGTCTCGAGTTAGGCCTCGTTTGGCTCAATCATATCATTTGCGCCTCGAGTCGGGCTTCATTTTACTCGACCATATCATTTGCGCCTCAAGTCAGGCCTCGTTTGACACACCGATACCATTTATGCCTTGAGTTGGTCCTCGTTTGACTCAATCATACCATCAGTGCCTTGAGGCGGGCCTCGTTTCACTCAACTATATCATTTATGCCTCGGGTCAGGCCTCATATGACTCATTGATATCATTTGTGCCTCAAGTTGGTCCTCGTTTGACTCAACCATATCATTTGCACATCGAGTCAGGCCTTGTGACTCAACCATATCATTTGCGCCTCGAGTCGGCCTTGTTTGACTCAACAATATCATTTACGCCTCGAGTCGGGTCTTGTTTGACTCAACCATATCATTTGCGCCTTGAGTTGGTTCTCGTTTGACTCACTGATACCATTTGTGCCTCGGCCTCATTTGACTCAACCACATCATTTGTGCCTTGAGTCAGGCCTTGTTTGACTCAACCATATCCTTTGTGCATTGAGTCTTGCACCTTGAGTTGGGCCTTGTTTGACTCAACCATATCATTTGCATCTCGAGTCAGGCCTGGTTTGACTTAACCATATCATTTGCGCCTTGAGTTAGGCCTCGTTTGACTCAACCATATCATTTGCGCCTCGAGTCGGGCCTCGTTTGATGCACCGAAACCATTTGTGCCTTGAGTGGGGCCTCGTTTAACTCAACCATATCATTTGTGCCTTGAGTCAGGCCTCGTTTGACTCAACCATATCATTTGCACCTCGAGTCGGCCCTCGTTTGACTCAAACATATGATTTGCGTGTCGAGTCGGGCCTCATTTAACTCACCGATACAATTTGTTCCTCGAGTTGGGCCTCGTTTAACTCAAGCATATCATTTGTGCCTCGGGTCAGGCCTCGTTTGACTTAACCATATCATTTGTGCCTCGAGTCAGGCCTCGTTTGAATCAACCATATCATTTGCGCCTCGAGTCAGACCTCGTTTGACTCAACCATATCATTTCTGCCTCGAGTCATGCTTTGTTTGATTCAACCATATTATTTGCGCCACATTCGTGCCTTGTTTGGCTTACTGATACCATTTATGCATCGAGTTGGGCCTCGTTTCACTCAACCATATGATTTGCGCATCAAGTCAGGCTTCATTTGACTCAACCATATCATTTGTGCCTTGAGTGAGGCCTCAAATGGCTCAGGCATATCATTTGTGCCCCAAGTCGGGCCTCGTTTGACTCAACCATATCATTTGCGCCTCGAGTTAGGCCTCGTTTAGCTCAATCCTATCATTTGCACCTCGAGTTGGGCCTCGTTTGACTCAACCATATTATTTGCACCTTGAGTCAGGCCTCGTTTGACTCACTGATACCATTTGTGCATCGAGTTGGGCATCGTTTCACTCAACTATATGATTTACGCATCGAGTCAAGCCTCGTTTGACTCAACCATATCATTTGTGCCTATAGTTAGACCTCGTTTGGCTTAATCATATCATTTACGGCCTGAGTCGGGCCTCATTTGACTCAACCATATCATTTGCGCCTCGAGTCAGGCCTCGTTTGACTCAACCATATCATTTCTGCCTCGAGTCATGCCTCCTTTGACTCAACCATACCATTTGTGCCACGAGGTGGGCTTCGTTTGACTCAACCATGTTATTTGCACCGTGAGTCTGGCCTCGTTTGACTCATCGATACCATTTGTGCCTCAAGTTAGCCCTCGTTTGACTTAATCATATCATTTGCGCCTCGAGTCGTGCCTTATTTGACTCAACCATATCATTTGTGCCTTGAGTTTGGCCCCGTTTAACTCAACCATATCATTTGTACCTCGAGTCGGGCCTTGTTTGACTCAACCATATCATTTGCACCTCGAGTCGGGCCTATTTTGACTTAACTATATCATTTGCACCTCGAGTTGGGCCTCGTTTGACTCAACCATATCATTTGCGCCTCGACTTAGGCCACGTTTGGCTCAATCATATCATTTGCACCTCGAGTCGGGCCTCGTTTGACTCAACCATATCATTTGTGCCTCGAGTCGGGCCTCCTTTAACTCACCGATACCATTTGTGCCTTGAACCTGGCCTCGTTTGACTCAACCATATCATTTGTGCCTTGAGTCAGGCCTTGTTTGACTCAACCATATTATTTGCGCCTCGAGGCAGGCCTCGTTTGACTCAACCATATCATTTGTGCCTCGACTCGGGTCTCGTTTGACTCAACCATATCATTTGTGCCTCGACTTGGGTCTCGTTTGACTCAACCATATCATTTACGTCTTGAGTTGGGCCTTGTTTGACTCAACCGTATCATTTGTGCCTCGAGTCAGGCCTCGTTTGACTCATTGATACCATTAGGGCATTGAGTTGGGCCTCGTTTGACTCAACCATATCATTTGCGCCTCGAGTCGGGGCTCGTTTGACACAACCATATCATTTCTACCTCGAGTCATGCCTTGTTTGACACAACCATATCATTTGTGCCTTGACTCGGTCCTGGTTTAACTCAACCATATCATTTGCACCTCGAGGCGGGCCTCCTTTGACTCAACCATATCATTTGTGCCTCGATTCATGCCTCGTTTGACTTAACCATATCATTTGCATCTTTAGTCAGGCCTCATTTGACTAAACCATATCATTTGCGCCTCGAGTCGGGCCTTGTTTGCATCACCGATACCATTTGTGTCTCCAGTGTGGTTTCGTTTGACTCAACCATATCATTTATGCCTCGAATTCGGCCTCGTTTGGCTCAATCATATCATTTGTGCCTCGAGTCGGGCCTTGTTCAACTCAACCATATCATTTGCACCTCGAGTCAGGCCTCGTTTGACTCAACCATATCATTTGTGCCTCGAGTCGGGCCTCGTTTGACTCAACCATATTATTTGCACCTTGAGTCGGGCCTCGTTTGACTCACCGATACCATTTGTGCATCAAGTTGAGCCTCGTTTGACTCAACTATATGATTTGCGCATCGAGTCAATCCTCGTTTGACTCAACCATATCATTTGTGCCTCGAGTTAGTCCTCGTTTGGCTCAATCATATCATTTACGGCTTGAGTCGAGCCTCGTTTGACTCAACCATATCATTTTTGCCTCGAGTCATGCCTCCTTTGACTCAACCATATCATTTGCGCTAGAAGGCGGGCTTTGTTTGACTCAACCATATCATTTGCGCCGTGACTCAACCATATCATTTGTGCCATGGTTTGACTCAACCATATCATTTGTGCCTCGAGTTAGGCCTCGTTTGGCTCAATCATATCATTTACGACTCGAGTCAAGCCTCGTTTGACTCAACCATATCATTTCTGCCTCGAGTCATGCCTCCTTTGACTCAACCATATCATTTGCGCTAGAAGGCGGGCTTCGTTTGACCCAACCATATCATTTGCGCTGTGAGTCGGCCTCGTTTGACTCACCGATACCATTTGTGCATCTAGTTGGGCCTCGTTTGACTCAACTATATGATTTGCGCGTCGAGTCAAGCCTCGTTTGACTCAACCATATCATTTGTGCCATAAGTTAGGCCTCGTTTGACTTAATCATATCATTTGCGCCTCGAGTCGGGCCTTATTTGACTCAACGATATCATTTGTGCCTTGAGTTGGGCCTCGTTTAACTCAACCATATCATTTGGGCCTCGAGTCAGGCCTTGTTAGACTCAACCATATCATTTGCGCCTCGAGTCGGGCCTATTTTGACTCAACCATATCATTTGCGCCTCGAGTCAGGCCTCGTTTGACTTAACCATATCATTTGTGCCTTGAGTCGGGCCTCGTTTGACTCACCGATACCATTTGTGCCTCAAGTGGGGCCTCGTTTGACTTAACCATATCATTTGTGCCTTTAGTCAGGCCTTGTTTGACTCAACCATATCATTTGTGCCTTGAGTCGGGCCTCGTTTGACTCACCGATACCATTTGTGCCTCGAGTGGGGCCTCGTTTGACTCAACCATATCATTTGTGCCTTGAGTCAGGCCTTGTTTGAGTCAATCATATCATTTGCGCCTCGAGTCGGGCCTCGTTTGACTCACTAATACCATTTGTGCATCGAGTTGGGCCTCGTTTCACTCAACCATATGATTTACGCATCGGGTGAGGCCTCATTTGGCTCAGGCATATCATTTGCGCCTCGAGTTGGGCCTCGTTTGGCTCAACCATATCATTTGTGCCTCGAGTCGGGCCTCGTTTAACTCACCGATACCATTTGCGCCTCGAGTTGGTCCTCGTTTGACTCAATCATATCATTTGCGCCTCGAGTTGGGCCTCGTTTGACTCAACCATATCATTTGCGCCTCGAGTCGGGCTTGATTTGACTCACTGATACCATTTGACTCGACCATATCATTTGGGCTCGATTGACTCAACCATATCATTTAGGCCTCGTGGCGGTCTTTGTTTGAGTCACCCTTATCATTTGCACCTCAAGTCAAGCCTCGTTTGACTAACCCATGTGATTGTGCCTCGAGTCTGGCCTTGTTAGACTCACTCATATCATTTGCGCCTCGAGTCAGGCCTTGCTTGACTCAACCATATATTTGCGCCTCGAGTCGAGCCTCGTTTGACTCAAGGATACCATTTGTGCCTCGAGTTGGGCCTTGTTTAACTCAACCATATCATTTGTGCCTCGAGTAAGGCCTTGTTTGACTCAACAGTATCATTTGTGCCTCGAGTCGGGCTTGTTTTAACTCAACCATATCATTTGTGCCTCAAGTCGAGCCTCGTTTGACTCAACCATATCATTTACGCCTCGAGTAGGGCCTCGTTTGACTTACCGATACTATTTGTGCATCGAGTTGGGCCTCGTTTGACTCAACCATATGATTTGCACATCGAGTCAAGGTTTGTTTGACTCAACCATATCATTTGTGTCTCGAGTTAGGCCTCGTTTGGCTCAATCATATCATTTGCGCCTCGAGTCAGGCCTCGTTTGACACACCGATACCATTTGTGCCTCGAGTTGGTCCTCGTTTGACTCAATCATACCATCTGCGCCTCGAGGCGGGCCTCGTTTCACTCAACCATATCATTTATGCCTCGAGTCAGGCCTCATATGACTCATTGATATCATTTGTGCCTCAAGTTAGTCCTCGTTTGACTCAACCATATCATTTGCACATCGAGTCAGGCCTTGTGACTTAACCATATCATTTGCGCCTCGAGTCGGGCCTTGTTTGACTCAACCATATCATTTATGCCTCGAGTCGGGCCTTGTTTGACTCAACAATATCATTTACGCCTCGAGTCGGGTCTTGTTTGACTCAACCATATCATTTGCGCCTTGAGTTGGTCCTCGTTTGACTCACTGATACCATTTGTGCCTCGGCCTCATTTGACTCAACCACATCATTTGTGCCTCAAGTTAGGCCTTGTTTGACTCAACCATATCCTTTGTGCGTCGAGTCTTGCACCTCGAGTTGGTCCTTGTTTGACTCAACCATATCATTTGCACCTCGAGTCGGGCCTAGTTTGACTTAACCATATCATTTGCACCTCGAGTTAGGCCTCGTTTGACTCAACCATATCATTTGCGCATCGAGTTGGGTATCGTTTGACTCATGGATACCATTTGTGCCTCGAGTTAGGCCTCATTTAACTCAACCATATCATTTGTGCCTCGATTCAGGCCTTGTTTGACTCAACCATATCATTTGCGCCTCAAGTCGGGCCTATTTTGACTCAACCATATCATTTTCACCTCGAGTCGGGCCTCGTTTGACTCAACCATATCATTTGTGCCTCGAGTCAAGCCTCGTTTGACTCATTCATATCATTTGCTCCTCGAGTTAGGCCTCGTTTGACTCAACCATATCATTTGCACCTTAAGTCGGGCCTCATTTGACTTACTGATACCATTTGTGCCTCGAGTGGGGCCTCATTTGACTTAACCATATCATTTGTGCCTTGAGTCAGGCCTTGTTTGACTCAACAATATCATTTGCGCTTCGAGGCGGTCCTCATTTGACTCAACCATATCATTTGCGGCTCGAGTCGGGCCTCGTTTGACTCACCGATGCCATTTGTACATCGAGTTGGGCCTCGTTTGACTCAACCATATGATTTGCGCATCGAGTCGGGCCTCGTTTGACTCAACCATACATTTTTGCCTCGAGTTATGCCTCGTTTGGCTCAATCATATGGTTTACGTCTCGAGTCAAGCCTCGTTTGGCTCAACCATATCATTTCTGCCTCGAGTCATGCCTCATTTGACTCAACCATACCATTTGTTCCTCGAGTTGGGCCTCGTTTGACTCATCGATACCATTTGTGCCTCGTGTTAGGCCTCGTTTGCTCAACCATATCATTTGTGCCTCAAGTCGGGCCTCGTTTCACTTAACCATATCATTTGCGCCTCAAATCAGGCCTCGTTTGACACACCGATACCATTTGTGCCTCGAGTTGCTCCTCGTTTGACTTAATCATACCATTTGCGCCTCGAGTCGGGCCTCATTTCACTCAACCATATCATTTGCGCCTCGAGTCAAGCCTCATTTGACTCATCGATACCATTTGTGCCTCAAGTTGGTCCTCGTTTAACTCAACCATATCATTTGCGCATCGAGTCAGGCCTTGTGACTTAACCATATCATTTGCGCCTCGAGTCGGGCCTTGTTTGACTCAACCATATCATTTGCGCCTCAAGTCGGGCCTTGTTTAACTCAACCACATGATTAGCGCATTGAGTCAGGCCTCATTTGACTCAACCATATCATTTGTTCCTCCAGTTAGGCCTCGTTTGGCTCAATCATATCATTTGCGCCTTGAGTCAGGCCTCGTTTGACTCAACCATATCATTTCTGCCTCGAGTCAGGCCTTGTTTGAGTCAATCATATCATTTGCGCCTCAAGTCGGGCCTCGTTTTACTCATCGATACCATTTGTGGCTCAAGTTAGGCCTCGTTTGACTAACCATATCATTTGTGCCACGAGTTGGGCCTTGTTTGACTCCACCATATCATTTCTACCTCGAGTCATGCCTTGATTGACTCAACCATATCATTTGCGCCTTCAGTCGGGCCTTGTTTGACTCAACCATATCATTTGCACCTCGAGGCATGCCTCGCTTGACTCAACCATATCATTTGTGCCTCGAGTCATGCCTCATTTGACTCAACCATATCATTTGCTTCTTGAGTCGGGCCTCGTTTGACTAAACCGTATAACTTGCGCCTCGAGTTGGGCCTCATTTCACTCAACCATATCATTTGTGCCTTGAGTCAGGCCTCGTTTGGCTCAATCATATCATTTGCACCCCGAGTCGGGCCTCGTTTGACTCAACCATATCATTTGCACCTTGAGTCAGGCCTCGATTGACTCAACCATATCATTTGTGTCTCGAGCAAGCCTCGTTTGGCTCAATCATATTATTTGCGCCTCGAGTCAGGCCTCGGTTGACTCAACCATATCATTTGCGCCTCGAGTCAGGCCTCATTTGACTCACTGATACCATTTGTGCCTCGAGTTTGTCCTTCTTTGACTCATCCATATCATTTGCACCTCGAGTCGGGCCTCGTTTGACTCACCGATACCATTTGTGCAACGAGTAGGGCGTCACTTGACTCAACCATATGATTTGCGCATTCAGTCAAGCCTCGTTCAGCTTAACCTTATCATTTGTGCCTCGAGTTAGGCCTCATTTGGCTCAATCATATCATTTGCGCCTTGGGTTAGGCCTTGTTTGACTCAACCATATCATTTGAGCCTTGAGTCGGGCCTCGTTTGACTCAACCATATCATTTCTGCCTCGAGTCAAGCCTCATTTGAATCAACCATATCAATTGTGCCTTATCATTTGTGCTCGAGTCAAGCCTCATTTGACTCAACCATATCATTTGTGCCTTGAGTCAGGCCTCGTTTGACTCATAGATACCATTTGTGCCTCAAGTTAGGCCTCGTTTGGCTCAACCATATCATTTGTGCCTCAAGACAGGCCTCGTTTGACTCAACCATATCATTTCTGCCTCAAGTCATCCCTCGTTTGACTTAACCATATCATTTGCGCCTCGAGTCGGGCCTCGTTTGACTCAACCATATCATTTCTGCCTCGAGTCATGCTTGGTTTGACATAACCATATCATTTGCGCCTCGAGTCGGGCCTTGTTTGACTCAACCATGCATTTGCGCCTCGAGGTGGGCCTCGTTTGACTCAACCACATCATTTGTGCCTTGAGTGTTGCCTTGTTTGGCTCAACCATATCATTTGCGTCTCGAGTCAGCCCTCGTTTTACTAAACCATATCATTTGCGCCTCGAGTTGGGCCTCGTTTGACTCACCGATATCATATGTGCCTCAAGGCAGGCCTCGTTTGGCTCAATCATATCATTTGTCCCTCTAGTCAAGCCTCGTTTGGCTTAATCAAATCATTTGTGCCTTGAGTCAGGCCTCATTTGACTCAACCATATCATTTATGCCTCGAGTCAGGCCTCGTTTGACTCACCGATACCATTTGTGCCTCGAGTTGGGCCTCGTTTGACTCAACCATATCATTTGTGCCTCGAGTCAGGCCTCGTTGGGCTCAATCATATCATTTGTGCCTTGAGTCATGCCTCGTTTGACTCAACCATATAATTTGCGTCTCGAGTCGGTCCTCATTTGACTAAACCATATAATTTGCACCTCGAGCTGGGTCTCATTTGACTCACCGATACCATTTGTGCCTCGAGTTAGGCCTTGTTTGACCCAACCATATCATTTGTCCATCGAGTCAGGCCTTGTTTGACTCGACCACATCATTTGTGCCTTGAGTCATGCCTCGTTTGACTTCACCATATCATTTACATCTCGATTCGGCCCCATTTGACTAAACCATATCATTTGTGCCTCGAGTCGGGCCTTGTTTGACTCAACCATATCATTTGCTCCTCGAGTCGGGCCTCGTTTGACTCACTGATACCATTTGTGCCTCGAGTTGGGCCTCGTTTGACTCAACCATATCATTTGTGTTTCGAGTCAGGCCTTGTTTGACTCAACCATATCATTTGCACTTTGAGTCTGGCCTCGTTTGACCTAACCATATCATTTGCGCCTCAAGTCAGGCCTTGTTTGACACAACCATATCATTTGCACCTCGAGTCGGGCTTCTTTGACTCAACGATATCATTTGCGCCTCGAGTCGGCCTCATTTAACTCACTAATACCTTTTGTGTCTCGTGTTGGGACTCGTTTAACTCAACCATATCGTTTGTGCCTCGAGTCAGACCTTGTTTGACTCAATCATATCATTTACGTCTCGAGTCGGGCCTCGTTTGGCTTAACCATTTTATTTGTGCCTCGAGTCATGCCTCGTTTGACTCAACCATATCATTTGTGCCTCGAGTTGGGCCTTGTTTGACTCACTGATACCATTTGTGCCTCGTGTTAGGCCTCGTTTGACTCAACCATATCATTTGTGCCTCGAGTCAGGCCTTGTTTGACACAACCATATCATTTGTGGCTCGAGTCGGGCCTCGTTTAACTCACTGATACCATTTGTGCCTCGTGTTGGGACTCGTTTAACTTAACCATATCATTTGTGCCTCAACTCCGGCCTCATTTGACTCAATCATATCATTTGCGCTTCGAGTCGGGCCTTGTTTGACTCAACCATATCATTTGCCCCTTGAGTCGGGCCACGTTTGACTCCACCACATGTTTGCACCTCAACTCATGCCTAGTTTGACTCACCCATATCATTTGCTCCTCGAGTCGGGCCGTGTTTGACTTAACCATATCATTTGCACCTCCAGTCGGGCTTCATTTGACTCATGGATACCATTTGTGCCTCGAGTTGGGCCTCGTTTGACTCAACCATATCATTTGTCCCTCGAGTCAGGCCTTGTTTGACTCGACCATATCATTTTCGCCTCGAGTCGGTCCTCGTTTAACTCATCCATATCAATTGCGGCTCGAGTCGGTCCTCGTTTGACTCACCGATACCATTTGCACCTCGAGTCAAGCCTCGTTTGACTCCACCACATGTTTGCACCTCAACTCATGCCTAGTTTGACTCACCCATATCATTTGCTCCTCGAGTCGGGCCATGTTTAACTTAACCATATCATTTGCACCTCGAGTCGGGCTTCGTTTGACTAATGTATACCATTTGTGCCTCGAGTTGGGCCTCGTTTGACTCAACCATATCATTTGTGCCTCGAGTCAGGCCTTGTTTGACTCGACCATATCATTTTCGCCTCGAGTCGGTCCTCATTTGACTCATCCATATCATTTACGCCTCGAGTCAAGCCTCGTTTGACTCACCGATACCATTTGTGCAACGAGTTGGGCCTTGTTTGACTTAACGATATCATTTGTGCCTCGAGTCAGGCTTCATTTGACTCACCGATACCATTTGTGCATCGGGTTGGGCCTTGTTTGACTCAACCATATCATTTACGCCTCAACGCGAGCCTCGTTTGACACAACCATATCATTTGTGCCTCGAGTGTTGCCCCGTTTGACTTAACCATATCATTTGCGTTTTGAGTCGGCCCTCATTTGACTAAACCATATTATTTGCGCCTCGAGTCGGGCCTCGTTTGACTCACCGATACCATTTGTGCCTCGAGTCAGGCCTTGTTTGGCTGAATCATATCATTTGTGCCTCGAGTCAGGCCTCGTTTGGCTCAATCATGTCATTTGTGCCTAGAGTCAGGCCTCGTTTGACTCAACCATATCATTTGAGCCCCGAGTCGGGCCTTGTTTGACTCACCAATACCATTTGTGCCTCGAGTTAGGCCTCGTTTGGCTCAATCATATCATTTGCATCTCAAGTCAGTCCTCGTTTGACTAAACCATACATTTGCGTCTCGAGTCAGTCCTCGTTTGACTAAACCATATCATCTGCACCTCGAGTCGGGCCTCGTTTGACTCACTAATACCATTTGTGCCTCGAGTTGGGCCTCGTTTGACTCAACCGTATCATTTGTGCCTTGAGTAAGGCCTTGTTTGACTCGACCATATCATTTGTGTCTTGAGTCATGCCTTGTTTGACTCTACCATATCATTTGCATCTTAATTCGGGCCTCGTTTGACTAAACCATATCATTTGCGCCTCGAGTCGTGGCTTATTTACTCAACCATATCATTTGTGCCTCGAGTCGGGGCTTGTTTGACTCAACCAAATCATTTGTGCCTCGAGTTGGGCCTTGTTTGACTCACTAATACCATTTGTGCCTCGAGTTGGGCATCGTATGACTCAACCATATCATTTGTGTTTCGAGTCAGGCCTTGTTTGACTCAACCATATCATTTGTGCTTCGATTCTGGCCTTGTTTGACTTAACCATATCATTTGCGCCTCAAGTCGGTCCTTGTTTGACACAACCATATCATTTGTGACTTGAGTCGGGCCTCGTTTAACTCACTGATACCATTTGTGCCTCGTGTTGGGACTCGTTTAACTTAACCATATCGTTTGTACCACAAGTCTGGCCTCGTTTGACTCAATCATATCATTTGCGCTTCGAGTCGGGCCTCGTTTGACTCAACCATATCATTTCACTCCACCACATGTTTGCACCTCAACTCATGCCTAGTTTGATTCACCCATATCATTTGCTCCTCGAGTCGGGCTGTGTTTGACTTAACCATATCATTTGCACCTTGAGTCGAGCTTCATTTGACTCATGGATACCATTTGTGCCTCAAGTTGGGCCTCGTTTGACTTAACCATATCATTTGTTCCTCGAGTCATGCCTTGTTTGATTCAACCATATCATTTGAACTGATACCATTTGTGCAACCAATTGGGCCTCGTTTGACTCAACCATATGATTTGCGCATCGAGTCAGGCCTCGTTTGACTCAACCATATCATTTGTGCCTCGAGTCAGGCCTCGTTTGACTCAACCATATCATTTGCACCTCGAGTCGGGCCTCATTTGACTCACTATACCATTTGTGCCTCGACTGGGGCCTCGTTTGACTCAACCATATCATTTGCGCCTCGAGGCGGGCCTCGTTTGACTCAACCATATCATTTGCGCCTTGAGTCGGGCCTCGTTTGACTCACCGATACCATTTGTGCATTGAGTTGGGCCTCGTTTGACTCAACCATATGATTTGCGCATTGAGTCAGGCCTCGTTCGACTCAACCATATCATTTGTGCCTCAAGTCAGGCCTCGTTTGACTCAACCATATCATTTGCACCTCGAGTCGGGTCAGGTTTGACTCAACCATATCATTTGCACCTCGAGTTGGTCCTTGTTTGACTCACCCATATGTTTGAGCCTCAAGTTGGGCCTTACTTGACTCACCCATATGTTTGCACTTTGAGTCGGTCTTTGTTTGACTCACCCTTATGATTTGCACCTCGAGTCAAGCCTCGTTGACTCCACCACATGTTTGTGCCTCAACTCATGCCTAGTTTGACTCACCCATATCATTTGCGCCTTGAGTCGGGCCTAGTTTGACTTAACCATAGCATTTGCGCCTCGAGTTGGGGTTCGTTTAACTCATGGATACCATTTGTTCCCTGAGTTGGGCCTTGTTTGACTCAACCATTTCATTTGTGCCTCGAGTCAAGCTTTGTTTGACTCGACCATATCATTTGCGCCTTGAGTCGGGCCTCGTTTGACTCACCAATACCATTTGTGCATTGAGTTGGGCCTCATTTGACTCAACCATATGATTTGCGCATCGAGTCAGGCCTCGTTTGACTCAACCATATCATTTGTACCTCGAGTCAGGCCTCGTTTGACTCAACCATATCATTTGTGCCTCGAGTCGGGCCTCATTTGACTCACTATACCATTTGTGCCTCGACTGGGGCCTCGTTTGACTCAACCATATATTTGCGCCTCAAGTTGGTCCAGGTTTGACTCAACCATATCATTTCCGCCTCGAGTTGGGCCTCGTCTGACTCAATCATATCATTTGCGCCTCGTGTCCGGCCTTGTTTGACTCAACCATATCATTTGCACCTCGAGTCAGTCCTTGTTTGACTCACCCGTATGTTTGAGCCTCAAGTTGTGCCTTATTTGACTCACCCATATATTTACGCCTCGAGTCGGTCTTTGTTTGACTGACCCTTATCATTTGCACCTCGAGTCAAGCCTCGTTTGACTCAACCATGTGTTTGCGCCTCAACTCAGGCCTAGTGTGACTCACCCATACCATTTGCACCTTGAGTCGGGCCGTGTTTGACTCAAATATATCATTTACGCCTCGAGTCGGGCCTCATTTGACTCATGGATACCATTTGTGCCTTGAGTTGGGCCTCGTTTGAGTTAACCAAATCATTTGTGCCTCGAATCGGGCCTTGTTTGACTCGACCATATCATTTGTGCCAACCATTTCATTTGCGCATCGAGTCGGTCCTCGTTTGACTCAACCATATCATTTGCGCCTCAAGTCTGGCCTCGTTCGGTCAATCATATCATTTGCACCTCGATTCGGGCCTCGTTTGAGTCAACGATACCATTTGTGCAACAAATTGGGCCTCGTTTGACTCAACCATATGATTTGCGCATCGAGTCAGGCCTCGTTTGACTCAACCATATCATTTGCGCCTCGAGTCGAGCCTCATTTGACTCACTGATACTATTTGAGCCACGACTGGGGCCTTGTTTGACTCAACCATATCATTTGTGCCTTGAGTCAGGCCTCGTTTAACTCAACCATATCATTTATGCCTCGTGGTGGGCCCTGTTTGACTCAACCATATCATTTGTGCCTCAAGACGGGCCTCATTTGACTCACCAATACCATTTTTGCATCGACTTGGGCCTCGTTTGACTCAAACATATGATTTACGGATAGAGTCATGCCTCGTTTGACTCAACTATATCCTTTGCTTCCTGAGTCGGGTCTCGTTTGACTGACTGATACCATTTGTGCCTCGGGTTGGGACTCGTTTAACTCAACCATATCGTTTGTGCCTCGATTCGAGCCTTCTTTGACTCAATCATATCATTTGCGCCTTGAGTTGGGCCTCGTTTCACTCAATCATATCATTTGTGCCTCGAGTTATGCCTCGTTTGACTCAACCATTTAATTTGCGCCTCGAGTCAGGCCTTATTAGACTCAACCATATCATTTCTGCCTCAAGTCATGCCTGGTTTGACTCAACCAGATCATTTGTGGCTCGAGGCAGGCTTCGTTTGACTCAACCATATTATTTGTGCCTCGAGTCGGACCTCGTTGGACACAACCATATCATTTATGCCTCGAGTCGGGCCTCGTTTGACTCATCGATACCATTTGTGCCTCGAGTTGGTCCTCGTTTGACTCAACCATATCATTTGTGCCTCGACGCGGGCCTCGTTGGAATCAACCATATCATTTCTGCCTCGAGTCATGCCTCGTTTGACTCAACCATATTATTTGTGTCTTGAGTCGGGCCTCGTTTGACTAACCCATATCATTTGCAACTCGAGTCGGGCTTCGTTTGACTCACCAATACCATTTGTGCCTCAAGTCTGGCCTCGTTTGACTCGACCATATCGTTTGTGCCTCTAGTCAGGCCTCGTTTGGCTTAATCATATCATTTGCACCTTGAGTCGAGCTTGGTTTGATTCAATCATATTATTTGCGCCATGAGTCAGGCCTTGTTTGACTCACCCATATGTTTGAACCTCGGGTCGGGCCTTATTTGACTCACCCAGATGTTTGCGCCTCGAGACGGTCTTTGTTTGACTCACCCTTATCGTTTGCACCTTAAGTCAAGCCTCATTTGACTCACCCATGTTTTTACGCCTCGAGTCAGACCCTGTTTGAATCACCCATATCATTTGCGCTAGGAGCCGGGCCTTGTTTAACTCAACCATTTCATATGCGCCTCGAGTCCGGCATCGTTTGACTCACGGACACCATTTGTGCCTCAAGTTAGGCCTCGTTTGACTCAACCATATCATTTGTGCCTCGAGTCAGGCCTTGTTTGACTCAACCATATCATTTGCACCTCGAGTCGGGCCTGTTTTGACTCAACCATATCATTTGCGCCTCGAGTCGGGCCTCGTTTGACTCAACCATATCTTTTGCCCCTCGAGTCGGGCCACGTTTGACTTAGCCATATCATTTATGCCTCGAGTCGGCCCTTATTTGACTCACCCATATGTTTGTGCGTTGAGCCGTGCCTCGTTCGACTAAAACATATCGTTTGTGCCTCGAGTCATGCCTTGTTTGACTCAACCATATCATTTGCATTTCAAGTCGGGCCTCATTTGACTCAACCATATCATTTGCGCCCTGAGTCGGGCCTTGTTTGACTCAACCATATCAATTGTGCCCCGAGTCGGTCCTTGTTTGACTCACCCATATGTTTGATCCTCAAGACGGGCCTTATTTGACTCACCCATATGTTTGCGCTTCGAGTCGGTCTTTGTTTGACTCACCCTTATCATTTGCACCTCGAGTCAAGCCTCGTTGACTCCACCACATGTTTGCGCCCCAACTGATGCCTAGTTTGACTCACCCATATCATTTGCGTCTCGAGTTGGGCCCAGTTTGACTTAACCATAGCATTTGTGCCTCGAGTCGGGCTTCGTTCCTCGAGTTGGGCCTCGTTTGACTCAACCATTTTATTTGTGCCTCGAGTCAGGCTTTGTTTGACTTCACCATATCATTTGCGCATTGAGTCAGGCCTCGTTTGACTCACCGATACCATTTGTGCGTCGAGTTGGGCCTCGTTTAACTCAACCATATGATTTGCGCATCGAGTCAGGACTCGTTTGACTCAACCATATCATTTGTGCCTCGAGTCAGGCCTCGTTTGACTCAACCAGATCATTTGCGCCTCGAGTCAGGCCTCATTTGACTCACTATACCATTTGTGCCTCGACTGGGGCCTCGTTTGACTCAACCATATCATTTGCGCCTCGAGGCGGGCCAGGTTTGACTTAACCATATCATTTGTGCCTCGAGTTGGGCCTCGTTTGACTCAATCATATCATTTGTGCCTCATGTCCGGCCTTGTTTAACTCAACCATATCATTTGCGCCTCGAGTCGGTCCTTGTTTGACTCACCCATATGTTTGAGCCTCAAGTTGGCCCTTATTTGACTCACCCATATATTTGTGCCTCGAGTCGGTCTTTGTTTGACTCACCCTTATCATTTGCAACTCAAGTCAAGCCTCATTTGACTCAACCATGTGTTTGTGCCTCAACTCAGTCCTAGTTTGACTCACCCATATCATTTGTGCCTAGAGTCGGGCCATGTTTGACTCAACTATATCATTTGCGCCTCGAGTCGGGCCTTGTTTGACTCACGGATACCATTTGTGCCTCGAGTTAGGCCTCATTTGACTCAACCATATCATTTGTGCCTCGAGGCGGGGCCTTGTTTGACTCGACAATATCATTTGCGCCTTGAGTCGGGCCTCGTTTGACTCAACCATATCATTTGTGCCTCGAGTCGGGCGTCGTCTGACTCAATATATCATTTGCGCCTCGAGTCGGGCCTTGTTTGACTCAACCATATCATTTGCGCCTCGAGTCGGTCCTTGTATGACTCACCCATATGTTTGAGCCTCATGTTGGGCCTTATTTGACTCAGCCATATGTTTGTGCTTCGAGTCGATC
The DNA here is from genome assembly GCA_037013595.1 of Dicorynia guianensis. NCBI lineage: Eukaryota > Viridiplantae > Streptophyta > Magnoliopsida > Fabales > Fabaceae > Dicorynia > Dicorynia guianensis. Next base: position 12,438,148 of record JASUAB010000015.1, read on the forward strand.
TTTGTTTGACTCACCCTTATCATTTGCACCTTGAGTTAAACCTCGTTTAATTCAACCACGTGTTTGCGCCTCTACTCAGGCCTAGTTTGACTCACCCATATCATTTGTGCCTCGAGTCGGGCCATGTTTGACTCAACTATATCATTTGCACCTCGGGTCGGGCGTCATTTTAATCACGGATACCATTTGTGCCTCGAGTTGGGCCCCGTTTGACTCAACCATATCATTTATGCCTCGAGTCGGGTCTTGTTTGACTTGACCATATCATTTGCACCTTGAGTCGGGCCTCGTCGGACTCAACTGTATCATTTGTGCCTCAAGTCGAGCCTCATTTGACTTACCAATACCATTTCTGCATCAAGTTGGGCCTCGTTTAACTCAACCTTATGATTTGCGCATCGAGTCAGGCCTCGTTTGACTCAACCATATCATTTGTGCCTTGAGTCATGCCTCGTTTAACTCAACCATATCATTTTTGCCTTGTGTTAGACCTCGTTTGACTCAACCATATCATTTATGCCTCGAGGCGGGCCCTGTTTGACTCAACCATATCATTTGTGCCTCGAGTCGGGCCTCGTTTGACTCAACGATACCATTTGTGCATCGACTTGGGCCTCGTTTGACTCAACCATATGATTTACGCATCGAGTCAAGCCTTGTTTGACTCAACCATATCATTTGCGCCCTGAGTCGGGCCTCGTTTTACTCACCGATACCATTTGTGCCCCAAGTTGGGCCTTGTTTCACTCAACCATATGATTTGTGCATCGAGTCAGGCCTCGTTTGACTCATCCATACATTTGTGCCTCGAGTTAGTCCTCATTTGGCCCAATCATATCATTTGCGCCTCGAGTCGGGCCTCGTTTCACTCAACCATATAATTTGCGCCTCGAGTCGGGCCTCGTTTGACTCAACCATATCATTTCTGCCTCGAGTCATCTCTTATTTGACTCAATCATATCATTTGAGCCTCGAGGCGAGCTTCGTTTGACTTAACCATATCATTTGTGTCTCGAGTCGGGCCTCGTTTGACTTACCCATATCATTTGCGCCTTGAGTCAGACCTCGTTTGACTCATCGATACCATTTGTGCCTCAAGTTAGGCTTGGTTTGACTCAACCATATCATTTGTGCCTCGAGTCGGCCCTCGTTTGACTCAACCATATCATTTATGCCTTGAGTCATGGCTCATTTAACTCAACCATTTGATTTGCACCTCGAGTTGGGCCTCGTTTGACTCAACCATATCATTTGTGCCTCGAGTCATGCCTCATTTGACTCAACCATATCATTTGGTTCTTGAGTTGGGTCTCGTTTGACTAAACCGTGTTACTTGTGCCTCGAGTCCGAGCCTCGTTTGAATCACTGATACTAGTTGTGCCTCGTGTCTGGCCTCGTTTGACTCAACCATATCATTTGTGCCTCGAGTTAGGCCTTGTTTGGCTCAATCCTATCATTTGTTCCACGGGTCGGGCGTCGTTTCACTCAACCATATCATTTGCACCTCGAGTCAGGCCTCGATTGATTCAACCATATCATTTGTGCCTCGAGTCAGGCCTCGTTTGGCTCAATCATATTATTTGCACCTCGAGTCAGGCCTCATTTGACTCACGATACCATTTGTGCCTCGAGTTTATCCTCGTATGACTCAACCATATCATTTGCACCTCGAGTCGGCCCTCGTTTGACTCACCGATACCATTTGTGCAACGAGTTGGGCCTCGTTTGACTCAACCATATGATTTGCGCATTAAGTCAAGCCTCGTTTGACTCAACCTTATCCTTTGTGCCTCAAGTTAGGGCTCGTTTGGCGCAAGCATATCATTTGCGCCTCGAGTTACACCTCGTTTGACTCAACCATATCATTTGTGCCTCAAGTCGGGCCTCGTTTGACTCAACCATATCATTTATGCCTTGAGTCGTGGCTTGTTTGACTCAACCATTTGATTTGCACCTCGAGTCGGGCCTCGTTTGACTCAACCATATCATTTCTGCCTCGAGTCATGCCTTGTTTGACACAACCATATCATTTGTGCCTTGAGCCGCGCCTTGTTTGACTCAACCATATCATTTGCGCCTCGAGGCGGGCCTTGCTTGACTAAACCATATCATTTGTGCCTCGAGTCATGCCTCATTTGACTCAACCATATCATTTGGTTCTTGAGTTGGGTCTCGTTTGACTAAACCGTGTTACTTGTGCCTCGAGTCCGAGCCTCGTTTGAATCACTGATACTAGTTGTGCCTCGTGTCTGGCCTCGTTTGACTCAACCATATCATTTGTGCCTCGAGTTAGGCCTTGTTTGGCTCAATCCTATCATTTGTTCCACGGGTCGGGCGTCGTTTCACTCAACCATATCATTTGCACCTCGAGTCAGGCCTCGATTGATTCAACCATATCATTTGTGCCTCGAGTCAGGCCTCGTTTGGCTCAATCATATTATTTGCACCTCGAGTCAGGCCTCATTTGACTCACGATACCATTTGTGCCTCGAGTTTATCCTCGTATGACTCAACCATATCATTTGCACCTCGAGTCGGCCCTCGTTTGACTCACCGATACCATTTGTGCAACGAGTTGGGCCTCGTTTGACTCAACCATATGATTTGCGCATTAAGTCAAGCCTCGTTTGACTCAACCTTATCCTTTGTGCCTCAAGTTAGGGCTCGTTTGGCGCAAGCATATCATTTGCGCCTCGAGTTACACCTCGTTTGACTCAACCATATCATTTGTGCCTCAAGTCGGGCCTCGTTTGACTCAACCATATCATTTATGCCTTGAGTCGTGGCTTGTTTGACTCAACCATTTGATTTGCACCTCGAGTCGGGCCTCGTTTGACTCAACCATATCATTTCTGCCTCGAGTCATGCCTTGTTTGACACAACCATATCATTTGTGCCTTGAGCCGCGCCTTGTTTGACTCAACCATATCATTTGCGCCTCGAGGCGGGCCTTGCTTGACTAAACCATATCATTTGTGCCTCGAGTCATGCCTCATTTGACTCAACCATATCATTTGGTTCTTGAGTCGGGTCTTGTTTGACTAAACCGTATTACTTGCGCCTCGAGTCGAGCCTCGTTTGAATCACTGATACTAGTTGTGCCTCACGTCTGGCCTCGTTTGACTTAACCATATCATTTGTGCCTCGAGTCAGGCCTTGTTTGGCTCAATCATATCAATTGTACCTCGAGTCAAGCCTCATTTGACTCAACCATATCATTTGCACCTCGAGTTAGGCATCGTTTGATTCAACCATATCATTTGTGCCTCGAGTCAGGCCTCGTTTGGATCAATCATATTATTTGCACCTCAAGTTAGGCCTCATTTGACTCACGATACCCGTTGTGCCTCGAGTTCATCCTCGTTTGACTCAACCATATCATTTGCACCTCGAATCGGCCCTCGTTTGACTCACCGATACCATTTGTGCAACGAGTTGGGCCTCGATTGACTCAACCTTATCATTTGTGCCTCAAGTTAGGGTTTGTTTGGCTCAAGCATATCATTTGTGCCTCGGGATAGGCCTCGTTTGACTCAACCATATCATTTCTGCCTCAAGTCATGCCTCGTTTGACTCAACCATATCATTTGGGCCTCGAGTCGGCCCTTGTTTGACTAAACCATATCATTTGCGCCTCGAGTTAGGCCTCGTTTGACTCATCGATACCATTTGTGCCTCGAGTAAGGCCTCGTTTGGCTTAATCACATCACTTGCACCTCGAGTCAGTCCTCATTTGACTCAACCATATCATTTGTGCCTCGAGTTAGGTGTCGTTTGGGTCAATCATATCATTTGATCCTTGAGTTGGGCTTCATTTGACTCAACCATATCATTTGAGCCTCGTGTCGGGCCTCGTTTGACTTAACCATATCATTTGCGCCTTGAGTAGGGCCTCGTTTGACTCATCGATACCATTTGTGCCTCAAGTTAGGCCTCGTTTGACTCAACCATATCATTTGGGCTTCGAGTCTGGCCTTGTTTGAGTCAACCATATTTTTTCTGCCTTGAGTCATGCCTGGTTTGACACAACCATATCATTTGTGCTCGAGTCGGGCCTTGTTTGACTCAACCATATCATTTGTGTCTCGAGGCGCACCTCATTTGTCTTAACCATATCATTTGTGCCTCGAGTGTTGCCTTGTTTGACTCAACCATATCATTTGCATCTCGAGTCGGCCCTCGTTTGACAAAACCATATCATTTGCGTCTCAAGTTAGGCCTCATTTGACTCACCGATACCATTTGAGCCTCGAGTCAAGCCTCGTTTGGCTCAATCATATCATTTGTTCCCCAAGTCAGGCCTCGTTTGGCTCAATCATATCACTTGCACCTCGAGTCAGACCCCATTTGACTTAACCATATCATTTGTGCCTCGAGTCGGGCCTCGTTTAACTCACCAATACCATTTGTGCCTCGAGTTGGGCCTCATTTGACTCAACCTTATCATTTGTGCCTCGAGTCAGGCCTTGTTTGACTCGACCATATCATTTGTGCCTCGAATCATACTTCGTTTCACTTCACCATATCGTTTGCATCTCGATTCAGGCCTTGTTTGACTCAACCATATCATTTGCGCCTCGAGTCAGGCCTTGTTTGACTCAACCATATCATTTGTGCCTCGAGTTGGTCCTCGTTTGACTCACGGATACCATTTGTGCCTCGAGTTAGGCCTCGTTTAACTCAACCATATCATTTGTGCCTCGATTCAGGCCTGGTTTGACTCAACCATATCATTGGCGCCTCGAGTCGGGCCTATTTTTGACTCAACCATATGATTTGCGCCTCGAGTCGAGGCTCGTTTGACTCAACCATTTCATTTGTCCCTCGAGTCAGGCCTCGTTTGACTCAACCATATCATTTGCACCTTGAGTCGAGCCTCGTTTGACTCACTGATACCATTTGTGCCTTGAGTGGGGCCTCGTTTGACTCAACCATATCATTTATGCCTTGAGTCAGGACTTGTTTGACTAAACCATATTATTTGTGGCCCGAGGCGGCCTCGTTTGACTCAACCATATCATTTGTGCCTCGAGTCGGTCCTCGTTTGACTCAACCATATCATTTGCCCCTCGAGTCAGGCCTCGTTTGACTTAACAATACCATTTGCGTCTTGAGTTAGGCCTTGTTTGAATCACCGATACCAGTTGTGCCTCGAGTCTGGACTCGTTTGACTCAACCCTATCATTGGTGCCTCTAGCCTGGCCTCGTTTGGCTTAATCATATTATTTCTGCCTCGAGTCAAGCCTCGTTTGACTCAACCATATCATTTGCAACTCGAGTCGGGCCTCGTTTGACTCAAGCATATCATTTGTGCCACGAGTCGGGCCTCGTTTGACTCAACCGTATTATTTGCGCCTCGGATCAGGCCTCGTTTGACTCACCGATGCCATTTCTGCATCGAGTTAGGCCTCATTTCACTCAACCATATGATTTGCGCATCGAGTCAGGCCTTGTTTGACACAACCATATCATTTGCGCCTCGAGACGGGCCTCGTTTGAGTCATCGATACAATTTGTGCCTCAAGTTAGGCCTCGTTTGACTCAATCATATCATTTGGGCCTCGAGTTGGGCCTCGTTTGACTCACCGATAACATTCGTGCCTCGAGTCATGGCTCGTTTGGCTCAATCATATCATTTGTGCCTCGAGTCAAGCCTCATTTGGCTCAATCATATCATTTGCGTCTCGAGTCGGGCCTCGTTTGGCTCAACCATATCAATTGCGCCTCGAGTCGGCCCTCGTTTGACTAAACCATATCATTTGTGCCTCGAGTTGGGCCTCGTTTGACTCACCGATACCATTTATGCCTCGAGTCAGGCCTCGTTTGGCTCAATCATATCACTTGCGCCTCGAGTCAGGCCTCGTTTGACTCAACCATATCATTTGTGCCTCGAGTCAAGCCTCGTTTGACTCACCGATACCATTTGTGCCTCGAGTTAGGCCTCGTTTTACTTAACCATATCATTTGGGCCTCGAGTCAGGCCTCGTTTGGCTCAATCATATCATTTGTGCCTCGAGTCATGCCTCGTTTGACTCAACCATATCATTTGTGTCTTGAGTCGGTCCTCGTTTTACTAAACCATATCATTTGCGCCTCGAGTTGGGCCTCGTTTGACTCACCGATACCATTTGTGCCTTGAGTTGGGCCTCGTTTGACTCAACCATATCATTTGTGCCTCGAGTCATGCCCCTTTTGACTTCACCATATCATTTGCATCTCGATTCGGGCCTTGTTTGACTCAACCATATCATTTGCGCCTCGAGTCGGGCCTTGTTTGGCTCAACCATATTATTTGCGCCTCGAGTCAGGCCTCGTTTGACTCACCGATGCCATTTCTGCATCGAGTTAGGCCTCATTTCACTCAACCATATGATTTGCGCATCGAGTCATGCCTGGTTTGACACAACCATATCATTTGCGACTCGAGTCGGGCCTTGTTTGACTCAACCATATCATTTGCGTCTCGAGGAGCACCTCATTTGTCTTAACCAAATCATTTGTGCCTCGAATGTTGCCTCGTTTGACTCAACCATATCATTTGCATCTCGATTCGGCCCTCGTTTGACAAAACCATATCATTTGCGTCTCAATTTAGGCCTCATTTAACTCACCGATACCATTTGAGCCTCGAGTCAGGCCTTATTTGGCTCAATCATATCATTTGTTCCTCAAGTCAGGCCTCGTTTGGCTCAATCATATCACTTGCACCTCGAGTCAGGCCCCGTTTGACTCAACCATATCATTTGTGCCTCGAGTCGGGCCTCGTTTGACTCACCAATACCATTTGTGCCTCGAGTTGGGCCTTGTTTGACTCAACCTTATCATTTGTGCCTCGAGTCAGGCCTTGTTTGACTCAACCATATCATTTGTGCCTGGAATCATACCTCGTTTCACTTCACCATATCATTTGCATCTCGATTCAGGCCTTGTTTGACTCAACCATATCATTTGCGCCTCGAGTCAGGCCTTGTTTGACTCAACCATATCATTTGCGCCTCGAGTTGGTCCTCGTTTGACTCACGGACACCATTTGTGCCTCGAGTTAGGCCTCGTTTAACTCAACCATATCATTTGTGCCTCGATTCAGGCCTAGTTTGACTCAACCATATCATTGGCGCCTCGAGTTGGGCCTATTTTTGACTCAACCATACGATTTGCGCCTCGAGTCGAGGCTCGTTTGACTCAACCATTTCATTTGTCCCTCGAGTCAGGCCTCGTTTGACTCAACCATATCATTTGCACCTTGAGTCGGGCCTCGTTTGACTCACTGATACCATTTGTGCCTCGAGTGGGGCCTCGTTTGACTCAACCATATCATTTGCGCCTTGAGTCAGGAGTTGTTTGACTAAACCATATTATTTGTGGCTCGAGGCGGGCCTCGTTTGACTCAACCATATCATTTGTGCCTCGAGTCGGTCCTCGTTTGACTCAACCATATCATTCGCCCCCCGAGTCAGGCCTCGTTTGACTCAACAATACCATTTGCGTCTTGAGTTGGGCCTCATTTGAATCACCGATACCAGTTGTGCCTCGAGTCTAGACTCGTTTGACTCAACCATATCATTTGTGCCTCTAGCCTGGCCTCGTTTGGCATAATCATATTATTTCTGCCTCGAGTCGAGCCTCGTTTGACTCAACCATATCATTTGCGCCTCGAGTCGGGCCTCGTTTGACTCAAGCATATCATTTGTGCCACGAGTCGGGCCTCGTTTGACTCAACCATATTATTTGCGCCTCGAGTCAGGCCTTGTTTGACTCACCGATGCCATTTCTGCATCGAGTTAGGCCTCATTTCACTCAACCATATGATTTGCGCATCGAGTCAGGCCTTGTTTGGCACAACCATATCATTTGCGCCTCGAGACGGGCCTCGTTTGAGTCATCGATACAATTTATGCCTCAAATTAGGCCTCGTTTGACTCAACCATATCATTTGGGCCTCAAGTTGAGCCTCGTTTGACTCACCGATAACATTCGTGCCTCGAGTTGGGCCTCGTTTGACTCAACCTTATCATTTGTGCCTCGAGTCAGGCCTTGTTTGACTCGACCATATCATTTGTGCCTCGAATCATACCTCGTTTCACTTCACCATATCATTTGCATCTCGATTCAAGCCTTGTTTGACTCAACCATATCATTTGCGCCTCGAGTCAGGCCTTGTTTGACTCAACCATATCATTTGCGCCTCGAGTTGGTCCTCGTTTGACTCACGGATACCATTTGTGCCTCGAGTTAGGCCTCGTTTAACTCAACCATATCATTTGTGCCTCGATTCAGGCCTGGTTTCACTCAACCATATCATTGGCGCCTCGAGTCGGGCCTATTTTTGGCTCAACCATATGATTTGCGCCTCGAGTCGAGGCTCGTTTGACTCAACCATTTCATTTGTCCCTCGAGTCAGGCCTCGTTTGACTCAACCATATCATTTGTACCTTGAGTCGGGCCTCGTTTGACTCACTGATACCATTTGTGCCTTGAGTGGGGCCTCGTTTGACTCAACCATATCATTTGTGCCTTGAGTCAGGACTTGTTTGACTAAACCATATTATTTGTGGCCCGAGGCGGGCCTCGTTTGACTCAACCATATCATTTGTGCCTCGAGTCGGTCCTCGTTTGACTCAACCATATCATTTGCCCCTCGAGTCAGGCCTCGTTTGACTCAACAATAACATTTGCGTCTTGAGTTGGGCCTCGTTTGAATCACCGATACCAGTTGTGCCTCGAGTTTGGACTCGTTTGACTCAACCATATCATTTGTGCCTCTAGCCTGGCCTCGTTTGGCTTAATCATATTATTTCTGCCTCGAGTCGAGCCTCGTTTGACTCAACCATATCATTTGCGCCTCGAGTCGGGCCTCGTTTGACTCAAGCATATCATTTGTGCCACGAGTCGGGCCTTGTTTGACTCAACCATATTATTTGCGCCTCGGATCAGACCTCGTTTGACTCACCGATGCCATTTCTGCATCGAGTTAGGCCTCATTTCACTCAACCATATGATTTGCGCATCGAGTCAGGCCTTGTTTGACACAACCATATCATTTGCGCCTCGATACGGGCCTCGTTTGAGTCATCGATACAATTTGTGCCTCAAGTTAGGCCTCGTTTGACTCAACCATATCATTTGGGCCTCGAGTTGGGCCTCGTTTGACTCACCGATAACATTCGTGCCTCGAGTCATGGCTCGTTTGGCTCAATCATATCATTTGTGCCTCGAGTCAAGCCTCATTTGGCTCAATCATATCATTTGCGCCTCGAGTCGGGCCTCGTTTGGCTCAACCATATCAATTGCGCCTCGAGTCGGCCCTCGTTTGACTAAACCATATCATTTGCGCCTCGAGTTGGGTCTCGTTTGACTCACCGATACCATTTATGCCTCGAGTCAGGCCTCGTTTGGCTCAATCATATCACTTGCGCCTCGAGTCAGGCCTCGTTTGACTCAACCATATCATTTGTGCCTTGATTCAAGCCTCGTTTGACTCACCAATACCATTTGTGCCTCGAGTTAGGCCTCGTTTTACTCAACCATATCATTTGTGCCTCGAGTCAGGCCTCCTTTGGCTCAATCATATCATTTGTGCCTCGAGTCATGCCTCGTTTGACTCAACCATATCATTTGTGTCCCGAGTCGGTCCTCGTTTGACTAAACCATATCATTTGCGCCTCGAGTCGGGCCTCGTTTGACTCACCGATACCATTTGTGCCTCGAGTTGGGCCTCGTTTGACTCAACCATATCATTTGTGCCTCGAGTCATGCCACTTTTGACTTCACCATATCATTTGCATCTCGATTCGGGCCTTGTTTGACTCAACCATATCATTTGCGCCTCGAGTCGGGCCTTGTTTGACTCAATCATATTATTTGCGCCTCGAGTCAGGCCTCATTTGACTCACCGATGCCATTTCTGCATCGAGTTAGGCCTCATTTCACTCAACCATATGATTTGTGCATCGAGTCATGCCTGGTTTGACACAACCATATCATTTGCGACTCGAGTCGGGCCTTGTTTGACTCAACCATATCATTTGCGTCTCGAGGCGCACCTCATTTGTCTGAACCATATCATTTGTGCCTCGAGTGTTGCCTCGTTTGACTCAACCATATCATTTGCATCTCGAGTCAGCCCTCGTTTGACAAAACCATATCATTTGCGTCTCAACTTAGGCCTCATTTGACTCACCGATACCATTTGAGCCTCGAGTCAGGCCTCGTTTGGCTCAATCATATCATTTGTTCCTCAAGTCAGGCCTCGTTTGGCTCAATCATATCACTTGCACCTCAAGTCAGGCCCCGTTTGACTCAACCATATCATTTGTGCCTCGAGTCGGGCCTCGTTTGACTCACCAATACCATTTGTGCCTCAAGTTGGGCCTCGTTTGACTCAACCTTATCATTTGTGCCTCGAGTCAGGCCTTGTTTGACTCGACCATATCATTTGTGCCTCGAATCATACCTCGTTTCACTTCACCATATCATTTGCATCTCGATTCAGGCCTTGTTTGACTCAACCATATCATTTGCGCCTCGAGTCAGGCCTTGTTTGACTCAACCATATCATTTGCGCCTCGAGTTGGTCCTCGTTTGACTCACGGATACCATTTGTGCCTCGAGTTAGGCCTCGTTTAACTCAACCATATCATTTGTGCCTCGATTCAGGCCTGGTTTGACTTAACCATATCATTGGCGCCTCGAATCGGGCCTATTTTTGACTCAACCATATGATTTGCGCCTCGAGTCGAGGCTCGTTTGACTTAACCATTTCATTTGTCCCTCGAGTCAGGCCTCGTTTGACTCAACCATATCATTTGCACCTTGAGTCGGGCCTCGTTTGACTCACTGATACCATTTGTGCCTTGAGTGGGGCCTCGTTTGACTCAACCATATCATTTGTGCCTTGAGTCAGGACTTGTTTGACTAAACCATATTATTTGTCGCCCGGAGCGGGCCTCGTTTGACTCAACTATATCATTTGTGCCTCGAGTCGGTCCTCGTTTGACTCAACCATATCATTTGCCCCTCGAGTCAGGCCTCGTTTGACTCAACAATACCATTTGCGTCTTGAGTTCGGCCTCGTTTGAATCACCGATACCAGTTGTGCCTCGAGTCTGGACTCGTTTGACTCAACCATATCATTTGTGCCTCTAGCCTGGCCTCGTTTGGCTTAATCATATTATTTCTGCCTAGAGTCGAGCCTCGTTTGACTCAACCATATCATTTGCGCCTCGAGTCGGGCCTCGTTTGACTCAAGCATATCATTTGTGCCACGAGTCGGGCCTCGTTTGACTCAACCATATTATTTGCGCCTCGGATCAGGCCTCGTTTGACTCACCGATGCCATTTCTGCATCGAGTTAGGCCTCATTTCACTCAACCATATGATTTGCGCATCGAGTCAGGCCTTGTTTGACACAACCATATCATTTGCGCCTCGAGATGGGCCTCGTTTGAGTCATCGATACAATTTGTGCCTCAAGTTAGGCCTCGTTCGACTCAACCATATCATTTGGGCCTCGAGTTGGGCCTCGTTTGACTCACCAATAACATTCGTGCCTCGAGCCATGGCTCGTTTGGCTCAATCATATCATTTGTACCTCGAGTCAAGCCTCATTTGGCTCAATCATATCATTTGCACCTCGAGTCGGGCCTCGTTTGGCTCAACCATATCAATTGCGCCTTGAGTCGGCCCTCGTTTGACTAAACCATATCATTTGCGCCTCGAGTTGGGCCTCGTTTGACTCACCGATACCATTTATGCCTCGAGTCAGGCCTCGTTTGGCTCAATCATATCACTTGTGCCTCGAGTCAGGCCTCGTTTGACTCAACCATATCATTTGTGCCTCGATTCAAGCCTCGTTTGACTCACCGATACCATTTGTGCCTCGAGTTAGGCCTCATTTTACTTAACCATATCATTTGTGCCTCAAGTCAGGCCTCGTTTGGCTCAATCATATCATTTGTGCCTCGAGTCATGCCTCGTTTGACTCAACCATATCATTTGTGTCCCGAGTTGGTCCTCGTTTGACTAAACCATATCATTTGCGCCTCGAGTCGGGCCTCGTTTGACTCACCGATACCATTTGTGCCTCGAGTTGGGCCTCGTTTGACTCAACCATATCATTTGTGCCTCGAGTCATGCCCCTTTTGACTTCACCATATCATTTGCATCTCGATTCGGGCCTTGTTTGACTCAACCATATCATTTGTGCCTCGAGTCGGGCCTTGTTTGACTCAATCATATTATTTGCGCCTTGAGTCAGGCCTCGTTTGACTCACCGATGCCATTTCTGCATCGAATTAGGCCTCATTTCACTCAACCATATGATTTGCGCATCGAGTCATGCCTGGTTTGACACAACCATATCATTTGCGCCTCAAGTCGGGCCTTGTTTGACTCAACCATATCATTTGCGTCTCGAGGCACACTTCATTTGTCTTAACCATATCATTTGTGCCTCGAGTGTTGCCTCATTTGACTCAATCATATCATTTGCATCTCGAGTCGGCCCTCGTTTGACAAAACCATATCATTTGCGTCTCAACTTAGGCCTCATTTGACTCACCGATACCATTTGAGCCTCGAGTCAGGCCTCGTTTGGCTCAATCATATCATTTGTTCCTCAAGTCAGGCCTCGTTTGGCTCAATCATATCACTTGCACCTCGAGTCAGGCCCCGTTTGACTCAACCATATGATTTGTACCTCGAGTCGGGCCTCGTTTGACTCACCAATACCATTTGTGCCTCGAGTTGGGCCTCATTTGACTCAACCTTATCATTTGTGCCTCGAGTCAGGCCTTGTTTGACTCGACCATATCATTTGTGCCTCGAATCATACCTCGTTTCACTTCACCATATCATTTGCATCTCGATTCAGGTCTTGTTTGACTCAACCATATCATTTGCGCCTCGAGTCAGGCCTTGTTTGACTCAACCATATCATTTGCGCCTCGAGTTGGTCCTCGTTTGACTCACGGATACCATTTGTGCCTCGAGTTAGGCTTCGTTTAACTCAACCATATCATTTGTGCCTCGATTTAGGCCTGGTTTGACTCAACCATATCATTGGCGCCTCGAGTCGGGCCTATTTTTGACTCAACCATATGATTTGCGCCTCGAGTCGAGGCTCGTTTGACTCAACCATTTCATTTGCCCCTCGAGTCAGGCCTCGTTTGACTCAACCATATCATTTGCACCTTGAGTCGGGCCTCGTCTAACTCACTGATACCATTTGTGCCTTGAGTGGGGCCTCGTTTGACTCAACCATATCATTTGTGCCTCGAGTCAGGCCTCGTTTGACTCAACCATATCATTTGCCCCTCGAGTCAGGCCTCATTTGACTCAACAATAGCATTTGCGTATTGAGTTGGGCCTTGTTTGAATCACCGATACCAGTTGTGCCTCGAGTCTGGCCTCGTTTGACTTAACCATATCATTTGTGCCTCTAGCCTAGCCTCGTTTGGCTTAATCATATTATTTCTGCCTCGAGTCGAGCCTCGTTTGACTGAACCATATCATTTGCGCCCCGAGTCGGGCCTCGTTTGACTCAAGCATATCATTTGTGCCACAAGTCGGGCCTCGTTTGACTCAACTATATTATTTGCGCCTCGAGTCAGGCCTCGTTTGACTCACCGATGCCATTTCTGCACGAGTTAGGCCTCATTTCACTCAACCATATGATTTGCACATCGAGTCAGGCCTTGTTTGACTCAACCATATCATTTGCGCCTCGAGACAGGCCTCGTTTGAGTCATCGATACAATTCGTGCCTCAAGTTAGGCGTCATTTGACTCAACCATATCTTTTGGGCCTCGGGTTAGGCCTCGTTTGACTCACCGATAACATTCGTGCCTCGAGTCATGGCTCGTTTGGCTCAATCATATCATTTGTGCCTCGGGTCAAGTCTCATATGTCTCAATCATATCAATTGCGCCTCGAGTCGGGCCTCGTTTGGCTCAACCATATCATTTGCGCCTCGAGTCGGCCCTCGTTTGACTAAACCATATCATTTGCGCCTCGAGTTGGGCCTCGTTTGACTCACCGATACCATTTGTGCCTCTAGTCCGGCCTCGTTTGGCTCAATCGTATCACTTGCGCCTCGAGTCGGGCCTCGTTTGACTCAACCATATCATTTGCGCCTCGAGTCGGGCCTATTTTGACTCAACCATATCATTTGCGTCTCGAGTCGGGCCTCATTTGACTCAACCATATCATTTGTCCCTCGAGTTAGGCCTCGTTTGACTCAACCATATAATTTATAGGCCTCGTTTGACTCACTGATACCATTTGTGCCTCGAGTGGGGCCTCGTTTGACTCAACCATATCATTTGTGCCTTGAGTCAGGCCTTGTTTGACTCAATCATATCATTTGCGGCTCGAGGCGGGCCTCGTTTGTCTCAACCATATAATTTGTGCCTCGAGTTGGGCCTCGTTTGACTCAACCATATCATTTGAGCCTCGAGTCGGGCCTCGTTTGACTCACTGATACCATTTGTGCATCGAGTTTGGCCTCGTTTGACTCAACCATATGATTTGTGCATTGAGTCAGACCTCATTTGACTCAACCATATCATTTGGGCCTCGAGCTATGCCTCGTTTGGCTCAACCATATCATTTCTGCCTCGAGTCATGTCTCGTTTGACTCAACCATATCATTTATGCCTCAAGTGGCCCTCGTTTGACTCATCGATACCATTTGTGCCTCGAGTTAGGCCTCGTTTGACTCAACCATATTATTTGCGCCTTGAGTCGGGGCTTGTTTGACCCAACCATATCATTTGTGCCTCAAGTCGGGACTCGTTTGACTTAACCATATCATTTCTGCCTTGATCATGCCTTGTTTGACACAACCATATCGCTTGCGCCTTGAGTCAGGCCTTGTTTAACTCAACCATATCATTTGCGCCTCGAGTCGAGCCTGTTTTGACTCAAGCATATCATTTGTGCCTCGAGTCGGGCCTCGTTTCACTCAACCATATCATTTGCCCCTCGAGTCGGGCCTCGTTTGACTCAACAATATCATTTGTGTCTTGAGTCAGGCCTCGTTTGAATCACCGATACCAGTTGTGCCTCGAGTCTGGCCTCGTTTGACTCAACCATATCATTTGTGCCTCAAGTCTGGTCTCGTTTGGCTCACCGATACCATTTGTGCATCGAGTTGGGGCTCGTTTGATTCAACCATATGATTTGCGCATCAAGTCAACCCTCGTTAGACTCAATCATATCATTTGTGCCTCAAATTAGGCCTCGTTTGACTCAACCATATCATTTCTGCCTCAAGTCATGCCTCGTTTGACTCAACCATATCATTTGTGCCTCGAGTCGGCCCTCATTTGACTAAACCATATCATTTGTGCCTTGAGTTGGGCCTCGTTTGACTCATCGATACCATTTGTGCCTCGAGTAAGGCCTCGTTTGGCTCAATCATATCACTTGCGCCTCGAGTCAGGCCTCGTTTGACTCGACCATATCATTTGTGCCTCGAGTTAGGCCTCGTTTGGGTCAATCATAACATTTGCTCCTGGAGTCAGGCTTCGTTTGACTCAACCATATCATTTGAGCCTCGTGTCTGGCCTCGTTTGACTTAACCATATCATTTGCGCCTTGAGTAGGGCCTCGTTTGACTCATCGATACCATTTGTGCCTCAAGTTAGGCCCCGTTTGACTCAACCATATCATTTGGGCCTCGAGTCTGGCCTTGTTTGAGTCAGCCATATTTTTTCTACCTTGAGTCATGCCTGGTTTGACACAACCATATCATTTGCGCCTCGAGTCGGGCCTTGTTTGACTCAACCATATCATTTGCGTCTCGAGGCGCACCTTATTTGTCTTAACCATATCATTTGTGCCTCGAGTGTTGCCTCGTTTGACTCAACCATATCATTTGCATCTCGAGTCGGCCCTCGTTTGACAAAACCATATCATTTGCGTCTCAAGTTAGGCCTCATTTGACTCACCGATACCATTTGAGCCTCGAGTCAGGCCTCCTTTGGCTCAATCATATCATTTGTTCCTCAAGTCAGGCCTCGTTTGGCTCAATCATATCACTTGAACCTCGAGTCAGGCCCCGTTTGACTCAACCATATCATTTATGCCTCAAGTCGGGCCTCGTTTGACTCACCAATACCATTTGTGCCTCGAGTTGGGCCTCGTTTGACTCAACCTTATCATTTGTGCCTCGAGTCAGGCCTTGTTTGACTCGACCATATCATTTGTGCCTGGAATCATACCTCGTTTCACTTCACCATATCATTTGCATCTCAATTCAGGCCTTGTTGGACTCAACCATATCATTTGCGCCTCGAGTCAGGCCTTGTTTGACTCAACCATATCATTTGCGCCTCGAGTTGGTACTCGTTTGACTCATGGACACCATTTGTGCCTCGAGTTAGGCCTCGTTTAACTCAACCATATCATTTGTGCCTCGATTCAGGCCTGGTTTGACTCAACCATATCATTGGCGCCTCGAGTGGGGCCTATTTTTGACTCAACCATATGATTTGCGCCTTGAGTCGAGGCTCGTTTGACTCAACCATTTCATTTGTCCCTCGAGTCAGGCCTTGTTTGACTCAACCATATCATTTGCACCTTGAGTCGGGCCTCGTCTGACTCACTGATACCATTTGTGCCTTGAGTGGGGCCTCGTTTGACTCAACCATATCATTTGTGTCTTGAGTCAGGACTTGTTTGACTAAACCATATTATTTGTGGTCCGAGGCGGGCCTCGTTTGACTCAACCATATCATTTGTGCCTCGAGTCGGTTCTCGTTTGACTCAACCATATCATTTGCCCCTCGAGTCAGGCCTCGTTTGACTTAACAATACCATTTGCGTCTTGAGTTAGGCCTTGTTTGAATCACCGATACCAGTTGTGCCTCGAGTCTGGACTCGTTTGACTCAACCCTATCATTGGTGCCTCTAGCCTGGCCTCGTTTGGCTTAATCATATTATTTCTGCCTCGAGTCGTGCCTCGTTTGACTCAACCATATCATTTGTGCCTCGAGTCGGGCCTCGTTTGACTCAAGCATATCATTTGTGCCACGAGTTGGGCCTCGTTTGACTCAACTATATTATTTGCGCCTCGAGTCAGGCCTCGTTTGACTCACCGATGCCATTTTTGCATCGAGTTAGGCCCCATTTCACTCAACCATATGATTTGTGCATCGAGTCAGGCCTTGTTTGACTCAACCATATCATTTGCGCCTCGAGACGAGCCTCGTTTGAGTCATCGATACAATTTGTGCCTCAAGTTAGGCCTCATTTGACTCAACCATATCATTTGGGCCTCGAGTTGGGCCTCGTTTGACTCACCGATAACATTCGTGCCTCGAGTCATGGCTCGTTTGGCTCAATCATATCATTTGTGCCTCAAGTCAAGCCTCATTTGGCTCAACCATATCAATTGCGCCTCGAGTTAGGCCTCGTTTGGCTCAACCATATCATTTGCGCCTCGAGTCGGCCCTCGTTTGACTAAACCATATCATTTGCGCCTCGAGTCGGGCCTCGTTTGACTCACCGATACCATTTGTGCCTTGAGTCAGGCCTCGTTTGGCTCAATCATATCACTTGCGCCTCGAGTCAGGCCTCGTTTGACTCAACCATATCATTTGTGCCTCGAGTCAAGCCTCGTTTGACTCACCGATACCATTTGTGCCTCTAGTTAGGCGTCATTTTACTCAACCATATCATTTGTGCCTCGAGTCAGGCCTCGTTTGGCTCAATCATATCATTTGTGCCTCGAGTCAGGCCTCGTTTGACTCAACCATATCATTTTTGCCTCGAGTTAGGCCTTGTTTGGATCAATCATATCATTTGCGCCTTCAATCTGGCCTCGTTTGACTCAACAATATCATTTTTGCCTCGAGTCATACCTCATTTGACTCAACCATATCATTTGCGCCTCGAGGCGGGCTTTCTTTGACTCAACCAAATCATTTGTGCCTCGAGTCAGGCCTCATTTGACTCAACCATATCATTTGCGCCTCGAGTCGGGCCTTGTTTGACTTAACCATATTATTTGCGCCTCGAGTCAGGCCTCATTTGACTCACCGATGCCATTTCTGCATCGAGTTAGGCCTCATTTCACTCAACCATATGATTTGCGCATCGAGTCAGGCCTTGTTTGACTCAACCATATCACTTGCGCCTCGAGACGGGCCTCATTTGAGTCATCGATACAATTTGTGCCTCAAGTTAGGCCTCGTTTGACTCAACCATATCATTTAGGCCTCGAGTTGGGCCTCGTTTGACTCACTGATAACATTTGTGCCTCGAGTCATGCCTCGTTTGGCTCAATCATATCATTTGTGCCTCGAGTCAAGCCTCGTTTGCCTCAATCATATCATTTGCGCCTCGAGTCGGGCCTCGTTTTGCTCAACCATATCATTTCTGCCTCGAGTTATGCCTCATTTGACTCAACCATATCATTTCCGTATCGTGGCGGAATTCGTTTGACTCAAGTAGGCCTCCTTTGACTCATGGATACCATTTGTGCCTCATGTTAGGCCTCGTTTGACTCATCCAAATCATTTGTGCCTCAAGTCGGCCCTCGTTTGACTCAACCAGATCATTTCTGCCTCAAGTCTAGCCTCGTTTGATTCAACCATATCATTTGCGCCTCGAGTCGGCCCTCGTTTGACTAAACCATATCATTTGCACCTCGAGTTGGGCCTCGTTTGACTCACCGATACCATTTGTGCCTCGAGTCAGGCTTCGTTTGGCTCAATCATATCACTTGTTCCTCGAGTCAGGCCTCGTTTGACTTAACCATATCATTTGTTCCTCGAGTCAAGCCTCGTTTGACTCATCGATACCATTTGTGCCTCGAGTTAGCCTCGTTTTACTCAACCATATCATTTGTGCCTCGAGTCAGGCCTTGTTTGGCTCAATCATATCATTTGTGCCTCGAGTCATGCCTCGTTTGACTCAACCATATCATTTGCGTCTCGAGTCGGTCCTCGTTTGACTAAACCATATCATTTGCGCCTCGAGTCGGGCCTCGTTTGACTCACCGATACCATTTGTGCCTCGAGTTGGGCCTCGTTTGACTCAACCATATCATTTGTGCCTCGAGTCATGCCCCTTTTGACTTCACCATATCATTTGCATCACGATTCAGGCCTTGTTTGACTCAACCATATCATTTGTGCCTCGAGTCGGGCCTTGTTTGACTCAACCATATCATTTGTGGCTTGAGTTATGCCTCGTTTGGCTCAATCATATCATTTGCGTCTCGAGTCGGTCTTCGTTTGACTAAACCATCTCAATTGCGCCTCGAGTCAAGCCTTGTTTGACTCAACCATATCATTTGTGGCTTGAGTTATGCCTCATTTGGCTCAATCATATCATTTGCGTCTCGAGTTAGTCCTCGTTTGACTAAACCATATCATTTGCGCCTCTAGTTGGGCCTCGTTTGACTCACCGATACCATTTGTGCCTCGTGTTGGGCCTCGATTGACTCAACCATATCATTTGTGCTTTGAGTGAGGCCTTGTTTGACTCGACCATATCATTTGTGCCTCGAGTCATGCCTCGTTTGACTTAACCATATCATTTGCATCTCGATTCGGGCCTTGTTTGACTCAACCATATCATTTGCGCCTTGAGTCGGGCCTTGTTTGACTCAACCATATAATTTGCGCCTTGAGTTGGGCCTCATTTGACTCACGGATACCATTTGTGCCTCGAGTTAGGCCTCGTTTAACTCAACCATATCATTTGTGCATCGATTCAGGCCTTGTTTGACTCAACCATATCATTTGCGCCTCGAGTCAGGCCTATTTTGACTCAACCATATCATTTGCGTCTCGCATCGGGTCTCGTTTGACTCAACCATATCATTTATCCCTCAGTTAGGCCTCGTTTGACTCAACCATATAATTTGCAGGCCTCATTTGACTCACTGATACCATTTGTGCCTCGAATGGGGCCTCGTTTGACTCAACCATATCATTTGTGCCTTGAGTCAGGCCTTGTTTGACTCAATCATATCATTTGCGGCTCGAGGCAGGCCTCGTTTGTCTCAACCATATAATTTGTGCCTCGAGTTGGGCCTCGTTTGACTTAACCATATCATTTGAGCCTCGAGTCAGGCCTCGTTTGACTCACTGATACCATTTGTGCATCGAGTTTGGCCTCGTTTGACTCAACCATATGATTTGTGCATCAAGTCAGGCCTCGTTTGACTCAACCATATCATTTGGGCCTCGAGTTATGCCTCATTTGGCTCAACCATATCATTTCTGCCACGAGTCATGTCTCGTTTGACTCAACCATATCATTTATGCCTCAAGTGGGCTCGTTTGACTCATCGATACCATTTGTGCCTCGAGTTAGGCCTCGTTTGACTCAACCATATCATTTGCGCCTTGAGTCGGGGCTTGTTTGACCCAACCATATCATTTGTGCCTCAAGTCGGGACTCGTTTGACTTAACCATATCATTTCTGCCTCGATCATGCCTTGTTTGACACAACCATATCGTTTGAACCTTGAGTCAGGCCTTGTTTAACTCAACCATATCATTTGTGCGTCGAGTCGAGCCTGTTTTGACTCAAGCATATCATTTGTGCCTTGAGTCGGGCCTCGTTTGACTCAACCATATCATTTGCCCCTCGAGTTGGGCCTCGTTTGACTCAACAATATCATTTGTGTCTTGAGTCAGGCCTCGTTTGAATCACCGATACCAGTTGTGCCTCGAGTCTGGCCTCATTTGACTCAACCATATCATTTGTGCCTCAAGTCTGGTCTCGTTTGGCTCACCGATACCATTTGTGCATCGAGTTGGGGCTCATTTGATTCAACCATATGATTTGCACATTGAGTCAACCCTCGTTTGACTCAACCATATCATTTGTGCCTCAAGTTAGGCCTCGTTTGACTCAACCATATCATTTCTGCCTCAAATCATGCCTCGTTTGACTCAACCATATCATTTGTGCCTCGGGTCGGCCCTCGTTTGACTAAACCATATTATTTGCGCCTCGAGTTGGGCCTCGTTTGACTCATCGATACCATTTATGCCTCGAGTAAGGCCTCGTGTGGCCCAATCATATCACTTGCGCCTCGAGTCAGGCCTCGTTTGACTCAACCATATCATTTGTGCCTCGAGTCAAGCCTCGTTTGACTCACCGATACCATTTGTGCCTCGAGTTAGGCCTCATTTCACTTAACCATATCATTTGTGCCTCGAGGCAGGCCTCGTTTGGCTCAATCATATCATTTGTGCCTCGAGTCATGCCTCGTTTGACTCAACCATATCATTTGCGTCTCGAGTCGGTCCTCGTTTGACTAAACCATATCATTTGTGCCTCGAGTCGGGCCTCGTTTAACTCACCGATACCATTTGTGCCTCGAGTTGGGCCTCGTTTGACTCAACCATATCTTTTGTACCTTGAGTCATGCCTCGTTTGACTTCACCATATCATTTGCATCTCGATTCGGGCCTTGTTTGACTCAACCATATGATTTGTGCCTCAAGTCGGGCCTTGTTTGACTCAACCATATCATTTGCGCCTTGAGTTAAGCCTCATTTGACTTACGGATACCATTTGTGCC
The DNA here is from genome assembly GCA_037013595.1 of Dicorynia guianensis. Taxonomy (NCBI): domain Eukaryota; kingdom Viridiplantae; phylum Streptophyta; class Magnoliopsida; order Fabales; family Fabaceae; genus Dicorynia; species Dicorynia guianensis. Next base: position 12,459,696 of record JASUAB010000015.1, read on the forward strand.
TCGTGTTAGGCCTCGTTTAACTCAACCATATCGTTTGTGCCTCAATTCCTGCCTTGTTTGACTCAACCATATCATTTGCGCCTTCTGTCGGGCCTATTTTGACTCAACCATATCATTTGTGCCTCGAGTCGGGCCTCGTTTGACTCAACCATATCATTTGTCCCTCGAGTCAGGCCTCGTTTGACTCAACCATATCATTTGCAGGCCTCGTTTGACTCACTGATACAATTTGTGCCTCGAGTGGGGCCTCGTTTGACACAACCATATCATTTGTGCCTTGAGTCAGGCCTTGTTTGACTCAATCATATCATTTGTGGCTCAAGGTGGGCCTCGTTTGTCTCAACCATATCATTTGTGCCTCAAGTTGGACCTCGTTTGACTCAACCATATCATTTGAGCCTCGAGTCGGGCCTTGTTTGACTCACTGATACCATTTGTGCATCGAGTTTGGCCTCGTTTGACTCAACCATATGATTTGTACATCGAGTCAGGCCTCGTTTGACTCAACCATATCATTTGGGCATCGAGTTATGCCTCGTTTGGCTTAATCATATAATTTGCACCTTGAGTTAGGCCTCGTTTCGCTCATCCATATCATTTCTGCCTCGAGTCATTCCTCATTTGACCCAACCATATCATTTATGCCTCAAGTGGGCCTCGTTTGACTCATCGATACCATTTGTGCCTCGAGTTAGGCCTCGTTTGACTCAACCATATCATTTATGCCTCAAGCCGGGCGTCGTTTCACTCAACCATATCATTTCTGCCTCAAGTCATGCCTCGTTCGACTCAACCATATCATTTGTGCCTTGAGTCAGGGCTTGTTTGACTCAACCATATCATTTGTGCCTCAAGTCGGGACTTGTTTGACTCAACCATATCATTTCTGCCTCGATCATGCCTTGTTTGACACAACCATATCGTTTGCGCCTTGAGTCAGGCGTTGTTTAACTCAACCATATCATTTGCGCCTCGAGTCGAGCCTGTTTTGACTCAAGCATATCATTTGCGCCTCGAGTCGGGCCTCGTTTGACTCAACCATATCATTTGCTCCTCGAGTCAGGCCTCGTTTGACTCAACAATATCATTTGTGTCTTGAGTTGGGCCTCGTTTGAATCACTGATACCAGTTGTGCCTCGAGTCTGGCCTCGTTTGACTCAACCATATCATTTGTGCCTCGAGTCTGGTCTAGATTGGCTCACCGATACCATTTGTGCATCGAGTTGGGGCTCGTTTGATTCAACCATATGATTTGCGCATCGAGTCAAGCCTCGTTTGACTCAACCATATCATTTGTGCCTCGAGTTAGGCCTTGTTTGGCTCAATCATATCATTTGCGCCTTGAATCTGGCCTCGTTTGACTCAACAATATCATTTTTGCCTCGAGTCATACCTCATTTGACTCAACCATATCATTTGCGCCTCGAGGCGGGCTTCGTTTGACTCAACCAAATCATTTGTGCCTCGAGTCAGGCCTCGTTTCACTCAACCATATCATTTGTGCCTTGAGTCGGGCCTCATTTGACTCATCATACCATTTGTGCCTCAAGTTAGACCTCGTTTGACTCAACCATATCATCTCTGCCTTGAGTCATGTCTTCTTTGACTCAACCATATCATTTGTGCCTCGTGTTGGGTCTCGTTTGACACAACCATATGATTTATGCCTTGAGTTTGGCCTCGTTTGACTCAATCATGTCATTTCTGCCTCAAGTCAAGCCTCGTTTGGCTCAACCATATCATTTACGCTTCGAGTCTGGCCTCATTTGACTTAACCAAATCATTTACGGCCCGAGTCGGGCCTTGTTTGACTCCCCGATACCATGTGTGCCTCAAGTTCGAACTCGTTTAACTCAACCATATCATTTGTGCCTTGAATCGAGGCTCATTTGACTCACCGATACCATGTGTGCCTTGAGTTGGGCCACGTTTGGCTCAACCATCTCATTTGTGCCTCGAGTTAGGCCTTGTTTCACTCAACCATATAATTTGTGCCTCGAGTCGGGCCACATTTGACTCACTGATACCATTTGTGCCTCGAGTTGGGCATCGTTTGACTCAACCATATCATTTGTGCCTCGAGTAAGGCCTCGTTTGACTCAACCATATCATTTGTGCCTCGAGTCGGGCTTCGTTTGACTCATCCATATCATTTGTGCCTCGAGTCGGGCCTCATTTGACTCACCGATACCATTTGTGCCTCGAGTTAGGACTCGTTTAACTCAATCATATCGTTTGTGCCTCAACTCAGGCCTCGTTTAACTTAACCATATCATTTGTGCCTCGAGTCAGGCATCATTTAGCTTAATCATATCATTTGCGCCTCGAGTCGGGCCACGTTTGACTCAACCATATCATTTCTGCCTCAAGTCGAGCCTCGTTTGACTCACTGATGCCATTTGTGGCTCGAGTTAGTCCTCGTTAGACTCAACCATATCATTTGTGCCTCGAGTCAAGCCTCGTTTGGCTCAACCATATCATTTACGCTTCGAGTCTGGCCTCATTTGACTTAATAAAATCATTTGCGGCCCGAGTCGGGCCTTATTTGACTCCCCGATACCATGTGTGCCTCGAGTTCGGACTCGTTTAACTCAACCATATCATTTGTGCCTTGAATCGAGGCTCATTTGACTCACCGATACCATGTGTGCCTCGAGTTGGGCCACATTTGGCTCAACCATCTCATTTGTGCCTCGAGCCAGGCCTCGTTTCACTCAACCATATAATTTATGCCTCGAGTCGGGCCACATTTGACTCACTGATACCATTTGTGCCTCGAGTTGGGCATCATTGGACTCAACCATATCATTTCTGCCTCGAGTAAGGCCTCGTTTGACTCATCGATACCACTCGTGCCTCGAGTCTGGCCTCGTTTGACTCAACCATACCATTTACGCCTCGAGTCGGGCTTTGTTTGACTCAACCATATCATTTGCGCCTCGAGTCGGGCCTCGTTTGACTCAACCATATCACTTGTGCCTCGAGTCGGGCCTCGTTTGACTCAACCATATCATTTGCGCCTCGAGTTAAGCCTCGTTTGACTCAGTGATACCACTCGTGCCTTGAGTTGGGCCCCGTTTGACACAACCATATCATTTGCGCCTTGAGCCGGCCCTTATTTGACTCACTGATACTATTTGTGCCTCTTGTAGGGGCTCATTTGACTCAACCATTTCATTTGTGCCTCGAGTCAAACCTCGTGTGACTCAAGCATATCATTTGCACCCTTAGTCGGGCCTCATTTGACTCCCCGATACCATTTGTGCCTCGAGTTAGGCCTCGTTTGACTCAACCATATCATTTACGCATCGAGTCAGGCCTCATTTTACTCACCGATACCATTTGTGCCTCGAGTTTGGCATCGTTTGACTCAACCATATCATTTGTGCCTTGAGTCAGGCCTCGTTTGGCTCAATCATATCATTAGTGCCTCGAGTTGGGCCTCGTTTGGCTCAATCATATTATTTGTGCCTCGAGTCATGCCTCATTTGACTCAACCATATCATTTGCGCCTCAAGTCGGGCCTTGTTTGACTCAACCATATCATTTGCGCCTCGAGTCGGGCCTCATTTGACTCACCGATACCATTTGTGCATCAAGTTGGGCCTCATTTGGCTAAACCATATCATTCGCTCCTTGAGTCGGGCCTCGTTTGACTCAACCATATCATTTGCGCCTCGAGTCGGGCCTCATTTGACTCACCGATACAATTTGCGCCTCGAGTTGGGCATCGTTTGACTCAACCATATCATTTGTGCCTCGAGTTGGGCCACGTTTGGCTCAACCATCTCATTTGTGCCTCCAGTCAGGCCTCATTTCACTCAACCATATAATTTGTGCCTCGAGTTGGGCCACATTTGACTCACTGATACAATTTGTGCCTCGAGTTGGGCGTCATTTGACTCAACCATATCATTTGTGCCTCGAGTCAGGCCTTGTTTGACTCAACCATATCATTTGCGCTTCGAGTCGGGCTTCGTTTGACTTAACCATACTGTTTGCGCCTAGAGTCAGGCTTCATTTGACTCAACCATATCATTTGCGCCTCGAGTCGGGCATCGTTTGACTCAACCATATCACTTGTGCCTCGAGTCAGGCCTCGTTTGGCTCAACCATATCATTTGCGCCTCGAGTTAGGCCTCGTTTGACTCAGCGATACCTTTTGTGCCTTGAGTTGGGCCTCATTTGACTCAGCCATATCATTTGTGCCTCGAGTCAAGCCCCGTTTGACACAATCATATCATTCGTGCCTCGAGTCGGGCCTTGTTTGACACAACCATATCATTTGCGCCTTGAGTCGGGCCTCGTTTGACTCACTGATACTATTTGTGCCTCTCATAGGGGCTCGTTTGACTCAACCATTTCATTTGTGCCTTGAGTCAAACCTCGTTTGACTTAACCATATTATTTGCACCCTTAGTCGGGCCTCGTTTGACTCCCCGATACCATTTGTACCTCGAGTTAGGCCTAATTTGACTCAACCATATCATTTATGCCTCGAGTCAGGCCTCATTTGACTCACCGATACCATTTGTGCCTCGAGTTTGGCGTCGTTTGACTCAACCATATCATTTGTGCCTTGAGTCAGGCCTCGTTTTGCTCAATCATATCATTAGTGCCTCAAGTAAGGCCTCGTTTGACTCAATCATATCATTTGTGCCTCGAGTCATGCCTCGTTTGACTCAACCATATCATTTGCACCTCGACTTGAGCCTCGTTTGACTTAACCATATCATTTGCACCTTGAGACGGGCCTCATTTGACTAACCGATACAATTTGCGCCCTGAGTTAGGCCTCGTTTGACTCAACCATATCATTTGCGCCTCAAAGTGGGCCTAGTTTGATTCATCCATATTATTTGCGGCACGAGTCGGGCCTTGATTGACTCACCAATACCATTTGTGCCTCGAGGTAGGCCTCGTTTGACTCAACCATATCATTTATGCCTCGAGTCAGGCCTCGTTTGACTCAACCATATCACTTGCGCCTCGAGTCGGGCCTCGTTTGACTAACCATATCATTTGTGCCTCGAGTCAGACCTCGTTGGACTCACCGATACCATTTGTGCCTCGAGTTGGTCCTCGTTTGAAACAACAAATCATTTGCGCCTCGAGTCGGGCCTCGTTTGACTCCACCATATCATTTGTGCCTCGAGTCGGGCCTCGCTTTACTCAACCATATCATTTGTGCTTTGAGTCCGGCCTCATTTGACTCACCGATACTATTTGTGCCTCTTGTTGGGGCCCGTTTAACTCAACCGTTTCATTTGTACCTCGAGTCAGGCCTCGTTTGACTCAACCATATCATTTGTGCTTCGAGTCGGGCCTCGTTTGACTCCCCGATACCATTTGTTCCTCGAGTTGGGACTCGTTTAACTCAACCATATCATTTGCGCCGTGAATCAGGCCTCATTTGACTCACCGATACCATTTGTGCCTCGAGTTCGGCCTCGTTTAACTCAACCATCTCATTTGTGCCTCGAGTCGAGCCTCGTTTGACTTAACCATATAATTTGCACCTCGAGTCAGGCCTCGTTTCACTCAACCATATAATTTGCACCTCGATTCGGGCCTCATTTGACTCACTGATACCACTTGTGCCTTGAGTTGGGCGTCGTTTGACTCAACCATATCATTTACACCTCGAGTCAGGCCTCCTTTGACTCACCGATACCATTCGTGCCTCGTGTTTGGCGTTGTTTGACTCAACCATATCATTTGTGCCTCAGGTCAGATCTCGTTTGGCTCAATCATATCATTAGTGCCTCAAGTCGGGCCTCGTTTGACTCAATCATATCATTTGTGCCTCGAGTCATGCCTCGTTGGACTCAACCATATCATTTGCGCCTCGAGTCGGGCCTCATTTGACTTAACCATATCATTTGCGCCTCGAGTCGGGCCTCATTTGACTCACCGATACAATTTGCGCCTCGAGTTAGGCCTCGTTTGACTCAACCATATCATTTGTGCCTTGAGTCATGCCTCGTTTGACTCAACCATATCGTTTGCGCCTCAAAGTGGGCCTAGTTTGATTCATCCATATTATTTGCGCCACGAGTCAGGCCTTGATTGACTCACCAATACCATTTGTGCTTCGAGGTGGGCCTAGTTTGACTCAACCATATCATTTGTGCCTCGTGTGAGGCCTCGTTTGACTCAACCATATCACTTGCACATCGAGTCGGGCCTCGCTTGACTTAACCATATCATTTGTGCCTCGAGTCAGGCCTCGTTGGACTCACCGATACCATTTGCACTTCGAGTTAGTCCTCGTTTGACACAACATATCATTTGCGCCTCGAGTTGGGCCTCGTTTGACTCCACCACATCATTTGCGCCTCGAGTCGGGCCTCGCTTTACTCAACCATATCATTTGTGCTTTGAGTCCGGCCTCATTTGACTCACTGATACTATTTGTGCCTCTTGTTGGGGCCCGTTTGGCTCAACCGTTTCATTTGTGCCTCGAGTCAGGCCTCGTTTGACTCAACCATATCATTTGTGCTCTGAGTCGGGCCTCGTTTGACTCCCCGATACCATTTGTGCCTCGAGTTGGGACTCGTTTAACTCAACCATATCATTTGCGCTGTGAATCGGGCCTCATTTGACTCACCGATACCATTTGTGCCTCGAGTTAGGCCTCGTTTAACTCAACCATCTCATTTGTGCCTTGAGTCAGGCCTCGTTTGACTCAACCATATAATTTGCACCTCGAGTCAGGCCTCGTTTCACTCAACCATATAATTTGCGCCTCGAGTCGGGCCTCATTTGACTCACCGATACCACTTGTGCCTTGAGATGGGCGTCGTTTGACTCAATCATATCAATTATGCCTCGAAGCAGGGCTCGTTTAACTCAACCATATCATTTACGCCTCAAGTCGGGCCTCATTTGACTCAACCATATCAGTTGCGCCTAGGCCTCGTTTGACTCATCGATACCATTTGTACCTCGAGTCTAGCCTCGTTTGACTCAACGATATCATTTGTGCCTCGAGTCCGGCCTCGTTTGTCTCAATCATATCATTTGCAGCTCGAGTCGGGCCTCGTTTGACACAACCATATGATTTGCACCTTGAGTCAGGCCTCATTTGGCTCACCGATACCATTTGTGCCTCGAGTTGGGCCTCGTTTGACTCAACCATATCATTTCTGCCTCAAGCCTGGCCTCGTTTGACTTAACCATATCATTTGGGCCTCGAGTCGGACTTTGCTTGACTCACCAATACCATTTGTACCTCAAGGTGGGCCACGTTTGACTCGACCATATCATTTGTGCCTCGAGTCTGGCCTCGTTTGACTCAACCATATCACTTGCGCCTCGAGTCGGGCCTTGTTTGACTCAACCATATCATTTGTGCCTCGAGTTAGGCCTTGTTTGACTCATCGATACCATTTGTGCCTCGAGTTGGGCCTCATTTGACTCAACCATATCATTTGTGCCTTGAGTCAGGCCTCGTTTGACTTAACCATATCATTTGCGCCTCGAGTCGGGACTTGTTTGACCCAACCATGTCATTTGCGCATCGATTTGGGCCTTGTCTGACCCATCGATACCATTTGTGCCTCGAGTTGGGCCTTGTTTGACTCAGCCATATTAATTGTGCCTCAAGTCAGGCCCCATTTGACTCAACCATATCATTCGCGCCTTGAGTCGGGCCTCGTTTGACTCAACCATATCATTTGTGCCTTAAGTCGGGCCTCGTTTGACTCAACCATATCATTTTCGCGTCGAGTTAGGCCTTGTTTGACTCAGCGATGCCATTTGTGCCTCGAGTTGGGCCTCGTTTGACTCAACCATATCATTTGTGCCTTAAGTCAGGCCCCGTTTGACTCAACCATATCATTTGCGCCTCGAGTCGGGCCTCGTATGACTCAACCATATCATTTGTGCCTCGAGTCGGGCATCGTTTGCCTCAACCATATCATTTGCGCCTCGAGTCGAGCCTCGTTTGACTTAATCATATCATTTACGCCTCATTCTTATCATTTACGCCTTGAGTCAGGCCTCGTTTGACTCAACCATATCATTTGCGCCTTCAGTCAAGCCTCATTTGACTCGCCGATACCATTTGTGCCTCGAGTTAGGCATCGTTTGACTCTACCATATTGTTTGTGCCTCGAGTCTGGCCTCGTTTGACTCAACCACATCATTTATGCCTCGAGTCGAGCTTCGTTTGACTCAACCATATCAATTGTGTCTCCAGTTGGGCCTCATTTTACTCACTGATACTATTTGTGCCTCTTGTTGGGGTTTATTTGACTCAACCATATCATTTGTGCCTCGAGCCAGGCCCCATTTGACTCAACCATATCTTTTGCGCCCTGAGTCGGGTCTCGTTGGACTCACCGATACCATTTGTTGCTCGAGTTGGGCATCGTTTGACTCAACCATATCATTTGTGCCTCGAGTCTAGCGTCATTTGACTCAAGCACATCATTTACGCCTCGAGTCAAGCTTCATTTGACTCCCCGATACCATTTCTGCCTCGAGTCGGGCCTCGTTTGACTCAACCATATCATTTGCGCCTCGAGTCGGGCCTCGATTGACTCAACCATATCATCTGTGCCTCGAGTCAGGCCTCGTTTGACTCACCGATACTATTTGTGCCTCGAGTTGGGCCTCGTTTGACTCAACCATATCATTTGTGCCTCAAGTTAGGCCCCGTTTGACTCAACCATATCATTCACGCCTCGAGTTGGGCCTCGTTTGACTTAACCATATCATTTGCGCCTCGAGTCGGGCCTCGTTTGACCCAACCATGTCATTTGCTCCTCAATTTGGGCCTCGTTTTACTCATCGATACCATTTATGCCCCGAGTTGGGCCTCGTTTGACTCAACCATATCAATTGTGCCTCAAGTCAGGCCCTGTTTGACTCAACCATATCATTTGTACCTCGAGTCGGGGCTCGTTTGACTCAACCATATCATTTGTGCCTTGAGTAGGGCCTCGTTTGACTCAACCATATCATTTGCGTGTCGAGTTAGGCCTCGTTTGACTTAGCAATGCCATTTGTGTCTCGAGTTGGGCCTCGTTTGACTCAACCATATCATTTGTACCCTAAGTCAGGCCCCGTTAAACTCAACCACATCATTTGCGCCTCGAGTTAGGCCTCGTTTGGCTCAACTATATCATTCGCGCCTCGAGTCGGGCCTCGTTTGACTCAATCATATCATTTACGCCTTGAGTCGGGCCTCATTTGGCTCGACCATATCATTTGCGCCTCGAGTTGGGCGTTGTTTGACACAGCGATACCATTTGTGCCTCGAGTTGGGCCTCGTTTGACTCAACCATATCATTTGTGCCCCAAGTTAGGCCCTGTTTCACTCAACCATATCATTTGCACATCGAGTCGGGCCTCGTTTGACTCAACCATATCATTTGCGCCTCGAGTCTGGCCTCGTTTAACACAACGATATCTTTTGCGCCTCGAGTCGGGCTTCGTTTGACTCAACCATATCATTTGCGCCTCGAGTCGGGCTTTGTTTGACTCAAGCATATCATTTGCACCTCAAGTCGGGCTTCGTTTGACTCAACCATATCATTTGCGCCTCGAGTCGGGCCTCGATTGACTCAACGATACTATTTGTGCCTCTTGTTTGGGCTCGTTTGACTCAACCATTTCATTTGTGCCTCGAGTCAGGCCTTGTTTGACTCAACCATATAATTTGCGCCCTGAGTTGAGCCTCGTTTGACTCCCTGATACCATTTGTGCTTCGAGTCGGGCTCGTTTGACTCAACCATATCATTTGTGCCTCGAGTCGGGCCTCGATTGACTCAACCATATCATTTGTGCCTCGAGTCAGGCCTCGTTTGACTCACCGATACCATTTGTGCCTCGAGTTGTGCCTCGTTTGACTCAATCATATCATTTGTGCATCAAGTCAGGCCCCGTTTGACTTAACCATATCATTCACGCCTTGAGTCGGGCCTCGTTTGACTCAACCATATCATTCGCGTCTCCAGTCGGGCCTCATTTTACTCACTAATACTATTTGTGCCTCTTGTTGGGGCTTGTTTGACTCAACCATATCGTTTGTGCCTCGAGTCAGGCCTCGTTTGACTCAACCATATCTTTTGCACCCCGAGTCGGGCCTCGTTTGACTCACCGATACCATTTGTGCCTCGAGTTGGGACTCGTTTCACTCAACCATATCATTTGCGCCTTGAATTGGGCCTCATTTGACTCACCGATATCATTTGTTCCTCGACTTGGGCCTCGTTTGGCTCAACCATCTCATTTGTGCCTCGAGTCCAGCCTTGTTTGACTCAACCATATAATTTGTGCCTCAAGTCAGGCCTCATTGCACTTAACCATATAATTTGCACCTCGAGTCGGGCCTCATTTGACTCACTTTGATACCATTTGTGCCTCGAGTTGGGCCTCGTTTAACTCAATCATATCATTTGTGCCTCAAGCCCGTCCTCATTTGACTTAACCATATCATTTGCACCTTGAGTCGGACCTCGCTTGACTCACCAACACCATTTGTACCTCAAGGTGGGCCTGGTTTGACTCAACCATATCATTTGTGCCTCGAGTCAGGCCTTTTTTGACTCACCGATACCATTTGTGCCTCGAGTTGGGCCTCGTTTGACTCAACCATATCATTTGTGCCTCAAGTCAGGCCTCGTTTGACTCAACCATATCATTTGTGCCTCGAGTCGGGCCTCGTTTGACTCTACCACATCATTTATGCCTCGAGTCGAGCTTCGTTTGACTCAAGCATATCATTTGCGTCTCCAGTCGGGCCTCATTTTACTCACTGATACTATTTGTGTCTCTTGTTGGGGCTTCTTTAAATCAACCATATCATTTGTGCCTCCTGCCATGCCTCATTTGACTCAACCATATCTTTTGCGCCCTGACTCGAGGCCTCGTTTGACTCACCGATACCATTTGTGCCTCGAGCCAGGCCTCGTTTGACTCCCCGATACCATTTGTGCGTTGAGCCAAGCCTCGTTTGACTCACCGATACCATTTGTGCGTCGAGTTGGGCATCGTTTGACTTAACCATATCATTTGTGCCTCGAGTCTGGTCTTGTTTGACTGAACCACATCATTTACGCCTCGAGTCAAGCTTCGTTGGACTCCCCGATACCATTTGTGCCTCGAGTCGGCCCTCGTTTGACTCAACCATATCATTTATGCCTCGGGTCGAGCCTCGATTGACTCAACCATATCATTTGTGCCTCGAGTCAGGCCTCGTTTGACTGACCAATACCATTTGTGCCTCGAGTTGGGCCTCGTTTGACTCAACCATATCATTTGAGCCTCAAGTCAGGCCCCGTTTAACTCAACCATATCATTCATGCCTCGAGTTGGGTCTCGTTTGACTCAACCTAATCATTTGTGTCTCGAGTCATGCCTCGTTTGACTTAACCATATCATTTGCGCCTCAAGTCGGGCCTCGTTTGACCCAACCATGTCATTTGCGCATCGATTTGGGCCTCGTCTGACTCATCGATACCATTTGTTCCTCAAGTTGGGCCTCGTTTGACTCAACCATATCAATTGTGCCTCAAGTCAGGCCCTGTTTGACTCAACCATATCATTTGCGCCTCGAGTCGGGCTTGGTTTGACTCAACCATATCATTTGTGCCTTGAGTCGGGCCTCGTTTGACTCAACCATATCATTTGTGTGTCGAGTTAGGCGTCGTTTGACTCAGCGATACCCTTTGTGCCTCGAGTTGGGCCTCATTTGACTCAACCATATCATTTGTGCCTCAAGTCAGGCCCTATTTGACTCAACCATATCATTTGCGCCTCGAGTCGGGCCTCGTTTAACTTAACCATATCATTTGTGCCTCGACTCGGGCCTCGTTTAACTCAACCATATCATTTGCACCTCGAGTCGAGCCTCGTTTGACTCAATCATATCATTTACGCCTCAATCTTATCATTTATGCCTTGAGTCGGGCCCCGTTTGACTCGACCATATCATTTGCGCGTCGATTCGGGCATCGTTTGACTCAGCGATTCCATTTGTGCCTCGAGTTGGGACTCGTTTAACTCAACCATATCATTTGTGCCTCAAGTCAGGCCTTATTTCACTCAACCATATCATTCGCGCCTCGAGTCGGGCCTCGTATGACTCAACCATATCATTTGTGCCTCAAGTCTGGCCTCGTTTGACTTAACCATATCATTTGTGCCTCGAGTCGGGCTTCGTTTGACTCAACCATATCGTTTGCGCCCCGATTCGGGCCTCGTTTGACTCAACCATATCATTTGCGCCTCAAGTCGGGCCTCGTTTGACTCAACCATATCATTTGCACCTTGAGTCGGGCCTCGATTGACTCAACCATATCATTTGTGCCTTGAGCCAGGCCTTATTTGACTCACCGATACTATTTGTGCCTCTTGTTGGGGCTCGTTTAACTCAACCATTTCATTTGTGCCTCGAGTCAGGCCTTGTTTGACTAAACCATATAATTTGCTCCCTGAGTCGGGCCTCGTTTGACTCCCCGATACCATTTATGCCTCGAGTCGGCCCTCGATTGACTCAACCATATCATTTGTGCCTTGAGTCAGGCCTCGTTTGACTCACCGATACCATTTGTGCCTCGAGTTGGCCCTCGTTTTACTCAACCATATCATTTGTGCCTCGAGTCAGGCCTCGTTTGACTCAACCATATCATTTACACCTCGAGTCAGGCCTCATTTGACTCAACCATATCATTTGCGCCTTGAGTCAGGCCTCGTTTGATGCACCGATACCATTTGTGCCTCGAATCTGGCCTCGTTTGACTCAACCATATTATTTGTGCCTCGAGTCAGTCCTCGTTTGGCTCACTCATTTTATTTGTGCCTTGAGTCAGGCCTCGTTTGACTTAATCATATCATTTGTGCCACGAGTCATACCTCGTTTGACTCAACCATTTCATTTGCGCCTCGAGGCGGGCCTCATTTGACTCACCGATACCGTTTGTGCCTCGAGTTAGGCCTCATTTGATTCAACCATATCAGTTACGCCTCGAGCCCAGCCTCATTTCACTTAACCATATCGTTTGCGCCTTTAGTCGGACTTCACTTGACTCACCAATACCATTTGTGCCTCGAGGTGGGCGTTGTTTGACTCAACCATATCATTTGTGCCTCGAGTTAGGCCTCGTGTAACTCAACCATATCACTTGCGCCTCGAGTCGGGCCTTGTTTGACACAACCATATCATTTGTGCCTCAAGTCAAGCCTCGTTTGACTTACCGATACCATTTGTGCCTCGAGATGGTCCTCGTTTGACTCAACCCTATCATTTGTGCCTCAAGTCAGGCCTCGTTTGACTCAACCATATCATTTGCAACTCGAGTTGGACATCGTTTGAGTCAACCATATTATTTGCGCCTTTGAGTCGGGCTTCGTTCGACCCAACCATGTCATTTATGCCTTTAGTCGGGCCTCATTTGACTCCCCAATACCATTTGTGCCTCGAGGTGGGCCTCGTTTGACTCAACCATATTATTTGTGCCTCGAGTCGGGCCTTGTTTGACTTAACCATATCATTTGTGCCTCAAGTCAGGCCTCGTTTGACTTACCGATATCATTTGTGCCTCGAGTTGGGCCTCGTTTAACTCAACCATATCGTTTGTGCCTCGAGTCAGGCCTCCTTTGACTCAATCATATCATTTGTGCCTCGAGTCATGCCTCGTTTGACTCAACCATATCATTTGCTCTTCGAGTCGGGCCTTGTTTGACTTAACCATATCATTTATGTCTTTAGTCGGGCCTCATTTGACTCCCCGATACCGTTTGTGCCTCGTGGTGGCCTTATTTGACTCAACCATATCATTTGTGCCTCGAGTCTGGCCTCGTTTTACTCAACCATATCACTTGCACCTCGAGTTGCGCCTCGTTTGACCCACCGATACCATTTGTGCCTCGTGTTGGGCCTCGTTTGACTCAACCACATCATTTATGCCTCGAGTCTAGCCTCATTTGACTCAACCATACCATTTGCGCCTCGAGTCGGGCTTCGTATGACTCAACCATATCATTTGCACTTCGAGTCAGGCCTCGTTTAACTCAACCATATCATTTGCGCTTCGAGTCGGGCCTCGGTTGACTAAACCATATCATTTGCGCTGTGAGTCGGGCCTTATTTGACTCACCGATACTATTTGTGCCTCTTGTTGGGGCTCGTTTGACACAACCATTTCATTTGTGCCTCGATCCAAGCCTCATTTGGCTCAACCATATCATTTGCGCCAAGAGTCGGGCCTCGTTTGACTCCCCGATACCATTTGTGCCTCGAGGTGGGACTCGTTTAACTCAACCATATCATTTGTGCCTTGGATCCAGTCTCATTTGACTCACCGATACCATTTATGCCTCGAGTTGGGCCTCGTTTAACTCAACCATATCATTTGTGCCTCGAGTCAGGCCTCGTTTGGCTCATTCATAAAATTTGTGCCTCGAGTCGGGCCTCGTTTGACTCAATCGTATCATTTGTGCCTCGAGTCATGCCTTGTTTGACTCAACCATATCATTTGCGCCTCGAGTTGGGCCTCATTTGACTCAACCATATCTTTTGCGCCTTGAGTCAGGCCTCATTTGACTCACAGATACCATTTGTTCCTCGAGTTAAGCCTCGTTTGGCTCAACCATATCATTTGTGCCTTGAGCCCAGCCTCGTTTGACTTAACCATATCATTTGTGCCTCGAGTCGGACCTTGTTTGACTCACTAATACTATTTGTGCCTCGAGTTGGGCCTCGTTTGACACAACCATATCATTTGCGCCTTGCGTCGGGCCTCGTTGGACTCTACCATATCATTTGCGCTTCGAGTCGGGTCTCACTTGACTCAACCATATCATTTGCGCTTTGAGTCCGGCCTCATTTAACTCACTGATACTATTTGGGCCTCTTGTTGGGGCCCGTTTGACTCAATCATTTCATTTTTGCCTCAAGACAGGCCTCGTTTGACTCAACCATATCATTTGCACCTTGAAGCAGGCCTCATTTGACTCACCGATGCCGTTTGTGCCTTGAGTTGGGCCTCGTTTGGCACAACCATCTCATTTGTTCTTGAGTCAGGCCTCGTTTGGCTCAACCATATAATTTGTGCCTCGAGTCAGGCCTCGTTTGACTTAACCATATAATTTGCGCCTCGAGTCAGACCTTGTTTCACTCATCGATACCATTTGTGCCTCGAGTTAGGCGTCGTTTGACTCAACCATATCATTTGTACCTCGAGTTAGGCCTCGTTTGACTCAACCATATCATTTACGCCTCGAGTTTGGCCTTGTTTGACTCAACCATATCATTTGCCCCTCAAGTTGGGCTTCATTTGACTCAACCATATCATTTGTGCCTTGAGTCTGGCCTCGTTTGACTCAACCATATCATTTGTGCCTCGAGTCGGGCTTCGTTTGACTAAACCATATCATTTGTGCCTCGAGTCGGGCCTCGTTTGAGTCAACCATATTATTTGTGCCTCGAATCGAGCCTCGTTTGACTCAATCATATCATTTACGCCTCAATCTTATCATTTACGCCTTGAGTCAGGCCTCGTTTGACTCAACCATATCATTTGTGCCACGTGTCAGGCCTCATTTGACTCACCGATATTATTTTTGCCTCTTGTTAGGGCTCGTTTGACTCAACCATATCATTTCCTCCTCGAGTCATGCCTTGTTTATCTTAACCATAACATTTGCGCCTCGAGTCAAGCCTTGTTTGACTCAACCATGTCATTTGCGCCTTGAGTCAGGCCTCGTTTGACTCAGCCATGTCATTTGTGCCTCGATTCGGGCCTCGTTTGACTCATCGATACCATTTGTGCCTCGAGTTGGGCCTTCTTTGACTCAACCATCTCATTTGTGCCTCGAACAGGCCTCGCTTGACTCAACCATATAATTTGTGCCTCAAGTGAGGCCTCGTTTGACTCAACCATATCAATTGTTCCTCGAGTCAGTTCTCGTTTGACTCACCGATACCATTTGTACCTCAAGTTCGGACTCATTTAACTCAACCATATCCTTTGTGCCTCAAGCCAGGCCTCGTTTAACTCAACCATATCATTTGTGCCTCGAGTCAGGTCTCGTTTGACTCAATCATATCATTTGTGCCTCGAGTCGGGCATCGTTTGACTCACCGATACCATTTGTGTCTCGAGATGGGCCTCGTTCGACTCAACCATTTCATTTGTGCCTCGAGCCAGGCCTCGTTTGACTCAGCCATATCATTTGCGCCTCGAGTTGGGCCTCGTTTGACTCAACCATACCATTTCTTCCTCGAGTCATGCCTCGTTTAATGCAACCATATCATTTGTGCCTTGAGTCGAGCCTCCTTTGACTCAACCATGTCATTTGTTCCTCGAGTCAGGCCTCGTTTGACTAAACCATATCATTTGCGCCTCAAGTTGGGCCTCGTTTGACTCAACCATACCATTTCTTCCTCGAGTCATGCCTTATTTAACTGAACCATATCATTTGCGCCTTGAGTCAGGCCTCGTTTGACTCAACCATGTCATTTGTGCCTCGAGTTCGGCCTCGTTTGACTCAACCATATCATTCGTGCCTCGAGTCGGGCCTTGTTTGGCTCAATCATATCATTTGCGCCTCGAGTCAGGTCTGGTTTGTGTCAACCATATCATTTGTGCCACGAGTCAGTCCTCATTTGACTCACCGATACCATTTGTGCCTCGAGATGGGACTCGTTTAACTCAACCATATCATTTGTGCCTCGAGTCAGGCCTCCTTTGACTCAATCATATCATTTGCACCTCGAGTCGGGCCTCGTTTGACTCAATCAAATCATTTATGCCTCGAGTCATGCCTTGTTTGACTTAACCATATCATTTGCACCTCGAGTCAGGCCTCATTTGACTCAACCATATCATTTGCGCCTTGAGTCGGGCCTCATTTGACTCGCCGATACCATTTGTGTTCCGAGGTGGGCCTCGTTTGACTCAACCATATCATTTGTGCCTCGAGTTAGGCCTCGTTTGACTCAACCATATCACTTGTGCCTCGAGTTGGGCCTTGTTTGACTCTACCATATCATTTGTGCATTGAGCCAGGCCTCGTTTGACTCACCGATACCATTTGTGCCTCGAGTTGGGCATCGTTTGACTCAACCATATCATTTGTACCTCGAGTCTGGCCTCGTTTGACTCAACCATATCATTTATGCCTCGAGGCGGGCTTCGTTTGATTCAAACATATCATTTGCGCCTTGAGTCGGATCTCATTTGACTCAACCATATCATTTGTGCCTGGAGTCGGGCCTCATTTGACTCTACCATATCATTTGCGCCTCGAGTCGGGGCTCGTTTGACTCAGGGATACCATTTGTGCCTCGAGTTACACCTCGTTTAACTCAACCATATCAATTGTGCCTCAAGTCTGGCCCCGTTTGACTCAACCATATCATTTGCGCCTCGAGTCGGTCCTCGTTTAACTCAATCATATCATTTGCGCCTCCAGTCAGGCCTCATTTTACTCACCGATACTATTTGTGCCTCTTGTTGGGGCTTGTTTGACTCAACCATATCATTTGTGCCTCGAGTCAGGCCTCGTTTGGCTCAACCATATCTTTTGTACCCCGACTCGGGCCTCATTAGACTCACCGATACCATTTGTGCCTCGAGTTGGGACTTGTGTAACTCAACCATATAATTTGCGCCTTGATCGGGCCTCATTTGACTCACCGATACCATTTGTGCCTCGAGTTGGGCCTCGTTTGGCTCAACCATCTCATTTCTACCTCGAGTCAGGCCTTGTTTGACTCAACCATATAATTTGCGCCTCGAGTCAGGCCTCGTTTTACTCAACCATATAATTTGCGCCTCGAGTGGGCGTCATTTGACTCATCGATACCATTTGTGCCTCGAGTTGTGCATCGTTTGACTCAATCATATCATTTGTGCCTCGAGTCAGGCCTCGTTTGACTCAACCATATCATTTACACCTCGAGTCGGGCCTCATTTGACTAAACCATATCATTTGCCCCACGAGTCAGGCCTCGTTTAACTCACTGATACCATTTGTGCCTCGAGTTGGGCCTCGTTCGACTGAACCATTTCATTTGTGCCTCGAGCCAGGCCTCGTTTGACTCAACCATATCATTTGCGCCTCGAATTGGGCCTCGTTTGACTAAACCATATCATTTGCACCTCGAGTTACGCCTCGTTTGACTCAACCATGCAATTTGCGCCTCGAGTTGGGCCTCGTTTGACTCAACCATGTCATTTGCGCCTCGATTCGGGCCTCGTTTGACTCATCGATGCCATTTGTGCCTCGAGTTTGGCCTCGTTTGACTCAACCATATCATTTGTGCCTCGAAACAAGCCTCGCTTGACTCAACCATATCACTTGCGCCCCAAGTCAGTCCCCGTTTGACTCACCGATATAATTTGTGCGTCGAGATGGGAATTGTTTAACTCAACCATATCGTTTGTGCCTCGAGTCAGGCCTCCTTTGACTCAATCATATCATTTGCACCTCGAGTCGGACCTCGTTTGACTCAATCATATCATTTATGCCTCGAGTGATGCCTCCTTTGACTCAACTGTATATTTGGGCCTTGAGTCAGGCCTCATTTGACTCGCTGATACCATTTGTTCCTCTAGGTGGGCCTCGTTTCACTCACCATATCATTTGTGCCTCGAGTTAGGCCTCGTTTGACTCAACCATGTCATTTGTGCCAAGAGTCGGGCCTCGTTTGACTAAACCATGTCATTTGTGCTCGATTCGGGCCTCGTTTGACTCATCGATGCCATTTGTGCCTCGGGTTGGGCCTCGTTTGACTCAACCATATCATTTGTGCCTCGAGTCTAGCCTCGTTTGACTCAACGATATCACTTGCGCCTTGAGTGGGGCCCCGTTTGACTCAACCATATCATTCACGCCTCGCGTCGGGCCTCGTTTGACTCAACCATATATTTGCGCCTCGAGTCAGGCCTCATTTTACTCACCGATACTATTTGTGCCTCTAGTTGGGGCTGTTTGACTCAACCATATCACTTGTGCCTCTAGTCAGGCCTCATTTGACTCAACCATATCATTTCTTCCTCGAGTCATTCCTTGTTTAACTCAACCATATCATTTACGGCTCGAGTCAGGCCTCGTTTGGCTCAACCATATCATTTGTGGCTCAAGCCAGGCCTCGTTTGACTCACCGATACCATTTGTGCCTCGAGTTGGGCATCGATTGACTTAACCACATCATTTGTGCCTCGAGTCTAGCCTCGGTTGACTCAACCATATCATTTACGCCTAGAGTCGGGCTTCGTTTGACACAACCATATCATTTGCGCCTTGAGTTGGGTCTCGTTTGACTCAACCATATCATTTGCACTTTGAGTCGGGCCTCGTTTAACTCAACCATATCATTTGTGCCTCGAGTCTGGCCTCATTTGACTCATCCATATCAGTTGTGCCTCGAGTCAGGCCTCAATTGACTCAACCATATCATTTGTGCCTCGAGTCAGGCCTCGATTGACTCACCGATACCATTTCTGCCTCGAGTTGGGCCTCGTTTGACTTAACCATATCATTTATGCCTCGACTCTGGCCTCGTTTGACATAACCATATCATTTGCGTCTAGGGTCGGGCCTCGTTTGAGCCAACTATGTCATTTGGGCCTCGATTCGGGCCTCATTTGACTCATTGATACCAATTGTGCCTCAAGTTAGGCCTCATTTGACTCAACCATATCAATTGTGCCTCAAGTCAGGCCTCGTTTGACTCAATCATATCATTCGCGCCTCGAGTCGGGCCTCGTTTGACTCAACCATATCATTTGTGCCTTGAGTCGACCCTCGTTTGACTCAACCGTATCATTTGCGCCTCGAGTCAGGCCTTGTTGGACTCAGCAATGCCATTTTTGCCTCGAGTTGGGCCTCGTTTGACTCAACCATATCATTTGTGCTTCAAGTCAAGCCCCGTTTGACTCAACCATATCATTCACGCCTCGCATTGGGCCTCGTTTGACTTAACCATATCATTTGCGCCACGAGTAGGGCCTCATTTTACTCATCGATACTATTTGTGCCTCTTGTTAGGGCTTGTTTGACTCAACCATATCATTTGTGCCTTGAGTCAGGCCTCGTTTGACCCAACCATATCATTTCCTCCTCGAGTCATTCCTTGTTTAACTCAACCATCTCATTTGTGCCTCGAGTCGGGCCTCGTTTGACTCAACTATGTCATTTGCGCCTCCAGTCGGGCCTCGTATGACTCAACCATATCATTTGTGCCTCAAGTCAGGCCTCGTTTAACACACCGATACCATTTGTACCTCGAGTCTGGCCTTGTTTGACTCAACCATATCATTTGTGCCTCGAGTCAGCCCTCGTTTAGCTCAATCATATAATTTGCGGCTCGAGTCGGGCCTCGTTTGACTCAATCATATCTTTTGTGCCTCGAGTCATGCCTCATTTGACTCAACCATATCATTTGTGGCTCGAGTCGGGCCTCGTTTGACTCAACCATATCATTTGCGCCTTGAGTCAGACCTCATTTGACTCATCGATACCATTTGTGCCTTGAGTTGGGCCTCATTTGTTTCAACCATATCATTTGTGCCTCGAGTCAGGCCTCGTTTGGCTCAATCAAATCATTTGTGGCTTGAGTCGGGCCTTGTTTGACTCAATCATATCATTTGTGCCTCGAGTCATCCCTCGTTTGACTCAACCATATCATTTGTGCCTCGAGTCGGGCCTTGTTTGACTCAACCATATGATTTGTGCCTTGTGTCGGGCCTCGTTTGGCTCAATCATATCATTTGCGGCTCGAGTCGGGCCTCGTGTGACTTAACCATATGATTTGCGCCTTGAGTCGGCTCTCATTTGACTCACTGATACCATTTGTGCCTCAACTTAGGCCTCGTTTGACTCAACCATATCTTTTGTGCCTCAAGCCCGGCCTTGTTTGACTTAACCATATTATTTGCGCCACGAGTCGGACCTTGCTTGACTCACCAATACCATTTGTGCCTCGAGGTGGGCCTCGTTTGACTCAACCATATCATTTGTGCGTCGAATCAGGCCTCGTTGGACTCAACCATATCACTTGTGCCACGAGTTGGGTCTTGTTTGACTCATCCATATCATTTGGGCCTCGAGTCAGGCCCCGTTTGACTCAACCATATCATTTGCGCCTCGAGTCGGGCCTCATTTTACTCACTGATACTATTTGTGCCTCAAGTTGGGGCTGTTTGACTCAACCATATCACTTGTGCCTCGAGTCAGGCCTCATTTGACTCAACCATATCATTTCTTCCTCGAGTCATTCCTTGTTTAACTCAACCATATCATTTGCGGCCCGAGTCGGGCCCTGTTTGACTCAACCATATCATTTGTGCCTCAAGTCAGGCCTTGTTTGACTCACCGATACCATTTGTGCCTCGAGTTGGGCATTGATTGACTCAACCACATCATTTGTGCCTCGAGTCTGGCCTCGTTTGACTCAACCATATCATTTACGCCTCGAGTCGGGCCTCGTTTGACTCAACCATATCATTTGTGCCTTGAGTCGGCCCTCGTTTGACTCAACCATATCATTTGCCCCTCGAGTCCGGCCTCGTTTGACTCAGTGATGCCATTTTTGCCTCGAGTTGGGCCTCATTTGACTCAACCATATCATTTGTGCCTCAAGTCAGGCCCCGTTTGACTAAACCATATCATTCGCACCTCGTGTCGGGCCTCGTTTGACTCAACCATATCATTTGCGCCTCGAGTAGGGCCTCATTTTACTCATCGATACTATTTGTGCCTATTGTTAGGGCTTCTTTGACTTAACCATATCATTTGTGCCTCAAGTCAGGCCTCGTTTGACTCAACCATATCTTTTCCTCCTCAAGTCATTCCTCGTTTAACTCAACCATATCATTTGCGCCTCGAGTCAAGCCTCGTTTGACTCAACCATGTCATTTGCGCCTCGAGTCGGGCGTCGTATGACTCAACCATATCATTTGTGCCTCAAGTCAGGACTCATTTGACACTCTAATACCATTTGTACCTCGAGTCTGGCCTCATTTGACTCAACCATATCATTTGCGGCTCGAGTCAGGCCTCGTTTGACTCAATCACATCATTTGCGCCTCGAGTCATGCCTCGTTTGGCTCAACCATATCATTTGTGCCTCGAGTCGGGCCTTATTTGACTCAACCAAATCATTTGCGCCTTGAGTCGGACCTCAATTTGACTCACCGATACCATTTGCGTCTCGAGTTAGGCCTCGTTTGACTTAACCATATCATTTGTGCCTCGAGTTAGGCCTTGTTTGGCTCAACCATATCATTTGTGCCTCGAGTCAATCCTCGTTTGACTCAACCATATCATTTGCGCCTTGAGTCAGGCCTCGTTTGACTGAACCATATCATTTCTGCCTAGAGTCATGCCACATTTGACTCAACCATATCATTTGCGCCTCGACTCGGGCCTTGTTTGACTCAACCATATCATTTGCGCCCTGAGTTGGGACTCGTTTGACTCAACCATATCATTTGCGCCTCGAGTCGGGCCTCATTTGACTCACCGATACCAATTGTGCCACAAGTAAGGCCTCGTTTAACTCAACCATATCATTTGTGCCTCGAGTCAGTACCCGTTTGACATAACCATATCATTTGTGCCTCGAGTCGGGCCTCGTTTGACTCATTGGTACCATTTGTGCTTCGAGTTGGGCCTCGTTTAACTCAACGATATCATTTGTGCCTCGAGTCAGGCCTCGTTTGACTTAACCATATTATTTATGCTTCAAGTCGGGCCTCGTTTGACTCACTGATACCATTTGCGGCTCGGGTCGAGCCTCGTTTGACTCAACCATATCATTTGCGCCTCGAGTCGGGCTTTGTTTGACTCACCGATACCATTTGTGCCTCGAGTCGAGCCTCGTTTCATGTAACCGTATCATTTGTGCCTCGAGTGAACCCTCGTTTGACTCAACCATATCATTTGCGCCACGAGTCGGGCCTCGTTTGACTCAACCATATAATTTTTGGCTCGAGTCATGCCTCGTTTGACTCAACCATATCATTTATGCCTCGAGTCAAGCCTTGTTTGACTCAGCCATATCATTTGTGCCTCGAGTCGGGCCTCGTGTGAGTCACCGATACCATTTGTGCCTCGAGTTAGGCCTCGTTTGACTTAACCATATCATTTGTGCCCCGAGTCAGGCCTTCTTTGACTCAACCATATCATTTGCGCCTCGAGTCAGTCCTCGTTTGACTCAACCATATCATTTGCACCTCGAGTCAGGCCCCGCTTGACTCACTGATACCATTTATGCCTCGAGTTAGGCCTTGTTTGACTCAACCATATCATTTGTACCTCGAGTCAGGCCTCGTTTGACTCAACCATATAATTTCTGCCTCGAGTCAGGCCTCATTTGACTCAACCATATCATTTGTGCCTCGAGTCATGTGCCGTTTGACTCACCAATACCATTTGTGCCTTGAGTTGGGCCTCGTTTGACTCAACCATATCATTTTTACCTCAAGTTAGGTCTTGTTTAACTCACCGATACCATTTGTGCCTCGAGTCGGGCCTCGTTTGGCACAACCATATCATTTGTGCCTCGAGTCATGCCTCATTTGACTCAACCATATCAGTTGTGTCTCGAGTCGGGCCTTGTTTGACAAAACCATATCATTTGCACCTCGAGTCGGCCCTGGTTTGACTCAACCATATCATTTGCGCCTCGAGTCGGTCCTCGTTTGACTCACCGATACCAGTTGTGCCTTGAGTTGGGCGTCGTTTAACTAAACCATATCATTTGTACCTCAAGTCAGGCCTTGTTTGACTCAACCATATCATTTACGCCTCAAGTCGGGCCTCATTTAACTCAACCATATCATTTGCGCCTCAACTTGGGCCTTGTTTGACTCAGCCACAAAATTTGTGCTTCGAGTCGGGCCTCGTTTGACTTAGCGATACCATTTGTGCCTCGAGTTTGGCCTTGTTTAACTCAACCATACCATTTGTGCCTTGAGGAGGGCCTCGTTTGACTCAACCATATCATTTCTGCCTCGAGTCAGGCCTCGTTTGGCTCAACCATATCATTTGCGCCTTGAGACGGTCCTCGTTTGACTCAACCATACTATTTGCGCCTTGAGTCAGGCCACGTTTGACTTAACCATATCATTTCTGCCTGGAGTCATGCCTCGTTTGACTTAACCATATCATTTGCGCCTTGAGTTGGCCCTCGTTTGACTCAACCATATCATTTGTGCCCCGAGTTGGGCCTCATTTGACTCAACCATATATTTGTGCCTCAAGACAGGCTTGTTTGACTCAACCATATCATTGGCCCATCAAGTCGGGCCTTGTTTAACTTAACCATATCATTTCTGCCTCTGGTCAGGCCTCATTTGGCTAAACCATATACTTTCGCCTCGAGTTAGTACCCGTTTGACACAACCAAATCATTTGTGCCCGTCAGCCCTCGTTTGGCTCAACCATATTATTTGTGCCTCAAGTCAAGCATCGTTTGACTCTACGATATCATTTGTGTCTCGAGTCGAGTCTCATTTGACTCAACCATATTATTTGCGCTCCTCATTTGATGTAACCATATTATTTGTGCCTCGAGTTGGGCCTCGATTGACTCACCCATATCATTTGCGCCTCGAGTCGAGCCTCGTTTGACTCTGCCATATTATTTGCGCCTCGATTCGGTCCTCGTTTAACTCCCCGATACCATTTGGGCCTCGAGTTGGGCCTCGTTTGACTCAACCATATCATTTGTGCCTCGAGTCGGCCCTCGTTTGACTCACTGATACCATTTATGCCTTGAGTTGGGCCTTGTTTGACGTAACCATATCATTTGTGCCTCGAGTCATGCCTCGTTTGACTCAACCATATCATTTGCGTCTCGAGTCAGGCCTTGTTTGACTAAACCATATCATTTACGCCTCGAATCGGGCATCGTTTGACTCACCGACACCATTTGTGCCTTAAATTAGGCATTATTTGACACAATCATATCATTTGTGCCTCGAGTCAGGCCTTGTGTGACTCAACCATCTCATTTGCACCTCGAGTCGGGCCTTGTTTGACTCAACCATATCATTTACGCCTCGAGTTGGCCCTCATTTGACTCACCGATACCATTTATGCCTCGAGTTAGGCCTCGTTTCACTAAAGCATATCATTTGTGCCTCGAGTGAACCCTCGTTTGACTCAACCAAATCATTTGCACCACGAATCTAGCCTTGTTTGACTCAACCAAATAATTTCTGCCTCGAGTCATGCCTCATTTGACTCAACCATATCATTTATGCCTCGAGTTGAGCCTTGTTTGACTCAACCATATCATTTGCGCCTCGACTCGAGCATCGTTTGACTCACCGACACCATTTGTGCATCGAATTGGCATCGTTTGACTCAACCATATCATTTGTGCCTCGAGTCAGGCCTTGTGTGACACAACCATATCATTTGCGCCTCAAGTCGATCCTCGTTTGACTCACCATATCATTTGTGCCTCGAGACAGGCCTTGTTTGACTCAATCATATCATCTGTGCCTCGAGTCGGGCCTCGTTTGTCTCAACCATATCATTTGCACCTCGAGTCGGGCCTTGTTTGACTCACCGATACCAGTTGTGCATCGAGTTAGGCGTCGTTTAACTAAACCATATCATTTGTGCCTCAAGTCAAGCCTTGTTTGACTCAACCATATCATTTGGGCCTGGAGTCAGGCCTTGTTTGAGTCAACCATATTATTTGCGCCTTGAGTCAGGCCTCGTTTGACTTAACCATATCATTTTTGCCTAGAGTCATGCCTCGTTTGACTCAACCATATCATTTGTGCCTCGAGTCGGCATCGTTTGACTCAACCATATCATTTGTGCCCCGAGTTAGGCCTCGTTTGACTCAACCAAATTATTTGTACCTCGAGGCGGGCCTCGTTTGACTTAACCATATAATTTGTGCCTCGAGTCGGGCCTTGTTTGACTCAGCCGCATCATTTGCACCTCGAGTCGGGCCTCGTTTGACTCAGCGATACCATTTGTGCCTCGAGTTAGGGCTTGTTTAACTTAACCATATCATTTGTGCCTCGAGAAGGGACTCGTTTGACTCAACCATATCATTTTTGCCTCGAGTCAGGCCTCGTTTGGCTCAACCATATCATTTGCGCCTCGAGTATGTCCTCGTTTGACTCAACCATATCATTTGTGCCTTGAGTCAGGCCTCGTTTGACTGAACCATATCATTTCTGCCTAGAGTCATGCCTCGTTTGACTCAATCATATAATTTGTGCCTTGAGTCGGGCCTCGTTTGACTCAACCATATCATTTGCGCCCCGAGTTGGCCCTCATTTGACTCAACCAAATCATTTGCGCCTCGAGGTGGGCCTTCTTTGACTCAACCGTATAATTTGCGCCTCGAGTCGGGCCTTGTTTGACTCAGCCACATCATTTGCACCTCGAGTCGGCCTCGTTTGACTAAGCGATACCATTTGTGCCTCGAGTTAGGCCTTGTTTGACTCAACCATATCATTTGTGCCTCGAGGAGGGCCTCGTTTGGCTCAACCATATCATTTGTGCCTCAAGTCGGTCCTCGTTTGACTCAACCATATCATTTGCTCCTTGAGTTAGGCCTCGTTTGACTGAACCATATCATTTCTGCCTAGAGTCATGCCTCGTTTTACTCAACCATATCATTTGCGCCCCGAGTTGGGCCTCGTTTGACTCAACCATATCATTTGCGCCTTGAGTCGAGCCTCATTTGACTCACCGATACCATTTGTGCCTCGAGTTGGGCCTCGTTTGACTCAACGATACCATTTGTGCTGCGAGTCGGGCCTCGTTTGACTTAACCATATCATTTGCGCCTCGAGTCAGTACCCGTTTGACACAACCATATCATTTGTGCCTCGAGTCGGGCCTCGTTTGACTCATCAATACCATTTGCGCCTCGAGTCGGGCCTCGTTTGACTCAACGATATCATTTGCGCCTCGAGTTGGGCCTCGTTTGATGCAACCATATTATTTGTCCCTCAAGTCGGGCCTCGTTTGACTCATCGATACCATTTGTGCCTTGAGTCAGGCCTCGTTTGACTCAACCATATCATTTGCGCCTCAAGCTAGGCTTCGTTTGACTCACCGATACCATTTGTGCCTCGAGTTGAGCCTCGTTTGATGTAACCATATCATTTGTGCCTCGAGTGAACCCTCGTTTGACTCAACCATATCATTTATGCCTCGAGTCGAGCCTTGTTTGACTCAACCATATCATTTGTGCCTCGAGTCGGGCCTCGTTTGACTCACCTATACCATTTGTGCCTCGAGTTGGGCCTCGTTTGACTCAACCATATCATTTGTGCCTCGAGTCAAGCCTTCTTTGACTCAATCATATTATTTGCACCTCGAGTTAGGCCTCGTTTGACTCAACCATATCATTTGTGCCTCGAGTCAGGCCTCGTTTGACTCAACCATATAATTTGTGCCTCAAGTCGAGCCTCATTTGACTCAACCATATCATTTGTGCCTCGAGTCATGCGCCGTTTGACTCACCGATACCATTCGTACCTCGAGTTGAGCCTCGTTTGACTCAACCATATCATTGGTGCCTTGAGTTAGGCCTTGTTTGACTCACCGATACCATTTGTGCCTTGAGTCGGGCCTCGTTTGACGTAACCGTATCATTTGTGCCTTGAGTCATGCCTCGTTTGACTTAACCATATCAGTTGCATCTCGAGTCGGGCCTCGTTTGACAAAACCATATCATTTGCACCTCGAGTCGGGCCTGGTTTGTCTCAACCATATCATTTGCGTCTCAAGTCGGTCCTTATTTGAGTCATCGATACCAGTTGTGCCTCGAGTTGGGCGTCATTTAACCAAACCATATCATTTGGGCCTCAAGTCAGGCCTTGTTTGACTCAACCATATCATTTGCACCTTGAGTCGGGCCTCATTTGACTCAACCATATCATTTGCGCCTCGAGTCGGGCCTTGTTTGACTCAGCCACAACATTTGCACCTCGAGTCAGGCCTCGTTTGACTCAACCATATCATTTGCGCATTGCTGAGGGCCTCGTTTGACTCGACCATATCATTTTTGCTTCGAGTCAGGCCTCGTTTGGCTCAACCATATCATATGCGCCTCGAGTCGGTCCTCGTTTGACTCAACCATATCATTTGCGCCTTGAGTCAGGCCTCGTTTGACTTAACCATATCATTTCTGCCTTGAGTCATGCCTCGTTTGACTCAACCATATCATTTGCGCCTTGAGTCGGGCCTCATTTGACCCACCGGTACCATTTGTGCCTCGAGTTAGGTCTCGTTGGACTTAACTATATCATTTGTGCCTCAAGATAGGGATTGTTTCACTCAACCTTATTATCAGCACCTTGAGTTAGGCCTCGTTTGACTCAACGATATCATTTGCCCCTCGAGTCGGGCCTCGATTAACTTAACCATATCATTTCTGCCTCAGGTCAGGGCTCGTTTGGCTCAACCATATATTTGCGTCTCGAGTCAGCACCCGTTTGGCAACCATATCATTTGCGCCTCGAGTCAGGCCTTGTTTGACTCAACCAAATCATTTGTACCCCGAGTCAGGCCTCGTTTGGCTCAACCATATTATTTGCACCTCGAGTCAAGCCTCGTTTGACTCAACCATATCATTTGTGCCTCGAGTCAGGCCTCGTTTGATGCAACCATATCATTTGTGCCTCGAGTTGGGCCTCGTTTGACTGAACTATATCATTTGCGCCTCGAGTCGGCCCTCGTTTGACTCAACAATATCATTTGCGCATCGAGTTGAGCCTCGTTTGACTCAACCATATTATTTACGCCTCGAGTTGACCTTTGTTTAACTCACCGATACCATTTGTGCCTCAAGTTGGGCCTTGTTTAACTAAACCATATCATTTGTGCCTCGAGTCGAGCCTCGTTTGACTCACGGATACCATTTATGTGTTGAGTTGGGCCTCGTTTGACGTAACCATATCATTTGTGCCTCGTGTCATGCCTCGTTTGACTCAACCATATCATTTGCGTCTCGAGTCAGGCCTCGTTTGACTAAACCATATCATTTGCACCTCAGGTAGGGCCTGGTTTGACTCAACCATATCATTTGCACCTCGAGTCGGGCATCGTTTGACTCTCCAACACCATTTGTGCCACAAATTGGGCATCGTTTGACTCAACCAAATCATTTGTGCCTCGAGTCAGGCCTTGTGTGACTCAACCATATCATTTGCACCCCGAGTGGGGCCTCGTTTGACTTAACCATATCATTTGTGCATCGCGTCGGGCCTCGTTTGACTTGCCGATACCATTTGTGCCGCGAGTTGGGCCTCGTTTGACTCAACGATATCAGTTGCGCCTCGAGTCAGGCCTTCTTTAACCCCCTCATACCATTTGTGCCTCGAGTTAGGCCTCATTTGACTCAACCATATCATTTGCTCCTCAAGACAGGGCTTGTTTGACTCAACCATATCATTGGCAACTCGAGTCAGGCCTCATTTGACTCAACCATATGATTGGCCCATCGAGTCAGGCCTCGTTTAACTTAACCATATCATTTCTGCCTCGAGTCAGGCCTCGTTTGGCTCAACCATATATTTTTGCCTTGAGTAAGTACCCGTTTAACACAACCATATCATTTGCGCCTCGAGTCAGGCCTCGTTTCACTCAACCATATCAGTTGCATCTTGAGTCGGGCCTCGTTTGACTCAACCATATCAATTGCATCTCGAGTCGAGCCTCGTTTGACAAAACCATATCATTTGCGCCTCGAGTCGGGCCTCGTTTGACTCAACCATATCATTTGCGCCTCGAGTTGGGCCTTGTTTGACTCAGCCACAACATGTGTACCTCGAGTCGGGCCTTGTTTGACTCAACCATATCATTTGCGCATCGAGTAGGGCCTCGTTTGACTCAACCATATCATTTCTGCTTCGAGTTGGTCCTCGTTTGACTCAACCATATCATTTGCGCCTTGAGTCAGGCCTCGTTTGACTTAACCATATCATTTCTGCCTCGAGTCATGCCTCATTTGACTCAACCATATCATTTGCGCCACGAGTCGGGCCTCGTTTGACTCAACCATATCATTTGTGCCTCGAGTCAGGCCTTGTTTGACTCACCGATACCATTTGTGCCACAAGTCGAGCCTCGTTGGACTCAACCGTATCATTTGCGCCTCGAGTCAGGCCTCGTTTGACCCACCGATACCATTTGTGCCTCGAGTTAGGTCTCGTTTGACTCAACCATATCATTTGTGCCTCAAGACAGGGCTTGTTTGACTCAACCTTATGATTGGCACCTTGAGTTAGGCCTCGTTTGACTCAACCATATCATTTGCCCCTCGAGTCGGGCCTCGATTAACTTAACCATATCATTTCTGCCTCAGGTCAGGCCTCATTTGGCTCAACCATATATTTGTACCTCGAGTCAGCACCCGTTTGACACAACCATATCATTTGCGCCTCGAGTCAACCCTCGTTTGACTCAACCAAATCATTTGTGCCCCAAGTCAGGCCTCGTTTGGCTCAACCATATTATTTGCACCTCGAGTCAAGCCTCGTTTGACTCAACCATATCATTTGTGCCTCGAGTCAGGCCTCATTTGATGCAACCGTATCATTTGTGCCTCGAGTTGGGTCTCGTTTGACTTAACTATATCATTTGCGCCTCGAGTCGGCCCTCGTTTGACTCAACGATATCATTTGCGCATTGAGTTGAGTATCGTTTGACTCAACCATATTATTTGCACCTCGAGTCAGGCTTCGTTTAACTCACCGATACCATTTGTGCCTCGAGTTGGGCCTCGTTTGACTCACCAATACCATTTATGCCTCGAGTCGAGCCTCATTTGACTCACCGATACCATTTATGCCTTGAGTTGGGCCTCGTTTGACGTAACCATATCATTTGTGCCTCGAGTCATGCCTCGTTTGACTCAACCATATCATTTGCGTCTCGAGTCAGGCCTCGTTTGACTAAACCATATCATTCGTGCCTCAAGTCGAGCTTGGTTTGACTCAACCATATCATTTATGCCTCGAGACAGGGCTTGGTTTGACTCAACCATATCATTTACGTCTCGAGATAGGGCTTGTTTGACTCAACCATATCATTGGCAACTCGAGTCGGGCCTCATTTGACTCAACCATATGATTGGCCCATCGAGTTAGGCCTCGTTTAACTTAACCATATCATTTCTGCCTCGAGTCAGGCTCGTTTGGCTCAACCATACATTTTCGCCTTGAGTCAGTACCCATTTAACACAACTATATCATTTGCGCCTCGAGTCAGGCCTCGTTTCACTCAACCAAATCATTTGTGCTCTGAGTCAGGCCTCGTTTGGCTCAACCATATTATTTGCACCTCGAGTCAAGCCTCATTTGACTCTATGATATCATTTGTGCCTCGAGTTGAGCCTCATTTGACTCAACCATTTTATTTGCACCTTGAGTCGGGCCTCGTTTGACGTAACCATATCATTTGTGCATCAAGTTGGGCCTCGTTTGACTCGCCGATACCATTTATGCCTCGAGTCGAGCCTTATTTGACTCACCGATACCATTTATGCCTTGAGTTGGGCCTCGTTTGACGTAACCATATCATTTGTGCCTCGAGTCATGCCTCGTTTGACTCAACCATATCATTTGCGTCTTGAGTCAGGCCTCATTTGACTAAACCATATCATTTGTGCCTCAAGTCGGGCTTGGTTTGACTCAACCATATCATTTACGCCTCAAGACAGGGCTTGGTTTGACTCAACCATATCATTTACGTCTTGAGATAGGGCTTGTTTGACTCAACCATATCATTGGCAACACGAGTCGGGCCTCATTTGACTCAACCATAAGATTGGCCCATCGAGTTGGGCCTCGTTTAACTTAACCAGATCATTTCTGCTTCGAGTCAGGCTCGTTTGGCTCAACCATATATTTTCGCCTTGAGTCAATACCCATTTAACACAACCATATCATTTGCGCCTCGAGTCAGGCCTCATTTCACTCAACCAAATCATTTGTGCTCTGAGTCAGGCCTTGTTTGGCTTAACCATATTATTTGCACCTCGAGTCAAGCCTCATTTGACTCTATGATATCATTTGTGCCTCGAGTTGAGCCTCATTTGACTCAACCATTTTATTTGCACCTAGAGTCAGGCCTTGTTTGACGTAACCATATCATTTGTGCATCGAGTTGGGCCTCGATTGACTCACCCATATCATTTGCGCCTCGAGTCGGCCCTCGTTTAACTCAACGATATCATTTGCGCCTCGAGTCTTGCCTCGTTTGACTCACCGATACCATTTCAGCCTCATGTCGGGCTTCGTTTGATGTATCCATATCATTTACGTCTCGAGTCAAGGCTCCTTTGACTAAACCATATCATTTCTGCCTCGAGTCGGGCCTCGTTTGACTCATTGACACCATTTGTGCCTCGAATTGGGCCTTGTTTGACTCAACCATATCAATTGTGCCCCGAGTCAGGGCTTGTTTAACTCAACCATATCATTTATGCCTCGAGTCAGGCCTCGTTTGATGCAACCATATCATTTGTGCCTCGAGTTAGGTCTTGTTTGACTTAACTATATCATTGCGCCTCGAGTTGGCCCTCGTTTGACTCAACGATATCATTTGCGCATCGAGTTGAGCGTCGTTTGACTCAACCATACTATTTGCGCCTCGAGTCAGGCTTCGTTTAACTCACTGATACCATTTGTGCCTCGAGTTGGGCCTCGTTTGACTCACCAATATCATTTATGCCTCGAGTCGAGCCTCGTTTGACTCACCGATACCATTTATGCCTTGAGTTGGCCCTCGTTTGACGTAACCATATCATTTGTGCCTTGAGTCATGCCTCGTTTGACTTAACCATATTATTTGCGTCTCGAGTTAGGCCTCGTTTGACTGAACCATATCATTTGCGCCTCAAGTCGGGTTTGGTTTGACTCAACCATATCATTTGCGCCTCGAGTCGGGCATCGTTTGAGTCACCAACACCATTTGTACCTCAAATTGGGCCTCGTTTGACTCAACCATATCATTTGTGCCTCAAGACAGGGCTTGTTTGACTCAACCATATCATTGGCAACTCGAGTCAGGCCTCATTTGACTCAACCATATGATTGGCCCATCGAGTCGGGCCTCGTTTAACTTAACCATATCATTTCTGCCTCGAGTCAGGCCTTGTTTGGCTCAACCATATATTTTCGTCTTGAGTTAGTACCCATTTAACACAACCATATCATTTGCGCCTCGAGTTAGGCCTCGTTTCACTCAACCAAATCATTTGTGCTCCGAGTCAGGCCTTGTATGGCTCAACCATATTATTTGCGCCTCGAGTCAAGCCTCATTTGACTCTATGATATCATTTGTGCCTCAAGTTGAGCTTCATTTGACTCAACCATATTATTTGCACCTCGAGTCAGGCCTCATTTGACGTAACCATATCATTTGTACCTCGAGTTGGGCCTTGATTGACTCACCCATATCATTTGCGCCTCGAGTCGGCCCTCGTTTAACTCAACGATATCATTTGCCCCTTGAGTCGACCCTCGTTTGACTCACCGACACCATTTGTGCCTCGAGTCGGGCTTCGTTTGACGTAACCATATCATTTGCGTCTCGAGTCGAGCCTCATTTGACTAAACCATATCATTTGCGCCTCGAGTCGTGCCTCATTTGACTCATTGACACCATTTGTGCCTCGAATTGGGCCTCGTTTGACTCAACCATATCATTTGTGCCCCGAGTCAGGGCTTGTTTATCTCAACCATATCGTTTGCGCCTCGAGTCAGGCCTCGTTTGACTTAACCATATCATTTCTTGCTCGAGTCATGCCTCGTTTGACTTAACCATATCATTTGTGCCATGAGACGGACCTCGTTTTACCCAACCATATCATTTGTGCCTCGAGTCGGGCCTTGATTGACTCACCGATACCATTTGTGCCGTGAGTCGGGCCTCGTTTGACTCAACCGTATCATTTGCGCCTCGAGTCAGGCCCCGTTTGACCTACTGATACCATTTGTGGCTCGAGTTAGGTCTCGTTTGACTCAACCATATCATTTGTGCCTCAAGACAGGGCTTGTTTGACTCAACCTTATGATTGGTACTTGAGTTAGGCCTCGTTTGACTTAACCATATCATTTGCCCCTCGAGTCGAGCCTCGATTAACTTAACCATATTTCTGCCTCAGGTCAGGCCTTATTTGGCTCAACCATATATTTGTGCCTCGAGTCAGCACCCATTTGACACAACCTTATCATTTGCGCCTCGAGTCAGCCCTCGTTTGACTCAACCAAATCATTTGTGCCCCGAGTCAGGCCTCGTTTGGCTCAACCATATTATTTGTACCTCGAGTCAAGCCTCGTTTTACTCAACCATATCATTTGTGCCTCGAGTCAGGCCTCGTTTGATGCAACCATATCATTTGTGCCTCGAGTTGGGTCTCGTTTGACTTACCTATATCATTTGTACCTCGAGTCGGCCCTCGTTTGACTCAACAATATCATTTGCGCATCGAGTTGAGCGTCGTTTGACTCAACCATATTATTTGCGCCTCGAGTCAGGCTTCGTTTAACTCACCGATACCATTTGTGCCTCGAGTTGGGCCTCGTTTGACTCACTGATACCATTTATGCCTCGAGTCGAGCCTCGTTTGACTCACCGATACCATTTATGCCTTGAGTTGGGCCTCGTTTGATGTAACCATATCATTTGTGCCTCGAGTCATGCCTCGTTTGACTCAACCATATTATTTGCATCTCGAGTCAGGCCTCGTTTCACTAAACCATATCATTTGCGCCTCAAGTCGAGCTTGGTTTGACTCAACCATATCATTTGCGCCTCGAGTCGGGCATCGTTTGACTCACCAACACCATTTGTGCCT
This sequence comes from Dicorynia guianensis, assembly GCA_037013595.1. Classification (NCBI taxonomy): domain Eukaryota; kingdom Viridiplantae; phylum Streptophyta; class Magnoliopsida; order Fabales; family Fabaceae; genus Dicorynia; species Dicorynia guianensis. The sequence continues at coordinate 12,494,503 of JASUAB010000015.1, forward strand.
CGAATTGGGCCTCGTTTGACTCAACCATATCATTTGTGCCTCAAGACAAGGCTTGTTTGACTCAACCATATCATTGGCAACTCGAGTCAGGCCTCATTTGACTCAACCATATGATTGGCCCATCGAGTCGGGCCTCGTTTAACTTAACCATATCATTTCTGCCTCGAGTCAGGCCTCGTTTGGCTCAACCATATATTTTCGCCTTGAGTCAGTACCCGTTTAACACAACCATATCATTTGCGCCTCGAGTCAGGCCTCGTTTCACTCAACCAAATCATTTGTGCTCCGAGTCAGGCCTCGTTTGGTTCAACCATATTATTTGCGCCTCGAGTCAAGCCTCATTTGACTCTATGATATCATTTGTGCCTCGAGTTGAGCCTCATTTGACTCAACCATATTATTAGCACCTTGAGTCGGGCCTCGTTTGACGTAACCATATCATTTGTGCCTCGAGTTGGGCCTCGATTGACTCACCCATATCATTTGCGCCCCGAGTCGGCACTCGTTTAACTCAACGATATCATTTGCGCCTCGAGTTGAGCCTCGTTTGACTCATCGATACCATTTATGCCTCGAGTCGGGCTTCGTTTGATGTAACCATATCATTTGCGTCTCGAGTCGCGCCTCATTTGACTAAACCATATCATTTGCGCCTCGAGTCGTGCCTCATTTGACTCATTGACACCATTTGTGCCTCGAATTGGGCCTTGTTTGACTCAACCATATCATTTGTGCCCCGAGTCAGGGCTTGTTTGACTCAACCATATCATTTGTGCCTCGAGTCAGGCCTCGTTTGATGCAACCATATCATTTATGCCTCGAGTTGGGTCTCATTTGACTTAACTATATCATTTGCGCCTCGAGTCGCCCCTCGTTTGACTCAACGATATCATTTGCGCATCGAGTTGAGCATTGTTTGACTCAACCATATTATTTGCGCCTTGAGTCAGGCTTCGTTTAACTCACTGATACCATTTGTGCCTCAAGTTGGGCCTCGTTTGACTCACTGATACCATTTATGCCTCGAGTCGATCCTCGTTTGACTCATCGATACCATTTATGCCTTGAGTTGGGCCTCGTTTGACGTAACCATATCATTTGTGCCTCGAGTCATGCCTCGTTTGACTCAACCATATTATTTGCATCTCGAGTCAGGCCTCGTTTGACTAAACCATATAATTTGCGCCTCAAGTCGGGCTTGGTTTGACTCAACCATATCATTTGCGCCTTGAGTCGGGCATCGTTTAACTCACCAACACCATTTGTGCCTCGAATTAGGCCTCGTTTGACTCAACCATATCATTTGTGCCTCAAGACAGGGCTTGTTTGACTCAACCATATCATTGGCAACTCGAGTCGGGCCTCATTTGACTCAACCATATGATTGGCCCATCGAGTCGGGCCTCGTTTAACTTAACCATATCATTTCTGCCTCGAGTCAGGCCTCGTTTGGCTCAACCATATATTTTTGCCTTGAGTCAGTACCCATTTAACACAACCATATCATTTGCACCTCGAGTCAGGCCTCGTTTCACTCAACCAAATCATTGGTGCTCCAAGTCAGGCCTCGTTTGCCTCAACCATATTATTTGCGCCTCGAGTCAAGCCTCATTTGACTCTATGATATCATTTGTGCCTTGAGTTAGGCCTCGATTGACTCACCCATATCATTTGCGCCTTGAGTCGGCCCTCGTTTAACTCAACGATATCATTTGCGCCTCGAGTCGAGCCTCGTTTGACTCACCGATACCATTTGTGCCTCATGTTGGGCTTCGTTTGATGTATCCATATCATTTGTGTCTCGAGTCAGGCCTCCTTTGACTAAAACATATCATTTGTGCCTCGAGTCGGGCCTCGTTTGACTCATTGACACCATTTGTGCCTCGAATTGGGCCTCGTTTGACTCAACCATATCATTTGTGCCCCAAGTCAGGGCTTGTTTGACTCAACCATATCATTTGCGCCTCGAGTCAGGCCTCGTTTGACTAAATCATATCATTTGCACCTCGAGTTGGGCCTTGTTTGTGCCTTAAGTCGGGCCTTGTCTGACTCAACCATATCTTTTGCGCCTTGAGTCGGGCCTCGTTTGACTCAACCATATAATTTCTGCCTCGACTCATGCCTCGTTTAACTCAACCATATCATTTATACCTCGAGTCGAGTCTCGTTTGACTCAACCATATCATTTGCGCCTCGAGTCAGGCCTCGTTTGACTCACCGATACCATTTGTTCCTCGAGTTGGGCCTCGTTTGAATCAACCATATTATTTGTGCCTCGAGTCAGGCCTCGTTTGACTCAACCATAGCATTTGCCCCTCGAGGCAGCCCTCGTTTAACTCAACCATATCATTCCTTCCTCGAGTCAGGGCTCGTTTAGCTCAACCATATATTTGGGCCTTGAGTCAGGCCCCGTTTGACTCAACCCTATCGTTTGCATCTCGACTCAGGACTCATTTGACTCAGCCATATCATTTGTGTCTCGAGTCGGGCCCCTTTGATGCAACCATATTATTTGTGCCTCGAGTCAGGCCCCGTTTGACTCAACCATATTATTTGTGCCTCAAGTCAGGCCTCGTTTGATACAACCATATCATTTGTGCCTCGAGTCATGCCTCGTTTGACTTAACCATATCATTTGCACCTCGAGTCAGCCCTCGTTTGACTCAACGATATCATTTGTGCCACAAGTCAGGCCTTGTTTGACTCAACCATATTATTTGCACCTCGAGTCGAGCCTCATTGGACTCACTAATACCATTTGCGGAGTTGGGCCTTGTTTGACTCAACCATATCATTTGCGCCTCGAGTCGGGCCTCGTTTGAGTCAACCATATCATTTGCGTCTCGAGTCGGCCCTGTTTTGACTCAACCATATCATTAGCGCCTCGAGTCAGGCGTTGTTTGACTCAACCATATTATTTGCGCCTCCAATCGGGCCTCGTTTGACTCAACCATATCATTTGCGCCTCGAGTCGGGCCTCGTTTGATTCAACTATATCATTTGCACCTCGAGTCAGGCCTCGTTTGACTCACCGATACCATTTGTGCGTCAAGTTAGGCCTCGTTTGACTCAACCATATCATTTGTGCCTCGAGTCAGGCCTCGTTTGATTCACCGATACCATTTGTGCCTCATGTTAGGCCTTATTTGAGTCAACCATACCATTTATGCCTCGAGACAGTGCTCGTTTGACTCAACCATATCATTTGTGCCTCGAGTCAGTCCTCGTTTGACTCAACCATATCATTTGCCCCTCAAGGTGGGCCTCGTTTAACTCCACCATATCATTTCTACCTCGAGTCAGGCCTCGTTTAGCTCAACCATATATTTGGGCCTTGAGTTTGCCCCCGTTTCACTCAACCATATCATTTGCGCCTCGAGTCAAGCCTTGTTTGACTCAGCCATATCATTTGTGCCTCAAGTCAGGCATCGTTTGGCTCAACCATATTATTTGTGCCATGAGTCAGGCCCTGTTTGACTCAACCATATTATTTGCGCCTCGACTCAGGCCTCATTTGATGCAACCATATCATTTGTGCCTTGAGTCATTTCTCGTTTGACTCAACCATATCATTTGCACCTTGAGTCAGCCCTCGTTTGACTCAACGATATCATTTGCGCCTCGAGTCGGGCCTCGTTTGACTCAACCATATTATTTGCACCTCGAGTCGGGCCTCATTTGACTCACCAATACCATTTGTGCCTCGAGTTGGGCCTCGTTTGACTAAACCATATCATTTGCGCCTCAACTTGGGCCTCGTTTGACTCACCGATACCATTTGTGCCTTGAGTCGGGCCTCGTTTGATGTAACCATATCATTTGTGCCTCGAGTGATCCCTCGTTTGACTTAACCATATCATTTATGTCTTGAGTTGGGCCTCGTTTGACTAAACCATATCATTTGTGCCTCGAGTCGGGCCTTGGTTGACTCATTGACACCATTTATGCCTCGAATTGGGCCTCGTTTGACTCAACCATATCATTTGTGCCTCGAGTCGGGCCTTGTTTGACTCAACCATATTTATTGCATATCGAGTCGGGCCTAGTTTGACTCAACCATATCATTTGTGCCTCGAGTCAGGCGTTGTTTGACTCAACCATATCATTTGTGCCTCGAGTCAGGCCTCGTTTTACTCAACCATATCGTTTGCACCTCGAGTTAGGCCTCGTTTGACTCAACCATATTATTTGCACCTCGAGTCGGGCCTCGTTTGACTCACCAATACCATTTATGCGTCGAGTTGGGCCTCGTTTGACTCAACCATATTATTTGCGTCTCGACTTGGGCCTCGTTTGACTCGCCGATACCATTTGTTCCTCGAGTCAGGCCTCGTTTGATGTAACCATATCATTTGTGCCTCGAGTGATCCCTCGTTTGACTCAACCATATCATTTGCATCTCAAGTTGGGTCTCATTTGACTAAACCATATCATTTGCGCCTAGAGTCGGGCCTCATTTGACTCACTGATATCATTTGTGCCTCGAGATAAGGCTCGTTTGGCTCAATCATATCATTTGTGCCTCGAGTCGGGCCTTGTTTGACTCAAACATATAATTTTTGCCTTGAGTCATGCCTCGTTTGACTCAACCATATCATTTGTGGATCGAGTCGAGCCTCGATTGACTCATCGAAACCATTTGTTCCTCAAGTTGGGCCTCGTTTGACTCAACCATACCTTTTGTACCTCGAGTCAGGCCTCGTTTGACTCAACCATGTCATTTGCCCCTCGAGTCGAGCCTCGTTTAACTCAACCATATCAATTCTGCCTCGAGTCAGGCCTCGTTTGGCTCAACCATATTATTTGTGCCTCGTGTCATGCTTCATTTGATGCAACCATATCATTTGTACCTCGAGTCATGCCTTGTTTGACTCATACATATCATTTGTGCCTCGAGTCGGCCCTTGTTTGACTCAAGTATATCATTTGCGCCTTGACTTGGGCCTCGTTTGACACAACTATATCATTTGCGCGTTGAGGTGGGCCTCGTATGACTCACCGATACCATTTGTGCCTCGAGTCAGGCCTCATTTGATGCAACCATATCATTTGTGCCTCGAGTCATGCCTCGTTTGACTCAACCATATCATCTGCATCTCGAGTCGGTCCTCGTTTGACTAAATCATATCATTTGCGACTCGAGTCGGGCCTTGTTTGACTCAACCATATCATTTGCGCCTCGAGTCGGGCCTTGTTTGACTCAACCATACCATGTGAACCTCGAGTTAGGCCTCATTTGATGCAACCATATCATTTGTGCCTCGAGTCAAGCCTTGTTTGACTTGACCATATCATTTGCGCCTCGAGTCAGCCCTCGTTTGACTCAACAATATCATTTGTGCCTCGAGTGGGGCCTCGTTTGACTTAACCATATCATTTGCACCTCGAGTCGGGCCTCGTTTGACTCACCGATACCATTTGTGCCTCGAGTCGGCCCTCGTTTAACGTAACCATATCTTTTGTGCCTCGAGTCATCCCTCGTTTGACTCCACCATATCATTTGCGTCTCGAGTGGGGCTTGGTTTGACTCAACCATATCATTTACACCTCGAGTCGGGCCTCGTTTGACTCACGGACACCATTTGTGCCTCGAATTGGGCCTCATTTGACTCAACCATATAATTTGTGCCTCGAGTCAGGCCTTGTTTGACATAACCATATCTTTTGCACCTCAAGTCAGGCCTCGTTTGACTCACCGATACCATTTGTGCCTCGAGTTAGTCCTCGTTTGACTCAACCATATCATTTATGCCTCGAGATAGAGCTCGTTTGACTCAACCATATCTTTTGCGCCTCGAGTCGGTCCTTGTTTGACTCAACCATATAATTTATGCCTTGAGTCAAGCCTCGTTTAACTCAACTATATCATTTGTGCCTCGAGTCGGGCCTTGTTTGACTCAACCATATCATTTGCACCTCGAGTCAGGCTCATTTGATGCAACCATATCATTTGTGCCTCAAGTCATGCCTCGTTTGACTCGACCATATCATTTGCGCCTTGAGTCGGCCCTCGTTTGACTCAATGGTATCATTTGTGCCTTGAGTCAGACCTCGTTTAAGTCAACCATATCATTTGCGCCTCGAGTTAGGTGTCGTTTGACTCAGTCATATCATTTGCGCCTTGAGTCAGGCCTCGTTTGACTCAGCCATATCATTTGTGCCTCGAGTCAGGCCTCGTTTGGCTCAACCATATTATTTGTGCCTCGAGTCAGGCCTTGTTTCACGCAACCATACCATTTGTGCCTCGAGTCATGCCTCGTTTGACTGAACCATATCATTTGCGCCTCGAGTTAGGCGTTGTTTGACTCAGTCATATCATTTGTGCCTCAAGCTAGGCCTCGTTTGGCTCAACCATATCATTTGCGCCTTGATTCGGGCCTCGTTTGACTCAACGACACCATTTGTGCCTCGAATTGGGCCTCGTTTGACTAAACCATATCATTTGTGCCTTGAGCGAGGCCTTGTTTGACTCAACCATACCATTTGTGCCTCAAGTCGGGCATCATTTGACTCAACCATATCATTTGCGCCTCAATTCGAGCCTAGTTTGATTCAACCATATCATCTGCGCCTCGAGTCAGGCCTCGTTTGACTCATCGATACCATTTGTGCCTCGAGTTAGGCCTCGTTCGACTCAACCATTTCATTTGTGCCTAGAGACAGGGCTCGTTTGACTTAACCATATCATTTGTGCCTCGAGTCGGGCCTCGTTTGACTCACTGATACCATTTGTGCCTCGCGTTGGGCCTTGTTTGACTTAACCAAATCATTTCTTCCTCGAGTCAGGCCTTGCTTGACTCAACCATATCATTTGCGCCTCGAGTCAAGCCTTGTTTGACTCACCATACCATTTGTGCCTCTCGTTGGGCCTCGTTTAACTCAACCATATCATTTTTGGCTCTAGCCAGGACTCGTTTGACTCAGGCATATCATTTGCGCCTTGAGTCGGTCCTTGTTTGACTCACCGATACCATTTGTGTCTCGAGTCGGGCCTCATTTGACGCAACCATATCATTTGTGCCTCGAGTCATGCCTCGTTTGACTCAACCATATCATCTGCATCTTGAGTCGGGCCTCGTTTGAGCAAACCATATCATTTGCGCCTCGAGTCGGGCCTCGTTTGAGTCACTATACCATTTGTGCCTCGAGTCGGGCCTTCTTTGATGCAACAATAACAATTGTGCCTCGAGTCATGCCTCGTTTGACTCAACCATATTATCTGCATCTCGAGTCAGTCCTCGTTTGACCAAACCATATCATGTGTCCCTCGTTTGACTCAACGATATCATTTTTGCCTTGAGTGGGGCCTCGTTTGACTAAACCATATCATTTGTGCCTAGAGTCGGGCCTTGTTTGACTCAACCATATCATTTGCAACTCGAGTTAGGCCTCGTTTGATGCAACCATATCATTTGCGTCTCGAGTCATGCCTCATTTGACTCAACCATATCATTTGTGCCTCGAGTTGTCCCTTGTTTGACTCAATGATATCATTTGTGTCTCGAGTGAGGGCTCGTTTGACTCAACCATATCATTTGCGCCTCGAGTCGGGCCTTATTTGACTCAATGATACCATTTGTGCCCAGAGTTAGCCCTTGTTTGATGTAACCATATCAATTGTGCCTCAAGTCATCCCTTGTTTGACTGAATCATATCATTTGCGTCTTGAGCTAGGCCTCGTTTGACTAAATCATATCATTTGTGCCTCGAGTCGGGCCTAGTTTGACTCAACCATATTATTTGTGCCTCGAATTGGGACTCGTTTGACTCATTGACACCATTTATGCATCGAATTGGGCCTCGTTTGACTTAACCATATCATTTGTGCCTCGAGTTAGGACTTGTTTGACTCAACCATATCATTTGCGCCTCGAGTCAGGCCTCGTTTGACTTAACCATATCATTTGCACCTCGAGTCAGGCCTGGTTTGACTCATCCATATCATTTATGCCTCGAGTCGGGCCTTGTTTGACTCACCGATACCATTTGTGCCTCGAGTTAGGCTTCGTTTGACTCAACCATATCATTTGTGCCTCGAGACAGGGCTCGTTTGACTCAACCATATCATTTGCGCCTCGAGTCGGACCTCGTTTGATGCACCGATACCATTTATGCCTCGAGTTAGGCCTCGTTTGACTCAACCATATCATTTGTGCCTCGAGTCAGGCCTTGTTTGGCGCAATCATATCATTTGTGCCTCGAGTCATGCCTCGTTTGACTCAACCATATCTTTTGCGCCTTGACTGAACCATATCATTTACGCCTCGAGTTGGGCCTCGTTTGACTCAACCATATCATTTGTGCCTCGAGTTAGGCCTCGTTTAACTCACCGATACCATCTATTCCTCGAGTTAGGCCTCGTTTAATTCAACCATATCATTTGTCCCTCGAGTTAGGCCTTGTTTGGCACAATCATATCTTTTGTGCCTTGACTCATGCCTCGTTTGACTCATCCATCTCATTTGCGTCTCGAGTCAGGCCACGTTTGACTAAACCATATCATTTGCATCTCGAGTCAGGTCTCGTTTGACTCAACCATATCATTTGTGCCTCGAGTCGGGTCTCATTTGACTTAACCATATCGTTTATGCCTCGAGTCAGGCCTCATTTGACTTAACCATATCATTTGTGCCTCAAGTTGGGCTTGGGTTGACTCAACCATATCATTTGCATCTAGAGTCGAGCCTCGTTTGACTAAACCATATCATTTGCACCTCGAGTTGGGCCTGGTTTGACTCAACCATATCATTTGCGGCTCGAGTCGGGCCTCGTTTGACTCACTGATACCATTTGTGCCTCATGTTGGGCCTCGTTTGACTCAACCATATCATTTTTGTCTCGAGTCAGGCCTTGTTTCACTCAACCAAAGCATTTGTTCCTCGAGTCGAGCCGTGTTTGACTCACCGATACCATTTGTGTCTTGCGTTGGGCCTCGTTTGACTCAACCATATCATTTGTGGCTCTAGCCAGGACTCGTTTGACTCAGGCATATCATTTGCGCCTTGAGTCAGGCCTTGTTTGACTCATCGATACCATTTGTGCCTCAAGTCGGGCCTCATTTGACGTAACCATATCATTTGTGCTTCGAGTCATGCCTCGTTTGACTCAACCATATCATCTGCATCTCGAGTCAGGCCTCGTTTGACCAAACCATTTCATTTACGCCTTGAGTCGGGCCTCGTTTGAGTCACTGATACCATTTGTGCCTTGAGTCGGGCCTTCTTTGACTCAACCATATGATTTGCACCTCAAGTTAGGCCTCGTTTGACGCAACCATATCATTTGTGTCTCGAGTCATGCCTCGTTTGACTCAACCATATCATTTGTACCTCGAGTTGTCCCTCGTTTGACTCAACAATATCACTTGTGCCTCGAGTGGGGCCTCGTTTGACTTAACCATATCATTTGTGCCTCGAGTCGGGCCTTGTTTGACTCACTGATACCATTTGTGCCCAGAGTTGGCCCATGTTTGATGTAACCATATTAGTTGTGCCTCGAGTCATCCCTTGTTTGACTAAACCATATCAATTGCGTCTTGAGGCAGGCCTCATTGGACTAAACCATATCATTTGCGCCTCGAGTTGGGCCTCGTTTGACTCACTGACACCATTTGTGCCTCGAATTGGGCCTCGTTTGACTCAACCAAATCATTTGTGCCTCGAGTCAGGCCTTGTTTGACTCAACCATATCATTTGGGCCTCGAGTTAGGCCTCGTTTGACTCAACCATATCATTTGCAACTTGAGTCGGGCCTGGTTTGACTCAACCATATCATTCACGCCTCGAGTTGGGCCTCGTTTGACTCACCGATACCATTTGTGCCTCGAGTTAGGCTTCGTTTGACTCAACCATATCATTTGTGCCTCAAGACAGGGCTCGTTTGACTCAACCATATCATTTGTGCCTCAAGTCAGGCCTCGTTTGACTCACCGATACCATTTATGCCTGGAGTTTGGCCCCGTTTGACTCAACCATATCATTTGTGCCTCGAGTTAGGCCATATTTGGCGCAATCATATCATTTGTGCCTCAAGTCATGCCTTGTTTAACTCAACATATCATTTGCGCCTTGACTGAACCATATCATTTCTGCCTCGAGTTGGGCCTCGTTTGACTCACCATATCATTTGCGCCTCGAGTCGGGCCTCGTTTAACTCACCGATACCATCTATGCCTCGAGTAAGGCCTCGTTTGACTCAACCATATCATTTATGCCTCGAGTCAGGCCTTATTTGGCGCAATCATATCTTTTGTGCCTCGAGTCATGCCTCATTTGACTCAACCATCTCATTTACATCTCGAGTCAGGCCTCGTTTGACTAAACCATATCATTTGTGCCTCGAGTCGGGCCTGGATTGACTCAACCATATCATTTGCACCTTGAGTCGGGCCTCGTTTGACTCAACCAAATTATTTGCGCCTCGAGTCAGGCCTCGTTTGACTCAACGATATCATTTGTGCCTCGAGTCCGGCATTGTTTGACTAAACCGTATCATTTGTGCCTCGAGTCAGGCCTTGTTTGACTCAACCATATCATTTATGCCTCGAGTCAGGCCTCGTTTGACTCAACCATATCATTTGCGCCTCAAGTCGGGCCTCGTTTGACTCACCGATACCATTTGTGCCTCGAGTTAGGCCTCTTTTGACTCAACCATATCATTTGTGCCTCGAGTCAGGCCTTGCTTGACTCAACCATATCATTTGCGCCTCGAGTCGGGCCTCATTTGACTCAACAATATCATTTGCGCCTTGAGTCCTACCTCGTTTGAGTCACTGATACCATTTGTGCCTCGAGTTAGGCCTTCCTTGACGCAACAATAATAATTGTGCCTCGAGTCATGCCTAATTTGATTCAACCATATCATTTGCATCTCGAGTCGGGCCTCGTTTGACTAAACCATATCATTTGTGCCATGAGTCGGGCCTGGTTTGACTCAACCATATCATTTGCTTCGAGTTAGGCCTCGTTTGACTCAACCATATCATTTGTGCCTCGAGTTAGGCCTTGTTTGACTCAACCATATCATTTGCACCTTGAGTCGGGCCTCGTTTAACTCAACCATATCATTTGCACCATATCATTCGCGCCTTGACTCAACCATATCATTTGCGCCTCGAGTAGGGCTTCGTTTGACTCAACCATATCATTTGCGTCTTGAGTTAGGCCTCGTTTGAGTCACTGATACCATTTGTGCCTCGAGTTGGGCCTTCTTTGATGCAACAATAACAATTGTGTCTCGAGTCATGCCTCGTTTGAGTCAACCATATCATTTGCATCTGGAGTTCGGCCTCATTTGACTAAACCATATCATTTCCACCTCGAGCCGGGCCTGGTCTCACTCAACCATATCAATTGCGCCTCGAGTCAAGCCTTGTTTGACTCACCGATACCATTTGTGCCTTGCGTTGGGCCTCGTTTGACTTAACCATATCATTTGTGCCTCGAATGAGGCCTTGTTTCACTCAACCATATCATTTGTGCCTCGAGTGAGGCCTTGTTTCACTCAATCATATAATTTGTGCCTCGAGTGAGGCCTTGTTTGACTCAACCATATTATTTGCGCCTCAAGAGTCAGGCCTCATTTTACTCAACCATATCATTTGTGCCACGAGTCGAGCCTGGTTTGATTCAACCATATCTTGTATGCCCCAAGTCGGGCCTTGTTTGACTCAACGATACCATTTGTGCCTTGAGTTGGGCCTCGTTTGACTCAATCATATAATTCGTGCCTCGAGCCAGGACTCGTTTGACTCAGCCATATCATTTGCGCCTCGAGTCGGGCCCCGTTTGACTCACCGATACAATTTGTGCCCAAGAAATCTTTTTTTATTGAACGTGGTTGCTCATTTTGACGACTTTATCATATGATTATTTTTTATCATACAAATCTCTACTCTACCTTCCCGGAGTTCAGTCTCCGGGGCCTCTTTTGACTCAACCATATCATTTGTGCCTCGAGTCAGGCCTCGTTTGACTCAACCATATCATTTGTGCCTGGAGTCGGGCCTCGTTTGACTCAACCATATCATTTGCGCCTTGAGTCGGGCCTCGTTTGACTCACTGATACCATTTGTGCCTCGAGTCGGGCCTTCTTTGACGTAACCATAACAATTGTGCCTCGAGTCATGCCTCGTTTGACTTAACCATATCATTTGCATTTGGAGTCGGGAATCATTTGACTAAAGCATATCATTTGTGCCTCGAGTCGGGCCTAGTTTGACTCAACCATATAATTTGCACCTCGAGTCGGGCCTCATTTGACTCACCAATACCATTCATGCCCCGCATTAGGCCTTGTTTGACTCAACCTAATCATTTCTACCTCGAGTCAGGCCTTGTTTCACTCAACCATATCATTTGCGCCTCGAGTCGAGCCTTGTTTGACTCTCTGATACCATTTGTGTCTCGCGTTGGGCCTCGTTTGACTCAACCATATCATTTGTGGCTCGAGCCAGGGCTCGTTTGACTCAAGCATATCATTTGCGCCTTAAGGCGGGCCTTGTTTGACTCACTGATACCATTTGTGCCTCGAGTCAGGCCACATTTGACACAACCATATCATTTGTGCCTCAAGTCATGCCTCGTTTGACTCAACCATATCATCTGCATCTCGAGTCGGGCCTCGTTTTACTAAACCATATCATTTGCACCTCGAGTCGGCCTTGTTTGGCTCAACCATATCATTTGTGCCTCGAGTCGGGCCTCGTTTGACTCAACCATATCATTTGTGCCTCGAGTCTGGCATCGTTTGAGTCACTGATACCATTTGTGCCTCGAGTCGGGCCTTCTTTGACGCAACAATAACAATTGTGCCTCGAGTCATGCCTCGTTTGACTCAACCATATCAACTGCATCTCAAGTCGGGCCTCGTTTGACCAAACCATATCATTTCAGCCTCGAGTTGGGCTTGTTTGACTCAACCATATCATTTGTGCCTCGTGTCGGGCCTTGTTTGACTCAACCATATCATTTGCACCTCGAGTCAGGCCTCGTTTGACGTAACCATATCATTTGTATCTCGAGTCTTGCCTCGTTTGACTCAACCATATCATTTGCGCCTCGAGTCGTCCCTCGTTTGTCTCAACGATATCATTTGCGCCTCGAGTGGGGCCTCGTTTGACTCAACCATATCATTTGCGCCTCGAGTCAGGCCTCGTTTGACTCATCTATACCAGTTGTTCCCAGAGTCAGCCCTTGTTTGACGTAACTATATAAATTGTGCCTCGAGTCATCCCTTGTTTGTCTGAACCATATCATTTGTGTCTTGAGCCAGGCCTCGTTTGACTAAACCATATTATTTTTGCCTCGAGTCGGGCCTGATTTAACTCAACCATATTATTTGCGCCTCGAATTGGGCCTCGTTTGACTCACTGACACCATTTGTGCCTTAAGTTAGGCCTCTTTTGACTCAACCATATCGTTTGTGCCTCGAGTCAGGCCTCGTTTGAGTCACTGATACCATTTGTGCCTCGAGCCGGGCCTTCTTTGACCCAACAATAACAATTGTGCCTCGAGTCATGCCTTGTTTGACTCAACCATATCATTTGCGCCTTGAGTCGGGCCTCGTTTGAGTCACTGATACCATTTATGCCTCGAGCCAGGCCTTCTTTGACGCAACAATAACAATTGTGCCTCAAGTCATACCTCGTTTGACTCAACCATATCATTTGTGCCTTGAGTCTGGCATCGTTTGAGTCACTGATACCATTTGTGCCTCGAGTCGGGCCTTCTTTGATGCAACAATAACAATTGTGCCTCGAGTCATGCCTCGATGACTCAACCATATCATTTGCATCTGGAGTCGGGCCTCGTTTGACTAAACCATATCATTTGCGCCTCGAGTTTGGCCTCGTTTGACTCAACCATATCATTTGTGCCTCGAGTCAGGACTTATTTGACTCAGCCATATCATTTGCACCTCGACTCGGGCCCTGTTTGACTCACCGATACAATTTGTGCCTCGAGTTGGGCCTCTTTTGACTAAACCATATCATTTTTGCCTCGAGTCAGGCCTCGTTTGACTCAACCATATCATTTGCGCCTCGAGTCGGGCCTCGTTTGGGTCACTGATATCATTTGCGCCTCGAGTCATGCCTCGTTTGACTCAACCATATCTTTTGCATCTGGAGTCGGGCCTCGTTTGACAAAACCATATCATTTGCACCTCGAGTCGGGCCTGGTTTGACTCAACCAAATCATTTGCGCCTCGAGACGAGCCTCATTTGACTCACTAATACCATTTGTGCCTCGCGTTGGGCCTCGTTTGACTCAACCATATCATTTATGCCTCGAGTCAGGACTCATTTAACTCAGCCATATCATTTGCACCTCGACTCGGGCCTTGTTTGACTCACCGATACAATTTGTGCCTTGAGTTAGGCCTCTTTTGACTAAACCATATCATTTGTGCCTCGAGTTAGGCCTCGTTTGACTCAAGCATATCATTTGCGCCTCGAGTCGGGCCTCGTTTGGGTCACTGATATCATTTGCGCCTCGAGTCATGCCTTGTTTGACTCGACCATATCTTTTGCATCTGGAGTCGGGCCTCGTTTGACAAAACCATATCATTTGTACCTCGAGTCAGGCCTGGTTTGACACAACCATATTATTTGCGCCTCGAGACGAGCCTCATTTGACTCACCGATACCATTTGTGCCTTGCGTTGGGCCTCGTTTGACTCAACCATATCATTTGTGCCTTGAGTCAGGCCATATTTGGTGGAATCATATCTTTTGCGCCTCGAGTCATGCCTCGTTTGACTCAACCATCTCATTTGCATCTCGAGTCAGGCCTCGTTTGACTAAACCATATCATTTGCGTCTCGAGTCGGGCCTGGGTTGACTCAACCATATCATTTATGCCTCGAGTCGGGCCTCGTTTGACTCAACCAAACTATTTGCGCCTCGAGTCGGGCCTGGTTTGACTCAACCATATCATTTGTGCCTCGAGTCGGGCCTCGTTTGACTCAACCTTATCATTTGCGTGTCGAGGCGGGCCTCGTTTGACTCAGCAATACCAGTTGTGCCTCGATTTGGGCGACGTTTGACTAAACCATATCATTTGTGCCTCGAGTCAGGCCTTGTTTGACTCAACCATATCATTTATGCCTCGAATCAGGCCTTGTTTGACTCAAGCATATCATTTGCGCCTCGAGTCAGGCCTCGTTTGACTCACCGATACCATTTGTGCCTCGAGTTAGGCCTCTTTTGACTCAACCATATCATTTGTGCCTCGAGTCAGGCCTTGTTTGACTCAACCATATAATTTGTGCCTCAAGTCGGGCCTCGTTTGACTCAACCATATCATTTGTGCCTTGAGTCCTACCTCGTTGGAGTCACTGATACCATTTGTGCCTCGAGTCGGGCCTTCCTTGACGCAACAATAACAATTGTGCCTCGAGTCATGCCTCGTTTGACTCAACCATATCATTTACATTTGGAGTCGGGCCTCGTTTGACTAAACCATATCATTTGTGCCACGAGTCGGGCCTGGTTTGACTCAACCATATCATTTGCTTTGAGTCGGGCCTCATTTGACTCACCGATGCCATATGTGCCTCGCGTTGGGCCTCGTTTGACTCAACCATATCATTTTTGCATCGAGTCAGGCATTGTTTCACTCAACCATATCATTTGTGCCTCGAGTCGAGCCTTGTTTGACTCACCGATACCATTTGTGCCTTGCGTTGGGCCTCGTTTGACTCAACCAAATCATTTGTGGCTCGAGCCAGGACTCGTTTGAGTTAGGCATATCATTTGTGCCTTGAGTCGGGCCTTGTTTGACTCACCGATACAATTTGTGCCTCGAGTCAGGCCTCGTTTGACGCAACCATATCATTTGTGCCTCGAGTCATGCCTCGTTTGACTCAACCATATCATCTGCATCTCGAGTCGGGCCTCGTTTGACTAAACCATATCATTTGTGCCTTGAGTCAGGCATTGTTTGACTCAACCATATTATTTGCGCCTTGAATTGGGCCTCGTTTGACTCACTAACACCATTTGTGCCTCGAATTGGGCCTCGTTTGACTCAACCAAAATATTTGTGCCTCGATTCAGGCATTGTTTGACTCAACCATATCATTTGCGCCTCGAGTCAGGCCTCGTTTGACGCAACCATATCATTTGCGCCTTGAGTCATGCCTCGTTTGACTCAACCATACCATTTGCACCTCGAGTCATCCCTCGTTTGACACAACGATATTATTTGTGCCTTGAGTGGGGCCTCGTTTGACTCAACCATATCATTTACGCCTCGAGTCGGGCCTCGTTAGACTTACCGATACCATTTGTGCCCTAAGTTAGCCCTTGTTTGACGTAACCATATCAACTGTGCCTCGAGTCATCCCTTGTTTGACTGAACCATATCATTTGCGTCTCGTGTCAGGCCTCGTTTGACTAAACCATATCATTTGCGCCTGAAGTCAGGCCTGGTTTGACTCAATCATATTATTTGCGCCTCGAATTGGGCTCATTTGACTCACTGACACCATTTGTGCCTCAAATTAGGCCTCGTTTGACTCAACCATAACATTTGTGCCTCGAGTCAGGCCTTGTTTTACTCAACCATATCATTTGCGCCTCGAGTCAGGCCTCGTTTGATGCAACCATATCATTTGTGTCTCGAGTCATGCCTCGTTTAACACAACCATATCATTTGTGCCTCGAGTCGTCCCTCGTTTGACTCAACGATATCATTTGTGCCTCGAGTGGGGCCTCGTTTGACTCAACCATATCATTTATGCCTCAAGTCAGGCCTTGTTAGACTCACCGATACCATTTGTGCCCTGAGTCAGCCCTTGTTTGATGTAACCATATCAATTGTGCCTTGAGTCATCCCACGTTTGACTGAACCATATCATTTGCGTCTTGAGTCAGGCATCGTTTGACTAAACCATATCGTTTGTGCCTTGAGTCGGGCCTGGTTTGACTCAACCATATTATTTGTGCCTCGAATTGGGCCTCGTTTGACTCACTAACACCATTTGTGCCTCGAATTAGTCCTCGTTTGACTCAACCATATCATTTTTGCCTCGAGTTAGTCCTTGTTTGACTCAACCATATCATTTGCGCCTTGAGTCGGGCCTCGTTTGACTTAACCATATCATTTGCACCATATCATTCGTGCCTTGACTCTACCATATCATTTACGCCTCGAGTTGGGCCTCATTTGACTTAACCATATCATTTGCGCCTCGAGTCGGTCCTCGTTTAACTCACCGATACCATTTATGCCTCGAGTTAGGCCTCGTTTGACTCAACCATATCATTTGTGCCTCGAGTCAGGCCTTATTTGGCGCAATCATACCTTTTGTGCCTCGAGTCATGCCTCCTTTGACTCAACCGTATCATTTGCGCGTCGAGTCGGGCCTTGTTTGACTAAACCATATCATTTGCGCCTCGAGTCGGGCCTAGTTTGACTAAACCATATCATTTGCACCTCGAGCTGGGCCTTGTTTGACTCAACCAAATCATTTGCGCCTCGCGTTGGGCCTGGTTTGTCTCAACCATATAATTTACGCCTCGAGTCGGGCCACGTTTGACTTACCGATACTAGTTGTGCCTCGAGTTGGGCCTCGTTTGACTAAACCGTATATTTGTGCCTCGAGCTAGGCCTTGTTTGACTCAACCATATCATTTGTGCCTCGAGTCAGGCCTCGTTTGACTCACCGATAACATTTGTGCCTCGAGTTGGGCCTCTTTTGACTTAACCATATCATTTGTGCTTCGAGTCAGGCCTTGTTTGACTCAACCATATCATTTTCGCCTCGAGTCGGGCTTCATTTGACTCAACCATATCATTTGCGTCTTGAGTCGGGCCTCGTTTGAGTCACTGATACCATTTGTGCCTCGAGTTGGACCTTCTTTGATGCAACAATAACAATTGCGCCTCGAGTCATGCCTCGTTTGAGTCAACCATATCATTTGCATCTGGAGTTCGGCCTCATTTGACTAAACCATATCATTTTCGCCTCGAGTCGAGCCTGGTTTGACTCAACCATATCATTTGCGCCTCGAGTCAGGCCTTGTTTGACTCACTGATACTATTTGTGCCTTGTGTTGGGACTCGTTTGACTCAACCATATCATTTATGCCTTGAGTGAGGCCTTGTTTCACTCAACCATATTATTTGTACCTCGAGGGAGGCCTTGTTTCACTCAATCATATCATTTGTGCCTCGAGTGAGGCCTTGTTTGACTCAACCATATCGTTTGCGCCTCGAGTGAGGCCTCATTTGACTCAACCATATCATTTGCGCCTCAAGTCGGGCCTAGTTTGATTCAACCATATCATTTACGCCCCAAGTCAGGCCTTGTTTGACTCACCGATACCATCTATTCCTTGAGTTGGCCTCGTTTGACTCAATCATATAATTCGTGCCTCGAGCCAGGACTCGTTTGACTCAGCCATATCATTTGCGCCTCGAGTTGGGCCTCGTTTGACTCACCAATACAATTTGTGCCTCGAGTTGGGCCTCTTTTGACTCAACCATATCATTTGGGCCTCGAGTCAGGCCTCGTTTGACTCAACCATATCATTTGTGCCACGAGTCGAGCCTCGTTTGACTCAACCATATAATTTGCGCCTTGAGTCGGGCCTCGTTTGACTCACTGATACCATTTATGCCTTGAGTTGGGCCTTCTTTCACGCAACCATAACGATTGTGCCTCGAGTCATGCCTCGTTTGACTCAACCATATCATTTGCATTTGGAGTCGGGCATTGTTTGACTAAAGCATATCATTTGCGCCTCGAGTCGGGCCTGGTTTGATTCAACCATATCATTTGCACCTCGAGTCGGGCCTCGTTTCACTCACCAATACCATTCATGCCTCGCGTTGGGCCTTGTTTGACTCAACCTAATCATTTCTACCTCGAGTCAGGCCTTGTTTCACTCAACCATATCATTTGTGCCTCGAGTCGAGCCTTATTTGACTCACCGATACCATTTGTGTCTCGCGTTGGGCCTCGTTTAACTCAACCATATCATTTGTGGCTCGATCCAGGACTCATTTGACTCAGGCATATCATTTGCGCCTTGAGGCGAGCCTTGTTTGACTCACTGATACCATTTGTGCCTCGAGTCAGGCCACATTTGACACAACCATATCATTTGTGCCTCAAGTCATGCCTCGTTTGACTCAACCATATCATTTGCATCTCGAGTTGGGCCTCGTTTTACCAAACCATATCATTTGTGCCTCGAGTCGGCCTTGTTTGGCTCAACCATATCATTTGTGCCTCGAGTCGGGCCTCGTTTGACTCAACCATATCATTTACGCCTCGAGGCGGGCCTTGTTAGACTCACCGATACCATTTGTGCCCTGAGTCAGCCCTTGTTTGATGTAACCATATCAATTGTGCCTCGAGTCATCCCACGTTTGACTGAACCATATCATTTGTGTCTTGAGTCAGGCATCGTTTGACTAAACCATATCATTTGTGCCTTGAGTCGGGCCTGATTTAACTCAACCATATTATTTGCGCCTCAAATTGGGCCTCGTTTGACTCACTAACACCATTTGTGCCTCGAATTAGGCCTCATTTGACTCAACCATATCATTTGTGCCTCAATTTAGGCCTTGTTTGACTCAACCATATCATTTGCGCCTTGAGTCGGGTCTCGTTTGACTCAACCATATCATTTGCGCCATATCATTCGCGCCTTGACTCAACCATATCATTTACGCCTCGAGCCGGTCCTCGTTTAACTCACCGATACCATTTATGCCTCGAGTTAGGCCTCGTTTGACTCAACCATATCATTTGTGCCTCGAGTCAGGCCTTGTTTGGCGCAATCATACCTTTTGTGCCTCGAGTCATGCGTCGTTTGACTCAACCGTATCATTTACGCGTCGAGTCAGGCATCGTTTGACTAAACCATATCATTTGCACCTCGAGTCGGGCCTAGTTTGACTAAACCATATCATTTGCGCCTCGAGCTGGGCCTCGTTTGACTGAACCAAATCATTTGCGCCTCGCGTCGGGCCTGGTTTGTCTCAACCATATAATTTGCGCCTCGAGTCGGGCCTTGTTTGACTTACCGATACCAGTTGTGCCTCGAGTTGGGCCTCGTTTGACTAAACCGTATCATTTGTGCCTTGAGCTAGGCCTTGTTTGACCAAACCATATCATTTGCGCCCCGGGTTAGACCTCGTTTGACTCAACCATATCATTTGCGCCTCGAGTCGGGCCTCGTTTGACTCACCGATACCATTTGTGCCTCGAGTTGGGCCTCTTTTGACTCAACCATATCATTTGTGCTTCGAGTCAGGCCTTGTTTGACTCAACCATATCATTTGTGCCTTGAGTTGGGCTTCGTTTGACTCAACCATATCATTTGCGTCTTGAGTCGAGCCTCGTTTGAGTCACCGATACAATTTGTGCCTCAAGTTGGGCCTCTTTTGACTCAACCATATCATTTGTGCCTTGAGTCGAGACTCATTTGACTCAACCATATCATTTGCGCCTTGAGTCGGGCCTCGTTTGACTCACTGATACCATTTGTGCATCGAGTCGGGCCTTCTTTGACGCAACCATAACAATTGTGCCTCGAGTCATGCCTCGTTTGACTCAACCATATCATTTGCATTTAGAGTCGGGCATCGTTTGACTAAAGCATATCATTTGTGCCTCGAGTCGAGCCTAGTTTGACTCAACCATATCATTTGCACCTCGAGTCGGGCCTCGTTTGACTCACCAATACCATTTATGCCTCGCGTTGGGCATTGTTTGACTCAACCTAACCATTTCTACCTCGAGTCAGGCCTTATTTCATTCAACCATATCATTTGCACCTCGAGTCGAGCCTTACTTGACTCACCGATACCATTTGTGTCTCGCGTTGGGCCTCGTTTGACTCAACCATATCATTTGTGGCTCGAGCCAGTACTCGTTTGACTCAGGCATATTATTTGCGCCTTCAGGCATTGTTTGACTCACTGATACCATTTGTGCCTCGAGTCAGACCATATTTGACACAACCATATCATTTGTGCCTCAAGTCATGCCTCATTTGACTCAACCATATCATTTGCATCTCGAGTCGGGCCTCGTTTTACAAAACTATATCATTTGCGCCTCAAGTCGGCCTTGTTTGGCTCAACCATATCATTTGTGCCTCGAGTCGGGCCTCGTTTGACTCAACCATATCATTTGTTCCTCGAGTCTGGCATTGTTTGAGTCACTGATACCATTTGTGCCTCGAGTCGGGCCTTCTTTGATGCAACAATAACAATTGTGCCTCGAGTCATGCCTCGTTTGACTCAACCATATCAACTGCATCTCAAGTTGGGCCTCGTTTGACCAAACCATATCATTTGCGCCTTGAGTCAGGCCTTGTTTGACTTAACCATATCATTTGTGCCTCGTGTCGGGCCCTGTTTGACTCAACCATATCATTTGCACCTCGAGTCAGGCCTCGTTTCACGTAACCATATCATTTGCATCTCGAGTCTTGCCTCGTTTGACTCAACCATGTCATTTGCGCCTCGAGTTGTCCCTCGTTTGTCTCAACGATATCATTTGTGCCTCGAGTGGGGCCTCGTTTGACTCAACCATATCATTTGCGCCTTGAGCTAGGCCTCGTTTGACTCATCGATACCAGTTGTGCCCAGAGTCGGCCCTTGTTTGACGTAACTATATAAATTGTGCCCTGAGTCATCCCTTGTTTGTCTGAACCATATCATTTGTGTCTTGAGCCAGGCCTCGTTTGACTAAGCCATATTATTTTTGCCTCGAGTCGGGCCTGATTTAACTCAACCATATTATTTGTGCCTCGAATTGGGCCTCGTTTGACTCACTGACACCATTTGCACCTCAAGTTAGGCCTCTGTTGACTCAACCATACCGTTTGTGCCTCAAGTCAGGCCTCGTTTGAGTCACTGATACCATTTGTGCCTCGAGCTGGGCCTTCTTTGACGCAACAATAACAATTGTGCCTCGAGTCATGCCTCGTTTGACTCAACCATATCATTTGTGCCTCGAGTTGGGCCTCGTTTGACTCAACCATATCATTTGTGCCTCGAGTCAGGACTCATTTGACTCAGCCATATCATTTGCACCTTGACTCGGGCCCTGTTTGACTCACCGATACAATTTGTGCCTCGAGTTGGGCCTCTTTTGACTAAACCATATCATTTGTGCCTCGAGTTAGGCTTCGTTTGACTCAACCATATCATTTGCGCCTCGAGTCGGGCCTCATTTGGGTCACTGATATCATTTGCGCCTCGAGTCATGCCTCGTTTGACTCAACCATATCTTTTGCATCTGGAGTCGGGCCTCGTTTGACTAAACCATATCATTTGCACCTCGAGTCGGGCCTGGTTTGACTCAACAATATCATTTGCGCCTCGAGACGGGCCTCGTTTGACTCGCCGATACCATTTGTGCCCGCGTTGGGCCTCGTTTGACTTAACCATATCATATCTGCCTCGAGCCAGGCCTTGTTTCACTCAACCATATCATTTGTGCCTCGAGTGAGGCCTTGTTTCACGCAACCTATCATTTGTGCCTCGAGTGAGGCCTTGTTTGACTCAACCATATCATTTGCGCCTTGAGTCAGGCCTCATTTAACTCAACCATATCATTTGCACCTCAAGTCAGGCCTCGTTTGACTCACCAACACCATTTGTGCCTCAAGTTGGGCCTCGTTTGACTCAACCATATCATTTGTGCCTTGAGTTGGGCCTCTCTTGACTCAACCATATCATTTGTGCCCCGAGTTGGGCCTCGTTTGGCTCAACCATATCATTTATGCCTCGAGTCAGGACTCGTTTAACTCAGCCATATCATTTGCGCCTTGAGTCATGCCTTGTTTGACTCAACCATATCATTTGCATCAAGAGCCGAGCCTCGTTTGACTAAAGCATATCATTTGTGCCTCGAGTCGGGCCTCGTTTGACTTAACCATATCATTTGGGCCTCAAGTCGGGCCTCGTTTGACTCACCGAAACCATTTATGCCTCGCGTTGGATCTCGTTTGACTCAACCAAATTATTTCTGCCTCGAGTCAAGCCTTGTTTGACTCAACCATATCATTTGTGCCTGAAGTCATGCCTGGTTTGACTGAACCATATCATTTGCGCCTTGAGTCGAGCCTCGTTGGAGTCATAGATACCATTTGTGCTTCGAGTCGAGCCTTTTTTGATGCAACAATAACAATTATGCCTCGAGTCGGGCCTCGTTTGACTCAACCATATAATTTCTTCCTCGAATCATGCCTCGTTTGACTCAACCATATCATTTGCGCCTCGAGTCGGTCCTCGTTTGACTCACCAATACCATTTGTGCCTTGAGTTGGGCCTCGTTTGACTCAACCATATCGTTTGTGCCTTGAGTCAGGCCTTGTTTGGCGCAATCATATCTTTTGTGCCTCAAGTCAAGCCTCGTTTGACTCAACTATATCATTTGCGTCTCGAGTCAGGCCTTGTTTGACTAAACCATATCATTTGCACCTCGAGTTGGGCCTGGTTTGACTCAACGATATCATTTGTGCCTCGAGTCGGGCCTCGTTTGACTTACCGATACTAGTTGTGCCTCGAGTTGGGCCTCGTTTGACTAAACCGTATCATTTGTGCCTCGAGCCAGGCCTTGTTTGACTCAACCATATAATTTACGCCTCGAGTCAAGCCTCGTTTGACCAAACCATATTGTTTGCGCCCTGGGTTAGACCTCATTTGACTTAACCATATCATTTGCACCTCGAGTTGGGTCTCGTTTAACTCACCGATACCGTTTGTGCCTCAAGGTGGGCCTCGTTTGACTCAACCCTATCATTTGTGCCTTGAGTTAGGACTCGTTTGACTCAGCCATATCATTTGCGCCTCGAGTCGGGCCTCGTTTGACTCAACCATATCATTTGCGCCTTGAGTCGGGCCTCGTTTGAGTCACTGATACTATTTGTGCCTTGAGTTGGGCCTTCTTTGATGCAACCATAACAATTGTGCCTCGAGTCATGCCTCGTTTGACTCAACCATATCTTTTGCATTTGGAGTTGGGCCTCGTTTGTCTAAACCATATCATTTGCGCCTCGAGTCGAGCCTGGTTTGACTTAACCATATCATTTGCGCCTCGAGTTGGGCCTCGTTTGACTCACCGATACCATTTGTGCCTCGCGTTGGGCCTCGTTTCACTTAACCATATCATTTCTGCCTCGATTCAGGCCTTGTTTCACTCAACCATATCATTTGCACCTCGAATCAGGCCCTGTTTGACTCAACCATATCATTTGTGCCTCGAGTTAGGCCTCTTTTGACTCAACCATATCATTTGTCCTCGAGTCAGGCCTTGTTTGACTCAACCATATCATTTGCGCCTCGAGTCGGGCCTCGTTTGACTCAACCATATCATTTGCGCCTTGAGTCGGGCCTCGTTTGGGTCACTGATATCATTTGCGCCTCGAGTCGGGCCTCGTTTAAGTCACTGATATCATTCGCGCCTCGAGTCGGGCCTCGTTTGACTCACCAATACCATTTGTGCCTCGAGTTGGGCCTCGTTTGGCTCAACCATATCATTTGTGGCTCGAGTTATGCCTTGTTTAATGCAAACATATCATTTGAATCTGGAGTCGATCCTCGTTTGACTAAAGCATATCATTTGTGCCTCGAGTCGGGCCTGGTTTGACTCAACCATATCATTTGCGCCTCTAGTCGGGCCTCGTTTGACTCACCGAAACCATTTGTGCCTCGCATTGGGTCTTGTTTGACTCAACCAAATCATTTCTGCCTCGAGTCAAGCCTTGTTTGACTCAATCATATCCATTGTGCCTTGAATCGGGCCTGGTTTAACTGAACCATATATTTACGCCTTGAGTCGGGTCTCGTTGGAGTCATTGATACCATTTGTACCTCGAGTCGGGCCTTCTTTGACGCAACAATAACAATTATGCCTCGAGTCGGGCCTTGTTTGACTCAACCATATAATTTTTTCCTCGAGTCATGCCTCGTTTGACTCAACCATATAATTTATGCCTCGTTTGACTCAACCATATCATTTGCGCCTCGAGTCGGGCCTCGTTTGTCTCACTGATACCATTTGTGCCTCGAGTTAGGCCTTGTTTGACTTAACCATATCATTTGTGCCTCGAGTCAGGCCTGGTTTGACTTAACCATATCTTTTGCTCCTCGAGTCAGGCCTCGTTTAACTCATCGATACCATTTGTGCCTCGAGTTAGGCCTCGTTTGACTCAACCATATCATTTGTGCCTCGAGACAGGGCTCGTTTGACTCAACCATATCATTTGTGCCTCGAGTCAGGCCTTGTTTGACTCAACCATATCATTTGCATCTGGAGTCGGGCCTGGTTTGACTCAACCATATCTTTTGCGCCGCGAGTTGGGCCTCGTTTGACTCAATCAGATCATTTGTGCCTCGAGTCAGGAGTCGTTTGACTCAGCCATATCATTTGCGCCTCGAGTCGGGCCCCGTTTGACTCCCCGATACAATTTGTGCCTCAAGTTAGGCCTCTTTTGACTCAACCATATCAATTGTGCCTCGAGTCAGGCCTTGTTTGACTTAACCATAACATTTGTGCCTTGAGTCAGGCCTCGTTTGACTCAACCATATCATTTGTTCCTCAAGTCAGGCCTTGCTTGACTCAACCATATGATTTGTACCTCGAGTCGAGCCTCGTTTGACTCAACCATATCATTTGTGCCTCGAGTCAGGCCAGATTTGAGACAACCATATCTTTTGCGCCTCGAGTTAGCCTCGTTTTACTCACCGATACCATTTGTGCCTCGAGTTAGGCCTTGTTTGACTCAACCATATCATTTGTGCCTCGAGACAGGGCTCGTTTGACTCAACCAAATCATTTGCGCCTTGAGTCGGGCCTCGTTTGACTCACTTATACAATTTGTGCCTCGAGTTGCGCCTTCTTTGACGCAACCATAACAATTGTGCCTCGAGTCATGCCTCATTTGACTCAACCATATCATTTGCCTCTCGAGTTAGGTGTCGTTTGACTAAACCATATCATTTGCGCCTCGAGTCGGGCCTGGTTTGACTAAACTATATCATTTGCACCTCGAGTCAGGCCTCGTTTGACTCAACCATATCATTTGCGCCTCGAGTCGTGCCTGGTTTGACTCAACCATATCATTTGCGTGTCGACTCGGGCCTCGTTTGACTCACTACTACCGGTTGTGCAATGAGTTTGGCCTCGTTTGACTAAATCGTATCATTTGTGCCTCGAGTCAAGCCTTGTTTGACTCAACCATATCATTTACGCCTCGAGTCGGGCCTCGTTTGACTTAAGCATATCATTTGTGCCCTAGGTTAGGCCTCGTTTGACTCAACCATATCATTTGCGCCTTGAGTTGGGCCTTGTTTGAGTCACCGATACCATTTGTGCCTCGAGTTGGGCCTCGTTTGACTCAACCATATCATTTGTGCCTTGAGTCAGGACTCGTTTGACTCAGCCATATCATTTGCGCCTCGAGTCTGGCATTGTTTGACACAACCATATCATTTGTGCCTTGAGTCGGGCCTCGTTTGACTCACTGATACCATTTGTGCCTCGAGTAGGCACTGCTTTGACGCAACAATAACAATTATGCCTCGAGTCATGCCTCGTTTGACTCAACCATATCATTTGCATTTGGAGTCGGGCCTCGTTTGACTAAACCATATCATTTGCGCCTCGAATCGGGCCTAGTTTGACTCAACCATATCGTTTGTGCCTCGAGTCAGGCCAGGTTTGACTCAACCATATCATTTGCGCCTCGAGTCAGGGCTCGTTTGACTCACCGATACCATTTGTGCATCGAGTTGGGCCTCGTTTGACCCAACTGTATGATTTGCGCCTCGAGTCGGGCCTCGTTTGACTCACCGATATCATTTGTGCCTCGAGTTGGGCCTCTTTTGACTCAACCATATCATTTGTGCCTCAAGTTAGGCCTAGTTTGAATCAACCATGTCATTTGTACCTCGAGTCGGGCCTGGTTTGACTCAACCATATCATTTGCGCCTCGAGTCAGGCCTTGTTTGACTCACTGATACCATTTGTGCTCGCATTGGGCGTCGTTTGACCCAACCATATCATTTCTGCCTCGAGCCAGGCCTTGTTTCACTCAACCATATCATTTGTGCCTCGAGTGATGCCGTGTTTCACTCAACCATATCATTTGCGCCTTGAGTGAGGCCTTGTTTCACTCAATCATATCATTTGCGCCTCGTGGCAGGCCTCGTTTGACTCAACCATATCATTTGTGCCTCGAATCAGGCCAGGTTTGACTCAACCATATCATTTGCGCCTCGAGTCGGGGCTCGTTTAACTCACCGATACCATTTGTGCATCGAGTTGGGCCTCGTTTTACTCAACCGTATGATTTGCGCCCCGAGTCTAGCCGCATTTGACTCAACCGTATGATTTGCGCCTTGAGTCGGGCCTCATTTTACTCAACCATATCTTTTATGCCTCGAGTCGGGCCTCGTTTGTCTCAACCGTATCATTTGCGCCTCAAGTCGGGCCTCATTTGACTCATCGAGATCATTTGTGCCTCAAGTTGGGTCCCGTTTAACTCAACCATATCATTTCTGCCTCGAGTCAGGCCTTGTTTGACTCAACAATATCATTTACCCCTTGAGTCGGGCCTCGTTTAACTCAACGATATCATTTCTACCTCGAGTCAAGCCTCGTTTGGCTCAACCATATATTTACACCTCGAGTTAGGCCTCGTTTGAGTCAACCATATCATTTGCAACTCGAGTCGGACCTCATTTGACTCAACCATATCATTTGCACCTTCAGTCGGGCCTCGTTTGACTCACCGATACCATTTGTGCATCGAGTTGGGCCTCGTTTGACTCAACCATATCATTTATACCTCGAGTCGGGCCTCGTTTGACTTAACCATATCAGGCCTTGTTTGAATCAACCATGTCATTTTTGCCTCGAGTCGGGCCTGGTTTGTCTCAACCATATCATTTGCGCCCCGAGTCAGGCCTTGTTTGACTCACCGATACCATTTGTGCCTCGCGTTGGGCCTCGTTTGACCCAACCATATTATTTCTGCCTCGAGTCAGGCCTTGTTTCACTTAACCATATCATTTGTGCCTCGAGTGATGCCTTGTTTGACTCAACCATATCATTTGTGCCTTGAGTGAGGCCTTGTTTCACTCAACCATATCATTTGTGCCTCGTGGCGGGCCTCGTTTGACTCAACCATATCATTTGTGCCTCGAGTCAGGCCAGGTTTGACTCAACCATATCATTTGCGCCTTGAGTCGGGGCTCGTTTGACTCACCGATATGATTTGTGCCTCACGTTGGCCCTCATTTGACCCAACCATATCATTTCTTCCTCGAGTCAGGCCTTGTTTCACTCAACCATATCATTTATCCCTCGAGTGAGGCCTTGTTTCACTCAACCATATTATTTGTGCCTCGAGTGAGGCCTTGTTTAACTGAACCATATCATTTGCGCCTCGAGTCGGGCCTCGTTTGACTCAACCATATCATTTGGGCCTTGAGTCGGGCCTCATTTGACTCACTGATACCATTTGTGCCTCGAGTCGGGCCTTCTTTGATGCAACCATAACAATTTTTCGTCGACTCATGCCTTGTTTGACTCAACCATATCATTTGCATCTAGAGTCGGGCCTCGTTTAACTAAAGCATATCATTTACACCTCGGGTCGAGCCTGGTTTGACTCAACCATATCAATTGCACCTCGAGTTGGGCCTCGTTTAACTCACTGATACCATTTGTGCCTCGCGTTGGGCCTCGTTTGACTTAACCAAAGCATTTCTACCTCGAGTCAGGC
Organism: Dicorynia guianensis; assembly: GCA_037013595.1. Classification (NCBI taxonomy): domain Eukaryota; kingdom Viridiplantae; phylum Streptophyta; class Magnoliopsida; order Fabales; family Fabaceae; genus Dicorynia; species Dicorynia guianensis. Next base: position 12,523,265 of record JASUAB010000015.1, read on the forward strand.
CTTGTTTCACTCAACCATATCATTTGCGCCTCGAGTCGAGCCTTGTTGGACTCACCGATACCATTTGTGCCTCGCGTTGGGCCTCGTTTGACTTAACCATATCGTTTGTGGCTCGAGTCAGGACTCGTTTGACTCAGGCATATCATTTGCGCCTTGAGTCGGGCCTTCTTTGACTCACCGATACCATTTGTGCCTCAAGTCGGGCCGCATTTGATGCAACCATATCATTTGTGCCTCGAGTCATGCCTCCTTTGACTCAACTATATCATTTGCATCTCGAGTCGAGCCTTGTTTGACTAAACCATATCATTTACGCATCGAGTCAGGCTTGGTTTGACTAAACCATATCATTTGCACCTCGAGTCGGGCCTTATTTGACTTAACCATATCATTTACGCATCGAGACAGGCCTCGTTTGACTCACCGATACCAGTTGTGCCTCGAGTTGGGCCTCGTTTGACTAAACGTATCATTTGTGCCTCGAGTCAAGCCTTGTTTGACTCAACCATATCATTTGTGCCTCGAGTCAGGCCTCGTTGGACTCATTGATACCATTTGGGCCTCGAGTTGCGTCTCGTTTGACTCAACCATATCATTTGTGCCTTGAGTTAGGAGTCGTTTAACTCAGCCATATCATTTTTGCCTTGAGTCGGGCCTCGTTTGTCTCACCGATACCATTTGTGCTCTGAGATGGGCCTCGTTTGACTCACTAATACCATTTGTGCCTTGAGTCGCGCCTTTTTTGATGCAACCATAACAATTGTGCCTCGAGTCATGCCTCGTTTGACTCAACCATATTATTTATGCCTCAAGTCGGGCCTGGTTTGACTCAACCATATGATTTGCACGTCAAGTCGGGCCTCGTTTGACTCACTAATACCAGTTGTGCCTCGAGTTTGGCCTCGTTTGACTAAACCGTATCATTTGTGCCTCGAGTCAGGCCTTGTTTGACTCGACCATATCATTTACGCCTCGAGTCGGGCCTCGTTTGACTCAAGCATATAATTTATGCCCTGGGTTAGGCCTCGTTTGACTCAGCCATATCATTTGCGCCTCGTTTGACTCCCCGATACCATTTGTTCCCCGAGTTGGCCTCGTTTGACTCACCGATACCATTTGTGCCTCGAGTTGGGCCTCTTTTGACTCAACCATATCATTTGTGCCTCGAGTCAGGCCTTGTTTGAATCAACCATGTCATTTGTGCCTCGAGTCGGGCCTGGTTTGACTCAACCATATCATTTGCGCCTCAAGTCAGGCCTTGTTTGACTCACTGATACCATTTGTGCCTCGCGTTGGACCTCGTTTGACCCAACCATATCATTTCTGCCTCGAGTCAGGCCTTGTTTCACTCAACCATATCATTTATGGCTCGAGTGATGCCTTGTTTCACTCAACCATATCATTTGTGCCTCAAGTGAGGCCTTCTTTCACTCAACCATATCATTTACGCCTCGTGTCGGGCCTCGTTTGACTCAACCATATCGTTTGTGCCTCGAGTCAGGCCAGGTTTGACTCAACCATATCATTTGTGCCTCGAGTCGGGGCTCGTTTGACTCACCGATACCACTTGTACATCGAGTTGGGCCTCGTTTGACTCAACCAAATGATTTGCGCCCCGAGTCTGGCCCCGTTTGACTCAACCGTATGATTTGCGCCTTGATCGGGCCTCATTTGACTCAACCATATCATTTATGCCTCGAGTCAGGCCTCGTTTGACTTAACCGTATCATTTGCGCCTCGAGTCGAGCCTTATTTGACTCATCGATATCATTTGTGCCTCGAGTTGGGTCCCGTTTAACTCAACCATATCATTTCTACCTCGAGTCATGGACTTAACCATTTCATTTGCGCCTCGTGTCAGGCCTCATTTGACGCAACCATATCATTTGTTCCTCAACTCAGGCCTCGTTTGTGTCAACCATATCATTTTCACCTCGAGTCAGCCCTCGTTTGACTTAACGATATCATTTGTGCCTCAAGTTGGGCCTCATTAGACTCAACCATATCATTTGTACCTCGAGTCGAGCCTTCTTTGACTCAATCAGATCATTTGCGCCTCAAGTTGGGTCTCGTTTGACTCAACCATATCTTTTGTGCCTCGAGTTAGGCCTCGTTTGACTTAACCATATCATTTGCGCCTCGAGTCGGGCCTCGTTTGACTTAACCATATCATTTGCACCTTGAGTCGGGCCTTGTTTGACTCACTGATACCATTTGGGCATCGAGGTAGGCCTCGTTTAACTCAACCATATGATTTGTGCCTCGAGTCCAGCCCGTTTAACTCAACTGTATGATTTGTGCTTCGAGTCAAGCCTCGTTTCACTTAGCCATATCATTTGTGCCTCGAGTCAGGCCTCGTTTGGCTCAACCATATCATTTGCGCCTCGAGTCGGGCCTCGTTTGACTCACCGATACCATTTGTTCCTCGAGTTGGGCCTCTTTTGACTTAACCATATCATTTGTGCCTCGAGTCAGGCCTTGTTTGAATCAACCATGTCATTTGTGCCTCGAGTCGAGACTGGTTTGACTCAACCATATCATTTGCGCTTCAAGTCGGCCTTGTTTGACTCACCGATACCATTTGTGCCTCGGTTGGGCCTCGTTTGACCCAACCATATCATTTCTGCCTCGAGTCAGGCCTTGTTTCACTCAACCATATCATTTGTGCCTCGAGTGATGCCTTGTTTCACTAAACCATATCATTTGTGCCTCAAGTGAGGCCTTGTTTCACTCAACCATATCATTTGTGCCTCGTGTCGGGCTTCGTTTGACTCAACCATATCATTTGTGCCTCGAGTCAGGCCAGGTTTGACTCAACCATATCATTTGCGCCTCGAGTCCAGCCCGTTTAACTCAACCGTATGATTTGTGCTTCGAGTCAGGCCTCGTTTGACTTCGCCATATGCCTCGAGTCAGGCCTCGTTTGGCTCAACCATATCATTTGTGCCTCGAGTCAGGCCTCGTTTGACTCACCGATACTATTTTGCCTCGAGTTGGGCCCCACTTGACTCAACCATATCATTTGTGCCTCGAGTCAGGACTCGTTTGACTCAGCCATATGATTTGTGCCTCGAGACGGGCCTCGTTCGACTCACTAATACCATTTGTGCCTCGAGTTGGGCCTCTTTTGACTCAACCATATTATTTATACCTTGAGTCAGGCCTCGTTTGACTCACCGATACTATTTGGTCATCGAGTTAGGCCTCATTTAACTCAACCATATGATTTGTGCCTCGAGTCTAGCCCCATTTGACTCAACCGTATGATTTGCGCCTTGAGTCAGCCTCGTTTGACTTAGCCATATCATTTGTGCCTCGAGTCAGGCTTCGTTTGGCTCAACCATATCATTTGCGCCTCGAGTCAGGCCTCATTTGTCTCGCCGATACCATTTTGCCTCGAGTTAGGCCCCACTTGACTCTGCCATATCATTTGTGCCTCGAGTCAGGACTCGTTTGGCTCAACCATATCATTTGCGCCTCGAGTCAGGCCTCGTTTGACTCACCGATACCATTTTGCCTCGTGTCAGGCCTCGTTTGACTCAACCATATCATTTGTGCCTCGAGTCATGCCAGGTTTGACTCAACCATATCATTTGCGCCTCAAGTGCAGCCCGTTTAACTCAACCGTATGATTTGCACTTCGAGTAGGCCTTGTTTGACTTCGCCGTATCATTTGTGCCTCGAGTTAGGCCTCGTTTGGCTCAACCATATCATTTGCGCCTCGAGTCAGGCCTCGTTTGACTCACCGATACCATTTTGCCTCGAGTTTGGCCCCACTTGACTCAACCATATCATTTGTGCCTCGGGTCAGGACTCGTTTGACTCAGCCATATGATTTGTGCCTCGAGACGGGCCTCGTTCGACCCACTAATACCATTTGTGCCTCGAGTTGGGCCTCTTTTGACTCAACCATATCATTTGCACCTTGAGTCGGGCCTCATTTGACTCACCGATACCATTTGGGCATCGAGTTAGGCCTTGTTTAACTCAACCATATGATTTGTGCCTCGAGACTAGTCCTATTTGACTCAACCGTATGATTTGCGCCTTGAGTTAGGCCTCGTTTGACTTAGCCATATCATTTGTGCCTCGAGTCAGGCTTCGTTTGGCTCAACCATATCATTTGTGCCTCGAGTCAGGCCTTGTTTGTCTCACCGATACCATTTTGCCTCGAGTTAGGCCCCACTTGACTCAACCATATCATTTGTGCCTCGAGTCAGGACTCGTTTGGCTCAACCATATCATTTGCGCCTCGAGTCAGGCCTCGTTTGACTCACCGACACCATTTTGCCTCGAGTTGGGCCCCACTTGACTCAACCATATCATTTGTGCCTCGAGTCAGGCCTCGTTTGAATCACCGATACCATTTGTGCCTTGTGTTGGGCCTCGTTTGACTCAACCATATCATTCTACCTCGAGTCAGGCTGGTTTGACTCAACCATATATTTGCGCCTCGAGTCGGGCCTCGTTTGACTCAACCATATCATTTGCGAGTCAAGTCTGACCTCGTTTGACTCAACCATATGATTTGCGCCTCGAGGCGGGCCTCGTTTGACTCAACCATATCATTTGCACTTTGAGTTGGGCCTTGTTTGACGCACTGATACCATTTGTGCATCGAGTTAGGCCTCGTTTGACTAAACCATATGATTTGCTCCTCGAGTCCATCCCCGTTTGACTCAACCGTATGATTTGCGTCTCGAGTTAGGTCTCGTTTGACTCAACCTTATCATTGGCGCCTTGAGTAAGGGGTCGTTTGGCTCAACCATATCTTTTGCACCTCGAGTCAAGCCCCGTTTGACTCCTCGATACCATTGGTGCCTCGAGTTGGACCCCACTTGACTCAACTATATCATTTGTGCCTCGAGTCAGGACTCGTTTGACTTAGCCATATCATTTACGCCTCGAGTCGGGCCTCGTTCAACTCACTGATACCATTTGTGCCTCGAGTTAGGTCTCTTTTGACTCAACCATATCATTTGTGCCTCGAGTCAGACCTTGTTTGACTCAACCATATCATTTGCACCTCGAGTCGTGCCTCATTTGACTCAACCATATCATTGGCGCCTCGAGTCTGGCCTTGTTTGACTAAACCATATCATTTGTGCCTAGAGTCATGCCTCGTTTGACTCAACTATGCCATTTGCGTCTCTAGTCATGCCTCGTTTGACTAAACCATATCATTTGTGCCTCGAGTCGGGCCTTGTTGGACTTAACCATATCATTTGCGCCTCGAGTCAGCCCTCATTTGACGCAACCATATCATTTGTGCCTCAACTCAGGCCTCGTTTGAGTCAGCCATATCATTTTTGCCTCGAGTCGGCCCTCATTTGACTTAACGATATCATTTGTGCCTCAAGTTAGGCCTCATTAAACTCAACCATATCATTTGTACCTCGAGTCGGGCCTTGTTTGACTCAATCAAATCATTTGCGCCTCAAGTTGGGCCTCGTTTGACTCAACCATATCATTTGTGCCTCGAGTCAGGCCTCGTTTGAATTAACCATATCATTTGCGCCTCGAGTCGGGCCTCGTTTGACTCAACCATATCATTTGCACCTTGAGTCGGGCCTTGTTTGACTCACCAATACCATTTGGGCATCGAGGTAGGCCTCCTTTAACTCAACCATATGATTTGCGCCTCGAGTCCAGCCCGTTTAACTCAACCGTATGATTTGCGCTTCAAGTTAGGCCTCGCACTTAGCCATATCATTTGTGCCTCGAGTCAGGCCTCGTTTGGCTCAACCATATCATTTGCGCCTCGAGTCAGGCCTCGTTTGACTCACCGATACCATTTGTGCCTCGAGTTGGGCCTCTTTTGACTCAACCATATCATTTGTCCCTCGAGTTAGGCCTTGTTTGAATCAACCATGTCATTTGTGCCTCGAGTCGGGCCTGGTTTGACTCAACCATATCATTTGCGCCTCAAGTCAGGCCTTGTTTGACTCACCGATACCATTTGTGCCTCGCGTTGGGCCTCGTTTGACCCAACCGTATCATTTCTTCCTCGAGTTAGGCCTTGTTTCACTCAACCATATCATTTGTGCCTCGAGTGATGCCTTGTTTCACTAAACCATATCATTTGTGCCTCAAGTAAGGCCTTGTTTCACTCAACCATATCATTTGTGCCTCGTGTCGGGCCTCGTTTGACTCAACCATATCATTTGTGCCTCGAGTCAGGCCACGTTTGACTCAACCATATCATTTGCGCCTCGAGTCCAGCCCGTTTAACTCAACCGTATGATTTGCGCTTTGAGTCAGGCCTCGTTTGACTTAGCCATATCATTTGTGCCTCGAGTCAGGCCTCGTTTGGCTCAACCATATCATTTGCGCCTCGAGTCAGGCCTCGTTTGACTCACCGATACCATTTTGCCTCGAGTTAGGCCCCACTTGACTCAACCATATCATTTGTGCCTCGGGTCAGGACTCGTTTGACTCAGCCATATGATTTGTGCCTTGAGGCGAGCCTCGTTAGACTCACTAATACCATTTGTGCCTCAAGTTGGGCCTCTTTTGACTCAACCATATCATTTGCACCTTGAGTCGGGCCTTGTTTGACTCACCGATACCATTTGGGCATCGAGTTAGGCCTCATTTAACTCAACCATATGATTTGTGCCTCGAGTCTAGCCCCGTTTGACTCAACCGTATGATTTGCGCCTTGAGTCAGGCCTCGTTTGACTTAGCCATATCATTTATGCCTCGAGTCAGGCTTCATTTGGCTCAACCATATCATTTGCGCCTCGAGTCAGGCCTCGTTTGTCTCACCGATACCATTTTGCCTCGAGTTAGGCCCTACTTGACTCAACCATATCATTTGTGCCTCGAGTCAGGACTCGTTTGGCTCAACCATATCATTTGTGCCTCGAGTCAGGCCTCGTTTGACTCACTGATACCATTTTGCCTCGAGTTAGGCCCCACTTGACTCAACCATATCATTTGTGCCTCGAGTCAGGCCTCGTTTGACTCACCGATACCATTTGTGCCTTGCGTTGGGCCTCGTTTGACTCAACCATATCATTTCTACCTCGAGTCAGGCTGGTTTGACTCAACCATATATTTGCACCTCAAGTCGGGCCTCGTTTGACTCAACCATATCATTTGCGAATCAAGTCTGGCCTCGTTTGACTCAACCATATCATTTGCGCCTCGAGGCGGGCCTCATTTGACTCAACCAGATCATTTGCGCCTCAAGTCAGACCTTGTTTGACTCAACCATATCATTTGTGCCGCGAGTTCGGCCCCGTTTGACTCAACCGTATGATTTGTGGCTTGAGTCAGGCCTCGTTTGACTCATCCATATCATTTGTGCCTCGAGTCAGGGCTTGTTTGGCTCAACCATATCATTTGTGCCTTGAGTCAGGCCTCATTTGACTCAATCAGATCATTTGCACCTCAAGTCAGGCCTCGTTTGACTCACCGATACCATTTGTGCCTCGAGTTGGGCCCCACTTGACTCAACCATATCATTTCTGCCTCGAGTTAGGACTCGTTTGACTCAGCCATATTATTTGCGTCTCGAGTCGGGCCTCGTTTGACTCACTGATACCATTTGTGCCTCGAGTTTGGCCTCTTTTGACTCAACCAAATCATTTGTGCCTCTCGTCAGGCCTTGTTTGACTCAACCATCTCATTTGCAACTCGAGTCGAGCCTCGTTTGACTCAAGCATATCATTTGTGCTCTGAGTTGGGCCTCATTTAACTTAACCACATCATTTGCACCTCGAGTCGGGCCTCGTTTGACTCACCGATACCATTTGTGCCTCGAGTTAGTCCTCGTTTAACTCAACCATATGATTTGTGCCTTGAGCCCGGCCCCGTTTGACTAAACCGTATGATTTGCGTCTCAAGTCAGGCCTCGTTTGACTCATCCATATCATTTGTCCCTCGAGTCAGGCATCGTTTGGCTCAATCATATCATTTGCGCCTCAAGCCAAGCCTCGTTTGACTCACCGATACCATTTTATGTCGAGTTGGGCCCCACTTGACTAAACCATATCATTTGTGCCTCGAGTCAGAACTCGTTTGACTCAGCCATATCATTTGTGCCTCGAGTCGGGCCTCGTTCGATTCCCTGATACCATTTGTGCCTCGAGTTGGGCCTCTTTTGACTCAACCATATCATTTGTGCCTCGAGTCAGGCCTCGTGCGGCTCAACCCTATCATTTAAGCCTCGAGTCAGGAATCGTGTGACTCAACCCTATCATTTGCGCCTTGAGTTAGGCCTCATTTGACTCACTGATACCATTTGTGCCTCGAGTTGGCCGTTAATTGACTCACCGATACCATTTGCACCTCGAGTCAAGCCTTGTTGGACTCAACCATATCATTTACGCCTCGTTTTAGGCCTTGTTTGAGTCAACCATATAATTTACGCCTCGAGTCGGGCCTCGTTTGACATAACCCTATCATTTGCGCCTCGAGTCGGGCCTTATTTAACTCACCAATACCATTTGTGCCTCGAGTTGGGCCTCGTTTGACTCAACCACATCATTTGCGCCTCAGGTCAGGCCTCGTTTGACTAAACCATATCATTTGCACCTCAAGTCGGGCCTTGTTTAACTCAACCATATCATTAGCGCCTAGAGTTGGGCCTCGTTTGACTCACTGATACCATTTGTGCCTCGAGTTAGGCCTCGTTTGACTCAACCAAATCATTCGCACCTCGAGTCAGCCTCGTTTGACATAACCATATCTATTGTGCCACGAGTTAGGCCTCGTTTGACTCAACCATATCATTTGCCCCTCAAGTTGGGCCTCGTTTGACTCAACCATATCATTTGCGCCTCGAGTCGAGCCTTATTTGACTCACCCATATGTTTTCGCATCGAGTCGAGGCTCTTTTAAGTAAACCATATCATTTGTGACTCAAGTCATGCCTCGTTTGACTCAACCATATCATTTGCGCCTCTAGTTGGGCCTCCTTTGACTCACCCATGTCATTTGCGCCTTGAGTTAGGCCTCGTTTGACTTAACCATGTGTTTGCGCCTCAAGTCAGGCCTTGTTTAACTCACCCATATCATTTGCGCCACGAGTTGGGCCTCGTTTGACTCACCGATACTATTTTTGCCTCGAGTTGGGACTTGTTTGACTCAACCATATCATTTGTGCCTCGAGTCGGGCCTCGTGTGACACAACCCTATCATTTGCAGCTCGAGTCGGGCCTCATTTGACTCACTTATACCATTTGTGCCTCGAGTTGGGCCTCAATTGACTCACCGATACCATTCGCGCCTCGAGTCAAGCCTTGTTTGACTCAACCATATCATTTACGCCTCGAGTCGAGCCTTATTTAACTCACCAATGCCATTTGTGCCTCGAGTTGGGCCTTGTTTGACTCAACCATATCATTTGTGCCTCGAGTCAGGCCTCGTTTGACTCAACCATATCATTTGCGCCTTAAGTCAGGCCTCGTTTAACTTAACCATATCATTTGTGCCTCAAGTCAAGCCTTGTTTGACTCAACCATATCATTTGCGCCTCGAGTCGGGTCTCATTTAACTCAACCACATCATTTGTGCCCTGAGTCAGGTGTCGTTTGACTCAACCATATCGTTTGCACCTCGAGTTAGGCCTCATTTAACTCAACCACATCATTTGCGCCTCGAGTCGGGCCTCGTTTGACTCACTGATGCCATTTGTGCCTCGAGTTGGGCCTCGTTTCACTCAACCATATCATTTGTGCCTCGAGTCAGGCCTCATTTAACTCAACCACAACATTTGCACCTCGAGTCGGGCCTCGTTTGACTCACTGATGCCATTTGTGCCTCGAGTTGGGCCTCGTTTCACTCAACCATATCATTTGTGGCTTGAGTCAGGCCTCATTTGACTAAACCATATCATTTGCGCCTCGATTCGGGCCTTGTTTGGCTCACTGATACTATTTGTGCCTCGAGTTGGGCCTCGTTTGACTCAACCATATCAGTTGTCCTTCGAGTCAGGCCTTGTTTGACTCAACCATATCATTTGCGCCTCGAGTCGGGCCTCCTTTGACTCAACCCTATCATTTGTGCGTCGAGTTGGGCCTCCTTTGACTTACCGATACTATTTGTGCCTCGAGTGAGGCCTCGTTTGACTCAACCATATCATTTGTGCCTCGAGTCAGGTCTTGTTTGACTCAACCATATCATTTGCGTCTCGAGTCGGGCCTCATTTGACTCACCGATGCCATTTGTGGCTTGTGTTGGGCCTCATTTGACTCATTGATACCATTTGTGCCTCGAGTCAGACCTTGTTTGACTCAACCATATCATTTGTGCCTCGTTTCAGGCCTCGTTTGAATCAACCATATCGTTTGCGCCTCGAGTCAGGCCTCATTTGGCTGAACCCTATCATTTGCGCCACGAGTCAGGCCTCCATTGACTCACTGATACCATTTGTGCCTCGAATTATGCCTCGTTTTACTCAACCATATCATTTATGTCTCAAGTCAGGCCTCGTTTGACTCAACCATATCATTTGCGCCTCGAGTCGGGCCTCGTTTGACTCAACCATATCATTTGCGCCTTAAGTCGGCCCTCGATTGACTCACTGATACCATTTATGGCTCGAGTTGGGCCTCATTTGAATCAGCCATATCATTTGCGCCACAAGTCGGGCCTCGTTTGACTCAATCCTATCATTTATGCCTCGAGTCGGGCCTCGTTTCACTTAACCATATCATTTGCGCCTTGAGTCGGGCCTTATTTGACTCAGCCATATGTTTGTGCAATGAGTCGGGCCTCATTTGACTAAACCATATCATTTGTGCCTCGAGTCATGCCACGTTTGACTCCACCATATCATTTGCACCTTGAGTTGGGTCTCATTTAACTTAACCATATCATTTGTGCCTCGAGTGAGGCCTCATTTGACTCAACCATATCATTTGCGTCTCGATTCAGGCCTCGTTTGACTCAACCATACCAATTGTGCCTCGGGTCAGGCCTTGTTTGACTAAACGATATCATTTGTGCCTCGAGCCGGGCCTTGTTTGACTCAACCATATCATTTGTGCCTCGAGTTAGGCCTCATTTTACTCACCTATACTATTTGTGCCTCGAGTTGGGCCTCGTTTGACTCAGCCATATTATTTGTGCCTGGAGTTGGGCCTCGTTTGACTCACCGATCACATTTGTGCCTCGAGTGGGGCCTCATTTGACTGAGCCATATCATTTGCGCCATGAGTCAGGTCTCATTTGATTCAACCATATCATTTGTGTCTCGACTCGAGCCTTATTTGACTCACGCATATGTTTGCGCGACGAGTCGGGCCTCATTTGACTAAACCATCTCGTTTGTGCCTCGAGTCATACCTCGTTTGACTCAACCATATCATTTGCGCCTCGAGTTATGCCTCATTTGTCTCAACCATATCATTTGCGCCTCGAGTCGAGCCTTATTTGACACACCCATATGTTTACGCATCGAGTTGGGCCTCGTTTGACTCACCTATGTCATTTGCGCCTCGAGTTAGGCCTCGTTTGACTCAACCACATGTTTACGCCTTAAGTCAAGCCTTGTTTGACTCACCCATATCATTTGCGCCACGAGTCAGTCCTCCTTTGTCTTAACCATATCATTTATGCCTCGAGTCAAGCCTCATTTGACTCAACCATATCATTTGTTCCTCGAGTCGGGCCTCATTTAACTGAACCATATCATTTGCGCCTTGAGTCAGACCTTGCTTGACTCAACCATATCATTTGCGCCTTGAGTCAGACCTTGTTTGACTCAACCACATCATTTGCGCCTTGTTTCAGGCCTCGTTTGAATCAACCTTATCATTTCCGCCTCGAGTCGGGCCATGTTTGACTCAACCATGTGTTTGCATCTTGAGTCAGGCCTTGTTTGACTCACCCATATCATTTGCGCCTCGAGTTAGGCCTCGTTTGACTCAACCATATCATTTGCGCCTTGAATCGGGCCTTGTTTAACTCAACCATATCATTCGTGCCTTGAGTCAGATGTCGTTTCACTCAACCATATCATTTGTGCCTCGTTTCAGGCCTCGTTTGAATCAACCATATCATTTGCGCTTTGAGTCGGGCCTTATTTGACTCAACCATATCAATTGTGCCTCGAATCAGGCCTCGTTTGACTTAACCACATCATTTGCGTCTCGAGTCAGGCCTCGTTTGACTCAACTATATCATTTGCGCCTCGATTCAGGCCTTTTTTAACTCACCCACATCAATTACGTCTCGAGTCAGGCCTACTTTGACTCACTGATACCATTTGTGCCTCGGGTCAGGCCTTGTTTGACTCACCGATACCATTTGTACCTTGAGTTGGGCCTCGTTTGACTCAGCCATATCATTTGCGCCTCAAGTCGTGCCTCGTTTGACTCACTCAGCCATATCATTTGCGCCTCGAGTCGTGCCTCGTTTGACTCAACCATATCATTTGTGCCTCGAGTCATGTCTCGTTTGACTTAACCATATCATTTTTGCCTCGAGTCAAGTCCCGTTTGACTCAACCTTATCATTTGCACCTTGAGTCGGGTCTCAATTAACTCAACCATATCATTTGCACCTTGAGTCGGGCCTCGTTTAACTCAACCTTATCATTTATGCTGCGAGTCAGGTCTCGTTTGACTCAACCATTTCATTTGTGCCTCGAGTCAGGCCTCGTTTGACTCAACCATGTCATTTGTGCCTCGAGTTGGTCATCGTTTGACTCAACAATATCATTTATGCCTTGAGTCGGGCCTTATTTGACTCACCGATATCTTTTCCGCCTTGAGGAGGGCCTCGTTTGACAAAACCATACCATTTGTGCCTTGAGTCAGGGCTCATTTGACTTAACCCTATTATTTGTGCCTCGAGTCGGGCCTCCTTTGACTTATCGATATAGTTTGTGCCTCGAGTTGGGCCTTGTTTGACTCAACCATATCATTTGTGCCTCGAGTCAGGCCTCGTTTGACTTAACCATATCATTTGCGCTTCGATTCAGGCCTCGTTTGACTTAACCACATCAATTACGCCTCGAGTCAGGCCTACTTTGACTCACTGATACCATTTGTGCCTCGGGTCAGGCCTCGTTTGACTCACCGATACCATTTGTACCTTGAGTTGGGCCTCGTTTGACTCAGCCATATCATTTGCGCCTCCAGTTGGGCCTCATTTGACTCAACCATATCATTTGTGCCTCGAGTCGGGCCTCGTTTGACTCAACCAAATCATTTGCACCTAGAGTCGGGTCTCATTTAACTCAACCATATCATTTGTGCCTCGAGTCAAGTCTCGTTTGACTTAACCATATCATTTGTGCCTCGAGTCAAGTCTCGTTTAACTCAACCTTATTATTTGCACCTCGAGTCGGGCCTCGTTTAACTCAACCTTATCATTTGTGCCTCGACTCAGTTCTTGTTTCACTCAACCATATCATTTGTGCCCTAAGTCAGGCCTCGTTTGACTCAACCATATCATTTGCGCCTCGAGTCGGTCATCGTTTGACTGAACAATATCATTTGCGCCTCAAGTCAGGCCTCGTTTGACAAAACCATATCATTTGCGCCTTGAGTAAGGCCTCGTTTGACTCACTGATACCATTTGTGCCTCGAGTTAAGCCTCGTTTGACTCAACTATATCATTTGTGCCTCTAGTTAGGCCTCATTTGAGTCAACAATATCATTTGCGCCTAGAGTCAGGCCTTGTGTGACTCAACCCTATCATTTGCGCCTCGAGTCGGGCCTCATTTGAGTCGCCGATACCATTTGTGTCTCGAGTTGGGCCTCAAATGACTCACCCATACCATTTGTGCCTTGAGTCAGGCCTTGTTTGACTCAACCATATCATTTGCGCCTCATTTCAGGCCTCGTTTGAATTAACCATATCATTTGCACCTCGAGCCGGGACTTGTTTGACTCCACCCTATCATTTGCTCCTCGAGTCAGGCCTTATTTGACTCATCGATACCATTTGTGCCACGAGTTCGATCTCATTTGACTCAACCACATCATTTGTGGCTCAAGTCCGGCGCCGTTTGGCTCAACCATATCATTTGCGCCTCGAGTCAGGCCTCGTTTGACTCAACCATGTCATTTGCGCCTCAAGTCGGTCTTCGTTTAACTCAACCATATCATTTTTGCCTCGAGTCAGGTCTCGTTTGACTTAACCATATCATTGTGCTTCGCGTCAGGCCTCGTTTGACTCAATCATATCATTTGCGCCTCGAGTTGGGCCTCCATTTACTCAACCATATCATTTGTGCCTCGTGTCAGGTCTCGTTTGACTCAACCATATCATTTGCACCTCGAGTCGGTCATCGTTGGACTCAACAATATCATTTGCGTGTCGAGTAGAGCCTCGTTTGACTCATCGATACCATTTGTGCCTTGAGTTAGGCCTCGTTTGACTCAGCCTTATCATTTGCGCCTCAATTCGGGCCTCGTTTGCCTCAACCATATCATTTGCGCCTCAATTCGGGCCTCGTTTCACTCAACCATATTATTTGTGCCTCGAGTCGGGCCACGTTTAACTCACTGAAACAATTTGTGCCTCGAGTTATGCCTCTTTTGACTCAACCATATCATTTGTGCGTTGAGCCAGGCCTCGTTTGACCAACCATATCATTTGCGCCTCGAGTCGGGACTCGTTTAACTCAACCATATCATTTGCCCCTCGAGTCGGGCCTTGTTTGACTCAACCATATCATTTGCGCCTCGAGTCAGGCCTCGTTTGACTCAGCCATATCATTCGTGCCTCGAGTCATGCCTCATTTGACTCAACCATATCATTTGCGTTTCGAGTCGGGCTTCATTTGACTCACGGATACCATTTGTGCCTCGAGCTGGGCCTCGTTTGACTCAACCATATCATTTGCGCCTCTAGTTGGGCCACGTTTAACTCAACCATATCATTTGTGCCTCTAGTCAGGCCTCATTTGACACAACCATATCATTTGCGTCTTGAGTCAGTCCTCATTTGACTCATCGATACCATTTGTGCCTCGAGTTGGGCCTCGTTTCACTCAGCCATATCATTTGAGCCTCAGGTCAGGCCTCATTTGACTAAACCATATCATTTGTGCCTCGAGTCGGGCCACGTTTGACTCACTAATACTATTTGTGCCCCGAGTTAGGCCTCTTTTGACTCAACCATATCATTTGTGCCCTGAGCTAGGCCTCGTTTGACTCAACCATATCATTTGCGCCTCGAGTCGGGCCTCTTTTAACTCAACCATATACTTTGCCCCTCGAGTTGGGCCTTGATTGACTCAACCATATCATTTGCGCCTCGAGTCAGGCCTTTTTTGAATAAGCCATATCATTTGTGCCTCGAGTCATGCCTCGTTTGACTCAACCATATCATTTACGCCTCGAGTCAGGCCTCATTTGACTCACCGATACCATTTGCGCCTCGAGTTGGGCCTCGTTTAACTCAACCATATCATTTGTACCTCGAGTTGGGTCTCATTTGACTCAACCATATCATTTGTGCCTTGAGTCAGGTCTCGTTTGACTCAACCACATCATTTGCGCCTCGAGTCAAGTCTCGTTTGACTCAACCATATCATTTGCGCCTTGAGTCGGGCCTCGTTTGACTCAACAATATCATTTGTGCCTCGAGTCGGGTCTCGTTTGACTCAACCATACCATTTGTGCCTCGAGTCGGGCCTCGTTTGACTCAACCATATCATTTGCGCCTCGTGTCGGGCATCGTTTGACTCAACCATATCATTTGCGCCACGAATCAGGCCTCATTTGACTCAACCATATCATTTGTGCCTCGAGTCAGGTCTCATTTGACTCAACCATATCATTTGCGCCTCAAGTCGGTCATCGTTTGAGTCAACAATATCATTTGTGCCTCGAGTTGAGCCTCGTTTGACTCACCGATATCTTTTTCGCCTTGAGTCGGGCCTTGTTTGACTAAACCATATCATTTTCGCTTCGAGCCGGGCCATGTTTGACTCAACCATATCGTTTGTGCCTCGAGTCGGGCCTTCTTTGACTCAACCATATCATTTACGCCTCGAGTTAGGCCTCGTTTGACTCAACCATATCATTTGTGCCTCGAATCATGCCTCGTTTGACTGAGCCATATCATTTATGCCTCGAATCATGCCTCGTTTGTCTCAACCGTATTGTTTGCGCCTCATGTGAGGCCTAATGTGACTCAATCCTGTCATTTGCGCCTCAAGTCGGGCCCCATTTAACTCACCGATACCATTTGTGCCTTGAGTTGGGCATCGTTTGACTCACCGATACCATTTGCTCCTTGAGTTGGGCCTCGTTTGACCCAACCATATCATTTGTGCCTCGAGTCGGGCCTATTTGACTCAACCAGATCATTTGCACCTCGAGTCAGACCTTGTTTGACCCAACCATATCATTTGTGCCTCGGGTTGAGCCTATTTGACTCAACCATATCATTTGCACCTCGAGTCAAACCTCGTTTGACCCAACCATATCGTTTGTGCCTCGAGTCGAGCCTTGTTTGACTCAACCATACCATTTACGCCTCGAGTCAGGCCTCGTTTGACTCAACCATATCATTTGTGCCTCGAGTTGGGCCTCAAATGACTCACCCATGCCATTTGCGCCTCGAGTCAGGCCTTGTTTGACTCAACCATATCATTTGTGCCTCATTTCAGGCCTCGTTTGAATCAACCATATCATTTGCGCCTCGAGTTAGGCCTTATTTGACTCACTGATACCATTTGTGCCACGAGTTCGACCTCATTGGACTCAACCATATCATTTGTGCTTCGCGTCAGGCCTCGTTTGACTCAACCATATCATTTGTGCCTCGAGTCGGGCCTCGTGTGACTCAACCCTATCATTTGTGCCTCAAGTCAGGCCTCATTTAAATCACCGATACCATTTGTGCCTCGAGTTCGGCCTCAATTGACTCACCGATACCATTTGCGCCTCGAGTCAAGCCTTGTTTGACTCAACCATGTCATTTGCGCCTCGTTTTAGGCCTCGTTTGAACCAATCATATAATTTGCGCCTCAAGCCGGGCCTCGTTTGACTCAACGCTATCATTTGCAACTCGAGTCAGGCCGTATTTGATACACCGATACCATTTGTGCCTCGAGTTGGGCCTCATTTGACTCAACCTTATCATTTGTGCCTCAAGTCCGCCCTCGTTTGACTCAACCATATCATTTGCTACTCGAGTCAGTCCTCGTTTGACTCAACCATATTATTTGCGCCTTGAGTCAGGCCTCATTTGACTCAATCATATCATCTGTGCCTTGAGTCTTGCCTCGTTTGACTCAACCATATCATTTGTGCCTCGAGTCGGGCCTCGTTTGACTCACTGATACTATTTGTGCCTCGAGTTAGGCTCGTTTGACTCAACCATATCATTTGCGCCTTGAGTCAGGCCTCGTTTGACTCAACTATATTATTTGTGCCTCGAGTCATTCCTCGTTTGACTCAGCCATATCATTTGCGTCTCAAGTCGGGCCTCATTTGACTCAACCATATCATTTGTGCCTCGAGTCAGGTCTCGTTTGACTCAACCTTATCATTTGTGCCTTGAGTCAAGTCTCGTTTGACTCAACCACATCATTTGTTCCTTGAGTCAGGCCTCGTTTAACTCAACCAGATCATTTGTGCCTCAAGTCAGGTCTTGTTTGACGTAACCATATCATTTGTACCTTGAGTCAGGCCTCGTTTGACTCAACCATATCATTTGCACCACGAGTCGGGCCTCGTTTAACTCAACCATATCGTTTGTGCCTTGAGCTAGGTCTCGTTTGAATCAACCATATCATTTACACCTTGAGTCGGTCATCGTTTGACTCAACAATATCATTTACGCCTCGAGTTGGCCTTGTTTGACTTACCGATATCTTTTCCGCCTCGTGTCGGGCCTCGTTTGACTAAACCATATCATTTGCGCCTCGAGTAGGGCCTCGTTTGACACACTGATACCATTTGTGCCTCAAGTTGAGCTTTGTTTGACTCAACCATATCATTTGTGCCTCAAGTCAGGCTTCGTTTGACTCAACAATATCATTTGCGCCTGAAGTCGGGCCTCATTTGACTCACCAATACCATTTGGGCCTCGAGTTAGGCATAAATTGACTCACCAATACCATTTGTGCCTCGTTTCAGTCCTCATTTGAATCAACCATATCATTTGCGCCTCGAGCCGGGCCTCGTTTGACTCAACCATACCATTTGCGCCTCGAGTTAGGCCTCGTTTGACTCAACCATATCATTTGTGCCTCAAGTCATGCCTCGTTTGACTCAACCATATCATTTGCGCTTTGAGTCAGGACTCGTTTGACTCAACCATATCATTTGCGCCTCGAGTCAGGCCTCATTTAACTCAAGCATATCATTTATGCCTCGAGTCAGGTCTCGTTTGACTCAATCATATCATTTATGCCTCAAGTCAGGCCTCATTTGACTCAACCATATCATTTGCACTTCGAGTCGGGCCTCGTTTAACTCAAGCATATCATTTGTGCCTCGAGTCAAGTCTCATTTCACTCAACCATATCATTTGCGCCTCGAGTCGATCATCGTTTGACTCATCGATACCATTTGCGCCTCAAGTTGGGCCTCGTTTGACTCAGCCATATCATTTGCACCTCAAGTCAGGCCTCGTTTGACACAACCATATCATTTGCGCCTCAAGTCGGGCCTCGTTTGACTCAACCATATCATTTGCGCCACGAGTCAGGCCTCGTTTGACTCATCGATACCATTTGTGCCTCGAGTTGGGCCTCGTTTTACTCAACCATATCATTTGTGCCTCGGGCCAGGCCTCGTTTGACTAAACCATATCATTTGCATCTCGAGTCAGGCCACATTTGACTCACTAATACTATTTGTGCCTCGAGTTGGGCCTCTTTTGACTCAACCATATCATTTGTGCCCCGAGCCAGGCCTCATTTGACTCAACCATATGATTTGCGCCTCGAGTCAGGCCTCGTTTAACTCAACCATATCATTTGTGCCTCGAGTCAGGCCTCGTTTGACTCAGCCATATCATTTGTGGCTTGAGTCATGCCTCGTTTGACTCAACCATATCATTTGTGTCTTGAGTCGGGCTTTATTTGACTCACCGATACCATTTGTACCTAGAGTTGGGCCTCGTTTGACTCAACCATATCATTTGCACATCGAGTCGGGCCTCGTTTTACTCACCGATACCATTTGTGCCTTAAGTTGGGCCTCGTTTGACTCAGCCATATCATTTGTGCCTCGAGTAGGGCCTCGTTTGACTCACTGATACCATTTGTGCCTCGAGTTGAGCCTTGTTTGACTCAACCAAATCATTTGTGCCTCAAGTCAGGCCTCGTTTGAGTCAACAATATTATTTACGCCT
Source organism: Dicorynia guianensis (assembly GCA_037013595.1). Classification (NCBI taxonomy): domain Eukaryota; kingdom Viridiplantae; phylum Streptophyta; class Magnoliopsida; order Fabales; family Fabaceae; genus Dicorynia; species Dicorynia guianensis. The sequence continues at coordinate 12,542,540 of JASUAB010000015.1, forward strand.
TGAGTCGGGCCTCGTGTGACTCAACCCTATCATTTGTTCCTTGAGTCGGGCCTCATTTGACTCACTAATACCATTTGGGCCTCGAGTTAGGCCTCAATTGACTCAGCGATACCATTTGCGCCTTGAGTCAGGCCTTGTTTGACTCAACCATATCATTTGTGCCTCATTTTAGGCCTCGTTTGAATCAACCATATCATTTGCCCCTCGAGCTGGGCCTCATTTGACTCAACCATATCATTTGCGTCTCGAGTTAGGCCTCGTTTGACTCAACCATATCATTTATGCCACGAGTCATGCCTCGTTTGACTCAACCATATCATTTGCGCCTCGAGTCGGGCCTCATTTGACTCACCAATACCATTTGGGCCTCGTGTTAGGCCTAAATTGACTCACCAATACCATTTGCGCCTCGAGTCAGGCCTTGTTTGACTCAACCATATCATTTGTGCCTCATTTAAGGCCTCGTTTGAATCAACCATATCATTTGCGCCTCGAGCCGGGCCTTGTTTGACTCAACCATATCATTTGCGCCTCGAGTTAGGCCTCGTTTGACTCAACTATATCATTTGCGCCTCGAGTCAGGACTCGTTTGACTCAACCATATCATTTGCGCCTCAAGTCAAGCCTCGTTTAACTCAAGCATATCATTTATGCCTTGAGTCAGGTCTCGTTTGACTCAACCGTATTATTTGTGCCTCGAGTCAGGCCTCGTTTAACTCAAGCATATCATTTGTGCCTCGAGTCAGGTCTCATTTCACTCAACCATATCATTTGCGCCTCGAGTCGGTCATCTTTTAACTCGCCGATACCATTTTCGCCACGAGTTGGGCCTCGTTTAACTCAGCTATATCATTTGTGCCTCGAATCGGGCCTCGTTTGACTTAACAATATCATTTGCGCCTTGAGTCGGGCCTCGTGTGACTCAACCCTATCATTTACGCCTCGAGTCGGGCCTCATTTGACTCACTAATATCATTTGGGCCTCGAGTTGAGCCTTGTTTGACTCAACCAAATCATTTGTGCCTCAAGTCAGGCCTTGTTTGAGTCAACAATATCATTTGCGCCTGGAGTCGGGCCTCGTGTGACTCAACCAAATCATTTGTGCCTAGAGTCGGGCCTCGTTTAACTCAAGCATATCATTTGTGCCTCGAGTCAGGTCTCATTTCGCTCAACCATATCATTTGCGCCTCGAGTTGGTCAGCGCTTGACTCACCGATACCATTTGCGCCTCGAGTTGGGCCTCGTTCGACTTAGCCATATCATTTATGCCTCAAGTCGGGCCTCGTTTGACACAACCATATCATTTGCGCCTCAAGTCGGGCCTCGTTTGACTCAACCATTTCATTTACACCTCGAGTCGGTCATCGTTTGACTAAACAATATCATTTGCGCCTTAAGTTGAGACTCGTTTGTCTCACTGATATCTTTCCCACCTCGAGTCGGGCCTCATTTGACTAAACCATATCATTTGCTCTTCGAGTACGGCCTCGTTTGACTCACTGATACCATTTGTGCCTCGAGTTAAGCCTCATTTAACTCAACCATATCATTTATGCCTCAAGTCAGCCCTTGTTTGACTCAACAATATCATTTGCGCCTCGAGTCGGGCCTCCTGTGACTCAACCCTATCATTTGCGCCTCAAGTTGGGCCTCATTTAAATCACCGATACCATTTGTGCCTCGAGTTCGGCCTTAATTGACTCACCGATACCATTTGCACCTCGAGTCAAGCCTTGTGTGACTCAACCATGTCATTCGCGCCTCGTTTCAAGCCTTGTTTGAACCAACCATATCATTTGTACCTCGAGCTGGGCCTCGTTTGACTCAACGCTATCATTTGTGCCTCGAGTCAGGCCTTATTTGACACACCGATACCATTTGTGCCTCGAGTTGAGCCTCATTTGACTCAACCTTATCATTTGTGCCTAAAGTCCGCCCTCGTTTGACTCAGCCATATCATTTGCGGCTCGAGTCAATCCTCGTTTGACTCAACCATATCATTTGTGCCTTGAGTCGGGTCTCGTTTGACTCAACCATATCATTTGCGCCTTGAGTCAAGCCTTGTTTAGACCAACCATATCATTTGCGCCTCGAGCCAGGTCTCGTTTGACTTAACGCTATCATTTGCGCCTCGAGTTAGGCCTTATTTGACACACCGATACCATTTGTGCCTCGAGTCGGGCCTCATTTGACTCAACCTTATCATTTGTGCCTCAAGTCTGGCCTCGTTTGACTCAGCCATATCATTTGCGGCTCGAGTCGGGCCTCATTTGACTCAACCATATCATTTGCGCCTTTTGACTCAACCATATCATTTGTGCCTCGAGTCAGGTCTCGTTTCACTCAACCATATCATTTGTGCTTCGATTCAGGCCTCGTTTAACTTAACCATATCATTTGCGCCTCGAGTCGGGCCTCATTTGACTGACTAATACTATGTGTGCCTCGAGTTAGGCTCGTTTGACTCAACCATATCATTTGTGCCTCGAGACAGGCCTCGTTTGACTCAACCATATCATTTGCACCTCGAGTCAGGCCTCGTGTGTCTCAACCCTATCACTTGCACCTCGAGTCAGGCCTCATTTAACTCACCGATACCATTTGTGCCTCGAGTTCAGCCTCAATTGACTCCCCGATACTATTTGCACCTCGAGTCAAGCCTTGTTTGACTCAACCATATCATTTGCGCCTTGTTTCAGGCCTCGTTTGAACCAACCATATCATTTATGCCTCGAGCCAGGTCTCGTTTGACTCAACGCTATCATTTGCACCTTGAGTTAGGCCTTATTTGACACACCGATACCATTTGTGCCTTGAGTTAGGCCTCATTTGACTCAACCTTATCATTTGTGCCTCAAGTCTGGCCTCGTTTAACTCAGCCATATCATTTGCGGCTCGAGTTGGGCCTCGTTTGACTCAACCATATCATTTGCGCCTTGAGTCATGCCTCGTTTGACTCAACCATATCATTTGTGCCTCGAGTCAGGTCTCGTTTCACTCAACCATATCATTTGTGCCTCGATTCAGGCCTCGTTTGACTTAACCATATCATTTGCGCCTCGAGTCGGGCCTCGTTTAACTTAACCACATCATTTGTGCCTCGAATAAGATCTCGTTTGACTCAACCATATCATTTGCGCCTCGAGTCGGTCATCATTTGACTCAACAATATCATTTGTGCCTCGTGTTGGGCCTTGTTTGACTCACCGATACCATTTGTGCCTCGAGTTGGGCCTCGTTTCACTCTAGCACATCATTTGTGCATCGAGTCAAGTCTCGTTTGACTTAACCATATCATTTGTACCTCGACTCAGGTCTCGTTTGACTCAACCATATCATTTGTGCCTCGAGTCAGGCCACGTTTGACTCAACCATATCAATTGTCACTCGAGTCGGGCCTCATTTAACTCAACGATACCATTTGTGCCTCGAGACGGGCCTCATTTGACTCCACCATATCATTTGTGGCTTGAGTCAGGCCTCATTTGACTTAACCATATCATTTATGCCTCGAGTCAAGCCTTGTTTGACACAACCATAACATTTGTGCCTCGAGTCAGACCTTGTTAGACTCAGTGATACCATTTCTGCCTTGAGTTCGGCCTCAATTGACTCACCGATATCATTTGCGCCTTGAGTCAAACCTTGTTTGACTCAGCCATATCATTTACTACTCGTTTCAGTCCCCGTTTGATTCAACCATATCATTTGCGCCTCGAGTCTGGCCTCGTTTGACTCAATGCTATCATTTGCGCCTTGAGTCAGGCCTTATTTGACTCACCGATACCACTAGAGGCCCTATTTGACTCAGCCATATCATTTGTGCCTCGAGTTAGGCCTCGTTTGACTCAACCATATCATTTGTGCTTCGAGTTGGGCCTCATTTGACTAAGCCATATCATTTGTGCCTCGAGTCGGGCCTCATTTGACTTAACCATATCATTTGTGCCCCGAGTCGGGCCTTGTTTGACTCAACCATATCATTTGCGCCTTGAGTCAGGCCTCGTTTGACTCAACCATATCATTTGTGCATCGAGTCATACCTCGTTTGACTCATCCATATCATTTGCGCCTCGAGTCAGGCCTCGTTTGACTCAACCATATCATTTGCGCCTCGAGTCGGGCCTCGTTTAACTCAACATATCATTTGTGCATCGAGTCATACCTCGTTTGACTCATCCATATCATTTGTGCCTCGGGTTGGTCATCGTTTGACACAATAATATCATTTGCACCTCGAGTCGGGCCTCGTTTGACTCACCGACACCATTTGTGCCTCGAGTTGGGCCTCGTTTCACTCAACCACATCATTTGTGCATCGAGTCAGGTCTCGTTTGACTCAACCATATCATTTGTGCCTAGAGTCAGGTCTCGTTTGACTCAACCATATCATTTGTGCCTCGAGTCGAGCCTCGTTTGACTCAACCATGTCATTTGTGCCTCAAGTCAGGTCTCGTTTGACTCAACCATATCATTTATGCCTCGAGCCAGGCCACATTTGACTCAACCAAATCATTTTTGCCTCGAGTCATGCCTTATTTAACTCAACCATATCATTTGTGCCTTGAGTTAGCTCTCGTTTGACTCAACCATATCATTTGCGCCTGGAGTTGGTCATCGTTTCACTTAACCATATCATTTACGCCTTGAGTCGGGCTTTGTTTGACTCAACCATATCATTTGCGCCTCGAGTCAGGCCTCATTTGACTCAACCATATCATTTGCGCCTCGAGTCATGCCTCGTTTGACTCAACCATATCATTTGCGTCTTGAATCGGGCCTCATTTGACTCACCAATGCATTTATGCCTCTAGTTGGGTCTCGTTTGACTTAACCATATCATTTGTGCTTCGGGTCAGGCCTTGTTTGACTAAAACATATCATTTGCGCCTCGAGTCGGGCCTCATTTGACTCAACCATATCATTTGTGCCTCGAGTCGAGCCTCGTTTGGCTCAACGATACCATTTTTGCCTCGAGTTGGGCCTCATTTGACTCAGCCATATCATTTGCGCCTCAAGTTGGTTCTCGTTTGACTCACTGTTACCATTTCTGCCTCAAGTAGGGCCTCGTTTGACTCAGCCATATCATTTGCAGCACGAGTTGGGCCTCATTTGACTCGACCATATCATTTGTGCCTTGAGTCAGGCCTCGTTTGACTCAACCATATCATTTTCGCCTCGAATCGGGCCTCATTTGACTCAACCATATCATTTGTGCCTCGAATCGGGCCTCGTTTGACTCAACCATATCATTTGTGCCTTGAGTCAAGCTTTGTTTGACTCAACCATAACATTTGCGCCTCGAGTCAGGCCTCATTTGACTCAACCATATCATTTGTGCCTCGAGTCATGCCTCGTTTGACTCAACCATACCATTTGCGTCTCGAGTCGGGCCCAATTTGACTCACCGATGCCATTTATGCCTCCAGTTGGTCCTCGTTTGACTTAACCATATCATTTGAGCCTTAGGTCAGGCCTCGTTTGACTAAACCATATAATTTGTGCCTCGAGTCGGGCCTCGTTGTACTCAACCATATCATTTGCACCTCGAATCGGCCTCGTTTGACTCAAGGATATCATTTGTGCCTCAAGTTGGGCCTTATTTGACTCAGCCATATCATTTGTGCCTCGAGTCGGTCCTCGTTTGATTCACCGTTACCATTTGTGCCTTGAGTGAGGCCTCGTTTGACTCAGCCATATCATTTGCGCCACGAGACAGGCCTCATTTGACTCAAGCATATCATTTGCGCCTTGAGTCAGGCCTTGTTTGACTCAACCATATCATTTGCGCCTCGAGTCGAGCCTTATTTGACTCACCCATATGTTTGCCCATCGAGTCGGGACTCATTTGACTAAACCATATCATTTGTGCCTCGAGTCATGCCTCGTTTGACTCAACCATATTATTTGTGCATCGAGTCATGCCTCGTTTGACACATCCATATCATTTGCGCCTTGAGTTAGGCCTTGTTTGACTCAACCATCTTGTTTGACTCAACCATATCATTTGCGCCTCGAGTCGGGCCTCGTTTAACTCAACCATATCATTTGTGCCTCGGGTTGGGCCTAATTTGACTCACCAATACCACTTGGTCCTCGAGTCAGGCCTCGTTTGACTCAACCATATCATTTGTGCCTCAAGTCAGGCCTCGTTTCACTCAACCATATCATTTGCGTTTGGAGTCGAGCCTCATTTGACTCATCGATGCCATTTATGCCTCCAGTTGAGCCTCGTTTGACTCAACCATATCATTTGTGCTTTGGGTCAGGCCTCGTTTGACTAAAACATATCATTTGCGCCTCGAGTCGGGCCTCGTTTGACTCAACCATATCATTTGTGCCTCGAGTCGAGCCTTGTTTGGCTCAACGATACCATTTCTGCCTCAAGTAGGGCCTCGTTTGACTCAGCCATATCATTTGCAGCACGAGTTGGGCCTCATTTGACTCAACCATATCATTTGTGCCTCGAATCGGGCCTCGTTTGACTCAACCATATCATTTGTGCCTTGAGTCAAGCTTTGTTTGACTCAACCATAACATTTGCGCCTCGAGTCAGGCCTCATTTGACTTAACCATATCATTTGTGCCTCGAGTCATGCCTCGTTTGACTCAACCATACCATTTGCATCTCGAGTCGGGCCCCATTTGACTCACCGATGCCATTTATGCCTCCAGTTGGTCCTCGTTTGACTCAACCATATCATTTGAGCCTTGGGTCAGGCCTCGTTTGACTAAACCATATAATTTGTGCCTCGAGTCGGGCCTCGTTGTACTCAACCATATCATTTGCGCCTCGAATCGGCCTCGTTTGACTCAAGGATATCATTTGTGCCTCAAGTTGGGCCTTATTTGACTCAGCCATATCATTTGCGCCTCGAGTCGGTCCTCGTTTGATTCACCGTTACCATTTGTGCCTTGAGTGAGGCCTCGTTTGACTCAGCCATATCATTTGCGCCACGAGACAGGCCTCATTTGACTCAAGCATATCATTTGCGCCTTGAGTCAGGCCTTGTTTGACTCAACCATATCATTTGCGCCTCGAGTCGAGCCTTATTTGACTCACCCATATGTTTGCCCATCGAGTCGGGACTCATTTGACTAAACCATATCATTTGTGCCTCGAGTCATGCCTCGTTTGACTCAACCATATTATTTGTGCATCGAGTCATGCCTCGTTTGACACATCCATATCATTTGCGACTTGAGTCAGGCCTTGTTTGACTCAACCATCTCGTTTGACTCAACCATATCATTTGCGCCTCGAGTCGGGCCTCGTTTAACTCAACCATATCATTTGTGCCTTGGGTTGGGCTTAATTTGACTCACCAATACCACTTGGTCCTCGAGTCAGGCCTCGTTTGACTCAACCATATCATTTGTGCCTCAAGTCAGGCCTCGTTTCACTCAACCATATCATTTGCGTTTGGAGTCGAGCCTCATTTGACTCATCGATGCCATTTATGCCTCCAGTTGAGCCTCGTTTAACTCAACCATATCATTTGTGCTTTGGGTCAGGCCTCGTTTGACTAAAACATATCATTTGCGCCTCGAGTCGGGCCTCGTTTGATTCAACCATATCATTTGTGCCTCGAGTCGAGCCTCGTTTGGCTCAACGATACCATTTTTGCCTCGAGTTGGGCCTCATTTGACTCAGCCATATCATTTGCGCCTCAAGTTGGTTCTTGTTTAACTCACTGTTACCATTTGTGCCTCGAGTGGTGCCTCGTTTGACTCAACCATATCATTTGCACCACGAGTTGGGCCTCATTTGACTCGACCATATCATTTGTGCCTCGAGTCAGGCCTCATTTGACTCAACCATATCATTTGCGCCTCGAATCGGGCCTCATTTGACTCAACCATATCATTTGTGCCTCGAATCGGGCCTCATTTGACTCAACCATATCATTTGTGCCTCGAGTCAGGCCTCGTTTGACTCAACCATATCATTTGCGTCTGGAGTCGAGCCTTATTTGACTCATCGATGCCATTTATGCCTCCTGTTGAGCCTCGTTTGACTCAACCATATCATTTGTGCTTCGGGTCAGGCCTCGTTTGACTCACCAATAACTTTTCCACCTTGAGTCATGCCTCGTTTGACTAAACCATATCAATTGCGCCTCGAGTAGGGCCTCGTTTGACTCACTGATACCAATTGTGCCTCGAGTTGAGCCTCGTTTGACTCAACCATATCATTTGCGCCTCAAGTCAGGCCTCATTTGTCTCAACAACATCATTTGCACCTCGAGTCGGGCCTCGTGTGACTCAACCCTATCATTTGAGCCTCGAGTCGGGCCTCATTTGACTCACCGATACCATTTGCGCCTTGAGTTGGGCCTCAATTGACTCACCGATACCATTTGCGTCTTGAGTCAGGCCTTGTTTGACTCAACCCTATCATTTACACCTCGTTTCAGTCCTCATTTGAGTCAACCATATCATTTGCGCTGCGAGCCGGGCCTCGTTTGACTCAACGCTATCATTTGCGCCTCGAGTCAGGCCTTATTTAACTCACCGATACCATTTGTGCCTCGAGTGGGGCCTCATTTGACTCAGCCATATCATTTGTGGCTTGAGTCAGGCCTTGTTTGACTCAACCATATCATTTGCGCCTTGAGTCAGGCCTCATTTGACTCAACCATATCATTTGTGCATCGTGTCATACCTCGTTTGACTCATCCATATCATTTGCGCCTCGAGTCATGCCTCGTTTGACTCAACCATATCATTTGTGCCTCGAGTCGGCCCTTATATAACTCAACCATATTATTTGTGCCTCGAGTCAGGTCTCGTTTGACTCAACCATATCATTTGTTCCTCGAGTCAGTCCTCGTTTGACCCAACCATATCATTTGCACCTCGAGTCTGGCCATATGATTTGTGCCTCGAGTCAGGTCTCATTTGGCTCAACTATATCATTTGCGCCTCGAGTCGGGCCTCGTTTGACTAACCAATACCATTTGTGCCTCGAGTCGGGCCTCGTTTGACTCACCAATACCATTTGTGCCTCGAGTTGGGCCTCGTTTCACTCAACCACATCATTTGTGCATCGAGTCAGGTCTCGTTTGACTCAACCATATCATTTGTGCCTAGAGTCAGGTCTCGTTTGACTCAACCATATCATTTGCACCTCGAGTCGGGCCTTGTTTAACTCAACCATGTCATTTGTGCCTCGTGTCAGGTCTTGTTTGACTCAACCATATCATTTGTGCCTTGAGCCAGGCCACGTTTGACTCAACCAAATCATTTTTGCCTCAGGTCATGCCTCATTTAACTCAACCATACCATTTGTGCCTTGAGTCAGCTCTCGTTTGACTCAACCATATCATTTGCGCCTCAAGTCGGTCATCGTTTGACTCAACCATGTCATTTGCACCTCGAGTCGGTCATCGTTTGACTTAACCATATCATTTGGGCCTCGAGTCAGGCCTCATTTGACTCAACCATATCATTTGTGCCTTGAGTCATGCCTCGTTTGACTCAACCATATCATTTGCGTCTCGAATCGGGCCTCATTTGACTCACCAATGCATTAATGCATCAGTTGGGCCTCGTTTGACTCAACCATATCATTTGTGCTTCGGGTCAGGCCTTGTTTGACTTAACCATATCATTTACGCCTCAAGTCGGGCCTCGTTTGACTCAACCATATCATTTGTACCTCAAGTCGAGCCTCGTTTGGCTCAACGATACCATTTTTGCCTCGAGTTGGGCCTCATTTGACTCAGCCATATCATTTGCGCCTAGAGTCGGTTCTCGTTTGACTCACCGTTACCATTTGTGCCTCAAGTGGGGCCTCGTTTGACTCAGCCATATCATTTGCACCATGAGTTGGGCCTCATTTGACTCAACCATATCATTTGTGCCTCGAGTCAGGCCTCATTTCACTTAACCATATCATTTGTGCCTTGAGTCAGCTCTCGTTTGACTCAACCATATCATTTGCGCCTGGAATTGGGCCTCGTTTGAATCAGCGATACCATTTGTGCCTCGAGTTGGGCATCGTTTCACTCAACCATATCATTTATGCCTCGGGTCAGGCCTCGTTTGACTAAACCATATCATTTGCGCCTCGAGTCGAGCCTTGTTTGACTCACTAATACTATTTGTGCCGCGAGTTGGGCCTCGTTTGACTCAACCATATCATTTGTGCCTCGAGTCGGGCCTCGTGTGACACAACCCAATCACTTGCACCTCGAGTCAGGCCTCATTTGACTCACCGATACCATTTGTACCTTGAGTCGGGCCTCGTTTGACTCAACCATATCATTTGTGCCTCGAGTCAGGTCTAGCTTAACATAACCATATAATTTGCGCCTCGAGTCGGGCCTTGTTTGACTCACCCATATGTTTGAACCTCGAGTTGGCCCTTGTGTGACTCAACCCTATCACTTGCGGCTCGAGGCGGGCCTCATTTAACTCACCAATACCATTTGTGCCTCGAGCTGGGACTCAATTGACTCACCGATACCATTTGCACCTCGAGTCAGGCCTTGTTTGACTCAACCATATCATTTGTGCCTCATTTCAAGCCTCGTTTGAATCAACCATATCATTTGTGCCTCAAGTCGGGCCTCCTGTGACTCAATCCTATCATTTGCGCCTTGAGTCAGGCCTCATTTAACTCACCGATACCATTTGTGCCATGTGTTGGGCCTCGTTTGACTCCACCATATCATTTGTGCCTCGAGTCAAGCCTTGTTTGACACAAGTATATCATTTGCGCTTGAATCGGGCCACGTTTGACTCAACCATATCATTTGTGCCTCGAGTCATGCCTCGTTTGACTCAACCATATTATTTGCACCTCGAGTCGAGCCTGGTTTGACTCAACCATATCATGTGCGCTCGAGTCAAGCCTTGTTTGACTCAACCATATTATTTGTGCCTCGAGTCAGGGCTCGTTTGACTCAACCATATCATTTGCGCCTCGAGTCGGGCCTCATGTGACTCAACCCTATCAATTGCGCCTCGAGTCAGGCCTCATTTGACTCACCGATACTATTTGTGCCTCGAGTTAGGCCTCAATAGACTCACCGATATCATTTCCTCCTCGAGTCAGGCCTTGTTTGACTCAACCATAGCATTTGCGCCTCGTTACAAGCCTCGTTTGAATCAACCTTATCATTTGCGCCTTGAGTCGGGCCTCGTTTGACTCAACCCTATCATTTGCGCCTTGGGTCGGGCCATATTTGACTCGCTGATACCACTTGGTCCTCGAGTCAGGGCTCGTTTGACCCAACCATATCATTTGCACCTCGAGTCGGGCCTCATGCGACTCAACCCTATCAATTGCGCCTCGAGTCGGGCCTCATTTGACTCACCAATACCATTTGTGCCTCGAGTTAGGCCTCAATAGACTCACCGATATCATTTGCTCCTCGAGTCAGGCCTTGTTTGACTCAACCATAGCATTTAAGCCTCGTTACAAGCCTCGTTTGAGTCAACCATATCATTTGTGCGTTGAGTCAGCCCTCATTTGACTCAACCATATCATTTGCATCTCGAGTTAGGCCTGGTTTGACTCAACCATATCATTTGCACCTTGAGTTAGGCCTCGTTTGACTCAACCATATCATTTGGGCCTCGAGTCATGCCTCGTTTGACCAACCATATCATTTGCGCCTCGAGTCAGGCCTCATGTGACTTCATCCTATCATTTGCGCCTCGAGTCGGGCCTCATTTGACTCACTGATACCATTTGTGCCACGAGTTGGCCTCGTTTGACTCAACCATATCATTTGCACCTCGAGTCAGGCCTCGTTTGACTTAACCATAACATTTGTGCCTCGAGTCGGGCCGTGTTTGACTCAACCATATCATTTGTGCCTTGAGTGGGTCTTTGTTTGACTCAACCATATCGGGCTTTGTTTGACTCAACCATATCATTTGCGCCTCGAGTCAGGCCTTGTTTGACTCAACTATATCATTTGTGCCTCGAGTCATGCCTCGTTTGACTTAAGCATATCATTTATACCTCGAGTCAGGCCTCGTTTGACTCAGCCATATCATTTGTGCCACGAGTCATGCCTCGTTTGACTCAACCATATCATTTGCGCCTCGAGTCGGGCCTTGTGTGACTCAATCCTATCATTTGCGCCTCAGGTTGGGCCTCATTTGACTCACCGATACCACTTGGGCCTCGAGTTGGGCCTCATTTGACTCAACCATATCATTTGGGCCTCGAGTCACGCCCCGTTTGAGTCAACCATATCATTTGCGCCTCGAGTCGGGCCTCCCTTAACTCAACCATATCATTTGCATCTCAAGTCAGGCCTAGTTTGACTCAACCTTATCATTTGCGCCTCGAGTCGGGCCTCCCTTAACTCAACCATATCATTTGCATCTCAAGTCAAGGCTGGTTTGACTCAACCATATCATTTGCGCCTCGAGTCAGGTCTCGTTTGACTTAACCATATCATTTATGCCTCGAGTCATACCTTGTTTGACTCATCCACATCATTTGCACCTCGAGTCGGGCCTCATTTGACTCACCGATACCATTTGTGCCACGAGTTGGGTGTCGTTTGACTCAACCATATCATTTGAGCCTCGAGTCTGGCCATGTTTGACTCAACCATATTATTTACGCCTCGAGTCGGGCCTCGTGTGACTCAACCCTATCACTTGCGCCTCGAGTCGGGCCTCCTTTGACTCACTGATACCATTTGTGCCTCGAGTTGGGACTCAATTTGCTCATCGATTCCATTTGCTCTTCCCGTCAGGCCTTGTTTGACTCAACCATAGCATTTGCGCCTCGTTGCAGGCCTCGTTTGAATCAACCATATCATTTGCACCTAGAGTCAGGCCTCATTTGACTCACTGATACCATTTGTGCCTCAGGTCAGGCCTTAGTTGACTCAACCATATCATTTGTGCCTCGAGTCATACCTCGTTTGACTCAACCACATCATTTGTGCCTCGAGTCAGGCCTTATTTGGCTCACCGATACCATTTCTGCCTCGAGTTGCACCTCGTTTGACTCAACCATATCATTTGTGCCTCGAGTCGGGCCTCGTTTGACTCAATATATCATTTGCGCCTCGAGTCAGGCCTTGTTTAACTCAACCATATCATGTGCGCCTCGAGTCAGGCTTCGTTTGACTCAACCATATCATTTGTTCCTCGAGTCGGGCTTGTTTGACTCCACCGCATCATTTGTGCCTCGAGTCAGGCTTGTGTGACTCAATCGTATCATTTGCGCCTCAGGTCAGGCCTCATTTGACTCACCGATAGCACTTGGGCCTCGAGCTGGGCCTCGTTTGACTCAACCATATCATTTGTGCCTCGAGTCAGGCCTCGTTTGAGTCAACCATATCATTTGTACCTCGAGTCGGGCCTCTCTTAACACAACCATATCATTTGCATCTTGATTCAGGCCTGGTTTGACTCAACCATATCATTTGTGCCTCAAGTCGAGCCTCCCTTAACTCAACCATATCATTTGCATCTCGAGTCAGGCCTGGTTTGACTCAACCATATCATTTGCACCTCGAGTCGGGCCTCATGCGACTCAACCCTATCAATTGCGCCTCGAGTCGGGCCTCATTTGACTCACCAATACCATTTGTGCCTCGAGTTAGGCCTCAATAGACTCACCGATATCATTTGCTCCTCGAGTCAGGCCTTGTTTGACTCAACCATAGCATTTACGCCTCGTTACAAGCCTCGTTTGAGTCAACCATATCATTTGTGCCTTGAGTCAGCCCTCATTTGACCCAACCATATCATTTTCATCTCGAGTCAGGCCTGGTTTGACTCAACCATATCATGTGCACCTTAAGTTAGGCCTCGTTTGACTCAACCATATCATTTGGGCCTCGAGTCATGCCTCGTTTGACCAACCATATCATTTGCGCCTCGAGTCAGGCCTCATGTGACTCAATCCTATCATTTGCGCCTCGAGTCGGGCCTCATTTGACTCACTGATACCATTTGTGCCACGAGTTGGCCTCGTTTGACTCAACCATATCATTTGCACCTCGAGTCAGGCCTCGTTTGACTCAACCATAACATTTGTGCCTCGAGTCGGTCCGTGTTTGACTCAACCATATCATTTGTGCCTTGAGTGAGGCTTTGTTTGACTCAACCATATCGGGCTTTGTTTGACTCAACCATATCATTTGCGCCTCGAGTCAGGCCTTGTTTGACTCAACCATATCATTTGTGCCTCGAGTCATGCCTCGTTTGACTTAAGCATATCATTTATACCTCGAGTTAGGCCTCGTTTCACTCAGCCATATCATTTGTGCCTCGAGTCATGCCTCGTTTCACTCAACCATATCATTTGCGCCTCGAGTCGGGCCTTGTGTCACTCAATCCTATCATTTACGCCTCTGGTTGGGCCTCATTTGACTCACCAATACCACTTGGGCCTCGAGCTGGGCCTCATTTGACTCAACCATATCATTTGGGCCTCGAGTCAGGCCCCGTTTGAGTCAACCATATCATTTGCGCCTCGAGTTGGGCCTCCCTTAACTCAACCATATCATTTGCATCTCAAGTCAGGCCTAGTTTGACTCAACCTTATCATTTGCGCCTCGAGTTGGGCCTCCCTTAACTCAACCATATCATTTGCATCTCAAGTCAAGGCTGGTTTGACTCAACCATATCATTGGCGCCTCGAGTCAGGTCTCGTTTGACTTAACCATATCATTTATGCCTCGAGTCATACCTCGTTTGACTCATCCACATCATTTGCACCTCGAGTCGGGCCTCATTTGACTCACCGATACCATTTGTGCCACGAGTTGGGTGTCCTTTGACTCAACCATATCATTTGAGCCTCGAGTCTGGCCATGTTTGACTCAACCATATTATTTACGCCTCGAGTCGGGCCTCGTGTGACTCAACCCTATCACTTGCGCCTCGAGTCGGGCCTCCTTTGACTCACCGATACCATTTGTGCCTCGAGTTGGGACTCAATTTACTCACCGATTCTATTTGCTCTTCGCGTCAGGCCTTGTTTGACTCAACCATAGCATTTGCGCCTCGTTACAGGCCTCGTTTGAATCAACCATATCATTTGCGCCTAGAGTCAGGCCTCATTTGACTCACTGATACCATTTGTGCCTCGGGTCAGGCCTTATTTGACTCAACCATATCATTTGTGCCTCGAGTCATACCTCATTTGACTCAACCACGTCATTTGCGCCTCGAGTCAGGCCTTATTTGGCTCACCGATACCATTTATGCCTCGAGTTGCGCCTCGTTTGACTCAACCATATCATTTGTGCCTCGAGTCAGGCCTCGTTTGACTCAATATATCATTTGCGCCTCGAGTCAGGCCTTGTTTGACTCAACCATATCATGTGTGCCTCGAGTCAGGCTTCGTTTGACTCAACCATATAATTTGTGCCTCGAGTCAGGGCTTGTTTGACTCCACCACATCATTTGTGCCTCGAGTCGGGCTTGTGTGACTCAATTGTATCATTTGCGCCTCAGGTCGGGCCTCATTTGACTCACCGATAGCACTTGGGCCTCGAGCTGGGCCTCGTTTGACTCAACCATATCATTTGTGCCTCGAGTCAGGCCTCGTTTGAGTCAACCATATCATTTGTGCCTCGAGTCGGGCCTCCCTTAACACAACCATATTATTTGCATCTTGATTCAGGCCTGGTTTGACTCAACCATATCATTTGTGCCTCAAGTCGAGCCTCCCTTAACTCAACCATATCATTTGCATCTCGAGTCAGGCCTCATTTGACTCACCAATACCATTTGTGCCTCGAGTTAGGCTTCAATAGACTCACCGATATCATTTGCTCCTCGAGTCAGGCCTTGTTTGACTCAACCATAGCATTTACGCCTCGTTACAAGCCTCGTTTGAGTCAACCATATCATTTGTGCCTTGAGTCAGCCCTCATTTGACTCAACCATATCATTTGCATCTCAAGTCAGGCCTGGTTTGACTCAACCATATCATTTGCAACTTGAGTTAGGCCTCGTTTGACTCAACCATATCATTTGGGCCTCGAGTCATGCCTCGTTTGACCAACCATATCATTTGCGCCTCGAGTCAGGCCTCATGTGACTCAATCCTATCATTTGCGCCTCGAGTCGGGCCTCATTTGACTCACTGATACCATTTGTGCCACGAGTTGGCCTCGTTTGACTCAACCATATCATTTGCACCTCGAGTCAGGCCTCGTTTGACTCAACCATAGCATTTGTGCCTCGAGTCAGGCCGTGTTTGACTCAACCATAGCATTTGTGCCTCGAGTCAGGCCGTGTTTGACTCAACCATATCGGGCTTTGTTTGACTCAACCATATCATTTGCGCCTCGAGTCAGGCCTTGTTTGACTCAACTATATCATTTGTGCCTCGAGTCATGCCTCGTTTGACTTAAGCATATCATTTATACCTCGAGTCAGGCCTCGTTTGACTCAGCCATATCATTTGTGCCTCGAGTCATGCCTCGTTTGACTCAACCATATCATTTGCGCCTCGAGTCGGGCCTTGTGTGACTCAATCCTATCATTTGCGCCTCAGGTTGGGCCTCATTTGACTCACTGATACCACTTGGGCCTCGAGTTGGGCCGCATTTGACTCAACCATATCATTTGGGCCTCGAGTCAAGCCCCGTTTGAGTCAACCATATCATTTGCGCCTCGAGTCAGGTCTTGTTTGACTTAACCATATCATTTATGCCTCGAGTCATACCTCGTTTGACTCATCCACATCATTTGCACCTCGAGTCAGGCCTCATTTGACTCATCGATACCATTTGTGCCACGAGTTGGGTGTCCTTTGAGTCAACCATATCATTTGAGCCTCAAGTCTGGCCATGTTTGACTCAACCATATTATTTACGCCTTGAGTCGGGCCTCGTGTGACTCAACCCTATCACTTGCGCCTCGAGTCGGGCCTCCTTTGACTCACTGATACCATTTGTGCCTCGAGTTGGGACTCAATTTGCTCACCGATTCCATTTGCTCTTCGCGTCAGGCCTTGTTTGACTCAACCATAGCATTTGCGCCTCGTTGCAGGCCTCGTTTGAATCAACCATATCATTTGCACCTCGAGTCGGGCCTCATGCGACTCAACCCTATCAATTGCGCCTCGAGTCGGGCCTCATTTGACTCACCAATACCATTTATGCCTCGAGTTAGGCCTCAATAGACTCACCGATATCATTTGCTCCTCGAGTCAGGCCTTGTTTGACTCAACCATAGCATTTACGCCTCGTTACAAGCCTCGTTTGAGTCAACCATATCATTTGTGCCTTGAGGCAGCCCTCATTTGACTCAACCATATCATTTGCATCTCGAGTCAGGCCTGGTTTGACTCAACCATATCATTTGCACCTTGAGTTAGGCCTTGTTTGACTCAACCATATCATTTGGGCCTCGAGTCATGCCTCGTTTAACCAACCATATCATTTGCACCTCGAGTCAAGCCTCATGTGACTCAATCCTATCATTTGCGCCTCGAGTCGGGCCTCATTTGACTCACTGATACCATTTGTGCCACGAGTTGGCCTCGTTTGACTCAACCATATCATTTGCACCTCGAGTCAGGCCTCGTTTGACTCAACCATAACATTTGTGCCTCGAGTCGGGCCGTGTTTGACTCAACCATATCATGTGCACCTCGAGTTAGGCCTCGTTTGACTCAACCATATCATTTGGGCCTCGAGTCATGCCTCGTTTGACCAACCATATCATTTGCGCCTCGAGTCAGGCCTCATGTGACTCAATCCTATCATTTGCGCCTCGAGTCGGGCCTCATTTGACTCACCGATACCATTTGTGCCACGAGTTGGCCTCGTTTGACTCAACCATATCATTTGCACCTCGAGTCAGGCCTCGTTTGACTTAACCATAACATTTGTGCCTCGAGTCGGGCCGTGTTTGACTCAACCATATCATTTGTGCCTTGAGTGGGGCTTTGTTTGACTCAACCATATCGGGCTTTGTTTGACTCAACCATATCATTTGCGCCTCGAGTCAGGCCTTGTTTGACTCAACCATATCATTTGTGCCTCGAGTCATGCCTCGTTTGACTTAAGCATATCATTTATACCTCAAGTCAGGCCTCGTTTCACTCAGCCATATCATTTGTGCCTCGAGTCATGCCTCGTTTGACTTAACCATATCATTTGCGCCTCGAGTCGGGCCTTGTGTGACTCAATCCTATCATTTGTGCCTCAGGTTGGGCCTCATTTGACTCACCGATACCACTTGGGTCTCGAGCTGGGCCTCGTTTGACTCAACCATATCATTTGGGCCTCGAGTCAGGCCCCGTTTGAGTCAACCATATCATTTGCGCCTCGAGTTGGGCCTCCCTTAACTCAACCATATCATTTGCATCTCAAGTCAGGCCTAGTTTGACTCAACCTTATCATTTGCGCCTCGAGTCGGGCCTCCCTTAACTCAACCATATCATTTGCATCTCAAGTCAAGGCTGGTTTGACTCAACCATATCATTCGCGCCTCGAGTCAGGTCTCGTTTGACTTAACCATATCATTTATGCCTCGAGTCATACCTCGTTTGACTCATACACATCATTTGCACCTCGAGTCGGGCCTCATTTGACTCATCGATACCATTTGTGCCATGAGTTGGGTGTCCTTTGACTCAACCATATCATTTGAGCCTCGAGTCTGGCCATGTTTGACTCAACCATATTATTTACGGCTCGAGTCGGGCCTCGTGTGACTCAACCCTATCACTTGCGCCTCGAGTCGGGCCTCCTTTCACTCACCGATACCATTTGTGCCTCGAGTTGGGACTCAATTTACTCACCGATTCCATTTGCTCTTCGCATCAGGCCTTGTTTGACTCAACCATAGCATTTGTGCCTCGTTATAGGCCTCGTTTGAATCAACCATATCATTTGCGCCTACAGTCAGGCCTCATTTGACTCGCTGATACCATTTGTGCCTCGGGTCAGGCCTTATTTGACTCAACCATATCATTTGTGCCTCGAGTCATACCTCGTTTGACTCAACCACGTCATTTGTGCCTCGAGCCAGGCCTTATTTGGCTCACCGATACCATTTATGCCTCGAGTTGCGCCTCGTTTGACTCAACCATATCATTTGTGCCTCGAGTCGGGCCTCGTTTGACTCAATATATCATTTGCGCCTCGAGTCAGGCCTTGTTTGACTCAACCATATCATGTGCGCCTCGAGTCAAGCTTCGTTTGACTCAACCATATCATTTGTGCCTCGAGTCAGGGCTTGTTTGACTCCACCACATCAGTTGTGCCTCGAGTCGGGCCTTGTGTGACTCAATCGTATCATTAGCGCCTCAGATCGGGCCTCATTTGACTCACCGATAGCACTTGGGCCTCGAGCTGGGCCACGTTTGACTCAACCATATCATTTGTGCCTCGAGTCAGGCCTCGTTTGAGTCAACCATATCATTTGCGCCTCGAGTCGAGCCTCCCTTAACACAACCATATCATTTGCATCTTGATTCAGGCCTGGTTTGACTCAACAATATCATTTGTGCCTCAAGTCGAGCCTCTCTTAACTCAACCATATCATTTGCATCTCGAGTCAGGCCTGGTTTGACTCAACCATATGATTTGCGCCTCGAGTCAGGCCTCGTTTGACTTAACCATATCATTTGTGCCTCGAGTCATGCCTCATTTGACTCAACCACATCATTTGCGCCTCGAGTCGGGCCTCATTTGACTCACCGATACCATTTGTGCCACGAGTTGGGCCTCGTTTGACTCAACCGTATCATTTGAGCCTTGAGTCTGGCCTTGTTTGACTCAACCATATCATTTGCGCCTCGAGTCGGGCCTCGTGTGACTTAACCCTATCACTTGCACCTCGGGTCAGGCCTCCTTTGACTCACCGATACCATTTATGCCTCGAGTTGGGACTCAATTTGCTCACCGATGCCATTTGTTCTTCGCGTTTGTTTGACTCAACCATAGCAATTGCGCCTCGTTACAGGCCTTGTTTGAATCAACCCTGTCATTTACACCTTGAGTCGGGCCTCATTTGACTCACCGATACCATTTGTGCCTCGAGTCATGCCTTATTTGGCACAACCAAATTATTTGCGCCTTGAGTCAGGCCTTATTTGGCTCACCGATACCAATTATGCCTCGAGTTGGGCCTCGTTTGACTCAATCATATCATTTCTACCTCGAGTCAGGCCTCATTTGACTCAACTATATCATTTGCGCTTCGAGTCAGGCCTTGTTTGACTCAACCATATCATGTGCACCTCGAGTTAGGCCTCGTTTGACTTAACCATATCATTTGTGCCTCGAGTCAGGGCTCGTTTGACTCAACCATATATTTACGCCTCGAGTCAGGCCTCGTGTGACTCAACCCTATCATTTGCGCCTTAAGTTAAGCCTTATTTGGCTCACCGATACCATTTGTGCCTCGAGATAGGCCTCAATAGACTCACCGATACCATTTGCTCCTCGAGTCAGGCCTTGTTTAACTCAACCATAGCATTTGCGCCTCGTTACAGGCCTCGTTTGAATCAACTATATCATTTGTGCCTCGAGTCAGCCCTTGTTTAACTCAACACTACCATTTGTGCCTCGAGTCGGGCCTCATTTGTCTCATCGATACCATTTGTGCCTCGAGTCGAGCCTCGTTTGACTCAACCATATCATTCGTGCCTCGAGTCAGGCCTGGTTTGACTCAACCACACCATTTGTGCCTCGAGTCAAGCCTCGTTTGACTCAACCATATCATTTGCTCCTTGAGCAGGCCTCATTTGACTCACCAATACCATTTGTGCCTCGAGTCATGCCTCGTTTGACTCAACCATATCATTTGTGCCTCGAGTCAGGCTTTATTTGGCTCACCGATACCATTTGTGCCTCGAGTTGTGCCTCGTTTGACTCAACCATATCATTTGCGCCTCGAGTTGGGCCTCGTTTGACTCAACCATATCATGTGTGCCTCGAGTCAAGCCTCGTTTGACTCAACCATATCGTTTGTGCCTTGAGTCATGCCTTGTTTGAGTCAACCATATCATTTGCGCCTTGAGTCGGGCTTCGTGTGACTCAACCCTATCATTTGTGCCTCGAATCGGGCCTCACTTAACACAGTAATACCATTTGTGCCTCGAGATAGGCCTCAATAGACTCACCGATACCATTTGCTCCTCGAGTCAGGCCTTGTTTGACTCAACCATAGCATTTGTTACTCATTACAGGCCTCGTTTTAATCAACTATATCATTTGTGCCTCGAGTCGGCCCTCGTTTAACTCAACCCTACTATTTGCACCTCAAATCGGGTCTCATTTGTCTCACTGATACCATTTGTGCCTCGAGTCGGGCCTCGTTTGACTCAACCATATCATTTGTGCCTCGAGTCAGACCTCGTTTGACTCAACCATATCATTTGCGCCTCGAGTCGGGCCTTGTTTGACTCACACATATGTTTGAACCTCGAGTCGGGCCTTGTGTAACTCAACCCTATCACTTGCGCCTTGAGGCCTCATTTGACTCACTGATACCATTTGTTCCCCGAGTTGGGACTCAATTGACTCACCGATACCATTTGCGCCTCGAGTCAGGCCTTGTTTGACTCAACCATATCATTTGTGCCTCATTTCAGGCCTCGTTTGAATTAACCATAAATTTGTGCCTCGAGTCAGACCTCGTTTGACTCAACCCTATCATTTGTAGCTCAAGTCGGGCCTTATTTGGCCTACCGATACCATTTGTGCCACGAGTTAGGCCACGTTTGACTTAACCATATCATTTGCACCTCGAGTCGGCCTTCGTTTGACTCAACCATATCATTTGTGCCTCGAGTCGGGTCTTCTTTCACTCAACCACATCATGTGCACCTCGAGTCAGGCCTCGTTTGACTCAACCATATCATTTGTACCTCGAGTCAGGCCTCGTTTGACTCAACCATATCATTTGCGCCTCGAGTCAGGCCTTGTTTGACTCAACCCTATCGTTTGTGCCTCGGGTCAGACCTTATTTGACTCACCGATACCACTTGGTCCTCGAGTTGGGCTCCGTTTGAGTCAACCATATTATTTGTGCCTCGAGTCAGTCCTTGTTTGAGTCAACCATATCATTTGCGACTCGAGTTGGGCCTCCCTTGACTCAATCATATCATTTGCATCTTGAGTCAGTCCTAGTTTGACTCAACCATATCATTTGCGCCTCGAGTCAAGCCTCGTTTCACTCAACCACATCAATTGTGCCTCGAGTCATGCCTCATTTTACCAACCATATCATTTGTGCCTCGATCGACTCAACCATATCATTTGTGCCTCGAGTCAGGCCTTGTTTGACTCAACCATATCATTTGCGCCTTGAGTTGGGGTTTGTTTGACTCAACCATATCATTTGCGCCTCGAGTCAGGCCTCGTTTGACTCAACCATATCATGTATGCCTCGAGTCATGCTTCATTTGACCAACCATATCATTTGTGCCTCGAGTTGGGCGTCATGTGACTCAATCCTATCATTTGTGCCTCGAGTCAGGCCTCATTTGACTCACCTATACCATTTGTGCCACGAGTTGGGCCTCGTTTGACTCAACCATATCATTTATGCCTCGAGTCAGGCCTCGTTTGACTCAACCATATCATTTGCGCCTCGAATCGGGCCTCGTTTGACTCAACCATATCATTTGCGCCTTGAGTCAGGGTTTGTTTGACTCAACCGCACCGTTTGTGCTTCGAGTCAAGCCTCGTTTGACTCAACCATATCATTTGCGCCTTGAGTTAGGTCTCATTTGACTCACCGATACCATTTGTGCCTCGAGTCATGCCTCGTTTGACTCAACCATATCATTTGTGCCTCGAGTCAGGCTTTATTTGGCTCACCGATACCATTTGTGCCTCGAGTTATGCCTCGTTTGACTCAACCATATCATTTGCGCCTCGAGTTGGGCCTTGTTTGACTTAACCATATCATGTGTGCCTTGCGTCATGCCTCGTTTGACTCAACCATATCATTTGTGCCTTGAGTCAGGCCTCGTTTGACTCAACCATATCATTTGCACCTTGAGTCGGGATTCGTGTGACTCAACTCTATCATTTGTGCCTCGAGTCGGGCCTCACTTAACACACCAATACCATTTGTGCCTCGAGATAGGCCTCAATAGACTCACCGATACCATTTGCTCCTCGAGTCAGGCCTTGTTTGACTTAACCAAAGCATTTGTGCCTCGTTACAGGCCTCGTTTGAATAAACTATATCATTTGTGCCTCGAGTCGGCCCTCGTTTAACTCAACCCTACCATTTGCGCCTCAAGTTGGGCCTCATTTGTCTCACCGATACCATTTGTGCCTCGAGTCGGGCCTCGTTTGACTCAACCATATCATTTGTGTCTCGAGTCAGACCTCGTTTGACTCAACCATATTATTTACGCCTCGAGTCGGGCCTTGTTTGACACAACCATATCATTTGCGCCTCGAGTCAAGCCTTGTTTGACTCACACATATGTTTGAACCTCGAGTCGGGCCTCGTGTAACTCAACCCTATCACTTGCGCCTTGAGGCCTCATTTGACTCACCGATACCATTTGTTCCCTGAGTTGGGACTCAATTGACTCACCGATACCATTTGCGCCTCGAGTCAGGCCTTTTTTGACTCAACCATATCATTTGTGCCTCATTTCAGGGCTCGTTTGAATTAACCATATAATTTGTGCTTCGAGTCGGACCTCGTTTGACTCAACCCTATCATTTGTACCTCAAATCGGGCCTTATTTGGCCTACCGATACCATTTGTGCCTCGAGTGGGGCCACATTTGACTTAACCATATCATTTGCACCTCGAGTCGGCCTTCGTTTGACTCAACCATATCATTTGTGCCTCGAGTCGGGCCTTGTTTCACTCAACCATATCATGTGCGCCTCGAGTCAGGCCTCGTTTGACTCAACTATATCATTTGTGCCTCGAGTCAGGGGTCATTTGATTCAACCATATCATTTGCGCCTCGAGTCAGGCCTTGTTTGACTCAACCCTATCATTTGCGCCTCGGGTCGGACCTTATTTGACTCACCGATACCACTTGGTCCTCGAGTTGGACCTCGTTTGAGTAAACCATATCATTTGTGCTTCGAGTCAGGCCTTGTTTGAGTCAACCATATCATTCGCACCTCGAGTTGGGCCTTCCTTGACTCAATCATATCAATTGCATCTCGAGTCAGTCCTAGTTTGACTCAACCATATCATTTGCACCTCGAGTCAGGCCTCGTTTCACTTAACCATATCAATTGTGCCTCGAGTCATGCCTCATTTTACCAACCATATCATTTGTGCCTCGAGTTATCAATTGTGCCTTGAGTCATGCCTCATTTTACCAACCATATCATTTGTGCCTCGAGTTGGGCCTCATGTGACTCAATCCTATCATTTGTGCCTCAAGTCAGGCCTTCTTTGACTCACCGATACCATTTGTGCCACGAGTTGGGCCTCGTTTGACTCAACCATATCATTTGTGCCTCGAGTCAGGCCTCGTTTAACTCAACCATATCATTTGCGCCTCGAATCGGGCCTCGTTTGACTCAACCATATCATTTGTGCCTCGAGTCAGGCCTCGTTTGACTCAACCATATCATTTGTGCCTCGAGTCATGCCTCGTTTGACTCAACCATATCATTTGCGTCTCGAGTCGGCCTCATTTGACTCACCGATGCCATTTATGCCTCTAGTTGGGCCTCGTTTGAGTCAACGATATCATTTGTGCCTCGGGTCAGGCCTCGTTTGACTAAACCATATCATTTGTGCCTCGAGTCGCGCCTTGTTTTAATCAGCCATATCATTTGCGCTGCGAGTCGAACCTCGTTTGACTCAGCGATACCATTTGTGCCTCGAGTTGGGCCTCGTTTCACTGAATCATATCATTTGTGCCTCGGGCTAGGCCTCGTTTGACTAAACCATATCATTTGCGCCTCAAGTCGAGCCTCGTTTGACTCACTGATACTATTTGTGCCTCGAGTCAGGCCTCATTTGACTCAACCGTATCATTTGCGCCTTGAGTCGAGGCCTTATTTGACCCAACCAAATCATTTGTGGCTCGAGTCTGGCCTTGTTTGACTCAACCATATCATTTGCGCCTTGAGTCGGGCCTTGTGTGACTCAACCCTATCACTTGCGCCTCGAGTCGGGCCTCATTTGACTCACCAATACCATTTGTGCCTCGAGTTGGGACTCAATTGACTCACCGATACCATTTGTGCCTCAAGTTAGGCCTTGTTTGACTCAACCATAGCATTTGCTCCTCATTACAGGCCTCGTTTGAATCAACCATATCATTTGCGCCTCGAGTCAGACCTCGTTTGACTCAACCCTATCATTTGTGCCTTGAGTCGGGCCTTATTTGGCTCACCGATACCATTTGTGCCTCGAGTTAGGCCTCGTTTGACTCAACCATATAATTTACACCTCAAGTCAGGCCTCGTTTGACTCAACCATATCATTTGTGCCTCGAGTCAGGGCTCGTTTGACTCAAGCTTATCATTTGCGCCTCGAGTCGGGCCTCGTGTTACTCAACCCTATTATTTGTGCCTCGAGATAGGTCTCAATAGACTCACCGATACCATTTGCTTCTCGAGTCAGGCCTTGTTTGTCTCAACCATAGCATTTGCACCTCGTTACAGGCCGTGTTTGAATTAACCATATCATTTGTGCCTCGAGTCAGGCCTTGTTTAACTCAACCCTACCATTTGCGCATCGAGTCGGGCCTTATTTGACTCACCGATACCACTTGGGCCTCGAGTTGGGCCTCGTTTGACTCAACCATATCATTTGTGCCTCGAGTCAGGCCTCATTTGAGTCAACCATATCATTTGTGCCTCGAGTCGGGCCTCCCTTAAGTTAACCATATCATTTGCGTCTCGAGTCAAGCCTGGTTTGACTTAACCATATCATTTACTCCTCGAGTCAGGCCTCGTTTGACTCAACCATATCATTTGTGCCTCGAGTCATGCCTTGTTTGACTCAACCATATCATTTGCGCATCGAGTTGACCCTAATTTGACACAACGATATCATTTGCGCCTCGAGTTGGGCCTCGTTTGACTCAACCATATTATTTCCCCCTCGAGTCGGCCCTTGTTTGACACAACGATAGCAATTGTGCCTCGAGTCGGGCCTTCCTTGACTCAACCATATCATTTGCGTCTTGAGTCAGGCCTGGTTTGACTCAACCATATCATTTGTGCCTCCAGTCATGCCTCATTTGACTCAACCGTATCATTTGTGCCTCGAGCCATGCCTCGTTTGACTTAACCATATCATTTGCATCTCGAGTCGGGCCTCATTTGACTCACCGATACCATTTATGCCTCGAGTTGGGCCTCGTTTGAATCACCCATTTCATTTGCGCCTCGCGTTAGGCATCGTTTGACCCAACCATGTGTTTGTGCCTCGAATCGATCGTATCATTGGCACCTGGAGTCGGGCCTCATTTGTCTCATCGATACCATTTGTGCCTCGAGTCAGGCCTCATTTGACTCAACCATATCATTTGCACCTTGAGTCGAGGCCTTATTTGACCCAACCAAATCATTTGTGCCTCGTGTCTGGCCTTGTTTGACTCAACCATATCATTTGCGCATCGAGTCGGGCCTTGTGTGACTCAGTCCTATCACTTGCGCCTCGAGTCGGGCCTCATTTGACTCACCGATACCATTTGTGCCTCGAGTTAGGACTCAATTGACTCACCGATACCATTTGTGCCTCGAGTTAGGCCTTGTTTGACTCAACCATAGCATTTGTGCCTCGTTACAGGCCTCGTTTGAATCAACCATATCATTTGCGCCTCGAGTCAGACCTCGTTTGACTGAACCCTATCATTTGTGCCTCGAGTCAGGCCTTATTTGGCTCACTGATACCATTTGTGCCTCGAGTTGGGCCTCGTTTGGCTCAACCATATCATTTGCACCTCAAGTCGGGCCTCGTTTGACTCAACCATATCATTTGTGCCTCGAGTTAAGGCTCGTTTGACTCAACCATATCATTTGCGCCTCGAGTCAGGCCTCGTGTGACTTAACCCTATTATTTATGCCTCGAGTCGGGCCTCATTTGACTCACCGATACCATTTGTGCCTCGAGATAGGCCTCAATGGACTCACCGATACCATTTGCTCTTCGAGTCAGGCCTTGTTTGTCTCAACCATAGCATTTGCACCTCATTACAGGCCGTGTTTGAATCAACCATATCATTTGTGCCTCGAGTCGGGCCTCGTTTAACTCAACCCTACCATTTGCGCCTCGAGTCAGGCCTTATTTAACTCACCGATACCACTTGGGCTTTGAGTTGGACCTCGTTTGACTCAACCGTATCATTTGTGCCTCGAGTCAGGCCTTATTTGAGTCAACCATATCATTTGCGCCTTGAGTCGGGCCTCCCTTGACTTAACCATATCATTTGCGTCTTGAGTCAGGCCTGGTTTGACTTAACCATATCATTTGCTCCTTGAGTCAGGTCTCATTTGACTCAACCATATCATTTGTGCCTCGAGTCATGCCTCGTTTGACTCAACCATATCATTTGCGCATCGAGTCGACCCTCATTTGACATAATGATATCATTTGCGCCTCGAGTTGGGACTTCCTTGACTCAACCATATCATTTGCGTCTCGAGTCAGGCCTGGTTTGACTCAACCATATCATTTGCGCCTCCAGTCATGCCTCGTTTGACTCAACCATATCATTTGTCCCTCAAGCCATGCCTCGTTTGACTTAACCATATAATTTGCATCTCGAGTTGGGCCTCATTTGACTCACCGATACCATTTGTGCCTCGAGTTGGGCCTCGTTTGACTCAGCCATACCATTTGCACCTCAAGTTGGTCCTTATTTGACTCACTGATACCATTTGTGCCCCGAGTGGGGCCTCATTTGACTCAGCCATATCATTTGTGCCACGAGTCAGGGCTTGTTTCACTCAACCATATCACTTGTGCCTCGAGTCAGGCCTCGTTTGACTCACCGATACCATTTGTGCCTCGAGTTGGGACTCAATTGACTCACTGATGCCATTTGCGCCTCGAGTCATGCCTTGTTTGATACAACCATATCATTTGCGCCTCATTTCAGGCCTCGTTTGAATCAACCATATCATTTGTGCCTCGAGTCGCACCTTGTTTAGCTCAACCCTATCATTTGTGGCTCAAGTAGGGCCTTATTTGGCTCACCGATACTATTTGTGCCTCGAGTTGGGCCTCGTTTGGCTCAACTATGTCATTTGCGCCTCGAGTCGGGCCTCGTTTGACTCAACCATATCATGTGCGCCTCGAGTCAAGCCTCGTTTGATTCAACCATATCATTTGTGCCTCGAGTTAGGGCTCGTTTGACTTAACCATATCATTTGCGCCTCGAGTCGGGCCATGTGTGACCTAACCCTATCATTTGCGCCTTGAGTCGGGCATCATTTGACTCACCGATACCATTTGTGCCTCGAGTTGGGCCTCATTTGACTTAGCCATATCATTTGGGCCTCAAGTCGGTCCTCGTTTGACGCACCGATACCATTTGTGCCTAGAGTGGGGCCTCGTTTGACTCAGCCATATCATTTGCACCACGAGTCGGGGCTCATTTGACTCAACCATATCATTTGCGCCTCGAGTCGGGCTTTGTTTGACTCAACCATATCATTTGCGCCTCGAATCGAGCCTTATTTGACTCACCCATATGTTTGCGCATCGAGTCGGGACTCATTTGACTAAACCATATCGTTTGTGCCATGAGTCATGCCTCATTTAACTTAACCATATCATTTGTGCCTTGAGTTGGGCCTTGTTTGAATCACCCATGTCATTTGCGCTTCGCGTTAGGCATCGTTTGACCCAACCATGTGTTTGTGCCTCGAGTCAGGTCTCGTTAGAGTCAACCATATCATTCGCGCCTGGAGTCGGGCCTTGTTTGTCTCATCGATACCATTTGAGACTCGAGTCAGACCTCATTTGACTCAACTGTATCATTTGCGCCTTGAGTCGAGGCCTTATTTGACCTAACCAAATCATTTGTGCCTCGAGTTGGGCCTTGTGTGACTTAATCCTATCATTTGCGCCTTGAGTCGAGCCTCATTTGACTCACCGATACCATTTGTGCCACGAGTTGGGCCTCGTTTGACTCAACCATATCATTTGTGCCTTGAGTCAGGCCTCGTTTGACTCAACCATATCATTTACGCCTCCAATCAGGACTCGTTTGACTCAACCATATCATTTGTGCCTCGAGCCATGCCTCGTTTGACTTAACCATATCATTTGCGCCTCGAGTCGGGCCTCGTTTGACTCAACCATATCATTTGCCCCTCGAGACGGGCCTTGTTTGACTCAACCATATCATTTGCGCTTCGAGTCGGGCCTTGTTTGACTCAACCATATCATTTACACCTCGTGTCAGCCTCGTTTGACTCACCGATACCATTTATGCCTCGAGTTAGGCCTCGTTTGACTCAACCATATCATTTGCGCCTCGAGTCAGGCCTCGTTTGGCTCACCGATACCATTTGTGCCTCGAGTTGGGCCTCGTTTGACTCAACCATATCATTTGCACCTTGAGTCGAGCCTCATTTGGCTCACCGATACCATGTGTGCCTCGAGTTGGGCCTCTTTTGACTCAACCATATCATCTGTGCCTCGAGTCAGGCCTTGTTTGACTCAACCATATCATTTGCACGTCGAGTTAGGCGTTTGAGTCAACCATATCATTTGCACCTCAAGTTGGGCCCTGTTTGACTTAACCATATCATTTGCGCCTTGAGTTGGGCCTCGTTTGACACACTGATACCATTTGTGCCCCGAGTCGGGCCTCGTTTTACGCAACCATATCATTTGTGCCTCGAGGCATGCCTCGTTTGACTCAACCATATCATCTGCATCTCAAGTTGGGCCTCATTTGACGTAACCATATCATTTGCGCCTCGAGTCATCCCTCGTTTGACTCAACCATATCATTTGTGTCTTGAGTTTGTGTCTTGTGTCGGGCCTCGTTTGAATCAACCATATTAGTTGTGCCTCGAGTCGGGCCTCGTTTGACTCACCGACACCATTTGTGCCTCGAATTAGGCCTCATTTGACTCAACCATATCATTTGTGCCTCGAGTCAGGCCTTGTTTGACTCAACCATATCATTTGCACTTCGAGTTGGGCCTGGTTTGACTCAACCATATCATTTGCGCCTCGAGTCGTCCCTCGTTTGACCCACCGATACCATTTGGGCCTCGAGTTAGGCCTCGTTTGACACAACCATATCATTTGTGCCTTGAGACAGGGCTCGTTTGACTCAACCATATCATTTGCGCCTCGAGTCGGGCCTGGTTTGACTCAACCGTATTATTTGCCCCTCGAGTCGGGCCTCATTTGACTAAACCATATCATTTGTGCATCGAGTCATCTACCATATATTTGCGCCTTGAGTCAAGCCTCGTTTGACTCAACCATATCATTTGTGACTCGAGTCGAGGCCACATTTGACTCAACCAAATCATTTGTGCCTCGAGTCAAACCTCGTTTGGGTCAACCATATTATTTGCGCCTCGAGTCGAGTCTCGTTTGACTTAACCATATCATTTGTGCCTCGAGTCAGGCCCCATTTGAAGCAACCATATAATTTGTGCCTCGAGTCATGTCTCGTTTGACTCAACCATATTGTTTGCGCGTCGAGTCGGGCCTCGTTTGACTCACCGATACCATCTGTGCCTCGAGTTGGGCCTTGTTTGAATTAACCATGTCATTTGCACCTCGAGTCGAGCCTCGTTTGACTCACAGATACCATTTGTGCCTCGAGTTCATCCTCGTTTGACATAACCATATCATTTGTGCCTCGAGTCAGGCCTTGTTTGACTCAACCATATCATTTGCGCCTCGAGTCAGGTTTGGTTTGACTCAACCATATCATTTGCGCCTTGAGACGGGCCTTATTTGACTCAACCATATCATTTGCGCCTCGAGTCAGGCCTGGTTTGACTCAACCATTTCAATTGCGCCTCGAGTTGGGCTTCATTTGACTCAACCATATCATTTGTGCCACGAGTCAGGACTCGTTTGACTCAGCCATATCATTTGCGCCTCGAGTTGGGCCTCGTTTGACTCAACCATATAATTTCTGCCACGAGTCATGCCTCGTTTCACTCAACCATATCATTTATGCCTCGAGTCAGGCCTCGTTTGACTCAACCATATCATTTGCGCCTCGAGTCGGGCCTCGTTCAACTCAACCATATCATTTGTGCCTCGAGTCTGGCCTCGTTTGACTCACCAATACCATTTCTCCCTCGAGTTGGTCCTCTTTTGACTCAACCATATGATTTGCGACTCGAGTCAGGCCTCGTTTGAGTAAACCATATCATTTGCGCCTCAAGTCGATCCTGCTTTGACTCAGCCATATCATTTGCGCCTCGAGCCGGGCATCATTTGACTCACCAACACCATTTGTGCCTCGAATTGGGCATCGTTTGACTCAACCATATCATTTGCGTCTCGAGTCAGGCCTTGTTTGACTCAACCATATGATTTGCGCGTCGAGTTGGGCCTGGTTTGACTCAACCATATCATTTGCACCTCGAGACGGGTATGGTTTGGCTCAACCATATCATTTGCACCTCGAGTCGGGCCTCGTTTCACTCACCGATACCATTTGTGCGAGTTAGGCCTCGTTTGACTTAACCATATCATTTGTGCCTCAAGTAAAGCCTCAGTTGACTCAACCATATCATTTGCGCGTCGAATCAGGCCTCGTTTGACTAACCCATATAATTTCTGCCACGAGTCATGCCTCGTTTGACTCAACCAAATCATTTATGCCTTGAGTCAAGCCTCATTTGACTCAACCATATCATTTGCGCCTCGAGTCGGACCTCGTTTGACTCATCGATACCATTTGTGCCTCGAGTTAGTCCTCGTTTGACTCAACCATATCATTTGTGCCTCGAGTCAGGCCTTCTTTGACTCAACCATATCTTTTGCGCTATGAGTCGGGCCTCGTTTGACTCAACCACATCATTTGTGCCTCGAGTCAGTCCTCGTTTGACCCACTGATACCATTTGTGCCTTGAGTTGGGCCTCGTTTGACTCAACCATATCATTTGTGCCTCGAGTCAGGACTTGTTTGACTCAGCCATATCATTTGTGCCTCGAGTTGGGCCTCGTTTGACTCACCAATACCATTTGTGCCTCGAGTTGGGTCTCTTTTGATTCAACCATATCATTTGTGCCTCGAGTCAAACCTTATTTGACACAACCATATCATTTGCACCTCAAGTTGGGCCTCATTTGAGTCAACCATATCATTTGTGCCTTGAGTCGGGCTTTATTTGACTCAACCATATCATTTACGCCTAGAGTCGAGCCTTGTTTGACTCACTAATACCATTTGTGCCTCGAGTCGGGCCTCGTTTGATGCAACAATATCATTTGTGCCGTGAGTCATGCCTCGTTTGACTCAACCATATCATCTGCATCTCGAGTCAGGCCTCGTTTGACGTCACCATACCGTTTATGCCTCGAGTCATCCCTCGTTTGACTCAACCATATCATTTGCATCTCGAGTCAAGCCTCGTTTGACTCAACCATATCATTTGTGCCTCAAGTTGGGCCTCGTTTGACTCAACGACACCATTTGTGCCTCGAATTGGGCCTCGTTTGACTCAACCATATCATTTGCGCCTCGAGTCGGCCCTTGTTTGACCCATCGATACCATTTGTGCCTCGAGTTAGGCCTTGTTTGACTCAAACATATCATTTGCGCCTCGAGTCGGGCCTCGTTTGACTCAACCATATCATTTACACCTCGAGTCGGGCCTTGTTTGACTCAGCCATATCTTATGCACCTCGAGTTGACCCTCGTTTGACTGACTGATAACATTTGTGCCTCGAGTTAGGCATCGTTTGACTCAACGATATCATTTGTGCCTCGAGTCGGGCCTCGTTTGATTCAACCATATCATTTGCGCCTCGAGTCGGGCCTTGTTTGACTTAGCCACATCATTTGCACCTCGAGTCGGGCTTCGTTTTACTGAACCATATCATTTACGCCTTGAGTCAGGCCTCATTTGACTCAACCATATCATATGCGCCTCGAGTCGAGCCTTATTTGACTCAGCCACATCATGTGCACCTCGAGTTGGGCCTTGTGTGACTAAGACACATCATTTGCACCTCGAATTGGGTCTCGTTTGACTCAACCATATCATTTGTTCCTCGAGTCAGGCCTTGTTTGACTTAACCATATCATTTGCGCCTCAAGTCGGGCCTCGTTTGACTTAACCATATCATTTACACCTTGAGTCGGGCCTGGTTTGACTCAACCATATCATTTGCACCTCGAGTTGGCTCTCGTTTGACCCACCGATACCATTTGTGCCTCGAGTTAGGCCTCGTTTGACTCAACCATTCCATTTGTGCCTCGAGAAAGGGTTCGTTTGACTCAACCATCTCATTTCTGCCTCGAGTCGGGCCTCGTTTGACTCAACCATATCATTTGCCCCTCGAGTCGGGCCTCGTTTGACTCAACCATATCATTTGTGCCTCGTGTCATGCCTCGCTTGGCTCAACCATATATTTTCGCCTCGAGTCAGGCCTTGTTTGACTCAACCATATCATTTGCGCCTAGAGTCGGACCTCGTTTAACTCACTGATACCATTTGTGCCTTGAGTCGAGCCTCGTTTGATGCAACCATATCATTTGTGCCTCGAGTCATGCCTTGTTTGACCCAACCATATCATCTGCATCTTGAGTCAGGCCTCGTTTGACGTAAGTATATCGTTTGGGCCTCGAGTCATCCCTTGTTTGACTCAACCATATCATTTGCGTCTCGAGTCGGGCTCAACCATATCATTTGTGCCTCAAGTTGGGCCTCGTTTGACTCACCGACACCATTTGTGCCTCGAATTGGGCCTCGTTTGACTCAACCACATCATTTGTGCCTCGAGTCGGCCCTCATTTGACCTGCCAATACTATTTGTGCCTCGAGTTAGGCCTCGTTTGACTCAACCATATCATTTGTGCCTCGAGTCGGGCCTCGTTTGACTCAACCAAATCATTTACACCTCAAGTCAGGCCTTGTTTGACCCAACCATATCATTTGCACCTTGAGTTGGCCCTCGTTTGACCCACCGATACTATTTGTGCCTTGAGTTAGGCCTCATTTGACTCAACCATATCATTTGTTCCTCGAGTCGGGCCTCATTTGATTCAACCATATCATTTGCGCCTCAAGTCGGGCTTTGTTTGGCTTAGCCACATCATTTGCACCTCGTGTTGGGCTTCATTTTACTCAACCATATCATTTTCGCCTCGAGTCAGGCCTCGTTTGACTCAACCATATCATTTGTGCCTCGAGTCGGGCCTTGTTTGACTCAGCCACATCATGTGCACCTCGAGTTGGGCCTTGTGTGACTCAGCCACATCATTTGCACCTTGAATTGGGCCTCATTTGACTCAACCATATCATTTGTCGCTCGAGTCAGGCCTTGTTTGACTCAACCATATCATTTGCGCCTCAAGTCGAGCCTCGTTTGACTCAACCGAGTCGGGCCTGGTTTGACTCAACCATATCATTTGTGCCTCGACTCGGCCCTCGTTTGACTCACCGATACCATTTGTGCCTCGAGTTAGGCCTCGTTTGACTCAACCATTCCATTTGTGCCTCGAGAAAGGGCTCGTTTGACTCAACCATCTCATTTCTGCCTCGAGTCGGGCCTCGTTTGACTCAACCATATCATTTGCCCCTCGAGTCGGGCCTCGTTTGACTCAACCATATCATTTGTGCCTCGTGTCATGCCTCGCTTGGCTCAACCATATATTTGCGCCTCGAGTCAGGCCTCGTTTGAGTCAACCATATCATTAGCGCGTCGAGTCAGGCCTCGTTTGAGTCAACCAAATCATTTGTGCCTCGAGTTGGGCCTCGTTTGACTCAACTATATCATTTACACCTCGAGTTGGGCCAGGTTTGACTCAACCATATCATTTGCGCCTCGAGTTGGCGCTCGTTTGACCCACCGATACCTTTTGTGCCTCGAGTTAGGCCTCGTTTGACTCAACCATATCATTTGCCCCTCGAGTCAGGCCTCGTTTGACTGAACCATATCATTTGTGCCTCGTGTCATGCCTCGTTTGGCTCAACCATATATTTGCGCCTCAAGTCAGGCCTCGTTTGACTCAACCATATCTTTTGCGCCTCGAGTCAGGCCTCGTTTGACTGAACCAAATCATTTATGCCTCGATTCAGGCCTCGTTTTACTCAACCATATCATTTGTGCCTCGTGTCAGGCCTCGTTTGATGCAACCATATCATTTGTGCCTCGAGTCATATCTCGTTTGACTCAACCATATCATTTGCGCATCGAGACGGCCCTTGTTTGACACAGCAATATCATTTGCGCCTTGAGTCGTGCCTCGTTTGACTCAACCATATTATTTACGCCTCGAGTTGAGGCTCGTTTGACTCACCGATACCATTTGTTCTTCAAGTTGGGCCTCGTTTGACTCAACCATATCATTTGTGCCTCGAGTCAAGCCTCGTTTGACTCACCGATACCATTTGTGCCTCGAGTTCAGCCTCGTTTGACGCAACCATATCATTTGTGCCTCGAGTCATGCCTCGTTTGACTCAACCATATCATTTCCGTCTCGAGTTAGGCCTCGTTTGACTAAACTATATCATTTGCGCCTCGAGTCGGGCATCGTTTGACTCATCGACACCATTTGTGCCTCGAATTGGGCATCGTTTGACTCAACCATATCATTTGTGCCTCGAGTCAGGCGTTGTTTGACTCACTGATACCATTTGTGCCTCGAGTCGGTCCTCGTTTGACGCAACCATATCATTTGTGCCTCGAGTCATGCCTCGTTTGAATCAACCATATCATCTGCATCTCAAGTCGGGCCTCGTTTGACATAACCATATCGTTTGTGCCTCGAGTCTTCCCTCGTTTGACTCAACCATATCATTTGCATCTGGAGTCGAACCTCGTTTGACTCAACCATATCATTTGCGCCTCGAGTTGGGCATCATTTGACTCACCGACACCATTTGTGCCTCGAATTAGGCATCGTTTGACTCAACCATATCATTTATGCCTCGAGTCAGGCGTTGTTTGACTCAACAATATCATTTGCGCCTTGAGTCGAGCCTGATTTGACTCAACCATATCATTTGCGCCTTGAGACAGGCCTTGTTTGACTCAAACATATCATTGGTGCCTCAAGTCAGGCCTTGTTTGACTCAACTATATCATTTACGCCTCGAGTCGGGCCTCGTTTGACTCACCGATACAATTTGTAACTCGAGTTAGGACTCGTTTTACTCAACCATTTCATTTGCACCTTGAGTCAGGCCTCGTTTGACTCACTGATACAATTTGTGCCTCGTGTCGGTCCTCGTTTGAGGCAACCATATCAATTGTGCCTCGAGTCATGCCTTGTTTGACTTAACCATATCATTTGCATCTCGAGTCGGGCCTCATTTGATGTAACCATATCATTTGTGCCTCGAGTCATCCCTCGTTTGACTCAACCATATCATCTGCGTCTGGAGTCGGTCCTCATTTGACTCAACCATATCATTTGCGTCTCGAGTCGGGCATCGTTTGACTAACCGACACCATTTGTGCCTCAAATTGGGCATCGTTTGACTCAACCATATCATTTGTTCCTTGAGTCAGGCGTTGTTTGACTCAACCATATCATTTGTTCCTTGAGTCAGGCGTTGTTTGACTCAACCATATCGTTTGCACCTTGAGATAGGCCTTGTTTGACTCAAACATATCATTGGCGCCTCGAGTCGGGCCTTGTTTGACTCAACCATATCATTTAAGCCTTGAGTCGGGCCTCGTTTGACTCACCGATACCATTTGTGCCTCGAGTTAGGATTTATTTGACTCAACCATATCGTTTGTGCGTTGAGTCGGGCCTCGTTTGATTCGCTGATACCATTTGTGCCTCGAGTCGGTCCTCGTTTGACACAACCATATCATTTGTGCCTCCAGTCATGCCTCATTTGACTCAACCATATCATCTGCATCTCTACTCAGGCCTCGTTTGACGTAACCATATCATTTGTGCCTTGAGTCATCCCTCGTTTGACTCAACCATATCATTTGCATCTGGAGTCGGGCCTCGTTTCACTCAACCATATCATGTGTGCCTCAAGTTGGGCCTCGTTTGACTCACCGACACAATTTGTGGCTCGAATTGGGCCTCGTTTGACTCAACCATACCATTTGTGCCTCGAGTTGGCCCTCGTTTGACCCAACAATACCATTTGTGCTTCGAGTTAGGCCTTATTTGACTCAACCATATCATTTGCGCCTCGGGTCGTGCCTCGTTTGACTCAACCATATCATTTGCACCTTGAGTCGGGCCTAGTTTGACTCAACCATATCATTTGCGCCTCGAGTCGGCCCTCGTTTGACCCACCGATACCATTTGTGCCTCGAGTTAGGCCTCGTTTGACTCAACCATATCATTTGTGCCTCGAGTCGGGCGTTGTTTGACTCAGCCACATCATTTGCACCTCGAGTCGGGCCTCGTTTGACCCAACCATATCATTTGTGCCTCGAGTCGGGCCTTGTTTGACTCAGCCACATCATTTGCACCTCGAGTCGGGCCTCGTTTGACTCAACCATATCATTTGCGCCTCGAGTCAGGCCTCGTTTGACTCAATCATATCATTTGCGCCTCGAGTCGGGCCTTGTTGGGCTTAGCCACATCATGTGCACCTTGAGTTGGGCCTTATGTGACTTAGCCACATCATTTGCACCTCGAAGTGGGCCTCATTTGACTCAACCTTATCATTTGTGCCTCGAGTCGGGCCTCGTTTGACTCAACCATATCAGTTGCGCCTCGAGTCGGGTCTTGTTGGGCTTAGCCACATCATGTGCACCTCGAGTTGGGCCTTGTGTGACTCAGCCACATCATTTGCACCTCGAAGTGGGCCTCATTTGACTCAACCATATAATTTGCACTCGAGTCAGGCCTCGCTTGACTCAACCATATCATTTCCACCTTGAGTTGGGCCTCGTTTAACTCAGCCACATCTTCTGCACCTCGAGTCGGGCCTCGTTTGACTCAACCATATCATTTGCGCCTCGAGTCGGGCCTTGTTTGACTCAACCATATCATTTGCGCCTCGAGTCGGGCCTTGTTTGACTCAGCCACATCATGTGCACCTCGAGTTGGGCCTTGTGTGACTCAGTCACATCATTTACACCTCGAATTGGACCTTATTTGACTCAACCTTATCATTTGTGCCTCGAGTCAGGCCTTGTTTGACTCAACCATATCATTTGCACCTCGAGTCGGGCTTCGTTTGACTCAACCATATTATTCACACCTCGAGTTGGGCCTGGTTTGACTCAACCATATCATTTGTGCCTCGTGACAGGGCTCGTTTGACTCAACCATATCATTTGTGCCTCGTGACAGGGCTCGTTGGACTCAACCATATCATTTGCCCCTCGAGTCAGGCCTCATTCGACTCAACCATATCATTTGTGCCTCGTGTCATGCCTCGTTTGGCTCAACCATGTATTTGCACCTCGAGTTAGGCCTCGTTTGACTCAACCATATCATTTGTGCCTTGAGTTAGTCCTCATTTGACTCACCCAAATCATTTGTGCCTCGAGTCAGCCCTCGTTTGGCTCAACCATATTATTTGCACCTCGATTCGGGCCTCGTTTAACTCAACCATATCATTTACACCTCGAGTCGGGCCTGGTTTGACTCAACCATATCATTTGCGCCTCGAGTCGGCCCTCATTTGACCCACCGATACCATTTGCGCCTCGAGTTAGGCCTCGTTTGACTCAACCATATCATTTCTGCATCGAGACAGGGCTCGTTGGACTCAACCATATCATTTGTGCCTCGAGTCGAGCCTCGTTTGACTCAACCATATCATTTGGCCCTCAAGTCGGGCCTTGTTTGACTCAACCATATCATTTGTGCCTCATGTCATGCCTCGTTTGGCTCGACCATATATTTGCGCCTTGAGTCAGGCCTCGTTTGACTCAACCATATCATTTGCGCCTCGAGTCAAGCCTCGCTGGACTCAACCAAATCATTTGTGCTGCGAGTCAGGCCTCTTTTGGCTCAACCGTATTATTTGCGCCTCGATTCAGCCCTCGTTTGACACAATGATATCATTTACGCCTGAAGTTGGGCCTCGTTTCACTTAACCATATCATTTGCGCCTCGAGTCGAGTCTCGTTTGACTGACCAATACCATTTGTGCCTCGAGTTTGGCCTCGTTTGACGTAACCATATCATTTGTGCCTTGAGTCATGCCTCGTTTAACTCAACCATATCATTTGCGTCTCGAGTCAAGCCTCGTTTGACTAAACCATATCATTTGCGCCTGAAGTCGCACCTAGTTTGACTCAACCATATCATTTGTGCCTTGAGTCAGGGTTCGTTTGACTCACCGACACCATTTGTGCCTCGAATTGGGCATCGTTTGACTCAACCATATCATTTGTGCCTTGATTTAGGCGTTGTTTGGCTCAACCATATCATTTGCGCCTCAAGTCAAGCCTGGTTTGACTCAACCATATCATTTATGCCTCGAGTGGGGCCTTGTTTGGCTCAACCATATCATTTGTGACATGAGTCGGACCTCGTTTGACGCTACCATATTATTTGTGCCTCGAGTCATGCCTCATTTGACTCAACCATATCATCTGCATCTCGAGTCGGGCCTCGTTTGACGTAACCATATCGTTTGTGCCTCTAGTCATCCCTCGTTTGACTCAACCATATCATTTGCGTCTTGAGTCGGGCCTCGTTTGACTCACCGACACCATTTGTTCCTCAAATTGGGCCTCGTTTGACTCAACCATATCATTTGCCCCTCGAGTCAGGCCTTGTTTGACTCAACCATATCATTTATGCCTCGAGTCAGGCCTCGTTTGACTCGACCATATTATTTGCACCTCGAGTCAGGCCTCGTTTGACTCAACCATATAATTTGCGCCTCGAGACGAGCCTTGTTTGACTCAACCATATCATTTGCACCTCGTGTCGGGTCTCATTTGACTCACCGATGCCATTTGTGCCTCGAGTTGGTCCTCGTTTGACTCAATCATATAATTTGTGCCTCGAGTCGGGCCTCGTTTGACTCACCGATACCACTTATTCATTTAATTGTGCCTCTTTTGACTCAACCATATCATTTGTGCCTTGATTCAGGCGTTGTTTGGCTCAACCATATCATTTGCGCCTCGAGTCAAGCCTGGTTTGACTCAACCATATCATTTACGCCTCGAGTCGGGCCTTGTTTGGCTCAACCATATCATTTGTGACACGAGTCGGGCCTCGTTTGACTCACTGATATCATTTGTGCCTCGAGTTAGGACTCGTCTGACTCAAGTATATCATTTGTGCCTCGTGTCAAGCCTCGTTTGACTCAACCTTATAATTTCTGCCACAAGTCATGCCTCAAGTTAGGCCTCGTTTGACTCAACCATATCATTTGCGCCTCGAGTCGGGCCTCGTTTGACTCAATTGTGCCTCGAGATGGGCCTCGTTTGACTCAACCATATTATTTGAGCCTCGAGTCGGGCCTTCTTTGACTCAACCATATCATTTGCGTCTCGAGTCGGCCCTTGTTTGGCTTTGCCATATCATTTGCACCTCGAGTCGGGCCTCGTTTGACTCACCATACCATTTGTGCCTCAAGTTAGGCCTCATTTGACTCAACCATATCATTTGTGCCTTGAGACAGGGCTCGTTTGACTCAACTATATTATTTGCGCCTTGAGTCGGGGCTCGTTTAACTCAACCATATTATTTACCCCTCGAGTCAGGCCTCGCTTGACTCAACTATATCATTTGTGCATCGAGTTAGGCCTCGTTTGGCTCAACCATATATTTGCACCTCGAGTCATGCCTCGTTTAACTCAACCATATTA
This sequence comes from Dicorynia guianensis, assembly GCA_037013595.1. Taxonomy (NCBI): domain Eukaryota; kingdom Viridiplantae; phylum Streptophyta; class Magnoliopsida; order Fabales; family Fabaceae; genus Dicorynia; species Dicorynia guianensis. The sequence continues at coordinate 12,583,364 of JASUAB010000015.1, forward strand.
TTTGTGCCTTGAGTCGAGGCCTTATTTGACTCAACCAAATCATTTGTTCCTCGAATCAGGCCTCATTCGGCTCAACCATATTATTTGCGCCTCGAGTCCAGCCTCGTTTGACTCAACCATATCATTTGTGCCTTGAGTCAGGCCCTGTTTGACGCAACCATATCATTTGTGCCTCGAGTCATGTCTCGTTTGACTCAACCGTATCATTTGCACCTCGAGTCGGCCCTTATTTGACTCAATGATATCATTTGTGCCTCGAGTCAGACCTCGTTTGACTCACCGATACCATTTGTGCCTCGAGTTGGGCCATGTTTGAATCAACCATATCATTTGCACCTCGAGTTGAGCCTCGTTTGACTTACCGATACCATTTGTGCCTCGAATTCAGCCTCATTTGACGTAACCATATCATTTGTGCCTCGAGTCATTCCTCGTTTGACTCAACCATATCATTTGCATCTCGAGTCAGGCCTCGTTTGACTTAACCATATCATTTGTGCCTCGAGTCATGTCTCGTTTGACTCAACCATATCATTTGCACCTCGAGTCGGCCCTCGTTTGACTCAATGATATCATTTTCGCCTCGAGTCGGCCCTCGTTTCACTCTCCGATACCATTTGTGCCTCGAGTTGGGCCTCATTTGAATCAACCATATCATTTGCGCCTCGAGTCAAGCCTCGTTTGGCTCCCCGATACCATTTGTGCCTTGAGTTCAGCCTCGTTTGACGTAACCATATCATTTGTGCCTCGAGTCATTCCTCGTTTGACTCAACCATATCATTTGCGTCTCGAGTCAGGCCTTATTTGATTGAACCATATCATTAGTGTCTCGAGTCGGGCCTCGTTTGACTCAACCATATCATTTGTGCCTCGAGACAAGCATTCTGTGACTCAACCAAATCATTTGCGCCTTGAGTTGAGCCTGGTTTGACTCAACCATATCATTTGTGCCTCAAGTCGGACCTCATTTGACTCACCAATACTATTTGTGCCTCAAGTTAAGGCTCGTTTGACTCAGCCATATCATTTGCGACTCGAGTTAAGGCTCGTTTGACTCAGCCATATCATTTGCGCCTCGAGTTGGGCCTCTTTTGACTCAACCATATCATTTGCACCTCGAGTTGGGCCTCGTTTGAGTTAACCATATCATTTGTGCCTCGAGTTGGGCCTCGTTTGAGTCAACCATATCATTTGTGCCTCGAATCAGGCCTTGTTTGACTCAACCATATCATTTGCACCGCGAATCGGGCCTCGTTTGACACGCTGATACCATTTGTGCCTCGAGTCAGGCCTCGTTTGATGCTACCATATCATTTGTGCCTCGCGTCAGGCGTCATTTAATGCTACCATATCATTTGCTTCTCGAGTCAGGCCTCGTTTGATGTAACCATATCATTTGTGCCTCAAGTCATCCCTCGTTTGACTTAACCATATCATTTGCGTCTCGAGTCGGGCCTCGTTTGACTCAACCATATCATTTGTGCCTCGAGTCGGGCCTCGTTTGACTCACTGACACCATTTGTTCCTCTAATTGGACCTCGTTTGACTCAACCGTATCATTTGTGCCTCGAGTCAGGCCATGTTTGGCTCAACCATATCATTTGTGCCTCGAGTCGGGCCTCGTTTGACTCAACCATATCAATTGTGCCTCGAGACGGGCCTTGTTTGACTCAACCATATCATTTGCGCCTCGAGTCAAGCCTCGTTTGACGCAACCATATCATTTGCGTCTCGAGTCGGGCCTCGTTTGACGTAACCATATCATTTGTTCCTCGAGTCATCCCTTGTTTGACTCAACCATATCATTTGCGGCTCGAGTCGGGCCTCGTTTGACTCAACCATATCATTTGTGCCTCGGGTCGGGCCTCGTTTGGCTCAACCATATCATTTGCACCTTGAGTCGGGCCTGGTTTGACTCAACCATATCATTTGCGCCTCGAGTCAGCCCTCGTTTGACCCACCGATACCATTTGTGCCTCGAGTTAGGCCTCGTTTGACTCAACCATATCATTTGTGCCTCGAGTCGGGCCTTGTTTGACTTAGCCACATCATTTGCACCTCGAGTCGGGCCTCGTTTGACCCAACCATATCATTTGTGCCTCGAGTCGGGCCTTGTTTGACTCAGCCACATCATTTGCACCTCGAGTCGGGCCTCGTTTGACTCAACCATATCATTTGCGCCTCGAGTCAGGCCTCGTTTGACTCAATAATATCATTTGCGCCTCGAGTCGGGCCTTGTTGGGCTTAGCCACATCATGTGCCCCTTGAGTTGGGCCTTATGTGACTTAGCCACATCATTTGCACCTCGAAGTGGGCCTCATTTGACTCAACCTTATCATTTGTGCCTCGAGTCGGGCCTTGTTGGGCTTAGCCACATCATGTGCACCTCGAGTTGGGCCTTGTGTGACTCAGCCACATCATTTGCACCTCGAAGTGGGCCTCATTTGACTCAACCATATAATTTGCACTTGAGTCAGGCCTCGCTTGACTCAACCATATCATTTACACCTTGAGTCGGGCCTGGTTTGACTCAACCATATCATTTGCGCCTCGAGTCAGCCCTCGTTTGTCCCACTGATACCATTTATGCCTTGAGTTAAGCCTCGTTTGACTCAACCATATCATTTGTGCCTCGTGATAGGGCTCGTTTGGCTTAATCATATCATTTGTGCTTTGATTCGGGCCTCGTTTGACTCAACCATATCATTTGCCCCTCAAGTCGGGCCTCGTTTGACTCAACTATATCATTTGTGCCTCGTGTCATGCCTCGTTTGGCTCAACCATATATTTGCGCCTCGGGTCAGGCCTCATTTGACTCAACCAAATCAATTATGCCTCGAGTCAGCCCTCGTTTGACTCAACCAAATCATTTGTGCTTCGAGTCAGCGCTCGTTTGGCCCATCCTTATTATTTGCGCCTCGATTTGGGCCTCGTTTGACTCAACCGTATCATTTACATCTCGAGTCGGGCCTGGTTTGACTCAACCATATCATTTGCGCCTCAAGTCGGCCCTCGTTTGACCCACCGATACCATTTGTGCCTCAAGTTAGGCTCGTTTGACTCAACCATATCATTTGTGCATTGAGATAGGGCTCGTTGGACACAACCATATCATTTGTGCCTCGAGTCAGGTCTCGTTTGACTCAACCATATCATTTGCCCCTCGAGTCGGGCTTTATTTGACTCAACCATATCATTTGCGCCTTGAGTTGGGCCTCATTTGACTCACTGATACCATTTGTACCTTCAGTCGGTCCTCGTTTGACGCAACCATATCATTTGTGCCTCGAGTCATGCCTCGTTTGACAAAACCATATCTTTTGCATCTCGAGTCAGGCCTTGTTTGACGTAACCATATCGTTTGTGCCTCGAATCATCCCTCGATTGACTTAACCATATCATTTGCATCTGGAGTTAGGCCTGGTTTGACTTAACCATATCATTTGTGCCTCAAGTCGGGCCTCGTTTGACTCACCGACACCATTTGTGCCTCGAATTAGGCCTCGTTTGACTCAACCATATCATTTGCGCCTTGAGTCGGCCCTTGTTTAACCCAACGATACCACTTATGCCTCGAGTTAGGCCTCGTTTGACTCAACCATATCATTTGCGCCATGAGTTGGACCTCGTTTGACTCAACCATATAATTGACACCTCGAGTCAGGCCTGGTTTGACTCAACCATATCATTTGTGCCTCGAGTCAGCCCCCGTTTAACCCACTGATACCATTTCTGCCTCGAGTTAGGCCTCGTTTGACTCAACCATATCATTTGTGCCTCAAGTCGGGCCTTGTTCGACTCAGCCACATCATTTGCGCCTCGAGTCGGTCCTCGTTTGACTTAACCATATCATTTGCGCCTCGAGTCAGGCCTCGTTTGACTAACCATATCATTTGCGCCTCAAGTCGGGCCTTGTTTGACTCATCCACATCATGTGCACCTCGAGTTGGGCCTTGTGTGACTCAGCCACATCATTTACACCTCGAATTGGGCCTCATTTGACTCAACCTTATCATTTGTGCCTCGAGTCAGGCCTTGTTTGACTCAACCATATCATTTGCACCTCGAGTCGGGCTTCGTTTGACTCAACCATATTATTCACACCTCGAGTCGAGCCTGGTTTGACTCAACCATATCATTTGTGCCTCGAGTCAGCCCTCGTTTGACTCAACCATATCATTTGTGCCTTGTGACAGGGCTCGTTTGACTCAACCATATCATTTGCCCCTCGAGTCAGGCCTCGTTCGACTCAACCATATCATTTGTGCCTCGAGTCATGCCTCGTTTGACTCAACCATATCATTTGCGTCTCGAGTCGGGCCTCGTTTAACGTAACCATATCATTTGTTCCTCGAGTCATCCCTTGTTTGACTCAACCATATCATTTGCGTCTCGAGGTGGGCCTCGTTTGACTCAACCATATCATTTGTGCCTCGGGTCGGGCCTCGTTTGACTCAACCATATCATTTACACCTCGAGTCGGGCTTGGTTTGACTCAACCATATCATTTGCGCCTCGAGTCGGCCCTCGTTTGACCCATCATTACCATTTGTGCCTCGAGTTAGGCCTCGTTTGACTCAACCATATCATTTGTGCCTCGAGTCGGGCCTCATTTGATTCAACTATATCATTTGCGCCTCGAGTCGGGCCTTGTTTGACTCAGCCACATCATTTGCACCTCGAATCAGCCCTCGTTTGACTCAACCATATCATTTGCACCTTGAGTCAGGCCTCGTTTGACTCAACCATAACATTTGCGCCTCGAGGCGGGCCTTGTTTGACTCTGCCACATCATGTGCACCTCGAGTTGGACCTTCTGTGACTCAACCATATCATTTGCGCCTCGAGTCGAGCCTCGTTTGACTCAACCATATCATTTGTGCCTTGAATCGGGCCTTGTTTGACTCAACCACATCATTTAAGCCGCGAATCAGGCATCGTTTGACTCACTTATACCATTTGTGCCTCGAGTTGGCCCTCATTTGACCGACCGATACCATTTGTGGCTCGAGTTAGGACTCATTTGACTCAACCATATCATTTGTGCCTCGAGTCGGGCCTCGTTTGATTCACCCATATCATTTGCGCCTCGAGTCGAGCCTTGTTTAACTTAGGCACATCATTTGCATCTCGAGTCGGGCTTCGTTTGACTCAACCATATCATTTGTGTCTCAAGTCGGGCCTCGTATGACTCAACCATATGATTTACACCTCAAGTCGGGCCTTGTTTGACTCAGCCACATCATGTGCACCTGGAGTTAGGCCTTGTGTGACTCAGCCACATCATTTGCACCTCGAATTGGGCCTCGTTTGACTCAACCATATCATTTGTGGCTCGCGTCAGGCCTTGTTTGACTCAACCATATCATTTGCACCTCGACTCGGGCCTCGTTTGACTCAGCCATATCATTTACACCTCGAGTCGGGCTAGTTTGACTCAACCATATCATTTGTCCCTCGAGTCAGCCTTCGTTTGACCCAGCGATACCATTTGTGCCTCGAGTTAGGCCTCGTTTCACTCAACCATACCATTTGTGCCTCGAGAAAGGGCTCGTTTGACTCAACCATATCATTTCTGCCTCGAGTCAGGCCTTGTTTGACTCAACCATCTCATTTGCCCTCGAGACGGGCCTCGTTTGACTCAACCATACCATTTGTGCCTCGTGTCATGCCTCGCTTTGCTCAACCATATATTTGCGCCTCGACTTAGGCCTCGTTTGACTCAACCATATCATTTGCGCCTCGAGTCAAGCCTCGTTTGACTCCCCGATACCATTTGTGCCTTGAGTTCAGCCTCGTTTGACGTAACCATATCATTTGTGCCTCGAGTCATTCCTCGTTTGACTCAACCATATCATTTGCGTCTCGAGTCAGGCCTTATTTGATTGAACCATATCATTAGTGTCTCGAGTCGGGCCTCGTTTGACTCAACCATATCATTTGTGCCTCGAGACGAGCATTGTGTGACTCAACCAAATCATTTGCACCTTGAGTTGAGCCTGGTTTGACTCAACCATATCATTTGTGCCTCAAGTTGGACCTCATTTGACTCACCGATACTATTTGTGCCTCAAGTTAAGGCTCGTTTGACTCAGCCATATCATTTGCGACTCGAGTTAAGGCTCGTTTGACTCAGCCATATCATTTGCGCCTCGAGTTGGGCCTCTTTTGACTCAACCATATCATTTGCACCTCGAGTTGGGCCTCGTTTGAGTTAACCATATCATTTGTGCCTCGAGTTAGGCCTCGTTTGAGTCAACCATATCATTTGTGCCTCGAATCAGGCCTTGTTTGACTCAACCATATCATTTGCCCCTCGAGTTGGGCCTCGTTTGAGTTAACCATATCATTTGCACCTCGAGTTGGGCCTCGTTTGAGTTAACCATATCATTTGCGCCTCGAGTCGGTCCTCGTTTGACTCAACCATATCATTTGCGCCTCGAGTCTGGCCTCGTTTGACTAACCATATCATTTGCGCCTCGAGTCGGGCCTTGTTTGACTCAGCCACATCATGTGCACCTCGAGTTGGGCCTTGTGTGACTCAGCCACATCATTTACACCTCGAATTGGGCCTCATTTGACTCAACCTTATCATTTGTGCCTCGAGTCAGGCCTTGTTTGACTCAACCATATCATTTGCACCTCGAGTCGGGCTTCGTTTGACTCAACCATATTATTCACACCTCGAGTCGAGCCTGGTTTGACTCAACCATATCATTTGTGCCTCGAGTCAGCCCTCGTTTGACTCAACCATATCATTTGTGCCTCGGGACAGGGCTCGTTTGACTCAACCATATCATTTGCCCCTCGAGTCAGGCCTCGTTCGACTCAACCATATCATTTGTGCCTCGTGTCATGCCTCGTTTGGCTCAACCATGTATTTGCGCCTCGAGTTAGGCCTCGTTTGACTCAACCATATCATTTGGGCCTTGAGTTAGTCCTCATTTGACTCACCCAAATCATTTGTGCCTCGAGTCAACCCTCGTTTGGCTCAACCATATTATTTGTGCCTCGATTCAGGCCTCGTTTGACTCAACCATATCATTTACACCTCGAGTCGGGCCTGGTTTGACTCAACCATATCATTTGCGCCTCGAGTCGGCCCTTATTTGACCCACCGATACCATTCGCACCTCGAGTTAGGCCTCGTTTGACTTAACCATATCATTTGTGCATTGAGACAAGGCTCGTTGGACTCAACCATATCATTTGTGCCTCGAGTCGAGCCTCGTTTGTCTCAACCATATCATTTGGCCCTCAAGTCGGGCCTCGTTTGACTCAACCATATCATTTGTGCCTCATGTCATGCCTCGTTTGGCTCGACCATATATTTGTGCCTTGAGTCAGGCCTCGTTTGACTCAACCATATCATTTGCGCCTCGAGTCAGGCCTCGTTTGACTCAACCGTATTATTTGCGCCTCGATTCGGCCCTCGTTTGACACAATGATATCATTTACGCCTGAAGTTGGGCCTCGTTTCACTTAACCATATCATTTGCGCCTCGAGTCGAGTCTCGTTTCACTGACCAATACCATTTGTGCCTCGAGTTTGGCCTCGTTTGACGTAACCATATCATTTGTGCCTCGAGTCATGCCTCGTTTAACTCAACCATATCATTTGCGTCTCGAGTCAGGCCTCGTTTGACTAAACCATATCATTTGCGCCTGAAGTCACACCTGGTTTGACTCAACCATATCATTTGTGCCTTGAGTCAGGGTTCGTTTGACTCACCGACACCATTTGTGCCTCGAATTGGGCATCGTTTGACTCAACCATATCATTTGTGCCTTGATTCAGGCATTGTTTGGCTCAACCATATCATTTGCGCCTCGAGTCAAGCCTGGTTTGACTCAACCATATCTTTTATGCCTCGAGTCGGGCCTTGTTTGGCTCAACCATATCATTTGTGCCTCGGGTCAAGCCTCGTTTGACTTAACCTTATAATTTCTGCCATAAGTCATGCCTCGAGTTAGGCCTCGTTTGACTCAACTATATCATTTGCGCCTCGAGTCGGGCCTCGTTTGACTCAATTGTGCCTCGAGATGGGCCTCGTTTGACTCAACCATATTATTTGAGCCTCGAGTTGGGTCTTCTTTGACTCAACCATATCATTTGTGTCTCGAGTCGGGCCTTGTTTGGCTTTGCCATATCATTTGCACCTCGAGTCGGGCCTCGTTTGACTCACCATACCATTTGTGCCTCAAGTTAGGCCTCATTTAACTCAACCATATCATTTGTGCCTTGAGACAGGGCTCGTTTGACTCAACTATATTATTTGTGCCTTGAGTCGGGGCTCGTTTAACTCAATCATATTATTTACCCCTCGAGTCAGGCCTCGTTTGACTCAACCATATCATTTGTGCATCGAGTCAGGCCTCGTTTGGCTCAACCATATATTTGTGCCTCGAGTCATGCCTCGTTTAACTCAACCATATTATTTGTGCCTCGAGTCGAGGCCTTATTTGACTCAACCAAATCATTTGTTCCTCGAGTCAGGCCTCATTCGGCTTAACCATATTATTTGCGCCTCGAGTCCAGCCTCGTTTGACTCAACCATATCATTTGTGCCTCGAGTTAGGCCCTGTTTCACGCAACCATATCATTTGTGCCTCGAGTCATGTCTTGTTTGACTCAACCGTATCATTTGCACCTCGAGTCGGCCCTTGTTTGACTCAATGATATCATTTGCGCCTCGAGTCGGACCTCGTTTGACTCACCGATACCATTTGTGCCTCGAGTTGGGCCTCGTTTGAATCAACCATATCATTTGCACCTCGAGTCGAGCCTCGTTTGACTTACCGATACCATTTGTGCCTCGAATTCAGCCTCATTTGACGTAACCATATCATTTGTGCCTCGAGTCATTCCTCGTTTGACTCAACCATATCATTTGCATCTCGAGTCAAGCCTCGTTTGACTTAACCATATCATTTGTGCCTCGAGTCATGTCTCGTTTGACTCAACCATATCATTTGCACCTCGAGTCGGGCCTCATTTGATTCAACTATATCATTTGTGCCTCGAGTCGGGCCTTGTTTGACTCAGCCACATCATTTGCACCTCGAGTCAGCCCTCGTTTGACTCAACCATATCATTTGCACCTTGAGTCGGGCCTCGTTTGACTCAACCATAACATTTGCGCCTCGAGGCGGGCCTTGTTTGACTCTGCCACATCATGTGCACCTCGAGTTGGACCTTCTGTGACTCAACCATATCATTTGCGCCTCGAGTCGAGCCTCGTTTGACTCAACCATATCATTTGTGCCTTGAATCGGGCCTTGTTTGACTCAACCACATTATTTAAGCCGCGAATCAGGCATCGTTTGACTCACTGATACCATTTGTGCCTCGAGTTGGCCCTCATTTGACCGACCGATACCATTTGTGGCTCGAGTTAGGACTCATTCGACTCAACCATATCATTTGTGCCTCGAGTCGGGCCTCGTTTGATGCACCCACATCATTTGCGCCTCGAGTCGAGCCTTGTTTAACTTAGGCACATCATTTGCACCTCGAGTCGGGCTTCGTTTGACTCAACCATATCATTTGTGCCTCGAGTCGGGCCTCGTATGACTCAACCATATGATTTACACCTCAAGTCGGGCCTTGTTTGACTCAGCCACATCATGTGCACCTGGAGTTAGGCCTTGTGTGACTCAGCCACATCATTTGCACCTCAAATTGGGCCTCGTTTGACTCAACCATATCATTTGTGGCTCGCGTCAGGCCTTGTTTGACTCAACCATATCATTTGTGCCTCGACTCGGGCCTCATTTGACTCAACCATATCATTTACACCTTGAGTCGGGCTAGTTTGACTCAACCATATCATTTGTGCCTCGAGTCAGCCTTCGTTTGACCCAGCGATACCATTTGTGCCTCGAGTTAGGCCTCGTTTCACTCAACCATACCATTTGTGCCTCGAGAAAGGGCTCGTTTGACTCAACCATATCATTTCTGCCTCGAGTCAGGCCTTGTTTGACTCAACCATCTCATTTGCCCTCGAGTCGGGCCTCGTTTGACTCAACCATACCATTTGTGCCTCGTGTCATGCCTCGCTTTGCTCAACCATATATTTGCGCCTCGACTCAGGCCTCGTTTGACTCAACCATATCATTTGCGCCTCGAGTCAGGCCTCGTTTGACTCAACCAAATCATTTGTGCCTCGAGTCTGGCCTCGTTTGGCTCAACCATATTATTTGTGCCTCGATTTGGGCCTCGTTTGACTCAAGCATATCATTGACACCTCGAGTCGGGCCTGGTTTGACTCAACCATAACATTTGCGCCTCGAGTCGGCGCTTGTTTGACCCACCGATTCCATTTGTGCCTCGAGTTAGGCCTCTTTTGACTCAACCATATCATTTGTGCCTCGAGACAGGGCTCGTTTGACTCAACCATATCATTTGTGCCTCGAGTTGTGCCTCGTTTGACTCAACCATATCATTTGCCCCTCGAGTTGGGCCTCGTTTGACACAACCATATCATTTGTGTCTCGTGTCATGCCTCGTTTGGCTCAACCATATATTTGCGCCTCAAGTTAGGCCTCGTTTGACTTAACCTTATCATTTGCGCCTCGAGTCAGGCCTCGTTTGCCTGAACCAAATCATTTGTGACTCGAGTCAGGCCTCGTTTGGCTCAACCATATTATTTGTGCCTCGATTCGGGCCTCGTTTGACTCAACCATATCTTTTGCACTACGAGTCGGGCCTCGTTTGACTCACAAATACCATTTGTGCCTCGAGTTGGGCCTCTTTTGACCCAACTATATTATTTGTGCCTCGAGTCAGGCCTTGTTTGACTTAACCATATCATTTGTGCCTCGAGTTAGGCCTCGTTTGAGTCAACCATATCATTTGCGTCTCGAGTCGGGCCTCGTTTGACTCACAGATACCATTTGTGCCTCAAGTTGTGCCCCTGTTGACTCAACCATATCATTTATGCCTCAAGTCAGGCCTTGTTTGACTCAACCATATAATTTGCCCCTCGAGTTGGGCCTCGTTTGAGTTAACCATATCATTTACGCCTCGAGTCGGGCTTTATTTGACCCAACCATACCATTTGCGCCTTGAGTCAGGCCTCGTTTGTCTCACTAATATCTTTTGTGCCTCGAGTCATGCCTCATTTGACTCAACCATATCATCTGCATCTCGAGTCGGTCCTCGTTTGACGTAACCATATCGTTTGTGCCTCGAGTCATCCCTCGTTTGACTCAACCATATCATTTGCGTCTAGTGTCGGGCCTCGTTTGACTCAACCATATCATTTGTGCCTCAAGTCGGGGCCTCGTTTGACTCACCAACACCATTTGTGCCTCGAATTGGGCCTCGTTTGACTCAACCATATCATTTGTGCCTCAAGTCGGGCCTCGTTTGACTCAACCATAACATTTACACCTCGAGTCGGGCCTGGTTTAACTCAACTGTATGATTTGCGCCTCGAGTCGGCCCTCGTTTGACCCACCGATACCATTTGTACCTCGAGTTAGGCCTTGTTTGACTCAATCATATCATTTGTGCTCCGAGTCGGGCCTCGTTTGATTCAACCATATCATTTGCGCCTCGAGTCGGGCCTTGTTTGACTCAGCCACATCATTTGCACCTCGAGTCGGGCCTCGTTTGACTCAACCATATCATTTGCGCCTTGAGTCGGCCTTGTTTGACTCAGCCACATCACGTGCTTCTCAAGTTGGGCCTTGTGTGACTCACCGCATCATTTGAATTGGGCCTCGTTTGACTCAACCATATCATTTGTGCCTCGAGTCGGGCCTTATTTGACTTAGCCACATCATTTGCACCTCGAGTCGAGCCTCGTTTGACTCAACCATATCATTTGCGCCTCGAGTTGGGCCTCGTTTGACACAACGATATCATTTGCGCCTCGAGTCAGGCCTTATTTGACTCAACCACATCACGTGCACCTCGAGTTGGGCTTCGTTTGACTCACCGATACCATTTGTTCTTGAAGTTGGGCCTTGTTTGACTCAACCATATCATTTGCGCCTCGAGTCGAGCCTCGTTTGACTCACCGATACCATTTGTGCCTCGAGCTCGGCCTCGTTTGATGTAACCATATCATTTGTGCCTCGAGTCATGCCTCGTTTAACTCAACCATATCATTTGCGTCTTGAGTCAGGCCACGTTTGACTAAACCATATCATTTGCGCCTCAAGTCGCGCCTGGTTTGACTCAACCATATCATTTGTGCCTCGAATTGGGCATCGTTTGACTCAACCATATCATTTGCGCCTCGAGTCATCAGGCATTGTTTGACTCAACCATATCATTTGTGCCTCGAGACGGGCCTTGTTTGACTCAACCATATCATTTGCGCCTCGAGTCGAGCCTTGTTTGACTCAACCATATCATTTGCGCCACGAGTCGGGCCTCGTTTGACTCACCGATATCATTTGTTCCTCGAGTTAGGACTCGTTTGACTCAACCATATCATTTGTGCCTCGAGTCAAGCCTCGTTTGACTCAACCATATAATTTCTGCCACAAGTCATGCCTTGTTCGACTCAACCATATCATTTATGCCTCGAGTCAGGCCTCGTTTGACTCAACCTTATCATTTGCGCCTCGAGTCGGGCCTCGTTTGACTCACCGATGCCAATTGTGCCTCGAGTTGGGCCTCGTTTGACTCAACCATATTATTTATGCCTCGAGTCAGGCCTTCTTTGACTCAACCATATCATTTGCGCCTCGAGTCGGGCCTCGTTTAACTTTGCCATATTATTTGCATCTCGAGTTAGGTTTTGTTTGACTCACAGATGCCATTGGTGCCTTGAGTTAGGCCTCGTTTGACTTAACCATATCATTTGTTCCTTGAGACAAGGCTCGTTTGACTCAGCCATATTATTTACGCCTCAAGTCGGGCCTCGTTTAACTCAACCATATTATTTGCCCCTCGAGTCAGGCCTTGTTTAACTCATCCATATAATTTGTGCATCGAGTCAGGCCTCATTTGGCTCAACCATGTATTTGCGCCTCGAGTCATGCCTCGTTTAACTCAACCATATCATTTGCGCCTCGAGTCGAGGCCTCATTTGACTCAACCAAATCATTTGTGCCTCGAGTCAGGCCTCATTTGGCTCAACCATATTATCTGTGCCTCGAGTCGGGCCTTGTTTGACTCAACTATATCATTTGTTCCTCGAGTCAGGCCCCGTTTGACACAACCATATCATTTGTGCCTCGAGTCATGTCTCGTTTGACTCAACCATATCATTTGCGCCTTGAGTCGGCCCTTGTTTCACTCAACGATATCGTTTGTGCCTCGAGTCGGGCCTCGTTTGACTCAACCATACTATTTACGTCTCGAGTCGAGCCTCATTTAACTCATTGATACCATTTGTGCCTCGAGTTGGGCCTCGTTTGAATCAACCATATCATTTGTGCCTCGAGTCGAGCCTCGTTTGACTCACCGATACCATTTGTGTCATGAGTTTAGCCTTGTTTGATGTAACTATATCATTTGTGCCTCGAGTCATGCCTCGTTTGACTTAACCATATCATTTGCGTCACGAGTCAGGCCTCGTTTGACTCAACCATATGATTTGCACCTCGAGTTGGGCCTCATTTGACTCAACCATATCATTTGCGCCTCGAGTTGGGCCTAGTTTGACTCAACCATATCATTTGTGCCTCGAGTCGGACCTCGTTTGACTCACCGATACCAATTGTGCCTCGAGTTAGGACTCGTTTGACTCAACCATATCATTTGTGCCTCGAGTCAGAACTCGTTTGACTCAGCCATATCATATGTGCCTCGAGCCAGCCCTCGTGTGACTCTCCGAACCATTTGTGCCTCGAGTTGGGCCTCTTTCGACTCAACCATATCATTTGCACCTCGAGTTGGGCCTCGTTTGAGTCAACCATATCGGCCTCATTTGAGTCAACCATATCATTTGCACCTCGAGTTGGGCCTCGTTTGAGTCAACCATATCATTTGCGCCTCGAATCGGGCTTTGTTTGACTCAACCATATCATTTGCGCCGTGAATCAGGCCTCGTTTGACTCGCTGATACCATTTGTGCCTCGAGTCGGGCCTCATTTGATGCTACCATATCTTTTGTGCCTCGAGTCGGGCCTCGTTTCACGCTACCATATCATTTGCATCTCGAGTCGGGCCTCGTTTGATGTAACCATTTCATTTGTGCCTCGAGTCATCCCTCGTTTGACTCAACCATATCATTTGCGTCTCGAGCCGGACCTCGTTTGACTCAACCATATCATTTGTGCCTCGAGTCGAGCCTCGTTTGACTCACCGACACCTTTTGTTCCTCTAATTGGGCCTCGTTTGACTCAACCATATTAGTTGTGCCTTGAGTCAGGTCTCGTTTGACTTACCGATACCATTTGTGCCTCGAGTTGGTCCTCGTTTGACTCAACCATATAATTTGTGCCTCGAGTCGGGCCTCATTTGACTCACCGATACTATTTGTGCCTTGAGTTGGGCCAAGTTTGACTCAACCATATCATTTGTGCCTCGAGCCAGGACTCGTTTCACTCAGCCATATCATTTGCGCCTCGAGTTAGGCCTCGTTTGAATCACCGATGCCATTTGTGCCTCGAGTTGGGCCTCTTTTGACTCAACCATATCATCTGTGCCTTGAGTCAGGCCTTGTTTGACTCAACCATATCATTTACGCCTCCAGTTAGGCATTTGAGTCAACCATATCATTTGCGCTTTGAGTCAAGCCTTGTTTGACTCAACCATATCATTTGCGCCTTGAGTCGGGCCTCGTTTGACTCACTGAAACCATTTGTGTGTCGATTCTAGCCTCGTTTTACGTAACCATATTAATTGTGCCTCGAGTCATGCCTCGTTTCATGTAACCATGTCATCTGCATCTCGAGTCGGGCCTTGTTTGACATAACCATATCATTTATGCCTCGAGTCATCCCTCGTTTGACTCAACCATATCAGTTGTGCCTCGACTTGGGCCTCGCTTGACTCACCGATACCATTTGTGCCTCGAATTGGGACTCGTTTAACTCAACCATATCATTTGTGCCTTGAGTCGGCCCTTGTTTGACTCAATGATATCATTTGTGCCTCGAGTCGGCCCTTGTTTGACTCAACCATATATTTGTGCCTCGAGTCAGTCCTCGTTTGACTCAACCATATCATTTGTGCCTCGAGTGGAGGCCTCATTTTACTCAACCAAATCATTTGAGTCAGGCCTCGTTTGGCTCAACCATATTATTTGTGTCTCGAGTCAGGCCTCGTTTGACTAAACCATATCTTTTGCGCCTCAAGTCAGGTATGGTTTGACTCAACCATATCATTTGCGCCTTCAGTCGGGCATCATTTGACTCACCGACACCATTTGTGCCTCGAATTAGGCATTGCTTGACTCAACCATATCATTTGCGCCTCGAGTCGGCCGTTGTTTGACTCAACGATACCATTTGTGCCTCGAGTCAGGCCTCGTTTGACTCAACCATACTATTTGTGACTTGAGTCGGGCCTCGTTTAACTCACCGATACCATTTGTGCCTCGAGTTGGGCCTCGTTTGAATCAACCATATAATTTGCGCCTCGAGTCGAGCCACGTTTGACTCACCGATACCATTTGTGCCATGAGTTTTAACCTCGTTCGATGTAACCATATCATTTGTGGCTCGAGTCATGTCTCATTTGACTCAACCATATCATTTGCATCATGAGTCAGGCCTCGTTTGACTCAACCATATCATTTGCGCCTCGAGTCGGGCCTCGTTTGACTCAACCATATCATTTGCGCCTCGAGACGGGCCTTGTGTGACTCAACCAAATCATTTGGGCCTTGAGTCAGGCCTAGTTTGACTCAACCATATCATTTGTGCCTCGAGTCGGATCTCGTTTGACTCACCGATACCAATTGTGCCTCGAGTTAGGACTCGTCTGACTCAACCATATCATTTGTGCCTCAAGTCAGGACTCGTTTGACTCAGCCATATCATTTGCGCCTCGAGTCAGGCCTCGTTTGACTCTCCGAACCATTTGTGCCTCGAGTTGGGTCTCTTTCGACTTAACCATATCATTTGCACCTCGAGTTGGGCCTCGTTTGAGTCAACCATATCATTTGCACCTCGAGTTGGGCCTCGTTTGAGTCAACCATATCATTTGCGCCTCGAATTGGGCTTTGTTTGACTCAACCATATCATTTGCGCCATGAATCGGGCCTCGTTTGACTCGCTGATACCATTTGTGCCTCGAGTCGGGCCTCATTTGACGCTACCATATCTTTTGTGCCTCGAGTCGGGCCTCGTTTGATGCTACCATATCATTTGCATCTCGAGTCGGGCCTCGTTTGATGTAACCATTTCATTTGTGCCTCGAGTCATCCCTCGTTTGACTGAACCATATCATTTGCGTCTTGAGTCGGACCTCGTTTGACTTAACCATATCATTTGTGCCTCGAGTCGAGCCACGTTTGACTCACCGACACCATTTGTTCCTCTAATTGGTCCTCGTTTGACTCAACCATGTCATTTGTGCCTTGAGTCAGGCCTTGTTTGACTCAACCATATCATTTGCACCTCGAGTTGAGCCCCATTTGACTAAACCATATCATTTACACCTCGAGTCGGGCCTCGTTTGACTCAACCATATCATTTGCGCCTCGAGACAAGCCTGGTTTGACTCAACCATATCAATTGTGCCTTGTGTTATGCCTCGTTTGACTCAACCATATCATCTGCATCTCGAGTCGGTCCTCGTTTGACGTAACCATATCATTTGTGCCTTGAGTCATCACTCGTTTGACTCAACCATATCATTTGCATCTCGAGTCGGGGCTCGTTTGACTCAACCATATCATTTGTGCCTCGAGTCAGGCCTCGTTTAACTAACTGACACCATTTGTTCCTCGAATTGGGCCTTATTTGACTTAACCGTATGATTTGTGCCTCGAGTCAGGCCTTGTTTGACTCAACCATATCATTTGCGCCTCGAGTCGGGCCTCGTTTGACTCAACCATATAATTTGTGCCTCGAGATGGGCCTTGTGTGACTCAACCATATCATTTGCACCTCGAGTCATGCCTGGTTTGACTCAACCATATCATTTGCACCTCGAGTCAGACCTCGTTTGACTCACCGATACCATTTATGCCTCGAGTTAGGACTCGTTTGACTCAACCATATCATTTGCACCTCGACTCAGGACTCGTTTGACTCAGCCATATCATTTGCGCCTTGAGTCGGCCTCGTTTGACTCTCCAAACCATTTGTGCCTCGAGTTGGGCCTCTTTTGTCTCAACCATATCATTTGAGCCTCGAGTCAGGCCTTGTTTGACTCAACCATATTATTTGCACCTCAAGTTGGGCCTCGTTTGACTCAACCATATCATTTGCGCCTCGAATCGAGCCTTGTTTGACTTAACCATATCATTTGCACCGTGAATCGGGCATCGTTTGACTTTCTGATACCATTTGTGCCTCGAGTCGGGCCTCGTTTGATGCTACCATATCATTTGTGCCTCGAGTCATCCCTCGTTTGACACTACCATATCATCTGCATCTCGAGTCGAGCCTCGTTTCACGTAACCATATCATTTGTGCCTCTAGTTATCCGTCGGTTGACTCAACCATATCAGTTGTGCCTCGAGTTGGTTCTCGTTTGACTCCCTGACCCCATTTGTGCCTCGAATTAGGCCTCGTTTAACTCAACCATATCATTTGTGCCTCGAGTCAGGCCTTGTTTGACTCAACTATATGATTTGCGCCTCGAGTTGGCCCTCGTTTGACTCACTGACACCGTTTGTGCCTCGAATTGGGCCTTGTTTAACTCAACCATATCATTTGTGCCTTGAGTCAGGCCTCATTTGACTCAACCATATCATTTGCACCTCGAGTCAGGCCTCGTTTGACTCAACCATATCATTTGTGCCTTGAGACTGGCCTTGTTTGACTCAACCATATAATTTGCGCCTCGAGGTGGGCCTTGTTTGACTCAACCTTATCATTTGCGCCTCGTGTTCGGTCTCGTTTGACTCACCGATACCATTTGTGCCTCAAGTTGGTCCTCGTTTGACTCAACCATATAATTTGTGCCTCGAGTTGAGCCACGTTTGACTCACTGATACCATTTGTTCCTCGAGTTGGGCCTCATTTGACTTACCCATATCATTTGTGCCTCGAGCTAGGACTCGTTTCACTCAGCCATATCATTTGTGCCTCGAGTCGGGCCTCGTTTGAATCACCGATACCATTTGTGCCTTGAGTTGGGCCTCTTTTGACTCAACCATATCATCTGTGCCTCGAGTCAGACCTTGTTTGACTCAACCATATCGTTTGCGCATCGAGTTAGGCGTTTGAGTGAACCATATCATTTGTGCCTCGAGTCAGGCCTTGTTTGACTCAACCATATCATTTGCGCCTTGAGTCGAGCCTCGTTTGACTCACTGATACCATTTGTGCCTCGAGTCGGGCTTTGTTTTACGTAACCATATTATTTGTGCCCCGAGTCATGCCTTGTTTCACGTAACCATATCATCTGCATCTTGAGTTGGGCCTTGTTTGACTTAACCATATCATTTGTGCCTCGAGTCATCCCACGTATGACTCCACCATATCAGTTGTGCATCGAGTTGGGCCTCGTTTGACTCACCGACACCATTTGTGCCTCGAATTAGGCCTCGTTTAACTCAACCATATCATTTGTGCCTCAAGTCAAGCCTTGTTTGACTCAACCATATCATTTGTGCCTCAAGTTGGGCCTCGTTTGACTCACCGACACCATTTGTGCCTCGAATTGTGCCTCTTTTGACTCAACCATATCATTTTTGCCTCGAGTCAGGCCTTGTTTGAATCAACCATATCATTTGAACCTTGAGCTGGGCCTTGTTTGAGTCAACCATATCATTTGCACCTCGAATCGGGCCTTGTTTGACTCAACCATATCAATTGCGCCGCGAATCGGGTATCGTTTGACTCACTGATACCATTTGTGCCTCGAGTCGGGCCTCGTTTGACGCTACTGTATCACTTGTGCCTCGAGTCAGGCCTCGTTTGACGCTACCATATCATTTGCATCTCGATTCGGGCCTCGTTTGACGTAACCATATCATTTGTGCCTTGAGTTATCCCTCGGTTGACTCAACCATATCATTTGTGTCTCGAGTCGGGCCTCGTGTGACTCAACCATATCTTTTGTGCCTCGAGTTGGGCCTCGTTTGACTCACCGACACTATTTGTTCCTCTAATTGGGCCTTGTTTGACTCAACCATATCATTTGTGCCTCGAGTCAGGCCTTGTTTGACTCAACCATATCATTTGCACCTTGAGTCGGGCCTCGTTTGACTCAACCATATCATTTGCACCTCGAGTTGGGCCTCGTTTGACTCGAGATGGGCCTTGTTTGACTCAACCATATCATTTGCGCCTCGAGGTGGGCCTTGTTTGACTCAACCATATCATTTGCGCCTCGTGTCGGGTCTCGTTTGACTTACCGATACCATTTGTGCCTCGAGTTGGTCCTCGTTTGACTCAACCATATAATTTGTGCCTCGAGTCGGGCCTCATTTGACGCTACCATATTATTTGTGCCTCGAGTCATGCCTCATTTGACTCAACCATATCATTTGCGTCTTGAGTCGGGCCTCGTTTGACTCACCGACACCATTTGTTCCTCGAATTGGGCCTCGTTTGACTCAACCATATCATTTGCCCCTCGAGTCAGGCCTTGTTTGACTCAACCATATCATTTGTGCCTCGAGTCAGGCCTCGTTTGACTCGACCATATCATTTGCACATCGAGTCAGGCCTCGTTTGACTCAACCATATAATTTCTGCCTCGAGACGAGCCTTGTTTGACTCAACCATATCATTTGCACCTCGTGTCGGGTCTCATTTGACTCACCGATGCCATTTGTGCCTCGAGTTGGTCCTCGTTTGACTCAATCATATAATTTGTGCCTCGAGTCGGGCCTCGTTTGACTCACCGATACCACTTATTCATTTAATTGCGCCTCTTTTGACTCAACCATATCATTTGTGCCTTGATTCACGCGTTGTTTGGCTCAACCATATCATTTGCGCCTCGAGTCAAGCCTGGTTTGACTCAACCATATCATTTACGCCTCGAGTCTGGCCTTGTTTGGCTCAACCATATCATTTGTGACACGAGTCGGGCCTCGTTTGACTCACCGATATCATTTGTGCCTCGAGTTAGGACTCGTCTGACTCAAGCATATCATTTGTGCCACGTGTCAAGCCTCGTTTGACTCAACCTTATAATTTCTGCCACAAGTCATGCCTCGAGTTAGGCCTCGTTTGACTCAACCATATCATTTGCGCCTCGAGTCGGGCCTCGTTTGACTCAATTGTGCCTCGAGATGGGCCTCGTTTGACTCAACCATATTATTTGAGCCTCGAGTCGGGCCTTCTTTGACTCAACCATATCATTTGCGTCTCAAGTCGGGCCTTGTTTGGCTTTGCCATATCATTTGCACCTCGGGTCGGGCCTCGTTTGACTCACCATACCATTTGTCAAAAGTTAGGCCTCATTTGACTCAACCATATCATTTGTGCCTTGAGACAGGGCTCGTTTGACTCAACTATATTATTTGCGCCTTGAGTCGGGGCTCGTTTAACTCAACCATATTATTTACCCCTCGAGTCAGGCATCGTTTGACTCAACCATATCATTTGTGCATCGAGTCAGGCCTCGTTTGGCTCAACCATATATTTGCGCCTCGAGTCATGCCTCGTTTAACTCAACCATATTATTTGTGCCTCGAGTCGAGGCCTTATTTGACTCAACCAAATCATTTGTTCCTCGAGTCAGGCCTCATTCGGCTCAACCATATTATTTGCGCCTCGAGTCCAGCCTCGTTTGACTCAACCATATCATTTGTGCCTCGAGTCAGGCCCTGTTTGACGCAACCATATCATTTGTGCCTCGAGTCATGTCTCATTTGACTCAACCGTATCATTTGCACCTCGAGTCAGCCCTTGTTTGACTCAATGATATCATTTGCGCCTCAAGTCAGACCTCGTTTGACTCACCGATATCATTTGTGCCTCGAGTTGGGCCTCGTTTGAATCAACCATATCATTTGCACCTCGAGTCGAGCCTCGTTTGACTTATCGATACCATTTATGCCTCGAATTCAGCCTCGTTTGACGTAACCATATCATTTGTGCCTCGAGTCATTCCTCGTTTGACTCAACCATATCATTTGCGTCTCGAGTCAGCCCTCGTTTGACTTAACCATATCATTTGTGCCTCGAGTCATGTCTCGTTTAACTCAACCATATCATTTGCACCTCAAGTCGGCCCTCGTTTGACTCAATGATATCATTTGCGCCTCGAGTCGGCCCTCGTTTGACTCACCGATACCATTTGTGCCTCGAGTTGGGCCTCGTTTGAATTAACCATATCATTTGCGCCTCGAGTCAAGCCTCGTTTGACTCCCCGATACCATTTGTGCCTTGAGTTCAGCCTCGTTTGACGTAACCATATCATTTGTGCCTTGAGTCATTCCTCGTTTGACTCAACCATATCATTTGTGTCTCGAGTCAGGCCTTATTTGATTGAACCATATCATTAGTGTCTCGAGTCGGGCGTCGTTTGACTCAACCATATCATTTGTGCCTCGAGACGAGCATTGTGTGACTCAACCAAATCATTTGGGCCTTGAGTTGAGCCTGGTTTGACTCGACCATATCATTTGTGCCTCAAGTCGGACCTCATTTGACTCACCGATACTATTTGTGCCTCAAGTTAAGGCTCGTTTGACTCAGCCATATCATTTGCGACTCGAGTTAAGGCTCGTTTGACTCAGCCATATCATTTGCGCCTCGAGTAGGGCCTCTTTTGACTCAACCATATCATTTGCACCTCGAGTTGGGCCTCGTTTGAGTTAACCATATCATTTGTGCCTCAAGTTGGGCCTTGTTTGACTCAACCATATCATTTGCACCGCGAATCGGGCCTCGTTTGACACGCTGATACCATTTGTGCCTCGAGTCAGGCCTCGTTTGACGCTACCATATCATTTGTGCCTCGTGTCAGGCGTCATTTGATGCTACCATATCATTTGCATCTCGAGTCAAGCCTTGTTTGATGTAACCATATCATTTGTGCCTCGAGTCATCCCTCGTTTGACTCAACTATATCATTTGCATCTCGAGTCGGGCCTCGTTTGACTCAACCATATCATTTGTGCCTCGAGTCGGGCCTCGTTTGACTCACTTACACCATTTGTTCCTCTAATTGGACCTCGTTTGACTCAACCATATCATTTGTGCCTCGAGTCAGGCCATGTTTGGCTCAACCATATCATTTGCGCCTCGAGTCGGGCCTCGTTTGACTCAACCATATCAACCATATCAATTGTGCCTCGAGACGGGCCTTGTTTGACTCAACCATATCATTTGCGCCTCGAGCCATGCCTCGTTTGACTTAACCAAATCATTTGCATCTCGAGTCAGGCCTCGTTTGATGTAACCATATCATTTGTTCCTCGAGTCATCCCTTGTTTGACTCAACCATATCATTTGCGTCTCGAGTCGGGCCTCGTTTGACTCAACCATATCATTTGTGCCTTGGGTCGGGCCTTGTTTGACTCAACCATATCATTTACACCTCGAGTCGGGCTTGGTTTGACTCAACCATATCATTTGCGCCTCGAGTCGGCCCTCGTTTGACCCATCATTACCATTTATGCCTCGAGTTAGGCCTCGTTTAACTCAAGCATATCATTTGTGCCTCGAGTCGAGCCTCATTTGATTCAACTATATCATTTGCGCCTCGAGTCGGGCCTTGTTTGACTCAGCCACATCATTTGCACCTCGAGTCAGCCCTCGTTTGACTCAACCATATCATTTGTGCCTTGAGTCGGGCCTCGTTTGACTCAACCATAACATTTGCGCCTCAAGGCGGGCCTTGTTTGACTCTGCCACATCATGTGCACCTCGAGTTGGACCTTGTGTGACTCAACCATATCATTTGCGCCTCGAGTCGGGCCTCGTTTGACTCAACCATATCATTTGTGCCTTGAATCGGGCCTTGTTTGACTCAACCACATCATTTACGCCGCGAATCGGGCATCGTTTGACTCACTGATACCATTTGTGCCTCGAGTTGGTCCTCATTTGACCGACCGATACCATTTGTGGCTCGAGTTAGGACTCATTGGACTCAACCATATCATTTGTGCCTCGAGTCGGGCCTCATTTGATTCACCCACATCATTTGCGCCTCGAGTCGAGCCTTGTTTAACTTAGGTACATCATTTGCACCTCGAGTCGGGCTTCGTTTGACTCAACCATATCATTTGTGCCTCGAGTCAGGCCTCGTTTGACTCGACCATATCATTTGTACCTCGAGTCAGGCCTCGTTTGACTCAACCATATAATTTGCACCTCGAGACGAGCCTTGTTTGACTCAACCATATCATTTGCACCTCGTGTCGGGTCTCATTTGACTCACCGATGCCATTTATGCCTCGAGTTGGTCCTCGTTTGACTCAATCATATAATTTGTGCCTCGAGTCGGGCCTCGTTTGACTCACCAATACCACTTGTTCATTTAATTGGGCCTCGTTTGACTCAACCATATCATTTGTGCCTCGAGCCAGGACTCGTTTCACACAGCCATATCATTTGAGCCTCGAGTCGGGCCTCCTTTGAATCACCGATACCATTTGTGCCTTGAGTTGGGCCTCTTTTGACTCTACCATATCATCTGTGCCTCAAGTCAAGCCTTGTTTGACTCAACCATATCGTTTGCGCTTTGAGTTAGGTGTTTGAGTCAACCATATCATTTGCGCCTCGAGTCAGGCCTTGTTTGACTCAACCATATCATTTGTGCCTTGAGTCGATCCTCGTTTGACTCACTGATACCATTTGTGCCTCGAGTCGGGCCTCCTTTTACGTAACCATATTATTTGTGCCTCGAGTCATGCCTCGTTTCACGCAACCATATCATTTGCATCTCGAGTCGGGCCTTATTTGACTTAACCATATCATTTGTGCCTCGAGTCATCCCTCGGTTGACTCAACCATATCATTTGCATCTCGAGTCGGGCCTAGTGTGACTCAACCATATCTTTTGTGCCTCGAGTCGGGCCTCGTTTGACTCACCGACACCATTTGTTCCTCTAATTGGGCCTCGTTTGACTCAACCATAACATTTGTGCCTCGAGTCAGGCCTTGTTTGACTCAACTATATCATTTATGCCTCGAGTCGGGCCTCGTTTGACTCAACCATATAATTTGCACCTCGAGTCGGGCCTCATTTGACTCAACCATATCGTTTGCGCCTTGAGGTGGGCCTTGTTTGGCTCAACCATATCATTTATGCCTCATGTCGGGTCTCATTTGACTCACCGATACTATGTGTGCCTCGAGTTGGTCCTCGTTTGACTCAACCATATAATTTGGGCCTCGAGTCGGGCCTCGTTTGACTCACCGATACCATTTATGCCTCGAGTTGGGCCTTGTTTGACTCAACCATATCATTTGTGCCTCGAGCCAGGACTCGTTTCACTCAGCCATATCATTTGCACCTCGAGTCGGGCCTCGTTTGAATCACCGATACCATTTGTGTCTCGAGTTGGGCCTCTTTTGACTCAACCATATCATCTGTGCCTCAAGTCAGGCCTTGTTTGACTCAACCATATCATTTGCGCCTCTAGTTAGGCGTTTGAGTCAACCATGTCATTTGTGCCTCGAGTCAGGCCTTGTTTGACTCAACCA
The DNA here is from genome assembly GCA_037013595.1 of Dicorynia guianensis. Taxonomy (NCBI): domain Eukaryota; kingdom Viridiplantae; phylum Streptophyta; class Magnoliopsida; order Fabales; family Fabaceae; genus Dicorynia; species Dicorynia guianensis. The sequence continues at coordinate 12,608,057 of JASUAB010000015.1, forward strand.
TATCATTTGCGCCTTGAGTTGGGCCTCGTTCGACTCATTGATACCATTTGTGCCTCGAGTCTGACCTCGTTTTACGTAACCATATTAATTGTGCCTCGAGTCATGCCTCGTTTCACTTAACCATATCATCTGCATCTCAAGTCGGGCCTTGTTTGACGTAACCATATCATTTGTGCCTCGAGTCATCCCTCGTTTAACTCAACCATATCATTTGCGCATCGAGTCGGGCCTCGTTTGATTTAACCATACCATTTGCACTTCGAGTCTAGCCTAGTTTGACTCAACCATATCATTTGTACCTCGAGTCGGCTCTCGTTTGACCCACCGATACCATTTGTGCCTTGAGATAGGCCTCGTTTGACTCAACCATATCATTTGTGCCTTAAGACAGGGCTCGTTTGACTCAACCATATCATTTCTGCCTCGAGTCGAACCTCTTTTGACTCAACCATATTATTTGCCCCTTGGGTCGGGCCTCGTTTGACTTAACCATATCATTTCTGCATCGAGTCAGGCCTCGTTTGGCTCAACCATATATTTGTGCCTCGAGTCACTCCTCGTTTGACTCAACCATATCATTTGTGCCTCGAGTGGAGGCCTCATTTGACTCAACCAAATCGTTTGAGTCAGACCTCGTTTGGCATAACCATATTATTTGCGTCTCGAGTCATGCCTCGTTTGACTAAACCATATCTTTTGCGCCTCAAGTCAGGCACGGTTTGACTTAACCATATCATTTGCGCCTCGAGTCAGGCATCGTTTGACTCACCGACACCATTTGTGCCTCGAATTAGGCATCGTTTGACTCAACCATATCATTTGTGTCCGAGTCAGGCCTCGTTTGACTCAACCATATCATCTGCATGTTGAGTCGGGCCTCGTTTGACGTAACCATATCATTTGTGCCTCGAGTCATCCCTCATTTGACTCAACCATATCATTTGCGTCTTGAGTTGGGCCTCGTTTGACTCAACCATATAATTTGTGCCTCGAGTCGGGTCTCGTTTGACTCACCGACACCATTTGTTCCTCGAATTGGGCCTCATTTAACTCAACTGTATGATTTGTGCCTCGGGTCAGGCCTTGTTTGACTCAACCATATCATTTACGCCTCGAGTCGGTCCTCGTTTGACTCAACCATATCAATTGCGCCTCAAGACAGGCCTTGTGTGACTCAACCATATCATTTGCGCCTCGAGTCGCATCTCGTTTGACTCACCGATACCATTTGTGCCTCGAGTTAGGACTCGTTTGACTCAACCATATCACTTGTGCCTCGAGTCAGGACTCGTTTGACTCAACCATATCATTTGCACCGCGAATCGGGCATCGTTTGAGTCACTGATACCATTTGTGCCTCTAGTCGGGCCTCGTTTGATGCTACCATATCATTTGTGCCTCGTTTGACTCAACCATGTCGTTTGTGCCTCGAGCAAGGCCATGTTTGACACAACCATATCATTTGCGCATCGTGTCATGCCTCGTTTGACTCAACCATATCATTTGCACCTCGAGTCGAGCCTTGTTTGACTCAACCATATCATTTGCATCTCGAGTCGGGCCTCGTTTGACGTAACCATATCATTTGTGCCTCGAGTTATCCCTCGTTTGACTCAACCATATCATTTGCGTCTCGAGTCCGGCCTCATTTGAATCAACCATATAATTTGTGCCTCGAGTCGGGCCTCGTTTGACTCACCGACACCATATGTTCCTCGAATTGGGCCTTATTTGACTCAACTGTATGATTTGTGCCTCGAGTTAGGCCTTGTTTGACTCAACCACATCATTTGCGCCTCGAGTTAGGCATCGTTTGACTCAACCATATCATTTGCGCCTTGAGACGGGCCTTGTGTGACTCAACCATATCATTTGTGCCTCGAGTCGTGCCTGGTTTGACTCAACCATATCATTTGCAGCTCGAGTCGAACCTTGTTTGACTCACCGATACCATTTGTGCCTCGAGTGAGGACTCGTTTGACTCAACCATATCATTTGTGCCTCTTGTCAGGACTCGTTTGACTCAGCCATATCATTTGCACCTCAAGTCGGGCCTCGTTTGACTCTCCGAACCATTTGTGCCTCGAGTCGGGCCTCTTTTGACTTAACCATATCATTTGAGCCTCGAGTCAGGCCCCTTTTGGCTCAACCATATCATTTGAGCCTCGATTCAGGCCTTGTTTGACTCAACCATATCGTTTGCACCTCGAGTTGGGCCTCGTTTGAGTCAACCATATCATTTGCGCCTCGAATTGGGCCTTGTTTGACTCAACCATATCATTTGCGCCGCGAATCGGGCATCTTTGACTCACTGATACCATTTGTGCCTCGAGTCAGGCCTCGTTTGATGCTACCATATCATTTGTGCCTCGAGTTGGGCCTCGTTTGACGCTACCATATCATCTGCATCTCGAGTCGGGCCTCGTTTGACGTAACCATATCATTTGTGCCTCGAGTCATCACTCGATTGACTCAACCATATCATTTGTGCCTTGAGACAGGCCTTGTTTGACTCAACCATATCATTTGCGGCTTGAGTCAGGTCTTGTTTGACTCAACCATATCATTTGTGCCTCGAGTCGAGACTCGTATGACTCACCGATACCATTTGTGCCTCGAGTTAGGCCTCGTTTGACACAACCATAATGTTTGTGCCTCGAGTCAAGCCTTGGTTGACTCAACCATATCATTTGCGCCTCGAGTAGGGCCTCGTTTGACTCATCGATACCATTTGTGCCTCGAGTTGGGCCTCGTTTGACTCAACCATATCATTTGTGCCTCGAGGTGGGCCTTGTTTGACTCAACCATATCATTTGCGCCTCATTTCGGGCCTCGTTTGACTCACCGATACCGTTTATGCCTCGATTTGGTCCTTGTTTGACTCAACCATATAATTTGTGCCCTGAGTCGGGCCTCGTTTGACTCATCGATACCATTTGTGCCTCGAGTTGGGCCTCATTTGACTTAACCATAACATTTGTGCCTCGAGTCAGGACTCGTTTCACTCAGCCATATCATTTGCGCCTCGAGTCGGTCCTCGTTTGAATAACCGATACCTTTTGTGCCTTGAGGTGGGCCTTTTTTGACTCGACCATATCATCTGTGCCTCGAGTCAGGCCTTGTTTGACTCAACCATATCATTTGTGCCTCGAGTTAGGCATTTGAGTCGACCATATCATCTGTGCCTCAAGTCAGGCCTTGTTTGACTTAACCGTATCATTTGTGCCTCGAGTCTGGCCTCATTTGACTCAACCAAATCATTTGTGACTCGAGTCAGTCCTCGTTTGGCTCAACCATATTATTTGCGCCTCGATTCAGGCCTCGTTTGATGCAACCATAACATTTGTGCCTCGAGTCATGTCTCGTTTAACTCAACCATATCATTTGCGCCTCGAGTCGGCCCACGTTTGGCACAACGATATCATTTGCGCCTCGGGTCGGGCCTCGTTTGACCCAACCATATTATTTGTGCCTCGTGTTAGGACTCGTTTGACTTGCCGATACTATTTGTTCCTCGAGTTGGGCCTCGTTTGACTCAACCATATCTTTTGCACCTCAAGTTGAGCCTCATTTGACTCACCGATACCATTTATGCCTCGAGTTGGGCCTCGTTTAACTCAACCATATCATTTGTGTCTCGAGTCAGGACTCGTTTGACTTAGCCATATCATTTGCACCTCGAGTCGGGCCTCGTTTGACTCTCTGAACCATTTGTGCCTCGAGTCGGGCCTCTTTTGACTTAACCATATCATTTGAGCCTCGAGTCAGGCCTCTTTTGACTCAACCATATCATTTGAGCCTCGAGTCAGGCCTTGTTTGACTCAACCAAATCGTTTGCACCTCGAGTTGGGTCTCGTTTGAGTCAACCATATCATTTGCGTCTCGAATCGGGCCTTGTTTGACTCAACCATATCATTTGCGCCATGAATCAGGCATCTTTGACTCACTAATACCATTTGTGCCTCGAGTCAGGCCTCGTTTGACGCTACCATATCATTTGTACCTCGAGTTGGGCCTCGTTTGACGCTACCATATCATCTGCATCTCGAGTCGGGCCTCGTTTGACGTAACCATATCAATTGTGCCTCGATTCATCACTCGATTGACTCAACCATATCATTTGCGCCTCGAGGCAGGCCTTGTTTGACTCAACCATATCATTTGCGGCTTGAGTAAGGTCTTGTTTGACTCAACCATATCATTTGCGCCTCGAGTTGAGACTCGTATGACTCACGATACCATTTGTGTCTCGAGTTAGGCCTCGTTTGACACAACCATAATGTTTGTGCCTCGAGTCAAGCCTTGGTTGACTCAACCATATCATTTACGTCTCGAGTAGGGCCTCATTTGACTCATCGATACCATTTGTGCCTCGAGTTGGGCCTCATTTAACTCAACCATATCATTTGTGCCTCGAGGTGGGCCTTGTTTGACTCAACCATATCATTTGTGCCTCGTTTCCGGCCTCGTTTGACTCACCAATACCGTTTATGCCTCGAGTTGGTCCTCGTTTGACTCAACCATATAATTTGTGCCTCGAGTCAGGCCTCATTTGACTCATCGATACCATTTGTGCCTCGAGTTGGGCCTCGTTTGACTCAACCATATCATTTGTGCCTCGAGTCATGACTCGTTTCACTCAGCCATATCATTTACGCCTCGAGTCGGTCCTCGTTTGAATCACCGATACCATTTGTGCCTTGAGGTGGGCCTTGTTTGACTCAACCATATCATTTGTGCCTCGAGTTAGGCGTTTGAGTTGACCATATCATCTGTGCCTCAAGTCAGGCCTTGTTTGACTTAACCGTATCATTTGAGCCTCGAGTCTGGCCTCGTTTGACTCAACCAAATCATTTGTGACTCGAGTCAGTCCTCATTCGGCTCAACCATATTATTTGCGCCTCGAGTCAGGCCTCGTTTTATGCAACCATAACATTTGTGCCTCGAGTCATGTCTCGTTTGACTCAACCATATCATTTGCGCCTCGAGTCGGCTCTCGTTTGGCACAACGATATCATTCGCGCCTCGAGTCGGGCCTCGTTTGACCCAACTATATTATTTGTGTCTCGTGTTAGGACTCGTTTGACTTGCCGATACTATTTGTTCCTCGAGTTGGGCCTCGTTTGACTCAACCATATCATTTGCACCTCAAGTTGAGCCTCATTTGACTCACCGATACCATTTATGCCTTGAGTTAGGCCTCGTTTGACTCAACCATATCATTTGTGCCTCGAGCCAGGACTCGTTTCACTCAGCCATATCATTTGCGCCTCGAGTCGGGCCTCGTTTGAATCACCGATACTATTTGTGCCTCGAGTTGGGCCTCTTTTGACTCAACCATATCATCTGTGCCTCGAGTCAGGCATTGTTTCACTCAACCATATCATTTGCGCCTCCAGTTAGGCGTTTGAGTCAACCATATCATTTGTGCCTCGAGTTAGGCCTTGTTTGACTCAACCATATCATTTGCGCCTTGAGTCGGGCGTCGTTTGACTCTCTGATACCATTTGTGCCTCGAGTTTGGCCTCATTTTATGTAACCATATTAATTGTGCCTCGAGTCATGCCTCGTTTCACTCAACCATATCATCTGCATCTCGAGTCGGGCCTTGTTTGACGTAAGCATATCATTTGTGCCTCGAGTCATCCCTCGTTTGACTCAACCATATCATTTGCGCCTCGAGTCGGGCCTCGTTTGACTTAACCATACCATTTGCACTTCGAGTCTGGCCTAATTTGACTCAACCATATCATTTGTGCCTCGAGTCGGCCCTCGTTTGACCCACTGATACCATTTGTGCCTCGAGATAGGCCTCGTTTGACTTAACCATATCATTTGTGCCTTAAGATAGGGCTCGTTTGACTCAACCATATCATTTCCACCTCGAGTCGAACCTCTTTTGACTCAACCATATTATTTGCCCCTCGGGTCGGGCTTTGTTTGACTCAACCATATCATTTGTGCATCGAGTCAGGCCTCGTTTGGCTCAACCATATATTTGTGCCTCGAGTCAGTCCTCGTTTGACTCAACCATATCATTTGTGCCTCGAGTGGAGGCCTCATTTGACTCAACCAAATCGTTTGAGTCAGGCCTCATTTGGCATAACCATATTATTTGCGTCTCGAGTCAGGCCTCGTTTGACTAAACCATATCTTTTGTGCCTCAAGTCAGGCACGGTTTGACTCAACCATATCATTTGCGCCTCGAGTCGGGCATCCTTTGACTCACCGACACCATTTGTGCCTCGAATTAGGCATCGTTTGACTCAACCATATCATTTGTGTCCGAGTCAGGCCTCGTTTGACTCAACCATATCATTTACGCCTCGAGACAGGCCTTGTTTGACTTAACCATATCATTTGCGCCTCGTGTCCTGCCTCGTTTGACTCAACCATATCATTTGCGTCTCGAGTCAGGCCTCATTTGACTCAACCATATAATTTATGCCTCGAGTCGAGCCTCATTTGACTCACCGACACCATTTGCTCCTCGAATTGGGCCTTATTTGACTCAACTGTATGATTTGTGCCTCGAGTTAGGCCTTGTTTGACTCAACCACATCATTTGCGCCTCGAGTCGGTCATCGTTTGACTCAACCATATCATTTTCGCCTTGAGACGGGCCTTGTGTGACTCAACCATATCATTTGCGCCTCGAGTCGTGCCTGGTTTGACTCAACCATATCATTTGCACCTCGAGTCGAACCTTGTTTGACTCACTGATACCATTTGTGCCCCGAGTGAGGACTCGTTTGACTCAACCATATCATTTGTGCCTCGAGTCAGGACTCGTTTGACTCAGCCATATCATTTGCACCTCGAGTCGGGCCTCGTTTGACTCTCCGAACCATTTGTGCCTCGAGTCGAGCCTCTTTTGACTTAACCATATCATTTGAGCCTCGAGTCAAGCCTCTTTTGACTCAACCATATCATTTGAGCCTCGAGTCAGGCCTTGTTTGACTTAACCATATCGTTTGCGCCTCGAGTTCGGCCTCGTTTGAGTTAACCATATCATTTGCGCCTCGAATCGGGACTTGTTTGACTCAACCCTATCATTTGCGCCATAAATCGGGCATCTTTGACTCACTGATACCATTTGTGCCTCGACTCAGGCCTCGTTTGACGCTACCATATCATTTGTGCCTTGAGTTGGGCCTCGTTTGACGCTACCATATCATCTGCATCTCGAGTCGCGCCTCGTTTGACTAACCACATCATTTGTGCCTCGAGTCATCCCTCGATTGACTCAACCATATCATTTGCGCCTCGAGACAGGCCTTGTTTGACTCAACCATATCATTTACGGCTTGAGTCAGGCCTTGTTTGACTCAACCATATCATTTACGCCTCAAGTCAGGACTCGTTTGACTCACCGATACCATTTGTGCCTCGAGTTAGGCCTCGTTTGACACAACCATAATGTTTGTGCCTCGAGTCAAGCCTTGGTTGACTCAACCATATCATTTGCACCTCGAGTAGGGCCTCGTTTGACTCATCGATACCATCTGTGCCTCGAGTTGCGCCTTGTTTGACTCAACCATATCATTTGTGCCTCGAGGTGGGTCTTGTTTGACTCAACCATTTCATTTGCGCCTCGTTTTGGGCCTCGTTTGACTCACCGATACCATTTATGCCTCGAGTTGGTCCTCGTTTGACTCAACCATATAATTTGTGCCTCGAGTCGGGCCTCGTTTGACTCATCGATACCATTTGTGCCTCGAGTTAGGACTCGTTTGACTCAACCATATCATTTGTGCCTCAAGTCAGGACTCGTTTCACTCAGCCATATCATTTTCGCCACGAGTCGGTCCTCGTTTGAATCACCGAAACTATTTGTGCCTTGAGATGGGCCTTTTTTGACTCGACCATATCATCTGTGCCTCGAGTCAGGCCTTGTTTGACTCAACCATATCATTTGTGCCTCGAGTTAGGCGTTTGAGTCGACCATATCATCTGTGCCTCAAGTCAGGCCTTGTTTGACTCAACCATATCATTTGCGCCTCGAGTCTGGCCTCGTTTGACTCAACCAAATCAATTGTGACTCGACTCAGTCCTTGTTTGGCTCAACCATATTATTTGCGCTCGAGTCAGGCCTCGTTTGATGCAACCATAACATTTGTGCCTCGAGTCATGTCTCGTTTGACTCAACCATATCATTTGCGCCTCGAGTCGGCCCTCGTTTGGCACAACGATATCATTTGCGCCTCGAGTTGGGCCTCGTTTGACCTAACCATATTATTTGCGCCTCGTGTTAGGACTCGTTTGACTTGCCGATACTATTTGTTCCTCGAGTTGGGCCTCGTTTGACTCAACCATATCATTTGCACCTCAAGTTGAGCCTTGTTTGACTCACCGATACCATTTATGCCTTGAGTTGGGCCTCGTTTGACTCAACCATATCATTTGTGCCTCGAGCCAGGACTCGTTTCACTCAGCCATATCATTTGCGCCTCGAGTCGGGCCTCGTTTGAATCACCGATACCATTTGTGCCTCGAGTTAGGCCTCTTTTGACTCAACCATATCATCTGTGCCTCGAGTCAGGCCTTGTTTGACTCAACCATATCATTTGCACCTCCAGTTAGGCGTTTGAGTCATCCATATCATTTGCGCCTCGAGTTAGCCTTGTTTGACTCAACCATATCATTTACGCCTTGAGTCGGGCCTCGTTTGACTCTCTGATACCATTTGTGCCTCGAGTCTGGCCTCGTTTTACGTAAACATATTAATTGTCCCTGGAGTCATGCCTCGTTTCACTTAACCATATTATCTGCATCTCGAGTCGGGCCTTGTTTGACGTAACCATATCATTTGTGCCTCGAGTCATCCCTCGTTTGACTCAACCATATCATTTGCGTCTCGAGTCGGGCCTCGTTTGACTCAACCATATCATTTGTGCCTTGAGTCGGGCCTCGTTTGACTCACTGACACCATTTGTTCCTCTAATTGGACCTCGTTTGACTCAACCATATCATTTGTGCCTCGAGGTGGGCCTTGTTTGACTCAACCATATCATTTGCACCTTGTTTTGGGCCTCGTTTGACTCACCGATACCGTTTATGCCTCGAGTTGGTCCTCGTTTGACTCAACCATATAATTTGTACCTCGAGTCGGGCCTCGTTTGACTCATCGATACCATTTGTGCCTCGAGTTAGGACTCGTTTAACTCAACCATATCATTTGTGCCTCAAGTCAGGACTCGTTTCACTCAGCCATATCATTTGCGCCTCGAGTCGGTCCTTGTTTGAATCACCGAAACCATTTGTGCCTTGAGATGGGCCTTTTTTGACTCGACCATATCATCTGTGCCTCGAGTCAGGCCTTGTTTGACTCAACTATATCATTTGTGCCTTGAGTTAGGCGTTTGAGTCGACCATATCATCTGTGCCTCAAGTCAGGCCTTGTTTGACTCAACCATATCATTTGCGCCTCGAGTCTGGCCTCGTTTGACTCAACCAAATCAATTGTGACTCGACTCAGTCCTTGTTTGGCTCAACCATATTATTTGCGCCTCGAGTCAGGCCTCGTTTGATGCAACCATAACATTTGTGCCTCGAGTCATGTCTCGTTTGACTTAACCATATCATTTGCGCCTCGAGTCGGCTCTCGTTTGGCACAACGATATCATTTGCGCCTCGAGTTGGGCCTCGTTTGACCCAACCATATTATTTGCGCCTTATGTTAGGACTCGTTTGACTTGTCGATACTATTTGTTCCTCAAGTTGGGCCTCGTTTGACTCAACCATATCATTTGCACCTCAAGTTGAGCCTTGTTTGACTCACCGATACCATTTATGCCTCGAGTTGGGCCTTGTTTGACTCAACCATATCATTTGTGCCTCGAGCCAGGACTCGTTTCACTCAGCCATATCATTTGCGCCTCGAGTCGGGCCTCGTTTGAATCACCGATACTATTTGTGCCTCGAGTTCGGCCTCTTTTGACTCAACCATATCATCTGTGCCTCGAGTTAGGCCTTGTTTGACTCAACCATATCATTTGCTCCTTGAGACAGGCCTTGTTTGACTCAACCATATCATTTGCTCCTCGAATCAGGTCTTTTGTGCCTCAACCATATCATTTGCGCCACGAGTCGAGCCTCATTTGACTCACTAATGCCATTTGAGCCTCGAGTCGGGCCTCATTTGATGCAACCATATCATTTGTGCCTCGAGTCATGCCTCATTTGACTGAACCATATCATTTGCATCTCGAGTTGGGCCTCGTTTGATGTAACCATATCATTTGTGCCTCGAGTCATCCCTCGTTTGACTCAACCATATCATTTGCGTCTCGAGTCAGGCCACGTTTGACTCAACCATATAATTTTTGCCTCGAGTCATGCCTTGTTTGACTCAACCATAACATTTGTGCCTCGAGTCAGGCCTTGTGTGACTCAACCATATCATTTGCACCTCGAGTCGGGCCTCGTTTAACTTAACCATATCATTTGCACCTCGAGACAGGTCTTGTTTGACTTAACCATCTCATTTGCGCCTCGAGTTAGGCCTCGTTTGACTCACCATATCATTTGCGCCCCGAGTCGGGCCTCATTTGACTCACTGATACCATTTGTGCCTCGAGTCGGGCCTCATTTGACTCACCGATACCATTTGTGCATCAAGTTAGGCCTCGTTTGTCTCAACTATATCATTTATGCCTTGAGTCAAGGCTCGTTTGACTCAACCATATCATTTGCGCCTCAAGTTAGGCCTCATTTGACTCAACCGTATAATTTCTGCCTCAAGTCATGCCTTGTTTGACTCAACCATATCATTTATGCCTCGAGTCGGGCTTTGTTTGACACAACGATATCATTTGTGCTCCGAGTCAGCCCTCGTTTGATACAACAATATCATTTGCGCCTTGAGTTGGTCCTCGTTTAACTCATCCTTATTATTTGCACCTTGAGCTGAGACTCGTTTAACTCACCGATACTATTTGTTCCTCGAGTTGGTCCTCGTTTGACTCAACCATATAAATTGTGACTCGAGTCGAGCCTCATTTGACTCACCGATACCAGTTATGCCTCGAGTTCGGCCTTGTTTGACATAACCAGATCAATTGTGCCTCGAGTCGGGCCTCGTTTAACTCAGCGATGCAATTTGTGCCTCGAGTTAGGCCTTCTTTGACTCAACCATATCATTTGCGCCTCAAGTCAGGCCTCGTTTGACTCAACCATATCATTTGCACCTCGAGTCAGGCCTCGTTTAACTCACCGATACCATTTGTGCCTCGAGTTAGGCCTCGTTTGACTCAACCATATCATTTGTGCCTCAAGTCAGGCCTCGTTTGACTACTCAACCATATCATTTGCCCCTCAAGTCGGGCCTCGTTTGACTCAACCATATCATTTCTGCCTTGAGTCATGCGCCGTTTGACTCACCGATACCATTTGTGCCTTGAGTTGGGCCTCATTTGACTCAACCATATCATTTGTGCCTCGAGTCAGACCTCGTTGGACTCACCGATACCATTTGTGCGTTGAGTCAGGCCTCGTTTGACGCAACCAAATCATTTGTGCCTCGAGTCGTGCCTCGTTTGTGTCAACCATATCAGTTGCGTCACAAGTCAAGCATCGTTTGACTAAACCATATCATTTGCGCCTCGAGTCGGGCCTCGTTTGACTCAACCACATCATTTGCGCCTCGAGTCGAGTGTCATTTGACTCACCGATACCAGTTGTACCTTAAGTTGGGCGTCGTTTAACTAAACCATATCTTTTGTGCCCCGAGTCAGGCCTTGTTTAACTCAACCATATCATTTGCACCTCGAGTCGGGCTCATTTGACTCAACCATATCAATTGTGCCTCGAGTCGGACCTTGTTTGACTCAACCATATCATTTGCGCCTTGAGTCGGTCCTCGTTTGACTCATCGATACCATTTGTGCCTCGAGTCAAGCCTCGTTTGACTCAACCATATCATTTGTTCCTCGAGACAAGGCTCGTTTGACTCAACCATATGATTCGCGCCTCGAATCGGGCTTCGTTTGACTCAATCATATAATTTCTGCCTCCAGTGATACCTCGTTTGACTCAACCATATCATTTGTACCTTAAGACAGGGCTCGTTTGACTCAACCATATCATTTTCGCCTCGAGTCGGGCCTTTTTTGACTCAACCATATTATTTATCCCTCGAGTTGGGCCTCGTTTGAGTCAACCATATCATTTGTGTATCGAGTCAGGCCTCATTTGGCTCAACCATATATTTGCGCCTCGAGTCAGCCCTCGTTTGACTAAACCATATCATTTGTGCCTCGAGTGGAGGCCTCATTTGACTCAACCAAATCATTTGAGTCAGGCCTCGTTCGGTGCAACCATATTATTTGCGTCTCGAGTCAAGCCTCGTTTGACTAAACCATATCATTTGCGCCTCAAGTCAGGCATGGTTTAACTCAACCATATCATTTGCGCCTCGAGTCGGGCATCGTTTGACTCATCGACACCATTTGCGCCTCGAATTAGGCATCATTTGACTCAACCATATCATTTTTGCCTCGAGTTAGGCCTTGTTTGACTCAACCATATCATTTGCACCTCTAGTCAGGCCTCGTTTGACTCAACCATATCATTTGCGTCTCGAGACGGGCCTGGTTTAACTCAACCATATCATTTGTGCCTTGTGTCGGGCCTCATTTGATGCTACCATACCATTTGTGTCTCGAGTCATGCCTCATTTGACTTAACCATATCATCTGCATCTCGGGTCGAGCCTCGTTTGACGTAACCATATCGTTTGTGCCTTGAGTCATGCCTCGTTTGACTCGACCATACATTTGCGTCTCGAGTTGGGCCTCGTTTGACTCACTGACACCATTTGTTCCTTGAATTACGCCTCATTTGACTCAACCATATCATTTGTGCCTCGAGTCGGGCCTCGTTTGACTTTACCATATCATTTGCCCCTCGAGTCAGGCCTTGTTTCACTCAACCATATCATTTATGCCTCGAGTCATGCCTCGTTTGGTTCAACCATATTATTTGCACCTCGAATCAGGCCTCATTTGATGCAACCATAACATTTGTGCCTTGAGTCATGTCTCATTTGACACAACCATATCATTTGCGCCTCAAGTCAGCCCTTGTTTGACACAACGATATTATTTGCACCTCGAGTCAGGCTTCGTTTGACCCAACCATATTATTTACGCCTCATGTCAGGACTCGTTTGACTTGCCAATACTATTTGTTCCTCGAGTTGGGCCTCGTTTGACTCAACCATATCATTTGCACCTCAAGTTGAGCCTCGTTTGACTCACCTATACCATTTGTGCCTCGAGTTTGGCCTCGTTTGACGTAACCAGATCATTTGTGCCTCGAGTCATCCCTCGTTTGACTCAACCATATCATTTGCGTCTTGAGTCAGGCTTGTTTGACTAAACCACATCATTTGCGCCTCAAGTCGGGCCTCGTTTAACTCATCCATATCATTTGTGCCTTGAGTCGGGCATCGTTTGACTCATCGACACCATTTGTGCCTCGAATTGGGCATCGTTTGACTCAACCATATCATTTGTGCCTTGAGTCAGGCCTTGTTTGACTCAACCATATCATTTGCGCCTCGAGTCGGGCCTGGTTTGACTTAACCATATCATTTGCGCTTTGAGACAGGCCTTGTTTGACTCAACCATATCATTTGCTCCTCGAATCAGGCCTTGTGTGCCTCAACCATATCATTTGCGCCGCGAGTCGAGCCTCGTTTGACTCACTGATGCCATTTGAGGCTCGAGTTGGGCCTCATTTGATGCAACCATATCATTTGTGCCTCGAGTCATGCCTCATTTGACTGAACCATATCATTTGCATCTCGAGTCAGGCCTCGTTTGATGTAACTATATCATTTGTGCCTCGAGTCATCCCTCGTTTGACTCAACCATATCATTTGCGTCTTGAGTCGGACCTCGTTTGACTCAACCATAACATTTGTGCCTCGAGTCAAGCCTTGGTTGACTCAACCATATCACTTGCGCCTCGAGTCGGGCCTCGTTTGAGTCATCGATACCATTTGCGCCTCGAGTTGGGCCTCGTTTGACTCATCCATATCATTTGTGCCTCAAGTCAGGCGTTCTTTGACTCAACCATATCATTTGCGCTACGAGTTGGGCCTCGTTTGACTCAACCATTTCATTTGTGCCTCGAGTCAAGCCTCATGTGACCCACTGATACCATTTGTGCCTCGAGTTAGGCCTCATTTGACTCAACCATCTCATTGGTTCCTCAAGTCAGGACTGGTTTGACTCAGCCATATCATTTGCGCCTCGAGTCGGGCCTCGTTTGACTCTCCGAACCATTTGTGCCTCGAGTTAGGCCTCTTTAGACTCAACCATATGATTTGTGCCTGGAGTTACGCCTTGTTTGACTCAACCATATCATTTGCACCTCGAGTTGGGCCTCGTTTGACTCAACCATATCATTTGCACCTCGAATCGGGCCTTGTTTGACTCAACCATATCATTTGCACCGCGAGTCGGGCCTCGTTTGACTCACTGATACCATTTGTGCCTAGAGTCGGTCCTCGTTTGATGCAACCATATCAACTGCATCTCGAGTCAGGCCTCGTTTGACGTAACCATATCGTTTGTGCCTCGAGTCATCCCGCGTTTGACTCAAGCATATCACTTGCGTCTTGAGTCAGGTCTCGTTTGACTCAACCATACATTTGTGCCTTGAGTCGGGCCTCGTTTGACTCACTCACACCATTTGTTCATCGAATTAGGCCTCGTTTCACTCAACCATATCATTTGTGCCTTGAGTCAGGTCTTGTTTGACTCAACCATATCATTTGCGCCTCGAGTCGGGCATCGTTTGACTCATCGACACCATTTGTGCCTCAAATTAGGCCTCGTTTGAGTCAACCATATCATTTGTACCTCAAAACAGGGCTCGTTTGACTCAACCATATCATTTGTGCCTCGAGTCGAGCCTCGTTTGACTCAACCATATCATTTACGCCTCGAGTCGGGCATCATTTCACTCAACCATATCATTTGTGCCTCGAGTGATGCCTTGTTTGGCTCAACCATATATTTGCGCCACGTGTTAGGCCTCGTTTGACTCAACCATATCATTTGCGCCTTGAGTCAGGCCTCGTTTGACACAACCATATCATTTGTGCCTTGAGTCAGGCCTCGTTTGATGCAACCATAACATTTGTGCCTCGAATCATGTCTCGTTTGACTTAACCATATCATTTGCGCCTCGAGTCGGCCCTTGTTTGACGCAACGATATCATTTGCGCCTCGAGTCAGGCCTCATTTGACTCAACCATGTTATTTACGCCTGGTGTCGGGACTCGTTTGACTCACTGATACCATTTGTTCCTCGAGTTAGGCCTCGTTTCACTCAATCATTTCGTTTGCACCTCGAGTCGAGCCTCGTTTGACTCGCCGATACCATTTATGCCTCGAATTAGGCCTCGTTTGTGTCAACCATATCATTTGTGCCTCGAGACAGGGATCGTTTGACTCAACCGTATCATTTGTGCCTCGAGTCATGCCTCGTTTCGCTCAACCATATCATTTGCCCCTCGAGTCGGGGCCTCGTTTGACTCAACCATATCATTTGTGCCTCGAGTCATGCCTCATTTTGCTCAACCATATCATTTATGCCTCGAGTCCAGCCTCATTTGACTCAACCATATCATTTACGCCTCGAGTCAGGCATCGTTTGACTCAACCAAATCATTTGTGCCTCGAGTCAGCCTCGTTTGACTCAACCATATTATTTGCGCCTCGAGTCAGTCCTCATTTGACACAACCATATCATTTGTGCCTCGAGTCAGGCCTCGTTTGATGCAACCATAACATTTGTGCCTCGAATCATGTCTCATTTGACTCAACCATATCATTTGCGCCTCGAGTCGACCCTCGTTTGACACAACGATATCATTTGCGCCTCAAGTCGGGCCTCGTTTGACTCAACCATATTATTTGCGCCTCGTATCGGGACTCGTTAGACTCACTGATACCATTTGTTCCTCAAGTTGGGCCTCGTTTAACTCAATCATTTCATTTGCACCTCGAGTCGAGCCTCGTTTGACTAACTGATACCATTTGTGCCTCGAGTTCGGCCTTGTTTGACGTAACCAGATCATTTGTGCCTCGAGTCATCCCTCGTTTGACCCAACCATATCATTTGCGTCTTGAGTCAGGCCTCGTTTGACTAAACCATATCATTTGCACCTCAAGTCGGGCCTGGTTTGACCCAACCATATCATTTGCGCCTCGAGTCGGGCATCGTTTGACACACCGACACCATTTGTGCCTCGAATTGGGCATCGTTTGACTTAACCATATCATTTGTGCCTTGAGTTAGGGCTTGTTTGACTCAACCGTATCATTTGCTCCTCGAGTCGGGCCTGGTTTGTCTCAACCATATCATTCGCGCCTCGAGTCGGGCATTGTTTGACTCACTGACACCATTTGTGCCTCGAATTGGGCATTGTTTGAGTCAACCATATCATTCGTGGCTCGAGTCAGGACTCGTTTGACTCAGCCATATCATTTGCGCCTCGAGTCGGGCCTCGTTTGACTCTCTGAACCATTTGTGCCTCGAGTTAGGCCTCTTTTCACTCAACCATATCATTTGTGTCTTGAGTCAGGCATTATTTGACTCAACCATATCATTTGCACCTCGAGCTGTGCCTTGTTTGAGTCAACCATACCATTTGTGCCTCGAGACAGGGCTTGTTTGACTCAACCATATCGTTTGTGCCTCGAGTCAGGCCTCGTTTGACTCAACCATATCATTTGCCCCTTGAGTCGGGACTCGTTTCACACAACCATATCATTTGTGCCTCGAGTCATGCCTCATTTGGCTTAACCATATATTTACGGCTCGAGTCAAGCCTCGTTTGACTCAACCATATCATTTGCGCCTCGAGTCAGGCCTCATTTAACTCAACTAAATCATTTGTCCCTCATGTCAGGCCTCGTTTGGCTCAACCATATTATTTGCACCTCGAGTCAGGCCTCGTTTGACTCAACCACATCATTTGTTCCTCGAGTCAGGCCTCGTTTGGTGCAACCATAACATTTGTGCCTCGAGTGATGTCTCATTTGACTCAACCATATCATTTGCGCCACGAGTCAGCCCTCGTTAGACACAACGATATCAGTTGCTCCTTGAGTCAGGACTCGTTTAACTTAACCATATTATTTGCGCCTCATGTCGGGACTCGTTTGACTCACCGATACCATTTGTTCCTCGAGTCATCCCTCGTTTGACTCAACCATATCATTTGCGTCTCGAGTCATGCCTCGTTTGAGTAAACCATATCATTTGTGCCTTAAGTCGGCCTAGTCTGATACAACCATATCATTTGCGCCTCGAGTCGGGCATCATTTGACTCACCAACACCATTTGTGCCTCGAATTGGGCATCGTTTAACTCAACCATATCATTTGCGCCTCGAGTCGAGTCTCGTTTGACTCACCAATACCATTTATGCCTTGAGTTGGGCCTCGTTTGACATAACCATATCATTTGTGCCTCGAGTCATGCCTCGTATGACTCAACCATATCATTTGCATCTGGAGCCAGGCCTCGTTTGACTAAACCATATCATTTGCTCCTCAAGCCAGGCCCGGTTTGACTCAACCATATCATTTGCGCCTCGTGTCGAGCATCGTTTGACTCACTGACACCATTTGTTCCTCGAATTGGGCATCGATTGACTCAACCATATCATTTGTGCCTCGAGTCAGGCCTCGTGTGACTCAACCAAATCATTTGCACCTCGAGTCGAGCCTCATTTAACTCAACCATATCATTTGCACCTCGAGTCGAGCCTCATTTAACTCAACCATATCATTTGCACCTCGAGACAGGCCTTGTTTGACTTAACCATCTCATTTGTGCCTTGACTCGTTTGACTCAACCATATCATTTGCGCCTCGAGTCAGGCCTCATTTGACTCACTGATACCATTTGTGCCTCGAGTCAGCCTCATTTGACTCACCGATACCATTTGTGCATCAAATTAGGCCTCGTTTGACTCAACTATATCATTTGTGCCTCGAGTCAAGCCTCGTTTGACTCAACCATATCATTTGTGCCTCGAGTCAGGTCTCGTTTGACTCAACCATATAATTTCTACCTCGAGTCATGCCTTGTTTGACTCAACCATAACATTTGTGCCTCGAGTCAGGCCTTGTGTGACTCAACCATATCATTTACACCTCGAGTCGGGCCTCGTTTAACTTAACCATATCATTTGCACCTCGAGACAGGTCTTGTTTGACTTAACCATCTCATTTGCGCCTCGAGTTAGGCCTCGTTTGACTCAACCATATCATTTGCGCCCCGAGTCGGGCCTCATTTGACTCACTGATACCATTTGTGCCTCGAGTCGGGCCTCATTTGACTCACCGATACCATTTGTGCATCAAGTTAGGCCTCGTTTGTCTCAACTATATCATTTGTGCCTCGAGTCAAGCCTCATTTGACTCAACCATATCATTTGCGCCTCAAGTCAGGCCTCGTTTGACTCAACCATATAATTTCTGCCTCGAGTCATGCCTTGTTTGACTCAACCATATCATTTATGCCTCGAGTCAGGCTTTGTTTGACACAACGATATCATTTGCGCTCCGAGTCGGCCCTCGTTTGACACAATAATATCATTTGCGCCTTGAGTTGGTCCTCGTTTAACTCATCCTTATTATTTGCACCTTGAGTTGAGACTCGTTTAACTCACCGATACCATTTGTTCCTCAAGTTGGTCCTCGTTTGACTCAACCATATAAATTGTGACTCGAGTCGAGCCTCATTTGACTCACCGATACCAGTTATGCCTCGAGTTCGGCCTTGTTTGACATAACCAGATCAATTGTGCCTCGAGTTGGGCCTCGTTTAACTCAGCAATGCAATTTGTGCCTCGAGTTAGGCCTTCTTTGACTCAACCATATCATTTGCGCCTCAAGTCAGGCCTCGTTTGACTCAACCATATCATTTGCACCTCGAGTCAGGCCTCGTTTAACTCACCGATACCATTTGTGCCTCGAGTTAGGCCTCAATGGACTCAACCATATCATTTATGCCTCAAGTCAGGCCTCGTTTGACTACTCAACCATATCATTTGCGCCTCGAGTTGGGCCTCGTTTGACTCAACCATATCATTTCTGCCTTGAGTCATGCGCCATTTGACTCACCGATACCATTTGTGCCTTGAGTTGGGCCTCATTTGACTCAACTATATCATTTGTGCCTCGAGTCAGGCCTCGTTGGACTCACCGATACCATTTGTGCGCTGAGTCAGACCTCGTTTGACGCAACCAAATCATTTGTGCCTCGAGTCACGCCTCGTTTGAGTCAACCATATCAGTTGCGTCACAAGTCAAGTATCGTTTGACTAAACCATATCATTTGCGCCTCGAGTCGGGCCTCGTTTGACTCAACCACATCATTTGCGCCTCGAGTCGAGCGTCATTTGACTCACCGATACCAGTTGTGCCTTGAGTTGGGCGTCGTTTAACTAAACCATACCTTTTGTGCCCCGAGTCAGGCCTTGTTTAACTCAACCATATCATTTGCACCTCGAGTCGGGCTCATTTGACTCAACCATATCAATTGTGCCTCGAGTCAGACCTTGTTTGACTCAACCATATCATTTGCGCCTTGAGTCGGGCCTCGTTTGACTCATCGATACCATTTGTGCCTCGAGTCAAGCCTCGTTTGACTCAACCATATCATTTGTTCCTCAAGACAAGGCTCGTTTGACTCAACCATATGATTCGCGCCTCAAATCGAGCTTCGTTTGACTCAATCATATAATTTTTGCCTCGAGTAATGCCTCGTTTGACTCAACCATATCATTTGCGCCTTGAGTCAGGGTTTGTTTGACTCACCGATACCATTTGTTCCTCTAGTTGGGCCATGTTTGACTCAACCATATCATTTGTGCTCCGAGTCAGGCCACGTTTGACTCAGCGATATCATTTGCCCCTCGAGTCGGTCCTCGTTTAACTCAACCTTATTATTTCTGCCTCGAGTCAGGCCTCGTTTAGCTCAACCATAGTTTTGGCCCTTGAGTCAGGCCCCGTTTGACTCAACCATATCATTTGTGCCTCGAGTCAGGCCTCGTTTGACTCAACCATATTATTTGCGCCTTGGGACGGGCCTCGTTTAACTCACCGATACCATTTGTGCCTCGAGTTGGGCCTTGTTTGACTCAACCATATCATTTGTGCCTCAAGTCGAGGCTCGTTTGACTCATCGATACCATTTATGCCTTGAGTTGGGCCTCGTTTGACATGACCATATCATTTGTGCCTCGAGTCATGCCTCATTTGACTCAACCATATCATTTGTGTCTCGAGTCTAGCCTCGTTTGACTAAACCATATCATTTGCGCCTCAAGCCGGGCCTGGTTTGACTCAACCATATCATTTGCGCCTCGAGTCGGGCATCGTTTGACTCACTGACACTATTTGGGCCTCAAATTGGGCATCGTTTGACTCAACCATATCATTTGTGCCTTGAGTTAGGCCTTGTGTGACTCAACCATATCATTTGCGCCTCGAGTCGGGCTTTGTTTGACTCAACCATATCATTTGCACCTTGAGACAGGCCTTGTTTGACTCAACCATCTCATTTGCGCCTCGAGTCAGGCCTCGTTCGACTCAACCATATCATTTGCGGCTCGAGTCAGGCCTCATTTGACTCACTGATACCATTTGTGCCTCGAGTCAGGCCTCATTTGACTCACCGATTCCATTTATGCATCGAATTAGGCCTCGTTTGACTCAACTATATCATTTGTGCCTCGAGTCAAGCCTCGTTTGACTCAACCATATCATTTGCGCCTCGAGTCAGGCCTCGTTTGACTCAACCATATAATTTCTACCTCGAGTCATGCCTTGTTTGACTCAACCATATCATTTGTGCCTCGAGTCAGGCCTTGTGTGACTCAACCATATCATTTGCACCTTGAGTCGGTCCTCGTTTAACTTAACCATATCATTTGCACCTCGAGACAGGCCTTGTTTGACTTAACCATCTCATTTGCGCCTCAAGTCAGGCCTCGTTTGACTCAACGATATCATTTGCACCCCGAGTCGGGCCTCATTTGACTCACTGATACCATTTGCGCCTCGAGTCGAGCCTCATTTGACTCACCGATACCATTTGTGCGTCAAGTTAGGCCTCGTTTGTCTTAACTATATCATTTGTGCCTCGAGTCAAGCCTCGTTTGACTCAACCATATCATTTGCGCCTTGAGTCAGGCCTCGTTTGACTCAACCATATAATTTCTGCCTCGAGTCATGCCTTGTTTGACTCAACCATATCATTTATGCCTCGAGTCGGGCTTTGTTTGACACAACGATATCATTTACGCTTCGAGTCGGCCCGCGTTTGACACAACAATATCATTTGCGCCTTGAGTTGGTCCTCGTTTAACTCATCCTTATTATTTGCACCTTGAGTTGAGACTCGTTTAACTCACCGATACCATTTGTTCCTCGAGTTGGTCCTCGTTTGACTCAACCATATAAATTGTGACTTGGGGCGAGCCTCGTTTGACACACCGATACCAGTTATGCCTCGAGTTCGGCCTTGTTTGACATAACCAGATCAATTGTGCCTCGAGTTGGGCCTCGTTTAACTCAGCGATGCAATTTGTGCCTCGAGTTAGGCCTTCTTTGACTCAACCATATCATTTGCGCCTCAAGTCAGGCCTCGTTTGACTCAACCATATCATTTGCACCTCGAGTCAGGCCTCGTTTAACTCACCGATGCCATTTGTGCCTCGAGTTAGGCCTCGTTTGACTCAACCATATCATTTGTGCCTCAAGTCAGGCCTCGTTTGACTACTCAACCATATCATTTGCGCCTCGAGTCGGGCCTCGTTGGACTCACCGATACGATTTGTGCGTTGAGTCAGGCCTCGTTTGATGCAACCAAATCATTTGTGCCTAGAGTCACGCCTTGTTTGAGTCAACCATATCAGTTGTGTCACAAGTCAAGCATCGTTTAACTAAACCATATCATTTGTGCCTCGAGTCGGGCCTCGTTTGACTCAACCACATCATTTGCACCTCGAGTCGAGCCTCGTTTGACTCACCGATACCAGTTGTGCCTTGAGTTGGGCGTCGTTTAACTAAACCATATCTTTTGTGCCCCGAGTCAGGCCTTGTTTAACTCAACCATATCATTTGCATCTCGAGTCGGGCTCATTTGACTCAACCATATCAATTGTGCCTCGAGTCGGACCTTGTTTGACTCAACCATATCATTTGCGCCTTGAGTCGGGCCTCGTTTGACTCATCGGTACCATTTGTGCCTCGAGTCAAGTCTTGTTTGACTCAACCATATCATTTGTTCCTCGAGACAGGGCTCGTTTAACTCAACCATATGATTCGCGCCTCGAATCGGGCTTCGTTTGACTCAATCATATAATTTCTGCCTCGAGTGATGCCTCGTTTGACTCAACCATATCATTTGTGCCTTGAGTCGGGGTTCGTTTGACTCACCGATACCATTTGTTCCTCTAGTTGGGCCTTGTTTGACTCAACCATATCATTTGCGCTCCGAGTCAGGCCACGTTTGACTCAGCTATATCATTTGCCCCTCGAGTCGGGCCTCGTTTAACTCAACCTTATCATTTCTGCATCGAGTCTGGCCTCGTTTAGCTCAACCATATATTTGGCCCTTGAGTCAGGCCCCATTTGACTTAACCATATCATTTGCGCCTCGATTCAGGCCTCGTTTGACTCAACCATATTATTTGCGCCTTGGGACGGGCCTCGTTTAACTCACTGATACCATTTGTGCCTCGAGTTGGGCCTTGTTTGACTCAACCATATCATTTGTGCCTCAAGTCGAGGCTCGTTTGACTGATCGATACCATTTATGCCTTGAGTTGGGCCTCGTTTGACATGACCATATCATTTGTGCCTCGAGTCATGCCTCGTTTGACTCAACCATATCATTTGTGTCTGAAGTCTAGCCTCGTTTGACTAAACCATATCATTTGTGCCTCAAGCCGGGGCTGGTTTGACTCAACCATATCATTGCGCCTCGAGTCGGGCATCCTTTGACTCACTGACACCATTTGTGCCTCAAATTGGGCATCGTTTGACTCAACCATATCATTTGTGCCTCGAGTCAGGCCTTGTGTGACTCAACCATATCATTTGCGCCTCGAGTCGGGCCTTGTTTGACTCAACCATATCATTTGCACCTCGAGACAGGCCTTGTTTGACTCAACCATCTCATTTGCGCCTCGAGTCAGGCCTCGTTTGACTCAACCATATCATTTGCGACTCGAGTCAGGCCTCATTTCACTCACGGATACCATTTGTGCCTCGAGTCAGGCCTCATTTGACTCACCGATACCATTTGTGCATCGAATTAGGCCTCGTTTGACTCGACTATATCATTTGTGCCTCGAGTCATGCCTCGTTTGACTCAACCATATCATTTGCGCCTCGAGTCAGGCCTCGTTTGACTCAACCATATAATTTCTGCCTCGAGTCATGCCTTGTTTGACTCAACCATATCATTTGTGCCTCGAGTCAGGCCTTGTGTGACTCAACCATATCATTTGCACCTTGAGTCGGTCCTCGTTTAACTTAACCATATCATTTGCACCTCGAGACAGGCCTTGTTTGACTTAACCATCTCATTTGCGCCTCGAGTCGGGCCTTGTTTGACTCAACCATATCATTTGCACCTCGAGACAGGCCTTGTTTGACTCAACCATCTCATTTGTGCCTCGAGTCAAGCCTCGTTTGACTCAACCATATCATTTGCGCCTCGAGTCAGGCCTCGTTTGACTCAACCATATAATTTCTGCCTCGAGTCATGCCTTGTTTGACTCAACCATATCATTTATGCCTCGAGTCGAGCTTTGTTTGACTCAACCATGTCATTTGCGCCTGAGTCGGCCCTCGTTTGGCACAACAATATCATTTGCGCCTTGAGTTGGTCCTTGTTTAGCTCAACCTTATTATTTGTGCCTTGAGTCGAGACTTGTTTGACTCACCGATACCATTTCTTCCTCGAGTTGGGCCTCGTTTGACACAACCATATAAATTGTGCCTCGAGTCGAGCCTCGTTTGACTCACCGATACAAGTTGTGCCTCGAGTTCGGCCTTGTTTGACGTAACTAGATCAATTGTGCCTCGAGTCGGGCCTCGTTTGACTTAGCAATGCAATTTGTCCCTCGAGTTAGGCCTTCTTTGACTCAACCAAATCATTTGCGCCTCGAGTCAGGCCTCGTTTGACTCAACCATATCATTTGCACCTTGACTTAGGCCTCGTTTAACTCACCGATACCATTTGTGCCTCGAGTAAGGCCTCGTTTGACTCAACCATATCATTTGTGCCTCGAGTTGGGCCGCGTTTGACTTAACCATATCATTTCTTCCTTGAGTCATGTGCCGTTTGACTCACCGATACCATTTGTGCGTTGAGTTAAGCCTCGTTTGACTCAACCATATCATTTGTGCCTCGAGTCAGGCCTTGTTTGACTCACCGATACCATTTGTGCGTCGAGTTGGGCCTCGTTTGATGCAACCATATCATTTGTGCCTCGAGTCACGCCACGTTTGAGTCAACCATATCTGTTGCATCACAAGTCAGGCATCGTTTGACTAAACCATATCATTTGCACTTCGAGTCGGGCCTCGTTTGGCTCACCGATACCAGTTGTGCCTTGAGTTAGGCGTCGTTTAACTAAACCATATCTTTTGTGCCCCAAGTCAGGCCTTGTTTAACTCAACCATATCATTTGCACCCTGAGTCGGGCCTTGTTTGACTCAACCATATCATTTGCGCCTTGAGTCGGGCATCGTTTGACTCACCGACACCATTTGTACCTCGAGTCAGGCCTTGTGTGACTCAACCATATCATTTGTGCCTCGAGTCGGGCCTCGTTTGACTCAACCATATCATTTGCACCTTGAGACATGCCTTGTTTGACTCAACCATTTCATTTGTGCCTCGAGTCAGGCCTCGTTTGACTCAACCATATCATTTGCGCCTTAAGTCGGGCCTTATTTGACTCACTGATACCATTTGTGCCTCGAGTTGGGCCTCATTTGACTCACCGATACCATTTGTGCATCGAGTTAGGCCTCGTTTGACTCAACTATATCATTTGTGCCTCGAGTCAAGCCTCGTTTGACTCAACCATATCATTTGTGCCTCGAGTCAGGCCTCGTTTGACTCAACCATATAATTTCTGCCTCAAGTCATGCCTTGTTTGATTCAACCATATCATTTATGCCTCGAGTCGGGCTTTGTTTGACTCAACCATATTATTTGAGCCTCGAGTCGGGCCTCGTTTGACTCACTGATACCACTTGTGTCTCGAGTTGGGCCTCGTTTGACTCAACCATATTATTTGTGCCTCGAGTCGGGCCTCGTTTGACTCAACCATATTTTTTGCGCCTCGACTCACACCTCGTTTGACTCACCGATACCATTTGTGCCTCGAGTGAGGCCTCGTTTGACTCAACCATATCATTTGTGCCTCGAGTCAGGCCTCGTTTGATACAACCATATCATTTGCGCCTTGAGTCGAGCATCGTTTCTCTCACCGACACGATTTGTGCCTCGAGTCAGGCCTTGTGTGACTCCACCATATCATTTGTGCCTCGAGTCAGGCCTCGTTTGACTCAACCATATCATTTGTGCCTTGAGTCGGGCATCGTTTGACTCACCGACACCATTTGTGCCTCGAGTCAGGCATCGTTTCTCTCACCAACACGATTTGTGCCTCGAGTCAGGCCTTGTGTGACTCAACCATATCATTTGTGCCTCGAGTCGGGCCTCATTTTTCTCAACCATATCATTTGCACCTCGAGACAGGCCTTGTTTGACTCAACCATTTCATTTGCACCTCGAGTCAGGCCTTGTTTGACTCAACCATATCATTTGCGCCTCGAGTCAGGCCTCATTTGTCTCACTGATACCATTTGTGCCTCGAGTTGGGCCTCATTTGACTCACCAATACCATTTGTGCATTGAGTTAGGCCTCATTTGACTCAACTTTATCATTTGTGCCTCGAGTCAAGCCTCATTTGACTCAACCATATCATTTGTGCCTCGAGTCAGGCCTCGTTTGACTCAACCATATAATTTCTGCCTCGAGTCATGCCTTGTTTGACTCAACCATATCATTTATGCCTCGAGTCGGGCTTTGTTTGACTCAACCATATTATTTGAGGCTTGAGTCGGGCCTCATTTGACTAACCGACACCACTTGTGCCTCGAGTTGGGCTTCGTTTGACTTAACCATATCATTTGCGCCTCGACCCGCGCCTCGTTTGACTCACCGATACCATTTGTGCTTCGAGTGAGGCCTCGTTTGACTCAACCATATCATTTGTGCCTCGAGTCAGGCATCATTTGACTCAACCATATTATTTGCGCCTCGAGTCGGGCATCGTTTGACTCACCGACACTATTTGTGCCTCGAGTAAGGTCTTGTGTGACTCAACCATATCATTTGCGCCTCGAGTCGGTCCTTGTTTGACTCAACCATATCATTTGCGCCTCGAGTCGGGCATCGTTTGACTCACCGACACCATTTGTGCCTCGAGTCAGGCCTTGTGTGAGTCAACCATATCATTTCCGCCTCGAGTCGGGCCTCGTTTGTCTAAACCATATATTTGCACCTCGAGACAGGCCTTGTTTGACTTAACCATGCCATTTGCGCCTCGTGTCAGGCCTTGTTTGACTCAACCATATCATTTGCGCCTCGAGTCGGGCCTCATTTGACTCACTGATACCATTTGTGCCTCGAGTCGGGCCTCATTTGACTCACCGATACCATTTGTGCGTCGAGTTAGGCCTCGTTTGACTCAACTATATCATTTGTGCCTTGAGTCAAGCCTCGTTTGACTCAACCATATTATTTGTGCCTCAAGTCTGACCTCGTTTGACTCAACCATATAATTTCTGCCTCGAGTCATGCCTTGTTTGACTCAACCATATCATTTATGCCTTGAGTCGGGCTTTGTTTGACTCAATCATATTATTTGAGTCTCGAGTCGGGCCTCGTTTGACTCACCGATACCACTTGTGCCTTGAGTTGGGCTTCGTTTGACTCAACCATATCATTTGCGCCTCGACTCGGGCCTCGTTTGACTCAACCATATCATTTGCGCCTCGACTCGCGCCTCGTTTGACTCACCGATACCATTTGTGCCTTGAGTGAGGCCTCGTTTGACTCAACCATATCATTTGTGCCTCAAGTCAGGCCTCGTTTGACTCAACCATATCATTTCTGCCTTGAGTCATGCGCTGTTTGACTCACCGATACCATTTGTGCCTCGAGTTAGGCCGCGTTTGACTCAACCATATCATTTGTGCCTCGAGTCAGGCCTTGTTTGACTCATCAGTACCATTTGTGGCTCGAGTCGGGCCTCGTTGACGCAACCATATTATTAGTGCCTCGAGTCATGCCTCGTTTGACTCAACCATATCAGTTGTGTCACAAGTGGGTCCTCATTTGACTAAACCATATCATTTCTACCTCGAGTCGGGCCTCATTTGAGTGAACCATATCACTTGTGCCTTGAGTCAGGCCTTCTTTGACTCAGCCAGATCATTTGCACCTCGAGTCGGTCCTCGTTTGACTTAGTGATACCATTTGTGCCTCAAGTTAGGCCTTGTTTGACTCAACCATATCATTTGCGCCTTGAGGAGGGCATCATTTGACTTAACCATATCATTTCTGCCTCGAGTCAGGCCTCGTTTGGTTCAACCATATCATTTGCGCCTTGAGTCCGTCCTCGTTTGACTCAACCATATCATTTGCGCATTGAGTCAGACCTTATTTAACTTAACCATATCATTTCTGCTTGGAGTCATGCCTCGTTTGACTCAACCATATCATTTTTGCTTGGAGTCAGTCCTCGTTTGACTCAACCAAATCATTTGCAACCTGAGTCAGGCCTCGTTTGACTCAACTATATCAATTACTCCTCGAGTCAGGACTCATTTGACTCACCGATAATGTTTATGCCTCGAGTTGGGCCTCGTTCGACGCAACCATAAAATTTGTGCCTCGAGTTGGGCCTCGTTTGACTCAACCATATCATTTGTGCCTCGAGTCAGGCCTCGTTTGACTCAACCATATCATTTGTGCCTCAAGTTAGGCCGCGTTTGACTTAACCATATCATTTCTTCCTTGAGTCATGTGCCGTTTGACTCACCGATACCATTTGTGCCTTGAGTTGGGCCTCGTTTGACTCAACCATATCATTTGTGCCTCGAGTCAGGCCTTGTTTGACTCATCAGTACCATTTGTGGCTCGAGTCGGGCCTCGTTGACGCAACCATATTATTAGTGCCTCGAGTCATGCCTCGTTTGACTCAACCATATCAGTTGTGTCACAAGTGGGTCCTCATTTGACTAAACCATATCATTTCTACCTCGAGTCGGGCCTCATTTGAGTGAACCATATCACTTGTGCCTTGAGTCAGGCCTTCTTTGACTCAGCCAGATCATTTGCACCTCGAGTCGGTCCTCGTTTGACTTAGTGATACCATTTGTGCCTCAAGTTAGGCCTTGTTTGACTCAACCATATCATTTGCGCCTTGAGGAGGGCATCATTTGACTTAACCATATCATTTCTGCCTCGAGTCAGGCCTCGTTTGGTTCAACCATATCATTTGCGCCTTGAGTCCGTCCTCGTTTGACTCAACCATATCATTTGCGCATTGAGTCAGACCTTATTTAACTTAACCATATCATTTCTGCTTGGAGTCATGCCTCGTTTGACTCAACCATATCATTTTTGCTTGGAGTCAGTCCTCGTTTGACTCAACCAAATCATTTGCAACCTGAGTCAGGCCTCGTTTGACTCAACTATATCAATTACTCCTCGAGTCAGGACTCATTTGACTCACCGATAATGTTTATGCCTCGAGTTGGGCCTCGTTCGACGCAACCATAAAATTTGTGCCTCGAGTTGGGCCTCGTTTGACTCAACCATATCATTTGTGCCTCGAGTCAGGCCTCGTTTGACTCAACCATATCATTTGTGCCTCAAGTTAGGCCGCGTTTGACTTAACCATATCATTTCTTCCTTGAGTCATGTGCCGTTTGACTCACCGATACCATTTGTGCCTTGAGTTGGGCCTCGTTTGACTCAACCATATCATTTGTGCCTCGAGTCAGGCCTTGTTTGACTCACCGATACCATTTGTGCGTCGAGTTAGGCCTCGTTTGATGCAACCATATCATTTGTGCCTCGAGTCACGCCACGTTAGAGTCAACCATATCAGTCGCATCACAAGTCAGGCATCGTTTGACTAAACCATATCATTTGTGCCTCGAGTTGGGCCTCGTTTGGCTCACCAATACTAGTTATGCCTTGAGTTAGGCGTCATTTAACTAAACCATATCTTTTGTGCCCCAAGTCAGGCCTTGTTTAACTCAACCATATCATTTGCACCCCGAGTCAGGCCTCGTTTGACTCAACCATATCATTTGCGCCTGGAGTCGGGCATCGTTTGACTCACTGACACCATTTGTACCTCGAGTCAGGCCTTGTGTGACTCAACCATATCATTTGCGCCTCGAGTCGGGCCTCGTTTGTCTAAACCATATCATTTGCACCTCGAGACAAGCCTTGTTTGACTCAACCATGCCATTTGCGCCTCATGTCAAGCCTCGTTTGACTCAACCATATCATTTGCGCCTTAAGTCGGGCCTCATTTGACTCACTTATACCATTTGTGCCTCGAGTCGGGCCTCATTTGACTCACCGATACCATTTGTGAATCGAGTTAGGCCTCGTTTGACTCAACTATATCATTTGTGCCTCGAGTCAAGCCTCGTTTAACTCAACCATATCATTTGTGCTTCGAGTCAGGCCTCGTTTGACTCAACCATATAATTTCTGCCTCAAGTCATGCCTTGTTTGACTCAAGCATATCATTTATGCCTTGAGTCGGGCTTTGTTTGACTCAACCATATTATTTGAGTCTCGAGTCGGGCCTCATTTGACTCACTGATACCACTTGTGCCTCGAGTTGGGCCTCGTTTGACTCAACCATATCATTTGTGCCTCGACTCGGGCCTCGTTTGACTCAACCATATTTTTTGCGCCTCGACTCACACCTCGTTTGACTCACCGATACCATTTGTGCCTCGAGTGAGGCCTCGTTTGACTCAACCATATCATTTGCACCTCGATTCGGGCCTCGTTTGACTCATTGATACCATTTGTGCCTCGAGTTGGGACTCGTTTGACTTAACCATATCATTTGTGCCTCGAATCAATCCTTCTTTGACTCAACCATATCATTTATGCTACGAGTTGGGCCTCGTTTGAGTCAACCATTTCATTTACGCCTCGAGTCGGGCCTCGTTTGACCCACTGATACCATTTGTTCCTCGAGTTAGGCCTCATTTGACTCAACCATATCATTTGTGCCTCGAGTCAAGACTCGTTTGACTCAGCCATATCATTTGCGCCTAGAGTCAGGCCTCGTTTGACTCTCTGAACCATTCGTGCGTCAAGTTGGGCCTCTTTTGACACAACCATATCCTTTGTGCCTCGAGTCAGGCCTTGTTTGACTCAACCATATCATTTGCACCGTGAGTTAAGCCTCGTTTGAGTCACCATATCATTTATGCCTCGAATCGGGCCTTATTTGACTCAACCATATCATTTGCGCCACGAGTTGGGCCTCGCTTGACTCACTGATACCATTTGTGCCTCGAGTCGGGCCTCATTTGATGCTACCATATCATTTGTGCCTTGAGTCAAGCCTTGTTTGCCTCAACCAGATCATCTGCATCTTGAGTCGGCCCTCGTTTGATGTAACCATATCATTTGTGCCTTGAGTCATCCCTCATTTGACTCAACCATATCATTTACGTCTCGAGTCGGGCCTCGTTTGACTCAACCATATCGTTTGTGCCTCGAGTTGGGCCTCGTTTGACCTGACACCATTTTTTCCTCGAATTGGGCCTTGTTTGACTCAACCGTATCTTTTGTGCCTCGAGTCAGGTCTTGTTTGACTCAACCATATCATTTACGCCTCGAGTCGAGCCTCGTTTGACTCAACCATATCATTTGCACCTCGAGTCAGGCTTGGTTTGACTCAACCATATCATTTGCGCCTTGAGTCGGCCCTCGTTTGACCCACAGATACCATTTGTGCCTCGAGTTAGACCTCGTTAGACTCAACCATATCATTTGTGCCTCGAGACAGGGCTCATTTGACTTAACCATATTGTTTGTGCCTTGAGTCAGGCCTCGTTTGACTCAACCATATCATTTGCCCCTCGAGTCGGGCCTCGTTTCACTCAACCATATCATTTGTGCCTCGAGTCATGCCTCGTTTGGCTCAACCACATTTTTGCGCCTCGAGTCAGGCCTCGTTTGACTCAACCATATCATTTGCGCCTCGAGTCAGGCCTCATTTGACTCAACCAAATCATTTGTGCCTCAAGTCAGGCCTCGTTTGGCTCAACCATATTATTTGCGCCTCGAGTCAGGCCTCGTTTGACTCAACCATATCATTTGTTCCTCGAGTCCGGCCTCATTTAATGCAACCATAAGATTTGTGCCTCGAGTCATGTCTCATTTGACTCAACCATATCATTTGCGCCTCGAGTCGACCCTCGTTTGACACAACGATATTAGTTGCTCCTTGAGTAGGGCCTCATTTGACTCAACCATATTATTTGCGCCTCGTGTCGGGACTCGTTTGACTCACCGATACCATTTGTTCCTCGAGTCATCCCTCGTTTGACTCAACCATACCATTTGCGTCTCGATTAAGGCCTCATTTGAGTAAACCATATCATTTGCGCCTCAAGTCGGGCCTGGTCTGACTCAACCATATCATTTGTGCCTCGAGTCTGGCATCGTTTGACTCACCGACACCATTTGTGACTCAAATTGGGCATTGTTTGACTAAACCATATCATTTGTGCCTCGAGTCAGGCCTTGTTTGACTGAACCATATCATTTGTGCCTCGAATTGGGCATCGTTTGACTCAACCATATCATTTGTATCTCGAGTTAGCCTTGTTTGACTAAACCATATCATTGCGCCTAAAGCCGGGCCTGGTTTGACTCAACCATATCATTTGCGCCTCGAGGCGGGCATCGTTTGACTCACCGTCACCATTTGTGCCTCAAATTGGGCATCGTTTCACTCAACCATATCATTTGTGCCTCGAGTTAGGCCCTGTGTGACTCAACTATATCATTTGTGCCTTGAGTCGGGCCTCGTTTGACTCAACCATATCATTTCCACCTCGAGACAGGCCTTGTTTGACTCAACCATCTCATTTGCGCATCGAGTCGGGCCTCGTTTGACTCAACCATATCTTTGCGCCTCGAGTCGGGCCTCATTTGACTCACTGATACCATTTGTGCGTCGAGTTAGGCCTCGTTTGACTCAACTATATCATTTGTGCCTCGAGTCAAGCCTCGTTTCACTCAACCATATCATTTGCGCCTCCAGTCAGGCCTCGTTTGACTCAACCATATAATTTTTGCCTCGAGTCATGCCTTGTTTGACTCAACCATATCATTTATGCCTCGAGTCGGGCTTTGTTTGACTCAACCATATCATTTGCACCCCGAGTCGGCCCTCGTTTGACACAACAATATCATTTGCGCCTTGAGTTGGGCCTCGTTTAACTCAACCTTATTGTTTGCGCCTTGAGTCGAGACTCGTTTG
Source organism: Dicorynia guianensis (assembly GCA_037013595.1). Classification (NCBI taxonomy): domain Eukaryota; kingdom Viridiplantae; phylum Streptophyta; class Magnoliopsida; order Fabales; family Fabaceae; genus Dicorynia; species Dicorynia guianensis. The sequence continues at coordinate 12,640,717 of JASUAB010000015.1, forward strand.
ACTCACTAATACCATTTGTTCCTCGAGTTAGGCCTCGTTTGACTCAACCATAAAAATTGCGCCTTGAGTCGAGCCTCGTTCGACTCACCGATACTAGTTGTGCCTCGAGTTCGGCCTTGTTTGACGTAACCAGATCAATTGTGCCTCGAGTCGTGCCTCGTTTGACTCAGCGATGCAATTTGTGCCTCGAGTTCGGCCTTCTTTGGCTTAACCAAATCATTTGCGCCTCGAGTCAGGCCTCGTTTGACTCAACCATATCATTTGTGCCTCCAGTCAGGCCTTGTTTGACTCAACCATATCATTTGCCCCTCGAGTCGGCCCTCGTTTAACTCAACCATATCATTTATGCCTCGAGTCAGGCCTCGTTTAGCTCAACCATATATTTGGCCCTTAAGTCAGGCCCTGTTTCACTCAACCATATCATTTGCACCTCAAGTCAGGCCTCATTTGACTCAACCATATTATTTGCACCTCGGGTCGGGCCTCGTTTAACTCACCAATACCATTTGTGCCTCGAGTTGGGCCTCGTTTGACTCAACCATATCATTTGCGCCTCGAGTCGAGCCTCGTTTGACTCACCGATACCATTTATGCCTCGAGTCAAGCCTCGTTTGACATAACCATATCATTTGTGCCTCGAGTCAAGCCTCGTTTGACTTAACCATATAATTTGCGTCTCGAGTCAGGCCTCGTTTGACTAAACCATATCATTTGCGCCTCAAGACGGGCCTCGTTTGGCTCAACCATATCATTTGCGCCATGAGTCTGCCCTCGTTGGACTCAACCATATCATTTGCGCCTTGAGTTAGGCCTCATTTGACTTAACCATATTATTTTTGCCTGGAGTCAGTCCTCGTTTGACTCAACCATATCATTTGCAACCTGAGTCGGGCCTCGTTTGACTCAACCATATTATTTACTCCTCGAGTCGGTCCTCGTTTGGCTCACCGATACCGTTTATGCCTCGAGTCAAGCCTCATTTGACGTAACCATATCATTTGTGCCTCGAGTTGGGCCTCGTTTGACTCAACCATATCATTTGTGCCTCAAGTTAGGCCTCATTTGACTCAACCATATCATTTGTGCCTTGAGGTGGGCCTCGTTTGACTCAACCATATTATTTCTGCCTCGAGTCATGCGCCGTTTGACTCACCAATACCATTTATGCCTCGAATTGGGCCTCGTTTGACTCAACCATATCATTTGTGTCTCGAGTTAGGCCTTGTTTGACTCACCGATACCATTTGTGCTTCGAGTCAGGCCTCGTTGACGCAACCATATCATTTGGGCCTCGAGTCATGCCTCATTTGACTCAACCATATCAGTTACGTCACAAGTCGGGCATCATTTGACTAAACCATATCATTTGTGCCTCGACTCGGGCCACGTTTGACTCAACCATATAATTTGTGCCTCGAGTCGAGCCTTGTTTGTCTTAGCCACATCATTTCCACCTCGAGGAGGGCCTCGTTTGACTCAACCATATCATTTCTGCCTCGAGTCAGCCACGTTTAACTCAACCATATTATTTGCGGCCCGAGTCAGTCCTCGTTTGACTAAAGAATATCATTTGCGCCCCGAGTTGGGCCTCGTTTAACTCAACCATATCTTTTGCGCCTCGAGTCAAGCCTCGTTTGACTCACCGATACCATTTGTGCCATGAGTCAGGCCTCGTTTGACTCAACCATATCATTTGTGTCTCAAGTCGGGCCTTGTTTGACTTACCGATACCGTTTATGCCCCGAGTCAGGTCTCGTTTGACACAACCATATCATTTGTGCCTCGAGTCAGACCTTGTTTGACTCAACCATATCAGTTGCCGCTCGAGTCAGTCCTCGTTTAACTCAACCATATCATTTCTGCCTCGAGTCAGGTCTCGTTTAGCTCAACCATATATTTGGCCCTTGAGTCAGGCTCCGTTTGACTCAACCATATCATTTGCGCCTCGAGTTAGGCCTCGTTTGACTCAACCATATTATTTGTGCCTTGGGTCGGGCCTCGTTTAACTCACCGATACCATTTGTGTCTCGAGTTGGGCCTTGTTTGACTCAACCATATCATTTGTTCCTCGAGTCGAGCCTCGTTTGACTCACTGATACCCTTTATGCCTTGAGTTAGGCCTTGTTTGACATAACCATATCATTTGTGCCTCGAGTCATGCCTCATTTGACTCAACCATATCATTTGCATCTCGAGTCAAGCCTCGTTTGACTAAACCATATAATTTACGCCTCAAGCCGGGCCTCGTTTGGCTCAACCATATCATTTGCGCCTTGAGTCCGTCCTCATTTGACTCAACCATATCATTTTCGCCTTGAGTCAGGCCTCATTTGACTTAACCATATCATCTTTGCCTGGAGTTAGTCCTTGTTTGACTTAACCATATCATTTGCAACCTGAGTCGGGCCTCGTTTGACTCAACAATATCATTTACTCCTCGAGTCGGGACTCGTTTGATTCACCGATACCGTTTATGCCTCGAGTCACGCCTCGTTTGATGCAACCATATCATTTGTGCCTCGAGTTAGGCCTCGTTTGACTAAACCATATCATTTGCGCCTCAAGTCGAGCCTCATTTGGCTCAACTGTATCATTTGCGCCTTGAGTCTGTCCTTGTTTGACTCAACCATATCATTTGCGCCTTGAGTCAGGCCTCATTTGACTTAACCATATTACTTTTGCCTGGAGTTAGTCCTCGTTTGACTCAACCGTATCATTTGCAACCTGAGTCGGGCCTCGTTTGACTCAACCATATCATTTACTCCTCGAGTCGGGCCTCGTTTGACTCACCAATACCGTTTATGCCTCGAGTCAAGCCTCGTTTGACGCAACCATATCATTTGTGCCTTGAGTTAGGCCTTGTTTGACTCAACCATATTATTTGTGCCTCGAGTTAGGCCTCATTTGACTCAACCATATCATTTGCGCCTCGAGGTGGGCCTCGTTTGACTCAACCATATTATTTCTGCCTCGAGTCATGCGCCGTTTGACTCACCAATACCATTTATGCCTCGAGTTGGGCCTTGTTTGACTCAACCATATCATTTGTGTCTCGAGTTAGGCCTTGTTTGACTCATCGATACCATTTGTGCCTTGAGTCAGGCCTTGTTGATGCAACCATATCATTTGGGCCTCGAGTCATGCCTCATTTGACTCAACCATATCAGTTACGTCACAAGTCAGGCATCGTTTGACTAAACCATATCATTTGTGCCTCGACTCGGGCCATGTTTGACTCAACCATATAATTTGCGCCTAGAGTCGAGCCTTGTTTGTCTTAGCCACATCATTTGCACCTCGAGGAGGGCCTCGTTTGACTCAACCATATCATTTCTGCCTCGAGTCAGCCACGTTTGGCTCAACCATATTATTTACGCCCCGAGTCAGTCCTCGTTTGACTAAAGAATATCATTTGCGCCCCGAGTTGGGCCACGTTTGACTCAACCATATCTTTTGCGCCTCGAGTCAAGCCTCGTTTGACTCACCGATACCATTTGTGCCGTGAGTCGGGCCTCGTTTGACTCAACCATATCATTTGCGCCTCAAGTCGGGCCTCGTTTGACTTACCGATACCATTTATGCCTCGAGTCAGGTCTCGTTTGACACAACCATATCATTTGTGCCTCGAGTCAGGCCTTGTTTGACTCAACCATATCATTTGCTGCTCGAGTCGGTCCTCGTTTAACTCAACCATATCATTTCTGCCTCGAGTCAAGCCTCATTTAGCTCAACCATATATTTGGCCCTTGAGTCAGGCCTCGTTTGACTCAACCATATCATTTGAGCCTCGAGTTAGGCCTCGTTTGACTCAACCATATTATTTGCACCTCGGGTCGGGCCTTGTTTAACTCACCGATACCATTTGTGTCTCGAGTTGGGCCTCGTTTGACTCAACCATATCATTTGCGCCTCGAGTCGAGCCTCGTTTGACTCACCGATACCATTTATGCCTTGAGTTGGGCCTTGTTTGACATAACCATATCATTTGTGCCTCGAGTCATGCCTCGTTTGACTTAACCATATCATTTGTGTCTCAAGTCAGGCCTCGTTTGACTAAACCATATAATTTACGCCTCAAGCTGGGCCTCGTTTGGCTCAACCATATCATTTGCGCCTTGAGTCTGTCCTCGTTTGACTCAACCATATCATTTGCGCCTTGAGTTAGGCCTCATTTGACTTAACCATATCATTTTTGCCTGGAGTCAGTCCTCGTTTGACTCAACCATATCATTTGCAACCTGAGTCGGGCCTCGTTTGACTCAACAATATCATTTACTCCTCAAGTCGGGACTCGTTTGATTCACCGATACTGTTTATGCCTCGAGTCATGCCTCGTTTGATGCAACCATATCATTTGTGCCTCGAGTTAGGCCTTGTTTGACTAAACCATATCATTTGTGCCTCAAGCCGGGCCTCATTTGGCTCAACCATATCATTTGTGCTATGAGTCTATCCTTGTTTGACTCAACCATATCATTTGCGCCTTGAGTCAAGCCTCATTTGACTTAACCATATTACTTTTGCCTGGAGTTAGTCCTCGTTTGACTCAACCGTATCATTTGCAACCTGAGTTGAGCCTCGTTTGACTCAACCATATCATTTACTCCTCGAGTCGGGCCTCGTTTGACTCACCGATACCGTTTATGCCTCGCGTTAGGCCTCGTTTGACGCAACCATATCATTTGTGCCTCGAGTTAGGCCTCGTTTGACTCAACCATATCATTTGTGCCTCGAGTTAGGCCTCATTTGACTCAACCATATCATTTGCACCTCGAGGTGGGCCTCGTTTGACTTAACCGTATCATTTCTGCCTCGAGTCATGTGCCGTTTGACTCACCAATACCATTTGTGCCTCGAGTTGGGCCTCATTTGACTCAACCATATCATTTGTGTCTCGAGTCAAGCCTTGTTTGACTCACTGATACCATTTGTGCCTCGAGTTGGGCCTCGTTGATGCAACCATATCATTTGTGCCTCGAGTCATGCCTCATTTGACTCAACCATATCAGTTGCGTCAGAAGCCGGGCCTCGTTTGACTAAACCATATCATTTGCGCCTCGAGTTGGGCCACGTTTGACTCAACCATATCATTTACGCCTCGAGTTAGGCCTTGTTTATTTCAGCCACATCATTTGCACCTCGAGGAGGGCCTCGTTTGACTCAGCCATATCATTTCTACCTCGAGTCAGGCCACGTTTGGCTCAACCATATTATTTGTGCCCCGAGTCAGTCCTCGTTTGACTCAAGCATATCATTTGCGCCCCGAGTTGGGACTTGTTTGACTCAACCATATCATTTGCTCCTCGAGTCAAGCCTCGTTTGACTCACCAATACCATTTGTGCCGCGAGTCGGGCCTCGTTTGACTTAACCATATCATTTGCGCCTCGAGTCAGGCCTCGTTTGACCCACCGATAAGATTTGGGCCTCGAGTTAGGCCTCGTTTGACTTAACCATATCATTTGTGCCTCAAGACAGGGCTTGTTTGACTCAACCATATCATTTCTTCCTCGAGTCAGGCCTCATTTGGCTCAACCATATATTTGCACCTCGAGTCAGAACCCGTTTGACACAACCATATCATTTGCGCCTCGAGTCGGGCCTCGTTTAACTCACCGATACCATTTGTACCTCGAGTTAGGCCTCATTTGACACAACCATATCATTTGTGGCTCGAGTCAAGCCTTGGCTGACTCAACCATATCATTTGCACCTCGAGTCGGCCTCGTTTGACTTAACCATATCATTTATGCCTTGAGTCAGGCCTCGTTTAACTCAACCATATCATTTGCACCTCGAGTCGGGCCTCGTTTGACTAATCGATACCATTTGTGCCTCGAGTTGGGACTCGTTTGACTCAACCATATCATTTGTGCCTCGAATCAATCCTTCTTTGACTCAACCATATCATTTATGCTACGAGTTGGGCCTCATTTGAGTCAACCATTTCATTTGAGCCTCGAGTCGGGCCTCGTTTGACCCACTGATACCATTTGTGCCTCGAGTTGGGCCTCGTTTGACTCAACCATATCATTTGTGCCTCGAGTCAGGACTCGTTTGACTTAGCCATATCATTTGCGTGTAGAGTCAAGCCTTGTTTGGCTCTCTGAACCATTCGTGCCTCAAGTTGGGCCTCTTTTGACACAACCATATCATTTGTGCCTTGAGTCAGGCCTTGTTTGACTCAACCATATCATTTACACCTCGAGTTGGGCCTCGTTTGAGTCAACCATATCATTTGTGCCTCGAATCGGGCCTTGTTTGACTCAACCATATAATTTGCCCCGCGAGTCGGGCCTCGCTTGACTCACTGATACCATTTGTGCCTCGAGTTGGGCCTCATTTCATGCTACCATATCATTTGTGCCTCGAGTCAAGCCTTGTTTGCCTCAACCAGATCATCTGCATCTTGAGTCGGCCCTCGTTTGACGTAACCATATCATTTGTGCCTCGAGTCATCCCTCGTTTAACTCAACCATATCATTTGCGTCTCGAGTTGGGCCTCGTTTGACTCAACCACATCATTTGCGTCTCAAGTCGGGCCTTGTTTGACTCACTGACACCATTTGTTCCTCGAATTGGGCCTCGTTTGACTCAACCATATCTTTTGTGCCTCGAGTCAGGTCTTGTTTGACTCAACCATATCATTTACGCCTCGAGTCGGGCCTCGTTTGACTTAACCATATCATTTGCACCTGGAGTCAGGCCTAGTTTGACTCAACCATATCATTTGCACCTTGAGTCGGCCCTCGTTTGACCCACAGATACCATTTGTGCCTCGAGTTAGACCTCGTTAGACTCAACCATATCATTTGTGCCTCGAGACAGGGCTCGTTTGACTCAACCATATTGTTTGTGCCTTGACTCGGGCCTCGTTTGACTCAACCATATCATTTGCCCCTTAAGTCAGGCCTCGTTTCACTCAACCATATCATTTGTGCCTCGAGTCATGCCTCGTTTGGCTCAACCATATATTTGCGCCTCAAGTTAGGGCTCATTTGACTCAACCATATCATTTGTACCTCGAGTCAGGCCTCATTTGACTCAACCAAATCATTTGTGCCTCAAGTCAGGCCTCATTTGGCTCAACCATATTATTTGCGCCTCGAGTCAGGCCTTGTTTGACTCAACCATATCATTTGTTCCTCGAGTTAGGCCTTGTTTAATGCAACCATAAGATTTGTGCCTCGAGTCATGTCTCATTTGACTCAACCATATCATTTGCGCCTCGAGTCGGCCCTCGTTTGACACAACGATATCAGTTGCTCCTTGAGTCGGGCCTCATTTGACTCAACCATATTATTTGCGCCTCGTGTTGGGACTCGTTTGACTCACCATACCATTTGTTCCTCGAGTCATCCCTCGTTTGACTCAACCATATCATTTGCGTCTCGAGTCAGGTCTCGTTTGAGTAAACCATATCATTTGTGCCTCAAGTCGGGCCTGATCTAACTCAACCATATCATTTGCACCTCGAGTCAGGCATCGTTTGACTCACTGACACCATTTGTGCCTTGAATTGGGCATCGTTTGACTCAACCATATCATTTGTACCTCGAGTCAGGCCTTGTTTGACTCAACCATATCATTTGTGCCTCGAATTGGGCATCGTTTGACTCAACCATATCATTTGCGTCTCGAGTCAGGCCTTGTTTGACTAAACCATATCATTTGCGCGTAAAGCCGGGCCTGGTTTGACTCAACCATATCATTTGTGCCTCGAGTCGAGCATCGTTTGACTCAGCGTCACCATTTGTGCCTCGAATTGGGCATCGTTTGACTCAACCATATCATTTGTGCCTCGAGTCAGGCCTTGTGTGACTCAACTATATCATTTGTGCCTTGAGTCAGGCCTCGTTTGACTCAACCATATCATTTACACCTCGAGACAGGCCTTGTTTGACACAACCATCTCATTTGCGCCTCGAGTCGGTCCTCGTTTGACTCAACCATATCATTTGCGCCTCGAGTCGGGCGTCATTTGACTCACCGATACCATTTGCGCATCGAGGTAGGCCTTGTTTGACTCAACTATATCATTTGTGCCTAGAGTCAGGCCTTGTTTCACTCAACCATATCATTTGTGCCTCGAGTCAGTCCTCGTTTGACTCAACCATATAATTTGCGCCCCGAGTCGGGCCTTGTTTGTCTCAGCCACATCATTTACACCTCGAGGAGGGCCTCGTTTGACTCAACCATATCATTTTTGCCTCGAGTCAGGCCACGTTTAGCTCAACCATATTATTTGCGCCCCGAGTCAGTCCTCGTTTGACTCAAGCATATCATTTGCGCCCCGAGTCGGGCCTCGTTTGACTCAACCATATCATTTACACCTCGAGTCGGGCCTCATTTGACTCACCATATCATTTGCCGCTCGAGTCGGGCCTCGTTTAACTCAACCATATTATTTCTACCTCGAGTCAGGCCTCGTTTAGCTCAACCATATATTTGGCCCTTGAGTCAGGCCCCGTTTGACTCAACCATATCATTTGCGCCTCGAGTCAGGCCTCGTTTGACTCAACCATATTATTTGCACCTCAGGTCGGGCCTCGTTTAACTCACCGATACCATTTGTGCCCCGAGTTGGGCCTTCTTTGACTCAACCATATCATTTGCGCATCGAGTCGAGCCTCGTTTGACTCACCGATACCATTTATGCCTTGAGTTGGGCCTTGTTTGACATAACCATATCATTTGTGCCTCGAGTCATGCCTCGTTTGACTCAACCATATTATTTGCATCTCGAGTCAGCCCTTGTTTAACTAAACCATATAATTTACGCCTCAAGCCGGGCCTCGTTTGGCTCAACCATATCATTTGCGCCTTGAGTCCGTCCTCATTTGACTCAACCATATCATTTGCGCCTTGAGTCAGGCCTCATTTGACTTAACCATATCATTTTTGCCTGGAGTCTGTCCTCGTTTGACTCAACCATATCATTTGCAACCTAAGTCGGGCCTCGTTTGACTCAACCATATCATTTACTCCTCGAGTCGGGCCTCGTTTGACTCACTGATACTGTTTATGCCTCGAGTCAGGCCTCGTTTGACGCAACCATATCATTTGTACCTCGAGTTGGGCCTCGTTTGACTCAACCATATCATTTGTGCCTCGAGTTAGGCCTCATTTCACTCAACCATATCATTTGTGTCTTGAGTCGAGCCACGTTTGACTCAACCACATCATTTCTGCCTCGAGTCATGCGCCGTTTGACTCACCAATACCATTTGTGCCTCGAGTTGGACCTCATTTGACTCAACCGTATCATTTGTGTCTCGAGTCAGGCCTTGTTTGACTCACCGATACCATTTGTGCCTCGAGTCAGGCCTCGTTGACGCAACTATATCATTTATGCCTCAAGTCATGCCTCATTTGACTTAACCATATCAGTTGCGTCACAAGTCGGGCCTCGTTTGACTAAACCATATCTTTTGCGCCTCGAGTCGAGCCACGTTTGACTTAACCATATAATTTGTGCCTCAAGTCGGGCCTTGTTTCTCTCAACCACATCATTTGCACCTCGAGGAGGGCCTCGTTTCACTCAACCATATCATTTCTGCCCCGAGTCTGGCCACGTTTGATCCGAAAATACCATTTGTGCCTCGAGTTAGGCCTCGTTTGACTTAACCATATCATTTGTGCCTCCGGACAGGGCTCTTTTGACACAACCATATCATTTGTGCCTCGAGTCGGGCCTGGTTTGACTCAACCATATCATTTGCACCTCGAGTCGGCCCTCGTTTGATCCACAAATACCATTTGTGCCTTGAGTTAGACCTCGTTTGACTCAACTATATCATTTGTGCCTCCAGACAGGGCTCTTTTGACTCAACCATATCATTTGTGCCTCGAGTCGGGCCTCGTTTGACTCAACCGTATCATTTGTGCCTCGAGTCGGGCCTCGTTTGACTCAACCGTATCATTTGCCCCTTGAGTCAGGCCTCATTTGACTCAACCATATCGTTTGTGCCTCGAGTCGGGCCTCGTTTGACTCAACCATATCATTTGCATCTCGAGTCGGGCCTCGTTTGACTCACTGACACCATTTGTTCCTCGAATTGGGCCTCGTTTGACTCAGCCATATCTTTTGTGCCTCGAGTCAGGTCTTGGTTGACTCAACCATACCATTTACGCCTCAAGCCGGGCCTCGTTTGGCTCAACCATATCATTTGCGCCTTGAGTCCGTCCTCATTTGACTCAACCATATCATTTGCGCCTTGAGTCAGGCCTCATTTGACTTAACCATATCATTTTTGCCTGGAGTCAGTCCTCGTTTGACTCAACCATATCATTTGCAACCTAAGTCGGGCCTCGTTTGACTCAACCATATCATTTACTCCTCGAGTCGGCCCTCGTTTGACCCACCGATACTGTTTATGCCTCGAGTCAGGCCTCGTTTGATGCAACCATATCATTTGTACCTCGAGTTGGGCCTCGTTTGACTCAACCATATCATTTGTGCCTCGAGTTAGGCCTCATTTGACTCAACCATATCATTTGTGTCTTGAGTCGGGCCACGTTTGACTCAACCATATCATTTCTGCCTCGAGTCATGCGCCGTTTGACTCACCAATACCATTTGTGCCTCGAGTTGGACCTCATTTGACTCAACCGTATCATTTGTGTCTCGAGTCAGGCCTTGTTTGACTCACCGATACCATTTGTGCCTCGAGTCAGGCCTTGTTTGACTCACCGATACCATTTGTGCCTCGAGTTGGGCCTCGTTGATGCAACTATATCATTTATGCCTCAAGTCATACCTCATTTGACTCAACCATATCAGTTGCGTCACAAGTCGGGCCTCGTTTGACTAAACCATATCATTTGCGTCTCGAGTCGAGCCACGTTTGACTTAACCATATAATTTGTGCCTCAAGTCGGGCCTTGTTTCTCTCAACCACATCATTTGCACCTCGAGGAGGGCCTCGTTTCACTCAACCATATCATTTCTGCCTCGAGTCAGGCCACGTTTGATCCGAAAATACCATTTGTGCCTCGAGTTAGGCCTCGTTTGACTCAACCATATCATTTGTGCCTCCGGATAGGGCTCTTTTGATACAACCATATCATTTGTGCCTCGAGTCGGGCCTGGTTTGACTCAACCATATCATTTGCACCTCAAGTCGGCCCTCGTTTGATCCACAAATACCATTTGTGCCTCGAGTTAGGCATCGTTTGACTCAACTATATCATTTGTGCCTCCAGACAGGGCTCTTTTGACTCAACCATATCATTTGTGCCTCGAGTCGGACCTCGTTTGACTCAACCATATCATTTGCCCCTTGAGTCGGGCCTCATTTGACTCAACCATATCGTTTGTGCCTCGAGTCGGGCCTCGTTTGACTCAACCATATCGTTTGCATCTCGAGTCGGGCCCCGTTTGACTCACCGACACCATTTGTTCCTCGAATTGGGCCTCGTTTGACTCAGCCATATCTTTTGTGCCTCGAGTCAAGTCTTGGTTGACTCAACCATATCATTTGCGCCTCGAGTCGGGCCTCGTTTAACTCAACCATATCATTTGCACCTCGAGTCAGGTCTGGTTTGACTCAACCATATCATTTGCGCCTCGAGTCGAGCCGCGTTTGACTCAACCATATAATTTGTGCCTCAAGTCGGGCCTTGTTTCTCTCAGCCACATCATTTGCACCTCGAGGAGGGCCTCGTTTGACTCAACCATATCATTTCTGCCTCGAGTCAGGCCACGTTTGATCCGAAAATACTATTTGTGCCTCGAGTTAGGCCTCGTTTGACTCAACCATATCATTTGTGCCTCCAGACAGGGCTCTTTTGACACAACCATATCATTTGTGCCTCGAGTCGGGCCTAGTTTGACTCAACCATATCATTTGCACCTCGAGTCTGCCCTCGTTTGATCCACAAATACCATTTGTGCCTTGAGTCAGGCCTCGTTTGACTCAACTATATCATTTGTGCCTCCAGATAGGGCTCTTTTGACTCAACCATATCATTTGTTCCTCGAGTCGGGCCTCGTTTGACGTAACCATATCATTTGTCCCTTGAGTCGGGCCTCATTTGACTCAACCATTTCGTTTGTGCCTCGAGTCGGGCCTCGTTTGACTCAACCATATCATTTGCATCTCGAGTCGGGCCTCGTTTGACTCACCGACACCATTTGTTCCTCGAATTGGGCCTCGTTTGACTCAGCCATATCTTTTGTGCCTCGAGTCAGGTCTTGGTTGACTCAACCATATCGTTTGCGTCTCGAGTCGGGCCTCGTTTGACTCAACCATATCATTTGCACCTCGAGTCAGGTCTGGTTTGACTCAACCATATCATTTGCGCCTCGAGTCGGCCCTCGTTTGACCCACAGATAGCATTTGTGCCTCGAGTTAGACCTCGTTAGACTCAACCATATCATTTGTGCCTCGAGACAGGGCTCGTTTGACTCAACCATATTGTTTGTACCTCGAGTTGGGCCTCGTTTGACTCAACCATATCATTTGCCCCTCAAGTCGGGCCTCGTTTCACTCAACCATATCATTTGAGCCTCGAGTCATGCCTCGTATGGCTCAACCATATATTTGCGCCTCAAGTCAGGGCTCATTTGACTCAACCATATCATTTGCACCTCGAGTCAGGCCTCATTTGACTCAACCAAATCATTTGTGCCTCAAGTCAGGCATCGTTTGGCTCAACCACATTATTTACGCCTCGAGTCAGGCCTCGTTTGACTCAACCATATCATTTGTTCCTCGAGTCAGGCCTCGTTTAATGCAACCATAAGATTTGTGCCTCGAGTCATGTCTCATTTGACTCAACCATATCATTTGTGCCTCGAGTCAGCCCTCGTTTGACACAACGATATCAGTTGCTCCTTGAGTTGGGACTCATTTGACTCAACCATATTATTTGTGCCTCGTGTCGGGACTCGTTTGACTCACCGATACCATTTGTTCCTCGAGTCATCCCTCATTTGACTCAACCATATCATTTGCGTCTCGAGTTAGGCCTCGTTTGAGTAAACCATATCATTTGTGCCTCAAGTCGGGCCTGGTCTGACTCAACCATATCATTTGCGCCTCGAGTCAGGCATCGTTTGACTCATCGACACCATTTGTGCCTCGAATTGGGCATCGTTTGACTCAACCATATCATTTGTGCCTTGAGTTAGGCCTTGTTTGACTTAACCATATCATTTGTGCCTCGAATCGGGCATCGTTTGACTCAACCATATCATTTGCGTCTCGATTCAGGCCTTGTTTGACTAAACCTTATCATTTGTGCCTAAAGCCAAGCCTGGTTTGACTCAACCATATGATTTGTGTCTCGAGTCAGGCCTTGTTTGACTCACTGATGCCATTTGTGCCTCGAGTCGGGCCTTGTTGACGCAACTATATCATTTATGCCTCAAGTCATGCCTCATTTGACTCAACCATATCAGTTGCGTCACAAGTCGGGCCTCGTTTGACTAAACCATATCATTTACGCCTCGAGTCGAGCCACGTTTGACTCAACCATATAATTTGTGCCTCAAGTCGGGCCTTGTTTCTCTCAGCCACATCATTTGCACCTCGAGGAGGGCCTTGTTTGACTCAACCATATCATTTCTGCCTCGAGTCAGGCCACGTTTGATCCGGAAATACCATTTGTGCCTCGAGTTAGGCCTCGTTTGACTCAACCATATCATTTGTGCCTCCAGACAGGGCTCTTTTGACACAACCATATCATTTGTGCCTCGAGTCGGGCCTGGTTTGACTCAACCATATCATTTGCACCTCGAGTCAGGCCTCATTTGACTCAACCAAATCATTTGTGCCTCAAGTCAGGCCTCGTTTGGCTCAACCACATTATTTGCGCCTCGAGTCAGGCCTCGTTTGACTCAACCATATCATTTGTTCCTCGAGTCAGGCCTCGTTTAATGCAACCATAAGATTTGTGCCTCGAGTCATGTCTCATTTGACTCAACCATATCATTTGCGCCTCGAGTCGGCCCTCGTTTGACACAACGATATCAGTTGCTCCTTGAGTTAGGACTCATTTGACTCAACCATATTATTTGTGCCTCGTGTCGGGACTCATTTGACTCACCGATACCATTTGTTCCTCGAGTCATCCCTCGTTTGACTCAACCATATCATTTGCGTCTTGAGTCAGGCCTGGTTTGAGTAAACCATATCATTTGTGCCTCAAGTCGGGCCTGGTCTGACTCAACCATATCATTTGCGCCTCGAGTCAGGCATCGTTTGACTCATCGACAGCATTTGTGCCTCGAATTGGGCATCGTTTGACTCAACCATATCATTTGTGCCTCGAGTTAGGCCTTGTTTGACTTAACCATATCATTTGTGCCTCGAATTGGGCATCGTTTGACTCAACCATATCATTTGCGTCTCGATTCAGGCCTTGTTTGACTAAACCATATCATTTGTGCCTAAAGCCAAGCCTGGTTTGACTCAACCATATCATTTGCGCCTCGAGTCGGGCATTGTTTGACTCACCGTCACCATTTGTGCCTCGAATTGGCATTGTTTGACTCAACCATATCATTTGTGCCTCGAGTCAGGCCTTGTGTGGCTCAACTATATCATTTGTGCCTTGAGTCGGGCCTCGTTTGACTCAACCATATCATTTACACCTCGAGACAGGCCTTGTTTGACTCAACCATCTCATTTGCGCCTCGAGTCGGTCCTCGTTTGACTCAACCATATCATTTGCGCCTCGAGTCGGGCCTCATTTGACTCACCGATACCATTTGTGCGTCGAGGTAGGCCTCATTTGACTCAACTATATCATTTGTACCTCGAGTCAAGCCTCGTTTCACTCAACCATATCATTTGCGCCTCGAGTCTGGCCTCGTTTGACTCAACCATATAATTTCTGCCTCGAGTCATGCCTTGTTTGACTTAACCATATCATTTATGCCTTGAGTCGGGTTTTGTTTGACTCAACCATATCATTTGCACCCCGAGTCGGCCCTCGTTTGACACAACAATATCATTTCTGCCTCGAGTTGGGCCTCGTTTAACTCAACCTTATTGTTTGCGCCTTGAGTCGAGCCTCGTTTGACTCACCGATACTAGTTGTGCCTCGAGTTCGGCCTTGTTTGACGTAACCAGATCAATTGTGCCTCGAGTCATGCCTCGTTTGACTCAGCGATGCAATTTATGCCTCGAGTTCGGCCTTCTTTGACTTAACCATATCATTTGCGCCTCGAGTCAGGCCTCGTTTGACTCAACCATATCATTTGTGCCTCGAGTCAGGCCTCGTTTGACTTAACCATATCATTTACCCCTTGAGTCGGGCCTCGTTTAACTCAACCATATCATTTATGCCTCGAGTCAGGCCTCGTTTAGCTCAACCATATATTTGGCCCTTGAGTCAGGCCCCGTTTGACTCAACCATATCATTTGCGCCTCGAATCAGGCCTCGTTTGACTCAACCATATTATTTGCGCCTCGGGTCGGGCCTCGTTTAACTCACCGATACCATTTGTGCCTCGAGTTGGGCCTTGTTTGACTCAACCATATCATTTGCGCCTCGAGTCGAGCCTCGTTTGACTCACCGATACCATTTATGCCTTGAGTTTGGCCTTGTTTGACATAACCATATTATTTGTGCCTCGAGTCATGCCTTGTTTGACTCAACCATATCATTTGCGTCTCGAGTTAGGCCTTGTTTGACTAAACCATATCATTTGCGCCTCAAGCCGGGCCTTGTTTGGCTCAACCATATCATTTGCGCCTTGAGTCTGTCCTTGTTTAACTCAACCATATCATTTGCGCCTTGAGTCAGGCCTCATTTGACTTAACCATATTATTTTTGCCTAGAGTTAGTCCTCGGCTGACTCAACCATATCATTTGCAACCTGAGTTGGGCCTCGTTTGACTCAACCTTATCATTAACTCCTCAAGTCGGGCCGCGTTTGACTCACCAATACCGTTTATGCCTCAAGTCAGGCCTCGTTTGACGCAACCATATGATTTGTGCCTCGAGTTAGGCCTTGTTTGACTTAACCATATCATTTGTGCCTCGAGTTAGGCCTCATTTGACTAAACCATATCATTTGCACCTCGAGGTGGGGCCTCGTTTGACTCAACCATATCATTTCTGTCTCGAGTCATGCTCCGTTTGACTCACCAATACCATTTGTGCCTCGAGTTGGGCCTCGTTTGACTCAACCATATCATTTGTGTCTCGAGTCAGGCCTTGTTTGACTCACCGATACCATTTGTGCCTCGAGTCGGGCCTCGTTGACGCAACCATATCATTTGTGCCTCGAGTCATGCCTCATTTGACTCAACCATATCAGTTGCGTCAGAAGGCGGGCCTCATTTGACTAAACCATATCATTTGCGCCTCGAGTCGGGCCACGTTTGACTCAACCATATAATTTGTGCCTTGAGTCGGGTCTTGTTTGTCTCAGCCACATCATTTGCACCTCAAGGAGGGTCTTGTTTGACTCAACCATATCATTTCTGCCTCGAGTCAGGCCACGTTTGGCTCAACCATATTATTTATGCCCCGAGTCAGTCCTCGTTTGACTCAAGCATATCATTTGTGCCCCAAGTTGGGACTTGCTTGACTCAACCATATCATTTGCACCTCGAGTCAAGCCTCGTTTGACTCACCGATACCATTTGTGCCGCGAGTCGGGCCTCGTTTGACTCAACCATATCATTTGCGCCTCGAGTCGGGCCTCGTTTGACTCACCGATACCGTTTATGCCTCGAGTCAGGTCTCGTTTGACACAACCATATCATTTGTCCTCGAGTCAGGCCTCGTTTGACTCAACCATATCATATGCCGCTCGAGTCGGGCCTCGTTTAACTCAACCATATCATTTCTGCCTCGAGTCAGGCCTCGTTTAGCTCAACCATATATTTGGCCCTTGAGTCAGGCCCCGTTTGACTCAACCATATTATTTGCGCCTCGAGTCATGCCTCGTTTGACTCAACCATATTATTTGCGCCTCAGGTCGGGCCTCGTTTAACTCACCGATACCATTTGTGCCCCGAGTTGGGCCTCGTTTGAGTCAACCATATCATTTGTGCCTCGAGTCGAGCCTCGTTTGACTCACCGATACCATTTATGCTTTGAGTTGGGCCTTGTTTGACATAACCATATCATTTGTGCCTCGAGTCATGCCTCGTTTGACTCAACCATATTATTTGCGTCTCGAGTCAGGCCTTGTTTGAGTAAACCATATAATTTACGCCTCAAGCCAGGCCTTGTTTGGCTCAACCATATCATTTGCGCCTTGAGTCCATCCTCGTTTGACTCAACCATATCATTTGCGCCTTGAGTCAGGCCTCGTTTGACTCAACCATATCATTTGCGCCTTGAGTCAGGCCTCATTTGACTCAACCATATCATTTTTCCTGGAGTCAGTCCTCGTTTGACTCAACCATATCATTTGTAACCTAAGTCGGGCCTCGTTTGACTCAACCATATCATTTACTCCTCGAGTCGGGCCTCGTTTGACTCGTCGATACTGTTTACGCCTCGAGTCAGGCCTCGTTTGATGCAACCATATCATTTGTACCTCGAGTTGGGCCTCGTTTGACTTAACCATATCATTTGCGCCTCGAGTTAGGCCTCATTTGACTCAACCATATATTTGCGCCTCGAGTCGGGCCATGTTTGACTCAACCATATCATTTCTGCCTCGAGTCATGTGCCGTTTGACTCACCAATACCATTTGTGCCTCGAGTTGGGTCTCGTTTGACTCAACCATATCATTTGTGTCTCGAGTCAGGCCTTGTTTGACTCACCGATACCATTTGTGCCTCGAGTCGGGCCTCGTTGACGCAACTATATCATTTGTGCCTCGAGTCATGCCCCATTTGACTCAACCATATCAGTTGCGTCACAAGTCGGGCCTCGTTTGACTAAACCATATCATTTGTGCCTCGAGTTGAGCCACGTTTGACTCAACCATATAATTTGTGCCTCAATTCGGGCCTTGTTTCTCTCAGCCACATCGTTTGAACCTCGAGGAGGGCCTCGTTTGACTCAACCATATCATTTCTGCCTCGAGTCAGGCCACGTTTGATCCACAAATACCATTTGTGCCTCGAGTTAGGCCTCGTTGGACTCAACCATATCATTTGTGCCTCCAGACAGGGCTCTTTTGACCCAACCATATCATTTATGCCTCGAGTCGGGCCTCGTTTGACTCAATCATATCATTTGCCCCTCGAGTCGGGCCTCGTTTGATTCAACCATATCATTTGTGCCTCAAATCATGCCTCGTTTTGCTCAACCATTTATTTGTGCCTCGAGTCAGGTCTCGTTTGACTCAACCATATCATTTGCGCCTTGAGTTAGTTCTCGCTTGGCTCAACCAAATCTTTTGTGCCTCGGGTTAGGCCTCGTTTGGCTCAACCATATTATTTGTGCCTCGAGTTGGGCCTCATTTGACACAACCATATCATTTGTGCCTCAAGTCAGGCCTCGTTTGATGCAATGATATCATTTGTTCCTCGACTAATGTCTCGTTTGACTCAACCATATCATTTGCGCCTCGACTCGGCCCCCGTTTGACACAACGATATCATTTGCGCCGCGAGTCGAGCCTCGTTTAACTCAACCATATTATTTGCGCCTCGAGTCGGGACTCGTTTGACTTATCGATACCATTTGTTCCTCGAGTTGGGCCTCATTTGACTCAACTATATCAATTGCGCCTCAAGTCGAGCCTCGTTGGATTCACCGATACCATTTGTGCCTCGAGTGAGCCCTCATTTGACTCAACCATATCATTTGTGCCTCGACTTAGGCCTCGTTTGACTCAACCATATCATTTGTGCCTTGAGTAGGGCCTTGTTTGACTCAACCATATCATTTCTGCCTCGAGTCATGCGCCGTTTGACTCACCAATACCATTTGTGCCTCGAGTTGGGCCTCGTTTGACTCAACCATATCATTTGTGTCTCGAGTTAGGCCTTGTTTGACTCACCGATACCATTTGTGCCTTGAGTCGGGCCTCGTTGACGCAACTATATCATTTGTGCCTCAAGTCATGCCTCATTTGACTCAACCATATCAGTTGCATCACAAGTCGGGCCTCGTTTGACTAAACCATATGATTTGCGCCTCGAGTCGGGCCACGTTTAAGTCACCGATACCAGTTGTGCCTTGAGTTGGGTGTCATTTAACTAAACCATATCTTTTGTGCACCGAGTCAGGCCTTGTTTGACTCAACCACATCATTTGCGCCTTGAGTCAGGCCTCGTTTGACTCAACCATATCATTTGCACCCCGAGTCGAGCCTGGTTTGACTCAACCATATCATTTGCGCCTCGAGTCGGCCCTCGTTTGATCCACAAATACCATTTGTGCCTCGAGTTAGGCCTCGTTTGACTCAACCATATCATTTCTGCCTCCAGATAGGGCTCCTTTAACTCAACCATATCATTTGTGCCTCGAGTCGGGCCTCGTTTGACTCAACCATATCATTTGCCCCTCGAGTCGGGTCTCGTTTGACCCAACCATATCATTTGTGCCTCAAATCTTGCCTCATTTTTCTCAACCATTTATTTGTTCCTCGAGTCAGGTCTTGTTTGACTCAACCATATCATTTGCGCCTCGAGTCAGTCCTCGTTTGACTCAACCAAATCTTTTGTGCCTCGGGTCAGGCCTCGTTTGTCTCAACCATATTATTTGTGCCTCGAGTTGGGCCTCGTTTGACACAGCCATATCATTTGTACCTCAAGTCAGGCCCATTTGATGCAATGATGTCATTTGTTCCTCGAGTCAGGTCTCGTTTAACTCAACCATATCATTTGCGTCTCGAGTCAGCCCTCGTTTGACACAATGATATCATTTGCGCCTCGAGTCGATCCTCGTTTGACTCAGTGATACATTTTGTGCCTCGAGTTAGCCCTTCTTTGACTCAACCATATCATTTGCTCCTCGGGTCGGGCCTCGTTTGACTTAATCATATCATTTGCACCTCGAGTCAGGCCTGGCTTAACTCACTGATACCATTTGTGCCTCGAGTGAGGCCTCATTTGACTCAACCATATCATTTGTGCCTCGACTCAGGCCTCGTTTGACTCAACCATATTAATTGCGCCTTGAGTCAGGCTTGGTTTAACTCACCGATACCATTTGTGCCTCAAGTGAGGCCTCGTTTGACTCAACCATATCATTTGCACCACGAGTCAGGCCTGGTTTAACTCACCGATACCATTTGTGCCTCGAGGGAGGCCTCGTTTGACTCAACCATATCATTAGTGCCTCGAGTTAGCCTCGTTTGACTCAACCATATCATTTGCGCCTCGAGTCAGGTGTGGTTTGACTCACTGATACCATTTGTGCCTCGAGTCGGGCCTCCTTTGATGTAACCATATCATTTGTGTCTCGAGTCATGCCTCGTTTGACTTAACCATATCAGTTGCGTCACAAGTCAGGCATCGTTTGGCTAAACCATATCATTTGCGCCTCGAGTTGGGCCTCGTTTGACTCACCGATACCAGTTGTGCCTTGAGTTGGGCGTCGTTTTACTAAACCATATCTTTTGTGCCCCGAGTCAGGCCTTGTTTGACTCAACCATATCATTTGCGCCTTGAGTCGGGCCTCGTTTGACTCAACCATATCATTTCTACCTCGAGTCATGCGCCATTTGACTCACTAATACCATTTGTGCCTCGAGTTGGGCCTCGTTTGACTCAACCATATCGTTTGTGTCTCGAGTCAGGCCTTGTTTAACTCACTGATACGATTTGTGCCTCGAGTCGGGCCTCGTTGACGCAACTATATCATTGTTGCCTCGAGTCATGCCTCATTTGACTCAACTATATCAGTTGCGTCACAAGTCGAGCCTCGTTTGACTAAACCATATCATTTGCGCCTCGAGTTGAGCCACGTTTGACTCACCCATATAATTTGCGCCTCAATTTGGGCCTTGTTTCTCTCAGCCACATCATTTGCACCTCGAGGAGGGCCTCGTTTGACTCAACCATATCATTTGTGCCTCCAGACAGGGCTCTTTTGACACAACCATATCATTTGTGCCTCGAGTTGGGCCTGGTTTGACTCAACCATATCATTTGTGCCTCCAGACAGGGCTCTTTTGACTCAACCATATCATTTGTGCCTCGAGTCGGGCCTCGTTTGACTCAACCATATCATTTATGCCTCGAGTCAGTCCTCGTTTGACTCAACCAAATCTTTTGTGCCTCGGGTCAGGCCTCGTTTGGCTAAACCATATTATTTGCGCCTCGAGTTGGGCCTCGTTTGACACAACCATATCATTTGTGCTCAGGCCTTGTTTGATGCAATGATATAATGTGTTCCTCGACTAATGTCTCGTTTGACTCAACCATATCATTTGCGCCTCGACTCGGCCCTCGTTTGACACAACGATATCATTTGCGCCTCGAGTTGAGCCTCATTTAACTCAACCATATTATTTGTGCCTCGAGTCGGGACTCGTTTGACTCATCGATACCATTTGTTCCTCGAGTTGGGCCTCGTTTGACTTAACTATATCAATTGCGCCTCAAGTCGAGCCTCGTTGGATTCACCGATACCATTTGTGCCTCAAGTGAGGCCTCATTTGACTCAACCATATCATTTGTGCCTCGACTCAGGCCTCGTTTGACTCAACCGTATCATTTGCGCCTTGAGTCGGGCCTCGTTTGACTCAACCATATCATTTATGCCTCGAGTCATGCACCGTTTGACTCACCAATACCATTTGTACCTCGAGTTGGGCCTCGTTTGACTCAACCATATCATTTGTGTCTCGAGTCAGGCCTTGTTTGACTCACCGATACCATTTGTGCCTCGAGTCGAGCCTCGTTGATGCAACTATATCATTTGTGCCTCGAGTCATGCCTCATTTGACCCAACCATATCAGTTGCGTCATAAGTCGGGCCTCGTTTGACTAAACCATATGATTTGCGCCTCGAGTCAGGCCACGTTTGACTCACTGATACCAGTTGTGCCTTGAGTTGGGTGTCATTTAACTAAACCATATCTTTTGTGCCCTGAGTCAGGCCTTGTTTGACTCAACCACATCATTTGCGGCTCGAGTCGGGCCTCGTTTGACTCAACCATATCATTTGCACCCCGAGTTGAGCCTGGTTTGACTCAACCATATCATTTGCGCCTCGAGTCGGCCCTCGTTTGATCTACAAATACCATTTGTGCCTCGAGTTAGGCCTCGTTTGACTCAACCATATCATTTGTGCCTCTAGACAGGGCTCTTTTGACTCAACCATATCATTTGTGCCTCGAGTCGGGCCTCGTTTGACTCAACCATATCATTTGCCCCTCGAGTCAGGCCTCGTTTGACCCAACCATATCATTTGTGCCTCAAATCTTGCCTCGTTTTTCTCAACCATTTATTTGTTCCTCGAGTCAGGTCTTGTTTAACTCAACCATATCATTTGCGCCTCGAGTCAGTCCTTGTTTGACTCAACCAAATCTTTTGTGCCTCGAGTCAGGCCTCGGTTGGCTCAACCATATTATTTGTGCCTCGAGTTGGGCCTCGTTTGACACAACCATATCATTTGTGCCTCAAGTCAGGCCTCGTTTGATGCAATGATATCATTTGTTCCTCGAGTCATGTCTTGTTTGACTCAACCATATCATTTGCGTCTCAAGTCGGCCCTCGTTTGACACAACGATATCATTTGTGCCTCGAGTCGAGCCTCGTTTAACTCAACCATATTATTTTTGCCTCGAGTCGGGACTCGTTTGAATAATCGATACCATTTGTTCCTCAAGTTGGGCCTCGTTTGACTCAACTATATCAATTGCGCCTCGAGTCGAGCCTCGTTGGACTCACCGATACCATTTGTGCCTCGAGTTTGGCCTCATTTGACGTAACCAGATCAATTGTTCTTCGAGTTGAGCCTCGTTTGACTCAGCGATACAATTTGTGCCTCGAGTTAGCCCTTCTTTGACTCAACCATATAATTTGCTCCTCGGGTCGGGCCTCGTTTGACTCAATCATATCATTTGCACCTCGAGTCAGGCTGGTTTAACTCACCGATACCATTTGTGCCTCGAGTGAGGCCTCATTTGACTCAACCATATCATTTGTGCCTCGACTCAGGCCTCGTTTGACTCAACCATATCAATTGCGCCTCGAGTCAGGCTTGGTTTAACTCACCGATACCATTTGTGCCTCGAGTGAGGCCTCGTTTGACTCAACCATATCATTTGCACCACGAGTCAGGCCTGGTTTAACTCACCGATACCATTTGTGCCTCGAGGGAGGCCTCGTTTGACTTAACCATATCGTTAGTGCCTCGAGTCAGGCCTCGTTTGACTCAACCATATCATTTGCGCCTCAAGTCAGGTGTGGTTTGACTTCCCGATACCATTTGTGCCTCGAGTCGGGCCTCGTTTGACATAACCATATCATTTGTGTCTCGAGTCACGCCTCGTTTGACTCAACCATATCAGTTATGTCACAAGTCAGGCATCGTTTGGCTAAACCATATCATTTGCGCCTCGAGTCGGGCCTCGTTTGACTCACCGATACCAGTTGTGCCTTGAGTTGGGCGTCGTTTAACTAAACCATATCTTTTGTGCCCCGAGTCAGGCCTTGTTTGACTTAACCATATCATTTGCGCCTTGAGTCGGGCCTCGTTTGACTCAACCATATCATTTCTACCTCGGGTCATGCGCCGTTTGACTCACCAATACCATTTGTGCCTCGAGTTGGGCCTCGTTTGACTCAACCATATCATTTGTGTCTCGAGTCAGGCCTTGTTTGACTCACCGATACCATTTGTGCCTCGAGTCTGGCCTCGTTGACGCAACTATATCATTTGTGCCTCGAGTCATGCCTCATTTGACTCAACCATATCAGTTGCGTCACAAGTCGGGCCTCGTTTGACTAAACCATATGATTTGCGCCTCGAGTCGGGCCATGTTTGACTCAACCATATAATTTATGCCTCAAGTTGGGCCTTGTTTCTCTCAGCCACATCATTTGCACCTCGAGGAGGGCCTCGTTTGACTCAATCATATCATTTCTGCCTCGAGTCAGGCCACGTTTGGCTCAACCATATTATTTGTGCCCCGAGTCAGTCCTCGTTTGACTAAAGAATATCATTTGCGCCTCGAGTTGGGCCTTGTTTAACTCAACCATATCATTTGCGTCTCGAGTCAAGCCTTGTTTGACTCATTGATACCATTTATGCCGCGAGTCAGGCCTAGTTTGACTCAACCCTATCATTTGCGCCTCGAGTCGGGTCTCGTTTGACCCACCGATACCATTTGTGCCTCGAGCTAGGCCTTGTTTGACTTAACCATATCATTTGTGCCTCAAGACAGGGCTTGTTTGACTTAACCATATCATTTGCGCTACGACTTGGGCCTTGTTTGAGTCAACCATTTCATTTGTGCCTCGAGTCGGGCCTCATTTGACCCACTGATACGATTTGTGCCCTGAGTTAGGCCTCGTTTGACTCAACCATATCATTTGTGCCTCGAGTCAGGACTCGTTTGACTCAGCCATATCATTTGTGCCTCGAGTCAGGCCTCGTTTGACTAAACCATATCATTTGTGCCTCGACACAGGCCTTGTTTGACTCAACCATATCAATTGCGCCTCGAATCAGGCTTGGTTTAACTCACTGACACCATTTGTGCCTCGAGTGAGGCCTCGTTTGACTCAACCATATCATTTGCACCATGAGTCACGCCTGGTTTAACTCACCGATACCATTTGTGCCTCGAGTGAGGCCTCGTTTGACTAAACCATATCATTTGCGCCTCGAGTCGGGCCTCATTTGACTCACCGATACCAGTTGTGCCTTGAGTTGGGCGTCGTTTAACTAAACCATATCTTTTGTGCCCCGAATCAGGGCTTGTTTGACTCAACCATATTATTTGCGCCCCGAGTCAGTCCTCGTTTAACTAAAGAATATCATTTGCACCCCGAGTTAGGCCTCGTTTGACTCAACCATATCATTTGCGTCTCGAGTCAAGCCTCGTTTGACTTACCGACACCATTTATGCCGTGAGTCAGGCCTAGTTTGACTCAACCATATCATTTGCGCCTCGAGTCGGGTCTCGTTTGACCCACAGATACCATTTGTGCCTCGAGTTAGGCCTTGTTTGACTTAACCATATCATTTGTGCCTCAAGATAGGGCTTGTTTGACTCAACCATATCATTTGCACTACGAGTTGGGCCTTGTTTGAGTCAACCATTTCATTTGCGCCTCGAGTCGGGCCTCGTTTGACCCATTGATACCATTTGTGCCCTGAGTTGGGCCTCGTTTGACTTAACCATATCATTTGTGCCTCGAGTCAGGACTCGTTTGACTCAGCCATATCATTTGCGCCTCGAGTCAGGCCTCATTTGACTAAACCATATCATTTGTGCCTCGACTCAGGCCTCGTTTGACTCAACCATATCAATTGCGCCTCGAGTTAGGCCTGGTTTAACTCACTGACACCATTTGTGCCTCGAGTGAGGCCTCGTTGGACTCAACCATATCATTTGCACCATGAGTCAAGCCTGGTTTAACTCGCCGATATCATTTGTGCCTCGAGTGAGGCCTCGTTTGACTAAACCATATCATTTGCCCCTCGAGTCGGGCCTCGTTTGACTCAACCATATAATTTACGCCTCAAGTTGGGCCTTGTTTCTCTCAGCCACATCATTTGCACCTCGAGGAGGGCCTCGTTTGACTCAATCATATCATTTCTGCCTCGAGTCAGGCCACGTTTGGCTCAACCATATTATTTGCGCCCCGAGTCAGTCCTCGTTTGACTAAAGATAATCATTTGCGCCTCGAGTTGGGCCTCGTTTGACTCAACCATATCATTTGCGTCTCGAGTCAAGCCTTGTTTGACTCATTGATACCATTTATGCCGCGAGTCAGGCCTAGTTTGACTCAACCCTATCATTTGCGCCTCGAGTCGGGTCTCGTTTGACCCACCGATACCATTTGTGCCTCGAGTTAGGCCTTGTTTGACTTAACCATATCATTTGTGCCTCAAGACAGGGCTTGTTTGACTCAACGATATCATTTGCGCTACGAGTTAGGCCTTGTTTGAGTCAACCATTTCATTTGTGCCTCGAGTCGGGCCTCATTTGACCCACTGATATGATTTGTGCCCTGAGTTGGGCCTCGTTTGACTCAACCATATCATTTGTGCTTCGAGTCAGGACTCGTTTGACTCAGCCATATCATTTGTGCCTCGAGTCAGGCCTCGTTTGACTAAACCATATCATTTGTGCCTCGACACAGGCCTTGTTTGACTCAACCATATCAATTGCGCCTTGAATCAGGCTTGGTTTAACTCACTGACACCATTTGTGCCTCGAGTGAGGCCTCGTTTGACTCAACCATATCATTTGCACCACGAGTCAGGCCTGGTTTAACTCACCGATACCATTTGTGCCTCGAGTGAGGCCTCGTTTGACTAAACCATATCATTTGCGCCTCGAGTCGGGCCTCATTTGACTCACCGATACCAGTTGTGCCTTGAGTTGGGCGTCGTTTAACTAAACCATATCTTTTGTGCCCCGAGTCAGGGCTTGTTTGACTCAACCATATTATTTGTGCCCCGAGTCAGTCCTCGTTTAACTAAAGAATATCATTTGCACCCCGAGTTAGGCCTCGTTTGACTCAACCATATCATTTGCGTCTCGAGTCAAGCCTCGTTTGACTCACCGACACCATTTATGCCGTGAGTCAGGCCTAGTTTGACTCAACCATATCATTTGCGCCTCGAGTCGGGTCTCGTTTGACCCACAGATACCATTTGTGCCTCGAGTTAGGCCTTGTTTGACTTAACCATATCATTTGTGCCTCAAGATAGAGCTTGTTTGACTCAACCATATCATTTGCACTACGAGTTGGGCCTTGTTTGAGTCAACCATTTCATTTGCGCCTCGAGTCGGGCCTCGTTTGACCCACTGATACCATTTGTGCCCTGAGTTGGGCCTCGTTTGACTTAAACATATCATTTGTGCCTCGAGTCAGGACTCATTTGACTCAGCCATATCATTTGCGCCTCGAGTCAGGCCTCATTTGACTAAACCATATCATTTGTGCCTCGACTCAGGCCTCGTTTGACTCAACCATATCAATTGCGCCTCGAGTTAGGCCTGGTTTAACTCACTGACACCATTTGTGCCTCGAGTGAGGCCTCGTTGGACTCAACCATATCATTTGCACCATGAGTCAAGCCTGGTTTAACTCGCCGATATCATTTGTGCCTCGAGTGAGGCCTCGTTTGACTAAACCATATCATTTGCGCCTCGAGTCGGGCCTCGTTTGACTCACCGATACCAGTTGTGCCTTGAGTTGGTCGTCGTTTAACTAAACCATATCTTTTGTGCCCCGAGTCAGGGCTTGTTTGACTCAACCATATCATTTGCGCCTCGAGTCAGGCCTCGTTTGACTTAACCATATCATTTGCACCTCGAGTTGGGCCTGGTTTGACTCAACCATATCATTTGCGCCTTGAGTCGGCCCTCGTTTGATCCACAAATACCATTTGTGTCTCGAGTTAGGCCTCGTTTGACTCAACCATATCATTTGTGCCTCCAGACAGGGCTCTTTTGAGTCAACCACATCATTTGTGCCTCGAGTCGGGCCTCGTTTGACTCAACCATATCATTTGCCCCTCGAGTCGGGCCTCGTTTGACTCAACCATATCATTTGTGCCGCAAATCATGCCTCGTTTTGCTCAACCAATTATTTGTGCCTCGAGTCAGGTCTCATTTGACTCAACCATATCATTTGTGCCTCGAGTCAGTCCTCATTTGACTCAACCAAATCTTTTGTGCCTCGGGTCAGGCCTCGTTTGGCTCAACCATATTATTTGCGCCTCGAGTTGGGCCTCGTTTGACACAACCATCTCATTTGTGCCTCAAGTCAGGCCTCGTTTGATGCAATGATATCATTTGTTCCTCGAGTAATGTCTCGTTTGACTCAACCATATCATTTGTACCTCGAGTCGGCCCTCGTTTGACACAACGATGTCATTTGAACCTCGAGTCGAGCCTCGTTTAACTCAACCATATTATTTGCGCCTCGAGTCTGGACTCGTTTGACTCATCGATACCATTTGTTCCTCGAGTTGGGCCTCGTTTGACTCAACTATATCTATTGCGCCTCGAGTCGAGCCTCGTTGGACTCACCGATACCATTTGTGCCTCGTGTTCAGCCTCGTTTGACGTAACCAGATCAATTGTGCCTCAAGTCGGGCCTCGTTTGACTCAGCGATACAATTTGTGCCTCGAGCTAGCCCTTCTTTGGCACAACCATATTATTTGCTGCTCGGGTCGGGCCTCGTTTGACTCAACCATATCTTTTGCACCTCGAGTCAGGCCTGGTTTAACTCACCGATACCATTTGTGCCTCGAGTGAGGCCTCATTTGACTCAACCATATCATTTGTGCCTCGACTCAAGCCTCGTTTGACTCAACCATATCAATTGCGCCTCGAGTCAGGCCTGGTTTAACTCACCGATACCATTTGTACCTCGAGTGAGGCCTTGTTTGACTCAACCATATCATTTGCACCACGAGTCAGGCCTGGTTTAACTCGCCGATACCATTTGTGGCTTGAGTGAGGCCTCATTTGACTCAACCATATCATTTGTGCCTCGAGTCAGGATTCATTTGACTCAACCATATCATTTGTGCCTCGACTCAGACCTCGTTTTGATTGAACCATATCAATTGTGCCTCAAGACAGGCATGGTGTAACTCACCGATACCATTTGTGCCTCGACCGAGGCCTCGTTTGACTCAACCATATCATTTGCACCACGGGCCAGGCCTAGTTTAACTCATCGATACCATTTGTGCCTCGAGTGAGGCCTCGTTTGACTAAACCATATCATTTATGCCTCAAGTCAGGCCTCGTTTGACTCAACCATATCATTTGCGCCTTGAGTCAGGCGTGGTTTGACTCACTGATACCATTTGTGCCTCGAGTCGGGCCTCGTTTGATGTAACCATATTATTTGTGCTTCGAGTCACACCTCGTTTGACTCAACCATATCAGTTGCGTCACAAGTCAGGCATTGTTTGACTAAACCATATCATTTGCGCCTCGAGTCGGGCCTTGTTTGACTCACCGATACCAGTTGTGCCTTGAGTTGGGCGTCGTTTAACTAAACCATATCTTTTGTGCCCCGAGTCAGGCCTTGTTTGACTCAACCATATCATTTGCGCCTCGAGTCAGGCCTCGTTTGACTTAACCATATCATTTGCACCTCGAGTCAGGCCTCGTTTGACTCAACCATATCATTTGCACCTCGAGTTGGGCCTGGTTTGACTCAACCATATCATTTGTGCCTCGAGACGGCCCTTGTTTGATCCACAAATACCATTTGTGCCACGTGTTAGGTCTCGTTTCACTCAACCATATCATTTGTGCCTCCAGACAGGGCTCTTTTGACTCAACCATATCATTTGTGCCTCGAGTCGGGCCTCGTTTGACTCAACCATATCATTTGCCCCTCGAGTCGGGCCTCGTTTGACTCAATCATATCATTTGTGCCTCAAATCATGCCTCGTTTTGCTCAACCATTTATTTGTGTCTCGAGTCAGGTCTGGTTTGACTCAACCATATCATTTATGCCTTGAGTCAGTCCTCGTTTGACTCAACCAAATCTTTTGTGCCTCGGGTCAAGCCTCGTTTGGCTCAACCATATCATTTGTGCCTCAAGTCAGGCCTCGTTTGATGCAATGATATCATTTGTTCCTCGAGTAATGTCTCATTTGACTCAACCATATCATTTGCGCCTTAAGTCGGCCCTCGTTTGACACAACGATATTATTTGCGCCTCGAGTCGAGCCTCGTTTAACTCAACCATATTATTTTCGTCTCGAGTCGGGACTCGTTTGACTCATCGATACCATTTATTCCTCGAGTTGGGCCTCGTTTGACTCAACTATATCAATTGCGCCTCAAGTCAAGCCTCGTTGGACTCACCGATACCATTTGTGCCTCGAGTTCGGCCTCGTTTGACGTAACCAGATTAATTGTGCCTCGAGTCGGGCCTCGTTTGACTCAGTGATACAATTTGTGCCTCGAGTTAGCCCTTCTTTGACTCAACCATATCATTTGCTCCTCGGGTCGGGACTCGTTTGACTCAATCATATCATTTGCACCTCGAGTCAAGCCTAGTTTAACTCACCGATACCATTTGTGCCTCGAGGGAGGCCTCATTTGACTCAACCATATCATTTGTGCCTCGACTCAGGCCTCGTTTGACTCAACCATATCAATTGCACCTCGAGTCAGGCCTAGTTTAACTCACCGATACCATTTGTGCCTCGAGTGAGGCCTCATTTGACTCAACCATATCATTTGTGACTCGACTCAGGCCTTGTTTGACTCAACCATATCAATTGCGCCTCGAGTCAGGCCTAGTTTAACTCACCGATACCATTTGTGCCTCGAGTGAGGCCTCGTTTGACTCAACCATATCATTTGCACCACGAGTCAGGCCTGGTTTAACTCACCGATACCATTTATGCCTCGAGTGAGGCCTCGTTTGATTCAACCATATCATTTGTGCCTCGAGTCAGGCCTCGTTTGAGTCAACCATATCATTTGCGCCTCGAGTCAGGCGTGGTTTGACTCACCGATACCATTTGTGCCTCGAGTCGGGCCTCGTTTGACATAACCATATCATTTGTGCCTCGAGTCATGCCTCGTTTGACTCAACCATATCAGTTGCGTCACAAGTCAGGCATCGTTTGACTCAACCATATCATTTGTGCCTCGAGTCGGCCCTCGTTTGATCCACAAATACCATTTGTGCCTCGAGTTAGGCCTCGTTTGACTCAACCAT
This sequence comes from Dicorynia guianensis, assembly GCA_037013595.1. Taxonomy (NCBI): domain Eukaryota; kingdom Viridiplantae; phylum Streptophyta; class Magnoliopsida; order Fabales; family Fabaceae; genus Dicorynia; species Dicorynia guianensis. Next base: position 12,671,475 of record JASUAB010000015.1, read on the forward strand.
ATCATTTGTGCCTCGAGTCGGGCCTTGTTTGACTCAACCATATCATTTCTGCCTCGATTCATGGGCCGTTTGACTCAGCAATACCATTTGTGCCTTGAGTTAGGCCTCGTTTGACTCAACCATATCATTTGTGTCTCGAGTCAGGCCTTGTTTGACTCACCGATACCATTTGTGCCTCAAGTCGGTCCTCACTGACGCAACCATATCATTTGTGCCTTGAGTCATGCCTCATTTGACTCAACCATATCAGTTGCGTCACAAGTCGGGCCTCGTTTGACTAAAGCACATCATTTGCGCCTCGAGTTGGGCCACATTTGACTCAACCATATAATTTGTGCCTCAAGTCAGGTCTTGTTTGTCTCAGCCACATCATTTGCACCTCGAGGAGGGCCTCGTTTGACTCAACCATATCATTTCTGCCTCGAGTCAGGCCACGTTTGGCTCAACATATTATTTGCGCCCCGAGTCAGTCCTCGTTTGACTAAAGAATATCATTTGCGCCCCGAGTTGGGCCTCGTTTGACTCAACCATATCATTCGCGCCTCGAGTCAAGCCTCGTTTGACTTACAGATACCATTTGTGCCACGAGTCGGGCCTAGTTTAACTCAACCATATCATTTGCGCCTCGAGTCAGGCCTCGTTTTACCCACCGATACCATTTGTGCCTTGAGTTTGGCCTCGTTTGACTTAACCATATCATTTGTGCCTTAAGACAGGGCTTGTTTGACTCAACCATATCATTTGCACTACGAGTTGGGCCTTGTTTGAGTCAACCATTTCATTTGCACCATGAGTCGGGCCTTGTTTGACCCACTGATACCATTTGTGTCCTGAGTTGGAGCTCGTTTGACTCAATCATATCATTTGTGCCTCGAGTCAGTACTCGTTTGACTCAGCCATATCATTTGCGCCTCGAGTCAGCCCTCATTTGACTCAACCATATCATTTGTGTCTCGACTCAAGCCTCGTTTGACTCAACCATATCAATTGCGCCTTGAGTCAGGCCTAGTTTAACTCACCGATACCATTTGTGCCTCAAGTAAGGCCTCGTTTGACTCAACCATATCATTTGCATTGCGAGTCAGTACTGGTTTAACTCACCGATACCATTTGTGCCTCGAGTGAGTCCTCGTTTGACGTAACCAGATCAATTGTGCCTCGAGTCGGGTCTCGTTTGACTCAGTGATACAATTTGTGCCTCGAGTTAGCCCTTCTTTGACTCAACCATATCATTTGCTCCTCGGGTCGGGCCTCGTTTGACTTAATCATATCATTTGCATCTCGAGTCAGGCCTGGTTTAACTCACCGATACCATTTGTGGCTTGAGTGAGGCCTCGTTTGACTCAACCATATCATTTGTGCCTCTAGTCAGGACTCATTTGACTCAACCATATCATTTGTGCCTTGACTCAGGCCTCATTTTGATTGAACCATATCAATTGTGCCTCAAGTCAGGCATGGTTTAACTCACCGATACCATTTGTGCCTCGACCAAGGCCTCGTTTGACTCAACCATATCATTTGCACCACGGGCCAGGCCTGGTTTAACTCATCGATACCATTTGTACCTCGAGTGAGGCCTTATTTGACTAAACCATATCATTTATGCCTCGAGTCAGGCCTCATTTGACTTAACCATATCATTTGCGCCTCAAGTTAGGCGTGGTTTGACTCACCGATACCATTTGTGCCTCGAGTCGGGCCTCGTTTGATGTAACCATATCATTTGTGCCTCGAGTCACACCTCGTTTGACTCAACCATATCAGTTGCGTCACAAGTCAGGCATTGTTTGACTAAACCATATCATTTGCGCCTTGAGTCGGGCCTTATTTGACTCACCGATACCAGTTGTGCCTTGAGTTGGGCATCGTTTAACTAAACCATATCTTTTGTGCCCCGAGTCAGGCCTTGTTTGACTCAACCATATCATTTGCGCCTCGAGTCGGGCCTCATTTGACTCAACCATATCATTTGCACCTCGAGTCGGGCCTGGTTTGACTCAACCATATCATTTGTGCCTCGAGATGGCCCTTGTTTGATCCACAAATACCATTTGTGCCTCGAGTTAGGCCTCGTTTCACTCAACCATATCATTTGTGCCTCCAGATAGGGCTCTTTTGACTCAACCATATCATTTGTGCCTTGAGTCGGGCCTCGTTTGACTCAACCATATCATTTGTGCCTCAAATCATGCCTCGTTTTGCTCAACCATTTATTTGTGTCTCGATTCAGGTCTGGTTTGACTCAACCATATCATTTATGCCTCGAGTCAGTCCTCGTTTGGCTCAACCAAATCTTTTGTGCCTCGGGTCAGGCCTCGTTTGGCTCAACCATATCATTTGTGCCTCAAGTCAGGCCTCGTTTGATGCAATGATATCATTTGTTCCTCGAGTAATGTCTCATTTGACTCAACCTTATCATTTGCGCCTTAAGTCGGCCCTCGTTTGGCACAACGATATCATTTGTGCCTCGAGTCGAGCCTCGTTTAACTCAACCATATTATTTTCGTCTTGAGTCGGGACTTGTTTGACTCATCGATACCATTTGTTCCCCGAGTTGGGCCTCGTTTGACTCAACTATATCAATTGCGCCTCGAGTCGGACCTCGTTGGACTCACCGATACCATTTGTACCTCGAGTTCGGCCTTGTTTGACGTAACCAGATCAATTGTGCCTCGAGTCGGGCCTCGTTTGACTTAGCGATACAATTTGTGCCTCGAGTTAGCCCTTCTTTGACTCAACCATATCATTTGCTCCTCGGGTCGGGACTCGTTTGACTCAATCATATCATTTGCACCTCGAGTCAGGCCTAGTTTAACTCACCGATACCATTTGTGCCTCGAGTGAGGCCTCATTTGACTTAACCATATCATTTGTGTCTCGACTCAGGCCTCGTTTGACTCAACCATATCAATTGCGCCTCGAGTCAGGCCTAGTTTAACTCACTGATACCATTTGTGCCTCGAGTGAGGCCTCGTTTGACTCAACCATATTATTTACGCCTCGAGTCGGGCCTCGTTTGACTCAACCATATCATTTGCACCTCGAGTCGGGCCTAGTTGGACTCAACCATATCATTTGTGCCTCGAGACGGCCCTTGTTTAATCCATAAATACCATTTGTGCCTCGAGTGAGGCCTCATTTGACTCAACCATATCATTTGTGACTCGACTCAGGCCTCGTTTGACTCAACCATATCAATTGCGCCTCGAGTCAGGCCTAGTTTAACTCACCGATACCATTTGTGCCTCGAGTGAGGCCTCGTTTGACTCAACCATATCATTTGCACCACGAGACAGGCCTGGTTTAACTCACCGATACCATTTATGCCTCGAGTGAGGCCTTGTTTGATTCAACCATATCATTTGTGCCTCGAGTCAGGCCTCGTTTGACTCAACCATATCATTTGCGCCTCGAGTCAGGCGTCGTGTGACTCACCGATACCATTTGTGCCTCGAGTCATGGGCCGTTTGACTCACCAGTACCATTTGTGCCTCGAGTTGGGCCTCGTTTGACTCAACCATATCATTTGTGTCTCGAGTCAGGCCTTGTTTGACTCACCGATACCATTTGTGCCTCGAGTCAGGCCTCATTGACGCAACCATATCATTTGTGCCTCAAGTCATGCCTCATTTGACTCAACCATATCATTTGTGCCTCAAGTCAGGCCTCATTGACGCAACCATATCATTTGTGCCTCAAGTCATGCCTCATTTGACTCAACCATATCACTTGCGTCACAAGTCGGGCCTCGTTTGACTAAACCATATCATTTGCACCTTGAGTCGGGCCACATTTGACTCAACCATATAATTTGTGCCTCAAGTCGGGTCTTGTTTGTCTCAGCCACATCATTTGCACCTCGAGGAGGACCTCGTTTGACTCAACCATATCATTTCTGCCTTGAGTCAGGCCACGTTTGGCTTAACCATATTATTTGCGCCCCGAGTCAGTCCTCGATTGACTAAAGAATATCATTTGCGCCCCGAGTTGGGCCTCGTTTGACTCAACCATATCATTCGCGCCTCGAGTCAAGCCTCGTTTGACTCACAGATACCATTTGTGCCACGAGTCGGGCCTAGTTTGACTCAACCATATCATTTGCGCCTCGAGTCAGGCCTCGTTTGACCCACCGATACCATTTGTGCCTTGAGTTAGGCCTCGTTTGACTTAACCATATTATTTGTGCCTTAAGACAGGGCTTGTTTGACTCAACCATATCATTTGCGCTACGAGTTGGGCCTTGTTTGAGTCAACCATTTCATTTGCGCCTTGAGTGGGGCCTCGTTTGACCCACTGATACCATTTGTGTCCTGAGTTGGACCTCGTTTGACTCAATCATATTATTTGTGCCTCAAGTCAGTACTCGTTTGACTCAGCCATATCATTTGCGCCTCAAGTCAGGCCTCATTTGACTCAACCATATCATTTGTGTCTCGACTCAGTCCTCGTTTGACTCAACCATATCAATTATGCCTCGAGTCAGGCCTGGTTTAACTCACCGATACCATTTGTGCCTCGAGTAAGGCCTCGTTTGACCCAACCATATCATTTGCACTGCGAGTCAGTACTGGTTTAACTCACCGATACCATTTGTGCCTCGAGTGAGTCCTCGTTTGACGTAACCAGATCAATTGTGCCTCGAGTCGGGCCTCGTTTGACTCAGTGATACAATTTGTGCCTCGAGTTAGCCCTTCTTTGACTCAACCATATCATTTGCGCCTCGAGTCGGGCCTCGTTTGACTCAACCATATTATTTGTGCCTCAAGTCGGGCCTCGTTTGACTCAACCATATCATTTGTGCCTCAAATCATGCCTCATTTTGCTCAACCATTTATTTGTGCCTCGAGTCAGGTCTCGTTTGACTCAACCATATCATTTGCGCCTCAAGTCAGTCCTAGTTTGACTCAACCAAATCTTTTGTGCCTCGGGTTAGGCCTCGTTTAGCTCAACCATATTATTTGCGCCTCGAGTCAGGCCTCGTTTGACACAACCATATCATTTGTGCCTCAAGTCAGGCCTCGTTTGATGCAATGATATCATTTGTTCCTCGAGTAATGTCTCATTGGACTCAACCATATCATTTGCGCCTCGAGTCGACCCTCGTTTGACACAACGATATCATTTGCGCCTCGAGTCGGGCCTCGTTTAACTCAACCATATTATTTGCGCCTCGAGTCGGGACTCGTTTGACTCATCGATACCATTTGTTCCCCGAGTTGGGCCTCGTTTGACTCAACCATATTAATTGCGCCTCGAGTCGAGCCTCGTTGGACTCACTGATACCATTTGTGCCTCGAGTTCGGCCTCGTTTGACGTAACCAAATCAATTGTGCCTCGAGTCAGGCCTCGTTTGACTCAGCGATACAATTTGTGCCTCGAGTTAGCCCTTCTTTGACTCAACCATCTCATTTGCTCCTCGGGTCAGGCCTCGTTTGACTCAACCATATCATTTGCACCTCGAGTCAGGCCTGGTTTAACTCCCCGATACCATTTGTGCCTCGAGTGAGGTCTCATTTGACTCAACCATATCATTTGTGCCTCGACTCAGGCCTCGTTTGACTCAACCATATCATTTGCGCCTCAAGTTAATCCTGGTTTAACTCACCGATACCATTTGTGCCTCAAGTGAGGCCTCGTTTGACTCAACTATATCATTTGCACCTCGAGTCAGGCCTAGTTTAACTCACCGATACCATTTGTGCCTCGAGTGAGACCTCGTTTGACTCAACCATATCATTTGTGCCTCGAGTCAAGCCTCGTTTGACTCAACCATATCATTTGCGCCTCGAGGCAGGCGTGGTTTGACTCACCAATACCATTTGTGCCTCAAGTTGGGCCTCGTAGGATGCAACCATATCATTTGTGCCTCGAGTCGAGCCTCGTTTGACTCAACCATATCATTTCTACCTTGACTCATGTGCCATTTGACTCACCGATACCATTTGTGCCTCGAGTTCGGCCTCGTTTCACTCAACCATATCATTTGTGCCTCGAGTCAGGCCTTGTTTGACTCACCGATACCATTTGTGCCTCGAGTCGAGCCTCGTTTGACGCAACCATATCATTTATGCCTCGAGTCACACCTCGTTTGACTCAACCATATTAGTTGCATCACAAGTCAGGCATCGTTTGGCTAAACCATATCATTTGCGCCTCGAGTCGGGCCTCGTTTGACTCACCGATACCAGTTGTGCCTTGAGTTAGGCGTTGTTTAACTGAACCATATCTTTTGTGCCTCGAGTCAGGCCTTGTTTGACTTAACCACATCATTTGCACCCCGAGTCAGGCCTTGTTTGACTCAACCATATTATTTGTGCCTCGAGTCGGGCCTTGTTTGACTCGAGCATATCATTTGCGCCTTCAGTCGGGCATCGTTTGACTCACCGATACCATTTGTGCCTCGAGTCAGGCCTCGTTTGAATCAACCATATCATTTGTGCCTCGAGACAGGGCTCGTTTGTCTTAACCATATATTTGTGCCTCGAATCGGGCCTTGTTTGACTCAACCATATCATTTATGCCTCGAGTCGGGCTGCGTTTGACTCAACCATTTCATTTGTGCCTCGGGTCATGCCTCATTTGACTCAGCAATATTATTTGTGCCTCAGGTCGGGCCTCGTTTAACTCATCGATACCATTTGTGCCTCGAGTTGCGCCTCGTTTGATTCAACCATATCATTTGCGCCTCGAGTCGAGCCTCATTTGACTCACTGGTACGATTTATGCCTTGAGTTGGGCCTCGTTTGACATAACCATATCATTTTTGCCTCGAGTCATGCCTCGTTTGACTCAACCATATCATTTTACTCTCGAGTCAGGCCTCGTTTGACTAAACCATCTCATTTGTGCCTCAAGTCAGTCCTGGTTTGACTCAACCATATCATTTGCGCCTCGAGTCAGGCATCGTTTAACACACCGACACCATTTGTTCCTCGAATTGGGCATTGTTTGACTCAACTATATCATTTGTGCCTCGAGTCAGGCCTTGTGTGACTCAACCATATCATTTGCACCTCGAGATGGGCCTTGTTTGACTAAAAAATATCATTTGTGCCTCGAGTTGGGCCTCATTTGACTCACCGATACCATTTGTGCCTCGTGTTAGGCCTCGTTTGACTCAACTATATCATTTGTGCCTTGAGTCAAGCCTCGTTTGACTCAACCATATTATTTGTGCCTGGAGTCAGGCCTCATTTGACTGAACCATATAATTTCTGCCTCAAGTCATGCCTTGTTTGACTCAACCATATCATTTATGCCTCGAGTCGGGCGTTGTTTGACTCAACCATATCATTTGTGCCTCGAGTCAGGACTCGTTTGACTCAGCCATATCATTTGTGCCTCGAGTCAGTCCTAGTTTAACTCACCGATACCATTTGTGCCTCGAGTGAGGCCTCGTTTGACTAAACCATATCATTTGTGCCTCGAGTCGGGCCTCGTTTGACTCACTGATACTAGTTGTGCCTTGAGTTGGGCATCGTTTAACTAAACCATATCTTTTGTGCCGCGAGTCAGGGCTTGTTTGACTCAACCATATTATTTGCGCCCCGAGTCAGTCCTCGTTTGACTAAAGAATATCATTTGCGCCCCGAGTTGGGCCTCGTTTGACTCAACCATATCATTTGCATCTCGAGTCAAGTCTCGTTTGACTCATCGACACCATTTATGCCGCGAGTCAGGCCTAGTTTGACTCAACCATATCATTTGCGCCTCGAGTCGAGTCTCGTTTGACCCACAGATACCATTTGTGCCTCAAGTTAGGCCTTGTTTGACTTAACCATATCATTTGTGCCTCAAGATAGGGCTTGTTTGACTCAACCATATCATTTGCGCTATGAGTTGGGCCTTGTTTGAGTCAACCATTTCATTTGCACCTCGAGTCGGGCCTCGTTTGACCCACTGATACCATTTGTGCCCTGAGTTGGGCCTCGTTTGACTTAACCATATCATTTGTGCCTCGAGTCAGGACTCGTTTGACTCAGCCATATGATTTGCGCCTCGAGTCAAGCCTCATTTGACTAAACCATATCATTTGTGCCTCGACTCAGGCCTCGTTTGACTCAACCATATCATTTGCGCCTTCAGTCGGGCATCGTTTGACTCACCGATACCATTTGTGCCTCAAGTCGGGCCTCATTTGACTCAACCATCTCATTTGTGCCTCGAGACAGGGCTCATTTGTCTTAACCATATCATTTGTGCCTCGAATCGGGCCTTGTTTGACTCAACCATATCATTTATGCCTCGAGTCGGGCTGCGTTTGACTCAACCATTTCATTTGCGCCTCGAGTCGGGCCTCGTTTGACTCACCGATACCTTTTATTCCTCTAGTTTAGCCTCATTTGACTCAACCATATCATTTGTGCCTCGGGTCAGGCCTCGTTTGACTCAGCAATATTATTTACGCCTCAGGTCGGGCCTTGTTTAACTCGCCGATGCCATTTGTGCCTCGAGTTAGGCCTCGTTTGATTCAGCCATATCATTTGCGCCTCGAGTCGAGCCTCGTTTGACTCACTGGTACCATTTATGCCTTAAGTAGGGCCTCGTTTGACATAACCATATCATTTTTGCCTCGAGTCATACCTCGTTTGACTCAACCATATCATTTTACTCTCGAGTCAGGCCTCGTTTGACCAAACCATCTCATTTGCGCCTCAAGTCAGTCCTGGTTTGACTCAACCATATCATTTGTGCCTCGAGTCGGGCATCGTTTGACACACCGACACCATTTGTTCCTCAAATTGGGCATTGTTTGACTCAACCATATAATTTGTGCCTCGAGTCAGGCCTTGTGTGACTCAACCATATCATTTCCACCTCAAGATGGGCCTTGTTTGACTCAAAAATATCATTTGCGCCTCAAGTTGGGCCTCATTTGACTCACCGATACCATTTGTACCTCGAGTTAGGCCTCGTTTGACTCAACTATATCATTTATGCCTCGAGTCAGGCCTCGTTTGACTCAACCATATCATTTGCGCCTCGAGTCAGGCGTGGATTGACTCACCGATACCATTTGTGCCTCAAGTCGGGCCTCGTTTGACGTAACCATATCATTTATGCCTCGAGTCACGCCTCGTTTGACTCAACCATATCGGTTGTGTCACAAGTTAGGCATCGTTTGGCGAAACCATATCATTTGCGCCTCGAGTCGGGCCTCGTTTGACTCATCGATACCAGTTGTGCCTTGAGTTGGGCGTCGTTTAACTAAACCATATCTTTTGTGCCCTGAGTTAGGCCTTGTTTGACTCAACCATATCATTTGCGCCTCGAGTTAGGCCTCGTTTGACTCAACCATATCATTTGCACCTCGAGTCGGTCCTGGTTTGACTCAACCCTATCATTTGTGCCTCAAGTCGGCCCTCGTTTGATCCATAAATACCATTTGAGCCTCGAGTTAGGCCTCGTTTGACTCAACCATATCATTTGTGCCTCGAGATAGGGATCATTTGACTCAACCATATCATTAGTGCCTTGAGTCGGGCCTCGTTTGACTCAACCATATCATTTGCCCCTCGAGTCGGGCCTCGTTTGACTCAACCATATCATTTGTTCCTCAAATCATGCCTTGTTTTGCTCAACCATTTAGTTGTGCCTCGAGTCATGTCTCGTTTGACTCAACTATATCATTTGCGTCTCGAGTCAGGCCTCGTTTGACTCAACCAAATCTTTTGTGCCTCGGGTCAGGCCTCGTTTGGCTCAACCATATTATTTGCGCCTCGAGTCGGGCCTCATTTGCCTCAACCATATCATTTGTGCCTCAAGTCAGGCCTCGTTTGATGTAAAGATATCATTTATGCCTCGAGTAATGTCTCGTTTGACTCAACCATATAATTTGCTCCTCGAGTCGTCCCTTGTTTGACACAACGATATCATTTGCGCCTTGAGTCGGGCCTCGTTTAACTCAACCATATTATTTGCGCCTCGAGTCGGGACTCGTTTGACTCATCGATACCATTTGTTCCTCGAGTTGGGCCTCGTTTGACTCAACAATATCAATTGCGCCTCGAGTCGAGCCTCGTTGGACTCACCGATACCCTTTGTGCCTCGAGTTCGGCCTCGTTTGACGTAACCAGATCAATTGTGCCTCGAGTCGGGCCTCGTGTGACTCAACGATACAATTTGTGCCTCGAGTTAGCCCTTCTTTGACTCAACCATATCATTTACTCCTCGAGTCAGGCCTCGTTTGACTTAACCATATCATTTGCACCTCGAGTCAAGCCTGGTTTAACTCACTGATACCATTTGTGCCTCGAGTGAGGCCTCATTTGACTCAACCATATCATTTGTGTGTTGACTCAGGCCTCGTTTGACTCAACCATATCATTTGCGCCTTGAGTCGGGCCTCGTTTGACTCAACCATATCATTTCTACCTTGAGTCATGTGCCGTTTGACTCACCGATACCATTTGTGCCTCGAGTCGGGCCTCGTTTGACGCAACCATATCATTTATGCCTCGAGTCACGCCTCGTTTGACTCAACCATATTAGTTGCGTCACAAGTCAGGCATCGTTTGGCTAAACCATATCATTTACGCCTCGAGTTGGGCCTCGTTCGACTCACCGATACCAGTTATGCCTTGAGTTGGGCGTCGTTTAACTGAACCATATCTTTTGTGCCCCGAGTCAGGCCTTGTTTGACTTAACCACATCATTTGCACCCCGAGTCAGGCCTTGTTTGACTCAACCATATTATTTGTGCCTCGAGTCGGGCTTTGTTTGACTCATCCATATCATTTGTGCCTTCAGTTGGGTCTCGTTTGACTCACCGATACCTTTTGTGCCTCGACTTGGGCCTAGTTTGACTCAACCATATCATTTGTGCCTCGAGTCAGGCCTCATTTGACTCAACCATATCATTTGTGCCTCGAGTCAGGCCTCATTTGGCTCAACCATATCGTTTCTGCCTCGAGTTAGGCCTTGTTTGACTCATCGATACCACTTGTGCCTCTAGTCTGGCCTCGTTTGACGCAACCATATCATTTGTGCCTCGAGCTATGCCTCGTTTCACTCAACCATATCAGTTGTATCATAAGTCGGTCCTCATTTGACTAAACCATATCATTTCTGCCTCGAGTCGGGCCTTGTTTGATTCAACCATATCTTTTGCGCCTCAAGTCGGGCCTTGTTTGACTCAGCCAGATCATTTGCACCTCGAGTCGGGCCTCATTTGACTCAGCAATACCATTTGTGCCTCGAGTTAGGCCTTGTTTGACTCAACCATATCATTTGCGTCTCGAGGAGGGCATCGTTTGACTCAACCATATCATTTCTGCCTCGAGTCAGGCCTCGTTTGGCTCAACCATATAATTTGCGCCTCGAGTCGGTCCTCGTTTCACTCAACCATATCATTTCTGCCTCGAGTCATGTGCCATTTGACTCACCGATACCATTTGTGCCTCGAGTTGGGCCTCGTTTGACTCAACCATATCAATTGTGCCTCGAGTCAGGCCTTGTTTGACTCAACCATATCATTTGCCCCTCGAGTCGGGCCTCGTTTAACTCAACCATATCATTTTTGCCTCGAGTCAGGCCTCGTTTAGCTCAACCATATATTTGGCCCTTGAGTCAGGCCCTGTTTGACTCAACCATATCATTTGCACCCCGAGTCAGGCCTCGTTTGACTCAGCCATATTATTTGCGCCTCGGGTCAGACCTCATTTAACTCACCGATACCATTTGTGCCTCGAGTTAGTCCTCGTTTGACTCAACCATATCATTTGCGCCTCGAGTCGAGCCTCATTTGACTCACTGATACCATTTATGCCTTGACTTGGGTCTCGTTTGACATAACCATATCATTTGTGCCTTGAGTCATGCCTCGTTGGACTCAACCATATCATTTGCGTCTCGAGTCTGGCTTCGTCTGACTAAACCATATCATTTGCGCCTCAAATCGGGCTTGCTTTGACTCAACCATATCGTTTGCACCTAGAGTCAGGCATCGTTTGACTCACCGACACCATTTGTGCCTCAAATTGGGCATCGTTTGACTCAACCATATCATTTGTGCCCCGAATTAGGCCTTGTGTCACTCAACCATATGATTTCCACCCCAAGTCGGGCCTCATTTGACTCAACCATATCATTTGCACCTCGAGATGACCCTGGTTTGACTCAACCATATCATTTGCGCCCCGAGTCGGGCCTCATTTGACTCACCGATACCATTTGTGCCTCGAGTTGGGCCTTGTTTGACTCAACTATATCATTTGTGCCTCAAGTCAAGTCTCGTTTGACTCAACCATATCATTTGCCCCTCGAGTCAGGCCTCGTTTTGCTCAACCATATAATTTCTGCCTCGAGTCATGCCTTAGTTGACTCAACCATATCATTTATGCCTCAAGTCGGGCTTTGTTTGACTCAACCATAACATTTGAGCCTCGAGTCGGGCCTTGTTTGACTTGCCGATACCATTTGTGCCTCGAGTCAGGTCTCGTTTGACTCACCGATACCTTTTGTGCCTCAACTTGGGCCTCGTTTGACTCAACCATATCATTTGTGTCTCGAGTTAGGCCTTGTTTGACTCAACCATATCATTTGCGCCTCGAGGAGGGCATCGTTTGACTCAACCATATCATTTTTGCCTCGAGTCAGGCCTCGTTTGGCTCAACCATATCATTTGTGCCTCGAGTCGGCCTCGTTTGACTCAACCATATCGTTTCTGCCTCGAGTCAGGCCTTGTTTGACTCACCGATACCATTTGTGTCTTGAGTCGGGCCTCGTTTGATGTAACCATATCATTTGTCCCTCGAGTTATGCCTCGTTTGACTCAACCATATAAGTTGCGTCATAAGTCGGTCCTCGTTTGACTAAACCACATCATTTCCGTGTCGAGTCGAGCCTCGTTTGTTTCAACCATATCATTTGCGCCTTGAGTCGGGCCTTGTTTGACTCAGCCAGATCATTTGCACCTCGAGTCGGGCCTCATTTGACTCAGCGATATCATTTGTTCCTCGAGTTAGGCCTTGTTTGACTCAACCATATCATTTGCGCCTCGAGGAGGGCATCGTTTGACTCAACCATATCATTTCTGCCTCGAGTCAGGCCTTGTTTGGCTCAACCATATAATTTGCGCCTCAAGTCGGTCCTCGTTTGACTCAACCATACCATTTCTGCCTTGAGTCATGTGCCATTTGACTCACCGATACCATTTGTGCCTCGAGTTGGTCCTTGTTTGACTCAACCATATCATTTGCGCCTCGAGTCGAGCCTCGTTTGACTCACCGATACCATTTATGCCTTGAGTTGGGTCTCGTTTGACATAACCATATCATTTGTGCCTCGAGTCATGCCTCGTTGGACTCAACCATATCATTTGCGTCTCAGTCTGGCCTCGTTTGACTAAACCATATCATTTGCGTCTCAAATCGGGCTTGCTTTGACTCAACCATATCGTTTGCGCCTCGAGTCAGGCATCGTTTGACTCACCGACACCATTTGTGCCTCAAATTGGGCATCGTTTGACTCAACCATATCATTTGTGCCTCGAATCAGGCCTTGTGTCACTCAATCATATGATTTGCGCCTCGAGTTGGGTCTCATTTGACTCAACCATATCATTTGCATCTCGAGACGGCCCTTGTTTGACTCAACCATATCATTTGCACCTCGAGTCAGTCCTCGTTTGACTCAACCATATCATTTGCGCCCCGAGTCGGGCCTCATTTGACTCACCGATACCATTTGTGCCTCGAGTTAGGCCTCATTTGACTCAACTATATCATTTGTGCCTCGAGTCAAGTCTCGTTTGACTCAACCATATCATTTGCCCCTCGAGTCAGGCCTCGTTTGACTCAACCATATAATTTCTGCCTCGAGTCATGCCTTAGTTGACTCAACCATATCATTTATGCCTCGAGTCGGGCTTTGTTTGACTCAACCATATCATTTGAGCCTCGAGTCGGGCCTTGTTTGACTCACCGATACCATTTGTGCCTCAAGTTGGGCTTCGTTTGACTCAACCATATCATTTGCGCCACGAGTCAAGCCTCGTTTGACTCACCGATAGCATTTGTGCCTCGAGTCGTGCCTCGTTTGACTCAGCGATACCTTTTGTGCCTCAACTTGGGCCTCGTTTGACTCAACCATATCATTTGTGCCTCGAGTCAGGCCTCATTTGACTCAACCAGATCATTTGCGCCTCGAGTCGGGCCTCGTTTGACTCAACCATATTGTTTCTACCTTGAGTCAGGCCTTGTTTGACTCACCGATACCATTTGTGTCTCGAGTCGGGCCTCGTTTGATGCAACCATATCATTTGTCCCTCAAGTTATGCCTCGTTTGACTCAACCATATAAGTTGCGTCATAAGTCAGTCCTCGTTTGACTAAACCATATCATTTCTGCCTTGAGTCGGGCCTCGTTTGATTCAACCATATCATTTGTGCCTCAAGTCGGGCCTTGTTTGACTCAGCCAGATCATTTGCTCCTCGAGTCGTGCCTTGTTTGACTCAGTGTTACCATTTGTGCCTCGAGTTAGGCCTTGTTTGACTCAACCATATCATTTGCGCCTTGAGGAGGGCATCGTTTGACTCAACCATATCATTTTTGCCTCGAGTCAGGCCTCGTTTGGCTCAACCATATCATTTGCGCCTCGAGTTGGTCCTCGTTTGACTCAACCATATCATTTCTGCCTCAAGTCATGCGCCATTTAACTCACCGATACCATTTGTGCCTCGAGTTAGGCCTCGTTTAACTCAACCATATCATTTGTGCCTCGAGGCAGGCCTCGTTTGACTTAACCATATCATTTGCCCCTTGAGTTAGGCCTCGTTTAACTCAACCATATCATTTCTACCTCGAGTCAGGCCTCGTTTAGCTCAACCATATATTTGGCCCTTGAGTCAGGCCCCGTTTGACTCAACTAATCATTTGCGCCTCGAGTCGGTCCTCATTTGACTCAACCATATCATTTGCGCCTTGAGTCGGGCCTCGTTTGATTCAACCATATAATTTTTGCCTCGAGTCATGCCTTGTTTGACTCAACCATATCATTTGTGCCTCGAGTCGGGCCTCGTTTGACTCACCGATACCATTTCTTCCTCGAGTTGGGCCTCGTTTAACTCATCCATATCATTTGTGCCTCGATTCAGGCCTCGTTTGACTCAACCATATCATTTGCCTCTCGAGTCGGGCCTCGTTTAAGTCAACCACATCATTTCTGCCACGAGTCAGGCCTCGTTTAGCTCAACCATATATTTGGGCGTTGAGTCAGGCCCCATTTGACTCAACCATATCATTTGCGCCTCGAGTCAGGCCTCGTTTGACTCAGCCATATCATTTGTGCCTCGAATCAGGCCTCGTTTGCCTCAACCATATTTTTTGCGCCTCGAGTTGGGCCTCGTTTAACTCAACCATATTATTTGTGCCTCGAGTCAGGCCTTGTTTGATGCAACCATATCATTTGTGCCTCGAGTCATGCCTTGTTTGACTTAACCATATCATTTGCGTGTCAAGTCGGCCCTCGTTTGACTTAACCATATCATTTGTGTGTCGAGTCGGCCCTCGTTTGACTCAACGATATCATTTGCGCCTCGAGTCGGGCCTCGTTTGACTCAACCATATCTTTTGTGCCTCAAGTCGGGCCTTGTTTGACTCACCGATACCATTTATGCCTCGAGTTAGGCCTCGTTTGACTCAACCATATCATTTGCGCCTTTGGTCAGGCCTCGTTTGACTCACCGATACCATTTGTGCCTAGAGTCGAGCCTCGTTTGATATAACCATATCCTTTGTGCCTCGAGTCATCTCTCGTTTGACTTAACCATATCATTTGCATCTCAGGTTGGGCCTCGGTTGACTAAACCATATCATTTGCACCTCGAGTTGGGCTTAGTTTGACTCAACCATATCATTTGCGCCTCGAGTCGGGCCTCGGTTGACTCATTGACACCATTTGTGCCTCGAATTGGCCCTCGTTTGACTCAACCAAATCATTTATGCCTCGAGTTAGGCCTCGTTTGGCTCAACCAAATCATTTGTGCCCCGAGTCAGTCCTCATTTGGCTCAACCATATTATTTGTGCCTTGAGTCAAGCCTCGATTGACTCAACCATATCATTTTTGCCTCGTGTCAGTCCTCATTTGACACAACCATATTAGTTGTGCCTCGAGTCAGCCCTCGTTTGACTCAACGATATCATTTGCGCCTCGAGTTGGGCCTTGTTTGACTCAACCATATCTTTTGTGCCTCAAGTCAGGCCTCGTTTGACTCACCGATACCATTTATGGCTCGAGTTGGGCCTCGTTTGACTCAACCATATCATTTGCGCCTCGAGTTGGGCCTCGTTTGACTCACCGATACCATTTGTGCCTAGAGTCGAGCCTCGTTTGATATAACCATATCCTTTGTGCCTCGAGTTATCTCTCGTTTGACTCAACTATATCATTTGCATCTCGGGTCGGGCCTCGGTTGACTAAACCATATCATTTGTACCTCGAGTCGGGCCTGGTTTGACTCAACCATATCATTTGCGCCTCGAGTCGGGCCTCGGTTGACTCATTGACACCATTTGTGCCTCGAATTGGCCCTCGTTTGACTTAATCAAATCATTTGTGCCTCGAGTTAGGCCTCGTTTGACTCAACCAAATCATTTGTGCCCCGAGTCAGGCCTCATTTGGCTCAACCATATTATTTGTTCCTCGAGTCAAGCCTCGATTGACTCAACCATATCATTTTTACCTCGTGTCAGTCCTCATTTGACACAACCATATCAGTTGTGCCTCGAGTTGGGCCTCGTTTGACTCAACGATATCATTTGCGCCTCAAGTGGAGCCTCATTTGACTCAACCATAGTATTTGTGCCTTGAGTCGGGCCTCGTTTAACTCACCGATACCATTTGTGTCTCGAGTTGGGCCTCGTTTAACTCAACCATATCATTTGAGCCTCGAGTTAAGCCTCGTTTGACTGACTGATACCATTTATGACTTGAGTTGGGCCTCGTTTGATGTAACCATATCATTTGTGCCTTGAGTGATGCCTCGATTGACTCAACCATATCATTTGCGTCTCGAATCAGGCCTCGTTTGACTAACCCATATCATTTGAGCCTCGAGTCGAGTCTCGTTTGACTCACCGATACCATGTATGCCTTGAGTTGGGCCTCATTTGAAGTAACCATATTATTTGTGCCTCGAGTCATGCCTTATTTGACTCAACCATATCATTTGCGCCTCAACTCGGGCATCGTTTGACTCACTGACTCCATTTGTGCCTCAAATTGGGCATCGTTTGACTCAACCATATCATTTGTGCCTCGAGTCAGGCCTTCTGTGACTCAACCATATCATTGTGCCTTGAGTCAGGCCTCGTTTAACTCACCGATACCATCTGTGCCTCGAGTTGGGACTCTTTTGACTCAACAATATCATTTGCGCCTCGAGTTAGGCCTCGTTTGTCTCAACCATATCATTTGCGCCTCAAGTCGGGCCTTGTTTGACTCACCGATACTAGTTGTGCCTCGAGTTGGGTGTTGTTTAACTAAACCATATCATTTGTGCCTCAAGTCAGGCCTTGTTTAACTCAACCATATCATTTACTCTTTGAGTCAGGCCTCGTTTGACTTAACCATATCATTTCTGCCTGGAGTCATGCCTCGTTTGACTCAACCATATCATTTGCGCCTCTAGTCGGGCGTCGTTTAACTCAACCATATCATTTGCTCCCTGAGTTGGGCCTCTTTAACTCAATCATATCATTTGCGTCTCGAGTCGGGCCTCGTTTGACTCAACCAGATCATTTGTGCCTCAAGTTGGGCCTTGTTTGACTCAACCACATCATTTGCACCTCCAGTCGGGCCTCGTTTGACTCAGCGATACCATTTGTGCCTTGAGTTAGGCCTTGTTTGACTCAGCTGTATCATTTGCGCCTTGAGGACAGCCTCGTTTGACTTAACCATATCTTTTCTGCCTTGAGTCAGGCCTCATTTGGCTCAACCATATCATTTGTGCCACGAGTCGGTCCTCGTTTGACTCAACCATATCATTTGTGCCTTGAGTCAGGCCTCGTTTGACTTAACCATATTATTTTTGCTTGGAGTTATGCCTCATTTGACTCAACCATATCATTTGCGCCTCGAGTCAGGCCTCGTTTGACACAACCATCTCATTTGCGCCCCGAGTTGGGCCTTGTTTGACTCAACCATATCATTTGCACCTCGAGTCGGGCCTCGTTTGACTCACTGATACCATTTGTACCGCGAGTCGGGCCTTATTTGACCCAACCATATCATTTGTGCCTTGAGTCAGGCCTTGTTTGACCCATCGATACCATTTGTGCCGCGAGTCAGGCCTCCTTTGACTCAACCATATGATTTGTGCCTCAAGACAGGGCTTGTTTGACTCAACCATATTAATGGCAACTCGAGTCGGGCCTGGTTTGACTCAACCATATCATTTGCATCTCGAGTCAGGCCTCGTTTAACTCAACCAAATCATTTGTGCCCCCTGTCAGGCCTCGTTTGGCTCAACCATATTATTTGCGCCTTGAGTCAAGCCTCGTTTGACTCTACGATATCATTTGTGCCTCGAGTCTAGCCTCATTTGACTCAACCATATTATTTGCACTTCGAGTCAGGCCTCGTTTGACGTAACCATATCATTTGTGCCTCGAGTTGAGCCTCAATTGACTCAACCATATCACTTGTGCCTCAAGTCAGCCCTCGTTTGACTCAACGATATCATTTGTGCCTTGAGTTGAGCCTCGTTTGACTCAACCATATTATTTGCTCCTCGAGTCGGGCCTCGTTTAACTCACCGATACCATTTGTGCCTCGAGTTAGGCCTCGTTTGACTCATCCATATCATTTGCGCCTTGAGTCGAGCCTCGTTTGACTCACCGATACCATTTATGCCTTGAGTTGTGCATTGTTTGTCGTAACCATATCATTTGTGCCTCGAGTCATGCCTCGTTTGACTCAACCATATCATCTGCGTTTCGAGTCAGGTCTCGTTTGACTAAACCATATCATTTGCGCCTCGAGTCAGGTCTCGTTTGACTCAACCATATCATTTGCGCTTCGAGTTGGGGCTCGTTTGACTCAACCATATTATTTGTGCCTCGAGTCGGGCCTTATTTGACTCACCGATACCATTTGTGCCAAGAGTCGAGCCTCGTTTGATGTAACCATATCCTTTGTGTCTCGAGTCATCCCTCGTTTGACTCAACCATATCATTTGCATCTCGGGTCAGGCCTCGATTGACTAAACCATATCATTTGCACCTCGAGTCGAGCCTCATTTGACTCAACCATATCATTTGTGCCTCGAGTCAGGCCTCAGTTGACTCATTGACACCATTTGTGCCTCGAATTGGCCCTCGTTTGACTCAACCAAATCATTTGTGCCTCGAGTCAGGCCTCGTTTGACTCAACCAAATCATTTGTGCCCCGAGTCAGGCCTCGTTTGGCTCAACCATATTATTTGTGCCTCAAGTCAAGCCTCAATTGACTTAACCATATCATTTTTGCCTCGTGTCAGTCCTCGTTTGACATAACCATATCAGTTGTGCCTTGAGTTGGGCCTCGTTTGACTCATCCATATCATTTACGCCTTGTGTCGAGCCTCGTTTGACTCACCGATACCATTTATGCCTTGAGTTGGGCATCGTTTGTCATAACCATATCATTTGTGCCTCGAGTCATGCCTCGTTTGACTCAACCATATGATCTGCATTTCGAGTCAGGTCTCGTTTGACTAAACCATATCATTTGCGCCTCAAGTCGGTCTTGGTTTGAATCAACCATATCATTTGTGCCTCAAGTCAGGCATCGTTTGACTCACCGACACCATTTGTGCCTCGAATTGGGCATCATTTGACTCAACCATATCATTTATGCCTCGAGTCAGGCCTTGTGTGATTCAACCATATCATTTGCGCCTCGAGTCGGGCCTTGTTTGACTTAACCATATCATTTGCGCCTCGAGTCGTCCCTCATTTGACTCACCGATACCATTTGTCCATCGAGTTAGGCCTTGTTTGACTCAACCATATTGTTTGTGCCTCGAGTGAACCCTCGTTGGACTCAACCATATCATTTGTGCCACAAGTTGAGCCTCGTTTGACTCAACCATATAATTTTTGCCTCAAGTCTTGCCTCGTTTCACTCAGCCATATCATTTATGCCTCAAGTCAGGCTTGTTTGACTCAACCATATCATTTGTGCCTTGAGTCAGGTCTCGTTTGACTCACCGATACCATTTGTTCCTCGAGCTAGGCCTCGTTTGACTCAACCATTTCATTTGTACCTCGAGACAGGGCTCGTTTGACTAAACCATATCATTTGCGCCTCGAGTCGGGCCTCGTTTGACTCAACCATAACATTTGTGCCTCGAGTTGGGCTTGGTTTGATTCAACCATATCATTTGCGCCTCGTGTCGGGTCTCGTTTGACTCACCGATACCATTTGTGCCTCGAGTTGGGCCTCGTTTGACTCAATCATTTCATTTGTGCCTCGAGACAGGGCTCATTTGACTCAACCATATCATTTGCACCTCGAGGCGGGCATCGTTTGACTCAACCATATAATTTTTGCCTCGAGTCATGCCTCGTTTGACTAAACCATATCATTTATGCCTCGAGTCGGGCTGCGTGTTCGACTCAACTATAACATTTGTGCCTTGAGTCAAGCCTTATTTGACTCACTGATACCATTTGTGCCTCGAGTTGGGCCTCATTTCACTCAACCATATCATTTGTGCCTCGAGTTGTTTGACTCACCGATACCATTTGTGCCTCGAGTGGGGCCTCGTTTGACTCAACCATATCATTTGTGCCTCGAGTCGGGCCTTGTTTGACTCACCGATACCATTTACGCCTCGAGTTAGGCCTCGCTTGACTCAACCAGTTCATTCATGCCTCGAGACAGGACTCGTTTGACTTAACCATATCATTTGCACCTCGAGTCGGCCTCGTTTGACTCAACCATATAATTTCTGCCTCGAGTCATACCTCATTTGACTCAACCATATCATTTATTCGTTGGGTCAGGCTACGTTTGACTTAACCATATCATTTGCGCCTCGAGTCAAGCCTCGCTTGACTCACCGATACCATTTGTGCCTCGAGTTGGGTCTTGCTTGACTCAACCATATCTTTTGTGCCTCGAGTCAAGCCTTGTTTGACTCAACCATATCATTTGCGCCTTGACTCAACCATATCATTTACGCCTCGAGTCGGGCCTCGTTTGACTCAACCATATCATTTGTGCCTCGAGTCGGGCCTCGTTTGACTCATTGATACCATTTATGCCTCGAGTTCGGCCTCATTTGACTCAACCATGTCATTTGTGCCTCGAGTCAGGCCTTGTTTGGTGCAATCCTATCATTTGTTCCTCGAGTCGTGCCTCGTTTGACTCAACCATATCATTTGCGTCTCGAGTCGGGCCTAGTTTGACTACACCATATCATTTGTGCCTCGAGTCAGTCATGGTTTGACTCAACCATATTAATTGCGCGTCGAGTCGGGCCTTGTTTGACTCACCGATACCAGTTGTGCCTCGAGTTGGGCCTCGTTTGACAAAACCGTATCATTTGTGCCTTGAGTCAGGCCTTGTTTGACTCAACCATATCATTTGTGCCTCGAGTCGGGCCTCGTTTGACTCAAGCATATCATTTGCGCCCTGGGTTAGGCCTCGTTTGACTCAACCATATCATTTGCGACTCGAGTTAGGACTCGTTTGATTCACCGATACCATTTGTGCCTTGAGTTGGGCCTCGTTTGACTCAACCATATCATTTGTGCCTCAAGTCAGGTCTCGTTTGACTCAGCTATATCATTTGCGCTTCGAGTTGGGGCCCGTTTGACTCAACCATATTATTTGTGCCTCGAGTCGGGCCTCGTTTGACTCACCGATACCATTTGTGCCTAGAGTCGAGCCTCATTTGATGTAACCATATCCTTTGTGCCTCGAGTCATCCCTCATTTGACTCAACCATATCATTTGCATCTCGGGTTGGGCCTCAGTTGACAAAACCATATAATTTGCACCTCGAGTCGAGCCTTATTTGACTCAACCATATCATTTGTGCCTCGAGTTGGGCCTCAGTTGACTCATTGACACCATTTGTGCCTCGCATTGGCCCTCGTTTGACTCAACCAAATCATTTATGCCTCGAGTCAGGCCTCGTTTGACTCAACCAAATCATTTGTGCCCCGAGTCAGGCCTCGTTTGGCTCAACCATATTATTTGCGCCTCGAGTCAAGCCTCGATTGACTCAACCATATCATTTTTGCCTCGTGTCAGTCCTCGTTTGACACAACCATATCAGTTGTGCCTCGAGTTGGGCCTCGTTTGACTCAACCATATCAGCTGCGCCTCTAGTCGGCCCTCGTTTGACTCAACGATATCATTTGCGCCTCAAGTGGAGCCTCATTTGACTCAACCATATTATTTGCGCCTTGTGTCGGGCCTCGTTTAACTCACCGATACCATTTGTGCCTCGAGTTGGGCCTCGTTTAACTCAACCATATCATTTGAGCCTCGAGTCGAGCCTCGTTTGACTCACCGATACCATGTATTCATTGAGTTGGGCCTCATTTGAAGTAACCATATCATTTGTCCCTCGAGTCATGCCTTGTTTGACTCAAGCATATCATTTGGGCCTCGACTCGGGCATCGTTTGACTCACTGACTCCATTTGTGCCTCGAATTAGGCATTGTTTGACTCAACCATATCATTTGTGCCTCGAGTCAGGCCTTCTGTGACTCAACCATATCATTTGCGCCTCGAGTAAGGCCTTGTTTGACTTAACCATATAATTTGTGCCTCGAGACGGGCCTTGTTTGACTCAACCATATCATTTGCGCCTTGAGTCGGGCCTCGTTTGTCTCAACCATATCATTTGCACCTCGAGTCAGGCCTTCTTTGCCACAACCATAACAATTATGCATCGAGTGATGCCTCGTTTGACTCAACCATATCATTTGCATTTGGAGTCGAGCCTCGTTTGACTAAACCCTATCATTTGCGCCTCGAGTCGTGCTTGGTTTGACTCAACCACATCATTTGCGCCTCGAGTTGGGCCTCATTTGACTCACCGATACCATTTGTGCCTCGCGTTGGGCCTCATTTAACTCAACCATATAATTTGTGCCTCGAGTCAGTCCTTCTTTCACTAAACCATATCATTTGTGCCTCGAGTGAGGCCTTATTTCACTCAACCATATCATTTGTGCCTCGAGTGAGGCCTTGTTTGACTCAACCATATCATTTGCGCCTTGAGTCGGGCCTCGTTTGACTCAACCATATCATTTGCGCCTTGAGTCGGGCATGGTTTGATTCAACCATATCATTTCTGCCCCGAGTCGGGCCTCGTTTGACTCACCGATACCAATTGTGCCTCGAGTTGGGCCTCGTTTGACTCAACCATATCATTTGTACCTCGAGTCAGGACTCGTTTGACTCAACCATATCATTTGCGTCTTGAGTCGGGCCCCGTTTGACTCACTAATACAATTTGTGCCTCGAGTTGGGCCTCTTTTGACTCAACCATATCATTTGTGCCTCGAGTCAGGCCTTGTTTGACTTAACCATATCATTTGTGATTCGAGTGAGGCATTGTTTGACTCAACCATATCATTTGCGCCTCGAGTCGGGCATCGTTTGACTCAACCATATCATTTGTGCCTCAAGTCGGTCTTGGTTTGGTTCAACCATAACATTTGCACCTCGAGTCAGGCCCCGTTCAACTCACCGATACGATTTGCGCCTTGAGTTGGGCCTCGTTTGACTCAACCATATCATTTGTGCCTTGAGTCAGGACTCGTTTGACTCAGCCATATCATTTGCACCTCGAGTCAGGCCACGTTTGACTCACTAATACCATTTGTGCCTCGAGTCGCACCTCATTTGATGCGACCATATCATTTGTGCCTCGAGTCATGCCCCATTTGACTGAACCATATCATCTGCATCTCTAGTCGGGCCTCGTTTGACTAAACCATATCATTTGTGCCTCGAGGTGGGCCTGTTTTGACTAAACCATATCATTTGCGCCTCGAGGTGGGCCTATTTTGACTAAACCATATCATTTGCGCCTCGAATTGGGCCTCGTTTCACTCACAAACACCATTTGTGCCTCGAATTGGGCCTTGTTTGACTCAACCATATCATTTGCGCCTCGAGTCGGGCCTGGTTTGACTCAACCATATCATTTGCGCCTCGAGCCAGGCCTGGTTTGACTCAACCATATCATTTGCGCTCGAGTCGGGCCTCGTTTGATTCAACCATACCATTTGTGCCTCGAGTCGGGCCTGGTTTGACTTAACCATATCATTTACGCCTCGAGTCAGGCCTCGTTTTACTCACCGATACCATTTGTGCCTTGAGTTCGGCCTCGTTTGACTCAATCATATCATTTGTGCCTCGAGTCAGGACTTGTTTGACTCAGCCATATCATTTGTGCCTCGAGTCAGGCCACATTTGACTCACCGAAACCATTTGTGCCTCGAGTCGAGCCTCATTTGACGCGACCATATCATTTGTGCCTCTAGTCATGCCCCATTTGACTGAACCATATCGTCTACATCTCTAGTCGGGCCTCGTTTGACTAAACCATATCAATTGTGCCTCGAGTTTGGCCTTGTTTGACTCAACCATATCATTTGCACCTCGAGTCAGGCCTCATTTGATGCAACCATATCATTTGCGCCTCGAGTCATGCCTCGTTTGACTCAACCATATCATTTGCGCCTCGAGTCAGGCCTCATTTGACTCAATGATATCATTTGTGCCTCGAGTGGGGCCTTATTTGACTCAACCATATCATTTGCACCTTGAGTCGCACCTTGTTTGACTCACCGATACCATTTGTGCCATGAGTCGGCCCTCGTTTGATGTAACCATATCAATTGTGCCTCGATTCATCCCTCGTTTGACTCAACCATATCATTTGCGTCTCGAGCCAGGCCTTGTTTGACTAAACCATATCATTTGTGCCTCGAGGCAGGCCTGGTTTGACTAAACCATATCATTTGCTCCTCAAATTGGGCCTCGTTTAACTCACAGACACCATTTGTGCCTCGAATTGGGCCTGGTTTGACTCAACCATATCATTTGCGCCTCGAGTCGGGCCTCGTTTGATTCAACCATACCATTTGTACCTCGAGTCAGGCCTGGTTTGACTTAACCATATCATTTGTGTCTCAAGCCAGGCCTTGTTTGACTAAACCATATCATTTGTGCCTCGAGGCAGGCCTGGTTTGACTAAACCATATCATTTGCGCCTCGAATTAGGCCTCATTTAACTCACAGACACCATTTGTGCCTCGAAATGGGCCTCGTTTGACTCAACCATATCATTTGCGCCTCGAGTCAGGCCTGATTTGACTCAACCATATCATTTGCGCCTCGAGTTAGGGCTGGTTTGACTCAACCATATCATTTGCGCCTCGAGTTGGGCCTCGTTTGATTCAACCATACCATTTGTGCCTTGAGTCGGGCCTGCTTTGACTTAACCATATCATTTACGCCTCGAGTCGGGCCTCGTTTGACTCACCAATACCATTTGTGCCTCACGTTGGGCATCGTTTGACTTAACCACATCATTTCCACCTTGAGTCAGGCCTCGTTTGACTCATCGATACCATTTGTGCCTTGAGTTGGGCCTCTTTGGACTCAACCATATCATTTGTGCCTCGAGTCATGCCTTGTTTGACTCAACCATATCATTTGCGCCTCGAGTCGGGCCTCGTTTGACTCACTAATACCATTTGTGCCTTGAGTCAGGCCTTCTTTGATGCAACCATAATAATTGTCCTCGAGTCATGCCTCGTTTGACTCAACCATATCATTTTTGCCACTAGTCAGGCCTTGTTTCACTCGACCATATCATTTGTGTCGCAAGTGAGGCCTTATTTCACTCAACCATATCATTTGTGACTCGAGTGAGGACTTGTTTGACTCAACCATATCATTTGCGCCTCGAGTCGGGCCTCGTTTGACTCAATCATATCATTTGCGCCTTGAGTCGGTCCTGGTTTGATTCAACCATACCATTTGCGCCTCGATTTAGGCCTTGTTTGACTCCCCGATACCGTTTGTGCCCCGAGTTGGGCCTCATTTGACTCAACCATATCATATGTTCCTCGAGTCAGGACCTATTTGACTCAGCCATATCATTTGCGCCTCGAGTCGGGCCACGTTTGACTCACCGATACCATTTGTGCCTCGAGTCGGTCCTCATTTGACGTGACTATATCATTTGTGCCTCGAGCCATGCCTCGTTTGACTGAACCATATCATCTGCATCTCGAGTCAGCCTCGTTTGACTAAACCATATCATTTGTGCCTCGAGCCGGGCCTTGTTTGACTCAACCATATCATTTGTACCTTGAGTCATTCCTCGTTTGACTCAACCATATCATTTACGCCTTGAGTCGGCCCTCATTTGACTCAACGATATCATTTGTGCCTCGAGTGGGGCCTCATTTGACTCAACCATATCATTTGCGCCTCGAGTCGGGCCTCGTTTGACCACCGATACCATTTGTGCCACGACTTGGCCCTCGTTTGACGTAACCATATCAATTGTTCCTCGATTCATTCCTCGTTTGACTTAACCATATCATTTGTGTCTCGAGCCAGGCCTTATTTGACTAAACCATATCTTTTGCGCCTCGAGGCAGGCCTGGTTTTACTAAACCATATCATTTGCACCTTGAATTGGGCCTCGTTTAACTCACAGACACCATTTGTGCCTCGAATTGGGCCTTGTTTGACTCAACCATATCATTTGTGCCTCGAGTCAGGCCTTGTTTGACTCAACCATATCGTTTGCACCTCGAGTCGGGCCTCTTTTGAGTCACTGATTCCATTTCTGCCTCGAGTTAGTCTTGCTTTGACTCAACCATTTCATTTGTGCCTTGAGACAGGGCTCCTTTGACTTAACCATATCATTTGCGCCTCGAGTCGGGCCTCGTTTGACTCAACCATATCATTTATGCCTCGAGTCGGGCCGCGTTTGACTCAATTATATCATATGCGCCTCGAGTCAGGCCTCATTTGACTCACCGATACCATTTGTGCCTCGAGTTAGGCCTCATTTGACTCAACCATATCATTTATGCCTTGAGTCGGTCCTTGTTTGACTCAACCATATCATTTGCGCCTTGAGTTGGGCCTCGTTTGACTCACCGATACCATTTATGCCTCGAGTTAGGCCTCGTTTAACTCAACCATATCATTTGTGCCTCGAGTCAGGCCTTGTTTGGCGCAATCATATCATTTGTGTCTCGATTCATGCCTCCTTTGACTCAACCATATCATTTGCATCTCGAGTTGGGCCTCGTTTGACTCAACCATATCATTTGCGCCTTAAGTTGGGCCTCGTTTGACTCAACCATATCATTTGCGCCTCGAGTCGGGCCTGGTTTGACTCAACCATATCATTTGCGCGTCGAGTCGGGCCTCGTTTGACTCACTGATACCAGTTGAGCCTCGAGTTGGGCCTCGTTTAACTAAACCGTATCATTTGTGCCTCGAGTCAGGCCTTGTTTGACTCAACCATATCATTTACGCCTTGAGTCGGGCCTCGTTTGACTTAAGCATATCATTTGCGCCCTGGGTTAGGCCTCGTTTCACTCAACTATATTATTTGTTCCTCTAGTCGGGCCTTGTTTGACTCACTGATACCATTTGTGCCTTGACTTGGGCCTTGTTTGACTCAACCATATCATTTGTGCCTTGAGTCAGGACTCGTTTGACTCAGCCATATCATTTGCGCCCCGAGTCGGGCCTCGTTTGACTCACCGATACCATTTGTGCCTCGAGTTAAACCTCTTTTAACTCAACCATATCATTTGTGCCTCGGGCCAGGCCTTGTGTGACTCAACCATATCATTTGCACCTCGAGACGGGCTCGTTAGACTCAACCATATCATTTGCGTCTTGAGTCGGGCCTCGTTTGAGTCACTGATACCATTTGTACCTCGAGCCGGGCCTTCTTTGACGCAACAATAACAATTGTGCCTCGAGTCATGCCTCGTTTGACTCAACCATATCATTTGCATCTGGAGTCGGGCCTCGTTTGACCTAACCATATGATTTGTGCCTCGAGTCAGGCCTGGTTTGACTTAACCATATCATTTACGCATCGAGTCGGGCCTCGTTTGGCTCACTGATACCATTTGTGCCTCGTGTTGGGCATCGTTTGACTCCACCATATCATTTCTGCCTCGAGTCAGCCCTTGTTTGACTCAATCATATCATTTGTGCCTCGAGTGAGACCTAGTTTGACTCAACTATATCATTTGCGCCTCGAGTCGGGCCTCGTTTGACTCAACCATATCATTTGCGCCTTGAGTCGGGCCTTGTTTGATTCAACCATATCATTTGCGCCTCGAGTCGGGCCTCATTTAACTCACCGATACCATTCGTGCCTCAAGTTGAGCCTCGTTTGACTCAACCATATCATTTGTGCCTCAAATCAGGAGTCATTTGACTCAGTCATATCATTTGCGCCTCGAGTCGGGCCCCATTTGACTCACTGATACAATTTATGCCTCGAGTTGGGCTTCTTTTGACTCAACCATATCATTTGTGCCTCAAGTCAAGCCTTGTTTGACTCAACCATATCATTTGCTTTTCGTGTCAGACCTCGTTTGACTCAACCATATCATTTGCGCATTGAGCTGGGCCTCATTTGACTCACTGATACCATTTGTGCCTCGAGACGGGCCTTCTTTGACGCAACCATAACAATTGTGCCTCAAGTCATGCCTTGTTTGACTTAACCATATCATTTGCATTTGGAGTTGGGCCTCGTTTGACTACAGCATATCATTTGCGCCTCGGGTCGAGCCTGCTTTGACCCAACCATATCATTTGCGCCTCGAGTCGGGCCTCGTTTGACTCACCGATACCATTTGTGCCTCGCGTTGGGCCTTGTTTGACTTAACCATATCATTTGTGGCTCGACCCAGGACTCGTTTGGCTCAGGCATATCATTTGCACCTTGAGTCGGGCCTTATTTGACTCACCGATCCATTTGTGCCTCGAGTCGGGCCTCATTTAACGCAACCATATCATTTGTGCCTCGAGTCATGCCTCGTTTGACTCAACCATATCATCTACATCTCGAGTTCGGCCTCGTTTGACCAAACCATATCATTTGCGCCTCGAGTCGGGCCTCGTTCGACTCAAGCATATCATTTGCGCCTTGAGTTGGGCCTCATTTGAGTCACTGATACCATTTGTGCCTCGAGTCAGGCCTTCTTTGACGCAACAAGAATAATTGTGCGTTGAGTCATGCCCTGTTTGACTCAACCATATGATCTACATCTCGAGTCGGGCCTTGTTTAGGTCAACCATATCATTTACGCTTCGAGTCGGGCCTTGTTTGACTCAACCATATCATTTGCACTTCGAGTCAGTCCTCGTTTGACAGAACCATATTATTTGCGCCTCGAGTCATGCCTCGTTTGAATCAACCATATCATTTGCGCCTTGAGTGGGGTCTCATTTGACTAACCATATCATTTGCGCCTCGAGTCGGGCCTTGTTTGACTCACCGATACTAGTTTTGCCACGAGTCAGCCCTCGTTTGACGTAACCATATCAATTGTTCCTCGAGTCATCCCTCGTTTGACTCAACCATATCATTCGCGTCTCGAGCAAGGCCTCGTTTGACTAAACCATATTATTTGCGCCTCGAGGCGGGCCTAGTTTGACTAAACCATATCATTTGGCCTCGAATTGGGACTCGTTTGACTCACAGGCACCATTTGTGCCTCGAATTGGGCCTCATTTGGCTAAACCATATCATTTGTGCCTCGAGTCAGGCCTTGTTTGAGTCAACCATATCATTTATGCCTTGAGTCGGGCCTGGTTTGACTCAACCATATCATTTGCGCCTGGAGTCGGGCCTCATTTGACTTGCTGATTCCATTTGTGCCTCGAGTAAGGCCTCGTTTGACTCAACCATTTCATTTGTGGCTCGAGTCGGGCCTCGTTTGACTCACCGATACCATTTTGTGCCTCGAGTTGGGCTTCTTTTGACTCAACCATATCATTTGTGCCCCGAGTCAGGCCTTGTTTGACTCAACCATATCATTTGCGCCTCGAGACGGGCCTCGTTTAACTCAACCATATCATTTGCGCCTTGAGTCGGGCCTCCTTTGAGTCACTGATACCATTTGTACCTCGAGTCGGGCCTTATTTGACGCAACAATAACAATTGTGCCTCGAGTCATGCCTCGTTTAACTCAACCATATCATTTGCATTTGGAGTCGGGCCTCGTTTGACTAAACCATATTATTTGCGCCTCGAGTTGGGCCTAATTTGACTCAACCATATCATTTACGCCTCAAGTCGGGCCTTGTTTGACTCACCGATACCATTTGTGCCTCGCGTTGATCCTTGTTTGACTCAACCATATCATTTCTGCCTCGAGTCAGAGCTTGTTTGACCCATCCATATCATTTGTGCCTCGAGTGAGGCCTTGTTTGATTCAACCATATCATTTGTGTCTCGAGTGAGGCCTTATTTGACTCAACCATATCATTTGCGCCACAAGTCAGGCCTTGATTGAGTCAACCATTTCATTTGCTACTCGAGTCAGGCCTCGTTTGACTCACCGGTAAGATTTGTGCCTCGAGTTAAGCCTCGTTTGACTCAACCATATCATTTGTGCCTCAAGCTAGGACTCCTTTGACTCAGCCATATCATTTGCGCCTCGAGTCAGGCTCTGTTTGACTCACCAATACAATTTGTGCCTCGAGTTGGTCCTCTGTTGACTCAACCATATCATTTGTACCTTGAGTCATGCCTTGTTTGACTCAACCATATCATTTGTGCCTTGAGACGGGCCTCGTTTGACTCACTGATACGATTTATGCCTCGAGTCGGGCCTTCTTTGATGCAACCATAACAATTGTGCCTCGAGTCATGCCTTGTTTGACTCAACCATATCATTTGCATATGGAGTCAGGCCTCGTTTGACTAAAGCATATCATTTGCGCCTCGAGTCGGGCCTGGTTTGACTCAACCATATCATTTGCGCCTCGAGTCTGGCCTCGTTTGACTCACCGATACCATTTGTGCCTCGCGTTGGGCCTCATTTGACTCAACCATATCCTTTGTGGCTCGAGCCAGGACTCGTTTGACTCAGGCATATCATTTGCGCATTGAGTCAGGCTTTGTTTGACTCACCGATGCCATTTGTTCCTCGAGTCGGGCCTCATTTGACGCAACTATATCATTTGTGCCTCGAGTCATGCCTCGTATGACTCAACCATATCATCTACATCTCGAGTCGGGCCTCATTTGACCAAACCATATCATTTGTGCCTCGAGTCAGGCTTTGTTTGACTCAATCATATTATTTGCTCGTCGAGGCGGGCCTCATTTGACTCAACCATATCATTTGCGCCTTGAGTCGGGCCTCGTTTGAGTAACTTATACGATTTGTGCCTCGTGTCGGGCCTTCTTTGATGCAACAATAATAATTGTGCCTCAAGTCATGCCTTGTTTGACTCAACCATATGATCTGCATCTCGAGTCGGGCATTGTTTGACCAATCCATATCATTTGCGCCTCGAGTCGGCCTTGTTTGACTCAACCATATCATTTGCACCTCGAGTCGTGCCTGTTTGACTCAACCATATCATTTGCACCTCGAGTCTGGCCTCGTTTGATGCAACCATATCTTTTGCGTCTCGAGTCATCCCTCGTTTGACTCAACCATATCATTTGCGCATCGAGTCGTCCCTCGTTTGACTCAATGATATCATTTGTGCCTAGAGTAGGGCCTTGTTTGACTCAACCATATCATTTCTCCTCGAGTCAGACCTCGTTTGACTCGCCGATACCATTTGTGCCTCGAGTTGGCCCTTGTTTGACGTATCCATATCAATTGTGCCTCGAGTCATCCCTTGTTTGACTGAACCATATCATTTACGTCTCGAGCCAGGCCTCGTTTGACTCAACCATATCATTTGTGCCTCGAGTTAGTCCTTATTTGACTCAACCATATCATTTGCACCTCGAGTCGGGCCTCGTTTGACTCAACCGTATCATTTGTGCCTCGAGTCGGGCCTGGTTTGACTCAACCATATCATTTGCGCCTCGAGTCAGGCCTCGTTTGACTCACCGATACCAGTTGTGCCTCGAGTTGGGCCTTGTTTGTCTAAACTGTATGATTTGTGCCTTGAGTCAGAGCTTGTTTGACTCAACCATATCATTTACGCCTCGAGTCGGGCCTCGTTTGACTCAAGCATATCATTTGCAATCTGGGTTAGGCCTCGTTTGACTCAACCATATCATTTGCGCCTCAGGTCGGGCCTCGTTTGACTCACCGATACCATTTGTGCCTCGAGTTGGGCCTCTTTTGACTCAACCATATCATTTGTGCCTCGAGTCAGGCCTTGTTTGACTCAACCATATCATTTGCGCCTTGAGTCGGGCCTGGTTTGACTCAACCATCTCATTTGTGCCACAAGTCAGGCCTTGTTTGACCACCGATACCATTTGTACCTCGCGTTGGGCCTCGTTTGACTCAACCATATCATTTGTGCCTTGAGTGAGGCCTTGTTTCACTCAACCATACATTTGCACCTTGAGTCGGGTCTCGTTTGACTCATCCATATCATTTGCGCCTCGAGTCGGGCCTGATTTGATTCAACCATATCATTTGCGCCTCGAGTCGAGCCTCGTTTGACTCACCGATACTGTTTGTGCCTCGAGTTGGGCCTTGTTTGACTCAACCATGTCATTTGCGCCTTGAGTTAGGACTCGTTTGACTCAGCCATATCATTTGCGCCTAGAGTCGGGCCCCGTTTGACTCACCGATACAATTTGTGCCTCAAGTTGGGCCCCTTTTGAATCAACCATATCTTTTGTGCCTCGAGTCAGGCCTTATTTGACTCAACCATATTATTTGCGCCTCAACGCGGGCCTCGTTTGACTCAACCATATCATTTGCACGTCGAGTCGGGCATCGTTTGACTCACTGGTACCAGTTGTGCCTCGAGTTTGGCCTCGTTTGACTAAACCGTATCATTTGTGCCTCGAGTCAGGCCTTGTTTGACTCAACCATATCATTTATGCCTCGAGTCGGGCCTTGTTTGACTCAAGCATATCATTTGCACCCTGGGTTAGGCCTCGTTTGACTCAACCATATCATTTGCGCCTCAAGTCGGGCCTCGTTTGACTCACCAATACTATTTGTGCCTCGAGTTGGGCCTCGTTTGACTCAACCATATCATTTGTGCCTCGAGTCAGGACTCGTTTGACTCAGCCATATCATTTGCGCCTCGAGTCGGGCCTCGTTTGACTCATTGATACCATTTGTGCCCCGAGTTTGGCCTCTTTTGACTCAACCATATCATTTGTGCCTCGAGTTTGGTCTCTTTTGACTCAACCATATAATTTGTGCCACAAGTCAGGACTCGTTTGACTCAGCCATATCATTTACGCCTCGAGTTGGTCCCCGTTTGACCCACTGATATAATTTGTGCCTCGAGTTGGGCCTCTTTTGACTCAACCATATCATTTGGGCTTCGAGTCAGGCCTTGTTTGACTCAACCATATCATTTGTGCCCTGAGTCGGACCTCATTTGACTCACTGATACCATTTGTGCCTCGAGTCGGGCCTTCTTTGATGCAACCATAACAATTGTGCCTCGAGTCATGCCTCGTTTGACTCAACCATATCATTTGCATCTGGAGTCGGGCCTCATTTGAGTAAAGCATATCATTTGCGCCTCGAGTCAGGCCTGGTTTGACTCAACCATATATTTGCGCATCGAGTCGGGCCACGTTTGACTCACCGATACCATTTGTGCCTCGCGTTCGGCCTCGTTTGACACAACCAAATCATTTCTGCCTCGAGTCAGGCCTTTTTTCACTCAACCATATCATTTGCGCCTCGAGTTGGGGCTCGTTTGACTCACCGATACCATTTGTGCCTTGCGTTCGGCCTCGTTTGACTCAACCATATCATTTGTGGCTTGAGCTAGGACTCGTTTGACTCAGGCATATCATTTGCACCTTGAGCCAGGCCTTGTTTGACTCACCATACTATTTGTGCCTTGAGTCGGGCCTCATTTGACGCAACAATATCATTTGTGCCTCGAGTCATGCCTCATTTGACTCAACCATATCTGCATCTCGAGTTGGGCCTCATTTGACTAAACCATATCATTTGCGCCTCGAGTCGGGCCTCGTTTGACTCAACCATATCATTTGCGCCTCGAGTTGGCCCTTGTTTGACTCAACGATATCATTTGTGCCTCGAGTGGGGCCTTGTTTGACTCAACCATATCATTTACGCCTCGAGTTGGGCCTCGTTTGACTCACCGATACCATTTGTGCCCCGAGTCAGCCCTTGTTTGATGTAACCATATCAAATGTGCCTCGAGTCATCCCTCGTTTGACTGAACCATATCATTTGCATCTCGAGCTAGGCCTTGTTTGACTAAACCATATCATTTGTGCCTCGAGTCGGACTTGGTTTGACTCAACCATATTATTTGCGCCTCAAATTGGGCCTCGTTTGACTCACTGACACCATTTGTGCCTCGAATTAGGCCTCATTTGACTCAACCATATCATTTGCACCTCGAGTCAGGCCTAGTTTGACTCAACCATATCATTTACGCCTCGAGTCAGGCCTCGTTTGACTCACCGATACCATTTGTGCCTCGAGTTAGGCCTCGTTTGACTTAACCATATCATTTGTGCCTCGAGACATGGCTCGTTTGATTCAACCATATCATTTGCGCCTCAAGTCGGGCCTTATTTGACTCACTGTTACCATTTATGCCTCGAGTTAGGCCTCGTTTGACTCAACCATATCATTTCTGCATCGAGTCAGCCCTTGTTTGGTGCATTCATATCATTTGTGCGTCGAGTCATGCCTCATTTGACTCAACTATATCATTTACGCCTTGACTCAACCATATCATTTACCCCTCGAGTTGGGCCTCGTTTGACACAACCATATCATTTGCGCCTCGAGTCAGGCCTCGTTTAACGCACCGATACCATTTGTACCTCGAGTTAGGCCTCGTTTGACTCAACGATATCATTTGCGTCTCGAGTCAGGCCTCGTTTGACTCAAGCATATCATTTGCACCCTGGGTTAGGTCTCGTTTGACTCACCCATATCATTTGCGCCTCGATTCGGGCTTTGTTTGACTCATCGTTACCATTTATGCCTCGAGTTAGGCCTCATTTGACTCAACCATATCATTTCTGCGTCGAGTCAGGCCTTGTTTGGCGCAATCATATCTTTTGTGCATCGAGTCATGCCTCATTTGACTCAACCATATCATTTACGCCTCGAGTTGGGCCTCGTTTGACTCAACCATATCAATTACGCCTCGAGTCGGGCCTCGTTTAACTCACCGATACCATTTATGCCTCGAGTTAGGCCTCGTTTGACTAAACCACATCATTTGCGTCTCGAGTCAGGCCTCGTTTGACTAAACCATATCATTTGCACCTCGAGTCGGTCCTGGTTTGACTTAACCATATCATTTGCGGCTTGAGTCGGGCCTCATTTGACTCAATTATATCATTTGGGCGTCGAGTTAGGCCTCGTTTGACTCACCAATACCAGTTGGGCCTCGAGTTGGTCCTTGTTTGACTAAACTATATCATTTGTGCCTCAAGTCAGGCCTTGTTTGACTCAACCATATCATTTACGCCTTGAGTCGGGCCTCATTCGACTCAAGCATATCATTTATGTCCTGGGTTAGGCCACGTTTGACTCAACCATATCATTTGCGCCTCGAGTCAGGCATCGTTTGACTCACCGATACCATTTGTGAATTGAGTTGGGCCTCTTTTGACTCAACCGTATCTTTTGGGCCTCGAGTCAGGCCTTGTTTGACTCAACCATATCATTTGCGCCTTGAGTCAGGCCTCATTTGACTCAACCATATCATTTGCGCCTTGAGTCGGGCCTCGTTTGAGTCATTGACACCATTTGTGCCCCGAGGCGAGCTTCGTTTGACTCACCGATACCATTTGTACCTCGCATTGGGCCTCGTTTGACTCAACCGTATCATTTCTGCCTTGAGTCAGGCCTTGTTTCACTCAACCATATCATTTGCCTCGAGTGAGGCCTTGTTTCATTCAACCATATCATTTGTGACTCGAGTGAGGCCTTGGTTGACTCAAACATATCATTTGCGCCTCGAGTCGGGCCTTGTTTGACTCAACCATATCATTTGCGCCTCGAGTCAGGCCTGGTTTGAATCAACCATATCATTTGCGCCCCGAGTCGGGCCTCGTTTGACTCACCGATACCATTTGTGCATCGAGTTGGGCCTCATTTGACTCAACCATATCATTTGTGCCTCGAGTTAGGACTCATTTAACTCTGCCATATCATTTGCGCCTCGAGTCAGGCACCGTTTGACTCACCAATATAATTTGTGCCTCGAGTTGGGCCTCTTTTGATTCAACCATATCATTTGTACCTCGAGTTAGGCCTTGTTTGACTCAACCATATGATTTGTGCCTCGAGTCAGGCCTCGTTTGACTCAACCATATCATTTGCGCCTTGAGTCGGGCCTCGTTTGACTCACTGATACCATTTGTGCCTTGAGTCGGGCCTTCTTTGATGCAACCATAACAATTGTGCCTCGAGTCATGCCTCGTTTCACTCAACCATATCATTTGCATCTGGAGTCGGGCCTCGTTTGACTAAAGCATATCATTTGCACCTCGAGTTGGGCCTGCTTTGAGTCAACCATATTATTTGTACCTCGAATTGGGCCTCGTTTGACTCACTGACACCATTTGTGCCTCGAATTTGGCCTCGTTTGACTCAACCATATCATTTGCACCTCGAGTCGGGCCTGGTTTGACTCAACCATATCATTTACGCTTCGAGTTAGGCCTCGTGTGACTCACCGATACCAATTGTGCCTCGAGCTAAGCCTCGTTTGACTCAACCATATCATTTGTGCCTCGAGACAGGGTTCGTTTGACTCAACCATATCATTTGCGCCTCGATTCAGCCTTGTTTGACTCACTGCTACCATTTATGCCTCGAGTTAGGCCTCGTTTGACTCAACCATATCATTTCTGCGTTGAGTCAGGCCTTGTTTGGCGCAATCATATCTTTTGTGCATCGAGTCATGCCTCATTTCACTCAACCATATCATTTGTGCCTTGACTAAACTATATCATTTACGCCTTGAGTTGGGCCTCGTTTGACTCAACCATATCATTTACGCCTCGAGTCGGGCCTCATTTAACTCAACGATACCATTTATGCCTCGAGTTAGGCCTCGTTTGACTCAACCACATCATTTGCGTCTCGAGTCAGGCCTCGTTTAGCTAAACCATATCATTTGCGCCTCAAGTCGGGCCTCATTTGACTCAACCATATCGTTTGCGCATTGAGTCGGGCCTCATTTGACTCACCAATACCAGTTGGCCTCGTTTGACTAAACTGCATCATTTGTGCCTCAAGTCAAGCCTTGTTTGACTCAACCATATCATTTATGCCTCGAGTCGGGCCTCATTCGACTCAAGCATATCATTTGCGCCCTGTGTTAGGCCTTGTTTGACTCACCCATATCATTTGTGCCTTGATTCAGGCCTTGTTTGACTCACCATTACCATTTAGGTCTCGAGTTAGGCCTCGTTTGACTCAACCATATCATTTCTGCGTCGAGTCAGGCTTTGTTTGGTGCAATCATATCTTTTGTGCGTCGAGTCATGCCTCATTTGACTCAACCATATCATTTGTGCCTTGACTCAACCATATCATTTACGCCTCGAGTTGGGCCTCGTTTGACTCAACCACATCATTTACGCCTCGAGTCAGGCGTCGTTTAACTCACCGATACCATTTATGCCTCGAGTTAGGCCTCGTTTGACTCAACCACATCATTTGTGTCTCGAATCATGCCTCGTTTGACTAAACCATATCATTTGTGCCTCGAGTCGGGCCTGGTTTGAGTTAACCATATCATTTGTGGCTCGAGTCGAGCCTCATTTGACTCAACCATATCATTTGCGCATCGAGTCGGGCCTTGTTTGACTCACCAATACCAGTTGGGTCTCATTTGACTAAACTGTATCATTTGTGCCTCAAGTCAGGCCTTGTTTGACTCAATCATATCATTTACGCCTCGACTCGGGCCTCATTAGACTCAAGCATATCATTTGCGCCCTATGTTAGGCCTCGTTTGACTCACCCATATCATTTGCGCCTTGATTCGGGCCTTGTTTGACTCACCATACCATTTATGCCTCGAGTTAGGCCTCGTTTGACTCAACCATATCATTTCTGCGTCGAGGCAGGCCATCTTTGGCGCAATCATATCTTTTGTGCGTCGAGTCATGCCTCATTTGACTCAACCATATCATTTGCGCCTTGACTCAACCATATCATTTACGCCTCGAGTTGGACCTCGTTTGACTCAACCATATCATTTACGCCTCGAGTCGGGCCTCGTTTAACTCACCGATGCCATTTATGCCTTGAGTTAGGCCTCGTTTGACTCAACCACATCATTTGCGTCTTGAGTCAGGCCTCGTTTGACTAAACCATATCATTTGCACCTCTAGTCGGGTCAGGTTTGACTTAACCATATCATTTGTGCCTCTAGTCGGACCTCATTTGACTCAACCATATCATTTGCGCATCGAGTCGGGCCTCGTTTGACTCACCAATACTAGTTGGGCCTCGAGTTGGGCCTTGTTTGACTAAACCGTATCATTTGTACCTCGAGTCAGGCCTTGCTTGACTTAACCATATCATTTACGCCTCGAGTCGGGGCCTCATTCAGCTCAAGCATATCATTTGCGCCCTGGGTTAGGCCTCGTTTGACTCACCCATATCATTTGCACCTCGAGTCAGGCCTCGTTTGACTCACCGATACCATTTGTGCCTTGAGTTGGGCCTCTTTTGACTCAACCATATCTTTTATGCCTCGAGTCAGGCCTTGTTTGACTCAACCATATCATTTGTGCCTCGAGTCGAGCCTCGTTTGACTCAACCATATCATTTGCGCCCTGAGTTGGGCCTCGTTTGACTCAACCATATCATTTATACCTCGAGTTGGGCCTCGTTTAACTCACCGATACCATTTATGCCTCGAGTTAGGCCTTGTTTGACTCAACCACATCATTTGCGTCTCGAATCTGGCCTCGTTTGACTAAACCATATCATTTGCGCCTCAAGTCGGGCTTGGTTTGACTTAACCATATCATTTGCGGCTCAAGTCAGGCCTCATTTGACTCAACCATATCATTTGCGCATCGAGTCGGGCCTCGTTTGACTCATCAATACCAGTTGGACCTTGAGTTGGGCCTCATTTGACTAAACTGTATCATTTGTGCCTCAAGTCAGGCCTTGTTTGACTCAACCATATCATTTACGCCTCGAGTCGGGCCTCATTTGACTCAAGCATATCATTTGCGCCCTGGGTTAAGCCTCATTTGACTCACCCATATCATTTGTGTCTCGAGTCAGGCATCATTTGACTCACCGATGCCATTTGTGCCTTGAGTTGGGCCACTTTTGACTCAACCGTATCTTTTGTTCCTCGAGTTAGGCCTTGTTTGACTCAACCATATCATTTGCACCTCGAGTCAGGCCTCGTTTGGCTCAACCATATCATTTACGCCTTGAGTCGGGCCTCGTTTGAGTCACTGACACCATTTGTGCCTCGAGGCAGGCTTCGTTTGACTCACCGATACCATTTGTGCCTCGCATTTGGCCTCGTTTGACTCAACCGTATCATTTCTGCCTCGAGTCAGGCCTTGTTTCACTCAACCATATCATTTGCCTCGAGTAAGGCCTTGTTTCACTCAACCATATCATTTGTGCCTCGAGTGAGGCCTTGTTTGACTGAAACATATCATTTGCGCCTCGAGTCGGGCCTCGTTTAACTCAACCATATCATTTGCGCCTCGAGTCGGGCCTCGTTTAACTCAACCATATCATTTGCGCCTTCGAGTCAGGCCTGGTTTGATTCAACCATATCATTTACGCCCCAAGTCGGGCCTCGTTTGACTCACCGATACCATTTGTGCCTTGAGTTGGGCCTCGTTTGACTCAACTATGTCATTTATGCCTCGAGTCGGGCCTCGTTTAACTCACCGATACCATTTATGCCTCGAGTTAGGCCTCGTTTCACTCAACCACATCATTTGCGTCTCGAGTCAGGCCTCGTTTGACTAAACCATATCATTTGCGCCTCGAGTCGGGCCTGGTTTGACTTAACCATATCATTTGCAGCTCGAGTCGGGCCTCGTTTGACTTAACCATATCATTTGCGCATCGAGTCGGGCCTCGTTTGACTCACCAATACCAGTTGGGCCTCGAGTTAGGCCTCGTTTAACTAAACTGTATCATTTGTGCCTCAAGTCAGGCCTTGTTTGACTCAACCATATCATTTATGCCTCGAGTCGGGCCTCATTCGACTCAAGCATATCATTTGCGCCCTGGGTTAGGCCTCATTTGACCCACCCATATCATTTGCGCCTCGATTCGGGCCTTGTTTGACTCACCATTACCATTTATGCCTCGAGTTAGGCCTCGTTTGACTCAACCATATCATTTCTGTGTCGAGGCAGGCCTCGTTTAGTGCAATCATATCTTTTGTGCATCGAGTCATGCTTCGTTTGACTCAACCATATCATTTGCGCCTTGACTCAACCATATCATTTATGCCTCGAGTTACGCCTCGAGTCAGGCCTCGTTTAACTCTTCGATACCATTTATGCCTTGAGTTAGGCCT
The DNA here is from genome assembly GCA_037013595.1 of Dicorynia guianensis. Classification (NCBI taxonomy): domain Eukaryota; kingdom Viridiplantae; phylum Streptophyta; class Magnoliopsida; order Fabales; family Fabaceae; genus Dicorynia; species Dicorynia guianensis. Next base: position 12,712,184 of record JASUAB010000015.1, read on the forward strand.
CGTTTGACTCAAACACATCATTTGCGTCTTGAGTCAGGCCTCGTTTGACTAAACCATATCATTTGAACCTCGAGTTGGGCCAGGTTTGACTTAACCATATCATTTGCGCCTCGAGTCGGGCCTCATTTAACTCAACCATATCATTTGCGCATCGAGTCGGGCCTCGTTTGACTCACCAATACTAGTTGGGCCTCGTTTGACTAAATTGTATCAGTTGTGCCTCAAGTCAGGCCTTGTTTGACTCAACCATATCATTTACGCCTCGAGTCGTGCCTCATTCGACTCAAGCATATCATTTGCGCCCTGGGTTAGGCCTCGTTTGACTCACCCATATCATTTGCACCTCAAGTCAGGCCTCATTTGACTCACCGATACCATTTGTGCCTTGAGTTGGGCCTCTTTTGACTCAACCAGATCTTTTGTGCCTTGAGTTAGGCCTTATTTGACTTAACCATATCATTTGCGCCTCGAGTCGAGCCTCGTTTGACTCAACCATATCATTTGCGCCTCAAGTTGGGCCTGGTTTGATTCAACCATATCATTTGCGCCCCGAGTCGGGCCTCGTTTGACTCACCGATACCAATTGTGCCTCGAGTTGAGCCTTATTTGACTCAACCATATCATTTGTGCCTAGAGTCAGGACTTGTTTGACTCAGCCATATCATTTGCGCTTCGAGTCGGGCCCCGTTTGACTCCCCAATATAATTTGTGCCTCGAGTTGGGCCTCTTTTTTACTCAACCATATCATTTATGCCTCGAGTTAGGCCTTGTTTGACTCAACCATATCATTCGCGCCATGAGTTGGGCCTCGTTTGACTCAACCATATCATTTGTGCCTTGAGTCGGGCGTCGTTTAACTGACTGATACCATTTGTTCCTCGAGTCGGGCCTTCTTTGACGCAACCATTATAATTGTGCCTCGAGTCATGCCTCGTTTGACTTAACCATATCATTTGCGCATCGAGTCGGGCCTCGTTTGACTCATCAATACCAGTTGGGCCTCGAGTTGGGCCTCGTTTGACGAAACTGTATCATTTGTGCCTCAAGTCAGGCCTTGTTTGACTCAACCATATCATTTACGCCTCGAGTCAGGCCTCATTCGACTCAAGCATATCATTTGCACCCTGGGATAGGCCCCGTTTGACTCACCCATATCATTTGCGCATCGAGTCAGGCATCATTTGACTCACTGATGCCATTTGTGCCTTGAGTTGGGCCACTTTTGACTCAACCGTCTGTTTTGTGCCTCGAGTCAAGCCTTGTTTGACTCAACCATATCATTTGTGCCTCGAGTCAGGCCTCGTTTGACTCAACCATATCATTTGCGCCTTGAGTCAGGCCTCGTTTGAGTCGCTGACACCATTTGTGCCTCGAGGCAGGCTTCGTTTGACTCACCGATACCATTTGTGCCTCGCATTGGGCCTCGTTTGACTCAACCGTATCATTTCTGCCTCGAGTCAGGCCTTGTTTCACTCAACCATATCATTTGCCTCGAGTGAGGCCTTGTTTCACTTAACCATATCATTTGTGCCTCGAGTGAGGCCTTGTTTGACTCAAACATATCATTTGCGCCTTGAGTCTGGCCTCATTTGACTCAACCATATCATTTGCGCCTCGAGTCGGGCCTGGTTTGATTCAACCATATCATTTGTGCCCCGAGTCGGGCCTCGTTTGACTCACCAATACCATTTGTGCCTCGAGTTGGGCCTCGTTTGACTCAACCACATCATTTGTGCCTCGAGTCAGGACTCGTTTGACTCTGCCATATCATTTGCGCCTCGAGTCGGGCTCCGTTTGACTCATCGATATAATTTGTGCCTCGAGTTGGGCCTCTTTTGATTCAACCATATCATTTGTGCCTCGAGTTAGGCCTTGTTTGACTCAACCATATCATTTGTGCCTCGAGTCAGGCCTCATTTGACTCAACCATATCATTTGTGCCTTGAGTCGGGCCTCGTTTCACTCACTGATACCATTTGTGCCTTGAGTCGGGCCTTCTTTGACGCAACCATAACAATTGTGCGTCGAGTCATGCCTCGTTTGACTCAACCATATCATTTGCATCTGGAGTCGGGCCTCGTTTGACTAAAGCATATCATTTGCGCCTCGAGTCGGGCCTGGTTTGACTCAACCATATCATTTGCGCCTTGAGTCGAGCCTCATTTGACTCACTGTTACCATTTGTGCCTCGCATTGGGCCTCGTTTGACTCAACCATATCATTTCTGCCTTGAGTCAGTCCTTGTTTCACTCAACCATATCATTTGCACCTTGACTTAAGCCTTGTTTGACTCACCGCTACCATTTGTGCCTCGCGTTGGGCCACGTTTGACTTAACCATATCATATATGGCTCGAGCTAGGACTCGTTTGACTCAGCCATATCATTTGCGCCTTGAGTTAAACCTTATTTGACTCACCGCTACCATTTATGTCGTGAGTCGGGCCTCATTTGATGCAACCATATCATTTGCGCATCGAGTCGGGCCTCGTTTAACTCACCAATACTAGATGGGCCTCGAGTTGGGCCTCGTTTGACTAAACTATATCAGTTGTGCCTCAAGTCAGGCCTTGTTTGACTCAACCATATCATTTACGCCTCGAGTCGGGCCTCATTCGACTCAAGCATATCATTTGTGCCCTGGGTTAGGCCTTATTTGACTCACCCATATCATTTGCACCTTGAGTCAGGCCTCGTTTGACTCACCGATACCATTTGTGCCTTGAGTTGGGCCTCTTTTGACTCAACCATATCTTTTGTGCCTCGAGTCAGGCCTTGTTTGACTCAACCATATCATTTGTGCCTCGAGTTGAGCCTCGTTTGACTCAACCATATTATTTACGCCTCGAGTTAGGCCTGGTTTGATTTAACCATATCATTTGCGCCCCGAGTCAGGTCTCGTTTGACTCACCGATACCATTTGTGCCTTGAGTTGGGCCTCTTTTTTACTCAACCATATCATTTGTGCCTCGAGTTAGGCCTTGTTTGACTCAACCATATCATTTGCGCCACGAGTTGGGCCTCATTTGACTCAACCATATCATTTGTGCCTTGAGTCGGGCGTCGTTTAACTCACTGATACTATTTGTTCCTCGAGTCAGGCCTTCTTTGATGCAACCATAACAATTGTGCCTCGAGTCATGCCTCGTTTGACTCAACCATATCATTTGCATCTAGAGTTGGGCCTCGTTTGACTAAAGCATATCATTTGCGCCTCGAGTCGGGCCTCATTTGACTCACTGTTACCATTTGTGCCTCGCATTGGGCCTTGTTTGACTCAACAATATCATTTTTGCCTTGAGTCTATCCTTGTTTCACTCAACCATATCATTTGCGCCTCAACTCAAGCCTTGTTTGACTCACCGAAACCATTTGTGCCTCGCGTTGGGCCACGTTTGACTTAACCATATCATATATGGCTCGAGCCAGGACTCATTTGACTCTGCCATATCATTTGCGCCTTAAGTCAAACCTTGTTTTACTCACCGATACCATTTGTGCCTCGAGTCGGGCCTCATTTGATGCAACCATATCATTTGTGCCTCGAGTCATGCCTCGTTTGACTCAACCATATCATCTGCATCTCGAGTCGGGCCTTGTTTGACAAAACCATATCATTTGCGCCTTGAGTTGGGCCATGTTTGACTCAACCATATTATTTGCACCCCGAGTCGGGCCTTGTTTCACTCAACCATATCATTTGCACCTCGAGTCAGGCCTCGTTTGACGCAACCATAACATTTGTGCCTCGAGTCATGCCTCGTTTGACTCAACCATATCATTTGTGCCTCGAGTCGACCCTCATTTGACTCAACGATATCATTTGTGCCTCAAGTGGAGCCTCATTTAACTCAACCATATTATTTGCTCCACGAGTCAGGCCTCATTTGATTCACCGATACCATTTGTGCCTCGAGTCGACCCTCATTTGACGAAACCATATCAATTGTGCCTCGAGTCATCCCTCGTTTAACTCAACCATATCATTTGCGTCTCGAGCCAAGCATCATTTGACTAAACCATATCATTTGTGCCTCGAGTCGGGCCTAGTTTGACTCAACCATATCATTTGTGCCTCGAGTTGGGCCTGGTTTGATTCAACCATATCATTTGCGTCTCGAGTCGGGCATCGTTTGACTCACCGATACCATTTGTGCCTCAAGTTGGGCCTCATTTGACTCAACCATATCATTTGTACCTCGAGTCAGGACTCATTTGACTTAACCATATCATTTTTGCCTCGAGTCGGGACCCATTTGACTCACCGATACAATTTGTGCCTCGAGTTGGGCCTCTTTTGACTCAACCATATCATTTGTGCCTCGTGTCGGGCCTCGTTTGACTTAACCATATGATTTGCGCCTTGAGTCGAGCCTCGTTTGGCTCACTGATACCATTTGTGCCTCGAGTCGGGCCTTCTTTGACGCAACCATAACAATTGTGCTTGCGTCATGCCTTGTTTGACTCAACCATATCATTTGCATCTGGAGTCGGGCCTCGTTTGACTAAAGCATATCAGTTGCACCTCGAGTTGACCCTTGTTTCACTCACTGATACCATTTGTGCCCCGTGTTGGGCCTCGTTTGACTCAACCATATCATTTGTGGCTTGAGCTAGGACTCGTTTGACTCAGGCATATCATTTGCGCCTTGAGTCGGGCCTTGTTTGACTCCCCAATACCATTTGTGCCATGAGTCGGGCCTCATTTGACGCAACAATAACATTTGTGCCTCGAGTCATGCCTCGTTTGACTCAACCATATCATCTGCATCTCCAGTCGGGCCTCGTTTGACCAAACCATATCATTTGCGCCTTGAGTCGGGCTTTGTTTGACTCAACCATATCATTTGCACCTCGACTTGGGCCTCATTTGACTCAACTAAATCATTTGAGCCTTGAGTCAAGCCTCGTTTGACTGACCGATACCATGTGTGCCTTGAGTCAGGCCTTCTTTGATGCAACAATAATAATTGTGCCTCAAGTCATGCCTCGTTTCAGTCAACCACATCATCTGCATCTCGAGTCGGGCCTCGTTTCACCAAACCATATCATTTGTGCCCTGAGTCGGGCCTTGTTTGACTCAACCATATCATTTGCACCTCGAGTCAGGCCTCATTTGACACAACCATATCATTTGCGTCTCGAGTCATGCCTCGTTTGACTCAACTATATCATTTGCACCGCGAGTCGTCCCTCGTTTGACTCAACGATATCATTTGTGGCTCGAGTGAGGCCTCGTTTGACTCAACCATATCATTTGCGCCTCGAGTTGGGCCTCATTTGACTCACTGATACCATTTGTGCCCCGAGTCAGCCCTTGTTTGACGTAACCATATCAATTGTGCCTCGAGTCATCCCTCGTTTGACTAAACCATATCATTTGCGTCTTGAACTAGGCCTCGTTTGACTAAACTATATCATTTGTGCCTCAAGTTGGGCCTGGTTTGACTCAACCATATTATTTGCGCCTCGAATTGGGCCTCGTTTGACTCACTGACACCATTTGTACCTCGAATTGGGCCTCGTTTGACTTAACCATATCATTTGTGCCTCGAGTCAGGCCTTGTTTGACTCAACCATATCATTTGCACCTTGAGTTGGGCCTGGTTTGACTCAACCATATCATTTACGCCTTGAGTCGGGCCTCGTTTGACTCCCCGATACCATTTGTGCCTCGAGTTAGGCCTCGTTTGACTCAACCATATCATTTATGCCTCGAGATAGGGCTCGTTTGACTCAACCATATCATTTGCGCCTCGTGTCGGGCCTCGTTTGACTCACCGTTACCATTTATGCCTCGAGTTACTCCTCGTTTGACTCAACCATATCATTTGTGCCTCGAGTCAGGCCTTGTTTGGCGCAATCATATCATTTGTGCCTCGGGTCATACCTCGTTAGACTCAACCATATCATTTGTGCCTCGAGTCGTGCCTCGTTTAACTCACCGATACCATTTCTGCCTTGAGTTAGGCCTCGTTTGACTCAACCATATCATTTGTGTCTTGGGTCAGGACTCGTTTGACTAAACATATCATTGGCACCTCGAATCAGGCCTGGTTTGACTCAACCATATCATTTGCACGTCCAGTCGGGCGTCGTTTGACTCAACCATATCATTTGCGCGTTGAGTCGGGCCTCGTTTGACTCACCGATACAGTTGTGCCTCGAGTTGGGCATCATTTGACTAAACTGTACAATTTGTGTCTCGAGGCAGCCCTTGTTTGACTCAACCATATCATTTATGCCTCGAGTCGGGCCTCATTTGACCCAAGCATATCATTTGCGCCCTGGTTTAGGCCTCGTTTGACTCACCCATATCATTTGCGCCTTGAGTTGAGCCTCGTTTGACTCACCGATACCATTTGTGCCTCGAGTTGGGCCTCTTTTGGCTCAGCCATATCATTTGTGCCTCGAGTCAGGCCTTGTTTGACTCAACCATATCATTTGCGCCTTGAGTCGGGCCTCGTTTGAGTCACTGATGCCATTTGTGCCTCAAGTCGGGCCTCGTTTGACTCAGAGATACCATTTGTGCCTTGCATTTGGCCTTGTTTGACTCAACCATGTCATTTCTGCCTCGAGTCAAGCCTTGTTTCACTCTACCATATCATTAGTGCCTTGAGTGAGGCCTTGTTTCACTCAACCTTACCATTTGTGCCTCGAGTGAGGCCTTGTTTGACTCAACCATATCATTTGCCCCTCGAGTTGGGTCTCATTTGACTCAACCATATCATTTGCGCCTCGAGTCGGGCCTGGTTTGATTCAACCATATCATTTGCACCTCGAGTTGGGCCTCGTTTGACTCACCGATACCATTTGTGCCTCGAGTTGAGCCTCGTTTGACTCAACCATATCATTTGTGCCTCGAGTCAGGCCATGTTTGACTCAACCATATCATTTGCGCCTTGAGTCAGGCCTTGTTTGACTCACCCTTACCATTTATGCCTCGAGTTACTCCTCGTTTGACTCAACCATATCATTTGTGCCTCGAGTTAGGCCTTGCTTGGCGCAATCATATCCTTTGTGCCTCGAGTCATGCCTCATTTGACTCAACCAAATCATTTGCGCCTCGAGTCGGGCCTCGTTTAACTTACCGATACCATTTATGCCTCGAGTTAGGCCTCGTTTGACTTAACCATATCATTTGTGCCTCGAGTCAAGCCTTGTTTGGCGCAATCATATCCTTTGTGCCTCGAGTCATGCCTCGTTTGACCCAACCATATCATTTCTGTCTCGAGTCAGGCCTCGTTTGACTAAACCATATCTTTTGCGCCTCGAGTCGGGCCTGGTTTGACTGAACCATATCATTTGCGCCTGGTGTTGGGCCTCGTTGGATTCAACCATATCATTTGTGCATCGAGTCAGGCCTCGTTTGACTTACCAATACCAGTTGTGCCTCGAGTTGGGCCTCGTATAACTAAACCGTATCATTTGTGCCTCGAGTCAGGCCTTGTTTGACTCAACCATATAATTTATGCCTCGAGTTGGGCCTCGTTTGACTCAAGCATATCATTTGCGCCCTGGGTTAGGCCTTGTTTGACTCACCCATATCATTTGCGTCTCGAGTCGAGCCTCGTTTGACTCACTAATACCATTTGTGCCTCGAGTTGGGCCTCTTTTGATTCAACCATATTATTTGCGCCTCGAGTCGGGCCTCGATTGAGTCAACCATATCATTTGCACCTTGAGTCGGGCCTTGTTTGAGTCACTAATACCATTTGTGCGTCGAGTCAGGCCTCGTTTGACTCACAGATACCATTTGTGCCTCGCATTGTGCCTCGTTTGACTCAACCATATCATTTCTGCCACGAGTCAGGCCTTGTTTCACTCAACCATATCATTTGTGACTCGAGTGAGGCCTTGTTTCACTCAACCTTATCATTTGTGCCTCGAGTGAGGCCTTGTTTGGCTCAACCATATCATTTGCGCCTCGAGTACAGCCTGGTTTGATTCAACTATATCATTTGCACCTCGAGTTGGGCCTCGTTTGACTCAACCATATCATTTCAGCCTCGAGTCAGGCCTTGTTTCACTCAACCATATCATTTGTGCCTCGAGTGAGGCCTTGTTTCACTCGAGCATATCATTTGTGCCTCGAGTGAGGCCATGTTTGACTCAACCATCTCATTTGCGCCTCGAGTTGGGCCTCATTTGACTCAACCATATCATTTGTGCCTCGAGTCGGGCCTGGTTTGACTCAACCATATCATTTGCGCATCGAGTCAGGCCTCGTTTGACTCACTGATACCAGTTGTGCCTCGAGTTGGGCCTCGTTTGACTAAACCGTATCATTTGTGCCTTCAGTTAGGCCTTGTTTGACTCAACTATATCATTTGCACCTCCAATCGGGCCTCGTTTGACTCAAGCATATGATTTGCGTCCTGGGTTGGGCCTCGTTTAACTCACCGATACAATTTGTGCCTCGAGTTGGGCCTCGTTTGACTCAACCATATCATTTGTGCCTTGAGTCAGGAGTCGTTTGACTCAGCCATATCATTTCCGCCTCGAGTCGGGCCTCATTTGACTCACCGATACCATTTGTGCCTCGAGTCGTGCCTTCTTTGCTGCAACCATAATAATTGTCCCTCGAGTCATGCCTTGTTTGACTCCACCATATCATTTGCATCTGGAGTCGGGCCCCGTTTGACTGAACCATATCATTTGCACCTTGAGTCGGGCTTAGTTTGACTCAACCATATCATTTGCGTCTCGAGTCGGGCCTCGTTTGACTCACCGATACCATTTGTGCCTCGCGTTGGGCCTCGTTTGACTCAACCATATCATTTGAGCCTCGAGTCAAGCCTTGTTTCACTCAAGCATATCATTTGTGCCTCGAGTGAGGCCTTGTTTGACACAACCATATCATTTGTGCCTCGAGTTGAGCTTTGTTAGATTCAACTATATCATTTGCAACTCAAGTCGGGCCTCGTTTCACTCACCGATACCATTTATGCCTCGAGTTGGGCCTCGTTTCACTCAACCATATCATTTGTGCGTCGAGCCAGGCCTTGTTTGACTCAACCATATCGTTTGCGCCTCGAGTCGGGCCTGGTTTGACTGGACCATATCATTTGCGCCCTGGGTTGGGCCTCGTTGGACTCAACCATATCATTTGCGCGTCGAGTCGGGCCTCGTTTGACTCACCGATACCAGTTGTGCCTCGAGTTGGGCCTTGTTTAACTAAACCGTATCATTTGTGCCTCGAGTCAGGCCTTGTTTGACTCAACCATATCATTTATGCCTCGAGTCGGGCCTCGTTTGACTCAAGCATATCATTTGCGCCCTGGGTTAGGCCTTGTTTGACTCACCCATATCATTTGCGCCTCGAGTTGGGCCTCGTTTGAGTCACTGACCACCATTTGTGCCTCGAGTTGGGCCTCTTTTGACTCAACCATATCATTTGTGCCTTGACCCGGGCCTCGATTGACTCAACCATATCATTTGTGCCTTGAGTCGAGCCTCATTTGAGTCACTGATACCATTTGTGCCTTGAGTCAGGCCTCGTTTGACTCACAGATACCATTTGTGCCTCGCATTGTGCCTCGTTTGACTCAACCATAACATTTCTGCCATGAGTCAGGCCTTGTTTCACTCAACCATATCATTTGTGACTCGAGTGAGGCCTTGTTTCACTCAACCTTATCATTTGTGCCTCGAGTGAGGCCTTGTTTGGCTCAACCATATCATTTGCGCCTCGAGTTGAGCCTGGTTTGATTCAACTATATCATTTGCACCTCGAGTTGTGCCTCATTTAACTCACCGATACCATTTGTGCCTCGAGTTGGGCCTCGTTTGACTCAACCATATCATTTGTGCCTCAAGGCAGGCCTTGTTTGACTCAACCATATCATTTGCGCCTCGAGTCGGGCCTCATTTGACTCAACCATATCATTTGCGCCATGAGTCGAGCCTCGTTTGACTCACTGATGCCATTTGTGCCTCGAGTCAGGCCTTCTTTGACGCAACCATAACAATTGTGCCTCAAGTCATGCCTCGTTTGAGTTAACCATATCATTTGCATCTGGAGTCGGCCCTCGTTTGACTAAAGCAATCATTTGTGCCTCGAGACGGGCCTGGTTTGTCTCAACCATCTCATTTGCACCTCGAGTCGGGCCTCGTTTGACTCACCGATACCATTTGTGCCTCGTGTTGGGCCTCGTTTGACTCAACCATATCATTTCAGCCTCGAGTCAGGCCTTGTTTCACTCAGCCATAAGATTTGCGCCTCGAGTCATGCCTTGTTTTACTCACCGATACCATTTGTGCCTAACGTTGGGCCTCATTTGACTCAACCATCGCATTTGTGGCTCGAGCCAGGACTCGTTTGACTCAACCATATCATTTACGCCTTGAGTCGGGCCTTGTTTTACTCACCGATACCATTTGTGCCTCGGGTCAGGCCTCAGTTGATGAAACCATCTCAATTGTGCCTCGAGTCATGCCTCGTTTGACTCAACCATATCCTCTGCATCTCGAGTCGGGCCTTGTTTGGCTCAACCATATCATTTGCACCTCGAGTCAGGCCTCGTTTAACGCAACCATAACATTTGCGCCTCGAGTCATTCCTCGTTTGACTCAACCATATCATTTGTGCCTCACGTTGGCCCTCGTTTGACTCAACGATATCATTTGTGCCTCAAGTAGAGCCTCGTTTAACTCAGCCATATTATTTACGCCTCGAGTCAAGCCTCATTTGACTCATCGTTACCATTTGTGCCTCGAGTCGACCCTCGTTTGACGTAACCATATCAATTGTGCCTCGAGTCATCCCTTGTTTGACTCAACCATATTATTTTCGTCTCGTGCCAAGCATCGTTTGACTAAACCATATCATTTGTGCCTCGAGTTGGGCCTGGTTTGACTCAACCATATCATTTGTGCCATAAATTGGGCATCGTTTGACTCACTGACACCATTTACGCCTCGAATTGGGCCTCGTTTGACTCAACCATATGATTTGTCCTCGAGTCAGGCCTTGTTTGACTCAACCATATCATTTGCGCCTCGAGTCGGGCCTGGTTTGACTCAACCATATCATTTGCACCTCGAGTTAGGCCTAGTTTGACTCAACCATATAATTTGCACCTCGAGTTGGGCCTCGTTTGACTCACCGATACTATTTGTGCCTCGAGTTAGGCCTCGTTTGACTCAACCATATCATTTGTGCCTCGAGATAGGGCTCGTTTGACTCAACTATATCATTTGCGCCTTGAGTCGAGCCTCGTTTGACTCACCGATACCATTTGTGCCTCGCGTTGGGCCTCGTTTGATTCAACCGTATCATTTTAGCCTCGAGTCAGGCCTTGTTTCACTCATCCATATCATTTGTGCCTCGAGTGAGGCCTTGTTTCACTCGAGCATATCATTTGTGCCTCGAGTGAGGCCATGTTTGACTCAACCATCTCATTTGCGGCTCGAGTCGGGCCTCATTTGACTCAACCATATCATTTGTGCCTCGAGTCGGGCCTGGTTTGACTCAACCATATCATTTGCGCATCGAGTTAGGCCTTGTTTGACTCACTGATACCAGTTGTGCCTCGAGTTGGGCCTCGTTTGACTAAACCGTATCATTTGTGCCTTGAGTTAGGCCTTGTTTGACTCAACTATATCATTTGCACCTCCAATCGGGCCTCGTTTGACTCAAGCATATCATTTGCGCCCTGGGTTGGGCCTCGTTTGACTCACCGATACAATTTGTGCCTCGAGTTGGGCCTCGTTTGACTCAACCATATCATTTGTGCCTTCGGTCAGGAGTCGTTTGACTCAGCCATATCATTTTCACCTCGAGTCGGGCCTCATTTGACTCACCGATACCATTTGTGCCTCGAGTCGCGCCTTCTTTGACGTAACCATAACAATTGTGCCTTGAGTCATGCCTCGTTTGACTCAACCATATCAATTGCATCTGGAGTCAGGCCTCGTTTGACTAAAGCATATCATTTGGGCCTCGAGTCGGGCCTGGTTTGACTCAACCATATCATTTGCGCCTCGAGTCATGCCTCGTTTGACTCAACCATATTATTTGCATCTGGAGTCGGGCCTCGTTTGACTAAAGCATATCATTTGCGCCTTGAGTCGGGCTTGGTTTGACCCAACCATATCATTTGCGCCTCGAGTCGGGCCTCGTTTGACTCACCATTACCATTTATGCCTCGAGTTAGGCCTCGTTTGACTCAACCATATTATTTGTGCCTTGAGTCAGGCCTTATTTGGCGAAATCATATCATTTCTGCCTCGAGTTAGGCCTCATTTGACTAAACCATATCATTTGCGCCTCGAGACGGTCCTGGTTTGACTAAACCATATCATTTGCGCCTCGAGTCGGGCCTCGTTTGACTCACTGTTACCATTTTTGCCTCGAGTTAGGCCTCATTTGAATCAACCATATCATTTGTACCTCGAGTCAGGCCTTGTTTGGCACAATCATATCATTTATGCCTCAAGTCAGGCCTCGTTTGACTAAACCATATCATTTGCACCTTGAGACGGTCCTGGTTTCACGAAACCATATAATTTGCACCTCGAGTCGGGCCTTGTTGGACTCAACCATATCATTTGCGCCTCGAGTCGGGCCTGGTTAGACTCAACCATATCATTTGCGCGTCGAGTCGGGCCTTGTTTGACTCATCGATACCATTTGTGCCTCGAGTTGGGCCTCTTTTGACTCAACCATATCATTTGTGCCACGAGTCAGGCCATGTTTGACTCAACCATATCATTTGTGCCTCGAGTCAGGCCTCGTTTGACTCAACCATATCATTTGTGCCTCGAGTCAGGCCTCGTTTGACTCAACCATATCATTTGTGCCTTGAGGCGGGCCTTGTTTGACTCAGTGATACCATTTGTGCCTCGAGTCGCGCCTTCTTTGACGCAACCATAACAATTGTGCCTCGAGTCATGCCTCATTTGACTCAACCATGTTATTTGCATCTGGAGTTGGGCCTCGTTTGACTAAACCAAATCATCTGCACCTCGAGTCGGGCTTGGTTTGACTCAACCATATCATTTGCGCCTCGAGTCGGGCCTTATTTGACTCACCGATACCATTTGTGCCTCGTGTTGGGCCACGTTTGACTGAACCATATCATTTCTGCCTCGAGTCAGGCCTTGTTCCACTCAACCATATCATTTGTACCTCGAGTGAGGCCTTATTTGACTCAACCATATCATTTGTGCCTCGAGTTGGGCCTGGTTTGACTCAACCATATTATTTGCACCTCGAATTGGGCCTCGTTTGGCTCACCTATACCATTTATGCCTCGAGTTAGGCCTCGTTTGACTCAACCATATCATTTGCGCCTTGACTCAACCATATCATTTACGCCTTGACTCAACCATATCATTTACGCCTCAAGTTGGGACTCATTTGACTCAACCATATCATTTACGCCTCGAGTTGGGCCTCGTTTGACTCAACCATATCATTTACGCCTCGAGTCGGGCCTCATTTAACTCACCGATACCATTTATGCCTCAAGTTTGGCATCGTTTGACTCGACCATATCATTTGCATCTCAAGTTAGGCCTTGTTTGACTAAACCATATCATTTGCGCCTCCAGTCGGCCCTGGTTTGACTCAACCATGTCATTTGTGCCTCGAGTCGGGCCTCGTTTGACTCAACCAAATCATTTGCGTGTCGAGTCAGGCCTCGTTTGACTCACCGATACCAGTTGTGCCTTGAGTTGGGCCTCGTTTGACTACACCGTATCATTTGTGCCTCGAGTTAGGCCTTGTTTAACTCAACCATATCATTTATGCCTTGAGTCAGGCCTCGTTTGACTCAAGCATATCATTTACGCCCTGGGTTAGGCCTCGTTTGACTCACCGATACCATTTGTGCCTCGCAATGGGCCTCGTTTGACTTAACCATATCATTTCTGCCTCGAGTCAAGCCTTGTTTCCCTCAACCATATCATTTGTGCCTCGAGTGAGCCCTTGTTTCACTCAAGCATATCATTTATGCCTCGAGTGAGGCCTTGTTTGACTAAACCATATCAATTGTGCCTCGAGTCGGGCCTCATTTGACTCTACCATATAATTTACGCCTCGAGTCGGGCCTGGTTTGATTCAACCATATCATTTACACCTGTCAGGCCTTGTTTGACTCATCGATACCATTTGTGCCTGGAGTTGAGCCTCGTTTGACTCAACCATATCATTTGTGCCTCGAGTCAGGACATGTTTGACTCAACCATATCATTTGCGCCTTGAGTTGGGTCTCGTTTGACTCACCGTTACCATTTATGCCTCGAGTTACTCCTCGTTTGACTCAACCATATTATTTGTGCCTCGAGTCAAGCCTTGTTTGGCGCAATCATATCATTTGTGCCTTGAGTCATGCCTCGTTTGACTTAACCATATCATTTGCGCCTCGAGTTAGGCTTCGTTTAACTCACCGATGCCATTTATGCCTTGTGTTAGGCCTCGTTTGACTCAACCATATCATGTGTGCCTCGAGTCAGGCCTTGTTTGGCGCAATCATATCTTTTGTGCCTCGAGTCATGCCTCGTTTGATTCAACCATATCATTTGTGTCTTGAATCAGGCCTCATTTGACTAAATCATATCATTTGCGCCTCGAGTCAGGCCTGGTTTGACTGAACCATATCATTTACGCCGCGAGTCGGGCCTCATTTGACTCAACCATATCATTTGTGCGTCGAGTCGAGCCTCATTTAACTCACTGATACCAGTTGTGCCTCGAGTTGGGCCTTGTTTGACTCAACCGTATCATTTGTACCTCGAGTCAGGACTCATTTGACTCAACCATATCATTTGCGTCTCGAGTCAGGCCCCGTTTGACTCACCGATGCAATTTGTGCCTCGAGTTGGGCCGCTTTTGACTAAACCATATCATTTGTGCCTTGAGTCAGGCCTTGTTTGACTCAACCATATGATTTGCGCCTCCTGTTGGGCCTCGTTTGACTTAACTATATCATTTGCACCTTGAGTTGTGCCTCGTTTGACTCACGATACCATTTGTGCCTCGAGTCAGGCCTTCTTTAATGCTACCATAACAATTGTGCCTCGAGTCATGCCTGGTTTGACTTAACCATATCATTTGCATCTGGAGTCGGGCCTCGTTTGACTAAAGCATATCAATTGCGCCTCGAGTCGGGCCTCGTTTGACTCACCGATACCATTTAGGCATCGCGTTGGCCCTTGTTTGACTCAAACAAATCATTTCTGCCTCGAGTCAGGTCTTGTTTCACTCAACCATATCATTTGCGCCTCGTGTCAACCCTTGTTTGACTCACTGATACCATTTGTGCCCCGCGTTGGGCCTCGTTTGACTCAACCATATCATTTGTGGCTCGAGCCAGGACTCGTTTGACTCAGGCATATCATTTGTGCCTTGAGTCGGGCCTTGTTTGACTCAGCCATACCATTTGTGCCACGAGTCGGGCCTCATTTGATGCAACAATATCATTTGTGCCTCGAGTCAGGCCTCGTTTGACTAAACCATATCATCTGCATCACGAGTCGGGCCTCGTTTGACCAAACCATATCATTTGTGCCTCGAGTCGGGCCTCGTTTGACTCAACCATATCATTTGCACCTCGAGTCGGGCCTCATTTGACTCAACCATATCATTTACGCCTTGAGTCGAGCCTTGTTTGACTCACCGATGCCATGTGTGCCTCGAGTCAGGCCTTCTTTGACGCAACAATAACAATTGTGTCTCGAGTCATGCCTTATTTGACTCAACCACATCATCTGCATCTCGAGTCAGGCCTCCTTTCACTAAACCATATAATTTGCACCCCGAGTCAGGCCTTGTTTGACTCAACCATATCATTTGCACCTCGAGTCTGGCCTCGTTTGATGCAACCATATCATTTGCGCCTCGAGTCATCTCTCGTTTGACTCAACGATATCATTTGTGCCTCGAATGGGACCTCGTTTGACTCAACCATATCATTTGCGCCTCGATTCGGGCCTCGTTCGACTCACCGATACCATTTCTACCCCGAGTCGGCCCTTGTTTGATTTAACCATATCAATTGTGCCTCGAGTCATCCCTCGTTTGATTGAACCATATCATTTGCGTCTTGAGCCAGGCCTTGTTTGACTAAACCATATCCTTTGTGCCTCGAATCATGCCTGGTTTGACTCAACCATATTATTTGTGCCTCGAATTGGGAATTGTTTGACTCACTGACACCATTTGTGCCTCGAATTGGGCCTCGTTTGACTCAACCATATCATTTGTGCCTTGAGTCAGGGTTTGTTTGACTCAACCATATCATTTGCACCTCAAGTTAGGCCTCGTTTCACTCAACCATATCATTTGCACGTCGAGTAAGGGCTCGTTTGACTCACTGATACCAGTTGTTCCTCGAGTTGGGCCTCATTTGACTAAACTGTATCATTTGTGCCTCGAGCCAGGCCTTGTTTGACTCAACCATATAATTTACGCCTCGAGTCGGGCCTCGTTTGACTCAAGCATATCATTTGCGCCCTGGGTTAGGCCTCGTTTGACTCACCCATATCATTTGCGCCTCGAGTCGGGCCTCGTTTGACTCACCGATACCATTTGTGCCTAAAGTTGGGCCTCTTTTGACTCAACCATATCATTTGTGCCTTGAGTCAGGCCTAGCTTGACTCAACCATATCATTTGTGCCTTGAGCCGAGCCTCGTTTGAGTCACTGATACCATTTGTGCCTCGAGTCGGGCCTCAGTTGACTCATAGATACAATTTGCGCCTTGCATTGTGCCTCGTTTGACTCAACCATATCATTTCTACCACGAGTCAGGCCTTGTTTCACTCAACCATATCATTAGTGCCTTGAGTGAGGCCTTGTTTCACTCAACCTTATCATTTGTGCCTCGAGTGAGGCCTTGTTTGACTCAACCATATCATTTGCGCGTCGAGTCGGGCCTCATTTAACTCAACCATATCATTTGTGCCTCGAGTCAGGCCTCGATTGACTCAACCATATCATTTGCGCCTTGAGTCGGGCCTCGTTTGAGTTACTGATACAATTTGTGCCTCGAGTCGGGCCTCTGTTGACTCACAGATACCATTTACGCCTTGCATTGTGCCTCGTTTGACTCAACCATATCATTTCTGCCACGAGTCAGGCCTTGTTTCACTCAACCATATCATTTGTGCCTCGAGTGAGGCCTTGTTTCACTTAACCTTATCATTTGTGCCTCGAGTGAGGCTTTGTTTGACTCAACCATATCATTTGCGCCTCGAGTCGAGCCTGGTTTGATTCAATTATATCATTTGCACCTCGAGTCGGGCCTCGTTTGACTCACTGATACCATTTGTGCCTCGACTTGGGCCTCGTTTGACTCAACCATATCATTTGTGCCTCGAGTCAGGACTCATTTGACTCAACCATATCATTTGCGCCTCGAGTCGGGCCCCGTTTGACTCACCGATACAATTTGTGCCTCGAGTTGGGCCTCTTTTGACTCAACCATATCATTTGTGCCTCGAGTCAGGCCTTGTTTGACTCAACCATATGATTTGTGCCTCGTGTCGGGCCTCGTTTGACTCAACCATATCATTTGCGCCTTGAGTCGGGCCTCGTTTGACTCACAATACCATTTGTGCCTCAAGTCGGGCCTTCTTGGACGCAACCATAACAATTGTGCCTTGAGTCATGCCTCGTTTGACTCAACCATATCATTTGCATCTGGAGTCGGGCCTCGTTTGACTAAAGCATATCATTTGCGCCTCGAGTCGGGCCTCATTTGACACACTGATACCATTTGGGCCTCGTGTGGCCCTTGTTTGACTCAACCAAATCATTTCTGCCTCGAGTCAGGCCTTGTTTCACTCAACCATATCATTTGTGCCTTGAGTCGACCCTTGTTTGACTCACCGATACCATTTGTGCCCCGCGTTGGGCCTCGTTTGACTCAACCATATCATTTGTGGCTCGAGCCAGGACTCGTTTGACTCAGGCATATCATTTGCGCCTTGAGTCGAGCATTGTTTGACTCAACGAAACCATTTGTGCCATGAGTCAGGCCTTATTTGATGCAACAATTTCATTTGTGCCTCGAGTCATGCCTCGTTTGACTCAACCATATCATTTGCATCTTGAGTCAGGCCTCGTTTGATCAAACCATATCATTTGCGCCTCGAGTCGGGCCTTGTTTGACTCAACCATATCATTTGCACCTCGAGTCGGGCCTCATTTGACTCAACCATATCATTTGCGCCTTGAGCCGAGACTCGTTTGACTCACCGATGCCATGTGTGCCTCGAGTCAGGCCTTCTTTGACGTAACAATAACAATTGTGCCTCGAGTCATGCCTCATTTGACTCAACCACATCATCTGCATCTCGAGTCGGGCCTCGTTTCACCAAACCATATCATTTGCGCCCTGAGTCAGGCCTTGTTTGACTCAACCATATCATTTGCACCTCGAGTCAGGCCTCGTTTGACGCAACTATATCATTTGCGTCTCGAGTCATGCCTCGTTTGACTCAAGCATATCATTTGCGCCTCGAGTTGTCCCTTGTTTGACTCAACGATATCATTTGTGCCTTGAGTGGGGACTCGTTTGACTCAACCATATCATTTGTGCCTCGAGTCGGGCCTCGTTCGACTCACCGATACCATTTCTGCCCCAAGTCGACCCTTGTTTGATGTAAACATATCAATTGTGCCTCGAGTCAGGCCTCGTTTGACTCAACCATATTATTTGTGCCTCGAATTGGGACTCATTTGACTCACTGACACCAATTGTGCCTCGAATTGGGCCTCATTTGACTCAACCATATCATTTGTGCCTCGAGTCAGGCCTTGTTTGACTCAACCATATCATTTGTCCCTCGAGTCGGGCCTTGTTTGACTCAACCATATCATTTGTGTCTCGAGTCAACCCTCGTTTGACTAAACCATATCATTTACACCTCGAGTCGGGCCCGGTTTGACTGAACCATATCATTTGCGCCTTGAGTCGGACCTCGTTTGACTCAACCATATCATTTGCGCGTCGAGTTGGGCCTCGTTTGACTCATCGATACTAGTTGTGCCTCGAGTTAGGCCTCGTTTAACTAAACCATATCATTTGTGCCTTGAGTCAGGCCTTGTTTGACTCAACCATATCATTTACACCTTGAGTCGGGCCTCGTTTGACTCAAGCATATCATTTGCGCCCTGGGTTAGTCCTTGTTTGACACACCCATATCATTTGCGCCTCGAGTCGGGCCTCGTTTGACTCATTGATACCATTTGTGCCTCGAGTTGGCCTCTTTTGACTCAACCATATCATTTGCGCCTCGAGTCAGACCTCGATTGACTCGACCATATCATTTGCACCTTGAGTCAGGCCTCGTTGGAGTCACTGATACCATTTGTGCCTCGAGTCGGGCCTTATTTGACTCACAGATACCATTTGTTCCTCGCATTGTGCCTCGTTTGACTCAACCATATCATTTCTGCCACGAGTCAGGCCTTGTTTCACTCAACCATATCATTTATGCCTCGAGTGAGGCCTTGTTTCACTCAACCTTATCATTTGTACCTCGAGTGAGGCCTTGTTTGACTCAACGATATCATTTGCGCCTTGAGTCGAGCCTGGTTTGATTCAACTATATCATTTGAACCTCGAGTCGGGCCTCGTTTGACTCACTGATACCATTTGTGCCTCGAGTTGGGCCTCGTTTGACTCAACCATATCATTTGCGCCTCGAGTTGGGCCTCATTTGACTCAACCATATCATTTACGCCTCGAGTCAAGCCTCGTTTGACTCAACCATATGATTTGTGCCTTGAGTTGGGCCTTGTTTCTCTAACTGATACCATTTGTGCCTTGAGTCAGGCCTTCTTTTACGCAACCATAACAATTGTGCCTCGAGTCATGCCTCGTTTGACTCAACCATATCATTTGCATCTGGAGTCAGGCCTCATTTGACTAAAGCATATCATTTGTGCCTCGAGACGGCCATGGTTTGTCTCAACCATCTCATTTGCGCCTCGAGTCGGGCCTCATTTGACTCACCGATACCATTTGTGCCTTGCGTTGGGCCTCGTTTGACTCAACTATATCATTTTTGCCTCGAGTCATGCCTTGTTTCACTCAGCCATAACATTTGTGCCTCGAGTCGAGCCTTGATTGACTCACCGATACCATTTGTGCCTCGCGTTGGGCCTCATTTGACTCAACCATATCATTTGTGGCTTGAGCCAGGACTCGTTTGACTCAACCATATCATTTTCGCCTTGAGTCGGGCCTTGTTTTACTCGCCGATACCATTTGTGCCTCGAGTCAGGCCTCAGTTGATGAAACCATCTCATTTGTGCCTTGAGTCATGCCTTGTTTGACTCAACCATATCATCTGCATCTCGAGTCGGGCCTCGTTTGACAAAACATATCATTTACACCTCAAGTTAGGCCTTGTTTGACTCAACCATATCATTTGTGCCTCGAGTCGGGCGTTGTTTGACTCAACCATATCATTTGCACCTCGAGTCAGGCCTCGTTTGATGCAACCATAACATTTGCGCCTCGAGTCATGCCTCGTTTGACTCAACCATATCATTTGCGCCTCGAGTCGGCCCTCGTTTGACTCAACGATATCATTTGTGCCTCGAGTGGAGACTTGTTTAACACAACCATATTATTTGCGCCTCGAGTTGGGCCTCGTTTGACTCACCATTACCATTTGTGCCTCGAGTCGACCCTCGTTTGATGTAACCATATCAATTGTGCCTCGAGTCATCCCTCGTTTGACTCAACCATATCATTTTCGTCTCGAGCCAAGCATTGTTTGACTAAACCATACCATTTGTGCCGCGAGTTGGGCCTGGTTTGACTCAACCATATCATTTGTGCCTTAAATTGGGCATCGTTTGACTCACTGACACCATTTGTGCCTCGAATTAGGCATCGTTTGACTCAACCATATGATTTGTGCCTCGAGTCGGTCATTGTTTGACTCAACCATATTATTTGCGCCTTGAGTCGAGCCTTGTTTAACTCACCAATACCATTTGTGCCTCGAGTTGGGCCTCGTTTCACTCAACCATATCATTTGTGCGTCAGGTTTGGCCTCGTTTGACTAAACCATATCATTTGCGCCTCGAGGAGGGCCTCGTTTGACTCACTGATACCATTTGTGCCTCAAGTTAGGCCTCGTTTGACTAAACCATATCATTTGTGCCTCGAGTTAGGCCTCGTTTGACTCAACCATATCATTTGCGCCTCGAGTCAAGCCTCGTGTGACTCAACCATATCATTTGCGCCTCGAGTTGGGCCTCGTTTGACTCACCAATACGATTTGTGCCTCGAGTAGGGCCTCGTTTGACTCAGCCATATCATTTGTGCCACGAGTCTGGCCTCGTTTGACTCACCGATACCATTTGTGCCTCGAGTTAGGACTCATTTGACTCAACCATATCATTGGCGCCTTGAGTTGGGCCACGTTTGACTCATCGGTACCATTTGTCCCTCGAGTTGGGCCTCGTTTCATTCAACCATATCATTTGTGCCTCGGGTCATGCCTCGTTTGACTTAACCATATCATCTGCATCTCAAGTCGGGCCTCGTTTGACTAAACCATATCATTTGCGCCTTGAGCGGGCCTGGTTTGAGTCAACCATATCATTTGCACCTCGAGTCGGGCCTTGTTTGACTCACCGATACCATTTGTGCCTTGTGTTGGGCCTCGTTTGACTCAAGCATATTATTTGTGGCTCGAGTCAGGACTCATTTGGCTCAGCCATGCCATTTGCGCCTGGAGTCGGGCCTTGGTTGACTCAACGATACCATTTGTGCCTTGAGTCAGGCCTCATTTGACGCAACCATATCATTTGTGCCATAAGTCATGCCTCGTTTGACTTAACCATATCATCTACATCTCAAGTCGGGCCTCGTTTGACTAAACCATATCATTTGCGCCTCGAGTCGGGCCTTGTTTGACTCAACCATATCATTTGTGCCTCGAGTCGTGCCTGGTTTGACTCAACCATATCATTTGCCCCTCGAGTCAGGCCTCGTTTGACGCAACCATATATTTGCACCTCGAGTCATGCCTCGTTTGACTCAACCATTTCATTTGTGCCTCAAGTCGGCCCTCGTTTGACTCAACGATATCATTTCTGCCTCGAGTGGGGCCTCGTTTGACTCAACCATATCATTTGTGCCTCGAGTTGGGCCTCGTTTGACTCACCGATACCATTTGTGCCTCGAGTCGGCCCTCGTTTGATGTAACCATATCAATTATGCCTCGACTCATCCCATGTTTGACTCAACCATATCATTTGCGTCTCGAGCCAGGCCTCGTTTGACTAAACCTGATCATTTATGCCTTGAGTCGGGCTGTGTTTGACTCAACCATATCATTTGCGCCTCGAGTCGGGCCTCGTTTGACTCACCAATACCATTTGTTCCTTGAGTTGGGCCTCATTTGACTCACCGGTACCATTTATAACTTGAGTTGGGCCTCGTTTGACTCACCGGTACCATTTGTGCCTTGAGTTGGGCCTCGTTTCATTCAACCATATCATTTGTGCCTCGGGTCAGGCCTTGTTTGACTCAACCATATCATTTGTGCCCCGATTCGGGCCTCATTTGACTCAACCATATCATTTGCGCCTCGAGTCAAGCCTCGTTAGACTCATTGATACCATTTGTGCCTCGAGTTGGGCCTCGTTTGACTTAACCATATCATTTGTGCCTTGAGTCAGGCCTCGTTTCACTCAACCATATCATTTGTGCTTCATGTTTGGTCTCGTTTGACTCAACCATATCACTTGTGCCTCGAGCCAGGCCTCGTTTGACTCAACCACATCATTTGCGCCTCGAGTTGGGTCTCATTTAACTCAACCACATCATTTGTGCTTTGAGTCAGGTGTCGTTTGAATCAACCATATCATTTGCGCCTCGAGTTAGGACTTGTTTAACTCATCCACATCATTTGTGTCTTGAGTCAAGTCTCGTTTGACTCAACCATATCATTTGTGCCTCGAGTTAGGTCTCGTTTGACTCAACCATATCATTTGTACCTCGAGTCGGGCCTCGTTTAACTCAACCATATCATTTGTGCTTCGAGTCTGGTCTCGTTTGGCTCAACCATATCATTTGTGCCTTGAGTCAGGCCTCGTTTGACTCAAGCAATCATTTGCACCTTGACTCGGGCCTTGTTTAACTCAACCATATCATTTTTGCCTCGAGTTAGGTCTCATTTGACTCAACCATATTATTTGCACCTCGAGTCGGTCATTGTTTGACTCAACCATATCATTTATGCCTCGATTCGGATCTCGTTTGACTCAACCATATCATTTGTGCCTCGAGTCAAGCCTCGTTAGACTCATTTATACCATTTGTGCCTCGAGTTGGGCCTCGTTTGACTTAACCATATCATTTGTGCCTCGAGTCAGGCCTCGTTTCACTCAACCATATCATTTGTGCTTCGTGTCTGGTCTCGTTTGACTCAACCATATCACTTGTGCCTCGAGCCAGGCCTCGTTTGACTCAACCAGATCATTTGCGCCTCGAGTCGGGCCTCGTTTAACTCAACCATATCATTTGCGCCTCGAGTCAGGCCTCGTTCAATTTAACCATATCATTTGTGCCTCGAGTCAAGGCTTGTTTGACTTAACCGTATCATTTGCGCCTCAAGTCGAGTCTCATTTAACTCAACCACATCATTTGTGCTTTGAGTCAGGTGTCGTTTGACTCAACCATATCATTTGCGCCTCGAGTTAGGACTTGTTTAACTCATCCACATTATTTGTGTCTCGAGTCAAGTCTCGTTTCACTCAACCATATCATTTGTGCCTCGAGTTAGGTCTCGTTTGACTCAACCATATCATTTGCACCTCGAGTCGGGCCTCGTTTAACTCAACCATATCATTTGTGCTTCGAGTCTGGTCTCGTTTGGCTCAACCATATCATTTGTGCCTTGAGTCAGGCCTCGTTTAACTCAAGCAATCATTTGCACCTTGACTCGGCCTTGTTTAACTCAACCATATCATTTTTGCCTCGAGTTAGGTCTCATTTGACTCAACCATATTATTTGCACCTCGAGTCGGTCATTGTTTGACTCAACCATATCATTTACGCTTTGAGTCGAGCCTTGTTTGACTCACCAATAGCATTTGTGCCTCTAGTTGGGCCTCGTTTCACTCAACCATATCATTTGTGCCTCGGGTCAGGCCTCGTTTGACTCAGCCATATCATTTGCGCCTTGAGGAGAGCCTTATTTGACTCACCAATACCATTTGTGCCTCGAGTTGGGCCTCGTTTGACTAAACCATATGACTTGCGCCCCGAGTCAGGCCTCATTTGAGTCAACCGTATAAGTTGCGCCTCGAGTCGGGTCTCATTTAACTCAACCACATTATTTGTGGCATGAGTCAGGTGTCGTTTGACTCAACCATATCATTTGCGCCTCGAGGTGGGCCTCGCTTAACTCAACCACATCATTTGTGCCACGAGTCAGGTCTCATTTGACTCAACCATATCATTTGTGCCTCGGGTGAGGTCTCGTTTGACGCAACCATATCATTTGTGCCTCGGGTCAGGTCTCGTTTGACTTAACCATATCATTTGTGTCTCGAGTCAGGTGTCGTTTGACTCAACCACATCATTTGTGCCTCGAGTCGGGCCTCGTTTAACTTAACCATATCATTTGTGCCTGGAGTTAGGTCTCGTTTGACTCATCCATATTATTTGTGCCTCAAGTCAGTCATTGTTTGACTCAACCATATCATTTGCGCCTTGAGTCGAGCCTTGTTTAACTCACCAATACCATTTGTGCCTCGAGTTGGGCCTCGTTTCACTCAACCATATCATTTGTGCATCAGGTTTGGCCTCGTTTGACTAAACCTTATCATTTGCGCCTCGAGGAGGGCCTCATTTGACTCACTGATACCATTTGTGCCTCAAGTTAGGCCTCGTTTGACTAAACCATATCATTTGTGCCTCGAGTTAGGCCTCGTTTGACTCAACCATATCATTTGCACCTCGAGTCAAGCCTCGTGTGACTCAACCATATCATTTGTGCCTCGAGTTGGGCCTCGTTTGACTCACCAATACAATTTGTGCCTCGAGTAGGGCCTCGTTTGACTCAGCCATATCATTTGCGCCACGAGTCTGGCCTCGTTTGACTCACCGATACCATTTGTGCCTCGAGTTAGGCCTCGTTTGACTCAACCATATCGTTGGCGCCTTGAGTTGGGCCACGTTTGACTCACCGGTACCATTTGTGCCTCGAGTTGGGCCTCGTTTCATTCAACCATATCATTTGTGCCTCGGGTCATGCCTCGTTTGACTTAACCATACCATCTGCATCTCAAGTCGGGCCTCGTTTGACTAAACCATATCATTTGCACCTTGATCGGGCCTGGTTTGAGTCAACCATATCATTTGCGCCTCGAGTCAGGCCTCGTTTGACTCACCGATACCATTTGTGCCTCGCGTTGGGCTTCGTTTGACTCAACCATATCATTTGTGGCTCGAGTCAGGACTCATTTGGCTCAGCCATGCCATTTGTGCCTGGAGTCGGGCCTTGGTTGACTCAACGATACCATTTGTGCCTCGAGTCAGGCCTCATTTCACACAACCATATCATTTGTGCCATAAGTCATGCCTCGTTTGACTTAACCATATCATCTGCATCTCAAGTCAGGCCTCGTTTGACTAAACCATATCATTTGCGCCTCGAGTCGGGCCTTGTTTGACTCAACCATATCATTT
Organism: Dicorynia guianensis; assembly: GCA_037013595.1. Classification (NCBI taxonomy): domain Eukaryota; kingdom Viridiplantae; phylum Streptophyta; class Magnoliopsida; order Fabales; family Fabaceae; genus Dicorynia; species Dicorynia guianensis. The sequence goes on from JASUAB010000015.1 coordinate 12,737,852, forward strand.
GTGCCTCGAGTCGTGCCTGGTTTGACTCAACCATATCATTTGCCCCTCGAGTCAGGCCTCGTTTGACGCAACCATATATTTGCACCTCGAGTTATGCCTCGTTTGACTCAACCATTTCATTTGTGCCTCGAGTCGGCCCTCGTTTGACTCAACGATATCATTTCTGCCTCGAGTGGGGCCTCGTTTGACTCAACCATATCATTTGTGCCTCGAGTTGGGCCTCGTTTGACTCACCGATACCATTTGTGTCTCGAGTCGGCCCTCGTTTGATGTAACCATATCAATTATGCCTCGACTCATCCCATGTTTGACTCAACCATATCATTTGCGTCTCGAGCCAGGCCTCGTTTGACTAAACCTGATCATTTATGCCTTGAGTCGGGCTGTGTTTGACTCAACCATATCATTTGTGCCTCGAGTCGGGCCTCGTTTGACTCACCAATACCATTTGTTCCTTGAGTTGGGCCTCATTTGACTCACCGGTACCATTTATGCCTTGAGTTGGGCCTCGTTTGACTCACCGGTACCATTTGTGCCTTGAGTTGGGCCTCGTTTCATTCAACCATATCATTTGTGCCTCGGGTCAGGCCTTGTTTGACTCAACCATATCATTTGTGCCTCGATTCGGGCCTCGTTTGACTCAACCATATCATTTGCGCCTCGAGTCAAGCCTCGTTAGACTCATTGATACCATTTGTGCCTCGAGTTGGGCCTCGTTTGACTTAACCATATCATTTGTGCCTTGAGTCAGGCTCGTTTCACTCAACCATATCATTTGTGCTTCGTGTTTGGTCTCGTTTGACTCAACCATATCACTTGTGCCTCGAGCCAGGCCTCGTTTGACTCAACCACATCATTTGCGCCTCGAGTTGGGTCTCATTTAACTCAACCACATCATTTGTGCTTTGAGTCAGGTGTCGTTTGACTCAACCATATCATTTGCGCCTCGAGTTAGGACTTGTTTAACTCATCCACATCATTTGTGTCTTGAGTCAAGTCTTGTTTGACTCAACCATATCATTTGTGCCTCGAGTTAGGTCTCGTTTGACTCAACCATATCATTTGTACCTCGAGTCGGGCCTCGTTTAACTCAACCATATCATTTGTGCTTCGAGTCTGGTCTCGTTTGGCTCAACCATATCATTTGTGCCTTGAGTCAGGCCTCATTTGACTCAAGCAATCATTTGCACCTTGACTCGGGCCTTGTTTAACTCAACCATATCATTTTTGCCTCGAGTTAGGTCTCATTTGACTCAACCATATTATTTGCACCTCGAGTCGGTCATTGTTTGACTCAACCATATCATTTACGCTTTGAGTCGAGCCTTGTTTGACTCACCAATACCATTTGTGCCTCTAGTTGGGCCTCGTTTCACTCAACCATATCATTTGTGCCCTGGGTCAGCCACGTTTGACTCAGCCATATCATTTGCACCTTGAGGAGGGCCTCGTTTGACTCACCAATACCATTTGTGCCTCGAGTTGGGCCTCGTTTGACTAAACCATATGACTTGCGCCTCGAGTCAGGCCTCATTTGAGTCAACCGTATCAGTTGCACCTCGAGTCGGGTCTCATTTAACTCAACCACATTATTTGTGCCATGAGTCAGGTGTCGTTTGACTCAACCATATCAGTTGCGCCTCGAGATGGGCCTCATTTAACTCAACCACATCATTTGTGCCATGAGTCAGGTCTCGTTTGACTCAACCATATCATTTGTGCCTCGGGTTAGGTCTCATTTGACACAACCATATCATTTGTGCCTTGGGTCAGGTCTCGTTTGACTCAACCATATCATTTGTGCCTCGGGTCAGGTCTCGTTTGACTTAACCATATCATTTGTGCCTCGAGTCAGGTGTCGTTTGACTCAACCACATCATTTGTGCCTCGAGTCGGGCCTCGTTTAACTTAACCATATCATTTGTGCCTCGAGTTAGGTCTCGTTTGACTCATCCATATTATTTGCGCCTCAAGTCGGTCATTGTTTGACTCAACCATATCATTTGCGCCTTGAATCGAGCCTTGTTTAACTCACCAATACCATTTGTGCCTCGAGTTGGGCCTCGTTTCACTCAACCATATCATTTGTGCGTCAGGTTTGGCTCGTTTGACTAAACCATATCATTTGCGCCTCGAGGAGGGCCTCGTTTGACTCACTCATACCATTTGTGCCTCAAGTTAGGCCTCATTTGACTAAACCATATCATTTGTGCCTCGAGTTAGGCCTCGTTTGACTCAACCATATCATTTGCGCCTCGAGTCAAGCCTCGTGTGACTCAACCATATCATTTGCGCCTCGAGTTGGGCCTCGTTTGACTCACCAATACGATTTGTGCCTCGAGTAGGGCCTCGTTTGACTCAGCCATATCATTTGTGCCACGAGTCTGGCCTCGTTTGACTCACTGATACCATTTGTGCCTCGAGTTAGGCCTCGTTTGACTCAACCATATCGTTGGCGCCTTGAGTTGGGCCACGTTTGACTCACCGGTACCATTTGTGCCTCAAGTTGGGCCTCGTTTCATTCAACCATATCATTTGTGCCTCGGGTCAGGCCTTGTTTGACTCAACCATATCATTTGCGCCTCGAGGTGGGCCTCGCTTAACTCAACCACATCATTTGTGCCACGAGTCAGGTCTCATTTGACTCAACCATATCATTTGTGCCTCGGGTGAGGTCTCGTTTGACTCAACCATATCATTTGTGCCTCGGGTCAGGTCTCGTTTGACTTAACCATATCATTTGTGCCTCGAGTCAGGTGTCGTTTGACTCAACCACATCATTTGTGCCTCGAGTCGGGCCTCGTTTAACTCAACCATATCATTTGTGCCTCGAGTTAGGTCTCGTTTGACTTATCCATATTATTTGTGCCTCAAGTCGGTCATTGTTTGACTCAACCATATCATTTGCGCCTTGAATCGAGCCTTGTTTAACTCACCAATACCATTTGTGCCTCGAGTTGGGCCTCGTTTCACTCAACCATATCATTTGTGCGTCAGGTTTGGCTCGTTTGACTAAACCATATCATTTGCGCCTCGAGGAGGGCCTCGTTTGACTCACTCATACCATTTGTGCCTCAAGTTAGGCCTCATTTGACTAAACCATATCATTTGTGCCTCGAGTTAGGCCTCGTTTGACTCAACCATATCATTTGCGCCTCGAGTCAAGCCTCGTGTGACTCAACCATATCATTTGCGCCTCGAGTTGGGCCTCGTTTGACTCACCAATACGATTTGTGCCTCGGGTAGGGCCTCGTTTGACTCAGCCATATCATTTGTGCCACGAGTCTGGCCTCGTTTGACTCACTGATACCATTTGTGCCTCGAGTTAGGCCTCGTTTGACTCAACCATATCGTTGGCGCCTTGAGTTGGGCCACGTTTGACTCACCGGTACCATTTGTGCCTCGAGTTGGGCCTCGTTTCATTCAACCATATCATTTGTGCCTCGGGTCAGGCCTTGTTTGACTCAACCGTATCATTTGTGCCTCGAGTCAGGCCTCGTTTGACTCAACCATATCATTTGCGCCTCGAGTCGAGCCTCGTTTGACTCATTGATACCATTTGTGCCTCGAGTTGGGCCTCGTTTAACTCAACGATATCATTTGCGCCTCGAGTTAGGCCTTGTTTGACCCAACCATATCATTTGCGCCTCGAGCCAAGCCTTATTTGACTCACCCATATGTTTCCGCATCGAGGTAGGCCTCATTTGACTAAACCATATCGTTTGTGCCTCGAGTTATGCCTCGTTTGACTCAACCATATCATTTGGGCCTGCAGTCGGGCCTCGTTTGACACAACCCTATCATTTGCGCCTCGAGTCAGGCCTCTTTTGACTCACCGATACAATTTGTGCCTCGAGTTGGGCCTCGTTTGACTCAACCATATCATTTGTGCCACGAGTCAGGCCTCGTTTCACTCAACCATATCATTTGCGCCTAAAGCCGGGCCTCGTTTGACTCAACCATATCATTTACGCCTTGAGTCGGTCCTCGTTGAACTCAACCATATCATTTGTGCTTCGAGTCAGGTCTTGATTAACTCAACCATATCATTTGGGCCACGAGTCGAGCCTCATTTGACTCACCGATACCATTTGTGCCTCGAGTTAGGCCTCATTTGACTGAACCATATCATTTGCACCTTGAGTCGGGCCTTGTTTGACTCAACCATATCATTTGTGCCTCGTGCCGTGCCTAGTTTGACTCAACCATATCATTTGCCCCTCGAGTCAGGCCTCGTTTGACGCAACCATATATTTGCGCCTCGAGTCATGCCTCGTTTGACTCAACCATATCATTTGTGCCTCGAGTCGGCCCTCGTTTGACTCAACGATATCATTTCTGCCTCGAGTGGGGCCTCGTTTGACTCAACCATATTATTTGTGCCTTGAGTTGGGCCTCGTTTGACTCACCGATACCATTTGTGCCTTGAGTCGGCCCTTGTTTGATGTAACCATATCAATTATGCCTCGACTTATCCCACGTTTGACTCAACCATATCATTTGTGTCTCGAGCCCAGCCTCGTTTGACTAAACCTGATCATTTATGCCTTGAGTCAGGCTGTGTTTGACTCAACCATATCATTTGCGCCTCGAGTCGGGCCTCGTTTGACTCACCAATACCATTTGTTCCTTGAGTTGGGCCTCGTTTGACTCACCGGTACCATTTATGCCTTGAGTTGGGCCTCGTTTGACTCACCGGTACCATTTGTGCCTTGAGTTGGGCCTCGTTTGATTCAACCATATCATTTGTGCCTCAGGTCAGGCCTTGTTTGACTCAACCATATCATTTGTGCCTCGATTCGGACCTCGTTTGACTCAACCATATCATTTGCGCTTCGAGTCAGGCCTCGTTAGACTCATTGATACCATTTGTGCCTCGAGTTGGGCCACGTTTGACTGAACCATATCATTTGTGCCTCGAGTCAGGCCTCGTTTCACTCAACCATATCATTTGTGCTTCGTGTCAGGTCTCGTTTGACTCAACCATATCACTTGTGCCTCGAGCCAGGGCCCGTTTGACTCAACCACATCATTTGCGCCTCGAGTCGGGCCTCGTTTAACTCAACCATATCATTTGCGCCTCGAGTCAGGCCTCGTTCAATTTAACCATATCATTTGTGCCTCGAGTCAAGGCTTGTTTGACTTAACCGTATCATTTGCGCCTCGAGTCTGGTCTCATTTAACTCAACCACATCATTTGTGCTTTGAGTCAGGTGTCGTTTGACTCAACCATATCATTTACGCCTCGAGTTAGGCCTTGTTTAACTCATCCACATCATTTGTGTCTCGAGTCAAGTCTCGTTTGACTCAACCATATCATTTGTGCCTCGAGTTAGGTCTCGTTTGACTCAACCATATCATTTACACCTCGAGTCGGGCCTTGTTTAACTCAACCATATCATTTGTGCTTCGAGTCTGGTCTCGTTTGGCTCAACCATATCATTTGTGCCTTGAGTCAGGCCTCGTTTGACTCAAGCAATCATTTGCACCTTGACTCGGGCCTTGTTTAACTCAACCATATCATTTTTGCCTCAAGTTAGGTCTCATTTGACTCAACCATATTATTTGCACCTCGAGTCGGTCATTCTTTGACTCAACCATATCATTTATGCTTTGAGTCGAGCCTTGTTTGACTCACCAATACCATTTGTGCCTTTAGTTGGGCCTCGTTTCACTCAACCATATCATTTGTGCCTCGGGTCAGCCTCGTTTGACTCAGCCATATCATTTGCGCCTTGAGGAGGGCCTCGTTTGACTCACCAATACCATTTGTGCCTCGAGTTGGGCCTCGTTTGACTAAACCATATGACTTGTGCCTCGAGTCAGGCCTCATTTGAGTGAACCGTATCAGTTGTGCCTCGAGTCGGGTCTCATTTAACTTAACCACATTATTTGTGCCATGAGTCAGGTGTCCTTTGACTCAACCATATCATTTGCGCCTCGAGGTGGGCCTCATTTAACTCAACCACATCATTTATGCCACGAGTCAGGTCTCGTTTGACTCAAGCATATCATTTGTGCCTCGGGTTAGGTCTCGATTGACACAACCATATCATTTGTGCCTAGGGTCAGGTCTCGTTTGACTCAACCATATCATTTGTGCCTCGGGTCAGGTCTCGTTTGACTTGACCATATCATTTGTGCCTCGAGTCAGGTGTCGTTTGACTCAACCACATCATTTGTGCCTCGAGTCGGGCCTCGTTTAACTCAACCATATCATTTGTGCCTCGAGTTAGGTCTCGTTTGACTCATCCATATTATTTGTGCCTCGAGTCGGTCATTGTTTGACTCAACCATATCATTTGCGCCTTGAGTCGAGCCTTGTTTAACTCACCAATACCATTTGTGCCTCGAGTTGGGGCTCGTTTGACTCAACCATATCATTTGTGCGTCAGGTTTGGCCTCGTTTGACTAAACCATATCATTTGCGCCTCGAGGAGGGCCTCGTTTGACTCACTGATACCATTTGTGCCTCAAGTTAGGCCTCGTTTGACTAAACCATATCATTTGTGCCTCGAGTTAGGCCTCGTTTGACTCAACCATATCATTTGCGCCTCGAGTCAAGCCTCGTGTGACTCAACCATATCATTTGCGCCTCGAGTTGGGCCTCGTTTGACTCACCAATACGATTTGTGCCTCGAGTAGGGCCTCGTTTGACTCAGCCATATCATTTGCGCCATGAGTCTGGCCTCGTTTGACTCACTGATACCATTTGTGCCTCGAGTTAGGCCTCGTTTGACTCAAGCATATCGTTGGCGCCTTGAGTTGGGCCACGTTTGACTCACCGGTACCATTTGTGCCTTGAGTTGGGCCTCGTTTCATTCAACCATATCATTTGTGCCTCGGGTCAGGCCTGGTTTGACTCAACCGTATCATTTGTGCCTCGAGTCGGGCCTCGTTTGACTCAACCATATCATTTGCGCCTCGAGTCGAGCCTCGTTTGACTCATTGATACCATTTGTGCCTCGAGTTGGGCCTCGTTTAACTCAACGATATCATTTGCGCCTCGAGTTAGGCCTTGTTTGACCCAACCATATCATTTGTGCCTTGAGCCAAGCCTTATTTGGCTCACCCATATGATTGTGCATCGAGGCAGGCCTCATTTGACTAAACCATATCGTTTGTGCCTCGAGTTATGCCTCGTTTGACTCAACCATATCATTTGGGCCTGCAGTCAGGCCTCGTTTGACACAACCCTATCATTTGCGCCTCAAGTCGGGCCTCTTTTGACTCACCGATACAATTTTTACCTCGAGTTGGGCCTCGTTTGACTCAACCATATAATTTGTGCCATGAGTCAGGCCTCGTTTCACTCAACCATATCATTTGCGCCTAAAGTCGGGCCTCGTTTGACTCAACCATATCATTTACGTCTCGAGTCGGTCCTCGTTGAACTTAACCATATCATTTGTGCTTCGAGTCAGGCCTTGATTGACTCAACCATATCATTTGCGCCACGAGCCGAGCCTTATTTGACTCACCGATACCATTTGTGCCTCGAGTTAGGCCTCATTTGACTGAACCATATCATTTGCACCTCGAGTTGGGCCTCATTTGACTCACCAGTACCATTTGTGCCTCGAGTTGGGCCTCGTTTCATTCAATCATATCATTTGTGCTTGGGTCAGGCCTTGTTTGACTCAACCATATGATTTTGCCTCGAGTTGGTCCTCATTTAACTTAACCATATCATTTGTGCCTCGAGTCAGGTCTCGTTTGACTCAACCAGATCATTTGTGCCTCGAGTCAGGCCCTGTTTAACTCAACCATATCATTTGCGCCTCGAGTCGGGCCTCGTTTAACTCAACCATATCATTTGTGCCTCAAGTCAGGTCTCGTTTCACTCAACCATATAATTTTGCCTCGAGTCGGTCCTCATTTGACTCACTAATAGCATTTGCGCCTCTAGTTGGGCCTCGTTTGACTCAACCGTATATTTGTGCCTTGAGTCAAGCCTCGTTTGCCTCAACCATATATTTGCGCCTCGAGTCTGGCCTCGTTTGACTCAACCATATCATTTGCGCATCAAGTCAGCCCTCGTTTGACTCAACCATATTATTTGTGCCTCGAGTTAAGCCTCGTTTGATTCAACCATATTATTTGTGCCTCAAGTCAGGCCTTGTTTGATTGAACCATATCATTTGTGCCTCGAGTCAGGCCTCGTTTGACTTAACCGCATCATTTGCGCCTCGAGTCAGGCCTCCTTTAACTCAACCATATCATTTGTGCCTTGAGTCAGGTCACGTTTGACTCAACCATATTATTTGCGCCCTGAGTCGGTCATTGTTTGACTCAACCATATCATTTGCGCCTTAGTTGGGCCTCGTTTGACTCACCGATACCATTGGTGCCTTGAGTTGGGCATCGTTTGACTCAACCATATCATTTGTGCCTCGAGTCAGGCCTCGTTTGACTCAACCATAAAATTTGCGCCTTGAGTCATGCCTCGTTTGACTCAACCATATCATTTCTGCCTCGAGTCATGCCTCGTTTGACTCAACCATATCATTTGTGCCTCAAGTCAGCCCTCTTTCACTCAACGATATCATTTGCGCCACGTGTCAGGCCTCATTTGACTCAACCATACTATTTGCGCCTCGAGTCGGGCCTCATTTGACACACCGATACCATTTGTGCCTCGAGTTGGGCCTCGTTTTATTAAATCATATCATTTGTGCCTCGGGTCAAGCCTTGTTTGACTCAACATATAATTTGTGCCTCGTGTTGGGCCTCGTTTAACTCAACCATATCATTTGCGCCTTGAGGCGGGCCTCGTTTGACTCACTAATACCATTTGTGCCTCGAGTGGGGCCTCGTTTGACTTAACCATATCATTCGTGCCTCGAGTCAGGCCTCATTTCACTCAACCATATCATTTGCGCCTCAAGTCGGGCCTCATTTGACTCAACCATATCATTTACGCCTCGAGTTGGGCCTCGTTTAACTCAACCATATCATTTGTGCCTCGAGTCAGGTCTTGTTTGACTCAACCGTATCAATTGCGCCACGAGTCAAGCCTCATTTGACTCACCGATACCATTTGTGCCTTGAGTCGGGTCTCGTTTGACTCAACCTTATCATTTACGAATCAAGTCAGGCCTCGTTTGACTCAACCATTTCATTTGCGCCTTGAGTTGGGCCTCGTTTGACTCAACCATATCATTTGTGCCTTGAGTCAAGCCTCGTTTGACTTAACCATATCATTTGCGCCTTAAGTCGGGCCTCGTTTGACTTAACCATATCATTTGCAACTTGAGTCTAGCCTCGTTTGACTCACTGATACCATCTGTGCATCGAGTTAGGCCTTGTTTGACTTAACCATATGACTTGCACCCCGAGTCCAGCCCCATTTGACTCCACCGTATGATTTGCGCCTCGAGCCAAGCCTCGTTTGACTCAACCATATCATTTGTGCCTTGAGTCAAGCCTCGTTTGACTTAACCATATCATTTGCGCCTTGAGTCAGGCCTCGGTTGAGTCACCGATACCATTTGTGCCTCGAGTTGGGCATCGTTTGACTCAACCATATCATTTGTGCCTCAAGTCATGCCTTGTTTGACTCAACCATAGCATTTGTGCCTCGAGTCAGGCCTTGTTTGACTCAATCATATCATTTGCACCTCGAGACAGGGCTCGTGTGACTCAATCATATCATTTGTGCATCAAGTCAGGGCTCATTTGGCCCAACCATATCATTTACGCCTCGAGTCAAGCCTCGTTTGACTTAACCATATAATTTGCGCCTTAAGTCATGCCTCGTTTGACTCAACCATTTCGTTTCTACTTCGAGTCATGCCTCGTTTGACTGAACGATATCATTTGCGCCTCGTGTCAGGCCTCGTTTGACTCAACCATATTATTTGCGCCTCGAGTCGGGCCTTATTTGACTCACTGATACCATTTGTGCCTCGAGTTGAGACTCGTTTCATTAAACCATATCATTTGTGCCTCGGGTTAGGCCTTGTTTGACTCAACCATATTATTTGTACCCCTAGTCGGGCCTCATTTGACTCTACCATATCATTTGTGCCTCGAGTCGGACCTCGTTTCACTCACTGATACCATTTGTGCCTCGAGTCGAGCCTCATTTGACTCAACCATATCATTTGTGCCTCGAGTCAGGCCTCGTTTGACTCAACCATATTATTTGTGCCTCGAGTTAAGCCTCGTTTGATTCAACCATATTATTTGTGCCTCAAGTCAGGCCTTGTTTGATTGAACCATATCATTTGTTCCTCGAGTCAGGCCTCGTTTGACTTAACCGCATCATTTGCGCCTCGAGTCAGGCCTCCTTTAACTCAACCATATCATTTGTGCCTTGAGTCAGGTCACGTTTGACTCAACCATATTATTTGCGCCCTGAGTCGGTCATTGTTTGACTCAACCATATCATTTGCGCCTTGAGTCGGGCCTTGTTTGACTCACCGATATCATTTGTACCTCGAGTTGGGCCTCGTTTCACTCAACCATATCATTTGTGCCTCAGGTTAGGCCTCGTTTGACTAAACCATATCATTTGCGCCTCAAGGAGGGCCTCGTTTGACTCACTGATACCATTTGTGCCTCGAGTTGGGCCTTGTTTGACTAAACCATATCATTTGTGCCTCGAGTCAAGCCTCGTTTGACTCAACCATATCATTTGCGCCTCGAGTTGGGCCTCGTGTGCCTCAACCCTATCATTTGCGCCTCGAGTTGGGCCTCGTTTGACTCAACGATACGATTTGTGCCTCGAGTAGGGACTCGTTTGACTCAGCCATATCATTTACACCACGAGTTGGGCCTCATTTGACTCACTGATACCATTTGTACCTCAAGTTGGGCCTCGTTTGACTCAACCATATCATTTGCTCCTCGAGTCGAGCCTCGTTTGACTCAACCATATCATTTGTGCCTCGAGTCAGGTCTCGTTTCACTCAACCATATAATTTTGTCTCAAGTCAGGCCTCGTTTAACTTAACCATATCATTTGTGCCTCGAGTCAGGTCTCGTTTGACTCAACCATATCATTTGTGCCTCAAGTCAGGCCTCGTTTGACTCAACCATATCATTTGCGCCTCGAGTTAGGCCTCGTTTAACTCAACCGTATTATTTGTGCCTCGAGTCAGGCCTCGTTTGACACAACCATATCATTTGTGCCTCGAGTCATGCCTTGTTTGACTCAACCATATCATTTGTGCCTGGAGTCAGGTGTCATTTAACTGAACCATATCATTTGCGCCTCGAGTTGGGCCTCGTTGAACTCAACCACATCATTTGTGCCTTGAGTCAGGTCTCGTTTGACTCAACCATATCATTTGTGCCTCGAGTTAGGTCTCGTTTGACACAACCATATCTTTTGCACCTCGAGTCGGGCCTTGTTTAACTCATCCATATCATTTGTGCTTCGAGTCAGGTCTCGTTTGACTCAACCATATCATTCGTGCCTCAAGTCTGGCCTTGTTTGACTCATCCACATCATTTGCACCTCGATCGGGCCTTGTTTAACTTAACCATATCATTTGTGCCTCGAGTTAGCTCTCGTTTGACTTAACCATATTATTTGTGCCTCGAGTCGGTCATTGTTTGACTCAACCATATCATTTGCGCCTCGAGTCGGTCATTGTTTGACTCAACCATATCATTTGCGCCTTGAGTCGGGCCATGTTTGACTCACCGATACCATTTGTGCCTCAAGTTGGGCCTCGTTTCACTCAACCATATCATTTGTACCTCGGGTCAGGCCTCGTTTGACTAAACCATATCATTTGTGCCTTGAGGAGGGCCTCGTTTAACTCACTGATACCATTTGTGCCTCGAGTTGGGCATCGTTTGACTCAACCATATCATTTGTGCCTCGAGTCAGGCCTCATTTGATTCAACCATATCGTTTGTGCCTCGAGTCAAGGCTCGTTTGACTCAACCATATCATTTATGCCTCGAGTTAGGTCTCGTTTGACTCAACCATATTATTTGTGCCTCGTGTCGGTCATTGTTTAACTCAACCATATCATTTGCGCCTTGAGTCGAGCCTTGTTAGACTCACCAATACCATTGGTGCCTCGAGTTGGGCCTCGTTTCACTTAACCATATCATTTGTGCCTCAGGTCAAGCCTCGTTTGACTTAGCCATATCATTTGCTCCTCGAGGAGCACCTTGTTTGACTCACTGATACCATTTGTGCCTCGAGTTGGGCCTCGTTTGACTAAACCATATGATTTGCGCCTCGAGACAGGCCTCGTTTGACTCAACCATATCATTTGTGCCTCGAGTCGAGACTCGTTTAATTTAACCATATCAATTGTGCTTCAAGTCGGGCCTCGTTTAACTTAACCGTATCATTTGTGCCTCGAGTCGGGTCTCATTTAACTCAACCACATTATTTGTGCCTTGAGTCAGGTGTCGTTTGACTCAACCATATCATTTGCGCCTTGATTTGGGCCTCGTTTAACTCAACCACATCATTTGTGCCTTGAGTCAGGTCACGTTTGACTCAAGCATATCTTTTGCGCCTCGAGTCGGGCCTCGTTTAACTTAACCTCTTCATTTGTGCTTTGAGTCGGGCCTCGTTTAACTCAACCATATCATTTGTGCCTCGAGTCAGGTCTCGTTTGACTCAACCATATTATTTGCGCCTCGAGTCGGTCATTGTTTAACTCAACCATATCATTTGCGCCTTGAGTCGGGCCTTGTTTGACTCATCGATACCATTTGTGCCTCGAGTTGGGCCTCGTTTCACTCAACCATATCATTTGTGCCTCGGGTTAGGCTTTGTTTGACTAAACCATATCATTTGCGCCTCGAGGAGGGCCTCGTTTGACTCACTAATACCATTTGTGCCTCGAGTTGGGCCTCGTTTGACTAAACCATATCATTTGTGCCTCGAGTCAGGCCTCGTTTGACTCAACCATATCATTTGTGCCTCGAGTTAGGCCTCGTGTGCCTCAACTCTATCATTTACGCCTCGAGTTGGGCCTCATTTGACTCACCGATATGATTTGTGCCTCGAGTGGGGACTCGTTTGACTCAGCCATATCATTTACGCCACGAGTCGGGCCTCGTTTGACTCACTGATACCATTTGCACCTCAAGTTGGGCCTCGTTTGACTCAACCATATCATTTGCTCCTCGAGTCGGGCCTCGTTTGACTCAACCATATCATTTGTGCCTTGAGTCAGGTCTCGTTTGACTCAACCATATAATTTTGTCTCGAGTCAGGCCTCGTTTAACTTAACCATATCATTTGTGCCTCAAGTCAGGTCTCGTTTGACTCAACCATATCATTTGAGCCTCGAGTCAGCCCTCGTTTGACTCAACCATATCATTTGCGCCTCGAGTTAGGCCTCGTTTAACTCAACCATATTATTTGTGCCTCGAGTCAGGCCTCGTTTGACACAACCATATCATTTGTGCCTCGAGTCATGCCTCGTTTGACTCAACCATATCATTTGTGCCTTGAGTCAGGTGTCATTTGACTCAACCATATCATTTGCGCCTCAAGTTGGGCCTCGTTGAACTCAACCACATCATTTGTGCCTCGAGTCAGGTCTCGTTTGACTCAACCATATCATTTGTACCTCGAGTTAGGTCTCGTTTGACACAACCATATCTTTTGCACCTCGAGTCGGGCCTCGTTTAACTCATCCATATCATTATTAGATTATTAGAATATTCTTTTTATATTCTTATTAAATTAAAAAAATTAGATTTTATTTCTAGTTTTAATTTAATAAAATATTAATATTCTATTATTATTAAAATTTATTATTATTATATTATTAAAATTTAATATTATAATTATTATTATATATTATAATAATTATTATTTATAATTATTATTATAATATTTGTGCTTCGAGTCAGGTCTCGTTTGACTCAACCATATCATTCGTGCCTCGAGTTTGGCCTCGTTTGACTCAACCACATCATTTGCACTTCGAGTCGGGCCTCGTTTAACTCAACCATATCATTTGTGCCTCGAGTCAGCTCTCGTTTGACTTAACCATATTATTTGTGCCTCGAGTCGGTCATTGTTTGACTCAACCATATCATTTGCGCCTTGAGTCGGTCCATGTTTGACTCACCGATACCATTTGTGCCTCGAGTTGGGCCTTGTTTCACTCAACCATATCATTTGTGCCTCGGGTCAAGCCTCGTTTGACTAAACCATATCATTTGCGCCTCGAGGAGGGCCTCGTTTAACTCACCGATACCATTTGTGCCTCGAGTTGGGCGTCGTTTGACTCAACCATATCATTTGTGCCTCAAGTCAGGCCTCATTTGATTCAACCATATCATTTGTGCCTCGAGTCAAGGCTCGTTTGACTCAACCATATCATTTATGCCTCGAGTTAGGTCTCGTTTGACTCAACCATATTATTTGTGCCTCGTGTCGGTCATTGTTTGACTCAACCATATCATTTGCGCCTTGAGTCGAGCCTTGTTGGACTCACCAATACCATTGGTGCCTCGAGTTGGGCCTCGTTTCACTCGACCATATCATTTGTGCCTCGGGTCAGGCCTCGTTTGACTCAGCCATATCATTTGCTCCTTGAGGAGGGCCTCGTTTGACTCATCGATACCATTTGTGCCTCGAGTTGGGCCTCGTTTGACTAAACCATGTGATTTGTGCCTTGAGACAGGCCTCGTTTGACTCAACCATATCATTTGCACCTCAAGTTGAGACTCGTTTAACTTAACCATATCATTTGTGCTTCGAGTCAGGCCTCGTTTAACTTAACCGTATCATTTGTGCCTCGAGTTGGGTCTCATTTAACTCAACCACATTATTTGTGCCTTGAGTCAGATGTCATTTGACTCAACCATATCATTTGCGCCTTGATTTGGGCCTCGTTTAACTCAACCACATCATTTGTGCCTCGAGTCAGGTCTCGTTTAACTCAAGCATATCATTTGCGCCTCGAGTCGGGCCTCGTTTAAATTAACCACATCATTTGTGCTTCGAGTTGGGCCTCGTTTAACTCAACCATATCATTTGTGCCTCGAGTCAGGTCTCGTTTGACTCAACCATATTATTTGCGCCTCGAGTCAGTCATTGTTTGACACAACCATATCATTTGTGCCTTGAGTCAGGCCTTGTTTGACTCACCGATACCATTTGTGCCTCGAGTTGGGCCTCGTTTCACTCAACCATATCATTTGTGAGTTGGGTCAAGCCTCGTTTGACTAAACCATATCATTTGCACATCGAGGAGGGCCTCGTTTTACTCAATGATACCATTTGTGCCTCGAGTTGGGCCTCGTTTGACTAAACCATATCATTTGTGCCTCGAGTCAGACCTCGTTTCACTCAACCATATCATTTGCGCCTCGAGTCAGGACTCGTGTGACTCAACCATATCATTCGCGCCTCGAGTTGGGCCTCGTTTGACTCGCCAATATGATTTGTGCCTCGAGTGGGGCCTCGTTTGACTCAGCCATATCCTTTGTGCCACGAGTCAGGCCTCGTTTGACTCACCAATACCATTTGTGCCTCAAGTTGGGCCTCATTTGACTCAACCATATCATTTGCGGCTCGAGTTGGGCCTCGTTTGACTCACCGGTACCATTTGTGCCTCGAGTTAGGCCTCGTTTCATTCAACCATATCATTTGTGCCTTGGGTCAGGCCTTGTTTGACTCAACCTTATCATTTGCGCCTCGAGCAGGGCCTTGTTTGACTCAACCATATCATTTGCACCTCGAGTTGGGCCTCGTTTGACTCACTGATACCATTTGTGCCTCGAGTTAGCCTTCGTTTAATTCAACCATATCATTTGCGCCTCGAGTTAGGCCTTGTTTGACCCAACCAAATCATTTGCGCCTTGCATCAAGCCTAATTTGACTCACCTATATGTTTGCGCATCGAGTCGGTCCTCATTTGACTAAACCATATCGTTTGTGCCTCGAGTCATCCCTCGTTTGACATAACCATATCATTTGGGCCTGGAGTCGGGCCTCGTTTGACATAACCCTGTCAAATGCTCCTTGAGTCGGGCCTCGTTTGACTGACTGATACCATTTGTGCCTCGAGTTACACCTCGTTTAACTCAACCATATCATTTGCGCCTCGAGTCAGGCCTTGTTTGACCTAACCATATCATTTGCGCCTCGAGTCAAGCCTTATTTGACTCACCCATATGTTTGCGCATCCAGTCGGGCCTCATTTGACTAAACCATATCGTTTGTGCCTCGAGTCATGCCTCGTTTGACTCAACCATATCATTTGGGCTTGGAGTCGGGCCTCGTTTGACACAACCCTATCATTTGCGCCTCGAGTTGGGCCTCTTATGACTCGCCGATAGAAGTTGTAACTCGAGTTGGGCATCGTTTGACTCAACCATATCATTTGTGCCTCGAGTCAGGCCTCGTTTCACTCAAGCATATCATTTGCGCCTCAAGTCGGGCCTCGTTTGACTCAACCATATCATTTACGCCTTGAGTCGGGCCTCGTTTAACTCAGCCATATCATTTGTGCCTCGAGTCATGTCTTGTTTGACTTAACCATATCATTTGCGCCACGAGTTAAGCCTCATTTGACTCACCTATACCATTTGTGCCTCGAGTTGGGCCTCGTTTGACTCAACCATATTATTTGCGCCTCGAGCCGGTCATTGTTTAACGCAACCATATCATTTGCGCCTTGAATTGGGCCTTGTTTGACTCACCGATACCATTTGTTCCTCGAATTGGGCCTCGTTTCACTCAACCATATCATTTGTGCCTCGGGTCAGGCCTCGTTTGACTAAACCATATCATTTGCGCCTCGAGGAGGGCCTCGTTTGACTCCCTGATACCATTTGTGCCTCGAGTTGGGCCTCATTTGACACAACCATATCATTTGGGCCTCAAGTCAGGCCTCGTTTGACTAAACCATATCATTTGCACCTCGAGGAGGGCCTCGTTTGACTCACTAGTTGCATTTGTGCCTCGAGTTGGGCCTCGTTTGACTTAACCATATCATTTGTGCCTCGAGTCAGGCCTCGTTTGACTCAACCACATCATTTGTGCCTAGAGTTGAGCCTCGTTTAACTCAACCATATCATTTGTGCCTCGAGTCTGGTCTCGTTTGACTCAACCATATTATTTGCGCCTCGAGCCGGTCATTGTTTGACTCAACCATATCATTTGCGCCTTGAGTTGGGCCTTGTTTGACTCACTGATACCATTTATGCCTCGAATTGGGCCTCGTTTCACCCAACCATATCATTTGTGCCTCGGGTCCGGCCTCATTTGACTAAACCATATCATTTGTGCCTCGAGGAGGGCCTCGTTTGACTCCCTAATACCATTTATGCCTCGAGTTGGGCTCATTTGACACAGCCATATCATTTGGGCCTCGAGTCAGGCATGGTTTGACTAAACCATATCATTTGCGCCTCGAGTCGAGCCTCGTTTGACTCAACCATATCATTTATGCCTCGAGTCAGGCCTCGTTTGACTCAACCACATCATTTGTGCCTAGAGTTGGGCCTCGTTTAACTCAACCATATCATTTGTGCCTCGAGTCTGGTCTCGTTTGACTCAACCATATTATTTGCGCCTCGAGCCGGTCATTGTTTGACTCAACCATATTATTTGCGCCTTGAGTTAGGCCTTGTTTGACTCACCGATACCATTTATGCCTCGAATTGGGCCTCGTTTCACCCAACCATATCATTTGTGCCTCGGGTCAGGCCTCGTTTGACTAAACCATATCATTTGCGCCTCGAGGAGGGCCTCGTTTGACTCCCTGATACCATTTATGCCTCGAGTTGGGCCTCATTTGACACAGCCATATCATTTGGGCCTCGAGTTTGGCATCGTTTAACTAAACCATATCATTTACGCCTCGAGTCGGGCCTCGTGTGACTCCACCCTATCATTTGCGCCTTGAGTTAGGCCTCGTTTGACTCACCGATACGATTTGTGCCTCGAGTGGGGCCTCGTTTGCCTCAACCATATCATTTGTGCCACGAGTCGAGCCTCGTTTGACACACCGATACCATTTGTGCCTCGAGTTGGGCCTCGTTTGACTCAACCATATCATTTGCGCCTCGAGTCAGGTCTCGTTTGACTCAACCATATAATTTTGCCTCAAG
Organism: Dicorynia guianensis; assembly: GCA_037013595.1. Taxonomy (NCBI): domain Eukaryota; kingdom Viridiplantae; phylum Streptophyta; class Magnoliopsida; order Fabales; family Fabaceae; genus Dicorynia; species Dicorynia guianensis. Next base: position 12,755,906 of record JASUAB010000015.1, read on the forward strand.
TCAGGCCTCGTTTAACTCAACCATATCATTTGTGCCTCGGGTCAGGCCTCGTTTGGCTAAACCATATCATTTGCGCCTCGAGCAGTGCCTCGTTTGACTCACTGATAGCATTTGTGCCTCGAGTTGGGCCTCGCTTTGCTCAACCATGTCATTTGTGCCTCGAGTCAGGCCTTGTTTGACCCAACCATATCATTTGCGCCTCGAGTCCGGCCTTGTTTGACTCACCGATACCATTTGTGCCTCGAGTTAGGCCTCGTTTAACTTGACCATATCATTTGTGCCTCGGGTCAGGCCTCGTTTGACTAAACTGTATTATTTGCACCTCGAGGAGGGCCTCGTTTGACTCGCTAATAGCATTTGTGCCTCGAGTTGGGCCTTGTTTGACTCAACCGTATCATTTGTGCCTCGAGTCAGGTCTCATTTGAGTCAACCATATCATTTGTGCCTCGAGTCGGGCCTCGTGTGACTCAAGCCTATCATTTGTGCCTCGAGTTGGGACTCGTTTGACTCACCGATATGATTTGTGCCTCGAGTAGGGCCTCGTTTGACTCAGCCATATCATTTGCGCCACGAGTCGGGCCTCATTTTACTCACCGATACCATTTGTGCCTCTAGTTGGGCCTCGTTAGACTCAACCCTATCATTTGTGCATCGAGTCGAGCATTATTTGACTCACCCATATGTTTGTGCATCGAGTCAGGCCTCATTTGATTAAACCATATCATTTGTGCCTCGAGTCAGGTCTCATTTGACTCAACCATATCATTTGTGCCTCGAGTCCGGCCTCGTTTGACTCAACCATATCATTTGCGCCTCGAAGCAGGTCTGGTTTAACTCAACCATATCATTTGCACCTCGAGTTGGGCCTCGTTTGCTTCACGGATACTAGTAGTGCCTCGAGTTGGGGCTCGTTTCATTCAACCATATCATTTATGCCTTGGGTCAGGCCTTGTTTGACTCAACAATATCATTTGCGCCTCGAGTTAAGCCTCGTTTAACTCACTGATACCGTTTGTGCCTCGAGTTTGGCCTCGTTTAACTAAACCATATCATTTTTTCCTCGAGTCGGGCCTCGTTTGACTCAACCATATCATTTGCGCCTCGAGTTAGGTCTCGTTTGACTCAACCATATAATTTTGCCTTGAGTCAGGCCTCGTTTAACTCAGCCATATCATTTGTGCCTCGAGTCAGGTCTCGTTTGACTCAACCATATGATTTGTGCCTCAAGCCAGGCCTCGTTTGACTCAACCATATCATTTGCGCCTCAAGTCGGGCCTCGTTTAACTCAACCATATCATTCGTGCCTCGAGTCAGGTCTCGTTTGGCACAACCATATCATTTGTGCCTCGAGTCATGCCTTGTTTGACTTAACCATATCATTTGTGCCTTGAGTCAGGTGTCTTTGACTTAACCGTATCATTTGCGCCTCAAGTTGGGCCTCGTTTAACTCATCGATACCATTTGTACCTCGAGTTGGGCCTCGTTTGACTCAACCATATCATTTGCGCCTCGAGTCAAGGCTCGTTTGACTCGACCGTATCATTTGCGCCTCGAGTCGGGTCTCTTTTAACTCAACTACATCATTTGTGCCTTGAGTTAGGTGCCGTTTGACTCAACCATATCATTGCGCCTCGAGTTGGGCTTCGTTTAAGTCAACCATATTATTTGTGCCTCAAGTCAGGTCTTGTTTGACTCAACCATATTATTTGTGCCTCAAGTCGGTCATTGTTTGACTCAACCATATCATTTGCGCCTTGAGTCGGGCCTTGTTTGACTCGCCAATACCATTTGTGCCTCGAGTTGGGCCTCGTTTCACTCAACCATATCATTTGTGTCTCGGGTCAGGCCTCATTTGACTAAACCATATCATTTGCGCCTCGAGGAGGGCCTCATTTGACTCACTGATACCATTTGTGCCTCGAGTTAGGCCTCGTTTGACTTAACCATATCATTTGTGCCACTAGTCAGGCCTCGTTTGACTCAACCATATCATTTATGCCTAGAGTCAAGCCACATTTAACTCAACCATATCATTTGTGCCTCGAGTCAGGTCTCGTTTGACTCAACCATATCATTTGCGCCACGATTCAGGCCTCATTTGACTCACCGATACCATTTGTGCCTCGAGTTGGGCGTCGTTTGACTTAACCATATCATTTGCGCCTCTAGTCAAGCCTCGTTTGATTCAACCATATCATTTGTGCCCCGAGACAAGGCTCGTTTGACTCAACCGTATCATTTGTGCCTCGAGTTGAATCTCATTTAACTTAACCACATCATTTGTGCCCTGAGTCAGGTGTCGTTTGACTCAACCATATCATTTGTGCCTCGAGTTAGGTCTCGTTTGACTCAACCATATCACCTATGCCTCGAGTCAGGCCTTGTTTAACTCAACCATATCATTTGTGCTTCGAGTCAGGTCTCATTTGACTTAACCATATCATTTGTGCCTCGAGTCAGACCTTGTGTGACTCAACCACATCATTTGCGCCCCGAGTCGGGTCTCGTTTAACTCAACCATATCATTTGTGCCTCAAGTCCGGTCTCGTTTGACTCAACCATATTATTTGCGGCTCGAGTCGATCATTGTTTAACTCAACCATATCATTTGCTCCTTGAGTCGGGCCTTGTTTGACTCACCGATACCATTTGTGCCTCGAGTTGGGCCCCGTTTCACTTGACCATATCATTTGTGCCTCGGGTCAGGCCTCGTTTGACTAAACCGTATCATTTGCGCCTCGAGGAGGGCCTCGTTTGACTCACTGATAGCATTTGTGCCTCGAGTTGGGCCTCATTTGACTCAACCATATCATTTGTGCCTCGAGTCAGGCCTCGTTTGAGTCAACCATATCATTTGCGCCTCGAGTCGAGCCTCGTGTGACTCAACCCTATCATTTGTGCCTCGAGTTGGGCCTCATTTGACTCACCGATACGATTTGTGCCCTGAGTCAGGTGTCGTTTGACTCAATCATATTATTTGTGCCTCGAGTCAGGCCTCGTTTGACTCAGCCATATCATTTGTGCCATGAGTCGGGCCTCATTAGACTCAACCCTATCATTTGTGCCTCGAGTCGAGCATTATTTGACTCACCCATACGTTTACGCATCGAGTCGGGCCTCATTTGATTAAACCATATCATTTGTACCTTGAGTCAGGTCTCGTTTGACTCAACCATATCATTTGTGCCTCGAGTCCGGCCTCGTTTGACTCAACCATATCATTTGCGCCACGAGTCGGGACTCATTTGACTCATCAATACCATTTGTTCCTCGAGTTGGGCCTCATTTGACTCAACCATATTATTTGCACCTCGAGTCAGGCCTCGTTTGACTGAAGCATATCATTTGTGCCATGAGCCAGGCCTCGTTTGACTCAACCGTATCATTTGTGTCTTGAGTCGAGTCTCATTTAACTTAACCATATCATTTGTGCCTTGTGTCAGGTGTCGTTTGACTCAACCATATCATTTGCACCTCGAGTTGGGCCTCGTTTAACTCAACCACATCATTTGTGCCTCGAATCAGGCCGCATTTGACTGAACCATATCATTTGTGCCTTGAGCCAGGTCTCATTTGACTCAACCGTATCATTTGCGCCTCGTGCCGGGTCTCATTTAATTCAACCATATCATTTGTGCCTCGAGTCAAGTCTCATTTGACTCAATCATATCATTTGTTCCTCGAGTCATACCTCGTTTGACTCAACCATATCATTTGCGCCTTAAGGCAGGCCTCGTTTAACTCAACCATATCATTCGTGCCTCGAGTCAGGTCTCGTGTGACTCAACCATATTATTTGTGCCTCGAGCCAGGTCTCGTTTGACTCAACCATATTATTTGTGCCTTGAGTCAGGCCTCGTTTGACTTAACCATATCATTTGTGCCCAGAGTCGAGCCTTGTTGGACTCAACCATATCATTTGTGCCTCGAGTCAGGTCTCGTTTGACACAATCATATCATTTGTTCCTCTAGTTAGGCCTCGTTTGACTCAACCATATCATTTGCGCCTTAAGTTGGGCCACGTTTAACTCAACCATATCATTCGTGCCTCGAGTCAGGCCTCGTTTGACTCAACCATATCATTTGTGCCCTGAGTCGAGCCTTATTGGACTCAACCATATCATTTGCGCCTCGAGTCAGGCCACGTTTGACTCAACCGTATCATTTGTGCCTCGAGTCATGCCTCGTTTGACTCAACAATATCATTTGCGTCTCGAGTCAGGCCTCATTTGACTCATCGATGCCATTTGTGCCTCCAGGTTGGCCTTGTTTGATGCAACCATATCATTTGCGCCTCGAGTCAGGCCACGTTTGACTCAACCGTATCATTTGTGCCTCGAGTCATGCCTCGTTTGACTCAACAATATCATTTGCGTCTCGAGTCGGGCCTCTTTTGACTCATCGATGCCATTTGTGCCTCCAGGTTGGCCTTGTTTGATGCAACCATATCATTTGTGGCTCGGGTCAGGCCTCGTTTGACTAAACCATATCATTTGCGCCTCGAGTTGGGCCTCATTTGAATTAACCATATCATTTGCGCCTTGAGTCGGGCCTCGTTTCACCTCACCGATACCATTTGTGCCTCGAGTTGGGCCTCGTTTGAGTCAGCCATATCATTTGCACCTCGAGTTGGGCCTCGTTTGACTCACTGATACCATTTGTGCCTCGAGTGGGGCCTTGTTTGACTCAGCCATATTATTTGCGCCACGAGTCGGGCCTCGTTTGACTCACCGATACCATTTGCGCCACGAGCCGAGCCTCGTTTGACTCAACCATATCATTTGTGCCTCGAGTCAGGCCTCGTTTGACATAACCATATCTTTTGTGCCACGAGTCCTGCCTCGTTTGACTCAACCACATCTCGAGTCGGTCCTCGTTTGACTCAACCATATCATTTGCGCCTCGAGTCAGGCCTCGTTTGACACAACCATATCTCGAGTGGGGCCTTGTTTGACTCAGCCAGATTATTTGCGCCACGAGTCGGGCCTCGTTTGACTCACCGATACCATTTGCGCCACGAGCCGAGCCTCGTTTGACTCAACCATATCATTTGCGCCTCGAGTCAGGCCTCGTTTGACACAACCATATCTTTTGTGCCTCGAGTCATGCCTCGTTTGACTCAACCACATCTCGAGTCGGTCCTCATTTGACTCAACGATACCATTTGTGCCTCTAGTTGGGCCTCGTTTGACTCAACCATATCATTTGTGGCTCGAGTCAGGCCTCGTTTAACTCAACCATATCATTTATGCCTCGAGTCGGGCCTCATTTGACTAAACCAAATCGTTTGACCCTCGAGTCATACCTCGTTTGACTTAACCATATCATTTGCGCCTCGAGTCGGGCCTCATTTAACTCAACCCTATCATTTGCACCTCGAGTCGGGCCTCTTTTGACTCATTGATACCATTTGTGCATCGGGTTGGGCCTCGTTTGACTAAACCATATGATTTGCACCTTGAGTCAGGCCTCGTTTGACTCAACCATATCATTTGTGCCTCGAGTCGGGGCTCATTTAACTCAACCATAACATTTGTGCCTCGAGTCAGGTCTCGTTTGACTCAACCATATTATTTGTGCCACGAGTCGGGACTCGTTTGACTCACCAATACCATTTGTACCTCGAGTTGGGCCTCATTTGACTCAACCATATCATTTGCGCCTCGAGTCAGGCCTCGTTTAATTGAACCATATCATTTGTGCCTCGAGTCAAGCCTCATTTGACTCAACCGTATCATTTGCGCCTCGAGTCAGTTCTCATTTAACTCAACCATATCATTTGTGCCTTGAGTTAGGTGACATTTGACTCAACCATATCATTTGTGCCTCGACTTGGGCCTCGTTTGACTCAACCATATCATTTGCGCCTCGAGACAGATCGGATTTGACTCAACCATATCATTTGCACCTCGAGTCAGGCCTTGTTGGACTCAACCATATCATTTGTGCCTCGAGTCATGCCTCGTTTGACCCAACCCTATCAATTACACCTCGAGTCGGGCCTCGTGTGACTCTACCCTATCATTTGGCCCTCAAGTCGAGCCTTATTTGACTCACCCTTTTGTTTGCGCATCGAGTCGGGCCTTACTTGACTACACCATATCCTTTGTGCCTCGAGTCATGCCTCGTTTGAGTCAACCATATCATTTGCATCTCGAGTTCGCATCGTTTAACTCACCCATGTCATTTGCGCCTCGAGTTTGGCCTTGTTTGACTCAAACATGTGTTTGCGCCTCGAGTCAGGCATTGTTTGACTCTTCCATATCATTTGCGCCTCAAGTCAGGCCTCGTTTGACTCGCCGATACCATTTGTGCATCGAGTTAGGCCTCGTTTGTCTAAACCATTTGATTTGCACCTCAAGTCAGGCCTTGTTTGACTCAACCATATCATTTACGCCTTAAGTCGGGCCTCGTTTAACTCAACCATAACATTTGTGCCTCAAGTCAGGTCTTGTTTGACTCAACCATATCATTTACGCCACGAGTCGGGACTCTTTTGACTCACCAATACCATTTGTGCCTCGAGTTGGGTCTCATTTTACTCAACCATATCATTTGCGCCTCGAGTCTGGCCTCGTTTAATTGAACCATATCATTTGTGCCTCGAGTCAAGCCTCATTTGACTCAACCGTATCATTTGCGCCTCAAGTCGGTTCTCATTTAACTTAACCATATCATTTGTGCCTTGAGTCAGGTGTCGTTTGACTCAACCATATCATTTGTGCCTCGAGTTGGGCCTCATTTAACTCAACCATATCATTTGCGCCTCGAGTCAGGCCTCGTTTGACTCAACCATATCATTTGTGCTTCGAGTCAGGTCTTGTTTGACTCAACCATATCATTTGTGCCTTGAGTCATGCCTCATTTGACTCAACCATATCATTTGTGCTTCGAGTCGGGCCTTGTGTGACTCAACCGTATCATTTGCTCCTTGAGTCGAGCCTTATTTGACTCACGCATTTGTTTGCTCCTTGTTTGACTCAACCATATCATTTACGCCTTAAGTCGGGCCTCGTTTAACTCAACCATAACATTTGTGCCTCAAGTCAGGTCTTGTTTGACTCAACCATATCATTTACGCCACGAGTCGGGACTCTTTTGACTCACCAATACCATTTGTGCCTCGAGTTGGGTCTCATTTTACTCAACCATATCATTTGCGCCTCGAGTCTGGCCTCGTTTAATTGAACCATACCATTTGTGCCTCGAGTCAAGCCTCATTTGACTCAACCGTATCATTTGCGCCTCAAGTTGGTTCTCATTTAACTTAACCATATCATTTGTGCCTTGAGTCAGGTGTCGTTTGACTCAACCATATCATTTGTGCCTCGAGTTGGGCCTCATTTAACTCAACCATATCATTTGCGCCTCGAGTCAGGCCTCGTTTGACTCAACCATATCATTTGTGCTTCGAGTCAGGTCTTGTTTGACTCAACCATATCATTTGTGCCTCGAGTCAGGCCTCACTTGACTCAACTACATCATTTGCGCCTCGAGTCGGGCTTCGTTTAACTCAACCTTATCATTTGTGCCTCAAGTCAGGTCTCCTTTGACTCAATCATATTATTTGCGCCTCGAGTCAATCATCGTTTGACTCAACCATATCATTTGCGCCTTGAGTCGGGCCTTGTTTGACTCACCGATACCATTTGTGCCTCGAGTTGGGCCTAGTTTCACTCAACCATATCATTTGTGCGTCGAGTCAGGCCTCGTTTGACTCAACCATATCATTTGTGCCTCGAGTCATGCCTCATTTGACTCAACCATATCATTTGTGCTTTGAGTCGGGCCTTGTGTGACTCAACCGTATCATTTGCTCCTTGAGTCGAGCCTTATTTGACTCACGCATTTGTTTGCGCATCAAGTCGGTCCTCATTTGACTAAACCATATCGTTTGTGCCTCGGGTCATGCCTTGTTTGAGTCAACCATATCATTTGCACCTCGAGTTGGGCCTCGTTTAACTCACCCACGTCATTTGCACCTCGAGTTAGGCCTCGTTTGACTCAACCATGTATTTACGCCTCGAGTGAGGCCTTGTTTGACTCACCCATATCATTTGCACCTCGAGTCAGGCCTCGTTTGACTCACCGATACCATTTGTGCATCGGGTTGGGCCTCGTTTGACTAAACCATATGATTTGCGCCTCGAGTTAGGCCTCATTTAACTCAACCATATCATTTGCGCCTCGAGTCGGGCCTCGTTTAACTCAACCATAACATTTGTGCCTCGAGTCAGGTCTCGTATGACTCAACCATATCATTTGCGCCACGAGGCGAAACTCGTTTGACTCACCGATACCATTTGTGCCTCAAGTTGGGCCTCATTTGACTGAACCATATTATTTGCACCTCGAGTCAGACCTTGTTTGATTGAACCATATCATTTGTGCCTCGAGCCAGGCCTCGTTTGACTCAACCGTATCATTTGTGCCTCGAGTCGGGTCTCATTTAACTCAACCATATCATTTGTGCTTTGAGTTAGCTGTCATTTCACTCTACCATATCATTTGCGCCTCGAGTTGGGCCTCGTTTAGCTCAACCACATCATTTGTGCCTCGAGTTAGGTCTCGTTTCACTCAACCATATAATTTCGCCTCGAGTCAGGCCTCGTTTAATTCAACCTTATCATTTGTGCCTCGAGTCAGGTCTCGTTTGACATAACCATATCATTTGTGCCTTAAGTCAAGCCTCGTTTGACTCAACCATATCATTTGCACCTCGAGTCGAGCCTTATTTGACTCACCCTTATGTTTGCGCATCGACTCGGGCCTCATTTGACTAAACCATATCGTTTGTGCCACGAGTCAAGCCTCGTTTGACTCAACCATATCATTTGCGCCTCGAGTTGGGCCTCGTTTGACTTAACCGTATCATTTGTGCCTTGAGTCAGGCCTCGTTTGACTCAACTGTATCATTTGTGCCTCGAGTCATGCCTCGTTTAACTTAAGCATATCATTTGCATCTCGAGTCAGGCCTCATTTGACTCACCGATACCATTTGTGCCTCTAGTTGGGGCTTGTTTGACTCAACCATATCATTTGTGCCTCTAGTCAGGCCTGGTTTGGCTAAACCATATTATTTGCTCCTCGAGTCGGGCCTCGTTTGACTCATCCATATCATTTACGTCTCAAATTGGGCCTTGTTTGAGTCACTGATACCATTTGTGCCTCGAGTGGGAACTCGTTTGACTTAGCCATATAATTTGCGCCACGAGACGGGCATCGTTTGACTCAACCATATTATTTGCGCCTTGAGTTGGGCCTCGTTTGACTAATCCATATCATTTGCACCTTGAGTCGAGCCTTATTTGACTCACCCATGTGTTTGCGCATCGAGTCGGGCCTCATTTGACTAAACCATATCGTTTGTACCTCAAGTCATGCCTCGTTTAACTCAACTATAACATTTGCACCTCGAGTTGGGCCTCGTTTAGCTCACCCATGTCATTTACGCCTCGAGTCAGGCCTCGTTTGACTCAACCATGTGTTTGTGGCTCGAGTCATGCCTTGTTTGACTCACCCATATCATTTGCGCCTCGAGTCTGGCCTCGTTTGACTCATCGATATCATTTGTGCATTGAGTTGGGCCTCGTTTGACTAAACCATATGATTTGTGCCTCGAGTCAGGCCTCGTTTAACTCAACCATATCATTTGTGCCTTCAGACAGGTGTCGTTTGACTCATCCATATCATTTGTTCCTCGAGTTGGGCCTCGTTTAACTCAACCATATCATTTGCGCCTCGAGTCAGGCCTCATTCGACTCAACCATATCATTTGTGTTTCGAGTCAGGTCTCGTGTGACTCAACCATATCATTTGTGCCTCGAGTCAGGCCTCGTTTGACTCAACCACATCATTTGCACCTCGAGTCGGGCCTCGTTTAACTCAACCATATCATTTGCGCCTCAAGTCAGGTCTCCTTTGACTCCATCATATTACTTGTGCCTCGAGTCAGTCATCGTTTGACTCAACCATATCATTTGCGCCTTGAGTCGGGCTTTGTTTGACTCACCGATACCATTTGTGCCTCGAGTTAGGCATAGTTCCACTCAACCATATCATTTGTTCCTCGGGTCAGGCCTCGTTTGACTAAACCATATCATTTGCGCCTCGAGTAAGGCCTTGTTTGACTCACTGATACAATTTCTGCCTCGAGTTAGTCCTCGTTTGGCTCAACCACATCATTTGTGCCTCGAGTCAGACCTCGTTTGACTCAACCATATCATTTACGCCTCGAGTTGGGCCTCGTGTGACTCAACCCTATCGTTTGCGCCTCGAGCCGGGCCTTATTTGACTCACCAATACCATTTGTGCCTCGCATTGGGCCTCGTTTGACTCAACCATATCATTTGTCCCTCGCATCAGGCCTCGTCTGACTCAACCATATCATTTGTGCCTCGAGTCTGGCCTCGTGTAACTCAACTCTATAATTTGCGCCTCGAGTCGAGCCTTATTTGACTCACCCATTTGTTTGCGCATCGAGTCGGACCTCATTTGACTAAGCCATATTGTTTGTGCCTCGAGTCATGCCTCATTTGAGTCAACCATATCATTTGCACCTCGAGTTCGGCCTCGTTTGAGTCAACCATATCATTTGCACCTCGAGTTGGGCCTCGTTTAACTCACCCATGTCATTTGCACATCTAGTTAGGCCTCGTTTGACTCAACCATGTGTTTGCGCCTCGAGTCAGGCCTTGTTTGACTCGCCCATCTCATTTGCACCTCGAGTTAGTCGTCGTTTGGCTCAACCATATCATTTGTGCCTCGAGTCAGACCTCGTTTGACTCAACCATATCATTTGCGCCTCGAGTTGGGCCTCGTGTGACTCAACCCTATCGTTTGCGCCTCGAGCCAGGCCTTATTTGACTCACCAATACCATTTATGCCTCGCGTTGGGCCTCGTTTGACTCAACCATATCATTTGTCCCTCGCATCAGGCCTCGTCTGACTCAACCATATCATTTGTGCCTCGAGTTTGGCCTCGTGTAACTCAACTCTATAATTTGCGCCTCGAGTCGAGCCTTATTTGACTCACCCATTTGGTTGCGCATCGAGTCGGGCCTCATTTGACTAAGCCATATTGTTTGTGCCTCGAGTCATGCCTCGTTTGAGTCAACCATATCATTTGCACCTCGAGTTCGGCCTCGTTTGAGTCAACCATATCATTTGCAGCTCGAGTTGGGCCTCGTTTAACTCACCCATGTCATTTGCACGTCTAGTTAGGCCTCGTTTGACTCAACCATGTGTTTGCGCCTCGAGTTAGGCCTTGTTTGACTCGCCCATCTCATTTGCACCTCGAGTCAGGCCTCGTTTGACTCACCGATACCATTTGTGCATCGAGTTGGGCCTCGTTTGACTAAAGCATATGATTTGTGCCTCGAGTCAGGCCTCGTTTGAGTCAACCATATCATTTGCACCTCGAGTCAGGCCTCGTTTAACTCAACCATAACATGTGTGCCTCGAGCCAGGTCTCGTTTGACTCAACCATATCATTTGCGCCACGAGTCGGGACTCGTTTGACTCACCGATACCATTTGTGCCTCGAGTTGGGCCTCATTTGACTTAACTATATCATTTACACCTTGAGTCAGGCCTCGTTTGACTGAACCATATCATTTGTGCCTCAAGCCAGGCCTCGTTTGACTCAACCGTATCATTTGTGCCTCGAGTCGGGTCTAATTTAACTCAACCATATCATTTGTGCCTTCAGTCAGGTGTCGTTTGACTCAACCATATCATTTGCGCCTCGAGTTGGGCCTCATTTAACTCAACCACATCATTTGTGCCTCAAATCAAGTCTCGTTTGAGTCAACCATATCATTTGTGCCTCGAGTCAGGTCTCGTTTCACTCAACCATATAATTTTGCCTCGAGTCAGGCGTCATTTAATTCAACCTTATCATTTGTGCCTCGAGTCAGGTCTCGTTTGACACAACCATATCATATGTGGGTTTGAGTCAGGCCTCATTTGACTCAACCATATCATATGCGTCTCGAGTTGGGCCTCGTTTGACTCACCCATGTCATTTGCACCTCGAGTTTGGCCTCGTTTAACTCAACCATATATTTGCGTTTCAAGTCAGGCCTTGTTTGACTCACCCATATCATTTGCGCCTCGAGTTGGGCCTTGTTTGACTCACGATACCATTTGTGCATCAAGTTGGTCCTTGTTTGACTAAACCATATGATTTGCGCCTCAAGTCAGGCATCAGTTGACTCAACCATGTCATTTGTGCCTCAAGTCAGGCCTCGCTTGACTTAACCATATCATTTACGCCTCGAGTCGGGCCTCGTTTAACTCAACCATATCATTTATGCCTCGATTCAAGTCTCGCTTGACTCAACCATATCATTTGCGCCACGAGTCAGGCCTTGTTTGACTCACCAATACTATTTGTGCATCGAGTTGGTCCTCGTTTGACTAAACCATATGATTTGCGCTTCGAGTCAGGCCTCATTTGACTCAACCATGTCATTTGTGCCTCGAGTCAGGCCTCGTTTGACTTAACCATATCATTTGTGTCTCGAGTCGGGCCTCGATTAACTCAAGCATACCATTTATGCCTCGAGCCAAGTCTCATTTGACTCAACCATATCATTTGCGCCTCGAGTCAGGCCTCGTTTGATTCAACCATAACGTTTGTGCCTCAAGTCAAGCCTCGTTTGACTCAACCGTATCATTTGAGCCTTAACTCGAGTCTCATTTAACTCAACCACATCATTTGTGCCTCGGGCCAGGTCTCATTTGACTCAACCATATCATTTATGCCTCGAGTCAGGTCTCATTTGACTCATCGATACCATTTGTGCCTCGAGTTGGGCCTCGTTTGACTCAACCATATCATTTACGCCTCGAGTCAGGCCTCATTTCACACAACCATAACATTTGTGCCTCGAGTCATGTCTCGTTTGACTCAACCACATCATTTGCATCTCTAGTCGGTCCTCATTTGACTCACTGATACTATTTGTGCCTCCAGTTGGGCCTCGTTTGACTCAACCATATCACTTGTGCCTCGAGTGATGCCTCGTTTAACTCAACCATATCATTTGTGCCTCGAGTCAGGCCTCATTTGACTAAACCATATCGTTTAACCCTCGAGTCATACCTCGTTTGACTCAACCATATCATTTGCGCCTCGAGTCGGGCCTCATTTGACTCAACCCTATCATTTGCACCTCGAGCCGGGCCTCTTTTGACTCACCGATACCATTTGTGCATCAGGTTGGGCCTCGTTTGAATAAACCATATGATTTGTGCCTAGAGTCAGGCCTCGTTTGATTCAACCATATCATTTATGCCTCTAGTCAGGCCTCGTTTAACCCAACCATAACATTTATGCCTCGAGTCAGGTCTCATTTGACTCAACCATATCATTTGCGCCATGAGTCGGGACTCGTTTGACTCACTAATACGATTTGTACATCGAGTTGGGCCTCATTTGACTCAACCATATCATTTGCGCCTCGAGTCAGGCCTCGTTTAATTGAGCCATATCGTTTGTGCCTCGAGTCAAGCCTCGTTTGACTCAACCGTATCATTTGTGCCTCGAGTCGGTTCTCATTTAACTCAACCATATCATTTGTCCCTTGAGTTAGGTGTCGTTTGACTCAACCATATCATTTGTGCCTCGAGTTGGGCCTCGTTTGACTCAACCATATCATTTGCGCCTTGAGCTGGGCCTGATTTGACTCAACCATATCATTTGCGCTTCGAGTCAGGCCTCATTGGACTCAACCATATCATTTGAGCCATGCCTCGTTTGACTCAACCCTATCATTTGTGCCTCGAGTCGGGCCTCGTTTGACACAACCATATCATTTGTGGGTTTGAGTCAGGCCTCATTTGACTCAACCATATCATTTGCGTCTCGAGTTGGGCCTCATTTGACTAAACCATATAGTTTGTGCCTCGAGTCATGCCTCGTTTGAGTCAACCATATAATTTGTACCTCAAGTTGCGCCTCGTTTAACTTGCCCATGTCATTTGTGCCTCGAGTTAGGCCTCGTTTGACTCAACCATGTGTTTGTGCCTCGAGTCAGGCCTTGTTTGACTCTCCCATATCCTTTGCGCTTCAAGTCAGGCCTCGTTTGACTCACCGATACCATTTGTGCATCCAGTTGGGCCTCGTTTATCTAAACCATATGATTTGCGCCTCGAGTCAGGCCTCGTTTGACTCAACCATATCATTTATGCCTCAAGTTGGGCCTCCTTTAACTCAACCATAACATTTGTGCCTCGAGTCAGGTCTCGTTTGACTCAACCATATCATTTGCGCCATGAGTTAGAACTCTTTTGACTCACCAATACCATTTGTGCCTCGAGATGGGCCTCATTTTACTCAACCATATCATTTGTGCTTCGAGTCAGGCCTCGTTTAATTAAACCATATCATTTGTGCGTCGAGTCAAGCCTCATTTGACTTAACCGTATCAATTGCACCTCGAGTCGGTTCTCATTTAACTTAACCATATCATTTGTGCCTCGAGTCAGGTGTCGTTTAACTCAACCATATCATTCGTGCCTCAAGTTAGGCCTCGTTTAACTCAACCATATCATTTTCGCCTCGTGTCAGGCCTCGTTTGACTCAACCATATCATTTGTGCTTCAAGTCAGGTCTCGTTTGACTGAACCATATTATTTGTGCCTAAAGTCAGGCCTCATTTGACTCAACTACATCATTTGCGCCTCGAGTTGGGCCTCGTTTAACTCAACCATATCATTTGTGCCTCGTGTCAAGTCTCCTTTGACTCAATCATATTATTTGTGCCTCGAGTCAATCATCGTTTGACTCAACCATATCATTTGCGCCTCGAGTTGGGCCTTGTTTGACTCACCGATACCATTTGTGCCTCGAGTTGGGCCTAGTTTCACTCAACCATATCATTTGTGCCTCGAGTCAGGCCTTGTTTGACTCAACCATATCATTTGTGCCTTGAGTCATGCCTCGTTTGACTCAATCATATCATTTGCGCCTCGAGTCAGGCCTCGTGTGACTCAACCCTATCATTTTCTCCTCGAGTTAAGCCTTATTTGACTCACGCACTTGTTTGTACATCGAGTCGGGCCTCATTTGACTAAAGCATATATTTGTGCCTTGAGTCATGCCTCGTTTGAGTCAACCATATCATTTGCACTTCGAGTTGGGCCTCGTTTAACTCACCCATGTCATTTGTGCCTCGAGTTAGGCCTGGTTTGACTCAACCATGTGTTTGTGCCTCAAGTGAGGCATTGTTTGACTCACCCATATCATTTGTGCCTCGAGTCAGGCCTCGTTTGACTCACCGATACCATTTGTGTATTGGGTTGGGCCTCGTTTGACTAAACCATATGATTTGCGCCTCGAGTCAGGCCTCATTTGGCTTAACCATATCATTTGCGCCTTGAGACAGGCCTCGTTTAACTCAACCATAACATTTGTGCCTCGAGTCAGGTCTCGTTTGACTCAACCATATCATTTGCTCCATGAGGCGGTACTCGTTTGACTCACTGATACCATTTGTGCCTCGAGTTAGGCCTCATTTGACTCAACCATATATTTGCGCCTCGAGTCAGACCTCGTTTGACTGAACCATATCATTTGTGCCTCGAGCCAGGCCTCGTTTGACTCAACCGTATCATTTGCGCCTGAAGTCGGGTCTCATTTAACTCAACCATATCATTTGTGCCTTGAGTCAGCTGTCATTTGACTCTACCATATCATTTGCGCCCTGAGTTGGGCCTCGTTTAGCTCAACCACATCATTTGTGCCTCGAATCAGGTCTCGTTTGACTCAACCATATCATTTGTGCTTCGAGTCAGCTCTCGTCTCACTCAATGATATAATTTCACCCCGAGTCAAGCCTCGTTTAATTCAACCTTATAATTTATGCCTCGAGTCAGGTCTTATTTGACACAACCATATCATTTGTGCCTTGAGTCAGGCCTCGTTTGACTCAACCACATCATTTGCGCCTCGAGTCGGGCCTCGTTTGACTCAACCATATCATTTGCGCCTCGAGTCGAGCCTTATTTGACTCACCCATATGTTTGCGCATCGACTCGGGCCACATTTGACTAAACCATATCGTTTGTGCCTCGAGTCAAACCTCGTTTGACTCAACCATATTATTTGCGCCTCGGGTTGGGCCTCGTTTGACTCACCCATGTCATTTGCGCCTCGAGTTTGGCCTCGTGTGACTCAACCATATGTTTGCGCCTCGAGTCAGGCCTTATTTTACTCACCCATATCATTTGCGCCTCGAGTCAGGCCTTGTTTGACTCACCGATACCATTTGTGCATCGACTTGGTCCTCGTTTGTCTAAACCATATGATTTACGCCTCGAGTCAGGCCTCATTTGACTCAACCATATCATTTACGCCTCGAGAAGGGGCTCGTTTGACTCACTAATACCATTGGTGCCTCGAGTTGGGCCTCGTTTGACTCAACCGTAGCATTTGTGCCTCGAGTCAGGCCTTGTTTGACTCAACCATATCATTTGTGCCTTGAGTCGGGCCTCGTGTGATTCAACCCTATCATTTGCACCTTGAGTTGGGCCTCGTTTGACTCACCGAAATGATTTATGTCTCGAGCGGGGCCTCGTTTGACTCAGCCATATCATTTGCGCCACGATTCGGGCCTCGTTTGACTCACCGATACCATTTGTGCCTAGAGTTGGGCCTCGCTAGACTCAACCATATCATTTGCACCTTGAGTCATGCCTCATTTGACTCAACCATATCAGTTGCACCTCGAGTCATGTCTCGTTTGACTCAACCATATAATTTTGCCTGAACTCAGTCCTCGTTTCACTCAACCATATCATTTATGCCTCGAGTCAGGTCTCGTTTGACTCAACCATATCATTTGTGCCTCGAGTCAGGCGTCGTTTGACTCAACCGTGTCATTTATGCCTCGAGTTGGGTCTCATTTAACTCAACCATATTATTTGTGCCTAGAGTCAGGTCTCGTTTGACTCAACCATATTATTTGCGCCTCGAGTTGGTCACCGTTTGACTCAACCATATCATTTGCGCCTTGAGTCGGGCATTGTTTTACTCACCGATACCATTTGTGCCTCAAGTCAGGCCTCGTTTGACTGAACCGTATTATTTGTGCCTCGAGCCAGGCCTCGTTTGACTCAACCGTATCATTTGCGCCTTAAGTCGGGTCTCATTTAACTCAACCACATCATTTGTGCCTTGAGTCACGTGTCGTTTGACTCAACCATATCATTTGCGCGTTGAGTCGGGCCTCGTTTAACTCAACCATAACATTTGTGCCTCGAGTCAGGTCTTGTTTGACTCAACCATATCATTTGCGCCACGAGTCAGGACTCGTTTGACTCATCGATATCATTTGTGCCTCGAGTTGGGCGTCATTTGACTCAACCATATCATTTTCGCCTCGAGTCAGGCCTCGTTTGACTGAACCGTATTATTTGTGCCTCGAGCCAGGCCTCGTTTGACTCAACCGTATCATTTGCGCCTCAAGTCGGGTCTCATTTAACTCAACCACATCATTTGTGCCTTGAGTCACGTGTCATTTGACTCAACCATATCATTTGTGCCTCGAGTCAAATCTTGTTTGACTCAACCATATAATTTTGCCTCGAGTCAGGCCTCGTTCAACTCAACCATATCATTTCTGCCTCGAGTCTGGCCTCGTTTGACTCATCCATATCATTTGCGCCATAAATCGGGCCTCGTTTGAGTCACTGATACCATTTGTGCCTCGAGTGGGAACTCGTTTGACTCAGCCATATCATTTGTGCCACGAGTCAGGCATCATTTGACTCAACCATATCATTTGCGCCTCGAGTCGGGTCTCGTTTGACTAATGCATATCATTTACGCCTCGAGTCGAGCTTTATTTAACTCGCCCATGTGTTTGCGCATTGAGTCGGGCCTCATTTGACTAAACCATATCGTTTGTGCCTCGAGTCATGCCTCGTTTGACTCAACTATATCATTTGCACCTCGAGTTGGGCCTCGTTTAACTCACCCATGTCATTTGCGCCTCGAGTCAGGCCTCGTTTGACTCAACCATGTGTTTGCACCTCGAGTCAGGCCTTGTTTGACTCACCCATATCATTTGCGCCTCGAGTCGGGCCTCGTTTGACTCCCCGATACCATTTGTGCATCGAGTTGGTCCTCGTTTGTCTAAACCATATGATTTACGCCTCGAGTCAGGCCTCATTTGACTCAACCATATCATTTGTGCCTCGAGTCGGGCCTTGTTTAACTCAACGATAACATTTGTCCTTCGAGTCAGGTCTCGTTTGACTCAACGATATCATTTGTGCTTCGAGTTAGGCCTCGTTTGACTCAACCACATCATTTGTGCCTCGAGTCGGGCCTCGTTTAACTCAACCATATCATTTGTGCCTCGAGTTAGGCCTCATTTGACTCAACCACATCATTTACGCCTCGAGTCAGGCCTCGTTTAACTCAACCATATCATTTGTGCCTCGAGTCAGGTCTCATTTGACTCAACCATGTGTTTACGCCTCGAGTCAGGCCTTATTGGACTCACCCATATCATTTGCGCCTCGAGTCGGGCCTCGTTTGACTCACCGATACCATTGTGCATTGAGTTGGGCCTCGTTTGACTAAACCATATGATTTGTGCCTCGATTCAGGCCTCATTTAACTCAACCATATCATTTGTGCCTTGAGTTAGGTGTCGTTTGACTCAACCATATCATTTGTTCCTCGAGTTGGGCCTCGTTTAACTCAACCATATCATTTGCGCCTCGAGTCAGGCCTCGTTCGACTCAACCATATCATTTGTTCCTCGAGTCAGGCCTCGTTTGACACAACCACATCATTTGCGCCTCGAGTCGGTCCTCGTTTAACTCAACCATATCATTTGCGTCTCGAGTCAGGCCTCATTTGACTCACCGATACCATTTGTGCATTGAGTTAGGCCTCGTTTGACTAAACCATATGATTTGTGCCTCGAGTCAGGCCTCATTTAACTCAACCATATCATTTGTGCCTTGAGTTAGGTGTCGTTTGACTCAACGATATCATTTGTTCCTCGAGTTGGTCCTTGTTTAACTCAACCATATCATTTGCGCCTCGAGTCAGGCCTCATTCGACTCAACCATATCATTTGTGTTTCGAGTCAGGTCTCGTTTGACTTAACCATATCATTTGTGCCTCGAGTCATTCCTCGTTTGACACAACCACATCATTTGCGCCTCGAGTCGGGCCTCGTTTAACTCAACCATATCATTTGTGCCTCGAGTCAGGTCTCGTTTGACTCAATCATATTATTTGTGCCTCGAGTCGGTCATCGTTTGACTCAACCATATCATTTGCGGCTTGTGTCGGGCTTTGTTTGACTCACCGATACCATTTGTGCCTCGAGTTTGGCCTAGTTTCGCTCAACCATATCATTTGTTCGTTGGGTCAAGCCTTGTTTGACTAAACCATATCATTTGCGCCTTGAGTAGGGCCTCGTTTGACTCACTTATACCATTTCGGCCTGGTGTTAGGCCTCGTTTGGGTCAACCATATAATTTGTGCCTCGAGTCAGGCCTTGTTTGACTCAACCATCTCATTTGTGCTATGAGTCGGGCCTCGTGTGACTCAACCTTATCGTTTGCGCCTCGAGCCGGGCCTTTTTTGACTCACCAATACTATTTGTGCCTCGCGTTAAGCCTCGTTTGACTCAACCATATCATTTGTCCCTCGCGTCAGGCCTCGTCTGACTCAACCATATCATTTGTGCCTCGAGTCTGGCCTCGTGTGACTCAACCCTATCATTTGCTCCTCGAGTCGAGCCTTATTTGACTCACGCATTTGTTTGCGCATCGAGTCGGGCCTCATTTGACTAATCCATATCGTTTGTGCCTCGAGTCATGCCTTGTTTGAGTCAACCATATCATTTGCACCTCGAGTTGGGCCTCGTTTAACTCACCCATGTCATTTGCGTGCCTAGTTAGGCCTCGTTTGACTCAACCATGTGTTTGTGCCTCGTGTAAGGCCTTGTTTGACTCACCCATATCATTTGCACCTCGAGTCAGGCCTCGTTTGACTCACCGATACCATTTGTGCATCGAGTTGGGCCTCGTTTGACTAAACCATATGATTTGTGCCTCGAGTCTGGCCTCGTTTGATTCAACCATAACATGTGTGCCTCGAGTCAGGTCTCGTTTGACTCAACCATATCATTTGCACCACGAGTCAGGCCTCGTTTAATTCAACCTTATCATTTGTGCCTCGATCCAGGTCTCGTTTGACACAACCATATCATATGTGGGCTTGAGTCAGGCCTCGTTTGACTCAACCGTATTTTTTGTGCCTCGAGTCGAACCTTATTTGACTCACTGATAAGTTTGCGCATCGACTCGGGCCTCATTTGACTAAACCATATCATTTGTGCCTTGACTCAAGCCTTATTTGACTCAACCATATCATTTGTGCCTCGAGTTGGGCCTCGTTTTACTCACCCATGTCATTTGCGCCTCGAGTTTGGCCTCGTTTAACTCAACTATACGTTTGCGCCTCGAGTCAGGCCTTGTTTGACTCACCCATATCATTTGTGCCTCGTGTCGGGCCTTGTTTCACTCACCAATACCATTTGTGCATTGAGTTGGTCCTTGTTTGACTAAACCATATGATTTGCACCTCGAGTCAGGCCTCATTTGACTCAACCATGTCATTCGTGCCTCGAGTCAAGCCTTGTTTGATTCTACCATATCATTTGCACCACGAGTCGGGCCTTGTTTGACTCACCGATACCATTTGTGCATCGAGTTGGTCCTCGTTTGACTAAACCATATGATTTGCGCCTCGAGTCAAGCCTTATTTGACTCAACCATGTCATTTGTGCCTCGAGTCAGGCCTCGTTTGACTCAACCATATCATTTTCGCCTGGAGGCAGGCCTCGTTTAACTCAACCATATCATTTGTGCCTCGAGTCAAGTCTCGTTTGACTCAACCATATCATTTGTGCCACGAGTCGGACCTTGTTTGACTCACCGATACCATTTGTGCATCGAGTTGGTCCTCGTTTGACTAAACCATATGATTTGTGCCTCGAGTCAGGCCTCATTTGACTCAACCATATCATTTGCGCCTCGAGTCGAGCCTCGTTTAACTCAACCATATCATTTGTGCCTCGAGTCAAGTCTCATTTGACTCGATCATATCATTTGCGCCTTGAGTCAGGCCTCGTTTGATTCAACCATAATGTTTGTGCCTCGAGTTAGGCCTCGTTTAACTCAACCATATCATTTGCGCCTTGTGTCAGGCCTCATTTAACTCAACCATATCATTTGTGCCTCTAGTCAGGCCTCATTTTACTCAACTACATCATTTGCGCCTCGAGTTGGGCCTCGTTTAACTCAACCATATCAGTTGTGCCTCGAGTCAGGTCTCCTTTGACTCAATCATATTATTTGCGCCTTGAGTCAATCATTGTTTGACTCAACCATATCATTTGCGCCTTGAGTTGGGCCTTGTTTGACTCACCGATACCATTTGTGCCTCGAGTTGGGCCTAGTTTCACTCAACCATATCATTTGTGCCTCGAGTCAGGCCTCGTTTGACTCAACCATATCATTTGTGCCTTGAGTCATGCCTCATTTGACTCAACCATATCATTTGCGCCTCGAGTCAGGCCTCGTGTGACTCAACCCTATCATTTTCTCCTCGAGTTAAGCCTTATTTGACTCACGCACTTGTTTGCGCATCGAGTCGGGCCTCATTTGACTAAATCATAACATTTATGCCTTGAGTCATGCCTCGTTTGAGTCAACCATATCATTTGCACCTCGAGTTGGGCCTCGTTTAACTCACCCATGTCATTTGTGCCTCGAGTTAGGCCTGGTTTGACTCAACCATGTGTTTGCACCTCGAGTGAGGCCTTGTTTGACTTACCCATATCATTTGCGCCTCGAGTCAGGCCTCGTTTGACTCACCGATACCATTTGTGCATTGGGTTGGGCCTCGTTTGACTAAACCATATGATTTGCGCCTCGAGTCAGGCCTCGTTTGGCTTAACCATATCATTTGCGCCTCGAGACGGGCCTCGTTTAATTTAACCATAACATTTGTGCCTCGAGTCAAGTCTCGTTTGACTCAACCATATCATTTGCTCCATGAGGCAGTACTCGTTTGACTCACCGATACCATTTGTTCCTCGAGTTGGGCCTTATTTGACTCAACCATATCATTTGCGCCTCGAGTCAGACCTCGTTTGACTGAACCATATCATTTGTGCCTCGAGCCAGGACTCGTTTGACTTAATCGTATCATTTGCGCCTCAAGTTGGGTCTCATTTAGCTCAACCATATCATTTGTGCCTTGAGTCAGCTGTCGTTTGACTCTACCATATCATTTGCGCCCTGAGTTAGGCCTCGTTTAGTTCAACCACATCATTTGTGCCTCGAATCAGGTCTCGTTTGACTCAACCATATCATTTGTGCCTCGAGTCAGCTCTCGTTTCACTCAACGATATAATTTCGCCCCGAGTCAGGCCTCGTTTAATTCAACCTTATCATTTGTGCCTCGAGTCAGGTCTTGTTTGACACAACCATATCATTTGTGCCTCGAGTCAGGCCTCGTTTGACTCACCCATATCATTTGCACCTCGAGTCGGGCTTGTTTGACTCACCGATACCATTTGTGCATCGAGTTGGTCCTCGTTTGACTAAACCATATGATTTGTGCCTCGAGTCAGGCCTCATTTGAATCAGCATGTCATTTGTGCCTCGAGTCAGGCCTCGTTTGACTCTACCATATCATTTGCGCCAGTAGGCAGCCTCGTTTAACTCAACCATATCATTTGCGCCTCGAGTCAAGTCTCGTTTGACTCAACCATATCATTTGTGCCATGAGTCAGGCCTTGTTTGACTCACCGATACCATTTGTGCATCGAGTTGGTCCTCGTTTGACTAAACCATATGATTTGTGCCTCGAGTCAAGTCTCGTTTGACTCAACCATATCATTTGCGCCATGAGTCGGGCCTTGTTTGACTCACCGATACCATTTGTGCATCGAGTTCGTCCTCGTTTGACTAAACCATATGATTTGCGCCTCGAGTCAGGCCTCATTTGACTCAACCATGTCATTTGTGCCTCGAGTCAAGCCTCGTTTGACTCAACCATATCATTTGCGCCTCGGGTCGGGCCTCGTTTAACTCATCCATATCATTTGTGCCTCGAGTCCAGTGTCATTTGACTCGACCATATCATTTGCGCCTCGAGTCAGGCCTCGTTTGATTCAACCATAATGTTTGCGTCGCAAGTCAAGCCTCGTTTGACTCAACCGTATCATTTGTGCCACGAGTGGGGTCTAATTTAACTCAACCACATCATTTGTGCCTCGAGCCAGGTCTCGTTTGACTCAACCATATCATTTATGCCTCGAGTCAGGTCTTGTTTGACTCAACCATATCATTTGTGCCTCGAGTCAGGCGTCATTTGACTCAACCATATCATTTGCACCTCGAGTCGACCCTCATTTGACTCAACCATATCATTTGTGCCTCGCGTCAGGCCTCGTTTGACTCAACCATATCATTTGCGCCTCAATTCTGGCCTGGTTTGACTCAACCATATCATTTATGCCTCGAGTCAGGTCTCGTTTGACTCAACCATATCATTTGTGCTTCGAGTCAAGCCTTATTTGACTCAACCACATCGTTTGCGCCTCGAGTCAGGCCTCGTTTAACTCAACCATATCATTTGTGCCTTGAGTCAGGTCTCGTTTGACTCAACCATATTATTTGCTCCTCGAGTCAGTCATTGTTTCACTCAACCATATCATTTGCGCCTTGAGTCGGGCCTTGTTTGACTCACCGATACCATTTGTGCCTCGAGTTAGGCCTCGTTTCACTCAACCCCATCATTTGTGCCTTAGGTCAGGCCTCGTTTGACTAAACCATATCATTTGGACCTCAAGGAGGGCTTCGTTTGACTCAATGATACCATTTGTGCCTCAAGTTGGGCCTCGCTTGACTCAACCATATCATTTGTGCCTTCAGTCCGACCTCGTTTGACTCAACCATATCATTTGCACCTCGAGTCAGGCCTCGTATGACTCAACCCTATCATTTGCGCCTTGAGTTGATCCTCGTTTGACTCACCGATATGATTTGTGCCTCGAGCGGTGCCTCGTTTGACTCAGCCATATCATTTGCACCATGAGTCGGGCCTCGTTTGACTCAACCATATCATTTACGCCTCGGGTCGGGCCTTGTTTGACTCAACCATATCATTTGCTTCTCGAGTCAGATCTCGTTTGGCTCAACCATATAATTTCGCCTCAAGTCAGTCCTCGTTTAACTCAACTATATCATTTGTGCCTCGAGTCAGGTCTTGTTTGACTCAACCATATCATTTGAGCCTCAAGTCAGTCCTCGTTTAACTCAACGATATCGTTTGTGCATCGAGTCAAGTCTCGTTTGACTCAACCATATCATTTGTGCCTCGAGTCAAGTCTCGTTTGACTCAACCATATCATTTGCGCCACCAGTCGGGCCTTGTTTGACTCACCGATACCATTTGTGCATCGAGTTGGTCCTCGTTTGACTAAACCATATGATTTGTGCCTCGAGTCAGGCCTCATTTGAATCAAGCATGTCATTTGTGCCTCGAGTCAGGCCTCGTTTGACTCTACCATATCATTTGCGCCAGTAGGCAGCCTCGTTTAACTCAACCATATCATTTGTGCCTCGAGTCAAGTCTCGTTTGACTCAACCATATCATTTGTGCCATGAGTCAGGCCTTGTTTGACTCACCGATACCATTTGTGCATCGAGTTGGTCCTCGTTTGACTAAACCATATGATTTGTGCCTCGAGTCAAGCCTCATTTGACTCAACCATGTCATTTGTTCCTCGAGTCAGGCCTCGTTTGACTCAACCATATCATTTTCGCCTAGAGGCGGGCCTCGTTTAACTCAACCATATGATTTGTGCCTCGAGTCAAGTCTCGTTTGACTCAACCATATCATTTGCGCCATGAGTCGGGCCTTGTTTGACTCACCGATACCATTTGTGCATCGAGTTCGTCCTCGTTTGACTAAACCATATGATTTGCGCCTCGAGTCAGGCCTCATTTGACTCAACCATGTCATTTGTGCCTCGAGTCAAGCCTCGTTTGACTCAACCATATCATTTGCGCCTCGGGTCGGGCCTCGTTTAACTCATCCATATCATTTGTGCCTCGAGTCCAGTGTCATTTGACTCGACCATATCATTTGCGCCTCGAGTCAGGCCTCGTTTGATTCAACCATAATGTTTGCGTCTCAAGTCAAGCCTCGTTTGACTCAACCGTATCATTTGTGCCACGAGTGGGGTCTAATTTAACTCAACCACATCATTTGTGCCTCGAGCCAGGTCTCGTTTGACTCAACCATATCATTTATGCCTCGAGTCAGGTCTTGTTTGACTCAACCATATCATTTGTGCCTCGAGTCAGGCGTCATTTGACTCAACCATATCATTTGCACCTCGAGTCGACCCTCATTTGACTCAACCATATCATTTGTGCCTCACGTCAGGCCTCGTTTGACTCAACCATATCATTTGCGCCTCAATTCTGGCCTGGTTTGACTCAACCATATCATTTATGCCTCGAGTCAGGTCTCGTTTGACTCAACCATATCATTTGTGCTTCGAGTCAAGCCTTATTTGACTCAACCACATCGTTTGCGCCTCGAGTCAGGCCTCGTTTAACTCAACCATATCATTTGTGCCTTGAGTCAGGTCTCGTTTGACTCAACCATATTATTTGCTCCTCGAGTCAGTCATTGTTTCACTCAACCATATCATTTGCGCCTTGAGTCGGGCCTTGTTTGACTCACCGATACCATTTGTGCCTCAAGTTAGGCCTCATTTCACTCAACCCCATCATTTGTGCCTTAGGTCAGGCCTCGTTTGACTAAACCATATCATTTTGGCCTCAAGGAGGGCTTCGTTTGACTCAATGATACCATTTGTGCCTCAAGTTGGGCCTCGTTTGACTCAACCATATCATTTGTGCCTCGAGTCCGACCTCGTTTGACTCAACCATATCATTTGCAACTCGAGTCAGGCCTCGTATAACTCAACCCTATCATTTGCGCCTTGAGTTGATCCTCGTTTGACTCACCGATATGATTTGTGCCTCGAGCGGTGCCTCGTTTGACTCAGCCATATCATTTGCACCATGAGTCGGGCTTCGTTTGACTCAACCATATCATTTACGCCTCAAGTCAGTCCTCGTTTAACTCAACCATATCATTTGTGCCTCGAGTCAGGTCTTGTTTGACTCAACCATATCATTTGAGCCTCAAGTCAGTCCTCGTTTAACTCAACCATATCATTTGTGCATCGAGTCAGGTCTCGTTTGACTCAACCATATCATTTGTGCCTCGAGTCAAGTCTCGTTTGACTCAACCATATCATTTGCGCCACCAGTCGGGCCTTGTTTGACTCACCGATACCATTTGTGCATCGAGTTGGTCCTCGTTTGACTAAACCATATGATTTGTGCCTCGAGTCAGGCCTCATTTGAATCAAGCATGTCGTTTGTGCCTCGAGTCAGGCCTCGTTTGACTCTACCATATCATTTGCGCCAGTAGGCAGCCTCGTTTAACTCAACCATATCATTTGTGCCTCGAGTCAAGTCTCGTTTGACTCAACCATATCATTTGTGCCATGAGTCAGGCCTTGTTTGACTCACCGATACCATTTGTGCATCGAGTTGGTCCTCGTTTGACTAAACCATATGATTTGTGCCTCGAGTCAAGTCTCGTTTGACTCAACCATATCATTTGCGCCATGAGTCGGGCCTTGTTTGACTCACCGATACCATTTGTGCATCGAGTTCGTCCTCGTTTGACTAAACCATATGATTTGCGCCTCGAGTCAGGCCTCATTTGACTCAACCATGTCATTTGTGCCTCGAGTCAAGCCTCGTTTGACTCAACCATATCATTTGTGCCTCGGCCTCGTTTCACTCATCCATATCATTTGTGCCTCGAGTCCAGTGTCATTTGACTCGACCATATCATTTGCGCCTCGAGTCAGGCCTCGTTTGATTCAACCATAATGTTTGCGTCTCAAGTCAAGCCTCGTTTGACTCAACCGTATCATTTGTGCCACGAGTGGGGTCTAATTTAACTCAACCACATCATTTGTGCCTCGAGCCAGGTCTCGTTTAACTCAACCATATCATTTGTACCTTGAGTCAGGTCTCGTTTGACTCAAGCATATTATTTGCTCCTCGAGTCAGTCATTGTTTCACTCAACCATATCATTTGCGCCTTGAGTCGGGCCTTGTTTGACTCACCGATACCATTTGTGCCTCGAGTTAGGCCTCGTTTCACTCAACCCCATCATTTGTGCCTTAGGTCAGGCCTCGTTTGACTAAACCATATCATTTGGGCCTCAAGGAGGGCTTTGTTTGACTCAATGATACCATTTGTGCCTCAAGTTCGGCCTCGCTTGACTCAACCATATCATTTGTGCCTCGAGTCCGACCTCGTTTGACTCAACCATCTCATTTGCACCTCGAGCCAGGCCTCGTATGACTCAACCCTATCATTTGCGCCTTGAGTTGATCCTCGTTTGACTCACCGATATGATTTGTGCCTTGAGCGGTGCCTCGTTTGACTCAGCCATATCATTTGCACCATGAGTCGGGCCTCGTTTGACTCAACCATATCATTTACGCCTCGGGTCGGGCCTTGTTTGACTCAACCATATCATTTGCTTCTCGAGTCAGATCTCGTTTGACTCAACCATATAATTTCGCCTCAAGTCAGTCCTCGTTTAACTCAACCATATCATTTGTGCCTCGAGTCAGGTCTTGTTTGACTCAACCATATCATTTGAGCCTCAAGTCAGTCCTCGTTTAACTCAACCATATCATTTGTGCATCGAGTCAGGTCTCGTTTGACTCAACCATATCATTTGTGCCTCGAGTCAAGTCTCGTTTGACTCAACCATATCATTTGCGCCACCAGTCGGGCCTTGTTTGACTCACCGATACCATTTGTGCATCGAGTTGGTCCTCGTTTGACTAAACCATATGATTTGTGCCTCGAGTCAGGCCTCATTTGAATCAAGCATGTCATTTGTGCCTCGAGTCAGGCCTCGTTTGACTCTACCATATCATTTGCGCCAGTAGGCAGCCTCGTTTAACTCAACCATATCATTTGTGCCTCGAGTCAAGTCTCGTTTGACTTAACCATATCATTTATACCATGAGTCAGGCTTTGTTTGACTCACTGATACCATTTTTGCATCGAGTTGGTCCTCGTTTGACTAAACCATATGATTTGTGTCTCGAGTCAAGCCTCATTTGACTCAACCATGTCATTTGTTCCTCGAGTCAGGCCTCGTTTGACTCAACCATATCATTTTCGCCTGGAGGCGGGCCTCGTTTAACTCAACCATATGATTTGTGCCTCGAGTCAAGTCTCGTTTGACTCAACCATATCATTTGCGCCATGAGCCGGGCCTTGTTTGACTCACCAATACCATTTGTGCATCGAGTTCGTCCTCGTTTGACTAAACCATATGATTTGCGCCTCGAGTTAGGCCTCATTTGACTCAACCATGTCATTTGTGCCTCGAGTCAAGCCTCGTTTGACTCAACCATATCATTTGCGCCTCGGGTCGGGCCTCGTTTAACTCATCCATATCATTTGTGCCTCGAGTCCAGTGTCATTTGACTCGACCATATCATTTGCGCCTCGAGTCAGGCCTCGTTTGATTCAACCATAATGTTTGCGTCGCAAGTCAAGCCTCGTTTGACTCAACCGTATCATTTGTGCCACGAGTGGGGTCTAATTTAACTCAACCACATCATTTGTGCCTCGAGCTAGGTCTCGTTTGACTCAACCATATCATTTATGCCTCGAGTCAGGTCTTGTTTGACTCAACCATATCATTTGTGCCTCGAGTCAGGCGTCATTTGACTCAACCATATCATTTGCACCTCGAGTCGACCCTCATTTGACTCAACCATATCATTTGTGCCTCGCGTCAGGCCTCGTTTGACTCAACCATATCATTTGCGCCTCAATTCTGGCCTGGTTTGACTCAACCATATCATTTATGCCTCGAGTCAGGTCTCGTTTGACTCAACCATATCATTTGTGCTTCGAGTCAAGCCTTATTTGACTCAACCACATCGTTTGCGCCTCGAGTCAGGCCTCGTTTAACTCAACCATATCATTTGTGCCTTGAGTCAGGTCTCGTTTGACTCAACCATATTATTTGCTCCTCGAGTCAGTCATTGTTTCACTCAACCATATCATTTGCGCCTTGAGTCGGGCCTTGTTTGACTCACCGATACCATTTGTGCCTCGAGTTAGGCCTCGTTTCACTCAACCCCATCATTTGTGCCTTAGGTCAGGCCTCGTTTGACTAAACCATATCATTTGGACCTCAAGGAGGGCTTCGTTTGACTCAATGATACCATTTGTGCCTCAAGTTGGGCCTCGCTTGACTCAACCATATCATTTGTGCCTTCAGTCCGACCTCGTTTGACTCAACCATATCATTTGCAACTCGAGTCAGGCCTCGTATAACTCAACCCTATCATTTGCGCCTTGAGTTGATCCTCGTTTGACTCACCGATATGATTTGTGCCTCGAGCGGTGCCTCGTTTGACTCAGCCATATCATTTGCACCATGAGTCGGGCTTCGTTTGACTCAACCATATCATTTACGCCTCGGGTCGGGCCTTGTTTGACTCAACCATATCATTTGCTTCTCGAGTCAGATCTCGTTTGACTCAACCATATAATTTCGCCTCAAGTCAGTCCTCGTTTAACTCAACCATATCATTTGTGCCTCGAGTCAGGTCTTGTTTGACTCAACCATATCATTTGAGCCTCAAGTCAGTCCTCGTTTAACTCAACCATATCATTTGTGCATCGAGTCAGGTCTCGTTTGACTCAACCATATCATTTGTGCCTCGAGTCAAGTCTCGTTTGACTCAACCATATCATTTGCGCCACGAGTCGGGCCTTGTTTGACTCACCGATACCATTTGTGCATCGAGTTGGTCCTCAATTGACTAATCCATATGATTTGTGCCTCGAGTCAGGCCTCATTTGACTCAACCATGTCATTTGTACCTCGAGTCAGGCCTCGTTTGACTCAACCATATCATTTCCGCCTGGAGGCGGGCCTCGTTTAACTCAACCATATCATTTGTGCCTCGAGTCAAGTCTCGTTTGACTCAACCATATCATTTGCGCCACGAGTCGGGCCTTGTTTGACTCACCGATACCATTTGTGCATCGAGTTAGTCCTCGTTTGACTAAACCATATGATTTGCGCCTCGAGTCATGCCTCATTTGACTTAACCATGTCATTTGTGCCCCGAGTCAAGCCTCGTTTGACTCAACTATATTATTTGCGCCTCGAGTCGGGCCTCGTTTAACTCAACCATATCATTTGTGCCTCGAGTCAAGTCTCATTTGACTCGACCATATCATTTGTGCCTCGAGTCAGGCCTCGTTTGATTCAACCATAACGTTTGTGTCTCAAGTCAGGCCTCGTTTGACTCAATTGTATCATTTGTGCCTCGAGTCAGGTCTCATTTAACTCAACCACATCATTTGTGCATCGAGTCAGGTCTCGTTTGACTCAACCATATTATTTGCGCCTCGAGTCAATCATTGTTTGACTCAACCATATCATTTGCGCCTTGAGTTGGGCCTTGTTTGACTCACCGATACCATTTGTGCCTCGAGTTGGGCCTAGTTTCACTCAACCATATCATTTGTGCCTCGAGTCAGGACTTGTTTGACTCAACCATATCATTTGTGCCTTGAGTCATGCCTCATTTGACTCAACCATATCATTTGCGCCTCGAGTCAGGCCTCGTGTGACTTAACCCTATCATTTTCTCCTCGAGTTAAGCCTTATTTGACTCACGCACTTGTTTGCGCATCGAGTCGGGCCTCATTTGACTAAATCATAACATTTGTGCCTTGAGTCATGCCTCGTTTGAGTCAACCATATCATTTGCACCTCGAGTTGGGCCTCGTTTAACTCACCCATGTCATTTGTGCCTCGAGTTAGGCCTAGTTTGACTCAACCATGTGCTTGCAACTCGAGTGAGGCCTTGTTTGACTCACCCATATCATTTGCGCCTCGAGTCAGGCCTCGTTTGACTCACCGATACCATTTGTGCATTGGGTTGGGCCTCGTTTAACTAAACCATATGATTTGCGCCTCGAGTCAGGCCTCGTTTGGCTTAACCATATCATTTGCGCCTCGAGACGGGCCTCGTTTAATTTAACCATAACATTTGTGCCTCGAGTCAGGTCTCGTTTGACTCAACCATATCATTTGCTCCATGAGGCGGTACTCGTTTGACTCACCGATACCATTTGTGCCTCGAGTTGGGCCTTATTTGACTCAACCATATCATTTGCGCCTCGAGTCAGACCTCGTTTGACTGAACCCTATCATTTGTGCCTCGAGCCAGGCCTCGTTTGACTTAATCGTATCATTTGCGCCTCAAGTTGGGTCTCATTTAACTCAACCATATCATTTGTGCCTTGAATCAGCTGTCGTTTGACTCTACCATATCATTTGCGCCCTGAGTTAGGCCTCGTTTAGCTCAACCACATCTTTTGTGCCACGAATCAGGTCTTGTTTGACTCAACCATATCATTTGTGCCTCGAGTCAGCTCTCGTTTCACTCAACGATATAATTTCGCCCCGAGTCAGGCCTCGTTTAATTCAACCTTATCATTTGTGCCTCGAGTCAGGTCTTGTTTGACACAACCATATCATTTGTGCCTCGAGTCAGGCCTCGTTTGACTCACCCATATCATTTGCACCTCGAGTCGGGCTTGTTTGACTCAACGATACCATTTGTGCATCGAGTTGGTCCTCGACTAAACCATATGATTTGTGCCTCGAGTCAGGCCTCATTTGAATCAAACATGTCATTTATGCCTCGAGTCAGGCCTCGTTTGACTCTACCATATCATTTGCGCCAGTAGGCAGCCTCGTTTAACTCAACCATATCATTTGTGCCTCGAGTCAAGTCTCGTTTGACTCAACCATATCATTTGTGCCATGAGTCAGGCCTTGTTTGACTCACCGATACCATTTGTGCATCGAGTTGGTCCTCGTTTGACTAAACCATATGATTTGTGCCTTGAGTCAAGCCTCATTTGACTCAACCATGTCATTTGTGCCTTGAGTCAGGCCTCGTTTGACTTAACCATATCATTTCCGCCTGGAGGCGAGCCTCGTTTAACTTAACCATATCATTTGTGCCTCGAGTCAAGTCTCGTTTGACTCAACCATATCATTTGCGCCATGAGTCAGGCCTTGTTTGACTCACTGATACCATTTGTGCATCGAGTTCGTCCTCGTTTGACTAAACCATATGATTTGTGCCTCGAGTCAGGCCTCATTTGACTCAACCATGTCATTTGTGCCTCGAGTCAAGCCTCGTTTGACTCAACCATATCATTTGCGCCTCGGGTCAGGCCTCGTTTAACTCAACCATATCATTTGTGCCTCGAGTCCAGTCTCATTTGACTCGACCATATCATTTGCGCCTCGAGTCAGGCCTCGTTTGATTCAACCATAATGTTTGCGTCTCAAGTCAAGCCTCGTTTGACTCAACCGTATCATTTGTGCCACGAGTGGGGTCTAATTTAACTCAACCACATCATTTGTGCCTCGAGCCAGGTCTCGTTTGACTCAACCATATCATTTATGCCTCGAGTCAGGTCTTGTTTGACTCAACCATATCATTTGTGCCTCGAGTCAGGCGTCATTTGACTCAACCATATCATTTGCACCTCGAGTCGACCCTCATTTGACTCAACCATATCATTTGTGCCTCGCGTCAGTCTCGTTTGACTCAACCATATCATTTGTGCCTCAATTCTGGCCTGGTTTGACTCAACCATATCATTTATGCCTCGATTCAGGTCTCGTTTGACTCAACCATATCATTTGTGCTTCGGGTCAAGCCTTATTTGA
The DNA here is from genome assembly GCA_037013595.1 of Dicorynia guianensis. Lineage (NCBI taxonomy): Eukaryota > Viridiplantae > Streptophyta > Magnoliopsida > Fabales > Fabaceae > Dicorynia > Dicorynia guianensis. The sequence goes on from JASUAB010000015.1 coordinate 12,788,857, forward strand.
CTCAACCACATCGTTTGCGCCTCGAGTCAGGCCTCGTTTAACTCAACCATATCATTTGTGCCTTGAGTCAGGTCTCGTTTGACTCAACCATATTATTTGCTCCTTGAGTTAGTCATTGTTTCACTCAACCATATCATTTGCGCCTTGAGTCGGGCCTTGTTTGACTCACCGATACCATTTGTGCCTCGAGTTAGGCCTCGTTTCACTCAACCCCATCATTTGTGCCTTAGGTCAGGACTCGTTTGACTAAACCATATCATTTGCGCCTCAAGGAGGGCTTCGTTTGACCCAATGATACCATTTGTGCCTCAAGTTGGGCCTCGCTTGACTCAACCATATCATTTGTGCCTCGAGTCTGACATCGTTTGACTCAACCATATCATTTGCACCTCGAGTCAGGCCTCGTATGACTCAACCCTATCATTTGCGCCTTGAGTTGAGCCTCGTTTGACTCACCGATATGATTTGTGCCTCGAGTGATGCCTCGTTTGACTCAGCCATATCATTTGCACCATGAGTCGGGCCTCGTTTGACTCAACCATATCATTTACGCCTCGGGTCGGGCCTTGTTTGACTCAACCATATCATTTGCTTCTCGAGTCAGATCTCGTTTGACTCAACCATATAATTTCGCCTCAAGTCAGTCCTCGTTTAACTCAACCATATCATTTATGCCTCGAGTCAGGTCTTGTTTGACTCAACCATATCATTTGAGCCTCAAGTCAGTCCTCGTTTAACTCAACCATATCATTTATGCATCGAGTCAGGTCTTGTTTGAATCAACCATATCATTTGTGCCTCGAGTCAAGTCTCGTTTGACTCAACCATATCATTTGCGCCACGAGTCGGGCCTTGTTTGACTCACCGATACCATTTGTGCATCGAGTTGGTCCTCAATTGACTAAACCATATGATTTGTGCCTCAAGTCAGGCCTCATTTGACTCAACCATGTCATTTGTACCTCGAGTCAGGCCTCGTTTGACTCAACCATATCATTTCCGCCTGGAGGCGGGCCTCGTTTAACTCAACCATATCATTTGTGCCTCGAGTCAAGTCTCGTTTGACTCAACCATATCATTTGCGCCACGAGTCGGGCCTTGTTTGACTCACCGATACCATTTGTGCTTCGAGTTGGTCCTCGTTTGACTAAACCATATGATTTGCGCATCGAGTCATGCCTCATTTGACTTAACCATGTCATTTGTGCCTCGAGTCAAGCCTCGTTTGACTCAACTATATTATTTGCGCCTCGAGTCGGGCCTCGTTTAACTCAACCATATCATTTGTGCCTCGAGTCAAGTCTCATTTGACTCGACCATATCATTTGCGCCTCGAGTCAGGCCTCGTTTGATTCAACCATAACGTTTGTGTCTCAAGTCAAGCCTCGTTTGACTCAACTGTATCATTTGTGCCTCGAGTCAGGTCCAATTTAAATGACCCACATCATTTGTGCCTCGAGCCAGGTCTCGTTTGACTCAACCATATCATTTATGCCTCGAGTCAGGTCTCGTTTGACTCAACCATATCATTGTGCCTCGAGTCAGGCGTCATTTGACTCAACCATATCATTTGCACCTCGAGTGGGCCCTCATTTGACTCAACCATATCATTTGTGCCTCGCGTCAGGCCTCGTTTGACTCAACCATATCATTTGCGCCTCAATTCTGGCCTGGTTTGACTCAACCATATCATTTATGCCTCGAGTCAGGTCTCGTTTGACTCAACCATATCGTTTGTGCTTCGAGTCAAGCCTTGTTTGACTCAACCACATCGTTTGCGCCTCGAGTCAGGCCTTGTTTAACTCAACCATATCATTTGTGCCTTGAGTCAGGTCTCGTTTGACTCAACCATATTATTTGCTCCTCGAGTCGGTCATTGTTTCACTCAACCATATCATTTGCGCCTTGAGTCGGGCCTTGTTTGACTCACCGATACCATTTGTGCCTCGAGTTAGGCCTCGTTTCACTCAACGACATCATTTGTGCCTCAGGTCAGGCCTCGTTTGACTAAACCATATCATTTGCACCTCAAGGAGGGCCTCGTTTGACTCAATGATACCATTTGTGCCTCGAGTTAGGCCTCGCTTGACTCAATCATATCATTTGTGCCTCGAGTCCGACCTCGTTTGACTCAACCATATCATTTGCGCCTCGAGTCGGGCCTCATGTGACTCAACCCTATCATTTGCGCCTTGAGTTGAGTCTCGTTTGACTCACCGATATGATTTGTTCCTCGAGCAGTGCCTCGTTTGACTCAGCCATATCATTTGCACCACGAGTTGGGCCTCCTTTGACTCAACCATATCATTTGCGCCTCGAGTCGGGCCTCGTTTGACTCAACCATATCATTTGCTCCTCGAGTCAGATCTCATTGGACTCAACCATATAATTTCGCCTCAAGTCAGTCCTCGTTTAACTCAACCATATCATTTGTGCCTCGAGTCAGGTCTTGTTTGACTCAACCATATCGTTTGAGCCTCAAGTCAGTCCTCGTTTAACTCAACCATATCATTTGTGCCTCGAGTCAGGTCTCGTTTGACTCAACCATATCATTTGTGCCTCGAGTCAAGTCTCGTTTGACTCTACCATATCATTTGCGCCACAAGTCGGGCCTTGTTTGACTCACCGGTACCATTTGTGCATCGAGTCAGGTCTCGTTTGACTCAACCATATCATTTGCGCCTCGAGTGGGCCCTCGTTTGACTCAACCATATCATTTGTGCCTCGCGTCAGGCCTCATTTGACTCAACCATATCATATGCACCTCGAGTCTGGCCTGGTTTGACTCTACCATATCATTTGCGCCACGAGTCGGGCCTTGTTTGACTCAATGATACCATTTGAGCCTCAAGTCAGTCCTCGTTTAACTCAACCATATCATTTGTGCCTCGAGTCAGTCCTCGTTTGACTAAACCATATGATTTGCGCCTCAAGTCAGACCTCATTTGACTCAACCATGTCATTTGTGCCTCGAGTTAGGCCTCATTTGACTCAACCATATCATTTGCGCCTTGAGTCAGGCCTCGTTTGATTCAACCATAATGTTTGTGCCTCAAGTCAAGCCTCATTTGACTCAACCGTATCATTTGTGCCTCGAGTCGGGTCTCATTTAACTCAACCACATCATTTGTGCCTCTAGCCAGGTCTCGTTTGACTCAACCATACGTTTATGCCTCGAGTTATGTCTCGTTTGACTCAACCATATCTTTTGTCCCTCGAGTCAGGCGTCATGCGATTCAACCATATCATTTGCGCCTCGAGTGGGCCCTCGTTTGACTCAACCATATTATTTGTGCCTCGCGTCAGGCCTTGTTAGACGCAACCATATCATTTGCGCCTCAATTCTAGCCTCGTTTGACTCAACCATATCATTTATGCCTCGAGTCCAGTCTCGTTTGACTCAACCATATCATCTGTGCCCCGAGTCTGGCGTCGTTTGATTCAACCATATCATTTGTGCTTCTATTCAAGCCTCGTTTGACTCAACCACATCGTTTGCGCCTTGAGTTAGGCCTCGTTTAACTCAACCATATCATTTGTGCCTTGAGTCAGGTCTCGTTTGACTCAACCATATTATTTGCTCCTCAAGTCGGTCATCATTTCACTCAACCATATCCTTTGCGCCTTGAGTCGGGCCTTGTTTGACTGACTGTTACAATTTGTGCCTCGAGTTAGACCTTGTTTCACTCAACCATATATTTGTGCCTCGGGTCAGGCCTCGTTTGACTAAACCATATCATTTGCACCTCAAGGAGGGCCTCGTTTAACTGAATGATACCATTTGTGCCTCGAGTTGGGCCTCGCTTGACTCAACCATATCATTTGCGCCTCGAGTCAGATCTCGTTTGACTCAACCGTATAATTTCGCCTCAAGTCAGTCCTCGTTTAACTCAACCATATCATTTGTGCCTCGAGTCAGGTCTCGTTTGACTCAACCATATCATTTGTACCTCGAGTCAGGTCTCGTTTGACTCAGCCATATCCTTTGCACCACAAGTCAGGCCTCGTTTGACTCAACCATATCATTTGCACCTCGAGTCAGGCCTCGTTTGACTCAACCATATCATTTGCGCCTCGAGTCAGATCTCGTTTGACTCAACCAAATAATTTCGCCTCAAGTCAGTCCTCGTTTAACTCAACCATATCATTTGTGCCTCGAGTCAGGTCTCGTTTGACTCAACCATATCATTTGTGCCTCGAGTGGGCCCTTGTTTGACTCAACCATATCATTTGTGCCTCGCATCAGGCCTCATTTAACTCAACCATATCATATGAACCTCGAGTCTGGCCTGGTATGACTCAACCATATCATTTGTGCCTCGAGTCAGGCCTCGTTTGACTCAACCATATCATTTGCGCCTCGAGTCAGGCCTCGTGTGACTCAACCCTATCATTTGCGCCTCGAGTCAGGCCTTATTTGACTCAACCATATCGTTTGTGCCTCGAGTCATACCTCATTTGACTCAACCATATCATTTGTGCCTCAAGTCGGGCCTCGTGTGACTCAACCCTATCGTTTGCGCCTCGAGCTGGGCCTTTTTTGACTCACCAATACCATTTGTGCCTCGCGTTGGGCCTCGTTTGACTCAACCATATCATTTGTCCCTCGCGTCAGGCCTCGTCTGACTCAACCATATCATTTGTGCCTTGAGGCTGGCCTCATGTGACTCAACCGTATCATTTGTGCCTCGAGTTGAGCCTTATTTGAGTCACGCATTTGCACCTCGAGTTGGGCGTCATTTAACTCACCCATGTCATTTGCGCGTCTAGTTAGGACTCATTTGACTCAGCCATTTGTTTGCGCCTCGTGTCAGGCCTTGTTTCACTCACCCATATCATTTGCACCTCGAGTCAAGCCTCGTTTGACTCACCGATACCATTTGTGCATCGAGTTGGGCCTCATTTGACTAAACCATATGATTGGTGCCTCGAGTCTGGCCTCGTTTGACTCAACCATATCATTTGCACCTCGAGTCGGATGTCATTTAACTCAACCATAACATGTGTGCCTCGAGTCAGGTCTCGTTTGACTCAACCATATCATTTGTGCCATGAGTCAAGCCTCGTTTAATTCAACCTTATCATTTGTGCCTCGAGTCAGGTCTTGTTTGACACAACCATATCATATGTGGGCTTGAGTCAGGCCTTGTTTGACTCAACCATATCATTTGCACCTCGAGTCGGGCCTCGTTTGACTCAACCATATCATTCGCGCCTCGAGTTGGGCCTCGTTTGACTCATCCATGTCATTTGCGCCTCGAGTTTGGCCTCGTTTAACTCAACCATATGTTTGCGCCTCGAGTCAGGCCTTGTTTGACTCACCCATATCATTTGCGCCTCGAGTCAGGCCTTGTTTAACTCACCGATACCATTTGTGCATCGAGTTGGTCCTCGTTTGACTAAACCATATGATTTGCGCCTCGAGTCAAGCCTCATTTGACTCAACCATGTCATTTGTGCCTCGAGTCAGGCCTCGTTTGACTCAACCATATCATTTGTGCCTAGAGGCGGGCCTCGTTTAACTCAACCATATCATTTGTGCCTCGACTCAAGTGTCGTTTGACTCAACCATATCATTTGTGCCACGAGTTGGGCCTTGTTTGATTCACCGATACCATTTATGCATCGAGTTGGTCCTCGTTTGACTAAACCATATGATTTGCGCCTCGAGTCAGGCCTCATTTGACTCAACCATGTCATTTGTGCCTCAAGTCAGGCCTCGTTTGACTCACCCATATCATTTGTGCCTCGAATCGGGCCTCGTTTAACTCAACCATATCATTTGTGCCTCGAGTCAAGTCTCGTTTGACTCAACCATATCATTTGCGCCTCGAGTCAAGCCTCATTTGATTCAACCAAAATGTTTGTGCCTCAAGTCAAGCCTCATTTGACTCAACCGTATCATTTGTGCCTCGAGTCGGGTCTCATTTAACTCAACCACATCATTTGTGCCTCGAGCCAGGTCTCGCTTGACTCAACCATATCATTTATGCCTCGAGTCAGGTGTCGTTTGACTTAACCAAATCATTTGTGCCTTGAGTCAGGCGTCATTTGATTCAACCATATCATTTGCGCCTCGAGTGGGCCCTCGTATGTCTCAACCATATCATTTGTGCCTCGGGTCAGGCCTCGTTTGACTCAACTATATCATTTGTTCCTCGAGTCAAGCGTCGTTTGACTTAACCATATCATTTGTGCTTCGAGTCAAACCTCGTTTAACTCAACCACATCATTTGCGCCTCGAGTCAGGCCTCGTTTAACTCAACCATATGATTTGTGCCTTGAGTCAAGTCTCGTTTGACTCAACCATATTATTTGCTCCTCGAGTCGGTCATCGTTTCACTCAACCATATCATTTGCGCCTCAAGTCGGGCCTTGTTTGACTCACCGATACCATTTGTGCCTCGAGTTAGGCATCGTTTCACTCAACCATATCATTTGTGCCTCGGGTCAGGCCTTGATTGACTAAACCATATCATTTGCGCCTCAAGGAGGGCCTCGTTTGACTCAATGATACCATTTGTGCCTCGAGTTTGGCCTTGCTTGACTCAACCATATCATTTATGCCTCGAGTCCGACCTTGTTTGACTCAACCATATCATTTGCGCCTCGAGTTGGGCCTCTTGACACTCAACCCTATCATTTGCGCCTCGAGTTGAGCCTCGTTTGACTCACCGATATGATTTGTGCCTCGAGTGGCACCTTGTTTGACTCAGCCATATCATTTGCACCAAGAGTCGGGCCTCGTTTGACTTAACCATATGATTTGCGCCTCGAGTCGGGCCTCGTTTGACTCAACCATATCATTTGCGCCTCGAGTCAGATTTCGTTTGACTCAACCATACAATTTCGCCTCAAGTCAGTCTTCGTTTAACTCAACCATATCATTTATGCCTCAAGTCAGGTCTTGTTTGACTCAACCATACTTTTGTGCCTCGAGTCAGGTCTCGTTTGACTCAACCATATCATTTGCGCCTCGAGTGGGCCCTCATTTCACTCAGCCATATCATTTGTGCCTCGTGTCAGGCCTCATTTGACTCAACCATATCATATGTGCCTCGAGTTTGTCCTGGTTTGACTCATCCATATTATTTGCACCTCAAGTCAGGCCTCGTTTGTCTTAACCATATCATTTGTGGCTCGAGTCAGGCCTCGTTTGACTCATCCATATCATTTGCGCCGCGAGTTAGGCCTCATGTGACTCAACTCTATCATTTGCGCCTCGAGTGAGGCCTTATTTGACTCAGCCATATCGTTTGTGCCTCGAGTCATGCCTCGTTTAACTCAACCATATCATTTGCACCTCGAGTTGGGCCTCCTGTGACTCAACCCTATCGTTTGCGCCTCAAGCCGGGCCTTTTTTGACTCAACCATATCGTTTGTGCCTCGAGTCATGCCTCGTTTGACTCAACCATATCATTTGATCCTCGAGTCGGACCTCGTGTGACTCAACCCTATCATTTGTGCCTCGAGTCGAGCCTTATTTGACTCTCGTATTTGTTTGCGTATTGAGTCAGGCCTCATTTGACTAAGCCATATCGTTTGTGCCTCGAGCCATGCCTTGTTTGAGTCAACCATATCATTTGCACCTTGAGTTGGGCATCGTTTAACTCACCCATGTCATTTGCGCATCTAGTTAGGCCTTGTTTGACACAACCATGTGTTTGCGCCTCGTGTCAAGCCTTGTTTGACTCACCCATATCATTTGCACCTCGAGTCAGGCCTCGTTTGACTCACCGATACCATTGGTGCATCGAGTTAGGCCTCGTTTGACTAAACCATATGATTTGCGCCTCGAGTCGAACCTCGTTTAACTCAACCATAACATGTGTGCCTCGAGTCAGGTCTCGTTTGACTCAACCATATCATTTGCACCACGAGTTAGGCCTCGTTTAATTTAACCTTATCATTTGTGCCTCGAGTCAGGTCTCGTTTGACACAACCATATCATTTGCGCCTCGAGTCGGACCTCGTTTAACTCAACCATAACATGTGTGCCTCGAGTCAGGTCTCGTTTGACTCAACCATATCATTTGCACCACGAGTTAGGCCTCGTTTAATTCAACCTTATCATTTGTGCCTCGAGTCAGGTCTCGTTTGACACAACCATATCTTATGTGGGCTTGAGTCAGGCCTCGTTTGACTCAACCATATCATTTGCACCTTGAGTCAGGCCTCGTTTGCCTCAACCATATCATTTGCGCCTCGAGTCGAGCCTTATTTGACTCACCGATAAGTTTACGCATCGACTCGGGCCTTATTTGACTAAACCATATGTGTGTGCCTCAAGTCAAGCCTCATTTGACTCAACCATATCATTTGCGCCTCGAGTTGGGCCTCGTTTGACTCACCCATGTCATTTGTGCCTCGAGTTTGGCCTCGTTTGACTCAACCATATGTTTGCACCTCGAGTCAGGCCTTGTTTGACTCACCCATATCATTTGCGCCTCGAGTCGGCCCTTGTTTGACTCACCGATACCATTTGTGCATCGAGTTGGTCCTCGTTTGACTAAGCCATATGATTTGCGCCTCGAGTCAGGCCTCATTTGACTCAACCATGTCATTTGTGCCTCGAGTCAGGCCTCATTTGACTCAACCATATCATTTGCGCCTGTAGGCGGGCCTCATTTAACTCAACCATATCATTTGTGCCTTGAGTCAAGTCTCGTTTGACTCAACTATATCATTTGCGCCACGAGTCAGGACTTGTTTGACTCACCGATACCATTTGTGCATCGCGTTGGTCCTCGTTTGACTAAACCATATGATTTGCGCCTCGAGTCAGGCCTCATTTGACTCAACCATGTCATTTGTGCCTCGAGTCAGGCCTCGTTTGACTCCACCATATCATTTGCGCCTCGAGTCAGGCCTCGTTTAACTCAACCATATCATTTGTGCCTCGAGTCAAGTCTCGTTTGACTCAACCATATCGTTTGCGCCTCGAGTTAGGCCTCGTTTGATTCAACCATAACGTTTGTGCCTCAAGTCAAGCCTCGTTTGACTCAACCGTTTTATTTGTGCCTCGAGTTGGGTCTCATTTAACTCAACCACATCATTTGTGCCTCGAGCCAGGTCTCGCTTGACTCAACCATATCATTTATGCCTTGAGTCAGGTCTTGTTTGACTCAACCGTATCATTTGTGCCTCGAGTCAGGCGTCATTTGACTTAACCACATCATTTGCGCCTCGAGTGGGCCCTCGTTTGATTCAACCATCTCATTTGTGCTTCGCATCAAGCCTCGTTTGACTCAACCATATCATTTGTGCCTCAATTCTGGACTGGTTTGTCTCAACCATATCATTTGTGCCTCGAGTCAGGCCTCGTTTGACTCAACCATATCATTTGTGCTTCGAGTCAAGCCTCATTTGACTTAACCACATCGTTTGCGCCTCAAGTCAGGCCTCGTTTAACTCAACCATATCATTTGTGCCTTGAGTCAGGTCTCGTTTGACTCAACCATATTATTTGCTCCTCGAGTCGGTCATCGTTTCACTCAACCATATCATTTGCGCCTTGAGTCGGGCCTTGTTTGACTCACCGATACCATTTGTGCCTCGAGTTAGGCCTCGTTTCACTCAACCATATCATTTGTGCCTCGGGTCAGGCCTCGTTTGACTAAACCATATCATTTGTGCCTCAAGAAGGGCCTCATTTGACTCAATGATACCATTTGTGCCTTGAGTTGGGCCTCATTTGACTCAACCATATCATTTGTGCCTCGAGCCTGGCCTCGTTTGACTCAACCATATCATTTGCGCCTCGAGTCGGGCCTCGTGTGACACAACCCTATCATTTGCACCTCGAGTTGAGCCTCGTTTGACTCACCGATATGATTTGTGCCTCGAGCGGGGCCACGTTTGACTCAGCCATATCATTTGCACCATGAGTCGGGCCTCGTTTGACTCAACCATATGATTTGCGCCTCGAGTCGGGCCTCGTTTGACTCAACCATATCATTGACGCCTCGAGTCAGATCTCGTTTGACTCAACCATATAATTTCGCCTCAAGCCAGTCCTAGTTTAACTCAACCATATCATTTATGCCTCGAGTCAGGTCTCGTTTGACCTAACCATATCATTTGTGCCTCGAGTCAGACCTCGTTTGACTCAACCATATCATTTGTGCCTCGCGTCAAGCCTCATTTGACTTAACCATATCATATGCGCCTTGAGTCTGGCCTGGTTTGACTCAACCATATCATTTGCGCCTCGAGTCAGGCCTCGTTTGTCTTAACCATATCATTTGTGCCTCAAGTCAGGCCTCGTTTGACTCAACCATATCATTTGTGCCTCGAGTCAAGGCTCGTGTGACTCAACCCTATCATTTGCGCCTCGAGTCTGGCCATATTTGACTCAACCATATCGTTTGTGCCTCAAGTCATGCCTCGTTTGACTCAACCATATCATTTGCACCTCGCGTCAGGCCTCGTTTGACTCAACCATATCATTTGCACCTCGAGTCAGGCCTTGTTTGATTCAAACATATCGTTTGTGCCTTGAGTCAAGCCTTATTTGACTCACCCATTTGTTTGCGCATCAAGTCGGGCCTCATTTGACTAAACCATATCGTTTGTGCCTTGAGTCATGCCTCGTTTTACTCAACCATATCACTTGCACCTCGAGTTGGGACTCGTTTAACTCACCCATGTCATTTGCGCCTCGAGTTAGCCCTCGTTTGACTCAACTATGTGTTTGCACCTCGAGTCAGGCCTCGTTTGACTCAACCGTATCATTTGTGCCTCGAGTTGGGTGTCATTTAACACAACCATATCATTTGTGCCTTGAGTCAAGTCTCGTTTGACTCAACCATATTATTTGCGTGTCGAGTCGGTCATCGTTTGACTAAACCATATCATTTACGCCTTGACTCGGGCCTTGTTTGACTCACCGATACCATTTGTGCCTCGAGTTGGGCCTCATTTTACTCAACCATATCATTTGTTCCTCGGGTCAGGCCTCGTTTGACTAAACCATATTATTTGCGCCTCAAGTAGGGCATCGTTTGACTCCCTGATACCATTTGTGTGTCAAGGTGGGCCTCGTTTGACTCAACCATATCATTTGTGTCTCGAGTCAGGCCTCCTTTGAGTCAACCATATCATTTGCGCCTCGAGTCAGGCCTCGTGTGACTTAACCCTATCATTTACGCCTCGAGTCGTGCCTTATTTGATTCACCGATACCATTTGTGCCTCGAGTTAGGCCTCGTTTGACTCAACCATATCATTTGTGCCTTGAGTCAGGTGTTGTTTGACTCAACCATATCATTTGCGCCTCGAGTCAGGCCTCGTTTGATTCAAACATATCGTTTGTGCCTCGAGTCAAGCCCCGTTTGAGTCAACTGTATCATTTGTGCCTCCAGTCGGGTGTCATTTAAGTCAACCACATCATTTGTGCCTTGAGTCAGGTGTTGTTTGACTCAACCATATCATTTGTGCCTCGTTTAACTCAACCACATCATTTGTGCCTCGAGTCAAGTCTCGCTTGACTCCACGATATCATTTGTGCCGTGAGTCAGGTTTCGTTTGACTCAACCATATCATTTGTGCCTCAAGTTGGGCCTCATTTCACTCAACCATATCATTTGCGCCTCGAGTCAGGCCTCGTTTGACTCAACCATACCATTTGTGCTTCGAGTCAAGCCTCGTTTGACTTAACCACATCATTTGCGCCTCGAGTCAGGCCTCGTTTAACTCAACCATATCATTTGTGCCTTGAGTCAGGTCTCGTTTGACTCAACCATATTATTTGCTCCTTGAGTCGGTCATCGTTTCACTCAACCATATCATTTGCGCCTTGAGTCGGGCCTTGTTTGACTTACCGATACCATTTGTGCCTCGAGTTAGGCCTCGTTTCACTCAACCATATCATTTGTGCCTCGGGTCAGGCCTCGTTTGACAAAACCATATCATTTGCGCCTCAAGAAGGGCCTCGTTTGACTCAATGATACCATTTGTGCCTTGAGTTGGGCCTCATTTGACTCAATCATATCATTTGCGCCTCGAGCCCGGCCTTGTTTGACTCAACCATATCATTTGCGCCTCGAGTCAGGCCTCGTGTGACTCAACCCTATCATTTGCGCCTCGAGTTGACCCTCATTTGACTCACCGATATGATTTGTGCCTCGAGCGGGGCCTCGTTTGACTCAGCCATATCATTTGCACCACGAGTCGGGCCTCGTTTGACTCAACCATATCATTTGCGCCTCGAGTCAGATCTCGTTTGACTCAACCATATAATTTCGCCTCAAGCCAGTCCTAGTTTAACTCAACCATATCATTTGTGCCTCGAGTCAGGTCTTGTTTCACTCAACCATATCATTTGTGCCTTGAGTTAGACCTCGTTTGACTCAACCATATCATTTGTGCCTCGAGTAGGCCCTCGTTTGACTACCCCATATCATTTGTGCCTCACGTCAGGCCTCATTTGACTCAACCATATCATCTGCGCCTCGAGTCTGGCCTGGTTTGACTCAACCATATCATTTGCGCCTCGAGTCAGGCCTCGTTTGTCTTAACCAAATCATTTATGCCTTGAGTCAGGCCTCGTTTGACTCAACCATATCATTTGAGCCTTGAGTCAGGGCTCGTGTGACTCAACCCTATCATTTGCGCCTCGAGTCGAGCCTTATTTGACTCACCCATTTGTTTGCGCAACAACTCGGGCCTCATTTTACTAAACCATATCGTTTGTGCCTTGAGTCATGCCTCGTTTGACTCAACCATATCACTTGCACCTTGAGTTGGTACTCCTTTAACTCACCCATGTCATTTGCGCCTCGAGTTAGGCCTCGTTTGACTCAACCATGTGTTTGCGCCTCAAGTCAGGCCTCGTTTGACTCAACTGTATCATTTGTGCCTCAAGTTAGGTGTCATTTAACTCAACCATATCATTTGTGCCTTGAGTCAGGTCTCGTTTGACTCAACCATATTATTTGCGCGTCGAGTCGGTCATCGTTTGACTCAACCATATCATTTACGCCTTGACTCGGGCCTTGTTTGACTCACCGATACCATTTATGCCTCGAGTTGGGCCTCGTTTTACTCAACCATATCATTTGTGCCTCGGGTCAGGCCTCGTTTGATTAAACCATATTATTTGTGCCTCAAGTAGGGCATCGTTTGACTCCCTAATACCATTTGTGTGTCAAGGTGGGCCTCGCTTGACTCAACCATATCATTTGTGCCTCGTGTCAGGCCTCCTTTGACTCAAGCATATCATTTGCGCCTCGAGTCAAGCCTCGTTTGATTCAAACATATCATTTGTGCCTCGAGTCAAGCCTCGTTTGACTCAACTGTATCACTTGCACCTCCAGTCGGGTGTCATTTAACTCAACCACATCATTTGTGCCTTGAGTCAGGTGTTGTTTGACTCAACCATATCATTTGCGCCTCCAGTTGGGCCTCGTTTAACTCAACCACATCATTTGTGCCTCGAGTCAAGTATCGCTTGACTCCACGATATCATTTGTGCCACGAGTCAGGTTTCGTTTGACTCAACCATATCATTTGTGCCTCGAGTTAGGCCTCATTTCACTCAACCATATGATTTGCGCCTCGAGTCAGGCCTCGTTTGACTCCATGTATCACTTGCGCCTTGAGTCGGGTGTCATTGAACTCAACCATATCATTTGTGCCTTGAGTCAGATGTCATTTGATTTAACCATATCATTTGCACCTCAAGTTGGTCCTCGTTTAACTCAACCACATCATTTTTGGCTCGAGTCAGGTCTCGTTTGACTCAACCATATAATTTCGCCTCGAGTCAGGCCTCGTTTAACCCAACCATATCTTTTGTGCTATGAGTCAGGTCTCGTTTGACTCAACCATATCATTTGTGCCTCGAGTCAGGCCTCGTTTGACTCAACCATATCATTTGTGCCTCGAGTCGAGCCTTATTTGACTTACCCATTTGTTTGCGCATCAAGTCGGGCCTCATTTGACTAAACCATATCGTTTGTGCCTTGAGTCATGCCTCGTTTAACTCCACCATATCATTTCCACCTCTAGTTGGGACTCGTTTAACTCACCCATGTCTTTTGTGCCTCAAGTTAGGCCTCATTTGACTCAACCGTATCATTTGTGCCTCGAGTTGGGTCTCATTTAACTCAACCATATCATTTGTGCCTTGAGTCAGGTCTCGTTTAACTCAACCATATTATTTGCGCTTGGAGTCGATCATTGTTTGACTAAACCATATCATTTACGCCTTGAGTCGAGCCTTATTTGACTCACCGATACCATTTGTGCCTCGAGTTGAGCCTCGTTTTACTCAACCATATCATTTGTGCCTCGAGTCAGGCCTCGTTTGACTAAACCATATTATTTGCGCCTCAAGTAAGGCCTCGTTTGACTCCCTGATACCATTTGTGTGTCAAGGTGGGCCTCGTTTGACTCAACCATATCATTTGTGCCTCGGGTCAGGCCTCATTTGACTCAACCATATCATTTGCGCCTCTAGTCAAGCCTCGTGTGACTTAACCCTATCATTTACGCCTCGAGTCGGGCCTTATTTGACTCACCGATATCATTTGTGTCTCTAGGTGGGCCTTGTTTGACTCAACCATATCATTTGTACCTCGCGTCAGGCCTCGTTTGACTCAACCATATCATTTGCGCCTTAAGTCAGGCCTCGTTTGATTCAAACATATCGTTTGTGCCTTGAGTCAAGCGTCGTTTGACTCAACCGTATCATTTGCGCCTCCAGTCGGGTGTCATTTAACTCAACCACATCATTTGTGCCTTGAGTCAGGTGTCGTTTGACTCAACCATATACTTTGCGCCTCGAGTTGGGCCTCGTTTAACTCAATCACATCATTTGTACTTCGAGTCAGGTCTCGCTTGACTCAAGGATATCATTTGTGCCACGAGTCAGGTCTCGTTTGACTCAACCATATCATTTGAGCCTCGAGTCGAGCCTCGTTTGACTCAACCATGTCATTTGCGCCTCGAGTTGGGCCTCGTTTGACTCTCCCATGTCATTTGCGCCTCGAGTTAGGCCTCGTTTGACTTAACCATGTGTTTGCACCCCGAGTCAGGCCTTGTTTGACTCACCAATATCATTTGCGCCACGAGTCGGGCGTCGTTTGACTCACCGATACCGTTTGTGCTTCGAGTTGGGCCTCGTTTCACTCAACCATATCATTTGCGCCTCGAGTCGGGCCTCGTGTGTCTCAACCCTATCATTTGTGCCTCAAGTCGGGCCTCTTTTTACTCACTAATACCATTTATGCCTCGAGTTGGGCCTCAATTGACTCACCGATACCATTTGTGCCTCGAGTCAAGCCTTGTTTGACTCAACCATATCATTTACACCTCGTTTGAATCAACCATGTAATTTACGCCTAGAGTCGGGGCTCGTTTGTCTCAACCCTATCATTTGCGCCTCGAGTCGGTCCTTATTTGACTTACTGATACCATTTGTGCCTCGAGTTAGGCGTCGTTTGACTCAACCATATCATTTCTGCCACGAGTCAGGTCTTGTTTGACTCAATCATACCATTTGCACCTCGAGTTGGCCTCGTTTAACTCAACCATATCATTTACGCCTCGAGTCGAGCCTTATTTGACTCACCCATATGGTTGCCCATCAAGTTGGGCCTCATTTGACTAAACTATATTGTTTGTACCTCGAGTCAAGCCTCATTTGACTCAACCATATCATTTGCGCCTCGAGTTAGGCCTAGTTTGACTCACCCAGGTCATTTGTGCCTCGTGTTTGGCCTCGTTTGACTCAACCATGTGTTTGCGCCTCGAGTCAGGCCTCATTTGACTCACCCATATCATTTGCGCCTCGATTCGGGCCTTGTTAAACTCACCGATACCATTTGTGCATCAAGTTGGGCCTCGTTTGACAAAACCATATGATTTGCGCCTCAAGTCAGGCCTTGTTTGACTCAACCATAACGTTTGTGCCTCGAGTCATGCCTCGTTCTACTCAACCATATCATTTGAGCCTTGTGTCGGGCCTCGTTTAACTCAACCATGTCATTTGTGCCTCGAGTCATACCTCATTTGACTCAACCATATCATTTGCGCCACGAGTCGAGCCTCATTTCA
Source organism: Dicorynia guianensis (assembly GCA_037013595.1). Classification (NCBI taxonomy): domain Eukaryota; kingdom Viridiplantae; phylum Streptophyta; class Magnoliopsida; order Fabales; family Fabaceae; genus Dicorynia; species Dicorynia guianensis. The sequence goes on from JASUAB010000015.1 coordinate 12,804,914, forward strand.
CTCACTGATACCATTTGTGCCTCGAGTTGGGCCTCGTTTGACTCAACCATATCATTTGTGCCTCGAGTCAGGCCTCATTTGACCCAACCATATCATTTGCACCTTGAGTCGGGCCTCGTGTGACTCAACCCTATCATTTGCGCCTCGGGTCGCGCCTTATTTGACTCATCGATACCATTTGTATCTCGAGTTGAGCCTCGTTTGACTCAACCATATCATCTGTGCCTCGAGTCAGGCCTTGTTTGACTCAACCATATCATTTGCGCCTCGAGTCAGGCCTCGTTTAACACAACCATATCATTTGTGCCTCGAGTCATGCCTCATTTGACTCAACCGTACCATTTGCGCCTCGAGTCGGGCCTCGTTTCACTCACCAATACCATTTGTGCCTCGAATTGGGCCTCGTTTGAGTCAACCATATCAATTGTGCCTCGAGTGGGCCCTCGTTTGACTCACCCATACCAATTGTGCCTCGAGTGGGGACTCGTTTGACTCAGCCATATCTTTTGCGCCATGAGTTGGGCCTCATTTGACTCACTGATAGCATTTGTGCCTCGAGTTGGGCCCCGTTTGACTCAACCATATCATTTGTGCCTCAAGTCAGGCCTCGTTTGACTCAACCATATCATTTGTGTCTCGAGTCAAGCCTTATTTGACTCACCCATATGTTTACGCATCAAGCCGCGGCTCATTTGACAAACCATATTGTTTGTGCCTCGAGTCATGCCTCGTTTGACTCAACCATATCATTTGTGCCTCAAGTTGGACCTCGTTTGACTCACCCGTGTCATTTGCGCCTCGAGTTAGGCCTCATTTGACTCAGCCATATCATTTGCGCCACGAGTCGGGCCTCGTTTGACTCACCGATACCATTTGTGCCTCGAGTTGGGCCTCGTTTCACTCAACCATATCATTTGCGTCTCGAGTCGGGCCTCGTGTATCTCAACCCTATCATTTGCACCTTGAGTCAGGCCTCGTGTGACTCAACCCTATCATTTGCTCCTCGAGTCGCACCTCTTTTGACTCACTGATACCATTTGGGCCTCGAGTTGGGCCTCAATTGACTCATCGATACCATTTGCGCCTCGAGTCAAGCCTTGTTTGACTCAACCATATCATTTACGCCTCGTTTCAGGACTCATTTGAATCAACCATATAATTTATTCCTCGAATCCGGGCTCGTTTGTCTCAACCCTATTATTTGCGCCTCGAGTCGGTCCTTATTTGACTCACCGATACCATTTGTGCCTCGAGTTGGGCGTCGTTTGACTCAACCATATCATTTCTGCCACGAGTCAAGTCTCGTTTGACTCAACCATATCATTTGTGCCTCGAGTTGGGCCTCATTTAACTCAACCATATCATTTGTGCCTCGAGTCGGGCCTCGTTTGACTGAACCATATCATTTGTGCCTCGAGTCAGGCCTTGTTTGACTCAATGTATCATTTGCGCCTCGAGTCGGGTCTCCTTTAACTCAACCATATCATTTGTGCCTTGAGTCAGGTGTCGTTTGACTCAACCATATCATTTGTGCCTCAAGTTAGGCCTCGTTTAACTCAACCACATCATTTTTGCCTCGAGTCAGGTCTCGTTTGACTCAACCATATCATTTGTGGCTCGTGTCAGGTCTCGTTTCACTTAACCATATAATTTTGCCTTGAGTCAGGCCTCGTTTAACCCAACCATATCATTTGTACCTCGAGTCAGGTCTCGTTTGACTCAACCATACCATTTGTACCTTGACTCAGGCCTTGTTTGACTCAACCATATCATTTGCGCCTCGAGTCGAGCCTTATTGGACTCACCAATATGTTTGCCCATCGAGTTAGGCCTCATTTGACTAAACCATATCGTTTGTACCTCGACCATATCATTTGCGCCTCGAGTCAGGCCTTGTTTGACTCACTGATACCATTTGTGCATAAAGTTGGGCCTCGTTTGACTAAACTATATGATTTGCGCCTCGAGTCTGGCCTCGTTTGACTCAACCATGTCATTTGTGCCTCGAGTCAGGCCTCGTTTGACTCAACCATTTCATTTGCTCCTCGAGTCGGGCCTCATTAAACTCAACCATACCATTTGTGTCTCGAGTCCGGTCTCGTTTAACTCAACCATATCATTTGCACCACGAGTTGAGCCTCATTTGACTCCCTGATACCATTTGTACCAGGAGTTAGGCCTCGTTTGACTCAACCATATCATTTGCGCCTTGTGTCAGGCCTCGTTTGATTCAACCAAATCCTTTGTGCCTCGAGTCAAGCCTCCTTTGACTCAACCGTATAATTTGCGCCTCGAGACGGGTGTCATTTAACTCAACCACATCATTTGTGCCTTGAGTCAGGTGTCGTTTGACTCAACCATATCATTTGCGCCTCGAGTAGGGCCTCGTGTAACTCAACCACATCATTCGTGCCTTGAGTCAGCTCTCATTTGACTCAACCATATCATTTGTGCCTCAAGTCAGGTCTCGTTTGACTCAACCATATCATTTGCGCCTCGAGTCGGGCCTCGTTTAACTCAACCATATCATTTGTGCTTTGAGTCAGGTCTCGTTTGACTCAACCATATCATTTGTGCATTGAGTCAGGCCTCGTTTGACTCAACCACATCATTTGCGCCTCGAGTCGGGCCACGTTTAAGTCAACCATATCATTTGTGCCTCGAGTCAGGTCTCGTGTGACTCAACCCTATCATTTATGCCTCGAGTTGGGCCTCGTTTGACTCATCGATATGATTTGTGCCTCGAGCGGCACCTCGTTTGACTCAGCCATATCACTTGCACCACGAGTCGGGCCTCGTTTGACTCAACCATATCATTTGCGCCTCGAGTCGGGCCTCGTTTGACTCAACTATATCATTTGCGCCTCAAGTCAGATCTCGTTTGACTCAACCATATAATTTCGCCTCAAGTCAGTCCTCGTTTAACTCAACCATATCATTTGTACCTCGAGTCAGGTCTCGTTTGACTCAACCATATCATTTGTGCCTCGAGTCAGGTCTCGTTTGACTCAACCATTTCATTTGCGCCTCGAGTGGGCCCTCGTTTGACTCAACCATATCATTTGTGCCTCGCGTCAGGCCTCATTTGACTCAACCATATCATATGCACCTCGAGTCAGGCCTCGTTTGACTCAACCATATCATTTGCGCCTCGAGTTAGGCCTCGTGTGACTCAACCCTATCATTTGCGCCTCGAGTCAGGCCTTATTTGACTCTACCATATCGTTTGTGCCTCGAGTCATGCCTCGTTTGACTCATCCATATCATTTGTGCCTCGAGTCAGGCCTCGTGTGACTTAACCCTATCGTTTGCGCCTTGAGCTGGGCCTTTTTTGACTCACCAATACCATTTTTGCCTCGCGTTAGGCCTCGTTTGACTGAACTATATCATTTGTCCCTCGCGTCAGGCCTTGTCTGAGTCAACCATATCATTTGCACCTCGAGGTAGGCCTCGTTTGACTCAGCTATGTGTTTGCGCCTCATGTCGGCCTTGTTTGACTCACCCATATCATTTGCACGTCGAGTCAAGCTTCGTTTGACTCACTGATACCATTTGTGCATCGAGTTGGGCCTCGTTTGACTAAACCATATGATTTGTGCCTCGATTCTGGCCTCGTTTGACTCAACCATATCATTTGCACCTCGAGTCGGACCTCGTTTAACTCAACCATAACATGTGGACCTCGAGTTAGGTCTCGTTTGACTCAACCATATCATTTGCGCCACGAGTCAGGCCTCGTTTAATTCAACCTTATCATTTGTGCCTTGAGTCAGGTCTCGTTTAACACAACCATATCATATGTGGGCTTGAGTCAGGCCTCGTTTGACTTAACCATATCATTTGCACCTCGAGTCGAGACTCGTTTGACTCAACCATATCATTTGCGCCTCGAGTCGAGCCTTATTTGACTCACCGATAAGTTTACGCATCGACTCGGGCCTCATTTGACTAAACCATATGTTTGTGCCTCGAGTCAAGCCTCATTTGACTCAACCATATCATTTACGCCTCGAGTTGGGCCTCGTTTGACTTACCCATGTCATTTGCGCCTTGAGTTTGGCCTCGTTTGACTCAACCATATGTTTGCGCCTCGAGTCAGGCCTTGTTTGACTCACCCATATCATTTGCGCCTCGAGTCGGGCCTTGTTTGACTCACCGATACAATTTGTGCATCAAGTTGGTCCTCGTTTGACTAAACCATATGATTTGCGCCTCGAGTCAGGCCTCATTTGACTCAACCATATCATTTGCGCCTGGAGGCGGGCCTCGTTTAACTCAACCATATCATTTGTGCCTCGACTCAAGTCTCGTTTGACTCAACCATATCATTTACGCCACGAGTCGGTCCTTGTTTGATTCACTGATACCATTTATGCATCGAGTTGGTCCTCGTTTGACTAAACCATATGATTTGCACCTCGAGTCAGGCCTCATTTGACTCAAGAATGTCATTTGTGCCTCGAGTCAGGCCTCGTTTGACACGACCATATCATTTGTGCCTCGAGTCGGGCCTTGTTTAACTCAACCATATCATTTGTGCCTCGACTCAAGTCTCGTTTGACTCAACCATATCATTTGCGCCACGGGTCAGGCCTCGTTTAATTCAACCATAACGTTTGTGCCTCAAGTCAAGCCTCGTTTGACTAAACCGTATCGTTTGTGCCTTGAGTCAGGTCTCATTTAACTCAACCACATCATTTGTGCCTCGAGCCAGGTCTCGTTTGACTCATCCATATCATTTGTGCCACGAGTCGAGCCTCGTTTGACTCACTGATACCATTTGTGCCTCGAGTTGGGCCTCGTTTGACTCAACCATATCATTTGTGCCTCGAGTCAGGCCTCATTTGACCCAACCATATCATTTGCACCTCGAGTCGGGCCTCGTGTGACTCAACCCTATCATTTGCGCCTCGAGTCAGGCCTTATTTGACTCATCGATACCATTTGTGTCTCGAGATGGGCCTCGTTTGACTCAACCATATCATTTGTGCCTCGAGTCAAGCCTTGTTTGACTCAACCATATCATTTGCGCCTCGAGTCAGGCCTCGTTTAACACAACCATATCATTTGTGCCTCGAGTCATGCCTCGTTTGACTCAACCATATCATTTGCGCATCGAGTCGGGCCTCGTTTCACTCACCGATACCATTTGTGCCTCAAGTCGGGCCTCGTTTGAGTCAACCATATCAATTGCGGCTCGAGTTGGGCCTCGTTTGACTCAACCATACCATTTGTGCCTCGAGTGGGGACTCGTTTGACTCAGCCATATCTTTTGCGCCATGAGTTGGGCCTCGTTTGACTCACTGATAGCATTTGTGCCTCGAGTTGGGCCCTGTTTGACTCAACCATATCATTTACGCCTCGAGTCAGGCCTCGTTTGACACAAACATATCATTTGTGCCTCAAGTCAGGCCTTGTTTTACTCAACCAGATCATTTACGCCTCGAGTTGAGCCTCGTTTGACTCAACCATATCATTTGCACCTCAAGTCAAGCTTTATTTGACTCACCCATATGTTTGCGCATCAAGCCACAGCTCATTTGACTAAATCATATTGATTGTGCCTCGAGTCATGCCTCGTTTGACTCACCCATATCATTTGTGCCTCAAGTTGGACCTCGTTTGACTCACCCGTGTCATTTGTGCCTTGAGTAGCGCCTTGTTTGACTCAGCCATATAATTTGTGCCACAAGTCGGGCCTCGTTTGACTCACCGATACCATTTGTGCCTCGAGTTGGGCCTCGTTTCACTCAACCATATCATTTGCGCCTTGAGTAGGGCCTCGTTTGACTCAGCCATATCATTTGCGCCATAAGTCGGGGCTCGTTTGACTCACCGATACCATTTGTGCCTCGAGTTGGGCCTCGTTTCACTCAACCATATCATTTGCGCCTCGAGTCGGGCCTCGTATATCTCAACCCTATCATTTGCACCTCGAGTCAGGCCTCGTGTGAGTCAACCCTATCATTTGCTCCTCGAGTCACGCCTCTTTTGACTCACTGATACCATTTGGGCCTCGAGTTGGGCCTCAATTGACTCACCGATACCATTTGCGCCTCGAGTCAAGCCTTGTTTGACTCAACCATATCATTTAGGCCTCGTTTGAATCAACCATATAATTTACGCCTCGAATCGGGGCTCATTTGTCTCAACCCTATAATTTGCGCCTCGAGTCGGTCCTTATTCGACTCACCAATACCATTTGTGCCTCGAGTTGGGCGTCATTTGACTCAACCATATCATTTCTGCCATGAGTCAGGTCTCGTTTGACTCAACCATATCAATTGTGCCTCGAGTCAGGCCTCGTTTGACTGAACCATATCATTTGTGCCTCGAGTCAGGCCTCTTTTGACTCAACGTATCATTTGTGCCTCGAGTCGGGTCTCCTTTAACTCAACCATATCATTTGTGCCTTGAATCAAGTGTCGTTTGACTCAACCATATCATTTGCGCCTCAAGTTGGGCCTCGTTTAACTCAACTACATCATTTTTGCCTCGAGTCAGGTCTCGTTTGACTCAACCGTATCATTTGTGGCTCGTGTCAGGTCTCGTTTGACTCAACCATATAATTTTTCCTCGAGTCAGGCCTCGTTTAACCCAACCATATCATTTGTGCCTCGATTCAGGTCTCGTTTGACCTAACCATATCATTTGTACCTTGACTCAAGCCTCGTTTGACTCAACCATATCATTTGTGCCTCGAGTCGAGCCTTATTTGACTCACCCATATGTTTGCCCATCGAGTTAGCCCTCATTTGACTAAGCCATATCGTTTGTACCTCGAGTCAAGCCTCGTTTGACTCAACCATATCATTTGCACCTCGAGTCGGGCCTTATTTGACTCACTGATACCATTTGTGCATAAAGTTGTGCCTCGTTTGACTCAACCATTTCATTTGCTCCTCGAGTCGGGCCTCATTAAACTCATCCATACCATTTGTGTCTCGAGTCCGGTCTCGTTTAACTTAACCATATCATTTGCGCCATGAGTCGAGCATCATTTGACTCCCTGATACCATTTGTGCCTAGAGTTGGGCCTCGTTTGACTCAACCATATCATTTGTCCTCGTGTCAGGCCTCGTTTGATTCAACCATATCCTTTGTGCCTCGAGTCAAGCATCCTTTGACTCAACCGTATCATTTGCGCCTTGAGACGGGTGTCATTTAACTCAACCACATCATTTGTGCCTTGGGTCAGGTGTCATTTGACTCAACCATATCATTTGCGCCTCGAGTAGGGCCTCGTGTAACTCAACCACATCATTCGTGCCTTGAGTCAGCTCTCATTTGACTTAACCATATCATTTGTGCCTCAAGTTAGGTCTCGTTTGATGTAACCATATCATTTGCGCCTCGAGTCGAGCCTCGTTTAACTCAACCATATCATTTGTGCTTCGAGTCAGGTCTCATTTGACTCAACCATATCATTTGTGCATTGAGTCTCGTTTGACTCAACCACATCATTTGCGCCTCGAGTCGGGCCATGTTTAAGTCAACCATATCATTTGCGCCTCGAGTCAGGTCTTGTTTGAGTCAACCATATTATTTGCGCCTCGAGTCAGTCATCGTTTGACTCAACCATATTATTTGCGCCTTGAGTCGGGCCTTGTTTGACTCACCAATACCATTTGTGCCTTGTGTTGTGCCTCGTTTTACTCAACCATATCATTTGTGCCTCAGGTCAAGCCTAGTTTGACTAAACCACATCATTTGCGTCTCGAGTAGGGCCTCATTTGACTTCCTGATACCATTTGTGCCTCGAGTTGGGCCTCATTTGACTCAACCATATCATTTGTGCCTCGAGTCAGGCCACATTTGACTCAACCATATCATTCGCAACTTGAGTCGGGCCTCGTGTTTTCAACCCTATCATTTGTGCCTCGAGTCGGGCCTTATTTGACTCACAGATACCATTTGTGTCTCTAGTTGGGCCTCGTTTGACTCAACCATATCATTGTGCCTCGCGTCAGACCTCGTTTGACTAAACCATATCATTTGCGCCTCGAGTCAGGCCTCGTTGGACTCAACCATATCATTTGTGCCTTGAGTCAGGCCTCGTTTGACATAACCATATCATTTGTGCCTCGAGTCATGCCTTGTTTGACTAAACCATATCATTTGTACCTCGAGTTAGGCCTTGTTTCACTCACTGATACCATTTGTTCCTCGAGTTAGGCCTCGCTTGAGTCAGCCATATCATTTGCGCCTTGAGTTGGGACTCGTTTGTCTCACCCATACCATTTGTACCTCAAGTGGGGCCTCGTTTGACTCAGCCATATCTTTTGCGCCACGAGTCTGTCCCCGTTTGACTCAACGATACCATTTGTGCCTCAAGTTGGGCCTCGTTTGACTCAACCATATCATTTACGCCTTGAGTTAGGCCTCGTTTGACTCAACCATATCATTTGCACCTCGAGTCGGGCCTCATTTGACTCAACCATATCATTTGCGCCTCGAGTCAAGCATTATTTGACTCACCCATATGTTTGCGCATCGTCTCAAGGCTCATTTGACTAAACCATATCATTTGCGCCTCGTGTCAGGCCTCATTTGATTCAACCATATCGTTTGTGCCTCGAGTCAAGCCTCGTTTAACTCAACTGTATCATTTGCGCCTCGAGTCGGGTGTCATTTAACTGAACCACATCATTTGTGCCTTGAGTCAGGTGTCATTTGACTCAACCATATCATTTGCGCCTCGAGTTGGGCCTTGTTTAACTCAACCACATCATTCGTGCCTCGAGTTAGGTCTCATTTGACTCAACCATATCATTTGCGCCTCAAGTCAAGCCTTAATTGACTCACCCATTTGTTTGCGCATCAAGTCGGGCCTCATTTGACCAAACCATATCGTTTGTGCCTCAAGTCATGCCTCATTTAACTCAACCATATCATTTGCACCTCGTGTTGGGCCACGTTTAACTCTCCCACATCATTTGCGCCTCAAGTTAGGCCTTGTTTGACTCAACCATGTGTTTGCGCCTCGAGTTAGGCCTTCTTTGACTAAACCATATGATTTGCGCCTCGAGTCAGGCCTCGTTTAACACAACCATATCATTTGTGCCTCGAGTCAGGTCTCGTTTGACTCAACCATATCATTTGTGCCTCGATTCAGGCCTCGTTTGACTCAACCATATCATTTGTGCCTCGAGTCGAGCCTTATTTGACTCACCCATATGTTTGCCCATCGAGTCGGGCCTCATTTGACTAAACCATATCCTTTGTACCTTGAGTCAAGCCTCGTTTGATTCAACTATATCATTTGCGCCTCGAGTTGGGCCTCGTTTGACTTGCCCAGGTCATTTGTGCCACGAGTTTGGCCTCGTTTGACTCAACCATGTGTTTGCATCTTGAATCAGACCTCGTTTGACTCATCCATATCATTTGCGCCTCGAGTCGGGCCTTGTTTAATTCTCCGATACCATTTGTGCATCAAGTTGGGCCTCGTTTGATTAAACCATATGATTTGCTCCTCAAGTCAGGCCTCGTTCAACTCAACCATGTCATTTATGCCACAAGTTAGGCCTCAATGATATGATTGAGTCAGGCCTCGTTTAACTCAACCATATAATTTGTGCCTCGAGTCAGGACTTGTTTGACTCAATCATATCATTTGCGCCACGAGTCGGGCCTCGTTTGACTCACCAATACCATTTGTACCTGGAGTTGGGCCTCGTTTGACTCAACCATATCATTTGCACCTCGTGTCAGGCCTCGTTTGATTCAACCATATCATTTGTGCCTCGAGTCAAGCCTCGTTTGACTCAACCGTATCATTTGCGCATCGAGTCGGGTGTCATTTAACTCAACCACATCATTTGTGCCTTGTGTCAAGTGTCGTTTGACTCAACCATATCATTTGCGCCTCGAGTTGGGCCTCGTTTAACTCAACCACATCATTCGTGCCTCGAGTCTGGTCTCATTTGACTCAACCATATCATTTGTGCCTCGATTCAGGTCTCGTTTGACTCAACCATATCATTTATGCCTCAAGTCAGGCCTCGTTTAACTCAACCATATCATTTGTGCTTCGAGTCAGGTCTTGTTTGACTCAACCATATCATTTGTGCCTCGGGTCAGGCCTCGTTTGACTCAACCACATCATTTGCGCCTCGAGTCGGGCCTCGTTTAACTCAACCATATCATTTGTGCCTCGAGTCAGGTCTTGTTTGACTCAACCATATTTTTTGCGCCTTGAGTCAGTCATCGTTTGACTTATCCATATCATTTGCTCCTTGAGTTGGGCCTCATTTTACTCAACCATATCATTTGTGGCTCAGTTCAGTCCTCGTTTGACTAAACCACATGATTTGCGCCTCGAGTAGGGCCTTGTTTGACTCACTGATACCATTTGTGCCTCGAGTTAGGCCTTGTTTGACTAAACCATATCATTTGTGCCTCGAGTCAGGCCTCATTTGACTCAACCATATCATTTGCACCTCGAGTTGGGCCTCGTGTGACTCAACTCTATCATTTGCGCCTCGAGTTGAGCCTGGTATGGCTTAACCCTATCATTTGTGCCTCGAGTCGGGCCTCGTGTGACTCAACCCTATCATTTGCACCATGAGTCAGGCATCGTTTGACTCACCGATGCCATTGTGCCTCGAGTTGGGCCTCGTTTCACTCAACCCTATCATTTGCGCCTCGAGTCGGGCCTCGTGTGACTCAACCCTATCATTTGCGCCTCGAGTCGGGCCTCTTTTGACTCACTGATACGATTTGTGCCTCGAGTTGGGCCTAATTGACTCACTGATACCATTTGCGCCTCGAGTCAAGCCTTGTTTGACTCAACCATATCATTTATGCCTTGTTTCAGGCCTCGTTTGAATCAACCATATAATTTACGCCTCGGGTCGGGCCTTGTTTCTCTCAGCCCTATCATTTGTGCCTCAAGTCGGTCCTTATTTGACTCACCGATACCATTTGTGCCTCGAGTTGGGCCTCGTTTGACTCAACCACATCATTTGTACCACGAGTCAAGCCTCGTTTGACTCGACCAAATCATTTGCGCCTCGAGTCAGGCCTTGTGTGACTCAACCCTATCATTTGCGCCTCAAGTCGAGCCTTAATTGACTCACCCATTTGCTTGCGCATCGAGTCGGGCCTCATTTGACCAAACCATATCGTTTGTGCCTCGAGTCATGCCTCATTTAACTCAACCATATCATTTGCACCTCGTGTTAGGACTTGTTTAACTCACCCACATCATTTGCGCCTCAAGTTAGGCCTTGTTTGACTCAACCATGTGTTTGTGTCTCGAGTTAGGCCTTCTTTGACTCAACCATATCATTTGCGCCTCGAGTCGGGCCTCGTTTGGATCGCCGATACCATTTGTGCATTGAGTTAGGCCTCGTTTGACTCAACCATATCATTTGCGCCTTGAGTTGGGCCTCATTTAACTCAACCATAACATTTGTGCCTCGAGTCAGGTCTCATTTGACTCAACCATATCATTTGCGCCTCGAGTCAACCCTTGTTTGACTGAACCATATCATTTGTGCCTCGAGTCAAGCCTCGTTTGACTCAACCGTATCATTTGCACCTCGAGTCGGGTCTCATTTAACTCAACCATATAATTTATGCCTTGAGTCAGGTGTCATTTGACTCAACCATATCATTTGCGCCTCGAGTTGGGCCTCGTTTAACTCAACCACATCATTTGTGCCTCAAGTCAGGTCTCGTTTGACTCAACCATATCAGTTGTGCCTCGAGTCAGGTCTCGTTTGACTCAACCATATAATTTTGCCTCAAGTCAAGCCTCGTTTAACCCAACCATATCATTTATGTCTCGAGTCAGGTCTCGTTTGACTCAACCATATCATTTGTGCGAGTCAGGCCTCGTTTGACTCTACTGTATCTTTTGCGCCTCGAGTCGGGGCTCGTTTGACTCAACCATATCATTTGCACCTCGAGTCGACCCTTATTTGACTCACCCATATGTTTGCGCATCGAGTTGGGCATCATTTGACTAAACCATATCATTTGTGCCTCGAGTTAAGCCTCATTTGACTCAACCATAGCATTTGTGCCTTGAGTTATGCCTCGTTCGACTCACCCATGTCATTTACGCCTTGAGTTTGGCCTCGTTTGACTCAACCATGTCATTGCACCTCGAGTCAGGCCTTGTTTGACTCACCCATATCATTTGCGCCTCGAGTTGGGCCTCGTTTGACTAAACATATGATTTCTGCCTCAAGTCAGGCCTCGTTTGACTCAACCATGTCATTCGTGCCTCGAGTCAAGCCTTGTTTGACTCAACCATATCATTTGCACCTCCAGTTGGGCCTCGTTTAACTCAACCATATCAATTGTGCCTCGAGTCAGGTCTCGTTTGACTCAACCATATCATTTGCGCCATGAGTCGGGCCTCGTTTGACTCACTGATACCATTTGTGCCTTGAGTTGGGCCTCGTTTGACTTAACCATATCATTTGCGCCTCGAGTCAAGCCTCATTTGATTCAACCATATTGTTTGTGCCTCGAGTCAACCCTCGTTTGACTCAACCGTATCATTTGCGCCTCAAGTTGGGTCTCATTTAACTCAACCACATCATTTGTGCCTTGAGTCAGGTGTCGTTTGACTCAACCATATCATTTGCGCCTGAAGTTGGGCCTTGTTTAACATAACCACATCAATTGTGCCTCGATTCAGGTCTCGTTTCACTCAACCATATCAATTGTGCCTCGAGTGAGGTCTCGTTTGACTCAACCATATCATTTACGCCTCGAGTCGAGCCTCGTATGACTCAACCACATTATTTGCGCCTCGAGCCGGGCCTCGTTTAACTCAACCAACTCATTTGTGCTTCGAGTCAGGTCTCGTTTAACTCAACCATATATTTGTGCCTCGAGTCAAGCCTCGTATGACTCAACCACATCATTTGCACCTAGAGTCGGGCCTCGTTTAACTCAACCATCTCACTTGTGCCTTGAGTTCGTTCTCATTTGACTCAACCATATTTTTTCTGCCTCGAGTTGGCCTCATTTGACTCATCCATACCATTTGTGCCTCGAGTCAAGCCTCGTTTGACTTCACCATATCATTTGTGCCTTGAGTCGGGCCTCGTTTGACTCAACCATATCATTTGTTCCTCGAGTCGGTCATCGTTTAACTCAACCATAGCATTTGTACCTCGAGTCAGGTCTCGTTTGACTCAACTATATTATTTGTGCCTCGAGTCGGTCATCGTTTGACTCAACCATATCGTTTGTGCCTCGAGTCGAGCCTCGTTTGACTCAACCATATCATTTGCGCCTCGAGTCAGACCTCGTTTGACTCAACCATATCATTTGCGCCTCGAGTCGGTCATCGTTTGACTCAACGATATCGTTTGCGCCTCGAGTCGAGCCTCGTTTGACTCAACCATATCATTTGCGCCTCGAGTCAGGCCTCGTTTGACTCAACCATATAATTTGCGCCTCGAGTCAGGCCTCGTTTGACCCAACCATATCATTTGTGCCTCGAGTCAGGCCTCGTTTGACTCAACCATATCATTTGCGACATGAGTAGAGCCTTATTTGACTTACCGATACCATTTGTGCCTCGAGTGTGGCTTCGATTTACTCAGTCATATTATTTGTGCCACGAGTCAGGCCTCGTTTGACTCACCAATACCATTTGTGCCTCGAGTTAGGCCTCATTTGACTTAATCATATCATTTGTGCCTCGAGTCAGGCTTCGTTTGAAACAACCATATCATTTGTCCCTCGGGTCAGGCCTCGTTTGACTCAACTATATCATTTGCGCCTCAAGTTGGGCCTCGTTTGACTCAACCATATCATTTGTGCCTCGAGTCGAGCCTTATTTGACTCGCCCTTATGTTTGCGCATCGAGTCGAGGCTCATTTGACTAAACCATATCGTGTGTGCCTCGAGTCATGCCTCGTTTGACTCAACCATATTATTTATGCCTCGAGTTGTGCCTCGTTTGGCTCACCTATGTCATCTGTGCCTCGAGTTAGGCATTATTTGACTTAACCATGTGTTTGTGCCTTGAGTCAGGCCTTGTTCAACTCACCCATATCATTTGCGCTGCGAGTCAGGCCTCGTTTGACTCACTGATGCAATTTGTGCCTTGAGTTGGGCCTCGTTTAACTCAACCATATCATTTGTGACTCGAGTCGGGCCTCGAGTGGCTCAACCCTATCATTTGTGCCTCGAGTCGAGTCTCGTGCGGCTTAACCCTATCATTTGTGCCTCGAGTCGGGCCTCGTGCGGCTCAACCCTATCATTTGCGCCTCGAGTCGGGCCTCATTTGACTCATTGATACCATTTGTGCCTCAAGTTGGGCCTCAATTGACTCACCAATACCATTTGCACCTCAAGTCAAGCCCTGTTTGACTCCACCATATCATTTACGCCTTGTTTCAGGCCTCGTTTGAATCAACCATATGATTTACGCCTCGGGTCGGGCCTCGTTTGTCTCAACCCTATCATTTGCGCCTCGAGTCGGGCCTTATTTGATTCACCGATACCATGTGGGCCTCGAGTTGGGCGTCGTTTGACTCAACCATATCATTTGCACCTCGAGTCGGGCCTCATTTGACTCATCCATACCATTTACGCCTCGAGTTGGGCCTTGTTTGACTTCACCATATCATTTGCGCCTAGATTCAGGCCTCGTTTGACTCAACCATATCATTTGCGCCTCGAGTCAGGCCTCGTTTAACTCAACCATATCATTTGTATCTCGAGTCAGGTCTCGTTTGACTCAACCATATTATTTGCGCCTCGAGCCGATCATCGTTTGACTCAACCATATCGTTTGCGCCTCGAGTCGAGCCTCGTTTGACTCAACCATATCATTTGTACCCTGAGTCATTCCTCGTTTGACTCAACCATATCATTTGCGCCTCGAGTCGGTCATCGTTTGACTCAACCATATCGTTTGTGCCTTGAGCCGAGCCTCGTTTGACTCAACCATATCATTTGCACCTCGAATTAGGCCTCGTTTGACTCAACCATATAATTTGTGCCTCGAGTCAGGCCTCATTTGACTCAACCATATCATTTGTGCCTCTAGTCATGCCTCGTTTGACTCAACCATATCATTTGCGCCATGAGTAGGGCCGCATTTGACTCACCGATACCAATTGTGTCTCGAGTTGGGCCTCGTTTGACTCACTAATAACATTTGTGCCTCGAGTTGGGCCTCATTTGACTCAACCATATCATTTCTGCGTCGAGTCAGGCCTCGTTTGACTCAACCATATCATTTGCGCCTCGGGTCGACCCTTATTTGACTCACCCATATGTTTGCGCATCGAGTTGGGCATCATTTGACTAAACCATATCATTTGTGCCTCGAGTTAAGCCTCCTTTGACTCAACCATATCATTTGCGCCTCGAGTTGGGCCTCGTTTAACTCACCCATGTCATTTACGACTCGAGTTTGGCCTCGTTTGACTCAACCATGTCATTGCACCTCGAGTCAGGCCTTGTTTGACTCACCCATATCATTTGCACCTCGAGTTAGGGCTCGTTTGACTAAACATATGATTTGTGCCTCGAGTTAGGCCTCGTTTGACTCACCCATGTCATTTGTGCCTCGAGTCAAGCCTCATTTGACTCAACCATATCATTTGCGCCTCAAGTTGGGCCTTGTTTAACTCAACCATATCAATTGTGCCTCAAGTCAGGTCTCATTTAACTCAACCATATAATTTGCGCCACGAGTCGGGCCTCATTTGACTCACCGATACCATTTGTGCCTTGAGTTGGGCCTTGTTTGACTCAACCATATCATTTGTGCCTCGAGTCAGGCCACATTTGATTCAACCATATCGTTTGTGCCTCGAGTCAAGCCTCGTTTGACTCAACCGTATCATTTACGCCTCAAGTCGGGTCTCATTTATGCCTTGAGTCAGGTCTCGTTTGACTCAACCATATTATTTCTGCCTCGAGTTGGTCATCGTTTGACTCAACCATATCATTTGCGCCTTGAGTCAGGCCTTCTTTGACTCACCAATTCCATTTATGCCTCAAAATGGGCCTCATTTACTCAAACATATTATTTGTGCCTCAGGTCAGGCCTCATTTGACTAAACCACATCATTTGTGCCTCGAGTAGGGCCTCGTTTAACCTACTGATACCATTTGTTCCTCGAGTTGGGCCTCATTTAACTTAACCATATCATTTATGCCTCGAGTCAGGCCTCGTTTGACTCAACCATATCATTTGCACCTTGAGTCGGGCCTAGTGTGACTCAACCTCATCATTTGCGCCTCGACTCAGGCGTTATTTGACTCACCGATACCATTTGTGCCTCGAGTTGGGCCTCGTTTGACTCAACCATATCATTTGTGCCTCGAGTCAGGCCTCGTTTGACTCAATCACATCATTTGCGCCTCGAGTCGGTCATCATTTGACTCAACCATATCGTTTGCGCCTCGAGTCAAGCCTCGTTTGACTTAACCATATCACTTGTGCCTCGAGTTGGGCCTCGTTTGACTCAACCGTATCATTTGCGCGTGGAGTCAGGCCTCGTTTGACTCAACCATATCATTTGTGCCTCAAGTCAGGTCTCGTTTGACTCAACCATATCATTTGTGCCTCGAGTCAGGTCTTGTTTGACTCAACCATATTATTTGTGTCTCGAGTCGGTCATCGTTTGACTCAACCATATCGTTTGTGCCTCGAGTCGAGCCTCGTTTAACTCAAACATATTAATTGCGCCTCGAGTTGGGCCTCGTTTGACTCAACCATATCATTTGTGTCTCGAGTCAGGCCTCGTTTCACTCATCCATATCATTTGTGCCTCAAGTCATGCCTCGTTTGACTCAACCATATCATTTACGCCTTGAGTCGGGCCTCGTGTGACTCAATCCTATCACTTGCGCCTCGAGTCAAGCCTCATTTGACTCACCGATACCATTTGTGCCTCGAGTTGGGCCTCGTTTGATTCAACCACATCTTTTGCGCCTCGAGTCGGCCATCGTTTGACTCAACCATATCATTTGTGCCTCGAGTCGACCCTCGTTTGACTCAACCATATTATTTGTGCCTCACGTCAGGCCTCGTTTGACTCACCATATCATTTGTGCCTCGAGTCGAGCCTCCTTTGACTCCACCGTATCATTTGCGCCTCGAGTCGGGCCCAATTTGACTCAACCCTATCATTTGAGCCTCGAGTCAGGCCTCGTTTGACTCCATCAAATCATTTGTGCCTCGAGTCAGGCCTTGTTTGACTCAACCATATCATTTGCGCCTCGAGTCGAGCCTTGTTTGACTCAACCATATCATTTGCGCCTCAAGTCAGAACTTGTTTGACTCAACCATATCATTTGCGCCATGAGTCGGGCCTCGTTTGACTCAACGATACCATTTGTGCCTCGAGTTAGGCCTTGTTTGACTCAACCAAATCATTTGCGCCTCGAGTCAGGCCTCATTTGATTCAACCATATCGTTTGTGCATCGAGTCAAGCCTCGTTTGACTCAACCGTATCATTTACGCCTCAAGTCGGGTCTCATTTATGCCTTGAGTCAGGTCTCGTTTGACTCAACTATATTATTTCTGCCTCGAGTCGGTCATCGTTTGACTCAACTATATCATTTGCGCCTTGAGTCGGGCCTTCTTTGACTCACCAATGCCATTTGTGCCTCGAGATGGGCGTCATTTACTCAACCATATCATTTGTGCCTCAGGTCAGGCCTCATTTGACTAAACCACATCATTTGCGCCTCGAGTAGGGCCTCGTTTAACCTACTGATACCATTTGTTCCTCGAGTTGGGCCTCATTTGACTTAACCATATCATCTGGGCCTCGAGTCAGGCCTCGTTTGACTCAACCATATCATTTGCACCTCGAGTTGGGCCTAGTGTGACTCAACCTCATCATTTGCGCCTCGACTCAGGCCTTATTTGACTCACCGATACCATTTGTGCCTCGAGTTGGGCCTCGTTTGACTCAACCATATCATTTGTACCTCGAGTCAGGCCTCGTTTGACTCAACCACATCATTTGCACCTCGAGTCGGTCATCATTTGACTCAACCATATCGTTTGCGCCTCGAGTCAAGCCTCGTTTGACTTAACCATATCACTTGCACCTCGAGTTGGGCCTCATTTGACTCAACCGTATCATTTGCGCGTCGAGTCAGGCCTCGTTTGACTCAACCATATCATTTGTGCCTCAAGTCAGGTCTCGTTTGACTCAACCATATCATTTGTGCCTCGAGTCAGGTCTTGTTTGACTCAACCATATTATTTGTGTCTCGAGTCGGTCATCGTTTGACTCAACCATATCGTTTGTGCCTCGAGTTGAGCCTCGTTTAACTCAAACATATTAATTGCGCCTCGAGTTGGACCTCGTTTGACTCAACCATATCATTTGTGCCTCGAGTCAGGCCTCGTTTAACTCATCCATATCATTTGTGCCTCGAGTCATGCCTCGTTTGACTCAACCATATCATTTACGCCTCGAGTCGGGCCTCGTGTGACTCAATCCTATCACGTGCGCCTCGAGTCAGGCCTCATTTGACTCACCGATACCATTTGTGCCTCGAGTTGGGCCTCGTTTGATTCAACCACATCATTTGCGCCTCGAGTCGGCCATCGTTTGACTCAACCATATCGTTTGTGCCTCGAGTCGACCCTCGTTTGACTCAACCATATTATTTGTGCCTCACGTCAGGCCTCGTTTGACTCACCATATCATTTGTGCCTCGAGTCGAGCCTCCTTTGACTCCACCGTATCATTTGCACCTCGAGTCGGGCCTTATTTGACTCAACCCTATCATTTGAGCCTCGAGTCAGGCCTCGTTTGACTCAATCAAATCATTTGTGCCTCGAGTCAGGCCTCGTTTGACTCAACCATATCATTTGCGCCTCGAGTCGAGCCTTGTTTGACTCAACCATATCATTTGCGCCGCGAGTCAGACCTTGTTTGACTCAACCATATCATTTGCGCCATGAGTCGGGCCTCGTTTGACTCAACGATACCATTTGTGCCTCGAGTTAGGCCTTGTTTGACTCAACCAAATCATTTGCGCCTCGAGTCAGGCCTCATTTGATTCAACCATATCGTTTGTGCCTCGAGTCAAGCCTCGTTTGACTCAACCGTATCATTTACGCCTCAAGTCGGGTCTCATTTATGCCTTGAGTCAGGTCTCGTTTGACTCAACCATATTATTTCTGCCTCGAGTCGGTCATCGTTTGACTCAACCATATCATTTGCGCCTTGAGTCGGGCCTTCTTTGACTCACCAATGCCATTTGTGCCTCGAGATGGGCCTCATTTACTCAACCATATCATTTGTGCCTCAGGTCAGGCCTCATTTGACTAAACCACATCATTTGCGCCTCGAGTAGGGCCTCGTTTAACCTACTGATACCATTTGTTCTTCGAGTTGGGCCTCATTTGACTTAACCATATCATTTAGGCCTCGAGTCAGGCCTCGTTTGACTCAACCATATCATTTGCACCTCGAGTCGGGCCTAGTGTGACTCAACCTCATCATTTGCGCCTCGACTCAGGCCTTATTTGACTCACCGATACCATTTGTGCCTCGAGTTGGGCCTCGTTTGACTCAACCACATCATTTGCACCTCGAGTCGGTCATCATTTGACTCAACCATATCATTTGCGCCTCGAGTCAAGCCTCGTTTGACTTAACCATATCACTTGCGCCTCAAGTTGGGCCTCGTTTAACTCATCCATATCATTTGTGCCTCGAGTCATGCCTCGTTTGACTCAACCATATCATTTACGCCTCGAGTCAGGCCTCGTGTGACTCCATCCTATCACTTGGGCCTCGAGTCAGGCCTCATTTGACTCACCGATACCATTTGTGCCTCGAGTTTGGCCTCGTTTGATTCAACCACATCATTTGCGCCTCGAGTCAGCCATCGTTTGACTCAACCATATCATTTGTGCCTCGAGTCGACCCTCGTTTGACTCAACCATATCATTTGTGCCTCACGTCAGGCCTCGTTTGACTCACCATATCATTTGTGCCTCGAGTCGAGCCTCCTTTGACTCCACCGTATCATTTGCGCGTCGAGTCGGGTCCTATTTGACTCAACCCTATCATTTGTGCCTCGAGTCAAGCCTCGTTTGACTCAACCATATCATTTGTGCCTCGAGTCAGGCCTCGTTTGACTCAACCATATCATTTGCGCCTCGAGTCGAGCCTTGTTTGACTCAACCATATCATTTGCGCCTCGAGTCAGACCTTGTTTGACTCAACCATATCATTTGCGCCATGAGTCGGGCCTCGTTTGACTCAACGATACCATTTGTGCCTCGAGTTGGGCCTTGTTTGACTCAACCAAATCATTTGCGCCTCGAGTCAGGCCTCATTTGATTCAACCATATCGTTTGTGCCTCGAGTCAAGCCTCGTTTGACTCAACCGTATCATTTATGCCTCAAGTCGGGTCTCATTTATGCCTTGAGTCAGGTCTCGTTT
This sequence comes from Dicorynia guianensis, assembly GCA_037013595.1. NCBI lineage: Eukaryota > Viridiplantae > Streptophyta > Magnoliopsida > Fabales > Fabaceae > Dicorynia > Dicorynia guianensis. The sequence continues at coordinate 12,825,321 of JASUAB010000015.1, forward strand.
GACTCAACCATATTATTTCTGCCTCGAGTCGGTCATCGTTTCACTCAACCATATCATTTACGCCTTGAGTCGGGCCTTCTTTGACTCACCAATGCCATTTGTGCCTCGAGATGGGCCTCATTTACTTAACCATATCATTTGTACCTCAGGTCAGGCCTCATTTGACTAAACCACATCATTTGCGCCTCGAGTAGGGCCTCGTTTAACCTACTGATAGCATTTGTTCCTCGAGTTGGGCCTCATTTGACTTAACCATATCATTTGTGCCTCGAGTCAGGCCTTGTTTGACTCAACCATATCATTTGCACCTCGAGTCGGGCCTAGTGTGACTCAACCTCATCATTTGCGCCTCGACTCAGGCCTTATTTGACTCACCGAAACCATTTGTGCCTCGAGTTGGGCCTCGTTTGACTCAACCATATCATTTGTGCCTCGAGTCAGGCCTCGTTTGACTCAACCACATCATTTGCACCTCGAGTCGGTCATCATTTGACCCAACCATATCGTTTGCGCCTCGAGTCAAGCCTCGTTTGACTTAACCATATCACTTGCGCCTCGAGTTGGGCCTCGTTTGACTTAACCGTATCATTTGCGCATCGAGTCAGGCCTCGTTTGACTCAACCATATCATTTGTGCCTCAAGTCAGGTCTCGTTTGACTCAACCATATCATTTGTGCCTCGAGTCAGGTCTTGTTTGACTCAACCATATTATTTGTGTCTCGAGTCGGTCATCGTTTGACTCAACCATATCGTTTGTGTCTCAAGTCGAGCCTTGTTTAACTCAACCATATCATTTGTGCCTCGAGTCAGGCCTTGTTTAACTCATCCATATCATTTGTGCCTCGAGTCATGCCTTGTTTGACTCAACCATATCATTTACGCCTCGAGTCGGGCCTCGTGTGACTCAATCCTATCACTTGCGCCTCGAGTCAGGCCTCATTTGACTCACCGATACCATTTGGGCCTCGAGTTGGGCCTCGTTTGATTCAACCACATCATTTGCGCCTCGAGTCAGCCATCGTTTGACTCAACCATATCATTTGTGCCTCGAGTCAACCCTCGTTTGACTCAACCATATCATTTGTGCCTCACGTCAGGCCTCGTTTGACTCACCATATCATTTGTGCCTCGAGTCGAGCCTCCTTTGACTCCACCGTATCATTTGCGCCCCGAGTCGGACCCTATTTGACTCAACCCTATCATTTGAGCCTCGAGTCATGCCTCGTTTGACTCAACCATATCATTTCCGCCTCGAGTCGAGCCTTGTTTGACTCAACCATATCATTTGCGCCTCGAGTCAGGCCTTGGTTGACTCAACCATATCATTTGCGCCATGAGTTGGGCCTCGTTTGACTCAACGATACCATTTGTGCCTCGAGTTGGGCCTTGTTTGACTCAACCATATCATTTGTGCCTCGAGTCAGGCCTAATTTGATTCAACCATATCATTTGTGCCTCGAGTCAAGCCTCGTTTGACTCAACCATATCATTTGTGCCCTGAGTCGGTCCTCGTTTAACTCAACCATATTTGCGCCTCGAGTCAGTCATCGTTTGACTCAACCATATCGTTTGTGCCTTGAGCCGAGCCTCATTTGACTCAAACATATCATTTGCGCCTCGAATTAGGTCTCGTTTGACTCAACCATATAATTTGCGCCTCGAGTCAGGCCTCATTTGACTAAACCATATCATTTGTGCCTCGAGTCATGCCTCGTTTGACTCAACCATATCATTTGCGCCATGAGTAGGGCCGCATTTGACTCACCGATACCAATTGTGTCTCAAGTTGGGCCTCGTTTGACCCACTACTAACATTTGTGCCTCGAGTTGGGCCTCATTTGACTCAACCATATCATTTCTGCCTCGAGTCAGGCCTTGTTTGACTCAACCATATCATTTGCGCCTCGAGTCGGCCCTTATTTGACTCACCCATATGTTTGCGCATCGAGTTGGGCATCATTTGACTAAACCATATCATTTGTGCCTCGAGTCGAGCCTCGTTTGACTCAACCATATCATTTGTGCCCTGAGTCATTCCTCGTTTGACTCAACCATATCATTTGCGCCTCGAGTTGGGCCTCATTCGACTCACCCATGTCATTTGCGCCTCGAGTCGGTCATCGTTTGACTCAACCATATCGTTTGTGCCTTGAGCCGAGCCTCGTTTGACTCAACCATATCATTTGCGCCTCGAATTAGGCCTCGTTTGATTCAACCATATAATTTGTGCCTCGAGTCACGCCTCATTTGACTCAACCATATCATTTGTGCCTCAAGTCATGCCTCGTTTGACTCAACCATATCATTTGCGCCATGAGTAGGGCCGCATTTGACTCAACGATACCAATTGTGTCTCGAGTTGGGCCTCGTTTGGCTCACTAATAACATTTGTGCCTCGAGTTGGGCCTCATTTGACTCAACCATATCATTTCTGCCTCGAGTCAGGCCTCGTTTGACTCAACCATATCATTTGCGCCTCGAGTCGACCCTTATTTGACTCACCCATATGTTTGCGCATCGAGTTAGGCATCATTTGACTAAACCATATCATTTGTGCCTCGAGTTAAGCCTCATTTGACTCAACCATATTATTTGTGCCTCGAGTTGGGCCTTGTTCGACTCACCCATGTCATTTACGACTCGAGTTTGGCCTCGTTTGACTCAACCATGTCATTGCACCTCGAGTCAGGCCTTGTTTGACTCACCCATATCATTTGCACCTCGAGTTAGGCCTCGTTTGACTAAACATATGATTTGTGCCTTGAGTTAGGCCTCGTTTGACTCAACCATGTCATTTGTGCCTCGAGTCAAGCCTCATTTGACTCAACCATATCATTTGCGCCTCGAGTTGGGCCTCGTTTAACTCAACCATATCAATTGTGCCTCAAGTCAGGTCTCGTTTGACTCAACCATATAATTTGCGCCACGAATCGGGCCTCATTTGACTCACCGATACCATTTCTGCCTCGAGTTGGGCCTTGTTTGACTCAACCATATCATTTGCGCCTCGAGTCAGGCCTCATTTGATTCAACCATATCGTTTGTGCCTCGAGTCAAGCCTCGTTTGACTCAACCGTATCATTTATGCCTCAAGTCGGGTCTCATTTATGCCTTGAGTCAGGACTCGTTTGACTCAACAATATTATTTCTGCCTCGAGTCGGTCATCGTTTGACTCAACCATATCATTTGCGCCTTAAGTCGGGCCTTGTTTGACTCACCATTGCCATTTGTGCCTCGAGATGGGCCTCATTTACTCAACCATATCATTTGTGCCTTAGGTCAGGCCTCATTTGACTAAACCACATCATTTGCGCCTCGAGTAGGGCCTCGTTTAACCTACTGATACCATTTGTTCCTCGAGTTGGGCATCATTTGACTTAACCATATCATTTATGCCTCAAGTCAGGCCTTGTTTGACTCAACCATATCATTTGCACCTCGAGTCGGGCCTAGTGTGACTCAACCTCATCATTTGCGCCTCGACTCAGGCCTTATTTGACTCACCGATACCATTTGACTCAACCATATCATTTGCGCCTCGAGTCAAGCCTCATTTGACTTAACCATATCACTTGTGCGTCGAGTTGGGCCTCATTTGACTCAACTGTATCATTTGCGTGTCGAGTCAGGCCTCGTTTGACTCAACCATATCATTTGTGCCTCAAGTCAGGTCTCGTTTGACTCAACCATATCATTTGTGCCTCGAGTCAGGTCTTGTTTGACTTAACCATATTATTTGTGTCTCGAGTCGGTCATCGTTTGACTCAACCATATCATTTGTGCCTCGAGTCGAGCCTCGTTTAACTCAAACATATTAATTGCGCCTCGAGTTGGGCCTCGTTTGACTCAACCATATCATTTGTGCCTCGAGTCAGGCCTCGTTTAACTCATCCATATCATTTGTGCCTCGAGTCATGCCTCGTTTGACTCAACCATATCATTTACGCCTCGAGTCGGGCCTCGTGTGACTCAATCATATCATTTACGCCTCGAGTCAGGCCTCATTTGACTCACCGATACCATTTGTGCCTCGAGTTGGGCCTCGTTTGATTCAACCACATCATTTGCGCCTTGAGTCGGCCATCGTTTGACTCAACCATATCATTTGTGCCTCGAGTCGACCCTCGTTTGACTCAACCATATCATTTGTGCCTCACGTCAGGCCTCGTTTGACTCACCATATCATTTGTGCCTCGAGTCGAGCCTCCTTTGACTCCACCGTATCATTTGCGCCTCGACTCGGGCCCTATTTGACTCAACCCTATCATTTGAGCCTCGAGTCAGGCCTCGTTTGACTCAATCATATCATTTGTGCCTCGAGTCATGCCTCGTTTGACTCAACCATATCATTTGCGGCTCGAGTCGAGCCTTGTTTGACTCAACCATATCATTTGCGCCTCGTGTCAGGCCTTGTTTGACTCAACCATATCATTTGTGCCATGAGTTGGGCCTCGTTTGACTCAACGATACCATTTGTGCCTCGAGTTGGGCCTTGTTTGACTCAACCATATCATTTGCGTCTCGAGTCAGGCCTCATTTGATTCAACCATATCGTTTGTGCCTCGAGTCAAGCCTCGTTTGACTCAACCATATCATTTGTGCCCTGAGTAGGTCCTCGTTTGACTCAACCATATTTGCGCCTTGAGTCAGTCATCGTTTGACTCAACCATATCGTTTGTGCCTTGAGCCGAGCCTCATTTGACTCAACCATATCATTTGCGCCTCGAATTAGGCCTCATTTGACTCAACCATATAATTTGTGCCTCAAGTCAGGCCTCATTTGACTAAACCATATCATTTGTGCCTCGAGTCATGCCTCGTTTGACTCAACCATATCATTTGCGCCTTGAGTAGGGCCACATTTGACTCACCGATACCAATTGTGCCTCAAGTTGGGCCTCGTTTGACTCACTAATAACATTTGTGCCTTGAGTTGGGCCTCATTTGACTCAACCGTATCATTTGTGCCTTGAGTCAGGCCTCGTTTGACTCAACCATATCATTTGCGCCTTGAGTCGACCCTTATTTGACTCACACATATGTTTGCGCATCGAGTTGGGCATCATTTGACTAAACCATATCATTTGTGCCTCGAGTTAAGCCTTGTTTGACTCAGCCATATCATTTGCGCCTCGAGTTGGGCCTCATTCGACTCACCCATGTCATTTACGACTCGAGTTTGGCCTCGTTTAACTCAACCATGTCATTGCACCTCGAGTCAGGCCTTGTTTGACTCACCCATATCATTTGCACCTCGAGTTAGGCCTCGTTTGACTAAACATATGATTTGTGCCTCGAGTTAGGCCTCCTTTGACTCAACCATGTCATTTCTGCCTCGAGTCAAGCCTCGTTTGACTCAACCATATCATTTGCGCCTCGAGTTGGGCCTTATTTAACTCAACCATATCAATTGTGCCTCGAGTCAGGTCTCGTTTGACTCAACCATATCATTTGCGCCACGAGTCGGGCCTTATTTGACTCACCGATACCATTTGTGCCTCGAGTTGGGCCTTGTTTGACTCAACCATATCATTTGCGCCTCGAGTCAGGCCTCATTTGATTCAACCATATAGTTTGTGCCTTGAGTCAAGCCTCGTTTGACTCAACCGTATCATTTACGCCTCAAGTCAGGTCTCATTTATGCCTTGAGTCAGGTCTCGTTTGACTCAACCATATTATTTCTGCCTCGAGTCGGTCATCGTTTGACTCAACCATATCATTTGCGCCTTGAGTCGGGCCTTGTTTGACTCACCATTACCATTTGTGCCTCGAGATGGGCCTCATTTACTCAACCATAACATTTGTGCCACAGGTCAGGCCTCATTTGACTAAACTACATCATTTGCGCCTCGAGTAGGGCCTCGTTTAACCTACTGATACCATTTGTTCCTCAAGTTGGGCCTCATTTGACTTAACCATATCATTTGTGCCTCGAGTCAGGCCTCGTTTGACTCAACCATATCATTTGCACCTCGAGTCGGGCCTAGTGTGACTCAACCTCATCATTTGCGCCTCAACTCAGGCCTTATTTGACTCACCGATACCATTTGTGCCTCGAGTTGGGCCTCGTTTGACTCAACCATATCATTTGTGCCTCGAGTCAGGCCTCGTTTGACTCAACCACATCATTTGCGCCTCGAGTCGGTCATCATTTGACTCAACCATATCATTTGCGCCTTGAGTCAAGCCTCGTTTGACTCAACCATATCACTTGCGCCTCGAGTTGGGCCTCGTTTGACTCAACCGTATCATTTGCGCGTCGAGTCAGGCCTCATTTGACTCAACCATATCATTGGTGCCTCGAGTCAGGTCTCGTTTGACTCAACCATATCATTTGTGCCTCGAGTCAGGTCTTGTTTGACTCAACCATATTATTTGTGTCTCGAGTCGGTCATCATTTGACTCAACCATATCGTTTGTGCCTCGAGCCGAGCCTCGTTTAACTCAAACATATTAATTACGCTTCGAGTTGGGCCTCGTTTAACTCAACCATCTTATTTGTGCCTCGAGTCAGGCCTCGTTTAACTCATCCATATCATTTGTGCCTCGAGTCATGCCTCGTTTGACTCAACCATATCATTTGCGCCTCAAGTCAGGCCTCATTTCACTCACCGATACCATTTGTGCCTCGCGTTGGGCCTCGTTTGACTCAACCATATCATTTGTGCCTCGCGTCAGGCCTCGTTTGACTCACCATATCATTTGTGCCTCGAGTCGAGCCTCCTATGACTCCACCGTATAATTTGCGCCTTGAGTCGGGCCTTATTTGACTCAACCCTATCATTTGAGCCTCGAGTCAGGCCTCGTTTGACTCAACCATATCATTTGTGCCTCAAGTCATGCCTCGTTTGACTCAACCATATCATTGACTCAACCATATCATTTGCGCCTCGAGTCGAGCTTTGTTTGACTCAACCATATCATTTGCGCCACGAGTCGGGCCTCGTTTGACTCAATGATACCATTTGTGCCTCGAGTTGGGCCTTGTTTGATTCAACCATATCATTTGCGCCTCGAGTCAGGCCTCATTTGATTCAACCATATCGTTTGTGCCTCGAGTCAAGCCTTGTTTGACTCAACCGTACCATTTGCACCTCTAGTCGGGTCTCATTTAACTCAACCACATCATTTGTGCCTTGAGTCAGGTGTCGTTTGACTCAACCATATCATTTGCGCCTGAAGTTGGGCCTCGTGTAACACAACCACATCATTTGTACCTCGATTCAGTCTCGTTTGACTCAACCATATCAATTGTGCCTCGAGTCAGGTCTCGTTTGACTCAACCATATCATTTGCGCCTCGAGTTGGGCCACGTTCCACTCACCCATGTCGTTTACGACTCGAGTTTGGCCTCGTTTGACTCAACCATGTCATTGCACCTCGAGTTAGGCCTTGTTTGACTCACCCATATCATTTGCACCTCGAGTTAGGCCTCATTTTACTAAACATATGATTTGTGCCTCGAGTTAGGCCTCGTTTGACTCAACCATGTCATTTGTGCCTCGAGTCAAGCCTCGTTTGACTCAACCATATCATTTGCGCCTCGAGTTGGGCCTCGTTTAACTCAACCATATCAATTGTGCCTCGAGTCAGGTCTCGTTTGACTAAACCATATCATTTGTGCCACGAGTCGGGCCTCATTTGACTCACCGATAACATTTGTGCCTCGAGTTAGGCCTTGTTTGACTCAACCATATCATTTGCGCCTCGAGTCAGGCCTCATTTGATTCAACCATATCGTTTGTGCCTCGAGTCAAGCCTCGTTTGACTCAACCGTATCATTTGCACCTCAAGTCGGGTCTCATTTAACTCAACCACATCATTTGTGCCTTGAGTCAGGTGTCGTTTGACTCAACCATATCATTTGCGCCTGAAGTTGGGCCTCGTGTAACACAACCACATCATTTGTGCCTTGATTCAATCTCGTTTGATTCAACCATATCAATTGTGCCTCGAGTCAGGTCTCGTTTGACTCAACCATATCATTTGCGCCCCGAGTCAAGCCTTGTTTAACTCAACCATATCATTTGTGCTTCGAGTCAGGTTTTGTTTGACTCAACCATATCATTTGTGCCTCGAGTCAAGCCTCGTATGACTCAACCACATCATTTGCGCCTCGAGTCGGGCCTTGTTTAACTCAACCATCTCATTTATGCCTTGAGTCAGGTCTCGTTTGACTCAACCATATTATTTCTGCCTCGAGTCGGTTATCGTTTGGCTCAACCGTATTATTTGCGCCTTGAGTCGATCCTTGTTTGACTCACCAATACCATTTGTGCCTCGAGATGGGCCTCATTTCACTCAACCATATCATTTGTGCCTCAGGTCAGGCCTCATTTGACTAAACCACATCATTTGCGCCTCGAGTAGGGCCTCGTTTAACCTACTGATACCATTTGTTCCTCGAGTTGGGCCTCATTTGACTTAACCATATCATTTCTGCCTCGAGTCAGGCCTCGTTTGACTCAACCATATCATTTGCACCTCGAGTCGGGCCTAGTGTGACTCAACCTCACCATTTGTGCCTCGACTCAGGCCTTATTTGACTCACCGATACCATTTGTGCCTCGAGTTGGGCCTCGTTTGACTCAACCATATCATTTGTGCCTCGAGTCAGGCCTTGTTTAACTCAACCACATCATTTGCGCCTCGAGTCGGTCATCATTTGACTCAACCATATCGTTTGCGCCTCGAGTCAAGCCTCGTTTGACTCAACCATATCACTTGCGCCTCGAGTTGGGCCTCGTTTGACTCAACCGTATCATTCGCGCATCGAGTCAGGCCTCGTTTGACTCAACCATATCATTTGTGCCTCGAGTCAGGTCTCGTTTGACTCAACCATATCATTTGTGCCTCGAGTTAGGTCTTGTTTGACTCAACCATATTATTTGTGTCTCGAGTCGGTCATCATTTGACTCAACCATATCGTTTGTGCCTCGAGTCGGGCCTTGTTTGACTCACCAATACCATTTGCGCCTCGAGATGGGCCTTATTTCACTCAACCATATCATTTATGCCTCAGGTCAGGCCTCATTTGACTAAACCACATCATTTGCGCCTCGAGTAGAGCCTCGCTTAACCTACTGATACCATTTGTTGCTCGAGTTGGGCCTCATTTGACTTAACCATATCATTTGTGCCTCGAGTCAGGCCTCGTTTGGCTCAACCATATCATTTGCACCTCAAGTCGGGCCTAGTGTGACTCAACCTCATCATTTATGCCTCGACTCAGGCCTTATTTGACTCACCGATACCATTTGTGCCTCGAGTTGGGCCTCATTTGACTCAACCATATCATTTGTGCCTCGAGTCAGGGCTCGTTTGACTCAACCACATCATTTGCGCCTTGAGTCGATCATCATTTTACTCAACCATATCGTTTGCGCCTCGAGTCGAGCCTCGTTTGACCCAACCATATCACTTGCGCCTCGAGTTGGGCCTCGTTTGACTCAACCGTGTCATTTGCGCGTCGAGTCAGGCCTCGTTTGACTCAACCATATCATTTGTGCCTCGAGTCAGGTCTCGTTTGACTCAACCATATCATTTGTGCCTCGAGTCAGGTCTTGTTTGACTCAACCATATTATTTGTGTGTCGAGTCGGTCATCATTTGACTCAACCATATCGTTTGTGCCTCGAGTCGAGCCTCGTTTAACTCAAACATATTAATTACGCTTCGAGTTGGGCCTCGTTTAACTCAACCATATTATTTGTGCCTCGAGTCATGCCTCGTTTAACTCATCCATATCATTTGTGCCTCGAGTCATGCCTCGTTTGACTCAACCATATCTTTTGCGCCTCGAGTCAGGCCTCATTTGACTCACCGATACCATTTGTGCCTCGAGTTGGGCCTCGTTTGATTCAACAACATCATTTGCGCCTCGAGTCGGCCATCGTTTGACTCAACCATATCATTTGTGCCTCGAGTCGACCCTCGTTTGACTCAACCATATCATTTGTGCCTCGCGTCAGGCCTCGTTTGACTCACCATATCATTTGTGCCTCGAGTCGAGCCTCCTATGACTCCACCGTATAATTTGCGCCTTGAGTCGGGCCTTATTTGACTCAACCCTATCATTTGAGCCTCGAGTCAGGCCTCGTTTGACTCAACCATATCATTTGTGCCTCGAGTCATGCCTCGTTTGACTCAACCATATCATTTGCGCCTCGAGTCGAGCTTTGTTTGACTCAACCATATCATTTGCGCCACGAGTCGGGCCTCGTTTGACTCAATGATACCATTTGTGCCTCGAGTTGGGCCTTGTTTGATTCAACCATATCATTTGCGCCTCGAGTCAGGCCTCATTTGATTCAACCATATCGTTTGTGCCTCGAGTCAAGCCTTGTTTGACTCAACCGTATCATTTACACCTCCAGCCGGGTCTCATTTAACTCAACCACATCATTTGTGCCTTGAGTCAGGTGTCGTTTGACTCAACCATATCATTTGCGCCTGAAGTTGGGCCTCGTGTAACACAACCACATCATTTGTACCTCGATTCAGTCTTGTTTGACTCAACCATATCAATTGTGCCTCGAGTCAGGTCTCGTTTGACTCAACCATATCATTTGCGCCTCGAGTTGGGCCTCGTTCCACTCAACCATGTCATTTACGACTCGAGTTTGGCCTCATTTGACTCAACCATGTCATTGCACCTCGAGTCAGGTCTTGTTTGACTCAACCATATTATTTGCGTCTCGAGTCGGTCATCGTTTGACTCAACCATATCGTTTGTGCCTCGAGTCGAGCCTCGTTTAACTCAACCATATTATTTATGCCTCAACCTCATCATTTATGCCTCGACTCAAGCCTTATTTGACTCACCGATACCATTTGTGGCTCGAGTTGGGCCTCGTTTGACTCAACCATATCATTTGTGCCTCGAGTCAGGCCTCGTTTAACTCATCCATATCATTTGTGCCTCGAGTCATGCCTCGTTTGACTCAACCAGATCATTTGCAGCTCGAGTCGGGCCTCGTGTGACTCAATCCTATCACTTGCGCCTCGAGTCAGGCCTCATTTGACTCACCGATACCATTTGCGCCTCGAGTGGGGCCTCGTTTGATTCAACCACATCAATTGCGCCTCGAGTCGGCCATCGTTTGACTCAACCATATCATTTGTGCCTCGAGTCGACCCTCATTTGACTCAACCATATCATTTGTGCCTCGCGTCAGGCCTCGTTTGACTCACCATATCATTTGTGCCTCGAGTCGAGCCTCCTTTGACTCCACCGTATCATTTGCGCCTCGAGTCATGCCTCGTTTGACTCAACCATATCATTTGCGCCTCGAGTCGGGCCATGTTTGACTCCACCATATCATTTGCGCCTCGAGTCAGGCCTTGTTTGACTCAACCATATCATTGGTGCCATGAGTCAGGCCTCGTTTGACTCACTGATACCATTTGTGCCTCGAGTTGGGCCTTGTTTGACTCAACCATATCATTTGCACCTCGAGTCAGGCCTCATTTGATTCAACCATATTGTTTGTGCCTCTAGTCAAGCCTCGTTTGACTCAACCGTATCATTTGCGCCTCAAGTCGGGTCTCATTTAACTCAACCACATCATTTGTGCTTTGAGTCAGGTGTCATTTGACTCAACCATATCATTTGCGCCTGAAGTTGGGCCTCGTGTAACACAACCACATCATTTGTGCCTCGATTTAGTCTCGTTTGACTCAACCATATCAATTGTGCCTCGAGTCAGGTCTCGTTTGACTCAACCATATCATTTGCGCCCCGAGTCGAGCCTCATTTAACTCAACCATATCATTTGTGCTTCGAGTTAGGTTTTGTTTGACTCAACCATATCATTTGTGCTTCAAGTCAGGTTTTGTTTGACTCAACCATATCATTTGTGCCTCAAGTCAAGCCTCGTATGACTCAACCACATCATTTACACCTCGAGTCGGGCCTCGTTTAACTCAACCATCTCATTTATGCCTTGAGTCAGGTCTCGTTTGACTCAACCATATTATTTCTGCCTCGAGTCGGTCATCGTTTGACTCAACCATATCATTTGCGCCTTGAGTCAGGCCTTGTTTGACTCACCAATACCATTTGCGCCTCGAGATGGGCCTTATTTCACTCAACCATATCATTTATGCCTCAGGTCAGGCCTCATTTGACTAAACCACATCATTTGCGCCTCAAGTAGAGCCTCGTTTAACCTACTGATACCATTTGTTCCTCGAGTTGGGCCTCATTTGACTTAACCATATCATTTATGCCTTGAGTCAGGCCTCGTTTGACTCAACTATATCATTTGCACCTCGAGTCGGGACTAGTGTGACTCAACCTCATCATTTACGCCTCGACTAGGCCTTATTTGACTCATTGATACCATTTGTGCCTCGAGTTGGGCCTCGTTTGACTCAACCATATCATTTGTGCCTCGTGTCAGGCCTCGTTTGACTCAACCACATCATTTGCGCCTCGAGTCGGTCATCATTTGACTCAACCATATCGTTTGCGCCTCGAGTCGAGCCTCGTTTGACTCAACCATATCACTTGCGCCTCGAGTTGGGCCTCGTTTGACTCAACCGTATCATTTGCGCATCGAGTCAGGCCTCGTTTGACTCAACCATATCATTTGTGCCTCGAGTCAGGTCTCGTTTAACTCAACCATATCATTTATGCCTTGAGTCAGGTCTCGTTTGACTCGACCATATTATTTACGTCTTGAGTCGGTCATCGTTTGACTCAACCATATCGTTTGTGCCTCGAGTTGAGCCTCGTTTAACTCAACCATATTAATTGCGCCTCGAGTTGGGCCTCGTTTGACTCAACCATATCATTTATGCCTCGAGTCAGGCCTCGTTTAACTCATCCATATCATTTGTGCCTCGAGTCATGCCTCGTTTGACTCAACCATATCATTTGCGCCTCGAGTCGGGCCTCGTGTGACTCAATCCTTTCACTTGCGCCTCGAGTCAGGCCTCATTTGACTCACCGATATCATTTGTGCCTCAAGTTGGTCCTCATTTGATTCAACCACATCCTTTGCGCCTCGAGTCGGCCATCGTTTGATTCAACCATATCGTTTGTGCCTCAAGTCGACCCTCGTTTGACTCAACCATATCATTTGTGCCTCGCGTCAGGCCTCGTTTGACTCACCATATCATTTGTGCCTCGAGTCGAGTCTCTTTTGACTCAACCGTATCATTTGCGCCTCAAGTCGGGCCTCATTTGACTCAACCCTATCATTTGAGCCTCGAGTCGGGCCTCGTTTGACTCAACCATATCATTTGTGCCTCAAGTCATGCCTCGTTTGACTCAACCATATCATTTGCACCTCGAGTCGAGCCTCGTTTGACTCAACCATATCATTTGTGCCTCGAGTCAGGCCTTGTTTAACTTAACCTTATCATTTGCGCCTCGAGTCATACCTCGTTTGACTCAACCATATCATTTGCGTCTTGAGTTGGGCCTCATTTGACTCACCGATGCCATTTGTGTCTCTAGTTGGGCCTCGTTTGACTCAACCATATCATTTGTGCCTCAGGTCAGGCCTTGTTTGACTAAACCATATCATTTGCACCTCAAGTCGAGCCTTGTTTGACTCAACCATATTATTTGCGCCTCGAGTCGGACCTCGTTTGACTCACCGATACCATTTGTGCCTCGTGTTAGGCCTCGTTTGACTAAACCATATCATTTGTGCCTCGAGTTAGGGCTGGTTTGACTCAACCATATCATTTGTGCCTCGAGTTGGGCCTCGTTTGACTTAACCATATCATTTGTGCCTCGAGTCGAGCCTTATTTGACTCACCGATATGTTTGCGCATCGAGTCGAGGCTCATTTGACTAAACCATATCATTTGTGCCTCGAGTCATGCCTCATTTGACTCAACCATATTATTTGTGCCTCGAGTTGTGCCTCGTTTGACTCACCTATGTCATTTGCACCTCGAGTTAGGCCTCGTTTGACTTACCCATGTGTTTGCGCCTTGAGTCAGGCCTTGTTTGACTCACCCATATCATTTGCGCTGTGAGTTAGGCCTCGTTTGACTCACCGATACCATTTGTGCCTTGAGTTGGGCCTCGTTTAACTCAACCATATCATTTGCGCCTCGAGTCGGCCCTCGTGTGGCTCAACCCTATCATTTACGCCTCGAGTCGGGCCTCGTGCGGCTTAACCCTATCATTTGCGCCTCGAGTTGAGCCTCATTTGACTCATTGATACCATTTGTGCCTCGAGTTGGGCCTCCATTGGCTCACCGATATCATTTGCGCCTCGAGTCAAGCCTTGTTTGACTCAACCATATCATTTACGCCTCGTTTGAATCAACCATATGATTTATGCCTCGGGTCGGGCCTCATTTGTCTCAACCCGATCATTTGCGCCTCGAGTTGAGCCTTATTTTACTCACCGATACCATTTGTGTCTTGAGTTGGGCCTCGTTTGACTCACTGATACCATTTGTGCCTCGAGTTGGGCATCATTTGACTCAACCTTATCATTTGTGCCTCGAGTCAGGCCTCATTTGACTCAACCATATCATTTGCGCCTCGAGTCAGGCCTCGTGTGACTCAACCCTATCATTTGCGCCTCGAGTCGGGCCTTATTTGACTCACTGATACCATTTGTGCCTCGAGTTGGGCCTCGTTTGACTCAACCATATCATTTGTACCTTGCGTCAGGCCTCGTTTGACTCAATCATATCATTTGTGCCTCGAATCGGGCCTCATTTAACTCAACCATATCCTTTGTGCTTCGAGTCAGGTCTCGTTTGACTCAACCATACCATTTGTGCCTTGAGTCAGGCCTCGTTTGACTCAACCACATCATTTGCGACTCGAGTTGGTCATCACTTGACTCAACCATATCGTTTGCGCCTCGAGTCGAGCCTTGTTTGACTCAACCATGTCAGTTGCGCCTCGAGTCAGGCCTTGTTTGACTCAACCATATCATTTGTGCCTCGATTCAGTTCTCGTTTGGCTCAACCATATCATTTGTGCCTCGAGTTAGGTCTCGTTTGACTTAACCATATTATTTGCACCTCGAGTCAGTCATCGTTTGACTCAACCATAACGTTTGCGCCTTGAGTCGAGCCTAGTTTGACTCAACCATATCATTTGCGCCTCGAGTCGGGCCTCGTTTCACTCAACCATATCATTTGCGCCTAGAGTCAGACTTCATTTGTCTCAACCATATCATTTGTACCTTGCATCAGGCCTCGTTTGAATTAATCATATAATTTGCGCCTCGAGTCAGGCCTCGTTTGACTCAACCGTATCATTTGTGCCTCGAGTCAGGTCTCGTTTGACTCAACCATATTATTTGTTCCTCGAGTCGGCCATCATTTGACTCAACCATATCATTTGTGTCTCGAGTCGAGCTTCGTTGGACTCAACCATATCATTTGTGCCTCATGTCAGGCCTCGTTTGACTTAACCATATAATTTGCGCCTCGACTCGAGCCTTGTTTGACTTAACCGTATCATTTGCGCCTCGAGTCGGGCCTCGTTTGACTCAACGATATCATTTACGCCTCAAGTCAAGCCTCGTTTGACTCAACCATATCATTTACGCCTCGAGTCGGGCCTCGTGTGACTCAATCCTATCACTTGCGCCTCGAGTCAGGCCTCATTTGACTCACCGATACCATTTCTGCCTCAAGTTGGGCCTCATTTGACTCAACCATATCAATTGTGCCTCGAGTCAGGCCTCGTTTCACTCAACCATATCATTTGTGCCTCGAGTCGGGCCTCGATTGACTCAACCATATCATTTGTGCCTCGAGTCGAGCCTTGTTTGACTCAACCATATCATTTGCGCATCGAGTCAGGCCTTGTTTGACTCAACCATATCGTTTGTGCCTCAAGCCGAGCATTATTTGACTCACCCATATGTTTTTGCATCGAGTTGAGGCTCATTTGACTAAGCCATATCGTTTGTGCCTCGAGTCATGCCTCATTTAACTCAACCATATTATTTGTGCCTCGAGTTGTGCCTCGTTTGTCTCACCTATGTCATTTGCACCTCGAGTTAGGCCTCGTTTGACTTAACCATGTGTTTGCGCCTCGAGTCAAGCTTTGTTTGACTCACCCATATCATTTGCACTGCGAGTCGGGCCTCGTTTGACTCACCGATACCATTTATGCTTCGAGTTGGGCCTTGTTTGACTCAACCATATTATTTGCGCCTCGAGTTAGGCCTCGTGCAGCTCAACCATATCATTTGTGCCTCGAGTTGGGTCTGATATAACTCATTGATACCATTTGTGCCTTGAGTTAGGCCTCAATTGACTCATCGATACCATTTACACCTCGAGTCAAGCCTTATGTGACTCAACCATATCATTTACGCCTCATTTCAGGCCTCGTTTGAATCAACCATATAATTTACGCCTCGGGTCGGGCCTCATTTGTCTCAACCCTATCATTTGTGCCTCGAGTCGGGCCTTATTTGACTCACCGATATCAATTGTGCCACGATTTGGGCGTCAATTGACACAACCATATCATTTGCACCTCGAGTCGGGCCTCATTTGACTCATCCATATCATTTGTGCCTCGAGTTAGGCCTTGTTTGACTTCACCATATCATTTGCGACTCGAGTTAGGCCTCATTTAACTTAACCATATCATTTGCGCCTCGAGTCGGGCCTCGTTTAACTCAACCATATCATTTGTACCTCGAGTCAGGTCTCATTTGACTCAACCATATTATTTGCGCCTCGAGTTGGTCATCGTTTGACTTAACCATATCGTTAGCGCCTCGAGTTGAGCCTCGTTTGACTCAACCATATCATTTGCACCTTGAGTCGGTCATTGTTTGACTCAACCATATCGTTTGCGCCTCGAGTCGAGCCTTGTTTGACTCAACCATATCATTTGCGCCTCGAGTCAGGCCTCGTTTGACTCAACCATATCATCTGCGCCTCGAGTCAGGCCTCATTTGACTCAACCATATCATTTGTGCCTTGAGTCGCACCTCATTTGACTCGACTATATGATTTGCGCTTCGAGGCGGGCCTCGTATGACTTAATCCTATCACTTGTGCCTCAAGTCAGGCCTCATTTGACTCACCGATACCATTTGTGCCTCGAGTTAGGCCTCATTTGACTCAACCATATCAATTGTGCCTCGAGTCAGGCCTCATTTACCTCAACCATATCATTTGCGCCTCGAGTCGGGCCTCGATTGACTCAACCATATCGTTTGCGCCTCGAGTCGAGCCTCGTTTGACTCAATCATATCATTTGCGCCTTGAGTCAATCATCGTTTGACTCAACCATATCATTTGCGCCTCGAGTCGAGCCTCGTTTGACTCAACCATATCATTTGCGCCTTGAGTCGGTCATCGTTTGACTTAACCATATCGTTTGCACCTCGAGTCAGCCCTCGTTTGACTCAACCATATCATCTGCGCCTCGAGTCAGCCCTCGTTTGACTCAACCATATCATCTGCGCCTCGAGTTAGCCCTCGTTTGACTCAACCATATCATCTGTGCCTCGAGTCAGGCCTTGTTTGACTCAACCATATCATTTGTACCTCAAGTCGTGCCTCGTTTGACTCGACTATATCATTTGCGCCTCGAGTCGGGCCTCGTATGACTCAATCCTATCACTTGCGCCTCGAGTCAGGCCTCATTTGACTCACCGATACTATTTGTGCCTCGAGTTCGGCCTCATTTGACTCAACCATATCAATTGTTCCTCGAGTCAGGCCTCATTTACCTCAACCATATCATTTGCGCCTCGAGTCGGGCCTCGATTGACTCAACCATATCATTTGTGCCTCGAGTCGAGCCTTGTTTGACTCAACCATATTATTTGTGCCTCGAGTCAGGCCTTGTTTGACTTAACCATATCATTTGTACCTCGAGTCAGGCCTCGTTTGACTCAACCATATCATTTGTGCCTCGAGTTGGGCCTCGTTTTACGTAACCATATCATTTGTGCCTCGAGTTGAACCTTATTGTACTCACCCATATGTTTGCGCATTGAGTCGAGGCTCATTTGACTAAGCCATATCGTTTGTGTCTCGAGTCTTGCCTCGTTTGGCTTAACCATATTATTTGTGCCTCGAGTTGTGCCTCATTTGACTCACCTATGTCATTTGCACCTCGAGTTAGGCCTCGTTTGACTTAACCATGTGTTTGGGCCTCGAGTCAGGCTTTGTTTGACTCATCCATTTCATTTACGCTACGAGTCGGGCCTCGTTTGACTCACCGATACCATTTGTGCCTAGAGTTGGGCCTCGTTTGACTCAACCATATTATTTGCACCTCGAGTCGGGCCTCGTGTGGCTCAACCCTATCATTTGCGCCTCGAGTCCGGCCTCGTGCAGCTCAACCCTATCATTTGTGCATCGAGTCGGGCCTTATTTGACTCACCGATACCATTTGTGCCTCGAGTTGGGCGTCCTTTTACTCAACCATATCATTTGCACCTCGAGTCGGGCCTCATTTGACTCATCCGTATCATTTGCGCCTCGAGTCAGGCCTTGTTTGACTTCACCATATCATTTGAGCCTCGAGTCGGGCCTGATTTGACTCAACTATATCATTTGCGCCTCGAGTCGGGCCTTGTTTAACTCAACCATATCATTTGTACCTCGAGTCAGGTCTCGTTTGACTCAACCATATTTTTTGCGCCTCGAGTCGGTCATCGTTTGACTCAACCATATTGTTTGCGCCTCGAGTCGAGCCTCGTTTGACTCAACCATATCATTTGCGCCCCGAGTTGGGCCTCGTTTGTCTCAACCATATTTTTTTGCCCCTTGAATCGGTCATCGTTTGACTCAACCATATCGTTTGCGCCTCGAGTTGAGCCTCGTTTGACTTAACCATATAATTTGTGCCTCGAGTCATGCCCCGTTTGACTCAACCATATCATTTGCGCCATAAGTCGGGTCTCATTTGACTCACTGATACCATTTGTGTCTCGAGTTGGGCCTCGTTTGACACACTGATACCATTTGTGCCTCGAGTTGGGCCTCATTTGACTCAACCATATAATTTGTGCCTCGAGTTGGGCCTCGTTTGACTCAACCATATCATTTACACCTCGAGTCAGGCCTCGTGTGACTCAACCCTATCATTTGCGCCTCGAGTTGGGTCTCATTTGACTCATTGATATCATTTGTGCCTCGAGTTGGTCCTCAATTGACTCACCGATACCATTTACGCCTCGAGTCAAGCCTTATGTGACTCAACCATATCATTTACGCCTCATTTTAGGCCTCGTTTGAATCAACCATATAATTTACGCCTCGGGTCGGGCCTCGTTTGTCTCAATCCTATCATTTGCGCCTCGAGTCGGGCCTTATTTGACCCACCGATATTATTTGTGCCTCGAGTTAGGTGTCATTTGACTCAACCATATCATTTGCACCTCGAGTCGGGCCTCATTTGACTCATCCATATCATTTATACCTTGAGTCAGGCCTTGTTTGACTTCACCATATCATTTGCGACTCGAGTCAGGCCTCATTTGACTTAACCATACCATTTGCGCCTCGAGCCGGGCCTCGTTTAACTCAACCATATCATTTGTACCTCGAGTCAGGTCTCGTTTGACTCAACCATATTATTTGCACCTCAAGTCAGTCATCGTTTGACTCAACCATATCGTTTGCGCCTCGGGTCGAGCCTCGTTTGACTCAACCATATCATTTGCGCATGAGTAGGTCATTGTTTGACTCAACCATATCATTTGTGGCTCGAGTCATGTCTCGTTTGACCCAACCACATCATTTGTGCCTCGAGTCAGCCCTCGTTTGACTCAACCATATCATTTGTGCCTCGAGACAGCTCTCATTTGACTCAACCATATCATTTGCGCATGGAGTAGGTCATTGTTTGACTCAACCATATCATTTGTGCCTTGAGTCGAGCCTCGTTTGACTCACCGATACTTTTTGTGCCTCGACTTGGTCCTCGTTTCACTCAACCATATCATTTGTGCCTTGGGTCAGGCCTTGTTTAACTAAACCATATCATTTGCGCCTCGAGTCGGGCCTCGTTTGACGTACTAATACTATTTGTGCCTCGAGTGGGGCCTCGTTTGACTCAACCATAACATTTGCGTCTCGAGACGGGCCTCATTTGACTCACCGATGCCATTTGTTCCTCGAGTTGGGCCTCGTTTGACTCAACCATATCATTTGCGCTTTGAGTCAGGCCTCATTTGATTCAACCATATGAATTGTGCCATGAGCGTTGCCTCATTTGACTCAACCATATCATTTGCGTCTCGAGTCGGGATTCATTTGACTCATTGATACCATTTGTGCCTCCTATTGGGCCTCGTTTGACTCAACCATATCATTTGCTCCTCGAGTCGGGCCTCGTTTGACTCACCGATACTATTTGTGCCTCGAGTTAGGCCTCGTTTCACTCAACCATATCATTTGTGCCTTGGGTCAGGCTTTGTTTGACTAAACCATATCATTTATGCCTCGAGTCAGGCATTGTTTGACTCTCCCATATGTTTGAACCTCGAGTCGGGCCTTGTTTGACTCACCCATATGCTTGCACCTTCAGTCAATCTTTGGTAACTCACCCTTATCATTTGGACCTCGAGTCAAGCCTCGTTTGACTCACGCACGTGTTTGTGCCTCGAGTTAGGCCTTGTTTGACTAAACCATATCATTTGCCCCTCAAGTCGGGCCTCGTTTGATGCACTAAAACTATTTATGCCTCAAGTTGGGTCACGTTTGACTCAACCATATCATTTGTGCCTTGGGTCAGGCCTCGTTTGACTAAACCATATCATTTGCACCTTGAGTCGGGCCTCATTTGACTCACCGATACCATTTGTGCCTCAAGTTAGGCCTCGTTTGACTTAATCATATAATTTATGCCTCAAGTCAGGCCTCGTTTGACTCAACCATATAATTTGTACCTCGAGTCAGGCCTCATTTGACTCAACCATATCATTTACGCCTCGAGTTAGGCCTTGTTTGACTCTCCCATATATTTGAACCTCAAGTCAGGCCTTGTTTGACTCACCCATATGTTTGCACCTTGAGTCAATCTTCGGTTAACTCACCCTTATCCTTTGGACCTCGAGTCAAGCCTCGTTTGACTCACACATGTCTTTGTGCCTTGAGTCAGGCCTTGTTCGTCTCACCCATCTCATTTGGCTACAAGTCGGGCTTTGTTTGACTCAACCATATCATTTGCGCCTCGAGTCGGGCCTCATTTGACTCACCGATACCATTTGTGCCTCGAGTTAGGCCTCGTTTGAGTCACCCATGTCATTCACGCCTCGAGTTAGTCCTCGTTTGACTCAACCATGTGTTTGTGCCTCGAGTCAGTCCTTGTTTGACTCACCCATATCATTTGCGCCTCGAGTCGGGCCTCGTTTAACTCAACCATATCATTTGTGCCTCGAGTCAGGCCTCGTTTCACCCAACCATATCATTTGTGCCTCAAGTCAGGCCTCGTTTGACTCAACCATATCATTTGCGCCTCGAGTCAAGCCTCGCTTAACTTAACCATATCATTTGTGGGTTGAGTCGGCTCTCGTGTGACTCATCCATATCATTTGTGCCTCGAGTCAGTGATCGTTTGACTCAACCATATCATTTGTGCCTCGAGTCAGGCCTCGTTTGGCTCATCGATACTATTTGGGCCTCGAGTTGGGCCTCTTTTCACTCAACCATATCATTTGTGCCTCGGGTCAGGCCTCGTTCGACTAAATCATATCATTTGCGCCTCGAGTCGGGCCTCGTTTGACTCTCTAAAACTATTTGTGCCTCGACTTGGCCCTCGTTTGACTCAACCATATCACTTGTACCTCGAGTCAGGCCTCATTTGACTTAACCATATCATTTGCGCCTCGAGTCGGGCCTCGTGTGACTCATCCCTATCACTTGCACCTCGAGTCAGGCCTCATTTGACTCAACGATACCATTTGTGCCTCGTGTCAGGCCTTGTTTCACTCAACCATATCATTTACGCCTCGTTTGAATCAACCGTATCATTTGCGCCTTGAGTTCACCCTTGTTTGACTCAACCCTATCATTTGTGCCTCGAGTCGGGCTTTATTTGACTCACTGATACCATTTGTACCTTGAGTTGGGCCTCATTTGACATAACCATATCATTTGTGGCTCGAGTCAGGCCTCGTTTGACTCAACCATATCTTTTGCGCCTCAAGTCGGGCCTCGTTTGACTCAACTACATCATTTGTGCCTCAAGTTGGGCCTTGTTTGACTCAACCATATCATTTGCGCTTCGAGTCAGGCCTCGTTTGACTCCACCATATCATTTGTGCCGCCTTGCCTCGTTTGACTCAACCATATCATTTGCGTCTCAAGTCAGGCCTCATTTGACTCACTGATACCATTTGTGCCTCCTGTTGGGCCTCATTTGACTCAACCATATCATTTGCGTCTCGAGTCAGGCCTCGTTTGACTCATCGATACCATTTGGGCCTCGAGTTGGGCCTCTTTTCACTCAACCATATCATTTGTGCCTCGGGTTAGGCCTCGTTTGACTAAATCATATCATTTGCGCCTCGAGTCAGGCCTCGTTTGACTCTCTAAAACTATTGTGCCTTGAGTTGGCCCCCGTTTGACTCAACCATATCACTTGTGCCTCAAGTCAGGCCTCATTTGACTTAACCATATCATTTGCGCCTCGAGTCGGGCCTCGTGTGACTCATCCCTATCACTTGCGCCACGAGTCAGGCCTCATTTAAATCAACGATACCATTTGTGCCTTGTGTCTGGCCTTGTTTCACTCAACCATATCATTTACGCCTCATTTCAGGCCTCGTTTGAATCAACCGTATCATTTGCGCCTTGAATCCACCCTCGTTTGACTCAACCCTATCATTTGTGCCTCGAGTCGGGCTTTATTTGACTCACTGATACCATTTGTACCTTGAGTTGGGCCTCGTTTAACACAACCATATCATTTGTGCCTCGAGTCAGGCCTCGTTTGACTCGAACATATCTTTTGTACCTTCAGTCGGGCCTCGTTTGACTCAACCACATTATTTGTGCCTCAAGTCGGGCCTTGTTTGACTCAACCATATCATTTGCGCTTCGAGTCAAGCCTTGTTTGACTCCACCATATCATTCGTGCCGCGCGCCTTGCCTCGTTTGACTCAACCATATCATTTGCGTCTCGAGTCGGGACTCATTTGACTCACTAATACCATTTGTTCCTCCTGTTGGGCCTCATTTGACTCAACCATATCATTTGCGCCTCGAGTCAGGCCTCGTTTAACTCACCGATACCATTTGTGCCTCGAGTTGGGCCTCGTTTCGCTCAACCATATCATTTGTGCCTTGGGTCAGGCCTTGTTTGACTCAACCATATCATTTGTGCCTCGAGTTGGGCCTCGTTTGATGCACTAACACTATTTGTGCCTCGAGTTGGGCCACGTTTGACTCAACCATGTAATTTGTGCCTCGGGTTAGGCCTCGTTTGACTAAGCCATACATTTGCACCTCGAGTCGGGCCTCGTTTGACTCACTGATACTATTTGTGCCTCAAGTTGGGCCTCGTTTGACTCAACCATATCATTTGTGCCTTGAGTCAGGCCTCGTTTGACTCAACCATATCATTTGCGCCTTGAGTCAGGCCTCGTGTGACTCAACCTTGCCACTTGCGCCTCGAGTTGGGCCTCATTTGACTCACCGATACCATTTGTGCCTCGAGTTGGGCCACGTTTGACTCAAACATATCATTTGTGCCTCGGGTCAGGCCTCGTTTGGATAAACCATATCATTTGCGCCTCGAGTCGGGCCTCATTTGACTCACTGATACCATTTGTGCCTCAAGTTGGGCCTCGTTTGACTTAACCATATAATTTGTGCCTCGAGTCAAGCCTCGTTTGACTCAACCATATAATTTGTACCTTGAGTTTGGCCTCATTTGACTCAACCATATCATTTATGCCTCGAGTCAGGCTTTGTTTGACTCTCCCATATGTTTGAACCTCGAGTCGGGCCTTGTTTGACTCACCTATATGTTTGCGCCTTGAGTCTATCTTCGGTTAACTCACCCTTATGATTTGGACCTCGAGTCAATCCTCGTTTCACTCACCCATGTGTTTGTGCCTTGAGTCAGGCCTTGTTCGTCTCACCCATCCCATTTGGCCACAAGTCGGGCTTTGTTTGACTTAACCATATCATTTGCACCTCGAGTCGGGCCTCGTTTGACTCACCGATACCATTTGCGCCTCGAGTCGGGCTTTATTTGACTCACTGATACCATTTGTACCTCAAGTTGAGCCTCGTTTGACACAACCATATCATTTGTGCCTCGAGTCAGGCCTCGTATGAATCAACCATATCTTTTGCGCCTCGAGTCGAGCCTCATTTGACTCAACCATATCATTTGTGCCTCAAGTCGGGCCTTGTTTGACTCAACCATATCATTTGCGCTTCGAGTCAGGCCTCGTTTGACTCAACCATATCATTTGTGCTGCGCGCCTTGCCTCGTTTGACTCAACCATACCATTTGCGTCTTGAGTGATGCCTCATTTGACTCACTGATACCATTAGTGCCTCTTGTTGGGCTTCGTTTGACTCAACCATATCATTTGCGCCTCAAGTCGGGACTTGTTTGACTCACCGATACCATTTGTGCCTCGAGTTGGGCCTCGTTTCACTTAACCATATCATTTGTGCCTTGGGTCAGGCCTTGTTTGACTAAATCATATCATTTGCACCTTGAGTTAGGCCTTGTTTGACTCAACCATATCATTTGTGCCTCGAGTCAGGCCTCGTTTGACTCAACCATATCATTTGTGCCTCGAGTTGGGCCTCGTTCAACTTAACCATATCATTTGTGCCTTGAGTCAGGCCTCGTTTGACTCAACCATATCATTTGCGCCTCGAGTCGGGCCTCGTTTAACTCAACCATATCATTTGTGCCTCGAGTCGGGCCCCGTTTGACTCAACCATATCATTTGCGCCTCGAGGCAGGCCTCGTTTGACTCAACCCTATCATTTGCACATCGAGTCGGGGCTCGTTTGACTCACTGATACTATTTGTGCCTCGAGTTGGGATTTGTGTGACTTAACCATATCATTTGCACCTCAAGTTTGGCCTCGTTTGACTCAACCATATCATTTGTGCCTCGAGTTAGGCCTCGTTTGACTCAACTATATCATTTGTGCCTCGAGTTGGGTCTCATTTGACTCAACCATATCATTTGTACCTCGAGTTTAGTGTTGTTTGACTTAACCATATCATTTGCACCACGAGTCAAACCTCGTTTAAGTCAACCATATCATTTGTGCCTCAAGTCAAGTCTCGTTTGGCTCAACCATATCATTTGCGCATCGAGACGGGGCTCGTTGAACTCAACCATATCATTTGCACCTCAAGTCGATCCTCGTTTGACTCAACCATATCATTTGCGCCTCGAGTCGGGTATCGTTTGACTCACTGATACCATTTGTGCCTCGAGTTGGGCCTCATTTCATTCAACCATATCATTTGTGCCTCGGGTCAGGCCTCGTTTGACTCAACCATATCATTTGCGCCTCGAGTCGATCCTCGTTTGACTCAACCATGTCATTTGCGCCTCGAGTCGGGTATCGTTTGACTCACTGATACCATTTGTGCCTCGAGTTGGGCCTCGTTTCACTCAACCATATCATTTGTTCCTCGGGTCAGGCCTCGTTTGACTCAACCATATCATTTGTGACTCGAGTCGGGCCTCGTTTGACTCATTGATACCATTCATGCCTCGAGTTGGACCTCGTTTAACTCAACGATATCATTTGTGCCTCGAGTCTGGCCTCGTTTGACTCAACCATATCATTTGTGCCTCGAGTCGAACCTCGTTTGACTCGTTGATACCATTTATGCCTCGAGCTAGGCCTCGTTTGACTTAACAATATCATTTGTGCCTCGAGTCATTCCTCGTTTGACTCAACCATATCATTTGTGTCTCGAGTCGGTCCACATTTGACTCACCGATACCATTTGTGCCTTCAGTTAGGCCTCATTTGACTCAACGATATCATTTGCACCTCGAGTCAGGCCTCGTTTGACTAAACCATATCATTTGTGCCTCGAGTCGGGCCTCGTTTGACTCAGCCATATCATTTGCGGCTCGAGTTGGGCCTCGTTTGACTGATCGATATCATTTGTTCCTCGAGTCATGCCTCATTTGACTCAACCATATCATTTGCGTCTCGAGTCGGGCCTTATTTGACTTAACGATGTCATTTGTGCCTCCAGTTTGGTCTCGTTTGACTCAACCATATCATTTATGCCTCAGGTCAGACCTTGTATGACTAAACTATAACATTTGCGCCTCGAGTTAGGTCTCGTTTGACTCAACCATGTCATTTGTGCCTCGAGTCGGGCCTCGTTTGACTCAGCCATATCATTTGCGGCTCGAGTTGGGCCTCATTTGACTGATCGATATCATTTGTTCCTCGAGTCATGCCTCGTTTGACTCAACCATATCATTTGCGCCTTGAGTCGGGCCTTATTTGACTCAATGATGTCATTTGTGCCTCCAGTTTGGCCTCGTTTGACTCAACCATATCATTTATGCCTCAGGTCAGACCTTGTATGACTAAACTATAACATTTGCGCCTCGAGTCAAGCCTCGTTTGACTCAACCATATCATTTGCGCCTTGGGCAGGCCTCGTTTGACTCAACCATACCATTTGCGCCTTGAGTCGGGCCTCGTTTGACTCACCGATACCATTTGTACCTCGACCCGGGCCTCATTTGACTCAGCCATATCATATGCGCCCCGAGTCGGGCCTCGTTTGACCCACCGAAACCATTTGTGCCTCGAGTGGGGCCTCGTTTTACTCAGCCATACCATTTGTGCCTCGAGTGGGGCCTCATTTGACTCAACCATACCATTTGTGCCTCGAGTTGAGCCTTATTTGACTCACCCATATGTTTGCTCATTGAGTCGAGCCTCATTTGACTAAACCATATTGTTTGTGCCTCAGGTCAGGCCTAGTTTGACAAAACCATATCATTTGCGCCACGAGGGGGCCTTGTTTGACTAAACCATATCATTTGTGTCTCGAGTTAGGCCTCATTTGACTCAACCATATCATTTTCCTCAAGTCGAGCCTTATTTGACTAACCCATATGTTTGCGCATTGAGTTGGGCCTCATTTGACTAAACCATATCATTTGTGCCTCGAGTCATGTCTCATTTGACTCAACCATATCATTTGCGCCTCGAGTTGGGCCCCATTTGACTCACCCATGTCATTTGCGCCACGAGTTAGTCCTCGTTTCACTCAAGCATATCATTTGCGCCTCGAGTCGGGCCTTGTTTGACTCAACCATATCATTTGTGAGTCGAGTCTTGCCTCGTTTGATTCAACCATATCATTTGCGTCTCGAGTCGGGCCTCATTTGACTCACCGATACCATTTGTGCCTCCAGTTAGGCCTCGTTTGACTCAACCATATCATTTGTGCCTCGGGTCAGGACACGTTTATCTAAACCATATCATTTTCACCTTGAATCGGTCCTCGTTTGACTCACCGATACCATTTTTGCCTCGAGTTGGGCCTCATTTGACTCAGCCATATCATTTGCGCCTTGAGTTACGTCTCGTTTGACTCACCGATACCATTTGTGCCTCGAGTGGGACCTCATTTGGCTCTGCCATATAATTTGTGCCTCGAGTCGGGCCTCGTTTGACTCAACCATATCATTTGCGCCTCGAGTCAGGCCGCCTTTGACTCATCAATACCATATGTGCCTCGAGTTGGGCCACGTTTGACTCAACCATATCATTTGGGCCTCGGGTCAGGCCTCGTTTGACTTAACCATATCATTTGCACCTCAAGTCGGGCCTCGTTTGACTCACCGATACCATTTGTGCCTCTAGTTGGGCCTCATTTGACTCAACCATGTCATTTGTGCCTCAAGTCAGGCCTCGTTTGACTCAACCTTATCATTTACGCCTCGAGTCAGGCCTTGTTTGACACAACCATATCATTTGTGCCTCGAGTCGGGCCTTGTTTGACTCAACCATAGCATTTGTGCCTCGAGTCAGGCCTTGTTTTACTCAACCATATCATTTGTGCCTCAAGTCATGCCTTGTTTGACTCAACCATATCATTTGCATAACGGGTCAGGCCTCATTTGACTCATTGATACCATTTGTGCCTTTAGTTGGACCTCGTTTGACTCAACCATATCATTTTGCCTCGGGTCAGGCGTTGTTTAACTAAACCATATAATTTGCACCTCGAGTCGGGCCTCGTTTGACTCAATCATATCATTTTTGCCTCGAGTCAGGCCTCGTTTGACTCACCGATACCATTTGTGCCTCAAGTTAGGCCGCGTTTGACTCAGCCATGTCATTTGCACCTCGAGTCCTGCCTCGTTTGGCTCACCGCTACCATTTGTGCCTTGAGTGGGGGCTCGTTTGACTCAACTATATCAGTTGCGTCTCGAGTCGGGCCTCATTTGACTCAACCATATCATGTGCACCTCGAGTCGGGCCTCAATTGACTCACCGATACCAATTATTCCTCAAGTTGGGACACGTTTGACTCAACTATATCATTTGTGCCTTGGGTCAGGCCTTGTTTTACTCAACCATATCATTTGCGCCTCGAGTCAGGCCTCGTTTGACTCACTGATACCATTTGTGCCACGAATTGGGCCTCATTTGACGCAGCCATATCATTTGCGGCTCGAGGCGGGCCTCGTTGGACTCATTGATACTATTTGTGCCTTGAGTTGGTCCTCGTTTGACTCAACCATATCATTTGTGCCTCGAGTAAAGCCTCGTTTGACTCAACCATATCATTTGCGCCTTGGGTCGGTCCTCGTTTGACTTAACCATATCATTTGCGCCTTGAGTCAGACCTCGTTTGACTCACCGATACCATTTCTGCCTCGAGTTGGGCCTCGTTTCACTCAACCATATCATTTGTGCCTCGGGTCAGACCTCGTTTAACTAAACCATATCATTTGCGCCCCGAGTAGGGCCTCGTTTGACTCTTTGATACCATTTGTGCCTCAAGTTAGGGCACGTTTGACTCTTTGATACAATTTGTGCCTCAAGTTAGGGCACGTTTGAATCAACCATATCATTTGTGCCCCGAGTCAGGCCTCGTTTGATTCAACCATATCATTTGCGGCTCGAGGCGGGCCTCGTGTGACTCAACCCTATCATTTGCATGTCGAGTCGGGGCTCGTTTGACTCACTGATACTATTTGTGCCTCAAGTTGGGATTTGTGTGACTTAACCATATCATTTGCGCCTCAAGCTTGGCCTCGTTTCACTCAACCATATCATTTGTGCCTCGAGTTAGGCCTCGTTTGACTCAAC
This sequence comes from Dicorynia guianensis, assembly GCA_037013595.1. Taxonomy (NCBI): domain Eukaryota; kingdom Viridiplantae; phylum Streptophyta; class Magnoliopsida; order Fabales; family Fabaceae; genus Dicorynia; species Dicorynia guianensis. Next base: position 12,854,577 of record JASUAB010000015.1, read on the forward strand.
TGTATCATTTGTGCCTCGAGTTGGGTCTCATTTGACTCAACCATATCATTTGTGCCTCGAGTTTGGTGTTGTTTGACTTAACCATATCATTTGCGCCATGAGGGGGCCTTGTTTGACTCAACCATATCATTTGTGCCTCGAGTCAAGTCTCGTTTGGCTCAACCATATCATTTGCACATCGAGTCGGGGCTCGTTTAACTCAACCATATCATTTGTGCCTCAAGTCAAGTCTCGTTTGACTCAACCATATCATTTGCGCCTTGAGTCGATCCTCGTTTGACTCAACCATATCATTTGTGCCTCGAGTCAAGCATCGTTTGACTCACTGATACCATTTGTGCCTCGAGTTGGGTCTCGTTTCACTCAACTATATCATTTGTGCCTCGGGTCAGGCCTCGTTTGACTCAACCATATCATTTGCGACTCGAGTCGGGCCTCATTTGACTCACTGATACCATTCATGCCTCGAGTTGGGCCTCATTTGACTCAATGATATCATTTGTGCCTCGAGTCTGGCCTCGTTTGAGTCAACCATATCATTTTCGCCTCGAGACGGGCCTCGTTTGACTCGTTGATACCATTTGTGCCTCGAGCTAGGCATCATTTGACTTAACAATATCATTTGTGCCTCGAGTCATTCCTCGTTTGACTCAACCATATCATTTGTTTCTCGAGTCGGTCCACATTTGACTCACCGATACCATTTGTGCCTCCAGTTGGGCCTCATTTGACTCAACGATATCATTTGCACCTCGAGTCAGGCCTTGTTTGACTAAACCATATCATTTGTGCCTCGAGTCGGGCCTCGTTTGACTCAGCCATATCATTTGCGACTCGAGTCGGACCTCGTTTGACTGATCGATATCATTTGTTCCTCGAGTCATGCCTCGTTTCACTCAACCATATCATTTGTGCCTCAAGTCAGGCCTCGTTTGACTCAACCATATCATTTGTGCCTCGAGTCTTGCCTCGTTTGACTTAACCATATCATTTGCGCCTCGAGTCATGCCTCGTGTGACTCAACCATATCATTTGCGTCTCGAGTCAGGCCTTATTTGACTCAACGATGTCATTTGTGCCTCTGGTTTGGCCTCATTTGACTCAATCATATCATTTGTGCCTCAGGTCAGACCTTGTATGACTAAACTATAACATTTGCGCCTCGAGTCAGGCCTCGTTTGACTCAACCATATCATTTGCGCCTCGGGCAGGCCTCGTTTGACTCAACCATATCATTTGAGCCTCGAGTCGGGCCTTGTTTGACTCACCGATACCATTTGTGCCTCGAGCTGGGCCTCATTTGACTTAGCCATATCATTTGCGCCCCGAGTCGGGCCTCGTTTGACTCATCGAAACCATTTGTGCCTCGAGTAGGGCCTCGTTTGACTCAGCCATACCATTTACGCCTCGAGTCGAGCCTCATTTGGCTAAACCATATCGTTTGTGCCTCAAGTCAGGCCTGGTTTGACTAAACCATATCATTTGCGCCATGAGGGGGCCTTGTTTGACTCAACCATATCATTTGTGCCTTGAGTCGGGCCTCGTTTGACTCAACCATATCATTTGCACCTCAAGTCGAGCCTTATTTGACTCACCCATATGTTTGCGCATTGAGTTGGGCCTCATTTGACTAAACCATATCATTTGTGCCTCGAGTCATGTCTCATTTGACTCAACCATATCATTTGTGCCTCGAGTTGGGCCTCGTTTGACTCAACCATGTCATTTGCACCACGAGTTAGGCCTCGTTTCACTCAAGCATATCATTTGCGCCTAGAGTCGGGCCTTGTTTGACTCAACCGTATCATTTGTGAGTCGAGTCATGCCTTGTTTGATTCAACCATATCATTTGCGTCTTGAGTCGGCCTTATTTGACTCACCGATACCATTTGTGCCTCCAGTTAGGCCTCGTTTGACTCAACCATATCATTTGTGCCTCGGGTCAGGACTCGTTTATCTAAACCATATCATTTTCACCTTGAGTTGGTCCTCGTTTGACTCACCGATACCATATTTGCCTTGAGTTGGGCCTCCTTTGACTCAGCCATATCACTGCGCCTCGAGCTACGTCTCATTTGACTCACTGATACCATTTGTGCCTCGAGTAGGGCCTCATTTGACTCAGCCATATCATTTGTGCCTCGAGTCGGGCCTTGTTTCACTCAACCATATCATTTGCGCCTCGAGTCAGGCCTTCTTTGACTCACCAATACCATATGTGCCTCGAGTTGGGCCACGTTTGACTCAACCATATCATTTGTGCCTTGGGTCAGGCCTCGTTTGACTCAACCATATCATTTACGCCTCGAGTCGGGCCTTGTTTGACACAACCATATCATTTGTGCCTCGAGTTAGGCCTCGTTTTACTCAACCATATCATTTGTGCCTCAAGTCATGCCTCATTTGACTCAACCATATCATTTGCGTCACGAGTCGGGCCTCATTTGACTCACTGATACCATTTGTGCCTCGTTTGACTCAACCATATCATTTGTGCCTCGGGTCAGGCATTGTTTAACTAAACCATATAATTTGCACCTCGAGTCGGGTCTCGTTTGACTCGATCATATCATTTTTGCCTCGAGTCGGGCCTCATTTGACTCACCGATACCATTTGTGCCTCGAGTTAGGCCGCATTTGACTCAGCCATATCATTTGCGCCTCAAGTCGTGCCTCGTTTGGCTCACCGATACCATTTGTGCCTCGAGTGGGGGCTCGTTTGACTCAACCATATTATTTGCACCTCGAGTTGGGCCTCATTTGACTCAACCATATCATGTGCGCCTCGAGTCGGGCCTCATTTGACTCACCGATACCATTTATTCCTCAAGTTGGGACACGTTTGACTCAACTATATCATTTGTGCCTCGGGTCAGGCCTTGTTTTACTCAACCATTTTATTTGCGCCTCGAGTCGGCCCTCGTTTGACTCACTAATACCATTTGTGCCACGAGTTAGGCCTCATTTGACTCAGCCATATCATTTGCGGCTCAAGGCGGGCCTCCTTTGACTCATTGATACTATTTGTGCCTTGAGTTGGTCCTCGTTTGACTCAACCATATCATTTGTGCCTCGAGTAAAGCCTCGTTTAACTCAACTATATCATTTGTGCCTTGGGTCAGCCCTTGTTTTACTCAACCATATTATTTGCGCCTCGAGTTGGCCCTCGTTTGACTCACTGGTATCATTTGCGTCTTGGGTCGGTCCTCGTTTGACTCAACCATATCATTTGCGCCTCGAGTCAGGCCTCGTTTGACTCACCGATACCATTTCTGCCTCGAGTTAGGCCTCGTTTCACTCAACCATATCATTTGTGCCTCGGGTCAGGCCTCGTTTAACTAAACCATATCATTTGCGCCCCGAGTAAGGCCTCGTTTGACTCGTTGATACCATTTGTGCCTCGAGTTAGGGCACGTTTGAATCAACCATATCATTTGTGCCCCGAGTCAGGCCTCGTGTGACTCAACCCTATCATTTGCACCTCGAGTTGGGCCTCATTTGACTCACCGATACCATTTGTGCCTCGAGTAGGGCCTGAATTGACTCACCGATACCAGTTGTGCCTCGAGTCAGGCCTTGTTTGACTCAACCATATCACTTGCACTTTGTTTCAGGCCTCGTTTGAATCAACCATATCATTTGTGCCTCGAGTCGGGCCTCGTTTGATGCAACCCTATCATTTGCGTCTCGAGTTGGGCCTTATTTGACTGACCGATACCATTTGTGCCTCGCGTTGGGCCTCGTTTGACTCAGCCATATCATTTGTGCCTCGAGTTTGGCCTCGTTTGACTCAACCAGATCTTTTGCGCCTCCAGTCAAGCCTCATTTGACTCAACCATATCATTTGCGCTTCGAGTCGGGCCTCATTTGACTCACCAATACCATTTGTGCCTCGAGTTGGGCCTCGTTCGACTCAACCATATCATTTGTGCCTCGAGTGAGGCCTCGTTTGACTCAACCATATCATTTATGCCCCGAGTGAGGCCTCGTTCGACTCAACAATATCATTTGTGCCTCGAGTCATGCCTCGTTTCTCTCAACCATTCATTTGTGCCTCGAATTGACCCTTATTTGACTCACCCATATGTTTACGCATCGAGTCGAGCCTTATTTGTCTAAACCATATCGTTTGTGCCTCGAGTCAAGCCTGGTTTGACTAAACCATATCATTTGCGCCTCAAGTTGGGCCTTATTTGACTCAACCATATAATTTGTGCCACGATTCAGGCCTCGTTTGACTCAACCATATCATTTGCGCCTCAAGTCGAGCCTTATTTGACTCACCCATATGTTTGCACATCGAGTCAGGCCTTATTTGACTAAACGATATCGTTTGTTGCTTGAGTCATGCCTCGTTTGACTCCAACATATCATTTGCGCCTCGAGTTGGGTCTCGTTTGACTCAACCATGTCATTTGCGCCTCGAGTTAGGCCTCGTTTGACTCAAGCATATCATTTGCGCCTCGAGTCGGGCCTCGTTTGACTCAACCATATCATTTGCGCCTCGAGTTAGGTGTTGTTTGCCTTAGCTGTATCATTTGTGCCTCGATTCGGGCCTCGTTTGACTCAACCATATCATTTACGCCTCGAGTCGAGCCTTATTTAACTCACCCATATGTTTGTACATCGAGTCGGGCCTCATTTGACTAAACGATATCGTTTGTGGATCGAGTCATGCCTCGTTTGACTCCACCATATCATTTGCGCTTTGAGTTGGGCCTCGTTTGACTCAACCATCTCACTTGCGCCTCGAGTTAGGCCTTCTTTGACTCAAGCATATCATTTGCGCCTCGAGTCAGGCATCGTTTGACTTAACCATATCATTTGCGCCTCGAGTCGAGCCTTATTTGACTGACCCATATGTTTGCGCATCGAGTCAGGCCTCATTTGACTAAACGATATCGCTTGTGCCTCGAGTCGGGCCTGGTTTGACTCAACCATATCATTTGCGCCTCGAGTTGGGCCTCGTTTAACTCAACCATATCATTTGCGCCTCAAGTCAGGCCTCGTTTAATGCAACTATATCATTTGCGCCTCGAGTCGGGCCTTGTTTGACTCAACCATATCATTTGTGCCTCGAGTCATGCCTCGTTTGACTCAACCATATCATTTGTGTCTCGAATCGGGCCTCATTTGACTCACCGATACCATTTGTGCCTCTAGTTGGGCCTCGTTTAACTCAACCATATCATTTGTGCCTCAGGTTTGGTCTCGTTTGACTAAACCATATCATTTTTGCCTCGAGTCAGTCCTCATTTGACTCACCAATACCATTTGTTCCTCGAGTTGGGCCTCGTTTGACTCAGCCATATCATTTGCGCCTCGAGTTGGGCCTCGTTTGACTCAACCATATGATTTGTGCCTCAAGTCGGGCCTCATTTGACTCACCGATACCATTTGTACCTCGAGTTGGGCCACGTTTGACACAACCATATCATGGGTGCCTCGGGTCTAGCCTCATTTGACTCAACCATATCAATTACGCCTCGGGTCGGGCCTCGTTTGACTCACCGATACCATTTGTGCCTCTAGTTGGGCCTCGTTGGACACAACCATATCATTTGTGCCTCGAGCAGGGCCTCGTTGGACACAACCATATCATTTGTGCCTCGAGCAGGGCCTCCTTGGACTCAACCATATCATTTGCGTCTTGAGTCGGGCCTCATTTGACTCACTGATACCATTTGTGCCTCCAGTTGGGCCTCGTTTGACTTAACCATATCATTTGTGCTTCAGGTCAGGCCTCGTTTGACTAAACCATATCATTTGCGCTTCGAGTTAGGCCTCGTTTGACACAATCATATCATTTTTGCCTCGAGTCATGCCTCGTTTGACTCAACCATATCATTTGCGCCTCAAGTCGGGCCTCGTTTAACGCAACTATATCATTTGCGCCTCGAGTCGGGCCTTGTTTGACTCAACCATATCATTTGTGCCTCGAGTCATGCCTCGTTTGACTCAACCATATCATTTGTGCCTCAAGTCGGGCCTCGTTTAATGCAACTATATCATTTGCGCCTCGAGTCGGGCCTTGTTTGACTCAACCATATCATTTGTGCCTCGAGTCATGCCTCGTTTGACTCAACCATATCATTTGTGTCTCGAATCGGGCCTTATTTGACTCACCAATACCATTTGTGCCTCGAGTTGGGCCTCGTTTGACTCAGCCATATCATTTGCGCCTCGAGTTGGGCCACGTTTGACTCAACCATATGATTTGTGCCTCAAGTCGGGCCTCATTTGACTCACCGATACCATTTGTACCTCGAGTTGGGCCACGTTTGACACAACCATATCATGGGTGCCTCGGGTCCGGCCTCGTTTGACTCAACCATATCAATTACGCCTCGGGTCGGGCCTCGTTTGACTCGCCGATACCATTTGTGCCTCTAGTTGGGCCTCGTTGGACACAACCATATCATTTGTGCTCGAGTAGGGCCTCGTTGGACACAACCATATCATTTGCGCCTCGAGTAATGCCTTGTTTGACTCAACCATATCATTTGTGTCTCGAGTCGGGTCTCATTTGACTCACTGATACCATTTGTTCCTCCAGTTGGGCCTCGTTTGACTTAACCATATCATTTGTGCTTCGGGTCAGGCCTCGTTTGACTAAACCATATCATTTGCGCTTCGAGTCAGGCCTCGTTTGACACAATCATATCATTTTTGCCTCGAGTCGGGCCTCGTTTGACTCACCAATACCATTTGTACCTCGTGTTGGGCCTCGTTTGACTCAGCCATATCATTTGCCCCTCGAGTCGTGCCTCGTTTGACTCATCGATACCATTTGTGCCTCGAGTGGGTGCTCGTTTGACTAAGCCATATCATTTACGCCTCGAGTCGTGCCTCGTTTTGGCTCACCGATACCATTTGTACCTCGAGTGGGGGCTCGTTTGACTCAGCCATATCATTTGCGTCTCGTGTTGGGCTTCATTTGACTCACCGATACCATTTGTTCCTCAAGTTGAGCCACGTTTGACTCAACCATATCATTTGTGCCTCGGGTCAGGCCTCGTTTGACTCAACCAAATCATTTATGCCTCGAGTCGTGCCTTGTTTGACACAACCATATCATTTGCGCCTCGAGTCGAGCCTTGTTTGACTCACCCATATGTTTGAACCTCGAGTCAGCCTTGTTTGACTCACCCATATGTTTGCGCTTCGAGTCGATCTTCAGTAGACTCACCCTTATCATTTGGTCCTCGAGTTAAGCCTTGTTTGACTCATCCATGTGTTTGTGCCTCGAGTCAGGCCTCGTTTGACTCACCTATATCATTTGCGCCACAAGTCGGGCCTTGTTTGACTCAACCATATCATTTATGCCTTGAGTTAAGCCTTGTTTGACTCATCCATGTGTTTGTGCCTCGAGTCAGGCCTCGTTTGACTCACCTATATCATTTGCGTCACAAGTCGGGCCTTGTTTGACTCAACCATATCATTTACGCCTTGAGTCAGGCCTCGTTTGACTCACTGATACCATTTGTGCCACGAGTTGGGCCTCGTTTGACTCAACTAAATCATTTGTGCCTTGTGTTAGGCCTTGTTTTACTCAACCATATCATTTGCACCTCGAGTTAGGCCTGGTTTGACTCAACCATATCATTTGTGCCTTGAGTCGGGCCTCGTTTGACTCAACCATGTCATTTGCACGTCAAGGCGGGCCTCGTTTGACTCAACCATATCATTTGTGCCTTGAGTCGAGCCTTATTTGACTCACCCATATGTTTGCGCATCGAGTCGGGCCTTATTTAACTAAACCATATCGTTTGTGCCTCAAGTCATCCCTCATTTGACTCAACCATACCATTTGCGCCTCGAGTTGGGCCTCGTTTTACTCACCCATGTCATTTGTGCCTCGAGTGAGGTCTCATTTGACTCAACCATGTGTTTGCGCCTCGAGTCAGGCCATGTTTGACTCACCCATATCATTTGCGCCTCGACTCAGGACTCGTTTGACTCACCGATACCATTTGTGCATCGAGTTGGGCCTTGTTTCACTAAACCATATGATTTGCGCCTCAAGTCAAGCCTCGTTTGACTCAACCATATGATTTATGCCTTGAGTCATGCCTCGTTTGACTCAACCATATGATTTGCGTCTCGAGTCAGGCTCATTTGACCCACCGATGCCATTTATGCCTACAGTCGAGCCTCATTTGACTGAACCATATCATTTGTGCCTCGAGTCGGGCCTCGTTTGACTCAGCCATATCATTTGCGGCTCGAGTCGGGCCTCGTTTGACTGATAGATATCATTTGTTCCTCGAGTCATGCCTCGTTTCACTCAACCATATCATTTGTGCCTCAAGTCAGGCCTCGTTTGACTCAACCATATCATTTGTGGCTCGAGTTAGGTCTCGTTTGACTCAACCATATCATTTGCGCCTTGAGTCGGGCCTCGTTTCACTCAACCATATCAATTGTGCCTCGAGTCAAGTCTCATTTGACTCAATAATATCTTTTGTGCCTCGAGTCAGGCCTTGTTTGACTTAACCATATCATTTGTACCTCGAGTTGGGCCTCGTTTCACTCAACCATATCATTTGTCCCTCGAGTCAGGCCTTTTTGACTCAACCATATCATTTGTACCTCGAGTCGGGCCTCGTTTCACTCAACCATATCAATTGTGCCTCAAGTCAGGTCTCTTTTGACTCAACAATATCATTTGTGCCTCGAGTCAGGCCTTGTTTGACTCAACCATATCATTTGTGCCTCGAGTCGGTCCTCGTTTGACTCAACCATATCTTTTGCGCCTTGAGTCAGGCCTTGTTTAACTCACTTATACCATTTGTGCCTCGAGTTGGGCCTCGTTTGACTCAACCATATCATTTGCGCCTCGAGTGTGCCCTCGTTTCACTCAACCATATCATTTGTGCCTCGAGTTAGGCCCCGTTTGACTCAACCGTATCATTTGCGCCTCGAGTCAGGTCTCATTAGACTCAACCATATCATTTGTGCCTCGAGTTAGGTGTCGTTTGACTCAACCATATCATTTGCGCCTCGAGTTGGGCATCGTTTCACTCAACCATATCATTTGTGCCTCAAGTCATGTCTCGTTTGACTTAACCATATCATTTGTGCCTTGAGTTAGGTCTCGTTTGACTCAACCATATCATTTGCACCCTGAGTCGAGCCTCGTTTAACTCTACCATATCACTTGTGCCTCGAGTCAAGTCTCGTTTGACTCAACCATATCATTTGTGCCTCGAGTTGGGTCACGTTTGGCTCAACCATATCATTTGTGCCTCGGGTCAGGTGTTGTTTGACTTAAACATATCATTTGCGCCTTGAGTCGGGCCTCATTTGACTCACCGATACCATTTGTGCCTCTAGTTGGGCCTCGTTTGACTCAACCATATCATTTGTGCCTCAGGTCAGGCCTCGTTTAACTCAACCATATCATTTACGCCTCGAGTTTGGCCTTGTTTGACACAACCATATCATTTGCGCCTTGAGTCGGGCCTTGTTTGCCTCACCCATATGTTTGAACATCGAGTCGGGCCTTGTTTGACTCACCACATGTTTGCGCCTCGAGTCGATCTTTGGTTGACTCACCCTTATCATTTGGACCTCGAGTTAAGCCTCGTTTCACTCACCCATGTGTTTATGCCTCGAGTCAGGACTTGTTTGACTCACCCATATCATTTGCGCCAGAAGTCGGGCCTTGTTTGAGTCAACCCTATCATTTACGCCTTGAATCGGGCCTTGTTTGACTCACCAATACCATTTGTGCCTCGAGTTGGGCCTCGTTTGACTCAGCCATATAATTTGCGCCTTGAGTCAGTCATCGTTTGACTCACCGATACCATTTATTCCTCGAGTAGGGCCTCATTTGACTCAACCGTATAATTTGCGCCTCGAGTCGGGCCTCATTTGACTCACTGATACCATTTGTGCCTCGAGTTGGGCCACGTTTGACTCAACCATATCATTTGTGCCTCCTGTCAGGCCTTGTTTAACTCAACCATATCATTTGCGCCTCGAGTTGGGCCTCTTTGACTCACCGATAGCATTTGCGCCTCGAGTCGGGCCTCGTTTGACTCACCGATACCATTTGTGCCCCTAGTTAGACCTCATTTGACTCAACCATATCATTTACGCCTCGAGGCGGGCCTTGTTTGACACAACCATATTATTTGCGCCTCGAGCTAGGCCATGTTTGACTCACCGATATGTTTGAACCTCGAGTTGGGCCTCATTTGACTCACCGATACCATTTGTGCCTCGAGTTAGGCCTCGTTTGACTCAGTCGTATCATTTGCACTTCAAGTTGGGCCTCGTTTGACTCGCTGATACCATTTGTGCCTCGAGTTGGGCCTCGTTTGACTCAGCCATATCATTTGTGCCTCGAGTCGGGCCTCATTTGACTTAACCATATCATTTGTGCCTCGAGTTGGGCCGCATTTGACTCACTGATACCATTTGTTTCTCAAGTTAGGTCACGTTTGACTCAACCATATCATTTATGCCTCGGGTCAGGCCTCGTTTGACTCAACCATATTATTTGCGCCTCTAGTCGTGCCTCGTTTGACTCACCGACACCATTTATGCCTCGAGTCGGGCCTCGTTTGACTCAACCAAATCATTTGTGCCTCGAGTTGGGCCTCGTTTGGCTCAACCATATCATTTGCGCCTCGAGACAGCCTTGTTTGACTCAACCATATCATTTGCGCCTCGAGGCAGGCCTCGTTTGACTCAACCATATCATTTGTGCGTCGATTCATGCCTCGTTTGACTCAACCATTTCCTTTGCGTCTCGAGTCGGGCCTCATTTCACATACTGATACCATTTGTGCCTCTAGTTGGGGCTCATTTGACTCAGCCGTATCATTTGCGCTTTGAGTCGGGCCTCGTTTGACTCGCCGATACCATTTATGCCTTGAGTTGGGCCTCGTTTGACTCAACCATATCATTTGTGCCTTGAGTCAAGCCTCGTTTGACTCAACCATATCATTTGCGCCTCGAGTTAGGCCTCGTTTCACTCAACCATATCATTTGTGCCACGAGTCAGGCCTTATTTTACTCAACCATATCATTTGCACCTCGAGTCGGGCCTCATTTGACTCACCGATACCATTTGTTCCTCAAGTTGGGCCACGTTTGACTCAACCATATCATTTGTGCCTCGGGTCAGGCCTCGTTTGACTCAACCATATCATTTGTGCCTCGAGTCGTGCCTCGTTTGACTCACCGATAACATTTATGCCTCGAGTGGGGCCTTGTTTGACTCAACCAAATCATTTATGCCTCGAGTTGGGCCTCTTTTGACTCAACCATATCATTTGTACCTCGAGTCGGGCCTCATTTGACTCATCGATACCATTTGTGCCTCAAGTTGGGCCTCATTTGACTTAACCATATGATTTGCATCTCGAGTCAGGCCTCATTTGACCCACTGATACCAATTGTGTACCCAGTCGGGCCTCGTTTGACAGAACCATATCATTTATGCCTCGGGTCAGGCCTCGTTTGACTCAACCATATTATTTGTGCCTCAGGTCAGGCCTTGTTTGACTAAACCATATCATTTGCGCCTCAGGTCAGGCCTCGTTTGACTCAACCATTTCATTTGTGCCTCGAGTCATGCCTCGTTTGACTCAACCATTTCATTTGCATCTCGAGTCGGGCCTCGTTTGACTTACTGACACCATTTGTGCCTCCAGTTGGGCCTCGTTTGACTCAACCATATTATTTGTGCCTCAGGTCAGGCCTTGTTTGACTAAACCATTTCATTTGCGCCTCGAGTCGGGCCTCGTTTGACTCAATCATATGATTTTTGCCACGAGACGGGCCTCATTTGACTCACCGATACCATTTGTGCCTCAAGTGGGGCCTCGTTTGAATCAGCCATATCATTTGCGCCTCGACTCATGCCTCATTTGACTCATCGATACCATTCGTGCCTCGAGTGCGGGCTCGTTTGACTCAGCCATATCATTTGCGCCTCAAGTCATGCCTCGTTTGGCTCACCGATTCCATTTGTGCCTCAAGTGGGAGCTCATTTGACTCAGCCATATCATTTACGCCTCGAGTCGTGCCTCGTTTGGCTCACCGATACCATTTGTGCCTCGAGTAGGGGCTCATTTTACTCAACCATATCATTTGCGCCTCGAGTCGGGCCTCATTTGACTCAATCATATCATTTGCGCCTCGAGTCAGGCCTCATTTGACTTATCGATACCATTTGTTCCTCTAGTTGGGCCTCGTTTGACTCAACCATATCATTTGTGCCTCGAGTCAGGCCTCATTTGACTCAACCATATCATTTACACCTCGAGTCAGACCTTGTTTGCCACAACCATATCATTTACGCCTCGAGTCGGGCCTTGTTTGACTTGCCCATATGTTTGAACCTCGAGTCGGCTTGTTTGACTCACCCATATGTTTGCGCCTCGAGTCAATCTTCATAGACTCACCCTTATCATTTGGACCTCGAGTTAAGCCTCTTTTGACACACCCATGTGTTTGCACCTCGTGTCAGGCCTTGTTTGACTCATCCATATCATTTGCGCCACAAGTCGGGCCTTGTTTGACTCAACCATATCATTTATGCCTCGAGTCAGGCCTCGTTTCACTCACTGATTCATTTGTGCCTCGAGTTGGGCCTCGTTTGACACAACCAAATCATTTGTGCCTTGAGTCATGCCTTGTTTTACTCAACCATATCATTTGCACCTCGAGTCGGTCCTGGTTTGACTCAACCATAACATTTGTGCCTCGAGTCGGGCCTCGTTTGACTCAACCATGTCATTTGCGCCTCGTTTGGCTTAACCATATCATTTGTGCCTTGAGTCGAGCCTTATGTGACTCACCCATATGTTTGCGTATCAGGTCGGGCCTCATTTAACTAAACCATATCATTTGTGCCTCGAGTCATGCCTCGTTTGACTTAACCATATGATTTGCGTCTTGAGTCGAGCCTCATTTGACCCACTGATACCAATTGTGCCCCCAGTCGGGCCTTGTTTGACAGAACCATATCAATTGTGCCTCGGGTCAGGCCTCGTTTGACTCAACCATATTAGTTGTGCCTCGGGTCAGGCCTTGTTTCACTAAACCATATCATTTGCGCCTCGAGTCGGGCCTCGTTTGACTCAATCATATCATTTTTACCATGAGACGGGCATCGTTTGACTTACCGATACCATTTGTGCCTCGAGTGGGGCCTCGTTTGAATTAGCCATATCATTTGCGCCTCGAGTCATGCCTCATTTGACTCATCGATACCATTTGTGCCTCGAGTGCAGGCTCATTTGACTCAGCCATATCATTTGTGCCTCAAGTCGGGCCTCGTTTGGCTCACCAATTCCATTTGTGCCTTAAGTGGGAGCTCATTTGACTCAGCCATATCATTTGCGCCACGAGTAGGGGCTCATTTTACTCAACCATATCATTTGCGCCTCGAGTAGAGGCTCATTTGACTCAACCATATCATTTGCGCCTCGAGTCAGGCCTCATTTGACTCTTCGATACCATTTGTGCCTCTAGTTGGGCCTCGTTTGACTCAACCATATCATTTGTGCCTCGAGTCAGGCCTCATTTGACTCAACCATATCATTTACGTCTCGAGTCAGGCCTTGTTTGCCATAACCATATCATTTACGCCTCGAGTCGTGCCTTGTTTGACTCGCCCATATGTTTGAACCTCGAGTCGGCTTGTTTGACTCACCCATATATTTGCGCCTCGAGTCAATCTTTGATAGACTCACCCTTATCATTTGGACCTCGAGTTAAGCCTCTTTTGACTCACCCATGTGTTTGCACCTCGTGTCAGGCCTTGTTTGACTCACCCATATCATTTGCACCACAAGTCGGGCCTTCTTTAACTCAACCATATCATTTACGCCTCGAGTCGGGCCTCGTTTCACTCACTGATTCATTTGTGCCTCGAGTTGGGCCTCGTTTGACTTAACCAAATCATTTGTGCCTTGAGTCATGCCTTGTTTTACTCAACCATATCATTTGCACCTCGAGTCGGTCCTGGTTTGACTCAACCATAACATTTGTGCCTCGAGTCGGGCCTCGTTTGACTCAACCATGTCATTTGCGCCTCGAGTTGTGCCTCGTTTGGCTCAACCATATCATTTGTGCCTTGAGTCGAGCCTTATTTGACTCACCCATATGTTTGCGCATTGGGTCGGGCCTCATTTGACTAAACCATATCATTTGTGCCTCGAGTCATCCCTCGTTTGACTTAACCATATGATTTGCGTCTCGAGTTGGGCCTCATTTGACCCACCGATACCATTTGTGCCCCCAGTCGAGCCTCGTTTGACAGAACCATATCATTTGTGCCTCAGGCAGGCCTCGTTTGACTAAACCATACCATTTGCGCCTCGGGTCAGGCCTCGTTTGACTCAACCATATCATTTTTGCCTTGAGTCAAGCCTCGTTTGACTCAACCATATCATTTGTGCCTCGAGTCTGGCCTCATTTGACTCAACCATATCATTTGCACCTTGAGTCGGGCCTCATTTAACTCAACCATATCATTTGAACCTCAATTCAGGTCTCGCTTGACTCAACCATATCATTTGTGCATCGAGTTAGGTCTCGTTTGACTCAACCATATCATTTGTGCCTCGAGTCGGGCCTCGTTTCAATCAACCATATCAATTGTGCCTTGAGTCAGGTGTCGTTTGACTTAATAATATCATTTGTGCCTCGAGTCAGGCCTTGTTTGACTCAACCATATCATTTGTGCCTCGAGTCGGGCCTCATTTCACTCAACCATATCATTTGTGCCTTAAGTCAGGTCTCGTTTGACTCAACCATAATATTTGTGCCTCGAGTCAGGCCCTGTTTGACTCAACCATATCATTTGTGCCTCGAGTCGGGCCTCGTTTCACTCAACCATAGAATTTGTGCCATAAGTCAGCTCTCATTTGACTCAACCATATCATTTGTGCCTCGACTCAGGTCTCGTTTGACTCAACCATATCCTTTGCGTCCCGGGTCTGGCCTCGTTTAACTCAACCATATCATTTGTGCCTCGAGTCAGGTCTCGTTTGGCTCAACCATATCATTTGTGCCTCGAGTCAGGCCTTGTTTGACTCAAACATATCATTTGCGCCTCGAGCTGGTCCTCATTTGACTCAACCATATCATTTATGTCTTGAGTCGAGCCTCGTTTGACTCAACCATGTCATTTGCGCCTCGAGTCGGGCCTCGTTTGACTCAACCATATCATTTGCGCCCTTAGTCGAGCGTTATTTGACTCACCCATATGTTTGCGCATCGAGTTGGGCCTCATTTGACTAAATTATATCGTTTGTGCCTCGAGTTATTCCTCGTTTGACTCAACCATATGATTTGCATCTCGGCCTCATTTGACCCACCGATACCATTTGTGCCTCCAGTCGGGCCTCGTTTGACCAAAGTATATCATTTGCGCTTCGAGTCGGGCCTAATTTGACTTAACCATATCATTTTTGCCTTGAGTCAAACCTCGTTTCACTCAACCATATCATTTGTGCCTCGAGTCAGGCCTCGTTTGACTCAACCATATCATTTGTGCCTCGAGTCGGGCCTTGTTTGACTCAACCATATCATGTGAACCTCCAGTCAGGTCTCGTTTGACTCAACCATATCATTTGCGCCTTGAGTTAGGCCTCGGCTCACTCAACCGTATCAATATCATTTGTGCCTCGAGTCAGACCTTGATTGACTCAACCATATCATTTGTGCCTTGAGTCGGGCCTTGTTTCACTCAACCATATCATTTCTGCCTCAAGTCAGGTCTCATTTGACTCAAACATGTCGTTTGTGCCTCGAGTCAGGCCTTGTTTGACTCAACCATATCATTTGCTCCTTGAGTCGAGTCTCGTTTCACTCAACCATATCAATTGTGTTTCGAGTCAGGTCTCGTTTGACTCAACAATATCATTTGTGCCTCGAGTTAGGCCTTGTTTGACTCAACAATATAATTTGCACCTCAAGTCGGTCCTCGTTTGACTCAACCATATCATTTTAGCCTCAAGTGTGGCCTCATTTCACACAACCATATCATTTGTGCATCGAGTTAGGCCCCGTTTGACTTAGTCGTATCATTTGCGCCTCAAGTCGGGTCTCATTTGACTCAACCATATCATTTGGGTCTCGAGTTAGGTGTCGTTTGACTCAACCATATGATTTGTGCCTCGAGTCGGGCCTTGTTTCACTGAACCATATAATTTGTGCCTCAAGTCAGGTCTGGTTTCACTCAACCATATCATTTGTGCCTCGAGTTAGGTCTCATTTTTCTCAACCATATCATTTGTGCCTCGAGTCTGGCCTCGTTTGACAAAACCATATCATTTGTGCCTCGAATCAGGTCTCGTTTGACTCAACCATATCATTTGTGCCTCGAGTCAGGCCTTGTTTGACTCAAACATATCATTTGCGCCTCGAGCTGGTCCTCATTTTACTCAACCATATCATTTGTGCCTCGAGTCGGGCCTCGTTTGACTCACTGATACCATTTGTGCCTCGAGTAGGGCCTTGTTTCACTCAACCATATCATTTGTGCCTCGGGTCAGGCCTTGTTTGACTCAACCATATCATTTGCGCCTCGAGTCGGTCCTAATTTGACTCACTGATACCATTTGTGCCTCGAGTTGGACCTCATTTCACTAAACCATATCGTTTGTGCTTCGGGTTGGGCCTCATTTGACTTAACCATATCAGTTGTGCCTCGAGTCAGTTCTCGTTTGACTCAACCATATCATTTGTGCCTCGAGTCAGGTCTCGTTTGACTCAATCATATCATTTGTGCCCCGGGTCGGGCCTCGTTTAACTCCACCATATCATTTGTGCCCCGAGTCAGGTCACGTTTGACTGAACCATATCATTTGTGCCTCGAGTCAAGCCTTGTTTGACTCAAACATATCATTTGCGCCTCGAGTCGATCCTTGTTTGACTCAACCATATAATTTGTGCCTCGAGTCAGGCCTCGTTTGACTCACTAATACCATTTGTGCCTCGAGTTGGGCGTCGTTTCACTCAACCATATCATTTGTGCCTCGGGTTAGGCCTCGTTTGACTCAATCATATCATTTGCGCCTCGAGCCGATCCTCGTTTGACTCAAACATATCATTTGCGCGTCGAGCCGGTCCTCGTTTCACTCAAGCATATCATTTGTGCCTCGGGTTAGACCTTGTTTGACTCAATCATATCATTTGTGCCTCGAGCCAGTCCTCGTTTGACTCAACCATATCATTTGTGCCTCGAGTCGGGCCTCATTTGACTCACTGATACCATTTGTGCCTCGAGTTGGGCCTCATTTCACTCAACCATATCATTTGTTCCTCGGGTTAGGCTTCGTTTGACTCAATTATATCATTTCCGCCTCGAGCGGATCCTTGTTTGACTCAAACATATCATTTGCGCCTCGAGCCGGTCCTCGTTTGACTCAACCATATCATTTGTGCCTCGAGTCGGGCCTTGTTTGACTCATTGATACCATTTGTGCCTCGAGTTTGGCTTCATTTCACTCAACCATATCATTTGTGCCTCGGGTCAGGCCTCGTTTGACTCAATCATATCATTTGTGCCTCGAGCCAGTCCTCGTTTGACTCAACCATATCGTTTGTGCCTCGAGTCGGGCCTCGTTTGACTCACTGATACCATTTGTGGCTCGAGTTAGGTCTCGTTTGGCTTAACCATATCATTTGTGCCTCGAGTCAGATCTCGTTTGACTCAATCATATCATTTGCGCCCCGAGTCGAGCCTCGTTTAACTCCACCATATCATTTGTGCCCCGAGTTAGGTCACGTTTGACTGAACCATATCATTTGTGCCTCGAGTCAAGCCTTGTTTGACTCAAACATATCATTTGCACCTCGAGTCGAACCTCGTTTGGCTCAACCATATAATTTGTGCCTTGAGTCAGGCCTCGTTTGACTCACTAATACCATTTGTGTCTCGAGTTGGGCCTCGTTTCACTCAACCATATCATTTGTGCCTTAGGTTAGGCCTCGTTTGACTCAATCATATCATTTGCACCTCAAGCTGATCCTTGTTTGACTCAAACATATCATTTACGCCTCGAGCTGGTCCTCGTTTCACTCAACCATATCATTTGTGCCTCAGGTCATGCCTCGTTTGACTCAACCATATCATTTGTGCCTCGAGTCGGGCCTCGTTTGACTCACTGATACCATTTGTGCCTCGAGTTTGGCCTCATTTCACTCAACCATATCATTTGTTCCTCGGGTTAGGCTTCGTTTGACTCAATTATATCATTTGCACCTCGAGTTGGTCCTTGTTTGACTCAAACATATCATTTGCGCCTCGAGCCGGTCCTCATTTGACTCAAACATATCATTTGTGCCTCGAGTTGGGCCTCGTTTGACTCATTGATACCATTTGTGCCTCGAGTTCGGCCTCATTTCACTCAACCATATCATTTGTGCCTCGGGTTAGGCCTCGTTTGACTCAATCATATCATTTGCGCCTCGAGCCGATCCTCGTTTGACTCAAACATCTCATTTGTGCCTCGAGCTAGTCCTCATTTCACTCAACCATATCATTTGTGCCTCGGGTTAGGCATCGTTTGACTCAATCATATCATTTGCGCCTCAAGCCAGTCCTCGTTTGACTCAACCATATCATTTGTGCCCCGAGTCGGGCCTCGTTTGACTCACTGATACCATTTGTGCCTCGAGTTGGGTCTCGTTTCACTCAACCATATCATTTGTGCCTCAGGTCAGGCCTCGTTTGACTCAACCATATCATTTGCGCCTCGAGTTAGGCCACGTTTGACTCAGCCATATCATTTGGGCCTCGAGTCTGGCCTCGTTTGACTCAATCATATCATTTGCGCCTCGAGCCGAGCCTCATTTGACTCACTGATACCATTTGTGCCTAGAGTTGGGCCTCGATTGATTCAACCATATCATTTGCACCTCAAGTCAGGCCTCGTTCGACTCAACCATATCATTTGTGCCTCGAGTTGGGCCTCATTTGACTCACCAATACCATTTGTGCCTCGAGTCGGGCCTTCTTTGACTTAACCATATCATTTATGCCTCGAGGCAGGTCTCATTTGACTCAACCATATCATTTGTGCCTCGGGTCTGGCCTCGTTTGACTCAACCATATCATTTGCGCCTCAAGTCAGTCCTCATTTGACTCCCTAATACCATTTGTGCCTCGAGTTGGGCCATGTTTGACTCAACCATATCATTTGCCCCTCGAGTCAGGCCTCGTTTTACTCAATCATATCATTCGCGCCTCGAGTCGAGCATCATTTGACTCACCGATACCATTTGTGCCTCGAGTAGGGCCACGTTTAACTCAACCATATCATTTGTGCCTCGAGTTGGGCCTCGTTTGACTCAGCGATATCATTTGCGCCTCGGGTCAGGCCTCATTTGACTCACCGATACCATTTGTGCCTAGAGTTGGGCCTCGATTGACTCAACCATATCATTTTTGCCTCGAGTCGGGCCTCGCTTGACTCAACCGTATCATTTACGCCTCGAGTCGGGCCTCATTTGACTCACTGTACCGTTTATGCCTCGAGTCGGGCCTTGTTTGGCTCAACCATATCATTTACGCCTCGAGGCAGGCATCATTTGACTCAACCATATCATTTGTGTCTCGAGTCAGGCCTCGTTTGACTCAATCATATCATTTGCATCTTGAGTTATGCCTCATTTGACTCACCGATACCATTTGTGCCTCCCGGTCGGCCTCGTTTGACTAAACCATATCGTTTGTGCCTCGAGTCAGGCCTTGTTTGGCTCAATGATACTAATTGTGCCTCGAGTTAGGCCTCGTTTGACTCAGCCATATCATTTGCTCCTCGAGTCAGGCCTCGTTTGACTCAACCAAATGATTTGCGCCTCGAGTCGGGCCTCATTTGACTCACCGATACCATTTGTGCCTCGAGTTGGGCCTCGTTTGACTCAACCATATCATTTGTGCCTGGAGTTAGGCCCCATTTGACTCAACCATATCATTTGCGCCTCGAGCTGGGCATTATTTGACACAACCATATCATTTGCGCCTCAAGTCAGGCCTTGTTTGACACACCCATATGTTTGAACCTCGAGTCCAGCCTTATTTGACTCACCCATATGTTTGCGCCTCGAGTCGTTCTTTGATTGACTCACCCTTATCATTTGCACCTCGAGTTAAGCCTCGTTTGACTCACCCATGTGTTTGCGCCTCGAGTCAGGCCTTGTTTGACTCACCTATATCATTTGTGCCACAAGGCATGCCTTGTTTGACTCAAGCATATTATTTGCGCCTCGAGTCGGGCCTCGTTTGACTCACCAATACCATTTGTGCCTCGAGTTGGGCCTCGTTTGACTCAACCATATCATTTGCACCACGAGTGGGGCCTGGTTTGAGTCAACCATATCATTTGTGCCTCGAGTCGGGCCTTGTTTGACTCAACCATATCATTTGCACCTCGAGTTGGGCCTCGTTTGACTCACCCATGACATTTGCACCTCGAGTTAGGCCTCGTTTGACTCAACCATGTGTTTGCACCTTGAGTCAGGCCTTCTTTGACTTGCACATATCATTTGCGCACTGACTCGGGCCCTATTTGACTAAACCATATCGTTTGTGCCTCGAGTCATGCCTCATTTGACTCACCCATGTCATTTGTACCTCGAGTTAGGTCTCGTTTGACTCAACCATGTGTTTGCGCCACGAGTCGGTCATCGTTTGACTCAACCATATCATTTGTGCCTCGAGTCGGGCCTCGTTTGGCTCACTGATACCATTTGTGCCTTGAGTTGCACCTTGTTTGACTCACTGATACCATTTGTGCCTCGAGTTGGGCCTCGTTTCACTCAACCATATCATTTGTGCCTTAGGTTAGGCCTCGTTTGACTCAATCATATCATTTGCACCTCAAGCTGATCCTTGTTTGACTCAAACATATCATTTACGCCTCGAGCTGGTCCTCGTTTCACTCAACCATATCATTTGTGCCTCAGGTCATGCCTCGTTTGACTCAACCATATCATTTGTGCCTCGAGTCGGGCCTCGTTTGACTCACTGATACCATTTGTGCCTCGAGTTTGGCCTCATTTCACTCAACCATATCATTTGTTCCTCGGGTTAGGCTTCGTTTGACTCAATTATATCATTTGCACCTCGAGTTGGTCCTTGTTTGACTCAAACATATCATTTGCGCCTCGAGCCGGTCCTCATTTGACTCAAACATATCATTTGTGCCTCGAGTTGGGCCTCGTTTGACTCATTGATACCATTTGTGCCTCGAGTTCGGCCTCATTTCACTCAACCATATCATTTGTGCCTCGGGTTAGGCCTCGTTTGACTCAATCATATCATTTGCGCCTCGAGCCGATCCTCGTTTGACTCAAACATCTCATTTGTGCCTCGAGCTAGTCCTCATTTCACTCAACCATATCATTTGTGCCTCGGGTTAGGCATCGTTTGACTCAATCATATCATTTGCGCCTCAAGCCAGTCCTCGTTTGACTCAACCATATCATTTGTGCCCCGAGTCGGGCCTCGTTTGACTCACTGATACCATTTGTGCCTCGAGTTGGGTCTCGTTTCACTCAACCATATCATTTGTGCCTCAGGTCAGGCCTCGTTTGACTCAACCATATCATTTGCGCCTCGAGTTAGGCCACGTTTGACTCAGCCATATCATTTGGGCCTCGAGTCTGGCCTCGTTTGACTCAATCATATCATTTGCGCCTCGAGCCGAGCCTCATTTGACTCACTGATACCATTTGTGCCTAGAGTTGGGCCTCGATTGATTCAACCATATCATTTGCACCTCAAGTCAGGCCTCGTTCGACTCAACCATATCATTTGTGCCTCGAGTTGGGCCTCATTTGACTCACCAATACCATTTGCGCCTCGAGTCGGGCCTTCTTTGACTTAACCATATCATTTATGCCTCGAGGCAGGTCTCATTTGACTCAACCATATCATTTGTGCCTCGGGTCTGGCCTCGTTTGACTCAACCATATCATTTGCGCCTCAAGTCAGTCCTCATTTGACTCCCTAATACCATTTGTGCCTCGAGTTGGGCCATGTTTGACTCAACCATATCATTTGCCCCTCGAGTCAGGCCTCGTTTTACTCAATCATATCATTCGCGCCTCGAGTCGAGCATCATTTGACTCACCGATACCATTTGTGCCTCGAGTAGGGCCACGTTTAACTCAACCATATCATTTGTGCCTCGAGTTGGGCCTCGTTTGACTCAGCGATATCATTTGCGCCTCGGGTCAGGCCTCATTTGACTCACCGATACCATTTGTGCCTAGAGTTGGGCCTCGATTGACTCAACCATATCATTTTTGCCTCGAGTCGGGCCTCGCTTGACTCAACCGTATCATTTACGCCTCGAGTCGGGCCTCATTTGACTCACTGTACCGTTTATGCCTCGAGTCGGGCCTTGTTTGGCTCAACCATATCATTTACGCCTCGAGGCAGGCATCATTTGACTCAACCATATCATTTGTGTCTCGAGTCAGGCCTCGTTTGACTCAATCATATCATTTGCATCTTGAGTTATGCCTCATTTGACTCACCGATACCATTTGTGCCTCCCGGTCGGCCTCGTTTGACTAAACCATATCGTTTGTGCCTCGAGTCAGGCCTTGTTTGGCTCAATGATACTAATTGTGCCTCGAGTTAGGCCTCGTTTGACTCAGCCATATCATTTGCTCCTCGAGTCAGGCCTCGTTTGACTCAACCAAATGATTTGCGCCTCGAGTCGGGCCTCATTTGACTCACCGATACCATTTGTGCCTCGAGTTGGGCCTCGTTTGACTCAACCATATCATTTGTGCCTGGAGTTAGGCCCCATTTGACTCAACCATATCATTTGCGCCTCGAGCTGGGCATTATTTGACACAACCATATCATTTGCGCCTCAAGTCAGGCCTTGTTTGACACACCCATATGTTTGAACCTCGAGTCCAGCCTTATTTGACTCACCCATATGTTTGCGCCTCGAGTCGTTCTTTGATTGACTCACCCTTATCATTTGCACCTCGAGTTAAGCCTCGTTTGACTCACCCATGTGTTTGCGCCTCGAGTCAGGCCTTGTTTGACTCACCTATATCATTTGTGCCACAAGGCATGCCTTGTTTGACTCAAGCATATTATTTGCGCCTCGAGTCGGGCCTCGTTTGACTCACCAATACCATTTGTGCCTCGAGTTGGGCCTCGTTTGACTCAACCATATCATTTGCACCACGAGTGGGGCCTGGTTTGAGTCAACCATATCATTTGTGCCTCGAGTCGGGCCTTGTTTGACTCAACCATATCATTTGCACCTCGAGTTGGGCCTCGTTTGACTCACCCATGACATTTGCACCTCGAGTTAGGCCTCGTTTGACTCAACCATGTGTTTGCACCTTGAGTCAGGCCTTCTTTGACTTGCACATATCATTTGCGCACTGACTCGGGCCCTATTTGACTAAACCATATCGTTTGTGCCTCGAGTCATGCCTCATTTGACTCACCCATGTCATTTGTACCTCGAGTTAGGTCTCGTTTGACTCAACCATGTGTTTGCGCCACGAGTCGGTCATCGTTTGACTCAACCATATCATTTGTGCCTCGAGTCGGGCCTCGTTTGGCTCACTGATACCATTTGTGCCTTGAGTTGCACCTTGTTTGACTCACTGATACCATTTGTGCCTCGAGTTGGACCTCGTTTGAATCAACCATATCAGTTGTGCCTCAAGTCAGGCCTCGTTTGATTCAACCATGTGTTTGCACCCTGAGTCGAGCCTTGTTTGACTCAACCATATCATTTGCACCTCGAGTCGGGCCTCGTTTAACTCACCGATACCATTTATACCTCAAGTTGGGCCTTGTTTAACTGAGCCACATCATTTGCGCCTCGAGTCAGGCCTCGTTTGACTCAACGATACCATTTGTGCCTCGAGTTGGGCCTCGTTTGACTCAGCCATATCATTTGCGCCTCGGGTCAGGCCTCATTTGACTCAAGCATATGATTTATGCCTCGAGTCGGGCCTCATTTGACTCACCGATACCATTTGTGCCTCGAGTTGGGCCATGTTTGACTCAACCATATCATTTGCGCCTTGAGTCAGGCCTCGTTTGACTCACCGATACCATTTATGCCTCGAGTTGGGCCTCGTTTGACTCAACCATATTATTTGTGCCTGGAGTCAAGCCCCGTTTGACTCAACCATATCATTTGTGCCTCGAGTCAGGCCTTGTTTGACACAACCATATCATTTGCACCTCGAGTCGGGCCTTGTTTGGCTCACCCATATGTTTGAACCTCGAGTCCAGACTTATTTGACCCACCCATATGTTTGCACCTTGAGTCGATCTTCGATCGACTCACCCTTATCATTTGCACCTCAAGTTAAGCCGTGTTTGACTCACCCATATCATTTGCGCCACAAGGCGGGCCTTGTTTGACTTAACCATATGATTTGTGCCTCGAGTCGGGCCTCGTTTGACTCACCAACACCATTTGTGCCTCGAGTTGGGCCTCGTTTGACTCAACCATATCATTTGTGCCTCGAGTTAGGTCTTGTTTGCCTCAACCATATCATTTGCACCTCGAGTGGGGCCTGGTTTGACTCAACCATATCATTTGTGCATCGAGTCGGGCCTTGTTTGACTCAACCATATCATTTGCGCCTCAAGTTGGACCTCGTTTGACTCACCCACAACATTTGCACCTCGAGTTAGGCCTCGTTTGACTCAACCATGTGTTTGCACCTTGAGTCAGGCCTTATTTGACTCACCCATATCATTTGCGCACTGACTCAGGCCCCATTTGGCTAAACCGTATCGTTTGTTCCTCGAGTTATGCCTCATTTGACTCAACCATATCATTTGCGCCTCGAGTTAGGCCTCGTTTGACTCAACCATATCATTTGTACCTCGAGTTGGGCCTCGTTTGACTTGCCCACAACATTTGCACCTCGAGTCAGGCCTCGTTTGACTCAACCATATCATTTGTGCCTTGAGTCAGGCCTTGTTTGACTCAACCATATCAATTGCGCCTCGTGTCGGGCCTAGTTTGACTCAACCATGTCATTTGTGCCTTGAGTTAAGCCTCGTTTGACTCAATCATATCATTTGTGCCTCAAGTCATGCCTTCTTTGACTCAACCATATCATTTGCGTCTCGAGTCGAGCCTCATTTAACTCACACATACCATTTGTGCCTCCAGTTGGCCTCGTTTGACTCAACCACATCATTTGCGCCTCGATTCAGGCCTCGTTTGACTCAACCATATCATTTGTGCCTCGAGTCAAGCCTCGTTTGACACAACCATATCATTTGCGCCTCGAGTCGGTCCTCGTTTGACTCAACCATATCATTTGTGCCTCGAGTCAGGCCTCGTTTGACTTAACCATATAATTTGTGCCTTGATTTGGACCTCGTTTGACTCAACCATATCATTTGCGCCTCAAGTCGGGCCTGGTTTGACTCAACCATATCATTTGCGCCTTGAGTCAAGCCTTGTTTGACTCAACCATATTATTTGTGCCTCGAGTCATGCCTTGTTTGACTCAACCATATCATTTACGTCCCGAGTTGGGCCTCATTTGACTCACACATACAATTTGTTCCTCCTGTTTGCCTCGTTTGACTCAACCAAATCATTTGCACCTCGAGTCAGGCCTTGTTTGACTCAACCATATCATTTGTGCCTTGAGTCGGGCCTCGTTTGACTCAACCATGCCATTTGCACCTCGAGATAGGCCTCGTTTGAATTAACCAAGTGTTTGCACCTCGAGTCAGGCCTTGTTTGACTCGGCCATATTATTTGTGCCTCGAGTCGGCCCTCGTTTGATTCAAGCATATAGTTTGTGCCTCGAGTCAGGCCTCATTTGACTCAACCATATCATTTGCACCTCGAGTCGGGCCTCGTTTTGCTCACTGATACCATTTGTGCCTCGAGTTGCACCTTGTTTGACTCACTAATACCGTTTGCGCCTCGAGTTGGACCTCATTGGAATCAACCATATCATTTGTGCCTCAAGTCAGGCCTTGTTTGACTCAACCATGTGTTTGCGCCTCGAGTCGGGCCTTGTTTGACTCAACCATATCATTTGTGCCTCGAGTCGGGCCTCGTTTGACTCACCGATACCATTTGTTCCTCGAGTTGGGCCACGTTTGACTCAACCATATCATTTGTGCCTCGGGTCAGGCCTCGTTTGACTCAGCCATATCATTTGCGCCTCGAGTCGGGCCTCATTTGACTCACCGATACCATTTGTGCCTCGCGTTTGGGCTCGTTTGACTCAACCATATCATTTGTGCCTCGGGTCAGGCCTCCTTTGACTCAGCCATATCATTTGCGCCTCGAGTCGGGCCTCGTTTGACTCACCGATACCATTTGTGCCTCGAGTTAGGGCTCGTTTGACTCAATCATATCATTTGTGCCTCGAGTCAGGCCTCGTTTGACTTAACCATATCATTTGCGCCTCGAGTCGGACCTCGTTTGACTCAACCATATCATTTGCGCCTCGAGTCGGGCATCGTTTGACTCACCGATACCATTTGTGCCTCGAGTCAGGCCTTGTTTGACTCAACCATATCATTTGCACCTCGAGTCGGTCCTGGTTTGACTCAACCATATCATTTGCGCCTCAAGTTGGGTCTCGTTTGACTCAACCATATCATTTGCACCTCGAGTCGGGCCTGGTTTGACTTAACCATATCATTTGCGCCTCGAGTCGGGACTCGTTTGACTCTACCATATGATTTACGCCTCGAGTTGGGCCTCGTTTGACTCAACCATGTGTTTGTGCCTCGAGTTAGGCCTTATTTGACTCACCCATATCATTTGTGCATCGAGTTGAACCTCATTTGACTAAACCATATCGTTTGTGCCTCGAATCATTCCTCGTTTGACTCAACCTTATCATTTGTGCCTCAAGTTGGGCCTCGTTTGACTCTCCCATGTCATTTGCGCCTCGAGTTAGGCCTCGTTTGACTCAACCATGTGTTTGTGCCTCGAGTCGGTCCTCGTTTGACTCAAGCATATCATTTGCGCCTTGAGGTGGGCCTCGTTTGACTCACTGGTACCATTTGTGCCTCGAGTCAGGCCTCGTTTGAGAAAACCATATCATTTGTGCCTCGAGTCAGGCCTTGTTTGACTAAATCATATCATTTGCAGCTCGAGTTTAGCCTCGTTTGACTCACCGATATCATTTGTGCCTCGAGTTGGGCCTCATTTCACTCACCGATACCATTTGCGCCTCGAGTTAGGCCTAGTTTGACTCAACCATATCATTTACGCCTCGTTTCAAGCCTCGTTTGAATAAACTATATCATTTATGACTCAAGTCGGGCCTTGATTGACTCAACTGTATCATTTACGCCTCGAGTTGGGCCTCATTTGACTCAACGATAGCATTTGTGCCTCGAGTCGGGCCCCGTTTGACTCAATCATATCATTTGCGCCTCGAGTCCAGCCTTATGTGACTCATCCATATGTTTACGCATCAAGTCGGGTCTCATTTGACTAAACCATATCATTTGTGCCTCAAGTCATGCTTCGTTTGACTCAACCATATCATTTGCGCCTTGAGTTGGGCCTCTTTTGACTCACCCATTTCATTTGCGCCTCAAGATAGGGCTCATTTTACTCAACCAAATGTTTGTTCCTCGAGTTAGGCCTTGTTTGACTCGCCCATATCATTTGTGCCTCGTGTCAGCCCTCGTTTGATTCAACCATATCGTTTGTGCCACGAGTCAGGCCTCGTTTGACTCAACCATATCATTTCGCCTTGAGACAGGCCTCATTTAACTCCAGCATATCATTTGTGCCTCGAGTCAGGTCTCGTTTGACTCAACCATATCATTTGTGCCTCGAGTTAGGTCTTGTTTGACTCAACCATATCATTTGCATCTCGAGTCGGGCTTCGTTTGACTCAACGATACCTTTTGTGCCTTGAGTTGGGCCTCGTTTGACTCAACCATATCATTTGTACCTCGAGTCAGGCATCGTTTGACAAAACCATATGATTTGCGCCTCGAGTTGGGCCTTGTTTGACTCAATCATATCATTTGCACCTCAAGTCAGTCCTTGTTTGACTCACTGATACCATTTGTGCCTCGAGTTAGACCTCATTTGACTCACTGCTAAAATTTGCGCCTCGAGTCAGGCCTAGTTTGAGTCAACCATATCATTTGCGCCTCGTTTCAGGCCTCGTTTGAATCAACTATATCATTTGTGCCTCGAGTCGGGCCTTGATTGACTTAACCCTATCATTTGTGCCTCGAGTCGGGCCTCATTTGACTCATCGATACCATTTGTGCCTCGAGTTGGGGATCTTTTGACTCAATCATATCATTTGTGCCTTGAGTCAGCCTCGTTTGATTTAACCATATCATTTGTGCCTCGAGTCAGACCTCATTTGACTCAACCATATCATTTGTGCCTCGAGTCATGCCTTGTTTGACTCAACCATATCATTTGCGTCTCGAGGTGGGCCTCATTTAACTCACACATACCATTTGTGCCTCCAGTTAGCCTCATTTGACTCAACCATAACATTTACGCCTCGAGTCAAGTCTCGTTTGACTCAACCATATCATTTGTACCTCGAGTTAAGCCTCGTTTGACTCAACCATATCATTTGTACCTCGAGTCAAGCCTCGTTTGACTCACCCATGTCATTTGCACCTCGAGATAGGCCTCGTTTGACTCAATCATGTGTTTGTGCCTCTAGTCAGGCCTCGTTTGATTCAACCATATCGTTTGTGCCTCGAGTCAAGCCTCGTTTGACTTAACCATGTGTTTGCACCTCGAGTAAGGCCTTATTTGACTCGCCCATATCATTTGCGCCTCGACTCGGCCCTTGTTTAATTCAACGATATCATTTGTGCCTCGAGTCAGTCCTCGTTTGTCTCTACCATACTATTTCACCTCGAGACAGGCCTCGTTTAACTCTAGCATATCATTTGTGCCTCGAGTCAGGTCTCGTTTGACTCAACCATATCATTTGTGCCTCGAGTTAGGCCTCGTTTGACTCAACCATATCATTTGCACCTCGAGTCAGGCTTTGTTTGGCTCACCGATACCATTTGTGCCTTGAGTTGGGCCTCGTTTGACTCGACTCAACCATATCATTTGTGCCACGAGTCAGGCATCGTTTGACAAAACCATATCATTTGCACCTCAAGTCGGGCCTCATTTGACTCACCGATACCATTTGTACCTCGAGTTGGGCCTCATTTGACTCACCGATACCATTTGCGCCTCGAGTCAGGCGTGGTTTGACTCAACCATATCATTTGTGCCTTGTTTCAATCAACTATATCATTTGTGTCTCGAGTCAGGCCTTGATTGACTCAACCCTATCATTTGCGCCTCGAGTTAGGGCTCATTTGACTCACCGATACCATTTGGGCCTCGAGTTGGGGCTCGTTTGACTCAATCATATCATTTGTGCCTCGAGTCAGTCCTCGTTTGACTTAACCATACCATTTGTGCCTCGAGTCAGATCTCGTTTGACTCAACCATATAATTTGCACCTCGAGTCAGGCTTGTTTGACTCCCCATATCATTTGTGCCTCGAGTCATGCCTCGTTTGACTCAACCATATCATTTCGCCTCGTGACAGGCCTCGTTTAACTCCAGCGTATCATTTATGCCTCGAGTCAGGTCTCGTTTGACTTAATCATATCATTTGCACCTTGAGTCGAGCTTCATTTGACTCACTGATACCTTTTGTGGCTTGAGTTGGGCCTCGTTTGACTCAACCATATCATTTATGCCTCGAGTCAGGCCTCGTTTGACAAAACCATATCATTTGTGCCTCGAGTGGGCCTTGTTTGACACAATCATATCATTTGCACCTCAAGTCGGGCCTTGTTTGACTCACCGATACCATTTGTGCCTTGAGTTGGGCATCATTTGACTCACCGATACCAGTTGCGCTTTGAGTCAGGCCTGGTTTGTCTCAACATGTTATTTGTGCCTCATTTCAGGCATTGTTTGAATGAACTATATTATTTGTGCCTCGAGTCATGCCTCGTTTGACTCAACCATATCAATTGCGTCTCGAGTCGGGCCTCATTTGACTCACACATACCATTTGTGCCTCCAGTTGGCCTCGTTTGACTCATCCATATCATTTGTGCCTCGAGTCAGGCCTCGTATGACTCAACCATATCATTTGCGCCTCGAGTCCAGCCTTATGTGACTCACCCATATGTTTACGCATCGAGTCGGGTCTCATTTGACTAAACCATATCGTTTGTGCCTCGAGTCATGCCTCGTTTGACATAACCATATCATTTGCGCCTCGAGTTGGGCCTCATTTGACTCACCCATGTCATTTGCGCCTCGAGATAGGCCTCGTTTGACTCAACCATGTGTTTGCGCCTCGAGTCAGGCCCTGTTTGATTCGCCCATATCATTTGCGTCTCGAGTCGGCCCTCATTTGATTCAACCATATCATTTGTGCCTCGAGTCAGGCCTCATTTGAGTCAACCATATCATTTCGCCTCGAGACAGGCCTCATTTAACTCCAGTACTTCAGGTCTCGTTTGACTCAACCATATCATTTGTGCCTCGAATCAGGTCTCGTTTGACCCAACCATATCATTTGCACCTCGAGTCGGGGTTCGTTTGACTCACCGATACCTTTTGGGCCTTAAGTTGGGCCTCATTTGACTCAACCATATGATTTGTGCCTCGAGTCAGGCCTCGTTTGACATAACCATATCATTTGCGCCTCGAGTCGGGCCTTGTTTGACTCAATCATATGAATTGCACCTGAAGTCAGGCCTCGTTTGACTCACTGATACCATTTGTGCCTTGAGTTGGGCCTCATTTGACTCACCCTTACCATTTGTACGTCAATTTGAGTCGGCCCTCGTTTGATTCAAGCATATTGTTTGTGCCTAGAGTCAGGCCTCGTTTGAATCAACCACATAATTTCACCTCGAGACAGGCCTCGTTTAACTCCAGCATATCATTTGTGCCTTGAGTCAGGTCTCGTTTCACTCAACCATATCATTTGTGCCTCGAGTCATGCCTCGTTTGACTCAACCATATCATTTGCGCCTCATTTGAATCAACCACATAATTTCACCTCGAGACAGGCCTCGTTTAACACCAGCATATCATTTGTGCCTTGAGTCAGGTCTCGTTTCACTCAACCATATCATTTGCGCCTCGAGTCATGCCTCGTTTGACTCACCCATGTCATTTGCACTTTGAGATAGGCCTCGTTTGACTCAACCAAGTGCTGGCACCTTGAGTCAGGCCTTGTTTGACTTGGCCATATCATTTGCACCTCGAGTTGGCCCTCGTTTGATTCAAGCATATCGTTTGTGCCTCGAGTTAGGGCTCATTTGAATCAACCATATAATTTCACCTCGAGACAGGCCTTGTTTAACTCCCGCATATCATTTGTGCCTCGAGTCAGGTCTCGCTTCACTCAACCATATCATTTGTGCCTCGAGTTAGGTCTTATTTGACTGAACCATATCATTTGCACCTTGAGTCAGGCTTCGTTTGGCTCACCGATACCTTTTGTGCCTTGAGTTGGGCCTCGTTTGACTCAACCATATGATTTGTGCCTCGAGTCAGGCCTCGTTTGACAAAACCATATCATTTGCGCCTCGAGTCGAGCCTTATTTGACTCAATCATATGAATTGCACCTTAAGTCAGGCCTTGTTTGACTCACCGATACCATTTGTGCCTTAAGTTGGGCCTCATTTGACTCACCGATACCATTTGTAAGCATATTGTTTGTGCCTAGAGTCAGGCCTCGTTTGAATCAACCACATAATTTCACCTCGAGACAGGCCTCGTTTAACTCCAGCATATCATTTGTGCCTCGAGTCAGATCTCGTTTCACTCAACCATATCATTTGTGTCTTGAGTCATGCCTCGTTTGACTCAACCATATCATTTGTGCCTCGTTTGAATCAACCACATAAATTCACCTCGAGACAGGCCTCGTTTAACACCAACATATCATTTGTGCCTCGAGTCATGCCTCGTTTGACTCACCCATGTCATTTGCACCTCAAGATAGGCCTCGTTTGACTCAACCAACTGTTTGCACCTTGAGTCAGGCCTTGTTTGACTCGGCCATATCATTTGCACCTCAAGTCGGCCCTCGTTTGATTCAAGCATATCGTTTGTGCCTCGAGTCAGGGCTCATTTGAATCAAGCATATAATTTCACCTCGAGACAAGCCTTGTTTAACTCCAGTATATCATTTGTGCCTCGAGTCAGGTCTCGTTTCACTCAACCATATCATTTGTGCCTCGAGTCAGGTCTCGTTTGACTGAACCATATCATTTGCACCTCGAGTCGGGCTTCGTTTGGCTCACCGATACCTTTTGTGCCTGGAGTTGGGCCTCGTTTGACTCAACCATATGATTTGTGCCTCGAGTCAGGCCTCGTTTGATAAAACCATATCATTTGTGCCTCGAGTCGGGCCTTATTTGACTCAATCATATGAATTGCACCTCAAGTCAGGCCTCATTTGACTCACCGATACCATTTGTGCCTTGAGTTGGGCCTCATTTGACGCACCGATACCATTTGTGCGTCGATTCGAGTCGGCCCTCATTTGATTCAAGCATATTGTTTGCGCCTAGAGTCAAGCCTTGTTTGAATCAACCACATAATTTCACCTCGAGACAGGCCTCGTTTAACTCCAGCCTACCATTTATTCCCCAAGTTAGGTCTCGTTTCACTCAACCATATCATTTGTGCCTCGAGTCATGCCTCGTTTAACTCAACCATATCATTTGCGCCTCATTTGAATCAACCACATAATTTCACCTCGAGACAGGCCTCGTTTAACTCCAGCATATCATTTGTGCCTCGAGTCAGGTCTCGTTTCAATCAACCATATCATTTGTGCCTCGAGTCATGCCTCATTTGACTCACCCATGTCATTTGCACCTCGAGATAGGCCTCGTTTGACTCAATCAAGTGTTTGCACCTCAAGTCAGGCCTTGTTTGACTCAGCCATATCATTTGCGCCTCGAGTCGGCCCTCGTTTGATTCAAGCATATCGTTTGTGCCTCGAGTCAGGGCTTGTTTGAATCAACCATATAATTTCACCTCGAGACAGGCCTTGTTTAACTCCAGCATATCATTTGTGCCTCGAGTCAGGTCTCGTTTCACTCAACCATATCATTTGTGCCTCGAGTCAGATCTCGTTTGACTGAACCATATCATTTGCACCTCGAGTTAGGCTTCGTTTGACTCACTGATACCTTTTGTGCCTTGACTCAACCATATCATTTGTGCCTCAAGTCAGGCCTCGTTTGACAAAATCATATCATTTGCGCCTCGAGTTGGGCCTTGTTTGACTCAATCATACCATTTGTACCTCAAGTCGGGTCTCGTTTGACTCACCGATACCATGTGTGCCTCGAGTTAGACCTCATTTGACTCACCGATACCATTTGCACCTCGAGTCAGGCTTGGTTTGAGTCAACCATATCATTTGCGCCTCGTTTCAGGCCTCGTTTGAATCAAGTATATCATTTGTGCCTCGAGTCGGGCCTTGATTGACTTAACTCTATCATTTGCACCTCGAGTCGAGCCTCATTTGACTCATCGATACCATTTGTGCCTCGAGTTGGGGCTCGTTTGACTCAATCATATCATTTGTGCCTCGAGTCAGGCCTCGTTTGACTTAACCATATCATTTGTGCCTCGAGTCAGACCTCGTTTGACTCAACCATATTATTTGTGCCTCGAGTCGGGCCTGGGTTGACTCAACCATATTATTTACGCCTTGAGTTAAGCCTCATTTGACTCAACCATATCATTTGTGCCTCGAGTCATGCCTTGTTTGACTCAACCATATCATTTGCGTCTCGAGGTAGGCCTCATTTAACTCACACATACCATTTGTGCTTCCAGTTAGCCTCGTTTGACTTAACCATATCATTTGTGCCTCAAGTCAGGCCTCGTTTGACTAAACCATATCATTTGGGCCTCGAGTCGGGCCTCGTTTGACTCAACCATATCATTTGCGCCTCTGGGCCTCGAGTCAGGCCTCGTTTGACTCAACCATATCATTTGCGCCTCGAGTCGAGCCTCGTTTGACTCACTGATACCATTTGTGCCTTGAGTTGGGCCTCATTTGACTCAACCATATCATTTGTGCCTCGAGTTGGGCCTGGTTTGACTTAACCATATCATTTGCGCTTCAAGTTGGGCCTCGTTTGACTTAACCATATCATTTACGCCTTGAGTTGGGCCTCATTTGACTCAACCATGTGTTTGCGCCTAGAGTTAGGCCTTGTTTGACTCACCCATATCATTTGCGCATCGAGTTGAACCTCCTTTGACTAAATCATATCGTTTGTGCCTCGAATCATTCCTTGTTTGACTCAACCTTATCATTTGTGCCTCAAGTTAGGCCTCGTTTGACTCTCCCATGTCATTTGCGCCTCGAGTTAGGCCTCGTTTGACTCAATCATGTGTTTGTGCCATGAGTCGGTCCTCGTTTGACTCAAGCATATCATTTGTGCCTCGAGGTTGGCCTCGTTTGACTCACTGATACCATTTGTGCCTCGAGTTGGGCCTCGTTTGACTCAACCATATCATTTGTGCCTCGAGTCAGGCCTCGTTTGAGAAAACCATATCATTTGTGCCTCGAGTCGAGCCTTGTTTGACTAAATCATATCATTTGCAGCTCGAGTCAGGCCTCGTTTGACTCACCGATGCCATTTGTGCCTTGGGATGGGCCTCATTTGACTCTCCGATACCATTTGCGCCTCGAGTTAGGCCTGGTTTGACTCAACCATATCATTTGTGCCTCGTTTGAATCAACTATATCATTTGTGCCTCGAGCCAGCCTTGATTGACTCAACTATATCATTTGCGCCTCGAGTTGGGCCTCATTTGACTCAACGATACCATTTGTGCCTCGAGTCGGACCTCATTTGACTCAACCATATCATTTGTGCCTCGAGTCGGGCCTGGTTTGACTCAACCATATCATTTGTGCCTTGAGTCAAGCCTTGTTTGACTAAACCATATCATTTGTGCCTCGAGTCATGCCTCGTCTAACTCAACCATATCATTTGCGTCTCGAGTCGGGCCTCATTTGACGTACACTTACCATTTGTTCCTCTAATTGGCCTCATTTGACTCAACCATATCATTTGCGCCTCGAGTCAGGCCTCGTTTGACTGAACCATATTATTTACGCCTCGAGTCGGGCCTCGTTTGACTCAATCATATCATTCATGCCTCGAGTCCAGCCTTATGTGACTCACCCATATGTTTACGCATCAAGTCGGGTCTCATTTGACTAAACCATATCATTTGTGCCTCGAGTCATGCCTCGTTTGACTCAACCATATCATTTGCGCCTTGAGTTGGGCCTCTTTTGACTCACCCATTTCATTTGCGCCTCGAGATAGGGCTCATTTAACTCAACCAAGTGTTTGCGCCTCGAGTCAGGCCTTGTTTGACTCGCCCATATCATTTGTGCCTCGTGTCGGCCCTCGTTTGATTCAACCATATCGTTTGTGCCACGAGTCAGGCCTCGTTTGACTCAACCATATCATTTCGCCTCGAGACAGGCCTCATTTAACTCCAGCATATCATTTGTGCCTCAAGTCAGGTCTCGTTTGACTCAACCATATCATTTATGCCTCGAGTCAGGCCTCGTTTGATAAAACCATATCATTTGCGCCTCGAGTCGGGCCTTGTTTGACTCAATCATATCATTTGCACCTCAAGTCGGGCCTTGTTTGACTCACCGATACCATTTGTGCCTCGAGTTAGACCTCATTTGACTCACTGATACCATTTGTGCCTCGAGTCGGGCCTCATTTGACTCATCAATACCATTTGTGCCTCGAGTTAGGGATCGTTTGACTCAATCATATCATTTGTGCCTCGAGTCAGGCCTCGTTTGACTTAACCATATCATTTGTGCTTCGAGTCGGACCTCATTTGACTCAACCATATCATTTGTGCCTCAAGTCGGGCCTGGGTTGACTCAACCATATCATTTGCGCCTTGAGTTAAGCCTTGTTTGACTCAACCAAATCATTTGTGCCTCGAGTCATGCCTTGTTTGACTCAACCATATCATTTGCGTCTCAAGGTGGGCCTCGTTTAACTCACACATACCATTTGTGCCTCCAGTTTGCCTCGTTTGACTCAACCATATCATTTGCGTCTCGAGTCAGGCCTCGTTTGACTCAATCATATCATTTGTACCTCGAGTCAAGCCTCATTTGACTCAACCATATCATTTGTACCTCGAGTCAAGCCTCGTTTGACTCAACCATATCATTTGCGCCTCGAGTCGGGCCTCGTTTGACTCACTGATACCATTTGTGCCTCGACTTGGGCCTCGTTTGACTCAACCATATCATTTGTGCCTCGAGTCGGGCCTAGTTTGACACAACCATATCATTTGCGCCTCGAGTCAAGCCTCGTTTGACTTAACCATATCATTTGCACCTCGAGTTGGGCCTCGTTTAGCTCACCCATGTCATTTGCACCCCGAGATAGGCCTCGTTTGACTCAACCATGTGTTTGCGCCTCGAGTCAAGCCTTGTTTGACTCGCTTATATCATTTGCGCCTTGAGTCGTCCCTCGTTTGATTCAACCATATCGTTTGTGCCTTGAGTCAGGCCTCGTTTGACTCAACCATGTGTTTGCGCCTCGAGTTAGGCCTTGTTTGACTCGCCCATATCATTTGTGCCTCGAGTTGGCCCTTGCTTGATTCAACCATATCGTTTGTGCCTCAAGTCAGGCCTCGTTTGACTCAACCATGTGTTTGCGCCTCGAGTGAGGCCTTATTTGAGTCGCCCATATCATTTGCGCCTCGAGTCGGCCCTCGTTTGATTCAACGATATCGTTTGTGCCTCGAGTCAGTCCTCGTTTTACTCAACCATATTATTTCACCTCGAGACAGCGCTCGTTTAACTCTAGCATATCATTTGTGCCTCGAGTCAGGTCTCGTTTGACTCAACCATATCATTTGTGCCTCGAGTTAGGCCTCGTTTGACTCAACCATATCATTTGCACCTCGAGTCGGGATTCGTTTGACTCACCGATACCTTTTGTGCCTTGAGTTGGGCCTCGTTTGACTCGACTCAACCATATCATTTGTGCCACGAGTCAGGCAATGTTTGACAAAACCATATCATTTGCACCTCAAGTCTGGCCTCATTTGACTCACCGATGCCATTTGTGCCTCGAGTTGGGCCTCATTTGACTCACCGATACCATTTGCGCCTCGAGTCTGGTCTCGTTTGACCCACCGATACCATTTGTGCCTCGAGTTAGGCCTCGTTTGACTCAACCATATCATTTGCACCTCGAGTCGGGCTTCGTTTGACTCACCGATACCTTTTGTGCCTTGAGTTAGGCCTCATTTGACTCGATTCAACCATATCATTTGTGCCATGAGTCAGGCATTGTTTGACAAAACCATATCATTTGCGCCTCGAGTCGGGCCTAATTTGACTCAATCATATCATTTGCACCTCAAGTCGGGCCTCATTTGACTCACCAATACCATTTATGCCTCGAGTTAGGCCTCATTTGACTCACTGATACCATTTGCACCTCGAGTCAGGCGTGGTTTGACTCAACCATATCATTTGTGCCTTGTTTCAATCAACTATATCATTTATGCCTCGGGTCAGGCCTTGATAGACTTAACCCTATCATTTGCGCCTCGAGTCAGGCCTCATTTGACTCACCGATACCATTTGGGCCTCGAGTTGGGGCTCGTTTGACTCAATCATATCATTTGTGCCTCGAGTCAGTCCTCGTTTGAATTAACCATATCATTTGTGCCTCGAGTCAGACCTCATTTGACTCAACCATATCATTTGCACCTCGAGTCAGGCCTTGTTTGACTCAACCATATCATTTGTGCCTAGAGTCATGCCTCGTTTGACTCAACCATATCATTTGCGTCTCGAGTCAGGCCTCGTTTGACTCACCCATGTCATTTGCGCCTCGAGATAAGCCTCATTTGACTCAACCAAGTGTTTGCGCCTCGAGTTAGGCCTTGTTTGACTCCCCATATCATTTGTGCCTTGAGTCGGCCATCGTTTGATTCAACCATATCGTTTGTGCCTCGGGTCAAGCCTCGTTTGACTTAACCATATCATTTGCGCCTTGAGTCAAGCCTCGTTTGACTCAACCATATCGTTTGTGCCCCGAGTCATGCCTCGTTTGACTCAACCATATCATTTGTTCCTGGAGTCATGCCTCGTTTGACTCAACCATATCATTTCGCCTCGAGACAGGCCTCGTTTAACTCCAGCGTATCATTTATGCCTCGAGTCAAGTCTCGTTTGACTCAACCATAGCATTTGTGCTTCGAGCCATGTCTCGTTTGACTCAATCATATCATTTGCACCTTGAGTTGGGCTTCGTTTGACTCACCGATACCTTTTGTGCCTTGAGTTGGGCCTCGTTTGACTAAACCATATCATTTGTGCCTCGAGTCAGGCCTCGTTTGACAAAACCATATCATTTGCGCCTCGAGTGGGCCTTGTTTGACACAATCATATCATTTGCACCTCAAGTCGGGCCTCGTTTGACTCACCAATACCATTTGTGCCTCGAGTTAGGTATCATTTGACTCACCGATACCATTTGCGCCTTGAGTCAGGCCTGGTTTGACTCAACATATCATTTGCGCCTTGTTTCAGGCCTCGTTTGAATCAACTATATCATTTGTGCCTCGAGTCAGGCCTCGATTGACTTAACCCTATCATTTGCGCCTCGAGTCGGGCCTCATTTGACTCATCGATACCATTTGTGCCTTGAGTCAGGCCTCGTTTGACTCAATCATATCATTTGTGCCTCGAGTCAGGCCTCGTTTGACTTAACCATATCATTTGTGCCTCGTTCGAACCTCGTTTGACTCGACCATATCATTTGCTCCTCGAGTCAGGCCTGGTTTGACTCAACCATATCATTTGTGCCTCGAGTCAAGCCTCTTTTGACTCAACCATATCATTTGTGTCTCGAGTCGGGCCTCATTTAACTCACACATACCATTTGTGTCTCCAGTTGGCCTCGTTTGACTCAAGCATATCATTTGCGCCTCAAGTTAGGCCTCGTTTGACTCAACCATATATTTGTGCCTCGAGTCAAGCCTCGTTTGACTTAACCATATCATTTGCGCCTCCAATCGGACCTCGTTTGACTCAACCATATCATTTGCACCTCGAGTCGGGCCTCATTTGACTCACCAATACCATTTGTGCCTCGTTTCACTTAGCCATCATTTATGCCTCGAGTCAGGCCTTGTTTGACTCAACCATATCATTTGCACCTTGAGTCGGGACTGGTTTGACTGAACCATATCATTTGCGCTTCGAGTCAGTCCTGGTTTGACTCAA
Source organism: Dicorynia guianensis (assembly GCA_037013595.1). Classification (NCBI taxonomy): domain Eukaryota; kingdom Viridiplantae; phylum Streptophyta; class Magnoliopsida; order Fabales; family Fabaceae; genus Dicorynia; species Dicorynia guianensis. The sequence continues at coordinate 12,893,890 of JASUAB010000015.1, forward strand.
CCATATCATTTGTGCCTCGAGTTGGTCCTTTTTTGACTCAACCATGTGTTTGCGCCTCGAGTTAGGCCTTGTTTGACTCACCCATTTCATTTGCGCATCGAGTCGAACCTCATTTGACTAAACCATATCGTTTGTTCCTCGAGTCATGCCTCGTTTGACTCAACCTTATCATTTACGCCTCAAGTTGGGCCTCGTTTGACTCACCCATGTCATTTGCCCCTCAAGTTAGGCCTCATTTGACTCAACCATGTGTTTGTGCCTCGAGTCGGTCCTCGTTTGACTCAATCATATCATTTGTGCCTCGAGCCATGCCTCGTTTTGCAAAACCATATCATTTGCACCTCGAGTCAGGCCTTGTTTGACTCAATCATATCATTCGTACCTCGAGTCGGGCCTTGTTTGACTCATCGATACCATTTGTGCCTCGAGTTGGGCCTCTTTTGACTCATCGATACCATTTGTGCCTCGAGTCAGGTCTGGTTTGACTCAACCATATCATTTGTGCCTCGTTTCAGGCCTCGTTTGAATCAACTATATCAATTGTGCCTCGAGTTGAGCCTTGATTAACTCAACCTTATCATTTGTGCCTCGAGTCGGACCTCATTTGACTCAACCATATCATTTGTGCCTCGAGTCGGGCCTAGTTTGACTCAACCATATCATTTGTGCCTTGAGTCAAGCCTCGTTTGACTCAACCATATCATTTGTGCATCGAGTCATGCCTTGTTTGACTCAACCATATCATTTGCGTCTCAAATCGGGCCTCATTTGGTTCACACATACCATTTTTGCCTCTAGATGGCCTCGTTTGACTCAACCATATCATTGAGTGTCGAGTCAGGCCTCGTTTGACTCAACCATATGATTTGTGCCTCGAGTCGGGCCTCGTTTGCTCAACCATATCATTCGCGCCTTAAGTCGAGCCTTATGTGACTCACCCATACGTTTACGCATCGAGTCAGATCTCATTTGACTAAACCATATCATTTGTGCCTCGAGTCATGCCTCGTTTGACTCAACCATATTATTTTCGCCTCAAGTTGGGCTTCGTTTGACTCACCCATGTTATTTGTGCCTCGAGATTGGCCTCATTTGACTCAACCATATGTTTGCACCTCGAGTTAGGCCTTGTTTGACTCGCCTATATCATTTACGCCTCGAGTTGTCCATCGTTTGATTCAACCATATCGTTTGTGCCTTGAGTCAGGCCTCGTTTGACTCAACCATGTGTTTGTGCCTCGAGTTAGGCCTTGTTTGACTCGCCCATATCATTTGCGCCTCGAGTTGGCCCTTGTTTGATTCAACCATATCGTTTGTGCCTCGAGTCAAGCCTCGTTTGACTCAACCATATCATTTTGCCTCGAGACAGGCCTCGTTGAACCCCAGCATATCATTTTTGCCTCGAGTCAGGTCTCGTTTGATTCCACCATATCATTTGTGCCTCGAGTCAAGTCTCATTTTGACTCAACCATATCATTTGCACCTTGAGTTGGGCTTCGTTTGACTCATCAATACCTTTTGTGCCTTGAGTTAGGCCTTATTTGACTCAATCATATCATTTGTGCCTCGAGTCCAGCCTCGTTTGATAAAACCATATCATTTGCGCCTCGAGTCGGGCCTTGTTTGACACAATTATATCATTTGCACCTCAAGTTGGGCTTCGTTTGACTCACCGATACCATTTGTGCCTCGAGTTAGGCATCATTTGACTCACAGATACCATTTGTGCCTCGAGTCAGGCCTGCTTTAACTCAACCATATCATTTGCGCCTTGTTTTAGGCCTCGTTTGAATCAACTATATCATTTGTGCCTCGAGTCGTGCTTTGATTGACTTAACCCTATCATTTGCACCTAGAGTCGGGCCTCATTTGACTCACTGATACCATTTGTGCCTCGAGTTGGGGCTCGTTTGACTCAATTATATCATTTGTGCCTCGAGTCAGGCCTCGTTTGACTTAACCATATCATTTGTGCCTCGAGTCAGACCTCGTTTGACTCAACCATATCATTTGCACCTCGAGTCGGGCCTCGTTTGACTCATTCATACCATTTGTGCCTCGAGTCGGGCCTTGTTTGACTCAACCATATCATTTGTGTCTCGAGTCAGGCTTCGTTTGGCAAAACCATATCATTTGCGCCTCGAGTCGGGCCTTGTTTGACTCAATCATATTATTTGCACCTCGAGTCAGGCCTCGTTTGACTCACCGATACCATTTGTGCCTTGAGTTGGGCCTCATTTGACTCACTGATACCATTTGCGCCTTGAGTCAGGCCTGGTTTGACTCAACCATATCATTTGTGCCTCGTTTCAGGCCTCATATGAATCAACTATATCATTTGAGCCTCGAGTCGGGCCTTGATTGACTCAACCCTATCATTTGCGCCTCGAGTCGTGCCTCGTTTGACTCACCGATACCATTTGTGCCTCGAGTTGGGGCTCGTTTGACTCAATCATATCATTTGTGCCTCGAGTCAGGCCTCGTTTGACTTAACCATATCATTTGTGCCTCGAGTCGGACCTCCTTTGACTCAACCATATCATTTGTGCCTCGAGTCGGGCCTGGTTTGACTCAACCATATCATTTGTGCCACGAGTCAGCCTCATTTGACTCAACCATATCATTTGCACCTCGAGTTCGGCCTCGTTTGACTCAACCATATCATTTGTGCCTCGAGTCATGCCTCATTTGACTCAACCATATCATTTGCGTCTCGAGTCAGGACTCATTTGACTCACCGATACCATTTGTGCCTTGAGTTGGGCCTTGTTTGACTCAACCATATCATTTGTGCCTCGAGTCAGGCCTCGTTTGACAAAACCATATCATTTGCACCTCGAGTCGGGCCTTGTTTGACTCAATCATATCATTTGCACTTTGAGTCGGGCCTCGTTTGACTCACCGATACCATTTCTGCCTCGAGTTAGGCCTCATTTGACTCACCGATATCATTTGCTCCTCGAGTCAGGCCTGGTTTGACTCAACCATATCATTTGTGCCTCGTTTCAGGCCTCGTATAAATCAACTATATCATTTGTGCCTCAAGTCGGGCCTTGATTAACTTAACCCTAACATTTGCGCCTCAAGTCGTGCCTCATTTGACTCATCGATACCATTTGCGCCTTGAGTTGTGGCTCATTTGACTCAATCATATCATTTGTGACTCGAGTCAGGCCTCGTTTGACTTAACCATATCATTTGTGCCTCGAGTCGGACCTCATTTGACTCAACCATATTATTTGTGCCTCGAGTTGGGCCTAGTTTGACTCAACCATATCATTTGCGCCTTGAGTCAAGCCTCGTTTGACTCAACCATATCATTTGTGCCTCGAGTGGGGACTCATTTGACTCATAGATACCATTTGTGCCTCCAGTTGGCCTCGTTTGACTCAACCATATCATTTACGCCTCAAGTCAGGCCTCGTTTGAGTCAACCATATCATTTGTGCCTCGAGTCAGGCCTCGTTTGACTCAACTATATCATTTGCGCCTCGAGTCGAGCCTTATGTGATTCACCCATATGTTTACGCATCGAGTCGGATCTCATTTGACTAAACCATATTGTTTGTTCCTCGAGTCATGCCTCGTTTGACTCAACCATATCATTTGCGCCTCGAGTTAGGCATCATTTGACTCACCCATGTTATTTGCGCCTCGAGATAGGCCTCGTTTGACTCAACCATGTGTTTGCGCATCGAGTCAGGCCTTGTTTGACTCGCCTGTATCATTTGCGCCTCGAGTCATTCCTTGTTTGAATCAACCATATCGTTTGTGCCTCGAGTCAGGCCTCGTTTGACTCAACCATGTGTTTGTGCCTCGAGTTAGGCCTTGTGTGACTCGCCCATATCATTTGCACCTCGAGTTGGCCCTTGCTTGATTCAACCATATCGTTTGTGCCTCTTGTCAGGCCTCGTTTGACTCAACCATATCATTTTGCCGCGAGACAGGCCTCGTTTAACTCCAGCATATCATTTGTGCCTCGAGTCAGGTCTTATTTGACTCAACCATATCATTTGCGCCTCGAGTTAGGCTGTGTTTGACTCACCCATGTCATTTGCGCCTCGAGATTGGCCTCGTTTGACTCAACCATGTGTTTGTGCCTCGAGTCAAGCCTTGTTTGACTCGCTTATATCATTTGCGCCTTGAGTCGTCCCTCGTTTGATTCAACCATATCGTTTGTGCCTTGAGTCAGGCCTCGTTTGACTCAACCATGTGTTTGCGCCTCGAGCTAGGCCTTGTTTGAGTCGCCCATATCATTTGCACCTCGAGTTAGCCCTTGCTTGATTCAACCATATCGTTTGTGCCTCGATTCAGGCGTCGTTTGACTCAACCATGTGTTTGTGCCTCGAGTTAGGCCTTGTGAGACTCGCCCATATCATTTGCGCCATGAGTCAGCCCTCGTTTGATTCAACCATCTTGGTTGTGCCTCGAGTCAGGCCTCGTTTGACTTAACCATATCATTTTGCCTCGAGACAGGCCTCGTTTAACTCCAGCATATCATTTGTGTCTCGAGTTAGGCCTCGTTTGACTCAACCATATCATTTGTGCCTCGAGTCAGGCCTCGTTTGACAAAACCATATTATTTGCGCCTCAAGTCGGGCCTTGTTTGACTCAATCATATCATTTGCACCTCAAGTTGGGCCTCGTTTGACTCACCGATACCATTTATGCCTCGAGTTGGGCCTCGTTTGACTCATCGATACCATTTGCACCTTGAGTCAGGCCTGGCTTAACTCAACCATATCATTTGCTCCTCGTTTTATGCCTTGTTTGAATTAACTATATCATTTGCACCTCGAGTCGGGCCTCGATTGACTCAACCCTATCATTTGCGCCTCAAGTCGGGCCTCAATTGACTCACCAATACCATTTGTGCCTCGAGTTGGGGCTCGTTTGACTCAATCATATCATTTATGCCTCGAGTCAGGCCTCGTTTGACTTAACCATATGATTTGTGCCTCGAGTCAGACCTTGTTTGACTCAACCATATCATTTGCGCCTCGAGTCGGGCCTGGTTTGACTCAACCATATCATTTGTGCCACGAGTCAGCCTCATTTGACTCAACCATATCATTTGCGCCTCGAGTTCGGCCTCGTTTGACTCAACCATGTGTTTAGGCCTCGAGTCAGGCCTTGTTTGACTCACCCATATCATTTGCGCATCGAGTCGAACCTCATTTCACTAAACCATATCGCTTGTGCCTCGAGTCATTCCTCGTTTGACTCAACCTTATCATTTGCGCCTCAAGTTGGGCCTCGTTTGACTCACCCATGTCATTTGCACCTCGAGTTAGGCCTCATTTGACTCAACCATGTGTTTGTGCCTCGAGCCGGTCCTCGTTTGACTCAACCATATCATTTGCGCCTCGAGTCGGGCCTCGTTTAACTCATTGATACCATTTGTGCCTCGAGTTGGGCCTTGTTTGACTCAACCATATCATTTGTGCCTTGAGTCAGGCCTCGTTTGACAAAACCATATCATTTGCGCCTCGAGTTGGGCCTTGTTTGACTCAATCATATCATTTGCACCTCGAGTTGGGCCTCGTTTGTCTCACCGATACCATTTGTGCCTCGAGTTGGGCCTCATTTGACTCACCGATACCATTTGCGCCTCGAGTCAGGCTTGGTTTGACTCAACCATATAATTTGTGCCTCGTTTCAAGCCTCGTTTCAATCAGCTATATCATTTGTGTCTCGAGTCGGGTCTTGATTGACTCAACCCTATCATTTGTACCTCGAGTTGGGCCTCATTTGACTCACCGATACCATTTGTGCCTCGAGTTGGGGCTCATTTGACTCAATCATATCATTTGTGCCTCGAGTCAGGCCTCGTTTGACTTAACCATATCATTTGTGCCTCGAGTCAGAAATCATTTGACTCAACCATATCATTTGTGCCTCGAGTTAGACCTGGTTTGACTTAACCATATCATTTGTGCCTTGAGTCAACCCTCGTTTTACTCAACCATATAATTTGAGCCTCGAGTCATGCCTCGTTTGACTCAACAATATCATTTGCGTCTCAAGTTGGGCCTCATTTGACTCACACATACCATTTGTGCCTCTAGTTGGCCTCGTTTGACTCAACCATATCATTTGCGCCTCGAGTCAAGCCTCGTTTGACTCAACCATATCACTTGTGCCTCGAGTCGGGCCTCGTTTGACTTAACCATATCATTTGCGCCTCGAGTCGATCCTTATGTGACTCACCCATATGTTTACGCATCGAGTCAGATCTCATTTGACTAAACCATATCGTTTGTGTCTCGAGTCATGCCTCATTTGACTCAACCATATCATTTGCGCCTCGTTTCAGGTCTTGTTTGAATCAACTATATCATTTGTGCCTCGAGTAGGGCCTTCATTGACTCAACCCTATCATTTGTGCCTTGAGTCGTGCCTAATTTGACTCACCGATACCATTTGTGCCTCGAGTTGGGCCTCGTTTGACTCAATCATATCATTTGTGCCTCGAGTCATGGCTCGTTTGACTTAACCGTATCATTTGTGCCTCGAGTCGGACCTCATTTGACTCAACCATATCATTTGGGCCTCGAGTCGGGCCTGGTTTGACTCAACCATATCATTTGCGCCTTGAGTCAAGCCTCGTTTGACTCAACCATATCATTTGTGCCTCGAGTCATGCCTCGTTTGACTCAACCATATCATTTGTGCCTCGAGTCGGGACTCATTTGACTCACAGATACCATTTCTGCCTCCAGTTGGCCTTGTTTGACTCAATCATATCATTTGTCCCTTGAGTCGGGCCTCGATTGACTCAACCCTATCATTTGCGCCTCAAGTCGGGCCTCATTTGACTCACTGATACCATTTGTGCATCGAGTTGGGACTCGTTTGACTCAATCATATCATTTATGCCTCGAGTCAGGCCTCGTTTGACTTAACCATATCATTTGTGCCTCGAGTCAGACGTCGTTTGACTCAACCATATCATTTGCGCCTCGAGTCGGGCTTGGTTTGACTCAACCATATCATTTGCGCCATGACTCAGGCCTCATTTGACTCAACCATATCATTTGCGCCTCGAGCTCGGCCTCGTTTGACTCAACCATGTGTTTAGGCCTCGAGTCAGGCCTTGTTTGACTCACCCATATCATTTGCGCATCGAGTCAAACCTCATTTCACTAAACCATATCGCTTGTGCCTCGAGTCATTCCTCGTTTAACTCATCCTTATCATTTGTGCCTCGAGTCGGGCCTCGTTTAACTCATTGATACCATTTGTGCCTAGAGTTGGGCCTTGTTTGACTCAACCATATCATTTGTGCCTCGAGTCAGGCCTCGTTTGACAAAACCATATCATTTGCGCCTCGAGTCGGGCCTTGTTTGACTCTATCATATCATTTGCACCTCGAGTCGGGCCTCGTTTGTCTCACCAATACCATTTGTGCCTCGAGTTGGGCCTCATTTGACTCACCGATACCATTTGCGCCTCGAGTCAGGCTTGGTTTGACTCAACAATATAATTTGTGCCTCGTTTCAAGCCTCGTTTCAATCAGCTATATCATTTGTGCCTCGAGTCAGGCCTTGATTGACTCAACCCTATCATTTGTGCCTCGAGTTGGGCCTCATTTGACTCACCGATACCATTTGTGCCTCGAGTTGGGGCTCAATTGAGTCAATCATATCATTTGTGCCTCGAGTCAGGCCTCGTTTGACTTAACCATATCATTTGTACCACGAGTCAGAACTCATTTGACTCAACCATATCATTTGTGCCTCGAGTCGGGCCTGGTTTGACTCAACCATATCATTTGTGCCTTGAGTCAACCCTCGTTTTACTCAACCATATAATTTGAGCCTCGAGTCATGCCTCGTTTGACTCAACCATATCATTTGCGTCTCGAGTTGGGCCTCATTTGACCTACACATACCATTTGTGCCTCCAGTTGGCCTCGTTTGACTCAACCATATCATTTGCGCCTCGAGTCAGGCCTCATTTGACTCAACATATCACTTGTGCCTCGAGTCGAGCCTTGTTTGACTCAACCATATCATTTGCGCCTCGAGTCGATCCTTATGTGACTCACCATATGTTTACGCATCGAGTCGGATCTCATTTGACTAAACCATATCGTTTGTGCCTCAAGTCATGCCTTGTTTGACTCAACCATATCATTTGCGCCTCGTTTCAGGCCTTGTTTGAATCAACTATATCATTTGTGCCTCGAGTCGGGCCTTGATTGACTCAACCCTATCATTTGTGCCTTGAGTTGTGCCTAATTTGACTCACCGATACCATTTGTGCCTCGAGTTGAGGCTCGGTTGACTCAATCATATTGTTTGTGCCTCGAGTCAGGCCTCGTTTGACTCAACCTTATCATTTGCGCCTCAAGTTGGGCCTCGTTTGACTCACCCATGTCATTTGCGCCTCGAGTTAGGCCTCATTTGACTCAACCATGTGTTTGTGTCTCGAGTCGGTCCTCGTTTGACTCAACCATATCATTTGTGCCTCGAGTCGGGCCTCGTTTAACTCACTGATACCATTTGTGCCTTGAGTTGGGCATTGTTTGACTCAACCATATCATTTGTGCCTCGAGTCAGGCCTCGTTTGACAAAACCATATCATTTGCGCCTCGAGTCGGGCCTTGTTTGACTCAATCATATCATTTGCACCTCGAGTCGGGCCTCGTTTGTCTCACCAATACCATTTGTGCCTCGAGTTGGGCCTCATTTGACTCACCGATACCATTTGTGCCTCGAGTCAGGCCTGGTTTGACTCAACCATATAATTTGTGCCTCGTTTCAATCAGCTATATCTTTTGTGCCTTGAGTCGGGCCTTGATTGACTCAACCCTATCATTTGTACCTCGAGTTGGGCCTCATTTGACTCACCGATACCATTTGTGCCTCGAGTTGGGGCTCATTTGACTCAATCATATCATTTATGCCTCGAGTCAGGCCTCGTTTGACTTAACCATATCATTTGTGCCTCGAGTCAGAACTATTTTGACTCAACCATATCATTTGTGCCTCGAGTCGGGCCTGGTTTGACTCAACCATATCATTTGTGCCTTGAGTCAACCCTCGTTTTACTCAACCATATAATTTGAGCCTCGAGTCATGCCTCGTTTGACTCAACCATATCATTTGCGTCTCGAGTTGGGCCTCATTTGACTTACACATGCCATTTGTGCCTCCAGTTGGCCTTGTTTGACTCAACCATATCATTTGCGCCTCGTTTCAGGCCTGGTTTGAATCAACTATATCATTTGTGCCTCGAGTCGGCCCTTGATTGACTCAACCTTATCATTTGTGCCTTGAGTCGTGCCTAATTTGACTCACCGATACCATTTGTGCCTCGAGTTGGGGCTCATTTGACTCAATCATATCATTTGTGCCTCGAGTCAGGCCTCGTTTGACTTAACCGTATCATTTGTGCCTCGAGTCGGACCTCTTTTGACTCAACCATATCATTTGGGCCTCGAGTCGGGCCTGGTTTGACTCAACCATATCATTTGCGCCTTGAGTCAAGCCTCGTTTGACTCAACCATATCATTTGTGCCTCGAGTCATGCCTCGTTTGACTCAACCATATAATTTGCGTCTCGAGTCGGGACTCATTTGACTCACAGATGCCTTTTGTGCCTCCAGTTGGCCTCGTTTGACTCAACCATATCATTTGCGCCTCGAGTCAAGCCTCGTTTGACTCAACCATATCATTTGTGCCTCGAGTCGAGCCTTATGTGACTCACCCATATGTTTACGCATCAAGTCGGATCTGATTTGACTAAACCACGTCGTTTGTGCCTCGAGTCATGCCTCGTTTGACTCAACCATATCATTTGCGCCTCGAGTTAGGCCTCGTTTGACTCACCTATGTCATTTGCACCTCGAGATAGGCCTCGTTTGACTCAACCATGTGTTTGTGCCTCGAGTTAGGCCTTGTGTGACTCGCCCATATATTTGCGCCTCGAGTCGACCCTCGTTTGATTCAACCATATCGGTTGTGCCTCGAGTCAGGCCTTGTTTGACTCAACCATATCATTTTGCATCGAGACAGGCCTTGTTTAACTCCATCATATCATTTGTGCCTCGAGTCAGGTCTCGTTTGACTCAACCATATCATTTGTGCCTCGAGTCGGTCCTCGTTTGACTGAACCATATCATTTGCACCTCAAGTTGGGCTTCGTTTCGCTCACTGATACCTTTTGTGCCTTGAGTTGGCCCTCGTTTAACTCAACCATATCATTTGTGCCTCGAGTCAAACCTCGTTTGACAAAACCATATCATTTGTGCCTCGAGTCGGGCCTTGTTTGACTCAATCATATCATTTGCACCTCCAGTCGGGCCTCGTTTGACTCACCGATACAATTTGTACCTCGAGTTGGGCCTCATTTGACTCATCGATACCATTTGCACCTTGAGTTAGGCCTGGTTTGACTCAACCATATCATTTGCGCCTCGAGTCGGGCCTTAATTGACTTAACCCTATCATTTGCACCTTGAGTCGGGTCTCGTTTGACTCACCGATGCCATTTGTGCCTCGAGTTGGGCCTCGTTTGACTCAGCCATATCATTTGCGCCTCGAGTCAGGCCTCATTTGACTCAACCATATCACTTGTGCCATGAGTCGAGCCTCATTTGACTCACTGATACCATTTGTGCCTCGAGTTAGGGCTCGTTTGACTTAACTAAATCATTTATGCCTCGAGTCAGACCTTGTTTGACTTAACCAAATCATTTATGCCTCGAGTCAGACCTCGTTTGACTCAACCATATAATTTGCGCCTCAAGGCAGGCCTGCTTTGACTCAACCATATCATTTGCGCCTCGAGTCGGGCCTCGTTTGACTCAACCATATCATTTGTGCCTCGAGTTTGGGCTCGTTTGACTCGACCACGTGTTTGCGCCTCGAGTCAGGCCTTCTTTGACTCACCCATATCATTTGCACATCGAGTCGAACCTCATTTGACTAAACCATATCATTCATGCCTCGAGTCATGCCTCGTTTGACTCAACCTTATCATTTGCCCCTCAAGTTGGGCCTCGTTTAACTCACCCATGTCATTTGCGCCTTGAGTTAGGCCTCATTTGACTCAACCATGTGTTTGTGCCTCAAGCCGGTCCTCGTTTGACTCAACCATATCATTTGCGCCTTGAGTCGGGCCTCGTTTGACTCACTGATACCATTTGTGCCTTGAGTTGGGCCTTCTTTGGCTAAACCATATCATTTGTGCCTCGAGTCAGGCCTCGTTTGACAAAACCATATCATTTGCGCCTTGAGTCGGCCCTTGTTTGACTCAATCATATCATTTGCACCTCGAGTTGGGCCTCGTTTGACTCAATCATATCATTTGCACCTCGAGTCGGGCCTCATTTGTCTCACCAATACCATTTGTGCCTCGAGTTGGGCCTCATTTGACTCACCGATACCATTTGTGCCTTGAGTCAGGCCTGGTTTGACTCAACCATATAATTTGTGCCTCATTTCAAGCCTCGTTTCAATCAGCTATATCATTTGTGCCTCGTGTCGGGCCTTGATTGACTCAACCCTATCATTTGTACCTCGAGTTGGGCCTCATTCGACTCACTGATACTATTTGTGCCTCGAGTTGGGGCTCATTTGACTCAATCATATCATTTGTGCCTCGAGTCAGGCCTTGTTTGACTTAACCATATCATTTGTGCCTCGAGTCAGAACTCATTTAACTCAACCATATCATTTGTGCCTCGAGTCGGGCCTAGTTTGACTCAACCATATCATTTGTGCCTTGAGTTAACCCTCGTTTTACTCAACCATATAATTTGAGCCTCGAGTCATGCCTTGTTTGACTCAACCATATCATTTGCGTCTCGAGTTAGGCCTCATTTGACTTACATATGCCATTTGTGCCTCCAGTTGGCCTCGTTTGACTCAACCATATCATTTGCGCCTCGAGTCAGGCCTCGTTTGACTCAACCATATCACTTGTGCCTCGAGTCGGGCCTTGTTTGACTCAACCATATCATTTGCGCCTCGAGTCGATCCTTATGTGACTCACCCATATGTTTACGCATCGAGTCGGATCTCATTTTACTAAACCATATCGTTTGTGCCTCGAGTCATGCCTCATTTGACTCAACCATATCATTTGCGCCTCGTTTCAGGCTTTGTTTGAATCAACTATATCATTTGTGCCTCGAGTCGGGCCTTGATTGACTCAACCCTATCATTTGTGCCTTGAGTCGTGCCTAATTTGACTCACCGATACCATTTGTGCCTCGAGTTGGGGCTCATTTGACTCAATCATATCATTTGTACCTCGAGTCAGGCCTCGTTTGACTTAACCGTATCATTTGTGCCTCGAGTCGGACCTCATTTGACTCAACCATATCATTTGGGCCTCGAGTCGGGCCTGGTTTGACTCAACCATATCATTTGCGCCTTGAGTCAAGCCTCGTTTGACTCAACCATATCATTTGTGCCTCGAGTCATGCCTCGTTTGACTCAACCATATAATTTGCGTCTCGAGTCGGGACTCATTTGACTCACAGATGCCATTTGTGCCTCCAGTTGGCCTCGTTTGACTCAACCATATCATTTGCGCCTCGAGTCAAGCCTCGTTTGACTCAACCATATCATTTGTGCCTCGAGTCCGAACTCATTTAACTCAACCATATCATTTGTACCTCGAGTCGGGCCTGGTTTGACTCAACCATATCATTTGTGCCTTGAGTTAACCCTCGTTTTACTCAACCATATAATTTGAGCCTCGAGTCATGCCTTGTTTGACTCAACCATATCATTTGCGTCTCGAGTTAGGCCTCATTTGACTTACATATGCCATTTGTGCCTCCAGTTGGCCTCGTTTGACTCAACCATATCATTTGCGCCTCGAGTTAGGCCTCGTTTGACTCAACCATATCACTTGTGCCTCGAGTCGGGCCTTGTTTGACTCAACCATATCATTTGCGCCTCGAGTCAATCCTTATGTGACTCACCCATATGTTTACGCATCGAGTCGGATCTCATTTTACTAAACCTTATCGTTTGTGCCTCGAGTCATGCCTCATTTGACTCAACCATATCATTTGCGCCTCGTTTCAGGCTTTGTTTGAATCAACTATATCATTTGTGCCTCGAGTCGGGCCTTGATTGACTCAACCCTATCGTTTGTGCCTTGAGTCGTGCCTAATTTGACTCACCGATACCATTTGTGCCTCGAGTTGGGGCTCATTTGACTCAATCATATCATTTGTACCTCGAGTCAGGCCTCGTTTGACTTAACCGTATCATTTGTGCCTCGAGTCGGACCTCATTTGACTCAACCATATCATTTGGGCCTCGAGTCGGGCCTGGTTTGACTCAACCATATCATTTGCGCCTTGAGTCAAGCCTCGTTTGACTCAACCATATCATTTGTGCCTCGAGTCATGCCTCGTTTGACTCAACCATATAATTTGCGTCTCGAGTCGGGACTCATTTGACTCACAGATGCCATTTGTGCCTCCAGTTGGCCTCGTTTGACTCAACCATATCATTTGCGCCTCGAGTCAAGCCTCGTTTGACTCAACCATATCATTTGTGCCTCGAGTCGAGCCTTATGTGACTCACCCATATGTTTACGCATCAAGTCGGATCTCATTTGACTAAACCACGTCGTTTGTGCCTCGAGTCATGCCTCGTTTGACTCAACCATATCATTTGCGCCTCGAGTTAGGCCTCGTTTGACTCACCCATGTCATTTGCACCTCGAGATAAGCCTCGTTTGACTCAACCATGTGTTTGTGCCTCGAGTTAGGCCTTGTGTGACTCGCCCATATATTTGCGCCTCGAGTCGGCCCTCGTTTGATTCAACCATATCGGTTGTGCCTCGAGTCAGGCCTTGTTTAACTCAACCATATGATTTTGCATCGAGACAGTCCTTGTTTAACTCCATCATATCATTTGTGCCTCGAGTCAGGTCTCGTTTGACTCAACCATATCATTTGTGCCTCGAGTTGGTCCTCGTTTGACTCAACCATATCATTTGCACCTCCAGTTGGGCTTCATTTCGCTCACTGATACCTTTTGTGCCTTGAGTTGGGCCTCGTTTGACTCAACCATATCATTTGTGCCTCGAGTCAAACCTCGTTTGACAAAACCATATCGTTTGTGCCTCGAGTCGAGCCTTGTTTGACTCAATCATATCATTTGCACCTCCAGTCGGGCCTCGTTTGACTCACCGATACAATTTGTGCCTCAAGTTGGGCCTCATTTGACTCATCGATACCATTTGCACCTTGAGTTAGGCCTGGTTTGACTCAACCATATCATTTGCGCCTCGAGTCGGGCCTTAATTGACTCAACCCTATCATTTGCACCTCGAGTCGGGTCTCGTTTGACTCACCGATGCCATTTGTGCCTCGAGTTGGGCCTCGTTTGACTCAGCCATATCATTTGCGCCTCGAGTCAGGCCTCGTTTGACTCAACCATATCACTTGTGCCATGAGTCGAGCCTCGTTTGACTCACTGATACCATTTGTGCCTCGAGTTGGGGCTCGTTTGACTTAACCAAATCATTTATGCCTCGAGTCAGACCTTGTTTGACTTAACCAAATCATTTATGCCTCGAGTCAGACCTCGTTTGACTCAACCATATAATTTGCGCCTCAAGGCAGGCCTGCTTTGACTCAACCATATCATTTGTGTCTCGAGTTGGGCCTCGTTTGACTCAGCCATATCATTTGCGCCTCGAGTCAGGCCTCGTTTGACTCAACCATATCACTTGTGCCATGAGTTGAGCCTCGTTTGACTCACCGATACCATTTGTGCCTCGAGTTGGGGCTCGTTTGACTTAACCAAATCATTTATGCCTCGAGTCAGACCTTGTTTGACTTAACCAAATCATTTATGCCTCGAGTCAGACCTCGTTTGACTCAACCATATAATTTGCGCCTCAAGGCAGGCCTGCTTTGACTCAACCATATCATTTGCGCCTCGAGTCGGGCCTCGTTTGACTCAACCATATCATTTGTGCCTCAAGTTTGGGCTCGTTTGACTCAACCATGTGTTTGCGCCTCGAGTCAGGCCTTCTTTGACTCACTCATATCATTTGCACATCGAGTCGAACCTCATTTGACTAAACCATATTGTTCATGCCTCGAGTCATGCCTCGTTTGACTCAACCTTATATTTGCGCCTCAAGTTGGGCCTCGTTTAACTCACCCATGTCATTTGCGCCTTGAGTTAGGCCTCATTTGACTCAACCATGTGTTTGTACCTCGAGCCGGTCCTCGTTTGACTTAACCATATCATTTGCGCCTTGAGTCGGGCCTCGTTTGACTCACTGATACCATTTGTGCCTTGAGTTGGGCCTTCTTTGGCTCAACCATATCATTTGTGCCTCGAGTCAGGCCTCGTTTGATAAAACCATATCATTTGCGCCTTAAGTCGGCCCTTGTTTGACTCAATCATATCATTTGCACCTCGAGTCGGGCCTCGTTTGACTCACCGATACCATTTGTGCCTCAGGTTGGGCCTCATTTGACTCACCGATACTATTTGTGCCTCGGGTTGGGCCTCAATTAACTCACGGATACAATTTGCGCCTCGAGTCAAGCCTGGTTTGACTCAACCATATCATTTGCACCTCGTTTCATGCCTCATATGAATTAACTATATCATTTGTGCCTCGAGTCAGGCCTTAATTGACTTAACCATATCATTTGCGCCTTGAGTCGGGCCTCATTTGACTCACCGATACTATTTGTGCCTTGAGTTGGGCCTCGTTTGACTCAACCATATCATTTATGCCTCGTGTCTGGCCTCGTTTGACTCACCGATACCGTTTGTGCCTCGAGTTGGGCCTCGTTTGACTCATCTATATCATTTGTGCCTCAACTCAGGCCTTGTTTGACTCAACCATATCATTTGTGTCCCGAGTCGGTCCTTGTTTGATTAAACCATATGATTTGCACCTCGAGTCAGGCCTTGTTTGACTCAACCATATCATTTACACCTCAAGTCGGGCCTCGTTTGACTCCCTTATACTGTTTGTGGCTCGAGTTAAGCCTTATTTGACTCAACGATATCATTTGTGCCTCGAGTCAGGCCTTGTTTGACTCAACCATATCATTTGCATGTGTAGCTGGGCCTTGTTTGACTCAACCATATCATTTGCGCCCCGAGTCGGGCATTGTTTGACTCAACCATATCATTTACGCGTCGAGTCGAGCCTTCTTTGACTCGACCATATCATTTATGCCTCAAGTCGGGCCTCGTTTGACTCAACCATATCATTTGCGCCTCGAGTCGGGCCTCATTTGACTCAACCATATCGTTTGTGCCTCGACTCACGCCGTGTTTAACTCAACCATATCGTTTGACTCAACCATATCATTTGCGCCTCGAGTCGGGCCTTGTTTGACTCAATCATATCATTTGCGCCTCAAGGCGGGCCGTATTTGGCTCAACCATATCATTTGCGCCTCGAGTCGGGCTTCATTTGACTCATAATACCATTTGTGCCTTGTGTTGGGGATCGTTTGACTCAACTATATCATTTGCGCCTCGAGTCGGACTCGTTTAACTCAAACATATCATTTGTGCCTCGAGTCAGGCCTTGTTTGACTCACAGATACCATTTGTGCCCCGAGTTGGGGCTCATTTGACTCAACCATGTCATTTGTGCCTCGAGTCAGGCCTCGTTTGACTCAACCATATCATTTGCGCCTCGAGTCAGGCCTCGTTTGGCTCAACCATATCATTTGTTCCTCGAGTCATGCCTTGTTTGATTCAACCATATCATTTGAGCCTCGAGCCAGGCCTTGTTTGCCCTAACCATATCATTTGTGCCTCGTGTCGGGCCTCGTTTGACTCACCAATACCATTTGTGTCTCGAGTGATGCCTCGTTGGGCTCAACCATATCATTTGTACCTTGAGTCAGACCTCGTTTGACTCAACCATATCATTTGCTCCTCGAGGCAGGCCTCGTTTGACTCGACCATATCATTTGCGCCTCGAGTCGGGCCTCGTTTGACTCAACCATATCATTTGCGCCTCGAGTCAGGCATCGTTTGACTCACTGATATCATTTGTACATCGAGTTGGGCCTCGTTTGACTCAACCATATGATTTGCACATCGAGTCAGGCATCGTTTGACTCAACCATATCATTTGTGCCTCGAGTCAGGCCTCGTTTGGCTCAATCATATCATTTGTGGCTCGAGTCGGGCTTCGTTTGACTTAATCATATCATTTGTGCCTTGAGTCATGCCTCGTTTGACTCAACCATATCATTTGCACCTCGAGTCGGGCCACGTTTGACTCAACCATATCATTTGCGCCTTGAGTCGGGCCTCATTTGACTCACCAATACAATTTGTGCCTCGAGTTAGGCCTCGTTTGACTCAACCATATCATTTGTACCTCGAGTCATGTCTCGTTTGACTTAACCATATCATTTGCACCTCGAGTCGGGCCTTGTTTGACTTAACCATATCGTTTGTGCCTTGAGTCGGGCCTTGTTTGATTCAACCATATTATTTGCGCCACGAGGCGTGCCTTGTTTGGCTCACCCATATGGTTGAACCTCGGGTCAGGCTTTATTTGACCCACCCAGATATTTGCGCCTGGAGGCAGTCTTTGTTTGACTCACCCTTATCATTTGCACCTCGAGTCAAGCCTCGTTTGACTCACCCATGTGTTTGCGCCTCGAGTCAGGCCTTGTTTGACTCACCCATATCATTTACGCCATGAGTCAGGCCTTGTTTGACTTAACCATATCATTTGTGCCTCGAGTCGGGCCTTGTTTGACTCACAGATACCATTTGTGCCTCGAGTTGAGGCTCGTTTGACTCAACCATATCATTTGGGTCTCGAGTCAGGACTTGTTTGACTTAACCATATCAGTTGTGCCTCGAGTCGGGACTGTTTTAACTCAACCATATCATTTGCGCCTCGAGTCGGGCCTCGTTTGACTCAACCATATCATTTGCGCCTCGAGTCAGGCCTCGTTTGATTCAATCATATCATTTACACCTCGAGTTAGGCCTCGTTCAGATCACCCATATCATTTGCGCCTTGAGTCGAGCCTCATTTGACTCACCGATACCATTTGTGCCTCGAGTTAGGGCTCATTTGACTCAACCATATCATTTGTGCCTCGAGTCAGGCCTCGTTTGACTCAACCATATCATTTGCGCCTTGAGTTAGGTCTCGTTTGACTCACCCATATGTTTGAACCTCAGGTCGGGCCTTATTTGACTCAACCAGATGTTTATGCCATGAGGTGGTCTTCGTTTGACTCACCCTTATATTTGCACCTCAAGTCGAGCCTCGTTTCACTCACCCATATCATTTGCGCCACGAGTCGGGCCTTGTTTGACTCAACCATATCATTTGCGCCTCGAGTTGGGCCTCGTTTAACTCACGGATACCATATATGCCTCGAGTTGGGCCTCGTTTGACTCAACCATTTCATTTGTGCCTCGAGTCAGGCCTTGTTTGACTCAACCATATCATTTGCGCCTCGAGTCAAGGCTGTTTTGACTCAACCATATCATTTGTGCCTTGAGTCAGGCTTCATTTGACTTAACCATATCATTTGCCCCTCGACTCGGGCCTCATTTGACTCAATCATATCATTAGTGCCTTGAGTCGGGCCTCGTTTGACTCACCGATACCATTTGTGCCTCGAGTTAGGCCTCGTTTGACTCAACCATATCATTTGTGCCTCGAGTCATTGTCTCGTTTGACTCAGCCATATCATTTGTGCCTAGACGCGTGCCTCGTTTGACTCAACCATATCATTTGGCCTTGAGTTAGGCCTCGTTTGACTCAACCATATCATTTGCGCCTCGAGTCGGGCCTCGTTTGACTCACCGATACCATTTTTAGCATTGAGTGGGGCCTCGTTTGACTCAACCATATGATTTACGCATCAAGTCAGGCTTCGTTTGACTCAACCATATCATTTGTGCCTCGAGTCAGGCCTCGTTTGGCTCAATCATATCATTTGCGCCTCGAGTCGAGCCTCGTTTGACTCAACCATCTCATTTGTGCCTCGAGTCATGCCTCTTTTGACTCAACCATATCATTTGTGCCTCGAGTCGGGCCTTGTTTGACTCAACCATATTATTTACGCCTCGAGTCGGGCCTCATTTGACTCACCGATATAATTTGTGCCTCGAGTTAGGCCTCGTTTGACTCAACCATATCATTTGTGCCTCAAATCGGGCCTCGTTTGACTCACGGATATCATTTGTGCCTCGAGTTGGGGCTCATTTGACTCAACAATATCATTTGTGCCTTGAGTTAGGCCTTGTTTGACTCAACCATATCAATTTTCCCTCGAGTTGGGCCTCGTTTGACTGAACCATATCATTTGCACCTCGAGTCGGGCCTCGTTTGACTCAACCATATCATTTGTGCCTCGACTCGGGCCGTGTTTAACTCAACCATATCGTTTAACTCAACCATATCATTTACGCCTCGAGTCGGGCCTTGTTTGACTCAATCATATCATTTGCGCCTCAAGGCGGGCCTCATTTGGCTCAACCATATCATTAGCGCCTCGAGTCGGGCTTCATTTGACTCACAATACCATTTCTGCCTTGTGTTGGGGATCATTTGACTCAACTATATCATTTGCGCCTCGAGTCTGGCCTCGTTTAACTCAAACATATCATTTGTGCCTCAAGTCAGGCCTCGTTTGACTCACAGATACCATTTGTGCCCCGAGTTGGGGCTCGTTTGACTCAACCATGTCATTTGTGCCTCGAGTCAGGCCTTGTTTGACTCAACCATATCATTTGTGCCTCGAGTCAGGCCTCGTTTGGCTCAACCATATCATTTGTTCCTTGAGTCATGCCTTGTTATATTCAATTATATCATTTGAGCCTCGAGCCGGGCCTTGTTTGTCTCAACCATATCATTTGTGCCTCGTGTTGGGCCT
Organism: Dicorynia guianensis; assembly: GCA_037013595.1. Taxonomy (NCBI): domain Eukaryota; kingdom Viridiplantae; phylum Streptophyta; class Magnoliopsida; order Fabales; family Fabaceae; genus Dicorynia; species Dicorynia guianensis. The sequence goes on from JASUAB010000015.1 coordinate 12,913,769, forward strand.
CGTTTGACTCACCAATACCATTTGTGTCTCGAGTGACGCCTCGTTTGGCTCAACCATATCATTTGTGCCTTGAGTCAGACCTCGTTCGACTCAACCATATCATTTGCGCCTCGAGGCAGGCCTCGTTTGACTCAACCATATCATTTGCGCCTCGAGTCGGGCCTCGTTTGACTCAACCATATCATTTGTGCCTCGAGTCGTGCCTTGTTTAATTCAACCATATTATTTGCGCCACAGTCAGGCCTTGTTTGACTCACCTAGATGTTTGAACCTTGGGTCAGGCCTTACATTACTCACCCAGACGTTTGCGCCTCGAGGCGGTCTTTGTTTGACTCACTCTTATCATTTGTACCTCGAGTCAAGCCTCGTTTGACTCACCCATGTGTTTGCGCCTTGAGTCAAGCCTTGTTTGACACGCCCATATCATTTGCGCATTGAGTCGGGGCTCGTTTGACTCCCGGATACCATTTGTGCCTTGAGTTGGGGCTCGTTTGACTCAACCATATCATTTGTGCCACGAGTCAGGCCTTGTTTGACTCAACCATATCATTTGCGCCTCAAGTCAGGCCTCATTTGCTTCAACCGCATCATTTACGCCTCGAGTTGGGCCTCATTGGACACAACCATATCATTTGTGCCTCGAGTCAGGCCTCGTTTAGCTCAATCATATCATTTGCACCTCTAGTTGGGCCTCGTTCGACTCAACCATACCATTTGCGCGTCGAGTCGGGCCTCCTTTGACTCACTGATGCCATTTGTGCCTTGAGCTGGGTCTCGTTTGACTCAACCATATCATTTGTGCCTTGAGGCAGGCCTTGTTTGACTCAACCATATTATTTACACCTCGAGGTGGGCCTTGTTTGACTCAACCTTATCATTTGCGCCTCAACTCGTGCCTCGTTTGACTCAACCATATCATTTGCTCCTCGACTCGGGTCGTTTGACTCAACCATATCATTTGTTCCTTGAGTCGGGCCTTGTTTAACTCAACCATATCATTTGGCCCTTGAGTCGGGCCTTGTTTGATTCAACCATATTATTTGCGCCACGAGTCAGGCCTTGTTTGACTTCCCCATATCATTTGACCCTCGAGTCGGGCCTCATTTGACTCAACCATATCATTTATGCCTTGAGTTGGGCCTCGTTTGACGCACCGATACCATTTGTGTCTCGAGTGGGGCCTCGTTTGACTCAACCATATCATTTGTGCCTTGAGTCAGACCTCATTCGACTCAACCATATCATTTGCACCTCGAGGCAGGCCTCGTTTGACTCAACCATATCATTTGCGCCTTGAGTCGGGCCTCATTTGACTCAACCATATCATTTGTGCCTCGAGTCGTGCCTTGTTTGATTCAACCATATTATTTGCGCTACAGTCGGGCCTTGTTTGACTCAACTAGATGTTTGAACCTTGGGTTAGGCCTTACATGACTCACCCAGACGTTTGCGCCTCGAGGCGGTCTTTGTTTGACTCACCCTTATCATTTGCACCTCGAGTCAAGCCTCGTTTGACTCACCCATGCGTTTGCGCCTTGAGTCAAGCCTTGTTTGACTCGCCCATATCATTTACGCATCAAGTCGGGGCTCGTTTGACTCCCGGATACCATTTGTGCCTTGAGTTGGGGCTCGTTTGACTCAACCATATCATTTGTGCCATAAGTCAGGCCTTGTTTGACTCAACCATATCATTTGCGCCTCGGGCCTCATTTGCTTCAACCGCATCATTTGTGCCTCGAGTTGGGCCTCATTTGACTCAACCATATCATTTGTGCCTCGAGTCAGGCCTCGTTTAGCTCAATCATATCATTTGCACCTCTAGTCAGGCCTCGTTTGACTCAACCATATCATTTTTGCCTCGAGTCAGGCCTTGCTTGACTCAACCATATCATTTGCGCCTCGAGTCGGACCTCGTTTGACTCAAGGATACCATTTGTGCCTCGAGTTGGGCCTTGTTTAACTCAACCATATCATTTGCGCCTCGGGCCTCATTTGCTTCAACAACATCATTTGTGCCTCGAGTTGGGCCTCATTTGACTCAACCATATCATTTGTGCCTCGAGTCAGGCCTCGTTTAGCTCAATCATATCATTTGCACCTCTAGTCAGGCCTCGTTCGACTCAACCATATCATTTGTGCCTCGAGTCAGGCCTTGCTTGACTCAACCATATCATTTGCGCCTCGAGTCGGACCTCGTTTGACTCAAGGATACCATTTGTGCCTCGAGTTGGGCCTTGTTTAACTCAACCATATCATTTGTGCCTCGAGTAAGGCCTTGTTTGACTCAACGGTATCATTTGTGCCTCAAGTCGGGCTTGTTTTAACTCAAGCATATCATTTGTGCCTCGAGTCGAGCCTCATTGGACTCAACCATATCATTTGCCCCTCGAGTTGGGCCTTGTTTGACTCAACCATATCATTTGCGCCGTGAGTCGGGCCTCGTTTGACTCAACCATATCATTTACGCCTCGAGTCGGGCCTCGTTTGACTTACCCATACTATTTGTGCATCGAGTTGGGCCTCGTTTGACTCAACCATATGATTTGCGCATCAAGTCAAGGTTCGTTTGACTCAACCATATCATTTGTGTTTTGAGTTAGGCCTCGTTTGGCTCAATCATATCATTTGCACCTCAAGTCGGGCCTCATTTTACTCGACCATACCATTTGCGCCTCGAGTCAGGCCTCGTTTGACACACCGATACCATTTGTGCCTCGAGTTGGTCCTCGTTTGACTCAATCATACCATCTGTGCCTTGAGGTAGGCCTCGTTTCACTCAACCATATCATTTACGCCTCGAGTCAGGCCTCATATGACTCATTGTTATCATTTGTGCCTCAAGTTGGTCCTCGTTTGGCTCAACCATATCATTTGCACATCGAGTCAGGCCTTGTGACTTAACCATATCATTTGCGCCTCGAGTCGGGCCTTGTTTGACTCAACCATATCATTAGCGCCTCGAGTCGGGCTTCATTTGACTCACAATACCATTTCTGCCTTGTGTTGGGGATCGTTTGACTCAACTATATCATTTGCGCCTCGAGTCTGGCCTCGTTTAACTCAAACATATCATTTGTGCCTCAAGTCAGGCCTCGTTTGACTCACAGATACCATTTGTGCCCCGAGTTGGGGCTCATTTGACTCAACCATGTCATTTGTGCCTCGAGTCAGGCCTTGTTTGACTCAACCATATCATTTGTGCCTCGAGTCAGGCCTCGTTTGGCTCAACCATATCATTTGTTCCTTGAGTCATGCCTTGTTATATTCAATTATATCATTTGAGCCTCGAGCCGGGCCTTGTTTGTCTCAACCATATCATTTGTGCCTCATGTCGGGCCTCGTTTGACTCACCAATACCATTTGTGTCTCGAGTGACGCCTCGTTCGGCTCAACCATATCATTTGTGCCTTGAGTCAGACCTCGTTCGACTCAACCATATCATTTGCGCCTCGAGGCAGGCCTCGTTTGACTCAACCATATCATTTGCGCCTCGAGTCGGGCCTCGTTTGACTCAACCATATCATTTGTGCCTCGAGTCGTGCCTTGTTTAATTCAACCATATTATTTGCGCCACAGTCGGGCCTTGTTTGACTCACCTAGATGTTTGAACCTTGGGTCAGGCCTTACATTACTCACCCAGACGTTTGCGCCTCGAGGCGGTCTTTGTTTGACTCACTCTTATCATTTGTACCTCGAGTCAAGCCTCGTTTGACTCACCCATGTGTTTGCGCCTTGCGTCAAGCCTTGTTTGACTCGCCCATATCATTTGCGCATCGAGTCGGGGCTCGTTTGACTCCCGGATACCATTTGTGCCTTGAGTTGGGGCTCGTTTGACTCAACCATATCATTTGTGCCACGAGTCAGGCCTTGTTTGACTCAACCATATCATTTGCGCCTCAAGTCAGGCCTCATTTGCTTCAACCGCATCATTTGCGCCTCGAGTTGGGCCTCATTGGACTCAACCATATCATTTGTGCCTCGAGTCAGGCCTCGTTTAGCTCAATCATATCATTTGCACCTCTAGTTGGGCCTCGTTCGACTCAACTATACCATTTGCGCGTTGAGTCGGGCCTCCTTTGACTCACTGATGCCATTTGTGCCTTGAGCTGGGTCTCGTTTGACTCAACCATATCATTTGTGCCTTGAGGCAGGCCTTGTTTGACTCAACCATATTATTTGCGCCTCGAGGTGGGCCTTGTTTGACTCAACCTTATCATTTGCGCCTCAACTCGTGCCTCGTTTGACTCAACCATATCATTTGCTCCTCGACTCGGGTCGTTTGACTCAACCATATCATTTGTTCCTTGAGTCGGGCCTTGTTTAACTCAACCATATCATTTGGCCCTTGAGTCGGGCCTTGTTTGATTCAACCATATTATTTGCGCCACAAGTCGGGCCTTGTTTGACTTCCCCATATCATTTGCCCCTCGAGTCGGGCCTCATTTGACTCAACCATATCATTTATGCCTTGAGTTGGGCCTCGTTTGATGCACCGATACCATTTGTGTCTCGAGTGGGGCCTCGTTTGACTCAACCATATCATTTGTGCCTTGAGTCAGACCTCGTTCGACTCAATCATATCATTTGCGCCTCGAGGCAGGCCTCGTTTGACTCAACCATATCATTTGCCCCTTGAGTCGGGCCTCATTTGACTCAACCATATCATTTGTGCCTCGAGTCGTGCCTTGTTTGATTCAACCATATTATTTGCGCTACAGTCAGGCCTTGTTTGACTCAACTAGATGTTTGAACCTTGGGTTAGGCCTTACATGACTCACCCAGACGTTTGCGCCTCGAGGCGGTCTTTGTTTGACTCACCCTTATCATTTGCACCTCGAGTCAAGCCTCGTTTGACTCACCCATGCGTTTGCGCCTTGAGTCAAGCCTTGTTTGACTCGCCCATATCATTTGCGCATCAAGTCGGGGCTCGTTTGACTCCCGGATACCATTTGTGCCTTGAGTTGGGGCTCGTTTGACTCAACCATATCATTTGTGCCATGAGTCAGGCCTTGTTTGACTCAACCATATCATTTGCGCCTCGGGCCTCATTTGCTTCAACCGCATCATTTGTGCCTCGAGTTGGGCCTCATTTGACTCAACCATATCATTTGTGCCTCGAGTCAGGCCTCGTTTAGCTCAATCATATCATTTGCACCTCTAGTCAGGCCTCGTTTGACTCAACCATATCATTTTTGCCTCGAGTCAGACCTTGCTTGACTCAACCATATCATTTGCGCCTCGAGTCGGACCTCGTTTGACTCAAGGATACCATTTGTGCCTCGAGTTGGGCCTTGTTTAACTCAACCATATCATTTGCGCCTCGGGCCTCATTTGCTTCAACCGCATCATTTGTGCCTCGAGTTGGGCCTCATTTGACTCAACCATATCATTTGTGCCTCGAGTCAGGCCTCGTTTAGCTCAATCATATCATTTGCACCTCTAGTCAGGCCTCGTTTGACTCAACCATATCATTTTTGCCTCGAGTCAGGCCTTGCTTGACTCAACCATATCATTTGCGCCTCGAGTCGGACCTCGTTTGACTCAAGGATACCATTTGTGCCTCGAGTTGGGCCTTGTTTAACTCAACCGTATCATTTGCGCCTCGGGCCTCATTTGCTTCAACCGCATCATTTGTGCCTCGAGTTGGGCCTCATTTGACTCAACCATATCATTTGTGCCTCGAGTCAGGCCTCGTTTAGCTCAATCATATCATTTGCACCTCTAGTCAGGCCTCGTTCGACTCAACCATATCATTTGTGCCTCGAGTCAGGCCTTGCTTGACTCAACCATATCATTTGCGCCTCGAGTCGGACCTCGTTTGACTCAAGGATACCATTTGTGCCTCGAGTTGGGCCTTGTTTAACTCAACCATATCATTTGTGCCTCGAGTAAGGCCTTGTCTGACTCAACGGTATCATTTGTGCCTCGAGTCGGGCTTGTTTTAACTCAAGCATATCATTTGTGCCTCGAGTCGAGCCTCATTGGACTCAACCATATCATTTGCCCCTCGAGTTGGGCCTTGTTTGACTCAACCATATCATTTGCACCGTGAGTCGGGCCTCGTTTGACTCAACCATATCATTTACGCCTCGAGTCGGGCCTCGTTTGACTTACCCATACTATTTGTGCATCGAGTTGGGCCTCGTTTGACTCAACCATATGATTTGCGCATCAAGTCAAGGTTCGTTTGACTCAACCATATCATTTGTGTTTTGAGTTAGGCCTCGTTTGGCTCAATCATATCATTTGCGCCTCAAGTCGGGCCTCATTTTACTCGACCATACCATTTGCGCCTCGAGTCAGGCCTCGTTTGACACACCGATACCATTTGTGCCTCGAGTTGGTCCTCGTTTGACTCAATCATACCATCTGTGCCTTGAGGTAGGCCTCGTTTCACTCAACCATATCATTTACGCCTCGAGTCAGGCCTCATATGACTCATTGTTATCATTTGTGCCTCAAGTTGGTCCTCGTTTGGCTCAACCATATCATTTGCACATCGAGTCAGGCCTTGTGACTTAACCATATCATTTGCGCCTCGAGTCGGGCCTTGTTTGACTCAACCATATCGTTTGCGCCTCGAGTCGGACCTTGTTTGACTCAACAATATCATTTGCGCCTCGAGTCGGGTCTTGTTTGACTCAACCATATCATTTGCGCCTTGAGTTGGTCCTTGTTTGACTCACTGATACCATTTGTGCCTCGGCCTCATTTGATTCCACCACATCATTTGTGCCTCGAGTCAGGCCTTGTTTAACTCAACCATATCCTTTGTGCGTCGAGTCTTGCACCTCGAGTTAGGCCTTCTTTGACTCAACCATATCATTTGCACCTCGAGTTGGGCCTGGTTTGACTTAACCATATCATTTGCGCCTCGAGTTAGGCCTCGTTTGACTCAACCATATCATTTGCGCCTCAAGTCGGGCCTCGTTTGATGCACCGATACTATTTGTGCCTCGAGTGGGGCCTTGTTTGACTCAACCATATCATTTGTGCCTTGAGTCAGGCCTCGTTTGACTCAACCATATCATTTGCGCCTCGAGTCAGGCCTCGTTTGACTCAAACATATGATTTGCGCATCGAGTCAGGCCTCATTTAACTCACCGATACAATTTGTTCCTCGAGTTGGGCCTCGTTTGACTCAAGCATATCATTTGTGCATCGGGTCAGGCCTCGTTTGACTCAACCATATCATTTGTGCCTTGAGTCAGGCCTCGTTTGAATCAACCATATCATTTGCGCCTCGAGTCGGGCCTCGTTTGACTCAACCATATCATTTCTGCCTCGAGTCATGCCTTGTTTGATTCAACCATATTATTTGCGCCACATTCGTGCCTTGTTTGACTTACTGATACTATTTGTGCATCGAGTTGGGCCTCGTTTCACTCAACCATATGATTTGCGCATCAAGTCAGGCCTCATTTGACTCAACCATATCATTTGTGCCTTGAGTGAGGCCTCGAATGGCTCAGGCATATCATTTGTGCCCCAAGTCGGGCCTCGTTTGACTCAACCATATCATTTGCGCCTCGAGTTAGGCCTCGTTTAGCTTAATCCTATCATTTGCACCTCAAGTCGGGCCTTATTTGACTCAACCATATTATTTGCACCTTGAGTCAGGCCTCGTTTGACTCACCGATACCATTTGTGCATCGAGTTGGGCATCGTTTGACTCAACTATATGATTTACGCATCGAGTCAAGCCTTGTTTGACTCAACCATATCATTTGTGCCTCGAGTTAGACCTCGTTTGGCTTAATCATATCATTTACGGCCTAAGTTGGGCCTCATTTGACTCAACCATATCATTTGCGCCTCGAGTCAGGCCTCGTTTGACTCAACCATATCATTTCTGCCTCGAGTCATGCCTCCTTTGACTCAACCATACCATTTGCGCCACGAGGTGGGCTTCGTTTGACTCAACCATGTTATTTGCGCCGCGAGTTAGGCCTCGTTTGACTCATCGATACCATTTGTGCCTCAAGTTAACCCTCATTTGACTTAATCATATCATTTGCGCCTCGAGTCATGCCTTATTTGACTCAACCATATCATTTGTGCCTTGAGTTTGGCCCCGTTTAACTCAACCATATCATTTGTACCTCGAGTCGGGCCTTGTTTGACTCAACCATATCATTTGCACCTCGAGTCGGGCCTATTTTGACTTAACTATATCATTTGCGCCTCGAGTTGGGCCTCGTTTGACTCAATCATATCATTTGTACCTCGAGTCGGGCCTCGTTCGACTCAACCATATCATTTGTGCCTCGAGTCAGGCCTCCTTTAACTCACCGATACCATTTGTGCCTTGAGCCGGGCCTCGTTTGACTTAACCATATCATTTGTGCCTTGAGTCAGGCCTTGTTTGACTCAACCATATTATTTGCGCCTCGAGGCGGGCCTCGTTTGACTCAACCATATCATTTGTGCCTCGACTCGGGCCTTGTTTGACTCAACCATTTCATTTGTGCCTCGACTCGGGTCTCGTTTGACTCAACCATATCATTTACGTCTCGAGTTGGGCCTTGTTTGACTCAACCGTATCATTTGTGCCTCGAGCCAGGCCTCGTTTGACTCATTGATACCATTAGTGCATCGAGTTGGGCCTCGTTTGACTCAACCATATCATTTGCACCTCGAGTCGGGGCTCGTTTGACACAACCATATCATTTCTACCTCGAGTCATGCCTTGTTTGGCACACCATATCATTTGCGCCTTGACTCGGTCCTGGTTTGACTGAACCATATCATTTGCACCTCGAGGCGGGCCTCCTTTGACTCAACCATATCATTTGTGCCTCGATTCATGCCTCGTTTGACTTAACCATATCATTTGCGTCTTTAGTCAGGCCTCGTTCGACTAAACCATATCATTTGCGCCTCGAGTCGGGCCTTGTTTGCATCACCGATACCTTTTGTGTCTCCAGTGTGGTTTCATTTGACTCAACCATATCATTTATGCCACGAGTTCGGCCTCGTTTGGCTCAATCATATCATTTGTGCCTCGAGTCAGGCCTTGTTCAACTCAACCATATCATTTGCACCTCGAGTCAGGCCTCGTTTGACTCAACCATATCATTTGTGCCTAGAGTCGGGCCTCGTTTGACTCAACCATATTATTTGCACCTTGAGTCGGGCCTCGTTTGACTCACCGATACCATTTGTGCAACAAGTTGGGCCTCGTTTGACTCAACTATATGATTTGCGCATCAAGTCAATCCTTGTTTGACTCAACCATATCATTTGTGCCTCGAGTTAGGCCTCGTTTGGCTCAATCATATCATTTACGGCTCGAGTCGGGCCTCGTTTGACTCAACCATATCATTTCTGCCTAGAGTCATGCCTCCTTTGACTCAACCATATCATTTACGCTAGAAGGCGGGCTTCGTTTGACTCAACCATATCATTTGCGCCGTGAGTCAGGCCTCGTTTGACTCACCGATACCATTTGTGCATCGAGTTGGGCCTCGTTTGACTCAACTATATGATTTGCGCATCGAATCAAGCCTCGTTTGACTCAACCATATCATTTGTGCCTTAAGTTAGGCCTCGTTTGACTCAATCATATCATTTGTGCCTCGAGTCGAGCCTTATTTGACTCAACCATATCATTTGTGCTTTGAGTTGGGCCTCGTTTAACTCAACCATATTATTTGGGCCTTTAGTCAGGCCTTGTTAGACTCAACCATATCATTTGCGCCTCGAGTCGGGCCTATTTTGACTCAACCATATCATTTGTGCCTTGAGTCAGGCCTCGTTTGACTTAACCATATCATTTGTGCCTTGAGTCGGGCCTCGTTTGACTCACCGATACCATTTGTGCCTCGAGTGGGGCCTCGTTTGACTCAACCATACATTTGTGCCTTGAGTCAGGCCTTGTTTGACTCAACCATATCATTTGCACCTTGAGTCGGGCCTCGTTTGACTCACCGATACCATTTGTGCCTCGAGTGGGGCCTCATTTGACTCAACCATATCATTTGTGCCTTGAGTCAGGCCTTGTTTGACTCAATCATATCATTTGCGCCTCGAGTCGGGCCTTGTTTGACTCACTGATATCATTTGTGCATCGAGTCAGGCCTCATTTGACTCAACCATATCATTTGTGCCTTGAGTGAGTCCTCGTTTGGCTCAGGCATATCATTTGCACCCTGAGTCGGGCCTCGTTTAGCTCAACCATATCATTTGTGCCTCGAGTCGGGCCTCGTTTGACTCACCGATACCATTTGCGCCTCGAGTTGGTCCTCGTTTGACTCAATCATATCATTTGTGCCTCGAGTCGGGCCTTGTTTGACTCAACCATATCATTTGCACATCGAGTCAGGCCTTGTGACTTAACCATATCATTTGCGCCTCGAGTCGGGCCTTGTTTGACTCAACCGCATCATTTGTGCCTCGAGTCGGGCCTTGTTTGACTCAACAATATCATTTGCACCTCGAGTCGGGTCTTGTTTGACTCAACCATATCATTTGCGCCTTGAGTTGGTCCTCGTTTGACTCACTGATACCATTTGTGCCTCGGCCTCATTTGACTCAACCGCATCATTTGTGCCTCAAGTCAGGCCTTGTTTGACTCAACCATATCCTTTGTGCGTCGAGTCTTGCACCTCGAGTTGGGCCTTGTTTGACTCAACCATATCATTTGCACCTCGAGTCGGGCCTGGTTTGACTTAACCATATCATTTGCGCCTCGAGTTAGGCCTCGTTTGACTCAACCATATCATTTGCGCATCGAGTTGGGTATCGTTTGACTCATGGATACCATTTGTGCTTCGAGTTAGGCCTCATTTAACTCAACCATATCATTTGTGCCTCGATTCAGGCCTTGTTTGACTCAACCATATCATTTGCGCCTCAAGTCGGGCCTATTTTGACTCAACCATATCATTTCCACCTCGAGTCGAGCCTCGTTCGACTCAACCATATCATTTGTGCCTCAAGTCAAGCCTCGTTTGACTCAACCATATTATTTGCTCCTCGAGTTAGGCCTCGTTTAACTCAACCATATCATTTGCACCTTAAGTCGGGCCTCATTTGACATAACCATATCGTTTGTGCCTTGAGTCAGGCCTTGATTGACTCAACAATATCATTTGCGCCTCGAGGCGGTCCTCATTTGACTCAACCATATCATTTGCGGCTCGAGTCGGGCCTCGTTTGACTCACCGATGCCATTTGTACATCGAGTTGGGCCTCGTTTGACTCAACCATATCATTTTTGCCTCGAGTTATGCCTCGTTTGGCTCAATCATATGGTTTACGTCTCGAGTCAGTCCTCGTTTGGCTCAACTATATCATTTCTGCCTCGAGTCATGCCTCATTTGACTCAACCATATCATTTGTGCCTCGAGTTGGGCCTCGTTTGACTCATCGATACCATTTGTGCCTCATGTTAGGCCTCGTTTGACTCAACCATATCATTTGTGCCTCAAGTCAGGCCTCGTTTCACTCAACCATATCATTTGCGCCTCAAGTCAGGCCTCGTTTGACACACCGATACCATTTGTGCCTCGAGTTGGTCCTTGTTTGACTCAATCATACCATTTGCGCCTCGAGTCGGGCCTCGTTTCACTCAACCATTTCATTTGCGCCTCGAGTCAAGCCTCATTTGACTCATCGATGCCATTTGTGCCTCAAGTTGGTCCTCGTTTGACTCAACCATATCATTTGCGCATCGAGTCAGGCCTTGTGACTTAACCATATCATTTGCGCCTCGAGTCGGGCCTTGTTTGACTCAACCATATCATTTACGCCTCAAGTCGGGCCTTGTTTAACTCAACCATATGATTAGCGCATTGAGTCAGGCCTCGTTTGACTCAATCATATCATTTGTTCCTCCAGTTAGGCCTCATTTGGCTTAATCATATCATTTGCGCCTTGAGTCGGGCCTCGTTTGACTCAACCATATCATTTCTGCCTCGAGTCATGCCTCATTTGACTCAACTATAACATTTGTGCCTCGAGGCAGGCTTTGTTTGACTCAACCAAATCATTTATGCCTCAAGTCGGGCCTCATTTGACTCAACCATATTAATTGCGCCTTGAGTCGGGCCTCGTTTTACTCATCGATACCATTTGTGGCTCAAGTTAGGCCTCGTTTGACTAACCATATCATTTGTGCCACGAGTTGGGCCTTGTTTGACTCCACCATATCATTTCTACCTCGAGTCATGCCTCGATTGACTCAACCATATCATTTGCGCATCGAGTCGGGGCTCGTTTGACTCAAGGATTTGATTTGCGCCTCGAGTTGGGCCTCGTTTGACTCAACCATGTCATTTTTGCCTTGAGTCACGCCTTGTTTGACACAACTATATCATTTGCGCCTTCAGTCGGGCCTTGTTTGACTCAACCATATCATTTGCACCTCGAGGCAGGCCTCGCTTGACTCAACCATATCATTTGTGCCTCGAGTCATGCCTCATTTGACTTAACCATATCATTTGCTTCTTGAGTCGGGCCTCGTTTGACTAAACCGTATCACTTGCGCCTTGAGTTGGGCCTCGTTTCACTTAACCATATCATTTGTGCCTCGAGTCAAGCCTCGTTTGGCTCAATCATATCATTTGCACCCCGAGTCGGGCCTCGTTTGACTCAACCATATCATTTGCACCTTGAGTCAGGCCTCGTTTGACTTAACCATATCATTTGTGCCTCGAGCAAGCCTCGTTTGGCTCAATCATATTATTTGTGCCTCGAGTCAGGCCTCGGTTGACTCAACCATATCATTTGCACCTCGAGTCAGGCCTCATTTGACTCACTGATACCATTTGTGCCTCGAGTTGGTCCTTCTTTGACTCATCCATATCATTTGCACCTCGAGTCGGGCCTCGTTTGACTCACCGATACCATTTGTGCAACGAGTAGGGCCTCGCTTGACTCAACCATATGATTTGCGCATTCAGTCAAGCCTCGTTTGGCTCAACCTTATCATTTGTTCCTCAAGTTAGGCCTCATTTGGCTCAATCATATCAATTGCGCCTTGGGTTAGGCCTTGTTTGACTCAACCATATCATTTGAGCCTCGAGTCGGGCCTCGTTTGACTCAACCATATCATTTCTGCATCGAGTCAAGCCTCATTTGAATCAACCATATCAATTACGCCTCGAGGCGGGGTTCGTTTCACCCAACCATATCATTTGTGCTCGAGTCAAGCCTCGTTTGACTCAACCATATCATTTGCGCCTTGAGTCAGGTCTCGTTTGACTCATAGATACCATTTGTGCCTCAAGTTGGGCCTCGTTTGGCTCAACCATATCATTTGTGCCTCAAGAAGGCCTTATTTGACTTAACCATATCATTTCTGCCTTAAGTCATCCCTCGTTTGACTTAACCATATAATTTACGCCTCTAGTCGGGCCTCGTTTGACTCAACCATATCATTTCTGCCTCGAGTCATGCCTGGTTTGACATAACCATATCATTTGCGCCTCGAGTCGGGCCTTGTTTGACTCAACCATGCATTTGCGCCTCGAGGCGGGCCTCGTTTGACTCAACCACATCATTTATGCCTTGAGTGTTGACTTGTTTGGCTCAACCATATCATTTGCGTCTCGAGTCGGCCCTCGTTTTACTAAACCATATCATTTGCGCCTCGAGTTGGGCCTCGTTTGACTCACCGATACCATTTGTGCCTCGAGTTGGGCCTCGTTTGGCTCAATCATATCATTTGTGCCTCTAGTCAAGCCTCGTTTGGCTCAATCAAATCATTTGCGCCTCGAGTCAGGCCTCATTTGACTCAACCATATCATTTATGCCTCGAGTCAGGCCTCGTTGGGCTCAATCATATCATTTGTGCCTTGAGTCATGCCTCGTTTGACTCAACCATATCATTTGCGTCTCGAGTCGGTCCTCGTTTGACTAAACCATATAATTTGTGCCTCGAGCTGAGTCTCATTTGACTCACCGATACCATTTGTGCCTCGTGTTAGGCCTTGTTTGACTCAACCATATCATTTGTCCATCGAGTCAGGCCTTGTTTGACTCGACCATATCATTTGTGCCTCGAGTCATGCCTCGTTTGACTTCACCATATCATTTACATCTCGATTCGGGCCCCGTTTGACTAAACCATATCATTTGTGCCTCGAGTCGGGCCTTGTTTGACTCAACCATATCATTTGCTCCTCGAGTCGGGCCTCGTTTGACTCACTGATACCATTTGTGCCTCGAGTTGGGCCTCGTTTGACTCAACCATATCATTTGTGTTTCGAGTCAGGCCTTGTTTGACTCAACCATATCATTTGCGCTTTGAGTCTGGCCTTGTTTGACCTAACCATATCATTTGCGCCTCAAGTCAGGCCTTGTTTGACACAACCATATCATTTGCACCTCGAGTCGGGCCTTGTTTGACTCAACGATATCATTTGCGCCTCGAGTCGGCCTCATTTAACTCACCAATACCTTTTGTGTCTCGTGTTGGGACTCGTTTAACTCAACCATATCGTTTGTGCCTCGAGTCAGACCTTGTTTGACTCAATCATATCATTTGCGCCTCGAGTCGGGCCTCGTTTGGCTCAACCATTTCATTTGTGCCTCGAGTCATGCCTCGTTTGACTCAACCATATCATTTGTGCCTCGAGTCAGGCCTTGTTTGACTCACCGATACCATTTGTGCCTCGTGTTAGGCCTCGTTTGACTCAACCATATCATTTGTGCCTCGAGTCAGGCCTTGTTTGACACAACCATATCATTTGTGACTCGAGTCGGGCCTCGTTTAACTCACTGATACCATTTGTGCCTCGTGTTGGGACTCGTTTAACTTAACCATATCATTTGTGCCTCAACTCTGGCCTCGTTTGACTCAATCATATCATTTGCGCTTCGAGTCGGGCCTCGTTTGACTCAACCATATCATTTGCCGCTTGAGTCGGGCCACGTTTGACTCCACCACATGTTTGGACCTCAACTCATGCCTAGTTTGACTCACCCATATCATTTGCTCCTCGAGTCGGGCCGTGTTTGACTTAACCATATCATTTGCACCTCGAGTCGGGCTTCATTTGACTCATGGATACCATTTGTGCCTCGAGTTAGGCCTCATTTGACTCAACCATATCATTTGTCCCTCGAGTCAGGCCTTGTTTGACTCGACCATATCATTTAAGCCTCGAGTCGGTCCTCGTTTAACTCATCCATATCATTTGTGGCTCGAGTTGGTCCTCATTTGACTCACCGATACCATTTGCACCTCGAGTCAAGCCTCGTTTGACTCCACCACATGTTTGCACCTCAACTCATGCCTAGTTTGACTCACCCATATCATTTGCTCCTCGAGTCGGGCCGTGTTTAACTTAACCATATCATTTGCACCTCGAGTCGGGCTTCGTTTGACTAATGTATACCATTTGTTCCTCGAGTTGGGCCTCGTTTGACTCAACCATATCATTTGTGCCTCGAGTCAGGCCTTGTTTGACTCGACCATATCATTTTCGCCTCGAGTCGGTCCTCATTTGACTCATCCATATCATTTGTGCCTTGAGTCAGGCCTCGTTTGACTCACCGTTACCATTTGTGCATCGAGTTGGGCCTTGTTTGACTTAACGATATCATTTGCGCCTCGAGTCGGGCCTTATTTGACTCACCGATACCATTTGTGCATCGAGTTGGGCCTTGTTTGACTCAACCATATCATTTGTGCCTCAACGCAGGCCTCGTTTGACACAACCATATCATTTGTGCCTCGAGTGTTGCCTCATTTGACTTAACCATATCATTTGCGTTTCAAGTCGGCCCTCATTTGACTAAACCATATTATTTGTGCCTCGAGTCGGGCCTCGTTTGACTCACCGATACCATTTGTGCCTCGAGTCAGGCCTTGTTTGGCTGAATCATATCATTTGTGCCTCGAGTCAGGCCTCATTTGGCTCAATCATGTCATTTGTGCCTAGAGTCAGGCCTCGTTTGACTCAACCATATCATTTGAGCCCCGAGTCGGGCCTTGTTTGACTCACCAATAGCATTTGTGCCTCGAGTTAGGCCTCGTTTGGCTCAATCATATCATTTGCGTCTCGAGTCAGTCCTCGTTTGACTAAACCATATCATTTGTGTCTCGAGTCAGTCCTCGTTTGACTAAACCATATCATCTGCACCTCGAGTCGGGCCTCGTTTGACTCACCAATACCATTTGGGACTCGTTTGACTTAACCATATCATTTGTGCCTCGAGTAAGACCTTGTTTGACTCGACCATATCATTTGTGTCTTGAGTCATGCCTTGTTTGACTCTACCATATCATTTGCATCTTAATTCGGGCCTCGTTTGACTAAACCATATAATTTGCGCCTCGAGTCGGGGCTTATTTACTCAACCATATCATTTGTGCCTCAAGTCGGGGCTTGTTTTACTCAACCAAATCATTTGTGCCTCGAGTCGGGCCTTGTTTGACTCACTGATACCATTTGTGCCTCGAGTTGGGCATCGTATGACTCGACCATATCATTTGTGTTTCGAGTCAGGCCTTGTTTGACTCAACCATATCATTTGCGCTTCGAGTTTGGCCTCGTTTGACTTAACCATATCATTTGCGCCTTGAGTCGGTCCTTGTTTGACACAACCATATCATTTGTGACTCGAGTCGGGCCTCGTTTAACTCACTGATACCATTTGTGCCTTGTGTTGGGACTCGTTTAACTTAACTATATCGTTTGTACCTCAAGTCCGGCCTCGTTTGACTCAATCATATCATTTGCGCTTCGAGTCGGGCCTCGTTTGACTTAACCATATCATTTGACTCCACCACATGTTTGCACCTCAACTCATGCCTAGTTTGACTCACCCATATCATTTGCTCCTCGAGTCGGGCCGTGTTTAACTTAACCATATCATTTGCACCTCGAGTCGAGCTTCATTTGACTCATGGATACCATTTGTGCCTCGAGTTGGGCCTCGTTTGACTCAACCATTTCATTTGTCCCTCGAGTCAGGCCATCTTTGACTCAACCATATCATTTGCGCCTCGAGTCAGGTCTCGTTTGGCTCAACCATATCATTTGTTCCTCGAGTCATGCCTTGTTTGATTCAACCATATCATTTGAGCCTCGAGCCGGGCCTTGTTTGTCTTAACCATATCATTTGTGCCTCGTGTCGGGCCTCGTTTGACTCACTAATACCATTTGTGTCACGAGTGACGCCTCGTTTGGCTCAACCATATCATTTGTACTTTGAGTCAGGCCTTGTTTGACTTAACCATATCATTTGCTCCTCGAGGCAGGCCTCGTTTGACTCAACCATATCATTTGCGCCTCGAGTCGGGCCTCGTTTGACTCAACCATATCATTTGCGCCTTGAATCGGGCATCGTTTGACTCACTGATACCATTTGTGCATTGAGTTGGGCCTCGTTTGACTCAACCATATGATTTGCACATCGAGTCAGGCGTCATTTGACTCAACCATATCATTTGTGCCTTGAGTCAGGCCTCGTTTGGCTCAATCATATCATTTGCGCCTCGAGTCGGGCTTCGTTTGACTCAATCATATCATTTGTGCCTTGAGTCATGCCTCGTTTGACTCAACCATATCATTTGCGCCTCGAGTCGGGCCTCGTTTGACTCAACCATATCATTTGCGCCTTGAGTCGGGCCTCATTTGACTCATCGATACAATTTGTGCCTCGAGTTAGGCCTCGTTTGACTCAACCATATCATTTGTGCCTCGAGTCATGTCTCGTTTGACTTAACCATATCATTTGCACCTCGAGTCGGGCTTTGTTTGACTTAACCATATCGTTTGTGCCTCGAGTCGGGCCTTGTTTGATTCAACCATATTATTTACGCCATGAGGCGTGCCTTGTTTGGCTCACCCATATGGTTGAACCTCAGGTCGGGCTTTATTTGACCCACCCAGATATTTGCGCCTGGAGGCAGTCTTCGTTTGACTCTACCATATCATTTGCGCCTCGAGTCGGGCCTCGTTTGACTCAACCATATCATTTGTGCCTTGAGTCGGGCCTCATTTGACTCACTGATACAATTTGTGCCTCGAGTTAGTCCTCGTTTGACTCAACCATATCATTTGTGCCTCGAGTCAGGCCTTGTTTGACTCAACTATATCATTTGCGCCTTGAGTTGGGCCTCATCTGACTCAATCATATCATTTGTGCCTCGAGTTGGGCCTTGTTTGACTCAACCATATCATTTGCACCTCGAGTTGGTCCTTGTTTGACTCAACCACGTGTTTGCGTCTCAACTCAGGCCTACTTTGACTCATCCATATCATTTGCACCTCGAGTCGGGCCGTGTTTGACTCAACTATATCATTTGCGCCTCGAGTTGGGACTCATTTGACTCGCGGATACCATTTGTCCCTCAAGTTGGGCCTCATTTGAGTCAACCAAATCATTTGTGCCTCAAGTCGGGCCTTGTTTGACTCGACCATATCATTTGCGCCAACCATATCATTTGCGCCTCGAGTCAGGCCTCGTTTGACTCAACCATATCATTTGCGACTCGAGTCTAGCCTCGTTTGGTCAATCATATCATTTGCGCCTCAAGTTAGGCCTCGTTTGAGTCAACAATACCATTTGTGCAACAAATTGGGCCTCGTTTGACTCAACCATATGATTTGCGCATCGAGTCAGGCCTCATTTGACTCAACCATATCATTTGTGCCTCGAGTCAGGCCTCGTTTGACTCAACCATATCATTCGCGCCTCGAGTTGGGCCTCATTTGACTCACTATACCATTTGTGCCTCGACTAGGGCCTCGTTTGACTCAACCATATCATTTGCACCTTGAGGCGGGCCTCGTTTGAGTCAACCATATCATTTGCGCCTTGAGTCGGGCCTCGTTTGACTCACCGATGCCATTTGTGCATCGAGTTGGGCCTCGTTTGACTCAACCATATGATTTGCGCATCGAGTCAAGCCTTGTTTGACTCAACCATATCATTTGTGCCTCAAGTCAAGCCTCATTTGACTCAACCATATCATTTGCACCTCGAGTCGGCCCTCATTTGACTCACTATACCATTTGTGCCTCGACTGGGGCCTCGTTTGACTCAACCATATCATTTGTGCCTCGAGTCGGGCCAGGTTTGACTCAACCATATCATTTGCGCCTCAAGTAGGGCCTCATCTGACTCAATCATATCATTTGCTCCTCGTGTCCGGCCTTGTTTGACTCAACCATATCATTTGCGCCTCGAGTCAGTCCTTGTTTGACTCACCCATATGTTTGAGCCTCAAGTTGGGCCTTACTTGACTCACCCATATGTTTGCACTTCGAGTCAGTCTTTGTTTGACTCACCCTTATCATTTGCACCTCGAGTCAAGCCTCGTTGACTCCACCACATGTTTGTGCCTCAACTCATGCCTAGTTTGACTCACCCATATCATTTGTGCCTCGAGTCAGGCCTAGTTTGACTTAACCATAGCATTTGCACCTCGAGTTGGGCTTCGTTTGACTCATGGATACCATTTGTTCCTCGAGTTGGGCCTCGTTTGACTCAACCATTTCATTTGTGTCTCGAGTCGGGCCTTGTTTGACTCAACCATATCATTTGCGCCCTGAGTCGGTCCTTGTTTGACTCACCCATATGTTTGAGACTCAAGACGGGCCTTATTTGACTCACCCATACGTTTGCGCTTCGAGTCGGTCTTTGTTTGACTCACCCTTATCATTTGCACCTCGAGTCAAGCCTCGTTTGACTTCACCACATGTTTGCACCTCAACTCATGCCTAGTTTGACTCACCCATATCATTTGCTCCTCGAGTCAGGCTGTGTTTGACTTAACCATATCATTTGCACCTCGAGTTGGGCTTCGTTTGACTAATGTATACCATTTGAGCCTCGAGTTGGGCCTCGTTTGACTCAACCATATCATTTGTGCCTCGAGTCAGGCCTTGTTTGACTCGACCATATCATTTTTGCCTCGAGTCGGTCCTCATTTGACTCATCTATATCATTGGCGCCTCGAGTCAGGCCTCTCGTTTGACTCACCGATACCATTTGTGCATCGAGTTGGGCCTTGTTTGACTTAATGATATCATTAGCGCCTCGAGTCGGGCCTCATTTGACTCACCGATACCATTTGTGCATCGAGTTGGGCCTTGTTTGACTCAACCATATCATTTGTGCCTCAACGCGGGCCTCGTTTGACACAACCATATCATTTATCCCTCGAGTGTTGCCTCATTTGACTTAACCATATCATTTGCGTTTCGAGTCGGCCCTCATTTGACTAAACCATATTATTTGTGCCTCGAGTCGGGCCTCGTTTGACTCACCGATACCATTTGTGCCTCGAGTCAGGCCTTGTTTGGCTGAATCATATCATTTGTGCCTCGAGTCAGGCCTCGTTTGGCTCAATCATGTCATTTGTGCCTAGAGTCAGGCCTCGTTTGACTCATCCATATCATTTAAGCCCCGAGTCGGGCCTTGTTTAACTCACCAATACCATTTGTGCCTCGAGTTAGGCCTCATTTGGCTCAATCATATCATTTGCGTCTCGAGCCAATCCTCGTTGGACTAAACCATATCATTTGGTCTCGAGTCAGTCCTCGGTTGACTAAACCATATCATCTACACCTCGAGTCAGGCCTCGTTTGACTCACCAATATCATTTATGCCCTGAGTTGGGCCTCGTTTGACTCAACCGTATCATTTGTGCCTCGAGTAAGGCCTTGTTTGACTCGACCATATCATTTGTGTCTTGAGTCACGCCTTGTTTGACTCGACTATATCATTTGTGTCTTGAATCATCCATATCATTTGCGACTCGAGTCTAGCCTCGTTTGGTCAATCCTATCATTTGCGCCTCAAGTCGGGTCTCGTTTGAGTCAACGATACCATTTGTGCAACAAATTGGGCCTTGTTTGACTCAACCATATGATTTGCGCATCGAGTGAGGCCTCATTTGACTCAACCATATCATTTGTGCCTCGAGTCGGGCCTCATTTCACTCACTATACCATTTGTGCCTCGACTAGGGCCTCGTTTGACTCAACCATATCATTTGCACCTCGAGGCGGGCATCGTTTGAGTCAACCATATCATTTGCGCCTTGAGTCGGGCCTCGTTTGACTCACCGATACCATTTGTGCATCGAGTTGGGCCTCATTTGACTCAACCATATGATTTGCGCATTGAGTCAGGCCTCGTTTGACTCAACCATATCATTTGCACCTCAAGTCGGGCCAGGTTTGACTCAACCATATCATTTGCATCTCGAGTTAGGCCTCGTCTGACTCAATCATATCATTTGCGCCTCATGTCCGGCCTTGTTTGACTCAACCATATCATTTGCAACTCGAGTCGGTCCTTGTTTGACTCACCCATATGTTTGAGCCTCAAGTTGGGCCTTACTTGACTCACCCATATGTTTGCACTTCGAGTCGGTCTTTGTTTGACTCACCCTTATCATTTGCACCTCGAGTCAAGCCTCGTTGACTCCACCACATGTTTGTGCCTTAACTCATGCCTAGTTTGACTCACCCATATCCTTTGCGCCTCGAGTCGGGCCTAGTTTGACTTAACCATAGCATTTGTGCCTCGAGTTGGGGTTCGTTTGACTCATGGATACCATTTGTTCCCCGAGTTGGGCCTCGTTTGACTCAACCATTTCATTTGTGCCTCGAGTCAGGCTTTGTTTGACTCGACCATATCATTTGTGCCATGAGTCGGGCATCGTTTGACTCACCGATACCATTTGCGCGTTGAGTTGGGCCTCGTTTGACTCAACCATATGATTTGCGCATCGAGTCAGGCCTCGTTTGACTCAACCATATCATTTGTGCCTCGAGTTAGGCCTCGTTTGACTCAACCATATCATTTGCGCCTCGAGTCGGGCCTCATTTGACTCACTATACCATTTGTGCCTCGACTGGGGCCTCGTTTGACTCAACCATATCATTTGCGCCTTGAGTCGGGCCAGGTTTGACTCAACCATATCATTTCCGCCTCGAGTTGGGCCTCGTCTAACTCAATCATATCATTTGCGCCTCGTGTCTGGCCTTGTTTGACTCAACCATATCATTTACGCCTCGAGTCAGTCCTTGTTTGACTCACCCATATGTTTGAGCCTCAAGTTGTGCCTTATTTGACTCACCCATATATTTGCGCCTCGAGTCGGTCTTTGTTTGACTCACCCTTATCATTTGCACCTCGAGTTAAGCCTCGTTTGACTCAACCACGTGTTTATGCCTCAACTCAGGCCTAGTTTGACTCACCCATACCATTTGCGCCTTGAGTCAGGCTGTGTTTGACTCAAATATATCATTTGCGCCTCGAGTCGGGCCTCATTTGACTCACGGATACCATTTGTGCCTCGAGTTGGGCCTCGTTTGAGTTAACCAAATCATTTGTGCCTCGAATCGGGTCTTGTTTGACTCGACCATATCATTTGCGCCAACCATATCATTTGTGCCTCGAGTTGGCCCTTGTTTGACTCAACCATATCATTTGCGCCTCAAGTCTGGCCTCGTTCGGTCAATCATATCATTTGCGCCTCGATTCGGGCCTCGTTTGAGTCAACGATACCATTTGTGCAACAAATTGGGCCTCATTTGACTCAACCATATGATTTGCGCATCGAGTCAGGCCTCGTTTGACTCAACCATATCATTTGCGCCTCGAGTCGAGCCTCATTTGACTCACTGATACTATTTGAGCCACGACTGGGGCCTTGTTTGACTCAACCATATCATTTGTGCCTTGAGTCAGGCCTCGTTTGACTCAACCATATCATTTATGCCTCGAGGCGGGCCCTGTTTGACTCAACCATATCATTTGTGCCTCGAGACGGGCCTCATTTGACTCACCGATACCATTTTTGCATCGACTTGGGCCTCGTTTGACTCAACCATATGATTTACGGATAGAGTCATGCCTCGTTTGACTCAACTATATCCTTTGCACCCCGAGTCGGGTCTTGTTTGACTGACTGATACCATTTGTGCCTCGGGTTGGGACTCGTTTAACTCAACCATATCATTTGTGCCTCGATTTGGGCCTTCTTTGACTCAATCATATCATTTGCGCCTTGAGTTGGGCCTCGTTTCACTCAATCATATCATTTGTGCCTCGAGTCATGCCTCGTTTGGCTCAACCATTTAATTTGCGCCTCGAGTCAGGCCTCATTAGACTCAACCATATCATTTCTATCTCAAGTCATGCCTCGCTTGACTCAATCAAATCATTTGTGCCTCGAGGCAGGCTTCATTTGACTTAACCATATCATTTGCGCCTTGAGTCAGACCTCGTTGGACACAACCATATCATTTGCGCCTCGAGTCGGGCCTCGTTTGACTTATCGATACCATTTGTGCCTCGAGTTGGTCCTCGTTTGACTCAACCATATCATTTGTGCCTCGAGTCGGGCCTCGTTTGACTCAACCATATATTTGGGCCTTGAGTCGGGACTCATTTGACTCGCCGATACCATTTGTTCCTCGAGGTGGGCCTCGTTTCACTCAACCATATCATTTATGCCTCGAGTTAGGCCTCGTTTGACTCAACCATGTCATTTGTGCCAAGAGTCGGGCCTCGTTTGACTTAACCATGTCATTTGTGCTCGATTCGGGCCTCGTTTGACTCATCGATGCCATTTGTGCCTTGGGTTGGGCCTCGTTTGACTCAACCATATCATTTGTGCCTCGAGTCTGGCCTCGTTTGACTCAACCATATCACTTGCGCCTTGAGTGGGGCCCTGTTTGACTCAACCATATCATTTGTGCCTCAAGTCAGGCCCCGTTTGACTCAACCATATCATTCACGCCTCGCGTCGGACCTCGTTTGACTTAACCATATATTTGCGCCTCGTGTCGGGCCTCATTTTACTCGCCGATACTATTTGTGCCTCTAGTTGGGGCTGTTTGACTCAACCATGTTCTTGTGCCTCTAGTCAGGCCTCATTTGACTCAACCATATCATTTCTTCCTCGAGTCATTCCTCGTTTAACTCAACCATATCATTTACGGCTCGAGTCGGGCCTCGTTTGACTCAACCATATCATTTGTGTCTCGAGCCAGGCCTCATTTGACTCACCGATACCATTTGTGCCTCGAGTTGGGCATCGATTGACTCAACCACATCATTTGTGCCTCGAGTCTGGCCTCGGTTGACTCAACCATATCATTTACGCCTAGTGTCGGGCTTCATTTGACACAACCATATCATTTGTGCCTCGAGTTGGGTCTCGTTTGACTCAACCATATCATTTGTGCCTTGAGTCGGGCCTCGTTTGACTCAACCATATTATTTGTGCCTCGAGTCTGGCCTTGTTTAACTCACCATATCACTTGCGCCTCGAGTCGAGCCTCAATTGACTCAACCATATCATTTGTGCCTCGAGTCAGGCCTCGCTTGACTCACCGATACCATTTGTGCCTCGAGTTGGGCCTCGTTTGACTCAACCATATCATTTATCCCTCGACTCTGGCCTCGTTTGACATAACCATATCATTTGAGCCTCGAGTCGGGCCTCGTTTGAGCCAACCATGTCATTTGCGCCTCGATTCGGGCCTCATTTGACTCATTGATACCAATTGTGCCTCGAGTTAGGCCTCATTTGACTCAACCATATCAATTGTGCCTCAAGTCAGGCCTCGTTTGACTCAATCATATCATTTGTGCCTCGAGTCGGGCCTTGTTTGACTCAACCGTATCATTTTTGCCTCGAGTCGGGCCTCGTTTGACTCAACCGTATCATTTGCGCCTCGAGTCGGGCCTCGTTTGACTCAGCGATGCCATTTTTGCCTCGAGTTGGGCCTCGTTTGACACAACCATATCATTTGTACTTTAAGTCAGTCCCCGTTTAACTCAACCATATCATTCGCGCCTCGCGTCGGGCCTCGTTTGACTTAACCATATTATTTGCGCCACAAGTAGGGCCTCATTTTACTCATCGATACTATTTGTGCCTTTTGTTAGGGCTTGTTTGACTCAACCATATCATTTGTGCCTCGAGGTAGGCCTCGTTTGACTCAACCATATCATTTCCTCCTCGAGTCATTCCTCGTTTAACTCAACCATATCATTTGCGCCTCGAGTCGGGCCTCGTTTGACTCAACCATGTCATTTGCGCCTCCAGTCGGGCCTCGTATGACTCAACCATATCATTTGTGCCTCAAGTCAGGCCTCGTTTAACACACCGATACCATTTGTACCTCGAGTCTGGCCTCGTTTGACTCAACCATATCATTTGTGCCTCGAGTCAGCCCTCGTTTAGCTCAATCATATAATTTGCGGCTCAAGTCGGGCCTCGTTTGACTCAATCATATCTTTTGCGCCTCGAGTCATGCCTCGTTTGACTCAACCATATCATTTGTGCCTCGAGTCGGGCCTCGTTTGACTCAACCATATCATTTGCGCCTTGAGTCGGACCTCATTTGACTCATCGATACCATTTGTGCCTCGAGTTGGGCCTCATTTGTTTCAACCATATCATTTGTGCCTCGAGTCAGGCCTCCTTTGGCTCAATCAAATTATTTGTGGCTCGAGTCGGGCCTTGTTTGACTCAATCATATCATTTGTGTCTCGAGTCATGCCTCGTTTGACTCAACCATATCATTTGTGCCTCTAGTCGGGCCTCATTTGACTCAACCATATGATTTGTGCCTTGTGTCGGGCCTCGTTTGGCTCAATCATATCATTTGCGGCTCGAGTCGGGCCTCGTGTGACTTAACCATATGATTTGCGCCTTGAGTCGGCCCTCATTTGACTCACCGATACCATTTGTGCCTCGACTTAAGCCTCGTTTGACTCAACCATATCTTTTGTGCCTCAAGCTCGGCCTCGTTTGACTTAACCATATTATTTGCTCCACGAGTCGGACCTTGCTTGACTCACCAATACCATTTGTGCCTCGAGGTGAGCCTCGTTTGACTCAACCATATCATTTGTGCCTCGAGCAGGCCTCGTTTGATTCAACCATATCACTTACGCCACGAGTTGGGTCTTGTTTGACTCATCCAGATCATTTGGGCCTCGAGTCAGGCCCCGTTTGAATCAACCATATCATTCACGCCTTGCGTCGGGCCTCGTTTGACTCAACCATATCATTTGCGCCTCGAGTCGGGCCTCATTTTACTCACCGATACTATTTGTGCCTCTAGTTAGGGCTGTTTGACTCAACCATATCACTTGTGCCTCGAGTCAGGCCTCATTTGACTCAACCATATCATTGCTTCCTCGAGTCATTCCTCGTTTAACTCAACCATATCATTTGCGACCCAAGTCGGGCCTCGTTTGACTCAACTATATCATTTGTGCCTCAAGCCAGGCCTCGTTTGACTCATCGATACCATTTGTGCCTTGAGTTAGGCATTGATTGACTCAACCACATCATTTGTGCGTCGAGTCTGGCCTCGTTTGACTCAACCATATCATTTACGCCTCGAGTCAGGCCTCGTTTGACTCAACCATATCATTTGTGCCTTGAGTCAGCCCTCGTTTGACTCAACCATATCATTTGCGCCTCGAGTCCGGCCTCGTTTGACTCAGTGATGCCATTTTTGCCTCGAGTTGGGCCTCATTTGACTCAACCATATCATTTGTGCCTCAAGTCAGGCCCCGTTTGACTAAACCATATCATTCGCGCCTCGCGTCGAGCCTCGTTTGACTCAACCATATCATTTGCACCTCGAGTAGGGCCTCATTTTACTCATCGATACTATTTGTGCCTCTTGTTGGGGCTTCTTTGACTTAACCATATCATTTGTGCCTCGAGTCAGGCCTCGTTTGACTCAACCATATCTTTTCCTCCTCGAGTCATTCCTCGTTTAACTCAACCATATCATTTGCGCCTCGAGTCGGGCGTCGTATGACTCAGCCATATCATTTGTGCCTCAAGTCAGGACTCATTTGACACTCTGATACCATTTGTACCTCAAGTCTGGCCTCGTTTGACTCAACCATATCATTTGCGGCTCGAGTCAGGCCTCGTTTGACTCAATCACATCATTTGCGCCTCGAGTCATGCCTCGTTTGGCTCCACCATATCATTTGTGCCTTGAGTCGGGCCTCGTTTGACTCAACCATATCATTTGCGCCTTGAGTCGGACCTCATTTGACTCACCGATACCATTTGCGCCTCGAGTTGGGCCTTGTTCGACTTAACCATATCATTTGTGCCTTGAGTTTGGCCTTGTTTGGCTCAACCATATCATTTGCGCCTCGAGTCGATCCTCGTTTGGCTCAACCATATCATTTGCGCCTTGAGTCAGGCCTCGTTTGACTGAACCATATCATTTCTGCCTAGAGTCATGCCACATTTGACTCAACCATATCATTTGCGCCTCGACTCGGGCCTCGTTTGACTCAACCATATCATTCGCGCCCCGAGTTGGGTCTCATTTGACTCAACCATATCATTTGCGCCTCGAGTCGGGCCTCATTTGACTCACCGATACCAATTGTGCCGCGAATAAGGCCTCGTTTGACTCAACCATATCATTTGTGCCTCGAGTCAGTACCCGTTCGACATAACCATATCATTTGTGCCTCGAGTCGGGCCTCATTTGAGTCATCGATACCATTTGTGCTTCGAGTTGGGCCTCGTTTGACTCAACGATATCATTTGCGCCTCGAGTCAGGCCTCGTTTGACTCAACCATATTATTTCCGCCTCGAGTCGGGCCTCCTTTGACTCACCGATACCATTTGCGCCTCGGGTCGAGCCTTGTTTGACTCAACCATATCATTTGCGCCTCGAGTCGAGCTTCGTTTGACTCACCGATACCATTTGTGCCTCGGGTCGAGCCTCGTTTCATGTAACTGTATCATTTGTGCCTCGAGTGAACCCTCGTTTGACTCAACCATATCATTTGTGCCACGAGTCGGGCCTCGTTTGACTCAACCATATAATTTTTGGCTCGAGTCATGCCTCGTTTGACTCAAGCATATCATTTATGCCTCGAGTCAAGCCTTGTTTGACTCAGCCATATCATTTGTGCCTCGAGTCGGGCCTCCTTTGAGTCACTGATACCATTTGTGCCTCGAGTTGAGCCTCGTTTGACTTAACCATATCATTTGTGCCTCGAGTCAGGCCTTCTTTGACTCAACCATATCATTTGCGCCTCGAATCGGTCCTCGTTTGACTCAACCATATCATTTGCACCTCGAGTCAGGCCCCGCTTGACTCACCAACACCATTTGTCCCTCGAGTTAGGCCTCGTTTGACTCAACCATATCTTTTGTACCTCGAGTCAGGCCTCGTTTGACTCAACCATATAATTTGCACCTCGAGTCAGGCCTCATTTGACTCAACCATATCATTTGTGCCTTGAGTCATGCGCCGTTTGACTCACCAATACCATTTGTGCCTTGAGTTGGGCCTCGTTTGACTCAACCATATCATTTTTGCCTCGAGTTAGGCCTTGTTTAACTCACCGATACCATTTGTGCCTCGAGTCGGGCCTCGTTTGGCACAACCATATCATTTGTGCCTCGAGTCATGCCTCATTTGACTCAACCATATCAGTTGTGTCTCGAGTCAGGCCTTGTTTGACAAAACCATATCATTTGCACCTCGAGTCGGCCCTGGTTTGACTCAACCATATCATTTGCGCCTCGAGTCGGTCCTCGTTTGACTCACCGATACCAGTTGTGCCTTGAGTTGGGCGTCGTTTAACCAAACCATATCATTTGTACCTCAAGTCAGGCCTTGTTTGACTCAACCATATCATTTACGCCTCAAGTCGGGCCTCATTTGACTCAACCATATCATTTGCGCCTCAAGTTGGGCCTTGTTTGACTCAGCCACAAAATTTGTGCCTCGAGTTGGGCCTTGTTTGACTCAACGATACCATTTGTGCTTCGAGTTAGGCCTTGTTTGACTCAACCATATCATTTGCGCCTCGAGGAGGGCCTCGTTCGACTCAACCATATCATTTTTGCCTCGAGTCAGGCCTCATTTGGCTCAACCATATAATTTGCGTCTTGAGACAATCCTTGTTTGACTCAACCATACCATTTGTGCCTTGAGTCAGGCCATGTTTGACTTAACCATATCATTTCTGCCTGGAGTCATGCCTCGTTTGACTTAACCATATCACTTGCGCCTTGAGTTGGCCCTCGTTTGACTCAACCATATCATTTGAGCCCCGAGTTGGGCTTGTTTGACTCAACCATATCATTTGCGCCCCGAGGCCTTGTTTGACTCAACCATATCATTTATGTCTCAAGTCGGGCTCGTTTGACTCAACCATATCATTTACGCCTCGAGTTAGTCCTCTTATGCCTCGAGTTGGGCCTCGTTTGACTCAACCATATCATTTGCGCCTTGAGTCGGGCCTCGTTTGACTCACCAATACCATTTGTGCCGCGCGTCGGGCCTCGTTTGACTTAACCATATCATTTGCACCTCGAGTCCAGCCATCTTTGACCCCCCGATACCATTTGTGCCTCGAGTTAGGCCTCATTTGACTCAACCATATATTTGTGCCTCAAGACAGGGCTTGTTTGACTCAACCATATCATTGGCCCATCAAGTCGGGCCTCGTTTAACTTAACCATATCATTTCTGCCTCTGGTCAGGCCTCGTTTGGCTAAACCATATATTTTCGCCTCGAGTTAGTACCCGTTTGACACAACCAAATCATTTGTGCCCGTCAGGCCTCGTTTGGCTCAACCATATTATTTGCGCCTCGAGTCAAGCATCGTTTGACTCTACAATATCATTTGCATCTCGAGTCGAGCCTCATTTGACTCAACCATATTATTTGCGCCTCGAGTCGAGCCTCATTTGATGTAACCATATCATTTGTGCCTCGAGTTGGGCCTCGATTGACTCACCCATATCATTTGCGTCTCGAGTCAGCCCTCGCTTGACTCAACGATATCATTTGCACTCAACGATATCATTTGCGCCTCGAGTCGAGCCTCGTTTGACTCTACCATATTATTTGCGCGTCGAGTCGGCCCTCGTTTAACTCCCCGATACCATTTGGGCCTCGAGTTGGGCCTCGTTTGACTCAACCATATCATTTGTGCCTCGAGTCGGCCCTTGTTTGACTCACCAATACCATTTATGCCTTGAGTTGGGCCTTGTTTGACGTAACCATATCATTTGTGCCTCGAGTCATGCCTCGTTTGACTCAACCATATCATTTGTGTCTTGAGTCAGGCCTTATTTGACTAAACCATATCATTTGCGCCTCAAGTCAGGCTTGGTTTGACTCAACCATATCATTTGCACCTCGAATCGGGCATCGTTTGACTCACCGACACCATTTGTGCCTTAAATTGGGCATTGTTTGACACAATCATATCATTTGTGCCTCAAGTCAGGCCTTGTGTGACTCAACCATCTCATTTGCACCTCGAGTCGGGCCTTGTTTGACTCAACCATATCATTTACACCTCGAGTTAGCCCTCATTTGACTCACCGATACCATCTATGCCTCGAGTTAGGCCTCGTTTCACTCAAGCATATCATTTGTACCTCGAGTGAACCCTCGTTTGACTCAACTAAATCATTTGCGCCACGAATCCAGCCTTGTTTGACTCAACCAAATAATTTCTGCCTCGAGTCATGCCTTGTTTGACTCAACCATATCATTTATGCCTCGAGTCGAGCCTTGTTTGACTCAACCATATCATTTGCGCCTCGAGTCGGGCATCGTTTGACTCACCGACATCATTTGTGCATCGAATTGGGCATCGTTTGACTCAACCAAATCATTTGTGCCTCGAGTCAGGCCTTGTGTGACACAACCATTCGCTTGACTCACCATATCATTTGTGCCTCGAGACGGGCCTTGTTTGATTCAACCATATCATTTGTGCCTCGAGTCGTGCCTCGTTTTTCTCAACCATATCATTTGTGCCTCGAGTCGGGCCTTGTTTGACTCATCGATACCAGTTGTGCATCGAGTTAGGCATTGTTTAACTAAACCATATCATTTGTGCCTCAAGTCAAGCCTTGTTTGACTCAACCGTATCATTTGGGCCTCGAGTCAGGCCTTGTTTGAGTCAACCATATTATTTGCGCCTTGAGTCAGGCCTCGTTTGACTTAACCATATCATTTTTGCCTAGAGTCATGCCTCGTTTGACTCAACCATATCATTTGTGCCTCGAGTCGGGCCTCGTTTGACTCAACCATATCATTTGTGCCCCAAGTTGGGCCTCGTTTGACTCAACCAAATTATTTGCGCCTCGAGGCGGGCCTCGTTTGACTCAACCATATAATTTGTGCCTCGAGTTGGGCCTTGTTTGACTCAGCCGCATCATTTGTACCTCGAGTCGGGCCTCGTTTGACTCAGCAATACCATTTGTGCCTCGAGTTAGGGCTTGTTTGACTCAACCATATCATTTGCGCCTCAAGAAGGGCCTCGTTTGACTCAACCATATCATTTCTGCCTCGAGTCAGGCCTCGTTTGGCTCAACCATATCATTTGCGCCTCGAGTTGGTCCTCGTTTGACTCAACCATATCATTTGCGCCTTGAGTCAGGCCTCGTTTGACTGCACCATATCATTTCTGCCTAGAGTCATGCCTCGTTTGACTCAACCATATAATTTGTGTCTCGAGTCGGGCCTCGTTTGACTCAACCATATCATTTGCGCCCTGAGTTGCCCTCATTTGACTCAACCAAATCATTTGCGCCTCAAGGTGGGCCTTGTTTGACTCAACCGTATAATTTGCGCCTCGAGTCGGGCCTTGTTTGACTCAGCCACATCATATGCACCTCGAGTCGGCCTCGTTTGACTAAGCGATACCATTTGTGCCTCGAGTTAGGCCTTGTTTGACTCAGCCATATCATTTGTGCCCCGAGGAGGACCTCGTTTGGCTCAACCATATCATTTGCGCCTCAAGTCGGTCCTCGTTTGACTCAACCATATCATTTGCTCCTTGAGTTAGGCCTCGTTTGACTGAACCATATCATTTCTGCCTAGAGTCATGCCTCGTTTTACTCAACCATATCATTTGCACCCTGAGTTGGGCCTCGTTTGACTCAACCATATCATTTGTGCCTCAAGTTGGCCTTCGTTTGACTCAACCATATCATTTGCGCCTCGAGTCAGGCATCTTTCCACTCACCGAGACCATTTGTGCCTCGAATTGGGCATCGTTTGACTCAATCATATCATTTGTGCCTCAAGTCAGGCCTTGTGTGACTCAACCATATCATTTGCGCCTCGAGTCTTGCCTTCTTTGACTTAACCATATCATTTATGCCTCGAGTCGGCCCTCATTTGACTCACCGATACCATTTGTACCTCGAGTTAGGCCTCGTTTGACTTAACCATATCATTTATGCCTCGAGTGAACCCTAGTTTGACTCAACCAAATCATTGCGCCATGAGTCAGGCCTTGTTTGACTCAACCATATAATTTCTGCCTCGAGTCATGCCTCGTTTGACTCAACCATATCATTTATGCCTTGAGTCGAGCCTTGTTTGACTCAACCATATCATTTCTGCCTTGAGTCGGACCTCGTTTGACTCACCGATACCATTTGTGCCTCGAGTTGGGCCTCGTTTGACTCAACCATAACATTTGTGCCTCGAGTCAGGCCTCGTTTGACTACCGATATCATTTGTGCCTCG
Organism: Dicorynia guianensis; assembly: GCA_037013595.1. NCBI lineage: Eukaryota > Viridiplantae > Streptophyta > Magnoliopsida > Fabales > Fabaceae > Dicorynia > Dicorynia guianensis. The sequence goes on from JASUAB010000015.1 coordinate 12,946,257, forward strand.
AGTTAGGCCTTGTTTGACTCAACCATATAATTTGCGCCTCGAGTCAGGCCTCGTTTGACTCAACCATATCATTTGTGCCTCGAGTCATGCACCGTTTGACTCATCGATACCATTTGTTCCTTGAGTTGGGCCTTGTTTGACTCAACCATATCATCTGTGCCTCGAGTTAGCCTTGTTTGACTTACCGATGCCATTTGTGCCTCGAGTCGGGCCTCGTTTGACTCAACCATATCATCTGTGCCTCGAGTTAGGCCTTGTTTGACTTACCGATGCCATTTGTGCCTCGAGTCAGGCCTCGTTTGACGTAACCATATCATTTGTGCCTCGAGTCATGCCTCGTTTGACTCAACCATATCAGTTGTGTCTCGAGTCGGGCCTCGTTTGATAAAATCATATCATTTGCACCTTGAGTCGGGCCTGGTTTGTCTTAACCATATCATTTACGCCTCAAGTTGGTCCTTGTTTTAGTCATCGATACTAGTTGTGCCTCGAGTTGGGCGTCGTTTAACCAAACCATATTATTTGTGCCACAAGTCAGGCCTTGTTTGACTCAACCATATCATTTGCGCCTCGAGTCAGGCCTCGTTTAACTCAACCATATCATTTGCGCGTCGAGTCGGGCCTTGTTTGACTCAGCCACAACATTTGCACCTTGAGTCGGGCCTTATTTGACTCAACCATATCATTTGCACCTCGAGGAGGGCCTCGTTTGACTCAACCATATCATTTCTGCCTTGAGCCAGGCCTCGTTTGGCTCAACCATATCATTTGCGCCTCGAGTCGGTCCTCGTTTGACTCAACCATATCATTTACGCCTTGAGTCAGGCCTCGTTTGACTTAACCATATCATTTGCGTCTCGAGTTAGGCCTCATTTGACTAAACCATATCATTTGTACCTCAAGTCGGGCCTGGTTTGACTCAACCATATCATTTGCGCCTTGAGTCGGGCATCGTTTGACTCACCAACACCATTTGTGCCTCGAATTGGGCATCGTTTGACTCCACCAAATCATTTGTGCCTCGAATCAGGCCTTGTGTGACTCAACCATATCATTTGCGCCTCGAGTCGGGCCTCATTTGACCCAACCATATCATTTGCGCCTCGAGACGGGCCTTGTTTGACTTAACCATATCATTTGCGCCTCGAGTCGGGCCTCATTTGACTCAACCATATCATTTGCGCCTCGAGGCGGGCCTTGTTTGACTCAACTATATCATTTGCGCCTCAAGTCGAGCCTTGTTTGACTCACTGGTACCATTTGAGCCTCGATTTAGGTGTCGTTTGATTCAACCATATCATTTGTGCCTCGAGTCAAGCCTCATTTGACTTAACCATATCATTTGCGCCTCGAGTCAGGCCTTGTTTGACTAATCCATATCATTTATGCCTCGAGTCGGGCCTTATTTCACTCAACCATATCATTTATGCCTCGAGTTAGGCCTCGTTTGACTTAACCATGTCATTTGTGCCTCGAGCCAGGCCTCATTTGACTAACCCATATCATTTACGTCTCGAGTCGGGCCTCGTTTGACTCAACCATATCATTTCTGCCTCAAGTCATGCGTCGTTTGACTCACCGATACCATTTGTGCCTCGGGTCGGGCTTCGTTTGACTTAACCATATCATTTGTGCCTCGAGTCAGGCCTTGTTTGACTCATTGATACCATTTGTGCCTTGTGTCGGCCTCGTTTGATGCAACCATATCATTAGTGCCTCGCGTCATGCCTCGTTTGACTCAACCATATCAGTTGCGTCTCGAGTCAGACCTCATTTGACTAAACCATATCATTTGCTCCTCGAGTCAGGGCTGCTATGACTCAACCATATCATTTACACCTCGAGTCAGGCCTCGTTTGACTCACCGATACTAGCTGTGCCTTGAGTTGGGCGTTGTTTAACTAAACCATATCATTTGTGGCTCAAGTCAGGCCTTGTTTGACTCACCCATATCATTTGTGCCTCGGGTTGGGCCTCGTTTGACTCAACCATATCATTTGCACCTCGAGTCGGTCCTCGTTTGCCTCAACCATATCATTTGCACCTTGTGTCAGGCTGCGTTTGACTTAACCATATCATTTTTGCCTCAAGTCAGGCCTTGTTTGACTCAACCATATCATTTGCACCTCGAGTCGGTCCTCGTTTGACTCAACCATATCATTTGTGCCCCGAGTTGGGCCTTGTTTGACACAACCATATCATTTGCGCCTCAAGTTGGGCCTCGTTTGACACGACCATATCATTTGCACCTCGAGTTGGGCCTCATTTGACTCACCAATACAATTTGTGCCTCGAGTTGGGCCTCGTTTGACTCAACCATATCATTTGTGGATCGAGTCAGGACTCGTTTGACTCAGCCATATCATTTGCGCCTCGAGTCGGGCCACGTTTGACTCATCGATACCTTTTGTGCTCGAGTTGGCCCTCTTTTGACTCAACCATATCATTTGTGCCTCAAGTTAGGCCTTGTTTGATGCAACCATATTATTTGTGCCTCGAGTCATGCCTCGTTTGACTCAACCATATCATCTGCATCTCGAGTCAGGCCTCGTTTGATTAAACCATATCATTTCTGCCTCGAGTCGAGCCTTGTTTGACTCAACCATATCATTTGCGCCTCGAGTCTGGCCCCATTTGACGCAGCCATATCATTTGTGCCTCAAGCCATGCCTCGTTTGACTCAACCATATCATTTGCACCCCGAGTCAGCCCTCGTTTGACTCAACGATATCATCTGTGCCTCAAGTGGGGCCTCGTTTGACTTAACCATATCATTTGCGCATCGAGTTGGGCCTCGTTTGACTCACCGATACCATTTATACCTCGAGTCGGGCCTCGTTTGACGTAACCATATCATTTGTGCCTCAAGTCATCCCTCATTTGAGTGAACCATATCATTTGCATCTCGAGTCGGGCCTCAATTGACTAAACCATATCATTTGCGCCTCGAGTCGGGCCTCGTTTGACGCACCGATACCATTTGTGCCTCGAATTGGGCCTCATTTGACTCAACCATATCATTTGTGCCCCGAGTCAGGCCTTGTTTGACTAAACCGTATCATTTGCGCCTCGAACCATCTCATTTGCGCCTTGAGTCGGGCCTCGTTTGACTCAACATACCATTTGTGCCTTGACTCGGGCCTCGTTTGATTCACCGATACCATTTATGCCTCGAGTTAGGCCTCAAGACAAGGCTTGTTTGGCTCAACCATGTTATTTGTGCCTCGAGTCAATCCTCATTTGACTCTACGATATCATTTGTGCCTCGAGTTGAGCCTTATTTGACTCAACCATATTATTCGTGCCTTGAGTCGGTCCTCGTTTGACGTAACCATATCATTTGTGCCTCGAGTTGGGCCTCGATTGCCCATATCATTTGCGCCTCGAGTTGGCCCTCGTTTGACTCTACGATATCATTTACGCCTTGAGTCAAGCCTCGTTTGACTCAACCATATTATTTGCACCTCGATTCGAGCCTCATTTGACTCACCAATACCATTTGTGCCTCGAGTCGGGCCTCGTTTGACTCAACCATATTATTTGCACCTCGATTCGGGCCTCATTTGACTCACCAATACCATTTGTGCCTCGAGTTGGGCCTCGTTTGACTCAACCATATCATTTGTGCCTTGAGTCGGCCCTCGTTTGACTCAACCATATCATTTGTGCCTCGAGTCGGCCCTCGTTTGACTCTACGATATCATTTGCGTCTCGAGTCGAGCCTCATTTGACTCAACCATATTATTTGCGCCTTAAGTCGGGCCTTGTCTAACTGAACCATATCATTTGCGTCTCGAGTCGAGCCTCATTGGCTAAACCATATCATTTGCGCCTCGAGTTGGGCCTCGTTTGACTCATTGACACCATTTGTGCCTCGAATTTGGCCTCGTTTCACTCAACCATATCATTTGTGTCCCGAGTCAGGGCTTGTTTGACTCAACCATATCATTTGCGCCTCGAGTCGGGCCTCGTTTGACTCAACCATATAATTTCTGCCTCGAGTCATGCCTTGTTTAACACAACCATATCATTTATACCTCGAGTCGAGTCATGTTTGACTCAACCATATCATTTGCGCCTTGAGTCAGGCCTCGTTTGACTCACCGATACCATTTGTTCCTCGAGTTGGGCCTCATTTAACTCAAACATATGATTTGTGTCTTGAGTCAAGCCTCGTTTGACTTAACCATATCATTTGGCCCTCGAGGCAGCCCTCGTTTAACTCAACCATATCATTTCTACCTCGAGTCAGGGCTTGTTTAGCTCAACCATATATTTGGGCCTTGAGTCTGGCCCCGTTTGACTCAACCTTATCATTTGCATCTCGACTCAGGCCTCGTTTGACTTAGCCATATCATTTGTGTCTCGAGTCGGGTCCCGTTTGATGCAACCATATTATTTGTGCCTCGAGTCAGGCCCCGTTTGACTCGACCATATTATTTGTGCCTCGAGTCAGGCCTCGTTTGATGCAACCGTATCATTTGTGCCACGAGTCATGCCTTGTTTGACTCAACCATATCATTTGTACCTCGAGTCAGCCCTCGTTTGACTCAACGATATCATTTAAGCCTTCAGTCGGGCCTCATTTGACTCAACCGTATTATTTGCACCTCGAGTCGGGCCTCGATTGACTCACTAATACCATTTGTGCCTTAAGTTGGGCCTTGTTTGACTCAACCATATCATTTGCGCCTCGAGTCGGGCCTTGTTTGACTCAACCATATCATTTGCGTCTCGAGTCGGCCCTGTTTTGACTCAACCATATCAATTGCGCCTCGAGTCAGGCGTTGTTTGACTCAACCATATTATTTGCGCCTCCAGTCGGGCCTTGTTTGACTCAACCATATCATTTGCGCCTCGAGTATGTCCTGGTTTGATTAAAGCATGTCATTTATGCCTCGAGTTGGGCCTCGTTTGATTCGTCAATACCATTTGTGCCTCGAGTTAGGCCTCATTTGACTCAACCATATCATTTGTCCCTCGAGGCAGGCCTCATTTAACTCAACCATATCATTTCTGCCTCGAGTCAGGCCTCGTTTAGCTCAACCATATATTTGGGCCTTGAGTTTGCCCCCGTTTGACTCAAGCATATCATTTGTGCCTCGAGTCAGGCCTCGTTTGACTCAGCCATATCATTTGTGCCTCGAGTCAGGCGCCGTTTGGCTTAACCATATTATTTGTGCCACGAGTCGGGCCCCGTTTGACTTAACCATATTATTTGTGCTTCGACACAGGCCTCGTTTGACGCAACAATATCATTTGTGCCCCGAGTCATTCCTCATTTGACTCAACCATATCATTGGCACCTCGAGTCAGCTCTCGTTTGACTCAATGATATTATTTGCGCCTCGAGTTGGGCCTCGTTTGACTCAACCATATTATTTGCACCTCAAGTCGGGCCTCATTTGACTCACCAATACCATTTGTGCCTCGAGTTGGGCCTCGTTTGACTCAACCATATCATTTGCGCCTCGACTTGGGACTTGTTTGACTCACCGATACCATTTGTGCCTCAAGTCAGGCCTCGTTTGATGTAACCATTTCATTTGTGCCTCGAGTGATCCCTTGTTTGACTCAACCATATCATTTGCGTCTCGAGTTGGGCCTCGTTTGACTAAACCATATCATTTGCGCCTCAAGTCACGCCTAGTTTGACTCAGCCATATAATTTGCGCCTCGAGTCGAGCCTCGTTTGACTCAACCATATCATTTGTGCCTCGAGTCATGCGCCGCTTGACTCACCGATACCATTTGTGCCTTGAGTTGGGCCTCGTTTGACTCAACCATATTATTTGTGCCTCGAGTTAGGCCTTGTTTGACTCACCGATACCATATATACCTCGAGTCGGGCCTCGTTTGACACAACCATATCATTTGTGCCTCGAGTCATGCCTCGTTTGACTCAACCATATCAATTGCATCTCGAGTCGGGCCTCGTTTGACAAAACCATATCATTTGCACCTCGAGTTGGGCCTGGTTTGTCTCAACCATATCATTTGTGCCCTGAGTCGATCCTTGTTTGAGTCACTGATACCAGTTGTGCCCCGAGTTGGGAGTCGTTTAACCAAGCCATATCATTTGTGCCTCAAGTCAGGCCATGTTTGACTCAACCATATCATTTGCGCCTCGAGTCGGCCCTCATTTGACTCAACCATATCATTTGCACCCCGAGTCGGTCCTTGTTTGACTGAACCATATCATTTGCGCATCGATGAGGGCCTCGTTTGACTCAACCATATAATTTCTGCTTCGAGTCGATCCTCGTTTGACTCAACCATATCATTTGCGCCTCGAGTCGGGCCTCGTTTGACTCAACCATATCATTTGCCCCTGGAGTCGGGCCTTTTTTGACTCAACCATATCATTTGCGCATCGAGGAGGGCCTCATTTGACTCAACCATATCATTTCTGCTTCGAGTCGGTCCTCGTTTGACTCAACCATATCATTTGCGCCTTGAGTCAGGCCTCGTTTGACTTAACCATATCATTTCTGCCTCGAGTCATGCCTCGTTTGACTCAACCATATCATTTGCGGCACGAGTCGGCCCTCGTTTGACTCAACCATATCATTTGTGCCTCGAGTCGGGCCTTGTTTGACTCACCGATACCATTTGTGCCATGAGTCGGGCCTTGTTTGACTCAACCATATCATTTGTGCCTCGAGTCGGGCCTCGTTTGACCCACCGATACCATTTGTGCTCGAATTAGGTCTCGTTTGACTCAACCATATATTTTGTGCCTCAAGACAGGGCTTGTTTGACTCAACCTTATCATTGGCACCTTGAGTTAGGCCTCGTTTGACTCAACCATATCATTTGCCCCTCGAGTTGGGCCTCGATTAACTTAACCATATCATTTCTGCCTCAGGTCAAGCCTCGTTTGGCTCAACCATATATTTGCGCCTCGAGTCAGCACCTGTTTGACACAACCATATCATTTGTGCCTCGAGTCAGCCCTCATTTGACTCAACCAAATCATTTGTGCCCCGAGTCATGCCTCGTTTGGCTCAACCATATTATTTGCACCTCAAGTCAAGCCTCATTTGACTCAACCATATCATTTGTGCCTTGAGTCAGGTCTCGTTTGATGCAACCATATCATTTGTGCCACGAGTTGGGCCTCGTTTGACTGAACTATATCATTTGCACCTTGAGTCGGCCCTCGTTTGACTCAACGATATCATTTGCGCATCGAGTTGAGCGTCGTTTGACTCAACCATATTATTTGCGCCTCGAGTCAGGCTTCGTTTAACTCACCGATACCATTTGTGCCTCGAGTTGGGCCTCGTTTAACTCAACCATATCATTTGCACCTCGAGTCGAGCCTCATTTGACTCACTGATACCATTTATGCCTTGAGTTGGGCCTCGTTTGACGTAACTGTATCATTTGTGCCTCGAGTCATGCCTCGTTTGACTCAACCATATCATTTGCGTCTCGAGTCAGGCCTCGTTTGACTAAACCATATCATTTGCGCCTCAAGTCGGGCTTGGTTTGACTCACCGATACCATTTGTGCCTCAAGTAGGGCATCGTTTGACTCAACCATATCATTTGTTCCTCGAGACAGGGCTCGTTTGACTCAACCATACCATTTACGCCTCGAGGCGGGCCTCGTTTTACTCAACCATATCATTTATGCCTCGAGTCAGGCTGCATTTGACTCAACCATATCATTTGCGCCTTGGATCGGGCCTCATTTGACTCACCGATACCATTTGTTCCTCGAGTTGAGCCTCGTTTGACTCAACCATATCATTTGTGGCTCGAGCCAGGACTCGTTTGACTCAGCCATATCATTTGCGCCTCGGGTCGGCCTCATTTGACTCACTGATACCATTTTTGCCTCGAGTTGGGCCTCGTTTGACTAAACCATATCATTTGTGCCTCGAGTCATGCCTAGTTTGACTCAACCATATCATTTGCACCTCGAGTCAGCCCTTGTTTGACTCAACCATATCATTTGCATCTCGAGTCAGGCATTGTTTGACTTAACCATATCATTTACGCCTTGAGTCGGGCCTCGTTTGACTTGACCATATCATTTGCGCCCAGAGTCGGGCCTGGTTTGATTCAACCATGTCCTTTACGCCTCGAGTCGGGCCTCGTTTGATTCACCGATATCATTTGTGCCTCGAGTTGGGCCTTGTTTGACTCAACCATATCATTTGTGCCTCGAGACAGGGCTCGTTTGACTCATTGACACCATTTGTGCCTCGAATTGGGCTCGTTTGACTCAACCATATCATTTGTGCCTCGAGTCAGGCCTTGTTTGACACAACCATATCATTTGCGCCTCGAGTTGGGTTTCGTTTGACTCAACCGTATAATTTCGACCTCGAGTCATGCGTCATTTGACTCAACCACATCATTTATGCCTCGAGTCGGGCTGCATTTGACTCAACCATATCACCGATACCATTTGTTCCTCGAGTTGGGCCTCGTTTGACTCAACCAAATCATTTGTGCCCCGAGTCAATCCTCGTTTGACTCAACCATATCATTTTCCCCTCGAGTCGGGCCTCGTTTAACGCAACCATATATTTGCACCTTAAGTCAGTCCCCGTTTGACTCAACCATATCATTTGCGCCTCGAGTCAGGCCTGGTTTGATTCAACCATATCATTTGCACCTCGAGTCAGGCCTCGTTTGACTCACCGATACCATTTGCGCATCAAGTTAGGCCACGTTTGACTCAACCATATCATTTGTGCATCGAGTCAGGCCTTGTTTGACTCAACTATACCATTTGTGCCTCGAGTTGGGCCTCGTTTGACCAACCATATCATTTGTGGCTCAAGCCAGGACTCCTTTGACTCAGCCATATAATTTGCACCTCCAGTCGAGCCTCATTTGACTCACCAATACCATTTTTGCCTCGAGTTGGGCCTCTTTTGACTCAACCATATCATTTGTGCCTCGAGTCATGCCTTGTTTGACTCAACCATATCATTTGCGCCTCGAGTTGGGCCTCGTTTGACTCAACCATATCTTTTACGCCTTGAATCGGGCCTTATTTGACTCACTGATACCATTTGTGCCTTGAGTTAGGCCTCGTTTGACTCAACCATATCATTTGCGCCTTGACTCAGGCCTCGTTGGACTCACCGATACCATTTGTGCCTCGAGTCGAGCCTCGTTTGACGCAACCATATCATTTGTGCCCTGAGTCATGCCTCGTTTGACTCAACCATATCATTTGCGCCTCGAGTCAGGCGTTGTTTGACTCAACCATATCATTTGTGCCTCGAGTCGGGCCTTGTTTGACTCAACCATATCATTTGCGCCTCGAGTCGGGCCTGGTTTGATTCAACCATGTCATTTACGCCTCGAGTCGGGCCTTGTTTGACTCACCGATACCATTTGTGCCTTGAGTTGGGACTCGTTTAACTCAACCATATCGTTTATGCCTCGAGTCAGTCCTCGTTTGACTCAACCATATCATTTGCCCCTCGAGTCGGGCCTCGTTTAACGCAACCATATATTTGCGCCTTGAGTCAGTCCCCGTTTGACTCAACCATATCATTTGCACCTCGAGTCGGGCCTGGTTTGATTCAACCATATCATTTGCACCTCAAGTCAGGCCTCGCTTGACTCACCGATACCATTTGTGCATCAAGTTAGGCCTCGTTTGACTCAACCATATCATTTGTGCTTCGAGTCAGGCCTCGTTTGACTCAACCATATAATTTGCGCCTCGAGTCGAGCCTCGTTGGACTCAACCATATCATTTGTGCCTCGAGTCATGTGCCGTTTGACTCACCAATACCATTTGTGCCTCGAGTTGGGCCTCGTTTGACTCAACCATATCATTTGTGCCTCAAGTTAGGCCTTGTTTGACTCACCGATACCATTTATGCCTCGAGTCAGGCCTCGTTTGACACAACCATATCATTTGCGCCTCGAGTCATGCCTCGTTTGACTCAACCATATCAGTTGCATCTCGAGTCGGGCCTCGTTTGACAAAAGCATATCATTTGCACCTCGAGTCGGTCCTGGTTTGTCTCAACCATATCATTTGCGCCCCGAGTTGGTCCTTGCTTGAGTCACCGATTCCAGTTGTGCCCTAAGTTGGGAGTCGTTTAACCAAACCATATCATTTGTGCCTCAAGTCAGGCCATGTTTGACTCAACCATATCATTTGCGCCTCGAGTCGGGCCTCGTTTGACTCAACCATATCATTTGCACCTCGAGTCGGGCCTTGTTTGACTCAACCATATCATTTGCGCATCGGGGAGGGCCTCGTTTGACTCAACCATATCATTTGCACCTCGAGTCGGGCCTTGTTTGACTCAACCATATCATTTGCGCATCGAGGAGGGCCTCGTTTGACTCAACCATATCATTTCTGCTTTGAGTCAATCCTTGTTTGACTCAACCATATCATTTGCGCCTTGAGTCAGGCCTCGTTTGACTTAACCATATCATTTCTGCCTCGAGTCATGCCTCGTTTGACTCAACCATATCATTTGCGCCACAAGTCAGCCCTCGTTTGACTCAACCATATCATTTGTGCCTCGAGTCGGGCCTTGTTTGACTCACCGATACCATTTGTGCCACGAGTCGGGCCTCGTTTGACTCAACCATATCTTTTGTGCCTCAAGATAGGGCTTGTTTGACTCAACCTTATTATTGGCACCTTGGGTTAGGCCTCGTTTGATTCAACCATATCATTTGCGCCTTGAGTTGTACCACGTTTGACTCACTGATACCATTTGTGCCTCGAGTCGGCCCTCGTTTAACGTAACCATATCATTTGTACCTCGAGTCATCCCTCATTTGATGTAACCATACCTTTTGTGGCTCGAGTTAGGCCTCGTTTGACTCAACCATATCATTTGTGCCTCGAGACAGGGCTCGTTTGACTCAACCATATCATTTGCGTCTCGAGTCGGGCCTCCTTTGACTAAACCATATCATTTGCGCCTCAAGTCAAGCTTGGTTTGACTCAACCATATCATTTGCGCCTCGAGTCAGGCCTCTTTTGACTCATTGACACCATTTGAGCCTCAAATTGGCCTCGTTTGACTCAACCATATCATTTGTGCATCGAGTCAGGCCTTGTTTGACTCAAACATATCATTTGCGCCTCGAGTCGATCCTCGTTTGACTCACCGATACCATTTGTGCCACGAGTCGGGCCTCGTTTGACTCACTGATATCATTTGTGCCTCGAGACAGGGATCGTTTGGCTCAATCATATCATTTGCGCCTCGAGTCGGGCCTTGTTTGACTCAACCATATAATTTCTGCCTTGAGTCATGCCTCGTTTGACTCAACCATATCATTTATGCCTCGAGTCGGGCTGCGTTTGACTCAACCATATCATTTGTGCCTCGAGTTGGGCCTCGTTTGAGTCAACCATACCATTTGTACCTCGAGTTAGGCCTCATTTGGCTCAACCATATTAATTGTGCCTCGTGTCAGGCCTCATTTGACGCAACCATATCATTTGTGCCTCGTGTCATGCCTTGTTTGACTCAACCATATCATTTGCGCCTTGAGTCGGCCCTTGTTTGACTCAAGTAAATCATTTGCGCCTCGACTCGGGCTTCGTTTGACATAACCATATCATTTGTGCGTTTAGTCGGGCCTTGTATGACTCACCGATACCATTTGTGCCTCGAGTCGGGCCTCATTTGACGCAACCATATCATTTGTGCCTCGACTCATGCCTCGTTTGACCCAACCATATCATCTGCATCTCAAGTCAGTCCTCATTTGACTAAACCATATCATTTGCGCCTCGAGTCGGGCCTTGTTCGACTCAACCATACCATTTGAACCTCGAGTCAGGCCTCGTTTGATGCAACCATATCATTTGTGCCTCGTGTCAAGCCTCGTTTGACTCGACCATATCATTTGCGCCTCGAGTCGGCTCTCGTTTGACTCAACGAAATCATTTGTGCCTCGAGTGATTCCTCGTTCGACTCAACCAAATTATTTGTGCCACGAATCCATCCTTGTTTGACTCAACCATATAATTTTTGCCTCGAGTCATGCCTCATTTGACTCAACCATATCATTTATGCCCTGAGTCGAGCCTTGTTTGACTCAACCATATCATTTGCGCCTCGACTCGGGCATCGTTTGACTCACCGACACCATTTGTGCATCGAATTGGGCATCGTTTGACTCTGCCATATCATTTGTGCCTCGAGTCAGGCCTTGTGTCACACAACCACATCATTTGCGCCTCGAGTCGGGCCTCGTTTGACTCCACCATATCATTTGTGCCTCGAGGCGGGCCTTGTTTGACTCAACCATATCATTTGTGCCTCGAGTCGGGCCTCGTTTGTCTCAACCATATCATGTGTGCCTCGAGTCGGGCCTTGTTTGACTCACCGATACAAGTTGTGCCTTGAGTTAGGCGTCGTTTAACTAAACCATATCATTTGTGCCTCAAGTCAAGCCTTGTTTGACTCCACCATATCATTTGCGCCTCGAGTCAGGCCTTGTTTGAGTCAACCATATTATTTGTGCCTTGAGTTAGGCCTCATTTGACTTAACCATATCATTTTTGCCCAGAGTCATGCCTCGTTTGACTCAACCATATCATTTGTGCCTTGAGTCGGGCCTCGTTTGACTCAACCATATCATTTGCGCCCCAAGTTGGGCCTCGTTTGACTCAACCAAATCATTTGCGCCTCGAGGTGGGCCTCGTTTGACTTAACCATATAATTTGCGCCTTGAGTCGGGCCTTGTTTGACTCAGCCGCATCATTTGCACCTCGAGTCAAGTCTCGTTTGACTCAGCGAAACCATTTGTGCCTCGAGTTAGGGCTTGTTTGACTCAACCATATCATTTGCGCCTCGAGGAGGGCCTCGTTTGACTCAACCATATCATTTTTACCTCGAGTCTGGCCTCGTTTGACACAACCATATCATTTGCGCCTCGAGTCGGGCCTCGTTTGACTCAACCATATCATTTGCGCCCCGAGTTGGGCCTCGTTTGACTCAACCAAATCATTTGTGCCTCGAGGCAGGCCTCGTTTGACTCAACCGTATAATTTATGCCTCGAGTCGGGCCTTGTTTGACTTAGCCACATCATTTGCACCTCGAGTCGGGCCTCGTTTGACTCAGTGATACCATTTATGCCTCGAGTTAGGCCATGTTTGACTCAACCATATCATTTGCGCCTCGAGGAGGGCCTCATTTGACTCAACCATATCATTTGCGCCTCGAGTCGGTCCTTGTTTGACACAACCATATCATTTGTGCCTTGAGTCAGGCCTTGTTTGACTGAACCATATCATTTCTGCCTAGATTCATGCCTCATTTGACTCAACCATATCATTTGCGCCTCGTTTGACTCAACCATATCATTTGCGCCCCGAGTTGGGCCTCGTTTGACTCAACCATATCATTTGCGCCTTGAGCCGGGCCTCATTTGACTCATTGATGCCATTTGTGCCTCGAGTTGGGCCTCGTTTGACTCAACGATACGATTTATGCCGCGAGTTGAGCCTCGTTTGACTTAACCATATCATTTGCGCCTCGAGTTAGTACCCATTTGACACAACCATATAATTTGTGCCTCGAGGCAGGCCTCGTTTGACTCATCGATACCATTTGTGCCTTGAGTTGGGCCTCGTTTGACTCAACGATATCATTTGCGCCTCGAGTCAGGCCTCGTTTGGCGCAACCATATTATTTGTGCCTCAAGTCGCGCCTCGTTTGACTCACCGATACCATTTGCACCTTGAGTTGGACCTCGTTTGACTCAACCATATTATTTGCGCCTCGAGTCGGGCTTCGTTTGACTCACCGATACCATTTGTGCCTCAAGTCGACCCTCGTTTGATGTAACCATATCATTTGTGTCTCGAGTGAACCCTCGTTTGACTCAACCATATCATTTGCACCATGAGTCGGGCCTCGTTTGACTCAATCATATAATTTCTGCCTTGAGTCATGCCTCGTTTGACTCAACCATATCATTTATGCCTCGAGTCGAGCCTTGTTTGACTCAGCCATATCATTTGTGCCTTGAGTTGGGCCTCATTTGACTCACCGATACCATTTGTGCCTCGAGTTGGGCCTCGTTTGACTCAACCATATCATTTGTGCCTCTAGTCAGGCCTTCTTTGACTTAACCATGTCATTTGCGTCTAGAGGCGGGCCTCGTTTGACTTAACCATATCATTTGCACCTCGAGTCAGGCCCAGTTTGACTCACCGATACCATTTGTGCCTCGAGTTAGGCCTCATTTGACTCAACCATATCATTTATGCCTCGAGCTAGGCCTCATTTGACTTAACCATATAATTTGTGCCTCGAGTCGGGTCTCATTTGACTCAACCATATCATTTCTGCCTCGAGTCATGCGCCGTTTGACTCACCGATACCATTTGTGCCTCAAGTTGGGCCTCGTTTGACTCAACCATATATTTGTACCTCAAGATAGGGCTTGTTTGACTCAACCAAATCATTGGCTCATCGAGTCGGGCCTCGTTTAACTTAACCATATCATTTATGCCTCTGGTTATGCCTCGTTTGACTCAACCATATCATTTGTTTGACTCAACCAAATCATTTGTGCCCCGAGTCAGGCCTCGTTTGGCTCAACCATATTATTTGCCCCTCGAATCAAGCATCGTTTGACTCTACGATATCATTTGCGCCTCGAGTCAAGCCTCATTTGACTCAACCATATTATTTGCGCCTCGAGTCGGGCCTCATTTGACGTAACCATATCATTTATGCCTCGAGTTGGGCCTCGATTGACTCACCCATATCATTTGCGCCTCGAGTCGGCCCTCACATGACTCAACGATATCATTTGCGCCTCGAGTCGAGCCTCGTTTGACTCAACCATATTATTTGCGCCTCGAGTCGGCCCTCGTTTAACTCACCGATACCATTTGTGCCTCGAGTTGGGACTCGTTGAACTCAACCATATCATTTGTGCCTCGAGTCGACCCTCGTTTGACTCGCCGATACCATTTATGCCTTGAGTTGGGCCTCGTTTGACGTAACCATATCATTTATGCCTCAAGTCAGGCTTGGTTTGACTCAACCATATCATTTGCGCCTTGAGTCGGGCATCGCTTGACTCACTGACACCATTTGTGCCTCAAATTGGGCAACGTTTGACTCAATCATATCATTTGTGCCATGAGTCAGGCCTTGTGTGACTCAACCATCTCATTTATGCCTCGAGTCAGGCCTTGTTTGACTCAACCATATCATTTACGCATCGAGTCAGCCCTCATTTGACTCACCGATACCATTTATGCCTCGAGTTAGGCCTCGTTTCACTCAACCATATCATTTGTGCCTCGAGTGAATCCTCGTTTGACTCAACCAAATTATTTGCGCCACGAATCTGTCCTTGTTTGACTCAACCATATAATTTCTGCCTTGAGTCATGCCTCGTTTGACTCAACCATATCATTTATGCCTTGAGTCGAGCCTTGTTGGACTCAACCATATCATTTGCGCCTCGAGTCGGGCATCGTTTGACTCATCGACACCATTTGTGCATCGAATTGGGCATCGTTTGACTTAACCATATCATTTGTGCCTCGAGTCAGGCCTTGTGTGACACAACCATATCATTTGCACCTCGAGTTGGGCCTCGTTTGACTCCACCATATCATTTGTGCCTCAAGACGGGCCTTGTTTGACTCAACCATATCGTTTGTGCCTCGAGTCGGGCCTCGTTTGTCTCAACCATATCATTTGCGTCCCAAGTTGGGCCTTGTTTGACTCAACCATATCATTTGTGTCCCGAGTTAGGGCTTGTTTGACTCAACTATATCATTTGCCCCTCGAGTCGGGCCTTGTTTGCGCCTCGAGTCGGGCCTCGTTTGACTCAACCATATTATTTGCGCCTCGAGTCGGGCCTCGTTTGACTCAACCATATAATTTCTGCCTTGACTCATGCCTCGTTTAACTCAACCATATCATTTATACCTCGAGTCGAGTCGTCTTTGACGCAACCATATCATTTGCGCCTCGAGTCAGGCCTTGTTTGACTCACCGATACCATTTGTTCCTCGAGTTAGGCCTTGTTCGAATCAACCATATCATTTGTGTCTCGAGTCAGGCCTCGTTTGACTCAACCATATCATTTGACCCTCGAGGCGGGCCTCGTTTAACTCAACCATATCATTTCTGCCTCGAGTCAGGGCTCGTTTAGCTCAACCATATATTTGGGCCTTGAGTCAGGCCCCGTTTGACTCAACCTTATCGTTTGCATCTCGACTCAGGCCTCGTTTGACTCAGCCATATCATTTGTGTCTCGAGTCGGGTCCCGTTTGATGCAACCATATTATTTGTGCCTCGAGTCAGGCCCCGTTTGACTCAACCATATTATTTGTGCCTTGATTCAGGCCTCGTTTGATGCAAACCTATCATTTGTGCCTCGAGTCATGCCTCGTTTGACTCAACCATATCATTTGCACCTCGAGTCAGCCCTCGTTTGACTCAACGATATCATTTAAGCCTTGAGTCGGGCCTCGTTTGACTCATCCATATTATTTGCACCTCGAGTCGGGCCTTGATTGACTCACTAATACCATTTGTGCTTTGAGTTGGGCCTTGTTTGACTCAACCATATCATTTGCGCCTTGAGTCGGGCCTTGTTTGACTCAACCATATCATTTGCGTCTCGAGTCGGCCCTGTTTTGACTCAACCATATCAATTGCGCCTCGAGTCAGGCGTTGTTTGACTCAACCATATTATTTGCGCCTCCAGTCGGGCCTCGTTTGACTCAACCATATCATTTGCGCCTCGAGTCGGTCCTGGTTTGATTAAAGCATGTCATTTATGCCTCGAGTCGGGCCTCGTTTGATTCACCGATACCATTTATGCCTCGAGTTAGGCCTCGTTTGACTCAACCATATCATATGCCCCTCGAGGCGGGCCTCATTTAACTCAACCATATCATTTCTGCCTCGAGTCAGGCCTCGTTTAGCTCAACCATATATTTGGGCCTTGTGTTTGCCCCTGTTTGACTCAACCATATCATTTGCACCTCGAGTCAGGCCTCGTTTGACTCAGCCATATCATTTGTGCCTCGAGTCAGGTATCGTTTGGCTCAATCATATTATTTGTGCCACGAGTCGGGCCCCGTTTGACTCAACCATATTATTTGTGCTTCGACTCAGGCCTCGTTTGACGCAACGATATCATTTGTGCCACAAGTCATTCCTCATTTGACTCAACCATATCATTGGCACCTCGAGTCAGCCCTCGTTTGACTCAACGATGTGATTTGCGCCTCGAGTCGGGCCTCGTTTGACTCAACCATATTATTTGCACCTCGATTCGGGCCTCATTTGACTCACCAATACCATTTGTGCCTTGAGTTGGGCCTCGTTTGACTCAACCATATCATTTGCGCCTTGAGTCAGCCCTCGTTTGACTCAACCATATCATTTGCGCCTCGAGTTGGCCCTCGTTTGACTCTACGATATCATTTGCGCCTCGAGTCGAGCCTCATTTGACTCAACCATATTATTTGCGCCTTAAGTTGGGCCTTGTCTGACTCAACCATATCATTTACGTCTCGAGTCGAGCCTCATTTGGCTAAACCATATCATTTGCGCCTCGAGTCGGGCCTCGTTTGACTCATTGACACCATTTGTGCCTCGGATTAGGCCTCGTTTGACTCAACCATATCATTTGTGTCCCGAGTCAGGGCTTGTTTGACTCAACCATATCATTTGTGCCTCGAGTCGGGCCTCGTTTGACTCAACCATATAATTTCTGCCTCGAGTCATGCCTTGTTTAACACAACCATATCATTTATACCACGAGTCGAGTCATGTTTGACTCAACCATATCATTTGCGCCTCGAGTCAGGCCTCGTTTGACTCATCGATACCATTTGTTCCTCGAGTTGGGCCTCATTTGACTCAAACATATGATTTTTGTCTCGAGTCAGGCCTCGTTTGACTCAACCATATCATTTGGCCCTCTAGGCAGCCCTCGTTTAACTCAACCATATCATTTCTACCTCGAGTCAGGGCTCGTTTAGCTCAACCATATATTTGGGCCTTGAGTCTGGCCCCGTTTGACTCAACCTTATCGTTTGCATCTCGACTCAGGCCTCGTTTGACTCAGCCATATCATTTGTGTCTCGAGTCGAGCCCCGTTTGATGCAACCATATTATTTGTGCCTCGAGTCGGGCCCCGTTTGACTCGACCATATTATTTGTGTCTCGAGTCAGGCTTCGTTTGATGCAACCGTATCATTTGTGCCTCGAGTCATGCCTTGTTTGACTCAACCATATCATTTGCACCTCGAGTCAGCCCTCGTTTGACTCAACGATATCATTTAAGCCTTCAGTCGGGCCTCGTTTAACTCAACCGTATTATTTGCACCTCGAGTCGGGCCTCGATTGACTCACTAATAGCATTTGTGCCTTAAGTTGGGCCTTGTTTGACTCAACCATATCATTTGCGCCTCGAGTTGGGCCTTGTTTGACTCAACCATATCATTTGCGTCGCGAGTCGGCCCTATTTTGACTCAACCATATCAATTGCACCTCGAGTCAGGCGTTGTTTCACTCAACCATATTATTTGCGCCTCCAGTCGGGCCTCGTTTGACTCAACCATATCATTTGTGCCTCGAGTCTGTCCTGGTTTGATTAAAGCATGTCATTTACGCCTCGAGTTGGGCCTCGTTTGATTCGTCAATACCATTTGTGCCTCGAGTTAGGCCTCGTTTGACTCAACCATATCATTTGCCCCTCGAGGCGGGCCTCATTTAACTCAACCATATCATTTCTGCCTTGAGTCAGGCCTCGTTTAGCTCAACCATATATTTGGGCCTTGAGTTTGCCCCCGTTTGACTCAAGCATATCATTTGCACCTCGAGTCAGGCCTCGTTTGACTCAGCCATATCATTTGTGCCTCGAGTCAGGCGCCGTTTGGCTCAACCATATTATTTGTGCCACGAGTCGGGCCCCGTTTGACTTAACCATATTATTTGTGCTTCGACTCAGGCTTCGTTTGACGCAACGATATCATTTGTGCCCCGAGTCATTCCTCATTTGACTCAACCATATCATTGGCACCTCGAGTCAGCCCTCGTTTGACGCAACGATATCATTTGCGCCTCGAGTCGGGCCTTGTTTGACTCAACCATATTATTTGCACCTCAAGTTAGGCCTCGTTTGACTCAGCCATATCATTTGTGCCTCAAGTCAGGCGCCGTTTGGCTCAACCATATTATTTGTGTCACGGGTCAGGCCCCGTTTGACTCAACCATATTATTTGTGCTTCTACTCAGGCCTCGTTTGACGCAACCATATCATTTGTGCCACGAGTCATTCCTCATTTGACTAACCATATCATTGGCACCTCAAGTCAGCCCTCGTTTGACTCAACGATATTATTTGCGCCTCGAGTTGGGCCTCGTTTGACTCAACCATATTATTTGCACCTCAAGTCGGGCCTCATTTGACTCACCAATACCATTTGTGCCTCGAGTTGGGCCTCGTTTGACTCAACCATATCATTTGCGCCTCGACTTGGGCCTCGTTTGACTCACCGATACCATTTGTGCCTCGAGTCAGGCCTCGTTTGATGTAACCATTTCGTTTGTGCCTCGAGTGATCCCTCATTTGACTCAACCATATCATTTGCGTCTCGAGTTGGGCCTCGTTTGACTAAACCATATCATTTGCGCCTCAAGTCATGCCTAGTTTGACTCAACCATATATTTTTGCGCCTCGAGTCGAGCCTCGTTTGACTCAACCATATCATTTGTGCCTCGAGTCAGGCCTCGTTTGACCCAACCATATAATTTGCACCTCGAGTCAGCCCTCGAGTCGAGCCTCGTTTGACTAAACCATATCATTTGCGCCTCGAGTCAGGCCTGGTTTGATTCAACCATATCATTTGCACCTCGAGTCAGGCCTCGTTTGACTCACCGATACCATTTGCGCATCAAGTTAGGCCACGTTTGACTTAACCATATCATTTGTGCCTCGAGTCGGGCCTCGTTTGACACAACCATATCATTTGTGCCTCGAGTCATGCCTCGTTTGACTCAACCATATCAATTGCATCTCGAGTCGGGCCTCGTTTGACAAAACCATATCATTTGCACCTCGAGTTGGGCCTGGTTTGTCTCAACCATATCATTTGTGCCCCAAGTCGGTCCTTATTTGAGTCACTGATACCAGTTGTGCCCCGAGTTGGGAGTCGTTTAACCAAGCCATATCATTTGTGCCTCAAGTCAGGCCATGTTTGACTCAACCATATCATTTGCGCCTCGAGTCGGCCCTCATTTGACTCAACCATATCATTTGCACCTCGAGTCGGTCCTTGTTTAACTGAACCATATCATTTGCGCATCGATGAGGGCCTCGTTTGACTCAACCATATAATTTCTGCTTCGAGTCGGTCCTCGTTTGACTCAACCATATCATTTGCGCCTCGAGTCGGGCCTCGTTTGACTCAACCATATAATTTGCACCTGGAGTCGGGCCTTTTTTGACTCAACCATATCATTTGCGCATCGAGGAGGGCCTCATTTGACTCAACCATATCATTTCTGCTTCGAGTTGGTCCTCGTTTGACTCAACCATATCATTTGTGCCTTGAGTCAGGCCTCGTTTGACTTAACCATATCATTTCTGCCTCGAGTCATGCCTCGTTTGACTCAACCATATCATTTGCGCCACGAGTCGGCCCTCGTTTGACTCAACCATATCATTTGTGCCTCGAGTCGGGCCTTGTTTGACTCACCGATACCATTTGTGCCACGAGTCGGGCCTTGTTTGACTCAACCATATCATTTTTGCCTCGAGTCGGGCCTCGTTTGACCCACCGATACCATTTGTGCTCAAATTAGGTCTCGTTTGACTCAACCATATCTTTTGTGCCTCAAGACAGGGCTTGTTTGACTCAACCTTATCATTGGCACCTTGAGTTAGGCCTCGTTTGTCTCAACCATATCATTTGCCCCTCGAGTCGGGCCTCGATTAACTTAACCATATCATTTCTGCCTCAGGTCAAGCCTCGTTTGGCTCAACCATATATTTGCGCCTCGAGTCAGCACCTGTTTGACACAACCATATCATTTGTGCCTCGAGTCAGCCCTCATTTGACTCAACCAAATCATTTGTGCCCCGAGTCATGCCTCGTTTGGCTCAACCATATTATTTGCACCTCGAGTCAAGCCTCATTTGACTCAACCATATCATTTGTGCCTCGAGTCAGGCCTCGTTTGATGCAACCATATCATTTGTGCCTTGAGTTGGGCCTCGTTTGACTGAACTATATCATTTGCACCTTGAGTCGGCCCTCGTTTGACTCAACGATATCATGTGCGCATCAAGTTGAGCGTCGTTTGACTCAACCATATTATTTGAGCCTCGAGTCAGGCTTCATTTAACTCACCGATACCATTTGTGCCTCGAGTTGGGCCTCGTTTAACTCAACCATATCATTTGCGCCTCGAGTCGAGTCTCGTTTGACTCACCGATACCATTTATGCCTTGAGTTGGGCCTCGTTTGACGTAACCGTATCATTTGTGCCTCGAGTCATGCCTCGTTTGACTCAACCATATCATTTGCGTCTCGAGTCAGGCCTCGTTTGACTAAACCATATCATTTGCGCCTCAAGTCGGGCTTGGTTTGACTCACCGATACCATTTGTGCCTCGAGTAGGGCATCGTTTGACTCAACCATATCATTTGTTCCTCTAGACAGGGCTCGTTTGACTCAACCATACCATTTACACCTCGAGTCGGGCCTCATTTTACTCAACCATATCATTTATGCCTCGAGTCATGCTGCGTTTGACTCAACCATATCATTTGCGCCTTGGGTCGGGCCTCATTTGACTCACCGATACCATTTGTTCCTCGAGTTGAGCCTCGTTTGACTCAACCATATCATTTGTGGCTCGAGCCAGGACTCGTTTGACTCAGCCATATCATTTGTGCCTCGGGTCAGGCCTCATTTGACTCACTGATACCATTTTTGCCTCGAGTTGGGCCTCGTTTGACTAAACCATATCATTTGTGCCTCGAGTCAGGCCTAGTTTGACTCAACCATATCATTTGCACCTCGAGTCAGGCCTTGTTTGACTCAACCATATCATTTGCGTCTCAAGTCAGGTGTTGTTTGACTTAACCATATCATTTACGCCTCGAGTTGGGCCTCGTTTGACTCAACCATATCATTTGCACCCCGAGTCGGGCCTGGTTTGATTCAACCATGTCCTTTACGTCCCGAGTCGGGCCTCGTTTGATTCACCGATATCATTTGTGCCTCGAGTTGGGCCTTGTTGGACTCAACCATATCATTTGTGCCTCGAGACAGGGCTCGTTTGACTCATTGACACCATTTGTGCCTCGAATTGGGCTCGTTTGACTCAACCATATCATTTGCGCCTCGAGTCAGGCCTTGTTTGACTCAACCATATCATTTGTGCCTCGAGTCAGGCCTCGTTTGACTCAACCGTATAATTTCGAACTCGAGTCATGCGTCATTTGACTCAACCACATCATTTATGCCTCGAGTCGGGCTGTATTTGACTCAACCATATCACCGATACCATTTGTTCCTCGAGTTGGGCCTCGTTTGACTCAACCAAATCATTTGTGCCTCGAGTCAGTCCTCGTTTGACTCAACCATATCATTTGCCCCTCGAGTTGGGCCTCGTTTAATGCAACCATATATTTGCACCTTAAGTCAGTCCCCGTTTGACTCAACCATATCATTTGCGCCTCGAGTCAGGCCTGGTTTGATTCAACCATATCATTTGCACCTCGAGTCAGGCCTCGTTTGACTCACCGATACCATTTGCGCATCAAGTTAGGCCACGTTTGACTCAACCATATCATTTGTGCCTCGAGTCAGGCCTTGTTTGACTCAACCATACCATTTGTGCCTCGAGTTGGGCCTCGTTTGACCAACCATATCATTTGTGGCTCGAGCCAGGACTCGTTTGACTCAGCCATATCATTTGCACCTCCAGCCGAGCCTCATTTGAGTCACCAATACCATTTTTGCCTCGAGTTGGGCCTCTTTTGACTCAACCATATCATTTGTGCCTCGAGTCATGCCTTGTTTGACTCAACCATATCATTTGTGCCTCGAGTTGGGCCTCGTTTGACTCAACCATATCATTTACGCCTCGAATTGGGCCTTATTTGACTCACTGATACCATTTGTGCCTCGAGTTAGGCCTCGTTTGACTCAACCATATCATTTGCGCCTTGAGTCAGGCCTCGTTTGACTCACCGATACCATTTGTGCCTCGAGTCGAGCCTCGTTTGACGTAACCATATCATTTGTGCCCTGAGTCATGCCTCGTTTGACTCAACCATATCATTTGCGCCTCGAGTCAGGCGTTGTTTGACTCAACCATATCATTTGTGCCTCGAATCAGGCCTCATTTGACTCAACCATATCATTTGCGCCTCGAGTCGGGCTTGGTTTGATTCAACCATGTCATTTACACCTCGAGTCGGGCCTTGTTTGACTCACCGATACCATTTGTGCCTTGAGTTGGGACTCGTTTAACTTAACCATATCGTTTATGCCTCGAGTCAGTCCTCGTTTGACTCAACCATATCATTTGCCCCTCGAGTCGGGCCTCGTTTAACGCAACCATATATTTGCGCCTTGAGTTAGTCCCCGTTTGACTCAACCATATCATTTGCGCCTCGAGTCAGGCCTGGTTTGATTCAACCATATCATTTGCACCTCGAGTCAGGCCTCGTTTGACTCACCGATACCATTTGCGCATCAAGTTAGGCCACGTTTGACTCAACCATATCATTTGTGCCTCGAGTCAGGCCTTGTTTGACTCAACCATACCATTTGTGCCTCGAGTTGGGCCTCGTTTGACCAACCATATCATTTGTGGCTCGAGCCAGGACTCGTTTGACTCAGCCATATCATTTGCACCTCCAGCCGAGCCTCATTTGAGTCACCAATACCATTTTTGCCTCGAGTTGGGCCTCTTTTGACTCAACCATATCATTTGTGCCTCGAGTCATGCCTTGTTTGACTCAACCATATCATTTGTGCCTCGAGTTGGGCCTCGTTTGACTCAACCATATCATTTACGCCTCGAATTGGGCCTTATTTGACTCACTGATACCATTTGTGCCTCGAGTTAGGCCTCGTTTGACTCAACCATATCATTTGCGCCTTGAGTCAGGCCTCGTTTGACTCACCGATACCATTTGTGCCTCGAGTCGAGCCTCGTTTGACGTAACCATATCATTTGTGCCCTGAGTCATGCCTCGTTTGACTCAACCATATCATTTGCGCCTCGAGTCAGGCGTTGTTTGACTCAACCATATCATTTGTGCCTCGAATCAGGCCTCATTTGACTCAACCATATCATTTGCGCCTCGAGTCGGGCTTGGTTTGATTCAACCATGTCATTTACACCTCGAGTCGGGCCTTGTTTGACTCACCGATACCATTTGTGCCTTGAGTTGGGACTCGTTTAACTTAACCATATCGTTTATGCCTCGAGTCAGTCCTCGTTTGACTCAACCATATCATTTGCCCCTCGAGTCGGGCCTCGTTTAACGCAACCATATATTTGCGCCTTGAGTTAGTCCCCGTTTGACTCAACCATATCATTTGCACCTCGAGTCGCCCTGGTTTGATTCAACCATATCATTTGCACCTCGAGTCAGGCCTCATTTGACTCACCGATACCATTTGTGCATCAAGTTAGGCCTCGTTTGACTCAACCATATCATTTGTGCTTCGAGTCAGGCCTCGTTTGACTCAACCATATAATTTGCGCCTCGAGTCGAGCCTCGTTGGACTCAACCATATCATTTGTCCTCGAGTCATGCGCCGTTTGACTCACCGATACCATTTGTGCCTTGAGTTGGGCCTCGTTTGACTCAACCATATCATTTGTGCCTCGAGTTAGGCCTTGTTTGACTCACCGATACCATTTATGCCTCGAGTCGGGCCTCGTTTGACACAACCATATCATTTGCGCCTCGAGTCATGCCTTGTTTGACTCAACCATATCAGTTGCATCTTGAGTCGGGCCTTGTTTGACAAAACCATATCATTTGCACCTCGAGTCGGGCCTGGTTTGTCTCAACCATATCATTTGCGCCCCAAGTCAGTCCTTGCTTGAGTCACCGATTCCAGTTGTGCCCTAAGTTGGGAGTCGTTTAACCAAACCATATCATTTGTGCCTCAAGTCAGGCCATGTTTGACTCAACCATATCATTTGTGCCTTGAGTCGGGCCTCGTTTGACTCAACCATATCATTTGCACCTTGAGTCGGGCCTTGTTTGACTCAACCATATCATTTGCGCATCGAGGAGGGCCTCGTTTGACTCAACCATATCATTTGCACCTCGAGTCGGGCCTTGTTTGACTCAACCATATCATTTGCGCATCGAGGAGGGCCTCGTTTGACTCAACCATATCATTTCTGCTTCGAGTCAGTCCTCGTTTGACTCAACCATATCATTTGCGCCTTGTGTCAGGCCTCGTTTGACTTAACCATATCATTTCTGTCTCGAGTCATGCCTCGTTTGACTCAACCATATCATTTGCGCCACGAGTCGGCCCTCGTTTGACTCAACCATATCATTTGTGCCTCGAGTCGGGCCTTGTTTGACTCACCGATACCATTTGTGCCACGAGTCGGGCCTCGTTTGACTCAACCATATCTTTTGTGCCTCAAGACAGGGCTTGTTTGACTCAACCTTATTATTGGCACCTTGGGTTAGGCCTCGTTTGATTCAACCATATCATTTGCGCCTTGAGTTGTCCCACGTTTGACTCACTGATACCATTTGTGCCTCGAGTCGGCCCTCATTTAACGTAACCATATCATTTGTACCTCGAGTCATCCCTCATTTGACGTAACCATACCTTTTGTGGCTCGAGTTAGGCCTCGTTTGACTCAACCATATCATTTGTACCTCGAGATAGGGCTCGTTTGACTCAACCATATCATTTGTGTCTCGAGTCGGGCCTCGTTTAGCTAAACCATATCATTTGCGCCTCGAGTCAAGCCTGGTTTGACTCAACCATATCATTTGCGCCTCGAGTCAGGCCTCTTTTGACTCACTGACACCATTTGAGCCTCAAATTGGGCCTCGTTTGACTCAACCATATCATTTGTGCATCGAGTCAGGCCTTGTTTGACTCAAACATATCATTTGCGCCTCGAGTCGGGCCTCGTTTGACTCACTGATATCATTTGTGCCTCGAGACAGGGCTCGTTTGGCTCAATCATATCATTTGCGCCTCGAGTCGGGCCTTGTTTGACTCAACCATATAATTTCTACCTTGAGTCATGCCTCGTTTAACTCAACCATATCATTTATGCCTCGAGTCGGGCTGCGTTTGACTCAACCATATCATTTGTGCCTCGAGTTGGGCCTTGTTTGAGTCAACCATACCATTTGTACCTCGAGTTAGGCCTCATTTGGCTCAACCATATTAATTGTGCCTCATGTCAGGCCTCATTTGACGCAACCATATCATTTGTGCCTCGTGTCATGCCTTGTTTGACTCAACCATATCATTTGCGCCTTGAGTCGGCCCTTGTTTGACTCAAGTAAATCATTTGTGCCTCGACTCGGGCTTCGTTTGACACAACCATATCATTTGTGCGTTGAGTCGGGCCTTGTATGACTCACCGATACCATTTATGCCTTGAGTCATGCCTCGTTTGACTCAACCATATCATCTGCATCTCAAGTCAGTCCTCGTTTGACTAAACCATATCATTTGCGCCTCGAGTCGGGCCTTGTTCGACTCAACCATACCATTTGAACCTCGAGTCAGGCCTCGTTTGATGCAACCATATCATTTGTGCCTCGAGTCAAGCCTCGTTTGACTCGACCATATCATTTGCGCCTCGAGTCAGCTCTTGTTTGACTCAACAAAATCATTTGTGCCTCGAGTGAATCCTCGTTCGACTCAACCAAATTATTTGTGCCACGAATCCGTCCTTGTTTGACTCAACCATATAATTTTTGCCTCGAGTCATGCCTTGTTTGACTCAACCATATGATTTATGCCTCGAGTCGAGCCTTGTTTGACTCAACCATATCATTTGCGCCTCGACTCGGGCATCGTTTGACTCACTGACACCATTTGTGCATCGAATTGGGCATTGTTTGACTCAGCCATATCATTTGTGCCTCGAGTCAGGCCTTGTGTCACACAACCACATCATTTGCGCCTCGAGTCGGGCCTTGTTTGACTCCACCATATCATTTGTGCCTCGAGGCGAGCCTTGTTTGACTCAACCATATCATTTGTGCCTCGAGTCGGGCCTCGTTTGTCTCAACCATATCATGTGCGCCTCGAGTCGGGCCTTGTTTGACTCACCGATACCAGTTGTGCCTCGAGTTAGGCGTCGTTTAATTAAACCATATCATTTATGCCTCAAGTCAAGCCTTGTTTGACTCCATCATATCATTTGCGCCTCGAGTTAGGCCTTGTTTGAGTCAACCATTTTATTTGTGCCTTGAGTCAGGCCTCGTTTGACTTAACCATATCATTTTTGCCCAGAGTCATGCCTCGTTTGACTCAACCATATCATTTGTGCCTTGAGTCGGGCCTCGTTTGACTCAACCATATCATTTGCGCCCCAAGTTGGGCCTCATTTGACTCAACCAAATCATTTGCGCCTCGAGGTGGGCCTCGTTTGACTCAACCATATAATTTGCGCCTCGAGTCGGGCCTTCTTTGACTCAGCCGCATCATTTGCACCTCGAGTTAGGTCTCGTTTGACTCAGCGATACCATTTGTGCCTCGAGTTAGGGCCTCGTTTGACTCAACCATATCATTTGCGCCTCGAGAAGGGCTTCGTTTGACTCAACCATATCATTTTTACCTCGAGTCTGGCCTCGTTTGACTCAACCATATCATTTGCGCCTCGAGTCGGACCTCGTTTGACTCAACCATATCATTTGCGCCTCGAGTTGGGCCTCGTTTGACTCAACCAAATCATTTGTGCCTTGAGGCGGGCCTCGTTTGACTCAACCGTATAATTTACGCCTCGAGTCGGGCCTTGTTTGACTCAGCCACATCATTTGCACCTCGAGTCAGGCCTCGTTTAACTCAGCGATACCATTTGTGCCTCGAGTTAGGCCATGTTTGACTCAACCATATCATTTGCGCCTTGAGGAGGGCCTCGTTTGACTCAACCATATCATTTGCGCCTCGAGTCGGTCCTCGTTTGACACAACCATATCATTTGTGCCTTGAGTCAGGCCTCGTTTGACTGAACCATATCATTTCTGCCTAGATTCATGCCTCGTTTGACTCAACCATATCATTTGCACCTCGAGTTGGGCCTCGTTTGACTCAACCATATCATTTGTGCCCCGAGTTGGGCCTCGTTTGACTCAACCATATTATTTGCGCCTTGAGCCGGGCCTCATTTGACTCACCGATGCCATTTGTGCCTCGAGTTGGGCCTCGTTTGACTCAACGATATGATTTGTGCCACGAGTCGAGCCTCGTTTGACTTAACCATATCATTTGCGCCTCGAGTTAGTACCCATTTGACACAACCATATAATTTGTGCCTCGAGGCGGGCCTCGTTTGACTCATCGATACCATTTGTGCCTTGAGTTGGGCCTCATTTGACTCAACGATATCATTTGCGCCTCGAGTCGTGCCTCGTTTGGCGCAACCATATTATTTGTGCCTCAAGTCGGGCCTCGTTTGACTCACTGATACCATTTGCGCCTTGAGTCGGACCTCATTTGACTCAACCATATCATTTGCGCCATGAGTCGGGCCTCATTTGACTCAACCATATAATTTCTGCCTTGAGTCATGCCTCGTTTGACTCAACCATATCATTTATGCCTCGAGTCGAGCCTTGTTTGACTCAGCCATATCATTTGTGCCTTGAGTTGGGCCTCATTTGACTCACCGATACCATTTGTGCCTCGAGTTGGGCCTCGTTTGACTCAACCATATCATTTGTGCCTCTAGTCAGGCCTTCTTTGACTTAACCATCTAATTTGCGTCTAGAGGCGGGCCTCGTTTGACTCACCGATGCCATTTGTGCCTCGAGTTGGGACTCGTTTGACTCAACGATATGATTTGTGCCGCGAGTTGAGCCTCGTTTGACTTAACCATATCATTTGCGCCTCGAGTTAGTACCCATTTGACACAACCATATAATTTGTGCCTCGAGGCGGGCCTCGTTTGACTCATAGATACCATTTGTGCCTTGAGTTGGGCCTTGTTTGACTCAACGATATCATTTGCGCCTCGAGTCAGGCCTCGTTTGGCACAACCATATTATTTGTGCCTCAAGTCGCGCCTCGTTTGACTCACCGATACCATTTGCGCCTTGAGTTGGACCTCGTTTGACTCAACCATATTATTTGCGCCTCGAGTCGGGCTTCGTTTGACTCACCGATACCATTTGTGCCTCAAGTCGACCCTCGTTTGATGTAACCATATCATTTGTGTCTCGAGTGAACCCTCGTTTGACTCAACCATATCATTTGCGCCATGAGTCGGGTCTCGTTTGACTCAACCATATAATTTCTGCCTTGAGTCATGCCTCGTTTGACTCAACCATATCATTTATGCCTCGAGTCGAGCCTTGTTTGACTCAGCCATATCATTTGTGCCTTGAGTTGGGCTTCATTTGACTCACCGATACCATTTGTGCCTCGAGTTGGGCCTCGTTTGACTCAACCATATCATTTGTGCCTCTAGTCAGGCCTTCTTTGACTTAACCATCTCATTTGCGTCTAGAGGCGGGCCTCGTTTGACTTAACCATATCATTTGCACCTCGAGTCAGGCCCAGTTTGACTCATCGATACCATTTGTGCCTCGAGTTAGGCCTCATTTGACTCAACCATATCATTTATGCCTCGAGTTAGGCCTCGTTTGACTTAACCATATAATTTGTGCCTCGATTCGGGTCTCATTTGACTCAACCATATCATTTCTGCCTCGAGTCATGCACCGTTTGACTCACCGATACCATTTGTGCCTCGAGTTGGGCCTCGTTTGACTCAACCATATATTTGTACCTCAAGACAGGGCTTGTTTGACTCAACCAAATCATTGGCTCATCGAGTCGGGCCTCGTTTAACTTAACCATATCATTTATGCCTCTGGTCATGCCTCGTTTGACTCAACCATATCATTTGTTTGACTCAACCAAATCATTTGTGCCCCGAGTCAGGCCTCGTTTGGCTCAACCATATTATTTGCCCCTCGAATCAAGCATCGTTTGACTCTACGATATCATTTGCGCCTCGAGTCAAGCCTCATTTGACTCAACCATATTATTTGCGCCTCGAGTCGGGCCTCATTTGACGTAACCATATCATTTGTGCCTCGAGTTGGGCCTCGATTGACTCACCCATATCATTTGCGCCTCGAGTCGGCCCTCACATGACTCAACGATATCATTTGCGCCTCGAGTCGAGCCTCGTTTGACTCAACCATATTATTTGCGCCTCGAGTCGGCCCTCGTTTAACTCACCGATACCATTTGTGCCTCGAGTTGGGCCTCGTTGAACTCAACCATATCATTTGTGCCACGAGTCGACCCTCGTTTGACTCGCCGATACCATTTATGCCTTGAGTTGGGCCTCGTTTGACATAACCATATCATTTATGCCTCAAGTCAGGCTTGGTTGACTCAACCATATCATTTGCGCCTCGAGTCGGGCATCGTTTGACTCACTGACACCATTTGTGCCTCAAATTGGGCATCGTTTGACTCAATCATATCATTTGTGCCATGAGTCAGGCCTTGTGTGACTCAACCATCTCATTTGTGCCTCGAGTCGGGCCTTGTTTGACTCAACCATATCATTTACGCCTCGAGTCAGCCCTCATTTGACTCACCGATACCATTTATGCCTCGAGTTAGGCCTCGTTTCACTCAACCATATCATTTGTGCCTCGAGTGAATCCTCGTTTGACTCAACCAAATTATTTGCGCCACGAATCTGTCCTTGTTTGACTCAACCATATAATTTCTGCCTTGAGTCATGCCTCGTTTGACTCAACCATATCATTTATGCCTTGAATCGAGCCTTGTTGGACTCAACCATATCATTTGCGCCTCGAGTCGAGCATCGTTTGACTCATCGACACCATTTGTGCATCGAATTGGGCATCGTTTGACTCAACCATATCATTTGTGCCTCGAGTCAGGCCTTGTGTGACACAACCATATATTTGCACCTCGAGTTGGGCCTCGTTTGACTCCACCATATCATTTGTGCCTCGAGACGGGCCTTGTTTGACTCAACCATATCATTTGTGCCTCGAGTCGGGCCTCGTTTGTCTCAACCATATCATTTGCGTCCCAAGTTGGGCCTCGTTTGACTCAACCAAATCATTTGTGCCTCGACTTAACCATATCATTTGTGCCTCGAGTCGGGCCTCGTTTGACTCATCGATACCATTTTTGCCTTGAGTTGGGCCTCGTTTGACTCAACGATATCATTTGCGCCTCGAGTTGGGCCTCATTTGACACAACCATATTATTTGTGCCTCAAGTCGAGCCTCGTTTGACTCACCAATACCATTTGCACCTTGAGTCGGGCCTCATTTGACTCAACCATATTATTTACGCCTCGAGTCAGGCTACGTTTGACTCACTGATACCATTTGTGCCTCAAGTCGACCCTCGTTTGATGTAACCATATCATTTGTGCCTCGAGTGAACCCTCGTTTGACTCAACCATATCATTTGCGCCATGAGTCGGGCCTCGTTTGACTCAACCATATCATTTGTGCCTCTAGTCAGGCCTTCTTTGACTTAACCATCTCATTTGCGTCATGAGTCGGGCCTCATTTGACTTAACCATATAATTTGCACCTCGAGTCAGGCCCAGTTTGACTCACCGATACCATTTGTGCCTCGAGTTAGGCCTCGTTTGACTTAACCATATCATTTATGCCTCGAGTCAGGCCTCGTTTGACTCAACCATATAATTTGTGCCTCAAGTCGGGTCTCATTTGACTTAACCATATCATTTCTGCCTCGAGTCATGTGCCGTTTGACTCACCGATACCATTTGTGCCTCGAGTTGGGCCTTGTTTGACACAACCATATCATTTGTAACTCGAGTTAGGCCTTGTTTGACTCACTAATACCATTTGTGCCTCAAGTTGGGCCTCGTTTGGCACAACCATATCATTTGTGCCTCAAGTCATGCCTCGTTTGACTCAACCATATCAGTTGTGTCTCGAGTCAGGCCTTGTTTGACAAAACCATATCATTTGCACCTCGAGTTGGGCCTGGTTTGACTCAACCATATCATTTGCGCCTCGAGTTGGTCCTCGTTTAACTCACCGATACCAGTTGTCCCTTGAGTTGGGTGTCGTTTAACCAAACCATATCATTTGTACCTCGAGTCGGGCCTCATTTGACTCAGCGATACCATTTGTGCCTCGAGTTAGGCCTTGTTTGACTCAACCATATCATTTGAGCCTCGAGGAGGGCTTCGTTCGACTCAACCATATCATTTCTGCCTTCAGTCAGGCCTCGTTTGGCTTAACCATATCATTTGCGCCTCAGGACGGTCCTTGTTTGACTCAACCATATCATTTGCGCCTTGAGTCAGGCCTCATTTGACTTAACCATATCATTTTTGCTTTGAGTCATGCCCCGTTTGACTTAACCATATCATTTGCGCCTCGAGTCCAGCCTCATTTGACTCAACCATATCATTTGTGCCCCGAATTGGGCTTGTTTGACTCAACCATATCATTTGTGCCCTGAGTGGGGCCTCGTTTGATTCAACCATATCATTTACGTCTCGAGTCGGGCCTCGTTTGACTAAACCATATCATTTACACCTCGTGTTGGGCTTTGTTTGACTCAACCTTATCATTTGCACCTCGAGTCAGGCCTCGTTTGACTCACCGATACCATTTGTGCTGCGAGTCGGGGCTCGTTTGACTCAACCATATCATTTGCGCCTCGAGTCTGGCCTTCTTTGACCCCCCGATACCATTTGTGCCTCGAGTTAGGCCTCGTTTGACTCAACCATATCATTTGTGCCACAAGACAGGGCTTGTTTGACTCAACCATATCTTTGGCCCATCGAGTCGGGCCTCGTTTAACTTAACCATGTCATTTCTGCCTTGGGTCAGGCCTCGTTTGGCTCAGCCATATATTTTTGCCTCGAGTCTGTACCCGTTTGACACAACCATATCATTTGTGCCTCGAGTTAGGCCTCGTTTGACTCAACCAAATCATTTGTGCCCCGAGTCAGGCCTCATTTGGCTCAACCATATTATTTGTGCCTCGAGTCAAGCCTCGTTTGACTCTACGATATCATTTGCCCCTCGAGTCGAGCCTCATTTGACTCAACCATATTATTTGCGCCTCGAGTCGGGCCTCATTTGATATAACCATATCATTTGTGCCTCGAGTTGGGCCTCGATTGACTCACCCATATCATTTGTGCCTCGAGTCGACCCTCGTTTAACTCAACGATATCATTTGCGTCTCGAGTCGAGCCTCGTTTGACACCACCATATTTTTTGCGCCTCGAGTCGGCCCTCGTTTAACTCACCGATACCATTTGTGCCTCGAGTTGGGCCTCGTTTGACTCAACCATATCATTTGTGCCTCAAGCCGACCCTCGTTTGACTCATCGATGTCATTTATGCCTTTAGTTGGGCCTCGTTTGACGTAACCATATCATTTGTGCCTCGAGTCATGCCTCGTTTGACTCAACCATATCATTTGCATCTCAAGTCAGGCCTCGTTTGACTAAACCATATCATTTGCGCCTCAAGTTGGGCTTGGTTTGACTCAACCATATCATTTGCGCCTCGAGTTGGGCATTGTTTGACTCATCGACACAATTTGTGCCTCGAATTGGGCATCGTTTGATTCAACCATATCATTTGCGCCTCGAGTCGGGCCTTGTTTGACTCAACCATATCATTTATGCCTTGAGTCGGCCTTCATTTGACTCACCGATTCCATTTGTGCCTCGAGTTAGGCCTCGTTTGACTCAAGCATATAATTTATGCCTCGAGTGAACTCTCGTTTAACTCAACCAAATCACTTGTGCCACGAGTTGGGCCTTGTTTGACTCAACCATATAATTTCTGCCTCGAGTCATGCCTCGTTTGACTCAACCATATCATTTATGCCTCGAGTCGAGCCTTGTTTGACTCAGCCATATCATTTGTGCCTCGAGTCGGGCCTCGTTTTAGTCACCGATACCATTTATGCCTCGAGTCAAGCCTTCTTTGACTCAATCATATCATTTGCACCTTGAGTTGGGCCTCCTTTGACTCAACCATATCATTTGCACCTCGAGTCAGGCCTCGTTTGACTCACTGATACCATTTGTGCCTCGAGTTAGGTCTCTCGTTTGACTCAACCATATCATTTGGGCCTTGAGTCAGGCCTCGTTTGACTCAACCATATAATTTGTGCCTCAAGTTGGGCCTCGTTTGACTCAACCATATCATTTATGCCTCGAGTCATGCGCCGTTTGACTCACCGATGCCACTTGTGCCTCGAGTTGTGCCTCGTTTGACTCAACCATATCATTTGTGCCTCGAGTTAGGCCTTGTTTGACTCACCGATACCATTTGTGCCTCGAGTCGGGCCTCGTTTGATGCAACCATATCATTTGTGCCTCGAGTCATGCCTCATTTGACTCAACCATATCAGTTGCATCTCGAGGTGGGCCTCGTTTGACAAAACCATATCATTTGCACCTTGTGTCGGGCCTGGTTTGTCTCAACCACATCATTTGCTCCTCGAGTCGGTCCTTATTTGAGTCACTGATACCAGTTGTGTCTCGAGTTGGGCGTCGTTTAACCAAACCATATCATTTGTTCCTTAAGTCAGGCCTTGTTTGACTCAACCATATCATTTGCGCCTCGAGTCGGGCGTCGTTTGACTGAACCATATCATTTGCGCCTCGAGTCGGGCCTTGTTTGACTAAGCCACAACATTTGCACCTCGAGTTGGGCCTTGTTTGACCCAACCATATCATTTGCGTATGGAGGAGGGCCTCGTTTGACTCAACCATATCATTTCTGCTTCGAGTCAGGCCTCGTCTGGCTCAACCATATCATTTGCGCCTCGAGTCGGTCCTCGTTTGACTCAACCATATCATTTGCGCCTTGAGTCAGGCCTCGTTGGACTTAACCATATCATTTCTGCCTCGAGTCATGCCTCGTTTGACTCAACCATATCATTTGCGCCTCGAGTCGGGCCTCGTTTGACCCCCCAGTACCATTTGTGCCTTGAGTTAGGTCTCGTTAGACTCAACTATATCATTTGTGCCTCAAGACAGGGATTGTTTGACTCAACCTTATCATCGCCACCTTGAGTTAGGCCTCGTTCGACTCAACCATATCATTTGCCCCTCGAGTCGGGCCTCGATTAACTTAACCATATCATTTCTGCCTTAGGTCAGGCCTCATTTGGCTCAACCATATATTTGCGCCTCGAGTCAGCACCCGTTTGACAACCATATCATTTGCGCCTCGAGTCAGGCCTCGTTTGACTCAACCAAATCATTTGTACCTTGAGTCAGGCCTCGTTTGGCTCAACCATATTATTTGCACCTTGAGGCAAGCCTCGTTTGATTCAACCATATCATTTGTGCCTCGAGTCAGGCCTCGTTTGATGCAACCGTATCATTTGTGCCTCGAGTTGGGCCTCATTTAACTCAACTATATCATTTGCGCCTCAAGTCGACCCTCGTTTGACTCAACAATATCATTTGCGCATTGAGTTGACCCTCGTTTGACCCAACCATATCATTTGCGCCACGAGTCAGGCCTCGTTTGACTCAACCATATAATTTCTGCCTCAAGTCATGCCTCGTTTGACTCAACCATATCATTTATGCTTTGAGTCAAGCCTTGTTTGACTCAGCCATATCATTTGTGCCTCGAGTCGGGTCTCGTTTGACTCACCGATACCATTTGTGCCTCGAGCTGGGCCCATTTGACTCAACCATATCATTTGTGCCTCTAGTCAGGCCTTCTTTGACTTAACCATATCATTTGCATCTCGAGTCGGGCCTCGTTTGACTTATCCATATCATTTGCACCTCGAGTTAGGCCCAGTTTGACTCACCGATACCATTTGTGCCTTGAGTTAGGCCTCGTTTGACTCAACCATATCATTTATGCCTCGAGTTAGGCCTCGTTTGACTCAACCATAGAATTTGTGCCTCGAGTCGGGTCTCATTTGACTCAACCATATCATTTCTGCCTCGAGTCATGCATCGTTTGACTCACTGATACCATTTGTGCCTCGAGTTAGGCCTCCTTTGACTCAACCATATCATTTATGCCTCGGGTTAGGCATTGTTTGACTCAACGATATCATTTGTGCCTCGAGTTGGTCCTCGTTTGGCGCAACCATATCATTTGTGCCTCGAGTCATGCCTTGTTTGACTCAACCATATCAGTTGTGTCTCGAGTCAGGCCTTGTTTGACAAAACCATATCATTTGCACCTAGAGTCTGGCCTAGTTTGACTCAACCATATCATTTACGCCTCGAGTTGGTCCTCGTTTAACTCACTGATACCAGTTGTGCCTTAAGTTGGGTGTCATTTAACCAAACCATATCATTTGCACCTCGAGTCGGGCCTCGTTTGACTCAGTGATACCATTTGTGCCTCGAGTTAGGCCTTGTTTGACTTAACCATATCATTTGCGCCTCGAGGAGGGCCTCGATCGACTCAACCATATCATTTCTGCCTTGAGTCAGGCCTCGTTTGGCTCGACCATATCATTTGCGCCTTGAGACGGTCCCCGTTTGACTCAACCATATCATTTGCACCTTGAGTCAGGCCTCGTTTGACTTAACCATATCATTTCTGCCTGGAGTCATGCCTCGTTTGACTTAACCATATCATTTGTGCCTCGAGTCGGGCCTCATTTGACTCAACCATATTATTTGTGCCCCGAGTTGGGCTTGTTTGACTCAACCATATCATTTGTGCCCTAAGTGGGGCCTCGTTTGACTTAACCATATCATTTACGTCTCGAGTCCGGCCTCGTTTGACTCAACCATATCATTTAGACCTCCAGTTGGGCTTCGTTTGACTCAACCATATCATTTGCGCCTTGAGTCGGGCCTCGTTTGACTCTCCGATACCATTTGTGCCGTGAGCCGGGCCTTGTTTGACTCAACCATATCATTTACGCCTCGAGTCCAGCCTTCTTTGACTCCCCGATACCATTTGTGCCTCGAGTTAGGCCTCGTTTGACTCAACCATATCATTTGTGCCTCAAGACAGGGCTTGTTTGACTCAACCATATCATTGGCCCATTGAGTCGAGCCTCGTTTAACTTAACCATGTCATTTCTGCCTCGGGTCAGGCCTCGTTTGGCTCAACCATATCTTTTCGCCTCGAGTTAGTATCCGTTTGACACAATCATATCATTTGCGCCTCGAGTCAGGCCTCGTTTGACTCAACCAAATCATTTATGCCCTGAGTTAGCTCTCATTTGGCTCAACCATATTATTTGCGCCTCAAGTCAAGCCTCGTTTGACTCTACGATATCATTTGCGCCTCGAGTCGAGCCTCATTTGACTCAACCATATTATTTGCGCCTCGAGTCGGGCCTCATTTGACATAACCATATCATTTGTGCCTCGAGTTGGGCCTCGATTGACTCACCCATATCATTTGCGCCTCGAGTCGGCCCTCGTTTGACTCAACGATATCATTTGCGCCTTGAGTCGAGCCTCGTTTGACTTCGCCATATTTTTTGAGCCTCGAGTCGGCCCTCGTTTAACTCACCGATACCATTTGTGCCTCGAGTTGCGCCTCGTTTGACTCAACTATATCATTTGTGGCTCGAGTCGAGCCTCGTTTGACTCATCGATACCATTTATGCCTTGAGTTGGGCCTCGTTTGACGTAACCATATCATTTGTGCATCAAGTCATGCCTCGTTTGACTCAACCATATCATTTGAGTCTCAAGTCAGGCCTCGTTTGACTAAACCATATCATTTGCGCCCCAAGTCAGGCTTGGTTTGACTCAACCATATCATTTGCGCCTTGAGTCGGGCATCGTTTGACTCACCGACATAATTTGTGCCCCGAATTGGGCATCGTTTGATTCAACCATATCATTTGTGCCTGGAGTCGGGCCTTGTTTGACTCAACCATATCATTTATGTCTCACGTCGGCCTTCATTTGACTCACCGATTCTATTTGTGCCTCGAGTTAGGCCTCATTTGACTCAACCATATCATTTGTGCCTCGAGTGAACCCTCATTTGACTCAACCAAATCACTTGTGCTGGGCCTTGTTTAACTCAACCATATCATTTATGCCTCGAGTCGAGCC
This sequence comes from Dicorynia guianensis, assembly GCA_037013595.1. NCBI lineage: Eukaryota > Viridiplantae > Streptophyta > Magnoliopsida > Fabales > Fabaceae > Dicorynia > Dicorynia guianensis. The sequence goes on from JASUAB010000015.1 coordinate 12,984,530, forward strand.
TTGTTTGACTCAACCATATCATTTGTGCCTCGAGTCGGGCCTCGTTTGACCCACCTATACCATTTGTGCCTTGAGTTGGTCCTCGTTTGACTCAACCTTATCATTTGTGCCTCGAGTCAAGCCTTCTTTGACTCAATCATATCATTTGCACCTCGAGTCGGGCCTCCTTTGACTCAACCATATCATTTGCACCTTAAGTCAGGCCTCTTTTGACTCACCGATCCCTTTTGTGCCTCGAGTTAGGCCTCGTTTGACTCAACCATATCATTTTTACCTCGAGTCAGGCCTCGTTTGACACAACCATATAATTTGCGCCTCAAGTCGAGCCTCGTTTGACTCAACCATATCATTTATGCCTCGAGTCATGCACCGTTTGACTCACCGATATCATTTGTGCCTCCAGTTGTGCCTCGTTTGACTCAACCATATCATTTGTGCCTCGAGTTAGGCCTTGTTTAACTCACCGATACGATTTGTGCCTCGAGTCGGGCCTCGTTTGATGTAACCATATCATTTGTGCCTTGAGTCATGCCTCGTCTGACTCAACCATATCAGTTGCATCTCGAGTCGGGCCACGTTTGACAAAACCATATAATTTGCACCTCGAGTCGGGCCTGGTTTGTCTCAACCATATCATTTGCGCCTTGAGTCGGTCCTTATTTGAGTCACCGATACCAGTTGTGCCTCGAGTTGGGCATCGTTTAACCAAACCATATCATTTGTGCCTCAAGTCAGGCCTTGTTTTACTCAACTGTATAATTTACGCCTCGAGTCGGCCTCGTTTGACTCAGCGATATCATTTGTGCCTCGAGTTAGGCCTTGTTTGACTCAACCATATCATTTGTGCCTCGAGGAGGTCCTCGTTTGGCTCAACCATATCAATTGCGCCTCAAGTCGGTCCTCATTTGACTCAACCATATCATTTGCTCCTTGAGTCAGGCCTCGTTTGACTGAACCATATCATTTCTGCCTCGAGTCATGCCTCGTTTGACTCAACCATATCATTTGCGCCTCGAGCTGGGCTTCGTTTGACCCACCGATACCATTTGTGCCTGGAGTTAGGTCTCGTTTGACTCAACTATATCATTTGTGCCTCAAGACAGGGCTTGTTTGACTCAACCTTATCATTGGCACCTTGAGTTAGGCCTCGTTTGACTCAACCATATCATTTGCTCCTCGAGTCGGGCCTCGATTAGCTTAACCATATCATTTCTGCCTCAGGTCAGGCCTCGTTTGGCTCAACCATATATTTGCGCCTCAAGTCAGCACCCGTTTGACACAACCATATCATTTGCCCCTCGAGTCGGGCCTCGATTAGCTTAACCATATCATTTCTGCCTAAGGTCAGGCCTCATTTGGCTCAACCATATATTTGCGCCTCAAGTCAGCACCCGTTTGACACAACCATATCATTTGCGCCTCGAGTCAGCCCTCGTTTGACTCAACCAAATCATTTGTACCCTGAGTCAGGCCTCGTTTGGCTCAACCATATTATTTGTACCTCGAGTCAAGCCTTGTTTGACTCAACCATATCATTTGTGCCTCGAGTCAGGCCTCGTTTGATGCAACCATATCATTTGTGTCTCGAGTTGTGCCTCGTTTGACTCAACTATATCATTTGCGCCTCGAGTCGGCCCTCATTTGACTCAACGATGTCATTTGCGCATCGAGTTGAGCCTCGTTTGACTCAACCATATTATTTGCGCCTCGAGTCAAGCTTCGTTTAACTTACCGATACCATTTGTGCCTCGAGTTGGTCCTCGTTTGACTCACCGATGCCATTTATGCCTCGAGTTGAGCCTCGTTTGACTCACTGATACCATTTATGCCTTGAGTTGAGCCTCGTTTGACGTAACCATATCATTTGTGCCTTGAGTCATGCCTCATTTGACTCAACCATATCATTTGCGTCTCGAGTCAGGCCTCATTTGACTAAACCATATCATTTGCACCTCAGGTCAGGCCTGGTTTGACTTAACCATATCATTTGCGTCTCGAGTTGGGCATCATTTGACTCACCAACACCATTTGTGCCTCGAATTGGGCATCGTTTGACTCAACCAAATCATTTGTGCCTCAAGTCAGGCTTTGTGTGACTCAACCATATCATTTGCGCCCTGAGTGGGGCCTCAATTGATTCAACCATATCATTTACGCCTTGAGTTGGGCCTCGTTTGACACAACAATATCATTTGCGCGTCGCGTCGGGCCTCGTTTGACTCGCCGATACCATTTGTGCCGCGAGTTGGGCCTCATTTGACTCAACCATATCATTTGCGCCTTGAGTCAGGCCTTCTTTAACCCCCTGATACCATTTGTGTCTCGAGTTAGGCCTCGTTTGACTCAACCATATCATTTGTGCCTCAAGACAGGGCTTGTTTGACTCAACGATATCATTGGCAACTCAAGTCGGGCCTCATTGGACTCAACCATATCATTGGCCATCGAGTTGGGCCTCGTTTAACTTAACCATATCATTTCTGCCTCGAGTCAGGCCTCATTTGGCCCAACCATATATTTTTGCCTTGAGTCAGTAGCCGTTTAACATAACCATATCATTTGTGCCTTGAGTCAAGCCTCATTTGATGCAACCATATCATTTGTGCCTCGAGTCATGCCTCGTTTGACCCAACCATATCATTTGCACCCTGAGTCAGCCCTTGTTTGACTCAATGATATCATCTGTGCCTCAAGTGGGGCCTCGTTTGACTTAACCATATCATTTGCGCCTCGAGTCGGGCCTCATTTGACTCACCGATACCATTTATGCCTCGAGTCGGGCCTCGTTTGACATAACCATATCATTTGTGCCTTAAGTCATCCCTCATTTGAGTCAACCATATCATTTGCGTCTCGAGTCAGGCCTCAATTGACTAAACCATATCATTTGCGCCTCGATTCAGGCCTCGTTTGACTCACCGATACCATTGTGCCTCGAATTGGGCCACATTTGACTCAACCATATCATTTGTGCCCCGAGTCAGGGCTTGTTTGACTCAACCATATCATTTGCGCCTTGAGTCGGGCCTCGTTTGACTAAATCATATCATTTGCGCCTCGAGTCGGGCCTTGTTTGTGCCTTAAGTTGGGCCTTGTCTGACTCAACCATATCATTTGCGCCTTGAGTCGGGCCTCGTTTGACTCACCATACCATTTGTGCCTTGACTCGGGCCTCGTTTGACTCACCGATACCATTTATGCCTCGAGTTAGGCCTCGTTTGACTCAACCATATCATTTGTGCCTCGAGACAGGCTTTGTTTGACTCAACCATAACATTTGCACCTTGCGTCGGACCTTGTTTGACTCAACCATATCATCGGCACCTCGAGTTGAGCCTTGTTTGACTCAACCATATCATTTGCACCTTGAGTCAGCCCTCGTTCGACATAACCACATCATTTTTGCCTCGAGTCATGCCTCGTTTGACTCAACCATATCATTTGTGTCTCGAGTCGGCCCTCGTTTGACTCAACGACATCATTTGTGCCTCGAGTCGGGCCTCGTTTGACTCAATCATATCATTTGCGCCTCGAGTCAGGCCTCGTTCGACTCACCGATACCATTTGTGCGTCGAGTCGGACCTCATTTTACATAACCATATCATTTGTGCCTTGAGTCATCCCTCGTTTGACTCAACCATATCATTTGCATCTCGAGTTGGGCCTCGTTTGATTAAACCATATCATTTGTGCCTCAAGCTGGGCTAGGTTTGATTCAACCATATCATTTGCACCTCGAGCCGGGCCTCGTTTGACTTATTGACACCATTTGTGCCTCGAATTGGTCCTCGTTTGACTCAACCATATTACTTGTGCCTCGAGTTAGGCCTTGTTTAACTCAACCATATCATTTGCGCCTCAAGTTGGGCCTTGTTTGATTCACCAATACCATTTGTGCCTCGAGTTAGGCCTCGTTTGACTCAACCATATCATTTGTGCCTCGATTCAGGCCTCATTTGACTCAACCATATAATTTGTGCCTCGAGTCGCACCTTGTTTGACTCAACTATATCATTTGTGCCTCGAGTCATGCACCGTTTGACTCCCCGATACCATTTGTGCCTCGAGTTGGGCCTCGTTTGACTCAACCATATCATTTGTGCCTCGAGTTAAGCCTTGTTTGACTCACTAATACCATTTATGCCTCGAGTCGGGCCTCGTTTGACACAACTATATCATTTGTGCCTCGAGTCATGCCTCGTTTGACTCAACCATATCAGTTGCATCTTGAGTCAGGCCTCGTTTGACTCAACCATATCAGTTGCATCTCGAGTTGGGCCTCGTTTGACAAAACCATATCATTTGTGCCTCGAGTCGAGCCTCGTTTGACTCAACCATATCATTTGCGCCTCGAGTCGGGCCTTGTTTGACTCAGCCACAACATTTGTACCTCGAGTCGGGCCTTGTTTGTCTCAACCATATCATTTGTGCATCGAGTAGGGCCTCGTTTGACTCAACCATATCATTTCTACTTCGAGTCAGTCCTCGTTTGACTCAACCATATCATTTGTGCCTTGAGTCAGGCCTCGTTTGACTTAACCATATCATTTCTGCCTCGAGTCAGGCCTCGTTTGATGCAACCATATCATTTGTGCCTCGAGTTGGGTCTCGTTTGACTTAACTATATCATTTACGTCTCGTGATAGGGCTTGTTTAACTCAACCATACCATTGGCAACTCGAGTCGGGCCTCGTTTAACTTAACCATATCATTTCTGCCTCGAGTGAGGCCTCGTTTGGCTCAACCATATATTTTCGCCTTGAGTCAGTACCCATTTAACATAAGCATATCATTTGCGCCTCGAGTCAGGCCTCGTTTCACTCAACCAAATCATTTGTGCTCCAAGTCAGGCCTCGTTTGGCTTAACATATTATTTGCACCTCGAGTCAAGCCTCATTTGACTCTATGATATCATTTGTGCCTCGAGTTGAGCCTCATTTAACTCAACCATTTTATTTGCACCTCGAACCAGGCCTTGATTGATGTAACCATATCATTTGTGCATCGAGTTGGGCCTTGATTGACACAACCATATCATTTGCGCCTCGAGTCGGCCCTCGTTTAACTCAACGATATCATTTGCGCCTCGAGTCGAGCCTCGTTTGACTCACCGATACCATTTGTGCCTCATGTCGGGCTTCGTTTGATGTATCCATATCATTTGCGTCTCGAGTCAGGCCTCCTTTGACTAAACCATATCATTTGCGCCTCGAGTCGGGCCTCATTTGACTCATTGACACCATTTGTGCCTCAAATTGGGCCTTGTTAGACTCAACCATATCATTTGTGCCTTGAGTCAGGGCCTGTTTGACTCAACCATATCATTTGTGCCTCGAGTCAAGCCTCGTTTGATGCAACCATATCATTTGTGCCTCGAGTTGGGTCTCATTTGACTTAACTATATCATTGCGCCTCGAGTCAGCCCTCGTTTGACTCAACGATATCATTTGCGCATCGAGTTGAGCGTCGTTTGACTCAACCATATTATTTACGCCTCAAGTCAGGCTTCGTTTAACTCACTGATACCATTTGTGCCTCGAGTTGGGCCTCGTTTGACTCACAGATACCATTTATGCCATGAGTCGAGCCTCGTTTGACTCACCGATACCATTTATGCCTTGAGTTGGGCCTCGTTTGACGTAACCATATCATTTGTGCCTCGAGTCATGCCTCGTTTGACTCAACCATGTTATTTGTGTCTCGAGTAAGGCCTCGTTTGACTAAACCATATCATTTACGCCTCAAGTCAGGCTTGGTTTGACTCAACCATATCATTTGCGCCTCGAGTCGGGCATCGTTTGAGTCACCAACACCATTTGTACCTAGAATTGGGCCTCGTTTGACTCAACCATATCATTTGTGCCCCGAGTCAGGCCTCGTTTGACTAAACCATATCATTTGTGCCTCGAGTCGGGCCTTGTTTGACTCAACCATATCATTTGCGCATCGAGGAGGGCCTCGTTTGACTCAACCATATCATTTCTGCTTCGAGTCGGTCCTCGTTTGACTTAACCATATCATTTGCGTCTTTAGTCAGGCCTCGTTTGACTTAACCATATCATTTCTTCCTCGAGTCATGCCTCGTTTGACTCAACCATATCATTTGCGCCACGAGACGGGCCTCGTTTGACTCAACCATATCATTTGTGCCTCGAGTCGGGCCTTGATTGACTCACCGATACCATTTGTGCCGTGAGTCGGGCCTCGTTTGACTCAACCGTATCATTTGCGCCTCGAGTCAGGCCTCGTTTGACCCACCAATACCATTTGTGCCTCGAGTTAGGTCTCGTTTGACTCAACCATATCATTTGTGCCTTAAGACAGGGCTTGTTTGACTCAACCTTATGATTGGCACCTTGAGTTAGGCCTCGTTTGACTCACCCATATCATTTGCCCCTCGAGTTGGTCCTCGATTAACTTAACCATATTATTTTTGGCTCAAGTCATGCGTCGTTTGACTCATTGATACCATTTGTGCCTCGAGTCGGGCTCCGTTTGACTTAACCATATCATTTGTGCCTCGAGTTAGGCCTTGTTTGACTCACCGATACCATTTGTGCCTTGTGTCAGGCCTCGTTTGATGCAACCATATCATTAGTGCCTCGTGTCATGCCTCGTTTGACTCAACCATATCAGTTGCGGCTCGAGTCAGGCTTCATTTGACTAAACCATATCATTTGCGCCTTGAGTCAAGCTGGTATGACTTAACCATATCTTTTGCACCTCGAGTCAGGCCTCGTTTGACTCACCGATACCAGTTGTGCCTCGAGTTGGGCGTTGTTTAACTAAACCATATCATTTGTGGCTCAAGTCAGGCCTTGTTTGACTCAACCATATCATTTGCGCCTCAGGTTAAGCCTCGTTTGACTAAACCATATCATTTGCACCTCGAGTCGGTCCTCGTTTGCCTCAACCATATCATTTGCGCCTTGTGTTAGGCCTCCTTTGACTTAACCATATCATTTCTGCCTCGAGTCAGGCCTTGTTTGACTCAACCATATCATTTGCGCCCCGAGTTGTGCCTTGTTTGACACAACCATATCATTTGTGCCTCGAGTTGGGCCTCGTTTGACACGACCATATCATTTGCACCTAGCGTCGGGCCTCGTTTGACTCACCGATACAATTTGTGCCTCGAGTTGGGCCTCGTTTGACTCAACCATATCATTTGTGGATCGAGTCAGGACTCGTTTGACTTAGCCATATCATTTGCGCCTCGAGTCGGGCCGCGTTTGACTCATCGATACCATTTGTGCCTCGAGTTGGCCCTCTTTTGACTCAACCATATCATTTGTGCCTCAAGTTAGGCCTTGTTTGATGCAACCATATCATTTGTGCCTCGTGTCATGCCTCGTTTGACTCAACCATATCATCTGCATCTCGAGTCAGGCCTCATTTGACTAAACTATATCATTTCCGCCTCGAGTCAGGCCTTCTTTGACTCAACCATATCATTTGTGCCTCGAGTCTGGCCTCGTTTGATGCAACCATATCATTTGTGCCTCGAGTCATGCCTCATTTGACTCAACCATATCATGTGCACCCCGAGTCGGCCCTCGTTTGACTCAATGATATCATCTGTGCCTCAAGTGGGGCCTCGTTTGACTTAACCATATCATTTGCGCCTCGAGTCGGGCCTCATTTGACTCACCAATACCATTTATGCCTCGAGTCAGGCCTCGTTTGACATAACCATATCATTTGTGCCTTAAGTCATCCCTCATTTGAGTCAACCATATCATTTGCGTCTCGAGTCGGGCCTCAATTCACTAAACCATATCATTTGCGCCTTGAGTCAGGCCTCGTTTGACTCACTGATACCATCTGTGCCTCGAATTGGGCCACATTTGACTCAACCATATCATTTGTGCCCCGAGTCAGGGCTTGTTTGACTCAACCATATCATTTGCGCCTTGAGTCGGGCCTCGTTTGACTAAATCATATCATTTGCACCTCGAGTCAGGCCTTGTTTGTGCCTTAAGTTGGGCCTTGTCTGACTCAACCATATCATTTACGCCTTGAGTCAGGCCTCGTTTGACTCACCATACCATTTGTGCCTTGACTCAGGCCTCGTTTGACTCACCGATACCATTTATGCCTCGAGTTAGGCCTCGTTTGATTCAACCATATCATTTGTGCCTCGAGACAGGCTTCGTTTGACTCAACCATAACATTTGCACCTTGCGTCAGGCCTTGTTTGACTCAACCATATCATCGGCACCTTGAGTTGAGCCTTGTTTGACTCAACCATATCATTTGCACCTCGAGTCAGCCCTTGTTCGACACAACCACATCATTTTTGCCTCGAGTCATGCCTCGTTTGACTCAACCATATCATTTGCATCTCGAGTCAGCCCTCGTTTGATTCAACGACATCATTTGTGCCTCGAGTCGGGCCTCGTTTGACTCAATTATATCATTTGCACCTCGAGTCAGGCCTCGTTCGACTCACCGATACCATTTGTGCCTCGAGTCGGACCTCATTTTACATAACCATATTATTTGTGCCTTGAGTCATCCCTCGTTTGACTCAACCATATCATTTGCGTCTCGAGTTAGGCCTCGTTTGATTAAACCATATCATTTGTGCCTCAAGCTGGGCTAGGTTTGATTCAACCATATCATTTGCACCTCGAGCCGGGCCTCGTTTGACTTATTAACACCATTTGTGCCTCGAATTGGTCCTCGTTTGACTCAACCATATCACTTGTGCCTCGAGTTAGGCCTTGTTTAACTCAACCATATCATTTGCGCCTCAAGTTGGGCCTTGTTTGATTCACCGATACCATTTGTGCCTCAAGTTAGCCTCGTTTGGCTTAAACATATCATTTGTGCCTCGAGACAGGGCTCGTTTGAGTTAACCATATCATTAGTGCCTCGAGTCATGCCTCATTTGACTCAACCATATCATTTATGCCTCGAGTCAGGCCTCGTTTGACTCACTGATACCATTTGTCCCTCGAGTTGGGCCTCGTTTGAGTCAACCATATCATTTATGCTTCGAGTCGAGCCTCGTTTGACTCACCTATACCATTTGTGCCTCGAGTTGGGGCTCTTTTGACTCAACCATATTATTTGTGCCTTGAGTTAGGCCTTGTTTGACACAATAATATGATTTGTGCCTCGAGTCATGCCTCGTTTGACTCAACCATATCATTTGCATGTCGAGTCGGGCCTCGTTTGAGAAAACCATATCATTTGCACCTCGAGACGGGCCTTGTTTGACTCAACCATATAATTTATGCCTCGAGTTGGGCCTTGTTTGACTCAACCATATTATTTGCACCTCGAGTTAGGCCTCGTTTGATGTAACCATATCATTTGTGCCTCGAGTCAGGCCTCCTTTGACTCAACCATATCATTTGCGCCTCGAGTCAGCCCTCGTTTGACTCAACGATATCATTTGTGCCTCGAGTGGTGCCTCGTTTGACTCAACCATATCATATGCACTTCAAGTCGGCCCTCGTTTGACTCACCGATACCATTTGTGCCTCGAGTTAGGCCTCGTTTGACGTAACCATATCATTTGCTTCTCGGGGCGGGCCTCATTTGACTAAACCATATCATTTGCGCCTCGAGTCGGGCCTTGTTTGACTCATTGACACCATTTGTGCCTCGAATTGGACCTCATTTGACTTAACCATATCATTTGTGCCCCCAGTCAGGGCTTGTTTGACTCAACCATATCATTTGCGCCTCGAGTCAGGCCTTGTTTGACTAAATCATATCATTTGTGCCTCAAGTCGGGCCTCGTTTGAGTCAACCATATAATTTCTGCCTCGAGTCATGCCTCGTTTAACTCAATCATATCATTTATACATCAAGTTGGTTCATGTTTGACTCAACCATTTCATTTGCGCCTCGAGTCAGGCCTCGTTTGACTCACCGATACCATTTGTTCCTCGAGTTGGGCCTCATTTGACTCAACCATATCATTTGTGCCTCGAGTTAGGCCTCATTTGACTCAACCATATCATTTGCCCCTCGAGGCAGGCCTCGTTTAACTCAACCATATCATTTCTGCCTCGAGTCAGGGCTCGTTTAGCTCAACCATATATTTGGGCCTTGAGTCAGGCCCCGTTTGAGTCAACCATATCGTTTGCATCTCAACCCAGGCCTCGTTTGACTCAGCCATATTATTTGTGCCTCGAGTCAGGCCCCGTTTGGCCCAACCATATTATTTGTGCCTCGAGTCGGGCCCCGTTTGACTCAGCCATATTATTTGTGCCTCAAGTCAGGCCTCGTTTGATGCAACCATATCATTTGTGCCTTGAGTCATGCCTCATTTGACTCAACCATATCATTTGCACCTCGAGTTAGCCCTCGTTTGACTCAACGATATCATTTGCACCTCGAGTCGGGCCCTGTTTGACTCAACCATATTATTTGCACCTCAAGTCGGGCCTTGTTTGACTCATTAATACCATTTGTGCCTTGAGTTGGGCCTCATTTGACTCAACCATATCATTTGCGCCATGAGCTGGGCCTTGTTTGACTCAACAATATCATTTGCGTCTCGAGTTTAGCCTATTTTGACTCAACCATATCATTTGCGCCTCGAGTCAGGCGTTGTTTGACTCAACCATATTATTTGCGCCTCCAGTTGGGCCTCGTTTGACTCAACCATATCATTTGCGCCTCGAGTCGGGCCTGGTTTGATTCAACTATATCATTTGCACCTCGAGTCAGGCCTCGTTTGACTCACCGATACCATTTGTTCATCAAGTTAGGCCTCGTTTGACTCAACCATATCATTTGTGCCTCGATTCAGGCCTCGTTTGACTCAACCATATAATTTGCGCCTCGAGTCGCACCTCGTTTGACTCAACTATATCATTTGTGCCTCGAGTCATGCACCGTTTGACTCCCTGATACCATTTGTGCCTCGAGTTGGGCCTCGTTTGACTCAACCATATCATTTGTGCCTCGAGTTAAGCCTTGTTTGACTCACTAATACCATTTATGCCTCGAGTCGGGCCTCGTTTGACACAACTATATCATTTGTGCCTCGAGTCATGCCTCGTTTGACTCAACCATATCAGTTGCATCTGGAGTCAGGCCTCATTTGACTCAACCATATCAGTTGCATCTCGAGTCGGGCCTCGTTTGACAAAACCATATCATTTGCGCCTCGAGTCGGGCCTTGTTTGACTCAACCATATCATTTGCGCCTCGAGTCGGGCCTTGTTTGACTCAGCCACAACATTTGTAACTCGAGTCGGGCCTTGTTTGTCTCAACCATATCATTTGTGCATCGAGTAGGGCCTCGTTTGACTCAACCATATCATTTCTGCTTCGAGTCGGTCCTCGTTTGACTCAACCATATCATTTGCGCCTTGAGTCAGGCCTCGTTTGACTTAACCATATCATTTCTGCCTCGAGTCATGCCTCGTTTGACTCAACCATATCATTTGCGCCATGAGTCGGGCCTCGTTTGACTCAACCATATCATTTATGCCTCGAGTCAGGCCTTGTTTGACTCACCGATACCATTTGTGCTGCGAGTCGAGCCTCGTTTGACTTAACCGCATCATTTGCGCCTCGAGTCAGGCCTCGTTTAACCCACCGATACCATTTGTGCCTCGAGTTAGGTCTCGTTTGACTTAACCATATCATTTGTGCCTCAAGACAGGGCTTGTTTGACTCAACCTTATGATTGGCACCTTGAGTTAGGCCTCGTTTGACTCAACCATATCATTTGCCCCTCGAGTCGGGCCTCGATTAACTTAACCATATCATTTCTGCCTCAGGTCAGGCCTCGTTTGGCTCAACCATATATTTGTACCTCGAGTCAGCACCCGTTTGACACAACCATATCATTTGCGCCTCGAGTCAGCCCTCGTTTGACTCAACCAAATCATTTGTGCCACAAGTCAGGCCTCGTTTGGCTCAACCATATTATTCGCACCTCGAGTCAAGCCTCGTTTGACTTAACCATATCATTTGTGCCTCGAGTTAGGCCTCGTTTGATGCAACCATATCATTTGTGCCTCCAGTTGGGTCTCGTTTGACTTAACTATATCATTTACGTCTTGTGATAGGGCTTGTTTGACTCAACCATACCATTGGCAACTCGAGTAGGGCCTCATTTGACTCAACCATATGATTGGCCCATCGAGTCGGGCCTCGTTTAACTTAACCATATCATTTCTGCCTCGAGTGAGGCCTCGTTTGGCTCAACCATATATTTTCGCCTTGAGTCAGTACCCATTTAACATAACCATATCATTTGCACCTCGAGTCAGGCCTCGTTTCACTCAACCAAATCATTTGTGCTCCAAGTCAGGCCTCATTTGGCTCAACCATATTATTTGCACCTCGAGTCAAACCTCATTTGACTCTATGATATCATTTGTGCCTCGAGTTGAGCCTCATTTGACTCAACCATTTTATTTGCACCTCGAGCCGGGCCTCGTTTGATGTAACCATATCATTTGTGCATCGAGTTTGGGCCTTGATTGACTCACCCATATCATTTGCGCCTCGACTCGGCCCTCGTTTAACTCAACGATATCATTTGTGCCTCGAGTTGAGCCTCGTTTGACTCACCATACCATTTGTGCCTCATGTCAGGCTTCGTTTGATGTATCCATATCATTTGCGTCTCGAGTCAGGCCTCCTTTGACTAAACCATATCATTTGCGCCTCGAGTCGGGCCTCATTTGACTCATTGACACCATTTGTGCCTCAAATTGGGCCTTGTTTGACTCAACCATATCATTTGTGCCCCGAGTCAGGGCTTGTTTGACTCAACGATATCATTTGTTCCTTGAGTCAGGCCTCGTTTGATGCAACCATATCATTTGTGCCTCGAGTTGGGTCTCGTTTGACTTAACTATATCATTGCGCCTCGAGTCGGCCCTCGTTTGACTCAACGATATCATTTGCGCATCGAGTTGAGCGTCATTTGACTCAACCATATTATTTGCGCCTCGAGTCAGGCTTCGTTTAACTCACTGATACCATTTGTGCCTCGAGTTCGGCCTCGTTTGACTCACAGATACTATTTATGCCTCGAGTCGAGCCTCGTTTGACTCACCGATACCATTTAAGCCTTGAGTTGGGCCTCGTTTGACGTAACCATATCATTTGTGCCTCGAGTCATGCCTCGTTTGACTCAACCATGTTATTTGCGTCTCAAGTCAGGCCTCGTTTGACTAAACCATATCATTTGCGCCTCAAGTCGGGCTTGGTTTGACTCAACCATATCATTTACGCCTCGAGTCAGGCATCGTTTGAGTCACCAACACCATTTGTACCTCGAATTAGGCCTCGTTTGACTCAACCATATCATTTGTGCCTCAAGACAGGACTTGTTTGACTCAACCATATCATTGGCAACTCGAGTCAGGCCTCATTTGACTCAACCATATGATTGGCCCATCGAGTCGGGCCTCGTTTAACTTAACCATATCATTTCTGCCTCGAGTCAGGCCTCGTTTGGCTCAATCATATATTTTCGTCTTGAGTCAGTACCTATTTAACACAACCATATCATTTGCGCCTCAAGTTAGACCTCGTTTCACTCAACCAAATCATTTGTGCTCCGAGTCAGCCCTCGTATGGCTCAACCATATTATTTGCGCCTCAAGTCAAGCCTCATTTGACTCTATGATATCATTTGTGCATTGAGTTGAGCTTCATTTGACTCAACCATATTATTTGCACCTCGAGTCGGGCCTCGTTTGACGTAACCATATCATTTGTGCCTCGAGTTGGGCCTCAATTGACTCACCCATATCATTTGCGCCTCGAGTCGGCCCTCGTTTAACTCGACGATATCATTTGCGCCTCGAGTCGAGCCTCGTTTGACTCATCGATACCATTTGTGCCTCGAGTTGGGCTTCGTTTGACGTAACCATATCATTTGCGTCTCGAGTCGGGCCTCATTTGACTAAACCATATCATTTGCGCCTCGAGTCGTGCCTCATTTGACTCATTGACACCATTTGTGCCTCGAATTGGGCCTCGTTTGACTCAACCATATCATTTGTGCCCCGAGTCAGGGCTTGTTTGACTCAACCATATCATTTGTGCCTCGAGTCAGGCCTCGTTTGACTAAACCATATCATTTGCGCCTCGAGTCGGGCCTTGTTTGACTTAACCATATCATTTGCGCATCGAGGAGGGCCTCGTTTGACTCAACCATATCATTTCTGCTTCGAGTCGGTCCTCGTTTGACTTAACCATATCATTTGCGTCTTGAGTCAGGCCTCGTTTGACTTAACCATATCATTTCTTCCTCGAGTCATGCCTCGTTTGACTCAACCATATCATTTGCGCCACGAGACAGGCCTCGTTTGACTCAACCATATCATTTGTGCCTCGAGTCGGGCCTTGATTGACTCATCGATACCATTTGTGCCGTGAGTCGGGCCCCGTTTAACTCAACCGTATCATTTGCGCCTCGAGTCAGGCCTCGTTTGACCCACCAATACCATTTGTGCCTCGAGTTAGGTCTCGTTTGACTCAACCATATCATTTGTGCCTCAAGACAGGGCTTGTTTGACTCAACCTTATGATTGGCACCTTGAGTTAGGCCTCGTTTGACTCAACCATATCATTTGCCCCTCGAGTTGGGCCTCGATTAACTTAACCATATTATTTTTGGCTCAGGTCAGGCCTCGTTTGGCTCAACCATATATTTGTGCCTCGAGTCAGCACCCATTTGACACAACCTTATCATTTGCGCCTCGAGTCAGCCCTCGTTTGACTCAACCAATTCATTTGTGCCCCGAGTCAGGCCTCGTTTCGCTCAACCATATTATTTGCAACTCGAGTCAAGCCTCGTTTTACTCAACCATATCATTTGTGCCTCGAGTCAGGCCTCGTTTAATGTAACCATATCATTTGTGCCTCGAGTTGGGTCTCGTTTGACTTAACTATATCATTTGCGCCTCGAGTCGGCCCTCGTTTGACTCAACGATATCATTTGCGCATCGAGTTGAGCGTCGTTTGACTCAACCATATTATTTGCGCCTCGAGTCAGGCATCGTTTAACACACCAATACCATTTGTGCCTCGAGTTGGGCCTCGTTTGACTCACCGATACGATTTATGCCTCGAGTCGAGCCTCGTTTGACTCACAGATACCATTTATGCCTCGAGTCGAGCCTCGTTTGACTCACCGATACCATTTAAGCCTTGAGTTGGGCCTCGTTTGACGTAACCATATCATTTGTGCCTCGAGTCATGCCTCGTTTGACTCAACCATGTTATTTGCGTCTCAAGTCAGGCCTCGTTTGACGAAACCAAATCATTTGCGCCTCAAGTCGGGCTTGGTTTGACTCAACCATATCATTTACGCCTCGAGTCGGGTATCGTTTGAGTCACCAACACCATTTGTACCTCGAATTGGGCCTTGTTTGACTCAACCATATTATTTGTGCCTCAAGACAGGGCTTGTTTGACTCAACCATATCATTGGCAACTCGAGTCAGGCCTCATTTTACTCAACCATATGATTGGCCCATCGAGTCGGGCCTCGTTTAACTTAACCCTATCATTTCTGCCTCGAGTCAGGCCTCGTTTGGCTCAACCATATATTTTCGTCTTGAGTCAGTACCCATTTAACACAACCATATCATTTGCGCCTCAAGTTAGACCTCGTTTCACTCAACCAAATCATTTGTGCTCCGAGTCAGCCCTCGTATGGCTCAACCATATTATTTGCGCCTCAAGTCAAGCCTCATTTGACTCTATGATATCATTTGTGCCTTGAGTTGAGCTTCATTTGACTCAACCATATTATTTGCACCTCGAGTCGGGCCTCGTTTGACGTAACCATATCATTTGTGCCTCGAGTTGGGCCTCAATTGACTCACCCATATCATTTGCGCCTCGAGTCGGCCCTCGTTTAACTCGACGATATCATTTGTGCCTCGAGTCGAGCCTCGTTTGACTCACCGATACCATTTGTGCCTCGAGTCGGGCTTCGTTTGACGTAACCATATCATTTGCGTCTCGAGTCAGGCCTCATTTGACTAAACCATATCATTTGCGCCTCGAGTTGTGCCTCATTTGACTCATTGACACCATTTGTGCCTCGAATTGGGCCTCGTTTGACTCAACCATATCATTTGTGCCCCGAGCCAGGGCTTGTTTGACTCAACCATATCATTTGCGCCTCGAGTCAGGCCTCGTTTGACTAAACCATATCATTTGCGCCACGAGTCGGGCCTTGTTTCACTCAACCATATCATTTGCGCATCGAGGAGGGCCTCGTTTGACTCAACCATATCATTTCTGCTTCGAGTCGGTCCTCGTTTGACTTAACCATATCATTTGCGTCTTGAGTTAGGCCTCGTTTGACTTAACCATATCATTTCTTCCTCGAGTCATGCCTCGTTTGACTCAACCATATCATTTGCGCCACGAGACGGGCCTCGTTTGACTCAACCATATCATTTGTGCCTCGAGTCGGGCCTTGATTGACTCACCGATACCATTTGTGCCGTGAGTCGGGCCCCGTTTGACTCAACCGTATCAGTTGCGCCTCGAGTCAGGCCTCGTTTGACCCACCAATACCATTTATGCCTCGAGTTAGGTCTCGTTTGACTTAACCATATCATTTGTGCCTCAAGACAGGGCTTGTTTGACTCAACCTTATGATTGGCACCTTGAGTTAGGCCTCGTTTGACTCAACCATATCATTTGCCCCTCGAGTTGGGCCTCGATTAACTTAACCATATTATTTCTGGCTCAGGTCAGGCCTCGTTTGGCTCAACCATATATTTGTGCCTCGAGTCAGCACCCATTTGACACAACCTTATCATTTGCGCCTCGAGTCAGCCCTCGTTTGACTCAACCAAATCATTTGTTCCCCGAGTCAGGCCTCGTTTGGCTCAACCATATTATTTGCACCTCGAGTCAAGCCTCGTTTTACTCAACCATATCATTTGTGCCTCGAGTCAGGCCTCGTTTGATGTAACCATATCATTTGTGCCTCGAGTTGGGTCTCGTTTGACTTAACTATATCATTTGCGCCTCGAGTCGGCCCTCGTTTGACTCAACGATATCATTTGCGCATCGAGTTGAGCGTCGTTTGACTCAACCATATTATTTGCGCCTCGAGTCAGGCTTCGTTTAATACACCAATACCATTTGTGCCTCGAGTTGGGCCTCGTTTGACTCACCGATACGATTTATGCCTCGAGTCGAGCCTCGTTTGACTCACCGATACCATTTATGCCTTGAGTTGGGCCTCGTTTGTTGTAATCATATCATTTGTGCCTCGAGTCATGCCTCGTTTGACTCAACCATATTATTTGTATCTCGAGTCAGGCCTCGTTTGACTAAACCATATCATTTGCGCCTCAAGTCAGGCTTGGTTTGACTCAACCATATCATTTGCGCCTCGAGTCGGGTATCGTTTGACTCACCAACACCATTTGTGCCTCGAATTGGGCCTCGTTTGACTCAACCATATCATTTGTGCCTCAAGACAGGGCTTGTTTGACTCAACCATATCATTGGCAACTCGAGTCAGGCCTCATTTGACTCAACCATATGATTGGCCCATCGAGTCGGCCCTCGTTTAACTTAACCATATCATTTCTGCCTCGAGTCAGGCCTCGTTTGGCTCAACCATATATTTTTGCCTTGAGTCAGTACCTGTTTAACACAACCATATCATTTGTGCCTCGAGTCAGGCCTCGTTTCACTCAACCAAATCATTTGTGCTCCGAGTCAGCCCTCGTATGGCTCAACCATATTATTTGCGCCTCGAGTCAAGCCTCATTTGACTCTATGATATCATTTGTGCCTCGAGTTGAGCCTCATTTGACTCAACCATATTATTTGCACCTCGAGTCGGGCCTCGTTTAACGTAACCATATCATTTGTGCCTCGAGTTGGCCCTCGATTGACTCACCCATATCATTTGCGCCTCGAGTCGGCCCTCGTTTAACTCAACGATATCATTTGCGCCTCGAGTCGAGCCACGTTTGACTCACCGATACCATTTGTGCCTCGAGTCGGGCTTCGTTTGACGTAACCATATCATTTGCGTCTCGAGTCGGGCCTCATTTGACTAAACCATATCATTTGCGCCTCGAGTCGTGCCTCATTTGACTCATTGACACCATTTGTGCCCCGAATTGGGCCTTGTTTGACTCAACCATATCATTTGTGCCCTGAGTCAGGGCTTGTTTGACTCAATTGTGCCTCGAGTCAGGCCTCGTTTGATGCAACCATATCATTTGTGCCTCGAGTTGGGTCTCGTTTGACTTAACTATATCATTTGCGCCTCGAGTCGGCCCTCGTTTCACTCAACGATATCATTTGCGCATCGAGTTGAGTGTTGTTTGACTCAACCATATTATTTGCACCTCGAGTCAGGCTTCGTTTAACTCACTGATACCATTTGTGCCTCGAGTTCGGCCTCGTTTGACTCACCGATACCATTTATGCCTCGAGTCGAGCCTCGTTTGACTCACCGATACCATTTATGCCTTGAGTTGGGCCTCGTTTGATGTAACCATATCATTTGTGCCTCGAGTCATGCCTCGTTTGACTCAACCATATTATTTGCATCTCGAGTCAGGCCTCGTTTGACTAAACCATATCATTTGCGCCTCAAGTCGGGCTTGGTTTGACTCAACCATATCATTTGCGCCTTGAGTCGGGCATCGTTTGACTCACCAACACCATTTGTGCCTCGAATTAGGCCTCGTTTGACTCAACCATATCATTTGTGCCTCAAGACAGGGCTTGTTTGACTCAACCATATCATTGGTAACTCGAGTCGGGCCTCATTTGACTCAACCATATGATTGGCCCATCGAGTCGGGCCTCGTTTAACTTAACCATATCATTTCTGCCTCGAGTCAGGCGTCGTTTGGCTCAACCATATATTTTCGCCTTGAGTCAGTACCCGTTTAACATAACCATATCATTTGCGCCTCGAGTCAGGCCTCGTTTCACTCAACCAAATCATTTGTGCTCCGAGTCAGGCCTCGTTTGGCTCAACGATATTATTTGCGCCTCGAGTCAAGCCTCATTTGACTCTATGATATCATTTGTGCCTCGAGTTAAGCCTCATTTGACTCAACCATATTATTTGCACCTCGAGTCGGGCCTCGTTTGACATAACCATATCATTTGTACCTCGAGTTAGGCCTCGATTGACTCACCCATATCATTTGCGCCTCGAGTCGGCCCTCGTTTAACTCAACGATATCATTTGCGCCTCGAGTCGAGCCTCGTTTGACTCACCGATACCATTTGTGCCTCATGTCGGGCTTCGTTTGACGTATCCATATCATTTGCGTCTCGAGTCGGGCCTCCTTTGACTAAACCATATCATTTGCGCCTCGAGTCGGGCCTCGTTTGACTCATTGACACCATTTGTGCCTTGAATTGGGCCTCGTTTGACTCAACCATATCATTTGTGCCCCGACTCAGGGCTTGTTTGACTCAACCATATCATTTGCGCCTCGAGTCAGGCCTCGTTTGACTAAATCATATCATTTGCGCCTCGAGTCAGGCCTTGTTTGTGCCTTAAATCAAGCCTTGTCTGACTCAACCATATCATTTGCGCCTTGAGTCGGGCTTCGTTTGACTCAACCATATAATTTCTGCCTCGACTCATGCCTCGTTTAACTCAACCATATCATTTATACCTCGAGTCGAGTCATGTTTGACTCAACCATATCATTTGCGCCTTGAGTCAGGCCTCGTTTGACTCACCGATACCATTTGTTCCTTGAGTTGGGCCTCGTTTGACTCAACCATATCATTTGTGCCTCGAGTCAGGCCTCGTTTGACTCAACCATAGCATTTGCCCCTCGAGGTAGCCCTCGTTTAACTCAACCATATCATTCCTGCCTCGAGTCAGGCCTCGTTTAGCTCAACCATATATTTGGGCCTTGAGTCAGGCCCCATTTGACTCAACCTTATCGTTTGCATATCGACTCAGGACTCGTTTGACTCAGCCATATCTTTGTGTCTCGAGTCGGACCCCGTTTGATGCAACCATATTATTTGTGCCTCGAGTCAGGCCCCGTTTGACTCAACCATATTATTTGTGCCTCGAGTCAGGCCTCGTTTAATGCAACCATATCATTTGTGCCTCGAGTCATGCCTCGTTTGACTTAACCATATCATTTGCACCTCGAGTCAGCCCTCGTTTGACTCAACGATATCATTTGTGCCTCGAGTCGAGCCTTGTTTGGCTCAACCATATTATTTGCACCTCGAGTCGAGCCTCGTTTGACTCACTAATACCATTTGCGCCTTGAGTTGGGCCTTGTTTGACTCAACCATATCATTTGCGCCTCGAGTCGGGCCTTGTTTGAGTTAACCATATCATTTGCATCTCGAGTCGGCCCTGTTTTGACTCAACCATATCATTTGCGCCTCGAGTCAGGTGTTGTTTGACTCAACCATATTATTTGCGCCTCCAGTCGGGCCTCGTTTGACTCAACCATATCATTTGCGCCTCGAGTCGAGCCTAGTTTGATTCAACTATATCATTTACACCTCGAGTCAGGTCTCGTTTGACTCACCGATACCATTTGTGCGTCAAGTTAGGCCTCGTTTGACTCAACCATATCATTTGTGCCTCGAGTCAGGCCTCGTTTGATTCACCGATACCATTTGTGCCTCAAGTTAGGCCTTGTTTGACTCAACCATACCATTTGTGCCTCGAGACAGTGCTCGTTTGACTCAACCATATCATTTGTGCCTCGAGTCAGTCCTCGTTTGACTCAACCATATCATTTGCCCCTCAAGGCGGGCCTCGTTTAACTCCACCATATCATTTCTACCTCGAGTCAGGCCTCGTTTAGCTTAACCATATATTTGGGCCTTGAGTTTGCCCCCGTTTCACTCAACCATATCATTTGCGTCTCGAGTCAGGCCTCGTTTGACTCAGCCATATCATTTGTGCCTCGAGTCAGGCACCGTTTGGCTCAACCATATTATTTGTGCCATGAGTCAGGCCCCGTTTGACTTAACCATATTATTTGTTCCTCGACTCAGGCCTCGTTAGATGCAACCAAATCATTTGTGCCTCGAGTCATTTCTCGTTTGACTCAACCATATCATTTGCGCCTCGAGTCAGGCCTCGTTTGACTCAACCATATTATTTGCACCTCGAGTCGGGCCTCATTTGACTCAGCAATACCATTTGTGCCTCGAGTTAGGCCTCGTTTGACTAAACCATATCATTTGCGCCTCGACTTGGGCCTCATTTGACTCACCGATACCATTTGTGCCTCGAGTCGGGCCTCGTTTGATGTAACCATATCATTTGTGCCTCGAGTGATCCCTCATTTGACTCAACCATATCATTTACATCTCGAGTTGGGCCTCGTTTGACTAAACCATATCATTTGTGCCTCGAGTCGGGCCTTGGTTGACTCATTGACACCATTTGTGCCTCGAATTGGGCCTCGTTTGACTCAACCATATCATTTGTGCCTCGAGTCAGGCCTTGTTTGACTCAACCATATTTATTGCATCTCGAGTCGGGCCTAGTTTGACTCAACCATATCATTTGTGCCTCGAATCAGGCGTTGCTTGACTCAACCATATCATTTGCGCCTCGAGTCAGGCCTCGTTTGACTCAACCATATCGTTTGCGCCTCGAGTTGGGCCTCGTTTGACTCAACCATATTATTTGCACCTCGAGTCGGGCCTCGTTTGACTCATCAATACCATTTATGCCTCGAGTTGGGCCTCGTTTGACTCAACCATATCATTTGTGCCTCGACTTGGGCCTCGTTTGACTCACCGATACCATTTGTTCCTTGAGTCAGGCCTCGTTTGATGTAACCATGTCATTTGTGCCTCGAGTGATTCCTCGTTTGACTCAACCATATCATTTGCGTCTCAAGTCGGGCCTCGTTTGACTCACTGATATCATTTGTGCCTTGAGATAGGGCTCGTTTGGCTCAATCATATCATTTGTGCCTCGAGTCGGGCCTTGTTTGACTCAAGCATATAATTTATGCCTTGAGTCATGCCTCGTTTGACTCAACCATATCATTTATGCCTTGAGTCAGGCTGCGTTTGACTCAACCATATCATTTGTGCATCGAGTCGAGCCTCGATTGACTCACCGAAACCATTTGTTCCTCAAGTTGGGCCTCGTTTGACTCAACCATACCTTTTGTACCTCGAGTCAGGCCTCGTTTAACTCAACCATATCATTTGCCTCTCGAGTCGGGCCTCGTTTAACTCAACCATATCATTTCTGCATCGAGTCAGGCCTCATTTGGCTCAACCATATTATTTGTGCCTCATGTCATGCTTCATTTGACGCAACCATATCATTTGTGCCTCGAGTCATGCCTTGTTTGACTCATACATATCATTTGCGCCTCTAGTCGGCCCTCGTTTGACTCAAGTATATCATTTGCGCCTCGACTCGGGTCTCGTTTGACACAACCATATCATTTGCGCGTTGAGGTGGGCCTCGTATGACTCACCGATACCATTTGTGCCTCAAGTCGGGCCTCATTTGACACAACCATATCATTTGTGCCTCAAGTCATGCCTCGTTTGACTCAACCATATCATCTGCATCTCGAGTCGGTCCTCGTTTGACAAACCATATCATTTGCGACTCGAGTCGGGCCTTGTTTGACTCAACCATATCATTTGTGCCTCGAGTCGGGCCTTGTTTGACTCAACCATACCATGTGAACCTCAAGTTAGGCCTCATTTGATGCAACCATATCATTTGTGCCTCGAGTTAAGCCTCGTTTGACTCGACCATATCATTTGCGCCTTGAGTCAGCCCTCGTTTGACTCAATGATATCATTTGTGCCTCTAGTGGGGGCTCGTTTGACTCAACCATATCATTTGCACCTCGAGTCGGGCCTCGTTTGACTCACCGATACCATTTGTGCCTCGAGTTGGCCCTCGTTTAACGTAACCATATCTTTTGTGCCTCGAGTCATCCCTCGTTTGACTCCACCATATCATTTGCATCTCGAGTGGGGCCTGCTTTGACTCAACCATATCATTTACACCTCGAGTCGGGCCTCGTTTGACTCACTGACACCATTTGTGCCTCAAATTGGGCCTCATTTGACTCAACCCTATAATTTGTGCCTCGAGTCAGGCCTTTTTTGACATAACCATATCTTTTGCACCTCAAGTCGGGCCTCGTTTGACTCACCGATACCATTTGTGCCTCGAGTTAGTCCTCGTTTGACTCAACCATATCATTTATGCCTCGAGATAGAGCTCGTTTGACTCAACCATATCTTTTGCACCTCGAGTCGGTCCTTGTTTGACTCAATCATATAATTTCTGCCTTGAGTCAAGCCTCGTTTAACTCAACTATATCATTTGTGCCTCGAGTCGGGCCTTGTTTGACTCAACCATATCATTTGCACCTCGAGTTAGGCTCATTTGATGCAACCATATCATTTGTACCTCAAATCATGCCTCGTTTGACTCGACCATATCATTTGCGCCTTGAGTCGGCCCTCGTTTGACTCAATGGTATCATTTGTGCCTTGAGTCAGGCCTCATTTGACTCAACCATATCATTTGCGCCTCGAGTTAGGTGTCATTTGACTCAGTCATATCATTTGCGCCTTGAGTTAGGCCTCGTTTGACTTAGCCATATCATTTGTGCCTCGAGTCAGGCCTCGTTTGGCTCAACCATATTATTTGTGCCTCGAGTCAGGCCTTGTTTCACGCAACCATATCATTTGTGCCTCAAGTCATGCCTCGTTTGACTGAACCATATCATTTGCGCCTCGAGTTAGGCATCGTTTGACTCAGTCATATCATTTGTGCCTCAAGCTAGGCCTCGTTTGGCTCAACCATATGATTTGTGCCTCGAGTTGGGCCTTGTTTGACTCAACCATATTATTTGTGCCTCGAGTCAGGCCTCGTTTGACACAACCATATCTTTTGTGCCTTGAGTCATGCCTTGTTTGACTTAACCATATCATTTGCGCCTTGAGTCAGCCCTCGTTTGACTCAAGTATATCATTTATGCCTCGACTCAGGCCTCGTTTGACTCAACCATATTATTTGTGCCTCGAGTCATGCCTCGTTTGACTTAACCATATTATTTGTGCCTCGACTCGGGCCTCGTTTGAATCACCGATGCCATTTGTGCCTTGAGTTGGGCCTCGTTTGACTCAACCATATCATTTGCGCCTTGAGTCGGGCCTCGTTTGACTCACCGACACCATTTGTGCCTCGAATTGGGCCTTGTTTGACAAAACCATATCATTTGTGCCTCGAGCAAGGCCTTGTTTGACTCAACCATACCATTTGTGCCTCGAGTCGGGCATCATTTGACTCAACCATATCATTTGTGCCTCGATTCGAGCCTGGTTTGATTCAACCATATCATCTGCGCCTCGAGTCAGGCCTCGTTTGACTCACCGATACCATTTGTGCCTCGAGTTAGGCCTCGTTCGACTCAACCATTTCATTTGTGCCTCGAGATAGGGCTCATTTGACTTAACCATATCATTTGTGCCTCGAGTCGGGCCTCGTTTGACTCACTGATACCATTTGTGCCTCGCGTTGGGCCTTGTTTGACTCAACCAAATCATTTCTTCCTCGAGTCAGGCTTTGTTTGACTCAACTATATCATTTGTGCCTCGAGTCAAGCCTTGTTTGACTCACCATACCATTTGTGCCTCTCGTTGGGCCTTGTTTAACTCAACCATATCATTTTTGGCTCTAGCCAGGACTCGTTTGACTCAGGCATATCATTTGCGCCTTGAGTCGGTCCTTGTTTGACTTACCGATACCATTTGTACCTCGAGTCGGGCCTCATTTGACGCAACCATATCATTTGTGCCTCGAGTCATGCCTCGTTTAACTCAACCATATCATCTGCATCTTGAGTCAGGCCTCATTTGATCAAACCATATCATTTGCGCCTCGAGTCGGGCCTCGTTTGAGTGACTGATACCATTTGTGCCTCGAGTCGGGCCTTCTTTAACGCAACAATAACAATTGTGCCTCGAGTCATCCTCGTTTGACTCAACCATATCATCTGCATCTCGAGTCGGTCCTCGTTTGACCAAACCATATCATTTGTCCCTCGTTTGACTCAACGATATCATTTATGCCTTGAGTGGGGCCTCGTTTGACTAAACCATATCATTTGTGCCTAGAGTCGGGCCTTGCTTGACTCAACCATATCATTTGCAACTCGAGTTAGGCCTCGTTTGACGCAACCATATCATTTGCGTCTCGAGTCATTCCTCGTTTGACTCAACCATATCATTTGTGCCTCGAGTTATCCCTTGTTTGACTCAACAATATCATTTGTGCCTCGAGTGGGGGCTCGTTTGACTCAACCATATTTGACTCAGCGATACCATTTGTGCCCAGAGTTAGCCCTTGTTTGATGTAACCATATCAATTGTGCCTCGAGTTGTCCCTTGTTTGACTGAATCATATCATTTGCGTCTTGAGCTAGGCCTCGTTTGTCTAAACCATATCATTTGTGCCTCGAGTCGGGCCTGGTTTGACTCAACCATATTATTTGTGCCTCGAATTGGGACTCGTTTGACTCATTGACACCATTTATGCATCGAATTAGGCCTCGTTTGACTTAACCATATCATTTGTGCCTCGCGTCAGGACTTGTTTGACTCAACCATATCATTTGCGCCTCGAGTCAGGCCTTGTTTGACTTAACCATATCATTTGCACCTCGAGTCAGGCCTGGTTTGACTCATCCATATCATTTACGCCTCGAGTCGGGCCTTGATTGACTCACCGATACCATTTGTGCCTCGAGTTAGGCTTCGTTTGACTCAACCATATCATTTGTGCCTCGAGACAGGGCTCGTTTGACTCAACCATATTATTTGTGCCTCGAGTCGGACCTCGTTTGACTCACCGATACCATTTATGCCTCGAGTTAGGCCTCGTTTGACTCAACCATATCATTTGTGCCTCGAGTCAGGCCTTGTTTGGCGCAATCATATCATTTGTGCCTCGAGTCATGCCTCATTTGACTTAACGATATCTTTTGCGCCTTGACTGAACCATATCATTTACGCCTCGAGTTGGGCCTCGTTTGACTCAACCATATCATTTGCACCTCGAGTTGGGCCTCGTTTAACTCACCGATGCCATCTATTCCTCGAGTTAGGCCTCGTTTAATTCAACCATATCATTTGTCCCTCGAGTTAGGCCTTGTTTGCCACAATCAATATCTTTTGTGCCTTGACTCATGCCTCGTTTGACTCAACCATCTCATTTGCGTCTCGAGTCAGGCCACGTTTGACTAAACCATATCATTTACGCCTCGAGTCGGGTCTCGTTTGACTCAACCATATCATTTGCGCCTCGAGTCGGGTCTCGTTTGACTTAACCATATAGTTTATGCCTCGAGTCGGGCCTCATTTGACTCAACCATATCATTTGCGCCTCAAGTTGGGCTTGGGTTGACTCAACCATATCATTTGCATATGGAGTCAGGCCTCGTTTGACTAAACCATATCATTTGCGCCTCGAGTTGGGCCTGGTTTGACTCAACCATATCATTTGCGGCTCGAGTCGGGCCTCGTTTGACTCACTGATACCATTTGTGCCTCGTGTTGGGCCTCGTTTGACTCAACCATATCATTTTTGCCTCGAGTCAGGCCTTGTTTCACTCAACCAAAGCATTTGTGCCTCGAGTCGAGCCTTGTTTGACTCACCGATACCATTTGTGCCTCGCGTTGGGCCTCGTTTGACTCAACCATATCATTTGTGGCTCTAGCCAGGACTCGTTTGACTCAGGCATATCATTTGCGCCTTGAGTCGGGCCTTGTTTGACTCATCGATACCATTTGTGCCTCAAGTCGGGCCTCATTTGACGCAACCATATCATTTGTGCTTCGAGTGATGCCTCGTTTAACTCAACCATATCATCTGCATCTCGAGTCCGGCCTCGTTTGACCAAACCATATCATATGCACCTTGAGTCGGGCCTCATTTGAGTCACTGATACCATTTGTGCCACGAGTCGATCCTTCTTTGACGAAACAATAACAATTGTGCCTCGAGTCATGCGTCGTTTGACTCAACCATATCATCTGCATCTCGAGTCGGGCCTCTTTCGACCAAACCATATCATTTGCGCCTCGAGTCGGGCCTTGTTTGACTCAACCGTATCATTTGCACCTCGAGTTAGGCCTCGTTTGAAGCAACCATATCATTTGCGTCTCGAGTCATGCCTCGTTTGACTCAACCATATCATTTGCACCTCGAGTTGTCCCTCATTTGACTTAACAATATCATTTGTGCCTCGAGTGGTGCCTCGTTTGACTCAACCATATCATTTGTGCCTCGAGTCAGGCTTTGTTTGACTCACCGATACCATTTGTGCCCAAAGTCAGCCCATGTTTGACGTAACCATATTAGTTGTGCCTCGAGTCATCCCTTGTTTGACTAAACCATATCAATTGCATCTTCAGGCAGGCCTCGTTTGACTAAACCATATCATTTGCGCCTCGAGTTGGGCCTCGTTTAACTCACTGACACCATTTGTGCCTCGAATTAGGCCTCATTTGACTAAACCATATCATTTGTGCCTCGAGTTGGGCCTCGTTTGACTCACTGACACCATTTGTACCTCGAATTAGGCCTCGTTTGACTCAACCAAATCATTTGTGCCTCGAGTTAGGCCTTGTTTGACTCAACCATATCATTTGGGCCTCGAGTCAGGCCTCGTTTGACTTAACCATATCATTTGCAACTTGAGTCGGGCCTGGTTTGACTCAACCATATCATTTACACCTCGAGTTGGGCCTCGTTTGACTCACCGATACCATTTGTGCCTCAAGTTAGGCTTCGTTTGACTCAACCATATCATTTGTGCCTCGAGACAGGGCTCGTTTGACTCAACCATATCATTTGTGCCTCAAGTTAGGCCTCGTTTGACTCACCGATACCATTTATGCCTGGAGTTTGGCCCCGTTTGACTCAACCATATCATTTCTGCCTCGAGTCAGGCCATATTTGGCGCAATCATATCATTTGTGCCTCGAGTCATGCCTCGTTTGACTCAACATATCATTTGCGCCTTGACTGAACCATATCATTTTTGCCTCGAGTTGGGCCTCGTTTGACTCACCATATCATTTGCGCCTCGAGTCGGGCCTCGTTTAACTCACTGATACCATCTATGCCTCAAGTAAGGCCTCGTTTGACTCAACCATATCATTTATGCCTCGAGTCAGGCCTTATTTGGCGCAATCATATCTTTTGTGCCTCGAGTCATGCCTCATTTGACTCAACCATCTCATTTGCATCTCGAGTCAGGCCTCGTTTGACTAAACCATATCATTTGCGTCTCGAGTCAGGCCTGGATTGAGTCAACCATATCATTTACGCCTCAAGTCGGGCCTCGTTTGACTAAACCGTATCATTTGTGCCTCGAGTCAGGCCTTGTTTGACTCAACCATATCATTTATGCCTCGAGTCAGGCCTCGTTTGACTCAAGCATATCATTTGCACCCTGGGTTAGGCCTCGTTTAACTCAACCATATCATTTGCGCCTCGAGTCGGGCCTCGTTTGACTCACCGATACCATTTGTGCCTCGAGTTAGGCCTCTTTTGACTCAACCATATCATTTGTGCCTCGAGTCAGGCCTTGTTTGACTCAACTATATCATTTGCGCCTCGAGTCGGGCCTCGTTTGACTCAACAATATCATTTGCGCCTTGAGTCCTACCTCGTTTGAGTCACTGATACCATTTGTGCCTCGAGTTGGGCCTTCCTTGATGCAACAATAACAATTGTGCCTCGAGTTATGCCTCATTTGATTCAACCATATCATTTGCATCTGGAGTCAGGCCTCGTTTGACTAAACCATATCATTTGCGCCATGAGTCGGGCCTGGTTTGACTCAACCATATCATTTGCTTCGAGTCGGGCCTCGTTTGACTCACCGATGCCATTTGTGCCTTGCGTTGGGCCTCGTTTGACTCAACCATATCATTTTTGCATCGAGTCAGGCATTGTTGCACTCAACCATATCATTTGGGCCTCGAGTCGAGCCTTGTTTGACTCACCGATACCATTTGTGCCTTGCGTTGGGCCTCGTTTGACTCAACCATATCATTTGTGGCTCGAGCCAGGACTCGTTTGACTTAGGCATATCATTTGTGCCTTGAGTCGGGCCTTGTTTGACTCACCGATATAATTTGTGCCTCGAGTCAGGCCTCGTTTGATGCAACCATATCATTTGTGCCTCGAGTCATGCCTCGTTTGACTCAACCATATCATCTGCATCTCGAGTCGGGCCTCATTTGACTAAACCATATCATTTGTGCCTTGAGTTAGGCATGGTTTGACTCAACCATATTATTTGCGCCTTGAATTAGGCCTCGTTTGACTCACTGACACCATTTGTGCCTCAAATTGGACCTCGTTTGACTCAACCAAAATATTTGTGCCTCGAGTCCGGCATTGTTTGACTCAACCATATCAATTGCGCCTCGAGTCAGGCCTCATTTGACATAACCATATCATTTGCGTCTCGAGTCATGCCTCGTTTGACTCAACCATATCATTTGCGCCTCGAGTTGTCCCTCGTTTGACTCAACGATATCATTTGTGCCTTGAGTGGGGCCTTGTTTGACTCAACCATATCATTTACGCCTCGAGTCGGCCCTCGTTAGACTTACCGATACCATTTGTGCCCTGAGTTAGCCCTTGTTTGACGTAACCATATCAACTGTGCCTCGAGTCATCCCTCGTTTGACTGAACCATATCAATTACGTCTCGAGTCAGGCCTCACTTGACTAAACCATATCATTTGTGCCTGGAGTCAGGGCTGGTTTGACTCAATCATATTATTTGCGCCTCGAATTGGGCCTCATTTGACTCACTGACACCATTTGTGCCTCGAATTGGGCCTCGTTTGACTCAACCATAACATTTGTGCCTCGAGTCAGGCCTTGTTTTACTCAACCATATCATTTGGCCTCGAGTCAGGCCTCGTTTGACACAATCATATCATTTGTGTCTCGAGTCATGCCTCATTTAACACAACCATATCATTTGCGCCTCGAGTCATCCCTCGTTTGACTCAACGATATCATTTGTGCCTTGAGTGGGGCCTCGTTTGACTCAACCATATCATTTACGCCTCGAGTCAGGCCTTGTTATACTCACCGATACCATTTGTCCCCTGAGTCAACCCTTGTTTGATGTAACCATATCAATTGTGCCTCGAGTCATCCCATGTTTGACTGAACCATATCATTTGCGTCTTGAGTCAGGCATCGTTTGACTAAACCATATCATTTGTGCCTTGAGTCGGGCCTGGTTTGACTCAACCATATTATTTACGCCTCGAATTGGGCCTCGTTTGACTCACTAACACCATTTGTGCCTCGAATTAGGCCTCGTTTGACTCAATCATATCATTTGTGCCTCGAGTTAGGTCTTGTTTGACTCAACCATATCATTTACGCCTTGAGTCGGGCCTCGTTTGATTCAACCATATCATTTGCACCATATCATTCGCGCCTTGACTCAACCATATCATGTACACCTCGAGTTGGGCCTCGTTTGACTCAACCATATCATTTGCGCCTCGAGTCGGTCCTCGTTTAACTCACCGATACCATTTATGCCTCGAGTTAGGCCTCGTTTGACTCAACCATATTATTTGTGCCTCGAGTCAGGCCTTGTTTGGCGCAATCATACCTTTTGTGCCTCGAGTCATGCCTCGTTTGACTCAACCGTACCATTTGCGCATCAAGTCAGGCCTCGTTTGACTAAACCATATCATTTGCGCCTCGAGTCGGGCCTAGTTTGACTAAACCATATCATTTACACCTTGAGCTGGGCCTCGTTTGACTCAACCAAATCATTTGCGCCTCGTGTCGGGCCTGGTTTGTCTCAACCATATAATTTGCGCCTCGAGTCGGGCCTCGTTTGACTTACTGATACCAGTTGTGCCTCGAGTTGGGCCTCATTTGACTAAACCGTATCATTTGTGCCTCGAGCTAGGCCTTGTTTGACTCAACCATATCATTTACGCCTCGAGTCAGGCCTCGTTTGACCAAACCATATCATTTATGCCCTGGGCTAGACCTCGTTTGACTCAACCATATCATTTGCGCCTTGAGTCGGGCTTCGTTTGACTCAACCATATCATTTGCGTCTTGAGTCGGGCCTCGTTTGAGTCACTGATACCATTTGTGCCTCGAGTTGGGCCTTCTTTGATGCAACAATAACAATTGTGCCTCGAGTCATGCCTCGTTTGAGTCAACCATATCATTTGCATCTGGAGTTCAGCCTCATTTGACTAAACCATATCATTTCTGCCTCGAGTCGGGCCTGGTTTGACTCAACCATCACATTTGCGCCTCGAGCCGGGCCTTGTTTGACTCACCGATACCATTTGTGCCTTGCATTGGGCCTCGTTTGACTCAACCATATCATTTATGCCTTGAGTGAGGCCTTGTTTCACTCAACCATATCATTTGTGCCTCGAGTGAAGCCTTGTTTCACTCAATCATATCATTTGTGCCTCGAGTGAGGCCTTGTTTGACTCAACCATATCATTTGCGCCTCGAGTCAGACCTTATTTTACTCAACCATATCATTTGCGGCTCGAGTCGGGCCTGGTTTGATTAAACCATATCATTTACGCCCCAAGTCGGACCTTGTTTGACTCACTGATACCATTTGAGCCTTGAGTTGGGCCTCGTTTGACTCAATCATATAATTCGTGCCTCGAGCCAGGACTTGTTTGACTCAGCCATATCATTTGTGCCTCGAGTTGGGCCCGTTTGACTCACCGATACAATTTGTGCCTCGAGTTGCGCCTCTTTTGACTCAACCATATCATTTGTGCCTCGAGTAAGTCCTCGTTTGACTCAACCATATCAGGCCTCATTTGACTCAACCATATCATTTGCGCCTTGAGTCGAGCCTCATTTGAGTCACTGATACCATTTGTGCCTCGAGTCTGGCCTTCTTTGACGCAACCATAACAATTGTGCCTTGAGTCATGCCTCATTTGACTCAACCATATCATTTGCATTTGGAGTCGGGCATCGTTTGACTAAAGCATATCATTTGCGCCTCGAGTCGGGCCTGTTTGACTCAACCATATCATTTGCACCTCGAGTCGGGCCTTGTTTGACTCACCAATACCATTTATGCCTTGCGTTGGGCCTTGTTTGACTCAACCTAATCATTTCTACCTCGAGTCAGGCCTTGTTTCACTCAGCCATATCATTTCCGCCTCGAGTCGAGCCTTGTTTGACTCACCGATACCATTTGTGTCTCGCGCTGGGCCTCGTTTGACTCAACCATATCATTTGTGGCTCGAGCCAGGACTCGTTTGACTCAGGCATATCATTTGCGCCTTGAGGCGGGCCTTGTTTGACTCACTAATACCATTTGTGCCTCGAGTCATGCCACATTTGACACAACCATATCATTTGTGCCTCAAGTCATGCCCCGTTTGACTCATCCATATCATCTGCATCTCGAGTCGGGCCTCGTTTTACCAAACCATATCATTTGCACCTCGAGTTGGCCTTGTTTGGCTCAACCATATCATTTGTGCCTTGAGTCGGGCCTCGTTTGACTCAACCATATCATTTGTGCCTCGAGTCTGGCATTGTTTGAGTCACTGATACCATTTGTGCCTCGAGTTGGGCCTTCATTGACGCAACAATAACAATTGTGCCTCGAGTCATGCCTTGTTTGACTCAACCATATCAACTGCTTCTCAAGTCGGGCCTCGTTTGACCAAACCATATCATTTACGCCTCGAGTCGGGCCTTGTTTGACTCAACCATATCATTTGTGCCTCGTGTCGGGCCTTGTTTGACTCAACCATATCATTTGTACCTCGAGTGGGGCTCGTTTGACTCAACCATATCATTTGTGCCTCGAGCCCGGCCTCGTTTGACTCATCGATACCATTTGTGCCCAGAGTCGGCCCTTGTTTGACGTAACTATATAAATTGTGCCTCGAGTCATCCCTTGTTTGTCTGAACCATATCATTTGTGCCTTGAGCCAGGCCTCGTTTGACTAAACCATATTATTTTTGCCTCGAGTCGGGACTGATTTAACTCAACCATATAATTTGCGCCTTGAATTGGGCCTCGTTTTACTCACTGACACCATTTGTGCCTCAAGTTAGGCCTCTTTTGACTCAACCATATCATTTGTGCCTCAAGTCAGGCCTCGTTTGAGTCACTGATACCATTTGTGCCTCGAGCCGGGCCTTCTTTGACGCAACAATAACAATTGTGCCTCGAGTCATGCCTCGTTTGACTCAACCATATCATTTGCGCCTTGAGTCGGGCCTCGTTTGACTCACTGATACCATTTGTGCCTCGAGTCTGGCCTTCTTTGACACAACCATAACAATTGTGCCTCGAGTCATGGCTCGTTTGACTCAACCATATCATTTGCATCTGGAGTCGGGCATCATTTGACTAAAGCATATCATTTGCACCTCGAGTTGGGCCTCGTTTGACTCAACCATATCATTTGCGCCTCGAGTCGGTCCTCGTTTAACTCACTGATACCATTTATGCCTCGAGTTAGGGCTCGTTTGACTCAACCATATCGTTTGTGCCTCGAGTCAGGCCTTGTTTGGCGCAATCATACCTTTTGTGCCTCGAGTCATGCCTCGTTTGACTCAACCATATCATTTGCGTGTCGAGTCAGGCCTCATTTGACTAAACCATATCATTTGCGCCTCAAGTCAGGCTTAGTTTGACTAAACCATATCATTTGCACCTCGAGCTAGGCCTCGTTTGGCTCAACCAAATCATTTGCGCCTTGCGTCGGGCTTGGTTTGAATCAACCATATAATTTGCACCTCGAGTCGGGCCTCGTTTGACTTACCAATACCAGTTGTGCCTCGAGTTGGGCCTCGTTTGACTAAACCATATCATTTGTGCCTCGAGCTAGGCCTTGTTTGACTCAACCATATCATTTACGCCTCGAGTCAGGCCCCGTTTGACCAAATCATATCATTTGCGCCCTGGGTTAGACCTCGTTTGACTTAACCATATCATTTGCACCTCGAGTCGGGCCTCGTTTGACTCACCGATACCATTTGTGCCTCGAGTCGGGCCTCGTTTGACTCACCGATACCATTTGTGCCTCGAGTTGGGCCTCTTTTGACTCAACCATATCATTTGTGCTTCGAGTCAGGCCTTGTTTGACTCAACCATATCATTTGTGCCTCGAGTAGGGCTTTGTTTGACTCAACCATATCATTTGCGTCTTGAGTCAGGCCTCGTTTGAGTCACTGATACCATTTGTGCCTCGAGTTGGGCCTTCTTTGATGCAACAATAACAATTGTGTCTCGAGTCATGCCTCATTTGAGTCAACCATATCATTTGCATCTGGAGTTTGGCCTCATTTGACTAAACCATATTATTTCCACCTTGAGCCGGGCCTGGTTTCACTCAACCATATCATTTGCGCCTCGAGTCGAGCCTTGTTTGACTCACCGATACCATTTGTGCCTTGCGTTGGGCCTCATTTAACTTAACGATATCATTTGTGCCTCGAGTGAGGCCTTGTTTCACTCAACCATATCATTTGTGCCTCGAGTGAGGCCTTATTTCACTCAATCATATCATTTGTGCCTCGAGTGAGGCCTTGTTTGACTCAACCATATTATTTGCGCCTCGAGAGTCAGGCCTCATTTTACTCAACCATATCATTTGCGCCTCGAGTCGGGCCTGGTTTGATTCAACCATATCATTTACGCCCCAAGTCGGGCCTTGTTTGACTCGATGATACCATTTGCGCCTCGAGTCGGGCTCCGTTTGACTCACCGATACAATTTGTGCCTCGAGTTGGGCCTCTTTTGACTGAACCATATCATTTGTGCCTCGAGTCAGGCCTCGTTTGACTCAATCATACCATTTGTGCCTCGAGTCGGGCCTCGTTTGACTGAACCATATCATTTGCGCCTTGAGACGGGCCTCGTTTGACTCAACCATATCATTTGCGCCTTGAGTTGGGCCTCGTTTGACTCACTGATACCATTTGTGCCTTGAGTCAGGCCTTCTTTGACTCAACCATAACAATTGTGCCTCGAGTCATGCCTCGTTTGACTTAACCATATCATTTGCATCTGGAGTCGGGAATCATTTGACTAAAGCATATCATTTGCGCCTCGAGTCGGGCCTGGTTTGACTCAACCATATCATTTGCACCTCGAGTCGGGCCTCATTTAACTCACGAATACCATTCATGCCTCGCATTGGGCCTTGTTTGACTCAACCTAATCATTTCTACCTCGAGTCAGGCCTTGTTTCACTCAACCATATCATTTGCGCCTCGAGTTGAGCCTTGTTTGACTCTCCGATACCATTTGTGTCTCGCGTTGGGCCTTGTTTGACTCAACCATATCATTTGTGGCTCGAGCCAGGGCTCGTTTGACTCAGGCATATCATTTGCGCCTTGAGGCGGGCCTTGTTTGACTCACTGATACCATTTGTGCCTTGAGTCAGGCCACATTTGACACAACCATATCATTTGTGCCTCAAGTCATGCCTCGTTTGACTCAACCATATCATCTGCATCTCGAGTCAGGCCTCGTTTTACCAAACCATATCATTTGCACCTCGAGTCAGCCTTGTTTGGCTCAACCATATCATTTGTGCCTCGAGTCGGGCCTCGTTTGACTTAACCATATCATTTGTGCCTCGAGTCTGGCATCGTTTGAGTCACTGATACCATTTGTGCCTCGAGTCGGGCCTTCTTTGGCGCAACAATAACAATTGTGCCTCGAGTCATGCCTCGTTTCACTCAGCCATATCAACTGCATCTCAAGTAGGGCCTCGTTTGACCAAACCATATCATTTGAGCCTCGAGTTGGGCCTTGTTTGACTCAACCATATCATTTGCACCTCGAGTCAGGCCTCGTTTGACGTAACCATATCATTTGCATCTCGAGTCTTGCCTCGTTTGACTCAACCATATCATTTGCGCCTCGAGTCATCCCTCGTTTGTCTCAACGATATCATTTGTGCCTCGAGTGGGGCCTTGTTTGACTCAACCATATCGTTTGCGCCTCGAGCCGGGTCTCATTTGACTCATCGATACTAGTTGTGCCCAGAGTCAGCCCTTGTTTGACGTAACTATATATATTGTGCCTCGAGTCATCCCTTGTTTGTCTGAACCATATCATTTGTGTCTTGAGCCAGGCCTCGTTTGACTAAACCAAATTATTTTTGCCTCGAGGCGGGCCTGATTTAACTCAACCATATTATTTGCGCCTCGAATTGGGCCTCGTTTGACTCACTGACACCATTTGTGCCTCAAGTTAGGCCTCTTTTGACTCAACCATATCGTTTGTGCCTCGAGTCAGGCCTTGTTTGAGTCACTGATACCATTTGTGCCTCGAGCCGGGCCTTCTTTGACGCAACAATAACAATTGTGCCTCGAGTCATGCTTCATTTGACTTAACCATATCATTTATGCCTTGAGTCGGGCCTCGTTTGAGTCACTGATACCATTTGTGCCTCGAGCCGGGCCTTCTTTGACGCAACAATAACAATTGTGCCTCGAGTCATACCTCGTTTGACTTAACCATATCATTTGTGCCTTGAGTCTGGCATCATTTGAGTCACTGATACCATTTGTGCCTCGAGTTGGGCCTTCTTTGACGCAACAATAACAATTGTGCCTCGAGTCATGCCTCGTTTGACTCAACCATATCATTTGCGTCTGGAGTCGGGCCTTGTTTGACTAAACCATAGCATTTGCGCCTCGAGTCGGGCCTCGTTTGACTTACCGATACCAGTTGTGCCTTGAGTTGGGCCTCGTTTGACTAAGCCGTATATTTGTGCCTCGAGCTAGGCCTTGTTTGACTCAACCATATCATTTGTGCCTCGAGTCAGGCCTCGTTTGACTAAACCATGTCATTTGCGCCCTGGGTTAGACCTCGTTTGACTCAACCATATCATTTGCGCCTCGAGTCGGGCCTCGTTTGACTCACCGATACCATTTGTGCCTCGAGTTGGGCCTCTTTTGACTTAACCATATCATTTGTGCTTCGAGTCAGGCCTTGTTTGACTCAACCATATCATTTGCGCCTTGAGTCGGGCTTTGTTTGACTCAACCATATCATTTGCGTCTTGAGTCGGGCCTCGTTTGAGTCACTGATACCATTTGTGCCTCGAGTTGGGCCTTCTTTGTTGCAACAATAACAATTGCGCCTCGAGTCATGCCTCGTTTGAGTCAACCATATCATTTGCATCTGGAGTTCGGCCTCATTTGACTAAACCATATCATTTTCACCTCGAGTCGGGCCTGGTTTGACTCAACCATATCATTTGCGCCTCGAGTCAGGCCTTGTTTGACTCACCGATACCATTTGTGCCTTGCGTTGGGACTCGTTTGACTCAACCATATCATTTGTGCCTCAAGTGAGGCCTTGTTTCACTCAACCATATCATTTGTACCTCGAGTGAGGCCTTGTTTCACTCAATCATATCATTTGTGCCTCGAGTGAGGCCTTGTTTGACTCAAATATATCGTTTGCGCCTCGAGTGAGGCCTCATTTGACTCAACCATATCATTTGCGCCTCAAGTCCGGCCTGGTTTGATTCAACCATATCATTTACGCCCCAAGTCGGGCCTTGTTTGACTCACCGATACCATCTGTGCCTTGAGTTTGCCTCGTTTGACTCAATCATATAATTTGTGCCTCGAGCCAGCACTCGTTTGACTCAGCCATATCATTTACGCCTCGAGTCGGGCCCTGTTTGACTCACCGATACAATTTGTGCCTCGAGTTGGGCCTCTTTTGACTCAACCATATCATTTGGGCCTCGAGTCAGGCCTCGTTTGACTCAACCATATCATTTGTGCCTTGAGTCGGGCCTCGTTTGACTCAACCATATAATTTGCGCCTTGAGTCGGGCCTCGTTTGACTCACTAATACCATTTGTGCCTTGAGTCGGGCCTTCTTTGACGCAACCATAACAATTGCGCCTCGAGTCATGCCTCGTTTGACTCAACCATATCATTTGCATTTGGAGTTGGGCATCGTTTGACTAAAGCATATCATTTGCGCCTCGAGTCGGGCCTGGTTTGACTCAACCATATCATTTGCACCTCGAGTTGGGCCTCGTTTGACTCACCAATACCATTCATGCCTCGCGTTGGGCCTTGTTTGACTCAACTGAATCATTTCTACCTCGAGTCAGGCCTTGTTTCACTCAACCATATCATTGGTGCCTCGAGTCGAGCCTTATTTGACTCACCGATACCATTTGTGTCTCGTGTTGGGCCTCGTTTGACTCAACCATATCATTTGTGGCTCGAGCCAGGACTCGTTTGACTCAGGCATATCATTTGCG
Source organism: Dicorynia guianensis (assembly GCA_037013595.1). Classification (NCBI taxonomy): domain Eukaryota; kingdom Viridiplantae; phylum Streptophyta; class Magnoliopsida; order Fabales; family Fabaceae; genus Dicorynia; species Dicorynia guianensis. Next base: position 13,022,825 of record JASUAB010000015.1, read on the forward strand.
CCTTGAGGTGGGCCTTGTTTGACTCACTGATACCATTTATGCCTCGAGTCAGGCCACATTTGACACAACCATATCATTTGTGCCTCAAGTCATGCCTCGTTTGACTCAACCATATCATTTGCATCTCGAGTCGGGCCTCGTTTTACCAAACCATATCATTTGCGCCTCGAGTCAGCCTTGTTTGGCTCAGCCATATCATTTGTGCCTCGAGTCAGGCCTCGTTTGACTCAACCATATCATTTTGGCCTAGAGTCAGGCCTCGTTTGGCTCAACCATATATTTGCGCCTCGAGTCGGGCCTCGTTTGACTTAACCATATCATTTGCACCTCGAGTCGGGCCTTGTTTGACTTAACCATATCATTTGCGCCTCTAGTCAGGCCTCGTTTGATGCAACCATATCATTTGTGCCTCGAGTCATGCGTTGTTTGAGTCAACCATATCATTTGCACCTCGAGTCAGCTCTCGTTTGACTCAATGATATCATTTGTGCCTCGAGGCGGGCCCCATTTGAATCAACCATATCATTTGTACCTCAAGTTGGGCCTAGTTCGACTCAACCATATCATTTGTGCCTCGAGTCAGGCCTCGTTTGACTCAACCATATCATTTGCACTTTGAGTTGGCCCTCGTTTGACTCACTGATACCATTTGTGCATCGAGTTAGGCCTCGTTTGACTCAACCATATGATTTGCTCCTCGAGTCCGTCCCCGTTTGACTCAACCGTATGATTTGCGTCTCGAGTCAGGTCTCGTTTGACTCAACCATATCATTGGTGCCTCGAGTAAGGGCTCGTTTGGCTCAACCATATCTTTTGCACCTCGAGTCAAGCCTCGTTTGACTCCTCGATACCATTGGTACCTCGAGTTGGACCCCACTTGACTCAACCATATCATTTGTGCCTCGAGTCTGGACTCGTTTGACTTAGCCATATCATTTACGCCTCGAGTCGGGCCTCATTCAACTCACTGATACCATTTGTGCCTTGAGTTGGGCCTCTTTTGGCTCAACCATATCATTTGTGCCTCGAGTCAGGCCTTGTTTAACTCAACCATATCATTTGCACCTCGAGTCGTGCCTTGTTTGACTTAACCATATCATTGGCGCCTCGAGTTAGGCCTTGTTTGACTAAACCATATCATTTGTGCCTAGAGTCATGCCTCGTTTGACTCAACTATGCCATTTGCGTCTCGAGTCATGCCTCGTTTGACTAAACCATATCATTTGCGCCTCGAGTCGGGCCTTGTTGGACTTAACCATATCATTTGCGCCTCGAGTCAGGCCTCATTTGACGCAACCATATCATTTGTGCCTCCACTTAGGCCTCGTTTGAGTCAGCCATATCATTTTCGCCTCGAGTCGGCCCTCGTTTGACTTAATGATATCATTTATGCTTCAAGTTAGGCCTCGTTTGGCTCAACCATATCATTTCTACCTCGAGTCGGGCCTCGTTTGACTCACCGATACCATTTGTGCCTCGAGTTGGGCTTCTTTTGACTCAACCATATCATTTGTGCCTTGAGTCAGGCCTTGTTTGAATCAACCATGTCATTTGTGCCTCGAGTCGGGCCTGGTTTAACTCAACCATATCATTTGCGCCTCAAGTCAGGCCTTGTTTGACTAACTCATACCATTTGTGCCTCGCGTTGGGCCTCGTTTGACCCAACCATATCATTTCTGCCTCGAGTCAGGCCTTGTTTCACTCAACCATATCATTTGTGCCTTGAGTGATGCCTTGTTCCACTAAACCATATCATTTGTGCCTCAAGTGAGGCCTTGTTTCACTCAACCATATCATTTGTGCCTCGTGTCAGGCCTCGTTTGACTCAACCATACCATTTGTGCCTCGAGTCAGGCCAAGTTTGACTCAACCATATCATTTGCGCCTCGAGTCCAGCCCGTTTAACTCAACCTATAATTTGCGCTTCGAGTCAGGCCTCGTTTGACTTAGCCATATTATTTGTGCCTCGAGTCAGGCATCGTTTGGCTCAACCATATCATTTGCGCCTCGAGTCAGGCCTCGTTTGACTCACCAATATCATTTTGCCTCGAGTTGGGCCCCACTTGACTCAACCATATCATTTGTGCCTCGGGTCAGGACTCGTTTGACTCAGCCATATGATTTGTGCCTCGAGACGGGCCTCGTTCGACTCACTAATTCCATTTGTGCCTCGAGTTGGGCCTCTTTTGACTCAACCATATCATTTGCACCTTGAGTCGGGCCTCATTTGACTCACCGATACCATTTAGGCATCGAGTTTGGCCTCGTTTAACTCAACCATATGATTTGTGCCTCGAGTCTAGCCCCATTTGACTCAACCGTATGATTTGCGCCTTGAGTCAGGCCTCATTTGACTTAGCCATATCATTTGTGCCTCGAGTCAGGCTTCGTTTGGCTCAACCATATCATTTGCGCCTCGAGTCAGGCCTCGTTTGTCTCACCGATACCATTTTGCCTCGAGTTAGGCCCTACTTGACTCAACCATATCATTTGTGCCTCGAGTCAGGACTCGTTTGGCTCAACCATATCATTTGCGCCTCGAGTCAGGCCTCGTTTGACTCACCGATACCATTTTGCCTCGAGTTGGGCCCCACTTGACTCAACCATATCATTTGTGCCTCGAGTCAGGCCTCGTTTGACTCACCGATACCATTTGTGCCTTGCGTTGGGCCTCGTTTGACTCAACCATATCATTTCTTCCTCGAGTCAGGCTGGTTTGACTCAACCATATATTTGCGCCTTGAGTCGGGCCTCGTTTGACTCAACCATATCATTTGCGAATCAAGTCTGGCCTCGTTTGACTCAACCATATCATTTGCACTTTGAGTTGGGCCTCGTTTGACTCACTGATACCATTTGTGCATCGAGTTAGGCCTCGTTTGACTCAACCATATGATCTTCTCCTCGAGTCTGTCCCCGTTTGACTCAACCGTATGATTTGCGTCTCGAGTCAGGTCTCGTTTGACTCAACCATATCTTTGGTGCCTCGAGTAAGGGCTCATTTGGCTCAACCATATCTTTTGCACCTCGAGTCAAGTCCCGTTTGACTCCTTGATACCATTGGTGCCTCGAGTTGGACCCCACTTGACTCAACCATATCATTTGTGCCTCGAGTCTGGACTCGTTTGACTTAGCCATATCATTTACGCCTCGAGTCGGGCCTCGGTCAACTCACTGATACCATTTGTGCCTCGAGTTGGGCCTCTTTTGACTCAACCATATCATTTGTGCCTCGAGTCAGGCCTTATTTGACTCAACCATATCATTTGCACCTCGAGTCGTGCCTCGTTTGACTCAACCATATCATTGGCGCCTCGAGTCAGGCCTTGTTTGACTAAACCATATCATTTGTGCCTAGAGTCATGCCTCGTTTGACTCAACTATGCCATTTGCATCTCGAGTCATGCCTCGTTTGACTAAACCATATCATTTGCACCTCGAGTCGGGCCTTGTTGGACCTAACCATATCATTTGCGCCTCGAGTCAGGCCTCATTTGACGCAACCATATCATTTGTGCCTCGAGTCAGGCCTCGTTTGAGTCAGCCATATCATTTTCGCCTCGAGTCGGCCCTTGTTTGACTTAACGATATCATTTATGCCTCAAGTTAGGCCTCATTAGACTCAACCATATCATTTGTACCTCGAGTCGGGCCTTGTTTGACTCAATCATATCATTTGTGCCTCAAGTTGGGCCTCGTTTGACTCAACCATATCATTTGTACCTCGTGTCAGGCCTCGTTTGACTTAACCATATCATTTGCGCCTCGAGTCGGGCCTCGTTTGACTCAACCATATCATTTGCACCTTGAGTCGGGCCTTGTTTGACTCACTGATACCATTTGGGCATCGAGGTAGGCCTCGTTTAACTCAACCATATGATTTGTGCCTCGAGTCCAGCCCGTTTAACTCAACCGTATGATTTGCGCTTCGAGTCAGGCCTTGTTTAACTTAGCCATATCATTTGTGCCTCGAGTCAGGCCTCGTTTGGCTCAACCATATCATTTGCGCCTCGAGTCGGGCCTCGTTTGACTCACTGATACCATTTGTGCCTCGAGTTGGGCTTCTTTTGACTCAACCATATCATTTGTGCCTTGAGTCAGGCCTTGTTTGAATCAACCATGTCATTTGTGCCTCGAGTCGGGCCTGGTTTGACTCAACCATATCATTTGCGCCTCAAGTCAGGCCTTGTTTGACTAACTCATACCATTTGTGCCTCGCGTTGGGCCTCGTTTGACCTAACCATATCATTTCTGCCTCGAGTCAGGCCTTGTTTCACTCAACCATATCATTTGTGCCTCGAGTGATGCCTTGTTCCACTAAACCATATCATTTGTGCCTCAAGTGAGGCCTTATTTCACTCAACCATATCATTTGTGCCTCGTGTCGGGCCTCGTTTGACTCAACCATACCATTTGTGCCTCGAGTCAGGCCAGGTTTGAGTCAACCATATCATTTGCGCCTCGAGTCCAGCCCGTTTAACTCAACCGTATGATTTGCGCTTCGAGTCAGGCCTCGTTTGACTTAGCCATATCATTTGTGCCTTGAGTCAGGCATCGTTTGGCTCAACCATATCATTTGCGCCTCGAGTCAGGCCTCGTTTGACTCAGCGATATCATTTTGCCTCGAGTTGGGCCCCACTTGACTCAACCATATCATTTGTGCCTCGGATCAGGACTCGTTTGACTCAGCCATATGATTTGTGCCTCGAGATGGGCCTCGTTCGACTCACTAATTCCATTTGTGCCTCGAGTTGGGCCTCTTTTGACTCAACCATATCATTTGCACCTTGAGTCAGGCCTCGTTTGACTCACCGATACCATTTAGGCATCGAGTTTGGCCTCGTTTAACTCAACCATATGATTTGTGTCTCGAGTCTAGCCCCATTTGACTCAACCGTATGATTTGTACCTTGAGTCAGGCCTCGTTTGACTTAGCCATATCATTTGTGCCTCGAGTCAGGCTTCGTTTGGCTCAACCATATCATTTGCGCCTCGAGTCAGGCCTCGTTTGTCTCACCGATACCATTTTGCCTCGAGTTAGGCCCTACTTGACTCAACCATATCATTTGTGCCTCGAGTCAGGACTCGTTTGGCTCAACCATATCATTTGCGCCTCGAGTCAGGCCTCGTTTGACTCACCGATACCATTTTGCCTCGAGTTGGGCCCCACTTGACTCAACCATATCATTTGTGCCTCGAGTCAGGCCTCGTTTGACTCACCGATATCATTTGTGCCTTGCGTTGGGCCTCGTTTGACTCAACCATATCATTTCTACCTCGAGTCAAGCTGGTTTGACTCAACCATATATTTGCGCCTTGAGTCGGGCCTCGTTTGACTCAACCATATCATTTGCGAATCAAGTCTGGCCTCGTTTGACTCAACCATATGATTTGCGCCTCGAGGCGGGCCTCATTTGACTCAACCATATCATTTGCACTTTGAGTTGGGCCTCGTTTGACTCACTGATACCATTTGTGCATCGAGTTAGGCCTCGTTTGACTCAACCATATGATCTGCTCCTCGAGTCTGTCCCCGTTTGACTCAACCGTATGATTTGCGTCTCGAGTCAGGTCTAGTTTGACTCAACCATATCTTTGGTGCCTCGAGTAAGGGCTCATTTGGCTCAACCATATCTTTTGCACCTCGAGTCAAGTCCCGTTTGACTCCTCGATACCATTGGTGCCTCGAGTTGGACCCTACTTGACTCAACCATATCATTTGTGCCTCGAGTCAGGACTCGTTTGACTTAGCCATATCATTTACGCCTCGAGTCGGGCCTCGTTCAACTCACTGATACCATTTGTGCCTCGAGTTGGGCCTCTTTTGACTCAACCATATCATTTGTGCCTCGAGTCAGGCCTTATTTGACTCAACCATATCATTTGCACCTCGAGTCGTGCCTCGTTTGACTCAACCATATCATTGGCGCCTCGAGTCAGGCCTTGTTTGACTAAACCATATCATTTGTGCCTAGAGTCATGCCTCGTTTGACTCAACTATGCCATTTGCGTCTCGAGTCATGCCTCGTTTGACTAAACCATATCATTTGTGCCTCGAGTCGGGCCTTGTTGGACTTAACCATATCATTTGCGCCCCGAGTTAGGCCTCATTTCATATCATTTGTGCCTCAACGCAGGCCTCGTTTGAGTCAGCCATATCATTTTCGCCTCGAGTCGGCCCTCGTTTGACTTAACGATATCATTTGTGCCTCAAGTTGGGCCTCATTAGACTCAACCACATCATTTGTACCTCGAATCGGGCCTTGTTTGACTCAATCAGATCATTTGCGCCTCAAGTTGGGCCTCGTTTGACTCAACCATATCATTTGTGCCTCGAGTCAGGCCTCGTTTGACTTAACCATATCATTTGCGCCTCGAGTCAGGCCTCGTTTGACTCAACCATATCATTTGCACCTTGAGTCGGGCCTTGTTTGACTCATCGATACCATTTGGGCATCGAGGTAGGCCTTGTTTAACTCAACCATATGATTTGCACCTCGAGTCCAGCCCGTTTAACTCAACCGTATGATTTGCGCTTCGAGTCAGGCCTCGTTTAACTTAGCCATATCATTTGTGCCTCGAGTCAGGCCTCGTTTGGCTCAACCATATCATTTGTGCCTCGAGTCAGGCCTCGTTTGACTCACCGATACCATTTGTGCCTCGAGTTGGGCTTCTTTTGACTCAACCATATCATTTGTGCCACGAGTCAGGCATTGTTTGAATCAACCATGTCACTTGTGCCTCGAGTCGGGCCTGGTTTGACTCAACCATATCATTTGCACCTCAAGTCAGGCCTTGTTTGACTCATCGATACCATTTGTACCTCGCGTTGGGCCTCGTTTGACCCAACCATATCATTTCTGCCTCGAGTCAGGCCTTGTTTCACTCAACCATATCATTTGTGCCTTGAGTGATGCCTTGTTTCACTAAACCATATCATTTGTGCCTCAAGTGAGGCCTTGTTTCACTCAACCATACCATTTGTGCCTCGTGTCGGGCCTCATTTGACTCAACCATACCATTTGTGCCTCGAGTCAGGCCTCGTTTGGCTCAACCATATCATTTGTGCCTCGAGTCGGGCCTCGTTTGACTCACCGATACCATTTGTGCCTCGAGTTGGGCCTCTTTTGACTCAACCATATCATTTGTGCCTCGAGTCAGGCCTTGTTTGAATCAACCATGTCGTTTGTGCCCCGAGTCGAGCCTAGTTTGACACAACCATATCATTTGCGCCTCAAGTCAGGCCTTGTTTGACTCATCGATACCATTTGTGCCTCGCGTTGGGCCTCGTTTGACCTAACCATATCATTTCTGCCTCGAGTTAGGCCTTGTTTCACTCAACCATATCATTTGTGCCTCGAGTGATGCCTTGTTTCACTAAACCATATCATTTGTGCCTCAAGTAAGGCCTTGTTTCACTCAACCATATCATTTGTGCCTCGTGTAGGGACTCATTTGACTCAACCATATCATTTGTGCCTCAAGTCAGCCCACGTTTGATTCAACCATATCATTTGCGCCTCGAGTCCAGCCCGTTTAACTCAATCGTATGATTTGCGCTTCGAGTCAAGCCTCGTTTGACTTAGCCATATCATTTCTGCCTCGAGTCAGGCCTCGTTTGGCTCAACCATATCATTTGCGCCTCAAGTCAGGCCTCGTTTGACTGACCGATACCATTTTGCCTCGAGTTGGGCCCCACTTGACTCAACTATATCATTTGTGCCTCGGGTCAGGACTCGTTTGACTTAGCCATATGATTTGTGCCTCGAGACGGGCCTCGTTTGACTCACTAATACCATTTGTGCCTCGAGTTGGGCCTCTTTTGACTCAACCATATCATTTGCACCTTGAGTCGGGCCTCGTTTGACTCACCGATACCATTTGGGCATCGAGTTAGGCCTCATTTAACTCAACCATATGATTTGTGCCTCGAGTCTTGCCTCGTTTGACTCAACCGTATGATTTACGCCTTGAGTCAGGCCTCGTTTGACTTACCAATATCATTTGTGCCTCGAGTCAGGCTTCGTTTGGCTCAACCATATCATTTGCGCCTCGAGTCAGGCCTCGTTTGTCTCACCGATACCATTTTGCCTCGAGTTAGGCCCCACTTGACTCAACCATATCATTTGTGCCTCGAGTCAGGATTCGTTTGGCTTAACCATATCATTTGTTCCTCGAGTCAGGCCTCGTTTGACTCACCGATACCATTTTGCCTCGAGTTGGGCCCCACTTGACTCAACCATATCATTTGTGCCTCGAGTCAGGCCTTGTTTGACTCACCGATACCATTTGTGCCTTGCGTTGGGCCTCGTTTGACTTAACCATATCATTTCTACCTCGAGTCAGGCTGGTTTGACTCAACCATATATTTGCACCTCGAGTCGGGCCTCGTTTGACTCAACCATATCATTTGCGAATCAAGTCTGCCCTTGTTTGACTCAACCATATGATTTGCGCCTTGAGGTGGGCCTCGTTTGACTCAACCAGATCATTTGCGCCTCGAGTCAGGCCTCGTTTGACTTAACCATATCATTTGTGCCTCGAGTCCGGCCCCGTTTGACTCAACCATATGATTTGTGCCTTGATTCAGGCCTCGTTTGACTCAACCATATCATTTGTGCCTCGAGTCAGGCCTCGTTTGGCTCAACCATATCATTTGCGCCTCGAGTCAGGCCTCGTTTGACTTAATCAGATCATTTTCGCCTCAAGTCAGGCATCGTTTGACTCAACCATATCATTTGTGCCTCGAGTCTGGCCCCGTTTGACTCAACCGTATGATTTGCGCCTTGAGTCAGGCCTCGTTTGACTCAACCATATCATTTGTGCCTCGAGTCAGGCCTCATTTGGCTCAACCATATCATTTGCGCCTCAAGTCAGCCTCGTTTGACTCACCGATACCATTTGTGCCTCGAGTTGGGCCCCACTTGACTCAACCATATCATTTGTGCCTCGAGTCAGGACTCGTTTGACTCAGCCATATTATTTGCGTCTTGAGTAGGGCCTCGTTTGACTCACTGATACCATTTGTGCCTCGAGTTTGGCCTCTTTTGACTCAACCAAATCATTTGTGCCTCTCGTCAGGCCTTGTTTGACTCAACCATATCATTTGCAACTCGAGTTGAGCCTCGTTTGGCTCAAGCATATCATTTGCGCTCTGAGTTGGGCCTCGTTTAACTTAACCACATCATTTGCGCCTTGAGTCGGGCCTCGTTTGACTCACCGATACCATTTGTGCCTTGAGTTAGGCCTCGTTTAACTCAACCATATGATTTGCGCCTTGAGCCTGGCCTCGTTTGACTAAACCGTATGATTTGCGTCTCAAGTCAGGCCTCGTTTGACTCAGCCATATCTTTTGTCCCTCGAGTCAGGCATCGTTTAGCTCAACCATATCATTTGCGCCTCAAGCCAAGCCTCGTTTGACTCACCGATACCATTTTACGTCGAGTTGGGCCCCACTTGACTAAACCATATCATTTGTGCCTCGAGTTAGAACTCGTTTGACTCAGCCATATCATTTGTACCTCGAGTCGGGCCTCGTTCGACTCCCTGATACCATTTGTGCCTCGAGTTGGGCTCTTTTGACTCAACCATATCATTTGTGCCTCGAGTCCGGCCTTATTTGACTCAACCATATCATTTGCGCCTCGAGTCGTGCCTCGTTTGACTCAACCATATCATTGGCGCCTCGAGTCAGGACTTGTTTGACTCAACTATATCATTTGTGCCTCGAGTCGGTCCTTGTTTGACTCACTGATACCATTTGTGCCTCGAGTCGGGCCTTGTTTAACGCAACCATATCATTTAGGCCTCGAGTCATGCCTCGTTTGACTCAACCATATCATTTGTATCTCGAGTCGCGCCTCATTTGACTGAGCCATATCATTTACGCTTCGAGTCGGGCATTGTTTGACTCAATCATATCATTTGTGCCTCAAGTCAGGCCTCGTTTGACTCACCGGTACCATTTGTGCCTTGCGTTGGGCCTCGTTTGACTCAACCATATCATTTTTGCCACGAGTCAGGCCTTGTTTGACTTAACCATATATTTGCACCTCGAGTCGGGCCTTATTTGATTCAACCATATCATTTGCGAATCAAGTCTAGCCTCGTTTGACTCAACCATATGATTTGCGCCTCGAGTCGGGCCTCGTTTGACTCAACCATATCATTTGTGCTTCGAGTCATGCCTTGTTTGACTTAATCACATCATTTACGCCTCGAGTCGGGCCTTGTTTGACTAAACAATATCATTTGCGCCTCGAGTGAGGCCTCGTTTAATGCAACCATATCATTTGTGCCTCGAGTCATGCCTCGTTTGACTCAACAATATCATTTGTGCCTCGATCGGGCCTTATTTGACTCAACCATATCATTTGTACCTCGAGTCAGGCCTTGTTTGACTCAACCAGATCATTTGCGCCTCGAGTCAGGCCTCATTTGACTCAACCATATCATTTGTGCCTCGAGTCCAATCCCGTTTCACTCAACTGTATGATTTGCGTCTTGAGTCAGGCCTGGTTTGACTCAACCATATCATTTGTGCCTCGAGTCAAGCCTCGTTTGACTCAACCAGATCATTTGAGCCTCGAGTCAGGCTTCGTTTGACTCAACCATATCGTTTGTGCCTCGAGTCTGGCCCCATTTGACTCAACCATATGATTTGTGCCTTGAGTTAGGCCTCGTTTGACTCAACCATATCATTTGTGCCTCGAGTCAGGCCTCGTTTGACTCAACCAGATCATTTGCGCCTCGAGTCAGGCCTTGTTTGACTCAACCATATCATTTGTGCCACGAGTCAGGCCTCGTTTGGCTCAACCATATCATTTGCGCCTCGAGTCAGGCCTCGTTTGACTCATCGATACCATTTGTTCCTAAAGTTGGGCCCCACTTGACTCAACCATATCATTTGTGCCTCGAGTCAGGACTCGTTTGACTTAGCCGTATTATTTGTGCCTCGAGTCGGGCCTCGTTTGACTCACTGATACCATTTGTGCCTTGAGTTTGGCCACTTTTGACTCAACCATATCATTTGTGCCTCTCGTCAGGCCTTGTTTGACTCAACCATATCATTTGCACCTCTAGTCGGGCCTCATTTGACTCAAGCATATCATTTGCGCTTTGAGTTGGGCCTCGTTTGACTCAACCATATCATTTGCGCCTCGAGTCGGGCCTCGTTTGACTCACCGATACCATTTGTGCCTTGAGTTTGGCCTCTTTTGACTCAACCATATCATTTGTGCCTCGAGTCAGGCCTTGTTTGACTCAACCATATCATTTGCGCCTCGAGTCAGACCTCGTTTAACTCAACCATCTCATTTGCACCTCGAGTCGAGCCTGGCTTGACTCATCGATATAATTTGTTCCTCAAGTTGGGTCTTGTTTGACTCAACCGTATTATTTTTGCCTCGAGTCAGGCCTTGTTTGACTCAACCATATCATTTGCCCTTGAGTCGGGCCTTGTTTGACTCAACCATATCATTTCAATCTCGAGTTAGGCCTCGTTTGGCTCAACCATATATTTGTGCCTCGAGTCGGGCCTCGTTTGATACAACCATTTCATTTGCGCCTCGAGTTGGACCTCATTTGACTCAACCATATCATTTGTGCCTCGAGTCAAACCTCGTTTGACTCAACCATATCATTTGCGCCTCGAGTCGGGCCTCGTTTGACTCACTGATACCATTTGTGCATCAAGTTGGGCCTCGTTTGACTCAACCATATGATTTGTGCCTCGAGTCATGCCTCATTTAACTCAACCATATCATTTGCGCCTCGAGTCAGGCCTGCTTTAACTCATCGATATAATTTGTTCCTCGAGTTGGGTCTCGTTTAACTCAACCATATCATTTCAACCTAGAGTCTGGCCTTATATGGCTGAACCATATATTTACGCCTTGAGTCGGGCCTCGTTTGACTCAACCATATCATTTGCGCCTCGAGTCGGGCCTCGTTTGACTCAACCATATCATTTGCGCCTCGAGTCATGCCTCGTTTGATACAACCATATCATTTGTGCCTCGAGTCATGCCTCGTTTGAGTCAACCATATCATTTGCACCTCGAGTCGGGCCTCGTTTGACTCAACCTTATCATTTACGAATCAAGTCAGGCCTCGTTTCACTCAACCATTTCATTTGTGCAACGAGTTACGCCTCGTTTGACTCTACCATATGATTTGTGCATCGAGTCAGGCCCCTTTTGACTCAACCATATATTTTGTGCCTCGAGTCAGGCCTTATTTGACTCAACCATATCATTTGTGCCTCGAGTCAGGCCTCGTTTGACTCAGCCATATCATTTGTGCCTCAAGTCAGGCCTCATTTGGCTCAACCATATTATTTGTGCCTCGAGGCGGGTCTCGTTTGACTCAACCATATAATTTGTGCCCTGACTCTAGACTCGGTTGACTCAATAATATCAATTGCGCCGTGAGTCAGGCCTCGTTTGACTCAACCATATCATTTGCGCCTCAAGTCGGGCCTTGTTTGACTCAACCATATCATTTGCGACACGAGTCGTGTCTTGTTTGACTCAACCATATCATTTGCTCCTTGAGTTGGGCCTCGTTTGACTCACCGATACCATTTGTGCATCGAGTTGGGCCTCATTTGACTCTACCATATGATTTGCGCCTCGAGTCAAGCCTCGTTTGACTCAACCATATAATTTGTGCCTTGAGTCTAGCCTCGGTTGACTCAATAATATCATTTGCACCACGAGTCAAGCCTCTTTTGACTCAATCATATCATTTGTGCATCGAGTCAGGGCTCGTTTGGCCCAACCATATCATTTGCGCCTCGAGACAGGCCTCGTTTGACTCAACCATATAATTTGCGCCTTGAGTCATGCCTCGTTTGACTCAAGCATATCATTTCTGCCTTGAGTCGGGCGTCATTTGACTCATCGATACCATTTGTGCCTGAGTTAGGCCTTGTTTGAGTCAACCATATCATTTGTGCCTCGACTCAGGCCTCGTTTGACTCAACCCTATCATTTGCCCCTCGAGTCGGCCTCGTTTGAATCAACCATATCATTTCTTCCTCGAGTCAGGCCTCGTTTTGATCAACCGTATATTTGTGCCTCGAGTCAGGCCTCGTTTGTCTTAACCATATATTTGCGCCTCGAGTCTGGCCTCGTTTGACTCAACCATACATTTGTGCCTCGAGTCGGGCCTTGTTTGACTTAACCATATCATTTACAGCTCGAGTCGGGCCTCATTTGATGCAACCATATCATTTGTGCCTCGACTCATGCCTCGTTGGAGTCAACCATATCATTTTTGCCTCGAGGCGGCCCTCATTTGACTTAACGATATCATTTGCACCTTAAGTTGGGCCTCATTTGACTCAACCATATCATTTGTACCTCGAGTCGAGCCTCGTTTGACTCAACCAGATCATTTGTGCCTCAAGTCGGGCCTCATTTGACTCAACCATATCATTTGTGCCTCAAGTCAGGCCTCGTTTGAGTCAACCATATCATTTGCGCCTCGAGTCGGGCCTCGTTTGACTCAACCTTATCATTTGTAGCTTGAGTCAAGCCTCGTTTGACTCACCGATACCATTTGTGCATCGAGTTGGGCCTCGTTTGACTCAACCATCTCATTTGTGCCTCGAGACGGGCCTCGTTTGACTCACTGATACCATTTGTGTCACGAGTCGGGCCTTGTTTGATGCAACCATCTCATTTGTGCCTCGAGTCATGCCTCGTTTGACTCAACCATTTCATTTGCATCTCACGTCAGGAGTCGTTTGACTAAACCATATCATTTATGCTTTGAGTCGGGCTTTGTTTGACTACACCATATCATTTACGTCTCGAGTCAGGCCTCGTTTGACTCACTGATACCATTTGTTCCTCGCGTTGGGGCTCGTTTGACTCAACCATATCATTTCTACCTCGAGTCAGGCCTTGTTTGACTTAACCATATCATTTGTGCCTCGAGTCGAGCCATGTTTGACTCATCCATATCATTTGCGCATCGAGTCAGGCCTCGTTTGACTAAACCATATCATTTGCGCCGCGAGTTAGGCCTCGTTTAACTCAACCACATCATTTGTGCCTCGAATCAGGTCTCGTTTGACTCACCGATACCATTTGTGCCTCGAGTGTGGCCTCGTTTGACTCAGCCATATCATTTGTGCTTTGAGTCAAGTCTCATTTGACTCAACCATATCATTTATGCCTCGAGTCTAGCCTCATTTGACTTAACATCGTTTGTGCCTCGAGTCAGGCCTCGTTTGACTCAACCATATGATTTGCGTCTCGAGTCAGGGCTCGTTTAACTCAACCATAACATTTGTGCCTCGAGTCGGGACTCCTTTGACTCACCGATACCATTTGTGCCTTGAGTTGGGCCTCATTTGACTCAACCATATCATTTGCGCCTCGAGTCAGGCCCCGTTTAACTGAACCATATCATTTGTGCCTCGAGTCAGGCCTCGTTTGAATTAACCTATCATTTGCGCCTCGAGTCGGTTCTCATTTAACTCAACCATATCATTTATGCCTTGAGTCAGGTGTCGTTTGACTCAACCATATCATTTGCGCCTCGAGTTGGGCCTCGTTTAACTCAACCATATCATTTACGCCTCGAGTCAGGCCTCGTTTGACTCAACCATTTATTTGTGCTTCGAATCAGGTCTTATTTGACTTAACCATATCATTTGTGCCTCGAGTCTAGCCTCGTTTGACTCAACCACATGATTTGCGCCTCGAGTCGGGCCTCATTTAACTCAACCATATCATGTGTGCCTCGAGTTGGGCCTCGTTTGACTCAACCATATAATTTGCGCCTTGAGTGAGGCCTCGTTTGACTCAACCATATCATTTGCGCCTCGAGTCAGGTCTCGTTTGACTCAACCATATCATTTGCGTCTCGAGTTACGTCTCGTTTGACTCAATCATATCATTTGCGTCTCGAGTTACGTCTCGTTTGACTCAACCATATGTTTACGCCTCAAGTCAGGCCTTGTTTGACTCACCCATATCTTTTGCGCCTCGAGCCAGGTCTCGTTTGACTCACCAATACCATTTGTGCATCGAGTTGGGCCCCGTTTGACTAAACCATATGATTTGCACCTCGAGTCAGGCCTCATTTGACTCAACCATATCATTTGCGCATCGAGTCAGGCCTCGTTTAACTCAACCATAACATTTGTGCCTCGAGTCAGGTCTCGTTTGACTCAACCATATCATTTGCGCCACGAGTCAGGACTCGTTTGACTCACTGATACCATTTGTGCCTTGAGTTGGGCCTCATTTGACTCAACCATATCATTTGTGCCTCGAGTCAGGCCTTGTTTGACTGAACCATATAATTTGTGCCTCGAGCCAGGCCTCGTTTGACTCAACCGTATCAATTGCGCCTCGAGTCGGGTCTTATTTAACTAAACCATATCATTTGTGCCTTGAGTCAGGTGTCGTTTGACTTAACCATATCATTTGCGCCTTGAGTTGGGCCTCGTTTAACTCAACCACATCATTTGTGCCTCCAATCAGGCCTCGTTTGACTCAACCATATCATTTGTGCCTCGAGTCAGGTCTCGTTTGACTCAACCATATAATTTTGCCTTGAATTAGGCCTCGTTTAACTCAACCATATCATTTGTGCCTCGAGTCAGGTCTCGTTTGACTCAACCATATCATTTGTGCCATGAGTCGGGCCCTGTTTGACTCACTGATACAATTTATGCCTTGAGTTGGGCCTTGTTCCACTCAACCATATCATTTGCGCCTCGAGTCAAGCCTCGTTTGACTCAATCATATCATTTGCACCTCGAGTCGGGTCTCATTTAACTCAACCACATCATTTGTGCCTCGAGTCAGGTCTCGTTTGACTCAACCATATCGTTTATGCATTGAGTCAGTCTCATTTGACTCAACCTTATCATTTGCGCCTCAAGTTGGGCCTCGTTTAACTCACCCATATCATTTGTGCTTTGAGTTAGGCCTCGTTTGACTCAATTATATCATTTGTGCCTCGAGTCAGGCCTCGTTTGACTCAACCACATCGTTTGCGTCTCGAGTCGGGCCATGTTTGACTCAACCATATGATTTGCGATTCGAGTCAGGGCTCGTTCGACTCAACCATATTATTTGCGCCTTGAGTCAGGCCCCGTTTAACTGAACCATATCATTTGAGCCTCGAGTCAGGCCTCGTTTGACTCAACCTATCATTTGTGCCTCGAGTCGGTTCTCATTTAACTTAACCATATCATTTGTGCCTTGAGTCAGGTGTCGTTTGACTCAACCATATCATTTGTGCCTCGAGTTGGGCTTGTTTAACTCAACCATATCATTTACTCCTCGAGTCAAGCCTCGTTTGACTCAACCATATCATTTGTGCTTCGAATTAGGTCTCATTTGACTTAACCATATCATTTGTGCCTCGAGTCTGGCCTCGTTTGACTCAACCACATGATTTGCACCTCGAGTCGGGCCTCATTTAACTCAACCATATCATGTGTGCCTCGAGTCAGGTCTCGTCTGACTCAATCATATTATTTGCGCCTCGAGTCAGTCATCGTTTGACTCAACCATATAATTTGTGCCTTGAGTCGGGCCTTGTTTGACTCATCGAAACCATTTGTGCCTCGAGTTGGGCCTCATTTCACTTAACCATATCATTTGCGCCTTGAGTAGGGCCTCGTTTGACTCACTGATACAATTTGTGCCTCGAGTCGGGCCTCGTTTGATTCAACCATAACATTTGTGCCTCGAGTTAGGCCTTGTTTGACTCAACCATATCATTTGCACGTCGAGTCGGGCCTCGTGTGACTCAACCCTATCATTTGTGCCTCGAGTCGGGCCTTATTTGACTCACCAATACCATTTGTGCCTCGAGTTGGGCCTCGTTTGACTCAACCATATCACTTGTCCCTCACGTCAGGCCTCGTTTGACTCAACCATATCATTTGCGCCTCGAGTCGGGCCTCGTTTGACTCAACCATATCATTTGCGCCTTGAGTCATGCCTGGTTTGATTCAACCATATCATTTGTGCCTGAAGTCAGGCCTTGTTTGACTCAACCATATCATTTGCGCCTGGAGTCAGGTCTCGTTTGACTCAACCATATCATTTGCGCCTCGAGTTAGGTCTCATTTGACTCAACCATATCATTTGCGCCATGAGTCAGGACTCGTTTGACTCACCGATACCATTTGTGCCTTGAGTTGGGCCTCATTTGACTCAACCATATCATTTGCGCCTCGAGCCAGGCCTCGTTTCACTCAACCATATCATTCACACCTCGAGTCAAGCCTCGTTTGATTCAACCATATCGTTTGTGCCTTGAGTCATGCCTCGTTTGACTCAATCGCATCATTTGCGCCTCGAGTCGGGTCTCATTTAACTCAACCACATCATTTGTACCTTGAGTCAGGTCTCGTTTGACTCAACCATATCATTTATGTCTCGAGTCAGGTCTCGTTTGACTCAACCTTATCATTTACGCCTCAAGTCGGGCCTTGTTTAACTCAACCATATCATTTGTGCTTTGAGTTAGGTCTCATTTGACTCAACCATATAATTTGTGCCTCGAGTCAGGCCTCGTTTGACTCAACCACATCGTTTGCGCCTCGAATCAGCCTCGTTTGACTCAGCCGTATCATTTGTTCCTCGAGTCATGCCTCGTTTAACTCAACCATATCATTTGCGTCTCGAATCAGGCCTCATTTGACTCACCGATATCATTTGTGACTCCAGTTGGGCCTCGTTTAACTTAACCATATCATTTGTGCCTCGAGTCAGGTCTCGTTTGACTCAACCGTATCATTTGTGCCTCGAGTCAGGTCTCGTTTGAATTAACCATATCATTTGCGCCTCCAGTCGGGCCTCGTTTAACTCAACCATATTATTTGTGCCTCAAGTCATGCCTCGTTTGACTCAACCAGATCATTTGCGCCTCGAGTTAGGCCTCGTTTGACTCACCCACATCATTTGCGCCTCGAGTTAGGCCTCGTTTGACTTAACCATGTGTTTGCGCCTCGAGTCAGGCCTTGTTTGACTCACCCATATCATTTACGCCATGAGTTGGGCCTCGTTTGACTCACCGATACCATTTGTGCCTCGAGTTGGTCCTCGTTTGACTCAACCATATCATTTGCGCCTCGAGTCGGGCCTCGTGCGGCTCAACCCTATCATCTAACCCTCGTGTCGGGCCTCGTGTGACTCAACCCTATCATTTGCGCCTCGCATCAGGCCTCATTTGACTCACTGATACCATTTGTGCCTCGAGTTGGGCGTTAATTGACTCACCGATACCATTTGCACCTCGAGTCAAGCCTTGTTGGACTCAACCATATCATTTATGCCTCGTTTTAGGCCTTGTTTGAGTCAACCATATAATTTACACCTCGAGTTGGGCCTCGTTTGACACAACCCTATCATTTGCGTCTCGAGTCGGGCCTTATTTAACTCACTAATACCATTTGTGCCTCGAGTTGGGCCTCGTTTGACTCAACCACATCATTTGCGCCTCGGGTCAGGCCTCGTTTGACTAAACCATATCATTTGCACCTCGAGTCAGGCCTTGTTTGACTCAACCATATCATTAGCGCCTCGAGTTGGGCCTCGTTTGACTCACTGATACCATTTGTGCCTCGAGTTGGGCCTCGTTTGACTCAACCATATCATTCGCACCTCAAGTCAGCCTCGTTTGACATAACCATATCTATTGTGCCACGAGTTAGGCCTCGTTTGACTCAACCATATCATTTGCACCTCAAGTCGGGCCTCGTTTGACTCAACCATATCATTTGCGCCTCGAGTCGAGCCTTATTTGACTCACCCATATGTTTTCGCATTGAGTCGAGGCTCTTTTAAGTAAACCATATCGTTTGTGCCTCAAGTCATGCCTCGTTTAACTCAACCATATCATTTGCGCCTCTAGTTGGGCCTCCTTTTACTCACCCATGTCATTTGCGCCTTGAGTTAGGCCTCATTTGACTTAACCATGTGTTTGCGCCTCAAGTCAGGCCTTGTTTAACTCACCCATATCATTTGCGCCATGAGTTGGGCCTCGTTTGACTCACTGATACTATTTTTGCCTCGAGTTGGGACTTGTTTGACTCAACCATATCATTTGCACCTCGAGTCGGGCCTTGTGTGACTCAACCCTATCATTTATGGCTCGAGTCGGGCCTCATTTGACTCACTTATACCATTTGAGCCTCGAGTTGGGCCTCAATTGACTCACCAATACCATTCGCGCCTCGAGTCAAGCCTTGTTTGACTCAACCATATCATTTACGCCTCGAGTCGAGCCTTATTTAACTCAACAATGCCATTTGTGCCTCGAGTTGGGACTTGTTTGACTCAACCATATCATTTGTGCCTCGAGTCAGGCCTCGTTTGACTCAACCATATCATTTGCACCTCAAGTCAGGCCTCGTTTGACTCAACCATATCATTTGTGCCTCAAGTCAAGCCTCGTTTGACTCAACCATATCATTTGCGCCTCGAGTCGGGTCTCATTTAACACAACCACATCATTTGTGCCTTGAGCCAGGTGTTGTTTGACTCAACCATATCGTTTGCGCCTCGAGTTGGGCCTCATTTAACTCAACCACATCATTTGCGCCTCAAGTCGGGCCTCGTTTGACTCACTGATGCCATTTGTACCTCGAGTTGGGCCTCGTTTCACTCAACCATATCATTTGGGGCGCGAGTCAGGCCTCATTTGACTAAACCATATCATTTGCGCCTCGACTCGGGCCTTGTTTGACTCGCTGATACTATTTGTGCCTCGAGTTGGGCCTCGTTTGACTCAACCATATCAGTTGTCCTTTGAGTCAGGCCTCGTTTGACTCAACCATATCATTTGTGCCTCGAGTCGGGCCTCCTTTGACCCAACCCTATCATTTGTGCATCGAGTCGGGCCTCCTTTGACTTACCGATACTATTTGTGCCTCGAGTGAGGCCTCGTTTGACTCAACCATATCATTTGTGCCTCGAGTCAGGTCTCGTTTGACTCAACCATATCATTTGCGCCTCGAGTCGGGCCTCGTTTGACTCACCGATGCCATTTGTGGCTTGTGTTGGGCCTCATTTGACTCATTGATACCATTTGCGCCTCGAGTTAGACATTGTTTGACTCAACCATATCATTTGTGCCTCGTTTTAGGCCTCGTTTGAATCAACCATATCATTTGCGCCTCGAGTCAGGCCTCGTTTGGCTGAACCCTATCATTTGTGCCACGAGTCAGGCCTCCATTGACTCACCGATACCATTTGTGCCTCGAGTTAGGCCTCATTTTACTCAACCATATCACTTATGTCTCGAGTCAGGCCTCGTTTGACTCAACCATATCATTTGCGCCTCGAGTTGGGCCTCGTTTGACTCAACCATATCATTTGTGCCTCGATTCAGGCCTCGTTTGACTCAACCATATCATTTGTGCCTCGAGTCGGGCCTTGTTTGAATCAGCCATATCATTTGCGCCACAAGTCGGGCCTCGTTTGACTCAATCCTATCATTTATGCCTCGAGTCAGGCCTCGTTTCACTTAACCCTATCATTTGCGCCTTGAGTCGGGCCTTATTTGACTCAGCCATATGTTTGTGCAACGAGTCGGGCCTCATTTGACTAAACCATATTGTTTGTGCCTCGAGTCATGCCACGTTTGACTCCACCATATCATTTGCACCTTGAGTTGGGCCTCATTTAACTCAACCATATCATTTGTGCCTTGAGTGAGGCCTCGTTTGACTCAACCATATCATTTGTGCCTCGATTCAGGCCTCGTTTGACTCAACCATACCAATTGTGCCTCGGGTCAGGCCTTGTTTGACTAAACGATATCATTTATGCCTCGAGCCGGGCCTTGTTTGACTCAACCATATCATTTGCGCCTCGAGTCGGGCCTCGTTTTAGTCACCTATACCATTTGTGCCTCGAGTTGGGCCTCGTTTGACTCAGCCATATCATTTGTGCCTGGAGTTGGGCCTCGTTTGACTCACTAATCGCATTTGTGCCTCGAGTGGGGCCTCATTTGACTGAGCCATATCATTTGCGCCATGAGTTGGGTCTCGTTTGATTCAACCATATCATTTGCGCCTCGAGTCGAGCCTTATTTGACACACGCATATGTTTACGCGACGAGTCAGGCCTCATTTGACTAAACCATCTCGTTTGTGCCTTGAGTCATGCCTCGTTTGACTCAACCATATCATTTGTGCCTCGAGTTATGCCTCATTTGTCTCAACCATATCATTTGCGCCTCGAGTCGAGCCTTATTTGACACACCCATATGTTTGCGCATCGAGTTGGGCCTCGTTTGACTCACCTATGTCATTTGCGCCTCGAGTTAGGCCTCGTTTGACTCAACCATGTGTTTGCGCCTCAAGTCAGGCCTTGTTTGACTCACCCATATCATTTGTGCCATGAGTCAGTCCTCCTTTGTCTTAACCATATCATTTGTGCCTCGAGTCAAGCCTCGTTTGACTTAACCATATCATTTGTTCCTCGAGTCGGGCCTCGTTTAACTGAACCATATCATTTGCGCCTCGAGTCAGACCTTGTTTGACTCAACCAGATCATTTGCACCTCGAGTCAGACCTTGTTTGACTCAACCACATCATTTGCGCCTTGTTTCAGGCCTCGTTTGAATCAACCTTATCATTTCCGCCTCGAGTTGGGCCATGTTTGACTCAACCATGTGTTTGCATCTTGAGTCAGGCCTTGTTTGACTCACCCATATCATTTGTGCCTCGAGTTGGGCCTCGTTTGACTCAACGATATCATTTGCGCCTCGAATCGGGCCTTGTTTAACTCAACCATATCATTCGTGCCTCGAGTCAGATGTCATTTCACTCAACCATATCATTTGTGCCTCGTTTCAGGCTTCGTTTGAATCAACTATATCATTTGCGCTTCGAGTCGGGCCTTATTTGACTCAACCATATCAATTGTGCCTTGAATCAGGCCTCGTTTGACTTAACCACATCATTTGCACCTCGAGTCGGGCCTCGTTTGACTCAACCATATCATTTGCGCCTCGATTCAGGCCTTTTTTGACTCAACCACATCAATTACGTCTTGAGTCAGGCCTACTTTGACTCACTGATACCATTTGTGCCTCGGGTCAGGCCTTGTTTAACTCACCGATACCATTTGTACCTTGAGTTGGGCCTCGTTTGACTCAGCCATATCATTTGCGCCTCGAGTCGTGCCTCGTTTGACTCACTCAGCCATATCATTTGCGTCTCGAGTCGTGCCTCGTTTGACTCAACCATATCATTTGTGCCTCGAGTCATGTCTCGTTTGACTTAACCATATCATTTGTGCCTCGAGTCAAGTCCCGTTTGACTCAACCTTATCATTTGCACCTTGAGTCGGGTCTCAATTAACTCAACCATATCATTTGCACCTTGAGTCGGGCCTCGTTTAACTCAACCTTATCATTTATGCCTCGAGTCAGGTCTCGTTTGACTCAACCATTTCATTTGTGCCTCGAGTCAGGCCTCGTTTGACTCAACCATATCATTTGCGTCTCAAGTTGGTCATCGTTTGACTCAACAATATCATTTGCGCCTCGAGTCGGGCCTTATTTGACTGACCGATATCTTTTCCGCCTTGAGGCGGGCCTCGTTTGACAAAACCATACCATTTGTGCCTTGAGTCGGGGTTCATTTGACTCAACCCTATTATTTGTGCCTTGAGTCGGCCCTCCTTTGACTTACCGATACAGTTTGTGCCTCGAGTTGGGCCTTGTTTGACTCAACCATATCATTTGTGCCTCGAGTCAGCCCTTGTTTGACTTAACCATATCATTTGCACTTCGATTCAGGCCTCATTTGACTTAACCACATCAATTACGCCTCAAGTCAGGCCTACTTTGACTCACTGATACCATTTGTGCCTCGGGTCAGGCCTCGTTCGACTCACCGATACCATTTGTGCCTTGAGTTGGGCCTCGTTTGACTCAGCCATATCATTTGCGCCTCCAGTCGGGCCTCGTTTGACTCAACCATATCATTTGTGCCTCGAGTCGGCCCTCGTTTGACTCAACCAAATCATTTGCACCTAGAGTCGGGTCTCATTTAACTCAACCATATCATTTGTGCCTCGGGTCAAGTCTCGTTTCACTTAACCATATCATTTGTGCCTCGAGTCAAGTCTCGTTTGACTTAACCTTATTATTTGCACCTCGAGTCGGGCCTCGTTTAACTCAACCTTATCATTTGTGCCTCGACTCAGTTTTTGTTTGACTCAACCATATTATTTGTGCCCTGAGTCAGGCCTCATTTGACTCAACCATATCATTTGCGCCTCGAGTCGGTCATTGTTTGAATGAACAATATCATTTGCGCCTCGAGTCGGGCCTTGTTTGACAAAACCATATCATTTGCGCCTCGAGTAAGGCCTCGTTTGACTCACTGATACCATTTGTGCCTCGAGTTAAGCCTCGTTTGACTCAACCATATCATTTGTGCCTCCAATTAGGCCTCATCTGAGTCAACAATATTATTTGCGCCTAGAGTCAGGCCTCGTGTGACTCAACCCTATCATTTGCGCCTCGAGTTGGGCCTCATTTGACTCGCTGATACCATTTGTGCCGCGAGTTGGGCCCCAAATGACTCACCCATACCATTTGCGCCTCGAGTCAGGCCTTGTTTGACTCAACCATATCATTTGTACCTCATTTCAGGCCTCGTTTGAATCAACCATATCATTTGCGCCTTGAGCCGGGACTTGTTTGACTCTACCCTATCATTTGCTCCTCGAGTCAGGCCTTATTTGACTCACCGATACCATTTGTGCCATGAGTTCGACCTCATTTGACTCAACCACATCATTTGTGCCTCAAGTCCATCATCGTTTGACTCAACCATATCATTTACGCCTCGAGTCAGGCCTCGTTTGACTCAACCATGTCATTTGTGCCTCAAGTCGATCCTCGTTTAACTCAACCATATCATTTTTGCCTCAAGTCAGGTCTCGTTTGACTCAACCATATCATTTGTGCTTCGCGTTAGGCCTCGTTTGACTCAACCATATCATTTGCGCCTCGAGTTGGGCATTAATTTACTCAACCATATCATTTGTTCCCCGTGTCAGGTCTCGTTTGACTCAACCATATTATTTGCACCTCGAGTCGGTCATCGTTGGACTCAACAATATCATTTGCGCGTCGAGTCGGGCCTCGTTTGACTCACCGATACCATTTGTGCCTTGAGTTAGGCCTCGTTTGACTCAGGCATATCATTTGCGCCTCAATTCGGGCCTCGTTTGCCTCAACCATATCATTTGTGCCTTAATTCGGGCCTCGTTTCACTCAACCATATTATTTCTGCCTCGAGTCGGGCCACGTTTGACTCACTGAAACAATTTGTGCCTCGAGTTATGCCTCTTTTGACTCCACCATATCATTTGTGCGCTGAGCCAGGCCTCGTTTGACCAACCATATCATTTGCGCCTCGAGTTGGGCCTCGTTTGACTCAACCATATCATTTTCCCCTCGAGTCGAGCCTTGTTTGACTCAACCATATCATTTGCTCCTTGAGTCAGGCCTCGTTTGACTCAGCCATATCATTCGTGCCTCGAGTCATGCCTCATTTGACTCAACCATATCATTTGCGTTTCGAGTCGGGCTTCATTTGACTCACGGATACCATTTGTGCCTCGAGTTGGGCCTCGTTTGACTCAACCATATCATTTGCGCCTCGAGTAGGGCCACGTTTAACTTAACCATATCATTTGTGCCTCTAGTCGGGCCTCATTTGACACAACCATATCATTTGCGTCTCGAGTCAGTCCTCATTTGACTCATCGATACCATTTGTGCCTCGAGTTGGGCCTCGTTTCACTCAGCCATATCATTTGTGCCTCAGGTCAGGCCTCATTTGACTAAACCATATCATTTGCGCCTCGAGTCGGGCCACGTTTGACTCACTAATACTATTTGTGCCCCGAGTTGGGCCTCTTTTGACTTAACCATATCATTTGTGCCCTGAGCTAGGCCTCGTTTGACTCAACCATATCATTTGCGCCTCGAGTCAGGCCTCATTTAACTCAACCATATACTTTGCCCCTCGAGTTGGGCCTTGATTGACTCAACCATATTATTTGCGCCTCGAGTCAGGCCTTTTTTGAATAAGCCATATCATTTGTGCCTCGAGTCATGCCTCGTTTGACTCAACCATATCATTTGTGTCTCGAGTCAGGCTTTATTTGACTCACCAATACCATTTGTGCCTCGAGAAGGGCCTCGTTTGACTCAACCATATCATTTGCGCCTCGAGTCAGGCCTCATTTGACTCACTGATACCATTTGCGCCTCGAGTCGGGCCTTGTTTAACTCAACCATATCATTTGTGCCTCGAGTTGGGTCTCATTTGACTCAACCATATCATTTGTGCCTCGAGTCAGGTCTCATTTCACTCAACCAGATCATTTGCGCCTCGAGTCAAGTCTCGTTTGACTCAACCATATCATTTGCGCCTCGAGTCGGGCCTCGTTTGACTCAACCATATCATTTGTGCCTCGAGTCAGGTCTCGTTTGACTCAACCATACCATTTGTGCCTCGAGTCGGGCCTCATTTGACTTAACCATATCATTTGCGCCTCGTGTCGGGTATCGTTTGCCTCAACCATATCATTTGCACCTCGAGTCAGGCCTCATTTGACTCAACCATATCATTTGTGCCTCGAGTCAGGTCTCATTTGACTTAACCATATTATTTGTGCCTCAAGTCGGTCATCGTTTGAGTCAGCAATATCATTTGTGCCTCGAGTTGAGCCTCGTTTGACTCACCGATATCTTTTTCGCCTTGAGTCGGGCCTTGTTTGACTAAACCATATCATTTGCGCTTCGAGCCGGGCCATGTTTGACTCAACCATATCATTTGTGCCTCGAGTCGGGCCTTGTTTGACTCAACCATATCATTTGCGCCTCGAGTTAGGCCTCGTTTAACTCAACCATATCATTTGTGTCTCGAATCATGCCTCGTTTGACTGAGCCATATCATTTGTGCCTCGAATCATGCCTCGTTTGACTCAGCCATATTGTTTGCGCCTCATGTGAGGCCTAATGTGACTCAATCCTATCATTTGTGCCTCAAGTCGGGCCCCATTTGACTCACCGATACCATTTGTGCCTTGAGTTGGGCATCGTTTGACTCACCGATACCATTTGCTCCTTGAGTTGGGCCTCGTTTGACCCAACCATATCATTTGTGCCTCGAGTCGGGCTCTTTTGACTCAACCAGATAATTTGCACCTCGAGTCAGACCTCGTTTGACCCAACCATATCATTTGTGCCTCGAGTCGAGCCTATTTGACTCAACCGTATCATTTGCACCTTGAGTCAGACCTCGTTTGACCCAACCATATCATTTGTGCCTCGAGTCGAGCCTTGTTTGACTCAACCATACCATTTGCGCCTCGAGTCAGGCCTCATTTGACTCAACCATCTCATTTGTGCCTCGAGTCATTCCTCGTTTGACTCAGCCATATCATTTGCATCTCGAGTCGGGCCTCATTTGACTCACCGATGCCATTTATGCATCCAAGTGGACCTCAATTGACTCAACCACATCATTTGGGCCTTGAGTTAGGTCTCGTTTGACTTAGCCATATCATTTGCGTCTCGAGTCGGGCCTCATTTGACTCACCAATACCATTTGTGCCTCGAGTTGGGCCTCAAATGACTCAACCATACCATTTGCGCCTCGAGTCAGGCCTTGTTTGACTCAACCAAATCATTTGTGCCTTATTTCAGGCCTCGTTTGAATCAACCATATCATTTGCGCCTCAAGTTAGGCCTTATTTGACTCACCGATACCATTTGTGCCACGAGTTCGACCTCATTGGACTCAACCATATCATTTGTGTGTCAAGTCCGGCCTCGTTTGACTCAACCATATCATTTGCGCTTCAAGTCAGGCCTCGTTTGACCCAACCATATCATTTGCGCCTCGAGTCGGTCTCGTTTAACTCAACCATATCATTTTTACCTCGAGTCAAGTCTCGTTTGACTCAACCATATCATTTGTGCTTCGCGTCAGGCCTTGTTTGACTCAACCATATCATTTGCACCTCGAGTCAGGCCTCGTTTGACTCAACCATATTATTTGTGCCTCGAGTCGGGCCTCGTGTGACTCAACCCTATCATTTGCGCCTCAAGTCAGGCTTCATTTAAATCACCGATACCATTTGTGCCTCGATTTCGGCCTCAATTGACTCACCGATACCATTTGCGCCTCGAGTCAAGCCTTGTTTGACTCAACCATGTCATTTGCGCTCGTTTTAGGCCTCATTTGAACCAACCATATCATTTGTGCCTCGAGCCGGGCCTCGTTTGACTCAACGCTATCATTTGCAACTCGAGTCAGGCCTTATTTGATACATCGATACCATTTGTGCCTCGAGTTGGGCCTCATTTGACTCAACCTTATCATTTGTGCCTCAAGTCCGCCCTCGTTTGACTCAGCCATATCATTTGCAGCTCGAGTCGGTCCTCATTTGACTCAACCATATCATTTGCGCCTTGAGTCAGGCCTCGTTTGACTCAATCATATCATCCATGCCTTGAGTCATGCCTCGTTTGACCTAACCATATCATTTGTGCCTCGAGTCGGGCCTCGTTTGACTCACTGATACTATTTATGCCTCGAGTTGGGCTCGTTTGACTCAACCATATCATTTGCGCCTCGAGTCAGGCCTCGTTTGACTCAACCATATCATTTGTGCCTCGAGTCATTCCTCGTTTGACTCAGCCATATCATTTGCGTCTCAAGTCAGGCCTCATTTGACTCAACCGTATCATTTGTTCCTCGAGTCGGGCCTCGTTTAACTCAACCAGATCATTTATGCCTCAAGTCAGGTCTTGTTTGAGTAACCATATCATTTGTACCTTGAGTCAGGCCCCGTTTTACTCAACCATATCATTTGCACCATGAGTTGGGCCTTGTTTAACTCAACCATATCATTTGTGCCTTGAGCTAGGTCTCGTTTGAATCAACCATATCATTTACACCTTGAGTCGGTCATCGTTTGACTCAACAATATCATTTACGCCTTGAGTTGGCCTCGTTTGACTTACCGATATCTTTTCTGCCTCGTGTCGGGCCTCGTTTGACTAAACCATATCATTTGCGCCTCGAGTAGGGCCTCGTTTGACTCACTGATACCATTTGTGCCTCAAGTTAAGCCTTGTTTGACTCAACCATATCATTTGTGCCTCAAGTCAGGCTTTGTTTGACTCAACAATATCATTTGCGCCTCGAGTCGGGCCTTATTTGACTCACCAATACCATTTGGGCCTCGAGTTAGGTAAATTGACTCACCAATACCATTTATGCCTCGAGTCAGGCCTTGTTTGACTCAACCATATCATTTGTGCCTCGTTTTAGTCCTCGTTTGAATCAACCATATCATTTGCGTCTCGAGCCAGGCCTCGTTTGACTCAACCATACCATTTGCGCCTCGAGTTAGGCCTCGTTTGACTCAACCATATCATTTGTGCATCGAGTGATGCCTTGTTTGACTCAACCATATCATTTGCACTTTGAGTCAGGACTCGTTTGACTTAACCATATCATTTGCACCTCGAGTCAGGCCTCGTTTCACTCAACCATATCATTTACGCCTCGAGTCAGGCCTCGTTTGACTCAACCATATCATTTGCGCCTCGAGTCAGGCCTCGTTTAACCCAAGCATATCATTTGTGCCTCGAGTCAGGTCTCATTTCACTCAACCATATCATTTGTGCCTCGAGTCGGTCATCGTTTGACTCACCGATACCATTTGCGCCTCGAGTTGGGCCTCGTTTGACTAAGCCATATCATTTGCACCTCAAGTCGGGCCTCGTTTGACACAACCATATCATTTGCGCCTCAAGTCGAGCCTCGTTTGACTCAACCATATCATTTGCGCCACGAGTCAGGCCTCGTTTCACTCATCGATACCATTTGTGCCTCGAGTTGGGCCTCGTTTCACTCAACCATATCATTTGTGCCTCGGGGCAGGCCTCGTTTGACTAAACCATATCATTTGCACCTCGAATCGGGCCACGTTTGACTCACTGATACTATTTGTGCCTCGAGTTGGGCCTCTTTTGACTCAACCATATCATTTGTGCCCCGAGCCAAGCCTCATTTGACTCAACCATATGATTTACGCCTCGAGTCGGGCCTCGTTTAACTCAACCATATCATTTATGCCTCGAGTCAGGCCTCGTTTGACTCAGCCATATCATTTGTGGCTTGAGTCATGCCTCGTTTGACTCAACGATATCATTTGCGTCTTGAGTCGGGCTTCATTTGACTCACCGATACCATTTGTGCCTCGAGTTGGGCCTCGTTTAACTCAACAATATCATTTGCGCCTCGAGTCGGGCCTCGTTTGACTCAACCATATCATTTGTGCCTCGAGTCGGGCCTCGTGTGACTCAACCCTATCATTTGCGCCTCAAGTCGGGCCTCATTTAAATCACGGATACCATTTGGAACTCGAGTTAGGCCTCAATTGACTCACCGATACCATTTGCGCCTTGAGTCAGGCCTTGTTTGACTCAGCCATATCATTTGTGCCTCGTTTCAGGCCTCGTTTGAATCAACCATATCATTTGCCCCTCGAGCCAGGCCTCGTTTGACTCAACCATATCATTTGTGCCACGAGTCATGCCTCGTTTGACTCAACCATATCATTTGCGCCTCGAGTCGGGCCTCATTTGACTCACCAATACCATTTGGGCCACGAGTTAGGCCTAAATTGACTCACCAATACCATTTGCGCCTCGAGTCAGGCCTTGTTTGACTCAACCATATCATGTGTGCCTCGTTTCAGGCCTCGTTTGAATCAACCATATCATTTGTGCCTCGACCTGGGCCTCGTTTGACTTAACCATATCATTTGCACCTCGAGTTAGGCCTCGTTTGACTCAACCATATCATTTGCGCCTCGAGTCAAGACTCGTTTGACTCAACCATATCATTTGCGCCTCGAGTCAGGACTCGTTTGACTCAACTATATCATTTGCGCCTCGAGTTAGGCCTCGTTTAACTCAAGTATATCATTTATGCCTTGACTCAGGTCTCGTTTGACTCAACCATATCATTTGTGCCTCGAGTCAGCCTCGTTTGACTCAACAATATCATTTGCGCCTCGAGTCGGGCCTCGTTTAACTCAAGCATATCATTTGTGCCTCGAGTTAGGTCTCATTTCACTCAACCATATCATTTGCGCCTCGAGTCGGTCATCGTTTGACTCACCGATACCATTTGCGCCACGAGTTGGGCCTCATTTGACTCAGCCATATCATTTGTGCCTCGAATCGGGCCTCGTTTGACTCAACAATATCATTTGCGCCTTGAGTCGAGCCTCGTGTGACTCAACCCTATCATTTGTGCCTCGAGTCGGGCCTCATTTGACTCACTAATACCATTTGGGCCTCGAGTTGAGCCTTGTTTGACTCAACCAAATCATTTGTGCCTCAAGTCAGGCCTTGTTTGAGTCAACAATATCATTTGCGCCTTGAGTCGGGCCTCGTGTGACTCAACCAAATCATTTGTGCCTCGAGTTGGGCCTCGTTTAACTCAAGCATATCATTTGTGCCTTGAGTCAGGTCTCATTTCACTCAACCATATCATTTGCGCCTCGAGTCGGTCAACGTTTGACTCACCGATACCATTTGCGCCTCGAGTTGGGCCTCGTTCGACTCAGTCATATCATTTGTGCCTCAAGTCGGGCCTCGTTTGACACAACCATATCATTTGCGCCTCAAGTCGGGCCTTGTTTGACTCAACCATTTCATTTACGCCTCGAGTCGGTCATCGTTTGACTAAACAATATCATTTGCGCCTTGAGTTGAGACTCGTTTGTCTCACTGATATCTTTCCCGCCTCGAGTCGGGCCTCATTTGACTAAACCATATCATTTGCTCTTCGAGTAGGGCCTCGTTTGACTCACTGATACCATTTGTGCCTCGAGTTGAGCCTCGTTTAACTCAACCATATCATTTATGCCTCAAGTCAGGCCTCGTTTGACTCAACAATATCATTTGCGCCTCGAGTCGGGCCTCGTGTGACTCAACCCTATCATTTGGGCCTCAAGTTGGGCCTCATTTAAATCACCGATACCATTTGTGCCTCGAGTTCGGCCTCAATTGACTCACCGATACCATTTGCACCTCGAGTCAAGCCTTGTTTAACTCAACCATGTCATTCGCGCCTTGTTTGAACCAACCATATCATTTGCGCCTTGAGCCGGGCCTCGTTTGACACAACGCTATCATTTGCGCCTCGAGTCAGGCCTTATTTGACACACCGATACCATTTGTGCCTCGAGTTGGGCCTCATTTGACTCAACCTTATCATTTGTGCCTAAAGTCCGCCCTCGTTTGACTCAGCCATATCATTTGCGGCTCGAGTCGAGCCTCGTTTGACTCAACCATATCATTTGCGCCTTTTGACTCAACCATATCATTTGTGCCTCGAGTCAGGTCTCGTTTCACTCAACCATATCATTTGTGCCTCGATTCAGGCCTCGTTTGACTTAACCATATCATTTGCGCCTCGAGTCAGGCCTCGTTTGACTCACTGATACTATGTGTGCCTCGAGTTGGGCTCGTTTGACTCAACCATATCATTTGTTCCTCGAGACAGGCCTTGTTTGACTCAACCATATCATTTGCACCTCGAGTCAGGCCTCGTGTGTCTCAACCCTATCACTTGCACCTCGAGTCGGGCCTCATTTAACTCACCGATACCATTTGTGCCTCGAGTTCAGCCTCAATTGACTCCCCGATACTATTTGCACCTCGAGTCAAGCCTTGTTTGACTTAACCATATCATTTGCGCCTTGTTTCAGGCCTCGTTTGAACCAACCATATCATTTACGCCTCGAGTCAGGTCTCGTTTGACTCAACGCTATCATTTGCGCCTCGAGTTAGGCCTTATTTGACACATCGATACCATTTGTGCCTCGAGTTGGGCCTCATTTGACTCAACCTTATCATTTGTGCCTCAAGTCTGGCCTCGTTTGACTCAGCCATATCATTTGTGGCTTGAGTCAGGCCTCGTTTGACTCAACCATATCATTTGTGCCTTGAGTCATGCCTCGTTTGACTCAACCATATCATTTGTGCCTCGAGTCAGGTCTCGTTTGACTCAACCATATCATTTGTGCCTCGATTCAGGCCTCGTTTGACTTAACTATATCATTTGCGCCTTGAGTCGGGCCTCGTTTAACTCAACCATATCATTTGTGCCTCGAATAAGATCTCGTTTGACTCAACCATATCATTTGCGCCTCGAGTCGGTCATCATTTGACTCAACAATATCATTTGCGCCTCGTGTCGGGCCTCGTTTGACTCACCATACCATTTGTGCCTCGAGTTGGGCCTCGTTTCACTCTAGCACATCATTTGTGCATCGAGTCAAGTCTCGTTTGACTTAACCATATCATTTGTACCTCGACTCAGGTCTCGTTTGACTCAACCATATCATTTGTGCCTCGAGTCAGGCCACGTTTGACTCAACCATATCAATTGTCACTCGAGTTGGGCGTCATTTAACTCAACGATACTATTTGTGCCTCGAGACAGGCCTCATTTGACTCCACCATATCATTTGTGGCTTGAGTCAGGCCTCATTTGACTTAACCATATCATTTATGCCTCGAGTCAGGCCTTGTTTGACACAAGCATAACATTTGTGCCTCAAGTTGGACCTTGTTAGACTCAGTGATACCATTTGTGCCTTGAGTTCAGCCTCAATTGACTCACCGATATCATTTGCGCCTCGAGTCAAGCCTTGTTGGACTCAACCATATCATTTACTACTCGTTTCAGTCCCCGTTTGATTCAACCATATCATTTGCGCCTCGAGTCGGGCCTCGTTTGACTCAACGCTATCATTTGCACCTCGAGTCAGGCCTTATTTGACTCACCGATACCACTCGAGGTCCCATTTGACTCAGCCATATCATTTGTGCCTCGAGTCAGGCTCGTTTGACTCAACCATATCATTTGTGCTTCGAGTTGGGCCTCATTTGACTAAGCCATATAATTTGTGCCTCGAGTCGGGCCTCATTTGACTCAACCATATCATTTGTGCCTCGAGTCAAGCCTTGGTTGACTCAACCATATCATTTGCGCCTTGAGTCAGGTCTCGTTTGACTCAACCATATCATTTGTGCATCGAGTCATACCTCGTTTGACTCAACCATATCATTTGCGCCTCGAGTCGGGCCTCGTTTAACTCAACCATATCATTTGTGCATCGAGTCATACCTCGTTTGACTCATCCATATCATTTGTGCCTCGAGTCAATCATCGTTTGACTCAATAATATCATTTGCGCCTCGAGTCAGGCCTCATTTAACTCATCGACACCATTTGTGCCTCGAGTTGGGCCTCGTTTCACTCAACCACATCATTTGTGCATCGAGTCAGGTCTCGTTTGACTCAACCATATCATTTGTGCCTAGAGTCAGGTCTCGTTTGACTCAACCATATCATTTGCGCCTTGAGTTGAGCCTCGTTTAACTTAACCATGTCATTTGTGCCTCAAGTCAGGTCTCGTTTGACTCAACCATATCATTTATGCCTCGAGCCAGGCCACATTTGACTCAACCAAATCATTTTTGCCTCGAGTCATGCCTCCTTTAACTCAACCATATCATTTGTACCTTGAGTCAGCTCTCGTTTGACTCAACCATATCATTTGCGCCTCAAGTTGGTCATCGTTTCACATAACCATATCATTTACGCCTTGAGTCGGGCTTTGTTTGACTCAACCATATCATTTGTGCCTCGAGTTAGGCCTCATTTGACTCAACCATATCATTTGCGCCTCGAGTCATGCCTCGTTTGACTCAACCATATCATTTGCGTCTCGAATCGGGCCTCATTTGACTCATGAATGCATTTATGCCTCTAGTTGGGTCTCGTTTGACTCAACCATATCATTTGTGCTTCGGGTCAGGCCTTGTTTGACGAAACCATATCATTTGCGCCTCCAGTCGGGCCTCGCTTGACTCAACCATATTATTTGTGCCTCGAGTCGAGCCTCGTTTGGCTCAACGATACCATTTTTGCCTCGAGTTGGGCCTCATTTGACTCAGCCATATCATTTGCGCCTCGAGTTGGTTCTCGTTTGACTCACCGTTACCATTTGTGCCTCGAGTGGGGCCTCGTTTGACTCAGCCATATCATTTGCACCACGAGTTGGGCCTCATTTGACTCGACCATATCATTTGTGCCTCGAGTCAGGCCTCGTTTGACTCAACCATATCATTTGCGCCTTGAATCGGGCCTCGTTTGAATCAACCATATCATTTGTGCCTCAAATCGGGCCTCGTTTGACTCAACCATATCATTTGTGCCTTGAGTCAGGCTTTGTTTGACTCAACCATATCATTTGCGCCTCGAGTCAGGCCTCATTTGACTCAACCATATCATTTGTGCCTCGAGTCATGCCTCGTTTGACTAAACCATATCATTTGCGTCTCGAGTCGGGCCCCATTTGACTCACCGATGCCATTTATGCCTCTAGTTAGGCCTCGTTTGACTCAACCATATCATTTGAGCCTTGGGTCAGGCATTGTTTGACTAAACCATATAATTTGCGCCTCGAGTCGGGCCTCGTTTTACTCAATCATATCATTTGTGCCTCGAATCGGGCCTCGTTTGACTCAAGGATATCATTTGGGCCTCGAGTTGGGCCTTATTTGACTCAGCCATATCATTTGCGCCTCGAGTCGGTCCTCGTTTGACTCACCGTTACCATTTGTGCCTCGAGTGAGGCCTCGTTTGACTCAGCCATATCATTTGCGCCACAGGTCAGGCCTCATTTGACTCAAGCATATCATTTGCGCCTTGAGTCAGGCCTCGTTTGACTCAACCATATCATTTGCGCCTCGAGTCGAGCCTTATTTGACTCACCCATATGTTTGCCCATTGAGTCGGGACTCATTTGACTAAACCATATCATTTGTGCCTCGAGTCATGCCTCGTTTGACTCAACCATATCATTTGTGCATCAAGTCATGCCTCGTTTGACACATCCATATCATTTGCGCCTCGAGTCAGGCCTTATTTGACTCAACCATCTTGTTTGACTCAACCATATCATTTGCGCCTCGAGTCAGGCCTCGTTTAACTCAACCATATCATTTCTGCCTCAGGTCAGGCCTAATTTGACTCACCAATACCACTTGGTCCTTGAGTCAGGCCTCATTTGACTCAACCATATCATTTGTGCCTCGAGTCAGGCCTCGTTTGACTCAACCATATCATTTGCGTCTGGAGTAGAGCCTCATTTGACTCATCGATGCCATTTATGCCTCCAGTTGGGCCTCGTTTGACTCAACCATATCATTTGTGCTTCGGGTCAGGCCTCGTTTGACTCACCGATAACTTTTCCACCTCAAGTCATGCCTCGTTCGACTAAACCATATCAATTGCGCCTCAAGTAGGGCCTCGTTTGACTCACTGATACCATTTGTGCCTCGAGTTGAGCCTGATTTGACTCAACCATATCATTTACACCTCAAGTCAGGCCTCATTTGTCTCAACAACATCATTTGTTCCTCGAGTCGGGCCTCGTGTGACTCAACCCTATCATTTGCGCCTCGAGTCGGGCCTCATTTGACTCACTGATACCATTTGCGCCTCAAGTTGGGCCTCAATTGACTCACCGATACCATTGGCGCCTTGAGTCAGGCCTTGTTTGACTCAAACCTATCATTTGCTCCTCGTTTCAGCCCTCGTTTGAGTTAACCATATCATTTGCGCCGCGAGCCGGGCCTCATTTGACTCAACGCTATCATTTGCGCCTCGAGTCAGGCCTTATTTGACTCACCGATACCATTTGTGCCTCGAGCGGGGCCTCATTTGACTCAGCCATATCATTTGCGGCTCGAGTCGACCCTTGTTTGACTCAACCATATCATTTGCGCCTTGAGTCAGGCCTCATTTGACTCAACTATATCATTTGTGCATCGAGTCATACATCGTTTGACTCATCCATATCATTTGCGCCTCGAGTCAGGCCTCGTTTGACTCAACCATATCATTTGTGCCTCGAGTCGGCCCTCATATAACTCAACCATATTATTTGTGCCTCGAGTCAGGTCTCGTTTGACTCAACCATATCATTTGTGCCTCGAGTCAGTCCTCGTTTGACCCAACCATATCATTTGCACCCCGAGTCTGGCCTTGTTTAACTCAACCATATGATTTGTGCCTCGAGTCAGGTCTTGTTTGACTCAACTATATCATTTGTGCCTCGAGTCAGTCATCATTTGACTTAACAATATCATTTGTGCCTCGAGTCAGGCCTCGTTTGACTCACCAATACCATTTGTGCCTCGAGTTGGGCCTCGTTTCACTCAACCACATCATTTGTGCATCGGGTCAGGTCTCGTTTGACTCAACCATATCATTTACGCCTCGAGTCGAGCCTTATTTGACTCACCCATATGTTTGCCCATCGAGTCGGGACTCATTTGACTAAACCATATCATTTGTGCCACGAGTCATGCCTCGTTTGACTCAACCATATCATTTGTGCATCGAGTCATGCCTCGTTTGACACATCCATATCATTTGCGCCTTGAGTCAGGCCTTGTTTGACTCAACCATCTCGTTTGACTCAACCATATCATTTGCGCCTCGAGTCGGGCCTCGTTTAACTCAACCATATCATTTCTGCCTCAGGTCGGGCCTAATTTGACTCACCAATACCACTTGGTCCTAGAGTCAGGCCTCGTTTGACTCAACCATATCATTTGTGCCTCGAGTCAGGCCTCGTTTGACTCAACCATATCATTTGCGTCTGGAGTCGAGCCTCATTTGACACATCGATGCCATTTATGCCTCCAGTTGGGCCTCGTTTGACTCAACCATATCATTTGTGCTTCGGGTCAGGCCTCGTTTGACTCACCGATAACTTTTCCACCTCGAGTCATGCCTCGTTTGACTAAACCATATCAATTGCGCCTCGAGTAGGGCCTCGTTTGACTCACTGATACCATTTGTGCCTCGAGTTGAGCCTAGTTTGACTCAACCATATCATTTGCACCTCAAGTCAGGCCTCATTTGTCTCAACAACATCATTTGTGCCTCGAGTCGGGCCTTGTGTGACTCAACCCTATCATTTGTGCCTCGAGTCAGGCCTCATTTGACTCACCGATACCATTTACGCCTCGAGTTGGGCCTCAATTAACTCACTGATACCATTTGCGCCTTGAGTCAGGCCTTGTTGGACTCAACCCTATCATTTGCTCCTCGTTTCAGTCCTCGTTTGAGTCAACCATATCATTTGCGCCGCGAGCCGGGCCTCATTTGACTCAACGCTATCATTTGCGCCTCGAGTCAGGCCTTATATGACTCACCGATACCATTTGTGCCTCGAGTGGGGCCTCATTTGACTTAGCCATATCATTTGCGGCTCGAGTCGGCCCTTGTTTGACTCAACCATATCATTTGCGCCTTGAGTCAGGCCTCATTTGACTCAACCATATCATTTGTGCATCGAGTCATACATTGTTTGACTCATCCATATCATTTGCGCCTCGAGTCAGGCCTCGTTTGACTCAACCATATCATTTGTGCCTCGAGTCGGCCCTCATATAACTCAACCATATTATTTGTGCCTCGAGTTAGGTCTCGTTTGACTCAACCATATCATTTGTGCCTCAAGTCAGTCCTCGTTTGACCCAACCATATCATTTGCACCTCGAGTCTGGCCTTGTTTAACTCAACCATATGATTTGTGCCTCGAGTCAGGTCTCGTTTGACTCAACTATATCATTTGCGCCTCGAGTCAGTCATCATTTGACTCAATAATATCATTTGTGCCTCGAGTCGGG
Organism: Dicorynia guianensis; assembly: GCA_037013595.1. Classification (NCBI taxonomy): domain Eukaryota; kingdom Viridiplantae; phylum Streptophyta; class Magnoliopsida; order Fabales; family Fabaceae; genus Dicorynia; species Dicorynia guianensis. The sequence goes on from JASUAB010000015.1 coordinate 13,060,643, forward strand.
CCTCGTTTGACTCACCAATACCATTTGTGCCTCGAGTTGGGCCTCGTTTCACTCAACCACATCATTTGTGCATCGAGTTAGGTCTCGTTTGACTGAACCATGTCATTTGTGCCTCGAGTCAAGCCTTATTTGACTCACCCATATGTTTGCCCATCGAGTCGGGACTCATTTGACTAAACCATATCATTTGTGCCACGAGTCATGCCTCGTTTGACTCAACCATATCATTTGTGCATCGAGTCATGCCTCGTTTGACACATCCATATCATTTGCGCCTCGAGTCAGGCCTTGTTTGACTCAACCATCTCGTTTGACTCAACCATATCATTTGCGCCTCGAGTCGGGCCTCGTTTAACTCAACCATATCATTTCTGCCTCAGGTCGGGCCTAATTTGACTCACCAATACCACTTGGTCCTAGAGTCAGGCCTCGTTTGACTCAACCATATCATTTGTGCCTCGAGTCAGGCCTCGTTTGACTCAACCATATCAGTTGCGTCTAGAGTCGAGCCTCATTTGACACATCGATGCCATTTATGCCTCCAGTTGGGCCTCGTTTGACTCAACCATATCATTTGTGCTTCGGGTCAGGCCTCGTTTGACTCATCGATAACTTTTCCACCTTGAGTCATGCCTCGTTTGACTAAACCATATCAATTGCGCCTCAAGTAGGGCCTCGTTTGACTCATTGATACCATTTGTGCCTCGAGTTGAGCCTGGTTTGACTCAACCATATCATTTGCGCCTCAAGTCAGGCCTCATTTGTCTCAACAACATCATTTGTGCCTCGAGTCGGGCCTCGTGTGACTCAACCCTATCATTTGCGCCTCGAGTCAGGCCTCATTTGACTCACCGATACCATTTGGGCCTCGAGTTGGGCCTCAATCAACTCACCGATACCATTTGTGCCTTGAGTCAGGCCTTGTTTGACTCAACCCTATCATTTGCTCCTCGTTTCAGTCCTCGTTTGAGTCAACCATATCATTTGCGCCGTGAGCCGGGCGTCGTTTGACTCAACGCTATCATTTGCGCCTTGAGTCAGGCCTTATTTGACTCACCGATACCAATTGTGCCTCGAGTGGGGCCTCATTTGACTCAGCCATATCATTTGTGGCTCGAGTGGGCCCTTGTTTGACTCAACCATATCATTTGCGCCTTGAGTCAGGCCTCATTTGACTCAACCATATCATTTGTGCATCGAGTCATACCTCGTTTGACTCATCCATATCATTTGCACCTCGAGTCAGGCCTCGTTTGACTCAACCATATCATTTGCGCCTTGAGTCGGCCCTCATATAACTCAACCATATTATTTGTGCCTCGAGTAAGGTCTCGTTTGACTCAACCATATCATTTGTGCCTCGAGTCAGTTCTTGTTTGACCCAACCATATCATTTGCACCTCGAGTCTGGCCTTGTTTTACTCAACCATATGATTTGTGCCTCGAGTCTGGTCTCGTTTGACTCAATTATATCATTTGCGCCTCGAGTCAGTCATCATTTGACTCAACAATATCATTTCTGCCTCGAGTCGGGCCTCGTTTGACTCACCAATACCATTTGTGCCTCGAGTTGGGCCTCGTTTCACTCAACCACATCATTTGTGCATCGAGTCAGGTCTCGTTTGACTTAACCATATCATTTGTGCCTCGAGTAGAGCCTTATTTGACTCACCCATATGTTTGCCCATTGAGTCGGGACTCATTTGACTAAACCATATCATTTGTGCCTCGAGTCTTGCCTCATTTGACTCAACCATATAATTTGTGCATCGAGTCATGCCTCGTTTGACACATCCATATCATTTGCGCCTCGAGTCAGGCCTTGTTTGACTCAACCATCTCGTTTGACTCAACCATATCATTTGTGCCTCGAGTCGGGCCTCGTTTAACTCAACCATATCATTTTTGCCTCAGGTCGGGCCAAATTTGACTCACCAATACCACTTGGTCCTCGAGTCAGGCCTCGTTTGACTCAACCATATCATTTGTGCCTCCAGTTGGGCCTCGTTTGACTCAACCATATCATTTGTGCTTCGGGTCAGGCCTCGTTTGACTCACCGATAACTTTTCCACCTCGAGTCATGCCTCGTTTAACAAACCATATCAATTGCGCCTTGAGTCGGGCCTCGTTTGACTCACTGATACCATTTGTGCCTCGAGTTGAGCCTCGTTTGACTCAACGATATCATTTGCACCTCAAGTCAGGCCTCATTTGTCTCAACAACATCATTTGTGCCTCAAGTCGGGCCTCGTGTGACTCAACCCTATCATTTGCGCCTCGAGTCAGGCCTCATTTGACTCACCAATACCATTTGCGTCTCGAGTTGGGCCTTAATTGACTCACCGATACCATTTGCGCCTTGAGTCAGGCCTTGTTTGACTCAACCCTATCATTTGCTCCTCGTTTCAGTCCTCGTTTGAGTCAACCATATCATTTGCGCCACGAGCTGGGCCTCGTTTGACTCAATGCTATCATTTGCGCCTCAAGCCAGGCCTTATTTGACACACCGATACCATTTGTGCCTCGAGTGGGGCCTCATTTAACTCAGCCATATCATTTGCGGCTCGAGTCAGCCCTTGTTTGACTCAACCATATCATTTGCGCTTTGAGTCAGGCCTCATTTGACTCAACCATATCATTTGTGCATCGAGTCATACCTCGTTTGACTCATCCATATCATTTGCGCCTCGAGTTAGGCCTCGTTTGACTCAACCATATCATTTGCGCCTCGAGTCGGCCCTCATATAACTCAACCATATTATTTGTGCCTCGAGTCAGGTCTCGTTTGACTCAACCATATCATTTGTGCCTTGAGTCAGTCCTCGTTTGACCCAATCATATCATTTGCACCTCGAGTCTGGCCTTGTTTAACTCAAACATATGATTTGTGCCACGAGTCAGGTCTCGTTTGACTCAACTATATCATTTGCGCCTCGAGTCAGTCATCATTTGACTCAACGATATCATTTGCGCCTCGAGTCGGGCCTCGTTTGACTCACCAATACCATTTGTGCCTCGAGTTGGGCCTCGTTTCACTCAACCACATCATTTGTGCATCGAGTCAGGTCTCCTTTGACTCAACCATATCATTTGTACCTAGAGTCAGGTCTCGTTTGACTCAACCATATCATTTGCGCCTCGAGTCGGGCCTTGTTTAACTCAACCATGTCATTTGTGCCTCGAGCCAGGCCACGTTTGACTCAACCAAATCATTTTTGCCTCAGGTTATGCCTCATTTAACTCAACCATATCATTTGTGCCTTGAGTCAGCTCTCGTTTGACTCAACCATATCATTTGTGCCTCGAGTCGGTCATAGTTTGACTCAACCATATCATTTGCGCCTCGAGTCGGCCATCGTTTGACTCAACCATATCATTTGCGCCTCGAGTCAGGCCTCATTTGACTCAACCATATCATTTGTGCCTTGAGTCATGCCTCGTTTGACTCAACCATATCATTTGTGTCTCGAATCGGGCCTCATTTGTCTCACCAATGCATTAATGCATCCAATTGGGCCTCATTTGACTCAACCATATCATTTGTGCTTCGGGTCAGGCCTTGTTTGACTTAACCATATCATTTGCGCCTCAACACACGCCTCGTTTGACTCAACCATATCATTTGTACCTCGAGTCGACCCTCGTTTGGCTCAACGATACCATTTTTGCCTCGAGTTGGGCCTCATTTGACTCAGCCATATCATTTGCGCCTCGAGTCGGTTCTCGTTTGACTCACCGTTACCATTTGTGCCTCGAGTGGGCCTCGTTTGACTCAGCCATATTATTTGCACCACGAGTTAGGCCTCATTTGACTCAACCATATCATTTGTGCCTCGAGTCAGGCCTCATTTCACTTAACCATATCATTTGTGCCTCGAGTCAGCTCTCGTTTGACTCAACCATATCATTTGTGCCTGGAATTGGGCCTCGTTTGACTCAGCGATACCATTTGTGCCTCGAGTTGGGCATTGTTTCACTCAACCATATCATTTGTGCCTTGGGTCAGGCCTCGTTTGACTAAACCGTATCATTTGCGCCTCGAGTCGAGCCTCGTTTGACTCACTAATACTATTTGTGCTATGAGTTGGGCGTCGTTTGACTCAACCATATCATTTGTGCCTCAAGTCGGGCCTCGTGTGACTCAAGCCAATCACTTGCACCTCGAGTCGGGCCTCATTTGACTCACTGATACCATTTGTGCCTTGAGTCAGGCCTCGTTTGACTCAACCATATCATTTATGCCTCGAGTCAAGTCTAGTTTAACATAACCATATAATTTGTGCCTCGCGTCGGGCCTTGTTTGACTCACCCATATGTTTGAACCTCGAGTTAGGTCTTGTGTGACTCAACCCTATCACTTGCGGCTCGAGGCGGGCCTCATTTGACTCACCAATACCATTTGTGCCTCGAGCTGGGACTCAATTGACTCACCGATACCATTTGCAACTCGAGTCAGGCCTTGTTTGACTCAACCATATCATTTGTGCCACATTTCAAGCCTCGTTTGAATCAACCATATCATTTGTGCCTCGAGTCGGGCCTCCTGTGACTCAATCCTATCATTTGCGCCTTGAGTTAGGCCTCATTTGACTCACCGATACCATTTGTGCCATGTGTTGGGCCTCGTTTGACTCCACCATATCATTTGTGCCTCGAGTCAAGCCTTGTTTGACACAAGTATATCATTTGCGCCTCGAATCGGATCACGTTTGACTCAACCATATCATTTGTGCCTCGAGTCATGCCTTGTTTGACTTAACCATATTATTTGCGCCTCGATTTGGGCCTGGTTTGACTCAACTATATCATGTGCGCTCGAGTCAGGCCTTGTTTGACTCAACCATATTATTTATGCCTCAAGTCAGGGCTCGTTTGACTCAACCATATCATTTGCGCCTTGAGTCGGGCCTCATGCGACTCAACCCTATCAATTACGCCTCGAGTCGGGCCTCATTTGACTCACCGATACCATTTGTACCTCGAGTTAGGCCTCAATAGACTCACCGATATCATTTCCTCCTCGAGTCAGGCCTTGTTTGACTCAACCATAGCATTTGCGCCTCGTTACAAGCCTCTTTTGAATCAACCTTATCACTTGCGCCTCGAGTCAGGCCTCGTTTGACTCAACCCTATCATTTGTGCCTTGGGTCGGGCCATATTTGACTCGCTGATACCACTTGGTCCTCGAGTCAGGGCTCGTTTAACTCAACCATATCATTTGCGCCTCGAGTCGGGCCTCATGCGACTCAACCTTATCAATTGCGCCTCGAGTCGGGCCTCATTTGACTCACCAATACCATTTGTGCCTCGAGTTAGGCCTCAATAGACTCACCGATATCATTTGCTCCTCGAGTCAGGCCTTGTTTGACTCAACCATAGCATTTACACCTCGTTACAAGCCTCGTTTGAGTCAACCATATCATTTGTGCCTCGAGTCAGCCCTCGTTTGACTCAACCATATTATTTGCATCTCGAGTCAGGCCTGGTTTGACTCAACCATATCATTTGCACCTTGAGTCAGGCCTCGTTTGAATCAACCATATCATTTGGGCCTCGAGTCAGGCCTCGTTTGACTCAACCATATCATTTGGGCGTCGAGTCATGCCTCGTTTGACCAACCATATCATTTGCGCCTCGAGTCAGGCCTAATATGACTCAATCTTATCATTTGTGCCTCGAGTCGGGCCTCATTTGACTCACTGATACCATTTGTGCCACGAGTTGGCCTCGTTTGACTCAACCATATCATTTGCACCTCAAGCCAGGCCTCGTTTGACTCAACCATAGCATTTGTGCCTCGAGTCGGGCCGCGTTTTACTCAACCATATCATTTGTGCCTTGAGTGGGGCTTTGTTTGACTCAACCATATCAGGGTTTGTTTGACTCACCGATATCATTTACTCCTTGAGTCAGGCCTTGTTTGACTCAACCATAGCATTTACGCCTCGTTACAAGCCTCGTTTGAGTCAACCATATCATTTGTGCCTCGAGTCAGGCCTCGTTTGACTCAGCCATATTATCTGTGCCTCGAGTCATGCTTCGTTTGACTCAACCATATCATTTGCGCCTCGAGTCGGGCCTTGTGTGACTCAATCCTATCATTTGCGCCTCAGGTTGGGCCTCATTTGACTCACCGATACCACTTGGGCCTCGAGCTGGGCCTCGTTTGACTCAACCATATCATTTGTGCCTCGAGTCAGGCCCCGTTTGAGTCAACCATATCATTTGCGTCTCGAGTTGGGCCTCCCTTAACTCAACCATATCATTTGAATCTCAAGTCAGGCCTAGTTTGACTTAACCTTATCATTTACGCCTCGAGTTGGGCCTCCCTTAACTCAACCATATCATTTGCATCTCAAGTCAGGCCTGGTTTGACTCAACCATATCATTTGCGCCTCGAGTCAGGCCTCATTTGACTCAACCATATCATTTATGCCTCGAGTCATACCTCGTTTAACTCATCCACATCATTTGCACCTCGAGTCGGGCCTCATTTGACTCACCGATACCATTTGTGCCACGAGTTGGGTGTCGTTTGACTCAACCATATCATTTGAGCCTCGAGTCTGGCCATGTTTGACTCAACCATATTATTTATGTCTCGAGTCGGGCCTCGTGTGAGTCAAACCTATCACTTGCGCCTCGAGTCGGGCCTCCTTTGACTCACCGATACCATTTGTGCCTCGAGTTGGGACTCAATTTATTCACCGATTCCATTTGCTCTTCGCGTCAGGCCTTGTTTGACTCAACCATAGCATTTGCGCCTCGTTACAGGCCTCGTTTGAATCAACCATATCATTTGCGCCTTGAGTCAGGCCTCATTTGACTCACCGATACCATTTGTGCCTCGGGTCATGCCTTGTTTGACACAACCATATCATTTGTGCCTCGGGTCAGGCCTCATTTGACTCAACCATATCATTTGTGCCTCGACTCATACCTCATTTGACTAAACCACATCATTTACGCCTCAAGTCAGGCCTTATTTGGCTCACAGATACCATTTATGCCTCGAGTTGCGCCTCGTTTGACTCAACCACATCATTTGCGCCTCAAGTCGGGCCTCGTTTGACTCAATATATCATTTGCGCCTCGAGCCAGGCCTTGTTTGACTCAACCATATCATGTGCGCCTTGAGTCAGGCTTCGTTTGACTCAACCATATCATTTGTGCCTCGAGTCAGGGCTTGTTTGACTCCACCACATCATTTGTGCCTCGAGTCGAGCCTTGTGTGACTCAATCGTATCATTTGCGCCTCGGGTCGGGCCTCCTTTGACTCATCGATACCACTTGGAGCTCGAGCTGGGCCTCGTTTGACTCAACCATATCATTTGTGCCTCGAGTCAGGCCTCGTTTGAGTCAACCATATCATTTGAGCCTTGAGTTGGGCCTCCCTTAACACAACCATATCATTTGCATCTCGATTCAGGCCTGGTTTGACTCAACCATATCATTTGCGCCTCAAGTCGGGCCTTCCTTAACTCAACCATATCATTTGCATCTCGAGTCAGGCCTGGTTTGACTCAACTATATCATTTGTACCTCGAGTCAAGCCTCGTTTGACTCAACCATATCATTTGTGCCTCGAGTCATGCCTCATTTGACTCAACCACATCATTTGCGCCTCGAGTCGGGCCTCATTTGACTCACCGATACCATTTGTGCCACGAGTTGGGCCTCGTTTGACTCAACCATATCATTTGAGCCTCGAGTCTGGCCTTGTTTGACTCAACCATATCATTTGCGCCTCAAGTCGGGCCTCGTGTGACTTAACCCTATCACTTACGCCTCGGGTTGGGCCTCCTTTCACTCACCGATACCATTTGTGCCTCGAGTTGGGACTCAATTTATTCACCGATTCCATTTGCTCTTCGCGTCAGGCCTTGTTTGACTCAACCATAGCATTTGCGCCTCGTTACAGGCCTCGTTTGAGTCAACCATATCATTTGCGCCTTGAGTCAGGCCTCATTTGACTCACCGATACCATTTGTGCCTCAGGTCATGCCTCGTTGACACAACCATATCATTTGTGCCTTGGGTCAGGCCTCATTTGACTCAACCATATCATTTGTGCCTCGACTCATACCTCATTTGACTAAATCACATCATTTGCGCCTCGAGTCAGGCCTTATTTGGCTCATAGATACCATTTATGCCTCGAGTTGCGCCTCGTTTGAATCAACCACATCATTTGCGCCTCAAATCGGGCCTCGTTTGACTCAATATATCATTTGCGCCTCGAGTCAGGCCTTGTTTGACTCAACCATATCATGTACGCCTCGAGTCAGGCTTCGTTTGACTCAACCATATTATTTGTGCCTCGAGTCAGGGCTTGTTTGACTCCACCACATCATTTGCGCCTCGAGTCGGGCCTTGTGTGACTCAATCGTATCATTTGCACCTCGGGTCGGGCCTCATTTGACTCATCGATACCACTTGGGCCTCGAGCTGGGCCTCGTTTGACTTAACCATATCATTTGTGCCTCGAGTCAGGCCTCGTTTGAGTCAACCATATCATTTGAGTCTCGAGTTGGGCCTCCCTTAACATAACCATATCATTTGCATCTCGATTCAGGCCTGGTTTGACTCAACCATATCATTTGCGCCTCAAGTCGGGCCTTCCTTAACTCAACCATATCATTTGCATCTCGAGTCAGGCCTGGTTTGACTCAACTATATCATTTGCACCTCGAGTCAGGCCTCGTTTGACTCAACCATATCATTTGTGCCTCGAGTCATGCCTCATTTGACTCAACCACATCATTTGCACCTCGAGTCGGGCCTCATTTGACTCACCGATACCATTTGTGCCACGAGTTGGGCCTCGTTTGACTCAACCATATCATTTGAGCCTCGAGTCTGGCCTTGTTTGACTCAACCATATCAGTTGCGCCTCAAGTCGGGCCTCGTGTGACTTAACCCTATCACTTGCGCCTCGGGTCGGGCCTCCTTTGACTCACCGATACCATTTGTGCCTCGAGTTGGGACTTAATTTACTCACCGATGCCACTTGTTCTTCGCGTCAGGCTTGTTTGACTCAACCATAGCATTTGCGCCTCGTTACAGGCCTCGTTTCAATCAACCCTGTCATTTGTGCCTTGAGTCGGGCCTCATTTGACTCACCGATACCATTTGTGCCTCGAGTCATGCCTCGTTTGGCACAACCAAATCATTTGCGCCTTGAGTCAGGCCTTATTTGGCTCACCGATACCATTTATGCCTCAAGTTGGGCCTCGTTTGACTCAATCATATCATTTCCGCCTCGAGTTAGGCCTCGTTTGACTTAACTATATCATTTGTGCCTCGAGTCAGGCGTTGTTTGACTCAACCATATCATGTGCACCTCGAGTTAGGCCTTGTTTGACTTAACCATATCATTTGTGCCTCGAGTCAGGGCTCATTTGACTCAACCATATCATTCGCGCCTCGAGTCAGGCCTCGTGTGACTCAACCCTATCATTTGTGCCTTAAGTTAAGCCTTATTTGACTCACCGATACCATTTGTTGCTCGAGATAGGCCTTAATAGACTCACCGATACCATTTGCTCCTCGAGTCAGGCCTTGTTTGACTCAACCATAGTATTTGCACCTCGTTACAGGCCTTGTTTGAATCAACTATATCATTTGTGCCTCGAGTCAGCCCTTGTTTAACTCAATACTACCATTTGTGCCTCGAGTCAGGCCTCATTTGTCTCACTGATACCATTTGTGCCTCGAGTCGAGCCTCGTTTGACTCAACCATATCATTTGCGTCTCGAGTCAGGCCTGGTTTGACTCAACTATATCATTTGTGCCTCGAGTCAGGCCTCATTTGACTCAACCACACCATTTGTGCCTTGAGTCATGCCTCGTTTGACTCAACCATATCATTTGCGCCTCGAGTCAGGCTTTATTTGGCTCACCGATACCATTTGTGCCTCGAGTTAGGCCTCGTTTGACTCAACCATATCATGTGCGCCTCGAGCCAAGCCTCGTTTGACTCAACCATATCATTTGTGCCTTGAGTTAGGCCTCATTTGACTCAACCATATCATTTGCGCCTTGAGTCGGGCTTCGTGTGACTCAACCCTATCATTTGCGCCTCGAATCGGGCTTCGTGTGACACACTAATACCATTTGTGCCTCGAGATAGGCCTCAATAGACTCAACGATACCATTTGCTCCTCGAGTCAGGCCTTGTTTGACTTAACCATAGCATTTGTGCCTCGTTACAGGCCTCGTTTGAATCAACTATATCATTTGTGCCTCGAGTCGGCCCTCGTTTAACTCAACCCTACCATTTGCGCCTCAAGTCGGGGCTTATTTGTCTCACTGATACCATTTGTGCCTCGAGTCGGGCCTCGTTTGACTCAACCATATCATTTGTGCCTCGAGTCAGACCTCGTTTGACTCAACCATATCATTTACGCCTCGAGTCGGGCCTTGTTTGACACAACCATATCATTTGCACCTCGAGTCGGGCCTTGTTTGACTCACATATGTTTGAACCTCGAGTCGGGCCTCGTGTAACTCAACCCTATCACTTGCGCCTTGAGGCCTCATTTGACTCACCGATACCATTTGTTCCCCGAGTTGGGACTCAATTGACTCACCGATACCATTTGTGCCTCGAGTCAGGCCTTGTTTGACTCAACCATATCATTTGTGCCTCATTTCAAGCCTCGTTTGAATTAACCATAAATTTGTGCCTCGAGTCGGACCTCGTTTGACTCAACCCTATCATTTGTACCTCAAGTCGGGCCTTATTTGGCCTACCGATACCATTTGTGCCACGAGTTGGGCCATGTTTGACTTAACCATATCATTTGCACCTCGAGTCGGCCTTCGTTTGACTCAACCATATCATTTGTGCCTCGAGTTGGGTCTTGTTTCACTCAACCATATCATGTGCGCCTCGAGTTAGGCCTCCTTTGACTCAACCATATCATTTGTACCTCGAATCAGGGCTCGTTTGACTCAACCATATCATTTGCGCCTCGAGTCAAGCCTTGTTTGACTCAACCCTATCATTTGCGTCTCGGGTCGGACCTTATTTGACTCACCGATACCACTTGGTCCTCGAGTTGGGCGTCATTTGAGTCAACCAAATCATTTGTGCCTCGAGTCAGTCCTTGTTTGAGTCAACCATATCATTTGCGCCTCGAGTTGGGCCTCCCTTGACTCAATCATATCATTTTCATCTCGGGTCAGTCCTAGTTTGACTCAACGATATCATTTGCGCCTCGAGTCAGGCCTCGTTTCACTCAACCACATCAAGTGTGCCTCGAGTCATGCCTCATTTTACCAACCATATCATTTGTGCCTCGAGTCGGGCCTCATGTGACTCAATCCTATCATTTGCACCCCGAGTCGGGCCTCATTTGACTCACCGATACCATTTGTGCCACGAGTTGGGCCTCGTTCGACTCAGCCATATCATTTGTGCCTCGAGTCAGGCCTTGTTTGACTCAACCATATCATTTGCGCCTTGAGTCAGGGTTTGTTTGACTCAACCATATCATTTGCGCCTCGAGTCAGGCCTCGTTTGACTCAACCATATCATGTATGCCTCGAGTCATGCTTCGTTTGACCAACCATATCATTTGTGCCTCGAGTTGGGCCTCATGTGACTCAATCCTATCATTTGCGCCTCGAGTCAGGCCTCATTTGACTCACCGATACCATTTGTGCCACGAGTTGTGCCTCGTTTGACTCAACCATATCATTTATGCCTCGAGTCAGGCCTCGTTTGACTCAACCATATCATTTGCGCCTTGAGTCAGGGTTTGTTTGACTCAACCATATCATTTGTGCCTCGAGTCAGGCCTCGTTTGACTCAACCACACTGTTTGTGCCTCGAGTCAAGCCTCGTTTGACTCAACCATATCATTTGCACCTTGAGTTGGGTCTCATTTGACTCACTGATACCATTTGTGTCTCGAGTCATGCCTCGTTTGACTCAACCATATCATTTGTGCCTCGAGTCAGGCTTTATTTGGCTCACCGATACCATTTGTGCCTCGAGTTGGGCCTCGTTTGACTCAACTATATCATTTGCGCCTCGAGTTGAGCCTTGTTTGACTTAACCATATCATGTGTGCCTCGCGTCATGCCTCGTTTGACTCAACCATATCATTTATGCCTTGAGTCAGGCCTCGTTTGACTCAACCATATCATTTGCGCCTTGAGTGTGACTCAACCCTATCATTTGTGCCTCGAGTCGGGCCTCACTTAACACACCAGTACCATTTGTGCCTCAAGATAGGCCTCAACAGACTCACCGATACCATTTGCTCCTCGAGTCAGGCCTTGTTTGGCTTAACCATAGCATTTGTGCCTCGTTACAGGCCTCGTTTGAATCAACTATATCATTTGTGCCTCGAGTCGTCCTCGTTTAACTCAACCCTACCATTTGCGCCTCAAGTCGGGCCTCATTTGTCTCACCGATACCATTTGTGCCTCGAGTCGGGCCTCGTTTGACTTAACCATATCATTTGTGTCTCGAGTCAGACCTCGTTTGACTCAACCATATTATTTACGTCTCGAGTCGGGCCTTATTTGACACAACCATATCATTTGCGTCTCGAGTCGGGCCTTGTTTGACTCACACATATGTTTGAACCTCGAGTCGGGCCTCGTGTAACTCAACCCTATCACTTGCGCCTTGAGGCCTCATTTGACTCACCGATACCATTTGTTCCCCGAGTTGGGACTCAATTGACTCACCGATACCATTTGCGCCTCGAGTCAGGCCTTGTTTGACTCAACCATATCATTTGTGCCTCATTTCAGGCCTCGTTTGAATTAACCATATAATTTGTGCCTCGAGACGGACCTCGTTTGACTCAACCCTATCATTTGTACCTCAAGTCGGGCCTTATTTGGCCTACCGATACCATTTGTGCCTCGAGTAGGGCCACGTTTGACTTAACCATATCATTTGCACCTCGAGTCGGCCTTCGTTTGACTCAACCATATCATTTGTGCCTCGAGTCGGGCCTTGTTTCACTCAACCATATCATGTGCGCCTCGAGTCAGGCCTCGTTTGACTCAACCATATCATTTGTGCCTCGAGTTAGGGCTCGTTTGACTCAACCATATCATTTGTGCCTCGAGTCAGGCCTTGTTTGACTCAACCATATCATTTGTGCCTCGAGTCGGGCCTTGTTTGACTTAGCCACATCATTTGTGCTTCAAGCCATGCCTCGTTTGACTCAACCATATCATTTGTGCCTCGAGCCGAGCCTTGTTTGACTCAACCATATCATTTATGCCTCGAGTCGGGCCTCGTTTGACTCAACCATATCATTTATGCCTCGTGTCAGGCCTCGTTTGACTCACCGATACCATTTGTGCCTCGAGTTAGGCCTCGTTTGACTCAACCATATCATTTGCGCCTCGAGTCGGACCTCGTTTGGCTCACCGATGCCATTTGTGCCTCAAGTTGGGCCTCGTTTGACTCAACCATATCATTTACGCCTCGAGTCAGACCTCGTTTGGCTCGCCGATGCCATTTGTGCCTCAAGTTGGGCCTCATGTGACTCAATCCTATCATTTGCGCCTCAAGTCAGGCCTCATTTGACTCACCGATACCATTTGTGCCACGAGTTGGGCCTCGTTTGACTCAACCATATCATTTGTGCCTCGAGTCAGGCCTCGTTTGACTCAACCATATCATTTGCTCCTCGAATCGGGCCTCATTTGACTCAACCATATCATTTGCACCTTGAGTCAGGGTTTGTTTGACTCAACCATATCATTTGCACCTCGAGTCAGGCCTCGTTTGACTCAACCATATCATTTGTGTCTCGAGTCATGCCTTGTTTGACTCAACCATATCATTTGTGTCTCGAGTCGGCCTCATTTGACTCACCGATGCCATTTATGCCTCCAGTTGGGCCTCGTTTGAGTCAACGATATCAATTGTGCCTCGGGTCAGGCCTCGTTTGACTAAACCATATCATTTGCGCCTCGAGTCAGGCCTTGTTTGACTCAGCCATATCATTTGCGTCGCGAGTCGGACCTCGTTTGACTCAGCGATACCATTTGTGCCTTGAGTTGGGCCTCGTTTCACTGAACCATATCATTTGTGCCTCAGGCTAGGCCTCGTTTGACTAAACCATATCATTTGCGCCTCAAGTCGGGCCTCATTTGACTCAACTGTATCATTTGCGCCTTGAGTCGAGGCCTTATTTGACCCAACCAAATCATTTGTGCCTCGAGTCTGGCCTTGTTTGACTCAACCATATCATTTGTGCCTCGAGTCGGGCCTTGTGTGACTCAACCCTATCACTTGCGCCTCGAGTCGGGCCTCATTTGACTCACCGATACCATTTGTGCCTCGAGTTGGGACTCAATTGACTCACTGATACCATTTGTGCCTCGAGTTAGGCCTTGTTTGACTCAACCATAGCATTTGCACCTCGTTACAGGCCTCGTTTGAATCAACCATATCATTTGCGCCTCGAGTCAGACCTTGTTTGACTCAACCCTATCATTTGTGCCTTGAGTCGGGCCTTATTTGGCTCACCGATACCATTTGTGCCTCGAGTTGGGCCTCGTTTGACTCAACCATATCATTTGCACCTCAAGTCAGGCCTCGTTTGACTCAACCATATCATTTGTGCCTCGAGTCAGGGCTCGTTTGACTCAAGCATATCATTTGTGCCTCGAGTCGGGCCTCGTGTGACTAAACCCTATTATTTGTGCCTCGAGATAGGCCTCAATAGACTCACCGATACCATTTGCTTCTCGAGTCAGGCCTTGTTTGTCTCAACCATAGCATTTGCACCTCGTTACAGGCTGTGTTTGAATCAACCATATCATTTGTGCCTCGAGTCGGGCCTCGTTTAACTCAACCCTACCATTTGTGCCTCGAGTCGGGCCTTATTTGACTCACCGATACCACTTCGGCCTCGAGTTGGGCCTCGTTTGACTCAACCATATCATTTGTGCCTCGAGTCAGGCCTCATTTGAGTCAACCATATCATTTGTGCCTCGAGTCGGGCCTCCCTTGAGTTAACCATATCATTTGCATCTCGAGTCAGGCCTGATTTGACTTAACCATATCATTTACTCCTCGAGTCAAGCCTCGTTTGACTCAACCATATCATTTGTGCCTCGAGTCATGCCTCGTTTGACTCAACCATATCATTTGCGCATTGAGTCGACCCTAATTTGACACAACGATATCATTTGCGCCTCGAGTTGGGCCTCGTTTGACTCAACCATATTATTTGCGCCTCGAGTCGGCCCTCGTTTGACACAATGATATTATTTGTGCCTCGAGTCGGGCCTTCCTTGACTCAACCATATCATTTGCGTCTCGAGTCATGCCTGGTTTGACTCAACCATATCATTTGCGCCTCCAGTCATGCCTCATTTGACTCAACCATATCATTTGTGCCTCGAGGCATGCCTCGTTTGACTTAACCATATCATTTGCATCTCGAGTTGGGCCTCATTTGACTCACCGATACCATTTATGCCTCGAGTTGGGCCTCGTTTGACTCAGCCATACCATTTGCGCCTCAAGTCGGTCCTTATTTGACTCACTGATACCATTTGTGCCCCGAGTGGGGCCTCGTTTGACTCAGACATATCATTTGTGCCATGAGTCGGGGTTTGGTTGACTCAACCATATCACTTGTGCCTCGATTCAGGCCTCGTTTGACTCACCGATACCATTTATGCCTCGAGTTGGGACTCCATTGACTCACCGATGCCATTTGCGCCTCGAGTCAGGCCTTGTTTGACACAACCATATCATTTGTGCCTTGTTTGAATCAACCATATCATTTGTGCCTCGAGTCGCACCTTGTTTAACTCAACCCTATCAATTGTGGCTCGAGTCAGGCCTTATTTGGCTCACCGATACCATTTGTACCTCGAGTTGGGCCTCGTTTGACTCAACTATGTCATTTACGCCTCGAGTTGGGCCTCGTTTGACTCAAGCATATTATTTGCGCCTCGAGTTGGGCCTTGTTTGACTCAACCATATCATGTGCGCCTCGAGTCAGGCCTTGTTTGACTTAACCATATCATTTGTGCCTCGAGTCAGGGCTCGTTTGACTCAACCATATCATTTGCGCCTCGAGTCAGGCCATGTGTGACCCAACCCTATCATTTGCGCCTTGAGTCGAGCGTCGTTGGACTCAACGATACCATTTGTGCCTAGAGTGGGGCCTTGTTTGACTCAGCCATATCATTTGCGCCACGAGTCGGGGCTTATTTGACTCAACCATATCATTTGCGCATCGAGTCGACCCTAATTTGACACAACGATATCATTTGCGCCTTGAGTTGGGCCTCGTTTGACTCAACCAAATTATTTGTGCCTCGAGTCGGCCCTCGTTTGACACAACGATATCATTTGTGCCTTGAGTCGGGCCTTCCTTGACTCAACCATATCATTTGCGTCTCGAGTCAAGCCTGGTTTGACTCAACCATATCATTTGCGCCTCCAGTCAATCCTTGTTTGACTCAACCATATCATTTGTGCCTCGAGCCGTGCCTCGTATAACTTAACCATATCATTTGCATCTCGAGTCGGGCCTCATTTGACTCACCGATACCATTTATGCCTCGAGTTGGGCCTCGTTTGACTCAGCCATACCATTTGCACCTCAAGTCGGTCCTCATTTGACTCACTGATACCATTTGTGCCCTGAGTGGGGTCTCGTTTGACTCAGACATATCATTTGTGCCACGAGTCGGGGCTTGGTTGACTCAACCATATCACTTGTGCCTCGAGTCAGGCCTCGTTTGACTCACCGATACCATTTGTGCCTCGAGTTGGGACTCAATTGACTCACCGATGCCATTTGCGCCTCAAGTCAGGCCTTGTTTGACACAACCATATCATTTGCGCCTCATTTTAGGCCTCGTTTGAATCAACCATATCAATTGCACCTTGAGTCGCACCTTGTTTAACTTAACCCTATCATTTGTGGCTCGAGTCAGGCCTTATTTGGCTCACCGATACCATTTGTGCCTCGAGTTGGGCCTCGTTTGACTAAACTATGTCATTTGCGCCTCGAGTCGGGCCTCGTTTGACTCAACCATATTATTTGCGCCTCGAGTTGGGCCTTGTTTGACTCAACCATATCATGTGCGCCTCGAGTCAGGCCTCGTTTGACTCAACCATATCATTTGTGCCTCGAGTCAGGCCATGTGTGACTCAACCATATCATTTGTGCCTTGAGTTGGGCGTCGTTTGACGTACCGATACCATTTGTTCCTAGAGTGGGGCCTCGTTTGACTCAGCCATATCATTTGCGCCACGAGTCGGGGCTTATTTGACTCAACTATATCATTTGCACCTCGAGTCGGGCTTTGTTTGACTAAACCATATCATTTGCGCCTCGAGTCGAGCCTTATTTGACTCACCCATATGTTTGCGCATCGAGTCGGGACTCATTTGACTAAACGATATCGTTTGTGCCATGAGACATTCCTCGTTTAACCTAACCATATCATTTGCGCCTTGAGTTGGGCCTCGTTTGAATCACCCATGTCATTTGCGCCTCGCGTTAGGCATCGTTTGACCCAACCATGTGTTTGTGCCTCGAATCGACTGTATCATTGGCGCCTGGAGTTGGGCCTCGTTTGTCTCATCGATACCATTTGTGCCTCGAGTCAGGCCTCATTTGACTCAACCATATCATTTGTGCCTTGAGTCGAGGCCTTATTTGACCCAACCAAATCATTTGTGCCTCATGTCTGGCCTTGTTTGACTCAACCATATCATTTGCACCTCGAGTCGGGCCTTGTGTGACTCAGCCCTATCACTTGAGCCTCGAGTCGGGCCTCATTTGACTCACCGATACCATTTGTGCCTCGAGTTAGGCTTTGTTTGACTCAACCATAGCATTTGTGCCTCGTTACAGGCCTTGTTTGAATCCACCATATCATTTGCGCCTTGAGTCAGACCTCGTTTGACTCAACCCTATCATTTGTGCCTCGAGTCAGGCCTTATTTGGCTCACCGATACCATTTGTGCCTCGAGTTGGGCCTCGTTTGACTCAACCATATCATTTGCACCTCAAGTCGGGCCTCGTTTGACCAACCATATCATTTGCGCCTCGAGTCGGGCCTTGTGTGACTCAACCCTATTATTTGTGCCTCGAGTCGGGCCTCATTTGACTTACCGATACCATTTGTGCCTCAAGATAGGCCTCAATAGACTCACCGATACCATTTGCTCCTCGAGTCAGGCTTTGTTTGTCTCAACCATAGCATTTGCACCTCATTACAGGCCGTGTTTGAATGAACCATATCATTTGTGCCTCGAGTCGGGCCTCGTTTAACTCAACCCTACCATTTGCGCCTCGAGTCGGGCCTTATTTAACTCACCGATACCACTTGGGCTTCGAGTTGGGCCTCGTTTGACTCAACCGTATCATTTGTGCCTCGAGTCAGGCCTCATTTGAGTCAACCATATCATTTGCGCCTCGAGTCGGGCCTCCCTTGACTTAACCATATCATTTGCGTCTTGAGTCAGGCCTGGTTTGACTTAACCATATCATTTGCTCCTCGAGTCAGGCCTCATTTGACTCAACCATATCATTTGTGCCTCGAGTCATGCCTCGTTTGACTTAACCATATCATTTGCGCATCGAGTCGACCCTCATTTGACACAACGATATCATTTGCGCCTCGAGTTGGGCCTCGTTTGACTCAACCATATCATTTGCGCCTCGAGTTGGGACTTCCTTGACTCAACCATATCATTTGCGTCTCAAGTCAGGCCTAGTTTGACTCAACCATATCATTTGCGCCTCCAGTCATGCCTCGTTTGACTCAACCATATCATTTGTGCCTCGAGCCATGCCTCGTTTGACTTAACCATATTATTTGCATCTCGAGTCGGGCCTTATTTGACTCACCGTTACCATTTATGCCTTGAGTTGGGCCTCGTTTGACTCAGCCATACCATTTGCGCCTCAAGTCGGTCCTTATTTGACTCACTGATACCATTTGTGCCTCGAGTAGGGCCTCATTTGACTCAGCCATATCATTTGTGCCACGAGTCGGGGCTTGTTTGACTCAACCATATCACTTGTGCCTCGAGTCAGGCCTCGTTTGACTCACCGATACCATTTGTGCCTCGAGTTGGGACTCAATTGACTCACCGATGCCATTTGCGCCTCGAGTCATGCCTTGTTTGATACAACCATATCATTTGCGCCTCATTTCAGGCCTCGTTTGAATCAATCATATCATTTGCGCCTCGAGTCGCACTTTGTTTAACTCAACCCTATCATTTGTGGCTCGAGTCAGGACTTATTTGGCTCACCGATATGATTTGTGCCCCGAGTTGGGCCTTGTTTGGCTCAACTATGTCATTTGCGCCTCGAGTCGGGCCTCGTTTGACTCAACCATATCATGTGCGCCTCGAGTCAGGCCTCGTTTGACTCAACCATATCATTTGTGCCTCGAGTCAGGGCTCGTTTGACTCAACCATATCATTTGTGCCTCGAGTCGGGCCATGTGTGACCCAACCCTATCTTTTGCTCCTTGAGTCGGGCATCGTTTAACTCACCGATACCATTTGTGCCTCGAGTTGGTCCTCATTTGAATTAGCCATATCATTTGGGCCTCGAGTCGGTCCTCGTTTGATGCACCGATACCATTTGTGCCTAGAGTGGGGCCTCGTTTGACTTAGCCATATCATTTGCACCACGAGTAGGGGCTCATTTGACTCAACCATATCATTTGCGCCTCGAGTCGGGCTTTGTTTGACTCAACCATATCATTTGCGCCACGAATCGAGCCTTATTTGACTCACCCATACGTTTGCGCATCGAGTCGGGACTCATTTGACTAAACCATATCATTTGTGCCACGAGTCATGCCTCGTTTAACTTAACCATATCATTTGTGCCTTGAGTTGGGCCTCGTTTGAATCACCCATGTCATTTGCGCCTCGCGTTAGGCATCGTTTAACCCAACCATGTGTTTGTGCCTCAAGTCAGGTCTCGCTAGAGTCAACCATATCATTGGCGCCTGGAGTCGGGCCTCATTTGTCTCATCGATACCATTTGAGACTCGAGTCAGGCCTCATTTGACTCAACAGTATCATTTGCGCCTTGAGTCGAGGCCTTATTTGACCCAACCAAATCATTTGCGCCTCGAGTTGGGCCTTGTGTGACTCAATTCTATCATTTGCGCCTCGAGTCGGGCCTCATTTGACTCACCGATACCATTTGTGCGACGAGCTGGGCCTTGTTTGACTCAACCATATCATATGTGCCTTGAGTCAGGCCTCGTTTGACTCAACCATATCATTTACGCCTCCAATCAGGCCTCGTTTGACTCAACCATATCATTTGTGCTTCGAGCCATGCCTCATTTGACTCAACCATATCATTTGTGCTTCGAGCCATGCCTCATTTGACTCAACCATATCATTTGTGCCTCGAGTCGGGCCTTGTTTGACTCAACCATATCATTTGCGCTTCGAGTCAGGCCTTGTTTGACTCAACCATATCATTTATGCCTCGTGTCAGGCCTCGTTTGACTCATCGATACCATTTGTGCCTCGAGTTAGGCCTTGTTTGACTCAACCATATCATTTGCGCCTCGAGTCGGACCTCGTTTGGCTCACCGATGCCATTTGTGCCTCAAGTTGGGCCTCATTTGACTCAACCATATCATTTGTGCCTTGAGACAGGGCTCGTTTGACTCAACCATATCATTTGCGCCTCGAGTCGGGCCTGGTTTGACTCAACCGTATTATTTGCCCCTCGAGTCGGGTCTCGTTTGACTAAACCATATCATTTGTGTATCGAGTCAGGCCTCGTTTGGCTCTACCATATATTTGCACCTCGAGTCAAGCCTCGTTTGACTCAACCATATCACTTGTGACTCGAGTCGAGGCCACATTTGACTCAACCAAATCATTTGTGCCTCGAGTCAAACCTCATTTGGCTCAACCATATTATTTGCGCCTCGAGTTGAGTCTCATTTGACTTAACCATATCATTTGTGCCTCGAGTCAGGCCCCATTTGAAGCAACCATATAATTTGTGCCTCGAGTCATGTCTCGTTTGACTCAACCATATTGTTTGCGCCTCGAGTCGGGCCTCGTTTGACTCAGCGATACCATCTGTGCCTCGAGTTGGGCCTTGTTTGAATTAACCATGTCATTTGCGCCTCAAGTCGAGCCTCGTTTGACTCACAGATATCATTTGTGCCTCGAGTTCATCCTCGTTTGACATAACCATATCATTTGTGCCTCGAGTCAGGCCTTGTTTGACTCAACCATATCATTTGCGCCTCGAGTCAGGCTTGGTTTGACTCAACCATATCATTTGCGCCTCGAGACGGGCCTTGTTTGACTCAACCATATCATTTGCGCCTCGAGTCAGGCCTGGTTTGACTCAACCATATCATTTGCGCCTCGAGTTGGGCTTCATTTGACTCAACCATATCATTTGTGCCACGAGTTAGGACTCGTTTGACTCAGCCATATCATTTGCGCCTCGAGTTGGGCCTCGTTTGACTTAACCATATAATTTCTGCCATGAGTCATGCCTCGTTTCACTCAACCATATCATTTATGCCTCGAGTCAGGCCTCGTTTGAGTAAACCATATCATTTGCGCCTCAAGTCGATCCTGCTTTGACTCAGCCATATCATTTGCGCCTCGAGCCGGGCATCGTTTGACTCACCGACACCATTTGTGCCTCGAATTGGGCATCATTTGACTCAACCATATCATTTGCGCCTCGAGTCAGACCTTGTTTGACTCAACCATATCATTTGCGCGTCGAGTTGGGCCTGGTTTGACTCAACCATATCATTTGCGCCTCGAGACGGGCTTGGTTTGGCTCAACCATATCATTTACGCCTTGAGTCGGCCTCGTTTGACTCACCGATACCATTTGTGCAAGTTAGGCCTCGTTTGACTTAACCATATCATTTGTGCCTCGAGTTAAGCCTCAGTTGACTCAACCATATCATTTGCGCATCGAGTCGGGCCTCGTTTGACTAACCCATATAATTTCTGCCACGAGTCATGCCTCGTTTGACTCAACCAAATCATTTATGCCTCGAGTCAGGCCTCGTTTGACTCAACCATATCATTTGCGCCTCGAGTCGGACCTCGTTTGACTCATCGATACCATTTGTACCTCGAGTTGGGCCTCGTTTGACTCAACCATATCATTTGTCCCTTGAGTCAGGCCTTCTTTGACTCAACCATATCTTTTGCGCTACGAGTCGGGCCTCGTTTGACTCAACCACATCATTTGCGCCTCGAGTCGGGCCTCGTTTGACCCACTGATACCATTTGTGCCTTGAGTTGGGCCTCGTTTGACTCAACCATATCATTTGTGCCTCGAGTCAGGACTTGTTTGACTCAGCCATATCATTTGTGCCTCGAGTTGAGCCTCGTTTGACTCACCAATACCATTTGTGCCTCGAGTTGGGCCTCTTTTGATTCAACCATATCATTTGTGCCTCGAGTCAAACCTTATTTGACACAACCATATCATTTGCACCTCGAGTTGGGCCTCATTTGAGTCAACCATATCATTTGTGCCTCGAGTCGGGCTTTATTTGACTCAACCATATCATTTACACCTGGAGTCGGGCCTCGTTGGACTCACTAATACCATTTGTGCCTTGAGTCGGGCCTCGTTTGATGCAACAATATCATTTGTGCCTCGAGTCATGCCTCGTTTGACTCAACCATATCATCTGCATCTCGAGTCAGGCCTCGTTTGATGTCACCATATCGTTTGTGCCTCGAGTCATCCCTCGTTTGACTCAACCATATCATTTGCATCTCGAGTCGAGCCTCGTTTGACTCAACCGTATCATTTGTGCCTCAAGTTGGGCCTCGTTTGACTCATCGACACCATTTGTGCCTCGAATTGGGCCTTGTTTGACTCAACCATATCATTTGCGCCTCGAGTCGGCCCTTGTTTGACCCATCGATACCATTTGTGCCTCGAGTTAGGCCTCGTTTGACTCAAACATATCATTTGTGCCTCGAGTCGGGCCTCGTTTGACTCAACCATATCATTTACACCTCGAGTCGGGCCTTGTTTGACTCAGCCATATCTTATGCACCTCGAGTTGGCCCTCGTTTGACTGACTGATAACATTTGTGCCTCGAGTTAGGCATCGTTTGACTCAACGATATCATTTGTGCCTCGAGTCGGGCCTCGTTTGATTCAACCATATCATTTGCGCCTTGAGTCGGGCCTTGTTTGACTTAGCCACATCATTTGCACCTCGAGTCAGGCTTCGTTTTACTCAACCATATCATTTATACCTTGAGTCGGGCCTCGTTTGACTCAACCATATCATATGCGCCTCGAGTCGAGCCTTGTTTGACTCAGCCACATCATGTGCACCTCGAGTTGGGCCTTGTGTGACTCAGCCACATCATTTGCACCTCGAATTGGGTCTCGTTTGACTCAACCATATCATTTGTGCCTCGAGTCAGGCCTTGTTTGACTTAACCATATCATTTGCACCTCAAGTCGGGCCTCGTTTGACTCAACCATATCATTTACACCTCGAGTCAGGCTTGGTTTGACTCAACCATATCATTTACACCTCGAGTCGGCCCTCGTTTAACCCACTGATACCATTTGTGCCTCGAGTTAGCCTCGTTTGACTCAACCATTCGATTTGTGCCTCGAGAAAGGGCTACTTTGACTCAACCATATCGTTTCTGCCTCGAGTCGGGCCTCATTTAACTTAACCATATCATTTGCCCCTCGAGTCACGCCTCGTTTGGCTCAACCATATCATTTGTGCCTCGTGTCATGCCTCGCTTGGCTCAACCATATATTTCTGCCTTGAGTCAGGCCTTGTTTGACTTAACCATATCATTTGCGCCTGGAGTCGGGCCTCGTTTGACTCACTGATACCATTTATGCCTCGAGTCAGGCCTCGTTTGATGCAACCATATCATTTGTGCCTCGAGTCATGCCTCGTTTGACTCAACCATATCATTTGCATCTCGAGTCAGGCCTCGTTTGACGTAAGTATATCATTTGGGCCTCGAGTCATCCCTCGTTTGACTCAACCATATTATTTGCGTCTCGAGTCGGGCTCAACCATATCATTTGTGCCTCAAGTTGGGCCTCGTTGGACTCACCGACACCATTTGTGCCTCGAATTGGGCCTCGTTTGACTCAACCACATCATTTGTGCCTCGAGTCGGCCCTCGTTTGACCCACCGATACTATTTGTGCCTTGAGTTAGGCCTCGTTTGACTCAACCATATCATTTGTGCCTCAAGTCAGGCCTCTTTTGAATCAACCAAATCATTTACACCTCAAGTCAGGCCTTGTTTGACTCAACCATATCATTTGCACCTTGAGTTGGCCCTCATTTGACTCACCGATACTATTTGTGCCTTGAGTTAGGCCTCATTTGACTCAACCATATCATTTGTACCTCGAGTCGGGCCTCGTTTGATTCAACCATATCATTTGCGCCTCGAGTCGGGCCTTGTTTGGCTTAGGCACATCATTTGCACCTCGTGTTGGGCTTCGTTTTACTCAACCATATCATTTATGCCTCGAGTCAGGCCTCGTTTGACTCAACCATATCATTTGCGCCTCGAGTTGGGCCTTGTTTGACTCAGCCACATCATGTGCACTCGAGTTGGGCCTTGTGTGACTCAGCCACATCATTTGCACCTTGAATTGGTCCTCGTTTGACTCAACCATATCATTTGTGGCTCGAGTCAGGCCTTGTTTGACTCAACCATATCATTTGAGCCTCAAGTCGAGCCTCGTTTGACTCAACCATATCATTTACACCTCGAGTCGGGCCTGATTTGACTCAACCATATCATTTGTGCCTCGACTCGGCCCTCGTTTGACCCACCGATACCATTTGTGCCTCGAGTTAGGCCTCGTTTGACTCAACCATTCCATTTATGCCTCGAGAAAGGGCTCGTTTGACTCAACCATATCATTTCTGCCTCGAGTCGAGCCTCGTTTGACTCAACCATATCATTTGCCCCTCGAGTCGGGCCTCATTTGACTCAACCATATCATTTGTTCCTCGTGTCATGCCTCGCTTGGCTCAACCATATATTTTTGCCTCGAGTCAGGCGTCGTTTGAGTCAACCATATCATTGGCGCCTCGAGTCAGGCCTCGTTTGAGTCAACCAAATCATTTGTGCCTCGAGTCAGGCCTCATTTGACTCAACTATATCATTTACATCTCGAGTCGGGCCAGGTTTGACTCAACCATATCATTTGCACCTCGAGTTGGCGCTCGTTTGACCCACCGATACCATTTGTGCCTCGAGTTCGGCCTCGTTTGACTCAACCATATCATTTGCCCCTCGAGTCAGGCCTTGTTTGACTGAACCATATCATTTGTGCCTCGTGTCATGCCTCATTTGGCTCAACTATATATTTGTGCCTCAAATTAGGCCTCGTTTGACTCAACCATATCTTTTGCGCCTCGAGTCAGGCCTCGTTTGACTGAACCAAATCATTTATGCCTCGATTCAGGCCTCGTTTTACTCAACCATATCATTTGTGCCTCGTGTCAGGCCTCGTTTGATGCAACCATATCATTTGTGCCTCGAGTCATATCTCGTTTGACTCAACCATATCATTTGCGCATCGAGACGGCCCTCGTTTGACACAGCAATATCATTTGCGCCTCGTGTCATGCCTTGTTTGACTCAACCATATTATTTACGCCTCGAGTTGAGGCTCGTTTGACTCACCGATACCATTTGTTCTTCAAGTTGGCCCTTGTTTGACTCAACCATATCATTTGCGCCTCGAGTCGAGCCTCGTTTGACTCACCGATACCATTTGTTCCTTGAGTTCAGCCTCGTTTGACGCAACCATATCATTTGTGCCTCGAGTCATTCTCGTTTGACTCAACCATATCATTTCCGTCTCGAGTTTGACCTCGTTTGACTAAACCATATCATTTGCGCCTCGAGTCGGGCATCGTTTGACTCACTGACACCATTTGTGCCTCGAATTGGGCATCGTTTGACTCAACCATATCATTTGTGCCTCGAGTCAGGCATTGTTTGACTCACTGATACCATTGTGCCTCGAGTCGGTCCTCGTTTGACGCAACCATATCATTTGTGCCTCGAGTCATGCCTCGTTTGACTCAACCATATCATCTGCATCTCGAGTCGGGCCTCGTTTGACGTAACCATATCGTTTATGCCTCGAGTCATCCCTCGTTTGACTCATATCATTTGCGTCTGGAGTCGATCCTAGTTTGACTCAACCATATCATTTGCGCCTCGAGTCGGGCATCGTTTGACTCACCGACAGCATTTGTGCCTTGAATTAGGCATCGTTTGACTCAACCATATCATTTGTACCTCGAGTCAGGCATTGTTTGACTCAACAATATCATTTGTGCCTTGAGTCGAGCTTGGTTTGACTCAACCATATCATTTGCGCCTTGAGACAGGCCTTGTTTGACTCAAACATATCATTGGCGCCTCAAGTCGGGCCTTATTTGACTTAACCATATCATTTATGCCTCGAGTCGGGCCTCGTTTGACTCACCGATACAATTTGTAACTCGAGTTACCACTCGTTTTACTTAACCATTTCATTTGCGCCTTGAGTCGGGCCTTGTTTGACTCACTGATACAATTTGTGCCTCGTGTCGGTCCTCGTTTGACGCAACCATATCAATTGTGCCTCGAGTCATGCCTCATTTGACTCAACCATATCATCTGCATCTCAAGTCGGGCCTCGTTTGATGTAACCATATCGTTTGTGCCTCGAGTCATCCCTCGTTTGACTCAACCATACCATCTGCGTCTGGAGTCGGTCCTCATTTGACTCAACCATATCATTTGCGTCTCGAGTCAGGCATCATTTGACTAACCGACACCATTTGTGCCTCAAATTGGGCATCGTTTGACTCAACCATATCATTTGTTCCTCGAGTCAGGCGTTGTTTGACTTAACCATATCATTTGCGCCTCGAGTCGAGCCTGGTTTAACTCAACCATATCATTTGCACCTTGAGATAGGCCTTGTTTGACTCAAACATATCATTGGTGCCTCGAGTCGGGCCTTGTTTGACCCAACCATATCATTTACGCCTCGATTCGGGCCTCGTTTGACTCACCGATACCATTTGTGCCACGAGTTAGGATTTACTTGACTCAACCATATCGTTTGTGCATTGAGTCGGGCCTCATTTGACTCGCTGATACCATTTGTGCCTCGACTCGGTCCTTGTTTGACACAACCATATCATTTGTGCCTCGAGTCATGCCTCGTTTGACTCAACCATATCATCTGCATCTCTAGTCAGGCCTCGTTTGATGTAACCATATCGTTTGTGGCTTGAGTCATCCCTCGTTTGACTCAACCATATCATTTGCATCTGGAGTCGGGCCTCGTTTGACTCAACCATATCATGTGTACCTCAAGTCGGGCCTCGTTTGACTCACCGACACAATTTGTGGCTCGAATTGGGGCTCGTTTGACTCAACCATAGCATTTGCGCCTCGAGTTGGCCCTCGTTTGACCCAACAATACCATTTGTGCTTCGAGTTAGGCCTCGTTTGACTCAACCATATCATTTGCACCTCGGGTCATGCCTCGTTTGACTCAACCATATCATTTGCACCTCGAGTCAGGCCTGGTTTGACTCAACCATATCATTTGCACCTCGAATCGGCCCTCGTTTGACCCACCGATACCATTTGTTCCTCAAGTTAGGCCCCATTTGACTCAACCATATCATTTGTGCCTCGAGTCGGGCCTTGTTTGACTCAGCCACATCATTTGCACCTCGAGTCGGGCCTCGTTTGACCCAACCATATTATTTGCGCCTCGAGTCAGGCCTTGTTTGACTCAGCCACATGATTTGCAGCTTGAGTCAGGCTTCGTTCGACTCAACCATATCATTTGCGCCTCGAGTCAGGCCTCGTTTGACTCAATCATATCATTTGTACCTCGAGTCGGGCCTTGTTGGGCTCAGCCACATCATGTGCACCTCGAGTTGGGCCTTATGTGACTCAGCCACATCATTTGCACCTCGAAGTGGGCCTCATTTGACTCAACCGTATCATTTGTGCCTCGAGTCGGGCCTCGTTTGACTCAACCATATCAGTTGCGCCTCGAGTCGGGCCTTGTTGGGCTCAGCCACATCATGTGCACCTCGAGTTGGGCCTTGTGTGACTCAGCCACATCATTTGCACCGCGAAGTGGGCCTCATTTGATTCAACCATATAATTTGCACTCGAGTCGGGCCTCGCTTGACTCAACCATATCATTTACACCTTGAGTCTGGCCTGGTTTGACTCAACCATATCATTTGCGCCTCGAGTCAGCCCTCGTTTGTCCCACCGATACCATTTGTGCCTTGAGTTAAGCATCGTTTGACTCAACCATATCATTTGTGCCTCATGACAGGGCTCGTTTGACTTAACCATATCATTTGTGCCTTGATTCGGGCCTTGTTTGACTCAACCATATCATTTGCCCCTCGAGTCGAGCCTCGTTTGACTCAACCATATCATTTGTGCCTCGTGTCATGCCTCGTTTGGCTCAACCATATATTTGCGCCTCGGGTCAGGCCTCGTTTGACTCAACCAAATCAATTGTGCCTCGAGTCAACCCTCGTTTGACTCAACCAAATCATTTGTGCCTCGAGTCAGCCCTTGTTTGGCTCAACCTTATTATTTGCTCCTCGATTTGGGCCTCGTTTGACTCAACCATATCATTTACACCTCGAGTTGGGCCTGGTTTGACTCAACCATATCATTTGCGCCTCAAGTCGGCCCTCGTTTGACCCACTGATACCATTTGTGCCTCAAGTTAGGCTCGTTTGACTCAACCATATCATTTGTGCATTGAGACAGGGCTCGTTGGACACAACCATATCATTTGTGCCTCGAGTCAGGCCTCGTTTGACTCAACCATATCATTTGCCCCTCGAGTCGGGCTTTATTTGACTCAACCATATCATTTGCGCCTTGAGTCGGGCCTCGTTTGACTCACTGATACCATTTGTGCCTTGAGTCGATCCTCGTTTGATGCAACCATATCATTTGTGCCTCGAGTCATGCCTCGTTTGACTTAACCATATCTTCTGCATCTCAAGTCGGGCCTCGTTTGACATAACCATATCGTTTGTGCCTCGAATCATCCCTCGTTTGACTTAACCATATCATTTGCATCTGGAGTTGGGCCTGGTTTGACTCAACCATATCATTTGTGCCTCAAGTCGGGCCTCGTTTGACTCACCGACACCATTTGTGCCTCGAATTGGGCCTCGTTTGACTCAACCATATCATTTGCGCCTTGAGTCGGCCCTTGTTTAACCCAACGATACCACTTGTGCCTCGAGTTAGGCCTCGTTTGACTCAACCATATCATTTGCGCCTCGAGTTGGACCTCGTTTGACTCAACCATATCATTTACACCTCGAGTCGGGCCTGATTTGACTCAATCATATCATTTGCGCCTCGAGTCAGCCCTTGTTTAATCCACCGATACCATTTGTTCCTCGAGTTAGGCCTCGTTTGACTCAACTATATCATTTGTGTCTCAAGTTGGGCCTTGTTTGACTCAGCCACATCATTTGCACCTCGACTCGGGCCTCGTTTGACTTAACCATATCATTTGCGCCTCGAGTCGGTCCTCGTTTGACTCAACCATATCATTTGCGCCTCAAGTCGGGCCTTGTTTGACTCAGCCACATCTTTTGCACCTCGAGTCGGGCCTTGTTTGACTCAACCACATCATTTGTGCCTCGAGTCGGGCCTCGTTTGACTCAACCATATCATTTGCGCCTCGAGTCAAGCCTTGTTTGACTTAGCCACATCATGTGCACCTCGAGTTGGGCCTTGTGTGACTCAGCCACATCATTTGCACCTCGAATTGGGCCTCATTTGACTCAACCTTATCATTTGTGTCTCAAGTCAGGCCTTGTTTGACTCAACCATATCATTTGCACCTCGAGTCGGGCTTCGTTTGACTCAACCATATTATTCACACCTCGAGTCGGGCCTGGTTTGACTAAACCATATCATTTGTGCCTCGAGTCAGCCCTCGTTTGACTCAAGCATATCATTTGTGCCTCGTGATAGGGCTCATTTGACTCAACCATATCATTTGCCCCTCGAGTCGGGCCTCGTTCGACTCAACCATATCATTTGTGCCTTGTGTCATGCCTCGTTTGGCTCAACCATGTATTTGCGCCTCGAGTTAGGCCTCGTTTGACTCAACCATATCATTTGCGCCTTGAGTCAGTCGTCATTTGACTCAACCAAATCATTTGTGCCTCGAGTCAGCCCTCGTTTGGCTTAACCATATTATTTGCACCTCGATTCGGGCCTCGTTTGACTCAACCATATCATTTACACCTCGAGTCGGGCCTGGTTTGACTCAACCATATCATTTGCGCCTCGAGTCGGCCCTCATTTGACCCACCGATACCATTTGTGCCTCGAGTTAGGCCTCGTTTGACTCAATCATATCATTTGTGCATCGAGACAGGGCTCGTTGGACTTAACTATATCATTTGTGCCTCGAGTCAAGCCTCGTTTGACTCAACCATATCATTTGGCCCTCAAGTCGGGCCTCATTTGACTCAACCACATCATTTGTGCCTCGTGTCATGCCTCGTTTAGCTCGACCATATATTTGCGCCTTGAGTCAGGCCTTGTTTGACTCAACCATATCATTTGCGCCTCGAGTCAGGCCTCGTTTGACTCAACCAAATCATTTGTGCCGCGAGTCAGGCCTCTTTTGGCTCAACCGTATTATTTGCGCCTCGATTCGGCCCTCGTTTGGCACAATGATATCATTTGTGCCTAAAGTTGGGCCTCGTTTCACTCAACCATATCATTTGCGCCTCAAGTCGAGTCTCGTTTGACTGACCGATACCATTTGTGCCTCGAGTTTGGCCTCGTTTGACGTAACCATATCATTTGTGCCTCGAGTCACGCCTCGTTTAACTGAACCATATCATTTGCATCTCGAGTCAGGCCTCGTTTGACTAAACCATATCATTTGCGCCTGAAGTCGCACCTGGTTTGACTCAACCATATGATTTGTGCCTCGAGTCAGGGATCGTTTGACTCACCGACACCATTTGTGCCTCGAATTGGGCATCGTTTGACTCAACCATATCATTTGTGCCTTGATTCAGGCGTTGTTTGACTCAACCATATCATTTGCGCCTCGAGTCAAGCCTGTTTGACTCAACCATATCATTTACGCCTCGAGTCGGGCCTTGTTTGGCTCAACCATATCACTTGTGACACGAGTCGGGCCTCGTTTGACTCACCGATATCATTTGTGCCTCGAGTTAGGACTCGTCTGACTCAAGCATATCATTTGTGCCTCGTGTCAAGCCTCGTTTGACTCAACCTTATAATTTCTGCCACAAGTCATGCCTCGAGTTAGGCCTCGTTTGACTCAACCATATTTGCGCCTCGAGTCGGGCCTCGTTTGACTCACCAATGCCAATTGTGCCTCGAGATGGGCCTCGTTTGACTCAACCATATCATTTGAGCCTCGAGTCGGGCCTTCTTTGACTCAACCATATCATTTGCGTCTCGAGTCGGGCCTTGTTTGGCTTTGCCATATCATTTGCACCTCGAGTCGGGCCTCGTTTGACTCACCATACCATTTGTGCCTCAAGTTAGGCCTCATTTGACTCAACCATATCATTTGTGCCTTGAGACAGGGCTCGTTTGACTCAACCATATTATTTGCGCCTCGAGTCGGGGCTCGTTTAACTCAACCATATTATTTACCCCTCGAGTCAGGCCTCGTTTGACTCAACCATATCATTTATGCATCGAGTTAGGCCTCGTTTGGCTCTACCATATATTTGCGCCTCGAGTCATGCCTCGTTTAACTCAACCATATTATTTGTGCCTCGAGTCGAGACCTTATTTGACTCAACCAAATCATTTGTTCCTCGAGTCAGGCCTCATTCGGCTCAACCATATTATTTGCGCCTCAAGTCCAGCCTCGTTTGACTCAACCATATCATTTGTGCCTCGAGTCAGGCCCTGTTTGATGCAACCATATCATTTGTGCCTCGAGTCATGTCTCGTTTGACTCAACCGTATCATTTGCACCTCGAGTCAGCCCTTGTTTGACTCAATGATATCATTTGCGCCTCGAGTCAGACCTCATTTGACTCACCGATACTATTTGTGCCTCGAGTTGGGCCTCGTTTGAATTAACCATATCATTTGCACCTCGAGTCGAGCCTCATTTGACTTACCGATACTATTTGTGCCTCGAATTCAGCCTCGTTTGACGTAACCATATCATTTGTGCCTCGAGTCATTCCTAGTTTGAGTCAACCATATCATTTGCGTCTCGAGTCAGGCCTCGTTTGACTTAACCATATCATTTGTGCCTCGAGTCATGTCTCGTTTGACTCAACCATATCATTTGCACCTCGAGTCGGCCCTCGTTTGACTCAATGATATCATTTGCGCCTCGAGTTGCCCCTCGTTTGACTCACCGATACCATTTGTGCCTCGAGTTGGGCCTCGTTTGAATAAACCATATCATTTACGCCTCGAGTCAAGCCTCGTTTGACTCTTCGATACCATTTGTGCCTTGAGTTCAGCCTCGTTTGACGTAACCATATCATTTGTGCCTCGAGTCATTCCTCGTTTGACTCAACCATATCATTTGCGTCTCGAGTCAGGCCTCATTTGATTGAACCATATCATTAGTGTCTCGAGTCGGTCCTCGTTTGACTCAACCATATCATTTACGCCTCGAGACGAGCATTGTGTGACTCAACCAAATCGTTTGCGCCTTGAGTTGAGCCTGGTTTGACTCAACCATATCATTTGTGCCTCGAGTCGGACCTCATTTGACTCACTGATACCATTTGTGCCTCAAGTTAAGGCTAGTTTGACTCAGCCATATCATTTACGACTCGAGTTAAGGCTCGTTTGACTCAGCCATATCATTTGCGCCTCGAGTTGGGCCTCCTTTGACTCAACCATATCATTTGCGCCACGAGTCGGGCCTTGTTTGACTTAACCATATCATTTGCGCCGTGAATCGGGCCTCATTTGACACGCTGATACCATTTGTGCCTTGAGTCGGGCCTCGTTTGACGCTACCATATCATTTGTGCCTCGCGTCGGGCGTCATTTGATGCTACCATATCATTTGCATCTTGAGTCAGGCCTCGTTTGATGTAACCATATCATTTGTGCCTCGAGTCATCCCTCGTTTGACTCAACCATATCAATTGCATCTCGAGTCGGGCCTCATTTGACTTAACCATATCATTTGTGCCTCGAGTCAGGCCTTGTTTGACTCACTGACACCATTTGTTCCTCTAATTGGACCTCGTTTAACTCAACCATATCATTTATGCCTCGAGTCAGGCCATGTTTGGCTCAACCATATCATTTGTGCCTCGAGACGGGCCTCGTTTGACTTAACCATATCATTTGCACCTCGAGTCGGGCCTCGTTTGACTCAACCATATCAATTGTGCCTCGAGACGGGCCTTGTTTGACTCAACCATATCATTTGCGCCTCGAGTCATGCCTCATTTGACTCAACCATATCATTTGCATCTCGAGTCGGGCCTCGTTTGACGTAACCATATCATTTGTTCCTCGAGTCATCCCTTGTTTGACTCAACCATATCATTTGCGTCTCGAGTCGGGCCTCGTTTGACTCAACCATATCATTTGTGCCTCGGGTCGGGCCTCGTTTGACTCAACCATATCATTTACACCTCGAGTTGGGCTTGGTTTGACTCAACCATATCATTTGTGCCTCGAGTTGGCCCTCGTTTGACCCATCATTACCATTTGTGCCTCGAGTTAGGCCTCGTTTGACTCAACCATATCATTTGTGCCTCGAGTCGGGCCTCATTTGATTCAACTATATCATTTGCGCCTCGAGTCGGGCCTTGTTTGACTCAGCCACATCATTTGCACCTCGAGTCAACCCTCGTTTGACTCAACCATATCATTTGCGCCTTGAGTCGGGCCTCATTTGACTCAACCATATCATTTGCGCCTTGAGGCGAGCCTTGTTTGACTCTGCCACATCATGTGCACCTCGAGTTAGACCTTGTGTGACTCAGCCACATCATTTGCACCTCGAATTAGGCCTCATTTGACTCAACCATATCATTTGTGCCCCGAGTTAGGCCTTGTTTAACTCAACCATATCATTTGCGCCTCGAGTCGGGCCTTGTTTGACTCAACCATATCATTTGTGCCTTGAATCGGGCTTTGTTTGACTCAACCACATCATTTATGCCGCGAATCGGGCATCGTTTCACTCACTGATACCATTTGCGCCTCGAGTTGGCCCTCATTTGACTGATCGATACCATTTGTGGCTCGAGTTAGGACTCATTTGACTTAACCATATCATTTGTGCCTCGAGCCGGGCCTCGTTTGATTCACCCACATCATTTGCGCCTCGAGTCGAGCCTTGTTTAACTTAGGCACATCATTTGCACCTCGAGTCGGGCTTCGTTTGACTTAACCATATCATTTGTGCCTTGAGTCGGGCCTCGTATGACTCAACCATATGATTTACGCCTCAAGTCGGGCCTTGTTTGACTCAGCCACATCATGTGCACCTGGAGTTGGTCCTTGTGTGACTCAGCCACATCATTTGCACCTCGAATTGGGCCTCGTTTGACTCAACCATATCATTTGTGGCTCGAGTCAGGCCTTGTTTGACTCAACCATATCATTTGCGCCTCGAGTCGGGCCTCGTTTGACTCAACCATATCATTTACACCTCGAGTCGGGCTAGTTTGACTCAACCATATCATTTGTGCCTCGAGTCGGCCCTCGTTTGACCTAGCGATACCATTTGTACCTCGAGTTAGGCCTCGTTTCACTCAACCATACCATTTGTGCCTCGAGAAAGGGCTCGTTTGACTCAACCATATCATTTCTGCCTCGAGTCGGGCCTTGTTTGACTCAACCATCACATTTGCCCCTCGAGTCGGGCCTCGTTTGACTAAACCATACCATTTGTGCCTCGTGTCATGCCTCGCTTTGCTCAACCATATATTTGCGCCTCGACTCAGGCCTCGTTTGACTCTACCATATCATTTGCGCCTCGAGTCAAGCCTCGTTTGACTCAACCAAATCATTTGTGCCTCGAGTCTGGCCTCGTTTGGCTCAACCATATTATGTGTGCCTCGATTTGGGCCTCGTTTGACTCAAGCATATCATTTACACATCGAGTCGGTCCTGGTTTGACTCAACCATATCATTTGCGCCTCGAGTCGGCGCTTGTTTGACCCACCGATACCATTTGTGCCTCGAGTTAGGCCTCTTTTGACTCAACCATATCATTTGTACCTCGAGACAGGGCTCGTTTGACTCAACCATATCATTTGTACCTCGAGTTGTGCCTCATTTGACTCAACCGTATCATTTGGCCCTCGAGTCGGGCCTCGTTTGACACAGCCATATCATTTGTGTCTCGTGTCATTCCTTGTTTGGCTCAACCATATATTTGCGCCTCAAGTCAGGCCTCGTTTGACTTAACTTTATTATTTGCGCCTCGAGTCAGGCCTTGTTTGGCTAAACCAAATCATTTGTGACTCGAGTCAGGCCTCGTTTGGCTCTACCATATTATTTGTGCCTCGATTCGGGCTTCGTTTGGCTCAACCATATCTTTTGCACTACGAGTCGGGCCTCGTTTGACTCACAAATACCATTTGTGCCTCGAGTCGGGCCTCTTTTGACCCAACCATATTATTTGTGCCTCGAGTCAGGCCTTGTTTGACTTAACCATATCATTTGCGCCTCGAGTTGGGCCTCGTTTGAGTCAACCATATCATTTGCGCCTCGAGTCGGGCCTCGTTTCACTCACAGATATCATTTGTGCCTCGAGTTGGCCCTCTGTTGACTCAACCATATCATTTGTTCCTCAAGTCAGGCCTTGTTTGACTCAACCATATAATTTGCCCCTCGAGTTGGGCCTCATTTGAGTCAACCATATCATTTGTGCCTCGAGTCAGGCTTTATTTGACTTAACAATACCATTTGCGCCTTGAGTCAGGCCTCGTTTGTCTCACTGATATCTTTTGTGCCTCGAGTCATGCCTCGTTTGACTCAACCATATCATCTGCATCTCGAGTCGGTCCTCGTTTGACGTAACCATATCGTTTGTGCCTCGAGTCATCCCTCGTTTGACTCAACCATATCATTTGCGTCTAGTGTCAGGCCTCGTTTGACTCAACCATATCATTTGTGCCTCAAGTCGGGCCTCGTTTGACTCACCGACACCATTTGTGCCTCGAATTGGGCCTCGTTTGACTCAACCATATCATTTGCGCCTCGAGCCGGGCCTCATTTAACTCAACCATAACATTTACTCCTCGAGTCAGGGCTGGTTTAACTCAACTGTATCATTTGCGCCTTGAGTCGACCCTCGTTTGACCCACCGATACCATTTGTACCTCGATTTAGGCCTTGTTTGACTCAACCATATCATTTGTGCTCCGAGTCGGGCCTCGTTTGATTCAACCATATCATTTGCGCCTCGAGTCGGGCCTTGTTTGACTCAGCCACATCATTTGCGCCTCGAGTCGGGCCTTGTTTGACTCAACCATATCATTTGCGCCTCGAGTCGGCCTTGTTTGACTCAGCCACATCATGTGCTTCTCGAGTTGGGCCTTCTGTGACTCACCGCATCATTTGCACCTCGAATTGGGCCTCGTTTGACTCAACCATATCATTTGTGCCTCAAGTCGGGCCTTGTTTGACTTAGCCACATCATTTGCACCTCGAGTCGAGCCTCGTTTGACTCAACCATATCATTTGTGCCTCGAGTTGGGCCTCGTTTGACACAACCATATCATTTGCGCCTCGAGTTGGGCCTTGTTTGACTCAGCCACATCACGTGCACCTCGAGTTGGGCTTCGTTTGACTCACCGATACCATTCGTTCTTCAAGTTGGGCCTCGTTTGACTCAACCATATCATTTGCGCCGAGAGTCGAGCCTCGTTTGACTCACCGATACCATTTGTGCCTCGAGCTCAGCCTCATTTGATGTAACCATATCATTTGGCCTCGAGTCATGCCTCGTTTAACTCAACCATATCATTTGCATCTTGAGTCAGGCCACGTTTGACTAAACCATATCATTTGCGCCTCAAGTTGCGCCTAGTTTGACTCAACCATATCATTTGTGCCTCGAATTGGGCATCGTTTGACTCAACCATATCATTTGCGCCTCGAGTCATCAGGCATTGTTTGACTTAACCATATCATTTGCGCCTCGAGATGGGCCTTGTTTGACTCAACCATATCATTTGCGCCTCGAGCCGAGCCTTGTTTGACTCAACCATATCATTTGCGCCATGAGTCGGGCCTTGTTTGACTCACCAATATCATTTGTTCCTCGAGTTAGGACTCGTTTGACTCAACCATATCATTTGTGCCTCGAGTCAAGCCTCGTTTCACTCAACCATATAATTTCTGCCACGAGTCATGCCTTGTTTGACTCAACCATATCTTTTATGCCTCGAGTCAGGCCTCGTTTGACTCAACCATATCATTTGCGCCTCGAGTCGGGCCTCGTTTGACTCACCGATACCAATTGTGCCTCGAGTTGGGCCTCGTTTGACTCAACCATATTATTTGTGCTTCGAGTCAGGCCTTCTTTGACTCAACCATATCATTTGCACCTCGAGTCGGGCCTCGTTTAACTTTGCCATATTATTTGCATCTCGAGTCGGGCTTCGTTTGACTCACCGATACCATTTGTGCCTCGAGTTAGTCCTCGTTTGACTTAACCATATCATTTGTTCCTTGAGACAAGGCTCGTTTGACTCAGCCATATTATTTGCGCCTCGAGTCGGGCCTCGTTTAACTCAACCATATTATTTGCTCCTCGAGTCGGGCCTTGTTTGACTCATCCATATCATTTGTGCATCGAGTCAGGCCTCATTTGGCTCAACCATATATTTGCACCTCGAGTCATGCCTCGTTTAACTCAACCATATCATCTGCGCCTCGAGTCGAGGCCTTATTTGACTCAACCAAATCATTTGTGCCTCGAGTCAGGCCTCATTTGGCTTAACCATATTATTTGTGCCTCGAGTCGGGCCTTGTTTGACTCAACCATATCATTTATTCCTCGAGTCAGGCTCCGTTTGACGCAACCATATCATTTGTGCCTCGAGTCATGTCTCGTTTGACTCAACCATATCATTTGTGCCTCGAGTCGGCCCTTGTTTGACTCAACGATATCATTTGTGCCTCGAGTCGGGCCTCGTTTGACTCAACTATACTATTTGCGTCTCGAGTCGGGCCTCGTTTAACTCATTGATACCATTTGTGCCTCGAGTTGGGACTCGTTTGAATCAACCATATCATTTGCGCCTCGAGTCGAGCCTCGTTTGACTCACTGATACCATTTGTGCCACGAGTTTAGCCTTGTTTGATGTAACCATATCATTTGTGCCTCGAGTCATGCCTCGTTTGACTTAAGCATATCATTTGCATCACTAGTCAGGCCTCATTTGACTCAACCATATCATTTGCGCCTCGAGACGGGCCTTGTGTGACTCAACCAAATCATTTGCGCCTTGAGTCGGGCCTAGTTTGACTCAACCATATCATTTGTGCCTCGAGTCGGACCTCGTTTGACTCACCGATACCAATTGTGCCTCGAGTGAGGACTCGTTTGACTTAACCATATCATTTGTGCCTCGAGTCAGGAATCGTTTGACTCAGCCATATCATTTGCACCTCGAGTCAGGCCTCGTGTGACTCTCTGAACCATTTGTGCCTCGAGTTGGGCCTCTTTCGACTCAACCATATCATTTGCACCTCGAGTTGGGCCTCGTTTGAGTCAACCATATCATTTACACCTCGAGTTGGGCCTCGTTTGAGTCAACCATATCATTGCGCCTCGAATCAGGCTTCGTTTGACTCAACCATATCATTTGCGCCGTGAATCGGGCCTCGTTTGACTTGCTGATACCATTTGTGCCTCGAGTCGGGCCTCATTTGACGCTACCGTATCATTTTTGCCTCGAGTCGGGCCTCGTTTGACACTACCATATCATTTGCATCTCGAGTCGGGCCTCGTTTGACGTAACCATTTCATTTGTGCCTCAAGTCATCCCTTGTTTGACTCAACCATATCATTTGCGTCTCGAGTCGGACCTCGTTTGACTCAACCATATCAGTTGTGCCTCGAGTCGGGTCTCGTTTGACTTACCGATACCATTTGTGCCTCGAGTTGGTCCTCGTTTGACTCAACCATATAATTTGTGCCTCGAGTCGGGCCTCGTTTGACTCACCGATACCATTGGTGCCTCGAGTTGGGCTACGTTTGACTCAACCATATCATTTGTGCCTCGAGCCAGGACTCGTTTCACTCAGCCATATCATTTGCGCCTCGAGTCGGGCCTCGTTTGAATCACCGATACCATTTGTGCCTCGAGTTGGGCCTCTTTTGACTCAACCATATCATCTGTGCCTTGAGTCAGGCCTTGTTTGACTCAACCATATCATTTGCGCCTCCAGTTAGGCATTTGAGTCAACCATATCATTTGCACTTCGAGTCAAGCCTTGTTTGACTCAACCATATCATTTGTGCCTTGAGTCGGGCCTCATTTGACTCACTGAAACCATTTGTGCCTCGAGTCCAACCTCGTTTTACGTAACCATATTAATTGTGCCTCGAGTCATGCCTCGTTTCATGTAACCATATCATCTGCATCTCGAGTCGGGCCTTGTTTGATGTAACCATATCATTTGTGCCTCGAGTCATCCCTCATTAGACTCAACCATACCAGTTGTTCCTCGACTTGGGCCTCGTTTGACTCACCGACACCATTTGTGCCTCGAATTGGGACTCGTTTAACTCAACCATATCATTTGTGCCTCAAGTCAGGCCTTGTTTGACTCAACCATATCATTTTCGCCTTGAGAAAGGCCTCGTTTGACTTAACCATACCATTTGTGCCTCGAGTTAGGCCTTGTTTGGCTCAACCATATCATTTGCGCCTCGAGAAAGGCCTCGTTTGACTTAACCATACCATTTGCACTTTGAGTCTGGCCTAGTTTGACTCAACCATATCATTTGTGCCTCGAGTTGGCCCTCGTTTGACCCACCGATACCATTTGTGCCTCGAGATAGGCCTCGTTTGACTCAACCATATCATTTGTGCCGTAAGACAGGGCTCGTTTGACTCAACCATATCATTTCTGCCTCGAGTCGGACCTCTTTTGACTCAACCATATTATTTGCCCCTCGAGTCGGGCCTCGTTTGACTCAACCATATCATTTGTGCACGAGTCAGGCCTCGTTTGGCTCAACCATATATTTGCGCCTCGAGTCAGTCCTCGTTTGACTCAACCATATCATTTGTGCCTCGAGTGGAGGCCTCATTTGACTCAACCAAATCATTTGTGTCAGGCCTCGTTTGGCTCAACCATATTATTTGCATCTCGAGTCAGGCCTCGTTTGACTAAACCATATCTTTTGCGCCTCAAGTTAGGCATGGTTTGACTCAACCATATCATTTGCGCCTTCAGTCGGGCATCGTTTGACTCACCGACACCATTTGTGCCTCTAATTAGGCATTGCTTGACTCAACCCTACCATTTGTGTCCGAGTCTGGCCTTGTTTGACTCAACCATATCATTTGTGGCTCGAATCTGGCCCCGTTTGATGCAACCATATCATTTGCGCCTCGAGTCAGCCCTTGTTTGACTCAACGATATCATTTGTGCCTCGAGTCAGGCCTCGTTTGACTCAACCATACTATTTGCGACTCGAGTCGGGCCTTGTTTAACTCACCGATACCATTTGTGCCTCGAGTTGGGCCTCGTTTGAATCAATCATATCATTTGTGCCTCGAGTCGAGCCATGTTTGACTCACCGATACCATTTGTGCCACGAGTTTAGCCTCGTTTGATGTAACCATATCATTTGTGGCTCGAGTCATGTCTCGTTTGACTCAACCATATCATTTGCGTCACGAGTCAGGCCTCATTTGACTCAACCATATCATTTGCGCCTCGAGTCAGGCCTTGTTTGACTCAACCATATCATTTGCGCCTCGAGACGGGCCTTGTGTGACTCAACCAAATCATTTGCGCCTTGAGTCGGGCCTAGTTTGACTCAACCATATCATTTGTGCCTCGAGTCGGACCTTGTTTGACTCACCGATACCAATTGTGCCTCGAGTTAAGACTCGTTTGACTCAACCATATCATTTGTGCCTCGAGTTAGGACTCGTTTGACTCAGCCATATCATTTGCACCTCGAGTCAGGCCTCGTTTGACTCTCCGAACCATTTGTGCCTTGAGTTGGGTCTCTTTCGACTCAACCATATCATTTGCACCTCGAGTTGGGCCTCGTTTGAGTCAACCATATCATTTGCGCCTCAAATTGGGCTTTGTTTGACTCAACCATATCATTTGCGCCGTGAATCGGGCCTCGTTTGACTCGCTGATGCCATTTGTGCCTCGAGTCGGGCCTCATTTGATGCTACCATATCTTTTGTGCCTCGAGTCGGGCCTCGTTTGACGCTACCATATTATTTGCATCTCGAGTCGGGCCTCATTTGATGTAACCATTTCATTTGTGCCTCAAGTCATCCCTCATTTGACTCAACCATATCATTTGCATCTTGAGTCGGACCTCGTTTGACTCAACCATATCATTTGTGCCTCGAGTCGGGCCACGTTTGACTCACCGACACCTTTTGTTCCTCTAATTGGGCCTCGTTTGACTCAACCATGTCATTTGTGCCTTGAGTCAGGCCTTGTTTGACTCAACCATATCATTTGTGCCTCGAGTCAAGCCTCGTTTGACTAAACCATATCATTTGCACCTCGAGTCGGGCCTCGTTTGACTCAACCATATCATTTGCGCCTCAAGACAGGCTTGGTTTGACTCAACCATATCATTTACGCCTCGTGTCATGCCTCATTTGACTCAACCATATCATCTGCATCTCGAGTCGGGCCTCGTTTGATGTAACCATATCATTTGTGCCTTGAGTCATCACTCGTTTGACTCAACCATATCATTTGTGCCTCGAGTCAGGCCTCGTTTGACTAACCGACACCATTTGTTCCTCGAATTGGGCCTCACTTGACTTAACCATATGATTTGTGTCTCGAGTCAGGCCTTGTTTGATTCAACCATATCATTTGCGCCTCGAGTCGGGCCTCGTTTGACTCAACCATATAATTTGCGCCTCGAGATGGGCCTTGTGTGACTCAACCATATCATTTGCGCCTCGAGTCATGCCTGGTTTGACTCAACCATATCATTTGCACCTCGGGTCGGACCTCGTTTGACTCACCGATACCATTTATGCCTCGAGTTAGGACTCGTTTGACTCAACCATATCATTTGTGCCTCGACTCAGAACTTGTTTGACTCAGCCATATCATTTGCGCCTTGAGTCGGCCTCGTTTGACTCTCCAAACCATTTGTACCTCGAGTTGGGCCTCTTTTGACTCAACCATATCATTTGAGCCTCGAGTCAGGCCTTGTTTGACTCAACCATATTATTTGCACCTCAAGTTGGGCCTCGTTTGACTCAACCATATCATTTGCGCCTCGAATCGAGCCTTGTTTGACTTAACCATATCATTTGCACCG
Organism: Dicorynia guianensis; assembly: GCA_037013595.1. NCBI lineage: Eukaryota > Viridiplantae > Streptophyta > Magnoliopsida > Fabales > Fabaceae > Dicorynia > Dicorynia guianensis. Next base: position 13,103,222 of record JASUAB010000015.1, read on the forward strand.
TGAATCGGGCATCGTTTGACTCACTGATACCATTTGTGCCTCGAGTCGGGCCTCGTTTGATGCTACCATATAATTTGTGCCTCGAGTCATCCCTCGTTTGACACTACCATATCATCTGCTTCTCGAGTCGGGCCTCGTTTGACGTAACCATATCATTTGTGCCTCGAGTTATCCCACGGTTGACTCAACCATATCAGTTGTGCCTCGAGTTAGTTCTCGTTTGACTCCCTGACCCCATTTGTGCCTCGAATTAGGCCTCGTTTAACTTAACCATATCATTTGTTCCTCGAGTCAGGGCTTGTTTGACTCAACCATATCATTTGCGCCTCGAGTTGGCCCTCATTTGACTCACCGACACCGTTTGTGCCTTGAATTGGGCCTTGTTTAACGCAACCATATCATTTGTGCCTTGAGTGAGGCCTCGTTTAACTCAACCATATCATTTGTGCCTCGAGTCAGGCCTCGTTTGACTCAACCATATCATTTCTGCCTTGAGTCATGCGCTGTTTGACTCACCGATACCATTTGTGCCTCGAGTTAGGCCGCGTTTGACTCAACCATATCATTTGTGCCTCGAGTCAGGCCTTGTTTGACTCATCGGTACCATTTGTGGCTCGAGTCGGGCCTCGTTGATGCAACCATATCATTAGTGCCTCGAGTCATGCCTCGTTTGACTCAACCATATCAGTTGTGTCACAAGTGGGTCCTCGTTTGACTAAACCATATCATTTCTACCTCGAGTCGGGCCTCATTTGAGTGAACCATATCACTTGTGCCTTGAGTCAGGCCTTCTTTGACTCAGCCAGATCATTTGCGCCTCGAGTCGGTCCTCGTTTGACTCAGCGATACCATTTGTGCCTCAAGTTAGGCCTTGTTTGACTCAACCATATCATTTGCGCCTTGAGGAGAGCATCATTTGACTCAACCATATCATTTCTGCCTCGAGTCAGGCCTCGTTTGGCTCAACATATCATTTGCGCCTTGAGTCCGTCCTCGTTTGACTCAACCATATCATTTGCGCCTTGAGTCAGACCTTATTTGACTTAACCATATTATTTCTGCCTGGAGTCATGCCTCGTTTGACTCAACCATATCATTTTTCCTTGGAGTCAGTCCTCGTTTGACTCAACCATATCATTTGCGACCTGAGTCAGGCCTCGTTTGACTCAACTATATCAATTACTCCTCGAGTCGGGACTCATTTGACTCACCGATAATGTTTATGCCTCGAGTCAGGCCTCGTTTGACGCAACCATATCATTTGTGCCTCGAGTTGGGCCTCGTTTGACTTAACCTTATCATTTGTGCCTCGAGTTAGGCCTCATTTGACTCAGACATATCATTTGCGCCTCAAGTCGGGCCTTGTTTGACCCAACCATACCATTTCTGCCTCGAGTCAGGCCTCATTTGGCTCAACCATATATTTGCGCCTCGAGTCAGAACCCGTTTGACACAACCATATCATTTGTGCCTCGAGTCGGGCCTCATTTAACTCACCGATACCATTTGTGCCTCGAGTTAGGCCTCATTTGACACAACCATATCATTTGCGGCTCGAGTCAAGCCTTGGCTGACTCAACCATATCATTTGCACCTTGAGTCGGGCCTCGTTTGACTCAACCATATAATTTTTGCCATGAGTGATGCCTCGTTTGACTCAACCATATCATTTATGCCTCGAGTCAGGCCTCGTTTGACTCAACCATATCATTTGCGCCTCGAGTCGGGCCTCGTTTGACTCATCGATACCATTTGTGCCTCGAGTTGGGACTCATTTGACTCAACCATATCATTTGTGCCTCGAATCAATCCTTCTTTGACTCAACCATATCATTTATGCTACGAGTTGGGCCTCGTTTGAGTCAACCATTTCATTTACGCCTCGAGTCGGGCCTCATTTGACCCACTGATACCAGTTGTGCCTCGAGTTAGGCCTCATTTGACTCAACCATATCATTTGTGCCTCGAGTCAAGACTCGTTTGACTTAGCCATATCATTTGCGCCTAGAGTCGGCCTCGTTTGACTCTCCGAACCATTCGTGCGTCAAGTTGGGCCTCTTTTAACACAACCATATCATTTGTGCCTCGAGTCAGGCCTTGTTTGACTCAACCATATCATTTGCACCGTGAGTTAAGCCTCGTTTGAGTCACCATATCATTTGCGCCTCGAATCGGGCCTTGTTTGACTCAACCATATCATTTGCGCCGCGAGTTGGGCCTCGCTTGACTCACTGATACCATTTGTGCCTCGAGTCGGGCCTCATTTGATGCTACCATATCATTTGTGCCTCGAGTCAAGCCTTGTTTGCCTCAACCAGATCATCTGCATCTTGAGTCAACCCTCGTTTGACGTAACCATATCATTTGTGCCTCGAGTCATCCCTCATTTGACTCAACCATATCATTTGCGTCTCGAGTCGGGCCTCGTTTGACTCAACCATATGGTTTGTGCCTCGGGTTGAGCCTCGTTTGACTCACTGACACCATTTGTTCCTCGAATTAGGCCTCGTTTGACTTAAACATATCTTTTGTACCTCGAGTCAGGTCTTGTTTGACTCAACCATATCATTTACGCCTCGAGTCGGGCCTTGTTTGACTCAACCATATCATTTGCACCTCGAGTCAGGCCTGGTTTGACTCAACCATATCATTTGCGCCTTGAGTTGGCCCTCGTTTGACCCACAGATACCATTTGTGCCTCGAGTTAGACCTCGTTAGACTCAACCATATCATTTGTGCCTCAAGACAGGGCTCATTTGACTCAACCATATTGTTTGTGCCTCGAGTCGGGCCTCGTTTGACTCATCGATGCCATTTGTGCCACGAGTCGGGCCTCGTTTGACTTAACCATATCATTTGCGCCTCAAGTTCGGCCTTGTTTGACGTAACCAGATCAATTGTGCCTCGAGTCGTGCCTCGTTTGACTTAGCGATGCAATTTGTGCCTCGAGTTCGGCCTTCTTTGACTTAACCATATCATTTGCGCCTCGAGTCAGGCCTCGTTTGACTCCACCATATCATTTGTGCCTCAAGTCAGGCCTCGTTTGACTTAACCATATCATTTGCCCCTCGAGTCGGGCCTCGTTTAACTTAACCATATCATTTTTGCCTCGAGTCAGGCCTCGTTTGACTCACCGATACCATTTATGCCTTGAGTTGGGCCTCGTTTGACTCAACCATATCATTTGCGCCTTGAGTCGAGCCTCATTTTACTCACCGATACCATTTATGCCTTGAGTTGGGCCTTGTTTGACATAACCATATCATTTGTGCCTCGAGTCATGCCTCGTTTGACTCAACCATATCATTTACGTCTCGAGTCAGGCCTCGTTTGACTAAACCATATCATTTGCGCCTCAAGCCGGGCCTCATTTGGCTCAACCATATCATTTGTGCCTTGAGTCTGTCCTTGTTTGACTCAACCATATCATTTGCGCCTTGAGTCAGGCCTTATTTGACTTAACCATATTACTTTTGCCTGGAGTTAGTCCTCGTTTGACTCAACCGTATCATTTGCAACCTGAGTCGGGCCTCGTTTCACTCAACCATATCATTTACTCCTCGAGTCGGGCCTCGTTTGACTCACCGATACCATTTATGCCTCGCGTCAGGCCTCGTTTGACACAACCATATCATTTGTGCTTCGAGTTGGGCCTCGTTTGACTTAACCATATCATTTGTGCCTCGAGTTAGGCCGCATTTGACTCAACCATATCATTTGCACCTCGAGGTGGGCCTCGTTTGACTCAACCATATCATTTGTGTCTCGAGTCAGGCCTTGTTTGACACACCGATACCATTTATGCCTCGAGTCGGGCCTCGTTGATGCAACCATATCATTTATGCCTCGAGTCATGCCTCATTTGACTCAACCATATCAGTTGCATCAGAAGCCGGGCCTCGTTTGACTAAACCATATCATTTGCGCCTCGAGTCGGGCCACGTTTGACTCAACTATATAATTTGCGCCTCGAGTTGGGCCTTGTTTGTCTCAGCCACATCATTTGCACCTCGAGGAGGGCCTCGTTTGACTCAACCATATCATTTCTGCCTCGAGTCAGGCCACGTTTGGCTCAACCATATTATTTGCGCCCCGAGTCAGTCCTCGTTTGACTCAAGCATATCATTTGCACCCCGAGTCGGGCCTCGTTTGACTCAACCATATCATTTGCACCTCGAGTCGGGCCTCGTTTGACTCACCATATGATTTGCCGCTCAAGTCAGGCCTCGTTTAACTCACCCATATCATTTCTACCTCGAGTCAGGCCTCGTTTAGCTCAACCATATATTTGGCCCTTGAGTAAGGCCCCGTTTGACTCAACCATATCATTTGCGCCTCGAGTCAGGCCTCGTTTGACTCAACCATATTATTTACACCTCAGGTCGGGCCTCGTTTAACTCACCGATACCATTTGTGCCCCAAGTTGGGCCTCGTTTGACTCAACCATATCATTTGTGCCTCGAGTCGAGCCTCGTTTGACTCACCGATACCATTTATGCCTTGAGTTGGGCCTTGTTTGACATAACCATATCATTTGTGCCTCGAGTCATGCCTCATTTGACTCAACCATATTATTTGCGTCTCGAGTCAGGCCTTGTTTGACTAAACCATATAATTTATGCCTCAAGCCGGGCCTCGTTTGGCTCAACCATATCATTTGCACCTTGAGTCCATCCTTGTTTGACTCAACCATATCATTTGCGCCTTGAGTCATGCCTCATTTGACTTAACCATATCTTTTTTGCCTGGAGTCAGTCTTCGTTTGACTCAACCATATCATTTGCAACCTAAGTCGGGCCTCGTTTGACTCAACCATATCATTTACTCCTCGAGTCAGGCCTCGTTTGACTCACCGATACTGTTTATGCCTCGAGTCAGGCCTCGTTTGACGCAACCATATCATTTGTACCTCGAGTTGGGCCTCGTTTGACTCAACCATATCATTTGTGCCTCGAGTCAGGCCACGTTTGACTCAACCATATCATTTCTGCCTCGAGTCATGCGCCGTTTGACTCACCAATACCATTTGTGCCTCGAGTTGGACCTCGTTTGACTCAACCATATCATTTGTGTCTCGAGTCAGGCCTTGTTTGACTCATCGATACCATTTGTGCCTCGAGTCGGGCCTCGTTGACGTAACTATATCATTTATGCCTCAAGTCATGCCTCATTTGACTCAACCATATCAGTTGCGTCATAAGTCGGGCCTCGTTTGACTAAACCATATCATTTGCGCCTCGAGTCGAGCCACGTTTGACTTAACCATATAATTTGTGCCTCAAGTCGGGCCTTGTTTCTCTTAGCCACATCATTTGCACCTCGAGAAGGGCCTCGTTTGACTCAACCATATCATTTCTGCCTCGAGTCAGGCCACGTTTGATCCGCAAATACCATTTGTGCCTCGAGTTAGGCCTCGTTTGACTCAACCATATCATTTGTGCCTCCAGACAGGGCTCTTTTGACACAACCATATCATTTGGCCTCGAGTCGGGCCTGGTTTGACTCAACCATATCATTTGCACCTCAAGTCGGCCCTCGTTTGATCCACAAATACCATTTGTGCCTCGAGTTAGGCCTCGGTTGACTCAACTATATCATTTGTGCCTCCAGACAGGGCTCTTTTGACTCAACCATATCATTTATGCCTCGAGTCGGGCCTCGTTTGACTCAACCATATCATTTGCCCCTTGAGTCGGGCCTCATTTGACTCAACCATATCGTTTGTGCCTCGAGTCGGGCCTCGTTTGACTCAACCATATCATTTGCATCTCGAGTCGGGCCTCGTTTGACTCACCGACACCATTTGTTCCTTGAGTTGGGCCTCGTTTGACTCAACCATATCTTTTGTGCCTCGAGTCAGGTCTTGGTTGACTCAACCATATCATTTGTGCCTCGAGTCGGGCCTTGTTTGACTCAACCTTATCATTTGCACCTCGAGTCAGGTCTGGTTTGACTCAACCATATCATTTGCGCCTCGAGTCGGCCCTCGTTTGACCCACAGATACCATTTGTGCCTCGAGTTAGACCTCGTTAGACTCAACCAATCATTTGTTCCTCGAGACAGGGCTCGTTTGACTCAACCATATTCTTTGTGCCTCAAGTCGGGCCTCGTTTGACTCAACCATATCATTTGCCCCTCAAGTCGGGCCTCGTTTCACTCAACCATATCATTTGAGCCTCGACTCATGCCTCGTATGGCCCAACCATATATTTACGCCTCAAGTCAGGGCTCGTTTGACTCAACCATATCATTTGCACCTCGAGTCAGGCCTCATTTGACTCAACCAAATCATTTCTGCATCAAGTCAGGCCTTGTTTGGCTCAACCACATTATTTGCGCCTCGAGTCAGGCCTCGTTTGACTCAACCATATCATTTGTTCCTCGAGTCAGGCCTCGTTTAATGCAACCATAAGATTTGTGCCTCGAGTCATGTCTCATTTGACTCAACCATATCATTTGCGCCTTGAGTTAGCCCTCGTTTGACATAACGATATCAGTTGCACCTTGAGTTGGGACTCATTTGACTCAACCATATTATTTGCGCCTCGTGTCGGGACTCATTTGACTCACAGATACCATTTGTTCCTCGAGTCATCCCTCGTTTGACTCAACCATATCATTTGCGTCTCGAGTCAGGCCTCGTTTGAGTAAACCATATCATTTGTGCCTCAAGTCGGGCCTGGTCTGACTCAACCATATCATTTGCACCTCGAGTCAGGCATCGTTTGACTCATCGACACCATTTGTGCCTCGAATTGGGCATCGTTTGACTCAACCATATCATTTGTGCCTCGAGTCAGGCCTTGTTTGACTTAACCATATCATTTGTGCCTCGAATTTGGCATTGTTTGACTTAACCATATCATTTGCGTCTTGAGTCAGGCCTTGTTAGACTAAACCATATCATTTGTGCCTAAAGCCGGGCCTGGTTTGACTCAACCATATCATTTGCGCCTCGAGTCGGGCATCATTTGACTCACCATCACCATTTGTGCCTCGAATTGGGCATTGTTTGACTCAACCATATCATTTGTGCCTCGAGTCAGGCCTTGTGTGGCTCAACTATATCATTTGTGCCTTGAGTCGGGCCTCGTTTGACTCAACCATATCATTTACACCTCGAGACAGGCCTTGTTCGACTCAACCATCTCATTTGCGCCTCGAGTCAGTCCTCGTTTGACTCAACCATATCATTTGCGCCTCGAGTCGGGCCTCATTTGACTCACCGATACCATTTGTGCATCGAGGTAGGCCTCGTTTGACTCAACTATATCATTTGTGCCTCGAGTCAAGCCTCGTTTCACTCAACTATATCATTTGCGCCTCGAGTCAGGCCTCGTTTGACTCAACCATATAATTTCTGCCTCGAGTCATGCCTTGTTTGACTCAACCATATCATTTATGCCTCGAGTCGGGCTTTGTTTGACTCAACCATATCATTTGCGCCCCGAGTCGACCCTCGTTTGACACAACAATATCATTTTCGCCTTGAGTTGGGCCTCGTTTAACTCAACCTTATTGTTTGCGCCTTGAGTCGATACTCGTTTGACTCACTGATACCATTTGTTCCTCGAGTATGGCCTCATTTGACTCAACCATAAAAATTACGCCTTGAGTCGAGCCTCGTTTGACTCACCGATACTAGTTATGCCTCGAGTTCGGCCTTGTTTGACGTAATCATATCAATTGTGCCTCGAGTCGTGCCTTGTTTGACTCAGCGATGTAATTTGTGCCTCGAGTTTGGCCTTCTTTGACTTAACCATATCATTTGCCCCTCGAGTCAGGCCTCGTTTGACTCAACCATATCATTTGTGCCTCGAGTCAGGCCTCGTTTGACTTAACCATATCATTTGCCCCTCGAGTCGGGCCTCGTTTAACTCAACCATATCATTTCTGCCTCGAGTCAGGCCTCGTTTAGCTCAACCATATATTTGGCCCTTGAGTCAGGCCACGTTTGACTCAACCATATCATTTGCGCCTCGAATCAGGCCTCGTTTGACTCAACCATATTATTTGCGCCTCGGGTCGAGCCTCGTTTAACTCACCGATACCATTTGGGCCTTGAGTTGGGTCTCGTTTGACTCAACCATATCATTTGCGCCTCGAGTCGAGCCTTGTTTGACTCACCGATACCATTTATGCCTTGAGTTGGACCTTGTTTGACATAACCATATTATTTGTACCTCGAGTCATGTCTCGTTTGACTCAACTATATCATTTGCGTCTCGAGTTAGGCTTCGTTTGACTAAACCATATCATTTGCGCCTCAAGCCGGGCCTCGTTTGGCTCAACCATATCATTTGCGCCTTGAGTCTGTCCTTGTTTAACTCAACGATATCATTTGCGCCTTGAGTCAGGCCTCATTTGACTTAACCATATTATTTTTGCCTAGAGTTAGTCCTCGTTTGACTCAACCATATCATTTGCAACCTGAGTCGGGCCTCGTTTGACTCAACCATATCATTTACTCCTCGAGTTAGGCTGCGTTTGACTCACCGATACCGTTTATGCCTTGAGTCAGGCGACGTTTGACGCAACCATATCATTTGTGCCTCGAGTTGGGCCTCGTTTGACTCAACCATATCATTTGTGCCTCGAGTTAGGCCTCATTTGACTCAACCATATCATTTGTGCCTCGAGTCAGGCCTTATTTGACTCACCGATACCATTTGTGCGTCGAGGTAGGCCTCGTTTGACTCAACTATATCATTTGTGCCTCGAGTCAAGCCTCGTTTCACTCAACCATATCATTTGCGCCTCGAGTCAGGCCTCGTTTGACTCAACCATATAATTTCTGCCTCGAGTCATGCCTTGTTTCACTCAACCATATCATTTATGCCTTGAGTCGGGCTTTGTTTGACTCAACCATATCATTTGCGCCCCGAGTCGGCCCTCGTTTGACACAACAATATCATTTCCGCCTTGAGTTGGGCCTCGTTTAACTCAACCTTATTGTTTGCGCCTTGAGTCGATACTTGTTTGACTCACTGATACCATTTGTTCCTCGAGTTGGGCCTCATTTGACTCAAGCATAAAAATTGTGCCTTGAGTCGAGCCTCGTTTGACTCACTGATACTAGTTGTGCCTCGAGTTCGGCCTTGTTTGACGTAACCAGATCAATTGTGCCTCGAGTCGTGCCTCGTTTGACTCAGCGATGCAATTTGTGCCTCGAGTTCGGCCTTCTTTGACTTAACCATATCATTTGCGCCTCGAGTCAGGCCTCATTTGACTCAACCATATCATTTGTGCCTCGAGTCAGGCCTCGTTTGACTTAACCATATCATTTGCCCCTCGAGTCGGGCCTCGTTTAACTCAACCATATCATTTCTGCCTCGAGTCAGGCCTCGTTTAGCTCAACCATATATTTGGCCCTTGAGTCAGGCCCCGTTTGACTCAACCATATCATTTGCGCCTCGAATCAGGCCTCGTTTGACTCAACCATATTATTTGCACCTCAGGTCCAACCTCGTTTAACTCACCGATACCATTTGGGCCTTGAGTGGGGCCTCGTTTGACTCAACCATATAATTTGCGCCTCGAGTCGAGCCTTGTTTGACTCACCGATACCATTTATGCCTTGAGTTGGGCCTTGTTTGACATAACCATATTATTTGTGCCTCGAGTCATGCCTCGTTTGACTCAACCATATCATTTACGTCTCTAGTTAGGCCTCATTTGACTAAACCATATCATTTGTGCCTCAAGCCGGGCCTCGTTTGGCTCAACCATATCATTTGCGCCTTGAGTCTGTCCTTGTTTAACTCAACGATATCATTTGCGCCTTGAGTCAGGCCTCATTTGACTTAACCATATTATTTTTGCCTGGAGTTAGTCCTCGTTTGACTCAACCATATCATTTGCAACCTGAGTCGGGCCTCGTTTGACTCAACCATATCATTTACTCCTCGAGTTAGGCCGTGTTTGACTCACCGATACCATTTATGCCTCGAGTCAGGCCTCGTTTGACGCAACCATATCATTTGTGCCTCGAGTTGGGCCTCGTTTGACTTAACCATATCATTTGTGCCTCGAGTTAGGCCTCATTTGACTCAACCATATCATTTGCACCTCGATGTGGGCCTCGTTTGACTCAACCATATCATTTCTGCCTCGAGTCATGCGCCATTTGACTCACCAATACCATTTGTGCCTCGAGTTGGGCCTCGTTTGACTCAACCACATCATTTGTGTCTCGAGTCAGGCCTTGTTTGACTCACCGATACCATTTGTACCTCGAGTCGGGCCTCGTTGATGCAACCATATCATTTGTGCCTCGAGTCATGCCTCATTTGACTCAACCATATCAGTTGCGTCAAAAGTCGGGCCTCATTTGACTAAACCATATCATTTGCGCCTCGAGTCGGGCCACGTTTGACTCAACCATATAATTTGCGCCTCGAGTCGGGTCTTGTTTGTCTCAGCCACATCATTTGCACCTCGAGGAGGGCCTTATTTGACTTTACCATATCATTTCTGCCTCGAGTCAGGCCACGTTTGGCTCAACCATATTATTTGTGCCCCGAATCAGTCCTCGTTTGACTCAAGCATATCATTGGCGCCTTGAGTTGGGACTTGTTTGACTCAACCATATCATTCGCGCCTCGAGTCAAGCCTCGTTTGACTCACCGATACCATTGTGCCGCGAGTCGGGCCTCGTTTGACTCAACCATATCATTTGCGCCTTGAGTCGGGCCTCGTTTGACTCACCGATACCGTTTATGCCTCGAGTCAGGTCTCATTTGACACAACCATATCATTTGCCGCTCGAGTCGGACCTCGTTTAACTTAACCATATCATTTCTGCCTCGAGTTAGGCCTCGTTTAGCTCAACCATATATTTGGCCCTTGAGTCAGGCCCCGTTTGACTCAACCATATCATTTGCGCCTCAAGTCATACCTCGTTTGACTCAACCATATTATTTGCGCCTCAGGTTGGGCCTTGTTTAACTCACCGATACCATTTGTTCCCTGAGTTGGGCCTCGTTTGAGTCAACCATATCATTTGCGCCTCGAGTTGATCCTCGTTTGACTCACCGATACCATTTATGCCTTGAGTTAGTCCTTGTTTGACATAACTATATCATTTGTGCCTCAAGTCATGCCTCGTTTGACTCAACCATATTATTTGCGTCTCGAGTCAGGCCTTGTTTGACTAAACCATATAATTTATGCCTCAAGCCGGGCCTTGTTTGGCTCAACCATATCATTTGCGCCTTGAGTCCATCCTCGTTTGACTTAACCATATCATTTGTGCCTTGAGTTAGGCCTCATTTGACTTAACCATATCATTTTTGCCTGGAGTCAGTCCTCGTTTGACTCAACCATATCATTTGTAACCTAAGTCGGGCCTCGTTTGACTCAACCATATCATTTACTCCTCGAGTTGGGCCTCGTTTGACTCACCAATACTGTTTATGCCTCGAGTCAGGCCTCGTTTGATGCAACCATATCATTTGTACCTCGAGTTGGGCCTCGTTTGACTCAACCATATCATTTGTGCCTCGAGTTAGGACTCATTTGACTCAACCATATCATTTGCGCCTCGAGTCGGGCCATGTTTGACTCAACCATATCATTTCTGCCTCGAGTCATGTGCCGTTTGACTCACCAATACCATTTGTGCCTCGAGTTGGGCCTCGTTTGACTCAACCATATCATTTGTGTCTCGAGTCAGGCCTTGTTTGACTCACCGATACCATTTGTGCCTCGAGTCGGGCCTCGTTGATGCAACTATATCATTTGTGCCTCAAGTCATGCCTCATTTGGCTCAACCATATCAGTTGCGCCACAAGTCGGGCCTCGTTTGACTAAGCCATATCATTTCCGCCTTGAGTTGAGCCACGTTTGACTCAACCATATAATTTGCGCCTCAATTCGGGCCTTGTTTCTCTCAGCCACATCATTTGCACCTCGAGGAGGGCCTCGTTTGACTTAACCATATCATTTCTGCCTCGAGTCAGGCCACGTTTGATCCATAAATAGCATTTGTACCTCGAGTTAGGCCTCGTTTGACTCAACCATATCATTTGTGCCTCCAGACAGGGCTCTTTTGACACAACCATATAATTTGTGCCTCGAGTCGGGCCTGGTTTGACACAACCATATCATTTGTGCCTTAACCAAATCTTTTGTGCCTCGGGTCAGGCCTCGTTTGGCTCAACCATATTATTTGTGCCTCGAGTTGGGCCTCGTTTGACACAACCATATCATTTGTGCCTCAAGTCATGCCTCGTTTGATGCAATGATATCATTTGTTCCTTGACTAATGTCTCGTTTGACTCAACCATATCATTTGCGACTCGACTCGGCCCTCGTTTGACACAACGATATCATTTGCGCCTCGAGTCGAGCCTCGTTTAACTCAACCATATTATTTGCGCCTCAAGTTGGGACTCGTTTGACTCATCGATACCATTTGTTCCTTGAGTTGGGCCTCGTTTGACTCAACTATATCAATTGCGCCCCAAGTCGAGCCTCGTTGGATTCACTGATACCATTTGTGCCTCGAGTGAGGCCTCATTTGACTCAACCATATCATTTGTGCCTCGACTCAGGCCTCGTTTGACTCAACCATATCATTTGCCCCTTGAGTCGGGCCTCGTTTGACTCAACTATATCATTTCTGCCTCGAGTCATGTGCCGTTTGACTCACCAATATCATTTGTGCCTCGAGTTAGGCCTCGTTTGACTCAACCATATCATTTGTGTCTCGAGTCAGGCCTTGTTTGACTCACCGATACCATTTTTGCCTCGAGTCAGGCCTCGTTGACGCAACTATATCATTTGTGCCTCGAGTCATGCCTCGTTTGACTAAACCATATGATTTGCGCCTCGAGTCGGGCCACGTTTGACTCAACCATATAATTTACGCCTCAAGTCGGGCCATATTTCTCTCAGCCACATCATTTGCACCTCGAGGAGGGCCTCGTTTGACTCAACCATATCATTTCTGCCTCGAGTCTGGCCACGTTTGGCTCAACCATATTATTTGCGCCCCGAGTCAGTCCTTGTTTGACTAAAGAATATCATTTGCACCCTGAGTTGGGCCTTGTTTGACTCAACCATATGATTTACGTCTCGAGTCAAGCCTCGTTTGACTCACCGATACCATTTATGCCGCGAGTCAGGCCTAGTTTGACTCAACCCTATCATTTGCGCCTCGAGTCGGGTCTCGTTTGACCCACCGATACCATTTGTGCCTCGAGTTAGGCCTTGTTTGACTTAACCATATCATTTATGCCTCAAGACAGGGCTTGTTTGACTCAACCATATCATTTGCGCTACGAGTTGGGCCTTGTTTGAGTGAACCATTTCATTTGTGCCTCGAGTCGGGCCTCGTTTGACCCACTGATACCATTTGTGCCCTGAGTTGGGCCTCGTTTGACTCAATCATATCATTTGTGCCTTGAGTCAGGACTCGTTTGACTCAGCCATATCATTTGCGCCTCGAGTCAGGCCTCATTTGACTAAACCATATCATTTGTGCCTCGACTCAAGCCTTGTTTGACTCAACCATATCAATTGCGCCTCGAGTCAGGCCTGGTTTAACTCACCGACACCATTTGTGCCTTGAGTGAGGCCTCATTTGACTCAACCATATCATTTGCACCACGAGTCAGGCCTGGTTTAACTCACCGATACCATTTGTGCCTCGAGTGAGGCCTCGTTTGACTAAACCATATCATTTGCGCCTCGAGTCGGGCCTCGTTTGACTCATCGATACCATTTGTTCCTCAAGTTGGGCCTCGTTTGACTGAACTATATCAATTGCGCCTCAAGTTGAGCCTCGTTGGACTCACCGATACCATTTGTGCCTCGAGTTCGGCCTCGTTTGACGTAACCAGATCAATTGTGCTTCGAGTCGGGCCTCGTTTGACTCAGCGATACAATTTGTGCCTCGAGTTAGCCCTTCTTTGACTCAACCATATCATTTGTTCCTCAGGTCGGGCCTCGTTTGACTCAATCATATCATTTGCACCTCAAGTCAGGCCTGGTTTAACTCACCGATACCATTTGTGCCTCCAGTGAGGCCTCATTTGACTCAACCATATCATTTGTGCCTCGACTCAGGCCTCGTTTGACTCAACCATATCAATTGCGCCTCGAGTCAGGCCTGGTTTAACTCACCATACCATTTGTGCCTCGAGTGAGGCCTCGTTTGACTCATTCATATCATTTGCACCATGAGTCAGGCCTGTTTAACTCACCGATACCATTTGTGCCTCGAGTGATGCCTCGTTTGACTCAACCATATCATTTGCGTCTCGAGTCAAGCCTCGTTTGACTCACCCATACCATTTGTGCCACAAGTCGGGCCTAGTTTGACTCAACCATATCATTTGCGCCTCGTGTCGGGCCTCGTTTATCCCACCGATACCATTTATGCTTCAAGTTAGGCCTCGTTTGACTTAGCCATATCATTTGTGCCTCAAGACAGGGCTTGTTTGACTCAACCATATCATTTGTGCTACGAGTTGGGCCTTGTTTAAGTCACCCATATCATTTGCGCCTCGAGTCGGGCCTCATTTGATGCACTGATACCATTTGTGCCCTGAGTTGGGCCTCGTTTGACTCAACCATATCATTTGTGCCTCGAGTTAGGACTCGTTTGACTCAGCCATATCATTTGCGCCTCGAGTCAGGCCTCATTTGACTCAACCATATCATTTGTGCCTCGACTCAGGCCTCGTTTGACTCAACCATATCAATTGCACCTCGAGTCAGTCCTGGTTTAACTCACCGATACCATTTGTGCCTCGAGTGAGACCTAGTTTAACTCAACCATATCATTTGCACCACGACTCAGGCCTAGTTTAACTCACCGATACCGTTTGTGCCTCGAGTGAGGCCTCGTTTGACTCAACCATATCATTTATGCCTCGAGTCAGGCCTCGTTTGACTCAATGATATCATTTGCGCCTCAAGTCAGGCGTGGTTCGACTCACCGATACCATTTGTGCCTCGAGTCGAGCCTCGTTTGATGTAACCATATCATTTGTGCCTCGAGTCACGCCTTGTTTGACTCAACCATATCAGTTCCGTCACAAGTCAGGCATCGTTTGACTAAACCATATCATTTGTGCCTCGAGTCAGGCCTCGTTTGACTCACCGATACTAGTTGTGCCTTGAGTTGGGTGTCGTTTAACCAAACCATATCTTTTGTGCCCCGAGTCAGGCCTTGTTTGACTCAACCACATCATTTGTGCCTCGAGTCGGGCCTTGTTTAACTCAACCATATCATTTGCACCCCGAGTCGAGCCTGGTTCGACTCAACCATATTATTTGCGCCTCGAGTCGGCCCTCGTTTGATCCACAAATACCATTTGTGCCTCGAGTTAGGCCTCGTTTGACTCAACCATATCATTTGTGCCTCTAGATAGGGCTCTTTTGACTCAACCATATCATTTGTGCCTCGAGTCGGGCCTCGTTTGACTCAACCATATCATTTGCCTCTCGAGTCGAGCCTCGTTTGACCCAACCATATCATTTGTGCCTCAAATCTTGCTTCGTTTTGCTTAACCATTTATTTGTTCCTCGAGTCAGGTCTCGTTTGACTCAACCATATCATTTGTGCCTCGAGTCAGTCCTCATTTGACTCAACCAAATCTTTTGTGGCTCGGGTCAGGCCTCGTTTGGCTCAACCATATATTTGCGCCTCGAGTTGGGCCTCGTTTGACACAACCGTATCATTTGTGCCTCGTGTCAGGCCTCGTTTGATGCAATGATATCATTTGTTCCTCGAGTCATCTCTCATTTGACTCAACCATATCATTTGCGTCTCGAGTCGGCCCTCGTTTGACACAACGATATCATTTGCGCCTCGAGTCGAGCCTCGTTTAACTTAACCATATTATTTTCGCCTCGAGTCGGGACTCGTTTGAATCATCGATACTATTTGTTCCTCGAGTTGGGCCTCGTTTGACTCAACTATATCAATTGCGCCTCGAGTCGAGCCTCGTTGGACTCACCGATACTATTTGTGCCTCGAGTTCGGCTTCATTTGACGTAACCAGATCAATTGTTCCTCGAGTCGAGCCTCGTTTGACTCAGCGATACAATTTGTGCCTCGAGTTAGCCCTTCTTTGACTCAACCATATCATTTGCTCCTCAGGTCAGGCCTCGTTTGACTCAATCATATCATTTGCACCTCGAGTCAGGCCTGGTTTAACTCACCGATACCATTTGTGCCTCGAGTGAGGCCTCATTTGACTCAACCATATCATTTGTGCCTCGACTCAGGCCTCGTTTGACTCAACCATATCAATTGCGCCTCGAGTCAGGCTTGGTTTAACTCACCGATACCATTTGTGCCTCGAGTGAGGCCTCATTTGACTCAACCATATCATTTGCACCATGAGTCAGGCCTGGTTTAACTCACCGATACCATTTGTGCCTCGAGGGAGGCCTCGTTTGACTTAACCATATTGTTAGTGCCTCGAGTCAGGCCTCGTTTGACTCAACCATATCATTTGCGCCTCGAGTCAGGTGTGGTTTGACTCACCGATACCATTTGTGCCTCGAGTCGGGCCTCGTTTAACGTAACTATATCATTTGTGTCTCGAGTCACGCCTCGTTTGACTCAACCATATCAGTTGCGTCACAAGTCAAGCATCGTTTGGCTAAACCATATCATTTGCGCCTCGAGTCGGGCCTCGTTTGACTCACCGATACCAGTTGTGCCTTGAGTTGGGCATCGTTTAACTCAACCATATCATTTGCGCCTTGAGTCGGGCCTCGTTTGACTCAACCATATCATTTCTGCCTCGAGTCATGCGCTGTTTGACTCACCAATACCATTTGTGCCTCGCGTTGGGCCTCGTTTGACTCAACCATATCATTTGTGTCTCGAGTCAGGCCTTGTTTGACTCACTGATACCATTTGTGCCTCGAGCCGGGCCTCGTTGATGCAACTATATCATTTGTGCCTCGAGTCATGCCTCATTTGACTCAACCATATCAGTTGCGTCACAAGTCGGGCCTCGTTTGACTAAATCATATGATTTGTGCCTCGAGTCAGGCCACGTTTGACTCAACCATATAATTTACGCCTCAAGTCGGGCCTTGTTTCTCTCAGCCGCATCATTTGCACCTCGAGGAGGGCCTCGTTTGACTCAAGCATATCATTTCTGCCTCGAGTCAGGCCACGTTTGGCTCAACCATATTATTTGCGCCCCGAGTCAGTCCTCGTTTGACTAAAGAATATCATTTGCGCCCCGAGTTGGGCCTCATTTGACTCAACCATATCATTTGCATCTCGAGTCAAGCCTTGTTTGACTCACCGATACCATTTATGCCGCGAGTCAGGCCTAGTTTGACTCATCCCTATCATTTGCGCCTCGAGTTGGTTCTCGTTTGACCCACCGATACCATTTGTGCCTCGAGTTAGGCCTTGTTTGACTTAACCATATCATTTGTGTCTCAAGACAGGGCTTGCTTGACTCAACCATATCATTTGCGCTACGAGTTGGGCCTTGTTTGAGTCAACCATTTCATTTGCGCCTCGAGTCGGGCCTCATTTGACCCACTGATACCATTTGTGCCCTGAGTTGGGCCTCGTTTGACTCAATCATATCATTTGTGCCTCGAGTCAGGACTCGTTTGACTCAGCCATATCATTTGCGCCTTGAGTCAGGCCTCATTTGACTAAACCATATCATTTATGCCTCGACACAGGCCTTATTTGACTCAACCATATCAATTGCGCCTCGAGTCAGGCCTGGTTTAACTCACTGACACCATTTGTGCCTCGAGTGGGGCCTCGTTTGACTCAACCATATCATTTGCACCATGAGTTAGGCCTGGTTTAACTCACCAATACCATTTGTGCCTCGAGTGAGGCCTCGTTTGACTAAACCATATCATTTGCACCTCGAGTCGGGCCTCGATTGACTCACCGATACCAGTTGTGCCTTGAGTTGTGCGTCGTTTAACTAAACCATATCTTTTGTGCCCCGAGTCAGGGCTTGTTTGACTTAACCATATTATTTGCGCCCCGAGTCAGTCCTCGTTTGACTAAAAAATATCATTTGCGCACCGAGTTGGGCCTTGTTTGACTCAACCATATAATTTACGCCTCAAGTCGGGCCTCGTTTCTCTCAGCCACATCATTTGCACCTCGAGGAGGGCCTCGTTTGACTCAAGCATATCATTTCTGCCTCGAGTCAGGCCACGTTTGGCTCAACCATATTATTTGCGCCCTGAGTCAGTCCTCGTTTGACTAAAGAATATCATTTGCGCCCCGAGTTGGGCCTCGTTTGACTCGACCATATCATTTGCGTCTCGAGTCAAGCCTCGTTTGACTCACCGATACCATTTATGCCGCGAGTCAGGCCTAGTTTGACTCAACCCTATCATTTGCACCTCGAGTTGGGTCTCGTTTGACCCATCGATACCATTTGTGCCTTGACTTAGGCCTTGTTTGACTTAACCATATCATTTGTGCCTCAAAACAGGGCTTGTTTGAATCAACCATATCGTTTGCGCTACGAGTTGGGCCTTGTTTGAGTGAACCATTTCATTTGCGCCTCGAGTCGGGCCTCATTTAACCCACTGATACCATTTGTACCCTGAGTTGGGCCTCGTTTGACTCAACCATATCATTTGTGCCTCGAGTCAGGACTCGTTTGACTCAGCCATATCATTTGCGCCTCGAGTCAGGCCTCATTTGACTAAACCATATCATTTGTGCCTCGACTCAGGCCTTATTTGACTCAACCATATCAATTGCGTCTCGAGTCAGGCCTGGTTTAACTCACTGACACCATTTGTGCCTCGAGTGAGGCCTCGTTTGACTCAACCATATCATTTGCACCACGAGTCAGGCCTGGTTTAACTCACCGATACCATTTGTGCCTCGAGTGAGGCCTCGTTTAACTAAACCATATCATTTGCGCCTCGAGTCGGGCCTCGTTTGACTCACCGATACCAGTTGTGCCTTGAGTTGTGCGTCGTTTAACTAAACCATTTCTTTTGTGCCCCGAGTTAGGGCTTGTTTGACTCAACCATATTATTTGCGCCCCGAGTCAGTCCTCGTTTGACTAAAGAATATCATTTGCGCCCCGAGTTAGGCCTCGTTTGAGTCAACCATATCATTTGCGTCTCGAGTCAAGCCTCGTTTGACTCACCGACACCATTTATGCCGCGAGTCCGGCCTAGTTTGACTCAACCATATCATTTACGCCTCGAGTCGGGTCTCGTTTGACCCACAGATACCATTTGTGCCTCGAGTTAGGCCTTGTTTGACTTAACCATATCATTTGTGCCTCAAGATAGGGCTTGTTTGACTCAACCATATCATTTGCGCTACGAGTTGGGCCTTGTTTGAGTCAACCATTTCATTTGCGCCTCGAGTCGGGCCTCGTTTGACCCACTGATACCATTTGTGCCCTGAGTTAGGCCTTGTTTGACTCAACCATATCATTTGTGCCTCGAGTCAGGACTCGTTTGACTCAGCCATATCATTTGCGCCTTGAGTCAGGCCTCATTTGACTAAACCATATCATTTGTGCCTCGACTCAGGCCTCGTTTGACTCAACCATATCAATTGCGCCTTGAGTCAGGCCTGGTTTAACTCACTGACACCATTTGTGCCTCGAGTGAGGCCTCGTTGGACTCAACCATATCATTTGCACCACGAGTTAGGCCTGGTATAACTCACCGATCATTTGTGCCTCGAGTGAGGCCTCGTTTGACTAAACCATATCATTTGCGCCTCAAGTTGGGCCTCATTTGACTCAACGATACCAGTTGTGC
The DNA here is from genome assembly GCA_037013595.1 of Dicorynia guianensis. Lineage (NCBI taxonomy): Eukaryota > Viridiplantae > Streptophyta > Magnoliopsida > Fabales > Fabaceae > Dicorynia > Dicorynia guianensis. The sequence continues at coordinate 13,122,975 of JASUAB010000015.1, forward strand.
CTTGAGTTGGGCGTTGTTTAACTAAACCATATCTTTTGTGCCCCGAGTCAGGGCTTGTTTGACTCAACCATATCATTTGTGCCTCGAGTCGGGGCTCGTTTGACTTAACCATATCGTTTGCACCTCGAGTCGGGCCTGGTTTGACTCAACCATATCATTTGTGCCTTGAGTCGGCCCTCGTTTGCTCCACAAATACCATTTGTGCCTCGAGTTAGGCCTCGTTTGACTCAACCATATCATTTGTGCCACCAGACAGGGCTCTTTTGACTCAACCACATCATTTGTGCCTCGACTCGGGCCTCGTTTGACTCAACCATATCATTTGACCCTCGAGTCGGGCCTCGTTTGACTCAACCATATCATTTGTGCCTCAAATCATGCCTCGTTTTGCTCAACCATTTATTTGTGCCTCGGGTCAGGTCTCATTTGACTCAACCATATCATTTGTGCCATGAGTCAATCCTCGTTTGACACAACTAAATCTTTTGTGCCTCGGGCCAGGCCTCATTTGGCTCAACCATATTATTTGCGCCTCGAGTCGGGCCTCGTTTGACACAACCATCTCATTTGTGCCTCAAGTCAGGCCTCGTTTGATGTTATGATATCATTTGTTCCTCGAGTAATGTCTCGTTTGACTCAACCATATCATTTGCACCTCGAGTCGGCCCTCGTTTGACACAACGATGTCATTTGCGCCTCGAGTCGAGCCTCGTTTAACTCAACCATATTATTTGCGCCTCGAGTCTGGACTCGTTTGACTCATCGATACCATTTGTTCCTCGAGTTGGGCCTCGTTTGACTCAACTATATCTATTGCGCCTCGAGTCAAGCCTCATTAGACTCACCGATACCATTTGTGCCTCGAGTTCGGCCTCGTTTGACGTAACCAGATCAATTGTGCCTCAAGTCAGGCCTCGTTTGACTCAGCGATACAATTTGTGCCTCGAGCTAGCCCTTCTTTAACTCAACCATATCATTTGCTGCTCAGGTCGGGCCTCGTTTGACTTAACCATATCTTTTGCACCTCGAGTCAGGCCTGGTTTAACTCACCGATACCATTTGTGCCTCGAGTAAGGCCTCATTTGACTCAACCATATCATTTGTGCCTTGACTCAGGCCTCGTTTGACTCAACCATATCAATTGTGCCTCGAGTCAGGCCTGGTTTAACTCACCGATACCATTTGTACCTCGAGTGAGCCTCGTTTGACTCAACAATATCATTTGCACCACGAGTCAACCCTGGTTTAACTCACCGATACCATTTGTGGCTTGAGTGAGGCCTCGTTTGACTCAACCATATCATTTGTGCCTCAAGTCAAGACTCATTTGACTTAACCATATCATTTGTGCCTCAACTCAGGCCTCGTTTGATTGAACCATATCAATTGTGCCTCAAGTCAGGCATGGTTTAACTCATCGATACCATTTGTGCCTCGACCAAGGCCTCGTTTGACTCAACCATATCATTTGCACCACGGGCCAGGCCTGGTTTAACTCACCGATACCATTTGTGCCTCGAGTGAGGCCTCGTTTGACTAAACCATATCATTCATGCCTCGAGTTCGGCCTCGTTTGACTCAACCATATCATTTGTGCCTCGAGTCAAGCATGGTTTGACTCACCGATACCATTTGTGCCTCGAGTCGGGCCTCGTTTGATGTAACCATATCATTTGTGCCTCGAGTGACACCTCGTTTGACTCAACCATATCAGTTGCATCACAAGTCAGGCATTGTTTGACTAAACCATATCATTTGTGCCTCGAGTCGGGCCTCGTTTGACTCACTGATACTAGTTGTGCCTTGAGTTAGGCGTCATTTAACTAAACCATATCTTTTGTGCTTCGAGTCAGGCCTTATTTGACTCAACCATATCATTTGCGCCTCGAGTCGGGTCTCGTTTGACCCAACCATATCATTTGCACCTTGAGTCGGGCCTGGTTTGACTCAACCATATCATTTGTGCCTCGAGACGGCCCTTGCTTAATCCACAAATACCATTTGTGCCTCGAGTTAGGCCTCGTTTGACTCAACCATATCATTTATGCCTCCAGACAGGGCTCTTTTGACTCAACCATATCATTTGTGCCTCAAATCATGCCACGTTTTGCTCAACCATTTATTTGTGTCTCGACTCAGGTCTGGTTTGACTCAACCATATCATTTGCGCCTCGAGTCAGTTCTCGTTTGACTCAACCAAATCTTTTGTGCCTCGGGTCAGGCCTCGTTTGGCTCAACCATATCATTTGTGCCTCAAGTCAGGCCTCGTTTGATGCAATGATATCATTTGTTCCTCAAGTAATGTCTCGTTTGACTCAACCATATCATTTGCGCCTCAAGTTGGCCCTCGTTTGACACAACGATATCGTTTGTGCCTCGAGTCGAGCCTCGTTTAACTCAACCATATTATTTTTGCCTCGAGTCAGGACTCGTTTGACTCATCGATACCATTTGTTCCCCGAGTTGGGCCTCGTTTGACTCAACTATATCAATTGCGCCTCGAGTCGAGCCTCGTTGGACTCACCGATACCATTTGTGCCTCGAGTTTGGCCTCGTTTGACGTAACCAGATCAATTGTGCCTCGAGTCGGGCCTCGTTTGACTCAGCGATACAATTTGTGCCTCGAGTTAGCCCTTCTTTGACTCAACCATATCATTTGCTCCTCGGGTCGGGACTCGTTTGACTCAATCATATCCTTTGCACCTCGAGTCAGGCCTAGTTTAACTCACCGATACCATTTGTGCCTCGACTCAGGCCTCATTTGACTCAACCATATCATTTGCGCCTCGAGTCAGGCGTGGTTTGACTTACTGATACCATTTGTGCCTCGAGTCGGGCCTCGTTTGACGTAACCATATCATTTGTGCCTCGAGTCACGCCTCATTAGACTCAACCATATCAGTTGCGTCACAAGCCAGGCATCGTTTGACTCAACCATATCATTTGCACCTCGAGTCGGGCCTAGTTTGACTCAACCATATCATTTGCGCCTCGAGTCGGCCCTCGTTTGATCCACAAATACCATTTGTGCCTCGAGTTAGGCCTCGTTTGACTCAACCATATCATTTCTGCCTCGAGTCATGGGCCGTTTGACTCACCAATACCATTTGTGCCTCGAGTTGGGCCTCGTTTGACTCAACCATATCATTTGTGTCTCGAGTCAGGCCTTGTTTGACTCACCGATACCATTTGTGCCTCGAGTCGGGCCGCATTGATGCAACCATATCATTTGTGCCTCGAGTCATGCCGCATTTGACTCAACCATATCAGTTGCGTCACAAGTCGGGCCTCGTTTGACTAAACCATATCATTTGCGCCTCGAGTCGGGCCACATTTGACTCAAGCATATAATTTGTGCCTTAAGTCGGGTCTTGTTTGTCTCAGCCACATCATTTGCACCTTGAGGAGGGCCACGTTTGACTCAACCATATCATTTCTGCCTCGAGTCAGGCCACGTTTGGCTCAACCATATTATTTGTGCCCCGAGTCAGTCCTCGTTTGACTAAAGAATATCATTTGAACCCCGAGTTGGGCCTCGTTTGACTCAACCATATCATTCGCGCCTCGAGTCAAGCCTTGTTTGACTCACCGATACCATTTGTGCCACGAGTCAGGGCTAGTTTGACTTAACCATATCATTTGCGCCTCGAGTCGGGCCTTGTTTGTCCCACCGATACCATTTGTGCCTTGAGTTATGCCTCGTTTGACTTAACCATATCATTTGTGCCTTAAGACAGAGCTTGTTTGACTCAACCATATAATTTGCGCTACAAGGTGGGCCTTGTTTGAGTCAACCATTTCATTTGCGCCTTGAGTCGGGCCTCGTTTGACCCACTGATACCATTTGTGTCCTGAGTCGGGCCTCATTGATGCAACCATATCATTTGTGCCTCGAGTCATGCCTCATTTGACTCAACCATATCAGTTGCGTCACAAGTTGGGCCTCGTTTGACTAAGCCATATCATTTGCGCCTCGAGTCGGGCCACATTTGACTCAACCATATAATTTGTGCCTCAAGTCGGGTCTTGTTTGTCTCAGCCACATCATTTGCACCTTGAGGAGGGCCTCGTTTGACTCAACCATATCATTTCTGCCTCGAGTCAGGCCACGTTTGGCTCAACCATATTATTTGTGCCCCGAGTCAGTCCTTGTTTGACTAAAGAATATCATTTGCGCCCCGAGTTGGGCCTCGTTTGACTCAACCATATCATTCGCGCCTCGAGTCAAGCCTCGTTTGACTCATCGATACCATTTGTGCCACGAGTCAGGCCTAGTTTGACTCAACCATATCATTTGCGCCTCGAGTCGGGCCTCGTTTGACTTAACCATATCATTTGTGCCTTAAGACAGAGCTTGTTTGACTCAACCATATAATTTGCGCTACAAGGTGGGCCTTGTTTGAGTCAACCATTTCATTTGCGCCTTGAGTCGGGCCTCGTTTGACCCACTGATACCATTTGTGTCCTGAGTTGGGCCTCGTTTGACTCAATCATATCATTTGTGCCTTGAGTCAGGACTCGTTTGACTCAGCCATATCATTTGCGCCTCGAGTCAGGCCTCATTTGACTCAACCATATCATTTGTGTCTCGACTCAAGCCTCGTTTGACTCAACCATATTAATTGCGCCTCGAGTCAGACCTGGTTTAACTCACCAATACCATTTGTGCCTCGAGTAAGGCCTCGTTTGATTCAACCATATCATTTGCACCGCGAGTCAGTCCTGGTTTAACTCACCGATACCATTTATGCCTCGAGTGAGTCCTCGTTTCACGTAACCAGATCAATTGCGCCTCGAGTCGGGCCTCGTTTGACTCAATGATACAATTTGTGCCTCGAGTTAGCCCTTCTTTGACTCAACCATATCATTTGCTCCTCGGGTCGGGCCTCGTTTGACTTAATCATATCATTTGCACCTCAGGCCTGGTTTAACTCACTGATACCATTTATGCCTTGAGTGAGGCCTTGTTTGACTCAACCATATCATTTGCACCACGAGTCAGGCCTGGTTTAACTCACCGATACCATTTGTGCCTCGAGTGAGGCCTTGTTTGACTCAACCATATCATTTGTGCCTCGAGTCAGGCATGGTTTCACACAACGATACCATTTGTGCCTCGAGTCGAGCCTCGTTTGATGTAACCATATCATTTATGCCTCAAGTCACGCCTCGTTTGACTCAACCATATCAGTTGCGTCACAAGTCAGGCATCGTTTGACTAAACCATATCATTTGGGCCTCGAGTCAGGCCTCGTTTGACTCATCGATACCAGTTGTGCCTTGAGTTAGGCCTCGTTTGACTTAACCATATCATTTGTGCCTTAAGACAGAGCTTGTTTGACTCAACCATATAATTTGCGCTACAAGGTGGGCCTTGTTTGAGTCAACCATTTCATTTGCACCTTGAGTCGGGCCTCGTTTGACCCACTGATACCATTTGTGTCCTGAGTCGGGCCTCATTGATGCAACCATATCATTTGTGCCTCGAGTCATGCCTCATTTGACTCAACCATATCAGTTGTGTCACAAGTTGGGCCTCGTTTGACTAAGCCATATCATTTGCGCCTCGAGTCGGGCCACATTTGACTCAACCATATAATTTGTGCCTCAAGTCGGGTCTTGTTTGTCTCAGCCACATCATTTGCACCTTGAGGAGGGCCTCGTTTGACTCAACCATATCATTTCTGCCTCGAGTCAGGCCACGTTTGGCTCAACCATATTATTTGTGCCCCGAGTCAGTCCTTGTTTGACTAAAGAATATCATTTGCGCCCCGAGTTGGGCCTCGTTTGACTCAACCATATCATTCGCGCCTCGAGTCAAGCCTCGTTTGACTCATCGATACCATTTGTGCCACGAGTGAGGCCTAGTTTGACTCAACCATATCATTTGCGCCTCGAGTCGGGCCTCGTTTGACTTAACCATATCATTTGTGCCTTAAGACAGAGCTTGTTTGACTCAACCATATAATTTGCGCTACAAGGTGGGCCTTGTTTGAGTCAACCATTTCATTTGCGCCTTGAGTCGGGCCTCGTTTGACCCACTGATACCATTTGTGTCCTGAGTTGGGCCTCGTTTGACTCAATCATATCATTTGTGCCTTGAGTCAGGACTCGTTTGACTCAGCCATATCATTTGCGCCTCGAGTCAGGCCTCATTTGACTCAACTATATCATTTGTGTCTCGACTCAAGCCTCGTTTGACTCAACCATATTAATTGCGCCTCGAGTCAGACCTGGTTTAACTCACCAATACTATTTGTGCCTCGAGTAAGGCCTCGTTTGATTCAACCATATCATTTGCACCGCGAGTCAGTCCTGGTTTAACTCACCGATACCATTTGTGCCTCGAGTGAGTCCTCGTTTCACGTAACTAGATCAATTGTGCCTCGAGTTGGGCCTCGTTTGACTCAATGATACAATTTGTGCCTCGAGTTAGCCCTTCTTTGACTCAACCATATCATTTGCTCCTCGGGTCGGGCCTCGTTTGACTTAATCATATCATTTGCACCTCAGGCCTGGTTTAACTCACTGATACCATTTATGCCTTGAGTGAGGCCTTGTTTGACTCAACCATATCATTTGCACCACGAGTCAGGCCTGGTTTAACTCACCGATACCATTTGTGCCTCGAGTGAGGCCTTGTTTGACTCAACCATATCATTTGTGCCTCGAGTCAGGCATGGTTTCACACAACGATACCATTTGTGCCTCGAGTCGAGCCTCGTTTGATGTAACCATATCATTTATGCCTCAAGTCACGCCTCGTTTGACTCAACCATATCAGTTGCGTCACAAGTCAGGCATCGTTTGACTAAACCATATCATTTGCGCCTCGAGTCAGGCCTCGTTTGACTCATCGATACCAGTTGTGCCTTCAGTTGGGCATCTTTAACTAAACCATATCTTTTGTGCCCCGAGTCAGGCCTTGTTTGACTCAGCCATATCATTTGCACCTTGAGTCAGGCCTCGTTTGACTCAACCATATCATTTGCACCTCGAGTCGGGCCTGGTTTAACTCAACCATATCATTTGCGCCTCGAGCCGGCCCTCGTTTGATCCACAAATACCATTTGTGCCTCGATTTAGGCCTCGTTTGACTCAACCATATCATTTGTGCCTCGAGTCGGGCCTCGTTTGACTCAACCATATCATTTACCTCTCGAGTCGGGTCTCGTTTGACTCAACCATAACATTTGTGCCTCAAATCATGCCTCGTTTTGCTCAACCATTTATTTGTGCCTCGAGTCAGGTCTCATTTGACTCAACCATATCATTTGCACCTCGAGTCAGTCCTCCTTAGACTCAACCAAATCTTTTGTGCCTCGGGTCAGGCCTCGTTTGGCTCAACCATATTATTTGAGCCTCGAGTCAGGCCTCATTTGACGCAACCATATCATTTGTGCCTCAAGTTAGGCCTCGTTTGATGCAATGATATCATTTGTTCCTCGAGTAATGTCTCATTTGACTCAACCAAATCATTTGCGCCTCGAGTTGGCCCTCGTTTGACACAATGATATCATTTGCGCCTCGAGTCGGGCCTCGTTTAACTCAACCATATTATTTGCGTCTTGAGTCGGGACTCGTTTGACTCATCGATAAAATTTGTTCCCCGAGTTGGGCCTCGTTTGACTCAACCATATCAATTGCACCTCGAGTCGAGCCTCGTTGGACTCACCGATACCATTTGTGCCTCGAGTTCGGCCTCGTTTGACGTAACCAGCTCAATTGTGCCTCGAGTCGGGCCTCGCTTAACTCAGCGATACAATTTGTGCTTCAAGTTAGCCCTTCTTTGACTCAACCATCTCATTTGCTCCCCAGGTCGGGCCTCATTTGACTCAACCATATCATTTGCACCTCGAGTCAGGCCTGGTTTAACTCACCGATACCATTTGTGCCTCGAGTGAGGCCTCATTTGACTCAACCATATCATTTGTGCCTCGACTCAGACCTCATTTGACTCAACCATATCATTTGCACTTCGAGTCAGGCCTGGTTTAACTCACTGATACCTTTTGTGCCTCGAGTGAGGCCCTGTTTGACTCAACTATATCATTTGCACCTCGAGTCAGGCCTGGTTTAACTCATCGATACCGTTTGTGCCTCGAGTGAGGCCTCGTTTGACTCAACCATATCATTTGCGCCTCGAGTCAGGCGCGGTTTGACTCACCGATACAATTTGTGCCTCAAGTCGGGTCTCGTTTGACGCAACCATATCATTTGTCCTCGAGTCACGCCTCGTTTGACTCAACCATATCAGTTGCATCACAAGTCAGGCATCGTTTGACTAAACCATATCATTTGCACCTCGAGTCAGCCCTCGTTTGATCCATAAATACCATTTGTGCCTCGAGTTAGGCCTCGTTTGACTCAACCATATCATTTGTGCCTCGAGTCAGGCCTCATTTGACTCAACCATATCATTTGACCCTCGACTTAGGCCTCGTTTGACTCAACCATATCATTTGTGCCTCAAATCATGCCTCGTTTTGCTCAACCATTTATTTGCGCCTTGAGTCAGGTCTCGTTTGACTCATCCATATCATTTGCGCCTCGAGTCAGTCCTCGTTTGACTCAACCAAATCTTTTGTGCCTCGGGTTAGGCCTCGTTTGGCTTAACCATATTATTTGCGCCTCGAGTCGGGCCTCGTTTGACATAACCATATCATTTGTGCCTCAAGTCAGGCCTCGTTTGATGCAATGATATCATTTGTTCCTCGAGTAATGTCTCATTTGACTCAACCATATCATTTGCGCCTCGAGTCAGGCACGGTTTGACTCACCGATACAATTTGTGCCTCAAGTCGGGTCTCATTTGACGCAACCATATCATTTGTGCCTCAAGTCACGCCTCGTTTGACTCAACCATATCAGTTGCGTCACAAGTCAGGCATCGTTTGACTAAACCATATCATTTGCGCCTCGAGTCGGGCCTCGTTTGACTCAACGATACCAGTTATGCCTTGAGTTGGGTGTCGTTTAACTAAATCCTATCTTTTGTACCCCGAGTCAGGCCTTGTTTGACTTAACCATATCATTTGCGCCTCGAGTCGGGCCTCGTTTGACTCAACCATATCATTTGTACCTCGAGTTGGGCCTGGTTTGACTCAACCATATCATTTGCGCCTCGAGTTGCCCCTCGTTTGATCCATAAATACCATTTGTGCCTCGAGTTAGGCCTCGTTTGACTCAACCATGTCATTTGTGCCTCGAGTCAGGCCTCATTTGACTCAACCATATCATTTGACCCTCGACTTAGGCCTCGTTTGACTCAACCATATCATTTGTGCCTCAAATCATGCCTCGTTTTGCTCAACCATTTATTTGCGCCTCGAGTCAGGTCTCGTTTGACTCATCCATATCATTTGCGCCTCGAGTCAGTCCTCGTTTGACTCAACCAAATCTTTTGTGCCTCGGGTTAGGCCTCGTTTGGCTTAACCATATTATTTGCGCCTCGAGTCGGGCCTCGTTTGACATAACCATATCATTTGTGCCTCAAGTCAGGCCTCGTTTGATGCAATGATATCATTTGTTCCTCGAGTAATGTCTCGTTTGACTCAACCATATCATTTGCACCTCGAGTCAGCCCTCGTTTGACACAACGATATCATTTGCGCCTCGAGTCGGGCCTCGTTTAACTCAACCATATTATTTGCGCCTCGAGTCGGGACTCGTTTGACTCATCGATACCATTTGTTCCCCGAGTTGGGCCTCGTTTGACTTAACCATATCAATTGTGCCTCGAGTCGAGCCTCATTAGACTCACCGATACCATTTGTGCCTCGAGTTCGGCCTCGTTTGACGTAACCAGATCAATTGTGCCTCGAGTCGGGCGTCGTTTGACTCAGCGATACAATTTGTGCCTCGAGTTAGCCCTTCTTTGACTCAACCATCTCATTTGCTCCTCGGGTCGGGCCTCATTTGACTCAACCATATCATTTGCACCTCGAGTCAGGCCTGGTTTAACTCCCTGATACCATTTGTGCCTTGAGTGAGGCCTCATTTGACTTAACCAGATCATTTGTGCCTCGACTCAGGCCTCGTTTGACTCTACCATATCATTTGCGCTTCGAGCCAGGCCTGGTTTAACTCATTGATACCTTTTGTGCCTCGAGTAAGGCCTCGTTTGACTCAACTATATCATTTGCACCTCGAGTCAGGCCTGGTTTAACTCACCGATACCATTTGTGCCTCGAGTGAGACCTCGTTTGACTCAACCATATCATTTGTGCCTCGAGTCAGGCCTCGTTTGACTCAACCATATCATTTGCGCCTCGAGTCAGGCGTGGTTTGACTCATCGATACCATTTGTGCCTCAAGTCGGGCCTCATAGGACGCAACCATATCATTTATGCCTCGCGTCATGCCTCGTTTGACTCAACCATATCATTTGCGCCTCGAGTCGAGCCTCGTTTGACTCAACCATATCATTTCTACCTTGAGTCATGTGCTGTTTGACTCACCAATACCATTTGTGCCTCGAGTTGGGCCTCGTTTCACTCAACCATATCGTTTGTGCCTCGAGTCAGGCCTTGTTTGACTTACCGATACCATTTGTGCCTCGAGTCGGGCCTCGTTTGACGCAACCATATCATTTATGCCTCGAGTTACACCTCGTTTGATTCAACCATATTAGTTGCGTCACAAGTCAGGCATCGTTTGGCTAAACCATATCATTTACGCCTCGAGTCGGGCCTCGTTTGACTCACCGATACAAGTTGTGCCTTGAGTTGGGCGCCGTTTAACTGAACCATATCTTTTGTGCCCCGAGTCAGGCCTTGTTTGACTTAACCACATCATTTGCACCCCGAGTCAGGCCTCGTTTGACTCAACCATATTATTTGTGCCTCGAGTCGAGCCTTGTTTGACTCAACCATATCATTTGCGCCTTGAGTCGGGCATCGTTTGACTCACCGATACCATTTGTACCTCGAGTCAGGCCTCATTTGACTCAACCATATCATTTGTGCCTCGAGACAGGGCTCGTTTGTCTTAACCATATCATTTGTGCCTCGAATCGGGCCTTGTTTGACTCAACCATATCATTTATGCCTCGAGTCAGGCTGCGTTTGACTCAACCATTTCATTTGCGCCTCGAGTCGGGCCTCGTTTGACTCACTGATACCATTTGTTCCTCTAGTTTGGCCTCGTTTGACTCAACCATATCATTTGTGCCTCGGGTCAGGCCTCGTTTGACTCAGAAATATTATTTGCGCCTCGGGTCGGGCCTCGTTTAACTCACCGATACCATTTGTGCCTCGAGTTGGGCCTCGTTTGATTCAACCATATCATTTGCGCCTCGAGTCGAGCCTCGTTTGACATAACCATATCATTTTTGCCTCGAGTCATGCCTCGTTTAACACAACCATAACATTTTACTCTCAAGTCAGGCCTTGTTTGACTAAACCATCTCATTTGCGCCTCAAGTCAGTCCTGGTTTGACTTAACCATATCATTTGCGCCTCAAGTCAGGCATCGTTTGACACACCGACACCATTTGTTCCTCGAATTAGGCATTGTTTGACTCAACCATATCATTTGTGCCTCGATTCAGGCCTTGTGTGACTCAACCATATCGTTTGCACCTCGAGATGGGCCTTGTTTGACTCAAAAATATCATTTGTGCCTCGAGTTTGGCCTCATTTGACTCACCGATACCATTTGTGCCTCGAGTTAGGCCTCGTTTGACTCAACTATATCATTTGTGCCTTGAGTCAAGCCTCGTTTGACTCAACCATATCATTTGCGCCTCGAGTCAGGCCTCGTTTGACTGAACCATATAATTTTTGCCTCGAGTCATGCTTTGTTTAACTCAACCATATCATTTATGCCTCGAGTCAGGCGTTGTTTGACTCAACCATATCATTTGTGCCTCGAGTCAGGACTCGTTTGACTCAGCCATATCATTTGTGCCTCGAGTCAGGCCTCATTTCACTAAACCATATCATTTGTGCCTCGACTCAGGCCTTGTTTGACTCAACCATATCAATTGCGCCTCGAGTCAGGCCTGGTTTAACTAACCGACACCATTTGTGCCTCGAGTGAGGCCTCGTTTGACTGAACCATATCATTTGCACCACGAGTCAGGCCTGGTTTAACTCACCGATACCATTTGTGCCTCGAGTGAGGTCTCGTTTAACTAAACCATATCATTTGCGCCTCGAGTCGGGCCTCGTTTGACTCACTGATACCAGTTGTGCCTTGAGTTGGGCGTCGTTTAACTAAACCATATCTTTTGTGCCCCGAGTCAGGGCTTGTTTGACTCAACCATATTATTTGCGCCCCGATTCAGTCCTCGTTTGACTACAGAATATCATTTGCGTCCCGAGTTGGGCCTCGTTTGACTCAACCATATCATTTGCGTCTCGAGTCAAGCCTCGTTTGACTCACCGACACCATTTATGCCGCGAGTCAGGCCTAGTTTGACTCAACCATATCATTTGCGCCTCCAGTCGGGTCTCGTTTGACCCATAGATACCATTTGTGCCTCGAGTTAGGCCTTGTTTGACTTAACCATATCATTTGTGCCTCAAGATAGGGCTTGTTTGACTCAACCATATCATTTGCGCTACAAGTTGGCCCTTGTTTGAGTCAACCATTTCTTTTACGCCTCGAGTCGGGCCTCGTTTGACCCACTGATACCATTTGTGCCCTGAGTTGGGCCTCGTTTGACTTAACCATATCATTTATGCCTCGAGTCAGGACTCATTTGACTCAGCCATATGATTTGCACCTCGAGTTAGGCCTCATTTTACTAAACCTTATCATTTGTGCCTCGACTCAGGCCTCGTTTGACTCAACCATATCATTTGCGCCTTGAGTCGGGCATCGTTTGACTCACCGATACCATTTGTGCCTCGAGTCAGGCCTCATTTGACTCAACCATATCATTTGTGCCTCGAGACGAGGCTCGTTTGTCTTAATCATATCATTTGTGCCTCGAATCGGGCCTTGTTTGACTCAACCATATCATTTATGCCTCGAGTCAGGCTGCGTTTGACTCAACCATTTCATTTGCGCCTAGAGTCGGGCCTCGTTTGACTCACCGATACCATTTGTTCCTCTAGTTTGGCCTCGCTTGACTCAACCATATCATTTGCGCCTCGGGTCAGGCCTCGTTTGACTCAGCAATATTATTTGCGCCTCGGGTCGGGCCTCGTTTAACTCGCCGATACCATTTGTGCCGCGGGTTGGGCCTCGTTTGATTCAACCATATCATTTGCGCCTTGAGTCGAGCCTCGTTTGACTCACTGGTACCATTTATGCCTTCAGCTGGGCCTCGTTTGACATAACCATATCATTTTTGCCTCGAGTCATGCCTCGTTTCACTCAACCATATCATTTTACTCTCAAGTCAGGCCTCATTTGACTAAACCATCTCATTTGCGCCTCAAGTCAGTCCTGGTTTGACTCAACCATATCATTTGCGCCTCGAGTCAGGAATCGTTTGACACAGCGACACCATTTGTTCCTCGAATTGGGCATTGTTTGACTCAACCATATCATTTGTGCCTCGAGTCAGGCCTTGTGTGACTCAACCATACCATTTGCACCTCGAGATGGGCCTTGTTTGACTCAAAAATATCATTTGCGCCTCGAGTTGGGCCTCATTTGACTCACCGATACCATTTGTGCCTCAAGTTAGGCCTCATTTAACTCAACTATATCATTTGTGCCTCGAGTCAGGCCTCGTTTGACTCAACCATATCATTTGCTCCTCGAGTCAGGCATGGTTTGACTCACCGATACGATTTGTGCCTCAAGTCGGGGCTCGTTTGATGCAACCATATCATTTGTGCCTCAAGTCACGCCTCATTTGACTCAACCATATCAATTGTGTCACAAGTCAGGCATCGTTTGACTAAACCATATCATTTGCGCCTCGAGTCGGGCCTCGTTTGACTCACCGATACCATTTGTGCCTTGAGTTGGGCGTCGTTTAACTAAACCATATCTTTTGTGCCCCGAGTCAGGCCTTGTTTGACTCAACCATATCATTTGCGCCTCGAGTTAGGCCTTGTTTCACTCAACCATATCATTTGCACATCGAGTCGGGCCTGGTTTGACTCAACCCTATCATTTACGCCTCAAGTCGGCCCTTGTTTGATCCATAAATACCATTTGTGCCTCGAGTTAGGCCTCGTTTGACTCAACCATATCAATTGTGCCTCGAGACAGGGATCGTTTGACTCAACCATATCATTAGTGCCTCGAGTCGGGCCTCGTTTGACTTAACCATATCATTTGCCCCTTGAGTCGGGCCTCGTTTGACTCAACCATATCATTTGTTCCTCAAATCATGCCTCGTTTTGCTCAACCATTTAGTTGTGCCTCGAGTCATGTCTCGTTTGACTCAACTATATCATTTGCGTCTCGAGTCAGGCCTCGTTTGACTCAACCAAATCTTTTGTGCCTCGGGTCAGGCCTCGTTTGGCTTAACCATATTATTTGCGCCTCGAGTCGGGCCTCGTTTGCCTCAACCATATCATTTGTGCCTCAAGTCAGGCCTCGTTTGATGCAAAGATATCATTTGTGCCTCGAGTAATGTCTCATTTGACTCAACCATATCATTTGCTCCTCGAGTCGTCCCTTGTTTGACACAACGATATCATTTGTGCCTTGAGTCGGGCCTCGTTTAACTCAACCATATTATTTGCGCCTCGAGTCGGGACTCATTTGACTCACCGATACCATTTGTTCCTCGAGTTGGGCTCGTTTGACTCAAGAATATCAATTGTGCCTCGAGTCGAGCCTCGTTGGACTCACCGATACCCTTTGTGCCTCGAGTTCGGCCTCGTTTGACGTAACCAGATCAATTATTCCTCGAGTCGGGCCTCGTGTGACTCAGCGATACAATTTGTGCCTCGAGTTAGCCCTTCTTTGACTCAACCATATCTTTAGTGCCTCGAGTCAGGCCTGGTTTAACTCACTGATACCATTTGTGCCTTGAGTGAGGCCTCATTTGACTCAACCATATCATTTGTGCCTCGACTCAGGCCTCGTTTGACTCAACCATATCATTTGCGCCTTGAGTCGGGCCTCGTTTGACTCAACCATATCATTTCTACCTTGAGTCATGTGCCGTTTGACTCACCGATACCATTTGGGCCTCTAGTTGGGCCTCGTTTGACGCAACCATTTCATTTATGCCTCGAGTCACACCTCGTTTGACTCAACCATATTAGTTGCGTCACAAGTCAAGCATCGTTTGGCTAAACCATATCATTTGCGCCTCGAGTTGGGCCTCGTTTGACTCACCGATACCAGTTGTGCCTTGAGTTGGGCATCGTTTAACTGAACCATATCTTTTGTTCCCTGAGCCAGGCCTTGTTTGACTTAACCACATCATTTGCACCCCGAGTCAGGCCTCGTTTGACTCAACCATATTATTTGTGCCTCGAGTCGGGCCTTGTTTGACTCATCCATATCATTTGCGCCTTGAGTCAGGCCTCGTTTGACTCACCGATACCTTTTCTGCCTCGACTTGGGCCTCGTTTGACTCAACCATATCATTTGTGCCTCGAGGCAGGCATCATTTGACTCAACCATATCATTTGCGCCTCGAGTCGGGCCTCATTTGGCTCAACCATATCGTTTCTGCCTCGAGTCAGGCCTTGTTTGACTCATCGATACCACTTGTGCCTCTAGTCAGGCCTCGTTTGACGCAACCATATCATTTATGCCTCGAGTTATGCCTCGTTTCACTCAACCATATCAGTTGCATCATAAGTCGGTCCTCATTTGACTAAACCATATCATTTCTGCCTCGAGTTGGGCCTCGTTTGATTCAACCAAATCTTTTACGCCTCAAGTCGGGCCTTGTTTGACTTAGCCAGATCATTTGCACCTCGAGTCGGGCCTCATTTGACTCAGTGATACCATTTGTGCCTCGAGTTAGGCCTTGTTTGACTCAACCATATCATTTGCGCCTCGAGGAGGGCATCGTTTGACTCAACCATATCATTTCTGCCTCGAGTCAGGCCTCGTTTGGCTCAACCATATAATTTGCGGCTCGAGTCGGTCCTCGTTTGACTCAACCATATCATTTCTGCCTCGAGTCATGTGCCATTTGACTCACTGATACCATTTGTGCCTCGAGTTGGGCCTCGTTTGACTCAACCATATCATTTATGCCTCAAGTCAGGCCTTGTTTGACTCAACCATATCATTTGCCCCTCGAGTCGGGCCTTGTTTAACTCAACCATAGCATTTCTGCCTCGAGTCAGACCTCGTTTAGCTCAACCATATATTTGGCCCTTGAGTCAGGCCCCGTTTGACTCAACCATATCATTTGCACCTCGAGTCAGGCCTCGTTTGACTCAATCATATCATTTGCGCCTCGAGTCGGGCCTTGTTGGGCTCAGCCACATCATGTGCACCTTGAGTTGGGCCTTATGTGACTTAGCCACATCATTTGCACCTCGAAGTGGGCCTCATTTGTGCCTCGAGTCTGACCTCATTTAACTCACCGATACTATTTGTGCCTCGAGTTGGTCCTCGTTTGACTCAACCATATCATTTGCGCCTCAAGTCGAGCCTCGTTTGACTCAATGATACCATTTATGCCTTGAGTTGGGTCTCGTTTGACATAACAATATCATTTGTGCCTCGAGTCATGCCTCGTTGGACTCAACCATATCATTTGCGTCTCGAGTCTGGCTTCGTCTGACTAAACCATATCATTTGCGCCTCAAATCGGGCTTGGTTTGACTCAACCATATCGTTTGCGCCTCGAGTTAGGCATCGTTTGACTCACCGACACCATTTGTGCCTCAAATCGGGCATCATTTGACTCAACCATATCATTTGTGCCTCGAATCAGGCCTTGTGTCACTCAACCATATGATTTTCGCCTCAAGTCGGGCCTCGTTTGACTCAACCATATCATTTGCACCTCGAGACGGCCCTTGTTTGACTCAACCATATCATTTGCACCTCGAGTCAGTCCTCGTTTGACTCAACTATATCATTTGTGCCCCAAGTCGGGCCTCATTTGACTCACCGATACCATTTGTGCCTCGAGTTAGTCCTCATTTGACTCAACTATATCATTTGTGCCTCGAGTCAAGTCTCGTTTGACTCAACCATATCATTTGCCCCTCGAGTCAGGCCTCGTTTGGCTCAACCATATAATTTCTGCCTCGAGTCATGCCTTAGTTGACTCAACCATATCATTTATGCCTCGAGTCGGGCTTTGTTTGACTCAACCATATCATTTGAGCCTCGAGTCAGGCCTTGTTTGACTCGCCGATACCATTTGTGCCTCGAGTTAGGTTTTGTTTGACTCACCGATACCTTTTGTGCCTCAACTTGGGCCTCGTTTGACTCAACCATATCATTTGTGCCACGAGTTAGGCCTTGTTTGACTCAACCATATCATTTGCGCCTCGAGGAGGGCATCGTTTGACTCAACCATATCATTTTTGCCTCGAGTCAGCCTCGTTTGGCTCAACCATATCATTTGCGCCTCGAGTCGGGCCTCGTTTGACTCAACCATATCATTTGTGCCTCGAGTCAGGCCTCGTTTGGCTCAACCATATCATTTGCGCCTCGAGTCGGGCCTCGTTTGACTTAACCATATCATTTCTACCTCGAGTCAGGACTTGTTTGACTGACCGATACCATTTGTGTCTCGAGTTATGCCTCGTTTGACTCAACCATATAAGTTGCGTCATAAGTCGGTCCTCGTTTGACTAAACCATATCATTTGCGCCTCGAGTCGGGCCTTGTTTAACTTAGCCAGATCATTTGCACCTCGAGTCGGGCCTCATTTGACTCAGCGATACCATTTGTGCCTCGAGTTAGGCCTTGTTTGACTCAACCATATCATTTGCGCCTCGAGGAGGGCATCGTTTGACTCAACCATATCATTTCTGCCTCGAGTCAGGCCTCGTTTGGCTCAACCATATAATTTGCGGCTCAAGTCGGTCCTCGTTTGACTCAACCATATCATTTCTGCCTCGAGTCATGTGCCGTTTGACTCACCGATACCATTTGTGCCTCGAGTTGGGCCTCGTTTGACTCAACCATATCATTTATGCCTCAAGTCAGGCCTTGTTTGACTCAACCATATCATTTGCCCCTCGAGTCGGGCCTTGTTTAACTCAACCATATCATTTCTGCCTCGAGTCAGACCTCGTTTAGCTCAACCATATATTTGGCCCTTGAGTCAGGCCCCGTTTGACTCAACCATATCATTTGCACCTCGAGTTAGGCCTCGTTTGACTCAACCATATCATTTGTGCCTCGAGTCAGGCCTCGTTTGACTCAACCATATCATTTGCCCCTCGAGTTGGGCCTCGTTTAACTCAACCATATCATTTCTGCCTCGAGTCAGGCCTCGTTTAGCTTAACCATATATTTGACCCTTGAGTCAGGCCCCGTTTGACTCAACCATATCATTTGCGCCTCGAGTCAGGCCTCGTTTGACTCAGCCATATTATTTGCACCTCGGGTCGGACCTCATTTAACTCATCGATACCATTTGTTCCTCGAGTTGGTCCTCGTTTGACTCGACCATATCATTTGCGCCTCGAGTCGAGGCTCGTTTGACTCACCGATACCATTTATGCCTTGAGTTGGGTCTCGTTTGACATAACCATATCATTTGTGCCTCGAGTCATGCCTCGTTGGACTCAACCATATCATTTGCGTCTCGAGTCTGGCCTCGTTTGTCTAAACCATATCATTTGCGCCTTAAATCGGGCTTGCTTTGACTCAACCATATCGTTTGCGCCTCGAGTCAGGCATCGTTTGACTCACCGACACCATTTGTGCCTCAAATTGGGCATCGTTTGACTCAACCATATCATTTGTGCCTCGAAGCAGGCCTTGTGTCACTCAACCATATGATTTGCGCCTCGAGTCGGGTCTCATTTGACTCAACCATTTCATTTGCATCTCGAGATGGCCCTTGTTTGACTCAACCATATCATTTGGGCCTCAAGTCTGTCCACGTTTGACTCAACCATATCATTTGCGCCCTGAGTTGGGCCTCATTTGACTCACCGATACCGTTTGTACCTCGAGTTAGGCCTCGTTTGACTCAACTATATCATTTGTGCCTCGAGTCAAGTCTCGTTTGACTAAACCATATCATTTGCCCCTCGAGTCAGGCCTCGTTTGACTCAACCATATAATTTCTGCCTCGAGTCATGCCTTAGTTGACTCAACCATATCATTTATGCCTCGAGTCAGGCTTTGTTTGACTCAACCATATCATTTGAGCCTCGAGTCAGGCCTTGTTTGACTCACCGATACCATTTGTGCCTCGAGTTGGGCTTCGTTTGACTCAACCATATCATTTGCGCCTCGAGTCAAGCCTCGTTTGACTCACCGATACCATTTGTGCCTCGAGTCGTGCCTCGTTTGACTCAGCGATACCTTTTGTGCCTCAACTTGGGCCTCATTTGACTCAACCATATCATTTGGGCCTCGAGTCAGGCCTCATTTGACTCAACCAGATCATTTGCGCCTTGAGTCGGGCCTCGTTTGACTCAACCATATTGTTTCTGCCTCGAGTCAAGCCTTGTTTGACTCACCGATACCATTTGTGTCTCGAGTCGGGCCTCGTTTGATGCAACCATATCATTTGTCCCTCAAGTTATGCCTCGTTTGACTCAACCATATAAGTTGCGTCATAAGTCAGTCCTCGTTTGACTAAACCATATCATTTCTGCCTTGAGTCGGGCCTTGTTTGACTCAGCCAGATCATTTGCTCCTCGAGTCGTGCCTCGTTTGACTCAGCGATACCATTTGTGCCTCGACTTAGGCCTTGTTCGACTCAACCATATCATTTGCGCCTCGAGGAGGGCATCGTTTGACTCAACCATATCATTTTTGCCTCGAGTCAGGCCTCGCTTGGCTCAACCATATCATTTGCGCCTCAAGTCGGTCCTCGTTTGACTCAACCATATCATTTCTGCCTCGAGTCATGCGCCATTTAAATCACCGATACCATTTGTGCCTCGAGTTGGGCCTCGTTTGACTCAACCATATCATTTGTGCCTCGAGGAAGGCCTCATTTGACTTAACCATATCATTTACCCCTCGAGTCAGGCCTCGTTTAACTCAACCATATCATTTCTGCCTCGAGTCATGCCTCGTTTAGCTCAACCATATATTTGGCCCTTGAGTCAGGCCTCGTTTGACTCAACCAATCATTTGCACCTCGAGTCGGTCCTCATTTGACTCAACCATATCATTTGCGCCTTGAGTCGGGCCTCGTTTGACTCAACCATATAATTTCTGCCTCGAGTCATGCCTCGTTTGACTCAACCATATCATTTGCGCCTCGAGTCGGGCCTCGTTTGACTCACCGATACCATTTCTTCCTCGAGTTGGGCCTCGTTTGACTCATCCATATCATTTGTGCCTCGAGTCAGGCCTAGTTTGACTCAACCATATCATTTGCCTCTCGAGTCGGGCCTCGTTTAAGTCAACCACATCATTTCTGCCACGAGTCAGGCCTCGTTTAGCTCAACCATATATTTAGGCATTGAGTCAGGCCCCGTTTGACTCAACCATATCATTTGCGCCTCGAGTCAGGCCTCGTTTGACTCAGCCATATCATTTGTGCCTCGAATCAGGCCTCGTTTGCCTCAACCATATTTTTTGCGCCTCGAGTTGGGCCTCGTTTAACTCAACCATATTATTTGTGCCTCGAGTCAGGCCTCGTTTGATGCAACCATATCATTTGTGCCTCGAGTCATGCCTTGTTTGACTTAACCATATCATTTGTGTGTCGAGTCGCCCCTCGTTTGACTCAACGATATCATTTGCGCCTCGAGTGGGGCCTCGTTTGACTCAACGATATCATTTGCGCCTCGAGTTGGGCCTTGTCTGACTCACCGATACCATTTATGCCTCGAGTTGGGCCTCGTTTGACTCAACCATAACATTTGCGCCTCAAGTCAGGCCTCGTTTGACTCACCGATACCATTTGTACCAAGAGTCGAGCCTCGTTTGATATAACCATATCCTTTGTGCCTCGAGTCATCTCTCATTTGACTCAACCATATCATTTGCATCTCGGGTCGGGCCTCAGTTGACTAAACCATATCATTTGCACCTCGAGTCGGGCCTAGTTTGACTTAACCATATCATTTGCGCCTCGAGTCGGGCCTCGGTTGACTCATTGACAGCATTTGTGCCTCGAATGGGCCCTCGTTTGACTCAACCAAATCATTTGTGCCTCAAGTTAGGCCTCGTTTGACTCAACCAAATCATTTGTGCCCCGAGTCAGGCCTCATTTGGCTAAACCATATTATTTGTGCCTCGAGTCAAGCCTCGATTGACTCAACCATATCATTTTTGCCTCGTGTCAGTCCTCATTTGACACAACCATATTAGTTATGCCTCAAGTCGGCCCTCGTTTGACTCAACGATATCATTTGCATCTCGAGTCGGGCCTCGTTTGACTCAACCATATCTTTTGTGCCTCAAGTAGGGCCTCGTTTGACTCACCGATACCATTTATGCCTCGAGTTGGGCCTTGTTTGACTCAACGATATCATTTGTGCCTCGAGTCGGGCCTTGTCTGACTCACCGATACCATTTATGCCTCGAGTTGGGCCGTGTTTGACTCAACCATATCATTTGTGCCTCGAGTCGGGCCTCGTTTGACTCACTGATACCATTTGTGCCTAGAGTCGAGCCTCGTTTGATATAACCATATCCTTTATGCCTCGAGTCATCTCTCGTTTGACTCAACCATATCATTTGCATCTCGGGTTGGGCCTCGGTTGACTAAACCATATCATTTGCACCTCGAGTCGGGCCTAGTTTGACTTAACCATATCATTTGAGCTTCGAGTCGGGCCTCGGTTGACTCATTGACACCATTTGTGCCTCGAATTGGCCCTCGTTTGACTCAACCAAATCATTTGTGCCTCGAGTTAGGCCTCGTTTGACTCAACCAAATCATTTGTGCCCCGAGTCAGGCCTCATTTGGCTCAACCATATTATTTGTGCCTCAAGTCAAGCCTCGATTGACTCAACCATATCATTTTGCCCTCGTGTCAGTCCTCATTTGACACAACCATATCAGTTGTGCCTCGAGTCGGCCCTTGTTTGACTCAACGATATCATTTGCGTCTCGAGTCGGGCCTCGTTTGACTCAACCATATCTTTTGTGCCTCAAGTAGGGCCTCGTTTGACTCACCGATACCATTTATGCCTCGAGTTTGGCCTCGTTTGACTCAACCATATCATTTGCGCCTCGAGTCGGGCCTCGTTTGACTCATTGATACCATTTGTACCTAGAGTCGAGCCTCGTTTGATATAACCATATCCTTTGTGCCTCGAGTCATCTCTCGTTTGACTCAACCATATCATTTGCATCTCAGGTTGGGCCTCGGTTGACTAAACCATATCATTTGCACCTCGAGTCGGGCCTAGTTTGACTCAACCATATCATTTGTGCTTTGAGTCAGGCCTCGGTTGACTCATTGACACCATTTGTGCCTCGAATTGGCCCTCGTTTGACTCAACCAAATCATTTGTGCCTCGAGTTAGGCCTCGTTTGACTCAACCAAATCATTTGTGCCCCGAGTCAGGCCTCATTTGGCTCAACCATATTATTTGCGCCTCGAGTCAAGCCTCGATTGACTCAACCATATCATTTTTGCCTCATGTCAGTCCTCATTTGACACAACCATATTAGTTGTGCCTCGAGTTGGGCCTCGTTTGACTCAACCATATCAGCTGCGCCTCGAGTCGGCCCTCGTTTGACTCAACGATATCATTTGTGCCTCAAGTGGAGCCTCGTTTGACTCAACTATATTATTTGCGCCGTGAGTCGGGCCTCGTTTAACTCACCGATACCATTTGTGTCTCGAGTTGGGCCTCGTTTAACTCAACCATATCATTTGAGCCTCGAGTTAAGCCTCGTTTGACTCACCGATACCATTTATGACTTGAGTTGGGCCTCGTTTGATGTAACCATATCATTTGTGCCTTGAGTAATGCCTCGTTTGACTCAACCATATCATTTGCGTCTCGAATCAGGCCTCATTTGACTAAACCATATCATTTGAGCCTCGAGTCGAGTCTCGTTTGAGTTACCGATACCATGTATGCCTTGAGTTAGGCATCATTTGAAGTAACCATATCATTTGTGCCTCGAGTCATGCCTTGTTTGACTCAACCATATCATTTGTGCCTCAACTCGGGCATCGTTTGACTCACTGACTCCATTTTTGCCTCGAATTGGGCATCGTTTGACTCAACCATATCATTTGTGCCTCGAGTCAGGCCTTCTGTGACTCAACCATATCATTTGCGCCTTGAGTCAGGCCTCGTTTAACTCACCAATACCATATGTGCCTCGAGTTGGGACTCTTTTGACTCAACAATATCATTTGCGCCTCGAGTCGGGCCTCGTTTGTCTCAACCATATCATTTGCGCCTCAAGTCGGGCCTTGTTTGACTCACCAATACTAGTTGTGCCTCGAGTTGGGTGTTGTTTAACTAAACCATATCATTTGTGCCTCAAGTCAGGCCTTGTTTAACTCAACCATATCATTTACTCTTTGAGTCAGGCCTCGTTTGACTTAACCATATCATTTCTGCCTGGAGTCATGCCTCGTTTGACTCAACCATATCATTTGCGCCTCTAGTCGGGCGTCGTTTGACTCAACCATATCATTTGCTCCCTGAGTTGGGCCTCTTTAACTTAATCATATCATTTGCGTCTCGAGTCGGGCCTCGTTTGACTCAACCAGATCATTTGTGCCTCGAGTCGGGCCTTGTTTGACTCAACCACATCATTTGCACCTCGAGTCGGGCCTCGTTTGACTCAGCGATACCATTTGTGCCTCGAGTTAGGCCTTGTTTGACTCAGCTGTATCATTTGCGCCTTAAGGATAGCCTCGTTTGACTCAACCATATCTTTTTTGCCTCGAGTCAGGCTTCGTTTAGCTCAACCATATCATTTGCGCCTCGAGTCGGTCCTCGTTTGACTCAACCATATCATTTGTGCCTTGAGTCAGGCCTCGTTTGACTTAACCATATTATTTTTGCCTGGAGTTATGCCTCATTTGACTCAACCATAACATTTACGCCTCGAGTCGGGCCTCATTTGACACAACCATCTCATTTGCGCCCCGAGTTGGGCCTTGTTTGACTCAACCATATCATTTACGCCTCGAGTCGGGCCTCGTTTGACTCACCGAAACCATTTGTGCCGCGAGTCGGGCCTTATTTGACCCAACCATATCATTTGTGCCTTGAGTCGGGCCTTGTTTGACCCACCGATACCATTTGTGCCTTGAGTTAGGTATCCTTTGACTCAACCATATGATTTGTGCCTCAAGACAGGGCTTGTTTGACTCAACCATATCAATGGCAACTCGAGTCGGGCCTCGTTTGACTCAACCATATCATTTGCATCTCGAGTCAGGCCTCGTTTATCTCAACCAAATCATTTGTGCCCCCAGACAGGCCTTGTTTGGCTCAACCATATTATTTGTGCCTTGAGTCAAGCCTTGTTTGACTCTACGATATCATTTGTGCCTCGAGTCAAGCCTCATTTGACTCAACCATATTATTTGCACTTCGAGTCGGGCCTCGTTTGACATAACCATATCATTTGTGCCTCGAGTTGGGCCTCGATTGACTTAACCATATCATTTGTGCCTCGAGTCGGCCCTCGTTTGACTCAACGATATCATTTGTGCCTTGAGTCGAGCCTCGTTGGACTCAACCATATTATTTGCGCCTCGAGTCGGGCCTCGTTTAACTCACCGATACCATTTATGCCTTGAGTTGTGCATCGTTTGTCGTAACCATATCATTTGTGCCTCGAGTCATGCCTCATTTGACTCAACCATATCATCTGCGTTTCGAGTCAGGTCTCGTTTGACTAAACCATATCATTTGCGCCTCGAGTCAGGTCTCGTTTGACTCAGCCATATCATTTGCGCTTTGAGTTGGGGCTCGTTTGACTCAACCATATCAGCTGCGCCTCGAGTCGGCCCTCGTTTGACTCAACGATATCATTTGTGCCTCAAGTGGAGCCTCGTTTGACTCAACTATATTATTTGCGCCTTGAGTCGGGCCTCGTTTAACTCACCGATACCATTTGTGTCTCGAGTTGGGCCTCGTTTAACTCAACCATATCATTTGAGCCTCGAGTTAAGCCTCGTTTGACTCACCGATACCATTTATGACTTGAGTTGGGCCTCGTTTGATGTAACCATATCATTTGTGCCTTGAGTAATGCCTCGTTTGACTCAACCATATCATTTGCGTCTCGAATCAGGCCTCGTTTGACTAAACCATATCATTTGAGCCTCGAGTCGAGTCTCGTTTGACTCACCGATACCATGTATGCCTTGAGTTAGGCCTCATTTGAAGTAACCATATCATTTGTGCCTCGAGTCATGCCTTGTTTGACTCAACCATATCATTTGCGCCTCAACTCGGGCATCGTTTGACTTACTGACTCCATTTTTGCCTCGAATTGGGCATCGTTTGACTCAACCATATCATTTGTGCCTCGAGTCAGGCCTTCTGTGACTCAACCATATCATTTGCGCCTTGAGTCAGGCCTCGTTTAACTCACCAATACCATCTGTGCCTCGAGTTGGGACTCTTTTGACTCAACAATATCATTTGCGCCTCGAGTCGGGCCTCGTTTGTCTCAACCATATCATTTGCGCCTCAAGTCGGGCCTTGTTTGACTCACCAATACTAGTTGTGCCTTGAGTTGGGTGTTGTTTAACTAAACCATATCATTTGTGGCTCAAGTCAGGCCTTGTTTAACTCAACCATATCATTTACTCTTTGAGTCAGGCCTCGTTTGACTTAACCATATCATTTCTGCCTGGAGTCATGCCTCGTTTGACTCAACCATATCATTTGCGCCTCTAGTCGGGCGTCGTTTGACTCAACCATATCATTTGCTCCCTGAGTTGGGCCTCTTTAACTTAATCATATCATTTGCGTCTCGAGTCGGGCCTCGTTTGACTCAACCAGATCATTTGTGCCTCGAGTCGGGCCTTGTTTGACTCAACCACATCATTTGCACCTCGAGTCGGGCCTCGTTTGACTCAGCGATACCATTTGTGCCTCGAGTTAGGCCTTGTTTGACTCAGCTGTATCATTTGCGCCTTAAGGACAGCCTCGTTTGACTCAACCATATCTTTTTTGCCTCGAGTCAGGCTTCGTTTAGCTCAACCATATCATTTGCGCCTCGAGTCGGTCCTCGTTTGACTCAACCATATCATTTGTGCCTTGAGTCAGGCCTCGTTTGACTTAACCATATTATTTTTGCCTGGAGTTATGCCTCATTTGACTCAACCATAACATTTACGCCTCGAGTCGGGCCTCGTTTGACACAACCATCTCATTTGCGCCCGGAGTTGGGCCTTGTTTGACTCAACCATATCATTTACGCCTCGAGTCGAGCCTCGTTTGACTCACCGATACCAATTGTGCCGCGAGTCAGGCCTTATTTGACCCAACCATATCATTTGTGCCTTGAGTCGGGCCTTGTTTGACCCACCAAACCATTTGTGCCTTGAGTTAGGTATCCTTTGACTCAACCATATGATTTGTGCCTCAAGACAGGGCTTGTTTGACTCAACCATATCAATGGCAACTCGAGTCGGGCCTCGTTTGACTCAACCATATCATTTGCATCTCGAGTCAGGCCTCGTTTATCTCAACCAAATCATTTGTGCCCCCAGTCAGGCCTTGTTTGGCTCAACCATATTATTTGCGCCTTGAGTCAAGCCTTGTTTGACTCTACGATATCATTTGTGCCTCGAGTCAAGCCTCATTTGACTCAACCATATTATTTGCACTTCGAGTCGGGCCTCGTTTGACATAACCATATCATTTGTGCCTTGAGTTGGGCCTCGATTGACTCAACCATATCATTTGTGCCTCGAGTCGGCCCTCGTTTGACTCAACGATATCATTTGTGCCTTGAGTCGAGCCTCGTTGGACTCAACCATATTATTTGCGCCTCGAGTCGGGCCTCGTTTAACTCACCGATACCATTTATGCCTTGAGTTGTGCATCGTTTGTCGTAACCATATCATTTGTGCCTCGAGTCATGCCTCGTTTGACTCAACCATATCATCTGCGTTTCGAGTCAAGTCTCGTTTGACTAAACCATATCATTTGCGTCTCGAGTCAGGTCTCATTTGACTCAGCCATATCATTTGCGCTTTGAGTTGGGGCTCGTTTGACTCAACCATATTATTTGCGCCTCGAGTCGGGCCTCGTTTGACTCACCGATACCATTTGTGCCTAGAGTCAAGCCTCATTTGAAGTAACCATATCCTTTGTGCCTCGAGTCATCCCTCGTTTGACTCAACCATATCATTTGCATCTCGGGTCGGGCCTCGGTTGACTAAACCATATCATTTGCACCTCGAGTCGAGCCTCATTTGACTCAACCATATCATTTGTGCCTCGAGTCAGCCCTCGTTTGACTCAACGATATCATTTGTTCCTCGAGTCGGGCCTCGTTTGACTCAACCATATCTTTTGTGCCTCAAGTCGGGCCTCGTTTGACTCACCGATACCATTTATGCCTCGAGTTGGGCCTCGTTTGACTCAACCATATCATTTGCGCCTCGAGTCGGGCCTCGTTTGACTCACCGATACCATTTGTGCCTAGAGTCGAGCCTCGTTTGATGTAACCATATCCTTTGTGCCTCGAGTCATCCCTTGTTTGACTCAACCATATCATTTGCATCTCGGGTCGGGCCTCAGTTGACTAAACCATATCATTTGCATCTCGAGTCGAGCCTCATTTGACTCAACCATATCATTTGTGCCTCGAGTCGGGCCTCAGTTGACTCATTGACACCATTTATGCCTCGAATTGGCTCTCATTTGACTCAACCAAATCATTTGTGCCTCGAGTCAGGCCTCGTTTGACTCAACCAAATCATTTGTGCCCCGAGTCAGGCCTCGTTTGGCTCAACCATATTATTTGCGCCTCGAGTCAAGCCTTGATTGACTCAACCATGTCATTTTTGCCTCGTGTTAGTCCTCGTTTGACACAACCATATCAGTTGTGCCTCGAGTTGGGCCTTGTTTGACTCATCCATATCATTTGCGCCTTGAGTCGAGCCTCGTTTGACTCACCGATACCATTTATGCCTTGAGTTGGGCATCGTTTGTCGTAACCATATCATTTGTGCCTCGAGTCATGCCTCGTTTGACTCAACCATATCATCTGCGTTTCGAGTCAGGTCTCGTTTGACTAAACCATATCATTTGCGCCTTAAGTCGGTCTTGGTTTGACTCAACCATATCATTTGTGCCTCGAGTCAGGCATCGTTTGACTCACCGACACCATTTGTGCCTCGAATTGGGCATCATTTGACTCAACCATATCATTTGTGCCTCGAGTCAGGCCTTGTGTGATTCAACCATATCATTTGCACCTCGAGTCGTCCCTCATTTGACTCACCAATACCATTTGTCCCTCGAGTTAGTCCTCGTTTGACTCAACCATATCGTTTGTGCCTCGAGTGAACCCTCGTTTGACTCAACCATATCATTTGCGCCACAAGTTGAGCCTCGTTTGACTCAACCATATAATTTTTACCTCAAGTCTTGCCTCGTTTCACTCAGCCATATCATTTATGCCTCAAGTCAGGCTTGTTTGACTCAACCATATCATTTGTGCCTTGAGTCAGGTCTCGTTTGACTCACCGATACCATTTGTTCCACGAGTTAGGCCTCGTTTGACTCAACCATTTCATTTGTGCCTCGAGACAGGGCTCGTTTGACTCAACCATATCATTTGCGCCTCGAGTCGGGTCTCATTTGACTCAACCATAACATTTGTGCCTCGAGTTGGGCCTGGTTTGATTCAACCATATCATTTGCGCCTCGAGTCGGGTCTCGTTTGACTCACCGATACCATTTGTGCCTCAAGTTGTGCCTCGTTTGACTCAATCATTTCATTTGAGCCTCGAGACAGGGCTCGTTTGACTCAACCATATCATTTGCACCTCGAGGCGGGCATCGTTTGACTCAACCATATAATTTTTGCCTTGAGTCATGCCTCTATTGACTAAATCATATCATTTATGCCTCGAGTCGGGCTGAACGTTCGACTCAACCATAACATTTGCGCCTTGAGTCAAGCCTCATTTGACTCACTGATACCATTTGTGCCTCGAGTTGGGCCTCATTTCACTCAACCATATCATTTGCGCCTCGAGTTGTTTGACTCACCGATACCATTTGTGCCTCGAGTCGAGCCTCATTTGACTCAACCATATCATTTGTGCCTTGAGTCAGGTCTCGTTTGACTCACCGATACCATTTGTTCCTCGAGTTAGGCCTCGTTTGACTCAACCATTTCATTTGTGCCTCGAGACATGGCTCGTTTGACTCAACCATATCATTTGCGCCTCGAGTCGGGCCTCGTTTGACTCAACCATAACATTTGTGCCTCGAGTTGGGCCTGGTTTGATTCAACCATATCATTTGCGCCTCGAGTCGGGTCTCATTTGACTCACCGATACCATTTGTGCCTCGAGTTGTGCCTCGTTTGACTCAATCATTTCATTTGTGCCTCGAGACAGGGCTCGTTTGACTCAACCATATCATTTGCACCTCGAGGCGGGCATCGTTTGACTCAACCATATAATTTTTGCCTTGAGTCATGCCTCTATTGACTAAATCATATCATTTATGCCTCGAGTCAGGCTGCACATTCGACTCAACCATAACATTTGCGCCTTGAGTCAAGCCTCATTTGACTCACTGATACCATTTGTGCCTCGAGTTGGGCCTCATTTCACTCAACCATATCATTTGCGCCTCGAGTTGTTTGACTCCCCGATACCATTTGTGCCTCGAGTGGGACCTCATTTGACTCAACCATATCATTTGTGCCTCGAGTCAGGCCTCGTTTGACTCACCGATACCATTTCTGCCTCGAGTTAGGCCTCGCTTGACTCAACCAGTTCATTCATGCCTCAAGACAGGATTCGTTTGACTCAACCATATCATTTGCACCTCGAGTCGGCCTCGTTTGACTCAACCATATAATTTCTGCCTTGAGTCATGCCTCATTTGACTCAACCATATCATTTATTCGTTGGGTCAGGCTGCGTTTGACTTAACCATATCATTTGCGCCTCGAGTCGAGCCTCGCTTGACTCACCGATACCATTTGTGCCTCGAGTTGGGCCTCGCTTGACTCAACCATATCTTTTGTGCCTCGAGTCAAGCCTTGTTTGACTCAACCATATCATTTGCGTCTTGACTCAACCATATCATTTACACCTCGAGTCGGGCCTCGTTTGACTCAACCATATCATTTGCGCCTCGAGTCGGGCCTCGTTTGACTCACCGATACCATTTGTGCCTCGAGTTAGGCCTCATTTGACTCAACCATATCATTTGTGCCTCGAGTCAGGCCTTGTTTGGCGCAATCATATTATTTGTTCCTCAAGTCGTGCCTCGTTTGACTCAACCATATCATTTGCGTCTCGAGTCGGGCCTAGTTTCACTACACCATATCATTTGTGCCTCGAGTCAGTCATGGTCTGACTCAACCATATTAATTGCGCGTCGAGTCGAGCCTTGTTTGACTCACTGATACTAGTTGTGCCTCGAGTTGGGCCTCGTTTGACTAAACCGTATCATTTGTGCCTTGAGTCAGCCCTGTTTGACTTAACCATATCATTTGTGCCTCGAGTCAGGCCTCGTTTGACTCAAGCATATCATTTACGCCCTGGGTTAGGCCTCGTTTGGCTCAACCATATCATTTGCGCCTCGAGTTGGGACTCGTTTGATTCACCGATACCATTTGTGCCTCAAGTTGGGCCTCGTTTGACTCAACCATATTATTTGTGCCTCGAGTCAGGTCTCGTTTGACTCAGCCATATCATTTGCGCTTCAAGTTAGGGCTCGTTTGACTCAACCATATTATTTGCGCCTCGAGTCGGGCCTCGTTTGACTCACCGATACCATTTGTGCCTAGAGTCGAGCCTCGTTTGATGTAACCATTCCTTTGTGCCTTGAGTCATCCCTCGTTTGACTCAACCATATCATTTGCATCTCGGGTCGGGCCTCAGTTGACAAAACCATATCATTTGCACCTCGAGTCGAGCCTCATTTAACTTAACCATATCATTTATGCCTCGAGTTGGGCCTCAGTTGACTCATTGACAGCATTTATGCCTCGAATTGGCCCTCGTTTGACTCAACCAAATCATTTGTGCCCCGAGTCAGGCCTCGTTTGACTCAACCAAATCATTTGTGCCCCGAGTCAGGCCTCGTTTGGCTCAACCATATTATTTGCGCCTCGAGTCAAGCCTCGATTGACTCAACCATATGATTTTTGCCTCGTGTCAGTCCTTGTTTGACACAACCATATAAGTTGTGCCTCGAGTTGGGCCTCGTTTGACTCAACCATATCAGCTGCGCCTCGAGTCAGCCCTCATTTGACTCAACGATATCATTTGCGCCTCAAGTGGAGCCTCATTTGACTCAACCATATTATTTGCACCTTGAGTCGGGCCTAGTTTGACTACACCATATCATTTGTGCCTCGAGTCAGTCATGGTTTGACTCAACCATATTAATTGCGCATCGAGTCGAGCCTCGTTTAACTCACCGATACCATTTGTGCCTCGAGTTGGGCCTCGTTTAACTCAACCATATCATTTGAGTCTCGAGTCGAGCCTCGTTTGACTCACCGATACCATGTATTCCTTGAGTTGGGCCTCATTTGAAGTAACCATATCATTTGTCCCTCGAGTCATGCCTTGTTTGACTCAAGCATATCATTTGCACCTCGACTCAGGCATCATTTGACTCACTGACTCCATTTGTGCCTCGAATTGGGCATCGTTTGACTCAACCATATCATTTGTGCCTCGAGTCAGGCCTTCTGTGACTCAACCATATCATTTGCGCCTCGAGTCAGGCCTTGTTTGACTTAACCGTATAATTTGTGCCTCGAGACAGGCCTTGTTTGACTCAACCATATCATTTGCGCCTTGAGTCGGGCCTCGTTTGTCTCAACCTTATTATTTGCTCCTCGAGTCAGGCCTTCTTTGCCGCAACCATAATAATTATGCCTCGAGTGATGCCTCGTTTGACTCAACCATATCATTTGCATTTGGAGTCGCGCCTCGTTTGACTAAACCATATCATTTGCGCCTCGAGTCGTGCTTGGTTTGACTCAACCATATCATTTGCGCCTCGAGTTGGGCCTCGTTTGACTCACCGATACTATTTGTGCCTTGCGTTGGGCCTTATTTGACTCAACCATATAATTTGTGCCTCGAGTCAGTCCTTCTTTCACTAAACCATATCATTTGTGCCTTGAGTGAGGCCTTATTTTACTCAACCATATCATTTGTGCCTCGAGTGAGGCCTTGTTTGACTCAACCATATCATTTGCACCTCGAGTCGGGCCTCATTTGACTCAACCATATCATTTGCGCCTTGAATCGGGCATGGTTTGATTCAACCATATCATTTCTGCCCCGAGTCGGGCCTCGTTTGACTCACCGATACCATTTGTGCCTCGAGTTGGGCCTCGTTTGACTCAACCATATCATTTGTACCTAGAGTCAGGACTCGTTTGACTCAGCCATATCATTTGCGTCTCGAGTCGGGCCCTGTTTGACTCACTGATACAATTTGTGCCTCGAGTTGGGCCTCTTTTGACTCAACCATATCATTTGTGCCTCGAGTCAGGCCTTGTTTGACTTAACCATATCGTTTGCGCCTCGAGTCGGGCCTTGTTTGACTCAACCATATCATTTGCGCCTTGAGTCAGAACTCGTTTGACTCAGCCATATCATTTGCATCTTGAGGCGGGCCCTGTTTGACTCACTAGTACAATTTGTGTCTCAAGTTGGGCCTCTTTTGACTCAACCATATCATTTGTGCCTCGAGTCAGGCCTTGTTTGACTTAACCATATCATTTGCGCCTCGTGTTTGACCTTGTTTGACTCAACCATATCATTTGTGGCTCGAGCCAGGACTCGTTTGACTCAGCCATATCATTTGCGCCTTGAGTCGGTCCTTGTTTGACTCACTTATACCTTTTGTGCCTCGAGTCGGGCCTAATTTGACGCAACCATATCATTGTGCCTCGACTCATGCCTTGCTTGACTTGACCATATCATCTGCATCTTGAGTTGGCCCTCGTTTGACTAAACCGTATCATTTGCGCCTCTAGTTGGGCCTTGTTTGACTCAACCATATCATTTGTGCCTCGAGTCAAGCCTTGTTTGACTCAACCATATCATTTGCGCCTCGACTCAGGCCTTATTTGACTCAACCATATCATTTGCGCCTTGAGTCGGGCCTCGTTTGACTCATTGATACCATTTATGCCTCAAGTCGGGCCTTCTTTGACGCAACCATAACAATTATGAATCGAGTCATGCCTCGTTTGACTTAACCATATCATCTGCATCTTGAGTCGACCCTCGTTTGACTAAACCATATCGTTTGCGCCTCTAGTCGGGCCTTGTTTGACTCAACCATATCATTTGTGCCTTGAGTCAGGCCTTGTTTGACTCAACCATATCATTTGCGCCTCGAGTCAAGCCTCGTTTAACTCAACCATATCATTTGCGCCTTGAGTCATGCTTCGTTTCACTCATTGATACCATTTGTGCCTCAAGTCGGGCCTTCTTCGATGCAACCATAACAATTGTGCCTCGAGTCATGCCTCTTTTGACTCAACCATATCATTTACATTTGGAGTTGGGCCTTGTTTGACTAAAGCATATCATTTGCATCTTGATTTGGGCCTGGTTTGACTCAACCGTATCATTTACGCTATGAGTCAGGACTCATTTGACTCACCGATACCATTTGTGCCTTGCGTTGGGCCTCGTTTGACTCAAGCATATCATTTGTGGCTCGAGCCAAGACTCATTTGACTCAGCCGTATCATTTGCGCCTTGAGTTGGGCCTTGTTTGACTCACCAATACCATTTGTGCCTAGAGTCGGGACCCATTTGACGCAACGATATCATTTGTACCTCGAGTCATGCCCCGTTTGACTCAACCATATCATCTGCATCTCGGGTCGGCCCTCGTTTGACTAATCCATATCATTTGCGCCTCTAGTCAGGCCTTGATTGACTCAACCATATCATTTGTGCCTCGAGTCGGGCCTTGTTTTACTCAACCATATTATTTGCACCTCGAGTCAGCCCTCGTTTGATGCAATCATATCATTTGTGCCTCGAGTCGGCCCTCGTTTGACTCAATGATATCATTTGTGCCTCGAGTGGGGCCTCCTTTGACTCAATCATATGAATTGCGCCTCGAGTCAAGCCTCGTTTGACTCACCGATACCATTTCCGCCTCGAGTCGGCCCTCGTTTGACGTAACCATATCAATTGTGCCACAAGTCATCCCTCATTTGACTCAACCATATCATTTGTGTCTTGAGCCAGGCCTCGTTTGACTAAACCATATTATTTGCACCTCGAGTCAGGTCTGGTTTGACTCAGCCATATCATTTGTGCCTTGAATTGAGCCTCGTTGGACTCACTGACACCATTTGTGCCTCGAATTAGGCCTCATTTGACTCAACCATATCATTTGTGCCTTGAGTCGGGCCTGGTTTGACTCAACCATATCACTTGTTCCTCGAGTCGGGCCTGGTTTGACTCAAGCATATCATTTGCGCCTCGAGTCGAGCCTCATTTGACTCACCGATACCATTTGTGCCTCAAGTTGGGCCTCGTTTGACTCAACCATATCATTTGTGCCTCGAGACAGAGCTTGTTTGACTTAACCATATCATTTGCGCCTATAGTCGGTCCTTGTTTGACTCACCGTTGCCAATTATGCCTCGAGTTAGTCCTCGTTTGACTCAACCATATCAGTTGCATCTCGAGTCAGGCCTTGTTTGACTAAACCATATCAATTGTGCCTCGAGTTGGGCCTCGTTTAACTCAACCTATCATTTGCGCCTCAAGCCGGGCCTCGTTTGACTCAACCATATAATTTGCCTGTCGAGTTGGTCCTCGTTTGTGTCACTGATACCAGTTGGGCCTCGAGTTGGGCCTCGTTTGACTAAACCGTATCATTTGGGCCTTGAGTCAGGACTCATTTGACTCAGCCATATCATTTGCGCCTTGAGTCAGGCCTCGTTTAACTCACCGATACCATCTGTGCCTCGAGTTGGGACTCTTTTGACTCAACAATATTATTTGCGCCTCGAGTCGGGCCTCATTTGACTCAACCATATCATTTGTGTCTTGAGTCAGGCCTCATTTGACTCACTGATACCATTTGTGCCTCCAGTCGGGCCTTCTTTGACGCAACCATAACAATTGTGCCTCGAGTCATGCCTCATTTGACTCAACCATATCATTTGCATCTGGAGTCGCACCTCGTTTAACTAAACCATATCATTTGCGCCTCGAGTCGAGCCTCGTTTGACTCAACCATATCATTTGCGTCTCAAGTCAGGCCTCGTTTGACTCACCGATACCATTTATGCCTCACGTTGGGCCTCATTTGACTCAACCATATAATTTCTGCCTCGAGTCAGGCCTTGTTTCACTCAACCATATAATTTGTGCCTCGAGTGAGGCCTAGTTTCACTCGACCATATCATTTGTGCCTCGAGTGAGGC
Source organism: Dicorynia guianensis (assembly GCA_037013595.1). NCBI lineage: Eukaryota > Viridiplantae > Streptophyta > Magnoliopsida > Fabales > Fabaceae > Dicorynia > Dicorynia guianensis. The sequence goes on from JASUAB010000015.1 coordinate 13,158,574, forward strand.
CTTGTTTGACTCAACCATATCATTTGCGCCTTGAGTCGAGCCTCGTTTGACTCAACCATATCATTTGCACCTCGAGTCGGGCCTGGTTTGATTCAACCCAATATCATTTGTGCCTCGAGTCAGGCCTCGTTTGACTCAGCCATATCATTTGCACCTCGAGTCAGGCCTCGTTTGACTCAACCATATCATTGGCGCCTCAAGTCGTGCCTCATTTGACTCACCGATACCATTTGTGCCTCGAGTTGGGCTTCTTTTGACTCAACCATATCATTTATGCCTCGTGTCACACCTTGTTTGACTCAACCATATCATTTGAGCCTTGAGTCAGGCCCCGTTTGACGCACTAATACCATTTGTCCCTCGAGTCGGGCCTTCTTTGATGCAACCATAACAATTGTGCCTCGAGTCATGCCTCGTTTGACTCAATTATATCAATTGCATCTGGAGTCGGGCCTCGTTTGACTAAACCATATCATTTGCGCCACGAGTCGGGCCTGGTTTGACTCAACCATATCATTTGCGCCTCGAGTTAGGCCACGTTTGACTCACTGATACCATTTGTGCATTGGGACTCATTTGACTCAACCATATCATTTCTGCCTCGAGTCAGGCCTTGTTTGACTCAACCATATCAATTCTGCCTTGAGTGAGGCCTTGTTTCACTTAACCATATCATTTGTGCCTCGAGTGAGGCCTTGTTTGACTCAACCATATCATATGCACCTCGAGTCGGGCCCCGTTTGACTCAACCATATCATTTGCACCTCAAGTCGGGCGTGGTTTGATTCAACCATATCATTTGCACCTCGAGTCGGGCCTCGTTTGACTCAACCATATCATTTGCGCCTCGAGTCGGCCCTCGTTTGACTCACCGATACCATTTGTGCGTTGGAACTCGTTTCACTCAACCATATCAGATCTGCCTCGATTTAGGCCTTGTTTCACTCAACCATATCAGTTGTGGCTTGAGTGAGGCCTTGTTTCACTCAACCATATAATTTGCGCCTCAAGTGAGGCCTTCTTTGACTCAATCAAATCATTTGCGCCTCGAGTCGGGCCTCGTTTGACTAAACCGTATCATTTGCGCCTCGAGTCGGGCCTGGTTTGACTTAACCATATCATTTGCGCCTCAAGTCGGGCCTCGTTTGACTCACCGATACCATTTGTTCCTTGCGTTGGTCCTCATTTGACTCAACCATATCATTTTTGCCTCTAGTCAGGCGTTGTTTCACTCAACCATATCATTTGTACCGCGAGTGAGGCCTTGTTTCACTCAACCATATCATTTGTGACTCGAGTGAGGCATTGTTTGACTCAACCATATCATTTGCGCCTCGAGTCAGGCATCGTTTGACTCAACCATATGATTTGCACCTCGAGTTGGTCCTGGTTTGGTTCAACCATATCATTTACACCTTGAGTCGAGCCTCGTTCAACTCACCGATACCATTTGTGCCTTGAGTTGGGCCTCGTTTGACTCAACCATATCATTTGTGCCTCGAGTCAGGACTCGTTTGACTCAGCCATATCATTTGCGCCTCGAGTTAGGCCACGTTTGACTCACCGAAACCATTTGTGCCTCGAGTCGAGCCTCATTTGACGCGACCATATCATTTGTGCCTCGAGTCATGCCCCGTTTGACTAAACCATATCATCTGCATCTCTAGTCGGGCCTCGTTTGACTAAACCATATCATTTGTGCCTCGAGTCCGGCCTTGTTTGACTCATCCATATCATTTGCACCTCGAGTCAGGCCTTATTTGATGCAACCATATCATTTGCGCCTCGAGTCATGCCTCGTTTGACTCAACCATATCATTTGCGCCTCGAGTCATGCCTCGTTTGACTCAACCATATCATTTGCGCCTCGAGTCAGCCCTCGTTTGGCTCAATGATATCATTTGTGCCTCGAGTGGGGCCTCATTTGACTCAACTATATCATTTGCGCCTTGAGTCGCACCTTGTTTGACTCACCGATACCATTTGTGCCATGAGTCGGCCCTCGTTTGACGTAACCATATCAATTGTGCCTCGATTTATCCCTCGTTTGACTCAACCATATCATTTGCATCTCGAGTCAGGCCTTGTTTGACTAAACTATATCATTTGTGCCTCGAGGCAGGCCTGGTTTGACTAAACCATATCATTTGCGCCTCGAATTGGGCCTCGTTTCACTCACAGACACCATTTGTGCCTCGAATTGGGCCTTGTTTGACTCAGCCATATCATTTGCGCCTCAAGTTGAGCCTGGTTTGACTCAACCATATCATTTGCGCCTCGAGCCAGGCCTGGTTTGACTCAACCATATCATTTGCGCTCGAGTCGGGCCTCGTTTGATTCAACCATACCATTTGTGCCTCGAGTCGGGCCTGGTTTGACTTAACCATATCATTTACACCTCGAGTCGGGCGTCGTTTGACTCACCGATACCATTTGTGCCTTGAGTTAGGCCTCGTTTGACTCAACCATATCATTTGTGCCTCGAGTCAGGACTCGTTTGACTTAGCCATATCATTTGCGCCTCGAGTCAGGCCACGTTTGACTCACCGAAACCATTTGTGCCTCGAGTCGAGCCTCATTTGACGCGACCATATTATTTTTGCCTCGAGTCATGCCCGGTTTGACTGAACCATATCATCTGCATCTCTAGTTGGGCCTCGTTTGACTAAACTATATCATTTGTGCCTCGAGTCCGGCCTTGTTTGACTCAACCATATCATTTGCACCTCGAGTCAGGCCTCGTTTGATGCAACCATATCATTTGTGCCTCGAGTCATGCCTCGTTTGACTCAACTATATCATTTGCGCCTCGAGTCAGCCCTCAATTGACTCAATGATATCCTTTGTGCCTCGAGTGGAGCCTCATTTGACTCAACCATATCATTTGCGCCTTGAGTCGCAACTTGTTTGACTCACCGATACCATTTGTGCCATGAGTCGGCCCTCGTTTGATGTAACCATATCAATTGTGCCTCGATTCATCCCTCGTTTGACTCAACCATATCATTTGCGTCTCGAGCCAGGCCTTGTTTGACTAAACCATATCATTTGTGCCTCGAGGCGGGCCTGGTTTGACTAAACCATATCATTTGCGCCTCAAATTGGGCCTCGTTTAACTCACAAACACCATTTGTGCCTCGAATTGGGCCTCGTTTGACTCAACCATATCATTTGTGCCTCGAGTCGGGCCTGGTTTGACTCAACCATATCATTTGCGCATCGAGTCGGGCCTCGTTTGATTCAACCATACCATTTGTGCCTCAAGTCGGGCCTAGTTTGACTTAACCATATCATTTACGCCTCGAGTCGGGCCTCGTTTGACTCACCAATACCATTTGTGCCCTGCGTTGGGCATCGTTTGACTCAACCATATCATTTCTACCTCGAGTCAGGCCTTGTTTGACTCAACCATATCATTTGTGCCTCGAGTGAGGCCTTGTTTGACTTAACCATAACATTTGTGCCTCGAGTGAGGCCTGGTTTGACTCAACTATATCATTTGTGCCTCGAGTCTGGCCTCGTTTGACTTAACCATATCATTTGCGCCTCAAGTCGGGCCTCGTTTGACTCACCGATACCATTTGTGCCTTGAGTTGGGCCTCTTTTGACTCAACCATATCATTTGTGCCTCGAGTCATACCTTGTTCGACTCAACCATATCATTTGCGCCTTGAGTCGGGCCTCGTTTGAGTCAACCATATCATTTGCGCCGTGAGTCAGGCCTTGTTTGACTCACTAATACCATTTGTGCCTCGAGTAATGCCTCGTTTGACTCAACCACATCATTTTTGCCTCTAGTCAGGCCTTGTTTCACTCAACCATATCATTTGTGTCGCAAGTGAGGCCTTGTTTCAACTAACCTTATCAATTGTGCCTTGAGTGAGGCCTTGTTTCACATAACCATATCATTTGCACCTCGAGTGAGGCCTTGTTTGACTCAACCAAATCATTTGTGCCTCGAGTCGGGCCTCGTTTGACTAAACCATATCATTTGCGCCTCGAGTCGGGCCTGGTTTGACTCAACCATATCATTTGTGCCTCAAGTCAGGCCTCGTTTGACTCACCGATACCATTTGTGCCTCGCGTTGGTCCTTGTTTGACTCTCAACCATATCATTTTTGCCTCTAGTCAGGCCTTGTTTCACTTAACCATATCATTTGTGCCGCGAGTGAGGCCTTGTTTCACTCAACCATATCATTTGTGATTCGAGTAAGGCATTGTTTGACTCAATAATATCATTTGCGCCTCGAGTCGGGCATCGTTTAACTCAACCATATCATTTGCGCCTCGAGTCGATCCTGGTTTGTTTCAACCATAACATTTCCAACTCGAGTCGGGCCTCGTTTGACTCACTGATGCCATTTGCGCCTTGAGTTGGGCCTCATTTGACTCAACCATATCATTTGTGCCTCGAGTCAGGACTCGTTTGACTCAGCCATATCATTTGCGCCTCGAGTCAGGCCACGTTTGACTCAATGATACCATTTGTGCCTCGAGTCGCGCTTCATTTGATGCGACCATATCATTTGTGCCTCGACTCATGCCCCATTTGACTGAACCATATCATCTGCATCTCTAGTCGGGCCTCGTTTGACTAAACCATATCATTTGTGACTCGAGTTCGGTGTTGTTTGACTTAACCATATCATTTGCGCCTCGAGTCAGGCCTTGTATGACTCAACCATATCATTTCCACCTCGAGTTAGGCCTTGTTTGATGCAACCATATCATTTGCGCCTCGAGTCATACCTCGTTTGACTCAACCATATTATTTACGCCTCGAGTCGGCCCTCATTTGACTCAATGATATCATTTGTGCCTCGAGTGGGGCCTCATTTGACTCAACCATATCATTTGCGCCTTGAATCGTGCCTTGTTTGACTCACCGATACCATTTGTGCCATGAGTCGGCCCTCGTTTGACGTAACCATATCAATTGTGCCTCGATTCATCCCTCGTTTGACTCAACCATATCATTTGTGTCTCAACCAGGCCTTGTTTGACTAAACCATATCATTTGTGCCTCGAGGCGGGACTGGTTTGACTAAACCATATCATTTATGCCTCGAATTAGGCCTCGTTTAACTCACAGACACCATTTGTGCCTCAAAATGGGCCTCGTTTGACTCAACCATATCATTTGCGCCTCGAGTCAGGCCTGGTTTTACTCAACCATATCATTTGCGCCTCGAGTCAGGCATCGTTTGACTCAACCATATCATTTGCAACTCGAGTCGGTCCTGGTTTGGTTCAACCATATCATTTGCACCTCGAGTCGGGCCTCGTTCGACTCACCGATACCATTTGTGCCTTGAGTTGGGCCTCGTTTGACTCAACTATATCATTTGTGCCTCGAGTCAGGACTCGTTTGACTCAGCCATATCATTTGCGCCTCGAGTCAGGCCACGTTTGACTCACCGAAACCATTTGTGCCTCGAGTCGAGCCTCATTTGACGTGACCATATCATTTGTGCCTCGAGTCATGCCCTGTTTGACTGAACCATATCATCTGCATCTCTAGTCGAGCCTCGTTTGACTAAACCATATCATTTGTGCCTCGAGTCTGGCCTTGTTTGACTCAACCATATCATTTGCACCTCGAGTCAAGCCTCGTTTGATGTAACCATATCATTTGCGCCTCGAGTCATGCCTCGTTTGACTCAACCATATCATTTGCGCCTCGAGTCAGCCCTTGTTTGGCTCAATGATATCATTTGTGCCTCGAGTGGGGCCTCATTTGACTCAACCATATCATTTGCGCCTTGAGTCGTACCTTGTTTGACTCACCGATACCATTTGTGCCATTAGTCGGCCCTCGTTTGACGTAACCATATTAATTGTGCCTCGATTCATCCCTCGTTTGACTCAACCATATCATTTGCATCTCGAGCCAGGCCTTGTTTGACTAAACCATATCATTTGCGCCTCGAGTCTGGACTTGTTTGACTCAACCATATCATTTGCACCTCGAGTCAGGCCTCGTGTGATGCAACCATATCATTTGCGCCTCGAGTCATTCCTCGTTTGACTCAACCATATCATTTGCGCCTCGAGTCAGGCCTCATTTGACTCAATGATATTATTTGTGCCTCGAATGGGGGCTCATTTGACTCAACCATATCATTTGCGCCTTGAGTCGCACCTTGTTTGACTCACCGATACCATTTGTGCCATGAGTCGGCCCTCATTTGACGTAACCATATCAATTGTGCCTCGATTCATCCCTCCTTTGACTCAACCATATCATTTGCGCCTCGAGGCGGGCCTGGTTTGACTAAACCATATCATTTGTGCCTCGAATTGGGCCTCGTTTAACTCACAGACACCATTTGTGCCTCAAATTGGGCCTCGTTTGACTCAACCATATCATTTGCGCCTCGAGTCGGGCCTGGTTTGACTCAACCATATCACTTGCACCTTGAGTCGGACCTCGTTTGATTCAACCATACCATTTGTGCCTCGAGTCGGGCCTAGTTTGACTTAACCATATCATTTACGCCTCGAGTCAGGCCTCGTTTGACTCACCAATACCATTTGTGCCCTGTGTTGGGCATCGTTTGACTCAACCATATCATTTCTGCATCGAGTCAGGCCTTGTTTGACTCAACCATATCATTTGTGCCTCGAGTGAAGCCTTGTTTGAATTAACCATAACATTTGTGCCTCGAGTGAGGCCTGGTTTGACTCAACTATATCATTTGCACCTCGAGTCTGGCCTAGTTTGACTTAACCATATCATTTGCGCCTCAAGTCGGGCCTCGTTTGACTCACCGATACCATTTGTGCCTTGAGTTTGGCCTCTTTTGACTTAGCCATATCATTTGTGCCTCGAGTCATGCCTTGTTTGACTCAACCATATCATTTGCCCCTCGAGTCGGGCCTCGTTTGACTCAACCATATCATTTGCGCCGTGAGTCGGGCCTTGTTTGACTCACTAATACCATTTGTGCCTCGAGTAATGCCTCGTTTGACTCAACCACATCATTTTTGCCTCTTGTCAGGCCTTGTTTCACTCAACCGTATAATTTGTGTCGCAAGTGAGGCCTTGTTTCACCCAACCTTATCAATTATGCCTTGAGTGAGGCCTTGTTTCACTCAACCATATCATTTGCACCTCTAGTGAGGCCTTGTTTGACTTAACCAAATCATTTGTGCCTCGAGTCGGGCCACGTTTGACTAAACCATATCATTTGTGCCTCAAGTCGGGCCTGGTTTGACTCAACCATATCATTTTTGCCTCTAGTCAGGCCTTGTTTCACTTAACCATATCATTTGTGCTGTGAGTGAGGCCTTGTTTCACTCAACCATATCATTTGTGATTCGAGTGAGGCATTGTTTGACTCAAGAATATCATTTGCGTCTCGAGTCGGGCATCATTTGACTCAACCATATCATTTGCACCTCGAGTCGGTCCTGGTTTGTTTCAACCATAACATTTGCACCTCGAGTCGGGCCTCGTTCGACTCACTGATACCATTTGCGCCTTGAGTTGGGCCTTGCTTGACTCAAACATATCATTTGTGCCTTGAGCAAGGACTCGTTTGACTCAGCCATATCATTTGTGCCTCGTGTCAGGCCACGTTTGACTCAATGATACCATTTGTGCCTCGAGTTGCACCTCATTTGATGCGACCATATCATTTGTGCCTCGAGTCATGCCCTATTTGACTGAACCACATCATCTGCATCTCTAGTCGAGCCTCGTTTGACTAAACCATATCATTTGTGACTCGAGTTCGGTGTTGTTTGACTCAACCATATCATTTGCGTCTCGAGTCAGGCCTTGTTTGACTTAACCATATCATTTCCACCTCGAGTTAGGCCTCGTTTGATGCAACCATATCATTTGCGCCTCGAGTCATACCTTGTTTGACTCAACCATATCATTTGCGCCTCGAGTCGGCCCTCATTTGACTCAATGATATCATTTGTGCCTCGAGTGGGGCCTCATTTGACTCAACCATATCATTTGCGCCTTGAATCGTGCCTTGTTTGACTCACCGATACCATTTCTGCCATGAGTCAGCCCTCGTTTGACGTAACCATATCAATTGTGGCTCGATTCATCCCTCGTTTGACTCAACCATATCATTTGTGTCTCAACCAGGCCTTGTTTGACTAAACCATATCATTTGTGCCTCGAGGCGGGCCTGGTTTGACTAAACCATATCATTTATGCCTCGAATTAGGCCTCGTTTAACTCACAGACACCATTTGTGCCTCGAAATGGGCCTCGTTTGACTCAACCATATCATTTGCACCTCGAGTCAGGCCTGGTTTGACTCAACCATATCATTTGCGTCTCGAGTCAGGCATCATTTGACTCAACCATATCATTTGCACCTCGAGTCGGTCCTGGTTTGGTTAAACCATATCATTTGCACCTCGAGTCGGGCCTCGTTCGACTCACCGATACCATTTGTGCCTTGAGTTGGGCCTCGTTTGACTCAACTATATCATTTGTGCCTCGAGTCAGGACTTGTTTGACTCAGCCATATCATTTGCGCCTCGAGTTAGGCCACGTTTGACTCACCGAAACCATTTGTGCCTCGAGTCGAGCCTCATTTGACGCGACCATATCATTTGTGCCTCGAGTCATGCCCCGTTTGACTGAACCATATCATCTACATCTCTAGTCGGGCCTCGTTTGACTAAACCATATCATTTGTGCCTCGAGTCCAGCCTTGTTTGACTCAACCATATCATTTGCACCTCGAGTCAGGCCTCGTTTGATGCAACCATATCATTTGTGCCTTGAGTCATACCTCGTTTGACTCAACCATATCATTTGCGCCTCGAGTCAGCCCTCGTTTGGCTCAATGATATCATTTGTGCCTTGAGTGGGGCCTCATTTGACTCAACCATATCATTTGCGCCTTGAGTCGCACCTTGTTTGACTCACCGATACCATTTGTGCCACGAGTCGGCCCTCATTTGACGTAACCATATTAATTGTGCCTCGATTCATCCCTCGTTTGACTCAACCATATCATTTGCATCTCGAGCCAAGCCTTGTTTGACTAAACCATATCATTTGCGCCTCGAGGCAGGCCTGGTTTGACTAAACCATATCATTTGCGCCTCAAATTGGGCCTCATTTCACTCACAGACACCATTTGTGCCTCGAATTGGGCCTTGTTTGACTCAACCATATCATTTGCGCCTCGAGCCGGGCCTGGTTTGACTCAACCGTATCATTTGCACTCGAGTCAGGCCTCGTTTGATTCAGCCATACCATTTGTGCCTCAAGTCAGGCCTGGTTTGACTTAACCATACCATTTACGCCTCAAGTCGGGCCTCGTTTGACTCACCGATACCATTTGTGCCTTGAGTTGGGCCTCGTTTGACTCAATCATATCAGTTGTGCCTCGAGTTAGGACTCGTTTGACTCAGCCATATCATTTGCGCCTCGAGTTAGGCCACATTTGACTCACCGAAACCATTTGAGCCTCGAGTCGAGCCTCATTTGACGCGACCATATCATTTGTGCCTCGAGTCATGCCCCGTTTGACTGAACCATATCATCTGCATCTCTAGTCGGGCCTCGTTTGACTAAACCATATCATTTGTGCCTCGAGTCTGGCCTTGTTTGACTCAACCCTATCATTTGCACCTCGAGTCAGGCCTCGTGTGATGCAACCATATCATTTGCACCTCGAGACATGCCTCGTTTGACTCAACCATATCATTTGCGCCTCGAGTCAGGCCTCATTTGACTCAATGATATCATTTGTTCCTCGAGTGGGGCCTCATTTGACTCAACCATATCATTTGCGCCTTGAGTCGCACCTTGTTTGACTCACCGATACCATTTGTGCCATGAGTCAGCCCTCGTTTGACGTAACCATATCAATTGTGCCTCGATTCATCCCTCGTTTGACTCAACCATATCATTTGCGTCTCGAGCCAGGCCTTGTTTGACTAAACCATATCATTTGCGCCTCGAGGCGGGCTTGGTTTGACTAAACCATATCATTTGCGCCTCAAATTGGGCCTCGTTTAACTCACAGACACCATTTGTGCCTCGAATTGGGCCTCGTTTGACTCAACCATATTATTTGCGCCTCGAGTCGGGCCTGGTTTGACTCAACCATATCATTTGCACCTCGAGTCGGGCCTCATTTGATTCAACCATACCATTTGTGCCTCGAGTCGGGCCTGGTTTGACTTAACCATATCATTTACGCCTCGAGTCGGGCCTCGTTTGACTCACCAATACCATTTGTGCCCCGCGTTGGGCATCGTTTGACTCAACCATATCATTTCTGCCTCGAGTCAGGCCTTGTTTGACTCAACCATATCATTTGTGCCTCGAGTGAGGCCTTGTTTGACTTAACCATAACATTTGTGCCTCGAGTGAGGCCTGGTTTGACTCAACTATATCATTTGCACCTCGAGTCTGGCCCCGTTTGACTTAACCATATCATTTGTGCCTCGAGTCATGCCTTGTTTGACTCAACCATATCATTTGCATCTCGAGTCGGGCCTCGTTTGACTCAACCATTTCATTTGCGCCTCGAGTCAGGCCTCGTTTGACTCAACCATATCATTCGCGCCTCGAGTCAGGCATCGTTTGACTCAACCATATCATTTGCACCTCGAGTCGGTCCTGGTTTGGTTCAACCATATCATTTGCACCTCGAGTCAGGCCTCGGTTGACTCACCGATATCATTTGTGCCTTGAGTTGGGCCTCGTTTGACTCAACCATATCATTTGTGCCTCGAGTCAGGACTCGTTTGACTTAGCCATATCATTTGCGCCTCGAGTCAGGCCACGTTTGACTCACCGAAACCATTTGTGCCTCGAGTCGAGCCTCATTTGACGTGACCATATCATTTGTGCCTCGAGTCATGCCCCGTTTGACTGAACCATATCATCTGCATCTCTAGTCGGGCCTCGTTTGACTAAACCATATTATTTGTGCCTCGAGTCCGGTCTTGTTTGACTCAACCATATCATTTGCACCTCGAGTCAGGCCTCGTTTGATGCAACCATATCATTTGCGCCTCGAGTCATGCCTCGTTTGACTCAACTATATCATTTGCGCCTCGAGTCAGCACTCGTTTGGCTGAATGATATCATTTGTGCCTCGAGTGGGGCCTCATTTAACTCAACCATATCATTTGCGCCTTGATTCGCACCTTGTTTGACTCACCTATACCATTTGTGCCATGAGTTGGTCCTCGTTTGACGTAACCATATCAATTGTGCCGCGATTCATCCCTTGTTTGACTCAACCATATCATTTGCGCCTCGAGGCGGGCCTAGTTTGACTAAACCATATCATTTGCGCCTCGAATTGGGCCTCGTTTCACTCACAGACACCATTTGTGCCTCGAATTGGGCCTTGTTTGACTCAACCATATCATTTGCGCCTTGAGTCGGGCCTGGTTTGACTCAACCATATCATTTGCGCCTTGAGACGGGCCTGGTTTGACTCAACCATATCATTTGCGCTCCAGTCGGGCCTCGTTTGATTCAACCATACCATTTGTGCCTCGAGTCGGGCCTGGTTTGACTTAACCATATCATTTACGCCTCAAGTCAGGCCTCGTTTGTCTCACCGATACCATTTGTGCCTTGAGTTGGGCCTCGTTTGACTCAATCATATCATTTGTGCCTTGAGTCAGGACTCGTTTGACTCAGCCATATCATTTGCGTCTCGAGTCAGGCCACATTTGACTTACCGAAACCATTTGTGCCTCGAGTCGAGCCTCATTGGACGTGACCATATCATTTGTGCCTCGAGTCATGCCCCGTTTGACTGAACCATATCATCTGCATCTCTAGTTGGGCCTCGTTTGACTAAACCATATCATTTGTGCCTCGAGTCCGGCCTTGTTTGACTCAACCATATCATTTGCACCTCGAGTCAGGCCTCGTTTGATGCAACCATATCTTTTGCGCCTCGAGTCATGCCTCGTTTGACTCAACCATATCATTTGCGCCTCGAGTCAGGCCTCATTTGACTCAACCATATCATTTGCGCCTTGAGTCGCACCTTGTTTGACTCACCGATACCATTTGTGCCATGAGTCAGCCCTCGTTTGACGTAACCATATCAATTGTGCCTCGATTCATCCCTCGTTTGCCTCAACCATATCATTTGCATCTCGAGCCAGGCCTTGTTTCACTAAACCATATCATTTTCGCCTCGAGGCAGGCCTGGTTTGACTAAACCATATCATTTGCGCCTCGAATTGGGACTCGTTTAACTCACAGACACCATTTGTGCCTCGAATTGGGCCTCGTTTGACTCAACCATATCATTTGCGCCTCGAGTTAGGCCTGGTTTGACTCAACCATATCATTTACGCCTCGAGTTGGGCCTCGTTTGACTCACCAACACCATTTGTGCCCCGTGTTGGGCATCGTTTGACTCAACCATATCATTTCTGCCTCGAGTCAGGCCTTGTTTGACTCAACCATATCATTTGTGCCTCGAGTGAGGCCTTGTTTTACTTAACCATAACATTTGTGCCTCGAGTGAGGCTTGGTTTAACTCAACTATATCATTTGCGCCTCGAGTCTGGCCTCGTTTGACTTCACCATTTCATTTGCGCCTCAAGTCGGGCCTCGTTTGACTCACCGATACCATTTGTGCCTTGAGTTGGGCCTCTTTTGACTCAACCTTATCATTTGCGCCTCGAGTCGGGCCTCGTTTGACTCAACCATATCATTTGCGCCGTGAGTCGGGCCTTGTTTGACTCACTAATACCATTTGTGCCTCGAGTAATGCCTCGTTTGACTCAACCACATCATTTTTGCCTCTAGTCCGGCCTTGTTTCACTCAACCATATCATTTGTGTCGCAAGTGAGGCCTTGTTTCACCCAACCTTATCAATTGTGCCTTGAGTGAGGCCTTGTTTCACTCAACCATATCATTTACAACTCGAGTGAGGCCTTGTTTGACTCAACCAAATCATTTGTGCCTCGAGTCGGGCCTCGTTTGACTAAACCATATCATTTGCGCCTTGAGTCGGGCCTGGTTTGACTCAACCATATCATTTGCGCCTCAAGTCAGGCCTCGTTTGACTCACCGATACCATTTGTGCCTCGCGTTGGTCCTCGTTTGACTCAACCATATCATTTTCGCCTCTAGTCAGGGCTTGTTTCACTTAACCATATCATTTGTGCCGCGAGTGAGGCCTTGTTTCACTCAACCATATCATTTGTGATTCGAGTGAGGCATTGTTTGACTCAAGAATATCATTTGCGCCTCGAGTCGGGCATCGTTTGACTCAATCATATCATTTGCGCCTCGAGTCGGTCCTGGTTTGGTTCAACCATAACATTTGCACCTCGAGTCGGGCCTCATTCAACTCACTGATACCATTTGTGCCTTGAGTTGGGCCTCGTTTGACTCAACCATATCATTTGTGCCTCGAGTCAGGACTCGTTTGACTCAGCCATATCATTTGCGCCTCGAGTCAGGCCACGTTTGACTCAACGAAACCATTTGTGACTCGAGTCGAGCCTCATTTGACGCAACCATATCATTTGTGCCTCGAGTCATGCCCCATTTGACTGAACCATATCATCTGCATCTCCAGTCGGGCCTCGTTTGACTAAACCATATCATTTGTGCCTCGAGTTCGGCCTTGTTTGACTCAACCATATCATTTGCACCTCGAGTCAGGCCTCGTTTGATGCAACCATATCATTTGCGCCTCGAGTCGTGCCTCGTTTGACTCAACCATATCATTTGCGCCTTGAGTCAGCCCTCGTTTGGCTCAATGATATCATTTGTGCCTCGAATGGGGCCTCATTTGACTCAACCATATCATTTGCGCCTTGAGTCGCACCTTGTTTGACTCACCGATACCATTTGTGTCATGAGTTGGCCCTCGTTTGACGTAACCATATCAATTGTGCCTCGATTCATCCCTCATTTGACTCAACTATATCATTTGCATCTCCAGCCAGGCATTGTTTGACTAAACCATATCATTTGCGCCTCGAGTCGAGCCTGGTTTGACTCAACCATATCATTTGCGCCTCGAGCCGGGCCTGGTTTGACTCAACCTTATCATTTGCGCTCCAGTTGGGCCTCGTTTGATTCAACCATACCATTTGTGCCTCGAGTCGGGCTTGGTTTGACTTAACCATATCATTTACGCCTCAAGTCGGGCCTCGTTTGACTCACTGATACCATTTGTGCCTTGAGTCGGGCCTCGTTTGACTCAACCATATCATTTGCGCCGTGAGTCAGGCCTTGTTTGACTCACTAATACCATTTGTGCCTCGAGTAATGCCTCGTTTTGACTCAACCACATCATTTTTGCCTCTAGTCCGGCCTTGTTTCACTCAACCATATCATTTGTGTCGCAAGTGAGGCCTTGTTTCACCCAACCTTATCAATTGTGCCTTGAGTGAGGCCTTGTTTCACTCAACCATATCATTTACAACTCGAGTGAGGCCTTGTTTGACTCAACCAAATCATTTGTGCCTCGAGTCGGGCCTCGTTTGACTAAACCATATCATTTGCGCCTTGAGTCGGGCCTGGTTTGACTCAACCATATCATTTGCGCCTCAAGTCAGGCCTCGTTTGACTCACCGATACCATTTGTGCCTCGCGTTGGTCCTCGTTTGACTCAACCATATCATTTTTGCCTCTAGTCAGGCCTTGTTTCACTTAACCATATCATTTGTGCCGCGAGTGAGGCCTTGTTTCACTCAACCATATCATTTGTGATTCGAGTGAGGCATTGTTTGACTCAAGAATATCATTTGCGCCTCGAGTTGGGCATCGTTTGACTCAATCATATCATTTGCGCCTCGAGTCGGTCCTGGTTTGGTTCAACCATAACATTTGCACCTCGAGTCGGGCCTCGTTCGACTCACTGATACCATTTGTGCCTTGAGTTGGGCCTCGTTTGACTCAACCATATCATTTGTGCCTCGAGTCAGGACTCGTTTGACTCAGCCATATCATTTGCGCCTCGAGTCAGGCCACGTTTGACTCAACGAAACCATTTGTGACTCGAGTCGAGCCTCATTTGACGCGACCATATCATTTGTGCCTCGAGTCATGCCCCATTTGACTGAACCATATCATCTGCATCTCCAGTCGGGCCTCGTTTGACTAAACCATATCATTTGTGCCTCGAGTTCGACCTTGTTTGACTCAACCATATCATTTGCACCTCGAGTCAGGCCTCGTTTGATGCAACCATATCATTTGCGCCTCGAGTCGTGGCTCGTTTGACTCAACCATATCATTTGCGCCTCAAGTCAGCCCTCGTTTGGCTCAATGATATCATTTGTGCCTCGAATGGGGCCTCATTTGACTCAACCATATCATTTGCGCCTTGAGTCGCACCTTGTTTGACTCACCGATACCATTTGTGCCATGAGTTGGCCCTCGTTTGACGTAACCATATCAATTGTGCCTCGATTCATCCCTCGTTTGACTCAACCATATCATTTGCATCTCGAGCCAGGCCTTGTTTGACTAAACCATATCATTTGCGCCTCGAGTCGAGCCTGGTTTGACTCAACCGTATCATTTGCACCTCGAGCCAGGCCTGGTTTGACTCAACCATATCATTTGCGCTCCAGTTGGGCCTCGTTTGATTCAACCATACCATTTGTGCCTCGAGTCGGGCCTGGTTTGACTTAACCATATCATTTACGCCTCAAGTCGGGCCTCGTTTGACTCATTGATACCATTTGTACCTTGAGTTGGGCCTCGTTTGACTCAATCATATCATTTGTGCCTCGAGTAAGGACTCGTTTGACCCAGCCATATCATTTGTGCCTCGAGTCAGGCCACATTTGACTTACCGAAACCATTTGTGCCTCGAGTCGAGCCTCATTTGACGTGACCATATCATTTGTGCCTCGAGTCATGCCCCGTTTTACTGAACCATATCATCTGCATCACTAGTCGGGCCTCGTTTGACTAAACCATATCATTTGTGCCTTGAGTCCGGCCTTGTTTGACTCAACCATATCATTTGCACCTCGAGTCAGGCCTCGTTTGATGCAACCATATCATTTGCGCCTCGAGTCATGCCTCATTTGACTCAACCATATCATTTGCGCCTCGAGTCAGGCCTCATTTGACTCAATGATATCATTTGTGCCTCGAGTATGGCCTCATTTGACTCAACCATATCATTTGCGCCTTGAGTCGCACCTTGTTTGACTCACCGATACCATTTGTGCCATGAATCGGCCCTCGTTTGACGTAACCATATCAATTGTGCCTCGATTCATCCCTCGTTTGCCTAAACCATATCATTTGCATCTCGAGCCAGGCCTTGTTTGACTAAACCATATCATTTTCGCCTCGAGGCAGGCCTGGTTTGACTAAACCATATCATTTGCGCCTCGAATTGGGACTCGTTTAACTCACAGACACCATTTGTACCTCGAATTGGGCCTCGTTTGACTCAACCATATCTTTTGCGCCTCGAGTTGGGCCTGGTTTGACTCAACCGTATCATTTGTGCCTCGAGTCGGGCCTCGTTTGATTCAACCATACCATTTGTACCTCGAGTAGGTCCTGGTTTGACTTAACCATATCATTTATGCCTCAAGTCGGGCCTCATTTGGCTCTCCAATACCATTTGTGCCCCGTGTTGGGCATCATTTGACTCAACCATATCATTTCTGCCTCGAGTCAGGCCTTGTTTGACTCAACCATATCATTTGTGCCTCGAGTGAGGCCTTGTTTGACTTAACCATAACATTTGTGCCTCGAGTGAGGCCTGGTTTGACTCAACTATATCATTTGCGCCTCGAGTCTGGCCTCGTTTGACTTAACCATATCATTTGCGCCTCAAGTCGGGCCTCGTTTGACTCACCGATACCATTTGTGCCTTGAGTTGGGCCTCTTTTGACTCAACCATATCATTTGTTCCCTGAGTCATGCCTTGTTTGACTCAACCATATCATTTGCACCTCGAGTAGGGCCTTGTTTGACTCAGTAATACCATTTATGCCTCAAATAATGCCTCATTTGACTCAACCACATCATTTTTGCCTCTAGTCTGGCCTTGTTTCACTCAACCATATCATTTGTGTTGCAAGTGAGGCCTTGTTTCACCCAACCTTATCAATTGTGCCTTGAGTGAGGCCTTGTTTCACTCAACCATATCATTTACACCTCGAGTGAGGCCTTGTTTGACTCAACCAAATCATTTGTGCCTCGAGTCGGGCCTTGTTTGACTAAACCATATAATTTGCGCCTCGAGTCGGGCCTAGTTTGACTCAACCATATCATTTGCGCCTCAAGTCAGTCCTCGTTTGACTCACCGATACCATTTGTGCCTCGCGTTGGTCCTCGTTTGACTCAACCATATCATTTTTGCCTCTAGTCAGGCCTTGTTTCACTTAACCATATCATTTGTGCCGCGAGTGAGGCCTTGTTTCACTCAACCGTATCATTTGTGATTCGAGTGAGGCATTGTTTGACTCAAGAATATTATTTGCGCCTCGAGTCGGGCATTGTTTGACTCAATCATATCATTTGCGCCTTGGGTCGGTCCTGGTTTGGTTCAACCATAACATTTGCACCTCGAGTCGGGCCTCGTTCGACTCACTGATACCATTTGCGCCTTGAGTTGGGCCTCGTTTGACTCAACCATATCATTTGTGCCTCGAGTTAGGACTCGTTTGACTCAGCCATATCATTTGTGCCTCGAGTCAAGCCACGTTCGACTCACTGATACCATTTGTGCCTTGAGTCACGCCTCATTTGATGCGAACATATCATTTGTGCCTCGAGTCATGCCCCATTTGACTGAACCATATCATCTGCATCTCTAGTCGGGCCTCGTTTGACTAAACCATATCATTTGTACCTCAATTTCGGTGTTGTTTGACTCAACCATATCATTTGCGTCTCGAGTCAGGCCTTGTTTGACTCAACCATATCATTTCCACCTCGAGTTAGGCCTCGTTTGATGCAACCATATCATTTGCGCCTGGAGTCATACCTCGTTTGACTCAACCATATCATTTGCGCCTCGAGTCGGCCCTCATTTGACTCAATGATATCATTTGTGCCTCGAGTGGGGCCTCATTTGACTCAACCATATCATTTGTGCCTTGAATCGTGCCTTGTTTGACTCACCGATACCATTTGTGCCATGAGTCGGCCCTCGTTTGACATAACCATATCAATTGTGCCTTGATTCATCCCTCGTTTGACTCAACCATATCATTTGTGTCTCAAGCCAGGCCTTGTTTGACTAAACCATATCATTTGTGTCTCGAGGGGGGCCTGGTTTGACTAAACCATATCATTTGCGCCTCGAATTAGGCCTCGTTTAACTCACAGACACCATTTGTGCCTCAAAATGGGCCTCGTTTGACTCAACCATATCATTTGCGCCTCGAGTCAGGCTTGGTTTGATTCAACCATATCATTTGCGCCTCTAGTCAGGCCTGGTTTGACTCAACCATATCATTTGCGCCTCGAGTCGGGCCTCGTTTGATTCAACCATACCATTTCTGCCTCGAGTCGGGCCTGCTTCGACTTAACCATATCATTTACGCCTCGAGTCGGGCCTCGTTTGACTCACCAATACCATTTGTGCCTCGCGTTGGGCATCGTTTGACTCAACCACATCATTTCCGCCTTGAGTCAGGCCTCGTTTGACTCATCGATACCATTTGTGCCTTGAGTTGGGCCTCTTTGGACTCAACCATATCATTTGTGCCTCGAGTCATGCCTTGTTTGACTCAACCATATCATTTGCGCCTCAAGTCGGGCCTCGTTTGACTCACTAATACCATTTGTGCCTTGAGTCAGGCCTTCTTTGATGTAACCATCATAATTGTGCCTCGAGTCATGCCTCGTTTGACTCAACCATATCATTTTTGCCTCTAGTCAAGCCTTGTTTCACTTGACCATATCATTTGTGTCGCAAGTGAGGCCTTATTTCACTCAACCATATCATTTGTGACTCGAGTGAGGCCTTGTTTGACTCAACCATATCATTTGCGCCTCGAGTTGGGCCTCGTTTGACTCAACCATATCATTTGTGCCTTGACTCGGTCCTGGTTTGATTCAACCATACCATTTGCGCCTCGATTCGGGCCTTGTTTGACTCCCCGATACCGTTTGTGCCCTGAGTTGGGCCTCGTTTGACTCAACCATATCATCTGTTCCTCGAGTCAGGACCCATTTGACTCAGCCATATCATTTGCGCCTCGAGTCGGGCCACGTTTGACTCACCAATACCATTTGTGCCTCGAGTCAGTCCTCATTTGACGTGACCATATCATTTGTGCCTCGAGCCATGCCTCGTTTGACTGAACCATATCATCTGCATCTCGAGTCGGCCTCGTTTGACTAAACCATATCATTTGTGCCTCGAGTCGGGCCTTGTTTGACTCAACCATATCATTTGCGCCTCAAGTCATGTCTCGTTTGACTCAACCATATCATTTACGCCTCGAGTCAGCCCTCATTTGGCTCAACGATATCATTTGTGCCTCGAGTGGGGCCTCATTTGACTCAACCATATCATTTGCGCCTCGAGTCGGGCCTCGTTTGACCACCGATACCATTTGTGCCACGAGTTAGCCCTCGTCTGATGTAACCATATCAATTGTTCCTCGATTCATCCCTCGTTTGACTCAACCATATCATTTGTGTCTCGAGCCAGGCCTTATTTGACTAAACCATATCTTTTGCACCTCGAGGCAGGCCTGGTTTGACTAAACCATATCAATTGCGCCTTGAATTGGGCCTCGTTTAACTCATAGACACCATTTGTGCCTCGAATTGGGCCTTGTTTGACTCAACCATATCATTTGTGCCTCGAGTCAGGCTTTGTTTGACTCAACCATATCGTTTGCACCTCGAGTCAGGCCTCTTTTGAGTCACTGATTCCATTTCTGCCTCGAGTTAGTCCTATTTTGACTCAACCATTTCATTTGTGCCTTGAGACAGGGCTCGTTTGACTTAACCATATATTTGCGCCTCGAGTCGGGCCTCGTTTGACTCAACCATATCATTTATGCCTCGAGTCGGGCCGCGTTTGACTCAATTATATCATATGCGCCTCGAGTCAGGCCTCATTTGACTCACCGATACCATTTGTGCCTCAAGTTAGGCCTCATTTGACTCAACCATATCATTTATGCCTCGAGTCGGGCCTCGTTTGACTCAACCATATCATTTGCGCCTTGAGTCGAGCCTCGTTTGACTCACCGATACCATTTATGCCTCGAGTTAGGCCTCGTTTAACTCAACCATATCATTTGTGCCTCGAGTCAGGCCTTGTTTGGCACAATCATATCATTTGTGTCTCGATTCATGTCTCGTTTGACTCAACCATATCATTTGCGTCTCGAGTTGGGCCTCGTTTGACTCAACCATATCATTTGCGCCTTAAGTTGGTCCTCGTTTGACTCAACCATATCATTTGCGCCTCGAGTCGGGCCTCGTTTGACTCACCGATACCAGTTGAGCCTCGAGTTGGGCCTCGTTTAACTAAACCATATCATTTGTGCCTCGAGTCAGGCCTTGTTTGACTCAACCATATCATTTACACCTCGAGTCGGGCCTCGTTTGACTTAAGCATATCATTTGCGCCCTGGGTTAGGCCTCGTTTGACTCAACTATATTATTTGTTCCTCTAGTCGGGCCTCGTTTGACTTACTGATACCATTTGTTCCTCGACTTGGGCCTCGTTTGACTCAACCATATCATTTGTGCCTTGAGTCAGGACTCATTTGACTCAGCCATATCATTTGCGCCCCGAGTCAGGCCTCGTTTGACTCACCGATACCATTTGTGCCTCGAGTTAGACCTCTTTTAACTCAACCATATCATTTGTGCCTCGAGCCAGGCCTTGTGTGACTCAACCATATCATTTGCGTCTTGAGTCGGGCCTCGTTTGAGTCACTGATACCATTTGTACCTCGAGTCGGGCCTTCTTTGAGGCAACAATAACAATTGTGCCTCTAGTTATGCCTCGTTTGACTCAACCATATCATTTGCATCTGGAGTCGGGCCTCGTTTGACTAAACCATATGATTTGTGCCTCGAGTCAAGCCTGGTTTGACTTAACCATATCATTTACGCCTCGAGTCGGGCCTCATTTGGCTCACTGATACCATTTGTGCCACGTGTTGGGCATCGTTTGACTCCACCATATCATTTCTGCCTCGAGTCAGCCCTTGTTTGACTCAATCATATCATTTGTGCCTCGAGTGAGGCCTAGTTTGACTCAACTATATCATTTGCGCCTCGAGTCGGGCCTTGTTTGATTCAACCATATCATTTGCGCCTCGAGTCAGGCCTCATTTGACTCACCGATACCATTCGTGCCTCAAGTTGAGCCTCGTTTGACTCAACCATATCATTTGTGCCTCAAATCAGGACTCATTTGACTCAGTCATATCATTTGCGCCTCGAGTCGGGCCCCATTTGACTCACTGATACAATTTGTGCCTGAGTTGGGCCTCTTTTGACTCAACCATATCATTTGTGCCTCAAGTCAGGCCTTCTTTGACTCAACCATATCATTTGCGCTTCGTGTTGGGCCTCGTTTGACTCAACCATATCGTTTGCGCATTGATCCGGGCCTCGTTTGACTCACTGATACCATTTGTGCCATGAGTCAGGCCTTCTTTGACGCAACCATAACAATTGTGCCTCAAGTCATGCCTTGTTTGACTCAACCATATCATTTGCATCAGGAGTCGGGCCTCGTTTGACTACAGCATATCATTTGTGCCTTGAGTCGAGCCTGCTTTGACTCAACCATATCATTTGCGCCTCGAGTCGGGCCTCGTTTGACTCACCGATACCATTTGTGCCTCGCGTTGGGCCTCGTTTGACTCAACCATATCATTTGTGGCTCGACCCAGGACTCGTTTGGCTCAGGCATATCATTTGCACCTTGAGTCGGGCCTTGTTTGACTCACCGATACCATTTGTGCCTCGAGTCGGGCCTCATTTGATGCAACCATATCATTTGTGCCTCGAGTCATGCGTCGTTTCACTCAACCATATCAACTACATCTCGAGTTCGGCCTCATTTGACCAAATCATATCATTTGCGCCTCGAGTTGGGCCTCGTTCGACTTAAGCATATCATTTGCGCCTTGAGTTGGGCCTCGTTTGAGTCACTGATACCATTTGTGCCTCGAGTCGAGCCTTCTTTGATGCAACAATAACAATTATGCATTGAGTCATGCCCTGTTTGACTCAACCATATGATCTACATCTCAAGTCGGGCCTTGTTTAGGTCAACCATATCATTTACGCTTCGAGTCGGGCCTTGTTTGACTCAACCATATCATTTGCACTTCGAGTCAAGCCTCGTTTGATGCAACCATATTATTTACGCCTCGAGTCATGCCTCGTTTGACTCAACCATATCATTTGCGCCTTGAGTGGGGTCTCATTTGACTAACCATATCATTTGCGCCTCGAGTCGGGCCTTGTTTGACTCACCAATACTAGTTTTGCCATGAGTCAGCCCTCGTTTGACGTAACCATATCAATTATGCCTCGAGTCATCCCTCGTTTGACTCAACCATATCATTTGCGTCTCAAGCAAGGCCTCGTTTGACTAAACCATATCATTTGCGCCTCGAGGCGGGCCTGGTTTGACTAAACCATATCATTTGCGCCTCGAATTGGGACTCGTTTGACTCACTGGCACCCTTTGTGCCTCGAATTGGGCCTCATTTGGGTCAACCATATCATTTGTGCCTCGAGTTAGGCCTTGTTTGAGTCAACCATATCATTTACGCCTTGAGTCAGGCCTGGTTTGACTCAACCATATCATTTGCACCTGGAGTCGGGCCTCATTTGACTCGCTGATTCCATTTGTGCCTCGAGTAAGGCCTCGTTTGACTCAACCATTTCATTTGTGGCTCGAGTCAGGCCTCGTTTCACTCACCGATACCATTTGTGCCTCGAGTTGGGCTTCTTTTGACTCAACCATATCATTTGTGCCTCGAGTCAGGCCTTGTTTGACTCAACCATATCATTTGCGCCTTGAGACGGGCCTCGTTTAACTCAACCATATCATTTGCGCCTTGAGTTAAGCCTCCTTTGAGTCACTGATACCATTTGTACCTCGAGTTGGGCCTTATTTGACGCAACAATAACAATTGTGCCTCGAGTCATGCCTCGTTTGACTCAACCATATCATTTGCATTTGGAGTCGGACATCGTTTGGCTAAACCATATTATTTGCGCCTCGAGTTGGGCCTGATTTGACTCAACCATATCATTTACGCCTCAAGTCGGGCCTTGTTTGACTCTCCGATACCATTTGTGCCTCGCGTTGGTCCTTGTTTGACTCAAGCATATCATTTCTGCCTCGAGTCAGGGCTTGTTTGACTCATCCATATCATTTGTGCCTCGAGTGAGGCCTTGTTCGACTCAACCATATCATTTGTGTCTCGAGTGAGGCCTTATTTGACTCAACCATATCATTTGCGCCATAAGTCGGGCCTCGATTGAGTCAACCATATCATTTGCTACTCGAGTCAAGCCTCGTTTGACTCACCGGTAAGATTTGTGCCTCGAGTTAGGCCTCGTTTGACTCAACCATATCATTTGTGCCTCAAGCTAGGACTCCTTTGACTCAGCCATATCATTTGCACCTCGAGTCAGGCTCTGTTTGACTCACTGATACAATTTATGCCTCGAGTTGGTCCTCTGTTGACTCAACCATATCATTTGTACCTCGAGTCAGGCCTTGTTTGACTCAACCATATCATTTGTGCCTTGAGACGGGCCTCGTTTGACTCACTGATACGATTTATGCCTCGAGTCGGGCCTTCTTTGATGCAACCATAACAATTGTGCCTCGAGTCATGCCTTGTTTGACTCAACCATATCATTTGCATATGGAGTCGGGCCTCGTTTGACTAAAGCATATCATTTGCGCCTCGAGTCGGGCCTGGTTTGACTCAACCATATCATCTGTGCCTCGAGCCTAGCCTCGTTTGACTCACCGATACCATTTGTACCTCATTTGACTCAACCATATCCTTTGTGGCTCGAGCCAGGACTGGTTTGACTCAGGCATATCATTTGTGCATTGAGTCAGGCTTTGTTTGACTCACCGATACCATTTGTGCCTCGAGTTGGGCCTCATTTGATGTAACTATATCATTTGTGCCTCGAGTCATGCCTCGTATGACTCAACCATATCATCTGCATCTCGAGTTGGGCCTCGTTTGACCAAACCATATCATTTGTGCCTCGAGTCAGGCCTTGTTTGACTCAATCATATTATTTGCTCCTCGAGGCAGGCCTCATTTGACTCAACCATATCATTTGCGCCTTGAGTCGGGCCTCGTTTAAGTCACTTATACGATTTGTGCCTCCAGTCGGGCCTTCTTTGATGCAACAATAATAATTGTGCCTCAATTCATGCCTCGTTTGACTCAACCATATAATTTGCATCTCGAGTCGGGCTTTGTTTGACCAATCCATATCATTTGCGCCTCGAGTCGGGCCTTGTTTGACTCAACCACATCATTTGCACCTCGAGTCGTGCCTGTTTGACTCAACCATATCATTTGCACCTCGAGTCAGGCCTCGTTTGATGCAACCATATCTTTTGCGTCTCGAGTCATGCCTCGTTTGACTCAACCATATCATTTGCGCCTCGAGTCGTCCCTCGTTTGACTCAATGATATCATTTGCGCCTAGAGTGGGGCCTCGTTTGACTCAACCATATCATTTCACCACGAGTCCGGCCTCGTTTGACTCACCGATACCATTTGTGCTTCGAGTCGGCCCTTGTTTGACGTATCCATATCAATTGTGCCTCCAGTCATCCCTTGTTTGACAGAACCATATCATTTGTGCCTCGAGTTAGGCCTCGTTTGACTCAACCATATCATTTGCGCCTCGAGTCGGGCCTCGTTTGACTTAACCGTATCATTTGCACCTCGAGTCGGGCCTCGTTTGACTTAACCGTATCATTTGCACCTCGAGTCGGGCCTGGTTTGACTCAACCATATCATTTGCGCCTCGAGTCAGGCCTCGTTTAACTCACCGATACCAGTTGTGCCTCGAGTTGGGCCTCGTTTGTCTAAACCGTATGATTTGTGCCTCTAGTTAGAGCTTGTTTGACTCAACCATATCATTTACGCCTCGAGACGGGCCTCGTTTGACTTAAGCATATCATTTGTAATCTGGGTTAGGCCTCGTTTGACTCAACCATATCATTTGCGCCTCAGGTCGGGCCTCGTTTGACTCACCGATACCATTTGTGCCTCGAGTTGGGCCTTTTTTGACTCAACCATATCATTTGTGCCTCGAGTCAGGCCTTATTTGACTCAACCATATCATTTGCGCCTCGAGTTGGGCCTGGTTTGACTCAACCATCTCATTTGTGCCACGAGTCGGGCCTTGTTTGACTCACCGATACCATTTGTGCCTCGCGTTGGGCCTCGTTTGACTCAACCATATAATTTTTGCCTCGAGTCAGGCCTTGTTTCACTCAACCATATAATTTATGCCTTGAGTGAGGCCTTGTTTCACTCAACCATATCATTTGCGCCTCGAGTCAGGCCTCGTTTGACTCAACCATATCATTTGCGCCTCGAGTCGGGCCTGATTTGATTCAACCATATCATTTGCGCCTCGAGTCGAGCCTCGTTTGACTCATCGATACCGTTTGTGCCTCGAGTTGGGCCTTGTTTGACTCAACCATGTCATTTGCACCTTGAGTTAGGACTCGTTTGACTCAGCCATATCATTTGCGCCTAGAGTCGGGCCCCGTTTGACTCACCGATATAATTTGTGCCTCAAGTTGGGCCTCTTTTGAATCAACCATATCTTTTGTGCCTCGAGTCAGGCCTTGTTTGACTCAACCATATCATTTGTGCCTCGACGCGGGCCCCGTTTGACTCAACCATATCATTTGCGCCTTGAGTCGGGCCTCGTTTGAGTCACTGATACCATTTGGGCCTCGAGTCGGGCCTTCTTTGATGCAACAATTACAATTGTACCTCGAGTCGGGCCTCGTTTGACTCTACCATATAATTTTAGCCTCTAGTCATCCCTCGTTTGACTCAACCATATAATTTATGCCTCGTGTCAGGCTGCGTTTGACTCAACCATATCATTTGTGCCTCGAGTCGAGCCTCGTTTGACTCACCGATACCATTTGTGCCTTGAGTTAGGCCTCATTTGACTCAACCATATCATATGTGCTCGAGTCAGGACTCATTTTACTTAGCCATATCATTTGCACCTCGAGTTGGGCCCCGTTTGACTCACCGATACAATTTGTGCCTCGAGTTGGGCCTCTTTTGACTCAACCATATCATTTATGCCTCGAGTTGGGCCTCGTTTGACTCAACCATATCATTTGCGCCTCGAGTTAGGCCTCGTTTAACTCACCGATACCATTTATGCCTCGAGTCAGGACTTGTTTCGCGCAATCATATCTTTTTTGCCTTAAGTCATGCTTTGTTTGACTCGACCATATCATTTGCATCTCGAGCCAGCCCTCTTTTGACTAAACCATATCATTTGTGCCTCGAATTGGGCCTCGTTTGACTCACGACCACCATTTGTGCCTCGAATTGGGCCTCCTTTGACTCAACCATAACATTTGTGCCTCGAGTTAGGCCTTGTTTGACTCAACCATATCATTTGCGCCTCGAGCCGGGCCCCGTTTGACTCAACCATATCATTTGCGCCTTGAGCCTGGCCTGGTTTGACTCATCCATATCTTTTGCGCCTCGAGTCTGGTCTCGTTTGACTCTACCATATAATTTTAGCCTCTAGTCATCCCTCGTTTGACTCAACCATATAATTTATGCCTCGTGTCAGGCTGCGTTTGACTCAACCATATCATTTGCACCTCGAGTCGAGCCTCGTTTGACTCACCGATACCATTTGTGCCTTGAGTTAGGCCTCATTTGACTCAACCATATCATATGTGCTCGAGTCAGGACTCGTTTTACTTAGCCATATCATTTGCGCCTCGAGTTGGGCCCCGTTTGACTCACCGATACAATTTGTGCCTCGAGTTGGGCCTCTTTTAATTCAACCATATCATTTGGGCCTCGAGACAGGGTTCGTTTGACTCAACCATATCATTTGTGCCTCGAGTCATGCCTCATTTGACTCAACCATATCATTTATGCCTCGAGTTGGGCCTCATTTGACTCAACCATATCATTTGCGCCTCGAGTTAGGCCTCGTTTAACTCACCGATACCATTTATGCCTCGAGTCAGGCCTTGTTTCGCGCAATCATATCTTTTTTGCCTTAAGTCATGCTTCGTTTGACTCGACCATATCATTTGCGTCTTGAGCCAGCCCTCTTTTGACTAAACCATATCATTTGTGCCTCGAATAGGGCCTCGTTTGACTCACGACCACCATTTGTGCCTCGAATCGGGCCTCATTTGACTCAACCATATCATTTGTGCCTCGAGTTAGGCCTTGTTTGACTCAACCATATCATTTGCGCCTTGAGTCGGGCCTCGTTTGACTCAACCGTATCAATTGCGCCTCGAGTCGGGCCTGGTTTGACTCAACCATATCATTTGTGCCTCGAGTCAGGCCTCGTTTGACTTACCGATACCAGTTGCGCCTCGAGTTGGGCCTCGTTTGTCTAACTCGTATGATTTGTGCCTCGAGTCAGACCTTGTTTGACTCAACCATATCATTTATGCCTCGAGTCAGGCCTCGTTTAACTCAAGCATATCATTTGCAACCTGGGTTAGGCCTCGTTTGACTCAACCATATCATTTGCGCCTCAGGTCAGGCCTCGTTTGACTCACCGATACTATTTGTACCTCGAGTTGGGCCTCTTTTGACTCAACCATATCATTTGTGCCTTGAGTCAGGCCTTGTTTGACTCAACCATATCATTTGCGCCTCGAGTCTGGCCTGGTTTGACTCAACCATCTCATTTGTGCCACGAGTCGGGCCTTGTTTGATTCACCGATACCATTTGTGCCTCGCGTTGGGCCTCGTTTGACTCAACCATATAATTTTTGCCTCGAGTCAGGCCTTGTTTCACTCAACCATATCTTTTGTGCCTTGAGTGAGGCCTTGTTTCACTCAACCATATCATTTGCACCTTGAGTCGGGCCTCGTTTGACTCAACCATATCATTTGCGCCTCGAGTTGGGCCTGATTTGATTCAACCATATCATTTGCGCCTTGAGTCGAGCATCGTTTGACTCACCGATACCATTTGTGCCTCGAGTTGGGCCTTGTTTGACTCAACCATGTCATTTGTACCTTGAGTTGGGACTCGTTTGACTCAGCCATATCATTTGCGCCTAGAGTCGGGCCCCGTTTGACTCACCAATACAATTTGTGCCTCGAGTTGGGCCTCTTTTGAATCAACCATATCTTTTATGCCTCGAGTCAGGCCTTGTTTGACTCAACCATATCATTTGTGCCTCGACGCGGGGCTCGTTTCACTCAACCATATCAATTGCGCCTTGAGTCGGGCCTCGTTTGAGTCACTGATACCATTTGGGCCTCGAGTTGGGCTTTCTTTGATGCAACAATAACAATTGTGCATCGAGTCGGGCCTCGTTTGACTCTACCATATAATTTTAGCCTCGAGTCATCCCTTGTTTGACTCAACCATATAATTTATGCCTCGAGTCAGGCCGCGTTTGACTCGACCATATCATTTGCGCCTTGAGTCGGGCCTCGTTTGACTCACCGATACCATTTCTGCCCTGAGTTAGGCCTCGTTTGACTCAACCATATCATATGTGCTCGAGTTAGGACTCGTTTGACTCAGCCATATCATTTGCGCCTCGAGTTGGGCCCCGTTTCACTCGCTGATACAATTTGTGCCTCGAGTTGGGCCTCTTTTGACTCAACCATATCATTTGGGCCTCGAGACAGGGTTCGTTTGACTCAACCATATCATTTGTGCCTCGAGTCATGCCTCGTTTGACTCAGCCGTATCATTTATGCCTCGAGTTGGGCCTCGTTTGACTCAACCATATCATTTGCACCTCGAGTTAGGCCTCGTTTAACTCACCGATACCATTTATGCCTTGAGTTAGGCCTCGTTTGACTCAACCATATCATTTGCGCCTTGAGTCGGGGCTCGTTTGAGTCACTGATACCATTTGTGCCTCGAGTCAGGCCTTCTTTGATGCAACAATAACAATTGTGCCTTGAGTCATGCCTCGTTTGATTGAACCATATCATTTGCATCTGGAGTTGGGCCTCGTTTGACTAAACCATATCATTTGCGCGTCGAGTCAGGCCTAGTTTGACTCAACCATATCATTTCCGCTTCGAGTCTGGCCTCGTTTGACTCACCAATACCATTTGTGCCTCGTGTTGGGCGTCGTTTGACTCAACCATATTATTTCTGCCTCGAGTCAGGGCTTGTTTCACTCAACCATAACATTTGTGCCTCGAGTCAGGCCTTGTTTCACTCAACCATATCATTTGTGCCTCGAGTGAGGCCATGTTTGACTCAACCATATCATTTGCATCTGGAGTCGGGCCTCGTTTGACTAAAGCATATCATTTGTGCGTCGAGTCAGGCCTTGTTTCGTGCAATCATATCTCTTTTGCCTCAAGTCATGCTTCGTTTGACTCAACCATATCATTTGAGTCTCGAGTCGGGCTTGTTTTGACTCAACCATATCATTTACACCTTGAGTTGGGCCTCGTTTGACTCAAGCATATCATTTCATCCCTGGGTAGTCCTTGTTTGACTCAACCATATCATTTGCGCCTCAAGTCTAGCCTCGTTTGACTCATTGATACAATTTGTGCCTCGAGTTGGACCTCTTTTGACTCAACCATATCATTTGTGCCTTGAGTCAGGCCTTGTTTGACTCAACCATATCTTTTGCGCCTTGAGTTGGGCCTCGTTTGAGTCATTGATAACATTTGTGCCTCGAGTCGGGCCTTCTTTGATGCAACAATAACAATTGTGCCTTGAGTCATGCCTCATTTGATTCAACCATATCATTTGCATATGGAGTTGGGCCTCGTTTGACTAAACCATATCATTTGCGCGTCGAGTCAGGCCTGGTTTGACTCAACCATATCATTTGTGCCTCGAGTCGAGCCTCGTTAGACTCACCAATACCATTTGTGCCTCGCGTTGGGCCTTGTTTGACTCAACCATATCATTTTTGCCTCGAGTCAGGCCTTGTTTCACTCAACCATATCATTTGTGCCTCGAGTGAGGCCTTGTTTGACTCAACCATATCATTTACATCTGGAGTTGGGCCTCGTTTGACTAAAGCATATCATTTGCGCATCGAGTCAGGCCTTGTTTGACCCAACCATATCATGTGCGTCTCGAGTCGGACCTCGTTTGACTCACCGATACCATTTGTGGCTCGAGTTGGGCCTCATTTGAC
Source organism: Dicorynia guianensis (assembly GCA_037013595.1). NCBI lineage: Eukaryota > Viridiplantae > Streptophyta > Magnoliopsida > Fabales > Fabaceae > Dicorynia > Dicorynia guianensis. The sequence goes on from JASUAB010000015.1 coordinate 13,188,889, forward strand.
TCAACCATATCATTTGTGCCTCGAGTTAGGACTCGTTTGACTCAGCCATATCATTTGTGCCTCGAGTCGGGCCCCACTTGACTCACCGATACAATTTGTGCCTCGAGTTGGGCCTCTTTTGACTCAACCATATCTTTGTGCCTTGAGTCAGGCCTTGTTTGACTCAACCATATCATTTACGCCTCGAGTCAGTCCTCGTTTGACTCAACCATATCATTTGCGCCTTGAGTCAGGCCTTGTTTTAGTCACTGATAATATTTGCGCCTCGAGGCGGGTCTCGTTTGACTCAACCGTATCATTTGTGCCTCGAGTTAGGACTCGTTTGACTCAGCAATATCATTTGCGCCTCGAGTCATGCCTCGTTTGACTCAACCATATCATTTGCATCTGGAGTCGGGCCTCGTTTGACTAAAGCATATCATTTGCGGCTCGAGTCAGGCCTTCTTTGACTCAACCATATCATTTGCGCCTCGAGTCGGGCCTGGTTTGACTCAACCATATCATTTGCGCCTCGAGTTGGGCCCTGTTTGACTCAACCATATCATTTATGCCTCGAGTCGGGCGTTGTTTGACACAACCATATCATTTGCGCCTTGAGTCGGGCCTCATTTGAGTCACTGATACCATTTGTGCCTCGAGTTGGGCCTTCTTTGATGCAACAATAACAATTGTGCCTCGAGTCATGCCTCGTTTGAGTCAACCATATCATTTGCATCTAGAGTCGGGCCTCGTTTGACTAAACCATATCATTTGCGCCTCGAGTCGGGCCTGGTTTGACTCAACCATATCATTTGCGCCTCGAGTCAGGCCTTGTTTGACTCAACCATATCATTTCTGCCTCGAGTCAGGCTTTGTTTCACTCAACTATATCATTTGCACCTCGAGTGAGGCCTTGTTTCACTCGACCATATCATTTGTGCCTCGAGTGAGGCCTTGTGTGACTCAACCATATCATTTGTGCCTCGAGTCAGGCCTCATTTGACTCAACCATATCATTTGTGCCTCGAGTCAGACCTGGTTTGATTCAACCATATCATTTGCACCTCGAGTCAGGCCTCGTTTGACTCATCGATGCCGTTTGTGCCTTGAGTGGGGCCTCATTTGACTCAACCATATCATTTGTGCCTCGAGTCAGGACTCGTTTGACTCAGCCATATCATTTGCGCCTCGAGTCGGGCCCCGTTTGACACATTGATATAATTTTTACTTCGAGTTGGGCCTCTTTTCACTCAACCATATCCTTTGTGCCTCGAGTCAGGCCTTGTTTGACTCAACCATATCATTTGCGACTCGAGTCGGGCCTCATTTGACTCAACCATATCATTTGCGCCTTGAGTTGGGCTTCGTTTGACTCACTGATACCATTTGTGCATCGAGTCGGGCCTTCTTTGATGCAACAATAACAATTGTGCCTCGTGTCGGGCCTTGTTTGACTCAACCATATAATTTCTGTCTTGAGTCATGCCTCGTTTGACTCAACCATATAATTTATGCCTCGAGTCAGGCCGCATTTGACTTAACCATATCATTTGCGCCACGAGTCCGGCCTCGTTTGACTCACCGATACCATTTGTGCCTCAAGTTGGGCCTCGTTTGACTCCACCATATCATTTGTGCCTCGAGTCAGGACTCGTTTGACTTAGCCATATCATTTGCGCCTCAAGTCGGGCCACGTTTGACTCACCGATACAATTTGTGCCTTGAGTTGGGCCTCTTTTGAGTCAACCATATCATTTATGCCACGAGTTAGCCCTTGATTGTCTCAACCATACCTTTTGCGCCTCGAGTCATGTCTCGTTTGACTCAACCATATCATTTGCGCCTTCAGTCGGGCTTGGTTTGACTCACTGATACCATTTGTGTCTCAAGTCGGGCCTTCTTTGACGCAACCATAATAATTGTGCCTCGAGTCAATCCTCGTTTGACTAAACCATATCATTTGCATCTGGAGTCGGGCCTCGTTTCACTAAAGCATATCATTTGCGCCTCGAGTCGGGCCTCGTTTGACTCACCGATACCATTTGTTCCTCGTGTTAGGCCTTGTTTGACTCACCCAAATCATTTCTGCTTCGAGTCAGGCCTTGTTTCACTTAACCATATTATTTGCGCCTCGAGTCGAGCCTTGTTTGACTCACCGATACAATTTGTGCCTCGAGTTGGGCCTCGTTTGACTAAACCATATCATTTGTGTCTTGAGCCAGGCCTCATTTGACAAAACCATATCGTTTATGCCTCGAGTTGGGCCTAGTTTGACTCAACCATATCATTTGCGCCTCGAATTGTGCCTCATTTGACTTACTGACACCATTTGTGCCTCGAATTGGGCCTCATTTGACTCAACCATATCATTTGTGCCTCGAGTAAAGCCTTGTTTACCTCAACCATATCATTTGCGCCTTAAGTTGGGCCTCGTTTGACTCAACCATTTCATTTGCGCCTCGAGTCAGGCCTGGTTTGACTCAACCATATCTTTTTCGCCTCGAGTCGAGCCTCGTTTGACTCACCGATACCATTTGTGCCTCGAGTTAGGTGTCGTTTGACTCAACCATATCATTTCTGCCTCGAGACAGGGCTTGTTTGACTCAACCATATCATTTGTACCTCGAGTCGAGCCTCGTTTGACTCATCAATACCATTTGAGCATCGAGTTAGCCCTCGTTTGACTCAACCATATCATTTGTGCCTCGAGTCAGGACTCGTTTGACTCAGCTATATCATTTGCGCCTTGAGTCGAGCCTCTTTTGACTCAACCAAATCATTTGTGCCTCGAGTCAGCCCTTGTTTGACTCAACCATATTATTTGCGCCTTGAGTTGGGCCTCGATTGACTCAACCATATCATTTGTGCCTTGAGTCGGGCCTCGTTTGACTCACTGATACCATTTGTGCCTCGAGTTGGGCCTCGTTTGACTCAACCATATCATTTGTGCCTCGAGTCAGGACTCGTTTCACTCAGCCATATCATTTGCGCCTCGAGCCGAGCAGCCTTTGATGCAACCATAATAATTGTGCCTCAAGTCAAGCCTCGTTAGACTCAACCATATCATTTGCATCTGGAGTCAGGCCTCGTTTGACAAAAACATATCATTTGCACCTCGAGTCAGGCCTTGTTTCACTCAACCATATCATTTGCACCTCAAGTCGAGCCTTGTTTGACTCACTAATATAATTTGTGCCTTGAGTTGGGCCTCGTTTGACTCAACCATATCATTTGTGCCTCGAGTCAGGACTCGTTTGACTCAGCCATATCATTTGCGCCTTGAGCCGAGCAGCCTTTGACATAACCATAACAATTGTGCCTCAAGTCATGCCTCATTAGACTCAACCATATCATTTGCATCTGGAGTCGGGCCTCGTTTGACAAAAACATATCATTTGCACCTCGAGTCAGTCCTTGTTTCACTCAACCATATCATTTGCGCCTCAAGTCAAGCCTTGCTTGACTCACCGATACAATTTGTGCCTCGAGTTGGGCGTCATTTGACTCAACCATATCATTTGTATCTCGAGCCAGGCCTCGTTTGACTAAACCATATCATTTGTGCCTTGAATTGGCCTCGTTGGGCTCAACCATATCATTTGCGGCTCGAGTCAGGCTTGATTTGACTCAACCATATCTTTTCCGCTTCGAGTCGGGCCTCGTTTGACTCACCGATACCATTTGTGCCTAAGTTAGGCCTCGTTTGACTCAACCATATAATTTGTGCCTCGAGTCAACCCTGGTTTGACTCAACCATATCATTTGCACCTCGAATTGGGCCTCATTTGACTCACTGACACCATTTGTGCCTCGAATTGCACCTCGTTTGACTCAACCATATCATTTGTGTCTCGAGTCAGGCCTTATTTGACTCAACCATATCATTTGCGCCTCAAGCTGGGCCTCGTTTGACTCAACCATATCTTTTGCGCCTCGAGTCGAGCGTCGTTTGACTCACCGATACCATTTGTGCCTCGAGTTAGGCCTCATTTGACTCAACCATATCATTTGTGCCTCGAGTCAGGCCTCGTTTGACTCATCGATGCTGTTTGTGCCTCGAGTTGGGCTTTCTTTGACACAACCATAACAATTGTGCCTCGAGTCATGCCTCGTTAGACTCAACCATATCATTTGCATCTGGGGTCGGGGCTCGTTTGACTAAAGCATATAATTTGCGCCTCGAGTCAGGCCTTGTTTCACTCAACCATATCATTTGCACCTTGAGTCGAGCCTTCTTTGACTCACCGATACAATTTGTGCCTCGAGTTGGGCGTCGTTTGACTCAACCATATCATTTGTGTCTCAAGCTAGGCCTCGTTTGACTAAACCATATCATTTGTGCCTCGAATTGGCCTCGTTTGACTCAACCATATCATTTGCGTCTCGAGTCGGGCCTTGTTTGACTCAACCATATCATTTGCGCTTCGAGTCAAGCCTGGTTCGACTCAACCATTTCTTTTGCGCCTCGAGTCGGGCCTCGTTTGACTCACTGATACCATTTGTGCCTCGAGTTAGGCCTCGTTTGACTCGACCATATCATTTCTGCCTCGAGACAGGGCTCGTTTGACTCAACCATATCATTTGCGCCTCGATTCGGTCCTCGTTTGACTCACCGATACAATTTGTTCCTCGAGTTGGGCCTCATTTGACTCAACCATATCATTTATGCCTCAAGTCAGGACTCATTTGACTCAGCCATATCATTTGTGCCTCGAGCTGGGCAGCCTTTGACTCACCGATACAATTTGTGCCTCGAGTTGGGCCTCTTTTGACTCAACCATATCATTTGTGCCTCGAGTCAGGCCTTGTTGACTCAACCATATCATTTGCGCCTTGAGTCGGGCCTTCTTTGATGCAACCATAACAATTGTGCCTCGAGTCATCCCTCGTGAGACTCAACCATATCATTTGCATCTGGAGTCGGGCCTCGTTTGACTAAAGCATATCATTTGCGCCTCGAGTCAGGCCTTGTTTCACTCAACCATATCATTTGCGCCTCGAGTCGAGCCTTGTTTGAGTCACCGATACAATTTTTGCCTCGAGTTAGGTGTCGTTTGAGTTAACCATATCATTTGCGTCTTGAGCCAGGGCTCATTTGACAAAACCATATCGTTTATGCCTCGAGTCGGGCCTGGTTTGACTCAACCATATCATTTGCGCCTCGAATTGTGCCTCGTTTGACTCACTGACACCATTTGTGCCTCGAATTGGGCCTCATTTGACTCAACCATATCATTTGTGCCTCGAGTCAAGCCTTGTTTACCTCAACCATATGATTTGCGCCTTAAGCCGGGTCTCGTTTGACTCAACCATTTCATTTGCGTCTCGAGTCAGGCCTGGTTTGACTCAACCATATCTTTTGCGCCTCGAGTCGGGCCTCGTTTGACTCACCGATACCATTTGTGCCTCGAGGTAGGTGTCGTTTGACTCAACCATATCATTTTTGCCTCGAGACAGGGCTCGTTTGACTCAACCATATCATTTGTACCTCGAGTTGAGCCTCATTGGACTCACCAATACCATTTGAGCCTCGAGTTAGTCCTCGTTTGACTCAACCATATTATTTGTGCCTCGAGTCAGGACTCGTTTGACTCAGCCATATCATTTGCGCCTTGAGCCGGGCAGCCCTTTGACGCAACCATAACAATTATGCCTCAAGTCATGCCTCGTTAGACTCAACCATATCATTTGCATCTGGAGTCGGGCCTCGTTTGACAAAAACATATCAGTTGCACCTCGAGTCAGGCCTTGTTTCACTAAACCATATCATTTGCACCTCAAGTCGAGCCTTGTTTGACTCACCGATATAATTTGTGTCTCGAGTTGGGCCTCGTTTGACTTAACCATATTATTTGTGTCTCGAGCCAGACCTCATTTGACTAAACCATATCATTTGTGCCTTGAATTGGCCTCGTTGGGCTCAACCATATCATTTGCGCCTCGAGTCAGGCCTGATTTGACTCAACCATATCTTTTCTGCTTCGACTTGGGCCTCGTTTGACTCACCGATACCATTTATGCCTAAGTTAGGCCTCGTTTGACTCAACCATATAATTTGTGCCTCGAGTCGGGCCTGGTTTGACTCAACCATATCATTTGTGGCTCGAATTGGGCCTCATTTGACTCTCTGACACCATTTGTGCCTCGAATTGCGCCTCGTTTGACTAACCATATCATTTGTGCCTCGAGTTAGGCCTTGTTTGACTCAAACATATCATTTGCGCCTTGAGCCGGGCCTCGTTTGACTCAACCATATCATTTGCACCTCGAGTATGGGCTGATTGACTCAACCATATCTTTTGCGCCTCGAGTCGGGCGTCGTTTGACTCAGCATACCATTTGTGCCTCGAGTTAGGCCTCGTTTCACTCAACCATATCATTTGTGCCTCGAGACAGGGCTCGTTTGACTCAACCATATCATTTGCGCCTCGAGTCGTGCCTCGTTTGACTCAACCATATCATTTGCGCCTCGAGTCAGGCCTCATTTGACTCATCGATGCTATTTGTGCCTCGAGTTGGGCCTTCTTTGACACAACCATAACAATTGTGCCTCGAGTCATGCCTCGTTAGACTCAACCATATCATTTGCATCTGGAGTCGGGCCTCGTTTAACTAAAGCATATCATTTGCGCCTCGAGTCAGGCCTTGTTTCACTCAATCATATCATTTGCGCCTCGAGTCGAGCCTTGTTTGACTCACCGATACAATTTGTGCCTCGAGTTGGGCGTCGTTTGACTTAACCATATCATTTGTGTCTCGAGCCAGGCCTCGTTTGACTAAACCATATCATTTGTGCCTCGAATTGGCCTCGTTTAACTCAACCATATCATTTACACCTCGAGTCAGGCCTCATTTGACTCAACCATATCATTTGCGCTTCGAGTCAAGCCTGGTTTGACTCAACCATTTCTTTTGCGCCTCGAGTCGGGCCTCATTTGACTCACCGATACCATTTGTGCCTCGAGTTAGGCCTCGTTTGACTCAACCATATCATTTCTGCCTCGAGGCAGGGCTCGTTTGACTTAACCATATCATTTGTGCCTCGAGTCGGTCCTCGTTTGACTCACCGATACCACTTGTGCCTCGAGTTGGGCCTCATTTGACTCAACCATATCATTTGTGCCTCGAGTCAGGACTCGTTTGACTCAGCCATATCATTTGTGCCTCAAGTCGGGCAGCCTTTGAGTCACCGTTACAATTTGTGCCTCGAGTTGGGCCTCTTTTGACTCAACCATATCATTTCTGCCTCAAGTCATTCCTCGTTAGACTCAACCATATCATTTGCATCTGGAGTTGGGCCTTGTTTGACTAAAGCATATCATTTGCACCTCAAGTCAGGCCTTGTTTCACTCAACCATATCATTTGCGCCTCGAGTCGAGCCTTGTTTGACTCACCGATACAATCTGTGCTTCGAGTTAGGCGTCGTTTGACTCAACCATATCATTTGCATCTTGAGCCAGGCCTCGTTTGACTAAACATATCATTTGTGCCTCGAATTGGCCTCGTTTGACACAACCATATCATTTGCGCCTTGAGTTAGGCCTAGTTTGACTCAACCATATCATTTGCACCTCGAGTCGGGCCTCGTTTGACACACCGATACCATTTGTGCCTCAAGTTATGCCTCGTTCGACTCAACCATATCATTTGTGCCACGAATTGGACCTCGTTTGACTCACTAACACCATTTGTGCCTCGAATTGTGCCTTGTTTGACTCAACCATATCATTTGCTCCTTGAGTTAGGCCTTGTTTGACTCAACCATATCATTTGCGCCTCGAGACGGGCCCTGTTTGACTCAACCATATCATTTGTACCTCGAGTCTGGCCTGGTTTGACTCATCCATATCTTTTGCACCTTGAGTCGGGCCTCGTTTGACTCATCGATACCATTTGTGCCTCGAGTTAGGCCTCATTTGACTCAACCATATCATTTGTGTCTCGAGACAGGGCTCGTTTGACTCAACCATACATTTGCACCTCGAGTCAGGCCGCGTTTGACTCAACCATATCATTTGCGCCTTGAGTCGGGCCTCATTTGACTCACTGATACCATTTGTGCCTCGAGTCATGCCTCGTTTGACTCAATCATATCATTTGCGTCTCGAGTCAGGCGTCGTTTGACTAAACCATATCATTTGCATCTCGAGTCGGGCCTGGTTTTACTAAACCATATCATTTGTGCCTCAAGTCGGGCCTCGTTTAACTCAACCATATTATTTGCATCTAAAGTTGGGCCTAGTTTGCCTAAAGCAAATCATTTGTGCCTCGAATTGGGCCTCGTTTGACTCAACCATATCATTTGTTCCTCGAGTTAGGCATTGTTTGACTCAACCATATCATTTGCGCCTCGAGCCAGGCCCCGTTTGACTCAACCATATCATTTGCGCCTCGAGTCTACCCTGGTTTGACTCAACCATATCTTTTGCGCCTCGAGTCGGGCCTCGTTTGACTCACCGATACCATTTGTGCCTTGAGTTTGGCCTCTTTTGACTCAACCATATCATTTGTGCCTCAAGTCAGGCCTTGTTTGATTCAACCATATCATTTGCACCTCGAGTCGGGCCTCGTTTGATTCAACCATATCATTTGTGCCTTGAGTCGGGCCTCATTTGAGTCATTGATACCATTTGTGCCTCGAGTCTGGCCTTCTTTGACGCAACAATAACAATTGTGCCTCGAGTCGAGCATCGTTTGACTAAACCATATGATTTGCGCCTCGAGTCGGGCCTGGTTTGACTCAACCATATCATTTGCGCCTCGAACCGGGCCTCGTTTGACTCACCAATACCATTTGTGCCTCACATTGGGCCTCGTTTAACTTAACCATATCAGTTCTGCCTCGAGTCAGGCCTTGTTTCACTCAACCATATCATTTGTATCTCAAGTGAGGCCTTGTTTTACTCAACCATATCATTTGTACCTCGAGTGAGGCCTTGAACGACTCAACCATATCATTTGCGCCCCGAGTAGGGCCTCGTTTCACTCAACCATATCATTTGCGCCTCGTGTCGGGCCTGGTTTGATTCAACCATATCATTTGCACCTCAAGTCGGGCCTCGTTTGACTCCCCGATACCATTTGTGCCTCGAGTTGGGCCTCGTTTGACACAACCATATCATTTGTGCCTCGAATCAGGACTCATTTGACTCAGCCATATCATTTTCACATCGAGTTGGCCCTGTTTGACTCACCAATACAATTAGCGCCTCAGGTTGGGCCCCGTTTGACTCAACCACATCATTTCTGCCTCGAGTCAGGCCTTGTTTCACTCAACCATATCATTTGTACCTCGAGTGAGGCCTTGTTTCACTCAACCATATCATTTGTGCCTCGACTTGATTGACTCAACCATATCATTTGCTCCTCGAGTCGGGCCTCGTTTCACTCAACCATATAATTTGCACCTCGAGTCGGGCCTGGTTTGATTCAACCATATCATTTGCACCTTAAGTCGGGCCTCGTTTGACTCCCCAATACCATTTGTGCCTCGAGTTGGGCCTCGTTTGACTCAGCCATATCATTTGTGCCTCGAATCAGGACTCGTTTGACTCAGCCATATCATTTACGCCTCGAGTCGGGCCTGGTTTGATTCAACCATATCATTTGCACCTCAAGTCGAGCCTCGTTTGACTCCCCAATACCATTTGTGCCTCGAGTTGGGCCTCGTTTGACTCAGCCATATCATTTGTGCCTCGAGTCAGGACTCGTTTGACTAAACCATATCATTTGCGCCTCGAGTCGGGCCTGGTTTTACTAAACCATATCATTTGCGCAACAAGTCGGGCCTCGTTTGACTTAACCATATCATTTGCATCTAAAGTTGGGCCTGGTTTGCCTAAAGCAAATTATTTGTGCCTCGAATTGGGCCTCGTTTGACTCAACTATATCATTTGTTCCTCGAGTTAGGCATTGTTTGACTCAACCATATCATTTGCGCCTCGAGCCGGGCCTCGTTTGACTCAACCATATCATTTGCGCGTCGAGTCTGGCCTAATTTGACTCAACCATATCTTTTGCGCCTCGACTCGGGCCTCGTTTGACTCACCGATACCATTTGTGCCTCGAGTTTGGCCTCTTTTGACTCAACCATATCATTTGTGCCTCGAGTCAGGCCTTGTTTGACTCAACCATATCATTTGCACCTCGAGTCGGGCCTTGTTTGACTTAACCATATCATTTGCACCTTGAGTCGGGCCTCGTTGGAGTCACTGATACCATTTGTGCCTCGAGTCAAGCCTTCTTTGATGCAACAATAACAATTGAGCCTTGAGTCATGCCTCGTTTGACTCAACCATATCATTTGCATATGGAGTCGAGCATCGTTTGACTAAACCATATGATTTGCGCCTCGAGTCAGGCCTGGTTTGACTCAACCATATAATTTGCGCCTCGAGTCGGGCCTCATTTGACTCTCCGATACCATTTGTGCCTCGCGTTGGGCCTCGTTTGACTCAACCATATCATTTCTGCCTCGAGTCAGGCCTTGTTTCACTCAAGCATATCATTTGTGCCTCGAGTGAGGCCTTGTTTGACACAACCATATCATTTGTGCCTCGAGTGAGCCCTTGAATGACTCAACCATATCATTTGCGCCTCGAGTCGGGCCTCGTTTCACTCAACCATATCATTTGCACCTCAAGTCGGGCCTGGTTTGATTCAACCATATCATTTCTGCCTCGAGTCAGGCCTTGTTTCGCTCAAGCATATCATTTGTGCCTCGAGTGAGGCCTTGTTTAACATAACCATATCATTTATGCCTCGAGTGAGCCTTTGAATGACTCAATCATATCATTTGCCCCTCGAGTTCGGCCTCGTTTGACTCAACCATATCATTTGTGCCTCGAGTCAGGACTCGTTTGAATCAGCCATATCATTTGCGCATCGAGTCGGGCCCTGTTTGACTCACCAATACAATTAGTGCCTCGAGTTGGGCCTCTTTTGACTCAACCATATCATTTGTTCCTCGAGTCAGGCCTTGTTTGACTCAACCATATCATTTGCGCCTCGAGTCGGGTCTCGTTTGACTCAACCATATCATTTGCGCCTTCAGTCGGGCCTTGTTTGACTCACTGATACCATTTGTGCCTCGAGTCGGGTCTTCTTTGATGCAACAATAACAATTGTGCCTTGAGTCGGGCCTCGTTTGACTCAACCATATAATTTCTGCCTCAAGTCATGCCACGTTTGACTCAACCATATAATCTATGCGTCGAGTCGGGCCGCGTTTGACTCAACCATATCATTTGCGCCTCGGGTCGGGCCTCGTTTGACTTACCGATACCATTTCTGCCTCGAGTTGGGCCTCTTTTGACCCAACCATATCATTTGTTTCTCGAGTCAGGCCTTGTTTGACTTGACCATATCATTTACGCCTCGAGTTGGGCCTCGTTTGACTTAAGCACATCATTTGCACCCTTGGTTAGGCCTCGTTTGACTCAACCATATCATTTGCGCCTCGAGTCGGGCCTCGTTTGACTCACCGATACCATTTGTGCCTCGCATTGGGCCTCGTTTGACTCAACCATATCATTTCTGCCTTGAGTCAGGCCTTATTTCACTCAACCATATCATTTTTACCTCGAGTGAGGCCTTGTTTCACTCAACCATATCATTTGTGCCTCGAGTGAGGCCTTGATTGACTCAACCAAATCATTTGCTCCTCGAGTTAGGCCTCGTTTCACTCAACCATATAATTTGCGCCTCGAGTCGGGCCTGGTTTGATTCAACCATATCATTTGCTCCTCAAGTCGGGCCTCGTTTGACTCCCCAATACCATTTGTGCCTCGAGTTGGGCCTCGTTTGACTCAACCATATCATTTGTGCCTCGAGTCAGGACTCGTTTGACTCAACCATATCATTTGCGTCTTGAGTCCGGCGTCGTTTGACTAAACCATATCATTTGTGCCTCGAGTTGGGCCTCGTTTGACTTAACCATATCATTTGTGCCTCGAGTCAGGACTCGTTTGAATCAGCCATATCATTTGTGCATCGAGTCAAGCCCTGTTTGACTCACTGATACAATTAGTGCCTCGAGTTGGGCCTCTTTTGACTCAACCATATCATTTGTTCCTCGAGTCAGGCCTTGTTTGACTCAACCATATCATTTGCGCCTCGAGTCGGGCCTCATTTGACTCAACCATATAATTTCTGCCTCAAGTCATGCCACGTTTGACTCAACCATATAATCTATGCGTCGAGTCGGGCCGCGTTTGACTCAACCATATCATTTACGCCTCGGGTCGGGCCTCGTTTGACACACTGATACCATTTTTGCCTCGAGTTGGGCCTCGTTTGTCTCAATCATATCATTTGCGCCTCGAGTCAGGACTCGTTTGACTCCGCCATATCATTTGTGCCTCGAGTTGGGCCCCATTTGACTCACTGATACAATTTGTGCCTTGAGTTGGGCCTCTTTTGACCCAACCATATCATTTGTTCCCCGAGTCAGGCCTTGTTTGACTTGACCATATCATTTACGCCTCGAGTTGGGCCTCGTTTGACTCAAGCACATCATTTGCACCCTTGGTTAGGCCTCGTTTGACTTAACCATATCATTTGCGCCTCGAGTCGGGCCTCGTTTGACTCACCGATACCATTTGTGCCTCGTATTGGGCCTCGTTTGACTCAACCATATCATTTCTGCCTTGAGTCAGGCCTTATTTCACTCAACCATATCATTTGTACCTCGAGTGAGGCCTTGTTTCACTCAACCATATCATTTGTGCCTCGAGTGAGGCCTTGATTGACTCAACCATATCATTTGCTCCTCGAGTCGGGCCTCGTTTCACTCAACCATATAATTTGTGCCTCGAGTCGGGCCTGGTTTAATTCAACCATATCATTTGCTCCTCAAGTCGGGCCTCGTTTGACTCCCCAATACCATTTGTGCCTCGAGTTGGGCCTCGTTTGACTCAACCATATCAATTGTGCCTCGAGTCAAGACTCGTTTGACTCAACCATATCATTTGCGTCTTGAGTCAGGCGTCGTTTGACTAAACCATATCATTTGCACCTCGAGTCGGGCCTGGTTTTACTAAACCATATCATTTGCGCATCAAGTCGGGCCTCGTTTGACTCAACCATATCATTTGCATCTAAAGTTGGGCCTGGTTTGCCTAAAGCAAATCATTTGTGCCTCGAATTAGGCCTCGTTTGACTCAACCATATCATTTGTGCCTCGAGTGAGCCCTCGAATGACTAAACCATATCATTTGCACCTCGAGTCGGGCCTTGTTTCACTCAACCATATCATTTGCGCCTCGAGTCGGGCCTGATTTGATTCAACCATATCATTTGCACCTTGAGTCAGGCCTCGTTTGACTCCATGATACCATTTGTGCCTCGAGTTGGGCCTCATTTGACTCAACCATATCATTTGTACCTCGAGTCAGGATTCGTTTGACTCAGCCATATCATTTGCGCATTAAGTCGGGCCCCGTTTGACTCACCGATACAATTTGTGCCTCGAGTTGGGCCTCTTTTGGCTCAACCATATCATTTGTTCCCTGAGTCAGGCCTTGATTGACTCAACCATATCATTTGTGCCTTGAGTCAGGCCTCGTTTGACTCAACCATATCATTTGCGCCTTCAGACGGGCCTTGTTTGACTCATTGATACTATTTGTGCCTCGAGTCGGGCCTTCTTTAACGCAACAATAATAATTGTGCCTCGAGTCGAGCCTCGTTTGACTCAACCATATAATTTCTGCCTTGCGTCATGCCTCATTTAACTCAACCATATAATTTATGCCTCGAGTCGGGCCGCGTTTGACTCAACCATATCATTTGCGCCTCGAGTCGGGCTTCGTTTGACTCACCGATACCATTTGTGCCTCGAGTTGGGCCTCGTTTGACTCAACCATATCATTTGCACCCCGAGTGAGGACTCGTTTGACTCAGCCATATCATTTGTGCCTCTATTCGGGCCCCGTTTAACTCACCGATACAATTTGTGGCTCGAGTTAGGCCTCTTTTGACTCAACCATATCATTTGTTCCTCAAGTCAGGCCTTGTTTGACTTGACCATATTATTTACGCCTCAAGTCGAGCCTCATTTGACTCAAGCATATCATTTGCACCCTTGGTTAGGCCTCGTTTGACTCAATCATATCATTTGCGCCTCGAGTAGGCCTCGTTTGACTCAACCGTATCATTTGTGCCTTAAGTCAGGACTCGGTTGACTCAGCCATATCATTTGTGCCTCGAGTTGGGCCTCGTTTGACTCAACGATACAATTTGTGCCTCGAGTTTGGCCTCTTTTGACTCAACCATATCATTTGTGCCTTGAATCAGGACTTGTTTGACTCAACCATATCATTTGCACATCAGTTCGGGCCTCGTTTGACTCAACCATATCATTTGCGCGTTGAGCCGGGCCTCGTTTGACTCACTGATACCATTTGTGCCTTGTGTTGGGCCCTCTTTGACACAACAATAACAATTGTGCGTCGAGTCATGCCTCGTTTGACTCAACCATATCATTTGCATTTGGAGTCGAGCCTCGTTTGACTAAAGCATATAATTTGTGCCTCGAGTCAGGCCTGGTTTGACTCAACTATATGAATTGCACCTCGAGTCGGGCCTTCTTTGACTCACTGAATCTATTTGTGCCTCGCGTTGGGCCTCGTTTGACTCAACCATATCATTTCTACCTCGAGTCAGGCCTTGTTTCACTCAACCATATCATTTGTGCCTCAAGTAAGGCCTTGTTTCACTCAACCATATCATTTGTGCCTCGAGTGAGGCCTAGTTTGACTCAACCATATCATTTGCACCTCGAGTCGGGCCTGATTTGATTCAACCATATCATTTGCGCCTCGAGTCGGGTCTGGTTTGATTTAACCATACATTTGCGGCTCGAGTCGGGGCTCGTTTGACTCATCGATACCATTTGTGCCTTGAGATGGGCCTCGTTTGACTCAACCATATCATTTGTGCCTCGAGTCATGACTCGTTTGACTCTGCCATATTATTTACACCTCTAGTCGGTCCCCGTTTGAGTCACTGATACCAATTGTGCCTCGAGTCGGTCCTTCCTTGATGCAACAATAACAATTGTGCCTCGAGTCGGGCCTCGTTTCACTCAACCATATACTTTCTGCCTCGAGTAATGCCTCATTTGACTCAACCATATAATTTATGCCTCAAGTCGGGCCGCGTTTGACTCAAACATATCATTTGCACCTCGAGTCAGGCCTCGTTTGACTCACCGATACCATTTGTGCCTCAAGGTGGTGCTCGTTTGACTCAACCATATCATTTGTGCCTCGAGTCAAGACTCGTTTGTCTCAGCCATATCATTTGCGCCTCGAGTCGGGCCCCGTTTGACTCACCGATACAATTTGTGCCTCGAGTTGGGCCTCTTTTGACTTAACCATATCATTTGTGCCTCGAGTCAGGCCTTGCTTGACTCAACCATATCATTTATGCCTCGAGTCGGGCCTTGTTTGACTCAATCATATCATTTGCGCCTTGAGTCGGGCCTCGTTTGACTCACTAATACCATTTGTGCCTCGAGTCGGTCCTTCTTTGATGCAACCATAACAATTGTGCCTCGAGTGATGCCTCGTTTGACTCAACCATATCATATGCATCTGGAGTCGGGCCTCGTTTGACTAAAGCATATCATTTGCGCCTCGAGTCGGGCCTGGTTTGACTCAACCATATCATTTGCGCCTCGAGTCGGGCCTTATTTGACTCACCGATACCATTTGTGCCTCGCGTTCGGCCTCGTTTGACTCAACCATATCATTTGCATCTAAAGTTGGGCCTGGTTTGCCTAAAGCAAATCATTTGTGCCTCGAATTGGGCCTCGTTTGGCTCAACCATATCATTTGTTCCTCGAGTCAGGCCTTGTTTCACTTAACCATATCATTTGTACCTCGAGTGAGGCCTTGTTTCACTCAACCATATCATTTGTGCCTCGAGTGAGCCCTCGAATGACTAAACCTTATCATTTGCACCTCGAGTCGGGCCTCGTTTGACTCCATGATACCATTTGCGCCTCGAGTTGGGCCTCGTTTGACTCAACCATATCATTTGTAACCCGAGTCAGGATTCGTTTGACTCAGCCATATCATTTGCGCATTGAGTCAGGCCCCGTTTGACTCACCGATACAATTTGTGCCTCGAGTTGGGCCTCTTTTGGCTCAACCATATCATTTGCTCCCTGAGTCAGGCCTTGATTGACTCAACCATATCATTTGTGCCTTGAGTCAGGCCTCGTTTGACTCAACCATATCATTTGCGCCTTCAGCCGGGCCTTGTTTGACTCACTGATACCATTTGTGCCTCGAGTCGGGCCTTCTTTAATGCAACAATAACAATTGTGCCTCGAGTCGAGCCTCATTTGACTCAACCATATAATTTCTGCCTCGCGTCATGCCTCGTTTGACTCAACCATATAATTTATGCCTCGAGTCGGGCCGTGTTTGACTCAACCATATCATTTGCGCCTCGAGTTGGGCCTCTTTTGACTCAACCATATCATTTCTTCCTCGAGTCAGGCCTTGTTTGACTTGACCATATTATTTACGCCTCAAGTTGGGCCTCGTTTGACTCAAGCATATCATTTGCACCCTTGGTTAGGCCTCGTTTGACTCAATCATATCATTTGCGCCTCGAGTGAGGACTCGTTTGACTCAGCCATATCATTTGTGCCTCGATTCGGGCCCCGTTTAACTCACCGATACAATTTGTGCCTCGAGTTGGGCCTCTTTTGACTCAACCATATCATTTCTTCCTCGAGTCAGGCCTTGTTTGACTTGACCATATTATTTACGCCTCAAGTTGGGCCTCGTTTGACTCAAGCATATCATTTGCACCCTTGGTTAGGCCTCGTTTGACTCAATCATATCATTTGCGCCTCAAGTAGGCCTCGTTTGACTCAACCGTATCATTTGTGCCTTAAGTCTGGACTCGGTTGACTCAGCCATATCATTTGTGCCTCGAGTCGGGCCTCGTTTAACTCAATGATACAATTTGTGCCTCGAGTTTGGCCTCTTTTGACTCAACCATATCATTTGTGCCTTGAATCAGGACTTGTTTGACTCAACCATATCATTTGTGCCTCAGTTCAAGCCTCGTTTGACTCAACCATATCATTTGCGTGTTGAGCCGGGACTCGTTTGACTCACTGATACCATTTGCGCTTTGTGTTGGGCCCTCTTTGACGCAACAATAACAATTGTGCATCGAGTCATGCCTCGTTTGACTCAACCATATCATTTGCATTTGGAGTTGGGCCTCATTTGACTAAAGCATATAATTTGTGCCTCGAGTCGGGCCTGGTTTGACTCAACTATATGATTTGCGCCTCGAGTCGGGCCTGGTTTGACTCAACTATATGATTTGCGCCTCGCGTTGGGCCTCGTTTGACTCACCGAATCCATTTGTGCCTCGCGTTGGGCCTCCTTTGACTCAACCATATCATTTCTGCCTCAAGTCGGGCCTTGTTTCACTCAACCATATCATTTGTGCCTCAAGTAAGGCCTTGTTTCACTCAACCATATCATTTGTGGCTCGAGTGAGGCCTAGTTTGACTCAACCATATCATTTGCGCCTCGAGTCGGGTCTGGTTTGATTCAACCATATCATTTGCGGCTCGAGTCGGGGCTCGTTTGACTCATCGATACCATTTGTGCCTTGAGATGGGCCTCGTTTGACTCAACCATATCATTTGTGCCTCGAGTCATGACTCGTTTGACTCAGCCATATCATTTGTGCCTCTAGTCGGTCCGCATTTGAGTCACTGATACCAATTGTGCCTCAAGTCGGTCCTTCCTTGATGCAACAATAACAATTGTGCCTCGAGTCGGGCCTCGTTTGACTCAACCATATACTTTCTGCCTCGAGTAATGCCTCATTTGACTCAACCATATAATTTATGCCTCAAGTCGGGCCGCGTTTGACTCAAACATATCATTTGCGCCTCGAGTCAGGCCTCGTTTGACTCACCGATACCATTTGTGCCTCAAGGTGGTGCTCGTTTGACTCAACCATATCATTTGTGCCTCGAGTCAAGACTCGTTTGTCTCAGCCATATCATTTGCGCCTCGAGTCGGGCCCCGTTTGACTCACCGATACAATTTGTGCCTCGAGTTGGGCCTCTTTTGACTTAACCATATCATTTGTGCCTCGAGTCAGGCCTTGTTTGACTCAACCATATCATTTATGCCTCGAGTCGGGCCTCGTTTGACTCAACCATATCATTTGCGCCTTGAGTCGGGCCTCGTTTGACTCACTAATACCATTTGTGCCTCGAGTCGGTCCTTCTTTGATGCAACCATAACAATTGTGCCTCGAGTGATGCCTCGTTTGACTCAACCATATCATATGCATCTGGAGTCAGGCCTCGTTTGACTAAAGCATATCATTTGCGCCTCGAGTCGGGCCTGGTTTGACTCAACCATATCATTTGCGCCTCGAGTCGAGCCTTGTTTGACTCATCGATACCATTTGTGCCTTGCGTTCGGCCTCGTTTGACTCAACCATATCATTTGCATCTAAAGTTGGGCCTGGTTTGCCTAAAGCAAATCATTTGTGCCTCGAATTGGGCCTCGTTTGGCTCAACCATATCATTTGTTCCTCGAGTCAGGCCTTGTTTCACTTAACCATATCATTTGTACCTCGAGTGAGGCCTTGTTTCACTCAACCATATCATTTGTGCCTCGAGTGAGCCCTCGAATGACTAAACCATATCATTTGCACCTCGAGTCGGGCCTTGTTTCACTCAACCATATCATTTGCGCCTCAAGTCGGGCCTGGTTTGATTCAACCATATCATTTGCACCTCGAGTCGGGCCTCGTTTGACTCCATGATACTATTTGTGCCTCGAGTTAGGCCTCGTTTGACTCAACCATATCATTTGTAACTCGAGTCACGTTTCGTTTGACTCAGCCATATCATTTGCGCATTGAGTCGGGCCCCGTTTGACTCACCGATACAATTTGTGCCTCGAGTTGGGCCTCTTTTGGCTCAACCATATCATTTGCTCCCTGAGTCAGGCCTTGATTGACTCAACCATATCATTTGTGCCTTGAGTCAGGCCTCGTTTGACTCAACCATATCATTTGCGCCTTCAGCCGGGCCTTGTTTGACTCACTGATACCATTTGTGCCTCGAGTCGGGCCTTCTTTAACGCAACAATAACAATTGTGCCTCGAGTCGAGCCTCATTTGACTCAACCATATAATTTCTGCCTCGCGTCATGCCTCGTTTGACTCAACCATATAATTTATGCCTCGAGTTGGGCCATGTTTGACTCAACCATATCATTTGCGCCTCGAGTCGGGCCTCGTTTGACTCACCGATACCATTTGTGCCTCGAGTTGGGCCTCGTTTGACTCAACCATATCATTTGCGCCCCGAGTGAGGACTCGTTTGACTCAGCCATATCATTTGTGCCTCGATTCGGGCCCCGTTTAACTCACCGATACAATTTGTGCCTCGAGTTGGGCCTCTTTTGACTCAACCATATCATTTCTTCCTCGAGTCAGGCCTTGTTTGACTTGACCATATTATTTACGCCTCAAGTCGGGCCTCGTTTGACTCAAGTATATCATTTGCACCCTTGGTTAGGCCTCGTTTGACTCAATCATATCATTTGCGCCTCAAGTAGGCCTCGTTTGACTCAATCGTATCATTTGTGCCTTAAGTCTGGACTCGGTTGACTCAGCCATATCATTTGTGCCTCGAGTCGGGCCTCGTTTGACTCAACGATACAATTTGTGCCTCGAGTTTGGCCTCTTTTGACTCAACCATATCATTTGTGCCTTGAATCAGGACTTGTTTGACTCAACCATATCAATTGTGCCTCAGTTCAGGCCTCGTTTGACTCAACCATATCATTTGCGCGTTGAGCCGGGACTCGTTTGACTCACTGATACCATTTGTGCTTTGTGTTGGGCCCTCTTTGACGCAACAATAACAATTGTGCATCGAGTCATGCCTTGTTTGACTCAACCATATCATTTGCATTTGGAGTCGGGCCTCGTTTGACTAAAGCATATAATTTGTGCCTCGAGTCGGGCCTGGTTTGACTCAACTATATGATTTGCGCCTCGAGTTGGGCCTGGTTGGATTCAACTATATGATTTGCTCCTCGCGTTGGGCCTCGTTTGACTCACCGAATCCATTTGTGCCTCGCGTTGGGCCTCCTTTGACTCAACCATATCATTTCTGCCTCAAGTTGGGCCTTGTTTCACTCAACCATATCATTTGTGCCTCAAGTAAGGCCTTGTTTCACTCAACCATATCATTTGTGGCTCGAGTGAGGCCTAGTTTGACTTAACCATATCATTTGCGCCTCGAGTCGGGTCTGGTTTGATTCAACCATATCATTTGCGGCTCGAGTCGGGGCTCGTTTGACTCATCGATACCATTTGTGCCTTGAGATGGGCCTCGTTTGACTCAACCATATCATTTGTGCCTCGAGTCATGACTCGTTTGACTCAGCCATATCATTTGTGCCTCTAGTCGGTCCGCATTTGAGTCACTGATACCAATTGTGCCTCAAGTCGGTCCTTCCTTGATGCAACAATAACAATTGTGCCTCGAGTCGGGCTTCGTTTGACTCAACCACATACTTTCTGCCTCGAGTAATGCCTCATTTGACTCAACCATATAATTTATGCCTCAAGTCGGGCCGCGTTTGACTCAAACATATCATTTGTGCCTCGAGTCAGGCCTCGTTTGACTCACCGATACCATTTGTGCCTCAAGGTGGGCCTCGTTTTACTCAATCATATCATTTGTACCTCAAGTCAAGATTCGTTTGTCTCGACCATATCATTTGCATCTGGAGTCGGGCCTCGTTTGACTAAAGCATATCATTTGCACCTCGAGTCGGGCTTAGTTTGACTAAACCATATCATTTGCATGTCGAGTCGGGCATCGTTTGACTCACTGATACCAGTTGTGCCTCGAGTTTGGCCTCATTTGACTAAACCATATCTTTTGTGCCTCAAGTCAGGCCTTGTTTGACTCAACCATATCATTTATGCCTCGAGTCGGGCCTTGTTTGACTCAAGCATATCATTTGCACCCTGGGTTAGGCCTCGTTTGACTCAACCATATCATTTGCGCCTCAAGTCGGGCCTCGTTTGACTCACCAATACTATTTGTGCCCCGAGTTGGGCCTCGTTTGACTTAACCATATCATTTGTGCCTCAAGTCAGGACTCGTTTGACTCAGCCATATCATTTGCGCGTCGAGTCGGGCCTCGTTTGACTCATTGATACCATTTGTGCCCCGAGTTTGGCCTCTTTTGACACAACCATATCATTTGTGCCCTGAGTTTAGTCTCTTTTGACTCAACCATATCATTTGTGCCACAAGTCAGGACTCGTTTGACTCAGCCATATCATTTGCGCCTCGAGTCGGGCCCCATTTGACTCACTGATATAATTTGTGCCTCAAGTTGGGACTCTTTTGACTCAACCATATAATTTGGGCTTCGAGTCAGGCCTTGTTTGACTCAACCATATCATTTGCGCCTCGAGTCGGGCCTCGTTTGACTCAACCATATCATTTGCGCCCTGAGTCGGGCCTCGTTTGACTCACTGATACCATTTGTGCCTCAAGTCGGGCCTTCTTTGACGTAACCATAACAATTGTGCCTCAAGTCATGCCTCATTTGACTCAACCATATCATTTGCATCTGGAGTCAGGCCTCATTTGACTAAAGCATATCATTTGTGCCTCGAGTCAGGCTTGGTTTGACTCAACCATATATTTGCGCATCGAGTCGGGCCACGTTTGACTCACCGATACCATTTGTGCCTCGCATTCGGCCTCATTTGACACAACCAAATCATTTCTGCCTCGAGTCAGGCCTTGTTTCACTCAACCATATCATTTGCGCCTCGAGTTGGGGCTCGTTTGACTCACCGATACCATTTGTGCCTCGCGTTCGGCCTCGTTTGACTCAACCATATCATTTGTGGCTTGAGCCAGGACTCGTTTGACTCAGGCATATCATTTGCACCTTGAGCCGGGCCTTGTTTGACTCACCATACCATTTGTGCCTCGACTCGGGCCTCATTTGACGCAACAATATCATTTGTGCCTCGAGTCATGCCTCATTTGACTCAACCATATCTGCATCTTGAGTCGGGCCTCGTTTGACTAAACCATATCATTTGCGCCTCGAGTCGAGCCTCGTTTTACTCAACCATATCATTTGTGCCTCGAGTCGGCCCTTGTTTGACTCAACGATATCATTTGTGCCTCGAGTGGGGCCTTGTTTGACTCAACCATATCATTTATGCCTCGAGTTGGGCCTCGTTTGACTCACCGATACCATTTGTGCCCCGAGTTAGCCCTTGTTTGATGTAACCATATCAAATGTGCCTCGAGTCATCCCTCGTTTGACTGAACCATATCATTTGCATCTCGAGCCAGGCCTTGTTTGACTAAACCATATCATTTGTGCCTCGAGTCGGCCTTGGTTTGACTCAACCATATTATTTGCGCCTTGAATTGGGCCTCGTTTGACTCACTGACACCATTTGTGCCTCGAATTAGGCCTCCTTTGACTCAACCATATCATTTGCACCTCGAGTCGGGCCTAGTTTGACTCAACCATATCATTTACGTCTCGAGTCAGGCCTCGTTTGACTCACCGATACCATTTGTGCCTCGAGTTAGGCCTCGTTTGACTTAACCATATCATTTGTGCCTCGAGACATGGCTCGTTTGACTCAACCATATCATTTGCGCCTCGAGTCGGGCCTCGTTTGACTCACCGATACCATTTGTGCCTCGAGTTGGGCCTCGTTTGACTCAACCATATCATTTGTGCCTTGAGTTAGGACTCGTTTGACTCCGCCATATCATTTGTGCATCGAGTCGGGCCTTGTTTGACTCACCGATATAATTTGTGCCTCGAGTTGGGCCTCTTTTGATTCAACCATATCATTTGTGCCTCGAGTTAGGCCTTGTTTGACTCAACCATATCATTTGTGCCTCGAGTCAGGTCTCGTTTGACTCAACCATATCATTTGCGCCTTGAGTCGGGCCTCGTTTGACTCACTGATACCATTTCTGCCTTGAGTTGGGCCTTCTTTGATGCAACCATAACAATTGTGCCTCGAGTCATGCCTCGTTTGACTCAACCATATCATTTGCATCTGGAGTTGGGCCTCGTTTGACTAAAGCATATCATTTGCGCCTCGAGTCAGGCGTGGTTTGACTCAACCATATTATTTGCGCCTCGAATTAGGCCTCGTTTGACTCACTGACACCATTTGTGCCTCGAATTAGGCCTCATTTGACTCAACCATATCATTTGCACCTCGAGTCGGGCCTAGTTTGACTCAACCATATCATTTACGCCTCGAGTCAGGCCTCGTTTGACTCACCGATACCATTTGTGCCTCGAGTTAGGCCTCGTTTGACTCAACCATATCATTTGCGTCTCGAGTCAGGCCTCGTTTGACTAAACCATATCAATTGCGCCTCGAGTTGGGCCTGGTTTTTTCTTAACCATATTATTTACGCCTCGAGTCGGGCCTCATTTGACACAACAATATCATTTGCGCGTGGAGTCGGGCCTCGTTTGACTAAACTGTATCATTTGGGCCTTGAGTCAGGCCTTGTTTGACTCAACCATATCATTTACGTCTCGAGTCGGGCCTCATTTGACTCAAGCATATCATTTGTGCCCTGGGTTAGGCCTCGTTTGACTTAACCATATCATTTGCGCCTTGAGTCAGGCCTTGTTTGACACACCGATACCATTTGTGCCTTGAGTTGGGCCTCTTTTGACTCAAGCATATCATTTGCGCCTCGAGTTAGGCCTTGTTTGACTCAACCATATCATTTGTGCCTCAAGTCCGGCCTCATTTGACTCAACCATATCATTTGTGCTTTGAGTCAGGCCTCGTTTGAGTCGCTGACACCATTTGTGCCTCGGGCTTTGTTTGACTCACTGATACCATTTGTGCCTTGTATTGCGCCGCGTTTGACTCAACCGTATCATTTCTGCCTTGAGTCAGGCCTTGTTTCACTCAACCATATCGTTTGCCTCGAGTGAGGCCTTGTTTCACTCAACCATATCATTTGTGCCTCTGAGTGAGGCCTTGTGTGACTCAACCATATCATTTGCGCCTCGAGTCGGGCCTTGTTTGACTCAACCATATCATTTGTGCCTCAAGTCAGGCCTGGTTTGATTCAACCATATCATTTACGCCTCGAGTCGGGCCTCGTTTGACTCACCGATACCATTTGTGCCTCGAGTTGGGCCTCGTTTGACTCAACCATATCATTTGTGCCTCGAGTCAAGACTCGTTTGACTCCGCCATATCATTTGTGCGTCGAGTCGTGCCCCGTTTGACTCACCGATATAATTTGTGCCTCGAGTTGGGCCTCTTTTGATTCAACCATATCATTTGTGCCTCGAGTTAGGCCTTGTTTGACTCAACCATATCATTTGTGCCTCGAGTCAGGTCTCGTTTGACTCAACCATATCATTTGCACCTTGAGTCGGGCCTCGTTTGAGTCGCTGACACCATTTGTGCCTCGAGGCGGGCTTTGTTTGACTCACTGATACCATTTGTGCCTTGCATTGCGCCGCGTTTGACTCAACCGTATCATTTCTGCCTTGAGTCAGGCCTTGTTTCACTCAACCATATCGTTTGCCTCGAGTGAGGCCTTGTTTCACTCAACCATATCATTTGTGCCTCGAGTGAGGCCTTGTGTGACTCAACCATATCATTTGCGCCTCAAGTCAGGCCTGGTTTGATTCAACCATATCATTTGCGCCTCGAGTCGGGCCTCGTTTGACTCACCGATACCATTTGTGCCTCGAGTTGGGCCTCGTTTGACTCAACCATATCATTTGTGCCTCGAGTCAGGACTCGTTTGACTCCGCCACATCATTTGTGCCTCGAGTCGGGCCCCGTTTGACTCACCGATAAAATTTGTGCCTCGAGTTGGACCTCTTTTGATTCAACCATATCATTTGTGCCTCGAGTTAGGCCTTGTTTGACTCAACCATATCATTTATGCCTTGAGTCGGGCCTCGTTTGACTCACTGATACCATTTCTGCCTTGAGTTGGGCCTTCTTTGACGCAACCATAACAATTGTGCCTCGAGTCATGCCTCGTTTGACTCAACCATATCATTTGCATCTGGAGTCGGGCCTCGTTTGACTAAAGCATATCATTTGCGCCTCGAGTCAGGCCTGGTTTGACTCAACCATATTATTTGCGCCTCGAATTGGGCCTTGTTTGACTCGCTGACACCATTTGTGCCTCGAATTAGGCCTCGTTTGATTCAACCATATCATTTGCACCTCGAGTCGGGCCTGGTTTGACTCAACCATATCATTTACGCCTCGAGTCAGGCCTCGTTTGACTCACCAAAACCATTTGTGCCTCGAGTTAGGCCTCGTTTGACTCAACCATATCATTTACGCCTCGAGTCAGGCCTCGTTTCACTCACCGATACCATTTGTGCCTCGAGTTAGGCCTCGTTTGACTTAACCATATCATTTGTGCCTCGAGACATGGCTCGTTTGACTCAACCATATCATTTGCGCCTCGAGTCGGGCCTTGTTTGACTCACTGTTACCATTTATGCCTCGAGTTAGGCCTCGTTTGACTAACCATATCATTTCTGCGTCGAGTCAGGCCTTGTTTGGTGCAATCATATCTTTTGTGCGTCGAGTCATGCCTCATTTGACTCAACCATATCATTTACGCCTCGAGTTGGGCCTCGTTTGACTCAACCATATCATTTGAGCCTCGAGTCAGGCCTTGTTTCACTCAAGCATATCATTTGTGCCTCGAGTGAGGCCTTGTTTGACACAACCATATCATTTGTGCCTCGAGTTGAGCCTGGTTTGATTCAACTATATCATTTGCACCTCGAGTCGGGCCTCGTTTGACTCACTGATACCATTTATGCCTCGAGTTGGGCCTCGTTTGAGTCAACCATATCATTTGTGCATTGAGCTAGGCCTTGTTTGACTCAACCATATCGTTTGCGCCTCGAGTCGGGCCTAGTTTGACCTCAACCATATCATTTGCGCATCGAGTCGGGCCTCATTTGACTCACCGATACTAGTTGTGCCTCGAGTTGGGCCTTGTTTAACTAAACTGTATCATTTGTGCCTCGAGTCAGGCCTTGTTTGACTCAACCATATCATTTACGCCTCGAGTCGGGCATCGTTTGACTCAAGCATAGCATTTGCGCCCTGGGTTAGGCCTTGTTTGACTCACCCATATCATTTGCGCCTCGAGTCGGGCCTCGTTTGAGTCACTGACCACCATTTGTGCCTCGAGTTGGGCCTCTTTTGACTCAACCATATCATTTGCGCCTTGACCCGGGCCTCGATTGACTCAACCATATCATTTGCGCCTTGAGTCGGGCCTCGTTTGAGTCGCTGATACCATTTGTGCCTCGAGTCAGGCCTCGTTTGACTCACAGATACCATTTGTGCCTCGCATTGTGCCTTCTTTGACTCAACCATAACATTTCTGCCATGAGTCAGGCCTTGTTTCACTCAACCATATCATTTGTGACTCGAGTGAGGCCTTGTTTCACTCAACCTTATCATTTGTGCCTCGAGTGAGGCCTTGTTTGGCTCAACCATATCATTTGCGCCTCGAGTCAATCTTGGTTTGATTCAACTATATCATTTGCACCTCGAGTTGTGCCTTGTTTAACTCACCGATACCATTTGTGCCTCGAGTTGGGCCTCGTTTGACTCAACCATATCATTTGTGCCTTAAGCCAGGCCTTGTTTGACTCAACCATATCATGTGCGCCTCGAGTCGGGCCTCATTTGACTCAACCATATCATTTGCACCTTGAGTCGGGCCTCGTTTGACTCACTGATACCATTTGCGCCTCAAGTCAGGCCTTCTTTGACGCAACCATAACAATTGTGCCTCAAGTCATGCCTCGTTTGAGTTAACCATATCATTTGCATCTGGAGTCGGCCCTCGTTTGACTAAAGCATATCATTTGTGCCTCGAGACGGGCCTAGTTTGTCTCAATCATCTCATTTGTGCCTCGAGTCGGTCCTCGTTTGACTCACCGATACCATTTGTGCCTCGCGTTGGGCCTCGTTTGACTCAACCATATCATTTCTGCCTCGAGTCAGGCCTTGTTTCACTCAGCCATAAGATTTGCGCCTCGAGTCATGCCTTGTTTTACTCACCGATACCATTTGTACCTCGCATTGGGCCTCATTTGACTCAACCATCTCAGTTGTGGCTCGAGCCAGAACTCGTTTGACTCAACCATATCATTTACGCCTTGAGTCGGGCCTTATTTTACTCACCGATACCATTTGTCCCTCGGGTCAGGCCTCAGTTGATGAAACCATCTCATTTGTGCCTCGAGTCATGACTCGTTTGACTCAACCATATCCTCTGCATCTCGGGTCGGGCCTTGTTTGACTCAACCATATCATTTGCACCTCGAGTCAGGCCTTGTTTGACGCAACCATAACATTTGCGCCTCGAGTCATTCCTCGTTTGACTCAACCATATCATTTGTGCCTCGCGTCGGCCCTCGTTTGACTCAACGATATCTTTTGTGCCTTGAGTGGACCCTCGTTTAACTCAACCATATTATTTGCGCCTCGAGTCGAGCCTCATTTGACTCACCGTTACCATTTGTGCCTCGAGTCGACCCTCGTTTGACGTAACCATATCAATTGTGCCTCGAGTCATCCCTCGTTTGACTCAACCATATTATTTTCGTCTCGAGCTAAGCATCGTTTGACTAAACCATATCATTTGTGCCTCGAGTTGGGCCTGGTTTGACTCAACCATATCATTTGTGCCTAAAATTGGGCATCGTTTGAGTCACTGACACCATTTATGCCTCGAATTGGGCCTCGTTTGACTCAACCATATGATTTGTGCATCGAGTCAGACCTTGTTTGACTCAACCATATCATTTGTGCCTCGAGTCGGGCCTGGTTTGACTCAACCATATCATTTGCACCTCGAGTTGGGCGTAGTTTGACTCAACCATATAATTTGCACCTCAAGTCGGGCCTCGTTTGACTCACCGATACCATTTGTGCCTCGAGTTAGGCCTCGTTTGACTCAACCATATCATTTGTGCCTCGAGATAGGGCTCGTTTGACTCAACTATATCATTTGTGCCTCGAGTCAGGCCTCGTTTGACTCACCGATACCATTTGTGCCTCGCGTTGGGTCTCGTTTGACTAAACCGTATCATTTGTGCCTTCAGTTAGGCCTTGTTTGACTCAACTATATGATTTGCACCTCCAATCGGGCCTCGTTTGACTCAAGCATATCATTTGCGCCCTGGGTTGGGCCTCGTTTAACTCACCGATACAATTTGTGCCTCGAGTTGGGCCTCGTTTGACTCAACCATATGATTTGTGCCTTGGGTCAGGAGTCGTTTGACTCAGCCATATCATTTCCGCCTCGAGTCGGGCCTCATTTGACTCACCGATACCATTTGTGCCTCGAGTCGCGCCTTCTTTGATGCAACCATAACAATTGTCCCTCGAGTCTTGCCTCGTTTGACTCAACCATATCATTTGCATCTGGAGTCGGGCCTCGTTTGACTGAACCATATCATTTGCGCCTTGAGTCGGGCTTGGTTAGACTCAACCATATCATTTGCGCCTCGAGTCGGACCTCGTTTGACTCACCGATACCATTTGTGCCTCGCGTTAGGCCTCGTTTGAGTCACTGACCACCATTTGTGCCTCGAGTTGGGCTTCTTTTGACTCAACCATATCATTTGCGCCTTGACCCGGGCCTCGATTGACTCAACCATATCATTTGCGCCTTGAGTCGGGCCTCATTTGAGTCACTGATACCATTTGTGCCTCGAGTTAGGCCTCGTTTGACTCACAGATACCATTGTTGCCTCGTATTGTGCCTCGTTTGACTCAACCATAACATTTCTGCCATGAGTCAGGCCTTGTTTCACTCAACCATATCATTTGTGACTCGAGTGAGGCCTTGTTTCACTCAACCTTATCATTTGTGCCTCAAGTGAGGCCTTGTTTGGCTCAACCATATCATTTGCGCCTCGAGTCAAGCCTGGTTTGATTCAACTATATCATTTGCACCTCGAGTTATGCCTCGTTTAACTCACCGATACCATTTGTGCCTCGAGTTGGGCCTCGTTTGACTCAACCATATCATTGTGCCTCAAGCTAGGCCTTGTTTGACTCAACCATATCATGTCGCCTCGAGTCGGGCCTTATTTGACTCAACCATATCATTTGCGCCTTGAGTCGGGCCTCGTTTGACTCACTGATACCATTTGTGCCTCAAGTCAAACCTTCTTTGACGCAACCATAACAATTGTGCCTCAAGTCATGCCTCGTTTGAGTTAACCATATCATTTGCATCTGGAGTCGGCCCTCGTTTGACTAAAGCATATCATTTGTGCCTCAAGACGGGCCTGGTTTGTCTCAATCATCTCATTTGCGCCTCGAGTCAGGCCTCGTTTGACTCACCGATACCATTTGTGCCTTGCGTTGGGCCTCGTTTGACTCAACCATATCATTTCTGCCTCGAGTCAGGCCTTGTTTCACTCAGCCATAAGATTTGTGCCTCGAGTCATGCCTTGTTTTACTCATCGATACCATTTGTGCCTCGCGTTGGGCCTCAGTTGACGAAACCATCTAATTTGTGGCTCGAGCTAGGACTCGTTTGACTCAACCATATCATTTACGCCTTGAGTCGGGCCTTGTTTTACTCACCGATACCATTTGTGCCTCGGGTCAGGCCTCAGTTGACGAAACCATCTCATTTGTGCCTCGAGTCATGCCTCGTTTGACTCAACCATATCCTCTGCATCTCGAGTCGGGCCTTGTTTGACTCAACCATATCATTTGTGCCTCGTGTCGGCCCTCGTTTGACTCAACGATATCATTTGAGCCTCGAGTGGAGCCTCGTTTAACTCAACCATATTATTTGCGCCTCGAGTCGAGCCCCATTTGACTCACCGTTACCATTTGTGCCTCGAGTCGACCCTCGTTTGACGTAACCATATCAATTGTGCCTCGAGTCATCCCTCGTTTGACTCAACCATATTATTTTCGTCTCGAACCAAGCATCGTTTGACTAAACCATATCATTTGTGCCTCGAGTTGGGCCTGGTTTGACTCAACCATATCATTTGTGCCTTAAATTGGGCCTCGTTCGACTCACTGACACCATTTATGCCTCGAATTGGGCCTCGTTTGACTCAACCATATGATTTGTGCCTCGAGTCAGGCCTTGTTTGACTCAACCATATCATTTGCGCCTCGAGTCAGGCCTGGTTTGACTCAACCATATCATTTGCACCTCGAGTTGGGCGTAGTTTGACTCAACCATATAATTTGCACCTCAAGTCGGGCCTCGTTTGACTCACCGATACCATTTGTGCCTCGAGTTAGGCCTCGTTTGACTCAACCATATCATTTGTGCCTCGAGATAGGGCTCGTTTGACTCAACTATATCATTTGTGCCTCGAGTCAGGCCTCATTTGACTCTCTGATACCATTTGTGCCTCGCGTTGGGCCTCGTTTGACTAAACCGTATCATTTGTGCCTTCAGTTAGGCCTTGTTTGACTCAACTATATGATTTGCACCTCCAATCGGGCCTCGTTTGACTCAAGCATATCATTTGCGCCCTGGGTTGGGCCTCGTTTAACTCACCGATACAATTTGTGCCTCGAGTTGGGCCTCGTTTGACTCAACCATATGATTTGTGCCTTGGGTCAGGAGTCGTTTGACTCAGCCATATCATTTCTGCCTCGAGTCGGGCCTCATTTGGCTCACCGATACCATTTGTGCCTCGAGTCGCGCCTTCTTTGATGCAACCATAACAATTGTCCCTCGAGTCATGCCTCGTTTGACTCAACCATATCATTTGCGTCTCGAGTTGGGCCTCGTTTGACTGAACCATATCATTTGCGCCTTGAGTCGGGCTTGGTTAGACTCAACCATATCATTTGCGCCTCGAGTCGGGCCTCGTTTTACTCACCGATACCATTTGTGCCTCGCGTTGGGCCTCGTTTGACTCAACCATATCATTTGAGCCTCGAGTCAGGCCTTGTTTCACTTAAGCATATCATTTGTGCCTCGAGTGAGGCCTTGTTTAACACAACCATATCATTTGTGCCTCGAGTCGAGCCTGGTTTGATTCAACTATATCATTTGCACCTCGAGTCGGGCCTCGTTTGACTCACCGATACCATTTATGCCTCGAGTTGGGCCTTGTTTGACTCAACCATATCATTTGTGCATTGAGCCAGGCCTTGTTTGACTCAACCATATCGTTTGCGCCTCGAGTCGGGCCTGGTTTGACCTCAACCATATCATTTGTGCGTCGAGTCGGGCCTCATTTGACTCACCGATACCAGTTGTGCCTCGAGTTGGGCCTTGTTTAACTAAACCGTATCATTTGTGCCTCGTGTCAGGCCTTGTTTGACTCAACCATATCATTTACGCCTCGAGTCGGGCCTCGTTTGACTCAAGCATATCATTTGCTCCCTGGGTTAGGCCTTGTTTGACTCACCCATATCATTTGCGCCTCGAGTCGAGCCTCGTTTGAGTCACTGACCACTATTTGTGCCTCGAGTTGGGCTTCTTTTGACTTAACCATATCATTTGCACCTTGACCCGGGCCTCGATTGACTCAACCATATCATTTGCGCCTTGAGTCGGGCCTCATTTGAGTCACTGATACCATTTGTGCCTCGAGTCAAGCCTCGTTTGACTCACAGATACCATTTGTGCCTCGCATTGTGCCTCGTTTGACTCAACCATAACATTTCTGCCACGAGTCAGGCCTTGTTTCACTCAGCCATATCATTTGTGACTCGAGTGAGGCCTTGTTTCACTCAACCTTATCATTTGTGCCTCGAGTGAGACCTTGTTTGGCTCAACCATATCATTTGCGCCTCGAGTCGAGCCTGGTTTGATTCAACTATATCATTTGCACCTTGAGTTGTGCCTCGTTTAACTCACCGATACCATTTGTGCCTCTAGTTGGGCCTCGTTTGACTCAACCATATCATTTGTGCCTCAAGCCAGTCCTTGTTTGACTCAACCATATCATGTGCGCCTCGAGTCGGGCCTCATTTGACTCAACCATATCATTTGCGCCTTGAGTCGGGCCTCGTTTGACTCACTGATGCCATTTGTGCCTCAAGTTAGGCCTTCTTTGACGCAACCATAACAATTGTGCCTCAAGTCATGCCTCGTTTGAGTTAACCATATCATTTGCATCTGGAGTCGGCCCTCGTTTGACTAAAGCATATCATTTGTGCCTCGAGATGGGCCTGGTTTGTCTCAATCATCTCATTTGCGCCTCCAGTTGGGCCTCGTTTGACTCACCGATACCATTTGTGCCTCGCGTTGGGCCTCGTTTGACTCTACCATATCATTTCTGCCTCGAGTCAGGCCTTGTTTCACTCAGCCATAAGATTTGCGCCATGAGTCATGCCTTGTTTTACTCACCGATACCATTTGTGCCTCGCGTTGGGCATCATTTGACTCAACCATCTCATTTGTGGCTCGAGCCAGGACTCGTTTGACTCAACCATATCATTTACGCCTTGAGTCGGGCCTTGTTTTACTCACTGATACCATTTGTGCCTTGGGTCAGGCCTCAGTTGACGAAACCATCTCATTTGTGCCTCGAGTCATGCCTCGTTTGACTTAACCATATCCTCTGCATCTCGAGTCGGGCCTTGTTTGACTCAACCATATCATTTGCACCTCGAGTCAGGCCTCGTTTGACGCAACCATAACATTTGCGCCTCGAGTCATTCCTCGTTTGACTCAACCATATCATTTGTGCCTCGCGTCGGCCCTAGTTTGACTCAACGATATCATTTGTGCCTCGAGTGGAGCGTCGTTTAACTCAACCATATTATTTGCGCCTCGAGTCGAGCCTCATTTGACTCACCGTTACCATTTGTGCCTCGAGTCGACCCTTGTTTGACATAACCATATCAATTGTGCCTCGAGTCATCCCTCGTTTGACTCAACCATATTATTTTCGTCTCGAGCCAAGCATCGTTTGACTAAACCATATCATTTGTGCCTCGAGTTGGGCCTGGTTTGACTCAACCATATCATTTGTGCCTTAAATTGGGCATCGTTTGACTCACTGACACCATTTATGCCTCGAATTGGGCCTCGTTTGACTCAACCATATGATTTGTGCCTCGAGTCAGGCCTTGTTTGACTCAACCATATCATTTGCGCCTCGAGTCCGGCCTGGTTTGACTCAACCATATCATTTGCACCTCGAGTTGGGCGTAGTTTGACTCAACCATATAATTTGCACCTCGAGTCGGGCCTCGTTTGACTCACTGATACCATTTGTGCCTCGAGTTAGGCCTCGTTTGACTCAACCATATCATTTGTGCCTCGAGATAGGGCTCGTTTGACTCAACTATATCATTTGCGCCTCGACTCAGGCCTCGTTTGACTCACCGATACCATTTGTGCCTCGCGTTGGGCCTCGTTTGATTCAACCGTATCATTTTAGCCTCGAGTCAGGCCTTGTTTCACTCATCCATATCATTTGTGCCTCGAGTGATGCCTTGTTTCACTCGAGCATATCATTTGTGGCTAGAGTGAGGCCATGTTTGACTGAACCATCTCATTTGCGCCTCGAGTCGGGCCTCATTTGACTCAACCATATCATTTGTGCCTCGAGTTGGGCCTCGTTTGACTCAACCATATCATTTGTGCCTTGGGTCAGGAGTCGTTTGACTCAGCCATATCATTTTCGCCTCGAGTCGGGCCTCATTTGACTCACCGATACCATTTGTGCCTCGAGTCACGCCTTCTTTGACGCAACCATAACAATTGTGCCTCGAGTCATGCCTCGTTTGACTCAACCATATCAATTGCATCTGGAGTCGGGCCTCGTTTGACTAAAGCATATCATTTGTGCCTCGAGTCGGGCCTGGTTTGACTCAACCATATATTTGCACCTCGAGTCATGCCTCGTTTGACTCAACCGTATTATTTGCATCTGGAGTCGGGCCTCGTTTGACTAAAGCATATCATTTGCGCCTTGAGTCAGGCTTGGTTTGACCCAACCATATCATTTGCGCCTCGAGTCGGGCCTTGTTTGACTCACCATTACCATTTATGCCTCGAGTTAGGCCTCGTTTGACTCAACCATATTATTTGTGCCTTGAGTCAGGCCTTGTTTGGTGCAATCATATCATTTCTGCCTCAAGTTAGGCCTTATTTGACTAAACCATATCATTTGCACCTCGAGACGGTCCTGGTTTGACTAAACCATATCATTTGCGCCTCGAGTTAGGCCTCGTTTGACTCACCGTTACCATTTTTGCCTCGAGTTAGCCTCATTTGAATCAACCATATCATTTGTGCCTCGAGTCAGGCCTTGTTTGGCGCAATGATATCATTTATGCCTCAAGTCAGGCCTCGTTTGACTAAACCATATCATTTGCGCCTTGAGTCAGTCTTGGTTTCACGAAACCATATAATTTGCACCTCGAGTCGGGCCTTGTTTGACTCAACCATATCATTTGCGCCTCGAGTCGGGCCTAGTTGGACTCAACCATATCATTTGCGCGTCGAGTTGGGCCTCGTTTGACTCATCGATACCATTTGTGCTTCGAGTTGGGCCTCTTTTGACTCAACCATATCATTTGTGCCACGAGTCAGGCCATGTTTGACTCAACCATATCATTTGCGCCTCGAGTCAGGCCTCATTTGACTCAACCATATCATTTGTGCCTTGAGGCGGGCCTTGTTTGACTCAGTGATACCATTTGTGCCTCAAGTCGCGCCTTCTTTGACGCAACCATAACAATTGTGCCTCGAGTCATGCCTCGTTTGACTCAACCATGTCATTTGCATCTGGAGTTGGGCCTCGTTTGACTAAACCAAATCATCTGCGCCTCGAGTCAGGCCTGGTTTGACTCAACCATATCATTTGCGCCTCGAGTCGGGCCTCATTTGACTCACCGATACCATTTGTGCCTCGCGTTGGGCCACGTTTGACTGAACCATATCATTTCTGCCTCGAGTCAGGCCTTGTTCCACTCAACCATATCATTTGTACCTCGAGTGAGGTCTTGTTTGACTCAACCATATCATTTGTGCCTCGAGCTGGGCCTGGTTTGACTCAACCATATTATTTGCACCTCGAATTGGGCCTCGTTTGACTCACCTATACCATTTATGGCTCGAGTTAGGCCTCGTTTGACTCAACCATATTATTTGTGCCTTGACTCAACCATATCATTTACGCCTCGAGTTGGGACTCGTTTGACTCAACCATATCATTTACAACTCGAGTTGGGCCTCGTTTGACTCAACCATATCATTTACGCCTCGAGTCGGGCATCATTTAACTCACCGTTACCATTTATGCCTCAAGTTTAGCCTCGTTTGACTCAACCATATCATCTGCACCTCGAGTTAGGCCTCGTTTGACTAAACCATATCATTTGTGCCTCCAGTCGGCCCTGGTTTGACCCAACCATGTCATTTGCGCCTCAAGTCGGGCCTCGTTTGACTCAACCATATCATTTGTGTGTCGAGTCAGGCCTCGTTTGACTCACCGATACCAGTTGTGCCTTGAGTTGGGCCTCGTTTGACTAGACCGTATCATTTGTGCCTCGAGTTAGGCCTTGTTTAACTCAACCATATCATTTATGCCTTGAGTCAGGCCTCGTTTGACTCAAGCATATCATTTGCGCCCTGGGTTAGGCCTCATTTGACTCACCGATACCATTTGTGCCTCGTAATGGGCCTCGTTTGACTCAACCATATCATTTCTGCCTCGAGTCAAGCCTTGTTTCCCTCAACCATATCATTTGTGCCTCGAGTGAGGCCTTGTTTCACTCAAGCATATCATTTGTGCCTCGAGTGAGGCCTTGTTTGACTCAACCATATTAATTGCGCCTCGAGTCGGGCCTTATTTGACTCAACCATATCATTTGCGCCTCGAATCGGGCCTGGTTTGATTCAACCATATCATTTGCAACTCAAGTCGAGCCTCGTTTGACTCACCGATACCATTTGTGCCTGGAGTTGAGCCTCGTTTGACTCAACCATATCATTTGTGCCTCGAGTCAGGACATGTTTGACTCAACCATATCATTTGCGCCTCGAGTTGGGTCTCGTTTGACTCACCGTTACCATTTATGCCTCGAGTTACTCCTTGTTTGACTCAACCATATCATTTGTGCCTCGAGTCAAGCCTTGTTTGGCGCAATCATATCATTTGTGCCTCGAGTCATGCCTCGTTTGACTCAACCATATCATTTGCGCCTCGAGTTGGGCTTCGTTTAACTCACTGATGCCATTTATGCCTTGTGTTAGGCCTCGTTTGACTCAACCATATCAATTGTGCCTCGAGTCAGGCCTTGTTTGGCGTAATCATATCTTTTGTGCCTCGAGTCATGCCTCGTTTGACCCAACCATATCATTTGTGTGTCGAGTCAGGCCTTGTTTGACTAAATCATATCATTTGCGCCTCGAGTCAGGCCTGGTTTGACTGAACCATATCATTTACGCCTCGAGTCAGGCCTCATTTGACTCAACCATATCATTTGCGCGTCGAGTCGAGCCTCGTTTGACTCACTGATACCAGTTGTGCCTCGAGTTAGGCCTTGTTTGACTCAACCGTATCATTTGTACCTCCAGTCGGACTCATTTGACTCAACCATATCATTTGCGCCTCGAGTTAGGCCCCGTTTGACTCACCGATGCAATTTGTGCCTCGAGTTAGGCTGCTTTTGACTAAACCATATCATTTGCGCCTCGAGTCAGGCCATGTTTGACTCAACCATATGATTTGCGCCTTGTGTCGGGCCTCGTTTGACTCAACCATATCATTTGCGCCTTGAGTCGTGCCTCGTTTGACTCACGATATCATTTGTGCCTCGAGTCAGGCCTTCTTTGATGCAACCATAACAATTGTGCTGCGAGTCATGCCTCGTTTGACTTAACCATATCATTTGCATCTGGAGTCAGGCCTCGTTTGACTAAAGCATATCATTTGCGCCTCGAGTCGGGCCTCGTTTGACTCACCGATACCATTTGGGCGTCGCGTTGGCCCTCGTTTGACTCAAACAAATCATTTCTACCTCGAGTCAGGCCTTGTTTCACTCAGCCATATCATTTGCGCCTCGTGTCGACCCTTGTTTGACTCACCGATACCATTTGTGCCCCGCGTTGGGCCTTGTTTGACTCAACCATATCATTTGTGGCTCTAGCCAGGACTCGTTTGACTCAGGCATATCATTTGTGCCTTGAGTCGGGCCTTGTTTGACTCACCGATACCATTTGTGCCACGAGCCGGGCCTCATTTGACGCAACAATATCATTTGTGCCTCGAGTCAGGCCTCGTTTGACTCAACCATATCATCTGCATCTCGAGTCGGGCCTCGTTTGGCCAAACCATATCATTTGCGCCTCGAGTCAGGCCTCGTTTGACTCAACCATATCATTTGCACCTCGAGTCGAGCCTCAGTTGAGTCAACCATATCATTTACGCCTTGAGTTGAGCCTCGTTTGACTCACCGATGCCATGTGTGCCTCGAGTCGGGCCTTCTTTGACGCAACAATAACAATTGTGTCTTGAGTCATGCCTCGTTTGACTCAACCACATCATCTGCATCTCGAGTCGGGCCTTCTTTCACTAAACCATATCATTTGCACCCCGAGTCGGGCCTTGTTTGACTCAACCATATCATTTGCACCTCGAGTCTGGCCTCGTTTGACGCAACCATATGATTTGCGTCTCGAGTCATGCCTCGTTTGACTCAACCATATCATTTGTGCCTCGAGTCGTCCCTCGTTTGACTCAACGATATGATTTGTGCCTCGAGTGGGGCCTCGTTTGACTCAACCATATCATTTGCGCCTCAATTCGGGCCTCGTTCGACTCACCGATACCATTTCTACCCCGAGTCGGCCCTTGTTTGATGTAACCATATCAATTGTGCCTCGAGTCATCCCTCATTTGACTGAACCATATCATTTGCGTCTTGAGCCAGGCCTCGTTTGACTAAACCATATCCTTTGTGCCTCGAATCGTGCCTGGTTTGACTCAACCATATTATTTGCGCCTCGAATTGGGACTCGTTTGACTCACTGACACCATTTGTGCCTCGAATTGGGCCTCGTTTGACTCAACCATATCATTTGTGCCTCGTGTCAGGCCTTGTTTGACACAACCATATCATTTGTGCCTCGAGTCGGGCCTTGTTTGACTCAACCATATCATTTGCACCTCGAGTTAGGCCTCGTTTCACTCAACCATATCATTTGCACGTCAAGTAAGGGCTCGTTTGACTCACCGATACCAGTTGTGTCTCGAGTTGGGCGTCATTTGACTAAACTATATCATTTGTGCCTCGAGCCAGGCCTTGTTTGACTCAACCATATAATTTACGCCTCGAGTCGGGCCTCGTTTGACTCAAGCATATCATTTGCGCCCTGGGTTAGGCCTCGTTTGACTCACCCATATTATTTGCACCTCGAGTCGGGCCTCGTTTGACTCACCGATACCATTTGTGCCTAGAGTTGGGCCTCTTTTGACTCAACCATATCATTTGTGCCTTGAGTCAGGCCTAGTTTGACTCAACCATATCATTTACGCCTTGAGCCAAGCCTCGTTTGAGTCACTGATACCATTTGTGCCTCGAGTGGGGCCTCAGTTGACTCCCAGATACAATTTGCGCCTTGCATTGTGCCTCGTTTGACTCAACCATATCATTTCTGCCACGAGTCAGGCCTTGTTTCACTCAACCATATCATTAGTGCCTTGAGTGAGGCCTTGTTTCACTCAACCTTATCATTTGTGCCTCAAGTGAGGCCTTGTTTGACTCAACCATATCATTTGCGCCTCGAGTCGAGCCTCATTTAACTCAACCATATCATTTGCGCCTCGAGTCGGGCCTCGATTGACTCAACCATATCATTTGCGCCTTGAGTCGGGACTCGTTTGAGTTACTGATACCATTTGTGCCTCGAGTCGGGCCTCAGTTGAGTCAACCATATCATTTACGCCTTGAGTCGAGCCTTGTTTGACTCACCGATGCCATGTGTGCCTCGAGTCAAGCCTTCTTTGACGCAACAATAACAATTGTGTCTCGAGTCATGCCTCGTTTGACTCAACCACATCATCTGCATCTCGAGTCGGGCCTTCTTTCACTAAACCATATCATTTGCACCCCGAGTCGGGCCTTCTTTCACTAAACCATATCATTTGCACCCCGAGTCGGGCCTTGTTTGACTCAACCATATCATTTGCACCTCGAGTCTGGCCTCATTTGATGCAACCATATGATTTGCGCCTCGAGTCATCCCTCGTTTGACTCAACGATATGATTTGTGCCTCGAGTGGGGCCTCGTTTGACTCAACCATATCATTTGCGCCTCGATTCGGGCCTCGTTCGACTCACCGATACCATTTCTACCCCGAGTCGGCCCTTGTTTGATGTAACCATATCAATTGTGCCTCGAGTCATCCCTCGTTTGACTGAACCATATCATTTGTGTCTTGAGCCAGGCCTCGTTTGACTAAACCATATCCTTTGTGCCTCGAATCATGCCTGGTTTGACTCAACCATATTATTTGCGCCTCGAATTGGGACTCGTTTGACTCACTAACACCATTTGTGCCTCGAATTGGGCCTCGTTTGACTCAACCATATCATTTGTGCCTCGAGTCAGGCCTTGTTTGACTTAACCATATCATTTGTGCCTCGAGTCGGGCCTTGTTTGACTCAACCATATCATTTGCACCTCGAGTTAGGCCTCGTTTCACTCAACCATATCATTTGCACATCGAGTAGGGGCTTGTGTGACTCACCGATACCAGTTGTGCCTCGAGTTGGGCGTCATTTGACTAAACTATATCATTTGTGCCTCGAGCCAGGCCTTGTTTGACTCAACCATATAATTTACGCCTCGAGTCGGGCCTCGTTTGACTCAAGCATATCATTTGCGCCCTGGGTTAGGCTCTTTTGACTCAACCATATCATTTGTGCCTCGAGTCAGGCCTAGTTTGACTCAACCATATCATTTACGCCTTGAGCCAAGCCTCGTTTGAGTCACTGATACCATTTGTGCCTCGAGTCGGGCCTCAGTTGACTCACAGATACAATTTGCGCCTTGCATTGTGCCTCGTTTGACTCAACCATATCATTTCTGCCACGAGTCAGGCCTTGTTTCACTCAACCATATCATTAGTGCCTTGCATTGACTCAACCATATCATTTGCGCCTTGAGTCGGGACTCGTTTGAGTTACTGATACCATTTGTGCCTCGAGTTCCTCAATTGACTCACAGATACCATTTGCGCCTTGCATTGTGCCTCGTTTGACTCAACCATATCATTTTTGCCACGAGTCAGGCCTTGTTTCACTCAACCATATCATTTGTGCCTCGTGTGAGGCCTTGTTTCACTTAACCTTATCATTTGTGCCTCGAGTGAGGCTTTGTTTGACTCAACCATATCATTTGCGCCTCGAGTCGAGCCTGGTTTCATTCAATTATATCATTTGCAACTCGAGTCGGGCCTCGTTTGACTTACCGATTCCATTTGTGCCTCGAGTTGGGCCTCGTTTGACTCAACCATATCATTTGTGCCTCGAATCAGGACTCATTTGACTCAACCATATCATTTGCGCCTCGAGTCGGGCCCCGTTTGACTCACCGATACAATTTGTGCCTCGAGTTGGGCCTCTTTTGACTCAACCATATCATTTGTGCCTCGAGTCAGGCCTTGTTTGACTCAACCATATGATTTGTGCCTCGTGTCGAGCCTCATTTGACTCAACCATATTATTTGCGCCTTGAGTCGGGCCTCGTTTGACTCACGATACCATTTGTGCCTCGAGTCAAGCCTTCTTTGACGCAACCATAACAATTGTGCCTCGAGTCATACCTCGTTTGACTCAACCATATCATTTGCATCTGGAGTCGGGCCTCGTTTGACTAAAGCATATCATTTGCGCCTCGAGTCGGGCCTCATTTGACACACCGATACCATTTGGGCCTCGCGTGGCCCTCGTTTGACTCAACCAAATCATTTCTGCCTCGAGTCAGGCCTTGTTTGACTCAACCATATCATTTGCACCTCGAGTCGGGCCTCATTTGACTCAACTATATCATTTGCGCCTTGGGTCGAGACTCGTTTGACTCACCGATGCCATGTGTGCCTCGAGTCAAACCTTCTTTGATGCAACAATAATAATTGTGCCTCGAGTCTTGCCTCGTTTGACTCAACCACATCATCTGCATCTTGAGTCGGTCCTCGTTTCACCAAACCATATCATTTGTGCCCTGAGTCGGGCCTTGTTTGACTCAACCATATCATTTGCACCTCGAGTCAGGACTCGTTTGATGCAACTATATCATTTGCGTCTCGAGTCATGCCTCGTTTGACTCAACCATATCATTTGTGCCTCGAGTTGTCCCTTGTTTGACTCAACGATATCATTTGTGCCTTGAGTGGGGACTCGTTTGACTCAACCATATCATTTGTGCCTCGAGTCGGGCCTCGTTCGACTCACCGATACCATGTCTGCCACGAGTCGACCCTTGTTTGATGTAACCATATCAATTGTGCCTCGAGTCATCCCTCGTTTGATTGAACCATATCATTTACGTCTTTAGCCAGGCCTCGTTTGACTAAACCATATCATTTGTGCCTCGAGTCGGGCCTCGTTTGACTCAACCATATTATTTGCGCCTCGAATTGGGACTCATTTGACTCACTGACACCATTTGTGCCTCGAATTGGGCCTCGTTTGACTCAACCATATCATCTGTGCCTCGAGTCAGGCCTTGTTTGACTCAACCATATCATTTGTGCCTCAAGTCGGGCCTTGTTTGACTCAACCATATCATTTGTGTCTCGAGTCAGCCCTCGTTTGACTAAACCATATCATTTACACCTCGAGTCGGGCCTCGTTTGACTCAACCATATCATTTGTGCGTTGAGTCGGGTCTCGTTTGACTCACCGATACCAGTTGTGCCTCGAGTTAGGCCTCGTTTAACTAAACCGTATCATTTGTGCCTCGAGTCAGGCCTTGTTTGACTCAAACATATCATTTACACCTTGAGTCGAGCCTTGTTTGACTCAAGCATATCATTTGCGCCCTGGGCTAGTCCTTGTTTGACACACCCATATCATTTGCGCCTCGAGTCGGGCCTCGTTTGACTCACTGATACCATTTGTGCCTCGAGTTGGCCTCTTTTGACTCAACCATATCATTTGCGCCTCGAGTCAGGCCTCGATTGACTCAACCATATCATTTGCACCTTGAGTCAGGGCTCGTTGGAGTCACTGATACCATTTGTGCCTCGAGTCGGGCCTTGTTTGACTCACAGATACCATTTGTGCCTCGCATTGTGCCTCGTTTGACTCAACCATATCATTTCTGCCACGAGTCAGGCCTTGTTTCACTCAACCATATCATTTGTGCCTCGAGTGAGGCCTTGTTTGACTCAACCATATCATTTGCACCTCGAGTCGAGCCTGGTTTGATTTAACTATATCATTTGCACCTCGAGTCGGGCCTCATTTGACTCACCGATACCATTTGTGCCTCGAGTTGGGCCTCGTTTGACTCAACCATATCATTTGTGCCTCGAGTCAGGCGTTGTTTGACTCAACCATATCATTTGCGCCTCGAGTTGGGCCTCATTTGACTCAACCATATCATTTGCGCCTTGAGTCAGGCCTCGTTTGACTCAACCATATCATTTGTGCCTTGAGTTAGGCCTTGTTTGACTCACTGATACAATTTGTGCCTCGAGTCAGGCCTTCTTTTACGCAACCATAACAATTGTGCCTCGAGTCATGCCTCGTTTGACTCAACCATATAATTTGCATCTGGAGTCAGGCCTCGTTTGACTAAAGCATATCATTTGTGCCTTGCGACGGCCATGGTTTGTCTCAACCATCTCATTTGCGCCTCGAGTCAGGCCTTATTTGACTCCCCAATACCATTTGTGCCTCGCGTTGGGCCTCGTTTGACTCAACCATATCATTTCTGCCTCGAGTCATGCCTTGTTTCACTCAGCCATAACATTTGTGCCTCGAGTCGAGCCTTGATTGAC
Source organism: Dicorynia guianensis (assembly GCA_037013595.1). Taxonomy (NCBI): domain Eukaryota; kingdom Viridiplantae; phylum Streptophyta; class Magnoliopsida; order Fabales; family Fabaceae; genus Dicorynia; species Dicorynia guianensis. Next base: position 13,231,948 of record JASUAB010000015.1, read on the forward strand.
TCACCGATACCATTTGTGCCTCGCGTTGGGCCTCATTTGACTCAACCATATCATTTGTGGCTCGAGCCAGGACTCGTTTGACTCAACCGTATCATTTTCGCCTTGAGTCGGGCCTTGTTTTACTCGCCGATACCATTTGTGCCTCGAGTCAGGCCTCAGTTGATGAAACCATCTCATTTGTGCCTCGAGTCATGCCTCGTTTGACTCAACCATATCATCTGCATCTTGAGTCGGGCCTCGTTTGACAAAACATATCATTTGCACATCGAGTCAGGCCTTGTTTGACTCAACCATATCTTTTGCGCCTCGAGTCGGGCGTTGTTTGACTCAACCATATCATTTGCACCTCGAGTCAGGCCTCATTTGACGCAACCATAACATATGCGCCTTGAGTCATGCCTCGTTTGACTCAACCATATCATTTGCTCCTCGAGTTGGCCCTCGTTTGACTCAACGATATCATTTGTGCCTCGAGTGGAGACTCGTTTAACACAACCATATTATTTGCGCCTCGAGTCGGGTCTCATTTGACTCACCATTACCATTTGTGCCTCGAGTCGACCCTCGTTTGACGTAACCATATCAATTGTGCCTCGAGTCATCCCTCGTTTGACTCAACCATATCATTTTTGTCTCGAGCCAAGCATCGTTTGACTAAACCATATCATTTGTGCCGCGAGTTGGGACTGGTTTGACTCAACCATATCATTTGTGCCTTAAATTGGGCCTCGTTTGACTCACTGACACCATTTGTGCCTCGAATTAGGCATCGTTTGACTCAACCATATTATTTGTGCCTCGAGTCAGGCCTTGTTTGACTCGACCATATCATTTACTCCTCGAGTCGGGCCTGATTTGACTCAACCATATCATTTGCACCTCTTGTCGGGCCTGGTTTGACTCAACCATATAATTTGCACCTCGAGTCGGGCCTCGTTTGACTCACCGATACCATTTGTGCCTCGAGTTAGGCCTCGTTTGACTCAACCATATCATTTGTGCCTCGAGATAGGGCTCGTTTAACTCAGCCATATCATTTGCGCCTCGAGTCAGGCCTCATTTGACTCACCGATACCATTTGTACCTCGCGTTGGGCCTCGTTTGATTTAACCGTATCATTTCAGCCTCGAGTCAGGCCTTCTTTCACTCAACCATATCATTTGTGCCTTGAGTGAGGCCTTGTTTCACTCGAGCATATCATTTGTACCTCAAGTGAGGCCTTGTTTGACTCAACCATATCATTTGCGCCTCGAGTCGAGCCTCGTTTCACTCAACCATATCATTTGCGCCTCAAGTCAGGCCTGGTTTGATTCAACCATATCATTTGCGCCTCGAGTCGGGCCTCGTTTGACTCACCAATACCAGTTGTGCCTCGAGTTGGGCCTCAATTGACTCAACCATATCATTTGTGGCTTGAGTCAGGACTCGATTGACTCAGCCATATGATTTGCACCTCGAGTCGTGCCCCGTTTGACTCCCCGATACCATTTGTGCCTTAAGTTGGGCCTCTTTCGACTCAACCATCTCATTTGTGCCTCGAGACAGGCCTTGTTTGACTCAACCATATCATTTGCGCGTCGTGTCGGGCCTCGTTTGACTCAACCATATCATTTGCGCCTTGAGTCAAGCCTCGGTTAACTCACTGATACCATTTGTTCCTCGAGTTGGGCCTTCTTTGATGCAATAATAACAATTGTCCCTCGAGTCATGCCTCATTTGACTCAACCATATCAATTGCATTTGGAGTCGGGCCTCGTTTGACTAAAACATATCATTTGTGCCTCGAGTCAAGCCTGGTTTGACTCAACCATATCATTTGCGCCTCGAGTCATACCTCGTTTGACTCAACCATATCATTTGCATCTGGAGTCGGGCCTCGTTTGACTAAAGCATATTATTTGTGCCTTGAGTTGGGCCTGGTTTGACCCAACCATATATTTGGTCCTCGAGTTGGGCCTCCTTTGACTCACCGTTACCATTTATGCCTCGAGTTAGGGCTTGTTTCACACAACCATATTATTTGCGCCTCGAGTCAGACCTTGTTTGGCGCAATCATATCATTTGTGCCTCGAGTCAGGCCTTATTTGACTAAACCATATCATTTGCGCCTCATTTGCGCCTCGAGTCAGGCCTCGTTTGACTCACCATTACCATTTTTCCCTCGAGTTAGGCCTCATTTGAATCAACCATATCATTTGTGCCTCGAGTCAGGCCTTGTTTGGCGCAATCATATCATTTGTGCCTCGAGTCAGGCTTCGTTTGACTAAACCATATCATTTGCACCTCGAGTTGGTCCTAGTTTCCCTAAACCATACAATTTGCACCTCGGGTTGGGCCTCGTTTGACTCAACCATATCATTTGTGCCTCGAGTCGGGCTTGGTTTGACTCAACCATATCATTTGCGCGTCGAGTCGGGCCTCGTTTGACTCATCCATACCATTTGTGCCTCGAGTTGGGCCTCTTTTCACTCAGCCATATCATTTGTGCCTCGAGTCAGGCCTCGTTTAACTCAACCATATCATTTGCGTCTTGAGGCGGGCCTCGTTTGACTCAATGATACCATTTGCGCCTCGAGTGACGCCTTCTTTGATGCAACCATAACAATTATGCCTCGAGTCATGCCTCGTTTGACTCAACCATATCATTTGCATCTGGAGTCGGGCCTCGTTTGACTAAACCATATCATTTGCGCCTCGAGTCGAGCCTGGTTTGACTCAACCATATCATTTGTACCTCGAGTGAGGCCTTGTTTGACTCAACCATATCATTTGTGCCTCGAGTTGGGCCTGGTTTGACTCAACCATATTATTTGCGCCTTGAACTGGGCCTCGTTTGACTCACCTATACCATTTATGCCTCGAGTTAGGCCTCGTTTGACTTAACCATATCATTTGTGCCTTGACTCAACCATACCATTTACACCTCGAGTTGGGCCTTGTTTGACTCAACCATATCATTTGCACCTCGAGTCGGGCCTCGTTTGACTCACCGTTACCATTTTTGCCTCAGGTTAGGCCTCGTTTGACTCAACCATATCATTTATGTCTCGAGTTAGGTCTCGTTTGACTCAACCATATTATTTGCGCCTCGAGTCGGTCATTGTTTGACACAACCATATCATTTGCGCCTTGAGTCGAGCCTTGTTTGACTCACCAATACCATTTATGCCTCGAGTTGGGCCTCGTTTGACTAAACCATATCATTTGTGCGTCAGGTCCGGCCTTGTTTGACTAAACCATATCATTTGCGCCTCGAGGAGGGCCTCGTTTGACTTACTGATACCATTTGTGCCTCGAGTTAGGCCTCGTTTGACTCAACCACATCATTTGTGCCTCGAGTTAGGCCTCGTTTGACTCAACCATATCATTTACGCCTCAAGTCAAGCCTCGTGTGACTAAACCATATCATTTGCGCCTCGAGTTGGGCCTCGTTTGACTCACCAGTACGATTTGTGCCTCGAGTAGGGCCTCGTTTGACTCAGCCATATCATTTGCGCCACGAGTCAGGCCTCGTTTGACTCATCGATATCATTTGTGCCTCGAGTTAGGCCTCGTTTGACTCAACTACATCATTGGCGCCTTGAGTTGGGCCTTGTCTGACTCACCGATACCATTTGTGCCTCGAGTTAGGCCTCGTTTCATTCAACCATATCATTTGTGCCTCGGTTCAGGCCTTGTTTGACTCAACCGTATCATTTGTGCCTCAAGTCGAGCCTCGTTTGACTGAACCATATCATTTGCACCTCGAGTCGGGCCTTGTTTGACTCACTGATACTATTTATGCCTCGAGTCAGGCCTCGTTTAACTCAACCATATCATTTGCGTCTCGAGTCATGCCTTGTTTGACCCAACCATATCATTTGCACCTCGAGCTAAGCCTTATTTGACTCAACTATATGTTTGCGCATCGAGTCGAGCCTCATTTGACTAAACCATATCATTTGTGCCTCGAATCATGGCTCGTTTGACTCAACCATATCGTTTGGGCTTAGAGTCGGGCCTCGTTTGACACAACCCTATCATTTGCGCCTCGAGTCGGGCCTCTTTTGACTCACCGATACAATTTGTGCCTCGAGTTGGGCCTCGTTTGACTCAACCATATTATTTGTGCCTCGAGTCAAGCCTCGTTTCACTCAACCATATCATTTGCGCCTCAAGACTGGCCTCATTTGACTTAACCATATTATTTGTGTCTCGAGTTGGGCCTCGTTTGACTCAACCATATCATTTGCGTGTCGAGTCAGGCCTCGTTTGACTCACCGATACTAGTTGGGCCTCGTTTGACTAAACCGTATCATTTGTGCCTCGAGTCAGACCATGTTTGACTCAACCATATCATTTACGCCTTGAGTCGGGCCTCGTTTGACTCAAGCATATCATTTGTGCCCTGGGTTAGGCCTCGTTTCACTCACCCATATCATTTGCGCCTCGAGTCAGGCATCGTTTGACTCACCGATACCATTTGTGCCTTGAGTTGGGCCTCTTTTGACTTAGCCATATCATTTGTGCCTCGAGTCAGGCCTTGTTTGACTCAACCATATCATTTGCGCCTCGAGTCAGGCCTTGTTTGACTCAACCATATCATTTGCGCCTTGAGTCAGGTCTCGTTTGAGTCATTGACACCATTTATGCCTCGAGGCAGTCATCGTTTGACTCACCGATACCATTTGTGCCTCGCATTGGGCCTCGTTTGACTAAACCATATCATTTGTGCCTCGGGTCAGGCCTTGTTTCACTCAACCATATCATTTGTGCCTCGAGTGAGACCTTGTTTCACTCAACCATAATATTTGTGCCTCGAGTCGGTCCTCGTTTGACTAAACCATATCATTTGTGCCTCGAGTCGGGCCTGGTTTGACTCAACCATACCATTTGAGCATCGAGTCAGGCCTCGTTTGACTCACCGATACTAGTTGTGCCTCGAGTTGGGACTCGTTTGACTAAAGCGTATCATATGTGCCTCGAGTCTGGCCTTGTTTGACTCAACCATATCATTTGCCCCTCAAGTCGGGCCTCGTTAGACTCAAGCATATCAATTGCATCCTGGGTTGGGCCTCGTTTGACTCAAGCATATCATTTGAGCCTCGAGTTGGGCCTCGTTTGACTCACCGATATCATTTGTGCCTCGAGTTAGGCCTCGTTTGACTCAACCATATCATTTGTGCCTTGAGATAGGAGTCGTTTCACTCAGCCATATCATTTGCGCCTCGTGTTGGGCCTCGTTTGACTCACCGATACCATTTGTGCCTTGAGTCGGGCCTTCTTTCACGCAACCATAATAATTGTGCCCCGAGTCATGCCTCATTTGACTCAACCATATCATTTGCATCCAGAGTCGGTCCTCGTTTGACTAAAGCATATCATTTGCGCCTCGAGTCTGGCCTGGTTTGACTCAACCATTTCATTTGCACCTCGAGTCAGGCCTCGTTTGAATCAACGTTACCATTTTTGCCTCGAGTTAGGCCTCGTTTGACTGAACCATATCATTTGTGCCTCGAGTCAGGCCTTGTTTGTCGCAATCATATCATTTGTGCCTCGAGTCAGGCCTCATTTGACTAAACTATATCATTTGCACCTCGAGTTGGTCCTGGTTTGATCAAACCATATCATTTGCACCTCAAGTCAGACCTCATTTGACTCAACCATATCATTTGCACCTCGAGTCGGGCCCCGTTTGACTCACCGATACCAGTTATGCCTCGAGTCAGGCCTTGTTTGACTCAACCATATCATTTGTGCCTCGAGTCGGGTCTCGTTTGACTCAAGCATATCATTTGCGCCCTAGGTCGGACCTCGTTTGACTCAAGCATATCATTTGCGCCTCGAGTCGGGCCTCGTTTGACTCACCGATACCATTTGTGCCTCGAGTTAGACCTCGTTTGACTCAACCATATCATTTGTGCCTTGAGTCAATAGTCATTTGACTCAGCCATATCATTTGCGCCTCGTGTTGGGCCTCGTTTGACTCACCGATACCATTTGTGCCTCGAGTTAAGCCTTTGTTGACTCAACCATATCATTTGTGCCTCGAGTCAGGCCTTGTTTGACTCAACCATATCATTTGCGCCTCGAGTCAGGCCTCGTTTGACTCAACCATATCATTTGCGCCTTGAGTCAGGCCTCATTTGAGTCACTGACACCATTCATGCCTCGAGGCAGGCCTCGTTTGACTCACCGATGCCATTTGTGCCTCGCATTGGTCCTCGTTTGACTAAACCATATCATTTCTACCTCGAGTCAGGCCTTGTTTCACTCAACCATATCATTTGGGCCTCGAGTGAGACCTTGTTTCACTCAACCATATCATTTGCGCCTTGAGTCGGTCCTCGTTTGACTAAACCATATCATTTATGCCTCGAGTCGGGCCTGGTTTGACTCAACCATATCATTTGCGCATCGAGTCGGGCATCGTTTGACTCACTGATACTAGTTGTGCCTCGAGTTGGGACTCGTTTGACTAAACCGTATCATTTGTGCCTCGAGTCTGGCCTTGTTTGACTCAACCATATCATTTGTGCCTCAAGTCGGGCCTCGTTAGACTCAAGCATATCATTTGCATCCTGGGTTGGGCTTCGTTTGACTCAAGCATATCATTTGCGCCTCGAGTCGGGCCTCGTTTGACTCACTGATACCATTTGTGCCTCGAGTTAGGCCTCGTTTGACTCAACCGTATCATTTGTGCCTTGAGACAGGAGTCATTTCGCTCAGCCATATCATTTGCGCCTCGTGTTGGGCCTCGTTTGAATCACCGATACCATTTGTGCCTCGAGTTGGGCCTTCTTTGACGCAACCATAACAATTGTGCCTCGAGTCATGCCTCATTTGACTCAATCATATCATTTGCATCCAGAGTCAGTCCTCGTTTGACTAAAGCATATCATTTGCGCCTCGAGTCGGGCCTGGTTTGACTCAACCATTTCATTTCCGCCTCGAGTCGGGCCTCGTTTGAATCACCGTTACCATTTTTGCCTCGAGTTAGGCCTCGTTTGACTGAACCATATCATTTGTGCCTCGAGTCAGGCCTTGTTTGTCGTAATCATATCATTTGTGCCTCGAGTCAGGCCTCATTTGACTAAACTATATTATTTGCGCCTCGAGTCGGTCCTGGTTTGATCAAACCATATCATTTGCACCTCGAGTCAGACCTCGTTTGACTCAACCATATTATTTGCACCTCGAGTCGGGCCTCGTTTAACTCACCGATACCTGTTGTGCCTCGAGTTAGGCCTTGTTTGACTCAACTGTATCATTTGTGCCTCGAGTCGGGTCTTGTTTGACTCAAGCATATCATTTTCGCCCTAGGTCGGGCCTCGTTTGACTCAAGCATATCATTTGCGCCTCGAGTTGGGCCTCGTTTGACTCACCGATACCATTTGTGCCTCGAGTTAGGCCTCGTTTGACTTAACCATATCATTTGTGCCTTAAGTCAATAGTCATTTGACTTAGCCATATCATTTGCGCCTCGTGTTAGGCCTCGTTTGACTCACCGATACCATTTGTGCCTCAAGTTGGGCCTCTGTTGACTCAACCATATCATTTGTGCCTCGAGTCAGGCCTTGTTTGACTCAGCCATATCATTTGCGACTCGAGTCAGGCCTCGTTTGACTCAACCATATCATTTGCGCCTCGAGTCAGGCCTCGTTTGACTCAACCATATCATTTGCGACTTGAGTCAGGCCTCATTTGAGTCACTGACACCATTCATGCCTCGAGGCAGGCCTCGTTTGACTCACCGATGCCATTTGTGCCTTGCATTGGTCCTCGTTTGACTAAACCATATCATTTCTACCTCGAGTCAGGCCTTGTTTCACTCAACCATATCATTTGGGCCTCGAGTGAGACCTTGTTTCACTCAACCATATCATTTGCGCCTCGAGTCGGTCCTTGTTTGACTAAACCATATCATTTGTGCCTCGAGTCGGGCCTAGTTTGACTCAACCATATCATTTGCGCATCGAGTCGGGCATCGTTTGACTCACTGATACTAGTTGTGCCTCGAGTTGGGACTCGTTTGACTAAACCGTATCATTTGTGCCTCGAGTCTGGCCTTGTTTGACTCAACCATATCATTTGTGCCTCAAGTCGGGCCTCGTTAGACTCAAGCATATCATTTGCATCCTGGGTTGGGCTTCGTTTGACTCAAGCATATCATTTGCGCCTCGAGTCGGGCCTCGTTTGACTCACTGATACCATTTGTGCCTTGAGTTAGGCCTCGTTTGACTCAACCATATCATTTGTGCCTTGAGACAGGAGTCATTTGACTCAGCCATATCATTTGCGCCTCGTGTTGGGCCTCGTTTGAATCCCCGATACCATTTGTGCCTCGAGTTGGGCCTTCTTTGACGCAACCATAACAATTGTGCCTCGAGTCATGCCTCATTTGACTCAATCATATCATTTGCATCCAGAGTCAGTCCTCATTTGACTAAAGCATATCATTTGCGCCTCGAGTCGGGCCTGGTTTGACTCAACCATTTCATTTCCGCCTCGAGTCGGGCCTCGTTTGAATCACCGTTACCATTTTTGCCTCGAGTTAGGCCTCGTTTGACTGAACCATATCATTTGTGCCTCGAGTCAGGCCTTGTTTGTCGTAATCATATCATTTGTGCCTCGAGTCAGGCCACATTTGACTAAACTATATCATTTGTGCCTCGAGTCGGTCCTGGTTTGATCAAACCATATCATTTGCACCTCGAGTCAGACCTCGTTTGACTCAACCATATTATTTGCACCTCGAGTCGGGCCTCGTTTAACTCACCATACCAGTTGTGCCTCGAGTTAGGCCTTGTTTGACTCAACTGTATCATTTGTGCCTCGAGTCGGGTCTTGTTTGACTCAAGCATATCATTTTCGCCCTAGGTCGGGCCTCGTTTGACTCAAGCATATCATTTGCGCCTCGAGTTGGGCCTCGTTTGACTCACCGATACCATTTGTGCCTCGAGTTAGGCCTCGTTTGACTAAACCATATCATTTGTGCCTCGAGTCGGGCCTGGTTTGACTCAACCATATCATTTGCGCATCGAGTCGGGCATCGTTTGACTCACTGATACTAGTTGTGCCTCGAGTTGGGACTCGTTTGACTAAACCATATCATTTGTCCCTCGAGTCTGGCCTTGTTTGACTCAACCATATCATTTGTGCCTCAAGTCGGGCCTCGTTAGACTCAAGCATATCATTTGCATCCTGGGTTGGGCTTTGTTTGACTCAAGCATATCATTTGCGCCTCGAGTCGGGCCTCGTTTGACTCACTGATACCATTTGTGCCTTGAGTTAGGCCTCGTTTGACTCAACCATATCATTTGTGCCTTGAGACATGAGTCATTTCACTCAGCCATATCATTTGCGCCTCGTGTTGGGCCTCATTTGAATCACCGATACCATTTGTGCCTCGAGTTGGGCCTTCTTTGACGCAACCATAACAATTGTGCCTCGAGTCATGCCTCATTTGACTCAATCATATCATTTGCATCCAGAGTCAGTCCTCGTTTGACTAAAGCATATCATTTGCGCCTCGAGTCGGGCCTAGTTTGACTCAACCATTTCCTTTCCGCCTCGAGTCGGGCCTCGTTTGAATCACCGTTACCATTTTTGCCTCGAGTTAGGCCTCGTTTGACTGAACCATATCATTTGTGCCTCGAGTCAGGCCTTGTTTGTCGTAATCATATCATTTGTGCCTCGAGTCAGGCCTCATTTGACTAAACTATATCATTTGCGTCTCGAGTCAGTCCTGGTTTGATCAAACCATATCATTTGCACCTCGAGTCAGACCTCGTTTGACTCAACCATATCATTTGCACCTCGAGTCGGGCCTCGTTTAACTCACCGATACCAGTTGTGCCTCGAGTCAGGCCTTGTTTGACTCAACTGTATCATTTGTGCCTCGAGTCGGGTCTCGTTTGACTCAAGCATATCATTTTCGCCCTAGGTCGGGCCTCGTTTGACTCAAGCATATCATTTGCGCCTCGAGTCGGGCCTCGTTTGACTCAGCGATACCATTTGTGCCTCGAGTTAGGCCTCGTTTGACTTAACCATATCATTTATGCCTTAAGTGAATAGTCATTTGACTTAGCCATATCATTTGCGCCTCGTGTTGGGCCTCGTTTGACTCATCGATACCATTTGTGCCTCAAGTTGGGCCTCTGTTGACTCAACCATATCATTTGTGCCTCGAGTCAGGCCTGGTTTGACTCAGCCATATCATTTGCGACTCGAGTTAGGCCTCATTTGACTCAACCATATCATTTGTGCCTTGAGACAGGAGTCGTTTGACTCAGCCATATCATTTGAGCCTCGTGTTGGGCCTCGTTTGACTCACCGATACCATTTGTGCCTCGAGTTGGGCCTTCTTTGACGCAACCATAACAATTGTGCCTCGGGTCATGCCTCATTTGACTCAACCATATCATTTGCATCCAGAGTCGGTCCTCGTTTGACTAAAGCATATCATTTGCGTATCGAGTCGGGCCTGGTTTGACTCAACCATTTCATTTTCGCCTCGAGTCGGGCCTCGTTTGAATCACCGTTACCATTTTTGCCTCGAGTTAGGCCTCGTTTGACTGAACCATATCATTTGTGCCTCGAGTCAGGCCTTGTTTGTCGCAATCATATCATTTGTGCCTCCAGTCAGGCCTCATTTGACTAAACTATATCATTTGCGCCTCGAGTCGGTCCTGGTTTGATCAAAACATATCATTTGCACCTCGAGTCAGACCTCGTTTGACTCAACCATATCATTTGCACCTCGAGTCGGGCCTCGTTTGACTCACCGATACCAGTTGTGCCTTGAGTCAGGCCTTGTTTGACTCAACCGTATCATTTGTGCCTCGAGTCGGGTCTCGTTTGACTCAAGCATATCATTTGCGCCCTAGGTCGGGCCTCGTTTGACTCAAGCATATCATTTGCACCTCGAGTCGGGCCTCGTTTGACTCACCGATACCATTTGTGCCTCGAGTTAGGCCTCGTTTGACTCAACCATATCGTTTGTGCCTTGAGTCAATAGTCATTTGACTCAGCCATATCATTTACGCCTCGTGTTGGGCCTCGTTTGAGTCACCGATACCATTTGTGCCTCGAGTTGGGACTCTGTTGACTCAACCATATCATTTGTGCCTCGAATCAGGCCTTGTTTGACTCAACCATATCATTTACGCCTCGAGTCAGGCCTCGTTTGAATCAACCATATCATTTGCGCCTTGAGTCAGGCCTCATTTGAGTCACTGACACCATTTATGCCTCGAGGCAGGCCTTGTTTGACTCACCGATGCCATTTGTGCCTCGCATTGGGCCTCGTTTGACTAAACCATATCATTTCTGCCTCGAGTCAGGCCTTGTTTCACTCAACCATATCATTTGGGCCTCGAGTGAGACCTTGTTTCACTCAACCATATCATTTGCACCTCGAGTCAGTCCTCGTTTGACTAAACCATATCATTTGTGCCTCGAGTCGGGCCTGGTTTGACTCAACCATATCATTTGCGCATCGAGTCAGGCCTCGTTTGACTCACTGATACTAGTTGTGCCTCGAGTTGGGACTCGTTTGACTAAATCATATCATTTGTGCCTCGAGTCTGGCCTTGTTTGACTCAACCATATCATTTGTGCCTCCAGTCGGGCCTCGTTAGACTCAAGCATATCATTTGCGCCTCGAGTCGGGCCTCGTTTGACTCACCGATACCATTTGTGGCTCGAGTTAGGCCTCGTTTGACTCAACCATATCATTTGTGCCTTGAGACAGGAGTCGTTTGACTCAGCCATATCATTTGCGTGTCGTGTTGGGCCTCGTTTGACTCACCGATACCATTTGTGCCTCGAGTTGGGCCTTCTTTGACGCAACATAACAATTGTGCCTCGAGTCATGCCTCATTTGACTCAACCATATCAATTGCATCCAGAGTCGGTTCTCGTTTGACTAAAGCATATCATTTGCGCCTCGAGTCGGGCCTGGTTTGACTCAACCATTTCATTTGCGCCTCGAGTCGGGCCTCGTTTGAATCACCGTTACCATTTTTGCCTCAAGTTAGGCCTCGTTTGACTGAACCATATCATTTGTGCCTCGAGTCAGGTCTTGTTTGTCACAATCATATCATTTGTGCCTCAAGTCAGGCCTCGTTTGACTAAACTATATCATTTGCGCCTCGAGTCGGTCCTGGTTTGATCAAACCATATCAATTGTGCCTCGAGTCATCCCTTGTTTGACTCAACCATATCATTTGTGCCTCGAGTCGGGCCTCGTTTGACTCACCGATACCATTTGTTCCTTGAGTTGGGCCTCGTTTGACTCACCGGTACCATTTGTGCCTCGAGTTGGGCCTCGTTTCATTCAACCATATCATTTGTGCCTCGGGTCAGGCCTTGTTTGACTCAACCATATCATTTGTGCCTCGATTCAGGCCTCGTTTGACTCAACCATATCATTTGCGTCTATAGTCGGGCCTCGTTTGACTCACTGATACCATTTGTGCCTCGAGGTGGGCCTCGTTTGACTCAACCATATCATTTGTGCCTCGGGTCAAGCCTTGTTTGACTCAACCATACATTTATTCCTCAATTCGGGCCTTGTTTGACTCAATCATATCATTTGTGCCTCGAGTCAGGCCTCGTTTGACTCATTGATACCATTTGTGCCTCGAGTTGGGCCTCATTTAACTCAACGATATCATTTTTGCTTCGAGTCTGGTCTCGTTTGACTCAACCATATCATTTGTGCCTCGAGTCAGGCCTCGTTTGACTCAACCACATCATTTGCGCCTCGAATCGGGCCTCGTTTAACTCAACCATATCATTTGCGCCTCGAGTCAGGCCTCGTTTGATTTAACCATATCATTTGTGCCTCGAGCCAAGGCTCATTTAACTCCACCGTTTCATTTGCGCCTCAAGTCGAGTCTCATTTAACTCAACCACATCATTTGTGCCTTGAGTCAGGTGTCGTTTGACTCAACCATATCATTTGTGCCTTGAGGTGGGCCTCAATTAACTCATCCACATCATTTGTGCCCCGAGTCAGGTCTCGTTTGACTTAACCATATCATTTGTGCCTCGAGTTAGGTCTCGTTTGACTCAATCATATCATTTGTGCCTTGAGTTAGGCCTCGTTTAACTCAACCATATCATTTGTGCTTCGAGTTTGGTCTCGTTTGACTCAACCATATCATTTGTGCCTCGAGTCAGGCCTCGTTTCACTCAACCACATCTTTTGCACCTCGAGTTGGGCCTTGTTTAACTCAACCACATCATTTATGCCTCGAGTTAGGTCTTGTTTGACTCAACCATATCACTTGTGCTACGAGTTAGGTCTTGTTTGACTCAACCATATCATTTGCGCCTCGAGTTGGTCCTGGTTTAACTTAACCATATCATTTCTGCCTCGAGTCAGGCATCGTTTGACTCAACCACATCATTTGTGGCTTGAGTCGGGCCTCGTTTAACTCAACCATATCATTTGGGCCTCGAGTTAGGTCTCGTTTGACTCAACCATATTACTTGTGCCTCGAGTTGGTCATTGTTTGACTCAACCATATCATTTGCGCCTTGAGTCAAGCCTTGTTTGACTCACCATTACCATTTGTGCCTCGAGTTGGGCCTCGTTTCACTTCACCATATCATTTGTGCATCAGGCCAAGCCTCGTTTGAATAAACCATATCATTTGCATCTCGAGGAGGGCCTCGTTTGACTCACTGATACCATTTGTGCCTCGGGTTGGGCCTCGTTTGACTAAATCATATCATTTGTGCCTCGAGTCAGGCCTCGTTTGACTCAACCATATCATTTGCGCCTCGAGTCGAGCCTCGTGTGACTCAACCATATCATTTGCGCCTCGAGTTAGGCCTCGTTTGACTCACCAATACGATTTTTACCTTGAGTAGGGCCTCGTTTGACTCAGCCATATCATTTGCACCACGAGTCGGGCCTCATTTGACTCACCGATACCATTTGTCCCTCGAGTTAGGCCTCGTTTGACTCAACCATATCATTGGTGCCTTGAGTTGGGCCTCGTTTGACTCACCGGTAGCATTTGTGCCTCGAGTTGGGCCTCGTTTCATTCAACCATATCATTTGTGCCCCTGGTCAGGCGTTGTTTGACTCAACTGTATCATTTGTGCCTCGAGTCGGGCCTCATTTGACTCAACCATATCATTTGCGCCTTGAGTCCAGCCTTGTTTGACTCACTGATACCATTTGTGCCTCGAGTTAGGCCTCGTTTAACTCAACCATATCATTTGTGCCTCGAGCCAGGCCTTGTTTGACCCAACCATATCATTTGCGCCTCGAGCCGAGCCTTATTTGACTCACCCATATGTTTGCGCATCGAGTCGGGCCTCATTTGACTAAACCATATCGTTCGTGCCTCGAGTCATGCCTCGTTTGACTCAACCATATCATTTGGGCTTGGAGTCGGGCCTCGTTTGACACAACCCTATCATTTGTGCCTCGAGTCGGGCCTCTTTTGACTCACCGATACAATTTGTGCTCGAGTTAGGGCTCGTTTGACTCAACCATATCATTTGTGCCTCGAGTCAGGCCTCGTTTCACTCAACCATATCATTTGCACCTCAAGCTGGGACTTGTTTGACTCAACCATATCATTTGTGCCTCGAGTCGGGCCTCGTTTGACTCAACCATATCATTTGCGTGTCGAGTCAAGCCTCGTTTGACTCACCGATACTAGTTATGCCTCGAGTTGGGCCTTGTTTGACTAAACCGTATCATTTGTGCCTCGAGTCAGGCCTTGTTTGACTCAACCATATCATTTACGCCTTGAGTCGGGCCTCGTTTGACTCAAGCATATCATTTGCGCCCTGGGTTAGGCCTCGTTTGACTCACCCATATCATTTGCGCCTCGAGTCAGGCATCGTTTGACTCACTGATACCATTTGTGCCTTGAGTTGGGCCTCTTTTGACTCAACCATATCATTTGTGCCTCGAGTCAGGCCTTGTTTGACTCAACCATATCATTTGTGCCTCGACTCAGGCCTCGTTTGACTCAACCATATCATTTGCGCCTCGAGTCAGGCCTCGTTTGACTCAACCATATCATTTGTGCCTTGAGTCAGGCCTCCTTTGAGTCACTGACACCATTTATGCCTCGAGGCGGGCCTCGTTTGACTCACCGATACCATTTGTGCCTCGCATTGGGCCTCATTTGACTAAACCATATCATTTCTTCCTCGAGTCAGGCCTTGTTTCACTCAACCATACCATTTGTGCCTCGAGTGAGACTTGTTTCACTCAAGCATATCATTTGTGCATCGAGTGAGGCCTTGTTTGACTCAATCATATCATTTGCACCTCGAGTTGGCCCTCGTTTGACTAAACCATATCATTTGTGCCTCGAGTCGGATCTGGTTTGACTCAACCATATCATTTGCGCATTGAGTCGGGCCTCGTTTGACTCACCGATACTAGTTGTGCCTCGAGTTGGGACTCGTTTGACTAAATCATATCTTTTGTGCCTCGAGTCAGGCCTTGTTTGTCTCAACCATATCATTTACACCTCAAGTCAGGCCTCATTTGACTCAAGCATATCATTTGCGTCCTGTGATGGGCCTCGTTTGACTCAAGCATATCATTTGCGCCTCGAGTCGGGCCTCGTTTGACTCACCGATACCATTTGTGCCTCGAGTTGGGCCTCGTTTGACTCAACCATATCATTTATGCCTTGAGTCAGGAGTCATTTGACTCAGCCATATCATTTGCGCCTCATGTTGTGCCTCGTTTGACTCACCGATACCATTTGTGCCTCAAGTTGGGCCTCTTTTGACTCAACCATATCATTTTTGCCTCGAGTCAGGCCTTGTTTGACTCAACCATATCATTTGCGCCTCGAGTCAGGCCTCGTGTGACTCAACCATATCATTTGCGCCTTGAGGCGGGCCTTGTTTGACTCAGTGATACCATTTGTGCCTCGAGTCGCGCCTTCTTTGATGCAACCATAACAATTGTGCGTCAAGTCATGCCTCGTTTGACTTAACCATATCATTTGCATCTGGATTCGGGCTTCGTTTGACTAAACCATATCATTTGTGCATTGAGTCAGGCTTGGTTTGACTCAACCATATATTTCCGCCTCGAGTCGGGCCTCGTTTGACTGACCGATACGATATGTGCCTTGTGTTTGGCCTCGTTTGACTCAACCATATCATTTTAGCCTCGAGTCAAGCCTTGTTTCACTCAACCATATCATTTGTGCCTCGAGTGAGGCCTTGTTTCACTCAACCATATCGTTTGTGCCTCGAGTAAGGCCTTGTTTGACTTAACCATATCACTTGTGCCTCGAGTCGGGCCTCATTTGAATCAACCATATCATTTGTGCCTCGAGTCGGGCCTGGTTTGATTCAACCATATCATTTGCGCCTTGAGTTGGGCCTCGTTTGACTCGCCAATACTATTTGTGCCTCAAGTTGCGCCTCGTTTTACTCAACCATATCATTTGTGCCTCTAGTCAGGACTCGTTTGACTCAGTC
Source organism: Dicorynia guianensis (assembly GCA_037013595.1). NCBI lineage: Eukaryota > Viridiplantae > Streptophyta > Magnoliopsida > Fabales > Fabaceae > Dicorynia > Dicorynia guianensis. Next base: position 13,248,409 of record JASUAB010000015.1, read on the forward strand.
ATATCATTTGCGCCTCGAGTCGGGCCCTGTTTGACTCCTCGATACCATTTGTGCCTCGAGTTGGGCCTCTTTTGACTCAACCATATCATTTGTGCCTCGAGTCAGGCCTTGTTTGACTCAACCATATCATTTGCGCCTCGTGTCAGGCCTCGTTTGACTCAACCATATCATTTGCGCCTTGAGTCGAGTCTCGTTTGACTCACTGATACCATTTGTGCCTCGAGTTGGGCCTTCTTGGACGCAACCAAAATAATTGTGCCTTGAGTCATGCCTCGTTTCACTCAACCATATCATTTGCATCTGGAGTGGGGCCTCGTTTGACTAAAGCATATCATTTGCGCCTCGAGTCGGGCCTGGTTTGACTCCATCATATCATTTGCGCCTCGAGTCGGGCCTCGTTTGACTCACCGTTACCATTTTTGCCTCGAGTTTGGCCTCGGTTGACTCAACCATATCATTTATGCCTAGAATCAGGCCTTGTTTGTCGCAATCATATCATTTGTGCCTCGAGTCAAGCCTCGTTTGACTAAACCATATATTTGCGCCTCGAGTCGGTCCTGGTTTGACTAAACCATATCATTTGCACCTCAAGTCGGACCTCGTTTGACTAACCATATCATTTGCGCCTCGAGTCGGGCCTGGTTTGACTCAACCATATCATTTGTGCCTCGAGTCGGTCCTGGTTTGACTAAACCATATCATTTGCACCTCAAGTCGGACCTCGTTTGACTCAACCATATCATTTACGCCTCGAGTCGGGCCTGGTTTGACTCAACCATATCATTTGCGCCTCGAGTTGGGCGTTGTTTGACTAAACCATATCATTTGTGCCTCGAGTCAGGCCTTGTTTGACTCAACCGTATCATCTGCGCCTCGAGTCGGGCCTCGTTTGACTCAAGCATATCATTTGCGTCCTGGGTCGGGCCTCATTTGACTCAACCATATCATTTGCGCCTCGAGTCAGGCCTCGTTTGGCTCACCGATACCAGTTGTTCCTCACGTTAGACCTCATTTGACTCAACCATATCATTTGTGGCTCGAGTCAGGACTCGTTTGACTCAGCCATGCCATTTGCGCCTTGAGTCGGGCCTTGGTTGACTCAATGATACCATTTGTGCCTCGAGTTAGGCCTCATTTGATGCAACCATATCATTTGTGCCACAAGTCATGCCTCGTTTGACTTAACCATATCATCTGCATCTCAAGTCGGGCCTCGTTTGACTAAACCATATCATTTGCGCCTTGAGTCGGGCCTGGTTTGAGTCAACCATATCATTTGCGCCTCGAGCCGGGCCTCGTTTGACTGATCGATACCATTTGTGCCTCGCGTTGGGCCTCGTTTGACTTAACCATATCATTTGTGGATCGAGTCAAGACTCATTTGGCTCAGCCATGCCATTTGCGCCTGGAGTCGGGCCTTGGTTGACTCAACGATACCATTTGTGCCTCTAGTCAGGCCTCATTTGACGCAACCATATCATTTGTGCCATAAGTCATGCCTCGTTTGACTTAACCATATCATCTGCATCTCAAGTCGGGCCTCGTTTGACTAAATCATATCATTTGCGCCTCGAGTCGGGCCTTGTTTGACTCAACCATATCATTTGTGACTCGAGTCGGGCCTGGTTTGACTCAACCATATCATTTGCCCCTCGAGTCAAGCCTCGTTTGACTCAACCATATCATTTGCGCCTCGAGTCATGCCTCGTTTGACTCAACCATATCATTTGTGCCTCGAGTCGGCCCTCGTTTGACTCAACGATATCATTTCTATCTCGAGTGGGGCCTCATTTGGCTAAACCATATCAGTTGTGCCTCGAGTTGGGCCTCGTTTGACTCACCGATACCATTTGTGCCTCGAGTCGGCCCTCGTTTGATGTAACCATATCAATTATGCCTCGACTCATCCCATGTTTGACTCAACCATATCATTTGCGTCTCGAGCTAGGCCTCGTTTGACTAAACCTGATCATTTATGCCTTGAGTCGGGCTGTGTTTGACTCAACCATATCATTTGCGCCTCGAGTCGAGCCTCGTTTGACTCACCAATACCATTTGTTCCTTGAGTTGGGCCTCGTTTGACTCACCGGTACCATTTATGCCTTGAGTTGGGCCTCGTTTGACTCACCGGTACCATTTGTGCCTTGAGTTGGGCCTCGTTTCATTCCACCATATCATTTGTGCCTCAGGTCAGGCCTTGTTTGACTCAACCATATCATATGTGCCTTAATTCGGGCCTCGTTTGACTCAACCATATCATTTGTACCTCGAGTCAGGCCTCGTTAGACTCATTGATACCATTTGTGCCTCGAGTTGGGCCTCGTTTGACTTAACCATATCATTTGTGCCTCGAGTCAGCCTCGTTTCACTCAACCATATCATTTGTGCTTCGTGTCTGGTCTCGTTTGACTCAACCATATCATTTGCGCCTCGAGTCGGGCCTCGTTTGACACAACCATATCATTTGCGCCTCGAGTCGGGCCTCGTTTAACTCAACCATATCATTTGCGCCTCAAGTCAGGCCTCGTTCAATTTAACCATATCATTTGTGCCTCGAGTCAAGGCTTGTTTGACTCAACCATATCATTTGCGCCTCGAGTCGGGTCTCATTTAACTCAACCACATCATTTGTGCCTTGAGTCAGGTGTAGTTTGACTCAACCATATCATTTGCGCCTCGAGTTAGGCCTTGTTTAACTCATCCACATCATTTGTGTCTCGAGTCAAGTCTCGTTTGACTCAACCATATCATTTGTGCCTCGAGTTAGGTCTCGTTTGACTCAACCATATAATTTGCACCTCGAGTCGGGCCTCGTTTAACTCAACCATATCATTTGTGCTTCGAGTCTGGTCTCGTTTGGCTCAACCATATCATTTGTGCCTCGAGTCAGGCCTCGTTTGACTCAAGCAATCATTTGCACCTTGAGTCGGGCCTTGTTTAACTCAACCATATCATTTTTGCCTCGAGTTAGGTCTCGTTTGACTCAACCATATTATTTGCACCTCGAGTCGATCATTGTTTGACTCAACCATATCATTTATGCTTTGAGTCGAGCCTTGTTTGACTCACCAATACCATTTGTGCCTCTAGTTGGGCCTCGTTTCACTCAACCATATCATTTATGCCTCGGGTCAGGCCTCGTTTGACTCAGCCATATCATTTGCGCCTTGAGGAGGTCCTCGTTTGACTCACCAATACCATTTGTGCCTCGAGTTGGGCCTCGTTTGACTAAACCTTATGACTTGCGCCTTGAGTCAGGCCTCATTTGAGTCAACCGTATCAGTTGCGCCTCGAGTCGGGTCTCATTTAACTCAACCACATTATTTGTGCCATTACTCAGGTGTCGTTTGACACAACCATATCATTTGCGCCTCGAGGTGGGCCTCGTTTAACTCAACCACATCATTTGTGCCACGAGTCAGGTCTCGTTTGGCTTAACCATATAATTTGTGCCTCGGGTTAGGTCTCGTTTGACTCAACCATATCATTTGTGCCTCGAATCAGGTCTCGCTTGACTTAACCATATCATTTGTGCCTCAAGTCAGGTGTCGTTTGACTCAACCACATCATTTGTGCCTCGAGTCGGGCCTCGTTTAACTCAACCATATCATTTGTGCCTCGAGTTAGGTCTCGTTTGACTCATCCATATTATTTGCGCCTTAAGTTGGTCATTGTTTGACTCAACCATATCATTTGCGCCTTGAGTCGAGCCTTGTTTAACTCACCAATACCATTTGTGCCTCGAGTTGGGCCTCGTTTCACTCAACCATATCATTTGTGCGTCAGGTTTGGCCTCGTTTGACTAAACCATATCATTTGCGCCTCGAGGAGGGCCTCGTTTGACTCACTGATACCATTTGTGCCTCAAGTTAGACCTCGTTTGACTAAACCATATCATTTGTGCCTCGAGTTAGGCCTCGTTTGACTCAACCATATCATTTGCGCCTTGAGTCAAGCCTCGTGTGACTCAACCATATCATTTGTGCCTTGAGTTGGGCCTCGTTTGACTCACCAATACGATTTGTGCCTCGAGTAGGGCCTCGTTTGACTCAGCCATATCATTTGCGCCATGAGTCTGGCCTCGTTTGACTCACCGATACCATTTGTGCCTCGAGTTAGGCCTCGTTTGACTCAACCATATCATTGGTGCCTTGAGTTGGGCCACGTTTGACTCACCAGTACCATTTGTGCCTCGAGTTGGGCCTTGTTTCATTCAACCATATCATTTGTGCCTCGGGTCAGGCCTTGTTTGACTCAACCGTATCATTTGTACCTCGAGTCGGGCCTCGTTTGACTCAACTGTATCATTTGCGCCTCGAGTCGGGCCTCGTTTGACTCATTGATACCATTTGTGCCTCGAGTTAGGCCTCGTTTAACTCAACCATATCATTTGCGCCTCGAGTCAGGCCTTGTTTGACCCAACCATATCATTTGCGCCTCGAGCCAAGCCTTATTTGACTTACCCATATGTTTGCGCATTGAGTCGGGCCTCATTTGACTAAACCATATCGTTCGTGCCTCGAGTCATGCCTCGTTTGACTCAACCATATCATTTGGGCTTGGAGTCGAGCCTCGTTTGATACAACCCTATCATTTGTGCCTCGAGTCGGGCCTCTTTTGACTCACCGATACAATTTGTGCTCGAGTTGGGGCTCGTTTGACTTAACCGTATCATTTGTGCCTCGAGTCAGGCCTCGTTTCACTCAACCATATCATTTGCGCCTAAAGCCGGGCCTCGTTTGACTCAACCATATCATTTACGCCTCGAGTCGGTCCTCGTTGAACTCAACCATATCATTTGTGCTTCGAGTCAGGTCTTGATTGACTCAACCATATCTTTTGCGCCACGAGTCGAGCCTTGTTTGACTCACCGATACCATTTGTGCCTCGAGTTAGGCCTCATTTGACTGAACCATATCATTTGCGCCTCGAGTTGGGCCTCGTTTGACTCACCAGTACCATTTGTGCCTCGAGTTGGGCTCGTTTCATTCAACCATATCATTTGTGCTTGGGTTAGGCCTTGTTTGACTCAAGCATATAATTTTGCCTCGAGTTAGTCCTCGTTTAACTTAACCATATCATTTGTGCCTCGAGTCAGGTCTCGTTTGACTCAACCAGATCATTTGTGCCTCGAGTCAGGCCCCGTTTGACTCAACCATATCATTTGCGCCTCGAGTCGGGCCTTATTTAACTCAACCATATCATTTGTGCCTCAAGTCAGGTCTCGTTTCACTCAACCATATAATTTTGCCTCGAGTCGATCCTCATTTGACTCACTAATAGCATTTGTGCCTCTAGTTGGGCCTCGTTTGACTCAACTATATATTTGTGCCTAGAGTCAGGCCTCGTTTGCCTCAACCATATATTTACGCCTCGAGTCTGGCCTCGTTTGACTTAACCATATCATTTGTGCATCAAGTCAGCCCTCGTTTGACTCAACCATATCATTTGCGCCATGAGTCGGGCCTGGTTTGACTCATCGATATCATTTGTGCCCAGAGTTGGGCCTCGTGTGACTCAACCATATCATTTGTGCCTGAGTCAGCCCTGGTTTGACTCAACCATATCATTTGTGCCTTGAGTCGGGACTCGTTTCACTCAACCATATCATTTGTGCCTCGAGTCAGGCCTTGTTTCACTTAACCATATAATTTGCGCCTCGAGTCGGGCCTCGTTTGACTCAACCATATCATTTGTGCCTCGAGACAGGGCTCGTGTGACTCAACCTTATAATTTTTGCCTTGGCTCATGCCTCGTTTGACTCAACCATATCATTTATGCTTCGAGTCAGGCCTCGTTTGACCTAACCATATCATTTGTGCCTCGAGTTGGGCCTCGTTTGACTAAACCATATCATTTACGCCTCGAGTCGGGCCTTGTTTGACTCAACCATATCATTTGCGCCTCGAGTTGGCCCTCATTTGACTAAATCATATCATTTGCGCCTCGAGTCGGACCTGGTTTGACTCAACCATATCATTTGCGCATCAAATCGGGCCTCATTTGACTCACTGATACCATTTGTGCCTCGAGTTGGGCCTCGTTTGACTCAACCATATCATTTGGGCCTCGAGTCGGGCCTGGTTTTACTCATCGATATAATTTGTTCTTCGAGTTGGGTCTCGTTTAACTCAACCATATCATTTCAGCCTAAAGTCAGGCCTCGTTTGGCTCAACCATATATTTGCGCCTCGAGTCAGGCCGCATTTGACTCAACGATATGATTTGCGCATCGAGTCGGGCCTCGTTTAACTCAACCATATCATTTTTGCCTCTAGTCATGCCTCGTTTGACTCAGCCATATCATTTGCGCCTCGAGTCGGGCCTCATTTGACTCAACCATAGCATTTGCGCCTCCAGTCGAGCCCCGTTTGACTCAACCATATCATTTGCGCCTCGAGTCATGCCTCGTTTGACTCAACCATATCATTTCAGCCTAAAGCCAGGCCTCGTTTAGCTCAACCATATATTTGCACCTCGAGTCGGTCCTCATTTGACTTAACCATATCATTTGCGCCTTGAGTCGGGCCTCGTTTGACTTAACCATATCATTTGTGCCTCGAGTCATGCCTCGTTTGACTCAACCATATCATTTGCGCCTTGAGTCGGGCCTCATTTGACTCAACCATATCATTTGTGCTTCAAGTCGGGCCTCGTTTGACTCAACCATATCATTTACGCCTCGAGTCAGGCTTGGTTTGACTCATCGATATAATTTGTTCCTCGAGTTGGGTCTCGTTTAAATCAACCATATCATTTCAGCCTAGAGACTGGCCTCATTTTGCTCAACCATATATTTGTGCCTCAAGTCGGGCCTCGTTTGACTTAACCATATCATTTGCGCCTCGAGTCAGGCTTGGTTTGACTCATCGATATAATTTGTTCCTCGAGTTGGGTCTCGTTTAACTCAACCATATCATTTCAGCCTAGAGACTAGCCTCGTTTTGCTCAACCATATATTTGTGCCTCAAGTCGGGCCTCGTTTGACTCAACCATATCATTTGCGCCTCGAGTCAGGTCTTGTTTGACTTAACCATATCATTTGCGCCTCAGGTCAGGCCTCGTTTGACGCAACCAAATATTTTGCGCCTCGAGTCATGCCTCATTTAAGTCAACCATATCATTGGCGCCTCGAGTCGGCCCTCATTTGACTCAACGATATCATTTGTGCCTCGAGTCGGGCCTTATTTGACTCAACCATATGATTTGTACCACGAGTCGGGCCTCGTTTGACTCAACCAGATCATTTATGCCTCAAGTCGGGCCTCGTTTGACTCAACCATATCATTTGTGCCTCGAGTCAGGCCTCGTTTGACTCAGCCATATCATTTGCGCCTCGAGTCGGGCCTCGTTTAACTCAACCATATCAATTGCTCCTTGAGTCGGGACTTGTTTGACTCACCGATACCATTTTTGCATCGAGTTGGACCTCGTTTGACTCAACCGTATGATTTGCGCCTCGAGTCTGGCCCCGTTTGACTAAACTGTATGATTTGCACCTCGAGTCAGGCCTCATTTGGCTCAACCATATCATTTGTGCCTCGAGCCAGCCCTTGTTTGGCTCAGCCATATCATTTGTGCCTTGAGTCAGGCCTCGTTTGACTCATCGATACCATTTGTGCCTCGAGTTGGGCCCCACTTGCCTCAACCATATCAATTGTGCCTCGAGCCAAGACTCATTTGACTTAGCCATATCATTTGCGCCTCGAGTCGGGCCTCGTTTGACTCACTGATACCATTTGTGCCTCGAGTTGGGCCTCTTTTGACTCAACCATATCATTTGTGCTTCGAGTCAGGCCTTATTTAACTCAACCATATCAGTTGCACCTCAAGTCAGGCCTCGTTTGACTCAACCATATCATTTGCGCCGCGAGTCAGGCCTCGGTTAACTCACTAATACCATTTGTGCCTCGAAGCATGCCTTGTTTGACTCAACCATATAATTTACACGTCGAGTCAAGCCTTATTTGACTCAACCATATAATTTGCGCCTTGAGTCATGCCTCGTTTGACTCAACCATATCATTTCTGCCTCGAGTCATGCCTCGTTTGACTCACCCATATCATTTGCGCCTCGAGTCAGCCCTCTTTCACTCAATGATATCATTTGTGCCTCGTGTCAGGCCTCGTTTGACTCAACCATATTATTTGCGCCTCGAGGCTGGCCTCGTTTGACTCACTGATACCATTTGTGCCTCGAGTTGGGGCCTTGTTTGACTCAACCATATCATTCATGCCTCGAGTCAGGCCTCATTTCACTCAACCATATCATTTGCGCCTCAAGTCGGGCCTTGTTTGACTCAACCATATCATTTACGCCTCGAGTCGGGCCTCGTTTAACTCAACCATATCATTTGTGCCTCGAGTCAGGTCTTGTTTGACTCAACCGTATCAATTGCGCCACGAGTCGAGCCTCATTTGACTCACTGATACCATTTGTGCCTCGAGTCGGGCCTCGTTTGACTCAACCATATCATTTACGAATCAAGTCAGGCCTCGTTTGACTCAATCATTTCATTTGCGCCTTGAGTTGGGCCTCGTTTGACTGAACCATATCATTTATGCCTTGAGTCAAGCCTCGTTTGACTCAACCGTATCATTTGCGCCTTGAGTCGGGCCTCGTTTGACTTAACCATATCATTTGCAACTTCAGTCTGGCCTCGTTTGACTCACTGATACCATTTGTGCATCGAGTTAGGCCTTGTTTGACTCAACCATAAGACTTGCACCCCGAGTCCGGCCCCGTTTGACTCCACCGTATGATTTGCGCCTTGAGCCAAGCCTCGTTTGACTCAACTATATCATTTGTACCTTGAGTCAAGCCTCGTTTGACTCAACCATATCATTTACGCCTTGAGTCAGGCCTCGTTTGACTCACCGATACCATTTGTGCCTCGAGTTGGGCATCGTTTGACTCAACCATATCATTTGTGCCTCAAGTCAGGCCTTGTTTGACTCAACCATAGCATTTGTGCCTCGAGTCAGGCCTTGTTTGACTCAATCATATCATTTACACCTCGAGACAGGGCTCGTGTGACTCAATCATATCATTTGTGCATCGAGTCAGGGCTCATTTGGCCTAACCATATCATTTACGCCTCGAGTCAAGCCTCGTTTGACTCAACCATATAATTTGCACCTTGAGTCAAGTCTCGTTTGACTCAACCATATCATTTCTGCTTCGAGTCATGCCTCGTTTGACTCAACCATATCATTTGCGCTTCAAGTCAGCCCTCTTTGACTCAACGATATCATTTGCGCCTCGTGTCAGGCCTCGTTTGACTCAGCCATATCATTTGCGCCTCGAGTCGGGCCTCGTTTAACTCAACCATATCAATTGCTCCTTGAGTCGGGACTTGTTTGACTCACCGATACCATTTTTGCATCGAGTTGGGCCTCGTTTGACTCAACCGTATGATTTGCGTCTTGAGTCTGGCCCCGTTTGACTAAACCGTATGATTTGCACCTCGAGTCAGGCCTCATTTGGCTCAACCATATCATTTGTGCCTCGAGCCAGCCCTTGTTTGGCTCAACCATATCATTTGGGCCTCAAGTCAGGCCTCGTTTGACTCATCGATACCATTTGTGCCTCAAGTTGGGCCCCACTTGCCTCAACCATATCATTTGTGCCTCGAGCCAAGACTCATTTGACTTAGCCATATCATTTGCGCCTCGAGTCGGGCCTCGTTTGACTCACTGATACCATTTGTGCCTCGCGTTGGGCCTCTTTTGACTCAACCATATCATTTGTGCCTCGAGTCAGGCCTTATTTGACTCAACCATATCAGTTGCACCTTGAGTCAGGCCTCGCTTGACTCAACCATATCATTTGTGCCGCGAGTCAGGCCTCGTTTAACTCACTAATACCATTTGTGCCTCAAAGCATGCCTTGTTTGACGCAACCATATCATTTGCGCTTCAAGTCATGCCTTGTTTGACTCAACCATATCATTTGCCACTCGAGTCGGGCCTCATTTGACTAAACCATACCATTTACGATTCGAGTTGGGCCTTGTTTGACTCAACCATATCATTTGCACCTCAAGTCAGGCCTCGTTTGACTCACTGATACCATTTGTGTCTCGCGTTGGGCCTTGTTTGGCTCATCCATATATTTACGCCTCGAGTCAGGCCTCGTATGACTCAGCCATATCATTTGTGCCTCGAGTCAAGCCTCGTTTGACTCAACCATATCATTTGTGCCTTGAGTTGGGCCTCGTTTGACTTAACCATATCAATTGCACCTTGAGCCTGGCCTCGTTTGATACACTGATACCATTTGTGCATTGAGTTGGGCATCGTTTGACTCAATCATATCATTTGTGCCTCAAGCCAGGCCTTGTTTGACCCAACCATAGCATTTGTTCCTCGAGTCAGGCCTTGTTTGACTCAATCATATCATTTGCGCCTCGAGTTAGGGCTCATTTGACTCAATCATATCATTTGTGCATCGAGTCAGGGCTCATTTGGCCCAACCATATCATTTATGCCTCAAGTCAAGCCTTGTTTGACTCAACCATATAATTTGCGCCTTGAGTCATGCCTTGTTTGACTCAACCATATCATTTCTGCCTCGAGTCAAGCCTCGTTTGACTCAGCCATATCATTTACGCCTTAGTTGGGCCTCGTTTGACTCACCGATACTATTTGTGCCTCGAGTTGGGCATCGTTTGACTCAACCATATCATTTGTGCCTCGAGTCAGGCCTTGTTTGACCCAACCATAGCATTTGCGCCTCGAGTCAAGTTTCGTTTGACTCAATCATATCATTTGCGCCTCGAGTCAGGGCTCGTTTGACTCAATCATATCATTTGTGCATCGAGTCAGGGCTCATTTGACCCAACCATATCATTTACACATCGAGTCAAACCTCATTTGACTCAACCATATAATTTGCGCCTTGAGTCATGCCTCGTTTGAGTCAACCATATCATTTCTGCCTCGAGTCATGCCTCATTTGACTCACCCATATCATTTGCGCCTCGAGTCAGCCCTCTTTCACTCAACGATATCATTTGTGCCTCGTGTCAGGCCTCGTTTGACTCAACCATATTATTTGCGCCTCGAGGCGGCCTCATTTGACTCACTGATACCATTTGTGCCACGAGTTGGGGCCTCATTTGACTCAACGATATCATTCATGCCTCGAGTCAGGCCTCATTTCACTCAACCATATCATTTGCGCCTCGAGTTGGGCCTCATTTGACTCAACCATATCATTTACGCCTCGAGTCGGGCCTCGTTTAACTCAACCATATCATTTGTGCCTCGAGTCAGGTCTTGTTTGACTCAACCGTATCAATTGCGCCACGAGTCGAGCCTCATTTGACTCACCGATACCATTTGTACCTCGAGTCGGGCCTCGTTTGACTCAACCTTATCATTTACGAATCAAGTCAGGCCTCGTTTGACTCAACCATTTCATTTGCGCCTTGAGTTGGGCCTCGTTTGACTCAACCATATCATTTGTGCCTTGAGTCAAGCCTCGTTTGACTCAACCATATCATTTGTGCCTTGAGTCGGGCCTCGTTTGACTTAACCATATCATTTGCAACTTCAGTCTGGCCTCGTTTGACTCACTGATACCATTTGTGCATCGAGTTAGGCCTTGTTTGACTCAACCATATGACTTGCACCCCGAGTCTGGCCCCGTTTAACTCCACCGTATGATTTGCGCCTTGAGCCAAGCCTCGTTTGACTCAACTATATCATTTGTACCTTGAGTCAAGCCTCGTTTGACTCAACCATATCATTTGCGCCTTGAGTCAGGCCTCGTTTGACTCACCGATACCATTTGTGCCTCGAGTTGGGCATCGTTTGACTCGACCATATCATTTGTGCCTCAAGTCAGGCCTTGTTTGACTCAACCATAGCATTTGTGCCTCGAGTCAGGCCTTGTTTGACTCAATCATATCATTTACACCTCGAGACAGGGCTCGTGTGACTCAATCATATCATTTGTGCATCGAGTCAGGGCTCATTTGGCCCAACCATATCATTTACGCCTCGAGTCAAGCCTCGTTTGACTCAACCATATAATTTGCGCCTTGAGTCATGCCTCGTTTGACTCAACCATATCATTTTTGCTTCGAGTCATGCCTCGTTTGACTCAACCATATCATTTGCGCTTCAAGTCAGCCCTCTTTGACTCAACGATATCATTTACGCCTCGTGTCAGGCCTCGTTTGACACAACCATATCATTTGCGCCTCGAGTCGGGACTGATTTGACTCAACCATATCATTTGTGCCTCAAGTCGAGCCTTGTTTCACTTAACCATATAATTTGCACCTCGAGTCGGGCCTCATTTGATTCAACCATATCATTTGTGCCTCGAGACAGGGCTCGTTTGACTCAACCATATCATTTGTGCCTCGAGTTAGGCCTCGTTTAACTCAGCCATATAATTTTTGCCTCAACTCATGTCTCGTTTGACTCAACCTTATCATTTACGCCATTAGTCAGTCCTTGTTTGACCCAACCATATCATTTGTGCCTCCAGTTGGGGCTCGTTTGACTAAACCATATCATTTGCACCTTGAGTTAGGCCTTGTTTGACTTAACCATATCATTTGCGCCTCGAGTTGGGCCTCCTTTGACTAAACCATATCATTTGCGACTCGAGTCAGACCTGGTTTGACTCAACCATATCATTTGCGCATCGAATCGGGCCTCATTTGACTCACCAAAACCATTTGTGCCTCGAGGTGGGCCTCATTTGACTCAACCATATCAATTGGGCCTTGAGTCAGGCCTTGTTTGACTCAACCATATCATTTGCGCCTCGAGTCAGGCCTAATTGAAATCACTTATGCCATTTGTGCCTCGAGTTGGTCATCGTTTGACTCAACCATAACATTTGTGCCTCGAGTTAGGCCTTGTTTGACTCAACCATAGCATTTGCGCCTCGAGTCAGGACTCATTTGACTCAATCATATAATTTGCGCCTCGAGTCAGGCCTCGTTTGACTCAATCATATCATTTGTACATCGAGTCAGGGCTCATTTGGCCCAACCATATCATTTAAGCCTCGAGTCAAGCCTCGTTTGACTCAACCATATAATTTGCGCCTTAAGTCATGCCTCGTTTGACTCAACCATATCATTTCTGCTTCGAGTCATGCCCTGTTTGACTAAACCATATCATTTGCGCTTCAAGTCAGCCCTCTTTGACTCAACGATATCATTTGCGCCTCGTGTCAGGCCTTGTTTGAGTTAACCATATCATTTGCTCCTCGAGTCGGGACTCATTTGACTCAACCATATCATTTGTGCCTCAAGTCGAGCCTTGTTTCACTTAACCATATAATTTGCACCTCAAGTCGGGCCTCATTTGATTCAACCATATCATTTGTGCCTCGAGACAGGGCTCGTTTGACTCAACCATAACATTTGTGCCCCGAGTCGGGCCTCGTTTAACTCAGCCATATAATTTTTGCCTCAACTCATGTCTCGTTTGACTCAACCATATCATTTACGTCATTAGCCAAGCCTCGTTTGACCCAATCATATCATTTGTGCCTCGAGTTGGGGCTTGTTTGACTAAACCATATCATTTGCACCTCGAGTTTGGCCTTGTTTGACTCAACCATATCATTTGCGCCTCGAGTTGGGCCTCCTTTGACTAAACCATATCATTTGCACCTCGAGTCAGACCTGGTTTGACTCAACCATATCATTTGCGCATCGTATCGGGCCTCGTTTGACTCACCGAAACCATTTGTGCCTCGAGGTGGGCCTCGTTTGACTCAACCATATCAAATGGGCCTCGAGTCAGGCCTTGTTTGACTCAACCATATCATTTGCGCCTCGAGTCGGGCCTCATTTAAATCACCGATGCCATTTGTGTCTCGAGTTGGTCATTGTTTGACTCAACCATAACATTTGTGCCTCGAGTTAGGCCTTGTTTGACTCAACCATAGCATTTGTGCCTCGAGTCAGGACTCATTTGACTCAATCATATCATTTGCACCTCGAGTCAGGCCTCGTTTGACTCAATCATATCATTTGTACATTGAGTCAGGGCTCATTTGGCCCAACCATATCATTTGCGCCTCGAGTCAAGCCTCGTTTGAGTCAACCATATAATTTGTGCCTCGAGTCACGCCCCGTTTGACTCAACCTTATCATTTCTGCCTCGAGTCATGCCTCATTTAACTCAACCATATCATTTGCGGCTCCAGTCAACCCTCGTTTGACTCAACGATATCAGTTGTGCCTTGAGTTGTGCCTTATTTGACTCAACGATACCATTTGTGCCTCGAGTCGGGGCTCGTTTGACACAACTGTATCATTTGTGCCTCGAGTCATGCCTCGTTTGACTCAACCATATCATTTGCGCCCCGAGTTGGGCCTCGTTTGACTCACGGATGCCATTGGTGCCTCGAGTTGGGGCTCGTTTCATTCAACCATATCATTTATGCTTTGGGTCAGGCATTGTTTGACTCAACCATATCATTTATGCATCGAGTCAGGCCTCGTTTGACTCACTGATACCATTTGTGCCTCGAGTTAGGCCTCCTTCAACTAAACCATATCATTTTCGCCTCGAGTAGGGCCTTGTTTGACTCAACCATATCATTTGCGCCTCGAGTCAGGTCTCGTTTGACTCAACCATATAATTTTGCCTTGAGTCAGGCCTCGTTTAACTCAGCCATATCATTTGTGCCTCGAGTTGGGCATCGTTTGACTCGACCATATCATTTGTGCCTCAAGTCAGGCCTTGTTTGACTCAACCATAGCATTTGTGCCTCGAGTCAGGCCTTGTTTGACTCAATCATATCATTTACACCTCGAGACAGGGCTCGTGTGACTCAATCATATCATTTGTGCATCGAGTCAGGGCTCATTTGGCCCAACCATATCATTTACGCCTCGAGTCAAGCCTCGTTTGACTCAACCATATAATTTGCGCCTTGAGTCATGCCTCGTTTGACTCAACCATATCATTTCTGCTTCGAGTCATGCCTCGTTTGACTCAACCATATCATTTGCGCTTCAAGTCAGCCCTCTTTGACTCAACGATATCATTTACGCCTCGTGTCAGGCCTCGTTTGACACAACCATATCATTTGCGCCTCGAGTCGGGACTCATTTGACTCAACCATATCATTTGTGCCTCAAGTCGAGCCTTGTTTCACTTAACCATATAATTTGCACCTCGAGTCGGGCCTCATTTGATTCAACCATATCATTTGTGCCTCGAGACAGGGCTCGTTTGACTCAACCATATCATTTGTGCCTCGAGTTAGGCCTCGTTTAACTCAGCCATATAATTTTTGCCTCAACTCATGCCTTGTTTGACTCAACCTTATCATTTACGCCATTAGTCAGGCCTTGTTTGACCCAACCATATCATTTGTGCCTCCAGTTGGGGCTCGTTTGACTAAACCATATCATTTGCACCTTGAGTTGGGCCTTGTTTGACTTAACCATATCATTTGCGCCTCGAGTTGGGCCTCCTTTGACTAAACCATATCATTTGCGCCTCGAGTCAGACCTGGTTTGACTCAACCATATCATTTGCGCATCGAATCGGGCCTCATTTGACTCACCGAAACCATTTGTGCCTCGAGGTGGGCCTCGTTTGACTCAACCATATCAATTGGGCCTTGAGTCAGGCCTTGTTTGACTCAACCATATCATTTGCGCCTCGAGTCAGGCCTCATTGAAATCACTTATGCCATTTGTGCCTCGAGTTGGTCATCGTTTGACTTAACCATAACATTTGTGCCTCGAGTTAGGCCTTGTTTGACTCAACCATAGCATTTGCGCCTCGAGTCAGGACTCATTTGACTCAATCATATCATTTGCGCCTCGAGTCAGGCCTCGTTTGACTCAATCATATCATTTGTACATCGAGTCAGGGCTCATTTGGCCCAACCATATCATTTAAGCCTCGAGTCAAGCCTCGAGTCAAGCCTCGAGTCAAGCCTCGTTTGACTCAACCATATAATTTGCGCCTTAAGTCATGCCTCGTTTGACTCAACCATATCATTTCTGCTTCGAGTCATGCCCTGTTTGACTAAACCATATCATTTGCGCTTCAAGTCAGCCCTCTTTGACTCAACGATATCATTTGCGCCTCGTGTCAGGCCTTGTTTGACTTAACCATATCATTTGCGCCTCGAGTCGGGACTCATTTGACTCAACCATATCATTTGTGCCTCAAGTCGAGCCTTGTTTCACTTAACCATATAATTTGCACCTCAAGTCGGGCCTCATTTGATTCAACCATATCATTTGTGCCTCGAGACAGGGCTCGTTTGACTCAACCATAACATTTGTGCCCCGAGTCGGGCCTCGTTTAACTCAGCCATATAATTTTTGCCTCAACTCATGTCTCGTTTGACTCAACCATATCATTTACGTCATTAGCCAAGCCTCGTTTGACCCAATCATATCATTTGTGCCTCGAGTTGGGGCTTGTTTGACTAAACCATATCATTTGCACCTCGAGTTGGGCCTTGTTTGACTCAACCATATCATTTGCGCCTCGAGTTGGGCCTCCTTTGACTAAACCATATCATTTGCACCTCGAGTCAGACCTGGTTTGACTCAACCATATCATTTGCGCATCGTATCGGGCCTCGTTTGACTCACCGAAACCATTTGTGCCTCGAGGTGGGCCTCGTTTGACTCAACCATATCAAATGGGCCTCGAGTCAGGCCTTGTTTGACTCAACCATATCATTTGCGCCTCGAGTCGGGCCTCATTTAAATCACCGATGCCATTTGTGTCTCGAGTTGGTCATTGTTTGACTCAACCATAACATTTGTGCCTCGAGTTAGGCCTTGTTTGACTCAACCATAGCATTTGCGCCTCGAGTCAGGACTCATTTGACTCAATCATATCATTTGCACCTCGAGTCAGGCCTCGTTTGACTCAATCATATCATTTGTACATTGAGTCAGGGCTCATTTGGCCCAACCATATCATTTGCGCCTCGAGTCAAGCCTCGTTTGAGTCAACCATATAATTTGTGCCTCGAGTCACGCCCCGTTTGACTCAACCATATCATTTCTGCCTCGAGTCATGCCTCATTTGACTCAACCATATCATTTGCGGCTCCAGTCAACCCTCGTTTGACTCAACGATATCAGTTGTGCCTTGAGTTGTGCCTTATTTGACTCAACGATACCATTTGTGCCTCGAGTCGGGGCTCGTTTGACACAACTGTATCATTTGTGCCTCGAGTCATGCCTCGTTTGACTCAACCATATCATTTGCGCCCCGAGTTGGGCCTCGTTTGACTCACGGATGCCATTGGTGCCTCGAGTTGGGGCTCGTTTCATTCAACCATATCATTTATGCTTTGGGTCAGGCATTGTTTGACTCAACCATATCATTTATGCATCGAGTCAGGCCTCGTTTGACTCACTGATACCATTTGTGCCTCGAGTTAGGCCTCCTTTAACTAAACCATATCATTTCCGCCTCGAGTAGGGCCTTGTTTGACTTAACCATATCATTTGCGCCTCGAGTCAGGTCTCGTTTGACTCAACCATATAATTTTGCCTTGAGTCAGGCCTCGTTTAACTCAGCCATATCATTTGTGCCTCGAGTCAGGTCTTGTTTGACTCAACCATATGATTTGTGCCTCGAGTCAGGCCTCGTTTGACTCAACCATATCATTTGCGCCTCGAGTCGGGCCTCGTTTAACTTAACCATATCATTCGTGCCTCGAGTCAGGTCTCGTTTGACACAACCATATCATTTGCACCTTGAGTCATGCCTCGTTTGACTCAACCATATCATTTGTGCCTTGAGTCAAGTGTCTTTGACTTAACCGTATCATTTGCGCCTCGAGTTAGCCTCGTTTAACTCATCGATACCATTTGTGCCTCGAGTTGGGCTTCATTTGACTCAACCATATCATTTGCGCCTCGAGTCAAGGCTCGTTTGACTCAACCGTATCATTTGCGCCTCGAGTTGGGTCTCTTTTAACTCAACTACATCATTTGTGCCTTGAGTTAGGTGTCGTTTGACTCAACCATATCATTGCACCTCGAGTTGGGCCTCGTTTAAGTCAACCATATCATTTGTGCCTCAAGTCAGGTCTTGTTTGACTCAACCGTATTATTTGTGCCTCAAGTCGGTCATTGTTTGACTCAACCGTATCATTTGCGCCTTGAGTCGGGCCTTGTTTGACTCACCAATACCGTTTGTGCCTCGTGTTGGGCCTCGTTTCACTCAACCATATTATTTGTGCCTCGGGTCAGGCCTCATTTGACTAAACCATATCATTTGCGCCTCGAGGAGGGCCTCGTTTGACTCACCGATACCATTTATGCCTCGAGTTGGGCCTCGTTTGACTCAACCATATCATTTGTGCCTCTAGTCAGGCCTCGTTTGACTTAACCATATCGTTTACACCTAGAGTCGAGCCTCGTTTAACTCAACCATATCATTTGTGCCTCGAGTCAGGTCTCGTTTCACTCAACCATATCATTTGTGCCACAATTCGGACCTCATTTGACTCACCATACCATTTGTGCCTCGACTTGGGCGTCATTTGACTCAACCATGTCATTTGCGCCTCGAGTCAAGCCTCATTTGATTCAGCCATATCATTTATGCCTCGAGTCAAGGCTCGTTTGACTTAACCGTATCATTTGTGTCTCGAGTTGAATCACATTTAACTTAACCACATCATTTGTGCCTTGAGTCAGGTGTCGTTTGACTCAACCATATCATTTGTGCCTCGAGTTAGGTCTCGTTTGACTCAACCATATCATTTGTGCCTCGAGTCCGGCCTTGTTTAACTCAACCATATCATTTGTGCTTCGAGTTAGGTCTCGTTTGACTCAACCATATCATTTGTGCCTCGAGTCAGACCTCGTTTGACTCAACCACATCATTTGCGCCTCGAGCCAGGTCTCGTTTAACTCAACCATATCATTTGTGCCTCGAGTCCGATCTCGTTTGACTCAACCATACTATTTACGCCTCGAGTCGGTCATTGTTTGACTCAACCATATCATTCGCGCCTTGAGTCGGGCCTTATTTAACTCACCGATACCATTTGTGCCTCGAGTTGGGCCCCGTTTCACTTGACCATATCATTTGTGCCTCGGGTCAGGCCTCGTTTGACTAAACCGTATCATTTGCGCCTCGAGGAGGGCCTCGTTTGACTCACTGATAGCATTTGTGCCTCGAGTTGGTCTTGTTTTACTCAACCATATCATTTGTGCCTCGAGTCAGGCCTCGTTTGACTCAACCATATCATTTGCGCCTTGAGTCAGTCCTCATGTGACTCAACCCTATCATTTGAGCCTCGAGTTGGGCCTCGTTTGACTCAGCGATACGATTTGTGCCTCGAGTAGGGCCTTGTTTGACTCAGCCATATCATTTATGCCACGAGTCGGGCCTTGTTTGACTCACCGATACCATTTGTGCCTCGAGTTGGGCCTCGTTAGACTCAACCCTATCATTTGTGCCTTGAGTCAAGCATTAGTTGACTCACCCATATGTTTGCGCATCGAGTCGGGCCTCATTTGATTAAACCATATCATTTGTACCTCGAGTCAGGTCTTGTTTGACTCAACCATATCATTTGTGCCTCGAGTCCGGCCTCGTTTGACTCAACCATATCATTTGCGCCTCGAATCGAGTCTGGTTTGACTCAACCATATCATTTGCGCCTTGAGTTGGGCCTCGTTTGACTCACAGATAAGATTTGTGCCTCGTGTTGGGGCTCGTTTCATTCAACCATATCATTTATGCCTTGGGTCAGGCCTTGTTTGACTAAACCATATCATTTGCGCCTTAAGTCAGGCCTTGTTTGACTCACTGATACCATTTGTGCCTCGAGTTAAGCCTTGTTTAACTAAACCATATCATTTCCGCCTCGAGTCAGGCCTCGTTTGACTCAACCATATCATTTGCGCCTCGAGTCAGGTCTCGTTTGACTGAACCATATAATTTTGCCTTGAGTCAGGCCTTGTTTAACTCAGCCATATCTTTTGTGCCTCGAGTCAGGTCTCGTTTGACTCAACCATATGATTTGTGCCTCAAATCAGGCCTCGTTTGACTCAACCATATCATTTGTGCCTCGAGTCGGGCCTCGTTTAACTCAACCATATCATTCGTGCCTCGAGTCAGGTCTCGTTTGACACAACCATATCATTTGTGCCTCGAGTCATGCCTCGTTTGACTCAACCATATCATTTGTGCCTTGAGTCAGGTGTCTTTGACTTAACCGTATCATTTGCGCCTCGAGTTGGGCCTCGTTTAACTCATCGATACCATTTGTGCCTCGAGTTGGGCCTCGTTTGACTCAACCATATCATTTGTACCTCGAGTCAAGGCTCGTTTGACTCAACCGTATCATTTGCGCCTCGAGTCGATGCTCTTTTAACTCAACTACATCGTTTGTGCCTTGAGTTAGGTGTTGTTTGACTCAACCATATCATTGCGCCTGGAGTTGGGCCTCGTTTAAGTCAACCATATCATTTGTGCCTCAAGTCAGGTCACGTTTGACTCAACCATAATACTTGTGCCTCAAGTCGGTCATTGTTTGACTCAACCATATCATTTGCGCCTTGAGTTGGGCCTTGTTTGACTCACCAATACCATTTGTGCCTCGAGTTGGGCCTCGTTTCACTCAACCATATCATTTGTGCCTCGGGTCAGGCCTCATTTGACTAGACCATATCATTTGCACCTCGAGGAGGGCCTCGTTTGACTCAACCATATCTTTTGAGCCTCGAGTCATGCCTCATTTGACTTAACCATATAATTTTTGCCTCGAGTCATGCCTCATTTGACTCAACCATATCATTTGCGCCATGAGTCGGGCCTCATTTGACTCACCGATACCATTTGTGTCTCGAGTTGGGCCTCGTTTGACTCAACCATATCATTTGGGCCTCTAGTCAGGCCTCGTTTGACTCAACCATATCATTTACGCCTAGAGCCGAGCCTCATTTAACTCAACCATATCATTTGTGCCTCGAGTCAGGTCTCGTTTGACTCAACCATATCATTTGCGCGACGATTCGAGCCTCATTTGACTCACCGATACCATTTGTGCCTCGAGTTGGGCATCGTTTGACTCAACCATATCATTTGCGCCTCGAGTCAAGCCTCATTTGATTCAACCATATCATTTGTGCCTTGAGTCAAGGCTCGTTTGACTTAACCGTATCATTTGTGTCTCGGGTTGAACCTCATTTAACTTAACCACATCATTTGTGCCTTGACTCAGGTGTCGTTTGACTCAACCATATCATTTGTGCCTCGAGTTGGGCCTCGTTTAACTCAACCATATCATTTGCGCCTCGAGTCAGGCCTTGTTTGACTCAACCATATCATTTGTGCTTTGAGTCAGGTCTCGTTTGACTCAACCATATCATTTGCGCCTTAAGTCGGGACTTGTTTGACTCATCGATACCATTTGTGCCTCGAGTTGGGCCCCGTTCACTTGACCATATCTTTTGTGCCTCGGGTCAGGCCTCGTTTGACTAAACCGTATCATTTGTGCCTCGAGGAGGGCCTCGTTTGACTCAACCATATCTTTTGAGCCATGAGTCTTGCCTCGTTTGACTTAACCATATAATTTGTACCTCGAGTCATGCCTCGTTTGACTCAACCATATCATTTGCGCCATGAGTCGGGCCTCATTTGACTCACCGATACCATTTGTGTCTCGAGTTGGGCCTCGTTTAACTCAACTATATCATTTGCGCCTCGAGTCAGGCCTCGTTTGACTCAACCATATCATTTGTGCTTCGAGTCAGGTCTCATTTGACTCAACCATATCATTTGCGCCTTGAGTCGGGCCTTGTTTGACTCACCAATACCATTTGTGCCTCGAGTTGGGCCCCGTTTCACTTGATCATATCATTTGTGCCTCGGGTCAGGCCTCGTTTGACTAAACCGTATCATTTGTGCCTCGAGGAAGGCCTCGTTTGACTCACTGATAGCATTTGTGCCTCGAGTTGGGCCTTGTTTGACTCAACCATATCATTTGTGCCTCGAGGCAGGCCTCGTTTGACTCAACCATATCATTTACGCCTAGAGTCGGGCCTCGTGTGACTCAACCCTATCGTTTGCGCCTCGAGTTGGGCCTCGTTTGACTCACCGATACAATTTGTGCCTCGAGTTGGGCCTCGTTAGACTCAACCCTACCATTTACGCCTCGAGTCGAGCATTATTTGACTCAGCCATATGTTTGCGCATCGAGTCGGGCCTCATTTGATTAAACCATATCATTTGTACCTCGAGTCAGGTCTCGTTTGACTCAACCATATCATTTGTGCCTCGAGTCCGGCCTCGTTTGACTCAACCATATCATTTGCGCCTCGAATCGGGTCTGGTTTGACTCAACCATATCATTTGCGCCTCGAGTTGGGCCTCGTTTGACTCACGGATACCATTTGTGCCTCGAGTTGGGGCTCGTTTCATTCAACCATATCATTTATGCCTTGGGTCAGGCCTTGTTTGACTCAACCATATCATTTGCGCCTCGAGTCAGGCCTCGTTTGACTCACTGATATCATTTGTGCCTCGAGTTAGGCCTTGTTTAACTAAACCATATCATTTCCGCCTCGAGTCAGGCCACGTTTGATTCAACCATATCATTTACGCCTCGAGTCAGGTCTCGTTTGACTGAACCATATAATTTTGCCTTGAGTCAGGCCTTGTTTAACTCAGCCATATCTTTTGTGCCTCGAGTCAGGTCTCGTTTGACTCAACCATATGATTTGTGCCTTAAGTCAGGCCTCGTTTGACTCAACCATATCATTTGCATCTCGAGTCAGGCCTCGTTTGACTCAACCATATCATTCGTGCCTCGAGTCAGGTCTCGTTTGACACAACCATCACATTTGTGTCTCGAGTCATGCCTCGTTTGACTCAACCATATCATTTGTGCCTTGAGTCAGGTGTCTTTGACTTAACCGTATCATTTGCGCCTCGAGTTGGGCCTCGTTTAACTCATCGATACCATTTGTGCCTCGAGTTGGGCCTCGTTTGACTCAACCATATCATTTGCGCCTCGACTCAAGGCTCGTTTGACTCAACCGTATCATTTGCGCCTCGAGTCGGGTCTCTTTTAACTCAACTACATCATTTGTGCCTTGAGTTAGGTGTCGTTTGACTCAACCATATCATTGCGCCTCGAGTTGGGCCTCGTTTAAGTTAACCATATCATTTGTGCCTCAAGTCAGGTCTCGTTTGACTCAACCATATTACTTGTGCCTCAAGTCGGTCATTGTTTGACTCAACCATATCATTTGTGCCTTGAGTCGGGCCTTGTTTGACTCACCAATACCATTTGTGCCTCGAGTTGGGCCTCGTTTCACTCAACCATATCATTTGTGCCTCGGGTCAGGCCTCATTTGACTAAACCATATCATTTGCACCTCGAGGAGGGCCTCGTTTGACTCAACCATATCTTTTGCGCCTCAAGTCATGCCTCGTTTGACTTAACCATATAATTTGTGCCTCAAGTCATGCCTCGTTTGACTCAACCATATCATTTGCGCCATGAGTCGAGCCTCATTTGACTCACCGATACCATTTGGTCTCGAGTTGGGCCTCGTTTGACTTAACCATATCATTTGTGCCTCTAGTCAGGCCTCGTTTGACTCAACCATATCATTTACGCCTAAAGTCGAGCCTCGTTTAACTCAACCATATCATTTGTGCCTCGAGTCAGGTCTCGTTTGACTCAACCATATCATTTGCACCACGATTCGGGCCTCATTTGACTCACCGATACCATTTGAGCCTCGAGTTGGGCGTCGTTTGACTCAACCATATCATTTGCGCCCCGAGTCAAGCCTCATTTGATTCAACCATATCATTTGTGCCTCAAGTCAAGGCTCGTTTGACTTAACCGTATCATTTGTGTCTCGAGTTGAATCTCATTTAACTTAACCACATCATTTGTGCCTTGAGTCAGGTGTCGTTTGACTCAACCATATCATTTATGCCTCGAGTTGGGCCTCGTTTAACTCAACCATATCATTTGCGCCTCGAGTCAGGCCTCATTTGACTGAACCATATCATTTGTGCTTCGAGTCAGGTCTCGTTTGACTCAACCATATCATTTGTGCCTCGAGTCAGACCTCGTTTGACTCAACCACATCATTTACGCCTCGAGTCGGGTCTCGTTTAACTCAACCATATCATTTGTGCCTCGAGTCCGGTCTCGTTTGACTCAACCATACTATTTGCGCCTCGAGTCGGTCATTGTTTGACTGAACCATATTATTTGCGCCTTGAGTCGGGCCTTGTTTGACTCACCGATACCATTTGTGCCTCGAGTTGGGCCCCGTATCATTTGACCATATCATTTGTGCCTCGGGTCAGGCCTCGTTTGACTAAACCGTATTATTTGCACCTCGAGGAGGGCCTCGTTTGACTCGCTGATAGCATTTGTGCCTCGAGTTGGGCTTGGGCCTCGTTTGACTCAACCATAGCATTTGTGCCTTGAGTCAGGCCTCGTTTGAGTGAACCATATCATTTGCGCCTCGAGTCGGGCCTCATGTGACTCAAGCCTATCATTTGCTCCTCGAGTTGGGCCTCGTTTGACTCACCGATACGATTTGTGCCTCGGGTAGGGCCTCGTTTGACTCAGCCATATCATTTGCGCCACGAGTCGGGCCTCGTTTTACTCACTGATACCATTTGTGCCTCGAGTTGGGCCTCGTTAGACTCAACCCTATCATTTGCGCATCGAGTCGAGCATTATTTGACTCACCCATATGTTTGCGCATCGAATCGGGCCTCATTTGATTAAACCATATCATTTGTACCTCGAGTCAGGTCTCGTTTGACTTAACCATATCATTTGTGCCTCGAGTCCGCCCTCGTTTGACTCAACCATATCATTTGCTCCTCGAAGCGGGTCTGGTTTGACTCAACCATATCATTTGTGCCTCGAGTTGGGCCTCGTTTGACTCACGGATACCAGTTGTGCCTCGAGTTGGGGCTTGTTTCATTCAACCATATCATTTATGCCTTGGGTCAGGCCTTGTTTGACTCAACAATATCATTTGCGCCTCGAGTCAGGCCTCGTTTGACTCACCGATACCATTTGTGCCTCGAGTTTGGCCTCGTTTAACTAAACCATATCATTTCTGCCTCGAGTCAGGCCTCGTTTGACTCAACCACATCATTTGCGCCTCGAGTCAGTTCTCGTTTGACTCAACCATATAATTTTGCCTTAAGTCAGGCCTCGTTTAACTCAGCCATATCATTTGTGCCTCGAGTCAGGTCTCATTTGACTCAACCATATGATTTGTGCCTCAAGCCAGGCCTCGCTTAACTCAACCATATCATTCGTGCCTCGAGTCAGGTCTCGTTTGACACAACCATATCATTTGTGCCTCGAGTCATGCCTCGTTTGACTCAACCATATCATTTGTGCCTTGAGTCAAGTGTCTTTGACTTAACCGTATCATTTGCGCCTCGAGTTAGCCTCGTTTAACTCATCGATACCATTTGTGCCTCGAGTTGGGCCTCGTTTGACTCAACCATATCATTTGTGCCTCGAGTCAAGGCTCGTTTGACTAGACTGTATCATTTGCACCTCAAGTCGGGTCTCTTTTAACTCAACTACATCATTTGTGCCTTGAGTTAGGTGTCGTTTGACTCAACCATATCATTGCGCCTCGAGTTGTGCTTCGTTTAAGTCAACCATATCATTTGTTCCTCAAGTCAGGTCTCGTTTGACTCAACCATATTATTTGTGCCTTAATTCGGTCATTGTTTGACTCAACCATATCATTTGCGCCTTGAGTCAGGCCTTGTTTGACTCACCAATACCATTTGTGCCGCGAGTTGGGCCTCGTTTCACTCAACCATATCATTTGTGCCTCGGGTCAAGCCTCATTTGACTAAACCATATCATTTGCGCCTCGAGGAGGGCCTCATTTGACTCACTGATACCATTTGTGCCTTGAGTTGGGCCTCGTTTGACTTAACCATATCATTTGGGCCTCTAGTCAGGCCTCCTTTGACTCAACCATATCATTTACGCCTAGAGTCGAGCCTTATTTAACTTAACCATATCATTTGTGCCTCGAGTCAGGTCTCGTTTGACTCAACCATATCATTTGCGCCACGTTTCGGGCATCATTTGACTCACCGATACCATTTGTGCCTCGAGTTGGGCGTCGTTTGACTCAACCATATCATTTGCACCTCTAGTCAAGCCTCGTTTGATTCAACCATATCATTTGTGCCCCGAGTCAAGGCTCGTTTGACTCAACCATATCATTTGTTCCTCGAGTTGAATCTCATTTAACTTAACCACATCATTTGTGCCCTGAGTCAGGTGTCATTTGACTCAACCATATCATTTGTGCCTCGAGTTAGGTCTCGTTTGACTCAACCATATCATTTGTGCCTCGAGTCGGGCTTTGTTTAACTCAACCATATCATTTGTGCTTCGAGTCAGGTCTCGTTTGACTTAACCATATCATTTGTGCCTCGAGTCAGACCTTGTTTGACTCAACCACATCATTTGCGCCCCGAGTCGGGTCTCGTTTAACTTAATCATATCATTTACACGTCGAGTCAGGCCTTGTTGGACTCAACCATATCATTTGTGCCTCGAGTCATGCCTCGTTTGACTCAACCCTATCATTTGCGCCTCGAGTTGGGCCTCATGTGACTCTACCCTATCATTTGCGCCTCGAGTCGAGCCTTATTTGACTCACCCTTTTGTTTGCGCATCGAGTCGGGCCTCATTTGACTACACCATATCCTTTGTGCCTCGAGTCATGCCTCGTTTGAGTCAACCATATCATTTGTACCTCGAGTTCGCGTCGTTTAACTCACCCATGTCATTTGCGCCTCGAGTTTGGCCTCCTTTGACTCAAACATGTGTTTGTGCCTCGAGTCAGGCATTGTTTGACTCTCCCATATCATTTACGCCTCAAGTCAGGCCTCGTTTGACTCGCCGATACCATTTGTGCATCGAGTTAGGCCTTGTTTGTCTAAACCATATGATTTGCCCCTCGAGTCAGGCCTCGTTTGACTCAACCATATCATTTACGCCTCAAGTCGGG
Source organism: Dicorynia guianensis (assembly GCA_037013595.1). Classification (NCBI taxonomy): domain Eukaryota; kingdom Viridiplantae; phylum Streptophyta; class Magnoliopsida; order Fabales; family Fabaceae; genus Dicorynia; species Dicorynia guianensis. The sequence continues at coordinate 13,275,432 of JASUAB010000015.1, forward strand.
CCTCATTTAACTCAACCATAACATTTGTGCCTCAAGTCAGGTCTCGTTTGACTCAATCATATCATTTACGCCACGAGTCAGGACTCTTTTGACTCACCAATACCATTTGTGCCTTGAGTTGGGTCTCATTTTACTCAACCATATCATTTGCGCCTCGAGTCTGGCCTCGTTTAATTGAACCATATCATTTGTGCCTTGAGTCAAGCCTCATTTGACTCAACCGTATCATTTGCGCCTCGAGTCGGTTCTCATTTAACTTAACCATATCATTTGTGCCTTGAGTCAAGTGTCGTTTGACTCAATCATATCATTTGTGCCTCGAGTTGGGCCTCGTTTAACTCAACCATATCATTTGCGCCTCGAGTTAGGCCTCGTTTGACCCAACCATATCATTTGTGCTTCGAGTCAGGTCTTGTTTGACTCAACCATATCGTTTGTGCCTCGAGTCAGGCCTCACTTGACTCAACTACATCATTTGCGCCTCGAGTCGGGCTTCGTTTAACTCAACCTTATCATTTGTGCCTCAAGTCAGATCTCCTTTGACTCAATCATATTATTTGCGCCTCGAGTCAATCATCGTTTGACTCAACCATATCATTTGCGCCTTGAGTCGGGCCTTGTTTGACTCACCGATACCATTTGTGCCTCGAGTTGGGCCTAGTTTCACTCAACCATATCATTTATGCGTCGAGTCAGGCCTCGTTTGACTCAACCATATCATTTGTGCCTCGAGTCATGCCTCATTTGACTCAACCATATCATTTGCGCTTCGAGTCGGGCCTTGTGTGACTCAACCCTATCATTTGCTCCTCGAGTCGAGTCTTATTTGACTCACGCATTTGTTTGTGCCTCAGGTCATGCCTCGTTTGAGTCAACCATATCATTTGCACCTCGAGTTGGGCCTCGTTTAACTCACCCACGTCATTTGAACCTCGAGTTAGGCCTTGTTTGACTCAACCATGTATTTGCGCCTCGAGTGAGGCCTTGTTTGACTCACCCATATCATTTGCACCTCGAGTCAGGCCTCGTTTGACTCACCGATACCATTTGTGCATCGGGTTGGGCCTCGTTTGACTAAACCATATGATTTGTGCCTCGAGTCAGGCCTTGTTTAACTCAACCATATCATTTGTGCCTCGAGTCGGGCCTCGTTTAACTCAACCATAACATTTGTGCCTCGAGTCAAGTCTCGTTTGACTCAACCATATCATTTGCGCCATGAGGCGGAACTCGTTTGACTCACCAATACCATTTATGCCTCAAGTTGGGCCTCATTTGACTCAACCATATTATTTGCGCCTCGAGTCAGACCTCGTTTGATTGAACCATATCATTTATGCCTCGAGCCAGGCCTCGTTTGACTCAACCGTATCATTTGTGCCTCGAGTCAGGTTTTATTTAACTCAACCATATCATTTGTGCCTTGAGTTAGCTATCGTTTGACTCTACCATATCATTTGCGCCTCGAGTTGGGCCTCGTTTAGCTCAACCACATCATTTGTGCCTCGAGTCAGGTCTCGTTTCACTCAACCATATAATTTCGCCTCGAGTCAGGCCTCGTTTAATTCTACCTTATCATTTGTGCCTCGAGTCAGGTCTCGTTTGACACAACCATATCATTTGTGCCTTAAGTCAAGCCTCGTTTGACTCAACCATATCATTTGCGCCTCGAGTCGGGCCTCGTTTGACTCAACCATATCATTTGCACCTCGAGTCGAGCCTTATTTGACTCACCCTTATGTTTGCGCATTGACTCGGGCCTCGTTTGACTAAACCATATCGTTTGTGCCTCGAGTCAAGCCTCGTTTGACTCAACCATATCATTTGTGCCTCGAGTTGGGACTCGTTTGACTCAACCGTATCATTTGCGCCTCGAGTCAGGCCTCATTTGACTCAACCATATCATTTGTGCCTCGAGTCATGCCTCGTTTAACTTAACCATATCATTTGTGTCTCGAGTCGGGCCTCATTTGACTCACCGATACCATTTGTGCCTCCAGTTGGGGCTTGTTTGACTCAACCATATCATTTGTGCCTCTAGTCGGGCCTGGTTTGGCTAAACCATATCATTTGCTCCTCGAGTCGGGCCTCGTTTGACTCATCCATATCATTTACGTCTCAAATTGGGCCTCGTTTGAGTCACTGATACCATTTGTGCCTCGAGTGGGAACTCGTTTGACTCAGCCATATAATTTGCGCCACGAGTCGGGCATTGTTTGACTCAACCATATTATTTGTGCCTCGAGTCGGGCCTCATTTGACTAATCCATATCATTTGCGCCTCGAGTCGAGCCTTATTTGTCTCACCCATGTGTTTGCGCATCGAGTCGGGCCTCATTTGACTAAACCATATCGTTTGTACCTCAAGTCATGCCTCGTTTGACTCAACTATAACATTTGCACCTCGAGTTGGGCCTCGTTTAACTCACCCATGTCATTTATGCCTCGAGTCAGGCCTCGTTTGACTCAACCATGTGTTTGCGCCTCGAGTCATGCCTTGTTTGACTCACCCATATCATTTGCGCCTCGAGTCTGGCCTCGTTTGACTCACCGACAACATTTGTATGTTGAGTTGGGCCTCGTTTGACTAAACCATATGATTTGTGCCTCGAGTCAGGCCTCGTTTAACTCAACCATATCATTTGTGCCTTGAGTCAGGTGTCGTTTGACTCAACCATATCATTTGTTCCTCGAGTTGGGCCTTGTTTAACTCAACCATATCATTTGCGCCTCGAGTTAGGCCTCGTTCGACTCAACCATATCATTTGTGTTTCGAGTCAGGTCTCGTGTGACTCAACCATATCATTTGTGCCTCGAGTCAGGCCTCGTTTGACTCAACCACATCATTTGCGCCTCAAGTCGGGCCTCGTTTAACTCAACCATATCATTTGCGCCTCGAGTCAGGTCTCCATTGACTCCATCATATTATTTGTGTCAGTCATCGTTTGACTCAACCATATCATTTGCACCTTGAGTCAGGCTTTGTTTGACTCATCGATACCATTTGTGCCTCGAGTTGGGCCTAGTTCCACTCAACCATATCATTTGTTCCTCGGGTCAGGTCTCGTTTGACTAAACCATATCATTTGCGCCTTGAGTAGGGCCTCGTTTGACTCACTGATACAATTTCTGCCTCGAGTTAGTCCTCGTTTGGCTCAACCATATCATTTGTGCCTCGAGTCAGGCCTCGTTTGACCCAACCATATAATTTGTGCCTCGAGTCAGGCCTCGTTTGACTCAACCATATCATTTGTACCTCGAGTTGGGCCTCATGTGACTCAACCCTATCGTTTGCGTCTCGAGCCGGTCCTTATTTGACTCACCAATACCATTTGTGCATCGCGTTGGGCCTCGTTTGACTCAACCATATCATTTGTCCCCCGCATCAGGCCTCGTCTGACTCAACCATATCATTTGTGCCTCGAGTCTGGCCTCGTGTGACTCAACTCTATCATTTGCGCCTCGAGTCGAGCCTTATTTGACTCACCCATTTGTTTGCGCATCGAGTCGGACCTCATTTGACTAAGCCATATTGTTTGTGCCTCGAGTCATGCCTCGTTTGAGTCAACCATATCATTTGCACCTCGAGTTGGGCCTCGTTTAACTCACCCATGTCATTTGCACGTCTAGTTAGGCCTCGTTTGACTCAACCATGTGTTTGCGCCTCGAGTCAGGCCTTGTTTGACTCGCCCATCTCATTTGCACCTCGAGTTAGGTCTCGTTTGACTCACCGATACCATTTGTACATCGATTTGGTCCTCGTTTGACTAAACCATATGATTTGCGCCTCAAGTCAGGCGTCAGTTGACTCAACCATGTCATTTGTGCCTCAAGTCAGGCCTCGCTTGACTCAACCATATCATTTACGCCTCGAGTCGGGCCTCGTTTAACTCAACCATATCATTTATGCCTCGAGTCAAGTCTCGCTTAACTCAACCATATTATTTGCGCCATGAGTCGGGCCTTGTTTGACTCATTGATACTATTTGTGCATCGAGTTGGTCCTCGTTTGACTAAAACATATGATTTGCGCTTCGAGTCAGGCCTCATTTGACTCAACCATGTCATTTGTGCCTCGAGTTAGGCCTCGTTTAACTCAACCATATCATTTGCGTCTCGAGTCGGGCCTCGATTAACTCAACCATACCATTTGTGCCTCGAGTCAGGCCTCGTTTGATTCAACCATAACGTTTGTGCCTCAAGTCAAGCCTTGTTTGACTCAACTGTATCATTTGAGCCTCGACTCGAGTCTCATTTAACTCAACCACATCATTTGTGGCTCGAGCTAGGTCTCATTTGACTCAACCATATCATTTATGCCTCGAGTCAGGTCTCATTTGACTCGCCGATACCATTTGTGCCTCAAGTTGGGCCTCGTTTGACTCAACCATATCATTTGAGCCTCGAGTCAGGCCTCATTTCACACAACCATAACATTTGTGCCTCGAGTCATGTCTCGTTTGACTCAACCACATCATTTGCGTCTCGAGTCGGTCCTCATTTGACTCACCGATACTATTTGTGCCTCCAGTTGGGCCTCGTTTGACTCAACCATATCACTTGTGCCTCGAGTCATGCCTCGTTTAACTCAACCATATCATTTGTGCCTCGAGTCAGGCCTCATTTGACTAAACCATATCATTTAACCCTCGAGTCATACCTCGTTTGACTCAACCATATCATTTATGCCTCGAGTCGGGCCTCATTTGACTCAACCCTATCATTTGCACCTCGAGTCGGGCCTCTTTTGACTCACCGATACCATTTGTGCATCGGGTTGGGCCTTGTTTGACTAAACCATATGATTTGTGCCTCGAGTCAGGCCTTGTTTGATTCAACCATATCTTTTGCGCCTCTAGTCGGGCCTCGTTTAACCCAACCATAACATTTGTGGCTCGAGTCAGGTCTCGTTTGACTCAACCATATCATTTCCGCCATGAGTCGGGACTCGTTTGACTCACCAATACCATTTGCACATCGAGTTGGGCCTCATTTGACTCAACCATATCATTTGCGCCTCGAGTTAGGCCTCGTTTAATTGAGCCATATCATTTGTGCCTCGAGTCAAGCCTCGATTGACTTAACCGTATCATTTATGCCTCGAGTCGGTTCTCATTTAACTCAACCATATCATTTGTCCCTTGAGTTAGGTGTCGTTTGACTCAACCATATCATTTGTGCCTCGAGTTGGTCCTGATTTGACTCAACCATATCATTTGTGCCTTGAGCCGGGCCTGATTTGACTCAACCATATCATTTGCGTCTCGAGTCAGGCCTCGTTGGACTCAACCATATCATTTGTGCCTCGAGTCATGCCTCGTTTGACTCAACCCTATCATTTGTGCCTCGAGTCGGGCCTCGTGTGACTCAACCCTATCATTTACGCCTCCTGTCGAGCCTTATTTGACTCACCCTTTTGTTTGCGCATTGAGTCGGGCCTCATTTGACTAAACCATATAGTTTGTGCCTTGAGTCATGCCTCGTTTGAGTCAACCATATAATTTGTACCTCAAGTTGCGCCTCGTTTAACTTGCCCATGTCATTTGTGCCTCGAGTTAGGCCTCGTTTGACTCAACCATGTGTTTGTGCCTCGAGTCAGGCCTTGTTTGACTCTCCCATATCCTTTGCACTTCAAGTCAGGCCTCGTTTGACTCACCGATTCCATTTGTGCATCGAGTTGGGCCTCGTTTATCTAAACCATATGATTTGTGCCTCGAGTTAGGCCTTGTTTGACTCAACCATATCATTTATGCCTCAAGTCGGGACTCGTTTAACTTAACCATAACATTTGTGCCTCGAGTCAGGTCTCGTTTGACTCAACCATATCATTTGCGCCACGAGTCGGAACTCTTTTGACTCACCAATACCATTTGTGCCTCGAGATAGGCCTCATTTTACTCAACCATATTATTTGCGCTTCGAGTCAGGCCTCGTTTAATTAAACCATATCATTTGTGCGTCGAGTCAAGCCTCATTTGACTCAACCGTATCATTTGCACCCCGAGTCGGTTCTCATTTAACTTAACCATATCATTTGTGCCTCGAGTCAGGTGTCGTTTGACTCAACCATATCATTTGTGCCTCAAGTTAGGCCTCGTTTAACTCAACCATATCATTTGTGCCTCGTATCAGGCCTCGTTTGACTCAACCATATCATTTGTGCTTCGAGTCAGGTCTCGTTTGACTGAACCATATCATTTGTGCCTCAAGTCAGGCCTCATTTGACTCAACTACATCATTTGCGCCTCGAGTTGGGCCTCATTTAACTCAACCATATCATTTGTGCCTCGAGTTAGGTCTCCTTTGACTCAATCATATTATTTGTGCCTCGAGTCAATCATCGTTTGACTCAACAATATCATTTGCGCCTCAAGTTGGGCCTTGTTTGACTCACCGATACCATTTGTGCCTCGAGTTGGGCCTATTTTCACTCAACCATGTCATTTGTGCCTCGAGTCAGGCCTCGTTTGACTCAACCATATCATTTGTGCCATGAGTCATGCCTCGTTTGACTCAATCATATCATTTGCGCCTTGAGTCAGGCCTCGTGTGACTCAACCCTATCATTTTCTCCTTGAGTTAAGCCTTATTTGACTCACGCACTTGTTTGCACATCGAGTCGGGCCTCATTTGACTAAATCATATCATTTGTGCACTGAGTCAAGCCTCGTTTGAGTCAACCATATCATTTGCACCTCGAGTTGGGCCTCGTTTAACTCACCCATGTCATTTGTGCCTCGAGTTAGGCCTGGTTTGACTCAACCATGTGTTTGTGCCTCGAGTGAGGACTTGTTTGACTCAACCATATTATTTGCGCCTCGAGTCAGGCCTCGTTTGACTCACCGATACCATTTGTGCATCGGGTTAGGCCTCGTTTGACTAAACCATATGATTTGCGCCTCGAGTCAGGCCTCGTTTGGCTTAACCATATCATTTGCGCCTTGAGACGGGCCTCGTTTAACTCAACCATAACATTTGTGCCTCGAGTCAGGTCTCGTTTGACTCAACCATATCATTTGCTCCATAAGGCGGTACTCGTTTGACTCACCGATACCATTTGTTCCTCGAGTTAGGCCTCATTTGACTCAACCATATTATTTGCGCCTCGAGTCAGACCTCGTTTGACTGAACCATATCATTTGTGCCTCGAGCCAGGCCTCGTTTGACTCAACTGTATCATTTGTGCCTCAAGTCAGGTCTCATTTAACTCATCATTTGCACCTCGAGTCGGGCCTCATTTGACTCACTGATGCCATTTGTGCCTTGAGTTGGGCCTCATTTGACTCACCGATACCATTTGCGCCTCGAGTTAGGCCTGGTTTGACTCAACCATATCATTTGCACCTCGTTTGAATCAACAATATCATTTGTGCCTCGAGCCATCCTTGATTGACTCAACTATATCATTTGCGCCTCGAGTTGGGGCTCATTTGACTCAACGATACCATTTGTGCCTCGAGTCAGACCTCGTTTGACTCAACCATATCATTTGCGCCTTGAGTCGGCCTGGTTTGACTCAACCATATCATTTGTGCCATGAGTTAAGCCTTGTTTGACTGAACCATATCATTTGTGCCTCAAGTCATGCCTCGTCTAACTCAACCATATCATTTGCATCTCGAGTCGGGCCTCATTTGACCCACACATACCATTTGTTCCTCCAGTTGGCCTCGTTTGACTCAACCATATCATTTGCGCCTCGAGTCAAGCCTCGTTTGACTCAACCATATTATTTGTGCCTCGAATCGGGCCTCGTTTGACTCAATCATATCATTCGTGCCTCGAGTCCAACCTTATGTGACTCACCCATATGTTTACGCACCAAGTCGGGTCTCATTTGACTAAACCATATCATTTGTGCCTCGAGTCATGCCTCGTTTGACTCAAGCATATCATTTGCGCCTTGAGGTTGGCCTCGTTTGACTCACTAATACCATTTGTGCCTCGAGTTGGGCCTCGTTTGACTCAACCATATCATTTGTGCCTCGAGTCAGGCCTCGTTTGAGAAAACCATATCATTTGTGCCTCGAGTCGAGCCTTGTTTGAGTAAATCATATCATTTGCACCTCGAGTCGGGCCTCGTTTGACTCACCTATGCCATTTGTGCCTTGAGTTAGGCCTCATTTGACTCACCGATACCATTTGCGCCTCGAGTTAGGCCTGGTTTGACTCAACCATATAATTTGCGCCTCGTTTGAATCCACTATATCATTTGTGCCTCGAGCCAGCCTTGATTGACTCAACTATATCATTTGCGCCTCGAGTTGGGCCTCATTTGACTCAACGATACCATTTGTGCGTCGAGTCAGACCTCGTTTGACTCAACCATATCATTTGCGTCTCGAGACGGGCCTGGGTTGACTCAACCATATCATTTGTGCCTTGAGTCAAGCCTTGTTTGACTAAACCATATCATTTGTGCCTCAAGTCATGCCTCGTCTAACTCAACCATATCATTTGCGTCTCGAGTCGGGCCTCATTTGACCCACACATACCATTTGTTCCTCCAGTTGGCCTCGTTTGACTCAACCATATCATTTGCGCCTCGAGTCAAGCCTCGTTTGACTCAACCATATTATTTGTGCCTCGAATCGGGCCTCGTTTGACTCAATCATATCATTCGTGCCTCGAGTCCAACCTTATGTGACTCACCCATAAGTTTACGCATCAAGTCGGGTCTCATTTGACTAAACCATATCATTTGTGCCTCGAGTCATGCCTCGTTTGACTCAAGCATATCATTTGCGCCTTGAGGTTGGCCTCGTTTGACTCACTAATACCATTTGTGCCTCGAGTTGGGCCTCGTTTGACTCAACCATATCATTTGTGCCTCGAGTCAGGCCTCGTTTGAGAAAACCATATCATTTGTGCCTCGAGTCGAGCCTTGTTTGAGTAAATCATATCATTTGCACCTCGAGTCAGGCCTCGTTTGACTCACCGATGCCATTTGTGCCTTGAGTTGGGCCTCATTTGACTCACCGATACCATTTGCGCCTCGAGTTAGGCTTGGTTTGACTCAACCATATAATTTGCGCCTCGTTTGAATCAACTATATCATTTGTGCCTCGAGCCATCCTTGATTGACTCAACTATATCATTTGCGCCTCGAGTTGGGCCTCATTTGACTCAACGATACCATTTGTGCCTCGAGTCAGACCTCGTTTGACTCAACCATATCATTTGCGCCTCGAGTCGGGCCTGGTTTGACTCAACCATATCATTTGTGCCTTGACTCAAGCCTTGTTTGACTGAACCATATCATTTGTGCCTCAAGTCATGCCTCGTCTAACTTAACCATATCATTTGCGTCTCGAGTTGGGCCTCATTTGACCCACACATACCATTTGTTCCTCCAGTTGGCCTCGTTTGACTCAACCATATCATTTGCGCCTCGAGTCAAGCCTCGTTTGACTCAACCATATTATTTGTGCCTCGAATCGGGCCTCGTTTGACTCAATCATATCATTCGTGCCTCGAGTCCAACCTTATGTGACTCACCCATATGTTTACGCATCAAGTCGGGTCTCATTTGACTAAAACATATCATTTGTGCCTCGAGTCATGCCTCGTTTGACTCAAGCATATCATTTGCGCCTTGAGGTTGGCCTCGTTTGACTCACTAATACCATTTGTGCCTCGAGTTGTGCCTCGTTTGACTCAACCATATCATTTGTGCCTCGAGTCAGGCCTCATTTGAGAAAACCATATCATTTGTGCCTCGAGTTGAGCCTTGTTTGAGTAAATCATATCATTTGCACCTCGAGTCGGGCCTCGTTTGACTCACCGATGCCATTTGTGCCTTGAGTTGGGCCTCATTTGACTCAACGATACCATTTGCGCCTCGAGTTAGGCCTGGTTTGACTCAACCATATCATTTGCGCCTCGTTTGAATCAACTATATCATTTGTGCCTCGAGCCAGCCTTGATTGACTCAACTATATCATTTGCGCCTCGAGTTGGGCCTCATTTGACTCAACGAAACCATTTGTGCGTCGAGTCAGACCTAGTTTGACTCAACCATATCATTTGCGCCTCGAGACGGGCCTGGGTTGACTCAACCATATCATTTGTGCCTTGAGTCAAGCCTTGTTTGACTGAACCATATCATTTGTGCCTCAAGTCATGCCTCGTCTAACTCAACCATATCATTTGCGTCTCGAGTCGGGCCTCATTTGACCCACACATACCATTTGTTCCTCCAGTTGGCCTCGTTTGACTCAACCATATCATTTGCGCCTCGAGTCAAGCCTCGTTTGACTCAACCATATTATTTGTGCCTTGAATCGGGCCTCGTTTGACTCAATCATATCATTCGTGCCTCGAGTCCAACCTTATGTGACTCACCCATATGTTTACGCATCAAGTCGGGTCTCATTTGACTAAAACATATCATTTGTGCCTCGAGTCATGCCTCGTTTGACTCAAGCATATCAATTGCGCCTTGAGGTTGGCCTCGTTTGACTCACTAATACCATTTATGCCTCGAGTTGGGCCTCGTTTGACTCAACCATATCATTTGTGCCTCGAGTCAGGCCTCGTTTGAGAAAACCATATCATTTGTGCCTCGAGTTGAGCCTTGTTTGAGTAAACCATATCATTTGCACCTCGAGTCGGGCCTCGTTTGACTCACCGATGCCATTTGTGCCTTGAGTTGGGCCTCATTTAACTCACCGATACCATTTGCGCTTCGAGTTAGGCCTGGTTTGACTCAACCATATCATTTGCGCCTCGTTTGAATCAACTATATCATTTGTGCCTCGAGCCAGCCTTGATTGACTCAACTATATCATTTGCGCCTCGAGTTGGGCCTCATTTGACTCAACGATACCATTTGTGCGTCGAGTCAGACCTCGTTTGACTCAACCATATCATTTGCGCCTCGAGACGGACCTGGGTTGACTCAACCATATCATTTGTGCCTTGAGTCAAGCCTTGTTTGACTGAACCATATCATTTGTGCCTCAAGTCATGCCTCGTCTAACTCAACCATATCATTTGCGTCTCGAGTCGGGCCTCATTTGACCCACACATACCATTTGTTCCTCCAGTTGGCCTCGTTTGACTCAACCATATCATTTGCGTCTCGAGTCAAGCCTCGTTTGACTCAACCATATTATTTGTGCCTCGAATCGGGCCTCGTTTGACTCAATCATATCATTCGTGCCTCGAGTCCAACCTTATGTGACTCACCCATATGTTTACGCATCAAGTCGGGTCTCATTTGACTAAACCATATCATTTGTGCCTCGAGTCATGCCTCGTTTGACTCAAGCATATCATTTGCGCCTTGAGGTTGGCCTCGTTTGACTCACTAATACCATTTGTGCCTTGAGTTGGGCCTCGTTTGACTCAACCATATCATTTGTGCCTCGAGTCAGTCCTCGTTTGAGAAAACCATATCATTTGTGCCTCGAGTCGAGCCTTGTTTGAGTAAATCATATCATTTGCACCTCGAGTCGGGCCTCGTTTGACTCATCGATGCCATTTGTGCCTTGAGTTGGGCCTCATTTGACTCACCGATACCATTTGCGCCTCGAGTTAGGCCTGGTTTGACTCAACCATATCATTTGCGCCTCGTTTGAATCAACTATATCATTTGTGCCTCGAGCCAGCCTTGATTGACTCAACTATATCATTTGCGCCTCGAGTTGGGCCTCATTTGACTCAACGATACCATTTGTGCCTCGAGTCAGACCTCGTTTGACTCAACCATATCATTTGCGCCTCGAGTCGGGCCTGGTTTGACTCAACCATATCATTTGTGGCTTGAGTCAAGCCTTGTTTGACTGAACCATATCATTTGTGCCTCAAGTCATGCCTCGTCTAACTCAACCATATCATTTGCATCTCGAGTCGGGCCTCATTTGACCCACACATACCATTTGTTCCTCCAGTTGGCCTCGTTTGACTCAACCATATCATTTGCGCCTCGAGTCAAGCCTCGTTTGACTCAACCATATTATTTGTGCCTCGAATCGGGCCTCGTTTGACTCAATCATATCATTTATGCCTCGAGTCCAACCTTATGTGACTCACCCATATGTTTACGCATCAAGTCGGGTCTCATTTGACTAAACCATATCATTTGTGCCTCGAGTCATGCCTCGTTTGACTCAACCATATCATTTGCGCCTTGAGTTGGGCCTCTTTTGACTCACCCATTTCATTTGCGCCTCGAGATAGGGCTCATTATACTCAACCAAGTGTTTGCGCCTCATGTCAGGCCTAGTTTGACTCGCCCATATCATTTGCGCCTCGTGTTAGCCCTCGTTTGATTCAACCATATCGTTTGTGCCACGAGTCATGCCTCGTTTGACTCAACCATATCATTTCGCCTCGAGACAGGCCTCATTTAACTCCAGCATATCATTTGTGCCTTAAGTCAGGTCTCGTTTGACTCAACCATATCATTTGTGCCTCGAGTCAGGCCTCGTTTGGCAAAACCAAATCATTTGGGCCTCGAGTCGGGCCTCATTTGACTCATCGATACCATTTGTGCCTCGAGTTAGGGATCGTTTGACTCAATCATATCGTTTGTGCCTCGAGTCAGGCCTCGTTTGACTTAACCATATCATTTGTGCCTCGAGTCGGACCTCATTTGACTCAACCATATCTTTTGCGCCTTAAGTCGGGCCTGGGTTGACTTAACCATATCATTTGTGCCTTGAGTTAAGCCTTGTTTGACTCAACCATATCATTTGTGCCTCGAGTCATGCCTTGTTTGACTCAACCATATCATTTGCGTCTCAAGGTGGGCCTCATTTAACTCACACATACCATTTGTGCCTCCAGTTAGCCTCGTTTGACTCAACCATATCATTTGCGTCTCAAGTCAGGCCTCGTTTGACTCAATCATATCATTTGTACCTCGAGTCAAGCCTCGTTTGACTCAACCATATCATTTGTAACTCGAGTCAAGCCTTGTTTGACTCAACCATATCATTTGCGCCTCGAGTCGGGCCTCGTTTGACTCACTGATACCATTTGTGCCTCGACTTGGGCCTCGTTTGACTCAACCATATCATTTGTGCCTCGAGTCGGGCCTGGTTTGACTCAACCATATCATTTGCGCCTCGAGTCGAGCCTCGTTTGACTTAACCATATCATTTGCCCCTCGAGTTGGGCCTCGTTTGACTCACCCATGTCATTTGCACCTCGAGATAGGCCTCGTTTGACTCAACCATGTGTTTGCACCTCGAGTCAAGCCTTGTTTGACTCGCTTATAACATTTGCGCCTTGAGTCGTCCCTCGTTTGATTCAACCATATCGTTTGTGCCTTGAGTCAGGCCTCGTTTGACTCAACCATGTGTTTGCGCCTCGAGTGAGGCCTTATTTGACTCGTCCATATCATTTACGCCTCGAGTCGCCCCTGATTTGATTCAACGATATCGTTTGTGCCTCGAGTCAGTCCTCGTTTGACTCAACCATATTATTTCACCTCGAGACAGGCCTCGTTTAACTCTAGCATATCATTTGTGCCTCGAGTCAGGTCTCGTTTGACTCAACCATATCATTTGTGCCTCGAGTTAGGCCTCGTTTGACTCAACCATATCATTTGCACCTCGAGTCGGGCTTCGTTTGACTCGCTGATACCTTTTGTGCCTTGAGCTTGGCCTCGTTTGACTCGACTCAACCATATCATTTGTGCCACGAGTCAGGCAATGTTTGACAAAACTATATCATTTGCACCTCAAGTCGGGCCTCATTTGACTCACCGATACCATTTGTGCCTCGAGTTGGTCCTCATTTGACTCATCGATACTATTTGCGCCTCGAGTCTGGTCTCGTTTGACTCACCAATACCATTTGTGCCTCGAGTTAGGCCTTGTTTGACTCAACCATCTCATTTGCACCTCGAGTCGGGCTTCGTTTGACTCACCGATACCTTTTGTGCCTTGAGTTGGGCCTCGTTTGACTCGATTTAACCATATCATTTATGCCACGAGTCAAGCATCGTTTGACAAAACCATATCATTTGCGCCTCGAGTCGGGCCTAATTTGACTCAATCATATCATTTGCACCTCAAGTCGGGCCTCATTTGACTCACCGATACCATTTATGCCTCGAGTTGGGCCTCATTTGACTCACCGATACCATTTGCGCCTCGAGTCAGGCGTGGTTTGACTCAACCATATCATTTGTGCCTTGTTTCAATCAACTATATCATTTATGCCTCGAGTCAGGCCTTGATTGACTTAACCCTATCATTTGTGCCTTGAGTCAGGCCTCATTTGACTCACCGATACCATTTGGGCCTCGAGTTGGGGCTTGTTTGACTCAATCATATCATTTGTGCCTCGAGTCAGTCCTCGTTTGACTTAACCAAATCATTTGTGCCTCGAGTCAGACCTCGTTTGACTCAACCATATCATTTGCATCTCGAGTCGGGCCTTGTTTGACTCAACCATATCATTTGTGCCTAGAGTCATGCCTCGTTTGACTCAACCATATCATTTGCGTCTCGAGTCAGGCCTCGTTTGACTCACCCATGTCATTTGCGCCTCGAGATAAGCCTCATTTGACTCAACCAAGTGTTTGCGCCTTGAGTTAGGCCTTGTTTGACTCCCCATATCATTTGTGCCTCGAGTCGGCCCTCGTTTGATTCAACCATATCATTTGTGCCTCGGGTCAAGCCTCGTTTGACTTAACCATATCATTTGCTTGACTTAACCATATCATTTGCGCCTTGAGTCAAGCCTCGTTTGACTCAACCATATCATTTGTGCCTCGAGTCATGCCTCGTTTGACTCAACCATATCATTTTGCCTCGAGACAGGCCTCGTTTAACTCCAGCGTATCATTTATGCCTCGAGTCAAGTCTCGTTTGACTCAACCATATCATTTGTGCCTTGAGTCAGGCCTCGTTTGACAAAACCATATCATTTGCGCCTCGAGTGGGCCTTGTTTGACATAATCATATCATTTGCACCTCAAGTTGGGCCTCGTTTGACTCACCAATACCATTTGTGCCTCGAGTTGGGCATCATTTGACTCACCGATACCATTTGCGCCTTGAGTCAGGCCTGGTTTGACTCAACATATCATTTGCGCCTCGTTTCAGGCCTCGTTTGAATCAACTATATCATTTGTGCCTCGAGTCAGGCCTTGATTGACTTAACCCTATCATTTGCGCCTCGAGTCGGGCCTCATTTGACTCATCGATACCATTTGTGCCTTGAGTCAGGCCTCGTTTGACTCAATCATATCATTTGTGCCATAAGTCAGGCGTCGTTTGACTTAACCATATCATTTGTGCCTCGTTCGGACCTCGTTTGACTCGACCATATCATTTGCTCCTCGAGTCGGGCCTGGTTTGACTCAACCATATCATTTGTGCCTCGAGTCAAGCCTCTTTTGACTTAACCATATCATTTGTGCCTTGAGTCATGCCTCATTTAACTCAACCATATCATTTGGGTCTCGAGTCGGGCCTCATTTAACTCATACATACCATTTGTGTCTCCAGTTGGCCTCGTTTGACTCAAGCATATCATTTGCGCCTCGAGTTAGGCCTCATTTGACTCAACCATATCATTTGTGCCTCGAGTGAAGCCTCGTTTGACTCAACCATATCATTTGCGCCTCCAATCGGATCTCGTTTGACTCAACCATATCATTTGCACCTTGAGTCGGGCCTCGTTTGACTCACCAATACCATTTGTGCCTCGAGTTAGGCCTCGTTTCACTTAACCATCATTTATGCCTCGAGTCAAGCCTTGTTTGACTCAACCATATCATTTGCACCTCGAGCCAGGACTGGTTTGACTGAACCATATCATTTGCGCTTCGAGTCGGGCCTGGTTTGACTCAACCATATCATTTGTGCCTCGAGTTGGTCCTCATTTGACTCAACCATGTGTTTGCGCCTCGAGTTAGGCCTTGTTTGACTCACCCATTTCATTTGCGCATCGAGTCGAACCTCATTTGACTAAACCATATCGTTTGTTCCTCGAGTCATGCCTCGTTTGACTCAACCTTATCATTTGTGCCTCAAGTTGGGCCTCGTTTGACTCACCCATGTCATTTGCCCCTCGAGTTAGGCCTCATTTGACTAAACCATGTGTTTGTGCCTTGAGTCAATCTTCGTTTGGCTCAACCATATCATTTGCACCTCGAGTCGGGCCTCGTTTGACTCACTGATACCATTTGTGCCTCAAGTTGGGCCTTGTTTGACTCAACCATATCATTTGAGCCTCGAGCCATGCCTCGTTTTGCAAAACCATATCATTTGTGCCTCGAGTCAGGCCTTGTTTGACTCAATCATATCATTTGCACCTC
Organism: Dicorynia guianensis; assembly: GCA_037013595.1. Classification (NCBI taxonomy): domain Eukaryota; kingdom Viridiplantae; phylum Streptophyta; class Magnoliopsida; order Fabales; family Fabaceae; genus Dicorynia; species Dicorynia guianensis. The sequence continues at coordinate 13,291,711 of JASUAB010000015.1, forward strand.
GAGTCGGGCCTCGTTTGACTCACCGATACCATTTGTGCCTCGAGTTGGGCCTCATTTGACTCACCGATACCATTTGTGCCTCGAGTTAGGCCTGGTTTGACTCAACCATATCATTTGTGCCTCGTTTCAGGCCTCGTTTGAATCAACTATATCAATTGTGCCTCGAGTCGAGCCTTGATTGACTCAACCTTATCATTTGCGCCTCGATTCACCGATACCAATTGTGCTTCGAGTTGGGGGCTCGTTTGACTCAATCATATCATTTGTGCCTCAAGTCAAGCCTCATTTGACTTAACCATATCATTTGTGCCTCGAGTCGGACCTCATTTGACTCAACCATATCATTTGTGCCTCGAGTCGGGCCTAGTTTGACTCAACGATATCATTTGCGCCTTGAGTCAAGCCTCGATTGACTCAACCATATCATTTGTGCATCGAGTCATGCCTCGTTTGACTCAACCATATCATTTGCGTCTCGAGTCGAGCCTCATTTGACTCACACATACCATTAGTGCCTCAGTTGGCCTCGTTTGACTCAACCATATCATTTGTGCCTTGAGTCGAGCCTTATGTGACTCACCCATACGTTTACGCATCGAGTCAGATCTCATTTGACTAAACCATATCGTTTGTGCCTCGAGTCATGCCTCGTTTGACTCAACCATATTATCTTCGCCTCGAGTTGGGCTTCGTTTGACTCACCCATGTCATTTGTGCCTCGAGATTGGCCTCGTTTGACTCAACCATATGTTTGCACCTAGAGTTAGGCCTTATTTGACTCGCCTATATCATTTACGGCTTGAGTCGTCCCTCGTTAGATTCAACCATATCATTTGTGCCTTGAGTCAGGCCTTGTTTGACTCAACCATGTGTTTGCGCCTCGAGTTAGGCCTTGTTTGACTCGCCCATATCATTTGCGCCTCGAGTTAGCCCTTGTTTGATTCAACCATATCGTTTGTGCCTCGAGTCAGGCCTCGTTTGACTCAACCATATCATTTTGCCTCGAGACAGGCCTCGTTGAACCCCACCATATCATTTTTGCCTCGAGTCAGGTCTCGTTTGACTCAACCATATCATTTGTGCCTCGAGTCAAGTCTCATTTTGACTCAACCATATCATTTGCACCTTGAGTTGGGCTTTGTTTGACTCATTGATACCTTTTGTGCCTTGAGTTAGGCCTTATTTGACTCAACCATATCATTTGTGCCTCGAGTCTGGCCTTGTTTGACAAAACCATATCATTTGTGCCTCGAGTCAGGCCTGGTTTGACTCAACATATCATTTGCGCCTCATTTTAGGCCTCGTTTGAATCAACTATATCATTTGTGCCTCGAGTCAGGCCTTGATTGACTTAACCCTATCATTCGCGCCTCGAGTCGGGCCTCATTTGACTCATCGATACCATTTGTGCCTCGAGTCAGGCCTCGTTTGACTCAATCATATCATTTGTGCCTCAAGTCAGGCATCGTTTGACTTAACCATATCATTTGTGCCTCGTTCGGACCTTGTTTGACTCGACCATATCATTTGCTCCTCGAGTCAGGCCTGGTTTGACTCAACCATATCATTTGTGCCTCGAGTCAAGCCTCTTTTGACTCAACCATATCATTTGTGCCCCGAGTCATGCCTCATTTAACTCGACCATATCATTTGTGTCTCGAGTCGGGCCTAATTTAACTCATATGTACCATTTGTGTCTCTAGTTGGCCTCGTTTGACTCAAGCATATCATTTGCGCCTCGAGTTAGGCCTCATTTGACTCAACCATATCATTTGCGCCTCCAATCGGACCTCGTTTGACTCAACCATATCATTTGCACCTCGAGTCGGGCCTTGTTTGACTCACCAATACCATTTGTGCCTCGAGTTGGGCCTCGTTTCAATTAACCATCATTTATGCCTCGAGTCAAGCCTTGTTTGACTCAACCATATCATTTGCACCTCGAGTCAGGACTAGTTTGACTGAACCATATCATTTGCGCTTCGAGTCGGGCCTGGTTTAACTCAACCATATCATTTGCGCCTCGAGTTGGTCCTCGTTTGACTCAACCATGTGTTTGCGCCTCGAGTTAGGCCTTGTTTGACTCACCCATTTCATTTGCGCATCGAGTCGAACCTCATTTGACTAAACCATATCGTTTGTTCCTTGAGTCATGCCTCGTTTGACTCAACCTTATCATTTGCGCCTCAAGTTGGGCCTCGTTTGACTCACCCATGTCATTTGCCCCTCGAGTTAGGCCTCATTTGACTCAACCATGTGTTTGTGCCTTGAGTCGGTCTTCGTTTGGCTCAACCATATCATTTGCGCCTCGAGTCGGGCCTCGTTTGACTCACTGATACCATTTGTGCCTCAAGTTGGGCCTTGTTTGACTCAACCATATCATTTGTGCCTCGAGCCATGCCTCGTTTTGCAAAACCATATCATTTGCGCCTCGAGTCAGGCCTTGTTTGACTCAATCATATCATTTGCACCTCGAGTCGGGCCTCGTTTGACTCACCGATACCATTTGTGCCTCGAGTTGGGCCTCATTTGACTCACCGATACCATTTGTGCCTCGAGTCAGGCCTGGTTTGACTCAACCATATCATTTGTGCCTCGTTTCAGGCCTCGTTTGAATCAACTATATCAATTGTGCCTCGAGTTGAGCCTTGATTGACTCAACCTTATCATTTGCGCCTCGACTCACCGATACCAATTGTGCTTCGAGTTGGGGGCTCGTTTGACTCAATCATATCATTTGTGCCTCAAGTCAAGCCTCATTTGAGTTAACCATATCATTTGTGCCTCGAGTCAGACATCATTTGACTCAACCATATCATTTGTGCCTCGAGTCGGGCCTAGTTTGACTCAACGATATCATTTGTGCCTTGAGTTAAGCCTCGATTGACTCAACCATATCATTTGTGCATCGAGTCATGCCTCGTTTGACTCAACCATATCATTTGCGTCTCGAGTCGGGCCTCATTTGGCTCACACATACCATTTGTGCCTCTAGTTGGCCTCGTTTGACTCAACCATATCATTTGAGCGTCGAGTCAGGCCTCGTTTGACTCAACCATATGATTCGTGCCTCGAGTCATGCCTCGTTTGACTCAACCATATCATTTGCGCCTTGAGTCGAGCCTTATGTGACTCACCCATATGTTTATGCATCGAGTCAGATCTCATTTGACTAAACCATATCGTTTGTGCCTCGAGTCATGCCTCATTTGACTCAACCATATTATCTTCGCCTCGAGTTGGGCTTCGTTTGACTCACCCATGTCATTTGTGCCTCGAGATTGGCCTTGTTTGACTCAACCATATGTTTGCACCTCGAGTTAGGCCTTGTTTGACTCGCCTATATCATTTACGCCTCGAGTCGTCCCTTGTTTGATTCAACCATATCATTTGTGCCTTGAGTCAGGCCTCGTTTGACTCAACCATGTGTTTGCGCCTCGAGTTAGGCCTTGTTTGACTCGCCCATATCATTTACGCCTCGAGTTGGCCCTTGTTTGATTCAACCATATCGTTTGTGCCTCGAGTCAGGCCTCGTTTGACTCAACCATATCATTTTGCCTCGAGACAGGCCTCGTTGAACCCTAGCATATCATTTTTGCCTCGAGTCAGGTCTCGTTTGACTGAACCATATCATTTGTGCCTCGAGTCAAGTCTCCTTTTGACTCAACCATATCATTTGCACCTTGAGTTGGGCTTCGTTTGACTCATTGATATCTTTTTTGCCTTGAGTTGGGCCTTATTTGACTCAACCATATCATTTGTGCCTCGAGTCTGGCCTCGTTTGACAAAACCATATCATTTGTGCCTCGAGTCAGGCCTTGTTTGACACAATCATATCATTTGCACCTCAAGTTGGGCCTCGTTTGACTCACCGATACCATTTGTGCCTCGAGTTGGGCATCATTTGACTCACAGATACCATTTGCGCCTCGAGTCAGGCCTGCTTTGACTCAACCATATCATTTGCGCCTTGTTTTAGTCCTCGGTTGAATCAACTATATCATTTGTGCCTCGAGTCGTGCTTTGATTAACTTAACCCTATCATTTGCACCTCGAGTCGGGCCTCATTTGACTCACTGATACTATTTGTGCCTCGAGTTGGGGCTCGTTTGACTCAATTATATCATTTGTGCCTCGAGTTAGGCCTCGTTTGACCTAACCATATCATTTGTGCCTCGAGTCGGACCTCGTTTGACTTGACCATATCATTTGCGCCTCGAGTCAGGCCTCGTTTGACTCATTCATACCATTTGTGCCTCGAGTTGGGCCTTGTTTAACTTAACCATATCATTTGTGCCTCGAGTCAGGCTTCGTTTGACAAAACCATATCATTTGCGCCTCGAGTTGGGCCTTGTTTGACTCAATCATATTATTTGCACCTCGAGTCAGGCCTCATTTGACTCACCGATACCATTTGTGCCTTGAGTTGGGCCTCATTTGACTCACTGAAACCATTTGCACCTTGAGTCAGGCCTGGTTTGACTTAGCCATATCATTTGTGCCTCGTTTCAGGCCTCGTATGAATCAACTATATCATTTGAGCCTCGAGTCAGGACTTGATTCACTCAACCCTATCATTTGCGCCTCGAGTCGTCCCTTATTTGACTCACCGATACCATTTGGGCCTCGAGTTGGGGCTCGTTTGACTCAATCATATCATTTGTGCCTCGAGTCAGGCCTCGTTTGACTTAACCATATCATTTGTGCCTCGAGTTGGACCTCCTTTGACTCAACCATATCATTTGTGCCTCGAGTCGGGCCTGGTTTGACTCAACCATATCATTTGCGCCCTGAGTCAAGCCTCGTTTGACTCAACCATATCATTTGTGCCTCGAGTCATGCTTCATTTGACTCAACAATATCATTTGCGTCTCGAGTCGGGACTCATTTGACTCACCGATACCATTTGTGCCTTGAGTTGGGCCTTGTTTGACTCAACCATATCATTTGTGCCTCGAGTCAGGCCTCGTTTGACAAAACCATATCATTTGAACCTCGAGTCGGGCCTTGTTTGACTCAATCATATCATTTGCACCTTGAGTCGGGCCTCGTTTGACTCACCGATACCATTTGTGCCTCGAGTTAGGCCTCATTTGACTCACCGATACCATTTGCGCCTCGAGTCAGGCCTGGTTTGACTCAACCATATCATTTGCGCCTCGTTTCAGGCCTCGTATGAATCAACTATATCATTTGTGCCTCGAGTCGGGCCTTGATTAACTAAACCCTATCATTTGAACCTCAAGTCGTGCCTCATTTGACTCACCGATACCATTTGTGCCTCGAGTTGTGGCTCGTTTAACTCAATCATATCATTTGTGACTCGAGTCAGCCTCGTTTGACTTAACCATATCATTTGTGCCCCGAGTCGGACCTCATTTGACTCAACCATATTATTTGTGCCTCGAGTTGGGCCTAGTTTGACTCAACCATATCATTTGCGCCTTGAGTCAAGCTCGTTTGACTCAACCATATCATTTGTGCCTCGAGTGGGGACTCATTTGACTCATAGATAGTATTTGTGCCTCCAGTTGGCCTCGTTTGACTTAACCATATCATTTACGCCTCGAGTCAGGCCTCGTTTGAGTCAACCATATCATTTGTGCCTCGAGTCAGGCCTCGTTTGACTCAACTATATCATTTGCGCCTCGAGTCGAGCCTTATGTGATTCACCCATACGTTTACGCATCGAGTCAGATCTCATTTGACTAAACCATATTGTTTGTGCCTCGAGTCATGCCTCGTTTGACTCAACCATATCATTTGTGCCTCGAGTTAGGCATCGTTTGACTCACCCATGTTATTTGTGCCTCGAGATAGGCCTCGTTTGACTCAACCATGTGTTTGCGCCTCGAGTCAGGCCTTGTTTGACTCGCCTATATCATTTGCGCCTCGAGTCATTCCTCGTTTGATTCAACCATATCGTTTGTGCCTCGAGTCAGGCCTCGTTTGACTCAACCATGTGTTTGTGCCTCGAGTTAGGCCTTGTGTGACTCGCCCATATCTTTTGCGCCTCGAAATGGCCCTCGTTTGAATCAACCATATCGGCTATGCCTCTAGTCAGGCCTCGTTTGACTCAACCATATCATTTTGCCTCGAGACAAGCCTCGTTTAACTCCAGCATATCATTTGTGCCTCGAGTCAGGTCTCGTTTGACTCAACCATATCATTTGCGCCTCGAGTTAGGCTTTGTTTGACTCACCCATGTCATTTGCGCCTCGAGATTGGCCTCGTTTGACTCAACCATGTGTTTGCGCCTCGAGTCAAGCCTTGTTTGACTCGCTTATATCATTTACGCCTTGAGTCGTCCCACGTTTGATTCAACCATATCGTTTGTGCCTTGAGTCAGGCCTCGTTTGACTCAACCATGTGTTTGCGCCTCGAGTTAGGCCTTGTTTGACTCGCTTTGCGCCTCGAGTTGGCCCTTGCTTGATTCAACCATATCGTTTGTGCCTCAAGTCAGGCCTCATTTGACTCAACCATGTGTTTGCGCCCCGAGTTAGGCCTTGTGAGACTTGCCCATATCATTTGCACCACGAGTCGGCCCTCGTTTGATTCAACCATATCGGTTGTGCCTCGAGTCAGGCCTCGTTTGACTCAACCATATCATTTTGCCTCGAGATAGGCCTCGTTTAACTCAGCATATCATTTGTGCCTCGAGTCAGGCCTCATTTGACTCAACCATATCATTTGTGCCTCGAGTCAGGACTCGTTTGACTTAACCATATCATTTGCACCTCGAGTCGGCTTCGTTTGACTTCCCAATACCTTTTGTGCCTTGAGTTGGGCCTCGTTTGACTCAACCATATCATTTGAGCATCGAGTCAGGCCTTGTTTGACAAAACCATATCATTTGTGCCTCGAGTCGGGCCTTATTTGACTCAATCATATCATTTGCACCTCAAGTCGGGCCTCGTTTGACTGACCGATACCATTTGTGCCTCGAGTTGGGCCTCATTTGACTCATCGATACCATTTGCACCTTGAGTCAGGCCTAGCTTGACTCAACCATATCATTTGCACCTCGTTTTAGGCCTCGTTTGAATCAACTATATCATTTGCACCTCGAGTCGGGCCTCAATTGACTCAACCCTATCATTTGCACCTCGAGTCAGGCCTCGTTTGATTCAACCATATCATTTGCACCTCGAGTCGGGCCTCAATTGACTCAACCCTATCATTTGCGCCTCAAGTCGGGCCTCATTTGACTCACCGATACCATTTGTGCCTCGAGTTGGGGCTCGTTTGACTCAATCATATCATTTGTGACTCGAGTCAGCCCTCGTTTGACTTAACCATATCATTTGTGCCTCGAGTCGGACCTCATTTGACTCAACCATATTATTTGTGACTCGAGTTGGGCCTAGTTTGACTCAACCATATCATTTGCGCCTTGAGTCAAGCCTCGTTTAACTCAACCATATCATTTGTGCCTCGAGTGGGGACTCATTTGACTCATAGATAGCATTTGTGCCTCCAGTTGGCCTCGTTTGACTCAACCATATCATTTATGCCTCGAGTCAGGCCTCGTTTGAGTCAACCATATCATTTGTGCCTCGAGTCAGGCCTCGTTTGACTCAACTATATCATTTGCGCCTCGAGTCGAGCCTTATGTGATTCACCCATACTTTTACGCATCGAGTCAGATCTCATTTGACTAAACCATATTGTTTGTGCCTCGAGTCATGCCTCGTTTGACTCAACCATATCCTTTGTGCCTCGAGTTAGGCATCGTTTGACTCACCCAAGTTATTTGCGCCTCGAGATAGGCCTCGTTTGACTCAACCATGTGTTTGCACCTCGAGTCAGGCCTTGTTTGACTCGCCTATATCATTTGTGCCTCGAGTCATTCCTCGTTTGATTCAACCATATCGTTTGTGCCTCGAGTCAGGCCTCATTTGACTCAACCATGTGTTTATGCCTCGAGTTAGGCCTTGTGTGACTCGCCCATATCATTTGCGCCTCGAGTTGGCCCTCGTTTGACTCAACCATATCATTTGCACCTCGAGTTAGGCTTTGTTTGACTCACCCATGTCATTTGCGCCTCGAGATTGGCCTCGTTTGACTCAACCATGTGTTTGCGCCTCGAGTCAAGCCTTGTTTGACTCGCTTATATCATTTACGCCTTGAGTCGTCCATGTTTGATTCAACCATATCGTTTGTGCCTTGAGTCAGGCCTCGTTTGACTCAACCATGTGTTTGCGCCTCGAGTTAGGCCTTGTTTAACTCGCCCATATCATTTGCGCCTCGAGTTGGCCCTTGCTTGATTCAACCATATCGTTTGTGCCTCGAGTCAGGCCTCATTTGACTCAACCATGTGTTTGCGCCTCGAGTTAGGCCTTGTGAGACTCGCCCATAACATTTGCGCCACGAGTCAGGCCTCGTTTAACTCAACCATATCATTTTGCCTCGAGACAGGCCTCGTTTAACTCCAGCATATCATTTGTGCCTCGAGTCAGGCCTCATTTGACTTAACCATATCATTTGTGCCTCGAGTCAGGACTCGTTTGACTTAACCATATCATTTGCACCTCGAGTCGGCTTCGTTTGACTTCCCGATACCTTTTGTGCCTTGAGTTAGGCCTCGTTTGACTCAACCATATCATTTGGGCGTCGAGTCAGGCCTCGTTTGACAAAACCATATCATTTGCGCCTCGAGTCGGGTCTTGTTTGACTCAATCATATCATTTGCACCTCAAGTCGGGCCTCGTTTGACTCACCGATACCATTTGTGCCTCGAGTTGGGCCTCATTTGACTCATCGATACCATTTGCACCTTGAGTCAGGCCTGGCTTGACTCTACCATATCATTTGCGCCTCGTTTTAGGCCTCGTTTGAATCAACTATATCATTTGCACCTTGAGTCGGGCCTCGATTGACTCAACCCTATCATTTGCGCCTCAAGTCGGGCCTCATTTGACTCACCGATACTATTTGTGCCTCGAGTTGGGGCTCGTTTGACTCAATCATATCATTTATGCCTCGAGTCAGGCCTCGTTTGACTTAACCATATCATTTGTGCCTCGAGTCAGACCTCATTTGACTCAACCATATCATTTGCGCCTCGAGTCAGGCCTAGTTTGACTCAACCATATCATTTGTGCCACGAGTCAAGCCTCATTTGACTCAACCATATCATTTGCGTCTCGAGTTCGGCCTTGTTTGACTCAACCATGTGTTTAGGCCTCGAGTCAGGCCTTGTTTGACTCACCCATATCATTTGCGCATCGAGTCGAACCTCATTTCACTAAACCATATCGCTTGTGCCTCGAGTCATTCCTCGTTTGACGCAACCTTATCATTTACGCCTCAAGTTGGGCCTCGTTTGACTCACCCATGTCATTTGTGCCTCGAGTTAGGCCTCATTTGACTCAACCATGTGTTTGTGCCTCGAGTCGGTCCTCGTTTGACTCAACCATATCATTTGCGCCTCGAGTCGGTTCTCGTTTAACTCACTGATACCATTTGTGCCTCGAGTTGGGCCTTGTTTGACTCAACCATATCATTTGTGCCTCGAGTCAGGCCTCGTTTGACAAAATCATATCATTTGCGCCTCGAGTTGGGCCTTGTTTGACTCAATCATATCATTTGCACCTCGAGTCAGGCCTCGTTTGTCTCACCGATACCATTTTTGCCCCGAGTTGGGCCTTATTTGACTCACCGATACCATTTGCGCCTCGAGTCAGGCCTGGTTTGACTCAACCATATAATTTGTGCCTAGTTTCAAGCCTCGTTTCAATCAACTATATCATTTGTGCCTCGAGTCGGGCCTTGATTGACTCAACCCTATCATTTGTACCTCGAGTTGGGCCTCATTTGACTCACCGATACCATTTGTGCCTCGAGTTGGGGCTCATTTGACTTAATCATATCATTTGGGCCTCGAGTCAGGCCTCGTTTGACTTAACCATATCATTTGTGCCTCGAGTCAGAACTCATTTGACTTAACCATATCATTTGTGCCTCGAGTCAGGCCTGGTTTGACTCAACCATATCATTTGTGCCTTGAGTCAACCCTCGTTTTACTCAACCATATAATTTGAGCCTCGAGTCATGGCTCGTTTGACTCAACAATATCATTTGCGTCTCAAGTTGGGCCTCTTTTGACTCACACATACCATTTGTGCCTCCAGTTGGCCTCGTTTGACTCAACCATATCACTTGTTCCTCGAGTCGGGCCTCGTTTGACTCAACCATATCATTTGCGCCTCGAGTCGATCCTTATGTGACTCACCCATATGTTTACGCATTGAGTCGTATATCATTTGACTAAACCATATCGTTTGTTCCTCGAGTCATGCCTCATTTGACTCAACCATATCATTTGCGCCTCGTTTCAGGCCTTTTTTGAATCAACTATATCATTTGTGCCTCGAGCCGGGCCTTGATTGACTCAACCCTATCATTTGTGCCTTGAGTCGTGCCTAATTTGACTCATCGATACCATTTGTGCCTCGAGTTGGGCCTCGTTTAACTCAATCATATCATTTGTGCCTCGAGTCAGGCCTCGTTTGACTTAACCGTATCATTTGTGTCTCGAGTCGGACCTCATTGGACTCAACCATATCATTTGGGCCTCGAGTCGGGCCTGGTTTGACTCAACCATATCATTTGCGCCTTGAGTCAAGCCTCGTTTGACTCAACCATATCATTTGTGCCTCGAGTCATGCCTCGTTTGACTCAACCATATCATTTGCGTCTCGAGTCGGGACTCATTTGAGTCACAGATACCATTTGTGCCTCCAGTTGGCCTCGTTTGACTCAACCATTTCATTTGTGCCTCGAGTCGGGCCTCGATTGACTCAACCCTTTCATTTGCACCTCAAGTCAGGCCTCATTTGACTCACTGATACCATTTGTGCCTCGAGTTGGGGCTCGTTTGACTAAATCATATCATTTATGCCTCGAGTCAGGCCTCGTTTGTCTTAACCATATCATTTATGCCTCGAGTCAGACCTCGTTTGACTCAACCATATCATTTGCGCCTCAAGTCGGGCCTCGTTTGACTCAACCATATCATTTGCGCCATGAGTCAAGCCTCATTTAACTCAACCATATCATTTGCGCCTCGAGTTCAGCCTCGTTTGACTCAACCATGTGTTTAGGACTCGAGTCAGGCCTTGTTTCACTCACCCATATCATTTGCGTATCGAGTCAAACCTCATTTCACTAAACCATATCGCTTGTGCCTCGAGTCATTCCTCGTTTGGCTCAACCTTATCATTTGCGCCTCAAGTTGGGCCTCGTTTGACTCACCCATGTCATTTGTGGCTCGAGTTAGGGCTCATTTGACTCAACCATGTGTTTGTGACTCGAGTCGGTCCTCATTTGACTCAACCATATCATTTGCGCCTCGAGTCGGGCCTCGTTTAACTCACTGATACTATTTGTGCCTCGAGTTGGGCCTTGTTTGACTCAACCATATCATTTGTGGCTCGAGTCAGGCCTCGTTTTACAAAACCATATCATTTGCGCCTCGAGTCGGGCCTTCTTTGACTCAATCATATCATTTGCACCTCGAGTCGGGCCTCGTTTGTCTCACTAATACCATTTGTGCCTCGAGTTGGGCCTCATTTGACTCACTGATACCATTTGTGCCTCGAGTCAGGCCTGGTTTGACTCAACCATATAATTTGTGCCTCGTTTCAAGCCTCGTTTCAATTAGCTATATCATTTGTGCCTCGAGTCGGGCCTTGATTGACTCAACCCTATCATTTGTGCCTCGAGTCGGGCCTCATTTGACTCACCGATACCATTTGTGCCTCGAGTTGGGGCTCATTTGACTAAATCATATTATTTGTGCCTTGAGTCAGAACTCATTTGACTTAACCATATCATTTGTGCCTCGAGTCGGGCCTGGTTTGACTTAACCATATCATTTGTGCCTTGAGTCAACCCTCGTTTTACTCAACCATATCGGTTGTGCCTCGAGTCAGGCCTTGTTTGACTCAACCGTATCATTTTGCATCGAGACAGGCCTCGTTTAACTCCAACATATCATTTGTGCCTTGAGTCAGGTCTCGTTTGACTCAACCATATCATTTGTGCCTCGAGTCAGGACTCGTTTGACTCAACCATATCATTTGCACCTCGAGTTGGGCTTCGTTTGACTCACTGATACCTTTTGTGCCTTGAGTTGGGCCTCATTTGACTCAACCATATCATTTGTGCCTCGAGTCAAACCTCGTTTGACAAAACCATATCATTTGCGCCTCGAGTCGGGCCTTGTTTGACTCAATCATATCATTTGCACCTCCAGTCAGGCCTCGTTTGACTCACCGATACAATTTGTGCCTCGAGTTGGGCCTCATTTGACTCATCGATACCATTTGCACCTTGAGTCAGGCCTGGTTTGACTCAACCATATCATTTGTGCCTCGAGTCGGGCCTGGTTTGACTTAACCATATCATTTGTGCCTTGAGTCAACCCTCGTTTTACTCAACCATATAATTTGAGCCTCGAGTCATGCCTCATTTGACTCAACCATATCATTTGCGTCTCGAGTTGGGCCTCATTTAACTTACACATACCATTTGTGCCTCCAGTTGGCCTCGTTTGACTCAACCAAATCATTTACGCCTCGAGTCAGGCCTCGTTTGACTCAACCATATCACTTGTGCCTCGAGTCGGGCCTTGTTTGACTCAACCATATCATTTGCGCCTCGAGTTGATCCTTATGTCACTCACCCATATGTTTACGCATCGAGTCGGATCTCATTTGACTAAACCATATCGTTTGTGCCTCGAGTCATGCCTCGTTTGACTCAACCATATCATTTGCGCCTCGTTTTAGGCCTTGTTTGAATTAACTATATCATTTGTGCCTCGAGTCGGGCCTTGATTGACTCAACCCTATCATTTGTGCCTTGAGTCATGCCTAATTTGACTCACCGATACCATTTGTGCCTCGAGTTGGGGCTCGTTTGACTCAATCATATCGTTTGTGCCTCGAGTCAGGCCTCATTTGACTTAACCGTATCATTTGTGCCTCGAGTCAGACCACATTTGACTCAACCATATCATTTGGGCTCAAGTCGGGCCTGGTTTGACTCAACCATATCATTTGTGCCTTGAGTCAAGCCTCGTTTGACTCAACCATATCATTTGTGCCTCGAGTCATGCCTCGTTTGACTCAACCATATCATTTGCGTCTCGAGTAGATACCATTTGTGCCTCCAGTTAGCCTCGTTTGACTCAACCATATCATTTGCGCCTCGAGTCAAGCCTCGTTTGACTCAACCATATCATTTGCGCCTCGAGTCGAGCCTTATGTGACTCACCCATATGTTTACGCATCAAGTCGGATCTCATTTGACTAAACCATGTCATTTGTGCCTCGAGTCATGCCTCGTTTGACTCAACCATATCATTTGCGCCTCGAGTTAGGCCTCGTTTGACTCAACAATGTCATTTGCACCTCGAGATAGGTCTCGTTTGACTCAACCATGTGTTTGCGCCTCGAGTTAGGCCTTGTGTGACTCGCCCATATATTTGTGCCTCGAGTCGGCCCTCGTTTGATTCAACCATATCGGTTGTGCCTCGAGTCAGGCCTCGTTTGACTCAACCATATCATTTTGCATTGAGACAGGCCTCGTTTAACTCCAACATGTCATTTGTGCCTCGAGTCAGGTCTCATTTGACTCAACCATATCATTTGTGCCTCGAGTCAGGACTCGTTTGACTCAACCATATCATTTGCACCTCGAGTTGGGCTTCGTTTGACTCACCGATACCTTTTGTGCCTTGAGTTGGGCCTCGTTTGACTCAACCATATCATTTGTGCCTTGAGTCAAATCTCGTTTGACAAAACCATATCATTTGCGCCTCGAGTCGGGCCTTGTTTGACTCAATCATATCATTTGCACCTCCAGTCAGGCCTCGTTTGACTCAACGATACAATTTGTGCCTCGAGTTGGGCCTCATTTGACTCATCGATACCATTTGTACCTTGAGTCAGGCCTGGTTTGACTCAACCATATCATTTGTGCCTCGAGTCGGGCCTTGATTGACTCAACCCTATCATTTGCGCCATGAGTCGAACCTCGTTTGACTCACCGATACCATTTCTGCCTCGAGTTGGGGCTCATTTGACTTAACCAAATCATTTATGCCTCGAGTCAAACCTTGTTTGACTTAACCAAATCATTTATGCCTCGAGTCGGACCTCGTTTGACTCAACCATATAATTTGTGCCTCAAGGCGGGCCTGGTTTGACTCAACCATATCATTTGCGCCTCGAGTCGGGCCTCGTTTGACTCAACCATATCATTTGCACCTCGAGTTTGGGCTCGTTTGACTCAACCATGTGTTTGCGCCTCGAGTCAGGCCTTCTTTGACTCACCCATATCATTTGTGCCTCGAGTCAGGCCTCGTTTGACTCAACCATATCATTTTTGCCTCGAGTCAGGCCTCGTTTGACAAAACCATATCATTTGCACCTTGAGTCGGCCCTTGTTTGACTCAATCATATCATTTGCAGCTCGAGTTGGGCCTCGTTTGACTCACCGATACCATTTGTGCCTCAGGTTGGGCCTCATTTGACTCACCGATACCATTTGTGCCTCGGGTTGGGCCTCATTTAACTCACCGATACAATTTGCGCCTCGAGTCAAGCCTGGTTTGACTCAACCATATCATTTGCACCTCGTTTGATGCCTCATATGAATTAACTATATCATTTGTGCCTCGAGTCGGGCCTTGATTGACTTAACCATATCATTTGCGCCTTGAGTCGGGCCTCATTTGACTCACCGATACCATTTGGGCCTTGAGTTGGGGCTCGTTTGACTCAATCATATCATTTGTGCCTCGAGTCAGGCCTCGTTTGACTTAACCATATCATTTGTGCCTCGAGGTCATTGTGCCTCGAGTCGGACCTCGTTTGACTCTACCATATAATTTGCGCCTCGAGTCGGGCCTGGTTTGACATAACCATATCATTTGCACCTCGAGTCGGGCCTCGTTTGACTCAACCATATCACTTGTATCCCGAGTTCAGCCTCGTTTGACTCAACCATGTGTTTGCGCCTCGAGTCAGGCGTTGCTTGGATCACTCATATCTTTTGTGCATCGAGTCAAACCTCATTTGACTAAACCATATCGTTTGTGCCTCGAGTCATATCTCGTTTGACTCAACCTTATCATTTGCACCCCAAGTTGGGCCCCGTTTAACTCAACCATGACATTTGCGCCTCGAGTCAGTCCTTGTTTGACTCAACTATATCATTTGCGCCTCGAGTCAGGCCTCGTTTAACTCACTGATACCATTTATGCCTCGAGTTGGGCCCCGTTTGACTCAACCATATCATTTTTGCCTTGAGTCAGGCCTTGTTTGACAAAACAATATAATTTGCACCTCGAGTCGGGCCTTTTTTGACTCAACCATATCATTTGCACCTCGAGTCGGGCCTCGTTTGACTCACCAATACCATTTGTGCCCCGAGTTGGGCCTCGTTTGACTCAACCATATCATTTGTGCCTCGAGTCGGGCCTCGTTTGACTCAACCATATCATTTGCACCTCGAGTCGGGCCTTGTTTGACTCAACCATATCATTTGTGCCTCAAGTCGGGCCTCATTTGACTTACCGATACCATTTGTGCCTCGAGTTTGGCTAGTTTTTACTCAACCATATCATTTGTGCCTTGGGTCAGGCCTCGTTTGACTCAACCATATCATTTGTGCCTCGAGTAGGGCCTCGTTTGACTTACTGATACTATTTGTGCCTCGCGTTGGGGCTCATTTGACTCAACCATATCATTTGGGCCTTGAGCCGGGTCTTATTTGACTCACCCATGTGTTTGCACCTCGAGTCGAGCTTTATTTGACTCACCCATATGTTTGCGCCTCGAGTCGATCTTCGGTTGACTTAATCTTATCAATTGCACCTCGAGTTAAGACTCGTTTGACTCACCCATGTGTTTGTACCTTGTGTCAGGGCATGTTTGACTCAACCATATCATTTGCGCCTCGAGTCGATCCTTATGTGACTCACCCATATGTTTATGCATCGAGTCGGATCTCATTTGACTAAACCATATCGTTTGTGCCTCGAGTTATGCCTCGTTTGACTCAACCATATCATTTGCGCCTTGTTTCAGGCCTTGTTTGAATCAACTATATCATTTGTGCCTTGAGTCGGGCCCTGATTGACTCAACCCTATCATTTGTGCCTTGAGTCGTGCCTAATTTGACTCACCGATACCATTTGTGCCTCGAGTTGGGGATCATTTGACTTAATCATATCATTTGTGCCTCGAGTCGGGCCTCGTTTGACTTAACCGTATCATTTGTGCCTCGAGTCGGACCTCAATTGACTCAACCATATCATTTGGGCCTCGAGTCGGGCCTAGTTTGACTCAACCATATCATTTGCACCTTGAGTCAACCCTCGTTTGACTCAACCATATATTTGTGCCTCGAGTCATGCCTCGTTTGACTCAACCATATCATTTGTGTCTCGAGTCGGGACTCATTTGACTCACAGATACCATTTGTGCCTCTAGTTGGCCTTGTTTGACTCAACCATATCATTTGCGCCACGAGTCAAGCCTCATTTGACTCAACCATATCATTTGCGCCTCGAGTTCGGCCTTGTTTGACTTAACCATGTGTTTAGGCCTCGAGTCAGGCCTTGTTTGACTCACCCATATCATTTGCGCATCGAGTCGAACCTCATTTCACTAAACCATATTGCTTGTCCCTCGAGTCATTCCTCGTTTGACTCAACCTTATCATTTGCACCTCCAGTTGGGCCTCGTTTGACTCACCCATGTCATTTACGCCTCGAGTTAGGCCTCATTTGACTCAACCATGTGTTTGTGCCTCGAGTCGGTCCTCGTTTGACTTAACCATATCATTTGCGCCTTGAGTCGGGCCTCGTTTAACTCACAGATACCATTTGTGCCTCGAGTTGGGCCTTGTTTGACTCAACCATATCATTTGTGCCTCGAGTCAGGCCTCGTTTGACACAACCATATCATTTGCGCCTCGAGTCGGGCCTTGTTTGACTCAATCATATCATTTGCACCTTGAGTCGGGCCTCGTTTGTCTCACCAATACCATTTGTGTCTGAAGTTGGGCCTCATTTGACTCACCGATACCATTTGCGCCTCGAGTCAGGCCTGGTTTGACTCAACCATATAATTTGTGCCTCGTTTCAAGCCTCATTTCAATCAGCTATATCATTTGTGCCTCGAGTCGGGCCTTGATTGACTCAACCCTATCATTTGTGCCTCGAGTCAGGCCTCATTTGACTCACCGATACCATTTGTGCCTCGAGTTGGGGCTCATTTGACTCAATCATATCATTTGTGCCTCGAGTCAGGCCTTGTTTGACTTAACCATATCATTTGTGCCTCGAGTCAGAACTCATTTGACTCAACCATATCATTTGTGCCTCGAGTCGGGCCTGGTTTGACTCAACCATATCATTTGTGCCTTGAGTCAACCCTCATTTTACTCAACCATATAATTTGAGCCTCGAGTCATGCCTCGTTTGACTCAACCATATCATTTGCGTCTCGAGTTGGGCCTATTTGACTTACACATA
This sequence comes from Dicorynia guianensis, assembly GCA_037013595.1. Taxonomy (NCBI): domain Eukaryota; kingdom Viridiplantae; phylum Streptophyta; class Magnoliopsida; order Fabales; family Fabaceae; genus Dicorynia; species Dicorynia guianensis. The sequence goes on from JASUAB010000015.1 coordinate 13,309,262, forward strand.
CCATTTGTGCCTCCAGTTGGCCTCGTTCAACTCAACCATATCATTTGCGCCTCGAGCCGGGTCTTATTTGACTCACCCATGTGTTTGCACCTCAAGTCGAGCCTTATTTGACTCACCCATATGTTTGTGCCTCGAGTCGATCTTTAGTTGACTTAATCTTATCAATTGCACCTCGAGTTAAGACTCGTTTGACTCACCCATGTGTTTGTACCTCGTATCAGGGAATGTTTGACTCAACCATATCATTTGCGCCTCGAGTCAGGCCTCATTTGACCCAACCATATCACTTATGCCTCGAGTCGGGCCTCGTTGGACTCAACCATATCATTTGCGTCTCGAGTCGATCCTTATGTGACTCACCCATATGTTTATGCATTGAGTCGGATCTCATTTGACTAAACTATATCGTTTGTGCCTCGAGTCATGCCTCGTTTGACTCAACCATATCATTTGTGCCTCGTTTCAGGCCTCATTTGAGTCAACTATATCATTTGTGCCTCGAGTCGGGCCTTGATTGACTCAACCCTATCATTTGTGCCTTGAGTCGTGCCTAATTTGACTCACCGATACCATTTGTCCCATGAGTTGGGGCTTGTTTGACTCAATCATATCATTTGTGCCTCGAGTCAGGCCTTGCTTGACTTAACTGTATCATTTGTGCCTCGAGTCGGACCTCATTTGACTCAACGATATCATTTGGGCCTCGAGTCGGGCCTGGTTTGACTCAACCATATCATTTGCGCCTTGAGTCAAGCCTCGTTTGACTCAACCATATCATTTGTGCCTCGAGTCATGCCTCGTTTGACTCAACCATATCATTTGCGTCTCGAGTCAGGACTCATTTGACTCACAGATACCATTTGTGCCTCCAGTTGGCCTCGTTTGACTCAACCATATCATTTGTGCCTTGAGTCAAGCCTCGTTTGACTCAACTATATCATTTGCGCCTCGAGTCGAGCCTTATGTGACTCACCCATACGTTTACGCATCAAGTCGGATCTCATTTGAATAAACCATATCGTTTGTGCCTCGAGTCATGCCTCGTTTGACTCAACCATATCATTTGCACCTCGAGTTAGGCCTCGTTTGACTCACCCATGTCATTTGAACCTCGAGATAGGCCTCATTTGACTCAACCATGTGTTTGCACATCGAGTTAGGCCTTGTGTGACTCGCCCTTATATTTGCGCCTCGAGTCGGCCCTCGTTTGATTCAACCAAATCGGTTGTGCCTCGAGTCAGGACTCGTTTGACTCAACCATATCATTTTGCATCGAGAGAGGCCTCGTTTAACTCCAACATATCATTTGTGGCTCGAGTCAGGTCTCGTTTGACTCAACCATATCATTTGTGCCTCGAGTCAGGACTCGTTTGACTCAACCATATCATTTGCACCTCGAGTCGGGCTTCGTTTGACTCACCGATACCTTTTGTGCCTTGAGTTGGGCCTCGTTTGACTCAAACATATCATTTGTGCCTCGAGTCAAACCTCGTTTGACAACACCATATCATTTGTGCCTTGAGTCGGGCCTCGTTTGACTTACCGATACTATTTGTGCCTCGCGTTGGGGCTCATTTGACTCAACCATATCATTTGCGCCTCGAGCTGGGTCTTATTTGACTCACCCATGTGTTTGCACCTCAAGTCGAGCCTTATTTGACTCACCCATATGTTTGTGCCTCGAGTCGATCTTCAGTTGACTTAATCTTATCAATTGCACCTCGAGTTAAGACTCGTTTGACTCACCCATGTGTTTGTACCTCGTATCAGGGAATGTTTGACTCAACCATATCATTTGCGCCTCGCGTCAGGCCTCATTTGACCCAACCATATCACTTGTGCCTCGAGTCGGGCCTCGTTGGACTCAACCATATCATTTGCGTCTCGAGTCGATCCTTATGTGACTCACCCATATGTTTATGCATTGAGTCGGATCTCATTTGACTAAACCATATCATTTGTGCCTCAAGTCATGCCTCGTTTGACTCAACCATATCATTTGCGCCTCGTTTCAGGCCTTGTTTGAATCAACTATATCATTTGTGCCTCGAGTCGGGCCTTGATTGACTCAACCCTATCATTTGTGCCTTGAGTCGTGCCTAATTTGACTCACCGATACCATTTGTGCCTCGAGTTAGGGCTCATTTGACTCAATCATATCATTTGTGCATTGAGTCAGGCCTCGTTTGACTTAACCGTATCATTTGTGCCTCGAGTCGGACCTCATTTGACTCAACCATATCATTTGGGCCTCGAGTCGAGCCTAGTTTGACTCAACCATATCATTTGCGCCTTGAGTCAAGCCTCGTTTGACTCAACCATATCATTTGTGCCTCGAGTCATGCCTCGTTTGACTCAACCATATCATTTGCGTCTAGAGTCGGGACTCATTTGACTCACAGATACCATTTGTGCCTCCAGTTGGCCTCGTTTGACTCAATCATATCATTTGTGCCTCGAGTCGGGCCTCGATTGACTTAACCCTATCATTTGCGCCTCAAGGCGGGCCTCATTTGACTCACCGATACCATTTGTGCCTCGAGTTGGGGCTCGTTTGACTCAATCATATCATTTATGCCTCTAGTCAGGCCTCGTTTGACTTAACCATATCATTTGTGCCTCGAGTCAGACCTCATTTGACTCAACCATATCATTTGCGCCTCGAGTCAGGCCTGGTTTGACTCAACCATATCATTTGCGCCTCGAGTTCGGCCTCGGTTGACATAACCATGTGTTTAGGCCTCGAGTCAGGCCTTGTTTGACTCACCCATATCATTTGCGCATCGAGTCGAACCTCATTTCACTAAACCATATCGCTTGTCCCTCGAGTCATTCCTCGTTTGACTCAACCTTATCATTTGCGCCTCTAGTTGGGCCTCGTTTGACTCACCCATGTCATTTGCGCCTCGAGTTAGGCCTCATTTGACTCAACCATGTGTTTGTGCCTCGAGTCGGTCCTCGTTTGACTTAACCATATCATTTGCGCCTTGAGTCGGGCCTCGTTTAACTCACTGATACCATTTGTGCCTCGAGTTGGGCCTTGTTTGACTCAACCATATCATTTGTGCCTCGAGTCAGGCCTCGTTTGACAAAACCATATCATTTGCGCCTCGAGTGGGGCCTTGTTTGACTCAATCATATCATTTGCACCTCGAGTCGGGCCTCGTTTGTCTCACCAATACCATTTGTGTCTTGAGTTGGGCCTCATTTGACTCACCGATACCATTTGCGCCTCGAGTCAGGCCTGGTTTGACTCAACCATATAATTTGTTCCTCGTTTCAAGCCTCGTTTCAATCAGCTATATCATTTGTGCCTCGAGTTGGGCCTCATTTGACTCACCGATACCATTTGTGCCTCGAGTTGGGGCTCATTTGACTCAATCATATCATTTGTTCCTCGAGTCAGGCCTTGTTTGACTTAACCATATCATTTGTGCCTCGAGTCAGAACTCATTTGACTCAACCATATCATTTGCGTCTCGAGTTGGGCCTCATTTGACTTACACATACCATTTATGCCTCCAGCTGGCCTCGTTTGACTCAACCATATCACTTGTGCCTCCAGTCGGGCCTCGTTTGACTCAACCATATCATTTGCGCCTCGAGTCGATCCTTATGTGATTCACCCATATGTTTACGCATCGAGTCGGATCTCATTTGACTAAACCATATCGTTTGTGCCTGGAGTCATGCCTCATTTGACTCAACCATATCATTTGCGCCTCGTTTCAGGCCTCGTTTGAGTGAACTATATCATTTGTGCCTCGAGTCAGGCCTTGATTGACTCAACCCTATCATTTGTGCCTTGAGTCATGCCTAATTTGACTCACCGATACCATTTGTGCCACGAGTTGGGGCTCGTTTGACTCAATCATATCATTTGTGCCTCGAGTCAGGCCTCGTTTGACTTAACCGTATCATTTGTGCCTCGAGTCGGACCACATTTGACTCAACCATATCATTTGGGCCTCGAGTCGGGCCTGGTTTGACTCAACCATATCATTTGTGCCTTGAGTCAAGCCTCGTTTGACTCAACCATATCATTTGTGCCTCGAGTCATGCCTCGTTTGACTCAACCATATCATTTGCGTCTCGAGTCGGGACTCATTTGACTCACAGATACCATTTGTGCCTCCAGTTGGCCTCGTTTAACTCAACCATATCATTTGTGCCTTGAGTCAAGCCTCGTTTGACTCAACTATATCATTTGCGCCTCGAGTCGAGCCTTATGTGACTCACCCATACGTTTACGCATCAAGTCAGATCTCATTTGACTAAACCATATCGTTTGTGCCTCGAGTCATGCCTCGTTTGACTTAACCATATCATTTGCGCCTCGAGTTAGGCCTCGTTTGACTCACCCATGTCATTTGCACCTCGAGATAGGCCTCGTTTGACTCAACCATGTGTTTGCGCCTCGAGTCAGGCGTTGCTTGACTCACTCATATCTTTTGCGCATCGAGTCAAACCTCATTTGACTAAACCATATCGTTTGTGCCTCGAGCCATACCTCGTTTGACTCAACCTTATCATTTGCGCCCCAAGTTGGGCCCCATTTAACTCACCCGTGTGTTTGCGCCTCGAGTCAGTCCTCGTTTGACTCAACTATATCATTTGCGCCTCAAGTCGGGCCTCGTTTAACTCACTGATACCATTTATGCCTCGAGTTGGGCCCCATTTGACTCAACCATATCATTTTTGCCTTGAGTCAGGACTCGTTTGACAAAACCATATCATTTGCACCTCGAGTCGGGCCTTTTTTGACTCAACCATATCATTTGCACCTTGAGTCAGGCCTCGTTTGACTCACCGATACCATTTGTGCCTCGAGTTGGGCCTCGTTTGACTCAGCCATATCATTTGCGCCTCGAGTCGAGCCTCGTTTGACTCAACCATATCATTTGCGCCTCGAGTCGGGCCTCGTTTGACTCAACCATATCATTTGCACCTCAAGTCGGGCCTCATTTGACTCACCGATACCATTTGTGCCTCGAGTTTGGCTAGTTTTTACTCAAGCATATCATTTGTGTCTTGGGTCAGGCCTCGTTTGACTCAACCATATCATTTGTGCCTTGAGGCGGGCCTCGTTTGACTCACCGATACTATTTATGCCTCGCGTTGGGGCTCATTTGACTCAACCATATCATTTGCGCCTCGAGCCGGGTCTTATTTGACTCACCCATGTGTTTGCACCTTGAGTCGGGCCTTATTTGACTCACCCATATGTTTGCGCCTCGAGTCGATCTTCGGTTGACTCAATCTTATCAATTGCACCTCGAGTTAAGACTCGTTTGACTCACCCATGTGTTTGCACCTCGTGTTAGGGCTTGTTTGACTCAACCATATCATTTGCGCCTCGAGTCAGGCCTGGTTTGACTCACTGATACCATTTGTGCCTGGAGTTGGGCCTCATTTGACTCACACATACCATTTGTGCCTCGGGTCAGACCTTGTTTGACTAAACCATATCATTTGTCCCTCAAGTCGTGCCTCGTTTGACTCAACCATATCATTTGTGCCACGAGTCGGGCCTCATTTGTCTCACCGATACCATTTGTGCCTCGAGTTGGGGCTCGTTTGACTCAATCATATCATTTGTGTCTCGAGTCAGGCCTCGTTTGACTTAACCATATCATTTGTGCCTCGAGTTAGACCTCGTTTGACTCAACCATATAATTTGCGCCTCGAGTCGGGCCTGGTTTGACTCAACCATATCATTTGCGTCTCGAGTCGAGCCTCGTTTGACTCAACCATACCATTTGCGCCTCAAGTTCGGCCTCGTTTTACACAACCATGTGTTTGTGCCTTGAGTCAGGCCTCGTTTGACTTAACCATGTGTTTGCGCCTCGAGTCGGTCCTCGTTTTGCACAACCATATCATTTGCGCCTCGAGTCGGGACTCATTTGACTCACTGATACCATTTGTGCCTCGGGTTGGGGCTTGTTTGACTCAATCATATCATTTGTGCCTCGAGTCAGGCCTCATTTGACTTAACCATATCATTTGTGCCTTGAGTCGGACCTCGTTTGACTCAACCATATAATTTGCGCCTTGAGTCGGGCCTGGTTTGACTCAACCATATCATTTGCGCCTCGACTCAGGCCTCGTTTGACTCAACCATATCATTTGCGCCTCGAGTTCGGCCTCGTTTGACTTAACCATGTGTTTGCGCCTCGAGTCAGGCCTTCTTTGACTCACCCATGTGTTTGCGCCTCAAGTCAGGCCTTCTTTGACTCACCCATATCATTTGCGCATGAAGTCGAACCTCATTTGACTAAACCATATCGTTTCTGCCTTGAGTCATACCTCGTTTAACTCAACCTTATAATTTGTGCCTCAAGTTAGGCCTCGTTTGACTCACCCATGTCATTTGCGCCTCGAGTTAGGCCTCATTTGACTCAACCATGTGTTTGTGCCTCGAGTGGGTCCACGTTTCACTCAACCGTATCATTTGCGCCTCGAGTCGGGCCTCGTTTGACTCACTGATACCATTTGTGCCTCGAGTTGGGCCTTGTTTGACTCAACCATATCCTTTGGGCCTCGATCGTTTGACTCAACCATATCATTTGTGCCTCGAGTCAGGCCTCATTTGAAAAAACTATATCATTTGCGCCTTGAGTCGGGCCTTGTTTGACTCAATCATATCATTTGCACCTCCAGTCGGGCCTCGTTTGACTCACCGATACAATTTGTGCCTCGAGTTGGGCCTCATTTGACTCATCGATACCATTTGCACCTTGAGTCAAGCCTGGTTTGACTCAACCATATCATTTGGGCCTCGAGTCGGGCCTTAATTGACTCAACCCTATCATTTGCGCCATGAGTCGAGCCTCGTTGGACTCACCGATACCATTTGTCCCTCAAGTTGGGGCTCGTTTAACCCAATCATATCATTTGTGCCTTGAGTCAGACCTTGTTTGACTTAACCAAATCATTTATGCCTCGAGTCGGACCTCGTTTGACTCAACCATATAATTTCTGCCTTAAGGCGGGCCTGCTTTTACTCAACCATATCATTTGCGCCTCGAGTCGGGCCTCGTTTGACTCAACCATATCATTTGCGCCTCAAGTTTGGGCTCGTTTGACCTAACCATGTGTTTGCACCTCGAGTCAGGCCTTCTTTTACTCACCCATGTCATTTGCACATTGAGTCGAACCTCATTTGACTAAACCATATCGTTCATGCCTCAAGTCATGCCTCGTTTGACTCAACCTTATCATTTGCGCCTCAAGTTGGGCCTTGTTTGACTCACCCATGTGTTTGTGCCTCGAGCCGGTCCTCATTTGACTCAACCATATCATTTGCGCCTTGAGTCGCGCCTCGTTTGACTCACTGATACCATTTGTGCCTTGACTTAGGCCTTCTTTGGCACAACCATATCATTTGTGCCTTGAGTCAGGCCTCGTTTGACAAAACCATATCATTTGCGCCTCTAGTCGGGCCTTGTTTGACTCAACCATATCATTTGCACCTCGAGTCCGGCCTCGTTTGACTCACCAATACCATTTATGCCTCGAGTTGGGCCTCATTTGACTCACCGATACCATTTTCGCCTCGAGTCAGGCTTGGTTTGACTCAACCATATAATTTGCACCTTGTTTCAGGCCTCGTTTGAATCAACTATATCATTTGTGCCTCGAGTCAGGCCTTGTTTGACTCAACTCTATCATTTATGCCTCGAGTCGAGCCTCATTTGACTCACTATACCATTTGTGCCTCGAGTTGGGGCTTGTTTGACTAAATCATATCATTTTTATCATTTGCACCTCGAGTCGGGCCTCGTTTGACTCAACTATATCATTTGTGCCTTGAGTCAGGCCTCGTTTGACTCAACCATATCATTTGCGTCTCGAGTTGGGCCTCATTTGACTCACACATACCATTTGTGCCTCGGGTTAGACCTCGTTTGACTAAACCATATCAATTGTCCCTCAAGTCGTGCCTCATTTGACTCAACCATATCATTTGCACCTCGAGTCGGGCCTCATTTGTCACACCGATACCATTTGTGCCTCGAGTTGGGCCTCGTTTGACTCAATCATATCATTTGTGCCTCGAGTCAAGCCTCGTTTGACTTAACCATATCATTTGTGCCTCGAGTCGGACCTCGTTTGACTCAACCATATAATTTGTGCCTCGAGTCGGGCTTGGTTTGACTCAACCATATCATTTGCGCCTTGAGTCGAGCCTCGTTTGACTCAACCATACTATTTACGCCTCGAGTCTGGCCTCGTTTGACTCAACCATGTGGTTGCGCCTCAAGTCAGGCCTCGTTTGACTCAATCATGTATTGCGCCTCGAGTCAGTCCTCGTTTTACTCAACCATATCATTTGCGCCTCGAGTCGGGCCTCGTTTGACTCACTGATACCTTTTGTGCCTCGAGTTGGGCCTCGTTTGACTCAATCATATAATTTGTGCCTTGAGTCAGGCCTTATTTGACTTAACCATATCATTTGTGCCTCAAGTCAGACCTCGTTTGACTCAACCATATAATTTGCGCCTCGAGTCGGGCCTGGTTTGACTCAACCATATCATTTGCGCCTCGAGTTGGGACTCGTTTAACTCAACCGTATCATTTGTGCCTCGAGTTAGGCCTCGTTTGACTTAACCATGTGTTTGTGCCTCAAGTCGGTCCACGTTTGACTCAACCATATCATTTGTGCCTCGAGTTGGGCCTTGTTTGACTCAACCATATCATTTGTGCCTCGAGTCAGTCCTCGTTTGACAAAACCATATCATTTGCGCCTTTAGTCGGGCCTTGTTTGACTCAATCATATCATTTGCACCTCGAGTCGGGCCACGTTTTACTCACCGATACAATTTGTGCCTCGAGTTAGGCCTCGTTTGACTCAACCATATCATTTGTGCCTTGAGTCAGGCCTCGTTTGACAAAACTATATCATTTGCACCTCGAGTCGGACCTTTTTTAACTCACCCATGTGTTCGCACCTCGAGTCGGGCCTTTTTTGACTCACCCATCTGTTTGCACCTCGCGTTGGGGATCGTTTGACTCAACCATATCTTTTGCGTCTCGAGCTGGGCCTTATTTGACTCACCCATGTATTTGCACCTCGAGTCAGGCCTTATTTGACTCACCGATATCATTTGTGCCTCAACTCGTTTGACTCAACCTTATCATTTGCGCCGTAAGTTGAGCCTCGTTTGACTCACCCATGTCATTTGGGCCTCGAGTCGGGCCTTAATTGACTCAACCCAATCATTTGCGCCATGAGTCGAGCCTCGTTGGACTCACCGATACCATTTGTCCCTCAAGTTGGGGCTCGTTTAACCCAATCATATCATTTGTGCCTTGAGTCAGACCTTGTTTGACTTAACCAAATCATTTATGCCTCGAGTCGGACCTCGTTTGACTCAACCATATAATTTCTGCCTTAAGGCGGGCCTGCTTTTACTCAACCATATCATTTGCGCCTCGAGTCGGGCCTCGTTTGACTCAACCATATCATTTGCGCCTCGAGTTTGGGCTCGTTTGACCTAACCATGTGTTTGCACCTCGAGTCAGGCCTTCTTTGACTCACCCATGTCATTTGCACATTGAGTCGAACCTCATTTGACTAAACCATATCGTTCATGCCTCAAGTCATGCCTCGTTTGACTCAACCTTATCATTTGCGCCTCAAGTTGGGCCTTGTTTGACTCACCCATGTGTTTGTGCCTCGAGCCGGTCCTCATTTGACTCAACCATATCATTTGCGCCTTGAGTCGGGCCTCGTTTGACTCACTGATACCATTTGTGCCTTGACTTGGGCCTTCTTTGGCACAACCATATCATTTGTGCCTTGAGTCAGGCCTCGTTTGACAAAACCATATCATTTGCGCCTCTAGTCGGGCCTTGTTTGACTCAACCATATCATTTGCACCTCGAGTCCGGCCTCGTTTGACTCACCGATACCATTTATGCCTCGAGTTGGGCCTCATTTGACTCACCGATACCATTTTCGCCTCGAGTCAGGCTTGGTTTGACTCAACCATATAATTTGCACCTTGTTTCAGGCCTCGTTTGAATCAACTATATCATTTGTGCCTCGAGTCAGGCCTTGTTTGACTCAACTCTATCATTTATGCCTCGAGTCGAGCCTCATTTGACTCACTATACCATTTGTGCCTCGAGTTGGGGCTTGTTTGACTAAATCATATCATTTTTATCATTTGCACCTTGAGTCGGGCCTCGTTTGACTCAACTATATCATTTGTGCCTTGAGTCAGGCCTCGTTTGACTCAACCATATCATTTGCGTCTCGAGTTGGGCCTCATTTGACTCACACATACCATTTGTGCCTCGGGTTAGACCTCGTTTGACTAAACCATATCAATTGTCCCTCAAGTCGTGCCTCATTTGACTCAACCATATCATTTGCACCTCGAGTCGGGCCTCATTTGTCACACCGATACCATTTGTGCCTCGAGTTGGGCCTCGTTTGACTCAATCATATCATTTGTGCCTCGAGTCAAGCCTCGTTTGACTTAACCATATCATTTGTGCCTCGAGTCGGACCTCGTTTGACTCAACCATATAATTTGTGCCTCGAGTCGGGCTTGGTTTGACTCAACCATATCATTTGCGCCTTGAGTCGAGCCTCGTTTGACTCAACCATACTATTTACGCCTCGAGTCTGGCCTCGTTTGACTCAACCACGTGTTTGCGCCTCAAGTCAGGCCTCGTTTGACTCAATCATATGTTGCGCCTCGAGTCAGTCCTCGTTTTACTCAACCATATCATTTGCGCCTCGAGTCGGGCCTCGTTTGACTCACTGATACCTTTTGTGCCTCAAGTTGGGCCTCGTTTGACTCAATCATATAATTTGTGCCTTGAGTCAGGCCTTATTTGACTTAACCATATCATTTGTGCCTCAAGTCAGACCTCGTTTGACTCAACCATATAATTTGCGCCTTGAGTCGGGCCTGGTTTGACTCAACCATATCATTTGCGCCTCGAGTTGGGACTCGTTTGACTCAACCGTATCATTTGTGCCTCGAGTTAGGCCTCGTTTGACTTAACCATGTGTTTGTGCCTCAAGTCGGTCCACGTTTGACTCAACCATATCATTTGTGCCTCGAGTCGGGCCTCGTTTGACTCACTGATACCATTTGTGCCTCGAGTTGGGCCTTGTTTGACTCAACCATATCATTTGTGCCTCGAGTCAGCCCTCGTTTGACAAAACCATATCATTTGCGCCTTTAGTCGGGCCTTGTTTGACTCAATCATATCATTTGCACCTCGAGTCGGGCCACGTTTTACTCACCGATACAATTTGTGCCTCGAGTTAGGCCTCATTTGACTCAACCATATCATTTGTGCCTTGAGTCAGGCCTCGTTTGACAAAACTATATCATTTGCACCTCGAGTCGGGCCTTTTTTAACTCACCCATGTGTTCGCACCTCGAGTCGGGCCTTTTTTGACTCACCCATCTGTTTGCACCTCGCGTTGGGGATCGTTTGACTCAACCATATCTTTTGCGTCTCGAGCTGGGCCTTATTTGACTCACCCATGTATTTGCACCTCGAGTCAGGCCTTATTTGACTCACCGATATCATTTGTGCCTCAACTCGTTTGACTCAACCTTATCATTTGCGCCGTAAGTTGAGCCTCGTTTGACTCACCCATGTCATTTGCGCCTCGAGTTAGGCCTCGTTTGACTCAACCATATCATTTGCACCTTGAGTCAGGCCTCGTTTGACTCACTGATACCATTTGTGCCTCGAGTCAGACCTTGTTTGACTCAACCATATCATTTGCGCCTCGAGTCGGGCCTGGTTTGACTCAACCATATCATTTGCGCCTCAAGTTGGGCCTCATTTGACTCAACCATGTGTTTGCACCTCGAGTCATGCCTTGTTTGACTCACCCATATCATTTGCGCATCGGGTCGAACCTCATTTGACTAAACCATATCGTTTGTGCCTCGAGTCATAGCTCGTTTGGCTCAACCTTATCATTTGCGCCTCAAGTTGAGCCTCGTTTGACTCACCCATGTCATTTGCGCCTCGAGTTAGGCCTCGTTTGGTTCAACCATATCATTTGCGCCTCGAGTCAGGCCTCGTTTGACTCACTGATACCATTTGTGCCTCGAGTTGGGGCTTGTTTGACTGAATCATACCATTTGTGCATCGAGTCATGCCTTGTTTGACTTAACCATGTCATTTGCGCCTCGATTCAGACCTCGTTTGACTCAACCATATCATTTGCGCCTTGAGTCGGGCCTGGTTTGTCTCAACCATATCATTTGTGCCTTGAGTCAGGCCTCGTTTGACTCAACCATATCATTTGCGTCTCGAGTCGGGCCTCATTTGACTCACTCATACCATTTGTGTCTAGGGTCAGACCTCGTTTGACTAAATCATATCATTTGTCCCTCAAGTCGTGCCTCGTTTGACTCAACCATATCATTTGCGCCTCGAGTCGGGCCTCATTTGTCTCACCGATACCATTTCTGCCTCGAGTTGGGGCTCATTTGACTCAATCATATCATTTGTGCCTTGAGTCAGGCCTCGTTTGACTTAACCATATCATTTGTGCCTCGAGTCGGACCTTGTTTGACTCAGCCATATAATATGCGCCTCGAGTCGGGCCTGGTTTGACTCAACCATATCATTTGCGCCTCGAGTCGAGCCTCGTTTGATGCAACCATGCCATTTGCGCCTCGAGTTCAGGTTCGTTTGACTCAACCATGTGTTTGCGCCTCGAGTCAGGCCTCGTTTGACTTAACCATGTGTTTGCACCTTGAGTCAGTCCTCGTTTTACTCAACCGTATCATTTGTACCTCCAGTCAGGCCTTGTTTGACTCATCCATATCATTCGCGCCTTGAGTCGGCCCTTGTTTGACTCAACTGTATCATTTACGCCTCGAGTCAGGCCTTGTTTGACTCTCCTATATCATTTACGCCATGAGTCGGGCCTTGTTTGACTCAACCATATCATTTGCACCTAGAGTCGGGCCTCGTTTGTCTCACTGATATTATTTGCGCCTCAAGTTAGGCCTCGCTTGACTCAACCAAATCGTTTGTCCCTCCAGTTAGGCCTTGTTTGACTCAACCATATCATTTGCGCCTGGAGTCGGGCCTGGTTTGACATAACCATATCATTTGTGCCTCTAGTTGGGCTTGGTTTGACTCAACCATATAATTTGCGCGTCGAGTCGGGCCTTATTTGACTCACCCATATGTTTGCACATCGAGTCAGACCTCGTTTGACTAAACCATATCGTTTGTGCCTCAACTGATGCCTTATTTGACTCACCCATATCATTTGTGCCTCGAGTCGGGCCTCCTTTGACTTAACCATATCATTTGTGCCCCGAGTTGGGCCTTGTTTGACTCACCGATACCATTTGTGCCTCGAGGTGGGCTTCATTGGACTCACCCATATCATTTGTGCCTCGAGTTAGGCCTCGTTTGACTTAACCATATCATTTGTGCCTCAAGTCGGGCCTTGTTTGACTTAACCATATCATTTGTGCCTCAAGTCAGTCCTCATTTGACTCAACCATATCATTTGCGCCTCGAGTCGGGCCTGGTTTGACTCAACCAAATCATTTGCGCCTCGAGTTAGACCTTGTTTAGCTCAACCATATCATTTACCCCTCGAGTTGGGCCTCGTTTGGATCAACCATATCATTTGCGCCTCAAGTCGGGCCTCGTTTGACTCACCCATGTGTTTGCGCCTCGAGTAAGGCCTTGTTTGCCTCGCCCATAACATTTGCACCTCGAGTCAGGCCTCGTTTGACTCACTGATATAATTTGTGCATCGAGTTGGGCCTCGTTTGACTTAACCATTTGATTTGCGCCTCGAGTTAGGCTCCATTTGACTCAACCATATCATTTGTGCCTCGAGTCGGGCATCATTTGACACAACAATATCATTTGTGCCTCGAGTCAGGCCTTGTTTGACTCAACCGTATCATTTGTACCTCGAGTCAGTCTTCATTTGACTCAACCTTATCATTTGCACCTCGAGTCAAGCATCGTTTGACTCACCCATGTATTTGCTCCTTGAGTCAGGCCTTGTTTGATTCATCCATATCATTTGCCCCATGAGTCAGGCCTTGTTTGACTAAGCCATATGATTTGTGCCTCGAGTCGGGCCTTGTTTGACTCAACCGTATCATTTGCGCCTCGAGTCAGGCCTTGTTTGACTCTCCCATATCATTTGCGCCATGAGTTGGGCCTTGTTTGACTCAACTATATCATTTTCACCTCAAGTTGGGCCTCGTTTGACTCACTGATACCATTTGCGCCTCGAGTTAGGCCTCATTTGACTCAACCAAATCGTTTGTGCCTCTAATTACGCCTTGTTTGACTCAACCATATCATTTGCGCCTAGTGTCGGCCCTGGTTTGACTTAACCATATCATTTGCGCCTCAAGTCTGGCCTCGTTCGATCAATCATATCATTTGCGCCTCGATTCGGGCCTCGTTTGAGTCAACGATACCATTTGTGCAACAAATTGGGCCTCGTTTGACTCAACCATATGATTTGCGCATCGAGTCAGGCCTCGTTTGACTCAACCATATCATTTGTGCCTCGAGTCGAGCCTCATTTGACTCAACGATACTATTTGAGCCACCACTGGGGCAATGTTTGACTCAACCATATCATTTGTGCCTTGAGTCAGGCCTCATTTGACTCAACCATATCATTTATGCCTCGAGGCGGGCCCCGTTTGACTCAACCATATCATTTGTGCCTCGAGACGGGCCTCATTTGACTCACCGATACCATTTTTGCATAGACTTGGGCCTCGTTTAACTCAACCATATGATTTACGGATAGAGTCATGCCTCGTTTGACTCAACTATATCCTTTGTGCCCCGAGTCGGGTCTCGTTTGACTGACTGATACCATTTGTGCCTCGGGTTGGGACTCGTTTAACTCAACCATATCGTTTGTGCCTCGATTCGGGCCTTCTTTGACTCAATCATATCATTTGCGCCTTGAGTTGGGCCTCGTTTCACTTAATCATATCATTTGTGCCTCGAGTCATGCCTCGTTTGACTCAACCATTTAATTTGCGCCTCGAGTCAGGCCTCATTAGACTCAACCATATCATTTCTGCCTTAAGTCATGCCTCGTTTGACTCAACCAGATCATTTGTGCCTCGAGGCAAGCTTCGTTTGACTAAACCATATCATTTGCGCCTCGAGTCGGACCTCGTTGGACACAACCATATCATTTGCGCCTCGAGTCGGGCCTCGTTTGACTCATCGATACCATTTGTGCCTCGAGTTGGTCCTCGTTTGACTCAACCATATCATTTGTGCCTCGAGGCGGGCCTCATTTGACTCAACCATATCATTTCTACCTCGAGTCATGCCTCGTTTGACTCAACCATATTATTTGTGTCTTGAGTCGGGCCTCGTTTGACTAACCCATATCATTTGCAACTCGAGTCGGGCTTCGTTTGGCTCACCAATACCATTTGTGCCTCAATTCTGGCCTCGTTTGACTCAACCATATCGTTTGTGCTTCTAGTCAGGCCTCGTTTGGCTCAATCATATCATTTGCACCCCGAGTCGAGCTTGGTTTGATTCAACCATATTATTTGCGCCACGAGTCGGGCCTTGTTTGACTCACCCATATGTTTGAACCTCGGGTCGGGCCTTATTTGACTCACCCAGATGTTTGCGCCTCGAGGTGGTCTTTATTTGACTCACCCTTATCATTTGCACCTTAAGTCAAGCCTCATTTGACTCACCCATGTGTTTACGCCTTGAGTCAGGCCCTGTTTGAATCACCCATATCATTTGCGCCAGGAGCCGGGCCTTGTTTAACTCAACCATATCATATGCGCCTTGAGTCCGGCATCGTTTGACTCACAGACACCATTTGTGGCACGAGTTAGGCCTCGTTTGACTCAACCATATCATTTGTGCCTCGAGTCGGGCCTTATTTGACTCAACCATATCTTTTGCCCCTCGAGTCGGGCCACGTTTGACTCAGCCATATCATTTGTGCCTCGAGTCGGCCCTTATTTGACTCACCCATATGTTTGTGCATTGAGCCGTGCCTAGTTTGACTAAAACATATCGTTTGTGCCTCGAGTCATGCCTTGTTTGACTCAACCATATCATTTACGTTTCAAGTCGGGCCTCATTTGACTCAACCATATCATTTGCACCCTGAGTCGGGCCTTGTTTGACTCAACCATATCAATTGCGCCCTGAGTTAGTCCTTGTTTGACTCATCCATATGTTTGATCCTCAAGACGGGCCTTATTTGACTCACCCATATGTTTGCGCTTCGAGTCGGTCTTTGTTTGACTCACCCTTATCATTTGCACCTTGAGTCAAGCCTCGTTGACTCCACCACATGTTTGCGCCCCAACTCATGCCTAGTTTGACTCACCCATATCATTTGCATCTCGAGTCGGGCCTAGTTTGACTCAACCATAGCATTTGTACCTCGAGTTGGGCTTCGTTTGACTCATGGATACGATTTGTTCCTCGAGTTGGGCCTCGTTTGACTCAACCATTTCATTTGTGCCTCGAGTCAGGCTTTGTTTGACTTCACCATATCATTTGCGCCTTGAGTTAGGCCTCGTTTGACTCACTGATCCCATTTGTGCATCGAGTTGGGCCTCGTTTGACTGAACCATATGATTTGTGCATCGAGTCAGGACTCGTTTGACTCAACCATATCATTTGTGCCTCGAGTCAGGCCTTGTTTGACTCAACCATATCATTTGCGCCTTGAGTTGGGCCTCATTTGACTCACTATACCATTTGTGCCATGATTGGGGCCTCGTTTGACACAACCATATCATTTGCGCCTCGAGGTAGGCTAGGTTTGACTCAACCATATCATTTGTGCCTCGAGTTGGGCCTCGTTTGACTCAATCATATCATTTGCGCCTCGTGTCCGGCCTTGTTTAACTCAACCATATCATTTGCGCCTCGAGTCGGTCCTTGTTTGACTCACCCATATGTTTGAGCCTCAAGTTGGCCCTTATTTGACTCACCCATATATTTGTGCCTCGAGTCAGTCTTTGTTTGACTCACCCTTATCATTTGCAACTCGAGTCAAGCCTCGTTTGACTCAACCACATGTTTGTGCCTCAACTCAATCCTAGTTTGACTCACCCATATCATTTGTGCCTAGAGTCGGGCCGTGTTTGACTCAACTATATCATTTGCGCCTCGAGTCAGGCCTTGTTTGACTCACGGATACTAATTGTGCCTCGAGTTAGGCCTCGTTTGACTCAACCATATCATTTGTGCCTCGAGGCGGGCCTTGTTTGACTCGACCATATCATTTGCACCTTGAGTCGAGCCTCGTTTGACTTAACCATATCATTTATGCCTCGAGTCGGGCGTCGTTTGACTCAATCATATCATTTGCGCCTCAAGTCAGGCCTTGTTTGACTCAACCATATCATTTGCGCCTCGAGTCGGTCCTTGTATGACTAACCCATATGTTTGAGCCTCATGTTGGGCCTTATTTGACTCAGCCATATGTTTGCGCTTCGAGTCGATCTTTGTTTGACTCACCCTTATCATTTGCACCTTGAGTTAAACCTCGTTTAATTCAACCACATGTTTGCGCCTCAACTCAGGCCTAGTTTGACTCTCCCATATCATTTGTGCCTTGAGTCGGGCCATGTTTGACTCAACTATATCATTTGCACCTCGAGTCGGGCGTCATTTTAATCACGGATACCATTTGTGCCTCGAGTTGGGCCTCGTTTGACTCAACCATATCATTTGTGCCTCGAGTCGGGTCTTGTTTGACTCGACCATATCATTTGCACCTCGAGTCGGGCCTCGTCGGACTCAACCGTATCATTTGTGCCTCGAGTCGAGCCTCGTTTGACTTACCAATACCATTTCTGCATCAAGTTGGGCCTCGTTTGACTCAACCTTATGATTTGCGCATCGAGTTAGGCCTCGTTTGACTCAACCATATCATTTATGCCTCGAGTCAGGCCTCATTTAACTTAACCATATTATTTGTACCTCGAGTCGAGCCTCGTTTGACTCACTGATACCATTTGTGCCTCGACTGGGGCCTCGTTTGACTCAACCATATCATTTGTGCCTTGTGTCAGACCTCATTTGACTCAACCATATCATTTATGCCTTGAGGCGGGCCCTGTTTGACTCAACCATATCATTTGTGCCTCGAGTCGGGCCTCGTTTGACTCACTGATACCATTTGTGCATCGACTTGGGCCTCGTTTGACTCAACCATATAATTTACGCATCGAGTCAAGCCTCGTTTGACTCAACCATATCATTTGCGCCCTGAGTCAGGCCTCGTTTTACTCACCGATACCATTTGGGCCCCAAGTTGGGCCTTGTTTCACTCAACCATATGATTTGTGCATCGAGTCAGGCCTCGTTTGACTCACCCATACATTTGCGCCTCGAGTTAGGCCTCATTTGGCCCAATCATATCATTTGCGCCTCAAGTCGGGCCTCGTTTCACTCAACCATATAATTTATGCCTCGAGTTAGGCCTCGTTTGACTCAACCATATCATTTCTGCCTCGAGTCATCTCTCATTTGACTCAACCATATCATTTGAGCCTCGAGGCGAGCTTCGTTTGACTTAACCATATCATTTGTGCCTTCAGTCGGGCCTCGTTTGACTTACCCATATCATTTGCTCCTTGAGTCAGACCTCGTTTGACTCATCGAAACCATTTGTGCCTCAAGTTAGGCCTGGTTTGACTCAACCATATCATTTGTGCCTCGAGTCGGTGCTCGTTTGACTCAACCATATCATTTATGCCTTGAGTCGTGGCTCGTTTGACTCAACCATTTGATTTGCACCACGAGTTGGGCCTCGTTTGACTCAACCATATCATTTGTGTCTCGAGTCATGCCTTATTTGACTCAACCATATCATTTGGTTCTTGAGTCAGGTCTCATTTGACTAAACTGTATTACTTGCGCCTCAAGTCGAGCCTCGTTTGAATCACTGATACTAGTTGTGCCTCGCATCTGGCCTCGTTTGACTCAACCATATCATTTGTGCCTCGAGTCAGGCCTTATTTGGCTCGATCATATCATTTGTTCCTCGAGTCGGGCCTCGTTTGACTCAACCATATCATTTGCACCTCGAGTCAGGCCTCATTTGATTCAACCATATCATTTGTGCCTCGAGTCAGGCCTCGTTTGGCTCAATCATATTATTTGCACCTCGAGTCAGGCCTCATTTGACTCACGATACCATTTGTGCCTCGAGTTTATCCTCGTATGACTCAACCATATCATTTGCACCTCGAGTCGGCCTTCGTTTGACTCACCGATACCATTTGTGCAACGAGTTGGGCCTCGTTTGACTCAACCATATGATTTGCGCATTAAGTCAGGCCTCGTTTGACTCAACCTTATCATTTGTGCCTCAAGTTAGGGCTCGTTTGGCGCAAGCATATCATTTCCGCCTTGAGTTAGGCCTCGTTTGACTCAACCATATCATTTGTACCTCGAGTCAGACCTCGTTTGACTCAACCATATCATTTATGCCTTGAGTCGTGGCTCGTTTGACTCAACCATTTGATTTGCACCTCGAGTTGGGCCTCGTTTGACTCAACCATATCATTTCTGCCTCGAGTCATGCCTTGTTTGACACAACCATATCATTTGTGCCTTGAGCCGCGCCTTGTTTGACTCAACCATATCATTTGCGCCTCGAGGCAGGCCTCGCTTGACTAAACCATATCATTTGTGCCTCGAGTCATGCCTCATTTGACTCAACCATATCATTTGGTTCTTGAGTCGGGTCTCGTTTGACTAAACCGTATTACTTGCGCCTCGAGTCGAGCCTCGTTTGAATCACAAATACTAGTTGTGCCTCGCGTCTTGCCTCGTTTGACTTAACCATATCATTTGTGCCTCGAGTCAGGCCTAGTTTGGCTCAATCATATCAATTCTACCTCGAGTCGGGCCTCGTTTGACTCAACCATATCATTTGCACCTCGAGTCAGTCCTCGTTTGATTCAACCATATCATTTGTGCCTCGAGTCAGTCCTCGTTTGGCTCAATCATATTATTTGCACCTCGAGTCAGGCCTCATTTGACTCACGATACCAGTTGTCCTCGAGTTCATCCTCGTTTGACTTAACCATATCATGTGCACCTCGAATCGGCCCTCGTTTGACTCACCGATACCATTTGTGCAACGAGTTGGGGCTCGTTTGACTCAACCATATGATTTGCGCATTAAGTCAGGCCTCGTTTGACTCAACCTTATCATTTGTGCCTCAAGTTAGGGCTCATTTGGCTCAAGCATATCATTTGCACCGCGGGTTAGGCCTCGTTTGACTCAACCATATCATTTGAGCCTCGGGTCGGTCCTCGTCTGACTCAACCATATCATTTGTGCCTGGAGTCGAGCCTCGTTGGACTCAACCATATCATTTATGCCTTGAGTCGTGGCTCGTTTGACTCAACCATTTGATTTGCACCTCGAGTTGGGCCTCGTTTGACTCAACCATATCACTTCTGCCTCCAGTCATGCCTTGTTTGACACAACCATATCATTTGTGCCTTGAGCCGCGCCTTGTTTGACTCAACCATATCATTTGCGCCTCGAGGCGGGCCTCGCTTGACTAAACCATATCATTTTTGCCTCGAGTCATGCCTCATTTGACTCAACCATATCATTTGGTTCTTGAGTCGGGTCTTGTTTGACTAAACCGTATTACTTGCGCCTCGAGTCGAGCCTCGTTTGAATCATTGATACTAGTTGTGCCTCGCGTCTGGCCTCGTTTGACTCATCCATATCATTTGTGCCTCGAGTCAGGCCTTGTTTGGCTCAATCATATCATTTGTACCTCGAGTCGGGCCACGTTTGTACCATATCATTTGCACCTCGAGTCAGGCCTCGTTTGATTCAACCATATCATTTGTGCTTCGAGTCAGGCCTCATTTGGCTCAATCATATTATTTGCACCTCGAGTCAGGCCTCATTTGACTCACGATACCATTTGTGCCTCGAGTTCATCATTGTTTGACACAACCATATCATTTGCACCTCGAGTCGGCCCTCGTTTGACTCATTGATACCATTTGTGCAACGAGTTGGGCCTCATTTGACTCAACCATATGATTTGCGCATTAAGTCAGGCCTCGTTTGACTCAACCTTATCGTTTGTGCCTCAAGTTAGGGCTCGGTTGGCTCAAGCATATCATTTGGGCCTTGGGTGAGTCCTCGTTTGACTTAACCATATCATTTGAGCCTCGGGTCGGTCCTCGTTTGACTCAACCATATCATTTGTGCCCCAAGTCGGGCCTCGTTTGACTCAACCATATCATTTGCGGCCTGAGTCATGTCTCATTTGACTCACTAATACCATTTGTGCCTCGAGTCAGGCCTCCTTTAACTCAATCATATCATTTGCGCCTTGAGTTGGGCCTCGTTTGACTCACGGATACCATTTGTGCCTCGAGTTAGGCCTCGTTTGACTCAACCATATCATTTGTGCCTTGAGGCGGGCCATGTTTGACTCGACCATATGATTTGCGCCTTGAGTCGGGCCTCGTTTGACTCAACCATATCATTTGTGCCTCGAGTCGGGCCTCGTTTGACTCAACCATATCATTTGTGCCCTGAGTCGTGTCTCGTTTGACTCATCGATACCATTTGTGCCTCGAGTCAGGCCTCCTTTGACTCAATCATATCATTTGCGCCTCGAGTCGGGCCTCGTTTGACTCAATCATATCATTTGTGCCTCGAGTCATGCCTCGTTTGACTCAACCATATCATTTGCGCCTCGAGTCGGGTCTCGTTTGACTCAATCATATCATATGCGCCTCGAGTCGGGCCTCGTTAGACTCAACCATATCATTTGTGCCTCGAGTCATTCCTTGTTTGACTCAACCAAATCATTTGTGCCTCGAGGCGAGCCTCGCTTGACTAAACCATATCATTTGTGCCTCGAGTCATGCCTCATTTGACTCAACCATATCATTTGGTTCTTGAGTCGGGTCTCGTTTGACTAAACCATATTACTTGTGCCTCGAGTCGAGCCTTGTTTGAATCACTGATACTAGTTGTGCCTCGCGTCTGGCCTCGTTTGCCTCAACCATATCATTTGTGCCTCGAGTCAGGCCTTGTTTGGCTCAATCATATCATTTGTACCTCGAGTCGGG
This sequence comes from Dicorynia guianensis, assembly GCA_037013595.1. Classification (NCBI taxonomy): domain Eukaryota; kingdom Viridiplantae; phylum Streptophyta; class Magnoliopsida; order Fabales; family Fabaceae; genus Dicorynia; species Dicorynia guianensis. The sequence continues at coordinate 13,331,378 of JASUAB010000015.1, forward strand.
CCTTGTTCCACTCAACCATATCATTTGCACCTCGAGTCAGGCCTCGTTTGACTCATCGATACCATTTGTGCCTCAAGTTAGGCTTGGTTTGACTCAACCATATCATTTGTGCCTCGAGTAGGCGCTCGTTTGACTCAACCATATCATTTATGCCTTGAGTCGTGGCTCGTTTGACTCAACCATTTGATTTGCACCTCGAGTTGGGGCTCGATTGACTCAACTATATCATTTGTGCCTCAAGTCATGCCTTATTTGACTCAACCATATCATTTGGTTCTTGAGTCAGGTCTCGTTTGACTAAACTGTATTACTTGCGCCTCGAGTCAAGCCTCGTTTGAATCACTGATACTAGTTGTGCCTCGCGTCTGGCCTCGTTTGACTCAACCATATCATTTGTGCCTCGAGTCAGGCCTTGTTTGGCTCGATCATATCATTTGTTCCTCGAGTCAGGACTCGTTTGACTCAACCATATCATTTGCACCTCGAGTCAGGCCTCGTTTGATTCAACCATATCATTTGTGCCTCGAGTCAGGCCTCGTTTGGCTCAATCATATTATTTGCACCTCGAGTCAGGCCTCATTTGACTCACGATGCCATTTGTGCCTTGAGTTTATCCTCGTATGACTCAACCATATCATTTGCACCTCGAGTCGGCCTTCGTTTGACTCACCGATACCATTTGTGCAACGAGTTGGGCCTCATTTGACTCAACCATATGATTTGCGCATTAAGTCAGGCCTCGTTTGACTCAACCTTATCATTTGTGCCTCAAGTTAGGGCTCGTTTGGTGCAAGCATATCATTTGCGCCTCGAGTTAGGCATCGTTTGACTCAACCATATCATTTGTGCCTCGAGTGGGACCTCGTTTGACTCAACCATATCATTTATGCCTTGAGTCGTGGCTCGTTTAACTCAACCATTTGATTTGCACCTCGAGTTGGGCCTCGTTTGACTCAACCATATCATTTCTGCCTCGAGTCATGCCTTGTTTGACACAACCATACATTTGTGCCTTGAGCCGCGCCTTGTTTGACTCAACCATATCATTTGCGCCTCGAGGTGGGCCTCACTTGACTAAACCATATCATTTGTGCCTCGAGTCATGCCTCATTTGACTCAACCATATCATTTGGTTCTTGAGTCAGATCTCGTTTGACTAAACCGTATTACTTGCGCCTCGAGTCGAGCCTCGTTTGAATCACAGATACTAGGTGTGCCTCGCGTCTTGCCTCGTTTGACTTAACCATATCATTTGTGCCTCTAGTCAGGCCTAGTTTGGCTCAATCATATCAATTCTACCTCGAGTCGGGCCTCGTTTGACTCAACCATATCATTTGCACCTTGAGTCAGTCCTCGTTTGATTCAACCATATCATTTGTGCCTCGAGTCAGTCCTCGTTCGGCTCAATCATATTATTTGCACCTCGAGTCAAGCCTCATTTGACTCACGATACCAGTTGTCCTCGAGTTCATCCTCGTTTGACTCAACCATATCATTTGCACCTCGAATCGGCCCTCATTTGACTCACCGATACCATTTGTGCAACGAGTTGGGCCTCGTTTGACTCAACCATATGATTTGCGCATTAAGTCAGGCCTCGTTTGTCTCAACCTTATCATTTGTGCCTCAAGTTAGGGCTCATTTGGCTCAAGCATATCATTTGCACCTCGGGTTAGGCCTCGTTTGACTCAACCATATCATTTGAGCCTCGGGTCGGTCCTCGTTTGACTCAACCATATCATTTGTGCCTCGAGTCGAGCCTCGTTGGACTCAACCATATCATTTATGCCTTGAGTCGTGGCTCGTTTGACTCAACCATTTGATTTGCACCTCGAGTTGGGCCTCGTTTGACTCAACCATATCACTTTTGCCTCCAGTCATGCCTTGTTTGACACAACCATATCATTTGTGCCTTGAGCCGCGCCTTGTTTGACTCAACCATATCATTTGCGCCTCGAGGCGGGCCTCGCTTGACTAAACCATATCATTTTTGCCTCGAGTCATGCCTCATTTGACTCAACCATATCATTTGGTTCTTGAGTCGGGTCTTGTTTGACTAAACCGTATTACTTGCGCCTCGAGTCGAGCCTCGTTTGAATCATTGATACTAGTTGTGCCTCGCGTCTGGCCTCGTTTGACTCATCCATATCATTTGTACCTCGAGTCAGGCCTTGTTTGGCTCAATCATATCATTTGTACCTCGAGTCGGGCCGCGTTTGTACCATATCATTTGCACCTCGAGTCAGGCCTCGTTTGATTCAACCATATCATTTGTGCCTCGAGTCAGGCCTCGTTTGGCTCAATGATATTATTTGCACCTCGAGTCCGGCCTCATTTGACTCACGATACCATTTGTGCCTCGAGTTCATCCTTGTTTGACTCAACCATATCATTTGCACCTCGAGTCGGCCCTCGTTTTACTCATTGATACCATTTGTGCAACGAGTTGGGCCTCATTTGACTTAACCATATGATTTGCGCATTAAGTCAGGCCTCGTTTGACTCAACCTTATCGTTTGTGCCTCAAGTTAGGGCTCGTTTGGCTCAAGCATATCATTTGCGCCTTGGGTGAGTCCTCGTTTGACTCAACCATATCATTTGAGCCTCGGGTCGGTTCTCGTTTGACTCAACCATATCATTTGTGCCCCAAGTCGGGCCTCGTTTGACTCAACCATATGATTTGCGCTTTGAGTCATGTCTCATTTGACTCACTGATACCATTTGTGCCTCGAGTCAGGCCTCCTTTAACTCAATCATATCATTTGCGCCTTGAGTCGGGCCTCGTTTGACTCACGGATACCATTTGTGCCTCGAGTTAGGCCTCGTTTGACTCAACCATATCATTTGTGCCTCGAGGCGGGCCTTGTTTGACTCGACCATATGATTTGCGCCTTGAGTCGGGCCTCGTTTGACTCAACCATATCATTTGTGCCTCGAGTCGGGCCTCGTTTGACTCAACCATATCATTTGTGCCCTGAGTCGTGTCTCGTTTGACTCATCGATACCATTTGTGCCTCGAGTCAGGCCTCCTTTGACTCAATCATATCATTTGCGCCTCGAGTCGGGCCTCGTTTGACTCAATCATATCATTTGTGCCTCGAGTCATGCCTCGTTTGACTCAACCATATCATTTGCGCCTCGAGTCAGGCCTTGTTTGGCTCGATCATATCATTTGTTCCTCGAGTCGGGACTCGTTTGACTCAACCATATCATTTGCACCTCGAGTCAGGCCTCGTTTGATTCAACCATATCATTTGTGCCTCGAGTCAGGCCTCATTTGGCTCAATCATATTATTTGCACCTCGAGTCAGGCCTCATTTGACTCACGATACCATTTGTGCCTCGAGTTTATCCTCGTATGACTCAACCATATCATTTGCACCTCGAGTCGGCCTTCGTTTGACTCATCGATACCATTTGTGCAACGAGTTGGGCCTCATTTGACTCAACTATATGATTTGCGCATTAAGTCAGGCCTCGTTTGACTCAACCTTATCATTTGTGCCTCAAGTTAGGGCTCGTTTGGTGCAAGCATATCATTTGCGCCTCGAGTTAGGCCTCGTTTGACTCAACCATATCATTTGTGCCTCGAGTGGGACCTCGTTTGACTCAACCATATCATTTATGCCTTGAGTCGTGGCTCGTTTGACTCAACCATTTGATTTGCACCTCGAGTTGGGCCTCGTTTGACTCAACCATATCATTTCTGCCTCGAGTCATGCCTTGTTTGACACAACCATACATTTGTGCCTTGAGCCGCGCCTTGTTTGACTCAACCATATCATTTGCGCCTCGAGGCGGGCCTCGCTTGACTAAACCATATCATTTGTGCCTCGAGTCATGCCTCATTTGACTCAACCATATCATTTGGTTCTTGAGTCGGGTCTCGTTTGACTAAACAGTATTACTTGCGCCTCGAGTCGAGCCTCGTTTGAATCATTGATACTAGTTGTGCCTCGCGTCTTGCCTCGTTTGACTCATCCATATCATTTGTGCCTCGAGTCAGGCCTTGTTTGGCTCAATCATATCATTTGTACCTCGAGTCGGGCCTCGTTTGACTCAACCATATCATTTGCACCTCGAGTCAGGCCTCGTTTGATTCAACCATATCATTTGTGCCTCGAGTCAGGCCTCGTTTGGCTCAATCATATTATTTGCACCTCGAGTCAGGCCTCATTTGACTCACGATACCATTTGTGCCTCGAGTTCATCCTTGTTTGACTCAACCATATCATTTGCACCTCGAGTCGGCCTTCGTTTGACTCACCGATACCATTTGTGCAATGAGTTGGGCCTCGTTTGACTCAACCATATGATTTGCGCATTAAGTTAGGCCTCGTTTGACTCAACCTTATCATTTGTGCCTCAAGTTAGGGCTCGTTTGGCTCAAGCATATCATTTGCGCCTCGAGTTAGGCCTCATTTGACTTAACCATATCATTTGAGCCTCGAGTCGGGCCTCGTTTGACTCAACCATATCATTTGTGCCTCGAGTCAGGCCTCGTTTAACTCAACCATATCATTTGCGCCCTGAGTCGTGTCTCGTTTGACTCACTGATACCATTTGTGCCTCGAGTCAGGCCTCCTTTAACTCAGTCATATCATTTGCGCCTCGAGTCGGGCCTCGTTTGACTCACGGATACCATTTGTGCTTCGAGTTAGGCCTCGTTTGACTCAACCATATCATTTGTGCCCTGAGTTGTGTCTCGTTTGATTCACCGATACCATTTGTGCCTCGAGTCAGGCCTCCTTTGACTCAATCATATCATTTGTGCCTCGACTCGGGCCTCATTTGACTCAATCATATAATTTGTGCCTTGAGTTATGCCTCGTTTGACTCAACCATATCATTTGCACCTCAAGTCGGGTCTCGTTTGACTCAATCATATCATATACGCCTCGAGTCGAGCCTCGTTAGACTCAACCATATCATTTCTGCCTCGACTCATTCCTTGTTTGACTCAACCAAATCATTTGCACCTCGAGGCAGGCTTCATTTGGCTCAACCATATCATTTGCGCCTCGAGTCGGGCCTCATTTGACTCACCGATACTATTTGTGGCTCGAGTTGGGCCTTATTTGACTCAACCATATCATTTATGCCTCGAGATGGGCCTTGTTTGACTCGACCATGTCATTTGTGCCTCGAGTCATGCCTCATTTGACTTCACCATATCATTTGCATCTCGATTTGGGCCTTGTTTGACTCAACCATATCATTTGTTGATCCTCGATTGACTCACGGATACCATTTGTGCCTCGAGTTAGGCCTCGTTTAACTCAACCATATCATTTATGCCTCGATTCAAACCTTGTTTGACTCAACCATATCATTTGCGCCTCGAGTGGTCCTATTTTGACTCAACAATTTCATTTGCGCCTCGAGTCAGGCCATGTTTGACTCAACCATATCATTTGTCCCTCGAGTCAGGCCTCGTTTGACTTAACCATATCATTTGCACCTTGAGTCGAGCCGCCTTTCACTCACTGATACCATTTGTGCCTCGAGTGGGGCCTCGTTTGACTCAACCATATCATTTGTGCCTTGAGTCAGGCGTTGTTTGACTTAACCATATCATTTGCGGCTTGAGGCGGTCCTCATTTGACTTAACCATATCATTTACGCCTCGAGTTAGGCCTCATTTGACTCACCGATACCATTTTTGCATCGAGTTGGGCCTCGTTTGACTCAACTATATGATTTGGCATCGAGTCAGACCTCATTTGACTCAACCATATCATTTGTGCCTCGAGTCAGGCCTCGTTTGACTCAACCATATCATTTGCGCCTTAAGTCGGGCCTCGTTTGAGTCACCGATACCATTTGTGCATCGAGTTGGGCATCGTTTCACTCAACCGTTTGATTTCCGCATCGAGTCAGGCCTCGCTTGACTCAACCATATCATTTGTGCCTCGAGTTATGCGTCGTTTGGCCCAATCATATCATTTGTGGCTCGAGTCGGGCCTCGTTTGGCTCAACCATATCATTTCTGCCTCGAGTCATGCCTCATTTGACTCAACCATATCATTTTCGCTTCAAAGTGGACTTCGTTTGACTCAATTATATCATTTGTGCCTCAAGTCGGGCCTCGTTTGACTCATCGATACCATTTGTTCCTCGAGTTAGGCCTCGTTTGACTCAACCATATCTTTTGTGCCTCAAGTCGGGCGTCATTTCACTCAACCATATCATATCTGCCCCAAGTCATGCCTCGTTTGATTCAACCATATCATTTGCGCCTTGAGTCGGGGCTTGTTTGACACAACCATATCATTTGCGCCTCGACTCGGGCCTCGTTTGACTTAACCATATCATTTCTGCCTCGAGTCATGCCTTGTTTGACACAGCCATATCATTTGCGCTTGGAGTCAGGCCTTGTTTAACTCAACAATATCATTTACGCCTCGAGCTGAGCCTATTTTGACTCAATCATATCATTTGCGCGTTGAGTCGGGCCTCGTTTGACTTAACCATATCCTTTGCCCCTCGAGTCGGGCCTCGTTTGACTGAACAATATCATTTGCGCCTTGAGTCGAGCCTCGTTTGAATTACCAATACCAGTTGTGCCTCGAGTCTAGCGTCGTTTGACTCAACCATATCATTTGTGCCTCGAGCCTGGCCATGTTTGGCTCAATCATATTATTTGCGCCTCGAGTTGAGCCTCATTTGACTCAACCATATCATTTGTGCCTCGAGACTGGCCTCGTTTGACTCAAGCATATCATTTGTGCCTCGAGTCGGGCCTCATTTGACTCAACCATATTATTTGTGCCTCGAGTCAAGTCTCGTTTGACTCACCGATACCATTTCTGCATCGAGTTGGGCCTCGTTTGACTCAACCATATGATTTGCACATCGAGTCAGGCCTCGTTTGACTCAACCATATCATTTGTGCCTCGAGTTAGGCCTCGTTTGGCTCAAGCATATCATTTGCGCCTTGAGTCGGGCCTCATTTGACTCAACTATATCATTTGCACCTCGAGTCGGGCCTCGTTTGACTCATCGATACCATTTGTGCCTCAAGTTAGGCCTCGTTTGACTCAACCATATCATTTGGGCCTCGAGTCGGGCCTCGCTTCACCCAACCATATCTTTTCTGCCTTGAGTCAGGCCTCGTTTGGCTCAAGCATATCACTTGCGCCTCGAGTCTGGCCTCGTTTGACTCAACCATATCATTTGGGCCTCGAGTCTGGCCTCGCTTGACTCAACCATATCTTTTCTACCTCGAGTCTGGCCTCGTTTGGCTCAATCATATCATTCGTGCCTCGAGTCAGGCCTCGTTTGGCTCAATCATATCACTTGCGCCTCGAGTCTGGCGTCGTTTGACTCAACCATATCATTTGTAACTCGGGTCGGGCCTCGTTTGACTCACCGATACCATTTGGGCATCGAGTTGGGCCTTGTTTGACTCAACCATATGATTTGCGCATCGAGTCAAGCCTTGTTTGACTCAACCATATCATTTGTGGCTTGAGTTATGCCTCGTTTGGCTCAATCATATCATTTGCGTCTCGAGTCGGTCCTCGTTTGACTAAACCATATCATTTGCGCCTCGAGTCGGGCCTTGTTTGACTCACCGATACCATTGGTGCCTCGGGTTGGGCCTCGATTGACTTAACCATAGCATTTGTGCTTCAAGTTAGGACTTGTTTGACTCGACCATATCATTTGTGCCTTGAGTCATGCCTCGTTTGACTTCACCATATCATTTGCATCTCGATTCGGGCCTTGTTTGACTCAACCATATCATTTGCGCCTCGAGTCGGGCCTTGTTTGACTCAACCATATAATTTACGCCTCGAGTTGGTCCTTGTTTGACTCACGGATACCATTTGTGCCTCGAGTTAGGCCTTGTTTAACTCAACCATATCATTTGTGCCTCGATTTAGGCCTTGTTTGAGTCAACCATATCATTTGCGCCTCGAGTCGGGCCTCGTTTAACTCAACTATTTCATTTGTCCCTCGAGTCAGGCCTCGTTTGACTCAACCATATCATTTGCACCTTGAGTCGGGCGTCGTTTGACTCACTGATACTATTTGTGCCTCGAGTGGGGCCTCGTTTGACTCAACCATATCATTTGTGCCTTGAGTTAGGCCTTGTTTGATCTACCATATCATTTGGGGCTTGAGGCGGACCTCGTTTGACTCAACCATATCATTTGTGCCTCGAGTTGGGCCTCGTTTGACTCAACCATATCATTTGCGCCTCGAGTCAGGCCTTGTTTGACTCACCGATACCATTTGTGCATCGAGTTGGGCCTTGTTTGACTCAACCATATGATTTGCGCATCGAGTCAAGCCTTGTTTGACTCAACCATATCATTTGTGGCTTGAGTTATGCCTCGTTTGGCTCAATCATATCATTTGCGCCTCGAGTCGGGCCTCGTTTAACTCAACAATATCATTTGCGTCTTGAGTTGGGCCTTATTTGAATCATCGATACCAGTTGTGCCTCTAGTCTAGCCTCGTTTGACTCAGCCCTATCATTTGTGCCTCGAGTCTAGACTCGTTTTTCTCATTCATATTATTTGCGCCTCGAGTCGAGTCTCATTTAACTCAAGCATATCATTTGCGCCTCGAGTCAGGCCTCCTTTGACTCAAGCATATCATTTATGCCTCAAGTCGGGCCTCGTTTGACTCAACCATATTATTTGCGCCTCGAGTCAGGCCTCATTTGACTCAACCATATCATTTCTTCCCCGAGTCATGCCTTGTTTGACACAACCTTATCATTTACGCCTTGAGTCAGGCCTTGTTTAACTCAACCATATCATTTGCGCCTCGAGTCGAGCCTATTTTGACTCAAGCATATCATTTGCTCCTCGAGTCGGCCTCGTTTGACCCAACCATATCATTTGCCCCTCGAGTCAGGCCTCGTTTGACTCAACAATATCATTTACGTCTTGAGTCGGGCCTCGTTTGAATCATGGATACTAGTTGTGCCTCGAGTCTGGCCTCGTTTGACTCAACCATATCATTTGTGCCTCAAGTCTCGCCTCGTTTGGTTCAATCATATTATTTGCGCCTCGAGTCGAGCCTCGTTTGACTCAACCATATCATTTGCGCCTCGAGTCAGGTCTCGTTTGACTCAAGAATATCATTTGTGCCTCGAGTCGGGCCTCGTTTGACTCAACCATATTATTTGTGCCTCCAGTCAGGCCTCGTTTGACTCAACCATATCATTTGTGCCTCGAGTTAGGCCTCGTTTGGGTCAATCATATCATTTGCGCCTTGAGACGGGCTTCGTTTGACTCAACCATATCATTTGAGCCTCGTGTCGGGCCTCGTTTGAATTAACCATATCATTTGCGCCATGAGTAGGGCCTCGTTTGACTCATCGATACCATTTGTGCCTCAAGTTAGGCCTCGTTTGACTCAACCATATCATTTGGGCCTCGAGTCTAGCCTTGTTTGAGTCAACCATATTTTTTCTGCCATGAGTCATGCCTGGTTTGACACAACCATATCATTTGCACCTCGAGTCGGGCCTTGTTTGACTCAACCATATCATTTGCATCTCGAGGCGCACCTCATTTGTCTTAACCATATCATTTGTGCCTCGAGTGTTGCCTCGTTTGACTCAACCATATCATTTGCATCTCGAGTTGGCCCTCGTTTGACAAAACTATATCATTTGCACCTCGAGTTAGTCCTCGTTTGACTCACCGATACCATTTGTGCCTCGAGTCAGGCCTCATTTGGCTCAATCATATCATTTGTTCCTCAAGTCAGGCCTCGTTTGGCTCAATCATATCCCTTACACCTCGAGTCAGGCTCCGTTTGACTCAACCATATCATTTGTGCCTCGAGTCGGGCCTCGTTTGACTCACCAATACCATTTGTGCCTCGAGTTGGGCCTCGTTTGACTCAACCATATCATTTGTGCCTCGAGTCAAGCCTTGTTTGACTCAACCATATCATTTGTGCCTCGAATCATACCTCGTTTGACTTCACCATATCATTTGCATCTCGATTCAGGCCTTGTTTGCCTCTACCATATTATTTGCGCCTCGAGTCGGGCCTTGTTTGACTCAATCATATCATTTGCGCCTCGAGTTGGTCCTCGTTTGACTCACGGATACCATTTGTGCATCGCGTTAGGCCTTGTTTCACTCAACCATATCATTTGTGCCTCGATTCAGGCCTGGTTTGACTCAACCATATCATTGGCGCCTCGAGTCGGGCCTGTTTTTGACTCAACCATATGATTTGCGCCTCGAGTCGGGGATCGTTTGACTCAACCATTTCCTTTGTCCCTCGAGTCAGGCCTCGTTTGACTCAACCATATCATTTGCACCTTGAGTCGGGCCTCGTTTGACTCACTGATACCATTTGTACCTTGAGTGGGGCCTCGTTTGACTCAACCATATCATTTGTGCCTTGAGTCAGGCCTTGTTTGACTAAACCATATTATTTGTGGCCCAAGTCGGGCCTCGTTTGACTCAACCATATCATTTGTGCCTCGAGTCGGGCCTCGTTTGACTCAACCATATCATTTGCCCCTCGAGTCAAGCCTCGTTTGACTCAACAATATCATTTGCGTCTTGAGTTGGGCCTCGTTTGAATCACCGATACCAGTTGTGCCTCGAGCCTTGCCTCATTTGACTCAACCATATCATTTGTGCCTCTAGCCTGGCCTCGTTTGGCTTAATCATATTATTTCTGCCTCGAGTCAAGCCTCGTTTGACTTAACCATATCATTTGCGCCTCGAGTCGGCCTCGTTTGACTCAAGCATATCATTTGTGCCACGAGTCGGGGCTCGTTTGACTCAACCATATTATTTGCGCCTCGAGTCAGGCCTCGTTTGACTCACCGATGCCATTTCTGCATCGAGTTAGGCCTCATTTCACTCAACCATATGATTGCGCATGGAGTCAGGCCTTGTTTGACTCAACCATATCATTTGCGCCTCGAGACGGGCCTCGTTTGAGTCATCGATACAATTTGTGCCTCAAGTTAGGCCTCGTTTGACTCAACCATATCATTTGGGCCTCGAGTTGGGCCTCGTTTGACTCACCGATAACATTTGTGCCTCGAGTCATGCCTCGTTTGGCTCAATCATATCATTTGTGCCTCGAGTCAAGCGTTGTTTGGCTCAATCATATCATTTGCGCCTTGAGTTGGGTCTCGATTGGCTCAACCATATCATTTGTGCCTCGAGTAATGCCTCATTTGACTCAACCATATCATTTCCGCATCGTGGCGGAATTTGTTTGACTCAACCATATCATTTGTGCCTCAAGTGGGCCTCCTTTGACTCATGGATACCATTTGTGCCTCGAGTTAGGCCTCGTTTGACTCATCCATATCATTTGTGCCTCAAGTCGGCCCTCGTTTGACTCAACCATATCATTTCTGCCTCAAGTCTAGCCTCGTTTGACTCAACCATATCATTTACGCCTCGAGTCGGCCCTCGTTTGACTAAACCATATCATTTGTGCCTCGAGTTGGGCCTCGTTTGACTCACCGATACCATTTGTGCCTCGAGTCAGGTCTCGTTTGACTCAAGCATATCATTTGTGCCTCGAGTCGGCCCTCGTTTGACTCAACCATATTATTTATGCCTCAAGTCAGGCCTCGTTTGACTCAACCATATCATTTGTGCTTCGAGTTAGGTCTCGTTTGGGTCAATCATATCATTTGCACCTTGAGTCGGGCTTCGTTTGACTCAACCATATCATTTGAGCCTCGTGTCGGGCCTCGTTTGACTTAAGCATATCATTTGCGCCTTGAGTCGGGCCTCGTTTGACTCATCGATACCATTTGTGCCTCAAGTTAGGCCTCGTTTGACTTAACCATATCATTTGGGCCTCGAGTCTGGCCTTGTTTGAGTCAACCATACTTTTTCTGCCTAGAGTCATGCCTGGTTTGACACAACCATATCATTTGCGCCTCGAGTCGGGCCTTGTTTGACTCAACCATATCATTTGCGTCTCGAGGCGCACCTCATTTGTCTTAACCATATCATTTGTGCCTCGAGTGTTGCCTCATTTGACTCCACCATATCATTTGCATCTCGAGTCGGCCTTCATTTGACAAAACCATATCATTTGCGTCTCAAGTTAGGCCTCATTTGACTCACCGATACCATCTGTGCCTCGAGTCAGGACTCATTTAGCTCAATCATATCATTTGTTCCTCAAGTCAGGCCTCGTTTGGCTCAATCATATCACTTGCACCTCGAGTTAGGCCCCGTTTGACTCAACCATATCATTTGTGCCTCGAGTCGGGCCTCGTTTGACTCACCAATACCATTTGTGCCTCGAGTTGGGCCTCGTTTGACTCAACCTTATCATTTGTGTCTCGAGTCAAGCCTTGTTTGACTCGACCATATCATTTGTGCCTCGAATCATACCTCGTTTCACTTCACCATATCATTTGCATCTCGATTCAGGCCTTGTTTGACTCAACCATATCATTTGCGCCTCGAGTCAGGCCTTGTTTGACTCAACCATATCATTTGCGCCTCGAGTTGGTCCTCGTTTGACTCACGAAAACCATTTGTGCCTCGAGTTAGGCCTCGTTTAACTCAACCATATCATTTGTGCCTCGATTCAGGCCTGGTTTGACTCAACCATATCATTGGCGCCTCGAGTCGGGCCTATTTTTGACTCAACCATATGATTTGCGCCTCGAGTCGAGGCTCATTTGACTCAACCATTTCATTTATCCCTCGAGTCAGGCCTCGTTTGACTCAACCATATCATTTGCACCTTGAGTCGGGCCTTGTTTGACTCACTGATACCATTTGTGCCTTGAGTGGGGCCTCGTTTGACTCAACCATATCATTTGTGCCTTGAGTCAGGCCTTGTTTGACTAAACCATATTATTTGTGGCTCGAGGCAGGCCTCGTTTGACTCAACCATATCATTTGTGCCTCGAGTCAGGCCTCGTTTGACTCAACCATATCATTTGCCTCTCGAGTCAGGCCTCGTTTGACTCAACAATATCATTTGCATCTTGAGTTGGGCCTCGTTTGAATCACCGATACCAGTTGTGCCTCGAGTCTGGCCTCGTTTGACTCAACCATATCATTTGTGCCTCTAGCCTGGCCTCGTTTGGCTCAATCATATTATTTCTGCCTCGAGTCGAGCCTCGTTTGATTCAACCATATCATTTGCGCCTCGAGTCGGGCCTTATTTGACTCAAGCATATCATTTGTGCCACGAGTTGGGCCTCATTTGACTCAACCATATTATTTGCGCCTCGAGTCAGCCTCGTTTGACTCACCGATGCCATTTCTGCATCGAGTTAGGCCTTATTTCACTTAACCATATGATTTGCGCATCGAGTCATGCCTCGTTTGACTCAACCATATCATTTGCGCCTTGAGACGAGCCTCGTTTGAGTCATCGATACAATTTGTGCCTCAAGTTAGGCCTCGTTTGACTCAACCATATCATTTGGGCCTCGAGTTGGGCCTCATTTGACTCACCGATAACATTTGTGCCTCGAGTCATGGCTTGTTTGGCTTAATGATATCATTTATGCCTCGGGTCAAGCCTCATTTGGCTCAATCATATCATTTGCACCTCGAGTCAGGCCTCGTTTAGCTCAACCATATCATTTGCGCCTCGAGTCGGCCCTCGTTTGACTAAACCATATCATTTGCGCCTCGAGTTGGGCCTTGTTTGACTCACCGATACCATTTGTGCCTCGAGTCAGGCCTCGTTTGGCTCAATCATATCACTTGCGCCTCGAGTCAGGCCTCGTTTAACTCAACCATATCATTTGTGCCTCAAGTCAAGCCTCGTTTGACTCACCGATACCATTTGTGCCTCGAGTTAGGCCTCGTTTTACTTAACCATATCATTTGTGCCTCGAGTCAGGCCTCGTTTGGCTTAATCATATCATTTGTGCCTCGAGTCATGCCTCGTTTGACTCAACCATATCATTTGCGTCTCGAGTTGGTCCTCGTTTGACTAAACCATATCATTTGCGCCTCGAGTCGGGCCTCGTTTGACTCACCGATACCATTTGTGCTTCGAGTTGGGCCTTGTTTGACTCAACCATATCATTTGTGCCTCGAGTCATGCCCCTTTTGACTTCACCATATCATTTGCATCTCGATTCGGGCCTTGTTTGACTCAACCATATCATTTGCGCCTCGAGTCGGGCCTTGTTTGACTCAACCATATCATTTGCGCCTTGAGTTGGGCCTCATTTGACTCACAGATACCATTTGTGCCTCGAGTTAGGCCTCGTTTAACTCAACCATATCATTTGTGCATCGATTCAGGCCTTGTTTGACTCAACCATATCATTTGCGCCTCGAGTCGGGCCTATTTTGACTCAACCATATCATTTGCGTCTCGAGTCGGGCCTCGTTTTCATTTGTCCCTCGAGTTAGGCCTCGTTTGACTCAACCATATAATTTGCAGGCCTCGTTTGACTCACTGATACCATTTGTGCCTTGAGTGGGGCCTCGTTTGACTCAACCATATCATTTGTGCCTTGAGTCAGGCCTTGTTTGACTCAATCATATCATTTGCGGCTCGAGGCGGGCCTCATTTATCTCAACCATATAATTTGTGCCTCGAGTTGGGCCTCGTTTGACTCAACCATATCTTTTGAACCTTGAGTCGGGCCTCGTTTGACTCACTGATACCATTTGTGCATCGAGTTTGGCCTCGTTTGACTCAACCATATGATTTGTGCATCGAGTCAGGCCTCGTTTGACTCAACCATATCATTTGGGCCTCGAGTTATGCCTCGTTTGGCTCAATCATATCATTTGCACCTCGAGTCAGGCCTCATTTCGCTCAACCATATCATTTCTGCCTCGAGTCATTCCTCATTTGACTCAACCATATCATTTATGCCTCAAGTGGTCCTCGTTTGACTCATCGATACCATTTGTGCCTCGAGTTAGGCCTCGTTTGACTCAACCATATCATTTATGTCTCAAGCTGGGCGTCGTTTCACTCAACCATATCATTTCTGCCTCAAGTCATGCCTCGTTTGACTCAACCATATCATTTGCACCTTGATTCAGGGTTTGTTTGACCCAACCATATCATTTGTGTCTCAAGTCGGGACTTGTTTGACTCAACCATATCATTTCTGCCTCGATCATGCCTTGTTTGACACAACCATATCGTTTGCGCCTTGAGTCAGGCGTTGTTTAACTCAACCATATCATTTGCACCTCGAGTCGAGCCTGTTTTAACTCAAGCATATCATTTGTGCCTCGAGTCGGGCCTCGTTTGACTTAACCATATCATTTGCCCCTCGAGTCAGGCCTCGTTTGACTCAAGAATATCATTTGTGTCTTGAGTCAGGCCTCGTTTGAATAACCGATACCAGTTGTGCCTCGAGTCTGGCCTCGTTTGACTCAACCATATCATTTGTGCCTCGAGTCTAGTCTCGTTTGGCTCACCGATACCATTTGTGCATCGAGTTGGGGCTCGTTTGATTCAACCATATGATTTGCGCATCGATTCAAGCGTCGTTTGACTCAACCATATCATTTGTGCCTCAAGTTAGGCCTTGTTTGGCTCAATCATATCATTTGCGCCTTGAATCTGCCCTCGTTTGACTCAACAATATCATTTTTGCCTCGAGTCATGCCTCATTTGACTCAACCAAATCATTTGCGCCTCGAGGCGGGCTTCGTTTGACTCAACCAAATCATTTGTGCCTCGAGTCAGGCCTCGTTTGACTCAACCATATCATTTGTGCCTTGAGTCGGGCCTCATTTGACTCATCGATACCATTTGTGCCTCAAGTTAGACCTCGTTTGACTCAACCATATCATTTGTGCCTCGAGTCATGCCTCGTTTGACTCAACCATATCATTTGCTTCTTGAGTCGGGCCTCGTTTGACTAAACCTTATCACTTGCGCCTGGAGTCGGGCCTCGTTTGACTCAACCATATCATTTGCGCCTCGAGTCGGGCCTCGTTTGACTCAACCATATCATTTGCACCTCGAGTTAGGCCTCCTTTGACTTAACCATATCATTTGTACCTCGAGTCAAGCCTCGTTTGGCTCAATCATATTAGTTGCGCCTCAGGTCTGGCCTCGTTTGACTCAACCATATGATTTACGCATTGAGTCAGGCCTCGTTTGACTCAACCTTATCATTTGTGTCTCGAGTTAGGCCTCGTTTGGCTCAATCATATCATTTGCGCCTCGAGTCGGGCCTCGTTTGACTCCACCATATCATTTCTACCTCGAGTCAAGCCCCATTTGACTCAACCATATCATTTGTGCCTCGAGGTGGGGTTCATTACACCCACCCATATCATTTGTGCCTCGAGTCAGGCCTCGTTTGACTCAACCATATCCTTTGCGCCTTGAGTCTGGCCTTGTTTGACTCATCGATACCATTGGTGCCTCGAGTTGGGCCTCGTTTGACTCAACCATATTGTTTGTGCCTTGAGTCGGGCCTTGTTTGACTTAACCATATCATTTGCGCCTCGAGTCGGGCCTTGTTTGACTCATGGATACCATTTGTGCCTCGAGTTGGGCCTCGTTTGACTCGCCCATATGATTTGCGCATTGAGTCAGTCCCCGTTTGACTCAACCTTATCATTTGTGCCTCGAGTTAGGCCTCGTTTGGCTCAATCAGATCATTTGTGCCTCGAGTCGGGCCTCGTTTGACTCAAGCATATCATTTGACCCTCGAGTCGGGCCTCGTTTGACTCCACCATATCATTTTTTCCTCGAGTCAAGCCTTAGTTGACTCAACCATATCATTTGTGCCTCGAGGTGGGGTTCATTTCACCCAACCATATCATTTATGCCTCGAGTCAGGCCTCGTTTGACTCAACCATATCCTTTGTGCCTTGAGTTGGGCCTCGTTGGACTCATCGATACCATTTGTGCCTCGAGTTGGGTCTCGTTTAACTCAACCATATCATTTGCGCCTCAAGACGGGCCTTGTATGACTCAACCATATCATTTCTGCCTCAAGTCATCCTTCGTTTGACTCAACCTTACCATTTGCGCCTCGAGTCAGGCCTCGTTCAACTCAACCATATCATTTCTGCCTCGAGTCATGGCTGGTTTGACACAACCATATCATTTGCGCCTCGAGTAGGGCCTTGTTTGACTCAACAATATCATTTGCGCCTCGAGGCGGGCCTCGTTTGACTCATCCATATCATTTGTGCCTCGAGTGTTGCCTCATTTGACTAAACCATATCATTTGCGCCTCGAGTTGGGCCTCGTTTGACTCAACCATGTCATTTTTGCCTCGAGTCATGCCTTGTTTGACACAACCATATCATTTATGCCTTGAGTTAGGCCTTGTTTGACTCCACCATATCATTTGCGCCTCGAGGCGGGCCTTGCTTGACTCAACCATATCATTTGTGCCTCGAGTCATGCCTCGTTTGACTCAACCATATAATTTGCTTCTTGAGTCGTGCCTCGTTTGACTAAACCGTATCACTTGCGCCTCGAGTCGGGCCTCGTTTCACACAATGATATCATTTGTGCCTCGAGTTAGGCCTCGTTGGGCTCAATCATATCATTTGCACCTCGAGTCGGGCCTCTTTGACTCAACCATATCATTTGCACCTCGAGTCAGGCCTCGTTTGACTCAACCATCACATTTGTGCCTCGAGTCAAGCCTAGTTTGGCTGAATCATATTATTTGCGCCTCGAGTCGGGACTCATTTGACTCAACCATATAATTTGTGCCTCGAGTTAGGCCTCATTTGACTCACTGATACCATTTGTGCCTCGAGTTGGTCCTTGTTTGACTCAACCATATCATTTACTCCTCGAGTCGGGTCTCGTTTGACTCACTGATACCATTTGTGTCTCGAGTTGGGCCTCGTTTGACTCAACCATATCATTTGTGTTTCGAGTCAGGCCTTGTTTGACTCAACCATATCATTTGCGCTTCGAGTCTGGCCTCGTTTGACTTAACCATATCATTTACGCCTCTAGTCGGGCCTTGTTTTACACAACCATATCATTTGTACCTCGAGTCGGGGCTTGTTTGACTCAACGACATCATTTGCGCCTCGAGTCGAGCCTTATTTGACTCATCGATACCATTTGTGCCTCGAGTTGGGCCTTGTTTGACTAAACCATATCATTTGCACCTCGAGTTGGGCATCGTTTGACTCAACCATATGATTTTTGCCTCAAGTCATGCCTTATTTGACACAACCATATCATTTACGCCTCGAGTCGGGCCTTGTTTGACTCAATCATTTCATTTGTGCCTCGAGGCGGGTATCGTTTGACTCAACCATATCATTTCTACCTCGAGTCATGCCTTGTTTGACTCAACCATATCATTTGTCTCTCGAGTCGGGCCTTGTTTGACTAACCCATATCATTTGCGCCTCGAGTCGGCTTCGTTTGACTCACCGATACCATTTGTGCCTCAAGTCTGGCCTCGTTTGACTCGACCATATCATTTGCGCCTCGAGGCGGGTCTCGTTTGACTCAACCATATCATTTCTGCCTCAAGTCATCCCCCGTTTGACTCAACCTTACCATTTGTGCCTCGAGTCGGGCCTCGTTTGACTCAACCATATATTTTCTACCTTGTGTCATGACACAACCATATCATTTGCGCCTCGAGTCGGGCCTTGTTTGACTCGACCATATCATTTGCGCCTCGTGGCGGGCCTCGTTTGACTCATCCATATCATTTATGCCTCGAGTGTTGCCTCGTTTGACTAAACCATATCATTTGCGCCTCGAGTCGGGGATCGTTTGACTCAACCATATGATTTGCGCCTCGAGTTGGGCCTCATTTGACTCAACCATGTCATTTCTGCCTCGAGTCATGCCTTGTTTGACACAACCATATCATTTACGCCTTGAGTCGGGCCTTGTTTGACTCCACCATATCATTTGCACCTCAAGGCGGGCCTCGCTTGACTCAACCATATCATTTGTGCCTCGAGTCATGCCTCATTTGACTCAACCATATAATTTGCTTCTTCAGTCGGGCCTTGTTTGACTCAACCGTATCACTTGCGCATCGAGTCGGGCCTCGTTTCACACAACCATATCATTTGTGCCTCGAGTTAGGACTCGTTTGGCTTAATCATATCATTTGCACCCCGAGTTGGGCCTCATTTGACTCAACCATATCATTTGCACCTCGAGTCAGGCCTCGTTTGACTCAACCATATCGTTTGTGCCTTGAGTCAAGCCTAGTTTGGCTCAATCATATTATTTGCGCCTCGAGTCGGGCCTCGTTTGACTCAACCATATCATTTGCGCCTCGAGTCGGGCCTCATTTGACTCACTGATACCATTTGTGCCTCGAGTTGGTCCTTGTTTGACTTAACCATATCATTTACACCTCGAGTCAGGCCTTGTTTGACTCACTAATACCATTTGTGCCTCGAGTTGGGCCTCGTTTGACTCAACGATATCATTTATGTTTCGAGTCAGGCCTTGTTTGACTCAACCATATCATTTGCGCTTCGAGTCTGGCCTCATTTGACTTAACCATATCATTTACGCCTCGAGTCGGGCCTTGTTTTACATAAGCATATCATTTGTGCCCTGAGTCGGGGCTTGTTTGACTCAACAACATCATTTGCGCCTCGAGTCGGGCCTCATTTGACTCATCGATACCATTTGTGCCTCGAGTTGGGCCTCGTTTGACTAAACCATATCATTTGCGCCTCGAGTCGGGCATCGTTTGACTCAACCATATCATTTTTGCCTTGATTCATGCCTTATTTGACACAACCATATCATTTGCGCCTCGAGTCGGGCCTTGTTTGACTCAACCATTTCATTTGTGCCTCGAGGCGGGTCTCGTTTGACTTAACCATATCATTTCTGCCTCGAGTCATGCCTCGTTTGACTCAACCATATGATTTGTGTCTCGCGTCGGGCCTTGTTTGACTAACCCATATCATTTGCGCCTCGAGTCGGCTTCGTTTGACTCACCGATACCATTTGTGCCTCAAGTCTGGCCTCGTTTGACTCGACCATATCATTTGTGTCTTGACTCAGGCCTCGTTTGGCTCAATCATATCATTTGTGCCTCGAGTCGGGCCTGGTTTGATCCAACCATATAATTTACGCCACGAGTCGGGCCTTGTTTGACTCACCCATATGTTTGAACCTCGGGTCGGGCCTTATTTGACTCTCCCAGATGTTTGCGCCTCGAGGCGGTCTTCGTTTGACTCACCCTTATCATTTGCAACTCGAGTCAAGCCTCGTTTGACTCAACTATGTGTTTGCGCCTCGACTCAAGCCTTGTTTGACTCACCCATATCATTTGCACCACGACCTGGCCCTTGTTTGACTCAAACATATCATATGCGCCTCGAGTCCGGCATTGTTTGACTCACAGACACCATTTACGCCTCGAGTTGGGCCTCATTTGACTCAACCATATCATTTGCCTCGAGTTAGGCCTTGTTTGACTCAACCATATCATTTGCGCCTCGAGTCGGGCCTGTTTTGACTCAACCATATCATTTGTGCCTCGAGGCAGGCCTCGTTTGATGCAACCATATCATTTGCCTCTCGAGTCGGGCCACGTTTGACTCAACCATATCATTTGTGCATCGAGTCGGGCCTTATTTGACTCACCCATATGTTTGTGCATCGAGGCGGGCCTCTTTTGACTAAACCATATCGTTTGTGCCTCGAGTCATGCCTTGTTTGTCTCAACCATATCATTTGCGCCTCGAGTTGGGCCTCATTTGACTCAACCATATCATTTGCACCCTGAGTCGGAACTCATTTGACTCACCGATACCATTTGTGCCTTGAGTTGGGCCTCGTTTGACTCAACCATGTAATTTGCGCCTCGAGTTTGGCCTCGTTTGACTCGCCCTTGCGTTTACGCCTCGAGTCAAGCCTTGTTTGACTCACCCATATCATTTGTGCCTCGAGCCGGGCCTCGTTTGACTTAACCATATCATTTATGCCTCAAGTTGGGCCTCGTTCGACTCAACCATATCATTTGCGCCTTGAGTCGGGCCTTATTTGACTCACTGATACCATTTGTGCATCGAGTTGGGCCTCGTTTGGCTAAACCATATCATTCGCACCTCAAGTTGAGCCTCATTTGACTCAACCATATCATTTGCGCCTCAAGTCAGACCTCGTTTGACTCAACCATATCATTTCTTCTTCGAGTCATGCCTCGTTTGACTCAACCATATCATTTGCGCCTTGAGTCGGGCCTCGTTTGACTCATCAATACCATTTGTGCCTCGAGTTGGGCCTCGAATGACTCAACCATATCATTTGTGCCTCGAGTTGGCCCTCATTTGACTCACCATATCATTTGCGCCCCGAGTTGGCCTCGTTTGACTCAACCATATCATTTGCACCTCGAGTCGGGCCTCGTTTGCCTCATCGATACCATTTGTGCATCAAGTTGGTCCTCGTTTGACTCAACCATATGATTTGCGCATCGAGTCAGGCCTCGTTTGACTGAACCATATCATTTGTGCCTCGAGTCGATCCTCATTTGACTCACCGATACCATTTGTGCATCGAGTTGGGACTCGTTTCACTCAACCATATCGTTTGTGCCGCAAGTCAGGCCTCGTTTAACTCAACCATATCATTTGTGCCTTGAGTCAGGCCTCGTTTGGCTTAATCATATTATTTATGCCTCGAGGCGGGCCACGATTGACTCAACCATATCATTTCTGCCTCGAGTTGGGCCTCATTTGACTCACTTATGCCATTTGTGGCTCGAGTTGGGCCTCGTTTGACTCAACCATATCATTTATGCCTCGAGCTAGGCCTTGTTTGACTTATCCATATCATGTGTGCCTCGAGTCGGGCCTCGTTTGACTCAACCATATCATTTGCGCCTCGAGTCGGGCCTCGTTTGACTCAACCATGTCAATTGCGTCTCAAGTCGGGCCTCGTTTGACTCACTTATGCCATTTGTGGCTCGAGTTGGGCCTCATTTGACTCAACCATATCATTTGTGCCTCGAGTTGGGACTCGTTTAACTCAACCATATCGTTTGTGCCTCGAGTCAGGCCTCCTTTGACTGAATCATATCATTTGCGCCTCGAGTCAGACCTTGTTTGACTCAATCATATCATTTGTGCCTCGAGTCATGCCTCGTTTGACTCGACCATATCATTTGTGTCTTGACTCAGGCCTCGTTTGGCTCAATCATATCATTTGTGCCTTGAGTCGGGCCTGGTTTGATCCAACCATATAATTTATGCCACGAGTCGGGCCTTGTTTGACTCACCCATATGTTTGAACCTCGGGTCGGGCCTTATTTGACTCTCCCAGATGTTTGCGCCTCGAGGCGGTCTTCGTTTGACTCACCCTTATCATTTGCAACTCGAGTCAAGCCTCGTTTGACTCAACTATGTGTTTGCGCCTCGACTCAAGCCTTGTTTGACTCACCCATATCATTTGCACCACGACTTGGCCCTTGTTTGACTCAAACATATCATACGCGCCTCGAGTCCGGTATCTCACGGACACCATTTGTGCCTCGAGTTGGGCCTCGTTTGACTCAACCATATCATTTGCCTCGAGTTAGGCCTTGTTTGACTCAACCATATCATTTACGCCTCGAGTCGGGCCTGTTTTGACTCAACCATATCATTTGTGTCTCGAGGCAGGCCTCGTTTGACGCAACCATATCATTTGCCTCTCGAGTCGGGCCATGTTTGACTCAACCATATCATTTGTGCATCGAGTCGGGCCTTATTTGACTCACCCATATGTTTGTGCATCGAGGCAGGCCTCGTTTGACTAAACCATATCGTTTGTGCCTCGAGTCATGCCTTGTTTGTCTCAACCATATCATTTGCGCCTCGAGTTGGGCCTCATTTGACTCAACCATATCATTTGCACCCTGAGTCGGAACTCATTTGACTCACCGATACTATTTGTGCCTTGAGTTGGGCCTCGTTTGACTCAATCATGTAATTTGCGCCTCGAGTTTGGCCTCGTTTGACTCGCCCTTGCGTTTACGCCTCGAGTCAGGCCTTATTTGACTCACCCATATCATTTGTGCCTCGAGCCAGGCCTCGTTTGACTTAACCATATCATTTATGCCTCAAGTTGGGCCTCGTTCGACTCAACCATATCATTTGCCCCTCGAGTCGGGCCTTATTTGACTCACTGATACCATTTGTGCATCGAGTTGGGCCTCATTTGGCTAAACCATATCATTCGCACCTCAAGTTGGGCCTCATTTGACTCAACCATATCATTTGCGCCTCGAGTCAGACCTCGTTTGACTCAACCATATCATTTCTTCTTCGAGTCATGCCTCGTTTGACTCAACCATATCATTTGCGCCTTGAGTCAGGCCTCGTTTGACTCATCAATACCATTTGTGCCTCGAGTTGGGCCTCGAATGACTCAACCATATCATTTGTGCCTCGAGTTGGCCTCATTTGACTCACCATATCATTTGCGCCCCGAGTTGGGCCTCGTTTGACTCAACCATATCATTTGCACCTCGAGTCGGGCCTCGTTTGCCTCACCGATACCATTTGTGCATCAAGTTGGTCCTCGTTTGACTCAACCATATGATTTGCGCATCATTTGCGCCTCGAGTCGTGACTCGTTTAACTCAACCATATCATTTGCGCCTCGAGTCGGGCCTCGTTTGACTCAATCATATCATTTGTGCCTCGAGTCACGCCTCATTTGATTGAACCATATCATTTGTGCCTCGAGTCAGGTCTCGTTTAACTCAACCATATCATTTGCGGCTTGAATCGAGCCTCATTTGACTCACCGATACTATTTGTGCCTCTTGTAGGGGCTCGCGTGTCTCAACCATTTCATTTGTGCCTCGAGTCAGGCCTTGTTTAACTCAACCATATATTTGTGCCTCGAGTCGAGCCTCGTTTGACTCAACCATATCATTTGCGCATCGAGTCGGACCTCGTTTGACTCAACCATATCATTTCTTTCTCAAGTCATGCCTCGTTTGACTCAACCATATCATTTGTGCCTCGAGTCAGACCTCGTTTCACTCATCGATACCATTTGCGCCTCGAGTTGGGTCTTGTTTGACTCAACCAAATCATTTGTGCCTTGAGTCAAGCCTCGTTTGACTCAACCATATCATTTGTGCCTCAAGTTGGGCCTTGTTTGACTCAACCATATCATTTACACCTCGAGTCGGGCCTTATTTGACTCACCGATACCATTTGTGCATCGAGTTGGTCCTCGTTTAACTCAACCATATCATTTGCGCCTCGAATCGGGCCTCGTTTGACTCAACCATATCACTTGTGCCTTGAGTCGGGCCTCGTTTGACTTAACCATATCATTTGTGCCTTGAGTCGGGCCTCGTTTGACTCAGTGATACCATTCGTGCCTTGAGTTGGGCCTCGTTTGACTCAACCATATCATTTGTGCCCTGAGTCAGGCCCCGTTTGACACAAGCATATCATTCACACCTCGAGTCGGGCTTCGTTTGACTCAGCCATATCATTTGCGCCTTGAGTCTAGCCTCATTTGACTCACCGATACTATTTGTGCCTCTTGTAGGGGCTTGTTTGACTCAACCATTTCATTTGTGCCTCGAGTCAGGCCTCATTTGACTCAACCATATCATTTGTGCCTCGAGTAGGCCCTCATTTGACTCATCCATATCATTTGCGCCACGAGTCATGCCTTGTTTGACTCAACCATATCATTTGCGCCTCGAGTCAGGCCTCGTTTGACTCACCGATACCATTTGTGCATCAAGTTGGGCCTCATTTGGCTAAACCATATCATTTGCACCTCGAGTCGGGCTTCGTTTGACTCAACCATATCATTTGCGCGTCCAGTTGGACCTCGTTTGACTCAACCATATCATTTCTTCCTCGAGTCATGCCTCGTTTGACTCAACCATATCATTTGCGCCTCGAGTCGGGCCTCGTTTGACTCATCGATACCATTTGTGCTTCGAGTTGGGCCTCGTTTGACTCAACCATATCATTTGTACCTCGAGTCAGGCCTCGTTTGACTCAACCATATCATTTGCGGCTCGAGTTGGGCATCCTTTGACTCAACCATATGATTTGTGCATCGAGTCAGGCCTCGTTTGATTCAACCATATCATTTGGGCATCGAGTCAGGCCTCGTTTGGCTTAGTCATATCATTTGCACCTCGAGTCGGACCTCGTTTGGCTTAACCATATCATTTACGCCTCGAGCCAGACCTCGTTTGACTCAACCATATCATTTCTTCCTCGAGTCATGCCTCGTTTCACTCAACCATATCATTTGCACGTCGAGTTGGGCCTCGTTTGACTCAACCATGTCATTTGTGCCTCGATTCGGTCCTCGTTTGACTCATCGATACCATTTGTGCCTCGAGTTAGGCCTCGTTTGACTCAACCATATCATTTGTGCCTCGAGGAAAGCCTCGCTTGGCTCAACCATATCATTTGTGCCTCGAGTCAGGCCTCGTTTGACTCAACCATATCATTTGCTCCCCGAGTCGGTCCTCGTTTGACTCACCGATACCATTTGTGCCTTGAGTTAGGACTCGTTTAACTCAACCATATCGTTTGTGCCTCAACTCAAGCCTCGTTTAACTCAACCATATCGTTTGTGCCTCGAGTCAGGCATCGTTTGGCTTAATCTTATCATTTGCGCCTCAAGTCGGGTCACGTTTGACTTAACCATATCATTTCTGCCTCGAGTCGAGTCTCGTTTGACTCACTGATGCATTTGTGGCCCGAGTTGGTCCTCGTTGGACTCAACCATATCATTTGTGCCTCGAGTCAGGCCTCGTTTGACTCAACCATATCATTTGCGCTTTGAGTCTGGCCTCGTTTGACTCAACCATATCATTTGCAGCCCGAGTCAGGCCTTTTTTGACTCCCCGATACCATGTGTGCCTCGAGTTCGGACTCGTTTAACTTAACCATATCATTTGCGCCTTGAATCGAGGCTCATTTGACTCACCGATACCATGTGTGCCTCGAGTTGGGCCACGTTTGGCTCAACCATCTCATTTGTTCCTCGAGTCAGGCCTCGTGTCACTCAACCATATAATTTGCGCCTCGAGTCGGGCCACATTTGACTCACTGAAACTATTTGTGCCTCGAGTTGGGCGTCGTTTGACTCAACCAGATCATTTGTGCCTCAAGTCGGGCTTTATTTGACTCAACCATACCATTTGCACCTCGAGTCGGGCCTTGTTTGACTCAACCATATCACTTGCGCCTTGAGTCGGGCCTTGTTTAAGTCAACCATATCAATTGCGCCTCGCGTCGGGCCTCGTTTGACTCAACCATGTCATTTGCGCCTCAAGTCGGGCCTCGTTTGACTCAACCATATCATTTGCGCCCCGAGTTAGTCCACATTTGCCTCACTAATACCATTTGTGCATCGAGTTACGACTCGTTTAACTCAACCATATCATTTGTGCCTCGAGTCAGGCCTCCTTTGAGTTAATCATATCATTTGCACCTCGAGTCGGGCCTCGTTTGACTCAATCATATCATTTGTGCCTCGAGTCATGCCTCGTTTGATTGAATTATATCATTTGTGCCTCGAGTCAGGTCTCGTTTGACTCAACCATATCATTTGCGTCTTGAGTCGTGCCTCATTTGACTCATCGATACTATTTATGCCTCTTGTAGGGGCTCAGTTTGTCTCAACCATTTCATTTGTGCCTCGAGTCAGGCATTGTTTGACTCAACCATATCATTTGTACCTAGAGTCGAGCCTCGTTTGACTCAACCATATCATTTGCGCGTCGAGTCAGACCTCGTTTGACTCAACCTTATCATTTCTTCCTCGAGTTATGCCCGTTTGACTCAACCATATCATTTGTGCCTCGAGTTAGGCCTCGTTTCACTCATCGATACCATTTGTGCCTCGAGTTGGGTCTTGTTTGACTCAACCATATTATTTGTGCCTCGAGTCAAGCCTAGTTTGACTCAACCATATCATTTGTGCCTCGAGTTGGGCCTTGTTTGACTCAACCATTTCATTTACACCTCGAGTCGGGCCTCATTTGACTCACCGATACCATTTGTGCATCGAGTTGGTCCTCGTTTGATTCAACCATATCATTTGCGCCTCGAGTCGGGCCTCGTTTGACTCAACCATATCACTTGTCCCTTGAGTCGGGCCTCGTTTGACTCAACCATTTCATTTGTACCTCAAGTCAGGCCTCGTTTGACTCAGCGATACCATTTGTGCTTTGAGTTGGGCCTCGTTTGACACAACCATATCATTTGTGCCTTGAGTCAGGCCCCATTTGACTCAAGCATATCATTCACACCTCGAGTCAGGCCTCGTTTGACTCAGCCAAATCATTTGCCCCTTGAGTCTAGCCTCATTTGACTCACCAATACTATTTGTGCCTCTTGTAGGGGCTCGTTTGACTCAACCATTTCATTTGTGCCTCGAGTCAGGCCTCATTTGACTCAACCATATCATTTGTGCATCGAGTAGGGCCCTCATTTGACTCATCCATATAATTTGCGCCACGAGTCGTGCCTCGTTTGACTCAACCATATCATTTGCGCCTCGAGTCGGGCCTCATTTGACTCACCGATACCATTTGTGCATCGAGTTGGGCCTCATTTAGCTAAACCATATCATTCGCACCTCGAGTCAGGCCTCATTTGATTCAACCATATCATTTGCGCCTCGAGTCGGACCTTGTTTGACTCACCCATATCATTTCTTCCTCGAGTCATGCCTCGTTTGACTCAACCATATCATTTGCGCCTCAAGTCGGGCATCGTTTGACTCATCAATACCATTTGTGCTCCGAGTTGGGCCTCGTTTGACTCAACCATATCATTTGTGCCTTGAGTCAGGCCTCGTTTGACTCAACCATATCATTTGTGCCTCGAGTTAGGCATTGTTTGACTCAACCATATCATTTGCACCTCGAGTCGAGCCTCATTTGACTCAACCATATGATTTGTGCATCGAGTCAGGCCTCGTTTGACTCAACCATATCATTTGTGCGCCAAGTCAGGCCTCGTTTGGCTCAGTCATATCATTTGCACCTCGAGTCGGGCAATATTTGACTTAACCATATCATTTACGCCTTGAGCCAGACCTCGTTTGACTCAACCATATCATTTCTTCCTCGAGTCACGCCTCGTTTAACTTAACCATATCATTTGCGCGTCGAGTCGGGCCTCGTTTGACTCAACCATGTCATTTGTGCCTCGATTCGGTCCTCGTTTGACTCATCGATACCATTTGTGCCTCGAGTTGGGCATCGTTTGACTTAACCATATTATTTGTGCAGCGAGGTAAGCCTCGCTTGGCTCAACCATATCATTTGTGCCTCAAGTCAGGCCTCGTTTGACTTAACCATATCATTTGCTCCCCGAGTCGGTCCTCGTTTGACTCACCGATATCATTTATGCCTCGAGTTAGGACTCGTTTAACTCAACATATCGTTTGTGCCTCAACTCAGGCCTCGTTTAACTTAACCATATCATTTGTGCCTCGAGTCAGGCATCGTTTGGCTTATTCATCTCATTTGCGCATCGAGTCGGCCCATGTTTGACTCAACCATATCATTTCTGCCTCGAGTCGAGCCTCGTTTGACTCACTGATGCCATTTGTGGCTCGAGTTAGACCTCGTTAGACTCAACCATATCATTTGTGCCTCGAGTCAAGCCTCATTTGCCTCAACCATATCATTTATGCTTCGAGTCTGGCCTCGTTTGACACAACCAAATCATTTACGGCCCGAGTCGGGCCTTGTTTGACTCCCCGATACCATGTGTGCCTCGAGTTCGGACTCGTTTAACTCAACCATATCATTTGTGCCTTGAATCGAGGCTCATTTGACTCACCGATACCATGTGTGCCTCGAGTTGGGCCACGTTTGGCTCAACCATCTCATTTGTGCCTCGAGTCAGGCCTCGTTTCACTCAACCATATAATTTGTGCCTTGAGTCGGGCCACATTTGACTCACTGATACCATTTGTGCCTCGAGTTGGGCATCGTTTGACTCAACCATATCATTTGTGCCTCGAGTAAGGCCTCGTTTAACTCAACCATATCATTTGTGCCTCGAGTCTGGCCTCGTTTGACTCAACCATATCATTTGTGCCTCGAGTCGGGCTTCTTTTGACTCATCCATATCATTTGCGCCTCGAGTCGGGCCTTATTTGACTCACCGATACCATTTGTGCATCGAGTTGGGCCTCATTTAGCTAAACCATATCATTCGCACCTCGAGTTGGGCCTCGTTGGACTCAACCATATCATTTGCGCCTCGAGTCGGACCTTGTTTGACTCAACCATATCATTTCTTCCTCGAGTCATGCCTCGTTTGACTCAACCATATTATTTGCGCCCCGAGTCGGGCCTCGTTTGACTCATCAATACCATTTGTGCCCCGAGTTGGGCCTCATTTGACTCAACCATATCATTTGTGCCTCGAGTCAGGCCTCGTTTGACTCAACCATATCATTTGCGCCTCGAGTTAGGCATCGTTTGACTCAACCATATCATTTGCACCTCAAGTCGAGCCTCATTTGACTCAACCATATGATTTGTGCATCGAGTTAGGCCTCGTTTGACTCAACCATATCATTTGTGCATCGAGTCAGGCCTCGTTTGGCTCTGTCATATCATTTGCACCTCGAGTCGGGCCATGTTTGACTTTACCATATCATTTACGCCTCGAGCTAGACCTCGTTTGACTCAACCATATCATTTCTTCCTCGAGTCATGCCTTGTTTAACTCAACCATATCATTTGCGCGTCAAGTCGGGCCTCGTTTGACTCAACCATGTCATTTATGCCTCGATTCGGTCCTCGTTTGACTCATCGATACCATTTGTGCCTCGAGTTGGGCCTCGTTTGACTCAACCATATCATTTGTGCAGCGAGGTAAGCCTCGCTTGGCTCAACCATATCATTTGTGCCTCGAGTAAGGCCTCGTTTGACTCAACCATATCATTTGCTCCCTGAGTCGGTCCTCGTTTGACTCATCGATATCATTTATGACTCAAGTTAGGACTTGTTTAACTCAACCATATCGTTTGTGCCTCAACTCAGACCTCGTTTAACTTAACCATATCATTTGTGCCTCGAGTTAGGCATCATTTGGCTTAATCATATCATTTGCGCTTCGAGTCGGGCCATGTTTGACTCAACCATATCATTTCTGCCTCAAGTCGAGCCTCGTTTGACTCACTAATGCCATTTGTGGCTCGAGTTAGTCCTCGTTAGACTCAACCATATCATTTGTGCCTCGAGTCAAGCCTCGTTTGGCTCAACCATATCGTTTACGCTTCGAGTCTGGCCTCGTTTGACTCAACCAAATCATTTGTGGCCCGAGTCGGGCCTTATTTGACTCCCCGATACCATGTGTGCCTCGAGTTCGGACTCGTTTAACTCAACCATATCATTTGTGCCTTGAATCGAGGCTCATTTGACTCACCGATACCATGTGTGCCTCGAGTTGGGCCACGTTTGGCTCAACCATCTCATTTGTGCCTCGAGCCAGGCCTCGTTTCACTCAACCATATAATTTATGCCTCGAGTCGGGCCACATTTGACTCACTGATACCATTTGTGCCTCGAGTTGGGCGTCGTTTGACTCAACCATATCATTTGTGCCTCGAGTAAGGCCTCGTTTGACTCAACCATATCATTTGTGCCTCGAGTCTGGCCTTGTTTGACTCAACCATATCATTTGTGCCTCGAGTCAGTCCTCGTTTGACTCATCGATACCACTCGTGCCTCGAGTCTGGCCTCGTTTGACTCAACCATATCATTTGTGGCTCGAGTCGGGCTTCGTTTGACTCAACCATGTCATTTACGCCTCGAGTCGGGCTTCGTTTGACTCAACCATATCACTTGTGCCTCGAGTCGGGCCTCGTTTGACTCAACCATATCATTTGTGCCTCGAGTCGAGCCTCGTTTGACTCCGCGATACCACTCGTGCCTTGAGTTGGGCCCCGTTTGACACAACCATATCATTTGCGCCTTGAGTCGGCCCTTATTTGACCCACTGATACTATTTGTGCCTCTTGTAGGGGCTTGTTTGACTCAACCATTTCATTTGTGCCTCGAGTCAAACCCGTGTGACTCAAGCATATCATTTGCACCCTTAGTCGGGCCTCATTTGACTCCCTGATACCATTTGTGCCTCGAGTTAGGCCTCGTTTGACTCAACCATATCATTTACGCCTCGAGTCAGGCCTCATTTGACTCACCGATACCATTTGTGCCTCGAGTTTGGTGTCGTTTGACTCAACCATATCATTTGTGCCTTGAGGCAGGCCTCGTTTGGCTCAATCATATCATTAGTGCCTCGAGTCGGGGCTCGTTTGACTCAATCATATTATTTGTGCCTCGAGTCATGCCTCGTTTGACTCAACCATATCATTTGCGCCTCAAGTTGGGCCTCGTTTGACTCAACCATATCATTTGTGCCTCGAGTCGGGCCTCATTTGACTCACCGATACCATTTGTGCATTGAGTTGGGCCTCATTTGGCTAAGCCATATCATTTGCTCCTTGAGTCTGGCCTCGTTTGACTCAACCATATCATTTGCGCCTCGAGTCGGGCCTCATTTGACTCACCGATACAATTTGTGCCTCGAGTTGGGCCACGTTTGGCTCAACCATCTCATTTGTGCCTCGAGTCAGGCCTCGTTTCACTCAACCATATAATTTATGCCTCGAGTTGGGCCACATTTGATTCACTGATACCATTTGTGCCTCGAGTTGGGCGTCGTTTGACTCAACCATATCATTTGTGCCTTGAGTCAGGCCTCGTTTGACTCAACCATATCATTTGTGCCTAGAGTCTGGCCTCGTTTGACTCAACCATATCATTTGTGCCTCGAGTCGGGCTTGGTTTGACTTAACCATACTATTTGCGCCTAGAGTCGGGCTTCGTTTGACTTAACCATATCATTTGCACCTCAAGTCGGGCATTGTTTAACTCAACCATATCACTTGTGCCTCGAGTCAGGCCTCGTTTGGCTCAACCATATCATTTGCGCCTCGAGTCAGGCCTCGTTTGACTCAGCGATACCTTTTGTGCCTTGAGTTGGGCCTCGTTTGACTCAACCATATCATTTGTGCCTTGAGTCAGGCCCCGTTCGACACAATCATATCATTCATGCCTCGAGTCGAGCCTCGTTTGACACAACCATATCATTTGCGTCTTGAGTCGGGCCTCGTTTGACTCACTGATACTATTTGTGCCTCTCATAGGGGCTCGTTTGACTCAACCATTTCATTTGTGCCTTGAGTCAAACCTCGTTTGACTTAACCATATTATTTGCTCCCTTAGTCGGGCCTCGTTTGACTCCCCGATACCATTTGTGCCTCGAGTTAGGCCTTGTTTGACTCAACCATATCATTTACGCCTCGAGTCAGGCCTCATTTGACTCACCGATACCATTTGTGCCTCGAGTTTGGCGTCGTTTGACTCAACCATATCATTTGTGCCTTGAGTCAGGCCTCGTTTTGCTCCATCATATGAATAGTGCCTCAAGTAAGGCCTCGTTTGACTCAATCATATTATTTGTGCCTCGAGTCATGCCTCGTTTGACTCAACCATATCATTTGCACCTCGACTTGGTCCTCGTTTGACTCAACCATATCATTTGCACCTCGAGACGGGCCTCATTTGACTCACCGATACAATTTGCGCTTCGAGTTAGGCCTCGTTTGACTCAACCATATCATTTGCGGCTCAAAGTGGGCCTGGTTTGATTCATCCATATTATTTGCGCCAAAAGTCGGGCCTTGATTGACTCACCAATACCATTTGTGCCTCGAGGTGGGCCTCGTTTGACTCAACCATATTATTTATGCCTCGAGTCAGGCCTCGTTTGACTCAACCATATCATTTGTGCCTCGAGTCAGACCTCGTTGGACTCACTGATACCATTTGTGCCTCGAGTTGGTCCTCGTTTGACACAACAAATCATTTGCGCCTCGAGTCGGGCCTCGTTTGTCTCCACCATATCATTTGCGCCTCGAGTCGGGCCTCGTTTTACTCAACCATATCATTTGTGCTTTGAGTCCGGCGTCATTTAACTCACCGATACTATTTGTGCCTCTTGTTGGGGCCCATTTGACTCAACCGTTTCATTTGTGCCTTGAGTTAGGCCTCGTTTGACTCAACCATATCATTTGTGCTTCGAGTCAGGCCTCGTTTGACTCCCCGATACCATTTGTGCCTCAAGTTGGGACTCGTTTAACTCAACCATATCATTTGCGCCGTGAATCGGGCCTCATTTGACTCACTGATACCATTTGTGTCTCGAGTTGGGCCTCGTTTAACACAACCATCTCATTTGTGCCTCGAGTTGGGCCTCATTTGACTTAACCATATAATTTGCGCCTCGAGTCAGGCCTCGTTTCACTCAACCATATAATTTGCGCCTCGATTTGGGCCTCATTTGACTCACCGATACCACTTGTGCCTTGAGTTGGGCGTCGTTTGACTCAACCATATCATTTACGCCACGAGTCAGGCCTCATTTGACTCACCGATACCATTTGTGCCTCGTGTTTGGCGTCGTTTGACTCAACCATATCATTTGTGCCTTGGGTCAGATCTCGTTTGGCTCAATCATATCATTAGTGCCTCGAGTCGGGCCTCGTTTGACTCAACCATATCATTTGCGCCTCGAGTCGGGCCTCATTTGACTCACCGATACAATTTGCGCCTTGAGTTAGGCCTCGTTTGACTCAACCATATCATTTGTACCTCGAGTCATGCCTCGTTTGACTCAACCATATCGTTTGCGCCTCAAAGTGGGCCTGGTTTGATTCATCCATATTATTTGCGCCACGAGTCGGGCCTTGATTGACTCACCAATACCATTTGTGCCTCGAGGTGGGCCTAGTTTGACTCAACCATATCATTTGTGCCTCGTGTGAGGCCTCGTTTGACTCAACCATATCACTTGCGCATCGAGTCGGGCCTCGCTTGACTCAACCATATCATTTGTGCCTCGAGTCAGGCTCGTTGGACTCACCAATACCATTTGTGCTTCGAGTTGGTCCTCGTTTGACACAACATATCATTTGCGCCTCGAGTCGGGCCTCGTTTGACTCCACCACATCATTTGCGCCTCGAGTCGGGCCTCGCTTTACTCAACCATATCATTTGCGCTTTGAGTCTGGCCTCATTTGACTCACCGATACTATTTGTGCCTCTTGTTGGGGCCCGTTTGGCTCAACCGTTTCATTTGTGCCTCGAGTCAGGCCTCGTTTGACTCAACCATATCATTTGTGCTTCGAGTCAGGCCTCGTTTGACTCCCCGATACCATTTGTGCCTCGGGTTGGGACTCGTTTAACTCAACCATATCATTTGCGCTGTGAATCAGGCCTCATTTGACTCACTGATACCATTTATGCATTGAGTTGGGCATCGTTTGACTTAACCATATCATTTGTGCTTCGAGTCTGGCCTTGTTTGACTGAACCACATCATTTACGCCTCGAGTCGAGCTTCATTGGACTCCCCGATACCATTTGTGCCTCGAGTTGTGCCTCGTTTGACTCAACCATATCATTTGTGCCGCAAGTCAGGCCCCGTTTGACTTAACCATATCATTCACGCCTTGAGTCGGGCCTCGTTTGACTCAACCATATCATTCGCGTCTCCAGTCGGGCCTCATTTTACTCACTGATACTATTTGTGCCTCTTGTTGGGGCTTGTTTGACTCAACCATATCATTTGTGCCTCGAGTCAGGCCTCGTTTGACTCAACCATATCTTTTGCACCAGAGTCGGGCCTCGTTTGACTCACCGATACCATTTGTGCCTCGAGTTGGGACTCGTTTCACTCAACCATATCATTTGCGCCTTGAATCGGGCCTCATTAGACTCACTAATATCATTTGTGCCTCGACTTGGTCCTCGTTTGGCTCAACCATCTCATTTGTGCCTCGAGTCAGGCCTTGTTTGACTCAACCATATAATTTGCGCCTCAAGTCAGGCCTCATTTCACTTAACCATATAATTTGCGCCTCGAGTCGGGCCTCATTTGACTCACCGATACCATTTGTGCCACGAGTTAGGCCTCGTTTGAATCAACCATATCATTTGTGCCTCAAGCCTGTCCTCGTTTGACTTAACCATATCATTTGCACCTCGAGTCGGACCTCGCTTGACTCACCAACACCATTTGTACCTCAAGGTGGGCCTGGTTTGACTCAACCATATCATTTGTGCCTCGATTCAGGCCTCGTTTGACCCACCGATACCATTTGTGCCTCGAGTTGGGCCTCGTTTGACTCAACCATATCATTTATGCCTCAAGTCGGGCCTCGTTTAACTCAACCATATCATTGGTGCCTCGAGTCAGGCCTCGTTTGACTCTACCACATCATTTACGCCTCGGGTCGAGCTTCGTTTGACTCAAGCATATCATTTGGGTCTCCAGTCGGGCCTCATTTTACTCACTGATACTATTTGTGCCTCTTGTTGGGGCTTGTTTAAATCAACCATATCATTTGTGCCTCCAGCCAAGCCTCATTTAACTCAACCATATCTTTTGCGCCCCGAGTCGGGCCTCGTTTGACTCACCGATACCATTTGTGCCTCGAGCCAGGCCTCGTTTGACTCCCTGATACCATTTGTGCCTCGAGCCAAGCCCCGTTTGACTCACTGATACCATTTATGCATTGAGTTGGGCATCGTTTGACTTAACCATATCATTTGTGCCTCGAGTCTGGCCTTGTTTGACTGAACCACATCATTTACGCCTCGAGTCGAGCTTCGTTGGACTACCCGATACCATTTGTGCCTTGAGTCGGGCCTCGTTTGACTCAACCATATCATTTATGCCTTAGGTCAGGCCTCGATTGACTCAACCATATCATTTGTGCCTCGAGTCAGGCCTCGTTTGACCGACCGATACCATTTGTGCCTCGAGTTGGGCCTCGTTTGACTCAACCATATCATTTGAGCCTCAAGTCAGGCCCCGTTTGACTCAACCATATCATTCACGCCTCGAGTTGGGCCTCGTTTGACTCAACCTAATCATTTGTGCCTCGAGTCAAGCCTCGTTTGACTTAACCATATCATTTGCTCTCAAGTCGGGCCTCGTTTGACCCAACCATTTCATTTGCGCCTCGATTCGGGCCTCGTCTGACTCATCGATACCATTTGTGCCTCGAGTTGGGCCTCGTTTGACTCAACCATATCAATTGTGCCTCAAGTCAGGCCTCGTTTGACTCAACCATATCATTTGTGCCTCGAGTCGGGCCTGGTTTGACTCAACCATATCATTTGTGCCTTGAGTCGGGCCTCGTTTGACTCAACCATATGATTTGCATGTCGAGTTAGGCGTCGTTTGACTCAGCGATGCCCTTTGTGCCTCGAGTTGGGCCTCATTTGACTCAACCATATCATTTGTGCCTCAAGTCAGGCCCCGTTTGACTTAACCATATCATTTGCGCCTCGAGTCGGGCCTCGTTTAACTCAACCATATCATTTGTGCCTTGAGTCGGGCCTCGTTTAACTCAACCATATCATTTGCGCCTCGAGTCGAGCCTCGTTTGACTCAATCATATCATTTACGCCTCAATCTTATCATTTACGCCTTGAGTCGGGCCCCGTTTGACTCGACCATATCAGTTATGCCTCGAGCCCAGCCTCATTTCACTTAACCATATCGTTTGTGCCTCTAGTCGGACCTCGCTTGACTCACCAATACCATTTGTGCCTCGAGGTGGGCCTCGTTTGACTCAACCATATCATTTGTGCCTTGAGTTAGGCCTCATTTAACTCAACCATATCACTTGCACCTCGAGTCGGGCCTTGTTTGACATAACCATATCATTTGTGCCTCAAGTCAAGCCTCGTTTGACTTACCGATACCATTTGTGCCTCGAGATGGGCCTCGTTTGACTCAACCATATCATTTGCACCTCGAGTTGGACATCGTTTGAGTCAACCATATTATTTGCGCCTTTGAGTCGGGCTTTGTTTGACTCAACCATGTCATTTATGCCTTTAGTCGGGCCTCATTTGACTCCCCGATACCATTTGTGCCTCGAGGTGGGCCTCGTTTGACTCAACCATATTATTTGTGCCTCGAGTCAGGCCTTGTTTGACTCAACCATATCATTTGTGCCTCAAGTCAGGCCTCGTTTGACTTACCGATACCATTTGTGCCTCGAGTTGGGCCTCATTTAACTCAACCATATCGTTTGTGCCTCGAGTTAGGCCTCCTTTGACTCAATCATATCATTTGTGCCTCGAGTCATGCCTCGTTTGACTCAACCATATCATTTGCTCTTCGAGTCGGGCCTTGTTTGACTTAACCATATCATTTATGCCTTTAGTCGGGCCTCATTTGACTCCCCGATACCGTTTGTGCCTCATGGTGGGCCTTATTTGACTCAACCATAACATTTGTGCCTCGAGTCTGGCCTCGTTTGACTCAACCATATCACTTGCACCTTGAGTTGTGCCTCGTTTGACCCACCGATACCATTTGTGCCTCGAGCTAGGCCTCGTTTGACCCACCGATACCATTTGTGCCTCGTGTTGGGCCTCGTTTGACTCAACCACATCATTTGTGCCTCGAGCCTGGCCTCATTTGACTAAACCATACATTTGCGCCTTGAGTCAGGCTTCGTTTGACTCAACCATATCATTTGCACTTCGAGTCGGGCCTCGTTTAACTCAGCCATATCATTTGCGCCTCGAGTCGGGCCTCGGTTGACTCAACCATATCATTTGCGCTATGAGTCGGGCCTCATTTGACTCACCGATACTATTTGTGCCTCTTGTTGGGGCTCGTTTGACACAACCATTTCATTTGTGCCTCGATCCAGGACTCATTTGGCTCAACCATATCATTTGTGCCAAGAGTCGGGCCTCGTTTGACTCCCCGATACCATTTGTGCCTCGAGGTGGGACTCGTTTAACTCAACCATATCATTTGTGCCTTGGATTTGGTCTCATTTGACTCACCGATACCATTTATGCCTCGAGTTAGGCCTCGTTTAACTCAACCATATCATTTGTGCCTCGAGTCAGGCCTCGTTTGGCTCATTCATATAATTTGTGCCTTGAGTCGGGCCTCGTTTGACTCAATCATATCATTTGTGCCTCGAGTCATGCCTTGTTTGACTCAACCATATCATTTGCGCCTCGAGTTGGGCCTCATTTGACTCAACCATATCTTTTGTGCCTTGAGTCAGGCCTCATTTGACTCACCGATACCATTTATGCCTCGAGTTAAGCCTCGTTTGGCTCAACCATATCATTTGTGCCTTGAGCCCAGCCTCGCTTGACTTAACCATATCATTTGTGCCTCGAGTCGGACCTTGCTTGACTCACTAATACTATTTGTGCCTTGAGTTGGGCCTCATTTGGCACAACCATATCATTTGCGCCTTGAGTCGGGCCTCGTTTGACTCCACCATATCATTTGCGCTTCGAGTCGGGTCTCACTTGACTCAACCATATCATTTGCACTTTGAGTCCGGCCTCATTTAACTCACCGATACTATTTGTGCCTCTTGTTGGGGCCCGTTTGACTCAATCATTTCATTTTTGCCTCAAGACAGGCCTCGTTTGACTTAACCATGTCATTTGTGCCCCGAGTCGGGACTCGTTTGACTCCTCGATACCATTTGTGCCTCGAGATCGGACTCGTTTAACTCAACCATATCATTTGCGCCTGGAAGCAGGCCTCATTTGACTCACCGATGCCGTTTGTGCCTTGAGTTGGGTCTCGTTTGGCGCATCCATCTCATTTGTTCCTTAAGTCAGGCCTCGTTTGGCTCAACCATATAATTTGTGCCTCGAGTCAGGCCTCGTTTGACTTAACCATATAATTTGTGCCTCGAGTCAGACCTCGTTTCACTCATTGATACCATTTGAGCCTCTAGTTGGGCCTCGTTTGACTCAACCATATCATTTGTGCCTCGTGTCGGCCCTCGTTTGACTCACCGATACCATTTATGCCTTGAGTTAGGCCTTGTTTGACGTAACCATATCATTTGTGCCTCGAGTCATGCCTCGTTTGACTCAACCATATCATTTGTGCCTCGAGTCATGCCTCGTTTGACTCAACCATATCATTTGCGTCTCGAGTCAGGCCTTGTTTGGCTAAACCATATCATTTGTGCCTCAAGTCAGGCTTGGTTTGACTCAACCATATCATTTGTGCCTCGAATCGGGCATCGTTTGACTCACCGACACCATTTGTGCCTTAAATTGGGCATTGTTTGACGCAATCATATCATTTGTGCCTCGAGTCAGGCCTTGTGTGACTCAACCATCTCATTTGCACCTCGAGTTGGGCCTTGTTTGACTCAACCATATCATTTACGCCTCGAGTTGGCCCTCATTTGACTCACCGATACCATTTATGCCTCGAGTTAGGACTCGTTTCACTCAAGCATATCATTTGTGCCTCGAGTGAACCCTCATCTGACTCAACCAAATCATTTGCGCCACGAATCCAGCCTTGTTTGACTCAACCAAATAATTTCTACCTCGAGTCATGCCTCGTTTGACTCAACTATATCATTTATGCCTCGAGTCAAGCCTTGTCTGACTCAACCATATCATTTGCGCCTCGACTCGGGCATCGTTTGACTCACCGACACCATTTGTGCATCGAATTGGGCATCGTTTGACTCAACCATATCATTTGTGTCTCGAGTCAGGCCTTGTGTGACACAACCATATCATTTGCGCCTCGAGTCGAGCCTCGTTTGACTCACCATATTATTTGTGCCTCGAGACGGGCCTTGTTTGACTCAACCATATCATTTGTGCCTCGAGTCGGGCCTCATTTGTCTCAACCATATCATTTGCGCCTCGAGTCGGGCCTTGTTTGACTCACCGATACCAGTTGTGCATCGAGTTAGGCGTCGTTTAACTAAACCATATCATTTATGCCTCAAGTCAAGCCTTGTTTGACTCAACCATATCATTTGGGCCTCGAGTCAGGCCTTGTTTGAGTCAACCATATTATTTGCGCCTTGAGTCAGGCCTCGTTTGACTTAACCATATCATTTTTGCCTAGAGTCATGCCTCGTTTAACTCAACCATATCATTTGTGCCTCGAGTCGGGCCTCGTTTAACTCAACCATATCATTTGTACCCCGAGTTGGGCCTCGTTTGACTCAACCAAATTATTTGCACCTCGAGGCGGGCCTCATTTGACTCAACCATATAATTTGTGCCTCGAGTCGGGCCTTGTTTGACTCAGTCGCATCATTTGCACCTCGAGTCGGGCCTCGTTTGACTCAGTGATACCATTTGTACCTCGAGTTAGGGCTTGTTTGACTCAACCAAATCATTTGCGCCTCGAGAAGGGCCCCGTTTGACTCAACCATATCATTTCTGCCTCGAGTCAGGCTTCGTTTGGGTCAACCATATCATTTCTGCTTTGAGTCGATACTCGTTTGACTCAACCATATCATTTGCGCCTTGAGTCAGGCCTCGTTTGACTGAACCATATCATTTCTGCCTAGAGTCATGCCTCGTTTGACTCAACCATATAATTTGTGCCTCAAGTCAGGCCTCGTTT
The DNA here is from genome assembly GCA_037013595.1 of Dicorynia guianensis. NCBI lineage: Eukaryota > Viridiplantae > Streptophyta > Magnoliopsida > Fabales > Fabaceae > Dicorynia > Dicorynia guianensis. The sequence goes on from JASUAB010000015.1 coordinate 13,371,787, forward strand.
GACTCAACCATATCATTTGCGCCCCGAGTTGGCCCTCATTTGACTCAACCAAATCATTTGCGCCTCGAGGTAGGCCTTGTTTGACTCAACCGTATAATTTGCGCCTCGAGTCGGGCCTTGTTTGACTCAGCCACATCATTTGCACCTCAAGTCAGCCTCGTTTGACTAAGCGATACCATTTGTGCCTCGAGTTAAGCCTTGTTTGACTCAACCATATCATTTGTGCCTCGAGGAGGGCCTCGTTTGGCTCAACCATATCATTTGTGCCTCAAGTCGGTCCTCGTTTGACTCAACCATATCATTTGCTCCTTGAGTTAGGCCTCGTTTGACTGAACCATATCATTTCTGCCTAGAGTCATGCCTCGTTTTACTCAACCATATCATTTGCGCCTCGAGTCAAGCTTCGTTTGACTCACCGATACCATTTGTACCTCGACTCGACCCTCGTTTGATGTAACCATATCATTTGTGCCTCGAGTGAACCCTCGTTTGACTTAACCATATCATTTATGCCTCGAGTCGAGCCTTGTTTGACTCAACCATATCATTTGTGCCTCGAGTCGGGCCTCGTTTGACTCACCTATACCATTTGTGCCTCGAGTTGGGCCTCGTTTGACTCAACCATATCATTTGTGCCTCGAGTCAAGCCTTCTTTGACTCAATCATATCATTTGCACCTCGAGTCGGGCCTCGTTTGACTCCACCATATCATTTGCACCTCGAGTCAGGCCTCTTTTGACTCACCGATACCATTTATGCCTCGAGTTAGGCCTCGTTTGACTCAACCATATCATTTGTGCCCCGAGTCAGGCCTCGTTTGACTCAACCATATAATTTGCGCCTCAAGTCGAGCCTCGTTTGACTCAACCATATCATTTGTGCCTTGAGTCATGCGCCGTTTGACTCACCGATACCATTTGTGCCTCGAGTTAAGCCTCGTTTGACTCAACCATATCATTGGTGCCTTGAGTTAGGCCTTGTTTGACTCACCGATACCATTTGTGCCTCGAGTCGGGCCTCGTTTGACGTAACCATATCATTTGTGCCTTGAGTCATGCCTCGTTTGACTCAACCATATCAGTTGCATCCTGAGTCAGGCCTCGTTTGACAAAACCATATCATTTGCACCTCGAGTCGGGCCTGGTTTGTCTCAACCATATCATTTGCTCCTCGAGTCGGTCCTTATTTGAGTCATCGATACCAGTTGTGCCTCGAGTTAGGCGTCGTTTAACCAAACCATATCATTTGTGCCTCAAGTCAGGCCTTGTTTGACTCAACCATATCATTTACACCTCGAGTCGGGCCTCATTTGACTCAACCATATCATTTGCGCCTCGAGTCGGGCCTTGTTTGACTCAGCCACAACATTTGCACCTCGAGTCAGGCCTCGTTTGACTCAACCATATCATTTCTGCTTCGAGTCAGACCTCGTTTGACTCAACCATATCATTTGCGCCTCGAGTCAGTCCTCGTTTGACTTAACCATATCATTTGCGCCTTGAGTCAGGCCTCGTTTGACTTAACCATATCATTTCTGCCTTGAGTCATGCCTCGTTTGACTCAACCATATCATTTGCGCCTTGAGTCGGGCCTTATTTGATCCACCGGTACCATTTGTGCCTCGAGTTAGGTCTCGTTGGACTCAACTATATCATTTGTGCCTCAAGACAGGGATTGTTTGACTCAACCTTATCATCGGCACCTTGAGTTAGACCTCGTTTGACTCAAGTATATCATTTGCCCCTCGAGTCGGGCCTCGATTAACTTAACCATATCATTTCTGCCTCAGGTCAGGGCTCGTTTGGCTCAACCATATATTTGTGCCTCGAGTCAGCACCCGTTTGGCAACCATATCATTTGCGCCTCGAGTCAGGCCTTGTTTGACTCAACCAAATCATTTGTACCCTGAGTCAGGCCTCGTTTGGCTCAACCATATTATTTGCACCTCGAGTCAAGCCTCGTTTGACTCAACCATATCATTTGTGCCTCGAGTCAGGCCTCATTTGATGCAACCATATCATTTGTGCCTCGAGTTGAGCCTCATTTGACTCAACTATATCATTTGCGCCTCGAGTCGGCCCTCGTTTGACTCAACGATATCATTTGCGCATCGAGTTGAGCCTCGTTTGACTCAACCATATTATTTACGCCTCGGGTTGACCTTTGTTTAACTCACCGATACCATTTGTGCCTCAAGTTAGGCCTTGTTTAACTCAACCATATTATTTGCGCCTCGAGTCGAGCCTCATTTGACTCACCGATACCATTTATGCCTTGAGTTGGGCCTCGTTTGATGTAACCATATCATTTGTGCCTCGTGTCATGCCTCGTTTGTCTCAACCATATCATTTGCGTCTCGAGTCAGGCCTCGTTTGACTAAACCGTATCATTTGCACCTCAGGTAGGGCCTGGTTTGACTCAACCATATCATTTGCACCTCGAGTCGGGCATCGTTTGACTCACCAACACCATTTGTGCCTCAAATTAGGCATCGTTTGACTCAACCAAATCATTTGTGCCTTGAGTCAGGCCTTGTGTGACTCAACCATATCATTTGCACCCCGAGTGGCGCCTCGTTTGACTTAACCATATCATTTATGCCTCGAGTTGGTCCTCGTTTGACTCAACAATATCATTTGTGCATCGTGTCGAGCCTCGTTTGACTTGCCGATACCATTTGTGCCGCGAGTTGGGCCTCGTTTGACTCAACGATATCAGTTGTGCCTCAAGTCAGGCCTTCTTTAACCCCCTCATACCATTTAGGCCTCGAGTTGGGCCTCATTTGACTCAACCATATCATTTGTTCCTCAAGACAGGGCTTGTTTGACTCAACCATATCATTGGCAACTCGAGTCGGGCCTCATTTCACTCAACCATATCATTGGCCCATCGAGTCGGGCCTCGTTTAACTTAACCATATCATTTCTGCCTCGAGTCAGGCCTCGTTTGGCTCAACCATATATTTTTGCCTCGAGTCAGTACCCGTTTAACACAACCATATCTTTTGCGCCTCGAGTCAGGCCTTGTTTCACTCAACCAAATCATTTGTGCTCCGAGTCAGGCCTCCTTTGGCTCAACCATATTATTTGCGCCTCGAGTCAAGCCTCATTTGACTCTACGATATCATTTGTGCCTCGTGTCGAGCCTCATTTGACTCAACCATATTATTCATGACTCGAGTCGGGCCTCGTTTGACATAACCATATCATTTGTGCCTCGAGTTGGGCCTCGATTGACTCACCCATATCATTTGCGCCTCGAGTCGGCCCTCGTTTGACTCTACGATATCATTTGCACCTCGAGTTGAGCCTCGTTTGACTCAACCATATTATTTATGTCTTGAGTCGGCCCTCGTTTGACTCACCGATACCATTTATGCCTCGAGTTAGGCCTCATTTGACTCAACCATATAATTTGTGCCTCGAGTCGAGCCTCGTTTGACTCACCGATACCATTTATGCCTTGAGTTAGGCCTCGTTTGACGTAACTATATCATTTGTTCCTCGAGTCATGCCTCGTTTGACTCAACCATATCATTTGCGTCTCGAGTCAGGCCTCGTTTGACTAAACCATATCATTTGCGCCTCAAGTCAGCCTTGGTTTGACTCAACCATATCATTTACGCCTCGAGTTAGGCATCTTTCCACTCACCGACACCATTTGTGCCTCGAATTGGGCATCGTTTGACTCAATCATATCATTTGTGCCTCAAGTCAGGCCTTGTGTGACTCAACCATATCATTTGCGCCACAAGTCTTGCCTTCTTTGACTCAACCATATCATTTATGCCTCGAGTCGGCCCTTATTTGACTCACCGATACCATTTGTGCCTCGAGTTAGGCCTCGTTTGACTTAACCATATCATTTATGCCTCGAGTGAACCCTAGTTTGACTCAACCAAATCATTTGCGCCACGACTCGGGCCTTGTTTGACTCAACCATATAATTTCTGCCTCGAGTCATCCCTCGTTTGACTCAACCATATCATTTATGCCTTGAGTCGAGCCTTGTTTGACTCAACCATATCATTTCTGCCTCGAGTCGGGCCTCGTTTGACTCACCGATACCATTTGTGCCTCGAGTTGGGCCTCGTTTGACTCAACCATAACATTTGGGCCTTGAGTCAGGCCTCGTTTGACTCACCGATACCATTTGTGCCTCGAGTTAGGCCTTGTTTGACTCAACCATATAATTTGCGCCTCGAGTCGGGCCTCGTTTGACTCAACCATATCATTTGTGCCTCGAGTCATGCGCCGTTTGACTCATCGATACCATTTGTTCCTTGAGTTGAGCCTTGTTTGACTCAACCATATCATTTGTGCCTCGAGCTAGGCCTTGTTTGACTTACCAATGCCATTTGTGCCTCGAGTCAGGCCTCGTTTGACGTAACCATATCATTTGTGCCTCGAGTCATACCTCGTTTGACTCAACCATATCAGTTGTGTCTCGAGTCGGGCCTCGTTTGATAAAACCATATCATTTGCACCTCGAGTCGGGCCTGGTTTGTCTTAACCATGTCATTTACGCCTCAAGTCGGTCCTTGTTTTAGTCACCGATACCAGTTGTGCCTCAAGTTGGGCATCGTTTAACCAAACCATATTATTTGTGCCTCAAGTCAGGCCTTGTTTGACTCAACCATATCATTTGCGCCTCGAGTCAGGCCTCATTTAACTCAACCATATCATTTGCGCATCGAGTCGGGCCTTGTTTGACTCAGCCACAACATTTGCACCTTGAGTTGGGCCTTATTTGACTCAACCATATCATTTGCGCCTCGAGGAGGGCCTCGTTTGATTCAACCATATCATTTCTGCCTCGAGCCAGGCCTCGTTTGGCTTAACCATATCATTTGCGCCTCGAGTCGGTCCTCGTTTGACTCAACCATATCATTTATGCCTTGAGTCAGGCCTCGTTTGACTTAACTATATCATTTGCGTCTCGAGTTAGGCCTCGTTTGACTAAACCATATCATTTGTACCTCAAGTCGGGCCTGGTTTGACTCAACCATATCATTTGCGCCTTGAGTCGGGCATCGTTTGACTCACCAACACCATTTGTGCCTCGAATTGGGCATCGTTTGACTCCACCAAATCATTTGTGCCTCGAGTCAGGCCTTGTGTGGCTCAACCATATCATTTGTACCTCGAGTCGGGCCTCGTTTGACCCAATCATATCACTTGCGCCTTGAGACGGGCCTTGTTTGACTTAACCATATCATTTGCACCTTGAGTTGGGCCTCATTTGACTCAACCATATCATTTGCGCCTCGAGGCGGGCCTTGTTTGACTCAACTATATCATTTGCACCTCAAGTCGAGCCTTGTTTGACTCACCGGTACCATTTGAGCCTCAATTTAGGTGTCGTTTGATTTAACCATATCATTTGTGCCTCGAGTCAAGCCTTATTTAACTTAACCATATCATTTACGCCTCGAGTCAGGCCTTGTTTGACTCATCTGTATCATTTATGCCTCGAGTTGGGCCTTGTTTGACTCAACCATATCATTTGTGCCTAGAGTCGGGCTTCGTTTGACTCACCGATACCATTTGTGCCTCGAGTTAGGCCTCGTTTGACTTAACCATATCATTTGTGCCTCGAGCCAGGCCTCATTTGACACACCCATATCATTTACGCCTCGAGTCGGGCCTCGTTTGACTCAACCATATCATTTCTGCCTCAAGTCATGCGTCCTTTGACTCACCGATACCATTTGTGCCTCGAGTCGTGCTTTGTTTGACTTAACCATATCATTTGTGCCTCGAGTCAGGCCTTGTTTGACTCATCGATACCATTTGTGCCTTGTGTCGGGCCTCGTTTGATGCAACCATATCATTAGTGCCTCACGTCATGCCTCGTTTGACTCAACCATATCAGTTGTGTCTTGAGTCGGACCTCATTTGACTAAACCATATCATTTGCGCCTCGAGTCAGGGCTGCTATGACTCAACCATGTCATTTACACCTCGAGTCAGGCCTCGTTTGACTCACCGATACCAATTGTGCCTCGAGTTAGGCGTTGTTTAACTAAACCATATTATTTGTGGCTCAAGTCAGGCCTTGTTTGACTCAACCATATCATTTGCGCCTCGGGTCAGGCCTCGTTTGACTCAACCATATCATTTGCACCTCAAGTCAGTCCTCGTTTGCCTCAACCACATCATTTGCGCCTTGTGTCAGGCCTCGTTTGACTTAACCATATCATTTTTGCCTCGAGCCAGGCCTTGTTTGACTCAACCATATCATTTGCGCCTCGAGTCGGTCCTCGTTTGACTCAACCATATCATTTGTGCCCCGAGTTGGGCCTTGTTTGACACAACCATATCATTTGCGCCTCAAGTTGGGCCTCATTTGACACGACCATATCATTTGCACCTCGAGTTGGGCCTCATTTGACTCACCAATACAATTTGTGCCTCGAGTTGGGCCTCGTTTGACTCATCATACCATTTGTGCCTTGGTTGGCCCTCTTTTGACTCAACCATATCATTTGTGCCTCAAGTTAGGCCTTGTTTGACGCAACCATATTATTTGTGCCTCAAGTCATGCCTCGTTTGACTCAACCATATCATCTGCATCTCGAGTCAGGCCTCGTTTGACTAAACCATATCATTTTCGCCTCGAGTCAGGCCTTGTTTGACTCAACCATATCATTTACGCCTCGAGTCTGGCCCCATTTGACGCAACCATATCATTTGTGCCTCGAGCCATGCCTCGTTTGCCTCAACCATATCATTTGCGCCCCGAGTTGGCCCTCATTTGACTCAATGATATCATCTGTGCCTCAAGTGGGGCCTCGTTTGACTTAACCATATCATTTGCGCATCGAGTCGGGCCTCATTTGACTCACCGATACCGTTTATACCTCGAGTCGGGCCTCGTTTGATGTAACCATATCATTTGTGCCTCAAGTCATCCCTCATTTGAGTGAGCCATATCATTTGCATCTCGAGTCGGGCCTCAATTGACTAAACCATATCATTTGCGCCTCGAGTCGGGCCTCATTTGACTCACCGATACCATTTGTGCCTCGAATTGGGCCTCATTTAACTCAACCATATCATTTGTGCCCCGAGTCAGGCCTTGTTTGACTAAACCGTATCATTTGCGCCTCGAACCATATCATTTGCGCCTTGAGTCAGGCCTCGCTTGACTCACCATACCATTTGTGCCTTGACTCGAGCCTCGTTTGACTCACCGATACCATTTATGCCTCGAGTTAGGCCTCGTTTTGCTTCAACCATATCATTTGTACCTCGAGACAGGCTTTGTTTGACTCAACCATATCATTTACGCCTTCAGTCGGGCCTTCTTTGACTCAACCATATCATTGGCACCTCGAGTCAAGCCTTGTTTGACTCAACCATATCATTTGCACCTCGAGTCGGTCCTCGTTTGCCTCAACCATATCATTTACGCCTTGTGTCATGCCTCGTTTGACTTAACCATATCATTTTTGCCTCGAGTCAGGCCTTGTTTGACTCAACCATATCATTTGCGCCTCGAGTCGGTCCTCGTTTGACTCAAACATATCATTTGTGCCCCGAGTTGGGCCTTGTTTGACACAACCATATCATTTGCGCCTCAAGTTGGGCCTCGTTTGACACGACCATATCATTTACTCCTCGAGTCGGGCCTCGTTTGACTCATCGATACAATTTGTGCCTCGAGTTGGGCCTCGTTTGACTCAACCATATCATTTGTGGATCGAGTCAGGACTCGTTAGACTCAGCCATATCATTTGCACCTCGAGTCGGGCCGCGTTTGACTCATGGATACCATTTGTGCCTCAAGTTAGGCCTTGTTTGATGCAACCATATCATTTGTGCCTCGAGTCATGCCTCGTTTGACTCAACCATATCATCTGTATCTCGAGTCAGGCCTCGTTTGACTAAACCATATCATTTTTGCCTCGAGTCGGGCCTTGTTTGACTCAACCATATCATTTACAGCTCGAGTCTGGCCCCATTTGATGCAACCATATCATTTGTGCCTCGAGCCATGCCTCGTTTGACTCAACCATATCATTTGCGCCCTGAGTCGGCCCTCGTTTGACTCAACGATATCATCTGTGCCTCAAGTGGGGCCTCGTTTGACTTAGCCATATCATTTGCGCATCGAGTCGGGCCTCGTTTGACTCACCGATACCATTTATACCTCGAGTCGGGCCTCATTTGATGTAACCATATCATTTGTGCCTCAAGTCATCCCTCATTTCAGTCAACCATATGATTTGCATCTCGAGTCGGGCCTCAATTGACTAAACCATATCATTTACAGCTCGAGTTGGGCCTCGTTTGACTCACCAATACCATTTGTGCCTCGAATTGGGCCTCATTTGACTCAACCATATCATTTGTGCCCCGAGTCAGGCCTTGTTTGACTAAACCATATCATTTGCGCCTTCAACTATCTCATTTGCGCCTTGAGTCGGGCATCGTTTGACTCACCATACCATTTGTGCCTTGACTCGGGCCTCGTTAGACTCACCGATACCAATTATGCCTCGAGTTAGGCCTCGTTTGACTCAACCATATCATTTATACCTCGAGATAGGCTTCGTTTGACTCAACCATATCATTTGCACCTCGAGTTGGTCCTCGTTTGCCTCAACCATATCATTTGCGCCTTGTGTCAGGCCTCGTTTTACTTAACCATATCATTTTTGCCTCGAGTCAGGCCTTGTTTGACTTAGTCATATCATTTGCGCCTCGAGTCGGTCCTCGTTTGACTCAACCATATCATTTGCACCCTGAGTTAGGCCTTGTTTGACACAACCATATCATTTGCGCCTCGAGTCGGTCCTCGTTTGACTCAACCATATCATTTGCGCCCCGAGTTGGCCCTTGTTTGACACAACCATATCGTTTGCATCTCGAGTTGGGCCTCAATTGACTAAACCATATCATTTGCGCCTTGAGTCGGGCTCGTTTGACTCACCGATACCATCTGTGCCTCGAAGTGGGCCTCATTTGACTTAACCATATCATTTGTGCCCCGAGTCAGGCTTTGTTTGACTAAACCGTATCATTTGCACCTCGAACCATATCATTTCCGCCTTGAGTCGGGCCTCGTTTGACTCACCATACCATTTGTGCCTTGACTCGGGCCTCGTTTGACTCACCGATACCATTTATGCCTCGAGTTAGGCCTTGTTTGACTCAACCATATCATTTGTACCTCGAGACAGGCTTCGTTTGACTCAACCATATCATTTGCGCCTTGAGTCGGGCCTTGTTTGACTCAACCATATATTGGCACCTCGAGTCGAGCCTTGTTTGACTCAACCATATCATTTGCACCTCGAGTCGGTCCTCGTTTGCCTCAACCATATCATTTGCGCCTTGTGTCAGGCCTCGTTTGACTTAACCATATCATTTTTGCCTCGAGTCAAGCCTTGTTTGACTCAGCCATATCATTTGCGCCTCGAGTCGGTCCTCGTTTGACTCAACCATATCATTTGCGCCCCGAATTGGGCTTTGTTTGACACAACCATATCATTTGCGCCTCGAGTCCTTGTTTGACTCAACCATATCATTTGCACCCCGAGTTAGGCCTTGTTTGACACAACCATATCATGTGCATCTTGAGTCAGGCCTCAATTGACTAAACCATATCATTTGCGCCTCGAGTCGGGCCTCGTTTGACTCACCGATACCATTTGTGCCTCGAATTAGGCCTCATTTGACTCAACCATATCATTTGTGCCCTGAGTCAAGCCTTGTTTGACTAAACCGTATCATTTGCGCCTCGAACCATATCATTTGCGCCTTGAGTCGGGCCTCGTTTGACTCACCATACCATTTGTGCCTTGACTCGGGCCTTGTTTGACTCACCGATACCATTTATGCCTCGAGTTAGGCCTCGTTTGACTTAACCATATCATTTATACCTCGAGACAGGCTTCGTTTGACTTAACCATATCATTTGTGCCTTGAGTCGAGCCTTGTTTGACTTAACCATATCATTGGCACCTCGAGTCGAGCCTTGTTTGACTCAACCATATCATTTGCACCTCGAGTCAGCCCTCGTTTGATGCAACCATATCATTTTTGCCTCGAGTCATGCCTCGTTTGACTCAACCATATCATTTGCGTCTCGAGTCGGCCCTCGTTTGACTCAACGACATCATTTGTGCCTCGAGTCGGGCCTCGTTTGACTCAACCATATCATTTGCGCCTCGAGTCAGGCCTCGTTTGACTCAACCATATCATTTGCGCCTTGAGTCGAGCCTTGTTTGACTCAACCATATCATTGGCACCGCGAGTTGGGCCTTGTTTGACTCAACCATATTATTTGCACCTCAAGCCCAGCCTCGTTTGATGCAACCATATCATTTATGCCTCAAGTCATGCCTCCTTGGACTCAACCATATCATTTGTGCCTCAAGTCGGCCCTCATTTGACTCAACGATATCATTTGTGACTCGAGTGGTGCCTCATTTGACTCAACCATATCATTTGCGCCCCGAGTTGGGCTTTGTTTGACACAACCATATCATTTGCGCCTCGAATCAGTCCTTGTTTGACTCAACCATATCATTTGCACCCCGAGTTAGGCCTTGTTTGACACAACCATATCATGTGCATCTTGAGTCAGGCCGCAATTGACTAAACCATATCATTTGCGCCTCGAGTCGGGCCTCGTTTGACTTACCGATACCATTTGTGCCTCGAATTGGTCCTCGTTTGACTCAACCATATCATTTGTGCCCCGAGTCAGGCCTTGTTTGACTAAACCGTATCATTTGCGTCTCGAACCATATCATTTGCGCCTTGAGTCGGTCCTCGTTTGACTCACCATACCATTTGTGCCTTGACTCGGGCCTCGTTTGACTCACTGATACCAATTATGCCTCGAGTTAGGCCTCGTTTGACTCAACCATATCATTTATACCTCGAGATAGGCTTCGTTTGACTCAACCATATCATTTGCACCTCGAGTTGGTCCTCGTTTGCCTCAACCATATCATTTGCGCCTTGTGTCAGGCCTCGTTTTACTTAACCATATCATTTTTGCCTCGAGTCAGGCCTTGTTTGACTTAGCCATATCATTTGCGCCTCGAGTCGGTCCTCGTTTGACTCAACCATATCATTTGCACCCTGAGTTAGGCCTTGTTTGACACAACCATATCATTTGCGCCTCGAGTTGGTCCTCGTTTGACTCAACCATATCATTTGCGCCCCGAGTTGGCCCTTGTTTGACACAACCATATCGTTTGCATCTCAAGTCGGGCCTCAATTGACTAAACCATATCATTTGCGCCTTGAGTCGGGCTCGTTTGACTCACCGATACCATCTGTGCCTCGAAGTGGGCCTCATTTGACTTAACCATATCATTTGTGCCCCGAGTCAGGCTTTGTTTGACTAAACCGTATCATTTGCACCTCGAACCATATCATTTCCGCCTTGAGTTGGGCCTCGTTTGACTCACCATACCATTTGTGCCTTGACTCGGGCCTCGTTTGACTCACCGATACCATTTATGCCTCGAGTTAGGCCTTGTTTGACTCAACCATATCATTTGTACCTCAAGACAGGCTTCGTTTGACTCAACCATATCATTTGCACCTTGAGTCGGGCCTTGTTTGACTCAACCATATATTGGCACCTCGAGTCGAGCCTTGTTTGACTCAACCATATCATTTGCACCTCGAGTCGGTCCTCGTTTGCCTCGACCATATCATTTGCGCCTTGTGTCAGGCCTCGTTTGACTTAACCATATCATTTTTGCCTCGAGTCAAGCCTTGTTTGACTCAGCCATATCATTTGCACCTCGAGTCGGTCCTCGTTTGACTCAACCATATCATTTGCGCCCCGAATTGGGCTTTGTTTGACACAACCATATCATTTGCGCCTCGAGTCAGTCCTTGTTTGACTCAACCATATCATTTGCACCCCGAGTTAGGCCTTGTTTGACACAACCATATCATGTGCATCTTGAGTCAGGCCTCAATTGACTAAACCATATCATTTGCGCCTCGAGTCGGGCCTCGTTTGACTCACCGATACCATTTGTGCCTCGAATTGGGCCTCATTTGACTCAACCATATCATTTGTGCTCTGAGTCAAGCCTTGTTTGACTAAACCGTATCATTTGCGCCTCGAACCATATCATTTGCGCCTTGAGTCGGGCCTCGTTTGACTCACCATACCATTTGTGCCTTGACTCGGGCCTTGTTTGACTCACCGATACCATTTATGCCTCGAGTTAGGCCTCGTTTGACTTAACCATATCATTTATACCTCGAGACAGGCTTCGTTTGACTTAACCATATCATTTGTGCCTTGAGTCGAGCCTTGTTTGACTCAACCATATCATTGGCACCTCGAGTCGAGCCTTGTTTGACTCAACCATATCATTTGCACCTCGAGTCAGCCCTCGTTTGATGCAACCATATCATTTTTGCCTCGAGTCATGCCTCGTTTGACTCAACCATATCATTTGCGTCTCGAGTCGGCCCTCGTTTGACTCAACGACATCATTTGTGCCTCGAGTCGGGCCTCGTTTGACTCAACCATATCATTTGCGCCTCGAGTCAGGCCTCGTTTGACTCAACCATATCATTTGCGCCTTGAGTCGAGCCTTGTTTGACTCAACCATATCATTGGCACCGCGAGTTGGGCCTTGTTTGACTCAACCATATTATTTGCACCTCAAGCCCAGCCTCGTTTGATGCAACCATATCATTTTTGCCTCAAGTCATGCCTCCTTGGACTCAACCATATCATTTGCGCCTCAAGTCGGCCCTCATTTGACTCAACGATATCATTTGTGACTCGAGTGGTGCCTCATTTGACTCAACCATATCATTTGCGCCCCGAGTTGGGCTTTGTTTGACACAACCATATCATTTGCGCCTCGAATCAGTCCTTGTTTGACTCAACCATATCATTTGCACGCTGAGTTAGGCCTTGTTTGACACAACCATATCATGTGCATCTTGAGTCAGGCCTTAATTGACTAAACCATATCATTTGCGCCTCGAGTCGGGCCTCGTTTGACTTACCGATACCATTTGTGCCTCGAATTGGTCCTCGTTTGACTCAACCATATCATTTGTGCCCCGAGTCAGGCCTTGTTTGACTAAACCGTATCATTTGCGTCTCGAACCATATCATTTGCGCCTTGAGTCGGTCCTCGTTTGACTCACCATACCATTTGTGCCTTGACTCGGGCCTCGTTTGACTCACCGATACCATTTATGCCTCGAGTTAGGCCTCGTTTGACTCAACCATATCATTTATACCTCGAGATAGGCTTCGTTTGACTCAACCATATCATTTGCGCCTTGAGTCGGGCCTTCTTTGACTCAACCATATCATTGGCACCTCGAGTCGAGCCTTGTTTGACTCAACCATATCATTTGCACCTCGAGCCAGCCCTTGTTTGATGCAACCATATCATTTTTGCCTCGAGTCATGCCTCGTTTGACTCATCCATATCATTTGCGTCTCGAGTCAGCCCTCGTTTGACTCAACGACATCATTTGTGTCTCGAGTCGGGCCTCGTTTGACTCAACCATATCATTTGCGCCTCGAGTCAGGCCTCGTTTGACTCAACCATATCATTTGCGCCTTGAGTCGGCCCTTGTTTGACTCAACCATATCATTTGCACCTCGGGTCGTGCCTCGTTTGACTCAACCATATCATTTGCACCTCGAGTAGGTCCTCGTTTGCCTCAACCACATCATTTGCGCCTTGTGTCAGGCCTCGTTTGACTCAACCATATCATTTGCGCCTCGAGTCAGGCCTCGTTTGACTCAACCATATCATTTGCGCCTTGAGTCGGGCCTTGTTTGACTCAACCATATCATTGGCACCGCGAGTTGGGCCTTGTTTGACTCAACCATATTATTTGCACCTCAAATCGGGCCTCGTTTGATGCAACCATATCGTTTATGCCTCAAGTCATGCCTCCTTGGACTCAACCATCTCATTTGCGCCTCAAGTCGGCCCTTATTTGACTCAACGATATCATTTGTGACTCGAGTGGTGCCTCATTTGACTCAGCCATATCATTTGCGCCTCGAGTCGGTCCTCGTTTGACTCAACCATATCATTTGCGCCCCGAGTGAGGCTTTGTTTGACACAACCATATCATTTGCGCCTCGAGTCAGTCCTTGTTTGACTCAACCATATCATTTGCACCCCGAGTTGGGCCTCAATTGACTAAACCATATCATTTGCGCCTTGAGTCGGGCTCGTTTGACTCACCGATACCATCTGTGCCTCGAAGTGGGCCTCATTTGACTTAACCATATCATTTGTGCGCCGAGTCAGGCTTTGTTTGACTAAACCGTATCATTTGCACCTCGAACCATATCATTTCTGCCTTGAGTCGGGCCTCGTTTGACTCACCATACCATTTGTGCCTTGACTCGGGCCTCGTTTGACTCACCGATACCATTTATGCCTCGAGTTAGGCCTCGTTTGACTCAACCATATCATTTATACCTTGAGACAGGCTTCGTTTGACTCAACCATATCATTTGCACCTTGAATCGGGCCTTGTTTGACTCAATCATATCATTGGCACCTCGAGTCGAGCCTTGTTTGACTCAACCATATCATTTGCACCTCGAGTCAGCCCTCGTTTGATGCAACCATATCATTTTTGCCTCGAGTCATGCCTCGTTTGACTCAACCATATCATTTGCGTCTCGAGTCAGCCCTCGTTTGACTCAACGACATCATTTGTGCCTCGAGTCGGGCCTCGTTTGACTCAACCATATCATTTGCGCCTCGAGTCAGGCCTCGTTTGACTCAACCATATCATTTGCGCCTTGAGTCGGGCCTTGTTTGACTCAACCATATCATTGGCACCGCGAGTTGGGCCTTGTTTGACTCAACCATATTATTTGCACCTCAAGTCGGGCCTCGTTTGATGCAACCATATCATTTATGCCTCAAGTCATGCCTCCTTGGACTCAACCTTATCATTTGCGCCTCAAGTCGGCCCTCATTTGACTCAACGATATCATTTGTGACTCGAGTGGTGCCTCATTTGACTCAGCCATATCATTTGCGCCTCGAGTCAGTCCTCGTTTGACTCAACCATATCATTTGCGCCCCGAGTTGGGCTTTGTTTGACACAACCATATCATTTGCGCCTCGAGTCAGTCCTTGTTTGACTCAACCATATCATTTGCACCCCGAGTTGGGCCTTGTTTGACACAACCATATCGTTTGCATCTCGAGTCGGGCCTCACTTGACTAAACCATATCATTTGCGCCTTGAGTCGGGCTCGTTTGACTCACCGATACCATCTGTGCCTCGAAGTGGGCCTCATTTGACTTAACCATATCATTTGTGCCCCGAGTCAGGCTTTGTTTGACTAAACCGTATCATTTGCACCTCGAACCATATCATTTCCGCCTTGAGTTGGGCCTCGTTTGACTCACCATACCATTTGTGCCTTGACTAGGGCCTCGTTTGACTCACCGATACCATTTATGCCTCGAGTTAGGCCTTGTTTGACTCAACCATATCATTTGTACCTCAAGACAGGCTTCGTTTGACTCAACCATATCATTTGCGCCTTGAGTCGGGCCTTGTTTGACTCAACCATATATTGGCACCTCGAGTCGAGCCTTGTTTGACTCAACCATATCATTTGCACCTCGAGTCGGTCCTCGTTTGCCTCAACCATATCATTTGCGCCTTGTGTCAGGCCTCGTTTGACTTAACCATATCATTTTTGCCTCGAGTCAAGCCTTGTTTGACTCAGCCATATCATTTGCACCTCGAGTCGGTCCTCGTTTGACTCAACCATATCATTTGCGCCTTGAGTCGGGCTCGTTTGACTCACCGATACCATCTGTGCCTCGAAGTGGGCCTCATTTGACTTAACCATATCATTTGTGCGCCGAGTCAGGCTTTGTTTGACTAAACCATATCATTTGCATCTCGAACCATATCATTTCTGCCTTGAGTGGGGCCTCGTTTGACTCACCATACCATTTGACTCGGGCCTCGTTTGACTCACCGATACCATTTATGCCTCGAGTTAGGCCTCGTTTGACTCAACCATATCATTTATACCTTGAGACAGGCTTCGTTTGACTCAACCATATCATTTGCACCTTGAATCGGGCCTTGTTTGACTCAATCATATCATTGGCACCTTGAGTCGAGCCTTGTTTGACTCAACCATATCATTTGCACCTCGAGTCAGCCCTCGTTTGATGCAACCATATCATTTTTGCCTCGAGTCATGCCTCGTTTGACTCAACCATATCATTTGCGTCTCGAGTCGGCCCTCGTTTGACTCAACGACATCATTTGTGCCTCGAGTCGGGCCTCGTTTGACTCAACCATATCATTTGTGCCTCGAGTCAGGCCTCGTTTGACTCAACCATATCATTTGCGCCTTGAGTCGGGCCTTGTTTGACTCAACCATATCATTGGCACCGCGAGTTGGGCCTTGTTTGACTCAACCATATTATTTGCACCTCAAGTCGGGCCTCGTTTGATGCAACCATATCATTTATGCCTCAAGTCATGCCTCCTTGGACTCAACCTTATCATTTGCGCCTCAAGTCGGCCCTCATTTGACTCAACGATATCATTTGTGACTCGAGTGGTGCCTCATTTGACTCAGCCATATCATTTGCGCCTCGAGTCGGTCCTCGTTTGACTCAACCATATCATTTGCGCCCCGAGTTGGGCTTTGTTTGACACAACCATATCATTTGCGCCTCGAGTCAGTCCTTGTTTGACTCAACCATATCATTTGCACCCCGAGTTGGGCCTTGTTTGACACAACCATATCGTTTGCATCTCGAGTTGGGCCTCAATTGACTAAACCATATCATTTGCGCCTTGAGTCGGGCTCGTTTGACTCACCGATACCATCTGTGCCTCGAAGTGGGCCTCATTTGACTTAACCATATCATTTGTGCGCCGAGTCAGGCTTTGTTTGACTAAACCGTATCATTTGCACCTCGAACCATATCATTTCTGCCTTGAGTGGGGCCTCGTTTGACTCACCATACCATTTGACTCGGGCCTCGTTTGACTCACCGATACCATTTATGCCTCGAGTTAGGCCTCGTTTGACTCAACCATATCATTTATACCTCGAGACAGGCTTCGTTTGACTCAACCATATCATTTGCGCCTTGAGTCGGGCCTTGTTTGACTCAACCATATCATTGGCACCTCGAGTCGAGCCTTGTTTGACTCAACCATATCATTTGCACCTCGAGTTAGCCCTCGTTTGATGCAACCATATCATTTTTGCCTCGAGTCATGCCTCGTTTGACTCAACCATATCATTTGCATCTCGAGTCGGCCCTTGTTTGACTCAACGACATCATTTGTGCCTCGAGTCGGGCCTCATTTGACTCAACCATATCATTTGCGCCTCGAGTCAGGCCTCGTTTGACTCAACCATATCATTTGCGCCTTGAGTCGGGCCTTGTTTGACTCAACCATATCATTGGCACCGCGAGTTGGGCCTTGTTTGACTCAACCATATTATTTGCACCTCAAGTCGGGCCTCGTTTGATGCAACCATATCATTTATGCCTCAAGTCATGCCTCCTTGGACTCAACCATATCATTTGCACCTCGAGTCGGCCCTCATTTGACTCAACGATATCATTTGTGACTCGAGTGGTGCCTCATTTGACTCAACCATATCATTTGCACCCCGAGTCAGCCCTCGTTTGAGTCACCGATACCATTTGTACCCCGAGTTGGGCCTCATTTGACGTAACCATATCATTTGCATCTCGAGGCGGGCCTCATTTGACTAAACCATATCATTTGTGCCTCGAGTCGGGCCTTGTTTGACTCATTGACACCATTTATGCCTCGAATTGAGCCTCGTTTGAGTTAACCATATCATTTGTGCCCTGAGTTAGGGCTTGTTTGACTCAACCATATCATTTGCGCCTCAAGTCGGGCCTCGTTTGACTAAATCATATCATTTGTGCCTCGAGTCGGGCCTTGTTTGCGCCTTAAGTCAGGCCTTGTCTGACTCAACCATATCATTTGCGCCTCGAGTTGGACCTCATTTGAGTCAACCATATAATTTCTGCCTTGAGTCATGCCTTGTTTAACTCAACCATATCATTTATACCTCGAGTCGGGTCGTGTTTTACTCAACCATTTCATTTGCTCCTCGAGTCGGGCCTCGTTTGACTCACCGTTACCATTTGTTCGTCGAGTTGGGCCTCGTTTCACTCAACCATATCATTTGTGCCTCGAGTCAAGCCTCGTTTGACTTAACTATATCATTTGCCCCTCGAGGCAGGCCTCATTTAACTCAACCATATCATTTCTACCTCGAGTCAGGGCTCATTTAGCTCAACCATATATTTGGGCCTTGAGTCAGGCCCCGTTTGACTCAACCATATCGTTTGCATGTCGAGTCAGGCCTCGTTTGACTCAACCATATCATTTATGCCTCGAGTCAGGCCCCGTTTGGCCTAACCATATTATTTGTGCCTCAAGTCGGGCCTTGTTTGACTCAACCATATTATTTGTGCCTCGAGTCAGGCCTCGTTTGACGCAACCATACCATTTGTGCCTCAAGTCATTCCTCGTTTAACTCAACCAGATCATTTGCAACTCGAGTCAGCTCTCGTTTGACTCAACATATCATTTGTGCCTCGAGTCGGGCCTCGTTTGACTCAACCATATTATTTGCACCTTGAGTCGGGCCTCGTTTCACTCACTAATACCATTTGTGCCTCGAGTTGGGCCTTGTTTGACTCAACCATATCATTTGCACCTCGAGCCGGGCCTTGTTTGACTCAACCATATAATTTGCATCTCGAGTCGGGCCTATTTTGACCCAACCATATCATTTGCAACTCGAGTCAGGCGTGGTTTGACTCAACCATATTATTTGCGCCTCCAGTCGGGCCTCGTTTGACTCAACCATATCATTTGCGCCCCGAGTCGGGCCTGGTTTGATTCAACCAGATCATTTGCACCTCGAGTCAGGCCTCGTTTAACTCATCGATACCATTTGTGCATCAAGTTAGGCCTCGTTTGACTCAACCATATCATTTGTGCCTCGAGTCAGGCCTCGTTTGACTCAACCATATAATTTGCGCCTCGAGTCGAGCCTCGTTTGACTCAACCATATCATTTGTGCCTCGAGTCATGCGCCATTTGACTCACCGATACCATTTGTGCCTCGAGTTGGGCCTCGTTTGACTCAATCATATCATTTGCGACTTGAGTTAGGCCTTGTTTGACTCACCGATACCATTTATGCCTCGAGTCGAGCCTCGTTTGACACAACCATATCATTTGTGCCTCAAGTCATGCCTCGTTTGACTCAACCATATCAGTTGCATCTCGAGTCAGGCCTCGTTTGACAAAACCATATCATTTGCACCTCGAGCCGGGCCTAGTTTGTCTCAACCATATCATTTATGCCCCGAGTCGATCCTTGTTTGAGTCACCGATACCAGTTGTGCCCCGAGTTGGGAGTCGTTTAACCAAACCATATCATTTGTGCCTCAAGTCAGGCCATGTTTGACTCAACCATATCATTTGCGCCTCGAGTTGGGCCTCGTTTGACTCAACCATATCATTTGCGCCTCGAGTCAGGCCTTGTTGGATTCAGCCACAACATTTGCACCTCAAGTCGGGCCTTGTTTGACTCAACCATATCGTTTGCGCATTGAGGAGGGCCTCGTTTGACTCAACTATATCATTTCTGCTTTGAGTTGGTCCTCGTTTGACTCAACCATATCATTTCTGCCTCGAGTCATGCCTCGTTTGACTCAACCATATCATTTGCGCCACGAGTCGGGCCTCATTTGACTCAACCATATCATTTGTGCCTCGAGTCGGGCCTTGTTTGACTCACCGATACCATTTGTGCCACGAGTCGGGCCTCATTTGACTCAACCATATCATTTGTGCCTCGAGTCGGGACTCATTTGACCCACTGATACCATTTGTGCCTCGAGTTAGGTCTCGTTTGACTCAACCATATCATTTGTGCCTCAAGACAGTGCTTGTTTGACTCAACCTTATCATTGGCACCTTGAGTTGGGTCTCGTTTGACTCAACCATACCATTTGCCCCTCGTTTGCTTCAGGTCAGGCCTCGTTTGGCTCAACCATATATTTGCTCCTCGAGTCAGCACCCGTTTGACACAACCATATCATTTGCGCCTCGAGTCAGCCCTCGTTTGACTCAACCAAATCATTTGTGCCCCGAGTCAGGCCTCGTTTGGCTCAACCATATTATTTGCACCTCGAGTCAAGCCTCGTTTGACTCAACCATATCATTTGTGCCTCGAGTCAGGCCTCGTTTGATGCAACCATATCATTTATGCCTCGAGTTGGGCCTCGTTTGACTTAATTATATCATTTGCGCCTCGAGTTGGCCCTCGTTTGACTCAATGATATCATTTGCGCATCGAGTTGAGCGTCGTTTGACTCAACCATATTATTTGCGCCTCGAGTCAAGCTTCATTTAACTCACTGATACCATTTATGCCTCGAGTTGGACCTCGTTGAACTTAACCATATCATTTGCGCCTCGATTCGAGCCTCGTTTGACTCACCGATACCATTTATGCCTTGAGTTGGGCCTCGTTTGATGTAACCATATCATTTGTGCCTCGAGTCATGCCTCGTTTGACTCAACCATATCATTTGCATCTCGAGTCAGGCCTCGTTCGACTAAACCATATCATTTGCGTCTCAAGTCGGGCTTGGTTTGACTCAACCATATCATTTGCGCCTCAAGTCGGGCATCGTTTGACTCACCAACACCATTTGTGCCTCGTATTGGGCCTCGTTTGACTCAACCATATTGTTGGTGCCTCAAGTCAGGCCTTCTTTGAACCCCTGATACCATTTATGCCTCGAGTTAGGCCTCGTTTGACTCAACCATATCATTTGTGCCTCAAGGCTTGTTTGTCTCAACCATATCATTGGCAACTCGAGTTGGGCCTCATTTGACTCAACCATATGATTGGCCCATCGAGTCGGGCCTCGTTTAACTTAACCATATCATTTCTGCCTCGAGTCAGGCCTCGTTTGGCTCAACCATATATTTTTGCCTTGAGTCAGTACCTGTTTAATACAACCATATCATTTGTGCCTCGAGTCAGGCCTCGTTTGATGTAACCATATCATTTGTGCCTCGAGTTGGGCCTCGATTGACTCACCCATATCATTTGCACCTCGAGTCGGCCCTCGTTTGACTCTACGATATCATTTGCGCCTCAAGTCGAGCCTCGTTTGACTCAACCATATTATTTGCGCCTTAAGTCGGGCCTTGTCTAACTCAACCATATCATTTGCGTCTCGAGTCGGGACTCATTTGACTAAACCATATCATTTGTGCCTCGCGTCAGGCCTCGTTTGACTCATTGACACCATTTGTGCCTCGAATTGGGCCTCGTTTGACTTAACCATATCATTTGTGTCCTGAGTCAGGGCTTGTTTGACTCAACCATATCATTTGTACCTCGAGTCGGGCCTCGTTTGACTCAACCATATAATTTCTGCCTCGAGTCATGCCTCGTTTAACATAACCATATCATTTATACCTCGAGTCGAGTCGCGTTTGACTCAACCATATCATTTGCGCCTCGAGTCAGGCCTCGTTTAACTCACCGATACCATTTGTTCCTCGAGTTGGGCCTCATTTGATTGAACCATATCATTTGTGCCTCGAGTCAGGCCTCGTTTGACTCAACCATATCATTCGGCCCTCGAGGTAGCCCTCATTTAACTCAACCATATCATTTCTGCCTCGAGTCAAGGCTCGTTTAGCTCAACCATATATTTGGCCCTTAAGTCAGGCCCCGTTTGACTCAACCTTATCGTTTGCATCTCGACTCAGGCCTCGTTTGACTCAGCCATATCATTTGTGCCTCGAGTCGGGCCCTGTTTGATGCAACCATATTATTTGTGCCTCGAGTCGGGCCCCATTTGACTCAACCATATTATTTGTGCCTCGAGTCAGGCCTCGTTTGATGTAACCGTATCATTTGTGCCTCGAGTCATGCCTTGTTTGACTCAACCATATCATTTGCACCTCGAGTCAGCCCTCAATTGACTCAACGATATCATTTAAGCCTTGAGTCGGGCCTCGTTTGACTCAACCATATTATTTGCACCTCGAGTCGGGCCTCGATTGACTCACTAATACCATTTGTGCCTTGAGTTGGGCCTTGTTTGACTCAACCATATCATTTGTGCCTAGAGTCGGGCCTTGTTTGACTCAACCATATCATTTGCGTCTCGAGTCGGCCCTGTTTTGACTCAACCTTATCATTGGCACCTCGAGTCAGCCCTCGTTTGACTCAACATATCATTTGTGCCTCGAGTCGGGCCTCGTTTGACTCAACCATATTATTTGCACCTCAAGTCGGGCCTCATTTGACTCACTAATACCATTTGTGCCTCGAGTTGGGCCTCGTTTGACTCAACCATATCATTTGCGCCTCGACCTGGGCCTCGTTTGAGTCACCGATACCATTTGTGCCTCGAGTCAAGCCTCATTTGATGTAACCATTTCATTTGTGCCTCGAGTGATCCCTCGTTTGACTCAACCATATCATTTGCGTCTCGAGTTGGACCTCGTTTGACTAAACCATATCATTTGCACCTCTAGTCAGGCCTAGTTTGACTCAACCATATCATTTGCGCCTCGAGTCAGGCCTTGTTTGACTCAACCATATCATTTGCGTCTCGAGTCGGGCCTTGTTTGACTCAACCATATCATTTGCACCTCGAGTCAGGCGTTGTTTGACTCAACCATATCATTTACGCCTCGAGTCGGGCCTCGTTTGACTCAACCATATCATTTGCGCCTCGAGTCGGGCCTGGTTTGATTCAACCATGTGATTTACGCCTCGAATCGGGCCTCGTTTGATTCACTGATACCATTTGTGCCTCGAGTTGGGCCTTGTTTGACTCAACCATATCATTTGTGCCTCGAGACAGGGCTCGTTTGACTCATTGACACCATTTGTGCCTCGAATTGGGCCTCGTTTGACTCAACCATATCATTTGTGCCTCAAGTCAGGCCTTGTTTGACTCAACCATATCATTTGCGCCTCGAGCCGGGCCTCGTTTGACTCAACTGTATAATTTCGACCTCGAGTCATGCGTCATTTGACTCAACCATATCATTTATGCCTCGAGTCGAGCCGCATTTGACTCAACCATATCACCGATACCATTTGTTCCTCGAGTTGGGCCTCGTTTGACTCAACCATATCATTTGTGCCTCGAGTCAGTCCTCGTTTGACTCAACCATATCATTTGCCCCTCGAGTCAGGCCTCGTTTAACGCAACCATATATTTGCACCTTGAGTCAGTCCCCGTTTGACTTAACCATATCATTTGTGCCTCGAGTCAGGCCTTCTTTGACCCCCTGATACCATTTGTGCCTCGAGTTAGGCCTCGTTTGACTCAACCATATCATTTGTGCCTCGAGTCATGCCTCGTTTGACTCAACCATATCATTTGCATCTCGAGTCAGGCCTCGTTCGACTAAACCATATCATTTGCGTCTCAAGTCGGGCTTGGTTTGACTCAACCATATCATTTGCGCCTCGAGTCGGGCATCGTTTGACTCACCAACACCATTTGTGCCTCGTATTGGGCCTCGTTTGACTCAACCATATCGTTGGTGCCTCAAGTCAGGCCTTCTTTGAACCCCTGATACCATTTATGCCTCGAGTTAGGCCTCGTTTGACTCAACCATATCATTTGTGCCTCAAGGCTTGTTTGTCTCAACCATATCATTGGCAACTCGAGTTGGGCCTCATTTGACTCAACCATATGATTGGCCCATCGAGTCGGGCCTCGTTTAACTTAACCATATTATTTCTGCCTCGAGTCAGGCCTCGTTTGGCTCAACCATATATTTTTGCCTTGAGTCAGTACCTGTTTAATACAACCATATCATTTGTGCCTCGAGTCAGGCCTCGTTTGATGTAACCATATCATTTGTGCCTCGAGTTGGGCCTCGATTGACTCACCCATATCATTTGCACCTCGAGTCGGCCCTCGTTTGACTCTACGATATCATTTGCGCCTCAAGTCGAGCCTCGTTTGACTCAACCATATTATTTGCGCCTTAAGTCGGGCCTTGTCTAACTCAACCATATCATTTGCGTCTCGAGTCGGGACTCATTTGACTAAACCATATCATTTGTGCCTCGCGTCAGGCCTCGTTTGACTCATTGACACCATTTGTGCCTCGAATTGGGCCTCGTTTGACTTAACCATATCATTTGTGTCCTGAGTCAGGGCTTGTTTGACTCAACCATATCATTTGTACCTCGAGTCGGGCCTCGTTTGACTCAACCATATAATTTCTGCCTCGAGTCATGCCTCGTTTAACATAACCATATCATTTATACCTCGAGTCGAGTCGCGTTTGACTCAACCATATCATTTGCGCCTCGAGTCAGGCCTCGTTTAACTCACCGATACCATTTGTTCCTCGAGTTGGGCCTCATTTGATTGAACCATATCATTTGTGCCTCGAGTCAGGCCTCGTTTGACTCAACCATATCATTCGGCCCTCGAGGTAGCCCTCATTTAACTCAACCATATCATTTCTGCCTCGAGTCAAGGCTCGTTTAGCTCAACCATATATTTGGCCCTTAAGTCAGGCCCCGTTTGACTCAACCTTATCGTTTGCATCTCGACTCAGGCCTCGTTTGACTCAGCCATATCATTTGTGCCTCGAGTCGGGCCCTGTTTGATGCAACCATATTATTTGTGCCTCGAGTCGGGCCCCGTTTGACTCAACCATATTATTTGTGCCTCGAGTCAGGCCTCGTTTGATGTAACCGTATCATTTGTGCCTCGAGTCATGCCTTGTTTGACTCAACCATATCATTTGCACCTCGAGTCAGCCCTCAATTGACTCAACGATATCATTTAAGCCTTGAGTCGGGCCTCGTTTGACTCAACCATATTATTTGCACCTCGAGTCGGGCCTCGATTGACTCACTAATACCATTTGTGCCTTGAGTTGGGCCTTGTTTGACTCAACCATATCATTTGTGCCTAGAGTCGGGCCTTGTTTGACTCAACCATATCATTTGCGTCTCGAGTCGGCCCTGTTTTGACTCAACCTTATCATTGGCACCTCGAGTCAGCCCTCGTTTGACTCAACATATCATTTGTGCCTCGAGTCGGGCCTCGTTTGACTCAACCATATTATTTGCACCTCAAGTCGGGCCTCATTTGACTCACTAATACCATTTGTGCCTCGAGTTGGGCCTCGTTTGACTCAACCATATCATTTGCGCCTCGACCTGGGCCTCGTTTGAGTCACCGATACCATTTGTGCCTCGAGTCAAGCCTCATTTGATGTAACCATTTCATTTGTGCCTCGAGTGATCCCTCGTTTGACTCAACCATATCATTTGCGTCTCGAGTTGGGCCTCGTTTGACTAAACCATATCATTTGCACCTCTAGTCAGGCCTAGTTTGACTCAACCATATCATTTGCGCCTCGAGTCAGGCCTTGTTTGACTCAACCATATCATTTGCGTCTCGAGTCGGGCCTTGTTTGACTCAACCATATCATTTGCACTTCGAGTCAGGCGTTGTTTGACTCAACCATATCATTTACGCCTCGAGTCGGGCCTCGTTTGACTCAACCATATCATTTGCGCCTCGAGTCAGGCCTGTTTTGATTCAACCATGTGATTTACGCCTCGAATCGGGCCTCGTTTGACTCAACCATATAATTTTTGCCTCGACTCATGCCTCGTTTAACTCAACCACATCATTTATACCTCGAGTCGAGTCGTGTTTGACGCAACCATATCATTTGCGCCTCGAGTCAGGCCTTGTTTGACTCACCGTTACCATTTGTTCCTCAAGTTGGGCCTCGTTTGACTCAACCATATCATTTGCGCCTCGAGTCAGGCCTCGTTTGACTCAACCATATCATTTGGCCCTCGAGGCAGGCCTCGTTTAACTCAACCATATCATTTCTGCCTCGAGTCAGGGCTCGTTTAGCTCAACCATATATTTGGGCCTTGAGTCAGGCCCCGTTTGACTCAACCTTATCGTTTGCATCTCGACTCAGGCCTCGTTTGACTCAGCCATATCATTTGTGTCTCGAGTCAGGCCCCGTTTGATGCAACCATATTATTTGTGCCTCGAGTTAGGCCCCATTTGACTCAACCATATTATTTGTGCCACGAATCAGGCCTCGTTTGATGCAACCATATCATTTGTGTCTCGAGTCATGCCTCGTTTGACACAACCATATCATTTGCACCTCGAGTCAGCCGTCGTTTGACTCAATGAAATCATTTAAGCCTTGAGTCGGGCCTCGTTTGACTCATCCATATTATTTGCACCTCGAGTCGGGCCTCGATTGACTCACTAATACCATTTGTGCCTTGAGTTGGGCCTTGTTTGACTCAACCATATCATTTGAGCCTTGAGTCGGGCCTTGTTTGACTCAACCATATCATTTGCGTCTCGAGTCAGCCCTGTTTTGACTCAACCATATCAATTGCGCCTCAAGTCAGGCTTTGTTTGACTTAACCATATTATTTGCGCCTCCAGTCGGGTCTCGTTTGATTCAACCATATCATTTGCACCTCGAGTTAGTCCTGGTTTGATTAAAGCATGTCATTTATGCCTCGAGTCGGGCCTCATTTGATTCACTGATACCATTTGTGCCTCGAGTTAGGCCTCGTTTGACTCAACCATATCATTTGCCCCTCGAGGCGGGCCTCATTTAACTCAACCATATCATTTCTGCCTCAAGTCAGGCCTCGTTTAGCTCAACCATATATTTGGGCCTTGAGTTTGCCCCCGTTTGACTCAACCATATCATTTGCGCCCTGAGTCAGGCCTCGTTTGACTCAGCCATATCATTTGTGTCTCGAGTCAGGCGCCATTTGGCTCAACCATATTATTTGTGCCATGAGTCGGGCCCCATTTGACTCAACCATATTATTTGTGCTTCGACTCAGGCCTCGTTTGACGCAACGATATCATTTGTACCACGAGTCATTTCTCATTTGACTCAACCATATCATTGGCACCTCGAGTCAGCCCTCGTTTGACTCAACGATATGATTTGTGCCTCAAGTCAGGCCTCGTTTGACTCAACCATATTATTTGCACCTCGATTTGGGCCTCATTTGACTCACCAATATCATTTGTGCCTCGAGATGGGCCTCGTTTGACTCAACCATATCATTTGTGCCTCGAGTCGGCCCTCGTTTGACTCTACGATATCATTTGCGCCTCGAGTCGAGCCTCATTTGACTCAACCATATTATTTGCACCTTAAGTCGGGCCTTGTCTGACTCAACCATATCATTTGCGTCTCGAGTCGAGCCTCATTTGGCTAAACCATATCATTTGCGCCTCGAGTCGGGCCTCGTTTGACTCATTGACACCATTTGTGCCTCGAATTAGGCCTCGTTTGACTCAACCATATCATTTGTGTCCCGAGTCAGGGCTTGTTTGACTCAACCATATCATTTGTGCCTCGAGTCGGACCTCGTTTGACTCAACCATATAATTTCTGCCTCGAGTCATGCCTCGTTTAACACAACCATATCATTTATACCACGAGTCGAGTCGTGTTTGACTCAACCATATCATTTGCGCCTCGAGTCAGGCCTTGTTTGACTCAACCATATCATTTGCGTCTCGAGTTAGCCCTGTTTTGACTCAACCATATCAATTGTGCCTCGAGTCAGGCATTGTTTAACTCAACCATATTATTTGCGCCTCCAGTCGGGCCTCATTTGACTCAACCATATCAATTACGCCTCGAGTCAGTCCTGGTTTCATTAAAGCATGTCATTTATGCCTCGAGTTGGGCCTCGTTTAATTCGCCGATACCATTTGTGCCTCGAGTTAGGCCTCGTTTGACTCAACCATATCATTTGTCCCTCGAGGCGGGGCTCATTTAACTCAACCATATCATTTCTGCCTCGAGTCAGGCCTCATTTAGCTCAACCATATATTTGGGCCTTGAGTTTGCCCCCGTTTGACTCAACCATATGATTTGCGCCTCGAGTTAGGCCTTGTTTGACTCAGCCATATCATTTGCACCTCGAGTCAGCCCTCGTTTGACTCAACGATATCATTTAAGCCTTGAGTCGGGCCTCGTTTGACTCATCCATATTATTTGCACATCGAGTCGGGCCTCGATTGACTCACTAATACTATTTGTGCCTTGGGCCTTGTTTGACTCAACCATATCATTTGCGCCTCGAGTCGGGCCTTGTTTGACTCAACCATATCATTTGCGTCTCGAGTCGGCCCTGTTTTGACTCAACCATATCAATTGCGCCTCGAGTCAGGCGTTGTTTGACTCAACCATATTATTTGCGCCTCCAATCAGGCCTCGTTTCACTCAACCATATCATTTGCGCCTTGAGTCAGTCCTGGTTTGATTAAAGCATGTCATTTATGCCTCGAGTCGGGCCTCGTTTGATTCACCGATACCATTTGTGCCTCGAGTTTGGCCTTGTTTGACTCAACCATATCATTTACCCCTCGAGGCCGGCCTCATTTAACTCAACCATATCATTTCTGCCTCGAGTCAGGCCTCGTTTAGCTCAACCATATATTTGGGCCTTGAGTTTGCCCCCGTTTGACTCAACCATATCATTTGCGCCTCGAGTCAGGCCTTGTTTGACTCAGCCATATCATTTGTGCCTCGAGTCAAGCGCCGTTTGGCTCAACCATATTATTTGTGCCACGAGTCGGGCCCCGTTTGACTGAACCATATTATTTATGCTTCGACTCAGGCCTCGTTTGATGCAACGATATCATTTGTTCCCCGAGTCATTCCTCATTTGACTCAACCATATCATTGGCACCTCAAGTTAGCCCTCGTTTGACACAACGATATCATTTGCGCCTCGAGTTGGGCCTCGTTTGACTCAACCATATTATTTGCACCTCGATTCGGGCCTCATTTGACTCACCAATACCATTTGTGCCTTGAGTTGGGCCTCGTTTGACTCAACCATATCATTTGCACCTCGAGTCGGCCCTCGTCTGACTGTATGATATCATTTGCGCCTCGAGTCGAGCCTCATTTGACTCAACCATATTATTTGCGCCATAAGTCGGGCCTTGTCTGACTCAACCATATCATTTGCGTCTCGAGTTGGGCCTCATTTGACTAAACCATATCATTTGCGCCTCGAGTTGGGCCTCGTTTGACTCATTGACACCATTTGTGCCTCAAATTAGGCCTCGTTTGACTCAACCATATCATTTGTGTCCCGAGTCAGGGCTTGTTTGACTCAACCATATCATTTGCGCCTCGAGTCGGGCCTCGTTTGACTCAACCATATAATTTTTGCCTCAAGTATTGCCTCGTTTAACACAACCATATCATTTATACTTCGAGTCGAGTCATGTTTGACTCAACCATATCATTTGCGCCTCGAGTTAGGCCTTGTTTGACTCACCGATACCATTTGTTCCTCGAGTTGGGCCTCATTTGACTCAACCATATCATTTGTGCCGCGAGTCAGGCCTCGTTTGACTCAACCATATCATTTGGCCCTCGAGGCAGCCCTCGTTTAACTCAACCATATCATTTCTGCCTCGAGTCAGGGCTCGTTTAGCTCAACCATATATTTGGGCCTTGAGTCAGGCCCCGTTTGACTCAACCTTATCGTTTGCATCTCGACTCAGGCCTCGTTTGACTCAGCCATATCATTTGTGTCTCGAGTCGGGCCCCGTTTGATGCAGCCATATTATTTGTGCCTCGAGTCAGGCCCCATTTGACTCAACCATATTATTTGTGCCTCGAATCAGGTCGTTTGATGCAACCATATCATTTGTGCCTTGAGTCAAGCCTCGTTTGACTCAACCATATTATTTGCACCTCGAGTCAGCCCTCGTTTGGCTCAACGATATCATTTAAGCCTTGAGTCGGGCCTCGTTTGACTCATCCATATTATTTGCACCTCGAGTCGGGCCTCGATTGACTCACTAATACCATTTGTGCCTTGAGTTGGGCCTTGTTTGACTCAACCATATCATTTGCGCCACGAGTCAGGCCTTGTTTGACTCAACCATATCATTTGCATCTCGAGTCGGCCCTGTTTTGACTCAACCATATCAATTGTGCCTCGAGTTAGGCGTTGTTTGACTTAACCATATTATTTGTGCCTCCAGTAGGGCCTCGTTTGAGTCAACCATATCATTTGCCCCTCAAGGCGGGCCTCATTTAACTCAACTATATCATTTCTGCCTCGAGTCAGGCCTCGTTTAGCTCAACCATATATTTGGGCCTTGACTTTGCCCCCGTTTGACTCAACCATATCATTTGCGCCTCGAGTCAGGCCTCGTTTGACTCAGCCATATCATTTGTGCCTCAAGTCAGGCGCCGTTTGGCTCAACCATATTATTTGTGCCACGAGTCGGGTCCCGTTTGACTCAACCATATTATTTGTGCTTTGAATCAGGCCTCGTTTGATGCAACGATATCATTTGTGCCACGAGTCATTCCTCATTTGACTCAACCATATCATTGGCACCTCGAGTCAGCCCTCGTTTGACTCAACGATATATTTGCGCCTCGAGTCGGGCCTTGTTTGACTCAACCATATTATTTGCACCTCGATTCAGGCCTCATTTGACTCAACAATACCATTTGTGCCTCGAGTTGGGCCTCGTTTGACTCAACCATATCATTTGCGCCTCGAGTCGGCCCTCGTTTGACTCTACGATATCATTTGCGCCTCGAGTCGAGCCTCATTTGACTCAACCATATTATTTGTGCCTTAAGTCGGGCCTTGTCTGACTAAACCATATCATTTGTGCCTCGAGTCAGGCCTCGTTTGACTCAACCATATCATTGGCACCTCGAGTCAGCCCTCGTTTGACGCAACGATATCATTTGCGCCTCGAGTTGGGCCTCATTTGACTCAACCATATTATTTGCACCTCAAGTCGGGCCTTGTTTGACTCAGCCATATCATTTGTGCCTCAAGTCAGGTGCCGTTTGGCTCAACCATATTCTTTGTGCCACGAGTCGGGCTCCGTTTGACTCAACCATATTATTTGTGCTTCTACTCAGGCCTCGTTTGATGCAACCATATCATTTGTGCCACGAGTCAATCCTCATTTGACTAACCATATCATTGGCACCTCGAGTCAGCCCTCGTTTGACTCAACGATATCATTTGCGCCTCGAGTCGGGCCTCGTTTGACTCAACCATATTATTTACACCTCAAGTCAGGCCTCATTTGACTCACCAATACCATTTGTGCCTCGAGTTGGGCCTCGTTTGACTCAACCATATCATTTGCGCCTCGACTTGGGCCTCGTTTGACTCACCGATACCATTTGTGCCTCGAGTCAGGCATCGTTTGATGTAACCATTTCATTTGTGCCTTGAGTGATCCCTCGTTTGACTCAACCATATCATTTGCGTCTCGAGTTGGACCTCGTTTTACTAAACCATATCATTTGCACCTCAAGTCAGGCCTAGTTTGACTCAACCATATCATTTGCGCCTCGAGTCAGGCCTCGTTTGACTCAACCATATAATTTGCGCCTCGAGTCGAGCCTCGTTTGACTCAACCATGTCATTTGTGCCTCGAGTCATGCGCCGCTTGACTCACCGATACCATTTGTGCCTTGAGTTGGGCCTTGTTTGACTCAACCATATCATTTGTGCCTCAAGTGAGGCCTTGTTTGACTCACCGATACCATATATGCCTCGAGTCGGGCCTCGTTTGACACAACCATATCATTTGTGCCTCGAGTCATGCCTCGTTTGACTTAACCATATCAATTGCATCTCGAGTCGGGCCTGGTTTTTCTCAACCATATCATTTGTGCCCCGAGTCGGTCCTTGTTTGAGTCACTGATACCAGTTGTGCCCCGAGTTGGGAGTCATTTAACCAAGCCATATCATTTGTGCCTCAAGTCAGGCCATGTTTGACTCAACCATATCATTTGCGCCTCGAGTCAGCCCTCATTTGACTCAACCATATCATTTGCACCTCGAGTCGGTCCTTGTTTGACTCAACCATATCATTTGCGCATCGATGAGGACCTTGTTTGACTCAACCGTATCATTTCTGCTTCAAGTCGGTCCTCATTTGACTCAACCATATCATTTGCGCCTCGAGTCGGGCCTCGTTTGACTCAACCATATCATTTGCACCTGGAGTCGGGCCTTTTTTGACTCAACCATATCATTTGCGCATCGAGGAGGGCCTCGTTTGACTCAACCATATCATTTCTGCTTTGAGTCGATACTCGTTTGACTCAACCATATCATTTGCGCCTTGAGTCAGGCCTCGTTTGACTGAACCATATCATTTCTGCCTCGAGTCATGCCTCGTTTGACTCAACCATATCATTTGCGCCACGAGTCGGCCCTCGTTTGACTCAACCATATCATTTGTGCCTCGAGTCGGGCCTTGTTTGACTCACCGATACCATTTCTGCCACGAGTCGGGCCTCGTTTGACTCAACCATATCATTTGTGTCTCGAGTCGGGCCTTGTTTGACCCACCGATACCATTTGTTCTCGAGCTAGGTCTCGTTTGACTCAACCATATCTTTTGTGCCTCAAGACAGGGCTTGTTTGACTTAACCCTATCATTGGCACCTTGAGTTAGGCCTCGTTTGACTCAACCATATCATTGGCCCCTCGAGTCGGGCCTCGATTAACTTAACCATATCATTTCTGCCTCAGGTCAAGCCTCGCTTGGCTGAACCATATATTTGCGCCTCGAGTCAGCACCTGTTTGACACAACCATATCATTTGTGCCTCGAGTCAGCCCTTGTTTGACTCAACCAAATCATTTGTGCCCCGAGTCATGCCTCGTTTGGCTTAACCATATTATTTGCACCTCGAGTCAAGCCTCGTTTGACTCAGCCATATCATTTGTGCCTCGAGTCAGGCCTCGTTTGATGCAACCATATCATTTGTGCCTCGAGTTGGGCCTCGTTTGACTAAACTATATAATTTGCACCTCAAGTCGGCCCTCGTTTGACTCAACGATATCATTTGCGCATCGAGTTGAGCGTCGTTTGACTCAACCATATTATTTGCGCCTCGAGTCAGGCTTCGTTTAACTCACCGATACCATTTGTGCCTCGAGTTGGGCCTCGTTTAACTCAACCATATCATTTGTGCCTTGAGTCGAGCCTCGTATGACTCACCGATACCATTTATGCCTTGAGTTGGGCCTCGTTTGACGTAACCATATCATTTGTGCCTCGAGTCATGCCTCGTTTGACTCAACCATATCATTTGAGTCTCAAGTCAGGCCTCATTTGACTAAACCATATCATTTGTACCTCAAGTCGGGCTTGGTTTGACTCACCGATACCATTTGTGCCTCGAGTAGGGCATCGTTTGACTCAACCATATCATTTGTTCCTCGAGACAGGGCTCGTTTGACTCAACCATACCATTTACACCTTGAGTCGGGCCTCGTTTTACTCAACCATATCATTTGAGTCTCAAGTCAGGCCTTGTTTGACTAAACCATATCATTTGCACCTCAAGTCGGGCTTGGTTTGACTCACCGATACCATTTGTGCCTCGAGTAGGGCATCGTTTGACTCACCCATATCATTTGTTCCTCGAGACAGGGCTCGTTTGACTCAACCATACCATTTACGCCTTGAGTCGGGCCTCGTTTTTCTCAACCATATCATTTATGCCTCGAGTCGGGCTGCATTTGAGTCAACCATATCATTTGCGCCTTGGGTCGGGCCTCGTTTGACTCACTGATACCATTTGTTCCGCGAGTTGGGCCTCGTTTGACTCAACCATATCATTTGTGGCTTGAGCCAGGACTCGTTTGACTCAGCCATATCATTTGCGCCTCGGATCGGGCCTCATTTGACTCACCGATACCATTTTTGCCTCGAGTTGGGCCTTGTTTGACTAAACCATATCATTTGTGCCTCGAGTCAAGCCTAGTTTGACTCAACCATATTATTTGCACCTCGAGTCAGGCCTTGTTTGACTCAACCATATCATTTGCGTCTCGAGTCAGGCGTTGTTTGACTTAACCATATCATTTGTGCCTCGAGTCGGCCTCGTTTGACTCAACCATATCATTTGCGCCTCAAGTTGGGCCTGGTTTGATTCAACTATGTCCTTTATGCCTCAAGTCGGGCCTCGTTTGATTCACTGATACCATTTGTGCCTCGAGTTGGGCCTTGTTTGACTCAACCATATCATTTGTGCCTCGAGACAGGGCTCATTTGACTCATTGACACCATTTGTGCCTTGAATTGGGCTCGTTTGACTCAACCATATCATTTGTGGCTCGTTTGACTCAACCATATCATTTGTGCCTCGAGTCAGGCCTTGTTTGACTCAACCATATCATTTGCGCCTCGAGTCGGGCCTCGTTTGACTCAACCGTATAATTTCAACCTCGAGTCATGCGTCATTTGACTCAACCACATCATTTATACCTTGAGTCGGGCCGCATTTGACTCAACCATATCACCGATACCATTTGTTCCTCGAGTTGGGCCTCGTTTAACTCAACCAAATCATTTGTGCCTCGAGTCAGTCCTCGTTTGACTCAACCATATCATTTGCCCCTCGAGTCAGACCTCGTTTAACGCAACCATATATTTGCACCTTGAGTCAGTCCCCGTTTGACTCAACCATATCATTTGCGCCTCGAGTCAGGCCTGGTTTGATTCAACGATATCATTTGTACCTCGAGTCAGGCCTCGTTTGACTCACCGATACCATTTGTTCATCAAGTTAGGCCTCGTTTGACTCAACCATATCATTTGTGCCTCGAGTCAGGCCTTGTTTGACTCAACCATACCATTTGTGCCTCGAGTTGGGGCCTCATTTGACCAACCATATCATTTGTGGCTCGAGCCAGGACTCGTTTGACTCAGCCATATCATTTGCACCTCGAGTCGGGCCTCATTTGACTTACCAATTCCATTTTTGCCACGAGTTGGGCTTCTTTTGACTCAACCATATCATTTGTGCCTCGAATCATGCCTTGTTTGACTCAACCATATCATTTGCGCCTCGAGTTGGGCCTCGTTTGACTCAACCATATCATTTACGCCTCGAATCGAGCCTTATTTGACTCACTGATACCATTTGTGCCTCGAGTTAGGCCTCGTTTGACTCAACCATATCATTTGTGCCTTGAGTCAGGCCTCGTTTGACTCACTGATACCATTTGTGCCTCGAGTCGAGCCTCGTTTGACACAACCATATCATTTGTGCCCCGAGTCATGCCTTGTTTGACTCAACCATATCATTTGCGCCTCGAGTCGGGCCTCGTTTGACTCAACCATATCATTTGTGCCTCAAGTCAGGCTTGGTTTGATTCAACCATGTCATTTACGCCTCGTGTCGGGCCTTGTTTGACTCACCGATACAATTTGTGCCTTGAGTTGGGACTCGTTTAACTCAACCATATCGTTTGTGCCTCGAGTCAGTCCTCGTTTGACTCAACCATATCATTTGCCCCTCGAGTCGTGCCTCGTTTAACGCAACCATATATTTGCGCCTTGAGTCAGTCCCTGTTTGACTCAACCATATCATTTGCACCTCGAGTCGGGCCTGGTTTGATTCAACCATATCATTTGCCCCTCAAGTCAGGCCTCGTTTGACTCACCGATACCATTTGTGCATCAAGTTAGGCTTCGTTTGACTCAACCATATCATTTGTGCTTCGAGTCAGGCCTCGTTTGACTCAACCATATAATTTGTGCCTCGAGTCGAGCCTCGTTTGACTCAACCATATCATTTGTGCCTCGAGTCATGCGCCGTTTGACTCACCGATACCATTTGTGCCTCGAGTTGGGCCTCGTTTGACTCAACCATATCATTTGTGCCTCGAGTTAGGCCTTGTTTGACTCACCGATACCATTTATGCCTCGAGTCGGGCCTCGTTTGACACAACCATATCATTTGCACCTCGAGTCATGCCTTGTTTGACTCAACCATATCAGTTGCATCTCGAGTCGAGCCTCGTTTGACAAAACTGTATCATTTGCACCTCGAGTTGGGCCTGGTTTGTCTCAACCATATCATTTGCGCCCCGAGTCGGTCCTTGTTTGAGTCACCGATACCAGTTGTGCGCTAAGTTGGGAGTCGTTTAACCAACCCATATCATTTGTGCCTCTAGTCAGGCCATGTTTGACTCAACCATATCATTTGCGCCTCGAGTCGGGCCTCGTTTGACTCAACCATATCATTTGAGTCTCAAGTCAGGCCTCGTTTGACTAAACCATATCATTTGCACCTCAAGTCGGGCTTGGTTTGACTCACTGATACCATTTGTGCCTCGAGTAGGGCATCGTTTGACTCACCCATATCATTTGTTCCTCGAGACAGGGCTCGTTTGACTCAACCATACCATTTACGCCTCGAGTTGGGCCTCATTTTACTCAACCATATCATTTATGCCTCGAGTCGGGCTGCGTTTGAGTCAACCATATCATTTGCGCCTTGGGTCGGGCCTCATTTGACTCACCGATACTATTTGTCCCTCGAGTTGGGCCTCGTTTGACTCAACCATATCATTTGGGGCTTGAGCCAGGACTCGTTTGACTCAGCCATATCATTTGCGCCTCGGGTCAGGCCTCAATTGACTCACCGATACCATTTTTGCCTCGAGTTGGGCCTCGTTTGACTAAACCATATCATTTGTGCCTCGAGTCAGGCCTAGTTTGACTCAACCATATCATTTGCACCTCGAGTCAGGCCTTGTTTGACTCAACCATATCATTTGCGTCTCGAGTCAGGCGTTGTTTGACTTAACCATATCATTTGTGCCTCGAGTCAGCCTCGTTTGACTCAACCATATCATTTGCGCCTCGAGTCGGGCCTGGTTTGATTCAACCATGTCCTTTATGCCTCGAGTCGGGCCTCGTTTGATTCACCGATACCATTTGTGCCTCGAGTTGGGCCTTGTTTGACTCAACCATATCATTTGTGCCTCGAGACAGGGCTCGTTTGACTCATTGACACCATTTGTGCCTCGAATTGGGCTCGTTTGACTCAACCATATCATTTGTGCCTCGAGTCAGGCCTTGTTTGACTCAACCATATCATTTGCGCCTCGAGCCGGGCCTCGTTTGACTCAACCGTATAATTTCAACCTCGAGTCATGCGTCATTTGACTCAACCACATCATTTATGCCTCGAGTCGGGCCGCATTTGACTCAACCATATCACCGATACCATTTGTTCCTCGAGTTGGGCCTCGTTTGACTCAACCAAATCATTTGTGCCTCGAGTCAGTCCTCGTTTGACTCAACCATATCATTTGCCCCTCGAGTCGGGCCTCGTTTAACGCAACCATATATTTGCACCTTGAGTCAGTCCCCATTTGACTCAACCATATCATTTGCGCCTCGAGTCAGGCCTGGTTTGATTCAACCTTATCTTTTGTACCTCGAGTCAGGCCTCGTTTGACTCACCGATACCATTTGTGCATCAAGTTAGGCCTCGTTTGACTCAACCATATCATTTGTGCCTCGAGTCAGGCCTTGTTTGACTCAACCATACCATTTGTGCCTCGAGTTGGGGCCGCGTTTGACCAACCATATCATTTGTGGCTCGAGCCAGGACTCGTTTGACTCAGCCATATTATTTGCACCTCGAGTCGGGCCTCATTTGACTCACCAATACCATTTTTGCCTCGAGTTGGGCTTCTTTTGACTCAACCATATCATTTGTGCCTCGAGTCATGCCTTGTTTGACTCAACCATATCATTTGCGCCTCGAGTTGGGCCTCGTTTGACTCAACCATATCATTTACGCCTCGAATCGACCCTTATTTGACTCACTGATACCATTTGTGCCTCGAGTCGAGCCTTGTTTGACGCAACCATATCATTTGTGCCCCGAGTCATGCCTTGTTTGACTCAACCATATCATTTGCGCCTCGAGTCAGGCATTGTTTGACTCAACCATATAATTTGTGCCTCGAGTCAGGCCTCGTTTGACTCAACCATATCATTTGCGCCTCGAGTCAGGCCTGGTTTGATTCAACCATGTCATTGACGCCTCGAGTCGGGCCTTGTTTGACTCACCGATACCATTTGTGCCTTGAGTTGGGACTCGTTTAACTCAAAAATATCATTTGTGCCTCGAGTCAGTCCTCGTTTGACTCAACCATATCATTTGCCCCTCGAGTCGGGCCTCGTTTAACGCAACCATATATTTGCGCCTTGAGTCAGTCCCCGTTTGACTCAACCATATCATTTGCACCTCGAGTCGGGCCTGGTTTGATTCAACCATATCATTTGCCCCTCGAGTTAGGCCTCGTTTGACTCACCGATACCATTTGTGCATCAAGTTAGGCCTCGTTTGACTCAACCATATCATTTGTGCTTCGAGTCAGGCCTCGTTTGACTCAACCATATAATTTGCGCCTCGAGTCGAGCCTCGTTTGACTCAACCATATCATTTGTGCCTCGAGTCATGCGCCGTTTGACTCACCGATACCATTTGTGCCTCAAGTTGGGCCTCGTTTGACTCAACCATATCATTTGTGCCTCGAGTTGGGCCTTGTTTGACTCATCGATACCATTTATGCCTCGAGTCGGGCCTCGTTTGACACAACCATATCATTTGCGCCTCGAGTCATGCCTCGTTTGACTCAACCGTATCAGTTGCATCTCGAGTCGGGCCTCATTTGACAAAACCATATCATTTACACCTCGAGTCGGGCCTGGTTTGTCTCAACCATATCATTTGCGCCCTGAGTCGGTCCTTGTTTGAGACACCGATACCTGTTGTGCCCTAAGTTAGGAGTCATTTAACCAAACCATATCATTTGTGCCTCAAGTCAGGCCATGTTTGACTCAACCATATCATTTGCGCCTCGAGTCGGGCCTCGTTTGACTTAACCATATCATTTGCACCTCGAGTCAGGCCTTGTTTGACTCAACCATATCATTTGCGCATCGAGGAGGGCCTTGTTTGACTCAACCATATCATTTGCACCTCGAGTCGGGCCTTTTTTGACTCAACCATATCATTTGTGCATCGAGTTGGGCCTCGTTTGACTCAACCATATCATTTGCGCCTTGAGTCAGGCCACGTTTGACTTAACCATATCATTTCTGCCTCGAGTCATGCCTCGTTTGACTCAACCATGTCATTTGCGCCATGAGTCGGCCCTCATTTGACTCAACCATATCATTTGTGCCTCGAGTCGGGCCTTGTTTGACTCACCGATACCATTTGTGCCACGAGTCGGCCCTCGTTTGACTCAACCATATCATTTGTGCCTCGAGTCGGGCCTCGTTTGACCCACCGATACCATTTGTGGCTCGAGTTAGGTCTCGTTTGACTCAACCATATCTTTTGTGCCTCAAGACAGGGCTTGTTTGGCTCAACCTTATTATTGGCACCTTGAGTTAGGCCTCGTTTGACTCAACCATATCATTTGCCCCTCGAGTCGGGCCTCGATTAACTTAACCATATCATTTCTGCCTCAGGTCAGGCCACGTTTGGCTCAACCATATATTTGCGCCTCGAGTCAGCACCCGTTTGACACAACCGTATCATTTGCGCCTCAAGTCAGCCCTCGTTTGACTCAACCAAATCATTTGTGCCCCGAGTCATGCCTCGTTTGGCTCAACCATATTATTTGCACCTCAAGTCAAGCCTCGTTTGACTCAACCCTATCATTTGTGCCTCGAGTCAGACCTCGTTTGATGCAACCATATCATTTGTGCCTCGAGTTGGGCCTTGTTTGACTTAACTATATCATTTGCACCTTGAGTCAGCCCTCGTTTGACTCAACAAAATCATTTGTGCATCGAGTTGAGCGTCGTTTGACTCAACCATATTATTTGCGCATCGAGTCAGGCTTCGTTTAACTCACCGATACCATTTATGCCTCGAGTTGGGCCTCGTTTAACTCAACCATATCATTTGTGCCTCGAGTCATGCGTCATTTGACCCAACCATATCATTTATGCCTCGAGTCGGGCCGCATTTGACTCAACCATATCACCGATACCATTTGTTCCTCGAGTTAGGCCTCGTTTGACTCAACCATATAATTTGTGCCTCGAGTCAGTCCTCGTTTGACTCAACCATATCATTTGCCCCTCGAGTCGGGCCTTGTTTGACTCAACCATATCATTTGCGCATCGAGGAGGGCCTCGTTTGACTCAACTATATCATTTCTGCTTCGAGTCGGTCCTCGTTTGACTCAACCATATCATTTATGCCTTGAATCAGGCCTCGTTTGACTTAACCATATCATTTCTGCCTCGAGTCATGCCTCGTTTGACTCAACCATATCATTTGTGCCATTAGTCGGGCCTAGTTTGATTCAACCATATCATTTGCACCTTGAGTCAGGCCTCGTTTGACTTAACCATATCATTTGCCTCTTGAGTCGGGCCTCGATTAACTTAACCATATCATTTCTGCCTCAGGTCAGGCCTCGTTTGGCTCAACCATATATTTGCGCCTCGAGTCAGCACCCGTTTAACTCAACCATATAATTTGTGCCCCGAGTCATGCCTCGTTTGACTCAACCATATCATCTGCATATCGAGTCGGGCCTCGTTTGATTCAACCATATCATTTGCGCCTCGAGTTGGGCCTTTTTTGACTCAACCATATCATTTGCACCTCGAGTCAAGCCTCGTTTTATGCAACATATCGTTTGTGCCTCGAGTCATGCCTCGTTTGACTCAACCATATCATTTGCGCCTCGAGTCGACCCTCGACTGGCTCAATGATATCATTTGTGCCTCGAGTAGGGCCTCGTTTGATTCAACCATATCATTTGCGCCTTGAGTTAGACTATGTTTGACTCACTGATACCATTTGTGCCTCGAGTTGGCCCTCGTTTAATGTAACCATATCATTTGTGCCTCGAGTCATCCCTCATTTGACATAACCATACCTTTTGTGGCTCGAGTTAGGCCTCGTTTGACTCAACCATATCATTTGTGCCTCGAGACAGGGCTCGTTTGACTCAACCATATCATTTGCATCTCGAGTCGGGCCTCGTTTGACTAAACCATATCATTTGCGCCTCGAGTCGAGCCTGGTTTGACTCAACCATATCATTTGCACCTCGAGTCAGGCCTCTTTTGACTCACTGACACCATTTGAGCCTCAAATTGGGCCTCGTTTGACTCAACCATATCATTTGTGCATCGAGTTAGGCCTTGTTTGACTCAACCATATCATTTGCGCCTCGAGTCGGGCCTCGTTTGACTCACCGATACCATTTGTGCCACGAGTCGGGCCTCGTTTGACTCACTGATATCATTTGTGCCTCGAGACAGGGCTCGTTTGGCTCAATCATATCATTTGCGCCTCCAGGTGGGCCTTGTTTGACTCAACCATATAATTTTTGCCTTGAGTCATGCCTCGTTTGACTCAACCATATCATTTATGCCTCGAGTCGGGCTGCGTTTGACTCAACCATATCATTTGTGCCTCGAGTTGGGCCTCGTTTGAGTCAACCATACCATTTGTACCTCGAGTCAGGCCTCATTTGGCTCAACCATATTAATTGTGCCTCGTGTCAGGCCTCATTTGACGTAACCATATCATTTGTGCCTCGTGTCATGCCTTGTTTGACTCAACCATATCATTTGCGCCTTGAGTCGGCCCTTGTTTGACTCAAGTAAATCATTTGCGCCTCGACTCGGGCCTCGTTTGACACAACCATATCATTTGTGCGTTGAGTCGGGCCTCGTATGACTCAGCGATACCATTTGTACCTCGAGTCGGGCCTCATTTGACGCAACCATAACATTTGTTCCTCGAGTCATGCCTCGTTTGACTCAACCATATCATCTGCATCTCGAGTCGGTCCTCGTTTGACTAAACCATATCATTTGCGCTTCGAGTCGGGCCTTGTTCGACTCAACCATACCATTTGAACCTCGAGTCAGGCCTCGTTTGATGCAACCATATCATTTGTGCCTCGAGTCAAGCCTCGTTTGACTCGACCATATCATTTGCGCCTCGAGTCGGCTCTCATTTGACTCAACGAAATCATTTGTGCCTCGAGTGAATCCTCGTTCGACTCAACCAAATTATTTGTGCCACGAATCCGTCCTTGTTTGACTCAGCCATATAATTTCTGCCTCGAGTCATGCCTCGTTTGACTCAACCATATCATTTATGCCTCGAGTCGAGCCTTGTTTGACTCAACCATATCATTTGCGCCTCGACTCGGGCATCGTTTGACTCACCGACACCATTTGTGCATCGAATTAGGCATCGTTTGACTCAACCATATCATTTGTGCCTCGAGTCAGGCCTTGTGTCACACAACCACATCATTTGCGCCTCGAGTCGGGCCTCGTTTGACTCCACCATATCATTTGTGCCTCGAGACAGGCCTTGTTTGACTCAACCATATCATTTGTGCCTCGAGTCGGGCCTCGTTTGTCTCAACCATATCATGTGCGCCTCGAGTCGGGCCTTGTTTGACTCACCGATACCAGTTGTGCCTCGAGTTAGGCGTCGTTTAACTAAACCATATCATTTGTGCCTCAAGTCAAGCCTTGTTTGACTCCACCATATCATTTGCGCCTCGAGTCAGGCCTTGTTTGAGTCAACCATATTATTTGTGCCTTGAGTCAGGCCTCGTTTGACTTAACCATATCATTTTTACCCAGAGTCATGCCTCGTTTGACTCAACTATATCATTTGTGCCTCGAGTTGGGCCTCGTTTGACTCAACCATATCATTTGCGCCCCAAGTTGGGCCTCGTTTGACTCAACCAAATCATTTGCGCCTCGAGGCGGGCCTCGTTTGACTCAACCATATAATTTGCGCCTCGAGTCAGGCCTTGTTTGACTCAGCCGCATCATTTGCACCTTGAGTCAGGTCTCGTTTGACTCAGCGATACCAATTGTGCTCCGAGTTAGGGCTTGTTTGACTCAACCATATCATTTGCGCCTCGAGAAGGGCCTCGTTTGACTCAACCATATCATTTGTGCCTCGAGTCGGGCCTCGTTTGACTCAACCATATCACTTGCGCCCCGAGTTGGGCCTCATTTGACTCAACCAAATCATTTGTGCCTCGAGGCGGGCCTCATTTGACTCAACCGTATAATTTACGCCTCGAGT
Source organism: Dicorynia guianensis (assembly GCA_037013595.1). Lineage (NCBI taxonomy): Eukaryota > Viridiplantae > Streptophyta > Magnoliopsida > Fabales > Fabaceae > Dicorynia > Dicorynia guianensis. Next base: position 13,414,835 of record JASUAB010000015.1, read on the forward strand.
CGAGCCTTGTTTGACTCAGCCACATCATTTGCACCTCGAGTTGGACCTCGTTTGACTCAACGATACCATTTGTGCCTCGAGTTAGGCCATGTTTGACTCAACCATATCATTTGTGCCTCGAGGAGGGCCTCGTTTGACTCAACCATATCATTTGCGCCTCGAGTCGGTCCTCGTTTGACACAACCATATCATTTGCGCCTTGAGTCAGGCCTCGTTTGACTGAACCATATCATTTCTGCCTAGATTCATGCCTCGTTTGACTCAACCATATTATTTGCGCCTCGATTCAGGCCTCGTTTGACTCAACCATATCATTTGCGCCCCAAGTTGGGCCTCGTTTGACTCAACCATATCATTTGCGCCTTGAGCCGGGCCTCATTTGACTCACTGATGCCATTTGTGCCTCGAGTTGGGCCTCGTTTGACTCAACGATACCATTTGTGCCGCGAGTCGAGCCTCATTTGACTTAACCATATCATTTGCACCTCGAGTTAGTACCCATTTGACACAACCATATAATTTGTGCCTCGAGGCAGGCCTCGTTTGACTCATCGATACCATTTGTGCCTTGAGTTGGGCCTCGTTTGACTTAACGATATCATTTGCGCCTCTATTTGGGCCTCGTTTGACTCACCGATACCATTTGCGCCTTGAGTCGGATCTCGTTTGACTCAACCATATCATTTGCGCCTCGAGTCGGGCTTCGTTTAACTCACTGATACCATTTGTGCCTCAAGTCGACCCTCGTTTGATGTAACCATATCATTTGTGTCTCGAGTGAACCCTCGTTTGACTCAGCCATATCATTTGCGCCACGAGTCAGGCCTCGTTTGACTCAACCATATAATTTCTGCCTCAAGTCATGCCTCGTTTGACTCAACCATATCATTTATGCCTCGAGTCGAGCCTTGTTTGACTCAGCCATATCATTTGTGCCTCGAGTTGGGCCTCATTTGACTCACCAATACCATTTGTGCCTCGAGTTGGGCCTCATTTGACTCAACCATATCATTTGTGCCTTTAGTCAGGCCTTCTTTGACTTAACCATCTCATTTGCGTCTAGAGGCGGGCCTCGTTTGACTTAACCATATCATTTACACCTCGAGTCTGGCCCAGTTTGACTCACCGATACCATTTGTGCCTAGAGTTAGGCCTCATTTGACTCAACCATATCATTTATGCCTCGAGTCAGGCCTCGTTTGACTCAACCATATAATTTGTGCCTCGAGTCGGGTCTCATTTGACTCAACCATATCATTTCTGCCTCGAGTCATGCGTCGTTTGACTCACCGACACCATTTGTGTCTCGAGTTGGGCCTCGTTTGACTCAACCATATATTTGTGCCCCAAGATAGGGCTTGTTTGACTCAACCAAATCATTGGCCCATCGAGTCGGGCCTCGTTTAACTTAACCATATCATTTCTGCCTCTGGTCATGCCTCGTTTGACTCAACCATATCATTTGTTTGACTCAACCAAATCATTTGTGCCCTGAGTCAGGCCTCGTTTGGCTCAACCATATTATTTGCGCCTCGAGTCAAGCATCGTTTGACTCTACGATATCATTTGCGCCTCGAGTCGAGCCTCATTTGACTCAACCATATTATTTGCGCCTCGAGTCGGGCCTCATTTGACGTAACCATATCATTTGTGCCTCGAGTTGGGCCTCGATTGACTCACCCATATCATTTGCGCCTCGAGTCGGCCCTCACTTGACTCAACGATATCATTTGCGCCTCGAGTCGAGCCTCGTTTGACTCAACCATACTATTTGTGCCTCGAGTTGGCCCTCGTTTAACTCACCGATACCATTTGTCCCTCGAGTTGGGCCTCGTTGAACTCAACCATATCATTTGTGCCTCGAGTCGACCCTCGTTTGACTCACCGATACCATTTATGCCTTGAGTTGGGCCTCGTTTGATGTAACCATATGATTTATGCCTCAAGTCAGGCTTGGTTTGACTCAACCATATCATTTGCGCCTCGAGTCGGGCATCGTTTAACTCACTGACACCATTTGTGCCTCAAATTGGGCATCATTTGACTCAATCATATCATTTGTGCCATGAGTCAGGCCTTGTGTGACTCAACCATCTCATTTGTGCCTCGACTCGGGCCTTGTTTGACTCAACCATATCATTTACGCCTCGAGTCAACCCTCATTTGACTCACCGATACCATTTATGCCTCGAGTTAGGCCTCGTTTCACTCAACCATATCATTTGTGCCTCGAGTGAATCCTCGTTTGACTCAACCAAATTATATGCGCCGCGAATCTATCCTTGTTTGACTCAACCATATAATTTCTGCCTCGAGTCATGCCTCGTTTGACTCAACCATATCATTTATGCCTTGAGTCGAGCCTTGTTTGACTCAACCATATCATTTGTGCCTCGAGTCGGGCATCGTTTGACTCACCGACACCATTTGTGCATCGAATTGGGCATCGTTTGACTCAACCATATCATTTGTGCCTCGAGTTAGGCCTTGTGTGACACAACCATATCATTTGCGCCTCGAGTTGGGCCTCGTTTGACTCCACCATATCATTTGTGCCTCGAGACGGGCCTTGTTTGACTCAACCATATCATTTGTGCCTCGAGTCGACCCTCGTTTGTCTCAACCATATCATTTGTGTCCCAAGTTGGGCCTCGTTTGACTCAACCAAATCATTTGCGCCTCGACTCAACCATATCATTTGTGCCTCGAGTCGGGCCTTGTTTGACTCATCGATATCATTTGTGCCTTGAGTTGGGCCTCGTTTGACTCAACGATATCATTTGCGCCTTGAGTCGGGCCTCATTTGACGTAACCATATTATTTGTGCCTCAAGTCGGGCCTCGTTTGACTCACCAATACCATTTGCGCCTTGAGTCGGGCCTCGTTTGACTTAACCATATCATTTGCGCCTCGAGTCGGGCTACATTTGACTCACCGATACCATTTGTGCCTCAAGTCGACCCTCGTTTGATGTAACCATATCATTTGTGCCTCGAGTGAACCCTCGTTTGACTCAACCATATCATTTGCGCCACGAGTCGGGCCTCGTTTGACTCAACCATATAATTTCTGCCTCGAGTCATGCCTTGTTTGACTCAACCATATCATTTATGCCTCGAGTCGAGCCTTGTTTGACTCAGCCATATCATTTGTGCCTCAAGTTGGGCCTCATTTGACTCACCGATACCATTTGTGCCTTGAGTTGGGCCTCATTTGACTCAACCATATCATTTGTGCCTCTAGTCAAGCCTTCTTTGACTTAACCATCTCATTTGTGTCATGAGTCGGGCCTCATTTGACTTAACCATATCATTTGCACCTCGAGTCAGGCCCAGTTTGACTCACCGATACCATTTGTGCCTCGAGTTAGGCCTTATTTGACTTAACCATATCAATATCATTTCTGCCTCGAGTCATGCGCTGTTTGACTCACCGATACCATTTGTGCCTCGAGTTGGGCCTTGTTTGACACAGCCATATCATTTGTGCCTCAAGTTAGGCCTTGTTTGACTCACTGATACCATTTGTGGCTTGAGTTGGGCCTCGTTTGGCACAACCATATCATTTGTGCCTCAAGTCATGCCTCGTTTGACTCAACCATATCAGTTGTGTCTCGAGTCAGGCCTTGTTTGACAAAACCATATCATTTGCACCTCGAGTCGGGCCTAGTTTGACTTAACCATATCATTTGCGCCACGAGTCGGTCCTCGTTTAACTAATCGATATCAGTTGTGCCTTGAGTTGGGTGTCGTTTAACCAAACCATATCATTTGCACCTCAAGTCGGGCCTCGTTTGACTCAGCGATACCATTTGTGCCTCGAGTTAGGCCTTGTTTGACTCAACCATATCATTTGCGCCTTGAGGAGGGCTTCGTTCGACTCAACCATATCATTTCTGCCTTGAGTCAGGCCTCGTTTGGCTCAACCATATCATTTGCGCCTCGAGACAGTCCTTGTTTGACTCAACCATATCATTTGCTCCTTGAGTCAGGCCTCATTTGACTTAACCATATCATTTTTGCTTTGAGTCATGCCTCGTTTGACTTAACCATATCATTTGCGCCTCGAGTCGAGCCTCATTTGACTCAACCATATCATTTGTGCCCCGAATTGGGCTTGTTTGACTCAACCATATCATTTGCGCCCTGAGTGGGGCCTCGTTTGACTCAACCATATCATTTACGTCTCGAGTTGGGCCTCGTTTGACTAAACCATATCATTTACACCTCGTGTTGGGCTTCGTTTGACTCAACCATATCATTTGCATCTCGAGTCAGGCCTCGTTTTACTCACCGATTCCATTTGTGCCGTGAGTCGGGGCTCGTTTGACTCAACCATATCATTTGCGCCTCGAGTCCGGCCTTCTTTGACCCCCCGATACCATTTGTGCCTCGAGTTAGGCCTCGTTTGACTTCACCATATCATTTGTGCCACAAGACAGGGCTTGTTTGACTCAACCATATCATTGGCCCATCGAGTCGGGCCTCGTTTAACTTAACCATGTCATTTCTGCCTTGGGTCAGGCCTCGTTTGGCTCAACCATATATTTTTGCCTCGAGTCTATACCCGTTTGACACAACCATATCATTTGTGCCTCGAGTCAGGCCTCGTTTGACTCAACCAAATCATTTGTGCCCCGAGAATCATTTGTGCCCCGAGTTAGGCCTCATTTGGCTCAACCATATTATTTGTGCCTCGAGTTGGGCCTCATTTGATATAACCATATCATTTGTGCCTCGAGTTGGGGCTCGATTGACTCACCCATATCATTTGCCCCTCGAGTCGAGCCTCATTTGACTCAACCATATTATTTGCGCCTCGAGTTGAGCCTCATTTGATATAACCATATCATTTGTGCCTCGAGTTGGGGCTCGATTGACTCACCCATATCATTTGCGCCTCGAGTCGACCCTCGTTTAACTCAATGATATCATTTGCGTCTCGAGTCGAGCCTCGTTTGACACCACCATATTTTTTACGCCTCGAGTCGGCGCTCGTTTAACTCACCGATACCATTTGTGCCTCGAGTTGGGCCTCGTTTGACTCAACCATATCATTTGTGCCTCGAGTCGACCCTCGTTTGACTCATCGATATCATTTATGCCTTGAGTTAGGCCTCGTTTGACATAACCATATCATTTGTGCCTCGAGTCATGCCTCGTTTGACTCAACCATATCATTTGCGTCTCAAGTCAGGCCTCGTTTGACTAAACCATATCATTTGCGCCTCAAGTCGGGCTTGGTTTGACTCAACCATATCATTTGCGCCTCGAGTTGGGCATCGTTTGACTCACCGACACAATTTGTGCCTCGAATTGGGCATCGTTTGATTCAACCATATCATTTGTGCCTCGAGTCGGGCCTTGTTTGACTCAACCATATCATTTATGCCTTGAGTCGGCCTTCATTTGACTCAACGATTCCATTTGTGCCTCGAGTTAGGCCTCGTTTGACTCAACCATATAATTTATGCCTCGAGTGAACCCTCGTTTAACTCAACCAAATCACTTAAGTCACGAGTTGGGCCTTGTTTGACTCAACCATATAATTTCTGCCTCGAGTCATGCCTCGTTTGACTCAACCATATCATTTATGCCTCGAGTCGAGCCTTGTTTGACTCAGCCATATCATTTGTGCCTCGAGTCGGGCCTCGTTTGACTGACCGATACCATTTGTGCCTCGAGTTAGGCCTCGTTTGACTCAACCATATCATCTGTGCCTCGAGTCAAGCCTTCTTAGACTCAATCATATCATTTGCACCTCGAGTCGGGCCTCCTTTGACTCAACCATATCATTTGCACCTCGAGTCAGGCCTCGTTTGACTCACTGATACCATTTATGCCTCAAGTTAGGCCTCTCGTTTGACTCAACCATATCATTTGGGCCTTGAGTCAGGCCTCGTTTGACTCAACCATATAATTTGTGCCTCAAGTCGGGCCTCGTTTGACTCAACCATATCATTTGTGCCTCGAGTCATGCACCGCTTGACTCACCGATGCCATTTGTGCCTCGAGTTGTGCCTCGTTTGACTTAACCATATCATTTGTGACTCGAGTTAGGCCTTGTTTGACTCACCGATACCATTTGTGCCTCGAGTCGGGCCTCGTTTGATGCAACCATATCATTTGTGTGTCAAGTCATGCCTCGTTTGACTCAACCATATCAGTTGCATCTCGAGTCGGGCCTCGTTTGACAAAACCATATCATTTGCACCTCGAGTCGGGCCTGGTTTGTCTCAACCGCATCATTTGCGCCTCGAGTCGGTCCTTATTTGAGTCACTGATACTAGTTGTGTCTCGAGTTGGGCGTCGTTTAACCAAACCATATCATTTGTTCCTCAAGTCAGGCCTTGTTTGACTCAACCATATCATTTGCGCCTCGAGTTGGGCCTCGTTTGACTCAACTATATCATTTGCGCCTCGAGTTGGGCCTTGTTTGACTCAGCCACAACATTTGCACCTCGAGTTGGGCCTTGTTTGACCCAACCATATCATTTGCGTATCGAGGAGGGCCTCGTTTGACTCAACCATATCATTTCTGCTTCGAGTCAGGCCTCGTCTGGCTCAGCCATATCATTTGCGCCTCGAGTCGGTCCTTATTTGACTCAACCATATCATTTACGCCTTAAGTCAGGCCTCGTTGGACTTAACCATATCATTTCTGCCTCGAGTCATGCCTCATTTGACTCAACCATATCATTTGCGCCTCGAGTCGGGCCTTGTTTGACCCACCGGTACCATTTGTGCCTCGAGTTAGGTCTCGTTGGACTCAACTATATCATTTATGCCTCAAGACAGGGATTGTTTGACTCAACATTATCATCGGCACCTTGAGTTAGGCCTCGTTCAACTCAACCATATCATTTGCCCCTTGAGTCGGGCCTCGATTAACATAACCATATCATTTCTGCCTTAGGTCAGGCCTCGTTTGGCTCAACCATATATTTGCGCCTCGAGTCAGCACCCGTTTGACAACCATATCATTTGCGCCTCGAGTCAGGCCTCGTTTGACTCAACAAATCATTTGTACCCCGAGTCAGGCCTCGTTTGGTTCAACCATATTATTTGCACCTCGAGGCAAGCCTCGTTTAAGTCAACCATATCATTTGTGCCTTGAGTCAGGCATCGTTTGATGCAACCATATCATTTGTGCCTCGAGTTGGGCCTCATTTAACTCAACTATATCATTTGTGCCTCAAGTTGGCCCTCGTTTGACTCAACGATATCATTTGCGCATCGAGTTGACCCTCGTTTGACCTAACCATATCATTTGCGCCACGAGTCAGGCCTCGTTTGACTCAACCATATAATTTCTGCCCCAAGCCATGTCTCGTTTGACTCAACCATATCATTTATGCCTTGAGTCGAGCCTTGTTTGACTTAGCCATATCATTTGTGCCTCAAGTCGGGCCTCGTTTGACTCACCGATACCATTTGTGCCTCGAGCTGGGCCTCGTTTGACTCAACCATATCATTTGTGCCTCTAGTCAGGCCTTCTTTGACTTAACCATATCATTTGCATCTCGAGTCGGTCCTCGTTTGACTTATTCATATCATTTGCACCTCGAGTCAGGCCCAGTTTGACTCACCGATACCATTTGTGCCTTGAGTTAGGCCTCGTTTGACTCAACCATATAATTTGTGCCTCGAGTCGGGTCTCATTTGACTCAACCATATCATTTCTGCCTCGAGTCATGTGCCGTTTGACTCACTGATACTATTTGTGCCTCGAGTTGGGCCTCGTTTGACTCAACCATATCATTTGTGCCTTGGGTTAGGCCTTGTTTGACTCAACGATATCATTTGTGCCTCGAGTTGGGCCTCGTTTGGCACAACCATATCATTTGTGCCTCGAGTCATGCCTTGTTTGACTCAACCATATCAGTTGTGTCTCGAGTTAGGCCTTGTTTGACAAAACCATATCATTTGCACCTCGAGTCTGGCCTGGTTTGACTCAACCATATCATTTGCGCCGCGAGTCGGTCCTCGTTTAACTCATTGATACCAGTTGTGCCTTGAGTTGGGTGTCATTTAACCAAACCATATCATTTGCACCTCGAGTCGGGCCTCGTTTGACTCAGTGATACCATTTGTGCCTCGAGTTAGGCCTTGTTTGACTTCACCATATCATTTGCGCCTCGAGGAGGGCTCGATTGACTCAACCATATCATTTCTGCCTTGAGTCAGGCCTCGTTTGGCTCAACCATATCATTTGCGCCTCGAGACGGTCCTCGTTTGACTCAACCATATCATTTGCACCTTGAGTCAGGCCTCGTTTGACTTAACCATATCATTTTTGCCTGGAGTCATGCCTCGTTTGACTTAACCATCTCATTTGCGCCTCGAGTCAGGCCTCATTTGACTCAACCATATCATTTGTGCCCCGAGTTAGGCTTGTTTAACTCAACCATATCATTTGTGCCCTAAGTGAGGCCTCGTTTGACTCAACCATATCATTTACGTCTCGAGTCCGGCCTCGTTTGACTCAACCATATCATTTAGACCTCCAGTTGGGCTTCGTTTGACTCAACCATATCATTTGCACCTTGAGTCAGGCCTCATTTGACTCACCGACACCATTTATGCCGCGTGCTAGGCCTCGTTTGACTCAACCATATCATTTACGCCTCGAGTCCAGCCTTCTTTGACTCCCCGATACCATTTGTGCCTCGAGTTAGGCCTCGTTTGACTCAACCATATCATTTGTGCCTCAAGACAGGGCTTGTTTGACTCAACCATATCATTGGCCCATTGAGTCGAGCCTCGTTTAACTTAACCATGTCATTTCTGCCTCGGGTCAGGCCTCGTTTGGCTCAAACATATATTTTCGCCTCGAGTTAGTACCCATTTGACACAACCATATCATTTGCGCCTCGAGTCAGGCCTCGTTTGACTCAACCAAATCATTTATGCCCCGAGTCAGGCTTCATTTGGCTCAACCATATTATTTGCGCCTCGAGTCAAGCCTCGTTTGACTCTACGATATCATTTGCGCCTTGAGTCAAGCCTCATTTGACTCAACCATATTATTTGTGCCTCGAGTCGGGCCTCATTTGACATAACCATATCATTTGTGCCTCGAGTTGGGCCTCGATTGACTCACCCATATCATTTGCGCCTCGAGTCGGCCCTTGTTTGACTCAACGATATCATTTGTGCCTTGAGTCGAGACTCGTTTGACTCCACCATATTTTTTGAACCTCGAATCGGCCCTCGTTTAACTCACCGATACCATTTGTGCCTCGAGTTGTGCCTCGTTTGACTCAACCATATCATTTGTGGCTCGAGTCGAGCCTCGTTTGACTCACCGATACCATTTATGCCTTGAGTTGGGCCTTGTTTGACGTAACCATATCATTTGTGCATCGAGTCATGCCTCGTTTGACTCAACCATATCATTTGAGTCTCAAGTCAGGCCTCGTTTGACTAAACCATATCATTTGCGTCCCAAGTCGGGCTTGGTTTTACTCAACCATATCATTTGCGTCTCGAGTCGGGCATCGTTTGACTCACTGACACAATTTGTGCCTCGAATTGGGCATCGTTTGATTCAACCATATCATTTGCGCCTTGAGTCGGGCCTTGTTTGACTCAACCATATCATTTATGTCTCACGTCGGCCTTCATTTGACTCACCGATTCCATTTGTGCCTCGAGTTAGGCCTCGTTTGACTCAACCATATCATTTGTGCCTCGAGTGAACCCTCGTTTGACTCAACCAAATCACTTGTGCCAGGCCTTGTTTGACTCAACCATATAATTTTTGCCTCGAGTCATGCCTCATTTGACTCCACCATATCATTTATGCCTCGAGTCGAGCCTTGTTTGACTCAACCATATCATTTGTGCCTCGAGTCGGGCCTCGTTTGAGTCACCTATACCATTTGTGCCTTCAGTTGGTCCTCGTTTGACTCAACCATATCATTTGTGCCTCGAGTCAAGCCTTCTTTGACTTAATCATATCATTTGCACCTCGAGTCGGGCATCCTTTGACTAAACCATATCATTTGCACCTCAAGTCAGGCCTCTTTTGACTCACCGATCCCTTTTGTGCCTCGAGTTAGGCCTCGTTTGACTCAACCATATCATTTTTGCCGCGAGTTAGGCCTCGTTGGACTCAACCATATAATTTGTGCCACAAGTCGAGCCTCGTTTGGCTCAACCATCTCATTTGTGCCTCGAGTCATGCGCCGTTTGACTCACCGATACCATTTGTGCCTCCAGTTGTGCCTCGTTTGACTCAAGCATATCATTTGTGCCTCGAGTTAGGCCTTGTTTGACTCACCGATACCATTTGTGCCTCGAGTCGGGCCTTGTTTGATGCAGCCATATCATTTGTGCCTTGAGTCATGCCTCGTCTGACTCAACCATATCAGTTGCATCTCGAGTCGGGCCTCGTTTGACAAAACCATATCATTTGCACCTCGAGTCAGTCCTGGTTTGTCTCAACCATATCATTTGTGCCTCGAGTCGGTCGTTATTTGAGTCCCCGATACCAGCTGTGCCTCGACTTGGGCGTCGTTTAACCAAACCATATCATTTGTGCCTCAAGTCAGGCCTTGTTTGACTCAACTGTATAATTTGCGCCTCGAGTCGGCCTCGTTTGACTCAGCGATACCATTTGTGCCTTGAGTTAGGCCTTGTTTGACTCAACTATATCATTTGTGCCTCGAGGAGGTCCTCGTTTGGCTTAACCATATCAATTGCGCCTCAAGTCGGTCCTCGTTTGACTCAACCATATCATTTGCTCCTTGAGTCAGGCCTCGTTTGACTGAACCATATCATTTCTGCCTCGAGTCATGCCTCCTTTGACTCAACCATAACATTTGCACCTCGAGCCGGGCTTCGTTTGACCCACCGATACCATTTGTGCCTGGAGTTAGGTCTCGTTTGACTCAACTATATCATTTGTGCCTCAAGACAGGGCTTGTTTGACTCAACCTTATCATCGGCACCTTGAGTTAGGCCTCGTTTGACTCAACCATATCATTTGCCCCTCGAGTCGGGCCTCGATTAACTTAACCATATCATTTCTGCCTGAGGTCAGGCCTCGTTTGGCTCAACCATATATTTGCGCCTCGAGTTAGCACCCGTTTGACAACCATATGATTTGCGCCTCGAGTCAGGCCTCGTTTGACTCAACCAAATCATTTGTACCCCGAGTCAGGCCTCGTTTGGCTCAACCATATTATTTGCACCTCGAGGCAAGCCTCGTTTGAGTCAACCATATCATTTGTGCCTCGAGTCAGGCATCGTTTGATGCAACCATATCATTTGTGCCTCGAGTTGTGCCTCATTTAACTCAACTATATCATTTGCGCCTCAAGTTGGCCCTCGTTTGACTCAACAATATCATTTGCGCATCGAGTTGACCCTCGTTTGACCCAACCATATCATTTGCGCCACGAGTCAGGCCTCGTTTGACTCAACCATATAATTTCTGCCCCAAGCCATGTCTCGTTTGACTCAACCATATTATTTATGCCTTGAGTCGAGCCTTGTTTGACTTAGCCATATCATTTGTGCCTCAAGTCGGGCCTCGTTTGACTCACCGATACCATTTGTGCCTCGAGCTGGGCCTCATTTGACTCAACCATATCATTTGTGCCTCTAGTCAGGCCTTCTTTGACTTAACCATATCTTTTGCATGTCAAGCCGGGCCTCGTTTGACTTATTCATATCTTTTGCACCTCGAGTCAGGCCCAGTTTGACTCACCGATACCATTTGTGCCTTGAGTTAGGCCTCGTTTGACTCAACCATATAATTTGTGCCTCGAGTCGGGTCTCATTTGACTCAACCATATCATTTCTGCCTCGAGTCATGCGCCGTTTGACTCACTGATACCATTTGTGCCTCGAGTTGGGCCTCGTTTGACTCAACCATATCATTTGTGCCTCGGGTTAGGCCTTGTTTGACTCAACGATATCATTTGTGCCTCGAGTTGGGCCTCGTTTGGCACAACCATATCATTTGTGCCTCGAGTCATGCCTTGTTTGACTCAACCATATCAGTTGTGTCTCGAGTTAGGCCTTGTTTGACAAAACCATATCATTTGCACCTCGAGTCTGGCCTGGTTTGACTCAACCATATCATTTGCGCCTCGAGTCGGTCCTCGTTTAACTCATTGATACCAGTTGTGCCTTGAGTTGGGTGTCATTTAACCAAACCATATCATTTGCACCTCGAGTCGGGCCTTGTTTGACTCAGTGATACCATATGTGCCTCGAGTTAGGCCTTGTTTGACTTCACCATATCATTTGCGCCTCGAGGAGGGCTCGATTGACTCAACCATATCATTTCTGCCTTGAGTCAGGCCTCGTTTGGCTCAACCATATCATTTGCGCCTCGAGACGGTCCTCGTTTGACTCAACCATATCATTTGCACCTTGAGTCAGGCCTCGTTTGACTTAACCATATCATTTTTGCTTGGAGTCATGCCTCGTTTGACTTAACCATCTCATTTGCGCCTCGAGTCAGGCCTCATTTGACTCAACCATATCATTTGTTCCCCGAGTTGGGCTTGTTTAACTCAACCATATCATTTGTGCCCTAAGTGGGGCCTCGTTTGACTCAACCATATCATTTACGTCTCGAGTTTGGCCTCGTTTGACTCAACCATATCATTTAGACCTCCAGTTGGGCTTCGTTTGACTCAACCATATCATTTGCGCCTTGAGTCGGGCCTCGTTTGACTCACCGACACCATTTGTGCCGCGTGCTAGGCCTCGTTTGACTCAACCATATCATTTACGCCTCGAGTCCAGCCTTCTTTGACTCCCTGATACCATTTGTGCCTCGAGTTAGGCCTCGTTTGACTCAACCATATCATTTGTGCCTCAAGACAGGGCTTGTTTGACTCAACCATATCATTGGCCCATTGAGTCGAGCCTCGTTTAACTTAACCATGTCATTTCTGCCTCGGGTCAGGCCTCGTTTGGCTCAACCATATATTTTTGCCTCGAGTTAGTACCCATTTGACACAACCATATCATTTGCGCCTCGAGTCAGGCCTCGTTTGACTCAACCAAATCATTTATGCCCCGAGTCAGGCTTCATTTGGCTCAACCATATTATTTGCGCCTCGAGTCAAGCCTTGTTTGACTCTACGATATCATTTGCGCCTCGAGTCGAGCCTCATTTGACTTAACCATATTATTTGCGCCTCGAGTCGGGCCTCATTTGACATAACCATATCATTTGTGCCTCGAGTTAGGCCTCGATTGACTCACCCATATCATTTGCGCCTCGAGTCGGCCCTCGTTTGACTCAACGATATCATTTGCGCCTTGAGTCGAGACTCGTTTGACTCCATATTTTTTGGGCCTCGAGTCGGCCCTTGTTTAACTCACCGATACCATTTGTGCCTCAAGTTGCGCCTCGTTTGACTCAACCATATCATTTGTGGCTCGAGTCGAGCCTCGTTTGACTCACCGATACCATTTATGCCTTGAGTTGGGCCTTGTTTGACGTAACCATATCATTTGTGCATCGAGTCATGCCTCGTTTGACTCAACCATATCATTTGAGTCTCAAGTCAGGCCTCGTTTGACTAAACCATATCATTTGCGCCCCAAGTCGGGCTTGGTTTGACTCAACCATATCATTTGCGCCTCGAGTCGGGCATCGTTTGACTCACCGACACAATTTGTGCCTCGAATTGGGCATCGTTTGATTCAACCATATCATTTGCGCCTCGAGTCGGGCCTTGTTTGACTCAACCATATCATTTATGTCTCACGTCGGCCTTCATTTGACTCACCGATTCCATTTGTGCCTCGAGTTAGGCCTCGTTTGACTCAACCATATCATTTGTGCCTCGAGTCAACCCTCGTTTGACTCAACCAAATCACTTGTGCCGGGCCTTGTTTGACTCAACCATATAATTTCTGCCTCGAGTCATGCCTCATTTGACTCCACCATATCATTTATGCCTCGAGTCGAGCCTTGTTTGACTCAACCATATCATTTGTGCCTCGAGTCGGGCCTCGTTTGACTCACCTATACCATTTGTGCCTTGAGTTAGTCCTCGTTTGACTCAACCATATCATTTGTGCCTCGAGTCAAGCCTTCTTTGACTTAATCATATCATTTGCACCTCGAGTCGGGCATCCTTTGACTAAACCATATCATTTGCACCTCAAGTCAGGCCTCTTTTGACTCACCGATCCCTTTTGTGCTTCGAGTTAGGCCTCGTTTGACTCAACCATATAATTTGTGCCACAAGTCGAGCCTCGTTTGACTTAACCATGTCATTTGTGCCTCGAGTCATGCGCCGTTTGATTCACCGATACCATTTGTGCCTCCAGTTGTGCCTCGTTTGACTCAACCATATCATTTGTGCCTCGAGTTAGGCCTTGTTTGACTCACCGATACCATTTGTGCCTCGAGTCGGGCCTCATTTGATGCAACCATATCATTTGTGCCTTGAGTCATGCTCGTCTGACTCAACCATATCAGTTGCATCTTGAGTCGGGCCTCATTTGACAAAACCATATCATTTGCACCTCGAGTCAGGCCTGGTTTGTCTCAACCATATCATTTGCGCCTCGAGTCGGTCCTTATTTGAGTCACCGATACCAGCTGTGCCTCGAGTTGGGCGTTTAACCAAACCATATCATTTGTTCCTCAAGTCAGGCCTTGTTTGACTCAACTGTATAATTTGCGCCTCGAGTCGGCCTCGTTTGACTCAGCGATACCATTTGTGCCTCGAGTTAGGCCTTGTTTGACTCAACTATATCATTTGTGCCTCGAGGAGGTCCTCGTTTGGCTTAACCATATCAATTGCGCCTCAAGTCGGTCCTCGTTTGACTCAACCATATCATTTGCTCCTTGAGTCAGGCCTCGTTTGACTGAACCATATCATTTCTGCCTCGAGTCATGCCTCGTTTGACTCAACCATAACATTTGCGCCTCGAGCCGGGCTTCGTTTGACCCACTGATACCATTTGTGCCTGGAGTTAGGTCTCGTTTGACTCAACTATATCATTTGTGCCTCAAGACAGGGCTTGTTTGACTCAACCTTATCATCGGCACCTTGAGTTAGGCCTCGTTTGACTCAACCATATCATTTGCCCCTCGAGTCGAGCCTCGATTAGCTTAACCATATCATTTCTGCCTCAGGTCAGGCCTCGTTTGGCTCAACCATATATTTGCGCCTCAAGTCAGCACCCGTTTGACACAACCATATCATTTGCCCCTCGAGTCGGGCCTCGATTAGCTTAACCATATCATTTCTGCCTCAGGTCAGGCCTCGTTTGGCTCAACCATATATTTGTGCCTCAAGTCAGCACCCGTTTGACACAACCATATCATTTGCGCCTCGAGTCATCCCTCATTTGACTCAACCAAATCATTTGTACCCTGAGTCAGGCCTCGTTTGGCTCAACCATATTATTTGCACCTCGAGTCAAGCCTTGTTTGACTTAACCATATCATTTGTGTCTCGAGTCAGGCCTCGTTTGATGCAACCATATCATTTGTGCCTCGAGTTGTGCCTCGTTTGACTCAACTATATCATTTGCGCCTCGAGTCGGCCCTTGTTTGACTCAACGATGTCATTTGCGCATCGAGTTGAGCCTCGTTTGACTCAACCATATTATTTGCGCCTCGAGTCAAGCTTCGTTTAACTCACCGATACCATTTGTGCCTCGAGTTAGTCCTCGTTTGACTCACCGATACCATTTATGCCTCGAGTCGAGCCTCGTTTGACTCACTGATACCATTTATGCCTTGAGTTGGGCCTCGTTTGACGTAACCATATCATTTGTGCCTTGAGTCATGCCTCATTTGACTCAACCATATCATTTGCACCTCGAGTTAGGCCTCGTTTGACTAAACCATATCATTTGCACCTCAGGTCGGGCCTGGTTTGACTCAACCATATCATTTGCGCCTCGAGTCGGGCATCGTTTGACTCTCCAACACCATTTGTGCCTCGAATTGGGCATCGTTTGACTCAACCAAATCGTTTGTGCCTCGAGTCAGGCTTTGTGTGACTCAACCATATCATTTGCGCCCCGAGTGGGGCCTCGTTTGACTCAACCATATCATTTACGCCTAGAGTTGGGCCTCATTTGACACAACAATATCATTTGCGCATCGCGTCGGGCCTCGTTTGACTCGCCGATACCATGTGCCGCGAGTTGGGCCTCGTTTGACTCAACCATATCATTTGCGCCTTGAGTCAGGCCTTCTTTAACCCCCCGATACCATTTGTGCCTCGAGTTAGGCCTCGTTTGACTCAACCATATCATTTGTGCCTCAAGACAGGGCTTGTTTGACTCAACGATATCATTGGCAACTGGAGTCGGGCCTCATTGGACTCAACCATATCATTGGCCCATCAAGTTGGGCCTCGTTTAACTTAACCATATCATTTTTGCCTCGAGTCAGGCCTCGTTTGGCCCAACCATATATTTTCGTCTCGAGTCAGTAGCCGTTTAACACAACCATATTATTTGCGCCTCGAGTCAGGTCTCGTTTCACTCAACCAAATCATTTGTGCTCCGAGTCAGGCCTCGTTTGGCTCAACCATATTATTTGTGCCTCGAGTCAAGCCTCATTTGACTCTACGATATTATTTACGCCTCGAGTCGGGCCTCGTTTGACTCAACCATATTATTTGCGCCTCAAGTCGAGCCTCGTTTGATGTAACCGTATCATTTGTGCCTCGAGTTGGGCCTCAATTGACTCACCCATATCATTTGCGCCTTGAGTCGGCCCTCGTTTGACTCAACGATATCATTTGCGCCTTGAGTCAAGACTCGTTTGACTCCACCATATTTTTTGAGCCTCGAGTCGGCCCACGTTTAACTCACCGATACCATTTGTGCCTCGAGTTGCACCTCATTTGACTCAACCATATCATTTGTGCCTCGAGTCGAGCCTCGTTTGACTCACCGATACCATTTATGCCATGAGTTAGGCCTTGTTTCACGTAACCATATCATTTGTGCCTCGAGTCATGCCTCGTTTGACTCAACCATATCATTTGCGTCTCGAGTCAGGCCTCGTTTGACTAAACCATATCATTTGCGCCTCAAGTCGGGCTTGGTTTGACTCAACCATATCATTTGCGCCTCGAGTCGGGCATCGTTTGACTCACCGACACCATTTGTACCTCGAATTGGGCATCGTTTGATTCAACCATATCATTTGCACCTCGAGTCGGGCCATGTTTGACTCAACCATATCATTTATGCCTCAAGTCGGCCTTCATTTGACTCACTGATTCCATTTGTGCCTCGAGTTAGGCCTCGTTTGACTCAACCATATCATTTGTGCCTCGAGGAGGGCCTCATTTGGCTCAACCATATCATTTGCGCCTCAAGTCGGTCCTCGTTTGACTCAACCATATCATTTGCTCCTCGAGTCAAGCCTTGTGTGACTCAACCATATCTTTTGCGCCTCGAGTCGGGCCATCTTTGACTCAACCATATCATTTACGCCTTGAGTCGGCCCTCATTTGACTCACCGATACCATTTGTGCCTCGAGTTGGGCCTCGTTTGACTCAACCATATCATTTGTGCCTCGAGTCAAGCCTCGTTTGACACACCGATACCATTTGTGCCTCGAGTTAGGCCTTGTTTGACTCAACCATATAATTTGTGGCTCAAGTCGGGCCTCGTTTGACTCAACCATATCATTTGTGCCTCGAGTCATGCTCCATTTGACTCACCGATACCATTTGTTCATCGAGTTAGGCCTCGTTTGACTCAACCATATCATTTGTGCCTGGAGTTAGGCCTTGTTTGACTTACCGATACCATATGTGCCTCGAGTCAGGCCTTGTTTGACGTAACCATATCATTTGTGCCTCGAGTAATGCCTTGTTTGACTCAACCATATCAGTTGCGTCTTGAGTCGGGCCTCGTTTGACAAAACCATATCATTTGCACCTTGAGTCGGGCCTGGTTTGTCTCAACCATATCATTTGCGCCTCAAGTCGGTCCCCGTTTGACTCAACCATATCATTTACGCCTTGAGTCAGGCCTCGTTTGACTTAACCATATCATTTGCGTCTCGAGTTAGGCCTTGTTTGACTAAACCATATCATTTGCACCTCAAGTCAAGCCTGGTTTGACTCAACCATATCATTTGCGCCTCGAGTCGGGCATTGTTTGACTCACCAACACCATTTGTGCCTCGAATTGAGCATCGTTTGCCTCAACCAAATCATTTGTGCCTCAATTTAGGCCTTGTGTGACTCAACCATATCATTTGCGCCTTGAGTCGGGCCTCGTTTGACCTAATCATATCATTTGCGCCTCGAGACTGGCCTTGTTTGACTTAACCATATCATTTGCACCTCGAGTCAGGCCTCATTTGACTCAACCATATCATTTGCGCCTCGAGGCGGGCCTTGTTTGACTTAACTATATCATTTGCGCCTCGAGTCGGGCCTCGTTTGACTCACTGGTACCATTTGAGCATCGATTTAGGCATCGTTTGATTCAACCATATCATTTGTCCCTCGACTCAAGCCTCATTTGACTCAACCATATCATTTGTGCCTCGAGTCAGGCCTTGTTTGACTCATCCATATCATTTATGCCTCGAGTTGGGCCTTGTTTGACTCAACCATATCATTTGCGCCTAGAGTCGAGCTTTATTTGACTCACCAATACCATTTGTGCCTCGAGTTGGGCCTCGTTTGACTAAACCATATCGTTTGTGCCTCGAGTCAGGCCTTCTTTGACTCAACCATATCATTTGCGCCTTGAGTCGGGCCTCATTTGACTCAATAATATCGTTTGCACCTCGACTCAGGCCTCGTTTGACTCACCGATACCATTTGTGCCTCGAGTGAGGCCTCGTTTGACTTAACCATATCATTTGTGCCTCGAGTCAGGCCTCATTTGACTCACCCATATCATTTACGCCTCAAGTCGGGCCTCGTTTGACTCAACCATATCATTTATGCCTCAAGTCATGCGTCGTTTGACTCACCGATACCATTTGTGCCTTGAGTCGGGCTTCGTTTGACTTCACCATATCATTTGTGCCTCGAGTTAGGCCTTGTTTGACTCATCGATACCATTTGTTCCTTGTGTCGGGCCTCGTTTGATGCAACCATATCATTAGTGCCTCGCGTCATGCCTCATTTGACTCAACCATATCAGTTGCGGCTCGAGTCGGGCTTTATTTGACTAAACCATATCATTTGCGCCTTGAGTCAGGCTGGTATGACTCAACCATATCATTTGCACCTCGAGTCAGGCCTCGTTTGACTCACCGATACCAGTTGTGCCTCTAGTTGGGCATTGTTTAACTAAACCATATCATTTGTGGCTCAAGTCAGGCCTTGTTTGACTCAACCATATCATTTGCGCCTTGGGTTAGGCCTCGTTTGACTCAACCATATCATTTGCACCTCGAGTCGGTCCTCGTTTGCCTCAACCATATCATTTGCGCCTTGTGTTAGGCCTCCTTTGACTTAACCATATCATTTCTGCCTCGAGTCAGGCCTTGTTTGACTCAACCATATCATTTGCGCCGCGAGTTGGGCCTTGTTTGACACAACCATATCATTTGCACCTCGAGTTGGGCCTCGTTTGACATGACCATATCATTTGCACCTCGAGTCGGGCCTCGTTTGACTCACCGATACAATTTGTGCCTCGAGTTGGGCTCGTTTGACTCAACCATATCATTTGTAGATCGAGTCAGGACTTGTTTGACTCAGCCATATCATTTGCGCCTCGAGTCGGGCCGCGTTTGACTCATCAATACCATTTGTGCCTCGAGTTGGCCCTCTTTTGACTCAACCATATCATTTGTGCCTCAAGTTAGGCCTTGTTTGACGCAACCATATCATTTGTGCCTCGAGTCATGCCTCGTTTGACTCAACCATATCATCTGCATCTCAAGTCAGGCCTCGTTTGACTAAACCATATCATTTTTGCCTCGAGTCGGGCCTTGCTTGACTCAACCATATCATTTGCGCCTCGAGTCTGGCCTCGTTTGATGCAACCATATCATTTGTGCCTCAAGTCATGCCTCGTTTGACTCAACCATATCATTTGCACCCTAAGTCGGCCCTCGTTTGACTCAACGATATCATCTGTGCCTCAAGTGGGGCCTCGTTTGACTTAACCATATTATTTGCACCTCGAGTCGGGCCTCGTTTGACTCACCGATACCATTTATGCCTCGAGTCAAGCCTCGTTTGACGTAACCATATCATTTGTGCCTTAAGTCATCATTCATTTGAGTCAACCATATCATTTGCGTCTCGAGTCGAGCCTCAATTGACTAAACCATATCATTTGCGCCTCGAGTCAGGCCTCGTTTGACTCACTGATACCATTTGTGCCTCAAATTGGGCCACATTTGACTCAACCATATCATTTGTGCCCCGAGTCAGGGCTTGTTTGACTCAACCATATCATTTGCGCCTCGAGTCTAGCCTCGTTTGATGCAACCATATCATTTGTGTCTCGAGTCATGCCTCGTTTGACTCAACCATATCATTTGCACCCCGAGTCGGGCCTCATTTGACTAAATCATATCATTTACGCCTCGAGTCAGGCCTTGTTTACGCCTTAAGTCGGGCCTTGTCTGACTCAACCATATCATTTGCGCCTTGAGTCGGACCTCGTTTGACTCACCTTACCATTTGTGCCTTGACTCGGGCCTCGTTTGACTCACCGATACCATTTATACCTTGAGTTAGGCCTCGTTTGACTCAACCATATCATTTGTGCCTCGAGACAGGCTTCGTTTGACTCAACCATAACATTTGCGCCTCGCATCGGGTCTTGTTTGACTCAACCATATCATTAGCACCTGGAGTTGAGCCTTGTTTGACTCAACCATATCATTTGCACCTCGAGTCAGCCCTCGTTTGACGCAACCACATCATTTTTGCCTCGAGTCATGCCTCGTTTGACTCAACCATATCATTTGTGTCTCGAGTCGGCCCTCGTTTGACTCAACAACATCATTTGTGCCTCGAGTCGGGCCTCATTTGACTCAATCATATCATTTGCGCCTCGAGTCAGGCCTCGTTCGACTCACCGATACCATTTGTGCCTCTAGTCGAACCTCGTTTTACATAACCATATCATTTGTGCCTTGTGTCGTCCCTCGTTTGACTCAACCATATCATTTGTGTCTCGAGTTAGGCCTCGTTTGACTAAACCATATCATTTGCGCCTCAAGCTAGGCTAGGTTGGACTCAACCATATAATTTGCACATCAAGCCGGGCCTCGTTTGACTTATTGACACCATTTGTGCCTCGAATTGGTCCTCGTTTGACTCAACCATATCACTTGTGCCTCGAGTTAGGCCTTGTTTAACTCAACCATATCATTTGCGCCTCAAGTTGGGCCTTGTTTGATTCACCGATACCATTTGTGCCTCGAGTTAGCCTCGTTTGGCTTAACCATATCATTTGTGCCTCGAGACAGGGCTCGTTTGAGTTAACCATATCTTTTGTGCCTCGAGTCATGCCTCATTTGACTCAACCATATCATTTATGCCTCGAGTCAGGCCTCGTTTGACTCACCGATACCATTTGTCTCTCGAGTTGGGCCTCGTTTGACTCAACCATATCATTTATGCTTCGAGTCGAGCCTCGTTTGACTCACCTATACCATTTGTGCCTCGAGTTGGGGCTCTTTTGACTCAACCATATCATTTATGCCTCGAGTTAGGCCTTGTTTGATGCAACAATATGATTTGTGCCTCGAGTCATGCCTCGTTTGACTCAACCATATCATTTGCATGTCAAGTCGGGCCTCGTTTGAGAAAACCATATCATTTGCACCTCGAGATGGGCTTTGTTTGACTCAACCATATAATTTGCACCTCGAGTTGGGCCTTGTTTGACTCAACCATATTATTTGCACCTCGAGCTAGGCCTCGTTTGATGCAACCATATCATTTGTGCCTCAAGTCAGGCCTCCTTTGACTCAACCATATCATTTGCGCCTCGAGTCAGCCCTCCTTTGACTCAACGATATCATTTGTGCCTCGAGTGGTGCCTCGTTTGACTCAACCATATCATATGCGCTTTGAGTCGGCCCTTGTTTGACTCACCGATACCATTTGTGCCTCAAGTTGGGCCTCGTTTGACGTAACCATATCATTTGCATCTCAAGGCGGGCCTCAGTTGACTAAACCATATCATTTGCGCCTCGAGTCGGGCCTTGTTTGACTCATTGACACCATTTGTGCCTCGAATTGAGCCTCATTTGACTTAACCATATCATTTGTGCCCCAAGTCAGGGCTTGTTTGACTCAACCATATCATTTGCGCCTCGAGTCAGGCCTCGTTTGACTAAATCATATAATTTGCACCTCGAGTCGGGCCTCATTTGAGTCAACCATATAATTTCTGCCTCAAGTCATGCCTCGTTTAACTCAATCATATCATTTATACATCAAGTCGGTTCGTGTTTGACTTAACCATTTCATTTGCGCCTTGAGTCGGGCCTCGTTTGACTCACCGATACCATTTGTTCCTCGAGTTGGGCCTCGTTTGACTCAACCATATCATTTGTGCCTCGAGTCAGGCCTCGTTTGACTCAACCATATCATTTGCCCCTCGAGGCAGGCCTCGTTTAACTCAACCATATCATTTCTGCCTCGAGTCAGGGCTCGTTTAGCTCAACCATATATTTGGGCCTTGAGTCAGGCCCTGTTTGACTCAACCATATCGTTTGCATCTCGACCCAGGCCTCGTTTGACTCAGCCATATCATTTGTGCCTCGAGTCAGGCCCCGTTTGGCCCAACCATATCATTTGTGCCTCGAGTCATGCCTCGTTTGACTCAACCATATCATTTGCACCTCGAGTCAGCCCTCGTTTGACGCAACCATATCATTTGCACCTCGAGTCGGGCCCCGTTTGACTCAACCATATTATTTGCACCTCAAGTCGGGCCTCGTTTGACTCACTAATACCATTTATGCCTCGAGTTGGGCCTCATTTGACTCAACCATATCATTTGCGCCATGAGACGGGCCTTGTTTGACTCAACCATATCATTTGCGTCTCGAGTTTGGCCTATTTTGACTCAACCATATCATTTGCGCCTCGAGTCAAGCGTTGTTTGACTCAACCATATTATTTGCGCCTTCAGTTGGGCCTCGTTTAACTCAACCATATCATTTGCGCCTCGAGTCGGGCCTGGTTTGATTCAACTATATCATTTGCACCTTGAGTCAGGCCTCGTTTGACTCACCGATACCATTTGTGCATCAAGTTAGGCCTCGTTTGACTCAACCATATCATTTGTGCCTCGATTCAGGCCTCGTTTGACTCAACCATATAATTTGCACCTTGAGTCGCGCCTCGTTTAACTCAACTATATCATTTGTGCCTCGAGTCATGCGCCGTTTGACTCCCCGATACCATTTGTGCCTCGAGTTGGGCCTCGTTTGACTCAACCATATCATTTGTGCCTCGAGTTAAGCCTTGTTTGACTCACTAATACCATTTATGCCTCGAGTCGGGCCTCGTTTGACACAACTATATCATTTGTGCCTCGAGTCATGCCTCGTTTGACTCAACCATATCAGTTGCTCGGGCTCGTTTGACTCAACCATATCAGTTGCATCTCGAGTCAGGCCTCGTTTGACAAAACCATATCATTTGCGCCTCGAGTCGGGCCTCGTTTGACTTAACCATATTATTTCTGCTTCGAGTCGGTCCTCGTTTGACTCAACCATATCATTTGCGCCTTGAGTCAGGCCTCGTTTGACTTAACCATATCATTTCTGCCTCGAGTCATGCCTCGTTTGACTCAACCATATCATTTGCGCCACGAGTCGGGCCTTGTTTGACTCACTGATACCATTTGTGCCGCGAGTCGAGCCTCGTTTGACTCAACCGCATCATTTGCGCCTTGAGTCAGTCCTCGTTTGACCCACTGATACCATTTGTGCCTCGAGTTAGGTCTCGTTTGACTCAACCATATAATTTGTGCCTCAAGACAGGGCTTGTTTGACTCAACCTTATGATTGGCACCTTGAGTTAGGCCTCGTTTGACTCAACCATATCATTTGCCCCTCGAGTCGGGCCTCGATTAACTTAACCATATCATTTCTGCCTCGAGTCAGGCCTCATTTGGCCCAACCAAATATTTTTGCCTCGAGTCAGTAGCCGTTTAACACAACCATATCATTTGCGCCTCGAGTCAGGCCTCGTTTCACTCAACCAAATCATTTGTGCTCCGAGTCAGGCCTCGTTTGGCTCAACCATATTATTTGTGCCTCGAGTCAAGCCTCATTTGACTCTACGATATCATTTGCGCCTCGAGTCGGGTCTCGTTTGACTCAACCATATTATTTGCGCCTCAAGTCGAGCCTCGTTTGATGTAACCATATCATTTGTGCCTCGAGTTGGGCCTCAATTGACTCACCCATATCATTTGCGCCTTGAGTCGGCCCTCGTTTGACTCAACGATATCATTTGCGCCTTGAGTCGAGACTCGTTTGACTCCACCATATTTTTTGAGCCTCGAGTCGGCCCTCGTTTAACTCACCGATACCATTTGTGCCTCGAGTTGTGCCTCATTTGACTCAACCATATCATTTGTGCCTCGAGTCGAGCCACGTTTGACTCACCGATACCATTATGCCATGAGTTAGGCCTCGTTTCACGTAACCATATCATTTGTGCCCCGAGTCATGCCTCGTTTGACTCAACCATATCATTTGCGTCTCGAGTCAGGCCTCGTTTGACAAACCATATCATTTGCGCCTCAAGTCGGGCTTGGTTTGACTCAACCATATCATTTGCGCCTCGAGTCGGGCATCGTTTGAGTCACCAACACCATTTGTACCTCGAATTGGGACTCGTTTGACTCAACCATATCATTTGTGCCTCAAGACAGGGCTTGTTTGACTCAACCATATCATTGGCAACTCGAGTCAGGCCTCATTTGACTCAACCATATGATTGGCCCATCGAGTCGGGCCTCGTTTAACTTAACCATATCATTTCTGCCTCGAGTCAGGCCTCGTTTGGCTCAACCATATATTTTTTCCTTGAGTCAGTACCCGTTTAATGCAACCATATCATTTGTGCCTCGAGTCAGGCCTTGTTTCACTCAACCGAATCATTTGTGCTCCGAGTCAGGCCTCGTATGGCTCAACCATATTATTTGCACCTCGAGTCAAGCCTCATTTGACTCTATGATATCATTTGTGCCTCGAGTTGAGCCTCATTTGACTCAACCATATTATTTGCACCTCAAGTCGGGCCTCGTTTAACGTAACCATATCATTTGTGCCTCGAGTTGGGCCTCAATTGACTCACCCATATCATTTACGCCTCGAGTCAGCCCTCGTTTAACTCAACGATATCATTTGCGCCTCGAGTCGAGCCTCGTTTGACTCACCGATACCATTTGTGCCTCGAGTCGGGCTTCGTTTGACGTAACCATATCATTTGCGTCTCGAGTCGGGCCTCATTTGACTAAACAATATCATTTGTGCCTCGAGTCGTGCCTCATTTGACTCATTGACACCATTTGTGCCTCGAATTGGGCCTTGTTTGACTCAACCATATCATTTGTGCCCCGAGTCAGGGCCTGTTTGACTCAACCATATCATTTGTGCCTCGAGTCAGGCCTCGTTTGATGCAACCATATCATTTGTGCCTCGAGTTGGGTCTCATTTGACTTAACTATATCATTTGCGCCTCGAGTCGGCCCTTGTTTGACTCAACGATATCATTTGCGCATCGAGTTGAGCGTTGTTTGACTCAACCATATTATTTGCGCCACGAGTCAGGCTTCGTTTAACTCACTGATCCCATTTGTGCCTCGAGTTGGGCCTCGTTTGACTCACCGATACTATTTATGCCTCGAGTTGAGCCTCGTTTGACTCACCGATACCATTTATGCCTTGAGTTGGGCCTCGTTTGACGTAACCATATCATTTGTGCCTCGAGTCATCCTCGTTTGACTCAACCATATTATTTGCATCTCGAGTCAGGCCTCGTTTGACTAAACCATATCATTTGCGCCTCAAGTCGGGCTTGGTTTGACTCAACCATATCATTTGCGCCTTGAGTCAGGCATCGTTTGACTCACTAACACCATTTGTGCCTCGAATTAGGCCTCGTTTGACTCAACCATATCATTTGTGCCTCAAGACAGGGCTTATTTCACTCAACCATATCATTGGCAACTCGAGTCGGGCCTCATTTGACTCAACCATATGATTGGCCCATCGAGTCGGGCCTCGTTTAACTTAACCATATCATTTCTGCCTCGAGTCAGGCCTCGTTTGGCTCAACCATATATTTTCGCCTTGAGTCAGTACCCGTTTAACACAACCATATCATTTGCGCCTCGAGTCAGGCCTCGTTTCACTCAACCAAATCATTTGTGCTCCGAGTCAGGCCTCGTTTGGCTCAACCATATTATTTGCGCCTCGAGTCAAGCCTCATTTGACTCTATGATATCATTTGTGCCTCGAGTTAAGCCTCATTTGACTCAAGCATATTATTTGCACCTTGAGTCGGGCCTCGTTTGACGTAACCATATCATTTGTGCCTCGAGTTAGGCCTCGATTGACTCACCCATATCATTTGCGCCTCGAGTCGGCCCTTGTTTAACTCAACGATATCATTTGCGCATCGAGTCGAGCCTCGTTTGACTCACCGATACCATTTGTGCCTCATGTCGGGCTTCGTTTGACGTATCCATATCATTTGCGTCTCGAGTCGGGCCTTCTTTGACTAAACCATATCATTTGTGCCTCGAGTCGGGCCTCGTTTGACTCATTGACACCATTTGTGCCTCGAATTGGGCCTCGTTTGACTCAACCATATCATTTGTGCCCCGAGTCAGGGCTTGTTTGACTCAACCATATCATTTGTGCCTCGAGTCAGGCCTCGTTTGACTAAATCATATCATTTGCGCCTCGAGTCGGGCCTTATTTGTGCCTTAAGTCGGGCCTTGTCTGACTCAACCATATCATTTGCGCCTTGAGTCGGGCCTCATTTGACTCAACCATATAATTTCTGCCTCGACTCATGCCTCGTTTAACTCAACCATATCATTTATACCTCGAGTCGAGTCGTGTTTGACTCAACCATATCATTTGCGCCTCGAGTCAGGCCTCGTTTGACTCACCGATACCATTTGTTCCTCGAGTTGGGCCTCGTTTGACTCAACCATATCATTTGTGCCTCGAGTTAGGCCTCGTTTGACTCAACCATAGCATTTGCCCCTCGAGGCAGCCCTCGTTTAACTCAACCATATCATTCCTGCCTCGAGTCAGGGCTCGTTTAGCTCAACCATATATTTGGGCCTTGAGTCAGGCCCCGTTTGACTCAACCTTATCGTTTGCATCTCGACTCAGGACTCGTTTGACTCAGCCATATCATTTGTGTCTCGAGTCGGGCCCCGTTTGATGCAACCATATTATTTGTGCCTCGAGTCAGGTCCCGTTTGACTCAACCATATTATTTGTGCCTCGAGTCAGGCCTCGTTTGATGCAACCATATCATTTGTGCCTCGAGTCATGCCTCGTTTGACTTAACCATATCATTTGCACCTCGAGTCAGCCCTCGTTTGACTCAATGATATCATTTGTGCCTCGAGTCGGGCCTTGTTTGACTTAGCCATATTATTTACACCTCGAGTCGAGCCTCATTTGACTCACTAATACCATTTGCGCCATGAGTTGGGCCTTGTTTGACTCAACCATATCGTTTGCGCCTTGAGTCGGGCCTTGTTTGAGTCAACCATATCATTTGCGTCTCGAGTCGGCCCTGTTTTGACTCAACCATATCATTTGCGCCTCGAGTCAGGCGTTGTTTTACTCAACCATATTATTTGCGCCTCCAGTTGGGCCTCGTTTGACTTAACCATATCATTTGCGCCTCAAGTCGGGCCTGGTTTGATTCAACTATATCATTTGCACCTCGAGTCAGGCCTCGTTTGACTCAACGATATCATTTGTGCCTCGAGTCGGGCCTTGTTTGACTTAAGCATATTATTTGCACCTCGAGTCGAGCCTCGTTTGACTCACTAATACCATTTGCGCCTTGGGTTGGGCCTTGTTTGACTCAACCATATCATTTGCGCCTCGAGTCGGGCCTTGTTTGAGTCAACCATATCATTTGCGTCTCGAGTCGGCCCTGTTTTGACTCAACCATATCATTTGTGCCTCGAGTCAGGCGTTGTTTTACTCAACCATATTATTTGCGCCTCTAGTCAGGCCTCGTTTGACTTAACCATATCATTTGCGCTTCGAGTCGGGCCTGGTTTGATTCAACTATATCATTTGCACCTTGAGTCAGGCCTCGTTTGACTCACTGATACCATTTGTACGTCAAGTTAGGCCTCTTTTGACTCAACCATATCATTTGTGCCTCGAGTCAGGCCTCGTTTGATTCACTGATACCATTTGTGCCTCAAGTTAGGCCTTGTTTGACTCAACCATACCATTTGTGCCTCGAGACAGTGCTCATTTGACTCAACCATATCATTTGTGCCTCGAGTCAGTCCTCGTTTGACTCAACCATATCATTTGCCTCTCAAGGCGGGCCTCGTTTAACTCCACCATATCATTTCTGCCTCGAGTTAGGCCTCGTTTAGCTTAACCATATATTTGGGCCTTGAGTTTGCCCCCGTTTCACTCAACCATATCATTTGCGTCTCGAGTCAAGCCTCGTTTGACTCAGCCATATCATTTGTGCCACGAGTCAGGCACCGTTTGGCTCAACCATATTATTTGTGCCATGAGCTAGGCCCCGTTTGACTCAACCATATTATTTGTGCCTCGACTCAGGCCTCGTTTGATGCAACCATATCATTTGTGCCTCGAGTCATTTCTCGTTTGACTCAACCATATCATTTGCACCTCAAGTCAGCCCTCGTTTGACTCAACGATATCATTTGCGCCTCGAGTCGGGCCTCGTTTGACTAACCATATTATTTGCACCTCGAGTCGAGCCTCATTTGACTCACCAATACCATTTGTGCCTCGAGTTGCACCTCATTTGACTAAACCATATCATTTGCGCCTCGACTTGGGCCTCATTTGACTCACCGATACCATTTGTGCCTCGAGTTAGGCCTCGTTTGATGTAACCATATCATTTGTGCCTCGAGTGATCCCTCGTTTGACTCAACCATATCATTTACGTCTCGAGTTAGGCATCGTTTGACTAAACCATATCATTGCGCCTCGAGTCGGGCCTTGGTTGACTCATTGACACCATTTGTGCCTCGAATTGGGCCTCGTTTGACTCAACCATATCATTTGTGCCTCGAGTCGGGCCTTGTTTGACTCAACCATATTTATTGCATCTCGAGTCGGGCCTAGTTTGACTCAACCATATCATTTGTGCCTCGAGTCAGGCGTTGTTTGACTCAACCATATCATTTGCGCCTTGAGTCAGGCCTCGTTTGACTCAACCATATCGTTTGCGCCTTGAGTTGGGCCTTGTTTGACTTAACCATATTATTTGCACCTCGAGTCGAGCCTCGTTTGACTCATCAATACCATTTATGCCTCGAGTTGGGCCTCGTTTGACTTAACCATATCATTTGCGCCTCGACTTGGGCCTCGTTTGACTCACCGGTACCATTTGTTCCTCGAGTCAGGCCTCGTTTGATGTAACCATATCATTTGTGCCTCGAGTGATCCCTCGTTTGACTCAACCATATCATTTGCATCTCAAGTCGAGCCTCGTTTGACTCACTGATATCATTTGTGCCTCGAGATAGGGTTCGTTTGGCTCAATCATATCATTTGCGCCTCAAGTCGATCCTTGTTTGACTCAAGCATATAATTTCTGCCTTGAGTCATGCCTCGTTTGACTCAACCATATCATTTATGCCTCGAGTCAGGCTGCGTTTGACTCAACCATATCATTTGTGCATCGAGTCGAGCCTCGATTGACTCACCGAAACCATTTGTTCCTCAAGTTGGGCCTCGTTTGACTCAACCATACCTTTTGTACCTCGAGTCAGGCCTCGTTTGACTCAACCATATCCTTTGCCTCTCGAGTCGGGCCTCGTTTAACTCAACCATATCATTTCTGCCTCGAGTCAGGCCTCGTTTGGCTCAACCATATTATTTGTGCCTTGTGTCATGCTTCATTTGATGCAACCGTATCATTTGTGCCTCGAGTCATGCCTTGTTTGACTCATACATATCATTTGCGCCTCGAGTCGGCCCTCGTTTGACTCAAGTATATCATTTGCGCCTCGACTTGGGCCTCGTTTGACACAACCATATCATTTGCGCGTTGAGGTGGGCCTCGTATGACACACCGATACCATTTGTGCCTCGAGTCGGGCCTCATTTGACGCAACCATATCATTTGTGCCTCGAGTCATGCCTCGTTTGACTCAACCATATCATCTGCATCTCGAGTCGGTCCTCGTTTGACTAAACCATATCATTTGCGACTCGAGTCAGGCCTTGTTTGACTCAACCATATCATTTGCACCTCGAGTCGGGCCTTGTTTGACTCAACCATACCATGTGAACCTCGAGTTAAGCCTCATTTGATGCAACCATATCATTTGTGCCTCGAGTCAAGCCTCGTTTGACTCGACCATATCATTTGCGCCTCGAGTCGGACCTCGTTTGACTCACCGATACCATTTGTGCCTCAAGTCAGGCCTCGTTTGACTTAGCCATATCATTTGTGCCTCGAGTCAGGCCTCGTTTAACGCAACCATATCATTTGTGCCTCGAGTCATGCCTCGTTTGACTGAACCATATCATTTGCGCCTCGAGTTAGGCGTCGTTTGACTCAGTCATATCATTTGTGCCTCAAGCTAGGCCTCGTTTGGCTCAACCATATGATTTGCGCCTCGAGTTGGGCCTCGTTTGACTCAACCATATTATTTGTGCCTCGAGTCAGGCCTTGTTTGACACAACCATATCTTTTGTGCCTCGAGTCATGCCTTGTTTGACTTAACCATATCATTTGCGCCTTGAGTCAGCCCTCATTTGACTCAAGTTTATCATTTGCGCCTCGACTCAGGCCTCGTTTGACTCAACCATATTATTTGTGTCTCGAGTCATGCCTCGTTTGACTTAACCATATTATTTGTGCCTCGACTCGGGCCTCGTTTGAATCAACGATGCCATTTGCGCCTCGAGTTGGGCCTCGTTTGACTCAACCATATCATTTGCGCCTTGAGTCAGGCCTCGTTTGACTCACCGACACCATTTGTGCCTAGAATTGGGCCTCGTTTGACAAAACCATATCATTTATGCCTCGAGCGAGGCCTTGTTTGACTCAACCATACCATTTGTGCCTTGAGTCGGGCATCATTTGACTCAACCATATCATTTGTGCCTCGATTCGAGCTTGGTTTGATTCAACCATATCATCTGCGCCTCGAGTCAGACCTCGTTTGACTCACCGATACCATTTGTGCCTCGAGTTAGGCCTCGTTCGACTCAACCATTTCATTTGTGCCTCGAGTCGGGCCTCGTTTGACTCACTGATACCATTTGTGCCTCGCGTTGGCCTTGTTTGACTCAACCAAATCATTTCTTCCTCGAGTCAGGCCTTGTTTGACTCAACCATATCATTTGCGCCTCAAGTCAAGCCTTGTTTGACTCACCATACCATTTGTGCCTCTCGTTGGGCCTCGTTTAACTCAACCATATCATTTTTGGCTCTAGCCAGGACTCGTTTGACTCAGGCATATCATTTGCGCCTTGAGTCGATCCTTGTTTGACTCACCGATACCATTTGTGCCTCGAGTCAGGCCTCATTTGACGCAACCATATCATTTGTGCCTCGAGTCATGCCTCGTTTGACTTAACCATATCATCTGCATCTTGAGTCGGGCCTCGTTTGATCAAACCATATCATTTGCGCCTCGAGTCGGGCCTCGTTTGAGTCACTGATACCATTTGTGCCTCAAGTCGGGCCTTCTTTGATGCAACAATAACAATTGTGCCTCGAGTCATGCCTCGTTTGACTCAACCATATCATCTGCATCTCGAGTCGGTCTTCGTTTGACCAAACCATATCATTTGTCCCTCGTTTGACTCAACGATATCATTTATGCCTCGAGTGGGGCCTCGTTTGACTAAACCATATCATTTTTACCTAGAGTCGGGCCTTGCTTGACTCAACCATATCATTTGCAACTCGAGTTAGGCCTTGTTTGACGCAACCATATCATTTGCATCTCGAGTCATGCCTCGTTTGACTCAACCATATCATTTGTGCCTCGGGTTGTCCCTTGTTTGACTCAACGATATTATTTGTGCCTCGAGTGGGGGCTCGTTTGACTCAACCATATCATTTGCGCCTCGAGTCGGGCCTCATTTGACTCAGCGATACCATTTGTGCCCAGAGTTAGCCCTTGCTTCATGTAACCATATCAATTGTGCCTCGAGTCATCCCTTGTTTGACTGAATCATATCATTTGCGTCTTGAGCTAGGCCTCGTTTAACTAAACCATATCATTTGTGCCTCGAGTTGGGCCTGGTTTGACTCAACCATATTATTTGTGCCTCGAATTGGGACTCATTTGACTCATTGACACCATTTATGCATCGAATTGGGCCTCGTTTGACTTAACCATATCATTTGTGCCTCGAGTCAGGACTTGTTTGACTCAACCATATCATTTGCGCCTTGAGTCAGGCCTCGTTTGACTTAACCATATCATTTGCACCTCGACTCAGGCCTGGTTTGACTCATCCATACCATTTACGCCTCGAGTCGGGCCTTGTTTGACTCACCGATACCATTTGTGCCTCGAGTTAGGCTTCGTTTGACTCAACCATATCATTTGTGCCTCGAGACAGGGCTTGTTTGACTCAACCATATCATTTGTGCCTCGAGTTAGACCTCGTTTGACTCACCGATACCATTTATGCCTCGAGTTAGGCCTCGTTTGACTCAACCATATCATTTGTGCCTCGAGTCAGGCCTTGTTTGGCGCAATCATATCATTTGTGCCTCGAGTCATGCCTCGTTTGACTCAACCATATCTTTTGCGCCTTGACTGAACCATATCATTTACGCCTCGAGTTGGGCCTCGTTTGACTCAACCATATCATTTGCGCCTCGAGCTGGGCCTCATTTAACTCACCGATACCATCTATTCCTCGAGTTAGGCCTCGTTTAATTCAACCATATCATTTGTCCCTCGAGTTAGGCCTTGTTTGGCACAATCATATCTTTTGTGCCTTGACTCATGCCTCGTTTGACTCAACCATCTCATTTGCGTCTCGAGTCAGGCCACGTTTGACTAAACCATATCATTTGCACCTCGAGTCGGGTCTCGTTTGACTTAACCATATCGTTTATGCCTCGAGTCGGGCCTCATTTGACTCAACCATATCATTTGCGCCTTAAGTTGGGCTTGGGTTGACTTAACCATATCATTTGCATCTGGAGTCGGGCCTTGTTTGACTAAACCATATCATTTGTGCCTCGAGTTGGGACTGGTTTGACTCAACCATATCATTTGCAGCTCGAGTCGGGCCTTGTTTGACTCACTGATACCATTTATGCCTCGTGTTGGGCCTCGTTTGACTCAACCATATCATTTTTGCCTCGAGTCAGGCCTTGTTTCACTCAACCAAAGCATTTGTGCCTCGAGTCGAGCCTTGTTTGACTCACTGATACCATTTGTGCCTCACGTTGGGACTCGTTTGACTCAACCATATCATTTGTGGCTCTAGCCAGGACTCGTTTGACTCAGGCATATCATTTGCGCCTTGAGTCGGGCCTTGTTTGACTCATCGATACCATTTGTGCCTCAAGTCGGGCCTCATTTGATGCAACCATATCATTTGTGCTTCGAGTCATGCCTCGTTTGACTCAACCATATCATCTGCATCTCGAGTTGGGCCTCATTTGACCAAACCATATCATTTGTGCCTTGAGTCGGGCCTCGTTTGAGTCACTGATACCATTTGTGCCTCGAGTCAGGCCTTCTTTGATGAAACAATAACAATTGTGGCTCGAGTCATGTGTCGTTTGACTTAACCATATCATCTACATCTCGAGTCAGGCCTCATTCGACCAAACCATATCATTTGCGCCTCGAGTCGGGCCTTGTTTGACTCAACCATATCATTTGCACCTCGAGTTAGGCCTCGTTTGACGCAACCATATCATTTGCGTCTCGAGTCATGCCTCGTTTGACTCAACCATATCATTTGCACCTCGAGTTGTCCCTCGTTTGACTCAACAATATCATTTGTGCCTCGAGTGGGGCCTCGTTTGACTCAACCGTATCATTTGCGCCCCGAGTCGGGCCTTGTTTGACTCACCGTTACCATTTGTGCCCAGAGTCGGCCCATGTTTGACGTAACCATATTAGTTATGCCTCGAGTCATCCCTTGTTTGACTAAACCATATCAATTGCATCTTGAGGCAGGCCTCGTTGACTAAACCATATCATTTGCGCCTCGAGTTGGGCCTTGTTTCACTCACTGACACCATTTGTTCCTCGAATTGGGCCTCGTTTGACTCAACCAAATCATTTGTGCCTCCAGTCAGGCCTTGTTTGACTCAACCATATCATTTGGGCCTCGAGTTAGGCCTCGTTTGACTCAACCATATCATTTGCAACTTGAGTCGGGCCTGGTTTAACTCAACCATACCATTTACGCCTCGAGTTGGGCCTCGTTTGACTCACCGATACCATTTGTGCCTCGAGTTAGGCTTCGTTTGACTCAACCATATCATTTGTGCCTCAAGTCAGGCCTCGTTTGACTCACCGATACCATTTATGCCTGGAGTTTGGCCCCGTTTGACTCAACCATATCATTTGTGCCTCGAGTCAGGCCATATTTGGCGCAATCATATCATTTATGCCTCGAGTCATGCCTCGTTTGACTCAACATATCATTTGCGCCTTGACTGAACCATATCATTTCTGCCTCGAGTTGGGCCTCGTTTGACTCACCATATCATTTGCGCCTCGAGTCGGGCCTCGTTTAACTCACCGATACCATCTATGCCTTGAGTAAGGCCTTGTTTGACTCAACCATATCATTTATGCCTCGAGTCAGGCCTTATTTGGCGCAATCATATCTTTTGTGCCTCGAGTCAAGCCTCATTTGACTCAACCATCTCATTTGCATCTCGAGTCAGGCCTCGTTTGACTAAACCATATCATTTGCGCCTCGAGTCGGGCCTGGATTGACTCAACCATATCATTTGCGCCTCGAGTCGGGCCTCGTTTGACTCAACCATATCATTTGCGCCTCGAGTCAGGCCTCGTTTGACTCAACCATATCATTTGTGCCTCGACTCAGGCCTCGTTTGACTCAACCGTATCATTTGTGCCTCGACTAAGGCCTTGTTTGACATAACCATATCATTTATGCCTCGAGTCAGGCCTCGTTTAACTCAAGCATATCATTTGCGCCCTGGGTTAGGCCTCGTTTGACTCAACCATATCATTTGCGCCTCGAGTCGGGCCTCATTTGACTCACCGATACCATTTGTGCCTCGAGTTAGGCCTCTTTTGACTCAACCATATCATTTGTGCCTCGAGTCAGGCCTTGTTTGACTCAACCATATCATTTGCACCTCGAGTCGGGCCTCGTTTGACTCAACAATATCATTTGCGCCTTGAGTCCTGCCTTGTTTGAGTCACTGATACCATTTGTGCCTCGAGTCGGGCCTTCCTTGACGCAACAATAACAATTGTGCCTCGAGTCATGCCTCATTTGATTCAACCATATCATTTGCATCTGGAGTCGGGCCTCGTTTGACTAAACCATATCATTTGCGCCATGAGTCGGGCCTGGTTTGACTCAACCATATCATTTACTTCGAGTCGGGCCTCGTTTGACTCACCGATGCCATTTGTGCCTTGCATTGGGCCTCGTTCGACTCAACCATATCATTTTTGCATCGAGTTAGGCATTGTTTCACTCAACCATATCATTTGTGCCTCGAGTCGAGCCTTGTTTGACTCACCGATACCATTTGTGCCTTGCGTTGGGCCTCGTTCGACTCAACCATATCATTCGTGGCTCGAGCCAGGACTCGTTTGACTTAGGCATATCATTTGTGCCTTGAGTCGGGCCTTGTTTGACTCACTGATATAATTTGTGCCTCGAGTCAGGCCTCGTTTGATGCAACCATATCATTTATGCCTCGAGTCATGCCTCGTTTGACTTAACCATATCATCTGCATCTCGAGTCGGGCCTCATTTGACTAAACCATATCATTTGTGCCTTGAGTCAGGCATGGTTTGACTCAACCATATTATTTGCGCCTTGAATTGGGCCTCGTTTGACTCACTGACACCATTTGTGCCTCGAATTGGGCCTCATTTGACTCAACCAAAACATTTGTGCCTCGAGTTAGGCATTGTTTGACTCAACCATATCAGTTGCGCCTCGAGTCAGGCCTCGTTTGACACAACCATATCATTTGCGTCTCAAATCATGCCTCGTTTGACTCAACCATATCATTTGCGCCTCGAGTCGTCCCTCGTTTGACTCAACGATATCATTTGTGCCTTGAGTAGGGCCTTGTTTGACTCAACCATATCATTTACGCCTCGAGTCGGGCCTCGTTATACTTACCGATACCATTTGTGCCCTGAGTTAGCCCTTGTTTGACGTAACCATATCAACTGTGCCTCGAGTCATCCCTCGTTTGAATGAACCATATCATTTGCGTCTCGAGTCAGGCCTCGTTTGACTAAACCATATCATTTGTGCCTGGAGTCAGGCCTGGTTTGACTCAATCATATTATTTGCACCTCGAATTGGGCCTCATTTGACTCACTGACACCATTTGTGCCTCGAATTGGGCCTCGTTTGACTCAACCATAACATTTGTGCCTCGTATCCTTTGTGTCTCGAGTCATGCCTCGTTTAACACAACCATATCATTTGCGCCTTGAGTCATCCCTCGTTTGACTCAACGATATCATTTGTGCCTCGAGTGGGGCCTCGTTTGACTCAACCATATCATTTGCGCCTCGAGTCGGGCCTTGTTAGACTCACCAATACCATTTGTCCCCTGAGTCAGCCCTTGTTTGATGTAACCATATCAATTGTGCCTCGAGTCATCCCATGTTTGATTGAACCATATCATTTGTGTCTTGAGTCAGGCATCGTTTGACTAAACCATATCATTTGTGCCTTGAGTCGTTCCTGGTTTGACTCAACCATATTATTTGCGCCTCGAATTGGGCCTCGTTTGACTCACTAACACCATTTGTGCCTTGAATTAGGCCTCGTTTGACTCAACCATATCATTTGTGCCTCGAGTTAGGCCTTGTTTGACTCAACCATATCATTTGTGCCTTGAGTCGGGCCTCGTTTGACTCAACCATATCATTTGCACCATATCATTTGCGCCTTGACTCAATCATATCATTTATGCCTCGAGTTGGGCCTCGTTTGACTCAACCATATCATTTGCACCTCGAGTCAGTCCTCGTTTAACTCACCGATACCATTTATGCCTCGAGTTAGGCCTCGTTTGACTCAACCATATCATTTGTGCCTCGAGTCAGGCCTTGTTTGGCACAATCATACCTTTTGTGCCTCGAGTCATGCCTCGTTTGACTCAACCGTATCATTTGCGCGTCGAGTCAGGCCTCGTTTGACTAAACAATATCATTTGCGCCTCGAGTCGGGCCTAGTTTGACTAAACCATATCATTTACACCTCGAGCTAGGCCTCGTTTGACTCAACCATATCATTTGTGTCTCGCGTCGGGCCTGGTTTGTCTCAACCATATAATTTGCGCCTCGAGTCGAGCCTCGTTTGACTTACCGATACCAGTTGTGCCTCAAGCTGGGCCTCGTTTGACTAAACTGTATCATTTGTGCCTTGAGCTAGGCCTTGTTTGACTCAACCATATCATTTACGCCTCGAGTCAGGCCTCGTTTGACCAAACCATATCATTTACGCCCTGGGTTAGACCTCGTTTGACTCAACCATCTCATTTGCGCCGCGAGTCGGGCCTCGTTTGACTCACCAATACCATTTGTGCCTCAAGTTAGGCCTCTTTTGACTCAACCATATCATTTGTGCTTCGAGTCAGGTCTTGTTTGACTCAACCATATCATTTGCGCCTCGAGTCGGGCTTCGTTTGACTAAACCATATCATTTGCATCTTGAGTCGGGCCTCGTTTGAGTCACTGATACCATTTGTGCCTTGAGTTAGGCCTTCTTTGATGCAACAATAACAATTGTGCCTCGAGTCATGCCTCGTTTGAGTCAACCATATCATTTGCATATGGAGTTCGGCCTCATTTGACTAAACCATATCATTTCTGCCTCGAGTCGAGCCTGGTTTGACTCAACCATATCATTTGCGCCTCAAGTCGAGCCTTGTTTGACTCACCGATACCATTTGTGCCTTGCGTTGGGCCTCATTTGACTCAACCATATCATTTGTGCCTCGAGTAAGGCCTTGTTTCACTCAACCATATCATTTGTGCCTCGAGTGAGGCCTTGTTTGACTCAATCATATCATTTGTGCCTCGAGTGAGGCCTTGTTTGACTCAACCATATCATTTGCGCCTCAAGTCAGGCCTCATTTTACTTAACCATATCATTTGCGGCTCGAGTCAGGCCTGGTTTGATTCAACCATATCATTTACGCCCCAAGTCGGGCCTTGTTTGACTCACCGATACCATTTGAGCCTTGAGTGGGGCCTCGTTTGACTCAATCATATAATTCATGCCTCGAGCCAGGACTCGTTTGACTCAGCCATATCATTTATGCCTCGAGTCGGGCCCATTTGACTCTCCGATACAATTTGTGCCTCGAGTTGTGCCTCTTTTGACTCAACCATATCATTTGTGACTCGAGTCAGGCCTCGTTTGACTTAACCATATCATTTGGGCCTTGAGTCGGGCCTCGTTTGACTCACTGATACCATTTGTGCCTCGAGTCTGGCCTTCTTTGACGCAACCATAACAATTGTGCCTTGAGTCATGCCTCGTTTGACTCAACCATATCATTTGCATCTGGAGTCGGGCATCGTTTGACTAAAGCATATCATTTGCACCTCGAGTTGGGCCTCGTTTAACTCAACCATATCATTTATGCCTCGAGTCAGTCCTCGTTTAACTCACTGATACCATTTATGCCTCGAGTTAGGGCTCGTTTGACTCAACCATATCGTTTGTGCCTCAAGTCAAGCCTTGTTTGACTCAACCATATCATTTACGCCTCGAGTCAGGCCTCGTTTGACCAAACCATATCATTTACGCCCTGGGTTAGACCTTGTTTGGCTCAACCATATCATTTGCGCCTCGAGTCGGGCCTCGTTTGACTCATCGATACCATTTGTGCCTCGAGTTGGGCCTCTTTTGACTCAACCATATCATTTGTGCTTTGAGTCAGGCCTTGTTTGACTCAACCATATCATTTGCGCCTCGAGTAGGGCTTCGTTTGACTCAACCATATCATTTGCATCTTGATTCAGGCCTCATTTGAGTCACTGATACCATTTGTGCCTCAAGTTGGGCCTTCTTTGATGCAACAATAACAATTGCATCTCGAGTCATGCCTCGTTTGAGTCAACCATATCATTTGCATCTGGAGTTCGGCCTCATTTGACTAAACCATATCATTTCCACCTCGAGCCGGGCCTGGTTTCACTCAACCATATCATTTGTGCCTCGAGTCGAGCTTTGTTTGACTCACCGATACCATTTGTGCCTTGCGTTGGGCCTCGTTTGACTTAACCATATCATTTGTGCCTCGAGTGAGGCCTTGTTTCACTTAACCATATCATTTGTGCCTCGAGTGAGGCCTTGTTTCACTTAACCATATCATTTGTGCCTCGAGTGAGGCCTTGTTTGACTCAACCATATTATTTGCGCCTCGAGAGTCAGGCCTCATTTTACTCAACCATATCATTTGCGCCTCGAGCCAGGCCTGGTTTGATTCAACCATATCATTTACGCCCCAAGTTGGGCCTTGTTTGACTCAACGGTACCATTTGTGCCTCGAGTTGGTCCCCGTTTGACTCACCGATACAATTTGTGCCTCGAGTTGGGCCTCTTTTGACTCAACCATATCATTTGTGCCTCGAGTCAGGCCTCGTTTGACTCAACCATATCATTTGTGCCTCGAGTCGGGCCTCATTTGACTCAACCATATCATTTGCGCCTTTAGTCGGGCCTCGTTTGACTCAACCATATCATTTGCGCCTTGAGTCGGGCCTCGTTTGACTCACTGATACCATTTGTGCCTCGAGTCGGGCCTTCTTTAACGGAACCATAACAATTGTGCCTCGAGTCATGCCTCGTTTGACTCAACCATATCATTTGCATCTGGAGTCGGGAATCATTTGACTAAAGCATATCATTTGCGCCTTGAGTCGGGCCTGGTTTGACTCAACCATATAATTTGTACCTCGAGTCGGGCTTCATTTAACTCACGAATACCATTCATGCCTCGCATTGGGCCTTGTTTGACTCAACCTAATCATTTCTACCTCGAGTCAGGCCTTGTTTCACTCAACCATATCATTTGCGCCTCGAGTCGAGCCATGTTTGACTCTCCAATACCATTTGTGTCTCGCGTTGGGCCTCGTTTGACTCAACCATATCATTTGTGCTCGAGCCAGGGCTCGTTTGACTCAGACATATCATTTGCGCCTTGAGGCGGGTCTTGTTTGACTCACTGATACCATTTGTGCCTTGAGTCAGGCCACATTTGACACAACCATATCATTTGTGTCTCAAGTCATGCCTCGTTTGACTCAACCATATCATCTGCATCTCGAGTCGGGCCTCGTTTTACCAAACCATATCATTTGCACCTCGAGTTGTCCTTGTTTGGCTCAACCATATCATTTGTGCCTCGAGTCGGGCCTCGTTTGACTCAACCATATCATTTGTGCCTCGAGTCTGGCATCGTTTGAGTCACTGATACCATTTGTGCCTCGAGTCGAGCCTTCTTTGACGCAACAATAACAATTGTGCCTTGAGTCATGCCTCGTTTGACTCAACCATATCAACTGCATCTCAAGTCGGGCCTTATTTGACCAAACCATATCATTTGAGCCTCGAGTCGGGCCTTGTTTAACTCAACCATATCATTTGTGCCTCATGTTGGGCCTTGTTTGACTCAACCATATCATTTGCACCTCGAGTCAGGCCTCGTTTGACGTAACCATATCGTTTGCATCTTGAGTCTTGCCTCGTTTGACTCAACCATATCATTTGCGCCTCGAGTCATCCCTCATTTGTCTCAACAATATCATTTGTGCCTCGAGTGGGGCCTTGTTTGACTCAACCATATCATTTGCGCCTCGAGCCAGGCCTCGTTTGACTCATAGATACCAGTTGTGCCCAGAGTTGGCCCTTGTTTGATGTAACTATATAAATTATGCCTCGAGTCATCCCTTGTTTGTCTGAACCATATCATTTATGTCTTGAGCCAGGCCTCGTTTGACTAAACCATATTATTTTTGCCTCGAGTCGGGCCTGATTTAACTCAACCATATTATTTGCACCTCGAATTGGGCCTCGTTTGACTCACTGACACCATTTGTGCCTCAAGTTAGGCCTCTTTTGACTCAACCACATCGTTTGTGCCTCGAGTCAGGCCTCGTTTGAGTCACTGATACCATTTGTGCCTCGAGCCAGGCCTTCTTTGACGCAACAATAACAATTGTGCCTCGAGTCATGCCTCATTTGACTGAACCATATCATTTGCGCCTTGAGTCGGGCCTTGTTTGACTAAACCATATCATTTGCGCCTCGAGTTGGGCCTCGTTTGACTCAACCATATCATTTGTGCCTCAAGTCAGGACTCATTTGACTCAGCCATATCATTTGCACCTCGACTCGGGCCCTGTTTGACTCACCGATACAATTTGTGCCTCGAGTTGGGCCTCTTTTGACTAAACCATATCATTTGTGCCTTGAGTCAGGCCTCGTTTGACTCAACCATATCATTTGTGCCTCGAGTCGGGCCTCGTTTGGGTCACTGATATCATTTGTGCCTCGAGTCATGCCTCATTTGACTCAACCATATCTTTTGCATCTGGAGTTGGGCCTCGTTTGACAAAACCATATCATTTGCACCTCGAGTCGGGCCTGGTTTGACTCAACCATATCATTTGCGCCTCGAGACGGGCCTCACTTGACTCACTGATACCATTTGTGCCTCGCGTTGGGCCTCGTTTGACTCAACCATATCATTTGTGCCTTGAGTCAGGCCTTATTTGGCGCAATCATATCTTTTGTGCCTCGAGTCATGCCTCGTTTGACTCAACTATCTCATTTGCATCTCGAGTCATGCCTCGTTTGACTAAACTATATCTTTTGCGCCTCGAGTCATCCCTCGTTTGACTCAACGATATCATTTGTGCCTTGAGTGTGGCCTCGTTTGGCTCAACCATATCATTTACGCCTCGAGTCGGGCCTCGTTAGACTGATACCATTTGTGCCCCGAGTTAGACTTTGTTTGACGTAACCATATCAACTGTGCCTCGAGTCATCCCTCGTTTGACTGAACCATATCATTTGCGTCTCGAGTCAGGCCTCGTTTGACTAAACCATATCATTTGTGCCTGGAGTCAGGCCTGGTTTGACTCAATCATATTATTTGAGCCTCGAATTGGGCCTCGTTTGACTCACTGACACCATTTGTGCCTCGAATTAGGCCTCGTTTGACTCAACCATAACATTTATGCCTCGAGTCAGGCCTTGTTTTACTCAACCATATCATTTGCGCCTCGAGTCAGGCCTCGTTTGATGCAACCATATCATTTGTGTCTCGAGTCATGCCTCGTTTAACACAACCATATCATTTGCGCCTCGAGTCATCCCTCATTTGACTCAACGATATCATTTGTGCCTCGAGTAGGGCCTCGTTTGACTCAACCATATCATTTACGCCTCGAGTCGGGCCTTGTTAGACTCACCGATACCATTTGTGCCCTGAGTCAGCCCTTGTTTGATGTAACCATATCAATTGTGCCTCGAGTCATCCCACGTTTGACTGAACCATATCATTTGCGTCTTGAGTCAGGCATCGTTTGACTAAACCATATCATTTGTGCCTTGAGTCGGGCCTGGTTTGACTCAATCATATTATTTGTGCCTCGAATTGGGCCTCGTTTGACTAACTAACACCATTTGTGCCTCGAATTAGTCCTTGTTTGACTCAACCATATCATTTGTGCCTCGAGTTAGGCCTTCTTTGACTCAACCATATCATTTGCGCCTTGAGTCGGGCCTCGTTTGACTCAACCATATCATTTACGCCTCGAGTTAGGCCTCATTTGACTTAACCATATCATTTGCGCCTCGAGTCAGTCCTCGTTTAACTCACCGATACCATTTATGCCTCGAGTTAGGCCTCGTTTGACTCAACCATATCATTTGGGCCTCGAGTCAGGCCTTGTTTGGCGCAATGATACCTTTTGTGCCTCGAGTCATGCCTCATTTGACTCAACCGTATCATTTGCACGTCGAGTCAGGCCTCGTTTGACTAAACCATATCATTTGCGCCTCGAGTCGGGCCTAGTTTGACTAAACCATATCATTTGCACCTCGAGCTGGGCCTCGTTTGACTCAACCAAATCATTTACGCCTCGCGTTGGGCCTGGTTTGTCTCAACCATATAACTTGCGCCTCGAGTCGGGCCTCGTTTGACTTACCGATACCAGTTGTGCCTCGAGTCGAGCCTCATTTGACTCAATCGCATATTTGTGCCTCGAACTAGGCCTTGTTTGACTCAACCATATCATTTATGCCTCGAGTCAGGCCTCATTTGACCAAACCATGTCATTTGCGCCCTGGGTTAGACCTCGTTTGACTCAACCATATCATTTGCGCCTCGAGTCGGGCCTCGTTTGACTCACCGATACCATTTGTGCCTCGAGTTGGGCCTCTTTTGACTTAACCATATCATTTGTGCTTTGAGTCAGGCCTTGTTTGACTCAAC
Source organism: Dicorynia guianensis (assembly GCA_037013595.1). Taxonomy (NCBI): domain Eukaryota; kingdom Viridiplantae; phylum Streptophyta; class Magnoliopsida; order Fabales; family Fabaceae; genus Dicorynia; species Dicorynia guianensis. Next base: position 13,458,692 of record JASUAB010000015.1, read on the forward strand.
CATATCATTTGCGCCTCGAGTCGGGCTTCGTTTGACTCAACCATATCATTTGCGTCTTGAGTCGGGCCTCGTTTGAGTCACTGATACCATTTGTGCCTCGAGTTGGGCCTTCTTTGATGCAACAATAACAATTGCGCCTCGAGTCATGCCTCGTTTGAGTCAACCATATCATTTGCATCGGGAGTTCGGCCTCATTTGACTAAACCATATCATTTTCGCCTCAAGTCGGGCCTGGTTTGACTCAACCATATCATTTGCGCCTCGAGTCAGGCCTTGTTTGACTCACCGATACCATTTGTGCCTTGCGTTGGGACTCGTTTGACTCAACCATATCATTTGGGCCTCGAGTGAGGCCTTGTTTCACTCAACCATATCATTTATGCCTCGAGTGAGGCCTTGTTTGACTCAACCATATCATTTGCGCCTCGAGTGAGGCCTCATTTGACTCAACCATATCATTTGCGCCTCAAGTTGGGCCTGGTTTGATTCAACCATATCATTTATGCCCCAAGTCGGGTATTGTTTGACTCACCGATACCATCTGTGCCTTGAGTTGGCCTCATTTGACTCAATCATATAATTCATGCCTCGAGCCAGGACTCGTTTGACTCAGCCATATCATTTGCGCCTCGAGTCGGGCCCCGTTTGACTCACCGATACAATTTGTGCCTCGAGTTGGGCCTCTTTTGACTCAACCATATGATTTGGGCCTTGAGTCAGGCCTCGTTTGACTCAACCATATCATTTGTGCCTCGAGTCAGGCCTCGTTTGACTCAACCATATAATTTGCGCCTTGAGTCGGGCCTCGTTTGACTCACTAATACCATTTGTGCCTCGAGTCGGGCCTTCTTTGACGCAACCATAATAATTGTGCCTCGTGTCATGCCTCGTTTGACTCAACCATATCATTTGCATTTGGAATCGGGCATCGTTTGACTAAAGCATATCATTTGCGCCTCGAGTCGGGCCTGGTTTGACTCAACCATATCATTTGCACCTCGAGTCGGGATTCGTTTGACTCAACAAAACCATTCATGCCTCGCGTTGGGCCTTGTTTGACTCAACCTAATCATTTCTACATCGAGTCAGGCCTTGTTTCACTCAACCATATCATTTGCGCCTTGAGTCAGCCTCGTTTGACTAAACCATATCATTTGCGCCTCGAGTCGGGCCTAGTTTGACTAAACCATATCATTTGCACCTCGAGCTGGGCCTCGTTTGACTCAACCAAATCATTTGCGCCTTGCGTTGGGCCTGGTTTGTCTCAACCATATAATTTGCGCCTGGAGTCGGGCCTCGTTTGACTTACCGATACCAGTTGTGCCTCGAGTCGAGCCTCGTTTGACTCAATCGTATATTTGTGCCTCGAACTAGGCCTTGTTTGACTCAACCATATCATTTATGCCTCGAGTTAGGCCTCGTTTGACCAAACCATGTCATTTGCGCCCTGGGTTAGACCTCGTTTGACTCAACCATATCATTTGCGCCTCGAGTCGGGCCTCGTTTGACTCACCGATACCATTTGTGCCTCGAGTTGGGCCTCTTTTGACTTAACCATATCATTTGTGCTTTGAGTCAGGCCTTGTTTGACTCAACCATATCATTTGCGCCTCGAGTCGGGCTTCGTTTGACTCAACCATATCATTTGCGTCTTGAGTCGGGCCTCGTTTGAGTCACTGATACCATTTGTGCCTCGAGTTGGGCCTTCTTTGATGCAACAATAACAATTGCGCCTCGAGTCATGCCTCGTTTGAGTCAACCATATCATTTGCATCGGGAGTTCGGCCTCATTTGACAAAACCATATCATTTTCGCCTCGAGTCGGGCCTGGTTTGACTCAACCATATCATTTGCGCCTCGAGTCAGGCCTTGTTTGACTCACCGATACCATTTGTGCCTTGCGTTGGGACTCGTTTGACTCAACCATATCATTTGTGCCTCGAGTGAGGCCTTGTTTCACTCAACTATATCATTTATGCCTCGAGTGAGGCCTTGTTTGACTCAACCATATCATTTGCGCCTCGAGTGAGGCCTCATTTGACTCAACCATATCATTTGCGCCTCAAGTTGGGCCTAGTTTGATTCAACCATATCATTTACGCCCCAAGTCGGGTATTGTTTGACTCACTGATACCATCTGTGCCTTGAGTTGGCCTCGTTTGACTCAATCATATAATTCATGCCTCGAGCCAGGACTCGTTTGACTCAGCCATATCATTTGCGCCTCGAGTCGGGCCCCGTTTGACTCACCGATACAATTTGTGCCTCGAGTGGGGCCTCTTTTGACTCAACCATATGATTTGGGCCTTGAGTCAGGCCTCGTTTGACTCAACCATATCATTTGTGCCTCGAGTTAGGCCTCGTTTGACTCAACCATATAATTTGCGCCTTGAGTCGGGCCTCGTTTGACTCACTAATACCATTTGTGCCTCGAGTCGGGCCTTCTTTGATGCAACCATAATAATTGTGCCTCGAGTCATGCCTCATTTGACTCAACCATATCATTTGCATTTGGAGTCGGGCATCGTTTGACTAAAGCATATCATTTGCGCCTCGAGTCGGGCCTGGTTTGACTCAACCATATCATTTGCACCTCGAGTCGGGATTCGTTTGACTCACCAATACCATTCATGCCTCGCGTTGGGCCTTGTTTGACTCAACCTAATCATTTCTACCTCGAGTCAGTCCTTGTTTCACTCAACCATATCATTTGCGCCTCGAGGTAGCCTCGTTTGACTAAACCATATCATTTGTGCCTCGAGTCGGGCCTAGTTTGACTAAACCATATCATTTGCACCTCGAGCTGGGCCTCGTTTGACTCAACCAAATCATTTGCGCCTCGCGTTGGGCCTGGTTTGTCTCAACCATATAATTTGCGCCTCGAGTCGGGCCTCATTTGACTTACCGATACCAGTTGTGCCTCGAGTCGAGCCTCGTTTGACTCAATCGTATATTTGTGCCTCGAACTAGGCCTTGTTTGACTCAACCATATCATTTATGCCTCGAGTCAGGCCTTGTTTGACCAAACCATGTCATTTGCGCCCTGGGTTAGACCTCGTTTGACTCAACCATATCATTTGCGCCTCGAGTCGGGCCTCGTTTGACTCACCGATACCATTTGTGCCTCGAGTTGGGCCTCTTTTGACTTAACCATATCATTTGTGCTTTGAGTCAGGCCTTGTTTGACTCAACCATATCATTTGCGCCTCGAGTCGGGCTTCGTTTGACTCAACCATATCATTTGCGTCTTGAGTCGGGCCTCGTTTGAGTCACTGATACCATTTGTGCCTCGAGTTAGGCCTTCTTTGATGCAACAATAACAATTGCGCCTCGAGTCATGCCTCGTTTGAGTCAACCATATCATTTGCATCGGGAGTTCAGCCTCATTTGACTAAACCATATCATTTTCGCCTCGAGTCGGGCCTGGTTTGACTCAACCATATCATTTGCGCCTCGAGTCAGGCCTTGTTTGACTCACCGATACCATTTGTGCCTTGTGTTGGGACTCGTTTGACTCAACCATATCATTTGTGCCTCGAGTCAGGCCTTGTTTCACTCAACCATATCATTTATGCCTCGAGTGAGGCCTTGTTTGACTCAACCATATCATTTGCGCCTCGAGTGAGGCCTCATTTGACTCAACCATATCATTTGCGCCTCAAGTTGGGCTTGGTTTGATTCAACCATATCATTGACGCCCCAAGTCGGGTATTGTTTGACTCACCGATACCATCTGTGCCTTGAGTTGGCCTCGTTTGACTCAATCATATAATTCATGTCTCGAGCCAGGACTTGTTTGACTCAGCCATATCAATTGCGCCTCGAATCGGGCCCCGTTTGACTCACCGATACAGTTTGTGCCTCGAGTTGGGCCTCTTTTGACTCAACCATATGATTTGGGCCTCGAGTCAGGCCTCGTTTGACTCAACCATATCATTTGTGCCTCGAATCGGGCCTCATTTGACTCAACCATATAATTTGCGCCTTGAGTCGGGCCTCGTTTGACTCACTAATACCATTTGTGCCTTGAGTCGGGCCTTCTTTGACGCAACCATAACAATTGTGCCTCGAGTCATGCCTCGTTTGACTCAACCATATCATTTGCATTTGGAGTCGGGCATCGTTTGACTAAAGCATATCATTTGCGCCTCGAGTCGGGCCTGGTTTGACTCAACCATATCATTTGCACCTCGAGTCGGGATTCGTTTGACTCACCAATACCATTCATGCCTCGCGTTGGGCCTTGTTTGACTCAACCTAATCATTTCTACCTCGAGTCAGGCCTTGTTTCACTAAACCATATCATTTGCGCCTCGAGTCGGGCCTAGTTTGACTAAACCATATCATTTGCACCTCGAGCTGGGCCTCGTTTGACTCAACCAAATCATTTGCGCCTCGCGTTGGGCCTGGTTTGTCTCAACCATATAATTTGCGCCTCGAGTCGGGCCCCGTTTGACTTACCGATACTAGTTGTGCCTCGAGTTGGGCATCTTTTGACTTAACCATATCATTTGTGCTTTGAGTCAGGCCTTGTTTGACTCAACCATATCATTTGCGCCTCGAGTCAGGATTCGTTTGACTCAACCATATCATTTGTGTCTTGAGTCGGGCCTCGTTTGAGTCACTGATACCATTTGTGCCTCGAGTTGGGCCTTCTTTGATGCAACAATAACAATTGCGCCTCGAGTCATGCCTCGTTTGAGTCAACCATATCATTTGCATCGGGAGTTCGGCCTCATTTGACAAAACCATATCATTTTCGCCTCGAGTCGGGCCTGGTTTGACTCAACCATATCATTTGTGCCTCGAGTCAGGCCTTGTTTGACTCACCGATACCATTTGTGCCTTGCGTTGGGACTCGTTTGACTCAACCATATCATTTGTGCCTCGAGTGAGGCCTTGTTTCACTCAACCATATCATTTATGCCTCGAGTGAGGCCTTGTTTGACTCAACCATATCATTTGCGCCTCGAGTGAGGCCTCATTTGACTCAACCATATCATTTGCGCCTCAAGTTGGGCCTGGTTTGATTCAACCATATCATTTACGCCCCAAGTCGGGTATTGTTTGACTCACCGATACCATTTGTACCCTGCGTTGGGACTCGTTTGACTCAACCATATCATTTGTGCCTCGAGTGAGGCCTTGTTTCACTCAACCATATCATTTGTACCTCGAGTGAGGCCTTGTTTCACTCAATCATATCATTTGTGCCTCGAGTGAGGCATTGTTTGACTCAACCATATCATTTGCGTCTCAAGTCAGGCCTGGTTTGATTCAACCATATCATTTACGCCCCAAGTCGGGCCTTGTTTGACTCACCGATACCATCTGTGCCTTGAGTTGGCCTCGTTTGACACAAACATATAATTCGTGCCTCGAGCCAGGACTCGTTCGACTCAGCCATATCATTTGCACCTCGAGTCGGGGCCCGTTTGACTCACCGATACAATTTGTGTCTCAAGTTGGGCCTCTTTTGACTCAACCATATCATTTGGGCCTCGAGTCAGTCCTTGTTTGACTCAACCATATCATTTATGCCTCGAGTCGGGCCTCATTTGACTCAACCATATAATTTGCACCTTGAGTCGGGCATCGTTTGACTAAAGCATATCATTTGCGCCTCGAGTCGGGCCTGGTTTGACTCAACCATATCATTTGCACCTCGAGTCAGGCCTCGTTTGACTCACCAATACCATTCATGCCTCGCGTTGGACTTTGTTTGACTCAACCTAATCATTTCTACCTCGAGTCAGGCCTTGTTTCACTCAACCATATCATTTGCGCCTCGAGTCTGCCTTATTTGACTCACCGACACCATTTGTGTCTCACATTGGGCCTCATTTGACTCAACCATATCATTTGTGGCTCAAGCCAGGACTCGTTTGACTCAGGCATATCATTTGCGCCTTGAGGCGGGCCTTGTTTGACTCACTGATACCATTTGTGCCTCGAGTCAAGCCACATTTGACACAACCATATCATTTGTGCCTCAAGTCGTGCCTCGTTTGACTCAACCATATCATTTGCATCTCGAGTCGGGCCTCGTTTTACCAAACCATATCATTTGCGCCTCGAGTCGGCCTTGTTTGGCTCAACCATATCATTTGTGCCTCGAGTCGGGCCTCGTTTGACTCAACCATATCATTTGTGCCTCGAGTCTGGCATCGTTTGAGTCACTGATACCATTTGTGCCTCGAGTCGGGCCTTCTTTGACGCAACAATAACAATTGTGCCTCGAGCCATGCCTCGTTTGAATAAACCATATCAGCTGCATCTCAAGTCGGGTCTCATTTGACCAAACCATATCATTTGCGCCTCGAGTCGGGCCTTGTTTGACTCAACCATATCATTTGTGCCTCGTGTCGGGCCTTGTTTGACTCAACCATATCATTTGCACCTCGAGTCAGGCCTCGTCTGACGTAACCATATCATTTGCGTCTCGAGTCTTGCCTCATTTGACTCAACCATATCATTTGCGCCTCGAGTCATCCCTCGTTTGTCTCAACGATATCATTTGTGCCTCGAGTGGGGCCTCGTTTGACTCAACTATATCATTTGTGCCTCGAGCCGGGCCTCGTTTGACTCACCGATACCAGTTATGCCCAGAGTCGGCCCTTGTTTGACGTAACTATATAAATTGTGCCTCAAGTCATCCCTTGTTTGTCTGAACCATATCATTTGTATCTTGAGCCAGGCCTCGTTTGACTAAACCATATTATTTTTGCCTCGAGTCGGGCCTGATTTAACTCAACCATATTATTTGCGCCTCGAATTGGGCCTCGTTTGACTCACTGACACCATTTGTGCCTCAAGTTAGGCCTCTTTTGACTCAACCATATCATTTGTGCCTTGAGTCAGGCCTCGTTTGAGTCACTGATACCATTTGTGCTTCGAGTCGGGCCTTCTTTGACGCAACAATAACAATTGTGCCTCGAGTCATGCCTCGTTTGACTCAACCATATCATTTGCATCTGGAGTCGGGCCTCGTTTGACTAAACCATATCATTTGTGCCTCGAGTTGGGCCTCGTTTGACTCAACCATATCATTTGTGCCTCGAGTCAGGACTCATTTGACTTAGCCATATCATTTGTACCTCGACTCGAGCCCTGTTTGACTGACCGATACAATTTGTGCCTTGAGTTGGGCCTCTTTTGACTAAACCATATCATTTGTGCCTCGAGTCAGGCCTCGTTTGACTCAACCATATCATTTGCATCTCGAGTCGGGCCTCGTTTGACAAAACCATATCATTTGCACCTCGAGTCGGGCCTGGTTTGACTCAACCATATCATTTGTGCCTCGAGACGGCCCTCGTTTGACTCACCGATACCATTTGTGCCTTGCGTTGGGCCTCGTTTGACTCAACCATATCATTTGCACCTCGAGTCAGGCCTCGTCTGACGTAACCATATCATTTGCATCTCGAGTCTTGCCTCATTTGACTCAACCATATCATTTGCGCCTCGAGTCATCCATCGTTTGTCTCAACAATATCATTTGTGCCTCGAGTGGGGCCTCGTTTGACTCAACCATATCATTTGCGCCTTGGGCCGGGCCTTGTTTGACTCATCTATACCAGTTGTGCCCAGAGTCGGCCCTTGTTTGACGTAACTACATAAATTGTGCCTCGAGTCATCCCTTGTTTGTCTGAACCATATCTTTTCTATCTTGAGCCAGGCCTCGTTCGACTAAACCATAATATTTTTGCCTCGAGTCGGGCCTGATTTAACCCAACCATATTATTTGTGCCTCGAATTGGGCCTCGTTTGACTCACTGACACCATTTGTGCCTCAAGTTAGGCCTCTTTTGACTCAACCATATCATTTGTGCCTTGAGTCAGGCCTCGTTTAAGTCACTGATACCATTTGTGCCTCGAGCCGGGCCTTCTTTGACGCAACAATAACAATTGTGCCTCGAGTCATGCCTCGTTTGACTCAACCATATCATTTGCGCCTAGAGTCGGGCCTCGTTTGAGTCACTGATACCATTTGTACCTTGAGTCATACCTTGTTTGACTCAACCATATCATTTGTGCCTTGAGTCTGGCATCGTTTGAGTCACTGATACCATTTGTGCTTCGAGTCGGGCCTTCTTTAACGCAACAATAACAACTGTGCCTCGAGTCATGCCTCGTTTGACTCAACCATATCATTTGCATCTGGAGTCAGGCCTCGTTTGACTAAACCATATCATTTGTGCCTCGAGTTGGGCCTCGTTTGACTCAACCATATCATTTGTGCCTCGAGTCAGGACTCATTTGACTTAGCCATATCATTTGCACCTCGACTCGGGCCCTGTTTGACTCACCGATACAATTTGTGCCTTGAGTTGGGCCTCTTTTGACTAAACCATATCATTTGTGCCTCGAGTCAGGCCTCGTTTGACTCCACCATATCATTTGCGTCTCGAGTCGGGCCTCGTTTGGGTCACTGATATCATTTGCGCCTCGAGTCATGCCTCGTTTGACTCAACCATATCATTTGCATCTCGAGTCGGGCCTCGTTTGACAAAACCATATCATTTGTACCTCGAGTCGGGCCTGGTTTGACTCAACCATATCATTTGTGCCTCGAGACGGGCCTCGTTTGACTCACCGATACCATTTGTGCCTTGCGTTGGGCCTAGTTTGACTCAACCATATCATTTGCACCTCGAGTCAGGCCTCGTCTGACGTAACCATATCATTTGCATCTCGAGTCTTGCCTCATTTGACTCAACCATATCATTTGTGCCTCGAGTCATCCCTCGTTTGTCTCAACGATATCATTTGTGCCTCGAGTGGGGCCTCGTTTGACTCAACCATATCATTTGTGCCTTGAGCTGGGCCTTGTTTGACTCATCGATACCAGTTGTGCCCAGAGTCGGCCCTTGTTTGACGTAACTACATAAATTGTGCCTCGAGTCATCCCTTGTTTGTCTGAACCATATCTTTTCTATCTTGAGCCAGGCCTCGTTTGACTAAACCATATTATTTTTGCCTCGAGTCGGGCCTGATTTAACTCAACCATATTATTTGTGCCTCGAATTGGGCCTCGTTTGACTCACTGACACCATTTGTACCTCAAGTTAGGCCTCTTTTGACTCAACCATATCATTTGTGCCTTGAGTCAGGCCTCGTTGGAGTCACTGATACCATTTGTGCCTCGAGCCGAGCCTTCTTTCAAGCAACAATAACAATTGTGCCTCGAGTCATGCCTCGTTTGACTCAACCATATCATTTGCGCCTTGAGTCGGGCCTCGTTTGAGTCACTGATACCATTTGTACCTTGAGTCATACCTCGTTTGACTCAACCATATCATTTGTGCCTTGAGTCTGGCATCGTTTGAGTCACTGATACCATTTGTGCTTCGAGTCGGGCCTTCTTTAACGCAACAATAACAATTGTGCCTCGAGTCATGCCTCGTTTGACTCAACCATATCATTTGCATCTGGAGTCGGGCCTCGTTTGACTAAACCATATCATTTGTCCCTCGAGTTGAGCCTCGTTTGACTCAACCATATCATTTGTGCCTCGAGTCAGGACTCATTTGACTTAGCCATATCATTTGCACCTCGACTCGGGCCCTGTTTGACTCACCGATAAAATTTGTGCCTTGAGTTGGGCCTCTTTTGACTAAACCATATCATTTGTGCCTTGAGTCAGGCCTCGTTTGACTCCACCATATCATTTGTGTCTCGAGTCGGGCCTCGTTTGGGTCACTGATATCATTTGCGCCTCAAGTCATGCCTCGTTTGACTCAACCATATCTTTTGCATCTGGAGTCGGGCCTCGTTTGACAAAACCATATCATTTGCACCTCAAGTCGGGCCTGGTTTGACTCAACCATATCATTTGTGCTTCGAGTCAGGCCTTATTTGGCGCAATCATATATTTTGCGCCTGGAGTCATGCCTCATTTGACTCAACCATCTCATTTGCATCTTGAGTCAGGCCTCGTTTGACTAAACCATATTATTTTTGCCTCAAGTCGAGCCTGATTTAACTCAACCATATTATTTGTGCCTCGAATTGGGCCTCGTTTGACTCACTGACACCATTTGTGCCTTAGGTTAGGCCTCTTTTGACTCAACCATATCATTTGTGCCTTGAGTCAGGCCTCGTTGGAGTCACTGATACCATTTGTGCCTCGAGCCGGGCCTTCTTTGACACAACAATAACAATTGTGCCTCAAGTCATACCTCATTTGACTCAACCATATCATTTGTGCCTTGAGTCTGGCATCGTTTGAGTCACTAATACCATTTGTGCCTCGAGTCGGGCCTTCTTTGATGCAACAATAACAATTGTGCCTCAAGTCATGCCTCGTTTGACTTAACCAGATCATTTGCATCTGGAGTCGGGCCTCGTTTGACTAAACCATATCATTTGTGCCTCGAGTTGGGCCTCGTTTGACTCAACCATATCATTTGTGCCTCGAGTCAGGACTCATTTGACTCAGCCATATCGTTTGCACCTTGACTCGGGACCTGTTTGACTCACCGATACAATTCGTGCCTCGAGTTAGGCCTTTTTTGACTAAACCATATCATTTGTGCCTCGAGTCAGGCCTCATTTGACTCCACCATATCATTTGCGTCTCGAGTCGGGCCTCGTTTGGGTCACTGATATCATTTGCGCCTCGAGTCATGCCTCGTTTGACTCAACCATATCATTTGTGCCTTGAGTCTGGCATCGTTTGAGTCACTGATACCATTTGTGCTTCGAGTCGGGCCTTCTTTGACGCAACAATAACAATTGTGCCTCGAGTCATGCCTCGTTTGACTCAACCGTATCATTTGCATCTGGAGTCTGGCCTCGTTTGAGTCACTGATACCATTTGTACCTCGAGTCATACCTCGTTTGACTCAACCATATCATTTGTGCCTTGAGTCTAGCATCGTTTGAGTCACTGATACCATTTGTGCTTCGAGTCGGGCCTTCTTTGACGCAACAATAACAATTGTGCCTCGAGTCATGCCTCGTTTGACTCAACCGTATCATTTGCATCTGGAGTCGGGCCTCGTTTGACTAAACCATATCATTTGCGCCTCGAGTTGGGCCTTGTTTGACTCAACCATATCATTTGTGCCTCGAGTCAGGACTCATTTGACTTAGCCATATCATTTGCACCTCGACTCGGGCCCTGTTTGACTCACCGATACAATTTGTGCCTTGAGTTGGGCCTCTTTTGACTAAACCATATCATTTGTGCCTCGAGTCAGGCCTCTTGTGACTCAACCATATCATTTGCGCCTCGAGTCGGGCCTCGTTTGGGTCACTGATATCATTTGCGACTCGAGTCATGCCTCGTTTAACTCAACCATATCTTTTGCATCTGGAGTCGGGCCTCGTTTGACAAAACCATATCATTTGCACCTCGAGTCGGGCCTAGTTTGACTCAACTATATCATTTGCACCTCGAGACGGGCCTCGTTTGACTCACCGATACCATTTGTGCCTTGCGTTGGGCCTCGTTTGACTCAACCATATCATTTGTGCCTCGAGTCAGGTCTTATTTGGTGCAATCATATATTTTGCGCCTCGAGTCATGCCTCGTTTGACTCAACCATCTCATTTGCATCTCGAGTTAGGCCTCGTTTGACTAAACCATATCATTTGCGTCTCGAGTCGGGCCTGGATTGACTCAACCATATCATTTGCGCCTCGAGTCGGGCCTTGTTTGACTTAACCAAACTATTTGTGCCTCGAGCCGGGCCTGGTTTGACTTAACCATATCATTTGTGCCATGAGTCGGGCCTCGTTTGACTCAACCTTATCATTTGCGTGTCGAGGAGGGCCTCGTTTGACTCACCAATACTAGTTGTGCCTCGAGTTGGGCCATGTTTGACTAAACTGTATCATTTGTGCCTCGAGTCAGGCCTTGTTTGACTCAACCATATCATTTATGCCACGAGTCAGGCCTTGTTTGACTCAAGCATATCATTTGCCCCCTGTGTTAGGCCTCGTTTCACTCAACCATATCATTTGCGCCTTGAGTCGGGCCTCGTTTGACTCAACCTTATCATTTGCGTGTCGAGGCAGGCCTCGTTTGACTCACCAATACCAGTTGTGTCTCGAGTTGGGCCACGTTTCACTAAACCGTATCATTTGTGCCACGAGTCAGGCCTTGGATGACTCAACCATATCATTTATGCCTCGAGTCAGGCCTTGTTCGACTCAAGCATATCATTTGCACCCTGTGTTAGGCCTCGTTTGACTTAACCATATCATTTGCGCCTTGAGTCGGGCCTCGTTTGACTCACCGATGCCATTTGTGCCTCGAGTTAGGCCTCTTTTGACTCAACCATATCATTTGTGCCATATCATTCGCGCCTTGACTCAACCATATCATTTATGCCTCAAGTTGGCCCTCGTTTGACTTAACCATATCATTTGCGCCTCGAGTCGGTCCTCGTTTAACTCACCCATACCATTTATGCCTCGAGTTAGGCCTCATTTGACTCAACCATATCATTTGTGCCTCGAGTCAGGCCTTGTTTGGCGCAATCATACCTTTTGTGCCTCGAGTCATGCCTCGTTTGACTCAACCGTATCATTTGCGTGTCGAGTCAGGCATCGTTTGACTAAACCATATCATTTGCACCTCGAGTCGGGCCTAGTTTGACTAAACCATATCATTTGCACCTCGAGCTGGGCCTCGTTTGACTCAACCAAATCATTTGCGCCTCGCGTCGGGCCTGGTTTGTCTCGACCATATAATTTGCGCCTCGAGTCGGGCCTCATTTGACTTACTGATACCAGTTGTGCCTTGAGTGGGGCCTCGTTTGACTAAACCGTATATTTGTGCCCCGAGCTAGGCCTTGTTTGACTCAACCATATCATTTATGCCTCGAGTCAGGCCTCGTTTGACCAAACCATATCATTTGCGCCCTGGGTTAGACCTCGTTTGACTCAACCATATCATTTGCGCCTCGAGTCGGGCCTCTTTTGACTCAACCATATCATTTGTGCTTCGAGTTAGGGCCTGGTTTGTCTCAACCATATAATTTACGCCTCGAGTCGGGCCTCATTTGACTTACCGATACCAGTTGTGCCTCGAGTTGGGCCTCGTTTGACTAAACCGTATCATTTGTGCCTCGAGCTAGGCCTTGTTTGACTCAACCATATCATTTATGCCTCGAGTCAGGCCTCGTTTGACCAAACCATATCATTTGCGCCCTGGGTTAGACCTCGTTTGACTCAACCATATCATTTGCGCCTCGAGTCAAGCCTCTTTTGACTCAACCATATCATTTGTGCTTCGAGTTAGGCCTTGTTTGACTCAACCATATCATTTGCGCCTCGAGTCGGGCTTCGTTTGACTCAACCATATCATTTGCGTCTTGAGTCGGGCCTCGTTTGAGTCACCGATACAATTTGTGCCTCGAGTTGGGCCTCTTTTGACTCAACCATATCATTTGTGCCTCGAGTCAGGCCTCGTTTGACTCAACCATATCATTTGTGTCTCGAGTCAGGCCTCGTTTGACTCAACCATATCATTTGCGCCTCGAGTCGGGCCTCGTTGGACTGACTGATACCATTTGTGCATCGAGTCGGGCCTTCTTTGACGCAACCATAACAATTGTGCCTCGAGTCATGCCACGTTTGACTCAACCATATCATTTGCATTTGGAGTCGGGCATTGTTTGACTAAAGCATATCATTTGTGCCTCGAGTCGGGCCTAGTTTGACTCAACCATATCATTTGCACCTCGAGTCGGGCCTCGTTTGACTCACCAATACCATTTATGCCTCGCGTTGGGCCTTGTTTGACTCAACCTAACCATTTCTACCTCGAGTCAGGCCTTATTTCACTCAACCATATCATTTGCGCCTCGAGTCGAGCCTTGTTTGACTCACCGATACCATTTGTGTCTCGCGTTGGGCCTCGTTTGACTCAACCATATCATTTGTGGCTCAAGCCAAGACTCGTTTGACTCAGGCATATCATTTGCGCCTTGAGGCAAGCCTTGTTTGACTCATTGATACCATTTGTGCCTCGAGTCAGGCCACATTTGACACAACCATATCATTTGTGCCTCAAGTCATGCCTCATTTGACTCAACCATATCATTTGCATCTCGAGTTGGGCCTCATTTTACCAAACTATATCATTTGTGCCTCAAGTCGGCCTTGTTTGGCTCAATCATATCATTTGTGCCTCGAGTTGGGCCTCGTTTGACTCAACCATATCATTTGTGCCTCGAGTCTGGCATCGTTTGAGTCACTGATACCATTTGTGCCTCGAGTCGGGCCTTCTTTGACGTAACAATAACAATTGTGCCTCGAGTCATGCCTCGTTTGACTCAACCATATCAACTGCATCTCAAGTCGGGCCTCGTTTGACCAAACCATATCATTTGCGCCTCGAGTCAAGCCTTGTTTGACTCAACCATATCATTTGTGCCTCGTGTTGGGCCTTGTTTGACTCAACCATATCATTTGCACCTCGAGTCAGGCCTCGTTTCACGTAACCATATCATTTGCATCACGAGTCTTGCCTCGTTTGACTCAACCATGTCATTTGTGCCTCGAGTTGTCCCTCGTTTGTCTCAACGATATCATTTGTGCCTCGAGTGGGGCCTCGTTTGACTTAACCATATCATTTGCGCCTCGAGCCGGGCCTCGTTTGACTCATCAATACCAGTTGTGCCCAGAGTCGGCCCTTGTTTGATGTAACTATATAAATTGTGCCTCAAGTCATCCCTTGTTTGTCTGAACCATATCATTTGTGTCTTGAGCCAGGCCTCGTTTGACTAAACCATATTATTTTTGCCTCGAGTCGGGCCTGATTTAACTCAACCATATTATTTGCGCCTCGAATTGGGCCTCGTTTGACTCACTGACACCATTTGTGCCTCAAGTTAGGCCTCTTTTGACTCAACCATATCGTTTGTGCCTCGAGTCAGGCCTCGTTTGAATCACTGATACCATTTGTGCCTCGAGCTGAGCCTTCTTTGACGCAACAATAACAATTGTGCCTCGAGTCATGCCTCGTTTGACTCAACCATATCATTTGCGCCTTGAGTCGGGCCTCGTTTGAGTCACTGATACCATTTGTGCCTCGAGCCGGGCCTTCTTTGACACAACAATAACAATTGTGCCTCGAGTCATACCTCATTTGACTCAACCATATCATTTGTGCCTTGAGTCTAGCATCGTTTGAGTCACTAATACCATTTGCGCCTCGAGTCGGGCGTTCTTTAACGCAATAATAACAATTGTGCCTCGAGTCATGCCTCGTTTGACTTAACCAGATCATTTGCATCTAGAGTCAGGCCTCGTTTGACTAAACCATATAATTTGTGCCTCGAGTAGGGCCTCGTTTGACTCAACCATATCATTTGTGCCTTGAGTCAGGACTCATTTGACTCAGCCATATCGTTTGCACCTTGACTCGGGCCCTGTTTGACTCACCGATACAATTTGTGCCTCGAGTTAGGCCTCTTTTGACTAAACCATATCATTTGTGCCTCGAGTCAGGCCTCGTTTGACTCAACCATATCATTTGCGCCTCGAGTCGGGCCTCATTTGGGTCACTGATATCATTTGCGTCTCGAGTCATGCCTCGTTTGACTCAACCATATCTTTTGCATCTGGAGTTGGGCCTCGTTTGACTAAACCATATCATTTGCACCTCGAGCCAGGCCTAGTTTGACTCAACAATATCATTTGCGCTTCGAGACAAGCCTCGTTTGACTCACTGATACCATTTGTGCCTCGCGTTGGGCCTCGTTTGACTTTACCATATCATATCTGCCTCGAGTCAGGCCTTGTTTCACTCAACCATATCATTTGTGCCTCGAGTGAGGCCTTGTTTGACTCAACCATATCATTTGCGCCTTGAGTCGGGCCTCGTTTAATTCAGCCATATCATTTGCACCTCGAGTCAGGCCTCGTTTGGCTCAACCATAGCATTTGTGCCTCGAGTCAGGACTCGTTTAACTCAGCCATATCATTTGCGCCTTGAGTCATGCCTTGTTTGACTCAACCATATCATTTGCATCAAGAGCCGGGCCTCGTTTGACAAAAGCATATCATTTGCGTCTTGAGTCGGGCCTCGTTTGACTTAACCATATCATTTGCGCCTCGAGTCTGGCCTCGTTTGACTTACCGAAACCATTTGTGCCTCGCGTTGGATCTCATTTAACTCAACCAAATTATTTCTGCCTCGAGTCAAGCCTTGTTTGACTCAACCATATCATTTGTGCCTCAAGTCGTGCCTGGTTTGACTGAACCATATCATTTGCACCTTGAGTCGGGCCTCGTTGGAGTCATTGATACCATTTGTGCCTCGAGTCGAGCCTTTTTTGATGCAACAATAACAATTATGCCTCGAGTCGGGCCTCGTTTGACTTAACCATATAATTTCTTCCTTGAGTCATGCCTCGTTTGACTCATCCACATCATTTGTGCCTCGAGTCGGTCCTCGTTTGACTCACCAATACTATTTGTGCCTCGAGTTGGGCGTCGTTTAACTCAACCATATCGTTTGTGCCTCGAGTCAGGCCTTGTTTTGCGCAATCATATCTTTTGTGCTTCAAGTCAAGCCTCGTTTGACTCAACTATATCATTTGCGTCTCGAGTCAGGCCTTGTTTGACTAAACCATATCATTTGCGCCTCGAGTCGGGCCTGGTTTGACTCAACGATATCATTTGCGCCTCGAGTCGGGCCTCGTTTGACTTACCGATACTAGTTGTGCCTCGAGTTGGGCCTCGTTTGACTAACCCGTATCATTTGTACCTCGAGCCAGGCCTTGTTTGACTCAACCATATCATTTACGCCTCGAGTCAGGCCTCGTTTGACCAAACCATATCGTTTGCGCCCTGGGTTAGACCTCGTTTGACTCAACCATATCATTTGCACCTCGAGTTGGGCCTCGTTTGACTCACCGATACCGTTTGTGCCTCGAGGTGGGCCTCGTTTGACTCAACCCTATCATTTGTGCCTTGAGTCAGGACTCGTTTGACTCAGCCATATCATTTGCGCCTCGAGTCGGGCCTCATTTGACTCAACCATCTCATTTGCGCCTTGAGTCGGGCCTCGTTTGAGTCACTGATACCATTTGTGCCTCGAGTCAGGCCTTCTTTGATGCAACAATAACAATTGTGCCTCGAGTCATGCCTCGTTTGACTCAACCATATCTTTTGCATTTGGAGTTGGGCCTCGTTTGTCTAAACCATATCATTTGCGCCTCGAGTCGAGCCTGGTTTGACTTAACCATATCATTTGCGCCTCGAGTTGGGCCTCGTTTGACTCACCGATACCATTTGTGCCTCGCGTTGGGCCTCGTTTGACTTAACCATATCATTTCTGCCTCGAGTCAGGCCTTGTCTCACTCAACCATATCATTTGCACCTCGAGTCAGGCCTTGTTTGACTCAACCATATCATTTGTGCCTCGAGTTGGGCCTCTTTTGACTCAACCATATTATTTGTGCCTCGAGTCAGGCCTTGTTTAACTCAAATATATCATTTGCGCCTTGAGTCGGGCCTCGTTTGGGTCACTGATATCATTTGCGCCTCGAGTTGGGCCTCGTTTGGGTCACTGATATCATTCGCGCCTCGAGTCGGGCCTCGTTTGACTCACCAATACCATTTGTGCCTCAAGTTGGGCCTCGTTTGGCTCAACCATATTATTTGTGGCTCGAGTTATGCCTTGTTTAATGCAAACATATCATTTGAATCTGGAGTCGATCCTCGTTTGACTAAAGCATATCATTTGCGCCTCGAGTCGGGTCTGGTTTGACTCAACCGTATCATTTGCGCCTCTAGTCGGGCCTCGTTTGATTCACCGAAACCATTTATGCCTCGCATTGGGTCTTGTTTGACTCAACCAAATCATTTCTGCCTCGAGTCAAGCCTTGTTTGACTCAATCATATCCATTGTGCCTCGAATTGGGCCTGGTTTAACTGAAGCATATCATTTACGCCTTGAGTCGGGCCTCGTTGGAGTCAGTGATACCATTTGTACCTCGAGTCGGGCCTTCTTTGACGCAACAATAACAATTATGCCTAGAGTCGGGCCTTGTTTGACTCAACCATATAATTTCTTCCTCGAGTCATGCCTCATTTGACTAAACCATATAATTTATGCCTCGTTTGACTCAACCATATCATTTGCGCCTCGAGTTGGGCCTCGTTTGACTCACCGATACCATTTGTGCCTCGAGTTAGGCCTTGTTTGACTCAACCATATCATTTGTGCCTAGAGTCAGGCCTAGTTTGACTCAACCATATCTTTTGCGCCTCGAGTCGGGCCTCGTTTAACTCATCGATACCATTTGCGCCTCGAGTTAGGCCTCGTTTGACTCAACCATATCATTTGTGCCTCGAGACAGGGCTCGTTTGGCTCAACCATATCATTTGCGCCTCGAGTCAGGCCTTGTTTGACTCAACCATATCATTTGCATCTAGAGTCGGGCCTGGTTTAACTCAACCATATCTTTTGCGCCTCGACTCGGGCCTCGTTTGACTCACGAATACCATTTGTGCCTCGAGTTGGGTCTCGTTTGACTCAATCAGATCATTTGTGCCTCGAGTCAAGAGTCGTTTGACTCAGCCATATCATTTACGCCTCGAGTCGGGCCCCGTTTGACTCCCCGATACAATTTGTGCCTCAAGTTAGGCCTCTTTTGACTCAACCTTATCAATTGTGCCTCGAGTCAGGCCTTGTTTGACTCAACCATATCATTTGTGCCTTGAGTCAGGCCTCGTTTGACTCAACCATATCATTTGTTCCTCAAGTCAGGCCTTGCTTGACTCAACCATATCATTTGCACCTCGAGTCGAGCCTCGTTTGACTTAACCATATCATTTGTGCCTTGAGTCAGGCCAGGTTTAAGACAACCATATCTTTTGCGCCTCGAGTCAGCCTCGTTTTACTCACCGATACCATTTGTGCCTCGAGTTAGGCCTCATTTGACTCAACCATATCATTTGTGCTTCGAGACAGGGCTCGTTTGACTCAACCATATCATTTGTGCCTCGACTCGGGCCTCGTTTGACTCAACCATATCATTTGCACCTTGAGTCGGGCCTCGTTTGACTCACTTATACAATTTGTGCCTCGAGTCACGCCTTCTTTGACGCAACCATAACAATTGTGCCTCGAGTTATGCCTCATTTGACTCAACCATATCATTTGCCTCTCGAGTCAGGTGTCGTTTGACTAAACCATATCATTTGTGCCTCGAGTCGGGCCTGGTTTGACTAAACCATATCATTTGCACCTCGAGTCGGGCCTCGTTTGACTCAACCATATCATTTGCGCCTCGAGTCGTGCCTGGTTTGACTCAACCATATCATTTGCGTGTCGACTCGGGCCTCGTTTGACTCACTAATACCAGTTGCGCAACGAGTTTGGCCTCGTTTGACTAAATCGTATCATTTGTGCCTTGAGTCAAGCCTTGTTTGACTCAACCATATCATTTACGCCTTGAGTCGGGCCTCGTTTGACTTAAGCATATCATTTGTGCCCTGGGTTAGGGCTCGTTTGACTCAACCATATCATTTGCGCCTCGAGTTGGGCCTTGTTTGAGTCACCGATACCATTTGTGCCTCGAGTTGGGCCTCGTTTGACTCAACCATATCATTTGTGCCTTGAGTCAGGGCTCGTTTGACTCAGCCATATCATTTGCGCCTCGAGTCAGGCATTGTTTGACACAACCATATCATTTGCGCCTTGAGTCGGCCTCGTTTGACTCACTGATACCATTTGTGCCTCGAGTTGGCCCTGCTTTGATGCAACAATAACAATTGTACCTAGAGTCATGCCTCGTTTGACTCAACCATATCATTTGCATTTGGAGTCGGGCCTCGTTTGACTAAACCATATCATTTGCGCCTCGAGTTGGGCCTTGTTTGAATCAACCATATCAGTTGTGCCTCGAGTCAGGCTAGGTTTGACTCATCCATATCATTTGAGCCTCGAGTCGGGGCTCGTTTGACTCACCGATACCATTTGTGCATCGAGTTAGGCCTTGTTTGACTCAACCGTATGATTTGTGTCCCGGGTCAGGACTCGTTTGACTCAGCCATATGATTTGTGCCTCGAGACGGGCCTCGTTCGACTCACTAATACCATTTGTGCCTCGAGTTAGGCCTCTTTTGACTCAACCATATCATTTGCACCTTGAGTCGGGCCTCGTTTGACTCACCGCTACCATTTGGGCATCGAGTTAGGCCTCGTTTAACTCAACCATATGATTTGTGCCTCGAGTCTAGCCCCGTTTGACTCAACCGTATGATTTACGCCTTGAGTCAGGCCTTGTTTGACTTAGCCCTATCATTTGTGCCTCGAGTCAGGCTTCGTTTGGCTCAACCAAATCATTTGCGCCTCGAGTCAGGCCTCGTTTGGCTCACCGATACCATTTTGCCTCGAGTTAGGCCCCACTTGACTCAACCATATCATTTGTGCCTCGAGTCAGGACTCGTTTGGCTCAACCATATCATTTGCGCCTCGAGTCAGGCCTCGTTTGACTCACCGATACCATTTTGCCTCGAGTTGGGCCGTACTTGACTCAACCATATCATTTGTGCCTCGAGTCAGGCCTCGTTTGACTCACCGATACCATTTGTGCCTTGCGTTGGGCCTCGTTTGACTCAACCATATCATTTCTACCTCGAGTCAGGCTGGTTTGACTCAACCATATATTTGCGCCTCAAGTCGGGCCTCGTTTGACTTAACCATATCATTTGCGAATCAAGTCTGGCCTCGTTTGACTCAACCATATCATTTGCACTTTGAGTTGGGCCTCGTTTGACTCACTGATACCATTTGTGCATCGAGTTAGGCCTCGTTTGACTCAACGATATGATTTGCTCCTCGAGTCCGTCCCCGTTTGACTCAACCTTATGATTTGCATCTCGAGTCAGGTCTCGTTTGACTCAACCATATCATTGGTGCCTCGAGTAAGGGCTCGTTTGGATCAACCATATCTTTTGCACCTCAAGTCAAGCCCCGTTTGACTCCTCGATACCATTGGTGCCTCGAGTTGGATCCCACTTGACTCAACCATATCATTTGTGCCTCGAGTCAGGACTCGTTTGACTTAGCCATATCATTTACGCCTCGAGTCGGGCCTCGTTCAACTCACTGATACCATTTGTGCCTCGAGTTGGGCCTCTTTTGACTCAACCATATCATTTGTGCCTCGAGTCAGGCCTTATTTGACTCAACCATATCATTTGCACCTCGAGTCGTGCCTCGTTTGACTCAACCATATCATTGGCGCCTCGAGTCAGGCCTTGTTTGACTAAACCATATCATTTGTGCCTAGAGTCATGCCTCGTTTGACTCAACTATGCCATTTGCGTCTCGAGTCATGCCTCGTTTGACTAAACCATATCATTTACTCCTCGAGTCAGGCCTTGTTGGACTTAACCATATCATTTGCGCCTCGAGTCAGGCCTCATTTGACGCAACCATATCATTTGTGCCTCAACTCAGGCCTCGTTTGAGTCAGCCATATCATTTTTGCCTCGAGTCAGCCCTTGTTTGACTTAACGATATCATTTGTGCCTCAAGTTGGGCCTTATTAGACTCAACCATATCATTTGTACCTCGAGTCAGGCCTTGTTTGACTTAATCAGATCATTTGCGCCTCAAGTTGGGCCTCGTTTGACTCAACCGTATCATTTGTGCCTCGAGTCAGGCCTCGTTTGACTTAACCATACTATTTGCGCCTCGAGTCGGGCCTCGTTTGACTCAACCATATCATTTGCACCTTGAGTCGGGCCTTGTTTGACTCACCGATACCATTTGGGCATCAAGGTAGGCCTCGTTTAACTCAACCATATGATTTGCGCCTCGAGTCCAGCCCGTTTAACTCAACCGTATGATTTGCGCTTCGAGTCAGGCCTCGTTTGACTTAGCCATATCATTTGTGCCTCGAGTCAGGCCTCGTTTGGCTCAACCATATCATTTGCACCTCGAGTCGGGCCTCATTTGACTCACCGATACCATTTGTGCCTCGAGTTGGGCCTCTTTTGACTCAACCATATCATTTGTGCCTCGAGTCAGGCCTTGTTTGTATCAACCATGTCATTTGTGCCTCGAGTCGGGCCTGGTTTGACTCAACCATATCATTTGCGCCTCAAGTCAGGCCTTGTTTGACTCACCGATACCATTTGTGCCTCGCGTTGGGCCTCATTTCACCTAACCATATCATTTCTGCCTCGAGTCAGGCCTTGTTTCACTCAACCATATCATTTGTGCCTCGAGTGATGCCTTGTTTCACGAAACCATATCATTTGTACCTCAAGTAAGGCCTTGTTTCACTCAACCATATCATTTGTGCCTTGTGTCGGGCCTCGTTTGACTCAACCATATCATTTGTGCCTCGAGTCCGGCCACGTTTGACTCAACCATATCATTTGTGCCTCGAGTCAGGCCACGTTTAACTCAACCATATCATTTGCGCCTCGAGTCCAGCCCGTTTAACTCAACCGTATGATTTGTGCTTCAAGTCAGGCCTCGTTTGACTTAGCCATATCATTTGTGCCTCGAGTCAGGCCTCGTTTGACTCACCGATACCATTTTGCCTCGAGTTGGCCCCACTTGACTCAACCATATCATTTGTGCCTCGGGTCAGGACTCGTTTGACTCAGCCATATGATTTGTGCCTCGAGATGGGCCTCGTTCGACTCACTAATACCATTTGTGCCTCGAGTTAGGCTTCTTTTGACTCAACCATATCATTTGCACCTTGAGTCGGGCCTCGTTTGACTCACCGATACCATTTGGGCATCGAGTTAGGCCTCATTTAACTCAACCATATGATTTGTGCCTCGAGTGTAGCCCCGTTTGACTTAACCGTATGATTTGCGCCTTGAGTCAGGCCTCATTTGACTTAGCCATATCATTTGTGCCTCGAGTCAGACTTCGTTTGGCTCAACCATATCATTTACGCCTCGAGTCAGGCCTCGTTTGTCTCACCGATACCATTTTGCCTCGAGTTAGGCCCCACTTGACTCAACCATATCATTTGTGCCTCGAGTCAGGACTCGTTTGGCTCAACCATATCATTTGTGCCTCGAGTTAGGCCTCGTTTGACTCACTGATACCATTTTGCCTCAAGTTGGGCCCCACTTGACTCAACCATATCATTTGTGCCTCGAGTTAGGCCTCGTTTGACTCACCGATACCATTTGTGCCTTGCGTTGGGCCTTGTTTGACTCAACCATATCATTTCTACCTCGAGTCAGGCTGGTTTGACTCAACCATATATTTACGCCTCGAGTTGGGCCTCGTTTGACTTAACCATATCATTTACGAATCAAGTCTGGCCTCATTTGACTCAACCATATGATTTGCACCTCGAGGCGGGCCTCGTTTGACTTAACCAGATCATTTGCACCTTGAGTCAGGCCTCGTTTGACTCAACCATATGATTTGTGCCTCGAGTCCGGCCCCGTTTGACTCAACCATATGATTTGTGCCTTGAGTCAGGTCTCGTTTGACTCAACCATATCATTTGTGCCTCGAGTCAGGCCTCGTTTGGCTCAACCATATCATTTGCGCCTCGAGTCAGGCCTCGTTTGACTCAATCAGATCATTTGCACCTCAAGTTAGGCATCGTTTGACTCAACCATATCATTTGTGCCTCGAGTTCGGCCTCGTTTGACTCAATCGTATGATTTGTTCCTTGAGTCAGGCCTCGTTTGACTCAACCATATCTTT
Organism: Dicorynia guianensis; assembly: GCA_037013595.1. Taxonomy (NCBI): domain Eukaryota; kingdom Viridiplantae; phylum Streptophyta; class Magnoliopsida; order Fabales; family Fabaceae; genus Dicorynia; species Dicorynia guianensis. The sequence continues at coordinate 13,482,360 of JASUAB010000015.1, forward strand.
TGTGCCTCGAGTCAGGCCTCGTTTGGCTCAACCATATCATTTGCACCTCAAGTCAAGCCTCATTTGACTCACCGATACCATTTGTGCCTCGAGTCGGGCCCCACTTGACTCAACCATATCATTTGTGCCTCGAGTCAGAACTCGTTTGACTCAGCCATATTATTTGCATCTCGAGTCGGGCCTCGTTTGACTCACTGATACCATTTGTGCCTCGAGTTTGGCCTCTTTTGACTCAACCAAATCATTTGTGCCTCTCGTCAGGCCTTGTTTGACTCAACCATATCATTTGCAACTCGAGTCGAGCCTCGTTTGACTCAAGCATATCATTTGCGCTCTGAGTTAGGCCTCGTTTAACTTAACCACATCATTTGTGCCTCGAGTCGGGCCTCGTTTGACTCACTGATACCATTTGTGCCTCGAGTTAGGCCTCGTTTAACTCAACCATATGATTTGCGCCTTGAGCCCGGCCCTGTTTGACTAAACCGTATGATTTGCGTCTCAAGTTATGCCTCGTTTGACTCAGCCATATCATTTGTCCCTCGAGTCAGGCATCGTTTGGCTCAACCATATCATTTACTCCTCAAGCCAAGCCTCGTTTGACTCACCGATACCATTTTGCGTCGAGTTGGGCCCCACTTGACTAAACCATATCATTTGTGCCTCGAGTCAGAACTCGTTTGACTCAGCCGTATCATTTGTGCCTCGAGTTGGGCCTCGTTCGACTCCCTGATACCATTTGTGCCTCGAGTTGGGCCTCTTTTAACTCAACCATATCATTTGTGCCTCGAGTCTGGCTTTATTTGACTCAACCATATCATTTGCGCCTCGAGTTGTGCCTCGTTTGACTCAACCATATCATTGGCGCCTCGAGTCTGGACTTGTTTGACTCAACCATATCATTTGTGCCTCGAGTCGATCCTTGTTTGACTCACTGATACCATTTGTGCCTCGAGTCGAGCCTTGTTTAACACAACCATATCATTTAGGCCTCGAGTCATGCCTCGTTTGACTTAACCATATCATTTGTATCTCGAGTCGCGCCTCATTTGACTAAGCCATATCATTTACGCTTCGAGTCGGGCATTGTTTGACTCAATCATATCATTTGTACCTCAAGTCAGGCCTCGTTTGACTCACCGGTACCATTTGTGCCTTGTGTTGGGCCTCGTTTGATTCAACCATATCATTTCTGCCACGAGTCAGGCCTTGTTTGACTCAACCATATATTTGCACCTCGAGTCGGGCCTCATTAGATTCAACCATATCATTTGCGAATCAAGTCTGGCCTCGTTTGACTCAACCATATGATTTGCGCCTCGAGTCGGACCTCGTTTGACTTAACCATATCATTTGTGCTTCGAGTCATGCCTTGTTTGACTTAACCATATCATTTGCGCCTCGAGTCGGGCCTTGTTTGACTAAACAATATCATTTGCGCCTCGAGTGAGGCCTCGTTTAACGCAACCATATCATTTGTGCCTCGAGTCATGCCTCGTTTGACTCAACAATATCATTTGTGCCTCGATCAGGCCTTATTTGACTCAACCATATCATTTGTACCTCGAGTCAGGCCTTGTTTGACTCAACCAGATCATTTGCGCCTCAAGTCAGGCCTCGTTTGACTCAACCATATCATTTGTGCCTCGAGTCCAATCCCGTTTGACTCAACCGTATGATTTGCGTCTTGAGTCAGGCCTGGTTTGACTTAACCATATCATTTGTGCCTCGAGTCAAGCCTCGTTTGACTCAACCAGATCATTTGCGCCTCGAGTCAGTCCTCATTTGACTCAACCATATCATTTGTGCCTCGAGTCCAGCCCCGTTTGACTCAACCATATGATTTGTGCCTTGAGTCAGGCCTCGTTTGACTCAAACATATCATTTGTGCCTCGAGTCAGGCCTCATTTGACTTAACCAGATCATTTGCGCCTCGAGTCAGGCCTCGTTTGACTCAACCATATCATTTGTGCCACGAGTCAGGCCTCGTTTGGCTCAACCATATCATTTGCGCCTCGAGTCAGGCCTCGTTTGACTCATCGATACCATTTGTGCCTAGAGTTAGGCACCACTTGACTCAACCATATCATTTGTGCCTCAAGTCAGGACTCGTTTGACTTAGCCATATTATTTGTGCCTCGAGTCGGGCCTCGTTTGACTCACTGATACCATTTGTGCCTTGAGTTTGGCCACTTTTGACTCAACCATATCATTTGTGCCTCTCGTCAGGCCTTGTTTGACTCAACCATATCATTTGCACCTCGAGTCGGGCCTCATTTGACTCAAGCATATCATTTGCGCTCTGAGTTGGGCCTCGTTTGACTCAACCATATCATTTGCGCCTCGAGTCGGGCCTCGTTTGACTCACCGATACCATTTGTGCCTTGAGTTTGGCCTCTTTTGACTCAACCATATCATTTGTGCCTCGAGTCAGGCCTTGTTTGACTCAACCATATCATTTGCGCCTCGAGTCAGACCTCGTTTAACTCAACCATCTCATTTGCACCTCGAGTCGAGCTTGGCTGGACTCATCGATATAATTTCTTCCTCAAGTTGGGTCTCATTTGACTCAACCGTATTATTTCTGCCTCGAGTCAGGACTTGTTTGACTCAACCATATCATTTCAGTCTCGAGTTAGGCCTTGTTTGGCTCAACCATATATTTGCGCCTCGAGTCGGGCCTCGTTTGACTCAACCTTATCATTTACGAATCAAGTCAGGCCTCGTTTGACTCAACCATTTCATTTGCGCCTCGAGTTGGGCCTCATTTGACTCAACCATATCATTTGTGCCTCGAGTCAAACCTCGTTTGACTCAACCATATCATTTGCGCCTCGAGTTGGGCCTCGTTTGACTCAAACATATCATTTGCACCTTGAGTCGGGCCTCGTTTGACTCACTGATACCATTTGTGCATCGACTTGGGCCTCGTTTGACTCAACTGTATGATTTGCACCTCGAGTCATGCCTCGTTTAACTCAACCATATCATTTGCGCCTCGAGTCAAGCCTGGTTTAACTCATCGATATAATTTGTTCCTCGGGTTGGGTCTCGTTTAACTTAACCACATCGTTTCAACCTAGAGTCTGGCCTCATTTGGCTGAACCATATATTTGCGCCTTGAGTCGGGCCTCGTTTGACTCAACCATATCATTTGCGCCTCGGGTCGGGCCTCGTTTGACTCAACCATATCATTTGCGCCTCAAGTCATGCCTCGTTTGATACAACCATATCATTTGTGCCTCGAGTCATGCCTCGTTTGAGTCAACCATATCATTTGCACCTCGAGTCGGGCCTCGTTTGACTCAACCTTATCATTTACGAATCAAGTCAGGCCTCGTTTCACTCAACCATTTCATTTGTGCAACGAGTTACGCCTCGTTTGACTCTACCATATGATTTGCGCATCGAGTCAGGCCCCTTTTGACTCAACCATATATTTTGCACCTCGAGTCAGGCCTCGTTTGACTTAACCATATCATTTGTGCCTCGAGTCAGGCCTCGTTTGACTCAACCATATCATTTCTGCCTCAAGTCAGGCCTCATTTGGCTCAACCATATTATTTGTGCCTCGAGGTAGGCCTCGTTTGACTCAACCATATAATTTGTGCCCTGACTCTAGACTCGGTTGGCTCAATAATATCAATTGCGCCGGGAGTCAGGCCTCGTTTGACTCAACCATATCATTTGCGCCTAAAGTCGGGCCTTGTTTGACTCAACCATATCATTTGCGACATGAGTCGTGCCTTGTTTGACTCAACCATATCATTTGCTCCTTGAGTTGGGCCTTGTTTGACTCACCGATACCATTTGTGCATCGAGTTGGGCCTCGTTTGACTCTACCATATGATTTGCACCTCGAGTCAAGCCTCGTTTGACTTAACCATATATTTTGCACCTCGAGTCAGGCCTTGTTTGGCTCAACCATATTATTTGTGCCTCAAGGCGGGCCTCATTTGACTCAACCATATAATTTGTGCCTTGAGTCTAGCCTCGGTTGACTTAATAATATCATTTACAGTGCGAGTCAAGCCTCGTTTGACTCAATCATATCATTTGTGCATCGAGTCAGGGCTCATTTGGCCCAACCATATCATTTGCGCCTCGAGATAGGCCTCGTTTGACTCAACCATATAATTTGCGCCTTGAGTCATGCCTCGTTTGACTCAAGCATATCATTTTTGCCTCGAGTCGGGCATCATTTGACTCATCGATACCATTTGTGCCTGAGTTAGGCCTTGTTTGAGTCAACCATATCATTTGTGCCTCGACTCAGGCCTCGTTTGACTCAACCCTATCATTTGCCCCTCGAGTCGGCCTCGTTTGAATCAACCATATCATTTCTTCCTCGAGTCAGGCCTCATTTTGATCAACCGTATATTTGTGCCTCGAGTCAGGCCTCGTTTGTCTTAACCATATATTTGCGCCTCGAGTCTGGCCTCGTTTGACTCAACTATATCATTTGCGCCTCGAGTCGGGCCTTGTTTGACTTAACCATATCATTTACAGCTCAAGTCGGGCCTCATTTGATGCAACCATATCATTTATGCCTCGACTCATGCCTCGTTGGAGTCAACCATATCATTTTTGCCTCGAGGTGGCCCTCGTTTGACTTAACGATATCATTTGCGCCTTAAGTTGGGCCTCATTTGACTCAACCATATCATTTGTACCTCGAGTCGGGCCTCGTTTAACTCAACCAGATCATTTGCGCCTCGAGTCGGGCCTCATTTGACTCAACCATATCATTTGTGCCCCAAGTCAGGCCTCGTTTGACTTATCCATATCATTTGCGCCTTGAGTCGGGCCTCGTTTGACTCAACCTTATCATTTGTAGCTTGAGTCGGGCCTCGTTTGACTCACCAATACCATTTGTGCATTGAGTTAGGCCTCGTTTGACTCAACCATCTCGTTTGTGCCTCGAGTCGGGCCTCGTTTGACTCACTGATACCATTTGTGCCACGAGTCAGGCCTTGTTTGATGCAACCATCTCATTTGTACCTTGAGTCATGCCTCGTTTGACTCAACCATATCATTTGCATCTCAAGTCAGGAGTTGTTTGACTAAACCATATCATTTATGCTTCGAGTCGGGCTTTGTTTGACTACACCATATCATTTACGTCTCGAGTCAGGCCTTGTTTGACTCACTGATACCATTTGTACCTCGCGTTGGGGCTCGTTTGACTCAACCATATCATTTCTACCTCGAGTCAGGCCTTGTTTGACTTAACCATATCATTTGTGCATCGAGTCGAGCCATGTTTGACTCAGCCATATCATTTGCGCATCGAGTCAGGCCTCGTTTGACTAAACCATATCATTTGCGCCTCGAGTTAGGCCTCGTTTCACTCAACCACATCATTTGTGCCTCGAATCAGGTCTCGTTTGACTCACCGATACCATTTGTGCCTCGAGTGTGGCCTCGTTGGACTCAGCCATATCATTTGTGCTTTGAGTCAGGTCTCATTTGACTCAACCATATCATTTATGCCTCGAGTCAGGCCTCGTTTGACTTAACCACATCGTTTGTGCCTCGAGTCGGGCCTCGTTTGACTTAATCATATGATTTGTGCCTCGAGTCAGGGCTCGTTTAACTCAACCATAACATTTGTGCCTCCAGTCGGGACTTGTTTGACTCACCAATACCATTTGTGCCTCGAGTTGGGACTCATTTGACTCAACCATATCATTTGCGCCTCGAGTCAGGCCCCATTTAACTGAACCATATCATTTGTGCCTCGAGTCAGGCCTCGTTTGACTCGACCTATCATTTGCGCCTCGAGTCGGTTCTCATTTAACTCAACCATATCATTTATGCCTTGAGTTAGGTGTCGTTTGACTCAACCATATCATTTGCGCCTCGAGTTGGGCCTCGTTTAACTCAACCATATCATTTACGCCTTGAGTCAGGCCTCGTTTGACTCAACCATATATTTGTGCTTCGAATCAGGTCTTATTTGACTTAACCGTATCATTTGTGCCTCGAGTCTGGCCTCGTTTGACTCAACCACATGATTTGCACCTCGAGTCGGGCCTCATTTAACTCAACCATATCATGTGTGCCTCGAGTCGGGCCTCGTTTGACTCAACCATATCATTTGCGCCTTGAGTCAGGCCTCGTTTGACTCAACCATATCATTTGCGTCTCGAGTTAGGTCTCGTTTGACTCAACCATATGTTTACGCCTCGAGTCAGGCCTTGTTTGACTCACCCATATCTTTTGCGCCTCGAGTCAGGTCTCGTTTGACTCACCAATACCATTTGTGCATCGAGTTGGGCCCCGTTTGACTAAACCATATGATTTGCACCTCGAGTCAGGCCTCATTTGACTCAACCATATCATTTGCGCGTCGAGTCGGGCCTCGTTTAACTCAACCATAACATTTGTGCCTCGAGTCAGGTCTCGTTTGACTCAACCATATCATTTGCGCCACGAGTCAGGACTCGTTTGACTCACCGATACCATTTGTGCCATGAGTTGGGCCTCATTTGACTCAACCATATCATTTGCGCCCCGAGTCAGGCCTTGTTTGACTAAACCATATAATTTGTGCCTCGAGCCAAGCCTCGTTTGACTCAACCGTATCAATTGTGCCTCGAGTAGGATCTCATTTAACTAAACCATATCATTTGTGCCTTGAGTCAGGTGTCGTTTGACTTAACCATATCATTTGCGCCTTGAGTTGGGCCTCGTTTAACTCAACCACATCATTTGTTCCTCAAATTAGGCCTCATTTGACTCAATCATATCATTTGTGCCTCGAGTCAGGTCTCGTTTGACTCAAGCATATAATTTTGCCTTGAATTAGGCCTCGTTTAACTCAACCATATCATTTGTGCCTCGAGTCAGGTCTCGTTTGACTCAACCATATCATTTGTGCCATGAGTCGGGCCCTGTTTGACTCACCAATACAATTTATGCCTCGAGTTGGGCCTCGTTCCACTCAACCATATCATTTGCGCCTCGAGTCAAGCCTCGTTTGACTCAATCATATCATTTGCACCTCAAGTCGGGTCTCATTTAACTCAACCACATCATTTGTGCCTCGAGTCAGGTCTCGTTTGACTCAACCATATCATTTATGCCTTCAGCCAGTCTCGTTTGACTCAACCTTATCATTTGCGCCTCAAGTTGGGCCTCGTTTAACTCACCCATATCATTTGTGCTTTGAGTCAGGCCTCGTTTGACTCAACCATATCATTTGTGCCTCGAGTCAGGCCTTGTTTGACTCAACGACATCGTTTGCGCCTCGAGTCGGGCCTTGTTTGACTCAACCATATGATTTGCGCTTCGAGTCAGGGCTCGTTTGACTTAACCATATCATTTGCGCCTTGAGTCAAGCCCCGTTTAACTGAACCATATCATTTGTGCTTCGAGTCAGGCCTCGTTTGACTCAACCTATCATTTGCGCCTCGAGTTGGTTCTCATTTAACTCAACCATAATATTTATGCCTTGAGTCAGGTGTCGTTTGACTCAACCATATCATTTGTGCCTCAAGTTGGGCCTCGTTTAACTCAACCATATCATTTACGCCTCGAGTCAAGCCTCGTTTGACTCAACCATATCATTTGTGCTTCGAATCAGGTCTCATTTGACTTAACCATATCATTTGTGCCTCGAGTCTGGCCTCGTTTGACTCAACCACATGATTTGCACCTCGAGTCGGGCCTCATTTAACTCAACCATCTCATGTGTGCCTCGAGTCAGGTCTCGTCTGACTCAATCATATTATTTGCGCCTCGAGTCAGTCATCGTTTGACTCAACCATATAATTTGCGCCTTGAGTCGGGCCTTCTTTAACTCACCGATACCATTTGTGCCTCGAGTTGGGCCTCATTTCACTTAACCATATCATTTGCGCCTCGAGTAGGGCCTCGTTTGACTCACTGATACAATTTGTGCCTCGAGTTGGGCCTCGTTTGATTCAACCATATCATTTGTGCCTCGAGTTAGGCCTTGTTTGACTCAACCATATCATTTGAACGTCGAGTCGGGCCTCGTGTGACTCAACCCTATCATTTACGCCTCGAGTCGGGCCTTATTTGACTCACCAATACCATTTGTGCCTCGAGTTGGGCCTCATTTGACTCAACCATATCATTTGTCCCTCACGTCAGGCCTCGTTTAACTCAACCATATCATTTGTGCCTCGAGTCAGGCCTCGTTTGACTCAACCATATCATTTGTGCCTTGAGTCAAGCCTGGTTTGACTCAACCATATCATTTGTGCCTCAAGTCAGGCCTCGTTTGACTCAACCATATCATTTGCGTCTCGAGTCAGGTCTCGTTTGACTCAACCATATTATTTGCACCTCGAGTTAGGTCTCATTTGACTCAACCATATCATTTGCGCCATGAGTCAGGACTCGTTTGACTCACCGATACCATTTGTGCCTTGAGTTAGGCCTCATTTGACTCAACCATATCATTTGCGCCTCGAGCCACGTCTCGTTTCACTCAACCATATCATTTGTACCTCGAGTCAAGCCTCGTTTGATTCAACCATATCGTTTGTGCCTCGAGTCATGCCTCGTTTGACTCAATCGTATCGTTTGCGCCTCGAGTCGGGTCTCATTTAACTCAACCACATCATTTGTGCCTCGAGTCAGGTCTCGTTTGACTCAACCATATCATTTATGCCTCGAGTCAGGTCTCGTTTGAGTCAACCTTATCATTTGCGCCTCAAGTCGGGCCTCATTTAACTCAACCATATCATTTGTGCTTTGAGTTAGGTCTCATTTGACTCAACCATATCATTTGTGCCTCGAGTCAGGCCTCGTTTGACTCAACCACATCGTTTGTGCCTCGAATCAGCCTCGTTTGACTCAACCGTATCATTTGTTCCTCGACTCATGCCTCGTTTAACTCAACCATATCATTTGCGTCTCGAATCAGGCCTCATTTGACTCACCGATATCATTTGTGACTCCAGTTGGGCCTCGTTTAACTCAACCATATCATTTGTCCTCGAGTCAGGTCTCGTTTGACTCATCCGTATTATTTGTACCTCGAGTCAGGTCTCGTTTGAATTAACCATATCACTTGCGCCTCCAGTCGGGCAACGTTTAACTCAACCATATCATTTGTGCCTCAAGTCAGGTCTTGTTTGACTCAACCATATCATTTGTGCCTCGAGTCGGGCCTCGTTTGACTTAACCGTATCATTGTGCCTCGAGTTAGGTCTCCTTTGACTCAACCATATTATTTGCGCCCCGATTGGGTCATCGTTTGACTCAACCATATCATTTGCGTCTTGAGTTGGGTGTCGTTTGACTCACTGATACCAATTGTGCCTCAAGTTGGGCCTCATTTCACTCAACCATATCATTTGTGCCTTGGGTCAAGCCTCGTTTGACTAAACCATATCATTTGTGCCTCGAGTCGGGCCTCATTTGACACAACCATATCACTTGCATCTTGAGCCAGTCCTCATTTGACTCATCGATACCATTTATGCCTTCAGTTGGGCCTCGTTTGTCTCAACCATATCATTTGTGCCTCAAGTCAGGCCTCGTTTGACTAAACCATATCATTTGTGCCACGAGTCGGCCCTCGTTTGACACAACCATATCATTTGCACCTCGAGTCAGGCCTCGTTTGACTCACCGATACCGTTTGTGCCTCGAGATGGGCCTCATTTGAGTCACCCATATCATTTGTGCCTCGAGTTAGTCCTCGTTTGACTCACCGATACCAATTGTGCCTTGAGTTGGGCCTCGTTTAACTCAACCATATCATTTGTGCCTAGAGTCAAGCCTCGTTTGACACAACCATATCTATTGTGCCTTGAGTCAGGCCTCATTTGATTCAACCATATCATTTGCGCCTTGAGTTGGGCCTCGTTTGACTCAACCATATCATTTGCGCCTCGAGTCGATCCTTATTTGACTCACCCATATGTTTGTGCATCAAGTCGAGGCACATTTGAGTAAACCATATCATTTGTGCCTCAAGTCATGCCTCGTTTGACTCAACCATATCATTTGCATCTCGAGTTAGGCCTCGTTTGACTCAACCACGTCATTTGCGCCTCGAGTTAGGCCTCGTTTGACATAACCATGTGTTTGCGCCTCGAGTCAGGCCTTGTTTGACTTACCCATATCATTTGCGCCACGAGTTAGGCCTCGTTTGACTCACCGATACCATTTGTGCCTCGAGTTGGGCCTCGTTTGACTCAACCATATCATTTGCGCCTCGAGTCGGGCCTCGTGCAGCTCAACCCTATCATTTAAGCCTCGAGTCGGGCCTTGTGTGACTCAACCCTATCATTTGCGCCTCAAGTCAGGCCTCATTTGACTCACTGATACCATTTATGCCTCGAGTTGGGCGTTAATTGACTCACCGATACCATTTGCACCTCGAGTCAAGCCTTGTTGGACTCAACCATATCATTTACGCCTCATTTTAGGCCTTGTTTGAGTCAACCATATAATTTATGCCTCGAGTCGGGCCTCGTTTGACACAACCCTATCATTTGCGCCTCGAGTCGGGCTTATTTAAGTCACCAATACCATTTGTGCCTCGAGTTGGGCCTCGTTTGACTCACCCACATCATTTGCGCCTCAGGTCAGGTCTCGTTTGACTAAACCATATCATTTGCACCTCGAGTCGGGCATTGTTTGACTCAACCATATCATTAGCGCCTCGAGTTGGGCCTCGTTTGACTCACTGATACCATTTGTGCCTCGAGTTGGGCCTCGTTTGACTCAACCATATCATTCGCACCTCGAGTCAGCCTCATTTGAGATAACCATATCTATTTTGCCATGAGTTAGGCCTCGTTTAACTCAACCATATAATTTGCACCTCAAGTCGGGCCTCGTTTAACTCAACCATATCATTTGCGCCTCGAGTCGAGCCTTATTTGACACACCCATATGTTTTTGCATCGAGTCGAGGCTCTTTTAAGTAAACCATATCGTTTGTGCCTCAAGTCATGCCTCGTTTGACTCAACCATATCATTTGCGCCTCGAGTCGAGCCTTATTTGACTCACCCATATGTTTTTGCATCGAGTCGAGGCTCTTTTAAGTAAACCATATCGTTTGTGCCTCAAGTCATGCCTCGTTTGACTCAACCATATCATTTGCGCCTCTAGTTGGGCCTCCTTTGACTCACCCATGTCATTTGTGCCTTGAGTTAAGCCTCGTTTGACTTAACCATGTGTTTGCGCCTCAAGTCAGGCCTTGTTTAACTCACCCATATCATTTGCGCCACGAGTTGGGCCTCGTTTGACTCACCGATACTATTTTTGCCTCGAGTTGGGACTTGTTTGACTCAACCATATCATTTGTGCCTCGAGTCAGGCCTCGTGTGACTCAACCCTATCATTTGCGGCTCGAGTCGGGCCTCATTTGACTCACTTATACCATTTGTGCCTCGAGTTGGGCCTCAATTGACTCACCGATACCATTCGCGCCTCGAGTCAAGCCTTGTTTGACTCAACCATATCATTTACGTCTCAAGTCGAGCCTTATTTAACTCACCAATTCCATTTGTGCCTCGAGTTGGGCCTTGTTTGACTTAACCATATCATTTGTGCCTCGAGTCAGGCCTCATTTGACTCAACCATATCATTTGCGCCTCAAGTCAGGCCTCGTTTGACTTAACCATATTATTTGTGCCTCAAGTCAAGCCTCGTTTGACTCAACCATATCATTTGCGCCTCGAGTCGGGTCTCATTTAACTCAACCACATCATTTGTGCCTTGAGTAAGGTGTCATTTGACTTAACCATATCATTTGCACCTCGAGTTGGGCCTCATTTAACTCAACCACATCATTTGCGCCTCGAGTCGGGCCTCGTTTGACTCAACCGTATCATTTGTGCCTCGAGTCAGATCTTGTTTGAATTAACCATATCATTTGCGCCTCCAGTCGGGCCTCGTTTAACTCAACCATATCATTTGTGCCTCAAGTCAGGTCTTGTTTGACTCAACCATATCATTTGTGCCTCGAGTCGGGCCTCGTTTGTCTCAACCATATCATTGTGCCTCGAGTTAGGTCTCCTTTGACTCAACCATATTATTTGCGCCCCGATTTGGTCATCGTTTGACTCAACCATATCATTTGCATCTTGAGTTGGGTGTCGTTTGACTCACTAATACCAATTGTGCCTCAAGTTGGGCCTCATTTCACTTAACCATATCATTTGTGCCTCGGGTCAAGCCTCGTTTGACTAAACCATATCATTTGTGCCTCGAGTCGGGCCTCATTTGACACAGCCATATCATTTGCGTCTTGAGCCAGTCCTCATTTGACTCACCGATACCATTTGTGCCTTCAGTTGGGCCTCGTTTGTCTTAACCATATCATTTGTGCCTTAAGTTAGGCCTCGTTTGACTAAACCATATCATTTGCGCCTCGATTCGGCCCTTGTTTGATACAACCATATCATTTGCGCCTCGAGTCAGGCCTCATTTGACTCACCGATACCGTTTGTGCCTCGAGATGGGCCTCATTTGAGTCAACGATATCATTTGCGGCTCGAGTTGGGCCTTATTTGACTCACCGATACCAATTGTGCCTTGAGTTGGGCCTCATTTGACTCAACCATATCATTTGTGCCTCGAGTCAAGCCTCGTTTGACACAACCATATCTATTGTGCCTTGAGTCAGGCCTCGTTTGATTCAACCATATCATTTGCGCCTTGAATTGGGCCTCGTTTGACTCAACCATATCATTTGCGCCTCGAGTCGATCCTTATTTGACTCACCCATATGTTTGTGCATCAAGTCTTGGCATATTTGAGTAAACCATATCATTTGTGCCTCAAGTCATGCCTCGTTTGACTCAACCATATCATTTACGCCTCGAGTTAGGCCTCGTTTGACTTCACCATGTGTTTGCGCCTCGAGTCAGGCCTTGTTTGACTCACCCATATCATTTGCGCCACGAGTTAGGCCTCGTTTGACTCACCGATACCATTTATGCCTCGAGTTGGGCCTCGTTTGACTCAACCATATCATTTGCGCCTCGAGTCAGGCCTCGTGCGGCTCAACCCTATCATTTAAGCCTCAAGTCGGGCCTCGTGTGACTCAACCCTATCATTTGCGCCTCGAGTCAGGCCTCATTTGACTCACTGATACCATTTGTGCCTCGAGTTGGGCGTTAATTGACTCACCGATACCATTTGCACCTCGAGTCAAGCCTTGTTGGACTCAACCATATCATTTATGCCTCGTTTGAGGCCTTGTTTAAGTCAACCATATAATTTACGCCTTGAGTTGGGCCTCGTTTGACACAACCCTATCATTTGCGCCTCGAGTCGGGCCTTATTTAACTCACCAATACCATTTGTGCCTCGAGTTGGGCCTCGTTTGACTCACCCATATCATTTGCGCCTCGGGTCAGGTCTCGTTTGACTAAACCATATTATTTGCACCTTGAGTCGGGCATTGTTTGACTCAACCATATCATTAGCGCCTCGAGTTGGGCCTCGTTTGACTCACTGATACCATTTGTGCCTCGAGTTGGGCCTCGTTTGACTCAACCATATCATTCGCACCTCGAGTCAGCCTCATTTGACATAACCATATCTATTGTGCCATGAGTTAGGCCTCGTTTGACTCAACCATATCATTTACACCTCAAGTCGGGCCTCGTTTGACTCAACCATATCATTTGCACCTCGAGTTGAGCCTTATTTGACTCACCCATATGTTTTCGCATCGAGTCGAGGCTCTTTTAAGTAAACCATATCGTTTGTGCCTCAAGTCATGCCTCGTTTGACTCAACCATATCATTTGCGCCTCTAGTTGGGCCTCCTTTGACTCACCCATGTCATTTGCGCCTTGAGTTAGGCCTCGTTTGACTTAACCATGTGTTTACGCCTCAAGTCAGGACTTGTTTAACTCACCCATATCATTTGCGCCACGAGTTGGGCCTCGTTTGACTCACCGATACTATTTTTGCCTCGAGTTGGGACTTGTTTGACTCAACCATATCATTTGTGCCTCGAGTCAGGCCTCGTGTGACTCAACCCTATCATTTGCGGCTCGAGTCAGGCCTCATTTGACTCACTTATACCATTTGTGCCTCGAGTTGGGCCTCAATTGACTCACCGATACCATTCGCGCCTCGAGTCAAGCCTTGTTTGACTCAACCATATCATTTATGCCCCGAGTCGAGCCTTATTTAACTCACCAATTCCATTTGTGCCTCGAGTTGGGCCTTGTTTGACTCAACCATATCATTTGTGCCTCGAGTTAGGCCTCGTTTGACTCAACCATATCATTTGCGCCTCAAGTCAGGCCTCGTTTGACTTAACCATATCATTTGTGCCTCAAGTCAAGCCTCGTTTGACTCAACCATATCATTTGTGCCTCGAGTCGGGTCTCATTTAACTCAACCACATCATTTGTGCCTTGAGTAAGGTGTCATTTGACTTAACCATATCATTTGCACCTCGAGTTGGGCCTCATTTAACTCAACCACATCATTTGCGCCTCGAGTCGGGCCTCGTTTGACTCAACCGTATCATTTGTGCCTCGAGTCAGGTCTCGTTTGAATTAACCATATCATTTGCGCCTCCAGTCGGGCCTCGTTTAACTCAACCATATCATTTGTACCTCAAGTCAGGTCTTGTTTGACTCAACCATATCATTTGTGCCTCGAGTCGGGCCTCGTTTTTCTCAACCATATCATTGTGCCTCGAGTTAGGTCTCCTTTGACTCAACCATATTATTTGCGCCCCGATTTGGTCATCGTTTGACTCAACCATATCATTTGCACCTTGAGTTGGGTGTCGTTTGACTCACTGATACCAATTGTGCCTCAAGTTGGGCCTCATTTCACTCAACCATATCATTTGTGCCTCGGGCCAAGCCTCGTTTGACTAAACCATATCAGTTGTGCCTCGAGTCGGGCCTCATTTGACACAACCATATCATTTGCATCTTAAGCCAGTCCTCATTTGACTCACCGATACCATTTGTGCCTTCAGTTGGGCCTCGTTTGTCTCAACCATATCATTTGTGCCTTAAGTCAGGCCTCGTTTGACTAAACCCTATCATTTGCGCCTCGAGTCAGCCCTTGTTTGACACAACCATATCATTTGCGCCTCGAGTCAGGCCTCGTTTGACTCACCGATACCGTTTGTGCCTTGAGATGGGCCTCATTTGAGTCAACCATATCATTTGCGCCTCGAGTTGGGCCTTGTTTGACACACCGATACCAATTGTGCCTTGAGTTGGGCCTCGTTTGACTCAACCATATCATTTGTGCCTCGAGTCAAGCCTCATTTGACACAACCATATCTATTGTGCCTTGAGTCAGGCCTCGTTTGATTCAACCATATCATTTGCGCCTTGAATTGGGCCTCGTTTGACTCAACCATATCATTTGCACCTCGAGTCGATCCTTATTTGACTTACCCATATGTTTGTGCATCAAGTCGAGGCATATTTGAGTAAACCATATCATTTGTGCCTCAAGTCATGCCTCGTTTGACTCAACCATATCATTTGCACCTCGAGTTAGGCCTCGTTTGACTCACCCACATCATTTGCGCCTCGAGTTAGGCCTCGTTTGACTTAACCATGTGTTTGCGCCTCAAGTCAGGCCTTGTTTGACTCACCCATATCATTTGCGCCACGAGTTAGGCCTCGTTTGACTCACCGATACCATTTGTGCCTCGAGTTGGGCCTCGTTTGACTCAACCATATCATTTGCGCCTCGAGTCGGGCCTCGTGCGGCTCAACCCTATCATTTAAGCCTCGAGTCGAGCCTCGTGTGACTTAACCCTATCATTTGCGCCTCGAGTCAGGCCTCATTTGACTCACTGATACCATTTATGCCTCGAGTTGGGCGTTAATTGACTCACCGATACCATTTGCACCTCGAGTCAAGCCTTGTTGGACTCAACCATATCATTTACGCCTCATTTTAGGCCTTGTTTAAGTCAACCATATAATTTACGCCTCGAGTCGGGCCTCGTTTGACATAACCATATCATTTGCGCCTCGAGTCGGGCCTTATTTAACTCACCAATACCATTTGTGCCTCGAGTTGGGCCTCGTTTGACTCAACCACATCATTTGTGCCTCGGGTCAGGCCTCGTTTGACTAAACCATATCATTTGCACCTCGAGTTAGGCCTTGTTTGACTCAACCATATCATTAGCTCCTTGAGTTGGGCCTCGTTTGACTCACTGATACCATTTGTGCCTCGAGTTAGGCCTCGTTTGACTCAACCATATCATTCGCACCTCGAGTCAGCCTCATTTGACATAACCATATCTATTGTGCCATGAGTTAGGCCTCGTTTGACTCAACCATATCATTTGCGCCTCAAGTCGGGCCTCGTTTGACTCAACCATATCATTTGTGCCTCGAGTCGTGCCTTATTTGACTCACCCATATGTTTTTGCATCGAGTCGAGGCTCTTTTAAGTAAACCATATTGTTTGTGCCTCAAGTCATGCCTCGTTTGACTCAACCATATCATTTGCGCCTCTAGTTGGGCCTCCATTGACTCACCCATGTCATTTGCGCCTTGAGTTAGGCCTCGTTTGACTTAACCATGTGTTTGCGCCTCAAGTCAGGCCTTGTTTAACTCACCCTTATCATTTGCGCCACGAGTTGGGCCTCGTTTGACACATCGAAACTATTTTTGCCTCGAGTTGGGACTTGTTTGACTCAACCATATCATTTGCGCCTCGAGTCGGGCCTCGTGCGACTCAACCCTATCATTTGCGGCTTGAGTCAGGCCTCATTTGACTCACTTATACCATTTGTGCCTCGAGTTGAGCCTCAATTAACTCACCGATACCATTCGCGCCTCGAGTCAAGCCTTGTTTGACTCAACCATATCATTTATGCCTCGAGTCGAGCCTTATTTAACTCACCAATGCCATTTGTGCCTCGAGTTGGGCCTTGTTTGACTCAACCATATCATTTGTGCCTCGAGTCAGGCCTCGTTTGACTCAACCATATCATTTGGCCTCCAGTCAGGCCTCGTTTGACTTAACCATATCATTTGTGCCTCAAGTCAAGCCTCGTTTGACTCAACCATATCATTTGCGCCTCGAGTCGGGTCTCATTTAACACAACCACATCATTTGTGCCTTGAGTCAGGTGTTGTTTGACTCAACCATATCATTTGCGCCTCGAGTTGGGCCTCATTTAACTCAACCACATCATTTGCACCTCGAGTCGGGCCTTGTTTGACTCACTGATGCCATTTGTGCCTCGAGTTGGGCCTCGTTTCACTCAACCATATCATTTGTGCCTCGAGTCAGGCCTCATTTAACTCAACCACATCATTTGCGCCTCGAGTCGGGCCTCGTTTGACTCACTAATGCCATTTGTGCCTCGAGTTGGGCCTTGTTTCACTCAACCATATCATTTGTGGCTCGAGTCAGGCCTCATTTGACTAAACCATATCATTTGCGCCTCGACTCGGGCCTTGTTTGACTCACTGATACTATTTGTGCCTCGAGTTGGGCCTCGTTTGACTCAACCATATCAGTTGTCCTTCGAGTCAGGCCTCGTTTGACTCAACCATATCATTTGCGCCTCGAGTCGGGCCTCCTTTGACTCAACCCTATCATTTGTGCATCGAGTTGGGCCTCCTTTGACTTACCGATACTATTTGTGCCTCGAGTAAGGCCTCGTTTGACTCAACCATATCATTTGTGCCTCGAGTCAGGTCTCATTTGACTCAACCATATCATTTGCGCCTCGAGTTGGGCCTCGTTTGACTCAACCATATCATTTGTGCCTCGATTCAGGCCTCGTTTGACTTAACCATATCATTTGTGCCTCGAGTCGGGCCTCGTTTGACTCAACCATATCATTTGCACCTCAAGTCGGCCCTCGATTGACTCACTAATACCATTTATGGCTCGAGTCGAGCCTCGTTTGAATCAGCCATATCATTTGCGCCAAAAGTCGGGCCTCGTTTGACTTAATCCTATCATTTATGCCTGAGTCAGGCCTCGTGTGACTCAACCATATCATTTGTGCCTCGAGTCAGGTCTCGTGTGACTCAACCCTATCATTTGCCCTCGAGTCGGGCCTCATTTGACTCACTAATACCATTTGGGCCTCGAGTTGAGCCTTGTTTGACTCAACCAAATCATTTGTGCCTCAAGTCAGGCCTTGTTTGAGTCAACAATATCATTTGCGCCTTGAGTCGGGCCTCGTGTGACTCAACCAAATCATTTGTGCCTCGAGTCGGGCCTCGTTTAACTCAAGCATATCATTTGTGCCTCGAGTCAGGTCTCATTTCACTCAACCATATCATTTGCGCCTCGAGTCGGTCAACGTTTGACTCACCGATACCATTTGCGCCTCGAGTTGGGCCTCGTTCGACTCAGCCATATCATTTGCGCCTCAAGTCGGGCCTCGTTTGACACAACCATTTCATTTACGCCTCGAGTCGGTCATCGTTTGACTAAACAATATCATTTGCGCCTTGAGTTGAGACTCGTTTGTCTCACTGATATCTTTCCCGCCTCGAGTCGGGCCTCATTTGACTAAACCATATC
Organism: Dicorynia guianensis; assembly: GCA_037013595.1. NCBI lineage: Eukaryota > Viridiplantae > Streptophyta > Magnoliopsida > Fabales > Fabaceae > Dicorynia > Dicorynia guianensis. The sequence continues at coordinate 13,500,849 of JASUAB010000015.1, forward strand.
ATTTGCTCTTCGAGTAGGGCCTCGTTTGACTCATTGATACCATTTGTGCCTCGAGTTGAGCCTCGTTTAACTCAACCATATCATTTATGCCTCAAGTCAAGCCTCGTTTGACTCAACAATATCATTTGCGCCTCGAGTCGGGCCTCGTGTAACTCAACCCTATCATTTGGGCCTCAAGTTGGGCCTCATTTAAATCACCGATACCATTTGTGCCTCGAGTTCGTCCTCAATTGACTCACTAATACTATTTGCACCTCGAGTCAAGCCTTGTTTGACTCAACCATGTCATTCGCGCCTCGTTTCAAGCCTCGTTTGAACCAACCATATCATTTGCGCCTCGAGCCGGGCCTCGTTTGACTCAACGCTATCATTTGCGCCTCGAGTCAGGCCTTATTTGACACACCGATACCATTTGTGCCTCGAGTTGGGCCTCATTTGACTCAACCTTATCATTTGTGCCTAAAGTCCGCCCTCGTTTGACTCAGCCATATCATTTGCGGCTCGAGTCGGTCCTCATTTGACTCAACCATATCATTTGTGCCTTGAGTTGGGTCTCGTTTGACTCAACCATATCATTTGCGCCTTGAGTCATGCCTTGTTTGACTCAACCATATCATATGTGCCTCGAGTCAGGTCTCGTTTGACTCAACCATATCATTTGTACCTCGATTCAGGCCTCGTTTGACTTAACCATATCATTTGCGCCTTGCCTATGTGTGCCTCGAGTTAGGCTCGTTTGACTCAACCATATCATTTGTGCCTCGAGACAGGCCTCGTTTGACTCAACCATATCATTTGCACCTCGAGTCAGGCCTCGTGTGTCTCAACCCTATCACTTGCACCTCGAGTCGGGCCTCATTTAACTCACCGATACCATTTGTGCCTCGAGTTCGGCCTCAATTGACTCCCCGATACTATTTGCACCTTGAGTCAAGCCTTGTTTGAACCAACCATATCATTTGCGCCTTGTTTTAGGCCTCGTTTGAACCAACCATATCATTTGCGCCTCGAGCCAGGTCTCGTTTGACTCAACGCTATCATTTGTGCCTCGAGTTAGGCCTTATTTGACACACCGATACCATTTGTGCCTCGAGTTGGGCCTCATTTGACTCAACCTTATCATTTGTGCCTCAAGTCTGGCCTCGTTTGACTCAGCCATATCATTTGCGGCTCGAGTCGGGCCTCATTTGACTCAACCATATCATTTGCGCCTTGAGTCATGCCTCGTTTGACTCAACCATATCATTTGTACCTCGAGTCAGGTCTCGTTTGACTCAACCATATCATTTGTGCCTCGATTCAGGCCTCATTTGACTTAACCATATCATTTGCGCCTCAAGTCGGGCCTCATTTAACTCAACCATATCATTTGTGCCTCGAATAAGATCTCGTTTGACTCAACCATATCATTTGCGCCTCGAGTCGGTCATCATTTGACTCAACAATATCATTTGCGCCTCGTGTTGAGCCTCGTTTGACTCACTGATACCATTTGTGCCTCGAGTTGGGCCTCGTTTCACTCTAGCACATCATTTGTGCATCGAGTCAAGTCTCGTTTGACTTAACCATATCATTTGTACCTCGACTCAGGTCTCGTTTGACTCAACCATATCATTTGTGCCTCGAGTCAGGCCACGTTTGACTCAACCATATCAATTGTCACTCGAGTCGGGCCTCATTTAACTCAACGATACCATTTGTGCCTCGAGACGGGCCTCATTTGACTCCACCATATCATTTGTGGCTTGAGTCAGGCCTCATTTGACTTAACCATATCATTTATGCCTCGAGTCAGGCCTTGTTTGACACAACCATAACATTTGTGCGTCAAGTCAGACCTTGTTAGACTCAGTGATACCATTTGTGCCTTGAGTTTGGCCTCAATTGACTCACCGATATCATTTGCGCCTCGAGTCAAGCCTTGTTTGACTCAACCATATCATTTACTACTCGTTTCAGTCCCCGTTTGATTCAACCATATTATTTGCGCCTCGAGTCGGGCCTCGTTTGACTCAACGCTATCATTTGTGCCTCGAGTCAGGCCTTATTTGACTCACCGATACCACTCGAGGCCCCATTTGACTCAGCCATATCATTTGTGCCTCGAGTCAGGCCTTGTTTGACTCAACCATATCATTTGTGCTTCGAGTTGGGCCTCATTTGACTAAGCCATATCATTTGTGCCTCGAGTCAGGCCTCGTTTGACTCAACCATATCATTTGCGCCTCGAGTCGGGCCTTGTTTGACTCAACCATATCATTTGCGCCTTGAGTCAGGCCTCGTTTGACTCAACCATATCATTTGTGCATCGAGTCATACCTCGTTTGACTCATCCATATCATTTGCGCCTCGAGTCGGGCCTCGTTTAACTCAACCATATCATTTGTGCATCGAGTCATACCTCGTTTGACTCATCCATATCATTTGTGCCTCGAGTCGGTCATCGTTTGACTCAATAATATCATTTGTGCCTCGAGTCAGTCCTTGTTTGACTCACCGACACCATTTGTGCCTCGAGTTGGGCCTTGTTTCACTCAACCACATCATTTGTGCATTGAGTCAGGTCTCGTTTGACTCAACCATATCATTTGTGCCTAGAGTCAGGTCTCCTTTGACTCAACCATATCATTTGCGCCTCGAGTCGAGCCTCGTTTAACTCAACCATGTCATTTGTGCCTCGAGTCAGGTCTCGTTTGACTCAACCATATCATTTATGCCTCAAGGCAGGCCACATTTGACTCAACCAAATTATTTTTGCCTCGAGTCATGCCTCATTTAACTCAACCATATCATTTGTGCCTTGAGTCAGCTCTCGTTTGACTCAACCATATCATTTGCGCCTCGAGTTGGTCATCGTTTCACTTAACCATATCATTTACGCCTTGAGTCGGGCTTTGTTTGACTCAACCATATCATTTGTGCCTCGAGTCAGGCCTCATTTGACTCAACCATATCATTTGTGCCTCGAGTCATGCCTCGTTTGACTCAACCATATCATTTACGTCTCGAATCGGGCCTCATTTGACTCACCAATGCATTTATGCCTCTAGTTGGGTCTCGTTTGACTCAACCATATCATTTGTGCTTCGGGTCAGGCCTCGTTTGACGAAACCATATCATTTGCGCCTCGAGTCGGGCCTCGTTTGACTCAACCATATCATTTGTGCCTCGAGTCAAGCCTCGTTTGGCTCAACGATACCATTTTTGCCTCGAGTTGGGCCTCATTGGACTCAGCCATATCATTTGCACCTCGAGTTGGTTCTCGTTTGACTCACCGTTACCATTTGTGCCTTGAGTGGGGCCTCGTTTGACTCAGCCATATCATTTGCACCACGAGTTGGGCCTCATTTGACTCGACCATATCATTTGTGCCTCGAGTCAGGCCTCGTTTGACTCAACCATATCATTTGCGCCTTGAATCGGGTCTCGTTTGACTCAACCATATCATTTGTGCCTCGAATCGGGCTTCGTTTGACTCAACCATATCATTTGTGTCTTGAGTCAGGCTTTGTTTGACTCAACCATATCATTTGCACCTCGAGTCAGGCCTCATTTGACTCAACCATATCATTTGTGCCTCGAGTCATGCGTCATTTGACTCAACCATATCATTTGCGTCTCAAGTCGGGCCTCATTTGACTCAACGATGCCATTTATGCCTCCAGTTGGGCCTCGTTTGACTCAACCATATCATTTGAGCCTTGGGTCAGGCCTCGTTTGACTAAACCATATACTTTGCGCCTTGAGTCGGGCCTCGTTTTACTCAACCATATAATTTACACCTCGATACCATTTGTGCCTCGAGTTAGGCCTCAATAGACTCACCGATATCATTTCCTCCTCGAGTCAGGCCTTGTTTGACTCAACCATAGCATTTGCGCCTGGTTACAAGCCTCGTTTGAATCAACCTTATCATTTGCGCCTCGAGTCGGGCCTCGTTTGACTCAACCCTATCACTTGCGCCTTGGGTTGGGTCATATTTGACTCGCTGAAACCACTTGGTCCTCGAGTCAGGGCTCGTTTGACTCAACCATATCATTTGCGCCTCGAGTTGGGCCTGATGTGACTCAACCTTATCAATTGCGCCTCGAGTCGGGCCTCATTTGACTCACCAATACCATTTGTGCCTCGAGTTAGGCCTCATTAGACTCACTGATATCATTTGCTCCTCGAGTCAGGCCTTGTTTGACTCAACCATAGCATTTACGCCTCGTTACAAGCCTCGTTTGAGTCAACCATATCATTTGCGCCTCGAGTCAGCCCTCGTTTGACTCAACCATATCATTTGCGTCTCGAGTCAGGCCTCGTTTGACTCAACCATATCATTTGGGCCTCGAGTCATGCCTTGTTTGACCAACCATATCATTTGTGCCTCGAGTCAGGCCTCATGTGACTCAATCCTATCATTTGTGCCTCGAGTCGGGCCTCATTTGACTCACTTATACCATTTGTGCCATGAGTTGGCCTCGTTTGACTCAACCATATCATTTGCACCTTGAGTCAGGCCTCGTTTGACTCAACCATAACATTTGTGCCTCGAGTCGGGCCGCGTTTGACTCAACCATATCATTTGTGCCTTGAGTGGGGCTTTGTTTGACTCAACCATATCGGGCTTTGTTTGACTCAACCATATCATTTGCGCCTCGAGTCAGGCCTTGTTTGACTCAACCATATCATTTGTGCCTTGAGTCATGCCTCGTTTAACTCAACCATATCATTTATGCCTCGAGTCAGGCCTCGTTTGACTCAGCCATATCATTTGTGCCTCGAGTCATGCCTCGTTTGACTCAACCATATCATTTGCACCTCGAGTCGGGCCTTGTGTGACTCAATCCTATCATTTGCGCCTCAGGTTAGGCCTCATTTGACTCACCGATACCACTTGGGCCTCGAGCTGGGCCTCGTTTGACTCAACCATATCATTTGTGCCTCGAGTCAGGCCCTGTTTGAGTCAACCATATCATTTGCACCTCGAGTCGGGCCTCCCTTAACTCAACCATATCATTTGCATCTCAAGTCAGGCCTAGTTTGACTTAACCTTATCATTTGCGCCTCGAGTCGGGCCTCCCTTAACTCAACCATATCATTTGCATCTCAAGTCAGGCCTGGTTTGACTCAACCATATCATTTGCGCCTCGAGTCAGGCCTCGTTTGACTTAACCATATCATTTATGCCTCGACTCATACCTCGTTTGACTCATCCACATCATTTGCACCTCGAGTTGGGCCTCATTTGACTCACCGATACCATTTGTGCCACGAGTTGGGTGTCATTTGACTCAACCATATCATTTGAGCCTCGAGTCTGGCCATGTTTGACTCAACCATATTATTTATGACTCGAGTCGGGCCTCGTGTGACTCAACCCTATCACTTGCGCCTCGAGTCGGGCCTCCTTTGACTCACCGATACCATTTGTGCCTCGAGTTGGGACTCAATTTACTCACCGATTCCATTTGCTCTTCGCGTCAGGCCTTGTTTGACTCAACCATAGCATTTGCGCCTCGTTACAGGCCTCGTTTGAATCAACCATATCATTTGCGCCTTAAGTCAGGCCTCATTTGACTCACCGATACCATTTGTGCCTCGGGTCATGCCTCGTTTGACACAACCATATCATTTGTGCCTCGGGTCAGGCCTCATTTGACTCAACCATATCATTTGTGCCTCGAGTCATACCTCGTTTGACTCAACCACATCATTTGCGCCTCGAGTCAGGCCTTATTTGGCTCACCGATACCATTTATGCCTCGAGTTGCACCTCGTTTGACTCAACCATATCATTTGCGCCTCGAGTCGGGCCTCGTTTGACTCAATATATCATTTGCGCCTCGAGTCAGGCCTTGTTTGACTCAACCATATCATGTGCGCCTTGAGTCAGGCTTCGTTTGACTCAACCATATCATTTGTGTCTCGAGTCAGGGCTTGTGTGACTCCACCACATCATTTGCGCCTCGAGTCGGGCCTTGTGTGACTCAATCGTATCATTTGCGCCTCGGGTCGGGCCTCATTTGACTCACTGATACCACTTGGGCCTTGAGCTAGGCCTCGTTTGACTCAACCATATCATTTGTGCCTCGAGTTAGGCCTCGTTTGAGTCAACCATATCATTTGCGCCTCGAGTCGGGTCTCCCTTAACATAACCATATCGTTTGCATCTCGATTCAGGCCTGGTTTGACTTAACCATATCATTTGCGCCTCAAGTCGGGCCTCCCTTAACTCAACCATATCATTTGCATCTCAAGTCAGGCCTAGTTTGACTCAACCATATCATTTGTACCTCGAGTCATGCCTTATTTGACTCAACCACATCATTTGCGCCTCGAGTCGGGCCTCATTTGACTCACCGATACCATTTGTGCCACGAGTTAGGCCTCGTTTGACTCAACCATATCATTTGAGCCTCGAGTCTGGCCTTGTTTGACTCAACCATATCATTTGCGCCTCGAGTCGGGTCTCGTGTGACTTAACCCTATCACTTGCGCCTCGGGTCGGGTATCCTTTGACTCACCGATACCATTTATGCCTTGAGTTGGGACTCAATTTACTCACCGATGCAATTTGCTCTTCGCGTCAGGCTTGTTTGACTCAACCATAGCATTTGCGCCTAGTTACAGGCCTCGTTTGAATTAACCCTGTCATTTGTGCCTTGAGTCGGGCCTCATTTGACTCACCGATACCATTTGTGCCTCGAGTCATGCCTTGTTTGGCACAACCAAATCATTTGTGCCTTGAGTCAGGCCTTATTTGGCTCACCGATACCATTTATGCCTCGAGTTGGCCTCGTTTGACTCAATCATATCATTTCCGTCTCGAGTTAGGCCTCGTTTGACTCAACTATATCATTTGCGCCTTGAGTCAGGCCTTGTTTGACTCAACCATATCATGTGCACCTCGAGTTAGGCCTCGTTTGACTTAACCATATTATTTGTGCCTCGAGTCAGGGCTCATTTAACTCAACCATATCATTTGCGCCTTGAGTCAGGCCTCGTGTGACTCAACCCTATCATTTGGCCTTAAGTTAAGCCATATTTGACTCACCGATACCATTTGTTGCTCGAGATAGGCCTCAATAGACTCACCGATACCATTTGCTCCTCGAGTCAGGCCTTGTTTGACTCAACCATAGCATTTGCGCCTCATTACAGGCCTCGTTTGAATCAACTATATCATTTGTGCCCCGAGTCAGCCCTTGTTTAACTCAACACTACCATTTGTGCCTCGAGTCAGGCCTCATTTGTCTCACCGATACCATTTGTGCCTCGAGTCGAGCCTCGTTGGACTCAACCATATCATTTGCGTCTCGAGTCAGGCCTAGCTTGACTCAACCATATCATTTGTGCTTCGAGTCAGGCCTCGTTTGACTCAACCACACCATTTGTGCCTCGAGTCATGCCTCGTTTGACTCAACCATATCATTTGCGCCTCAAGTCAGGCTTTATTTGGCTCACCGATACCATTTATGCCTCGAGTTGGGCCTCATTTGACTCAACCATATCATTTGCGCCTCGAGTTAGGCCTCGTTTAACTCAACCATATCATGTGCACCTTGAGTCAAGCCTCGTTTGACTCAACCATATAATTTGTGCCTTGAGTCAGGCCTCATTTGACTCAACCATATCATTTGCGCCTTGAGTCGGACTTTGTGTGACTCAACCATATCATTTGTGCCTCGAATCGGGCCTCACTTAACACACTAATACCATTTGTGCCTCAAGATAGGCCTCAATAGACTCACCGATACCATTTGCTCCTCAAGTCAGGCCTTGTTTGACTCAACCATAGCATTTGTGCCTTGTTACAGGCCTCGTTTGAATCAACTATATCATTTGTGCCTCGAGTCGGCCCTCGTTTAACTCAACCCTACCATTTGCGCCTCAAGTCTGGCCTTATTTGTCTCACTGATACCATTTGTGCCTCGAGTCAGGCCTCGTTTGACTCAACCATATCATTTGTGCCTCGAGTCAGACCTCGTTTGACTCAACCATTTCATTTACGCCTCGAGTCGGGCCTTGTTTGACACAACCATATCATTTGCGCCTTGAGTTGGGCCTTGTTTGACTCACACATATGTTTGAACCTCAAGTCGGGCCTCGTGTAACTCAACCCTATCACTTGCGCCTTGAGGCCTCATTTGACTCACCAATACCATTTGTTCCCTGAGTTGGGACTCAATTGACTCACCGATACCATTTGCGCCACGAGTCAGGCCTTGTTTGACTCAACCATATCATTTGTGCCTCATTTCAGGCCTCGTTTGAATTAACCATAAATTTGTGCCTCGAGTCGGACCTCGTTTGACTCAACCCTATCATTTATACCTCAAGTCGGGCCTTATTTGGCCTACCGATACCATTTGTGCCACGAGTTGGGCCATGTTTGACTTAACCATATCATTTGCACCTCGAGTCGGCCTTCGTTTGACTCAACCATATCATTTGTGCCTCGAGTCAGGTCTTGTTTCACTCAACCATATCATGTGCGCCTCGAGTCAGGCCTCCTTTGACTTAACCATATCATTTGTACCTCGAGTCGGGGCTCGTTTGACTCAACCATATCATTTGTACCTCGAGTCAGGGCTCGTTTGACTCAACCATATCATTTGCGCCTCGAGTCAGGCCTTGTTTGACTCAACCCTATCATTTGTGCCTCGGGTCAGACCTTATTTGACTCACTGATACCACTTGGTCCTCGAGTTGGGCGTCGTTTGAGTCAACCATATTATTTATGCCTCGAGTCAGTCCTTGTTTGAGTCAACCATATCATTTGCGCCTCGAGTTGGGCCTCCCTTGACTCAATCATATCATTTACATCTCGAGTTAGTCCTAGTTTGACTCAACCATATCATTTACGCCTCGAGTCAGGCCTCGTTTCACTCAACCACATCAATTGTGCCTTGAGTCATGCCTCATTTTACCAACGATATCATTTGTGCCTCGAGTCGGGCCTCATGTGACTCAATCCTATCATTTGCACCCCGAGTCGGGCCTCATTTGACTCACCGATACCATTTGTGCCACGAGTTAGGCCTCGTTCGACTCAACCATATCATTTGTGCCTCGAGTCAGGCCTTGTTTGACTCAACCATATCATTTGCGCCTTAAGTCGGGGTTTGTTTGACTCAACCATATCATTTGCGCCTCGAGTCAGGCCTCGTTTGACTCAACCATATCATGTATGCCTCGAGTCATGCTTCGTTTGACCAACCATATCATTTGTGCCTCGAGTTGGGCCTCATGTGACTCAATCCTATCATTTGCGCCTCAAGTCAGGCCTCATTTGACTCACCGATACCATTTGTGCCACGAGTTGGGCCTCGTTTGACTCAACCATATCATGTATGCCTCGAGTCATGCTTCGTTTGACCAACCATATCATTTCTGCCTCGAGTTGGGCCTCATGTGACTCAATCCTATCATTTGCGCCTCAAGTCAGGCCTCATTTGACTCACCGATACCATTTGTGCCACGAGTTGGGCCTCGTTTGACTCAACCATATCATTTATGCCTCGAGTCAGGCCTCGTTTGACTCAACCATATCATTTGTGCCTCGAATTGGGCCTCGTTTGACTCAACCATATCATTTGCGCCTTGAGTCAGGGTTGGTTTGACTTAACCATATCATTTGTGCCTCGAGTCAGGCCTCGTTTGACTTAACCACACCGTTTGTGCCTTGAGTCAAGCCTCGTTTGACTCAACCATATCATTTGCGCCTTGAGTTGGTCCTCATTTGACTCACTGATACCATTTGTGCCTCGAGTCATGCCTCATTTGACTCAACCATATCATTTGTGCCTCAAGTCAGGCTTTATTTGGCTCACCGATACCATTTGTGCCTTGAGTCGGGCCTCGTTTGACTCAACCATATCATTTGTGCCTCGAGTTGGGCCTCGTTTGACTCAACCATATCATTTGCGCCTCGAGTCGGGCCTTGTTTGACTTAACCATATCATGTGCGCCTCGCGTCATGCATCATTTGACTCAACCATATCATTTGTGCCTTGAGTCAGGCCTCGTTTGACTCAACCATATCATTTGCGCCTTAAGTGTGACTCAACCCTATCATTTGTGCCTCGAGTCGGGCCTCACTTAACACACCAATACCATTTGTGCCTCGAGATAGGCCTCATTAGACTCACCGATACCATTTGCTCCTCGAGTCAGGCCTTGTTTGACTTAACCATAGCATTTGTGCCTCGTTACAGGCCTCGTTTGAATCAACTATATCATTTGTGCCTCGAGTCGACCCTCGTTTAACTCAACCTTACCATTTGCGCCTCAAGTCGGGCCTCATTTGTTTCACCGATACCATTTGTGCCTCGAGTCAGGCCTTGTTTGACTCAACCATATTATTTGTGTCTCGAGTTAGACCTCGTTTGACTCAACCATATTATTTACGCCTCGAGTCGGGCCTTGTTTGACACAACCATATCATTTGCGCCTCGAGTCGGGACTTGTTTGACTCACACATATGTTTGAACCTTGAGTCGGGCCTCGTGTAACTCAACCCTATCACTTGCGCCTTGAGGCCTCATTTGACTCACCGATACCATTTGTTCCCCGAGTTGGGACTCAATTGACTCACCGATACCATTTGTGCCTCGAGTCTGGCCTTGTTTGACTCAACCATATCATTTGTGCCTCATTTCAGGCCTCGTTTGAATTAACCATATAATTTGTGCCTCGAGTTGGACCTCGTTTGACTCAAGCCTATCATTTGTACCTCAAGTCGGGCCTTATTTGGCCTACTGATACCATTTGTGCCTCGAGTGGGGCCAGGTTTGACTTAACCATATCATTTGCACCTCGAGTCGGCCTTCGTTTGACTCAACCATATCATTTGTGCCTCGAGTTGGGCCTTGTTTCACTCAACCATATCATGTGCGCCTCGAGTTAGGCCTCGTTTGACTCAACCATATCATTTGTACCTCGAGTCAGGGCTCGTTTGACTCAACCATATCATTTGCGCCTCGAGTCAGGCCTCGTTTAACTCAACCTTATCATTTGCACCTCGGGTCGGACCTTATTTGACTCACCGATACCACTTGGTCCTCGAGTTGGACCTCGTTTGAGTCAACCATATCATTTGTGCCTCGAGTCAGGCCTTGTTTGAGTCAACCATATCATTTGCACCTCGAGTTAGGCCTTCCTTGACTCAATTATATCATTTGCATCTCGAGTCAGTCCTAGTTTGACTCAACCATATCATTTGCACCTCGAGTCAGGCCTCGTTTCACTCAACCATATCAATTGTGCCTCGAGTCATGCCTCATTTTACCAACCATATCATTTGTGCCTTGAGTTGGGCCTCATCTGACTCAATCCTATCATTTGCGCCTCAAGTCAGGCCTCATTTGACTCACCGATACCATTTGTGCCATGAGTTGGGCCTCGTTTGACTCAACCATATCATTTGTGCCTCGAGTCAGGCCTCGTTTGACTCAACCATATCATTTGCACCTCGAATCGGGCCTCGTTTGACTCAACCACATCATTTGCGCCTTGAGTCAGGGTTTGTTTGACTCCACCATATCATTTGCGCCTCGAGTCAGGCCTCGTTCGACTCAACCATATCATTTGTGCCTCGAGTCATGCCTCGTTTGACTCAACCATATCATTTACGTCTCGAGTCGGCCTCATTTGACTCACCGATGCCATTTATGCCTCCAGTTGGGCCTCGTTTGAGTCAACGATATCATTTGTGCCTCGGGTCAGGCCTCGTTTGACTAAACCATATCATTTGCGGCTCGAGTCGGGCCTTGTTTGACTCAGCCATATCATTTGCGCCGCGAGTCGGACCTCGTTTAACTCAGTGATACCATTTGTGCCTCAAGTTGGGCCTCGTTTCACTGAACCATATCATTTGTGCCTCAGGCTAGGCCTCGTTTGACTAAACCATATCATTTGCGCCTCAAGTCGGGCCTCGTTTGACTCACTGATACTATTTGTGCCTCGAATCAGGCCTCATTTGACTCAACCGTATCATTTGCGCCTTGAGTCGAGGCCTTATTTGACCCAACCAAATCATTTGTGCCTCGAGTCTAGCCTTGTTTGACTTAACCATATCATTTGCGCCTCGAGTCGGGCCTTGTGTGGCTCAAACCTATCACTTGCGCCTCGAGTCGGGCCTCATTTGACTCACCGATACCATTTGTGCCTCGAGTTGGGACTCAATTGACTCACCGATACCATTTGTGCCTCGAGTTAGGCCTTGTTTGACTCAACCATAGCATTTGCGCCTCGTTACAGGACTCGTTTGAATCAACCATATCATTTGTGCCTCAAGTCAGACCTCGTTTGACTCAACCCTATCATTTGTGCCTTGAGTCGGGCCTTATTTGGCTCACCGATACCATTTGTGCCTCGAGTTGGGCCTCGTTTGACTAAACCATATCATTTGCACCTCAAGTCAGGCCTCGTTTGACTCAACCATATCATTTGTGCCTTGAGTCAGGGCTTGTTTGACTCAAGCATATCATTTGCGCCTCGAGTTGGGCCTCGTGTTACTCAACCCTATTATTTGTGCCTCGAGATAGGCCTCAATAGACTCACCGATACCATTTGCTTCTCAACTCAGGCCTTGTTTGTCTCAACCATAGCATTTGCACCTCGTTACAGGCCGTGTTTGAATCAACCATATCATTTGTGCCTCGAGTCGGGCCTCGTTTAACTTAACTCTACCATTTACGCCTCGAGTCGGGCCTTATTTGACTCACCGATACCACTTGGGCCTCGAGTTGGGCCTCGTTTAACTCAACCATATCATTTGTGCCTCGAGTCAGGCCTCATTTGAGTCAACCATATCATTTGTGCCTCGAGTCGGGCCTCCCTTGAGTTAACCATATCATTTACGTCTCGAGTCAGGCCTGGTTTGACTAAACCATATCATTTACTCCTCGAGTCAGGCCTCGTTTGACTCAACCATATCATTTGTGCCTCGAGTCATGCCTCGTTTGACTCAACCATATCATTTACGCATCGAGTCGACCCTAATTTGACACAACGATATCATTTGCGCCTTGAGTTGGGCCTCGTTTGACTCAACCATATTATTTGCGCCTCCAGTCGGCCCTCGTTTGACACAACGATATCATTTGTGCCTCGAGTCGGGCCTTCCTTGACTCAACCATATCATTTGCGTCTCGAGTCAGGCCTGGTTTGACTTAACCATATCATTTGCACCTTCAGTCATGCCTCATTTGACTCAACCATATCATTTGTGCCTCGATCCATGCCTTGTTTGACTTAACCATATCATTTGCATCTCGAGTCGGGCCTCATTTGACTCACCGATACCATTTATGCCTCAAGTTGGGCCTCGTTTGACTCAGCCATACCATTTGCGCCTCAAGTCGGTCCTCATTTGACTCACTGATACCATTTGTGCCCCGAGTGGGGTCTCGTTTGACTCAGACATATCATTTGTGCCACGAGTCGAGGCTTGGTTGACTCAACCATATCACTTGTGCCTCGAGTCAGGCCTCGTTTGACTCACCGATACTATTTGTGCCTCGAGTTGGGACTCAATTGACTCACCGATGCCATTTGCGCCTCGAGTCAAGCCTTGTTTGACACAACCATATCATTTGCGCCTCGTTTGAATCAACCATATCATTTGTACCTCGAGTCGCACCTTGTTTAACTCAACCCTATCATTTGTGGCTCGAGTCAGGCCTTATTTGGCTCACCGATACCATTTGTACCTCGAGTTGGGCCTCGTTTGACTCAACTATGTCATTTGCACCTTGAGTCGGGCCTCATTTGACTCAAGCATATTATTTGCACCTCGAGTTGGGCCTTGTTTGACTCAACCATATCATGTGCGCCTCGAGTCAGTCCTCATTTGACTCAACCATATCATTTGTGCCTCGAGTCAGGGCTCGTTTGACTCAACCATATCATTTGCGCCTCGAGTCAGGCCATGTGTGACCCAACCCTATCATTTGCGCCTTGAGTCGGGTGTCGTTTGACTCAAAGATATCATTTGTGCCTAGAGTGGGGCCTCGTTTGACTCAGCCATATCATTTGTGCCACGAGTCGGGGCTTATTTGACTCAACCATATCATTTGCGCATCGAGTCGACCCTAATTTGACACAACGATATCATTTGCGCCTTGAGTTGGGCCTCGTTTGACTCAACCATATTATTTGTGCCTCGAGTCGGCCCTCGTTTGACACAACGATATCATTTGTGCCTCGAGTCGGGCCTTCCTTGACTCAACCATATCATTTGCGTCTCGAGTTAGGCCTGGTTTGACTCAACCATATCATTTGCGCCTCTAGTCATGCCTCGTCTGACTCAACCATATCATTTGTGCCTCGAGGCATGCCTCGTTTGACTTAACCATATCATTTGCATCTCGAGTCGGGCCTCATTTGACTCACCGATACCATTTATGCCTCGAGTTGGGCCTCGTTTAACTCAGCCATAGCATTTACGCCTCAAGTCGGTCCTCATTTGACTCACTGATACCATTTGTGCCCCGAGTGGGGCCTCGTTTGACTCAGACATATCATTTGTGCCACGAGTCGGGGCTTGGTTGACTCAACCATATCACTTGTGTCTCGAGTCAGGCCTCGTTTGACTCACTGATACCATTTTTGCCTCGAGTTGGGACTCAATTGACTCACCGATGCCATTTGCGCCTCAAGTTAGGCCTTGTTTGACACAACCATATCATTTGCGCCTCATTTTAGGCCTCGTTTGAATCAACCATATCAATTGCGCCTTGAGTCGGACCTTGTTTAACTCAACCCTATCATTTGTGGCTCGAGTCAGGCCTTATTTGGCTCACCGATACCATTTGTGCCTCGAGTTGGGCCTCGTTTGACTCAACTATGTCATTTGCGCCTCGAGTCGGGCCTCGTTTGACTCAAGCATATTATTTGCGCCTCGAGTTGGGCCTTGTTTGACTCAACCATATCATGTGTGCCTCGAGTCAGGCCTCGTTTGACTCAACCATATCATTTGTGCCTCGAGTCAGGGCTCGTTTGACTCAACCATATCATTTGTGCCTCGAGTCAGGCCATGTGTGACCTAACCCTATCATTTGCGCCTTGAGTCGGGCGTCGTTTGATGCACCGATACCATTTGTTCCTAGAGTGGGGCCTCGTTTGACTCAGCCATATCATTTGCGCCATGAGTCGGGGCTTATTTGACTCAACCATATCATTTGCGCCTCGAGTCAGGCTTTGTTTGACTCAACTATATCATTTGCACCTCGAGTCGAGCCTTATTTGACTCACCCATATGTTTGCGCATCGAGTCGGGACTCATTTGACTAAACGATATCGTTTGTGCCACGAGTCATGCCTTGTTTAACTTGACCATATCATTTGCGCCTTGAGTTGGACCTCGTTTGAATCACCCATGTCATTTGCGCCTCGCGTTAGGCATCGTTTGACCCAACCATGTGTTTGTGCCTCGAATCGACCGTATCATGGGCGCCTGGAGTCGGGCCTCATTTGTCTCATCGATACCATTTGTGCCTCGAGTCAGGCCTCATTTGACTCAACCATATCATTTGTGCCTTGAGTCGAGGCCTTATTTGACCCAACCAAATCATTTGTGCCTCGTGTCTAGCCTTGTTTGACTCAACCATATCATTTGCGCCTCGAGTCGGGCCTTGTGTGACTCAGCCCTATCACTTGCGCCTCGAGTCGGGCCTCATTTGACTCACCGATACCATTTGTGCCTCGAGTTGGGATTCAATTGACTCACCGATACCATTTGTGCCTCGAGTTAGGCCTTGTTTGACTCAACCATAGCATTTGTGCCTCGTTACAGGCCTCGTTTGAATCAACCATATCATTTGCGCCTCGAGTCGTTTGACTCAACCTTATCATTTGTGCCTCGAGTCAGGTCTTATTTGGCTCACCGATACCATTTGTTCCTCGAGTTGGGCCTCGTTTGACTCAACCATATCATTTGCACCTCAAGTCGGGCCTTGTTTGACTTAACCATATCATTTGTGCCTCGAGTTAGGGCTCGTTTGACTCAACCATATCATTTGCGCCTCGAGTCGGGCCTCATGTGACTCAACCCTATTATTTGTGCCTCGAGTCGGGCCTCATTTGACTCACTGATACCATTTGTCCCTCGAGATAGGCCTCAATAGACTCACCGATACCATTTGCTCTTCGAGTCAGGCCTTGTTTGTCTCAACCATAGCATTTGCACCTCATTACAGGCCGTGTTTGAATCAACCATATCATTTGTGCCTCGAGTCGGGCCTCGTTTAACTCAACCCTACCATTTGCGCCTTGAGTCGGGCCTTATTTAACTCACCGATACCACTTGGGCTTCGAGTTGGGCCTCGTTTGACTCAACCGTAACATTTGTGCCTCGAGTCAGGCCTCATTTGAATCAACCATATCATCTGCGCCTCGAGTCGGGCCTCCCTTGACTTAACCATATCATTTGTGTCTTGAGTCAGGCCTGGTTTGACTTAACCATATCATTTGCTCCTCGAGTCAGGCCTCATTTGACTAAACCATATCATTTGTTCCTCGAGTCATGCCTCGTTTGACTCAACCATATCATTTGTGTATTGAGTCGACCCTCATTTGACACAACGATATCATTTGCGCCTCGAGTTGGGCCTCGTTTGACTCAACCATATCATTTGCGCCTCGAGTTGGGACTTCCTTGACTCAACCATATCATTTGCATCTCGAGTCAGGCCTGGTTTGACTCAACCATATCATTTGCGCCTCCAGTCATGCCTCGTTTGACTCAACCATATCATTTGTGCCTTGAGCCATGCCTCGTTTGACTTAACCACATCATTTGCATCTCAAGTCGGGCCTCATTTGACTCACCGATACCATTTATGCCTCGAGTTGGGCTTGGTTTGACTCAGCCATACCATTTGCGCCTCAAGTCGGTCCTTATTTGACTCACTGATACCATTTGTGCCCCGAGTAAGGCCTCATTTGACTCAGCCATATCATTTGTGCCATGAGTCGGGGCTTGTTTGACTCAACCATATCACTTGTGCCTTGAGTCAGGCCTCGTTTGACTCACCGATACCATTTGTGCCTCGAGTTGGGACTCAATTGACTCACTGATGCCATTTGCACCTCGAGTCATGCCTTGTTTGATACAACCATATCATTTGCGCCTTGTTTGAATTAACCATATCATTTGCGCCTCGAGTCGCACCTTGTTTAACTCAACCCTATCATTTGTGGCTCGAGTCGGGCCTTATTTGGCTCACCGATACCATTTGTGCCTCGAGTT
The DNA here is from genome assembly GCA_037013595.1 of Dicorynia guianensis. NCBI lineage: Eukaryota > Viridiplantae > Streptophyta > Magnoliopsida > Fabales > Fabaceae > Dicorynia > Dicorynia guianensis. The sequence goes on from JASUAB010000015.1 coordinate 13,518,091, forward strand.
GGGCCTCGTTTGGCTCAACTATGTCATTTGCGCCTCGAGTCGGGCCTCGTTTGACTCAACCATATCATGTGCGCCTTGAGTCAGGCCTCGTTTGACTCAACCATATCATTTGTGCCTCGAGTCAGGGCTCGTTTGACTCAACCATATCATTTGCGCCTCGAGTCGGGCCATGTGTGACCCAACCCTATCATTTGCGCCTTGAGTCGGGCATCGTTTGACTCACCGATACCATTTGTGCCACGAGTTGGGCCTCATTTGACTTAGCCATATTATTTGGGCCTCGAGTCGGTCCTCGTTTGATGCACCGATACCATTTGTGCCTAGAGTAGGGCCTCGTTTGACTCAGCCATATCATTTGCACCATGAGTCGGGGCTCATTTGACTCAACCATATCATTTGCGCCTCGAGTTGGGCTTTGTTTGACTCAACCATATCATTTGCACCTCGAATCGAGCCTTATTTGACTCACCCATACGTTTACGCATCGAGTCGGGACTCATTTGACTAAACCATATCGTTTGTGCCATGAGTCATGGCTCGTTTAACTTAACCATATCATTTGCGCCTTGAGTTGGGCCTCGTTTGAATCACCCATGTCATTTGCGCCTCGCGTTAGGCATCGTTTGACCCAACCATGTGTTTGTGCCTCGAGTCAGGTCTCGCTAGAGTCAACCATATCATTGGCGCTTGGAGTCGGGCCTCGTTTGTCTCATCGACACCATTTGAGACTCGAGACAGGCATCATTTGACTCAACCGTATCATTTGTGCCTTGAGTCGAGGCCTTATTTGACCCAACCAAATCATTTGTGCCTCGAGTTGGGCCTTGTGTGACTCAATCCTATCATTTGCGCCTGGAGTCAGGCCTCATTTGACTCACCGATACCATTTGTGCCACGAGTTGGGCCTCGTTTGACTCAACTGTATCATTTGTGCCTTGAGTCAGGCCTCGTTTGACTTAACCATATCATTTACGCCTCCAATCAGGCCTCGTTTGACTCAACCATATCATTTGTGCCTCGAGCCATGCCTCATTTGACTCAACCATATCATTTGTGCTTCGAGTCGGGCCTTGTTTGACTCAACCATATCATTTACGCCTCGTGTCAGGCCTCATTTGACTCACCAATACCATTTGTGCCTCGAGTTAGGCCTCATTTGACTCGACCATATCATTTACGCCTCGAGTCGGGCCTCGTTTGGCTCACCGATACCATTTGTGCCTCGAGTTGGGCCTCGTTTGACTCAACCATATCATTCGCACCTTGAGTTGAGCCTCATTTGGCTCACCGATACCATTTGTGCCTCGAGTTGGGCCTCTTTTGACTCAACCATATCATCTGTGCCTCGAGTCAGGCCTTGTTTGACTCAACCATATCATTTGCACCTCGAGTTAGGCGTTTGAGTCAACCATATCATTTGCGCCTCGAGTTGGGCCCTGTTTGACTTAACCATATTATTTGTGCCTTGAGTTGGGCCTCGTTTGACACACTGATACCATTTGTGCCTCGAGTCGGGCCTCGTTTTACGCAACCATATCATTTGTGCCTCGAGTCATGCCTCGTTTGACTCAACCATATCATCTGCATCTCAAGTTGGGCCTCATTTGACGTAACCATATCATTTGTGCCTCGAGTCATCCCTCGTTTGACTCAACCGTATCATTTGTGCCTTGAGTCGAGGCCTTATTTGACCCAACCAAATCATTTGTGCCTCGAGTTGGGCCTTGTGTGACTCAATCCTATCATTTGCGCCTGGAGTCGGGCCTCATTTGACTCACCGATACCATTTGTGCCACGAGTTGGGCCTCGTTTGACTCAACTGTATCATTTGTGCCTTGAGTCAGGCCTCGTTTGACTTAACCATATCATTTACGCCTCCAATCAGGCCTCGTTTGACTCAACCATATCATTTGTGCCTCGAGCCATGCCTCGTTTGACTCAACCATATCATTTGTGCTTCGAGTCGGGCCTTGTTTGACTCAACCATATCATTTACGCCTCGTGTCAGGCCTCATTTGACTCACCAATACCATTTGTGCCTCGAGTTAGGCCTAGTTTGACTCGACCATATCATTTACGCCTTGAGTCGGGCCTCGTTTGGCTCACCGATACCATTTGTGCCTCGAGTTGGGCCTCGTTTGACTCAACCATATCATTTGCACCTTGAGTTGAGCCTCATTTGGCTCACCGATACCATTTGTGCCTCGAGTTGGGCCTCTTTTGACTCAACCATATCATCTGTGCCTCGAGTCAGGCCTTGTTTGACTCAACCATATCATTTGCACCTCGAGTTAGGCGTTTGAGTCAACCATATCATTTGTGCCTCGAGTTGGGCCCTGTTTGACTTAACCATATCATTTGTGCCTTGAGTTGGGCCTCGTTTGACACACTGATACCATTTGTGCCTTGAGTCGGGCCTCGTTTTATGCAACCATATCATTTGTGCCTCGAGTCATGCCTCGTTTGACTCAACCATATCATCTGCATCTCAAGTTGGGCCTCATTTGACGTAACCATATCATTTGTGCCTCGTGTCATCCCTCGTTTGACTCAACCATATCATTTGTGTCTTGAGTTTGTGTCTTGAGTCAGGCCTCGTTTGACTCAACCATATCAGTTGTTTGACTCGAGTCGGGCCTCGAGTCAGGCTTGGTTTGACTCAACCATATCATTTGCGCCTCGACACGGGCCTTGTTTGACTCAACCATATCATTTGCGCCTCGAGTCAGGCCTGGTTTGACTCAACTATATCATTTGCCCCTCGAGTTGGGCTTCATTTGACTCAACCATATCATTTGTGCCACGAGTCAGGACTCGTTTGACTCAGCCATATCATTTGCGCCTCGAGTTGGGCCTCGTTTGACTCAACCAAATAATTTCTGCCATGAGTCATGCCTCATTTCATTCAACCATATCATTTATGCCTCGAGTCAGGCCTCGTTTGACTCAACCATATCATTTGCACCTCGAGTTGGGCCTCGTTCGACTTATCGATACCATTTGTGCCTCAAGTTGGGCCTCGTTTGACTCAACCATATCATTTGCGCCTCGAGTCTGGCCTCGTTTGACTCACCGATACCATTTGTGCCTCGAGTTGGTCCTCTTTTGACTCAACCATATGATTTGCGACTCGAGTCAGGCCTCGTTTGAGTAAACCATATCATTTGCGCCTCAAGTCGGTCCTGCTTTGACTTAGCTATATCATTTGCACCTCGAGCCGGGCATCGTTTGACTCACCGACACCATTTGTGCCTCGAATTGGGCATCGTTTGACTTAACCATATCATTTGCGCCTCGAGTCAGGCCTTGTTTGACTCAACCATATCATTTGCGCGTCGAGTTGGGCCTGGTTTGACTCAACCATATTATTTGTTCCTCGAGACAGGCTTGGTTTGGCTCAACCATATCATTTGCGCCTCGAGTCGGGCCTTGTTTGATTCACCGATACCATTTGTGCGAGTTAGGCCTCGTTTGACTTAACCATATCATTTGTGCCTCGAGTCAAGCCTCGGTTGACTCAACCATATCATTTGCGCATCGAGTCGGGCCTCGTTTGACTAACCCATATAATTTCTGCCACGAGTCATGCCTCGTTTGACTCAACCAAATCATTTATGTCTCGAGTCAGGCCTCGTTTGACTCAACCATATCATTTGCGCCTCGAGTCGGACCTCGTTTGACTCATCGATACCATTTGTGCCTCGAGTTGGGCCTCGTTTGACTCAACCATATCATTTGTGCCTCGGGTCAGGCCTTCTTTGACTCAACCATATCTTTTGCGCTACGAGTCGGGCCTCGTTTGACTCAACCACATCATTTGCGCCTCGAGTCGGGCCTCGTTTGACCCACTAATACCATTTGTGCCTTGAGTTGGGCCTCGTTTGACTCAACCATATCATTTGTGCCTCGAGTCAGGACTTGTTTGACTCAGCCATATCATTTGTGCCTCGAATTGGGCCTCGTTTGACTCACCAATACCATTTGTGCCTCGAGTTGGGCCTCTTTTGATTCAACCATATCATTTGCACCTCGAGTTGGGCCTCATTTGAGTCAACCATATCATTTGTGCCTCGAGTCGGGCTTTATTTGACTCAACCATATCATTTACGCCTAGAGTCGGGCCTCGTTTGACTCACTAATACCATTTGTGCCTCGAGTCGGGCCTCGTTTGATGCAACAATATCATTTGTGCCTCGAGTCATGCCTCGTTTGACTCAACCATATCATTTGCATCTCGAGTCAGGCCTCGTTTGACGTCACCATATCGTTTGTGCCTCGAGTCATCCCTCGTTTGACTCAACCATATCATTTGCATCTCGAGTCGAGCCTCGTTTGACTCAACCATATCATTTGTGCCTCAAGTTGGGCCTCGTTTGACTCACCGACACCATTTGTGCCTCGAATTGGGCCTCATTTGACTCAACCATATCATTTGCGCCTCGAGTCGGCCCTTGTTTGACCCATCGATACCATTTGTGCCTCGAGTTAGGCCTCGTTTGACTCAAACATATCATTTGCGCCTCGAGTCGGGCCTTGTTTGACTCAACCATATCATTTACACCTCGAGTCGGGCCTTGTTTGACTCAGCCATATCTTATGCACCTCGAGTTGGCCCTCATTTGACTGACTGATAACATTTGTACCTCGAGTTAGGCATCGTTTGACTCAACGATATCATTTGTGCCTCAAATCGGGCCTCGTTTGATTCAACCATATCATTTGCGCCTCGAGTCGGGCCTTATTTGACTGAGCCACATTATTTGCACCTCGAGTTGGGCCTTGTGTGACTCAGCCACATCATTTGCACCTCGAGTTGGGTCTCGTTTGACTCAACCATATCATTTGTGCCTTGAGTCAGGCCTTGTTTGACTTAACCATATCATTTGCGCCTCAAGTCGGGCCTCGTTTGACTCAACCATATCATTTACACCTCGAGTCGGGCTTGGTTTGACTCAACCATATCATTTGCACCTTGAGTCGGCCCTCGTTTGACCCACCGATACCATTTGTGCCTCGAGTTAGGCCTCGTTTGACTCAACCATTCCATTTGTGCCTCGAGAAAGGGCTACTTTGACTCAACCATATCATTTCCGCCTCGAGTCGGGCCTCGTTTAACTTAACCATATCATTTGCCCCTCGAGTCACGCCTCGTTTGACTCAACCATATCATTTGTGCCTCGTGTCATGCCTCGCTTGGCTCAACCATATATTTTCGCCTTGAGTCAGGCCTTGTTTGACTCAACCATATCATTTGTGCTTGGAGTCGGGCCTCGTTTGACTGACTGATACCATTTGTGCCTCGAGTCAGGCCTCGTTTGATGCAACCATATCATTTGTGCCTCGAGTCATGCCTCGTTTGACTCAACCATATAATCTGCATCTCGAGTCAGGCCTCGTTTGATGTAAGTATATTGTTTGGGCCTCGAGTCATCCCTCATTTGACTCAACCATATCATTTACATATCGAGTCGGGCTCAACGATATCATTTATGCCTCAAGTTGGGCCTCATTTGACTCACCGACACCATTTGTACCTCGAATTGGGCCTCGTTTGACTCAACCACATCATTTGTGCCTCGAGTCGGCCCTCGTTTGACCCACCGATACTATTTGTGCCTTGAGTTAGGCCTCGTTTGACTCAACCATATCATTTGTGTCTCGAGCCGGGCCTCGTTTGACTCAACCAAATCATTTACACCTCAAGTCAGGCCTTGTTTGACTCAACCATATCATGTGCACCTTGAGTTGGCCCTCGTTTGACCCACCGATACTATTTGTGCCTTGAGTTAGGCCTCATTTGACTCAACCATATCATTTGTGCCTCGAGTCGGGCCTCGTTTGATTCAACCATATCATTTGCGCCTCGAGTCAGGCCTTGTTTGGCTTAGCCACATCATTTGCACCTCGTGTTGGGCTTCGTTTTACTTAACCATATCATTGACGCCTCGAGTCAGGCCTCGTTTGACTCAACCATATCATTTGCGCCTCGAGTCGGGCCTTGTTTAACTCAGCCACATCATGTGCACCTCGAGTTAGGCCTTGTGTGACTCAGCCACATCATTTGCACCATGAATTGGTCCTCGTTTGACTCAACCATATCATTTGTGGCTCGAATCAGGCCTTGTTTGACTCAACCATATCATTTGCGCCTCAAGTCAAGCCTCGTTTGACTCAACCATATCATTTTCACCTCGAGTCGGGCCTGGTTTGACTTAACCATATCATTTGTGCCTCGACTCGGCCCTCGTTTGACCCACTGATACCATTTGTGCCTCGAGTTAGGCCTCATTTGACTCAACCATTCCATTTGTGCCTCGAGAAAGGGTTCGTTTGACTCAACCATATCATTTCTGCCTCGAGTCGGGCCTCGTTTGACTCAACCATATCATTTGTGCCTCGTGTCATGCCTCGCTTGGCTCAACCATATATTTGTGACTCGAGTCAGGTCTCGTTTGAGTCAACCATATCATTTGCGCCTCGATTGTTTGAGTCAACCAAATCATTTGTACCTCGAGTCGGGCCTCGTTTGACTCAACTATATCATTTACACCTCGAGTCAGGCCAGGTTTGACTCAACCATATCATTTGCGCCTCGAGTTGGTGCTCGTTTGACCCATCGATACCATTTGTGCCTCGAGTTAGGCCTCGTTTAACTCAACCATATCATTTGCCCCTCGAGTCAGGCCTCGTTTGACTGAACCATATCATTTGTGCCTCGTGTCATGCCTCATTTGGCTCAACCATATATTTGCGCCTCAAGTCAGGCCTCGTTTGACTCAACCATATCTTTTGCGCCTCGAGTCAGGCCTCGTTTGACTGAACCAAATCATTTAAGCCTCGATTCAGGCCTCGTGTTACTCAACCATATCATTTGTGCCTCGTATCAGGCCTCGTTTGATGAAACCATATCATTTGTGCCTCGAGTCATATCTCGTTTGACTCAACCATATCATTTGCACATCGAGATGGCCCTCGTTTGACACAGCAATATCATTTGCGCCTCGAGTCGTGCCTCGTTTGACTCAACCATATTATTTGCGGCTCTAGTTGAGGCTCATTTGAATCACCGATACCATTTGTTCTTCAAGTTGGGCCTCGTTTGACTCAACCATATCATTTGCGCCTCGAGTCGAGCCTCGTTTGACTCACCGATACCATTTGTGCCTTGAGTTTAGCCTCGTTTGACACAACCATATCATTTGTGCCTCGAGTCATGCCTCGTTTGACTCAACCATATCATTTCCATCTTGAGTTAGGCCTCGTTTGACTAAATCATATCATTTGCGCCTCGAGTCGGGCATCGTTTGACTCACCGACACCATTTGTGCCTCGAATTGGGCATCGTTTGACTCAACCATATCATTTGTGCCTCGAGTCAGGCGTTGTTTGACTCACTGATACCATTTGTGCCTCGAGTCGGTCCTCGTTTGACGCAACCATATCATTTGTGCCTCGAGTCATGCCTCGTTTGACTCAACTATATCATCTGCATCTCGAGTCGGCCCTCGTTTGACGTAACCATATCGTTTGTGCCTCGAGTCATCCCTCGTTTGACTCAACCATATCATTTGCGTCTGGAGTCTATCCTCGTTTGACTCAACCATATCATTTGCACCTCGAGTCGGGCATCATTTGACTCACTGACACCATTTGTGCCTCGAATTAAGCATCGTTTGACTCAACCATATCATTTGTGCCTCGAGTCAGGCATTGTTTGACTCAACAATATCATTTGCGCCTTGAGTCGAGCCTGGTTTGACTCAACCATATCATTTGCGCCTTGAGACAGGCCTTGTTTGACTCAAACATATCATTGGCGCCTCAAGTCAGGCCTTGTTTGACTCAACCATATCATTTATGCCTCGAGTCGGGCCTCGTTTGACTCACCGATACAATTTGTAACTTGAGTTAGGACTCGTTTTACTCAACCATTTCATTTGCGCCTTGAGTCGGGCCTCGTTTGACTCACTGATACAATTTGTGCCTCGTGTCGGTCCTCGTTTGACGCAACCATATCAATTGTGCCTCGAGTCATGCCTCGTTTTACTCAACCATATCATCTGCATCTCGAGTCAGGGCTCGTTTGATGTAACCGTATCGTTTGTGCCTCGAGTCATCCCTCGTTTGACTCAACCATATCATTTGCGTCTCGAGTAGGGCATCGTTTGACTAACCGACACCATTTGTGCCTCGAATTGGGCATCGTTTGACTCAACCATATCATTTGTTCCTCGAGTCAAGCGTTGTTTGACTCAACCATATCATTTGCGCCTCGAGTCGATCCTGGTTTAACTCAACCATATCATTTGCACCTTGAGATAGGCCTTGTTTGACTCAAACATATCATTGGCGCCTCGAGTTGGGCCTTGTTTGACTCAACCATATCATTTACGCCTCGATTCGGGCCTCGTTTGACTCACCGATACCATTTGTGCCTCGAGTTAGGATTTATTTGACTCAACCATATCGTTTGTGCGTTGAGTCGGGCCTCATTTGACTCACTGATACCATTTGTGCCTCGAGTCGGTCCTTGTTTGACACAACCATATCATTTGTGCCTCTAGTCATGCCTCGTTTGACTTAACCATATCATCTGCATCTCTAGTCAGGCCTCGTTTGACGTAACCATATCGTTTGTGCCTTGAGTCATCCCTCGTTTGACTCAACCATATCATTTGCATCTGGAGTCGGACCTCGTTTGACTCAACCATATCATGTGTGCCTCAAGTCGGGCCTCGTTTGACTCACCGACACAATTTGTGGCTCGAATTGGGCCTCGTTTGACTCAACCATACCATTTGCGCCTCGAGTTGGCCCTCATTTGACCCAACAATACCATTTGTGCTTCGAGTTAGGCCTCATTTGACTCAACCATATCATTTGCGCCCCGGGTCATGCCTCGTTTGACTCAACCATATCATTTGCACCTCGAGTCGGGCCTGGTTTGACTCAACCATATCATTTGCACCTCGAGTCGGCCCTCGTTTGACCCACCGATACCATTTGTGCCTCGAGTTAGGCCTCGTTTGACTCAACCATATCATTTGTGCTTCGAGTCGAGCCTTGTTTGACTCAGCCACATCATTCGCAGCTCGAGTTGGCCTCGTTTGACCCAACCATATCATTTGCGCCTCGAGTCGGGCCTTGTTTGACTCAGCCACATCATTTGCACCTCGAGTCAGGCCTCGTTTGACTCAACCATATCATTTGTGCCTCGAGTCAGGCCTCGTTTGACTCAATCATATCATTTGTGCCTCGAGTCGGGCCTTGTTGGGCTTAGCCACATCATGTGCACCTCGAGTTGGGCCTTATGTGACTCAGCCACATCATTTGCACCTCGAAGTGGGCCTCATTTGACTCAACTGTATCATTTGTGCCTCGAGTCAGGCCTCGTTTGACTCAACCATATCAGTTGCACCTCGAGTCGGGCCTTGTTGGGCTCAGCCACATCATGTGCACCTCGAGTTGGGCCTTGTGTGACTCAGCCACATCATTTGCACCTCGAAGTGGGCCTCATTTGACTCAACCATATAATTTGCACTTGAGTCGGGCCTCGCTTGACTCAACCATATCATTTACACCTTGAGTCGGGCCTGGTTTGACTCAACCATATCATTTGCGCCTCGAGTTAGCCCTCGTTTGTCCCACCGATACCATTTGTGCCTTGAGTGAAGCCTCGTTTGACTCAACCATATCATTTGTGCCTCGTGACAAGGCTCGTTTGACTTAACCATATCATTTGTGCCTTAATTCGGGCCTCGTTTGACTCAACCATATCATTTGCCCCTCGAGTCGGGCCTCATTTGACTCAACCATATCATTCGTGCCTCGTGTCATGCCTCGTTTGGCTCAACCATATATTTGCGCCTCGGGTCAGGCCTCGTTTGACTCAACCAAATCAATTGTGCCTCGAGTCAGCCCTCGTTTAACTTAACCAAATCATTTGTGCCTCAAGTCAGCCCTCGTTTGGCTCAACCTTATTATTTGCACCTCGATTTGGGCCTCGTTTGACTCAACCATATTACTTACACCTCGAGTCGGGCCTGGTTTGACTCAACCATATCATTTGCGCCTCAAGTCGGCCCTCGTTTGACCCACCGATACCATTTGTGCCTCAAGTTAGGCTCGTTTGACTCAACCAAATCATTTGTGCATTGAGACAGGGCTCGTTGGACACAACCATATCATTTGTGCCTCGAGTCAGGCCTCGTTTGACTCAACCATATCATTTACCCCTCGAGTCGGGCTTTATTTGACTCAACCATATCATTTGCGCCTTGAGTCGGGCCTCATTTGACTCACTGATACCATTTGTGCCTCGAGTCGGTCCTCGTTTGACGCAACCATATCATTTGTGCCTCGAGTCATGCCTCGTTTGACTCAACCATATCTTCTGCATCTCGAGTCGGGCCTCGTTTGGCGTAACCATATCGTTTGTGCCTCGAATCATCCCTTATTTGACTTAACCATATCATTTGCATCTGGAGTTGGGCCTGGTTTGACTCAACCATATCATTTGTGCCTCAAGTCGGGCCTCGTTTGACTCACCAACACCATTTGTGCCTCGAATTGGGCCTCGTTTGACTCAACCATATCATTTGTGCCTTGAGTCAGCCCTTGTTTAACCCAACGATACCACTTGTGCCTCGAGTTAGGCCTCGTCTGACTCAACCATATCATTTGCGCCTCGAGTTGGACCTCGTTTGACTCAACCATATCATTTACACCTCGAGTCGGGCCTGGTTTGACTCAACCATATCATTTGCTCGAGTCAGCCCTCGTTTAACCCACCGATACCATTTGTGCCTCGAGTTAGGCCTTGTTTGACTGAACCATATCATTTGTGCCTCGAGTCAGGCCTTGTTTGACTCAGCCACATCATTTGCACCTCGACTCAGGCCTCATTTGACTTAACCATATCATTTGCGCCTCGAGTCGGTCCTCGTTTGACTCAACCATATCATTTGTGCCTCGAGTCGGGCCTCGTTTGACTCAGCCACATCTTCTGCACCTCGAGTCGAGCCTCGTTTAACTCAACCATATCATTTGCACCTCGAGTCGGGCCTCGTTTGACTTAACCATATCATTTGCGCCTCGAGTCGGGCCTTGTTTGACTCAGCCACATCATGTGCACCTCGAGTTGGGCCTTGTGTGACTCAGCCACATCATTTGCACCTTGAATTGGGCCTCATTTGACTCAACCTTATCATTTGTGCCTTAAGTCAGGCCTTGTTTGACTCAACCATATTATTTGCACCTCGAGTCGGGCTTCGTTTGACTCAACCATATTATTCACACCTTGAGTCGGGCCTGGTTTGACTCAACCATATCATTTGTGCCTCGAGTCAGCCCTCGTTTGACTCAACCATATCATTTGTGCCTTGTGACAAGGCTCGTTTGACTCAACCATATCATTTGTCCCTCGAGTCGGGCCTCGTTCGACTCAACCATATCATTTGTGCCTTGTGTCATGCCTCGTTTGGCTCAACCATGTATTTGCGCCTCGAGTTAGGCCTCGTTTGACTCAACCATATCATTTGCGCCTTGAGTCAGTCCTCATTTGACTCAACCAAATCATTTGTGCCTCGAGTCAGCCCTCGTTTGGCTCAACCATACTATTTGCGCCTCGATTCGGGCCTCGTTTGACTCAACCATATCATTTACACCTCGAGTCGGGCCTCGTTTGACTCAACCATATCATTTGCGCCTCGAGTCATCCCTCATTTGACCCACCGATACCATTTGCGCCTCGAGTTAGGACTTGTTTGACTCAACCATATCATTTGTGCATCGAGACAGGGCTCGTTGGACTCAACCATATCATTTGTGCCTCAAGTCGAGCCTCGTTTGACTCAACCATATCATTTGGCTCTCAAGTCGGGCCTTGTTTGACTCAACCATATCATTTGTGCCTCGTGTCATGCCTCATTTGGCTCAACCATATATTTGCGCCTTGAGTCAGGCCTCGTTTGACTCAACCATATCATTTGCGCCTCGAGTTAGGCCTCGTTTGACTCAACCAAATCATTTGCTCGAGTCAGGCCTCTTTTGGCTCAACCATATTATTTGCGCCTCGATTCGGCCCTCGTTTGACATAATGATATCATTTGCGCCTAAAGTTGGGCCTCGTTTCACTCAACCATATCATTTGCGCATCGAGTCGAGTCTCGTTTGACTGACTGATACCATTTGTGCCTCGAGTTTGGCCTCATTTGATGTAACCATATCATTTGTGCCTCGAGTCATGCCTCGTTTAACTCAACCATATCATTTGCGTCTCGAGTCAGGCCTCGTTTGACTAAACCATATCATTTGCGCCTGAAGTCGCACCTGGTTTGACTCAACCATATCATTTGTGCCTTGAGTCAGGGATCGTTTGACTCACCGACACCATTTGTGCCTCGAATTGGGCATCGTTTGACTCAACCATATCATTTGTACCTTGATTCAGGCGTTGTTTGACTCAACCATATCATTTGCGCCTCGAGTCAAGTCTGGTTTGACTCAACCATATCATTTACGCCTTGAGTCGGGCCTTGTTTGGCTCAACCATATCATTTGTGACACGAGTTGGGCCTCGTTTGACTCACCGATATCATTTGTGCCTCGAGTTAGGACTCGTTTGACTCAAGCATATCATTTGTGCCTCGTGTCAAGCCTCGTTTGACTCAACCTTATAATTTCTACCACAAGTCATGCCTCGAGTTAGGCCTCGTTTGACTCAACCATATCATTTGCACCTCGAGTCGGGCCTCGTTTGACTCACCAATGCCAATTATGCCTCGAGATGGGCCTTGTTTGACTCAACCATATCATTTGAGCCTCGAGTCGGGCCTTCTTTGACTCAACTATATTATTTGCATCTCGAGTCGGGCCTTGTTTGGCTTTGCCATATCATTTGCACCTCGAGTCGGGCCTCATTTGACTCACCATACCATTTGTGCCTCAAGTTAGGCCTCATTTGGCTCAACCATATCATTTGTGCCTTGAGACAGGGCTCGTTCGACTCAACCATATTATTTGCGCCTCGAGTCAGGGCTCGTTCAACTCAACCATATTATTTACCCCTCGAGTCGGGCCTCGTTTAACTCAACCATATCATTTGTGCATCGAGTCAGGCCTCGTTTGGCTCAACCATATATTTACGCCTCGAGTCATGCCTCGTTTAACTCAACCATATTATTTGTGCCTCGAGTCGAGGCCTTATTTGACTCAACCAAATCATTTGTTCCTCGAGTCAGGCCTCATTCGGCTCAACCATATTATTTGTGCCTCGAGTCCAGCCTCGTTTGACTCAACCATATCATTTGTGCCTCGAGTTAGGCCTTGTTTGACGCAACCATATCATTTGTGCCTCGAGTCATGTCTCGTTTGACTCAACCGTATCATTTGCACCTCGAGTCAGCCCTTGTTTGACTCAATGATATCATTTGCGCCTCGAGTCAGGCCTCGTTTGACTCACCGATACCATTTGTGCCTCGAGTTGGGCCTCGTTTGAATCAACCATATCATTTGCACCTCGAGTCGAGCCTCGTTTGACTTACCGATACCATTTGTGCCTCGAATTCAGCCTCGTTTGACGTAACCATATCATTTGTGCCTCAAGTCATTTCTCGTTTGACTCAACCATATCATTTGCGTCTCGAGTTAGGCCTCGTTTGACTTAACCATATCATTTGTGCCTCGAGTCATGTCTCGTTTGACTCAACCATATCATTTGCACCTCGAGTCGGCCCTCGTTTGACTCAATGATATCATTTGCGCCTCGAGTCGACCCTCATTTGACTCACCGATACCATTTGTGCCTCGAGTTGGGCCTCGTTTGAATCAACCATATCATTTGCGCCTCGAGTCAAGCCTCAATTGACTCCCCAATACCATTTGTGCCTTGAGTTCAGCCTCGTTTGACGTAACCATATCATTTGTGCCTCGAGTGATTCCTCGTTTGACTTAACCATATCATTTGCGTCTCGAGTTAGGCCTCATTTGATTGAACCATATCATTAGTGTCTCGAGTCAGGCCTCGTTTGACTCAACCATATCATTTGCACCTCGAGACGAGCATTGTGTGACTCAACCAAATCATTTGCGCCTTGAGTTGAGCCTGGTTTGACTCAATCATATCATTTGTGCCTCGCGTCAGACCTCAATTGACTCACCGATACCATTTGTGCCTCAAGTTAAGGCTCGTTTGACTCAGCCATATCATTTGCGACTTGAGTTAAGGCTCGTTTGACTCAGCCATATCATTTGCGCCTCGAGTTAGGCTCTTTTGACTCAACCATATTATTTGCACCTCGAGTTGGGCCTCGTTTGAGTCAACCATATCATTTGTGCCTCGAATCGGGCCTTGTTTGACTCAACCATATCATTTGCACCTCGAATCGAACCTCGTTTGACACGCTCATACCATTTGTGCCTCGAGTCGGGCCTCGTTTGACGCTACCATATCATTTGTGCCTCGCGTCGGGCGTCATTTGATGCTACCATATCATTTGCATCTCGAGTCAGGCCTTGTTTGATGTAACCATATCATTTGTGCCTCGAGTCATCCCTCGTTTGACTCAACCATATCATTTGCGTCTCGAGTCGGGCATCGTTTGACTCAACCATATCATTTGTGCCTCGAGTCGGGCCTCGTTTGACTCACTGACACCATTTGTTCCTCTAATTGGACCTCGTTTGACTCAACCATATCATTTGTGCCTCGAGTCAAGCCATGTTTGGCTCAGCCATATCATTTGTGCCTCGAGTCGGGCCTCGTTTGACTCAACCATATCATTTGCACCTCGAGTCGGGCCTCGTTTGACTCAACCATATCAATTGTGCCTTGAGACGGGCCTCGTTTGACTCAACCATATCATTTGCACCTAGAGTCATGCCTCGTTTGACTCAACCATATCATTTGCATCTCGAGTCGGGCCTCGTTTGACGTAACCATATCATTTGTTCCTCGAGTCATCCCTTGTTTGACTCAACCATATCATTTGCGTCTCGAGTCGGGCCTCGTTTGACTCAACCATATCATTTGTGCCTCGGGTCGGGCCTCATTTGACTCAACCATATCATTTACACCTCGAGTCGGGCTTGGTTTGACTCAACCATATCATTTGCGCCTCGAGTCGGCCCTCGTTTGACCCATCGTTACCATTTGTGCCTCGAGTTAGGCCTCGTTTGACTCAACCATATCATTTGTGCCTCGAGTCGGGCCTCATTTGATTCAACTATATCATTTATGCCTCAAGTCGGGCCTTGTTTGACTCAGCCACATCATTTGCACCTTGAGTCAGCCCTCATTTGACTCAACCATATCATTTGCGCCTTGAGTCGGGCCTCGTTTGACTCAACCATATCATTTGCGCCTCGAGGCGGGCCTTGTTTGACTCTGCCACATCATGTGCACCTTGAGTTGGACCTTGTGTGGCTCAGCGACATCATTTGCACCTCGAATTGGGCCTCATTTGACTGAACCATATCATTTGTGCCCCGAGTTAGGCTTGTTTGACTCAACCATATCATTTGCACCTCGAGTCAGGCCTCGTTTGACTCAACCATATCATTTGTGCCTTGAATCGGGCCTTGTTTGACTCAACCACATCATTTACGCCGCGAATCGGGCATCGTTTGACTCACTGATACCATTTGCGCCTCGAGTTAGCCCTCATTTGACCGACCGATACCATTTGTGGCTCGAGTTAGGACTCATTTGACTCAACCATATCATTTGTACCTTAAGTCGGGCCTCGTTTGATTCACCCACATCATTTGCGCCTCGAGTCGAGCCTTGTTTAACTTAGGCACATCATTTGCAACTCGAGTCGGGCTTCGTTTGACTCCACCATATCATTTGTGCCTCGAGTCGGGCCTCGTATGACTCAACCATATGATTTACGCCTCAAGTCGGGCCTTGTTCGACTCAGCCACATCATGTGCACCTGGAGTTGGGCCTTGTGTGACTCAGCCACATCATTTGCACCTCGAATTGGGCCTCGTTTGACTCAACCATATCATTTGTGGCTCGAGTCAGGCCTTGTTTGACTCAACCATATCATTTGCGCCTCGAGTCAGGCCTCGTTTGACTCAACCATATCATTTACACCTCGAGTCAGGCTAGTTTGACTCAACCATATCATTTGTGCCTCGAGTCGGCCCTCGTTTGACCCAGCGATACCATTTGTGCCTCGAGTTAGGCCTCGTTTCACTCAACCATACCATTTGTGCCTCGAGAAAGGGATCGTTTGACTCAACCATATCATTTCTGCCTCGAGTCGGGCCTTGTTTGACTCAACCATCACATTTGCCCCTCGAGTCGGGCCTCGTTTGACTCAACCATACGATTTGTGCCTCGTGTCATGCCTCACTTTGCTCAACCATATATTTGCGCCTCGACTCAGGCCTCGTTTGACTCAACCATATCATTTGCGCCTCGAGTCAAGCCTCGTTTGACTCAACCAAATCATTTGTGCCTCAAGTCTGGCCTTGTTTGGCTCAACCATATTATTTGCACCTCGATTTGGGCCTCGTTTGACTCAAGCATATCATTTACACCTCGAGTCGGGCCTGGTTTGACTCAACCATATCATTTGCGCCTCAAGTTGGCACTTGTTTGACCCACCGATACCATTTGTGCCTCGAATTAGGCCTCTTTTGATTCAACCATATAATTTGTGCCTCGAGACAGGGCTCGTTTGACTCAACCATATCATTTGTGCCTCGAGTTGTGCCTCGTTTGACTCAACCATATCATTTGCCCCTCGAGTCGGGCCTCGTTTGACACAACCATATCATTTGTGTCTCGTGTCATGCCTCGTTTGGCTCAACCATATATTTGTGCCTCAAGTCAGGCCTCGTTTGACTTAACCTTATCATTTGTGCCTCGAGTCAGGCCTCGTTTGGCTGAACCAAATCATTTGTGACTCGAGTCAGGCCTCATTTGGCTCCACCATATTATTTGTGCCTCGATTCGGGCCTCGTTTGACTCAACCATATCTTTTGCACTACGAGTCGGGCCTCGTTTGACTCACAAATACCATTTGTGCCTCGAGTTAGGCCTCTTTTGACCCAACCATATTATTTGTGCCTCGAGTCAGGCCTTGTTTGACTTAACCATATCATTTGCGCCTCGAGTTGGGCCTCGTTTGAGTCAACCATATCATTTGCGCCTCGAGTCGGGCCTCGTTTGACTCACAGATACCATTTGTGCCTCGAGTTAGGCCTCTGTTGACTCAACCATATCATTTGTGCCTCAAGTCAGGCCTTGTTTGACCCAACCATATAATTTGCCCCTCGAGTTGGGCCTCGTTTGAGTCAACCATATCATTTGCACCTCGAGTCAGGCTTTATTTGACTCAACCATACCATTTGCGCCTTGAGTCAGGCCTCATTTGTCTCACTGATATCTTTTGTGCCTCGAGTCATGCCTCATTTGACTCAACCATATTTGCATCTCGAGTTGGTCCTCGTTTGTGCCTCGAGTCATCCCTCGTTTGACTCAACCATATCATTTGCGTCTAGTGTCGGGCCTCGTTTGACTCAACCATATCATTTGTGCCTCAAGTCGGGCCTCGTTTGACTCACCGACACCATTTGTGCCTCGAATTGGGCCTCGTTTGACTCAACCATATCATTTGCGCCTCGAGTTGGGCCTCGTTTGACTCAACCATAACATTTACACCTCGAGTCGGTCCTGGTTTAACTCAACTATATCATTTGTGCCTCGAGTCGGCCCTCGTTTGACCCACCAATACCATTTGTACCTCGAGTTAGGCCTTGTTTGACTCAACCATATCATTTGTGCTCCGAGTCGGGCCTCGTTTGATTCAACCATATTATTTACGCCTCGAGTCAAGCCTTTGTTTGACTCAGCCACATCATTTGCACCTCGAGTCAGCCTTGTTTGACTCAGCCACATCACGTGCTTCTCGAGTTGGGCCTTGTGTGACTCACTGCATCATTTGCACCTCGAATTGGGCCTCGTTTGACTCAACCATATCATTTGTGCCTCGAGTTGGGCCTTGTTTGACTCAGCCACATCATTTGCACCTTGAGTCGAGCCTCGTTTGACTCAACCATATCATTTGCGCCTCGGGTTGGGCCTCGTTTGACACAACCATATCATTTGCGCCTCGAGTCGGGCCTTGTTTGACTCAGCCACATCACGTGCACCTCGAGTTGGGCTTCGTTTGACACACCGATACCATTTGTTCTTCAAGTTGGGCCTCGTTTGACTCAACCATATCATTTGCGCCTCGAGTCGAGCCTCGTTTGACTCACCAATACCATTTGTGCCTCGAGCTCGGCCTCGTTTGATGTAACCATATCATTTGTGCCTCGAGTCATGCCATGTTTAACTCAACCATATCATTTGCGTCTTGAGTCAGGCCACGTTTGACTAATCCATATCATTTGCGCCTCAAGTCGTGCCTGGTTTGACTCAACCATATCATTTGTGCCTCGAATTGGGCATCGTTTGACTCAACCATATCATTTGCGCCTCAAGTCATCAGGCATTGTTTGACTCAACCATATCATTTGCGCCTCGAGATGGGCCATGTTTGACTCAACCATATCATTTGCACCTCGAGTCGAGCCTTGTTTGACTCAACCATATCATTTGCGCCACGAGTCGGGCCTCATTTGACTCACTGATATCATTTGTTCCTCGAGTTAGGACTCGTTTGACTCAACCATATCATTTGTGCCTCGAGTCAAGCCTTGTTTGACTGAACCATATAATTTCTGCCACGAGTCATGCCTTGTTTGACTCAACCATATCATTTATGCCTCGAGTCAGGCCTCGTTTGACTCAACCATATCATTTGCGCCTCGAGTCGGGCCTCGTTTGACTCACCGATACCAATTGTGCCTCGAGTTGGGTCTCGTTTGACTCAACCATATTATTTGTGCCTCGAGTCAGGCCTTCTTTGACTCAACCATATCATTTGCACCTCGAGTCGGGCCTCGTTTAACTTTGCCATATTATTTGCATCTCGAGTCGGGCTTCGTTTGACTCACCGATACCATTTGTGCCTCGAGTTAGGCCTCGTTTGACTTAACCATATCATTTGTTCCTTGAGACAAGGCTCATTTGACTCAGCCATATTATTTGCGCCTCGAGTCGGGCCTCGTTTAACTTAACCATATTATTTGCCCCTCGAGCCGGGCCATGTTTGACTCATCCATATCATTTGTGCATCGAGTCAGGCCTCATTTGGCTCAACCATATATTTGCGCCTCGAGTTATGCCTCGTTTAACTCAACCATATCATTTGCGCCTCGAGTTGAGGCCTCATTTGACTCAACCAAATCATTTGTGCCTCGAGTCAGGCCTCATTTGGTTTAACCATATTATTTGTGCCTCGAGTCGGGCCTTGTTTGACTCAACCATATCATTTGTTCCTAGAGTCAGGCCCCGTTTGACGCAACCATATCATTTGTGCCTCGAGTCATGTCTCGTTTGACTCAACCATATCATTTGCGCCTTGAGTCGGCCCTTGTTTGACTCAACGATATCATTTGTGCCTCGAGTCGGGCCTCGTTTGACTCAACCATACTATTTGCATCTCGAGTCGGGCCTCGTTTAACTCATTGATACCATTTGTGCCTCGAGTTGGGCCTCGTTTGAATCAACCATATCATTTGCGCCTCGAGTCGAGCCTCGTTTGACTCACCGATACCATTTGTGCCACGTGTTTAGCCTTGTTTGATGTAACCATATCATTTGTGCCTCGAGTCATGTCTCGTTTGACTTAACCATATCATTTGCGTCACGAGTCAGGCCTCGTTTGACTCAACCATATCATTTGCACGTCGAGTCAGGCCTCATTTGACTCAACCATATCATTTGCGCCTCGAGACGGGCCTTGTGTGACTCAACCAAATCATTTGCGCCTTGAGTCGGGCCTAGTTTGACTCAACCATATCATTTGTGCCTCGAGTCGGACCTCGTTTGACTCACCGATACCAATTGTGCCTCGAGTTAGGACTCGTTTGACTCAACCATATCATTTGCACCTCGAGTCAGGCCTTGTGTGACTCTCTGAACCATTTGTTCCTCGAGTTGGGCCTCTTTCGACTCAACCATATCATTTGCACCTCGAGTTGGGCCTCGTTTGAGTCAACCATATCATTTGCACCTCGAGTTGGGTCTCTTTCGACTCAACCATATCATTTGCACCTCGAGTTGGGCCTCGTTTGAGTCAACCATATCATTTGCGCCGTGAATCGGGCCTCATTTGACTCACTGATACCATTTGTGCCTCGAGTCGGGCCTCATTTGACGCTACCATATCTTTTGTGCCTCGAGTCAGGCCTCGTTTGACACTACCATATCATTTGCATCTCGAGTTCGGCCTCGTTTGATGTAACCATTTCATTTGTGCCTCGAGTCATCCCTCATTTGACTCAACCATATCATTTGCGTCTCGAGTCGGACCTCGATTGACTCAACCATATCATTTGTGCCTCGAGTAGAGCCTCGTTTGACTCACCGACACCTTTTGTTCCTCTAATTTGGCCTCGTTTGACTCAACCATATCAGTTGTGCCTCGAGTCGGGTCTCGTTTGACTTACCGATACCATTTGTGCCTCGAGTTGGTCCTCGTTTGACTCAACCATATAATTTGTGCCTCGAGCCGGGCCTCGTTTGACTCACTGATACCATTTGTGCCTCGAGTTGGGCCACGTTTGACTCAACCATATCATTTGTGCCTCGAGCCAGGACTCGTTTCACCCAGCCATGTCATTTGTGCCTCGAGTCGGGTCTCGTTTGAATCACCGATACCATTTGTGCCTCGAGTTGGGCCTCTTTTGACTTAACCATATCATCTGTGCCTTGAGTCAGGCCTTGTTTGACTCAACCATATCATTTGTGCCTCCAGTTAGGCATTTGAGTCAACCATATCATTTGCGCTTCGAGTCAAGCCTTGTTTAACTCAACCATATCATTTGCACCTTGAGTCGGGCCTCGTTTGACTCACTGAAACCATTTGTGCCTCGAGTCCAGCCTCGTTTTATGTAACCATATTAATTGTGCCTCGAGTCATGCCTCATTTCATGTAACCATATCATCTGAATCTCGAGTCGGGCCTTATTTGACGTAACCATATCATTTGTGCCTCGAGTCATCCCTCGTTTGACTGAACCATATCAGTTGTGCCTCGACTTGGGCCTCGTTTGACTCACCGACACCATTTGTGCCTCGAATTGGGACTCGTTTAACTCAACCATATCATTTGTGCCTCGAGTTAGGCCTTGTTTGGCTCAACCATATCATTTGCGCCTCGAGAAAGGCCTCGTTTGACTTAACCATACCATTTGCACTTCGAGTCTGGCCTAGTTTGACTTAACCATATCATTTGTGCCTCGAGTCGGCCCTCGTTTTACCCACCGATACCATTTGTGCCTCGAGATAGGCCTCGTTTGACTCAACCATATCATTGGTGCCTTAAGACAGGGCTCGTTTGACTCAACCATATCATTTCCGCCTCGAGTCGGACCTCTTTTGACTCAACCATATTATTTGCCCCTCGAGTCGGGCCTCGTTTGACTCAACCATATCATTTGTGCACTAGTCAGGCCTCGTTTGGCTCAACCATATATTTGCGCCTCGAGTCATTCCTCGTTTGACTTAACCATATCATTTGTGCCTCGAGTGGAGGCCTCATTTGACTTAACCAAATCATTTGAGTCAGGCCTCGTTTGGCTCAACCATATTATTTGCGTCTCGAGTCAGGCCTCGTTTGACTAAACCATATCTTTTGCGCCTCAAGTCAGGCATGGTTTGACTCAACCATATCATTTGCCCCTTCAGTCGGGCATCGTTTGACTCACCGACACCATTTGTGCCTCTAATTAGGCATTGCTTGACTCAACCCTACCATTTGTTTTCGAGTCTGGCCTTGTTTGACTCAACCATATCATTTGTGGCTCGAATCAGGCCCCGTTTGATGCAACCATATCATTTGTGCCTCGAGTTATGTCTCGTTTGACTCAACATATCATTTGCGCCTCGAGTCGGCCCTTGTTTGACTCAACGATATCATTTGTGCCTCGAGTCAAGCCTCGTTTGACTCAACCATACCATTTGCGACTCGAGTCGAGCCTCGTTTAACTCACCGATACCATTTGTGCCTCGAGTTGGGCCTCGTTTGAATCAACCATATATTTGCGCCTCGAGTCGAGCCACGTTTGACTCACTGATACCATTTGTGCCACGAGTTTAGCCTCATTTGATGTAACCATATCATTTGTGGCTCGAGTCATGTCTCGTTTGACTCAACCATATCATTTGCGTCACGAGTCAGGCCTCGTTTGACTCAACATATCATTTGCGCCTCGAGTCGGGCCTCGTTTGACTCAACCATATCATTTGCGCCTCGAGACAGGCCTTGTGTGACTCAACCAAATCATTTGCGCCTTGAGTCGGGCCTAGTTTGACTCAACCATATCATTTGTGCCTCGAGTCGGACCTCGTTTGACTCACCGATACCAATTGTGCCTCGAGTTAAGACTCGTTTGACTCAACCATATCATTTGTGCCTCGAGTCAGGAGTCGTTTGACTTAGCCATATCATTTGCGCCTCGAGTCAGGCCTCGTTTGACTCTCCGAACCATTTGTGCCTCGAGTTGGGTCTCTTTCGACTCAACCATATCATTTGCACCTCGAGTTGGGCCTCGTTTGAGTCAACCATATCATTTGCGCCGTGAATCGGGCCTCATTTGACTCACTGATACCATTTGTGCCTCGAGTCGGGCCTCATTTGACGCTACCATATCTTTTGTGCCTCGAGTCAGGCCTCGTTTGACACTACCATATCATTTGCATCTCGAGTTCGGCCTCATTTGATGTAACCATTTCATTTGTGCCTCGAGTCATCCCTCATTTGACTCAACCATATCATTTGCGTCTCGAGTCGGACCTCGATTGACTCAACCATATCATTTGTGCCTCGAGTCGAGCCTCGTTTGACTCACCGACACCTTTTGTTCCTCTAATTTGGCCTCGTTTGACTCAACCATATCAGTTGTGCCTCGAGTCGGGTCTCGTTTGACTTACCGATACCATTTGTGCCTCGAGTTGGTCCTCGTTTGACTCAACCATATAATTTGTGCCTCGAGCCGGGCCTCGTTTGACTCACTGATACCATTTGTGCCTCGAGTTGGGCCACGTTTGACTCAACCATATCATTTGTGCCTCGAGCCAGGACTCGTTTCACCCAGCCATGTCATTTGTGCCTCGAGTCGGGTCTCGTTTGAATCACCGATACCATTTGTGCCTCGAGTTGGGCCTCTTTTGACTTAACCATATCATCTGTGCCTTGAGTCAGGCCTTGTTTGACTCAACCATATCATTTGCGCCTCCAGTTAGGCATTTGAGTCAACCATATCATTTGCGCTTCGAGTCAAGCCTTGTTTAACTCAACCATATCATTTGCACCTTGAGTCGGGCCTCGTTTGACTCACTGAAACCATTTGTGCCTCGAGTCCAGCCTCGTTTTATGTAACCATATTAATTGTGCCTCGAGTCATGCCTCATTTCATGTAACCATATCATCTGAATCTCGAGTCGGGCCTTATTTGACGTAACCATATCATTTGTGCCTCGAGTCATCCCTCGTTTGACTGAACCATATCAGTTGTGCCTCGACTTGGGCCTCGTTTGACTCACCGACACCATTTGTGCCTCGAATTGGGACTCGTTTAACTCAACCATATCATTTGTGCCTCGAGTTAGGCCTTGTTTGGCTCAACCATATCATTTGCGCCTCGAGAAAGGCCTCGTTTGACTTAACCATACCATTTGCACTTCGAGTCTGGCCTAGTTTGACTTAACCATATCATTTGTGCCTCGAGTCGGCCCTCGTTTTACCCACCGATACCATTTGTGCCTCGAGATAGGCCTCGTTTGACTCAACCATATCATTGGTGCCTTAAGACAGGGCTCGTTTGACTCAACCATATCATTTCCGCCTCGAGTCGGACCTCTTTTGACTCAACCATATTATTTGCCCCTCGAGTCGGGCCTCGTTTGACTCAACCATATCATTTGTGCACTAGTCAGGCCTCGTTTGGCTCAACCATATATTTGCGCCTCGAGTCATTCCTCGTTTGACTTAACCATATCATTTGTGCCTCGAGTGGAGGCCTCATTTGACTTAACCAAATCATTTGAGTCAGGCCTCGTTTGGCTCAACCATATTATTTGCGTCTCGAGTCAGGCCTCGTTTGACTAAACCATATCTTTTGCGCCTCAAGTCAGGCATGGTTTGACTCAACCATATCATTTGCCCCTTCAGTCGGGCATCGTTTGACTCACCGACACCATTTGTGCCTCTAATTAGGCATTGCTTGACTCAACCCTACCATTTGTTTTCGAGTCTGGCCTTGTTTGACTCAACCATATCATTTGTGGCTCGAATCAGGCCCCGTTTGATGCAACCATATCATTTGTGCCTCGAGTTATGTCTCGTTTGACTCAACATATCATTTGCGCCTCGAGTCGGCCCTTGTTTGACTCAACGATATCATTTGTGCCTCGAGTCAAGCCTCGTTTGACTCAACCATACTATTTGCGACTCGAGTCGAGCCTCGTTTAACTCACCGATACCATTTGTGCCTCGAGTTGGGCCTCGTTTGAATCAACCATATATTTGCGCCTCGAGTCGAGCCACGTTTGACTCACTGATACCATTTGTGCCACGAGTTTAGCCTCATTTGATGTAACCATATCATTTGTGGCTCGAGTCATGTCTCGTTTGACTCAACCATATCATTTGCGTCACGAGTCAGGCCTCGTTTGACTCAACATATCATTTGCGCCTCGAGTCGGGCCTCGTTTGACTCAACCATATCATTTGCGCCTCGAGACAGGCCTTGTGTGACTCAACCAAATTATTTGCGCCTTGAGTCGGGCCTAGTTTGACTCAACCATATCATTTGTGCCTCGAGTCGGACCTCGTTTGACTCACCGATACCAATTGTGCCTCGAGTTAAGACTCGTTTGACTCAACCATATCATTTGTGCCTCGAGTCAGGAGTCGTTTGACTTAGCCATATCATTTGCGCCTCGAGTCAGGCCTCGTTTGACTCTCCGAACCATTTGTGCCTCGAGTTGGGTCTCTTTCGACTCAACCATATCATTTGCACCTCGAGTTGGGCCTCGTTTGAGTCAACCATATCATTTGTGCCTCCAATTGGGCTTTGTTTGACTCAAACATATCATTTGCGCCGTGAATCGGGCCTCGTTTGACTCGCTGATACCATTTGTGCCTCGAGTCGGGCCTCATTTGATGTTACCATATCTTTTGTGCCTCAAGTCGGGCCTCGTTTGACGCTACCATATCATTTGCATCTCGAGTTGGGCCTCATTTGATGTAACCATTTCATTTGTGCCTCGAGTCATCCCTCATTTGACTCAACCATATCATTTGCGTTTTGAGTTGGACCTCGTTTGACTCAACCATATCATTTGTGCCTCGAGTCGAGCCACGTTTGACTCACTAACACCTTTTGTTCCTCTAATTGGGCCTTGTTTGACTCAACCATGTCATTTGTGCCTCGAGTTAGGCCTTGTTTGACTCAACCATATCATTTGCGCCTCGAGTCAAACCTCGTTTGACTAAACCATATCATTTGCACCTCGAGTTGGGCCTCGTTTGACTCAACCATATCATTTGTATCTCGAGTCGGGGCTCGTTTGACTCAACCATATCATTTGTGCCTCGAGTCAGGCCTCGTTTGACTAACTAACACCATTTGTTCCTCGAATTGGGCCTCATTTGACTTAACCGTATGATTTGTGCCTCGAGTCAGGCCTTGTTTGACTCAACCATATCATTTGCGGCTCGAGTCGGGCCTCGTTTGACTCAACCATATAATTTGCGCCTCGAGATGGGCCTTGTGTGACTCAACCATATCATTTGCGCCTCGAGTCATGCCTGGTTTGACTCAACCATATCATTTGCACCTCGAGTCGGACCTCGTTTGACTCACCGATACCATTTATGCCTCGAGTTAAGACTCGTTTGACTCAACCATATCATTTGTGCCTCGACTCAAGACTCGTTTGACTCAGCCATATCATTTGCACTGTGAGTCGGCCTCATTTGACTCTCCAAACCATTTGTGCCTCGAGTTAGGCCTCTTTTGACTCAACCATATCATTTGAGCCTCGAGTCAGGCCTTGTTTGACTCAACCATATTATTTGCACCTCAAGTTGGGCCTCGTTTGACTAAACCATATCATTTGCACCTCAAATCGAGCCTTGTTTGACTTAACCATATCATTTGCACTGTGAATCGGGCATCGTTTGACTCACTGATACCATTTGTGCCTCGAGTCGGGCCTCATTTGATGCTACCATATCATTTGTGCCTCGAGTCATCCCTCATTTGACACTACCATATCATCTGCATCTCGAGTCGGGCCTCGTTTGACGTAACCATATCATTTGTGCCTCGAGTTATCCCTCGGTTGACTCAACCATATCAGTTGTGCCTCGAGTTGGTTCTTGTTTGACTCCCCGACCCCATTTGTGCCTCGAATTAGGCCTCGTTTAACTTAACCATATCATTTGTGCCTCGAGTCAGGCCTTGTTTGACTTAACCATATCATTTGCGCCTCGAGTTGGCCCTCGTTTGACTCACCGACACTGTTTGTGCCTCGAATTGGGCCTTGTTTAACTCAACCATATCATTTGTGCCTTGAGTCAGGCCTCGTTTGACTCAACCATATCATTTGCACCTCGAGTCAGGCCTTGTTTGACTCAACCATATCATTTGCGCCTCGAGGTGGGCCTTGTTTGACTCAACCTTATCATTTGTGCCTCGTGTTTGGTCTCGTTTGACTCACCGATACCATTTGTGCCTCAAGTTGGTCCTCGTTTGACTCAACCATATAATTTGTGCCTCGAGTCGGGCCACGTTTGACTCACTGATACCATTTGTTCCTCGAGTTGGGCCTCGTTTGACTCAACCATATCATTTGTGCCTCGAGCCAGGACTCGTTTCACTCAGCCATATCATTTGCGCCTCGAGTCGGGCCTCGTTTGAATCACCGATACCATTTGTGACTCGAGTTGGGCCTCTTTTGACTCAACCATATCATCTGTGCCTCGAGTCAGGCCTTGTTTGACTCAACCATATCGTTTGCGCATCAAGTTAGGCGTTTGAGTGAACCATAACATTTGCGCCTTGAGTCAGGCCTTGTTTGACTCAACCATATCATTTGCGCGTTGAGTTGAGCCTCGTTTGACTCACTGATACCATTTATGCCTCGAGTTGGGTCTCGTTGTACGTAACCATATTATTTGTGCCTCAAGTCATGCCTCGTTTCACGTAACAATATCATCTGCATCTCGAGTCGGGCCTTGTTTGACCTAACCATATCATTTGTGCCTTGAGTCATCCCTCGTATGACTTCACCATATCAGTTGTGCATCGAGTTGGGCCTCGTTTGACTCACCGACACCATTTGTGCCTTGAATTAGGTCTCGTTTAACTCAATCATATCATTTGTGCCTCGAGTCAGGCTTGTTTGACTCAACCATATCATTTGCGCCTCAAGTTGGGCCTCGTTTGACTCATCGACACCATTTGTGCCTCGAATTGCGCCTCTTTTGACTCAACCATATCATTTTTGCCTCGAGTCAGGCCTTGTTTGACTCAGCCATATCATTTGCACCTTGAGCTGGGCCTCGTTTGAGTCAACCATATCATTTGCACCTCGAATCGGGCCTTATTTGACTCAACCATATCAATTGCGCCGCGAATTGGGCATCGTTTGACTCACTGATACCATTTATGCATCGAGATGGGACTCGTTTGATGCTACTGTATCATTTGTACCTCGAGTCAGGCCTCGTTTGACGCTACCATATCATCTGCATCTCGATTTGGCCTCGTTTGACGTAACCATATCATTTGTGCCTTGAGTTATCCCTCGGTTGACTCAACCATATCATTTGCGTCTCGAGTCGGGCCTCGTGTGACTCAACCATATCTTTTGTGCCTCGAGTCGGGCCTCGTTTGACTCAACGACACCATTTGTTCCTCTAATTGGGCCTCATTTGACTCAACCATATCATTTGTGCCTCGAGTCAGGCCTTGTTTGACTCAACCATATCATTTGCGCCTCGAGTCGGGCCTCGTTTGACTCGAGACGGGCCTTGTTTGACTCAACCATATCATTTGCGCCTCGAGGTGGGCCTTGTTTGACTCAACCATATCATTTGCGCCTCGTGTCGGGTCTCGTTTGACTTACCGATACCATTTATGCCTCGAGTTGGTCCTCGTTTGACTCAACCATATAATTTGTGCCTTAAGTCGGGCCTCATTTGACGCTACCATATTATTTGTGCCTCGAGTCATGCCTCGTTTGACTCAACCATATCATCTGCATCTCGAGTCGGGCCTCGTTTGACGTAACCATATTGTTTATGCCTCAAGTCATCCCTCATTTGACTCAACCATATCATTTGCGTCTTGAGCCGGGCCTCGTTTGACTCACCAACACCATTTGTTCCTCGAATTGGGCCTCATTTGACTCAACCATATCATTTGCCCCTCGAGTCAGGCCTTATTTGACTCAACCATATCATTTGCGCCTCGAGTCAGGCCTCGTTTAACTCGACCATATCATTTGCACCTCGAGTCAGGCCTCGTTTGACTCAACCATATAATTTGCGCCTCGAGACAAGCCTTGTTTGACTCAACCATATCATTTGCACCTCGTGTCGGGTCTCATTTGACTCACCGATGCCATTTGTGCCTCGAGTTGATCCTCGTTTGACCCAATCATATAATTTGTGCCTCGAGTCGGGCCTCGTTTGACTCACCGATACCACTTGTTCCTTTAATTAGGCCTCGTTTGACTCAACCATATCATTTGTGCCTTGAGCCAGGACTCGTTTCACTCAGCCATATCATTTGCGCCTAGAGTCGGGCCTCGTTTGAATCACCGATACCATTTGTGCCTCGAGTTGGGCCTCTTTTGACTCAACCATATTATCTGTGCCTCGAGTCAGGCCTTGTTTGACTCAACCATATCGTTTGCGCCTCAAGTTAGGCGTTTGAGTCAACCATATCGTTTGCACCTCGAGTCAGGCCTTGTTTCACTTAATCATATCATTTGCGCCTTGAGTCGATCCTTGTTTGACTCACTGATACCATTTGTGCCTCGAGTCGGGCCTCGTTTTACATAACCATATATTTGTGCCTCGAGTCATGCCTCATTTCACGCAACCATATCATCTGCATCTTGAGTCGGGCCTTGTTTGACTTAACCATATCATTTGTGCCTTGAGTCATCCCTCGGTTGACTCAACCATATCATTTGAATCTCGAGTCGGGCCTCGTGTGACTCAACTATATCTTTTGTGCCTCGAGTCGGGCCTCATTTGACTCACCAACACCATTTGTTCCTCTAATTGGGCCTCGTTTGACTCAACCATATCATTTGTGCCTCAAGTCAGGCCTTGTTTGACTCAACTATATCATTTACGCCTCGAGTCGGGCCTCGTTTGACTCAACCATATAATTTGCACCTCGAGTCGGGCCTCGTTTGACTCAACCATATCGTTTGTGCCTCGAGGCGGACCTTGTTTGGCTCAACCATATCATTTACGCCTCATGTTGGGTCTCGTTTGACTCAACCATATAATTTGCGCCTCGAGTCGGGCCTTGTTTGACTCATCGATACCATTTATGCCTCGAGTCGGGCCTCGTTTGACTCAACCATATCATTTGTGCCTCGACCCAGGACTCGTTTCACTCAGCCATATCATTTGCGCCTCGAGTCGGGTCTCGTTTGAATCACCGATACCATTTGTGCCTCGAGTTGGGCCTCTTTTGACTTAACCATATCATCTGTGCCTCGAGTCAGGCCTTGTTTGACTCAACCATATCATTTGCGCCTCCAGTTAGGCGTTTGAGTCAACCATGTCATTTGCGCCTCGAGTCAGGCCTTGTTTGACTCAACCATATCATTTGTGCCTTGAGTCAGGCCTCGTTTGACTCACTGATACCATTTGTGCCTCGAGTCTGGCCTCGTTTTACGTAACCATATTAATTGTGCCTCAAGTCATGCCTCGTTTCACTTAACCATATTATCTGCATCTCGAGTCGGGCCTTGTTTGACGTAACCATATCATTTGTGCCTCGAGTCATCCCTCGTTTAACTCAACCATATCATTTGCGCCTCGAGTCGGGCCTCGTTTGACTTAACCATACCATTTGCACTTCGAGTCTGGCCTAGTTTGACTCAACCATATCATTTGTGCCTCGAGTCCGCTCTCGTTTGACCCACCGATACCATTTGTGCCTCGAGATAGGCCTCGTTTGACTCAACCATATCATTTGTGCCTTAAGACAGGGCTCGTTGGACTCAACCATATCATTTTCGCCTCGAGTCGAACCTCTTTTGACTCAACCATATTATTTGCCCCTCGGGTCGGGGCTCGTTTGACTCAACCATATCATTTGTGCATGGAGTCAGGCCTCGTTTGGCTCAACCATATATTTGCGCCTCGAGTCAGTCCTCGTTTAACTCAACCATATCATTTGTGCCTCGAGTGGAGGCCTCACTTTACTCAACCAAATCGTTTGAGTCAGGCCTCGTTTGGCATAACCATATTATTTGCGTCTAGAGTCAGGCCTCGTTTGACTAAACCATATCTTTTGCGCCTCAAGTCAGGCACGGTTTGACTCAACCATATCATTTGCGCCTCGAGTCGGGCATCATTTGACTCACCGACACCATTTGTGCCTCGAATTAGGCATCGTTTGACTCAACCATATCATTTGTGTCTGAGTCAGGCCTCGTTTGACTCAACCATATCATCTGCATCTTGAGTCGGGCCTCGTTTGACGTAACCATATCATTTGTGCCTCGAGTCATCCCTCATTTGACTCAACCATATCATTTGCGTCTTGAGTTGGGCCTCGTTTGACTCAACCATATAATTTGTGCCTCGAGTCGGGTCTCGTTTGACTCACCGACACCATTTGTTCCTCGAATTGGGCCTCATTTGACTCAACTATATGATTTGTGCCTCGAGTCAGGCCTTGTTTGACTCAACCATATCATTTACGCCTCGAGTCGGTCCTCGTTTGACTCAACCATATCAATTGCGCCTCAAGACGGGCCTTGTGTGACTCAACCATATCATTTGCGCCTCGAGTCGTGCCTGGTTTGACTCAACCATATCATTTGCACCTCGAGTCGCATCTCGTTTGACTCACCGATACCATTTGTGCCTCGAGTGAGGACTCGTTTAACTCAACCATATCATTTGTGCCTCGAGTCAGGACCGTTTGACTCAACCATATCATTTGCACCGCGAATCGGGCATCGTTTGAGTCACTGATACCATTTGTGCCTCTAGTCGGGCCTCGTTTGATGCTACCATATCATTTGCACCTCGTTTGACTTAACCATGTCGTTTGTGCCTCGAGTAAGGCCTTGTTTGACACAACCATATCATTTGCGCATCGTGTCATGCCTCGTTTGACTCAACCATATATTTGCACCTCGAGTTGAGCCTCGTTTGACTCAACCATATCATTTGCACCTCGAGACAGGCCTTGTTTGACTCAACCATATCATTTGCGCCTCGTGTCCTGCCTCGTTTGATTCAACCATATCATCTGCATCTCGAGTCGGGCCTCGTTTGAGGTAACCATATCATTTGTGCCTCGAGTCATCCCTCGTTTGACTCAACCATATCATTTACATCTCGAGTCCGGCCTCATTTAACTCAACCATATAATTTGTGCCTCGAGTCGGCCTCGTTTGACTCACCGACACCATTTGTTCCTCGAATTGGGCCTTATTTGACTAACTGTATGATTTGTGCCTCGAGTTAGGCCTTGTTTGACTCAACCACATCATTTGTGCCTCGAGTCGGGCATCGTTTGACTCAACCATATCATTTGCGCCTCGAGACGGGCCTTGTGTGACTCAACCATATCATTTATGCCTCGAGTCGTGCCTAGTTTGACTCAACCATATCATTTGCACCTCGAGTCGAACGTTGTTTGCCTCACCGATACCATTTGTGCCCGAGTGAGGACTCGTTTGACTCAACCATATCATTTATGCCTCGAGTTAGTACTCGTTTGACTCAGCCATATCATTTGCACCTCGGGTCGGGCCTCGTTTGACTCTCCGAACCATTTGTGCCTCGAGTCGGGCCTCTTTTGACTTAACCATATCATTTGAGTCTCGAGTTAGGCCCCTTTTGACTCAACCATATCATTTGAGCCTCGATTCAGGCCTTGTTTGACTCAACCATATCGTTTGCACCTCGAGTTAGGCCTCGTTTGAGTCAACCATATCATTTGCGCCTCGAATCGGGCCTTGTTTGACTCAGCCATATCATTTGCGCTACGAATCGGGCATCTTTGACTCACTGATACCATTTGTGCCTCGAGTTAGGTCTTGTTTCATGCTACCATATCATTTGTGCCTCGAGTTGGGCCTTGTTTGACGCTACCATATCATCTGCATCTCGAGTCGGGCCTCGTTTGACGTAACCATATCATTTGTGCCTCGATTCATCACTCGATTGACTCAACCATATCATTTGTGCCTTGAGACAGGCCTTGTTTGACTCAACCATATCATTTGCGGCCTGAGTCAGGTCTTGTTTGACTCAACCATATCATTTGTGCCTCGAGTCGAGACTCATATGAATCACCGATACCATTTGTGCCTCGAGTTAGGCCTCGTTTGACACAACCATAATGTTTGTGCCTCGAGTCAAGCCTTGGTTGACTCAACCATATCATTTGTGCCTCGAGTAGGGCCTCGTTTGACTCATCGATACCATTTGTGCCTCGAGTTGGGCCTCGTTTGACTCAACCATATCATTTGTGCCTCGAGGTGGGCCTTGTTTAACTCAACCATATCATTTGCGCCTCGTTTTGGGCCTCGTTTGACTCACCGATACCGTTTTTGCCTCGAGTTAGTCCTTGTTTGACTCAACCATACAATTTGTGCCTCGAGTCGGGCCTCGTTTGACTCATCGATACCATTTGTGCCTCGAGTTGGGCCTCGTTTGACTCAACCATATCATTTGTGCCTCGAGTCAGGACTCGTTTCACTCAGCCATATCATTTGCGCATTGAGTCGGTCCTCGTTTGAATCACCAATACCATTTGTGCCTTGAGGTGGGCTTTTTTTGACTCGACCATATCATCTGTGCCTCGAGTCAGGCCTTGTTTGACTCAACCATATCATTTGTGCCTCGAGTTAGGCGCTTGAGTCGACCATATCATTTGTGCCTCAAGTCAGGCCTTGTTTGACTCACCGATACCATTTGTGCCTCGAGTTGGTCCTCGTTTGACTCAACCATATAATTTGTGCCTTGAGTCGGGTCTCGTTTGAATCACCGATGCCATTTGTACCTCGAGTTGGGCCTCGTTTGACTCAACCATATCATGTGTGCCTCGAGTCAGGACTTTTTTCACTCAGCCATATCATTTACGCCTCGAGTCGGGCCTTGTTTGAATCACCGATACCATTTGTGCCTCGAGTTGGGCCTTTTTTGACTCGACCATATCATCTATGCCTCGAGTCAAGCCTTGTTTGACTCAACCATATCATTTGTGCCTCGAGTCAAGCCTTGTTTGACTCAACCATATCATTTGTGCCTTGAGTCGAGCCTCGTTTGACTCACTGATACCATTTGTGCCTCGAGTCGGGCCTCGTTTTACGTAACCATATTATTTGTGCCTCGAGTCATGCCTTGTTTCATGCAACCATATCATCTGCATCTCGAGTCAGGCCTTGTTTGATGTAACCATATCATTTGTGCCTCGAGTCATCCCTCATTTGACTCAACCATATCAGTTGGGCCTCGAGTTGGGCCTCGTTTGACTCGCCGACACCATTTGTGCCTCGAATTGGGCATTGTTTAACTCAACCATATCATTTGTGCCTTGAGTCAGGCCTTGTTTGACTCAACCATATCATTTGCGCCTCGAGTCGGGCCTCATTTGACTTAACCATATCATTTGCACTTCGAGTCTGGCCTAGTTTGACTTAACCATATCATTTGTGCCTCGAGTTGGCCCTCGTTTGACTCACCAATACCATTTGTGCCTCGAGATAGGCCTCGTTTGACTCAACCATATCATTTGTGCCTTAAGATAGGGCTCGTTTGACTCAACCATATCATTTTCGCCTCGAGTCGGGCCTTTTTTGACTCAACCATATTATTTGTCCCTCGAGTTGGTCCTCGTTTGAGTCAACCATATCATTTGTGTATCGAGTCAGTCCTCGTTTGGCTCAACCATATATTTGCGCCTCGAGTCAGCCCTCGTTTGACTCAACCATATCATTTGTGCCTCGAGTGGAGGCCTCATTTGACTCAACCAAATCATTTGAGTCAAGCCTCGTTCGGCGCAACCAAATTATTTGCGTCTCGAGTCAGGCCTTGTTTGACTAAACCATATCATTTGTGCCTCAAGTCAGGCATGGTTTGACTCAACCATATTATTTGCGCCTCGAGTCGGGCATCGTTTGACTCATCGACACTATTTGCGCCTCGAATTAGGCATCATTTGACTCAACCATATCATTTTTGCCTCGAGTTAGGCCTTCTTTGACTCAACCATATCATTTGCACCTCGAGTCAGGCCTCGTTTGACTCAACCATATCATTTGCGTCTCGAGATGGGCCTGGTTTAACTCAACCATATCATTTGTGCCTTGAGTCGGGCCTCATTTGATGCTACCATACCATTTGTGTCTCGAGTCATGCCTCATTTGACTCAACCATATCATCTGCATCTCGGGTCGAGCCTCGTTTGACGTAACCATATCGTTTGTGCCTCGAGTCATGCCTCGTTTGACTCGACCATACATTTGTGTCTCGAGTCAGGCCTCGTTTGACTCACTGACACCATTTGTTCCTCGAATCGGGCCTCATTTGACTCAACCATATCATTTGTGCCTGGAGTCTGGCCTCGTTTGACTCTACCATATCATTTGCCCCTCGAGTCAGGCCTCGTTTCACTCAACCATATCATTTATGCCTCGAGTCATGCCTCATTTGGTTCAACCATATTATTTGCGCCTCGAGTTAGGCCTCGTTTGATGCAACCATAACATTTGTGCCTCGAGTCATGTCTCATTTGACACAACCATATCATTTGCGCCTCGAGTCAGCCCTCATTTGACACAACGATATTATTTGCACCTCGAGTCAAGCCTTGTTTGACCCAACCATATTATTTGCGCCTCATGTCGGGACTCGTTTGACTTGCCAATACTATTTGTTCCTTGAGTTGGGCCTCGTTTGACTCAACCTATACCATTTGTGCCTCGAGTTCGGCCTCGTTTGACGTAACCAGATCATTTGTGCCTCAAGTGATCCCTCGTTTGACTCAACCATATCATTTGCGTCTTGAGTCAGGCCTCGTTTGACTAAACCATATCATTTGCGCCTCAGGTCGGGCCTCGTTTGACTCATCCATATCATTTGCGCCTCGAGTCGGGCATCGTTTGACTCATCGACACCATTTGTGCCTCGAATTGGGCATCGTTTGACTCAACCATATCATTTGTGCCTTGAGTCAGGCCTTGTTTGACTCAACCATATCATTTGCGCCTCGAGTCGGGCCTGGTTTGACTCAACCATATCATTGGCGCTTTGAGACAGGCCTTGTTTGACTCAACCATATCATTTGCTCCTCGAATCAGGCCTTGTTTGCCTCAACCATATCATTTACGCCGCGAGTCGAGCCTCGTTTGACTCAATGATGCCATTTAAGCCTCGAGTCGGGCCTCATTTGATGCAACCATATCATTTGTGCCTCGAGTCATGCCTCATTTGACTAAACCATATCATTTGCATCTCAAGTCAGGCCTCGTTTCATGTAACCATATCATTTGTGCCTCGAGTCATCCCTCGTTTGACTCAACCATATCATTTGCGTCTCGAGTTGGGCCTCGTTTGACTCAACCATAACATTTGTGCCTCGAGTCAAGCCTTGGTTGACTTAACCATATCACTTGCGCCTCGAGTCGGGCCTCGTTTGAGTCATCGATACCATTTGCGCCTCGAGTTGGGCCTCGTTTGACTCATCCATATCATTTGTGCCTCAAGTCAGGCGTTCTTTGACTCAACCATATCATTTGCGCTACGAGTTGGGCCTCGTTTGACTCAACCATTTCATTTGTGCTCGAGTCAGGCCTCATTTGACCCACTGATACCATTTGTGCCTCGAGTCAGGCATTGTTTGACTCAACCATATCATTTGCACCTCGAGCTGTGCCTTGTTTGCGTCAACCATATCATTTGTGCCTCGAGACAGGGCTCGTTTGACTCAACCATATCGTTTATGCCTCGAGTCGGGCCTCGTTTGACTCAACCATATCATTTGCCCCTCGAGTCGGCCTCGTTTCACTCAACCATATCATTTGTGCCTCGAGTCATGCCTCGTTTGGCTCAACCATATATTTGCGGCTCGAGTCAGGCCTCGTTTGACTCAACCATATCATTTGCGCCTCGAGTCAGGCCTCATTTGACTCAACTAAATCATTTGTGCCTCATGTCAGGCCTCGTTTGGCTCAACCATATTATTTGCGCCTCAAGTCAGGCCTCGTTTGACTCAACCATATCATTTGTTCCTCGAGTCAGGCCTCGTTTGGTGCAACCATAACATTTATGCCTCGAGTCATGTCTCATTTGACTCAACCATATCATTTGCGCCACGAGTCAGCCCTGGTTAGACACAATGATATCAGTTGCTCCTTGAGTCAGGCCTCGTTTAACTCAACCATATTATTTGCGCCTCGTGTCGGGACTCGTTTGACTCACCGATACCATTTGTTCCTCGAGTCATCCCTCGTTTGACTCAACCATATCATTTGCGTCTCGAGTTATGCCTCGTTTGAGTAAACCATATCATTTGTGCCTTAAGTCGGCCCTGGTCTGACTCAACCATATCATTTGCGCCTCGAGTCGGGCATCGTTTGACTCACCAACACCATTTGTGCCTTGAATTGGGCATCATTTGACTCAATCATATCATTTGCGCCTCGAGTCGAGCCTCGTTTGACTCACTAATATCATTTATGCCTTGAGTTGGCCTCGTTTGACATAACCATATCATTTGTGCCTCGAGCCATGCCTCGTTTGACTCAACCATATCATTTGCGTCTCGAGCCAAGCCTCGTTTGACTAAACCATATCATTTGCTCCTCAAACCAGGCCCGGTTTGACTCAACCATATCATTTGCGCCTCGAGTCGGGCATCGTTTGACTCACTGACACCATTTGTTCCTCGAATTGGGCATCGTTTGACTCAACCATATCATTTGTGCCTCGAGTCAGGCTTTGTGTGACTTAACCATATCATTTGCACCTCGAGTCGGGCCTCGTTTAACTCAACCATATCATTTGCACCTCTAGACAGGCCTTGTTTGACTTAACCATCTCATTTGCGCCTCGAGTCAGGCCTTGTTTGACTCAACCATATCATTTGCGCCCCGAGTTGGGCCTCATTTGACTCACTGATACCATTTGTGCCTCGAGTCGGGCCTCATTTGACTCAACGATACCATTGTGCGTCAAGTTAGGCCTCGTTTGTCTCAACTATATCATTTATGCCTCGAGTCAAGCCTCGTTTGACTCAACCATATCATTTGCGCCTCGAGTCGGGCCTCGTTTGACTCAACCATATCATTTGCACCTCGAGACAGGCCTTGTTTGACTCAACCATCTCATTTGCGCCTCGAGTCAGGCCTCGTTTGACTCCACCATATCATTTGCGGCTCAAGTCAGGCCTCATTTGACTCACTGATACCATTTGTGCCTCGACTCAGGCCTCATTTGACTCACCGATACCATTTGTGCATCGAATTAGGCCTCGTTTGACTCAACTATATCATTTGTGCCTCGAGCCAAGCCTCGTTTGACTTAACCATATCATTTGCGCCTCGAGTCAGGCCTCGTTTCACTCAACTATATAATTTCTGCCTCGAGTCATGCCTTGTTTGACTCAACCATATCATTTGTGCCTCGAGTCAGGCCTTGTGTGACTCAACCAATCATTTGCACCTTGAGTCGGGCCTTGTTTAACTTAACCATATCATTTGCACCTCGAGACAGGCCTTGTTTGACTTAACCATCTCATTTGCGCCTTGAGTCAGGCCTCGTTTGACTTAACCATATCATTTGTGCCCCGAGTCGGGCCTCATTTGACTCACTGATACCATTTGTGCCTCGAGTCGGGCCTCATTTGACTCACCGATACCATTTGTGCATCAAGTTAGGCCTCGTTTGTCTCAACTATATCATCTGTGCCTCGAGTCAAGCCTCGTTTGACTCAACCATATCATTTGTGCCTCGAGTCAGGCCTCGTTTGACTCAACCATATAATTTCTGCCTCGAGTCATGCCTTGTTTGACTCAACCATATCATTTATGCCTCGAGTCGGGCTTTGTTTGACACAACGATATCATTTGCACTCCGAGCCGGCCCTCGTTTGACACAACAATATAATTTGTGCCTTGAGTTGGTCCTCGTTTAACTCAACCTTATTATTTGCACCTTGAGTTGAGACTCGTTTAACTCACCGATACCATTTGTTCCTCGAGTTGGTCCTCGTTTGACTCAACCATATAAATTGTGACTCGAGTCGAGCTCGTTTGACTCACCGATACTAGTTATGCCTCGAGTTCAGCCTTGTTTGACTTAACCAGATCAATTGGGCCTCGAGTCGAGCCTCGTTTAACTCAGCAATGCAATTTGTGCCTCAAGTTAGGCCTTCTTTGACTCAACCATATCATTTGCGCCTCGAGTCAGGCCTCGTCTGACTCAACCATATCATTTGTGCCTCGAGTCAGGCCTCGTTGGACTCACCGACACCATTTGTGCGTTGAGTCAGGCCTCGTTTGACGCAACCAAATCATTTGTGTCTCGAGTCACGCCTCGTTTGAGTCAACCATATCAGTTGCGTCACAAGTCAAGCATTGTTTGACTAAACCATATCATTTGCGCCTCGAGTCGGGCCTCGTTTGACTCAACCACATTATTTGCGCCTCGAGTCGAGCCTCGTTTGACTCACCGATACCAGTTGTGCCTTGAGTTGGGCGTCGTTTAACTAAACCATATCTTTTGTGCCCCAAGTCAGGCATTGTTTAACTCAACCATATCATTTGCACCTCGAGTCGGGTTTATTTGACTCAACCATATCAATTGTGCCTCGAGTCATACCTTGTTTGACTCAACCATATCATTTGCGCCTTGAGTCAGGCCTCGTTTGACTCATCGATACCATTTGTGCCTCGAGTTAAGCCTCGTTTGACTCAACCATATCATTTGTTCCTCGAGACAGGGCTTGTTTGACTCAACCATATGATTCGCGCCTCGAATTGGGCTTCGTTTGACTCAACCATATAATTTCTGCCTTGAGTGATGCCTCGTTTGACTCAACCATATCATTTGCGCCTTGAGTCGGGGTTCGTTTGACTCACCGATACCATTTGTTCCTCTAGTTGGGCCTTGTTTGACTCAACCATATTATTTGTACTCCGAGTCAGGCCATGTTTGACTCAGCCATATCATTTGCCCCTCGAGTCGGGCCTCGTTTAACTCAACCTTATCATTTCTGCCTCGAGTCAGGCCTCGTTTAGCCCAACTATATATTTGGCCCTTGAGTCAGGCCCCATTTGACTCAACCATATCATTTGCGCCTCGAGTCAGGCCTCGTTTGACTCAACCATATTATTTGCGCCTTGGGACGGGCCTCGTTTAACTCACCGATACCATTTGTGCCTCCAGTTGGGCCTCGTTTGACTCAACCATATCATTTGTGCCTCAAATCGAGGCTCATTTGACTCATCGATACCATTTATGCCTTGAGTTGGGCCTTATTTGACATGACCATATCATTTGTGCCTCGAGTCATGCCTCGTTTGACTCAACCATATCATTTGTGTCTCGAGTCTGGCCTCGTTTGACTAAACCATATCATTTGCGCCTCAAGCCGGGCCTGGTTTGACTCCACCATATCATTTGCGCCTCAAGTCGGGCATTGTTTGACTCACCGACACCATTTGTGCCTCAAATTGGGCATCGTTTGACTCAACCATATCATTTGTGCCTCGAGTCAGGCCTTGTGTGACTCAACCATATCATTTGCGCCTCGAGTCGGGCCTCGTTTGACTCAACCATATCATTTGCACCTCGAGACAGGCCTTGTTTGACTCAACCATCTCATTTGTGCCTCGAGTCAGGCCTCGTTTGACTCAACCATATCATTTGCGGCTCGAGTCAGGCCTCATTTAACTCACTGATACCATTTGTGCCTCGAGTCAGGCCTCATTTGACTCATCGATACCATTCGTGCATCGAATTAGGCCTCGTTTGACTCAACTATATCATTTGTGCCTCGAGTCAAGTCTCGTTTGACTCAACCATATCATTTACGCCTCGAGTCAGGCCTCGTTTGACTCAACCATATAATTTCTGCCTCGAGTCATGCCTTGTTTGACTTAACCATATCATTTGTGCCTCGAATCAGGCCTTGTGTGACTCAACCATATCATTTGCACCTCGAGTTGGGCCTCGTTTAACTTAACCATATCATTTGCACCTCGAGACAGGCCTTGTTTGACTTAACCATCTCATTTGCGCCTCGAGTCAGGCCTTGTATGACTCAACCATATCATTTGCTCCCCGAGTCGGGCCTCATTTGACTCACTGATACCATTTGTGCCTCGAGTCGGGCCTCATTTGACTCATCGATACCATTTGTGCGTCAAGTTAGGCCTCGTTTGTCTAAACTATATCTTTTGTGCCTCGAGTCAAACCTCGTTTGACTCAACCATATTATTTGCGCCTCGAGTCAGGCCTCATTTGACTCAACCATATAATTTCTGCCTCGAGTCATGCCTTGTTTGACTCAACCATATCATTTATGCCTCGAGTCGGGCTTTGTTTGACACAACGATATCATTTGCGCTCCGAGTCGGCCCTCGTTTGACACAACAATATCATTTGTGCCTTGAGTTGGTCCTCGTTTAACTCAATCTTATTATTTGCACCTTGAGTTGAGACTCGTTTAACTCACCGATACCATTTGTTCCTCGAGTTGGTCCTCGTTTGACTCAACCATATAAATTGTGACTCGAGTCGAGCCTCGTTCGACTCACCGATACCAGTTATGCCTCGAGTTCGGCCTTGTTTGACATAACCAGATCAATTGTGCCTCTAGTCGGGCCTAGTTTAACTCAGCGATGCAATTTGTGCCTCGAGTTAGGCCTTCTTTGACTCAACCATATCATTTGCGCCTCGAGTCAGGCCTCATTTGACTCAACCATATCATTTGCACCTTGAGTCAGGCCTCATTTAACTCACCGATACCATTTGTGCCTCGAGTTAGGCCTCGTTTGACCCAACCATATCATTTGTGCCTCAAGTCAGGCCTCGTTTGGCTACTCAACCATATCATTTGCGCCTCGAGTCGGGCCTCGTTTGACTCAACCATATCATTTCTGCCTTGAGTCATGCGCCGTTTGACTCACCGATACCATTTGTGCCTTGAGTTGGTCCTCATTTGACTCAACCATATCATTTGTGTCTTGAGTCAAGCCTCGTTGGACTCACCGATACCATTTGTGCGTTGAGTCAGGCCTCGTTTGACGCAACCAAATCATTTGTGCCTCGAGTCACGCCTCGTTTGAGTTAAAAATATCAGTTGCGTCACAAGTCAAGCATCGTTTGACTAAACCACATCATTTGCGCCTCGAGTCGGGCCTCGTTTGACTCAAGCACATCATTTGCGCCTCGAGTCGAGCCTCGTTTGACTCACCGATACCAGTTGTGCCTTGAGTTGGGTGTCGTTTAACTAAACCATATCTTTTGTCCCCTGAGTCAGGCCTTGTTTAACTCAACCATATCATTTGCACCTTGAGTCGGGCTCATTTGACTCAACCATATCAATTGTGCCTCGAGTCGGACCTTGTTTGACTCAACCATATCATTTGCGCCTTGAGTCGGGACTTGTTTGACTCATCGATATCATTTGTGCCTAGAGTCAAGCCTTGTTTGACTCAACCATATCATTTGTTCCTTGAGACAGGGCTTGTTTGACTCAACCATATGATTCGCGCCTCGAATCGGGCTTCGTTTGACTCAACCACATAATTTCTGCCTCGAGTGATGCCTCGTTTGACTCAACCATATCATTTGCGCCTTGAGTCGGGGTTCGTTTGACTCACCGATACCATTTGTTCCTCTAGTTGGGCCTTGTTTGACTCAACCATATCATTTATGCTCCGAGTCAGGCCACGTTTGACTCGGCCATATCATTTGCCCCTCGAGTTGGGCCTCGTTTAACTCAACCTTATCATTTCTGCCTCGAGTCAGGCCTCGTTTAGCTCAACCATATATTTGGCCCTTGAGTCAGGCCCTGTTTGACTCAACCATACTATTTGCGCCTTGGGACGGGCCTCGTTTAACTCATCGATACCATTTGTGCCTTGAGTTGGGCCTCATTTGACTCAACCATATCATTTGTGCCTCAAGTCGAGGGTCGTTTGACTCATCGATACCATTTATGCCTTGAGTTAGGCCTCATTTGACATAACCATATCATTTCTGCCTCGAGTCATGCCTTGTTTGACTCAACCATATCATTTGTGTCTCGAGTCTAGCCTCGTTTGACTAAACCATATCATTTGTGCCTCAAGCCGGGCCTGGTTTGACTCAACCATATCATTTGCACCTCGAGTCGGGCATCGTTTGACTCACCGACACCATTTGTGCCTCAAATTGGGCATCGTTTGACTCAACCACATCATCTGTGCCTCGAGTCAGGCCTTGTGTGACTCAACCATATCATTTGCGCCTCGAGTCGGGCCTCGTTTGACTCAACCATATCATTTGCACCTCGAGACAGGCCTTGTTTGACTCAACCATCTCATTTGTGCCTCGAGTCAGGCCTCGTTTGACTCAACCATATCATTTGCGGCTCGAGTCAGGCCTCATTTGACTCACTGATACCATTTGTGCCTCGAGTCAGGCCTCATTTGACTCACCGATACCATTTGTGCATCGAATTAGGCCTCGTTTGACTCAACTATATCATTTGTGCCTCGAGTCAAGCCTCGTTTGACTCAACCATATCATTTGTGCCTCGAGTCAGGCCTCGTTTGACTCAACCATATAATTTCTGCCTCGAGTCATGCCTTGTTTGACTCAACTATATCATTTGTGCCTTGAGTCAGGCCTTGTGTGACTCAACCATATCATTTGCACCTCGAGTCAGGCCTCGTTTAACTTAACCATATCATTTGCAACTCGAGACAGGCCTTGTTTGACTTAACCATCTCATTTGCGCCTCGAGTCAGGCCTCGTTTGACTCAACCATATCATTTGTGCCCCGAGTCGGGCCTCATTTGACTCACTGATACCATTTGTGCCTCGAGTCGGGCCTCATTTGACTCATCGATACCATTTGTGCGTCAAGTTAGGCCTCGTTTGTCAAAACTATATCTTTTGTGCCTCGAGTCAAGCCTCGTTTGACTCAACCATATTATTTGCGCCTCGAGTCAGGCCTCGTTTGACTCAACCATATAATTTCTGCCTCGAGTCATGCCTTGTTTGACTCAACCATATCATTTATGCCTCGAGTCGGGCTTTGTTTGACACAACGATATCATTTGCGCTCCGAGTCGGCCCTCGTTTGACACAACAATATCATTTGCGCCTTGAGTTGGTCCTCGTTTAACTCAACCTTATTATTTGCACCTTGAGTTGAGACTCGTTTAACTCACCGATACCATTTGTTCCGCGAGTTGGTCCTCGTTTGACTCAACCATATAAATTGTGACTCGAGTCGACCCTCGTTTGACTCACCGATACTAGTTATGCCTCGAGTTCGGCCTTGTTTGACATAACCAGATCAATTGTGCCTCGAGTCGGGCCTCGTTTAACTCAGCGATGCAATTTGTGCCTCGAGTTAGGCCTTCTTTGACTCAACCATATCATTTGCGCCTCGAGTCAGGCCTCGTTTGACTCAACCATATCATTTGCACCTCGAGTCCGGCCTCGTTTAACTCACCGATACCATTTGTGCCTCGAGTTAGGCCTCGTTTGACTTAACCATATCATTTGTGCCTCAAGTCAGGCCTCGTTTGACTTCTCAACCATATCATTTGCGCCTCGAGTCGAGCCTCGTTTGACTCAACCATATCATTTCTACCTTGAGTCATGCGCCGTTTGACTCACCGATACCATTTGTGCCTTGAGTTGTGCCTCATTTGACTCAACCATATCATTTGTGCCTCGAGTCAGGCCTCGTTGGACTCACTGATACCATTTGTGCGTTGAGTCAGGCCTCGTTTGACGCAACCAAATCATTTGTGCCTCGAGTCACGCCTCGTTTGAGTCAACCATATAAGTTGCGTCACAAGTCAAGCATCGTTTGACTAAACCATATCATATGCGCCTCGAGTCGGGCCTCGTTTGACTCAACCACTTCATTTGCACCTCGAGTCGAGCCTCGTTTGACTCAACGATACCAGTTGTGCCTTGAGTTGGGCGTCGTTTAACTAAACCATATTTTTTGTGCCCCGAGTCAGGCCTTGTTTAACTCAACCATATCATTTGCACCTCGAGTCGGGCTCATTTGACTCAACCATATCAATTGTGCCTCGAGTCGAACCTTATTTGACTCAACCATATCATTTGTGCCTTGAGTCGGGCCTCGTTTGACTCATCGATACGATTTGTGCCTCGAGTCAAGCCTCGT
The DNA here is from genome assembly GCA_037013595.1 of Dicorynia guianensis. Taxonomy (NCBI): domain Eukaryota; kingdom Viridiplantae; phylum Streptophyta; class Magnoliopsida; order Fabales; family Fabaceae; genus Dicorynia; species Dicorynia guianensis. Next base: position 13,562,857 of record JASUAB010000015.1, read on the forward strand.
TTGACTCAACCATATCATTTGTTCCTCGAGACAGGGCTCGTTTGACTCAACCATATGATTCGCGCCTCGAATCGGGCCTCATTTGACTCAACCATATAATTTCTGCCTCGAGTGATGCCTCGTTTGACTCAACCATATCATTTGCGCCTTGAGTCGGGGTTCGTTTGACTCACCGATACCATTTGTTCCTCTAGTTGGGCCTTGTTTGACTCAACCATATCATTTGTGCTCCGAGTCAGGCCACGTTTGACTTAGCCATATCATTTACCCCTCGAGTCGGGCCACGTTTAACTCAACCTTATCATTTCTACCTCGAGTCAGGCCTCGTTTAGGTTAACCATATATTTGGCCCTTGAGTCAGGCCCGTTTGACTCAACCATATCATTTGCGCCTCAAGTAAGGCCTCGTTTGACTCAACCATATTATTTGCGCCTTGGGATGGGCCTCGTTTAACTCACCGATACCATTTGTGCCTCCAGTTGGGCCTCGTTTGACTCAACCATATCATTTGTGCCTCAAGTCGAGGCTCATTTGACTCATCGATACCATTTATACCTTGAGTTGGGCCTCGTTTGACATGACCATATCATTTGTGCCTCAAGTCATGCCTTGTTTGACTCAACCATATCATTTGTGTCTCGAGTCTGGTCTCGTTTGACTAAACCATATCATTTGCGCCTCAAGCTGGGCCTGGTTTGACTCAACCATATCATTTGCGCCTCGAGTCGGGCATCGTTTGACTCAACGACACCATTTGTGCCTCAAATTGGGCATCGTTTGACTCAACCATATCATTTGTGCCTCGAGTCAGGCCTTGTGTGACTCAACCATATCATTTGTGCCTCGAGTCGGGCCTCGTTTGACTCAACCATATCATTTGCACCTTGAGAACGGCCTTGTTTGACTCAACCATCTCATTTGCGCCTTGAGTCAGGCCTCGTTTGACTCAACCATATCATTTGCAGCTCGAGTCAGACCACATTTGACTCACTGATACCATTTGTGCCTCGAGTCATGCCTCATTTGACTCACCGATACCATTTGTGCATCGAATTAGGCCTCGTTTGACTCAACTATATCATTTGTGCCTCGAGTCAAGCCTCGTTTGACTCGACCATATCATTTGTGCCTCGAGAACCATATCATTTACACCTCGAGACAGGCCTTGTTTAACTTAACCATCTCATTTGCGCCTCGAGTCAGGCCTCGTTTGACTCAACCATATCATTTGCGCCCCGAGTCAGGCCTCATTTGACTCACTCATACCATTTGTGCCTTGAGTCAGTCCTCATTTGACTCACTGATACCATTTGTGCGTCAAGTTAGGCCTCGTTTTTCTCAACTATATCATTTTTGCCTCGAGTCAAGCCTCGTTTGACTCAACCATATCATTTGCGCCTCGAGTCAGGCCTCGTTTGACTCAACCATATAATTTCTGCCTCGAGTCATGCCTTGTTTGACTCAACCATATCATTTATGCCTCGAGTCGGGCTTTGTTTGACATAACGATATCATTTGCGCTCCGAGTCGGCCCTTGTTTGAGACAACAATATCATTTGCGCCTTGAGTTGGTCCTCGTTTAACTCAACCTTATTAATTGCACCTTGAGTTGAGACTCGTTTAACTCACCGATACCATTTGTTCTGCGAGTTGGTCCTCGTTTGACTCAACCATATAAATTGTGACTCGAGTCGACCCTCGTTTGACTCACCGATACCAGTTATGCCTCAAGTTCGGCCTTGTTTGACATAACCAGATTAATTGTACCTCGAGTCGGGCCTCGTTTAACTCAGTGATGCAATTTGTGCCTCGAGTTAGGCCTTCTTTGACTCAACCATATCATTTGCGCCTCGAGTCAGGCCTCGTTTGACTCAACCATATCATTTGCACCTCGAGTCAGGCCTCGTTTAACTCACCGATACCATTTGTGCCTCGAGTTAGGCCTCATTTGACTCAACCATATCATTTGTGCCTCAAGTCAGGCCTCGTTTGAGTACTCAACCATATCATTTGCGCCTCGAGTCGGGCCTCGTTTGACTCAACCATATCATTTCTGCCTTGAGTCATGCGCCGTTTGACTCACCGATACCATTTGTGCATTGAGTTGGGCCTCATTTGACTCAACCATATCATTTGTGCCTCGAGTCAGGCCTCGTTGGACTTACCGTTACCATTTGTGCGTTGAGTTAGGCCTTGTTTGACGTAACCAAATCATTTGTGCCTCGAGTCATGCCTCGTTTGAGTCAACCATATCAGTTGTGTCACAAGTCAAGCATCGTTTCACTAAACCATATCATTTGCGCCTCGAGTCGGGCCTCGTTTGACTCAACCACATCATTTGCGCCTCGAGTCAAGCCTCGTTTGACTGACCGATACCAGTTGTGCCTTGAGTTGGGCGTCGTTTAACTAAACCATATTTTTTGTGCCCCGAGTCAGGCCTTGTTTAACTCAACCATATCATTTGCACCTCAAGTCGGGCTCATTTGACTCAACCATATTAATTGTGCCTCGAGTCGGACCATGTTTGACTCAACCATATCATTTGTACCTTGAGTCGGGCCTCGTTTGACTCATCGATACCATTTGTGCCTCGAGTCAAGCCTCGTTTGACTCAACCATATCATTTGTTCCTCGAGACAGGGCTCGTTTGACTCAACCATATGATTCGCGCCTCGAATCGGGCCTCGTTTGACTCAACCATATCATTTGCGCCTTGAGTCGGGGTTTGTTTGACTCACCGATACCATTTGTTCCTCTAGTTGGGCCTTGTTTGACTCAACCATATCATTTGTGCTCCGAGTCAGGCCACATTTGACTCAGTCATATCATTTGCCCCTTGAGTCGGGCCTCGTTTAACTCAACCTTATCATTTCTGCCTCGAGTCAGGCCTCGTTTAGCTCAACCATATATTTGGCCCTTGAGTCAGGCCCCGTTTGACTCAACCATATCATTTGCGCCTCGAGTCAGGCCTCGTTTGACTTAACCATATTATTTGTGCCTTGGGACGGCCCTCGTTTAACTCACTGATACCATTTGTGCCTCGAGTTGGGCCTCGTTTGACTCAACCATATGATTTGTGCCTCAAGTTGAGGCTCGTTTGACTCATCGATACCATTTATGCCTTGAGTTGGGCCTCGTTTGACATGACCATATCATTTGTACCTCGAGTCATGCCTCGTTTGACTCAACCATATCATTTGTGTCTTGAGTCTGGCCTCGTTTGACTAAACCATATCATTTGCGCCTCAAGCCAGGCCTGGTTTGACACAACCATATCATTTGCGCCTCGAGTCGGGCATCGTTTGACTCACCGACACCATTTGTGCCTCAAATTGGGCATCGTTTGACTCAACCATATCATTTGTGCTTCGAGTCAGGCATTGTGTGACTCAACCATATCATTTGCGCCTCGAGTCGGGCCTCGTTTGACTCAACCATATCATTTGCACCTTGAGACAGGCCTTGTTTGACCAAACCATCTCATTTGCGCCTCGAGTCAGGCCTCGTTTGACTCAACCATATCATTTGCGGCTCGAGTCAGGCCTCATTTGACTCACTGATACCATTTGTGCCTCGAGTTAGGCTGCATTTGACTCACCGATACCATTTATGCATCGAATTAGGCCTCGTTTGACTCAACTATATCATTTGTGCCTCGAGTCAAGCCTCGTTTGACTCAACCATATCATTTGTGCCTCGAGTCAGACCTCGTTTGACTCAACCATATAATTTCTGCCTCGAGTCATGCCTTGTTTGACTCAACCATATCATTTGTGCCTCAAGTCAGGCCTTGTGTGACTCAACCATATCATTTGCGCCTCGGGTCGGGCCTCGTTTAACTTAACCATATCATTTGCACCTCGAGACAGGCCTTGTTTGACTTAACCATCTCATTTGCGCCTCGAGTCAGGCCTCGTTGACTCAACCATATCATTTGCGCCTCGAGTCGGGCCTCATTTGACTCACTGATACCATTTGTGCCTCGAGTCAGGCCTCATTTGACTCACCGATACCATTTGTGCATCAAGTTAGGCCTCGTTTGTCTCAACTATATCATTTGTGCCTCGAGTCAAGCCTCGTTTGACTCAACCAAATCATTTGCGCCACGAGTTAGGCCTCGTTTGACTCAACCATATAATTTTTGCCTCGAGTCATGCCTTGTTTGACTCAACCATATCATTTATGCCTCGAGTCGGGCTTTGTTTGACACAACGATATCATTTGCGCTCCGAGTCGGCCCTCGTTTGACACAACAATATCATTTGCGCCTTGAGTTGGTCCTCGTTTAACTCAACCTTATTATTTGCACCTTGAGTTGAGACTCGTTTAACTCACCGATACCATTTGTTCCTCCAGTTGGTCCTCGTTTGACTCAACCATATAAATTGTGACTCGAGTCGAGCCTCGTTTGACTCACCGATACTAGTTATGCCTCGAGTTCGGCCTTGTTTGACATAACCAGATCAATTGGGCCTCGAGTCGGGCCTCGTTTAACTCAGCAATGCAATTTGTGCCTTGAGTTAGGCCTTCTTTGACTCAACCATATCATTTGCGCCTCGAGTCAGGCCTCGTTTGACTCAACCATATCATTTGCACCTCAAGTCAGGCCTCGTTTAACTCACCGATACCATTTGTGCCTCGAGTTAGGCCTCATTTGACTCAACCATATCATTTGTGCCTCAAGTCAGGCCTCGTTTGACTACTCAACCATATCATTTGCGCCTCGAGTCGGGCCTCGTTTGACTCAACCATATCATTTCTGCCTTGAGTCATGCGTCGTTTGACTCACCGATACCATTTGTGCCTTGAGTTGGGCCTCATTTGACTCAACCATATCATTTGTGCCTCGAGTCAGGCTTCGTTGGACTCACCAATACCATTTGTGCGTTGAGTCAGGCCTCGTTTGACGCAACCAAATCATTTGTGCCTCGAGTCACGCCTCGTTTGAGTCAACCATATCAGTTGCGTCACAAGTCAAGCATCGTTTGACTAAACCATATCATTTGCGCCTTGAGTCGGGCCTCGTTTGACTCAACCACATCATTTGCGCCTCGAGTCGAGCCTCGTTGGACTCACCGATACCAGTTGTGCCTTGAGTTGGGCGTCGTTTAACTAAACCATATTTTTTGTGCCCCGAGTCAGGCCTTGTTTAACTCAACCATATCATTTGCACCTCGAGTCGGGCTCATTTGACTCAACCATATCAATTGTGCCTCGAGTCGGACCTTGTTTGACTCAACCATATCATTTGTGCCTTGAGTCGGGCCTCGTTTGACTCATCGATACCATTTGTGCCTCGAGTCAAGCCTTGTTTTACTCAACCATATCATTTGTTCCTCGAGACAGGGCTCGTTTGACTCAACCATATGATTTGCGCCTCGAATCGGGCCTAGTTTGACTCAACCATATAATTTCTGCCTCGAGTGATGCCTCGTTTAACTCAACCATATCATTTGCGCCTTGAGTCAGGGTTCGTTTGACTCACCGATACCATTTGTTCCTCTAGTTGGGCCTTGTTTGACTCAACCATATCATTTGTGCTCCGAGTCAGGCCACGTTTGACTCAGCCATATCATTTGCCTCTCGAGTCAGGCCTCGTTTAACTTAACCTTATCATTTCTGCCTCGAGTCAGGCCTCGTTTAGCTTAACCATATATTTGGCCCTTGAGTCAGGCCCCGTTTGACTCAACCATATCATTTGCGCCTCGAGTCAGGCCTCGTTTGACTCAACCATATTATTTGCGCCTTGGAACGGGCCTCGTTTAACTCACCGATACTATTTGTGCCTCGAGTTGGGCCTCGTTTGACTCAACCAGATCATTTCTGCCTCAAGTCGAGGCTCGTTTGACTCATCGATACCATTTATGTCTTGAGTTGGGCCTCGTTTGACATGACCATATCGTTTGTGCCTCGAGTCATGCCTCGTTTGACTCAACCATATCATTTGTGTCTCGAGTCTGGCCTCGTTTGAGTAAACCATATCATTTGCACCTCAAGCCGGGCCTGGTTTGACACAACCATATCATTTGCGCCTCGAGTCGGGCATCGTTTGACTCACCGACACCATTTGTGTCTCAAATTGGGCATCGTTTGACTCAACCATATCATTTGTGCCTCGAGTTAGGCCTTGTGTAACTCAACCACATCATTTGCGCCTCGAGTCGGGCCTCGTTTAACTCACTGATACCATTTGTGCCTCGAGTTGGGCCTCGTTTGACTTAACCATCTCATTTGTGCCTCGAGTCAAGCCTCATTTAACTCAACCATATCATTTGCGGCTCGAGTCAGGCCTCATTTGACTCACTGATACTATTTGTGCCTCGGGTCAGGCCTCATTTGACTCACCGATGCCATTTGTGCATCGAATTAGCCCTCGTTTGACTCAACTATATCATTTGTGCCTCGAGTCAAGCCTCGTTTGACTCAACCATATCATTTGCACCTCGAGTCTGGCCTCGTTTGACTCAACCATATAATTTCTGCCTCGAGTCATGCCTTGTTTGACTCAACCATATCATTTATGCCTCGAGTCGAGCTTTGTTTGACTCAACCATGTCATTTGTGCCTGAGTCGGCCCTCGTTTGACACAACAATATCATTTGCGCCTTGAGTTGGTCCTTGTTTAGCTCAACCTTATTATTTGCGCCTTGAGTCGAGACTCGTTTGACTCACCGATACCATTTCTTCCTCGAGTTAGGCCTCGTTTGACACAACCATATAAATTGTGCCTCGAGTCGAGCCTCGTTTGACTCATCGATACAAGTTGTGCCTCGAGTTGGGCCTTGTTTGACGTAACTAGATCAATTGTGCCTCGAGTCGGGCCTCATTTGACTTAGCGATGCAATTTGTCCCTCAAGTTAGGCCTTCTTTGACTCAACCATATCATTTGTGCCTCGAGTCAGGCCTCGTTTGACTCAACCATATCATTTGCACCTCGACTCAGGCCTCGTTTAACTCACCGATACCATTTGTGCCTCGAGTAAGGCCTCATTTGACTCAACCATATCATTTGTGCCTCGAGTCAGGCCTTGGTTGACTCAACCATATCATTTGTGCCTCGGGTTGGGCCGCGTTTGACTTAACCATATCATTTCTTCCTTGAGTCATGTGCCTTTTGACTCACTGATACCATTTGTGCCTTGAGTTGGGCCTCGTTTGACTCAACTATATCATTTGTACCTCGACTCATGCCATGTTTGAGTCAACCATATCAGTCGCATCACAAGTCAGGCATCGTTTGACTAAACCATATCATTTGCGCCTCGAGTCGGGCCTCGTTTGGCTCACCGATACCAGTTGTACCTTGAGTTAGGCGTCGTTTAACTAAACCATATCTTTTGTGCCCCAAGTCAGGCCTTGTTTAACTCAACCATATCATTTGCACCCCGAGTCGAGCCTCATTTGACTCAACCATATCATTTGCGCCTCGAGTCGGGCATCGTTTGGCTCACCGATACCAGTTGTAACTTGAGTTAGGCGTCGTTTAACTAAACCATATCTTTTGTGCCCCAAGTCAGGCCTTGTTTAACTCAACCATATCATTTGCACCCCGAGTCAGGCCTCGTTTGACTCAACCATATCATTTGCGCCTCGAGTCGGGCATCGTTTGACTCACCAACACCATTTGTACCTCGAGTCAGGCCTTGTGTGACTCAACCATATCATTTGCGCCTCGAGTCGGGCCTCATTTGACTCAATCATATCATTTGCACCTTGAGACATGCCTTGTTTCACTCAACCATTTCATTTGCGCCTCGAGTCAGGCCTCGTTTGGCTCAACCATATCATTTGTGCCTTAAGTCGGGCCTCATTTGACTCACTGATACCATTTGTGCCTCGAGTCAGGCCTTATTTGACTCACCGATACCATTTGTGCATTGAGTTAGGCATCGTTTGACTCAACTATATCATTTGTGCCTAGAGTCAAGCCTCGTTTCACTCAACCATATCATTTGTGCCTCGAGTCAGGCCTCGTTTGACTCAACCATATAATTTTTGCCTCAAGTCATGCCTTGTTTGACTCAACCATATCATTTATGCCTCGAGTCGGGCTTTATTTGACTCAACCATATTATTTGAGCCTCGAGTCAGGCCTCGTTTGACTCACCGATACCATTTGTGCCTCGAGTGAGGCCTCGTTTGACTCAACCATATCAATTGTGCCTCGAGTCTGGCCTCGTTTGACCCAACCATATCATTTGCACCTCGAGTCGAGCATCGTTTGACTCACTGACACCATTTGTGCCTCGAGTCAGGCCTTGTGTGACTCAACCATATCATTTGCGCCTCGAGTCGGGCATCGTTTGACTCACCGACACCATTTGTGCCTCGAGTCAGGCTTTGTGTGACTCAACCATATCATTTGTGCCTCCAGTCGGGCCTTGTTTTTCTCAACCATATCATTTGCACCTCGAGATAGGCCTTGTTTGACTCAACCATTTCATTTGCACCTCGAGTCAGGCCTTGTTTGACTCAACCATATCATTTGTGCCTCGAGTCAGGCCTCATTTGTCTCACTGATACCATTTGTGCCTCGAGTCGGGCCTCATTTGACTCACCGATACCTTTTGTGCATCGAGTTAGGCCTCGTTTGACTCAACTTTATCATTTGTGCCTCGAGTCAAGCCTCATTTGACTCAACCATATCGTTTGTGCCTCGAGTCAGGCCTCGTTTGACTCAACCATATAATTTCTGCCTCGAGTCATGCCTTGTTTGACTCAACCATATCATTTATGCCTCGAGTCGGGCTTTGTTTGACTCAACCATATTATTTGAGCCTCGAGTCGGGCCTCGTTTGACTCACCGACACCACTTGTGCCTCAAGTTGGGCTTCGTTTGACTCAACCATATCATTTGCGCCTCGACCCGCGCCTCGTTTGACTCACCGATACCATTTGTGCTTCGAGTGAGGCCTCGTTTGACTCAACCATATCATTTGTGCCTCGAGTCAGGCCTCGTTTGACTCAACCATATTATTTGCGCCTCGAGTCGGGCATCGTTTGACTCACCGACACTATTTGTGCCTCGAGTCAGGCCTTGTGTGACTCAACCATATCATTTGCGCCTCGAGTCGGTCCTTGTTTGACTCAACCATATCATTTGTGCCTCGAGTCAGGCATCGTTTGACTCACTGACACCATTTGTGCCTCGAGTCAGGCCTTGTGTGAGTCAACCATATCATTTGCGCCTCGATTCGGGCCTCGTTTGTCTAAACCATATCATTTGCACCTCGAGACAGGCCTTGTTTGACTCAACCATGCCATTTGCGCCTCGTGTCAGGCCTCGTTTGACTCAACCATATCATTTGTGCCACGACTCGAGCCTCATTTGACTCACTGATACCATTTGCGCCTCGAGTCGGGCCTCATTTGACTCACCGATACCATTTGTGCATCGAGTTAGGCCTCGTTTGACTCAACTATATCATTTGTGCCTCAAGTCAAGCCTCGTTTGACTCAACCATATTATTTGTGCCTCGAGTCTGGCCTCGTTTGACTCAACCATATAATTTCTGCCTGGAGTCATGCCTTGTTTGACTCAACCATATCATTTATGCCTCGAGTCGGGCTTTGTTTGACTTAACCATATTATTTGAGTCTCGAGTCGGGCCTCGTTTGACTCACCGATACCACTTATGCCTCGAGTTGGGCCTCGTTTGACTCAACCATATCATTTGCGCCTCGACTCGCGCCTCGTTTGACTCACCGATACCATTTGTGCCTTGAGTGAGGCCTCGTTTGACTCAACCATATCATTTGTGCCTCAAGTCAGGCCTCGTTTGACTCAACCATATCATTTCTACCTTGAGTCATGCGCTGTTTGACTCACCGATGCCATTTGTGCCTCGAGTTAGGCCGCGTTTGACTCAACCATATCATTTGTGCCTCAAGTCAGGCCTTGTTTGACTCATCGGTACCATTTGTGGCTTGAGTCGGGCCTCGTTGACGCAACCATATCATTAGTGCCTCGAGTCATGCCTCGTTTGACCCAACCATATCAGTTGTGTCACAAGTGGGTCCTCATTTGACTAAACCATATCATTTCTACCTCGAGTCGGGCCTCATTTGAGTGAACCATATCACTTGTGCCTTGAGTTAGGCCTTCTTTGACTCAACCATATCATTTCTGCCTCGAGTCAGGCCTTGTTTGGCTTAACCATATCATTTGCACCTTGAGTCCGTCCTCGTTTGACTCAACCATATCATTTGCGCCTTGAGTCAGACCTTATTTGACTTAACCATATCATTTCTGCCTGGAGTCATGCCTCGTTTGACTTAACCATATCATTTTTCCTTGGAGTCAGTCCTCGTTTGACTCAACCATATCATTTACGACCTGAGTCTGGCCTCGTTTGACTCAACTATATCAATTACTCCTCGAGTCGGGACTCATTTGACTCACCGATAACGTTTATGCCTCGAGTCAGGCCTCGTTCGATGCAACCATATCATTTGTGCCTCGAGTTGGGCCTCGTTTGACTCAACCTTATCATTTGTGCCTCGAGTTAGGCCTCATTTGACTCAAACATATCATTTGTGCCTCAAGTCGGGCCTCGTTTGACTCAATCATATCATTTCTGCCTCGAGTCAGGCCTCATTTGGCTCAACCATATATTTGCGCCTCGAGTCAGAACCCGTTTGACACAACCATATCATTTGCGCCTCGAGTCGGGCCTCATTTAACTCACCGATACCATTTGTGCCTCGAGTTAGGCCTCATTTGACACAACCATATCATTTGTGGCTCTAGTCAAGCCTTGGCTGACTCAACCATATCATTTGCACCTTGAGTCGGGCCTCATTTGACTCAACCATATCATTTATGCCTCGAGTCAGGCCTCGTTTGACTCAACCATATCATTTGCGCCTCGAGTCGGGCCTCGTTTGACTCATCGATACCATTTGTGCCTCGAGTTGGGACTCGTTTGACTCAACCATATCATTTGTGCCTCGAATCAATCCTTCTTTGACTCAACCATATCATTTATGCTACGAGTTGGGCCTCGTTTGAGTCAACCATTTCATTTACGCCTCGAGTCGGGCCTCGTTTGACCCACTGATACCATTTGTGCCTCGAGTTAGGCCTCATTTGACTCAACCATATCATTTGTGCCTCGAGTCAAGACTCGTTTGACTTAGCCATATCATTTGCGCCTAGAGTCAGACCTCGTTTGACTCTCCGAACCATTCGTGCGTCAAGTTGGGCCTCTTTTGACACAACCATATCATTTGTGCCTCGAGTCAGGCCTTGTTTGACTCAACCATATCATTTGCACCGTGAGTTAAGCCTCGTTTGAGTCACCATATCATTTGCGCCTCAAATCGGGCCTTGTTTGACTCAACCATATCATTTGCGCTGCGAGTTGGGCCTCGCTTGACTCACTGATACCATTTGTGCCTCGAGTCGGGCCTCATTTGATGCTACCATATCATTTGTGCCTCGAGTCAAGCCTTGTTTGCCTCAACCAGATCATCTGCATCTTGAGTCGGCCCTCGTTTGACGTAACCATATCATTTATGCCTCGAGTCATCCCTCATTTGACTTAACCATGTCATTTGCATCTTGAGTCATCCCTCATTTGACTCAACCATATCATTTGCGTCTCGAGTTGGGCCTCGTTTGACTCAACCATATCGTTTGTGCCTCGAATTGGGCCTCGTTTGACTCAACCATATCTTTTGTGCCTCGAGTCAGGTCTTGTTTGACTCAACCATATCATTTACGCCTCGAGTCGGGCCTCGTTTGACTCAACCATATCATTTGCACCTCGAGTCAGGCCTGGTTTGACTCAACCATATCATTTGCGCCTTGAGTCGGCCCTCGTTTGACCCACAGATACCATTTGTGCCTCGAGTTAGACCTCGTTAGACTTAACCATATCATTTGTGCCTCGAGACAGGGCTCATTTGACTCAACCATATTGTTTGTGCCTCGAGTCAGGCCTCGTTTGACTCAACCATATCATTTACCCCTCGAGTCGGGCCTCGTTTCACTCAACCATATCATTTGTGCCTCGAGTCATGCCTCGTTTGGCTCAACCACATTTTTGCGCCTCAAGTCAAGCCTCGTTTGACTCAACCATATCATTTGTGCCTCGAGTCAGGCCTCATTTGACTCAACCAAATCATTTGTGCCTCAAGCCAGGCCTCGTTTGGCTCAACCATATTATTTGTGCCTTGAGTTAGGCCTCGTTTGACTCAACCATATCATTTGTTCCTCGAGTCTGGCCTCGTTTAATGCAACCATAAGATTTGTGCCTCGAGTCATGTCTCATTTGACTCAACCATATCATTTGCGCCTCGAGTCAGCCCTCGTTTGACACAACGATATTAGTTGCTCCTTGAGTCAGGCCTTATTTGACTCAACCATATTATTTGCGCCTTGTGTCGGGACTCGTTTGACTCACTGATACCATTTGTTCCTCGAGTCATCCCTCGTTTGACTCAACCATATCATTTGTGTCTCGAGTCAGGCCTCATTTGAGTAAACCATATCATTTGTGCCTCAAGTCGGGCCTGGTCTGACTCAACCATATCATTTGCGCCTCAAGTCAGGCATCATTTGACTCACCGACACCATTTGGGCCTCGAATTGGGCATCGTTTGACTAAACCATATCATTTGTGCCTCGACTCAGGCCTTGTTTGACTCAACCATAACATTTGTGCCTCGAATTGGGCATCATTTGACTCAACCATATCATTTGCATCTCGAGTCAGCCTTGTTTGACTAAACCATATCATTGCGCCTAAAGCCGGGCCTGGTTTGACTCAACCATATCATTTGCGCCTTGAGTCGGGCATCGTTTGACTCACCGTCACCATTTGTGCCTCGAATTGGGCATCGTTTGACTCAACCATATCATGTGTGCCTCGAGTTAGGCCCTGTGTGACTCAACTATATCATTTGTGCCTCGAGACAGGCCTTGTTTGACTCAACCATATCATTTCCACCTCGAGACAGGCCTTGTTTGACTCAACCATCTCATTTGCGCCTCGAGTCGGGCCTCGTTTGACTTAACCATATCATTTGCGCCTCAAGTCGGGCCTCGTTTGACTCACTGATACCATTTGTGCATCGAGTTAGTCCTCGTTTGACTCAACTATATCATTTGTGCCTCGAGTCAAGCCTCGTTTCACTCAACCATATCATTTGCGCCTCGAGTCAGGTCTCGTTTGACTCAACCATATAATTTTTACCTCGAGTCATGCCTTGTTTGACTCAACCATATCATTTATGCCTCGAGTCGGGCTTTGTTTGACTCAACCATATCATTTGCGCCCCGAGTCGGCCCTCGTTTGACACAACAATATCATTTGTGCCTTGAGTTGGGCCTCGTTTAACTCAACCTTATTGTTTGCTCCTTGAGTCGAGACTCGTTTGACTCACTAATACCATTTGTTCCTCGAGTTGGGCCTCGTTTGACTCAACCATAAAAATTCTGCCTTGAGTCGAGCCTCGGTCGACTCACCGATACTAGTTGTCCCTCAAGTTCAGCCTTGTTTGACGTAACCAGATCAATTGTGCCTCGAGTCGTGCCTCGTTTGACTCAGCGGTGCAATTTGTGCCTCGAGTTCGGCCTTCTTTGACTTAACCATATCATTTGCGCCTCGAGTCAGGCCTCGTTTGACTCAACCATATCATTTGTGCCTCGAGTCAGGCCTCGTTTGACTCAACCATATCATTTGCCCCTCGAGTCGGGCCTCGTTTAACTCAACCATATCATTTATGCCTCGAGTCAGGCCTCATTTAGCTCAACCATATATTTGGCCCTTGAGTCAGGCCCCGTTTGACTCAACCATATCATTTGCGCCTCGAGTCAGGCCTCGTTTGACTTAACCATATTATTTGCGCCTCGGGTCGGGCCTCGTTTAACTCACCAATACCATTTGTACCTCGAGTTGGGCCTCGTTTGACTCAACCATATCATTTGCGCCTCGAGTCGAGCCTCGTTTGACTCACCGATACCATTTATGCCTTGAGTTGGGCCTTGTTTGACATAACCATATCATTTGTGCCTCGAGTCAGGCCTCGTTTGACTCAACCATATCATTTGTGTCTCGAGTCAAGCCTCGTTTGACTAAACCATATCATTTGCGCCTCAAGCCGGGCCTTGTTTGGCTCAACCATATCATTTGCGCCATGAGTCCGCCCTCATTTGACTCAACCATATCATTTGCGCCATGAGTTAGGCCTCATTTGACTTAACCATATTATTTTTGCTTGGAGTCAGTCCTCGTTTGACTCAACCATATCATTTGCAACCTGAGTCGGGCCTCGTTTGACTCAACCATATTATTTACTCCTCGAGTCGGTCCTCGTTTGACTCACCGATACCGTTTATGCCTCGAGTTAAGCCTCGTTTGACGCAACCATATCATTTGTGCCTCGAGTTGGGCCTCGTTTGACTCAACCATATCATTTGTGCCTCGAGTTAGGCCTCATTTGACTCAACCATATCATTTGCGCCTCGAGGTGGGCCTCCTTTGACTCAACCATATTATTTCTGCCTCGAGTCATGTGCCGTTTGACTCACCAATACCATTTATGCCTCGAGTTGGGCCTCATTTGACTCAACCATATCATTTGTGTCTCGAGTTAGGCCTTGTTTGACTCACCGATACCATTTGTGCCTCGAGTCGGGCCTTGTTGACGCAACCATATCATTTGGGCCTCGAGTCATGCTTCATTTGACTCAACCATATCATTTGTGCCTAGACTCAGGCCACGTTTGACTCAACCATATAATTTGCGCCTCGAGTCAAGCCTTGTTTCTCTTAGCCACATCATTTGCACCTCGAGGAGGGCCTCGTTTGACTCAACCATATCATTTCTGGCTCGAGTCAACCACGTTTGGCTCAACCATATTATTTGCGCCCAGAGTCAGTCCTCATTTGACTAAAGAATATCATTTGCGCCCCGAGTTGAGCCTCGTTTGAGTCAACCATTTCATTTGCGCCTCGAGTCGGGCCTCGTTTGACCCACTGATACCATTTGTGCCTCGAGTTGGGCCTCGTTTGACTCAACCATATCATTTGTGCCTCGAGTCAGGACACGTTTGACTCAGCCATATCATTTGCATGTAGAGTCAGACCTTGTTTGACACTCCGAACCATTCGTGCCTCAAGTTGGGCCTCTTTTGACACAACCATATCATTTGTGCCTTGAGTCAGGCCTTGTTTGACTCAACCATATCATTTACTCCTCGAGTTGGGTCTCGTTTGAGTCAACCATATCATTTGCGCCTCGAATCAGGCCTTGTTTGACTCAACCATATCATTTGCGCCACAAGTCGATCCTCGCTTGACTCACTGATACCCATTTGTGCCTCGAGTTGGGCCTCATTTCATGCTACCATATCATTTGTGCCTCGAGTCAAGCCTTGTTTGCCTCAACCAGATCATCTGCATCTTGAGTCGGCCCTCATTTGACGTAACCATATCATTTGTGCCTCGACTCATCCCTCATTTGACTCAACCATATCATTTGCATCTTGAGTTGGGCCTCGTTTGGCTCAACCATATCATTTGCGTCTCGAGTCGGGCTTCGTTTGACTCACCGACACCATTTGTTCCTTGAATTGGGCCTTGTTTGACTCAGCCATATCTTTTGTGCCTCGAGTCAGGTCTTGGTTGACTCAACCATATCATTTGCACCTCGAGTCGGGCCTTGTTTGACTCAACCATATCATTTGCACCTCGAGTCAGGCCTGGTTTGACTCAACCATATCATTTGCGCCTCGAGTCGGCCCTCGTGTGACCCACAGATACCATTTGTGCCTCGAGTTAGACCTTGTTAGACTCAACCATATCATTTGTGCCTCGAGACAGGGCTCATTTGACTAAACCATATTGTTTGTGCCTTGACTCGGGCCTCATTTGACTCAACCATATCATTTGCCCCTCAAGTTGGGCCTCGTTTCACTCAACCATATCATTTGTGCCTCGAGTCATGCCTCGTTTGGCTCAACCACATTTTTGCGCCTCAAGTTAGGGGTCGTTTGACTCAACCATATCATTTGCACCTCGAGTCAGGCCTCATTTGACTCAACCAAATCATTTGTGCCTCAAGTCAGGCCTCATTTGGCTCAACCATATTATTTGCACCACGAGTCAAGCCTCGTTTGACTCAACCATATCATTTGTTCCTCGAGTCAGGCCTCGTTTAATGCAACCATAAGATTTGTGCCTCGAGTCATGTCTCATTTGACTCAACCATATCATTTGCGCCTCGAGCCAACCCTCGTTTGACACAACGATATCAGTTGCTCCTTGAGTCGGGCCTCATTTGACTCAACCATATTATTTGCGCCTCGTGTCGGGACTCGTTTGACTCAACGATACCATTTGTTCCTCGAGTCATCCCTCGTTTGACTCAACCATATCATTTGTGTCTCGAGTCAGGCCTTGTTTGAGTAAACCATATCATTTGTGCCTCAAGTCGGGCCTGGTCTGACTCAACCATATCATTTGCGCCTCGAGTCAGGCATCGTTTGACTCACTGACACCATTTGTGCCTCGAATTGGGCAACGTTTGACTCAACCATATCATTTGTGCCTCGACTCAGGCCTTGTTTGACTCAACCATATCATTTGTGCCTCGAGTTGGGCATCGTTTGACTCAACCATATCATTTGTGTCTCAAGTCAGGCCTTGTTTGACTAAACCATATCATTTGCACGTAAAGCCGGGCCTGGTTTGACTCAACCATATCATTTGCACCTCGAGTCGGGCATCGTTTGACTCACCGTCACCATTTGTGCCTCGAATTAGGCATCGTTTGACTCAACCATATCATTTGTGCCTCGAGTCAGGCCTTGTGTGACTCAACTATATCATTTGTGCCTTGAGTCGGGCCTCATTTGACTCAACCACATCATTTACACCTCGAGACAGGCCTTGTTTGACTCAACCATCTCATTTGCGCCTCGAGTCAGTCCTCGTTTGACTCAACCATATCATTTGCGCCTCGAGTCGGGCCTCATTTGACTCACCGATACCATTTGTGCATCGAGGTAGGCCTCGTTTGACTCAACTATATCATTTGTGCCTCGAGTCAAGCCTCGTTTCACTCAACCATATCATTTGTGCCTCGAGTCAGGCCTCGTTTGACTCAACCATATAATTTTTGCCTCGAGTCATGCCTTGTTTGACTCAACTATATCATTTATGCCTCGAGTCGGGCTTTGTTTGACTCAACCATATCATTTACGCCCCGAGTCGGCCCTCGTTTGACACAACAATATCATTTGCGCCTTGAGTTGGGCCTCGTTTAACTCAACCTTATTGTTTGCACCTTGAGTCGAGGCTCGTTTGACTCACTGATACCATTTGTTCCTCAAGTTGGGCCTCGTTTGACTCAACCATAAAAATTGCGCCTTGAGTCGAGCCTCGTTTGACTCACCGATACTAGTTGTGCCTCGAGTTCAGCCTTGTTTGACGTAACCAGATCAATTGTGCCTCGAGTCGTGCCTCATTTGACTCAGCGATGCAATTTGTGCCTTGAGTTCGGCCTTCTTTGACTTAACCATATCATTTGTGCCTCAAGTCAGACCTCGTTTGACTCCACCATATCATTTGTGCCTCGAGTCAGGCCTCGTTTGACTTCACCATATCATTTGCCCCTCGAGTCGGGCCTCGTTTAACTCAACCATATCATTTCTGCCTCGAGTCAGGCCTCGTTTGACTCACCGATACTCATCGATACCATTTATGCCTTGAGTTGGGCCTTGTTTGACTTAACCATATCATTTGCGCCTCGAGTCGAGCCTCTTTTGACTCACCAATACCATTTATGCCTTGACTTGGGCCTTGTTTGACATAACCATATCATTTGTGCCTCGAGTCATGCCTCGTTTGACTCAACTATATCATTTGCGTCTCGAGTCAGGCCTCGTTTGACTAAACCATATCATTTGTGCCTCAAGCCGGGCCTCATTTGGCTCAACCATATCATTTGCGCCTTGAGTCTGTCCTTGTTTGACTCAACCATATCATTTGCGCCTTGAGTCAGGCCTCATTGGACTTAACCATATTACTTTTGCCGGGAGTTAGTCCTCGTTTGACTCAACTGTATCATTTGCAACCTGAGTCGGGCCTCGTTTCACTCAACCATATCATTTACTCCTCGAGTCGGGCCTCGTTTGACTCACCGATACCGTTTATGCCTCGCGTCAGGCCTTGTTTGATGCAACCATATCATTTGTGCCTCGAGTTGGGCCTCGTTTGACTCAACCATATCATTTGTGCCTCGAGTTAGGCCTCATTTGACTCAACCATATCATTTGCACCTCAAGGTGGGCCTCATTTGACTCAACCATATCATTTCTGCCTCGAGTCATGCGCCGTTTGACTCACCAATACCATTTGTGCCTCGAGTTGGGCCTCGTTTGACTCAACCATATCATTTGTGTGTCGAGTTAGGCCTTGTTTGACTCACCGATACCATTTGTGCCTCGAGTCGAGCCTCGTTGATGCAACCATATCATTTGTGCCTCGAGTCATGCCTCATTTGACTCAACCATATCAGTTGCGTCAGAAGCCGGGCCTCATTTGACTAAACCATATCATTTGCACCTCGAGTCGGGCCACGTTTGACTTAACTATATAATTTGCGCCTCGAGTCAGGCCTTGTTTGTCTCAGCCACATCATTTGCACCTCGAGGAGGGCCTCGTTTGACTCAACCATATCATTTTTGCCTCGAGTCAGGCCACGTTTTGCTCAACCATATTATTTGCGCCCCGAGTCAGTCCTCGTTTGACTCAAGCATATCATTTGCACCTCGAGTCGGGCCGTTTGACTCAACCATATCATTTGCACCTCGAGTCGGGCCTCGTTTGACTCACCATATCATTTGCCACTCAAGTCGGGCCTCGTTTAACTCACCCATATCATTTCTACCTCGAGTCAGGCCTCGTTTAGCTCAACCATATATTTGGCCCTTGAGTCAGGCCCCGTTTGACTCAACCATATTATTTGCGCCTCGAGTCAGGCGTCGTTTGACTCAACCATATTATTTGCACCTTAGGTCGGGCCTCGTTTAACTCACCGATACCATTTGTGCCCCGAGTTGGGCCTCGTTTGACTCAACCATATCATTTGCGCCTCGAGTCGAGCCTCATTTGACTCACCGATACCATTTATGCCTTGAGTTGGGCCTTGTTTGACATAACCATATCATTTGTGCCTCGAGTCATGCCTCGTTTGACTCAACCATATTATTTACGTCTCGAGTCAGGCCTTGTTTGACTAAACCATATAATTTACGCCTCAAGCCGGGCCTCGTTTGGGTCAACCATATCATTTGTGCCTTGAGTCCATCCTCGTTTGACTCAACCATATCATTTGCGCCTTGAGCCAGGTCTCATTTGACTTAACCATATCTTTTTTGCCTGGAGTCAGTCCTCGTTTGACTCAACCATATCATTTGCAACCTAAGTCGGGCCTCGTTTGACTCAACCATATCATTTACTCCTCGAGTCGGGCCTCGTTTGACTCACCGATACTGTTTATGCCTCGAGTTAGGCCTCGTTTGTCTCAACCATATCATTTGTACCTCGAGTTGGGCCTTGTTTGACTCAACCATATCATTTGTGCCTTGAGTTTGGCCTCATTTGACTCAACCATATCATTTATGCCTCGAGTCGGGTCACGTTTGACTCAACCATATTATTTCTGCCTCGAGTCATGCGCCGTTTGACTCACTAATACCATTTGTGCCTCGAGTTAGACCTCGTTTGACTCAACCATATCATTTGTGTCTCGAGTCAGGCCTTGTTTGACTCACCGATACCATTCATGCCTCGAGTCTGGCCTCGTTGACACAACTATATCATTTATGCCTCAAGTCATGCCTCATTTGACTCAACCATATTAGTTGCGTCACAAGTCGGGCCTCGTTTGACTAAACCATATCATTTGTGCCTCGAGTCGAGCCACGTTTGACTCAACCATATAATTTGGGCCTCAAGTTGGGCCTTGTTTCTCTCAGCCACATCATTTGCACCTCGAGGAGGGCCTCATTTGACTCAACCATATCATTTCTGCCTCGAGTCGGGCCACGTTTGATCTGCAAATACCATTTGTGCCTCGAGTTAGGCCTCGTTTCACTCAACTATATCATTTGTGCCTCCAGATAGGGCTCTTTTGACACAACCATATCATTTGTGCCTCGAGTCGGGCCTGGTTTGACTCAACCATATCATTTGCGCCTCGAGTCGGCCCTCGTTTGATCCACAAATACCATTTGTGCCTCGAGTTAGGCCTCGTTTGACTGAACTATATCATTTGTGCCTCCAGATAGGGCTCTTTTGACTCAACCATATCATTTATGCCTCGAGTCGGGCCTCGTTTGGTTCAACCATATCATTTGCCCCTTGAGTCGGGCCTCATTTGACTCAACCATATCGTTTGTGCCTCGAGTCAGGCCTCGTTTGACTCAACCATATCATTTGTGTCTCGAGTCAGGCCTCGTTTGACTCACTGACACCATTTTTTCCTTGAATTGGGCCTCGTTTGACTCAACCATATCTTTTGTGCCTCGAGTCAGGTCTTGGTTGACTCAACCATATCATTTGCGCCTTGAGTCGGGCCTCGTTTGACTCAACCATATCATTTGCGTCACAAGTCAGGCATCGTTTGACTAAACCATATCATTTGCGCCTCGAGTCGGGCCTCGTTTGACTCACCGATACCAGTTGTGCCTTGAGTTGGGTGTTGTTTAACCAAACCATATCTTTTGTGCCCCGAGTCAGGCCTTGTTTGACTCAACCACATCATTTGCGCCTCGAGTTGGGCCTCGTTTGACTCAACCATATCATTTGCAACCCAAGTCGAGCTTAGTTTGACTCAACCATATCATTTGCACCTCGAGTCGGCCCTCGTTTGATCCACAAATACCATTTGTGCCTCGAGTTAGGCCTCGTTTGACTCAACCATATCATTTGTGCCTCCAAACAGGGCTCTTTTGACTCAACCATATCATTTGTGCCTCGAGTCGGGCCTTGTTTGACTCAACCATATCATTTGCTCCTCGAGTCGGGCCTCGTTTGACCCAAGCATATCATTTGTGCCTCAAATCTTGCCTCATTTTGCTCAACCATTTATTTGTGCCTCGAGTCAGGTCTCGTTTGACTCAACCATATCATTTGCGCCTTGAGTCAGTCCTCGTTTGACTCAACCAAATCTTTTGTGCCTCAGGTCAGGCCTCGTTTGGCTCAACCATATTATTTGTTCCTCGAGTTGGGCCTTGTTTGACACAACCTTATCATTTGTGCCTCAAGTCAAGCCTCGTTTGATGCAATGATATCATTTGTTCCTCGACTAATGTCTCGTTTGACTCAACCATATCATTTGCGCCTCGACTCGGCCCTTGTTTGACACAACGATATCATTTGCGCCTCGAGTTGAGCCTCGTTTAACTCAACCATATTATTTGCGCCTCGAGTCGGGGTTCGTTTGACTCATCGATACCATTTGTTCCTCAAGTTGGGCCTCGTTTGACTCAACTATATCAATTGCGCCTCAAGTCGAGCCTCGTTGGATTCACCGATACCATTTGTGCCTCGAGTGAGGCCTCATTTGACTTAACCATATCATTTGTGCCTCGACTCAGGCCTCGTTTGACTCAACCATATCATTTGCGCCTTGAGTCGGGCCTCGTTTGACTCAACCATATCATTTCTGCCTCGAGTCATGCGCCGTTTGACTCACCAATACCATTTGTGCCTCGAGTTGGGCCTCGTTTGACTCAACCATATCATTTGTGTCTCGAGTCAGGCCTTGTTTGACTCACCGATACCATTTGTGCCTCGAGTCGGGCCTCGTTGATGCAACTATATCATTTGTGCCTCAAGTCATGCCTCATTTGACTCAACCATATCAGTTGCGTCCCAAGTCGGGCCTCGTTTGACTGAACCATATGATTTGCGCCTCGAGTCGGGCCACGTTTGACTCAACCATATAATTTACGCCTCAAGTCGGGCCTTGTTTCTCTCAGCCACATCATTTGCACCTCGAGGAGGGCCTCGTTTGACTCAAGCATATCATTTCTGCCTCGAGTCAGGCCACATTTGGCTCAACCATATTATTTGGGCCCCGAGTCAGTCCTCGTTTGACTAAAGTATATCATTTGCGCCCCGAGTTGGGCCACGTTTGACTTAGCCATATCATTTGTGCCTCAATACAGGGCTTGTTTGACTCAACCATATCATTTGCGCTACGAGTTGGGCCTTGTTTGAGTCACCCATATCATTTGCGCCTCGAGTCGGGCCTCATTTGACGCACTGATACCATTTGTGCCCTGAGTTGGGCCTCGTTTGACTCAACCATATCATTTGTGCCTCGAGTCAGGCCTCGTTTGACTCAGCCATATCATTTGTGCCTCGAGTCAGGCCCCATTTGACTCAACCATATCATTTGTGCCTCGACTCAGGCCTCATTTGACTCAACCATATTAATTGCGCCTCAAGTCAGTCCTGGTTTAACTCACCGATACCATTTGTGCCTCGAGTGAGGCCTCGTTTGACTCAACCATATCATTTGCACCACGAGTCAGGCTTGGTTTAACTCACCGATACCATTTGTGCCTCAAGTGAGGCCTCGTTTGACTCAACCATATCATTTGTGCTTCGAGTCAGGCCTCGTTTGACTCAACGATATCATTTGCGCCTCGAGTCAGGCGTGGTTTGACTCACCGATACCATTTGTGCCTTGAGTCGGGCCTCGTTTGACATAACCATATCATTTGTGCCTCGAGTCACGCCTCGTTTGACTCAACCATATCAGTTGCGTCACAAGTCAGGCATCGTTTGACTAAACCATATCATTTGCGCCTCCAGTCGGGCCTCGTTTGACTCACCGATACCAGTTGTGCCTTGAGTTGGGTGTCGTTTAACCAAACCATATCTTTTGTGCCCCGAGTCAGGCCTTGTTTGACTCAACTATATCATTTGTGCCTCGAGACGGGCCTCGTTTGACTCAACCATATCATTTGCAGCCCAAGTCGAGCTTGGTTTGACTCAACCATATCATTTGCACCTCGAGTCGGCGCTCGTTTGATCCACAAATACCATTTGTGCCTCGAGTTAGGCCTCGTTTGACTCAACCATATCATTTGTGCCTCCAGACAGGGCTCTTTTGACTCAACCATATCATTTGTGCCTCGAGTCGGGCCTTGTTTGACTCAACCATATCATTTGCCCCTCGAGTCGGGCCTCGTTTGACCCAAGCATATCATTTGTGCCTCAAATCTTGCCTCGTTTTGCTCAACCATTTATTTGTTCCTCGAGTCAGGTCTCATTTGACTCAACCATATCATTTGCGTCTCGAATCAGTCCTCGTTTGACTCAACCAAATCTTTTGTGCCTTGGGTCAGGCCTTGTTTGGCTCAACCATTTTATTTGTGCCTCGAGTTGGGCCTCGTTTGACACAACCATATCATTTGTGCCTCAAGTCAGGCCTCGTTTGATGCAATGATATCATTTGTTCCTCGAGTCATGTCTCGTTTGACTCAACCATATCATTTGCGTCTCGAGTCGGCCCTCGTTTGACACAACGATATCATTTGCGCCTCGAGTTGAGCCTTGTTTAACTCAACCATTTTATTTTTGCCTCAAGTCGGGACTCGTTTGAATCATTGATACCATTTGTTCCTCAAGTTGGGCCTCGTTTGACTCAACTATATCAATTGCGCCTCGAGTCGAGCCTCGTTGGACTCACCGATACCATTTGTGCCTCGAGTTCGGCCTCGTTTGACGTAACCAGATCAATTGTTCCTCGAGTCGAGCCTCGTTGGACTCAGCGATACAATTTGTGCCTCGAGTTAGCCCTTCTTTGACTCAACCATATCATTTGCTCCTCGGGTTAGGCCTCGTTTGACTCAATCATATCATTTGCTCCTCGAGTCAGGCCTGGTTTAACTCATCGATACCATTTGTGCCTCGAGTGAGGCCTCATTTGACTCAACCATATCATTTGTGCCTTGACTCAGGCCTCGTTTGACTCAACCATATCAATTGCGCCTCGAGTCAGGCTTGGTTTAACTCACCGATACCGTTTGTGCCTCGAGTGAGCCCTCGTTTGACTCAACCATATCATTTGCACCACGAGTCAGGCCTGGTTTAACTCACCGATACCATTTGTGCCTCGAGGGAGGCCTCGTTTGACTCAACCATATCATTAGTGCCTCGAGTCAGGCCTCATTTGACTCAACCATATCATTTACGCCTCGAGTCAGGTGTGGTTTGACTCACCGATACCATTTGTGCCTTGAGTCGGGCCTCGTTTGACGTAACCATATCATTTGTGTCTCGAGTCACGCCTCGTTTGACTCAACCATATCAGTTGCGTCACAAGTTAGGCATTGTTTGGCTAAACCATATCATTTGTGCCTCGAGTCGGGCCTCGTTTGACCCACCAATACCAGTTGTGCCTTGAGTTGGGCGTCGTTTAACTAAACCATATCTTTTGTGCCCTAAGTCAGGCTTTGTTTGACTCAACCATATCATTTGCGCCTTGAGTCGGGCCTCGTTTGACTCAACCATATCATTTCTGCCTCGAGTCATGCGCCGTTTGACTCACCAATACCATTTGTGCCTCGAGTTAGGCCTCGTTTGACTCAACCATATCATTTGTGTCTCGAGTCAAGCCTTGTTTGACTCACCGATACCATTTGTGCCTCGAGTCAGGCCTCGTTGATGCAACTATATCATTTGTGCCTCGAGTCATGCCTCATTTGACTCAACCATATCAGTTGCGTCACAAGTCGGGCCTCGTTTGACTAAACCATATGATTTGCGCCTCGAGTCGGGCCATGTTTGACTCAACCATATAATTTACGCCTCAAGTCGGGCCTTGTTTCTCTCAGCCACATCATTTGCACCTCGAGGAGGGCCTCGTTTGACTCAAGCATATCATTTCTGCCTCAAGTCAGGCCACGTTTGGCTCAACCATATTATTTGCGCCTCGAGTCAGTCCTCGTTTGACTAAAGAATATCATTTGCGCCCTGAGTTGGGCCTCGTTTGACTCAACCATATCATTTGCGTCTCGAGTCAAGCCTCGTTTGACTCACCGATACCATTTATGCCGCGAGTCAGGCCTAGTTTGACTCAACCCTATCATTTGCACCTCGAGTCGGGTCTCGTTTGACCCACCGATACCATTTGTGCCTCGAGTTAGGCCTTGTTTGACTTAACCATATCATTTGTGCCTCAAGACAGGGCTTGTTTAACTCGACCATATAATTTGCGCTACGAGTTGGGCCTTGTTTGAGTTAACCATTTCATTTGCGCCTCGAGTCGGGCCTCGTTTGACCCACTGACACCATTTGTGCCCTGAGTTGGACCTCGTTTGACTCAACCATATCATTTGTGCCTCGAGTCAGGCCTTATTTGACTCAACCATATCAATTGCGCCTCGAGTCAGGCCTGGTTTAACTCACTGACACCATTTGTGCCTCGAGTGAGGCCTCGTTTGACTCAACCATATCATTTGCACCACGAGCCAGGCCTGGTTTAACTCACTGATACCATTTGTGCCTCGAGTGAGGCCTCGTTTGACTAAACCATATCATTTGCGCCTCGAGTCGGGCTCCGTTTAACTCAACCATATTATTTGCGCCTTGAGTCGGGACTCGTTTGACTCACCGATACCATTTGTTCCTCGAGTTGGGCCTCGTTTGACTCAACAATATCAATTGCGCCTCGAGTCGAGCCTCGTTGGACTCACTGATACCCTTTGTGCCTCGAGTTCGGCCTCGTTTGATGTAACCAGATCAATTGTGCCTCGAGTTGGGCCTCGTGTGACTCAGCGATACAATTTGTGCCTCGAGTTAGCCCTTCTTTGACTCAACCATATCATTTGCTCCTCGAGTCGGGCCTCGTTTGACTTAACCATATCATTTGCACCTCGAGTCAGGCCTGGTTTAACTCACTGATACCATTTGTGCCTCGAGTGAGGCCTCATTTGACTCAACCATATCATTTGTGCCTCGACTCAGGCCTTGTTTGACTCAACCATACATTTGCGCCTTGAGTCGGGCCTCGTTTGACTCAACCATATCATTTCTACCTTGAGTCATGTGCCGTTTGACTCACCGATACCATTTGTGCCTCGAGTCGGGCCTCGTTTGATGCAACCATTTCATTTATGCCTCGAGTCACACCTCGTTTGACTCAACCATATTAGTTACATCACAAGTCATGCATCGTTTGGCTAAACCATATCATTTGCACCTCGAGTCAGGCCTCGTTTGACTCACCGATACCAATTGTGCCTTGAGTTGGGCGTCGTATAACTGAACCATATCTTTTGTGCCCCGAGTCAGGCCTTGTTTGACTTAACCACATCATTTGCACCCCGTGTCAGGCCTCGTTTGACTCAACCATATTATTTGTGCCTCGAGTCGGGCCTTGTTTGATTCATCCATATCATTTGCGCCTTGAGTCAGGCCTTGTTTGACTCACCGATACCTTTTGTGCCTCGACTTGGGCCTCGTTTGACTCAACCATATCATTTGTGCCTCGAGTCAGGCCTCATTTGACTCAACCATATCATTTGTGCCTCGAGTCGGGCCTTATTTGGCTCAACCATATCGTTTCTGCCTCGAGTCAGGCCTTGTTTGACTCATCGATACCACTTGTGCCTCTAGTCGGGCCTCGTTTGACGCAACCATATCATTTGTGCCTCGAGTTATGCCTTGTTTCACTCAACCATATCAGTTGCATCATAAGTCGGTCCTCATTTGACTAAACCATATCATTTCTGCCTCGAGTCGGGCTTGTTTGACTCAGCCAGATCATTTGCACCTCGAGTCGGGCCTCATTTGACTCAGCGATACCATTTGTGTCTCGAGTTAGGCCTTGTTTGACTCAACCATATCATTTGCGCCTCGAGGAGGGCATCGTTTGACTCAACCATATCATTTCTGCCTCGAGTCAGGCCTCGTTTGGCTTAACCATATAATTTGCGCCTCAAGTCGGTCCTCGTTTGACTCAACCATATCATTTCTGCCTCAAGTCATGTGCCAATTGACTCACCGATACCATTTGTGCCTCGAGTTGGGCCTCGTTTGACTCAACCATATCATTTATGCCTCAAATCAGGCCTTGTTTGACTCAACCATATCATTTGCCCCTCGAGTCGGGCCTCGTTTAACTCAACCATATCATTTTTGCCTCGAGTCAGGCCTCATTTAGCTCAATCATATATTTGGCCCTTGAGTCAGGCCCCGTTTGACTCAACCATATCATTTGCGCCTCGAGTCAAGCCTCGTTTGACTCAGCCATATTATTTGCGCCTCGGGTTAGACCTCATTTAACTCACCGATACCATTTGTGCCTCGAGTTGGTCCTCGTTTGACTCAACCATATCATTTATGCCTCGAGTCGAGCCTCATTTGACTCACTGATACCATTTATGCCTTGAGTTGGGTCTCGTTTGACATAACCATATCATTTGTGCCTCGAGTCATGCCTCGTTGGACTCAACCATTTCATTTGCGTCTCGAGTCTGGCCTCGTCTGACTAAACCATATCATTTGCGCCTTAAATCGGGCTTGCTTTGACTCAACCATATCGTTTGCATCTCGAGTCAGGCATCGTTTGACTCACCGACACCATTTGTGCCTTAAATTGGGCATCGTTTGACTCAACCATATCATTTGTGCCTTGAAGCAGGCCTTGTGTCACTCAACCATATGATTTGCGTCTCAAGTCGGGCCTCGTTTGACTCAACCATATCATTTGCACCTCGAGACGGCCCTTGTTTGACTCAACCATATCATTTGCACCTCGAGTCAGTCCTCGTTTGACTCAACTATATCATTTGCGCCCCAAGTCGGGCCTCATTTGACTCACCGATACCATTTGTGCCTCGAGTTAGGCCTCATTTGACTCAACTATATCATTTGCGCCTCGAGTCAAGTCTTGTTTGACTCAACCATATCATTTGCCCCTCGAGTCAGGGCTCGTTTGGCTCAACCATATAATTTTTGCCTCGAGTCATGCCTTAGTTGACTCAACCATATCATTTATGCCTTGAGTCGGGCTTTGTTTGACTCAACCATATCATTTGAGCCTCGAGTCGGGCCTTGTTTGACTCACTGATACCATTTGTGCCTCGAGTCAGGTCTCGTTTGACTCACCGATACCTTTTGTGCCTTAACTTGGGCCTCGTTTGACTCAACCATATCATTTGTGCCTCGAGTTAGGCCTTGTTTGACTCAACCATATCATTTGCGCCTCGAGGAGGGCATCGTTTAACTCAACCATATCATTTTTGCCTCGAGTCAGGCCTCATTTGGCTCAACCATATCATTTGCGCCTCGAGTTGGGCCTCGTTTGACTCAACCATATCGTTTCTGCCTCGAGTCAGGCCTTGTTTGACTGACCGATACCATTTGTGTCTCGAGTCGGGCCTCGTTTGACGTAACCATATCATTTGTCCCTCGAGTTATGCCTCGTTTGACTCAACCATATAAGTTGCGTCATAAGTCGGTCCTCGTTTGACTAAACAATATCATTTCCGCCTCGAGTCGGGCCTCGATTGTTTCAACCATATCATTTGCGCCTCGAGTCAGGCCTTGTTTGACTCAGCCAGATCATTTGCACCTCGAGTCGGGCCTCATTTGTCTCAGCAATACCATTTGTGCCTCGAGTTAGGCCTTGTTTGACTCAACCATATCATTTGCGTCTCGAGGAGGGCATCGTTTGACTCAACCATATCATTTCTGCCTTGAGTCAGGCCTCGTTTGGCTCAACCATATAATTTGCGCCTCGAGTCAGTCCTCGTTTGACTCAACCATATCATTTTTGCCTCGAGTCATGTGCCATTTGACTCACCGATACCATTTGTGCCTCGAGTTAGGCCTCGTTTGACTCAACCACATCATTTGTGCCTCGAGTCTGGCCTCATTTGACTCAACCATATCATTTGCCCCTCGAGTCAGTCCTCGTTTAACTCAACCATATCATTTCTGCCTCGAGTCAGGCCTCGTTTAGCTCAACCATATATTTGGCCCTTGAGTCAGGCCCCGTTTGACTCAACCATATCATTTGCGCCTCGAGTTAGGCCTCGTTTGACTCAGCCATATTATTTGCGCCTCGGGTCAGACCTTATTTAACTCACCGATACCATTTATGCCTCGAGTTGGTCCTCATTTGACTCAACCATATCATTTGCGCCTCGAGTTGAGTCTCGTTTGACTCACCGATACCATTTATGCCTTGAGTTGGGTCTCGTTTGACATAACCATATCATTTGTGCCTCGAGTCATGCCTCGTTGGATTCAACCATATCATTTGCGTCTCGAGTCTGACCTCGTTTGACTAAACCATATCATTTGCGCCTCAAATCGGGCTTGCTTTGACTCAACCATATCGTTTGCGCCTCGAGTCAGGCATCGTTTGACTCACCGACACCATTTGTGCCTCAAATTGGGCATCGTTTGACTCAACCATATCATTTGTGCCTTGAAGCAGGCCTTGTGTCACTCAACCATATGATTTGCGCCTCGAGTCGGGTCTCGTTTGACTCAACCATTTCATTTGCATCTCGAGATGGCCCTTGTTTGACTCAACCATATCATTTGCGCCTCGAGTCAGTCCACGTTTGACTCAACTATATCATTTGCGCCCCGAGTCGGGCCTCATTTGACTCACCGATACCATTTGTGCCTCGAGTTAGGCCTCGTTTGACTCAACTATATCATTTGTGCCTCGAGTCAAGTCTCGTTTGACTCAACCATATCATTTGCCCCTCGAGTCAGGCCTCATTTGACTCAACCATATAATTTCTACCTCGAGTCATGCCTTAGTTGACCCAACCATATCATTTATGCCTCGAGTCGGGCTTTGTTGGACTCAACCACATCATTTGAGCCTCGAGTCGGGCCTTGTTTGACTCACCGATACCATTTGTGCCTCGAGTTGGGCTTCGTTGGACTCAACCATATCATTTACGCCTCGAGTCAAGCCTCGTTTGACTCACCGATACCATTTGTGCCTCGAGTCGTGCCTCGTTTGACTCAGCGATACCTTTTGTGCCTCAACTTGGGCCTCGTTTGACTCAACCATATCATTTGTTCCTCGAGTCAGGCCTCATTTGACTCAACCAGATCATTTGTGCCTCGAGTCGGGCCTCGTTTGACTCAACCATATCGTTTCTGCCTCGAGTCAGGCCTTGTTTGACTCACCGATACCATTTGTGTCTCGAGTCGGGCCTCGTTTGATACAACCATATCATTTGTCCCTCAAGTTATGCCTCGTTTGACTCAACCATATAAGTTGTGTCATAAGTCGGTCCTCATTTCACTAAACCATATCATTTCTGCCTTGAGTCGGGCCTCGTTTGATTCAACCATATCATTTGTGCCTCGAGTCGGGCCTTGTTTGACTCAGCCAGATCATTTGCTCCTCGAGTTGTGCCTCGTTTGACTCAGTGATACCATTTGTGCCTCGAGTTAGGCCTTGTTTGACTCAACCATATCATTTGCGCCTCGAGGAGGGCATCGTTTGACTCAACCACATCATTTTTGCCTCGAGTCAGGCCTCGTTTGGCTCAACCATATCATTTGCGCCTTGAGTCGGTCCTCGTTTGACTCAACCATATCATTTCTACCTCGAGTCATGCGCCATTTAACTCACCGATACCATTTGTGCCTCGAGTTGGGCCTCGTTTGACTCAACCATATCATTTGTGCCTCGAGGCAGGCCTCGTTTGACTTAACCATATCATTTACCCCTCGAGTCAGGCCTCGTTTAACTCAACCATATCATTTCTGCCTCGAGTCAGGCCTCGTTTAGCTCAACCATATATTTGGCCCTTGAGTCAGGCCCTATTTGACTCAACTAATCATTTGCGCCCTGAGTCGGTCCTCATTTGACTCAACCATATCATTTGTGCCTTGAGTCGGGCCTCGTTTGACTCAACCATATAATTTCTGCCTCGAGTCATGCCTCGTTTGACTCAACCATATCATTTGCGCCTCGAGTCGGGCCTCGTTTGACTCACTGATACCATTTCTTCCTCGAGTTGGGCCTCGTTTGAGTCATCCATATCATTTGTGCCTCGAGTCAGGCCTCGTTTGACTCAACCATATCATTTGCCTCTCGAGTCGGGCCTTATTTAAGTCAACCACATCATTTCTGCCACGAGTCAGGCCTCGTTTAGCTCAACCATATATTTGTGCATTGAGTCAGGCCCCGTTTGACTCAACCATATCATTTGCGCCTCGAGTTAGGCCTCGTTTGACTCAGCCATATAATTTGTGCCTCGAATCAGGGCTCGTTTGCCTCAACCATATTATTTGTGCCTCGAGTTAGGCCTCGTTTAACTCAACCATATCATTTGTGCCTCGAGTCATGCCTCGTTTGATGCAACCATATCATTTGCATGTCGAGTCGGCCCTCGTTTGACTCAACGATATCATTTGCGTGTCGAGTCGGCCCTCGTTTGACTCAACGATATCATTTGCGTCTCGAGTCGGCCCTCGTTTGACTTAACCATATCTTTTGTGCCTCAAGTCGGGCCTCGTTTGACTCATCGATACCATTTATGCCTCGAGTTGGGCCTCGTTTGACTCAACCATATCATTTGCGCCTCGAGTCGGGCCTCGCTTGACTCACCGATACCATTTGTGCCTAGAGTCGAGCCTCGTTTGATATAACCATATTGTTTGTGCCTCGAGTCATCTCTCGTTTGACTCAACCATATCATTTGCATCTTGAGTCGGGCCTCGGTTGACTAAACCATATCATTTGCACCTCGAGTTGGGCCTGGTTTGACTCAACCATATCATTTGTGCCTTGAGTCGGGCCTCGGTTGACTCATTGACACCATTTGTGCCTCAAATTGGCCCTCGTTTGACTCAACCAAATCATTTGTGCCTCGAGTTAGGCCTCGTTTGACTCAACCAAATCATATGTGCCCCGAGTCAGGCCTCATTTGGCTCAACCATATTATTTGCGCCTCGAGTCAAGCCTCGATTGACTCAACCATATCATTTTTGCCTCGTGTCAGTCCTCATTTGACACAACCATATCAGTTGTGCCTTGAGTCGGCCCTCGTTTGACTCAATGATATCATTTGCGCCTCGAGTCGGGCCTCGTTTGACTCAACCATATCTTTTGTGCCTCAAGTCGGGCCATGTTTGACTCACCGATACCATTTATGCCTCGAGTTAGGTCTCATTTGACTCGACCATATCATTTGCGCCTCGAGTCGGGCCTCGTTTGACTCACCGATACCATTCATGCCTAGAGTCGAGCCTCATTTGATATAACCATATCCTTTGTGCCTCGAGTCATCTCTCGTTTGACTCAACCATATCATTTGCATCTCGGGTCGGGCCTCGGTTGACTAAACCATATCATTTGCACCTCGAGTCAGGCTTAGTTTGACTCAACCATATCATTTGCGCCTCGAGTCGGGCCTCGGTTGACTCATTGACACCATTTGTGCCTCGAATTGGCCCTCGTTTGACTCAACTAAATCATTTGTGCCTCGAGTTAGGCCTCGTTTGACTCAACCAAATCATTTATGCCCCGAGTCAGGCCTCATTTGTCTAAACCATATCATTTGCGCCTTAAGTCAAGCCTCGATTGACTCAACCATATCATTTTCGCCTCGTGTCAGTCCTCATTTGACACAACCATATCAGTTGTGCCTCGAGTTGGGCCTCGTTTGACTCAACCATATCAGCTGCGCCTCGAGTCGGCCCTCGTTTGACTCAACGATATCATTTGTGCCTCAAGTGGAGCCTCGTTTGACACAACCATATTATTTGCGCCTTGAGTCGGGCCTCGTTTAACTCACCGATACCATTTGTGTCTCGAGTTGAGCCTCGTTTAACTCAACCATATCATTTGAGCCTCGAGTTAAGCCTCGTTTGACTCACCGATACCATTTATGACTTGAGTTGGGCCTTGTTTGATGTATCCATATCATTTGTGCCTTGAGAGATGCCTCATTTGACTCAACCATATCATTTGCGTCTCGAATCAGGCCTCGTTTGACTAAACCATATCATTTGAGCCTCGAGTCGAGTCTTGTTTGACTCACCGATACCATGTATGCCTTGAGTTAGGCCTCATTTGAAGTAACCATATCATTTGTGCCTCGAGTCATGCCTTGTTTGACTCAACCATATCATTTGTGCCTCAACTCGGGCATCGTTTGACTCACTGACTTCATTTGTGCCTCGAATTGGGCATCGTTTGACTCAACCATATCATTTGTGCCTTGAGTCAGGCCTTCTGTGACTCAACCATATCATTTGCGCCTTGAGTCAAGCCTTGTTTAACTCACCGATACCATCTGTGCCTCGAGTTGGGACTCTTTTGACTCAACAATATCATTTGCGCCTCGAGTCGGGCCTCGTTTGTCTCAACCATATCATTTGTGCCTCAAGTCGGGCCTTGTTTGACTCACCGATACTAGTTGTGCCTCGAGTTGGGTGTTGTTTAACTAAACCATATCATTTGTGCCTCAAGTCAGGCCTTGTTTAACTCAACCATATCATTTACTCTTTGAGTCAGGCCTCGTTTGACTTAACCATTTCTTTTCTGCCTGGAGTCATGCCTCGTTTGACTCAACCATATCATTTGTGCCTCTAGTCGAGCGTCGTTTGACTCAACCATATCATTTGCTCCTTGAGTTGGGCCTCTTTAACTCAATCATATCATTTGCGTCTCGAGTCGGGCCTCGTTTGACTCAACCAGATCATTTGCGCCTCGAGTCGGGCCTTCTTTGACTCAACCACATCATTTGCACCTCGAGTAGATCCTAGTTTGACTTAGCGATACCATTTGTGCCTCGAGTTAGGCCTTGTTTGACTCAGCTGTATCATTTGCGCCATGAGGACAGCCTCGTTTGACTCAACCATATCTTTTCTACCTCGAGTCAGGCTTCGTTTGGCTCAACCATATCATTTGCGCCTCGAGTCAGTCCTCGTTTGACTCAACCATATCATTTGTGCCTTAAGTCAGGCCTTGTTTGACTTAACCATATTATTTTTGCCTGGAGTTATGCCTCATTTGACTCAACCATATCATTTGCGCCTCGAGTCGAGCCTCGTTTGACACAACCATCTCATTTGCGCCCCGAGTTGGGCCTTGTTTGACTCAACCATATCATTTGTGCCTCGAGTCGGGCCTCGTTTGACTCACCGATACCATTTGTGCCGCGAGTCGGGCCTTATTTGACCCAACCATATCATTTGTGCCTTGAGTCGGGCCTTGTTTGACCCACCGATACCATTTGTGCCTTGAGTTAGGTATCCTTTGACTCAACCATATGATTTGTGCCTCAAGACAGGGCTTGTTTGACTCAACCATATCAATGGCAACTCGAGTCGGGCCTCATTTGACTCAACCATCTCATTTGCATCTCGAGTCAGGCCTCGTTTAACTCAACCAAATCATTTGTGCCCCCAGTCAGGCCTCGTTTGCCTCAACCATATTATTTGCGCCTTGAGTTAAGCCTCGTTTGACTCTACGATATCATTTGTGCCTCGAGTCAAGCCTCATTTGACTCAACCATATTATTTGCACTTTGAGTCGGGCCTCATTTGACATAACCATATCATTTGTGCCTCGAGTTGGGCCTCGATTGACTCAACCATATCATTTGCGCCTCGAGTCGGCCCTCGTTTGACTCAACGATATCATTTCTGCCTTGAGTCGAGCCTCGTTTGACTCAACCATATTATTTACGCCTCGAGTCGGGCCTCGTTTAACTCGCCAATACCATTTGTGCCTCGAGTTGGGCCTTGTTTGACTCATCCATATCATTTGCGCCTTGAGTCGAGCCTCGTTTGACTCACTGATACCATTTATGCCTTGAGTTATGCATCATTTGTCGTAACCATATCATTTGTGCCTTGAGTCATGCCTCATTT
Organism: Dicorynia guianensis; assembly: GCA_037013595.1. Taxonomy (NCBI): domain Eukaryota; kingdom Viridiplantae; phylum Streptophyta; class Magnoliopsida; order Fabales; family Fabaceae; genus Dicorynia; species Dicorynia guianensis. Next base: position 13,597,752 of record JASUAB010000015.1, read on the forward strand.
GACTCAACCATATCATTTGCGTTTCGAGTCAGGTCTCGTTTGACTAAACCATATCATTTGCGCCTCGAGTCAGGTCTCGTTTGACTCAGCCATATCATTTGCGCTTCGAGTTGGGGCTCGTTTGACTCAACCATATTATTTGCGCCTTGAGTCGGGCCTCGTTTCACTCACTGATACCATTTGTGCCTAGAGTCGAGCCTCGTTTGATGTAACCATATCCTTTGTGCCTCAAGTCATCCCTCGTTTGACTTAACCATATCATTTGCATCACGGGTCGGGCCTCGGTTGACTAAACCATATCATTTGCACCTCGAGTCGAGCCTCATTTAACTCAACCATATCATTTGTGCCTCGAGTCGGCCCTCGTTTGACTCAATGATATCATTTGCGCCTCGAGTCGGGCCTCGTTTGACTCAACCATATCTTTTGTGCCTCAAGTCGGGCCTCGTTTGACTCACCGATACCATTTATGCCTCGAGTTGGGCCTCGTTTGACTCAACCATATCATTTGCACCTTGAGTCGGGCCTCGTTTGACTCACCGATACCATTTGTGCCTAGAGTCGAGCCTCGTTTGATGTAACCATATCCTTTGTGCCTCGAGTCATCCCTCGTTTGACTCAACCATATCATTTGCATCTCGGGTCGGGCCTCGGTTGACTAAACCATATCATTTGCACCTCGAGTCGAGCCTCATTTGACTCAACCATATCATTTGTGCCTCGACTTGGGCCTCAGTTGACTCATTGACACCATTTGTGCCTCGAATTGGCCCTCGTTTGACTCAACCAAATCATTTGTGCCTCGAGTCAGGCCTCGTTTGACTCAACCAAATCATTTGTGCGCCGAGTCAGGCCTTGTTTGGCTCAACCATATTATTTGTGCCTCGAGTCAAGCCTCGATTGACTCAACCATATCATTTTTGCCTCATGTCAGTCCTCGTTTGACACAACCATATCAGTTGTGCCTCGAGTTGGGCCTCGTTTGACTCATCCATATCATTTACGCCTTGAGTCGAGCCTCGTTTGACTCACCGATACCATTTATGCCTTGAGTTGGGCATCGTTTGTCGTAACCATATCATTTGTGCCTCGAGTCATGCCTCGTTTGACTCAACCATATCATCTACGTTTTGAGTCAGGTCTCATTTGACTAAACCATATCATTTGCGCCTCAAGTCGGTCTTGGTTTGACTCAACCATATCATTTGTGCCTCGAGTCAGGCATCGTTTGACTCATCGACACCATTTGTGCCTCGAATTGGGCAGCATTTGACTCAACCATATCATTTGTGTCTCGAGTCAGGCCTTGTGTGATTCAACCATATCATTTGCGCCTCGAGTCAGGCCTTGTTTGACTTAACCATATCATTTGCGCCTCGAGTCGTCCCTCATTTGACTCACCGATACCATTTGTCCCTCGAGTTAGTCCTCGTTTGACTCAACCATATCGTTTGTGCCTCGAGTGAACCCTCGTTTGACTCAACCATATCATTTGCGCTACAAGTTGAGCCTCGTTTGACTCAACCATATAATTTTTGCCTCAAGTCTTGCCTTGTTTCACTCAGCCATATCATTTATGCCTCAAGTCAGGCTTGTTTGACTCAACCATTTCATTTGTGCCTCGAGACAGGGCTCGTTTGACTCAACCATATCATTTGCACCTCGAGTCGGGCCTCGTTTGACTCAACCATAACATTTGTGCCTTGAGTTGGGCCTGGTTTGATTCAACCATATCATTTGTGCCTCGAGTCAGGTCTCGTTTGACTCACCAATACCATTTGTGCCTCGAGTTGGGCCTCGTTTGACTCAATCATTTCATTTGTGCCTCAAGACAGGGCTCGTTTGACTCAACCATATCATTTGCACCTCGAGGCGGGCATCATTTGACTCAACCATATAATTTTTGCCTCAAGTCATGCCTCGTTTGACTAAATCATATCATTTATGCCTCGAGTCGGCTGCGCGTTTGACTCAACCATAACATTTGCGCCTTGAGTCAAGCCTCATTTGACTCACTGATACCATTTGTGCGTCGAGTTGGGCCTCATTTCACTCAACCATATCATTTGCGCCTCGACTTGTTTGACTCACCGATACCATTTGTGCCTCGAGTGGAGCCTCGTTTGACTCAACCATATCATTTGTGCCTCGAGTCAGGCCTCGTTTGACTCACCGATACCATTTGTGCCTCGAGTTAGGCCTCGCTTGACTCAACTAGTTCATTCATGCCTCAAGACAGGACTCGTTTGACTCAACCATATCATTTGCACCTCGAGTCGGCCTCGTTTGACTCAACCATATAATTTCTGCCTCGAGTCATGCCTCATTTGACTCAACCATATCATTTATTCGTTGGGTCAGGCTGCGTTTGACTTAACCATATCATTTGCGCCTCGAGTCAAGCCTCGCTTGACTCACCGATACCATTTGTACCTCGAGTTGGGCCTCGCTTGACTCAACCATATCTTTTGTGCCTCAAGTCAAGCCTTGTTTGACTCAACCATATCATTTACGCCTCGAGTCGGGCCTCGTTTGACTCAACCATATCATTTGCGCCTCGAGTCGGGCCTCGTTTGACTCACCGATACCATTTATGCCTCGAGTTAGGCCTCATTTGACTCAACCATATCATTTGTGCCTCGAGTCAGGCCTTGTTTGGCGCAATCATATCATTTGTTCCTCGAGTCGTGCCTCATTTGACTCAACCATATCATTTACATCTCAAGTCGGGCCTAGTTTGACTACACCATATCATTTGTGCCTCGAGTCAGTCATGGTTTGACTTAACCATATTAATTGCGCGTCGAGTCGGGCCTTGTTTGACTCACCGATACCAGTTGTGCTCGAGTTGGGCCTCGTTTGACTAAACCGTATCATTTGTGCCTTGAGTCAGGCCTTGTTTGACTCAACCATATCATTTGCACCTCGAGTCGGGCCTCGTTTGACTCAAGCATATCATTTACGCCCTGGGTTAGGCCACGTTTGACTCAACCATATCATTTGCGCCTCGAGTTGGGACTCGTTTGATTCAACGATACCATTTGTGCCTCGAGTTGGGCCTCGTTTGACTCAACCATATCATTTGTGCCTCGAGTCAGGTCTCGTTTGACTCAGCCATATCATTTGCGCTTCGAGTTGGGGCTTGTTTGACTCAACCATATTATTTGCGCCTCGAGTCGGGCCTCGTTTGACTCACCGATACCATTTGTGCCTATTGTCGAGCCTCGTTTGATGTAACCATATCCTTTGTGCCTCGAGTCATCCCTCGTTTGACTCAACCATATCATTTGCATCTCGGGTTGGGCCTCAGTTGACAAAACCATATCATTTGCACCTCGAGTCGAGCCTCATTTGACTCAACCATATCATTTGTGCCTCGAGTTGGGCCTCAGTTGACTCATTGACACCATTTGTGCCTCGAATTGGCCCTCGTTTGACTCAACCAAATCATTTGTGCCTCGAGTCAAGCCTCATTTGACTCAACCAAATCATTTGTGCCCTGAGTCAGGCCTCGTTTGGCTCAACCATATTATTTGCGCCTCGAGTCAAGCCTCGATTGACTCAACCATATCATTTTTACCTCGTGTCAGTTCTCGTTTGACACAACCATATCAGTTGTGCCTCGAGTTGGGCCTCGTTTGACTCAACCATATCAGCTGCGCCTCGAGTCGGCCCTCATTTGACATAACGATATCATTTGCGCCTCAAGTGAAGCCTCATTTGACTCAACCATATTATTTGCGCCTTGAGTCGGGCCTCGTTTAACTCACCGATACCATTTGTGCCTCGAGTTGGGCCTCGTTTAACTCAACCATATCATTTGAGCCTCGTTTGACTCACCGATACCTTGTATTCCTTGAGTTGGGCCTCATTTGAAGTAACCATATCATTTGTCCCTCGAGTCATGCCTTGTTTGACTCAAGCATATCATTTGCGCCTCGACTCGGGCATCGTTTGACTCACTGACTCCATTTGTGCCTCGAATTGGGCATCGTTTGACTCAACCATATCATTTGTGCCTCGAGTCAGGCCTTCTATGACTCAACCATATCATTTGCGCCTCGAGTCAGGCCTTGTTTGACTTAACCATATAATTTGTGCCTCGAGACGGGCCTTGTTTGACTTAACCATATCATTTGCGCCTTGAGTCGGGCCTCGTTTGTCTCAACCATATTATTTGCGCCTTGAGTCAGGCCTTCTTTGCCGCAACCATAACAATTATGCCTGGAGTGATGCCTCGTTTGACTCAACCATATCATTTGCATTTGGAGTCGCGCCTCGTTTGACTAAACCATATCATTTGTGCCTCGAGTCGTGCTTGGTTTGACTCAACCATATCATTTGCAGCTCGAGTTGGGCCTCGTTTGACTCACCGATACCATTTGTGCCTCGCGTTGGGCCTCATTTGACTCAACCATATAATTTGTGCCTCGAGTCAGTCCTTCTTTCACTAAACCATATCATTTGTGCCTCGAGTGAGGCCTTATTTCACTCAACCATATCATTTGTGCCTCGAGTGAGGCCTTGTTTGACTCAACCATATCATTTGCGCCTTGAGTCAGGCCTCGTTTGACTCAACCATATCATTTGCGCCCTGAGTCGGGCATGGTTTGATTCAACCATATCATTTCTGCCCCGAGTCGGGCCTCGTTTGACTCATCGATACCATTTGTGCCTCGAGTTGGGCCTCGTTTGACTCAACCATATCATTTGTACCTCGAGTCAGGACTCGTTTGACTCAGCCATATCATTTGCATCTCGAGTCGGGCCCTGTTTGACTCACTGATACAATTTGTGCCTTGAGTTGGGCCTCTTTTGACTCAACCATATCATTTGTGCCTTGAGTCAGGCCTTGTTTGACTTAACCATATCGTTTGCGCCTCGAGTCGGGCCTTGTTTGACTCAACCATATCATTTGTGCCTTGAGTCAGGACTCGTTTGACTCAACCATATCATTTGCGCCTCGAGGCGGGCCCCGTTTGACTCACTAATACAATTTGTGTCTCAAGTTGGGCCTCTTTTGACTCAACCATATCATTTGTGCCTTGAGTCAGGCCTTGTTTGACTTAACCATATCATTTGCGCCTCGTGTTGGGCCTTGTTTGACTCAACCATATCATTTGTGGCTCGAGCTAGGACTCGTTTGACTCAGTCATATTATTTGCGCCTTGAGTCGGTCCTTGTTTGACTCACTGATACCATTTGTGCCTCGAGTCGGGCCTGATTTGATGCAACCATATCATTTGTGCCTCGACTCATGCCTCGTTTGACTTAACCATATCATCTGCATCTTGAGTCGGCCCTCGTTTGACTAAACCATATCATTTGCGCCTCTAGTTGGGCCTTGTTTGACTCAACCATATCATTTGTGCCTCGAGTCAAGCCTTGTTTGACTCAACCATATCATTTGCGCCTCGACTCAGGCCTCATTTGACTCAACCATATCATTTGCACCTTGAGTCGGGCCTCGTTTGACTCATTGATACCATTTATGCCTCAAGTCGGGCCTTCTTTGATGCAACCATAACAATTATGAATCGAGTCATGCCTCGTTTGACTTAACCATATCATCTGCATCTTGAGTCGACCCTCGTTTGACTAAACCATATCGTTTGCGCCTCTAGTCGGGCCTTGTTTGACTCAACCATATCATTTGTGCCTTGAGTCAGGCCTTGTTTGACTCAACCATGTCATTTGCGCCTCAAGTCAAGCCTCGTTTGACTTAACCATATCATTTGTGCCTTGAGTCATGCTTCGTTTCACTCATTGATACCATTTGTGCCTCAAGTTGGGCCTTCTTCGATGCAACCATAACAATTGTGCCTCGAGTCATGCCTCGTTTGACTCAACCGTATCATTTGCACGTTGAGTTGGGACTCGTTTAACTCACCGATACCATTTGTGCCTTGCATTGGGCCTTGTTTGACTCAAGCATATCATTTGTGGCTCGAGCCAAGACTCGTTTGACTCAGCCGTATCATTTGCACCTTGAGTTGGGCCTTGTTTGACTCACCAATACCATTTGTGCCTGGAGTCGGGACTCATTTGACGCAACCATATCATTTGTACCTCGAGTCATGCCCCGTTTGACTCAACCATATCATCTGCATCTCAGGTCGGCCCTCGTTTGACTAATCCATATCATTTGCGCCTCTAGTCGGGCCTTGATTGACTCAACCATATCATTTGCGCCTCGAGTCGGGCCTTGTTTTACTCAACCATATCATTTGCACCTCGAGTTAGGCCTCGTTTGATGCAACCATATCATTTGCGCCCCGAGTCAGCCCTCATTTGACTCAACGATATTATTTGTGCCTCGAGTGGGGCCTCCTTTGACTCAATTATATGAATTGCGCCTCGAGTCAGGCCTCGTTTGACTCACCGATACCATTTCCGCCTCGAGTCGGCCCTCGATTGACGTAACCATATCAATTGTGCCACGAGTCATCCCTCATTTGACTCAACCATATCATTTGTGTCTTGAGCCAGGCCTGGTTTGACTAAACCATATTATTTGCGCCTCGAGTCGGGTCTGGTTTGACTCAGCCATATCATTTGTGCCTCGAATTGAGCCTTGTTAGACTCACTGACACCATTTGTGCCTCGAATTAGGCCTCATTTGACTCAACCATATTATTTGTGCCTTGAGTCGGGCCTCGTTTGACTCAACCATATCATTTGTTCCTCGAGTCGGGCTTGGTTTGACTCAAGCATATCATTTGCGCCTCGAGTCGGGCCTCATTTGACTCACCGATACCATTTGTGCCTCAAGTTGGGCCTCGTTTGACTCAACCATATCATTTGTGCCTCGAGACAGGGCTTGTTTGACTTAACCATATCATTTACGCCTAGAGTCGGTCCTTGTTTGACTCACCGTTGCCAATTATGCCTCAAGTTAGTCCTCGTTTGACTCAACCATATCAGTTGCATCTCGAGTCAGGCCTCGTTTGACTAAACCATATCATTTGTGCCTCGAGTTGGGCCTCGTTTAACTTAACCTATCATTTGCGCCTCAAGCCGGGCCTCGTTTGACTTAACCATATAATTTGCCTGTCGAGTCAGTCCTCGTTTGTGTCACCGATACCAGTTGTGCCTCGAGTTGGGCCTCATTTGACTAAACTGTATCATTTGGGCCTTGAGTCAGGACTCGTTTGACTCAGCCATATCATTTGCGCCTTGAGTCAGGCCTCGTTTAACTCACCGATACCATCTATGCCTCGAGTTGGGACTCTTTTGACTCAACAATATCATTTGTGCCTCGAGTCGGGCCTCATTTGACTCAACCATATCATTTGCATCTTGAGTCAGGCCTCGTTTGACTCACTGATACCATTTGTGCCTCCAGTCGGGCCTTCTTTGACGCAACCATAACAATTGTGCCTCGAGTCATGCCTCGTTTGACTCAACCATATCATTTGCATCTAGAGTCGCGCCTCGTTTGACTAAACCATATCATTTGCGCCTCGAGTCGAGCCTCGTTTGACTCAACCATATCATTTTCGCCTCAAGTCGGGCCTCGTTTGACTCACCGATACCATTTGTGCCTCGCGTTGGGCCTCATTTGACTCAACCATATAATTTCTGCCTCGAGTCAGGCCTTGTTTCACTCAACCATATAATTTGTGCCTCGAGTGAGGCCTAGTTTCACTCGACCATATCATTTGTGCCTCGAGTGAGGCCTTGTTTGACTCAACCATATCATTTGTGCCTCGAGTCAGGCCTCGTTCGACTCAACCATATCATTTGCACCTCGAGTCGGGCCTGGTTTGATTCAACCCAATATCATTTGTGCCTCGAGTCAGGCCTCGTTTGACTCAGCCATATCATTTGCGCCTCGAGTCAGGCCTCGTTTGACTCAACCATATCATTGGCGCCTCAAGTCGTGCCTCGTTTGACTCACTGATACCATTTGTGCCTCGAGTTGGGCTTCTTTTGACTCAACCATATCATTTGTGCCTCGTGTCACACCTTGTTTGACTCAACCATATCATTTGCGCCTCGAGTCGGGCCTCGTTTGACTCAACCATATCATTTGAGCCTTGAGTCAGGCCCCGTTTGACGCACTAATACCATTTGTCCCTCGAGTCAGGCCTTCTCTGATGCAACCATAACAATTGTGCCTCGAGTCATGCCACGTTTGACTCAACCATATCAATTGCATCTGGAGTCAGGCCTCGTTTGACTAAACCATATCATTTGTGCCTCGAGTCGGGCCTGGTTTGACTCAACCATATCATTTGCACCTCGAGTCAGGCCACGTTTGACTCACTGATACCATTTGTGCGTTGGGACTCATTTGACTCAACCATATAATTTCTGCCTCGAGTCAGGCCTTGTTTGACTCAACCATATCAATTCTGCCTTGAGTGAGGCCTTGTTTCACTTAACCATATCATTTGTGCCTCGAGTGAGGCCTTGTTTGACTCAACCATATCATATGCACCTCGAGTCGGGCGTGGTTTGATTCAACCATATCATTTGCGCCTCGAGTCGGGCGTGGTTTGATTCAACCATATCATTTGTACCTCGAGTCGGGCCTCGTTTGACTCAACCATATCATTTGCACCTCGAGTTGGCCCTCATTTGTCTCACTGGTACCATTTGTGCGTTGGGACTCGTTTGACTCAACCATATCAGTTCTGCCTCGAGTCAGGCCTTGTTTCACTCAACCATATCAGTTGTACCTTGAGTGAGGCCTTGTTTCACTCAACCATATGATTTGCACCTCAAGTGACGCCTTCTTTGACTCAACCAAATCGTTTGCGCCTCGAGTCGGGCCTCGTTTGACTAAACCATATCATTTGCGCCTCGAGTCAGGCCTGGTTTGACTTAACCATATCATTTGCGCCTCTAGTCGAGCCTCGTTTGACTCACCGATACCATTTGTGCCTTGCGTTGGTCCTCATTTGACTCAACCATATCATTTTTGCCTCTAGTTAGGCCTTGTTTCACTCAACCATACCATTTGTGCCTCGAGTCAGGCCTGCTTTGACTTAACCATATCATTTACGCCTCGAGTCGGGCCTCGTTTGACTCACCAATACCATTTGTGCCTCGCGTTGGGCATCGTTTGACTCAACCACATCATTTCTGCCTTGAGTCAGGCCTCATTTGACTCATCGATACCAATTGTGCCTTGAGTTGGGCCTCTTTGGACTCAACCACATCATTTGTGCCTCGAGTCATCCCTTGTTTGACTCAACCATATCATTTGCACCTCGAGTCGGGCCTCGTTTGACTCACTAATGCCATTTGTGCCTTGAGTCAGGCCTTCTTTGATGCAACCATAATAATTGTGCCTCGAGTCATGCCTCGTTTGACTCCACCATATCATTTTTGCCTCTAGTCAGGCCTTGTTTCACTCGACCATATCATTTGTGTCGCAAGTGAGGCCTAGTTTCACTCGACCATATCATTTGTGCCTCGAGTGAGGCCTTGTTTGACTCAACCATATCATTTGTACCTCGAGTCAGGCCTCGTTCGACTCAACCATATCATTTGCACCTCGAGTCGGGCCTGGTTTGATTCAACCCAATATCATTTGTGCCTCGAGTCAGGCCTCGTTTGACTCAGCCATATCATTTGTGCCTCGAGTCAGGCCTCGTTTGACTCAACCATATCATTGGCGCCTCAAGTCGTGCCTCGTTTGACTCAACCATATCACTCGACCATATCATTTGTGTCGCAAGTGAGGCCTTATTTCACTCAACCATATCATTTGTGACTCAAGTGAGGCCTTGTTGGACTCAACCATATCATTTGCGCCTCGAGTTGGGCCTTGTTTGACTCAACCATATCATTTGCACCTTGAGTCGGTCCTGGTTTGATTCAACCATACCATTTGCACCTCGATTTGGGCCTTGTTTGACTCCCCGATACCGTTTGTGCCCCGAGTTGGGCCTCGTTTGACTCAACCATATCATCTGTTCCTCGAGTCAGGACCCATTTGACTAAGCCATATCATTTGCGCCTCGAGTCGGGCCATGTTTGACTCAACGATACTATTTGTGCCTCGAGTCGGTCCCCATTTGACGTGACCATATCATTTGTGCCTCGAGCCATGCCTCGTTTGACTGAACCATATCATCTGCATCTCGAGTTGGCCTCGTTTGACTCACTGATACCATTTGTGCCTCGACTTGGGCCTCGTTTGACTCGACCATATCATTTGTGCCTTGAGTCATGCCTCGTTTGACTCAACCATATCATTTATGCCTCGAGTCGGCCCTCATTTGACTCAACGATATCATTTGTGCCTCGAGTGGGGCTTCATTTGACTCAACCATATCATTTGTACCTCGAGTCGGGCCTCGTTTTACACCGATACCATTTGTGCCACGAGTTGGCCCTCGTTTGATGTAACCATATCAATTGTTCCTCGATTCATCCCTCGTTTGACTTAACCAGATCATTTGTGTCTCGAGCCAGGCCTTATTTGACTAAACCATATCTTTTGCGCCTCGAGGCGGGCCTGGTTTGACTAAACCATATCATTTGCGCCTTGAATTGGGCCTCGTTTAACTCACAGACACCATTTGTGCCTCGAATTGGGCCTTGTTTGACTCAACCATATCATTTGTGCCTCGAGTCAGGCTTTGTTTGACTCAACCATATCGTTTGTGCCTCGAGTCAGGCCTCTTTTGAGTCACTGATTCCATTTTTGCCTCGAGTTAGTCCTGGTTTGACTCAACCATTTCATTTGTGCCTTGAGACAGGGCTCATTTGACTTAACCATATCATTTGCGCCTCGAGTCGGGCCTCATTTGACTCAACCATATCATTTATGCCTCGAGTAGGGCCACGTTTGACTCAATTATATCATATGCGCCTCAAGTCAGGCCTCATTTGACTCACCGATACCATTTGTGCCTCGAGTTAGGCCTCATTTGACTCAACCATATCATTTATGCCTCGAGTCGGGCCTCGTTTGACTCAACCATACCATTTGCACCTTGAGTCGGGCCTCGTTTGACTCACCGATACCATTTATGCCTCAAGTTAGGCCTCGTTTAACTTAACCATATCATTTGTGCCTCGAGTCAGGCCTTGTTTGGCGCAATCATATCATTTGTGTCTCGATTCATGCCTCGTTTGACTCAATCATATCATTTTCGTCTCGAGTTGGGCCTCGTTTGACTCAACCATATCATTTGCGCCTTAAGTTGGTCCTCGTTTGACTCAACCATATCATTTGCGCCTCGAGTCGGGCCTGGTTTGACTTAACCATATCATTTGTGCGTCGAGTCGGGCCTCGTTTGACTCAATGATACCAGTTGAGCCTCGAGTTGGGCCTCGTTTAACTAAACTGTATCATTTGTGCCTCGAGTCAGGCCTTGTTTGACTCAACCATATCATTTATGCCTCGAGTCGGGCCTCGTTTGACTTAAGCATATCATTTGCGCCCTGGGTTAGGCCTCGTTTGACTCAACTATATTATTTGTTCCTCTAGTCGGGCCTCGTTTGACTCACTGATACCATTTGTGCCTCAACTTGGGCCTCGTTTGACACAACCATATCATTTGTGCCTTGAGTCAGGACTCGTTTGACTCAGCCATATCATTTGCGCCCCGAGTCGGGCCTCGTTTGACTCACCGATACCATTTGTGCCTCGAGTTAGACCTCTTGTAACTCAACCATATCATTTGTGCCTCGAGCCAGGCCTTGTGTGACTCAACCATATCATTTGCGCCTCGAGACGAGCTCGTTGGACTCAACCATATCATTTGCGTCTTGAGTCGGGCCTCGTTTGAGTCACTGATACCATTTGTACCTCGAGTCGGGCCTTCTTTGATGCAACAATAACAATTGTGCCTCGAGTCATGCCTCGTTTGACTCAACCATATCATTTGCATCTGGAGTCGGGCCTAGTTTGACTAAACCATATGATTTGTGCCTCGAGTCAGGCCTGGTTTGACTTAACCATATCATTTACACCTCGAGTCGGGCCTCGTTTGGCTCACTGATACCATTTGTGCCTCGTGTTGGGCATCGTTTGACTCCACTATATCATTTCTGCCTCGAGTCAGCCCTTGTTTGACTCAATCATATCATTTGTGCCTCGAGTGAGGCCTGGTTTGACTCAACTATATCATTTGCGCCTCGAGTCGGGCCTCGTTTGACTCAACCATATCATTTGCGCCTTGAGTCGGGCCTTGTTTGATTCAACCATATCATTTACGCCTCGAGTCGGGCCTCATTTGACTCACCGATACCATTCGTGCCTCAAGTTGAGCCTCGTTTGACTCAACCATATCATTTGTGCCTCAAATCAGGACTCATTTGACTCAGTCATATCATTTGCGCCTCGAGTCGGGCCCTATTTGACTCACTGATACAATTTGTGCCTCGAGTTGGGCCTCTTTTGACTCAACCATATCATTTGTGCCTCAAGTCAGGCCTTGTTTGACTCAACCATATCATTTGCGCTTTGTGTCGGGCCTCGTTTGACTCAACCATATCATTTGCGCATTGAGCCAGGCCTCGTTTGACTCACTGATACCATTTGTTCCTTGAGTCGGGCCTTCTTTGATGCAACCATAACAATTGTGCCTCAAGTCATGCCTTGTTTGACTCAACCATATCATTTGCATCTAAAGTCGGGCCTTGTTTGACTACAGCATATCATTTGCGCCTCGAGTCGGGCCTCGTTTGACTCACTGATACCATTTGTGCCTCGCGTTAGGCCTCGTTTGACTCAACCATATCATTTGTGGCTCGACCCAGGACTCGTTTGGCTCAGGCATATCATTTGCACCTTGAGTCGGGCCTTGTTTGACTCACCGATACCATTTGTGCCTCGAGTCGGGCATCATTTGACGCAACCATATCATTTGTGCCTCGAGTCATGCCTCGTTTGACTCAACCATATCATCTACATCTCGAGTTCGGCCTCGTTTGACCAAACCATATCATTTGCGCCTCGAGTCGGGCCTCGTTCAACTCAAGCATATCATTTGCGCCTTGAGTTGGGCCTCGTTTGAGTCACTGATACCATTTGTGCCTCGAGTCGGGCCTTCTTTGACGCAACAATAACAATTGTGCATTTAGTCATGCCCTGTTTCACTCAACCATATGATCTACATCTCGAGTCGGGCCTTGTTTAGGTCAACCATATCATTTACGCTTCGAGTCGGGCCTTGTTTGACTCAACCATATCATTTGCACTTCGAGTCAGGCCTCGTTTGATGCAACCATATTATTTACGCCTCGAGTCATGCCTCGTTTGACTCAACCATATCATTTGCGCCTTGAGTGGGGTCTCATTTGACTAACCATATCATTTGTGCCTCGAGTCGGGGCTTGTTTGACTCACTAATACTAGTTTTGCCATGAGTCAGCCCTCGTTTGACGTAACCATATCAATTGTGCTCAAGTCATCCCTCATTTGACTCAACCATATCATTTGCGTCTCGAGCAAGGCCTCGTTTGACTAAACCATATCATTTGCGCCTCGAGACGGGCCTGGTTTGACTAAACCATATCATTTGCGCCTCGAAATAGGACTCGTTTGACTCACAGGCACCATTTGTGCCTCGAATTGGGCCTCATTTGGCTCAACCATATCATTTGTGCCTCGAGTCAGGCCTTATTTGAGTCAACCATATCATTTACGCCTTGAGTCGGGCCTGGTTTGACTCAACCATATCATTTGCGCCTGGAGTTGGGCCTCATTTGACTCACTGATTCCATTTGTGCCTCGAGTAAGGCCTCGTTTGACTCAACCAATTCATTTGTGGCTCGAGTCGGGCCTCGTTTGACTCACCGATACCATTTGTGCCTCGAGTTGGGCTTCTTTTGACCCAACTATTTCATTTGTGCCTTGAGTTAGGCCTTGTTTGACTCAACCATATCATTTGCGCCTCGAGACGGGCCTCGTTTAACTCAACCATATCATTTGCACCTTGAGTCGGGCCTCCTTTGAGTCACTGATACCATTTGTACCTCGAGTCGGGCCTTATTTGACGCAACAATAACAATTGTGCCTCGAGTCATGCCTCGTTTGACTCAACCATATCATTTGCATTTGGAGTCGGGCCTTGTTTGACTAAACCATATTATTTGCGCCTCGAGTTGGGCCTGATTTGACTCAACCATATCATTTACGCCTCAAGTCGGGCCTTGTTTGACTCACCGATACCATTTGTGCCGCGCGTTGGTCCTTGTTCGACTCAACCATATCATTTCTGCCTCGAGTCAGGGCTTGTTTGACTCATCCATATCATTTGTGCCTCGAGTGAGGCCTCGTTTAACTCAGCCATATCATTTGCGACCCGAGTCGGGACTTGTTTGACTCAACGATATCATTTGTGCCTCGAGTGGGGCCTCATTTGACTCAACCATATCATTTGCGCCTCGAGTCGGGCCTCGTTTGACCACCGATACCATTTGTGCCACGAGTTGGCCCTCATTTGACGTAACCATATCAATTGTTCCTCGATTCATCCCTCGTTTGACTTAACCATATCATTTGTGTCTCGAGCCAGGCCTTATTTGACTAAACCATATCTTTTGCGCCTCGAGGCGGGCCTGGTTTGACTAAACCATATCATTTGCGCCTTGAATTGGGCCTCGTTTAACTCACAGACACCATTTATGCCTCGAATTGGGCCTTGTTTGACTCAACCATATCATTTGTGCCTCGAGTCAGGCTTTGTTTGACTCAACCATATCGTTTGTGCCTCGAGTCGGGCCTCTTTTGAGTCACTGATTCCATTTTTGCCTTGAGTTAGTCCTGGTTTGACTCAACCATTTCATTTGTGCCTTGAGACAGGGCTCGTTTGACTTAACCATATCATTTGCGCCTCGAGTCGGGCCTCGTTTGACTCAACCATATCATTTATGCCTCGAGTAGGGTCGCGTTTGACTCAATTATATCATATGCGCCTCGAGTCAGGCCTCATTTGACTCACCGATACCATTTGTGCCTCGAGTTAGGCCTCATTTGACTCAACCATATCATTTATGCCTCGAGTCGGGCCTCGTTTGACTCAACCATATCATTTGCACCTTGAGTCGGGCCTCATTTGACTCATCGATACCATTTATGCCTCAAGTTAGGCCTCATTTAACTCAACCATATCATTTGTGCCTCGAGTCAGGCCTTGTTTGGCGCAATCATATCATTTGTGTCTCGATTCATGCCTCGTTTGACTCAACCATATCATTTACGTCTCGAGTTGGGTCTCGTTTGACTCAACCATATCATTTGCGCCTTAAGTTGGTCCTCGTTTGACTCAACCATATCATTTGCGCCTCGAGTCGGGCCTGGTTTGACTCAACCATATCATTTGTGCATTGAGTCGGGCCTCGTTTGACTCACCGATACCAGTTGAGCCTCGAGTTGGGCCTCGTTTAACTAAACCGTATCATTTGTGCCTCGAGTCAGGCCTTGTTTGACTCAACCATATCATTTATGCCTCGAGTCGGGCCTCGTTTGACTTAAGCATATCATTTGCGCCCTGGGTTAGGCCTCGTTTGACTCAACTATATTATTTGTTCCTCTAGTCGGGCCTCGTTTGACTCACTGATGCCATTTGTGCCTCGACTTGGGCCTCGTTTGACTCAACCATATCATTTGTGCCTTGAGTCAGGACTCGTTTGACTCAGCCATATCATTTGCGCCCCGAGTCGGGCCTCGTTTGACTCACTGATACCATTTGTGCCTCGAGTTAGACCTCTTGTAACTCAACCATATCATTTGTGCCTCGAGCCAGGCCTTGTGTGACTCAACCATATCATTTGCGCCTCGAGACGAGCTCGTTGGACTCAACCATATCATTTGCGTCTTGAGTCGGGCCTCGTTTGAGTCACTGATACCATTTGTACCTCGAGTCGGGCCTTCTTTGATGCAACAATAACAATTGTGCCTCGAGTCATGCCTCGTTTGACTCAACCATATCATTTGCATCTGGAGTCGGGCCTCGTTTGACTAAACCATATGATTTGTGCCTCGAGTCAGGCCTGGTTTGACTTAACCATATCATTTACACCTCGAGTCGGGCCTCGTTTGGCTCACTGATACCATTTGTGCCTCGTGTTGGGCATCGTTTGACTCCACTATATCATTTCTGCCTCGAGTCAGCCCTTGTTTGACTGAATCATATCATTTGTGCCTCGAGTGAGGCCTGGTTTGACTCAACTATATCATTTGCGCCTCGAGTCGGGCCTCGTTTGACTCAACCATATCATTTGCGCCTTGAGTCGGGCCTTGTTTGATTCAACCATATCATTTGCGCCTCGAGTCGGGCCTCATTTGACTCACCGATACCATTCGTGCCTCAAGTTGAGCCTCGTTTGACTCAACCATATCATTTGTGCCTCAAATCAGGACTCATTTGACTCAGTCATATCATTTGCGCCTCGAGTCGGGCCCTATTTGACTCACTGATACAATTTGTGCCTCGAGTTGGGCCTCTTTTGACTCAACCATATCATTTGTGCCTCAAGTCAGGCCTTGTTTGACTCAACCATATCATTTGCGCTTCGTGTCGGGCCTCGTTTGACTCAACCATATCATTTGCGCATTGCGCCAGGCCTCGTTTGACTCACTGATACCATTTGTTCCTTGAGTCGGGCCTTCTTTGATGCAACCATAACAATTGTGCCTCAAGTCATGCCTTGTTTGACTCAACCATATCATTTGCATCTGAAGTCGGGCCTTGTTTGACTACAGCATATCATTTGCGCCTCGAGTCGGGCCTCGTTTGACTCACTGATACCATTTGTGCCTCGCGTTAGGCCTCGTTTGACTCAACCATATCATTTGTGGCTCGACCCAGGACTCGTTTGGCTCAGGCATATCATTTGCACCTTGAGTCGGGCCTTGTTTGACTCACCGATACCATTTGTGCCTCGAGTCGGGCATCATTTGACGCAACCATATCATTTGTGCCTCGAGTCATGCCTCGTTTGACTCAACCATATCATCTACATCTCGAGTTCGGCCTCGTTTGACCAAACCATATCATTTACGCCTCGAGTCGGGCCTCGTTCAACTCAAGCATATCATTTGCGCCTTGAGTTGGGCCTCGTTTGAGTCACTGATACCATTTGTGCCTCGAGTCGGGCCTTCTTTGACGCAACAATAACAATTGTGCATTTAGTCATGCCCTGTTTGACTCAACCATATGATCTACATCTCGAGTCGGGCCTTGTTTAGGTCAACCATATCATTTACGCTTCGAGTCGGGCCTTGTTCGACTCAACCATATCATTTGCACTTCGAGTCAGGCCTCGTTTGATGCAACCATATTATTTACGCCTCGAGTCATGCCTCGTTTGACTCAACCATATCATTTGCGCCTTGAGTGGGGTCTCATTTGACTAACCATATCATTTGTGCCTCGAGTCGGGCCTTGTTTGACTCACCAATACTAGTTTTGCCATGAGTCAGCCCTCGTTTGACGTAACCATATCAATTGTGCTCAAGTCATCCCTCATTTGACTCAACCATATCATTTGCGTCTCGAGCAAGGCCTCGTTTGACTAAACCATATCATTTGCGCCTCGAGACGGGCCTGGTTTGACTAAACCATATCATTTGCGCCTCGAAATAGGACTCGTTTGACTCACAGGCACCATTTGTGCCTCGAATTGGGCCTCATTTGGCTCAACCATATCATTTGTGCCTCGAGTCAGGCCTTGTTTGAGTTAACCATATCATTTACGCCTTGAGTCGGGCCTGGTTTGACTCAACCATATCATTTGCGCCTGGAGTTGGGCCTCATTTGACTCACTGATTCCATTTGTGCCTCGAGTAAGGCCTCGTTTGACTCAACCATTTCATTTGTGGCTCGAGTCGGGCCTCGTTTGACTCACCGATACCATTTGTGCCTCGAGTTGGGCTTCTTTTGACCCAACTATTTCATTTGTGCCTTGAGTTAGGCCTTGTTTGACTCAACCATATCATTTGCGCCTCGAGACGGGCCTCGTTTAACTCAACCATATCATTTGCGCCTTGAGTCGGGCCTCCTTTGAGTCACTGATACCATTTGTACCTCGAGTCGGGCCTTATTTGACGCAACAATAACAATTGTGCCTCGAGTCATGCCTCGTTTGACTCAACCATATCATTTGCATTTGGAGTCGGGCCTTGTTTGACTAAACCATATTATTTGCGCCTCGAGTTGGGCCTGATTTGACTCAACCATATCATTTACGCCTCAAGTCGGGCCTTGTTTGACTCACCGATACCATTTGTGCCTCGCGTTGGTCCTTGTTCGACTCAACCATATCATTTCTGCCTCGAGTCAGGGCTTGTTTGACTCATCCATATCATTTGTGCCTCGAGTGAGGCCTCGTTTGACTCAGCCATATCATTTGCGACCCGAGTCGGGCCTTGTTTGACTCAACGATATCATTTGTGCCTCGAGTGGGGCCTCATTTGACTCAACTATATCATTTGCACCTCAAGTCAGGCCTCGTTTGACCACCGATACCATTTGTGCCACGAGTTGGCCCTCATTTGACGTAACCATATCAATTGTTCCTCGATTCATCCCTCGTTTGGCTTAACCATATCATTTGTGTCTCGAGCCAGGCCTTATTTGACTAAACCATATCTTTTGCGCCTCGAGGCGGGCCTAGTTTGACTAAACCATATCATTTGCGCCTTGAATTAGGCCTCGTTTAACTCACAGACACCATTTATGCCTCGAATTGGGCCTTGCTTGACTCAACCATATCATTTGTGCCTCGAGTCAGGCTTTGTTTGACTCAACCATATCGTTTGTGCCTCGAGTCGGGCCTCTTTTGAGTCACTGATTCCATTTTTGCCTTGAGTTAGTCCTGGTTTGACTCAACCATTTCATTTGTGCCTTGAGACAGGGCTCGTTTGACTCAGCCATATCATTTGTGTCTCGAGTGAGGCCTTATTTGACTCAACCATATCATTTGCGCCACAAGTCGGGCCTCGATTGAGTCAACCATATCATTTGCTACTTGGGTCAGGCCTCGTTTGACTCACCGGTAAGATTTGTGCCTCGAGTTAGGCCTCGTTTGACTCAACCATATCATTTGTGCCTCTTGCTAGGACTCCTTTGACTCAGCCATATCATTTGCGCCTCGAGTCAGGCTCTGTTTGACTCACCGATACAATTTGTGCCTCGAGTTGGTCCTCTGTTGACTCAACCATATCATTTGTACCTCGAGTCAGGCCTTGTTTGACTCAACCATATCATTTGTGCCTTGAGACGGGCCTCGTTTGACTCACTGATACAATTTATGCCTCGAGTCGGGCCTTCTTTGACGCAACCATAACAATTGTGCCTCGAGTCATGCCTTGTTTGACTCAACCATATCATTTGCATATGGAGTCGGGCCTTGTTTGACTAAAGCATATCATTTGCGCCTCGAGTCGGGCCTGGTTTGACTCAACCATATCATTTGAGCCTCAAGTCTGGCCTCGTTTGACTCACCGATACCATTTGTGCCTCGTTTGACTCAACCATATCCTTTGTGGCTCGAGCCAGGACTCGTTTGACTCAGGCATCTCGTTTGCGCATTGAGTCAAGCTTTGTTTGACTCACTGATACCATTTGTGCCTCGAGTCGGGCCTCATTTGACGCAACTATATCATTTGTGCCTCGAGTCATGCCTCGTATGACTCAACCATATCATCTGCATCTTGAGTCGGGCCTCGTTTGACCAAACCATATCATTTGTGCCTCGAGTCAGGCCTTGTTTGACTCAATCATATTATTTGCTCCTCGAGGCAGGCCTCATTTGACTCAACCATATCATTTGCGCCTCGAGTCGGGCCTCGTTTGAGTCACTTATACGATTTGTGCCTCGAGTCAGGCCTTCTTTGATGCAACAATAATAATTGTGCCTCAAGTCATGCCTCGTTTGACTCAACCATATCATCTGCATCTCGAGTCAGGCTTTGTTTGACCAATCCATATCATTTGCGCCTTGAGTCGGGCCTTGTTTGACTCAACCATATCATTTGCACCTCGAGTTGTGCCTGTTTGACTTAACCATATCATTTGCACCTCGAGTCAGGCCTCATTTGACGCAACCATATCTTTTGCGTCTCGAGTCATCCCTCGTTTGACTCAACCATATCATTTACGCCTCAAGTCGTCCCTCGTTTGACTCAATGATATCATTTGTGCCTAGAGTGGGGCCTCGTTTGACTCAACCATATCATTTCGCCTCGAGTCAGGCCTCGTTTGACTCACCGATACCATTTGTGCCTCGAGTCGGCCCTTGTTTGACGTATCCATATCAATTGTGCCTCGAGTCATCCCTTGTTTGACTGAACCATATCATTTGCGTCTCGAGCCAGGCCTCGTTTGACTCAACCATATCATTTGTGCCTCGAGTTAGGCCTTGTTTGACTCAACCATATCATTTGCGCCTCGAGTCGGGCCTCATTTGACTCAACCGTATTATTTGCGCCTCGAGTCGGGCCTGGTTTGACTCAACCATATCATTTGCGCCTCGAGTCAGACCTCGTTTGACTCACCGATACCAGTTGTGCCTCGAGTTGTGCCTCGTTTGTCTAAACCGTATGATTTGTGCCTCGAGTCAGAGCTTGTTTGACTCAACCATATCATTTATGCCTCGAGTCGGGCCTCGTTTGACTCAAGCATATCATTTGCAATCTGGGTTAGGCCTCGTTTACTCAACCATCTCATTTGTGCCACGAGCCGGGCCTTGTTTGACTCACCGATACCATTTGTGCCTCGCGTTGGACCTCGTTTGACTTAACCATATAATTTTTGCCTTGAGTCAGGCCTTGTTTCACTCAACCATATCATTTGTGCCTTGAGTGAGGCCTTGTTTCACTCAACCATATCATTTGCACCTTGAGTTGGGCCTTGTTTGACTCAACCATATCATTTGTGCCTTGAGTCAGGCCTGATTTGATTCAACCATAACATTTGCGCCTCGAGTCGGGCCTCGTTTGACTCACCGATACCGTTTGTGCCTTGAGTTGGGCCTTGTTTGACTCAACCATGTCATTTGCGCCTTGGGTTAGGACTCGTTTGACTCAGCCATATCATTTGCGCCTAGAGTCGGGCCCCGTTTGACTCACCGATACAATTTGTGCCTCAAGTTGGGCCTCTTTTGAATCAACCATATCTTTTGTGCCTCGAGTCAGGCCTTATTTGACTCAACCATATCATTTGCGCCTCGACGCAGGCCTCGTTTGACTCAACCATATCATTTGCGCCTTGAGTCGGGCCTCGTTTGAGTCACTGATACCATTTGGGCCTCGAGTCGGGCCTTCTTTGATGCAACAATAACAATTGTGCCTCATGTTGGGCCCAGTTTGACTCACCGATACAATTTGTGCCTCGAGTTGGGCCTCTTTTGACTAAACCATAAAATTTGTGCCTTGAGTCAGGCCTTGTTTGACTCAACTATATCATTTGAACCTCGAGGCGGGCCTCGTTTGAATCAACCATATCATTTGCGCCTTCAGTCGGGCCTCGTTAAAGTCTTTGATACCATTTGTCCCTCGAGTCAGGCCTTCTTTGATGCAACAATAACAATTGTGCCTCGAGTTGGGCCTCGTTTGACTCTACCATATAATTTTAGCCTCGAGTCATCTCTCGTTTGACTCAACCATATAATTTATACCTCGAGTCAGGCTGCGTTTGACTTAACCATATCATTTGCGCCTTGAGCCGAGCCTCGTTTGACTCACCGATACCACTTGTACCTTGAGTTAGGCCTCGTTTGACTCAACCATATCATATGTGCTCGAGTCAGGACTCGTTTTACTTAGCCATATCATTTGTGCCTCGAGTTGGGCCCCGTTTGACCCACCGATACAATTTGTGCCTCGAGTTGGGCCTCTTTTGACTCAACCATATTATTTCTGCCTCGAGTCAGGCCTTGTTTGACTCAACCATATCATTTGCGCCTCGAGCTCGGCCTGGTTTGACTCAACCATCTCATTTGTGCCACAAGTCGGGCCTTGTTTGATTCACCGATACCATTTGTGCCTCGCGTTAGGCCTCATTTGACTCAACCATATAATTATTACCTCAAGTCATGCCTCGTTTGACTCAACCATATCATTTATGCCTCGAGTTGGGCCTCGTCTGACTCAACCATATCATTTGCGCCTCGAGTTAGGCCTCGTTTAGCTCACCGATACCATTTATGCCTTGAGTTAGGCCTCGTCTGACTCAACCATATCATTTGTGGCTCGAGCCAGGCCTTGTTTCGCGCAATCATATCTTTTTTGCCTTAAGTCATGCTTCGTTTAACTCGACCATATCATTTGCGTCTTGAGCCAGCCCTCTTTTGACTAAACCATATCATTTGTGCCTCGAATTGGGCCTCATTTGACTCATGACCACCATTTGTGCCTCGAATTGGGCCTCATTTGATTCAACTATATCATTTGTGCCTCGAGTTAGGCCTTGTTTGACTCAACCATATCATTTGCGCCTTGAGTCGGGCCTCGTTTGACTCAACCGTATCATTTGCGCCTCGAGTCGGGCCTGGTTTGACTCAACCATATCATTTGTGCCTCGAGTTGGGCCTCGTTTGACTCAACCATATCATTTCTGCCTCGAGTCAGGGCTTGTTTCACTCAACCATAACATTTGTGCCTCGAGTCAGGCCTTGTTTCACTCAACCATATCATTTGTGCCTCGAGTGAGGCCATGTTTGACTCAACCATATCATTTGCATCTGGAGTCGGGCCTCATTTGACTAAAGCATATCATTTGCGCATCGTGTCAGGCCTTGTTTGACCCAACCATATCATTTGTAACCCGGGTTAGGCCTCATTTGACTCAACCATATCATTTGTGCCTCAGGTCGGGCCTCGTTTGACTCACCGATACCATTTGTGCCTCGAGTTGGGCCTCTTTTGACTCAACCATATCATTTCTGCCTCGAGTCAGGCCTTGTTTGACTCAACCATATCATTTGCGCCTTGAGCCCGGCCTAGTTTGACTCAACCATCTCATTTGTGCCACAAGTCGGGCCTTGTTTGATTCACCGATACCATTTGTGCCTCGCGTTGGGCCTCGTTTGACTCAACCATATAATTTTTGCCTCGAGTCAGGCCTTGTTTCACTCAACCATATCATTTGTGCCTTGAGTGAGGCCTTGTTTCACTCAACCATATCATTTGCACCTTGAGTCGGGCCTCATTTGACTCAACCATATCATTTGTGCCTCGAGTCAGGCCTTGTTTGACTCAACCATATCATTTGCGCCTTGAGCCCGGCCTAGTTTGACTCAACCATCTCATTTGTGCCACAAGTCGGGCCTTGTTTGATTCACCGATACCATTTGTGCCTCGCGTTGGGCCTCGTTTGACTCAACCATATAATTTTTGCCTCGAGTCAGGCCTTGTTTCACTCAACCATATCATTTGTGCCTTGAGTGAGGCCTTGTTTCACTCAACCATATCATTTGCACCTTGAGTCGGGCCTCATTTGACTCAACCATATCATTTGTGCCTCGAGTCGGGCCTGATTTGATTCAACCATATCATTTGCGCCTCGAGTTGAGCCTCGTTTGACTCACCGATACCATTTGTGCCTCGAGTTGGGCCTTGTTTGACTCAACCATGTCATTTGTACCATGAGTCGGGACTCGTTTGACTCAGCCATATCATTTGCGCCTAGAGTCGGGCCCCGTTTGACTCACCAATACAATTTGTGCCTCGAGTTGGGCCTCTTTTGAATCAACCATATCTTTTGTGCCTCGAGTCAGGCCTTGTTTGACTCAACCATATCATTTGTACCTCGACGCGGGCCTCGTTTGACTCAACCATATTATTTGCACCTTGAGTCGGGCCTCGTTTGAGTCACTGATACCATTTGGGCCTCGAGTCGGGCCTTCTTTGATGCAACAATAACAATTGTGCCTCGAGTCGAGCCTCGTTTGACTCTACCATATAATTTTAGCCTCGAGTCATCCCTCGTTTGACTCAACCATATAATTTATGCCTCGAGTCAGGCCGCGTTTGACTCAACCATATCATTTGCGCCTCGAGTCGGGCCTTGTTTGACTCACTTATACCATTTCTGCCCTGAGTTAGGCCTCGTTTGACTCAACCATATCATATGTGCTCGAGTCAGGACTCGTTTGACTCAGCCATATCATTTGCGCCTCGAGTTGGGCCCCGTTTGACTCACCGATACAATTTGTGCCTCGAGTTGGGCCTCTTTTGACTCAACCATATCATTTGGGCCTCGAGACAGGGTTCGTTTAACTCAACCATATCATTTGTGCCTCGAGTGATGCCTCGTTTGACTCAACTGTACCATTTATGCCTCGAGTTGGGCCTCGTTTGACTCAACCATATCATTTGCGCCTCGAGTTAGGCCTCGTTTAACTCACCGATACCATTTATGCCTTGAGTTAGGCCTCGTTTGACTCAACCATATCATTTGCACCTTGAGTCGGGCCTCGTTTGAGTCACTGATACCATTTGTGCCTCGAGTCAGGCCTTCTTTGATGCAACAATAACAATTGTGCCTTGAGTCATGCCTCGTTTGATTGAACCATATCATTTGCATCTGGAGTTGGGCCTCGTTTGACTAAACCATATCATTTGCACGTCGAGTCAGGCCTGGTTTGACTCAACCATATCATTTGCGCCTCGAGTCAGGCCTTGTTTGACTCACCAATACCATTTGTGCCTCGCGTTGGGCCTCGTTTGACTCAACCATATCATTTCTGCCTCGAGTCAGGGCTTGTTTCACTCAACCATAACATTTGTGCCTCGAGTCAGGCCTTGTTTCACTCAACCATATCATTTGTGCCTCGAGTGAGGCCATGTTTGACTCAACCATATCATTTGCATCTGGAGTCGGGCCTCGTTTGACTAAAGCATATCATTTGCACATCGAGTTAGGCCTTGCTTCACATAATCATATCTTTTTTGCCTCAAGTCATGCTTCGTTTGACTCAATCATATCATTTGCGTCTCGAGTCGGGCCTGGTTTGACTCAACCATATCATTTACACCTCGAGTTGGGCCTCGTTTGACTCAAGCATATCATTTTCGCCCTGGGTAGGCCTCGTTTGACTCGACCATATCATTTACGCCTTGAGTCCAGCCTCGTTTGACTCACCGATACAATTTGTGCCTCGAGTTGGGCCTCTTTTGACTCAACCATATCATTTGTGCCTCGAGTCAGGCCTTGTTTGACTCAACCATATCATTTGCGCCTTGAGTCGGGCCTCGTTTGAGTCACTGATACCATTTGTGCCTCGAGTCGGGCCTTCTTTGATGCAACAATAACAATTGTGCCTTGAGTCATGCCTCGTTTGATTCAACCATATCATTTGCATCTAGAGTTGGGCCTCGTTTGACTAAACCATATCATTTGCGCGTTGAGTCAGGCCTGGTTTGACTCAACCAATACCATTTGTGCCTCGCGTCGGGCCTTGTTTCACTCAACCATATCATTTGTGCCTCGAGTCAGGCCTTGTTTCACTCAACCATATCATTTGTGCCTCGAGTGAGGCCTTGTTTGACTCAACCATATCATTTGTGCCTCGAGTGAGGCCTTGTTTGACTCAACCATATCATTTGCATCTGGAGTTGGGCCTTGTTTGACTAAAGCATATCATTTGCGCTCGAGTCAGGCCTTGTTTGACTCAACCATATCATGTGCGTCTCGAGTCGGGCCTCGTTTGACTCACCGATACCATTTGTGCCTCGAGTTGGGCCTCATTTGATTCAACCATATCATTTGTACCTCGAGTTAGGACTCGTTTGACTCAGCCATATCATTTGTGCCTCGAGTTGGGCCCCACTTGACTCACCGATATAATTTGTGCCTCGAGTTGGGCCTCTTTTGACTCAACCATATCTTTGTGCCTTGAGTCAGGCCTTGTTTGACTCAACCATATCATTTACGCCTCGAGTCGGTCCTCATTTGACTCAACCATATCATTTGCGCCTCGAGTCGTGCCTTATTTGACTCACCGATACAATTTGTGCCTCGAGTTGGGTGTCGTTTGACTCAACCATATCATTTGTGCCTCAAGCCAGGCCTCGTTTGACTAAACCATATCATTTGTGCCTCGAATTGGCCTCGTTTGACTCAACCATATCATTTGCGTCTCGAGACAGGGCTCGTTTGACTCAACCATATCATTTGTACCTCGAGTCGAGCCTCGTTTGACTCACCAATACCATTTGAGCCTCGAGTTAGTCCTCGTTTGACTCAACCATATCATTTGTGCCTCGAGTCAGGACTCGTTTGACTCAGCCATATCATTTGCGCCTCGAGTCGAGCCTCTTTTGACTCAACCAAATCATTTGTGCCTCAAGTCAGCCCTTGTTTGACTCAACCATATCATTTGCGCCTTGAGTCGGGCCTCGTTTGACTCACTGATACCATTTGTGCCTCGAGTTGGGCCTCGTTTGACTCAACCATATCATTTGTGCCTCGAGTCAGGACTCATTTGACTCAGCCATATCATTTGCGCCTCGAGCCGAGCAGCCTTTGACGCAACCATAACAATTGTGCCTCAAGTCATGCCGCATTAGACTCAACCATATCATTTGCATCTGGAGTCGGGTCTCGTTTGACAAAAACATATCATTTGCACCTCGAGTCAGTCCTTGTTTCACTCAACCATATCATTTGCGCCTCAAGTCAAGCCTTGTTTGACTCACCGATACAATTTGTGCCTCGAGTTGGGCGTCATTTGACTCAACCATATTATTTATGTCTCGAGCCAGGCCTCGTTTGACTAAACCATATCATTTGTGCCTTGAATTGGCCTCGTTGGGCTCAACCATATTATTTGCGCCTCGAGTCAGGCCTGATTTAACTCAACCATATCTTTTCCGCTTCGAGTCGGGCCTTGTTTGACTCACTGATACCATTTGTGCCTAAGTTAGGCCCCGTTTGACTCAACCATATAATTTGTGCCTCGAGTCGGGCCCGGTTTGACTCAACCATATTATTTGCGCCTCGAATTGGGCCTCATTTGACTCATTGACACCATTTGTGCCTCGAATTGCGCCTCGTTTAACTCAACCATATCATTTGTGTCTCGAGTCAGGCCTTGTTTGACTCAACCATATGATTTGCGCCTCAAGCCGGGCCTCATTTCACTCAACCATATCTTTTGCGCCTCGAGTCGGGCGTCGTTTGACTCACCGATACCATTTGTGCCTCGAGTTAGGCCTCGTTTCACTCAACCATATCATTTGTGCCTCGTGACAGGGCTCGTTTGACTCAACCATATCATTTGCGCCTCGAGTCGTGCCTCATTTGACTCAACCATATCATTTGCGCCTCGAGTCAGGCCTCGTTTGACTCATCGATGCTGTTTGTACCTCGAGTTGGGCCTTCTTTGACACAACCATAACAATTGTGCCTCGAGTCATGCCTCGTTAGACTCAACCATATCATTTGCATCTGGGGTCGGGCCTCATTTGACTAAAGCATATCATTTGCGCCTCGAGTCAGGCCTTGTTTCACTCAACCATATCATTTGCGCCTCGAGTCGAGCCTTATTTGACTCACCGATACAATTTGTGCCTCGAGTTGGGCGTCGTTTGACTCAACCATATCATTTGTGCCTCAAGCCAGGCCTCGTTTGACTAAACCATATCATTTGTGCCTCGAATTGGCCTCGTTTGACTCAACCATATCATTTGCGTCTCGAGTCAGGGCTTGTTTCACTCAACCATAACATTTGTGCCTCGAGTCAGGCCTTGTTTCACTCAACCATATCATTTGTGCCTCGAGTGAGGCCATGTTTGACTCAACCATATCATTTGCATCCGGAGTCGGGCCTCGTTTGACTAAAGCATATCATTTGCGCATCGAGTTAGGCCTTGCTTCACATAATCATATCTTTTTTGCCTCAAGTCATGCTTCGTTTGACTCAATCATATCATTTGCGTCTCGAGTCGGGCCTGGTTTGACTCAACCATATCATTTACACCTCGAGTTGGGCCTCGTTTGACTCAAGCATATCATTTTCGCCCTGGGTAGGCCTCGTTTGACTCGACCATATCATTTACGCCTTGAGTCCAGCCTCGTTTGACTCACCGATACAATTTGTGCCTCGAGTTGGGCCTCTTTTGACTCAACCATATCATTTGTGCCTCGAGTCAGGCCTTGTTTGACTCAACCATATCATTTGCGCCTTGAGTCGGGCCTCGTTTGAGTCACTGATACCATTTGTGCCTCGAGTCGGGCCTTCTTTGATGCAACAATAACAATTGTGCCTTGAGTCATGCCTCGTTTGATTCAACCATATCATTTGCATCTGGAGTTGGGCCTCGTTTAACTAAACCATATCATTTGCGCGTTGAGTCAAGCCTGGTTTGACTCAACCAATACCATTTGTGCCTCGCGTCGGGCCTTGTTTCACTCAACCATATCATTTGTGCCTCGAGTAAGGCCTTGTTTCACTCAACCATATCATTTGTGCCTCGAGTGAGGCCTTGTTTCACTCAACCATATCATTTGTGCCTCGAGTGAAGCCTTGTTTGACTCAACCATATCATTTGTGCCTTGAGTGAGGCCTTGTTTGACTCAACCATATCATTTGCATCTGGAGTTGGGCCTTGTTTGACTAAAGCATATCATTTGCGCGTCGAGTCTGGCCTTGTTTGACTCAACCATATCATGTGCGTCTCGAGTCGGGCCTCGTTTGACTCACTGATACCATTTGTGCCTCGAGTTGGGCCTCATTTGACTCAACCATATCATTTGTACCTCGAGTTAGGACTCGTTTGACTCAGCCATATCATTTGTGCCTCGAGTTGGGCCCCACTTGACTCACCGATACAATTTGTGCCTCGAGTTGGGCCTCTTTTGACTCAACCATATCTTTGTGCCTTGAGTCAGGCCTTGTTTGACTCAACCATATCATTTACGCCTCGAGTCGGTCCTCATTTGACTCAACCATATCATTTGCGCCTAGAGTCGGGCCTTGTTTGAGTCACTGATAACATTTGCGCCTCGAGGCGGGTGTCGTTTGACTCAACCGTATCATTTGTGCCTCGAGTCAGGACTCGTTTGACTCAGCAATATCATTTGCGCCTTGAGTCATGCCTCGTTTGACTCAACCATATCATTTGCATCTGGAGTCGGGCCTCGTTTGACTAAAGCATATCATTTGCGCCTCGAGTCAGGCCTTCTTTGACTAAACCATATCATTTGCACCTCGAGTTGGGCCCTGTTTGACTCAACCATATCATTTGTGCCTCGAGTCGGGCGTCGTTTGACGCAACCATATCAATTGCGCCTTGAGTCGGGCCTCATTTGAGTCACTGATACCATTTGTGCCTCGAGTTCGGCCTTCTTTGATGCAACAATAACAATTGTGCCTCGAGTCATGCCTCGTTTGAGTCAACCATATCATTTGCATCTAGAGTCAGGCCTCGTTTGACTAAACCATATCAATTGCGCCTCGAGTCAGGCCTTGTTTGACTCAACCATATCATTTCTGCCTCGAGTCAGGCTTTGTTTCACTCAACTATATCATTTGCACCTCGAGTGAGGCCTTATTTCACTCGACCATATCATTTGTGCCTCGAGTGAGGCCTTGTGTGACTCAACCATATCATTTGTGCCTTGATCAGGCCTCATTTGACTCAACCATATGATTTGTGCCTCAAGTCGGGCCTGGTTTGATTCAACCATATCATTTGCGCCTCGAGTTAGGCCTCGTTTGACTCATCGATGCCGTTTGTGCCTTGAGTGGGGCCTCATTTGACTCAACCATATCATTTGTGCCTCGAGTCAGGACTCGTTTGACTCAGCCATATCATTTGCGCCTCGAGTCGGGCCCCGTTTGACTGATATAATTTTTGCCTTGAGTTGGGCCTCTTTTGACTCAACCATATCCTTTGTGCCTCGAGTCAGGCCTTGTTTGACTCAACCATATCATTTGCGCCTCGAGTCGGGCCTCGTTTGACTCAACTATATCATTTGCGCCATGAGTTGAGCTTCGTTTGACTCACTGATACCATTTATGCCTCGAGTCGGGCCTTCTTTGATGCAACAATAACAATTATGCCTCGTGTCGGGCCTCGTTTGACTCAACCATATAATTTCTGCCTCGAGTCATGCATCGTTTGACTCAACCATATCATTTGCGCCACGAGTCTGACCTCGTTTGACTCACCGATACCATTTGTGCCTCAAGTTGGGCCTCATTTGACTCGACCATATCATTTGTGCCTCGAGTTAGGACTCGTTTGACTTAGCCATATCATTTGCGCCTCAAGTCGGGCCACATTTGACTCACCGATACAATTTGTGCCTTGAGTTGGGCCTCTTTTGAGTCAACCATATCATTTATACCACGAGTTAGCCCTTGATTGTCTCAACCATACCTTTTGCGCCTCGAGTCACGTCTCGTTTGACTCAACCATATCATTTGAGCCTTCAATCGGGCCTGGTTTGACTCACTGATACCATTTGTGTCTCAAGTCGGGCCTTCTTTGATGCAACCATAATAATTGTGCCTCGAGTCAATCCTCGTTTGACTAAACCATATCATTTGCATCTGGAGTCGGGCCTCGTTTCACTAAAGCATATCATTTGCGCCTCGAGTCGGGCCTCGTTTGACTCACCGATACCATTTGTGCCTCGTGTTAGGCATTGTTTGACTCACCCAAATCATTTCTGCCTCGAGTCAGGCCTTGTTTCATCAACCATATCATTTGCGCCTCGAGTCGAGCCTTGTTTGACTCACCGATACAATTTGTGCCTCGAGTTGGGCCTCGTTTGACTCAACCATATCATTTGCGTCTTGAGCCAGGCCTCATTTGACAAAACCATATCATTTGTGCCTCGAGTCGGGCCTGGTTTGACTCAACCATATCATTTGCGCCTCGAATTGTGCCTCGGTTGACTCACTGACACCATTTGTGCCTCGAATTGGGCCTCATTTGACTCAACCATATCATTTGTGCCTCGAGTAAAGCCTTGTTTACCTCAACCATATCATTTGCGCCTTAAGTCAGGCCTCGTTTGACTTAACCATTTCATTTGCGCCTCGAGTCAGGCCTGGTTTGACTCAACCATATCTTTTGCGCCTCGAGTTGGGCCTCGTTTGACTCACCGATACCATTTGTGCCTCGAGTTAGGTGTTGTTTGACTTAACCATATCATTTCTGCCTCGAGACAGGGCTCGTTTGACTCAACCATATCATTTGTACCTCGAGTCGAGCCTCGTTTGACTCACCAATACCATTTGAGCCTCGAGTTAGTCCTCGTTTGACTCAACCATATCATTTGTGCCTCGAGTCAGGACTCGTTTGACTCAGCCATATCATTTGCGCCTCGAGTCGAGCCTCTTTTGACTCAACCAAATCATTTGTGCCTCAAGTCAGCCCTTGTTTGACTCAACCATATCATTTGCGCCTTGAGTCGGGCCTCGTTTGACTCACTGATACCATTTGTGCCTCGAGTTGGGCCTCGTTTGACTCAACCATATCATTTGTGCCTCGAGTCAGGACTCGTTTGACTCAGCCATATCATTTGCGCCTCGAGCTGAGCAGCCTTTGACGCAACCATAACAATTGTGCCTCAAGTCATGCCTCGTTAGACTCAACCATATCATTTGCATCTGGAGTCGGGCCTCGTTTGACAAAAACATATCATTTGCACCTTGAGTCAGGCCTTGTTTCACTCAACCATATCATTTGC
Organism: Dicorynia guianensis; assembly: GCA_037013595.1. Taxonomy (NCBI): domain Eukaryota; kingdom Viridiplantae; phylum Streptophyta; class Magnoliopsida; order Fabales; family Fabaceae; genus Dicorynia; species Dicorynia guianensis. The sequence goes on from JASUAB010000015.1 coordinate 13,629,368, forward strand.
GCCTCAAGTCGAGCCTTGTTTGACTCACGGATATAATTTGTGCCTCGAGTTGGGCCTCGTTTGACTCAACCATATCATTTGTGCCTCGAGTCAGGACTCATTTGACTCAGCCATATCATTTGCGCCTCGAGCCGAGCAGCCTTTGATGCAACCATAACAATTGTGCCTCAAGTCATGCCGCATTAGACTCAACCATATCATTTGCATCTGGAGTCGGGTCTCGTTTGACAAAAACATATCATTTGCACCTCGAGTCAGTCCTTGTTTCACTCAACCATATCATTTGCGCCTCAAGTCAAGCCTTGTTTGACTCACCGATACAATTTGTGCCTCGAGTTGGGCGTCATTGGACTCAACCATATTATTTATGTCTCGAGCCAGGCCTCGTTTGACTAAACCATATCATTTGTGCCTTGAATTGGCCTCGTTGGGCTCAACCATATCATTTGCGCCTCGAGTCAGGCCTGATTTAACTGAACCATATCTTTTCCGCTTCGAGTCGGGCCTCGTTTGACTCACCGATACCATTTGTGCCTAAGTTAGGCCTCGTTTGACTCAACCATATAATTTGTGCCTCGAGTCGGGCCCGGTTTGACTCAACTATATTATTTGCGCCCCGAATTGGGCCTCATTTGACTCATTGACACCATTTGTGCCTTGAATTGCGCCTCGTTTAACTCAACCATATCATTTGTGTCTCGAGTCAGGCCTTGTTTGACTCAACCATATGATTTGCGCCTCAAGCCGGGCCTCATTTCACTCAACCATATCTTTTGCGCCTCGAGTCGGGCGTCGTTTGACTCACCGATACCATTTGTGCCTCGAGTTAGGCCTCGTTTGACTCAACCATATTATTTGCGCCTTGGGACGGGCCTCGTTTAACTCACCGATACCATTTGTGCCTCCAGTTGGGCCTCGTTTGACTCAACCATATCATTTGTGCCTCAAGTCGAGGCTCATTTGACTCATCGATACCATTTATACCTTGAGTTGGGCCTCGTTTGACATGACCATATCATTTGTGCCTCAAGTCATGCCTTGTTTGACTCAACCATATCATTTGTGTCTCGAGTCTGGCCTCGTTTGACTAAACCATATCATTTGCGCCTCAAGCTGGGCCTGGTTTGACTCAACCATATCATTTGCGCCTCGAGTCGGGCATCGTTTGACTCAACGACACCATTTGTGCCTCAAATTGGGCATCGTTTGACTCAACCATATCATTTGTGCCTCGAGTCAGGCCTTGTGTGACTCAACCATATCATTTGTGCCTCGAGTCGGGCCTCGTTTGACTCAACCATATCATTTGCACCTTGAGAACGGCCTTGTTTGACTCAACCATCTCATTTGCGCCTTGAGTCAGGCCTCGTTTGACTCAACCATATCATTTGCAGCTCGAGTCAGACCACATTTGACTCACTGATACCATTTGTGCCTCGAGTCATGCCTCATTTGACTCACCGATACCATTTGTGCATCGAATTAGGCCTCGTTTGACTCAACTATATCATTTGTGCCTCGAGTCAAGCCTCGTTTGACTCGACCATATCATTTGTGCCTCGAGAACCATATCATTTACACCTCGAGACAGGCCTTGTTTAACTTAACCATCTCATTTGCGCCTCGAGTCAGGCCTCGTTTGACTCAACCATATCATTTGCGCCCCGAGTCAGGCCTCATTTGACTCACTCATACCATTTGTGCCTTGAGTCAGTCCTCATTTGACTCACTGATACCATTTGTGCGTCAAGTTAGGCCTCATTTTTCTCAACTATATCATTTTTGCCTCGAGTCAAGCCTCGTTTGACTCAACCATATCATTTGCGCCTCGAGTCAGGCCTCGTTTGACTCAACCATATAATTTCTGCCTCGAGTCATGCCTTGTTTGACTCAACCATATCATTTATGCCTCGAGTCGGGCTTTGTTTGACATAACGATATCATTTGCGCTCCGAGTCGGCCCTTGTTTGAGACAACAATATCATTTGCGCCTTGAGTTGGTCCTCGTTTAACTCAACCTTATTAATTGCACCTTGAGTTGAGACTCGTTTAACTCACCGATACCATTTGTTCTGCGAGTTGGTCCTCGTTTGACTCAACCATATAAATTGTGACTCGAGTCGACCCTCGTTTGACTCACCGATACCAGTTATGCCTCAAGTTCGGCCTTGTTTGACATAACCAGATTAATTGTACCTCGAGTCGGGCCTCGTTTAACTCAGTGATGCAATTTGTGCCTCGAGTTAGGCCTTCTTTGACTCAACCATATCATTTGCGCCTCGAGTCAGGCCTCGTTTGACTCAACCATATCATTTGCACCTCGAGTCAGGCCTCGTTTAACTCACCGATACCATTTGTGCCTCGAGTTAGGCCTCATTTGACTCAACCATATCATTTGTGCCTCAAGTCAGGCCTCGTTTGAGTACTCAACCATATCATTTGCGCCTCGAGTCGGGCCTCGTTTGACTCAACCATATCATTTCTGCCTTGAGTCATGCGCTGTTTGACTCACCGATACCATTTGTGCATTGAGTTGGGCCTCATTTGACTCAACCATATCATTTGTGCCTCGAGTCAGGCCTCGTTGGACTTACCGTTACCATTTGTGCGTTGAGTTAGGCCTTGTTTGACGTAACCAAATCATTTGTGCCTCGAGTCATGCCTCGTTTGAGTCAACCATATCAGTTGTGTCACAAGTCAAGCATCGTTTCACTAAACCATATCATTTGCGCCTCGAGTCGGGCCTCGTTTGACTCAACCACATCATTTGCGCCTCGAGTCAAGCCTCGTTTGACTGACCGATACCAGTTGTGCCTTGAGTTGGGCGTCGTTTAACTAAACCATATTTTTTGTGCCCCGAGTCAGGCCTTGTTTAACTCAACCATATCATTTGCACCTCAAGTCGGGCTCATTTGACTCAACCATATTAATTGTGCCTCGAGTCGGACCATGTTTGACTCAACCATATCATTTGTACCTTGAGTCGGGCCTCGTTTGACTCATCGATACCATTTGTGCCTCGAGTCAAGCCTCGTTTGACTCAACCATATCATTTGTTCCTCGAGACAGGGCTCGTTTGACTCAACCATATGATTCGCGCCTCGAATCGGGCCTCGTTTGACTCAACCATATCATTTGCGCCTTGAGTCGGGGTTTGTTTGACTCACCGATACCATTTGTTCCTCTAGTTGGGCCTTGTTTGACTCAACCATATCATTTGTGCTCCGAGTCAGGCCACATTTGACTCAGTCATATCATTTGCCCCTTGAGTCGGGCCTCGTTTAACTCAACCTTATCATTTCTGCCTCGAGTCAGGCCTCGTTTAGCTCAACCATATATTTGGCCCTTGAGTCAGGCCCCGTTTGACTCAACCATATCATTTGCGCCTCGAGTCAGGCCTCGTTTGACTTAACCATATTATTTGTGCCTTGGGACGGCCCTCGTTTAACTCACTGATACCATTTGTGCCTCGAGTTGGGCCTCGTTTGACTCAACCATATGATTTGTGCCTCAAGTTGAGGCTCGTTTGACTCATCGATACCATTTATGCCTTGAGTTGGGCCTCGTTTGACATGACCATATCATTTGTACCTCGAGTCATGCCTCGTTTGACTCAACCATATCATTTGTGTCTTGAGTCTGGCCTCGTTTGACTAAACCATATCATTTGCGCCTCAAGCCAGGCCTGGTTTGACACAACCATATCATTTGCGCCTCGAGTCGGGCATCGTTTGACTCACCGACACCATTTGTGCCTCAAATTGGGCATCGTTTGACTCAACCATATCATTTGTGCTTCGAGTCAGGCATTGTGTGACTCAACCATATCATTTGCGCCTCGAGTCGGGCCTCGTTTGACTCAACCATATCATTTGCACCTTGAGACAGGCCTTGTTTGACCAAACCATCTCATTTGCGCCTCGAGTCAGGCCTCGTTTGACTCAACCATATCATTTGCGGCTCGAGTCAGGCCTCATTTGACTCACTGATACCATTTGTGCCTCGAGTTAGGCTGCATTTGACTCACCGATACCATTTATGCATCGAATTAGGCCTCGTTTGACTCAACTATATCATTTGTGCCTCGAGTCAAGCCTCGTTTGACTCAACCATATCATTTGTGCCTCGAGTCAGACCTCGTTTGACTCAACCATATAATTTCTGCCTCGAGTCATGCCTTGTTTGACTCAACCATATCATTTGTGCCTCAAGTCAGGCCTTGTGTGACTCAACCATATCATTTGCGCCTCGGGTCGGGCCTCGTTTAACTTAACCATATCATTTGCACCTCGAGACAGGCCTTGTTTGACTTAACCATCTCATTTGCGCCTCGAGTCAGGCCTCGTTGACTCAACCATATCATTTGCGCCTCGAGTCGGGCCTCATTTGACTCACTGATACCATTTGTGCCTCGAGTCAGGCCTCATTTGACTCACCGATACCATTTGTGCATCAAGTTAGGCCTCGTTTGTCTCAACTATATCATTTGTGCCTCGAGTCAAGCCTCGTTTGACTCAACCAAATCATTTGCGCCACGAGTCAGGCCTCGTTTGACTCAACCATATAATTTTTGCCTCGAGTCATGCCTTGTTTGACTCAACCATATCATTTATGCCTCGAGTCGGGCTTTGTTTGACACAACGATATCATTTGCGCTCCGAGTCGGCCCTCGTTTGACACAACAATATCATTTGCGCCTTGAGTTGGTCCTCGTTTAACTCAACCTTATTATTTGCACCTTGAGTTGAGACTCGTTTAACTCACCGATACCATTTGTTCCTCCAGTTGGTCCTCGTTTGACTCAACCATATAAATTGTGACTCGAGTCGAGCCTCGTTTGACTCACCGATACTAGTTATGCCTCGAGTTCGGCCTTGTTTGACATAACCAGATCAATTGGGCCTCGAGTCGGGCCTCGTTTAACTCAGCAATGCAATTTGTGCCTTGAGTTAGGCCTTCTTTGACTCAACCATATCATTTGCGCCTCGAGTCAGGCCTCGTTTGACTCAACCATATCATTTGCACCTCAAGTCAGGCCTCGTTTAACTCACCGATACCATTTGTGCCTCGAGTTAGGCCTCATTTGACTCAACCATATCATTTGTGCCTCAAGTCAGGCCTCGTTTGACTACTCAACCATATCATTTGCGCCTCGAGTCGGGCCTCGTTTGACTCAACCATATCATTTCTGCCTTGAGTCATGCGTCGTTTGACTCACCGATACCATTTGTGCCTTGAGTTGGGCCTCATTTGACTCAACCATATCATTTGTGCCTCGAGTCAGGCTTCGTTGGACTCACCAATACCATTTGTGCGTTGAGTCAGGCCTCGTTTGACGCAACCAAATCATTTGTGCCTCGAGTCACGCCTCGTTTGAGTCAACCATATCAGTTGCGTCACAAGTCAAGCATCGTTTGACTAAACCATATCATTTGCGCCTTGAGTCGGGCCTCGTTTGACTCAACCACATCATTTGCGCCTCGAGTCGAGCCTCGTTGGACTCACCGATACCAGTTGTGCCTTGAGTTGGGCGTCGTTTAACTAAACCATATTTTTTGTGCCCCGAGTCAGGCCTTGTTTAACTCAACCATATCATTTGCACCTCGAGTCGGGCTCATTTGACTCAACCATATCAATTGTGCCTCGAGTCGGACCTTGTTTGACTCAACCATATCATTTGTGCCTTGAGTCGGGCCTCGTTTGACTCATCGATACCATTTGTGCCTCGAGTCAAGCCTTGTTTTACTCAACCATATCATTTGTTCCTCGAGACAGGGCTCGTTTGACTCAACCATATGATTTGCGCCTCGAATCGGGCCTAGTTTGACTCAACCATATAATTTCTGCCTCGAGTGATGCCTCGTTTAACTCAACCATATCATTTGCGCCTTGAGTCAGGGTTCGTTTGACTCACCGATACCATTTGTTCCTCTAGTTGGGCCTTGTTTGACTCAACCATATCATTTGTGCTCCGAGTCAGGCCACGTTTGACTCAGCCATATCATTTGCCTCTCGAGTCAGGCCTCGTTTAACTTAACCTTATCATTTCTGCCTCGAGTCAGGCCTCGTTTAGCTTAACCATATATTTGGCCCTTGAGTCAGGCCCCGTTTGACTCAACCATATCATTTGCGCCTCGAGTCAGGCCTCGTTTGACTCAACCATATTATTTGCGCCTTGGAACGGGCCTCGTTTAACTCACCGATACTATTTGTGCCTCGAGTTGGGCCTCGTTTGACTCAACCAGATCATTTCTGCCTCAAGTCGAGGCTCGTTTGACTCATCGATACCATTTATGTCTTGAGTTGGGCCTCGTTTGACATGACCATATCGTTTGTGCCTCGAGTCATGCCTCGTTTGACTCAACCATATCATTTGTGTCTCGAGTCTGGCCTCGTTTGAGTAAACCATATCATTTGCACCTCAAGCCGGGCCTGGTTTGACACAACCATATCATTTGCGCCTCGAGTCGGGCATCGTTTGACTCACCGACACCATTTGTGTCTCAAATTGGGCATCGTTTGACTCAACCATATCATTTGTGCCTCGAGTTAGGCCTTGTGTAACTCAACCACATCATTTGCGCCTCGAGTCGGGCCTCGTTTAACTCACTGATACCATTTGTGCCTCGAGTTGGGCCTCGTTTGACTTAACCATCTCATTTGTGCCTCGAGTCAAGCCTCATTTAACTCAACCATATCATTTGCGGCTCGAGTCAGGCCTCATTTGACTCACTGATACTATTTGTGCCTCGGGTCAGGCCTCATTTGACTCACCGATGCCATTTGTGCATCGAATTAGCCCTCGTTTGACTCAACTATATCATTTGTGCCTCGAGTCAAGCCTCGTTTGACTCAACCATATCATTTGCACCTCGAGTCTGGCCTCGTTTGACTCAACCATATAATTTCTGCCTCGAGTCATGCCTTGTTTGACTCAACCATATCATTTATGCCTCGAGTCGAGCTTTGTTTGACTCAACCATGTCATTTGTGCCTGAGTCGGCCCTCGTTTGACACAACAATATCATTTGCGCCTTGAGTTGGTCCTTGTTTAGCTCAACCTTATTATTTGCGCCTTGAGTCGAGACTCGTTTGACTCACCGATACCATTTCTTCCTCGAGTTAGGCCTCGTTTGACACAACCATATAAATTGTGCCTCGAGTCGAGCCTCGTTTGACTCATCGATACAAGTTGTGCCTCGAGTTGGGCCTTGTTTGACGTAACTAGATCAATTGTGCCTCGAGTCGGGCCTCATTTGACTTAGCGATGCAATTTGTCCCTCAAGTTAGGCCTTCTTTGACTCAACCATATCATTTGTGCCTCGAGTCAGGCCTCGTTTGACTCAACCATATCATTTGCACCTCGACTCAGGCCTCGTTTAACTCACCGATACCATTTGTGCCTCGAGTAAGGCCTCATTTGACTCAACCATATCATTTGTGCCTCGAGTCAGGCCTTGGTTGACTCAACCATATCATTTGTGCCTCGGGTTGGGCCGCGTTTGACTTAACCATATCATTTCTTCCTTGAGTCATGTGACTTTTGACTCACTGATACCATTTGTGCCTTGAGTTGGGCCTCGTTTGACTCAACTATATCATTTGTACCTCGACTCATGCCATGTTTGAGTCAACCATATCAGTCGCATCACAAGTCAGGCATCGTTTGACTAAACCATATCATTTGCGCCTCGAGTCGGGCCTCGTTTGGCTCACCGATACCAGTTGTACCTTGAGTTAGGCGTCGTTTAACTAAACCATATCTTTTGTGCCCCAAGTCAGGCCTTGTTTAACTCAACCATATCATTTGCACCCCGAGTCGAGCCTCATTTGACTCAACCATATCATTTGCGCCTCGAGTCGGGCATCGTTTGGCTCACCGATACCAGTTGTAACTTGAGTTAGGCGTCGTTTAACTAAACCATATCTTTTGTGCCCCAAGTCAGGCCTTGTTTAACTCAACCATATCATTTGCACCCCGAGTCAGGCCTCGTTTGACTCAACCATATCATTTGCGCCTCGAGTCGGGCATCGTTTGACTCACCAACACCATTTGTACCTCGAGTCAGGCCTTGTGTGACTCAACCATATCATTTGCGCCTCGAGTCGGGCCTCATTTGACTCAATCATATCATTTGCACCTTGAGACATGCCTTGTTTCACTCAACCATTTCATTTGCGCCTCGAGTCAGGCCTCGTTTGGCTCAACCATATCATTTGTGCCTTAAGTCGGGCCTCATTTGACTCACTGATACCATTTGTGCCTCGAGTCAGGCCTTATTTGACTCACCGATACCATTTGTGCATTGAGTTAGGCATCGTTTGACTCAACTATATCATTTGTGCCTAGAGTCAAGCCTCGTTTCACTCAACCATATCATTTGTGCCTCGAGTCAGGCCTCGTTTGACTCAACCATATAATTTTTGCCTCAAGTCATGCCTTGTTTGACTCAACCATATCATTTATGCCTCGAGTCGGGCTTTATTTGACTCAACCATATTATTTGAGCCTCGAGTCAGGCCTCGTTTGACTCACCGATACCATTTGTGCCTCGAGTGAGGCCTCGTTTGACTCAACCATATCAATTGTGCCTCGAGTCTGGCCTCGTTTGACCCAACCATATCATTTGCACCTCGAGTCGAGCATCGTTTGACTCACCGACACCATTTGTGCCTCGAGTCAGGCCTTGTGTGACTCAACCATATCATTTGCGCCTCGAGTCGGGCATCGTTTGACTCACCGACACCATTTGTGCCTCGAGTCAGGCTTTGTGTGACTCAACCATATCATTTGTGCCTCCAGTCGGGCCTTGTTTTTCTCAACCATATCATTTGCACCTCGAGATAGGCCTTGTTTGACTCAACCATTTCATTTGCACCTCGAGTCAGGCCTTGTTTGACTCAACCATATCATTTGTGCCTCGAGTCAGGCCTCATTTGTCTCACTGATACCATTTGTGCCTCGAGTCGGGCCTCATTTGACTCACCGATACCTTTTGTGCATCGAGTTAGGCCTCGTTTGACTCAACTTTATCATTTGTGCCTCGAGTCAAGCCTCATTTGACTCAACCATATCGTTTGTGCCTCGAGTCAGGCCTCGTTTGACTCAACCATATAATTTCTGCCTCGAGTCATGCCTTGTTTGACTCAACCATATCATTTATGCCTCGAGTCGGGCTTTGTTTGACTCAACCATATTATTTGAGCCTCGAGTCGGGCCTCGTTTGACTCACCGACACCACTTGTGCCTCAAGTTGGGCTTCGTTTGACTCAACCATATCATTTGCGCCTCGACCCGCGCCTCGTTTGACTCACCGATACCATTTGTGCTTCGAGTGAGGCCTCGTTTGACTCAACCATATCATTTGTGCCTCGAGTCAGGCCTCGTTTGACTCAACCATATTATTTGCGCCTCGAGTCGGGCATCGTTTGACTCACCGACACTATTTGTGCCTCGAGTCAGGCCTTGTGTGACTCAACCATATCATTTGCGCCTCGAGTCGGTCCTTGTTTGACTCAACCATATCATTTGTGCCTCGAGTCAGGCATCGTTTGACTCACTGACACCATTTGTGCCTCGAGTCAGGCCTTGTGTGAGTCAACCATATCATTTGCGCCTCGATTCGGGCCTCGTTTGTCTAAACCATATCATTTGCACCTCGAGACAGGCCTTGTTTGACTCAACCATGCCATTTGCGCCTCGTGTCAGGCCTCGTTTGACTCAACCATATCATTTGTGCCACGACTCGAGCCTCATTTGACTCACTGATACCATTTGCGCCTCGAGTCGGGCCTCATTTGACTCACCGATACCATTTGTGCATCGAGTTAGGCCTCGTTTGACTCAACTATATCATTTGTGCCTCAAGTCAAGCCTCGTTTGACTCAACCATATTATTTGTGCCTCGAGTCTGGCCTCGTTTGACTCAACCATATAATTTCTGCCTGGAGTCATGCCTTGTTTGACTCAACCATATCATTTATGCCTCGAGTCGGGCTTTGTTTGACTTAACCATATTATTTGAGTCTCGAGTCGGGCCTCGTTTGACTCACCGATACCACTTATGCCTCGAGTTGGGCCTCGTTTGACTCAACCATATCATTTGCGCCTCGACTCGCGCCTCGTTTGACTCACCGATACCATTTGTGCCTTGAGTGAGGCCTCGTTTGACTCAACCATATCATTTGTGCCTCAAGTCAGGCCTCGTTTGACTCAACCATATCATTTCTACCTTGAGTCATGCGCTGTTTGACTCACCGATGCCATTTGTGCCTCGAGTTAGGCCGCGTTTGACTCAACCATATCATTTGTGCCTCAAGTCAGGCCTTGTTTGACTCATCGGTACCATTTGTGGCTTGAGTCGGGCCTCGTTGACGCAACCATATCATTAGTGCCTCGAGTCATGCCTCGTTTGACCCAACCATATCAGTTGTGTCACAAGTGGGTCCTCATTTGACTAAACCATATCATTTCTACCTCGAGTCGGGCCTCATTTGAGTGAACCATATCACTTGTGCCTTGAGTTAGGCCTTCTTTGACTCAACCATATCATTTCTGCCTCGAGTCAGGCCTTGTTTGGCTTAACCATATCATTTGCACCTTGAGTCCGTCCTCGTTTGACTCAACCATATCATTTGCGCCTTGAGTCAGACCTTATTTGACTTAACCATATCATTTCTGCCTGGAGTCATGCCTCGTTTGACTTAACCATATCATTTTTCCTTGGAGTCAGTCCTCGTTTGACTCAACCATATCATTTACGACCTGAGTCTGGCCTCGTTTGACTCAACTATATCAATTACTCCTCGAGTCGGGACTCATTTGACTCACCGATAACGTTTATGCCTCGAGTCAGGCCTCGTTCGATGCAACCATATCATTTGTGCCTCGAGTTGGGCCTCGTTTGACTCAACCTTATCATTTGTGCCTCGAGTTAGGCCTCATTTGACTCAAACATATCATTTGTGCCTCAAGTCGGGCCTCGTTTGACTCAATCATATCATTTCTGCCTCGAGTCAGGCCTCATTTGGCTCAACCATATATTTGCGCCTCGAGTCAGAACCCGTTTGACACAACCATATCATTTGCGCCTCGAGTCGGGCCTCATTTAACTCACCGATACCATTTGTGCCTCGAGTTAGGCCTCATTTGACACAACCATATCATTTGTGGCTCTAGTCAAGCCTTGGCTGACTCAACCATATCATTTGCACCTTGAGTCGGGCCTCATTTGACTCAACCATATCATTTATGCCTCGAGTCAGGCCTCGTTTGACTCAACCATATCATTTGCGCCTCGAGTCGGGCCTCGTTTGACTCATCGATACCATTTGTGCCTCGAGTTGGGACTCGTTTGACTCAACCATATCATTTGTGCCTCGAATCAATCCTTCTTTGACTCAACCATATCATTTATGCTACGAGTTGGGCCTCGTTTGAGTCAACCATTTCATTTACGCCTCGAGTCGGGCCTCGTTTGACCCACTGATACCATTTGTGCCTCGAGTTAGGCCTCATTTGACTCAACCATATCATTTGTGCCTCGAGTCAAGACTCGTTTGACTTAGCCATATCATTTGCGCCTAGAGTCAGACCTCGTTTGACTCTCCGAACCATTCGTGCGTCAAGTTGGGCCTCTTTTGACACAACCATATCATTTGTGCCTCGAGTCAGGCCTTGTTTGACTCAACCATATCATTTGCACCGTGAGTTAAGCCTCGTTTGAGTCACCATATCATTTGCGCCTCAAATCGGGCCTTGTTTGACTCAACCATATCATTTGCGCTGCGAGTTGGGCCTCGCTTGACTCACTGATACCATTTGTGCCTCGAGTCGGGCCTCATTTGATGCTACCATATCATTTGTGCCTCGAGTCAAGCCTTGTTTGCCTCAACCAGATCATCTGCATCTTGAGTCGGCCCTCGTTTGACGTAACCATATCATTTATGCCTCGAGTCATCCCTCATTTGACTTAACCATGTCATTTGCATCTTGAGTCATCCCTCATTTGACTCAACCATATCATTTGCGTCTCGAGTTGGGCCTCGTTTGACTCAACCATATCGTTTGTGCCTCGAATTGGGCCTCGTTTGACTCAACCATATCTTTTGTGCCTCGAGTCAGGTCTTGTTTGACTCAACCATATCATTTACGCCTCGAGTCGGGCCTCGTTTGACTCAACCATATCATTTGCACCTCGAGTCAGGCCTGGTTTGACTCAACCATATCATTTGCGCCTTGAGTCGGCCCTCGTTTGACCCACAGATACCATTTGTGCCTCGAGTTAGACCTCGTTAGACTTAACCATATCATTTGTGCCTCGAGACAGGGCTCATTTGACTCAACCATATTGTTTGTGCCTCGAGTCAGGCCTCGTTTGACTCAACCATATCATTTACCCCTCGAGTCGGGCCTCGTTTCACTCAACCATATCATTTGTGCCTCGAGTCATGCCTCGTTTGGCTCAACCACATTTTTGCGCCTCAAGTCAAGCCTCGTTTGACTCAACCATATCATTTGTGCCTCGAGTCAGGCCTCATTTGACTCAACCAAATCATTTGTGCCTCAAGCCAGGCCTCGTTTGGCTCAACCATATTATTTGTGCCTTGAGTTAGGCCTCGTTTGACTCAACCATATCATTTGTTCCTCGAGTCTGGCCTCGTTTAATGCAACCATAAGATTTGTGCCTCGAGTCATGTCTCATTTGACTCAACCATATCATTTGCGCCTCGAGTCAGCCCTCGTTTGACACAACGATATTAGTTGCTCCTTGAGTCAGGCCTTATTTGACTCAACCATATTATTTGCGCCTTGTGTCGGGACTCGTTTGACTCACTGATACCATTTGTTCCTCGAGTCATCCCTCGTTTGACTCAACCATATCATTTGCGTCTCGAGTCAGGCCTCATTTGAGTAAACCATATCATTTGTGCCTCAAGTCGGGCCTGGTCTGACTCAACCATATCATTTGCGCCTCAAGTCAGGCATCATTTGACTCACCGACACCATTTGGGCCTCGAATTGGGCATCGTTTGACTAAACCATATCATTTGTGCCTCGACTCAGGCCTTGTTTGACTCAACCATAACATTTGTGCCTCGAATTGGGCATCATTTGACTCAACCATATCATTTGCATCTCGAGTCAGCCTTGTTTGACTAAACCATATCATTGCGCCTAAAGCCGGGCCTGGTTTGACTCAACCATATCATTTGCGCCTTGAGTCGGGCATCGTTTGACTCACCGTCACCATTTGTGCCTCGAATTGGGCATCGTTTGACTCAACCATATCATGTGTGCCTCGAGTTAGGCCCTGTGTGACTCAACTATATCATTTGTGCCTCGAGACAGGCCTTGTTTGACTCAACCATATCATTTCCACCTCGAGACAGGCCTTGTTTGACTCAACCATCTCATTTGCGCCTCGAGTCGGGCCTCGTTTGACTTAACCATATCATTTGCGCCTCAAGTCGGGCCTCGTTTGACTCACTGATACCATTTGTGCATCGAGTTAGTCCTCGTTTGACTCAACTATATCATTTGTGCCTCGAGTCAAGCCTCGTTTCACTCAACCATATCATTTGCGCCTCGAGTCAGGTCTCGTTTGACTCAACCATATAATTTTTACCTCGAGTCATGCCTTGTTTGACTCAACCATATCATTTATGCCTCGAGTCGGGCTTTGTTTGACTCAACCATATCATTTGCGCCCCGAGTCGGCCCTCGTTTGACACAACAATATCATTTGTGCCTTGAGTTGGGCCTCGTTTAACTCAACCTTATTGTTTGCTCCTTGAGTCGAGACTCGTTTGACTCACTAATACCATTTGTTCCTCGAGTTGGGCCTCGTTTGACTCAACCATAAAAATTCTGCCTTGAGTCGAGCCTCGGTCGACTCACCGATACTAGTTGTCCCTCAAGTTCAGCCTTGTTTGACGTAACCAGATCAATTGTGCCTCGAGTCGTGCCTCGTTTGACTCAGCGGTGCAATTTGTGCCTCGAGTTCGGCCTTCTTTGACTTAACCATATCATTTGCGCCTCGAGTCAGGCCTCGTTTGACTCAACCATATCATTTGTGCCTCGAGTCAGGCCTCGTTTGACTCAACCATATCATTTGCCCCTCGAGTCGGGCCTCGTTTAACTCAACCATATCATTTATGCCTCGAGTCAGGCCTCATTTAGCTCAACCATATATTTGGCCCTTGAGTCAGGCCCCGTTTGACTCAACCATATCATTTGCGCCTCGAGTCAGGCCTCGTTTGACTTAACCATATTATTTGCGCCTCGGGTCGGGCCTCGTTTAACTCACCAATACCATTTGTACCTCGAGTTGGGCCTCGTTTGACTCAACCATATCATTTGCGCCTCGAGTCGAGCCTCGTTTGACTCACCGATACCATTTATGCCTTGAGTTGGGCCTTGTTTGACATAACCATATCATTTGTGCCTCGAGTCAGGCCTCGTTTGACTCAACCATATCATTTGTGTCTCGAGTCAAGCCTCGTTTGACTAAACCATATCATTTGCGCCTCAAGCCGGGCCTTGTTTGGCTCAACCATATCATTTGCGCCATGAGTCCGCCCTCATTTGACTCAACCATATCATTTGCGCCATGAGTTAGGCCTCATTTGACTTAACCATATTATTTTTGCCTGGAGTCAGTCCTCGTTTGACTCAACCATATCATTTGCAACCTGAGTCGGGCCTCGTTTGACTCAACCATATTATTTACTCCTCGAGTCGGTCCTCGTTTGACTCACCGATACCGTTTATGCCTCGAGTTAAGCCTCGTTTGACGCAACCATATCATTTGTGCCTCGAGTTGGGCCTCGTTTGACTCAACCATATCATTTGTGCCTCGAGTTAGGCCTCATTTGACTCAACCATATCATTTGCGCCTCGAGGTGGGCCTCCTTTGACTCAACCATATTATTTCTGCCTCGAGTCATGTGCCGTTTGACTCACCAATACCATTTATGCCTCGAGTTGGGCCTCATTTGACTCAACCATATCATTTGTGTCTCGAGTTAGGCCTTGTTTGACTCACCGATACCATTTGTGCCTCGAGTCGGGCCTTGTTGACGCAACCATATCATTTGGGCCTCGAGTCATGCTTCATTTGACTCAACCATATCATTTGTGCCTAGACTCAGGCCACGTTTGACTCAACCATATAATTTGCGCCTCGAGTCAAGCCTTGTTTCTCTTAGCCACATCATTTGCACCTCGAGGAGGGCCTCGTTTGACTCAACCATATCATTTCTGGCTCGAGTCAACCACGTTTGGCTCAACCATATTATTTGCGCCCAGAGTCAGTCCTCATTTGACTAAAGAATATCATTTGCGCCCCGAGTTGAGCCTCGTTTGAGTCAACCATTTCATTTGCGCCTCGAGTCGGGCCTCGTTTGACCCACTGATACCATTTGTGCCTCGAGTTGGGCCTCGTTTGACTCAACCATATCATTTGTGCCTCGAGTCAGGACACGTTTGACTCAGCCATATCATTTGCATGTAGAGTCAGACCTTGTTTGACACTCCGAACCATTCGTGCCTCAAGTTGGGCCTCTTTTGACACAACCATATCATTTGTGCCTTGAGTCAGGCCTTGTTTGACTCAACCATATCATTTACTCCTCGAGTTGGGTCTCGTTTGAGTCAACCATATCATTTGCGCCTCGAATCAGGCCTTGTTTGACTCAACCATATCATTTGCGCCACAAGTCGATCCTCGCTTGACTCACTGATACCCATTTGTGCCTCGAGTTGGGCCTCATTTCATGCTACCATATCATTTGTGCCTCGAGTCAAGCCTTGTTTGCCTCAACCAGATCATCTGCATCTTGAGTCGGCCCTCATTTGACGTAACCATATCATTTGTGCCTCGACTCATCCCTCATTTGACTCAACCATATCATTTGCATCTTGAGTTGGGCCTCGTTTGGCTCAACCATATCATTTGCGTCTCGAGTCGGGCTTCGTTTGACTCATCGACACCATTTGTTCCTTGAATTGGGCCTTGTTTGACTCAGCCATATCTTTTGTGCCTCGAGTCAGGTCTTGGTTGACTCAACCATATCATTTGCACCTCGAGTCGGGCCTTGTTTGACTCAACCATATCATTTGCACCTCGAGTCAGGCCTGGTTTGACTCAACCATATCATTTGCGCCTCGAGTCGGCCCTCGTTTGACCCACAGATACCATTTGTGCCTCGAGTTAGACCTTGTTAGACTCAACCATATCATTTGTGCCTCGAGACAGGGCTCATTTGACTAAACCATATTGTTTGTGCCTTGACTCGGGCCTCATTTGACTCAACCATATCATTTGCCCCTCAAGTTGGGCCTCGTTTCACTCAACCATATCATTTGTGCCTCGAGTCATGCCTCGTTTGGCTCAACCACATTTTTGCGCCTCAAGTTAGGGGTCGTTTGACTCAACCATATCATTTGCACCTCGAGTCAGGCCTCATTTGACTCAACCAAATCATTTGTGCCTCAAGTCAGGCCTCATTTGGCTCAACCATATTATTTGCACCACGAGTCAAGCCTCGTTTGACTCAACCATATCATTTGTTCCTCGAGTCAGGCCTCGTTTAATGCAACCATAAGATTTGTGCCTCGAGTCATGTCTCATTTGACTCAACCATATCATTTGCGCCTCGAGCCAACCCTCGTTTGACACAACGATATCAGTTGCTCCTTGAGTCGGGCCTCATTTGACTCAACCATATTATTTGCGCCTCGTGTCGGGACTCGTTTGACTCAACGATACCATTTGTTCCTCGAGTCATCCCTCGTTTGACTCAACCATATCATTTGTGTCTCGAGTCAGGCCTTGTTTGAGTAAACCATATCATTTGTGCCTCAAGTCGGGCCTGGTCTGACTCAACCATATCATTTGCGCCTCGAGTCAGGCATCGTTTGACTCACTGACACCATTTGTGCCTCGAATTGGGCAACGTTTGACTCAACCATATCATTTGTGCCTCGACTCAGGCCTTGTTTGACTCAACCATATCATTTGTGCCTCGAGTTGGGCATCGTTTGACTCAACCATATCATTTGTGTCTCAAGTCAGGCCTTGTTTGACTAAACCATATCATTTGCACGTAAAGCCGGGCCTGGTTTGACTCAACCATATCATTTGCACCTCGAGTCGGGCATCGTTTGACTCACCGTCACCATTTGTGCCTCGAATTAGGCATCGTTTGACTCAACCATATCATTTGTGCCTCGAGTCAGGCCTTGTGTGACTCAACTATATCATTTGTGCCTTGAGTCGGGCCTCATTTGACTCAACCACATCATTTACACCTCGAGACAGGCCTTGTTTGACTCAACCATCTCATTTGCGCCTCGAGTCAGTCCTCGTTTGACTCAACCATATCATTTGCGCCTCGAGTCGGGCCTCATTTGACTCACCGATACCATTTGTGCATCGAGGTAGGCCTCGTTTGACTCAACTATATCATTTGTGCCTCGAGTCAAGCCTCGTTTCACTCAACCATATCATTTGTGCCTCGAGTCAGGCCTCGTTTGACTCAACCATATAATTTTTGCCTCGAGTCATGCCTTGTTTGACTCAACTATATCATTTATGCCTCGAGTCGGGCTTTGTTTGACTCAACCATATCATTTACGCCCCGAGTCGGCCCTCGTTTGACACAACAATATCATTTGCGCCTTGAGTTGGGCCTCGTTTAACTCAACCTTATTGTTTGCACCTTGAGTCGAGGCTCGTTTGACTCACTGATACCATTTGTTCCTCAAGTTGGGCCTCGTTTGACTCAACCATAAAAATTGCGCCTTGAGTCGAGCCTCGTTTGACTCACCGATACTAGTTGTGCCTCGAGTTCAGCCTTGTTTGACGTAACCAGATCAATTGTGCCTCGAGTCGTGCCTCATTTGACTCAGCGATGCAATTTGTGCCTTGAGTTCGGCCTTCTTTGACTTAACCATATCATTTGTGCCTCAAGTCAGACCTCGTTTGACTCCACCATATCATTTGTGCCTCGAGTCAGGCCTCGTTTGACTTCACCATATCATTTGCCCCTCGAGTCGGGCCTCGTTTAACTCAACCATATCATTTCTGCCTCGAGTCAGGCCTCGTTTGACTCACCGATACTCATCGATACCATTTATGCCTTGAGTTGGGCCTTGTTTGACTTAACCATATCATTTGCGCCTCGAGTCGAGCCTCTTTTGACTCACCAATACCATTTATGCCTTGACTTGGGCCTTGTTTGACATAACCATATCATTTGTGCCTCGAGTCATGCCTCGTTTGACTCAACTATATCATTTGCGTCTCGAGTCAGGCCTCGTTTGACTAAACCATATCATTTGTGCCTCAAGCCGGGCCTCATTTGGCTCAACCATATCATTTGCGCCTTGAGTCTGTCCTTGTTTGACTCAACCATATCATTTGCGCCTTGAGTCAGGCCTCATTGGACTTAACCATATTACTTTTGCCGGGAGTTAGTCCTCGTTTGACTCAACTGTATCATTTGCAACCTGAGTCGGGCCTCGTTTCACTCAACCATATCATTTACTCCTCGAGTCGGGCCTCGTTTGACTCACCGATACCGTTTATGCCTCGCGTCAGGCCTTGTTTGATGCAACCATATCATTTGTGCCTCGAGTTGGGCCTCGTTTGACTCAACCATATCATTTGTGCCTCGAGTTAGGCCTCATTTGACTCAACCATATCATTTGCACCTCAAGGTGGGCCTCATTTGACTCAACCATATCATTTCTGCCTCGAGTCATGCGCCGTTTGACTCACCAATACCATTTGTGCCTCGAGTTGGGCCTCGTTTGACTCAACCATATCATTTGTGTGTTGAGTTAGGCCTTGTTTGACTCACCGATACCATTTGTGCCTCGAGTCGAGCCTCGTTGATGCAACCATATCATTTGTGCCTCGAGTCATGCCTCATTTGACTCAACCATATCAGTTGCGTCAGAAGCCGGGCCTCATTTGACTAAACCATATCATTTGCACCTCGAGTCGGGCCACGTTTGACTTAACTATATAATTTGCGCCTCGAGTCAGGCCTTGTTTGTCTCAGCCACATCATTTGCACCTCGAGGAGGGCCTCGTTTGACTCAACCATATCATTTTTGCCTCGAGTCAGGCCACGTTTTGCTCAACCATATTATTTGCGCCCCGAGTCAGTCCTCGTTTGACTCAAGCATATCATTTGCACCTCGAGTCGGGCCGTTTGACTCAACCATATCATTTGCACCTCGAGTCGGGCCTCGTTTGACTCACCATATCATTTGCCACTCAAGTCGGGCCTCGTTTAACTCACCCATATCATTTCTACCTCGAGTCAGGCCTCGTTTAGCTCAACCATATATTTGGCCCTTGAGTCAGGCCCCGTTTGACTCAACCATATTATTTGCGCCTCGAGTCAGGCGTCGTTTGACTCAACCATATTATTTGCACCTTAGGTCGGGCCTCGTTTAACTCACCGATACCATTTGTGCCCCGAGTTGGGCCTCGTTTGACTCAACCATATCATTTGCGCCTCGAGTCGAGCCTCATTTGACTCACCGATACCATTTATGCCTTGAGTTGGGCCTTGTTTGACATAACCATATCATTTGTGCCTCGAGTCATGCCTCGTTTGACTCAACCATATTATTTACGTCTCGAGTCAGGCCTTGTTTGACTAAACCATATAATTTACGCCTCAAGCCGGGCCTCGTTTGGGTCAACCATATCATTTGTGCCTTGAGTCCATCCTCGTTTGACTCAACCATATCATTTGCGCCTTGAGCCAGGTCTCATTTGACTTAACCATATCTTTTTTGCCTGGAGTCAGTCCTCGTTTGACTCAACCATATCATTTGCAACCTAAGTCGGGCCTCGTTTGACTCAACCATATCATTTACTCCTCGAGTCGGGCCTCGTTTGACTCACCGATACTGTTTATGCCTCGAGTCAGGCCTCGTTTGTCTCAACCATATCATTTGTACCTCGAGTTGGGCCTTGTTTGACTCAACCATATCATTTGTGCCTTGAGTTTGGCCTCATTTGACTCAACCATATCATTTATGCCTCGAGTCGGGTCACGTTTGACTCAACCATATTATTTCTGCCTCGAGTCATGCGCCGTTTGACTCACTAATACCATTTGTGCCTCGAGTTAGACCTCGTTTGACTCAACCATATCATTTGTGTCTCGAGTCAGGCCTTGTTTGACTCACCGATACCATTCATGCCTCGAGTCTGGCCTCGTTGACACAACTATATCATTTATGCCTCAAGTCATGCCTCATTTGACTCAACCATATTAGTTGCGTCACAAGTCGGGCCTCGTTTGACTAAACCATATCATTTGTGCCTCGAGTCGAGCCACGTTTGACTCAACCATATAATTTGGGCCTCAAGTTGGGCCTTGTTTCTCTCAGCCACATCATTTGCACCTCGAGGAGGGCCTCATTTGACTCAACCATATCATTTCTGCCTCGAGTCGGGCCACGTTTGATCTGCAAATACCATTTGTGCCTCGAGTTAGGCCTCGTTTCACTCAACTATATCATTTGTGCCTCCAGATAGGGCTCTTTTGACACAACCATATCATTTGTGCCTCGAGTCGGGCCTGGTTTGACTCAACCATATCATTTGCGCCTCGAGTCGGCCCTCGTTTGATCCACAAATACCATTTGTGCCTCGAGTTAGGCCTCGTTTGACTGAACTATATCATTTGTGCCTCCAGATAGGGCTCTTTTGACTCAACCATATCATTTATGCCTCGAGTCGGGCCTCGTTTGGTTCAACCATATCATTTGCCCCTTGAGTCGGGCCTCATTTGACTCAACCATATCGTTTGTGCCTCGAGTCAGGCCTCGTTTGACTCAACCATATCATTTGTGTCTCGAGTCAGGCCTCGTTTGACTCACTGACACCATTTTTTCCTTGAATTGGGCCTCGTTTGACTCAACCATATCTTTTGTGCCTCGAGTCAGGTCTTGGTTGACTCAACCATATCATTTGCGCCTTGAGTCGGGCCTCGTTTGACTCAACCATATCATTTGCGTCACAAGTCAGGCATCGTTTGACTAAACCATATCATTTGCGCCTCGAGTCGGGCCTCGTTTGACTCACCGATACCAGTTGTGCCTTGAGTTGGGTGTTGTTTAACCAAACCATATCTTTTGTGCCCCGAGTCAGGCCTTGTTTGACTCAACCACATCATTTGCGCCTCGAGTTGGGCCTCGTTTGACTCAACCATATCATTTGCAACCCAAGTCGAGCTTAGTTTGACTCAACCATATCATTTGCACCTCGAGTCGGCCCTCGTTTGATCCACAAATACCATTTGTGCCTCGAGTTAGGCCTCGTTTGACTCAACCATATCATTTGTGCCTCCAAACAGGGCTCTTTTGACTCAACCATATCATTTGTGCCTCGAGTCGGGCCTTGTTTGACTCAACCATATCATTTGCTCCTCGAGTCGGGCCTCGTTTGACCCAAGCATATCATTTGTGCCTCAAATCTTGCCTCATTTTGCTCAACCATTTATTTGTGCCTCGAGTCAGGTCTCGTTTGACTCAACCATATCATTTGCGCCTTGAGTCAGTCCTCGTTTGACTCAACCAAATCTTTTGTGCCTCAGGTCAGGCCTCGTTTGGCTCAACCATATTATTTGTTCCTCGAGTTGGGCCTTGTTTGACACAACCTTATCATTTGTGCCTCAAGTCAAGCCTCGTTTGATGCAATGATATCATTTGTTCCTCGACTAATGTCTCGTTTGACTCAACCATATCATTTGCGCCTCGACTCGGCCCTTGTTTGACACAACGATATCATTTGCGCCTCGAGTTGAGCCTCGTTTAACTCAACCATATTATTTGCGCCTCGAGTCGGGGTTCGTTTGACTCATCGATACCATTTGTTCCTCAAGTTGGGCCTCGTTTGACTCAACTATATCAATTGCGCCTCAAGTCGAGCCTCGTTGGATTCACCGATACCATTTGTGCCTCGAGTGAGGCCTCATTTGACTTAACCATATCATTTGTGCCTCGACTCAGGCCTCGTTTGACTCAACCATATCATTTGCGCCTTGAGTCGGGCCTCGTTTGACTCAACCATATCATTTCTGCCTCGAGTCATGCGCCGTTTGACTCACCAATACCATTTGTGCCTCGAGTTGGGCCTCGTTTGACTCAACCATATCATTTGTGTCTCGAGTCAGGCCTTGTTTGACTCACCGATACCATTTGTGCCTCGAGTCGGGCCTCGTTGATGCAACTATATCATTTGTGCCTCGAGTCATGCCTCATTTGACTCAACCATATCAGTTGCGTCCCAAGTCGGGCCTCGTTTGACTGAACCATATGATTTGCGCCTCGAGTCGGGCCACGTTTGACTCAACCATATAATTTACGCCTCAAGTCGGGCCTTGTTTCTCTCAGCCACATCATTTGCACCTCGAGGAGGGCCTCGTTTGACTCAAGCATATCATTTCTGCCTCGAGTCAGGCCACATTTGGCTCAACCATATTATTTGGGCCCCGAGTCAGTCCTCGTTTGACTAAAGTATATCATTTGCGCCCCGAGTTGGGCCACGTTTGACTTAGCCATATCATTTGTGCCTCAATACAGGGCTTGTTTGACTCAACCATATCATTTGCGCTACGAGTTGGGCCTTGTTTGAGTCACCCATATCATTTGCGCCTCGAGTCGGGCCTCATTTGACGCACTGATACCATTTGTGCCCTGAGTTGGGCCTCGTTTGACTCAACCATATCATTTGTGCCTCGAGTCAGGCCTCGTTTGACTCAGCCATATCATTTGTGCCTCGAGTCAGGCCCCATTTGACTCAACCATATCATTTGTGCCTCGACTCAGGCCTCATTTGACTCAACCATATTAATTGCGCCTCAAGTCAGTCCTGGTTTAACTCACCGATACCATTTGTGCCTCGAGTGAGGCCTCGTTTGACTCAACCATATCATTTGCACCACGAGTCAGGCTTGGTTTAACTCACCGATACCATTTGTGCCTCAAGTGAGGCCTCGTTTGACTCAACCATATCATTTGTGCTTCGAGTCAGGCCTCGTTTGACTCAACGATATCATTTGCGCCTCGAGTCAGGCGTGGTTTGACTCACCGATACCATTTGTGCCTTGAGTCGGGCCTCGTTTGACATAACCATATCATTTGTGCCTCGAGTCACGCCTCGTTTGACTCAACCATATCAGTTGCGTCACAAGTCAGGCATCGTTTGACTAAACCATATTATTTGCGCCTCCAGTCGGGCCTCGTTTGACTCACCGATACCAGTTGTGCCTTGAGTTGGGTGTCGTTTAACCAAACCATATCTTTTGTGCCCCGAGTCAGGCCTTGTTTGACTCAACTATATCATTTGTGCCTCGAGACGGGCCTCGTTTGACTCAACCATATCATTTGCAGCCCAAGTCGAGCTTGGTTTGACTCAACCATATCATTTGCACCTCGAGTCGGCGCTCGTTTGATCCACAAATACCATTTGTGCCTCGAGTTAGGCCTCGTTTGACTCAACCATATCATTTGTGCCTCCAGACAGGGCTCTTTTGACTCAACCATATCATTTGTGCCTCGAGTCGGGCCTTGTTTGACTCAACCATATCATTTGCCCCTCGAGTCGGGCCTCGTTTGACCCAAGCATATCATTTGTGCCTCAAATCTTGCCTCGTTTTGCTCAACCATTTATTTGTTCCTCGAGTCAGGTCTCATTTGACTCAACCATATCATTTGCGTCTCGAATCAGTCCTTGTTTGACTCAACCAAATCTTTTGTGCCTTGGGTCAGGCCTTGTTTGGCTCAACCATTTTATTTGTGCCTCGAGTTGGGCCTCGTTTGACACAACCATATCATTTGTGCCTCAAGTCAGGCCTCGTTTGATGCAATGATATCATTTGTTCCTCGAGTCATGTCTCGTTTGACTCAACCATATCATTTGCGTCTCAAGTCGGCCCTCGTTTGACACAACGATATCATTTGCGCCTCGAGTTGAGCCTTGTTTAACTCAACCATTTTATTTTTGCCTCAAGTCGGGACTCGTTTGAATCATTGATACCATTTGTTCCTCAAGTTGGGCCTCGTTTGACTCAACTATATCAATTGCGCCTCGAGTCGAGCCTCGTTGGACTCACCGATACCATTTGTGCCTCGAGTTCGGCCTCGTTTGACGTAACCAGATCAATTGTTCCTCGAGCCGAGCCTCGTTGGACTCAGCGATACAATTTGTGCCTCGAGTTAGCCCTTCTTTGACTCAACCATATCATTTGCTCCTCGGGTTAGGCCTCGTTTGACTCAATCATATCATTTGCTCCTCGAGTCAGGCCTGGTTTAACTCATCGATACCATTTGTGCCTCGAGTGAGGCCTCATTTGACTCAACCATATCATTTGTGCCTTGACTCAGGCCTCGTTTGACTCAACCATATCAATTGCGCCTCGAGTCAGGCTTGGTTTAACTCACCGATACCGTTTGTGCCTCGAGTGAGCCCTCGTTTGACTCAACCATATCATTTGCACCACGAGTCAGGCCTGGTTTAACTCACCGATACCATTTGTGCCTCGAGGGAGGCCTCGTTTGACTCAACCATATCGTTAGTGCCTCGAGTCAGGCCTCATTTGACTCAACCATATCATTTACGCCTCGAGTCAGGTGTGGTTTGACTCACCGATACCATTTGTGCCTTGAGTCGGGCCTCGTTTGACGTAACCATATCATTTGTGTCTCGAGTCACGCCTCGTTTGACTCAACCATATCAGTTGCGTCACAAGTTAGGCATTGTTTGGCTAAACCATATCATTTGTGCCTCGAGTCGGGCCTCGTTTGACCCACCAATACCAGTTGTGCCTTGAGTTGGGCGTCGTTTAACTAAACCATATCTTTTGTGCCCTAAGTCAGGCTTTGTTTGACTCAACCATATCATTTGCGCCTTGAGTCGGGCCTCGTTTGACTCAACCATATCATTTCTGCCTCGAGTCATGCGCCGTTTGACTCACCAATACCATTTGTGCCTCGAGTTAGGCCTCGTTTGACTCAACCATATCATTTGTGTCTCGAGTCAAGCCTTGTTTGACTCACCGATACCATTTGTGCCTCGAGTCAGGCCTCGTTGATGCAACTATATCATTTGTGCCTCGAGTCATGCCTCATTTGACTCAACCATATCAGTTGCGTCACAAGTCGGGCCTCGTTTGACTAAACCATATGATTTGCGCCTCGAGTCGGGCCATGTTTGACTCAACCATATAATTTACGCCTCAAGTCGGGCCTTGTTTCTCTCAGCCACATCATTTGCACCTCGAGGAGGGCCTCGTTTGACTCAAGCATATCATTTCTGCCTCAAGTCAGGCCACGTTTGGCTCAACCATATTATTTGCGCCTCGAGTCAGTCCTCGTTTGACTAAAGAATATCATTTGCGCCCTGAGTTGGGCCTCGTTTGACTCAACCATATCATTTGCGTCTCGAGTCAAGCCTCGTTTGACTCACCGATACCATTTATGCCGCGAGTCAGGCCTAGTTTGACTCAACCCTATCATTTGCACCTCGAGTCGGGTCTCGTTTGACCCACCGATACCATTTGTGCCTCGAGTTAGGCCTTGTTTGACTTAACCATATCATTTGTGCCTCAAGACAGGGCTTGTTTAACTCGACCATATAATTTGCGCTACGAGTTGGGCCTTGTTTGAGTTAACCATTTCATTTGCGCCTCGAGTCGGGCCTCGTTTGACCCACTGACACCATTTGTGCCCTGAGTTGGACCTCGTTTGACTCAACCATATCATTTGTGCCTCGAGTCAGGCCTTATTTGACTCAACCATATCAATTGCGCCTCGAGTCAGGCCTGGTTTAACTCACTGACACCATTTGTGCCTCGAGTGAGGCCTCGTTTGACTCAACCATATCATTTGCACCACGAGCCAGGCCTGGTTTAACTCACTGATACCATTTGTGCCTCGAGTGAGGCCTCGTTTGACTAAACCATATCATTTGCGCCTCGAGTCGGGCTCCGTTTAACTCAACCATATTATTTGCGCCTTGAGTCGGGACTCGTTTGACTCACCGATACCATTTGTTCCTCGAGTTGGGCCTCGTTTGACTCAACAATATCAATTGCGCCTCGAGTCGAGCCTCGTTGGACTCACTGATACCCTTTGTGCCTCGAGTTCGGCCTCGTTTGATGTAACCAGATCAATTGTGCCTCGAGTTGGGCCTCGTGTGACTCAGCGATACAATTTGTGCCTCGAGTTAGCCCTTCTTTGACTCAACCATATCATTTGCTCCTCGAGTCGGGCCTCGTTTGACTTAACCATATCATTTGCACCTCGAGTCAGGCCTGGTTTAACTCACTGATACCATTTGTGCCTCGAGTGAGGCCTCATTTGACTCAACCATATCATTTGTGCCTCGACTCAGGCCTTGTTTGACTCAACCATACATTTGCGCCTTGAGTCGGGCCTCGTTTGACTCAACCATATCATTTCTACCTTGAGTCATGTGCCGTTTGACTCACCGATACCATTTGTGCCTCGAGTCGGGCCTCGTTTGATGCAACCATTTCATTTATGCCTCGAGTCACACCTCGTTTGACTCAACCATATTAGTTACATCACAAGTCATGCATCGTTTGGCTAAACCATATCATTTGCACCTCGAGTCAGGCCTCGTTTGACTCACCGATACCAATTGTGCCTTGAGTTGGGCGTCGTATAACTGAACCATATCTTTTGTGCCCCGAGTCAGGCCTTGTTTGACTTAACCACATCATTTGCACCCCGTGTCAGGCCTCGTTTGACTCAACCATATTATTTGTGCCTCGAGTCGGGCCTTGTTTGATTCATCCATATCATTTGCGCCTTGAGTCAGGCCTTGTTTGACTCACCGATACCTTTTGTGCCTCGACTTGGGCCTCGTTTGACTCAACCATATCATTTGTGCCTCGAGTCAGGCCTCATTTGACTCAACCATATCATTTGTGCCTCGAGTCGGGCCTTATTTGGCTCAACCATATCGTTTCTGCCTCGAGTCAGGCCTTGTTTGACTCATCGATACCACTTGTGCCTCTAGTCGGGCCTCGTTTGACGCAACCATATCATTTGTGCCTCGAGTTATGCCTTGTTTCACTCAACCATATCAGTTGCATCATAAGTCGGTCCTCATTTGACTAAACCATATCATTTCTGCCTCGAGTCGGGCTTGTTTGACTCAGCCAGATCATTTGCACCTCGAGTCGGGCCTCATTTGACTCAGCGATACCATTTGTGTCTCGAGTTAGGCCTTGTTTGACTCAACCATATCATTTGCGCCTCGAGGAGGGCATCGTTTGACTCAACCATATCATTTCTGCCTCGAGTCAGGCCTCGTTTGGCTTAACCATATAATTTGCGCCTCAAGTCGGTCCTCGTTTGACTCAACCATATCATTTCTGCCTCAAGTCATGTGCCAATTGACTCACCGATACCATTTGTGCCTCGAGTTGGGCCTCGTTTGACTCAACCATATCATTTATGCCTCAAATCAGGCCTTGTTTGACTCAACCATATCATTTGCCCCTCGAGTCGGGCCTCGTTTAACTCAACCATATCATTTTTGCCTCGAGTCAGGCCTCATTTAGCTCAATCATATATTTGGCCCTTGAGTCAGGCCCCGTTTGACTCAACCATATCATTTGCGCCTCGAGTCAAGCCTCGTTTGACTCAGCCATATTATTTGCGCCTCGGGTTAGACCTCATTTAACTCACCGATACCATTTGTGCCTCGAGTTGGTCCTCGTTTGACTCAACCATATCATTTATGCCTCGAGTCGAGCCTCATTTGACTCACTGATACCATTTATGCCTTGAGTTGGGTCTCGTTTGACATAACCATATCATTTGTGCCTCGAGTCATGCCTCGTTGGACTCAACCATTTCATTTGCGTCTCGAGTCTGGCTTCGTCTGACTAAACCATATCATTTGCGCCTTAAATCGGGCTTGCTTTGACTCAACCATATCGTTTGCATCTCGAGTCAGGCATCGTTTGACTCACCGACACCATTTGTGCCTTAAATTGGGCATCGTTTGACTCAACCATATCATTTGTGCCTTGAAGCAGGCCTTGTGTCACTCAACCATATGATTTGCGTCTCAAGTCGGGCCTCGTTTGACTCAACCATATCATTTGCACCTCGAGACGGCCCTTGTTTGACTCAACCATATCATTTGCACCTCGAGTCAGTCCTCGTTTGACTCAACTATATCATTTGCGCCCCAAGTCGGGCCTCATTTGACTCACCGATACCATTTGTGCCTCGAGTTAGGCCTCATTTGACTCAACTATATCATTTGCGCCTCGAGTCAAGTCTTGTTTGACTCAACCATATCATTTGCCCCTCGAGTCAGGGCTCGTTTGGCTCAACCATATAATTTTTGCCTCGAGTCATGCCTTAGTTGACTCAACCATATCATTTATGCCTTGAGTCGGGCTTTGTTTGACTCAACCATATCATTTGAGCCTCGAGTCGGGCCTTGTTTGACTCACTGATACCATTTGTGCCTCGAGTCAGGTCTCGTTTGACTCACCGATACCTTTTGTGCCTTAACTTGGGCCTCGTTTGACTCAACCATATCATTTGTGCCTCGAGTTAGGCCTTGTTTGACTCAACCATATCATTTGCGCCTCGAGGAGGGCATCGTTTAACTCAACCATATCATTTTTGCCTCGAGTCAGGCCTCATTTGGCTCAACCATATCATTTGCGCCTCGAGTTGGGCCTCGTTTGACTCAACCATATCGTTTCTGCCTCGAGTCAGGCCTTGTTTGACTGACCGATACCATTTGTGTCTCGAGTCGGGCCTCGTTTGACGTAACCATATCATTTGTCCCTCGAGTTATGCCTCGTTTGACTCAACCATATAAGTTGCGTCATAAGTCGGTCCTCGTTTGACTAAACAATATCATTTCCGCCTCGAGTCGGGCCTCGATTGTTTCAACCATATCATTTGCGCCTCGAGTCAGGCCTTGTTTGACTCAGCCAGATCATTTGCACCTCGAGTCGGGCCTCATTTGTCTCAGCAATACCATTTGTGCCTCGAGTTAGGCCTTGTTTGACTCAACCATATCATTTGCGTCTCGAGGAGGGCATCGTTTGACTCAACCATATCATTTCTGCCTTGAGTCAGGCCTCGTTTGGCTCAACCATATAATTTGCGCCTCGAGTCAGTCCTCGTTTGACTCAACCATATCATTTTTGCCTCGAGTCATGTGCCATTTGACTCACCGATACCATTTGTGCCTCGAGTTAGGCCTCGTTTGACTCAACCACATCATTTGTGCCTCGAGTCTGGCCTCATTTGACTCAACCATATCATTTGCCCCTCGAGTCAGTCCTCGTTTAACTCAACCATATCATTTCTGCCTCGAGTCAGGCCTCGTTTAGCTCAACCATATATTTGGCCCTTGAGTCAGGCCCCGTTTGACTCAACCATATCATTTGCGCCTCGAGTTAGGCCTCGTTTGACTCAGCCATATTATTTGCGCCTCGGGTCAGACCTTATTTAACTCACCGATACCATTTATGCCTCGAGTTGGTCCTCATTTGACTCAACCATATCATTTGCGCCTCGAGTTGAGTCTCGTTTGACTCACCGATACCATTTATGCCTTGAGTTGGGTCTCGTTTGACATAACCATATCATTTGTGCCTCGAGTCATGCCTCGTTGGATTCAACCATATCATTTGCGTCTCGAGTCTGGCCTCGTTTGACTAAACCATATCATTTGCGCCTCAAATCGGGCTTGCTTTGACTCAACCATATCGTTTGCGCCTCGAGTCAGGCATCGTTTGACTCACCGACACCATTTGTGCCTCAAATTGGGCATCGTTTGACTCAACCATATCATTTGTGCCTTGAAGCAGGCCTTGTGTCACTCAACCATATGATTTGCGCCTCGAGTCGGGTCTCGTTTGACTCAACCATTTCATTTGCATCTCGAGATGGCCCTTGTTTGACTCAACCATATCATTTGCGCCTCGAGTCAGTCCACGTTTGACTCAACTATATCATTTGCGCCCCGAGTCGGGCCTCATTTGACTCACCGATACCATTTGTGCCTCGAGTTAGGCCTCGTTTGACTCAACTATATCATTTGTGCCTCGAGTCAAGTCTCGTTTGACTCAACCATATCATTTGCCCCTCGAGTCAGGCCTCATTTGACTCAACCATATAATTTCTACCTCGAGTCATGCCTTAGTTGACCCAACCATATCATTTATGCCTCGAGTCGGGCTTTGTTGGACTCAACCACATCATTTGAGCCTCGAGTCGGGCCTTGTTTGACTCACCGATACCATTTGTGCCTCGAGTTGGGCTTCGTTGGACTCAACCATATCATTTACGCCTCGAGTCAAGCCTCGTTTGACTCACCGATACCATTTGTGCCTCGAGTCGTGCCTCGTTTGACTCAGCGATACCTTTTGTGCCTCAACTTGGGCCTCGTTTGACTCAACCATATCATTTGTTCCTCGAGTCAGGCCTCATTTGACTCAACCAGATCATTTGTGCCTCGAGTCGGGCCTCGTTTGACTCAACCATATCGTTTCTGCCTCGAGTCAGGCCTTGTTTGACTCACCGATACCATTTGTGTCTCGAGTCGGGCCTCGTTTGATACAACCATATCATTTGTCCCTCAAGTTATGCCTCGTTTGACTCAACCATATAAGTTGTGTCATAAGTCGGTCCTCATTTCACTAAACCATATCATTTCTGCCTTGAGTCGGGCCTCGTTTGATTCAACCATATCATTTGTGCCTCGAGTCGGGCCTTGTTTGACTCAGCCAGATCATTTGCTCCTCGAGTTGTGCCTCGTTTGACTCAGTGATACCATTTGTGCCTCGAGTTAGGCCTTGTTTGACTCAACCATATCATTTGCGCCTCGAGGAGGGCATCGTTTGACTCAACCACATCATTTTTGCCTCGAGTCAGGCCTCGTTTGGCTCAACCATATCATTTGCGCCTTGAGTCGGTCCTCGTTTGACTCAACCATATCATTTCTACCTCGAGTCATGCGCCATTTAACTCACCGATACCATTTGTGCCTCGAGTTGGGCCTCGTTTGACTCAACCATATCATTTGTGCCTCGAGGCAGGCCTCGTTTGACTTAACCATATCATTTACCCCTCGAGTCAGGCCTCGTTTAACTCAACCATATCATTTCTGCCTCGAGTCAGGCCTCGTTTAGCTCAACCATATATTTGGCCCTTGAGTCAGGCCCTATTTGACTCAACTAATCATTTGCGCCCTGAGTCGGTCCTCATTTGACTCAACCATATCATTTGTGCCTTGAGTCGGGCCTCGTTTGACTCAACCATATAATTTCTGCCTCGAGTCATGCCTCGTTTGACTCAACCATATCATTTGCGCCTCGAGTCGGGCCTCGTTTGACTCACTGATACCATTTCTTCCTCGAGTTGGGCCTCGTTTGAGTCATCCATATCATTTGTGCCTCGAGTCAGGCCTCGTTTGACTCAACCATATCATTTGCCTCTCGAGTCGGGCCTTATTTAAGTCAACCACATCATTTCTGCCACGAGTCAGGCCTCGTTTAGCTCAACCATATATTTGTGCATTGAGTCAGGCCCCGTTTGACTCAACCATATCATTTGCGCCTCGAGTTAGGCCTCGTTTGACTCAGCCATATAATTTGTGCCTCGAATCAGGGCTCGTTTGCCTCAACCATATTATTTGTGCCTCGAGTTAGGCCTCGTTTAACTCAACCATATCATTTGTGCCTCGAGTCATGCCTCGTTTGATGCAACCATATCATTTGCATGTCGAGTCGGCCCTCGTTTGACTCAACGATATCATTTGCGTGTCGAGTCGGCCCTCGTTTGACTCAACGATATCATTTGCGTCTCGAGTCGGCCCTTGTTTGACTTAACCATATCTTTTGTGCCTCAAGTCGGGCCTCGTTTGACTCATCGATACCATTTATGCCTCGAGTTGGGCCTCGTTTGACTCAACCATATCATTTGCGCCTCGAGTCGGGCCTCGCTTGACTCACCGATACCATTTGTGCCTAGAGTCGAGCCTCGTTTGATATAACCATATTGTTTGTGCCTCGAGTCATCTCTCGTTTGACTCAACCATATCATTTGCATCTTGAGTCGGGCCTCGGTTGACTAAACCATATCATTTGCACCTCGAGTTGGGCCTGGTTTGACTCAACCATATCATTTGTGCCTTGAGTCGGGCCTCGGTTGACTCATTGACACCATTTGTGCCTCAAATTGGCCCTCGTTTGACTCAACCAAATCATTTGTGCCTCGAGTTAGGCCTCGTTTGACTCAACCAAATCATATGTGCCCCGAGTCAGGCCTCATTTGGCTCAACCATATTATTTGCGCCTTGAGTCAAGCCTCGATTGACTCAACCATATCATTTTTGCCTCGTGTCAGTCCTCATTTGACACAACCATATCAGTTGTGCCTTGAGTCGGCCCTCGTTTGACTCAATGATATCATTTGCGCCTCGAGTCGGGCCTCGTTTGACTCAACCATATCTTTTGTGCCTCAAGTCGGGCCATGTTTGACTCACCGATACCATTTATGCCTCGAGTTAGGTCTCATTTGACTCGACCATATCATTTGCGCCTCGAGTCGGGCCTCGTTTGACTCACCGATACCATTCATGCCTAGAGTCGAGCCTCATTTGATATAACCATATCCTTTGTGCCTCGAGTCATCTCTCGTTTGACTCAACCATATCATTTGCATCTCGGGTCGGGCCTCGGTTGACTAAACCATATCATTTGCACCTCGAGTCAGGCTTAGTTTGACTCAACCATATCATTTGCGCCTCGAGTCGGGCCTCGGTTGACTCATTGACACCATTTGTGCCTCGAATTGGCCCTCGTTTGACTCAACTAAATCATTTGTGCCTCGAGTTAGGCCTCGTTTGACTCAACCAAATCATTTATGCCCCGAGTCAGGCCTCATTTGTCTAAACCATATCATTTGCGCCTTAAGTCAAGCCTCGATTGACTCAACCATATCATTTTCGCCTCGTGTCAGTCCTCATTTGACACAACCATATCAGTTGTGCCTCGAGTTGGGCCTCGTTTGACTCAACCATATCAGCTGCGCCTCGAGTTGGCCCTCGTTTGACTCAACGATATCATTTGTGCCTCAAGTGGAGCCTCGTTTGACACAACCATATTATTTGCGCCTTGAGTCGGGCCTCGTTTAACTCACCGATACCATTTGTGTCTCGAGTTGAGCCTCGTTTAACTCAACCATATCATTTGAGCCTCGAGTTAAGCCTCGTTTGACTCACCGATACCATTTATGACTTGAGTTGGGCCTTGTTTGATGTATCCATATCATTTGTGCCTTGAGAGATGCCTCATTTGACTCAACCATATCATTTGCGTCTCGAATCAGGCCTCGTTTGACTAAACCATATCATTTGAGCCTCGAGTCGAGTCTTGTTTGACTCACCGATACCATGTATGCCTTGAGTTAGGCCTCATTTGAAGTAACCATATCATTTGTGCCTCGAGTCATGCCTTGTTTGACTCAACCATATCATTTGTGCCTCAACTCGGGCATCGTTTGACTCACTGACTTCATTTGTGCCTCGAATTGGGCATCGTTTGACTCAACCATATCATTTGTGCCTTGAGTCAGGCCTTCTGTGACTCAACCATATCATTTGCGCCTTGAGTCAAGCCTTGTTTAACTCACCGATACCATCTGTGCCTCGAGTTGGGACTCTTTTGACTCAACAATATCATTTGCGCCTCGAGTCGGGCCTCGTTTGTCTCAACCATATCATTTGTGCCTCAAGTCGGGCCTTGTTTGACTCACCGATACTAGTTGTGCCTCGAGTTGGGTGTTGTTTAACTAAACCATATCATTTGTGCCTCAAGTCAGGCCTTGTTTAACTCAACCATATCATTTACTCTTTGAGTCAGGCCTCGTTTGACTTAACCATTTCTTTTCTGCCTGGAGTCATGCCTCGTTTGACTCAACCATATCATTTGTGCCTCTAGTCGAGCGTCGTTTGACTCAACCATATCATTTGCTCCTTGAGTTGGGCCTCTTTAACTCAATCATATCATTTGCGTCTCGAGTCGGGCCTCGTTTGACTCAACCAGATCATTTGCGCCTCGAGTCGGGCCTTCTTTGACTCAACCACATCATTTGCACCTCGAGTAGATCCTAGTTTGACTTAGCGATACCATTTGTGCCTCGAGTTAGGCCTTGTTTGACTCAGCTGTATCATTTGCGCCATGAGGACAGCCTCGTTTGACTCAACCATATCTTTTCTACCTCGAGTCAGGCTTCGTTTGGCTCAACCATATCATTTGCGCCTCGAGTCAGTCCTCGTTTGACTCAACCATATCATTTGTGCCTTAAGTCAGGCCTTGTTTGACTTAACCATATTATTTTTGCCTGGAGTTATGCCTCATTTGACTCAACCATATCATTTGCGCCTCGAGTCGAGCCTCGTTTGACACAACCATCTCATTTGCGCCCCGAGTTGGGCCTTGTTTGACTCAACCATATCATTTGTGCCTCGAGTCGGGCCTCGTTTGACTCACCGATACCATTTGTGCCGCGAGTCGGGCCTTATTTGACCCAACCATATCATTTGTGCCTTGAGTCGGGCCTTGTTTGACCCACCGATACCATTTGTGCCTTGAGTTAGGTATCCTTTGACTCAACCATATGATTTGTGCCTCAAGACAGGGCTTGTTTGACTCAACCATATCAATGGCAACTCGAGTCGGGCCTCATTTGACTCAACCATCTCATTTGCATCTCGAGTCAGGCCTCGTTTAACTCAACCAAATCATTTGTGCCCCCAGTCAGGCCTCGTTTGCCTCAACCATATTATTTGCGCCTTGAGTTAAGCCTCGTTTGACTCTACGATATCATTTGTGCCTCGAGTCAAGCCTCATTTGACTCAACCATATTATTTGCACTTTGAGTCGGGCCTCATTTGACATAACCATATCATTTGTGCCTCGAGTTGGGCCTCGATTGACTCAACCATATCATTTGCGCCTCGAGTCGGCCCTCGTTTGACTCAACGATATCATTTCTGCCTTGAGTCGAGCCTCGTTTGACTCAACCATATTATTTACGCCTCGAGTCGGGCCTCGTTTAACTCGCCAATACCATTTGTGCCTCGAGTTGGGCCTTGTTTGACTCATCCATATCATTTGCGCCTTGAGTCGAGCCTCGTTTGACTCACTGATACCATTTATGCCTTGAGTTATGCATCATTTGTCGTAACCATATCATTTGTGCCTTGAGTCATGCCTCATTTGACTCAACCATATCATTTGCGTTTCGAGTCAGGTCTCGTTTGACTAAACCATATCATTTGCGCCTCGAGTCAGGTCTCGTTTGACTCAGCCATATCATTTGCGCTTCGAGTTGGGGCTCGTTTGACTCAACCATATTATTTGCGCCTTGAGTCGGGCCTCGTTTCACTCACTGATACCATTTGTGCCTAGAGTCGAGCCTCGTTTGATGTAACCATATCCTTTGTGCCTCAAGTCATCCCTCGTTTGACTTAACCATATCATTTGCATCACGGGTCGGGCCTCGGTTGACTAAACCATATCATTTGCACCTCGAGTCGAGCCTCATTTAACTCAACCATATCATTTGTGCCTCGAGTCGGCCCTCGTTTGACTCAATGATATCATTTGCGCC
Organism: Dicorynia guianensis; assembly: GCA_037013595.1. Lineage (NCBI taxonomy): Eukaryota > Viridiplantae > Streptophyta > Magnoliopsida > Fabales > Fabaceae > Dicorynia > Dicorynia guianensis. The sequence goes on from JASUAB010000015.1 coordinate 13,665,084, forward strand.
TCGAGTCGGGCCTCGTTTGACTCAACCATATCTTTTGTGCCTCAAGTCGGGCCTCGTTTGACTCACCGATACCATTTATGCCTCGAGTTGGGCCTCGTTTGACTCAACCATATCATTTGCACCTTGAGTCGGGCCTCGTTTGACTCACCGATACCATTTGTGCCTAGAGTCGAGCCTCGTTTGATGTAACCATATCCTTTGTGCCTCGAGTCATCCCTCGTTTGACTCAACCATATCATTTGCATCTCGGGTCGGGCCTCGGTTGACTAAACCATATCATTTGCACCTCGAGTCGAGCCTCATTTGACTCAACCATATCATTTGTGCCTCGACTTGGGCCTCAGTTGACTCATTGACACCATTTGTGCCTCGAATTGGCCCTCGTTTGACTCAACCAAATCATTTGTGCCTCGAGTCAGGCCTCGTTTGACTCAACCAAATCATTTGTGCGCCGAGTCAGGCCTTGTTTGGCTCAACCATATTATTTGTGCCTCGAGTCAAGCCTCGATTGACTCAACCATATCATTTTTGCCTCATGTCAGTCCTCGTTTGACACAACCATATCAGTTGTGCCTCGAGTTGGGCCTCGTTTGACTCATCCATATCATTTACGCCTTGAGTCGAGCCTCGTTTGACTCACCGATACCATTTATGCCTTGAGTTGGGCATCGTTTGTCGTAACCATATCATTTGTGCCTCGAGTCATGCCTCGTTTGACTCAACCATATCATCTACGTTTTGAGTCAGGTCTCATTTGACTAAACCATATCATTTGCGCCTCAAGTCGGTCTTGGTTTGACTCAACCATATCATTTGTGCCTCGAGTCAGGCATCGTTTGACTCATCGACACCATTTGTGCCTCGAATTGGGCAGCATTTGACTCAACCATATCATTTGTGTCTCGAGTCAGGCCTTGTGTGATTCAACCATATCATTTGCGCCTCGAGTCAGGCCTTGTTTGACTTAACCATATCATTTGCGCCTCGAGTCGTCCCTCATTTGACTCACCGATACCATTTGTCCCTCGAGTTAGTCCTCGTTTGACTCAACCATATCGTTTGTGCCTCGAGTGAACCCTCGTTTGACTCAACCATATCATTTGCGCCACAAGTTGAGCCTCGTTTGACTCAACCATATAATTTTTGCCTCAAGTCTTGCCTTGTTTCACTCAGCCATATCATTTATGCCTCAAGTCAGGCTTGTTTGACTCAACCATTTCATTTGTGCCTCGAGACAGGGCTCGTTTGACTCAACCATATCATTTGCACCTCGAGTCGGGCCTCGTTTGACTCAACCATAACATTTGTGCCTTGAGTTGGGCCTGGTTTGATTCAACCATATCATTTGTGCCTCGAGTCAGGTCTCGTTTGACTCACCAATACCATTTGTGCCTCGAGTTGGGCCTCGTTTGACTCAATCATTTCATTTGTGCCTCAAGACAGGGCTCGTTTGACTCAACCATATCATTTGCACCTCGAGGCGGGCATCGTTTGACTCAACCATATAATTTTTGCCTCAAGTCATGCCTCGTTTGACTAAATCATATCATTTATGCCTCGAGTCGGCTGCGCGTTTGACTCAACCATAACATTTGCGCCTTGAGTCAAGCCTCATTTGACTCACTGATACCATTTGTGCGTCGAGTTGGGCCTCATTTCACTCAACCATATCATTTGCGCCTCGACTTGTTTGACTCACCGATACCATTTGTGCCTCGAGTGGAGCCTCGTTTGACTCAACCATATCATTTGTGCCTCGAGTCAGGCCTCGTTTGACTCACCGATACCATTTGTGCCTCGAGTTAGGCCTCGCTTGACTCAACTAGTTCATTCATGCCTCAAGACAGGACTCGTTTGACTCAACCATATCATTTGCACCTCGAGTCGGCCTCGTTTGACTCAACCATATAATTTCTGCCTCGAGTCATGCCTCATTTGACTCAACCATATCATTTATTCGTTGGGTCAGGCTGCGTTTGACTTAACCATATCATTTGCGCCTCGAGTCAAGCCTCGCTTGACTCACTGATACCATTTGTACCTCGAGTTGGGCCTCGCTTGACTCAACCATATCTTTTGTGCCTCAAGTCAAGCCTTGTTTGACTCAACCATATCATTTACGCCTCGAGTCGGGCCTCGTTTGACTCAACCATATCATTTGCGCCTCGAGTCGGGCCTCGTTTGACTCACCGATACCATTTATGCCTCGAGTTAGGCCTCATTTGACTCAACCATATCATTTGTGCCTCGAGTCAGGCCTTGTTTGGCGCAATCATATCATTTGTTCCTCGAGTCGTGCCTCATTTGACTCAACCATATCATTTACATCTCAAGTCGGGCCTAGTTTGACTACACCATATCATTTGTGCCTCGAGTCAGTCATGGTTTGACTTAACCATATTAATTGCGCGTCGAGTCGGGCCTTGTTTGACTCACCGATACCAGTTGTGCTCGAGTTGGGCCTCGTTTGACTAAACCGTATCATTTGTGCCTTGAGTCAGGCCTTGTTTGACTCAACCATATCATTTGCACCTCGAGTCGGGCCTCGTTTGACTCAAGCATATCATTTACGCCCTGGGTTAGGCCACGTTTGACTCAACCATATCATTTGCGCCTCGAGTTGGGACTCGTTTGATTCAACGATACCATTTGTGCCTCGAGTTGGGCCTCGTTTGACTCAACCATATCATTTGTGCCTCGAGTCAGGTCTCGTTTGACTCAGCCATATCATTTGCGCTTCGAGTTGGGGCTTGTTTGACTCAACCATATTATTTGCGCCTCGAGTCGGGCCTCGTTTGACTCACCGATACCATTTGTGCCTATTGTCGAGCCTCGTTTGATGTAACCATATCCTTTGTGCCTCGAGTCATCCCTCGTTTGACTCAACCATATCATTTGCATCTCGGGTTGGGCCTCAGTTGACAAAACCATATCATTTGCACCTCGAGTCGAGCCTCATTTGACTCAACCATATCATTTGTGCCTCGAGTTGGGCCTCAGTTGACTCATTGACACCATTTGTGCCTCGAATTGGCCCTCGTTTGACTCAACCAAATCATTTGTGCCTCGAGTCAAGCCTCATTTGACTCAACCAAATCATTTGTGCCCTGAGTCAGGCCTCGTTTGGCTCAACCATATTATTTGCGCCTCGAGTCAAGCCTCGATTGACTCAACCATATCATTTTTACCTCGTGTCAGTTCTCGTTTGACACAACCATATCAGTTGTGCCTCGAGTTGGGCCTCGTTTGACTCAACCATATCAGCTGCGCCTCGAGTCGGCCCTCATTTGACATAACGATATCATTTGCGCCTCAAGTGAAGCCTCATTTGACTCAACCATATTATTTGCGCCTTGAGTCGGGCCTCGTTTAACTCACCGATACCATTTGTGCCTCGAGTTGGGCCTCGTTTAACTCAACCATATCATTTGAGCCTCGTTTGACTCACCGATACCTTGTATTCCTTGAGTTGGGCCTCATTTGAAGTAACCATATCATTTGTCCCTCGAGTCATGCCTTGTTTGACTCAAGCATATCATTTGCGCCTCGACTCGGGCATCGTTTGACTCACTGACTCCATTTGTGCCTCGAATTGGGCATCGTTTGACTCAACCATATCATTTGTGCCTCGAGTCAGGCCTTCTATGACTCAACCATATCATTTGCGCCTCGAGTCAGGCCTTGTTTGACTTAACCATATAATTTGTGCCTCGAGACGGGCCTTGTTTGACTTAACCATATCATTTGCGCCTTGAGTCGGGCCTCGTTTGTCTCAACCATATTATTTGCGCCTTGAGTCAGGCCTTCTTTGCCGCAACCATAACAATTATGCCTGGAGTGATGCCTCGTTTGACTCAACCATATCATTTGCATTTGGAGTCGCGCCTCGTTTGACTAAACCATATCATTTGTGCCTCGAGTCGTGCTTGGTTTGACTCAACCATATCATTTGCAGCTCGAGTTGGGCCTCGTTTGACTCACCGATACCATTTGTGCCTCGCGTTGGGCCTCATTTGACTCAACCATATAATTTGTGCCTCGAGTCAGTCCTTCTTTCACTAAACCATATCATTTGTGCCTCGAGTGAGGCCTTATTTCACTCAACCATATCATTTGTGCCTCGAGTGAGGCCTTGTTTGACTCAACCATATCATTTGCGCCTTGAGTCAGGCCTCGTTTGACTCAACCATATCATTTGCGCCCTGAGTCGGGCATGGTTTGATTCAACCATATCATTTCTGCCCCGAGTCGGGCCTCGTTTGACTCATCGATACCATTTGTGCCTCGAGTTGGGCCTCGTTTGACTCAACCATATCATTTGTACCTCGAGTCAGGACTCGTTTGACTCAGCCATATCATTTGCATCTCGAGTCGGGCCCTGTTTGACTCACTGATACAATTTGTGCCTTGAGTTGGGCCTCTTTTGACTCAACCATATCATTTGTGCCTTGAGTCAGGCCTTGTTTGACTTAACCATATCGTTTGCGCCTCGAGTCGGGCCTTGTTTGACTCAACCATATCATTTGTGCCTTGAGTCAGGACTCGTTTGACTCAACCATATCATTTGCGCCTCGAGGCGGGCCCCGTTTGACTCACTAATACAATTTGTGTCTCAAGTTGGGCCTCTTTTGACTCAACCATATCATTTGTGCCTTGAGTCAGGCCTTGTTTGACTTAACCATATCATTTGCGCCTCGTGTTGGGCCTTGTTTGACTCAACCATATCATTTGTGGCTCGAGCTAGGACTCGTTTGACTCAGTCATATTATTTGCGCCTTGAGTCGGTCCTTGTTTGACTCACTGATACCATTTGTGCCTCGAGTCGGGCCTGATTTGATGCAACCATATCATTTGTGCCTCGACTCATGCCTCGTTTGACTTAACCATATCATCTGCATCTTGAGTCGGCCCTCGTTTGACTAAACCATATCATTTGCGCCTCTAGTTGGGCCTTGTTTGACTCAACCATATCATTTGTGCCTCGAGTCAAGCCTTGTTTGACTCAACCATATCATTTGCGCCTCGACTCAGGCCTCATTTGACTCAACCATATCATTTGCACCTTGAGTCGGGCCTCGTTTGACTCATTGATACCATTTATGCCTCAAGTCGGGCCTTCTTTGATGCAACCATAACAATTATGAATCGAGTCATGCCTCGTTTGACTTAACCATATCATCTGCATCTTGAGTCGACCCTCGTTTGACTAAACCATATCGTTTGCGCCTCTAGTCGGGCCTTGTTTGACTCAACCATATCATTTGTGCCTTGAGTCAGGCCTTGTTTGACTCAACCATGTCATTTGCGCCTCAAGTCAAGCCTCGTTTGACTTAACCATATCATTTGTGCCTTGAGTCATGCTTCGTTTCACTCATTGATACCATTTGTGCCTCAAGTTGGGCCTTCTTCGATGCAACCATAACAATTGTGCCTCGAGTCATGCCTCGTTTGACTCAACCGTATCATTTGCACGTTGAGTTGGGACTCGTTTAACTCACCGATACCATTTGTGCCTTGCATTGGGCCTTGTTTGACTCAAGCATATCATTTGTGGCTCGAGCCAAGACTCGTTTGACTCAGCCGTATCATTTGCACCTTGAGTTGGGCCTTGTTTGACTCACCAATACCATTTGTGCCTGGAGTCGGGACTCATTTGACGCAACCATATCATTTGTACCTCGAGTCATGCCCCGTTTGACTCAACCATATCATCTGCATCTCAGGTCGGCCCTCGTTTGACTAATCCATATCATTTGCGCCTCTAGTCGGGCCTTGATTGACTCAACCATATCATTTGCGCCTCGAGTCGGGCCTTGTTTTACTCAACCATATCATTTGCACCTCGAGTTAGGCCTCGTTTGATGCAACCATATCATTTGCGCCCCGAGTCAGCCCTCATTTGACTCAACGATATTATTTGTGCCTCGAGTGGGGCCTCCTTTGACTCAATTATATGAATTGCGCCTCGAGTCAGGCCTCGTTTGACTCACCGATACCATTTCCGCCTCGAGTCGGCCCTCGATTGACGTAACCATATCAATTGTGCCACGAGTCATCCCTCATTTGACTCAACCATATCATTTGTGTCTTGAGCCAGGCCTGGTTTGACTAAACCATATTATTTGCGCCTCGAGTCGGGTCTGGTTTGACTCAGCCATATCATTTGTGCCTCGAATTGAGCCTTGTTAGACTCACTGACACCATTTGTGCCTCGAATTAGGCCTCATTTGACTCAACCATATTATTTGTGCCTTGAGTCGGGCCTCGTTTGACTCAACCATATCATTTGTTCCTCGAGTCGGGCTTGGTTTGACTCAAGCATATCATTTGCGCCTCGAGTCGGGCCTCATTTGACTCACCGATACCATTTGTGCCTCAAGTTGGGCCTCGTTTGACTCAACCATATCATTTGTGCCTCGAGACAGGGCTTGTTTGACTTAACCATATCATTTACGCCTAGAGTCGGTCCTTGTTTGACTCACCGTTGCCAATTATGCCTCAAGTTAGTCCTCGTTTGACTCAACCATATCAGTTGCATCTCGAGTCAGGCCTCGTTTGACTAAACCATATCATTTGTGCCTCGAGTTGGGCCTCGTTTAACTTAACCTATCATTTGCGCCTCAAGCCGGGCCTCGTTTGACTTAACCATATAATTTGCCTGTCGAGTCAGTCCTCGTTTGTGTCACCGATACCAGTTGTGCCTCGAGTTGGGCCTCATTTGACTAAACTGTATCATTTGGGCCTTGAGTCAGGACTCGTTTGACTCAGCCATATCATTTGCGCCTTGAGTCAGGCCTCGTTTAACTCACCGATACCATCTATGCCTCGAGTTGGGACTCTTTTGACTCAACAATATCATTTGTGCCTCGAGTCGGGCCTCATTTGACTCAACCATATCATTTGCATCTTGAGTCAGGCCTCGTTTGACTCACTGATACCATTTGTGCCTCCAGTCGGGCCTTCTTTGACGCAACCATAACAATTGTGCCTCGAGTCATGCCTCGTTTGACTCAACCATATCATTTGCATCTAGAGTCGCGCCTCGTTTGACTAAACCATATCATTTGCGCCTCGAGTCGAGCCTCGTTTGACTCAACCATATCATTTTCGCCTCAAGTCGGGCCTCGTTTGACTCACCGATACCATTTGTGCCTCGCGTTGGGCCTCATTTGACTCAACCATATAATTTCTGCCTCGAGTCAGGCCTTGTTTCACTCAACCATATAATTTGTGCCTCGAGTGAGGCCTAGTTTCACTCGACCATATCATTTGTGCCTCGAGTGAGGCCTTGTTTGACTCAACCATATCATTTGTGCCTCGAGTCAGGCCTCGTTCGACTCAACCATATCATTTGCACCTCGAGTCGGGCCTGGTTTGATTCAACCCAATATCATTTGTGCCTCGAGTCAGGCCTCGTTTGACTCAGCCATATCATTTGCGCCTCGAGTCAGGCCTCGTTTGACTCAACCATATCATTGGCGCCTCAAGTCGTGCCTCGTTTGACTCACTGATACCATTTGTGCCTCGAGTTGGGCTTCTTTTGACTCAACCATATCATTTGTGCCTCGTGTCACACCTTGTTTGACTCAACCATATCATTTGCGCCTCGAGTCGGGCCTCGTTTGACTCAACCATATCATTTGAGCCTTGAGTCAGGCCCCGTTTGACGCACTAATACCATTTGTCCCTCGAGTCAGGCCTTCTCTGATGCAACCATAACAATTGTGCCTCGAGTCATGCCACGTTTGACTCAACCATATCAATTGCATCTGGAGTCAGGCCTCGTTTGACTAAACCATATCATTTGTGCCTCGAGTCGGGCCTGGTTTGACTCAACCATATCATTTGCACCTCGAGTCAGGCCACGTTTGACTCACTGATACCATTTGTGCGTTGGGACTCATTTGACTCAACCATATAATTTCTGCCTCGAGTCAGGCCTTGTTTGACTCAACCATATCAATTCTGCCTTGAGTGAGGCCTTGTTTCACTTAACCATATCATTTGTGCCTCGAGTGAGGCCTTGTTTGACTCAACCATATCATATGCACCTCGAGTCGGGCGTGGTTTGATTCAACCATATCATTTGCGCCTCGAGTCGGGCGTGGTTTGATTCAACCATATCATTTGTACCTCGAGTCGGGCCTCGTTTGACTCAACCATATCATTTGCACCTCGAGTTGGCCCTCATTTGTCTCACTGGTACCATTTGTGCGTTGGGACTCGTTTGACTCAACCATATCAGTTCTGCCTCGAGTCAGGCCTTGTTTCACTCAACCATATCAGTTGTACCTTGAGTGAGGCCTTGTTTCACTCAACCATATGATTTGCACCTCAAGTGACGCCTTCTTTGACTCAACCAAATCGTTTGCGCCTCGAGTCGGGCCTCGTTTGACTAAACCATATCATTTGCGCCTCGAGTCAGGCCTGGTTTGACTTAACCATATCATTTGCGCCTCTAGTCGAGCCTCGTTTGACTCACCGATACCATTTGTGCCTTGCGTTGGTCCTCATTTGACTCAACCATATCATTTTTGCCTCTAGTTAGGCCTTGTTTCACTCAACCATACCATTTGTGCCTCGAGTCAGGCCTGCTTTGACTTAACCATATCATTTACGCCTCGAGTCGGGCCTCGTTTGACTCACCAATACCATTTGTGCCTCGCGTTGGGCATCGTTTGACTCAACCACATCATTTCTGCCTTGAGTCAGGCCTCATTTGACTCATCGATACCAATTGTGCCTTGAGTTGGGCCTCTTTGGACTCAACCACATCATTTGTGCCTCGAGTCATCCCTTGTTTGACTCAACCATATCATTTGCACCTCGAGTCGGGCCTCGTTTGACTCACTAATGCCATTTGTGCCTTGAGTCAGGCCTTCTTTGATGCAACCATAATAATTGTGCCTCGAGTCATGCCTCGTTTGACTCCACCATATCATTTTTGCCTCTAGTCAGGCCTTGTTTCACTCGACCATATCATTTGTGTCGCAAGTGAGGCCTAGTTTCACTCGACCATATCATTTGTGCCTCGAGTGAGGCCTTGTTTGACTCAACCATATCATTTGTACCTCGAGTCAGGCCTCGTTCGACTCAACCATATCATTTGCACCTCGAGTCGGGCCTGGTTTGATTCAACCCAATATCATTTGTGCCTCGAGTCAGGCCTCGTTTGACTCAGCCATATCATTTGTGCCTCGAGTCAGGCCTCGTTTGACTCAACCATATCATTGGCGCCTCAAGTCGTGCCTCGTTTGACTCAACCATATCACTCGACCATATCATTTGTGTCGCAAGTGAGGCCTTATTTCACTCAACCATATCATTTGTGACTCAAGTGAGGCCTTGTTGGACTCAACCATATCATTTGCGCCTCGAGTTGGGCCTTGTTTGACTCAACCATATCATTTGCACCTTGAGTCGGTCCTGGTTTGATTCAACCATACCATTTGCACCTCGATTTGGGCCTTGTTTGACTCCCCGATACCGTTTGTGCCCCGAGTTGGGCCTCGTTTGACTCAACCATATCATCTGTTCCTCGAGTCAGGACCCATTTGACTAAGCCATATCATTTGCGCCTCGAGTCGGGCCATGTTTGACTCAACGATACTATTTGTGCCTCGAGTCGGTCCCCATTTGACGTGACCATATCATTTGTGCCTCGAGCCATGCCTCGTTTGACTGAACCATATCATCTGCATCTCGAGTTGGCCTCGTTTGACTCACTGATACCATTTGTGCCTCGACTTGGGCCTCGTTTGACTCGACCATATCATTTGTGCCTTGAGTCATGCCTCGTTTGACTCAACCATATCATTTATGCCTCGAGTCGGCCCTCATTTGACTCAACGATATCATTTGTGCCTCGAGTGGGGCTTCATTTGACTCAACCATATCATTTGTACCTCGAGTCGGGCCTCGTTTTACACCGATACCATTTGTGCCACGAGTTGGCCCTCGTTTGATGTAACCATATCAATTGTTCCTCGATTCATCCCTCGTTTGACTTAACCAGATCATTTGTGTCTCGAGCCAGGCCTTATTTGACTAAACCATATCTTTTGCGCCTCGAGGCGGGCCTGGTTTGACTAAACCATATCATTTGCGCCTTGAATTGGGCCTCGTTTAACTCACAGACACCATTTGTGCCTCGAATTGGGCCTTGTTTGACTCAACCATATCATTTGTGCCTCGAGTCAGGCTTTGTTTGACTCAACCATATCGTTTGTGCCTCGAGTCAGGCCTCTTTTGAGTCACTGATTCCATTTTTGCCTCGAGTTAGTCCTGGTTTGACTCAACCATTTCATTTGTGCCTTGAGACAGGGCTCATTTGACTTAACCATATCATTTGCGCCTCGAGTCGGGCCTCGTTTGACTCAACCATATCATTTATGCCTCGAGTAGGGCCACGTTTGACTCAATTATATCATATGCGCCTCAAGTCAGGCCTCATTTGACTCACCGATACCATTTGTGCCTCGAGTTAGGCCTCATTTGACTCAACCATATCATTTATGCCTCGAGTCGGGCCTCGTTTGACTCAACCATACCATTTGCACCTTGAGTCGGGCCTCGTTTGACTCACCGATACCATTTATGCCTCAAGTTAGGCCTCGTTTAACTTAACCATATCATTTGTGCCTCGAGTTAGGCCTTGTTTGGCGCAATCATATCATTTGTGTCTCGATTCATGCCTCGTTTGACTCAATCATATCATTTTCGTCTCGAGTTGGGCCTCGTTTGACTCAACCATATCATTTGCGCCTTAAGTTGGTCCTCGTTTGACTCAACCATATCATTTACGCCTCGAGTCGGGCCTGGTTTGACTTAACCATATCATTTGTGCGTCGAGTCGGGCCTCGTTTGACTCAATGATACCAGTTGAGCCTCGAGTTGGGCCTCGTTTAACTAAACTGTATCATTTGTGCCTCGAGTCAGGCCTTGTTTGACTCAACCATATCATTTATGCCTCGAGTCGGGCCTCGTTTGACTTAAGCATATCATTTGCGCCCTGGGTTAGGCCTCGTTTGACTCAACTATATTATTTGTTCCTCTAGTCGGGCCTCGTTTGACTCACTGATACCATTTGTGCCTCAACTTGGGCCTCGTTTGACACAACCATATCATTTGTGCCTTGAGTCAGGACTCGTTTGACTCAGCCATATCATTTGCGCCCCGAGTCGGGCCTCGTTTGACTCACCGATACCATTTGTGCCTCGAGTTAGACCTCTTGTAACTCAACCATATCATTTGTGCCTCGAGCCAGGCCTTGTGTGACTCAACCATATCATTTGCGCCTCGAGACGAGCTCGTTGGACTCAACCATATCATTTGCGTCTTGAGTCGGGCCTCGTTTGAGTCACTGATACCATTTGTACCTCGAGTCGGGCCTTCTTTGATGCAACAATAACAATTGTGCCTCGAGTCATGCCTCGTTTGACTCAACCATATCATTTGCATCTGGAGTCGGGCCTAGTTTGACTAAACCATATGATTTGTGCCTCGAGTCAGGCCTGGTTTGACTTAACCATATCATTTACACCTCGAGTCGGGCCTCGTTTGGCTCACTGATACCATTTGTGCCTCGTGTTGGGCATCGTTTGACTCCACTATATCATTTCTGCCTCGAGTCAGCCCTTGTTTGACTCAATCATATCATTTGTGCCTCGAGTGAGGCCTGGTTTGACTCAACTATATCATTTGCGCCTCGAGTCGGGCCTCGTTTGACTCAACCATATCATTTGCGCCTTGAGTCGGGCCTTGTTTGATTCAACCATATCATTTACGCCTCGAGTCGGGCCTCATTTGACTCACCGATACCATTCGTGCCTCAAGTTGAGCCTCGTTTGACTCAACCATATCATTTGTGCCTCAAATCAGGACTCATTTGACTCAGTCATATCATTTGCGCCTCGAGTCGGGCCCTATTTGACTCACTGATACAATTTGTGCCTCGAGTTGGGCCTCTTTTGACTCAACCATATCATTTGTGCCTCAAGTCAGGCCTTGTTTGACTCAACCATATCATTTGCGCTTTGTGTCGGGCCTCGTTTGACTCAACCATATCATTTGCGCATTGAGCCAGGCCTCGTTTGACTCACTGATACCATTTGTTCCTTGAGTCGGGCCTTCTTTGATGCAACCATAACAATTGTGCCTCAAGTCATGCCTTGTTTGACTCAACCATATCATTTGCATCTAAAGTCGGGCCTTGTTTGACTACAGCATATCATTTGCGCCTCGAGTCGGGCCTCGTTTGACTCACTGATACCATTTGTGCCTCGCGTTAGGCCTCGTTTGACTCAACCATATCATTTGTGGCTCGACCCAGGACTCGTTTGGCTCAGGCATATCATTTGCACCTTGAGTCGGGCCTTGTTTGACTCACCGATACCATTTGTGCCTCGAGTCGGGCATCATTTGACGCAACCATATCATTTGTGCCTCGAGTCATGCCTCGTTTGACTCAACCATATCATCTACATCTCGAGTTCGGCCTCGTTTGACCAAACCATATCATTTGCGCCTCGAGTCGGGCCTCGTTCAACTCAAGCATATCATTTGCGCCTTGAGTTGGGCCTCGTTTGAGTCACTGATACCATTTGTGCCTCGAGTCGGGCCTTCTTTGACGCAACAATAACAATTGTGCATTTAGTCATGCCCTGTTTGACTCAACCATATGATCTACATCTCGAGTCGGGCCTTGTTTAGGTCAACCATATCATTTACGCTTCGAGTCGGGCCTTGTTTGACTCAACCATATCATTTGCACTTCGAGTCAGGCCTCGTTTGATGCAACCATATTATTTACGCCTCGAGTCATGCCTCGTTTGACTCAACCATATCATTTGCGCCTTGAGTGGGGTCTCATTTGACTAACCATATCATTTGTGCCTCGAGTCGGGGCTTGTTTGACTCACTAATACTAGTTTTGCCATGAGTCAGCCCTCGTTTGACGTAACCATATCAATTGTGCTCAAGTCATCCCTCATTTGACTCAACCATATCATTTGCGTCTCGAGCAAGGCCTCGTTTGACTAAACCATATCATTTGCGCCTCGAGACGGGCCTGGTTTGACTAAACCATATCATTTGCGCCTCGAAATAGGACTCGTTTGACTCACAGGCACCATTTGTGCCTCGAATTGGGCCTCATTTGGCTCAACCATATCATTTGTGCCTCGAGTCAGGCCTTGTTTGAGTCAACCATATCATTTACGCCTTGAGTCGGGCCTGGTTTGACTCAACCATATCATTTGCGCCTGGAGTTGGGCCTCATTTGACTCACTGATTCCATTTGTGCCTCGAGTAAGGCCTCGTTTGACTCAACCAATTCATTTGTGGCTCGAGTCGGGCCTCGTTTGACTCACCGATACCATTTGTGCCTCGAGTTGGGCTTCTTTTGACCCAACTATTTCATTTGTGCCTTGAGTTAGGCCTTGTTTGACTCAACCATATCATTTGCGCCTCGAGACGGGCCTCGTTTAACTCAACCATATCATTTGCACCTTGAGTCGGGCCTCCTTTGAGTCACTGATACCATTTGTACCTCGAGTCGGGCCTTATTTGACGCAACAATAACAATTGTGCCTCGAGTCATGCCTCGTTTGACTCAACCATATCATTTGCATTTGGAGTCGGGCCTTGTTTGACTAAACCATATTATTTGCGCCTCGAGTTGGGCCTGATTTGACTCAACCATATCATTTACGCCTCAAGTCGGGCCTTGTTTGACTCACCGATACCATTTGTGCCGCGCGTTGGTCCTTGTTCGACTCAACCATATCATTTCTGCCTCGAGTCAGGGCTTGTTTGACTCATCCATATCATTTGTGCCTCGAGTGAGGCCTCGTTTGACTCAGCCATATCATTTGCGACCCGAGTCGGGACTTGTTTGACTCAACGATATCATTTGTGCCTCGAGTGGGGCCTCATTTGACTCAACCATATCATTTGCGCCTCGAGTCGGGCCTCGTTTGACCACCGATACCATTTGTGCCACGAGTTGGCCCTCATTTGACGTAACCATATCAATTGTTCCTCGATTCATCCCTCGTTTGACTTAACCATATCATTTGTGTCTCGAGCCAGGCCTTATTTGACTAAACCATATCTTTTGCGCCTCGAGGCGGGCCTGGTTTGACTAAACCATATCATTTGCGCCTTGAATTGGGCCTCGTTTAACTCACAGACACCATTTATGCCTCGAATTGGGCCTTGTTTGACTCAACCATATCATTTGTGCCTCGAGTCAGGCTTTGTTTGACTCAACCATATCGTTTGTGCCTCGAGTCGGGCCTCTTTTGAGTCACTGATTCCATTTTTGCCTTGAGTTAGTCCTGGTTTGACTCAACCATTTCATTTGTGCCTTGAGACAGGGCTCGTTTGACTTAACCATATCATTTGCGCCTCGAGTCGGGCCTCGTTTGACTCAACCATATCATTTATGCCTCGAGTAGGGTCGCGTTTGACTCAATTATATCATATGCGCCTCGAGTCAGGCCTCATTTGACTCACCGATACCATTTGTGCCTCGAGTTAGGCCTCATTTGACTCAACCATATCATTTATGCCTCGAGTCGGGCCTCGTTTGACTCAACCATATCATTTGCACCTTGAGTCGGGCCTCATTTGACTCATCGATACCATTTATGCCTCAAGTTAGGCCTCATTTAACTCAACCATATCATTTGTGCCTCGAGTCAGGCCTTGTTTGGCGCAATCATATCATTTGTGTCTCGATTCATGCCTCGTTTGACTCAACCATATCATTTACGTCTCGAGTTGGGTCTCGTTTGACTCAACCATATCATTTGCGCCTTAAGTTGGTCCTCGTTTGACTCAACCATATCATTTGCGCCTCGAGTCGGGCCTGGTTTGACTCAACCATATCATTTGTGCATTGAGTCGGGCCTCGTTTGACTCACCGATACCAGTTGAGCCTCGAGTTGGGCCTCGTTTAACTAAACCGTATCATTTGTGCCTCGAGTCAGGCCTTGTTTGACTCAACCATATCATTTATGCCTCGAGTCGGGCCTCGTTTGACTTAAGCATATCATTTGCGCCCTGGGTTAGGCCTCGTTTGACTCAACTATATTATTTGTTCCTCTAGTCGGGCCTCGTTTGACTCACTGATGCCATTTGTGCCTCGACTTGGGCCTCGTTTGACTCAACCATATCATTTGTGCCTTGAGTCAGGACTCGTTTGACTCAGCCATATCATTTGCGCCCCGAGTCGGGCCTCGTTTGACTCACTGATACCATTTGTGCCTCGAGTTAGACCTCTTGTAACTCAACCATATCATTTGTGCCTCGAGCCAGGCCTTGTGTGACTCAACCATATCATTTGCGCCTCGAGACGAGCTCGTTGGACTCAACCATATCATTTGCGTCTTGAGTCGGGCCTCGTTTGAGTCACTGATACCATTTGTACCTCGAGTCGGGCCTTCTTTGATGCAACAATAACAATTGTGCCTCGAGTCATGCCTCGTTTGACTCAACCATATCATTTGCATCTGGAGTCGGGCCTCGTTTGACTAAACCATATGATTTGTGCCTCGAGTCAGGCCTGGTTTGACTTAACCATATCATTTACACCTCGAGTCGGGCCTCGTTTGGCTCACTGATACCATTTGTGCCTCGTGTTGGGCATCGTTTGACTCCACTATATCATTTCTGCCTCGAGTCAGCCCTTGTTTGACTGAATCATATCATTTGTGCCTCGAGTGAGGCCTGGTTTGACTCAACTATATCATTTGCGCCTCGAGTCGGGCCTCGTTTGACTCAACCATATCATTTGCGCCTTGAGTCGGGCCTTGTTTGATTCAACCATATCATTTGCGCCTCGAGTCGGGCCTCATTTGACTCACCGATACCATTCGTGCCTCAAGTTGAGCCTCGTTTGACTCAACCATATCATTTGTGCCTCAAATCAGGACTCATTTGACTCAGTCATATCATTTGCGCCTCGAGTCGGGCCCTATTTGACTCACTGATACAATTTGTGCCTCGAGTTGGGCCTCTTTTGACTCAACCATATCATTTGTGCCTCAAGTCAGGCCTTGTTTGACTCAACCATATCATTTGCGCTTCGTGTCGGGCCTCGTTTGACTCAACCATATCATTTGCGCATTGCGCCAGGCCTCGTTTGACTCACTGATACCATTTGTTCCTTGAGTCGGGCCTTCTTTGATGCAACCATAACAATTGTGCCTCAAGTCATGCCTTGTTTGACTCAACCATATCATTTGCATCTGAAGTCGGGCCTTGTTTGACTACAGCATATCATTTGCGCCTCGAGTCGGGCCTCGTTTGACTCACTGATACCATTTGTGCCTCGCGTTAGGCCTCGTTTGACTCAACCATATCATTTGTGGCTCGACCCAGGACTCGTTTGGCTCAGGCATATCATTTGCACCTTGAGTCGGGCCTTGTTTGACTCACCGATACCATTTGTGCCTCGAGTCGGGCATCATTTGACGCAACCATATCATTTGTGCCTCGAGTCATGCCTCGTTTGACTCAACCATATCATCTACATCTCGAGTTCGGCCTCGTTTGACCAAACCATATCATTTACGCCTCGAGTCGGGCCTCGTTCAACTCAAGCATATCATTTGCGCCTTGAGTTGGGCCTCGTTTGAGTCACTGATACCATTTGTGCCTCGAGTCGGGCCTTCTTTGACGCAACAATAACAATTGTGCATTTAGTCATGCCCTGTTTGACTCAACCATATGATCTACATCTCGAGTCGGGCCTTGTTTAGGTCAACCATATCATTTACGCTTCGAGTCGGGCCTTGTTCGACTCAACCATATCATTTGCACTTCGAGTCAGGCCTCGTTTGATGCAACCATATTATTTACGCCTCGAGTCATGCCTCGTTTGACTCAACCATATCATTTGCGCCTTGAGTGGGGTCTCATTTGACTAACCATATCATTTGTGCCTCGAGTCGGGCCTTGTTTGACTCACCAATACTAGTTTTGCCATGAGTCAGCCCTCGTTTGACGTAACCATATCAATTGTGCTCAAGTCATCCCTCATTTGACTCAACCATATCATTTGCGTCTCGAGCAAGGCCTCGTTTGACTAAACCATATCATTTGCGCCTCGAGACGGGCCTGGTTTGACTAAACCATATCATTTGCGCCTCGAAATAGGACTCGTTTGACTCACAGGCACCATTTGTGCCTCGAATTGGGCCTCATTTGGCTCAACCATATCATTTGTGCCTCGAGTCAGGCCTTGTTTGAGTTAACCATATCATTTACGCCTTGAGTCGGGCCTGGTTTGACTCAACCATATCATTTGCGCCTGGAGTTGGGCCTCATTTGACTCACTGATTCCATTTGTGCCTCGAGTAAGGCCTCGTTTGACTCAACCATTTCATTTGTGGCTCGAGTCGGGCCTCGTTTGACTCACCGATACCATTTGTGCCTCGAGTTGGGCTTCTTTTGACCCAACTATTTCATTTGTGCCTTGAGTTAGGCCTTGTTTGACTCAACCATATCATTTGCGCCTCGAGACGGGCCTCGTTTAACTCAACCATATCATTTGCGCCTTGAGTCGGGCCTCCTTTGAGTCACTGATACCATTTGTACCTCGAGTCGGGCCTTATTTGACGCAACAATAACAATTGTGCCTCGAGTCATGCCTCGTTTGACTCAACCATATCATTTGCATTTGGAGTCGGGCCTTGTTTGACTAAACCATATTATTTGCGCCTCGAGTTGGGCCTGATTTGACTCAACCATATCATTTACGCCTCAAGTCGGGCCTTGTTTGACTCACCGATACCATTTGTGCCTCGCGTTGGTCCTTGTTCGACTCAACCATATCATTTCTGCCTCGAGTCAGGGCTTGTTTGACTCATCCATATCATTTGTGCCTCGAGTGAGGCCTCGTTTGACTCAGCCATATCATTTGCGACCCGAGTCGGGCCTTGTTTGACTCAACGATATCATTTGTGCCTCGAGTGGGGCCTCATTTGACTCAACTATATCATTTGCACCTCAAGTCAGGCCTCGTTTGACCACCGATACCATTTGTGCCACGAGTTGGCCCTCATTTGACGTAACCATATCAATTGTTCCTCGATTCATCCCTCGTTTGGCTTAACCATATCATTTGTGTCTCGAGCCAGGCCTTATTTGACTAAACCATATCTTTTGCGCCTCGAGGCGGGCCTAGTTTGACTAAACCATATCATTTGCGCCTTGAATTAGGCCTCGTTTAACTCACAGACACCATTTATGCCTCGAATTGGGCCTTGCTTGACTCAACCATATCATTTGTGCCTCGAGTCAGGCTTTGTTTGACTCAACCATATCGTTTGTGCCTCGAGTCGGGCCTCTTTTGAGTCACTGATTCCATTTTTGCCTTGAGTTAGTCCTGGTTTGACTCAACCATTTCATTTGTGCCTTGAGACAGGGCTCGTTTGACTCAGCCATATCATTTGTGTCTCGAGTGAGGCCTTATTTGACTCAACCATATCATTTGCGCCACAAGTCGGGCCTCGATTGAGTCAACCATATCATTTGCTACTTGGGTCAGGCCTCGTTTGACTCACCGGTAAGATTTGTGCCTCGAGTTAGGCCTCGTTTGACTCAACCATATCATTTGTGCCTCTTGCTAGGACTCCTTTGACTCAGCCATATCATTTGCGCCTCGAGTCAGGCTCTGTTTGACTCACCGATACAATTTGTGCCTCGAGTTGGTCCTCTGTTGACTCAACCATATCATTTGTACCTCGAGTCAGGCCTTGTTTGACTCAACCATATCATTTGTGCCTTGAGACGGGCCTCGTTTGACTCACTGATACAATTTATGCCTCGAGTCGGGCCTTCTTTGACGCAACCATAACAATTGTGCCTCGAGTCATGCCTTGTTTGACTCAACCATATCATTTGCATATGGAGTCGGGCCTTGTTTGACTAAAGCATATCATTTGCGCCTCGAGTCGGGCCTGGTTTGACTCAACCATATCATTTGAGCCTCAAGTCTGGCCTCGTTTGACTCACCGATACCATTTGTGCCTCGTTTGACTCAACCATATCCTTTGTGGCTCGAGCCAGGACTCGTTTGACTCAGGCATCTCGTTTGCGCATTGAGTCAAGCTTTGTTTGACTCACTGATACCATTTGTGCCTCGAGTCGGGCCTCATTTGACGCAACTATATCATTTGTGCCTCGAGTCATGCCTCGTATGACTCAACCATATCATCTGCATCTTGAGTCGGGCCTCGTTTGACCAAACCATATCATTTGTGCCTCGAGTCAGGCCTTGTTTGACTCAATCATATTATTTGCTCCTCGAGGCAGGCCTCATTTGACTCAACCATATCATTTGCGCCTCGAGTCGGGCCTCGTTTGAGTCACTTATACGATTTGTGCCTCGAGTCAGGCCTTCTTTGATGCAACAATAATAATTGTGCCTCAAGTCATGCCTCGTTTGACTCAACCATATCATCTGCATCTCGAGTCAGGCTTTGTTTGACCAATCCATATCATTTGCGCCTTGAGTCGGGCCTTGTTTGACTCAACCATATCATTTGCACCTCGAGTTGTGCCTGTTTGACTTAACCATATCATTTGCACCTCGAGTCAGGCCTCATTTGACGCAACCATATCTTTTGCGTCTCGAGTCATCCCTCGTTTGACTCAACCATATCATTTACGCCTCAAGTCGTCCCTCGTTTGACTCAATGATATCATTTGTGCCTAGAGTGGGGCCTCGTTTGACTCAACCATATCATTTCGCCTCGAGTCAGGCCTCGTTTGACTCACCGATACCATTTGTGCCTCGAGTCGGCCCTTGTTTGACGTATCCATATCAATTGTGCCTCGAGTCATCCCTTGTTTGACTGAACCATATCATTTGCGTCTCGAGCCAGGCCTCGTTTGACTCAACCATATCATTTGTGCCTCGAGTTAGGCCTTGTTTGACTCAACCATATCATTTGCGCCTCGAGTCGGGCCTCATTTGACTCAACCGTATTATTTGCGCCTCGAGTCGGGCCTGGTTTGACTCAACCATATCATTTGCGCCTCGAGTCAGACCTCGTTTGACTCACCGATACCAGTTGTGCCTCGAGTTGTGCCTCGTTTGTCTAAACCGTATGATTTGTGCCTCGAGTCAGAGCTTGTTTGACTCAACCATATCATTTACGCCTCGAGTCGGGCCTCGTTTGACTCAAGCATATCATTTGCAATCTGGGTTAGGCCTCGTTTACTCAACCATCTCATTTGTGCCACGAGCCGGGCCTTGTTTGACTCACCGATACCATTTGTGCCTCGCGTTGGACCTCGTTTGACTTAACCATATAATTTTTGCCTTGAGTCAGGCCTTGTTTCACTCAACCATATCATTTGTGCCTTGAGTGAGGCCTTGTTTCACTCAACCATATCATTTGCACCTTGAGTTGGGCCTTGTTTGACTCAACCATATCATTTGTGCCTTGAGTCAGGCCTGATTTGATTCAACCATAACATTTGCGCCTCGAGTCGGGCCTCGTTTGACTCACCGATACCGTTTGTGCCTTGAGTTGGGCCTTGTTTGACTCAACCATGTCATTTGCGCCTTGGGTTAGGACTCGTTTGACTCAGCCATATCATTTGCGCCTAGAGTCGGGCCCCGTTTGACTCACCGATACAATTTGTGCCTCAAGTTGGGCCTCTTTTGAATCAACCATATCTTTTGTGCCTCGAGTCAGGCCTTATTTGACTCAACCATATCATTTGCGCCTCGACGCAGGCCTCGTTTGACTCAACCATATCATTTGCGCCTTGAGTCGGGCCTCGTTTGAGTCACTGATACCATTTGGGCCTCGAGTCGGGCCTTCTTTGATGCAACAATAACAATTGTGCCTCATGTTGGGCCCAGTTTGACTCACCGATACAATTTGTGCCTCGAGTTGGGCCTCTTTTGACTAAACCATAAAATTTGTGCCTTGAGTCAGGCCTTGTTTGACTCAACTATATCATTTGAACCTCGAGGCGGGCCTCGTTTGAATCAACCATATCATTTGCGCCTTCAGTCGGGCCTCGTTAAAGTCTTTGATACCATTTGTCCCTCGAGTCAGGCCTTCTTTGATGCAACAATAACAATTGTGCCTCGAGTTGGGCCTCGTTTGACTCTACCATATAATTTTAGCCTCGAGTCATCTCTCGTTTGACTCAACCATATAATTTATACCTCGAGTCAGGCTGCGTTTGACTTAACCATATCATTTGCGCCTTGAGCCGAGCCTCGTTTGACTCACCGATACCACTTGTACCTTGAGTTAGGCCTCGTTTGACTCAACCATATCATATGTGCTCGAGTCAGGACTCGTTTTACTTAGCCATATCATTTGTGCCTCGAGTTGGGCCCCGTTTGACCCACCGATACAATTTGTGCCTCGAGTTGGGCCTCTTTTGACTCAACCATATTATTTCTGCCTCGAGTCAGGCCTTGTTTGACTCAACCATATCATTTGCGCCTCGAGCTCGGCCTGGTTTGACTCAACCATCTCATTTGTGCCACAAGTCGGGCCTTGTTTGATTCACCGATACCATTTGTGCCTCGCGTTAGGCCTCATTTGACTCAACCATATAATTATTACCTCAAGTCATGCCTCGTTTGACTCAACCATATCATTTATGCCTCGAGTTGGGCCTCGTCTGACTCAACCATATCATTTGCGCCTCGAGTTAGGCCTCGTTTAGCTCACCGATACCATTTATGCCTTGAGTTAGGCCTCGTTTGACTCAACCATATCATTTGTGGCTCGAGCCAGGCCTTGTTTCGCGCAATCATATCTTTTTTGCCTTAAGTCATGCTTCGTTTAACTCGACCATATCATTTGCGTCTTGAGCCAGCCCTCTTTTGACTAAACCATATCATTTGTGCCTCGAATTGGGCCTCATTTGACTCATGACCACCATTTGTGCCTCGAATTGGGCCTCATTTGATTCAACTATATCATTTGTGCCTCGAGTTAGGCCTTGTTTGACTCAACCATATCATTTGCGCCTTGAGTCGGGCCTCGTTTGACTCAACCGTATCATTTGCGCCTCGAGTCGGGCCTGGTTTGACTCAACCATATCATTTGTGCCTCGAGTTGGGCCTCGTTTGACTCAACCATATCATTTCTGCCTCGAGTCAGGGCTTGTTTCACTCAACCATAACATTTGTGCCTCGAGTCAGGCCTTGTTTCACTCAACCATATCATTTGTGCCTCGAGTGAGGCCATGTTTGACTCAACCATATCATTTGCATCTGGAGTCGGGCCTCATTTGACTAAAGCATATCATTTGCGCATCGTGTCAGGCCTTGTTTGACCCAACCATATCATTTGTAACCCGGGTTAGGCCTCATTTGACTCAACCATATCATTTGCGCCTCAGGTCGGGCCTCGTTTGACTCACCGATACCATTTGTGCCTCGAGTTGGGCCTCTTTTGACTCAACCATATCATTTCTGCCTCGAGTCAGGCCTTGTTTGACTCAACCATATCATTTGCGCCTTGAGCCCGGCCTAGTTTGACTCAACCATCTCATTTGTGCCACAAGTCGGGCCTTGTTTGATTCACCGATACCATTTGTGCCTCGCGTTGGGCCTCGTTTGACTCAACCATATAATTTTTGCCTCGAGTCAGGCCTTGTTTCACTCAACCATATCATTTGTGCCTTGAGTGAGGCCTTGTTTCACTCAACCATATCATTTGCACCTTGAGTCGGGCCTCATTTGACTCAACCATATCATTTGTGCCTCGAGTCAGGCCTTGTTTGACTCAACCATATCATTTGCGCCTTGAGCCCGGCCTAGTTTGACTCAACCATCTCATTTGTGCCACAAGTCGGGCCTTGTTTGATTCACCGATACCATTTGTGCCTCGCGTTGGGCCTCGTTTGACTCAACCATATAATTTTTGCCTCGAGTCAGGCCTTGTTTCACTCAACCATATCATTTGTGCCTTGAGTGAGGCCTTGTTTCACTCAACCATATCATTTGCACCTTGAGTCGGGCCTCATTTGACTCAACCATATCATTTGTGCCTCGAGTCGGGCCTGATTTGATTCAACCATATCATTTGCGCCTCGAGTTGAGCCTCGTTTGACTCACCGATACCATTTGTGCCTCGAGTTGGGCCTTGTTTGACTCAACCATGTCATTTGTACCATGAGTCGGGACTCGTTTGACTCAGCCATATCATTTGCGCCTAGAGTCGGGCCCCGTTTGACTCACCAATACAATTTGTGCCTCGAGTTGGGCCTCTTTTGAATCAACCATATCTTTTGTGCCTCGAGTCAGGCCTTGTTTGACTCAACCATATCATTTGTACCTCGACGCGGGCCTCGTTTGACTCAACCATATTATTTGCACCTTGAGTCGGGCCTCGTTTGAGTCACTGATACCATTTGGGCCTCGAGTCGGGCCTTCTTTGATGCAACAATAACAATTGTGCCTCGAGTCGAGCCTCGTTTGACTCTACCATATAATTTTAGCCTCGAGTCATCCCTCGTTTGACTCAACCATATAATTTATGCCTCGAGTCAGGCCGCGTTTGACTCAACCATATCATTTGCGCCTCGAGTCGGGCCTTGTTTGACTCACTTATACCATTTCTGCCCTGAGTTAGGCCTCGTTTGACTCAACCATATCATATGTGCTCGAGTCAGGACTCGTTTGACTCAGCCATATCATTTGCGCCTCGAGTTGGGCCCCGTTTGACTCACCGATACAATTTGTGCCTCGAGTTGGGCCTCTTTTGACTCAACCATATCATTTGGGCCTCGAGACAGGGTTCGTTTAACTCAACCATATCATTTGTGCCTCGAGTGATGCCTCGTTTGACTCAACTGTACCATTTATGCCTCGAGTTGGGCCTCGTTTGACTCAACCATATCATTTGCGCCTCGAGTTAGGCCTCGTTTAACTCACCGATACCATTTATGCCTTGAGTTAGGCCTCGTTTGACTCAACCATATCATTTGCACCTTGAGTCGGGCCTCGTTTGAGTCACTGATACCATTTGTGCCTCGAGTCAGGCCTTCTTTGATGCAACAATAACAATTGTGCCTTGAGTCATGCCTCGTTTGATTGAACCATATCATTTGCATCTGGAGTTGGGCCTCGTTTGACTAAACCATATCATTTGCACGTCGAGTCAGGCCTGGTTTGACTCAACCATATCATTTGCGCCTCGAGTCAGGCCTTGTTTGACTCACCAATACCATTTGTGCCTCGCGTTGGGCCTCGTTTGACTCAACCATATCATTTCTGCCTCGAGTCAGGGCTTGTTTCACTCAACCATAACATTTGTGCCTCGAGTCAGGCCTTGTTTCACTCAACCATATCATTTGTGCCTCGAGTGAGGCCATGTTTGACTCAACCATATCATTTGCATCTGGAGTCGGGCCTCGTTTGACTAAAGCATATCATTTGCACATCGAGTTAGGCCTTGCTTCACATAATCATATCTTTTTTGCCTCAAGTCATGCTTCGTTTGACTCAATCATATCATTTGCGTCTCGAGTCGGGCCTGGTTTGACTCAACCATATCATTTACACCTCGAGTTGGGCCTCGTTTGACTCAAGCATATCATTTTCGCCCTGGGTAGGCCTCGTTTGACTCGACCATATCATTTACGCCTTGAGTCCAGCCTCGTTTGACTCACCGATACAATTTGTGCCTCGAGTTGGGCCTCTTTTGACTCAACCATATCATTTGTGCCTCGAGTCAGGCCTTGTTTGACTCAACCATATCATTTGCGCCTTGAGTCGGGCCTCGTTTGAGTCACTGATACCATTTGTGCCTCGAGTCGGGCCTTCTTTGATGCAACAATAACAATTGTGCCTTGAGTCATGCCTCGTTTGATTCAACCATATCATTTGCATCTAGAGTTGGGCCTCGTTTGACTAAACCATATCATTTGCGCGTTGAGTCAGGCCTGGTTTGACTCAACCAATACCATTTGTGCCTCGCGTCGGGCCTTGTTTCACTCAACCATATCATTTGTGCCTCGAGTCAGGCCTTGTTTCACTCAACCATATCATTTGTGCCTCGAGTGAGGCCTTGTTTGACTCAACCATATCATTTGTGCCTCGAGTGAGGCCTTGTTTGACTCAACCATATCATTTGCATCTGGAGTTGGGCCTTGTTTGACTAAAGCATATCATTTGCGCTCGAGTCAGGCCTTGTTTGACTCAACCATATCATGTGCGTCTCGAGTCGGGCCTCGTTTGACTCACCGATACCATTTGTGCCTCGAGTTGGGCCTCATTTGACTCAACCATATCATTTGTACCTCGAGTTAGGACTCGTTTGACTCAGCCATATCATTTGTGCCTCGAGTTGGGCCCCACTTGACTCACCGATATAATTTGTGCCTCGAGTTGGGCCTCTTTTGACTCAACCATATCTTTGTGCCTTGAGTCAGGCCTTGTTTGACTCAACCATATCATTTACGCCTCGAGTCGGTCCTCATTTGACTCAACCATATCATTTGCGCCTCGAGTCGTGCCTTATTTGACTCACCGATACAATTTGTGCCTCGAGTTGGGTGTCGTTTGACTCAACCATATCATTTGTGCCTCAAGCCAGGCCTCGTTTGACTAAACCATATCATTTGTGCCTCGAATTGGCCTCGTTTGACTCAACCATATCATTTGCGTCTCGAGACAGGGCTCGTTTGACTCAACCATATCATTTGTACCTCGAGTCGAGCCTCGTTTGACTCACCAATACCATTTGAGCCTCGAGTTAGTCCTCGTTTGACTCAACCATATCATTTGTGCCTCGAGTCAGGACTCGTTTGACTCAGCCATATCATTTGCGCCTCGAGTCGAGCCTCTTTTGACTCAACCAAATCATTTGTGCCTCAAGTCAGCCCTTGTTTGACTCAACCATATCATTTGCGCCTTGAGTCGGGCCTCGTTTGACTCACTGATACCATTTGTGCCTCGAGTTGGGCCTCGTTTGACTCAACCATATCATTTGTGCCTCGAGTCAGGACTCATTTGACTCAGCCATATCATTTGCGCCTCGAGCCGAGCAGCCTTTGACGCAACCATAACAATTGTGCCTCAAGTCATGCCGCATTAGACTCAACCATATCATTTGCATCTGGAGTCGGGTCTCGTTTGACAAAAACATATCATTTGCACCTCGAGTCAGTCCTTGTTTCACTCAACCATATCATTTGCGCCTCAAGTCAAGCCTTGTTTGACTCACCGATACAATTTGTGCCTCGAGTTGGGCGTCATTTGACTCAACCATATTATTTATGTCTCGAGCCAGGCCTCGTTTGACTAAACCATATCATTTGTGCCTTGAATTGGCCTCGTTGGGCTCAACCATATTATTTGCGCCTCGAGTCAGGCCTGATTTAACTCAACCATATCTTTTCCGCTTCGAGTCGGGCCTTGTTTGACTCACTGATACCATTTGTGCCTAAGTTAGGCCCCGTTTGACTCAACCATATAATTTGTGCCTCGAGTCGGGCCCGGTTTGACTCAACCATATTATTTGCGCCTCGAATTGGGCCTCATTTGACTCATTGACACCATTTGTGCCTCGAATTGCGCCTCGTTTAACTCAACCATATCATTTGTGTCTCGAGTCAGGCCTTGTTTGACTCAACCATATGATTTGCGCCTCAAGCCGGGCCTCATTTCACTCAACCATATCTTTTGCGCCTCGAGTCGGGCGTCGTTTGACTCACCGATACCATTTGTGCCTCGAGTTAGGCCTCGTTTCACTCAACCATATCATTTGTGCCTCGTGACAGGGCTCGTTTGACTCAACCATATCATTTGCGCCTCGAGTCGTGCCTCATTTGACTCAACCATATCATTTGCGCCTCGAGTCAGGCCTCGTTTGACTCATCGATGCTGTTTGTACCTCGAGTTGGGCCTTCTTTGACACAACCATAACAATTGTGCCTCGAGTCATGCCTCGTTAGACTCAACCATATCATTTGCATCTGGGGTCGGGCCTCATTTGACTAAAGCATATCATTTGCGCCTCGAGTCAGGCCTTGTTTCACTCAACCATATCATTTGCGCCTCGAGTCGAGCCTTATTTGACTCACCGATACAATTTGTGCCTCGAGTTGGGCGTCGTTTGACTCAACCATATCATTTGTGCCTCAAGCCAGGCCTCGTTTGACTAAACCATATCATTTGTGCCTCGAATTGGCCTCGTTTGACTCAACCATATCATTTGCGTCTCGAGTCAGGGCTTGTTTCACTCAACCATAACATTTGTGCCTCGAGTCAGGCCTTGTTTCACTCAACCATATCATTTGTGCCTCGAGTGAGGCCATGTTTGACTCAACCATATCATTTGCATCCGGAGTCGGGCCTCGTTTGACTAAAGCATATCATTTGCGCATCGAGTTAGGCCTTGCTTCACATAATCATATCTTTTTTGCCTCAAGTCATGCTTCGTTTGACTCAATCATATCATTTGCGTCTCGAGTCGGGCCTGGTTTGACTCAACCATATCATTTACACCTCGAGTTGGGCCTCGTTTGACTCAAGCATATCATTTTCGCCCTGGGTAGGCCTCGTTTGACTCGACCATATCATTTACGCCTTGAGTCCAGCCTCGTTTGACTCACCGATACAATTTGTGCCTCGAGTTGGGCCTCTTTTGACTCAACCATATCATTTGTGCCTCGAGTCAGGCCTTGTTTGACTCAACCATATCATTTGCGCCTTGAGTCGGGCCTCGTTTGAGTCACTGATACCATTTGTGCCTCGAGTCGGGCCTTCTTTGATGCAACAATAACAATTGTGCCTTGAGTCATGCCTCGTTTGATTCAACCATATCATTTGCATCTGGAGTTGGGCCTCGTTTAACTAAACCATATCATTTGCGCGTTGAGTCAAGCCTGGTTTGACTCAACCAATACCATTTGTGCCTCGCGTCGGGCCTTGTTTCACTCAACCATATCATTTGTGCCTCGAGTAAGGCCTTGTTTCACTCAACCATATCATTTGTGCCTCGAGTGAGGCCTTGTTTCACTCAACCATATCATTTGTGCCTCGAGTGAAGCCTTGTTTGACTCAACCATATCATTTGTGCCTTGAGTGAGGCCTTGTTTGACTCAACCATATCATTTGCATCTGGAGTTGGGCCTTGTTTGACTAAAGCATATCATTTGCGCGTCGAGTCTGGCCTTGTTTGACTCAACCATATCATGTGCGTCTCGAGTCGGGCCTCGTTTGACTCACTGATACCATTTGTGCCTCGAGTTGGGCCTCATTTGACTCAACCATATCATTTGTACCTCGAGTTAGGACTCGTTTGACTCAGCCATATCATTTGTGCCTCGAGTTGGGCCCCACTTGACTCACCGATACAATTTGTGCCTCGAGTTGGGCCTCTTTTGACTCAACCATATCTTTGTGCCTTGAGTCAGGCCTTGTTTGACTCAACCATATCATTTACGCCTCGAGTCGGTCCTCATTTGACTCAACCATATCATTTGCGCCTAGAGTCGGGCCTTGTTTGAGTCACTGATAACATTTGCGCCTCGAGGCGGGTGTCGTTTGACTCAACCGTATCATTTGTGCCTCGAGTCAGGACTCGTTTGACTCAGCAATATCATTTGCGCCTTGAGTCATGCCTCGTTTGACTCAACCATATCATTTGCATCTGGAGTCGGGCCTCGTTTGACTAAAGCATATCATTTGCGCCTCGAGTCAGGCCTTCTTTGACTAAACCATATCATTTGCACCTCGAGTTGGGCCCTGTTTGACTCAACCATATCATTTGTGCCTCGAGTCGGGCGTCGTTTGACGCAACCATATCAATTGCGCCTTGAGTCGGGCCTCATTTGAGTCACTGATACCATTTGTGCCTCGAGTTCGGCCTTCTTTGATGCAACAATAACAATTGTGCCTCGAGTCATGCCTCGTTTGAGTCAACCATATCATTTGCATCTAGAGTCAGGCCTCGTTTGACTAAACCATATCAATTGCGCCTCGAGTCAGGCCTTGTTTGACTCAACCATATCATTTCTGCCTCGAGTCAGGCTTTGTTTCACTCAACTATATCATTTGCACCTCGAGTGAGGCCTTATTTCACTCGACCATATCATTTGTGCCTCGAGTGAGGCCTTGTGTGACTCAACCATATCATTTGTGCCTTGATCAGGCCTCATTTGACTCAACCATATGATTTGTGCCTCGAGTCGGGCCTGGTTTGATTCAACCATATCATTTGCGCCTCGAGTTAGGCCTCGTTTGACTCATCGATGCCGTTTGTGCCTTGAGTGGGGCCTCATTTGACTCAACCATATCATTTGTGCCTCGAGTCAGGACTCGTTTGACTCAGCCATATCATTTGCGCCTCGAGTCGGGCCCCGTTTGACTGATATAATTTTTGCCTTGAGTTGGGCCTCTTTTGACTCAACCATATCCTTTGTGCCTCGAGTCAGGCCTTGTTTGACTCAACCATATCATTTGCGCCTCGAGTCGGGCCTCGTTTGACTCAACTATATCATTTGCGCCATGAGTTGAGCTTCGTTTGACTCACTGATACCATTTATGCCTCGAGTCGGGCCTTCTTTGATGCAACAATAACAATTATGCCTCGTGTCGGGCCTCGTTTGACTCAACCATATAATTTCTGCCTCGAGTCATGCATCGTTTGACTCAACCATATCATTTGCGCCACGAGTCTGACCTCGTTTGACTCACCGATACCATTTGTGCCTCAAGTTGGGCCTCATTTGACTCGACCATATCATTTGTGCCTCGAGTTAGGACTCGTTTGACTTAGCCATATCATTTGCGCCTCAAGTCGGGCCACATTTGACTCACCGATACAATTTGTGCCTTGAGTTGGGCCTCTTTTGAGTCAACCATATCATTTATACCACGAGTTAGCCCTTGATTGTCTCAACCATACCTTTTGCGCCTCGAGTCACGTCTCGTTTGACTCAACCATATCATTTGAGCCTTCAATCGGGCCTGGTTTGACTCACTGATACCATTTGTGTCTCAAGTCGGGCCTTCTTTGATGCAACCATAATAATTGTGCCTCGAGTCAATCCTCGTTTGACTAAACCATATCATTTGCATCTGGAGTCGGGCCTCGTTTCACTAAAGCATATCATTTGCGCCTCGAGGCGGGCCTCGTTTGACTCACCGATACCATTTGTGCCTCGTGTTAGGCATTGTTTGACTCACCCAAATCATTTCTGCCTCGAGTCAGGCCTTGTTTCATCAACCATATCATTTGCGCCTCGAGTCGAGCCTTGTTTGACTCACCGATACAATTTGTGCCTCGAGTTGGGCCTCGTTTGACTCAACCATATCATTTGCGTCTTGAGCCAGGCCTCATTTGACAAAACCATATCATTTGTGCCTCGAGTCGGGCCTGGTTTGACTCAACCATATCATTTGCGCCTCGAATTGTGCCTCGGTTGACTCACTGACACCATTTGTGCCTCGAATTGGGCCTCATTTGACTCAACCATATCATTTGTGCCTCGAGTAAAGCCTTGTTTACCTCAACCATATCATTTGCGCCTTAAGTCAGGCCTCGTTTGACTTAACCATTTCATTTGCGCCTCGAGTCAGGCCTGGTTTGACTCAACCATATCTTTTGCGTCTCGAGTTGGGCCTCGTTTGACTCACCGATACCATTTGTGCCTCGAGTTAGGTGTTGTTTGACTTAACCATATCATTTCTGCCTCGAGACAGGGCTCGTTTGACTCAACCATATCATTTGTACCTCGAGTCGAGCCTCGTTTGACTCACCAATACCATTTGAGCCTCGAGTTAGTCCTCGTTTGACTCAACCATATCATTTGTGCCTCGAGTCAGGACTCGTTTGACTCAGCCATATCATTTGCGCCTCGAGTCGAGCCTCTTTTGACTCAACCAAATCATTTGTGCCTCAAGTCAGCCCTTGTTTGACTCAACCATATCATTTGCGCCTTGAGTCGGGCCTCGTTTGACTCACTGATACCATTTGTGCCTCGAGTTGGGCCTCGTTTGACTCAACCATATCATTTGTGCCTCGAGTCAGGACTCGTTTGACTCAGCCATATCATTTGCGCCTCGAGCTGAGCAGCCTTTGACGCAACCATAACAATTGTGCCTCAAGTCATGCCTCGTTAGACTCAACCATATCATTTGCATCTGGAGTCGGGCCTCGTTTGACAAAAACATATCATTTGCACCTTGAGTCAGGCCTTGTTTCACTCAACCATATCATTTGCGCCTCAAGTCGAGCCTTGTTTGACTCACGGATATAATTTGTGCCTCGAGTTGGGCCTCGTTTGACTCAACCATATCATTTGTGCCTCGAGTCAGGACTCATTTGACTCAGCCATATCATTTGCGCCTCGAGCCGAGCAGCCTTTGATGCAACCATAACAATTGTGCCTCAAGTCATGCCGCATTAGACTCAACCATATCATTTGCATCTGGAGTCGGGTCTCGTTTGACAAAAACATATCATTTGCACCTCGAGTCAGTCCTTGTTTCACTCAACCATATCATTTGCGCCTCAAGTCAAGCCTTGTTTGACTCACCGATACAATTTGTGCCTCGAGTTGGGCGTCATTGGACTCAACCATATTATTTATGTCTCGAGCCAGGCCTCGTTTGACTAAACCATATCATTTGTGCCTTGAATTGGCCTCGTTGGGCTCAACCATATCATTTGCGCCTCGAGTCAGGCCTGATTTAACTGAACCATATCTTTTCCGCTTCGAGTCGGGCCTCGTTTGACTCACCGATACCATTTGTGCCTAAGTTAGGCCTCGTTTGACTCAACCATATAATTTGTGCCTCGAGTCGGGCCCGGTTTGACTCAACTATATTATTTGCGCCCCGAATTGGGCCTCATTTGACTCATTGACACCATTTGTGCCTCGAATTGCGCCTCGTTTAACTCAACCATATCATTTGTGTCTCGAGTCAGGCCTTGTTTGACTCAACCATATGATTTGCGCC
The DNA here is from genome assembly GCA_037013595.1 of Dicorynia guianensis. Lineage (NCBI taxonomy): Eukaryota > Viridiplantae > Streptophyta > Magnoliopsida > Fabales > Fabaceae > Dicorynia > Dicorynia guianensis. Next base: position 13,697,047 of record JASUAB010000015.1, read on the forward strand.
TCAAGCCGGGCCTCATTTCACTCAACCATATCTTTTGCGCCTCGAGTCGGGCGTCGTTTGACTCACCGATACCATTTGTGCCTCGAGTTAGGCCTCGTTTCACTCAACCATATCATTTGTGCCTCGTGACAGGGCTCATTTGACTCAACCATATCATTTGCGCCTCGAGTCGTGCCTCATTTGACTCAACCATATCATTTGCGCCTCGAGTCAGGCCTCGTTTGACTCATCGATGCTGTTTGTACCTCGAGTTGGGCCTTCTTTGACACAACCATAACAATTGTGCCTCGAGTCATGCCTCGTTAGACTCAACCATATCATTTGCATCTGGGGTCGGGCCTCATTTCACTAAAGCATATCATTTGCGCCTCGAGTCAGGCCTTGTTTCACTCAACCATATCATTTGCGCCTCGAGTCGAGCCTTATTTGACTCACCGATACAATTTGTGCCTCGAGTTGGGCGTCGTTTGACTCAACCATATCATTTGTGCCTCAAGCCAGGCCTCGTTTGACTAAACCATATCATTTGTGCCTCGAATTGGCCTCGTTTGACTCAACCATATCATTTGCGTCTCGAGTCGGGCCTTGTTTGACTCAACCATATCATTTGCGCTTCGAGTCAAGCCTGGTTTGACTCAACCATTTCTTTTGCACCTCGAGTCGGGCCTCGTTTGACTCACCCATACCATTTGTGCCTCGAGTTAGGCCTCGTTTGACTCGACCATATCATTTCTGCCTCGAGACAGGGCTCGTTTGACTCAACCATATCATTTGCGCCTCGAGTCGGTCCTCGTTTGACTCACCGATACCATTTGTGCCTCGAGTTGGGCCTCATTTGACTCAGCCATATCATTTGTACCTCGAGTCAGGACTCGTTTGACTCAGCCATATCATTTGCGCCTCGAGCCGGGCACCCTTTGACTCACCGATACAATTTGTGCCTCGAGTTGGGCCTCTTTTGACTCAACCATATCATTTGTGCCTCGAGTCAGGCCTTGTAGACTCAACCATATCATTTGCGCCTCGAGTCGGGCCTTCTTTGATGCAACCATAACAATTGTGCCTCGAGTCATGCCTCGTGAGACTCAACCATAACATTTGCTTCTGGAGTGGGGCCTCGCTTGACTAAAGCATATCATTTACGCCTCGAGTCAGGCCTTGTTTCACTCAACCATATCATTTGCGCCTCGAGTCGAGCCTTGTTTGACTCACCGATATAATTTTTGCCTCGAGTTAGGCGTCATTTGACTCAACCATATCATTTGCGTCTTGAGCCAGGGCTCATTTAACAAAACCATATCATTTATGCCTCGAGTCGGGCCTAGTTTGACTCAACCATATCATTTGTGCCTCGAATTGTGCCTCGTTTGACTCACTGACACCATTTGTGCCTCGAATTGGGCCTCATTTGACTCAACCATATCATTTGTGCCTTGAGTCAAGCCTTGTTTACCTCAACCATATCATTTGCGCCTTAAGTCGGGTCTCGTTTGACTCAACCATTTCATTTGCGCCTCGAGTCAGGCCTGGTTTGACTCAACCATATCTTTTACGCCTCGAGTCGGGCCTCGTTTGACTCACCGATACCATTTATGCCTCGAGTTAGGTATCGTTTGACTCAACCATATCATTTCTGCCTCGAGACAGGGCTCGTTTGACTCAACCATATTATTTGTGCCTTGAGTCAGGACTCGTTTGACTCAACCATATCTTTTGCGCCTTGAGCCGAGCAGCCTTTGACGCAACCATAACAATTGTGCCTCAAGTCATGCCTCGTTAGACTCAACCATATCACTTGCATCTAGAGTCGGGCATCGTTTGACAAAAACATATCATTTGCACCTCGAGTCAGGCCTTGTTTCACTCAACCATATCATTTGCATCTCAAGTCGAGCCTTGTTTGACTCACCGATACAATTTGTGCCTCGAGTTGGGCCTCGTTTGACTTAACCATATTATTTGTGTCTCAAGCCAGGCCTCGTTTGACTAAACCATATCATTTGTGCCTTGAATTGGCCTCGTTGGGCTCAACCATATCATTTGCGCCTCGAGTCAGTCCTGATTTGACTCAACCATATTTTTTCTACTTCGAGTCGGGCCTTATTTGACTCACCGATACCATTTGTGCCTAAGTTAGGCCTCGTTTGACTCAACCATATAATTTGTGCCTCGAGTCGGGCCTGGTTTGACTCAACCATATCATTTGCGCCTTGAATTGGGCCTCATTTGACTCTCTGACACCATTTGTGCCTCGAATTGCGCCTCGTTTGACTCAACCATATCAATTGTGTCTCGAGTCAGGCCTTGTTTGACTCAACCATATCATTTGCGCCTCAAGCCGGGCCTCATTTGACTCAACCATATCTTTTGCGCCTCGAGTCGGGCGTCGTTTGACTCACCGATACCATTTGTGCCTCGAGTTAGGCCTCATTTCACTCAACCATATCATTTGTGTCCCGAGACAGGGCTCGTTTGACTCAACCATATCATTTGCGCCTCGAGTCGGTCCTCGTTTGACTCACCGATACCACTTGTGCCTCGAGTTGGGGCTCGTTTGACTCAACCATATCATTTGTGCCTCGAGTCAGGACTCGTTTGACTCAGCCATATCAATTGCGCCTCGAGTCGGGTAGCCTTTGAGTCACCGATACAATTTGTGCTCGAGTTGGGCCTCTTTTGACTCAACCATATCATTTGTGCCTCGAGTCAGGCCTTGTTGACTCAACCATATCATTTTCGCCTCGAGTTGGGCCTTCTTTGATGCAACCATAACAATTGTGCCTCAAGTCATGCCTCGTTAGACTCAACCATATCATTTGCATCTGGATTTGGGCCTCGTTTGACTAAAGCATATAATTTGCGCCTCGAGTCAGGCCTTGTTTCACTCAACCATATCATTTGCGCCTCGAGTCGAGCCTTGTTTGACTCACCGATACAATTTGTGCCTCAAGTTAGGCGTCGTTTGACTCAACTATATCATTTGCATCTCGAGCCAGGCCTCGTTTGACTAAACATATCATTTGTGCCTCGAATTGGCCTCGTTTGACTCAACCATAACATTTGCGCCTTGAGTTAGGCCTAGTTTGACTCAACCATATCATTTGCACCTCGAGTCGGGCCTCGTTTGACACACCGATACCATTTGTGCCTCAAGTTATGCCTCGTTCGACTCAACCATATCATTTGTGCCTCGAGTCGGCCCTATTTTGACTCAACCATATCATTTGCGCCTTGAATTAGGCCTTGTTTGACTCGCTAACACCATTTGTGCCTCGAATTGTGCCTTGTTTGACTCAACCATATCATTTGCTCCTTGAGTTAGGCCTTGTTCGACTCAACCATATCATTTACGCCTTGAGTCGGGCCTCATTTGACTCACTGATACCATTTGTGCCTCGAGTCATGCCTCGTTTGACTCAATCATATCATTTGCGTCTCGAGTCAGGCGTCGTTTGACTAAACCATATCATTTGCGCCTCGAGTCGGGCCTAGTTTTACTAAACCATATCATTTGTGCCTCAAGTCGGGCCTCGTTTGACTCAACCATATTATTTGCATCTAAAGTTGGGCCTGTTTTGCCTAAAGCAAATAATTTGTGCCTCGAATTGGGCCTCGTTTGACTCAACCATATCATTAGGTATTGTTTAACTCAACCATATCATTTGCGCCTCGAGCTGGGCCCCGTTTGACTCAACCATATCATTTGCGCCTCGAGTCTACCCTGGTTTGACTCAACCATATCTTTTGCGCCTCGAGTCGGGCCTCGTTTGACTCACCGACACCATTTGTGTCTCGAATTTGGCCTCTTTTGACTCAACCATATCATTTGTGCCTCGAGTCAGGCCTTGTTTGACTCAACCATATCATTTGCGCCTCGAGTCGGGCCTCGTTTGATTCAACCATATCATTTGTGCCTTGAGTCGGGCCTCATTTGAGTCATTGATACCATTTGTGCCTCGAGTCTGGCCTTCTTTGACGCAACAATAACAATTGTGCCTTGAGTCATGCCACGTTTGACTTAACCATATCATTTGCATATGGAGTCGAGCATCGTTTGACTAAACCATATGATTTGCGCCTCGAGTCGAGCCTGGTTTGACTCAACCATATCATTTGTGCCTCAAACCGGGCCTCATTTGACTCACCAATACCATTTGTGCCTCACATTGGGCCTCGTTTAACTTAACCATATCATTTCTGCCTCGAGTCAGGCCTTGTTTCACTCAACCATATCATTTGTATCTCAAGTGAGGCCTTGTTTCACTCAACCATATCATTTGTCCCTCGAGTGAGGCCTTGAATGACTCAACCATATCATTTGCGCCTCGAGTCGGGCCTCGTTTCACTCAACCATATCATTTGCGCCTCATGTCGGGCCTGGTTTGATTCAACCATATCATTTGTACCTCGAGTCGGGCCTCGTTTGACTTCCCGATACCATTTGTGCCTCGAGTTGGGCCTCGTTTGACACAACCATATCATTTGTGCCTCGAATCAGGACTCGTTTGACTCAGCCATATCATTTTCACATCGAGTCGGCCCCGTTTGACTCACCAATACAATTAGCGCCTCAGGTTGGGCCTCGTTTGACTTAACCACATCATTTCTGCCTCGAGTCAGCCCTTGTTTCACTCAACCATATCATTTGTACCTCGAGTGAGGCCTTGTTTCACTCAACCATATCATTTGTGCCTCGAGTGAGGCCTTGATTGACTCAACCATATCATTTGCTCCTCGAGTCGGGCCTCGTTTCACTCAATCATATAATTTGCGCCTCGAGCCGGGCCTGGTTTGATTCAACCATATCATTTGCACCTCAAGTCGGGCCTTGTTTGACTCCCCAATACCATTTGTGCCTCGACTTGGGCCTCATTTGACTCAGCCATATCATTTGTGCCTCGAGTCAGGACTCGTTTGACTCAGCCATATCATTTGCACCTCGAGTCGGGCCTCGTTTGACACACCGATGCCATTTGTGCCTTAAGTTATGCCTCGTTTGACTCAACCATATCATTTGTGCCTCGAGTTGGGCCTGGTTTGACACAACCATATCATTTGCGCGTCGAATTGGGCCTCGTTTGACTCACTAACACCATTTGTGCCTCGAATTGGGCCTCATTTGACTCAACCATATCATTTGTTCCTCGAGTGAGGCCTTGTTTGACCCAACCATATCATTTGCGCCTCGAGCCGGGCCCCGTTTGACTCAACCATATCATTTGCGCCTCGAGTCTATCCTGGTTTGACTCATCCATATCTTTTGCGCCTCGAGTCGGGCCTCGTTTGACTCACCGATACCATTTGTGCCTCGAGTTAGGCCTCATTTGACTCAACCATATCATTTGTGCCTCGAGACAGGGCTCCTTTGACTCAACCATACATTTGTGCCTCGAGTCGGGCCTCGTTTGGCTCAACCATATCATTTACGCCTCTAGTCGGTCCTCGTTTGAGTCACTGATACCAATTGTGCCTCGAGTCGGTCCTTCCTTGATGCAACAATAACAATTGTGCCTCGAGTTGGGCCTCGTTCGACTCAACCATATACTTTCTGCCTCGGGTAATGCCTCATTTGACTCAACCATATAATTTATGCCTCAAGTCGGGCCGCGTTTGACTCAAACATATCATTTGCGCCTCGAGTCAGGCCTTGTTTGACTCACCGATACCATTTGTGCCTCGAGGTGGGGCTCGTTTGACTCAACCATATCATTTGTGCCTCGAGTCAAGACTCGTTTGTCTCAGCCATATCATTTGTGCCTCGAGTCAGGCCCCGTTTGACTCACCAATACAATTTGTGCCTCGAGTTGGGCCTCTTTTGACTCAACTATATTATTTGTGCCTCGACCCAGGCCTTGTTTGACTCAACCATATCATTTATGCCTCGAGTCGGGCCTAGTTTGACTCAACCATATCATTTGCACCTTGAGTCGGGCCTCGTTTGACTCACTAATACCATTTGTGCCTCGAGTCGGTCCTTCTTTGATGCAACCATAGCAATTGTGCCTCGAGTGATGCCTCATTTGACTCAACCATATCATATGCATCTGGAGTCGGGCCTCGTTTGACTAAAGCATATCATTTGCGCCTTGAGTCGGGCCTGGTTTGACTCAACCATATCATTTGCGCCTCGAGTCGGGCCTTGTTTGACTCACCGATACCATTTGTGCCTCGCGTTCGGCCTCGTTTGACTCAACCATATCATTTGTGGCTCGAGCCAGGAGTCGTTTGACTCAGGCATATCATTTGCGCCTTGAGTTGGGCCTTGTTTGACTAACCAATACCATTTGTGCCTCGAGTTGGGCCTCATTTGACGTAACAATATCATTCGTGCCTCGAGTGATGCCTCGTTTGACTCAACCATTTCATCTGCATCTTGAGTTGAGCCTCGTTTGAGCAAACCATATCATTTGCGCCTCAAGTCGGGCCTTGTTTCACTCAACCATATCATTTGCACCTCGAGTCGGGCCTCGTTTGACTCAACCATATCATTTGCGCCTTGAGTCGAGCCTCGTTTGACTCACCGATACCATGTGTGCCTCGAGTCAGGCCTTCTTTGACCAACAATAACAATTGTGCCTCGAGTCTTGCCTCGTTTGACTCAACCATATCATCTGCATCTCGAGTCGGGCCTCGTTTGACCAAACCATATCATTTTCGCCTCGAGTCGGGCCTTGTTTGACTCAACCATATCATTTGCACCTCGAGTCAGGCCTTGTTTGACTCAACCGTATCATTTGCACCTTGAGTCAGGCCTCGTTTGACGCAACCATATCATTTGTGTCTAGAGTCATGCCTCATTTGACTCAACCATTTCATTTGCGCCTCGAGTCATCCCTTGTTTGACTCAACCATATCATTTGCGCCTCGAGTCAGGCCTCATTTGACTCACTGATACCATTTGTGCCTCGAGTCGGCCCTTGTTTGACGTAACCATATCAAATGTGCCTCAAGTCATCCCTCGTTTAACTGATCCATATAATTTGCACCTCGAGTCAGGCCTCGTTTGACTAAACCATATCATTTGTGCCTCGAGTCGGGCCTGGTTTGACTCAACCATATTATTTGCGCCTCAAATTGGGCCTCGTTTGACTCATTGACACCATTTGTGCCTTGAACTGGGCCTCTTTTGACACAACCATATCATTTGCACTTCGAGTCGGGCCTGGTTTGACTCAACCATATCATTTACGCCTTGAGTCGGGCCCCGTTTGACTCACCGATACCATTTGTGCCTCGAGTTAGGCCTCGTTTGACTCAACCATATCATTTGTGCCTCGAGACAAAGCTCGTTTGACTTAACCATATGATTTACGCCTCGAGTCAGGCCTTGTTTGACTCATCGTTACCATTTATGCCTCGAGTTAGGCCTCGTTTGACTCAACCATATCATTTGTGCACGAGTCAGGCCTTGTTTGGCGCAATCATATCATTTGTGCCTCGAGTCATGCCTCATTTGACTCAACCATATCAATTACGCCTTGACTCAACCATATCATTTACGCCTCGAGTTGGGCCTCGTTTGACTCAATCATATCATTTATGCCTCGAGTCGGGCCTCGTTTAACTCCCCGATACCATTTATGCCTCGAGTTAGGCCTCGTTTGACTCAACCATACCATTTGCGTCTCGAGCCAGGCCTCGTTTGACTAAACCATATCATTTGCGCCTCTAGTTGAGCCTGGTTTGACTAAACCATATCATTTGCGGCATGAGTCAGGCCTTGTTTGACTCAACCATATCATTTGCGCCTCGAGTCAGGCCTGGTTTGACTCAACCATATCATTTGCGCCTCGAGTCGGGCCTCGTTTGACTCACTGATACCATTTGTGCCTCGAGTTAGGCCTCGTTTGACTCAACCATATCATTTGTGCCTCGAGTCGGGCTGGGTTTGACTTAACCATATCATTTGCACCTCGAATTGGTCCTCGTTTGACTCACTGACACCATTTGTGCCTCGAATTGGTCCTCGTTTGACTCAACCATATCATTTGTGCCTCGAGTCGGGCCTGGTTTGACTCAACCATATCATTTGCGCCTCGAGTTGGGCCTTGTTTGACTCATCGATACCATTTGTGCCTCGCGTTCGGCCTCGTTTGACTCAACCATATCATTTGTGGCTCGAGCCAGGAGTCGTTTGACTCAGGCATATCATTTGCGCCTTGAGTTGGGCCTTGTTTGACTAACCAATACCATTTGTGCCTCGAGTTGGGCCTCATTTGACGTAACAATATCATTCGTGCCTCGAGTGATGCCTCGTTTGACTCAACCATATCATCTGCATCTTGAGTTGAGCCTCGTTTGAGCAAACCATATCATTTGCGCCTCAAGTCGGGCCTTGTTTCACTCAACCATATCATTTGCACCTCGAGTCGGGCCTCGTTTGACTCAACCATATCATTTGCGCCTTGAGTCGAGCCTCGTTTGACTCACCGATACCATGTGTGCCTCGAGTCAGGCCTTCTTTGACCAACAATAACAATTGTGCCTCGAGTCTTGCCTCGTTTGACTCAACCATATCATCTGCATCTCGAGTCGGGCCTCGTTTGACCAAACCATATCATTTTCGCCTCGAGTCGGGCCTTGTTTGACTCAACCATATCATTTGCACCTCGAGTCAGGCCTTGTTTGACTCAACCGTATCATTTGCACCTTGAGTCAGGCCTCGTTTGACGCAACCATATCATTTGTGTCTAGAGTCATGCCTCATTTGACTCAACCATTTCATTTGCGCCTCGAGTCGTCCCTTGTTTGACTCAACCATATCATTTGCGCCTCGAGTCAGGCCTCATTTGACTCACTGATACCATTTGTGCCCCGAGTCGGCCCTTGTTTGACGTAACCATATCAAATGTGCCTCAAGTCATCCCTCGTTTAACTGATCCATATAATTTGCGCCTCGAGTCAGGCCTCGTTTGACTAAACCATATCATTTGTGCCTCGAGTCGGGCCTGGTTTGACTCAACCATATTATTTGCGCCTCAAATTGGGCCTCGTTTGACTCATTGACACCATTTGTGCCTTGAACTGGGCCTCGTTTGACACAACCATATCATTTGCACTTCGAGTCGGGCCTGGTTTGACTCAACCATATCATTTACGCCTTGAGTCGGGCCCCGTTTGACTCACCGATACCATTTGTGCCTCGAGTTAGGCCTCGTTTGACTCAACCATATCATTTGTGCCTCGAGACAAAGCTCGTTTGACTTAACCATATGATTTACGCCTCGAGTCAGGCCTTGTTTGACTCATCGTTACCATTTATGCCTCGAGTTAGGCCTCGTTTGACTCAACCATATCATTTGTGCACGAGTCAGGCCTTGTTTGGCACAATCATATCATTTGTGCCTCGAGTCATGCCTCATTTGACTCAACCATATCAATTACGCCTTGACTCAACCATATCATTTACGCCTCGAGTTGGGCCTCGTTTGACTCAATCATATCATTTATGCCTCGAGTCGGGCCTCGTTTAACTCCCCGATACCATTTATGCCTCGAGTTAGGCCTCGTTTGACTCAACCATACCATTTGCGTCTCGAGCCAGGCCTCGTTTGACTAAACCATATCATTTGCGCCTCTAGTTGAGCCTGGTTTGACTAAACCATATCATTTGCGGCATGAGTCAGGCCTTGTTTGACTCAACCATATCATTTGCGCCTCGAGTCAGGCCTGGTTTGACTCAACCATATCATTTGCGCCTCGAGTCGGGCCTCGTTTGACTCACTGATACCATTTGTGCCTCGAGTTAGGCCTCGTTTGACTCAACCATATCATTTGTGCCTCGAGTCGGGCTGGGTTTGACTTAACCATATCATTTGCACCTCGAATTGGTCCTTGTTTGACTCACTGACACCATTTGTGCCTCGAATTGGTCCTCGTTTGACTCAACCATATCATTTGTGCCTCGAGTCAGGCCTTGTTTGACTCAACCATATCATTTGCGCCTCGAGCAGGGCCTCGTTTAACTCAACCATGTCATTTGTGTCTCGAGCTTGGCCTGGTTTGACTCAACCATATCTTTTACGCCTCGAGTCGGGACTCGTTTGACTCAACCATATCATTTGCGCCTTGAGTCGGGCCTCATTTGACTCACTGATACCATTTGTGCCTCAGTCGTGCCTTCTTTGACCCAACCATAACAATTGTGCCTCGAATCATGCCTTGTTTGACTTAACCATATCATTTGTGTCTCGAGACAGTCATCGTTTAACTAAACCATATCATTTACGCCTTGAGTCGGACCTTGTTTGACTCACCGATACCATTTAAGCCTCGAGTTAGGCCTCATTTGACTCAACCATATCATTTGTGCCTAGAGTCGAGTCGGGCCTGGTTTGACTCAACCATATCATTTGCGCCTCGAATTGGGACTCGTTTGACTCACTGGCACCATTTGTGCCTCGAATTGGGCCTCGTTTGACTGAACCATATCATTTGTCGCTCGAGTCAGGCATTGTTTGACTCAACCATATCATTTGCGCCTCGAGTCGGGACTCGTTTGACTCAACCATATCATTTACGCCTCGAATCTGGCCTAGTTTGACTCAACCATATCTTTTGCGCCTCTAGTCGGGCCTTGTTTGACACACTGATACCATTCGTGCCTCAAGTGAAGCCTTGTTTGACTCAACCATATCATTTGTACCTTGAGACAGGGGTCGTTTGACTCAACCATATGATTTGCGCCTCGAGTCGGGCCTCGTTTAACTCAGGCATATCATTTGCGCCTTGAGTTGGGCGTTGTTTGACTAACCAATACCATTTGTGCCTCGAGTTGGGCCTCATTTGACGCAACAATATCATTCGTGCCTTGAGTGATGCCTCGTTTGACTCAACCATATCATCTGCATCTTGAGTTGAGCCTCGTTTGACCAAACCATATCATTTGCGCCTCAAGTCGGGCCTTGTTTCACTCAACCATATCATTTGCACCTCGAGTTGAGCCTCGTTTGACCAAACCATATCATTTGCGCCTCAAGTCGGGCCTTGTTTCACTCAACCATATTATTTGCACCTTGAGTTGGGCCTCGTTTGACTCAACCATATCATTTGCGCCTTGAGTCGAGCCTCGTTTGACTCACCGATACCATGTGTGCCTCGAGTCAGGCCTTCTTTGACCAACAATAACAATTGTGCCTCGAGGCCTGCCTCGTTTGACTCAACCATATCATCTGCATCTCGAGTCGGGCCTCGTTTGACCAAACCATATCATTTTCGCCTCGAGTCGGGCCTTGTTTGACTCAACCATATCATTTGCACCTCGAGTCGGGCCTTGTTTGACTCAACCGTATCATTTGCACCTTAAGTCAGGCCTCGTTTGACGCAACCATATCATTTGTGTCTAGAGTCATGCCTCATTTGACTCAACCATTTCATTTGCGCCTCGAGTCGTCCCTTGTTTGACTCAACCATATCATTTGCGCCTCGAGTCAGGCCTCATTTGACTCACTAATACCATTTGTGCCCCAAGTCGGCCCTTGTTTGACGTAACCATATCAAATGTGCCTCAAGTCATCCCTCGTTTAACTGATCCATATAATTTGCGCCTCGAGTCAGGCCTCGTTTGACTAAACCATATCATTTGTGCCTCGAGTCGGGCCTGGTTTGACTCAACCATATTATTTGTGCCTCGAATTGGGCCTCGTTTGACTCATTGACACCATTTGTGCCTTGAATTGGGCCTCGTCTGACACAACCATATCATTTGCACTTCGAGTCGGGCCTGGTTTGACTCAACCATATCATTTACGCCTTGAGTCAGGCCCTGTTTGACTCACCGATACCATTTGTGCCTCGAGTTAGGCCTTGTTTGACTCAACCATATCATTTGTACCTCGAGACAAAGCTCGTTTGACTTAACCATATGATTTATGCCTCGAGTCAGGCCTTGTTTGACTCACCGTTACCATTTATGCCTCAAGTTAGGCCTCGTTTGACTCAACCATATCATTTGTGCCACGAGTCAGGCCTTGTTTGGCGCAATCATATCATTTGTGCCTCGAGTCATGCCTCATTTGACTCAACCATATCAATTACGCCTTGACTCAACCATATCATTTACGCCTCGAGTTGGGCCTCGTTTGACTCAACCATATCATTTATGCCTCGAGTCGGGCCTCGTTTAACTCACCGATACCATTTATGCCTCGAGTTAGGCCTCGTTTGACTCAACCATATCATTTGCGTCTCGAGTCAGGCCTCGTTTGACTAAACCATATCATTTGCACCTCTAGTTGAGCCTGGTTTGACTAAACCATATCATTTGCGCCATGAGTCGGGCCTTGTTTGACTCAACCATATCATTTGCGCCTCGAGTCAGGCCTGGTTTGACTCAACCATATCATTTGCGCCTCGAGTCGGGCCTCGTTTGACTCACTGATACCATTTGTGCCTCGAGTTAGGCCTCGTTTGACTCAACCATATCATTTGTACCTCGAGTCGGGCCGGGTTTGACTTAACCATATCATTTGCACCTCGAATTGGTCCTCGTTTGACTCATTGACACCATTTGTGCCTCGAATTGGTCCTCGTTTGACTCAACCATATCATTTGTGCCTCGAGTCAGGCCTTGTTTGACTCAACCATATCATTTGCGCCTCGAGCAGGGCCTCGTTTAACTCAACCATGTCATTTGTGTCTCGAGCTTGGCCTGGTTTGACTCAACCATATCTTTTATGCCTCGAGTCGGGACTCGTTTGACTCACCTATACCATTTGTGCCTCAAGTTAGGCCTTGTTTGACTCAACCATATCATTTGTGCCTCGAGACAGGGCTCGTTTGACTCACCATATCATTTGCGCTTCGAGTTGGGCCTCGTTTGACTCAACCATATCATTTGCGCCTTGAGTCGGGCCTCATTTGACTCACTGATACCATTTGTGCCTCGAGTCGTGCCTTCTTTGACGCAACCATAACAATTGTGGCTCGAATCATGCCTTGTTTGACTTAACCATATCATTTGTGTCTCGAGACAGTCATCGTTTGACTAAACCATATCATTTGCGCCTTGAGTCGGACCTTGTTTGACTCACCGATACCATTTGTGCCTCGAGTTAGGCCTCATTTGACTCAACCATATCATTTGTGCCTAGAGTCGAGTCGGGCCTGGTTTGACTCAACCATATCATTTGCGCCTCGAATTGGGACTCGTTTGACTCACTGGCACCATTTGTGCCTCGAATTGGGCCTCGTTTGACTGAACCATATCATTTGTCCCTCGAGTCAGGCATTGTTTGACTCAACCATATCATTTGCGCCTCGAGTCGGGACTCGTTTGACTCAACCATATCATTTACGCCTCGAATCTGGCCTGGTTTGACTCAACCATATCTTTTGCGCCTCTAGTCGGGCCTTGTTTGACTCACTGATACCATTTGTTCCTCAAGTGAAGCCTTGTTTGACTCAACCATATCATTTGTACCTTGAGACAGGGGTCGTTTGACTCAACCATATGATTTGCGCCTCGAGTCGGGCCTCGTTTGACTCAACCATATAGTTGGGCCTCGTTTGACTCCCAGATACCATTTGTGTCTCGAGTCATGCCTTCTTTGACACAACCATAACAATCGTGCCTCAAGTCATGCCTCGTTTGACTCAACCATATCATTTGTGTATCGAGTCAGGTGTCGTTTGACTAAACCATATCAATTGCGCCTAGAGTCGAGCCTGGTTTGACTAAACCATATCATTTGCGCATCGAGTCAGGCCTCGTTTGACTCGACCATATCATTTGCATCTGGAGTCGGGCCTCGTTTGACTAAAGCATATCATTTGCGCCTCGAGTCGGGCTTGGATTGACTCAACCATATCATTTGCACATCGAGTCAGGCATCGTTTGACTCACTGATACCAGTTGTGCTTCGAGTTTGGCCTCGTTTGACTAAACCGTATCATTGGTGCCTCGAGTCAGGCCTTGTTTGACTCAACCATATCATTTATGCCTCGAGTCGGGCCTTGTTTGACTCAAGCATATCATTTGCACCCTGGGTTAGGCCTCGCTTGACTCAACCATATCATTTGCGCCACAAGTCGGGCCTCGTTTGACTCACCGATACTATTTGTGCCTCGAGTTGGGCCTCGTTTGACTCAACCATATCATTTGTGCCTTGAGTCAAGACTCGTTTGACTCAGCCATATCATTTGCGCCTCGAGTCGGGCCTCGTTTGACTCATTGATACCATTTGTGCCCCGAGTTTGGCCTCTTTTGACTCAACCATATCATTTGTGCCCCGAGTTTGGTCTCTTTTGACTCAACCATATCATTTATGCCACAAGTCAGCACTCATTTGACTCAGCCATATCATTTGCGCCTCGAGTCGGGCCCCGTTTGACTCTCTGATACAATTTGTGCCTCAAGTTGGGCCTCTTTTGACTCAACCATATCATTTGGGCTTCGAGCCAGGCCTTGTTTGACTCAACCATATCATTTGTGCCTCGAGTCGGGCCTCGTTTGACTCAACCATATCATTTGCGCTCTGAGTCGGGCCTCGTTTGACTCACTGATACCATTTGTGCCTCGAGTTGGGCCTTCTTTGACGCAACCATAACAATTGTGCCTCGAGTCATGCCTCGTTTGACTCAACCATATCATTTGCATCTGGAGTCGGGCCTCATTTGACTAAAGCATATCATTTGCGCCTCGAGTCAGGCCTGGTTTGACTCAACCATATATTTGCGCATCGAGTCGGGCCACGTTTGACTCGTCAATACCATTTGTGCCTCGCGTTCGGCCTCATTTGACACAACCAAATCATTTCTGCCTCGAGTCAGGCCTTGTTTCACTAAACCATATCATTTGCGCCTCGAGTTGGGGCTCGTTTGACTCACCGATACCATTTGTGCCTCGCGTTCGGCCTCGTTTGACTCAACCATATCATTTGTGGCTTGAGCCAGGACTCATTTGACTCAGGCATATCATTTGCACCTTGAGCCGGGCCTTGTTTGACTCACCATACCATTTGTGCCTCGAGTCGGGCCTCATTTGACGCAACAATATCATTTGTGCCACGAGTCATGCCTCATTTGACTCAACCATATCTGCATCTCGAGTCGGGCCTCATTTGACTAAACCATATCATTTGCGCCTCGAGTCGGGCCTCGTTTGGCTCAACCATATCATTTGCACCTCGAGTCGGGCCTTGTTTGACTCAACCATATCATTTACGCCTCGAGTTGGGCCTCGTTTGACTCACCGATACCATTTGTGCCCCGAGTCAGCCCTTGTTTGACGTAACCATATCAAATGTGCCTCGAGTCATCCCTCATTTGACTGAACCATATCATTTGCATCTCGAGTCAGGCCTTGTTTGACTAAACCATATCATTTGTGCCTCGAGTCGGCCTTGGTTTGACTCAACCATATTATTTGCACCTCGAATTAGGCCTCGTTTGACTCACTGACACCATTTGTGCCTCGAATTAGGCCTCATTTGACTCAACCATATCATTTGCACCTCGAGTCGGGCTTAGTTTGACTCAACCATATCATTTACGCGTCGAGTCAGGCCGCGTTTGACTCACCGATACCATTTGTGCCTCGAGTTAGGCCTCATTTGACTTAACCATATCATTTGTGCCTCGAGACATGGCTCGTTTGACTCAACCATATCATTTGCGCCTCGAGTCGGGCCTTGTTTAACTCACCGTTACCATTTATGCCTCGAGTTAGGCCTCGTTTGACTCAACCATATCATTTCTGCCTCGAGTCAGCCCTTGTTTGGTGCAATCATATCATTTGTGCGTCGAGTCATGCCTCATTTGACTCAACCATATCATTTGCACCTTGACTTAACTATATCATTTACCCCTCGAGTTGGGCCTCGTTTGACACAACCATATCATTTACGCCTCGAGTCGGGCCTCGTTTAATGCACCGATACCATTTGTGCCTCGAGTTAGGCCTCGTTTGACTCAACCATATTATTTGCGTCTCGAGTTAGGCCTCGTTTGACTAAACCATATCAATTGCGCCTCATGTTGGGCCTAGTTTTTTCTCAACCATATTATTTGTGCCTCGAGTCGGGCCTCATTTGACTCAACCATATCATTTACGCGTCGAGTCAGGCCTCGTTTGACTAAACTGTATCATTTGTGCCTTGAGTCAGGCCTTGTTTGACTCAACCATATCATTTATGTCTCGAGTGGGGCCTCATTTGACTCAAGCATATCATTTGTGCCCTGGGTTAGGCCTCGTTTGACTCAACCATATCATTTGCGCCTCGAGTCAGGCCTCGTTTGACACATCGATACCATTTGTGCCTTGAGTTGGGCCTCTTTTGACTCAAGCATATCATTTGCGCCTCGAGTCAGGCCTTGTTTGACTCAACCATATCATTTGTGCCTCGAGTCAAGCCTCGTTTGACTCAACCATATCATTTGCGCCTTGAGCCGGGCCTCGTTTGAGTCGTTGACACCATTTGTGCCTCGAGGCGGGCTTTGTTTGACTCACCGATACCATTTGTGCCTTGCATTGCTCCGCGTTTGACTCAACCGTATCATTTCTGCCTTGAGTCAGGCCTTGTTTCACTCAACCATATCGTTTGCCTCGAGTGAGGGCTTGTTTCACTCAACCATATCATTTGTGCCTCGAGTGAGGCCTTGTGTGACTCAACCATAACATTTGCGCCTCGAGTCGGGCCTCGTTTGACTCAACCATATCATTTGCGCCTCAAGTCAGGCCTGGTTTGATTCAACCATATCATTTGCGCCTTGAGTCGGGCCTCGTTTGACTCACCGATACCATTTGTGCCTCGAGTTGGGCCTCGTTTGACTCAACCATATCATTTGTGCCTCGAGTCAGGACTCATTTGACTCCGCCATATCATTTGTGCGTCGAGTCGGGCACCGTTTGACTCACCGATATAATTTGTGCCTCGAGTTGGGCCTCTTTTGATTCAACCATATCATTTGTGCCTCGAGTTAGGCCTTGTTTGACTCAACCATATAATTTGTGCCTCGAGTCAGTCCTCGTTTGACTCAACCATATCATTTGCTCCTTGAGTCGGGCCTCGTTTGAGTCACTGATACCATTTCTGCATTGAGTTAGGCCTTCTTTGACGCAACCATAACAATTGTGCCTCGAGTCATGCCTCGTTTGACTCAACCATATCATTTGCATCTGGAGTCGGGCCTCGTTTGACTAAAGCATATCATTTGCGCCTCGAGTCGGTCCTGGTTTGACTCAACCATATTATTTGCGCCTCAAATTGGGCCTCGTTTGACTCACTGACACCATTTGTACCTCGAATTAGGCCTCGTTTGATTCAACCATATCATTTGCACCTCGAGTCGGGCCTGGTTAGGCTCAACCATATCATTTACGCCTTGAGTCAGGCCTCGTTTGACTCACCAAAACCATTTGTGCCTCGAGTTAGGCCTCGTTTGACTCAACCATATCATTTGTGCCTCGATTCGGGCCTTGTTTGACTCACCGTTACCATTTATGCCTCGAGTTAGGCCTCGTTTGACTCAACCATATCATTTCTGCATCGAGTCAGGCCTTGTTTGGCGCAATCATATCTTTTGTGCGTCGAGTCATGCCTCATTTGACTTAACCATATCATTTACGCCTCCAGTTGGGCCTTGTTTGACTTAACCATATCATTTATGCCTCGAGTCGGGCCTCGTTTAACTCACCGATACCATTTATGCCTCGAGTTAGGCCTCGTTTGACTCAACCACATCATTTGCGTCTCGAGTCTGGCCTCGTTTGACTAAACCATATCATTTGTGCCCCGAGTCAGGCCTGGTTTGACTTAACCATATCATTTGCGGCTCGAGTCGGGCCTCATTTGACTCAACCATATCATTTGCGCATTGAGTCGGGCCTCGTTTCACTCACCAATACCAGTTAGGCCTCGTTTGACTAAACTGTATCATTTGTGCCTCAAGTCAGGCCTTGTTTGACTCAACCATATCATTTACGTCTCGAGTCGGGCCTCATTCGACTCAAGCATATCATTTGCGCCCTGGGTTAGGCCTCGTTTGACTCACCCATATCATTTGCGCCTCGATTCGGGCCTTGTTTGACTCACCGTTACCATTTATGCCTCGAGTTAAGCCTCGTTTGACTCAACCATATCATTTCTGCATCGAGTCAGGCCTTGTTTGGTGCAATCATATCTTTTGTGCGTCGAGTCATGCCTCATTTGACTCAACCATATCATTTGCGCCTTGACTCAACCATATCATTTACGCCTCGAGTTGGGCCTCGTTTGACTCAACCATATCAATTACGCCTCGAGTCGGGCCTCGTTTAACTCACCGATACCATTTATGCCTCGAGTTAAGCCTCGTTTGACTCAACCACATCATTTGCGTCTCGAGTCAGGCCTCGTTTGACTAAACCATATCATTTGCGCCTTGAGTCGGGCCTGGTTTGACTTAACCATATCATTTGCGGCTCGAGTCGGGCCTCATTTGACTCAATTATATCATTTGCGCATCGAGTCGGGCCTCGTTTGACTCACCAATACCAGTTGGGCCTCGAGTTGGTCCTCGTTTGACTAAACTGTATCATTTGTGCCTCAAGTCATGCCTTGTTTGACTCAACCATCTCATTTACGCCTCGAGTCGGGACTCATTCGACTCAAGCATATCATTTACGCCCTGGGTTAGGCCTCGTTTGACTCAACCATATAATTTGCGCCTCGACTCAGGCATCGTTTGACTCACCGATACCATTTGTGCCTTGAGTTAGGCCTCTTTTGACTCAACCAGATCTTTTGTGCCTCGAGTTGGGCCTCGTTTGACTCAACCATATCATTTACGCCTCGAGTCAGGCCTCGTTTAAATCACCGATACCATTTATGCCTCGAGTTAGGCCTCGTTTGACTCAACCACATCATTTGCGTCTCGAATCATGCCTCGTTTGACTAAACCATATCATTTGTGCGTCGAGTCGAGACTGGTTTGAGTTAACCATATCATTTGTGGCTCGAGTCGAGCCTCATTTGACTCTACCATATCATTTGCGTATCGAGTCGGGCCTCGTTTGACTCACCAATACCAGTTGGGTCTCGTTTGACTAAACTGTATCATTTGCGCCTCAAGTCAGGCCTTGTTTGACTCAACCATATCATTTACGCCTCGAGTCGGGCCTCATTCGACTCAAGCATATCACTTGTGCCATGTGTTAGGCCTTGTTTGACTCACCCATATCATTTGCGCCTCGATTCGGGCCTTGTTTGACTCACCATACCATTTATGCCTCGAGTTAGGCCTCGTTTGACTCAACCATATCATTTCTGCATCGAGGCAGGCCATGTTTGGCGCAATCATATCTTTTGTGCGTCGAGTCATGCCTCATTTGACTCAACCATATCATTTGCGCCTTAACTCAACCATATCATTTATGCCTCGAGTTGGACCTCGTTTGACTCAACCATATCATTTACGCCTCGAGTCGGGCCTCGTTTAACTCACCGATACCATTTATGCCTTGAGTTAGGCCTCGTTTGACTCAACCACATCATTTGCATCTAGAGTCAGGCCTCGTTTGACTAAACCATATCATTTGCACCTCGAGTCGGGTCAGGTTTGACTTAACCATATCATTTGCGCCTCGAGTCAGGCCTTATTTGACTCACATATCATTTGCGCATCGAGTCGGGCCTCGTTTGACTCACCAATACTAGTTGGGCCTCGAGTTGGCCCTCGTTTGACTAAACTGTATCAGTTGTGCCTCAAGTCAGGCCTTGTTTGACTCAACCATATCATTTACGCCTCGAGTCGGGCCTCATTCGACTCAAGCATATCATTTGTGCCCTGGGTTAGGCCTCGTTTGACTCACCCATATCATTTGCACCTCGAGTCAGGCCACGTTTGACTCACCGATACCATTTGTGCCTTGAGTTGGGCCTCTTTTGACTCAACCATATCTTTTGTGCCTCAAGTCAGGCCTTGTTTGACTCAACCATATCATTTGTGCCTCGAGTCGAGCCTCGTTTAACTCAACCATATCATTTGCGCCCCGAGTTGGGCCTCGTTTGACTCAACCATATCATTTATGCCTCGAGTCGGGCCTCGTTTAACTCACCGATACCATTTATGCCTCGAGTTAGGCCTCGTTTGACTCAACTACATCATTTGCGTCTTGAGTCTGGCCTCGTTTGACTAAACCATATCATTTGCGCCTCAAATCGGGCTTGGTTTGACTTAACCATATCATTTGCGGCTCGAGTCGGGCCTCATTTGACTCAACCATATCATTTGCGCATCGAGTCGGGCTTCGTTTGACTCACCAATACCAGTTGGGCCTCGAGTTGAGCCTCGTTTGACTAAACTGTATCATTTGTGCCTGAAGTCAGGCCTTGTTTGACTCAACCATATCATTTACGCCTCGAGTCAGGCCTCATTTGACTCAAGCATATCATTTGCGCCCTGGGTTAAGCCTCATTTGACTCACCCATATCATTTGCGTCTCGAGTCAGGCATCCTTTGACTCATCGATGCCATTTGTGCCTTGAGTTGGGCCACTTTTGACTCAACCGTATCTTTTGTGCCTCGAGTCAGGCCTTGTTTGACTCAACCATATCATTTGCGCCTCGAATCAGGCCTCGTTTGACTCAACCATATCATTTGCGCCTTGAGTCAGGCCTCGTTTGAGTCACTGACACCATTTGTGCCTCGAGGCAGGCTTCGTTTGACTCACCGATACCATTTGTGCCTCGCATTGGGCCTCGTTTGACTCAACCATATCATTTCTGCCCCGAGTCAGGCCTTGTTTCGCTCAACCATATCATTTGCCTCGAGTGAGGCCTTGTTTGACTCAAACATATCATTTACGCCTCGAGTCGGGTCTCGTTTGACTCAACCATATCATTTGCGCCTTTGAGTCGGGCCCGGTTTGATTCAACCATATCATTTACGCCCCGAGTCGGGCCTCATTTGACTCACCGATACCATTTGTGCCTCGAGTTGGGTCTCGTTTGACTCAACCATATCATTTATGCCTCGAGTCGGGCCTCGTTTAACTCATCGATACCATTTATGCCTCGAGTTAGGCCTCGTTTCACTCAACCACATCATTTGCATCTCGAGTCAGATCTCGTTTGATTAAACCATATCATTTGTGTCTCGAGTCGGGCCTGGTTTGACTTAACCATATCATTTGCAACTCGAGTCGGGCCTCGTTTGACTCAACCATATCATTTGCGCATTGAGTCGGGCCTCGTTTGACTCACCAATACCAGTTGGGCCTCAAGTTAGGCCTCGTTTAACTAAACTGTATCATTTGTACCTCAAGTCAGGCCTTGTTTGACTCAACCATATCATTTACGCCTCGAGTCGGGCCTCATTCGACTCAAGCATATCATTTGCGCCCTGGGTTAGGCCTCGTTTGACTCACCCATATCATTTGCGCCTCGATTCGGGCCTTGTTTGACTCACCGTTACCATTTATGCCTCGAGTTAGGCCTCGTTTGACTCAACCATATCATTTCTGCGTCGAGGCAGGCCTTGTTTAGCGCAATCATATCTTTTGTGCGTCGAGTCATGCCTCATTTGACTCAACCATATCATTTGCGCCTTGACTCAACCATATCATTTACGCCTCGAGTTGGGCCTCGTTTGACTCAACCATATCAATTACGCCTCGAGTCGGGCCTCGTTTAACTCACCGATACCATTTATGCCTCGAGTTAAGCCTCGTTTGACTCAACCACATCATTTGCGTCTCGAGTCAGGCCTCGTTTGACTAAACCATATCATTTGCGCCTTGAGTCGGGCCTGGTTTGACTTAACCATATCATTTGCGGCTCGAGTCGGGCCTCATTTGACTCAATTATATCATTTGCGCATCGAGTCGGGCCTCGTTTGACTCACCAATACCAGTTGGGCCTCGAGTTGGTCCTCGTTTGACTAAACTGTATCATTTGTGCCTCAAGTCATGCCTTGTTTGACTCAACCATCTCATTTACGCCTCGAGTCGGGACTCATTCGACTCAAGCATATCATTTACGCCCTGGGTTAGGCCTCGTTTGACTCAACCATATAATTTGCGCCTCGACTCAGGCATCGTTTGACTCACCGATACCATTTGTGCCTTGAGTTAGGCCTCTTTTGACTCAACCAGATCTTTTGTGCCTCGAGTCAGGCCTTGTTTGACTCAACCATATCATTTGCGCCTCGAGTCAGGCCTCGTTTTAATCAACCATATCATTTGCGCCTTGAGTCGGGCCTCGTTTGAGTCACTAACACCATTTGTGGCTCGAGGCGAGCTTCGTTTGACTCACCGATACCATTTGTGCCTCACATTGGGCCTCGTTTGACTCAACCGTATCATTTCTGCCTTGAGTCAGGCCTTGTTTCACTCAACCATATCATTTGCCTCGAGTGAGGCCTTGTTTCATTCAACCATATCATTTGTGCCTCGAGTGAGGCCTTGGTTGACTCAAACATATCATTTGCGCCTCGAGTCGGACCTTGTTTGACTCAACCATATCATTTGCACCTCGAGTTGGGCCTGGTTTGAATCAACCATATCATTTGTGCCCCGAGTTGGGCCTCGTTTGACTCACCGATACCATTTGTGACTCAAGTTGGGCCTCGTTTGACTCGACCATATCATTTGTGCCTCGAGTGAGGACTTGTTTAACTCTGCCATATCATTTGCGCCTCGAGTCGGGCACCGTTTGACTCACCAATATAATTTGTGCCTCGAGTTGGGCCTCTTTTGATTCAACCATATCATTTGTGCCTCGAGTTAGGCCTTGTTTGACTCAACCATATCATTTGTGCCTCGAGTCAGGCCTCATTTGACTCAACCATATCATTTGTGCCTTGAGTCGGGCCTCATTTGACTCACTGATACCATTTGTGCCTTGAGTCAGGCCTTCTTTGATGCAACCATAACAATTGTGCCTCGAGTCATGCCTCGTTTCACTCAACCATATCATTTGCATCTGGAGTCGGGCCTCGTTTAACTAAAGCATATCATTTGCGCCTCGAGTCGGGCCTGCTTTGACTCAACCATATTATTTGCACCTCGAATTGGGCCTCGTTTGACTCACTGACACCATTTGTGCCTCGAATTTGGCCTCGTTTGACTCAACCATATCATTTGCACCTCGAGTCGGGCCTGGTTTGACTCAACCATATCATTTACGCCTCGAGTCAGGCCTCATTTGACTCACCGATACCATTTGTGCCTCGAGTTAGGCCTCGTTTGACTCAACCGTATCATTTGTGCCTCGAGATAGGGCTCATTTGACTCAACCATATCATTTGCGCCTCGATTCAGCCTTGTTTGACTCACCGCTACCATTTATGCCTCGAGTTAGGCCTTGTTCGACTCAACCATATCATTTCTGCGTCGAGTCAGGCCTTGTTTGGCGCAATCATATCTTTTTTGTGTCGAGTCATGCCTCATTTCACTCAACCATATCATTTGTGCCTTGACTCAACCATATCATTTACGCCTCGAGTTGGGCCTCGTTTGACTCAACCATATCATTTACGCCTCGAGTCGGACCTCATTTAACTCAACGATACCATTTATGCCTCGAGTTAGGCCTTGTTTGACTCAACCACATCATTTGCGTCTCGAGTCAGGCTTTGTTTAGCTAAACCATATCATTTGCGCCTCAAGTCGGGACTGGTTTGACTTAACCATATCATTTGCGGCTCGAGTCGGGCCTGATTTGACTCAACCATATCGTTTGCGCATCGAGTCGGGCCTCGTTTGACTCACCAATACCATTTGGGCCTCATTTGACTAAACTGTATCATTTGTGCCTTAAGTCTGGCCTTGTTTGACTCAACCATATCATTTACGCCTCGAGTCGGGCCTCATTCGACTCAAGCATATCATTTGCGCCCTGTGTTAGGCCTCGTTTGACTCACCCATATTATTTGCGCCTCGATTCGGGCCTTGTTTGACTCACCGTTACCATTTATGTCTCGAGTTAGGCCTCGTTTGACTTAACTATATCATTTCTGCGTCGAGTCAGGCCTTGTTTGGTGCAATCATATCTTTTGTGTGTTGAGTCATGCCTCATTTGACTCAACCATATCATTTACGCCTCGAGTTGGGCCTCGTTTGACTCAACCATATCATTTACGCCTCGAGTCAGGCCTCGTTTAAATCACCGATACCATTTATGCCTCGAGTTAGGCCTCGTTTGACTCAACCACATCATTTGCGTCTCGAATCATGCCTCGTTTGACTAAACCATATCATTTGTGCGTCGAGTCGAGACTGGTTTGAGTTAACCATATCATTTGTGGCTCGAGTCGAGCCTCATTTGACTCTACCATATCATTTGCGTATCGAGTCGGGCCTCGTTTGACTCACCAATACCAGTTGGGTCTCGTTTGACTAAACTGTATCATTTGCGCCTCAAGTCAGGCCTTGTTTGACTCAACCATATCATTTACGCCTCGAGTCGGGCCTCATTCGACTCAAGCATATCACTTGTGCCATGTGTTAGGCCTTGTTTGACTCACCCATATCATTTGCGCCTCGATTCGGGCCTTGTTTGACTCACCATACCATTTATGCCTCGAGTTAGGCCTCGTTTGACTCAACCATATCATTTCTGCGTCGAGGCAGGCCATGTTTGGCGCAATCATATCTTTTGTGCGTCGAGTCATGCCTCATTTGACTCAACCATATCATTTGCGCCTTAACTCAACCATATCATTTATGCCTCGAGTTGGACCTCGTTTGACTCAACCATATCATTTACGCCTCGAGTCGGGCCTCGTTTAACTCACCGATACCATTTATGCCTTGAGTTAGGCCTCGTTTGACTCAACCACATCATTTGCATCTAGAGTCAGGCCTCGTTTGACTAAACCATATCATTTGCACCTCGAGTCGGGTCAGGTTTGACTTAACCATATCATTTGCGCCTCGAGTCAGGCCTTATTTGACTCAACCATATCATTTGCGCATCGAGTCGGGCCTCGTTTGACTCACCAATACTAGTTGGGCCTCGAGTTGGCCCTCGTTTGACTAAACTGTATCAGTTGTGCCTCAAGTCAGGCCTTGTTTGACTCAACCATATCATTTACGCCTCGAGTCGGGCCTCATTCGACTCAAGCATATCATTTGTGCCCTGGGTTAGGCCTCGTTTGACTCACCCATATCATTTGCACCTCGAGTCAGGCCACGTTTGACTCACCGATACCATTTGTGCCTTGAGTTGGGCCTCTTTTGACTCAACCATATCTTTTGTGCCTCAAGTCAGGCCTTGTTTGACTCAACCATATCATTTGTGCCTCGAGTCGAGCCTCGTTTAACTCAACCATATCATTTGCGCCCCGAGTTGGGCCTCGTTTGACTCAACCATATCATTTATGCCTCGAGTCGGGCCTCGTTTAACTCACCGATACCATTTATGCCTCGAGTTAGGCCTCGTTTGACTCAACTACATCATTTGCGTCTTGAGTCTGGCCTCGTTTGACTAAACCATATCATTTGCGCCTCAAATCGGGCTTGGTTTGACTTAACCATATCATTTGCGGCTCGAGTCGGGCCTCATTTGACTCAACCATATCATTTGCGCATCGAGTCGGGCTTCGTTTGACTCACCAATACCAGTTGGGCCTCGAGTTGAGCCTCGTTTGACTAAACTGTATCATTTGTGCCTGAAGTCAGGCCTTGTTTGACTCAACCATATCATTTACGCCTCGAGTCAGGCCTCATTTGACTCAAGCATATCATTTGCGCCCTGGGTTAAGCCTCATTTGACTCACCCATATCATTTGCGTCTCGAGTCAGGCATCCTTTGACTCATCGATGCCATTTGTGCCTTGAGTTGGGCCACTTTTGACTCAACCGTATCTTTTGTGCCTCGAGTCAGGCCTTGTTTGACTCAACCATATCATTTGCGCCTCGAATCAGGCCTCGTTTGACTCAACCATATCATTTGCGCCTTGAGTCGGGCCTCGTTTGAGTCACTGACACCATTTGTGCCTCGAGGCAGGCTTCGTTTGACTCACCGATACCATTTGTGCCTCGCATTGGGCCTCGTTTGACTCAACCATATCATTTCTGCCCCGAGTCAGGCCTTGTTTCGCTCAACCATATCATTTGCCTCGAGTGAGGCCTTGTTTGACTCAAACATATCATTTACGCCTCGAGTCGGGCCTCGTTTGACTCAACCATATCATTTGCGCCTTTGAGTCGGGCCCGGTTTGATTCAACCATATCATTTACGCCCTGAGTCGGGCCTCGTTTGACTCACCGATACCATTTGTGCCTCGAGTTGGGTCTCGTTTGACTCAACCATATCATTTATGCCTCGAGTCGGGCCTCGTTTAACTCATCGATACCATTTATGCCTCGAGTTAGGCCTCGTTTCACTCAACCACATCATTTGCATCTCGAGTCAGATCTCGTTTGATTAAACCATATCATTTGTGTCTCGAGTCGGGCCTGGTTTGACTCAACCATATCATTTGCAACTCGAGTCGGGCCTCGTTTGACTCAACCATATCATTTGCGCATTGAGTCGGGCCTCGTTTGACTCACCAATACCAGTTGGGCCTCAAGTTAGGCCTCGTTTAACTAAACTGTATCATTTGTACCTCAAGTCAGGCCTTGTTTGACTCAACCATATCATTTACGCCTCGAGTCGGGCCTCATTCGACTCAAGCATATCATTTGCGCCCTGGGTTAGGCCTCGTTTGACTCACCCATATCATTTGCGCCTCGATTCGGGCCTTGTTTGACTCACCGTTACCATTTATGCCTCGAGTTAGGCCTCGTTTGACTCAACCATATCATTTCTGCATCGAGGCAGGCCTTGTTTAGCGCAATCATATCTTTTGTGCGTCGAGTCATGCCTCATTTGACTCAACCATATTATTTGCGCCTTGACTCAACCATATCATTTATGCCTCGAGTTGGACCTTGTTTGACTCAACCATATCATTTATGCCTCGAGTCAGGCCTCGTTTAACTCTTCGATACCATTTATGCCTTGAGTTAGGCCCCGTTTGACTCAACCACATCATTTGCGTCTTGAGTCAGGCCTCGTTTGACTAAACCATATCATTTGCACCTCGAGTCGGGCTGGGATTGACTTAACCATATCATTTGCGCCTCGAGTCGGGCGTCATTTGATTCAACCATATCATTTGCGCATCGAGTTGGGCCTCGTTTGACTCACCAATACTAGTTGGGCCTTGAGTTGGGCCTCGTTTGACTAAACTGTATAAGTTGTGCCTCAAGTCAGTCCTTGTTTGACTCAACCATATTATTTACGCCTCGAGTCGGGCCTCATTCGACTCAAGCATATCATTTGCGCCCTGGGTTAGGCCTCGTTTGACTCACCCATATCATTTGCACCTCGAGTCAGGCCTCGTTTGACTCACCGATACCATTTGTGCCTTGAGATGGGCCTCTTTTGACTCAACCATATCTTTTGTGCCTCGAGTCAGGCCTTGTTTCACTCAACCATATCATTTGCGCCTCGAGTCGAGCCTCGTTTGACTCAACCATATCATTTGCGCCTCGAGTTGGGCTTGGTTTGATTCAACCATATCATTTGCATCCCGAGTCAGTCCTCGTTTGACTCACCGATACCATTTGTGCCTTGAGTTGGGCCTCGTTTGACTCAACCATATCATTTGTGCCTCGAGTCAAGACTCGTTTGACTCCGCCATATCATTTGCACCTCGAGTCGGGCCCCGTTTGACTCACTAGTATAATTTGTGCCTCGACTTGGGCCTCTTTTTTACTCAACCATATCATTTATGCCTCGAGTTAGGCCTTGTTTGACTCAACCATATCATTTGCGCCACGAGTTGGGCCTCATTTGACTCAACCATATCATTTGTGCCTTGAGTCGGGCGTCGTTTAACTGACTGATACCATTTGTTCCTGGAGTCGGGCCTTCTTTGACGCAACCATTACAATTGTGCCTCGAGTCATTCCTTGTTTGACTCAACCATATCATTTGCGCATCGAGTCAGGCCTCGTTTGACTCATCAATACCAATTGGGCCTCGAGTTGGGCCTCGTTTGACGAAACTGTATCATTTGTGCCTCAAGTCAGGCCTTGTTTGACTCAACCACATCATTTACGCCTCGAGTTGGGCCTCATTCGACTCAAGCATATCATTTGCGCCCTGGGTTAGGCCTCGTTTGACTCACCCATATCATTTGCGCATCGAGTCAGGCATCATTTGACTCACTGATGCCATTTGTGCCTTGAGCTGGGCCACTTTTGACTGAACCGTATCTTTTATGCCTCGAGTCAGGCCTTGTTTGACTCAACCACATCATTTGCACCTCGAGTCAGGCCTCGTTTGACTCAACCATATCATTTGCGCCTTGAGTCAGGCCTCGTTTGAGTCACTGACACCATTTGTGCCTCGAGGCGGGCTTCGTTTGACTCACCGATACCATTTGTGCCTCGTATTGGGCCTCGTTTGACTCAACCATATCATTTCTGCCTCGAGTCAGGCCTTGTTTCACTCAACCATATCATTTGCGTCGAGTAAGGCCTTGTTTCA
Organism: Dicorynia guianensis; assembly: GCA_037013595.1. NCBI lineage: Eukaryota > Viridiplantae > Streptophyta > Magnoliopsida > Fabales > Fabaceae > Dicorynia > Dicorynia guianensis. The sequence continues at coordinate 13,725,510 of JASUAB010000015.1, forward strand.
CTCAACCATATCGTTTGTGCCTCGAGTGAGGCCTTGTTTGACTCAAACATATCATTTGCGCCTTGAGTTGGCCCTCGTTTGACTCAACCATATCATTTGCGCCTCGAGTCGGGCCTGGTTTGATTCAACCATATCATTTGCACCCCGAGTCGGGCCTTGTTTGACTCACCGATACCATTTGTGCCTCAAGTTAGGCCTCGTTTAACTCAACCACATCATTTGTGCCTCGAGTCAGGACTCGTTTGACTCTGCCATATCATTTGCGCCTCGAGTTGGGCCCCGTTTGACTCTCCGATATAATTTATGCCTTGAGTTAGGCCTCTTTTGATTCAACCATATCATTTGTGTGTCAAGTTAGGCCTTGTTTGACTCAACCATATCATTTGTGCCTCGAGTCAGGCCTCGTTTAACTCAACCATATCATTTGCGCCTTGAGTCGGGCCTCGTTTCACTCACTGATACCATTTGTGCCTTGAGTCGGGCCTTCTTTGATGCAACCATAATAATTGTGCCTCGAGTCATGCCTCGTTTGACTCAGCCATATCATTTGCGTCTGGAGTCGGGCCTCGTTCGACTAAAGCATATAATTTGCACCTCGAGTCGGGCCTGGTTTGACTCAACCATATCATTTGTGCCTCGAGTCGGGCCTCATTTGACTCACTGTTACCATTTGTGCCTCGCATTGGGCCTCGTTTGACTCAACCATATCATTTCTGCCTCAAGTCAGTCCTTGTTTCACTCAACCATATCATTTGCACCTCGACTCAAGCCTTGTTTGACTCACCGATACCATTTGTGCCTCGCGTTGGGCCACGTTTGACTTAACCATATCATATACGGCTCGAGCCAGGACTTGTTTGACTCAGCCATATCATTTGCATCTTGAGTCAAACCTTATTTGACTCACCGCTACCATTTATGTCGTGAGTCGGGACTCATTTGATGCAACCATATCATTTGCGCATCGAGTCGGGCCTCGTTTGACTCACCAATACTAGTTGGGCCTCATTTGACTAAACTGTATCAGTTGTGCCTCAAGTCAGGCCTTGTTTGACTCAACCATATCATTTACGGCTCAAGTCTGGCCTCATTTGACTCAAGCACATCATTTGTACCTTGGGTTAGGCCTCGTTTGACTCACCCATATCATTTGCACCTCGAGTCAGGCCTCGTTTGACTCACCGATACCATTTGTGCCTTGAGTTGGGCCTCTTTTGACTCAACCATATCTTTTGTGCCTTGAGTCAGGCCTTGTTTGACTCAACCATATCATTTGCTCCACGAGTCATATCATTTGCGCCTCGAGTCGGGCTTGGTTTGATTCAACCATATCATTTACGCCCCGAGTCGGGCATCGTTTGACTCACCGATACCATTTGTGCCTCGAGTTGGGCCTCTTTTTTACTCAACCATTTCATTTGTGCCTCGAGTTAGGCCTTGTTTGACTCAACCATATCATTTGCGCCACGAGTTGGGCCTTGTTTGACTTAACCATATCATTTGTGCCTTGAGTCGGGCGTCGTTTAACTCACTGATACCATTTGTTCCTCGAGTCAGGCCTTCTTTGACGCAACCATAACAATTGTGCCTCGAGTCATGCCTTGTTTGACTCAACCATATCATTTGCATCTGGAGTTGGGCCTCGTTTGACTAAAGCATATCATTTATGCCTCAAGTCGGGCCTAGTTTGACTCAACCATATCATTTGCACCTCGAGTCGGGCCTCATTTGACTCACTGTTACCATTTGTGCCTCGCATTGGGCCTCGTTTGACTCAACCATATCATTTTTGCCTCGAGTCAATCCTTGTTTCACTCAACCATATCATTTGCGCCTCAACTCAAGCCTTGTTTGACTCACCGATACCATTTGTGCCTCGCGTTGGGCCATGTTCGACTTAACCATATCATATATGGCTCGAGCCAGGACTCGTTTGACTCAGCCATATCATTTGCTCAAACCTTGTTTTACTTACCGATACCATTTGTGCCTTGAGTCAGGCCTCATTTGATGCAACCATATCATTTGTGCCTCGAGTCATGCCTCGTTTGACTCAACCATATCATCTGCATCTCGAGTCGGGCCTCGTTTGACAAAACCATATCATTTGCGCCTCGAGTTGGGCCATGTTTGACTCAACCATATTATTTGCGCCCCGAGTCAGGCCTTGTTTGACTCAACCATATCATTTGCACCTCGAGTCAGGCCTCGTTTGACGCAACCATAACATTTGTGCCTCGAGTCATGCCTCGTTTGACTCAACCATATCATTTGCGCCTCGAGTCGACCCTCATTTGACTCAACGATATAATTTGTGCCTTGAGTGGAGCCTCATTTAACTCAACCATATTATTTGCGCCACGAGTCAGGCCTCGTTTGACTCACCGATACCATTTGTGCCTCGAGTCGACCCTCATTTGACGAAACCATATCAATTGTGCCTCGGGTCATCCCTCGTTTAACTCAACCATATCATTTGCGTCTCGAGCCAAGCATCGTTTGACTAAACCATATCATTTGTGCCTCGAGTCAGGCTTGGTTTGATTCAACCATATCATTTGCGCCTCGAGTCGGGCATCGTTCGACTCACCGATACCATTTGTGCCTCAAGTTGGGCCTCGTTTGACTCAACCATATCATTTGTGCCTCGAGTCAGGACTCATTTGACTCAACCATATCATTTCCGCCTCGAGTCGGGCCCCATTTGACTCACTGATACAATTTGTGCCTCGAGTTGGGCCTCTTTTGACTCAACCATATCATTTGTGCCCCGAGTCAGGCCTTGTTTGACTCAACCATATCATTTGTGCCTCGTGTCGGGCCTCGTTTGACTTAACCATATGTTTTGCGCCTTGAGTCGAGCCTCGTTTGGCTCACTGATACCATTTGTACCTCGAGTCGGCCCTTCTTTGACGCAACCATAACAATTGTGGCTCGCGTCATGCCTCGTTTGACTCAACCATATCATTTGCATATGGAGGCGGGCCTCGTTTGACTAAAGCATATCATTTGCGCCTCGAGTCGACCCTTGTTTGACTCACCGATACCATTTGTGCCCCGCGTTGGGCCTCGTTTGACTCAACCATATCATTTGTGGCTTGAGCTAGGACTCGTTTGACTCAGGCATATCATTTGCGCCTTGAGTTGGGCCTCGTTTGACTCACCGAGACCATTTGTGCCCCGAGTCGGCCCTTGTTTGACGTAACCATATCAATTGTGCCACGAGTCATCCCTCGTTTGACTAAACCATATCATTTGCGTCTTGAACCAGGCCTCGTTTGACTAAACTATATCATTTGTGCCTCGAGTCGGGTCTGGTTTGACTCAACCATATTATTTGCGCCTCGAATTAGGCCTCGTTTGACTCACTGACACCATTTGTGCCTCAAATTGGGCCTCGTTTGACTCAACCATATCATTTGTGCCTCGAGTCAGGCCTTGTTTGACTCAACCATATCATTTGCACCTTGAGTTGGGTGGCCTGGTTTAACTCAACCATATCATTTACGCCTTGAGTCGGGCCTCATTTGACTCCTCGATACCATTTGTGCCTCGAGTTAGGCCTTGTTTGACTCAACCTATTATTTGTGCCTTGAGACAGGGCTCGTTTGACTCAACCATATCATTTCTGCCTCGAGTCAATCCTTGTTTCACTCAACCATATCATTTGCGCCTCAACTCAAGCCTTGTTTGACTCACCGATACCATTTGTGCCTCGCGTTGGGCCATGTTTGACTTAACCATATCATATATGGCTCGAGCCAGGACTCATTTGACTCAGCCATATCATTTGCTCAAACCTTGTTTTACTTACCGATACCATTTGTGCCTCGAGTTGGGCCTCATTTGATGCAACCATATCATTTGTGCCTCGAGTCATTCCTCGTTTGACTCAACCATATCATCTGCATCTCGAGTCGGGCCTCGTTTGACAAAACCATATCATTTGCGCCTCGAGTTGGGCCATGTTTGACTCAACCATATTATTTGCGCCCCGAGTCGGGCCTTGTTTGACTCAACCATATCATTTGCACCTCGAGTCAGGCCTCGTTTGACGCAACCGTAACATTTGCGCCTCGAGTCATGCCTCGTTTGACTCAACCATATCATTTGCGCCTCGAGTCGACCCTCATTTGACTCAACGATATAATTTGTGCCTTGAGTGGAGCCTCATTTAACTCAACCATATTATTTGCGCCACGAGTCAGGCCTTGTTTGACTCACCGATACCATTTGTGCCTCGAGTCGACCCTCATTTGACGAAACCATATCAATTGTGCCTCGGGTCATCCCTCGTTTAACTCAACCATATCATTTGCGTCTTGAGCCAAGCATCGTTTGACTAAACCATATCATTTGTGCCTCGAGTCGGGCCTAGTTTGACTCAACCATATCATTTGTGCCTCGAGTCAGGCTTGGTTTGATTCAACCATATCATTTGCGCCTCGAGTCGGGCATCGTTTGACTCACCGATACCATTTGTGCCTCAAGTTGGGCCTCGTTTGACTCAACCATATCATTTGTGCCTCGAGTCAGGACTCATTTGACTCAACCATATCATTTCCGCCTCGAGTCGGGCCCCATTTGACTCACTGATACAATTTGTGCCTCGAGTTGGGCCTCTTTTGACTCAACCATATCATTTGTGCCCCGAGTCAGGCCTTGTTTGACTCAACCATATCATTTGTGCCTCGTGTCGGGCCTCGTTTGACTTAACCATATGTTTTGCGCCTTGAGTCGAGCCTCGTTTGGCTCACTGATACCATTTGTACCTCGAGTCGGCCCTTCTTTGACGCAACCATAACAATTGTGGCTCGCGTCATGCCTCGTTTGGCTCAACCATATCATTTGCATATGGAGTCGGGCCTCGTTTGACTAAAGCATATCATTTGCCCTCGAGTCGACCCTTGTTTGACTCACCGATACCATTTGTGCCCCGCGTTGGGCCTCGTTTAACTCAACCATATCATTTGTGGCTTGAGCTAGGACTCGTTTGACTCAGGCATATCATTTGCGCCTTGAGTCGGGCCTTGTTTGACTCCCCAATACTATTTGTGCCACGAGTCGGGCCTCATTTGACGCAACAATATCATTTGTGCCTCGAGTCATCCACGTTTGACTCAACCATATCATCTGCATCTCTAGTCGGGCCTCGTTTGACCAAACCATATCATTTGCGCCTCGAGTTGGGGTTTGTTTGACTCAACCATATCATTTGCACCTCGACTCGGGCCTCATTTGACTCAACCATATCATTTGAGCCTTGAGTCAAGCCTCGTTTGACTCACCGATACCATGTGTGCCTCGAGTCAGGCCTTCTTTGACGCAACAATAATAATTGTGCCTCGAGTCATGCCCCGTTTCACTCAACCACATCATCTGCATCTCGAGTCGGGCCTCGTTTCACCAAACCATATCATTTGCGCCCTGAATCGGGCCTTGTTTGACTCGACCATATCATTTGCACCTCGAGTCAGGCCTCGTTTGACGCAACCATATCATTTGCGTCTCGAGTCATGCCTCGTTTGACTCAACTATATCATTTGCGCCTCGAGTCGTCCCTTGTTTGACTCAACGATATCATTTGTGGCCCGAGTGAGGCCTCATTTGACTCAACCATATCATTTGCGCCTCGAGTTGGGCCTCGTTTGACTCACCGAGACCATTTGTGCCCCGAGTCGGCCCTTGTTTGACGTAACCATATCAATTGTGCCACGAGTCATCCCTCGTTTGACTAAACCATATCATTTGCATCTTGAACCAGGCCTCGTTTGACTAAACTATATCATTTGTGCCTCGAGTCGGGTCTGGTTTGACGCAACCATATTATTTGCGCCTCGAATTAGGCCTCGTTTGACTCACTGACACCATTTGTGCCTCAAATTGGGCCTCGTTTGACTCAACCATATCATTTGTGCCTCGAGTCAAGCCTTGTTTGACTCAACCATATCATTTGCACCTTAAGTTGGGCGGCCTGGTTTAACTCAACCATATCATTTATGCCTTGAGTCGGGCCTCATTTGACTCCTCGATACCATTTGTGCCTCGAGTTAGGCCTTGTTTGACTCAACCTATTATTTGTGCCTTGAGACAGGGCTCGTTTGACTCAACCATATCATTTCTGCCTCGAGTCAATCCTTGTTTCACTCAACCATATCATTTGCGCCTCAACTCAAGCCTTGTTTGACTCACCGATACTATTTGTGCCTCGCGTTGGGCCATGTTTGACTTAACCATATCATATATGGCTCGAGCCAGGACTCGTTTGACTCAGCCATATCATTTGCTCAAACCTTGTTTTACTTACCGATACCATTTGTGCCTCGAGTCGGGCCTCATTTGATGCAACCATATCATTTGTGCCTCGAGTCATGCCTCGTTTGACTCAACCATATCATCTGCATCTCGAGTCGGGCCTCGTTTGACAAAACCATATCATTTGCGCCTCGAGTTGGGCCATGTTTGACTCAACCATATTATTTGCGCCCCGAGTCGGGCCTTGTTTGACTCAACCATATCATTTGCACCTCGAGTCAGGCCTCGTTTGACGCAACCATAACATTTGCGCCTCGAGTCATGCCTCGTTTGACTCAACCATATCATTTGCGCCTCGAGTCGACCCTCATTTGACTCAACGATATAATTTGTGCCTTGAGTGGAGCCTCATTTAACTCAACCATATTATTTGCGCCACGAGACAGGCCTCGTTTGACTCACCGATACCATTTGTGCCTCGAGTCGACCCTCATTTGACGAAACCATATCAATTGTGCCTCGGGTCATCCCTCGTTTAACTCAACTATATCATTTGCATCTCGAGCCAAGCATCGTTTGACTAAACCATATCATTTGTGCCTCGAGTCGGGCCTAGTTTGACTCAACCATATCATTTGTGCCTCGAGTCAGGCTTGGTTTGATTCAACCATATCATTTGCGCCTCGAGTAGAGCATCGTTTGACTCACCGATACCATTTGTGCCTCAAGTTGGACCTCGTTTGACTCAACCATATCATTTGTGCCTCGAGTCAGGACTCATTTGACTCAACCATATCATTTCCGCCTCGAGTCGGGCCCCATTTGACTCACTGATACAATTTGTGCCTCGAGTTGGGCCTCTTTTGACTCAACCATATCATTTGTGCCCCGAGTCAGGCCTTGTTTGACTCAACCATATCATTTGTGCCTCGTGTCGGGCCTCGTTTGACTTAACCATATGTTTTGCGCCTTGAGTCGAGCCTCGTTTGGCTCACTGATACCATTTGTACCTCGAGTCGGCCCTTCTTTGACGCAACCATAACAATTGTGGCTCGCGTCATGCCTCGTTTGACTCAACCATATCATTTGCATATGGAGTCGGGCCTCGTTTGACTAAAGCATATCATTTGCGCCTCGAGTCGACCCTTGTTTGACTCACCGATACCATTTGTGCCCCGCGTTGGGCCTCGTTTGACTCAACAATATCATTTGTGGCTTGAGCTAGGACTCGTTTGACTCAGGCATATCATTTGCGCCTTGAGTCGGGCCTTGTTTGACTCCCCAATACTATTTGTGCCACGAGTCAGGCCTCATTTGATGCAACAATATCATTTGTGCCTCGAGTCATCCATATTTGACTCAACCATATCATCTGCATCTCTAGTCGGGCCTCGTTTGACCAAACCATATCATTTGCGCCTCGAGTTGGGGTTTGTTTGACTCAACCATATCATTTGCACCTCGACTCGGGCCTCATTTGACTCAACCATATCATTTGAGCCTTGAGTCAAGCCTCGTTTGACTCACCGATACCATGTGTGCCTCGAGTCAGGCCTTCTTTGACGCAACAATAATAATTGTGCCTCGAGTCATGCCCCGTTTCACTCAACCACATCATCTGCATCTCGAGTCGGGCCTCGTTTCACCAAACCATATCATTTGCGCCCTGAATCGGGCCTTGTTTGACTCGACCATATCATTTGCACCTCGAGTCAGGCCTCGTTTGACGCAACCATATCATTTGCGTCTCGAGTCATGCCTCGTTTGACTCAACTATATCATTTGCGCCTCGAGTCGTCCCTCGTTTGACTCAACGATATCATTTGTGGCCCGAGTGAGGCCTCATTTGACTCAACCATATCATTTGCGCCTCGAGTTGGGCCTCATTTGACTCACCGAGACCATTTGTGCCCCGAGTCGGCCCTTGTTTGACGTAACCATATCAATTGTGCCACGAGTCATCCCTCGTTTGACTAAACCATATCATTTGCGTCTTGAACCAGGCCTCGTTTGACTAAACTATATCATTTGTGCCTCGAGTCGGGTCTGGTTTGACTCAACCATATTATTTGCGCCTCGAATTAGGCCTCGTTTGACTCACTGACACCATTTGTGCCTCGAATTGGGCCTCGTTTGACTCAACCATATCATTTGTGCCTCGAGTCAGGCCTTGTTTGACTCAACCATATCATTTGCACCTTAAGTTGGGCGGCCTGGTTTAACTCAACCATATCATTTACGCCTTGAGTCGGGCCTCATTTGACTCCTCGATACCATTTGTGCCTCGAGTTAGGCCTTGTTTGACTCAACCTATTATTTGTGCCTTGAGACAGGGCTCGTTTGACTCAACCATATCATTTGCGCCTCGTGTCGGGCCTCGTTTGACTCACCGTTACCATTTATGCCTCGAGTTACTCCTCGTTTGACTCAACCATATCATGTGTGCCTCGAGTCAGGCCTTGTTTGGCGCAATCATATCATTTGTGCCTCGGGTCATACCTCGTTAGATTCAACCATATCATTTGTGCCTCGAGTCATGCCTCGTTTAACTCACCGATACCATTTCTGCCTTGAGTTAGGCCTCGTTTGACTCAACCATATCATTTGCATCTCGAGTCAGGACTTGTTTCACTAAACCATATCATTGGCACCTCGAATCAGGCCTGGTTTGACTGAACCATATCATTTGCGCGTCCAGTCGGGTGTCGTTTGACTCAACCATATCATTTGCGCATTGAGTCGGGCCTCGTTTGACTCACCGATACAGCTGTGCCTCGAGTTGGGCCTCATTTGACTAAACTGTATAATTTGTGTCTCGAGTCAGGCCTTGTTTGACTCAACCATATCATTTACGCCTCAAGTCGGGCCTCATTTAACCCAAGCATATCATTTGCGCCCTGGATTAGGCCTCGTTTGACTCACCCATATCATTTGCGCCTCGAGTCGGGCCTCGTTTGACTCATCGATACCATTTGTGCCTCGAGTTGGGCCTCTTTTAGCTCAGCCATTTCATTTGTGCCTCGAGTCAGGCCTTGTTTGACTCAACCATATCATTTGTGCCTTGAGTCGGGCCTCGTTTGAGTCACTGATGCCATTTGTACCTCAAGTCAGGCCTCATTTGACTCAGAGATACCATTTGTGCCTTGCATTTGGACTTGTTTGACTCAACCATATCATTTCTGCATCGAGTCAAGCCTTGTTTCACTCAACCATATCATTAGTGCCTTGAGTGAGGCCTTGTTTCACTCAACCTTACCATTTGTGCCTCGAGTGAGGCCTTGTTTGACTCAACCATATCATTTGCTCCTTGAGTTGGGCCTCATTTGACTCAACCATATCATTTGCGCCTCGAGTCGGGCCTGGTTTGATTCAACCATATCATTTGCACCTCGAGGGGGCCTCGTTTGACTCACCGATACCATTTGTGCCTCGAGTTGAGCCTCATTTGACTTAACCATATCATTTGTGCCTCGAGTCAGGCCATGTTTGACTCAACCATATCATTTGCGCCTTGAGTCGGGCCTTGTTTGACTCACCCTTACCATTTATGCCTCGAGTTACTCCTCGTTTGACTCAACCATATTATTTGTGCCTCGAGTTAGGCCTTGCTTGGCACATTCATATCCTTTGTGCCTCGAGTCATGCCTCATTTGACTCAACCAAATTATTTGTGCCTCGAGTCGGGCCTCGTTTAACTTACCGATACCATTTATGCTTCGAGTTAGGCCTCGTTTGACTCAACCATATCATTTGTGCCTCGAGTCAGGCCTTGTTTGGTGCAATCATTTCCTTTGTGCCTCGAGTCATGCCTCATTTGACCCAACCATATCATTTGTGTGTCGAGCCAGGCCTCGTTTGACTAAACCATATCATTTGCGCCTCGAGTCCGGCCTGGTTTGACTGAACCATATCATTTGCGCCTCGTGTTGGGCCTCATTGGATTCAACCATATCATTTGCGCATCGAGTCGGGCCTCGTTTGACTCACCGATACCAGTTGTGCCTCGAGTTGGGCCTCGTTTAACTAAACTGTATCATTTGTGCCTCGAGTCAGGCCTTGTTTGACTCAACCATATAATTTATGCCTCAAGTTGGGCCTCGTTTGACTCAAGCATATCATTTGCGCCCTAGGTTAGGCATTGTTTGACTCACCCATATCATTTGCGCCTTGAGTCAAGCCTCGTTTGACTCACTAATACCATTTGTGCCTCGAGTTGGGCCTCTTTTGACTCAACCATATCATTTGCGCCTTGAGTCGGGCCTCAACTGACTCAACCATATCATTTGCACCTTGAGTCGGGCCTCGTTTGAGTCACTGATACCATTTGTGCGTCGAGTTGGGCCTTGTTTGACTCACAGATACTATTTGTGCCTCACATTGTGCCTCATTTGACTCAACCATATCATTTCTGCCACGAGTTAGGCCTTGTTTCACTCAACCATATTATTTGTGACTCGAGTGAGGCCTTGTTTCACTCAACCTTATCATTTGTGCCTCGAGTGAGGCCTTGTTTGGCTCAACCATATCATTTGCGCCTCGAGTAGAGCCTGGTTTGATTCAACTATATCATTTGCACCTCGAGTTGGGCCTCGTTTGACTCAACCATATCATTTCAGCCTCGAGTCAGGCCTTGTTTCACTCAACCATATCATTTGTGCCTCGAGTGAGGCCTTGTTTCACTCGAGCATATCATTTGTGCCTCGAGTGAGGCCATGTTTGACTCAACCATCTCATTTGCGCCTCGAGTCGGGCCTCGTTTGACTCACCGTTACCATTTATGCCTCGAGTTACTCCTCGTTTGACTCAACCATATCATTTGTGCCTCGAGTCAAGCCTTGTTTGGCGCAATCATATCATTTGTGCCTCGAGTCATGCCTCGTTTGACTCAACCATATCATTTGCGCCTCGAGTTGGGCTTCGTTTAACTCACTGATGCCATTTATGCCTTGTGTTAGGCCTCGTTTGACTCAACCATATCATTTGTGCCTCGAGTCAGGTCTTGTTTGGCGTAATCATATCTTTTGTGCCTCGAATCATCCTCGTTTGACTCAACCATATCATTTGTGTCTCGAGTTAGGCCTCGTTTGACTAAATCATATCATTTGCGCCTCGAGTCAGGCCTAGTTTGACTGAACCATATCATTTACGCCTCAAGTCGGGCCTCGTTTGACTCAACCATATCATTTGCGCATCAAGTCGAGTCTCGTTTGACTCACTGATACCAGTTGTGCCTCGAGTTAGGCCTTGTTTGACTCAACCGTATCATTTGTACCTCGAGTCAGGACTCATTTGACTCAACCATATCATTAGCGCCTCGAGTCAGGCCCCGTTTGACTCACCGATGCAATTTGTGCCTCGAGTTGGGCCGCTTTTGACTAAATCATATCATTTGTGTCTCGAGTCAGGCCTTGTTTGACTCAACCATATGATTTGCGCCTCGTGTCGGGCCTCATTTGACTCAACCATATCATTTGCACCTTGAGTCGTGCCTCGTTTGACTCACGATACCATTTGTGCCTCGAGTCAGGCCTTCTTTGATGCAACCATAACAATTGTGCCTCGAGTCATGCCTCGTTTGACTTAACCATATTATTTGCATCTGGAGTCGGGCCTCGTTTGACTAAAGCATATCATTTGCGCCTCGAGTCGGGCCTCGTTTGACTCACCGATACCATTTGAGCGTCGCGTTGGCCCTCGTTTGACTCAAACAAATCATTTCTGCCTCGAGTTAGGCCTTGTTTCACTCAACCATATCATTTGCGCCTCGTGTCGACCCTTGTTTGACTCACCGATACCATTTGTTCCCTGCGTTGGGCCTCGTTTGACTCAACCATATCATTTGTGGCTCGAGCCAGGACTCGTTTGACTCAGGCATATCATTTCTGCCTTGAGTCAGGCCTTGTTCGACTCACCGATACCATTTAGGCCACGAGTCAGGCCTCATTTGATGCAACAATATCATTTGTGCCTCGAGTCAGGCCTCGTTTGACTCAACCATATCATCTGCATCTCGAGTCGGGCCTCGTTTGACCAAACCATATCATTTGCGCCTTGAGTCGGGCCTCGTTTGACTCAACCATATCATTTGCACCTCGAGTTAGGCCTCATTTGACTCAACCATATCATTTACGCCTTGAGTCGAGCCTCGTTTGACTCACCGATGCCATGTGTGCCTCGAGTCGGGCCTTCTTTGACGCAACAATAACAATTGTGTCTCGAGTCATGCCTCGTTTGACTCAACCACATCATCTGCATCTCGAGTCGGGCCTCCTATCATTAAACCATATCATTTGCACCCCGAGTCGGGCCTTGTTTGACTCAACCATATCATTTGCACCTCGAGTCTGGCCTCGTTTGACGCAACCATATCATTTGCGTCTCGAGTCATGCCTCGTTTGACTCAACCATATCATTTGCGCCTCGAGTCGTCCCTCGTTTGACTCAACGATATCATTTGTGCCTCGAGTGGGGCCTCGTTTGACTCAACCATATCATTTGCGCCTCGATTCGGGCCTCGTTTGACTCACCGATACCATTTCTACCCCGAGTCGGCCCTTGTTTGATGTAACCATATCAATTGTGCCTCGAGTCATCTCTCGTTTGACTGAACCATATCATTTGCGTCTTGAGCCAGGCCTCATTTGACTAAACCATATCCTTTGTGCCTCGAATCGTGCCTGGTTTGACTCAACCATATTATTTGCGCCTCGAATTGGGACTCGTTTGACTCACTGACACCATTTGTGCCTCGAATTGGGCCTCGTTTGACTCAACCATATCATTTGCGTCTGGAGTCAGGCCTCGTTTGACTAAAGCATATCATTTGTGCCTCGAGACGGCCATGGTTTGTCTCAACCATCTCATTTGCGCCTCGAGTCGGGCCTCATTTGACTCACCGATACCATTTGTGTCTCGCGTTGGGCCTCGTTTGACTCAACCATATCATTTCTGCCTCGAGTCATGCCTTGTTTCACTCAGCCATAACATTTGCGCCTCGAGTCGAGCCTTGATTGACTCACCGATACCATTTGTGCCTCGCGTTGGGCCTCATTTGACTCAACCATATCATTTGTGGCTCAAGCCAGGGCTCGTTTGACTCAACCATATCATTTTCGCCTTGAGTCGGGCCTTGTTTTACTCGCCGATACCATTTGTGCCTCGAGTCAGGCCTCAGTTGATGAAACCATCTCATTTGTGCCTCGAGTCATGCCTCGTTTGACTTAACCATATCATCTGCATCTCGAGTCGGGCCTCGTTTAACAAAACATATCATTTGCACCTCGAGTCAGGCCTTGTTTGACTCAACCATATCATTTGCGCCTCGAGTCGGGCGTTGTTTGACTTAACCATATCATTTGCACCTCGAGTCAGGCCTCGTTTGACGCAACCATAACAATTGCGCCTCGAGTCATGCCTCGTTTGAGTCAACCATATCATTTGCGCCTCGAGTCAGCCCTCGTTTGACTCAACGATATTATTTGTGCCTCGAGTGGAGACTCGTTTAACACAACCATATTATTTGCGCCTCGAGTCGGGCCTCGTTTGACTCACCATTACCATTTATGCCTCGAGTCGACCCTCGTTTGACGTAACCATATCAATTGTGCTTCGAGTCATCCCTCGTTTGACTCAACCATATCATTTTCGTCTCAAGCCAAGCATCGTTTGACTAAACCATATCATTTGTGCTGCGAGTTGGGCCTGGTTTGACTCAATCATATCATTTGTGCCTTAAATTGGGCATCGTTTGACTCACTGACACCATTTGTGCCTCGAATTAGGCATCGTTTGACTCAACCATTTATTTGTGCCTCGAGTCAGGCCTTGTTTGACTCAACCATATCATTTACGCCTCGAGTCGGGCCTGATTTGACTCAACCATATCATTTGCACCTCTTGTCGGGCCTAGTTTGACTCAACCATATAATTTGCACCTCGAGTCGGGCCTCGTTTGACTCACCGATACCATTTGTGCCTCAAGTTAGGCCTCGTTTGACTCAACCATATCATTTGTGCCTCGAGATAGGGCTCGTTTAACTCAGCCATATCATTTGCGCCTTGAGTCAGGCCTCATTTGACTCACCGATACCATTTGTGCCTCACGTTGGGCCTCGTTTGATTTAACCGTATCATTTCAGCCTCGAGTCAGGCCTTGTTTCACTCAACCATATCATTTGTGCCTCGAGTTAGGCCTTGTTTCACTCGAGCATATCATTTGTGCCTTGAGTGAGGCCATGTTTGACTCAACCATCTCATTTGTGCCAAGAGTCGGGCCTCATTTGACTCAACCATATCATTTGTCCCTTAAGTCGGGCCTGGTTTGACTCAACCATATCATTTGCGCATCGAGTCAGGCCTCGTTTGACTCACTGATACCAGTTGTGCCTCGAGTTGGGCCTCGTTTGACTAAACCGTATCATTTGTGCCTTGAGTTAGGCCTTGTTTGACTCAACCATATCATTTGTGCCTCCAGTCGGGCCTCGTTTGACTAAAGCATATTATTTGCACCCTAGGTTGGGCCTTGTTTGACTCAACCATATCATTTGTGCCTCGAGTTGGGCCTCGTTTGACTCACCAATACCATTTGTGCCTCGAGTTGGGCCTCGTTTGACTCAACCATATCATTTGTGCCTTGAGTCAGGAGTTGTTTGACTCAGCCATATCATTTCCACCTCGAGTCGGGCCTCATTTGACTCACCGATACCATTTGTGCCTCGAGTTGCGCCTTCTTTAACGCAACCATAACAATTGTCCCTCGAGTCATGCCTCGTTTGACTCAACCATATCATTTGCATCTGGAGTAGGGCCTCATTTGACTGAACCATATAATTTGCGCCTCGAGTCAGGCTTGGTTTGACTCAACCATATCATTTGAGCCTCGAGTCGGGCCTTGTTTGACTCACCGATACCATTTGTACCTCGCGTTGGGCCTCGTTTGACTCAACCATATCATTTCAGCCTCGAGTCAGGCCTTGTTTCACTCAACCATATCATTTGTGCCTCGAGTGAGGCCTTGTTTCACTCAAGCATATCATTTGTGCCTCGAGTGAGGCCTTGTTTGACTCAACCATATCATTTGCGCCTCGAGTGGAGCCTCATTTCACTCAACCATATCATTTGCGCCTCACGTCGGGCTTGGTTTGATTCAACCATATCATTTGCGCCTCGAGTTGGGCCTCGTTTGACTCACCGATACTAGTTGTGCCTCGAGTTGGGCCTCGATTGACTCAACCATATCATTTGCATCTGGAGTCGGGCCTCGTTTGACTAAAGCATATCATTTGTGCCTCGAGTCGGGCCTGGTTTAACTCAACCATATCATTTGCGCCTCGAGTCATGCCTCATTTGACTCAACCGTATCATTTGCATCTGGAGTTGGGTCTCGTTTGACTAAAGCGTATCATATACGCCTTGAGTTAGCTTGGTTTGACCTTACCATATCATTTGCGCCTTAAGTCGGGCCTCGTTTGACTCACCGTTACCATTTATGCCTCGAGTTAGGCCTCGTTTGACTCAACCATATTATTTGTGCCTCGAGTCAGGCCTTGATTGGCGCAATCATATCATTTGTGCCTCGAGTTAGGCCTCATTTGACTAAACCATATCATTTGTGCCTCCAGTCGGGCCTCCTTTGGCTCATTGATACCATTTGTGCCTCGAGTCAAGCCTTCTTTGACGCAACCATAACAATTGTGCCTCGAGTCATGCCTCGTTTGACTCAACCATATCATTTGCATCTGGAGTCGGGCCTCGTTTGACTAAAGCATATCATATGTGACTCGAGACGGGCCTAGTTTGTCTCAACCATCTCATTTGTGCCTCGAGTCGGGACTCGTTTGACTCACCGATACCATTTGTGCCTCGTGTTGGGCCTCGTTTGACTCAACCATATCATTTCTGCCTCGAGTCAGGCCTTCTATCACTCAGCCATAACATTTGCGCCTCGAGTCAAGCTTTGTTTGACTCACCGATACCAATTGTGCCTAGCGTTGGGCCTCGTTTGACTCAACCATATCATTTGTTGCTCGAGCCAGGACCCGTTTGACTCAACCATATCATTTGCGCCTTGAGTCATGCCTTGTTTAATCACCGATGCCATTTGTGCCTCGAGTCAGGCCTCAGTTGACGAAACCATCTCATTTGTGCCTCGCGTCATGCCTCGTTTGACTCAACCATATCATCTGTATCTCGAGTCGGGCCTTGTTTGACAAAACCATATCATTTGCGCCTCGAGTTAGGCCTTGTTTGACTCAACCATATCATTTGTGCCTCGAGTTGGGCCTTGTTTGACTCAACCATATCATTTGCACCTCGAGTCAGGCCTCGTTTGACGGACCCATAACATTTGCGCCTCGAGTCATGCCTTGTTTGACTCAACCATATCATTTGCGCCTCGAGTCGGCCCTCGTTTGACTCAACGATATCATTTATGCCTCGAGTGGAGCCTCGTTTAACTCAACCATATTATTTGCGCCTCGAGTCGGGCCTCGTTTGACTCACCGTTACCATTTGTGCCTCGAGTTGACCCTCATTTGACGTAACCATATCAATTGTGCCTCGAGTCATCCCTCGTTTGACTCAACCATATCATTTTCGTCTCGAGCCAAGCATCGTTTGACTAAACCATATCATTTGTGCCTCGAGTTGGGCATGGTTTGACTCAACCATATCATTTGTGCCTTGAATTGGGCATCATTTGACTCACTACCACCATTTGTGCCTCGAATTGGGCCTTGTTTGACTCAACCATATGATTTGTGCCTCGAGTCAGGCCTTGTTTGACTCAACCATATCATTTGCACCTCGAGTCGGGCCCGGTTTGACTCAACCATATTATTTGCGCCTCGAGTCGGGCCTCGTTTGACTCACCGTTACCATTTGTGCCTCGAGTTGACCCTCGTTTGATGTAACCATATCAATTGTGCCTCGAGTCATCCCTCGTTTGACTCCACCATATCATTTTCGTCTCGAGGCAAGCATCGTTTGACTAAACCATATCATTTGCGCCTTAAGTCAGGCCTGGTTTGACTTAACCATATCATTTGCACCTCGAGTTGGGCCTGGTTTGACCCAACCATATAATTTGTGCCTCGAGTCGGGCCTCATTTGACTCACCGATACCATTTCTGCCTCGAGTTAGGCCTCGTTTGACTCAACTATATCATTTGTGCCTCGAGATAGGGCTCGTTTGACTCAGCCATATCATTTGTGCCTCGAGTCGGGCCTCGTTTGACTCACCGATACCATTTGTGCCTCGCGTTGGGCCTCGTTTGATTCAACCATATCATTTCAGCCTCGAGTGAGGCCTTGTTTCACTCAACCATATCATTTGTGCCTCGAATGAGGCCTTGTTTCACTCAAGCATATCATTTGTGCCTTGAGTAAGGCCATGTTTGACTCAACCATATCATTTGCGCCTCGAGTCGGGCCTCATTTGACTCAACCATATCATTTGTGCCTCTAGTCGGGCTTGGTTTGACACAACCATATCATTTGCGCATCGAGTCGGGCCTCGTTTGACTCACTAATACCAGTTGTTCCTCGAGTTGGGCCTCGTTTGACTAAACCGTATCATTTGTGCCTTGAGTTAGGCCTTGTTTGACTCAACCATATCATTTGCCCCCCAGTCGGGCCTCATTTGACTCAAGCATATCATTTGCGCCCAGGGTTGGGCCTCGTTTGACTCAACCATATCATTTGCGCCTTGAGTCGGGCCTCGTTTCACTCACCGATACCATTTGTGCCTTGAGTTGGGCCTCGTTTGACTCAACCATATCATTTGTGCCTTGAGTCAGGAGTCGTTTGACTTAGCCATATCATTTCTGCCTCAAGTCGGGCATCATTTGACTCACCTATACCATTTGTGCCTCGAGTCGCGCCTTCTTTGATGCAACCATAACAATTGTCCCTCGAGTCATGCCTCGTTTGACTCAACCATATCATTTGCATCTGTAGTTGGGCCTCGTTTGACTGAACCATATCATTTGAACCTCGAGTCGGGCCTCGTGTGACTCACCGATACCATTTGTGCCACACGTTGGGCCTCGTTTGACTCAACCATATCATTTCAGCCTCGAGTCAGGCCTTGTTTCACTCAACCATATCATTTGTGCTTCGAGTGAGGCCTTGTTTCACTCAAGCATATCATTTGTACCTCGAGTGAGGCCTTGTTTAACTCAACCATATCATTTGCGCCTCGACTCGAGCCTCATTTCACTCAACCATATCATTTGCGCCTCGAGTCGGGCCTCGTTTGACTCACCAATACCAGTTGTGCCTCGAGTTGGGCCTCGATTGACTCAACCATATCATTTGTGGCTTGAGTCAGGACTCGATTGACTCGGCCATATGATTTGCACCTCGAGTCGTGCCCCGTTTGACTCCCCGATACCATTTGTGCCTTAAGTTGGGCCTCTTTCGACTCAACCATATCATTTGTGCCTCGAGACAGGCCTTGTTTGACTCAACCATATCATTTGCGCGTCGTGTCGGGCCTCATTTGACTCAACCATATCATTTGTACCTTGAGTCAAGCCTCGGTTAACTCACTGATACCATTTGTTCCTCGAGTTGGGCCTTCTTTGATGCAACAATAACAATTGTCCCTCGAGTCATGCCTCGTTTGACTCAAGCATATCAATTGCATTTGGAGTCAGGCCTCGTTTGACTAAAACTGATCATTTGTGCCTCGAGTCGAGCTTGGTTTGACTCAACCATATCATTTGCGCCTCGAGTCATGCCTCGTTTGACTCAACCATATCATTTGCATCTGGAGTCGGGCCTTGTTTGACTAAAGCATATCATTTGCGCCTTGAGTTGGGCCTGGTTTGACCCAACCATATCATTTGGGCCTCGAGTTGGGCCTCATTTGACTCACCGTTACCATTTATGCCTCGAGTTAGGGCTCATTTCACACAACCATATTATTTGCGCCTCAAGTCAAACCTTGTTTGGCGCAATCATATCATTTGTGCCTCGAGTCAGGCCTCATTTTACTAAACCATATCATTTGTGCCTCGAGTCGGGCCTCGATTGACTCAACCATATCATTTGCGCCTCGAGTCGGGCCTCGTTTGACTCACCATTACCATTTTTCTCTCGAGTTAGGCCTCATTTGAATCAACCATATCATTTGTGCCTCGAGTCAGGCCTTGTTTGGCGCAATCATATCATTTGTGCCTCGAGTCAGGCTTCGTTTGACTTAACCATATCATTTGCACCTCGAGTTGGTCCTAGTTTCCCTAAACCATATAATTTGCACCTCGAGTTGGGCCTCGTTTGACTCAACCAGATCATCTGTGCCTTGAGTCGGGCCTGGTTTGACTCATCCATATCATTTGCGCATCGAGTCGGGCCTCGTTTGACTCATCCATACCATTTGTGCCTCGAGTTAGGCCTCTTTTCACTTAGCCATATCATTTGTGCCTCGAGTCAGGCCTTCTTTGACTCAACCATATCATTTGTGCCTCGAGTTAGGCCTCGTTTAACTCAACCATATCATTTGCGCCTTGAGGTGGGCCTCGTTTGACTCAATGATACCATTTGCGCCTCAAGTCACGCCTTCTTTGATGCAACCATAACAATTGTGCCTCGAGTCATGCCTCGTTTGACTCAACCATGTCATTTGCATCTGGAGTCGGGCCTCGTTTGACTAAACCATATCATTTGCGCCTCGAGTCGAGCCTGGTTTCACTCAACCATATCATTTGTAACTCGAGTGAGGCCTTGTTTGACTCAACCATATCATTTGTGCCTCGAGTTAGGCCTGGTTTGACTCAACCATATCATTTGCGCCTCAAACTGGGCCTCGTTTGACTCACCTATACCATTTATGCCTCGAGTTAGGCCTCGTTTGACTCAACCATATCATTTGCGCCTTGGCTCAACCATACCATTTACGCCTCGAGTTGGGCCTCGTTTGGCTCAACCATATCATTTGCACCTCGAGTCGGGCCTCGTTTGACTCACCGTTGCCATTTTTGCCTCAGGTTAGGCCTCGTTTGACTCAACCATATCATTTATGCCTCGAGTTAGGTCTTGTTTGACTCAACCATATTATTTGCGCCTCGAGTCAGTCATTGTTTGACTCAACCATATCATTTGCGCCTTGAGTCGAGCCTTGTTTGACTCACCAATACCATTTGTGCCTCGAGTTGGGCCTCGTTTCACTTAACCATATCATTTGTGCATCAGGTCAGGCCTCGTTTGACTAAACCATATCATTTACGCCTCGAGGAGGGCCTCGTTTGACTTACTGATACCATTTGTGCCTCGAGTTGGGCCTCGTTTGACTCAACCATATCATTTATGCCTCGAGTTAGGCCTCGTTTGACTCAACCATATCATTTGCGCCTCGAGTTGGGCCTCGTTTGACTCACCAGTACGATTTATGCCTCGAGTAGGGCCTCGTTTGACTCAGCCATATCATTTGCGCCATGAGTCAGGCCTCGTTTGACTCACCGATACCATTTGTGCCTCGAGTTAGGCCTCGTTTGACTCAACTATATCATTGGCGCCTTGAGTTGGGCCTTGTCTGACTCACTGATACCATTTGTGCCTCAAGTTAGGCCTCGTTTCATTCAACCATATCATTTGTGCCTCGGGTCAGGCCTTGTTTGACTCAACTGTATCATTTGTGCCTCAAGTCGGGCCTCGTTAGACTCAAGCATATCATTTGCATCCTGGGTTGGGCCTCGTTTGACTCAAGCATATCATTTGAGCATTGAGTTGGGCCTCATTTGACTCACCGATACCATTTGTGCCTCGAGTTAGGCCTCGTTTGACTCGACCATATCATTTGTGCCTTGAGACAGGAGTCGTTTAACTCAGCCATATCATTTGCGCCTCGTGTTGGCCCTCGTTTGACTCACCGATACCATTTGTGCCTCGACTTAGGCCTTCTTTGACACAACCATAACAATTGTGCCTCGAGTCATGCCTCATATCATTTGCATCCAGAGTCAGTCCTCGTTTGACTAAAGCATATCATTTGCGCCTCGAGTCGGGCCTGGTTTGACTCAACCATTTCATTTGTGGCTCGAGTCGGGCCTCGTTTGAATCAACGTTACCATTTTTGCCTCGAGTTAGGTCTCGTTTGACTGAACCATATCATTTGTGCCTCGAGTCAGGCCTTGTTTGTCGCAACCATATCATTTGTGCCTCGAGTCAGGCCTCATTTGACTAAACTATATCATTTTCGCCTCGAGTCGGTCCTGGTTTGATCAAACCATATCATTTGCACCTCGAGTCAGACCTCGTTTGACTCAACCATTTCATTTGCACCTCGAGTCGGGCCTCGTTTGACTCACCGATACCAGTTGTGCCTCGAGTCAGGCCTTGTTTAACTCAACATTATCATTTGTGCCTCGAGTTGGGTCTCGTTTGACTCAAGCATATCATTTGCGCCCTAGGTCGGGCCTCATTTAACTCAAGCATATCATTTGGGCCTCGAGTCGGGCCTCGTTTGACTCACTGATACCATTTGTGCCTCGAGTTAGGCCTCGTTTGACTCAACCATATCATTTGTGCCTTGAGTCAATAGTCATTTGACTCAGCCATATCATTTGCGCCTCGTGTTGGGCCTCGTTTGACACACCGATACCATTTGTGCCTCGAGTGGGGCCTTTGTTGACTCAACCATATCATTTGTGCCTCGAGTCAGGCCTTGTTTGACTCAACCATATCATTTGCGCCTCGGGTTAGGCCTCGTGTGACTCAACCATATCATTTGTGCCTCGAGTCGCGCCTTCTTTGACACAACCAAATTAATTGTGCTTCGAGTCATGCCTCGTTTGACTCAACCATATCATTTGCATCTGGAGTCAGGCTTCATTTGACTGAACCATATCATTTGCGCCTTGAGTCGGGCTTGGTTTGACTCAACCCTATCATTTCTGTCTTGAGTCGGGGCTCGTTTGACTCACCGATACCATATGTGCATTGTGTTGGGCCTCGTTTGACTCAACCATATCATTTTAGCCTCGAGTCAAGGCTTGTTTCACTCAACCATATCATTTGTGCCTCGAGCGAGGCCTTTTTTCACTCAACCATATCGTTTGTGCCTCGAGTGAGGCCTTGTTTGACTCAACCATATCATTTGCACCTCGAGTCAGGCCTGGTTTGACTCAACCATATCATTTGCGCCTCGAGTCGAGCCTTGTTTGACTCACTGATACCATTTGT
This sequence comes from Dicorynia guianensis, assembly GCA_037013595.1. Lineage (NCBI taxonomy): Eukaryota > Viridiplantae > Streptophyta > Magnoliopsida > Fabales > Fabaceae > Dicorynia > Dicorynia guianensis. The sequence continues at coordinate 13,747,947 of JASUAB010000015.1, forward strand.
GCCTCGAGTTGGGCCTCGTTTGACTCAACCATATCATTTGTGCCTCGAGTTAGGCCTCGTTTGACTCAACCATATCATTTGCGCCTCAAGTCGAGCCTCGTGTGACTCAAGCATATCATTTGTGCCTCGAGTTGGGCCTCGTTTGACTCACCAATATGATTTGTGCCTCGAGTAGGGCCTCGTTTGACTCAGCCATATCATTTGTGCCACGAGTCAGGCCTCGTTTGACTCACCGATACCATTTGTGCCTCGAGTTAAGCCTCATTTCATTCAACCATATCATTTGTGCCTCGGGCTAGGCCTTGTTTGACTCAACCGTATCATTTGTGCCTCGAGTTGAGCCTCGTTTGACTGAACCATATCATTTGCGCCTCGAGTCGGGCCTCGTTTGACTCATTGATACCATTTATGCCTCCACTCAGGCCTAGTTTAACTCAACCATATCATTTGCGTCTCGAGTCCTGCCTTGTTTGACCCAACCATATCATTTGCGACTCGAGCTAACCCTTATTTGACTCACCTATATGTTTGCACATCGAGTCGGGCCTCATTTGACTAAACCATATCATTTGTGCCTCAAGTCATGGCTCGTTTAACTCAACCATATCGTTTGGGCCTAGAGTCGGGCCTCGTTTGACACAACCCTATCATTTGCGCCTCGAGTCGAGCCTCTTTTGACTCACCGATTCAAATTGTGCCTCGAGTTGGGCCTCGTTTGACTCAACCATATTATTTGTGCCCCGAGTCAGGCCTCGTTTTACTCAACCATATCATTTGCGCCTCAAGACGGGCCTCGTTTGACTTAACCATATCATTTGCATCTCGAGTTGGGCCTGGTTTGACTCAACCATATCATTTGCGTGTCGAGTCAGGCCTTGTTTGACTCACCGATACTAGTTGTTCCTCGAGTTGGGCCTCGTTTGACTAAACTGTATCATTTGTGCCTCGAGTCAGACCTTGTTTGACACAACCATATCATTTACGCCTTGAGTCGGGCCTCGTTTGACTCAAGCATATCATTTGCGCCCTGGGTTAGGCCTCGTTTCACTTACCCATATCATTTGCGCCTCGAGTCAGGCATCGTTTGACTCACCGATACCATTTGTGCCTTGAGTTGGGGCTCTATTGACTCAGCCATATCATTTGTGCCTCGAGTCAGCCTTATTTGACTCAATCATATCATTTGCGCCTCGAGTCAGGCCTCGTTTGACTCAACCATATCATTTGTGCCTTGAGTCGGGCCTCGTTTGAGTCACTGACACCATTTATGCCTCGAGGCAGGCATTGTTTGACTCGTCGATAGCATTTGTGCCTTGCATTGGGCCTCGTTTGACTAAACCATATCATTTGTGCCTCGAGTCAAGCCTTGTTTCACTCAACCATATCATTTGTGCCTCGAGTGAGACCTTGTTTCACTCAACCATATCATTTATGCCCCGAGTCAGTCCTCGTTTGACTAAACCATATCATTTGTGCCTCGAGTCGGGCCTGGTTTGACTCAACCATATCATTTGCACATCGAGTTGGGCCTCGTTTGACTCACCGATACTAGTTGTGCCTCGAGTTGGGACTCGTTTGACTAAACCGTATCACATGTGCCTCGAGTCTGGCCTTGTTTGACTCAACCATATCATTTGCGCCTCAAGTCGGGCCTCGTTAGACTTAAGCATATCATTTGCATCCTGGGTTGGGCCTCGTTTGACTCAAGCATATCATTTGAGCCTCGAGTCGAGCCTCGTTTGACTCACCGATACCATTTGTGCCTCAAGTTAGGCCTCGTTTGACTCAACCATATCATTTGTGCCTTGAGACAGGAGTCGTTTGACTCAACCATATCATTTGCGCCACGTGTTGGGCCTCGTTTGACTCACCGATACCATTTGTGCCTCGAGTTGGGCATTCTTTGACGCAACCATAACAATTGTGCCTCGAGTCATGCCTCATTTGACTCAACCATATCATTTGCATCCAGAGTCGGTCCTTGTTTGACTAAAGCATATCATTTGCGCCTCGAGTCGGGCCTCGTTTGACTCAACCATTTCATTTGCACCTCGAGTCGGGCCTCGTTTGAATCACCGTTACCATTTTTGCCTCGAGTTAGGCCTCGTTTGATTGAACCATATCATTTGTGCCTCGAGTTAGGCCTCATTTGAATAAACTATATCATTTGCGCCTCGAGTCGGTCCTGGTTTGATCACACCATATCATTTGCACCTTGAGTCAGACCTCGTTTGACTCAACCATATCATTTGCACCTCAAGTCGGGCCTCGTTTGACTCACCGATACCAGTTGTGCCTCGAGTCAGGCCTTGTTTGACTCAACTGTATCATTTGTGCCTCGAGTCAGGTCTCGTTTGACTCAAGCATATCATTTGCGCCCCGGGTCGGGCCTCGTTTGACTCAAGCATATCATTTGCGCCTCGAGTCGGGCCTCATTTGACTCACTGATACCATTTGTGCCTCGAGTTAGGCCTCGTTTGATTCAACCTTATCATTTGTGCCTTGAGTCGATAGTCATTTGACTCAGCCATACCATTTGCGCCTCGTGTTGGGCCTCATTTGACACACCGATACCATTTGTGCCTCCAGTTGGGCCTCTGTTGACTCAACCATATCATTTGGGCCTCGAGTCAGGCCTTGTTTGACTCAACCATATCATTTGCGCCTCGAGTCAGGCCGGGTTTGACTCAACCATATCATTTGCGCCTAGAGTCGAGCCTTGTTTGACTCACTGATACCATTTGTGCCTCGAGTTAGGCCTCGTTTGACTCAACCATATCATTTGTGCCTCGAGTTAGGCCTCGTTTGACTCAACCATATCATTTGCGCCTCAAGTCGAGCCTCGTGTGACTCAAGCATATCATTTGCGCCTCGAGTTGGGCCTCGTTTGACTCACCAATATGATTTGTGCCTCGAGTAGGGCCTCGTTTGACTTAGCCATATCATTTGTGCCACGAGTCAGGCCTCGTTTGACTTAGCCATATCATTTGTGCCTCGAGTCAGGCCTTGTTTGACACAACCACATCATTTGCGCCTTGAGTCGGGCCTCGTTTGACTCACCCATATGTTTGTGCATCGAGTCGGGCCTCATTTGACTAAACCATATTGTTTGTGCCTCGAGTCATGCCTCATTTGACTGAACCATATCATTTGCGCCTCGAGGAGGGCCTCGTTTGACTCACTAATAGCATTTGTGCCTCGAGTGGGGCCTCGTTTGACTCAACCATATCATTTACGGCTCGAGTCGGGCCTCATTTGACTCAACCATATTATTTGCGCATCGAGTCAGGTCTTGTTTGACTCAACCATATCATTTGTTCCTCGGGTCAGGCCTCGTTTGACTAAACCATATCATTTGCGCCTCTAGCAGTGCCTCGTTTGACTCACTGATAGTATTTGTGCCTTGAGTTGGGCCTCGTTTGACTCAACAATGTCATTTGTGCCTCGAGTCAGGCCTTGTTTGACCCAACCATATCATTTGCGCCTCGAGTCAAGCCTTATTTGACTCACCCATATGTTTGTGCATCGAGTCGGGCCTCATTTGACTAAACCATATTGTTTGTGCCTCGAGTCATGCCTCATTTGACTGAACCATATCATTTGCGCCTCGAGGAGGGCCTCGTTTGACTCACTAATAGCATTTGTGCCTCGAGTGGGGCCTCGTTTGACTCAACCATATCATTTACGGCTCGAGTCGGGCCTCATTTGACTCAACCATATTATTTGCGCGTCGAGTCAGGTCTTGTTTGACTCAACCATATCATTTGTGCCTCGAGTCAGGCCTCGTTTCGCTCAACCATATCATTTGTGCCTCGAGTCTAGCCTCGTTTGACTAAACCATATCATTTGTGCCTCGAGGAAGGCCTCGTTTGACTCACCGATACCATTTGTACCTCGAGTTAGGCCTCGTTAGACTCAACCATATCATTTACGGCTCGAGTCGGGCCTCATTTGACTCAACCATATTATTTGCACGTCGAGTCAGGTCTTGTTTGACTCAACCATATAATTTTGCCTCGAGTCAGGCCTTGTTTAACTCAACCATATCTTTTGTACCTCGAGTCAGGTCTCGTTTGACTCAACCATGTCATTTGTGCCTCGAGTCAGGCCTTGTTTGACTCAACCATATCATTTGCGCCTCGAGGCGGGCCTCGTTTAACTCAACCATATCATTCGTGCCTCGAGTCAGGTCTCGTTTGACTCAACCATATTATTTGTGCCTCGAGTTAGGTCTCATTTGACTCAACCATATTATTTGTGCCTCGAGTCAGGCTTCGTTTGACACAACCATATCATTTGCGTCTTGAGTCGGTCCTCATTTGACTCACCGATACCATTTGTGTCTCCAGTTGGGCCTCGTTTGACTCAACCATATACTTTTGCCTCGAGTCAGGCCTTGTTTAACTCAACCATATCTTTTGTACCTCGAGTCAGGTCTTGTTTGACTCAACCATGTCATTTGTGCCTCGAGTTAGGCCTTGTTTGACTCAACCATATCATTTGCGCCTCGAGGCGGGCCTCGTTTAACTCAACCATATCATTCGTGCCTCGAGTTAGGTCTCATTTGACTCAACCATATTATTTGTGCCTCGAGTCAGGCCTCGTTTGACACAACCATATCATTTGCGTCTTGATTCGGTCCTCATTTGACTCATCGATACCATTTGTGTCTCCAGTTGGGCCTCGTTTGACTCAACCATATCATTTGTGCCTCGGGTCAGGACTCGTTTGACTAAACAATATAATTTGCACCTTGAGTTGGGCCTCGTTTGACTTAACCATATCATTTGCACCTCGAGTTAGGCCTCGTTTGACGCAACCATATCATTTACGCCTCGAGTCGAGCCTTATTTGACTCACCCATATGTTTACGCATCGAGTTGGGCCTCATTTGACTAAATCATATCGTTTGTACCTCGAGTCATGCCTCGTTTGGCTCAATCATATCATTTGCGCCTCGACTCGGGCCTCGTTTGACTCAGCCCTATCAATTGGGCCTCGAGTCCGACCTTGTTTGACTCAACCATATCATTTGTGCTTCGAGTCAGGCCTCGTTTGACTCAACCATATCATTTGCGCCTCGGGTCGAGCCTTGTTTAACTCAACCATAACAATTGTGCCTTGAGTCAGGTCTTGTTTGACTTAACCATATCATTTGCGCCATGAATCGGGACTCGTTTGATTCACCGATACCATTTGTGCCTCGAGTTGGTCCTCGTTTGATTAAACCATATCATTTCTGCCTCGAGTTGGGCCTCATTTGACTCACCAGTACCATTTGTGCCTCAAGTAGGGCCTCGTTTCATTCAACCATATCATTTGTGCCTCGGGTCAGGCCTCGTTTCACTCAACCATATCATTTGTGCCTTGAGTCAGGCCTCGTTTGACTCACCAGTACATTTGTGCCTCGAGTTGGGCCTCATTTCATTCAACCAAATCATTTGTGTATCGGGTCAGGCCTTGTTTGATGCAACTGTACCATTTGTGCCTCGAGTTGGGCCTCGTTTGACTCAACCATATCATTTGCACCTCGAGTCGGGCCTCGTTTGACTCACTGATACCATTTGTTCCTCGAGTTAGGCCTCATTTAACTCAACCATATCATTTGTGCCTCGACTCAGGCCTTGTTTGACTCAACCATATCATTTGCGCCTCGCGTCAAGCCTTATTTGACTCACCCATATGTTTGGGCATCAAGTCGGGCCTCATTTGACTAAACCATATCGTTTGTGCCATGAGTCATGCCTTGTTTAACTCAACCATATCATTTGGGCCTAGAGTCGGGCCTCGTTTAACATAACCCTATCATTTGCGCCTCGAGTCGGGCCTCTTTTGACTCACCGATACAATTTGTGCCTCGAGTTGGGCCTCGTTTGACTCAACCATATCATTTGTGCCTCGAGTCAGGCCTTGTTTCACTCAACCATATCATTTGCGCCTCGAGTCAGGCCTCTTTTGACTCAACCATATCATTTACGCCTCGAGTCGGGCCTCGTTTAACTCAACCATATAATTTGTACCTTGAGTCAGGTCTTGTTTGACTCAACCATATCATTTGTGCCCCGAGTCGAGCCTCGTTTGACTCACCGATACCATTTATGTCTCGAGTTGGGCCTCGTTTGACTCAACCATATCATTTACGCCTCGAGTTGGGCCTCGTTTGACTCACCAGTACCATTTGTCCTCGAGTTGGGCCTCGTTTCATTCAACCATATCATTTGTGCCTCGGGTCAGGCCTTGTTTGACTCAACCATATAATTTTGCCTCGAGTCAGTCCTCGTTTAACTCAACCATATCATTTGTGCCTCGAGTTAGGTCTCGTTTGACTCAACCAGTTCATTTGTGCCTCGAGTCAGGCCTCGTTTGACTCAACCATGTCATTTGCGCCTCGAGTCGGGCCTCGTTTGACTCAACCATATCATTCATGCCTCAAGTCAGGTCTCGTTTGACTTAACCATATTATTTGTGCCTCAAGTCAGGTCTTGTTTGACTCAACCATAGAGTTTTGCCTCAAGTCAGGTCTCGTTTGACTCAACCATATCATTTGCGCCTCGAGTCGAGCCTCATTTGACTCAACCATATCATTTCTGCCTCGAGTTAGGCCTCGTTTGGATCAACCGTATATTTGTGCCTTGAGTCAGGCCTCGTTTGTCTCAACCATATATTTGCGCCTCTAGGCTGGCCTCGTTTGACTCAACCATATCATTTGCACATTAAGTCAGCCCTCGTTTGACTCAACCATATCATTTGCGCCTCGAGTCAGGCGTCATTTGACTCAAACATATCATTTACGCCTCGAGTTGGGGCTGGTTTGACTCATCGATATCATTTGTCCCTTGAGTTGGGCCTCGATTGACTCAACCATATCATTTGCGCCTCGAGTCGGGACTCATTTGACTCAACCATATCATTTGTGCCTCAAGTCGAGCCTTGTTTCACTTAACCATATAATTTGCACCTCGAGTCGGGCCTCATTTGATTCAACCATATCATTTGTGCCTCGAGACAGGGCTCGTTTGACTCAACCATATCATTTGCGCCTCGAGTTGGGCCTCGTTTAACTCAACCATATAATTTTTGCCTCGACTCATGCCTCGTTTGACTCAACCATATCATTTACGCCATTAGTCAGGCCTCGTTTGACCCAACCATATCATTTGTGCCTCGAGTTGGGGCTCGTTTGACTAAACCGTATCATTTGCGCCTCGAGTCGGGCCTTGTTTGACTCAACCATATCATTTGAGCCTCGAGTTGGCCCTCCTTTGACTAAACCATATCATTTGCGCCTCGAGTCAGACCTGGTTTGACTCAACCATATCATTTGTGCATCGAATCGGGCCTCGTTTGACTCACCGAAACTATTTGTGCCTCGAGGTTAAATCACCGATGCCATTTGTGCCTCAAGTTGGTCATCGTTTGACTCAACCATAACATTTGTGCCTCGAGTTAGGCCTTGTTTGACTCAACCATAGCATTTGCGCCTTGAGTCAGGACTCATTTGACTCAATCATATCATTTACGCCTCGAGTCAAGCCTCGTTTGACTCAATCATATCATTTGTACATCAAGTCAGGGCTCATTTGGACCAACCATATCAATTGCGCCTCGAGTCAAGCCTCATTTGAGTCAACCATATAATTTGTGCCTCGAGTCATGCCCCGTTTGACTCAACCATATCATTTCTGCCTCGAGTCATGCCTCATTTGACTCAACCATATCATTTGCGCCTCCAGTCAACCCTCGTTTGACTCAACGATATCAGTTGTGCCTTGAGTTGGGCCTCATTTGACTCAACGATACCATTTGTGCCTCTAGTCGGGCCTCGTTTGACACAACCATATCATTTGTGCCTCGAGTTATGCCTCGTTTGACTCAACCATATCATTTGCGCCATGAGTCGGGTGTCATTTGCTTAAACCATATCATTTGCGCCTCGAATCGGGTCTGGCTTGATTCAACCATATCATTTGCGCCTCGAGTTGGGCCTCGTTTGACTCACAGATACCATTGGTGCCTTGAGTTGGGGCTCATTTCATTCAACCATATCATTTATGCCTTGGGTCAGGCATTGTTTGACTCAACCATATCATTTGTGCCTCGAGTCAGGCCTCGTTTTACTCACTAATACCATTTGTGCCTCGAGTTAGGCCTCGTTTAACTAAACCATATCATTTCTGCCTCAAGTCGGGCCTTGTTTGACTCAACCATATCATTTGCGCCTCGAGTCGGGCCTCGTTTGACTCACGATACCATTTGTGCCTCGAGTTAGGCCTTGTTTAATTCAACCATATAATTTGCGCCTCGAGTCAGGCCTGGTTTGACCCAACCAAATCATTTGCGCCTCGCGTCAAGCCTTATTTGACTCACCTATATGTTTGCGCATCGAGTCGATCCTCATTTAACTAAACCATATCGTTTGTGCCTCGAGTCATGCCTCGTTTGACACAACCATATCATTTGGGCCTGGAGTCGGGCCTCGTTTGACAAAACCCTATCATTTGCGCCTAGAGTCGGGCCTCGTTTGACTCACTGATACCATTTGTGCCTCGAGTTATGCCTCGTTTAACTTAACCATATCATTTGTGCCTCGAGTCAGGCCTTGTTTGACCTAACCATATCATTTGTGCCTCGAGTCAAGCCTTATTTGACTCACCCATATGTTTGTGCATCGAGTCGGGCCTCATTTGACTAAACCATATCGTTTGTGCCTCGAGTCATGCCTCGTTTGACTCAACCATATCATTTGGGCTTGGAGTCGGGCCTCGTTTGACACAACCCTATCATTTGCGCCTCGAGTCGAGCCTCTTATGACTCACCGATAGAAGTTGTGACTCGAGTTGGGCATTGTTTGACTCAACCATATCATTTGTGCCTCGAGTCAGGCCTCGTTTCACTCAAGCATATCATTTGTGCCTCAAGTTGGGCCTCGTTTGACTCAACCATATCATTTACGCCTCGAGTCGGGCCTCGTTTAACTCAGCCATATCATTTGTGCCTCGAGCCGGTCATTGTTTGACTCAACCATATCATTTGCGCCTTGAGTTGGGCCTTGTTTGACTCACCGATACCATTTGTTCCTCGAATTGGGCCTCATTTCACTCAACCATATCATTTGTGCCTCGGGTCAGGCCTCGTTTGACTAAACCATATCATATGCACCTCGAGGAGGGCCTTGTTTGACTCCCTGATACCATTTGTGCCTCGAGTTGGGCCTCATTTGACACAACCATATCATTTGGGCCTCAAGTCAGGCCTCGTTTGACTAAACCATATCATTTGCGCCTCGAGGAGGGCCTCGTTTGACTCACTAATAGCATTTGTGCCTCGAGTTGGGCCTCGTTTGACTCAACCATATCATTTGTGCCTCGAGTCAGGCCTCGTTTGACTCAACCACATCATTTGTGCTGCGAGTCAGGCCTCGTTTGACTCAACCACATCATTTGTGCCTTGTGTTGGGCCTCGTTTAACTCAACCGTATCATTTGTGCCTCGAGTCCGGTCTCGTTTGACTCAACCATATTATTTCTGCCTTGAGCCGGTCATTGTTTGACTCAACCATATCATTTGCGCCTTGAGTTGGGCCTTGTTTAACTCACCGATACCATTTATGCCTTGAATTGGGCCTCGTTTCACTCAACCATATCATTTGTGCCTCGGGTCAGGCCTCGTTTGACTAAACCATATCATTTGTGCCTCGAGTTAGGCCTCGTTTAATTCAACCATATCATTTACGCCTCGAGTCAGGCCTCATTTAATTCAACCATATCATTTGCGCCTCGAGTCAGGCCTTGTTTGACCCAACCAAATCATTTGCGCCTCGCGTCAAGCCTTATTTGACTCACCTATATGTTTGCGCATCGAGTCGATCCTCATTTGACTAAACCATATCATTTGTGCCTCGAGTCATGCCTCGTTTGACACAACCATATCATTTGGGCCTGGAGTCGGGCCTCGTTTGACATAACCCTATCATTTGTGCCTCGAGTCGGGCCTCGTTTGACTCACTGATACCATTTGTGCCTCGAGTTACGCCTCGTTTAACTCAACCATATCATTTGCGCCTCGAGTCAGGCCTTGTTTGACCTAACCATATCATTTGTGCCTTGAGTCAAGCCTTATTTGACTCACCCATATGTTTGCGCATCGAGTCGGGCCTCATTTGACTAAACCATATCATTTGTGCGTCGAGTCATGCCTCGTTTGACTCAACCATATCATTTGGGCTTGGAGTCGGGCCTTGTTTGACACAACCCTATCATTTGCGCCTTGAGTCAGGCCTCTTATGACTCACCGATAGAAGTTGTGACTCGAGTTGGGCATTGTTTGACTCAACCATATCATTTGCGCCTTGAATTGGGCCTTCTTTGACTCACCGATACCATTTGTTCCTCGAATTGGGCCTCGTTTCACTCAACCATATCATTTGTGCCTCGGGTCAGGCCTCGTTTGACTAAACCATATCATTTGCGCCTCGAGGAGGGCCTCGTTTGACTCCCTGATACCATTTGTGCCTCGAGTTGGGCTTCATTTGACACAACCATATCATTTGGGCCTCGAGTCAGGCCTCGTTTGACTAAACCATATCATTTGCGCCTCTAGGAGAGCCTCGTTTGACTCACTAATAGCATTTGTGCCTCGAGTTGGGCCTCGTTTGACTCAACCATATCATTTGTGCCTCGAGTCAGGCCTCGTTTGACTCAACCACATCATTTGTGCTGCGAGTCAGGCCTCGTTTGACTCAACCACATCATTTGTGCCTCGAGTTGGCCCTCGTTTAACTCAACCATATCATTTGTGCCTCGAGTCCGGTCTCGTTTGACTCAACCATATTATTTGTGCCTCGAGCCGGTCATTGTTTGACTCAACCATATCATTTGTGCCTTGAGTTGGGCCTTGTTTAACTCACCGATACCATTTATGCCTCGAATTGGGCCTCGTTTCACTCAACCATATCATTTGTGCCTCGGGTCAGGCCTCGTTTGACTAAACCATATCATTTGTGCCTCGAGGAGGGCCTCGTTTGACTCCCTGATACCATTTGTGCCTCGAGTTAGGCCTTATTTGACACAACCATATCATTTGGGCCTCGAGTCAGGCATCGTTTGACTAAACCATATCATTTGCGCCTCGAGTCGGGCCTCGTGTGACTCAACCCTATCATTTGCGCCTTGAGTTGGGCCTCGTTTGACTCACCGACACGATTTGTGCCTCAAGTGGGGCCTCATTTGCCTCAGCCATATCATTTGTGCCACGAGTTGAGCCTCGTTTGACACACCGATATCATTTGTGCCTCGAGTCGAGGCTCGTTTGACTCAACCATATCATTTGTGCCTCGAGTCGAGGCTCGTTTGACTCAACCATTTCATTTGTGCCTCGAGTCAGGTCTCGTTTGACTCAACCATATAATTTTGCCTCGAGTCAGGCCTCGTTTGACTCAACCATATCATTTGTTCCTCGGGTCAGGCCTCGTTTGACTAAACCATATCATTTGCGCCTCTAGCAGTGCCTCGTTTGACTCACTGATAGTATTTGTGCCTCGAGTTGGGCCTCGTTTGACTCAACAATGTCATTTGTGCCTCGAGTCAGGCCTTGTTTGACCCAACCATATCATTTGCGCCTCGAGTCAAGCCTTATTTGACTCACCCATATGTTTGTGCATCGAGTCGGGCCTCATTTGACTAAACCATATTGTTTGTGCCTCGAGTCATGCCTCATTTGACTGAACCATATCATTTGCGCCTCGAGGAGGGCCTCGTTTGACTCACTAATAGCATTTGTGCCTCGAGTGGGGCCTCGTTTGACTCAACCATATCATTTACGGCTCGAGTCGGGCCTCATTTGACTCAACCATATTATTTGCGCGTCGAGTCAGGTCTTGTTTGACTCAACCATATCATTTGTGCCTCGAGTCAGGCCTCGTTTCGCTCAACCATATCATTTGTGCCTCGAGTCTAGCCTCGTTTGACTAAACCATATCATTTGTGCCTCGAGGAAGGCCTCGTTTGACTCACCGATACCATTTGTACCTCGAGTTAGGCCTCGTTAGACTCAACCATATCATTTACGGCTCGAGTCGGGCCTCATTTGACTCAACCATATTATTTGCGCGTCGAGTCAGGTCTTGTTTGACTCAACCATATAATTTTGCCTCGAGTCAGGCCTTGTTTAACTCAACCATATCTTTTGTACCTCGAGTCAGGTCTCGTTTGACTCAACCATGTCATTTGTGCCTCGAGTCAGGCCTTGTTTGACTCAACCATATCATTTGCGCCTCGAGGCGGGCCTCGTTTAACTCAACCATATCATTCGTGCCTCGAGTCAGGTCTCGTTTGACTCAACCATATTATTTGTGCCTCGAGTTAGGTCTCATTTGACTCAACCATATTATTTGTGCCTCGAGTCAGGCTTCGTTTGACACAACCATATCATTTGCGTCTTGAGTCGGTCCTCATTTGACTCACCGATACCATTTGTGTCTCCAGTTGGGCCTCGTTTGACTCAACCATATACTTTTGCCTCGAGTCAGGCCTTGTTTAACTCAACCATATCTTTTGTACCTCGAGTCAGGTCTTGTTTGACTCAACCATGTCATTTGTGCCTCGAGTTAGGCCTTGTTTGACTCAACCATATCATTTGTGCCTCGAGGCGGGCCTCGTTTAACTCAACCATATCATTCGTGCCTCGAGTTAGGTCTCATTTGACTCAACCATATTATTTGTGCCTCGAGTCAGGCCTCGTTTGACACAACCATATCATTTGCGTCTTGATTCGGTCCTCATTTGACTCATCGATACCATTTGTGTCTCCAGTTGGGCCTTGTTTGACTCAACCATATCATTTGTGCCTCGGGTCAGGACTCGTTTGACTAAACAATATAATTTGCACCTTGAGTTGGGCCTCGTTTGACTTAACCATATCATTTGCACCTCGAGTTAGGCCTCGTTTGATGCAACCATATCATTTACGCCTCGAGTCGAGCCTTATTTGACTCACCCATATGTTTACGCATCGAGTTGGGCCTCATTTGACTAAATCATATCGTTTGTACCTCGAGTCATGCCTCGTTTGGCTCAATCATATCATTTGCGCCTCGACTCGGGCCTCGTTTGACTCAGCCCTATCAATTGGGCCTCGAGTCCGACCTTGTTTGACTCAACCATATCATTTGTGCTTCGAGTCAGGCCTCGTTTGACTCAACCATATCATTTGCGCCTCGGGTCGAGCCTTGTTTAACTCAACCATAACAATTGTGCCTTGAGTCAGGTCTTGTTTGACTTAACCATATCATTTGCGCCACGAATCGGGACTCGTTTGATTCACCGATACCATTTGTGCCTCGAGTTGGTCCTCGTTTGATTAAACCATATCATTTCTGCCTCGAGTTGGGCCTCATTTGACTCACCAGTACCATTTGTGCCTCAAGTAGGGCCTCGTTTCATTCAACCATATCATTTGTGCCTCGAGTCAGGCCTCGTTTCACTCAACCATATCATTTGTGCCTTGAGTCAGGCCTCGTTTGACTCACCAGTACATTTGTGCCTCGAGTTGGGCCTCATTTCATTCAACCAAATCATTTGTGTATCGGGTCAGGCCTTGTTTGATGCAACTGTACCATTTGTGCCTCGAGTTGGGCCTCGTTTGACTCAACCATATCATTTGCACCTTGAGTCGGGCCTCGTTTGACTCACTGATACCATTTGTTCCTCGAGTTAGGCCTCATTTAACTCAACCATATCATTTGTGCCTCGACTCAGGCCTTGTTTGACTCAACCATATCATTTGCGCCTCGCGTCAAGCCTTATTTGACTCACCCATATGTTTGGGCATCAAGTCGGGCCTCATTTGACTAAACCATATCGTTTGTGCCATGAGTCATGCCTTGTTTAACTCAACCATATCATTTGGGCCTAGAGTCGGGCCTCGTTTAACATAACCCTATCATTTGCGCCTCGAGTCGGGCCTCTTTTGACTCACCGATACAATTTGTGCCTCGAGTTGGGCCTCGTTTGACTCAACCATATCATTTGTGCCTCGAGTCAGGCCTTGTTTCACTCAACCATATCATTTGCGCCTCGAGTCAGGCCTCTTTTGACTCAACCATATCATTTACGCCTCGAGTCGGGCCTCGTTTAACTCAACCATATAATTTGTACCTTGAGTCAGGTCTTGTTTGACTCAACCATATCATTTGTGCCCCGAGTCGAGCCTCGTTTGACTCACCGATACCATTTATGTCTCGAGTTGGGCCTCGTTTGACTCAACCATATCATTTACGCCTCGAGTTGGGCCTCGTTTGACTCACCAGTACCATTTGTCCTCGAGTTGGGCCTCGTTTCATTCAACCATATCATTTGTGCCTCGGGTCAGGCCTTGTTTGACTCAACCATATAATTTTGCCTCGAGTCAGTCCTCGTTTAACTCAACCATATCATTTGTGCCTCGAGTTAGGTCTCGTTTGACTCAACCAGTTCATTTGTGCCTCGAGTCAGGCCTCGTTTGACTCAACCATGTCATTTGCGCCTCGAGTCGGGCCTCGTTTGACTCAACCATATCATTCATGCCTCAAGTCAGGTCTCGTTTGACTTAACCATATTATTTGTGCCTCAAGTCAGGTCTTGTTTGACTCAACCATAGAGTTTTGCCTCAAGTCAGGTCTCGTTTGACTCAACCATATCATTTGCGCCTCGAGTCGAGCCTCATTTGACTCAACCATATCATTTCTGCCTCGAGTTAGGCCTCGTTTGGATCAACCGTATATTTGTGCCTTGAGTCAGGCCTCGTTTGTCTCAACCATATATTTGCGCCTCTAGGCTGGCCTCGTTTGACTCAACCATATCATTTGCACATTAAGTCAGCCCTCGTTTGACTCAACCATATCATTTGCGCCTCGAGTCAGGCGTCATTTGACTCAAACATATCATTTACGCCTCGAGTTGGGGTTGGTTTGACTCATCGATATCATTTGTCCCTTGAGTTGGGCCTCGATTGACTCAACCATATCATTTGCGCCTCGAGTCGGGACTCATTTGACTCAACCATATCATTTGTGCCTCAAGTCGAGCCTTGTTTCACTTAACCATATAATTTGCACCTCGAGTCGGGCCTCATTTGATTCAACCATATCATTTGTGCCTCGAGACAGGGCTCGTTTGACTCAACCATATCATTTGCGCCTCGAGTTGGGCCTCGTTTAACTCAACCATATAATTTTTGCCTCGACTCATGCCTCGTTTGACTCAACCATATCATTTACGCCATTAGTCAGGCCTCGTTTGACCCAACCATATCATTTGTGCCTCGAGTTGGGGCTCGTTTGACTAAACCGTATCATTTGCGCCTCGAGTCGGGCCTTGTTTGACTCAACCATATCATTTGAGCCTCGAGTTGGCCCTCCTTTGACTAAACCATATCATTTGCGCCTCGAGTCAGACCTGGTTTGACTCAACCATATCATTTGTGCATCGAATCGGGCCTCGTTTGACTCACCGAAACTATTTGTGCCTCGAGGTTAAATCACCGATGCCATTTGTGCCTCAAGTTGGTCATCGTTTGACTCAACCATAACATTTGTGCCTCGAGTTAGGCCTTGTTTGACTCAACCATAGCATTTGCGCCTTGAGTCAGGACTCATTTGACTCAATCATATCATTTACACCTCGAGTCAAGCCTCGTTTAACTCAATCATATCATTTGTACATCAAGTCAGGGCTCATTTGGACCAACCATATCAATTGCGCCTCGAGTCAAGCCTCATTTGAGTCAACCATATAATTTGTGCCTCGAGTCATGCCCCGTTTGACTCAACCATATCATTTCTGCCTCGAGTCATGCCTCATTTGACTCAACCATATCATTTGCGCCTCCAGTCAACCCTCGTTTGACTCAACGATATCAGTTGTGCCTTGAGTTGGGCCTCATTTGACTCAACGATACCATTTGTGCCTCTAGTCGGGCCTCGTTTGACACAACCATATCATTTGTACCTCGAGTTATGCCTCGTTTGACTCAACCATATCATTTGCGCCATGAGTCGGGTGTCATTTGCTTAAACCATATCATTTGCGCCTCGAATCGGGTCTGGTTTGATTCAACCATATCATTTGCGCCTCGAGTTGGGCCTCGTTTGACTCACGGATACCATTGGTGCCTTGAGTTGGGGCTCATTTCATTCAACCATATCATTTATGCCTTGGGTCAGGCATTGTTTGACTCAACCATATCATTTGTGCCTCGAGTCAGGCCTCGTTTTACTCACTAATACCATTTGTGCCTCGAGTTAGGCCTCGTTTAACTAAACCATATCATTTCCGCCTCAAGTCGGGCCTTGTTTGACTCAACCATATCATTTGCGCCTCGAGTCAGGTCTCGTTTGACTCAACCATATAATTTTGCCTTGAGTCAAGCCTCGTTTAACTCAGCCATATCATTTATGCCTCGAGTCAGGTCTCGTTTGACTCAACCATATGATTTGTGCCTCGAGTCAGGCCTCGTTTGACTCAACCATATCATTTGCGCCTCGAGTCAGGCCTCGTTTAACTTAACCATATCATTGTGCCTCGAGTCAGGTCTCGTTTGACACAACCATATCATTTGCGCCTTGAGTCATGCCTCGTTTGACTCAACCATATCATTTGTGCCTTGAGTCAAGTGTCTTTGACTTAACCGTATCATTTGCACCTTGAGTTGGCCTCGTTTAACTCATCGATACCATTTGTGCCTCGAGTTGGGCCTCATTTGACTCAACCATATCATTTGCGCCTCGAGTCAAGGCTTGTTTGACTCAACCGTATCATTTGCGCCTCGAGTTGGGTCTCTTTTAACTCAACTACATCATTTGTGCCTTGAGTTAGGTGTCGTTTGACTCAACCATATCATTGTACCTCTAGTTGGGCCTCGTTTAAGTCAACCATATCATTTGTGCCTCAAGTCAAGTCTCGTTTGACTCAACCATATTATTTGTGCCTCAAGTCGGTCATTGTTTGACTCAACCGTATCATTTGCGGCTTGAGTCGGGCCTTGTTTGACTCACCAATACCATTTGTGCCTCGAGTTGGGCCTTGTTTCACCCAACCATATTATTTGTGCCTCGGGTCAGGCCTCATTTGACTAAACCATATCATTTGTGCCTCGAGGAGGGCCTCATTTGACTCACCGATACCATTTGTGCCTCGAGTTGGGCCTCGTTTGACTCAACCATATCATTTGTGCCTCTAGTCAGGCCTCATTTGACTTAACCATATCATTTACACCTAGAGTCGAGCCTCGTTTAACTCATCCATATCATTTGTGCCTCGAGTTAGGTCTCATTTCACTCAACCATGTCATTTGCGCCTCGAGTCAACCCTCATTTGATTCAACCATATCATTTATGCCTCGAGTCAAGGCTCGTTTGACTTAACCGTATCATTTGTGTCTCGAGTTGAGTCTCATTTAACTTAACCACATCATTTGTGCCTTGAGTCAGGTGTCGTTTGACTCAACCATATCATTTGTGCCTCGAGTTAGGTCTCGTTTGACTCAACCATATCATTTGTGCCTCGAGTCGGGCCTTGTTTAACTCAACCATATCATTTGTGCCTCGAGTCAGACCTCGTTTAACTCAACCATATCATTTGTGCCACGAGTCCGATCTCGTTTGACTCAACCATACTATTTACGCCTCGAGTCGGTCATTGTTTGACTCAACCATATCATTTGTGCCTTGAGTCGGACCTTGTTTGACTCACCGATACCATTTGTGCCTCGAGTTGGGCCCCGTTTTACTTGACCATATCATTTGTGCCTCGGGTCAAGCCTCGTTTGACTAAACCGTATCATTTGCGCCTCAAGGAGGGCCTCGTTTGACTCACTGATAGCACTTGTGCCTCGAGTTGGGCCTTGTTTGACTCAACCATATCATTTGTGCCCCGAGTCAGGCCTCGTGTGACTCAACCCTATCATTTGCGCCTCGAGTTGGGCCTCGTTTGACTCACCGATACGATTTGTGCCTCGAGTAGGGCCTCGTTTGACTCAGCCATATCATTTACGCCACGAGTCAGGCCTCGTTTGACTCATCGATACCATTTGTGCCTCGAGTTGGGCCTCGTTAGACTCAACCCTATCATTCGCACCTCGAGTCGAGCATTATTTGACTCACCCAAATGTTTGCGCATCGAGTCGGGCCTCATTTGATTAAACCATATCATTTGTACCTCGAGTCAGGTCTCGTTTGACTCAACCATATCATTTGTGCCTCGAGTCTGCCCTCGTTTGACTCAACCATATCATTTGCGCCTCGAATCGGGTCTGGTTTGACTCAACCATATCATTTGCGCCTCGAGTTGGGCCTCGTTTGACTCACGGATACCATTTGTGCCTCGAGTTGGGGCTAGTTTCATTCAACCTTATCATTTATGCCTTGGGTAAGGCCTTGTTGGACTCAACCATATCATTTGCGCCTCGAGTCAGGCCTCGTTTGACTCACTGATACCATTTGTGCCTCAAGTTAGGCCTTGTTTAACTAAACCATATCATTTCCGCTTCGAGTCAGGCCTCATTTGACTCAACCATATCATTTGCGCCTCGAGTCAGGTCTCGTTTGACTGAACCATGTAATTTTGCAGTGAGTCAGGCCTCGTTTAACTCAGCCATATCTTTTGTGCCTCGAGTCAGGTCTCGTTTGACTCAACCATATGATTTGTGCCTCAAGTCAGGCCTCGTTTGACTCAACCATATCATTTTTGCCTCGAGTCGGGCCTCGTTTAACTCAACCATATCATTCATGCCTCGAGTCAGGTCTCGTTTGACACAACCATCTCATTTGTGCCTCGAGTCATGCCTCGTTTGACTCAACCATATCATTTGTGCTTTGAGTCAGGTGTCTTTGACTTAACCGTATTATTTGCGCCTCGAGTTGGGCCTCGTTTAACTCATCGATACCATTTGTGCCTCGAGTTGGGCCTCGTTTGACTCAACCATATCATTTGCGCCTCGAGTCAAGGCTCGTTTGACTCAACCGTATCATTTGCACCTCGAGTCGGGTCTCTTTTAACTCAACTACATCATTTGTGCCTTGAGTTAGGTGTCGTTTGACTCAACCATATCATTGCGCCTGGAGTTGGGCCTCGTTTAAGTCAACCATATCATTTGTGCCTCAAGTCAGGTCTCGTTTGACTCAACCATATTACTTGTGCCTCAAGTCGGTCATTGTTTGACTCAACCATATCATTTGCGCCTTGAGTCGGGCCTTGTTTGACTCACCAATACCATTTGTGCTTCGAGTTGGGCCTCGTTTCACTCAACCATATCATTTGTGCCTCGGGTCAGGCCTCATTTGACTAGACCATATCATTTGCAGCTCGAGGAGGGCCTCATTTGACTCAACCATATCTTTTGCGCCTCGAGTCATGCCTCGTTTGACTTAACCATATAATTTGTGCCTCGAGTCATACCTCGTTTGACTCAACCATATCGTTTGTGTCATGAGTCGGGCCTCATTTGACTCACCGATACCATTTGTGTCTTGAGTTGGGCCTTGTTTGACTCAACCATATCATTTGTGCCTCTAGTCAGGCCTCGTTTGACTCAACCATATCATTTACGCCTAGAGTCGAGCCTTGTTTAACTCAACCATATCATTTGTGCCTCGAGTCAGGTCTCGTTTGACTCAACCATATCATTTGCGCCATGATTCGGGCCTCATTTGACACACTGATACCATTTGTGCCTCAAGTTGGGCGTCGTTTGACTCAACCATATCATTTGCGCCTCGAGTCAAGCCTCATTTGATTCAGCCATATCATTTGTGCCTCGAGTGAAGGCTCGTTTGACTTAACCTATCATTTATGTCTCGAGTTGAATCTCATTGAACTTAACCACATCATTTGTGCCTTGAGTCAGGTGTCGTTTGACTCAACCATATCATTTGTGCCTCGAGTTGGGCCTCGTTTAACTCAACCATATCATTTGCGCCTCGAGTCAGGCCTCATTTGACTCAACCATATCATTTGTGCTTCGAGTCAGGTCTCGTTTGACTCAACCATATCATTTGCGCCTTGAGTCGGGCCTTGTTTGACTCACCGATACCATTTGTGCCTCGAGTTGGGCCCCGTTTCACTTGACCATATCATTTGTGCCTCGGGTCAGCCCTCGTTTGACTAAACCGTATCATTTGCGCCTCGAGGAGGGCCTCGTTTGACTCACTAATAGAATTTGTGCCTCGAGTTGGGCCTTGTTTGACTCAACCACATCATTTGTGTCTCGAGTCAGGCCTCGTTTGACTCAACCATATCATTTACGCCTCGAGTCGGGCGTCGTGTGACTCAACCCTATCATTTGCACCTCGAGTTGGGCCTCGTTTGACTCACCGATACGATTTGTGGCTCGAGTAGGGCCTTGTTTGACTCAGCCATATTATTTATGCCACGAGTCGGGCCTCGTTTGACTCACGGATACAATTTGTGCCCCGAGTTGGGCCTCGTTAGACTCAACCCTATCATTTGCGCCTTGAGTCGAGCATTATGTGACTCACCCATATGTTTGTACATCGAGTCAGGCCTCATTTGATTAGACCATATCATTTGTACCTCGAGTCAGGTCTCGTTTGACTCAACCATATCATTTGTGCCTCGAGTCTGGCCTCGTTTGACTCAACCATATCATTTGCGCCTCGAATCGGGTCTCGTTTGACTCAACCATATCATTTGCGCCTTGAGTTGGGCCTCGTTTGACTCACTGATACCATTTGTGCCTCGAGTTAGGCCTTGTTTAACTAAACCATATCATTTCCGCCTTGAGTCAGGCCTCATTTGACTCAACCATATCATTTGCGCCTCGAGTCAGGTCTCGTTTGACTGAACCATATAATTTTGCCTGGAGTCAGGTCTCGTTTAACTCAGCCATATCTTTTGTGCCTCGAGTCAGGTCTCGTTTGACTCAACCATATGATTTGTGCCTCAAGTTAGGCCGCGTTTGACTCAACCATATCATTTGCGCCTCAAGTCGGGCCTCGTTTAACTCAACCATATCATTCGTGCCTCGAGTCAGGTCTCGTTTGGCACAACCATATCATTTGTGCCTCGAGTCATCCTCGTTTGACTCAACCATATCATTTGTGCCTTGAGTCAGGTGTCTTTGACTTAACCATATCATTTGCGCCTCGAGTTGGGCCTCGTTTAACTCATCGATACCATTTGTGCCTCGAGTTGGGCCTCGTTTAACTCAACCATATCATTTGCGCCTCGAGTCAAGGCTCGTTTGACTCAACCGTATCATTTGCGCCTCAAGTCGGGTCTCTTTTAACTCAACTACATCATTTGTGCCTTGAGTTAGGTGTCGTTCGACTCAACCATATCATTACGCCTCGAGTTGGGCCTCGTTTAAGTCAACCATATCATTTGTGCCTCAAGTCAGGTCTCGTTTGACTCAACCATATTACTTGTGTCTCAAGTCGGTCATTGTTTGACTCAACCATATCATTTGCGCCTTGAGTCGGGCCTTGTTTGACTCACCAATACCATTTGTGCCTCGAGTTGGGCCTCGTTTCACTCAACCATATCATTTGTGCCTCAGGTCAGGCCTCATTTGACTAAACCATATCATTTGCACCTCAAGGAGGGCCTCGTTTCACTCAACCATATCTTTTGCACCTCGAGTCATGCCTCGTTTGACTTAACCATATAATTTGTGCCTCAAGTCATGCCTCGTTTGACTCAACCATATCATTTGCGCCATGAGTCGAGCCTCATTTGACTCACCGATACTATTTGTGTCTCGAGTTAGGCCTCGTTTGACTCAACCATATCATTTGTGTCTCGAGTCAGGTCTCGTTTGACTCAACCATATCATTTGCACCACGATTCGAGCCTCATTTGACTCACTGATACCATTTGTGCCTCGAGTTGGGCGTCTTTTGACTCAACCTTATCATTTGCGCCTCGAGTCAAGCCTCATTTGATTCAACCATATCATTTGTGCCTCGAGTCAAGGCTCGTTTGACTTAACCGTATCATTTGTGTCTCGAGTTGAATCTCATTTAACTTAACCACATCATTTGTGCCTTGAGTCAGGTGTCGTTTGACTCAACCATATCATTTGCGCCTCGAGTTGGGCCTCGTTTAACTCAACCATATCATTTGCGCCTCGAGTCAGGCCTCGTTTGACTCAACCATATCATTTGCGCCTCGAGTCAGGCCTCGAGTCAGACCTCGTTTGACTCAACCACATCATTTGCGCCTCAAGTCGGGTCTCGTTTAACTCAACCATATCATTTGTGCCTTGAGTCCGGTCTCGTTTGACTCAACCATACTATTTGCGCCTCGACTCGGTCATTGTTTGACTCAACCCTATTATTTGCGCCTTGAGTCGAGCCTTGTTTGACTCACCGATACCATTTGCGCCTCGAGTTGGGCCCCGTTTCATTTGTGCCTCGGGTCAGGCCTCGTTTGACTAAACCGTATTATTTGCACCTCGAGGAGGGCCTCGTTTGACTCGCTGATAGCATTTGTGCCTCGAGTTGGGCCTCATTTGACTCAACCATATCATTTGTGCCTCGAGTCGGGCCTCGTGTGACTCAAGCCTATCATTTGCGCCTCGAGTTGGGCTTCATTTGACTCACTGATACAATTTGTGCCCTGAGTCAGGTGTCGTTTGACTCAACCATATCATTTGTGCCTCGAGTTAGGCCTCGTTTGAGTCAACCATATCACTTGCGCCTCGAGTCGGGCCTCGTGTGACTCATGCCTATCATTTGCGCCTCGAGTTGGGTCTCGTTTGACTCACCGATACGATTTGTGCCTCGAGTAGGCCTCGTTTGACTCAGCCATATCATTTGCGCCACGAGTCGGGCCTCGTTTTACTCACTGATACCATTTGTGCCTCGAGTTAGGCCTCGTTAGACTCAACCCTATTATTTGCGCATCGAGTCGAGCATTATTTCACTCACCCATATGTTTGCGCATCAAGTCGAGCCTTATTTGATTAGACCATATCATTTGTACCTCGAGTCAGGTCTCGTTTGACTCAACCATATCATTTGTGCCTCGAGTCCGGCCTCGTTTGACTCAACCATATCATTTGCGCCTCGAAGTGGGTCTGGTTTGACTCAACCATATCATTTGTGCCTCGAGTTGGGCCTCGTTTGACTCATGGATACCAGTTGTGCCTCGAGTTGGGGCTCATTTCATTCAACCATATCATTTATGACTTGGGTCAAGCCTTGTTTGACTCAACAATATCATTTGCGCCTCGAGTCAGGCCTCGTTTGACTCACTGATACCATTTGTGCCTCGAGTTTGGCCTCGTTTAACTAAACCATATCATTTTCGCCTCGAGTCGGGCCTCGTTTGACTCAACCATATCATTTGCGCCTCGAGTCAGTTCTCGTTTGACTCAACCATATAATTTTGCCTTGAGTCAGGCCTCGTTTAACTCAGCCATATCATTTGTGCCTCGAGTCAAGTCTCATTTGACTCAACCATATGATTTGTGCCTCAAGCCAGGCCTCGTTTAACTCAACCATATCATTTGCGCCTCGAGTCGGGCCTCGTTTAACTCAACCATATCATTCGTGCCTCGAGTAAGGTCTCGTTTGACACAACCATATCATTTGTGCCTCGAGTCATGCCTTGTTTGACTTAACCATATCATTTGTGCCTTGAGTCAGGTGTCTTTGACTTAACCGTATCATTTGTGCCTCGAGTTGGACCTCGTTTAACTCATCGATACCATTTGTGCCTCGAGTTGGGCCTCGTTTGACTCAACCATATCATTTGCGCCTCGAGTCAAGGCTCGTTTGACTCGACCGTATCATTTGCGCCTCGAGTCGGGTCTCTTTTAACTCAACTACATCATTTGTGCCTTGAGTTAGGTGTCGTTTGACTCAACTATTTCATTGCGCCTCGAGTTGGGCTTCATTTAAGTCAACCATATCATTTGTGCCTCAAGTCAGGTCTCGTTTGACTCAACCATATTATTTGTGCCTCAAGTCAGTCATTGTTTGACTCAACCATATCATTTGTGCCTTGAGTCAGGCCTTGTTTGACTCACCAATACCATTTGTGCCTCGAGTTGGGCCTCGTTTCACTCAACCATATCATTTGTGCCTCGGGTCAGGCCTCATTTGACTAAACCATATCATTTGCACCTCGAGGAGGGCCTCGTTTGACTCACTGATACCATTTGTGCCTCGAGTTGGTCCTCGTTTGACTTAACCATATCATTTGTACCTCTAGTCAGGCCTCGTTTGACTCAACCATATCATTTACGCCTAGAGTCGAGCCTCATTTAACTCAACCATATCATTTGTGCCTCGAGTTGGGCATCGTTTGACTCAACCATATCATTTGCGCCTCTAGTCAAGCCTCGTTTGATTCAACCATATCATTTGTGCCCTGAGTTGGGCATCGTTTGACTCAATCATATCATTTGCGCCTCTAGTCAAGCCTCGTTTGATTCAACCATATCATTTGTGCCCCGAGTCAAGGCTCGTTTGACTCAACCGTATCATTTGTGCCTCGAGTTGAATCTCATTTAACTTAACCACATCATTTGTGCCCTGAGTCAGGTGTCGTTTGACTCAACCATATCATTTGTGCCTCGAGTTAGGTCTCGTTTGACTCAACCATATCATTTGTGCCTCGAGTCGGGCCTTGTTTAACTCAACCATATCATTTGTGCTTCGAGTCAGGTCTCGTTTGACTTAACCATATCATTTGTGCCTCGAGTCAGACCTTGTTTGACTCAACCACATCATTTGCGCCCGGAGTTGGGTCTCGTTTAACTCAACCATATCATTTGTGCCTCAAGTCTGGTCTCGTTTGACTCAACCATATTATTTGCGGCTCGAGTCGGTCATTGTTTGACTCAACCATATCATTTGTGCCTTGGGTCGGGCCTTGTTTGACTCACTGATATCATTTATGCCTCGGGTTGGGCCCCATTTCACTTGACCATATCATTTGTGCCTCGGGTCAGGCCTCGTTTAACTAAACCGTATCATATGCGCCTCAAGGAGGGCCTCGTTTGACTCACTGATAGCATTTGTGCCTCGAGTTGGGCCTCATTTGACTCAACCATATCATTTGTGCCTCGAGTCAGGCCTCATTTGAGTCAACCATATCATTTGCGCCTCGAGTCGGGCCTCGTGTGACTCAACCCTATCATTTGCGCCTTGAGTTGGGCCTCATTTGACTCACCGATACGATTTGTGCCCTGAGTCAGGTGTCGTTTGACTCAACCATATCATTTGTGCCTCGAGTCAGGCCTCGTTTGACTCAGCCATATCATTTGTGCCATGAGTCGGGCCTTGTTTGACTCACTGATATCATTTGTGCCTCGAGTTGGGCCTCGTTAGACTCAACCCTATCATTTGCGCCTCGAGTCGAGCATTATTTGACTCACCCATATGTTTGCGCATCGAGTTGGGCCTCATTTGATTAAACCATATCATTTGTACCTCGAGTCAGGTCTCGTTTGACTCAACCATATCATTTGTGCCTCGAGTCCGGCCTCGTTTGACTCAACCATATCATTTGCGCCACGAGTCGGGACTCGTTTGACTCATCGATACCATTTGTTCCTCGAGTTGGGCCCAATTTGACTCAACCATATTATTTGCACCTCGAGTCAGGCCTCGTTTGACTGAAGCATATCATTTGTGCCTTGATCCAAGCCTCGTTTGACTCAACCGTATCATTTGCATCTCGAGTTGAGTCTCATTTAACTCAACTATATCATTTGTGCCTTGTGTCAGGTGTCATTTGACTCAACCATATCATTTGCACCTCGAGTTGGGCCTCGTTTAACTCAACCACATCATTTGTGCCTCGAATCAGGCCGCATTTGACTGGACCATATCATTTGTGCCTTGAGCCAGGTCTCATTTGACTCAACCGTATCATTTGCGCCTCGTGTCGGGTCTCATTTAACTCAACCATATCATTTGTGCCTCGAGTCAAGTCTCGTTTGACTCAATCATATCATTTGTTCCTCGAGTCATGCCTCGTTTGACTCAACCATATCATTTGCGCCTTAAGGCGGGCCTCGTTTAACTCAACCATATCATTCGTGCCTCGAGTCAGGTCTCGTGTGACTCAACCATATTATTTGTGCCTCGAGCCAGGTCTCGTTTGACTCAACTATATTATTTGTGCATTGAGTCAGGCCTCGTTTGACTCAACCATATCATTTGTGCCCTGAGTCGAGCCTTGTTGGACTCAACTATATCATTTGTGCCTCGAGTTAGGTCTCGTTTGACTCAATCATATCATTTGTTCCTCTAGTTAGGCCTCGTTCGACTCAACCATATCATTTGTGCCTTAAGTCAGGCCACGTTTAACTCAACCATATCATTCGTGCCTCAAGTCAGGCCTCGTTTGACTCAACCATATCATTTGTGCCCTGAGTCGAGCCTTGTTGGACTCAACCATATCATTTGCGCCTCGAGTCAGGCCACGTTTGACTTAACCGTATCATTTGTGCCTCGAGTCATGCCTCATTTGATTCAACAATATCATTTGCGTCTCGAGTCGGGCCTCATTTGACTCATCGATGCCATTTGTGCCTCCAGGTTGGCCTTGTTTGACGCAACCATATCATTTGTGGCTCGGGTCAGGCCTCGTTTGACTAAACCATATCATTTGCGCCTCGAGTTGGGCCTCGTTTGACTTAACCATATCATTTGTGCCTCGAGTCGGGCCTCGTTTCACCTCACCGATACCATTTGTGCCTCGAGTTGGGCCTCGTTTGACTCAGCCATATCATTTGCACCTCGAGTTGGGCCTCGTTTGACTCACCGATACCATTTGTGCCACGAGCCGGGCCTCGTTTGACACAACCATATCATTTGCGCCTCGAGTCAGGCCTCGTTTGACACATCCATATCTTTTGTGCCTCGAGTCATGCCTCGTTTGACTCAACCACATCTCGAGTCGGTCCTCATTTGACTCACTGATACCATTTGTGCCTCCAATTGGGCCTCGTTTGACTCAACCATATCATTTGTGGCTCGAGTCAGGCCTCGTTGAACTCAACCATATCATTTATGCCTCGAGTCGGCCCTCATTTGACTAAACCATATCGTTTGACCCTCGAGTCATACCTCGTTTGACTTAACCATATGATATGCGCCTCGAGTCGAGCCTCATTTAACTCAACCCTATCATTTGCACCTCGAGTCGGGCCTCTTTTGACTCACCGATACAATTTGTGCATCGGGTTGGGCCTCGTTTGACTAAACCATATGATTTGCGCCTCGAGTCAGGCCTCGTTTGACTCAACCATATCATTTGTGCCTCGAGTCAGGCCTCGTTTAATTCAACCATAACATTTGTGCCTCGAGTCAGGTCTCGTTTGACTCAACCATATCATTAGCGCCACGAGTCGGGACTCGTTTGACTCACCAATACCATTTGTACCTCGAGTTGGGCCTCATTTGACTCAATCATATCATTTGCGCCTCGAGTCAGGCCTCGTTTAATTGAACCATATCATTTGTGCCTCGAGTCAAGCCTCATTTGACTCCACTGTATCATTTGCGCCTCGAGTCGGTTCTCATTTAACTCAACCGTATCATTTGTGCCTTGAGTTAGGTGTCATTTGACTCAACCATATCATTTGTGCCTCGACTTGGGCCTCGTTTGACTCAACCATATCATTTGTGCCTCGAGACAGACTGGATTTGACTCAACCATATCATTTGCACCTCGAGTCAGTCCTTGTTGGACTCAACCATATCATTTGTGCCTCGAGTCATGCCTCGTTTGACTCAACCCTATCATTTGCGCCTCGAGTCGGTCCTCGTGTGACCCTACCCTATCATTTGTGCCTCGAGTCGAGCCTTATTTGACTCACCCTTTTGTTTGCGCATCGAGTCGGGCCTCATTTGACTACACCATATCCTTTATGCCTCGAGTCATGCCTCATTTGAGTCAACCATATCATTTGCAACTCGAGTTCGCGTCGTTTAACTCACCCATGTCATTTGCACCACGAGTTTGGCCTCGTTTGACTCAAACATGTGTTTGCGCCTCAAGTCAGGCATTGTTTGACTCTCCCATATCATTTGCGCCTCAAGTCAGGCCTCGTTTGACTCGCCGATACCATTTGTGCATCGAGTTAGGCCTCGTTTGTCTAAACCATATGATTTGCACCTCAAGTCAGGCCTCGTTTGACTCAACCATATCATTTACGCCTCAAGTCGGGCCTCGTTTAACTCAACCATAACATTTGTGCCTCAAGTCAGGTCTCGTTTGACTCAACCATATCATTTACGCCACGAGTCGGGACTCTTTTGACTCACGAATACCATTTGTGCCTCGAGTTGGGTCTCATTTTACTCAACCATATCATTTGCGCCTCGAGTCTGGCCTCGTTTAATTGAACCATATCATTTGTGCCTCGAGTCAATCCTCATTTGACTCAACTGTATCATTTGCGCCTCGAGTCGGTTCTCATTTAACTTAACCATATCATTTGTGCCTTGAGTCAGGTGTCGTTTGACTCAACCATATCATTTGTGCCTCGAGTTGGGCCTCGTTTAACTCAACCATATCATTTGCGCCTCGAGTCAGGCCTCGTTTGACTGAACCATATCATTTGTTCCTCGAGTCAGGCCTCACTTGACTCAACTACATCATTTGCGCCTCGAGTCGAGCTTCGTTTAACTCAACCTTATCATTTGTGCCTCAAGTTAGGTCTCCTTTGACTCAATGATATTATTTGCGCCTCGAGTCAATCATCGTTTGACTCAACCATATAATTTGTGCCTTGAGTCGGGCCTTGTTTGACTCACCGATACCATTTGTGCCTCGAGTTGGGCCTAGTTTCACTCAATCATATCATTTGTGCATCGAGTCAGGCCTTGTTTGACTCAACCATATCATTTGTGCCTCGAGTCATACCTCATTTGACTCAACCATATCATTTGTGCTTTGAGTCGGGCCTTGTATGACTCAACCCTATCATTTGCTCCTCGAGTCGAGCCTTATTTGACTCACGCATTTGTTTGCGCATCGAGTCGGGCCTCATTTGACTCAACCATATCATTTGCACCTTGAGTTGGGCCTCATTTAACTCACCCACATCATTTGCACCTCGAGTTAGGCCTCGTTTGACTCAACCATGTATTTGCGCCTCGAGTGAGGTCTTGTTTGACTCACCCATATCATTTGCACCTCGAGTCAGGCCTCGTTTGACTCATCGATACCATTTGTGCATCGGGTTGGGCCTCGTTTGACTAAACCATATGATTTGCGCCTCGAGTCAGGCCTCGTTTAACTCAACCATATCATTTGCGCCTCGAGTCGGGCCTCGTTTAACTCAACCATAACATTTGTGCCTCGAGTCAGGTCTCGTTTGACTCAACCATATCATTTGCGCCACGAGGCGGAACTCGTTTGACTCACCGATACCATTTATGCCTCAAGTTGGGCCTCATTTGACTCAACCATATTATTTGCGCCTCGAGTCAGACCTCGTTTGATTGAACCATATCATTTATCCCTCGAGCCAGGCCTCGTTTGACTCAACCGTATCATTTGTGCCTCGAGTCGGGTCTCATTTAACTCAACCATATCATTTGTGCCTTGAGTTAGCTGTCGTTTGATTCTACCATATCATTTGCGCCTTGAGTTGGGCCTCGTTTAGCTCAACCACATCATTTGTGCCTCGAGTCAGGTCTCGTTTCACTCAACCATATAATTTCGCCTCGAGTCAGACCTCGTTTAATTCAACCTTATCATTTGTGCCTCGAGTCAGGTCTCGTTTGACACAACCATATCATTTGTGCCTTAAGTCAAGCCTCGTTTGACTCAACCATATCATTTGCGCCTCGAGTCGGGCCTCGTTTGACTCAACCATATCATTTGCACCTCGAGTCGAGCCTTATTTGACTCACCCTTATGTTTGCGCATCGACTCAGGCCTCATTTGACTAAACCATATCGTTTGTGCCTCGAGTCAAGCCTCGTTTGACTCAACCATATCATTTGCGCCTCGAGTTGGGCCTCGTTTGACTCAACTGTATCATTTGTGCCTCGAGTCAGGCCTCGTTTGACTCAACCATATCATTTGTGCCTCGAGTCATGCCTCGTTTAACTTAACCATATCATTTGCGTCTCGAGTCGGGCCTCATTTGACTCACCGATACCATTTGTGCCTCCAGTTGGGGCTTGTTTGACTCAACCATATCATTTGTGCCTCTAGTCAGGCCTGGTTTGGCTAAACCATATCATTTGCTCCTCGAGTCGGGCTTCGTTTGACTCATCCATATCATTTACGTCTCAAATTGGGCCTCGTTTGAGTCACTGATACCATTTGTGCCTTGAGTGGGAACTCGTTTGACTCAGCCGTATAATTTGCGCCACGAGTCGGGCATCGTTTGACTCAACCATATTATTTGCGCCTCGAGTCGGGCCTCGTTTGACTAATCCATATCATTTGCGCCTCGAGTCGAGCCTTATTTGACTCACCCATGTGTTTGCGCATCGAGTCGGGCCTCATTTGACTAAACCATATCGTTTGTACCTCAAGTCATGCCTCGTTTGACTCAACTATAACATTTGCACCTCGAGTTGGGCCTCGTTTAACTCACCCATGTCATTTACGCCTCGAGTCAGGCCTCGTTTGACTCAACCATGTGTTTGCGCCTCGAGTCATGCCTTGTTTGACTCACCCATATCATTTGCGCCTCGAGTCTGGCCTCGGTTGACTCACCGATACCATTTGTGCATTGAGTTGGGCCTCGTTTGACTAAACCATATGATTTGTGCCTCGAGTCTGGCATCGTTTAACTCAACCATATCATTTGTGCCTTGAGTCAGGTGTCGTTTGACTCAACCATATCATTTGTTCCTCGAGTTGGGCCTCGTTTAACTCAACCATATCATTTGCGCCTTGAGTCAGGCCTCGTTCGACTTAACCATATCATTTGTGTTTCGAGTCAGGTCTCGTGTGACTCAACCATATCATTTGTGCCTCGAGTCAGGCCTCGTTTGACTCAACCACATCATTTGCGCCTCGAGTCGGGCCTCGTTTAACTCAACCATATCATTTGCGCCTCGAGTCAGGTCTCCTTTGACTCCATCATATTATTTGTGCTCGAGTCAGTCATCGTTTGACTCAACCATATCATTTGTGCCTTGAGTCGGGCTTTGTTTGACTCACCGATACCATTTGTACCTCGAGTTGGGCCTAGTTCCACTCAACCATATCATTTGTTCCTCGGGTCAGGCCTCGTTTGACTAAACCATATCATTTGTGCCTCGAGTAGGGCCTTGTTTGACTCACTGATACAATTTCTACCTCGAGTTAGTCCTCGTTTGGCTCAACCATATCATTTGTGCCTCGAGTCGAGCCTTATTTGACTCACCCATTTGTTTGCACATCGAGTCAGACCTCGTTTGACTAAGCCATATTGTTTGTGCCTCGAGTCATGCCTCGTTTGAGTTAACCATATCATTTGCACCTCGAGTTGGGCCTCGTTTAACTCACCCATGTCATTTGCACGTCTAGTTAGGCCTCGTTTGACTCAACCCTGTGTTTGCGCCTCGAGTCAGGCCTTGTTTGACTTGCCCATCTCATTTGCACCTCGAGTCAGGCCTCGTTTGACTCACCGATACCATTTGTGCATCGAGTTGGGCCTCGTTTGACTAAACCATATGATTTGTGCCTCGAGTCAGGCCTCGTTTGACGCAACCATATCATTTGCGCCTCGAGTCGGGCCTCGTTTAACTCAACCATAACATGTGTGCCTCGAGCCAGGTCTCGTTTGACTCGACCATATCATTTGCGCCACGAGTCGGGACTCGTTTGACTCACCGATACCATTTGTGCCTCGAGTTGGGCCTCATTTGACTTAACCATATCATTTACGCCTTGAGTCAGGCCTCGTTTGACTGAACCATATCAATTGTGCCTCGAGCCAGGCCTCGTTTGACTTAACCGTATCATTTGTGCCTTGAGTCGGGTCTAATTTAACTCAACCATATCATTCGTGCCTTCAGTCAGGTGTCGTTTGACTCAACCATATCATTTGCGCCTCGAGTTGGGCCTCATTTAACTCAACCACATCATTTGTGCCTCAAATCAAGTCTCGTTTGAGTCAACCATATCATTTGTGCCTCGAGTCAGGTCTCGTTTGACACAACCATATCATATGTGGGTTTGAGTCAGGCCTCGTTTGACTCAACCATATCATTTGCACCTCGAGTCGGGCCTCGTTTGACTCAACCATATCATTTTTGCCTTGAGTCGAGCCTTATTTGACTCACCCATATGTTTGCGCATCGAGTCGGGCCTTATTTGACTAAACCATATTGTTTGCGCCTCGAGTCAAGCCTCATTTGACTCAACCATATCATTTGCGCCTCGAGTTGGGCCTCGTTTGAATCACCCATGTCATTTGCGCCTCGAGTTTGGCCTCGTTTAACTCAACCATATATTTGCGCCTCAAGTCAGGCCTTGTTTGACTCACCCATATCATTTGCGCCTCGAGTTGGGCCTTGTTTGACTCACCGATACCATTTGTGCATCGAGTTGGTCCTCGTTTGACTAAACCATATGATTTGTACCTCAAGTCAGGCGTCAGTTGACTCAACCATGTCATTTGTGGCTCAAGTCAGGCCTCGCTTGACTCAACCATATCATTTACACCTCGAGTCGGGCCTCGTTGAACTCAACCATATCATTTATGCCTCGAGTCAAGTCTCGCTTGACTCAACCATATCATTTGCGCCACGAGTCGGGCCTTGTTTGACTCACCGATACTATTTATGCATCGAGTTGGTCCTCGTTTGACTAAACCATATGATTTGCACTTCGAGTCAAGCCTCATTTGACTCAACCATGTCATTTGTGCCTCGAGTTAGGCCTCGTTTGACTCAACCATATCATTTGCATCTCGAGTCGGGCCTCGATTAACTCAACCATACCATTTGTGCCTCGAGCCAAGTCTCGTTTGACTTAACCATATCATTTGCGCCTCGAGTCAGGCCTCATTTGATTCAACCATAACGTTTGTGCCTCAAGTCAAGCCTCGTTTGACTCAATCGTATCATTTGAGCCTCGACTCGAGTCTCATTTAACTCAACCACATCATTTGTGCCTCGAGCCAGGTCTCATTTGACTCAACCATATCATTTATGCCTCGAGTCAGGTCTCATTTGACTCACCGATACCATTTGTGCCTCGAGTTGGGCCTCGTTTGACTCAACCATATCATTTGCGCCTCGAGTCAGGCCTCATTTCACACAACCATAACATTTGTGCCTCAAGTCATGTCTCGTTTGACTCAACCACATCATTTGCGTCTCGAGTCGGTCCTCATTTGACTCACCGATACTATTTGTGCCTCGAGTTGGGCCTCGTTTGAATCAACCATATCACTTGTGCCTCGAGTCATGCCTCGTTTAACTCAACCATATCATTTGTGCCTCGAGTCAGGCCTCATTTGACTAAACCATATCATTTAACCCTCGAGTCATACCTCGTTTGACTCAACCATATCATTTGCGGCTCGAGTCGGGCCTCATTTGACTTAACCCTATCATTTGCACCTCGAGCCGGGCCTCTTTTGACTTACCGATACCATTTGTGCATCGGGTTGGGCCTCGTTTGACTAAACCATATGATTTGTGCCTCGAGTCAGGCCTCGTTTGATTCAACCATATCTTTTACGCCTCTAGTCGGGCCTCGTTTAACCCAACCATAACATTTGTGCCTCGAGTCAGGTCTCGTTTGACTCAACCATATCATTTGCGCCATGAGTCAGGACTCGTTTGACTCACCAATACCATTTGTACATCGAGTTGGGCCTCATTTGACTCAACCATATCATTTGCGCCTCGAGTCAGGCCTCGTTTAATTGAGCCATATCATTTGTGCCTCGAGTCAAGCCTCGTTTGACTCAACCGTATCATTTGTGCCTTGAGTTGGTTCTCATTTAACTCAACCATATCATTTGTCACTTGAGTTAGGTGTCGTTTGACTCAATCATATCATTTGTGCCTCGAGTTGGGCCTCGTTTGACTCAACCATATCATTTGAGCCTTGAGCTGGGCCTGATTTGACTCAACCATATCATTTGCGCCTCGAGTCAGGCCTCATTGGACTCAACCATATCATTTGTGCCTCGAGTCATGCCTCGTTTGACTCAACCCTATCATTTGTGCCTCGAGTCGGGCCTCGTGTGACTCAACCCTATCATTTGCGCCTCATGTCAAGCCTTATTTGACTCACCCTTTTGTTTGTGCATTGAGTCGGGCCTCATTTGACTAAACCATATAGTTTGTGCCTTGAGTCATGCCTCGTTTGAGTCAACCATATAATTTGTACCTCAAGTTGCGCCTCATTTAACTTGCCCATGTCATTTGTGCCTCGAGTTAGGGCTCGTTTGACTCAACCATGTGTTTGTGCCTTGAGTCAGGCCTTGTTTAACTCTCCCATATCCTTTGCGCTTCAAGTCAGGCCTCGTTTGACTCACCGATACCATTTGTGCATCGAGTTGGGCCTCGTTTATCTAAACCATATGATTTGCGCCTCGAGTCAGGCCTCGTTTGACTCAACCATATCATTTATGCCTCAAGTCGGGCCTCGTTTAACTCAACCATAACATTTGTGCCTCGAGTCAGGTCTCGTTTGACTCAACCATTTCATTTGCGCCACGAGTCGGAACTCTTTTGACTCACCAATACCATTTGTGCCTCGAGATGGGCCTCATTTTACTCAACCATATCATTTGCGCTTCGAGTCAGGCCTCGTTTAATTAAACCATATCATTTGTGCATTGAGTCAAGCCTCATTTGACTCAACCGTATCATTTGCACCTCGAGTCGGTTCTCATTTAACTTAACCATATCATTTGTGCCTCGAGTTAGGTGTCGTTTGACTCAACCATATCATTTGTACCTCAAGTTAGGCCTCGTTTAACTCAACCATATCATTTACGCCTTGTGTCAGGCCTTGTTTGACTCAACCATATCATTTGTGCTTCGAGTTAGGTCTTGTTTGACTGAACCATATCATTTGTGCCTCAAGTCAGGCCTCATTTGACTCAACTACATCATTTGCGCCTCGAGTTGGGCCTCATTTAACTCAACCATATCATTTGTGCCTCGAGTCAGGTCTCCTTTGACTCAATCATATTATTTGTGCCTCGAGTCAATCATCGTTTGAGTCAATCATATCATTTGCACCTCAAGTTGGGCCTTGTTTGACTCACCGATACCATTTGTGCCTCGAGTTGGGCCTAGTTTCACTCAACCATATCATTTGTGCCTCGAGTCAGGCCTTGTTTGACTCAACCATATCATTTGTGCCTTGAGTCATGCCTCGTTTGACTCAATCATATCATTTGTGCCTCGAGTCAGGCCTCGTGTGACTCAACCCTATCATTTTCTCCTCGAGTTAAGCCTTATTTGACTCACGCACTTGTTTGCACATCGAGTCGGGCCTCATTTGACTAAATCATATCATTTGTGTCTTGAGTCATGCCTCGTTTGAGTCAACCATATCATTTGCACCTCGAGTTGGGCCTCGTTTAACTCACCTATGTCATTTGTGCCTCGAGTTAGGCCTGGTTTGACTCAACCATGTGTTTGCGCCTCGAGTGAGGCCTTGTTTGACTCACCCATATCATTTGTGCCTCGAGTCAGGCCTCGTTTGACTCACCGAAACCATTTGTGCATCGGGTTGGGCCTTGTTTGACTAAACCATATGATTTGTGCCTCAAGTCAGGCCTCGTTTGGCTTAACCTTATTATTTGCGCCTTGAGATAGGCCCCGTTTAACTCAACCATAACATTTGTGTCTCGAGTCAGGTCTCGTTTGACTCAACCATATCATTTGCTCCATGAGGCGGTACTCGTTTGACTCACCGATACCATTTGTGCCTCGAGTTAGGCCTCATTTGACTGAACCATATCATTTGCGCCTCGAGTCAGACCTTGTTTGACTGAACCATATCATTTGTGCCTCGAGCCAGGCCTCGTTTGACTCAACCGTATCATTTGCGCCTCAAGTCGGGTCTCATTTAACTCAACCATATAATTTGTGCCTTGAGTCAGCTGTCGTTTGACTCTACCATATCATTTGCACCCTGAGTTGGGCCTCGTTTAGCTCAACCACATCATTTGTGCCTCGAATTAGGTCTCGTTTGACTCAACCATATCATTTGTGCCTCGAGTCAGCTCTCGTTTCACCCAACGATATAATTTCACCCCGAGTCAGGCCTCGTTTAATTCAACCTTATCATTTGTGCCTCGAGTCAGGTCTTGTTTGACACAACCATATCATTTGTGCCTTGAGTCAGGCCTCGTTTGACTCAACCACATCATTTGCGCCTTGAGTCGGGCCTCGTTTGACTCAACCATATCATTTGCGCCTTGAGTCGAGCCTTATTTGACTCACCCATATGTTTGCGCATCGACTCGGGCCACATTTGACTAAACCATATCGTTTGTGCCTCGAGTCAAACCTCGTTTGACTCAACCATATCATTTGCGCTTTGAGTTGGGCCTCGTTTGACCCACCCATGTCATTTGCGCCTCGAGTTTGGCCTCGTTTGACTCAACCATATGTTTATGCCTCGAGTCAGGCCTTGTTTTACTCACCCATATCATTTGCGCCTCGAGTCGGGCCTTGTTTGACTCACCGATACTATTTGTGCATCGACTTGGTCCTTGTTTGTCTAAACCATATGATTTGCGCCTCGAGTCAGGCCTCATTTGACTCAACCATATCATTTGCGCCTCGAGTCGGGCCTCGTTTAACTTAACGATAACATTTGTCCTTCGAGTCAGGTCTCGTTTGACTCAACGATATCATTTGTGCTTCGAGTCAGGCCTCGTTTGACTCAACCACATCATTTGCGCCTCGAGTCGGGCCTCGTTTAACTCAACCATATCATTTGTGCCTCGAGTCAGGTCCCATTTGACTCAACCATATTATTTGCTCCTCGAGTTGGTGATAGTTTCACTCAACGAGTTGGTCATCGTTTCACTCAACCATATCATTTGCGCCTTGAGTTGGGCCTTGTTTGACTCACCGATACCATTTGTGTCTTGAGTTGGGCTCGTTTCACTCAACCATATCATTTGGGCCTCGGGTCAGGCCTCGTTTGACTAAACCATATCATTTATGCCTTGACGAGGGCCTCGTTTGACTCACTGATACCATTGGTGCCTCGAGTTGGGCCTCGTTTGACTCAACCGTAGCATTTGTGCCTCGAGTCAGGCCCCGTTTGACTCAAGCATATCATTTGTGCCTTGAGTCGGGCCTCGTGTGACTCAACCCTACCATTTGCGCCTCGAGTTGTGCCTCGTTTAACTCACCGATATGATTTATGCCTTGAGCGGGGCCTCGTTTGACTCAGCCATATCATTTGCACCAAGAGTCGTGCCTCGTTTGACTCACCGATACCATTTGTGCCTAGAGTTGGGCCTCGCTAGACACAACCATATCATTTGCACCTTGAGTCATGCCTCATTTGACTCAACCATATCATTTGCGCCTCGAGTCAGGTCTCGTTTGACTCAACCATATCATTTTGTCTGAACTCAGTCCTTGTTTCACTCAACCACA
Organism: Dicorynia guianensis; assembly: GCA_037013595.1. Taxonomy (NCBI): domain Eukaryota; kingdom Viridiplantae; phylum Streptophyta; class Magnoliopsida; order Fabales; family Fabaceae; genus Dicorynia; species Dicorynia guianensis. Next base: position 13,785,498 of record JASUAB010000015.1, read on the forward strand.
TCATTTATGCCTTGAGTCAGGTCTCGTTTAACTCAACCATATCATTTGTGCCTCGAGTCAGGCATCGTTTGACTCAACCATATCATTTGCACCTCGAGTCAAGCCTTGTTTGACTGAACCATATCATTTGTGCCTCGAGTCAAGCCTCGTTTGACTCAACGTGTCATTTGTGCCTCGACTTGGGTCTCATTTAACTCAACCATATCATTTGTGCCAAGAGTCAGGTCTCGTTTGACTCAACCATATTATTTGCACCTTGAGTCGGTCATCGTTTGACTCAACCATATCATTTGCGCCTTGAGTCGGGCCTTGTTTTACTCACCGATACCATTTGTGCCTCGAGTCAGGCCTCGTTTGACTTAACCATATCATTTGCACCTTGAGTCAGGCCTCGTTTAATTCAACCATAACATTTGTGCCTCGAGTCAGGTCTGGTTTGACTCAACCATATCATTTGCGCCACGAGTCAGGACTTGTTTGACTCATCGATATCATTTGTGCCTCGAGTTGGGCGTCATTTGACTCAACCATATCATTTGCGCCTCGAGTCAGGCCTCGTTTGACTGAACCGTATTATTTGTGCCTCGAGCCAGGCCTCGTTTGACTCAACCATATCATTTACACCTCAATTCGGGTCTCATTTAACTCAACCACATCATTTGTGCCTTGAGTCAGGTGTTGTTTGACTCAACCGTATTATTTGTGCCTCGAGTCAAGTCTCGTTTGACTCAACCATATAATTTTTCCTCGAGTCAGGCCTCGTTTAACTCAACCATATCATTTTTTCCTCGAGTCGGGACTCGTTTGACTCATCCATAACATTTGCGCCTCAAATCGGGCCTCGTTTGAGTCACTGATACCATTTGTGCCTCGAGTGGGAACTCGTTTGACTCAGCCATATCATTTGCGCCATGAGTCAGGCATCGTTTGACTCAACCATATCATTTGTGCCTCGAGTCGGGCCTCGTTTGACTAATCCATATCATTTGCGCCTCGAGTCGAGCCTTATTTAACTCACCCATGTGTTTGCGCATTGAGTCGGGCCTCATTTGACTAAACCATATCGTTTGTGCCTCGAGTCATGCCTCGTTTGACTCAACTATATCATTTGCACCTCGAGTTGGGCCTCATTTAACTCACCCATGTCATTTGCGCCTCGAGTCAGGCCTCGTTTGACTCAACCATGTGTTTGCGCCTCGAGTCAGGCCTTGTTTGACTCACCCATATGATTTACGCCTCGAGTCGGGCCTCGTTTGACTCACCGATACCATTTGTGCATCGAGTTGGTCCTCGTTTGTCTAAACCATATGATTTGCGCCTCGAGTCAGGCCTCACTTGACTCAACCATATCATTTGCGCCTCGAGTCGGGCCTCGTTTAACTCAACGATAACATTTGTCCTTTGAGTCAGGTCTCGTTTGACTCAATGATATCATTTGTGCTTTGAGTCAGGCCTCGTTTGACTCAACCACATCATTTGCGCCTCGAGTCAGGCCTCGTTTAACTCAACCATATCATTTGTGCCTCGAGTTAGGCCTCGTTTGACTCAACCACATCATTTGCGCCTCGAGTCGGGCCTCGTTTAACTCAACCATATCATTTGTGTCTCGAGTCAGGTCCCGTTTGACTCAACCATGTGTTTACGCCTCGAGTCAGGCCTTGTTTGACTCACCCATATCATTTGCGCCTCGAGTCGGGCCTCGTTTGACTCATTGATACCATTTGTGCATTGAGTTGGGCCTCGTTTGACTAAACCATATGATTTGTGCTTCGGGTCAGGCCTCATTTAACTCAACCATATCATTTATGCCTTGAGTTAGGTGTCATTTGACTCAACCATATCATTTGTTCCTCGAGTTGGGCCTCGTTTAACTCAACCACATCATTTGCGCCTCGAGTCAGGCCTCGTTCTACTCAACCATATCATTTGTGTTTCGAGTCAGGTCTCGTTTGACTCAACCATATCATTTGTGCCTCGAGTCAGGCCTTGTTTGACACAACCACATCATTTGCGCCTCGAGTCGGGCCTCGTTTAACTCAACCATATCATTTGCGCCTCGAGTCGGGCCTCGTTTGATTCACCGATACCATTTGTGCATTGAGTTGGGCCTCGTTTGACTAAACTATATGATTTGTGCCTCGAGTCAGGCCTCATTTAACTCAACCATATCATTTATGCCTTGAGTTAGGTGTCGTTTGACTTAACCATATCATTTGTTCCTCAAGTTGGGCCTCGTTTAACTCAACCATATCATTTGCGCCTCGAGTCAGGCCTCGTTCGACTTAACCATATCATTTGTGTTTCGAGCCAGGTCTCGTTTGACTCAACCATATCATTTGTGCCTCGAGTCAGGCCTCGTTTGACACAACCACATCATCTGCGCCTCGAGTCGGGCCTCGTTTAACTCAACCATATCATTTGTGCCTTGAGTCAGGTCTCCTTTGACTCAATCATATTATTTGCACCTCGAGTTGGTCATCGTTTGACTCAACCATATCATTTGCGGCTTGTGTCGGGCTTTGTTTGACTCACCAATACCATTTGTGCCTCGAGTTGGGCCTAGTTTCACTCAACCATATCATTTGTTCGTCGGGTCAAGCCTCGTTTGACTAAACCATATCATTTGCGCCTCGAGTAGGGCCTCGTTTGACTCACTTATACCATTTCGGCCTGGTGTTAGGCCTTGTTTGGATCAACCATATAATTTGTGCCTCGAGTTAGGCCTTGTTTGACTCAACCATATAATTTACGCTACGAGTCGGGCCTCGTGTGACTCAACCCTATCGTTTGCGCCTCGAGCCGGGCCTTTTTTGACTCACCAATACTATTTGTGCCTCGCATTAGGCCTCGTTTGACTCAACCATATCATTTGTCCCTCGCGTCAGGCCTCGTCTGACTCAACCATATCGTTTGTGCCTCGAGTCTGGCCTCGTGTGACTTAACCCTATCATTTGCTCCACGAGTCGAGCCTTATTTGACTCACGCATTTGTTTGTGCATCGAGTCGGGCCTCATTTGACTAATCCATATCGTTTGTGCCTCGAGTCATGCCTCGTTTGAGTCAACCATATCATTTGCACCTCGAGTTGGGCCTCGTTTAACTCACCCATGTCATTTGCGTGCCTAGTTAGGCCTCGTTTGACTCAACCATGTGTTTGTGCCTCGTGTAAGGCCTTGTTTGACTCACCTTTATCATTTGCACCTCGAGTCAGGCCTCGTTTGACTCACCGATACCATTTGTGCATCGAGTTGGGCCTCGTTTGACTAAACCATATGATTTGTGCCTCGAGTCTGGCCTCGTTTGACTCAACCATAACATGTGTGCCTCGAGTCAGGTCTCGTTTGACTCAACCATATCATTTGCGCCACGAGTCAGGCCTCGTTCAATTCAACCTTATCATTTGTGCCTCGATCCAGGTCTCGTGTGACACAACCATATCATATGTGGGCTTGAGTCAGGCCTCGTTTGACTTAACCATATCTTTTGCGCCTCGAGTCGAGCCTTATTTGACTCACTGATAAGTTTGCGCATCGACTCAGGCCTCATTTGACTAAACCATATCGTTTGTGCCTCGAGTCAAGCCTCATTTCACTCAACCATATCATTTGTGCATCGAGTTGGGCCTCGTTTGACTCACCCATGTCATTTGCGCCTCGAATTTGGCCTCCTTTGACTCAACCATATGTTTGCGCCTCGAGTCAGGCCTCATTTGACTCAACCATGTCATTTGTGCCTCGAGTCAAGCCTTGTTTGACTCTACCATATCATTTGCGCCAGGAGGCGACCTCGTTTAACTCAACCATATCATTTGTGCCTCGAGTCAAGACTCGTTTGACTCAACCATATCATTTGTGCCATGAGTCGGGCCTTGTTTGACTCACCGATACCATTTGTGCATCAAGTTGGTCCTCGTTTGACTAAACCATATGATTTGCGCCTCGAGTCAGGCCTCATTCGACTCAACCATGTCATTTGTGCCTCGAGTCTGGCCTCGTTTGACTCAACCATATCATTTTTGCCTGGAGGCGGGCCTCGTTTAACTCAACCATATCATTTGTGCCTCGAGTCAAGTCTCGTTTGACTCAACCATATCATTTGCACCACGAGTCATGCCTTGTTTGACTCACTGATACCATTTGTGCATCGAGTTGGTCCTTGTTTTACTAAACCATATGATTTGCACCTCGAGTCAGGCCTCATTTTACTCAACCATATCATTTGCGCCTCGAGTCGGGCCTCGTTTATCTCAACCATATCATTTGTGCCTCGAGTCAAGTCTCATTTGACTCGATCATACCATTTGTGCCTCGAGTTAGGCCTAGTTTCACTCAACCACATCATTTGTGCGTCGAGTCAGGCCTCGTTTGACTCAATCATATCATTTGTGCCTTGAGTAATGCCTCGTTTGACATAACCATATCATTTGCGCCTCGAGTCAGGCCTCGTGTGACTCAACCCTATCATTTTCTCCTCGAGTTAAGCCTTATTTGACTCACGCACTTGTTTGCGCATCGAGTCGGGCCTCATTTGACTAAATCATATCATTTGTGCCTTGAGTCATGCCTTGTTTGAGTCAACCATATCATTTGCACCTCGAGTTGGGCCTCATTTAACTCACCCATGTCATTTGTGCCTCGAGTTAGGCCTGGTTTGACTCAACCATGTGTTTGCGCCTCGAGTGAGGCCTTGTTTGACTCACCCATATCATTTGCGCCTCGAGTTAGGCCTCGTTTGACTCACCGATACCATTTGTGCATCGGGTTGGGCCTCATTTGACTAAACGATATGATTTGTGCCTCGAGTCAGGCCTCGTTTGGCTTAACCATATCATTTGCGCCTCGAGACGGGCCTTGTTTAACATAACCATAATATTTGTGCCTCGAGTCAGGTCTCGTTTGACTCAACCATATCATTTGCTCCATGAGGCGGTACTCGTTTGACTCACCGATACCATTTGTGCCTCGAGTTAGGCCTCATTTGACTCAACCATATCATTTGCGCCTCGAGTCAGACCTCGTTTGACTGAACCATATCATTTGTGCCTCGAGCCAGGCCTCGTTTAACTCAACCGTATCATTTGCGCCTCAAGTCGGGTCTCATTTAACTCAACCATATCATTTGTGCCTTGAGTCAGCTGTCGTTTGACTCTACCATATCATTTGCGCCTTGAGTTGGGCCTCGTTTAGCTCAACCACATCATTTGTGCCTCGAATTAGGTCTCGTTTGACTCAACCATATCATTTGTGCCTCGAGTCAGCTCTCGTTTCACTCAACGATATAATTTCGCCCCGAGTCAGGCCTCGTTTAATTCAACCTTATCATTTGTGCCTCGAGTCAGGTCTTGTTTGACACAACCATATCATTTGTGCCTCGAGTCAGGCCTCGTTTGACTCAACCATATCATTTGCACCTCGAGTCGGGCATCGTTTGACTCAACCACATCATTTGCGCCTCGAGTCGAGCCTTATTTGACTCACCCATATGTTTGCGCATCGACTTCGGCCACATTTGACTAAACCATATCGTTTGTGCCTCGAGTCAAGCCTCGTTTGACTCAACCATGTCATTTGTGCCTCGAGTTTGGCCTCGTTTGACTCAACCATATGTTTGCGCCTTGAGTCAGGCCTTGCTTTACTCACCCATATCATTTGCGCCTCGAGTCGAGCCTTGTTTGACTCACCGATACCATTTGTGCATCGAGTTGGTCCTCGTTTGTCTAAACCATATGATTTGCGGCTCGAGTCAGGCCTCATTTGACTCAACCATATCATTTTCGCCTCTAGTCGGGCCTCGTTTATCTGAACGATAACATTTGTCCTTCGAGTCAGGTCTCGTTTGACTCAACGATATCATTTGCGCTTCGAGTCAGGCCTCGTTTGACTCAACCACATCATTTGCGCCTCGAGTCGGGCCTCGTTTAACTCAACCATATTATTTGTGCCTCGAGTCAGGTCCCGTTTGACTCAACCATATTATTTGCTCCTCGAGTTGGTCATCGTTTCACTCAACCATATCATTTGCGCCTTGAGTTGGGCCTTGTTTGACTCACCGATACCATTTGTGCCTCGAGTTGGGCCTCGTTTCACTCAACCATATCATTTGGGCCTCGGGTCAGGCCTCGTTTGACTAAACCATATCATTTATGCCTCGAGGAGGGCCTCGTTTGACTCAACCGTAGCATTTGTGCCTCGAGTTGGGCCTCGTTTGACTTAACCGTAGCATGTGTGCCTCAAGTCAGGCCTCGTTTGACTCAACCATATCATTTGCGCATTGAGTCGGGCCTCGTGTGACTTAACCCTATCATTTGCGCCTCAAGTTGGGCCTCGTTTGACTCACCGATATGATTTATGCCTCGAGCGGGGCCTCGTTTGACTCAGCCATATCATTTGCGCCACGAGTCGGGCCTCGTTTGACTTACCAATACCATTTGTGCCTAGAGTTGGGCCTCGCTAGACTCAACCATATCATTTGCACCATGAGTCATGCCTCATTTGACTCAACCATATCATTTGTGCCTCGAGTCAGGTCTCGTTTGACTCAACCATATAATTTTGCCTGAACTCAGTCCTCGTTTAACTCAACCATATCATTTATGCCTCGAGTCAGGTCTCGTTTGACTCAACCATATCATTTGTGCCTCGAGTTAGGCGTCGTTTGACTCAACCATATCATTTGCGCCTCGAGTAGGCCCTCATTTGACTGAACCATATCATTTGTTCCTCGTGTCAGGCCTCGTTTGACTCAACCATATCATTTGCACGTCAATTCTGGCCTGGTTTGACTCAACCATATCATTTGTGCCTCGAGTCAGGCCTTGTTTGTCTCAACCATATCATTTGTGCCTCGAGTCAGGCCTCGTTTGACTCAATCATATCATTTGCGCCTCAAGTCGAGCCTCGTGTGACTCAACCCTATCATTTGCGCCTCGAGTCGAGCCTTATTTGGCTCACCCATTTGTTTGCGCATCGAGTCGGGTCTCATTTGACTAAACCATATCGTTTGTGCCTCGAGTCATGCATCGTTTGACTCAACCATATCATTTGCACCTTGAGTTAGGACTCGTTTAACTCACCCATGTCATTTGCGCCTCAAGTGGGGCCTCGTTTGACTAAACCATATGATTTATACCTCGAGTCAGGCCTCTTTTGACTCAACCATATCATTTGCGCCTCGAGTTGGGCCTCGTTTAACTAAACCATAACATTTGTGCCTCGAATCAGGTCTCGTTTGACTTAACCATATCATTTGTGTAATGAGTCGGGACTCGTTTCACTCACTGATAGCATTTGTGCGTTGAGTTGGGCCTCATTTGACTCAACCATATCATTTGTGCCTCGAGTCAAGCCTCGTTTGACTGAACCATATCATTTGTGTCTCGAGTCAGGCCTTGTTTGACTCAACCGTGTCATTTGTGCCTCGAGTTGGGTCTCATTTAACTCAACCATATCATTTGTGCCTAGAGTCAGATCTCGTTTGACTCAACCATATTATTTGTGCCTCGAGTTGGTCATTGTTTGACTCAACCATATCATTTGCGCCTTGAGTCGGGCCTTGTTTTACTCACCGATACCATTTGTGCCTCGAGTTAGGCCTCGTTTGACTCAACCATATCATTTGTGCCTTGAGTCGGGCCTCGTTTAACTCAACCATAACATTTGTGCCTCGAGTCAGGTCTCGTTTGACTCAACCATATCATTTGCGCCACGAGTCAGGACTCGTTTGACGCATCGATATCATTTGTGCCTCGAGTTGGGCGTCATTTGACTCAACCATATCATTTGTGCCTCGAGTCAGGCCTCGTTTGACTGAATTGTATTATTTGTGCCTAGAGCCAGGCCTCGTTTGACTCAACCGTATCATTTGTGCCTCAAGTCCGGTCTCATTTAACTCAACCACATCATTTGTGCCTTGAGTCAGGTGTCGTTTGACTCAACCATATCATTTGTGCCTCGAGTCAAGTCTCATTTGACTCAACCATATAATTTTGCCTCAAGTCAGGCCTCGTTTAACTCAACCATATCATTTCTAGCTTGAGTCGGGTTCGTTTGACTCATCCATATCATTTGCGCCTCAAAGCGGGCCTCGTTTGAGTCACTGATACCATTTGTGCCTCGAGTGGGAACTTGTTTGACTCAGCCATATCATTTGTGCCACGAGTCAGGCATTGTTTGACTCAACCATATCATTTGTGCCTCGAGTCGAGCCTCATTTGACTAATCCATATCATTTGCGCCTCGAGTCGCGCCTTATTTAACCCACCCATGTGTTTGTGCATTGAGTCGGGCCTCATTTGACTGAACCATATCATTTGTGCCTCGAGTCATGCCTCATTTGACTCAACTATATCATTTGCACTGCGAGTTGGGCCTTGTTTAACTCACCCATGACATTTCTGCCTCGAGTCAGGCCTCGTTTGACTCAACCATGTGTTTGCGCCTCGAGTCAAGCCTTGTTTGACTCACCCATATCATTTGCGCCTCGAGTCAGGCCTCATTTGACTCACCGATACCATTTGTGCATTGAGTTGGTCCTCGTTTGTCTAAACCATATGATTTGTGCCTCGAGTCAGGCCTCATTTGACTCAACCATATCATTTGCACCTCGAGTCAGGCCTCGTTTAACTCAATGATAACATTTGTCCTTCAAGTTAGGTCTCGTTTGACTCAACGATATTATTTGTGCTTCGAGTTAGGTCTCGTTTGATTCAACCACATCATTTGCGCCTCGAGTCGGGCTTGGTTTAACTCAACCATATCATTTGTGCCTCGAGTCAGGCCTCGTTTGACTCAACCACATCATTTGCGCCACGAGTTGGGCCTCGTTTAACTCAACCATATCATTTGTGCCTCGAGTCAGGTCCCGTTTGACTCAACCATGTGTTTGCGCCTCGAGTCAGGCCTTGTTTGACTCACCCATATCATTTGCACCTCGAGTCGGGCCTCGTTTGACTCACCGATACCATTTGTGCATTGAGTTGGGCCTTGTTTGACTAAACCATATGATTTGTGCCTCAAGTCAGGCCTCATTTAACTCAACCATATCATTTGTGCCTTGAGTTAGGTGTCATTTGACTTAACCATATTATTTGTTCCTCGAGTTGGGCCTCATTTAACTCAACCATATCATTTGCACCTCGAGTCAGGCCTCGTTTGACTCAACCATATCATTTGTGTTTCGAGTCAGGTCTCGTGTGACTCAACCCTATCGTTTGCGCCTCGAGCCGGGCCTTTTTTGACTCACCAATACTATTTGTGCCTCGCGTTGGGCCTCATTTGACTCAACCATATCATTTGTCCCTCGCGTCAGGCCTCGTCTGACTCAACCATATCATTTATGCCTCGAGTCTGGCCTCGTGTGACTCAACCCTATCATTTGCTCCTCGAGTCGAGCCATATTTGGCTCACGCATTTGTTTGCGCATCGAGTCGGGCCTCATTTGACTAAGCCATATCGTTTGTGCCTCGAGTCATGCCTCGTTTGAGTCAATCATATCATTTGCACCTCGAGTTGGGCTCATTTAACTCACCCATGTCATTTGCGCATCTAGTTAGGCCTCGTTTGACTCAACCATGTGTTTGCGCCTCGTGTAAGGCCTTGTTTGACTCACCCATATCATTTGCACCTCAAGTCAGGCCTCGTTTGACTCACTAATACCATTTGTGCATCGAGTTGGGCCTCGTTTGACTAAACCATATGATTTGTTCCTCAAGTTTGGCCTCATTTGACTCAACCATAACATGTGTGCCTCAAGTCAGGTCTCGTTTGACTCAACCATACATTTATGCCTCGAGTTAGGTCTCGTTTGACTCAACCATATCTTTTGTGCCTCGAGTCAGGCGTCATTTGATTCAACCATATCATTTGTGCCTCGAGTGGGCCCTCGTTTGACTCAACCATATCATTTGCGCCTCAATTCTAGCCTGGTTTGACACAACCATATCATTTATGCCTCGAGTCCGGTCTCATTTGACTCAACCATATCATTTGTGCCCCGAGTCTGGCGTCGTTTGACTCAACCATATCATTTGTGCTTCTATTCAAGCCTCGTTTGACTCAACTACATCGTTTGCGCCATGAGTCAGGCCTCGTTTAACTCAACCATATCATTTGTGCCTTGAGTCAGGTCTCGTTTGACTCAACCATATTATTTGCTCCTCGAGTCGGTCATCGTTTCACTCAACCATATCCTTTGCGCCTTGAGTCGGACCTTGTTTGACTCACCGATACGATTTGTGCCTCGAGTTTGGCCTTGTTTCACTAACCATATATTTGTGCCTCGGGTCAGGCCTCGTTTGACTAAACCATATCATTTGCACCTCAAGGAGGGCCTCGTTTGACTCAATGATACCATTTGTGCCTCGAGTTGGGCCTCGCTTGACTCAACCATATCATTTGCGCCTCAAGTCAGATCTCGTTTGACTCAACCATATAATTTTGCCTCAAGTCAGTCCTCGTTTAACTCAACCATACATTTGTCCCTCGAGTCAGGTCTCGTTTGACTCAACCATATCATTTGTGCCTCGAGTCAGGTCTCGTTTGACTCAGCTATATCATTTGCACCACGAGTCGGGCCTCGTTTGACTCAACCATATCATTTGCGCCTCGAGTCAGGCCTCGTTTGACTCAACCATATCATTTGTGCCTCGAGTCAGATCTCGTTTGAGTCAACCATATAATTTCACCTCAAGTCAGTCCTCGTTTAACTTAACCATATCATTTGTGCCTCGAGTCAGGTCTCGTTTGACTCAACCATATCATTTGTGCCTCGAGTGGGCCCTTGTTTGACTCAACCATATCATTTGTGCCTTGCGTTAGGCCTCATTTGACTCAACCATATCATATGCACCTCGAGTCTGGCCTGGTTTGACTCAACCATATTATTTGCGCCTCGAGTCAGGTCTCGTTTATCTTAACCATATCATTTGTGCCTCAAGTCAGGCCTCGTTTGACTCAACCATATCATTTGCGCCTCGAGTCAGGCCTCGTGTGACTCAACCCTATCATTTGCGCCTCAGGTCAGCCCTTATTTGACTCAACCATATCATTTGTGCCTCGAGTCATGCCTTGTTTGACTCAACCATATCATTTGCACCTCGAGTCGGGGCTCGTGTGACTTAACCCTATCGTTTGTGCCTCGAGCTAGGCCTTTTTTGACTCACCAATACCATTTGTGCCTCGCGTTGGGCCTCGTTTGACTCAACCATATCAACTGTCCCTCGCGTCGGGCCTCGTCTGACTCAACCATATCATTTGTGCCTCGAGGCTGGCCTTATGTGACTCAACCCTATCATTTGTGCCTCGAGTCGAGCCTTATTTGAGTCATGCATTTGCACCTCGAGTTGGGCGTCGTTTAACTCACCCATGTCATTTGCGCGTCTAGTTAGGACTCATTTGACTCAGCCATGTGTTTGTGCCTCGTGTCAGGCCTTGTTTGACTCACCCATATCATTTGCACCTCGAGCCAAGCCTCGTTTGACTCACCGATACCATTTGTGCATCGAGTTGGGCCTCGTTTGACTAAATCATATGATTGGTGCCTCGAGTCTGGCCTCGTTTGACTCAACCATATCATTTGCACCTCGAGTCGGACGTCATTTAACTCAACCATAACATGTGTGCCTCGAGTCAGGTCTCGTTTGACTTAACCATATCATTTGTGCCACGAGTCAGCCCTCGTTTAATTCAACCTTATCATTTGTGCCTCGAGTTAGGTCTCGTTTGACACAACCATATCATATGTGGGCTTGAGTCAGGCCTCGTTTGACTCAACCATATCATTTGTGCCTCGAGTTGAGCCTTATTTAACTCACTGAGAAGTTTACGCATTGACTCGGGCCTCATTTGACTAAACCATATCGTTTGTGCCTCGAGTCAAGCCTCATTTGACTCAACCATATCATTTGCGCCTCGAGTTAGGCCTCGTTTGACTCATCCATGTCATTTGCGCCTCGAGTTTGGCCTCGTTTAACTTAACCATATGTTTACACCTCGAGTCAGGCCTTGTTTGACTCAACCATGTCATTTGCGCCTCGAGTTAGGCCTTGTTTGACTCACCGATACCATTTGTGCATCGAGTTGGTCCTCGTTTGACTAAACCATATGATTTGCGCCTTGAGTCAGGCCTCATTTGACTCAACCATGTCATTTGTGCCTCAAGTCAGGCCTCGTTTGACTCAACCATATCATTTGCGCCTGGAGGCGGGCCTCGTTTAACTCAACCATATCATTTGTGCCTCGACTCAAGTCTCGTTTGACTCAACCATATCATTTGTGCCACGAGTTGGGCCTTGTTTGATTCACCGATACCATTTATGCATCGAGTTGGTCCTCGTTTGACTAAACCATATGATTTGCACCTCGAGTCAGGCCTCATTTGACTCAACCATGTCATTTGTGCCTCGAGTCAGGCCTCGTTTGACTCAACTATATCATTTGTGCCTCGAATCGGGCCTCGTTTAACTCAACCATATCATTTGTGCCTCGAGTCAAGTCTCGTTTGACTCAACCATATCATTTACGCCTTGAGTCAGGCCTCGTTTGATTCAACCATAACGTTTGTGCCTCAAGTCAAGCCTCGTTTGACTCAACCGTATCATTTGTGCCTCGAGTTGGGTCTCATTTAACTCAACCACATCATTTGTGCCTCGAGCCAGGTCTCGTTTGACTCAACCATATCTTTTATGCCTCGAGTCAGGTGTCGTTTGACTTAACCAAATCATTTGTGCCTTGAGTCAGGCGTCATTTGATTCAACCATATCATTTGCGCCTCGAGTGGGCCCTCGTATGACTCAACCATATCATTTGTGCCTCGGGTCAGGCCTCGTTTGACTCAACCATATCATTTGCGCCTCAATTCTAGCCTAGTTTGACTCAACCATATCATTTATGCCTCGAGTCAAGTCTCATTTGACTCAACCATATCATTTGTTCCTCGAGTCAAGCGTCGTTTGACTCAACCATATCATTTGTGCCTCGAGTCAAACCTCGTTTAACTCAACCACATCATTTGCGCCTCGAGTCAGGCCTCGTTTAACTCAACCATATCATTTGTGCCTTGAGTCAAGTCTCGTTTGACTCAACCATATTATTTGCTCCTCGAGTCGGTCATCGTTTCACTCAACCATATCATTTGTGCCTTGAGTTGGGCCTTGTTTGACTCACCGACACCATTTGTGCCTCAAGTTAGGCCTCGTTTCACTCAACCATATCATTTGTGCCTCGGGTCAGGCTCAATTGACTAAACCATATCATTTGCGCCTCAAGGAGGGCCTCGTTTAACTCAATGATACCATTTGTGCCACGAGTTCGGCCTTGCTTGACTCAACCATATCATTTGTGCCTCGAGTCTGACCTTGTTTGACTCAACCATATCATTTGCGCCTCGAGTCGGGCCTCGTGACACTTAACCCTATCATTTGCGCCTCGAGTTGAGCCTCGTTTGACTCACCGATATGATTTGTGCCTCGAGCGGCACCTTGTTTGACTCAACCATATCATTTGCATCAAGAGTCGGGCCTCGTTTGACTCAACCATATGATTTGCGCCTCGAGTCGGGCCTCGTTTGACTCAACCATATCATTTGCGCCTCGAGTCAGATCTCGTTTGACTCAGCCATACAATTTCGCCTCAAGTCAGTCCTCGTTTAACACAACCATATCATTTGTGCCTCAAGTCAGGTCTTGTTTGACTCAACCATACCATTTGTGCCTCGAGTCAGGTCTCGTTTGACTCAACCATATCATTGGCGCCTCGAGTGGGCTCTCATTTGACTCAGCCATATCATTTGTGCCACGCGTCAGGCCTCATTTGACTCAACCATATCATATGCACCTCGAGTCTGGCCTGGTTTGACTCATCCATATTATTTGCACCTCGAGTCAGGCCTCGTTTGTCTTACCCATATCATTTGTGCCTCGAGTCAGGCCTCGTTTGACTCATCCATATCATTTGCGCCTCGAGTCAGGCCTCGTGTGACTCAACCCTATCATTTGCGCCTCGAGTGAGGCCTTATTTGACTCAACCATATCGTTTGTGCCTCGAGTCATGCCTCGTTTGACTCAACCATATCATTTGCGCCTCGAGTTGGGCCTCCTGTGACTCAACCCTATCGTTTGTGCCTCGAGCCGGGCCTTTTTTGACTCAACCATGTCGTTTGTGCCTCGAGTCATGCCTCGTTTCACTCAACCATATCATTTGCGCCTCGAGTCGGGCCTCGTGTGACTCAACCCTATCATTTGCGCCTCGAGTCGAGCCTTATTTGACTCACGCATTTGTTTGCGTATTGAGTCAGGCCTCATTTGACTAAGCCATATCATTTGTGCCTCGAGTCATGCCTCGTTTGAGTCAACCATATCATTTGCACCTTGAGTTGGGCCTCGTTTAACTCACCCATGTCATTTGCGCGTCCAGTTAGGCCTTGTTTGACTCAACCATGTGTTTGCGCCTCGTGTCAGGCCTGGTTTGACTCACCCATATCATTTGCACCTAAAGTCAGGCCTCGTTTGACTCACCGATACCATTGGTGCATTGAGTTGGGTCTCGTTTGACTAAACCATATGATTTGTGCCTCGAGTTTGGCCTCATTTGACTCAACCATATCATTTGCGCCTCGAGTTGGACCTCGTTTAACTCAACCATAACATGTGTGCCTTGAGTCAGGTCTCGTTTGACTCAACCATATCATTTGCGCCACGAGTCAGGCCTCGTTTAATTCAACCTTATCATTTGTGCCTCGAGTCAGGTCTAGTTTGACACAACCATATCATATGTGGGCTTGAGTCAGGCCTCGTTTGACTCAACCATATCATTTGCACCTTGAGTCAGGCCTCGTTTGCCTCAACCATATCATTTGCGCCTCGAGTCGAGCCTTATTTGACTCACCGATAAGTTTAAGCATCGACTCGGGCCTCATTTGACTAAACCATATGTTTGTGCCTCAAGTCAAACCTCATTTGACTCAACCATATCATTTGTGCCTCGAGTTGGGCCTCGTTTGACTCACCCATGTCATTTGCGCCTCGAGTTTGGCCTTGTTTGACTCAACCATATGTTTGTGCCTCGAGTCCGGCCTTGTTTGACTCACCCATATCATTTGCGCCTCGAGTCGGCCCTTGTTTGACTCACCGATACCATTTGTGCATCGAGTTGGTCCTCGTTTGACTAAACCATATGATTTGCACCTCGAGTCAGGCCTCATTTGACTCAACCATGTCATTTGTGCCTCGACTCAGGCCTCGTTTAACTCAACCATATCATTTGTGCCTGGAGGCGGACCTCGTTTAACTCAACCATATGATTTGTGCCTCGAGTCAAGTCTCGTTTGACTCAACCATATCATTTGCACCACGAGTCGGGCCTTGTTTGACTCACCGATACCATTTGTGCATTGCGTTGGTCCTCGTTTGACTAAACCATATGATTTGCGCCTCGAGTCAAGCCTCATTTGACTCAACCATGTCATTTGTGCCTCGAGTCAGGCCTCGTTTGACTCCACCATATCATTTGCGCCTCGAGTCGGGCCTCGTTTAACTCAACCATATCATTTGTGCCTTAAGTCAAGTCTTGTTTGACTCAATCATATCATTTGCACCTCGAGTTAGGCCTCGTTTGATTCAACCATAATGTTTGTGCCTCAAGTCAAGCCTCGTTTGACTCAACCATTTTATTTGTGCCTCGAGTCGGGTCTCATTTAACTCAACCACATCATTTGTGCCTCGAGCCAGGTCTCGTTTGACTCAATCATATCATTTATGCCTTGAGTCAGGTCTCGTTTGACTCAACCATATCATTTGTGCCTCGAGTCAGGCGTCATTTGACTTAACCACATCATTTGCGCCTCGAGTGGGCCCTCGTTTGACTCAGCCATATCATTTGTTCTTCGCATCAGGTCTCGTTTGACTCAACCATATCATTTGTGCCTCAATTCTAGCCTGGTTTGACTCAACCATATCATTTATGCCTCGAGTCAGGTCCCGTTTGTCTCAACCATATCATTTGTGCCTCGAGTTAGGCGTCGTTTGACTCAGCCATATCATTTGTGCTTCGAGTCAAGCCTCGTTTGACTTAACCACATCGTTTGCACCTCGAGTCAAGCCTCGTTTAACTCAACCATATCATTTGTGCCTTGAGTCAGGTCTCGTTTGACTCAACCATATTATTTGCGCCTCGAGTCGGTCATCGTTTCACTCAACCATATCATTTGCGCCTTGAGTCGGGCCTTGTTTGACTCACCGATACCATTTGTGCCTCGAGTTAGGCCTCGTTTCACTCAACCATATCATTTGTGCCTCGGGTCAGGCCTCGTTTGACTAAACCATATCATTTGCGCCTCAAGAAGGGCCTTGTTTGACTCAATGATACCATTTGTGCCTTGAGTTGGGCCTCATTTGACTCAACCATATCATTTGTGCCTCGGGCCCGGCCTCGTTTGACTTAACCATATCATTTGCGCCTCGAGTTGGGCCTCGTCTGACTCAACCCTATCATTTGCGCCTCGAGTTGAGCCTCGTTTGACTCACCGATATGATTTGTGCCTCGAGCGGGGCCTCGTTTGACTCAGCCATATCATTTACACCACGAGTCGGGCCTCGTTTGACTCAACCATATGATTTGCGCCTCGAGTCGGGCCTCGTTTGACTTAACCATATCATTTACGCCTCGAGTCAGATCTCGTTTGACTCAACCATATAATTTCGCCTCCAGCCAGTCCTAGTTTAACTCAACCATATCATTTATGCCTCGAGTCAGGTCTCGTTTGACCTAACCATATCATTTGTGCCTCGAGTCAAACCTCGTTTGACTCAACCATATCATTTGTGCCTTGAGTAGGCCCTCGTTTGACTCAACCATATCATTTGTGCCTCGCGTCAGGCCTCATTTGACTTAACCATATCATATGCGCCTCGAGTCTGGCCTGGTTTGACTCAACCATATCATTTGCGCCTCGAGTCAGGCCTCGTTTGTCTTAACCATATCATTTGTGCCTCAAGTCAGGCCTCGTTTGACTCAACCATATCATTTGCGCCTCGAGTCTGGGCTCGTGTGACTCAACCCTATGATTTGCGCCTCGAGTCTGGCCATATTTGACTCAACCATATCATTTGTGCCTCGAGTCATGCCTCGTTTGACTCAACCATATCATTTGCGCCTTGAGTCGGGCCTCGTGTGACTCAACCCTATCATTTGTGCCTCGAGTCGAGCCTTATTTGACTCACCCATTTGTTTGCGCATCAAGTCAGGCCTTATTTGACTAAACCATATCGTTTGTGCCTTGAGTCATGCCTCGTTTGACTCAACCATATCACTTGCACCTCGAGTTGGGACTCGTTTAACTCACCCATGTCATTTGTGCCTCGAGTCAGGCCTCGTTTGACTCAACCGTATCATTTGTGCCTCGAGTTGGGTGTCATTTAACACAACCATATCATTTGTGCCTTGAGTCAGGTCTCCTTTGACTCAACCATATTATTTGCGCAACGAGTCGGTGATCGTTTAACTCAACCATATCATTTACGCCTTGACTCGGGCCTTGTTTGACTCACCGATACCATTTGTACCTCGAGTTGGGCGTCGTTTGACTCAACCATATCATTTGTGCCTCGAGTCAGGCCTCCTTTGAGTCAACCATATCATTTGCGCCTCGAGTCAGGCCTCGTGTGACTTAATCCTATCGTTTATGCCTCGAGTCGTGCCTTATTTGATTCACCGATACCATTTGTGCCTCGAGTTAGGCCTCGTTTGACTCAACCATATCATTTGTGCCTCGCTTTAGGCCTCATTTGACTTAACCATATCATTTGTGCCTCGCATCAGACCTCGTTTGACTCAACCATATCATTTGCGCCTCGAGTCAGTCCTCGTTTGATTCAAACATATCATTTGTGCCTCGAGTCAAGCCTCATTTGAGTCAACTGTATCATTTGTGCCTCCAGTCGGGTGTCATTTAACTCAACCACATCATTTGTGCCTTGAGTCAGGTGTTGTTTGACTCAACCATATCATTTGCGCCTCGAGTTGGGCCTCGTTTAACTCAACCACATCATTTGTGCCTCGAGTCAAGTCTCGCTTGACTCCATGATATCATTTGTGCCACGAGTCAGGTTTCGTTTGACTCAACCATATCATTTGTGCCTCGAGTTGGGCCTCATTTCACTTAACCATATCATTTGCGCCTCGAGTCAGGCCTCGTTTGACTCAACCATATCATTTGTGCTTCGAGTCAAGCCTCGTTTGACTTAACCACATCATTTGTACCTCGAGTCAGGCCTCGTTTAACTCAACCATATCATTTGCGCCTTGAGTCAAGTCTCGTTTGACTCAACCATATTATTTGCTCCTCGAGTCGGTCATCGTTTCACTCAACCATATCATTTGCGCCTTGAGTTGGGCCATGTTTGACTCACCGATACCATTTGTACCTCGAGTTAGGCCTCGTTTCACTCAACCATATCATTTGTGCCTCGGGTCAGGCCTCGTTTGACTAAACCATATCATTTGCGCCTCAAGAAGGGCCTCGTTTGACTCAATGATACCATTTGTACCTTGAGTTGGGCCTCATTTGACTCAACCATATCATTTGTGCCTCGAGCCCGGCCTCGTTTGACTCAACCATATCATTTGTGCCTCGAGTCGTGCCTCGTGTGACTCAACCCTATCATTTGTGTCTCGAGTTGAGCCTCGTTTGACTCACCAATATGATTTGTGCCTCGAGCGGGGCCTCGTTTGACTCAGCCATATAATTTGCACCACGAGTCGGGCCTCATTTGACTCAACCATATGATTTACGCCTCGAGTCGGGCCTCGTTTGACTCAACCATATCATTTGCGCCTCGAGTCAGATCTCGTTTGACTCAACCATATAATTTCGCCTCAAGCCAGTCCTAGTTTAACTCAACCATATCATTTGTGCCTCGAGTCAGGTCTCGTTTCACTCAACCATATCATTTGTGCCTCGAGTTAGACCTCGTTTGACTTAACCATATCATTTGCGCCTCGAGTGGGCCCTCATTTGACTCAACCATATCATTTGTGCCTCGCGTCAGGCCTCATTTGACTCAACCATATCATATGCGCCTCAAGTCTGGCCTGGTTTGACTCAACCATATCATTTGCGCCTCGAGTCAGGCCTCGTTTGTCTTAACCATATCATTTGTGCCTCGAGTCAGTCCTCGTTTGACTCAACCATATCATTTGCACCTCGAGTCAGGGCTCGTGTGACTCAACCCTATCATTTGCGCCTCGAGTCAAGCCTTATTTGACTCACCCATACAACTCGGGCCTCATTTAACTAAACCATATCGTTTGTGCCTAAGTCATGCCTCATTTGACTCAACCATATGATTTGCGCCTCGAGTTGGGACTCGTTTAACTCACCCATGTCATTTGTGTCTCGAGTTAGGCCTCGTTTGACTCAACCATGTGTTTGCGCCTCGAGTCAAGCCTTGTTTGACTCAACTATATCATTTGTGCCTCGAGTTGGGTGTCATTTAACTCAACCATATCATTTGTGCCTTGAGTCAGGTCTCGTTTGACTCAACCATATTATTTGCGCGTTGAGTCAGTCATCGTTTGACTCAACCATATCATTTACGCCTTGACTCGGGCCTTGTTAGACTCACTGATACCATTTGTGCATCAAGTTGGGCCTCGTTTGACAAAACCATATGATTTGCGCCTCGAGTCAGGCCTTGTTTGACTCAACCATAATGTTTGTGCCTCGAGTCATGCCTCGTTCTACTCAACCATATCATTTGAACCTTGTGTCGGGCCTCGTTTAACTTAACCATGTCATTTGTGCCTCGAGTCATGCCTCGTTTGACTCAACCATATCATTTGCGCCACGAGTCGAGCCTCGTTTCACTCACTGATACCATTTGTGCCTCGAGTTGGGCCTTGTTTGACTCAACCATATCATTTGTGCCCTGAGTTCGGCCTCATTTGACCCAACCATATCATTTGCGCCTCGAGTCAGGGCTCGTGTGACTCAACCCTATCATTTGCGCCTCGACTCGAGCCTTATTTGACTCACCCATACAACTCGGGCCTCATTTGACTAAACCATATCGTTTGTGCCTAAGTCATGCCTCGTTTGACTCAACCATATCACTTGCACCTCGAGTTGGGACTCGTTTAACTCACCCATGTCATTTGCGTCTCGAGTTAGGCCTTGTTTGACTCAACCATGTGTTTGCGCCTCGAGTCAAGCCTTGTTTGACTCAACTGTATCATTTGTGCCTCGAGTTGGGTGTCATTTAACTCAACCATATCATTTGTGCCTTGAGTCAGCTCTCGTTTGACTCAACCATATTATTTGTGCGTTGAGTCAGTCATCGTTTGACTCAACCATATCATTTACGCCTTGACTCGGGCCTTGTTTGACTCACCGATACCATTTGTGCCTCGAGTTGGCCCTCGTTTTACTCAACCATATCATTTGTGTCTCGGGTCAGGCCTCATTTGACTAAACCATATTAGTTGCGCCTCAAGTAGGGCATCGTTTGACTCCCTAATACCATTTGTGTGTTAAGGTGTGCCTCGCTTGACTCAACCATATCATTTGTGCCTCGAGTTAGGCCTCCTTTGACTCAACCATATCATTTGCGCCTTGAGTCAGGCCTCGTGTAACTTAACCCTGTCATTTACACCTCGAGTCGTGCCTTATTTGACTCACTGATACCATTTGTGCATCGAGTTAGGCCTCGTTTGACTCAACCATATCATTTGCGCCTCGCGTCAGGTCTCGTTTGACTCAAGCATATCATTTGTGCCTCGAGTTAGGCCTCGTTTGATTCAAACATATCGTTTGTGCCTCGAGTCAAGCCTCGTTTGACTCAACTGTATCACTTGCGCCTCCAGTCGGGTGTCATTTAACTCAACCACATCATTTGTGCCTTGAGTCAGGTGTTGTTTGACTCAACCATATCATTTGCGCCTCGAGTTGGGCCTCGTTTAACTCAACCACATCATTTGTGCCTCGAGTCAAGTCTCGCTTGACTCCACGATATCATTTGTGCCACGAGTCAGGTTTCGTTTGACTCAACCATATCATTTGTGCCTCGAGTTGGGCCTCATTTCACTCAACCATATCATTTGCGCCTCGAGTCAGGCCTCGTTTGACTCAATGTATCACTTGCGCCTTGAGTCGGGTCTCATTGAACTCAACCATATCATTTGTGCCTTGAGTCACATGTCATTTGACTTAACCATATCATTTGCACCTCGAGTTGGGCCTCGTTTAACTCAACCACATCATTTTTGGCTCGAGTCAGGTCTCGTTTGACTCAACCATATCATTTGTGGCTCGTGTCTGGTCTCGTTTGACTCAACCATATAATTTCGCCTCGAGTCAGGCCTCGTTTAACCCAACCATATCATTTGTGCCGCGAGTCAGGTCTCGTTTGACTCAACCATATCATTTGTGCCTCGAGTCAGGCCTCGTTTGACTCAACCATATCATTTGCGCCTCGAGTCGAGCCTTATTTGACTTACCCATTTGTTTGCGCATCAAGTCAGTCCTCATTTGACTAAACCATAACGTTTGTGCCTTGAGTCATGCCTCGTTTGACTCCACCATATCATTTGCACCTCGAGTTGGGACTCGTTTAACTCACCCATGTCATTTGTGCCTCGAGTTAGGCCTCGTTTGAGTCAACCATGTGTTTGCGCCTCGAGTTAGGCCTCGTTTGACTCAACCGTATCATTTGTGCCTCGAGTTGGGTCTCATTTAACTCAAGCATATCATTTGTGCCTTGAGTCAGGTCTCGTTTAACTCAACCATATTATTTGAGCCTCGAGTCGATCATCGTTTGACTAAACCATATCATTTACGCCTTGAGTCAGGCCTTGTTTGACTCACCGATACCATTTGTGCCTCGAGTTGGGCCTCGTTTTACTCAACCATATCATTTGTGCCTCGAGTCAGGCCTTGTTTGACTAAACCATATTATTTGCGCCTCAAGTAAGGCCTCGTTTGACTCCCTGATACCATTTGTGTGTCAAGGTGGGCCTCGTTTGACTCAACCATATCATTTGTGCCTCGGGTCAGGCCTCATTTGACTCAACCATATCATTTGTGCCTCGAGTCAGGCCTCATGTGACTTAACCCTATCATTTACGCCTCGAGTCAGGCCTTATTTGACTCACCGATACCATTTGTGCCTCGAGTTAGGCCTCGTTTGACTCAACCATATCATTTGTGCCTCGCGTCAGGTCTCGTTTGACTCAAGCATATCATTTGTGCCTCGAGTTAGGCCTCGTTTGATTCAAACATATCGTTTGTGCCTCGAGTCAAGCCTCGTTTGACTCAACTGTATCACTTGCGCCTCCAGTCGGGTGTCATTTAACTCAACCACATCATTTGTGCCTTGAGTCAGGTGTTGTTTGACTCAACCATATCATTTGCGCCTCGAGTTGGGCCTCGTTTCACTCAACCACATCATTTGTGCCTCGAGTCAAGTCTCGCTTGACTCCACGATATCATTTGTGCCACGAGTCAGGTTTCGTTTGACTCAACCATATCATTTATGCCTCGAGTTGGGCCTCATTTCACTCAACCATATCATTTGCGCCTCGAGTCAGGCCTCGTTTGACTCAATGTATCACTTGCGCCTTGAGTCGGGTCTGATTGAACTCAACCATATCATTTGTGCCTTCAGTCATATGTCATTTGACTTAACCATATCATTTGCACCTCGAGTTGGGCCTCGTTTAACTCAACCACATCATTTTTGGCTCGACTCAGGTCTCGTTTGACTCAACCATATAATTTATGGCTCGTGTCTGGTCTCGTTTGACTCAACCATATAATTTTGCCTCGAGTCAGGCCTCGTTTAACCCAACCATATCATTTGTGCCGCGAGTCAGGTCCCGTTTGACTCAACCATATCATTTGTGCCTCGAGTCAGGCCTCGTTTGACTCAACCATATCATTTGCGCCTCGTGTCGAGCCTTATTTGACTTACCCATTTGTTTGCGCATCAAGTCAGTCCTCATTTGACTAAACCATATCGTTTGTGCCTTGAGTCATGCCTTGTTTGACTCCACCATATCATTTGCACCTCGAGTTGGGACTCGTTTAACTCACCCATGTCATTTGTGCCTCGAGTTAGGCCTCGTTTGAGTCAACCATGCGTTTGCGCCTCGAGTCAGGCATCGTTTGACTCAACTGTATCATTTGTGCCTCGAGTTGGGTCTCATTTAACTCAACCATATCATTTGTGCCTTGAGTCAGGTCTCGTTTAACTCAACCATATTATTTGCGCCTCGAGTCTATCATCGTTTGACTAAACCATATCATTTACGCCTTGAGTCGGGCCTTGTTTGACTCACCGATACCATTTGTGCCTCGAGTTGGACCTCGTTTTACTCAACCATATCATTTGTGCCTTGAGTCAGGCCTCGTTTGACTAAACCATATTATTTGCGCCTCAAGTAAGGCCTCGTTTGACTCCCTGATACCATTTGTGGGTCAAGGTGGGCCTCGTTTGACTCAACCATATCATTTGTGCCTTGGGTCAGGCCTCATTTGACTCAACCATATCATTTGTGCCTCGAGTCAGACCTCATGTGACTTAACCCTATCATTTACGCCTCGAGTTGGGCCTTATTTGACTCACCGATACCATTTGTGTCTCGAGGTGGGCCTCGTTTGACTCAACCATATCATTTGTGCCTCGCGTCAGGCCTCGTTTGACTCAACCATATCATTTGCGCCTCGAGTCAGGCCTCGTTTGATTTTAACATATCGTTTGTGCCTCGAGTCAAGCCTCATTTGACTCAACCGTATCATTTGCGCCTCCAGTCGGGTGTCATTTAACTCAACCACATCATTTGTGCCATGAGTCAGGTGTCGTTTGACTTAACCATATCATTTGCGCCTCGACCTCGTTTAACTCAACCACATCATTTGTGCCTCGAGTCAGGTCTCGCTTGACTCAACGATATCATTTGTGCCACGAGTCAGGTCTCGTTTGACTCAACCATATCATTTGCGCCTTGAGTCGGGCCTCGTTTGACTCAACCATGTCATTTGTGCCTCGAGTTAGGCCTCGTTTGACTCACCCATGTCATTTGCGCCTCGAGTTAGGCCTCGTTTGACTTAACCATGTGTTTGCACCCCGAGTCAGGCCTTGTTTGACTCACCAATATCATTTGCGCCACAAGTCGGGCGTCGTTTGACTCACCGATACCATTTGTGCTTCGAGTTGGGCCTCGTTTCACTTAACCATAGCATTTGCGCCTCGAGTCATGCCTCGTGTGTCTCAACCCTATCATTTACGCCTCGAGACGGGTCTCGTGTGACTCAACCCTATCATTTGCGTCTCGAGTCGGGCCTCTTTTGACTCACTAATACCATTTATGCCTCGAGTTGGGGCTCAATTGACTCACTGATACCATTTGCGCCTCGAGTCAAGCCTTGTTTGACTCAACCATATCATTTACGCCTCGTTTGAATCAACCATATAATTTACGCCTAGAGTCGGGGCTCGTTTGTCTCAACCCTATCATTTGCGCCTCGAGTCGGTCCTTATTTGACTTACTGATACCATTTGTGCCTCGAGTTGGGCGTCGTTTGACTCAACCATATCATTTCTGTCACGAGTCAGGTCTCGTTTGACTCAACCATACTATTTGCACCTCGAGTTGGGCCTCGTTTGACTCAACCATATCATTTGCGCCTCGAGTCGAGCCTTATTTGACTCACCCATATGGTTGCCCATCGAGTTGGGCCTCATTTGACTAAACCATATCGTTTGTACCTCGAGTCAAGCCTTATTTGACTCAACCATATCATTTGCGCCTCGAGTTGGGCCTGGTTTGACTCACCCAGGTCATTTGTGCCTCGTGTTTGGCCTCGTTTGACTCAACCATGTGTTTGCGTCTCGAGTCAGGCCTCATTTGACTTACCCATATCATTTGCGCCTCGATTCGGACCTTGTTAGACTCACTGATACCATTTGTGCATCAAGTTGGGCCTCGTTTGACAAAACCATATGACTTGCGCCTCGAGTCAGGCCTTGTTTGACTCAACCATAACGTTTGTGCCTCGAGTCATGCCTCGTTCTACTCAACCATATCATTTGAACCTTGTGTCGGGCCTCGTTTAACTCAACCATGTCATTTGTGCCTCGAGTCATGCCTCGTTTGACTCAACCATATCATTTGCGCCACGAGTCGAGCCTCGTTTCACTCACTGATACCATTTGTGCCTCGAGTTGGGCCTCGTTTGACTCAACCATATCATTTGTGCCTCGAGTCAGGCCCCATTTGACCCAACCATATCATTTGCACCTCGAGTCGGGCCTCGTGTGACTCAACCCTATCTTTTGCGCCTCGAGTCGGGCCTTATTTGACTCATCGATACCATTTGTGTCTCGAGTTGGTCCTCATTTAACTCAACCATATCATTTACGCCTCGAGTCAGGCCTTGTTTGACTCAACCATATCATTTGCGCCTCGAGTCAGGCCTTGTTTAACACAACCATATCATTTGTGCCTCGAGTCATGCCTCATTTGACTCAACCGTATTATTTGCGCCTCGAGTCGTGCCTCGTTTCACTCACCGATACCATTTGTTCCTCGAGTTGGGCCTCGTTTGACTCACCCATACCAATTGTGCCTCAAGTGGGGACTCGTTTGACTCAGCCATATCTTTTGCGCCATGAGTTGGGCCTCGTTTGACTCACTGATAGCATTTGTGCCTCGAGTTGGGCCCCGTTTGACTCAAGCATATCATTTGTGCCTCGAGTCAGGCCTCGTTTGACACAAACATATCATTTGTGCCTCAAGTCAGGCCTCGTTTGACTCAACCATATCATTTACGCCTCGAGTCAAGCCTTATTTGACTCACCCATATGTTTGTGCATCAAGCTGCGGCTCATTTGACTAAACCATATTGTTTGTGCCTCGAGTCATGCCTTGTTTGACTCACCCATATCGTTTGTGCCTCAAGTTGGACCTCATTTGACTCACCCGTGTCATTTGCGCCTCGAGTTAGGCCTCGTTTGACTCAGCCATATCATTTGCGCCACGAGTCGGGCCTTGTTTGACTCACCGATACCATTTGTGCCTTGAGTTGGGCTTCGTTTCACTCAACCATATCATTTGCGCCTCGAGTCAGGCCTCGTGTATCTCAACCCTATCATTTGCACCTCGAGTCAGGCCTCGTGTGACTCAACCCTATCATT
This sequence comes from Dicorynia guianensis, assembly GCA_037013595.1. NCBI lineage: Eukaryota > Viridiplantae > Streptophyta > Magnoliopsida > Fabales > Fabaceae > Dicorynia > Dicorynia guianensis. The sequence goes on from JASUAB010000015.1 coordinate 13,811,680, forward strand.
TGCTCCTCGAGTCGCGCCTCTTTTGACTCACTGATACCATTTGCGCCTCGAGTCAAGCCTTGTTTGACTCAACCATATCATTTACGCCTCGTTTCAGGCCTCGTTTGAAGCAACCATATAATTTACGCCTCGAATCGGGGCTCATTTGTCTCAACCCTATCATTTGCGCCTTGAGTCGGTCCTTATTTGACTCACCGATACCATTTGTGCCTCGAGTTGGGCGTCGTTTGACTCAACCATATCATTTCTGCCATGAGTCAGGTCTCGTTTGACTCAACCATATCATTTGTGCCTCAAGTTGGGGCTCATTTAACTCAACCATATCATTTGTGCCTCGAGTCGGGCCTCGTTTGACTGAACCATATCATTTATGCCTCGAGTCAGGCCTCGTTTGACTCAACGTATCATTTGCGCCTCGAGTCGGGTCTCCTTTAACTCAACCATATCATTTGTGCCTTGAGTCAGGTGTCGTTTAACTCAACCATATCATTTGCACTTCAAGTTGGGCCCCGTTTAACTCAACCACATCATTTTTGCCTCGAGTTAGGTCTCGTTTGACTCAACTATATCATTTGTGGCTCGTGTCAGGTCTCATTTGACTCAACCATATAATTTTGCCTCGAGTCAGGCCTCGTTTAACCCAACCATATCATTTGTGCCTCGAGTCAGGTCTCGTTTGACTCAACCATATCATTTGTACCTTGACTCAGGCCTCGTTTGACTCAACCATATCATTTGCGCCTCGAGTCAAGCGTTATTGGACACACCAATATGTTTGCCCATTGAGTTAGGCATCATTTGACTAAACCATATCGTTTGTACCTCGAGTCAAGCCTCGTTTGACTTAACCATATCATTTGCGCCTCGAGTCGGGCCTTGTTTGACTCACCGATACCATTTGTGCATAATGTTGGGCCTCGTTTGACTAAACCATATGATTTGAACCTCGAGTCTGGCCTCGTTTGACTCAACCATGTCCTTTGTGCCTCGAGTCAGGCCTCGTTTGACTCAACCATTTCATTTGCTCCTCGAGTCGGGTCTCATTAAACTCAACCATACCATTTGTGTCTCGAGTCCGGTCTCGTTTGACTCAACCATATCATTTGCGCCATGAGTCGAGCCTCATTTGACTCCCTGATACCATTTGTGCCTGGAGTTAGGCCTCGTTTGACTCAACCATATCATTTGCGCCTCGTGTCAGGCCTCGTTTGATTCAACCATATCCTTTGTGCCTCGAGTCAAGCCTCGTTTGACTCAACCGTATCATTTGCACCTCGAGACGGGTGTCATTTAACTCAACCACATCATTTGTGCCTTGAGTCAGGTGTCGTTTGACTCAACCATATCATTTGCGCCTCGAGTAGGGCCTCGTGTAACTCAACCACATCATTCGTGCCTTGAGTCAGCTCTCATTTGACTCAACCATATCATTTGTGCCTCAAGTCAGGTCTCGTTTGACTCAACCATATCATTTGCGCCTCGAGTCGGGCCTTGTTTAACTCAACCATATCATTTGTGCTTTGATTCAGGCCTCATTTGACTCAACCACATCATTTGCGCCTCGAGTCAGGCCATGTTTAAGTCAACCATATCATTTGTGCCTCGAGTCAGGTCTCGTGTGACTCAACCCTATCATTTACGCCTCGAGTTGGGCCTTGTTTGACTCATCGATATGATTTGTGCCTCGAGCGGCGCCTCGTTTGACTCAGCCATATCATTTGCCCCATGAGTCAACCCTCGTTTGACTCAACCATATGATTTGCGCCTCGAGTCGGGCCTTGTTTGACTCAACCATATCATTTGCACCTCGAGTCAGATCTCGTTTGACTTAACCATATAATTTTGCCTCAAGTCAGTCCTCGTTTTACTCAACCATATCATTTGTGCCTCGAGTCAGGTCTCGTTTGACTCAACCATATCATTTGCGCCTCGAGTCAGGTCTCGTTTGACTCAACCATATCATTTGTGCCGCGCGTCAGGCCTCATTTGACTTAACCATATCATATGCACCTCGAGTCTGGCCTGGTTTGACTCAACCATATTATTTGTGCCTCTAGTCAGGCCTCGTTTGACTGAACCATATCATTTGCACCTCGAGTCAGGCCTCGTTTGACTCAACCATATCATTTGCGCCTCGAGTCAGGCCTCGTGTGACTCAAGCCTATCATTTGCGCCTCGAGTCAGGCCTTATTTGACTCAACCATATCGTTTGTGCCTCGAGTCATGCCTCGTTTGACTCAACCATATCATTTGCGCCTCGAGTCGGGCCTCGTGTGACTTAACCCTATCGTTTGCGCCTCGAGCTGGGCCTTTTTTGACTCAACAATACCATTTTTGCCTCGCGTTGGGCCTCGTTTGACTGAACCATATCATTTGTCCCTCGTGTCAGGCCTTGTCTGACTCAACCATATCATTTGCGCCTTGAGGCTGGCCTCATGTGACTCGACCCTATCATTTGCGCCTCGTGTCAAGCCTTATTTGAGTCACGCATTTGTTTGCGTATCGAGTCGGGCCTCATTTCACTAAGCCATATCGTTTGTGCCTCGAGTCATGCCTCATTTGAGTCAACCATATCATTTGCACCTCGAGTTGGGCGTCGTTTAACTCACCCATGTCATTTGCGCATCTAGTTAGGCCTCGTTTGACTCATCCATGTGTTTGCACCTCATGTCAGGCCTTGTTTGACTCACCCATATCATTTCCTCCTTGAGTCAAGCCTCGTTTGACTCACCGATACCATTTGTGCATCGAGTTGGGCCTCGTTTGACTAAACCATATGATTTGTGCCTCGAGTCTAGCCTTGTTTGACTCAACCATATCATTTGCGTCTCGAGTCAGACGTCGTTTAACTCAACCATATCATTTGCGCCTCGAGTCAGACGTCGTTTAACTGAACCATAACATGTGTGCCTCGGGTTAGGTCTCGTTTGACTTAACCATATCATTTGCGCCACGAGTCAGGCCTTGTTTAATTCAACCTTATCATTTGTGCCTCGAGTCAGGTCTTGTTTGACACAACCATATCATATGTGGGCTTGAGTCAGGCCTCGTTTGACTCAACCATATCATTTGCACCTCGAGTCGGGCCTCGTTTGACTCAACCATATCATTTGTGCCTCGAGTTGAGCCTTATTTATCTCACTGATAAGTTTACGTATCGACTTAGGCCTCATTTGACTAAACCATATGTTTGTGCCTCGAGTCCAGTCTCATTTGACTCAACCATATCATTTGCGCCTCGAGTTGGTCCTCATTTGACTCACCCATGTCATTTGCGCCTTGAGTTTGGCCTCGTTTGACTCAACCATATGTTTTCGCCTTGAGTCAGGCCTTGTTTGACTCACCCATATCATTTGCGCCTCGAGTCGGGCCTCGTTTGACTCAACCATATGTTTGCGCCTCGAGTCAGGCCTTGTTTGACTCACCGAAACCATTTGTGCATCGTGTTGGTCCTCGTTTGACTAAACCATATGATTTGCGCCTCGAGTCAGGCCTCATTTGACTTAACCATGTCATTTGTGCCTCAAGTCAGGCCTCATTTGACTCAACCATATCATTTGCACCTGGAGGCGGGCCTCATTTAACTCAACCATATCATTTGTGCCTCGACTCAAGTCTCGTTTCACTCAACCATATCATTTACGCCACAAGTCGGGCCTTGCTTGATTCACTGATACCATTTATGCATCGAGTTGGTCCTCGTTTGACTAAACCATATGATTTGCGCCTCGAGTCAGGCCTCATTTGACTCAACCATGTCATTTGTGCCTCGAGTTAGGCCTCGTTTGACTCAACCATATCATTTGTGCCTCGAGTCGGGCCTTGTTTAACTCAATCATATCATTTGTGCCTCGAGTCAAGTCTCGTTTGACTCAACCATATCATTTGCGTCTCGAGTCAGGCCTCGTTTAATTCAACCATAACGTTTGTGCCTCAAGTCAAGCCTCGTTTGACTCAACCGTATCATTTGTGCCTTGAGTCGGGTCTCATTTAACTCAACCACATCATTTGTGCCTCGAGCTAGGTCTCGTTTGACTCATCCATATCATTTGTGCCACGAGTCGGGCCTCGTTTGACTCACTGATACCATTTGTGCCTCGTGTTGGGCCTCATTTGACTCAACCATATCATTTGTGCCTCGAGTCAGGCCTCATTTGACCCAACCATATCATTTGCACCTCGAGTCAGGTCTCGTGTGACTCAACCTTATCATTTGCGCCTAGAGTCGGGCCTTATTTGACTCATCAATACCATTTGTGTCTCGAATTGGGCCTCGTTTGACTCAACCATATCATTTATGCCTCGAGTCAAGCCTTGTTTAACACAACCATATCATTTGTGCCTCGAGTCATGCCTCGTTTGACTCAACCATATCATTTGCGCATTGAGTCAGGCCTCGTTTCACTCATCGATACCATTTGTGCCTCGAGTTGGGCCTCGTTTGAGTCAACCATATCAATTGCGGCTCGAGTTGGGCCTCGTTTGACTCAACCATACCATTTGTGCCTCGAGTGGGGACTCGTTTGACTCAGCCATATCTTTTGTGCCACGAGTTGGGCCTCGTTTGACTCACTGATAGCATTTGTGCCTCGAGTTAGGCCCCGTTTGACTCAACCATATCATTTACACCTCGAGTCAGGCCTCGTTTGACACAAACATATCATTTGTGCCTCAAGTCAGGCCTCGTTTCACTCAACCAGATCATTTACGCCTCGAGTTGAGCCTCGTTTGACTCAACCATATCATTTATGCCTCGACTCAAGCCTTATTTGACTCACCCATATGTTTGCGCATCAAGCTGCAGCTCATTTGACTAAATCATATTGTTTGTGCCTCGAGTCATGCCTCGTTTGACTCAGCCATATCATTTGTGCCTCAAGTTGGACCTCGTTTGACTCACTTGTGTCATTTGCGCCTCGAGTAGGGCCTCGGTTGACTCACCCATATCATTGGCGCCACAAGTCGCGCCTCGTTTGACTCACCAATACCATTTGTGCCTCGAGTTGGGCCTCGTTTCACTCAACCATATCATTTGCGCCTCGAGTAAGGCCTCGTTTGACTCAGCCATATCATTTGCGCCACAAGTCGGGCCTCGTTTGACTCACCGATACCATTTGTGCCTCGAGTTGGGCCTCGTTTCACTCAACCATATCATTTGCGCCTCGAGTAGGGCCTCGTTTGACTCAGCCATATCATTTGCGCCACAAGTCGGGCCTCGTTTGACTCACCGATACCATTTGTGCCTCGAGTTGGGCCTCGTTTCACTTAACCATATCATTTGTGCCTCGAGTAGGGCCTCGTTTGACTCAGCCATATCATTTGTGCCACAAGTCAGGCCTCGTTTGACTCACCGATACCATTTGTGCCTCGAGTTGGGCCTTATTTCACTCAACCATATCATTTGTGCCTCAAGTTGGACCTCGTTTGACTCACCCGTGTCATTTGCGCCTCGAGTTAGGCCTCGTTTGACTCTGCCATATCATTTGCGCCACGAGTAGGGCCTCGTTTGACTCACCGATACCATTTGTGCCTCGAGTTGGGCCTCGTTTCACTCAACCATATCATTTGCGCCTCGAGTCGGGCCTCGTGTATCTTAACCCTATCATTTGCACCTCGAGTCAGGCCTCGTGTGACTCAACCCTATAATTTGCACCTCGAGTCGTGCCTCTTTTGACTCACTGATACCATTTGGGCCTCGAGTTGGGCTTCAATTGACTCACCGATACCATTTGTGCCTCGAGTCAAGCCTTGTTTGACTCAACCATATCATTTATGTCTCGTTTCAGGCCTCGTTTGAATCAACCATATAATTTACGCCTCGAATCGGGGCTCGTTTGTCTCAACCCTATCATTTGCGCCTCGAGTCGATCCTTATTTGACTCACCGATACCATTTGTGCCTCGAGTTGGGCGTCGTTTGACTCAACCATATCATTTCTGCCACGAGTCAGGTCTCGTTTGACTCAACCATATCATTTGTGCCTCGAGTTGGGCCTCATTTAACTCAACCATATCATTTGTGCCTCGAGTCAGGCCTCGTTTGACTGAACCATATCATTTGTGCCTCGAGTCAGGCCTCGTTTGACTCAACGTATGATTTGCGCTTCGAGTCGGGTCTCCTTTAACTCAACCATATCATTTGTGCCTTGAGTCAGGTGTCGTTTGACTCAACCATATCATTTGCGCCTCAAGTTGGGCCTCGTTTAACTCAACCACATCATTTTTGCCTCGAGTCAGCTCTCGTTTGACTCAACCATATCATTTGTGGCTCGTGTCAGGTCTCGTTTGACTCAACCATATAATTTTGCATCGAGTCAGGCCTCGTTTAACCTAACCATATCATTTGTGCCTCGAGTCAGGTCTTGTTTGACTCAACCATATCATTTGTACCTTGACTCAGCCCTCGTTTCACTCAACCATATCATTTGCGCCTCGAGTCGAGCCTTATTGGACTCACCAATATGTTTGCCCATCGAGTTAGGCCTCATTTGACTAAACCATATCATTTGTACCTCGAGTCAAGCCTCGTTTGACTCAACCATATCATTTGCGCCTCGAGTCGGGCCTTGTTTGACTCACCGATACCATTTGTGTATAAAGTTGGGCCTCGTTTGACTAAACCATATGATTTGCGCCTCGAGTCTGGCCTCGTTTGACTCAACCATGTCATTTGTGCCTCGAGTCAGGCCTCATTTGACTCAACCATTTCATTTGCTCCTCGAGTCGGGCCTCATTAAACTCAACCATACCATTTGTGTCTCGAGTCCGGTCTCGTTTGACTCAACCATATCATTTGCGCCACGAGTCGAGCCTCATTTGACTCCCTGATACCATTTGTGCCTAGAGTTGGCCTCGTTTGACTCAACCATATCATTTGCGCATTGAGTCAGGCCTCGTTTCACTCATCGATACCATTTGTGCCTCGAGTTGGGCCTCGTTTGAGTCAACCATATCAATTGCGGCTCGAGTTGGGCCTCGTTTGACTCAACCATACCATTTGTGCCTCGAGTGGGGACTCGTTTGACTCAGCCATATCTTTTGTGCCACGAGTTGGGCCTCGTTTGACTCACTGATAGCATTTGTGCCTCGAGTTAGGCCCCGTTTGACTCAACCATATCATTTACACCTCGAGTCAGGCCTCGTTTGACACAAACATATCATTTGTGCCTCAAGTCAGGCCTCGTTTCACTCAACCAGATCATTTACGCCTCGAGTTGAGCCTCGTTTGACTCAACCATATCATTTATGCCTCGACTCAAGCCTTATTTGACTCACCCATATGTTTGCGCATCAAGCTGCAGCTCATTTGACTAAATCATATTGTTTGTGCCTCGAGTCATGCCTCGTTTGACTCAGCCATATCATTTGTGCCTCAAGTTGGACCTCGTTTGACTCACTTGTGTCATTTGCGCCTCGAGTAGGGCCTCGGTTGACTCACCCATATCATTGGCGCCACAAGTCGCGCCTCGTTTGACTCACCAATACCATTTGTGCCTCGAGTTGGGCCTCGTTTGACTCAACCATATCATTTGCGCCTCGAGTAAGGCCTCGTTTGACTCAGCCATATCATTTGCGCCACAAGTCAGGCCTCGTTTGACTCACCGATACCATTTGTGCCTCGAGTTGGGCCTCGTTTCACTCAACCATATCATTTGCGCCTCGAGTAGGGCCTCGTTTGACTCAGCCATATCATTTGCGCCACAAGTCGGGCCTCGTTTGACTCACCGATACCATTTGTGCCTCGAGTTGGGCCTCGTTTCACTTAACCATATCATTTGTGCCTCGAGTAGGGCCTCGTTTGACTCAGCCATATCATTTGTGCCACAAGTCAGGCCTCGTTTGACTCACCGATACCATTTGTGCCTCGAGTTGGGCCTTATTTCACTCAACCATATCATTTGTGCCTCAAGTTGGACCTCGTTTGACTCACCCGTGTCATTTGCGCCTCGAGTTAGGCCTCGTTTGACTCTGCCATATCATTTGCGCCACGAGTAGGGCCTCGTTTGACTCACCGATACCATTTGTGCCTCGAGTTGGGCCTCGTTTCACTCAACCATATCATTTGCGCCTCGAGTCGGGCCTCGTGTATCTTAACCCTATCATTTGCACCTCGAGTCAGGCCTCGTGTGACTCAACCCTATAATTTGCACCTCGAGTCGTGCCTCTTTTGACTCACTAATACCATTTGGGCCTCGAGTTGGGCTTCAATTGACTCACCGATACCATTTGTGCCTCGAGTCAAGCCTTGTTTGACTCAACCATATCATTTATGTCTCGTTTCAGGCCTCGTTTGAATCAACCATATAATTTATGCCTCGAATCGGGGCTCGTTTGTCTCAACCCTATCATTTGCGCCTCGAGTCGATCCTTATTTGACTCACCGATACCATTTGTGCCTCGAGTTGGGCGTCGTTTGACTCAACCATATCATTTCTGCCACGAGTCAGGTCTCGTTTGACTCAACCATATCATTTGTGCCTCGAGTTGGGCCTCATTTAACTCAACCATATCATTTGTGCCTCGAGTCAGGCCTCGTTTGACTGAACCATATCATTTGTGCCTCGAGTCAGGCCTCGTTTGACTCAACGTATGATTTGCGCTTCGAGTCGGGTCTCCTTTAACTCAACCATATCATTTGTGCCTTGAGTCAGGTGTCGTTTGACTCAACCATATCATTTGCGCCTCAAGTTGGGCCTCGTTTAACTCAACCACATCATTTTTGCCTCGAGTCAGCTCTCGTTTGACTCAACCATATCATTTGTGGCTCGTGTCAGGTCTCGTTTGACTCAACCATATAATTTTGCATCGAGTCAGGCCTCGTTTAACCTAACCATATCATTTGTGCCTCGAGTCAGGTCTTGTTTGACTCAACCATATCATTTGTACCTTGACTCAGCCCTCGTTTCACTCAACCATATCATTTGCGCCTCGAGTCGAGCCTTATTGGACTCACCAATATGTTTGCCCATCGAGTTAGGCCTCATTTGACTAAACCATATCATTTGTACCTCGAGTCAAGCCTCGTTTGACTCAACCATATCATTTGCGCCTCGAGTCGGGCCTTGTTTGACTCACCGATACCATTTGTGTATAAAGTTGGGCCTCGTTTGACTAAACCATATGATTTGCGCCTCGAGTCTGGCCTCGTTTGACTCAACCATGTCATTTGTGCCTCGAGTCAGGCCTCATTTGACTCAACCATTTCATTTGCTCCTCGAGTCGGGCCTCATTAAACTCAACCATACCATTTGTGTCTCGAGTCCGGTCTCGTTTGACTCAACCATATCATTTGCGCCACGAGTCGAGCCTCATTTGACTCCCTGATACCATTTGTGCCTAGAGTTGGGCCTCGTTTGACTCAACCATATCATTTGCGCCTCGTGTCTGGCCTCGTTTGATTCAACCATATCCTTTGTGCCTCGAGTCAAGCCTCGTTTGACTCAACTGTATCATTTGCACCTCGAGACGGGTGTCTTTTAACTCAACCACATCATTTGTGCCTTGAGTCAGGTGTCGTTTGACTCAACCATATCATTTGCGCCTCGAGTAGGGCCTCTTGTAACTCAACCACATCATTCGTGCCTTGAGTCAGCTCTCATTTGACTCAATCATATCATTTGTGCCTCAAGTCAGGTCTTGTTTGACTCAACCATATCATTTCCGCCTCGAGTCGGGCCTCGTTTAACTCAACCATATCATTTGTGCTTTGAGTCAGGTCTCGTTTGACTCAACCATATCATTTGTGCATTGAGTCAGGCCTCGTTTGACTTAACCACATCATTTGCGCCTCGAGTCGGGCCATGTTTAAGTCAACCATATCATTTGTGCCTTGAGTCAGGTCTCGTGTGACTCAACCCTATCATTTGCGCCTCGAGTTGGGCCTCGTTTGACTCATCGATATGATTTGTGCCTCGAGCGGCATCTCGTTTGACTCAGCCATATCATTTGCACCACGAGTCGGGCCTCGTTTGACTCAACCATATCATTTGCGTCTTGAGTCGGGCCTCGTTTAACTCAACCATATCATTTGCACCTCGAGTCAGATCTCGTTTGACTCAACCATATAATTTCGCCTCAAGTCATTCCTCGTTTAACTCAACCATATCATTTGTGCCTCGAGTTAGGTCTCGTTTGACTCAACCATATCATTTGTGGCTCGAGTCAGGTCTCGTTTGACTCAACCATATCATTTGCGCCTCGAGTGGGCCCTCGTTTGACTCAACCATATCATTTGTGCCTCACGTCAGGCCTCATTTGACTCAACCATATCATATGCACCTCGAGTCAGGCCTGGTTTGACTCAACCATATTATTTACGTCTCGAGTCAGGCCTCGTTTGACTCAACCATATCATTTGTGCCTCGAGTCAGGCCTCGCGTGACTCAACCCTATCATTTGCGCCTCGAGTCAGGCCTTATTTGACTCAACCATATCGTTTGTGCCTCAAGTCATGCCTCGTTTGACTCAACCATATCATTTGTGCCTCGAGTCAGGCCTCGTGTGACTTAACCCTATCGTTTGCGCCTTGAGCTGGGCCTTTTTTGACTCACCAATACAATTTTTGTCTCTCGTTGGGCCTTGTTTGACTGAACCATATCATTTGTCCCTTGCGTCAGGCCTTGTCTGACTCAACCATATCATTTGTGCCTCGAGGCTGGCCTCTTGTGACTCAACCCTATCATTTGCGCCTCGAGTCGAGCCTTATTTGAGTCACACATTTGTTTGCGTATCGAGTCGGGCCTCATTTGACTAAGCCATATCATTTGTGCCTCGAGTCATGCCTCGTTTGAGTCAACCATACCATTTGCACCTCGAGTTGGGCATTGTTTAACTTACCCATGTTATTTGCGCGTCTAGTTAGGCCTCGTTTGACTCAGCCATGTGTTTGCGCCTCATGTCAGGCCTTGTTTGACTCACCCATATCATTTGCACCTCGAGTCAAGCCTCGTTTGACTCACCGATACCATTTGTGCATCGAGTTGGGCCTCGTTTGACTAAACCATATGATTTGTGCCTCGAGTCTGGCCTCGTTTGACTCAACCATATGATTTGCGCCCCGAGTCGGACCTCGTTTAACTCAACCATAACATGTGTGCCTCGAGTTAGGTCTCGTTTGACTCAACCATATCATTTGCGCCACGAGTCAGGCCTTGTTTAATTCAACCTTATCATTTGTGCCTCGAGTCAGGTCTCGTTTGACACAACCATATCATATGTGGGCTTAAGTCAGGCCTCGTTTGACTCAACCATATCCTTTGCACCTCGAGTCGGGCCTCGTTTGACTCAACCATATCATTTGCGCCTCGAGTCGAGCCTTATTTGATTCACCGATAAGTTTACGCATTGACTCGGGCCTTATTTGACTAAACCATATGTTTGCGCCTCGAGTCAATCCTCATTTGACTCAACCATATCATTTGCGCGTCGAGTTGGTCCTCGTTTGACTCACCCATGTCATTTGTGCCTTGAGTTTGGCCTCGTTTGACTCAACCATATGTTTGCGCCTCGAGTCAGGCCTTGTTTGACTCACCCATATCATTTGCGCCTCGAGTCGGGCCTTGTTTGACTCACCGATACCATTTGTGCATCGAGTTGGTCCTCGTTTGACTAAACCATATGATTTGCGCCTCGAGTTAGGCCTCATTTGACTCAACCATGTCATTTGTGCCTCGAGTCAGGCCTCATTTGACTCAACCATATCATTTGCGCCTGGAGGCGGGCCTCGTTTAACTTAACCATATCATTTGTGCCTCGACTCAAGTCTCGTTTGACTCAACCATATCATTTATGCCACGAGTCGGGCCTTGTTTGATTCACTGATACCATTTATGCATCGAGTTGGTCCTCGTTTGACTAAACCATATGATTTGTGCCTCGAGTCAGGCCTCATTTGACTCAACCATGTCATTTGTGCCTCGAGTCAGGCCTCGTTTGACTCAACCATATCATTTGTGCCTCGAGTTGGGCCTCGTTTAACTCAACCATATCATTTGTGCCTGGAGTCAAGTCTCGTTTGACTCAACCATATCATTTGCGCCTTGAGTCAGGCCTCGTTTAATTCAACCATAGCATTTGTGCCTCAAGTCAAGCCTCATTTGACTCAATCGTATCATTTATGCCTTGAGTAGGGTCTCATTTAACTCAACCACATCATTTGTGCCTCGAGCCAGGTCTCGTTTGACTCATCCATATCATTTGTGCCACGAGTCGGGCCTCGTTTGACTCACTGATACCATTTGTGCCTCGAGTTAGCCTCGTTTGACTCAACCATATCATTTGTGCCTCGAGTCAGGCCTCATTTTACCCAACCATATCATTTGCACCTCGAGTCGGGCCTCGTGTGACTCAACCCTATCATTTGCGCCTCGAGTCGGGCCTTATTTGACTCATCGATACCATTTGTGTCTCGAGTTGGGCCTCGTTTGACTCAACCATATCATTTGCGCCTCGAGTCAGGCCTTGTTTGACTCAACCATATCATGTACGCCTCGAGTCAGGCCTCGTTTAACACAACCATATCATTTGTGCCTCGAGTCATGCCTCGTTTGACTCAACCATATCATTTGCGCATCGAGTCGGGCCTCGTTTCACTCACCGATACCATTTGTGCCTCGAGTTGGGCCTCGTTTGAGTCAACCATATCAATTGCGGCTCGAGTTGGGCCTCGTTTGACTCAACCATACCATTTGTGCCTCGAGTGGGGACTCGTTCGACTTAGCCATATCTTTTGCGCCACGAGTTGGGCCTCGTTTGACTCACTGATAGCATTTGTGCCTCGAGTTGGGCCCCATTTGACTCAACCATATCATTTACGCCTCGAGTCAGGCCTCGTTTGACACAAACATATCATTTGTGCCTCAAGTCAGGCCTTGTTTCACTCAACTAGATCATTTATGCCTCGAGTTGAGCCTCGTTTGACTCAACCATATCATTTGCGCCTCGAGTCAAGCCTTATTTGATTCACCCATATGTTTGCGCATCAAGCCGCAGCTCATTTGACTATCATATTGTTTGTGCCTCGAGTCATGCCTCGTTTGACACAACCATATCATTTGTGCCTCAAGTTAGACCTCGTTTGACTCACCCGTGTCATTTGTGCCACGAGTAAGGCCTCGTTTGACTTAGCCATATCATTTGTGCCTCGAGTCATGCCTCGTTTGACTCAACCATATCATTTGTGCCTCAAGTTGGACCTCGTTTGACTCACCCGTGTCATTTGTGCCTCGAGCAAGGCCTCGTTTGACTCAGCCATATCATTTGCGCCACAAGTCGGGGCTCGTTTGACTCACCGATACCATTTGTGCCTCGAGTTGGGCCTCGTTTCACTCAACCATATCATTTGCGCCTCGACTCGAGCCTCGTATATCTCAACCCTATCATTTGCACCTCGAGTCAGGCCTCGTGTGACTCAACCCTATCATTTGCTCCTCGAGTCGCGCCTCTTTTGACTCACTGATACCATTTAGGCCTCGAGTTGGGCCTCAATTGACTCACCGATACCATTTGCGCCTCGAGTCAAGCCTTGTTTGACTCAACCATATCATTTAGGCCTCGTTTCAGGCCTCGTTTGAATCAACCATATAATTTACGCCTCGAATCGGGGCTCGTTTGTCTCAACCCTATCATTTGCGCCTCGAGTCGGTCCTTATTTGACTCACCGATACCATTTGTGCCTCGAGTTGGGCGTCATTTGACTCAACCATATCATTTCTGCCACGAGTCAGGTCTCGTTTGACTCAACCATATCATTTGTGCCTCGAGTCAGGCCTCGTTTGACTGAACCATATTATTTGTGCCTCGAGTCAGGCATCGTTTGACTCAACGTATATTTGTGCCTCGAGTCGGGTCTCCTTTAACTCAACCATATCATTTGTGCCTTGAGTCAGGTGTCGTTTGACTCAACCATATCATTTGCGCCTCAAGTTGGGCGTTGTTTAACTCAACCACATCATTTTTGCCTCGAGTCAGGTCTCGTTTGACTCAACCGTATAATTTGTGGCTCGTGTCAAGTCTCGTTTGACTCAACCATATAATTTTGCCTCGAGTCAGCCTCGTTTAACCCAACCATATCATTTGTGCCTCGATTCAGGTCTCGTTTGACTCAACCACATCATTTGGGCCTCGAGTCGAGCCTTATTTGACTCACCCATATGTTTGCCCATCGAGTTGGGCCTCATTTGACTAAACCATATCATTTGTACCTCGAGTCAAGCCTCGTTTGACTCAACCATATCATTTGTGCCTCGGGTCGGGCCTTGTTTGACTCACTGATACCATTTGTGCATAAAGTTGGGCCTCATTTGACTCAACCATTTCATTTGCTCCTCGAGTCGGGCCTCATTAAACTCATCCATACCATTTGTGTCTCGAGTCCGGTCTCGTTTGACTCAACCATATCATTTGCGCCACGAGTCGAGCATCATTTGACTCCCTGATACCATTTGTGCCTGGAGTTGGGCCTCGTTTGACTCAACCATATCATTTGTCCTCATGTCAGGCCTCGTTTGATTCAACCATATCCTTTGTGCCTCGAGTCAAGCATCCTTTGACTCAACCGTATCATTTGCGCCTCGAGACGGGTGTCATTTAACTCAACCACATCATTTGTGCCTTGAGTCAGGTGTCTTTTGACTCAACCATATCATTTACGCTTCGCGTAAGGCCTCGTGTAACTCAACCACATCATTCGTTCCTTGAGTCAGCTCTCGTTTGATGTAACCATATCATTTGTGCCTCGAGTCGGGCCTCGTTTAACTTAACCATATCATTTGTGCTTCGAGTCAGGTCTCATTTGACTCAACCGTATCATTTGTGCGTTGAGTCAGGCCTCGTTTGACTCAACCACATTATTTGCGCCTCGAGTCGGGCCACGTTTAAGTCAACCATATCATTTGTGCCTCGAGTCAGGTCTCGTTTGACTCAACCATATTATTTGCGCCTCGAGTCAGTCATCGTTTGACTCAACCATATTATTTGCGCCTTGAGTCGGGCCTTGTTTGACTCACCAATACCATTTGTGCCTTGAGTTGTGCCTCGTTTTACTCAACCATATCATTTGTGCCTCAGGTCAGGCCTAGTTTGACTAAACCACATCATTTGTGCCTCGAGTAGGGCCTCATTTGACTCCCTGATACCATTTATGCCTCGAGTTGGGCCTCATTTGACTCAACCATATCATTTGTGCCTCGAGTCAGGCCACATTTGACTCAACCATATCATTTGCACCTTGAGTCGGGCCTCGTGTTCTAAACCCTATCATTTGTGCCTCGAGTCGGGCCTTATTTGACTCACAGATACCATTTGTGTCTCTAGTTGGGCCTCGTTTGACTCAACCATATCATTGTGCCTCGTGTCAGACCTCGTTTGACTAAACCATATCATTTGCACCTCGAGTCAGGCCTTGTTTGACTCAACCATATCATTTGCGCCTTGAGTCAGGCCTCGTTTGACACAACCATATCATTTGTCCTCGAGTCAGGCCTCGTTTGACTCAACCATATCATTTGTACCTCGAGTCGGGCCTCGTTTCACTCACTGATACCATTTGTTTCTCGAGTTGGGCCTCGCTTGAGTCAGCCATATCATTTGCGCCTCGAGTTGGGACTCGTTTGACTCACCCATACCATTTGTGCCTCGAGTGGGGCCTCATTTGACTCAGCCATATCTTTTGCACCACGAGTCTGTCCTCGTTTGACTCACCGATACCATTTGTGCCTCAAGTTGGGCCTCGTTTGACTCAACCATATCATTTACGCCTCGAGTCAGGCCTCGTTTGACTCAACCATATCATTTGCGCCTCGAGTCGGGCCTCATTTGACTCAACCATATCATTTGCGCCTCGAGTCAAGCATTATTTGACTCACCCATATGTTTGCGCATCGAGTCAAGGCTCATTTGACTAAACCGTATCATTTGCGCCTCGTGTCAGGCCTCATTTGATTCAACCATATCGTTTGTGCCTCGAGTCAAGCCTCGTTTGACTCAACTGTATCATTTGCGCCTCGAGTCGGGTGTCATTTAACTTAACCACATCATTTGTGCCTTGAGTCAGGTGTCGTTTGACTCAACCATATCATTTGCGCCTCGAGTTGGGCCTCGTTTAACTCAACCACATCATTCGTGCCTCGAGTTAGGTCTCATTTGACTCAACCATATCATTTGCGCCTCAAGTCAAGCCTTAATTGACTCACCCATTTGTTTGCGCATCGAGTCGGGCCTCATTTGACCAAACCATATCGTTTATGCCTTGAGTCATGCCTCATTTAACTCAACCATATCATTTGCACCTCGTGTTGGGCCACGTTTAACTCACCCACGTCATTTGCGCCTCAAGTTAGGCCTTGTTTGACTCAATCATGTGGTTGTGCCTCGAGTTAGGCCTTCTTTGACTAAACCATATGATTTGCGCCTCGAGTCAGGCCTCGTTTAACCCAACCATATCATTTGTGCCTCGAGTCAGGTCTTGTTTGACTTAACCATATTATTTGTGCCTCGATTCAGGCCTCGTTTGATTCAACCATATCATTTGTGCCTCGAGTCGAGCCTTATTTGACTCACCCATATGTTTGCCCATCGAGTCGGGCCTCATTTGACTAAACTATATCCTTTGTACCTTGAGTCAAGCCTCGTTTGATTCAACCATATCATTTGCGCCTCGAGTTGGGTCTCGTTTGACTTGCCCAAGTCATTTGTGCCACGAGTTTAGCCTCATTTGACTCAACCATGTGTTTGCATCTTGAATCAGACCTCGTTTGACTCACCCATATCATTTGCGCCTTGAGTCGGGCCTTGTTTGATTCTCCGATACCATTTGTGCATCAAGTTGGGTCTCGTTTGACTAAACCATATGATTTGCTCCTCAAGTCAGGCCTCGTTCAACTCAACCATGTCATTTGTGCCACAAGTTAGGCCTCGTTTGACTCAACCATATCATTTGCGCCTCGAAGCGGGCCTCGTTTAACTCAACCTTATAATTTGTGCCTCAAGTCAGGACTCATTTGACTCAACCATATCGTTTGCGCCATGAGTCGGGCCTCGTTTGACTCACCAATACCATTTGTACCTGGAGTTGGGCCTCGTTTGACTCAACCATATCATTTGCGCCTCGTGTCAGGCCTCGTTTGATTCAACCATATCGTTTGTGCCTCGAGTCAAGCCTCGTTTGACTCAACTGTATCATTTGCGCATCGAGTCGAGTATCATTTAACTCAACCACATCATTTGTGCCTTGTGTCAAGTGTCGTTGACTCAACCATATCATTTGCGCCTCGAGTTGGGCCTCGTTTAACTCAACCACATCATTCGTGCCTCGAGTCTGGTCTCATTTGACTCAACCATATCATTTGTGCCTCAAGTCAGGTCTCGTTTGACTCAACCATATCATTTACGCCTCAAGTCAGGCCTCGTTTAACTCAACCATATCATTTGTGCTTCGAGTCAGGTCTCGTTTGACCCAACCATATCATTTGTGCTTCGAGTCAGGTCTCGTTTGACTCAACCATATCATTTGTGCCTCGAGTCAGGCCTCGTTTGACTCAACCATATCATTTGTGCCTCGAGTCAAGCCTCATTTGACTTAACCATATTTTTTGCGCCTCGAGTCAGTCATCGTTTGACTTAACCATATCATTTGCTCCTTGAGTTGGGCCTCATTTTACTCAACCATATCATTTGTGGCTCAGTTCAGTCCTCGTTTAACTAAACCACATGATTTGCGTCTCAAGTAGGGCCTCGTTTGACTCACTGATACCATTTGTGCCTCAAGTTGGGCCTTGTTTGACTAAACCATATCATTTGCACCTCGAGTTGGGCCTCGTGTGACTCAACCCTATCATTTGCGCCTCGAGTTGAGCCTGGTATGGCTTAACCCTATCATTTGTGCCTCGAGTCGGGCCTCGTGTGACTCAACCCTATCATTTGCGCCACGAGTCAGGCATCGTTTGACTCACCGATGCCATTGTGCCTCGAGTTGGGCCTCGTTTCACTCAACTCTATCATTTGCGCCTCGAGTCGGGCCTCGTGTGACTTAACCCTATCATTTGCGCCTCGAGTCAGGCCTATTTTGACTCACTGATACGATTTGTGCCTCGAGTTGGGCCTAATTGACTCACTGATACCATTTGCGCCTCAAGTCAAGCCTTGTTTGACTCAACCATATCATTTACGCCTTGTTTCAGGCCTCGTTTGAATCAACCATATAATTTACGCCTCGGGTTGGGCCTCGTTTGTCTCAGCCCCATCATTTGTTCCTCGAGTCGGTCCTTATTTGACTCACCGATACCATTTGTGCCTCGAGTTGGGGCCTTGTTTGACTCAACCACATTATTTGTGCCACGAGTCAGGCCTCGTTTGACTCGACCATATCATTTGTGCCTCGAGTCGGGCCACGTGTGACTCAACCCTATCATTTGCGCCTCAAGTCGAGCCTTAATTGACTCACCCATTTGCTTGCGCATCGAGTTGGGCCTCATTTGACCAAACCATATCGTTTGTGCCTCGAGTCATGCCTCATTTAACTCAACCATATCATTTGCACCTCGTGTTAGGCTTTGTTTAACTCACCCACGTCATTTGCGCCTCAAGTTAGGCCTTGTTTGACTCAACCATGTGTTTGTGTCTCGAGTTAGGCCTTCTTTGACTCAACCATATCATTTGCGCCTCGAGTCGGGCCTCGTTTGGCTCGCCGATACCATTTGTGCATTGAGTTGGGCTTCGTTTGACTCAACCATATCATTTGCGCCTTGAGTTGGGCCTCGTTTAACTCAACCATAACATTTGTGCCTCGAGTCAGGTCTCATTTGACTCAACCATATCATTTGCGCCTTGAGTCAACCCTCGTTTGACTGAACCATATCATTTGTGCCTCGAGTCAAGCCTCGTTTGACTCAACCGTATCATTTGCACCTCGAGTCGGGTCTCATTTAACTCAACCATATCATTTATGCCTTGAGTCAGGTGTCGTTTGACTCAACCATATCATTTGCGCCTTGAGTTAGGCCTCGTTTAACTCAACCACATCATTTGTGCCTCGAGTCAGGTCTCGTTTGACTCAACCATATCATTTCGCCTCGAGTCAAGCCTCGTTTAACCCGATCATATCATTTGTGCCTCGAGTCGGGTCTCGTTTGACTCAACCATATAATTTGTGCGAGTCAGGCCTCGTTTGACTCTACTGTATCTTTTGCGCCTTGAGTCGGGGCTCGTTTGACTCAACCATATCATTTGCACCTCGAGTCGACCCTTATTTGACTCACCCATATGTTTGTGCATCGAGTTGGGCATCATTTGACTAAACCATATCATTTGTGCCTCGAGTCAAGCCTCGTTTGACTCAACCATAGCATTTGCGCCTCGTTCGGCTCACCCATGTCATTTGCGCCTTGAGGTTGGCCTCGTTTGACTCAACCATGTCATTGCACCTCGAGTCAGGCCTTGTTTGACTCACCCATATCATTTGCGCATCGAGTCGAGCCTCATTTGACCAAACCATATCGTTTATGCCTCGAGTCATGCCTCGTTTAACTCAATCATATCATTTGCACCTCGTGTTAGGCCTCGTTTAACTCACCCACGTCATTTGCGCCTCAAGTTAGGCCTTGTTTGACTCAATCATGTGTTTGTGTCTCGAGTTAGGCCTTCTTTGACTCAACCACATTATTTGCGCCTCGAGCCGGGCCTCGTTTAACTCAACCAACTCATTTGTGCTTCGAGTCAGGTCTCGTTTGACTCAACCATATCATTTGTGCCTCGAGTCAAGCCTCGTATGACTCAACCACATCATTTGCGCCTAGAGTCGGGCCTCGTTTAACTCAACCATCTCACTTGTGCCTTGAGTTTGGTCTCATTTGACTCAACCATATTTTTTTTGCCTCGAGTCGGGCCTCATTTGACTCATCCATACCATTTGTGCCTCGAGTCAGGCCTCGTTTGACTTCACCATATCATTTGCGCCTCAAGTCAGGCCTCGTTTGACTCAACCATATCATTTGCGCCTTGAGTTAGGCCTCGTTTAACTCAACCATAGCATTTGTACCTCGAGTCAGGTCTCGTTTGACTCAACTATATTATTTGTGCCTCGAGTCGGTCATCGTTTGACTCAACCATATCATTTGCGCCTCGAGTCGAGCCTCGTTTGACTCAACCATATCATTTGCGCCTCGAGTTGGGCCTCGTTTGACTCAACCATATCATTTGCACCTCGAGTCGGTCATTGTTTGACTCAACCATATCATTTGCGCCTTGAGTCGAGCCTGGTTTGACTCAACCATATCATTTGCACCTCGTTTGACTCAACCATATAATTTGCGCCTCAAGTCAGCCTCGTTTGACCCAACCATATCATTTGTACCTCGAGTCAGGCCTCGTTTGACTCAACCATATCATTTGCGACATGAGTAGAGCCTCATTTGACTTACCGATACTATTTGTGCCTCGAGTGTGGCTTTGATTTACTCAGTCATATTATTTGCACCACGAGTCAGGCCTCATTTGACTCACCAATACCATTTGTGCCTCGAGTTAGGCCTCGTTTGACTTAACCATATCATTTGTGCCTCGAGTCAGGCTTCGTTTGAAACAACCATATCATTTGTCCCTCGAGTCAGGTCTCGTTTGACTTAACTATATCATTTGCGCCTCGAGTTGGGCCTCGTTTGACTCAACCATATCATTTATGCCTCGAGTCGAGCCTCATTTGACTCACCCTTATGTTTGCGCATCGAGTCGAGGCTCATTTGACTAAACCATATCATTTGTGCCACGAGTCATGCCTCGTTTGACTCAACCATATTATTTATGCCTCGAGTTGTGCCTCATTTGGCTCACCTATGCCATTTGTGCCTCGAGTTAGGACTCATTTGACTTAACCACGTGTTTGTGCCTTGAGTCAGGCCTTGTTCGACTCACCCATATCATTTGTGCTGCGAGTCGGGCCTCGTTTGACTCACCGATGCAATTTGTGCCTTGAGTTGGGCCTCGTTTAACTCAACCATATCATTTGTGACTCGAGTCGGGCCTCGAGTGGCTCAACCCTATCATTTGTGCCTCGAGTCGTGCCTCGTGCGGCTCAACCCTATCATTTGCGCCTCGAGTCAGGCCTCGTGCGGCTCAACCCTATCATTTGTGCCTCGAGTCGGGCCTCATTTGACTCATTGATACCATTTGTGCCTCAAGTTGGGCCTCAATTGACTCACCAATACCATTTGCACCTCAAGTCAAGCCTTGTTTGACTCCACCATATCATTTACGCCTTATTTCAGGCCTCGTTTGAATCAACCATATGATTTACGCCTCGGGTCAGGCCTTGTTTGCCTCAACCCTATCATTTGCACCTCGAGTCGGGCCTTATTTGATTCACAGATACCATTTGGGCCTCGAGTTGAGCGTCGTTTGACTCAACCATATCATTTGCACCTCGAGTCGGGCCTCATTTGACTCATCCATACCATTTGCGCCTCGAGTTGGGCCTTGTTTGACTTCATCATATCATTTGCGCCTAAATTCAGGCCTCGTTTGACTCAACCATATCATTTGCGCCTCGAGTCAGGCCTCGTTTAACTCAACCATATCATTTGTACCTTGAGACAGGTCTCGTTTGACTCAACCATATTATTTGCGCCTCGAGTCGGTCATCGTTTGACTCAACCATATCGTTTGTGCCTCGAGTTGAGCCTCGTTTGACTCAACCATATCATTTGTGCCCTGAGTCGGTCCTCGTTTAACTCAACCATATCATTTGCGCCTCGAGTCAGTCATCGTTTGACTCAACCATATCATTTGTGCCTCAAGCCAAGCCTCGTTTGACTCAACCATATCATTTGCGCCTCGAATTAGGCCTCGTTTGACTCAACCATATAATTTGCGTCTCGAGTCAGACCTCATTTGACTCAACCATATCATTTGTGCCTCAAGTTATGCCTTGTTTGACTCAACCATGTCATTTGCGCCATGAGTAAGGCCGCATTTGACTCACCGATACCAATTGTGTCTCGAGTTGGGCCTCGTTTGACTCACTAATAACATTTGTGCCTTGAGTTGGGCCTCATTTAACTCAACCATATCATTTCTGCCTCGAGTCAGGCCTCGTTTGACTCAACCATATCATTTGCGCCTCGAGTCGACCCTTATTTGACTCACCCATATGTTTGCGCATCGAGTTGGGCATCATTTGACTAAACCATATCATTTGTGCCTCGAGTCAAGCCTCGTTTGACTCAACCATATCATTTGTGCCTCGAGTTGGGTCTCGTTGGACTCACCCATGTCATTTGCGACTCGAGTTTGGCCTTGTTTGACTCAACCATGTCATTGCACCTTGAGTCAGGCCTTGTTTGACTCACCCATATCATTTGCACCTCGAGTTAGGCCTCGTTTGACTAAACATATGATTGTGCCTCGAGTTAGGCCTCGTTTGACTCAACCATGTCATTTGTGCCTCGAGTCAAGCCTCGTTTGACTCAACCATATCATTTGCGCCTCGAGTTGGGCCTCGTTTAACTCAACCATATCAATTGTGCCTCGAGTCAGGTCTCGTTTGACTTAACCATATCATTTGCGCCACGAGTCGGGCCTCATTTGACTCACTGATACCATTTGTGCCTCGAGTTGGGCCTTGTTTGACTCAACCATATCATTTACACCTCGAGTCAGGCCTCATTTGATTCAACCATATCGTTTGTGCCTCGAGTCAAGAGTCGTTTGACTCAACCGTATCATTTGCGCCTCAAGTCGGGTCTCATTTAACTCAACCACATCATTTGTGCCTTGAGTCAGGTGTCGTTTGACTCAACCATATCATTTGCGCTTGAAGTTGGGCCTCGTGTAATACAACCACATCATTTGTGCCTCGATTCAATCTCGTTTGATTCAACCATATCAATTGTGCCTCGAGTCAGGTCTCGTTTGACTCAACCATATCATTTGCGCCCTGAGTCGAGCCTCATTTAACTCAACCATATCATTTGTGCTTCTCATCAGGTTTCGTTTGACTCAACCATATCATTTGTGCCTCGAGTCAAGCCTCGTATGACTCAACCACATCATTTGCACCTCGAGTCGGGCCTCGTTTAACTCAACCATCTCATTTATGCCTTGAGTCAGGTCTCGTTTGACTCAACCATATTATTTCTGCCTCGAGTCGGTCATCGTTTGACTCAACCATATCATTTGCGCCTTGAGTCAGGCCTTGTTTGACTCACCAATACCATTTGTGCCTTGAGATGGGCCTCATTTCACTCAACCATATCATTTGTGCCTCAGGTCAGGCCTCATTTGACTAAACCATATCATTTGCGCCTCGAATAGGGCCTCGTTTAACCTACTGATACCATTTGTTCCTCGAGTTGGGCCTCATTTGACTTAACCATATCATTTGTGCCTCGAGTCAGGCCTCATTTGACTCAACCATATCATTTGCACCTCGAGTCGGGCCTAGTGTGACTCAACCTCATCATTTGCGCCTCGACTCAGGCCTTATTTAACTCACCGATACCATTTGTGCCTCGAGTTGGGCCTCGTTTAACTCAACCATATCATTTGTGCCTCGAGTCAGGCCTCGTTTGACTCAACCACATCATTTGCGCCTCGAGTCGGTCATCATTTGACTCAACCATATCATTTACGCCTCGAGTCGAGCCTCGTTTGACTCAACCATATCACTTGCGCCTCGAGTTGGGCCTCGTTTGACTCAACTGTATCATTTGTGCCTCGAGTCAGGTCTCGTTTGACTCAACCATATCATTTGTGCCTCGAGTCAGGTCTTGTTTGACTCAACCATATTATTTGCATCTCGAGTCGGTCATCGTTTGACTCAACCATATCATTTGTGCCTCGAGTCGAGCCTCGTTTAACTCAACCATATTAATTGCGCCTCGAGTTAGGCCTCGTTTGACTCAACCATATCATTTGTGCCTCGAGTCAGGCCTCGTTTAACTCATCCATATCATTTGTGCCTCGAGTCATGCCTCGTTTGACTCAACCATATCATTTGCGCCTCGAGTTGGGCCTCGTGTGACTCAATCCTATCACTTGCGTCTCGAGTCAGGCCTCATTTGACTCACCGATACCATTTGTGCCTCGAGTTGGGCCTCGTTTGATTCAACCACATCATTTGCGCCTCGAGTCAGCCATCGTTTGACTCAACCATATCGTTTGTGCCTCGAGTCGACCCTCGTTTGACTCAACCATATCATTTATGCCTCGCGTCAGGCCTCGTTTGACTCACCATATCATTTATGCCTCGAGTCGAGCCTCCTTTGACTCCACCGTATCATTTGCGCCTCGAGTCGGGCCTCATTTGACTCAACCCTATCATTTGAGCCTCGAGTTAGGCCTCGTTTGACTCAACCATATCATTTGTGCCTCGAGTCATGCCTCATTTGACTCAACCATATCATTTGCGCCTCGAGTCGAGCCTTGTTTGACTCAACCATATCATTTGCGCCTCGAGTCAGGCCTTGTTTGACTCAACCATATCGTTTGTGCCTTGAGTCGACCCTCGTTTGACTCAACCATATCATTTGTGCCTCGCGTCAGGTCTCGTTTGACTCAACCATATCATTTGTGCCTCGAGTCAGGTCTTGTTTGACTCAACCATATTATTTGCATCTCGAGTCGGTCATCGTTTGACTTAACCATATCGTTTGTGCCTCGAGTCGAGCCTCGTTTAACTCAACCATATTAATTGCGCCTCGAGTTGGGCCTCATTTGACTCAACCATATCATTTGTGCCTCGAGTCAGGCCTCGTTTAACTCATCCATATCATTTGTGCCTCGAGTCATGCCTCGTTTGACTCAACCATATCATTTGCGCCTCGAGTTGGTCCTCGTGTGACTCAATCCTATCACTTGCGTCTCGAGTCAGGCCTCATTTGACTCACCGATACCATTTGTGCCTCGAGTTGGGCCTCGTTTGACTCAACCACATCATTTGCGCCTCGAGTCGGCCATCGTTTGACTCAACCATATCGTTTGTGCCTCGAGTCGACCCTCGTTTGACTCAACCATATCATTTGTGCCTCATGTTAGGCCTCGTTTGACTCACCATATCATTTGTGCCTCGAGTCGAGCCTCCTTTGACTCCACCGTATCATTTGCGCCTCGAGTCAGGCCTCGTTTGAGTCAACCATATCATTTGTTCCTCGAGTCATGCCTCGTTTGACTCAACCATATCATTTGTGCCTCGAGTCGAGCCTTGTTTGACTCAACCATATCATTTGCGCCTCGAGTCAGGCCTTGTTTGACTCAACCATATCATTTGTGCCTCGAGTCGACCCTCGTTTGTCTCAACCATATCATTTGTGCCGCACATCAGGCCTCGTTTGACTCACCATATCATTTGTGCCTCGAGTCTAGCCTCTTTTGACTCAACCGTATCATTTGCGCCTCAAGTCGGGCCTCATTTGACTCAACCCTATCATTTGAGCCTCGAGTCAGGCCTCGTTTGACTTAACCATATCATTTGTGCCTCAAGTCATGCCTCGTTTGACTCAACCATATCATTTGCGCCTCGTGTCAGGCCTCGTTTGATTCAACCATATCGTTTGTGCCTCGAGTCAAGCCTCGTTTGACTCAACTGTATCATTTGCGCATCGAGTCGAGTATCATTTAACTCAACCACATCATTTGTGCCTTGTGTCAAGTGTCGTTGACTCAACCATATCATTTGCGCCTCGAGTTGGGCCTCGTTTAACTCAACCACATCATTCGTGCCTCGAGTCTGGTCTCATTTGACTCAACCATATCATTTGTGCCTCGAGTCAGGTCTCGTTTGACTCAACCATATCATTTACGCCTCAAGTCAGGCCTCGTTTAACTCAACCATATCATTTGTGCTTCGAGTCAGGTCTCGTTTGACCCAACCATATCATTTGTGCTTCGAGTCAGGTCTCGTTTGACTCAACCATATCATTTGTGCCTCGAGTCAGGCCTCGTTTGACTCAACCATATCATTTGTGCCTCGAGTCAGGCCTCATTTGACTTAACCATATTTTTTGCGCCTCGAGTCAGTCATCGTTTGACTTAACCATATCATTTGCTCCTTGAGTTGGGCCTCATTTTACTCAACCATATCATTTGTGGCTCAGTTCAGTCCTCGTTTAACTAAACCACATGATTTGCGTCTCAAGTAGGGCCTCGTTTGACTCACTGATACCATTTGTGCCTCAAGTTGGGCCTTGTTTGACTAAACCATATCATTTGCACCTCGAGTTGGGCCTCGTGTGACTCAACCCTATCATTTGCGCCTCGAGTTGAGCCTGGTATGGCTTAACCCTATCATTTGTGCCTCGAGTCGGGCCTCGTGTGACTCAACCCTATCATTTGCGCCACGAGTCAGGCATCGTTTGACTCACCGATGCCATTGTGCCTCGAGTTGGGCCTCGTTTCACTCAACTCTATCATTTGCGCCTCGAGTCGGGCCTCGTGTGACTTAACCCTATCATTTGCGCCTCGAGTCAGGCCTATTTTGACTCACTGATACGATTTGTGCCTCGAGTTGGGCCTAATTGACTCACTGATACCATTTGCGCCTCAAGTCAAGCCTTGTTTGACTCAACCATATCATTTACGCCTTGTTTCAGGCCTTGTTTGAATCAACCATATAATTTACGCCTCGGGTTGGGCCTCGTTTGTCTCAGCCCCATCATTTGTTCCTCGAGTCGGTCCTTATTTGACTCACCGATACCATTTGTGCCTCGAGTTGGGGCCTTGTTTGACTCAACCACATTATTTGTGCCACGAGTCAGGCCTCGTTTGACTCGACCATATCATTTGTGCCTCGAGTCGGGCCACGTGTGACTCAACCCTATCATTTGCGCCTCAAGTCGAGCCTTAATTGACTCACCCATTTGCTTGCGCATCGAGTTGGGCCTCATTTGACCAAACCATATCGTTTGTGCCTCGAGTCATGCCTCATTTAACTCAACCATATCATTTGCACCTCGTGTTAGGCTTTGTTTAACTCACCCACGTCATTTGCGCCTCAAGTTAGGCCTTGTTTGACTCAACCATGTGTTTGTGTCTCGAGTTAGGCCTTCTTTGACTCAACCATATCATTTGCGCCTCGAGTCGGGCCTCGTTTGGCTCGCCGATACCATTTGTGCATTGAGTTGGGCTTCGTTTGACTCAACCATATCATTTGCGCCTTGAGTTGGGCCTCGTTTAACTCAACCATAACATTTGTGCCTCGAGTCAGGTCTCATTTGACTCAACCATATCATTTGCGCCTTGAGTCAACCCTCGTTTGACTGAACCATATCATTTGTGCCTCGAGTCAAGCCTCGTTTGACTCAACCGTATCATTTGCACCTCGAGTCGGGTCTCATTTAACTCAACCATATCATTTATGCCTTGAGTCAGGCCTCGTTTGACTCAACCATATCATTTGCGCCTTGAGTTAGGCCTCGTTTAACTCAACCACATCATTTGTGCCTCGAGTCAGGTCTCGTTTGACTCAACCATATCATTTCGCCTCGAGTCAAGCCTCGTTTAACCCGATCATATCATTTGTGCCTCGAGTCGGGTCTCGTTTGACTCAACCATATCATTTGTGCGAGTCAGGCCTCGTTTGACTCTACTGTATCTTTTGCGCCTTGAGTCGGGGCTCGTTTGACTCAACCATATCATTTGCACCTCGAGTCGACCCTTATTTGACTCACCCATATGTTTGTGCATCGAGTTGGGCATCATTTGACTAAACCATATCATTTGTGCCTCGAGTCAAGCCTCGTTTGACTCAACCATAGCATTTGCGCCTCGTTCGGCTCACCCATGTCATTTGCGCCTTGAGGTTGGCCTCGTTTGACTCAACCATGTCATTGCACCTCGAGTCAGGCCTTGTTTGACTCACCCATATCATTTGCGCATCGAGTCGGGCCTCATTTGACCAAACCATATCGTTTATGCCTCGAGTCATGCCTCGTTTAACTCAATCATATCATTTGCACCTCGTGTTAGGCCTCGTTTAACTCACCCACGTCATTTGCGCCTCAAGTTAGGCCTTGTTTGACTCAATCATGTGTTTGTGTCTCGAGTTAGGCCTTCTTTGACTCAACCACATTATTTGCGCCTCGAGCCGGGCCTCGTTTAACTCAACCAACTCATTTGTGCTTCGAGTCAGGTCTCGTTTGACTCAACCATATCATTTGTGCCTCGAGTCAAGCCTCGTATGACTCAACCACATCATTTGCGCCTAGAGTCGGGCCTCGTTTAACTCAACCATCTCACTTGTGCCTTGAGTTTGGTCTCATTTGACTCAACCATATTTTTTTTGCCTCGAGTCGGGCCTCATTTGACTCATCCATACCATTTGTGCCTCGAGTCAGGCCTCGTTTGACTTCACCATATCATTTGCGCCTCAAGTCAGGCCTCGTTTGACTCAACCATATCATTTGCGCCTTGAGTTAGGCCTCGTTTAACTCAACCATAGCATTTGTACCTCGAGTCAGGTCTCGTTTGACTCAACTATATTATTTGTGCCTCGAGTCGGTCATCGTTTGACTCAACCATATCATTTGCGCCTCGAGTCGAGCCTCGTTTGACTCAACCATATCATTTGCGCCTCGAGTTGGGCCTCGTTTGACTCAACCATATCATTTGCGCCTCGAGTCGGTCATTGTTTGACTCAACCATATCATTTGCGCCTTGAGTCGAGCCTGGTTTGACTCAACCATATCATTTGCACCTCGTTTGACTCAACCATATAATTTGCGCCTCAAGTCAGCCTCGTTTGACCCAACCATATCATTTGTACCTCGAGTCAGGCCTCGTTTGACTCAACCATATCATTTGCGACATGAGTAGAGCCTCATTTGACTTACCGATACTATTTGTGCCTCGAGTGTGGCTTCGATTTACTCAGTCATATTATTTGCACCACGAGTCAGGCCTCATTTGACTCACCAATACCATTTGTGCCTCGAGTTAGGCCTCGTTTGACTTAACCATATCATTTGTGCCTCGAGTCAGGCTTCGTTTGAAACAACCATATCATTTGTCCCTCGAGTCAGGTCTCGTTTGACTTAACTATATCATTTGCGCCTCGAGTTGGGCCTCGTTTGACTCAACCATATCATTTATGCCTCGAGTCGAGCCTCATTTGACTCACCCTTATGTTTGCGCATCGAGTCGAGGCTCATTTGACTAAACCATATCATTTGTGCCACGAGTCATGCCTCGTTTGACTCAACCATATTATTTATGCCTCGAGTTGTGCCTCATTTGGCTCACCTATGCCATTTGTGCCTCGAGTTAGGACTCATTTGACTTAACCACGTGTTTGTGCCTTGAGTCAGGCCTTGTTCGACTCACCCATATCATTTGTGCTGCGAGTCGGGCCTCGTTTGACTCACCGATGCAATTTGTGCCTTGAGTTGGGCCTCGTTTAACTCAACCATATCATTTGTGACTCGAGTCAGGCCTCGAGTGGCTCAACCCTATCATTTGTGCCTCGAGTCGTGCCTCGTGCGGCTCAACCCTATCATTTGCGCCTCGAGTCAGGCCTCGTGCGGCTCAACCCTATCATTTGTGCCTCGAGTCGGGCCTCATTTGACTCATTGATACCATTTGTGCCTCAAGTTGGGCCTCAATTGACTCACCAATACCATTTGCACCTCAAGTCAAGCCTTGTTTGACTCCACCATATCATTTACGCCTTATTTCAGGCCTCGTTTGAATCAACCATATGATTTACGCCTCGGGTCAGGCCTTGTTTGCCTCAACCCTATCATTTGCGCCTCGAGTCGGGCCTTATTTGATTCACCGATACCATTTGGGCCTCGAGTTGAGCGTCGTTTGACTCAACCATATCATTTGCACCTCGAGTCGGGCCTCATTTGACTCATCCATACCATTTGCGCCTCGAGTTGGGCCTTGTTTGACTTCATCATATCATTTGCGCCTAAATTCAGGCCTCGTTTGACTCAACCATATCATTTGCGCCTCGAGTCAGGCCTCGTTTAACTCAACCATATCATTTGTACCTTGAGACAGGTCTCGTTTGACTCAACCATATTATTTGCGCCTCGAGTCGGTCATCGTTTGACTCAACCATATCGTTTGTGCCTCGAGTTGAGCCTCGTTTGACTCAACCATATCATTTGTGCCCTGAGTCGGTCCTCGTTTAACTCAACCATATCATTTGCGCCTCGAGTCAGTCATCGTTTGACTCAACCATATCATTTGTGCCTCAAGCCAAGCCTCGTTTGACTCAACCATATCATTTGCGCCTCGAATTAGGCCTCGTTTGACTCAACCATATAATTTGCGTCTCGAGTCAGACCTCATTTGACTCAACCATATCATTTGTGCCTCAAGTTATGCCTTGTTTGACTCAACCATGTCATTTGCGCCATGAGTAAGGCCGCATTTGACTCACCGATACCAATTGTGTCTCGAGTTGGGCCTCGTTTGACTCACTAATAACATTTGTGCCTTGAGTTGGGCCTCATTTAACTCAACCATATCATTTCTGCCTCGAGTCAGGCCTCGTTTGACTCAACCATATCATTTGCGCCTCGAGTCGACCCTTATTTGACTCACCCATATGTTTGCGCATCGAGTTGGGCATCATTTGACTAAACCATATCATTTGTGCCTCGAGTCAAGCCTCGTTTGACTCAACCATATCATTTGTGCCTCGAGTTGGGTCTCGTTGGACTCACCCATGTCATTTGCGACTCGAGTTTGGCCTTGTTTGACTCAACCATGTCATTGCACCTTGAGTCAGGCCTTGTTTGACTCACCCATATCATTTGCACCTCGAGTTAGGCCTCGTTTGACTAAACATATGATTGTGCCTCGAGTTAGGCCTCGTTTGACTCAACCATGTCATTTGTGCCTCGAGTCAAGCCTCGTTTGACTCAACCATATCATTTGCGCCTCGAGTTGGGCCTCGTTTAACTCAACCATATCAATTGTGCCTCGAGTCAGGTCTCGTTTGACTTAACCATATCATTTGCGCCACGAGTCGGGCCTCATTTGACTCACTGATACCATTTGTGCCTCGAGTTGGGCCTTGTTTGACTCAACCATATCATTTACACCTCGAGTCAGGCCTCATTTGATTCAACCATATCGTTTGTGCCTCGAGTCAAGAGTCGTTTGACTCAACCGTATCATTTGCGCCTCAAGTCGGGTCTCATTTAACTCAACCACATCATTTGTGCCTTGAGTCAGGTGTCGTTTGACTCAACCATATCATTTGCGCTTGAAGTTGGGCCTCGTGTAATACAACCACATCATTTGTGCCTCGATTCAATCTCGTTTGATTCAACCATATCAATTGTGCCTCGAGTCAGGTCTCGTTTGACTCAACCATATCATTTGCGCCCTGAGTCGAGCCTCATTTAACTCAACCATATCATTTGTGCTTCTCGTCAGGTTTCGTTTGACTCAACCATATCATTTGTGCCTCGAGTCAAGCCTCGTATGACTCAACCACATCATTTGCACCTCGAGTCGGGCCTCGTTTAACTCAACCATCTCATTTATGCCTTGAGTCAGGTCTCGTTTGACTCAACCATATTATTTCTGCCTCGAGTCGGTCATCGTTTGACTCAACCATATCATTTGCGCCTTGAGTCGGGCCTTGTTTGACTCACCAATACCATTTGTGCCTTGAGATGGGCCTCATTTCACTCAACCATATCATTTGTGCCTCAGGTCAGGCCTCATTTGACTAAACCATATCATTTGCGCCTCGAATAGGGCCTCGTTTAACCTACTGATACCATTTGTTCCTCGAGTTGGGCCTCATTTGACTTAACCATATCATTTGTGCCTCGAGTCAGGCCTCATTTGACTCAACCATATCATTTGCACCTCGAGTCGGGCCTAGTGTGACTCAACCTCATCATTTGCGCCTCGACTCAGGCCTTATTTAACTCACCGATACCATTTGTGCCTCGAGTTGGGCCTCGTTTAACTCAACCATATCATTTGTGCCTCGAGTCAGGCCTCGTTTGACTCAACCACATCATTTGCGCCTCGAGTCGGTCATCATTTGACTCAACCATATCATTTACGCCTCGAGTCGAGCCTCGTTTGACTCAACCATATCACTTGCGCCTCGAGTTGGGCCTCGTTTGACTCAACCGTATCATTTGTGCCTCGAGTCAGGTCTCGTTTGACTCAACCAAATCATTTGTGCCTCGAGTCAGGTCTTGTTTGACTCAACCATATTATTTGCATCTCGAGTCGGTCATCGTTTGACTCAACCATATCATTTGTGCCTCGAGTCGAGCCTCGTTTAACTCAACCATATTAATTGCGCCTCGAGTTAGGCCTCGTTTGACTCAACCATATCATTTGTGCCTCGAGTCAGGCCTCGTTTAACTCATCCATATCATTTGTGCCTCGAGTCATGCCTCGTTTGACTCAACCATATCATTTGCGCCTCGAGTTGGGCCTCGTGTGACTCAATCCTATCACTTGCGTCTCGAGTCAGGCCTCATTTGACTCACCGATACCATTTGTGCCTCGAGTTGGGCCTCGTTTGATTCAACCACATCATTTGCGCCTCAAGTCAGCCATCGTTTGACTCAACCATATCGTTTGTGCCTCGAGTCGACCCTCGTTTGACTCAACCATATCATTTATGCCTCGCGTCAGGCCTCGTTTGACTCACCATATCATTTGTGCCTCGAGTCGAGCCTCCTTTGACTCCACCGTATCATTTGTGCCTCGAGTCGGGCCTCATTTGACTCAACCCTATCATTTGAGCCTCGAGTCAGGCCTCGTTTGACTCAACCATATCATTTGTGCCTCGAGTCATGCCTCATTTGACACAACCATATCATTTGCGCCTCGAGTCGAGCCTTGTTTGACTCAACCATATCATTTGCGCCTCGAGACAGGCCTTGTTTGACTCAACCATATCGTTTGTGCCTTGAGTCGACCCTCGTTTGACTCAACCATATCATTTGTGCCTCGCGTCAGGTCTCGTTTGACTCAACCATATCATTTGTGCCTCGAGTCAGGTCTTGTTTGACTCAACCATATTATTTGCATCTCGAGTCGGTCATCGTTTGACTTAACCATATCGTTTGTGCCTCGAGTCGAGCCTCGTTTAACTCAACCATATTAATTGCGCCTCGAGTTGGGCCTCATTTGACTCAACCATATCATTTGTGCCTCGAGTCAGGCCTCGTTTAACTCATCCATATCATTTGTGCCTCGAGTCATGCCTCGTTTGACTCAACCATATCATTTGCGCCTCGAGTTGGTCCTCGTGTGACTCAATCCTATCACTTGCGTCTCGAGTCAGGCCTCATTTGACTCACCGATACCATTTGTGCCTCGAGTTGGGCCTCGTTTGACTCAACCACATCATTTGCGCCTCGAGTCGGCCATCGTTTGACTCAACCATATCGTTTGTGCCTCGAGTCGACCCTCATTTGACTCAACCATATCATTTGTGCCTCACGTTAGGCCTCGTTTGACTCACCATATCATTTGTGCCTCGAGTCGAGCCTCCTTTGACTCCACCGTATCATTTGCGCCTCGAGTCAGGCCTCGTTTGAGTCAACCATATCATTTGTTCCTCGAGTCATGCCTCGTTTGACTCAACCATATCATTTGTGCCTCGAGTCGAGCCTTGTTTGACTCAACCATATCATTTGCGCCTCGAGTCAGGCCTTGTTTGACTCAACCATATCATTTGTGCCTCGAGTCGACCCTCGTTTGTCTCAACCATATCATTTGTGCCGCACATCAGGCCTCGTTTGACTCACCATATCATTTGTGCCTCGAGTCTAGCCTCTTTTGACTCAACCGTATCATTTGCGCCTCAAGTCGGGCCTCATTTGACTCAACCCTATCATTTGAGCCTCGAGTCAGGCCTCGTTTGACTCAACCATATCATTTGTGCCTCAAGTCATGCCTCGTTTGACTCAATCATATCATTTGCGCCTCGAGTCGAGCCTTGTTTGACTCAACTATATCATTTGTGCCTCGAGTCATGCCTCGTTTGACTCAACCATAGCATTTGCGTCTCGAGTTGGGCCTCATTTGACTCACCGATGCCATTTGTGCCTCTAGTTGGGCCTCGTTTGACTCAACCATATCATTTGTGCCTCAGGTCAGGCCTTGTTTGACTAAACCATATTATTTGCGCCTCGAGTCGGGCCTTGTTTGACTCAACCATATCATTTGCGCCTCGAGTCGGGCCTCGTTTGACTCACCGATACCATTTGTGCCTCGAGTTGGTCCTCGTTTGACTCACTGATACCATTTGTGCCTCGAGTGGGGCTTCGATTTACTCAGTCATATTATTTGCGCTGTGAGTCAGGCCTCGTTTGACTCACCGATACCATTTGTGCCTCGTGTTAGGCCTTGTTTGACTCAACCATATCATTTGTGCCTCGAGTCAGGGCTGGTTTGACTCAACCATATCATTTGTGCCTCGAGTTGGGCCTCGTTTGACTTAACCATATCATTTGTGCCTCGAGTCGGACCTTATTTGACTCACCGATACCATTTATGCCTCGAGTTGGGCCTCGTTTGACTCAACCATATCATTTGTGCCTCACGTCAGGCCTCGTTTGACTCAACCATATCATTTGTACCTCGAATCGGGCCTCATTTAACTCAACCATATCCTTTGTGCTTCGAGTCAGGTCTCGTTTGACTCAACCATACCATTTGTGCCTCGAGTCAGGCCTTGTTTGACTCAACCACATCATTTGCGGCTCGAGTTGGTCATCACTTGACTCAACCATATCATTTGTGCCTCGAGTCGAGCCTCGTTTGACTCCACCATGTCAGTTGCGCCTTGAGTCAGGCCTTGTTTGACTCAACCATATCATTTGTGCCTCGAGTCAGTTCTCGTTTGACTCAACCAT
The DNA here is from genome assembly GCA_037013595.1 of Dicorynia guianensis. NCBI lineage: Eukaryota > Viridiplantae > Streptophyta > Magnoliopsida > Fabales > Fabaceae > Dicorynia > Dicorynia guianensis. The sequence goes on from JASUAB010000015.1 coordinate 13,846,514, forward strand.
ATCATTTGTGCCCCGAGTTAGGTCTCGTTTGACTCAACCATATTATTTGCACCTCGAGTCGGTCATCGTTTGACTCAACCATATCGTTTGTTCCTCAAGTCGAGCCTCATTTGACTCAACCATATCATTTACGCCTCAAGTTGGGCCTCGTTTCACTTAACCATATCATTTGCGCCTAGAGTTAGACTTCATTTGTCTCAACCATATCATTTGTACCTCGCGTCAGGCCTTGTTTGAATCAATCATATAATTTGCGCCTCGAGTCAGGCCTCGTTTGACTCAACCATATCATTTGTGCCTCGAGTCAGGTCTCGTTTGACTCAACCATATTATTTGTGCCTCAAGTCGGCCATCGTTTGACTCAACCGTATCGTTTGTGCCTCGAGTCGAGCCTCGTTGGACTCAACCATATCATTTATGCCTCGCGTCAGGCCTCGTTTGACTCAACCATATAATTTACGCCTCGAGTCAAGCCTTGTTTGACTCAACCGTATCATTTGCGCCTCGAGTCAGGCCTCGTTTGACTCAACAATATCATTTGCACCTCAAGTCAAGCCTCGTTTGACTCAACCATATCATTTGTACCTCGAGTTGGGCCTCGTGTGACTTAATCCTATCACTTGCGCCTCGAGTTAGGCCTCATTTGACTCACTGATACCATTTGTGCCTCGAGTTGGGCCTCATTTGACTCAACCATATCAATTGTGCCTCGAGTCAGGCCTCGTTTCACTCAACGATATCATTTGTGCCTCGAGTCGGGCTTCGATTGACTCAACCATATCATTTGTGCCTCGAGTCGAGCCTTGTTTGACTCAACCATCTCATTTGCGCATCGAGTCAGGCCTTGTTTGACTAAACCATATCGTTTGTGCCTCAAGCCGAGCATTATTTGACTCACCCATATGTTTTCGCATCGAGTTGAGGCTCATTTGACTAAGCCATATTGTTTGTGCCTCGAGTCATGCCTCGTTTAACTCAACCATATTATTTGTGCCTCGAGTTGTGCCCCATTTGTCACATCTATGTCATTTGCACCTCGAGTTAGGCCTCCTTTGACTTAACCATGTGTTTGCGCCTCGAGTCAAGCTTTGTTTGACTCACCCATATCATTTGCACTGCGAGTCGGGCCTCGTTTGACTCACTGATACCATTTGTGCCTCGAGTTGGGCCTCGTTTGACTCAACCATATTATTTGTGCCTCGAGCCGGGCCTCGTGCAGCTCAACCCTATCATTTGCACCTCGACTCGGGCCTGATTTGACCCATTGATACCATTTGTGCCTCGAGTTAGGCCTCAATTGACTCATCGATACCATTTACGCCTCGAGTCAAGCCTTATGTGACTCAACCATATCATTTACGCTTAGTTTTAGGCCTCGTTTGAATCAACCATATAATTTATGCCTCGGGTCGGGCCTCGTTTGTCTCAACCCTATCATTTGTGCCTCGAGTCAGGCCTTATTTAACTCACCGATATCATTTGTGCCTCGAGTTGGGCGTCATTTGACTCAACCATATCATTTGCACCTCGAGTCGGGCCTCATTTGACTCATCCATATCATTTGCGCCTCGAGTTAGGCCTTGTTTGACTTCACCATATCATTTGCGACTCGAGTTAGGCCTCATTTAACTTAACCATATCATTTGCGCCTCGAGTCGGGCCTCGTTTAACTTAACCATATCATTTGTACCTCGAGTCAGGTCTCGTTTGACTCAACCATATTATTTGCACCTCGAGTTGGTCATCGTTTGACTCAACCATATCGTTAGCTCGAGTCGAGCCTCATTTGACTTAACCATATCATTTGCGCCTTGAGTCGATCATCGTTTGACTCAACCATATCGTTTGCGCCTCGAGTCGAGCCTCGTTTGACTCAACCATATCATTTGCGCCTCGAGTCAGGCCTCGTTTGACTCAACCATATCATCTGCGCCTCGAGTCAGGCCTCGTTTGACTCAACATATCATTTGTGCCTCGAGTTGTGCCTCATTTGACTCGACTATATCATTTGCGCTTTGAGGCGGGCCTCGTATGACTCGATCCTATCACTTGCGCCTCGAGTCAGGCCTCATTTGACTCACCGATACCATTTGTGCCTCGAGTTGGGCCTCATTTGACTCAACCATATCAATTGTGCCTCGAGTCAGGCCTCATTTACCTCAACCATATCATTTGCGCCTCGAGTCGGGCCTCGATTAACTCAACCATATCATTTGTGCCTCGAGTCGAGCCTTGTTTGACTCAACCATATCATTTGCGCCTTGAGTCAGGCCTTGTTTGACTCAACCATATCAATTGCGCCTCGAGTCAGGCCTCGTTTGACTCAATCATATCATTTGCGCCTCGAGTTGGGCCTCGTTTGATGCAACCATATCATTTGTGCCTCGAGTCGAACCTTATTTGAGTCACCCATATGTTTGCGCATCGAGTCGAGGCTTATTTGACTAAGGCATATCGTTTGTGTCTCGAGTCATGCATCGTTTGACTTAACCATATTATTTGTGCCTTGAGTTGTGCCTCGTTTGACTCACCTATGTCATTTGCACCTCGAGTTAGGCCTCGTTTGACTTAACCATGTGTTTGGGCCTCGAGTCAGGCTTTGTTTGACTCATCCATTTCATTTGCGCTATGAGTCGGGCCTCGTTTGACTCACCGATACCATTTGTGCCTCGAGTTGGGCCTCGTTTGACTCAACCATATTATTTGCGCCTCGAGTTGGGCCTCGTGTGGCTCAACCCAATTATTTGCGCCTCGAGTCGGGCCTCGTGCAGCGCAACCCTATCATTTGTGCATCGAGTCGGGTCTCATTTGACTCATTGATACCATTTGTGCCTCGAGTTTGGTCTCAATTGACTCACCGATACCATTTGTGCCTCGAGTCAAGCCTTATGTGACTCAACCATATCATTTACGCCTCGTTTCAGGCCTCGTTTGAATCAACCATATAATTTATGCCTCGCGTCGGGCCTCGTTTATCTCAACCCTATCATTTGCGCCTCGAGTCGGGCCTTATTTGACTCACCGATACCATTTGTGCCTCGAGTTGGGCATCGTTTTACTCAACCATATCATTTGCACCTCGAGTCGGGCCTCATTTGACTCATCCTTATCATTTGCGCCTCGAGTCGGGCCTTGTTTGACTTCACCATATCATTTGTGCCTCGAGTCGGGCCTCATTTGACTGAACTATATCATTTGCACCTCGAGTTGAGCCTCGTTTAACTCAACCATATCATTTGTACCTCGAGTCAGGTCTCGTTTGACTCAACCATATCATTTGTACCTCGAGTCGGTCATCGTTTAACTCAACCATATCGTTTGTGCCTCGAGTCGAGCCTCGTTTGACTCAACCATATCATTTGCACCTCGAGTCGGGCCTCGTTTGTCTCAACCACATTATTTGCAACTTGAGTCGGTCATCGTTTGACTCAACCATATCATTTGCGCCTCGAGTCGAGCCTCGTTTGACTTAACCATATAATTTGTGCCTCGAGTCATGCCTCGTTTGACTCAACCATAACATTTGCGCCGTGAGTCGTGCCTCATTTGACTAACCGATACCATTTGTGTCTCGAGTTGGGCCTCGTTTGACTCACTGATACCATTTGTGCCTCGAGTTGGGCCTCATTTGACTCAACCATATCATTTGTGCCTCGAGTCGAGCCTCGTTGGACTCAACCATATCATTTGTGCCTCGCGTCAGGCCTCGTTTGACTCAACCATATAATTTACGCCTCGAGTCGAGCCTTGTTTGACTCAACCGTATAATTTGCGCCTCGAGTCGGGCCTCGTTTGACTCAACGATATCATTTGCGCCTCAAGTTAAGCCTCGTTTGACTCAACCATATCATTTGCGCCTCGAGTCGGGCCTCGTGTGACTCAATCCTATCACTTGCGCCTCAAGTCAGGCCTCATTTGACTCACCGATACCATTTGTGCCTCGAGTTAGGCCTCATTTGACTCAACCATATCAATTGTGCCTCGAGTCAGGCTTCGTTTCACTCAACCATATCATTTGTGCATCGAGTCGGGCCTGGATTGACTCAACCATATCATTTGTGCCTCGAGTCGAGCCTTGTTTGACTCAACCATCTCATTTGCGCATCGAGTCAGGCCTTGTTTGACTCAACCATATCGTTTGTGCCTCAAGCCGAGCATTATTTGACTCACCCATATGTTTTCACATCGAGTTGAGGCTCATTTGACTAAGCCATATTGTTTGTGCCTCGAGTCATGCCTCATTTAACTCAACCATATTATTTGTGCCTCGAGTTGTGCCTCGTTTGTCTCACCTATGTCATTTGCACCTCGAGTTAGGCCTCATTTGACTTAACCATGTGTTTGCACCTCGAGTCAAGCTTTGTTTAACTCACCCATATCATTTGCACTGCGAGTCGGGCCTCGTTTGACTCACTGATACCATTTGTGCCTCGAGTTGGGCCTCGTTTGACTCAACCATATTATTTGCGCCTTGAGTCAGGCCTCGTGCAGCTCAACCCTATCATTTGAGCCTCGACTCGGGTCTGATTTGACCCATTGATACCATTTGTGCCTCGAGTTAGGCCTCAATTAACTCATCGATACCATTTACGCCTCGAGTCAAGCCTTATGTGACTCAACCATATCATTTACGCCTCATTTCAGGCCTCGTTTGAATCAACCGTATAATTTACGCCTCGGGTCGGGCCTTGTTTGTCTCAACCCTATCATTTGTGCCTCGAGTTGGGCCTTATTTGACCCACCGATATCATTTGTGCCTCGAGTTGGGCATCATTTGACTCAACCATATCATTTGCACCTCGAGTCGGGCCTCATTTGACTCATCCATATCATTTGCGCCTCGAGTTAGGCCTTGTTTGACTTCACCATATCATTTGTGACTCGAGTTAGGCCTCATTTAACTTAACCATATCATTTGCGCCTCGAGTCGGGCCTCGTTTAACTCAACTATATCATTTGTACCTCGAGTCAGGTCTCGTTTGAATCAACCATATTATTTGCGCGTCGAGTTGGTCATCGTTTGACTCAACCATATCGTTAGTGCCTCGAGTCGAGCCTCGTTTGACTTAACCATATCATTTGCGCCTTGAGTCGGTCATCGTTTGACTCAACCATATCATTTGTACCTCGAGTCAGGCCTCGTTTGACTCAACCATATCATCTGCGCCTCGAGTCAGGCCTCGTTTGACTCAACCATATCATTTGTGTCTCGACTCGCGCCTCGTTTGACTCGACTATATCATTTGCGCTTCGAGGCGGGCCTCGTATGACTCAATCCTATCACTTGCGCCTCGAGTCAGGCCTCATTTGACTCATCGATACCATTTGTGCCTCGAGTTGGGCCTCATTTGACTCAACCATATCAATTGTACCTCAAGTCAGGCCTCATTTACCTCAACCATATCATTTGCGCCTCGAGTCGGGCCTCGATTGACTCAACCATATCATTTGTGCCTCGAGTTGAGCCTTGTTTGGCTCAACCATATCATTTGCGCCTTGAGTCAGGCCTTGTTTGACTCAACCATATCAGTTGTGCCTCGAGTCTGGCCTCGTTTGACTCAACCATATCATTTGCGCCTCGAGTTAAGCCTCGTTTGATGCATCCATATCATTTGTACCTCGAGTTGAACCTTATTTGAGTCACCCATATATTTGCGCATCGAGTCGAGGCTCATTTGACTAAACCATATCGTTTGTGTCTCGAGTCATGCATCGTTTGACTTAACCATATTATTTGTGCCTCGAGTTGGGCCTCGTTTGACTCACCTATGTCATTTGCACCTCCAGTTAGGCCTTGTTTGACTTAACCATGTGTTTGGGCCTCGAGTCAGGCTTTGTTTGACTCATCCATTTCATTTGCACTGAGAGTCACGCCTCGTTTGACTCACTGATACCATTTGTGCCTCGAGTTGGGCCTCGTTTGACTCAACCATATTATTTGCGCCTCGAGTCGGGCCTCGTGCAGCTCAACCCTATCATTTGCGCATCGAGTCGGGTCTCATTTGACTCATTGATACCATTTGTGCCTCAAGTTGGGTCTCAATTGACTCACCGATACCATTTGTGCCTCGAGTCAAGCCTTATGTGACTCAACCATATCATTTACTCCTCGTTTCAGGCCTCGTTTGAATCAACCATATAATTTATACCTCGGGTCGGGCCTCATTTGTCTCAACCCTATCATTTGCGCCTCGAGTCGGGCCTTATTTGACTCACCGATACCATTTGTGCCTCGAGTTGGGCATTGTTTTACTCAACCATATCATTTGCACCTCGAGTCGGGCCTCATTTGACTCATCCTTATCATTTGCGCCTCGAGTCGGGCCTTGTTTGACTTTACCATATCATTTGCGCCTCAAGTCGGGCCTCATTTGACTCAACTATATCATTTGCACCTCGAGTCGGGCCTCGTTTAACTCAACCATATCATTTGTACCTCGAGTCAGGTCTCGTTTGACTCAACCATATTATTTGCACCTTGAGTCAGTCATCGTTTGACTCAACCATATCGTTTGTGCCTCGAGTCGAGCCTCGTTTGACTCAACCATATCATTTGCACCCCGAGTCGGGCCTCGTTTGTCTCAACCATATTATTTGCCCCTTGAGTCGGTCATCGTTTGACTCAACCATACCGTTTGCGCCTCGAGTCGAGCCTCATTTGACTTAACCATATAATTTGTGCCTCGAGTCATGCCTCGTTTGACTCAACCATATCATTTGCGCTGTGAGTCGTGCCTCATTTGACTCACCGATACCATTTGTGTCTCGAATTGACTCAACGATACCATTTGCACCTCATTTGACTCAACAATACCATTTGCGCCTTGTGTCTGGCCTTGTTTCACTCAACCATATCATTTACGCCTCGTTTGAATCAACCGTATCATTTGCGCCTTGAGTTCAACCTCGTTTGACTCAACCCTATCATTTGCGCCTCGAGTCGGGCTTTATTTGACTCACTGATACCATTTGTACCTTGAGTTGGGCCTCGTTTGACATAACCATATCATTTGTGCCTCGAGTCAGGCCTCGTTTGACTCAACCATATCTTTTGCGCCTCGAGTCGGGCCTCGTTTGACTCAACCACATCATTTGTGCCTCAAGTCAGACCTTGTTTGACTCAACCATATCATTTGTGCTTCGAGTCAGGCCTCGTTTGACTCCACCATATCATTTGTGCCGCGCGCCTTGCCTCGTTTGACTTAACCATATCATTTGCGTCTCGAGTCGGGCCTCATTTGACTCACTGATACCATTTGTGCCTCCTGTTGGGCCTCATTTGACTCAACCATATCATTTGCGTCTCGAGTCAGGCCTCGTTTGACTCATCGATACCATTTGGGCCTTGAGTTGGGCCTCTTTTCACTCAACCATATCATTTGTGCCTCGGGTCAGGCCTCGTTTGACTAAATCATATCATTTGCGCCTCGAGTCGGGCCTCGTTTGACTCTCTAAAACTATTTGTGCCTTGAGTTGGCCCCCGTTTGACTCAACCATATCACTTGTGCCTCGAGTCAGGCCTCATTTGACTTAACCATATCATTTGCGCCTCGAGTCGGGCCTCGTGTGACTCATCCCTATCACTTGCACCTCGAGTCAGGCCTCATTTAACTCAACGATACCATTTGTGCCTCGTGTCTGGCCTTGTTTCACTCAACCATATCATTTACGCCTCGTTTCAGGCCTCGATTGAATCAACCGTATCATTTGTGCCTTGAATTCACCCTCGTTTGACTCAACTTTATCATTTGCGCCTCGAGTCGGGCTTTATTTGAGTCACTGATACTATTTGTACCTTGTGTTGGGCCTCGTTTAACACAACCATATCATTTGTGCCTCGAGTCAGGCCTCGTTTGACTCAACCATATCTTTTGCACCTCGAGTCGGGCCTCGTTTGACTCAACCATATCATTTGTGCCTCAAGTCGGGCCTTGTTTGACTCAACCATATCATTTGCGCTTCGAGTCAGGCCTTGTTTGACTCCACCATATCATTTGTGCCGCGCGCCTTGCCTCGTTTGACTCAACCATATCATTTGCGTCTCGAGTCGGGCCTCATTTAACTCACTGATACCATTTGTGCCTCCTGTTGGGCCTCATTTGACTCAACCATATCATTTGCGCCTCGAGTCGGGCCTTGTTTGACTCACCGATACCATTTGTGCCTCGAGTTAGGCCTCGTTTCACTCAACCATATCATTTGTGCCTTGGGTCAGGCCTTATTTGACTCAACCATATCATTTGTCCCTTGAGTTGGGCCTCGTTTGACGCACTAACACTATTTGTGCCTCGAGTTGGGCCACGTTTGACTCAACCATATAATTTATGCCTCGGGTTAGGCCTCGTTTGACTAAGCCATATCATTTGCGCCTCGAGTCGGGCCTCGTTTGACTCACTGATACTATTTGTGCCTCAAGTTGGGCCTCGTTTGACTTAACCATATCATTTGTGCCTTGAGTCAGGCCTCGTTTGACTCAACCATATCTTTTGCGCCTTGAGTCGGGCCTCGTGTGGCTCAACCTTACCACTTGCGCCTCGAGTTGGGCCTCATTTGACTCACCGACACCATTTGTGCCTCGAGTTGGGCCACATTTGACTCAAACATATCATTTGTGCCTCGGGTCAGGCCTTGTTTGGATAAACCATATCATTTGCACCTCGAGTCGGGCCTCATTTGACTCACCGATACCATTTGTGCCTCAAGTTGGGCCTCGTTTGACTTAACCATATATTTTGTGCCTCGAGTCAAGCCTCGTTTGACTCAACCATATAATTTGTACCTCGAGTTTGGCCTCGTTTGACTCAACCGTATCATTTACGCCTCGAGTCAGGCCTTGTTTGACTCTCCCATATGTTTGAACCTGGAGTCAGGCCTTGTTTGACTCACCCATATGTTTGCGCCTTGAGTCGATCTTCGGTTAACTCACCCTTATCATTTGGACCTCGAGTCAATCCTCGTTTCACTCACCCATGTGTTTGTGCCTTGAGTCAGGCCTTGTTCGCCTCACCCATCTCATTTGGCCACAAGTCGGCTTTGTTTGACTTAACCATATCATTTGCGCCTCGAGTCGGGCCTCGTTTGACTCATCGATACCATTTGTGCCTCGAGTTGGGCTTTATTTGACTCACTGATACCATTTGTACCTTAAGTTGGGCCCCATTTGACACAACCATATCATTTGTGCCTCGAGTCAGGCCTCGTATGAATCAACCATATCTTTTGCGCTTCGACTCGGGCCTCGTTTGACTCAACCATATCATTTGTGCCTCAAGTCGGGCCTTGTTTGACTCAACCATATCATTTGCGCTTCGAGTCAGGCCTCATTTGACTCAATCATATCATTTGTGCCGCGCGCCTTGCCTCGCTTGACTCAACCATACCATTTGCGTCTCGAGTGATGCCTCATTTGACTCACTGATACCATTAGTGCCTCTTGTTGGGCTTCGTTTGACTCAACCATATCATTTGAGCCTCAAGTCGGGCCTCATTTGACTCACCAATACCATTTGTGCCTCGAGTTAGGCCTCGTTTCACTTAACCATATCATTTGTGCCTTGGGTCAAGCCTTGTTTGACTAAACCATATCATTTGCACCTTGAGTCAGGCCTTGTTTCACTCAACCATATCATTTGTGCCTCGAGTCAGGCCTCGTTTGACTCAACCATATCATTTGTGCCTCGAGTCGAGCCTCGTTCAACTCAACCATATCATTTGTGCCTTGAGTCAGGCCTCGTTTGACTCAACCATATCATTTGCGCCTCGAGTCGGGCCTCGTTTAACTCAACCATATCATTTGTGCCTCGAGTCAGGCCCTGTTTGACTCAACCATATCATTTGTGCCTCAAGGCGGGCCTCGTGTGACTCAACCCTATCATTTGCATGTCGAGTCGGGGCTCGTTTGACTCACTGATACTATTTGTGCCTCGAGTTGGGATTTGTGTGACTTAACCATATCATTTGCGCCTCAAGTTTGGCCTCGTTTGACTCAACCATATCATTTGTGCCTCGTGTTAGGCCTCGTTTGACTCAACTGTATCATTTGTGCCTCGAGTTGGGTCTTATTTGACTCAACCATACCATTTGTACCTCGAGTTTAGTGTTGTTTGACTTAACCATATCATTTGCACCACGAGTCGAACCTCGTTTAACTCAACCATATCATTTGTGCCTCAAGTCGAGTCTCGTTTGGCTCAACCATATCATTTACGCATCGAGACGGGGCTCGTTTAACTCAACCATATCATTTGTGCCTCGAGTCAAGTCTCGTTTGACTCAACCATATCATTTGCGCCTCGAGTCGGGTATCGTTTGACTCACTGATACCATTTGTACCTCGAGTTGGGCCTCGTTTCACTCAACCATATCATTTGTGCCTCGGGTCAGGCCTCGTTTGACTCAACCATATAATTTGTGACTCGAGTCAGGCCTCGTTTGAGTCACTGATACCATTCATGCCTCGAGTTGGGCCTCGTTTAACTCAACGATATCATTTGTGCCTTGAGTCTGGCCTCGTTTGACTCAACCATATCATTTGTGCCTCGAGCCGGTCCTCGTTTGACTCAACCATATCATTTGTGTCTCGAGTCGGGCCTCATTTGACTCATTGATACCATTTGTGCCTCGAGTTCGGCCTCATTTCACTCAACCATATCATTTGTGCCACGGGTCAGGCCTCGTTTGACTCAATCATATCATTTATGCCTCGAGCCGGTCCTCGTTTGACTCAACCATATCGTTTGTGCCTCGAGTCAGGCCTCGTTTGACTCACTGATACCATTTGTGCCTCGAGTCAGGTCTCGTTTGGCTTAACCATATCATTTGTGCCTCGAGTCAGGTCTCGTTTGACTCAATCATATCATTTGCGCCCCGAGTCGGGCCTCGTTTAACTCCACCATATCATTTGTGCCCCGAGTTAGGTCACGTTTGACTAAACCATATCATTTGTGCCTCGAGTCAAGCCTTGTTTGACTCAAACATATCATTTGCGCCTCAAGTCGAACCTCGTTTGGCTCAACCATATAATTTGTGCCTCGGGTCAGGCCTCGTTTCACTCACTAATACCATTTGTGCCTCGAGTTGGGCCTCGTTTCACTCAACCATATCATTTGTGCCTCAGGTTAGGCCTCATTTGACTCAATCATATCATTTGCGCCTCGAGCCGATCCTCGTTTAACTCAAACATATCATTTGCGCCTCGAGCCGGTCCTCGTTTCACTCAACCATATCATTTGTGCCTCGGGTCAGGCCTCGTTTGACTCAATCATATCATTTGTGCTTTGAACCGGTCCTCGTTTGACTCAACCATATCATTTGTGCCTCGAGTCGGGCCTCGTTTGACTCACTGATACCATTTGTGCCTCGAGTCGGGCCTCGTTTGACTCACTGATACCATTTGTGCCTCGAGTTGGGCCTCATTTCACTCAACCATATCATTTGTTCCTCGGGTTAGGCCTCGTTTGACTCAAATATATCATTTGCGCCTTGAGTTGGTCCTTGTTTGACTCAAACATATCATTTGCGCCTCGAGCCGGTCCTCGTTTGACTCAACCATATCATTTGTGCCTCGAGTCGGGCCTCGTTTGACTCATTGATACCATTTGTGCCTCGAGTTCGGCGTCATTTCACTCAACCATATCATTTGTGCCTCGGGTTAGGCCTCGTTTGACTCAATCATATCATTTGTGCCTCGAGCCGATCCTCGTTTGACTCAAACATCTCATTTGTGCCTCGAGCCAGTCCTCATTTCACTCAACCATATCATTTGTGCCTCGGGTCAGGCATCATTTGACTCAATCATATCATTTGCGCCTCAAGCCAGTCCTCGTTTGACTCAACCATATCATTTGTGCCTCGAGTCAGGCCTCGTTTGACTCATTGATACTATTTGTACCTCGAGTTGGGCCTCGTTTCACTCAAGCATATCATTTGTGCCTCAGGTCAGGCCTCGTTTGACTCAACCATATCATTTGCGCCTCGAGTTGGGCCACGTTTGACTCAGCCATATCATTTGCGCCTCGAGTCTGGCCTCGTTTGACTCAATCATATCATTTGTGCCTCAAGCCGAGCCTCATTTGACTCACTGATACCATTTGTGCCTAGAGTTGGGCCTCGATTGACTCAACCATATCATTTGCAACTCAAGTCGGGCCTCGTTCAACTCAACCATATCATTTGCGCCTCGAGTTGGGCCTCATTTGACTCACTGATACCATTTGCGCCTCTAGTCGGGCCTTCTTTGACTTAACCATATCATTTATGCCTCGAAGCAGGCCTCATTTGACTCAACCATATCATTTGTGCCTCAGGTCTGGCCTCGTTTGACTCAATTATATCATTTGCGCCTCGAGCTGGTCCTTGTTTGACTCAAACATATCATTTGCGCCTCAAGCCGGTCCTCGTTTGACTCAACCATATCATTTGTGCCTCAAGTCGGGCCTCGTTTGACTCATTGATACCATTTGTGCCTCAAGTCGGTCCTCATTTGACTCCCTAATACCATTTGTGCCTCGAGTTGGGCCATGTTTGACTCAACCATATCATTTCCCCTCGAGTCGGGCCTCGTTTTACTCAATCATATCATTCGCGCCTCGACTCGAGCCTCATTTGACTCACCGATACCATTTGTGCCTCGAGTAGGGCCACGTTTAACTCAACCATATCATTTGTGCCTCGAGTTGGGCCTCGTTTGACTCAGCGATATCATTTGCGCCTCGGGTCGGGCCTCGTTTGACTCACCGATACCATTTGTGCCTAGAGTTGGGCCTCGATTGACTCAGCCATATCATTTGTGCCTCGAGTCGGGCCTCGTTTGACTCAACCAATCATTTACGCCTCGAGTCGGGCCTCATTTGACTCACTGTACCGTTTATGCCTCGAGTCGGGCCTTGTTTGGCTCAACCATATCATTTATGCCTCGAGGCAGGCATCATTTGACTCAACCATATCATTTGTGCCTCGAGTCATGCCTTGTTTGACTCAACCATATCATTTGCATCTTGAGTTGTGCCTCATTTGACTCACCGATACCATTTATGCCTCCTGTTGGGCCTCGTTTGACTAAACCATATCGTTTGTGCCTCGAGTCAGGCCTCGTTTGACTCAATGATACCAATTGTGCCTCGAGTTGGGCCTCGTTTGACTCAGCCATATCATTTGCGCCTTGAGTCAGGCCTCGTTTGACTCAACCATAGGATTTGCGCCTCGAGTCGGGCCTCATTTGACTCACCGATACCATTTGTGCCTCGAGTCGGGCCACGTTTGACTCAACCATATCATTTGCTCCTCGAGTCAGGCCTCGTTTGACTCACCGATACAATTTGTGCCTCGAGTTGGGCCTCGTTTGACTCAACCATATCATTTGTGCCTAGAGTCAGGCCCCATTTGACTCAACCATATCATTTGCGCCTCGAGCCAGGCATTGTTTAACACAACCATATCATTTGTGCCTCGAGTCGGGCCTTGTTTGACACACCCATATGTTTGAACCTCGAGTCCAGCCTTATTTGACTCACCCATATGTTTGCGCGTCGAGTCGTTCTTCGGTTGACTCACCCTTATCATTTGCACCTCGAGTTAAGCCTCGTTTGACTCACCCATGTGTTTGCGCCTCGAGTTAGGCCTTGTTTGACTCACCCTTATCATTTGTGCCACAAGGCATGCCTTGTTTAACTCAAGCATATCATTTGCGCCTTGAGTCGGGCCTCGTTTGACTCACCAATACCATTTGTGCCTCGAGTTGGGCCTCGTTTGACTCAACCATATCATTTGCACCACGAGTGGGGCCTGGTTTGAGTCAACCATATCATTTGTGCCTTGAGTCGGGCCTTGTTTGACTCAACCATATCATTTGCACCTCGAGTTGGGCCTCATTTGACTCACCCATGACATTTGCACCTCGAGTTAGGCCTCGTTTGACTCAACCATGTGTTTGCACCTTGAGTCAGGCCTTGTTTGACTTGCACATATCATTTGCGCACTGACTCGGTCCCTATTTGACTAAACCATATCATTTGTGCCTCGAGTCATGCCTCATTTGACTCACCCATATCATTTGCGCCTCGTGTTGGGCCTCGTTTGGCTCACCCATGTCATTTGTACCTCGAGTTAGGTCTCGTTTGACTCAACCATGTGTTTGCGCCTCGAGTCGGTCCTCGTTTGACTCAACCATATCATTTGCGCCTTGAGTCGGGCCTCGTTTGGCTCACTGATACCATTTGTGCCTTGAGTTGCACCTTGTTTGACTCACTGATACCATTTGTGCCTCGAGTTGGACCTCGTTTGAATAAACCATATCAGTTGTGCCTCAAGTCAGGCCTCGTTTGATTCAACCATGTGTTTGCGCCCCGAGTCGAGCCTTGTTTGACTCAACCATATCATTTACACCTCGAGTCGGGCCTCGTTTAACTCACCGATACCATTTGTGCCTCAAGTTTGGCCTTGTTTAACTCAGCCACATCATTTGCGCCTCGAGTCAGGCCTCGTTTGACTCAAGCATATGATTTATGCCTCGAGTCTGGCCTCATTTGACTCACCGATACCATTTGTACCTCGAGTTGGGCCACGTTTGACTCAACCATATCATTTGCGCCTTGAGTCAGGCCTTGTTTGACTCACCGATACCATTTGTGCCTCGAGTTGGGCCTCATTTGACTCAACCATATCATTTGTACCTGGAGTCAGGCCCCGTTTGACTCAACCATATCATTTGTGCCTCGAGTCGGGCCTTGTTTGACACAACCATATCATTTGCGCCTCGAGTCGGGCCTTGTTTGACTCACCCATATGTTTGAACCTCGAGTCCGGACTTATTTGACCCACCCATATGTTTGCGCCTTGAGTCGATCTTCGATCGACTCACCCTTATCATTTGCACCTCGAGTTAAGCCTCGTTTGACTCACCCATGTGTTTGTGCCTCAAGTTAGGCCGTGTTTGACTCACCCATATCATTTGCGCCACAAGGCGGGCCTTGTTTGACTCAACCATATGATTTGCGCCTCGAGTCGGGCCTCGTTTGACTCACCAACACCATTTGTGCCTCGAGTTGGGCCTCGTTTGACTCAACCATATCATTTGTGCCTTGAGTTAGGCCTTGTTTGCCTCAACCATATCATTTGCACCTCGAGTGGGGCCTGGTTTGACTCAACCATATCATTTGTGCATCGAGTCGGGCCTTGTTTGACTCAACATATCATTTGCGCCTCAAGTTGGTCCTCGTTTGACTCACCCACAACATTTGCACCTCGAGTCAGGCCTTATTTGACTCACCCATATCATTTGCGGACTGACTCAGGCCCCATTTGGCTAAACTGTATCGTTTGTTCCTCGAGTTATGCCTCATTTGACTTAACCATATCATTTGCGCCTCGAGGTAGGCCTCGTTTGACTCAACCATGTGTTTGCGCCTCAAGTCCATCCTCGTTTGACTCAACCATATCATTTCTGCCTCGAGTCGGGCCTCGTTTTGCCCACTTATACCATTTGTGCCTTGAGTTGCACCTTGTTTGACTCACTGATATCGTTTGTGCCTCGAGTTGGACCTCGTTTGAATCAACCATATCATTTGTGCCTCGAGTCTGGTCTCGTTTGAATCAACCATGTGTTTGCGCCTCGAGTCGGGCCTTGTTTGACTCAACCATATCATTTGCGCCTCGAGTTGAACCTCGTTTGACTCAACCATATCATTTGTACCTCGAGTTGGGCCTCGTTTGACTTGCCCACAACATTTGCACCTCGAGTCGGGTCTCGTTTGACTCAACCATATCATTTGTGCCTCGAGTCAGGCTTTGTTTGACACGACCATATCATTTGCGCCTCATGTCGGGCCTAGTTTGACTCAACCATCTCATTTGTGCCTTGAGTTAAGCCTCGTTTGACTCAATCATATCATTTGCGTCTCGAGTCGGGCCTCATTTAACTCACACATACCATTTGTGCCTCCAGTTGGCCTCGTTTGACTCAACCACGTCATTTGCGCCTCGAGTCAGGCCTCGTTTGACTCAACCATATCATTTGTGCCTTGAGTCAAGCCTCGTTTGACACAACCATATCATTTGCGCCTCGAGTCGGTCCTCGTTTGACTCAACCATATCATTTGTGCCTCGAGTCAGGCCTCGTTTGACTTAACCATATCATTTGTGCCTTGATTCGGACCTCGTTTGACTCAACCATATCATTTGCGCCTCAAGTCGGGCCTAGTTTGACTCAACCATATCATTTGTGCCTTAAGTCGGGCCTCGTTTAACTCAACCATGTCATTTGCACCTCGAGATAGGCCTCGTTTGAATTAACCAAGTGTTTGCACCTCGAGTCAGGCCTTGTTTGACTCGGCCATATCATTTGTGCCTCGAGTCGGCCCTCGTTTGATTCAAGCATATCGTTTGTGCCTCGAGTAAGGCCTCGTTTGACTCAACCATATAATTTCACCTCGAGATAGGCCTCGTTTAACTCCAGCATATCATTTGTGCCTCGAGTCAGGTCTCGTTTGACTCAACCATATCATTTGTGCCTCGAGTCAGGCCTCGTTTGACTCAACCACATCATTTGCGCCTCGAGTCAGGCCTCGTTTCACTCAACCATGTGTTTGTGCCTTGAGTCGGTCCTCGTTTGACTCAACCATATCATTTGCACCTCGAGTCGGGCCTCGTTTTGCTCACTGATACCATTTGTGCCTTGAGTTGCACCTTGTTTGACTCACTAATACCATTTGCGCCTCGAGTTGGACCTCATTTGAATCAACCATATCATTTTATGCCTCGAGTCAGGCCTTGTTTGACTCAACCATGTGTTTGCGCCTCGAGTCGGGCCTTGTTTGACTCAACCATATCATTTGCACCTCGAGTCGGGCCTTGTTTGACTCACCGGTACCATTTGTGCCTCGAGTTGGGCCACGTTTGACTCAACCATATCATTTGTGTCTCGGGTCAGGCCTCGTTTGACTCAGCCATCTCATTTGTGCCTCGAGTCGGGCCTCGTTTGACTCACCGATACCATTTGTGCCTCGCGTTTGGGCTCGTTTGACTCAACCATATCATTTGTGCCTTGGGTCAGGCCTCGTTTGACTCAGCCATGTCATTTGCGCCTCGAGTCGGGCCTCGTTTGACTCATTGATACCATTTGTGCCTCGAGTTGGGGCTCGTTTGACTCAACCATATCATTTACACCTCGAGTCGGGCCTGGTTTGACTCAACCATATCATTTGCGCCTCAAGTTAGGTCTCGTTTGACTCAGCCATATCATTTGCACCTTGAGTCGGGCCTGGTTTGACTTAACCATATCATTTGCACCTCGAGTCGGGCCTCGTTTGACTCTACCATATCATTTACGCCTTGAGTTAGGCCTCGTTTGACTCAACCATGTGTTTGCGCCTCGAGTTAGGCCTAGTTTGACTCACCCATATCATTTGCGCATCGAGTTGAACCTCATTTGACTAAACCATATCGTTTGTGCCTTGAATCATTCCTCGTTTGACTCAACCTTATCATTTGTGCCTCAAGTTGGGCCTCGTTTGACTCTCCCATGTCATTTGTGCCTCGAGTTAGGCCTCGTTTGACTCAACCATGTGTTTGTGCCTCGAGTTGGTCCTTGTTTGACTCAAGCATATCATTTGTGCCTCGAGGTGAGCCTCGTTTGACTCACTGATACCATTTGTGCCTCGAGTTGGGCCTCGTTTGACTCAACCATATCATTTGTGCCTCGAGTCAGGCCTCGTTTGAGAAAACCATATCATTTGTGCCTCGAGTCAGGCCTTGTTTGACTAAATCATATCATTTGCACCTCGAGTCTGGCCTCATTTGACTCACCGATGCCATTTGTGCCTCGAGTTGGGCCTCATTTCACTCACCGATACCATTTGCGCCTCGAGTTCGGCCTGGTTTGACTCAACCATATCATTTACGCCTCGTTTCAAGCCTCGTTTGAATCAACTATATCATTTTTGACTCGAGTCGGGCCTTGATTGACTCAACTGTATCATTTGCGCCTCGAGTTGGGCCTCATTTGACTCAACGATAGCATTTGTGCCTCGAGTCGGGCCTCGGTTGACTCAATCATATCATTTGCGCCTCGAGTCCAGCCTTATGTGACTCCCCCATATGTTTACGCATCAAGTCGGGTCTCATTTGACTAAACCATATCATTTGTGCCTCAAGTCATGCTTCGTTTGACTCAACCATATCGTTTGCGCCTTGAGTTGGGCCTCTTTTGACTCACCCATTTCATTTGCGCCTCGAGATAGGGCTCATTTTACTCAACCAAGTGTTTGCGCCTCGAGTCAAGCCTTGTTTGACTCGCCCATATCATTTGTGCCTCGTGTCGGCCCTCGTTTGATTCAACCATATCGTTTGTGCCACGAGTCAGGTCTCGTTTGACTCAACCATATCATTTCTCCTTGAGACAGGCCTCATTTAACTCCAGCATATCATTTGTGCCTCGAGTCAGGTCTCGTTTGACTCAACCATATCATTTGTGCCTCGAGTTAGGTCTCATTTGACTCAACCATATAATTTGCACCCCGAGTCAGGCTTCGTTTGACTCAACGATACCTTTTGTGCCTTGAGTTGGGCCTCGTTTGACTCAACCATATCATTTGTACCTCGAGTCAGGCCTTGTTTGATAAAACCATATCATTTGCGCCTCGAGTCGGGCCCTGTTTGACTCAATCATATCATTTGCACCTCAAGTCGGGCCTTGTTTGACTCACCGATACCATTTGTGCCTCGAGTCAGGCCTTGTTTGATAAAACCATATCATTTGCGCCTCGAGTCGGGCCCTGTTTGACTCAATCATATCATTTGCACCTCAAGTCGGGCCTTGTTTGACTCACCGATACCATTTGTGCCTCTAGTTAGACCTCATTTGACTCACTGATACCATTTGTGCCTCGAGTCAGGCCTAGTTTGAGTCAACCATATCATTTGCGCCTCGTTTCAGGCCTCGTTTGAATCAACTATATCATTTGTGCCTCGAGTCAGGCCTTGATTGACTTAACCCTATCATTTGCACCTCGAGTCGGGCCTCATTTGACTCATCGATATCATTTGTGCCTCGAGTTAGGGATCGTTTGACTCAATCATATCATTTGTGCCTCAAGTCAGGCCTTGTTTGACTTAACCATATCATTTGTGCCTCGAGTCGGACCTCATTTGACTCAACCATATCATTTGCGCCTCGAGTCTGGCCTGGGTTGACTCAACCATATCATTTGCGCCTTGAGTTAAGCCTCGTTTGACTCAACCATATCATTTGTGCCTCGAGTCATGCCTTGTTTGACTCAACCATATCATTTGCGTCTCGAGGTGGGCCTCATTTAACTCACACATACCATTTGTGCCTCCAGTTAGCCTCGTTTGACTCAACCATATCATTTGCGCCTCGAGTCAGGCCTCGTTTGACTCAACCATATCATTTGAACCTCGAGTCAAGCCTCGTTTGACTCAACCATATCATTTGTACCTCGAGTCAAGCCTCGTTTGACTCAACCATATCATTTGCGCCTCGAGTCGGGCCTCGTTTGACTCACTGATACCATTTGTGCCTCGACTTGGGCCTCGTTTGACTCAACCATATCATTTGTGCCTCAAGTCAGGCCTGATTTGACTCAACCATATCATTTGCACCTCGAGTCGAGCCTCGTTTGACTTAACCATATCATTTGCACCTCGAGTTGGGCCTCGTTTGACTCACCCATGTCATTTGCACCTCGAGATAGGCCTCGTTTGACTCAACCATGTGTTTGTGCCTCTAGTTAGGCCTCGTTTGATTCGACCATATCGTTTGTGCCTCGAGTCAAGCCTCGTTTGACTTAACCATGTGTTTGCACCTAGAGTGAAGCCTTATTTGACTCGCCCATATCATTTGCGCCTCGACTCGGCCCTCGTTTGATTCAACGATATCGTTTGTGCCTCGAGTCAGTCCTCGTTTGACTCAACCATATTATTTCACCTCAAGACAGGCCTCGTTTAACTCTAGCATATCATTTGTGCCTCGAGTCAGGTCTCGTTTGACTCAACCATATCATTTGTGCCTCGAGTTAGGCCTCATTTGACTCAACCATATCATTTGCACCTCGAGTCGGGCTTCGTTTGGCTCACCGATACCTTTTGTGCCTTGAGTTGGGCCTCGTTTAACTCGACTCAACCATATCATTTGTGCCACGAGTCAGGCATCGTTTGACAAAACCATATCATTTGCACCTCAAGTCGGGCCTCATTTGACTCACTGATACCATTTGTGCCTCGAGTTGGGCCTCATTTGACTCACCGATACCATTTGCGCCTCGAGTCAGGCGTGGTTTGACTCAACCATATCATTTGTGCCTTGTTTCAATCAACTATATCATTTGTGCCTCGAGTCAGGCCTTGATTGACTCAACCCTATCATTTGCGCCTCGAGTTAGACCTCATTTGACTCACCGATACCATTTGGGCCTTGAGTTGGGGCTCGTTTGACTCAATCATATCATTTGTGTCTTGAGTCAGTCCTCGTTTGACTTAACCATACCATTTGTGCCTCGAGTCAGACCTCGTTTGACTCAACCATATCATTTGCACCTCGAGTCGGGCTTGTTTGACTCCCCATATCATTTGTGCCTCGAGTTGGCCCTCGTTTGATTCAACCATATCGTTTGTGCCTCAGGTCAGGCCTCGTTTGACTTAACAATATCATTTGCGCCTTGAGTCAAGCCTCGTTTGACTCAACCATATCATTTGTGCCTCGAGTCATGCCTCGTTTGACTCAACCATATCATTTCGCCTCGTGACAGGCCTCGTTTAACTCCAGCGTATCATTTATGCCTCGAGTCAGGTCTCGTTTGACTCAATCATATCATTTGCACCTTGAGTCAGGCTTCGTTTGACTCACTGATACCTTTTGTGGCTTGAGTTGGGCCTCGTTTGACTCAACCATATCATTTATGCCTCGAGTCAGGCCTCGTTTGACAAAATCATATCATTTGTGCCTCGAGTGGGCCTTGTTTGACACAATCATATCATTTGCACCTCAAGTCGGGCCTTGTTTGACTCACCGATACCATTTGTGCCTTGAGTTGGGCATCATTTGACTCACCGATACCATTTGCGCCTTGAGTTGGGCATCATTTGACTCACCGATACCATTTACGCCTTGAGTCAGGCCTGGTTTGTCTCAACATATTATTTGCGCCTCGTTTCAGGCATCGTTTGAATCAACTATATCATTTGTTCCTCGAGTCAAGCCTCGTTTGACTCAACCATATCAATTGCGTCTCGAGTCAGGCCTCATTTGACTCACACATACCATTTGTGCCTCCAGTTGGCCTCGTTTGACTCAACCATATCATTTGTGCCTCGAGTCGGGCCTCGTATGACTCAACCATATCATTTGCGCCTCGAGTCCAGCCTTATGTCACTCACCCATATGTTTACGCATCGAGTCGGGTCTCATTTGACTAAACCATATCGTTTGTGCCTCGAGTTATGCCTAGTTTGACACAACCATATCATTTGCGCCTCGAGTTGGGCCTCGTTTGACTCACCCATGTCATTTGCGCCTCGAGATAGGCCTCGTTTGACTCAACCATGTGTTTGCGCCTCGAGTTAGGCCTTGTTTGACTCGCCCATATCATTTGCGTCTCGAGTCAGCCCTCATTTGATTCAACGATATCATTTGTGCCTCGAGTCAGGCCTCATTTGAGTCAACCATATCATTTTGCCTCGAGACAGGCCTCATTTAACTCCAGTATATCATTTGTGCCTTGAGTCAAGTCTCGTTTGACTCAACCATATCATTTGTGCCTCGAATCAGGTCTCGTTTGACCCAACCATATCATTTGCACCTAGAGTCGGGATTCGTTTGACTCACCGATACCTTTTGGACCTTGAGTTAGGCCTCGTTTGACTCAACCATATGATTTGTGCCTCGAGTTAGGCCTCGTTTGACAAAACCATATCATTTGCGCCTCGAGTCGAGCCTTGTTTGACTCAATCATATGAATTGCACCTCAAGTCAGGCCTCTTTTGACTCATTGATACCATTTATGCCTTGAGTTGGGCCTCATTTGACTCACCGATACCATTTGTGCGTCGATTTGAGTCGGTCCTCGTTTGATTCAAGCATATTGTTTGTGCCTAGAGTCAGGCCTCATTTGAATCAACCACATAATTTCACGTCGAGACAGGCCTCGTTTAACTCCAGCATATCATTTGTGCCTCGAGTCAGGTCTCGTTTCACTCAACCATATCATTTGTGCCTCGAGTCATGCCTCGTTTGACTCAACCATATCATTTGTGCCTCGTTTGAATCAACCACATAATTTCACCTCGAGACAGGCCTCGTTTAACACCAGCATATCATTTGCGCCTCGAGTCAGGTCTCGTTTCACTCAACCATATCATTTGCGCCTCGAGTCATGCCTCGTTTGACTCACCCATGTCATTTGCACCTCGAGATAGGCCTCGTTTGACTCAACCAAGTGTTTGCACCTCGAGTCAGGCCTTGTTTGACTCGGCCATATCATTTGCGCCTCGAGTCGGCCCTCGTTTGATTCAAGCATATTGTTTGTGCCTCGAGTCAGGGCTCATTTGAACCAACCATATAATTTCACCTCGAGACAGGCCTTGTTTAACTCTAGCATATCATTTGTGCCTCGAGTCAGGTCTCGTTTCACTCAACCATATCATTTGCACCTCGAGTCAGGCTTCGTTTGGCTCACCGATACCTTTTGTGCCTTGAGTTGGGCCTCGTTTGACTCAACCATATGATTTGTGCCTCGAGTCAGGCCTCGTTTGACAAAACCATATCATTTGCGCCTCGAGTCGGGCTTTATTTGACTCAATCATATGAATTGCACCTCAAGTCAGGCCTTGTTTGACTCACCGATACCATTTGTGCCTTGAGTTAGGCCTCATTTGACTCACCGATACCATTTGTGCATCGATTCGAGTCGGCCCTCGTTTGATTCAAGCATATTGTTTGTGCCTAGAGTCAGGCCTCGTTTGAATCAACCACATAATTTCACCTTGAGACAGGCCTCGTTTAACTCCAGCATATCATTTGTGCCTCGAGTCAGATCTCGTTTCACTCAACCATATCATTTGTGTCTCGAGTCATGCCTCATTTGACTCAACCATATCATTTGTGCCTCGTTTGAATCAACCACATAAATTCACCTTGAGACAGGCCTCGTTTAACACCAACATATCATTTGTGCTTCGAGTCATGCCTCGTTTGACTCACCCATGTCATTTGCACCTCGAGATAGGCCTCGTTTGACTCAACCAACTGTTTGCACCTCGAGTCAGGCCTTGTTTGACTTGGCCATATCATTTGCACCTCAAGTCAGCCCTCGTTTGATTCAAGCATATCGTTTGTGCCTCGAGTCAGGGCTCATTTGAATCAACCATATAATTTAACCTCGAGACAGGCCTTGTTTAACTCCAACATATCATTTGTGCCTCGAGTCAGGTCTTGTTTCACTCAACCATATCATTTGTGCCTCGAGTCAGGTCTCGTTTGATTGAACCATATCATTTGCACCTCGAGTCCGGCTTCGTTTGGCTCACCGATACCTTTTGTGCCTTGAGTTGGGCCTCGTTTGACTCAACCATATCATTTGTGCCTCGAGTCAGGCCTCGTTTGATAAAACCATATCATTTGTGCCTCGAGTCGGGCCTTGTTTGACTCAATCATATGAATTGCACCTCAAGTCAGGCCTCATTTGACTCACCGATACCATTTGTGCCTTGAGTTGGGCCTCATTTGACTCACCGATACAATTTGTGCGTCGATTCGAGTCGGCCCTCGTTTGATTCAAGCATATTGTTTGCGCCTAGAGTCAGGCCTCGTTTGAATCAACCACATAATCTCACCTCGAGATAGGCCTCGTTTAACTCCAGCCTATCATTTATGCCTCGAGTCAGGTCTCGTTTCACTCAACCATATCATTTATGCCTCGAGTCATGCCTCGTTTAACTCAACCATATCATTTGTGCCTCGTTTGAATCAACCACATAATTTCACCTCGAGACAGGCCTCGTTTAACTCCAGCATATCATTTGTGCCTCGAGTCAGGTCTCGTTTCACTCAACCATATCATTTGTGCCTCGAGTCATGCCTCATTTGACTCACCCATGTCATTTGCACCTCGAGATAGGCCTCGTTTGACTCAACCAAGTGTTTGCACCTCGAGTCAGGCCTTGTTTGACTCAGCCATATCATTTGCGCCTCGAGTTAGCCCTTGTTTGATTCAACCATATCGTTTGTGCCTCGAGTCAGGGCTCGTTTGAATCAACCATATAATTTCACCTCGAGACAGGCCTTGTTTAACTCCAGCATATCATTTGTGCCTCGAGTCAGGTCTCGTTTCACTCAACCATATCATTTGTGCCTCGAGTCAGGTCTCATTTGACTGAACCATATCATTTGCACCTCAAGTCGGGCTTCGTTTGACTCACCGATACCTTTTGTGCCTTGAGTTCGGCCTCGTTTGACTTAACCATATAATTTGTGCCTCAAGTCAGGCCTCATTTGACAAAATCATATCATTTGCGCCTCAAGTTGGGCATTGTTTGACTCAATCATACCATTTGTACCTCAAGTTAGGTCTCGTTTGACTCACCGATACCATTTGTGCCTCAAGTTAGACCTCATTTGACTCATCGATACCATTTGCACCTCGAGTCAGGCCTGGTTTGAGTCAACCATATCATTTGCGCCTCGTTTTAGGCCTCGTTTGAATCAAGTATATCATTTGTGCCTCGAGTCGGGCCTTGATTGACTTAACTCTATCATTTGCACCTTGAGTCGAGCCTCATTTGACTCATCGATACCATTTGTGCCTCGAGTTGGGGCTCGTTTGACTCAATCATATCATTTGTGCCTCGAGTCAGGCCTCATTTGACTTAACCATATCATTTGTGCCTCGAGTCGGACCTCATTTGACTCAACCATATTATTTGTGCCTCGAGTTAGGCTTGGGTTGACTCAACCATATTATTTGCGCCTTGAGTTAAGCCTCATTTGACTCAACTATATCATTTGTGCCTCGAGTCATGCCTTGTTTGACTCAACCATATCATTTGCGTCTCGAGGTGGGCCTCATTTAACTCACACATACCATTTCTGCCTCTAGTTAGCCTCGTTTGACTCAACCATATCATTTGTGCCTTAAGTCAGGCCTCGTTTGACTCAACCATATCATTTGTGGCTCGAGTCAAGCCTCGTTTGACTCAACCATATCATTTGGGCCTCGAATCGGGCCTCGTTTGACTCAACCATATCACTTGCGACTCAGGGCCTCGAGTCGGGCCTTGTTTGACTCAACCATATCATTTGCGCCTCAAGTCCAGCCTCGTTTGACTCACTGATACCATTTGTGCCTCGAGTTGGGCCTCGTTTGACTCATCCATATCATTTGTGCCTCGAGTCAGGCCTGGTTTGACTTAACCATATCATTTGTGGTTCGAGTTGGGCCTCGTTTGACTTAACCATATCATTTACGCCTCGAGTTGGGCCTCGTTTGACTCAACCATGTGTTTGCGCCTCGAGTTAGGCCTTGTTTGACTCACCCATATCATTTGCGCATCGAGTTGAACCTCATTTGACTAAATCATATCGTTTGTGCCTCGAATCATTCCTTGTTTGACTCAACCTTATCATTTGTGCCTCAAGTTGGGCCTCGTTTGACTCTCCCATGTCATTTGCGCCTCGAGTTAGGCATCGTTTGACTCAACCATGTGTTTGTGCCACGAGTCGGTCCTTGTTTGACTCAAGCATATCATTTGCGCCTCGAGGTTGGCCTCGTTTGACTCACTGATACCATTTGTGCCTCGAGTTAGGCCTCGTTTGACTCAACCATATCATTTGTGCCTCGAGTCAGGCCTCGTTTGAGAAAACCATATCATTTGTGCCTCGAGCCGAGCCTTGTTTGACTAAATCATATCATTTACACCTCGAGTCGGGCCTCGTTTGACTCACCGATGCCATTTGTGCCTTGAGTTGGGCCTCATTTGACTCACCGATACCATTTGCGCCTCGAGTTAGGCCTGGTTTGACTCAACCATATCATTTGTGCCTCGTTTGAATCAACTATATCATTTGTGCCTCGAGCCGGCCTTGATTGACTCAACTATATCATTTGCGCCTCGAGTTGGGCCTCATTTGACTCAATGATACCATTTGTGCCTCGAGTCGGACCTCGTTTGACTCAACCATATCATTTGCGCCTCGAGTCGGGCCTAGTTTGACTCAATCATATCATTTGTGCCTTGAGTCAAGCCTTGTTTGACTGAACCATATCATTTGTGCCTCGAGTCATGCCTTGTCTAACTCAACCATATCATTTGCGTCTCGAGTCGGGCCTCATTTGACCCACACATACCATTTGTTCCTCCAGTTGGCCTCGTTTGACTCAACCATATCATTTGCGCCTCGAGTCAGGCCTCGTTTGACTGAACCATATTATTTGTGCCTCGAATCGGGCCTCGTTTGACTCAATCATATCATTTGTGCCTCGAGTCCAGCCTTATGTGACTCACCCATATGTTTACGCATCAAGTCGGGTCTCATTTGACTAAACCATATCATTTGTGCCTCGAGTCATGCCTCGTTTGACTCAACCATATCATTTGCGCCTCGAGTGATGCCTCGTTTGACTCAACCATATCATTTGCGCCTTGAGTTGGGCCTCTTTTGACTCACCCATTTCATTTGCGCCTCGAGATAGGGCTCATTTTACTCAACCAAGTGTTTGCGCCTCGAGTCAGGCCTTGTTTGACTCGCCCATATCATTTGCGCCTCGTGTCGGCCCTCGTTTGATTCAACCATATCGTTTGTGCCACGAGTCAGGCCTCGTTTGACTCAACCATATCATTTCGCCTCGAGACAGGCCTCATTTAACTCCAGCATATCATTTGTGCCTCAAGTCAAGTCTCGTTTGACTCAACCATATTATTTGTGCCTCGAGTCAGCCCTCGTTTGACAAAACCATATCATTTGCGCCTCGAGTTGGGCCTTGTTTGACTCAATCATATCATTTGCACCTCAAGTCGGGCCTTGTTTGACTCACCGATACCATTTGTGCCTCGAGTTAGACCTCATTTGACTCACTGATACCATTTGCGCCTCGAGTCGGGCCTCATTTGACTCATCGATACCATTTGTGCCTCGAGTTAGGGATCGTTGGACTCAATCATATCATTTGTGCCTCGAGTCAGGCCTTGTTTGACTTAACTATATCATTTGTGCCTCGAGTCGGACCTCATTTGACTCAACCATATCATTTGCGCCTCAAGTTGGGCCTGGGTTGACTCAACCATATCATTTGCACCTTGAGTTAAGCCTCGTTTGACTCAACCATATCATTTGTGCCTCGAGTCATGCCTTGTTTGACTCAACCATATCATTTGCATCTCAAGGTGGGCCTCATTTAACTCACACATACCATTTGTGCCTCTAGTTAGCCTCGTTTGACTCAACCATATCATTTGCGTCTCGAGTCAGGCCTCGTTTGACTCAATGATATCATTTGTACCTCGAGTCAAGCCTCGTTTGACTCAGCCATATCATTTGTACCTCGAGTCAAGCCTCGTTTGACTCAACCATATCATTTGCGCCTCGAGTCGGGCCTCGTTTGACTCACTGATACCATTTGTGCCTTGACTTGGGCCTCGTTTGACTCAACCATATCATTTGTGCCTCGAGTCGGGCCTGGTTTGACTCAACCATATCATTTGCACCTCAAGTCGAGCCTCGTTTGACTCAACCATGTGTTTGCGCCTCGAGTCAAGCCTTGTTTGACTCACTTATATCATTTGCGCCTTGAGTCATCCCTCGTTTGATTCAACCATATCGTTTGTGCCTTGAGTCAGGCCTCGTTTGACTCAACCATGTGTTTGCGCCTCGAGTTAGGCCTTGTTTGACTCGCTCATATCATTTGCGCCTCGAGTTGGCCCTTGCTTGATTCAACCATATCGTTTGTGCCTCGACTCAGGCCTCGTTTGACTCAACCATGTGTTTGCGCCTCGAGTGAGGCCTTATTTGACTCGCCCATATCATTTGCGCCTCGAGTCGGCCCTCGTTTGATTCAACGATATCGTTTGTGCGTCGAGTCAGTCTTCGTTTGACTCAA
The DNA here is from genome assembly GCA_037013595.1 of Dicorynia guianensis. Taxonomy (NCBI): domain Eukaryota; kingdom Viridiplantae; phylum Streptophyta; class Magnoliopsida; order Fabales; family Fabaceae; genus Dicorynia; species Dicorynia guianensis. The sequence goes on from JASUAB010000015.1 coordinate 13,874,614, forward strand.
CCATATTATTTCACCTCGAGACAGGCCTCGTTTAACTCTAGCATATCATTTGTGCCTCGAGTCAGGTCTCGTTTGACTCAACCATATCATTTGTGCCTCGAGTTAGGCCTCGTTTGACTCAACCATATCATTTGCACCTCGAGTCAGGCTTCGTTTGACTCACCGATACCTTTTGTGCCTTGAGTTGGGCCTCGTTTGACTCGACTCAACCATATCATTTGTGCCACGAGTCAGGTAATGTTTGACAAAACTATATCATTTGCACCTCAAGTCGGGCCTCATTTGACTCACCGATACCATTTGTGCCTCGAGTTGGGCCTCATTTGACTCACCGATACCATTTGCGCCTCGAGTCTGTTCTCGTTTGACTCACCGATACCATTTGTGCCTCGAGTTAGGGCTCGTTTGACTCAACCATATCATTTGCACCTCGAGCCGGGCTTCGTTTGACTCACCGATACCTTTTGTGCCTTGAGTTGGGCCTCGTTTGACTCGATTCAACCATATCATTTGTGCCACGAGTCAGGCATCATTTGACAAAACCATATCATTTGCGCCTCGAGTCGGGCCTAATTTGACTCAATCATATCATTTGCACCTCAAGTCGGGCCTCATTTGACTCACCGATACCATTTATGCCTCGAGTTAGGCCTCATTTGACTCACCGATACCATTTGCGCCTCGAGTCAGGCGTGGTTTGACTCAACCATATCATTTGTGCCTTGTTTCAATCAACTATATCATTTATGCCTCGAGTCAGGCCTTGATTGACTTAACCCTATCATTTGCGCCTCAAGTCAGGCCTCATTTGACTCACCGATACCATTTGGGCTTCGAGTTGGGGCTCATTTGACTCAATCATATCATTTGTGCCTCGAGTCAGTCCTCATTTGACTTAACCATATCATTTGTGCCTCGAGTCGGGCCTTGTTTGACTCAACCATATCATTTGTGCCTAGAGTCATGCCTCGTTTGACTCAACCATATCATTTGCGTCTCGAGTCAGGCCTTATTTGACTCACCGATGCCATTTGCGCCTCGAGATAAACCTCATTTGACTCAACTAAGTGTTTGTGCCTCGAGTTAAGCCTTGTTTAACTCCCCATATCATTTGTGCCTCGAGTCAGCCCTCGTTTGATTCAACCATATCGTTTGTGCCTCGGGTCAAGCCTCGTTTGACTTAACCATATCATTTGCACCTTGAGTCAAGCCTCGTTTGACTCAACCATATCATTTGTGCCTTGAGTCATGCCTCGTTTGACTCAACCATATCATTTCGCCTCGAGACAGGCCTCGTTTAACTCCAGCGTATCATTTATGCCTCGAGTCAAGTCTCGTTTGACTCAACCATATCATTTGTGCCTCGAGTCATGTCTCGTTTGACTCAATCATATCATTTGCACCTTGAGTCGGGCTTCGTTTGACTCACCGATACCTTTTGTGCCTTGAGTTGGGCCTCGTTTGACTCAACCATATCATTTGTACCTCGAGTCAGCCTCGTTTGACAAAACCATATCATTTGCGCCTCAAGTGGGCCTTGTTTGACACAATCATATCATTTGCACCTCCAGTCGGGCTTCGTTTGACTCACCAATACCATTTGTGCCTCGAGTTGGGCATCATTTGACTCGCCGATACCATTTGCGCCTTGAGTCAGGCCTTGTTTGACTCAACATATCATTTTTGCCTCGTTTCAGGCCTCGTTTGAATCAACTATATCATTTGTGCCTCGAGTCAAGCCTTGATTGACTTAACCCTATCATTTGCGCCTTGAGTTGGGCCTCATTTGACTCATCGATACCATTTGTGCCTCGAGTCAGGCCTCGTTTGACTCAATCATATCATTTGTGCCTCGAGTCAGGCCTCGTTTGACTTAACCATATCATTTGTTCCTCGTTTGACTCGACCATATCATTTGCTCCTCGAGTCGGGCCTGGTTTGACACAACCATATCATTTGTGCCTCGAGTCAAGCCTCTTTTGACTCAACCATATCATTTGTGCCTCGAGTCATGCCTCATTTAACTCAACCATATCATTTGTGCCTCGAGTCAAGCCTCTTTTGACTCAACCATATCATTTGTGCCTCGAGTCATGCCTCATTTAACTCAACCATATCATTTGTGTCTCGAGTCGGGCCTCATTTGACTCACACATACCATTTGTGTCTCCAGCTGGCCTCGTTTGACTCAAGCATATCATTTGCGCCTCGAGTTAGGCCTCGTTTGACTCAACCATATCATTTGTGCCTCGAGTCAAGCCTCGTTTGACTCAACCATATCATTTACGCCTCCAATCGGACCTCGTTTAACTCAACCATATCATTTGCACCTCGAGTCGGGCCTCGTTTGACTCACCAATACCATTTGTGCCTCGAGTTGGGCCTCGTTTCATTTAACCATCATTTATGCCTCGAGTCAGGCCTTGTTTGACTCAACCATATCATTTGCACCTCGAGTCAGGACTGGTTTGACTGAACCATATCATTTGCGCTTCGAGTCAGGCCTGGTTTGACTCAACCATATTATTTGCGCCTCGAGTTGGTCCTTGTTTGACTCAACCATGTGTTTGCGCCTCGAGTTAGGCCTTGTTTGACTCACCCATTTCATTTGCGCATCGAGTCGAACCTCATTTAACTAAACCATATCGTTTGTTCCTCGAGTCATGCCTCGTTTGAGTCAACCTTATCATTTGCGCCTCAAGTTGGGCCTCGTTTGACTCACCCATGTCATTTGCCCCTCGAGTTAGGCCTCATTTGACTCAACCATGTGTTTGTGCCTCGAGTCAGTCCTCGTTTGACTCAACCATATCATTTGCGCCTCGAGTCAGGCCTCGTTTGACTCACTGATGCCATTTGCGCCTCAAGTTGGGCCTTGTTTGACTCAACCATATCATTTGTGCCTCGAGCCATGCCTCGTTTTGCAAAACCATATCATTTGCGCCTCGAGTCAGGCCTTGTTTGGCTCAATCATATCATTTGCACCTCGAGTCGGGCCTCGTTTGACTCATCGATACCATTTGTGCCTCGAGTTGGTCCTCATTTGACTCACCGATATCATTTGTGCCTCATTTCAGGCCTCGTTTGAATCAACTATATCAATTGTGCCTTGAGTCGAGCCTTGATGGACTCAACCTTATCATTTGCGCCTCGACTCACCGATACCATTTGTGCTTCGAGTTGGGGGCTCGTTTGACTCAATCATATCATTTGTGCCTCAAGTCAAGCCTCATTTGACTTAACCATATCGTTTGTGCCTCGAGTCGGACCTTATTTGACTCAACCATATCATTTGTGCCTCGAGTCGGGCCTAGTTTGACTCAACCATATCATTTGTGCCTTGAGTCAAGCCTCGTTTGACTCAACCATATCATTTGTGCATCGAGTCATGCCTCGTTTGACTCAACCATATCATTTGTGCCTATAGTTGGCCTCGTTTGACTTAACCATATCATTTGAGTGTCGAGTCAGGCCTCGTTTGACTCAACCATATGATTTGTGCCTCGAGTCGGGCCTCGTTTGACTCAACCATATCATTTGCGCCTTGAGTCGAGCCTTATGTGACTCACCCATACATTTACGCATCGAGTCAGATCTCATTTGACTAAACCATATCGTTTGTGCCTCGAGTCATGCCTCGTTTGACTTAACCATATTATTTTAGCCTCGAGTTGGGCTTCGTTTGACTCACCCATGTCATTTGTGCCTCGAGATTGGCCTCGTTTGACTCAACCATATCTTTGCACCTCGAGTTAGGCCTTGTTTGACTCGCCTATATCATTTACGCCTCGAGTCAGGCCTTGTTTGACTCGCCTATATCATTTACGCCTCGTTTGATTCAACCATATCGTTTGTGCCTTGAGTCAGGCCTCGTTTAACTCAACCATGTGTTTGGGCCTCGAGTTAGGCCTTGTTTGACTCGCCCATATCATTTGCGCCTTGAGTTGGCCCTTGTTTGATTCAACCATATCGTTTATGCCTCGAGTCAGGCCTTGTTTGACTCAACCATATCATTTTGCCTCGAGACAGGCCTCGTTGAACCCCAACATATCATTTTTGCCTTGAGTTAGGTCTCGTTTGACTCAACCATATCATTTGTGCCTCGAGTCAAGTCTCATTTTGACTCAACCATATCATTTGCACCTTGAGTTGGGCTTCGTTTGACTCATCGATACCTTTTGTGCCTTGAGTTGGGCCTTATTTGACTCAACCATATCATTTGTGCCTCGAGTCCGGCCTCGTTTGACAAAACCATATCATTTGCGCCTCGAGTCGGGCCTTATTTGACACAATCATATCATTTGCACCTCAAGTTGGGCCTCATTTGACTCACCGATACCATTTGTGTCTCGAGTTGGGCATCATTTGACTCACAGATACCATTTGTGCCTCGAGTCAGGCCTGCTTTGACTCAACCATATCATTTGCGCCTTGTTTTAGGCCTCGTTTGAATCAACTATATCATTTGTGCCTCGAGTCACGCTTTGATTGACTTAACCCTATCATTTGCACCTCGAGTCGGGCCTCATTTGACTCACCGATACCATTTGTGCCTCGAGTTGGGGCTCGTTTGACTCAATTATATCATTCATGCCTCGAGTCAGGCCTCGTTTGACTTAATCATATCATTTGTGCCCCGAGTCGGACCTCGTTTGACTCAACCATATCATTTGTGCCTCGAGTCAGGCCTCGTTTGACTCATTCATACCATTTGTGCCTCGAGTTGGGCCTTGTTTGACTCAATCATATCATTAGTGCCTCGAGTCAGGCTTCGTTTGACAAAACCATATCATTTGCGCCTCAAGTCGGGCCTTGTTTGACTCAATCATATTATTTGCACCTCGAGTCAGGCCTCGTTTGACTCACTGATACCATTTGTGCCTTGAGTTGGGCCTCATTTGACTCACTGATACCATTTGCGCCTTGAGTCAGGCCTGGTTTGACTTAACCATATCATTTGTGCCTCGTTTCAGGCCTCGTATGAATCAACTATATCATTTGAGCCTCGAGTCGGGCCTTGATTGACTCAACCCTATCATTTGCGCCTCGAGTCGTGCCTCATTTGACTCACCGGTACCATTTGTGCCTTGAGTCAGGCCTCGTTTGACTCAATCATATCATTTGTGCCTCGAGTCAGGCCTCATTTGACTTAACCATATCATTTGTGCCTCGAGTCAGACCTCCTTTGACTCAACCATATCATTTGTGCCTCGAGTCGGGCCTGGTTTGACTCAACCATATCATTTGCGCCTTGAGTCAAGCTTCGTTTGACTTAACCATATCATTTGTGCCTCGAGTCATGCCTCATTTGACTCAACCATATCATTTGCATCTCGAGTTAGGACTCATTTGACTCACCGATACCATTTGTGCCTTGAGTTGGGCCTTGTTTGACTCAACCATATAATTTGTGCCTCGAGTCAGGCCTCGTTTGACAAAACCATATCATTTGCATCTCGAGTCGGGCCTTGTTTGACTTAATCATATCATTTGCACCTTGAGTCGGGCCTTGTTTGACTCACCGATACCATTTGTGCCTCGAGTTAGGCCTCGTTTGACTCATCGATACCATTTGTGCCTCGAGTCAGGCCTGGTTTGACTCAACCATATTATTTACGCCTCGTTTTAGGCCTTGTATGAATCAACTATATCATTTGTGCCTCGATTCGGGCCTTGATTAACTCAACCCTATCATTTGCGCCTCAAGTCGTGCCTCATTTGACTCACTGATACCATTTGCGCCTCAAGTTGTGGCTCGTTTGACTCAATCATATCATTTGTGACTCGAGTCAGGCCTCGTTTGACTTAACCATATCATTTGTGCCTCGAGTCGGACCTCATTTGACTCAACCATATTATTTGTGCCTCGAGTTGGGCCTAGTTTGACTCAACCATATCATTTGCGCCTTGAGTCAAGCCTCGTTTGACTCAACCATATCATTTGTACCTCGAGTGGGGACTCATTTGACTCATAGATACCATTTGTGCCTCCAGTTGGCCTCGTTTGACTGAACCATATCATTTACACCTCGAGTCAGGCCTAGTTTGAGTCAACCATATCATTTGTGCCTCGAGTCAGGCCTCGTTTGACTCAACTATATCATTTGCACCTCAAGTCGAGCCTTATGTGATTCACCCATACATTTACGCATCGAGTCAGATCTCATTTGACTAAACCATATTGTTTGGGCCTCGAGTCATGCCTCGTTTGACTCAATCATATCATTTGGCCTCGAGTTAGGCATCGTTTGACTCACCCATGTTATTTGTGCCTCGAGATAGGCCTCGTTTGACTCAACCATGTGTTTGCGCCTCGAGTCAGGCCTTGTTTGACTCGCCTATATCATTTGCGCCTCGAGTCATTCCTCGTTTGATTCAACCATATCGTTTGTGCCTCGAGTCAGGCCTCGTTTGACTCAACCATGTGTTTGTGCCTCGAGTTAGGCCTTGTGTGACTCGCCCATATCATTTACGCCTCGAGTTGGCCCTCGTTTGAATCAACCATATCGGTTATGCCTCTAGTAAGGCCTCGTTTGACTCAATCATATCATTTTGCCTCGAGATAGGCCTCGTTTAACTCCAGTATATCATTTGTGCCTCGAGTCAGGTCTCGTTTGACTCAACCATAGCATTTGCGCCTCGAGTTAGGCTTTGTTTGACTTACCCATGTCATTTGCGCCTCGAGATTGGCCTTGTTTGACTCAACCATGTGTTTGCGCCTTGAGTCAAGCTTGTTTGACTCGCTTATATCGTTTGCGCCTTGAGTCATCCCTCGTTTGATTCAACCATATCATTTGTGCCTTGAGTCAAGTCTCATTTGACTCAACCATGTGTTTGTGCCTCAAGTTAGGCCTTGTTTGACTCGCCCATATCATTGGCCCTTGCTTGATTCAACCATATCGTTTGTGGCTCGAGTCAGGCCTCGTTTAACTCAACCATGAGTTTGCGCCTCGAGTTAGGCCTTGTGAGACTCGTCCATATCATTTGCGCCACGAGTCGGCCCTCGTTTGATTCAACCATATCGGTTGTGCCTCGAGTCAGGCCTCGTTTGACTCAACCATATCATTTTGCCTCGAGACAGGCCTCGTTTAACTCCAGCATATCATTTATGCCTAGAGTCAGGTCTCGTTTGACTCAACCATATCATTTGTGCCTCGAGTCAGGACTCGTTTGACGTAACCATATCATTTGCACCTCGAGTCGGGCTTCGTTTGACTTCTCGATACCTTTTGTGCCTTGAGTTGGGCCTCGTTTGACTCAACCATATCATTTGTGCCTCGAGTCAGGCCTCGTTTGACAAAACCATATCATTTGCGCCTCGAGTCGGGCCTTGTTTGACTCAATCATATCATTTGCACCTCAAGTCGGGCCTCGTTTGACTCACTGACACCATTTGTGCCTCGAGTTGGGCCTCATTTGACTCATCGATACCATTTGCACCTTGAGTCAGGCCTGGCTTGACTCAACCATATCATTTGCGCCTCGTTTTAGGCCTCGTTTGAATCAACTATATCATTTGCACCTCGAGTCGGGCCTCGATTGACTCAACCCTATCATTTGCGCCTCAAGTCGGGCCTCATTTGACTCACCGATACCATTTGTGTCTCGAGTTGGGGCTCGTTTGACTCAACCATATCATTTGTGCCTTGAGGCAGGCCTTGTTTGACTCAACCATATTATTTGTGCCTCGAGGTGGGCCTCGTTTGACTCAACCTTATCATTTGTGCCTCAACTCGTGCCTCGTTTGACTCAACCATATCATTTGCTCCTCGACTCGGGCCTCGTTTGACTCAACCATATCATTTGTGCCTTGAGTCGGGCCTTGTTTAACTCAACCATATCATTTGGCCCTCGAGTCGGGCCTTGTTTGATTCAACCATATTATTTGCGCCACGAGTCGGGCCTTGTTTGACTTCCCCATATCATTTGCCCCTTGAGTCGGGCCTCATTTGACTCAACCATATCATTTATACCTTGAGTCGGGCCTCGTTTGACGCACCGATACCATTTGTGTCTCGAGTGGGGCCTCGTTTGACTCAACCATATCATTTGTGCCATGAGTCAGACCTCGTTCGACTCAACCATATCATTTGCGCCTCGAGGTAGGCCTCGTTTGACTCAACCATATCATTTGCGCCTCGAGTCAAGCCTCGTTTGACTCAACCATATCATTTGTGCCTCGAGTCGTGCCTTGTTTGATTCAACCATATTATTTGCGCCACAGTCGGGCCTTGTTTGACTCACCTAGATGCTTGAACCTTGGGTCAGGCCTTACATGACTCACCTAGACGTTTGCGCCTCGAGGCGGTCTTTGTTTGACTCACCCTTATCATTTGCACCTCGAGTCAAGCCTCGTTTGACTCACCCATATGTTTGCGCCTTGAGTCAAGCCTTGTTTGACTCGCCCATATCATTTGCGCATCTAGACGGGGCTCATTTGACTCTCGGATACCATTTGTGCCTTGAGTTGGGGCTCGTTTGACTCAACCATATCATTTGTGCCACGAGCCAGGCCTTGTTTGACTCAACCATATCATTTGCGCCTCAAGTCAGGCCTCTTTTGCTTCAACCGCATCATTTGTGCCTCGAGTTGGGCCTCATTTGACTCAACCATATCATTTGTGCCTCGAGTCAGGCCTCGTTTAACTCAATCATATCATTTGCACCTCTAGTCATGCCTCGTTCGACTCAACCATATCATTTGTGCCTCGAGTCAGACCTTGCTTGACTCAACCATAACATTTGCGCCTCGAGTCGAGCCTCGTTTGACTCCAGGATACCATTTGTGCCTCGAGTTGGGCCTTATTTAACTCAACCATATCATTTGTGCCTCGAGTAAAGCCTTGTTTGACTCAACGGTATCATTTGTGCCTCGAGTCGGGCTTGTTTTAACTCAACCATATCATTTGTGCCTCGAGTCGAGCCTCATTGGACTCAACCATATCATTTGCCCCGCGAGTCAGGCCTCGTTTGACTCAACCATATCATTTGCGCCGTGAGTCGGGCCTCGTTTGACTCAACCATATCATTTGTGCCTTGAGTCAGGCCTTGTTTGACTCAACCATATTATTTGCGCCTCGAGGCGGGCCTCGTTTGACTCAACCATATCATTTGTGCCTCGACTCGGGTCTCGTTTGACTCAGCCATATCATTTACGTCTCGAGTTGGGCCTCGTTTGACTCAACCGTATCATTTGTGCCTCGAGTCAGGCCTCGTTTGACTCATTGATACCATTAGTGCATCGAGTTGGGCCTCGTTTGACTCAACCATATCATTTGCGCCTCGAGTTGGGGCTCGTTTGACACAACCATATCATTTCTACCTCGAGTCATGCTTTGTTTGACACAACCATATCATTTGCGCCTTGACTTGGTCCTGGTTTGACTCAACCATATCATTTGCACCTCGAGGCGGGCCTCTTTTGACTCAACCATATCATTTGTGCCTCGATTCGTGCCTCGTTTGACTTAACCATATCATTTGCATCTTTAGTCAGGCCTCGTTTGAGTAAACCATATCATTTGCGTCTCGAGTCGGGCCTTGTTTGCATCACCGATACCATTTGTGTCTCCAGTGTGGTTTCGTTTGACTCAACCATATCATTTATGCCTCGAGTTCGGCCTCGTTTGGCTCAATCATATCATTTGTGCCTCGAGTCGGGCCTTGTTCAACTCAACCATATCATTTGCACCTCGAGTTAGGCCTCGTTTGACTCAACCATATCATTTGTGCCTCGAGTCGGGCCTCGTTTGACTCAACCATATTATTTGCACCTTGATTCGGGCCTCGTTTGACTCACCGATACCATTTGTGCATCAAGTTGGGCCTCGTTTGACTCAACATATGATTTGCGCATCGAGTCAATCCTCGTTTGACTCAACCATATCATTTGTGCCTCGAGTTAGGCCTCGTTTGGCTCAATCATATCATTTACGGCTCGAGTCAGGCCTCATTTGACTCAACCATATCATTTTTGCCTCGAGTCATGCCTCCTTTGACTCAACCATATCATTTGCGCCGTGAGTCGGGCCTCGTTTGACTCACCGATACCATTTGTGCATCGAGTTGGGCCTCGTTTGACTCAACTATATGATTGTTGAGTCAAACAAGGCCCGACTCGAGGCACAAATAATATGGTTGAGTCAAACAAGGCTCGACTCGAGGCGCAAATGATATGGTTAAGTCACAAGGCCTAACTCGATGTACAAATGATATGGTTGAGTCAAACGAGGACCAACTTGAGGCACAAATGATATCAATGAGTCATATGAGGCCTGACTCGAGGCGTAAATGATATGGTTGAGTGAAACGAGGCCCGCCTCGAGGCACAGATGGTATGATTGAGTCAAACGAGGACCAACTCGAGGCACAAATGGTATCGGTGTGTCAAACGAGGCCTGACTCGAGGCGCAAATGATATGGTCGTGTAAAACGAGGCCTGACTCGAGGTGCAAATGATATGATTGAGCCAAATGAGGCCTAACTTGAGACACAAATGATATGGTTGAGTCAAACGAACCTTGACTCGATGCGCAAATCATATGGTTGAGTCAAACGAGGCCCAACTCGATGCACAAATAGTATCAGTAAGTCAAACGAGGCCCGACTCGAAGCGTAAATGATATGGTTGTGTCAAACGAGGCCCGACTCACGGTGCAAATGATATGGTTGAGTCAAATGAGGCCCGACTCGAGGGGCAAATGATATGGTTGAGTCCAATGAGGCTCAACTCGAGGCACAAGTGATATGGTTGACTTAAAACAAGCCTGACTCAAGGAACAAATGATACGGTTGAGTCAAACAAGGCCTTACTCGAGGCACAAATGATATGGTTGAGTTAAACAAGGCCTAACTCGAGACACAAATGGTATCCTTGAGTCAAACGAGGCTCGACTCGAGGCGCAAATATATGGTTGAGTCAAGCAAGGCCTGACTCGAGGCACAAATGATATGGGTGAGTCTAACAAGGCCAGACTCGAGGCACAATCACATGGGTTAGTCAAACGAGGCTTGACTTGAGGTGCAAATGATAATGGTGACTCAAACAAAGACCGCCACGAGGCCTACATGATATGGTTGAGTCAATAGAGCCCAAATGATATGGTTGAGTCAAATGGTATCAGTGAGTCAAATCAGGCCTGACTCGAGGCGTAAATGATATGGTTGAGTCAAACGAGGCCCGACTCGAGGCGCAAATGATATGATTGAGTCAAACGAGGACCAACTCGAGGCACAAATGGTATCGATGAGTCAAACGAGGCTCGACTCGAGGCACAAACGATATGGTTGAGCCAAACGAGGCCCGACTCGAGGCACAAATGATATGCCTGAGCTAAAACGAGGCCTCACTCAAGGCACAAATGATATGGTTGAGTCAAATGAGGCCTGACTCGATGCGTAAATCATATGGTTGAGTGAAACGAGGCCCAACTAGATGCACAAATGGTATCAGTGAGTCAAACGAGGCCCAACTCGAGGCGCAAATGATATGATTGAGTCAAACAAGGCCTGACTCAAGGCACAAATGATATGGTTGAGTCAAACGAGGCCCCACTCGAGGCACAATTGGTATCGGTGAGTCAAACGAGGCCCGACTCAAGGCGCAAATGATATGGTTGAGTCAAACAATGCCTAACTCAAGGCACAAATGATATGGTTGAGTCAAACGAGGCCCCACTCGAGGCACAAATGGTATCGGTGAGTCAAACGAGGCCTGACTCAAGGCACAAATGATATGGTTAAGTCAAACGAGGCCTGACTCGAGGCGCAAATGATATGGTTGAGTCAAAATAGGCCCGACTCGATGCAAAATGATATGGTTGAGTCTAACAAGGCCAGACTCGAGGCCCAAATGATATGGTTGAGTTAAATGAGGCCTAACTCAAGGCACAAATGATATGGTTGAGTCAAATAAGGCCCGACTCGAGGCGCAAATGATATGATTGAGTCAAACGAGGCCTAACTTAAGGCACAAATGATATGGTTAAGTCAAACGAGGCTTGATCATTTGCGCCTTGAGTCGGGTCTTGTTTGACTCAACCATATCATTTGCGCCTTGAGTTGGTCCTCATTTGACTCATTGATACCATTTGTGCCTCGGCCTCATTTGACTCAACCACATCATTTGTGCCTCAAGTCAGGCTTTGTTTGACTCAACCATATCCTTTGTGCGTCGAGTCTTGCGCCTCGAGTTGGGCCTTGTTTGACTCAACCATATCATTTGCACCCCGAGTCGGGCCTGGTTTGACTTAACCATATCATTTGCGCCTCGAGTTAGGTCTCGTTTGACTCAACCATATCATTTGCGTATCGAGTTGGGTATCATTTGACTCATGGATACTATTTGTGCCTCGAGTTAGGCCTCATTTAACTCAACCATATCATTTGTGCCTTGATTCAGGCCTTGTTTGACTCAACCATATCATTTCCGCCTCAAGTCGGGCCTATTTTGACTCAACCATATCATTTCCACCTCGAGTCGGGCCTCGTTTGACTCAACCATATCAATTGTGCCTCGAGTAAAGCCTCGTTTGACTCAACCATATCATTTACTCCTCGAGTTAGGCCTCGTTTGACTCAACCATATCATTTGCACCTTAAGTCGGGCCTCATTTGACTTACTGATACCATTTGTGCCTCGAGTGGGGCCTCATTTGACTTAACCATATCATTTGTGCCTTGAGTCAGGCCTTGTTTGACTCAACAATATCATTTGTGCCTTGATGCGGTCCTCATTTGACTCAACCATATCATTTGCGGCTCGAGTCGAGCCTCGTTTGACTCACCGATGCCATTTGTACATCGAGTTGGGCCTCGTTTGACTCAACCATATGATTTGCGCATTGAGTCGGGCCTCGTTTGACTCAACCATATCATTTTTGCCTCGAGTTATGCCTCGTTTGGCTCAATCATATAGTTTACGTCTCGAGTCAGGCCTCGTTTGGCTCAACCATATCATTTCTGCCTCGAGTCATGCCTCATTTGACTCAACCATATCATTTGTGCCTCGAGTTGGGCCTCGTTTGACTCATCGATATCATTTGTGCCTCGTGTTAGGCCTCGTTTGACTCAACCATATCATTTTTGCCTCAAGTCGGGCCTCGTTTCACTCAACCATATCATTTGCGCCTCAAGTCAGGCCTCGTTTGACACATCGATACCATTTGTGCCTCGAGTTGGTCCTCGTTTGACTCAATCATACCATTTGCGCCTCGAGTCGGGCCTCATTTCACTCAACCATATCATTTGTGCCTCTCATTTGACTCATCGATACCATTTGTGCCTCAAGTTGGTCCTCGTTTGACTCAACCATATCATTTGCGCATCGAGTCAGGACTTGTGACTTAACCATATCATTTGCGCCTCGAGTTGGGCCTTGTTTGACTCAATCATATCATTCGCGCCTCAAGTCGGGCCTTGTTTAACTCAACCATATGATTAGCGCATTGAGTCTGGCCTCGTTTGACTCAACCATATCATTTGTTCCTCCAGTTAGACCTCGTTTGGCTCAATCATATCATTTACGCCTTGAGTCGGGCCTCGTTTGACTTAACCATATCATTTTTGCCTCGAGTCATGCCTCATTTGACTCAACTATATCATTTGTGCCTCAAGGCAGGCTTTGTTTGACTCATCCAAATCATTTGTGCCTCAAGTCGGGCCTCGTTTGACTCAACCATATCAATTGCGCCTTGAGTCGGGCCTCGTTTTACTCATCGATACCATTTGTGGCTCAAGTTAGGCCTCGTTTGACTAACCATATCATTTGTGCCACAAGTTGGGCCTTGTTTGACTCCACCATATCATTTCTACCTCGAGTCATGCCTCGATTGACTCAACCATATCATTTGCGCATCGAGTCGGGGCTCGTTTGACTCAAGCATATGATTTACGCCTCGAGTTGGGCCTCGTTTGACTCAACCATGTCATTTTTGCCTTGAGTCACACCTTGTTTGACACAACCATATCATTTGCGCCTTCAGTCGGGCCATGTTTGACTCAACCATATCATTTGCACCTCGAGGCAGGCCTCGCTTGACTCAACCATATCATTTGTGCCTTGAGTCATGCCTCATTTGACTCAACCATATCATTTGCTTCTTGAGTCGGGCCTTGTTTGACTAAACTGTATCACTTGCGCCTCGAGTTGGGCCTCTTTTCACTCAACCATATCATTTGTGCCTCGAGTCAGGCCTTGTTTGGCTCAATCATATCATTTGCACCCCGAGTTGGGCCTCGTTTGACTCAACCATATCATTTGCACCTTGAGTCAGGCCTCGTTTGACTCAACCATATCATTTGTGCCTCAAGCAAACCTCGTTTGGCTAAATCATATTATTTACGCCTCGAGTCAGGCCTCGGTTGACTCAACCATATCATTTGCGCCTCGAGTCAGGCCTCATTTGACTCACTGATACCATTTGTGCCTCAAGCTGGTCCTTCTTTGACTCATCCGTATCATTTGCACCATGAGTTAGGCCTCGTTTGACTCACCGATACCATTTGTCCAACGAGTAGGGCCTCGCTTGACTCAACCATATGATTTGCGCATTCAGTCAAGCCTCGTTTGGCTTAACCTTATCATTTGTGCCTCGAGTTAGGCCTCATTTGGATCAATCATATCTTTTGCGCCTTGGGTTAGGCCTTGTTTGACTCAACCATATCATTTGAGCCTCGATCGGGCCTCGTTTGACTCAACCATATCATTTTTGCCTCTAGTCAAGCCTCATTTGAATCAACCATATCAATTGCAACTCGAGGCGGGGTTCATTTCACCCAACCATATCATTTGTGCTCGAGTCAAGCCTCGTTTGACTCAACCATATTATTTGCGCCTTGAGTCAGGCCTCGTTTGACTCATAGATACCATTTGTGCCTCAAGTTGGGCCTCGTTTGGCTCAACCATATCATTTGTGCCTCAAGACAGGCCTCGTTTGACTCAACCATATCATTTCTGCCTCAAGTCATGCCTGGTTTGACATAACCATATCATTTGCGCCTCGAGTCAGGCCTTGTTTGACTCAACCATGCATTTGCGCCTCGAGGCGGGCCTCGTTTGACTCAACCACATCATTTGTGCCTTGTGTGTTGCCTTGTTTGGCTCAACCATATCATTTGCGTCTCGAGTCGGCCCTCGTTTTACTAAACCATATCATTTGCGCCTCGAGTTGGGCCACGTTTGACTTACCGATACCATTTGTTCCTCAAGGCAGGCCTCGTTTGGCTCAATCATATCATTTGTGCCTCTAGTCAAGCCTCGTTTGGCTCAATCAAATCATTTGCGCCTCGAGTCAGGCCTCGTTTGACTCAACCATATCATTTGTGCCTCGAGTCAGGCCTCGTTTGACACACTGATACCATTTGTGCCTCGAGTTGGACCTCGTTTGACTCAACCATATCATTTGTGCCTCGAGTCAGGCCTCGTTGGGCTCAATCATATCATTTGTGCCTTGAGTCATGCCTCGTTTGACTCAACCATATCATTTGCATCTCGAGTCGGTCCTCGTTTGACTAAATCATATAATTTGCGCCTCGAGCTGGGTCTCATTTGACTCACCGATACCATTTGTGCCTCGAGTTAGGCCTTGTTTGACTCAACCATATCATTTGTCCATCGAGTCAGGCCTTGTTTGACTCGACCATATCATTTGTGCTTCGAGTCATGCCACGTTTGACTTCACCATATCATTTACATCTAGATTCGGGCTCTGTTTGACTAAACCATATCATTTGCGCCTCGAGTCGGGCCTTGTTTGACTCAACCATATCATTTGCTCCTCGAGTCGGGCCTCGTTTGACTCACTGATACCATTTGTGCCTCGAGTTGGGCCTCGTTTGACTCAACCATATCATTTGTGTTTCGAGTCAGGCCTTGTTTGACTCAACCATATCATTTGCGCTTTGAGTCTGGCCTCGTTTGACCTAACCATATCATTTGCGCCTCAAGTCAGGCCTTGTTTGACACAACCATATCATTTGCACCTCGAGTCGGGCCTTGTTTGACTCAACGATATCATTTGCGCCTCGAGTCGGCCTCATTTAACTAACCAATACCTTTTGTGTCTCGTGTTGGGACTCGTTTAACTCAACCATATCGTTTGTGCCTCGAGTCAGACCTTGTTTGACTCAATCATATTATTTGCGCCTCAAGTCGGGCCTCGTTTGGCTCAACCATTTCATTTGTGCCTCGAGTCATGCCTCGTTTGACTCAACCATATCATTTGTGCCTCAAGTCGGGCCTTGTTTGACTCACCGATACCATTTGTGCCTCGTGTTAGGCCTCGTTTGACTCAACCATATCATTTGTGCCTCGAGTCAGGCCTTGTTTGACACAACCATATCATTTGTGACTCGAGTCGGGCCTCGTTTAACTCACTGATACCATTTGTGCCTCGTGTTGGGACTCGTTTAACTTAACCATATCATTTGTGCCTCAACTCCGGCCTCGTTTGACTCAATCATATCATTTGCGCTTCGAGTCGGGCCTCGTTTGACTCAACCATATCATTTGCCCCTTGAGTTGGGCCACGTTTGACTCCACCACATGTTTGCACCTCAACTCATGCCTAGTTTGACTCACCCATATTATTTGCTCCTCGAGTCAGGCCGTGTTTGACTTAACCATATCATTTGCACCTCGAGTCGGGCTTCATTTGACTCATGGATACCATTTGTGCCTCGAGTTGGGCCTCGTTTGACTCAACCATATCATTTGTCCCTCGAGTCAGGCCTTGTTTGACTCGAGCATATCATTTTTGCCTCGAGTCAGTCCTCGTTTAACTCATCCATATCATTTGCGGCTCGAGTCGGTCCTCGTTTGACTCACTGATACCATTTGCACCTCGAGTCAAGCCTCGTTTGACTCCACCACATGTTTGCACCTCAACTCATGCCTAGTTTGACTCACCTATATCATTTGCTCCTCGAGTCAGGCCGTGTTTAACTTAACCATATCATTTGCACCTCGAGTCGGGCTTCGTTTGACTATTGTATACCATTTGTGCCTCGAGTTGGGCCTCGTTTGACTAAACCATATCATTTGTGCCTCGAGTCAGGCCTTGTTTGACTCGACCATATCATTTTCACCTCGAGTCGGTCCTCATTTGACTCATCCATATCATTTGTGCCTCGAGTCAGGCCTCGTTTGACTCACCAATACCATTTGTGCATCGAGTTGGGCCTTGTTTGACTTAACGATATCATTTGCGCCTCGAGTCGGGCCTCATTTGACTCACCGATACCATTTGTGCATCGAGTTGGGCCTTGTTTGACTCAACCATATCATTTGCGCCTCAACGCGGGCCTCGTTTGACTTAACCATATCATTTGCGTTTCGAGTCGGCCCTCATTTGACTAAACCATATTATTTGCGCCTCGAGTCAAGCCTCGTTTGACTCACCGATACCATTTGTGCCTCGAGTCAGGCCTCATTTGGCTGAATCATATCATTTGTGCCTTGAGTCAAGCCTCGTTTGGCTCAATCATGTCATTTGTACCTAGAGTCAGGCCTCGTTTGACTCAACCATATCATTTGAGCCCCGAGTCGGGCCTTGTTTGACTCACCAATACCATTTGTGCCTCGAGTTAGGCCTCGTTTGGCTCAATCATATCATTTGCATCTCGAGTCAGTCCTCGTTTGACTAAACCATATCATTTGCGTCTCGAGTCAGTCCTCGTTTGACTAAACCATATCATCTGCACCTCGAGTCGGGCCTCGTTTGACTCACCAATACCATTTGTGCCTCGAGTTGGGCCTCGTTTGACTCAACCGTATCATTTGTGCCTCGAGTAAGGCCTTGTTTGACTCGACCATATCATTTGTGTCTTGAGTCATGCCTTGTTTGACTCTACCATATTATTTGCATCTTAATTCGAGCCTCGTTTGACTAAACCATATCATTTGCGCCTCGAGTCGGGGCTTGTTTGACTCAACCAAATCATTTGTGCCTCGAGTCGGGCCTCGTTTGACTCACTGATACCATTTATGCCTCGAGTTGGGCATCATATGACTCAACCATATCATTTGTGTTTCGAGTCAGGCCTTGTTTGACTCAACCATATCATATGCGCTTCGAGTCTGGCCTCGTTTGACTTAACCATATCATTTGCGTCTCGAGTCGGTCCTTGTTTGACACAACCATATCATTTGTGACTCGAATCGGGCTTCGTTTAACTCACTAATACCATTTGTGCCTCGTGTTGGGACTCGTTTAACTTAACCATATCGTTTGTACCTCAAGTCCAGCCTCGTTTGACTCAATCATATCATTTGCGCTTCGAGTCGGGCCTCGTTTGACTCAACCATATCATTTGACTCCACCACATGTTTGCACCTCAACTCATGCCTAGTTTAACTCACCCATATCATTTGCCCCTCGAGTCAGGCCGTGTTTGACTTAACCATATCATTTGCACCTCGAGTAGAGCTTCATTTGACTCATGGATACCATTTGTGCCTCGAGTTGGGTCTCGTTTGACTCAACCATATCATTTGTCCCTCGAGTCAGGCCTTGCTTGACTCAACCATATCATTTGCGCCTCGAGTCAGGCCTCGTTTGGCTCAACCATATCATTTGTTCCTCGAGTCATGCCTTGTTTGATTCAACCATATCATTTGAGCCTCGAGCCGGGCCTTGTTTGTCTTAACCATATCATTTGTGCCTCGTGTCGGGCCTTGTTTGACTCACCAATACCATTTGTGTCTCGAGTGACGCCTTGTTTGGCTCAACCATATCATTTGTACTTTGAGTCAGACCTTGTTCGACTCAACCATATCATTTGCTCCTCGAGGTAGGCCTCGTTTGACTCAACCATATCATTTGCGCCTCGAGTCGGGCCTTGTTTGACTCAACCATATCATTTGCGCCTCGAGTCGGGCCTCGTTTGACTCACTGATACCATTTGTGCAACGAGTTGGGCCTCGTTTGACTCAACCATATGATTTGCACATCGAGTCAGGCGTCGTTTGACTCAACCATATCATTTGTGCCTCGAGTCAGGCCTTATTTGGCTCAATCATATCATTTGTGCCTCGAGTCGGGCTTCGTTTGACTCAATCATATCATTTGTGCCTCGAGTCATGCCTCGTTTGACTCAACCATATCATTTGCACCTCGAGTCGGGCCTCGTTTGACTCAACCATATCATTTGCGCCTTGAGTCGGGCCTCATTTGACTCACCGGTACAATTTGTGCTTCGAGTTAGGCCTCGTTTGACTCAACCATATTATGTGTGCCTCGAGTCATGTCTCGTTTGACCTAACCATATCATTTGCACCTCGAGTCGGGCCTTATTTGACTTAACCATATCGTTTGTGCCTCGAGTCGGGCCTTGTTTGATTCAACCATATTATTTGCGCCATGAGGCGTGCCTTGTTTGGCTCACCCATATGGTTGAAACTCGGGTCGGGCTTTATTTGACCCACCCAGATATTTGCGCCTGGAGGCAGTCTTCGTTTGACTCAACCATATCATTTGCGCCTCGAGTCGGGCCTCGTTTGACTCACCGATACCATTTGCGCCTTGAGTCGGGCCTCGTTTGACTCACTGATACAATTTGTGCCTCGAGTTAGGCCTCGTTTGACTCAACCATATCATTTGTGCCTCGAGTCAGGCCTTGTTTGACTCAACTATATCATTTGTGCCTCGAGTTGGGCCTCATCTGACTCAATCATATCATTTGTGCCTCAAGTCGGGCCTTGTTTGACTCAACCATATTATTTGCACCTCGAGTCGGTCCTTGTTTGACTCAACCACGTGTTTGCTTCTCAACTCAGGCCTACTTTGACTCACCCATATCATTTGCGCCTCGAGTCAGGCCGTGTTTGACTCGACTATATCATTTGCGCCTCGAGTCGGGCCTCATTTGACTCGCGGATACCATTTGTCCCTCGAGTTAGGCCTCATTTGAGTCAACCAAATCATTTGTGCCTTGAGTCGGGCCTTGTTTGACTCGACCATATCATTTGCGCCTCGAGTCGGGCCTCGTTTGACTTAACCATATCATTTGTGACTCGAGTCTAGCCTCGTTTGGTCAATCATATCATTTGCGCCTCAAGTCGGGCCTCGTTTGAGTCAACGATACCATTTGTGCAACAAATTGGGCCTCGTTTGACTTAATCATATGATTTGCGCATTGAGTCAGGCCTCATTTGACTCAACCATATCATTTGTGCCTCGAGTCAGGCCTCGTTTGACTCAACCATATCATTTGCGCCTCAAGTCGGGCCTCATTTGACTCACTATACCATTTGTGCCTCGACTAGGGCCTCGTTTGACTCAACCGTATCATTTGCACCTCGAGGCGGGCCTCGTTTGAGTCAACCATATCATTTGCGCCTTGAGTCGGGCCTCGTTTGACTCACCAATACCATTTGTGCATCGAGTTGGGCCTCGTTTGACTCAACCATATGATTTGCGCATCGAGTCAAGCCTCGTTTGACTCAACCATATCATTTGTGCCTCAAGTCAGGCCTCGTTTGACTCAACCATATCATTTGCACCTCGAGTCGGGCCTCATTTGACTCACTATACCATTTGTGCCTCGACTGGGGCCTTGTTTGACTCAACCATATCAATTGTGCCTTGAGTCGGGCCAGGTTTGACTCAACCATATCATTTGTGCCTCGAGTTGGCCTTCATCTGACTCAATCATATCATTTGCTCCTTGTGTCCGGCCTTGTTTGACTCAACCATATCATTTGCGCCTCGAGTCGGTCCTTGTTTGACTCACCCATATGTTTGAGCCTCAAGTTGGGCCTCACTTGACTCACCCATATGTTTGCACTTCGAATCGGTCTTTGTTTGACTCACCCTTATCATTTGCACCTCGAGTCAAGCCTCGTTGACTCCACCACATGTTTGTGCCTCAACTCATGCCTAGTTTGACTCACCCATATCATTTGTACCTCGAGTCGGGCCTAGTTTGACTTAACCATAGCATTTGCGCCTTGAGTTGGGCTTCGTTTGACTCATGGATACCATTTGTTCCTCGAGTTGGGCCTCGTTTGACTCAACCATTTCATTTGTGCCTCGAGTCGGGCCTTGTTTGACTCAACCATATCATTTGCGCCCCAAGTCGGTCCTTGTTTGACTCACCCATATGTTTGAGCCTCAAGACGGGCCTTATTTGACTCACCCATATGTTTGCGCTTCGAGTCGGTCTTTGTTTGACTCACCCTTATCATTTGCACCTCGAGTCAAGCCTCGTTTGACTTCACCACATGTTTGCACCTCAACTCATGCCTAGTTTGACTCACCCATATCATTTGCTCCTCGAGTCGGGCTGTGTTTGACTTAACCATATCATTTGCTCCTCAAGTCAGGCTTCGTTTGACTAATGTATACCATTTGTGCCTCGAGTTGGGCCTCGTTTGACTCAACCATATCATTTGTGCCTCGAGTCAGGCCTTGTTTGACTTGACCATATCATTTTTGCCTCGAGTCAGTCCTCATTTGACTCATCCATATCATTTGCGCCTCGAGTCAGGCCTCGTTTGACTCACCGATACCATTTGTCCATCGAGTTGGGCCTTGTTTGACTTAACGATATCATTTGCGTCTCGAGTCGGGCCTCATTTTACTCACCGATACCATTTGTGCATCGAGTTGGGCCTTGTTTGACTCAACCATATCATTTACGCCTCAACGCGGGCCTCGTTTGACACAACCATATCATTTATGCCTCGAGTGTTGCCTCGTTTGACTTAACCATATCATTTGCGTTTTGAGTCGGCCCTCATTTGACTAAACCATATTATTTGCGCCTCGAGTCGGCCCTCGTTTGACTCACCGATACCATTTGTGCCTCGAGTCAGGCCTTGTTTGGCTGAATCATATCATTTGTGCCTCGAGTCAAGCCTTGTTTGGCTCAATCATGTCATTTGTGCCTAGAGTCAGGCCTCGTTTGACTCATCCATATCATTTGAGCCCCGAGTCGGGCCTTGTTTGACTCACCAATACCATTTGTGCCTCGAGTTAGGCCTCGTTTGGCTCAATCATATCATTTGCGTCTCGAGTCAGTCCTCGTTTGACTAAACCATATCATTTGCGTCTCGAGTCAGTCCTCGTTTGACTAAACCATATCATCTGCACCTCGAGTCGGGCCTCATTTGACTCACCAATACCATTTGTGCCTCGAGTTGGGCCTTGTTTGACTCAACTGTATCATTTGTGCCTCGAGTAAGGCCTTGTTTGACTCGACCATATTATTTGCGTCTTGAGTCATGCCTTGTTTGACTCTACCATATCATTTGCATCTTAATTCGGGCCTCTTTTGACTAAACCATATCATTTGCGCCTCGAGTCGGGGCTTATTTACTTAACCATATCATTTGCGCCTCGAGTCGGGGCTTGTTTGACTCATTGATACCATTTGTGCCTCGAGTTGGGCATCGTATGACTCAACCATATCATTTGTGTTTTGAGTCAGGCCTTGTTTGACTCAACCATATCATTTGCGCTTCGAGTCGGCCTCGTTTGACTTAACCATATCATTTGCGCCTCGAGTCGGTCCTTACTTGACACAACCATATCATTTGTGACTCGAGTCGGGCCTCGTTTAACTCACTGATACCATTTGTGCCTCGTGTTGGGACTCGTTTAACTTAACCATATCGTTTGTGCCTCAAGTCCGGCCTCGTTTGACTCAATCATATCATTTGCGTTTCGAGTCGGGTCTCATTTGACTTAACGATATCATTTGCCCCTCGAGTCGGGCCACGTTTGACTCCACCACATGTTTGCACCTCAACTCATGCCTAGTTTGACTCACCCATATCATTTGCTCCTCGAGTCGGGCCGTGTTTGACTTAACCATATCATTTGCACCTCGAGTCGGGCTTCATTTCACTCATGGATACCATTTGTGCCTCGAGTTGGGCCTCGTTTGACTCAACCATATCATTTGTCCCTCGAGTCAGGCCTTGTTTGACTCGACCATATCATTTTCGCCTCGAGTCGGTCCTCGTTTAACTCATCCATATCATTTACGCCTTGAGTTGGTCCTCGTTTGACTCACCGATACCATTTGTGCATCAAGTTGGGCCTCGTTTGACTCAACCATATCATTTGTGTCTCGAGTCAGGCCTCATTTGACTCAACCATATCATTTGCGCCTTGAGTTGGGCCTCGTTTGACTCACCGATACCATTTGTGCCTCGAGTTGGGCCTCGTTTGACTCAACCATATCATTTCTGCCTTGAGTCAGGCCTTGTTTGACTCAACCATGTTATTTGTGCCTCGAGTCGGGCCTGTTTTGACTCAACCATATCATTTGCGCCTCGAGTCAGGCCTGTTTTGACTCAACCATATCATTTGCGCCTCGAGTCAAGCCTCGTTTGACTCAACCATATCATTTGCGCCTCGAGTTGAGCCTCATTTGACTCACTGATACCATTTGTGCCTCGACTGGGGCCTCGTTTGACTCAACCATATCATTTGCGCCTCAAGGCGGGCCTCGTGTGAGTCAACCATACCATTTGCACCTCGAGTCAGGACTCGTTTGACTCAACTATATCATTTAGGCCTCGAGTTGGGCCTCTTCTATCTCAATCATATCATTTGTGCCTCGAGTCGGGCCTTGTTTGACTCAACCATATCATTTGCACCTCGAGTCGGTCCTTGTTTGACTCAACCATGTGTTTGCGTCTCAACTCAGGCCTACTTTGACTCAACCATATCATTTGCGCCTCGAGTTGAGCCGTGTTTGACTTAACTATATCATTTGTGCCTCGAGTCGGGCCTCATTTGACGCGCGGATACCATTTGTGCCTCGAGTTGGGCCTCATTTGAGTCAACCAAATCATTTGTGCCTTGAGTCGGGTCATGTTTGACTTGACCATATCATTTGCGCCTCGAGTCGGGCCTCGTTTGACTCAACCATATCATTTGCGACTCGAGTCTAGCCTCGTTTGGTCAATCATATCATTTGCACCTCGAGTCAGGCCTCGTTTGAGTCAACGATACCATTTTAGCAACAAATTGGGCCTCGTTTGACTCAACCATATGATTTGCGCATCGAGTCAGGCCTCGTTTGACTCAACCATATCATTTGTGCCTCGAGTCAGGCCTCGTTTGACTCAACCATATCATTTGTGCCTCGAGTCGGGCCTCATTTGACTCACTATACCATTTGTGCCTCGACTGGGCCCTCGTTTGACTCAACCATATCATTTGCGCCTCGAGGCGGGCCTCGTTTGACTCAACCATATCATTTGCGCCTTGAGTCAGGCCTCGTTTGACTCACCGATACCATTTGTGCATCGAGTTGGGCCTCGTTTGACTCAACCATATGATTTACGCATTGAGTCAGGCCTCGTTTGACTCAACCATATCATTTGTGCCTCAAGTCAGGCCTCGTTTGACTCAACCATATCATTTGCACCTCGAGTCGGGTTAGGTTTGACTTAACCATGTGATTTGCACCTCGAGTTGGGCCTCGTCTGACTCAAACATATCATTTGCGCCTCGTGTCTGACCTTGTTTGACTCAACCATATCATTTGTGCCTCGACTCGGTCCTTGTTTGACTCACCCATATGTTTGAGCCTCAAGTTGGGCCTTACTTGACTCACCCATACGTTTGCACTTCGAGTCGGTCTTTGTGTGACTCACCCTTATAATTTGCACCTCGAGTCAAGCCTCGTTGACTCCACCACATGTTTGTGCCTCAACTCATGCTTAGTTTGACTCAACCATATCATTTGTGCCTCGAGTCAGGCCTAGTTTGACTTAACCATAGCATTTGCGCCTCGAGTTGGGGTTCGTTGGACTCATGGATACCATTTGTTCCCCGAGTTGGGCCTCGTTTGACTCAACCATTTCATTTGTGCCTCGAGTCAGGCTTTGTTTGACTCGACCATATCATTTGTGCCTTGAGTCGGGCCTCGTTTGACTCACCGATACCATTTGTGCGTTGAGTTGGGCCTCGTTCGACTCAACCATATGATTTGCGCATCGAGTCAGGCCTCTTTGACTCAACCATATCATTTGTGCCTCGAGTCAGGCCTCGTTTGACTCAACCATATCATTTGCGCCTCGAGTCGGGCCAGGTTTGACTCAACCATATCATTTCTGCCTCGAGTTGGGCCTCGTCTGACTCAATCATATCATTTGCGCCTCTTGTCCGGCCTTGTTTGACTCAACCATATCATTTGCGCCTCGAGTCAGTCCTTGTTTGACTCACCCATATGTTTGAACCTCAAGTTGTGCCTTATTTGACTCACCCATATATTTGCGCCTCGAGTCGGTCTTTGTTTGACTCACCCTTATCATTTGCACCTCGAGTCAAGCCTCGTTTGACTCAACCACGTGTTTGCGCCTCAACTCAGGCCTAGTTTGACTCACCCATACCATTTGCGCCTTGAGTCGGGCCGTGTTTGACTCAAATATATCATTTGCGCCTTGAGTCGGGCCTCATTTGACTCACGGATACCATTTGTGCCTCGAGTTGGGCCTCGTTTGAGTTAACCAAATTATTTGTGCCTCGAATCGGGCCTTGTTTGACTCGACCATATCATTTGCGCCAACCATATCATTTGCGCCTCGAGTCAGTCCTCGTTTGACTCAACCATATCATTTGCGCCTCAAGTCTGGCCTCGTTCGGTCAATCATATCATTTGCGCCTCGATTCGGGCCTTGTTTGAGTCAACGATACCATTTGTGCAACAAATTGGGCCTTGTTTGACTCAACCATATGATTTGCGCATCGAGTCAGGCCTCGTTTGACTCAACCATATCATTTGCGCCTCGAGTCGAGCCTCATTTGACTCACCGATACTATTTGAGCCACGACTGGGGCCTTGTTTGACTCAACCATATCATTTGTGCCTTGAGTCAGGCCTCGTTTGACTCAACCATATCATTTATGCCTCGAGGCGGGCCCCGTTTGACTCAACCATATCATTTGTGCCTCGAGACGGGCCTCATTTGACTCACCGATACCATTTTTGCATCGACTTGGGCCTCGTTTGACTCAACCATATGATTTACGGATAGAGTCATGCCTCGTTTGACTCAACTATATCCTTTGCGCCCCGAGTCGGGTCTCGTTTGACTGACTGATACCATTTGTGCCTCGGGTTGGGACTCGTTTAACTCAACCATATCGTTTGTGCCTCGATTCGGGCCTTCTTTGACTCAATCATATCATTTGCGCCTTGAGTTAGGCCTCGTTTCACTCAATCATATCATTTGTGCCTCAAGTCATGCCTCATTTGACTCAACCATTTAATTTGCGCCTCGAGTCAGGCCTCATTAGACTCAACCATATCATTTTTGCCTCAAGTCATGCCTCGTTTGACTCAACCAGATCATTTGTGCCTCGAGGCAGGCTTCGTTTGACTCAACCATATCATTTGCGCCTCGAGTCGGGCCTCATTTGACTCACTATACCATTTGTGCCTCGACTGGGCCCTCGTTTGACTCAACCATATCATTTGCGCCTCGAGGCGGGCCTCGTTTGACTCAACCATATCATTTGCGCCTTGAGTCAGGCCTCGTTTGACTCACCGATACCATTTGTGCATCGAGTTGGGCCTCGTTTGACTCAACCATATGATTTACGCATTGAGTCAGGCCTCGTTTGACTCAACCATATCATTTGTGCCTCAAGTCAGGCCTCGTTTGACTCAACCATATCATTTGCACCTCGAGTCGGGCTAGGTTTGACTTAACCATGTGATTTGCACCTCGAGTTGGGCCTCGTCTGACTCAAACATATCATTTGCGCCTCGTGTCTGGCCTTGTTTGACTCAACCATATCATTTGTGCCTCGACTCGGTCCTTGTTTGACTCACCCATATGTTTGAGCCTCAAGTTGGGCCTTACTTGACTCACCCATATGTTTGCACTTCGAGTCGGTCTTTGTGTGACTCACCCTTATAATTTGCACCTCGAGTCAAGCCTCGTTGACTGCACCACATGTTTGTGCCTCAACTCATGCTTAGTTTGACTCAACCATATCATTTGTGCCTCGATTCGGGCCTAGTTTGACTTAACCATAGCATTTGCGCCTCGAGTTGGGGTTCGTTGGACTCATGGATACCATTTGTTCCCCGAGTTGGGCCTCGTTTGACTCAACCATTTCATTTGTGCCTCGAGTCAGGCTTTGTTTGACTCGACCATATCATTTGTGCCTTGAGTCGGGCCTCGTTTGACTCACCGATACCATTTGTGCGTTGAGTTGGGCCTCGTTCGACTCAACCATATGATTTGCGCATCGAGTCAGGCCTCTTTGACTTAACCATATCATTTGTGCCTCGAGTCAGGCCTCGTTTCACTCAACCATATCATTTGCGCCTCGAGTCGGGCCTCATTTGACTCACTATTCCATTTGTGCCTCGACTGGGGCCTCGTTTGACTCAACCATATCATTTGCGCCTCGAGTCGGGCCAGGTTTGACTCAACCATATCATTTCTGCCTCGAGTTGGGCCTCGTCTGACTCAATCATATCATTTGCGCCTCTTGTCCGGCCTTGTTTGACTCAACCATATCATTTGCGCCTCGAGTCAGTCCTTGTTTGACTCACCCATATGTTTGAACCTCAAGTTGTGCCTTATTTGACTCACCCATATATTTGCGCCTCGAGTCGGTCTTTGTTTGACTCACCCTTATCATTTGCACCTCGAGTCAAGCCTCGTTTGACTCAACCACGTGTTTGCGCCTCAACTCAGGCCTAGTTTGACTCACCCATACCATTTGCGCCTTGAGTCGGGCCGTGTTTGACTCAAATATATCATTTGCGCCTTGAGTCGGGCCTCATTTGACTCACGGATACCATTTGTGCCTCGAGTTGGGCCTCGTTTGAGTTAACCAAATTATTTGTGCCTCGAATCGGGCCTTGTTTGACTCGACCATATCATTTGCGCCAACCATATCATTTGCGCCTCGAGTCAGTCCTCGTTTGACTCAACCATATCATTTGCGCCTCAAGTCTGGCCTCGTTCGGTCAATCATATCATTTGCGCCTCGATTCGGGCCTTGTTTGAGTCAACGATACCATTTGTGCAACAAATTGGGCCTTGTTTGACTCAACCATATGATTTGCGCATCGAGTCAGGCCTCGTTTGACTCAACCATATCATTTGCGCCTCGAGTCGAGCCTCATTTGACTCACCGATACTATTTGAGCCACGACTGGGGCCTTGTTTGACTCAACCATATCATTTGTGCCTTGAGTCAGGCCTCGTTTGACTCAACCATATCATTTATGCCTCGAGGCGGGCCCCGTTTGACTCAACCATATCATTTGTGCCTCGAGACGGGCCTCATTTGACTCACCGATACCATTTTTGCATCGACTTGGGCCTCGTTTGACTCAACCATATGATTTACGGATAGAGTCATGCCTCGTTTGACTCAACTATATCCTTTGCGCCCCGAGTCGGGTCTCGTTTGACTGACTGATACCATTTGTGCCTCGGGTTGGGACTCGTTTAACTCAACCATATCGTTTGTGCCTCGATTCGGGCCTTCTTTGACTCAATCATATCATTTGCGCCTTGAGTTAGGCCTCGTTTCACTCAATCATATCATTTGTGCCTCAAGTCATGCCTCATTTGACTCAACCATTTAATTTGCGCCTCGAGTCAGGCCTCATTAGACTCAACCATATCATTTTTGCCTCAAGTCATGCCTCGTTTGACTCAACCAGATCATTTGTGCCTCGAGGCAGGCTTCGTTTGACTCAACCATATCATTTGCGCCTCGAGTCGGGCCTCATTTGACTCACTATACCATTTGTGCCTCGACTGGGCCCTCGTTTGACTCAACCATATCATTTGCGCCTCGAGGCGGGCCTCGTTTGACTCAACCATATCATTTGCGCCTTGAGTCAGGCCTCGTTTGACTCACCGATACCATTTGTGCATCGAGTTGGGCCTCGTTTGACTCAACCATATGATTTACGCATTGAGTCAGGCCTCGTTTGACTCAACCATATCATTTGTGCCTCAAGTCAGGCCTCGTTTGACTCAACCATATCATTTGCACCTCGAGTCGGGCTAGGTTTGACTTAACCATGTGATTTGCACCTCGAGTTGGGCCTCGTCTGACTCAAACATATCATTTGCGCCTCGTGTCTGGCCTTGTTTGACTCAACCATATCATTTGTGCCTCGACTCGGTCCTTGTTTGACTCACCCATATGTTTGAGCCTCAAGTTGGGCCTTACTTGACTCACCCATATGTTTGCACTTCGAGTCGGTCTTTGTGTGACTCACCCTTATAATTTGCACCTCGAGTCAAGCCTCGTTGACTGCACCACATGTTTGTGCCTCAACTCATGCTTAGTTTGACTCAACCATATCATTTGTGCCTCGATTCGGGCCTAGTTTGACTTAACCATAGCATTTGCGCCTCGAGTTGGGGTTCGTTGGACTCATGGATACCATTTGTTCCCCGAGTTGGGCCTCGTTTGACTCAACCATTTCATTTGTGCCTCGAGTCAGGCTTTGTTTGACTCGACCATATCATTTGTGCCTTGAGTCGGGCCTCGTTTGACTCACCGATACCATTTGTGCGTTGAGTTGGGCCTCGTTCGACTCAACCATATGATTTGCGCATCGAGTCAGGCCTCTTTGACTCAACCATATCATTTGTGCCTCGAGTCAGGCCTCGTTTCACTCAACCATATCATTTGCGCCTCGAGTCGGGCCTCATTTGACTCACTATTCCATTTGTGCCTCGACTGGGGCCTCGTTTGACTCAACCATATCATTTGCGCCTCGAGTCGGGCCAGGTTTGACTCAACCATATCATTTCTGCCTCGAGTTGGGCCTCGTCTGACTCAATCATATCATTTGCGCCTCTTGTCCGGCCTTGTTTGACTCAACCATATCATTTGCGCCTCGAGTCAGTCCTTGTTTGACTCACCCATATGTTTGAACCTCAAGTTGTGCCTTATTTGACTCACCCATATATTTGCGCCTCGAGTCGGTCTTTGTTTGACTCACCCTTATCATTTGCACCTCGAGTCAAGCCTCGTTTGACTCAACCACGTGTTTGCGCCTCAACTCAGGCCTAGTTTGACTCACCCATACCATTTGCGCCTTGAGTCGGGCCGTGTTTGACTCAAATATATCATTTGCGCCTTGAGTCGGGCCTCATTTGACTCACGGATACCATTTGTGCCTCGAGTTGGGCCTCGTTTGAGTTAACCAAATTATTTGTGCCTCGAATCGGGCCTTGTTTGACTCGACCATATCATTTGCGCCAACCATATCATTTGCGCCTCGAGTCAGTCCTCGTTTGACTCAACCATATCATTTGCGCCTCAAGTCTGGCCTCGTTCGGTCAATCATATCATTTGCGCCTCGATTCGGGCCTTGTTTGAGTCAACGATACCATTTGTGCAACAAATTGGGCCTTGTTTGACTCAACCATATGATTTGCGCATCGAGTCAGGCCTCGTTTGACTCAACCATATCATTTGCGCCTCGAGTCGAGCCTCATTTGACTCACCGATACTATTTGAGCCACGACTGGGGCCTTGTTTGACTCAACCATATCATTTGTGCCTTGAGTCAGGCCTCGTTTGACTCAACCATATCATTTATGCCTCGAGGCGGGCCCCGTTTGACTCAACCATATCATTTGTGCCTCGAGACGGGCCTCATTTGACTCACCGATACCATTTTTGCATCGACTTGGGCCTCGTTTGACTCAACCATATGATTTACGGATAGAGTCATGCCTCGTTTGACTCAACTATATCCTTTGCGCCCCGAGTCGGGTCTCGTTTGACTGACTGATACCATTTGTGCCTCGGGTTGGGACTCGTTTAACTCAACCATATCGTTTGTGCCTCGATTCGGGCCTTCTTTGACTCAATCATATCATTTGCGCCTTGAGTTAGGCCTCGTTTCACTCAATCATATCATTTGTGCCTCAAGTCATGCCTCATTTGACTCAACCATTTAATTTGCGCCTCGAGTCAGGCCTCATTAGACTCAACCATATCATTTTTGCCTCAAGTCATGCCTCGTTTGACTCAACCAGATCATTTGTGCCTCGAGGCAGGCTTCGTTTGACTCAACCATATCATTTGCGCCTCGAGTCGGGCCTCATTTGACTCACTATACCATTTGTGCCTCGACTGGGCCCTCGTTTGACTCAACCATATCATTTGCGCCTCGAGGCGGGCCTCGTTTGACTCAACCATATCATTTGCGCCTTGAGTCAGGCCTCGTTTGACTCACCGATACCATTTGTGCATCGAGTTGGGCCTCGTTTGACTCAACCATATGATTTACGCATTGAGTCAGGCCTCGTTTGACTCAACCATATCATTTGTGCCTCAAGTCAGGCCTCGTTTGACTCAACCATATCATTTGCACCTCGAGTCGGGCTAGGTTTGACTTAACCATGTGATTTGCACCTCGAGTTGGGCCTCGTCTGACTCAAACATATCATTTGCGCCTCGTGTCTGGCCTTGTTTGACTCAACCATATCATTTGTGCCTCGACTCGGTCCTTGTTTGACTCACCCATATGTTTGAGCCTCAAGTTGGGCCTTACTTGACTCACCCATATGTTTGCACTTCGAGTCGGTCTTTGTGTGACTCACCCTTATAATTTGCACCTCGAGTCAAGCCTCGTTGACTGCACCACATGTTTGTGCCTCAACTCATGCTTAGTTTGACTCAACCATATCATTTGTGCCTCGATTCGGGCCTAGTTTGACTTAACCATAGCATTTGCGCCTCGAGTTGGGGTTCGTTGGACTCATGGATACCATTTGTTCCCCGAGTTGGGCCTCGTTTGACTCAACCATTTCATTTGTGCCTCGAGTCAGGCTTTGTTTGACTCGACCATATCATTTGTGCCTTGAGTCGGGCCTCGTTTGACTCACCGATACCATTTGTGCGTTGAGTTGGGCCTCGTTCGACTCAACCATATGATTTGCGCATCGAGTCAGGCCTCTTTGACTCAACCATATCATTTGTGCCTCGAGTCAGGCCTCGTTTCACTCAACCATATCATTTGCGCCTCGAGTCGGGCCTCATTTGACTCACTATTCCATTTGTGCCTCGACTGGGGCCTCGTTTGACTCAACCATATCATTTGCGCCTCGAGTCGGGCCAGGTTTGACTCAACCATATCATTTCTGCCTCGAGTTGGGCCTCGTCTGACTCAATCATATCATTTGCGCCTCTTGTCCGGCCTTGTTTGACTCAACCATATCATTTGCGCCTCGAGTCAGTCCTTGTTTGACTCACCCATATGTTTGAACCTCAAGTTGTGCCTTATTTGACTCACCCATATATTTGCGCCTCGAGTCGGTCTTTGTTTGACTCACCCTTATCATTTGCACCTCGAGTCAAGCCTCGTTTGACTCAACCACGTGTTTGCGCCTCAACTCAGGCCTAGTTTGACTCACCCATACCATTTGCGCCTTGAGTCGGGCCGTGTTTGACTCAAATATATCATTTGCGCCTTGAGTCGGGCCTCATTTGACTCACGGATACCATTTGTGCCTCGAGTTGGGCCTCGTTTGAGTTAACCAAATTATTTGTGCCTCGAATCGGGCCTTGTTTGACTCGACCATATCATTTGCGCCAACCATATCATTTGCGCCTCGAGTCAGTCCTCGTTTGACTCAACCATATCATTTGCGCCTCAAGTCTGGCCTCGTTCGGTCAATCATATCATTTGCGCCTCGATTCGGGCCTTGTTTGAGTCAACGATACCATTTGTGCAACAAATTGGGCCTTGTTTGACTCAACCATATGATTTGCGCATCGAGTCAGGCCTCGTTTGACTCAACCATATCATTTGCGCCTCGAGTCGAGCCTCATTTGACTCACCGATACTATTTGAGCCACGACTGGGGCCTTGTTTGACTCAACCATATCATTTGTGCCTTGAGTCAGGCCTCGTTTGACTCAACCATATCATTTATGCCTCGAGGCGGGCCCCGTTTGACTCAACCATATCATTTGTGCCTCGAGACGGGCCTCATTTGACTCACCGATACCATTTTTGCATCGACTTGGGCCTCGTTTGACTCAACCATATGATTTACGGATAGAGTCATGCCTCGTTTGACTCAACTATATCCTTTGCGCCCCGAGTCGGGTCTCGTTTGACTGACTGATACCATTTGTGCCTCGGGTTGGGACTCGTTTAACTCAACCATATCGTTTGTGCCTCGATTCGGGCCTTCTTTGACTCAATCATATCATTTGCGCCTTGAGTTAGGCCTCGTTTCACTCAATCATATCATTTGTGCCTCAAGTCATGCCTCATTTGACTCAACCATTTAATTTGCGCCTCGAGTCAGGCCTCATTAGACTCAACCATATCATTTTTGCCTCAAGTCATGCCTCGTTTGACTCAACCAGATCATTTGTGCCTCGAGGCAGGCTTCGTTTGACTCAACCATATCATTTGCGCCTCGAGTCGGGCCTCATTTGACTCACTATACCATTTGTGCCTCGACTGGGCCCTCGTTTGACTCAACCATATCATTTGCGCCTCGAGGCGGGCCTCGTTTGACTCAACCATATCATTTGCGCCTTGAGTCAGGCCTCGTTTGACTCACCGATACCATTTGTGCATCGAGTTGGGCCTCGTTTGACTCAACCATATGATTTACGCATTGAGTCAGGCCTCGTTTGACTCAACCATATCATTTGTGCCTCAAGTCAGGCCTCGTTTGACTCAACCATATCATTTGCACCTCGAGTCGGGCTAGGTTTGACTTAACCATGTGATTTGCACCTCGAGTTGGGCCTCGTCTGACTCAAACATATCATTTGCGCCTCGTGTCTGGCCTTGTTTGACTCAACCATATCATTTGTGCCTCGACTCGGTCCTTGTTTGACTCACCCATATGTTTGAGCCTCAAGTTGGGCCTTACTTGACTCACCCATATGTTTGCACTTCGAGTCGGTCTTTGTGTGACTCACCCTTATAATTTGCACCTCGAGTCAAGCCTCGTTGACTGCACCACATGTTTGTGCCTCAACTCATGCTTAGTTTGACTCAACCATATCATTTGTGCCTCGATTCGGGCCTAGTTTGACTTAACCATAGCATTTGCGCCTCGAGTTGGGGTTCGTTGGACTCATGGATACCATTTGTTCCCCGAGTTGGGCCTCGTTTGACTCAACCATTTCATTTGTGCCTCGAGTCAGGCTTTGTTTGACTCGACCATATCATTTGTGCCTTGAGTCGGGCCTCGTTTGACTCACCGATACCATTTGTGCGTTGAGTTGGGCCTCGTTCGACTCAACCATATGATTTGCGCATCGAGTCAGGCCTCTTTGACTCAACCATATCATTTGTGCCTCGAGTCAGGCCTCGTTTCACTCAACCATATCATTTGCGCCTCGAGTCGGGCCTCATTTGACTCACTATTCCATTTGTGCCTCGACTGGGGCCTCGTTTGACTCAACCATATCATTTGCGCCTCGAGTCGGGCCAGGTTTGACTCAACCATATCATTTCTGCCTCGAGTTGGGCCTCGTCTGACTCAATCATATCATTTGCGCCTCTTGTCCGGCCTTGTTTGACTCAACCATATCATTTGCGCCTCGAGTCAGTCCTTGTTTGACTCACCCATATGTTTGAACCTCAAGTTGTGCCTTATTTGACTCACCCATATATTTGCGCCTCGAGTCGGTCTTTGTTTGACTCACCCTTATCATTTGCACCTCGAGTCAAGCCTCGTTTGACTCAACCACGTGTTTGCGCCTCAACTCAGGCCTAGTTTGACTCACCCATACCATTTGCGCCTTGAGTCGGGCCGTGTTTGACTCAAATATATCATTTGCGCCTTGAGTCGGGCCTCATTTGACTCACGGATACCATTTGTGCCTCGAGTTGGGCCTCGTTTGAGTTAACCAAATTATTTGTGCCTCGAATCGGGCCTCGTTTGACTCGACCATATCATTTGCGCCAACCATATCATTTGCGCCTCGAGTCAGTCCTCGTTTGACTCAACCATATCATTTGCGCCTCAAGTCTGGCCTCGTTCGGTCAATCATATCATTTGCGCCTCGATTCGGGCCTTGTTTGAGTCAACGATACCATTTGTGCAACAAATTGGGCCTTGTTTGACTCAACCATATGATTTGCGCATCGAGTCAGGCCTCGTTTGACTCAACCATATCATTTGCGCCTCGAGTCGAGCCTCATTTGACTCACCGATACTATTTGAGCCACGACTGGGGCCTTGTTTGACTCAACCATATCATTTGTGCCTTGAGTCAGGCCTCGTTTGACTCAACCATATCATTTATGCCTCGAGGCGGGCCCCGTTTGACTCAACCATATCATTTGTGCCTCGAGACGGGCCTCATTTGACTCACCGATACCATTTTTGCATCGACTTGGGCCTCGTTTGACTCAACCATATGATTTACGGATAGAGTCATGCCTCGTTTGACTCAACTATATCCTTTGCGCCCCGAGTCGGGTCTCGTTTGACTGACTGATACCATTTGTGCCTCGGGTTGGGACTCGTTTAACTCAACCATATCGTTTGTGCCTCGATTCGGGCCTTCTTTGACTCAATCATATCATTTGCGCCTTGAGTTAGGCCTCGTTTCACTCAATCATATCATTTGTGCCTCGAGTCATGCCTCATTTGACTCAACCATTTAATTTGCGCCTCGAGTCAGGCCTCATTAGACTCAACCATATCATTTTTGCCTCAAGTCATGCCTCGTTTGACTCAACCAGATCATTTGTGCCTCGAGGCAGGCTTCGTTTGACTCAACCATATCATTTGCGCCTCGAGTCGGACCTCGTTGGACACAACCATATCATTTGCACCTCGAGTCGGGCCTCGATTGACTCATCGATACCATTTGTGCCTCGAGTTGGTCCTCGTTTGACTCAACCATATCATTTGTGCCTCGAGGCGGGCCTCGTTTGACTTAACCATATTATTTCTGCCTCGAGTCATGCCTCATTTGACTCAACCATATTATTTGTGTCTTGAGTCGGGCCTCGTTTGACTAACCCATATCATTTGCAACTCGAGTCGGGCTTCGTTTGACTCACCAATACCATTTGTGCCTCAAGTCTGGCCTCGTTTGACTCGACCATATTGTTTGTACCTCTAGTCAGGCCTCGTTTGGCTCAATCATATCATTTGCACCCCGAGTCGAGCTTGGTTTGATTCAACCATATTATTTGCGCCACGAGTCGGGCCTTGTTTGACTCACCCATATGTTTGAACCTCGGGTCGGGCCTTATTTGACTCACCCAGATGTTTGCGCCTCGAGGCGGTCTTTGTTTGACTCACCCTTATCATTTGCACCTTAAGTCAAGCCTCATTTCACTCACCCATGTGTTTACGCCTCGAGTCAGGCCCTGTTTGAATCACCCATATCATTTGCGCAAGGAGCCGAGCCTTGTTTAACTCAACCATATCATATGCGCCTCGAGTCCGGCATCGTTTGACTCACGGACACCATTTGTCCCTCGAGTTAGGCCTCATTTGACTCAACCATATCATTTGGGCCTCGAGTCAGGCCTTGTTTGACTCAACCATATCATTTGCACCTCGAGTCAGGCCTGTTTTGACTCAACCATATCATTTGTACCTCGAGTCGGGCCTCGTTTGACTCAACCATATCTTTTGTCCCTCGAGTCAAGCCACGTTTGACTCAGCCATATCATTTGTGCCTCGAGTCAGCCCTTATTTGACTCACCCATATGTTTGTGCATTGAGCCAAGCCTCGTTTGACTAAAACATATCGTTTGTGCCTCGAGTCATGCCTTGTTTGACTCAACTATATCATTTGCGTTTCAAGTCAGGCCTCATTTGACTCAACCATATCAATTGCGCCCTGAGTCGGGCCTTGTTTGACTCAACCATATCAATTGCACCCCGAGTCGGTCCTTGTTTGACTCACCCATATGTTTGATCCTCAAGACAGGCCTTATTTGACTCACCCATATGTTTGCGCTTCGAGTCGGTCTTTGTTTGACTCACCCTTATCATTTACACCTCGAGTCAAGCCTCGTTGACTCCACCACATGTTTGCGCCCCAACTCATGCCTAGTTTCACTCACCCATATCATTTGCATCTCGAGTCGGGCCTAGTTTGACTTAACCATAGCATTTGTGCCTCGAGTTAGGCTTCGTTTGACTCATGGATACGATTTGTTCCTCGAGTTGGGCCTCGTTTGACTCAACCATTTCATTTGTGCCTCGAGTCAGGCTTTGTTTGACTTCACCATATCATTTGCGCCTTGAGTCAGGCCTCGTTTGACTCACCGATACCATTTGTGCATCGAGTTAGGCCTCGTTTGACTCAACCATATGATTTGCGCATCGAGTCAGGACTCGTTTGACTCAACCATATCATTTGTGCCTCGAGTCAGGCCTCGTTTGACTCAACCATATCATTTGTGCCTCGAGTCGGGCCTCATTTGACTCACTATACCATTTATGCCTCGACTGGGGCCTCGTTTGACTTAACCATATCATTTGCGCCTCGAGGCGGGTCAGGTTTGACTCAACCATATCATTTGTGCCTCGAGTTGGGCCTCGTCTGACTCAATCATATCATTTGCGCCTCGTGTCTGGCCTTGTTTAACTCAACCATATCATTTGCGCCTCGAGTCGGTCCTTGTTTGACTCACCCATATGTTTGAGCCTCAAGTTGGCCCTTATTTGACTCACCCATATATTTGTGCCTCGAGTCGGTCTTTGTTTGACTCACCCATATCATTTGCAACTCGAGTCAAGCCTCGTTTGACTCAACCACGTGTTTGTGGCTCAACTCAGTCCTAGTTTGACTCACCCATATCATTTGTGCCTAAAGTCGGGCCGTGTTTGACTCAACTATATCATTTGCGCCTCGAGTCGGGCCTTGTTTGACTCACAAATACCAATTGTGTCTCAAGTTAGGCCTCGTTTGACTCAACCATATCATTTGTGCCTCGAGTCGGGCCTTGTTTGACTCGACCATATCATTTGCGCCTTGAGTCGGGCCTCGTTTGACTCAACCATATCATTTGTGCCTCGAGTCGGGCGTCGTCTGACTCAACCATATCAGTTGTGCCTCGAGTCGGGCGTCGTCTGACTCAATCATATCATTTGCGCCTCGAGTCGGGCCTTGTTTGACTCAACCATATCATTTGCGCCTCGAGTTAGTCCTTGTATGACTCACCCATATGTTTGAGCCTCATGTTGGGCCTTATTTGACTCAGCCATATGTTTGCGCTTCGAGTCGATCTTTGTTTGACTCACCCTTATCATTTGCATCTTGAGTTAAACCTCGTTTAATTCAACCACGTGCGCCTCAACTCAGGCCTAGTTTGACTCTCCCATATCATTTGTGCCTCAAGTCGGGCCATGTTTGACTCAACTATATCATTTGTACCTCGAGTCGGGCATCATTTTAATCACGGATACCATTTGTACCTCGAGTTGGGCCTCGTTTGACTCATCCATATCATTTGTGCCTCGAGTCGGGTCTTGTTTGACTCGACCATATCATTTGCACCTCGAGTCGGGCCTCATCGGACTCAACCGTATCATTTGTGCCTCGAGTCGAGCCTCGTTTGACTTACCGATGCCATTTCTGCATCAAGTTGGGCCTCGTTTGACTCAACCTTATGATTTGCGCATCGAGTCAGGCCTCGTTTGACTCAACCATATCATTTGTGCCTTGAGTCAGGCCTCGTTTAACTCAACCATATTATTTGTGCCTCGAGTCGAGCCTCGTTTGACTCACTGATGCCATTTGTGCCTCGACTGGGGCCTCGTTTGACTCAACCATATCATTTGTGCCTTGTGTCAGACCTCGTTTGACTCAACCATATCATTTATGCCTCGAGGCGGGCCCTGTTTGACTCAACCAGATCATTTGTGCCTCAAGTCGGGCCTCGTTTGACTCACCGATACCATTTGTGCATCGACTTGGGACTCGTTTGACTCAACCATATGATTTACGCATCGAGTCAAGCCTCGTTTGACTCAACCATATCATTTGCGCCCTGAGTCGGGCCTCGTTTTACTCACCGATACCATTTGTGCGCCAAGTTGGGCCTTGTTTCACGCAACCATATGATTTGCGCATCAAGTTAGGCCTCGTTTGACTCATCCATACTTTTGCGCCTCGAGTTAGGCCTCATTTGGCCTAATCATATCATTTGCGCCTCGAGTCGGGCCTCGTTTGACTCAACCATATCATTTCTGCCTCGAGTCATCTCTCATTTGACTCAACCATATCATTTGAACCTCGAGGCAGGCTTCGTTTGACTTAACCATATCATTTGTGCCTCGAGTCGGGCCTCGTTTGACTTACCCATATCATTTGCGCCTTGAGTCAGATCTCGTTTGACTCATCGATACCAT
Organism: Dicorynia guianensis; assembly: GCA_037013595.1. Classification (NCBI taxonomy): domain Eukaryota; kingdom Viridiplantae; phylum Streptophyta; class Magnoliopsida; order Fabales; family Fabaceae; genus Dicorynia; species Dicorynia guianensis. The sequence continues at coordinate 13,913,927 of JASUAB010000015.1, forward strand.
TTGTGCCTCAAGTTAGGCCTGGTTTGACTCAACCATATCATTTGTACCTCGAGTCGGCCCTCGTTTGACTCAACCATATCATTTATGCCTTGAGTCGTGGCTCGTTTGACTCAACCATTTGATTTGCACCTCGAGTTGGGCCTCGTTTGACTCAACCATATCATTTGTGCCTCGAGTCATGCCTCATTTGACTCAACCATATCATTTGGTTCTTGAGTCAGGTCTCGTTTGACTAAACCGTATTACTTGCGCCTCGAGTCGAGCCTCGTTTGAATCACTGATACTAGTTGTGCCTCGTGTCTGGCCTCGTTTGACTCAACCATATCATTTGTTCCTCGAGTCAGGCCTCGTTTGACTCAACCATATCATTTGCACCTCGAGTCAGGCCTCGTTTGATTCAACCATATCATTTGTGCCTCGAGTTAGGCCTCGTTTGGCTCAATCATATTATTTGCACCTTGAGTCAGGCCTCATTTGACTCATGATACCATTTGTGCCTCGAGTTCATCCTTGTTTGACTCAACCATATCATTTGCACCTCGAGTCGGCCCTCGTTTGACTCACCGATACCATTTGTACAATGAGTTGGGCCTCGTTTGACTCAACCATATGATTTGCGCATTAAGTTAGGCCTCATTTGACTCAACCTTATCATTTGTGCCTCAAGTTAGGGCTCGTTTGGCTCAAGCATATCATTTGCACCTCGAGTTAGGCCTCGTTTGACTCAACCATATCATTTGTTCCTCGAGTAGGGCCTCGTTTGACTCAACCATATCATTTATGCCTTGAGTCGTGGCTCGTTTGACTCAACCATTTGATTTGCACCTCGAGTTGGGCCTCGTTTGACTCAACCATATCATTTCTGCCTCGAGTCATGCCTTATTTGACACAACCATATCATTTGTGCCTTGAGCCGCGCCTTGTTTGACTCAACCATATCATTTGCACCTCGAGGCGGGGTCATGCCTCATTTGACTCAACCATATCATTTGGTTCTTGAGTCAGGTCTCGTTTGACTAAACTGTATTACTTGCGTCTCGAGTCGAGTCTCGTTTGAATCACTGATACTAGTTGTGCCTTGCGTCTGGCCTCGTTTGGCTCAACCATATCATTTGTGCCTCGAGTCAGGCCTAGTTTGGCTCAATCATATCAATTGTACCTCGAGTCGGGCCTCGTTTGACTCAACCATATCATTTGCACCTCGAGTCAGGCCTCGTTTGATTCAACCATATCATTTGTGCCTCGAGTCAGTCCTCGTTTGGCTTAATCATATTATTTGCACCTCGAGTCAGGCCTCATTTGACTCACAATACCAGTTGTGCCTCGAGTTCATCCTCGTTTGACTCAACCATATCATTTGCACCTCGAATCGGCCCTCGTTTGACTCAACGATACCATTTGTGCAACGAGTTGGGCCTCGTTTGACTCAACCATATGATTTGTGCATTAAGTCAGGCCTCGTTTGACTCAACCTTATCATTTGTGCCTCAAGTTAGGGCTCGTTTGGCTCAAGCATATCATTTGCGCCTCGGGTTAGGCCTCGTTTGACTCAACCATATCATTTGAGCCTCGGGTCGGTCCTCGTTTGACTCAACCATATCATTTGTGCCTCGAGTCGGGCCTCGTTTGACTCAATCATATCATTTGCGCCCTGAGTCGTGTCTTGTTTGACTCACCGATACCATTTGTGCCTCGAGTCAGTCCTCCTTTAACTCAATCATATCATTTGCACCTCGAGTCGGGCCTTGTTTGACTCACGGATACCATTTGTGCCTCGAGTTAGGCCTTGTTTGACTCAACCATATCATTTGTGCCACGAGGCGGGCCTTGTTTGACTCGACCATATCATTTGTGCCTTGAGTCGGGCCTCGTTTGACTCAACCATATCATTTGTGCCTCGAGTCTAGCCTCGTTTGATTTAACCATATCATTTGTGCCCTGAGTTGTGTCTCGTTTGACTCATCGATACCATTTGTGCCTCGAGTCAGGCCTCCTTTGACTCAATCATATCATTTGCACCTCGAGTCGGGCCTCGTATGACTCAATCATATCATTTGTGCCTCGAGTCATGCCTCATTTGACTCAACCATATCATTTGCGCCTCGACTCAGGTCTCGTTTGACTCAATCATATCATATGCGCCTCGAGTCGGGCCTCGTTAGACTCAACTATATCATTTCTGCCTCGACTCATTCCTTGTTTGCCTCAACCAAATCATTCGCGCCTCGAGGCGGGCCTCGCTTGACTAAACCATATCATTTGTGCCTCGAGTCATGCCTCATTTGACTCAACCATATCATTTGGTTCTTGAGTCGTGTCTCATTTGACTAAACCATATTACTTGCGCCTCGAGTCGAGCCTCGTTTGAATCACTGATACTAGTTGTGCCTCGTGTCTGGCCTCGTTTGACTCAACCCTATCATTTGTGCCTCGAGTCAGGCCTTGTTTGGCTCAATCATATCATTTGTTCCTCGAGTTGGGCCTCGTTTGACTCAACCATATCATTTGCACCTCGAGTCAGGCCTCGTTTGATTCAACCATATCATTTGTGCCTCGAGTCAGGCCTCGTTTTGCTCAATCATATTATTTGCACCTCGAGTCAGGCCTCATTTGACTCATGATACCATTTGTGCCTCGAGTTCATCCTTGTTTGACTCAACCATGTCATTTGCACCTCGAGTCGGCCCTCGTTTGACTCACTGATACCATTTGTGCAATGAGTTGGGCCTCGTTTGACTCAACCATATGATTTGCGCATTAAGTTAGGCCTCATTTGACTCAACCTTATCATTTGTGCCTCAAGTTAGGGCTCGTTTGGCTCAAGCATATCATTTGCATCTCGAGTTAGGCCTCGTTTGACTCAACCATATCATTTGTTCCTCGAGTAGGGCCTCGTTTGACTCAACCATATCATTTACGCCTTGAGTCGTGGCTCGTTTGACTCAACCATTTGATTTGCACCTCGAGTTGGGCCTCGTTTGACTCAACCATATCATTTCTGCCTCGAGTCATGCCTTGTTTGACACAACCATATCATTTGTGCCTTGAGCCGTGCCTTGTTTGACTCAACCATATCATTTGCGCCTCGAGGCGGGACTCGCTTGACTAAACCATATCATTTGTGCCCCGAGTCATGCCTCATTTGACTCAACCATATCATTTGGTTCTTGAGTCGGGTCTCGTTTGACTAAACCGTATTACTTGCGCCTCGAGTCGAGTCTCGTTTGAATCACTGATACTAGTTGTGCCTCGCGTCTGGCCTCGTTTGACTCAACCATATCATTTGTGCCTCGAGTCAGGCCTAGTTTGGCTCAATCATATCAATTGTACCTCGAGTCGGGCCTCGTTTGACTCAACCATATCATTTGCACCTCGAGTCAAGCCTCGTTTGATTCAACCATATCATTTGTGTCTCGAGTCAGTCCTCGTTTGGCTCAATCATATTATTTGCACCTCGAATCAGGCCTCATTTGACTCACGATACCAGTTGTGCCTCGAGTTTATCCTCGTTTGACTCAACCATATCATTTGCACTTCGAATCGGCCCTCGTTTGACTCAACGATACCATTTGTGCAACGAGTTGGGCCTCGTTTGACTCAACCATATGATTTGCGCATTAAGTCAGGCCTCGTTTGACTCAACCTTATCATTTGTGCCTCAAGTTAGGGCTCGTTTGGCTCAAGCATATCATTTGCGCCTCGGGTTAGGCCTCGTTTGACTCAACCATATCATTTGAGCCTCGGGTTGGTCCTCGTTTGACTCAACCATATCATTTGTGCCTCGAGTCGGGCCTCGTTTGACTCAACCATATCATTTGCGCCCTGAGTCGTGTCTCGTTTGACTCACCGATACCCTTTGTGCCTCGAGTCGGGCCTCATTTGACTCATGGATACCATTTGTGCCTCGAGTTAGGCCTCGTTTGACTCAACCATATCATTTGTGCCTCGAGGCGGTCCTTGTTTGACTCGACCATATCATTTGCGCCTTGAGTCGAGCCTCGTTTGACTCAACCATATCATTTGTGCCTCGAGTCGGGCCTCGTTTGACTCAACCATATCATTTGTGCCCTGAGTCGTGTCTCGTTTGACTCATCGATACCATTTGTGCCTCGAGTTAGGCCTCCTTTGACTCAATCATATCATTTGCGCCTCGAGTCGGGCCTCGTTTGACTCAATCATATCATTTGTGCCTCGAGTCATGCCTTATTTGACTCAACCATATCATTTGCGCCTCGTCTCAGGTCTCGTTTGACTCAATCATATCATATGCGCCTCGAGTCGGGCCTCGTTAGACTCAACCATATCATTTCTGCCTCGACTCATTCCTTGTTTGACTCAACCAAATCATTCGCGCCTCGAGGCGGGCCTCGCTTGACTAAACCATATCATTTGTGCCTCGAGTCATGCCTCATTTGACTCAACCATATCATTTGGTTCTTGAGTCGGGTCTCGTTTGACTAAACCATATTACTTGTGCCTCGAGTCCAGCCTCGTTTGAATCACTGGTACTAGTTATACCTCGCGTCTGGACTCGCTTGACTCAACCATATCATTTGTGCCTCGAGTTAGGCCTTGTTTGGCTCAATCATATCATTTGTACCTCGAGTCGGGCCTCGTTTGACTCAACCATATCATTTGCACCTTGAGTCAGGCCTCGTTTGATTCAACCATATCATTTGTGCCTCAAGTCAGGCCTCGTTTGGCTCAATCATATTATTTGCACCTGAGTCAGGCCTCATTTGACTCACTATGCCATTTGTGCCTCGAGTTCATCCTCGTTTGACTCAACTATATCATTTGCACCTCGAGTCGGCCCTCGTTTGACTCACCGATAGCATTTGTTCAATGAGTTGGGCCTCGTTTGACTCAACCATATGATTTGCGCATTAAGTCAGGCCTCGTTTGACTCAACCTTATCATTTGTGCCTCAAGTTAAGGCTCGTTTGGCTCAAGCATATCATTTGCACCTCAAGTTAGGCCTCATTTGACTCAACCATATCATTTGAGCCTCGAGTCGAGCCTCGTTTGACTTAACCATATCATTTGAGCCTCGAGTCGAGCCTCGTTGGACTCAACCATATCATTTATGCCTTGAGTCGTGGCTCGTTTGACTCAACCCTTTGATTTGCACCTCGAGTTGGGCCTCGTTTGACTCAATCATATCATTTCTGCCTCGAGTCATGCCTTGTTTGACACAACCATATCATTTGTGCCTTGAGCCGCACCTTGTTTGACTCAACCATATCATTTGCGCCTCGAGGCGGGCCTCGCTTGACTAAACCATATCATTTTTGCCTCGAGTCATGCCTCATTTGACTCAATCATATCATTTGGTTCTTGAGTCGGGTCTCGTTTGACTAAACCGTATTACTTGCGCCTCGAGTCGAGCCTCGTTTGAATCATTGATACTAGTTGTGCCTCGCGTCTGGCCTGGTTTTACTCATCCATATCATTTGCACCTCGAGTCGGCCCTCATTTGATTCAACCATACCATTTGTGCAACGAGTTGGGCCTCGTTTGACTCAACCATATGATTTGCGCATTAAGTTAGGCCTCATTTGACTCAACCTTATCATTTGTGCCTCAAGTTAGGGCTCGTTTGGCTCAAGCATATCATTTGCGCCTCGAGTTAGGCCTTGTTTGACTTAACCATATTATTTGAGCCTCGAGTCGGGCCTCGTTTGACTCAACCATATTATTTGTGCCTCGAGTCAGGCCTCGTTTAACTCAACCATATCATTTGCGCCCTAAGTCGTGTCTCGTTTGACTCACTGATACCATTTGTGCCTCGAGTTAGGCCTCCTTTAACTCAATCATATCATTTGCGCCTCGAGTCGGCCCTCGTTTGACTCACGGATACCATTTGTGCCTCGAGTTAGACCTTGTTTGACTCAACCATATCATTTGTGCCACGAGACGGGCCTTGTTTGACTCGACCATATAATTTGCGCCTTGAGTCGGGCCTTGTTTGACTCAACCATATCATTTGTGCCTCGAGTCGGGCCTCGTTTGACTCAACCATATCATTTGTGCCCTGAGTTGTGTCTCGTTTCATTTACCGATACCATTTGTGCCTCGAGTCAGGCATCCTTTGACTCAATCATATCATTTGCGCCTCGACTCGGGCCTCGTTTGACTCAATCATATAATTTGTGCCTCGAGTCATGCCTCATTTGACTCAACCATATCATTTGCGCCTCAAGTCGGGTCTCGTTTGACTCAATCATATCATATGCGCCTCGAGTCGGGCCTTGTTAGACTCAACCATATCATTTCTGCCTCGACTCATTCCTTGTTTGACTCAACCAAATCATTTGCGCCTCGAGGCAGGCTTCGTTTGGCTCAACCATATCATTTGCGCCTCGAGTCGGGCCTCGTTTGACTCACCGATACCATTTGTGCCTCGAGTTGGGCCTCATTTGACTCAACCATATCATTTGTGCCTCGAGATAGGCCTTGTTTGACTCGACCATGTCATTTGTGCCTCGAGTCATGCCTCGTTTGACTTCACCATATCATTTGCATCTCGATTCGGGCCTTGATTGACTCAACCATATAATTTGCGCCTCGAGTCAGGCCTTGTTTGACTCAACCATATCATTTGCGCCTCGAGTTGATCCTCGATTGACTCACGGATACCATTTGTGCCTCGAGTTAAGCCTTGTTTAACTCAACCATATCATTTGTGCCTCGATTCAAACCTTGTTTGACTCAACCATATCATTTGCGCCTCGAGTGGTCCTGTTTTGACTCAACAATTTCATTTGCGCCTCGAGTCGGGCCATGTTTGACTCAACCATATCATTTGTCCCTCGAGTCAGGCCTCGTTTGACTTAACCATATCATTTGCACCTTGAGTCGGGCCGCATTTGACTCACTGATACCATTTGTGCCTCGAGTGGGGCCTCGTTTGACTCAACAATATTGTGCCTTGAGTCAGGCGCTGTTTGACTCAACCATATCATTTGCGGCTTGAGGCAGTCCTCGTTTGACTTAACCATATCATTTGCGCCTCGAGTTAGGCCTCGTTTGACTCACCGATACCATTTTTGCATCGAGTTGGGCCTCGTTTGACTCAACCATATGATTTGCGCATCGAGTCAGGCCTTATTTGACTCAACCATATCATTTGTGCCTCGAGTCAGGCCTCGTTTGACTCAACCATATCATTTGCGCCTCAAGTCGGGCCTCGTTTGAGTCACCGATACCATTTGTGCATCGAGTTGGGCATTGTTTGACTCAACCGTTTGATTTTCGCATCGAGTCAGGCCTCGTTTGACTCAACCATATCATTTGTGCCTCGAGTTATGCGTCGTTTGGCCCAATCATATCATTTGTGGCTCAAGTCGGGCCTCATTTGGCTCAACCATATCATTTCTGCCTCGAGTCATGCCTCATTTGACTCAACCATATCATTTTCGCCACAAGGTGGACTTCGTTTGACTCAATTATATCATTTGTGCCTCAAGTCAGGCCTCATTTGACTCATCGATACCATTTGTGCCTCGAGTTAGGCCTCATTTGACTCAACCATATTATTTGTGCCTCATGTCGGGCCTCATTTCACTCAACCATATCATTTCTGCCTCAAGTCATGCCTCGTTTGACTCAACCATATCATTTGCGCCTTGAGTCGGGGCTTGTTTGACAAAACCATATCATTTGCGCCTCGAGTCGGGCCTCGTTTGACTTAACCATATCATTTCTGCCTCGAGTCAAGCCTTGTTTGACATAGCCATATCATTTGCGCTTGGAGTCAGGCCTTATTTAACTCAACAATATCATTTACGCCTCGAGTCGAGCCTATTTTGACTCAATCATATCATTTGCGCGTTGAGTCAGGCCTCGTTTGACTTAACCATATCATTTGCCCCTCGAGTCGGGCCTCGTTTGACTGAACAATATCATTTGCGTCTTGAGTCGAGCCTCGTTTGAATAACCAATACTAGTTGTGCCTCGAGTCTGGCCTCGTTTGACTCAACCATATCATTTGTGTCTCGAGTCTGGCCACATTTGGCTCAATCATATTATTTGCGCCTCGAGTCAAGCCTCGTTTAACTCAACCATATCATTTGCGCCTCGAGTCTGGCCTCGTTTGACTTAAGCATATCATTTGTGCCTCGAGTCGGGCCTCGTTTGACTCAACCATATTATTTACGCCTCGAGTCAAGTCTCGTTTGACTCACCGATACCATTTCTGCATCGAGTTGGGCCTCGTTTGACTCAACCATATGATTTGCACATCGAGTCAGGCCTCATTTCACTCAACCATATCATTTGTACCTCGAGTTAGGCCTTGTTTGGCTCAAGCATATCATTTGTGCCTTGAGTCGGGCCTCGTTTGACTCAACTATATCATTTGCGCCTCGAGTCGGGCCTTGTTTGACTCATCGATACCATTTGTGCCTCAAGTTAGGCCTCGTTTGACTCAACCATATCATTTGGGCCTCGAGTCGGGCCTCGCTTGACTCAACCATATCTTTTCTGCCTCGAGTCAGGCCTCGTTTGGCTCAATCATATCATTTGTGCCTCGAGTCAGGCCTCGTTTGGCTCAATCATATCACTTGCGCCTCGAGTCTGGCCTCGTTTGACTCAACCATATCATTTGGCCCTCGAGTCGGGCCTCGCTTGACTCAACCATATCTTTTCTGCCTCGAGTCAGGCCTCGTTTGGCTCAATCATATCATTTGTGCCTCGAGTCAGGTCTCGTTTGGCTCAATCATATCACTTGTGCCTCGAGTCTGGCCTCGTTTGACTCAACCATATCATTTGTGCCTCGAGTCGGGCCTCATTTTACTCACCGATACCATTTGTGCATCGAGTTGGGCCTTGTTTGACTCAACCATATGATTTACGCATCGAGTCAAGCCTTGTTTGACTCGTCCATATCATTTGTGCCTCGAGTCATGCCTCGTTTGACTTCACCATATGATTTGCATCTCGTTTTGGGCCTTGTTTGACTCAACCATATCATTTGCGCCTCGAGTCGGGCCTTGTTTGACTCAACCATATAATTTGCGCCTCGAGTTGGTCCTCATTTGACTCACGGATACCATTTGTGCCTCGAGTTAGGCCTCGTTTAACTCAACCATATCATTTGTGCCTCGATTCAGGCCTTGTTTGAGTCAACCATATCATTTGTGCCTCGAGTCGGGCCTCGTTTAACTCAACTATTTCATTTGTCCCTCGAGTTAGGCCTCGTTTGACTCAACCATATCATTTGCACCTTGAGTCGAGCGCCGTTTGACTCACTGATACTATTTGTGCCTCGAGTGGGGCATCGTTTGACTCAACCATATCATTTGTGCCTTGAGTTAGGCCTTGTTTGATTAACCATATCATTTGGGGCTTGAGGCGGTCCTCGCTTGACTCAACCATATCATTTGTGCCTCGAGTTGGGCCTCATTTGACTCAACCATATCATTTGCGCCTCGAGTCAGGCCTCGTTTGACTCACCGATACCATTTGTGCATCGAGTTGGGCCTTGTTTGACTCAATCATATGATTTGCGCATCGAGTCAAGCCTTGTTTGACTCAACCATATCATTTATGGCTTGAGTTATGCCTCGTTTGGCTCAATCATATCATTTGCGCCTCGAGTCAGGCCTCGTTTAACTCAACAATATCATTTGCGTCTTGAGTGGGGCCTTGTTTGAATCATCGATACCAGTTGTGCCTCTAGTCTAGCCTCATTTGACTCAGCCCTATCATTTGTGCCTCGAGTCTGGACTCGTTTTGCTCATACATATTATTTGCGCCCTGAGTCGAGTCTCATTTGACTCAAGCATATCATTTGCGCCTCGAGTCAGGCCTCATTTGACTCAAGCATATCATTTGTGCCTCAAGTCGGGCCTCGTTTGACTCAACCATATTATTTGCGCCTCGAGTCAGGCCTCGTTTGACTCAACCATATCATTTCTTTCTCAAGTCATGCCTTGTTTCACACAACCTTATCATTTACGCCTTGAGTCAGTCCTTGTTTAACTCAACCATATCATTTGCGCCTCGAGTCGAGCCTATTTTGACTCAAGCATATCATTTGCTCCTTGAGTCGGGCCTCGTTTGACTCAACAATATCATTTACGTCTTGAGTCGGGCCTCGTTTGAATCATCGATACCAGTTGTGCCTCGAGTCTGGCCTCGTTTGACTTAACCATATCATTTGTGCCTCAAGTCTGGCCTCGTTTGGTTCAATCATATTATTTGCGCCTCGAGTCGAGCCTCGTTTGACTCAACCATATCATTTGCGCCTCGAGTTAGGTCTCGTTTGAATAAAGCATATCATTTGTGCCTCGAGTCGGGCCTCATTTGACTCAACCATATTCTTTGTGCCTCCAGTCAGGCCTCGTTTGACTCAACCATATCATTTGTGGCTCGAGTTAGGCCTCGTTTGGGTCAATCATATCATTTGCGCCTTGAGTCGGGCTTCGTTTGACTTAACCATATCATTTGAGCCTCGTGTCAGGCCACGTTTGACTTAACCATATCATTTGCGCCTTGAGTAGGGCCTCGTTTGACTCATCGATACCATTTGTGCCTCAAGTTAGGCCTCGTTTGACTCAACCATATCATTTGGGCCTTGAGTCTGGCCTTGTTTGAGTCAACCATATTTTTTCTGCCTTGAGTCATGCCTGGTTTGACACAACCATATCATTTGCGCCTCGAGTCGGGCCTTGTTTGACTCAACCATATCATTTGCATCTCGAGGCGCACCTCATTTGTCTTAACCATATCATTTGTGCCTCGAGTGTTGCCTCTTTGACCCAACCATATCATTTGCATCTCGAGTCGGCCCTCGTTTGACAAAACCATATCATTTGCGCCTCGAGTTAGGCCTCGTTTGACTCACCGATACCATTTGTGCCTCGAGTCAGGCCTCGTTTGGCTCAATCATATCATTTGTTCCTCAAGTCAGGCCTCGTTTGGCTCAATCATATCACTTGCACCTCGAGTCAGGCCCCGTTTGACTCAACCATATCATTTGTGCCTCGAGTCGGGCCTCGTTTGACTCACCAATACCATTTGTGCCTCGAGTTGGACCTCGTTTGACTCAACCATATCATTTGTGCCTTGAGTCAGGCCTTGTTTGACTCTACCATATCATTTGTGTCTCGAATCATACCTCGTTTGACTTCACCATATCATTTGCATCTCGATTCAGGCCTTGTTTGACTCAACCATATCATTTGCGCCTCGAGTCGGGCCTTATTTGACTCAACCATATCATTTGTGCCTCGAGTTGGTCCTTGTTGGACTCACGGATACCATTTGTGCCTCGCGTTAGCCTCGTTTAACTCAACCATATCGTTTGTGCCTCGATTCAGGCCTGGTTTGACTCAACCATATCATTGGCACCTCGAGTCGGGCCTGTTTTTGACTGAACCATATGATTTGCGCCTCGAGTCGAGGATCGTTTGACTCAACCATTTCAGTTGTGCCTCGAGTCAGGCGTCGTTTGACTCAACGATATCATTTGCACCTTGAGTTGGGCCTCGTTTGACTCACTAATACCATTTGTGCCTTGAGTGGGGCCTCATTTGACTCAACCATATCATTTGTGCCTTGAGTCAGGCCTTGTTTGACTAAACCATATTATTTGTGGCCCGAGGCGGGCCTCGTTTGACTCAACCATATCATTTGTGCCTCGAGTCAGGCCTCGTTTGATTCAACCATATCATTTGCCCCTCGAGTAAGGCCTTGTTTGACTCAACAATATCATTTGCGTCTTGAGTTGGGCCTCGTTTGAATCACCGATACCAGTTGTGCCTCGAGTCTTGCCTCGTTTGACTTAACCATATCATTTGTGCCTCTAGCCTGGCCTCGTTTGGCTTAATCATATTATTTCTGCCTCGAGTCGAGCCTCGTTTGACTCAACCATATCATTTGCGCCTCGAGTCGGGGCTTGTTTGACTCAAGCATATCATTTGTGCCACGAGTCGGGCCTCATTTGACTCAACCATATTATTTGCGCCTCGAGTCAAGCCTCGTTTGACTCACCGATGCCATTTCTATATCGAGTTAGGCCTCATTTCTCTCAACCATATGATTTGCGCATCGAGTCAGGCCTTGTTTTACTCAACCATATCATTTGCGCCTCGGGACGAGCCTCGTTTGAGTCATCGATACAATTTGTGCCTCAAGTTAGGCCTCGTTTGATTCAACCGTATCATTTGGGCCTCGAGTTGGGCCTCGTTTGACTCACCGATAACATTTGTGCCTCGAGTCATGCCTCGTTTGGCTCAATCATATCATTTGTGCCTCGAGTCAAGCCTCGTTTGGCTCAATCATATCATTTGCGCCTCGAGTTAGGCCTCGTTTGGCTCAACCGTATCATTTTTGCCTCGAGTTATGCCTCATTTGACTCAACCATATCATTTCCGCATCGTGGTGGAATTTGTTTGACTCAACCATATCATTTGTGCCTCAAGTGGGCCCCCTTTGACTCATGGATACCATTTGTGCCTCGAGTTAGGCCTCGTTTGACTCATCCATATCATTTGTGCCTCAAGTCGGCCCTCGTTTGACTCAACCATATCATTTCTGCCTCAAGTCTAGCCTCGTTTGACTCAACCATATCATTTGCGCCTCGAGTCGGCCCTCGTTTGACTAAACCATATCATTTGCGCCTCGAGTTGGGCCTCGTTTGACTCACCGATACCATTTGTGCCTCGAGTCAGGCCTCGTTTGGCTCAATCATATCACTTGTGCCTCGAGTCAGGCCTCGTTTGACTCAACCATATCATTTGTTCCTCGAGTCAAGCCTCGTTTGACTCACCGATACCATTTGCGCCTCGAGTTATGCCTCGTTTTACTCAACCATATCATTTGTGCCTCGAGTCAGGGCTCGTTTGGCTCAATCATAATATTTGTGCCTCGAGTCATGCCTCGTTTGACTCAACCATACCATTTGCGTCTCGAGTCAGTCCTCGTTTGACTAAACCATATCATTTGCGCCTCGAGTCGGGCACCGTTTGACTCACCGATACCATTTGTGCCTCGAGTTGGGCCTCGTTTGACTCAACCATATCATTTGTGCCTTGAGTCATGCCCCTTTTGACTTCACCATATCATTTGCATCTCGATTCGGGCCTTGTTTGACTCAACCATATCATTTGCGCTTTGAGTCGGGCCTTGTTTGACTCAACCATATCATTTGTGGCTTGAGTTATGCCTCGTTTGGCTCAATCATATCATTTGCGTCTCGAGTAGGTCCTCGTTTGACTAAACCATCTCATTTGCGCCTTGAGTCAAGCCTTGTTTGACTCAACCATAACATTTGTGGCTTGAGTTATGCCTCGTTTGGCTCAATCATATCATTCGCGTCTCGAGTCGGTCCTCGTTTGACTAAACCATATCATTTGCGCCTCTAGTTGGGCCTCGTTTGACTCACCGATACCATTTGTGCCTCGTGTTGGGCCTCGATTGACTCAACCATATCATTTGTGCTTTGAGTGAGGCCTTGTTTGACTCGATCATATCATTTGTGCCTCAAGTCATGCCTCGTTTGACTTCACCATATCATTTGCATCTCGATTCGGGCCTTGTTTGACTCAACCATATCATTTGCGCCTCGAGTTGGGCCTCGTTTGACTCAACCATATCATTTGCGCCTCGAGTTGGACCTCGTTTGACTCACTGATACCATTTATGTTGGACTCAACCATATGATTTGCGCATCGAGTCAAGCCTTGTTTGACTCAACCATATCATTTGTGGCTTGAGTTATGCCTCGTTTGGCTCAATCATATCATTTACGCCTCGAGTCGGGCCTCGTTTAACTCAACAATATCATTTGTGTCTTGAGTTGGGCCTTGTTTGAATCATCGATACCATTTGCGCCTCAAGTTGGGCCTCGTTTGACTCAACCATATCATTTGTGCCTCGAGTCATGCCTCGTTTGACTCAGCCCTATCATTTGTGCCTCGAGTCTGGACTCGTTTTGCTCATTCATGTTATTTGCGCCACGAGTCGAGTCTCATTTGACTCAAGCATATCATTTGCGCCTCGAGTCAGGCCTCGTTTGACTCAAGCATACCATTTGTGCCTCAAGTCAGGCCTCGTTTGACTCAACCATATTATTTGCGCCTCGAGTCAGGCCTCGTTTGACTCAACCATATCATTTCTTCCTCGAGACATGCCTTGTTTGACACAACCTTATCATTTACACCTTGAGTCAGGCCTTGTTTAACTCAACCATATCATTTGTGCCTCGAGTCGAGCCTATTTTGACTCAAGCATATCATTTGCTCCTCGAGTCGGGCCTCGTTTGACTCAACCATATCATTTGCCCCTCGAGTCAGGCCTCGTTTGACTCAACAATATAATTTACGTCTTGAGTCGAGCCTTGTTTGAATCATCGATACCAGTTGTGCCTCGAGTCTGGCCTCGTTTGACTTAACCATATCATTTGTGCCTCAAGTTTGGCCTCGTTTGGTTCAATCATATTATTTGCGCCTCGAGTCGAGCCTCGTTTGACTCAACCATATCATTTGTGCCTCGAGTCAGGACTTGTTTGACTCAAGCATATCATTTGTGCCTCGAGTCAGGCCTCATTTGACTCAACCATATTGTTTGTGCCTCAAGTCAGGCCTCGTTTGACTCAACCATATCATTTGTGCCTCGAGTTAGGCCTCGTTTGGGTCAATCATATCATTTGCACCTTGAGTCGGGCTTCGTTTGACTCAACCATATCATTTGAGCCTCGTGTCGGGCCTCGTTTGACTCATCGATACCATTTGTGCCTCAAGTTAGGCCTCGTTTGACTCAACCGTATCATTTGGGCCTCGAGTCTGGCCTTGTTTGAGTCAACCATATTTTTTCTGCCTTGAGTCATGCTTGGTTTGACACAACCATATCATTTGCACCTCGAGTCGGGCCTTGTTTGACTCAACCATATCATTTGCGTCTCGAGGCATACCTCATTTGTCTTTACCATATCATTTGTGCCTCGAGTGTTGCCTCGTTTGACTCAACCATATCATTTGGATCTCGAGTCGGCCCTCATTTGACAAAACCATATCATTTGCATCTCAAGTTAGGCCTCATTTGACTCACCGATACCATTTGAGCCTCGAGTCAGGCCTCGTTTGGCTCAATCATATCATTTGTTCCTCAAGTCAGGCCTCGTTTGGCTCAATCATATCACTTGCACCTGGAGTCAGGCCCCGTTTGACTCAACCATATCATTTGTGCCTCGAGTCGGGCCTTGTTTGACTCACCAATACCATTTGTACCTCGAGTTGAGCCTCGTTTGACTCAACCTTATCATTTGTGCCTCGAGTTAGGACTTGTTTGACTCGACCATATCATTTGTGCCTCGAATCATACCTCATTTCACTTCACCATATCATTTGCATCTCGATTCAGGCCTTGTTTGACTCAACCATATCATTTGCGCCTCGAGTCAGGCCTTGTTTGACTCAACCATATCATTTGCACCTTGAGTTGGTCCTCGTTTGACTCACGGATACCATTTGTGCCTCGAGTTAGGCCTCGTTTAACTCAACCATATCATTTGTGTCTCGATTCAGGCCTGGTTTGACTCAACCATATCATTGGCGCCTCGAGTCGGGCCTATTTTTGACTCAACCATATGATTTGCGCCTCGAGTCGAGGCTCATTTGACTCAACCATTTCATTTGTCCCTCGAGTCAGGCCTCGTTTGACTCAACAATATCATTTGCACCTTGAGTCAGGCCTCGTTTGACTCACTGATACCATTTGTGCCTTGAGTGGGGCCTCGTTTGACTCAACCACATCATTTGTGCCTCAAGTCGGGCCTTGTTTGACTAAACCATATTATTTGTGGCCCGAGGCGGGCCTCGTTTGACTCAACCATATCATTTGTGCCTCGAGTCGGGCCTCGTTTGACTTAACCATATCATTTGCCCCTCCAGTCAGGCCTCGTTTGACTCAACAATATCATTTGCATCTTGAGTTGGGCGTCGTTTGAATCACCGATACCAGTTGTGCCTCGAGTCTGGCCTCGTTTGACACAACCATATCATTTGTGCCTCTAGCCTGGTGTCGTTTGGCTCAATCATATTATTTCTGCCTCGAGTCGAGCCTCGTTTAACTCAACCATATCATTTGTGCCTCGAGTCAGGCCTCGTTTGACTCAAGCATATCATTTGTGCCACGAGTCGGGCCTCGTTTAACTTAACCATATTATTTGTGCCTCGAGTCAGCCTCGTTTGACTCACCGATGCCATTTCTGCATCGAGTTAGGCCTCATTTCACTCAACCATATGATTTGCGCATCGAGTCAGGCCTCGTTTGACTCAACCATATCATTTGCGCCTCGAGACGGGGCTCGTTTGAGTCATCGATACAATTTGTGCCTCAAGTTTGGCCTCGTTTGACTCAACCATATCATTTGGGCCTCGAGTTGGGCCTCGTTTGACTCATCAATAATATTTGTGCCTCGAGTCATGGCTCGTTTGGCTCAATCATATCATTTGTGCCTCGAGTCAAGCCTCATTTGGCTCAATCATATCATTTGCGCCTCGAGTTGGGCCTCGTTTGACTAAACCATATCATTTGCGCCTCGAGTTGGGCCTCGTTTGACTCATCGTTACCATTTGTGCCTCGAGTCAGGCCTTGTTTGGCTCAATCATATCACTTGCGCCTCGAGTCAGGCCTCGTTTGACTCAACCATATCATTTGTGCCTCGAGTCAAGCCTCATTTGACTCACCGATACCATTTGTGCCTCAAGTTAGGCCTCGTTTTACTCAACCATATCATTTGTGCCTCGAGTCAGGCCTCGTTTGGCTCAATCATATTATTTGTGCCTCGAGTCATGCCTCATTTGACTCAACCATATCATTTGCGTCTCGACTCGGTCCTCATTTGACTAAACCATGTCATTTGCGCCTCGAGTCGGGCCTCGTTTGACTCACCGATACCATTTGTGCCTCGAGTTGGGCCTCGTTTAACTCAACCATATCATTTGTGCCTCGAGTCATGCCCCTTTTGACTTCATCATATCATTTGCATCTCGATTCGGGCCTTGTTTCACTCAACCATATCATTTGCGCCTCGAGTCGGGCCTTGTTTGACTCAACCATATCATTTGCGCCTTGAGTTGGGCCTCATTTGACTCACGGATACCATTTGTGCCTCGAGTTAGGCCTCGTTTAACTCAACCATATCATTTGTGCATCGATTCAGGCCTTGTTTGACTCAACCATATCATTTGCGCCTTGAGTCGGGCCTATTTTGACTCAACCATATCATTTGCGTCTCGAGGCGGGCCTCGTTTGACTCAACCATATCATTTGTCCCTCGAGTTAGGCCTCGTTTGACTCAACCATATAATTTGCAGGCCTCATTTGACTCACTGATACCATTTGTGCCTCGAGTGGGGCCTCATTTGACTCAACCATATCATTTGTGCCTTGAGCCAGGCCTTGTTTGACTTAATCATACCATTTGCGGCTCGAGGCGGGCCTCGTTTGTCTCAACCATATAATTTGTGCCTCGAGTTAGACCTCATTTGACTCAACCATATCATTTGTGCCTCGAGCCGGGCCTCGTTTGACTCATCGATACCATTTGTGCCTCGAGTTAGGCCTTGTTTGACTCAACCATATCATTTGTGCCTTGAGTCAGGGCTTGTTTGACCCAACCATATCATTTGTGCCTAAAGTCGGGACTCGTTTGACTCAACCATATCATTTCTGCCTCGATCATGCCTTGTTTGACACAACCATATCGTTTGTGCCTTGAGTCAGGCCTTGTTTAACTCAACCATATCATTTGCGCCTCGAGTCGAGGCTGTTTTGACTCAAGCATATCATTTGCGCCTCGAGTCGGGCCTCGTTTGACTCAACAATATCATTTGTGTCTTGAGTCGGGCCTCGTTTGAATCACCGATACCAGTTGTGCCTCGAGTCTGGCCTCGTTTGACTCAACCATATCATTTGTGCCTCAAGTCTGGTCTCGTTTGGCTCACCGATACCATTTGTGCATCGAGTTGGGGCTCGTTTGAGTCAACCATATGATTTGCGCGTCGAGTCAACCCTCGTTTGACTAAACCATATAATTTGTGCCTCAAGTTAGGCCTCGTTTGACTCAACCATATCATTTCTGCCTCAAGTCATGCCTCGTTTGACTCAACCAAATCATTTGTGCCTCGAGTCGGCCCTCGTTTGACTAAACCATATCATTTGCGCCTCGAGTTGGGCCTCGTTTGACTCATCGATACCATTTGTGCCTCGAGTAAGGCCTCGTTTGGCTCAATCATATCACTTGCGCCTCGAGTCAGGCCTCGTTTGACTCAACCATATCATTTGTGCCTCGAGTCAAGCCTCGTTTAACTCACCGATACCATTTGTGCCTCGAGTTAGGCCTCCTTTCACTCAACCATATCATTTGTACCTCGAGTCAGGCCTCGTTTGGCTCAATCATATCATTTGTGCCTCGAGTCATGCCTCATTTGACTTAACCATATCATTTGCGTCTTGAGTCGGTCCTCGTTTGACTAAACCATATCGTTTGCGCCTTGAGTCGGGCCTATTTTGACTCAACCATATCATTTGCGCCTTGAGTCGGGCCTCGTTTGACTCAACCATATCATTTGTCCCTTGAGTCAGGCCTCGTTTGACTCAACCATATCATTTGCACGCATCGTTTGACTCACTGATACAATTTGTGCCTCGAGTGGGGCCTCGTTTGACTCAACCATATCATTTGTGCCTTGAGTCAGGCCTTGTTTGACTCAATCATATCATTTGCGGCTCGAGGCGGGCCTCATTTGTCTAAACCATATCATTTGTGCCTCGAGTTGGGCCTCGTTTGACTCAACCATATCATTTGTGCCTCGAGCCGGGCCTTGTTTGACTCACTGATACCATTTGTGCATCGAGTTTGGCCTCGTTTGACTCAACCATATGATTTGTGCATCAAGTCAGGCCTCGTTTGACTCAACCATATCATTTGGGCCTCGAGTTATGCCTCGTTTGGCTCAATCATATCATTTGCACCTCGAGTCAGGCCTCGTTTCGCTCAACCATATCATTTCTGCCTCGAGTCATTCCTCATTTGACTCAACCATATCATTTATGCCTCAAGTGGGCCTTGTTTGACTCATCGATACCATTTGTGCCTCGAGTTAGGCCTTGTTTGACTCAACCATATCATTTATGTCTCAAGCCGGGCGTCGTTTCACTCAACCATATCATTTCTGCCTCAAGTCATGCCTCGTTTGACTCAACCATATCATTTGCGCCTTGAGTCGGGGCTTGTTTGACCTAACCATATCATTTGTGCCTCAAGTCGGGACTTGTTTTACTCAACCATATCATTTCTGCCTCGATCATGCCTTGTTTGACACAACCATATCGTTTGTGCCTTGAGTCAGGCGTTGTTTAACTCAACCATATCATTTGCGCCTCGAGTCGAGGCTGTTTTGATTCAAGCATATCATTTGCACCTCAAGTCAGGCCTCGTTTGACTCAACCATATCATTTGCCCCTCGAGTCGGGCCTCGTTTGACTCAACAATATCATTTGTGTCTTGAGTCGGGCCTCGTTTGAATCACTGATACCAGTTGTGCCTCGAGTCTGGCCTCGTTTGACTCAACCATATCATTTGTGCCTCGAGTCTGGTCTCGTTTGGTTCACCGATACCATTTGTGCATCGAGTTTGGGGCTCGTTTGATTCAACCATATGATTTGCGCATCGAGTTAACCCTCATTTGACTCAACCATATCAGACATGACTCGAGTTGGGCCTTGTTTGACTCAACCATATATTTGCCTTGAGTTAGGCCTTGTTTGACTCAACCATATCATTTGGGCCTCGAGTCGGGCCTGTTTTGACTCAACCATATCATTTGTGCCTCGAGGCAGGCCTCGTTTGACGCAACCATATCATTTGCCTCTTGAGTCGGGCCACGTTTGACTCAACCATATCATTTGTGCATCGAGTCGGGCCTTATTTGACTCACCCATATGTTTGTGCATTGAGGCGGGCCTCGTTTGACTAAACCATATCGTTTGTGCCTCGAGTCATGCCTTGTTTGACTCAACCATATCACTTGCGCCTCGAGTTGGGCCTCATTTGACTCAACCATATCATTTGCACCCTGAGTCGGAACTCGTTTGACTCACCGATACCATTTGTGCCTTGAGTTGGGCCTCGTTTGACTCAACCATGTAATTTGCACCTCGAGTTTAGCCTCGTTTGACTCGCCCTTGCGTTTATGCCTCGAGTCAGGCCTTGGTTGACTCACTCATATCATTTGTGCCTCGAGTCAGGCCTCGTTTGACTTAACCATATCATTTACGCCTCGAGTTGGGCCTCGTTTGACTCAACCATATGATTTGCGCCTCGAGTCGGGCCTAATTTGACTCACTGATACCATTTGTGCATCGAGTGGCGCCTCGTTTGGCTAAACCATATCATTCGCACCTCAAGTTGGGCCTCGTTTGACTCAACCATATCATTTGCGCCTCGAGTCGGACCTCGTTTGACTCAACCATATCATTTCTTCTTCGAGTCATGCCTTGTTTGACTCAACCATATCATTTGTGCCTCGAGTCGGGCCTCGTTTGACTCATCAATACCATTTGTGCCTCGAGTTGGGCCTCGATTGACTCAACCATATCATTTGTGCCTCGAGTTGGCCCCCATTTGACTCACCATATCATTTGCGCCCCAAGTTGGGCCTCGTTTGACTCAACCATATCATTTGCACCTCGAGTCGAGCCTCGTTTGCCTGACCGATACCATTTGTGCATCAAGTTAGTCCTCGTTTGACTCAACCATATGATTTGCGCATCGAGTCAGGCCTCGTTTGACTGAACCAAATCATTTGTGCCTCGAGTCGATCCTCATTTGACTCACCGATACCATTTGTACATCGAGTTGGGACTCGTTTCACTCAACCATATCATTTGTGCCGCAAGTCAGGCCTTGTTTAACTCAACCATATCATTTGTGCCTTGAGTCAGGCCTCGTTTGGCTTAATCATATCATTTACACCTCGACGCGGGCCACGATTGACTCAACCATATCATTTCTGCCTCGAGTTGGGCCTCGTTTGACTCACTTATGCCATTTGTGGCTCGAGTTGGGCCTCGTTTGACTCAACCATATCATTTGTGCCTCGAGCCAGGCCTCATTTGACTTATCCATATCAGTTGTGCCTCGAGTCGGGCCTCGTTTGACTCAACCATATCATTTACGCCTCGAGTCGGGCCTCGTTTGACTTAACCATGTCAATTGCGCCTCGAGTCGAGCCTCGTTTGACTCACTTATGCCATTTGTGGCTCGAGTTGGGCCTCATTTGACTCAACCATATCATTTGTGCCTCGAGTTGGGACTCGTTTAACTCAATCATATCGTTTGTGCCTCGAGTCAGGCCTCCTCTGACTCAATCATATCATTTGCGCCTCGAGTCGGACCTTGTTTGACTCAATCATATCATTTGTGCCTCGAGTCAAGCCTCGTTTGATTCAACCATATCATTTGTGCCTCGAGTCAGGCCTCGTTTGACTCAACCATATCATTTGCGCCTTGAGTCAGGACTCATTGGACTCACCGATACTATTTGTGCCTCTTGTAGGGGCTCGTTTGTCTCAACCATTTCATTTGTGCCTCAAGTCAGGCCTCGTTTGACTCAACCATATCATTTGTGCCTCGAATAGGGCCTCGTTTGACTCAACCATATCATTTGCACCATGAGTCGTGCCTTATTTGACTCAACCATATCATTTCTGCCTCGAGTTGGGCCTCGTTTGACTCACCGATACAATTTGTGCATTGAGTTGGGCCTCGTTTGGCTAAACGATATCATTCGCAACTCTAGTCGAGCCTCATTTGACTCAACCATATCATTTGCGCGTCGAGTCGGACCTCGTTTGACTCATCAATACCATTTGTGCCTCGAGTTTGGTCTCGTTTGACTCAACCATATCATTTGTGCCTCGAGTCAGGCCTCGTTTGACTCAACCATATCATTTGCGCCTCGAGTTGGGCCTCATTTGACTCAACCATATCATTTACACCTCGAGTCGGGCCTCGTTTGACTCACCGATACCATTTGTGCATCGAGTTGGGCCTCATTTGACTCAACCATATGATTTGCGCATCGAGTCAGGCCTCGTTTGACTCAACCATATCATTTGTGCCCCAAGTCGGTCCTCGTTTGACTCACTGATACCATTTGTGCCTCAAGTTGGGACTCGTTTAGCTCAACCATCTCGTTTGTGCCTCAAGTCAGGCCTTGTTTAACTCAACCATATCATTTGTGCCTTGAGTCAGGCCTCGTTTGGCTTAATCATATCATTTACGCCTCGAGGTGGGCCACGATTGACTCAACCATATCATTTCTTCCTCGAGTTGGGCCTCGTTTTACTCACTTATGCCATTTGTCGCTCGAGTTGGGCCTCGTTTGACTCAACCATATCATTTGTGCCTCGAGCCAGGCCTCGTTTGACTTATCCATATCATTTGCGCCTCGAGTCGGGCCTCGTTTGACTCAACGATATCATTTGCGCTTGAGTCAAGCCTCATTGGACTCACCGATACTATTTGTGCCTCTTGTAGGGGCTCGTTTGTCTCAACCATTTCATTTGTGCCTCAAGTCAGGCCTCGTTTGACTCAACCATATCATTTGTGCCTCGAGTAGGGCCTCGTTTGACTCAACCATATCATTTCCGCCTCGAGTTGGGCCTCGTTTGACTCACCGATACAATTTGTGCATTGAGTTGGGCCTCGTTTGGCTAAACAATATCATTCGCAACTCTAGTCGAGCCTCATTTGACTCAACCATATCATTTGCGCGTCCAGTCGTACCTCGTTTGACTCATCGATACCATTTGTGCCTCGAGTTTGGTCTCGTTTGACTCAATCATATCATTTGTGCCTCGAGTCAGGCCTCGTTTGACTCAACCATATCATTTGTGCCCCAAGTCGGTCCTCGTTTGACTCACCGATACCATTTGTGCCTCGAGTTGGGACTCGTTTTGCTCAACCATCTCGTTTGTGCCTCAAGTCAGGCCTTGTTTAACTCAACCATATCATTTGTGCCTTGAGTCAGGCCTCGTTTGGCTTAATCATATCATTTACGCCTCGAGGTGGGCCACGATTGACTCAACCATATCATTTCTTCCTCGAGTTGGGCCTCGTTTTACTCACTTATGCCATTTGTCGCTCGAGTTGGGCCTCGTTTAACTCAACCATATCATTTGTGCCTCGAGCCAGGCCTCGTTTGACTTATCCATATCACCGATACTATTTGTGCCTCTTGTAGGGGCTCGTTTGTCTCAACCATTTCATTTGTGCCTCAAGTCAGGCCTCGTTTAACTCAACCATATCGTTTGTGCCTCGAGTTAGGCCTCCTTTGACTCAATCATATCATTTGTGCCTCGAGTCGGACCTTGTTTGACTCAATCATATCATTTGTGCCTCAAGTCATGCCTTGTTTGATTCAACCATATCATTTCTGCCTCGAGTCAGGCCTCGTTTGACTCAACCATATCATTTGCGCCTTGAGTCAGGCCTCATTGGACTCACCGATACTATTTGTGCCTCTTGTAGGGGCTCGTTTGTCTCAACCATTTCATTTGTGCCTCAAGTCAGGCCTCATTTGACTCAACCATATCATTTGTGCCTCGAATAAGGCCTTGTTTGACTCAACCATATCATTTCCGCCACAAGTTGGGCCTCGTTTGACTCACCGATGCAATTTGTGCATTGAGTTAGGCCTCGTTTGGCTAAATGATATCATTCGCAACTCTAGTCGAGCCTCATTTGACTCAACCATATCATTTGCGCATCGAGTCAGACCTCGTTTGACTCATCAATACCATTTGTGCCTCGAGTTTGGTCTCGTTTGACTCAACCATATCATTTGTGCCTCGAGTCAGGCCTCGTTTGACTCAACCATATCATTTGCGCCTCGAGTTGGGTCTCATTTGACTTAACCATATCATTTACACCTCGAGTTGGGCCTCGTTTGACTCACCGATACCATTTGTGCATCGAGTTGGGCCTCATTTGACTCAACCATATGATTTGCGCATCGAGTCAGGCCTCATTTGACTCACCCATATCATTTGTGCCCCAAGTCGGTCCTCGTTTGACTCACCGATACCATTTGCGCCTCGAGTCGAACCTTGTTTGACTCACCCATATCATTTCTTCCTCGAGTCAGCCTCGTTTGACTCAACCATATCATTTGCGCCTCAAGTCGGGCATCGTTTGACTCATCAATACCATTTGTGCCCCGAGTTGGGCCTCGTTTGACTCAACCATATCATTTGTGCCTTGAGTCAGACCTCGTTTGACTCAACCATATCATTTGCGCCTCGAGTTAGGCATCGTTTGACTCAACCATATCATTTGCACCTCGAGTTGAGCCTCATTTGACTGAACCATATGATTTGTGCATCAAGTCAGGCCTCGTTTGACTCAACCATATCATTTGTGCGTCGAGTCAGGCCTCGTTTGGCTCAGTCATATCATTTGCACCTCGAGTCGGGCCATGTTTGACTTAACCATATCATTTATGCCTCGAGCCAGACCTCGTTTGACTCAACCATATCATTTCTTCCTTGAGTCATGCCTCGTTTAACTCAACCATATCATTTGCGCGTCAAGTCGGGCCTCGTTTGACTCAACCATGTCATTTGTGCCTCGATTCGGTCCTCGTTTGACTCATCGATACCATTTGTGCCTCGAGTTGGGCCTCATTTGACTCAACCATATCATTTGTGCAGCGAGGTAAGCCTCGTTTGGCTCAACCATATCATTTGTGCCTCGAGTCAGGCCTCGTTTGACTCAACCATATCATTTGCTCCCCGAGTCGGTCCTCGTTTGACTCACTGATATCATTTATGCCTCGAGTTAGGACTCGTTTAACTCAACATATCGTTTGTGCCTCAACTCAGGCCTCGTTTAACTTAACCATATCATTTGTGCCTCGAGTCGAGCCTCGTTTGACTCACTGATGCCATTTATGGCTCGAGTTAGTCCTCGTTAGACTCAACCATATCATTTGTGCCTCGAGTCAAGCCTCGTTTGGCTCAACCATATCATTTACGCTTCGAGTCTGGCCTCGTTTGACTCAACCAAATCATTTACGGCTCGAGTCGGGCCTTGTTTGACTCCCCAATACCATGTGTGCCTCGAGTTCAGACTCGTTTAACTCAACCATATCATTTGTGCCTTGAATCGAGGCTCATTTGACTCACCGATACCATGTGTGCCTCGAGTTGGGCCACGTTTGGCTCAACCATCTCATTTGTGCCTCGAGTCAGGCCTCGTTTCGCTCAACCATATAATTTGTGCCTCGAGTCGGGCCACATTTGACTCACTGATACCATTTGTGCCTCGAGTTGGGCGTCGTTTAACTCAACCATATCATTTGTGCCTTGTGTAAGGCCTCGTTTGACTCAACCATATCATTTGTCCCTCGAGTCTGGCCTCGTTTGACTCAACCATATATCGAGTCGGGCTTCGTTTGACTCATCCATATCATTTGCGCCTCGAGTCGGGCCTTATTTGACTCACCGATACCATTTGTGCATCGAGTTGGGCCTCATTTAGCTAAACCATATCATTCGCACCTCAAGTGGGGCCTCGTTGGACTCAACCATATGATTTGCGCCTCGAGTCAGATCTTGTTTGACTCAACCATATCATTTATTCCTCAAGTCATGCCTCGTTTGACTCGACCATATCATTTGCGCCCCGAGTCGGGCCTTGTTTGACTCATCAATACCATTTGTGCACCGAGTTGGGCCTCGTTTGACTCAACCATATGATTTGTGCCTCGAGTCAGGCCTCGCTTGACTCAACCATATCATTTGCGCCTCAAGTTAGGCATCATTTGACTCAACCATATCATTTGCACCTCAAGTCGAGCCTCATTTGACTCAACCATAAGATTTGTGCATCGGGTCAGGCCTCGTTAGACTCAACCATATCATTTGTGCATCGAGTCAAGCCTCGTTTGGCTCAGTCATATCATTTGCACCTCGAGTCGGGCCATGTTTGACTTAACCATATCATTTACGCCTTGAGCCAGACCTCTTTTGACTCAACCATATCATTTCTTCCTCGAGTCATGCCTCGTTTAACTCAACCATATCATTTGCGCGTCGAGTCGGGCCTCGTTTGACTCAACCATGTCATTTGTGCCTCGATTCGGTCCTCGTTTGACTCATCGATACCATTTGTGCCTCGAGCCAGACCTTGTTTGACTCAACCATATCATTTGTGCAGCGAGGTAAGCCTCGCTTGGCTCAACCATATCATTTGTGCCTTGAGTCAGGCCTCGTTTGACTCAACCATATCATTTGCTCCCGGAGTCGATCCTCGTTTGACTCATCGATATCATTTATGCCTCGAGTTAGGACTCGTTTAACTCAACCATATCGTTTGTGCCTCAACTCAGGCCTCGTTTAACTTAACCATATCATTTGTGCCTCGAGTCAGGCATCATTTGGCTTAATCATATCATTTGCGCCTCGAGTCGAGCCACGTTTGACTCAACCATATCATTTCTGCCTCAAGTCGAGCCTCGTTTGACTCACTGATGCCATTTGTGGCTCGAGTTAGTCCTCGTTAGACTCAACCATATCATTTGTGCCTCGAGTCAAGCCTCATTTGGCTCAACCATATCATTACGCTTTGAGTCTGGCCTCGTTTAACTCAACCAAATCATTTGTGGCCCGAGTCGGGCCTTATTTGACTCCCCGATACCATGTGTGCCTCGAGTTCGGACTCGTTTAACTCAACCATATCATTTGTGCCTTGAATCGAGGCTCATTTGACTCACCGATACCATGTGTGCCTCGAGTTGGGCCACGTTTGGCTCAACCATCTCATTTGTGCCTCGAGCCAGGCCTCGTTTCACTCAACCATATCATTTGTGCCTCGAGTCGGGCTTTGTTTGACTCAACCATACCATTTGCGCCTCGAGTCGAGCTTCGTTTGACTCAACTATATCATTTGCGCCTCGAGTCGGGCCTCGTTTGACTCAACCATATCACTTGTGCCTCGAGTCAGTCCTCGTTTGACTCATCGATACCACTCTTGCCTTGAGTCTGGCCTCGTTTGACTCAACCATATCATTTGTGCCTCGAGTCGGGCTTCGTTTGACTCAACCATACCATTTACGCCTCGAGTCGGGCTTCGTTTGAATCAACCATATCACTTGTGCCTCGAGTCGGGCCTCGTTTGACTCAACCATATCATTTGCGCCTCGAGTCGAGCCTCGTTTGACTCAGCGATACCACTCGTGCCTTGAGTTGGGCCCTGTTTGACATAACCATATCATTTGCGCCTTGAGTCATCCCTTATTTGACTCACTGATACTATTTGTGCCTCTTGTAGGGGCTCGTTTGACTCAACCATTTCATTTGTGCCTCGAGTCAAACCTGTGTGACTCAAGCATATCATTTGCACCCTTAGTCAGGCTTCATTTGACTCCCCGATAGCATTTGTGCCTCGAGTTAGGCCTCGTTTGACTCAACCATATTATTATGCCTCGAGTCAGGCCTTATTTGACTCACCGATACCATTTGTGCCTCGAGTTTGGCGTCGTTTGACTCAACCATATCATTTGTGCCTTGAGTCAGGCCTCGTTTGGCTCAATCATATCATTAGTGCCTCGAGTCGGCCTCGTTTGACTCAATCATATTATTTGTGCCTCAAGTCATGCCTCGTTTGACTCAACCATATCATTTGTGCCTCAAGTCGGGCCTCATTTGACTCAACCATATCATTTGCGCCTCGAGTCGGGCCTCATTTGACTCACCGATGCCATTTGTGCATCGAGTTGGGCCTCTTTTGGCTAAACCATATCATTCGCTCCTTGAGTTGGGCCTCGTTTGACTCAACCATATCATTTGCGCCTCGAGTCGGGCCTCATTTGACTCACCGATACAATTTGCACCTCGAGTTGGGCATCGTTTGACTCAACCATATCATTTGTGCCTCGAGTTGGGCCACGTTTGGCTCAACCATCTCATTTGTGCCTCGAGTCAGGCCTCGTTTCACTCAACCGTATAATTTGTGCCTCGAGTTGGGCCACATTTGACTCACTGATACCATTTATGCCTCGAGTTGGGCGTCGTTTGACTCAACCATATCATTTGTGCCTCGAGTCAGGCCTCGTTTGGCTCAACCATTTCATTTGTGCCTCGAGTCTGGCCTCGTTTGACTCAGCCATATAATTTGTGCCTCGAGTCGGGCTTTGTTTGACTTAACCATACTGTTTGCGCCTAGAGTCAGGCTTCGTTTGACTCAACCATATCATTTGCGCCTCGAGTCAAGCATCGTTTGACTCAACCATGTCACTTGTGCCTCGAGTCAGGCCACGTTTGGCTCAACCATATCATTTCTGCCTCGAGTCAGGCCTCGTTTGACTCAGTGATACCTTTTGTGCCTTGAGTTGGGCCTCGTTTGACTCAACCATATCATTTGTGCCTCGAGTCAGGCCCCGTTTGACACAATCATATCATTCGTGCCTCAAGTCAGGCCTCGTTTGACACAACCATATCATTTCCGCCTTGAGTCGGGCCTCGTTTGACTCACTGATACTATTTGTGCCTCTCATAGGGGCTCATTTGACTGAACCATTTCATTTGTGCCTTGTGTCAAACCTCGTTTGACTTAACCATATTATTTGCACCCTTAGTCAGGCCTCATTTGACTCCCCGATACCATTTGTGCCTCGAGTTAGGCCTCGTTTGACTCAACCATATCATTTACGCCTCGAGTCAGGCCTCATTTGACTCACCGATACCATTTGTGCCTCGAGTTTGGCATCGTTTGACTCAACCATATCATTTGTGCCTTGAGTCAGGCCTCGTTTTGCTCAATCATATCATTAGTGCCTCATGTAAGGCCTCGTTTGACTCAATCATATCATTTGTGCCTCGAGTCATGCCTCGTTAGACTCAACCATATCATTTGCACCTCGACTTGGGCCTCGTTTGACTCAGCCATATCATTTGCACCTCGAGACGAGGTTCATTTGACTCACCGATACAATTTGCGCCTCGAGTTAGGCCTCGTTTGACTCAACCATATCATTTGCGCCTCAAAGTGGGCCTGGTTTGATTCATCCATATTATTTGCGCCACGAGTCGGGCCTTGATTGACTCACCAATACCATTTGTGCCTTGAGGTGGGCCTCGTTTGACTCAACCATATCATTTATGCCTCGAGTCAGGCCTCGTTTGACTCAACCATATCACTTGCACCTCGAGTCGGGCCTCGTTTGACTCAACCATATCATTTGTGCCTCGAGTCAGACCTCGTTGGACTCACTGACACCATTTGTGCCTCGAGTTGGTCCTCGTTTGACACAAAAAATCATTTGCGCCTCGAGTCGGGCCTCGTTTGACTCCACCATATCATTTGCGCCTCGAGTTGGGCCTCACTTTACTCAACCATATCATTTGTGCTTTGAGTCTGGCGTCATTTGACTCACTGATACTATTTGTGCCTCTTGTTGGGGCCCGTTTGACTCAACCGTTTCATTTGTGCCTCGAGTCAGGCCTCGTTTGACTCAACCATATCATTTGTGCCTCGAGTCAGGCCTCGTTTGACTCCCCGATACCATTTGTGCCTTGAGTTGGGACTCGTTTAACTCAACCATATCATTTGCGCCGTGAATCGGGCCTCATTTGACTCATCGATACCATTTGTGCCTCGAGTTGGGCCTTATTTAACTCAACCATCTCATTTGTGCCTCGAGTCGGGCCTCGTTTGACTTAACCATATAATTTGCGCCTCGAGTCAGGCCTCGTTTCACTCAACCATATAATTTGTGCCTAAATTCAGGCCTCATTTGACTCACCGATACCACTTATGCCTTGAGTTGGGCGTCGTTTGACTCAACCATATCATTTACGCCTCGAGTCAGGCCTCATTTGACTCACCGATACCATTTGTGCCTCGTGTTTGGCGTCGTTTGACTCAACCATATCATTTGTGCCTTGGGTCAGATCTCGTTTGGCTCAATCATATCATTAGTGCCTCGAGTCGGGCCTTGTTTGACTCAATCATATCATTTGTGCCTCGAGTCATGCCTCGTTGGACTCAACCATATCATTTGCGCCTCGAGTCGGGCCTCATTTGACTCACCGATACAATTTGCGCCTCGAGTTAGGCCTCGTTTGACTCAACCATATCATTTGTGCCTCGAGTCATGCCTCATTTGACTCAACCATATCATTTGCGCCTCAACGTGGGGCTGGTTTGATTCATCCATATTATTTGCGCCACGAGTCAGGCCTTGATTGACTCACCAATACCATTTGTGGCTTGGGGTGGGCCTAGTTTGACTCAACCATATCATTTGTGCCTCGTGTGAGGCCTCGTTTGACTCAACCATATCACTTGCGCATCGAGTAGGGCCTCGCTTGACTCAACCATATCATTTGTGCCTCGAGTCAGGCCTCGTTGGACTCACCGATATCATTTGTGCTTCGAGTTGGTCCTCGTTTGACACAACATATCATTTGCGCCTCGAGTCGGGCCTCGTTTGACTCCACCACATCATTTGCGCCTCGAGTCGGGCCTCACTTTACTCAACCATATCATTTGCGCTTTGAGTTTGGCCTCATTTGACTCACCGATACTATTTGTGCCTCTTGTTGGGGCCCGTTTGGCTCAACCGTTTCATTTGTGCCTCGAGTCAGGCCTCATTTGACTCAACCATATCATTTGTGCTCCGAGTCGGGCCTCATTTGACTGTCCGATACCATTTGTGCCTCGAGTTGGGACTCGTTTAACTCAACCATATCATTTGCGCTGTGAATCGGGCCTCATTTGACTCACCGATACCATTTGTGCCTCGAGTTGGGCCTCGTTTAACTCAACCATATCATTTGTGCCTCGAGTCGGGCCTCGTTTGACTCAACCATATAATTTGCGCCTCGAGTCAGGCCTCGTTTCACTCAACCATATAATTTGCGCCTCGAGTCGGGCCTCATTTGACTCACTGATACCACTTGTGCCTTGAGATGGGCGTCGTTTGACTCAATCATATCAATTGTGCCTCGAATCAGGGCTCGTTTAACTCAACCATATCATTTACGCCTCGAGTTGGGCCTCATTTGACTCAACCATATCAGTTGTGCCTTGTGTCAGGCCTCGTTTGACTCACCGATACCATTTGTACCTCGAGTCTAGCCTCGTTTAACTCAACGATATCATTTGTGCCTCAAGTCAGGCCTCGTTTGTCTCAATTATATCATTTGCAACTCGAGTCGGGCCTCGTTTAACACAACCATATGATTTGCGCCTTGAGTCGGGCCTCATTTGACTCACCGATACCATTTGTGCCTCGAGCTGGGCCTCGTTTGACTCAACCATATCATTTCTGCCTCAAGCCTGGCCTCGTTTGACTTAACCATATCATTTGCGCCTCGAGTCGGACCTTGCTTGACTCACCAATACCATTTGTACCTCAAGATGGGCCACATTTGACTCAACCATATCATTTGTGCCTCGAGTCTGGCCTCGTTTGACTCAACCATATCACTTGCGCCTCGAGTCGGGCCTTGTTTGACTCAACCATATCATTTGTGCCTCGAGTCAGGCCTCGTTTGACTCACCGATACCATTTGTGCCTCGAGTTAGGCCTCGTTTGACTCAACCATATCATTTGTGCCTTGAGTCAGGCCTCGTTTGACTTAACCATATCATTTGCACCTCAAGTCAGGCCTCGTTTGACCCAACCATGTCATTTGCGCATCGATTCGGGCCTTGTCTGACTCATCGATACCATTTGTGCCTCGAGTTGGGTCTTGTTTGACTCAGCCATATCAATTGTGCCTCGAGTCAGGCCCCATTTGACTCAACCATATCATTCGCGCCTTGAGTGAGGCCTCGTTTAACTCAACCATATCATTTGTGCCTTGAGTTGGGCCTCGTTTGACTCAACAATTTCATTTTTGCGTCAAGTTAGGCCTCGTTTGACTCAGCGATGCCATTTGTGCCTCGAGTTGGGCCTCGTTTGACTCAACCATATCATTTGTGCCTCAAGTCAGGCCCCATTTGACTCAACCATATCATTTGCGCCTCGAGTCGGGCCTCGAATGACTCAACCATATCATTTGTGCCTCGAGTCAGGCATCGTTTGCCTCAACCATATCATTTGCGCCTCGAGTCGAGCCTCGTTTGACTTAATCATATCATTTACGCCTTGAGTCGGGCATCGTTTGACTCAACCATATCATTTGCGCCTTCAGTCGGGCCTCATTTGACTCACCGATACCATTTGTGCCTCGAGTTAGGCATCGTTTGACTCTACCATATCGTTTGTGCCTCGAGTCTGGCCTCGTTTGACTCAACCACATCATTTATGCCTCGAGTTGAGCTTCGTTTGACTCAACCATATCATTTGTGTCTCCAGTCGGGCCTTATTTTACTCACTGATACTATTTGTGCCTCTTGTTGGGGCTTGTTTGACTCAACCATATCATTTGTGCCTCGTGCCAGGCCTCATTTGACTCAACCATATCTTTTGCGCCCCGAGTCGGGTCTCGTTTGACTCACCGATACCAGTTGTTGCTCGAGTTGGGCATCGTTTGACTCAACCATATCATTTGTGCCTCGAGTCTAGCCTCGTTTGACTCAACCACATCATTTACGCCTCGAGTCAAGCTTCGTTTGACTCCCCGATACCATTTCTGCCTCGAGTCGGGCCTTGTTTGACTCAACCATATCATTTGTGCCTCGAGTTGGGCATCGATTGACTCAACCATATCATCTGTGCCTCGAGTCAGGCCTCGTTTGACTCACCGATACTATTTGTGCCTCGAGTTGGGCCTCGTTTGACTCAACCATATCATTTGTGCCTCAAGTTAGGCCCCGTTTGACTCAACCATATCATTCACGTCTCGAGTTGGGCCTCGTTTGACTTAACCATATCATTTGCACCTCGAGTCGGACCTCGTTTGACCCAACCATGTCATTTGTGCCTCGATTCGGGCCTCGTTTTACTCATCGATACCATTTATGCCCCGAGTTGGGCCCCGTTTGACTCAACCATATCAATTGTCCCTCAAGTCAGGCCCTGTTTGACTCAACCATATCATTCGTACCTCGAGTTGGGGCTCGTTTGACTCAACCATATCATTTGCGTGTCGAGTTAGGCCTCGTTTGACTCAGCGATGCCATTTGTGCCTCGAGTTGGCCCTCATTTGACTCAACCATATCATTTGTGCCCCAAGTCAGGCCCCGTTAAACTTAACCATATCATTTGTGCCTTGAGTCAGGCCTCATTTGGCTCAACTATATCATTTGTGCCTCGAGTCGGGCCTCGTTTGACTCAATCATATCATTTACGCCTCAATCTTATCATTTACGCCTTGAGTCGGGCCTCATTTGACTCGACCATATCATTTGCGCCTCGAGTCGAGCCTCGTTTGACTCAATCATATCATTTACGCCTTGAGTCGGGCATCGTTTGACTCAACCATATCATTTGCGCCTTCAGTCGGGCCTCACTTGACTCACCGATACCATTTGTGCCTCGAGTTAGGCATCGTTTGACTCTACCATATCGTTTGTGCCTCGAGTCTGGCCTCGTTTGACTCAACCACATCAATTATGCCTCGAGTCGAGCTTCGTTTGACTCAACCATATCATTTGTGTCTCCAGTCGGGCCTCATTTTACTCACTGATACTATTTGTGCCTCTTGTTGGGGCTTGTTTGACTCAACCATATCATTTGTGCCTCGTGCCAGGCCTCATTTGACTCAACCATATCTTTTGCGCCCCGAGTCGGGTCTCGTTTGACTCACCGATACCAGTTGTTGCTCGAGTTGGGCATCGTTTGACTCAACCATATCATTTGTGCCTCGAGTCTAGCCTCGTTTGACTCAACCACATCATTTACGCCTCGAGTCAAGCTTCGTTTGACTCCTCGATACCATTTCTGCCTCGAGTCGGGCCTTGTTTGACTCAACCATATCATTTGTGCCTCGAGTTGGGCCTCGATTGACTCAACCATATCATCTGTGCCTCGAGTCAGGCCTCGTTTGACTCACCGATACTATTTGTGCCTCGAGTTGGGCCTCGTTTGACTCAACCATATCATTTGTGCCTCAAGTTAGGCCCCGTTTGACTCAACCATATCATTCACGTCTCGAGTTGGGCCTCGTTTGACTTAACCATATCATTTGCACCTCGAGTCGGACCTCGTTTGACCCAACCATGTCATTTGTGCCTCGATTCGGGCCTCGTTTTACTCATCGATACCATTTATGCCCCGAGTTGGGCCCCGTTTGACTCAACCATATCAATTGTCCCTCAAGTCAGGCCCTGTTTGACTCAACCATATCATTCGTACCTCGAGTTGGGGCTCGTTTGACTCAACCATATCATTTGTGCCTTGAGTCGGGCCTCGTTAGACTCAACCATATCATTTGCGTGTCGAGTTAGGCCTCGTTTGACTCAGCGATGCCATTTGTGCCTCGAGTTGGCCCTCATTTGACTCAACCATATCATTTGTGCCCCAAGTCAGGCCCCGTTAAACTTAACCATATCATTTGTGCCTTGAGTCAGGCCTCATTTGGCTCAACTATATCATTTGTGCTTCGAGTCGGGCCTCGTTTGACTCAATCATATCATTTACGCCTCAATCTTATCATTTACGCCTTGAGTCGGGCCTCATTTGACTTGACCATATCATTTGCGCCTCGAGTCGAGCCTCGTTTGACTCAATCATATCATTTACGCCTTGAGTCGGGCATCGTTTGACTCAACCATATCACTTGCGCCTTCAGTCGGGCCTCACTTGACTCACCGATACCATTTGTGCCTCGAGTTAGGCATCGTTTGACTCTACCATATCGTTTGTGCCTCGAGTCTGGCCTCGTTTGACTCAACCACATCAATTATGCCTCGAGTCGAGCTTCGTTTGACTCAACCATATCATTTGTGTCTCCAGTCGGGCCTCATTTTACTCACTGATACTATTTGTGCCTCTTGTTGGGGCTTGTTTGACTCAACCATATCATTTGTGCCTCGTGCCAGGCCTCATTTGACTCAACCATATCTTTTGCGCCCCGAGTCGGGTCTCGTTTGACTCACCGATACCAGTTGTTGCTCGAGTTGGGCATCGTTTGACTCAACCATATCATTTGTGCCTCGAGTCTAGCCTCGTTTGACTCAACCACATCATTTACGCCTCGAGTCAAGCTTCGTTTGACTCCCCGATACCATTTTTGCCTCGAGTCGGGCCTTGTTTGACTCAACCATATCATTTGCCCCTCGAGTTGGGCCTCGATTGACTCAACCATATATCTGTGCCTCGAGTCGGGCCTCGTTTGACTCACCGATACTATTTGTGCCTCGAGTTGGGCCTCGTTTGACTCAACCATATCATTTGTGCCTCAAGTTAGGCCCCGTTTGACTCAACCATATCATTCACGTCTCGAGTTGGGCCTCGTTTGACTTAACCATATATTTGCACCTCGAGTCGGACCTCGTTTGACCCAACCATGTCATTTGTGCCTCGATTCGGGCCTCGTTTTACTCATCGATACCATTTATGCCCCGAGTTGGGCCCCGTTTGACTCAACCATATCAATTGTCCCTCAAGTCAGGCCCTGTTTGACTCAACCATATCATTCGTACCTCGAGTTGGGGCTCGTTTGACTCAACCATATCATTTGTGCCTTGAGTCGGGCCTCGTTAGACTCAACCATATCATTTGCGTGTCGAGTTAGGCCTCGTTTGACTCAGCGATGCCATTTGTGCCTCGAGTTGGCCCTCATTTGACTCAACCATATCATTTGTGCCCCAAGTCAGGCCCCGTTAAACTTAACCATATCATTTGCGCCTTGAGTCAGGCCTCATTTGGCTCAACTATATCATTTGTGCCTCGAGTCGGGCCTCGTTTGACTCAATCATATCATTTACGCCTCAATCTTATCATTTACGCCTTGAGTCGGGCCTCATTTGACTCGACCATATCATTTGCGTCTCGAGTCGGGCGTTGTTTGACACAGCGATACCATTTGTGCCTCGAGTTGGGCCTCGTTTAACTCAACCATATCATTTGTGCCCCAAGTCAGGCCCCGTTTCACTCAACCATATCATTCGCACATCGAGTCGGGCCTCATTTGACTCAACCATATCATTTGCACCTCGAGTCGGGCTTCGTTTGACTCAAGCATATCATTTGCGCCTCAAGTCGGGCCTCGTTTGACTCAACCATATCATTTGCGCCTCGGGTCAGGCTTCGTTTGACTCAACCATATCATTTGCACCTCGAGTCGGGCCTCGATTGACTCAACGATACTATTTGTGCCTCTTGTTTGGGCTCGTTTGACTCAACCATTTCATTTGTGCCTTGAGTCAGGCCTTGTTTGACTCAACCATATAATTTGCGCCCTGAGTTGGGCCTCGTTTGACTCCCCTATACCATTTGTGCCTCGAGTCAGGCTCGTTTGACTCAACCATATCATTTGTGCCTCGAGTCGGGCCTCGATTGACTCAACCATATCATTTATGCCTCGAGTCAGGCCTCATTTGACTCACCGATACCATTTGTGCCTCGAGTTGTGCCTCGTTTGACTCAACCATATCATTTGTGCCTTAAGTCAGGCCCCGTTTGACTTAACCATATCATTCACGCCTTGAGTTGGGCCTCGTTTGACTCAACCATATCATTCGCGTCTCCAGTCGGGCCTCATTTTACTCACTGATACTATTTGTGCCTCTTGTTGGGGCTTGTTTGACTTAACCATATCATTTGTGCCTCGAGTCAGGCCTCGTTTGACTCAACCATATCTTTTGCACCCCAAGTCGGGCCTCGTTTGACTCACCGATACCAATTGTGCCTCGAGTTGGAACTCGTTTCACTCAACCATATCATTTGCGCCTTGAATCGGGCCTCATTTGACTCACCGATATCATTTGTGCTTCGACTTGGGCCTCGTTTGGCTCAACCATCTCATTTGTGCCTCGAGTCAGGCCTTGTTTGACTCAACCATATAATTTGCGCCTCAAGTCAGGCCTCGTTTCACTTAACCATATAATTTGCGCCTCGAGTCAGGCCTCATTTGTCTCACCGATACCATTTGTGCCTCGAGTTGGGCCTCGTTTGACTCAACCATATCATTTGTGCCTCAAGCCCATCCTCGTTTGACTTAACCATATCATTTGCACCTCAAGTCAGACCTTGCTTGACTCACCAACACCATTTGTACCTCAAGGTGGGCCTGGTTTGACTCAACCATATCATTTGTGCCTCGAGTCAAGCCTCGTTTGACTTACCGATACCATTTGTGCCTCGAGTCGGGCCTTGTTTGACTCAACCATATCATTTGCGTCTCCAGTCGGGCCTCATTTTACTCACTGATACTATTTGTGCCTCTTGTTAGGGCTTGTTTAAATCAACCATATCATTTGTGCCTCTAGCCAGGCCTCATTTGAGTCAACCATATCTTTTCCGCCCCGAGTCAGGCCTTGTTTGACTCACCGATACCATTTTTGTCTCGAGCCAGGCGTCGTTTGACTCCCCGATACCATTTGTGCCTCGAGCCAAGCCTTGTTTGACTCACCGATACCATTTGAGCATCGAGTTAGGCATCGTTTGACTTAACCATATCATTTGTGCCTCGAGTCTGGCCTTGTTTGACTGAACCACATCATTTACGCCTCGAGTCGAGCTTCGTTGGACTTACCGATACCATTTGTGCCTCGAGTCGGGCCTCGTTTGACTCAACCATATCATTTATGCCTCAGGTCAGGCCTCGATTGACTCAACCATATCATTTGTACCTCGAGTCAGGCCTCATTTGACTGACCGATACCATTTGTGCCTCGAGTTTGGCCTCGTTTGACTCTACCATATCATTTGAGTCTCAAGTCAGGCCCCGTTTGACTCAACCATATCATTCACGCCTCGAGTTGGGCCTCGTTTGACTCAACCTAATCATTTGTGCCTCGAGTCAGGCCTCGTTTGACTTAACCATATCATTTGCACCTCAAGTCGGGCCTCGTTTGACCCAACCATGTCATTTGCGCCTCGATTCGGGCCTCGTCTGACTCATCGATACCATTTGTGCCTCGAGATGGGCCTCGTTTGACTCAACCATATCAATTGTGCCTGAAGTCAGGCCCCGTTTGACTCAACCATATCATTTGCGCCTCGAGTTGGGCCTGGTTTGACTCAACCATATCATTTGTGCCTTGAGTCGGGCCTCGTTTGACTCAACCATATGATTTGCATGTCGAGTTAGGCGTCGTTTGACTCAGCAATGCCCTTTGTGCCTCGAGTTGGGCCTTAGTTGACTCAACCATATCATTTGTGCCTCTAGTCTGGCCCCGTTTGACTCAACCATACCATATGCGCCTCGAGTCGGGCCTCATTTAACTCAACCATATCATTTGTGCCTCGAGTCGGGCCTCGTTTAACTCAACCATATCATTTGCGCCTCGAGTCGAGCCTCGTTTGACTCAATCATATCATTTACGCCTCAATCTTATCATATACGCCTTGAGTCGAGGCTCGTTTGACTCAACCATTTTATTTGTGCCTCGAGTCAGGCCTTGTTTGACTAAACCATATAATTTACTCCCTGAGTCGGGCCTCGTTTGACTCCCCGATACTATTTGTGCCTCGAGTCGGGCCCTGTTTGACTCAACCATATCATTTGCGCCTCGAGTCAGCCCTTGATTGACTCAACCATATCATTTGTGCCTCGAGTCAGGCCTCGTTTGACTCAACCATATCATTTACGCCTCCAGTCAGGCCTCATTTGACTCAACCATATCATTTGCGCCTTGAGTCAGGCCTCGTTTGACTCACCGATACCATTTCTGCCTCGAATCTGGGCTCGTTTGATTCAACCATATCATTTGTGCCTCGAGTCAGTCGTCGTTTGGCTCACTCATTTTATTTGGGCCTCGAGTCAGGCCTCGTTTGACTTAATCATATCATTTGTGCCACGAGTCATACCTCGTTTGACTCAACCATATCATTTGCGCCTCGAGGCAGGCCTCGTTTGACTCACCGATACCGTTTGTGCCTCGAGTTAGGCGTCATTTGATTCAACCATATCAGTTGTGCCTCGAGCCCAGCCTCATTTCACTTAACCATATCGTTTGCGCCTCTAGTCGGACCTCGCTTGACTCACCAATACCATTTGTGCCTCGAGGTGGGCCTCGTTTGACTCAACCAGATCATTTGTGCCTCGAGTTAGGCCTCGTTTAACTCAACCATATCACTTGCGCCTCGAGTTGGGCCTCGTTTGACTCAACCATACCATTTCTTCCTCGAGTCATGCCTCGTTTAACTCAACCATATCATTTGTGCCTTGAGTCGAACCTCGTTTGACTCAACCATGTCATTTGTGCCTCGAGTTCGGCCTCGTTTGACTCAACCATATCATTTGTGCCTCGAGTCAGGCCTTGTTTGGCTCAATCATATCATTTGCGCCTCGAGTCAGGCCTCGTTTGAGTTAACCATATCATTTGTGCCACGAGTCAGTCCTCGTTTGACTCACCGATACCATTTGTGCCTCGAGATGGGACTCGTTTAACTCAACCATATCGTTTGTGCCTCGAGTCAGGCCTCCTTTGACTCAATCATATCATTTGCACCTCGAGTCGGGCCTCGTTTGACTCAATCATATCATTTAGGCCTCGAGTCATGCCTTGTTTGACTTAACCATATCATTTGCGCCTCGAGTCAGGCCTCGTTTGACTCAACCATATCATTTGCGCCTTGACTCAGGCCTCATTTGACTCGCCGATACCATTTGTGTCCCGAGGTGGGCCTCGTTTGACTCAACCATATCATTTGTGCCTCGAGTTAGGCCTCGTTTGACTCAACCATATCACTTGTGCCTTGAGTTGGGCCTTGTTTGACTCTACCATATCATTTGTGCATTGAGCCAGGCCTCGTTTGACTCACCGATACCATTTGTGCCTCGAGTTAGGCATCGTTTGACTCAACCATATCATTTGTGCCTCGAGTCTGGCCTCGTTTGACTCAACCATATCATTTATGCCTCGAGGCGGGCTCGTTTGATTCAACCATATCATTTGCGCCTTGAGTCGGGTCTCATTTGACTCAACCATATCATTTGCGCCTAGAGTCGGGCCTCGTTTGACTCTACCATATCATTTGCGCCTCGAGTCGGGCCTCGTTTGACTCAGCGATACCATTTGTGCCTCGAGTTACACCTCGTTTGACTCAACCATATCAATTGTACCTCAAGTCTGGCCCCGTTTGACTCAACCATATCATTTGCGCCTCGAGTCGGTCCTCGTTTGACTCAATCATATCATTTGCGTTTCCAGTTAGGCCTCATTTTACTCACCGATACTATTTGTGCCTCTTGTTGGGGCTTGTTTGACTCAACCATATCATTTGTGCCTTCAGTCAGGCCTCGTTTGGCTTAGCCATATCTTTTGTGCCCCGAGTCGGGCCTCATTTGACTCACCGATACCATTTGTGCCTCGAGTTGGGACTTGTGTAACTCAACCATATAATTTGCGCCTTGAATCGGGCCTCATTTGACTCATTGATACCATTTGTGCCTCGACTTGGGCCTCGTTTGGCTCAACCATCTTATTTCTGCCTCGAGTCATGCCTTGTTTAACTCAACCATATAATTTGCGCCTCGAGTCAGGCCTCGTTTTACTCAACCATATAATTTGCGCCTCGAGTGGGCCTCGTTTCACTCACCGATACCATTTGTGCCTTGAGTTGTGCGTCGTTTAACTTAATCATATCGTTTGTGCCTCGAGTCAGGCCTCGTTAGACTCAACCATATCATTTACGCCTCGAGTCGGGCCTCATTTGACTCAACCATATCATTTGCGCCCCGAGTCAGGCCTCGTTTGACTCACTGATACCATTTGTGCCTCGAGTTGGGCCTTGTTCGACTAAACCATATCATTTGTGCCTCGAATGGGGCCTCGTTTGACTAAACCATATCATTTGTGCCTCGAGTTGCGCCTCGTTTGACTCAACCATGCAATTTGTGCCTCGAGTCGGGCCTCGTTTGACTCAACCATGTCATTTGCGCCTCGATTTGAGCCTCGTTTAACTCATCGATGCCATTTGTGCCTCGAGTTCGGCCTAGTTTGACTCAACCATATCATTTGTGCCTCGAAGCAGGCCTCGCTTGAGTCAACCATATCACTTGCGCCTCAAGTCAGTCCCTATTTGACTCACCGATACAATTTGTGCGTCGAGATGGGAATTGTTTAACTCAACCATATCGTTTGTGCCTCGAGTCAGGCCTCCTTTGACTCAATCATATCATTTATGCCTCGAGTGATGCCTCGTTTGACTCAACTGTATATTTGGGCCTTGAGTCGGGCCTCATTTGACTCACCGATACCATTCGTTCCTCGAGGTGGGCCTCGTTTCACTCAACCATATCATTTATGCCTCAAGTCAGGCCCCGTTTGACTCAACTATATCATTCACGCCTCGCGTCGGGCCTCGTTTGACTCAACCATATATTTGCGCCTCGAGTCGGGCCTCATTTTACTCACCGATACTATTTGTGCCTCTAGTTGGGGCTGTTTGACTCAATCATATGACTTGCGCCTCTAATCAGGCCTCATTTGACTCAACCATATCATTTCTTCCTCGAGTCATTCCTCGTTTAACTCAACCATATCATTTGCGGCTCGAGTCGGGCCTCGTTTGACTCAACCATATCATTTGTGCCACGAGCCAGGCCTCGTTTGACTCACCGATACCATTTGTGCCTCGAGTTGGGCATCGATTGACTCAACCACATCATTTGTGCCTCGAGTCTGGCCTCGGTTGACTCAACCATATCATTTACGCCTAGAGTCGGGCTTCGTTTGACACAACCATATCATTTGCGGCTCGAGTTGGGTCTCGTTTGACTCAACCATATCATTTGCGCCTTGAGTCAGGCCTCGTTTGACTCAACCATATCATTTGTGCCTCGAGTCAGGCCTCGTTTGACTCATCCATATCACTTGCGCCTCGAGTCGGGCCTCAATTGACTCAACCATATCATTTGTGCTTC
This sequence comes from Dicorynia guianensis, assembly GCA_037013595.1. Taxonomy (NCBI): domain Eukaryota; kingdom Viridiplantae; phylum Streptophyta; class Magnoliopsida; order Fabales; family Fabaceae; genus Dicorynia; species Dicorynia guianensis. Next base: position 13,955,930 of record JASUAB010000015.1, read on the forward strand.
GAGTCAGGCCTCGTTTGACTCACTGATACCATTTGTGCCTCGAATTGGGCCTCGTTTGACTCAACCATATCATTTATGCCTTGACTCTGGCCTCGTTTGACATAAGCATATCATTTGCGCCTTGAATCGGGCCTCGTTTGAGCCAACCATGTCATTTGTGCCTTGATTCGGGCCTCATTTGACTCATTGATACCAATTGTGCCTCGAGTTAGGCCTCATTTGACTCAGCCATATTAATTGTGCCTCAAGTCAGGCCTCGTTTGACTCAATCATATCATTCGCGCCTCGAGTCGGGCCTCGTTTGACTCAACCATATCATTTGTGCCTTGAGTGGGCCCTCGTTTGACTCAACCGTATCATTTGCGCCTCGAGTCGGGCCTCGTTTGACTCAGCGATGCCATTTTTGCCTCGAGTTGGGCCTCGTTTGACTCAACCATATCATTTGTGCTTCAAGTCAGGCCCCGTTTGACTCAACCATATCATTCGCGCCTTGCGTCGGGCCTCGTTTGACTTAACCATATCATTTGCACCACGAGTAGGGCCTCATTTTACTCATCGATACTATTTGTGCCTCTTGTTAGGGCTTGTTTGACTCAACCATATCATTTGTGCCTCGAGTCAGGCCTCGTTTGACTTAACCATATCATTTCCTCCTTGAGTCATTCCTCGTTTAACTCAACCATATCATTTGCGCCTCGAGTCAGGCCTTGTTTGACTCAACCATGTCATTTGCGCCTCCAGTCGGGCCTCATATGACTCAACCATATCATTTGTGCCTCAAGTCAGGCCTCATTTGACACACCGATACCATTTGTACCTCGAGTCTGGCCTCGTTTGACTCAACCATATCATTTGTGCTTCGAGTCAGCCCTAGTTTAGCTCAATCATATAATTTGTGGCTCGAGTCGGGCCTCGTTTGACTCAATCATATCTTTTGCGCCTCGAGTCATGCCTCGTTTGACTTAACCATATCATTTGTGCCTCGAGTCGGGCCTCGTTTGACTCAACCATATCATTTGCGCCTTGAGTCGGACCTCATTTGACTCATCGATACCATTTGTGCCTCGAGTTGGGCCTCATTTGTTTTAACCATATCATTTGTGCCTCGAGTCAGGCCTCGTTTGGCTCAATCAAATCATTTGTGGCTCGAGTCGGGCCTTGTTTGACTTAATCATATCATTTGTGCCTCGAGTCATGCCTCGTTTGACTCAATCATATCATTTGTGCCTCAAGTCAGGCCTCGTTTGACTCAACCATATGATTTGTGCCTTGTGTCGGGCCTCGTTTGGCTCAATCATATAATTTGCGGATCGAGTTGGGCCTCGTGTGACTTAACCATATGATTTGTGCCTTGAGTCGGCCCTTATTTGACTCATCGATACCATTTGTGCCTCAACTTAGGCCTCGTTTGACTCAACCATATCTTTTGTGCCTCAAGCCCAGCCTCGTTTGACTTAACCATATCATTTGCGCCATGAGTCGGGCCTCATTTGACTCACCAATACCAATTGTGCCGCGAGTAAGGCCTCGTTTGACTTAACCATATCATTTGTGCCTCGAGTCAGTACCCGTTTGACATAACCAAATCATTTGTGCCTCGATTCGGGCCTCGTTTGACTCATCGATACCATTTGTGCTTCGAGTTGGGCCTCGTTTGACTCAACAATATCATTTGTGCCTCGAGTCGGGCCTCGTATGACTCAACCATATTATTTGTGCCTCAAGTCGGGCCTCGTTTGACTCACCGATATCATTTGTGCCTCGAGTCGAGCCTCGTTGGACTCAACCATATCATTTGTGCCTCGAGTCGGGCATCGTTTGACTCACTGATACCATTTGTGCCTCGGGTCGAGCCTCGTTTCATGTAACCATATCATTTGTGCCTCGAGTTAACCCTCGTTTGACTCAACCATATTATTTGCGCCACGAGTCGGGCCTCGTTTGACTCAACCATATAATTTTTGGCTCGAGTCATGCCTCATTTGACTCAACCATATCATTTGTGCCTCGCGTTGGGCCTCGTTTGAGTCACCGATACCATTTGTGCCTCGAGTTGGGCCTCGTTTGACTCAGCCATATCATTTGTGCCTCGAGTCAGGCCTCGTTTGAGTCACCGATACCATTTGTGCCTCGAGTTGGGCCTCGTTTGACTTAACCATATCATTTGTGTCTCGAGTTAGGCCTTCTTTGACTCAACCATATCATTTGCACCTCGAGTCTGTCCTCATTTGACTCAACCATATCATTTGCACCTCGAGTCAAGCCCCGCTTGACTCACTGATACCATTTGTGCCTCGAGTTAGGCCTCGTTTGACTCAACCATATCATTTGTGCCTCGAGTCAGGCCTCGTTTGACTCAACCATATAATTTGTGCCTCGAGTCAGGCCTCATTTGACTCAACCATATCATTTGTGCCTCGAGTCATGCGCCGTTTGACTCACCAATACCATTTGTGCCTTGAGTTGGGCCTCGTTTGACTCAACCTTATCATTTTTGCCTCGAGTTAGGCCTTGTTTAACTCACCGATACCATTTGTGCCTCGAGTCGGGCCTCGTTTGGCACAACCATATCATTTGTGCCTCGAGTCATGCCTCATTTGACTCAACCATATCAGTTGTGTCTCGAGTCGGGCCTTGTTTGACAAAACCGTATCATTTGCACCTCGAGTCGGCCCTGGTTTGACTCAACCATATCATTTGTGTCTCGAGTCGGTTCTCGTTTGACTCACCGATACCAGTTGTGCCTTGAGTTGGGCGTCGTTTAACCAAACCATATCATTTGTACCTCAAGTCAGGCCTTGTTTCACTCAACCATATCATTTACGCCTTGAGTCGGGCCTCATTTGACTCAACCATATCATTTGCGCCTCAAGTTGGGCCTTGTTTGACTCAGCCACAAAATTTGTGCCTCGAGTCGGGCCTCGTTTGACTCAGCGATACCATTTGTTCCTCGAGTTAGGCCTTGTTTGACTCAACCATATCATTTGCACCTCGAGGAGGGCCTCGTTCGACTCAACCATATCATTTCTGCCTCAAGTCAGGCCTCGTTTGGCTCAACCATATCATTTGCGCCTTGAGACGGTCCTCGTTTGACTCAACCATAGCATTTGCGCCTTGAGTCAGGCCACGTTTGACTTAACCATATCATTTCTACCTGGAGTCTCGTTTGACTTAACCATATCATTTGCACCTTAAGTTGGCCTCGTTTGACTCAACCATATCATTTGTGCCCCGAGTTGGGCTTGTTTGACTCAACCATATCATTTGCGCCCCGAGGCCTCGTTTGACTCAAACATATCATTTACGTCTCGAGTCGGGGTCATTTGACTCAACCATATCATTTACGCCTCGAGTTAGGCCTCTTACGCCTCGAGTTGGGCCTCGTTTAACTCAACCATATGATTTGCGCCTTGAGTCAGGCCTCGTTTGACTCACCAATACCATTTGTGCCGCGAGTCGGGCCTCATTTGACTCAACCATATCATTTGCGCCTCGAGTCCGGCCATCTTTGACCCCCCGATACCATTTGTGCCTCGAGTTAGGCCTCATTTGACTCAACCATATATTTGTGCCTCAAGACAGGGCTTGTTTGACTCAACCATATCATTGGCCCATCAAGTCGGGCCTCGTTTAACTTAACCATATCATTTCTGCCTCTGGTCAGGCCTCGTTGGGCTAAACCATATTTTTTCGCCTCGAGTTAGTACCTGTTTGACACAACCAAATCATTTGTGCCCGTCAGGCCTCGTTTGGCTCAACCATATTATTTGCGCCTCGAGCCAAGCATCGTTTGACTCTACAATATCATTTGTGTCTCGAGTTGAGCCTCATTTGACTCAACCATATTATTTCCGCCTCGAGTCGGGCCTCATTTGATGTAACCATATCATTTATGCCTCGAGTTGGGCCTCGATTGACTCACCCATATCATTTGCGCCTCGAGTCAGCACTCGCTTGACTCAACGATATCATTTGCGCCTTGAGTCGAGCCTCGTTTGACTCTACCATATTATTTGCGCCTCGAGTCGGCCCTCGTTTAACTCCCCGATACCATTTGGGCCTCGAGTTGGGCCTCGTTTGACTTTAACATATCATTTGTGCCTCGAGTCGGCCCTCGTTTGACTCACCGATACCATTTATGCCTTGAGTTGGGCCTTGTTTGACGTAACCATATCATTTGTTCCTCGAGTCATGCCTCGTTTGACTCAACCATATCATTTGCGTCTCGAGTCAGGCCTTGTTTGACTAAACCATATCATTTGCGCCTCAAGTTAGGCTTGGTTTGACTCAACCATATCATTTGTGCCTCGAATCAAGCATCGTTTGACTCACCGACACCATTTGTGCCTTAAATTGGGCATTGTTTGACACAATCATATCATTTGTGCCTCGAGACAGGCCTTGTGTGACTCAACCATCTCATTTGCACCTCGAGTCGGGCCTTGTTTGACTCAACCATATCATTTACGCCTCGAGTTGGCCCTTATTTAACTCACCGATACCATTTATGCCTCGAGTTAGGCCTCGTTTCACTCAAGCATATGATTTGTGCCTCGAGTGAACCCTCATTTGACTCAACCAAATCATTTGCGCCATGAATCCAGCCTTGTTTGACTCAACCAAATAATTTTTGCCTCGAGTCATGCCTCATTTGACTCAACCATATCATTTATGCCTCGAGTCGAGCCTTGTTTGACTCAACCATATCATTTGTGCCTCGACTCGGGCATCGTTTGACTCACCGACACCATTTGTGCATCGAATTGGGCATCGTTTGACTCAACCATATCATTTGTGCCTCGAGTCAGGCCTTGTGTGACACAACCATATCATTTGCGCCTCGAGTCAGGCCTTGTGTGACACAACCATATCATTTGCGCCTCGAGTCGAGCCTCGTTTGACTCACCATATCATTTGTGCCTCGAGACAGGCCTTGTTTGACTCAACCATATCATTTGTGCCTCGAGTCGGGCCTCGTTTATCTCAACCATATCATTTGCGCCTCGAGTCGGGCCTTGTTTGACTCACCGATACCAGTTGTGCATCGAGTTAGGCGTCGTTTAACTAAACCATATCATTTGTGCCTCAAGTCAAGCCTTGTTTGACTCAACCATATCATTTGGGCCTCGAGTCAGGCCTTGTTTGAGTCAACCATATTATTTGCGCCTTGAGTCAGGCTTCGTTTGACTTAACCATATCATTTTTGCCTAGAGTCATGCCTCGTTTGACTTAACCATATCATTTGTGCCTCGAGTTAGGCCTCGTTTGACTCAACCATATCATTTGTGCCCCGAGTTGGGACTCGTTTGACTCAACCAAATTATTTGCACCTCGAGGCGGGCCTCGTTTGACTCAACCATATAATTTGTGCCTCGAGTCGGGCCTTGTTTGACTCAGTCGCATCATTTGCACCTCGAGTCGGGCCTCGTTTGACTCAGTGATACCATTTGTGCCTCGAGTTAGGGCTTGTTTGACTCAACCATATCATTTGCACCTCGAGAAGGGCCTCGTTTGACTCAACCATATCATTTCTGCCTTGAGTCAGGCCTCGTTTGGCTCAACCATATCATTTGCGCCTCGAGTAGGTCCTCGTTTGACTCAACCATATCATTTGCGCCTTGAGTCAGGCCTCGTTTGACTCAACCATATCATTTCTACCTAGAGTCATGCCTCGTTTGACTCAACCATATAATTTGTGCCTCGAGTCGGGCCTCATTTGACTCAACCATATCATTTGCGCCCCGAGTTGGCCCTCATTTGACTCAACCAAATCATTTGTGCCTCGAGGTGGGCCTTGTTTGACTTAACTGTATAATTTGCGCCTCGAGTCGGGCCTTGTTTGACTCAGCCACATCATTTGCACCTCGAGTCAGCCTCGTTTGACTAAGCGATACCATTTGTGCCTCGAGTTAGGCCTTGTTTGACTCAACCATATCATTTGTGCCTCGAGGAGGGCCTCGTTTGGCTCAACCATATCATTTGCACCTCAAGTCGGTCCTCGTTTGACTCTACCATATATTTGCTCCTTGAGTTAGGCCTCGTTTAACTGAACCATATCATTTCTGCCTAGAGTCATGCCTCGTTTTACTCAACCATATCATTTGTGCCCCGAGTTGGGCCTCGTTTGACTCAACCATATCATTTGCGCCTCGAGTCGGCCCTCATTTGACTCACCGATACCATTTGTGCCTCGAGTTGGGTCTCGTTTGACCCAACGATACCATTTGTACTGCGAGTCGAGCCTCGTTTGACTTAAACATATCATTTGCGCCTCGAGTCAGTACCCGTTTGACACAACCATATCATTTGTGCCTCGAGTCGGGCCTCGTTTGACTCATCGATACCATTTGTGCCTCGAGTTGGGCCTCGTTTGACTCAACGATATCATTTGTGCCTCGAGTCGGGCCTCGTTTGATGCAACCATATTATTTGTCCCTCAAGTCGGGCCTCGTTTGACTCATCGATACCATTTGCGCCTTGAGTCAGGCCTCGTTTGACTCAACCATATCATTTGTGCCTCGAGTCAGGCTTTGTTTGACTCACCGATACCATTTGTGCCTCGAGTCGAGCCTCGTTTGATGTAACCATATCATTTGTGCCTCGAGTGAACCCTCGTTTGACTTAACCATATCATTTATGCCTCGAGTCGAGCCTTGTTTGACTCAACCATATCATTTGTGCCTCGAGTCGGGCCTCGTTTGACTCACCTATACCATTTGTACCTCGAGTTAGGCCTCGTTTGACTCAACCATATCATTTGTGCCTTGAGTCAAGCCTTCTTTGACTCAATCATATCATTTGCACCTCGAGTCGGGCCTCGTTTGACTCAACCATATCATTTGCACCTCGAGTCAGGCCTCTTTTGACTCACCGATACCATTTGTGCCTCGAGTTAGCCCTCGTTTAACTCAACCATATCATTTGTGCCTCTAGTCAGGCCTCGTTTGACTCAACCATATAATTTGCACCTCGAGTCGAGCCTCGTTTGACTCAACCATATCATTTGTGCCTCGAGTCATGCGTCATTTGACTCACCGATACCATTTGTGCCTCGAGTTGAGCCTCGTTTGACTCAACCATATCATTGGTGCCTTGAGTTAGGCCTTGTTTGACTCACCGATACCATTTGTGCCTCAAGTCGGGCCTCGTTTGACGTAACCATATCATTTGTGCCTTGAGTCATGCCTCGTTTGACTCAACCATATCAGTTGCATCTCGAGTTGGGCCTCGTTTGACAAAACCATATCATTTGCACCTCGACTCGGGCCTGGTTTGTCTCAACCATATCATTTGCGCCTCGAGTCGGTCCTTATTTGAGTCATCAATACCAGTTGTGCCTCGAGTTGGGCATCGTTTAACCAAACCATATCATTTGTGCCTCCAGTCAGGCCTTGTTTGACTCAACCATATCATTTGCACCTCGAGTCGGGCCTCATTTGACTCAACCATATCATTTGCGCCTCGAGTCAGGCCTTGTTTGACTCAGCCACAACATTTGCACCTCGAGTCAGGCCTCGTTTGACTCAACCATATCATTTGCGCATTGAGGAGGGCCTCGTTTGACTCAACCATATCATTTCTGCTTCGAGTCAGGCCTTGTTTGGCTCAACCATATGATTTGCGTCTCGAGTCAATCCTCGTTTGACTCAACCATATCATTTGCACCTTGAGTTAGGCCTCATTTGACTTAACCATATCATTTCTGCCTTGAGTCATGCCTTGTTTGACTCAACCATATCATTTGCACCTTGAGTCGGGCCTCATTTGACCTACCGGTACCATTTGTACCTCGAGTTAGGTCTCGTTGGACTCAACTATATCATTTGTGCCTCAAGACAGGGATTATTTGACTCAACCTTATCATCGGCACCTTGAGTTAGGCCTCGTTTGACTCAACTATATCATTTGCCCCTCGAGTCGAGCCTCGATTAACTTAACCATATCATTTCTGCCTCAGGTCAAGGCTCGTTTGGCTCAACCATATATTTGCGCCTCGAGTCAGCACCCGTTTGACAACCATATCATTTGCGCCTCGAGTCAGGCCTTGTTTGACTCAACCAAATCATTTGTACCCCGAGTCAGGCCTCGTTTGGCTCAACCATATTATTTGCACCTCGAGTCAAGCCTCGTTTGACTCAACCATATCATTTGTGCCTCGAGTCAGGCCTCATTTGATGCAACCATATCATTTGTGCCTCGAGTTGGGCCTCGTTTGACTCAACTATATCATTTGCGCCTCGAGTCGGCCTTCGTTTGACTCAACGATATCATTTGCGCATCGAGTTGAGCCTCGTTTGACTCAACCATATTATTTGTGCCTCGAGTTGACCTTTGTTTAACTCATCGATACCATTTGTGCCTCAAGTTGGGCCTTGTTTAACTCAACCATATCATTTGCGCCTCGAGTCGAGCCTCGTTTGACTCACCGATACCATTTATGGCTTGAGTTGGGCCTCGTTTGATGTAACCATATCATTTGTGCCTCGTGTCATGCCTCGTTTGACTCAACCATATCATTTGCGTCTCAAGTCAGGCCTCGTTTGACTAAACCATATCATTTGCACCTCAGGTAGGGCCTGGTTTGACTCAACCATATCATTTGCACCTCAAGTCGGGCATCATTTGACTCACCAACACCATTTGTGCCTCAAATTGGGCATCGTTTGACTCAACCAAATCATTTGTGCCTCGAGTCAGGCCTTGTGTGACTCAACCATATCATTTGCACCCCGAGTGGGGCCTCGTTTGACTTAACCATATCATTTACGCCTCGAGTTGGGCCTCGTTTGACTCAACAATATCATTTGTGCATCGTGTCGGGCCTCGTTTGACTTGCCGATACCATTTGTGCTGCGAGTTGGGCCTCGTTTGACTCAATGATATCAGTTGCGCCTCGAGTCAGGCCTTCTTTAACCCCCTCATAGCATTTGTGCCTCGAGTTAGGCCTCATTTGGCTCAACCATATCATTTGTTCCTCAAGACAGGGCTTGTTTGACTCAACCATATCATTGGCAACTCGAGTCGGGCCTCATTTGACTCAACCATATCATTGGCCCATCGAGTCGGGCCTCGTTTAACTTAACCATATCATTTCTACCTCGAGTCAGGCCTCGTTTGGCTCAACCATATATTTTTGCCTCGAGTCAGTACCCGTTTAACACAACCATATCTTTTGCGCCTCGAGTCAGGCCTCTTTTCACTCAACCAAATCATTTGTGCTCCGAGTCAGGCCTCCTTTGGCTCAACCATATTATTTGCGCCTCGAGTCAAGCCTCATTTGACTCTAAGATATCATTTGTGCCTTGAGTCAAGCCTCATTTGACTCAACCATATTATTCACGCCTCGAGTCGGGCCTCGTTTGACATAACCATATCATTTGTGCCTCGAGTTGGGCCTCGATTGACTCACCCATATTATTTGCGCCTCGAGTCGGCCCTCGTTTGACTGTACGATATCATTTGCGCCTCGAGTTGAGCCTCGTTTGACTCAACCATATTATTTATCCCTTGAGTCGGCCCTCGTTTGACTCACCGATACCATTTGTGCCTCGAGTTGGGCCTCATTTGACTCAACCATATAATTTATGCCTCGAGTCGAGCCTCGTTTGACTCACTGATACCATTTATGCCTTGAGTTAGGCCTCGTTTGACGTAACTATATCATTTGTTCCCCGAGTCATGCCTCGTTTGACTCAACCATATCATTTGCGGCTCAAGTCAGGCCTCGTTTGACTAAACCATATCATTTGTGCCTCAAGTTGGCCTTGGTTTGACTCAACCATATCATTTACGCCTCGAGTCAGGCATCTTTCCACTCACCGACACCATTTGAACCTCGAATTGGGCATCGTTGGACTCAATCATATCATTTGTGCCTCAAGTCAGGCCTTGTGTGACTCAACCATATCATTTGAGCCTCGAGTCTTGCCTTCTTTGACTCAACCATATCATTTATGCCTCGAGTCGGCCCTCATTTGACTCACCGATACCATTTGTGCCTCGAGTTAGGCCTCGTTTGACTTAACCATATCATTTATGCCTCGAGTGAACCCTAGTTTGACTCAACCAAATCATTTGCGCCACGAGTCGCGCCTTGTTTGACTCAACCATATAATTTCTGCCTCGAGTCATGCCTCGTTTGACTCAACCATATCATTTATGCCTTGAGTCGAGCCTTGTTTGACTCAATCATATCATTTCTGCCTCGAGTCGGGCCTCGTTTGACTCACCGATACCGTTTGTGCCTCGAGTTGGGCCTCGTTTGACTCAACCATAACATTTGTGCCTCGAGTCAGGCCTCGTTTGACTCACCGATACCATTTGTGCCTCGAGTTAGGCCTTGTTTGACTCAACCATATAATTTGTGCCTCGAGTCGGGCCTCGTTTGACTCAACCATATCATTTGTGCCTCAAGTCATGCGCCGTTTGACTCATCGATACCATTTGTTCCTTGAGTTAGGCCTCGTTTGACTCAACCATATCATTTGTGCCTCGAGTTAGGCCTTGTTTGACTTACCGATGCTATTTGTGCCACGAGTCGGGCCTCGTTTGACGTAACCATATCATTTGTGCCTCGAGTCATGCCTCGTTTGACTCAACCATATCAGTTGTGTCTCGAGTCGGGCCTCGTTTGATAAAACCATATCATTTGCACCTCGAGTCGGGCCTGGTTTGTCTTAACCATATCATTTACGCCTCAAGTCGGTCCTTGTTTTAGTCACCGATACTAGTTGTGCCTCGAGTTGGGCGTCGTTTAACTAAACCATATTATTTTGCCTCAAGTCAGGCCTTGTTTGACTCAACCATATCATTTGCACCTCGAGTCAGGCCTCGTTTAACTCAACCATATCATTTGCGCGTCGAGTCGGGCCTTGTTTGACTCAGCCACAACATTTGCACCTTGAGTCAGGCCTTATTTGACTCAACCATATCATTTGCGCCTCGAGGAGGGCCTCGTTTGACTCAACCATATCATTTCTGCCTCGAGCCAGGCCTCGTTTGGCTCAACCATATCATTTGCGTCTCGAGTCGGTCCTCGTTTGACTCAACCATATCATTTACGCCTTGAGTCAGGCCTCGTTTGACTTAACCATATCATTTGTGTCTCGAGTTAGGCCTCGTTTGACTAAAACATATCATTTGTACCTTATGTCGGGCCTGGTTTGACTCAACCATATCATTTGCGCCTTGAGTCGGGCATCGTTTGACTCACCAACACCATTTGTGCCTCAAATTGGGCATCGTTTGACTCCACCAAATCATTTGTGCCTCGAGTCAGGCCTTGTGTGACTCAACCATATCATTTGTGCCTCGAGTCGGGCCTCGTTTGACCCAATCATATCATTTGCACCTTGAGACGGGCCTTGTTTGACTTAACCATATCATTTGCGCCTCGAGTCGGGCCTCATTTGACCCAACCATATCATTTGTGCCTCGAGGCGGGCCTTGTTTGACTCAACTATATCATTTGCGCCTCAAGTCGAGCCTTGTTTGACTCACCGGTACCATTTGAGCCTCGATTTAGGTGTCGTTTGATTCAACCATATCATTTGTGCCTTGAGTCAAGCCTCATTTGACTTAACCATATCATTTGCGCCTCGAGTCAGGCCTTGTTTGACTCATCCATATCATTTATGCCTCGAGTCGGGCCTTGTTTGACTCAACCATATCATTTGCGCCTAGAGTCGGGCTTCGTTTGACTCACCGATACCATTTGTGCCTCGAGTTAGGCCTCGTTTGACTGAACCATATCATTTGTGCCTCGAGCCAGGCCTCATTTAACTCACCCATATCATTTATGCCTCGAGTCGGGCCTCGTTTGACTCAACCATATCATTTCTGCCTCAAGTCATGCGTCGTTTGACTCACCGATACCATTTGTGCCTCGAGTTAGGCTTCGTTTGACTTAACCATATCATTTGTGCCTCGAGTCAGGCCTTGTTTGACTCATCGATACCATTTGTGCCTTGTGTCGGACCTCGTTTGATGCAACCATATCATTAGTGCCTGGCGTCATGCCTCGTTTGACTCAACCATATCACTTGCATCTCGAGTCGGACCACATTTGACTAAACCATATCATTTGCGCCTCGAGTCAGGGCTGCTATGACTCAACCATATCATTTACACCTCGAGTCAGGCCTCGTTTGACTCACCGATACCAGTTGTGCCTCGAGTTGGGCGTTGTTTAACTAAACCATATCATTTGTGACTCAAGTCAGGCCTTGTTTGACTCAACCATATCATTTGCGCCTCGGGTCGGGCCTCGTTTGACTCAACCATATCATTTGCACCTCGAGTTGGTCCTTGTTTGCTTCAACCACATCATTTGTGCCTTGTGTCAGGCCTTGTTTGACTTAACCATATCATTTTTGCCTCGAGTCAGGCCTTGTTTGACTCAACCATATCATTTGCGCCTCGAGTCGGTCCTCGTTTGACTCAACCAAATCATTTGCCCCCGAGTTGGGCCTTGTTTGACACAACCATATCATTTGCGCCTCAAGTTGGGCCTCGTTTGACACGACCATATCATTTGCACCTCGAGTTGGTCCTCATTTGACTCACCAATATAATTTGTGCCTCGAGTTGGGCCTCGTTTGACTCAACCATATCATTTGTGGATCGAGTTAGGACTCGTTTGACTCAGCCATATCATTTGCGCCTCGAGTCGGGCCGCGTTTGACTCATCGATACCATTTGTGCCTCGAGTTGGCCCTCTTTTGACTCAACCATATCATTTGTGCCTCAAGTTAGGCCTTGTTTGATGCAACCATATTATTTGTGCCTCGAGTCATGCCTCGTTTGACTCAACCATATCATCTGCATCTCGAGTCAGGCCTCGTTTGACTAAACCATATCATTTCCGCCTCGAGTCGGGCCTTGTTTGACTCAACCATATCATTTGCGCCTCGAGTCGGCCCTTGTTTGACTAAACGATATCATCTGTGCCTCAAGTGGGGCCTCGTTTGACTTAACCATATCATTTGCGCATCGAGTCGGGCCTCGTTTGACGTAACCATATCATTTGTGCCTCAAGTCATCCGTCATTTGAGTGAACCATATCATTTGCATCTCGAGTCGAGCCTCAATTGACTAAACCATATCATTTGCGCCTCGAGTCGGGCCTCGTTTGAATCACTGATACCATTTGTGCCTCGAATTAGGCCTCATTTGACTCAACCATATCATTTGTGCCCCGAGTCAGGCCTTGTTTGACTAAACCGTATCATTTGTGCCTCGAACCATATCATTTGCGCCTTGAGTCGGGCCTCGTTTGACTCACCATACCATTTGTGCCTTGACTCGAGCCTCGTTTGACTCACCGATACCATTTATGCCTCGAGTTAGGCCTCGTTTTGCTTCAACCATATCATTTGTACCTCGAGACAGGCTTCGTTTGACTCAACCATATTATTTGCGCGTTGAGTCGGGCCTTGTTTGACTCAACCATATCATTGGCACCTCGAGTCGAGCCTTGTTTGACTCAACCATATCATTTGCACCTCAAGTCGGTCCTCGTTTGCCTCAACCATATCATATGCGCCTTGTGTCATGCCTCGTTTGACTTAACCATATCATTTTTGCCTCGAGTTAGGCCTTGTTTGACTCAACCATATCATTTGCACCTCGAGTCGGTCCTCGTTTGACTCGACCATATCATTTGTGCCCCGAGTTGGGCCTTGTTTGACACAACCATATCATTTGTGCCTCAAGTTGGGCCTCGTTTGACACGACCATATCATTTGCACCTCGAGTTGGGCCTCGTTTGACTCATCGATACAATTTGTGCCTCGAGTTGGGCCTCGTTTGACTCAACCATATCATTTGTGGATCGAGTCAGGACTCGTTTGACTCAGCCATATCATTTGCGCCTCGAGTCAGGCCGCGTTTGACTCATGGATACCATTTGTGCCTCGAGTTGGCCCTCGTTTGACTCAACCACATCATTTGTGCCTCAAGTTAGGCCTTATTTGACGCAACCATATCATTTGTGCCTCGAGTCATGCCTCGTTTGACTCAACCATATCATCTGCATCTCGAGTCAGGCCTCGTTTGACTAAACCATATCATTTCCGCTTCGAGTCGGGCCTTGTTTGACTCAATCATATCATCTGCGCCTCGAGTCTGGCCCCATTTGATGCAACCATATCATTTGTGCCTCGAGCCATGCCTCGTTTGACTCAACCATATCATTTGTGCCCTGAGTCGGCCCTCGTTTGACTCAACGATATCATCTGTGCCTCAAGTGGGGCCTCGTTTGACTTAGCCATATCATTTGCACATCGAGTCGGGCCTCGTTTGACTCATCGATACCATTTATACCTCGAGTCGGGCCTCGTTTGACGTAACCATATCATTTGTGCCTCAAGTCATCCCTCATTTCAGTCAACCATATGATTTGCATCTCGAGTCGGGCCTCAATTGACTAAACCATATCATTTACGCCTCGAGTCGGGCCTCGTTTGACTCACCGATACCATTTGTGCCTCGAATTGGGCCTCATTTGACTCAACCATATCATTTGTGCCCCGAGTCAGGCCTTGTTTGACTAAACCGTATCATTTGCGCCTCGAACCATCTCATTTGCGCCTTGAGTCGGGCCTCGTTTGACTCACCATACCATTTGTGCCTTGACTCGGGCCTCGTTTGACTCACCGATACCATTTATGCCTCGAGTTAGGCCTCGTTTGACTCAACCATATCATTTATACCTCGAGATAGGCTTCGTTTGACTCAACCATATCATTTGCACCTTGAGTCGGGCCTTGTTTGACTCAACCATATCATTGGCACCTCGAGTCGAGCCTTGTTTGACTCAACCATATCATTTACACCTCGAGTTGGTCCTCGTTGGCCTCAACCATATCATTTGCACCTTGTGTCAGGCCTCGTTTGACTTAACCATATCATTTTTGCCTCGAGTCAGGCCTTGTTTGACTCAGCCATATCATTTGCGCCTCGAGTCAGTCCTCGTTTGACTCAACCATATCATTTGCGCCCCGAGTTAGGCCTTGTTTGACATAACCATATCATTTGTGCCTCGAGTCGATCCTCGTTTGACTCAACCATATCATTTGCACCCCGATTTGGGCCTTGTTTGACACAACCATATCGTTTGCATCTCGAGTCGGGCCTCAATTGACTAAACCATATCATTTGCGCCTCGAGTCGGGCCTCGTTTGACTCACTGATACCATTTGTGCCTCGAATTGGGCCTCATTTGACTTAACCATATCATTTGTGCCCCGAGTCAGTCTTTGTTTGACTAAACCGTATCATTTGCACCTCGAACCATATCATTTCCGCCTTAAGTCGGGCCTCATTTGACTCACCATACCATTTGTACCTTGACTCGGGCCTTGTTTGACTCACCGATACCATTTATGCCTCAAGTTAGGCCTCGTTTGATTCAACCATATCATTTGTACCTCGAGACAGGCTTCGTTTGACTCAACCATATCATTTGCGCCTTGAGTCGGGCCTTGTTTGACTCAACCATATCATTGGCACCTCGAGTCGAGCCTTGTTTGACTCAACCATATCATTTGCACCTCGAGTCGGTCCTTGTTTGCCTCAACCATATCATTTGTGCCTTGTGTCAGGCCTCGTTTGACTTAACCATATCAATTTTGCCTCGAGTCAAGCTTTGTTTGACTCAGCCATATCATTTGCGCCTCGAGTCGGTCCTCGTTTGACTCAACCATATCATTTGCGCCCCGAGTTGAGCTTTGTTTGACACAACCATATCATTTGCGCCTCGAGTCGGTCCATGTTTGACTCAACCATATCATTTGCGCCCCGAGTTGGGCCTTGTTTGACACAACCATATCATGTGCATCTGGAGTCAGGCCTCAATTGACTAAACCATATCATTTGCGCCTCGAGTCGGGCCTCGTTTGACTCACTGATACCATTTGTGCCTCGAATTGGGCCTCATTTGACTCAACCATATCATTTGTGCCCCGAGTCAGGCCTTGTTTGACTAAACCGTATCATTTGCGCCTCAAACCATATCATTTGAGCCTTGAGTCGGGCCTCGTTTGACTCACCATACCATTTGTGCCTTGACTTGGGCCTCGTTTGACTCACTGATACCATTTATGCATCGAGTTAGGCCTCGTTTGACTCAACCATATCATTTATACCTCGAGACAGGCTTTGTTTGACTCAACCATATCATTTGCGCGTTGAGTCGGGCTTTGTTTGACTCAACCATATCATTGGCACCTCGAGTCGAGCCTTGTTTGACTCAACCATATCATTTGCACCTCAAGTCAGCCCTCGTTTGACGCAACCATATCATTTTTGCCTCGAGTCATGCCTCGTTTGACTCAACCATATCATTTGCGTCTCGAGTCGGCCCTCATTTGACTCAACGACATCATTTGTGCCTCGAGTCGGGCCTCGTTTGACTCAATCATGTCATTTGCACCTTGAGTCAGGCCTTGTTTGACTCAACCATATCATTTGCGCCTTGAGTCGGGCCTTGTTTGACTCAACCATATTATTTGCACCTCAAGTCAGGCCTCGTTTGATGCAACCATATCATTTATGCCTCGAGTCATGCCTCCTTGGACTCAACCATATCATTTGCGCCTCGAGTCGGCCCTCATTTGACTCAACGATATCATTTGTGCCTCGAGTGGTGCCTCATTTGACTCAACCATATCATTTGCACCCTGAGTCAGCCCTCGTTTGACTCACCGATACCATTTGTGCCTCGAGTTGGGCCTCATTTGATGTAACCATATCATTTGCATCTCGAGGCGGGCCTCATTTAACTAAACCATATCATTTGCGCCTCGAGTCGGGCCTCGTTTGACTCATTGACACCATTTGTGCCTCGAATTGGGCCTCGTTTGAGTTAACCATATCATTTGTGCCCCGAGTCAGGGCTTGTTTGACTCAACCATATCATTTGCGCCTCAAGTCGGGCCTCGTTTGACTAAATCATATCATTTGTGCCTCGAGTCGGGCCTTGTTTGCACCTTAAGTCAGGCCTTGTCTGACTCAACTGTATCATTTGCACCTCGAGTTGGGCCTCGTTTGAGTCAGCCATATAATTTCTGCCTTGAGTCATGCCTCGTTTAACTCAACCATATCATTTATACCTCGAGTCGGGTCGTGTTTGACTCAACCATTTCATTTGCGCCTCGAGTCGGGCCTCGTTTGACTCACCGATACCATTTGTTCCTCGAGTTGAGCCTCGTTTCACTCAACTATATCATTTGTGCCTGGAGTCAAGCCTCGTTTGACTCAACCATATCATTTGCCCCTCGAGGCAGGCCTCATTTAACTCAACCATATCATTTCTACCTCGAGTCAGGGCTCATTTAGCTCAACCATATATTTGGGCCTTGAGTCAGGCCCTGTTTGACTCAACCATATCGTTTGCATGTCGACTCAGGCCTCGTTTGACTCAACCATATCATTTATGCCCCGAGTCAGGCCCCGTTGGCCTAACCATATTATTTGTGCCTCGAGTCGGGCCTCGTTTGACTCAACCATATTATTTATGCCTCGAGTCAGGCCTTCTTTGACGCAACCATATCATTTGTGCCTCAAGTCATTTCTCGTTTGACTCAACTAGATCATTTGCAACTCGAGTCAGCCCTCGTTTGACTCAACGATATCATTTGCGCCTTGAGTCGGGCCTCATTTGACTCAACCATATTATTTGCACCTTGAGTCGGGCCTCGTTTGACTCACTAATACCATTTGTGCCTCGAGGTGGGCCTCGTTTGACTCAACCATATCATTTGCGCCTCGAGCCGGGCCTTGTTTGACTCAACCATATCATTTGCGTCTCGAGTCGGGCCTATTTTGACCCAACCATATCATTTACACCTCAAGTCAGGCGTGGTTTGACTCAACCATATTATTTGCGCCTCTAGTCAGGCCTCGTTTGACTCAACCATATCATTTGCGCCCCGAGTCAGGCCTGGTTTGATTCAACCATATCATTTGCACCTCGAGTCAGGCCTCGTTTGACTCACCGATACCATTTGTGCATCAAGTTAGGCCTCGTTTGACTCAACCATATCATTTGTGCCTCGAGTCAGGCCTCGTTTGACTCAACCATATAATTTGCGCCTCGAGTCGAGCCTCGTTTGACTCAACCATATCATTTGTGCCTCGAGTCATGCGCCATTTGACTCACCGATACCATTTGTGCCTCGAGTTGGGCCTCGTTTGACTCAACCATATCATTTTTGCCTCGAGTTAGGCCTTGTTTGACTCACCGATACCATTTATGCCTCGAGTCGAGCCTCGTTTGACACAACCATATCGTTTGTGCCTCAAGTCATCCCTCATTTGACTCAACCATATCAGTTGCATCTCGAGTCGGGCCTCATTTGACAAAACCATATCATTTGCACCTCGAGTCGGGCCTGGTTTGTCTCAACCATATCATTTACGCCCCGAGTCGGTCCTTGTTTGAGTCACCGATACCAGTTGTGCCCCGAGTTGGGAGTCGTTTAACCAAACCATATCATTTATGCCTCAAGTCAGGCCATGTTTGACTCAACCATATCATTTGCGCCACGAGTCGGGCCTCGTTTGACTCAACCATATCATTTGCGCCTCGAGTCGGGCCTTGTTGGATTCAGCCACAACATTTGCACCTCGAGTCGGGCCTTGTTTGACTCAACCATATTGTTTGCGCATTGCGGAGGGCCTCGTTTGACTCAACTATATCATTTCTGCTTCGAGTCGGTCCTCGTTTGACTCAACCATATCATTTGTGGCTTGAGTCAGGCCTCGTTTGACTTAACCATATCATTTCTGCCTCGAGTCATGCCTCGTTTGACTCAACCATATCATTTGCGCCACGAGTCGGGCCTCGTTTGACTCACCGATACCATTTGTGCCACGAGTCGGGCCTCGTTTGACTCACCGATACCATTTGTGCCACGAGTCGGGCCTCGTTTGACTCAACCATATCATTTATGCCTCGAGTCGGGCTTCATTTGACCCACCGATACCATTTGTGCCTCGAGTTAGGTCTCGTTTGACTCAACCATATCATTTGTGCCTCAAGACAGCGCTTGTTTGACTCAACCTTATCATTGGCACCTTGAGTCAGGCCTCGTTTGACTCAACCATACCATTTGCCCCTCGTTTGCCTCAGGTCAGGCCTCGTTTGGCTTAACCATATATTTGCGCCTCAAGTCAGCACCCGTTTGACACAACCATATCATTTGCGCCTCGAGTCAGCCCTCATTTGACTCAACCAAATCATTTGTGTCCCGAGTCAGGCCTCGTTTGGCTCAACCATATTATTTGCACCTCGAGTCAAGCCTCGTTTGACTCAACCATATCATTTGTGCCTCAAGTCAGGCCTCATTTGATGCAACCATATCATTTATACCTCGAGTTGGGCCTCGTTTGACTTAATTATATCATTTGCGCCTCGAGTCGGCCCTCGTTTGACTCAAAGATATCATTTGCGTATCGTGTTTAGCGTCGTTTGACTCAACCATATTATTTGCGCCTCGAGTCAAGCTTCGTTTAACTCACCGATACCATTTGTGCCTCGAGTTGGGCCTCGTTGAACTCAACCATATCATTTGCGCCTCGATTCGAGCCTCGTTTGACTCACCGATACCATTTATGCCTTGAGTTGGGCCTCGTTTGATGTAACCATATCATTTGTGCCTCGAGTCATGCCTCGTTTGACTCAACCATATCATTTGCATCTCGAGTCAGGCCTCGTTCGAATAAACCATATCATTTGCGCCTCAAGTCGGGCTTGGTTTGACTCAACCATATCATTTGCGCCTCGAGTCGGGCATCGTTTGACTCACCAACACCATTTGTGCCTCGAATTGGGCCTCGTTTGACTCAACCATATCATTGGTGCCTCGAGTCAGGCCTTCTTTGAACCCCTGATACCATTTGTTCCTCGAGTTAGGCCTCGTTTGACTCAACCATATCATTTGTGTCTCAAGACAAGGCTTGTTTGACTCAACCATATCATTGGCAACTCGAGTTGGGCCTCATTTGACTCAACCATATGATTGGCCCATCGAGTCGGGCCTCGTTTAACTTAACCATATCATTTCTGCCTCGAGTCAGGCCTCGTTTGGCTCAACCATATTATTTGTGCCTCAAGTCAAGCCTCATTTGACTCTACGATATCATTTGCGCCTCGAGTCGAGCCTCATTTGACTCAACCATATTGTTCGCGCCTTGAGTCAGGCCACGTTTGATGTAACAATATCATTTGTGCCTCGAATTGGGCCTCGATTGACTCACCCATATCATTTGCACCTCGAGTCGGCCCTCGTTTGACTCTACGATATCATTTGCGCCTCGAGTCAAGCCTCGTTTGACTCAACCATATTATTTGGGCCTTAAGTTGGGCCTTGTCTGACTCAACCATATCATTTGCGTCTCGAGTCGGGCCTCATTTGACTAAACCATATCATTTGCGCCTCGCGTCGGGCCCCATTTGACTCATTGACACCATTTGCGCCTCGAGTCGGGCCTCGTTTAACTCAACCATATAATTTCTGCCTCGAGTCATGCCTCATTTAACATAACCATATCATTTATACCTTGAGTCGAGTCGTGTTTGACTCAACCATATCATTTGCGCCTCGAGTCAGGACTCGTTTGACTCACCGATACCATTTGTTTCTCGAGTTGGGCCTCGTTTGACTCAACCATATCACTTGTGCCTCGAGTCAGGCCTCGTTTGACTCAACCATATCATTTGGCCCTCGAGGCAGCCCTCGTTTAAATCAACCATATCATTTCTGCTTCGAGTCAAGGCTCGTTTAGCTCAACCATATATTTGGGCCTTGAGTCAGGCCCCATTTGACTCAACCTTATCGTTTGCATCTCGACTCAGGCCTCGTTTGACTCAACCATATCATTTATGTCTCGAGTCGGGCCCCGTTTGATGCAACCATATTATTTGTGCCTCGAGTCGGGCCCCGTTTGACTCAACCATATTATTTGTGCCTCGAGTCAGGCCTCGTTTGATGCAACCGTATCATTTGTACCTCGAGTCATGCCTCGTTTGACTCAACCATATCATTTGCACCTCGAGTTAGCCCTCGTTTGACTCAACGATATCATTTAAGCCTTGAGTCGGGCCTCGTTTGACTCAACCATATTATTTGCACCTCGAGTCGGGCCTCGATTGACTCACTAATACCATTTGTGCCTTGAGTTGGGCCTTGTTTGACTCAACCATATCATTTACGCCTCGAGTCGGGCCTTGTTTGACCCAACCATATCATTTGTGTCTCGAGTCGGCCCTGTTTTGACTCAACCATATCATTGGCAACTCGAGTCAGCCCTCGTTTGACTCAACATATCATTTGCGCCTCGAGTCGGGCCTCGTTTGACTCAACCATATTATTTGCACCTCGAGTTGGGCCTCATTTGACTCACTAATACCATTTGTGCCTCGAGTTGGGCCTTGTTTAACTCAACCATATCATTTGCGCCTCGACTTGGGCCTCGTTTGACTCACTGATACCATTTGTGCCTCGAGTCAGGCCTTATTTGATGTAACCATTTCATTTGTGCCTCGAGTGATCCCTCGTTTGACTCAACCATATCATTTGCGTCTCGAGTTGGGCCTCATTTGACTAAACCATATCATTTGCGCCTCGAGTCCATATCATTTGCGCCTCGAGTCAGGCCTTGTTTGACTCAACCATATCATTTGCGTCTCGAGTCGGGCCTAGTTTGACTCAACCATATCATTTGCACCTCGAGTCAGGCGTTGTTTGACTCAACCATATCATTTACGCCTCGAGTCAGGCCTTGTTTGACTCAACCATATCATTTGCGCCTCGAGTCGGGCCTGGTTTGATTCAACCATGCCATTTACACCTCGAGTCGGGCCTCGTTTGTTTCACCAATACCATTTGTGCCTCGAGTTGGGCCTTGTTTGACTCAACCATATCATTTGTGCCTCGAGACAGGGCTCGTTTGACTCATTGACACCATTTGTGCCTCGAATTGGGCCTTGTTTGACTCAACCATATCATTTGTGCCTCAAGCCAGGCCTTGTTTGACTCAACCATATCATTTATTCCTCGAGTCGGGCCGCATTTGACTCAACCATATCACCGATACCATTTGTTCCTCGAGTTGGGTCTCGTTTGACTCAACCATATCATTTGTGCCTCGAGTCAGTCCTTGTTTGACTCAACCATATCATTTGCCCCTCGAGTCGGGCCTCGTTTAACGCAACCATATATTTGCACCTTGAGTCAGTCCCCGTTTGACTCAACCATATCATTTGTGCCTCGAGTCAGGCCTTCTTTGACCCCCTGATACCATTTGTGCCTCGAGTTAGGCCTTGTTTGACTCAACCATATCATTTGTGCCTCAAGACAAGGCTTGTTTGACTCAACCATATCATTGGCAACTCGAGTCGGGCCTCATTTGACTCAACCATATCATTGGCCCATCGAGTCAGGCCTCGTTTAACTTTACCATATCATTTCTGCCTCGAGTCAGGCCTTGTTTGGCTCAACCATATATTTTCGCCTTGAGTCAGTACCCATTTAACACAACCATATCATTTGCGCCTCGAGTCAGGCCTCGTTTCAATCAACCAAATCATTTGTGCTCCGAGTCAGGCCTCGTTTGGCTCAACCATGTTATTTACGCCTCGAGTCAAGCCTCATTTGACTGTACGATATCATTTACGCTTCGAGTTGAGTCTCATTTGACTCAACCATATTATTCGTGCCTCGAGTCGGGCCTCGTTTGACGTAACCATATCATTTGTGCCTCGAGTTGGGCCTCGATTGACTCACCCATATCATTTGCACCTCGAGTCGGCCCTCGTTTGACTCTATGATATCATTTATGCCTTGAGTCAAGCCTCGTTTGACTCAACCATATTATTTGCGCCTTAAGTCAGGCCTTGTCTGACTCAACCATATCATTTGTGTCTCGAGTCGGGCCTCATTTGACTAAACCATATCATTTGCGCCTTGAGTTGGGCCTCATTTGACTCATTGACACCATTTGTGCCTCGAATTGGGCCTCATTTGACTCAACCATATCATTTGTGTCCCGAGTCAGGGCTTGTTTGACTCAACCATATCATTTGCGCCTTGAGTCGGGCCTTGTTTGGCCTTAAGTTGGGCCTTGTCTGACTCAACCATATCATTTGCACCTCGAGTCGGGCCTCGTTTAACTCAACCATATAATTTCTGCCTCAACTCATGCCTCGTTTAACTCAACCATATCATTTATATCTCGAGTCGAGTTGTGTTTGACGCAACCATATCATTTGCGCCTCGAGTCAGGCCTCGTTTGACTCACCGATACCATTTGTTCCTCGAGTTGGGCCTCGTTTGACTCAACCATATCATTTGTGCCTCGAGTCAGGCCTTGTTTGACTCAACCATACCATTTGGCCCTCGAGGCGGGCCTCGTTTAACTCAACCATATCATTTCTGCCTCGAGTCAGGGCTCGTTTAGCTCAACCATATATTTGGGCATTGAGTCAGGCCCCATTTGACTCAACCTTATCGTTTGCATCTCGACTCAGGCCTCGTTTGACTCAGCCATATCATTTGTATCTCGAGTCGGACCCCGTTTGATGCAACCATATTATTTGTGCCTCGAGTCAGGCCCTGTTTGACTCAACCATATCATTTGCACCTCGAGTCAGCCCTCGTTTGACTCAACGATATCATTTAACCTTGAGTCGGGCCTCGTTTGACTCATCCATATTATTTGCACCTCGAGTCGGGCCTCGATTGACTCACTAATACCGTTTGTGCCTTGAGTTGGCCCTTGTTTGACTCAACCATATCATTTGCGTCTTGAGTTGGCCCTGTTTTGACTTAACCATATCAATTGTGCCTCGAGTCAGGCGTTGTTTGACTCAACCATATTATTTGCGCCTCCAGTCGGGCCTCGTTTGACTCAACCATATCATTTGTGCCTCGAGTCGGTCCTGGTTTGATTAAAGCATGTCATTTATGCCTCGAGTCAGGCCACGTTTGATTCACCGATACCATTTGTGCCTCGAGTTAGGCCTCGTTTGACTCAACCATATCATTTGCCCCTCGAGGCAGGCCTCATTTAACTCAACCATATCATTTTTGCCTCGAGTCAGGCCTCGTTTAGCTCAACCATATATTTGGGCCTTAAGTTTGCCCCCGTTTGACTCAACCATATCATTTGCGCCTCGTGTCAGGCCTCGTTTGACTCAGCCATATCATTTGTGCCTCGAGTCAGGTGCCGTTTGGCTGAACCATATTATTTGTGCCACGAGTCGGGCCCCGTTTGACTCAACCATATTATTTGTGCTTCGACTCAGGCCTCGTTTGTCGCAACGATATCATTTGTGCCACGAGTCATTCCTCATTTGACTCAACCATATCATTGGCACCTCGAGTCAGCCCTCGTTTGACTCAACGATATCATTTGTGCCTCGAGTCGGGCCTCATTTGACTTAACCATATTATTTGCACCTCGATTCGGGCCTCATTTGACTCACCAATACCATTTGTGCCTCGAGTTGGGCCTCGTTTGACTCAACCATATCATTTGCACCTCGAGTCGGCCCTCGTTTGACTCTACGATATCATTTGCGCCTCGAGTCGAGCCTCATTTGACTCAACCATATTATTTGCGCCTTAAGTCGGGCCTTGTCTGACTCAACCATATCATTTGCGTCTCGAGTCGGGCCTCATTTGGCTAAACCATATCATTTGCGCCTCGAGTCGGGCCTCGTTTGACTCATTGACACCATTTGTGCCTCGAATTAGGCCTCGTTTGACTCAACCATATCATTTGTGTCCCGAGTCAGGGCTTGTTTGACTCAACCATATCATTTACGCCTCGAGTCGGGCCTCGTTTGACTCTACCATATAATTTCTGCCTCGAGTCATGCCTCGTTTAAACAACCATATCATTTATACCACGAGTCGAGTCGTGTTTGACTCAACCATATCATTTGCGCCTCGAGTCAGGCCTCGTTTGACTCACTGATACCATTTGTTCCTCTAGTTGGGCCTCGTTTGACTCAACCATATCATTTGTGCCTCGAGTCAGGCCTCGTTTGACTCAACCATATCATTTGGCCCTCGAGGCAGCCCTCGTTTAACTCAACCATATCATTTCTGCCTCAAGTCAGGGCTCGTTTAGCTCAACCACATATTTGGCCTTGAGTCAGGCCCCGTTTGACTTAACCTTATTGTTTGCATCTCGACTCAGGCCTCGTTTGACTCAGCCATATCATTTGTGTCTCGAGTCGGGCCCCATTTAATGCAACCATATTATTTGCGCCTCGAGTCGGGCCCCGTTTGACTCAACCATATTATTTGTGCCTCGAGTCAGGCCTCGTTTGATGCAACCGTATCATTTGTGCCTCGAGTCATGCCTTGTTTGACTCAACCATATTATTTGCACCTCGAGTCAGCCATCGTTTGACTCAACGATATCATTTAAGCCTTGAGTCGGGCCTCGTTTGACTGAACCATATTATTTGCACCTCGAGTCGGGCCTCGATTGACTCATTAATACCATTTGTGCCTTAAGTTGGGCCTTGTTTGACTCAACCATATCATTTGCGCCTCGAGTCGGGCCTTGTTTGACTCAACCATATCATTTGCGTCTCGAGTCGGCCCTGTTTTGACTCAACCATATCAATTGCGCCTCGAGTCAGGCGTTGTTTGACTCAACCATATTATTTGCGACTCCAGTCGGGCCTCGCTTGACTCAACCATATCATTTGCGCCTTGAGTCAGTCCTGGTTTGATTAAAGCATGTCATTTTCGCCTCGAGTTGGGCCTCATTTGATTCGCCGATACCATTTGTGCCTCCAGTTAGGCCTCGTTTGACTAAACGATATCATTTGCCCCTCGAGGCGGGCCTCATTTAACTCAACCATATCATTTCTGCCTCGAGTCAGGCCTCGTTTAGCTCAACCATAGATTTGGGCCTTGAGTGTGCCCCCGTTTGACTCAACCATATCATTTGCGCCTCGAGTCAGGCCTTGTTTGACTCAGCCATATCATTTGTTCCTCGAGTCAAGCGCCGTTTGGCTCAACCATATTATTTATGCCATGAGTCAGGCGCCGTTTGACTCAACCATATTATTTGTGCTTCGACTCAGGCCTTGTTTGACGCAACGATATCATTTGTGCCCCGAGTCATTCCTCATTTGACTCAACCATATCATTGTCACCTCGAGTCAGCCCTTGTTTGACGCAACGATATCATTTGCGCCTCGAGTCGGGCCTCGTTTGACTCAACCATATTATTTGCACCTCGATTCGGGCCTCATTTGACTCACCAATACCATTTGTGCCTCGAGTTGGGCCTCATTTGACTCAACCATATCATTTGCGTCTCGAGTCGGCCCTCGTTTGACTCTACGATATCATTTGTGTCTCGAGTCGAGCCTCATTTGACTCAACCATATTATTTGCGCCTTAAGTCGGGCCTTGTCTGACTCAACCATATCATTTGCGTCTCGAGTCGGGCCTCATTTGACTAAACCATATCATTTGCGCCTTGAGTCGGGCCTCGTTTGACTCATTGACACCATTTGTGCCTCGAATTAAGCCTCGTTTGACTCAGCCATATCATTTCTGCCTCGAGTCAGCGCCGTTTGGCTCAACCATATTATTTGTGCCACGAGTCGGGCCCCGTTTGACTCAACCATATTATTTGTGCTTCGACTCAGGCCTCGTTTGATGCAATGATATCATTTGTGCCCCGAGTCATTCCTGATTTGACTCAACCATATCATTGGCACCTCGAGTTAGCCCTCGTTTGACGCAACGATATCATTTGTGCCACGAGTCATTCCTCATTTGACTCAATCATATCATTGGCACCTCGAGTCAGCCCTCGTTTGACTCAACGGTATCATTTGCGCCTTGAGTCAGGCCTCGTTTGACTCGACCATATTATTTGCACCTCGATTCGGGCCTTATTTGACTCACCAGTACCATTTGTGCCTCGAGTTGGACCTCGTTTGACTCAACCATATGATTTGCGCCTCGAGTCGGCCCTCGTTTGACTCTACGGTATCATTTGTGCCTCGAGTCGAGCCTTATTTGATTCAACCATATTATTTGCGCCTTAAGTCAGGCCTTGTCTGACTAAACCATATCATTTGCGTCTCGAGTCGGGCCTCATTTGGCTAAACCATATCATTTGCACCTCGAGTCGGGCCTCGTTTGACTCATTGGCACCATTTGTGCCTCGAATTAGGCCTCGTTTGACTCAACTATATCATTTGTGTCCCACGTCAGGGCTTGTTTGACTCAACCATATCATTTGCGCCTCGAGTCGGGCCTCGTTTGACTCAACCATATAATTTTTGCCTCGAGTCATGCCTCATTTAACACAGCCATATCGTTTATACCACGAGTCGAGTCGTGTTTGACTTAACCATATCATTTGCGCCTAGAGTCAGGCCTCGTTTGACTCACCAATACCATTTGTTCCTCGCGTTGGGCCTCGTTTGACTCAACCATATCATTTGTGCCTCGAGTCAGGCCTCGTTTGACTCAACCATATCATTTGTCCCTCAAGGCAGCCCTCGTTTAACTCAACCATATCATTTCTGCCTCGAGTCAGGGCTCGTTTAGCTCAACCATATATTTGGGCCTTGAGTCAGGCCCCGTTTGACTCAACCTTATCGTTTGCATCTCGACTCAGGCCTCGTTTGACTCAGCTATATCATTTGTGTCTCGAGTCGGGCCCCGTTTGATGCAACCATATTATTTGTGCCTCGAGTCGGGCCCTGTTTGTCTCAACCATATTATTTGTGCCTCGAGTCAGGCCTCGTTCGATGCAACCGTATCATTTGTGCCTCGAGTCATGCCTTGTTTGACTCAACCATATAATTTGCACCTCGAGTCAGCCCTCGTTTGACTCAACGATATCATTTAAGCCTTGAGTCGGGCCTCGTTGGACTCAACCATATTATTTGCACCTCGAGTCGGGCCTCGATTGACTCACTAATACCATTTGTGCCTTAAGTTGGGCCTTGTTTGACTCAACCATATCATTTGCGCCTCGAGTCGGGCCTTGTTTGACTCAACCATATCATTTGCGTCTCAAGTCGGCCCTGTTTTGACTCAACCATATCAATTGCGCCTCGAGTCAGGCGTTGTTTGACTCAACCATATTATTTGCGCCTCCAGTCGGGCCTCGTTTGACTCAACCCTATCATTTGCGCCTCGCGTCCGTCCTGGTTTGATTAAAGCATGTCATTTACACCTCGAGTAGGGCCTCGTTTGATTCGCCGATACCATTTGTGCCTCGAGTTAGGCCTCGTTTGACTCAACCATATCATTTGCCCCTCGAGGCGGGCCTCAATTAACTCAACCATATCATTTCTGCCTCGAGTCAGGCCTCGTTTAGCTCAACCATATCATTTGCGCCTCGAGTCAGGCCTCGTTTGACTCAGCCATATCATTTGTGCCTCGAGTCAGGCACCGTTTGGCTCAACCATATTATTTGTGCCACGAGTTGGGCCCCATTTGACTCAACCATATTATTTGTGCTTCGACTCAGGCCTCGTTTGACGCAACGATATCATTTGTGCCCCGAGTCATTCCTGATTTGACTCAACCATATCATTGGCACCTCGAGTTAGCCCTCGTTTGACGCAACGATATCATTTGTGCCACGAGTCATTTCTCATTTGACCCAACCATATCATTGGCACCTCGAGTCAGCCCTCGTTTGACTCAACGATATCATTTGCGCCTCGAGTCAGGCCTCGTTTGACTCGACCATATTATTTGCACCTCGATTCGGGCCTCATTTGACTCACCAATACCATTTGTGCCTCGGGTTGGGCCTTGTTTGACTCAACCATATCATTTACGCCTCGAGTCGGCGCTCGTTTGACTCTACGATATCATTTGTGCCTCGAGTCGAGCCTCATTTGACTCAACCATATTATTTGCGCCTTAAGTCGGGCCTTGTCTTACTAAACCATATCATTTGCGTCTCGAGTCGGGCCTTATTTGGCTAAACCATATCATTTGCGCCTTGAGTCGGGCCTCGTTTGGCTCATTGACACCATTTGTGCCTCGAATTAGGCCTCGTTTGACTCAACCATATCATTTGTGTCCCGAGTCAGGGCTTGTTTGACTCAACCATATCATTTGCGCCTCGAGTCGGGCCTCGTTTGACTCAACCATTTAATTTCTGCCTCGAGTCATGCCTCGTTTAACACAACCATATCGTTTATACCACGAGTCGAGTCATGTTTGACTCAACCATATCATTTGCGCCTCGAGTCAGGCCTCGTTTGACTCACCAATACCATTTGTTCCTCGAGTTGGGCCTCGTTTGACTCAACCATATCATTTGTGCCTTGAGTCAGGCCTCGTTTGACTCAACCATATCATTTGGCCCTCGAGGCAGCCCTCATTTAACTCAACCATATCATTTCTGCCTCGAGTCAGGGCTCGTTTAGCTCAACCATATATTTGGGCCTTGAGTCAGGCCCCGTTTGACTCAACCTTATCGTTTGCATCTCGACTCAGGCCTCGTTTGACTCAGCCATATCATTTGTGTCTCGAGTCGGGCCCCGTTTGATGCAACCATATTATTTGTGCCTCGAGTCGGGCCCCGTTTGTCTCAACCATATTATTTGTGCCTCGAGTCAGGCCTCGTTTGATGCAAACCGTATCATTTGTGCCTCGAGTCATGCCTTGTTTGACTCAACCATATAATTTGCACCTCGAGTCAGCCCTCGTTTGACTCAACGATATCATTTAAGCCTTGAGTCGGGCCTCGTTGGACTCAACCATATTATTTGCACCTCGAGTCGGGCCTCGATTGACTCACTAATACCATTTGTGCCTTAAGTTGGGCCTTGTTTGACTCACTAATACCATTTGTGCCTCGAGTCGGCCCTTGTTTGACTCAACCATATCATTTGCGTCTCGAGTCGGCCCTGTTTTGACTCAACCATATCAATTGCGCCTCGAGTCAGGCGTTGTTTGACTCAACCATATTATTTGCTCCTCCAGTCGGGCCTCGTTTGTCTCAACCATATCATTTTCGCCTCGAGTCCGTCCTGGTTTGTTTAAAGCATGTCATTTACGCCTCGAGTAAGGCCTTGTTTGATTCACCGATACCATTTGTGCCTCGAGTTAGGCCTCGTTTGACTTAACCATATCATTTGCCCCTCGAGGCGGGCCTCATTTAACTCAACCATATCATTTCTGCCTCGAGTCAGGCCTCGTTTAGCTCAACCATATCATTTGCGCCTCGAGTCAGGCCTCGTATGACTCAGCCATATCATTTGTGCCTCGAGTCAGGTGCCGTTTGGCTCAACCATATTATTTGTGCCACGAGTCGGGCCCCATTTGACTCAACCATATTATTTGTGCTTCGACTCAGGCCTCGTTTGACGCAACGATATCATTTGTGCCCCGAGTCATTCCTCATTTGACTCAACCATATCATTGGCACCTCGAGTCAGCCCT
Source organism: Dicorynia guianensis (assembly GCA_037013595.1). Taxonomy (NCBI): domain Eukaryota; kingdom Viridiplantae; phylum Streptophyta; class Magnoliopsida; order Fabales; family Fabaceae; genus Dicorynia; species Dicorynia guianensis. The sequence continues at coordinate 13,986,385 of JASUAB010000015.1, forward strand.
CGTTTGACGCAATGATATCATTTGCGCCTCGAGTCGGGCCTCGTTTGGCTCAACCATATTATTTACACCTCAAGTCGGGCCTCGTTTGACTCAGCCTTATCATTTGTGCCTCGAGTCAGGCGTCGTTTGGCTCAACCATATTATTTGTGCCACGAGTCGGGCCCCGTTTGACTCAACCATATTATTTGTGCTTCTACTCAGGCCTTGTTTGACGCAACCATATCATTTGTGCCACGAGTCATTCCTCATTTGACTAACCATATCATTGGCACCTCGAGTCAGCCCTTGTTTGACTCAATGATATTATTTGCACCTCGAGTCGGGCCTCGTTTGACTCAACCATATTATTTGCACCTCAAGTCAGGCCTCATTTGACTCACCAATACCATTTGTGCCTCGAGTTGGGCCTCGTTTGATTCAACCATATCATTTGCGCCACGACTTGGGCCTCGTTTGACTCACCGATACCATTTGTGCCTCGAGTCAGGCCTCGTTTGATGTAACCATTTCATTTGTGCCTCGAGTGATCCCTCGTTTGACTCAACCATATCATTTGCGTCTCGAGTTGGGCCTCGTTTGACTAAACCATATCATTTGCGCCTCAAGTCAGGCCTAGTTTGACTCAACCATATCATTTGTGCCTCGAGTCAGGCCTCGTTTGACTCAACCATATAATTTGTGCCTCGAGTCGAGCCTCGTTTGACTCAACCATATCATTTGTGCCTCGAGTCAGGCCTAGTTTGACTCAACCATATCATTTGTGCCTCGAGTCAGTCCTCGTTTGACTCAACCATATAATTTGTGCCTCGAGTCGAGCCTCGTTTGACTCAACCATATCATTTGTGCCTCGAGTCAGGCCTCGTTTGACTCAACCATATAATTTACACCTCGAGTTAGCCCTCGACTCGAGCCTCATTTGACTCAACCATATCATTTGTGCCTCGAGTTAGGCCTTGTTTGACTAACCGATACCATATATGCCTCGAGTCAGGCCTCGTTTGACACAACCATGTCATTTGTGCCTCGAGTCATGCCTCGTTTGACTCAACCATATCAATTGCATCTCGAGTCGGGCCTCGTTTGACAAAACCATATCATTTGCACCTCGAGTCGAGCCTGGTTTGTCTCAACCATATCATTTACGCCCCGAGTCGGTCCTTGTTTGAGTCACTGATACCAGTTGTGCCCCGAGTTGGGAGTCATTTAACCAAGCCATATCATTTGTGCCTCAAGTCAGGCCATGTTTGACTCAACCATATCATTTGCGCGTCGAGTTGGCCCTCATTTGACTCAACCATATCATTTGCACCTCGAGTCGGTCCTTGTTTGACTTAACCATATCATTTGCACATCGATGAGGGCCTCGTTTGACTCAACCATATCATTTCTGCTTCGAGTTGGTTCTCGTTTGACTCAACCATATCATTTGTGCCTCGAGTCGGGCCTCGTTTGAATCAACCATATCATTTGCACCTCGAGTCGGTCCTTGTTTGACTCAACCATATCATTTGCGCATCGATGAGGGCCTCGTTGACTCAACCATATCATTTCTGCTTCGAGTCGATCCTCGTTTGACGCAACCATATCATTTGTGCCTCGAGTCGGGCCTCGTTTGACTCAACCATATCATTTGCAACTCGAGTTGGGCCTTTTTTGACTCAACCATATCAATTGCACATCGAGAAGGGCCTTGTTTGACTCAACCATATCATTTCTGCTTCGAGTCAGTCCTCGTTTGACTCAACTATATCATTTGCACCTTGAGTCAGGCCTCGTTTGACTTAACCATATCATTTCTGCCTCGAGTCATGCCTCGTTTGACTCAAACATATCATTTGCGCCACGAGTCGGCTCTCGTTTGACTCAACCATATCATTTGTGCCTCAAGTCGGGCCTCGTTTGACTCACCGATATCATTTGTGCCACGAGTCGGGCCTCGTTTGACTCAACCATATCATTTGTGCCTAGAGTCGGGCCTCGTTTGACCCACCGATACCATTTGTGCTCGAGTTAGGTCTCGTTTGACTCAACCATATCTTTTGTGCCTCAAGACAGGGCTTGTTTGACTCAACCTTATCATTGGCACCTTGAGTTAGGCCTCGTTTGACTCAACCATATCATTTGCCCCTCGAGTCGGGTCTCGATTAACTTAACCATATCATTTCTGTCACAGGTCATGCCTCGTTTGGCTCAACCATATATTTGCGCCTCGAGTCAGCACCTGTTTGACACAACCATATCATTTGTGCCTCGAGTCAGCCCTCGTTTGACTCAACCAAATCATTTGTGCCCCGAGTCATGCATCGTTTGGCTCAACCATATTATTTGCACCTCGAGTCAAGCCTCGTTTGACTCAGCCATATCATTTGTGCCTCGAGTCAGGCCTCGTTTGATGCAACCATATCATTTGTGCCTCGAGTTGGGCCTCGTTTAACTCAACCATATCATTTGCGCCTCGAGTCGAGCCTCGTTTGACTCACCGATACCATTTATGCCTTGAGTTGGGCCTTGTTTGACGTAACCATATCATTTGTGCCTCGAGTCATGCCTCGTTTGACTCAACCATATCATTTGCGTCTCGAGTCAGGCCTCGTTTGACTAAACCATATCATTTGTGCCTCAAGTCAGGCTTGGTTTGACTCACCGATACCATTTGTGCCTGGAGTTGGGCATCCTTTGACTCAACCATATCATTTGTTCCTCTAGACAGGGCTCGTTTGACTCAACCATACCATTTACGGTTCGAGTCGAGCCGCCTCATTTTACTCAACCATATCATTTATGCCTCGAGTCAGGCTGCGTTTAACTCAACCATATCATTTGTGCCTTGGGTCGGGCCTCATTTGACTCACCGATACCATTTGTTCCTCGAGTTGGGCCTCGTTTGACTCAACCATATCATTTGTGGCTCGAGCCAGGACTCGTTTGACTCAGCCATATCATTTGCGCCTCGGGTCGGACCTCATTTGACTCACCGATACCATTTTTGCCTCGAGTTGGGCCTCGTTTGACTAAAACATATCATTTGTGCCTCGAGTCAGGCCTAGTTTGACTCAACCATATCATTTGCACCTCGAGTCAGGCCTTGTTTGACTCAGCCATATCATTTGCGTCTCGAGTCAAGCGTTGTTTGACTTAACCATATCATTTGCGCCCCGAGTCGGGCCTCATTTGACTCAACCATATCATTTGCGCCTCGAGTCGAGCCTGGTTTGATTCAACCATGTCCTTTATGCCTCGAGTCGGGCCTCGTTTGATTCACCGATACCATTTGTGCCTCGAGTTAGGCCTTGTTTGACTCAACCATATCATTTGTGCCTCAAGACAGGGCTCGTTTGACTCATTGACACCATTTGTGCCTCGAATTGGGCTCGTTTGACTCAACCATATCATTTGTGCCTCGAGTCAGGCCTTGTTTCAATCAACCATATCATTTGCGCCTCGAGTCGGGCCTTGTTTGACTCAACTGTATAATTTCGACCTCGAGTCATGCGTCATTTGACTCAACCATATCATTTGTGCCTCAAGACAGGGCTCGTTTGACTCACCGATACCATTTGTTCCTCGAGTTGGGCCTCATTTGACTCAACCATATCATTTGTGCCTCGAGTTAGTCCTCGTTTGACTCAACCATATCATTTGCCCCTCGAGTCGGCCCTCGTTTAACGCAACCATATATTTGCACCTTAAGTCAGTCCCCGTTTGACTCAACCATATCATTTGTACCTCGAGTCAGGCTTGGTTTGATTCAACCATATCATTTGCACCTCGAGTCAGGCCTCGTTTGACTCACCGATACCATTTGTGTATCAAGTTGGGCCTCGTTTGACTCAACCATATCATTTGTGCCTCAAGTCAGGCCTTGTTTGACTCAACCATACCATTTGTGCCTTGAGTTGGGCCTCGTTTGACCAACCATATCATTTGTGGCTCGAGCCAGACTCGTTTGACTCAGTCATATCATTTGCACCTCGAGTCGGGCCTCTTTGTACTCACCAATACCATTTTTGCCTCGAGTTAGGCCTCTTTTGACTCAACCATATCATTTGTGCCTCGAGTCATGCCTTGTTTGACTCAACCATACCATTTGCGCCTCGAGTTGGGCCTTGTTTGACTCAACCATATCATTTACGCCTCGAATCGGGCCTTATTTGGCTCACTGATACCATTTGTGCCTCGAGTTAGGCCTCATTTGACTCAACCATATCAATTGCATCTCGAGTCGGGCCTCGTTTGACAAAACCATATCATTTGCACCTCGAGTCGGGCCTGGTTTGTCTCAACCATATCATTTGCGCCCCGAGTCGGTCCTTGTTTGAGTCACTGATACCAGTTGTGCCCCGAGTTGGGAGTCGTTTAACCAAGCCATATCATTTGTGCCTCAAGTCAGGCCATGTTTGACTCAACCATATCATTTGCGCCTCGAGTTGGCCCTCATTTGACTCAACCATATCATTTGCACCTCGAGTCGGTCCTTGTTTGACTTAACCATATCATTTGCACATCGATGAGGGCCTCGTTTGACTCAACCATATCATTTCTGCTTCGAGTCGGTCCTCATTTGACTCAACCATATATTTGCACCTTAAGTCAGTCCCCGTTTGACTCAACCATATCATTTGTACCTCGAGTCAGGCTTGGTTTGATTCAACCATATCATTTGCACCTCGAGTCAGGCCTCGTTTGACTCACCGATACCATTTGTGTATCAAGTTGGGCCTCGTTTGACTCAACCATATCATTTGTGCCTCGAGTCAGGCCTTGTTTGACTCAACCATACCATTTGTGCCTCGAGTTGGGCCTCGTTTGACCAACCATCTCATTTGTGGCTCGAGCTAGGACTCGTTTGACTTAGCCATATCATTTGCACCTCGAGTTGGGCCTCATTTGACTCACCAATACCATTTTTGCCTCGAGTTGGGCCTCTTTTGAGTCAACCATATCATTTGTGCCTCGAGTCATGCCTTGTTTGACTCAACCATATCATTTGCGCCTCGAGTTGGGCTTCGTTTGACTCAACCATATCATTTACGCCTCAAATTGGGCCTTATTTGACTCACTGATACCATTTGTGCCTCGAGTTAGGCCTCATTTGACTCAACCATATCATTTGCGCCTTGAGTCAGGCCTCGTTTGACTCACCGATACCATTTGTGCCTCGAGTCGAGCCTCGTTTGACGCAACCATATCATTTGTGCCCCGAGTCATGCCTCGTTTGGCTCAACCATATCATTTGCGCCTCGAGTCAGGCGTTGTTTGACTCAACCATATCATTTGCGCCTCGAGTCAGGCCTCGTTTGACTCAACCATATCATTTGCGCCTCGAGTCGGGCCTGGTTTGATTCAACCATGTCATTTATGCCTCGAGTCGGGCCTTGTTTGACTCACCGATACCATTTGTGCCTTGAGTTGGAACTCGTTTAACTCAACCATATCGTTTGTGCCTCGAGTCAGTCCTCGTTTGACTCAACCATATCATTTGCCCCTCGAGTCGGGCCTCGTTTAATGCAACCATATATTTGCGCCTTGAGTCAGTCCCCGTTTGACTCAACCATATCATTTGCACCACGAGTCGAGCCTAGTTTGATTCAACCATATCATTGGCACCTCGAGTCAGGCCTCGTTTGACTCACCGATACCATTTGTGCATCAAGTTAGGCCTCGTTTGACTCAACCATATCATTTGTGCTTCGAGTTAGGCCTCGTTTGACTCAACCATATAATTTACGCCTTGAGTCGAGCCTCGTTTGACTTAACCATATCATTTGTGCCGCGAGTCATGCGCCGTTCGACACACCGATACCATTTGTGCCTCGAGTTAGGCCTTGTTTAACTCACCGATACCATTTATGCCTCGAGTCGGGCCTCGTTTGACACAACCATATCATTTGCGCCTCGAGTCATGCCTCATTTGACTCAACCATATCAGTTGCATCTCGAGTCGGGCCTCGTTTGGTAAAACCATATCATTTGCACCTCGAGTCGGGCCTAGTTTGTCTCAACCATATCATTTGCGCCCTGAGTCGGTCCTTGTTTGAGTCACCGATACCAGTTGTGCCCTAAGTTGGGAGTCGTTTAACCAAACCATATCATTTGTGCCTCAAGTCAGGCCATGTTTGACTCAACCATATCATTTGCGCCTCGAGTCGGGCCTCATTTGACTCAACCATATCATTTGCACCTCGAGTCGGGCCTTGTTTGACTCAACCATATCATTTGCGCATCGGGGAGGGCCTCGTTTGACTCAACCATATAATTTGCACCTCGAGTCGGGCCTTGTTTGACTCAACCATATCATTTGCGCATCGAGGAGGGCCTCGTTTGACTCAACCATATCATTTCTGCTTCGAGTCGATCCTCGTTTGACTCAATCATATCATTGGCGCCTTGAGTTAGGCCTCGTTTGACTTAACCATATCAACCATATCATTTACGCCACGAGTCGGCCCTCGTTTGACTCAACCATATCATTTGTGCCTCGAGTCGGGCCTTGTTTGACTCACCGATACCATTTGTGCCACGAGTCGGGCCTCGTTTGACTCAACCATATCATTTGTGCCTCGAGTCAGGACTCGTTTGACCCACTGATACCATTTGTGGCTCGAGTTAGGTCTTGTTTGACTCAAGCATATCTTTTGTGCCTCAAGACTGGGCTTGTTTGACTCAACCTTATTATTGGTACCTTGAGTTAGGCCTCATTTGACTCAACCATATCATTTGCCCCTCGAGTCGGGCCTCGATTAACTTAACCATATCATTTCTCCCTCAGGTCAGGCCACGTTTGGCTCAACCATATATTTGCGCCTCGAGTGAGCACCCGTTTGACACAACCATATCATTTGCGCCTCGAGTCAGCCCTCGTTTGACTCAACCAAATCATTTGTGCCCCGAGTCATGCCTCATTTGGCTCAACCATATTATTTGCACCTTAAGTCAAGCCTCGTTTGACTCAACCATATCATTTGTGCCTCGAGTTAGACCTCGTTTGATGCAACCATATCATTTGTGCCTCGAGTTGGGCCTTGTTTGACTTAACTATATCATTTGTGCCTCGAGTCAGCCCTCGTTTGACTCAACGAAATCATTTGCGCATCGAGTTGAGCATCGTTTGACTTAACCATATTATTTGCGTGTCGAGTCAGGCTTCGTTTAACTCACCGATACCATTTACGCCTCGAGTCGGGCCTTGTTTGACTCACCGATACCATTTGTGCCTCGAGTTAGGCCTCGTTTGACGCAACCATATCATTTGTGCCTTGAGTCAGGCCTCGTTTGACTCACTGATACCATTTGTGCCTCGAGTCAGGCCTCATTCAACGCAACCATATCATTTGTGCCCGAGTCATGCCTCATTTGACTCAACCATATCATTTGCGCTTCGAGTCAGGCATTGTTTGACTCAACCATATCATTTGCGCATCGAGTCGAGCCTCATTTGACTCAACCATATCATTTGCGCCTCGAGTTAGGCCTCGTTTCATTCAACCATGTCATTTACGCCTCGAGTCGGGTCTCATTTGATTCACCGATACCATTTGTGCCTCGAGTTGGGCCTTGTTTGACTCAACCATATCATTTGTGCCTCGAGTCGGGCCTTGTTTGACTCAACCGTATAATTTCGACCTCGAGTCACGCGTCATTCGACTCAACCATATCATTTATGCCTCGAGTCGGGCCGCATTTGACTCAACCATATCACCGATACCATTTGTTCCTCGAGTTAGGCCTCGTTTGACTCAACCATATCATTTATGCCTCGAGTCAGTCCTCGTTTGACTCAACCATATCATTTGCCCCTCAAGTTAGGCCTTGTTTGACTTAACCATATCATTTGCGCATCGAGGAGGGCCTCGTTTGACTCAACCATATCATTTCTGCTTCGAGTCAGTCCTTGTTTGACTCAACCATATCATTTGCGCCTTGAATCAGGCCTCGTTTGACTTAACCATATAATTTCTGCCTCTAGTTATGCCTCGTTTGACTCAACCATATCATTTGCGCCACAAGTCGGGCCTGGTTTGATTCAACCATATCATTTGCACCTTGAGTCAGGCCTCGTTTGACTTAACCATATCATTTGCCCCTCGAGTCGGACCTCGATTAACTTAACCATATCATTTCTGCCTCAGGTCAGGCCTTGTTTGGCTCAACCATATATTTGCTCCTTGAGTCAGCACCCGTTTGACTCAACCATATAATTTGTGCCCCGAGTCATGCCTCATTTGACTCAACCATATCATCTGCATATCGAGTCGGGCCTCGTTTGATTCAACCATATCATTTGCGCCTCGAGTTGGGCCTTTTTTGACTCAACCATATCATTTGCACCTCGAGTCAAGCCTCGTTTTATGCAACATATCGTTTATGCCTCGAGTCATGCCTCGTTTGACTCAACGATATCATTTGCGCCTCGAGTTGGCCCTCGACTGGCTCAACGATATCATTTGTGCCTCGAGTGGGGCCTCGTTTGATTCAACGATATCATTTGCACCTTGAGTTGGGCCACATTTGACTCACCGATACCATTTGTGCCTCGAGTCGGCCCTCGTTTAACATAACCATATCATTTATGCCTCGAGTCATCCCTCATTTGACGTAACCATACCTTTTGTGGCTCGAGTTAGGCCTCGTTTGACTCAACCATATCATTTGTGCCTCGAGACAGGGCTCATTTGACTCAACCATATCATTTTCGTCTCGAGTCAGGCCTCGTTTGACTAAACCATATCATTTGCGCCTCGAGTCGAGCCTGGTTTGACTCAACCATATCATTTGCGCCTCGAGTCAGGTCTCTTTTAACTCACTGACACTAGTTGAGTCTCAAATTGGGCCTCGTTTGACTCAACCATATCATTTGCGCCTCGAGTCAGGCCCCGTTTGACTTACCGATACCATTTGTGCCATGAGTCGGGCCTCGTTTGACTCACTGATATTATTTGTGCCTCGAGACAGGGCTCGTTTGGCTCAATCATATCATTTGCGCCTCGAGCCGGGCCTTGTTTGACTCAACCGTATAATTTCTGCCTTGAGTCATGCCTCGTTTGACTTAACCATATCATTTATGCCTCGAGTCGGGCTGCGTTTGACTCAACCATATCATTTGTGCCTCGAGTTGGGCCTCGTTTGAGTCAACCATACCATTTGTAGCTTGAGTTAGGCCTCATTTGGCTCAACCATATTAATTGTGCCTAGTGTCAGGCCTCATTTGACGCAACCATATCATTTGTGCCTCGAGTCATGCCTTGTTTGACTCAACCATATCATTTGCGCCTTGAGTCAGCCCTCGTTTGACTCAAGTAAATCATTTGCACCTCGACTCGGGCCTCGTTTGACACAACCATATCATTTGTGCATTGAGTTGGGCCTCGTATGACTCACCGATACCATTTGTGCCTTGAGTCAGGCCTCATTTGACGCAACCATATCATTTGTGCCTCAAGTCATGCCTCGTTTGAGTCAACCATATCATCTGCATCTCGAGTCGGTCCTCGTTTGACTAAACCATATCATTTGCGCCTCGAGTCGGGCCTTGTTCGACTCAACCATACCATTTGAACCTTGAGTCAGGCCTCATTTGATGCAACCATATCATTTGTGCCTCGAGTCAAGCCTCGTTTGACTCGACCATATCATTTGCGCCTCGAGTCGGCTCTCGTTTGACTCAACGATATCATTTGTTCCTCGAGTGAATCCTCGTTTGACTTAACCAAATTATTTGTGCTACGAATCCGTCCTTGTTTGACTCAACCATATAATTTCTGCCACGAGTCATGCCTCGTTTGACTCAACCATATCATTTATGCCTCGAGTCGAGCCTTGTTTGACTCAACCACATCATTTGCGCCACGACTCGGGCATCGTTTGACTCACCGACACCATTTGTGCATCGAATTGGGCATCGTTTAACTCAACCATATCATTTGTGCCTCGGGTCAGGCCTTGTGTCACACAACCATATCATTTGCGCCTCGAGTCGGGCCTCGTTTGAATTCACCATATCATTTATGCCTCGAGACGGGACTTGTTTGACTCAACCATATCATTTGTGCCTCGAGTCGGGCCTCGTTTGTCTCAACCATATCATGTGCGCCTCGAGTCTGGCCTTGTTTGACTCACCGATACCAGTTGTGCCTCGAGTTAGGCGTCGTTTAACTAAACCATATCATTTGTGCCTCAAGTCAAGCCTTGTTTGACTCCACCATATCATTTGCGCCTTGAGTCAGGCCTTGTTTGAGTCAACCATATTATTTGTGCCTTGAGTCAGGCCTCGTTTGACTTAACCATATCATTTTTGCCCAGAGTCATGCCTCGTTTGACTCAACCATATCATTTGTGCCTCGAGTCGGGCCTCGTTTGACTCAACCATATTATTTGTGCCCCAAGTTGGGCCTCGTTTGACTCAACCAAATCATTTGCGCCTCGAGGCGGGCCTCATTTGACTCAACCGTATAATTTACGCCTCGAGTCGGGCCTTGTTTGACTCAGCCACATCATTTGCACCTCGAGTCAGGTCTTGTTTGACTCAGCGATGCCATTTGTGCCTCGAGTTAGGGCTTGTTTGACTCAACCATATCATTTGCGCCTCGAGTCGGGCCTCGTTTGACTCAACCATATCATTTGCACCCCGAGTTGGGCCTCGTTTGACTCAACCAAATCATTTGTGCCTCAAGGCCAGCCTCGTTTGACTCAACCATATAATTTACGCCTCGAGTCGGGCCTTGTTTGACTCAGCCACATCATTTGCACCTCGAGTCGGGCCTCGTTTGACTCAGCGATACCATTTGTGCCTCGAGTTAGGCCATGTTTGACTCAACCATATCATTTACGCCTCGAGGAGGGCCTCGTTTGACTCAACCATATCATTTGTGCCTCGAGTCGGTCCTCATTTGACATAACCATATCATTTGCGCCTTGAGTCAGGCCTCGTTTGACTGAACCATATCATTTTTGCCTAGATTCATGCCTCGTTTGACTCAACCATATCATTTGCGCCTCGAGTCGGGCCTCGTTTGACTCAACCATATCATTTGCGCCCCGAGTTGGGCCTCGTTTGACTCAACCATATCATTTGCGCCTTGAGCCGGGCCTCATTTGACTCACCGATGCCATTTGTATCTCGAGTTGGGCCTCGTTTGACTGAACGATACCATTTGTGCCGCGAGTTGAGCCTCGTTTGACTTAACCATATCATTTGCGCCTCGAGTTAGTACCCATTTGACACAACCATATAATTTGTGCCTCGAGGTGGGCCTCATTTGACTCATCGATACCATTTGTGCCTTGAGTTGGGCCTCATTTGACTCAACGATATCATTTGTGCCTCGAGACGGGCCTCGTTTAGTGCAACTATATTATTTGTGCCTCAAGTCGGGCCTCGTTTGACTCACCGATACCATTTGCGCCTTGAGTCAGACCTCGTTTGACTCAACCATATTTTTTGTGCCTCGAGTCGGGCTTCGTTTGACTCACCGATACCATTTGTGCCTCAAGTCGACCCTCATTTGATGTAACCATATCATTTGTGTCTCGAGTGAACTCTCGTTTGACTCAACCATATCATTTGCGCCATGAGTCGGGCCTTGTTTGACTCAACCATATCATTTATGCCTCGAGTTGAGCCTTGTTGGACTCAGCCATATCATTTGTGCCTCGAGTTGGGCCTCATTTGACTCACCGATACCATTTGTGCCTCAAGTTGGGCCTCGTTTGACTCAACCATATCATTTGTGCCTCTAGTCAGGCCTTCTTTGACTTAACCATCTCATTTGCGTCTAGAGGCGGGCCTCGTTTGACTTAACCATATCATTTGCACCTCAAGTCAGGCCCAGTTTGACTCACCGAAACCATTTGTGCCTCGAGTTAGGCCTCATTTGACTCAACCATATCATTTATGCCTCGAGTCAGGCCTTGTTTGACTCAACCATATAATTTGTGCCTCGAGTCGGGTCTCATTTGACTCAACCATATCATTTCTGCCTCGAGTCATGCGCCGTTTGACTGATCGATACCATTTGTTCCTCGAGTTGGGCCTCGTTTGACTCAACCATATATTTGTGCCTCAAGATAGGGCTTGTTTGACTTAACCAAATCATTGGCCCATCAAGTCGGGCCTCGTTTAACTTAACCATATCATTTCTGCCTCTGGTCACGCCTCGTTTGACTTAACCATATCATTTGTTTGACTCAACCAAATCATTTGTGCCCCGAGTCAGGCCTCGTTTGGCTCAACCATATTATTTGCGCCTCAAGTCAAGCATCGTTTGACTCTACGATATCATTTGCACCTCGAGTCGAGCCTCATTTGACTCAACCATATTATTTGTGCCTCGAGTCAGGCCTCATTTGACGTAACCATATCATTTGTGCCTCGAGTTGGGCCTCGATTGACTCACCCATGTCATTTGCGCCTCGAGTCGGCCCTCACTTGACTCAACGATATCATTTGCGCCTCGAGTCGAGCCTCGTTTGACTCAACCATATTATTTGCGCCTCGAGTCAGCCCTCGTTTAACTCACCGATACCATTTGTGCCTCGAGTTGGGCCTCGTTGAACTCAACCATATCATTTGTGCCTCGAGTCGACCCTCATTTGACTCACTGATACCATTTATGCCTTGAGTTTGGCCTCGTTTGACGTAACCATATCATTTATGCCTCAAGTCAGGCTTGGTTTGACTCAACCATATCATTTGCGCCTCGAGTCGGGCATCGTTTGACTCACCGACACCATTTGTGCCTCAAATTGGGCATCGTTTGACTCAATCATATCATTTGTGCCATGAGTCAGGCCTTGTGTGACTCAACCATGTCATTTGTGCCTCGAGTCGGGCCTTGTTTGACTCAACCATATCATTTACGCCTCGAGTCAGCCCTCATTTGACTCACCGATACCATTTATGGCTCGAGTTAGGCCTCGTTTCACTCAACCATATCATTTGTGCCTCGAGTGAATCCTCGTTTGACTCAACCAAATTATTTGCACCACAAATCTGTCCTTGTTTGACTCAACCATATAATTTCTGCCTCGAGTCATGCCTCGTTTGACTCAACCATATCATTTATGCCTTAAGTCGAGCCTTGTTTGACTCAACCATATCATTTGCGCCTCGAGTCGGGCATCGTTTGACTCACCGAAACCATTTGTGCATCGAATTGGCCATCGTTTGACTCAACCATATTATTTGTGCCTTGAGTTAGGCCTTGTGTGACACAACCATATCATTTACGCCTCGAGTTGGGCCTCGTTTGACTCCACCATATCATTTGTGCCTCAAGACGGGCCTTGTTTGACTCAACCATATCATTTGTGCCTCGAGTCGGGCCTCGTTTGTCTCAACCATATCATTTGCGTCCCAAGTTGGGCCTCGTTTGACTCAACCAAATCATTTGCACCTCGACTCAACCATATCATTTGTGCCTCGAGTCGGGCCTCGTTTGACTCATCGATACCATTTGTGCCTTGAGTTGGGCCTCGTTTGACTCAACGATATCATTTGCGCCTCAAGTCGGGCCTCATTTGATGCAACCATATTATTTGTGCCTCAAGTCGGGCCTCATTTGACTCACCAATACCATTTGCGCTTTGAGTCGGGCCTCGTTTAACTCAACCATATCATTTGTGCCTCGAGTCAGGCTACGTTTGACTCACCGATACCATTTGTGCCTCAAGTCAACCCTTGTTTGATGTAACCATATCATTTGTGCCTCGAGTGACCCTCGTTTGACTCAACCATATCATTTGTGCCACGAGTCGGGTCTTGTTTGACTCAACCATATAATTTCTACCTCGAGTCATGCCTTGTTTGACTCAACCATATCATTTATGCCTCGAGTCGAGCCTTGTTTGACTCAGCCATATCATTTGTGCCTCGAGTCAGGCCTCATTTGACTCACCGATACCATTTGTGCCTCGAGTTGGGCCTCATTTGACTCAACCATATCATTTGTGCCTCTAGTCAGGCATTCTTTGACTTAACCATCTCATTTGCGTCATGAGTCGGGCCTCATTTGACTTAACCATATCATTTGCACCTCGAGTCAGGCCCAGTTTGACTCACCGATACCATTTGTGCCTCGAGTTAGGCCTCATTTGACTTAACCATATCATTTATGCCTCGAGTCAGGCCTCGTTTGACTCAACCATATAATTTGTGCCTCGAGTCGGGTCTCATTTGACTCAACCATATCATTTCTGCCTCGAGTCATGCGTCGTTTGACTCACCGATACCATTTGTGCCTCGAGTTGGGACTTGTTTGACACAACCATATCATTTGTGCCTCGAGTTAGGCCTTGTTTGACTCAGTGATACCATTTGTGCCTCAAGTTGGGCCTCATTTGGCGCAACCATATCATTTGTGCCTCAAGTCATGCCTCGTTTGACTCAACCATATCAGTTGTGTCTCGAGTTAGGTCTTGTTTGACAAAACCATATCATTTGCACCTCGAGTCGGGCCTGGTTTGGCTCAACCATATCATTTGCGCCTCGAGTCAGTCCTCGTTTAACTCACCGATACCAGTTGTGCCTTGAGTTGGGTGTCGTTTAACCAAGCCATATCATTTGCACCTTGAGTCGGGCCTCGTTTGACTCAGCGATACCATTTGTGCCTCGAGTTAGGCCTTGTTTGACTCAACCATATCATTTGCGCCTCAAGGAGTGCTTCGTTCGACTCAACCATATCATTTCTGCCTTGAGTCAGGCCTCGTTTGGCTCAACCATATCATTTGCGCCTCGAGACGGTCCTTGTTTGACTCAACCATATCATTTGCGCCTTGAGTCAGGCCTCATTTGACTTAACCATATCATTTTTGCTTTGAGTCATGCCTCGTTTGACTTAACCATATCATTTGCGCCTCAAGTCGGGCCTCATTTGACTCAACCATATCATTTGTGCCCCGAATTGGGCTTGTTTGACTCAACCATATCATTTGCACCCTGAGTAGGGCCTCGTTTGACTCAACCATATCATTTACGTCTCGACTCGGGCCTCGTTTGACTAAACCATATCTTTTACACCTCGTGTTGGGCTTCGTTTGACTCAACCATATCATTTGCACCTCGAGTCAGGCCTCGTTTGACTCACCGATACCATTTGTGCCGCGAGTTGGGGCTCGTTTGACTCAATCATATCATTTGCGCTTTGAGTACAGCCTTCTTTGACCCCCCGATACCATTTGTGCCTCGAGTTAGGCCTCGTTTGACTCAACCATATCATTTGTGCCATAAGACAGGGCTTGTTTGACTCAACCATATCATTGGCCCATCGAGTCGGGCCTCGTTTAACTTAACCATGTCATTTCTGCCTTGGGTCAGGCCTCGTTTGGCTCAACCATATATTTTCGCCTGGAGTCTGTACCCGTTTGACACAACCATATCATTTGTGCCTCGAGTCAGGCCTCGTTTGACTCAACCAAATCATTTGTGCCCCGAGTCAAGCCTCATTTGGCTTAACCATATTATTTGTGCCTCGAGTCAAGCCTCGTTTGACTCTACGATATCATTTGCCCCTCGAGTCGAGCCTCATTTGACTCAACCATGTTATTTGCGCCTCGAGTCGGGCCTCATTTGACATAACCATATCATTTGTGCCTCGAGTTGGGCCTCGATTGACTCACCCATATCATTTGCGCCTCGAGTCGACCCTCGTTTAACTCAATGATATCATTTGCGTCTCGAGTCGAGCCTCGTTTGACACCACCATATTTTTTACGCCTCGAGTCGGCCCTCGTTTAACTCACCGATGCCATTTGTGCCTCGAGTTGGGCCTCGTTTAACTCAACCATATCATTTGTGCCTCGAGTCGACCCTCATTTGACTCATCGATATCATTTATGCCTTGAGTTAGGCCTCGTTTGACATAACCATATCATTTGTGCCTCGAGTCATGCCTCGTTTGACTCAACCATATCTTTGCGTCTCAAGTCAGGCCTCGTTTGACTAAACCATATCATTTGCGCCTCAAGTCGGGCTTGGTTTGACTCAACCATATCATTTGCGCCTCGAGTCGGGCATCGTTTGACTCACCGACATAATTTGTGCCTTGAATTGGGCACCGTTTGATTCAACCATATCATTTGCGCCTCGAGTCGGGCCTTGTTTGACTCAACCATATCATTTATGCCTTGAGTCGGCCTTCATTTGACTCACCGATTCCATTTGTGCCTCGAGTTAGGCCTCGTTTGACTCAACCATATAATTTATGCCTCGAGTGAACCCTCGTTTAACTCAACCAAATCACTTGCGCCACAAGTTGGGCCTTGTTTGACTCAACCATATAATTTCTGCCTCGAGTCATGCCTCGTTTGACTCAACCATATCATTTATGCCTCGAGTCGACCCTTGTTGGACTCAGCCATATCATTTGTGCCTCGAGTCGGGCCTCGTTTGACTCACCGATACCATTTGTGCCTTGAGTTAGGCCTCGTTTGACTCAACCATATCATTTATGCCTCGAGTCAAGCCTTCTTTGACTCAATCATATCATTTGCACCTCGAGTCGGGCCTCCTTTGACTCAACCATATCATTTGCACCTCGAGTCAAGCCTCGTTTGACTCACTGATACCGTTTGTGCCTCGAGTTAGGCCTCTCGTTTGACTCAACCATATCATTTGTGCCTCGAGTCATGCGCCGTTTGACTCACCGATGCCATTTGTGTCTCGAGTTGTGCCTCGTTTGACTTAACCATATCATTTGTGCCTCGAGTTAGGCCTTGTTTGACTCACCGATACCATTTGTGCCTCAAGTTGGGCCTCGTTTGATGCAACCATATCATTTGTGCCTCGAGTCATGCCTCGTTTGACTCAACCATATCAGTTGCATCTCGAGTCGGGCCTCGTTTGACAAAACCATATCATTTGCACCTCGAGTCGGGCCTGGTTTGTCTCAACCACATCATTTGTGCCTCGAGTCGGTCCTTATTTGAGTCACTGATACCAGTTGTGTCTCGAGTTGGGCGTTGTTTAACCAAACCATATCATTTGTTCCTCAAGTCAGGCCTGGTTTGAGTCAACCATATCATTTGCGCCTCGAGTCAGGCCTCGTTTGACTTAACCATATCATTTGCGCCTCGAGTCGGGCCTTGTTTCACTCAGCCACAACATTTGCACCTTAAGTTGGGCCTTGTTTGACCCAACCATATTATTTGCGTATCAAGGAGGGCCTCGTTTGACTCAACCATATCATTTCTGCTTCGAGTCAGGCCTCGTCTGGCTCAACCATATCATTTGTGCCTCGAGTCGGTCCTCGTTTGACTCAACCATATCATTTATGCCTTGAGTCAGGCCTCGTTGGACTTAACCATATCATTTCTGCCTCGAGTCATGCCTCGTTTGACTCAACCATATCATTTGCGCCTCGAGTTGGGCCTCGTTTGACCCACCGGTACCATTTGTTCCTCGAGTTAGGTCTCGTTGGACTCAACTATATCATTTGTGCCTCAAGACAGGGATTGTTTGACTCAACCTTATCATCGGCACCTTGAGTTAGGCCTCGTTCAACTCAACCATATCATTTGCCCCTCGAGTCGGGCCTCGATTAACTTAACCATATCATTTCTACCTTAGGTCAGGCCTCGTTTGGCTCAACCATATATTTGCGCCTTGAGTCAGCACCCGTTTGACAACCATATCATTTGCGCCTCTAGTCAGGCCTCGTTTGACTCAACCAAATCATTTGTACCCCGAGTCAGGCCTCGTTTGGCTCAACCATATTATTTGCACCTCGAGGCAAGCCTCGTTTGAGTCAACCATATCATTTGTGCCTCGAGTCAGGCCTCGTTTGATGCAACCATATCATTTGTGCCTCGAGTTGGGCCTCATTTAACTCAACTATATCATTTGCGCCTCAAGTCGGCCCTCGTTTGACTCAACGATATCATTTGCGCATCGAGTTGACCCTCGTTTGACCCAACCATATCATTTGCGCCACGAGTCAGGCCTCGTTTGACTCAACCATATAATTTCTGCCCCAAGCCATGTCTCGTTTGACTCAACCATATCATTTATGCCTTGAGTCGAGCCTTGTTTGACTTAGCCATATCATTTGTGCCTCAAGTCGGGCCTCGTTTGACTCACCGATACCATTTGTGCCTCGAACTGGGCCTCATTTGACTCAACCATATCATTTGTGCCTCTAGTCAGGCCTTCTTTGACTTAACCATATCATTTGCATCTCGAGTCGGGCCTCGTTTGACTTATCCATATCATTTGCACCTCGAGTCAGGCCCAGTTTGACTCACCGATACCATTTGTGCCTTGAGTTAGGCCTCGTTTGACTCAACCATATCATTTATGCCTCGAGTTAGGCCTCGTTTGACTCAACCATATAATTTGTGCCTCGAGTCGGGTCTCATTTGACTCAACCATATCATTTCAGCCTCGAGTCATGTGCTGTTTGACTCACTAATACCATTTGTGCCTCGAGTTGGGCCTCGTTTGACTCAACCATATCATTTGTGGCTCGGGTTAGGCCTTGTTTGACTCAATGATATCATTTGTGCCTCGAGTTGGGCCTCGTTTGGCACAACCATATGATTTGTGCCTCGAGTCATGCCTTGTTTGACTCAACCATAGCAATTGTGTCTCGAGTCAGGCCTTGTTTGACAAAACCATATCATTTGTACCTCGAGTCTGGCCTTGTTTGACAAAACCATATCATTTGAAGGGAGTTGGATGCATGAAAGGTGGTTAAATGCATGAGGGGAGGTAGATACATGAAGGAAAGTTAGTTGCATGAAGGAAAATTAGATGCATAAAAGAAAGTTAGATGAATGAAGGGAGTTAGATGCATGAAAGGTGGTTAAATGCATGAGGAAAGTTAGTTGCATGAAGAAAAGTTAGTTGCATGAAGGAAAGTTAGATGAATGAAGGGAGTTGGATGCATGAAAGGTGGTTAAATGCATGAGGAAAGTTAGTTGCATGAAGGAAAGTTAGTTGCATAAGATGGCTATATAAGGAGGCCTAAGGAGGGCACCAAGAACACACACAAAAAAACCAAGAAGAAGAGAGCAAGAGAAGGAGAGGAAGAGAGCACCAAGAGGAGAGAAAAGAGAGAAGAAAGGAGAAGTAGAAGAAGAAGGAGAGTAAGGCTACATCAAAGTAGCTCTTCTCCTTTTGAATCAACCAAAGGAGCTCTTTCAAGTACCATTCAAGGTCTACACTCACTAAGAAGAGGAGTGGAGAATTCATCATCTAGGTATGCACATCTCTTACTCTTTGTTGAGTTAATTCTCTTTTGTTAAAATTCTTGATTATCCCAACGATGGTCGTTGATGTAATTGGTGAAAACGATTGCAATTAGCTATCCTGAGGGAAGTACGTTATGGATTATATTGAAGAAATTGATATAATTCACGTAACGTGACTAACACCCATATTTTGAAATAAAACCCCTTTTTTTAAAATCTTGATCATAGCACTTGCGGTTGACGAAAGTGGCTGCTTTTGTTATCTCCCCATATAATTACGTTGTGGATTATGTTGATGAAATTGGCAAAATCCCTCCAATGTAAATATCATAAATCCTTTTTTCCTAAAGAAATCCCAAAATAAAAAGTTTTAACCAAAATCAAAGCATGAATTTGAAATCAAAAAGCAACAAAACACCAACGTGGTACCGAAAGGGCGTTGTAGGGGTGCTAATACCTTCCCTACACGTAACCAACCCCTGAACCCAATCTTTGTGACGCAGACCTTAATCTCGGTGTCCGATCTCATCATTTAAACTTAGATCGGTGGCGACTCCAAAATTTCCAAGTTTTCCAAAACACCCACAAAAATTATTTTTCCCCACCTATTTCTCTTTTCCGGTCGCCGCGTCCGCATCGCGATGTTGACAACTGATACCATTTGTGCCTCGAATTGGGCCACATTTGACTCAACCATATCATTTGTGCCCCGAGTCAGGGCTTGTTTGACTCAACCATATCATTTGCACCTCAAGTCTGGCCTCGTTTGACTCAACCATATCATTTGCACCCCGAGTCGGGCCTCGTTTGACTAAATCATATCATTTGCGCCTTGAGTCGGGCCTTGTCTGACTCAACCATATCATTTGCGCCTTGAGTCGGGCCTTGTTTGACTCACCATACCATTTGTGCCTTGACTCGGGCCTCGTTTGACTCACCGATACCATTTATGCCTCGAGTTAGGCCTTGTTTGACTCAACCATATCATTTGTGCCTCGAGACAGGCTTCATTTGACTCAACCATAACATTTGCGCCTCGTGTCGGGCCTTCTTTTACTCAACCATATCATTGACACCTCGAGTTAAGCCTTGTTTGACTCAACCATATCATTTGCACCTCGAGTTAGCCCTCGTTTGACGCAACCACATCATTTTTGCCTCGAGTCATGCCTCGTTTGACTCAACCATATCATTTGCGTCTCGAGTTGGCCCTCGTTTGACTCAATGACATCATTTGTGCCTCGAGTCGGGCCTCGTTTGACTCAATCATATCATTTGCGCCTCGAGTCAGGCCTTGTTCGACTCACCGATACCATTTATGCCTCGAGTCGGACCTCATTTTACATAACCATATCATTTGTGCCTTCAGTCGTCCCTCGTTTGACTCAACCATATCATTTGTGTCTCGAGTTGGGGCTCGTTTGACTAAACCATATCATTTGCGCCTCAAGCTGGGCCAGGTTTGACTCAACCATATCATTTGCACCTCGAGCCGGGCCTCGTTTGACTCATTGACACCATTTGTGCCTCGAATTGGTCCTCGTTTGACTCAACCATATCACTTGTGCCTCGAGTTAGGCCTTGTTTAACTCAACCATATCATTTGTGCCTCAAGTTGGGCCTTATTTGATTCACCAATACCATTTGTGCCTCGAGTTAGCCTCGTTTGGCTTAACCATATCATTTGTGCCTCGAGACAGGGCTCGTTTGAGTTAACCATATCATTTGTGCCTCGAGTCATGCCTCGTTTGACTCAACCATATCATTTATGCCTCGAGTCAGGCCTCGTTTGACTCACCGATACCATTTGTCCCTCGAGTTGGGCCTCGTTTGACTCAACTATATCATTTATGCTTCGAGTCGAGCCTCGTTTGACTCACCTAAACCATTTGTGCCTCGAGTTGGGGCTCTTTTAACTCAACCATATCATTTGTGCCTCGAGTTAGGCCTTGTTTGATGTAACAATATGATTTGTGCCTCGAGTCATGCCTCGTTTGACTCAACCATATCATTTGCATGTCGAGTCGGGCCTCGTTTGAGAAAACCATATCATTTGCACCTCGAGATGGGCCTTGTTTGACTCAACCATATAATTTGCGCCTCGAGTTGGGCCTTGTTTGACTTAATCATATTATTTGCACCTCGAGTTAGGCCTCGTTTGATGCAACCATATCATTTGTGCCTCGAGTCAGGCCTCCTTTGACTAAACCATATCATTTGCGCCTCGAGTCAGCCCTCGTTTGACTCAATGATATCATTTGTGCCTCGAGTGGTGCCTCGTTTGACTCAACCATATCATATACGCTTCGAGTCGGCCCTCGTTTGACTCACCGATACCATTTGTGCCTCGAGTTGGGCCTCGTTTGACGTAACCATATCATTTGCATCTCGAGGCGGGCCTCATTTGTCTAAACCATATCATTTGCGCCTCGAGTCGGGCCTTGTTTAACTCATTGACACCATTTGTGCCTCGAATTGGACCTCGTTTGACTTAACCATATCATTTGTGCCCTGAGTCAGTGCTTGTTTGACTCAACGATATCATTTGCGCCTCGAGTCAGGCCTCGTTTGACTAAATCATATCATTTGCGCCTATAGTCAGTCCTCGTTTGAGTTAACCATATAATTTCTGCGTCGAGTCATGCCTCGTTTAACTCAATCATATCATTTATACCTCAAGTTGGTTCGTGTTTGACTTAACCATTTCATTTGCGCCTCGAGTCGGGCCTCGTTTGACTCACCGATACCATTTGTGCCTCGAGTTGGGCCTCGTTTGACGTAACCATATCATTTGCATCTCGAGGCGGGCCTCATTTGTCTAAACCATATCATTTGCGCCTCGAGTCGGGCCTTGTTTGACTCATTGACACCATTTGTGCCTCGAATTGGACCTCGTTTGACTTAACCATATCATTTGTGCCCCGAGTCAGTGCTTGTTTGACTTAACGATATCATTTGCGCCTCGAGTCAGGCCTCGTTTGACCAAATCATATCATTTGCGCCTATAGTCAGTCCTCGTTTGAGTCAACCATATAATTTCTGTGTCGAGTCATGCCTCATTTAACTCAATGATATCATTTATACCTCAAGTCGGTTCGTGTTTGACTTAACCATTTCATTTGCGCCTCGAGTCGGGCCTCGTTTGACTCACCGATACTATTTGTTCCTCGAGTTGGGCCTCATTTGACTCAACCATATCATTTGTGCCTCGAGTCAGGCCTCGTTTGACTCAACCATATCATTTGCTCCTCGAGGCAGGCCTCGTTTAACTCAACCATATCATTTTTGCCTCGAGTCAGGGCTCGTTTAGCTCAACCATATATTTGGGCCTTGAGTCAGGCCCCGTTTGACTCAACCATATCGTTTGCATCTCGACCCAGGCCTCGTTTGACTCATCCATATCATTTGTGCCTCGAGTCAGGCCCCGTTTGGCCCAACCATATTATTTGTGCCTCGAGTCAAGCCTCCTTTGACTCACCGATACCATTTGTGCCTCGAGTTAGGCCTTGTTTGACTCAACCATATAATTTGTGCCCCAAGTCGGGCCTCGTTTGACTCAACCATATCATTTGTGCCTCGAGTCATGCGCCGTTTGACTCAACGATACCATTTGTTCATCAAGTTAGGCCTCGTTTGACTCAACCATATCATTTGTGCCTCGAGTTAGGCCTTGTTTGACTTACCGATACCATATGTGCCTCGAGTCAGGCCTCGTTTGACATAACCATATCATTTGTGCCTCGAGTCATGCCTCGTTTGACTCAACCATATCAATTGTGTCTTGAGTCGGGCCTCGTTTGACAAAACCATATCATTTGCACCTTGAGTCGGGCCTGGTTTGTCTCAACCATATCATTTGTGCCTCAAGTCGGTCCCCGTTTGACTCAACCATATCATTTACGCCTTGAGTCAGGCCTCGTTTGACTTAACCATATCATTTGCTTCTCGAGTTAGGCGTCATTTGACTAAACCATATCATTTGCACCTCAAGTCGGGCCTGGTTTGACTCAACCATATCATTTGCGCCTCGAGTCGGGCATCATTTGACTTACCAACACCATTTGTGCCTCGAATTGGGCATCGTTTGCCTCAACCAAATCATTTGTGCCTCAAGTCAGGCCTTGTGCGACTCAACCATATCATTTGCACCTCTAGTCGGGCCTCGTTTGACCCAATCATATGATTTGTGCCTCGAGACTGGCCTTGTTTGACTTAACCATATCATTTGCGCCTCGAGTCAGGCCTCATTTGACTCAACCATATCATTTGCGCCTCAAGTCAGGCCTCATTTGACTCAACCATATCATTTGCGCCTCGAGGCGGGCCTTGTTTGACTTAACTATATCATTTGCGCCTCGAGTTGGGCCTCGTTTGACTCACCGGTACCATTTGAGCGTCGATGTAGGCGTTGTTTGATTCAATCATATCATTTGTGCCTCGACTCAAGCCTCATTTGACTCAACCATATAATTTGCGCCTCGAGTCAGGCCTTGTTTGACTCATCCATATCATTTATGCCTTGAGTCGGCCCTTGTTTGACTCAACCATATCATTTTCGCCTAGAGTCGGGCTTCATTTGACTCACCGATACCATTTGTGCCTCGAGTTGGGCCTTATTTGACTAAACCATATCATTTGTACCTCGAGTCAGGCCTTCTTTGACTCAACCATATCATTTGCGCCTTGAGTCGGGCCTCGTTTGACTTAATAATATCATTTGCACCTCGACTCAGGCCTCATTTGACTCACCCATATCATTTACGCCTCAAGTCGGACCTCGTTTGACTCAACCATATTATTTCTGCCTCAAGTCATGCGTCGTTTGACTCACCGATACTATTTGTGCCTCGAGTCGGGCTTTGTTTGACTTAACCATATCATTTGTGCCTCGAGTTAGGCCTTGTTTGACTCACCGATACCATTTGTGCCTTGTGTCGGGCCTCGTTTGATGCAACCATATCATTAGTGCCTCGCGTCATGCCTCGTTTGACTCAACCATATTAGTTGCGGCTCGAGTCGGGCTTCATTTGACTAAACCATATCATTTGCGCCTTGAGTCAGGCTGGTATGACTCAACCATATCATTTGCACCTCGAGTCAGGCCTCGTTTGACTCACTGATACCAGTTGTGCCTCAAGTTGGGCGTTGTTTAACTAAACCATATCATTTGTGGCTCAAGTCAGGACTTGTTTGACTCAACCATAACATTTGCGCCTCGGGTTAGGCCTCGTTTGACTCAACCATATCATTTGCACCTCGAGTTGGTCCTCGTTTGCCTCAACCATATCATTTGCGCCTTGTGTTAGGCCTCCTTTGACTTAACCATATCATTTCTGCCTCGAGTAAGGCCTTGTTTGACTCAACCATATCATTTGCACCCCGAGTTGGGCCTTGTTTGACACAACCATATCATTTGCGCCTCGAGTTGGGCCTCATTTGACACAACCATATTATTTGCACCTCGAGTCAGGCCTCGTTTGACTCACCGATACAATTTGTGCCTCGAGTTGGGCCTCGTTTGACTCAACCATATCATTTGTGGATCGAGTCAGGACTCGTTTGACTTAGCCATATCATTTGCGCCTCGAGTCGGGCCGCGTTTGACTCATCGATACCATTTGTGCCTCGAGTTGGCCCTCTTTTGACTCAACCATATCATTTGTGCCTCAAGTTAGGCCTTGTTTGATGCAACCATATCATTTGTGCCTCGAGTCATGCCTCGTTTGACTCAACCATATCATCTGCATCTCGAGTCAGGCCTCGTTTGACTAAACCATATCATTTCCGCCTTCAGTCGGGCCTTGTTTGACTCAACCATATCATTTGCGCCTCGAGTCTGGCCTCGCTTGACGCAACCATATCATTTGTACCTCGAGTCATGCCTCGTTTGACTCAACCATATCATTTGCACCCCGAGTCGGCCCTCATTTCACTCAACGACTGTGCCTCAAGTGGGGCCTCGTTTGACTTAACCATATCATTTGCGCCTCAAGACGAGCCTCATTTGACTCACCGATACCATTTATGCCTCAAGTCGGGCCTCGTTTGATGTAACCATATCATTTGTGCCTTAAGTCATCATTCATTTGCGTCAACCATATTATTTGCGTCTCGAGTCGGGCCTCAATTGACTAAACCATATCATTTGCGCCTCGAGTCAGGCCTCGTTTGACTCACCGATACCATTTGTGCCTCGAATTAGGCCACATTTGACTCAATCATATCATTTGTGCCCCGAGTCAGGGCTTGTTTGACTCAACCACATCATTTGCGCCTTGAGTCGGGCCTTGTTTGACTCACCATACCATTTGTGCCTTGACTCGGGCCTCGTTTGACTCACCAATACCATTTATGCCTCGAGTTAGGCCTCATTTGACTCAACCATTTCATTTGTGCCTCGAGACAGGCTTCGTTTGACTCAACCATAACATTTGTGCCTTGCGTCGGGCCTTGTTTGACTCAACCATATCATCGGCACCTCGAGTTGAGCCTTGTTTGACTCAACCATATCATTTGCACCTCGAGTCAACCCTCGTTCGACGTAACTACATCATTTTTGCCTCGAGTCATGCCTCGTTTGACTCAACCATAACATTTGCGTCTCGAGTCGACCCTCGTTTGACTCCACAACATCATTTGCGCCTCGAGTTGGGCCTCGTTTGACCAATCATATCATTTGCGCCTCGAGTCAGGCCTCGTTCGACTCACCGATACCATTTGTGCCTCGAGTCGGACCTCGTTTTACATAACCATATCATTTGTGCCTTGAGTCATCCCTCGTTTGACTCAACCATATCATTTGCGTCTCGAGTTGGGCCTCGTTTGACTAAACCATATCATTTGCGCCTCAAGCTGGGCCGGGTTTGATTCAACCATATCATTTGCACCTCGAGCCGGGCCTCGTTTGACTCATTGACACCATTTGTGCCTCGAATTGGTCCTCGTTTGACTCAACCATATCACTTGTGCCTCGAGTTAGGCCTTGTTTAACTCAACCATATCATTTGCGCCTCAAGTTGGGCCTTGTTTGATTCACCGATACCATTTGTGCCTCAAGTTATCCTCGTTTGGCTTAACCATATCATTTGTGCCTTGAGACAGGGCTCGTTTGAGTTAACCATATTATTTGTGCCTCGAGTCATGCCTCATTTGACTCAACCATATCATTTATGCCTCGAGTCAGGCCTCGTTTGACTCACCGATACCATTTGTCCCTCGAGTTGGGCCTCGTTTGACTCAACCATATCATTTATGCTTCGAGTCGAGCCTCGTTGGACTCACCTATACCATTTGTGCCTCGAGTTGGGGCTCTTTTGACTGAACGATATCATTTGTGCCTCGAGTTAGGCCTTGTTTGACGTAATAATATGATTTGTGCCTCGAGTCATGCCTTGTTTGACTCAACCATATCATTTGCATGTCGAGTCGGGCCTCGTTTGAGAAAACCATATCATTTGCACCTCGAGACGGGCCTTGTTTGACTCAACCATATAATTTGTGCCTCGAGTTGGGCCTTGTTTGACTCAACCATATTATTTGCACCTCGAGTTAGTCCTCGTTTGATGCAACCATATCATTTGTGCCTCGAGTCAGGCCTCCTTTGACTCAACCATATCATTTGCGCCTCGAGTCAACCCTCGTTTGACTCAACGATATCATTTGTGCCTCGAGTGGTGCCTCGTTTGACTCAACCATATCATATGTGCTTCAAGTCAGCGCTCGTTTGACTCACCGATACCATT
Organism: Dicorynia guianensis; assembly: GCA_037013595.1. Taxonomy (NCBI): domain Eukaryota; kingdom Viridiplantae; phylum Streptophyta; class Magnoliopsida; order Fabales; family Fabaceae; genus Dicorynia; species Dicorynia guianensis. Next base: position 14,013,309 of record JASUAB010000015.1, read on the forward strand.
TGTGCCTCGAGTTGGGCCTCGTTTGACGTAACCATATAATTTGCATCTCGAGGCGGGCCTCATTTGACTAAACCATATCATTTGCGCCTCGAGTCGGGCCTTGTTTGACTCATTGACATCATTTGTGCCTCGAATTGGACCTCGTTTGACTTAACCATATCATTTGTGCCCCGAGTTAGGGTTTGTTTGACTCAACCATATCATTTGCGCCTCGAGTCAGGCCTCGTTTGACTAAATCATATCATTTGCGCCTCGAGTCAGGCCTCGTTTGACTAAATCATATCATTTGCGCCTCAAGTCGGGCCTCATTTGAGTCAACCATATAATTTCTGCCTCGAGTCATGCCTCGTTTAACTCAATCATATCATTTATACCTCAAGTCGGTTCGTGTTTGACTCAACCATTTCATTTGTGCCTCAAGTCAGGCCTCGTTTGACTCACCGATACCATTTGTTCCTCGAGTTGGGCCTCGTTTGACTCAACCATATCATTTATGTCTCGGGTCAGGCCTTGTTTGACTCAACCATATCATTTGCCCCTCAAGGCAGGCCTCATTTAACTCAACCATATCATTTCTGCCACGAGCAGGGCTCGTTTAGCTCAACCATATATTTGGGCCTTGAGTCAGGCCCCGTTTGACTCAACCATATCATTTGTATCTCGACCCAGGCCTCGTTTGACTCAGCCATATCATTTGTGCCTCGAGTCAGGCCTCGTTTGGCCCAACCATATTATTTGTGCCTTGAGTCGGGCCCCGTTTGACTCAACCATATTATTTGTGCCTCAAGTTGGGCCTCGTTTGACGCAACCATATCATTTGTGCCTCGAGTCATGCCTCGTTTGACTCAACCATATCATTTGCACCTCGAGTCAGCCCTCGTTTGACTCAACGATATCATTTGCACCTCGAGTCGGGCCCCGTTTGACTCAACCATATTATTTGCACCTCAAGTCGGGCCTCGTTTGACTCACTAATACCATTTGTGCCTCGAGTTGGGCCTCATTTGACTCAACCATATCATTTGCGCCATGAGTCGGGCCTTGTTTGACTCAACCATATCATTTGCGTCTCGAGTTTAGCCTATTTTGACTCAACCATATCATTTGCACCTCGAGTCAGGTGTTGTTTGACTCAACTATATTATTTGCACCTCCAGTCGGGCCTCGTTTGACTCAACCATATCATTTGCGCCTCGAGTCGGGCCTAGTTTGATTCAACTATATCATTTGCACCTCGAGTCAGGCCTCGTTTGACTCACCGATACCATTTGTGCATCAAGTTAGGCCTCGTTTGACTCAACCATATCATTTGTGCCTCAATTCAGGCCTCGTTTGACTCAACCATATAATTTGTGCCTCGAGTCGAGCCTCGTTTGACTCAACTATATCATTTGTGCCTCGAGTCATGCGCCGTTTGACTCCCCGATACCATTTGTGCCTTGAGTTGGGCCTCATTTGACTCAACCATATCATTTGTGCCTCGAGTTAAGCCTTGTTTGACTCACTAATACCATTTATGCCTCGAGTTGGGCCTCGTTTGACACAACTATATCATTTGTGCCTCGAGTCATGCCTCATTTGACTCAACCATATCAGTTGCATCTTGAGTCGGGCTTCGTTTGACAAAACCATATCATTTGCGCCTCGAGTCGGGACTCGTTTGACTTAACCATATCATTTGCGCCTCGAGTCGGGCCTTGTTTTACTCAGCCACAACATTTGTACCTCGAGTCGGGCCTCGTTTGACTCAACCATATCATTTGCGCATCGAGTAGGGCCTCGTTTGACTCAACCATATCATTTTTGCTTTGAGTCGGTCCTCGTTTGACTCAACCATATCATTTGTGCCTTGAGTCAGGCCTCGTTTGACTTAACCATATCATTTCTGCCTCGAGTCATGCCTCGTTTGACTCAACCATATCATTTGCGCCACGAGTCGAGCCTCGTTTGACTCAACCATATCATTTGTGCCTCGAGTTGGGCCTTGTTTGACTCACCGATACCATTTGTGCCATGAGTCGACCCTCGTTTGACTCAACTGCATCATTTGCGCCTCGAGTCAGGCCTCGTTTGACCCACCGATACCATTTGTGCCTCGAGTTAGGTCTCGTTTGACTCAACCATATCATTTGTGCCTCAAGACAGGGCTTGTTTGACTCAACCTTATGATTGGCACCTTGAGTTAGGCCTCGTTTGACTCAACCATACCATTTGCCCCTCGAGTCGGGCCACGATTAACTTAACCATATCATTTCTGCCTCAGGTCAGGCCTCGTTTGGCTCAACCATATATTTGTACCTCGAGTCAGCACCCGTTTGACACAACCATATCATTTGCGCCTCGAGTCAGCCCTCGTTTGACTCAACCAAATCATTTGTGCCCCAAGTCAGGCCTCGTTTGGCTGAACCATATTATTTGCAACTCGAGTCAAGCCTCGTTTGACTCAACCATATCATTTGTGCCTCGAGTCAGGCCTCGTTTGATGCAACCATATCATTTGTGCCTCGAGTTGGGTCTCGTTTGACTTAACTATATCATTTGCGCCTCGAGTCGGCCCTCGTTTGACTCAACGATATCATTTGCGCATCGAGTTGAGCGTCGTTTGACTCAACCATATTATTTGCGCCTCGAGTTAGGCTTCGTTTAACTCACTGATACCATTTGTGCCTCGAGTTGGGCCTCATTTGACTCACCGATGCCATTTATGCCTTGAGTTGGGCCTCGTTTGACGTAACCATATCATTTGTGCCTCGAGTTAAGCCTCGTTTGACTCAACCATATCATTTGCGTCTCGAGTCAGGCCTCGTTTGACTAAACCATATCATTTGTGCCTCAAGTCGGGCTTGGTTTGACTCAACCATATAATTTATGCCTCGAGACAGGGCTTGGTTTGACTCAACCATATCATTTATGTCTCGAGATAGGGCTTGTTTGACTCAACCATATCATTGGCAACTCGACTCGGGCCTCATTTGACTCAACCATATGATTGGCCCATTGAGTCGGGCCTCGTTTAACTTAACCATATCATTTCTGCCTCGAGTCAGGCCTCGTTTAGCTCAACCATATATTTTTGCCTTGAGTCAGTACCCATTTAACACAACCATATCATTTGCGCCTCGAGTCAAGCCTCGTTTCACTCAACCAAATCATTTGTGCTCCGAGTCAGGCCTCGTTTGGCTCAACCATATTATTTGCACTTCGAGTCAAGCCTCATTTGACTCTATGATATCATTTGTGCCTCGAGTTGAGCCTCATTTGACTCAACCATTTTATTTGCACCTCGAGTCAGGCCTCGTTTGACGTAACCATAACATTTGTGCATCGAGTTGGGCCTCGATTGACTCACCCATATCATTTGCGCCTCGAGTCAGCCCTCGTTTGACTCAACGATATCATTGGTACCTCGAGTCGGGCCCCGTTTGACTCAACCATATTATTTGCACCTCAAGTCGGGCGTCGTTTGACTCACTAATACCATTTGTGCCTCGAGTTGGCCCTCTTTTGACTCAACCATATCATTTGTGCCTCAAGTTAGGCCTTGTTTGACGTAACCATATCATTTGTGCCTCGAGTCATGCCTCGTTTGACTCAACCATATCATCTGCATCTCGAGTCAGGTCTCGTTTGACTAAACATATCATTTCCGCCTTGAGTCAGGCCTTGTTTGACTCAACCATATCATTTGCGCCTCGAGTCTGGCCTTGCTTGACGCAACCATATCATTTGTACCTCGAGTCATGCCTCGTTTGACTCAACCATATCATTTGCACCCCGAGTCGGCCCTCATTTGACTCAACGATATCATCTGTGCCTCAAGTGGGGCCTCGTTTGACTTAACCATATCATTTGCGCCTCAAGTCGAGCCTCATTTGACTCACCGATACCATTTATGCCTCAAGTCAGGCCTTGTTTGACGTAACCATATCATTTGTGCCTTAAGTCATCATTCGTTTGCGTCAACCATATTATTTGCGTCTCGAGTTGGGCCTCAATTGATTAAACCATATCATTTGCGCCTCGATTCAGGCCTCGTTTGACTCACCTATACCATTTGTGCCTCGAATTAGGCCACATTTGACACAACCATATCATTTGTGCCCCGAGTCAGGGCTTGTTTGACTCAACCATATCATTTGCGCCTTGAGTCAGGCCTTGTTTGACTCACCATACCATTTGTACCTTGACTCGGGCCTCGTTTGACTCACCGATACCATTTATGCCTCGAGTTAGGCCTCGTTTGACTCAACCATTTCATTTGTGCCTCGAGACAGGCTTCGTTTGACTCAACCATAACATTTGTGCCTTGCGTCGGGCCTTGTTTGACTCAACCATATCATCGGCACCTCGAGTTGAGCCTTGTTTGACTCAACCATATCATTTGCACCTCGAGTCAGCCCTCGTTCGATGTAACTACATCATTTTTGCCTCGAGTCATGCCTCGTTTGACTCAACCATATCATTTGCGTCTCGAGTCAGCTCTCATTTGACTCCACAACATCATTTGTGCCTCGAGTCAGGCCTCGTTTGACTCAATCATATCATTTGCGCCTCGAGTCAGGCCTCGTTCGACTCATCGATACCATTTGTGCCTCGAGTCGGACCTCGTTTTACATAACCATATCATTTGTGCCTTGAGTCATCCCTCGTTTGACTCAACCATATCATTTGCGTCTCGAGTTGGGCCTCATTTGACTAAACCATATCATTTGAGCCTCAAGCTGGGCCTGGTTTGATTCAACCATATCATTTGCACCTCGAGCCGGGCCTCGTTTGACTCATTGACACCATTTGTGCCTCGAATTGGTCCTCGTTTGACTCAACCATATCACTTGTCCCTCGAGTTAGGCCTTGTTTAACTCAACCATATCATTTGTGCCTCAAGTTGGGCCTTGTTTGATTCACCGATACCATTTGTGCCTCGAGTTATCCTCGTTTGGCTTAACCATATCATTTGTGCCTCGAGACAGGGCTCGTTTGAGTTGACCATATCATTTGTGCCTCGAGTCATGCCTCATTTGACTCAACCATATCATTTATGCCTCGAGTCAGGCCTTGTTTGACTCACCGATACCATTTGTCCCTCGAGTTGGGCCTCGTTTGACTCAACCATATCATTTATGCTTCGAGTCGAGCCTCGTTTGACTCACCTATACCATTTGTGCCTCGAGTTGGGGCTCTTTTGACTCAACGATATCATTTGTGCCTCGAGTTAGGCCTTGTTTGACGCAACAATATGATTTGTGCCTTGAGTCATGCCTCGTTTGACTCAACCATATCATTTGCATGTCGAGTTGGGCCTCATTTGAGAAAACCATATCATTTGCACCTCGAAACGGGCCTTGTTTGACTCAACCATATAATTTGCGCCTCGAGTTGGGCCTTGTTTGACTCAACCATATTATTTGCAGCTCAAGTTAGTCCTCGTTTGATGCAACCATATCATTTGTGCCTCGAGTCAGGCCTCCTTTGACTCAACCATATCATTTGTGCCTCGAGTCAGCCCTCATTTGACTCAACGATATCATTTGTGCCTCGAGTGGTGCCTCGTTTGACTCAACCATATCATATACGCTTCAAGTCAGCGCTCGTTTGACTCACCGATACCATTTGTACCTCGAGTTGGGCCTCGTTTGACGTAACCATATCATTTGCATCTCGAGGCGGGCATCATTTGACTAAACCATATCATTTGCGCCTCAAGTCGGGCCTTGTTTGACTCATTGACACCATTTGTGCCTCGAATTGGACCTCGTTTGACTTAACCATATCATTTGTGCCCTGAGTCAGGGCTTGTTTGACTCAACCATATCATTTGCGCCTCGAGTCGGGCCTCGTTTGAGACAACCATATAATTTCTGCCTCGAGTCATGCCTCGTTTAACTCAATCATATCATTTATACCTCAAGTCGGTTCGTGTTTGACTCAACCATTTCATTTGCGCCTCAAGTCGGGCCTTGTTTGACTCACCGATACCATTTGTTCCTCGAGTTGGGCCTCGTTTGACTCAACCATATCATTTGTGTCTCGAGTCAGGCCTTGTTTGACTCAACCATATCATTTGCCCCTCGAGGTAGGCCTCATTTAACTTAACCATATCATTTCTACCTCGAGCAGGGCTCGTTTAGCTCAACCATATATTTGGGCCTTGAGTCAGGCCCCGTTTGACTCAACCATATCGTTTGCATCTCGACCCAGGCCTCGTTTGACTCAGCCATATCATTTGTGCCTTGAGTCAGGCCTCGTTTGGCCCAACCATATTATTTGTGCCTTGAGTCGGGCCCCGTTTGACTCAACCATATTATTTGCACCTCAAGTCAAGCCTCGTTTGGCGCAACCATATCATTTGTGCCTCGAGTCATGCCTCGTTTGACTCAACCATATCATTTGCACCTCGAGTCAGCCCTCGTTTGACTCAACGATATCATTTGCACCTTGAGTCGGGCCCCGTTTGACTCAACCATATTATTTGCACCTCAAGTCGGGCCTCGTTTGACTCACTAATACCATTTGTGCCTCGAGTTGACCCTCTTTTGACTCAACCATATCATTTGTGCCTCAAGTTAGGCCTTGTTTGACGCAACCATATCATTTGTGCCTCGAGTCATGCCTCGTTTGACTCAACCATATCATCTGCATCTCGAGTCAGGCCTCGTTTGACTAAACATATCATTTCCGCCTTGAGTCGGGCCTTGTTTGACTCAACCATATCATTTGCGCCTCGAGTCTGGCCTCGCTTGACGCAACCATATCATTTGTACCCCGAGTCATGTCTCGTTTGACTCAACCAGATCATTTGCACCCCGAGTCGGCCCTCATTTGACTCAATGATATCATCTGTGCCTCAAGTGGGGCCTCGTTTGACTTAACCATATCATTTGTGCCTCAAGTCGAGCCTCATTTGACTCACCGATACCATTTATGCCTCAAGTCGGGCCTCGTTTGACGTAACCATATCATTTGTGCCTTAAGTCATCATTCATTTGCATCAACCATATTATTTGCGTCTCGAGTTGGGCCTCAATTGATTAAACCATATCATTTGCGCCTCGAGTCAAGCCTCGTTTGACTCACCGATACCATTTGTGCCTCGAATTAGGCCACATTTGACACAACCATATCATTTGTGCCCCGAGTCAGGGCTTGTTTGACTCAACCATATCATTTGCGCCTTGAGTCGGGCCTTGTTTGACTCACCATACCATTTGTGCCTTGACTCGGGCCTCGTTTGACTCACCAATACCATTTATGCCTCGAGTTAGGCCTCATTTGACTCAACCATTTCATTTGTGCCTCGAGACAGGCTTCGTTTGACTCAACCATAACATTTGTGCCTTGCGTCGGGCCTTGTTTGACTCAACCATATCATCGGCACCTCGAGTTGAGCCTTGTTTGACTCAACCATATCATTTGCACCTCGAGTCAGCCCTCGTTCGACGCAACTACATCATTTTTACCTCGAGTCATGCCTTGTTTGACTCAACCATATCATTTGCGTCTCGAGTCGGCTCTCGTTTGACTCCACAACATCATTTGTGCCTCGAGTCGGGCCTCGTTTGACTCAATCATATCATTTGCGCCTCGAGTCAGGCCTCGTTCGACTCACCGATACCATTTGTGCCTCGAGTCGGACCTCGTTTTACATAACCATATCATTTGTGCCTTGAGTCATCCCTCGTTCGACTCAACCATATCATTTGCGTCTCGAGTTGGGCCTCGTTTGACTAAACCATATCATTTGAACCTCAAGCTGGGCCGGGTTTGATTCAACCATATCATTTGCACCTCGAGCCGAGCCTTGTTTGACTCATTGACACCATTTGTGCCTCGAATTGGTCCTCGTTTGACTCAACCATATCACTTGTGCCTCGAGTTAGGCCTTGTTTAACTCAACCATATCATTTGCGCCTCAAGTTGGGCCTTGTTTGATTCACCGATACCATTTGTGCCTCGAGACAGGGCTCGTTTGAGTTAACCATATCATTTGTGCCTCGAGTCATGCCTCATTTGAATCAACCATATCATTTATGCCTCGAGTCAGGCCTCGTTTGACTCACCGATACCATTTGTCCCTCGAGTTGAGCCTTGTTTGACTCAACCATATCATTTATGCTTCGAGTCGAGCCTCGTTTGACTCACCTATACCATTTGTGCCTCGAGTTGGGGCTCTTTTCACTCAACGATATCATTTGTTCCTCGAGTTGGGCCTCGTTTGACTCAACCATATCATTTGTCTCGAGTCAGGCCTTGTTTGACTCAACCATATCATTTGCCCCTCGAGGCAGGCCTCATTTAACTCAACCATATCATTTCTGCCTCGAGCAGGGCTCGTTTAGCTCAACCATATATTTGGGCCTTGAGTCAGGCCCCGTTTGACTCAACCATATCGTTTGCATCTCGACCCAGGCCTCGTTTGGCCCAACCATATTATTTGTGCCTTGAGTCGGGCCCCATTTGACTCAACCATATTATTTGCACCTCAAGTCAGGCCTCGTTTGACGCAACCATATCATTTGTGCCTCGAGTCATGCATCGTTTGACTCAACCATATCATTTGCACCTCGAGTCAGCCCTCGTTTGACTCAACGATATCATTTGCACCTCGAGTCGGGCCCCGTTTGACTCAACCATATTATTTTCACCTCAAGTCGGCCCTCGTTTGACTCACTAATACCATTTGTGCCTCGAGTTAGGCCTCATTTGACTCAACCATATCATTTGTGCCATGAGTCGGGCCTTGTTTGACTCAACCATATCATTTGCGTCTCGAGTTTGGCCTATTTTGACTCAACCATATCATTTGCACCTCGAGTCAGGCGTTGTTTGACTCAACCATATTATTTGCGCCTCCAGTCGGGCCTCGTTTGACTCAACCATATCATTTGCGCCTCGAGTCGGGCCTAGTTTGATTCAACTATATCATTTGCACCTCGAGTCAGGCCTCGTTTGACTCACCAATACCATTTGTGCATCAAGTTAGGCCTCGTTTGACTCAACCATATCAGTTGCATCTTGAGTCGAGCCTCGTTTGACAAAACCATATCATTTGCGCCTCGAGTCGGGCCTCGTTTGACTCAACCATATCATTTGCGCCTCGAGTCGGGCCTTGTTTGACTCAGCCACAACATTTGTACCTCAAGTCGGGCCTTGTTTGACTCAACCATATTATTTGCGCATCGAGTAGGGCCTCGTTTGACTCAACCATATCATTTCTGCTTTGAGTCGGTCCTCGTTTGACTCAACCATATCATTTGTGCCTTGAGTCAGGCCTCGTTTGACTTAACCATATCATTTCTGCCTCGAGTCATGCCTCGTTTGACTCAACCATATCATTTGCGCCACGAGTCGGGCCTCGTTTGACTCAACCATATCATTTGTGCCTCGAGTCGGGCCTTGTTTGACTCACCGATACCATTTGTGCCGCGAGTCGAGCCTCGTTTGACTCAACCGCATTATTTGTGCCTCGAGTCAGGCCTCGTTTGACCCACCGATACCATTTGTGCCTCGAGTTAGGTCTCGTTTGACTCAACCATATCTTTTGTGCCTCAAGACAGGGCTTGTTTGACTTAACCTTATGATTGGCACCTTGAGTTAGGCCTCGTTTGACTCAACCATACCATTTGCCCCTCGAGTCGGGCCACGATTAACTTAACCATATCATTTCTGCCTCAGGTCAGGCCTCGTTTGGCTCAACCATATATTTGTACCTCGAGTCAGCACCCGTTTGACACAACCATATCATTTGCGCCTCGAGTCAGCCCTCGTTTGACTCAACCATATCATTTGCGTCTCGAGTCAGGCCTCGTTTGACTAAACCATATCATTTTCGCCTCAAGTCGGGCTTGGTTTGACTCAACCATATCAATTACGCCTCGAGACAGGGCTTGGTTTGACTCAACCATATCATTTACGTCTCCAGATAGGGCTTGTTTGACTCAACCATATCATTGGCAACTCGAGTCGGGCCTCATTTGACTCAACCATATGATTGGCCCATCGAGTCGGGCCTCGTTTAACTTAACCATATCATTTCTGCCTCGAGTCAGTCCTCGTTTGGCTCAACCATATATTTTTGCCTTGAGTCAGTACCCATTTAACATAACCATATCATTTGCGCCTCGAGTCAGGCCTCGTTTCACTCAACCAAATCATTTGTGTTCCGAGTCAGGCCTCGTTTGGCTCAACCATATTATTTGCACTTCGAGTCAAGCCTCATTTGACTCTATGATATCATTTGTACCTCGAGTTGAGCCTCATTTGACTCAACCATTTTATTTGCACCTCGAGTCAGGCCTCGTTTGACGTAACCATATCATTTGTGCATCGAGTTGGGCCTCGATTGACTCACCCATATCATTTGCGCCTCGAGTCGGCCCTCATTTAACTCAATGATATCATTTGCGCCTCGAGTCGAGCCTCGTTTGACTCACCGATACCATTTGTGCCTCATGTCAGGCTTCGTTTGATGTATCCATATCATTTGCGTCTCGAGTCAGGCCTCCTTTGACTAAACCATATCATTTGCACCTCGAGTCGGGCCTCATTTGACTCATTGACACCATTTGTGCCTCGAATTGGGCCTTGTTTGACTCAACCATATCATTTGTGCCCCGAGTCAGAGCTTGTTTGACTCAACCATATCATTTATGCCTCGAGTCAGGCCTTGTTTGATGCAACCATATCATTTGTGCCTCGAGTTGGGTCTCGTTTGACTTAACTATATCATTGCGCCTCGAGTCGGCCCTCGTTTGACTCAACGATATCATTTACGCATCGAGTTGAGCATCGTTTGACTTAACCATATTATTTGCGCCTTGAGTTAGGCTTTCTTTAACTCACTGATACCATTTGTGCCTCGAGTTGGGCCTCGTTTGACTCACCGATACCATTTATGCCTCGAGTCGAGCCTCGTTTGACTCACCGATACCATTTATGCCTTGAGTTGGGCCTCGTTTGACGTAACCATATCATTTGTGCCTCGAGTCATGCCTCGTTTGACTCAACCATATTATTTGCGTCTCGAGTCAAGCCTCGTTTGACTAAACCATATCATTTGCACCTCAAGTCAGGCTTGGTTTGACTCAACCATATCATTTGCGCCTCAAGTCGAGCATCGTTTGAGTCACCAACACCATTTGTACCTCGAATTGGGCCTTGTTTGACTCAACCATATCATTTGTGCCTCAAGACAGGGCTTGTTTGACTCAACCATATCATTGGCAAGTCGAGTCAGGCCTCATTTGACTCAACCATATGATTGGCCATCGAGTCGGGCCTCGTTTAACTTAACCATATCATTTCTGCCTCGAGTCAGGCCTCGTTTGGCTTAACCATATATTTTTGTCTTGAGTCAGTACCCGTTTAACACAACCATATCATTTGCGCCTCGAGTTAGGCCTCGTTTCACTCAACCAAATCATTTGTGCTCCGAGTCAGGCCTCGTATGGCTCAACCATATTATTTGTGCCTCGAGTCAAGCCTCATTTGACTCTATGATATCATTTGTGCCTAGAGTTGAGCTTCATTTGACTCAACCATATTATTTGCACCTCAAGTCAGGCCTCGTTTGACGTAACCATATCATTTGTGCCTCGAGTTGGGCCTCGATTGACTCACCCATATCATTTGCGCCTCGAGTCGGCCCTCATTTAACTCAACGATATCATTTGCGCCTCGAGTCGAGCCTTGTTTGACTCACCGATACCATTTGTGCCTCGAGTCGGGCTTAGTTTGACGTAACCATATCATTTGCGTCTCGAGTCGGGCCTCATTTGACTAAACCATATCATTTGCGCCTCGAGTCATGCCTCATTTGACTCATTGACACCATTTGTGCCTCGAATTGGGCCTCGTTTGACTCAACCATATCTTTTGTGCCCCGAGTCAGGGCTTGTTTGACTCAGCAATATCATTTGGGTCTCGAGTCAGGCCTCGTTTGACTAAACCATATCATTTGCGCCTCGAGTCGGGCCTTGTTTGACTCAACCATATCATTTGCGCATCGAGGAGGGCCTCGTTTGACTCAACCATATCATTTCTGCTTCGAGTCGGTCCTCGTTTGACTTAACCATATCATTTGCGTCTTGAGTCATGCATTGTTTGACTTAACCATATCATTTCTTCCTCGAGTCATGCCTGGCTTGACTCAACCATATCATTTGTGCCTCGAGTCGGACCTTGATTGACTCACTGATACCTTTTGTGTCGTGAGTCGGGCCTCGTTTGACTCAACCGTATCATTTGTGCCTCGAGTCAGGCCTCGTTTGACCCACCGATACCATTTGTGCCTCGAGTTAGGTCTCGTTTGACTCAACCATATCATTTGTGCCTCAAGACAGGGCTTGTTTGACTCAACCTTATGATTGGCACCTTGAGTTAGGCCTCGTTTGACTCAACCATATCATTTGCCCCTCGAGTCGGCCTCGATTAACTTAACCATATTATTTCTGCCTCAGGTCAGGCCTCGTTTGGCTCAACCAGATATTTGTGCCTCGAGTCAGCACCCATTTGACACAACCTTATCATTTGCACCTCGAGTCAGCCCTCGTTTGACTCAACCAAATCATTTGTGCCCCGAGTCAGGCCTCGTTTGGCTCAACCATATTATTTGCACCTCGAGTCAAGCCTCGTTTTACTCAACCATATCATTTGTGCCTCGAGTCAGGCCTCGTTTGATGCAACCATATCATTTGTGCCTCGAGTTGGGTCTCGTTTGACTTAACTATATCATTTGCGCCTCGAGTCGTCCCTCGTTTGACTCAACGATATCATTTGCGCATCGAGTTGAGCGTCATTTGACTCAACCATATTATTTGTGCCTCAAGTCAGGCTTCGTTTAACTCAACGATACCATTTGTGCCTCGAGTTGGGCCTCGTTTGACTCACCGATACCATTTATGCCACGAGTCGAGCCTCGTTTGACTCACCGATACCATTTATGCCTTGAGTTGGGCCTCGTTTAATGTAACCATATCATTTGTGCCTCGAGTCATGCCTCGTTTGACTCAACCATATTATTTGCATCTTGAGTCAGGCCTCGTTTGACTAAACCATATCATTTGCGCCTCAAGTCAGACTTGGTTTGACTCAACCATATCATTTGCGCCTCGAGTCGGGCATCGTTTGACTCACCAACACCATTTGTGCCTCGAATTGGGCCTCGTTTGACTCAACCATATCATTTGTCCTCAAACAGGGCTTGTTTGACTCAACCATATCATTGGCAACTCGAGTCAGGCCTCATTTGACTCAACCATATGATTGGCCCATCGAGTCGGGCCTCGTTTAACTTAACCATATCATTTCTGCCTCGAGTCAGGCCTCGTTTGGCTCAACCATATATTTTCGCCTTGAGTCAGTACCCATTTAACATAACCATATCATTTGCGCCTCGAGTCAGGCCTCGTTTCACTCAACCAAATCATTTGTGCTCCGAGTCAAGCCTCGTATGGCTCAACAATATTATTTGTGCCTCAAGTCAAGCCTCATTTGACTCTATGATATCATTTGTGCCTTGAGTTGAGCCTCATTTGACTCAACCATATTATTTGCACCTTGAGTCGGGCCTCGTTTGGCGTAACCATATCATTTGTACCTCGAGTTGGGCCTCGATTGACTCACCCATATCATTTGCGCTTCGAGTAGGCCCTCGTTTAACTCAACGATATCATTTGCGCCTCGAGTCGAGCCTTGTTTGACTCACCGATACCATTTGTGCCTTGAGTCGGGCTTCGTTTGACGTAACCATATCATTTGCGTCTCGAGTCGGGCCTCATTTGACTAAACCATATCATTTGCGCCTCGAGTCGTGCCTCATTTGACTCATTGACACCATTTGTGCCTCAAATTTGGCCTTGTTTGACTCAACCATATCATTTGTGCCCCGAGTCAGGGCTTGTTTGACTCAACCATATCATTTGTCCTCGAGTCAGGCCTTGTTTGATGCAACCATATCATTTGTGCCTCGAGATGGGTCTCGTTTGACTTAACTATATCATTTGCGCCTCGAGTCGGCCCTCGTTTGACTCAACGATATCATTTGCGCATTGGGTTGAGCGTTGTTTGACTCAACCATATTATTTGCGCCTCGAGTCAGGCTTCGTTTAACTCACTGATACCATTTATGCCTCGAGTTGGGCCTTGTTTGACTCACCAATACCATTTATGCCTCGAGTCGAGCCTCGTTTGACTCACCGATACTCAACCATATCATTTGCGCCCTGAGTCGAGCCTCGTTTAACTCAACCATATCATTTGTGCTTCGAGTCAGGTTTCGTTTGACTCAACCATATCATTTGTGCCTCGAGTCAAGCCTCGTATGACTCAACCACATCATTTGCGCCTCGAGTCGGGCCTCGTTTAACTCAACCATCTCATTTATGCCTTGAGTCAGGTCTCGTTTGACTCAACCATATTATTTCTGCCTCGAGTCGGTCATTGTTTGACTCAACCATATCATTTGCGCCTTGAGTCGGGCCTTGTTTGACTCAGCAATACCATTTGTGCCTCGAGATGGGCCTCATTTCACTCAACCATATCATTTGTGCCTCAGGTCAGGCCTCATTTGACTAAACCACATCATTTGCGCCTCGAGTAGGGCCTCGTTTAACCTACTGATACCATTTGTTCCTCGAGTTGGGCCTCATTTGACTTAACCATATCTTTTGTGCCTTGAGTCAGGCCTCGTTTGACTCAACCATATCATTTGCACCTCGAGTCGGGCCTAGTGTGACTCAACCTCATCATTTGCGCCTCGACTCAGGCCTTATTTGACTCACCGATACCATTTGTGCATCGAGTTGGGCCTCGTTTGACTTAACCATATCATTTGTGCCTCGAGTCAGGCCTCGTTTGACTCAACCACATAATTTGCGCCTCGAGTCGGTCATCATTTGACTCAACCATATCGTTTGCGCCTCGAGTCGAGCCTCGTTTGACTCAACCGTATCACTTGCGCCTCGAGTTGGGCCTCGTTTGACTCAACCGTATCATTTGCGCGTCGAGTCAGGCCTCGTTTGACTCAACTATATCATTTGTGCCTCGAGTCAGGTCTCGTTTGACTCAACCATATTATTTGCGTCTCGAGTCGGTCATCATTTGACTCAACCATATCGTTTGTGCCTCGAGTCGAGCCTCATTTAACTCAACCGCATTAATTGCGCCTTGAGTAAGGCCTCGTTTGACTCAACCATATCATTTGTGCCTCGAGTCAGGCCTCGTTTAACTCATCCATATCATTTGTGCCTCGAGTCATGCCTCATTTGACTCAACCATATCATTTGTGCCTCGAGTCGGGCCTCGTGTGACTCAATCCTATCACTTGCGCCTCGAGTCAGGCCTCATTTGACTCACCGATACTATTTGTGCCTCGAGTTGGGCCTCATTTGATTCAACCACATCATTTGCGCCTCGAGTCGGCCATCGTTTGACTCAACCATATCGTTTGTGCCTCGAGTCGACCCTCGTTTGACTCAACCATATCATTTGTGCCTCGCGTTAGGCCTCGTTTGACTCACCGTATCATTTGTGCCTCAAGTTGAGCCTCTTTTGACTCAACTGTATCATTTGTGCCTCGAGTCGGGCCTCATTTGACTCAACCCTATCATTTGAGCCTCGAGCCAGGCCTCGTTTGACTCAACCATATCATTTGTGCCTTAAGTCATGCCTCGTTTGACTCAACCATATCATTTGCGCCTCGAGTCGAGCCTTGTTTGACTCAACCATATCATTTGTGCCTCGAGTCAGGCCTTGTTTGACTTAACCATATCATTTGCACCTCGAGTCATGCCTCGTTTGACTTAACCATATCATTTGTGTCTCGAGTTGGGCCTCATTTGACTAACCGATGCCATTTGTGCCTTTAGTTAGGCCTCGTTTGACTCAACCATATCATTTGTGCCTCAGGTCAGGCCTTGTTTGACTAAACCATATCATTTGCACCTCGAGTCGTGCCTTGTTTGACTCAACCATATCATTTGCGCCTCGAGTCGGGCCTCGTTTGACTCACCGATACCATTTGTGCCTTGAGTTGGTCCTTATTTACTCACCGATACCATTTGTGCCTCGAGTGGGGCTTCAATTTACTCAGTCATATTATTTGCGCTATGAGTCAGGCCTCATTTGACTCACCGATACCATTTGTGCCTCGTGTTAGGCCTCGTTTGACTCAACCATATCATTTGTGCCTCGAGTCAGGGCTGGTTTGACTCAACCATATCATTTGTGCCTCGAGTTGGGCCTCGTTTGACTTAACCATATCATTTGTGCCTCGAGTCGAGCCTTATTTGACTCACCGATATGTTTGCGCATCGAGTCGAGGCTCATTTGTCTAAACCATATCGTTTGTGCCTCGAGTCATGCCTCGTTTGACTCAACCATATTATTTGTGCCTCGAGTTGTGCCTCGTTTGACTCATCTATGTCATTTGCACCTCGAGTTAGGCCTCATTTGACTTAACCATGTGTTTGCGCCTTGAGTCAAGCCTTGTTTGATTCACCCATATCATTTACGCTGTGAGTTAGGCCTCGTTTGACTCATCGATACCATTTGTGCCTTGAGTTGGGCCTCGTTTAACTTAACCATATCATTTGCGCCTCGAGTCTGCCCTCGTGTGGCTCAACCCTATCATTTGCTCCTCGAGTCGGGCCTCATGCGGCTCAACCCTATCATTTGCGCCTCGAGTCGAGCCTCATTTGGCTCATTGATACCATTTGTGCCTCGAGTTGGGCCTCAATTGGCTCACCGATATCATTTGCGCCTCGAGTCAAGCCTTGTTTGACTCAACCATATGATTTACGCCTCGTTTGAATCAACCATATGATTTACGCCTCAGGTCGGGCCTCGTTTGTCTCAACCCTATCATTTGCGCCTCGAGTTGGGCCTTATTTGACTCACCGATACCATTTGTGTCTCGAGTTGGGCCTCGTTTAACTCAACCTTATCATTTGTGCCTCGAGTCAGGCCTCATTTGACTCAACCATATCATTTGCACCTTGGGCTTCGTGTGACTCAACCCTATCATTTGTGCCTCGAGTCGGGCCTTATTTGACTCACCGATACCATTTGTGCCTCGAGTTGGGCCTCGTTTGACTTAACCATATCATTTGTGCCTCGCGTCAGGCCTCGTTTGACTCAACCATATCATTTGTGCCTCAAATCGGGCCTCATTTAACTCAACCATATCCTTTGTGCTTCGAGTCAGGTCTCGTTTGACTCAACCATACCATTTGTGCCTCGAGTCAGGCCTTGTTTGACTCAACCACATCATTTGCGGCTCGAGTTGGTCATCACTTGACTCAACCATATCGTTTGCGCCTCGAGTCGAGCCTCGTTTGACTCAACCATGTCAGTTGCGCCTCGAGTTAGGCCTTGTTTGACTCAACCATATCATTTGTGCCTCGAGTCAGTTCTCGTTTGACTCAACCATATCATTTGTGCCCCGAGTTAGGTCTCGTTTGACTCAACCATATTATTTGTACCTCGAGTTGGTCATCGTTTGACTCAACCATATCGTTTGCGCCTCGAGTTGACCCTCATTTGACTCAACCATATCATTTGCGCCTCGAGTCGGGCCTCGTTTCACTCAACCATATCATTTGCGCCTAGAGTCAGACTTCATTTGTCTCAACCATATCATTTGTACCTCGCGTCAGGCCTCGTTTGAATCAATCATATAATTTGTGCCTCTAGTCAGGCCTCGTTTGACTCAACCATATCATTTGTGCCTCAAGTCAGGTCTCGTTTGACTCAACCATATTATTTGTGCCTCGAGTCGGCCATCGTTTGACTCAACCATATCGTTTGTGCCTTGAGTCGAGCCTCGTTGGACTCAACCATATTATTTGTGCCTTGCGTCAGGCCTCGTTTGACTTAACCATATAATTTGCACCTCGAGTCGGGCCTTGTTTGACTCAACCGTATCATTTGCGCCTCGAGTCGGGCCTCATTTGACTCAATGATATCATTTGCGCCTCAAGTCAAGCCTCGTTTGACTCAAACATATCATTTGCTCCTCGAGTCGGGCCTCGTGTGACTCAATCCTATCACTTGCGCCTAGAGTCAGGCCTCATTTGGCCCACCGATACCATTTGTGCCTCGAGTTGGGCCTCATTTGACTCAACCATATCAATTGTGCCTCGAGTCAGGCCTCGTTTCACTCAACCATATCATTTGTGCCTCGAGTCGGGCCTCGATTGACTCAACCATATCATTTGTGCCTCGAGTCGAGCCTTGTTTGACTCAACCATATCATTTACGCATCGAGTCAGGCCTTGTTTGACTCAACCATATCGTTTGTGCCTCAAGCCGAGCATTATTTGACTCACCCATATGTTTTTGCATCGAGTTGAGGCTCATTTGACTAAGCCATATCGTTTGTTCCTTGAGTCATGCCTCGTTTAACTCAACCATATTATTTGTGCCTCGAGTTATGCCTCGTTTGTCTCACCTATGTCATTTGCACCTCGAGTTAGGCCTCGTTTGACTTAACCATGTGTTTGCGCCTCGAGTCAAGCTTTGTTTGACTCACCCATATCATGTGCACTGCGAGTCAAACCTCGTTTGACTCACCGATACCATTTGTGCCTCGAGTTGGGCCTCGTTTGACTCAACCATATTATTTGCACCTTAAGTCGGGCCTCGTGCAGCTCAACCCTATCATTTGCGCCTCGAGTCGGGTCTGATTTAACTCATTGATACCATTTGTGCCTCGAGTTAGGCCTCAATTGACTCATCGATACCATTTACGCCTCGAGTCAAGCCTTATGTGACTCAACCATATCATTTACGCCTCGTTTCAGGCCTCGTTTGAATCAACCATATAATTTACGCCTTGGGTCGGGCCTCGTTTGTCTCTACCCTATCATTTGTGCCTCGGGTCAGGCCTTATTTGACTCACCGACATCATTTGTGCCTCGAGTTGGGCGTCATTTGACTCAACCATATCATTTGCACCTCGAGTCGGGCCTCATTTGACTCATCCATATCATTTGCGCCTTGAGTTAGGCCTTGTTTGACTTCACCATATCATTTGCGACTCGAGTTAGGCCTCATTTAACTTAACCATATCATTTACGCCTCGAGTCGGGCCTCGTTTAACTCAACCATATCATTTGTACCTCGAGTCAGGTCTCGTTTGACTCAACCATATTATTTGCGCCTCGAGTTGGTCATCGTTTGACTCAACCATATCGTTAGCGCCTCGAGTCGAGCCTCGTTTGACTCAACCATATCATTTGCGCCTTGAGTCGGTCATCGTTTGACTCAACCATATCGTTTGCGCCTCAAGTCGAGCCTCGTTTGACTCAACCATATCATTTGCGCCTCGAGTCAGGCCTTGTTTGACTCAACCATATCATCTGCGCCTCGAGTCAGGCCTCGTTTGACTCAACCATATCATATGTGCCTCGTGTCGTGCCTCATTTGGCTAAACCATATCAATTGTGCCTCGAGTCAGGCCTCATTTACCTCAACCATATCATTTGCGCCTTGAGCCGGGCCTTGATTGACTCAACCATATCATTTGTGCCTCGAGTCAAGCCTTGTTTGACTCAACCATATCAGTTGCACCTCGAGTCAGGCCTCGTTTGACTCAACCATATCATTTGTGCCTCGAGTTGGGCCTCATTTGACGCAACCATATCATTTGTGCCTCAAGTCAAACCTTATTTCAGTCACCCATATGTTTGCGCATCAAGTCGAGGCTCATTTGACTAAGCCATATCATTTGTGTCTCGAGTCATGCATCGTTTGACTTAACCATATTATTTGTGTCTCGTTTGACTCACCTATGTCATTTGCGCCTCGAGTTAGGCCTCGTTTGACTTAACCATGTGTTTGGGCCTTAAGTCAGGCTTTGTTTGACTCATCCATTTCATTTGCACTGCGAGTCGGCCTCGTTTGACTCAACCATATTATTTGTGCCTCGAGTCGGGCCTCGTGTGGCTCAACCCAATCATTTGTGCCTCGAGTCGGGCCTCGTGCAGCTCAACCTAATTATTTGCGCATCGAGTCGAGTCTCATTTGACTCATTGATACCATTTGTGCCTCGAGTTGGGTCTCAATTGACTCACCGATACCATTTGTGCCTCGAGTCAAGCCTTATGTGACTCAACCATATCATTTACGCCTCGTTTCAGGCCTCGTTTGAATCAACCATATAATTTACGCCTCGGGTCGGGCCTCGTTTGTCTCAACCCTATCATTTGCGCCTCGAGTCGAGCCTTATTTGACTCACCGATACCATTTGTGCCTCGAGTTGGGCATCGTTTTACTCAACCATATCATTTGCACTTCGAGTTGGGCCTCATTTGACTCATCCTTATCATTTGCGCCTCGAGTCGGGCCTCATTTGACTCAACTATATCATGTGCACCTCGAGTCGAGCCTCGTTTAACTCAACCATATCATTTGTACCTCGAGTCAGGTCTCATTTGACTCAACCATATTATTTGCACCTCGAGTCGGTCATCGTTTGACTCAACCATATCATTTGTGCCTCGAGTCGAGCCTCGTTTGACTCAACCATATCATTTGCACCCTGAGTCGGGCCTCATTTGTCTCAACCATATTATTTGTCCCTTGAGTCAGTCATCGTTTGACTCAACCATATTGTTTGCGCCTCGAGTCGAGCCTCGTTTGACTTAACCATATAATTTGTGCCTCGAGTCATGCCTCGTTTGACTCAACCATATCATTTGCGTCGTGAGTCGTGCCTCATTTGACTCACCTATACCATTTGTGTCTCGAGTTGGGCCTTGTTTGACTCACTGATACCATTTGTGCCTCGAGTTGGGCCTCATTTGACTCAACCATATAATTTGTGCCTCGAGTTGGGCCTCGTTTGACTCAACCATATCATTTGCACCTCGAGTCGGGCCTCGTGTGACTCAACCCTATCATTTGCGCCTCGAGTCGGGTCTCATTTTACTCATTGATACCATTTGTGCCTCGAGTTGGGCCTCAATTGACTCACCGATACCATTTACCCCTCGAGTCAAGCCTTATGTGACTCAACCATATTATTTACTCCTCGTTTCAGGCCTCGTTTGAATCAACCATATAATTTATGCCTCGAGTCGGGCCTCGTTTGTCTCAACCCTATCATTTGTGCCTCGAGTCGGGCCTTATTTGACTCACCGATATCATTTGTGCCTCGAGTTGGGCGTCATTTGACTCAACCATATCATTTACACCTTGAGTCGGGCCTCATTTGACTCATCCATATCATTTGTGCCTCGAGTCAGGCCTTGTTTGACTTCACCATATCATTTGCGACTCAAGTTAGGCCTTATTTAACTTAACCATATCATTTGCGCCTCGAGTCGAGCCTCGTTTAACTCAACCATATCATTAGTACCTCGAGTCAGGTCTCGTTTGACTTAACCATTTTATTTGTGCCTCGAGTTGGTCATCGTTTGACTCAACCATATCATTTGCGCCTCGAGTCGAGCCTTGTTTGACTCAACCATATCATTTGTGCCTTGAGTCGGTCATCGTTTGACTCAACCATATCGTTTGCGCCTTGAGTCGAGCCTCGTTTGACTCAACTAAATCATTTGCGCCTTGAGTCAGCCCTCGTTTGACTCAACCATATCATTTGCGCCTCGAATCAGGCCTCGTTTGACTCAACCATATCATTTGTGCCTCGAGTCGTGCCTCGTTTGACTCGACTATATCATTTGCACCTCAAGTCGGGCCTCGTATGACTCAATCCTATCACTTGTGCCTCGAGTTAGGCCTCATTTGACTCACCGATACCATTTGTGCCTCGAGTTGGGCCTCATTTGACTCAACCATATCAATTGTGCCTCGAGTCAGGCCTCATTTACCTCAACCATATCATTTGCGCCTTGAGTCAGGCCTTGTTTGACTTAACCATATCATTTGTGCCTCGAGTCAGGCCTCGTTTGACTCAACCATATCATTTGCGCCTTGAGTTAGGCCTCGTTTGATGTAACCATATCATTTGTGCCTCGAGTCGAACCTTATTGTACTCACCCATATGTTTGCGCATCGAGTCAAGGCTCATTTGACTAAGCCATATCGTTTGTGTCTCGAGTCATGCCTCGTTTGGCTTAACCATATTATTTGTGCCTCGAGTTGTGCCTCGTTTGACTCACCTGGGTCATTTGCGCCTCGAGTAAGGCCTCGTTTGACTTAACCATGTGTTTGGGCCTCGAGTCAGGCTTTGTTTGACTCATCCATTTCATTTGCGCTGCGAGTCAGGCCTCGTTTGACTCACCGATACCATTTGTACCTCGAGTCGGGCCTCGTTTGACTCAACCATATTATTTGCGCCTCGAGTCAGGCGTCGTGTGGCTCAACCCTATCATTTGTGCCTTGAGTCGGGCCTCGTGCAGCTCAACCCTATCATTTGCGCATCGAGTCGGGCCTTATTTGACTCACCGATACCATTTGTGCCTCGAGTTGAGCGTCCTTTTACTCAACCATATCATTTGCACCTCGAGTCAGGCCTTATTTGACTCATCCATATCGTTTGTGCCTCGAGTCGGGCCTTGTTTGACTTCACCATATCATTTGCGCCTCGAGTTGGGCCTGATTTGACTCAACTATATCATTTGCACCTCGAGTCGGGCCTCGTTTAACTCAACCATATTATTTGTACCTCGAGTCAGGTCTCGTTTGACTCAACCATATTTTTTGTGCCTCGAGTCGGTCATCGTTTGACTCAACCATATCGTTTGCGCCTCGAGTCGAGCCTTGTTTGACTCAACCATATCATTTGCGCCCCGAGTCAGGCCTCGTTTGTCTCAACCATATTATTTGCCCCTTGAGTCGGTCATCATTTGACTCAACCATATCGTTTGCGCCTCGAGTCGATCCTCGTTTGACTTAACCATATAATTTGTGCCTCGAGTCATGCCTCGTTTGACTCAACCGATACCATTTGTGTCTCGAGTTGGGCCTCGTTTGACTCACTGATACCATTTGTGCCTCGAGTTGGGCCTCATTTGACTCAACCATATAATTTGTGCCTCGAGTTGGGCCTTGTTTGACTCAACCATATCATTTGCACCTCGATCGGGCCTCGTTTGTCTCAACCCTATCATTTGCGCCTCGAGTCGGGCCTTATTTGACCCACCGATATCATTTGTGCCTCGAGTTAGGCGTCATTTGACTCAACCATATCATTTGCAACTCGAGTCGGGCCTCATTTGACTCATCCATATCATTTGCGCCTCGAGTCAGGCCTTGTTTGACTTCACCATATCATTTGCGACTCGAGTCAGGCCTCATTTGACTTAACCATATCATTTGCGCCTCGAGCCGGGCCTCATTTAACTCAACCATATCATTTGTACCTCGAGTCAGGTCTCGTTTGACTCAACCATATTATTTGCGCCTCAAGTCATCGTTTGACTCAACCATATCGTTTGCGCCTCGGGTCGAGCCTCGTTTGACTCAACCATATCATTTGCATAAGAGTAGGTCATTGTTTGACTCAACCATATCATTTGTGCCTCGAGTCAGGTCTGGTTTGACTCAACCATTTCATTTGTGCCTCGAGTCAGGTCTCATTTGACTCAACCATATCATTTGCGCCTCGAGTCGGGCATCATTTAACTCAACCATATCATTTGTGGCTCGAGTCTCGTCTCGTTTGACCCAACCACATCATTTGTGCCTCGAGTCAGCCCTCGTTTGACTCAACCATATCATTTGTGCCTCGAATTGGGCCTCATTTAACTTAACCATATCAATTGTGCCTCGAGACAGCTCTCGTTTGACTCAACCATATCATTTGCGCATGGAGTAGGTCATTGTTTGACTCAACCATATCATTTGTGCCTCGAGTCGGGCCTCGTTTGACTCACCGATACCATTTGTGCCTCGACTTGGTCCTCGTTTCACTCAACCATATCATTTGTGCCTTGGGTTAGGCCTTGTTTGACTAAACCATATCATTTGCACCTCGAGTCGGGCCTCATTTGATGCACTAATACTATTTGTGCCTCGAGTGGGTCCTCGTTTGACTCAACCATAACATTTGCGTCTCGAGACGGGCCTCATTTGACTCACCGATGCCATTTGTGCCTCGAGTTAGGCCTCGTTTGACTCAACCATATCATTTGTGCCTCGAGTCGGGCTTTATTTGACTCACTGATACCATTTGTACCTCGAGTTGGGCCTCGTTTGACACAACCATATCATTTGTGCCTCGAGTCAAGCCTCGTTTGACTCAACCATATCATTTGCACTTCAAGTCAGGCCTCGTTTGATTCAACCATATGAATTGTGCCACGAGCGTTGCCTCATTTGACTCAACCATATCATTTGTGTCTCGAGTCGGGCCTCATTTGACTCACTAATACCATTTGTGCCTCCTGTTGTGCCTCGTTTGACTCAACCATATCATTTGTGCCTCGAGTCGGGCCTCGTTTGACTCACCGATACTATTTGTGCCTCGAGTTGGGCCTCGTTTCACTCAACCATATCATTTGTGCCTTGGGTCAGGCTTTGTTTGACTAAACTATATCATTTACGCCTCGAGTCAGGCCTTGTTTGACTCTCCCATATGTTTGAACCTCGAGTCAGGCCTTGTTTGACTCACCCATATGCTTGCGCCTTTAGTCAATCTTCGGTTAACTCACCCTTATTATTTGGACCTCGAGTCAAGCCTCGTTTGACTCATGCATGTGTTTGTGCCTCGAGTTAGGCCTCGTTTGAGTCAGCCATATCATTTACGTGTCAAGTGGGGCCTCATCTCACTTAACCATATCATTTGTGCCTTGGGTCAGGCCTTGTTTGACTAAACCATATCATTTGCGCCTCAAGTCGGGCCTCGTTTGATGCACTAACACTATTTGTGCCTCGAGTTGGGTCACGTTTGACTCAACCATATCATTTGTGCCTCGAGTCAGGCCTCGTTTGACTAAACCGTATCATTTGCGCCTTGAGTCGGGCCTCATTTGACTCACCGATACCATTTGTGCCTCAAGTTAGGCCTCGTTTGACTTAACCATATAATTTGTGCCTCGAGTCAGGCCTCGTTTGAATTAACCATATAATTTGTACCTCAAGTCAGGCCTCATTTGACTCAACCATATCATTTATGCCTCGAGTCAGGCCTTGTTTGACTCTCCCATATATTTGAACCTCAAGTTGGGCCTTGTTTGACTCACCCATATGTTTGCACCTTGAGTCAATCTTCGGTTAACTCACCCTTATCCTTTGGACCTCGAGTCAAGCTTCGTTTGACTCACACATGTCTTTGTGCCTTGAGTCAGGCCTTGTTCGTCTCACCCATCTCATTAGGCCACAAGTCGGGCTTTCTATGACTCAACCATATCATTTACGCCTCGAGTCGGGCCTCGTTTGACTCACCGATACCATTTGTTGAGTTTGTGTCTCGTTTGAGTCACCCATGTCATTCGCACCTCGAGTTAGTCCTCGTTTGACTCAACCATGTGTTTGTGCCTCGAGTCAGTCCTTGTTTGACTCACCCATATCATTTGCGCCTCGAGTCGGGCCTCATTTAACTCAACCATATCATTTGTGCCTCAAGTCAGGTCTCGTTTCACCTAACCATATCATTTGTACCTCAAGTCAGGCCTCGTTTGACTCAACCATATCATTTGCGCCTCGAGTTAGGCCTCGCTTAACTTAACCATATCATTTGTGGGTTGAGTCAGCTCTCGTGTGACTCATCCATATCATTTGTGCCTCGAGTCAATGATCGTTTGACTCAACCATATCATTTGCGCCTCGAGTCAGGCCTCGTTTGGCTCATCGATACCATTTGGGCCTCGAGTTGGGCCTCTTTTCACTCAACCATATCATTTGTGCCTCGGGTCAGGCCTCATTCGACTAAATCATATCATTTGCGCCTCGAGTCGGGCCTCGTTTGGCTCTCTAAAACTATTTGTGCCTTGACTTGGCCCTCGTTTGACTCAACCATATCACTTGTGCCTCGAGTCAGGCCTCATTTGACTTAACCATATCATTTGCGCCTCGAGTCGGGCCTTGTGTGACTCATCCCTATCACTTGCGCCTCGAGTCAGGCCTCATTTGACTCAATGATACCATTTGCGCCTCGTGTCTGACCTTGTTTCACTCAACCATATCATTTACGCCTCGTTTGAATCAACCGTATCATTTGCGCCTTGAGTTCACCCTCGTTTGACTCAACCCTATCATTTGCGCCTCGAGTCGGGCTTTATTTGACTCACTGATACCATTTGTACCTTGAGTTGGGCCTCGTTTGACATAACCATATCATTTGTGCCTCGAGTCAGGCCTCATTTGACTCAACCATATCTTTTGCGCCTCGAGTCGGGCCTCGTTTGACTCAACCACATCATTTGTGCCTCCAGTCGGGCCTTGTTTGACTCAATCATATCATTTGCGCTTCGAGTTAGGCCTCGTTTGACTCCACCATATCATTTGTGCCGTGCGCCTTGCCTCGTTTGACTCAACCATATCATTTGCGTCTCGAGTCGGGCCTCATTTGACTCACTGATACCATTTGTGCCTCTTGTTGGGCCTCATTTGACTCAACCATATTATTTGTGCCTCGAGTCATGCCTCGTTTGACTCAACCATATCATTTGCATCCCGAGTTGGGCCTCATATGACTCACACATACAATTTGTTCCTCCTGTTGGCCTCGTTTGACTCAACCATATCATTTGCGCCTCGAGTCAGGCCTTGTTTGAATCAACCATATCGTTTGCGCCTCGAGTCGGGCCGCGTTTGACTCACCGATACCATTTGTACCTCGAGTTAGGCCACATTTGACTCAACCATATCATTTGTACCTCGGGTCAGGCCTCGTTTGACTCAGCCATATCATTTGCGCCTCGAGTCAGGCCTCGTTTGACTCACCGATACCATTTGTGCCTCGCATTTGGGCTCGTTTGACTCAACCATATCATTTGTGCCTCGGGTCAGGCCTCGTTTGACTCAGCCATATCATTTACGCCTCGAGTCAGGCCTCGTTTGACTCACCGATACCATTTGTGCCTCGAGTTGGGGCTCGTTTGACTCAATCATATCATTTGTGCCTCGAGTTAGGCCTCGTTTGACTTAACTATATCATTTGCGCCTCGAGTCGGACCTCGTTTGACTCAACCATATCATTTGCGCCTCGAGTCGGGCATCGTTTAACTCACCGATACCATTTGTGCCTCGAGTTAGGCCTTGTTTGACTCAACTATATCATTTGCACCTCGAGCCAGGCCTGGTTTGACTCAACCATATCATTTGCGCCTCAAGTTGGGTCTCGTTTGACTCAACCATATCATTTGCACCTCGAGTCGGGCCTGGTTTGACTTAGCCATATCATTTGCGCCTCGAGTCGGGTCTCATTTGACTCTACCATATGATTTACGCCTCGAGTTGGGCCTCGTTTGACTCAACCATGTGTTTGCGCCTCGAGTTAGGCCTTGTTTGACTCACCCATATCATTTGCACATCGAGTTGAACCTCATTTGACTAAACCATATCGTTTGTGCCTCGAATCATTCCTCGTTTGACTCAACCTTATCATTTGTGCCTCAAGTTGGGCCTCATTTGACTCTCCCATGTCATTTGCGCCTCGAGTTAGGCCTCGTTTGACTCAACCATGTGTTTGTGCCTCGAGTCGGTCCTCGTTTAACTCAAGCATATCATTTGCACCTCGAGGTGGGCCTCGATTGACTCACTGATACCATTTGTGCCTCAAGTTGGGCCTCGTTTGACTCAACCATATCATTTGTGCCTCAAGTCAGGCCTCGTTTGAGAAAACCATATCATTTGTGCCTCGAGTCAGGCCTTGTTTGACTAAATCATATCATTTGCAACTCGAGTCTGGCCTCGTTTGACTCACTGATACCATTTGTGCCTCGAGTTGGGCCTCATTTCACTCATCGATACCATTTACACCTCGAGTTAGGCCTGGTTTGACTCAACCATATCATTTACGCCTCGTTTCAAGCCTCGTTTGAATCAACTATATCATTTGTGACTCGAGTCGGGCCTTGATTGACTTAACTGTATCATTTGCGCCTCGAGTTGGGCCTCATTTGACTCAACGATAGCATTTGTGCCTCGAGTCGGGCCTCGTTTGACTCAATCATATCATTTGCGCCTCGAGTCCAGCCTTATGTGACTCACCCATATGTTTACACATCAAGTCGGGTCTCATTTGACTAAACCATATCATTTGTGCCTCAAGTCATGTTTCGTTTGACTCAACCATATCATTTGCGCCTTGAGTTGGGCCTGTTTTGACTCACCCATTTCATTTACACCTCGAGATAGGGCTCATTTTACTCAACCAAGTGTTTGCGCCTTGAGTCAGGCCTTGTTTGACTAGCCCATATCATTTGTACCTCGTGTCGGCCCTCGTTTGATTCAACCATATCGTTTGTGCCACGAGTCAGGCCTCGTTTGACTCAACCATATCATTTCGCCTTGAGACAGGCCTCATTTAACTCCAGCATATCATTTGTGCCTCAAGTCAGGTCTCGTTTGACTCAACCATATCATTTGTGCCTCAAGTTAGGTCTCGTTTGACTCAACCATATCATTTGCACGTCGAGTCGGGCTTCGTTTGACTCAACGATACCTTTTGTGCCTTGAGTTGGGCCTTGTTTGACTCAACCATATCATTTGTACCTCGAGTCAGGCCTCGTTTGACAAAACCATATCATTTGCGCCTCCAGTCGGGCCTTGTTTGACTCAATCATATCATTTGCACCTCAAGTCGGGCCTAGTTTGACTCACCGATACCATTTGTGCCTCGAGTTAGACCTCATTTGACTCACTGATACCATTTGTGCCTCTTGTTGGGCCTCATTTGACTCAACCATATTATTTGTGCCTCGAGTCATGCCTCGTTTGACTCAACCATATCATTTGCATCCCGAGTTGGGCCTCATATGACTCACACATACAATTTGTTCCTCCTGTTGGCCTCGTTTGACTCAACCATATCATTTGCGCCTCGAGTCAGGCCTTGTTTGAATCAACCATATCGTTTGCGCCTCGAGTCGGGCCGCGTTTGACTCACCGATACCATTTGTACCTCGAGTTAGGCCACATTTGACTCAACCATATCATTTGTACCTCGGGTCAGGCCTCGTTTGACTCAGCCATATCATTTGCGCCTCGAGTCAGGCCTCGTTTGACTCACCGATACCATTTGTGCCTCGCATTTGGGCTCGTTTGACTCAACCATATCATTTGTGCCTCGGGTCAGGCCTCGTTTGACTCAGCCATATCATTTACGCCTCGAGTCAGGCCTCGTTTGACTCACCGATACCATTTGTGCCTCGAGTTGGGGCTCGTTTGACTCAATCATATCATTTGTGCCTCGAGTTAGGCCTCGTTTGACTTAACTATATCATTTGCGCCTCGAGTCGGACCTCGTTTGACTCAACCATATCATTTGCGCCTCGAGTCGGGCATCGTTTAACTCACCGATACCATTTGTGCCTCGAGTTAGGCCTTGTTTGACTCAACTATATCATTTGCACCTCGAGCCAGGCCTGGTTTGACTCAACCATATCATTTGCGCCTCAAGTTGGGTCTCGTTTGACTCAACCATATCATTTGCACCTCGAGTCAGGCCTGGTTTGACTTAGCCATATCATTTGCGCCTCGAGTCGGGTCTCATTTGACTCTACCATATGATTTACGCCTCGAGTTGGGCCTCGTTTGACTCAACCATGTGTTTGCGCCTCGAGTTAGGCCTTGTTTGACTCACCCATATCATTTGCACATCGAGTTGAACCTCATTTGACTAAACCATATCGTTTGTGCCTCGAATCATTCCTCGTTTGACTCAACCTTATCATTTGTGCCTCAAGTTGGGCCTCATTTGACTCTCCCATGTCATTTGCGCCTCGAGTTAGGCCTCGTTTGACTCAACCATGTGTTTGTGCCTCGAGTCGGTCCTCGTTTAACTCAAGCATATCATTTGCACCTCGAGGTGGGCCTCGATTGACTCACTGATACCATTTGTGCCTCAAGTTGGGCCTCGTTTGACTCAACCATATCATTTGTGCCTCAAGTCAGGCCTCGTTTGAGAAAACCATATCATTTGTGCCTCGAGTCAGGCCTTGTTTGACTAAATCATATCATTTGCAACTCGAGTCTGGCCTCGTTTGACTCACTGATACCATTTGTGCCTCGAGTTGGGCCTCATTTCACTCATCGATACCATTTACACCTCGAGTTAGGCCTGGTTTGACTCAACCATATCATTTACGCCTCGTTTCAAGCCTCGTTTGAATCAACTATATCATTTGTGACTCGAGTCGGGCCTTGATTGACTTAACTGTATCATTTGCGCCTCGAGTTGGGCCTCATTTGACTCAACGATAGCATTTGTGCCTCGAGTCGGGCCTCGTTTGACTCAATCATATCATTTGCGCCTCGAGTCCAGCCTTATGTGACTCACCCATATGTTTACACATCAAGTCGGGTCTCATTTGACTAAACCATATCATTTGTGCCTCAAGTCATGTTTCGTTTGACTCAACCATATCATTTGCGCCTTGAGTTGGGCCTGTTTTGACTCACCCATTTCATTTGCACCTCGAGATAGGGCTCATTTTACTCAACCAAGTGTTTGCGCCTTGAGTCAGGCCTTGTTTGACTAGCCCATATCATTTGTGCCTCGTGTCGGCCCTCGTTTGATTCAACCATATCGTTTGTGCCACGAGTCAGGCCTCGTTTGACTCAACCATATCATTTCGCCTTGAGACAGGCCTCATTTAACTCCAGCATATCATTTGTGCCTCAAGTCAGGTCTCGTTTGACTCAACCATATCATTTGTGCCTCAAGTTAGGTCTCGTTTGACTCAACCATATCATTTGCACGTCGAGTCGGGCTTCGTTTGACTCAACGATACCTTTTGTGCCTTGAGTTGGGCCTTGTTTGACTCAACCATATCATTTGTACCTCGAGTCAGGCCTCGTTTGACAAAACCATATTATTTGCGCCTCCAGTTGGGCCTTGTTTGACTCAATCATATCATTTGCACCTCAAGTCGGGCCTAGTTTGACTCACCGATACCATTTGTGCCTCGAGTTAGACCTCATTTGACTCACTGATACCATTTACGCCTCGAGTCAGGCCTAGTTTGAGTCAACCATATCATTTGCGCCTCGTTTCAGGCCTCGTTTGAATCAACTATATCATTTGTGCCTCGAGTTGGGCTTGATTGACTTAACCCTATCATTTGCGCCTCGAGTCGGGCCTCATTTGACTCATCAATACCATTTGTGCCTCGAGTTGGGGATCGTTTGACTCAATCATATCATTTGTGCCTTGAGTCAGGCCTCGTTTGACTTAACCATATCATTTGTGCCTCGAGTCGGACCTTATTTGACTCAACCATATCATTTGCGCCTTGAGTCGGGCCTGGGTTGACTCAACCATATCATTTGCGCCTTGAGTTAAGCCTCGTTTGACTCAACCATATCATTTGTGCCTCGAGTCATGCCTTGTTTGACTCAACCATATCATTTGCGTCTCGAGGTGGGCCTCATTTAACTCACACATACCATTTGTGCCTCCAGTTAGCCTCGTTTGACTTAACCATATCATTTGCGCCTCGAGTCAGGCCTCGTTTGACTCAACCATATTATTTGTACCTCGAGTCAAGCCTCGTTTGACTTAACCATATCATTTGTACCTTGAGTCAAGCCTCGTTTGACTCAACCATATCATTTGCACCTCGAGTCGGGCCTTGTTTGACTCACTGATACCATTTGTGCCTCGACTTGGGCCTCGTTTGACTCAACCATATCATTTGTGCCTCGAGTCGGGCCTGGTTTGACTCAACCATATCATTTGTGCCTCGAGTCAAGCCTCGTTTGACTTAACCATATCATTTGCACCTCAAGTTGGGCCTCGTTTGACTCACCCATGTCATTTGCACCTCGAGATAAGCCTCGTTTGACTCAACCATGTGTTTGTGCCTCTAGTCAGGCCTCGTTTGATTCAACCATATCGTTTGTGCCTCGAGTCAAGCCTCGTTTGACTTAACCATGTGTTTACACCTCGAGTAAGGCCTTATTTGACTCGCCCATATCATTTGCGCCTTGACTCGGCCCTCGTTTGATTCAACGATATCGTTTGTGCCTCGAGTCAGTCCTCGTTTGACTCAACCATATTATTTCACCTCGAGACAGGCCTCGTTTAACTCTAGCATATCATTTGTGCCTCGAGTCAGGTCTCCTTTGACTCAACCATATCATTTGTGCCTCGAGTTAGGCCTCGTTTGACTCAACCATATCATTTGCACCTCGAGTCAGGCTTCGTTTGGCCCATCGATACCTTTTGTGCCTTGAGTTGGGCCTCGTTTGACTCGACTCAACCATATCATTTGTGCCATGAGTCAGGCATCGTTTGACAAAACCATATCATTTGCACCTCAAGTCGGGCCTCATTTGACTCACCGATACCATTTGTGCCTCGAGTTGGGCCTCATTTGACTCTCCGATACCATTTGCGCCTTGAGTTAGGCGTGGTTTGACTCAACCATATCATTTGTGCCTTGTTTCAATCAACTATATCATTTGTGCCTCGAGTCAGGCCTTGATTGACTCAACCCTATCATTTGCACCTCGAGTTAGGCCTCATTTGACTCACCGATACCATTTGGGCCTCGAGTTGGGGCTCGTTTGACTCAATCATATCATTTGTGCCTCGAGTCAGTCCTCGTTTGACTTAACCATACCATTTGTGCCTCGAGTCAGACCTTGTTTGACTCAACCATATCATTTGAACCTCGAGTCAGGCTTGTTTGACTCCCCATATCATTTGTGCCTCGAGTCGGCCCTCGTTTGATTCAACCATATTGTTTGTGCCTCGGGTTAGGCCTCGTTTGACTCAACAATATCATTTGCGCCTCGAGTCAAGCCTCGTTTGACTCAACCATATCATTTGTGCCTCGAGTCATGCCTCGTTTGACTCAACCATATCATTTTGCCTCGTGACAGGCCTTGTTTAACTCCAGCGTATCATTTATGCCTTGAGTCAGGTCTCGTTTGACTCAATCATATCATTTGCACCTTGAGTCAGGCTTCGTTTGACTCACTGATACCTTTTGTGGCTTGAGTTGGGCCTCGTTTGACTCAACCATATCATTTATGCCTCGAGTCAGGCCTCATTTGACAAAACCATATCATTTGTGCCTCGAGTGGGCCTTCTTTGACACATCATATCATTTGCACCTCAAGTCGGGCCTCGTTTGACTCACCGATACCATTTGTGCCTTGAGTTGGGCATCATTTAACTCACCGATACCATTTGCGCCTTGAGTCAGGCCTGGTTTATCTCAACATATTATTTGCGCCTCGTTTGAGGCATCGTTTGAATCAACTATATCATTTGCGCCTCGAGTCATGCCTTGTTTGACTCAACCATATCAATTGCGTCTCGAGTCGGGCCTCATTTGACTCACACATACCATTTGTGCCTCCAGTTGGCCTAGTTTGACTCAACCATATCATTTGTGCCTCGAGTTGGGCCTCGTATGACTCAACCATATCATTTGCGCCTCGAGTCTAGCCTTATGTGACTCACCCATATGTTTACGCATCGAGTCGGGTCTCATTTGACTAAACCATATCGTTTGTGCCTCAAGTCATGCCTCGTTTGACACAACCATATCATTTGCGCCTCGAGTTGGGCCTCGTTTGACTCACCCATGTCATTTGCGCCTCGAGATAGGCCTCGTTTGACTCAACCATGTGTTTGCGCCTCGAGTCAGGCCTTGTTTGACTCGCCCATATCATTTGCGTCTCGAGTCGGCCCTTATTTGATTCAACCATATAATTTGTGCCTCGAGTCAGGCCTCATTTGAGTCAACCATATCATTTCGCCTTGAGACAGGCCTCATTTAACTCCAGTATATCATTTGTGCCTTGAGTCAGGTCTCGTTTGACTCAATCATATCATTTGCGCCTTGAATCAGGTCTCGTTTGACCCAACTATATCATTTGCACCTCGAGTTGGGGTTCGTTTCACTCACCGATACCTTTTGGGCTTGAGTTGGGCCTCGTTTGACTCAACCATATGATTTGTGCCTCGAGTCAAGCCTCATTTGACAAAACCATATCATTTGCGCCTCGAGTCAGGCCTTGTTTGACTCAATCATATGAATTGCACCTCAAGTCAGGCCTCATTTGACTCACCGATACCATTTGTGCCTTGAGTTGGGCCTCATTTGACTCACCGATACCATTTGTGCGTCAATTTGAGTCGGCCCACGTTTGATTCAAGCATACTGTTTGTGCCTAGAGTCAGGCCTCATTTGAATCAACCACATAATTTCACCTCGAGACAGGCCTCGTTTAACTCCAGCATATCATTTGTGCCTCGAGTCAGGTCTCGTTTCACTCAACCATATCATTTGTGCCTCGAGTCATGCCTCGTTTGACTCAACCATATCATTTGTGCCTCGTTTGAATCAACCACATAATTTCACCTCAAGACAGGCCTCGTTTAACACCAGCAAATCATTTGTGCCTCGAGTCAGGCCTCGTTTCACTCAACCATATCATTTGCGCCTCGAGTCATGTCTCGTTTGACTCACCCATGTCATTTGCACCTCGAGATAGGCCTCGTTTGACTCAACCAAGTGTTTGCACCTCGAGTCCGGCCTTGTTTGACTCGGCCATATCATTTGCGCCTCGAGTCAACCCTCGTTTGATTCAAGCATATCATTTGTGCCTCGAGTCAGGGCTCATTTGAATCAACCATATAATTTCACCTCGAGACAGGCCTTGTTTAACTCCAGCATATCATTTGTGCCTCGAGTCAGGTCTTGTTTCACTCAACCATATCATTTGTGCCTCGAGTCAGGTCTCGTTTGACTGAACCATATCATTTGCACCTCGAGTCAGGCTTCATTTGGCTCACCGATACCTTTTGTGCCTTGAGTTGGGCCTCGTTTGACTCAACCATATGATTTGTGCCTCGAGTCAGGTCTCGTTTGACAAAACCATATCATTTGCGCCTCGAGTCGGGCCTTGTTTGACTCAATCATATGAATTGCACCTCAAGTCAGGCCTTGTTTGACTCACCGATACCATTTGTGCCTTGAGTTGGGCCTCATTTGACTCATCGATACCATTTGTGCGTCGATTCGAGTCGGCCCTCGTTTGATTCAAGCATATTGTTTGTGCCTAGAGTCAAGCCTCGTTTGAATCAACCACATAATTTCACCTCGAGACAGGCCTCGTTTAACTCCAGCATATCATTTGTGCCTCGAGTCAGATCTCGTTTCACTCAACCATATCATTTGTGTCTCAAGTCATGCCTCGTTTGATTCAACCATATCATTTGTGCCTCGTTTGAATCAACCACATAAATTCACCTCGAGACAGGCCTCGTTTAACACCAACATATCATTTGTGCCTCGAGTCATGCCTCGTTTGACTCACCCATGTCATTTGCACCTCGAGATAGGCCTCGTTTGACTCAACCAACTGTTTGTACCTCGAGTCAGGCCTTGTTTGACTCGGCCATATCATTTGCACCTCAAGTCGGCCCTCGTTTGATTCAAGCATATCGTTTGTGCCTCGAGTCAGGGCTCATTTGAATCAAGCATATAATTTCACCTCGAGACAGGCCTTGTTTAACTCCAGCATATCATTTGTGCCTCGAGTCAGGTCTCATTTCACTCAACCATATCATTTGTGCCTCGATAAGGTCTCGTTTGACTGAACCATATCATTTGCACCTCGAGTCAGGCTTCGTTTGGCTCACCGATACCTTTTGTGCCTTGAGTTGGGCCTCGTTTGACTCAACCATATGATTTGTGCCTCAATTCAGGCCTTGTTTGATAAAACCATATCATTTGTGCCTCGAGTCGGGCCTTGTTTGACTCAATCATATGAATTGCACCTCAAGTCAGGCCTCGTTTGACTCACCGATACCATTTGTGCCTTGAGTTAGGCCTCATTTGACTCACCGATACCATTTGTGCGTCGATTCGAGTCGGCCCTCGTTTGATTCAAGCATATTGTTTATGCCTAGAGTCAGGCCTCGTTTGAATCAACCACATAATTTCACCTCGAGACAGGCCTCGTTTAACTCCATCCTATCATTTATGCCTCGAGTCAGGTCTCGTTTCACTCAACCATATCATTTGTGCCTCGAGTCATGCCTCATTTAACTCAACCATATCATTTGCGCCTCGTTTGAATCAACCACATAATTTCACCTCGAGACAGGCCTCGTTTAACTCCAGCATATCATTTGTGCCTTGAGTCAGGTCTCGTTTCACTCAACCATATCATTTGCGCCTCGAGTCATGCCTCATTTGACTCACCCATTCATTTGCACCTCGAGATAGGCCTCGTTTGACTCAACCAAGTGTTTGCACCTCGAGTCAGGCCTTGTTTGACTCAGCCATATCATTTGCGCCTCGAGTCGGCCCTCGTTTGATTCAAGCATATTGTTTGTGCCTCGAGTCAGGGCTCGTTTGAATCAACCATATAATTTCTCCTTGAGACAGGCCTTGTTTAACTCCAGCATATCATTTGTGCCTCGAGTCAGGTCTCGTTTCACTCAACCATATCATTTGTTCCTCGAGTCAGGTCTCGTTTGACTGAACCATATCATTTGCACCTCGAGTCGGGCTTCGTTTGACTCACAGATACCTTTTGTGCCTTGAGTTGGGCCTCGTTTGATTCAGCCATATCATTTGTGCCTCAAGTCAAGCCTCGTTTGACAAAACCATATCATTTGCATCTCGAGTTAGGCCTTGTTTGACTCAATCATACCATTTGTACCTCAAGTCGGGTCTCGTTTGACTCACCGATACCATTTGTGCCTCGAGTTAGACCTCATTTGACTCACCGATACCATTTGCACCTCAAGTCAGGCCTGGTTTGAGTCAACCATATCATTTGCGCCTCGTTTCAGGCCTCATTTGAATCAAGTATATCATTTGTGCCTCGAGTCAGCCCTTGATTGACTTAACTCTATCATTTGCACCTCGAGTCAAGCCTCATTTGACTCATCAATACCATTTGTGCCTCGAGTTGGGGCTCGTTTGACTTAATCATATCATTTGTGCCTCGAGTCAGGCCTCGTTTGACTTAACCATATCATTTGTGCCTTGAGTCGGACCTCGTTTGACTCAACCACATTATTTGTGCCTCGAGTCGGGCCTGGGTTGACTCAACCATATTATTTGCGCCTTGAGTTAAGCCTCATTTGACTCCACCATATCATTTGTGTGTCGAGCCATGCCTTGTTTGACTCAACCATATCATTTGCGTCTCGAGGTGGGCCTCATTTAACTTACACATACCATTTGTGCCTCTAGTTAGCCTCGTTTGACTTAACCATATCATTTGTGCCTCAAGTCAGGCCTCGATTGACTCAACCATATCATTTGTGTCTCAAGTCAAGCCTCGTTTGACTCAACCATATAATTTGCGCCTCGAGTCGGGCCTCGTTTGACTCAACCATATCATTTGCGCCTCAAGTCGAGCCTCGTTTGACTCATTGATACCATTTGTGCCTCGAGTTGGGCCTCGTTTGACTCAACCATATCATTTGTGCCTCGAGTTGGGCCTGGTTTGACTTAACCATATCATTTGCACTTCGAGTCGAGCCTCGTTTGACTTAACCATATCATTTACGCCTCGAGTTGGGCCTCGTTTGACTCAACCATGTGTTTGCGCCTCGAGTTAGGCCTTGTTTGACTCACCCATATCATTTGCGCATCGAGTTGAACCTCATTTGACTAAATCATATCGTTTGTGCCTCGAATCATTCCTTGTTTGACTCAACCTTATCATTTGTGCCTCAAGTTGGGCCTCGTTTGACTCTCCCATATCGTTTGTGCCTTGAGTCAGGCCTCGTTTGACTCAACCATGTGTTTGCGCCTCGAGTTAGGCCTTGTTTGACTCGCCCATAACATTTGCGCCTCGAGTTGGCCCTTGCTTGATTCAACCATATCGTTTGTGCCTCGAGTCAGGCCTCGTTTGACTCAACCATGTGTTTGCGCCTCGAGTGAGGCCTTATTTGACTCGCCCATATCATTTGCGCCTCGAGTCAGCCCTCGTTTGATTCAACGATATCGTTTGTGCCTCGAGTCAGTCCTCGTTTGACTCAACCATATTATTTCTCCTCGAGAAAGGCCTCGTTTAACTCTAGCATATCATTTATGCCTCGAGTCAGGTCTTGTTTGACTCAACCATATCATTTGTGCCTCGAGTTAGGCCTCGTTTGACTGAACCATATCATTTGCACCTCGAGTCAGGCTTCGTTTGACTCACCGATACCTTTTGTGCCTTGAGTTGGACCTCGTTTGACTCGACTCAACCATATCAATTGTGCCACAAGTCAGGCAATGTTTGACAAAACCATATCATTTGCACCTCAAGTCGGGCCTCATTTGACTCACCGATACCATTTGTGCCTCGAGTTGGGCCTCATTTGACTCACCGATACCATTTCTCGTTTGACTCACCGATACCATTTGTGCCTCGAGTTAGGCATCGTTTAACTCAACCATATCATTTGCACCTCGAGTCAGGCTTTGTTTGACTCACCGATACCTTTTGTGCCTTGAGTTGGGCCTCGTTTGACTCGATTCAACCATATCATTTGTGCCACGAGTCAGGCATCGTTTGACAAAACCATATCATTTGCGCCTCGAGTCGGGCCTAATTTGACTCAATCATATCATTTGCACCTCAAGTCGGTCCTCATTTGACTCACCGATACCATTTATGCCTCGAGTTGGGCCTCATTTGACTCACCGATACCATTTGCGCCTCGAGTCAGGTGTGGTTTGACTTAACCATATCATTTGTGCCTTATTTCAATCAACTATATCATTTATGCCTTGAGTCAGGCCTTGATTGACCTAACCCTATCATTTGCGCCTCGAGTCAGGCCTCATTTGACTCACCGATACCATTTGGGCCTTGAGTTGGGGCTCGTTTGACTCAATCATATCATTTGTGCCTCGGGTTAGTCCTCGTTTGACTTAACCATATCATTTGTGCCTCAAGTCAGACCTCGTTTGACTCAACCATATCATTTGCACCTCGAGTCGGGCCTTGTTTAACTCAACCATATCATTTGTGTCTAGAGTCATGCCTCGTTTGACTCAACCATATCATTTGCATCTCGAGTCAGGCCTCGTTTGATTCACCCATGTCATTTGCGCCTCGAGATAAGCCTCATTTGACTCAACCAAGTGTTTGCGCCTCGAGTTAGGCCTTGTTTGACTCCCTAAATCATTTATGCCTTGAGTCGGCCATCGTTTGATTCAACCATATCGTTTGTGCCTCGGGTCAAGCCTCGTTTGACTTAACCATATCATTTGCGCCTTGAGTCAAGCCTCGTTTGACTCAAGCATATCATTTGTGCCTCGAGTCATGCCTCGTTTGACTCAACCATATCATTTCGCCTCGAGACAGGCCTCGTTTAACTCCAGCGTATCATTTATGCCTCGAGTCAAGTCTCGTTTGACTGAACCATATCATTTGTGCTTTGAGTCATGTCTCGTTTGACTCAATCATATCATTTGCACCTTCAGTTGGGCTTCGTTTGACTCACCGATACCTTTTGTGCCTTGAGTTGGCCTCGTTTGACTCAACCATATCATTTGTGCCTCGAGTCAGGCCTTGTTTGACAAAACCATATCATTTGCGCCTCGAGTGGGCCTTGTTTGACACAATCATATCATTTGCACCTCAAGTCGGGTCTCGTTTAACTCACCAATACCATTTGTACCTCGAGTTGGGCATCATTTGACTCATCGATACCATTTGCGCCTTAAGTAAGGCCTGGTTTGACTCAACATATCATTTGCGCCTCGTTTTAGGCCTCAATTGAATCAACTATATCATTTGTGCCTCGAGTCAGGCCTCGATTGACTTAACCCTATCATTTGAGCCTCGAGTCGGGCCTCATTTGACTCATCGATACCATTTGTGCCTCGAGTTAGGCCTCATTTGACTCAATCATATCATTTGTGCCTCGAGTCAGGCCTCGTTTGACTTAACCATATCATTTGTGCCTCGTTTGGACCTCGTTTGACTCGACCATATCATTTGCTCCTCGAGTCGGGCCTGGTTTGACTCAACCATATCATTTGTGCCTTGAGTCAAGCCTCTTTTGACTCAACCATATCATTTGTGCCTCGAGTCATGCCTCATTTAACTCAACCATATCATTTGTGTCTCGAGTCGGGCCTCATTTAACTCACACATACCATTTGTATCTCTAGTTGGCCTCGTTTGACTCAAGCATATCATTTGCGCCTCGAGTTAGGCCTCGTTTGACTCAACCATATCATTTGTGCCTTGAGTCAAGCCTTGTTTGACTCAACCATATCATTTGCGCCTCCAATCAGACCTCGTTTGACTCACCAATACCATTTGTGCCTCGAGTTGGGCATCGTTTCACTTAACGATCCTTTATGCCTCGAGTCAGGCCTTGTTTGACTCAACCATATCATTTGCACCTCAAGTCGGGACTGGTTTGACTGAACCATATCATTTGTGCTTCGAGTTGGGCCTGGTTTGACTCAACCATATCATTTGCGCCTCGAGTTGGTCCTCGTTTGACTCAACCATGTGTTTGCGCCTCGAGTTAGGCCTTGTTTGACTCACCCATTTCATTTGCGCATCGAGTCGAACCTCATTTGACTAAACCATATCGTTTGTTCCTCGAGTCATGCCTCGTTTGACGCAACCTTATCATTTGTGCCTCAAGTTGCGCCTCGTTTGACTCACCTATGTCATTTGCCCCTCGAGTTAGGCCTCATTTGACTCAACCATGTGTTTGTGCCTCGAGTCGGTCCTCGTTTGACTCAACCATATCATTTGCGCCTCGAGTTGGGCCTCGTTTGACTCCCTGATACCATTGGTGCCTCAAGTTGGGCCTTGTTTGACTCAACCATATCATTTGTGCCTCGAGCCATGCCTCGTTTTGCAAAACCATATCATTTGCGCCTCGAGTCAGGCCTTGTTTGACTCAATCATATCATTTGCACCTCGAGTCGGCCCTCGTTTGACTCACCGATACCATTTGTGCCTCGAGTTGGGCCTCATTTGACTCGTCGATACCATTTGCGCCTCGAGTCAAGCCTGGTTTGACTCAACCATATCATTTGTGCCTCGTTTCAGGCCTCGTTTGAATCAACTATATGAATTGTGCCTCGAATCGAGCCTTCATTGACTCAACCTTATCATTTTGCGCCTCGACTCACCGATACCATTTGTGCTTCGAGTTGGGGGCTCGTTTGACTCAATCATATCATTTGTGCCTCAAGTCAAGCCTCGTTTGACTTAACCATATCATTTGTGCCTCGAGTTGGGCCTAGTTTGACTCAACCATATCATTTGTGCCTTGAGTCAAGCCTCGTTTGACTCAACCATATCATTTGTGCCTTGAGTCAAGCCTCGTTTGACTCAACCATATCATTTGTGCATCGAGTCATGCCTCGTTTGACTCAACCATATCATTTGCATCTCGAGTCAGGCCTCATTTGGCTCACACATACCATTTTTGCTTCTAGTTGGCCTCGTTTGACTCAGCCATATCATTTGAGCATCGAGTCAGGCCTCGTTTGACTCAACCATATGATTTGTGCCTCGAGTTGGGCCTCGTTTGACTCAATCATATCATTTGCGCCTTGAGTCGAGCCTTATGTGACTCACCCATACGTTTACGCATCGAGTCAGATCTCATTTGACTAAACCATATCGTTTGTGCCTCGAGTTCTGCATCGTTTGACTCAACCATATTATTTTCGCCTCGAGTTGGGCTTCGTTTGACTCACCCATGTCATTTGTGCCTCGAGATTGGCCTCATTTGACTCAACCATCTGTTTGCACCTCGAGTTAGGCCTTGTTTGACTCGCCTATATCATTTATGCCTCGAGTCGTCCGTCGTTTGATTCAACCATATCGTTTGTGCCTTAAGTCAGGCCTCGTTTGACTCAACCATGTGTTTGCGCCTTGAGTTAGGCCTTGTTTGACTCGCCCATATCATTTGCGCCTCGAGTTGGCCCTTGTTTGATTCAACCATATCGTTTGTGCCTCGAGTCAGGCCTCGTTTGACTCAACCATATCATTTTGCCTCGAGACAGGCCTCATTGAACCCCAACATATCATTTTTGCCTCGAGTCAGGTCTCGTTTGACTCAACCATATCATTTGTGCCTCGAGTCAAGTCTCATTTTGACTCAACCATATCATTTGCACCTTGAGTTGGGCTTCGTTTGACTCATCGATACCTTTTGTGCCTTGAGTTGGGCCTTATTTAACTCAATAATATCATTTGTGCCTCGAGTCCGTCATCGTTTGACAAAACCATATCATTTGCGCCTCGAGTCGGGCCTTGTTTGACACAATCATATCATTTGCACCTTAAGTTGGGCCTCGTTTGACTCACCGACACCATTTGTGCCTCGAGTTGGGCATCATTTGACTCACAGATACCATTTGCGGCTCGAGTCAGGCCTACTTTGAGTCAACCATATCATTTGCGCCTTGTTTTAGGCCTCGTTTGAATCAACTATATCATTTGTTCCTCGAGTCGCACTTTGATTGACTTAACCCTATCATTTGCACCTAGAGTCGGGCCTCATTTGACTCACCGATACCATTTGTGCCTCGAGTTGGGGCTCGTTTGACTCAATTATATCATTTGTGCCTCGAGTCAGGCCTCGTTTGACTTAACCATATCATTTGTGCCTCGAGTCAGACTTCGTGTGACTCAATCATATCATTTGCGCCTCGAGTCGGTCCTCGTTTGACTCATTCATACCATTTGTGCCTTGAGTTGGGCCTTGTTTGACTCAACCATATCATTTGTGTCTCGAGTCAAGCTTCGTTTGACAAAACCATATGATTTGCGCCTCGAGTCGGGCCTTGTTTGACTCAATCA
Source organism: Dicorynia guianensis (assembly GCA_037013595.1). Classification (NCBI taxonomy): domain Eukaryota; kingdom Viridiplantae; phylum Streptophyta; class Magnoliopsida; order Fabales; family Fabaceae; genus Dicorynia; species Dicorynia guianensis. The sequence continues at coordinate 14,056,188 of JASUAB010000015.1, forward strand.
TATTATTTGCACCTCGAGTTAGGCCTCGTTTGACTCACCGATACCATTTGTGCCTTGAGTTGGGCCTCATTTGACTCACTGATACCATTTGCGCCTTGAGTCAGGCCTGGTTTGACTCAACCATATCATTTGTGCCTCGTTTCAGGCCTCGTATGAATCAACTATATCATTTGAGTCTCGAGTCGGCCCTTGATTGACTCAACCCTATCATTTGTGCCTCGAGTCGTGCCTCATTTGACTCACCGATACCATTTGTGCCTCGAGTTGGGGCTCGTTTGACTCAATCATATCATTTGTGCCTCGAGTCAGGCCTCGTTTGACTTAACCATATCATTTGTGCCTCGAGTCGGACCTCCTTTGACTCAACCATATCATTTGTGCCTCGAGTCGGGCCTGGTTTGACTCAACCATATCATTTGCGCCTTGAGTCAAGCCTCATTTGACTCAACCATATCATTTGTGCCTCGAGTCATGCCTCATTTGACTCAACCATATCATTTACGTCTCGAGTCAGGACTCATTTGACTCACCGATACCATTTGTGCCTTGAGTTGGGCCTTGTCTGACTCAACCATATCATTTGTGCCTTGAGTCAGGCCTTGTTTGACAAAACCATATCATTTGCACCTCGAGTCGGGCCTTGTTTGACTCAATCATATCATTTGCACCTTGAGTCGGGCCTCGTTTGACTCACCGATACCTTTTGTGCCTCGAGTTAGGCCTCATTTGACTCACCGATACCATTTGTGCCTCGAGTCAGGCCTGGTTTGACTCAACCATATCATTTGCGCCTCGTTTCAGGCCTCGTATGAATCAACTATATCATTTGTGCCTCGAGTCGGGCCTTGATTAACTCAACCCTATCATTTGCGCCTCAAGTCATGCCTCATTTGACTCACCGATACCATTTGCGCCTCGAGTTGTGGCTCGTTTGACTGAATCATATCATTTGTGACTCGAGTCAGGCCTCGTTTGACTTAACCATATCATTTGTGCCTCGAGTTGGACCTTATTTGACTCAACCATGTTATTTGTGCCTCGAGTGGGGCCTAGTTTGACTCAACCATATCATTTGCGCCTTGAGTCAAGCCTCGTTTGACTCAACCATATCATTTGTGCCTCGAGTGGGGACTCATTTGACTCATAGATACCATGTGTGCCTCCAGTTGGCCTTGTTTGACTCAACCATATCATTTACGCCTCGAGTCAGGCCTCGTTTGAGTCAACCATATCATTTGTGCCTCGAGCCAGGCCTTGTTTGACTCAACTATATCATTTGCGCCTCGAGTCGAGCCTTATGTGATTCACCCATACGTTTACGCATCGAGTCGGATCTCATTTGACTAAACCATATTGTTTGTGCCTCGAGTCATGCCTCGTTTGACTCAACCATATCATTTGCGCCTCGAGTTAGGCATCGTTTGACTCACCCATGTTATTTGCGCCTCGAGATAGGCCTCGTTTGACTCAACCATGTGTTTGCGCCTCGAGTCAGGCCTTGTTTGACTCGCCTATATCATTTGCGCCTCGAGTCATTCCTCGTTTGATTCAACCATATCGTTTGTGCCTTGAGTCAGGCCTCGTTTGACTCAACCATGTGTTTGTGCCTCGAGTTAGGCCTTGTGTGACTTGCCTATATCATTTGCGCCTCGAGTTGGCCCTCGTTTGAATCAACCATATCAGTTGTGCCTCTAGTCAGGCCTCGTTTGACTCAACCATATCATTTTGCCTCGAGACAGGCCTCATTTAACTCCAGCATATCATTTGTGCCTCGAGTCAGGTCTCGTTTGACTCAACCATATCATTTGCGCCTCGAGTTAGGCTTTGTTTGACTCACCCATGTCATTTGCGCCTCGAGATTGGCCTCGTTTGACTCAACCATGTGTTTGCGCCTCGAGTCAAGCCTTGTTTGACTCACTTATATCATTTGCGCCTTGAGTCGTCCCTCGTTTGATTCAACCATATCGTTTGTGCCTTGAGTCAGGCCTCGTTTGACTCAACCATGTGTTTGTGCCTCGAGTCAAGCCTTGTTTGACTCACTTATATCATTTGCGCCTTGAGTCATCCCTCGTTTGATTCAACCGTATCGTTTGTGCCTTGAGTCAGGCCTCGTTTGACTCAACCATGTGTTTGCGCCTCGAGTTAGGCCTTGTTTGACTCGCCCATATCATTTGCACCTCGAGTTGGCCCTTGCTTGATTCAACCATATCGTTTGTGCCTCGAGTCAGGCCTCGTTTGACTCAACCATGTGTTTACGCCTCGAGTTAGGCCTTGTGAGACTTGCCCATATCATTTGCGCCACGAGTCGGCCCTTGTTTGATTTAACCATCTTGGTTGTGCCTCGAGTCAGGCCTCGTTTGACTCAATCATATCATTTTGCCTCGAGACAGGCCTCGTTTAACTCCAGCATATCATTTGTGCCTCGAGTCAGGTCTCGTTTGACTCAACCATATCATTTGTGCCTCGAGTCAGGACTCGTTTGACTTAACCATATCATTTGCACCACGAGTCGGGCTTCGTTTGACTTCCCGATACCTTTTATGCCTTGAGTTGGGCCTCGTTTGACTCAACCATATCATTTGTGCCTCGAGTCAGGCCTCGTTTGACAAAACTATATCATTTGCGCCTCGAGTCGGGCCTTGTTTGACTCAATCATATCATTTGCACCTTAAGTCGGGCCTCGTTTGACTCACCGATACCATTTGTGCCTCGAGTTAGGCCTCATTTGACTCATCGATACCATTTGCACCTTAAGTCAGGCCTGGCTTGACTCAACCATATCATTTGCACCTTGTTTTAGGCCTCGTTTGAATCAACTATATCATTTGCACCTCGAGTCGGGCCTCGATTGACTCAACCTTATCATTTGCGCCTCAAGTCGGCCCTCATTTGACTCACCAATACCATTTGTGCCTCGAGTTGGGGCTCGTTTGACTCAATCATATCATTTATGCCTAGAGTCAGGCCTTGTTTGACTTAACCATATCATTTGTGCCTCGAGTCAGACCTCGTTTGACTCAACCATATCATTTGCGCCTCGAGTCAGGCCTGGTTTGACTCAACCATATTATTTGTGCCACGAGTCAGGCCTCATTTGACTCAACCATATCATTTGCGCCTCGAGTTCGGCCTCGTTTGACTCAACCATGTGTTTAAGCCTCGAGTCAGGCCTTGTTTGACTCACCCATATCATTTGCGCATCGAGTCGAACCTCATTTCACTAAACCATATCGCTTGTGCCTCGAGTCATTCCTCGTTTAACTCAACCTTATCATTTGCGCCTCAAGTTGGGCCTCGTTTGACTCACCCATGTCATTTGCGCCTCGAGTTAGGCCTCATTTGACTCAACCATGTGTTTGTGCCTCGAGTCGGTCCTCGTTTGACTCAACCAATCATTTGTGCCTCGAGTCGGGCCTCGTTTAACTCACTGATACCATTTGTGCCTCGAGTTGGGCCTTGTTTGACTCAACCATATCATTTGTGCCTCGAGTCAGGCCTCGTTTAACAAAACCATATCATTTGTGCCTCGAGTTGGGCCTTGTTTGACTCAACCATATCATTTGCACCTCAAGTCGGGCCTCGTTTGTCTCACCGATACCATTTGTGCCTCGAGTTGGGCCTCATTTGACTCACCGATACCATTTGTGCCTCGAGTCAGGCCTGGTTTGACTCAACCATATAATTTGTGCCTCGTTTCAATCAGCTATATCATTTGTGCCTTGAGTCGGGCCTTGATTGACTAAACCCTATCATTTGTACCTCGAGTTAGGCCTCATTTGACTCACCGATACCATTTGTGCCTCGAGTTAGGCCTCATTTGACTCACCGATACCATTTGTGCCTCGAGTTGGGGCTCATTTGACTTAATCATATCATTTGTGCCTCGAGTCAGACCTCGTTTGACTTAACCATATCATTTGTGCCTCGAGTCAGAACTCATTTGACTCAACCATATCATTTGTTCCTCGAGTCAGGCCTGGTTTGACTCAACCATATCATTTGTGCCTTGAGTCAACCCTCGTTTTACTCAACCATATAATTTAAGCCTCAAGTCATGCCTCGTTTGACTCAACAATATCATTTGCGTCTCAAGTTGGGCCTTATTTGACTCACACATACCATTTGTGCCTCCAGTTGGCCTCGTTTGACTCAACCATATCATTTGCGCCTCGAGTCAAGCCTCGTTTGACTCAACCATATCGCTTGTGCCTTGAGTCGGGCCTCGTTTGACTCAACCATATCATTTGCGCCTCGAGTCGATCCTTATGTGACTCACCCATATGTTTACGCATCGAGTCATATCTCATTTGACTAAACCATATCATTTGTGCCTCGAGTCATGCCTCATTTGACTCAACCATATCATTTGCACCTCGTTTCAGGCCTTGTTTGAATCAACTATATCATTTGTGCCTCGAGTCGGGCGTTGATTGACTCAACCCTATCATTTGTGCCTTGAGTCGTGCCTAATTTGACTCACCGATACCATTTGTGCCTCGCGTTGGGCCTTGTTTGACTCAATCATATCATTTGTGCCTCGAGTCAGGCCTCGTTTGACTTAACCGTATCATTTGTGCCCCGAGTCGGACCTCATTTGACTCAACCATATCATTTGGGCCTTGAGTCGGGCCTGGTTTGACTCAACCATATCATTTTGCATCGAGACAGGCCTCATTTAACTCCAACATATCATTTGTGCCTCGAGTCAGGTCTCGTTTGACTCAACCATATCATTTGTGCCTCAAGTCAGGACTCGTTTGACTCAACCATATCATTTGCACCTCGAGTTGGGCTTCGTTTGACTCACCGATACCTTTTGTGCCTTGAGTTGGGCCTCGTTTGACTCAACCATATCATTTGTGCCTCGAGTCAAACCTCGTTTGACAAAACCATATCATTTGCGCCTCGAGTCGGGCCTTGTTTGACTTAATCATATCATTTGCACCTCCAGTCGGGCCTCGTTTGACTCATCGATACAATTTGTGCCTCGAGTTGGGCCTCATTTGGCTCATCGATACCATTTGCACCTTGAGTCAGGCCTAGTTTGACTCAACCATATCATTTGCCCCTCGAGTCAGGCCTTAATTGACTCAACCCTATCATTTGTGCCATGAGCCGAGCCTCGTTTGACTCACTGATACCATTTGTGCCTCGTGTTGGGGCTCGTTTGACTTAACCAAATCATTTATGCCTCGAGTCAGACCTTGTTTGACTTAACCAAATCATTTATGCCACGAGTCAGACCTCGTTTGACTTAACCATATAATTTGCGCCTCAAGGCGGGCCTGCTTTGACTCGACCATATCATTTGCGCCTTGAGTCGGGCCTCGTTTGACTTAACCATATCATTTGCGCCTCGAGTTTGGGCTCGTTTGACTCAACCATGTGTTTGGCCTCGAGTCAGGCCTTCTTTGACTCACCCATATCATTTGCACATCGAGTCGAACCTCATTTGACTAAACCATATTGTTCATGCCTTGAGTCATGCCTCGTTTGACTCAACCTTATCATTTGCGCCTCAAGTTGGGCCTCGTTTAACTCACCCATGTCATTTGCACCTTGAGTTAGGCCTCATTTGACTCAACCATGTGTTTGTGCCTCGAGCCGGTCCTCGTTTGACTCAACCATATCATTTGTGCCTTGAGTCGGGCCTCGTTTGACTCACTGATACCATTTGTGCCATGAGTTGGGCCTTCTTTGGCTGAACCATATCATTTGTGCCTCGAGTCAGGCCTTGTTTGACAAAACCATATCATTTGTGCCTTGAGTTGGCCCTTGTTTGACTCAATCATATCATTTGCACCTCGAGTCGGGCCTCATTTGACTCACTGATACCATTTGTGCCTCAGGTTGGGCCTCATTTGACTCACCGATACCATTTGTGCCTCGGGTTGGGCCTCATTTAACTCACGGATACAATTTGCGCCTCGAGTCAAGCCTGGTTTGACTCAACCATATCATTTGCACCTCGTTTCATGCCTTATATGAATTAACTATATCATTTGTGCCTCGAGTCGGGCCTTGATTGACTTAACCATATCATTTGCGCCTTGAGTCGGGCCTCATTTGACTCACCGATACCATTTGTGCCTTGAGTTGGGGCTCGTTTGACACAACCATATAATTTGCGCCTCGAGTCGGGCCTGGTTTGACACAACCATATCATTTGCGCCTCGAGTCGGGCCTCGTTTAACTCAACCATATCATTTGTTTCCCGAGTTCAGCCTCATTTGACTCAACCATGTGTTTGCGCCTCGAGTCAGGCGTTGCTTGACTCACTCATATCTTTTGCGCATCGAGTCAATCCTCATTTGACTAAACCATATCGTTTGTGCCTCGAGTCATACCTCGTTTGACTCAACCTTATCATTTGCACCCCAAGTTGGGCCCCGTTTAACTCACCCATGACATTTGCGCCTTGAGTTAGGCCTCGTTTGACTCAACCATGTGTTTGCGCTCGAGTCAGTCCTTGTTTGACTCAACTATATCATTTGCGCCTCGAGTCGGGCCTCGTTTAACTCACTGATACCATTTATGCCTCGAGTTGGGCCCCGTTTGACTCAACCATATCATTTTTGCCTTGAGTCAGGCCTCGTTTGACAAAACAATATCATTTGCACCTCGAGTCGGGCCTCGTTTGACTCACCGATACCATTTGTGCCTCGAGTTGGGCCTCGTTTGACTCAGCCATATCATTTGCGCCTCGAGTCGGGCCTCGTTTGACTCAACCATATCATTTGTGCCTCAAGTCGGGCCTCATTTGACTCACCGATACCATTTGTGCCTCGAGTTTGGCTAGTTTTTACTCAACCATATCATTTGTGCCTTGGGTCAGGCCTCGTTTGACTCAACCATATCATTTGTGCCTCGAGTCGGGCCTCGTTTGACTTACCGATACTATTTGTGCCTTGCGTTGGGGCTCATTAGACTCAACCATATCATTGCGCCTCGAGCCGGGTCTTATTTGACTCACTCATATGTTTGCACCTCGAGTCGAGCCTTATTTGACTCACCTATATGTTTGCGCCTCGAGTCGATCTTCGGTGGACTTAATCTTATCAATTGCACCTGGAGTTAAGACTCGTTTGACTCACCCATGTGTTTGCACCTCGTGTCAGGGCATGTTTGACTCAACCATATCATTTGCGCCTCGAGTCAGGCCTTATTTGACTCAACCATATCACTTGTGCCTCGAGTCGGGCCTCGTTGGACTCAACCATATCATTTGTGCCTCGAGTCGATCCTTATGTGACTCACCCATATGTTTATGCATCGAGTCAGATCTTATTTGACTAAACCATATTGTTTGTGCCTCGAGTCATGCCTCATTTGACTCAACCATATCATTTGTGACTCGTTTCAGGCCTTGTTTGAATCAACTATATCATTTGTGCCTTGAGTTGGGCCTTGATTGACACAACCCTATCATTTGTGCCTTGAGTCGTGCCTAATTTGACTCACCGATACCATTTGTGCCTCGAGTTGGGCCTCGTTTGACTCAATCATATCATTTGTGCCTCGAGTCAGGCCTCGTTTGACTTAACCGTATCATTTGTACCTCGAGTTGGACCTCATTTGACTCAACCATATCATTTGGGCCTCGAGTCGGGCCTAGTTTGACTCAACCATATCATTTGCGCCTTGAGTCAAGCCTCGTTTGACTCAACCATATCATTTGTGCCTCGAGTCATGCCTCGTTTGACTCAACCATATCATTTGCGTCTCGAGTCGAGACTCATTTGACTCACAAATACCATTTGTGCCTCCAGTTAGCCTCGTTTGACTCAACCATATCATTTGTGCCTCGAGTCGGGCCTCGATTGACTCAACCCTATCATTTGCGCCTCAAGGTGGGCCTCATTTGACTCACCGATACCATTTGTGCCTCAAGTTGGGGCTCGTTTGACTCAATCATATCATTTATGCCTCGAGTCAGGCCTCGTTTGACTTAACCATATCATTTGTGCCTCGAGTCAGACCTTGTTTGACTCAACCATATCATTTGCGCCTCGAGTCGGGCCTAGTTTGACTCAACCATATCATTTGCGCCACGAGTCAGGCCTCATTTGACTCAACCATATCATTTGCGCCTCGGGTTCGGCCTCGTTTGACTCACCCATATCATTTTCGCATCGAGTCGAACTTCATTTCACTAAACCATATCGCTTGTGCCTCGAGTCATTCCTCGTTTGACTGAACCTTATCATTTGCGCCTCCAGTTGGGCCTCTTTGACTCGCCCATGTCAATTACACCTCGAGTTAGGCCTCATTTGACTCAACCATGTGTTTGTGCCTCGAGTCGGTCCTCGTTTGACTTAACCATATCATTTGCGCCTTGAGTCGGGCCTCGTTTAACTCACTGATACCATTTGTGCCTCGAGTTGGGCCTTGTTTGACTCAACCATATCATTTGTGCCTCGAGTCAAGCCTCGTTTGACAAAACCATATCATTTGCGCCTCGAGTCGGGCCTCGTTTGTCTCACCAATACCATTTGTGCCTCGAGTTGGGCCTCATTTGACTCACCGATACCATTTGCGCCTCCAGTCAGGCCTGGTTTGACTCAACCATATAATTTATGCCTCGTTTCAAGCCTCGTTTCAATCAGCTATATCATTTGTGCCTAGAGTCGGGCCTTGATTGACTCAACCCTATCATTTGTGCCTCGAGTCGGGCCTCATTTGACTCATCGATACCATTTGTGCCTCGAGTTGGGGCTCATTTGACTCAATCATATCATTTGTGCCTCGAGTCAGGCCTTGTTTGACTTAACCATATCATTTGTGCCTTGAGTCAGAACTCATTTGACTCAACCATATCATTTGTGCCTCGAGTCGGGCCTGGTTTGACTCAACCATATCATTTGTGGCTTGAGTCAACCCTTGTTTTACTCAACCATATAATTTGAGCCTTGAGTCATGCCTCGTTTGACTCAACCATATCATTTGCGTCTCGAGTTGGGCCTCATTTGACTTACACATACCATTTGTGCCTCCAGTTGGCCTCGTTTGACTCAACCATATCATTTGCGCCTCGAGTCAGGCCTCGTTTGACTCAACCATATCACTTGTGCCTAGACTCGGGCCTTGTTTGACTCAACCATATCATTTGCACCTCGAATCGATCCTTATGTGACTCACCCATATGTTTACGCATCGAGTCGAATCTCATTTGACTAAACCATATCATTTGTGCCTCGAGTCATGCCTCGTTTGACTCAACCATATCATTTGCGCCTCGTTTCAGGCCTCGTTTGAATCAACTATATCATTTGTGCCTCAAGTCGAGCCTTGATTGACTCAACCCTATCATTTGTGCCTTGAGTCGTGCCTAATTTGACTCACCGATACCATTTGTGCCACGAGTTGGGGCTCGTTTGACTCTATCATATCATTTGTGCCTCGAGTCAGGCCTCGTTTGACTTAACCGTATCATTTGTGCCTCGAGTCGGACCTCATTTGACTCAACCATATCATTTGGGCCTCGAGTCGGGACTGGTTTGACTCAACCATATCATTTGCGCCTTGAGTCAAGCCTCGTTTGACTCAACCATTTCATTTGCATCTCGAGTCGGGACTCATTTGACTCACAGATACCATTTGTGCCTCCAGTTGGCCTCGTTTGACTCAACCATATCATTTGCGCCTTGAGTCAAGCCTCGTTTGACTCAACTATATCATTTGCGCCTCGAGTCGAGCCTTATGTGACTCACCCATACGTTTACGCATCAAGTCGGATCTCATTTGACTAAACCATATCGTTTATGCCTCGAGTCATGCCTCGTTTGACTCAACCATATTATTTACGCCTCGAGTCGGGCATCGTTTGACTCACCGATATCATTTGTGCATCGAGTTGGGGCTCATTTGACTCAATTATATGATTTGCGCATCGAGTCAGCCCTCGTTTGACTCAACCATATCATTTGTGCCTCGAGTCTGGCCTCATTTGGCTCAATCATATCATTTTTCCCTCGAGTTGGGCCTCGTTTGACTCAACCATATCATTTGTGCCTCGAGTCAGGCCTCGTTTGACTCAACCATATCATTTGTGCCTCGAGTCAGGCCTCGTTTGGCTCAATCATATCAATTACGTCTTGAGTCGAGCCTGGTTTGACTCAACCAATCATTTGCGCCTTGAGTCGGCCCTCATTGGACTCACCGATACCATTTGTGCCTCGAGTTGGGCCTCGTTTGACTCAACCATGTCATTTACGCCTCGTGTCTGGCCTCGTTTGACTCACCGATACCATTTGTGCCTCGAGTTGGGCCTCGTTTGACTCAACCATATCATTTGTGCCTCAACTCAAGCCTTGTTTGACTCAACCATATCATTTGTGTCCCGAGTCGGGCCTTGTTTGATTAAACCATATGATTTGCACCTCGAGTCAGGCCTTGTTTGACTCAACCATATCATTTGCACCTTAAGTCGGGCCTCGTTTGACTCCCTGATACCGTTTGTGGCTCGAGTTAAGCCTTATTTGACTCAACCATATCATTTGTGCCTCGAGTCAGGCCTTGTTTGACTCAACCATATCATTTGCATGTGTAGCCGGGCCTTGTTTGACTCAACCATATCATTTGCGCCCCGAGTCGGGCATTGTTTGACTCAACCATATCATTTGTGCGTCGAGTCGAGCCTTCTTTGACTCGACCAAATCATTTATGCCTCGAGTCGGGCCTCGTTTGACTCAACCATATCATTTGTGCCTCGACTCGTGCCGTGTTTAACTCAACCATATCGTTTGACTCAACCATATCATTTGCGCCTCGAGTCGGGCCTTGTTTGACTCAATCATATCATTTGCGCCTCAAGGCGGGCCTCATTTGGCTCAACCATATCATTTGCGCCTCGAGTCGGGCTTCGTTTGACTCATAATACCATTTGTGCCTTGTGTTGAGGATCATTTGACTCAACTATATCATTTGCGCCTCGAGTCAGGCCTCGTTTGGCTCAACCATATCATTTGTTCCTCGAGTCATGCCTTGTTTGATTCAACCATATCATTTGAACCTCGAGCCGGGCCTTGTTTGTCTTAACCATATCATTTGTCCCTCGTGTCGGGCCTCGTTTGACTCACCAATACCATTTGTGTCTCAAGTGATGCCTCGTTGGGCTCAACCATATCATTTGTACCTTGAGTCAGACCTCGTTTGACTCAACCATATCATTTGCTCCTCGAGGCAGGCCTCGTTTGACTCAACCATATCATTTGCGCCTCGAGTCGGGCCTCGTTTGACTCAACCATATCATTTGCACCTCGAGTCGGGCATCGTTTGACTCACTGATACCATTTGTGCATCGAGTTGGGCCTCGTTTGACTTAACCATATGATTTGCACATCGAGTCAGGCGTCGTTTGACTCAACCATATCATTTGTGCCTCGAGTCATGCCTCGTTTGGCTCAATCATATCATTTGCGCCTCGAGTCAGGCTTCGTTTGACTCAATCATATCATTTGTGCCTCGAGTCATGCCTCGTTTGACTCAACCATATCATTTGCGCCTCGAGTCAGGCCTCGTTTGACTCAACCATATCATTTGCGCCTTGAGTCAGGCCTCATTTGACTCACCGATATAATTTGTGCCTCGAGTTAGGCCTCATTTGGCTCAACCATATCATTTGTGCCTCGAGTCATGTCTCGTTTGACTTAACCATATCATTTGCACCTCGAGTCGGGCCTTGTTTGACTTAACCATATTGTTTATGCCTCGAGTCGGGCCTTGTTTGATTCAACCATATTATTTGCGCCATGAGCGTGCCTTGTTTGGCTCACCCATATGGTTGAACCTCGGGTCGGGCTTTATTTGACCCACCCAAATATTTGCGCCTGGAGGCAGTTTTCGTTTGACTCACCCTTATCATTTGCACCTCGAGTCAAGCCTCGTTTGACTCACCGATGTGCTTGCGCCTCGAGTCAGGCCTTGTTTGACTCACCCATATCATTTACGCCATGAGTCAGGCCTTGTTTGACTTAACCATTTCATTTGTGCCTTGAGTTGGGCCTTGTTTGACTCATAGATACCATTTGTGCCTCGAGTTGAGGCTCGTTTGACTCAACCATATCATTTGGGTCTCGAGTCAGGACTTGTTTGACTTAACCATATCAGTTGTACCCCGAGTTGGGACTGTTTTAACTCAACCATATCATTTGCGCCTCGAGTCAGGTCTCGTTTGACTCAACCATATCATTTGCGCCTCGAGTCAGGTCTCGTTTGATTCAATTATATCATTTACACCTCGAGTTAGGCCTCGTTCAGATCACCCATATCATTTGCGCCTTGAGTCGAGCCTCATTTGACTCACCGATACCATTTGTGCCTCGAGTTAGGGCTCGTTTGACTCAACCATATCATTTGTGCCTCGAGTCAGGCCTCGTTTGACTCAACCATATCATTTGCACCTTGAGTTAGGTCTCATTTGACTCACCCATATGTTTGAACCTTAGGTCGGGCCTTATTTGACTCAACCAGATGTTTACGCCTTGAGGCGGTCTTCGTTTGACTCACCCTTATCATTTGCACCTCAAGTCGAGCCTCGTTTCAATCACCGATATTAATTGTGCCACGAGTCGGGCCTTGTTTGACTTAACCATATCATTTGCGCTTCGAGTTGGGCCTCGTTTAACTCACGGATACCATTTGTGCCTCGAGTTGGGCCTCATTTGACTCAACCATTTCATTTATGCCTCGAGTCAGGCCTTGTTTGACTCAACCATATCATTTGCACCTCGAGTCAAGGCTGTTTTGACTCAACCATATCATTTGCGCCTTGAGTCGGGCCTCATTTGACTTAACCATATCATTTGCCCCTCGACTCGGGCCTCATTTGACTCAATCATATCATTAGTGCCTTGAGTCGGGTCTCGTTTGACTCACCGATACCATTTGTGCCTCGAGTTAGGCCTCGTTTGACTCAACCATATCATTTGTGCCTTGAGTCATTGTCTCGTTTGACTCAGCCATATCATTTGTGCCTAGAGGCGTGCCTCGTTTGACTCAACCATATCATTTGGCCTTGAGTGAGGCCTCGTTTGACTCGACCATATCATTTGCGCCTCGAGTCGGGCCTTGTTTGACTCACCGATACCATTTTTAGCATCGAGTGGGGCCTCGTTTGACTCAACGATATAATTTGCGCATCAAGTCAGGCTTCGTTTGACTCAACCATATCATTTGTGCCTCGAGTTAGGCCTCGTTTGGCTCAATCATATCATTTGTGCCTCGAGTCGAGCCTCGTTTGACTCAACCATCTCATTTGTGCCTCGAGTCATGCCTCATTTGACTCAACCATATCATTTGTGCCTCGAGTCGGGCCTTGTTTGACTCAACCATATTATTTACGCCTCGAGTCGGGCCTCATTTGACTCACCGATATAATTTGTGCCTCGAGTTAGGCCTCATTTGACTCAACCATATCATTTGTGCCTCAAATCGGGCATCGTTTGACTCACGGATATCATTTGTGCCTCGAGTTGGGGCTCATTTGACTCAACAATATCATTTGTGCCTCGGGTTAGTCCTTGTTTGACTCAACCATATTATTTTTCCCTCGAGTTGGGCCTCGTTTGACTCAACCATATCATTTGCGCCTCGAGTCGGGCCTCGTTTGACTCAACCATATCATTTGCGCCTCGAGTCAGGCCTTGTTTGACTCAACCATATCATTTGTGCCTCGACTCGGGCCGTGTTTAACTCAATCATATCGTTTAACTCAACCATTTCATTTGCGCCTCAAGTCGGGCCTTGTTTGACTCAATCATATCACTTGCGCCTCAAGGCGGGCCTCATTTGGCTCAACCATATCATTAGCGCCTCGAGTCGGGCTTCGTTTGACTCACAATACCATTTGTGCCTTGTGTTGGGGATCGTTTGACTCAACTATATCATTTGCACCTCGAGTCAGGCCTCGTTTAACTCAAACATATCATTTGTGCCTCAAGTCAGGCCTCGTTTGACTCACAGATACCGTTTATGCCCCGAGTTGGGGCTCGTTTGACTCAACCATGTCATTTGTGCCTCGAGTCAGGCCTTGTTTGACTCAACCATATCATTTGCGCCTCGACTCAGGCCTTGTTTGGCTCAACCATATCATTTGTTCCTCGAGTCATGCCTTGTTAGATTCAACCATATCATCTGAGCCTTGAGCCGGGCCTTGTTTGTCTCAACCATATCATTTGTGCCTCGTGTCAGGCCTCGTTTGACTCACCAATACCATTTGTGTCTCGAGTGACGCCTCGTTTGGCTCAACCATATCATTTGTGCCTTGAGTCAGACCTCGTTTGACTCAACCATATCATTTGCGCCTCGAGGCAGGCCTCGTTTGACTCAACCATATCATTTGCGCCTCGAGTCGGGCCTCGTTTGACTCAACCATATCATTTGTGCCTCGAGTCGTGCCTTGTTTGATTCAACCATATTATTTGCGCCACAGTCGGGCCTTGTTTGACTCACCTAGATGTTTGAACCTTGGGTCAGGCCTTACATTACTCACCCAAACGTTTGCGCCTCGAGGCGGTCTTTGTTTGACTCACCCTTATCATTTGCACCTTGAGTCAAGCCTCGTTTAACTCACCCATGTGTTTGCGCCTTGAGTCAAGCCTTGTTTGACTCGCCCATATCATTTGCACATCGAGTCAGGGCTCGTTTGACTCCCGGATACCATTTGTGCCTTGAGTTGGGGCTCGTTTGACTCAACCATATCATTTGTGCCACGAGTCAGACCTTGTTTGACTCAACCATATCATTTGCGCCTCAAGTCGGGCCTCATTTGCTTCAACTGCATCATTTGCGCCTCGAGTTGGGCCTCATTTGACTCAACCATATCATTTGTGCCTCGAGTCAGGCCTCGTTTAGCTCAATCATATCATTTGCACCTCTAGTTGGGCCTCGTTCGACTCAACCATACCATTTGCGCGTCGAGTCGGGCCTCCTTTGACTCACTGATACCATTTGTGCTTTGAGCTGGGTCTCGTTTGACTCAACCATATCATTTGTGCCTTGTGGCAGGCCTTGTTTGACTCAACCATATTATTTGCACCTCAAGGTCGGCCTCGTTTGACTCAACCTTATCATTTGTGCCTCAACTCGTGTCTCGTTTGACTCAACCATATCATTTGCTCCTCGACTCGGGCCTCGTTTGACTCAACCATGTCATTTGTGCCATGAGTCGGGCCTTGTTTAACTCAACCATATCATTTGGCCCTCGAGTCGGGCCTTGTTTGATTCAACCATATTATTTGCGCCACGAGTCGGGCCTTGTTTGACTTCCCCATATCATTTGCCCCTCGAGTCGGGCCTCATTTGACTCAACCATATCATTTATGCCTTGAGTCGGGCCTCGTTTGACGCACCGATACCATTTGTGTCTCGAGTGGGGCCTCGTTCGACTCAACCATATCATTTGCGCCTTGAGTTAGACCTCGTTCGACTCAACCATATCATTTGCGCCTCGAGGCAGGCCTCGTTTGACTCAACCATATCATTTGCTCCTCGAGTCGGGCCTCGTTTGACTCAACCATATCATTTGTGCCTCGAGTCGTGCCTCGTTTGATTCAACCATATTATTTGCGCCACAGTCGGGCCTTGTTTGACTCAACTAGATGTTTGAACCATGGGTCAGGCCTTACATGACTCACCCAGACGTTTGCGCCTCGAGGCGGTCTTTGTTTGACTCACCCTTATCATTTGCACCTCGAGTCAAGCCTTGTTTGACTCACCCATGTGTTTCCGCCTTGAGTCAAGCCTTGTTTGACTCGCCCATATCATTTGCGCATCGAGTTGGGGCTCGTTTGACTCCTGGATACCATTTGTGCCTTGAGTTGGGGCTCGTTTGACTCAACCATATCATTTGTGCCACGAGTCAGGCCTTGTTTGACTCAACCATATCATTTGCGCCTCTAGTCGGGGCCTCATTTGCTTTAACCGCATCATTTGTGCCTCGAGTTGGGCCTCATTTGACTCAACCATATCATTTGTGCTTCGAGTCAGGCCTCATTTAGCTCAATCATATCATTTGCACCTCTAGTCGGGCCTCGTTCGACTCAACCATATCATTTGTGCCTCGAGTCAGGCCTTGCTTGACTCAATCATATCATTTGCGCCTCGAGTCAGCCTCATTTGACTCAAGGATACCATTTGTGCCTCGAGTTGGGCCTTGTTTAACTCAACCATATCATTTGTGCCTCGAGTCGAGCCTCATTGGACTCAACCATATCATTTGCCCCTCGAGTTTGGCCTTGTTTGACTCCACCATATCATTTGTGCCGTGAGTCGGGCCTCGTTTGACTCAACCAATCATTTATGCCTCGAGTCGGGTCTCGTTTGACTTACCCATACTATTTGTGCATCGAGTTGGGCCTCGTTTGAGTCAACCATATGATTTGCGCATCGAGTCAAGGTTTGTTTGACTTAACCATATCATTTGTGCCTCGAGTTAGGCCTCGTTTGGCTCAATCATATCATTTGCGCTTCGAGTCGGGCCTCATTTTACTCGACCATATCATTTGCGCCTCGAGTCAGGCCTCGTTTGACACACCGATACCATTCGTGCCTCGAGTTGGTCCTCGTTTGACTCAATCATACCATCTGTGCCTTGAGGCGGGCTTCGTTTCACTCAACCATATCATTTACGCCTCGAGTTAGGCCTCATATGACTCATTGATATCATTTGTGCCTCAAGTTGGTCCTCGTTTGACTCAACCATATCATTTGCACATCGAGTCAGGCCTTGTGACTTAACCATATCATTTGCGCCTCGAGTCAGGTCTTGTTTGACTCAACCATATCATTTGCGCCTCGAGTCGGGCCTTGTTTGACTCAACAATATCATTTGCGCCTCGAGTCGGGTCTTGTTTGACTCAACCATATCATTTGCCATTTGTGCCTCGGCCTCATTTGACTCCACCACATCATTTGTGCCTCGAGTCAGGCCTTGTTTGACTCAACCATATCCTTTGTGCGTCGAGTCTTGCACCTCGAGTTGGGTCTTGTTTGACTCAACCATATCATTTGCACCTTGAGTCGAGCCTGGTTTGACTTAACCATATCATTTGGGCCTCGAGTTAGGCCTCGTTTGACTCAACCATATCATTTGCACCTCGAGTCGGGCCTTGTTTGATGCACCGATACCATTTGTGCCTCGAGTAGGGCCTCGTTTGACTTAACCATATCAATTGTGCCTTGAGTCAGGCCTCGTTTGACTCAACCATATCATTTGCGCCTCGAGTCGGGCCTCGTTTGACTCAAACATATGATTTGCGCGTCGAATCGGGCCTCATTTAACTCATCGATACAATTTGTTCCACGAGTTGGGCCTCGTTTGACTTAAGCATATCATTTGTGCCTCAGGTCAGGCCTCGTTTGACTCAACCATATCATTTATGCCTCGAGTCAGGCCTCGTTTGAATCAACCATATCATTTGCGCCTCGAGTCGGGCCTCGTTTGACTCAACCATATCATTTTTGCCTCGAGTCATGCCTTGTTTGATTCAACCATATTATTTGCGCCACATTCGTGCCTTGTTTGACTTACTGATACCATTTGTGCATTGAGTTGGGTCACTCAACCATATTATTTGCGCATCAAGTCAGGCCTCATTTGACTCAACCATATCATTTATGCCTTGAGTAAGGAATCGAATGGCTCAGGCATATCATTTGTGCCCCGAGTCGGGCCTCGTTTGACTCAACCATATCATTTGCGCATCGAGTTAGGCCTCGTTTAGCTCAATCCTATCATTTGCACCTCGAGTCGGGCCTCGTTTGACTCAACCATATTACTTGCACCTTGAGTCAGGCTTCGTTGACTCACCGATACCGTTTGTGCATCGAGTTGGGCATCGTTTGACTCAACTATATGATTTACGCATCGAGTCAAGCCTCGTTTGACTCAACCATATCATTTGTGCCTCGAGTTAGACCTCATTTGGCTTAATCATATCATTTACGGCCTGAGTCGGGCCTCATTTGACTCAACCATATCATTTGCGCCTCGAGTTAGGCCTCGTTTGACTCAACCATATCATTTTTGCCTCGAGTCATGCCTCCTTTGACTCAACCATACCATTTGCGCCACGAGGTGGGCTTCGTTTGACTCAACCATGTTATTTGCGCTGTGAGTCAGGCCTCGTTTGACTCATTGATACCATTTGTGCCTCAAGTTAGCCCTCGTTTGACTTAATCATATCATTTGCGCCTCGAGTCGCGCCTTATTTGACTCAACCATATCATTTGTGCCTTGACTGTGGCCCCGTTTAACTCAACCATATCATTTGAGCCTCGAGTCGGGCCTTGTTTGACTCAACCATACCATTTGCACCTCGAGTTGGGCTTATTTTGACTTAACTATATCATTTGCGCCTCGAGTTGGGCCTTGTTTGACTCAACCATATCATTTGCGCCTCGACTTAGGCCACATTTGGCTCAATCATATCATTTGCACCTCGAGTCGAGCCTCGTTCGACTCAACCATATCATTTGTGCCTCGAGTCGGGCCTCCTTTAACTCACCGATACCATTTGTGCCTTGAGCCGGGCCTCGTTTGACTCAACCATATCATTTACGTCTCGAGTTGGGCCTCGTTTGACTCAACCGTATCATTTGTGCCTCGAGTCAGGCCTCGTTTGACTCATTGAGACCATTAGTGCATCGAGTTGGCCTCGTTTGACTCAACCATATCAGTTGCGCCTCGAGTCGGGGCTCGTTTGACACAACCATATCATTTCTACCTCGAGTCATGCCTTGTTTGACACAACCATATCATTTGTGCCTTGACTCGGTCCTGGTTTTACTCAACCATATCATTTGTGCCTCGATTCATGCCTCATTTGACTTAACCATATCATTTGCGTCTTTAGTCAGGCCTCATTTGACTAAACCATATCATTTGCGCCTCGAGTCGGGCCTTGTTCAACTCAACCATATCATTTGCACCTCGAGTCAGGCCTCGTTTGACTCAACCATATCATTTGTGCCTCGAGTCAGGCCTCGTTTGACTTAACCATATTATTTGCACCTTGAGTCGGGCCTCGTTTGACTCACCGATACCATTTGTGCAACAAGTTGGGCCCCGTTTGACTCAACTATATGATTTGCGCATCGACTCAATCCTCGTTTGACTCAACCATATCATTTGTGCCTCGAGTTAGGCCTCGTTTGGCTCAATCATATCATATACGGATCGAATCGGGCCTCGTTTGACTCAACCATATCATTTTTGCCTCGAGCCATGCCTCCTTTGACTCAACCATATCATTTGCGCTAGAAGGCGGGCTTCGTTTGACTCAACCATATCATTTGCGCCGTGAGTCGGGCCTCGTTTCACTCACCGATACCATTTGTGCTTCGAGTTGGGCCTCGTTTGACTCAACTATATGATTTGCGCATCGAGTCAAGCCTCGTTTGACTTAACCATATCATTTGTGCCTTGAGTTGGGCCTCGTTTAACTCAACCATATCATTTGGGCCTGGAGTCAGGCCTTGTTAGACTCAACCATATCATTTGCGCCTCGAGTCGGGCCTATTTTGACTCAACCATATCATTTATGCCTTGAGTCTGGCCTCGTTTGACTTAACCATATCATTTGTGCCTTGAGTCGGGCCTCGTTTGACTCACCGATACCATTTGTGCCTCGAGTGAGGCCTCGTTTGACTCAACCATATCATTTGTGCCTTGAGTCAAGCCTTGTTTGACTCAACCATATCATTTGTGCCTTGAGTCGGGCCTCATTTGACTCACCGATACCATTTGTGCCTCGAGTGGGGCCTCGTTTGACTCAACCATATCATTTGTGCCTTGAGTCAGGCCTTGTTTGACTTAATCATATCATTTGCGCCTTGAGTCAGGCCTTGTTTGACTCACTGATACCATTTGTGCATCGAGTTGGGACTCGTTTCACTCAACCATATGATTTACGCATCGAGTCAGGCCTCATTTGACTCAACCATATCATTTGTGCCTTGAGTGAGGCCTCGTTTGGCTCAGGCATATCATTTGCGCCCCGAGTCGGGCCTCGTTTGGCTCAACCATATCATTTGTGCCTCGAGTCAGGCCTCATTTGACTCACCGATACCATTTGCGCCTCGAGTTGGTCCTCGTTTGACTCAATCATATCATTTGCGCCTCGAGTCGGGCCTCGTTTGACTCAACCATATCATTTGCGCCTCGAGTCAGGCCTTGTGAGACTCACCCATATCATTTGCGCCTCGAGTCAGGCCTTGCTTGACTCAACCATATATTTGCGCCTCGAGTCGAGCCTCGTTTGACTCAAGGATACCATTTGTGCCTCGAGTTGGGCCTTGTTTAACTCAACCATATCATTTGTGCCTCGAGTAAGACCTTGTTCGACTCAACGGTATCATTTGTGCCTTGAGTCGGGCTTGTTTTAACTCAACCATATCATTTGTGCCTCGAGTCGAGCCTCATTGGACTCAACCATATGATTTGCCCCTCGAGTCGGGCCTCGTTTGACTCAACCATATCTTTTGCGTCGTGAGTCGGGCCTCGTTTGACTCAACCATATCATTTACGCCTCGAGTTGGGCCTCGTTTGACTTACCCATACTATTTGTGCATCGAGTTGGGCCTCGTTTCAGTCAACCATATGATTTGCGCATCGAGCCAAGGTTTGTTTGACTCAACCATATCATTTGTGTCTCGAGTTAGGTCTCGTTTGGCTCAATCTTATCATTTGCACCTCGAGTTAAGTCTCGTTTTACTCGACCATATCATTTGCGCCTTGAGTCAGGCCTCGTTTGACACACCGATACCATTTGTGCCTTGAGTTAGTCCTCGTTTGACTTAATCATACCATCTGTGCCTCAAGGCGGGCCTCGTTTCACTCAACCATATCATTTACGCCTCGAGTCAGGCCTCATATGATCATTGATATCATTTGTGCCTCAAGTTGGTCCTCGTTTGACTCAACCATATCATTTGCACATCGAGTCAGGCCTTGTGACTTAATCATATCATTTGCGCCTCGAGTCGGGCCTTGTTTGACTCAACCATATCATTTGTGCCTCGAGTCGGGCCTTGTTTGACTCAACAATATCATTTGCGCCTCGAGTCGGGTCTTGTTTGACTCAACCATATCACTTGCTCCTTCAGTTGGTCCTCGTTTGACTCACTGATACCATTTGTGCCTCGGCCTCATTTGACTCAACCGCATCATTTGTGCCTCAAGTCAGGCCTTGTTTGACTCAACCATATCCTTTGTGCGTCGAGTCTTGCACCTCGAGTTAGGCCTTGTTTGACTCAACCATATCATTTACACCTCGAGTCGGGCCTGGTTTGACTTAACCATATCATTTGCGCCTCGAGTTAGGCCTCGTTTGACTCAACCATATCATTTGTGCATCGAGTTGGGTATCGTTTAACTCATGGATACCATTTGTGCCTCGAGTTAGGCCTCATTTAACTCAACCATATCATTTGTGCCTCGATTCAGGCCTTGTTTGACTCAACCATATCATTTGCGCCTCAAGTCGGGCCTATTTTGACTCAACCATATCATTTCCACCTTGAGTCGGGCCTCGTTTGACTCAACCATATCATTTGTGCCTCGAGTCAAGCCTCGTTTGACTTAACCATATCATTTGCTCCTCGAGTTAGGCCTCGTTTGACTCAACCATATCATTTGCACCTTGAGTCAGGCCTCATTTGACTTACTGATACCATTTGTGCCTCGAGTAGGGCCTCATTTGACTTAACCATATCATTTATGCCTTGAGTCAGGCCTTGTTTGACTCAACAATATCATTTGCGCCTCGAGGCGGTCCTCATTTGACTCAACCATATCATTTGTGGCTCAAGTCGGGCCTCGTTTGACTCACCGATGCCATTTGTACATCGAGTTGGGCCTCGTTTGACTCAACCATATGATTTGCGCATTGAGTCGGTCCTCGTTTGACTCAACCATATCATTTTTGCCTCGAGTCATGCCTCATTTGACTCAACCATATCATTTGTGCCTCGAGTTGGGCCTCGTTTGACTCACCGATACTATTTGTGCCTCGTGTTAGGCCTCGTTTGTCTCAACCATATCATTTGTTCCTCAAGTCAGGCCTCGTTTCAGTCAACCATATCATTTGTGCCTCAAGTCAGGCCTCGTTTGACACACCGATACCATTTGTGCCTTGAGTTGGTCCTCGTTTGACTCAATCATACCATTTGCGCCTCGAGTCGGGCCTCATTTCACTCAACCATATCATTTGCGCCTCGAGTCAAGCCTCATTTGACTCATCGATACCATTTGTGCCTCAAGTTGGTCCTTGTTTGACTCAACCATATCATTTGCGCATCGAGTCAGGCCTTGTGACTTAACCATATCATTTGCGCCTCGAGTCGGGCCTTGTTTGACTCAACCATATCATTTGCGCCTCAAGTCGGGCCTTGTTTAACTCAACCATATGATTAGCGCATTGAGTCAGGCCTCGTTTGACTCAACCATATCATTTGTTCCTCCAGTTAGGCCTCGTTTGGCTCAATCATATCATTTGCGTCTTGAGTCGGGCCTCGTTTGACTCAACCATATCATTTTGGCCTCGAGTCATGCCTTATTTGACTCAACTATATCATTTGTGCCTCGAGGCAGGCTTTGTTTGACTCAACCAAACCATTTGTGCCTCAAGTCGGGCCTCGTTTGACTCAACCATATCAATTGCGCCTTGAGTCGGGCCTCGTTTTACTCATCGATACCATTTATGGCTCAAGTTAGGCCTCGTTTGACTAACCATATCATTTGTGCCACGAGTTGGGCCTTGTTTGATCCACCATATCATTTCTACCTCGAGTCATGCCTCGATTGACTCAACCATATCATTTGCGCATCGAGTTAGGGCTCGTTTGACTCAAGCATATGATTTGCGCCTCGAGTTGGGCATCGTTTGACTCAACCATGTCATTTTTGCCTTGAGTCACGCCTTGTTTGACATAACCATATCATTTGCGCCTTCAGTCGGGCCTTGTTTGACTCAACCATATCATTTGCACCTCGAGGCAGGCCTCGCTTGACTCAACCATATCATTTGTGCCTCGAGTCATGCCTCATTTGACTCAACCATATCATTTGCTTCTTGAGTCGGGCCTCGTTTGACTAAACCGTATCACTTGCGCCTCGAGTTGGGCCTCGTTTCACTCAACCATATCATTTGTGCCTCGAGTCAGGCCTCGTTTGGCTCAATCATATCATTTGCACCTCGAGTCGGGCCTCGTTTGACTCAACCATATCATTTACACCTTGAGTCAAGCCTCGTTTGACTCAACCATATCATTTATGCCTCGCGCAAGCCTCGTTTGGCTCAATCATATTATTTGCACCTCGAGTCAGGCCTCGGTAGACTCAACCATGTCATTTGCACCTCGAGTCAGGCCTCATTTAACTCACTGATACCATTTGTGCCTCGAGTTGGTCCTTCTTTGACTCATCCATATCATTTGCACCTCGAGTCGGGCCTCGTTTGACTCACTGATACCATTTGTGCAACGAGTAGGGCCTCGCTTGACTCAACCATATGATTTGCACATTCAGTCAAGCCTCGTTTGGCTCAACCTTATCATTTGTGCCTCGAGTTAGGCCTCATTTGGCTCAATCATATCAATTGCGCCTTGGGTTAGGCCTTGTTTGACTCAACCATATCATTTAAGCCTCGAGTCGGGCCTCGTTTGACTCAACCATATCATTTCTGCCTCGAGTCAAGTCGCATTTGAATCAACCATATCAATTGCGCCTCGAGGCGGGGTTCGTTTCACCCAACCATATCATTTGTGCTCGAGTCAAGCCTCGTTTGACTCAACCATATCATTTGCGCCTTGAGTCAGGCCTCGTTTGACTCATAGATACCATTTGTGCCTCAAGTTGGGCCTTGTTTGGCTCAACCATATCATTTGTGCCTCAAGACAGGCCTTGTTTGACTCAACCATATCATTTCTGCCTTAAGTCATCCCTCGTTTGACTTAACCATATCATTTGCCCCTCGAGTCGGGCCTCGTTTGACTCAACCATATCATTTTTGCCTCGAGTCATGCCTGGTTTGACATAACCATATCATTTGCACCTCGAGTCGGTCCTTGTTTGACTCAACCATGCATTTGCGCCTTGAGGCGGGCCTCGTTTGACTCAACCACATCATTTGTGCCTTGAGTGTTGCCTTGTTTGGCTCAACCATATCATTTGCGTCTCGAGTCGGCCGTCATTTTACTAAACCATATCATTTGCGCCTCGAGTTGGGCCTCGTTTGACTCACCGATACCATTTGTGCCTCAAGGCAGGCCTCGTTTGGCTCAATCATATCATTTGTGCCTCTAGTCAAGCCTCGTTTGGCTCAATCAAATCATTTGCGCCTCGAGTCAGGCCTCATTTGACTCAACCATATCATTTGTGCCTCGAGTCAGGCCTCGTTTGACTCACCGATACCATTTGTGCCTCGAGTTGGGCCTTGTTTGACTCAACCATATCATTTGTGCCTCGAGTCAGGCCTCGTTGGGCTCAATCATATCATTTGTGCCTTGAGTCATGCCTCGTTTGACTCAACCATATCATTTGCGTCTCGAGTCGGTCCTCGTTTGACTAAACCATATAATTTGCGCCTCGAGTTGGGTCTCATTTGACTCACCGATACCATTTGTCCCTCGAGTTAGGCCTTGTTTGACTCAACCATATCATTTGTCCATCGAGTCAGGCCTTGTTTGACTCGACCATATCATTTGTGCCTCGAGTCATGTCTCGTTTGACTTCACCATATCATTTACATCTCGATTCGGGCCCTATTTGACTAAACCATATCATTTGCGCCTCGAGTCGGGCCTTGTTTCACTCAACCATATCATTTGCTCCTCGAGTCGGGCCTCGTTTGACTCACTGATACCATTTGTGCCTCGAGTTGGGCCTCGTTTGACTCAACCATATCATTTGTGTTTCGAGTCAGGCCTTGTTTGACACAACCATATCATTTGCGCTTTGAGTCTGGCCTCATTTGACCTAACCATATCATTTGTGCCTCAAGTCAGGCCTTGTTTGACACAACCATATCATTTGCACCTCGAGTCGGGCCTTGTTTGACTCAACGATATCATTTGCGCCTCGAGTCGGCCTCATTTAACTCACCAATACCTTTTGTGTCTCGTGTTGGGACTCGTTTAACTCAACCATATCGTTTGTGCCTCGAGTTAGCCTTGTTTGACTCAATCATATCATTTGCACCTCGAGTCGGGCCTCGTTTGGCTCAACCATTTCATTTGTGCCTCGAGTCATGCCTCGTTTGACTCAACCATATCATTTGTGCCTCGAGTCAGGCCTTGTTTGACTCACCGATACCATTTGTGCCTCGTGTTAGGCCTCGTTTGACTCAACCATATCATTTGTGCCTCGAGTCAGGCCTTGTTTGACACAACCATATCATTTGTGACTCGAGTCGGGCCTCGTTTAACTCACTGATACCATTTGTGCCTCGTGTTGGGACTCATTTAACTTAACCATATCATTTGTGCCTAAACTCCGGCCTCGTTTGACTCAATCATATCATTTGAGCTTCGAGTCGGGCCTCGTTTGACTCAACCATATCATTTGCCCCTTGAGTCGGGCCACGTTTGACTCCACCACATGTTTGCACCTCAACTCATGCCTAGTTTCACTCACCCATATCATTTGCTCCTTGAGTCAGGCTGTGTTTGACTTAACCATATCATTTGCACCTCGAGTCGGGCTTCATTTGACTCATGGATACCATTTGTGCCTCGAGTTGGGCCTTGTTTGACTCAACCATATCATTTGTCCCTCGAGTCAGGCCTTGTTTGACTCGATCATATCATTTTCGCCTCGAGTCGGTCCTCGTTTAACTCATCCATATCATTTGCGGCTCGAGTCGGTCCTCGTTTGACTCCCCGATACCATTTGCACCTCGACCCAAGCCTCGTTTGACTCCACCACATGTTTGCACCTCAACTCATGCCTAGTTTGACTCACCCATATCATTTGCTCCTCGAGTCGGGCCGTGTTTGACTTAACCATATCATTTGCACCTCGAGTCGGGCTTCGTTTGACTAATGTATACCATTTGTGCCTCGAGTTGGGCCTCGTTTGACTCGACCATATCATTTGTGCCTCGAGTCAGGCCTTGTTTGACTCGACCATATCATTTTCGCCTCGAGTCGGTCCTCATTTGACTCATCCATATCATTTGCGCCTCGAGTCAGGCCTTGTTTGACTCACCGATACCATTTGGGCATCGAGTTGGGCCTTGTTTGACTTAACGATATCATTTGTGCCTCGAGTCGGGCCTCATTTGACTCACTGATACCATTTGTGCATTGAGTTGGGCCTTGTTTGACTCAACCATATCATTTGCGCCTCAACGCGGGCCTCGTTTGACACAACCATATCATTTGTGCCTCGAGTGTTGCCTCGTTTGACTTAACCATATCATTTGCGTTTCGAGTCGGCCCTCATTTGACTAAACCATATTATTTGCGCCTCGAGTCGGGCCTCGTTTGACTCACCGATACCATTTGTGCCTCGAGTCAGGCCTCGTTTGGCTCAATCATGTCATTTATGCCTAGAGTCAGGCCTCGTTTGACTCATCCATATCATTTGAGCCCCGAGTCGGGCCTTGTTTGACTCATCAATACCATTTGTGCCTCGAGTTAGGCCTCGTTTGGCTCAATCATATCATTTGCGTCTCGAGCCAGTCCTCGTTTGACTAAACCATATCATTTGCGTCTCGAGTCAGTCCTCGTTTGACTAAACCATATCATCTGCACCTCGAGTCGGGCCTCGTTTGACTCACCAATACCATTTGTGCCTCGAGTTGGGCCTCGTTTGACTCAACCGTATCATTTGTGCCTCGAGTAAGGCCTTGTTTGACTTGACCATATCATTTGTGTCTTGAGTCATGCCTTGTTTGACTCTACCATATCATTTGCATCTTAATGTGGGCCTCATTTGACTAAACCATATCATTTGCGCCTCAAGTCGGGGCTTATTTACTCAACCATATCCTTTGTGCCTCGAGTTAGGGCTTGTTTGACTCAACCAAATTATTTGTGCCTCGAGTCGGGCCTCGTTTGACTCACTGATACCATTTGTGCCTCAAGTTGGGCATCGTATGACTCAACCATATCATTTGTGTTTCGAGTCAGGCCTTGTTTGACTCAACCATATCATTTGCGCTTCGAGTCTGGCCTCGTTTGACTTAACCATATCATTCGCGCCTCGAGTCGGTCCTTGTTTGACACAACCATATCATTTGTGACCCGAGTCGGGCCTCGTTTAACTCACTGATACCATTTGTGCCTCGTGTTGGGACTCGTTTAACTTAACCATATCGTTTGTACCTCAAGTCCGGCCTCGTTTGATCAATCATATCATTTGCGCTTCGAGTCGGGCCCTGTTTGACTCAACCATATCATTTGACTCCACCACATGTTTGCACCTCAACTCATGCCTAGTTTGACTCACCCATATCATTTGCTCCTCGAGTCGGGCCGTGTTTGACTTAACCATATCATTTGCACCTCGAGTCGAGCTTCATTTGACTCATGGATACCATTTGTGCCTCGAGTTGGGCCTCGTTTGACTCAACCATATCATTTGTCCCTCGAGTCAGGCCTTGTTTGACTCAACCATATCATTTGCGCCTCGACTCAGGCCTCGTTTGGCTCAACCATATCATTTGTTCCTCGAGTCATACCTTGTTTGATTCAACCATATCATTTGAGCTTCGAGCCGGGCCTTGTTTGTCTTAACCATATCATTTGTGCCTCGTGTCGGTCCTCGTTTGACTCACCAATACCATTTGTGTCTCGAGTGACGCCTCGTTTGGCTCAACCATATCATTTGTACTTTGAGTCAGACCTTGTTCGACTCAACCATATCATTTGCTCCTCGAGGCAGGCCTCGTTTGACTCAACCATAACATTTGCGCCTCGAGTCGGGCCTCGTTTGACTCACTGATACCATTTGTGCATCGAGTTGGGCCTCGTTTGACTCAACCATATGATTTGCACATCGAGTCAGGCATCGTTTAACTCAACCATATCATTTGTGCCTCGAGTCAGGCCTCGTTTGGCTCAATCATATCATTTGCGCCTCGAGTTGGGCTTCGTTTGACTCAATCATATCATTTGTGCCTCGAGTCATGCCTCGTTTGACTCAACCATATCATTTGCGCCTCGAGTTGGGCCTCGTTTGACTCAACCATATTATTTGCGCCTTGAGGCGGGGCTCATTTGACTCACCGATACAATTTGTGCCTTGAGTTAGGCCTCGTTTGACTCAACCATATCATTTGTGCCTCGAGTCATGTCTCGTTTGACTTAACCATATCATTTGCACCTCGAGTCGAACCTTGTTTGACTTAACCATATCGTTTGTGCCTCGAGTCGGGCCTTGTTTGATTCAACCATATTTTTGTGCCACGACGCGTGCCTTGTTTGGCTCACCCATATGGTTGAACCTCGGGTCGGGCTTTATTTGACCCACCCAGATATTTGCGCCTGGAGGCAGTCTTCGTTTGACTTAACCATATCATTTGCGCCTTGAGTCGGGCCTCGTTTAACTCAACCATATTATTTACGCCTTGAGTCGGGCCTCATTTGACTCACCGATACAATTTGTGCCTCGAGTTAGGCCTCGTTTGACTCAACCATATCATTTGTGCCTCGAGTCAGGGCTTGTTTGACTTAACTATATCATTTGCGCCTCGAGTTGGGCCACATCTGACTCAATCATATCATTTGTGCCTCGAGTCGGGCCTTGTTTGACTCAACCATATCATTTGCACCTCGAGTCGATCCTTGTTTGACTCAACCACGTGTTTGCGTCTCAACTCAGGCCTACTTTGACTCACCCATATCATTTGCGCCTCAAGTCGGGCCTCGTTTGAGTCAACGATACCATTTGTGCAACAAATTGGGCCTCGTTTGACTCAACCATATGATTTACGCATCGAGTCAGGCCTCATTTGACTCAACCATATCATTTGTGCCTCGAGTCAGGCCTCGTTTGACTCAACCATATCATTTGCACCTCGAGTCGGGCCTCATTTGACTCACTATACCATTTGTGCCTCGACTAGGGCCTTGTTTGACTCAACCATATCATTTGCACCTCGAGGCAGGCCTCGTTTGAGTCAACCATATCATTTGCGCCTTGAGTCAGGCCTCGTTTGACTCACCGATACCATTTGTGCATCGAGTTGGGCCTCGTTTGACTCAACCATATGATTTGCGCATCGAGTCAAGCCTCGTTTGACTCAACCATATCATTTGTGCCTCAAGTCAGGCCTCGTTTGACTTAACCATATTATTTGCACCTCGAGTCGGGCCTCATTTGACTCACTATACCATTTGTGCCTCGACTGGGGCCTCGTTTGACTCAACCATATCATTTGTGCCTCGAGTCAGGCCAGGTTTGACTCAACCATATCATTTGCGCCTCGAGTTGGGCCTCATCTGACTCAATCATATTATTTGCTCCTCGTGTCCGGCCTTGTTTGACTCAACCATATCATTTGTGCCACGAGTCGGTCCTTGTTTGACTCACCCATATGTTTGAGCCTCAAGTTGGGCCTTACTTGTCTCACCCATATGTTTGCACTTTGAGTCGGTCTTTGTTTGACTCACCCTTATCATTTGCACCTCGAGTCAAGCCTCGTTGACTCCACCACATGTTTGTGCCTCAACTCATGCCTAGTGTGACTCACCCATATCATTTGTGCCTCGAGTCGGGCCTAGTTTGACTTAACCATAGCATTTGCGCCTCGAGTTGGGCTTCGTTTGACTCATGGATACCATTCGTTTCTCGAGTTGGGCCTCGTTTGACTCAACCATTTCATTTGTGCCTCGAGTTGGGCCTTGTTTGACTCACCCATATGTTTGAGCCTCAAGACGGGCCTTATTTGACTCACCCATATGTTTGCGCTTCGAGTCGGTCTTTGTTTGACTCACCCTTATCATTTGCAGCTCGAGTCAAGCCTCGTTTGACTTCACCACATGTTTGCACCTCAACTCATGCCTAGTTTGACTCACCCATATCATTTGCTCCTCGAGTCGGGCTGTGTTTGACTTAACCATATCATTTGCACCTCGAGTCGGGCTTCGTTTGACTAATGTATACCATTTGTGCCTCGAGTTGGGCCTCGTTTGACTCAACCATATCATTTGTGCCTCGAGTCAGGCCTTGTTTGACTCAACCATATCATTTTCCCCTCGAGTCGGTCCTCATTTGACTCATCCATATCATTTGCGCCTCGAGTCAGGCCTCGTTTGGCTCAACCATATCATTTGTTCCTCGAGTCATACCTTGTTTGATTCAACCATATCATTTGAGCCTCGAGCCGGGCCTTGTTTGTCTTAACCATATCATTTGTGCCTCGTGTCAGGCCTCGTTTGACTCACCAATACCATTTGTGTCTCAAGTGATGCCTCGTTTGGCTCAACCATATCATTTATACTTTGAGTCAGACCTTGTTCGACTCAACCATATCATTTGCTCCTCGAGGCAGGCCTCGTTTGACTCAACCATATCATTTGCGCCTCGAGTCGGGCCTCGTTTGACTCACTGATACCATTTGTGCATCAAGTTGGGCCTCGTTTGACTCAACCATATGATTTGCACATCGAGTCAGGCATCGTTTGACTTAACCATATCATTTGTGCCTCGAGTCAGGCCTCGTTTGGCTCAATCATATCATTTGCGCCTCGAGTTGGGCTTCGTTTGACTCAATCATATCATTTGTGCTCGAGTCATGCCTCGTTTGACTCAACCATATCATTTGCGCCTCGAGTTGGGCCTCGTTTGACTCAACCATATCATTTGCGCCTTGAGTCGGGGCTCATTTGACTCACCGATACAATTTGTGCCTCGAGTTAGGCCTCGTTTGACTCAACCATATCATTTGTGCCTCGAGTCATGTCTCGTTTGACTTAACCATATCATTTGCACCTCGAGTCGAGCCTTGTTTGACTTAACCATATCATTTGTGCCTCGAGTCGGGCCTTGTTTGATTCAACCATATTTTTGTGCCACGAGGCGTGCCTTGTTTGGCTCACCCATATGGTTGAACCTCGGGTCGGGCTTTATTTGACCCACCCAGATATTTGCGCCTGGAGGCAGTCTTCGTTTGACTCAACCATATCATTTGCGCCTCGAGTCGGGCCTCGTTTGACTCAACCATATTATTTGTGCCTTGAGTTGGGCCTCATTTGACTCACCGATACAATTTATGCCTCGAGTTAGGCCTCGTTTGACTCAACCATATCAGTTGTGCCTCGAGTCAGGGCTTGTTTGACTCAACTATATCATTTGCGCCTTGAGTTGGGCCACATCTAACTCAATCATATCATTTGTGCCTCGAGTCGGGCCTTGTTTGACTCAACCATATCATTTGCACCTCGAGTCGGTCCTTGTTTGACTCAACCACGTGTTTGCGTCTCAACTCAGGCCTACTTTGACTCACCCATATCATTTGTGCCTCGAGTCGGGCTGTGTTTGACTCAACTATATCATTTGCGCCTCGAGTCGGGCCTCATTTGACTCGCGGATACCATTTGTCCCTCGAGTTAGGCCTCATTTGAGTCAACCAAATCATTTGTGCCTCGAGTCGGGCCTTGTTTGACTCGACCATATTATTTGCGCCAACCATATCATTTGCGCCTCGAGTCGGGCCTCGTTTGACTCAACCATATCATTTGCGACTCGAGTCTAGCCTCATTTGGTCAATCATATCATTTGCACCTCAAGTCGGGCCTCGTTTGAGTCAACGATACCATTTGTGCAACCAATTGGGCCTCATTTGACTCAACCATATGATTTGCGCATCGAGTCAGGCCTCATTTGACTCAACCATATCATTTGTGCCTCGAGTCAGGCCACGTTTGACTCAACCATATCATTTGCACCTTGAGTCGGACCTCATTTGACTCACTATACCATTTGTGCCTCGACTTAGGCCTTATTTGACTCAACCATATCATTTGCACCTCGAGGCAGGCCTCGTTTGAGTCAACCATATCATTTGCGCCTTGAGTCGGGCCTCGTTTGACTCACCGGCACCATTTGTGCATCGAGTTGGGCCTCGTTTGACTCAACCATATGATTTGCGCATTGAGTCAAGCCTCGTTTGACTCAACCATATCATTTGTGCCTCAAGTCAGGCCTCGTTTGACTCAACCATATCATTTGCACCTCGAGTCGGGCCTCATTTGACTCACTATACCATTTGTGCCTCGACTGGGGCCTCGTTTGACTTAACCATATCATTTGTGCCTCGAGTCCGTCCTTGTTTGACTCACCCATATGTTTGAGCCTCAAGTTAGGCCTTACATGACTCTCCCATATGTTTGCACTTCGAGTCGGTCTTTGTTTGACTCACCCTTATCATTTGCACCTCGAGTCAAGCCTCGTTGACTCCACCACATGTTTGTGCCTCAACTCATGCCTAGTTTGACTCACCCATATCATTTGTGCCTCGAGTCGGGCCTAGTTTGACTTAACCATAGCATTTGCGCCTCGAGTTGGGGTTCGTTTGACTCATGGATACCATTCGTTCCTCGAGTTGGGCCTCGTTTGACTCAACCATTTCATTTGTGCCGCGAGTCGGGACTTGTTTGACTCAACCATATCATTTGCGCCCCGAGTCGGTCCTTGTTTGACTCACCCATATGTTTGAGCCTCAGGACGGGCCTTATTTGACTCACCCATATGTTTGCGCTTCGAGTCAGTCTTTGTTTGACTCACCCTTATCATTTGCAGCTCGAGTCAAGCCTCGTTTGACTTCACCACATGTTTGCACCTCAACTCATGCCTAGTTTGACTCACCCATATCATTTGCTCCTCGAGTCGGGCTGTGTTTGACTTAACCATATCATTTGCACCTCGAGTCGGGCTTCGTTTGACTAATGTATACCATTTGTGCCTCGAGTTGGGCCTCGTTTGACTCAACCATATCATTTGTGCCTCGAGTCAGGCCTTGTTTGACTCAACCATATCATTTTGCCCTCGAGTCGGTCCTCATTTGACTCATCCATATCATTTGCGCCTCGAGTCAGGCCTCGTTTGGCTCAACCATATCATTTGTTCCTCGAGTCATACCTTGTTTGATTCAACCATATCATTTGAGTCTCGAGCCGGGCCTTGTTTGTCTTAACCATATCATTTGTGCCTCGTGTCGGGCCTCGTTTGACTCACCAATACCATTTGTGTCTCGAGTGACGCCTCGTTTGGCTCAACCATATCATTTGTACTTTGAGTCAGACCTTGCTCGACTCAACCATATCATTTGCTCCTCGAGGCAGGCCTCGTTTGACTCAACCATATCATTTGCACCTCGAGTCGGGCCTCGTTTGACTCACTGATACCATTTGTGCATCGAGTTAGGCCTCGTTTGACTCAACCATATGATTTGCACATCGAGTCAGGCATCATTTGACTCAACCATATCATTTGTGCCTCGAGTCAGGCCTCGTTTGGCTCAATCATATCATTTGCGCCTCGAGTTGGGCTTTGTTTGACTCAATCATATCATTTGTGCCTCGAGTCATGCCTCGTTTGACTCAACCATGTCATTTGCGCCTCGAGTTGGGCCTCGTTTGACTCAACCATATCATTTGCGCCTTGAGTCGGGGCTCATTTGACTCACTGATACAATTTGTGCCTCGAGTTAGGCCTCGTTTGACTCAACCATATCATTTGTGCCTCAAGTCATGTCTCGTTTGACTTAACCATATCATTTGCACCTCGAGTCGAGCCTTGTTTCACTTAACCATATCATTTGTGCCTCGAGTCGGGCCTTGTTTGATTCAACCATATTTTTGTGCCACGAGGCGTGCCTTTTTTGGCTCACCCATATGGTTGAACCTCGGGTCGGGCTTTATTTGACCCACCCAGATATTTGCGCCTGGAGGCAGTCTTCGTTTGACTCAACCATATCATTTGCGCCTCGAGTCGGACCTCGTTTGACTCAACCATATTATTTGCTTCTTGAGTCGGGCCTCATTTGACTCACCGATACAATTTGTGCCTCGAGTTAGGCCTCGTTTGACTCAACCATATCATTTGTGCCTCGAGTCAGGGCTTGTTTGACTCAACTATATCATTTGCGCCTCGAGTTGGGCCACATCTGACTCAATCATATCATTTGTGCCTCGAGTCGGGCCTTGTTTGACTCAACCATATCATTTGCACCTCGAGTCGGTCCTTGTTTGACTCAACCACGTGTTTGCGTCTCAACTCAGGCCTACTTTGACTCACCCATATCATTTGTGCCTCGAGTCGGGCCGTGTTGGACTCAACTATATCATTTGCGCCTCGAGTCAGGCCTCATTTGACTCGCGGATACCATTTGTGCCTCGAGTTGGGCCTCATTTGAGTCAACCAAATCATTTGTGCCTCGAGTCGGGCCTTGTTTGACTCGACCATATCATTTGCGCCTCGAGTCGGGCCTCGTTTGACTCAACCATATCATTTGTGACTCGAGTCTAGCCTCGTTTGGTCAATCATATCATTTGCGCCTCAAGTCGGGCCTCGTTTGAGTCAACGATACCATTTGTGCAACCAATTGGGCCTCGTTTGACTCAACCATATGATTTGCGCATCGAGTCAGGCCTCATTTGACTCAACCATATCATTTGTGCCTCGAGTCAGGCCACGTTTGACTCAACCATATCATTTGCACCTCGAGTCGGGCCTCATTTGACTCACTATACCATTTGTGCCTCGACTAGGGCCTCATTTGACTCAACCATATGATTTGCACCTCGAGGCAGGCCTCGTTTGAGTCAACCATATCATTTGCGCCTTGAGTCGGGCCCCGTTTGACTCACCGATACCATTTGTGCATCGAGTTGGGCCTCGTTTGACTCAACCATATGATTTGCGCATCGAGTCAAGCCTCGTTTGACTCAACCATATCATTTGTGCCTCAAGTCAGGCCTCGTTTGACTCAACCATATCATTTGCACCTCGAGTCGGGCCTCATTTGACTCACTATACCATTTGTGCCTCGACTGGGGCCTCGTTTGACTCAACCATATCATTTGTGCCTCGAGTCGGGCCAGGTTTGACTCAACCATATCATTTACGCCTCGAGTTAGGCCTCATCTGACTCAATCATATCATTTGCTCCTTGTGTCCGGCCTTGTTTGACTCAACCATATCATTTGTGCCACGAGTCGGTCCTTGTTTGACTCACCCATATGTTTGAGCCTCAAGTTGGGCCTTACTTGACTCACCCATATGTTTGCACTTCGAGTCGGTCTTTGTTTGACTCACCCTTATCATTTGCACCTCGAGTCAAGCCTTGTTGACTCCACCACATGTTTGTGCCTCAACTCATGCCTAGTTTGACTCACCCATATCATTTGTGCCTCGAGTCGGGCCTAGTTTGACTTAACCATAGCATTTGCGCCTCGAGTTGGGCTTCGTTTGACTCATGGATACCATTCGTTCCTCGAGTCGGGCCTCCTTTGACTCAACCATTTCATTTGTGCCTTGAGTCGGGCCTTGTTTGACTCAACCATATCATTTGCGCCCCGAGTCGGTCCTTGTTTGACTCACCCATATGTTTGAGCCTCAAGACGGGCCTTATTTGACTCACTCATATGTTTGCACTTTGAGTTGGTCTTTGTTTGACTCACCCTTATCATTTGTAGCTCGAGTCAAGCCTCGTTTGACTTCACCACATGTTTGCACCTCAACTCATGCCTAGTTTGACTCACCCAAATCATTTGCGCCTCGAGTCGGGCTGTATTTGACCTAACCATATCATTTGCACCTCGAGTCGGGCTTCGTTTAACTAATGTATACCATTTGTGCCTCGAGTTGGGCCTCGTTTGACTCAACCATATCATTTGTGCTTCGAGTCAGGCCTTGTTTGACTCAACCATATCATTTTGCCCCCGAGTCGGTCCTCATTTCACTCATCCATATCATTTGTGCCTCGAGTCAGGCCTCGTTTGACTCACCGATACCATTTGTGCATCAAGTTGGGCCTTGTTTGACTTAACGATATCATTTGCGCCTCGAGTAGGGCCTCATTTGACTCACCGATACCATTTGTGCATCGAGTTAGGCCTTGTTTGACTCAACCATATCATTTGCGCCTCAACGCGGGCCTCGTTTGACATAACCATATCATTTATGCCTCGAGTGTTGCCTCGTTTGACTTAACCATATCATTTACGTTTCGAGTCGGCCCTCATTTGACTAAACCATATTATTTGCGCCTCGAGTCGGGCCTCGTTTGACTCACCGATACCATTTGTGCCTCGAGTCAGGCCTTGTTTGGCTGAATCATATCATTTGTGCCTCGAGTCAAGCCTCGTTTGGCTCAATCATGTCATTTGTGCCTAGAGTCAGGCCTCGTTTGACTCATCCATATCATTTGAGCCCCGAGTTGGGCCTTGTTTGACTCACCAATACCATTTGTGCCTCAAGTTAGGTCTCGTTTGGCTCAATCATATCATTTGCGTCTCGAGCCAGTCCTCGTTTGACTAAACCATATCATTTGCGTCTCGAGTCAGTCCTCGTTTGACTAAACCATATCATCTGCAACTCGAGTCGGGCCTCGTTTGACTCACCAATACCATTTGTACCTCGAGTTGGGCCTCGTTTGACTCAACCGTATCATTTGTGCTTCGAGTAAGGCCTTGTTTGACTCGACCATATCATTTGTGTCCTGAGTCATGCCTTGTTTGACTCTACCATATCATTTGCATATTAATTCGGGACTCGTTTGACTAAACCATATCATTTGCGCCTCGAGTCGGGGTTTATTTACTCAACCATATCATTTGCGCCTCGAGTCGGGGCTTGTTTGACTCAAGCAAATCATTTGTGCCTCGAGTCGGGCCTCATTTGACTATTGATACCATTTGTGCCTCGAGTTGGGCATCGTATGACTCAACCATATCATTTGTGTTTTGAGTCAGGCCTTGTTTGACTCAACCATATCATTTGCGCTTCGAGTCGGCCTCGTTTGACTTAACCATATCATTTGCGCCTCGAGTCGGTCCTTGTTTGACACAACCATATCATTTGTGACTCGAGTCGGGCCTCGTTTAACTCACTGATACCATTTGTGCCTCGTGTTGGGACTCGTTTAACTTAACCATATCGTTTGTGCCTCAAGTCTGACCTCGTTTGACTCAATCATATCATTTGCGCTTCGAGTCGGGTCTCGTTTGACTTAACCATATCATTTGCCCCTCGAGTCGGGCCACGTTTGACTCCACCACATGTTTGCACCTCAACTCATGCCTAGTTTGACTCACCCATATCATTTGCTCCTCGAGTCGGGCCGTGTTTGACTTAACCATATCATTTGCACCTCGAGTCAGGCTTCATTTGACTCATAGATACCATTTGTGCCTCGAGTTGGGCCTCGTTTGACTCAACCATATCATTTGTCCCTCGAGTCAGGCCTTGTTTGACTCGACCATATCATTTTTGCCTCAAGTCGGTCCTCGTTTAACTCATCCATATCATTTGCACCTCGAGTCGGTCCTCGTTTGACTCACCGATACCATTTGTGCATCGAGTTGGGCCTCGTTTGACTCAACCATATCATTTGTGCCTCGAGTCAGGCCTCATTTGACTCAACGATATCATTTGCGCCTCGAGTTTGGCCTCATTTGACTCATCGATACCATTTGTGCCTCGAGTTGGGCCTCGTTTGACTCAACCATATCATTTGTGCCTCGAGTCAGGCCTTGTTTGACTCAACCATATTACTTGTGCCTCGAGTCGGGCCTGTTTTGACTCAACCATATCATTTGCGCCTCGAGTCGGGCCTGTTTTTACTCAACCATATCATTTGCGCCTCGAGTCGAGCCTCGTTTGACTCAACCATATCAGTTGCGCCTCGAGTTGAGCCTCGTTTGACTCACTGATACCATTTGTGCCTCGACTAAGGCCTCGTTTGACTTAACCATATCATTTGCGCCTCGAGGCAGGCCCCGTGTGACTCAACCATATCATTTGCACCTCGAGTCGGGACTCGTTTGACTCAACTATATCATTTGCACCTCGAGTTGGGCCTCGTCTGTCTCAATCATATCATTTGTGCCTCGAGTCAGGCCTTGTTTGACTCAGCCATATCATTTGCACCTCGAGTCGGTCCTTGTTTGACTCAACCATGTGTTTGCGTCTCAACTCAGTCCTACTTTGACTCACCCATATCATTTGCGCCTCGAGTCGGGCCGTGTTTGACTCAACTATATCATTTGCGCCTCGAGTTGGGCCTCATTTGACTCGCGGATACCATTTGTGCCTCGAGTTGGGCCTCATTTGAGTCAACCAAATCATTTGTGCCTCGAGTCGGGTCATGTTTGACTTGACCATATCATTTGCACCAACCATATCATTTGCGCCTCGAGTCGGGCCTCGTTTGACTTAACCATATCATTTGCGACTCGAGTCTAGCCTCGTTTGGTCAATCATATCATTTGCGCCTCGAGTCAGGCCTCGTTTGAGTCAACGATACCATTTGTGCAACAAATTGGGCCTCGTTTGACTCAACCATATGATTTGCGCATCGAGTCAGGCCTCGTTTGACTCAACCATATCATTTGTGCCTCGAGTCAGGCCTCGTTTGACTCAACCATATCATTTGCGCCTCGAGTTAGGCCTCATTTGACTCACTACACCATTTGTGCCTCGGCTGGGGCCTCATTTGACTCAACCATATCATTTGCGCCTCGAGGCGGGCCTCGTTTGACTCAACCATATCATTTGCGCCTTGAGTCGGGCCTCGTTTGACTCACCGATACCATTTGTGCATCGAGTTGGGCCACGTTTGACTCAACCATATGATTTGCGCATTGAGTCAGGCCTCGTTTGACTCAACCATATCATTTGCACCTCGAGTCGGGCTAGGTATGACTCAACCATATCATTTGCACCTCGAGTTGGGCCTCGTCTGACTCAATCATATCATTTGCGCCTCGTGTCCGGCCTTGTTTGACTGAACCATATTATTTGCGCCTCGAGTCGGTCCTTGTTTGACTCACCCATATGTTTGAGCCTCAAGTTGGGCCTTACTTGACTCACCCATATGTTTGCACTTCGAGTCAGTCTTTGTTTGACTCACCCTTATCATTTGCACCTCGAGTCAAGCCTCGTTGGCTCCACCACATGTTTGTGCCTCAACTCATGCCTAGTTTGACTCACCCATATCATTTGCGTCTCGAGTCGGGCCTAGTTTGACTTAACCATAGCATTTGCGCCTCGAGTTGGGGTTCGTTTGACTCATGGATACCATTTGTTCGCCGAGTTGGGCCTCGTTTGACTCAACCATTTCATTTGTGCCTCGAGTCAGGCTTTGTTTGACTCGACCATATCATTTGCGCCTTGAGTCGAGCCTCGTTTGACTCACCGATACCATTTGTGCATTGAGTTGGGCCTCGTTTGACTCAACCATATGATTTGCGCATCGAGTCAGGCCTCGTTTGACTCAACCATATCATTTGTGCCTCGAGTCAGGCCTCATTTGACTCAACCATATCATTTGCGCCTCGAGTCGGGCCTCATTTCACTCACTATACCATTTGTGCCTCGACTGGGGCCTCGTTTGACTCAACCATATCATTTGCGCCTCGAGTCGAGCTAAGTTTGACTCAACCATATCATTTCCGCCTCGAGTTGGGCCTCGTCTGACTCAATCATATCATTTGCGCCTCGTGTCCAGCCTTGTTTGACTCAACCATATCATTTGCGCCTCAAGTCAGTCCTTGTTTGACTCACCCATATGTTTGAGCCTCAAGTTGTGCCTTATTTGACTCACCCATATATTTGCGCCATGAGTCTGTCTTTGTTTGACTCACCCTTATCATTTGCACCTCGAGTCAAGCCTCGTTTGACTCAACCACGTGTTTGCGCCTCAACTTAGGCCTAGTTTGACTCACCCATACCATTTGCACCTTGAGTCGGGCCGTGTTTGACTCAAATATATCATTTGTGCCTCGAGTCGAGCCTCATTTGACTCACAGGTACCATTTGTGCCTCGAGTTGGGCCTCGTTTGAGTTAACCAAATCATTTGTGCCTCGAATCGGGCCTTGTTTCACTCGACCATATCATTTGAGCCAACCATATCATTTGTACCTCGAGTCGGTCCTCGTTTGACTCAACCATATCATTTGCGCCTCAAGTCTGGCCTCGTTCGGTCAATCATATCATTTGCGCCTCGATTCGGGCCTCGTTTGAGTCAACGATACCTTTTGTGCAACAAATTGGGCCTCGTTTGACTCAACCATATGATTTGCGCATCGAGTCAGGCCTCGTTTGACTCAACCATATCATTTGCGCCTCGAGTTGAGCCGCATTTGACTCACCGATACTATTTGAGCCACGACTGGGGCGTTGTTTGACTCAACCATATCATTTGTGCCTTGAGTTAGGCCTCGTTTGACTCAACCATATCATTTATGCCTCGAGGCGGGCCCTGTTTGACTCAACCATATCATTTGTGCCTCGAGACGGGCCTTATTTGACTCACCGATACCATTTTTGCATTAACTTGGGCCTCGTTTGACTCAACCATATGATTTACGGATAGAGTCATGCCTCGTTTGACTCAACTATATCCTTTGCGCCCCGAGTCGGGTCTCGTTTGACTAACTGATACCATTTGTGCCTCGGGTTGGGACTCGTTTAACTTAACCATATCGTTTGTGCCTCGATTCGGGCCTTCTTTGACTCAATCATATAATTTGCGCCTTGAGTTGGGCCTCGTTTCACTCAATCATATCATTTGTGCCTCGAGTCATGCCTCGTTTGACTCAACCATTTAATTTGTGCCTCGAGTCAGCCCTCATTAGACTCAACCATATCATTTCTGCCTCAAGTCATGCCTCGTTTGACTCAACCAGATCATTTGTGCCTCGAGGCAGGCTTCGTTTGACTCAACCATATCATTTGCGCCTCGAGTCGGACCTCGTTGGACACAACCATATCATTTGCGCCTCGAGTCGGGCCTCGTTTGACTCATCGATACCATTTGTGCCTCGAGTTGGTCCTCGTTTGACTCAACCATATCATTTGTGCCTCGAGGCGGGCCTCATTTGACTCAACCATATCATTTCTGCCTCGAGTCATGCCTCATTTGACTCAACCATATTATTTGTGTCTTGAGTCGGGCCTCGTTTGACTAACCCATATCATTTGCAACTCGAGTCAGGCTTCATTTGACTCACCAATGCCATTTGTGCCTCAAGTCTGGCCTCGTTTGACTCAACCATATCGTTTGTGCCTCTAGTCAGGCCTCGTTTGGCTCAATCATATCATTTGCACCCCAAGTCGAGCTTGGTTTGATTCAACCATATTATTTGCGCCACGAGTCGGGCCTTGTTTGACTCAACCATATGTTTGAACCTCAGGTCGGGCCTTATTTGACTGACCCAGATGTTTGCGCCTCGAGGCGGTCTTTGTTTGACTCACCCTTATTATTTGCACCTTAAGTCAAGCCTCATTTGACTCACCCATGTGTTTACGCCTCGAGTCAGGCCCTGTTTGAATCACCCATATCATTTGCGCCAGGAGTCGGGCCTTGTTTAACTCAACCATATCATATGCGCCTCAAGTCTGGCATCGTTTGACTCACGGACACCATTTGTGCCTCGAGTTAGGCCTCGTTTGACTCAACCATATCATTTGTGCCTTGAGTCAGGCCTTGTTTGACTCAACCATATCATTTGCACCTCGAGTCGGGCCTGTTTTGACTCAACCATATCATTTGCGCCTCGAGTCAGGCCTCGTTTGACTCAACCATATCTTTTGCCCCTCGAGTCGGGCCACGTTTGACACAGCCATATCATTTGTGCCTCGAGTCGGCCCTTATTTGACTCACCCATATGTTTGTGCATTGAGCCGTGCCTCGTTTGACTAAAACACATCGTTTGTGCCTCGAGTCATGCCTTGTTTGACTCAACCATATCATTTGCGTTTCAAGTCGGGCCTCATTTGACTCAACCATATCATTTGCGCCCTGAGTCAGACCTTGTTTGACTCAACCATATCAATTGCGCCCTGAGTCGGTCCTTGTTTGACTCACCCATATGTTTGATCCTCAAGACGGGCCTTATTTGACTCACCCATATGTTTGCGCTTTGAGTCGGTCTTTGTTTGACTCACCCTTATCATTTGCACCTCGAGTCAAGCGTCGTTGACTCCACCACATGTTTGCGCCCCAACTCATGCCTAGTTTGACTCACCCATATCATTTGCGTCTCGAGTCGGGCCTAGTTTGACTTAACCATAGCATTTGTGCCTCGAGTCGAGCTTCGTTTGACTCATGGATACGATTTGTTCCTCGAGTTGGGCCTCGTTTCACTCAACCATTTCATTTGTGCCTTGAGTCAGGCTTTTTTTGACTTCACCATATCATTTGCGCCTTGAGTTAGGCCTCGTTTGACTCACCGATACCATTTGTGCATCGAGTTGGGCCTTGTTTGACTCAACCATATGATTTGCGCATCGAGTCAGGACTCGTTTGACTCAACCATATCATTTGTGCCTCGAGTCAGGCCTCGTTTGACTCAACCATATCATTTGCGCCTCGAGGCGGGCCAGGTTTGACTCAACCATATCATTTGTGCCTTGAGTTGGGCCTCGTCTGACTCAATCATATCATTTGCGCCTCGTGTCCGGCCTTGTTTAACTCAACCATATCATTGGCACCTCGAGTCGGTCCTTGTTTGACTCACCCATATGTTTGAGCCTCAAGTTGGCCCTTATTTGACTCATCCATATATTTGTGCCTCGAGTCGGTCTTTGTTTGACTCACCCTTAT
The DNA here is from genome assembly GCA_037013595.1 of Dicorynia guianensis. Classification (NCBI taxonomy): domain Eukaryota; kingdom Viridiplantae; phylum Streptophyta; class Magnoliopsida; order Fabales; family Fabaceae; genus Dicorynia; species Dicorynia guianensis. The sequence goes on from JASUAB010000015.1 coordinate 14,098,965, forward strand.
CATTTGCAACTCGAGTCATTTGTGCCTCAACTCAGTCCTAGTTTGACTCACCCATATCATTTGTTCCTAGAGTCGGGCCGTGTTTGACTCAACTATATCATTTGCGCCTCGAGTCAGGCCTTGTTTGACTCACAGATACGATTTGTGCCTCGAGTTAGGCCTTGTTTGACTCAACCATATCATTTGTGCCTCGAGGCGGGCCTTGTTTGACTCGACCATATCATTTGCGCCTTGAGTCGGGCCTCGTTTGACTCAACCATATCATTTGTGCCTCGAGTCGGGCGTCGTCTGACTCAATCATATCATTTGCGCCTCGAGTCGGGCTTTGTTTGACTCAACCATATCATTTGCGCCTTGAGTCAGTCCTTGTATGACTCACCCATATGTTTGAGCCTCATGTTGGGCCTTATTTGACTCAGCCATATGTTTGCGCTTCGAGTCGATCTTTGTTTGACTCACCCTTATCATTTGCACCTTGAGTTAAACCTCGTTTAATACAACCACATGTTTGCGCCTCAACTCAGGCCTAGTTTGACTCACCCATATCATTTGTGCCTCGAGTCGGGCCATGTTTTACTCAACTATATCATTTGTACCTCGAGTCGGGCGTCATTTTAATCACGGATACCATTTGTGCCTCGAGTTGGGCCTTGTTTGACTCAACCATATCATTTGTGCCTTGAGACGGGTCTTGTTTGACTCGACCATATCATTTGCACCTCGAGTCGGGCCTCGTCGGACTCAACCGTATAATTTGTGCCTCGAGTCGAGCCTCGTTTGACTTACTGATACCATTTCTGCATCAAGTTGGGCCTCGTTTGACTCAACCTTATGATTTGCGCATCGAGTTAGGCCTCGTTTGACTCAACCATATCATTTGTGCCTCAAGTCAGGCCTCGTTTCACTCAACCATATTCTTTGTGCCTCGAGTCGAGCCTCGTTTGACTCACTGATACCATTTGTGCCTCGACTGGGGCCTCGTTTGACTCAACCATATCATTTGTGCCTTGTGTCAGACCTCGTTTGACTCAACCATATCATTTATGCCTCGAGGCGGGCCCTATTTGACTCAACCATGTCATTTGTGCCTCGACTCGGGCCTCATTTGACTCACCGATACCATTTGTGCATCGACTTGGGCCTCGTTTGACTCAACCATGTGATTTACGCATCGAGTCAAGCCTTGTTTGACTCAACCATATCATTTGCGCCCTGAGTCGGGCCTTGTTTTACTCACCGATACCATTTGTGCCCCAAGTTGGGCCTTGTTTCACTCAACCATATGATTTGCGCATCGAGTCAGGCCTCGTTTGACTCATCCATACATTTGCGCCTCGAGTTAGGCCTCATTTGGCCCAATCATATCATTTGCACTTCGAGTCGGGCCTCGTTTCACTCAACCATATAATTTGCGTCTCGAGTCATCTCTCATTTGACTCAACCATATCATTTGAGCCTCGAGGTGAGCTTCGTTTGACTTAACCATATCATTTGTGCCTCGAGTCGAGCCTCGTTTGACTTACCCATATCATTTGTGCCTCGAGTCGAGCCTCGTTTGACTTACCCATATCATTTGCGCCTTGAGTCAGACCTCATTTGACTGATCGATACCATTTGTGCCTCAAGTTAGGCCTGGTTTGACTCAACCATATCATTTATGCCTCGAGTCGGCCCTCGTTCGACTCAACCATATCATTTATGCCTTGAGTCATGGCTTGTTTGACTCAACCATTTAATTTGCACCTCGAGTTGGGCCTCGTTTGACTTAACCATATCATTTGTGCCTTGAGTCATGCCTCATTTGACTCAACCATATCATTTGGTTCTTGAGTCGGGTCTCGTTTGACTAAACCGTATTACTTGCGCCTCGAGTCGAGCCTTGTTTGAATCACTGATACTAGTTGTGCCTCACGTCTGGCCTTGTTTGACTCAACCATATCATTTGTACCTCGAGTCAGGCCTTGTTTGGCTTAATCATATCATTTGCTCCTCGAGTCGAGCCTTGTTTGACTCAACCAAATCATTTGCACCTCGAGTCAGGCCTCGTTTGATTCAACCATATCATTTGTGCCTCGAGTCAGGCCTCGTTTGGCTCAATCATATTATTTGCACCTCGAGTCAGGCCTCATTTGACTCACGATACCATTTGTGCCTCGAATTTATCCTCGTATGACTCAACCATATCATTTGCACCTCGAGTCGGCCCTCGTTTGACTCACCGATACCATTTGTGCAACGAGTTGGGCCTCGTTTGACTCAACCATATGATTTGCGCATTAAGTCAGGCCTCGTTTGACTCAACCTTATCATTTGTGCCTCAAGTTAGGGCTCGTTTGGCGCAAGCATATCATTTGCGCCTCGAGTTAGGCCTCATTTGACTCAACCATATCATTTATGCCTCGAGTCGGGCCTCGTTTGACTCAACCATATCATTTATGCCTTGAGTCGTGGCTCGTTTGACTCAACCATTTGATTTGCACCTCGAGTTGGGCCTCGTTTGACTCAACCATATCATTTCTGCCTCGAGTCATGCCTTGTTTGACACAACCATATCATTTGTGCCTTGAGCCGCGCCTTGTTTGACTCAACCATATCATTTGCGCCTCAAGGCGGGCCTCACTTGACTAAACCATATCATTTGTGCCTCGAGTCATGCCTCATTTGACTCAACCATATCATTTGGTTCTTGAGCTGGGTCTCGTTTGACTAAACCGTATTATTTGCGCCTCGAGTCGAGCCTCGTTTGAATCATTGATACTAGTTGTGCCTCGCGTCTGGCCTCGTTTGACTCAACCATATCATTTGTGCCTCGAGTCAGGCCTTGTTTGGCTCAATCATATCAATTGTACCTCGAGTTGGGCCTCGTTTGACTCAACCATATCATTTGCGCCTCGAGTCAGGCCTCGTTTAATTCAACCATATCATTTGTGCCTCGAGTCAGGCCTCGTTTGGCTCAATCATATTATTTGCACCTCGAGTCAGGCCTCATTTGACTCACGATACCAGTTGTGCCTCGAGTTCATCCTCGTTTGACTCAACCATATCATTTGCACCTCGAATCGGCCCTTGTTTGACTCACCGATACCATTTGTGCAACGAGTTGGGCCTCGTTTGACTCAACCATATGATTTGCGCATTAAGTCAGGCCTCGTTTGACTCAACCTTATCATTTGTGCCTCAAGTTAGGGCTCATTTAGCTCAAGCATATCATTTGCACCTCAGGTTAGGCCTCGTTTCACTCAACCATATCATTTGAGCCTCGGGTCGGGCCTTGTTTGACTCAACCATATCATTTGTGCCTCGAGTCGGGCCTCGTTTGACTCAACCATATCATTTGTGCTCTGAGTCGTGTCTCGTTTGACTCACCGATACCATTTGTGCCTCGAGTCAGGCCTCTTTTAACTCAATCATATCATTTGCGCCTCGAGTCAGGCCTTGTTTAACTCACGGATACCATTTGTGCCTCGAGTTAGGCCTCGTTTGACTCAACCATGTCATTTGTGCCTCGAGGCGGGCCTTGTTTGACTCGACCATATGATTTACGCCTTGAGTCGGGCCTCGTTTGACTCAACCATATCATTTGTGCCTCGAGTCGGGCCTCGTTTGACTCAACCATATCATTTGTGCCCTGAGTCATGTCTCGTTTGACTCATCGATACCATTTGTGCCTCGAGTCAGTCCTCCATTGACTTAATCATATCATTTACGCCTCGAGTTGGGCCTTGTTTGACTCAATCATATCATTTGTGCCTCGAGTCATGCCTCGTTTGACTCAACCATATCATTTGCGCCTCGAGTCGGGTCTCGTTTGACTGAATCATATCATATGCGCCACGAGTCGGGCCTCGTTAGACTCAACCATATCATTTCTGCCTCGACTCATTCCTTGTTTGACTCAACCAAATCATTTGCGCCTCGAGGCGGGCCTCGCTTGACTAAACCATATCATTTGTGCCTCGAGTCATGTCTCATTTGACTCAACCATATCATTTGGTTCTTGAGTCGGGTCTCGTTTGACTAAACCATATTACTGTGCCTCGAGTCGAGCCTCGTTTGAATCACTGATACTAGTTGTGCCTCGCGTCTGGCCTCGTTTGACTCAACCATATCATTTGTGCCTCGAGTCAGGCCTTGTTTGGCTCAATCATATCATTTGTACCTCGAGTCGGGCCTCGTTTGACTCAACCATATCATTTGCACCTCGAGTCAGGCCTCGTTTGATTCAACCGTATCATTTGTGCCTCAAGTCAGGCCTCGTTTGGCTCAATCATATTATTTGCACCTCGAGTCAGGCCTCATTTGACTCATGATACCACTTGTGCCTCGAGTTCATCCTCGTTTGACTCAACCATATCATTTGCACCTCGAGTCGGCCCTCGTTTGACTCACCGATACCATTTGTGCAACGAGTTGGGCCTCGTTTCACTCAACCATATGATTTGCGCATTAAGTCAGGCCTCGTTTGACTCAACCATATCATTTCTGCCTCGAGTCATGCCTTGTTTGACACAACCATATCATTTGGGCCTTAAGCCGCGCCTTGTTTGAGTCAACCATATCATTTGCGCCTCGAGGCGGGCCTCGCTTGACTAAACCATATCATTTGTGCCCCGAGTCATGCCTCATTTGACTCAGCCATATCATTTGGTTCTTGAGTCGGGTCTCGTTTGACTAAACCGTATTACTTGCGCCTCGAGTCGAGCCTCGTTTGAATCGTTGATACTAGTTGTGCCTCGCGTCTGGCCTCGTTTGACTCATCCATATCATTTGTGCCTTGAGTCAGGCCTTATTTGGCTCAATCATATCATTTGTACCTCGAGTCGAGCCTCGTTTGACTCAACCATATCATTTGCACCTCGAGTCAGGCCTCGTTTGATTCAACCGTATCATTTGTGCCTCAAGTCAGGCCTCGTTTGGCTCAATCATATTATTTGCACCTCGAGTCAGGCCTCATTTGACTCATGATACCACTTGTGCCTCGAGTTCATCCTCGTTTGACTCAACCATATCATTTGCACCTCGAGTCGGCCCTCGTTTGACTCACCGATACCATTTGTGCAACGAGTTGGGCCTCGTTTGACTCAACCATATGATTTGCGCATTAAGTCAGGCCTCGTTTGACTCAACCATATCATTTCTGCCTCGAGTCATGCCTTGTTTGACACAACCATATCATTTGGGCCTTGAGCCGTGCCTTGTTTGAGTCAACCATATCATTTGCGCCTCGAGGCGGGCCTCGCTTGACTAAACCATATCATTTGTGCCTCGAGTCATGCCTCATTTGACTCAGCCATATCATTTGGTTCTTGAGTCGGGTCTCGTTTGACTAAACCGTATTACTTGCGCCTCGAGTCGAGCCTCGTTTGAATCGTTGATACTAGTTGTGCCTCGCGTCTGGCCTCGTTTGACTCATCCATATCATTTGTGCCTTGAGTCAGGCCTTATTTGGCTCAATCATATCATTTGTACCTCGAGTCGAGCCTCGTTTGACTCAACCATATCATTTGCACCTCGAGTCAGGCCTCATTTGATTCAACCATATCATTTGTGCCTCGAGTCAGGCCTCGTTTGGCTCAATCATATTATTTGCACCTCGAGTCAGGCCTCATTTGACTCACGATACCATTTGTGCCTTGAGTTCATCCTTGTTTGACTCAACCATATCATTTGCACCTCGAGTCGGCCCTCGTTTGACTCACCGATACCATTTGTGCAACGAGTTGGGCCTCGTTTGACTCAACCATATGATTTGCGCATTAAGTTAGGCCTCATTTGACTCAACCTTATCATTTGTGCCTCAAGTTAGGGCTCGTTTGGCTCAAGCATATCATTTGTGTCTCGAGTTAGGCCTCATTTGACTTAACCATATCATTTGAGCCTCGAGTCGGGCCTCATTTGACTCAACCATATCATTTGTGCCTCGAGTCAGGCCTCGTTTAACTCAACCATATCATTTACGCCCTGAGTCGTGTCTCGTTTGACTCACCGATACCATTTGTGCCTCGAGTCAGGCCTCGTTTAAGTCAATCATATCATTTGCGCCTCGAGTCGGGCCTCGTTTGACTCACGGATACCATTTGTGCCTCGAGTTAGGCCTCGTTTGACTCAACCATATCATTTGTTCCATGAGACGAGCCTTGTTTGACTCGACCATATAATTTGTGCCTTGAGTCGGGCCTCGTTTGACTCAACCATATCATTTGTGCCTCGAGTCGGGCCTCGTTTGACTCAACCATATCATTTGTGCCCTGAGTTGTGTCTCGTTTGATTCACCGTTACCATTTGTGCCTCGAGTCAGGCCTCCTTCGACTTAATCATATCATTTGCGCCTCGACTCGGGCCTCGTTTGACTTAACCATATCATTTGCGCCTCAAGTCGGGTCTCGTTTGACTCAATCATATCATATGCGCCTCGAGTTGGGCCTCGTTAGACTCAACCATATCATTTCTGCCTCGACTCATTCCTTGTTTGACTCAACCAAATCATTTGCGCCTCGAGTCGGGCCTCGTTTGACTCACTGATACCATTTGTTCCTCGAGTTGGGCCTCATTTGACACAACCATATTATTTGTGCCTCGAGATAGGCCTTGTTTGACTCGACCATGTCATTTGTCCCTCGAGTCATGCCTCGTTTGACTTCACCATGTCATTTGCATCTCGATTCGGGCCTTGTTTGACTCAACCATATAATTTGCGCCTCGAGTCAGGCCTTGTTTGACTCAACCATATCATTTGTGCCTCGAGTTAATCCTCGATTGACTCACGGATACCATTTGTGCCTCGAGTCAGGCCTCGTTTAACTCAACCACATCATTTGTGCCTCGATTCAAACCTTGTTTGACTCAACCATATCATTTGCGCCTCGAGTCAGGCCATGTTTTGACTCAACCATTTCATTTGCGCCTCGAGTCAGGCCATGTTTGACTCAACCATATCATTTGTCCCTCGAGTCAGGCCTCGTTTGACTTAACCATATCATTTGCACCTTGAGTCGGGCCGCATTTGACGCACTGATACCATTTGTGCCTCGAGTGGGGCCTCGTTTGACTCAACCATATCATTTGTGCCTTGAGTCAGGCGTTGTTTGACTCAACCATATCATTTGCGGCTCGAGGCGGTCCTCGTTTGACTTAACCATATCATTTGCGCCTCAACTTAGGCCTCGTTTGACTCACCGATACCATTTTTGCATCGAGTTGGGCCTCGTTTGACTCAACCATATCATTTGTGGCTTGAGGCGGTGCTCGTTTGACTTAACCATATCATTTGCGCCTCGAGTTAGGCCTCGTTTGACTCATCGATACCATTTTTGCATCGAGTTGGGCCTCGTTTGACTCAACCATATCATTTGCGCATCGAGTCAGGCCTCATTTGACTCAACCATATCATTTGTGCCTCGAGTCAGGCCTCGTTTGACTCAACCATATCATTTGTGCCTCAAGTTATGCGTCGTTTGGCCCAATCATATCATTTGTGGCTCGAGTCGGGCCTCGTTTGGCTCAACCATATCATTTCTGCCTCAAGTCATGCCTCATTTGACTCAACCATATCATTTTCGCCTCAAGGTGGACTTTGTTTGACTCAATTATATCATTTGAGCCTCAAGCCGGGCCTCGTTCGACTCATCGATACCATTTGTGCCTCGAGTTAGGCCTTGTTTGACTCAACCATATCATTTGTGCCTCAAGTCGGGCCTCATTTCACTCAACCATATCATTTCTGCCTCAAGTCATGCCTCGTTTGACTCAACCATATCATTTGCGCCTTGAGTCGGGGCTTGTTTGACACAACCATATCATTTGCGCCTCGAGTCGGGCCTCGTTTGACTTAACCATATCATTTTTGCCTCGAGTCATGCCTTGTTTGACACAGCCATATCATTTGCGCTTGGAGTCAGGCCTTGTTTAACTCAACAATATCATTTACGCCTCGAGTCAAGCCTATTTTGACTCAATCATATCATTTGCGCATTGAGTCAGGCCTCGTTTGACTTAACCATATCATTTGCCCCTCGAGTCGGGCCTCGTTTGACTGAACAATAACATTTTTGTCTTGAGTCGGGCCTCGTTTGAATCACCAATACCAGTTGTGCCTCGAGTCTGGCCTCGTTTGACTCAACCATATCATTTGTGCCTCGAGTCTGGCCACGTTTGGCTCAATCATATTATTTGCGCCTCGAGTCGAGCCTCATTTGACTCAACCATATCATTTGCGCCTCGAGTCTGGCCTCGTTTGACTCAAGCATATCATTTGTGCCTCAAGTCGGGCCTCGTTTGACTCAACCATATTATTTGTGCCTCGAGTCAAGTCTCGTTTGACTCACCGATACCATTTCTGCATCGAGTTGGGCCTCGTTTGACTCAACCATATGATTTGCACATTGAGTCAGGCCTTGTTTGAGTCAACCATATCATTTGTGCCTCGAGTTAGGCCTCGTTTGGCTCAAGCATATCATTTGCGCCTTGAGTCGGGCCTCGTTTGACTCAACTATATCATTTGCGCCTCGAGTCGGGCCTCGTTTGACTTATCGATACCATTTCTGCCTCAAGTTAGGCCTCATTTGACTCAAACATATCATTTGGGCCTCGAGTCGGGCCTCGCTTGACTCAACCATATCTTTTCTGCCTCGAGTCAGGCCTCGTTTGGCTCAATCATATCATTTGTGCCTCGAGTCAGGCCTCGTTTGGCTCAATCATATCACTTGCGCCTCGAGTCTGGCCTCGTTTGACTCAACCATATCATTTGTGCCTCGAGTCGGGCCTCGTTTGACTCACCGATCCATTTGTGCATCGAGTTGGGCCTTGTTTGACTCAACCATATGATTTGTGCATCGAGTCAAGCCTTGTTTGACTTAACCATATCATTTGTGGCTTGAGTTATGCCTCGTTTGGCTTAATCATATCATTTGCGTCTCAAGTCGGTCCTCGTTTGACTAAACCATATCATTTGCGCCTCGTGTTGGGCCTCGTTTGACTCACCGATACCATTTGTGCCTCGTGGTGGGCCTCGATTGACTCAACCATATCATTTGTGCTTCGAGTTAGGACTTGTTTGACTCGACCATATCTTTTGTGCCTCGAGTCATGCCTCGTTTGACTTTACCATATCATTTGCATCTCGATTTAGGCCTTGTTTGACTCAACCATATCATTTGCACCTCGAGTCGGGCCTTGTTTGACTCAACCATATAATTTCCGCCTCGAGTTGGTCCTCGTTTGACTCACGGATACCATTTGTGCCTCGAGTTAGGCCTCGTTTAACTCAACCATATCATTTGTGCCTCGATTTAGGCCTTGTTTGAGTCAACCATATTATTTGTGCCTCGAGTCGGGCCTCGTTTAACTCAACTATTTCCTTTGTCCCTCGAGTCAGGCCTCATTTGACTTAACCATATTATTTGCACCTTGAGTCGGGAGTCGTGTGACTCACTGATACTATTTGTGCCTCGAGTGGGGCCTCGTTTGACTCAACCATATCATTTGTGCCTTGAGTTAGGCCTTGTTTGATCAACCATATCATTTGGGGCTTGAGGCGGGCCTCGTTTGACTCAACCATATCATTTGTGCCTCGAGTTGGGCCTCGTTTGACTCAACCATATCATTTGCGCCTCGAGTCAGGCCTCGTTTGACTCACCGATACCATTTGTGCATCGAGTTGGGCCTTGTTTGACTCAACCATATGATTTGCGCATCGAGTCAAGCCTTGTTTGACTCAACCATATCATTTGTGACTTGAGTTATGCCTCGTTTGACTCAATCATATCATTTGCGCCTCGAGTTGGGCCTCGTTTAACTCAACAATATCATTTGCGTCTTGAGTTGGGCCTTGTTTGAATCATTGATACCAGTTGTGCCTCTAGTCTAGCCTCGTTTGACTCAGCCCTATCATTTGTGCCTCGAGTCTGGACTCGTTTTGCTCATTCATATTATTTGCGGCTCGAGTCGAGTCTCATTTGACTCAAGCATATCATTTACGCCTCGAGTCAGGCCTCGTTTGACTCAAGCATATTATTTGTGCCTCGAGTCGGGCCTCGTTTGACTCAACCATATTATTTGCGCCTCGAGTCAGTCCTCGTTTGACTCAACCATATCATTTCTTCCTCGAGTCATGCCTTGTTTCACACAACCTTATCATTTACGCCTTGAGTCAGGCCTTGTTTAACTCAACCATATCATTTGCGCCTCAAGTCGAGCCTGTTTTGACTCAAGCATATCATTTGCTCCTCGAGTCGGGCCTCGTTTGACTTAACCATATCATTTGCCCCTCGAGTCAGGCCTCGTTTGACTCAACAATATTATTTACGTCTTGAGTCGGGCATCGTTTGAATCATCAATACCAGTTGTGCCTCGAGTCTGGCCTCGTTTGACTCAACCATATCATTTGTGCCTCCAGTCTGGCCTCGTTTGGTTCAATCATATTATTTGCGCCTCGAGTTGAGTCTCATTTGACTCAACCATATCATTTGCACCTCGAGTCAAGTCTCGTTTGACTCAAGCATATCATTTGTGCCTCAAGTCGGGCCTCGTTTGACTCAACCATATTATTTGTGCCTCCAGTCAGGCCTTGTTTGACTCAACCATATCATTTGTGCCACAAGTTAGGCCTCGTTTGGGTCAACCATATCATTTGTGCCTTGGGTTGGGCTTCGTTTGACTCAACCATATCATTTGAGCCTCTTGTCAGGCCTCGTTTGACTTAACCATATCATTTGCGCCTTGAGTAGGGCCTCGTTTGACTCATCGATACCATTTGTTCCTCAAGTTAGGCCTCGTTTCACTCAACCATATCATTTGGGCGTCGAGTTTGGCCTTGTTTGAGTCAACCATATTTTTTCTGCCTTGAGTCATGCCTGGTTTGACACAACCATATCATTGGCGCCTCGAGTCGGGCCTTATTTGACTCAACCATATCATTTGCGTCTCGAGGCGCACCTCATTTGTCTTAACCATATCATTTGTGCCTCGAGTGTTGCCTCGTTTGACTCAACCATATCATTTGCATCTCGAGTCGGCCCTCGTTTGACAAAACCATATCATTTGTGCCTCGAGTTAGGCCTCGTTTGACTCACCGATACCATTTGTGCCTCAAGTCAGGCCTCGTTTAGCTCAATCATATCATTTGTTCCTCAAGTCAGGCCTCGTTTGGCTCAATCATATCACTTGCACCTCGAGTCGGGCCTCGTTTGACTTACCAATACCATTTGTGCCTCGAGTTAGGCCTCGTTTGACTCAACCATATCATTTGTGTCTCGAATCAGGCCTTGTTTGACTCAACCATATCATTTGTGCCTTGAATCATACCTCGTTTGACTTCACCATATCATTTGCATCTCGATTCAGGCCTTGTTTGACTCAACCATATCATTTGCGCCTCGAGTCGGGCCTTGTTTGACTAAACCATATCATTTGCACCTCGAGTTAGTCCTCGTTTGACTCACGGATACCATTTGTGCCCGCGTTAGGCCTCGTTTAACTCAACCATATCATTTGTGCCTCGATTCAGGCCTGGTTTGACTCAACCATATCATTGGTGCCTCAAGTCGGGCCTGTTTTTGACGCAACCATATGATTTGCGCCTCGAGTCGAAGATCGTTTGACTCAACCATTTCATTTGTCCTTCGAGTCAGGCCTCATTTGACTCAACCATATCATTTGCACCTTGAGTCGGGCCTCGTTTGACTCACTGATACCATTTGTGCCTTGAGTGGGGCCTCGTTTGACTCAACCATATCATTTGTGCCTTGAGTCAGGCCTTGTTTGACTAAACCATATTATTTGTGGCCCGAGGCGGGCCTCGTTTGACTCAACCATATCATTTGTGCCTCGAGTCAGGCCTCGTTTGACTCAACCATATCATTTGTGCCTCAAGTCGGGCCTCATTTCACTCAACCATATCATTTTTGCCTCAAGTCATACCTCGTTTGACTCAACCATATCATTTGCACCTTGAGTCGGGGCTTGTTTGACACAACCATATCATTTGCGCCTCGAGTCGGGCCTCGTTTGACTTAACCATATCATTTCTGCCTCGAGTCATGCCTTGTTTGACACAGCCATATCATTTGTGCTTGGAGTCAGGCCTTGTTTAACTTAACAATATCATTTACGCCTCGAGTGGAGCCTATTTTGACTCAATCATATCATTTGCGCATTGAGTCGGGCCTCGTTTGACTTAACCATATCATTTTCCCTCGAGTCGGGCCTCGTTTGACTGAACAATATCATTTGTGTCTTGAGTCGAGCCTCGTTTGAATCACCAATACCAGTTGTGCCTCTAGTCTGGCCTCGTTTGACTCAACCATATCATTTGTGCCTCGAGTCTGGCCACGTTTGGTTCAATCATATTATTTGCACCTCGAGTCGAGCCTCATTTGACTCAACCATATCATTTGTGCCTCAAGTCTGGCCTCGTTTGACTCAAGCATATCATTTGTGCCTCAAGTCGGGCCTCGTTTGACTCAACCATATTATTTGCGCCTGGAGTCAAGTCTCATTTGACTCACCGATACCATTTCTGCATCGAGTTGGGCCTCGTTTAACTCAACCATATGATTTGCACATCGAGTCAGGCCTCGTTTGACTCAACCATATCATTTGTGCCTCGAGTTAGGCCTCGTTTGGCTCAAGCATATCATTTGCGCCTTGAGTCGGGCCTCGTTTGACTCAACTATATCATTTGTGCCACGAGTCGGGCCTCGTTTGACTCATTGATACCATTTGTGCCTCAAGTTAGGCCTCGTTTGACTCAACCATATCATTTGGGCCTCGAGTCGGGCCTCGCTTGACTCAACCATATCTTTTCTGCCTCGAGTCAGTCCTCGTTTGGCTCAATCATATCATTTGTGCCTCGAGTCAGGCCTCGTTTGGCTCAATCATATCACTTGTGCCTCGAGTCTGGCCTCGCTTGACTCAACCATATCTTTTCTGCCTCGAGTCAGGCCTCGTTTGGCTCAATCATATCATTTGTGCCTCGAGTCAAGCCTCGTTTGGCTCAATCATATCACTTGCGCCTCGAGTCTGGCCTCGTTTGACTCAACCATATCATTTGTGCCTCGAGTCGGGCCTCGTTGGACTCACCGATACCATTTGTGCATCGAGTTGGGCCTTGTTTGACTCAACCATATGATTTGCGCATCGAGTCAAGCCTTGTTTGACTCAACCATATCATTTGTGGCTTGAGTTATGCCTCGTTTGGCTTAATCATATCATTTGCGTCTCGAGTCGGTCCTCGTTTGACTAAACCATATCATTTGCACCTCGAGTCGGGCCTCGTTTGACTCACCGATACCATTTGTGCCTCGTGTTGGGCCTCAATTGACTCAACCATATCATTTGTGCTTAGAGTTAGGACTTGTTTGATTCGACCATATCATTTGTGCCTCTAGTCATGCCTCGTTTGACTTCACCAAATCATTTGCATCTCGATTCGGGCCTTGTTTGACTCAACCATATCATTTGCGCTTCGAGTCGGGCCTTGTTTGACTCAACCATATAATTTACGCCTCGAGTTGGTCCTCGTTTGACTCACGGATACCATTTGTGCCTCGAGTTAGGCCTCGTTTAACACAACCATATCATTTGTGCCTCGATTCAGGCCTTGTTTGAGTCAACCATATCATTTGCGCCTCGAGTCGGGCCTCGTTTAACTCAACTATTTCATTTGTCCCTCGAGTCAGGCCTCGTTTAACTCAACCATATTATTTGCACCTTGAGTCGGGCGTCGTTTGACTCACTGATACTATTTGTGCCTCGAGTGGGGCCTCGTTTGACTCAACCATATCATTTGTGCCTTGAGTTAGGCCTTGTTTGATCAACCATATCATTTGGGGCTTGAGGCGGGCCTCGTTTGACTCAACCATATCATTTGTGCCTCGAGTTGGGCCTCGTTTGACTCAACCATATCATTTGCGCCTCGAGTCAGGCCTCGTTTGACTCACCGATACCATTTGTGCATCGAGTTGGGCCTTGTTTGACTCAACCATATGATTTGCGCATCGAGTCAAGCCTTGTTTGACTCAACCATATCATTTGTGGCTTGAGTTATGCCTCGTTTGGCTCAATCATATCATTTGTGCCTCGAGTTGGGCCTCGTTTAACTCAACAATATCATTTGCATCTTGAGTTGGGCCTTGTTTGAATCATCGATACCAGTTGTGCCTCTAGTCTAGCCTCGTTTGACTCAGCCCTATCATTTGTGCCTCGAGTCTGGACTCGTTTTGCTCATTCATATTATTTGCGGCTCGAGTCGAGTCTCATTTGACTTAAGCATATCATTTGCGCCTCGAGTCAGGCCTCGTTTGACTCAAGCATATTATTTGTGCCTCAAGTCGGGCCTCGTTTGACTCAACCATATTATTTGCGCCTCGAGTCGGGCCTCGTTTGACTCAACCATATCATTTCTTCCTCGAGTCATGCCTTGTTTGACACAACCTTATCATTTACGCCTTGAGTCAGGCCTTGTTTAACTCAACCATATCATTTGTGCCTCGAGTCAAGCCTGTTTTGACTCAAGCATATCATTTGCTCCTCGAGTCGGGCCTCGTTTGACTTAACCATATCATTTGTCCCTCGAGTCAGGCCTCGTTTGACTCAACAATATCATTTACGTCTTGAGTCGGGCCTCGTTTGAATCATCAATACCAGTTGTGCCTCGAGTCTGGCCTCGTTTGACTCAACCATATCATTTGTGCCTCAAGTCTGGCCTCATTTGGTTCAATCATATTATTTGCGCCTCGAGTCGATCCTCGTTTGACTCAACCATATCATTTGCGCCTCGAGTCAGGTCTCGTTTGACTCAAGCATATCATTTGTGCCTCGAGTCGGGCCTCGTTTGACTCAACCATATTATTTGTGCCTCCAGTCAGGCCTCGTTTGACTCAACCATATCATTTGGGCCACGAGTTAGGCCTCGTTTGGGTCAATCATATCATTTGCGCCTTGAGTCGGGCTTTGTTTGACTCAACCATATCATTTGAGCCTCGTGTCGGGCCTCGTTTGACTTAACCATATCATTTGCGCCTTGAGTAGGGCCTCGTTTGACTCATCGATACCATTTGTGCCTCCAGTTAGGCCTCGTTTGATTCAACCATATCATTTGGGCCTCGAGTCTAGCCTTGTTTGAGTCAACCATATTTTTTCTGCCTTGAGTCATGCCTGGTTTGACACAACCATATGATTTGCGCCTCGAGTCGAGCCTTGTTTGACTCAACCATATCATTTGCGTCTCGAGGCGCACCTCATTTGTCTTAACCATATCATTTGTGCCTCGAGTGTTGCCTCGTTTAACTCAACCATATCATTTGCATCTCGAGTCGGCCCTCGTTTTCCAAAACCATATCATTTGCGCCTCGAGTTAGGCCTCGTTTGACTCACCGATACCATTTGTGCCTCAAGTCAAGCCTAGTTTGGCTCAATCATATCATTTGTTCCTCAAGTCAGGCCTCGTTTGGCTCAATCATATCACTTGCACCTCGAGTCAAGCCCCGTTTGACTCAGCCATATCATTTGTGCCTCGAGTCGGGCCTCGTTTGACTCACCAATACCATTTGTGCCTCGAGTTGGGCCTCGTTTAACTCAACCATATCATTTGTGCCTCGAATCAGGCCTTGTTTGACTCAACCATATCATTTGTGCCTCGAATCATACCTCATTTGACTTCACCATATCGTTTGCATCTCAATTCAGTCCTTGTTTGACTCAACCATATCATTTGCGCCTCGAGTCGGGCCTTCTTTGACTTAACCATATCATTTGCGCCTCGAGTTGGTCCTCGTTTAACTCACGGATACCATTTGTGCCTTGCGTTAGGCCTCGTTTAACTCAACCATATCATTTGTGCCTTGATTCAGGCCTGGTTTGACTCAACCATATCATTGGCGCCTCGAGTCAGGCCTATTTTTGACTCAACCATATGATTTGCGCCTCGAGTCGAAGATCGTTTGACTCAACCATTTCATTTGTCCCTCGAGTCAGGCCTCGTTTGACTCAACCATATCATTTGCACCTTGAGTCGTGCCTCGTTTGACTCACTGATACCATTTGTGCCTTGAGTGGGGCCTCGTTTGACTCAACCATATCATTTGTGCCTTGAATCAGGCCTTGTTTCACTAAACCATATTATTTGTGGCCCGAGGTGGGCACCGTTTGACTCAACCTATCATTTGTGCCTCGAGTCGGGCCTCGTTTGACTCAACCATATCATTTGCCCCTCGAGTTAGGCCTCGTTTGACTCAACAATATCATTTGCGTCTTGAGTTGGGCCTCGTTTGAATCACCGATACCAGTTGTGCATCGAGTCTGGCCTCGTTTGACTCAACCATATCATTTGTGCGTCTAGCCTGTCCTCGTTTGGCTTAATCATATTATTTCTGCCTCGAGTCTGGCCTCGTTTGACTCAACCATATCATTTGTGCCTCGAGTCGGGCCTCGTTTGACTCAAGCATATCATTTGTGCCACGAGTCGGGCCTTGTTTGACTCAACCATATTATTTGCGCCTCGAGTCAGGCCTCGTTTGACTCACCGATGCCATTTCTGCATCGAGTTAGGCCTCATTTCACTCAACCATACGATTTGCGCATCGAGTCAGGCCTTGTTTAACTCAACCATATCATTTGCGCCTCGAGACGGGCCTCGTTTGAGTCATCAATACAATTTGTATCTCAAGTTAGGCCTCGTTTGACTCAACCATATCGTTTGGGCCTCGAGTTGGGCCTCGTTTGACTCACCGATAACATTTGTGCCTCGAGTCATGGCTCGTTTGGCTCAATCATATCATTTGTGCCTCGAGTCAAGCCTCGTTTGGCTCAATCATATCATTTGCACCTCGAGTCGGGCCTCATTTGGCTCAACCATAACATTTCTGCCTCGAGTTATGCCTCATTTGACTCAACCATATCATTTCTGCATCGTGGCGGAATTCGTTTGACTCAACCATATCATTTGTGCCTTAAGTGGGCCTCCTTTGACTCATGGATACCATTTGTGCCTCGAGTTAGGCCTCGTTTGACTCATCCATATCATTTGTGCCTCAAGTCAGCCCTCGTTTGACTCAACCATATCATTTCTGCCTCAAGTCTAGCCTCGTTTGACTCAACCATATCATTTGCGCCTCGAGTCGGCCCTCATTTGACTAACCATATCATTTGCGCCTCGAGTTAGGCCTCATTTGACTCACCGATACCATTTGTGCCTCGAGTCAGGCCTCGTTTGGCTTAATCATATCACTTGTGCCTCGAGTCAGGCCTCGTTTGACTTAACCATATCATTTGTTCCTCGAGTCAAGCCTCGTTTGACTCACCGATACCATTTGTACCTCGAGTTAGGCCTCGTTTTACTCAACCATATCATTTGTACCTCGAGTCAGGCCTCGTTTGGCTCAATCATATCATTTGTGCCTCGAGTCATGCCTCGTTTGACTCAACCATATCATTTGCATCTCGAGTCGGTCCTCGTTTGACTAAACCATATCATTTGCGCCTCGAGTCGGGCCTCGTTTGACTCACCGATACCATTTGTGCCTCGAGTTGGGCGTCGTTTAAATCAACCATATCATTTGTGCCTCGAGTCATGCCCCTTTTGACTTCACCATATCATTTGCATCTCGATTCGGGCCATGTTTGACTCAACCATATCATTTGCGCCTCGAGTCGGGCCTTGTTTGACTCAACCATATCATTTGTGGCTTGAGCTATGCCTCATTTGGCTCAATCATATCATCTG
The DNA here is from genome assembly GCA_037013595.1 of Dicorynia guianensis. Classification (NCBI taxonomy): domain Eukaryota; kingdom Viridiplantae; phylum Streptophyta; class Magnoliopsida; order Fabales; family Fabaceae; genus Dicorynia; species Dicorynia guianensis. Next base: position 14,116,684 of record JASUAB010000015.1, read on the forward strand.
CGTCTCGAGTCAGTCCTCGTTTGACTAAACTATCTCATTTGCGCCTCGAGTCAAGCCTTGTTTGACTCAACCATATCATTTGTGGCTTGAGTTATGCCTCGTTTGGCTCAATCATATCATTTGCGTCTCGAGTCGTTCCTCGTTTGACTAAACCATATCATTTGCGCCTCTAGTTGGGCCTCGTTTGACTCACCGATACCATTTGTGCCTCATGTTGGGCCTCGATTGACTCAACCATATCATTTGTGCTTCGAGTGAGGCATTGTTTGGCTCGACCATATCATTTGTGCCTCGAGTCATGCCTTGTTTGACTTCACGATATCATTTGCATCTCGATTCGGGTCTTGTTTGACTCAACCATATCATTTGCGCCTCGAGTCAGTCCTTGTTTGACTCAACCATATAATTTGCGCCTCGAGTTGGTCCTCGTTTGACTCACGGATACTATTTGTGCCTCAAGTTAGGCCTCATTTAACTCAACCATATCATTTGTGCCTCGATTCAGGCCTTGTTTGAGTCAACCATATCATTTACGCCTCGAGTCGGGCCTCGTTTAACTCAACTATTTCATTTGTCCCTCGAGTCAGGCCTCGTTTGACTCAACCATATCATTTGCAGGCCTCGTTTGACTCACTGATACAATTTGTGCCTCGAGTGGGGCCTCGTTTGACTCAACCATATCACTTGTGCCTTGAGTCAGGCCTTGTTTGACTCAATCATATCATTTACGGCTCGAGTTAGTCCTCGTTTGACTCACGGATACCATTTGTGCCTCGAGTTAGGCCTCGTTTAACTCAACCATATCATTTGTGCCTCGATTCAGGCCTGGTTTGACTCAACCATATCATTGGCGCCTCGAGTCGGGCCTATTTTTGACTCAACCATATGATTTGTGCCCCGAGTCGAGGCTTGTTTGACTCAACCATTTCATTTGTCCCTCGAGTCAAGCCTCGTTTGACTCAACCATATCATTTGCACCTTGAGTCAGGCCTCGTTTGACTCACTGATACCATTTGTGCCTCGAGTGGGGCCTCGTTTGACTCAACCATATCATTTGTGCCATGAGTCAGGCCTCGTTTGACTCAACAATATCATTTGCATCTTGAGTTGTGCCTCGTTTGAATCACCGATACCAGTTGTGCCTCGAGTCTGGCCTCGTTTGACTCAACCATATCATTTGTGCCTCTAGCCTGGCCTGGTTTGGCTCAATCATATTATTTCTACCTCGAGTCAAGCCTCGTTTGACTCAACCATATCATTTGCACCTCGAGTCGGGCCTCGTTTGACTCAAGCATATCATTTGTGCCACGAGTTGGGCCTCGTTTGACTCAACCATTTTATTTGCGCCTCGAGTCAGCCTCGTTTGACTCACCGATGCCATTTCTGCATCGAGTTAGGCCTCATTTCACTCAACCATATGATTTGCGCATTGAGTCAGGCCTCGTTTGACTCAACCATATCATTTGCGCCTCGAGACGGGCCTCGTTTGAGTCATCGATACAATTTGTCCCTCAAGTTAGGCCTCGTTTGACTCAACCATATCATTTGGGCCTCGAGTTGGGCCTCGTTTGACTCACTGATAACATTTGTGCCTCGAGTCATGGCTCGTTTGGCTCAATCATATCATTTGTGCCTTGAGTCAAGCCTCATTTGGCTCAATCATATCATTTGCGCCTTGAGTCAGGCCTCGTTTGGCTCAACCATATCATTTGCGCCTCGAGTTGGGCCTCGTTTGACTCACTGATACCATTTGTGCCTCGAGTCAGGCCTCGTTTGGCTCAATCATATCACTTGTGCCTCGAGTCAGGCCTCGTTTGACTCAACCATATTATTTGTGCCTCGAGTCAAGCCTCGTTTGACTCACCGATACCATTTGTGGCTCGAGTTAGGCCTCGTTTTACTCAACCATATCATTTGTGCCTCGAGTCAGGCCTCGTTTGGCTCAATCATATAATTTGTGCCTCGAGTCATGCCTCGTTTGACTCAACCATATCATTTGCGTCTCGAGTCGGTCCTCGTTTGACTAACTAAACCATATCATTTGCACCTCGAGTTGGGCCTCGTTTGACTCACCGATACCATTTGTGCCTCGAGTTGGGCCTCGTTTGACTCAACCATATCATTTGTGCCTCGAGTCATGCCCCTTTTGACTTCACCATATCATTTGCATCTCGATTCGGGACTTGTTTGACTCAACCATATCATTTGCGCCTCGAATCGGGCCTTGTTTGACTCAACCATATCATTTGCGCCTTGAGTTGGGCCTCATTTGACTCACGGATACCATTTGTGCCTCGAGTTAGGCCTCGTTTAACTCAACCGTATCATTTGTGCAACGATTCAGGCCTTGTTTGACTCAACCATATCATTTGCGCCTCGAGTCGGGCCTATTTTGACTCAACCATATCATTTGCACCTCGAGTCCGGCCTCGTTTGACTCAACCATATCATTTGTCCCTCGAGTTAGGCCTCATTTGACTCAACCATATAATTTGCAGGCCTCGTTTGACTCACTGATACCATTTGTGCCTCGAGCGGGGCCTCGTTTGACTCAACCATATTATTTGTGCCTTGAGTCAGGCCTTGTTTGACTCAATCATATCATTTGCGGCTCGAGACAGGCGTCGTTTGTCTCAACCATATAATTTGTGCCTCGAGTTGGGCCTCGTTTGACTCAACCGTATCATTTGAGCCTCGAGTCGGGCCTCGTTTGACTCACTGATACCATTTATGCATCGAGTTTGGCCTCGTTTGACTCAACCATATGATTTGTGCATCGATTCAGGCCTCGTTTGACTCAACCATATCATTTGGGCCTCGAGTTATGCCTCGTTTGGCTCAACCTTATCATTTCTGCCTCGAGTCATGTCTCGTTTGACTCAACCATATCATTTATGCCTCAAGTGGGCCTCGTTTGACTCATCGATACCATTTGTGCCTCGAGTTAGGCCTCGTTTGACTTAACCATATCATTTGTGCCTTGAGTCAGGGCTTGTTTGACCCAACCATAACATTTGTGCCTCAAGTCGGGACTCGTTTAACTTAACCATATCATTTCTGCCTCGATCATGCCTTGTTTGAGACAACCATATCATTTGCGCCTTGAGTCAGGCCTTGTTTAACTCAACCATATCATTTGCCCCTCGAGTCGAGCCTGTTTTGACTCAAGCATATCATTTGCGCCTCGAGTTGGGCCTCGTTTGACTCAACCATATCATTTGCCCCTTGAGTCAGGCCTCGATTGACTCAACAATATCATTTGTGTCTTGAGTCGGGCCTCGTTTGAATCACTGATACCAGTTGTGCCTCGAGTCTGGCCTCGTTTGACTCAACCATATCATTTGTGCCTCAAGTCTGGTCTCGTTTGGCTCACCGATACCATTTGTGCATCGAGTTGGGGCTCGTTTGATTCAACCATATGATTTGGCATCGAGTCAACCCTCGTTTGACTCAACCATATCATTTGTGCCTCAAGTTAGGCCTCGTTTGACTTAACCATATCATTTCTGCCTCAAGTGATGCCTCGTTTGACTCAACCATATCATTTGTGCCTCGAGTCATCCCTCGTTTGACTAAACCATATCATTTGCGCCTCGAGTTGGGCGTCGTTTGACTCATCGATACCATTTGTGCCTCGAGTAAGGCCTCGTTTGGCTCAATCATATCACTTGCGCCTCGAGTCAGGCCTCATTTGACCCAACCATATCATTTGTGCCTCGAGTTAAGCCTCGTTTGACTCACTGATACCATTTGTGCCTCGAGTTAGGCCTCCTTTCACTCAACCATATCATTTGTGCCTTGAGTCATGCCTCGTTTGGCTCAATCATATCATTTGTGCCTCGAGTCATGCCTCGTTTGACTCAACCATATCATTTGCGTCTCGAGTCGGTCCTCGTTTGACTAAACCATATCATTTGCGCCTCGAGTCGGGCCTCGTTTGACTCACCGATACTATTTGTGCCTCGAGTTGGGCCTCGTTTGACTCAACCATATCATTTGTGCCTCGAGTCAGGCCATGTTTGACTCAACCATATCATTTATACCTTGAGTCATGCCTCGTTTGACTCAACCATATCATTTGCGCCTCGAGTCGGGCCTTGTTTGACTCAACCATATCATTTGCGCCTTGAGTTAGGCCTCATTTGACTCACAGATACCATTTGTGCCTCGTGTTAGGCCTCGTTTAACTTAACCATATCGTTTGTGCCTCGATTCAGGCCTTGTTTAACTCAACCATATTGTTTGCGCCTTGAGTCGGACCTATTTTGACTCAACCATATCATTTGCGCTTCGAGTCGGGCCTCGTTTGACTCAGCCATATCATTTGTCCCTTGAGTCAGGCCTCGTTTGACTCAACCATATCATTTGCAGGCCTCGTTTGACTCACTGATACAATTTGTGCCTCGAGTGGGGCCTCGTTTGACTCAACCATATCATTTGTGCCTTGAGTCAGGCCTTGTTTGACTCAATCATATCATTTACGGCTTGAGGTGGGCCTCTTTGTCTCAACCATATCATTTGTGCCTCGAGTTGGGCCTCGTTTGACTCAACCATATCATTTGAGCCTCAAGTCGGGCCTTGTTTGACTCACTGATACCATTTGTGCATCGAGTTTGGCCTCGTTTGGCTCAACCATATGATTTGTGCATCGAGTCAGGCCTCGTTTGACTCAACCATATCATTTGGGCCTCGAGTTATGCCTCGTTTGGCTCAATCATATCATTTGCACCTCGAGTCAGGCCTCGTTTCACTCAACCATATCATTTCTGCCTCGAGCCATTCCTCATTTGACTCAACCATATCATTTATGCCTCAAGTGGGCCTCGTTTGACTCAACCATATCATTTGTGCCTTGAGTCAGGACTTATTTGACTCAATCATATCATTTACGGCTCGAGTTGGTCCTCGTTTGACTCACGGATACCATTTGTGCCTCGAGTTAGGCCTCGTTTAACTCAACCATATCATTTGTGCCTCGATTCAGGCCTGGTTTGACTCAACCATATCATTGGCGCCTCGATTCGGGCCTATTTTTGACTCAACCATATGATTTGTGCCTCGAGTCGAGGCTCGTTTGACTCACCGATACCATTTGTGGCTCGAGTTAGGCCTCATTTTACTCAACCATATCATTTGTTCCTCGAGTCAGGCCTCGTTTGGCTCAATCATATCATTTGTGCCTCGAGTCATGCCTCATTTGACTCAACCATATCATTTGCATCTCGAGTCGGTCCTCGTTTGACTAACTAAACCATATCATTAGCACCTCGAGTTGGGCCTCGTTTGACTCATAAATTCCATTTGTGCCTCGAGTTGGGCCTCGTTTGACTCAACCATATCATTTGTGCCTCGAGTCATGCCCCTTTTGACTTCACCATATCATTTGCATCTCGATTCGGGCCTTGTTTGACTCAACCATATCATTTGCGCCTCGAGTCGGGCCTTGTTTGACTCAACCATATCATTTGCCCCTCGAGTTGGGCCTCGATTGACTCAACAATATCATTTGTGTCTTGAGTCGGGCCTCGTTTGAATCACTGATACCAGTTGTGCCTCGAGTCTGGCCTCGTTTGACTCAACCATATCATTTGTGCCTCAAGTTTGGTCTCGTTTGGCTCACCGATACCATTTGTGCATCGAGTTAGGGCTCGTTTGATTCAACCATATGATTTGGCATCGAGTCAACCCTCATTTGACTAAACCATATCATTTGTGCCTCAAGTTAGGCCTCGTTTGACTTAACCATATCATTTTTGCCTCAAGTGATGCCTCGTTTGACTCAACCATATCATTTGGGCCTCGAGTTATGCCTCGTTTGGCTCAATCATATCATTTACACCTCGAGTCAGGCCTCGTTTCACTCAACCATATCATTTCTGCCTCGAGTCATTCCTCATTTGACTCAACCATATCATTTATGCCTCAAGTGGGCCTCGTTTGACTCAACCATATCATTTGTGCCTTGAGTCAGGCCTTGTTTGACTCAATCATATCATTTACGGCTCGAGGTGGGCCTCTTTGTCTCAACCATATCATTTGTGCCTTGAGTTGGGCCTCGTTTGACTCAACCATATCATTTGAGCCTTGAGTTGGGCCTTGTTTAACTCACTGATACTATTTGTGCCTCGAGTTGGGCCTCGTTTAACTCAACCATATCATTTGTGCCTCGAGTTAGGCCTTGTTTGACTCAACCATATCATTTATACCTTGAGTCAGGCCTTGTTTGACTTAACCATATCATTTACACCTCGAGTCAGGCCTTGTTTGACTCACGGATACCATTTGTGCCTCGAGTTGGGCCTCGTTTGACTCACCCATATGATTTGCACATTGAGTCAGTCGTCGTTTGACTCAACCTTATCATTTGTGCCTCGAGTTAGACCTCGTTTGGCTCAATCATATCATTTGTGCCTCGAGTCGGGCCTCGTTTGACTCAAGCATATCATTTGAGCCTCGAGTCGGGCCTCGTTTGACTCCACCATATCATTTTTTCCTCGAGTCAAGCCTTATTTGACTCAACCATATCATTTGTGCCACGAGGTGGGGTTCATTTCACCCAACCATATCATTTGTGCCTCGAGTCAGTCCTCGTTTGACTCAACCATATCCTTTGTGCCTTGAGTCGGGCCTCGTTGGACTCATCGATACCATTTGTGCCTCGAGTTGGGTCTCGTTTAACTCAACCATATCATTTCTGCCTCAAGTCATCCCTCGTTTGACTCAACCTTACCATTTGCGCCTCGAGTCGGGCCTCGTTTGACTCAAGCATATCATTTCTGCCTCGAGTCATGCCTGGTTTGACACAACCATATCATTTGCGCCTCGAGTAGGGCCTTGTTTGACTCAACAATGTCATTTGCGCCTCGAGGCGGGCCTCGTTTGACTCATCCATATCATTTGTGCCTCGAGTGTTGCCTCATTTGACTAAACCATATCATTTGCGACTCGAGTCGGGGATCGTTTGACTCAACCATATGATTTGCGCCTCGATTTCGGCCTCGTTTGACTCAACCATGTCATTTCTGCCTCGAGTCATGCCTTGTTTGACACAACCATATCATTTACGCCTTGAGTCAGGCCTTGTTTGACTCCACCATATCATTTGCGCCTCGAGGCAGGCCTTGCTTGACTCAACCATATCATTTGTGCCTCGAGTCATGCCTCGTTTGACTCAACCATATAATTTGCTTCTTGAGTTGGGCCTCGTTTGACTAAACCGTATCACTTGCGCCTCGAGTCGGGCCTCGTTTCACACAATGATATCATTTGTGCCTCGAGTTAGGCCTCGTTGGGCTCAATCATATCATTTGCACCTTGAGTCGGGCCTCATTTGACTCAACCATATCATTTGCACCTCGAGTCAGGCCTCGTTTGACTCAACCATCTCATTTGTGCCTCGAGTCAAGCCTAGTTTGGCTGAATCATATTATTTGTGCCTCGAGTCGGGACTCATTTGACTAAACCATATAAGTTACGCCTCGAGTCAGGCCTCATTTGACTCATTGATACCATTTGTGCCTCAAGTTGGTCCTTGTTTGACTCAACCATATCATTTACTCCTCGAGTCGGGCCTCGTTTCACTCAGTGATACCATTTGTGCCTCGAGTTGGGCCTCGTTTGACTCAACCATATCATTTGTGTTTCGAGTCAGGCTTTGTTTGACTCAACCATAACATTTGCACTTCGAGTCTGGGCTCGTTTGACTTAACCATATCATTTACGCCTCGAGTCAGGCCATGTTTTACACAACCATATCATTTGCGCCTCGAGTCGGGGCTTGTTTGACTCAACGATATCATTTGTCCTCGAGTCGAGCCTCATTTGACTCATCGATACCATTTGTGCCTCGAGTTGGGCCTCGTTTGACTAAACCATATCATTTGCGCCTCGAGTCGGGCATCGTTTGACACAACCATATGATTTTTGCCTCAAGTCATGCCTTATTTGACGCAACCATATCATTTACGCCTCGAGTCGGGCCTTGTTTGACTTAATCATTTCATTTGTGCCTCGAGGCGGGTGTCATTTGACTCAACCATATCATTTCTACCTCGAGTCATGCCTTGTTTGACTCAACCATATCATTTGTCTCTCGAGTCAGGCCTTATTTGACTAACCCATATCATTTGCGCCTCGAGTCGGCTTCGTTTGACTCACCGATACCATTTGTGCCTCAAGTCTGGCCTTGTTTGACTCGACCATATCATTTGCGCCTCGTGGCGGGTCTCGTTTGACTCATCCATATCATTTTTGCCTCAAGTCATCCCCCATTTAACTCAACCTCACCATTTGCGCCTCGAGTCGGGCCTCGTTTGACTCAACCATATCATTTCTGCCTCGAGTCATGGCACAACCATATCATTTGCGCCTCGAGTCGGGCCTTGTTTGACTCAACCATATCATTTGCGCCTCGTGGCAGGCCTCGTTTGACTCATCCATATCATTTGTGCCTTGAGTGTTGCCTCGTTTGACTAAACAATATCATTTGCGCCTCGAGTCGGGGATCGTTTGACTCAACCATATGATTTGCGCCTCGGGTTGGGCCTCGTTTGACTCAACCATGTCATTTCTGCCTTGAGTCATGCCTTGTTTGGCACAACCATATCATTTATGCCTTGAGTCAGGCCTTGTTTGACTCCACCATATCATTTTCACCTCGAGGCGGGCCTCGCTTGACTCAAGCATATCATTTGTGCCTCGAGTCATGCCTCATTTGACTCAACCATATAATTTGCTTCTTGAGTCGGGCCTTGTTTGACTAAACTGTATCACTTGCGCCTCGAGTCGGGTCTCGTTTCACACAACGATATCATTTGTGCCTCGAGTTAGGCCTCGTTTAGCTCAATCATATCATTTGCACCCCGAGTCGGGCCTCATTTAACTCAACCATATCATTTGCACCTCGAGTCAGGCCTTGTTTGACTCAACCATATCGTTTGTGCCTCGAGTCAAGCCTAGTTTGGCTCAATCATATTATTTGCACCTTGAGTCGGGCCTCATTTGACTCAACCATATCATTTGTGCCTCGAGTCAGGCCTCATTTGACTCACTGATACCATTTGTGCCTAGAGTTGGTCCTTGTTTGACTCAACCATATCATTTACAACTCGAGTCGGGCCTCGTTTGACTCACTGATACCATTTGTGCCTCGAGTTGGGCCTCATTTGACTCAACCATATCATTTATGTTTCGAGTCAGGCCTTGTTTGACTCAACCATATCATTTGCGCTTCGAGTCTGGCCTCATTTGACTTAACCACATCATTTACGCCTCGAGTCGGGCCTTGTTTTACATAAGCATATCATTTGCGCCTCGAGTCGGGGCTTGTTTGACTAAACGACATCATTTGCGCCTTGAGTCGGGCCTCATTTGACTCATCAATACCATTTGTGCCTCGAGTTGGGCCTCGTTTGACTAAACCATATCGTTGGCGCCTCGAGTCGGGCATCGTTTGACTCAACCATATCATTTTTGCCTTGAGTCATGCCTTATTTGACACAACCATATCATTTGCGCCTCGAGTCAGGCCTTGTTTGACTCAACCATTTCATTTGTGCCTTGAGGTGGGTCTCGTTTGACTTAACCATATCATTTCTGCCTCGAGTCATGCCTCGTTTGACTCAACCATATCATTTGTGTCTCGAGTCGGGCCTTGTTTGACTAACCCATATCATTTGCGCCTCGAGTCGGCTTCGTTTGACTCACCGATACCATTTGTGCCTCAAGTCTGGCCTCGTTTGACTCGACCATATCATTTGTGTCTTGAGTCAGGCCTCGTTTGGCTCAATCATATCATTTGCACCTTGAGTCGGGCCTGGTTTGATTCAACCATATAATTTACGCCACGAGTCGGGCCTTGTTTGACTCACCCATATGTTTGAACCTCGGGTCGGGCCTTATTTGACTCTCGCAGATGTTTGCACCTCGAGGCGGTCTTCGTTTGACTCACCCTTATCATTTACAACTCGAGTCAAGCCTCATTTGACTCAACTATGTGTTTGCGCCTCGACTCAAGCCTTGTTTGACTCATGGATACCATTTGTGCCTCGAGTTGGGCCTCGTTTGACTCACCCATATGATTTGCGCATTGAGTCAGTCGTCGTTTGACTCAACCTTATCATTTGTGCCTCGAGTTAGGCCTCGTTTGGCTCAATCATATCATTTGTGCCTCGAGTCGGGCCTCGTTTGACTCAAGCATATCATTTGAGCCTCGAGTTGGGCCTCGTTTGACTCCACCATATCATTTTTTCCTCGAGTCAAGCCTTATTTGACTCAACCAAATTATTTGTGCCTCGTGGTGGGGTTCATTTCACCCAACCATATCATTTGTGCCTCGAGTCAGTCCTCGTTTGACTCAACCATATCCTTTGTGCCTTGAGTCGGGCCTCGTTGGACTCATCGATACCATTTGTGCCTCGAGTTGGGTCTCGTTTAACTCAACCATATCATTTCTGCCTCAAGTCATCCCTTGTTTGACTCAACCTTACCATTTGTGCCTCGAGTCGGGCCTCGTTCGACTCAACCATATCATTTCTGCCTCGAGTCATGCCTGGTTTGACACAACCATATCATTTGCGCCTCGAGTAGGGCCTTGTTTGACTCAACAATGTCATTTGCGCCTCGAGTTGGGCCTCATTTGACTAAACCATATCATTTGCGCCTCGAGTCGGGCATCGTTTGACACAACCATATGATTTTTGCCTCAAGTCATGCCTTATTTGACGCAACCATATCATTTACGCCTCGAGTCGGGCCTTGTTTGACTTAATCATTTCATTTGTGCCTCGAGGTGGGTGTCGTTTGACTCAACCATATCATTTCTACCTTGAGTCATGCCTTGTTTGACTCAACCATATCATTTGTCTCTCGAGTCGGGCCTTATTTGACTAACCCATATCATTTGCGCCTCGAGTCGGCTTCGTTTGACTCACCGATACCATTTGTGCCTCAAGTCTGGCCTCGTTTGACTCAACCATATCCTTTGCGCCTCGAGGTGGGTCTCGTTTGACTCAACCATATCATTTCTGCCTCAAGTCATCCCCCGTTTGACTCAAATATCACCATTTGTGCCTCGAGTCGGGCCTCGTTTGACTCAACCATATCATTTCTGCCTCGAGTCATGACACAACCATATCATTTGAACCTCGAGTCGGGCCTTGTTTGACTCAACCATATCATTTGCGCCTCGTGGCAGGCCTCGTTTGACTCATCCATATCATTTGTGCCTTGAGTGTTGCCTCGTTTGACTAAACCATATCATTTGCGCCTCGAGTCGGGGATCGTTTGACTCAACCATATGATTTGCGCCTCGGGTTGGGCCTCGTTTGACTCAACCATGTCATTTCTGCCTCGAGTCATGCCTTGTTTGGCACAACCATATCATTTAAGCCTTGAGTCAGGCCTTGTTTGACTCCACCATATCATTTGCACCTCGAGGCGGGCCTCGCTTGACTCAAGCATATCATTTGTGCCTCGAGTCATGCCTCATTTGACTCAACCATATAATTTGCTTCTTGAGTCGGGCCTTGTTTGACTAAACCGTATCACTTGCGCCTCGAGTCGGGCCTCGTTTCACACAATGATATCATTTGTTCCTCGAGTTAGGCCTCGTTTGGCTCAATCATATCATTTGCACCCCGAGTTGGGCCTCATTTAACTCAACCATATCATTTGCACCTCGAGTCAGGCCTTGTTTGACTCAACCATATCGTTTGTGCCTCGAGTCAAGCCTAGTTTGGCTTAATCATATTATTTGCGCCTTGAGTCGGGCCTCATTTGACTCAACCATATCATTTGTGCCTCGAGTTAGGCCTCATTTGACTCACTGATACCATTTGTGCCTAGAGTTGGTCCTTGTTTGACTCAACCATATCATTTACACCTCGAGTCGGGCCTCATTTGACTCACTGATACCATTTGTGCCTCGAGTTGGGCCTCATTTGACTCAACCATATCATTTATGTTTCGAGTCAGGCCTTGTTTGACTCAACCATATCATTTGCGCTTCGAGTCTGGCCTCATTTGACTTAACCATATCATTTACGCCTCGAGTCGGGCCTTGTTTTACATAAGCATATCATTTGCGACTCGAGTCGGGGCTTGTTTGACTCAACGACATCATTTGCGCCTCGAGTCGGGCCTCATTTGACTCATCGATACCATTTGTGCCTCGAGTTGGGCCTCGTTTGACTAAACCATATCGTTGGCGCCTCGAGTCGGGCATCGTTTGACTCAACCATATCATTTTTGCCTTGAGTCATGCCTTATTTGACACAACCATATCATTTGCGCCTCGAGTCGGGCCTTGTTTGACTCAACCATTTCATTTGTGCCTCGAGGTGGGTCTCGTTTGACTTAACCATATCATTTCTGCCTCGAGTCATGCCTCGTTTGACTCAACCATATCATTTGTGTCTCGAGTCGGGCCTTGTTTGACTAACCCATGTCATTAGCGCCTCGAGTCGCTTCGTTTGACTCACCGATACCATTTGTGCCTCAAGTCTGGCCTCGTTTGACTCGACCATATCATTTGTGTCTTGAGTCAGGCCTCGTTTGGCTCAATCATATCATTTGCGCCTCGAGTCGGGCCTGGTTTGATTCAACCATATAATTTACGCCACGAGTCGGGCCTTGTTTGACTCACCCATATGTTTGAACCTCGGGTCGGGCCTTATTTGACTCTCCCAGATGTTTGCACCTCGAGGCGGTCTTCGTTTGACTCACCCTTATCATTTGCAACTCGAGTCAAGCCTCGTTTGACTTACCTATGTGTTTGCGCCTCGACTCAAGCCTTGTTTGACTCACCCATATCATTTGCACCATGACCTGGCCCTTGTTTGACTCAAACATATCATATTCGCCTCGAGTCCGGCGTCGTTTGACTCACGGACACCATTTGTGCCTCGAGTTGGGCCTCGTTTGACTCAACCATATCATTTGCCTCGAGTTAGGCCTTGTTTGACTCAACCATATCATTTGCGCCTTGAGTCGGGCCTATTTTGACTCAACCATATCATTTGTGCCTCGAGGCAGGCCTCGTTTGACTCAACCATATCATTTGCCTCTCGAGTCGGGCCACGTTTGACTCAACCATATCATTTGTGCATCGAGTCGGGCCTTATTTGACTCACCCATATGTTTGTGCATCGAGGCGGGACTCGTTTGACTAAACCATATCATTTGTGCCTCGAGTCATGCCTTGTTTGACTCAACCATATCATTTGCGCCTCGAGTTGGGCCTCATTTGACTCAACCATATTATTTGCACCCTGAGTCGGAACTCGTTTCACTCACCGATACCATTTGTGCCTTGAGTTGGGCCTCGTTTGACTCAACCTTGTAATTTGTGCCTCGAGTTTGGCCTCGTTTGACTCACCCTTGCGTTTACGCCTCGAGTCAGGCCTTGTTTGACTCACCCATATCATTTGTGCCTCGAGTCGGGCCTCGTTTGACTTAACCATATCATTTACGCCTTGAGTTGGGCCTCGTTCGACTCAACCATATCATTTGCGCCTCGAGTCGGGCCTTATTTGACTCACTGATACCATTTGTGCATCGAGTTGGGCCTCGTTTGGCTAAACCATATCATTCGCACCTCAAGTTGGGCCTCGTTTGACTCAAGCATATAATTTGCGCCTCGAGTCGGACCTCGTTTGACTCAACCATATCATTTGTGCCTCGAGTCGGGCCTCGATTGACTCATCAATACCATTTGTGCCTCGAGTTGGGCCTCGATTGACTCAACCATATCATTTGTGCCTCGAGTCGGCCCTCATTTGACTCACCATATCATTTGTGCCCTGAGTTGGGCCTCATTTGACTCAACCATATCAATTGCACCTCGAGTCGGGCCTCATTTGCCTCACCGATACCATTTGTGCATCAAGTTGGTCCTTGTTTGACTCAACCATATGATTTGCGCATCGAGTCAGGCTTCGTTTCACTCAACCATATCATTTGTGCCTCGAGTCGATCCTCGTTTGACTCACCGATACCATTTGTGCATCGAGTTGGGACTCGTTTCACTCAACCGTATCGTTTGTGCCGCAAGTCAGGCCTCGTTTAACTCAACCATATCATTTGTGCCTTGAGTCAGGCCTCGTTTGGCTTAATCATATCATTTACGCCTCGAGGCAGGCCACGATTGACTCAACCATATCATTTCTGCCTCGAGTTGGGCCTCGTTTGACTCACTTATGCCATTTGTGGCTCGACTTGGGCCTCGTTTGACTTAACCATATCATTTGTGTCTCGAGCCAGGCCTCGTTTGACTTATCCATATCATTTGCGCCTCGAGTCAGGCCTCGTTTGACTCGACCATATCATTTGCGCCTCAAGTCAGGCTTCGTTTGACTCAACCATGTCAATTGCGCCTCGAGTCGGGCCTCGTTTGACTTACTTATGCCATTTGTGGCTCGAGTTGGGCCTCATTTGACTCAACCATATCATTTGTACCTCGAGTTGGGACTCGTTTAACTCAACCATATCGTTTGTGCCTCGAGTCAGGCCTCCTTTGACTCAATCATATCATTTGCGCCTCGAGTCAGACCTTGTTTAACTCAATCATATCATTTGTGCCTCGAATCATGCCTCATTTGATTCAACCATATCATTTGTGCCTCAAGTCAGGCCTCGTTTGACTCAACCATATCATTTGCGCCTTGAGTCAGGCCTCATTGGACTCACTGATACTATTTGTGCCTCTTGTAGGGGCTCGTTTGTCTCAACCATTTCATTTGTGCCTCAAGTTAGGCCTCGTTTGACTCAACCATATCATTTGTGCCTCGAATAGGCCCTCGTTTGACTCAACCATATCATTTGCACCACGAGTCGTGCCTCGTTTGACTCAACCAAATCATTTTCGCCTCGAGTTGGGCCTCGTTTGACTCACCGATACAATTTGTGCATTGAGTTGGGCCTCGTTTGGCTAAACGATATCATTCGCAACTCTAGTCGAGCCTCATTTGACTCAACCATATCATTTGTGCGTCGAGTCGGGCCTCATTTGACTCATCAATACCATTTGTGCCTCGAGTTTGGTCTCGTTTGACTCAACTATATCATTTGTGCCTCGAGTCAGGCCTCGTTTGACTCAACCATATCATTTGCGCCTCGAGTTGGGCCTCGTTTGACTCAACCATATCATTTACACCTCGAGTCGGGCCTCGTTTGACTCACCGATACCATTTGTGCATCGAGTTGGGCCTCATTTGGCTCAACTATATGATTTGCGCATCGAGTTAGGCCTCATTTGACTCAACCATATCATTTGTGACCCAAGTCGGTCCTCGTTTGACTCACCGATACCATTTGTGCCTCGAGTTGGGACTCGTTTAACTCAACCATCTCATTTGTGCCTCAAGTCAGGCCTCGTTTAACTCAACCATATCATTTGTGCCTTGAGTCAGGCCTCGTTTGGCTTAATCATATCATTTACGCCTCGAGGCGGGCCACGATTGACTCAACCATATCATTTCTTCCTCGAGTTGGGCCTCGTTTGACTCACTTATGCCATTTGTGGCTCGAGTTGGGCCTCGTTTGACTCAACCATATCATTTGTGCCTCGAGCCAGGCCTCGTTTGACTTATCCATATCATTTTTGCCTCAAGTCAGGCCTCGTTTGACTCAACCATATCATTTGCACCTCGAGTCGGGCCTTGTTTGACTCAACCATGTCAATTGCGCCTCGAGTCGGGCCTCGTTTAACTCACTTATGCCATTTGTGGCTCGAGTTGGGCCTCATTTGACTCAACCATATCATTTGTGCCTCGAGTTGGGACTCGTTTAACTCAACCATATCATTTGTGCCTCGAGTCAGGCCTCGTTTGACTCAACCATATCATTTGCGCCTTGAGTCAGGCCTCATTGGACTCACCGATACTATTTGTGCCTCTTGTAGGGGCTCGTTTGTCTCAACCATTTCATTTGTGCCTCAAGTCAGGCCTCGTTTGACTCAACCATATCATTTGTGCCTCGAATAGGGCCTCGTTTGACTCAACCATATCATTTCCACCTCGAGTTGGGCCACGTTTGACTCATCGATACAATTTGTGCATTGAGTTGGGCCTCGTTTGGCTAAACGATATCATTCGCAACTCTAGTCGAGCCTCATTTGACTCAACCATATCATTGAGTTGGGCCTTGTTTGACTCATCGATACCATTGGTGCCTCGAGTTTGGTCTCGTTTGACTCAACCATATCATTTGTGCCTCGAGTCAGGCCTCGTTTGACTCAACCATATCATTTGCGCCTCGAGTCGGGCCTCGTTTGACTCAACCATGTCATTTGCGCCTCGAGTCGGGCCTCGTTTGACTCAGTTATGCCATTTGTGGCTCGAGTTGGGCCTCATTTGACTCAACCATATCATTTGTGCCTCGAGTTAGGACTCGTTTAACTCAACCATATCGTTTGTGCCTCGAGTCAGGCCTCCTTTGACTCAATCATATCATTTGCGCCTCGAGTTGGACCTTGTTTAGCTCAATCATATCATTTGTGCCTCGAGTGATGCCTCGTTTGATTCAACCATATCATTTGCGCCTCGAGTCAGGCCTCGTTTGACTCAACCATATCCTTTGCGCCTTGAGTCAGGCCTCATTGGACTCACCGATACTATTTGTGCCTCTTGTAGGGGCTCGTTTATCTCAACCATTTCATTTGTGCCTCAAGTCAGGCCTTGTTTGACTCAACCATATCATTTGTGCCTTGAATAGGGGCTCGTTTGACTCAGCCATATCATTTTTGCCTCGAGTTGGGCCTCGTTTGACTCACCGATACAATTTGTGCATTGAGTTGGGCCTCGTTTGGCTAAACGATATCATTCGCAACTCCAGTCGAGCCTCATTTGACTCAACCATATCATTTGCGCGTCGAGTCGGACCTCGTTTGACTCATCGATACCATTTGTGCCTCGAGTTTGGTCTCGTTTGACTCAACCATATCATTTGTGCCTCGAGTCAGGCCTCGTTTGACTCAACCATGTCAATTGTGCCTCGAGTCGGGCCTCGTTTGACTCACTTATGCCATTTGTGGCTCGAGTTGGGCCTCATTTGACTCAACCATATCATTTGTGCCTCGAGTTGGGACTCGTTTAACTCAATCATATCGTTTATGCCTCGAGTCAGGCCTCCTTTGACTCAATCATATCATTTGCGCCTCGAGTCGGACCTTGTTTGGCTCAATCATATCATTTGTGCCTCGAGTGATGCCTCGTTTGATTCAACCATATCATTTGCGCCTCGAGTCAGGCCTCGTTTGACTCAACCATATCATTTGCGCCTTGAGTCAGGCCTCATTGGACTCACCGATACTATTTGTGCCTCTTGTAGGGGCTCGTTTGTCTCAACCATTTCATTTGTGCCTCAAGTCAAGCCTCGTTTGACTCAACCATTTCATTTGTGCCTCGAATAGGGCCTCGTTTGACTCAACCATATCATTTCCACCTCGAGTTGAGCCTCGTTTGACTCACCGATACAATTTGTGCATTGAGTTGGGCCTCGTTTGGCTAAACGATATCATTCGCAACTCTAATCGAGCCTCATTTGACTCAACCATATCATTTGCGCATCGAGTCGGACCTCATTTGACTCATCATACCATTTGTGCCTCGAGTTTGGTCTCGTTTGACTCAACCATATCATTTGTGCCTCGAGTTAGGCCTCGTTTGACTCAACCATATCATTTGCGCCTCGAGTTGGGCCTCGTTTGACTTAACCATATCATTTACACCTCGAGTCGGGCCTCGTTTGACTCACCGATACCATTTGTGCATCGAGTTGGGCCTCATTTGACTCAACCATATGATTTGCGTATCGAGTCAGGCCTTGTTTGACTCAACCATATCATTTGTGCCACAAGTCGGTTCTCGTTTGACTCACCGATACCATTTGTGCCTCGAGTTGGGACTCGTTTAACTCAACCATCTCGTTTGTGCCTCAAGTCAGGCCTCGTTTAACTCAACCATATCATTTGTGCCTTGAGTCAGGCTCGTTTGGCTTAATCATATCATTTGCGCCTTGAGTCAAGCCATATTTGACTTAATCTTATCATTTCTGCCTTGAGTCGGGCTTCGTTTGATTCACTGATGCCATTTGTGGCTCGAGTTGGGCCTCGTTTGACTCAACCTTATATTTGTACCTTAACCTAGACCTCGTTTGACTTATCCATATCATTTGCACCCCGAGTTGGGCCTTGTTTGACTCAACCATATCATTTGCGCCTCGAGTTGGTCCTCGTTTGACTCAACCATATCATTTCTTCCTCGAGTCATGCCTCTTTTAACTGAACCATATCATTTGCGCCTCAAGTCGAGCAATGTTTGACTCAACCATGTCATTTGCGCCTCGAGTCGGGCCTCGTTTGACTCAACCATATCATTTGCGCCACGAGTTAGTCCACGTTTGCCTCACTGATACCATTTGTTCGTTGAGTTGCGACTCGTTTAACTCAACCATATCATTTGTGCCTCGAGTCGGGCCTCGTTTGACTCAATCATATCATTTGTGCCTCGAGTCATACCTCATTTGATTGAACCATATCAATTGTGCCTCGAGTCAGGTCTCGTGTGACTCAACTATATCATTTGCGCCTTGAATCGAGCCTCATTTGACTCACCGATACTATTTGTGCCTCTTGTAGGGGCTCGAGTGTCTCAACCATTTCATTTGTGCCTCGAGTCAAGCCTTGTTTGACTCAACCATATCATTTGTGCCTCGAGTCGAGCCTCGTTTGACTCAACCATATCATTTGCGCATCGAGTCGGACCTCGTTTGACTCAACCATATCATTTCTTCTTCGAGTCATGCCTCGTTTGACTCAACCATATCATTTGTGCCTCGAGTCGGACCTCGTTTGACTCATCGATACCATTTGTGCCTCGAGTTGGGTCTTGTTTGACTCTACCAAATCATTTGTGCCTTGAGTCTAGCCTCGTTTGACTCAACCATATCATTTGCACCTCAAGTTGGGCCTTGTTTGACTCAACCATATCATTTACACCTCGAGTCGGGCCTCATTTGACACACCGATACCATTTGTGCATCGAGTTGGTCCTCGTTTGACTCAACCATATCATTTACGCCTCGAATCTGGCCTCGTTTGACTCAACCATATCACTTGTGCCTTGAGTCGGGCCTCGTTTGACTCAACGATATCATTTGTGCCTCGAGTCGGGCCTCGTTTGACTCAACCATATCATTTGTGCCCTGAGTCAGGCCCCGTTTGACACAAGCATATCATTCACACCTCGAGTCGGGCCTTGTTTGACTCAGCCATATCATTTGCGCCTTGAGTCTAGCCTCATTTGACTCACCGATACTATTTATGCCTCTTGTAGGGCCTTGTTTGACTCAACCATTTCATTTGTGCCTCGAGTCAGGCCTCATTTGACTCAACCATATCATTTGTGCCTCGAGTGGGCCCTCATTTGACTCATCCATATCATTTACGCCACGAGTCGTGCCTTGTTTGACTCAACCATATCATTTGCGCCTCGAGTTAGGCCTTATTTGACTCACCGATACCATTTGTGCATCGAGTTGGGCCTCATTTGGCTAAACCATATCATTCGCACCTCGAGTCGGGCTTCGTTTGACTCAACCATATCATTTGCACCTCGAGTTGGACCTCGTTTGACTCAACCATATCATTTCTTCCTCGAGTCATGCCTCGTTTGACTCAACCATATCATTTGCACCTCGAGTCGGGCCTCGTTTGACTCATCGATACCATTTGTGCCTCGAGTTGGGCCTCGTTTGACTCAACCATATCATTTGTACCTCGAGTCAGGCCTCGTTTGACTCAACCATATCATTTGCGCCTCGAGTTGGGCATCGTTTGACTCAACCATATCATTTGCACCTTGAGTTGAGCATCCTTTGACTCAACCATATGATTTGTGCATCGAGTCAGGCCTCGTTTGACTCGACCATATCATTTAGGCATCGAGTCAGGCCTCGTTTGGCTCAGTCATATCATTTGCACCTCGAGTCGGGCCTCGTTTGGCTTAACCATATCATTTACGCCTCAAGCCAGACCTCGTTTGACTCAACCATATCATTTCTTCCTCGAGTTAGGCCTCGTTTCACTCAACCATATCATTTGCATGTCGAGTCGGGCCTCGTTTGACTCAACCATGTCATTTGCCCCACGAATCGGGCCTCGTTTGACTCAACCATGTCATTTGTGCCTCGATTCGGTCCTCGTTTGACTCATCGATACCATTTGTGCCTCGAGTTAGACCTCGTTTGACTCAACCATATCATTTGCTCCACGAGTCGGTCCTCGTTTGACTCACCGATACCATTTGTGCCTCGAGTTAGGACTCGTTTAACTCAACCATATCGTTTGTGCCTCAACTCAGGCCTCGTTTAACTCAACCATATCATTTGTGCCTCGAGTCAGGCATCGTTTGGCTTAATCTTATCATTTGCGCCTCGAGTCGGGTCACGTTTGACTTAACCATATCATTTTTGCCTCGAGTCGAGTCTCGTTTGACTCACTAATGCCATTTGTGGCTCGAGTTGGTCCTCGTTGGACTCAACCATATCATTTGTGCCTCGAGTTAGGCCTCGTTTGACTCAACCATATCATTTATGCTTTGAGTCTGGCCTCGTTTGACTCAACCATATCATTTGCAGCCCGAGTCGGACCTTTTTTGACTCCCCAATAGCATGTGTGCCTCGAGTTGGGACTCATTTAACTCAACCATATCATTTGCGCCTTGAATCGAGGCTCATTTGACTCACCGATACCATGTGTGCCTCAACTTGGGCCACGTTTGGCTCAACCATCTCATTTGTTTCTCGAGTCAGGCCTCGTTTTACTCAACCATATAATTTGCGCCTCGAGTTGGGCCATATTTGACTCACTGATACCATTTGTGCCTCGAGTTGGGCATCGTTTGACTCAACCATATCATTTGTGCCTCGAGTTAGGCATCGTTTGACTCAACCATATCATTTGTGCCTTGAGTCTGGCCTCGTTTGACTCAACCATATCATTTGCGCCTCAAGTTGGGCTTCGTTTGACTCAACCATACCATTTGCGCCTCAAGTCGGGCGTCGTTTGACTCAACCATATCACTTGCGCCTTGAGTCGGGCCTCATTTAACTCAACCATATCATTTGCGCCTCGAGTCGGGCCTCGTTTGACTCAACCATATCATTTGCGCCCCAAGTTAGTCCACGTTTGCCTCACTAATACCATTTGTGCATTGAGTTGCGACTCGTTTAACTCAACCATATCGTTTATGCCTCGAGTCAGGCCTTCTTTGAG
Organism: Dicorynia guianensis; assembly: GCA_037013595.1. NCBI lineage: Eukaryota > Viridiplantae > Streptophyta > Magnoliopsida > Fabales > Fabaceae > Dicorynia > Dicorynia guianensis. The sequence goes on from JASUAB010000015.1 coordinate 14,137,955, forward strand.
TTAATCATATCATTTGCGCCTCGAGTTGGGCCTCGTTTGACTCAATCATATCATTTGTGCCTCGAGTCATGCCTCGTTTGATTGAATCATATGATTTGTCCCTCGAGTCAGGTCTCGTTTGACTCAACCATATCATTTGCGCCTTCAGTCGTGCCTCATTTAACTCACCGATACTATTTATGCCTCTTGTAGGGGCTCAGTTTGTCTCAACCATTTCATTTGTGCCTCGAGCCAGGCATTGTTTGGCTCAACCATATCATTTGTGCCTAGAGTCGAGGCTCGTTTGACTCAACCATATCATTTGCGCGTCGCGTCGGACCTCGTTTGACTCAACCTTATCATTTCTTCCTCGAGTTATGCCTCGTTTGACTCAACCATATCATTTGTGCCTCGAGTTAGGCCTCGTTTCACTCATCGATACCATTTGTGCCTCGAGTTGGGTCTTGTTTGACTCAACCATAGCATTTACACCTCGAGTCGGGCCTCATTTGACTCACCGATACCATTTGTGCATCGAGTTGTTCCTCGTTTGATTCAATCATATCATTTGCGCCTCGAGTCGGGCCTCGTTTGACTTAACCATATCACTTGTCCCTTGAGTCGGGCCTCGTTTGACTCAACCATTTCATTTGTACCTCAAGTCAGGCCTCATTTGACTCAGCGATACCATTTGTGCCTTGAGTTGGGCCTCGTTTGACACAACCATATCATTTGTGCCTTGAGTCAGGCCCCATTTGACTCAAGCATATCATTCACACCTCGAGTCAGGCCTCGTTTGACTCAGCCAAATCATTTGCCCCATGAGTCTAGCCTCATTTGACTCACTGATACTATTTGTGCCTCTTGTAGGGGCTCGTTTGACTCAACCATTTCATTTGTGCCTCGAGTCAGGCCTCATTTGACTCAACTATATCATTTGTGCCTCGAGTAGGCCTTCATTTGAATCATCCATATAATTTGCGCCACAAGTCGTGCCTCATTTGACTCAACCATATCATTTGTGCCTCGAGTCGGGCCTCATTTGACTCACCGATACCATTTGTGCATCGAGTTGGGCCTCATTTAGCTAAACCATATCATTCGCACCTCGAGTCGGGCCTCGTTTGACTCAACCATATCATTTGCGCCTCGAGTCGGACCTTGTTTGACTCAACCATATCATTTCTTCCTTGAGTCATGCCTCGTTTGACTCAACCATATCATTTGCGCCTCGAGTCGGGCATCGTTTGACTCATCAATACCATTTATGCCCCGAGTTGGGCCTCGTTTGACTCAACTATATCATTTGTGCCTCGAGTCAGGCCTCGTTTGACTCAACCATATCATTTGCGCATCAAGTTAGGCATCGTTTGACTTAACCATATCATTTGCACCTCGAGTCGAGCCTCATTTGACTCAACCATATGATTTATGCATCGAGTCAGGCCTCGTTTGACTCAACCATATCATTTGTGCGTCGAGTCAACCCTTGTTTGGCTTAGTCATATCATTTGCACCTCGAGTCGGGCCATGTTTGACTTAACCATATCATTGACGCCTCGAGCTAGACCTCGTTTGACTTAACCATATCATTTCTTCCTCGAGTCATGCCTCGTTTAACTCAACCATATCATTTGCGCGTCGAGTCGGGCCTCGTTTGACTCAACCATGTCATTTGTGCCTCGATTCAGTCCTCGTTTAACTCATCGATACCATTTGTGCCTCGAGTTGGGCCTCGTTTGACTCAACCATATCATTTGTGCAGTGAGGTAAGCCTCGCTTAGCTCAACCATATCATTTGCGCCTTAAGTCAGGCCTCGTTTGACTCAACCATATCATTTGCTCCCCGAGTCGGTCCTCATTTGACTCACCGATATCATTTATGCCTCGAGTTAGGACTCGTTTAACCCAACATATCATTTGTGCCTCAACTCAGGCCTTGTTTAACTCAACCATATAATTTGTGCCTCGAGTCAGGCATCGTTTGGTTTAATCATATCATTTGCGCCTTGAGTCGGCCCACGTTTGACTCAACCATATCATTTTTGCCTCGAGTCGAGCCTCGTTTGACTCACTGATGCCATTTGTGGCTCGAGTTAGTCCTCGTTAGACTCAACCATATCATTTGTGCCTCGAGTCAAGCCTCGTTTGGCACAACCATATCATTTACGCTTCGAGTCTGGCCTCGTTTGACTCAACCAAATCATTTACAGCCTGAGTCGGGCCTTGTTTGACTCCCCGATACCATGTGTGCCTCGAGTTCAGACTCGTTTAACTCAACCGTATCATTTGTGCCTTGAATCGAGGCTCATTTGACTCAACGATACCATGTGTGCCTCGAGTTGGGCCATGTTTGGCTCAACCATCTCATTTGTGCCTCGAGTCAGGCCTCGTTTGACTCAACCATATCATTTGTGCCTCGAGTCGGGCCACATTTGACTCACTGATACCATTTGTGCCTCGAGTTGGGCATCATTTGACTCAACCATATCATTTGTGCCTCGAGTCTGGCCTCGCTTGACTCAACCATATCATTTGTGCCTCGAGTCGGGCTTTGTTTGACTCATCCATATCATTTGCGCCTCGAGTCAGGCCTCATTTGACTCACCGATACCATTTGTGCATCGACTTGGGCCTCATTTAGCTAAACTAGATCATTCGCACCTCAAGTCAGGCCTCGTTGGACTCAACCATATCATTTGCGCCTCAAGTCAGACCTTGTTTGACTCAACCATATCATTTCTTCCTCGAGTCATGCCTCGTTTGACTCAACCGTATCATTTGCGCCCCGAGTCGGGCCTTATTTGACTCATCAATACCATTTGTGCCCCGAGTTGGGCCTCGTTTGACTCAACCATATCATTTGTGTCTCGAGTCAGGCCTCGTTTGACTCAACCATATCATTTGCGGCTCGAGTTAGGCATGTTTGACTCAACCATATCATTTGCACCTCCAGTCGAGCCTCATTTGACTCAACCATATGATTTGTGCATCGAGTCAGGCCTCGTTTGACTCAACCATATCATTTGGGCGTCGAGTCAGGCCTCGTTTGGCTCAGTCATATCATTTGCATCTCGAGTCGGGCCATGTTTGACTTAACCATACCATTTACGTCTCGAGCCAGACCTCGTTTGACTCAACCATATCATTTCTTCCTCGAGTCATACCTCGTTTAACTCAACCATATCATTTGCGCGTCGAGTTGGGCCTCGTTTGACTCAACCATGTCATTTGTGCCTTGATTCGGTCCTCGTTTGACTCATCGATACCATTTGTGCCTCGAGTTGGGCCTCGTTTGACTCAACCATATCATTTGTGCAGCGAGGTAAGCCTCGCTTGGCTCAACCATATCATTTGTGCCTCGAGTCAGGCCTCGTTTGACTCAACCATATCATTTGCTCCCCGAGTCGGTCCTCGTTTGACTCATCGATATCATTTATGCCTCGAGTTAGGACTCGTTTAACTCAACCATATCGTTTGTGCCTCAACTCAGGCCTCGTTTAACTTAACCATATCATTTGTGCCTCGAGTCAGGAATTATTTGGCTTAATCATATCATTTGCGCCTCGAGTCGGACCACGTTTGACTCAACCATATCATTTCTGCCTCAAGTCGAGCCTCGTTTGACTCACTGATGCCATTTGTGGCTCGAGTTAGTCCTCGTTAGACTCAACCATATCATTTGTTCCTCGAGTCAAGCCTCGTTTGGCTTAACCATATCATTTATGCTTCGAGTCTGGCCTCGTTTGACTCAACCAAATCATTTGTGGCCCGAGTTGGGCCTTGTTTGACTCCCCGATACCATGTGTGCCTCGAGCTCAGACTCGTTTAACTCAACCATATCATTTGTGCCTTGAATCGAGGCTCATTTGACTCACTGATACCATGTGTGCCTCGAGTTGGGCCACGTTTGGCTCAACCATCTCATTTGTGCCTCGAGTCAGGCCTCGTTTCACTCAACCATATAATTTGTGCCTCGAGTCGGGCCACATTTGACTCACTAATACCATTTGTGCCTCGAGTTGGGCGTCGTTTGACCCAACCATATCATTTGTGCCTCGAGTAAGGCCTCATTTGACTCAACCATATCATTTGTGCCTCAAGTCTAGCCTCGTTTGACTCAACCATATCATTTGTGCCTCGAGTCGGGCTTCGTTTGACTCATCCATATCATTTGCGCCTCGAGTCGGGCCTCATTTGACTCACTGATACCATTTGTGCATCGAGTTAGGCCTCATTTAGCTAAACCATATCGTTCGCACCTCGAGTCAGGCCTCATTGGACTCAACCATATCATTTGCGCCTCGAGTCGGACCTTGTTTGACTCAACCATATCATTTCTTCCTCGAGTCATGCCTCGTTTGACTCAGCCATATTATTTGCGCCCCGAGTCGGGCCTCGTTTGACTCATCAATACCATTTGTGCCTCGAGTCAGGTCTCGTTTGACTCAACCATATCATTTGCGCCTCGAGTTAGGCATCGTTTGACTCAGCCATATCATTTGCACCTCAAGTCGAGCCTCATTTGACTCAACCATATGATTTGTGCATCGAGTTAGGCCTCGTTTGACTCAACCATATCATTTGTGCGTCGAGTCAGGCCTCGTTTGGCTCAGTCATATCATTTGCACCTCGAGTCGGGCCATGTTTGACTTAACCATATCATTTACGCCTCGAGCAGACCTCGTTTGACTCAACCATATCATTTCTTCCTCGAGTCATGCCTCGTTTAACTCAACCATATCATTTGCGCGTCGAGTCGGGCCTCGTTTGACTCAACCATGTCATTTGTGCCACGATTTGGTCCTCGTTTGACTCATCAATACCATTTGTGCCTCGAGTTGGGCCTCGTTTGACTCAACCATATCATTTGTGCAGTGAGGTAAGCCTCGCTTGGCTCAACCATATCATTTGTGCCTCGAGTCAGGCCTCGTTTGACTCAACCATATCATTTGCTCCCCGAGTCGGTCCTCGTTTGACTCATCGATATCATTTATGCCTCGAGTTAGGACTCGTTTAACTCAACCATATCGTTTGTGCCTCAACTCAGGCCTCATTTAACTTAACCATATCATTTGTGCCTCGAGTCAGGCATCATTTGACTTAATCATATCATTTGCGCCTCGAGTCGGGCCACATTTGATTCAACCATATCATTTCTGCCTCAAGTCGAGCCTCGTTTGACTCACTGATTCCATTTGTGGCTTGAGTTAGTCCTCGTTAGACTCAACCATATCATTTGTGCCTCGAGTCAAGCCTCGTTTGGCTCAACCATATCATTTATGCTTCGAGTCTGGCCTCGTTTGACTCAACCAAATCATTTGCGGCCCGAGTCGGGCCTTATTTGACTCCCCGATACCATGTGTGCCTCGAGTTCAGACTCGTTTAACTCAACCATATCATTTGTGCCTTGAATCGAGGCTCATTTGACTCACCGATACCATATGTGCCTCGTGTTGGGCCACGTTTGGCTCAACCATCTCATTTGTGCCTCGAGCCAAACCTCGTTTCACTCAACCATATAATTTACGCCTTGAGTCAGGCCTCATTTGACTCACCGATACCATTTGTGCCTCGAGTTTGGCGTCGTTTGACTCAACCATATCATTTGTGCCTTGAGTCAAGCCTCGTTTGGCTCAATCATATCATTAGTGCTTCGAGTCGGGCCTTGTTTGACTCAATCATATTATTTGTGCCTCGAGTCATGCCTCGTTTGACTCAACCATATCATTTGCGCCTCGAGTCGGGCCTCGTTTGACTCAACCATATCATTTGCGCCTCGAGTCGGGCCTCATTTGACTCATCGATACAATTTGCGCCTCGAGTTGGGCATCGTTTGACTTAACCATATCATTTGTGCCTCGAGTTGGGCCACATTTGGCTCAACCATCTCATTTGTGCCTCGAGTCAGGCCTCGTTTGACTCAACCATATCATTTGTGCCTCGAGTCTGGCCTCGTTTGACTCAACCATATCATTTGTGCCTCGAGTTGGGGTTTGTTTGACTTAACCATACTGTTTGCGCCTAGAGTCGGGCTTCGTTTGACTCAACCATATCATTTGCGCCTTGAGTCGGGGCATCGTTTGACTCAACCATATCACTTGTGCCTCAAGTCAGGCCTCGTTTGGCTCAACCATATCATTTGCGCCTCGAGTCAGGTCTCGTTTGACTCAGCGATACCTTTTGTGCCTTGAGTTGGGCCTCGTTTGACTCAACCATATCATTTGTGCCTCGAGTCAGGCCCCGTTTGACACAATCATATCATTCGTGCCTCGAGTCGGGCCTCGTTTGACACAACCATATCATTTGCGCCTTGAGTCAGGCCTCATTTGACTCACTGATACTATTTGTGCCTGTCATAAAGGCTCGTTTGACTCAACCATTTCATTTGTGCCTTGAGTCAAACCTCGTTTGACTTAACCATATTATTTGCACCCTTAGTCGGGCCTCGTTTGAGTCAACCATATCATTTATGCCTCGAGTCAAGCCTTATTTGACTCACCGATACCATTTGTGCCTCGAGTTTGGCGTCGTTTGACTCAACCATATCATTTGTGCCTTGAGTCAGGCCTCGTTTTGCTCAATCATATCATTAGTGCCTCATGTAAGGCCTTGTTTGACTCAATCATATCATTTATGCCTCGAGTCATGCCTCGTTTGACTCAACCATATCATTTGCATCTCGACTTGGGCCTCATTTGACTCAACCATATCATTTGCACCTCGAGACGGGCCTCATTTGACTCACCGATACAATTTGTGCCTCGAGTTAGGCCTCGTTTGACTCAACCATATCATTTGCGCCTCAAAGTGGGCCTGGTTTGATTCATCCATATTATTTGCGCCACGAGTCGAGCCTTGATTGACTCACCAATACCATTTGTGCCTCGAGGTGGGCCTCATTTGACTTAACCAAATCATTTACGCCTTGAGTCAGGCCTCGTTGGACTCAACCATATCATTTGTGCCTCGAGTCAGACCTCGTTGGACTCACCGATACCATTTGTGCCTCGAGTTAGTCCTCGTTTGACACAACAAATCATTTGCGCCTCGAGTCAGGCCTCATTTGACTCCACCATATCATTTGCGCCTCGAGTCGGGCCTTGCTTTACTCAACCATATAATTTGTGCTTTGAGTCCGGCGTCATTTAACTCACCGATACTATTTGTGCCTCTTGTTGGGGCCCGTTTGACTCAACCGTTTCAATTGTGCCTCAAGTCAAGCCTCGTTTGACTCAACCATATTATTTGAGATTCGAGTCGGGCCTCGTTTGACTCCCCGATACCATTTGTACCTCGAGTTGGGACTCGTTTAACTTAACCATATCATTTGCGTTGTGAATCGGGCCTCATTTGACTCACCGATACCATTTGTGCCTCGAGTTGGGCCTCGTTTAACTCAACCATCTCATTTGTGCCTCGAGTCAGGACTCCTTTGACTTAACCATATAATTTGCACCTTGATTCGGGCCTCATTTGACTCACCGATTGTGCCTTGAGTTGGGCATCGTTTGACTCAACCATATCATTTACGCCTCGAGTCAGGCCTCATTTAACTCACCGATACCATTTGTGCCTCGTGTTTGGCGTCGTTTGACTCAACCATATCATTTGTGCCTTGGGTCAGATCTCGTTTGGCTCAATCATATCATTAGTGCCTCGAGTCGGGCCCTATTTGACTCAATCATATCATTTGTGCCTCGAGTCATGCCTCGTTGGACTCAACCATATCATTTCTGCCTCAAGCCTGGCCTCGTTTGACTTAACCATATCATTTGCGCCTCGAGTTGGACCTTGCTTGACTCACCAATACCATTTGTACCTCAAGGTGGGCCACGTTTGACTCAACCATATCATTTGTGCCTCGAGTCTGGCCTCGTTTGACTCAACCATATCATTTATGCCTTGAGTCAGCCCTCGTTTGACTTAACCATATCATTTGCGCCTCGAGTCGGGCCTCGTTTGACCCAACCATGTCATTTGCGCATCGATTTGGGCCTTGTCTGACTCATCGATACCATTTGTGCCTTGAGTTGGGCCTTGTTTGACTCAGCCATATCAATTGTGCCTCAATTCAGGCCCCATTTGACTCAACCATATCATTCGCGCCTTGAGTCGGGCCTCGTTTGACTCAACCATATCATTTTCGCATCGAGTTAGGCCTCGTTTGACTCAGCGATGCCATTTGTGCCTCGAGTTGGGCCTCGTTTGACTCAACCATATCATTTGTGCCTCAAGTCAGGCCCCGTTTGACTCAACCATATCATTTGCGCCTCGAGTCGGGCCTCGTATGACTCAACCATATCATTTGTGCCTCGAGTCGGGCATCGTTTGCCTCAACCATATCATTTGTGCCTCGAGTCGGGCATCGTTTGACTCAATCATATCATTTATGCCTCAATCTTATCATTTACGCCTTGAGTCGGGCCTTGTTTGACTCAACCATATCATTTGTGCCTTCAGTCGGGCCTCATTTGACTTGCCGATACCATTTGTGCCTCGAGTTAGGCATCGTTTGACTCTACCATATCGTTTGTGCCTCGAGTCTGGCCTCGTTTGACTCAACCACATCATTTATGCCTTGAGTCGAGCTTCGTTGGACTCAACCATATCATTTGTGTCTCCAGTCGGGCCTCATTTTACTCACTGATACTATTTGTGCCTCTTGTTGGGGCTTGTTTGACTCAACCATATCATTTGTGCCTCGAGCCAGGCCTCATTTGACTCAACCATATCTTTTGCGCCACGAGTCGGGTCTCGTTTGACTCATCGACACCATTTGTTGCTCGAGTTGGGCATCGTTTGACTCAACCATATCATTTGTGCCTCGAGTCTAGCCTCGTTTGACTCAACCACATCATTTACGCCTCGAGTCAAGCTTCGTTTGACTCCCCGATACCATTTCTGCCTCGAGTCAGGCCTCGTTTGACTCAACAATATCATTTCTGCCTCGAGTCGGGCCTCGATTGACTCAACCATATCATCTGTGCCTCGAGTCAGGCCTCGTTTGACTCACTGATACTATTTGTGCCTCGAGTTGGGCCTTGTTTGACTCAACCATATCATTTGTGCCTCAAGTCAGGCCCTGTTTGACTCAACCATATCATTCACGCCTCGAGTTGGGCCTCGTTTGACTTAACCATATCATTTGCGCCTCGAGTTGGGCCTTATTTGACCCAACCATGTCATTTGCGCCTCTATTCGGGCCTCGTTTTACTCATCGATACCATTTATGCCCCGAGTTAGTCCTCGTTTGACTCAACCATATCAATTGTGCCTCAAGTCAGGCCCTGTTTGACTCAACCATATCATTCGTACCTCGAGTCGGGGCTCGTTTGACTCAACCATATCATTTGTGTGTCGAGTTAGGCCTCGTTTGACTCAGCGATGCCATTTGTGCCTCGAGTTGGGCCTCGTTTGACTCAACCATATCATTTGTGCCCCAAGTCAGGCCTCGTTAAACTCAACCATATCATTTGTGCCTCGAGTCAGGCCTTGTTTGGCTCAACTATATCATTTGCACCATGCGTCGGGCCTCGTTTGACTCAATCATATCATTTACGCCTCAATCTTATCATTTACGCCTTGAGTCGGGCCTCATTTGACTCGACAATATCATTTGCGCCTCGAGTCAGGCGTTGTTTGACACAGCGATACCATTTGTGCCTCGAGTTGGGCCTCGTTTGACTCAACCATATCATTTGTGCCCCAAGTCAGGCCCCGTTTCACTCAACCATATCATTCGCACCTCGAGTCGGGCCTCGTTTGACTTAACCATATCATTTGCGCCTCAAGTCTGGCCTCGTTGGACACAACGATATCTTTTGCGCCTCGAGTCGGGCTTCGTTTTACTCAACCATATAATTTGCGTCTCGAGTCAGGCTTCGTTTGACTCAAGCATATCATTTGCGCCTCGAGTCGGGCCTCGTTTGACTCAACCATATCATTTGCGCCTCGAGTCAGGCCTCGTTTGACTCAACCATATCATTTGCGCCTCGAGTCGGGCCTCGATTGACTCAACGATACTATTTGTGCCTCTTGTTTGGGCTCCTTTGACTCAACCATTTCATTTGTGCCTCGAGTCAGGCCTTGTTTGACTCATCCATATAATTTGCGCCCTGAGTTGGGCCTCGTTTGACTCCCCGATACCATTTGTGCCTCGAGTCAGGCTCGTTTGACTCAACCATATCATTTGTGCCTCGAGTCGGGCCTCGATTGACTCAACCATATCATTTGTGCCTCGAGTCCGACCTCGTTTGACTCACCGATACCATTTGTGCCTCAAGTTGTGCCTCGTTTGACTTAACCATATCATTTGTGCCTCAAGTCAGGCCCCGTTTGACTTAACCATATCATTCACGCCTTGAGTCGGGCCTCATTTGACTCAACCATATCATTCGCATCTCCAGTCGGGCCTTATTTTACTCACTGATACTATTTGTGCCTCTTGTTAGGGCTTGTTTGACTCAACCATATCATTTGTGCCTCGAGTCAGGCCTCGTTTGACTCAACCATATCTTTTGCACCCCGAGTCGGGCCTCGTTTGACTCACCGATGCCATTTATGCCTCGAGCCAGGCCACGTTTGACTCCCCGATACCATTTGTGCCTCAAGCCAAGCCTCGTTTGACTCACCGATACCATTTGTGCATCGAGTTGGGCATCGTTTGACTTAACCATATCATTTGTGCCTTGAGTCTGGCCTTGTTTGACTGAACCACATCATTTACGCCTCGAGTCGAGCTTCCTTGGACTCCCCGATACCATTTGTGCCTCGAGTCGGGCCTCGTTTGACTCAACCATAGCATTTATGCCTCGGGTCGGGCCTCGATTGACTCAACCATATCATTTGTGCCTCGAGTCAGGCCTCGTTTGACTGACAGATACCATTTGTGCCTCGAGTTATGCCTCGTTTGACTCAACCATATCATTTGAGCCTCAAGTCAGGCCCCGTTTGACTCAACCATATCATTCACGCCTCGAGTTGGGCCTCGTTTGACTCAACCTAATCATTTGTGCCTCGAGTCAGGCCTCGTTTGACTTAAACATATCATTTGCGCCTCAAGTCGGGCCTCATTTGACCTAACCATGTCATTTGCGCCTCGATTCGGGCCTCGTCTGACTCATCGATACCATTTGTGCCTCGAGTTGGGCCTCGTTTGAGTCAACCATATCAATTGTGCCTCAAGTCAGGCCCCATTTGACTCAACTATATCATTTGCGCCTCGAGTCGGGCCTGGTTTGACTCAACCATATCACTTGTGCCTTGAGTCGGGCCTCGTTTGACTCATCCATATCATTTGCGTGTCGAGTTAGGCATCGTTTGACTCAGCGATGCCCTTTGTGCCTCGAGTTGGGCCTCATTTGACTCAATCATATCATTTGTGCCTCAAGTCAGGCCTCGTTTGACTCAACCATATCTTTTGCACCCTGAGTTGGGCCTCGTTTGACTCACCGATACCATTTGTGCCTCGAGTTGGGACTTGTTTCACTCAACCATATCATTTGCGCCTTGAATCGGGCCTCATTTGACTCACCGTTATCATTTGTGCCTCGACTTGGGCCTCGTTTGGCTCAACCATCTCATTTGTGCCTCGAGTCAGGCCTTGTTTGACTCAACCATATAATTTGCGCCTTAAGTCAGGCCTCGTTTCACTTAACCATATAATTTGCGCCTCGAGTCGGGCCTCATTTGACTCACCGATACCATTTGTGCCTCGAGTTGGGCCTCGTTTGACTCAACCATATCATTTGTGCCTCAAGCCCGTCCTTGTTTGACTTAACCATATCATTTGCACCTCGAGTCGGACCTCGCTTGACTCACCAACACCATTTGTACCTCAAGGTGGGCCTAGTTTGACTCAACCATATCATTTGTGCCTCGAGTCTAGCCTCGTTTGACTCACCGATACCATTTGTGCCTCGAGTTGGGCCTCGTTTGACTCAACCATATCATTTGTGTCTCCAGTCAGGCCCCGTTTGACTTAACCATATCATTCACGCCTCGAGTCGGGCCTTGTTTGACTCAACCATATCATTTGTGCCTCGAGTCAGGCCTCATTTGACTCACCGATACCATTTGTTCCTCGAGTTGGGCCTCTTTTGACTCAACCATATCATTTGTGCCTCAAGTCAGGCCTCGTTTGACTCAACCATATCATTTGTGCCTCGAGTCTAGCCTCGTTTAACTCAACCACATCATTTACGTCTCGAGTCAAGCTTCGTTTGACTCCCCGATACCATTTCTGCCTCGAGTCGGGCCTCGTTTAACTCAACCATATCGTTTGCGCCTCGAGTCGGGCCTCGATTGACTCAACCATATCATTTGTGCCTCGAGTCAGGCCGCGTTTGACTCAATCATATCATTTGTGCCTCAAGTCAGGCCCCGTTTGACTCAACCATATAATTCACGCCTCGCGTCAGGCCTCGTTTGACTCAACCATATATTTGCGCCTCGTGTTGGGCCTCATTTTACTCACCGATACTATTTGTGCCTCTAGTTGGGGCTGTTTGACTCAACCATATCACTTGTAACCCTACTCAGGCCTCATTTGACTCAACCATACCATTTCTTCCTCGAGTCATTCCTCGTTTAACTCAACCATATCATTTGCAGCTCGAGTCAGGCCTCGTTTGACTCAACCATATCATTTGTGCCTCGAGTCAGGCCTCGTTTGACTCACCGATACCATTTGTGCCTCGAGTTGGGCATCGATTGACTCAACCACATCATTTGTGCCTCGAGTCTGGCCTCGGTTGACTCAACCATATCATTTACGCCTAGAGTCGAGCTTCGTTTGACACAACCATATCATTTGTGCCTTGAGTTGGGTCTCGTTTGACTCAACCATATCATTTGCGCCTTGAGTCGGGCCTCGTTTGACTCAACCATATCATTTGTGCCTCGAGTCTGGCCTCGTTTGACTCATCCATATCACTTGCGCCTCGAGTCGGGCCTCAATTGACTCAACCATATCATTTGTGCCTCGAGTCAGGCCTCGCTTGACTCACCGATACCATTTGTGCCTCGAGTTGGGCCTCGTTTGACTCAACCATATCATTTATGCCTCGACTCTGGCCTCGTTTGACATAACCATATCATTTGTGCCTCGAGTCGGGTCTCGTTTGAGCCAACCATGTCATTTGCACCTCGATTCGGGCCTCATTTGACTCATTGATACCAATTGTGCCTCGAGTTAGGCCTCATTTGACTCAACCATATCAATTGTGCCTCAAGTCAGGCCTCGTTTAACTCAATCATATCATTTGCGCCTCGAGTCGGGCCTTGTTTGACTCAACCATGTCATTTGTGCTTTGAGTCGGCCCTCGTTTGACTCAACCGTATCATTTGCGCCTCGAGTCGGGCCTCGTTTGACTCAGCGATGCCATTTTTGCCTCGAGTTGGGCCTCGTTTGACTCAACCATATCATTTGTGCTTCAAGTCAGGCCCCGTTTGACTCAACCATATCATTCGCGCCTCGCGTCGGGCCTCGTTTGACTTAACCATATCATTTGCACCACGAGTAAGGCCTCATTTTACTCATCGATACTATTTGTGCCTCTTGTTAGGGCTTGTTTGACTCAACCATATCATTTGTGCCTCGAGTCAGGCCTCGTTTGACTAAACCATATCATTTCCTCCTCGAGTCATTCCTCGTTTAACTCAACCATATCATTTGCGCCTCGAGTCAGGCCTCATTTGACACAACCATGTCATTTGCGCCTCCGGTCGGGCCTCGTATGACTCAACCATATCATTTATGCCTCAAGTTAGGCCTCGTTTGACACACCGATACCATTTGTACCTCGAGTCTAGCCTCATTCGACTCAACCATATCATTTGTGCCTCGAGTCAGCCCTCGTTTAGCTCAATCATATAATTTGCGGCTCGAGTCGGGCCTTGTTTGACTCAATCATATCTTTTGTGCCTCGAGTCATGCCTCGTTTGACTCAACCATATCATTTGTGCCTCGAGTCGGGCCTCGTTTGACTCAACCATATCATTTGCGCCTTGAGTCGGACCTCATTTGACTCATCGATACCATTTGTGCCTTGAGTTTGGCCTCATTTGTTTCAACCATATCATTTGTGCCTCTAGTCAGGCCTTGTTTGGCTCAATCAAATCATTTGTGGCTCGAGTCGGGCCTTGTTTGACTCAATCATATCATTTGTGCCTCGAGTCATGCCTCGTTTGACTCAACCATATCATTTGTGCCTCGAGTCGGGCCTCGTTTGACTCAACCATATGATTTGTGCCTTGTGTCGGGCCTCATTTGGCTCAATCATATCATTTACGGCTCGAGTCGGGCCTCGTTTGACTTAACCATATGATTTGTGCCTTGAGTCGGCCCTCATTTGACTCACCGATACCATTTGTGCCTCGACTTAGGCCTTGTTTGACTCAACCATATCTTTTGTGCCTCAAGCTCGGCCTCGTTTGACTTAACCATATTATTTGCGCCGCGAGTCGGACCTTGCTTGACTCACCAATACCGTTTGTGCCTCGAGGTGGGCCTCGTTTGACTCAACCATATCATTTGTGCCTCGAGTCAGCCCTTGTTTGACTCAACCATATCACTTGCGCCACGAGTTGGGTCTTGTTTGACTCATCCATATCATTTGGGCCTCGAGTCAGGCCCCGTTTGACTCAACCATATCATTTGTGCCTCGAGTCGGGCCTCGTTTGACTCAACCATATGATTTGTGCCTTGTGTCGGGCCTCATTTGGCTCAATCATATCATTTGCGGCTCGAGTCGGGCCTCGTTTGACTTAACCATATGATTTGCGCCTTGAGTCAGCCCTCATTTGACTCACCGATACCATTTGTGCCTCGACTTAGGCCTCGTTTGACTCAACCATATCTTTTGTGCCTCAAGCTCGGCCTCGTTTGACTTAACCATATTATTTGCGCCATGAGTCGGACCTTGCTTGACTCACCAATACCATTTGTGCCTCGAGGCGGGCCTCGTTTGACTCAACCATATCATTTGTGCCTCGAGTCAGGCCTCATTTGACTCAACCATATCACTTGCGCCACGAGTTGGGTCTTGTTTGACTCATCCATATCATTTGGGCCTCGAGTCAGGCCCCGTTTGACTCAACCATATCATTCACGCCTCGCGTCGGGCCTCGTTTGACTCAACCATATCATTTGCGCCTCAAGTCGGGCCTCATTTTACTCACCGATACTATTTGTGCCTCTAGTTGGGCTGTTTAACTCAACCATACCGCTTGTGCCTCGAGTCAGGCCTCATTTGACTCAACCATATCATTTCTTCCTCGAGTCATTCCTCGTTTAACTCAACCATATCGTTTGCGGCCCAAGTCGGGCCTCGTTTGACTCAACCATATCATTTGTGCCTCAAGCCAGGCCTCGTTTGACTCACCGATACCATTTGTGCCTCGAGTTGGGCATTGATTGACTCAACCACATCATTTGTGCGTCAAGTTTGGCCTCGTTTGACTCAACCATATCATTTACGCCTCGAGTCGGGCCTCGTTTGACTCAACCATATCATTTGTGCCTTGAGTCGGCCCTCGTTTGACTCAACCATATCATTTGCAACTCGAGTTCGGCCTCGTTTGACTCAGTGATGCCATTTTTGCCTCGAGTTGGGCCTTGTTTGACTCAACCATATCATTTGTGCCTCAAGTCAGGCCTCGTTTGACTAAAACATATCATTTGCGCCTCGAGTCAGGCTTCGTTTGACTCAACCATATCATTTGCGCCTCGAGTCGGGCCTCGATTGACTCAACGATACTATTTGTGCCTCTTGTTTGGGATCATTTGACTCAACCATTTCATTTGTGCCTCAAGTCAGGCCTTGTTTGACTCATCCATATAATTTGTGCCCTGAGTTGGACCTCGTTTGACTCCCCGATACCATTTGTACCTCGAGTCAGGCTCGTTTGACTCAACCATATCATTTGTGCCTCGAGTCGGGCCTCGATTGACTCAACCATATCATTTGTGCCTCGAGTCAGACCTCGTTTGACTCATCGATACCATTTGTGCCTCAAGTTGTGCCTCGTTTGACTCAACCATATCATTTGTGCCTCAAGTCAGGCCCCGTTTGACTTAACCATATCATTCACGCCTTGAGTCGGGCCTTATTTGACTTAACCATATCATTCGCGTCTCCAGTCGGGCCTCATTTTACTCACTGATACTATTTGTGCCTCTTGTTAGGGCTTGTTTGACTCAACCATATCATTTGTGCCTCGAGTCAGGCCTCGTTTGACTTAACCATATCTTTTGCACCCCGAGTCGGACCTCGTTTGACTCACCGATGCCATTTGTGCCTCGAGCCAGGCCACGTTTGACTCCCCGATACCATTTGTGCCTCGAGCCAAGCCTCGTTTGACTCACCGATACCATTTGTGCTTCGAGTTGGGCATCGTTTGACTTAACCATATCATTTGTGCCTTGAGTCTGGCCTTGTTTGACTGAACCACATCATTTACGCCTCGAGTCGAGCTTCGTTGGACTCCCCGATACCATTTGTGCCTCGAGTCGGGCCTCATTTGACTCAACCAAAGCATTTATGCCTCGGGTCGGGCCTCGATTGACTCAACCATATCATTTGTGCCTCAAGTCAGGCCTCGTTTGACTAACCGATACCATTTGTGCCTCGAGTTGGGCCTCGTTTGACTCAACCATATCATTTGAGCCTCAAGTCTAGTCCCGTTTGACTCAACCATATCATTCACGCCTCGAGTTGGGCCTCGTTTGACTCAACCTAATCATTTGTGCCTCGAGTCAGGCCTCGTTTGACTTAAACATATCATTTGCGCATCAAGTCGGGCCTCATTTGACCTAACCATGTCATTTGCGCCTCGATTCGGGCCTCGTCTGACTCATCGATACCATTTGTGCCTCGAGTTGGGCCTCGTTTGAGTCAACCATATCAATTGTGCCTCAAGTCAGGCCCCATTTGACTCAACCATATCATTTGCGCCTCGAGTCGGGCCTGGTTTGACTCAACCATATCATTTGTGCCTTGAGTCGGGCCTCGTTTGACTCAACCATATCATTTGCGTGTCGAGTTAGGCGTCGTTTGACTCAGCGATGCCCTTTGTGCCTCGAGTTGGGCCTCATTTGACTCAACCATATCATTTGTGCCTCAAGTCAGGCCTCGTTTGACTCAACCATATCTTTTGCACCCCGAGTCGGGCCTCATTTGACTCACCGATACCATTTATGCCTCGAGTTGGGACTTGTTTCACTCAACCATATCATTTGCGCCTTGAATCGGGCCTTATTGGACTCATCGTTATCATTTGTGCCTCGACTTGGGCCTCGTTTGGCTCAACCATCTCATTTGTGCCTCGAGTCAGGCCTTGTTTGACTCAACCATATAATTTGCGCCTCAAGTCAGGCCTCGTTTCACTTAACCATATAATTTGTGCCTCGAGTCGAGCCTCATTTGTCTCACAGATACCATTTGTGCCTCGAGTTGGGCCTCGTTTGACTCAACCATATCATTTGTGCCTCAAGCCCGTCCTTGTTTGACTTAACCATATCATTTGCACCTCGAGTCGGACCTCGCTTGACTCACCAACACCATTTATACCTCAAGGTGGGCCTAGTTTGACTCAACCATATCATTTGTGCCTCGAGTTAAGCCTCGTTTGACTCACCGATACCATTTGTGCCTCGAGTTGGGCCTCGTTTGACTCAACCATATCATTTGTGCCTCCAGTCAGGCCCCGTTTGACTTAACCATATCATTCACGCCTCGAGTCGGGCCTTGTTTGACTCAACCATATCATTTGTGCCTCGAGTCAGGCCTCGTTTGACTCACCGATACCATTTGTGCCTCGAGTTGGGCCTCGTTTGACTCAACCATATCATTTGTGCCTCAAGTCAGGCCTTGTTTGACTCACCATCTCATTTGTGCCTCGAGTCTAGCCTCGTTTGACTCAACCACATCATTTACGCCTCGAGTCAAGCTTCGTTTGACTCAACTATATCATTTGCGCCTCGAGTCGGGCCTCGTTTCACCCAACCATGTCATTTGTGCCTCGATTTGAGCCTCATTTTACTCATCGATACCATTTATATGCCGAGTTGGGCCTCGTTTGACTCAACCATATCAATTGTGCCTCAAGTCAGGCCCTGTTTGACTCAACCATATCATTCGTACCTCGAGTCGGGGCTCGTTTGACTCAACCATATCATTTGTGCATTGAGTCGGGCCTTGTTTGACTCAATTATATCATTTGCGTGTCGAGTTAGGCCTCGTTTGACTCAGCAATGCCATTTGTGCCTTGAGTTGGGCCTCGTTTGACTCAACCATATCATTTGTGCCCCAAGTCAGGCCTCGTTAAACTCAACCATATCATTTACGCCTCGAGTGAGGCCTCGTTTGGCTCAACTATATCATTTGCGCCCCGAGTTGGGCCTCGTTTAACTAAATCATATCATTTACGCCTCAATCTTATCATTTACGCCTTGAGTTGGGCCTCATTTGACTCGACCATATCATTTGCGCCTCGAGTCAGGCGTTGTTTGACACAGCGATACCATTTGTGCCTCGAGTTGGGCCTCGTTTGACTCAACCATATCATTTGTGCCCCAGGTCAGGCCCCGTTTCACTCAACCATATCGTTCGCACCTCGAGTCGGGCTTTGTTTGACTCAAGCATATCATTTGCGCCTCGAGTCTGGCCTCGTTTGACACAATGATATCTTTTGCGTCTCGAGTCAGGCTTCGTTTGACTCAACCATATCATTTGCGCCTCGAGTTGGGCCTCGTTTGACTCAACCATGTCATTTGCGCCTCGAGTCTGGCCTCGTTTGACACAACGATATCTTTTGCGCCTCGAGTCGGGCTTTGTTTGACTCAACCATATCATTTGTGCCTCGGGTCGGGCTTCGTTTGACTCAAGCATATCATTTGCGCCTCGAGTCGGGCCTCGTTTGACTCAACCATATCATTTGCGCCTTGAGTCGAGCTTCGTTTGACTCAACCATATCATTTGCGCCTCGAGTCGGGCTTCGTTTGACTCAAGCATATCATTTGTGCCTCGAGTCGGGCCTCGTTTGACTCAACCATATCATTTGCGCCTCGAGTCAGGCTTCGTTTGACTCAACCATATCATTTGCGCCTCGAGTGAGGCCTCGTTTGGCTCAACTATATCATTTGCGCCCCGAGTTGGGCCTCGTTTAACTCAATCATATCATTTACGCCTCAATCTTATCATTTACGCCTTGAGTTGGGCCTCATTTGACTCGACCATATCATTTGTGCCTCGAGTCGGGCGTTGTTTGACACAGCGATACCATTTGTGCCTTGAGTTGGGCCTCGTTTGACTCAACCATATCATTTGTGCCCCAGGTCAGGCCCCATTTCACTCAACCATATCATTCGCACCTCGAGTCGGGCTTTGTTTGACTCAAGCATATCATTTGCGCCTCGAGTCTGGCCTCGTTTGACACAACGATATCTTTTGCGCCTTGAGTCAGGCTTCGTTTGACTCAACCATATCATTTACGCCTCGAGTCGGGCCTCGTTTGACTCAACCATATCATTTGCACCTCGAGTCTGGCCTCGTTTGACACAACGATATCTTTTGCGCCTCGAGTCGGGCTTTGTTTGACTCAACCATATCATTTGCGCCTCGGGTCGGGCTTCGTTTGACTCAAGCATATCATTTGCGCCCCGAGTCGGGCCTCGTTTGACTCAACCATATCATTTGCACCTCGAGTCGAGCTTCGTTTGACTCAACCATATCATTTGCGCCTCGAGTCGGGCTTCGTTTGACTCAAGCATATCATTTGTGTCTCGAGTCGGGCCTCGTTTGACTCAACCATATCATTTGCACCTCGAGTCAGGCTTCGTTTGACTCAACCATATCATTTGCGCCTCGAGTCGGGCCTCGATTGACTCAACGATACTATTTGTGCCTCTTGTTTGGGCTCGTTTGACTCAACCATTTCATTTGTGCCTCGAGTCAGGCCTTGTTTGACTCAACCATATAATTTGTGCCCTGAGTTGGGCCTCGTTTGACTCCCCGATACCATTTGTGCCTCGAGTCGGGCTCGTTTGACTCAACCATATCATTTATGCCTCGAGTCGGGCCTCGATTGACTCAACCATATGATTTGTGCCTCGAGTCAGGCCTCGTTTGACTCACCGATACCATTTGTGCCTCGAGTTGTGCCTCGTTTGACTCAACCATATCATATGTGCCTCAAGTCAGGCCCCGTTTGACTTAACCATATCATTCACGCCTTGAGTCGGGCCTCGTTTAACTCAACCATATCATTCGTGTCTCCAGTCGGGCCTCATTTTACTCACTGATACTATTTGTGCCTCTTCTTTGGGCTTGTTTGACTCAACCATATCATTTGTGCCTCGAGTTAGGCCTCATTTGACTTAACCATATCTTTTGCACCCCGAGTCGGGCCTCGTTTGACTCACCGATACCATTTGTGCCTCGAGTTGGGACACGTTTCACTCAATCATATCATTTGCGCCTTGAATCAGGCCTCATTTGACTCACCGATATCATTTGTGCCTCGACTTGGGCCTCGTTTGGCTCAACCATCTCATTTGTGCCTCGAGTCAGGCCTTGTTTGACTCAACCATATAATTTGTGCCTCAAGTCAGGCCTCGTTTCACTTAACCATATAATTTGCGCCTCGAGTCGGGCCTCATTTGACTCACCGATACCATTTGTGCCTCGAGTTGGGCCTCGTTTGACTCAACCATATCATTTGTGCCTCAAGCCCGTCCTCGTTTGACTTAACCATATCATTTGCACCTCGAGTCGGACCTCGCTTGACTCACCAACACCATTTGAACCTCAAGGTGGGCCTGGTTTGACTCAACCATATCATTTGTGCCTCGAGTCCGGCCTCGTTTGACTCACCGATACCATTTGTGCCTCGAGTTAGGCCTCGTTTGACTCACTGATGCTATTTGTGCCTCAAGTTGGGCCTCGTTTGACTCAACCATATCATTTGTGCCTCAAGTCAGGCCCCGTTTAACTCAACCATATCATTCACGCCTCGAGTTGGGCCTCGTTTGACTTAACCATATCATTTGCGCCTCGAGTCGGGCCTCGTTTCACCCAACCATGTCATTTGTGCCTCGATTTGAGCCTCATTTTACTCATCGATACCATTTATGCGCCGAGTTGGGCCTCGTTTGACTCAACTATATCAATTGTGCCTCAAGTCAGGCCCTGTTTGACTCAACCATATCATTCGTACCTCGAGTCGGGGCTCGTTTGACTCAACCATATCATTTGTGCATTGAGTCGGGCCTCGTTTGACTCAACTATATCATTTGCGGGTCGAGTTAGGCCTCGTTTGACTCAGCAATGCCATTTGTGCCTTGAGTTGGGCCTCATTTGACTCAACCATATCATTTCTGCCCCAAGTCAGGCCTCGTTAAACTCAACCATATCATTTGCGCCTCGAGTGAGGCCTCGTTTGGCTCAACTATATCATTTGCGCCCCGAGTTGGGCCTCGTTTAACTCAATCATATTATTTACGCCTCAATCTTATCATTTATGCCTTGAGTTGGGCCTCATTTGACTCGACCATATCATTTGCGCCTCGAGTCAGGCGTTGTTTGACACAGCGATACCATTTGTGCTTCGAGTTGGGCCTCGTTTGACTCAACCATATCATTTGTGCCCCAGGTCAGGCCCCGTTTCACTCAACCATATCATTCCCACCTCGAGTCGGGCTTTGTTTGACTCAAGCACATCATTTGCGCCTCGAGTCTGGCCTCGTTTGACACAACGATATCTTTTGCGCCTCGAGTCAGGCTTCGTTTGACTCAACCATATCATTTGCGCCTCGAGTCGGGCCTCGTTTGACTCAACCATGTCATTTGCGCCTCGAGTCTGGCCTCATTTGACACAACGATATCTTTTGCGCCTCGAGTCGGGCTTTGTTTGACTCAACCATATCATTTGCGCCTTGGGTCGGGCTTCGTTTGACTCAAGCATATCATTTGCGCCTCGAGTTGGGCCTCGTTTGACTCAACCATATCATTTGCGCCTCGAGTCGAGCTTCGTTTGACTCAACCATATCATTTGCGCCTCGAGTCAGGCTTCGTTTGACTCAAGCATATCATTTGTGCCTCGAGTCAGGTCTCATTTGACTCAACCATATCATTTGCGCCTCGAGTCAGGCTTCGTTTGACTCAACCATATCATTTACGCCTCGAGTGAGGCCTCGTTTGGCTCAACTATATCATTTGCGCCCCGAGTTGGGCCTCGTTTAACTCAATCATATCATTTACGCCTCAATCTTATCATTTACGCCTTGAGTTGGGCCTCATTTGACTCGACCATATCATTTGCGCCTCGAGTCGGGCGTTGTTTGACACAGCGATACCATTTGTGCCTCGAGTTGGGACTCGTTTGACTCAACCATATCATTTGTGCCCCAGGTCAGGCCCCGTTTCACTCAACCATATCATTCGCACCTCGAGTCGGGCTTTGTTTGACTCAAGCATATCATTTGCGCCTCGAGTCTGGCCTCGTTTGACACAACGATATCTTTTGCGCCTCGAGTCGGGCTTCGTTTGACTCAACCATATCATTTGCGCCTCGAGTTGGGCCTCGTTTGACTCAACCATATCATTTGCGTCTCGAGTCTGGCCTCGTTTGACACAACGATATCTTTTGCGCCTCGAGTCGGGCTTTGTTTGACTCAACCATATCATTTGCGCCTCGGGTCGGGCTTCGTTTGACTCAAGCATATCATTTGCGCCTCGAGTCGGGCCTTGTTTGACTCAACCATATCATTTGCGCCTCGAGTCGAGCTTCGTTTGACTCAACCATATCATTTACGCCTCGAGTCAGGCTTCGTTTGACTCAAGCATATCATTTGTGCCTCGAGTCGGGCCTCGTTTGACTCAACCATATCATTTGCGCCTCGAGTCAGGCTTCGTTTGACTCAATCATATCATTTGCGCCTCGAGTCGGGCCTCGATTGACTCAACGATACTATTTGTGCCTCTTGTTTGGGCTCGTTTGACTCAACCATTTCATTTGTGCCTCGAGTCAGGCCTTGTTTGACTCAACCATATAATTTGTGCCCTGAGTTGGGCCTCGTTTGACTCCCCGATACCATTTGTGCCTCGAGTCGGGCTCGTTTGACTCAACCATATCATTTATGCCTCGAGTCGGGCCTCGATTGACTCAACCATATGATTTGTGCCTCGAGTTAGGCCTCGTTTGACTCACCGATACCATTTGTGCCTCGAGTTGTGCCTCGTTTGACTCAACCATATCATATGTGCCTCAAGTCAGGCCTCGTTTGACTTAACCATATCATTCACGCCTTGAGTCGGGCCTCGTTTAACTCAACCATATCATTCGTGTCTCCAGTCGGGCCTCATTTTACTCACTGATACTATTTGTGCCTCTTCTTGGGGCTTGTTTGACTCAACCATATCATTTGTGCCTCGAGTCAGGCCTCATTTGACTCAACCATATCTTTTGCACCCTGAGTCGGGCCTCGTTTGACTCACCGATACCATTTGTGCCTCGAGTTGGGACACGTTTCACTCAATCATATCATTTGCGCCTTGAATCGGGCCTCATTTGACTCACCGATATCATTTGTGCCTCGACTTGGGCCTCGTTTGGCTCAACCATCTCATTTGTGCCTCGAGTCAGGCCTTGTTTGACTCAACCATATAATTTGTACCTCAAGTCAGGCCTCGTTTCACTTAACCATATAATTTGCGCCTCGAGTCGGGCCTCATTTGACTCACCGATACCATTTGTGCCTCGAGTTGGGCCTCGTTTGACTCAACCATATCATTTGTGCCTCAAGCCCATCCTCGTTTGACTTAACCATATCATTTGCACCTCGAGTTGGACCTCGCTTGACTCACCAACACCATTTGTACCTCAAGGTGGGCCTGGTTTGACTCAACCATATCATTTGTGCCTCGAGTCAGGCCTCGTTTGACTCACCGATACCATTTGTGCCTCGAGTTGGGTCTCGTTTGACTCAACCATATCATTTGTGCCTCAAGTCAGGCCCCATTTGACTTAACCATATCATTCACGCCTTGAGTCGGGCCTTGTTTGACTCAACCATATCATTTGTGCCTCGAGTCAGGCCTCGTTTGACTCACCGATACCATTTGTGCCTCGAGTTGGGCCTCGTTTGATTCAACCATATCATTTGTGCCTTAAGTCGGGCCTCGTTTGACTCAACCATATCATTTGTGCCTCGAGTCAGGCCTCGTTTGACTCTACCACATCATTTACGCCTCGAGTCGAGCTTCGTTTGACTCAAGCATATCATTTGCGTCTCCAGTCGGGCCTCATTTTACTCACTAATAATATTTGTGCCTCTTGTTGGGGCTTGTTTAAATCAACCATATCATTTGTGCCTCCAGCCAGGCCTCATTTGACTCAACCATATCTTTTGCGCCCCAAGTCGGGCCTCGTTTGTCTCACCGATACCATTTGTGCCTCGAGCCAGGCCTCGTTTGACTCCCCGATACCATTTGTGCCTCGAGCCAAGCCTCGTTTGACTGACCGATACCATTTATGCATCGAGTTGGGCATCGTTTGACTTAACCATATCATTTGTGCCTTGAGTCTGGCTTTGTTTGACTGAACCACATCATTTATGCCTCGAGTCGAGCTTCGTTGGACTCCCCGATACCATTTGTGCCTCTAGTCGGGCCTCGTTTGACTCAACCATAGCATTTATGCCTCAGGTCGGGCCTCGATTGACTCAACCATATCATTTGTGCCTCGAGTCAGGTCTTGTTTGACTGACCGATACCATTTGTGCCTCGAGTTGGGCCTCATTTGACTCAACCATATCATTTGAGCCTCAAGTTAGGCCCCGTTTGACTCAACCATATCATTCACGCCTCGAGTTGGGCCTCATTTGACTCAACCTAATCATTTGTGCCTCGAGTCAGGCCTCGTTTGACTTAAACATATCATTTGCGCCTCAAGTCGGGCCTCATTTGACCCAACCATGTCATTTGCGCCTCGATTCGGGCCTCGTCTGACTCATCGATACCATTTGTGCCTTGAGTTGGGCATCGTTTGAGTCAACCATATCAATTGTGCCTCAAGTCAGGCCCCATTTGACTCAACCATATCATTTGCACCTTGAGTCGGGCCTGGTTTGACTCAACCATATCATTTGTGCCTTGAGTTGGGCCTCGTTTGACTCAACCATATCATTTGCGTGTCGAGTTAGGCGTCATTTGACTCAGCGATGCCCTTTGTGCATCGAGTTGGGCCTCATTTGACTCAACCATATCATTTGTGCCTCAAGTCAGGCCTCGTTTGACTCAACCATATCGTTTGCGCCTCGATTTGGGCCTCGTTTGACTCAACCATATCATTTACGCCTCAAGTCGGGCCTTGTTGGACTCAACCATATCATTTGCACCTCGAGTCGAGCCTCGATTGACTCAACCATATCATTTGCGCATTGAGCCGGGCCTTATTTGACTCACCGATACTATTTGTGCCTCTTGTTGGGGCTCGTTTGACTCAACCATTTCATTTGTGCCTCGAGTCAGGCCTTGTTTGACTAAACCATATAATTTGCTCCCTGAGTCGGGCCTCATTTGACTCCCTGATACCATTTGTGCCTCGAGTCGGGCCCCGTTTGACTCAACCATATCATTTGCGCCCCGAGTCGACCCTCGATTGACTCAACCATATCATTTGTGCCTTGAGTCAGGCCTCGTTTGACTCACCGATACCATTTGTGCCTCGAGTTGGCCCTCGTTTTACTCAACTATATCATTTGTGCCTCGAGTCAGGCCTCATTTGACTCACCGATACCATTTGTGCCTCGAGTTGTGTGTCGTTTGACTCAATCATATCATTTGTGCCTTGAGTCAAGCCTCGTTTGACTTAACCATATCATTTATGCCTCGAGTCGGGCCTCATTTGACTCAACCATATCATTTGCGCCCCGAGTCAGGCCTCGTTTGACTCACTGATACCATTTGTGCCTCGAGTTGGGCCTCGTTCGACTGAACCATTTCATTTGTGCCTCGAGCCAGGCCTCGTTTGACTCAACCATATCATTTGCGCCTCGAATCGGGCCTTGTTTGACTAAACCATATCATTTGTGCCTCGAGTTGCGCCTCGTTTGACTCAACCATGCAATTTGCGCCTCGAGGTGGGCCTCGTTTGACTCAACCATGTCATGTGCGCCTCGATTCGGGCCTCGTTTGACTCATCATGCCATTTATGCCTCGAGTTCGGCGTCGTTTGACTCAATCATATCATTTGTGCCTCGAAGCAGGCCTCGCTTGACTCAACTATATCACTTGCGCCCCAAGTCAGTCCCCATTTGACTCACCGATACAATTTGTGCGTCGAGATGGGAATTGTTTAACTCAACCATATCGTTTGTGCCTCGAGTCAGGCCTCCTTTGACTCAATCATATCATTTGCGCCTTAAGTCGGGCCTTGTTTGACTCAATCATATCATTTATGCCTCGAGTGATGCCTCGTTTGACTCAACAGTATATTTGGGCCTTGAGTCGGGCCTCATTTGACTCGCCGATACCATTTGTTCCTCGAGGTGGGCCTCGTTTCACTCAACCATATCATTTGTGCCTCGAGTTAGGCCTCGTTTGACTCAACTATGTCATTTGTGCCAAGAGTCAGGCCTCGTTTGACTTAACCATGTCATTTGTGCTCGATTCGGGCCTCGTTTGACTCATCGATGCCATTTGTGCCTCGGGTTGGGCCTCGTTTGACTCAACCATATCAGTTGTGCCTCGAGTCTGGCCTCGTTAGAATCAACCATATCACTTGCACCTTGAGTGGGACCCTGTTTGACTCAACCATATCATTTGTGCCTCAAGTCAGGCCCCGTTTGACTCAGCCATATCATTCACGCCTCGCATCGGGCCTCGTTTGACTCAACCATATATTTTCGCCTCGTGTTGGGCCTCATTTTACTCACCGATACTATTTGTGCCTCTAGTTGGGGCTGTTTGACTCAACCATATCACTTGTACCCCTAGTCAGGCCTCATTTGACTCAACCATACCATTTCTTCCTCGAGTCATTCCTCGTTTAACTCAACCATATCATTTGCAGCTCGAGTCGGGCCTCGTTTGACTCAACCATATCATTTGTGCCTCGAGCTAGGCCTCGTTTGACTCACCGATACCATTTGTGCCTCGAGTTGGGCATCGATTGACTCAACCACATCATTTGTGCCTCGAGTCTGGCCTCGGTTGACTCAACCATATCATTTACGCCTAGAGTCGAGCTTCGTTTGACACAACCATATCATTTGCGCCTTGAGTTGGGTCTCGTTTGACTCAACCATATCATTTGCGCCTTGAGTCAGGCCTCGTTTGACTCAACCATATCATTTGTGCCTCGAGTCTGGCCTCATTTGACTTATCCATATCACTTGCGCCTCGAGTCGGGCCTCAATTGACTCAACCATATCATTTGTGCCTCGAGTCAGGCCTCGCTTGACTCACCGATACCATTTGTGCCTCGAGTTGGGCCTCGTTTGACTCAACTATATCATTTATGCCTCGACTCTGGCCTTGTTTGACATAACCATATCATTTGTGCCTCGAGTTGGGTCTCGTTTGAGCCAACCATATCATTTGCACCTCGATTCGGGCCTCATTTGACTCATTGATACCAATTGTGCCTCGAGTTAGGCCTCATTTGACTCAACCATATCAATTGTGCCTCAAGTCAGGCCTCGTTTGACTCAATCATATCATTTGCGCCTCGAGTTGGGCCTTGTTTGACTCAACCATATCATTTGTGCTTTGAGTCGGCCCTCGTTTGACTCAACCGTATCATTTGCGCCTCGAGTCGGGCCTCGTTTGACTCAGCGATGCCATTTTTGCCTCGAGTTGGGCCTCGTTTGACTCAACCATATCATTTGTGCTTCAAGCCAGGCCCTGTTTGACTCAACCATATCATTCGCGCCTCGCGTCGGGCCTCGTTTGACTTAACCATATCATTTGCGCCACGAGTAAGGCCTCATTTTACTCATCGATACTATTTGTGCCTCTTGTTAGGGCTTGTTTGACTCAACCATATCATTTGGGCCTCGAGTCAGGCCTCGTTTGACTCCACCATATCATTTCCTCCTCGAGTCATTCCTCGTTTAACTCAACCATATCATTTGCGCCTCGAGTCAGGCCTCGTTTGACTCAACCATGTCATTTGCGCCTCCAGTCGGGCCTCGTATGACTCAACCATATCATTTGTGCCTCAAGTTAGGCCTCGTTTGACACACTGATACCATTTGTACCTCGAGTCTGGCCTCATTTGACTCAACCATATCATTTGTGCCTCGAGTCAGCCCTCGTTTAGCTCAATCATATAATTTGCGGCTCGAGTCGGGCCTTGTTTGACTCAATCATATCTTTTGCGCCTCGAGTCATGCCTCGTTTGACTCAACCATATCATTTGTGCCTCGAGTGGGGCCTCGTTTGACTCAACCATATCATTTGCGCCTTGAGTCGAACCTCATTTGACTCATCGATACCATTTGTGCCTTGAGTTGGGCCTCATTTGTTTCAACCATATCATTTGTGCCTCTAGTCAGGCCTTGTTTGGCTCAATCAAATCATTTGTGGCTCGAGTCGGGCCTTGTTTGACTCAATCATATCATTTGTGCCTCTAGTCATGCCTCGTTTGATCAACCATATCATTTGTGCCTCGAGTCGGGCCTCGTTTGACTCAACCATATGATTTGTGCCTTGTGTCGGGCCTCATTTGGCTCAATCATATCATTTGCGGCTCGAGTCGGGCCTCGTTTGACTTAACCATATGATTTGCGCCTTGAGTCGGCCCTCATTTGACTCACCGATACCATTTGTGCCTCGACTTAGGCCTCGTTTGACTCAACCATATCTTTTGTGCCTCAAGCTCGGCCTCGTTTGACTTAACCATATTATTCGCGCCACGAGTCGAACCTTGCTTGACTCACCAATACCATTTGTGCCTCGAGGTGGGCCTCGTTTGACTCAACCATATCATTTGTGCCTCGAGTCAGGCCTCGTTTGACTCAACCATATCACTTGTGCCACGAGTTGGGTCTTGTTTGACTCATCCATATCGTTTTGGCTTCGAGTCAGGCCCCGTTTGACTCAACCATATCATTCACGCCTCGCGTCAGGCCTCGTTTGACTCAACC
Source organism: Dicorynia guianensis (assembly GCA_037013595.1). Lineage (NCBI taxonomy): Eukaryota > Viridiplantae > Streptophyta > Magnoliopsida > Fabales > Fabaceae > Dicorynia > Dicorynia guianensis. Next base: position 14,167,086 of record JASUAB010000015.1, read on the forward strand.
ATATCATTTGCGCCTCGAGTCGGGCCTCATTTTACTCACTGATGCTATTTGTACCTCTAGTTGGGGCTGTTTGACTCAACCACACCAATTGTGCCTCGAGTCAGGCCTCATTTGACTCAACCATATCATTTCTTCCTCGAGTCATTCCTCGTTTGACTCAACCATATCATTTGTGGCCCAAGTCGGGCCTCGTTTGACTCAACCATATCATTTGTGCCTCAAGCCAGGCCTCGTTTGACTCACCGATACCATTTGTGCCTCAAGTTGGGCATTGATTGACTCAACCACATCATTTGTGCGTTGAGTTTGGCCTCGTTTGACTCAACCATATCTTTTACGCCTCGAGTCGGGCCTCATTTGACTCAACCATATCATTTGTGCCTTGAGTCGGCCCTCGTTTGACTCAACCATATCATTTGCGCCTCGAGTTCGGCCTCGTTTGACTCAGTGATGCCACTTTTGCCTCGAGTTGGGCCTCGTTTGACTCAACCATATCATTTGTGCCTCAAGTCAGGCCTCGCTTGACTAAACCATATCATTCGCGCCTCGCGTCGGGCCTCGTTTGACTCAACCATATCATTTGCGCCTCGAGTAGAGCCTCATTTTACTCATCGATACTATTTGTGCCTCTTGTTGGGGCTTCTTTCACTTAACCATATCATTTGTGCCTCGAGTCAGGCCTCGTTTGACTCAACCATATCTTTTCCTCATCGAGTCATTCCTCGTTTAACTCAACCATATCATTTGCGCCTCGAGTCGGGCCTCGTTTGACTCAACCATGTCATTTGCGCCTCGAGTCAGGCATCGTATGACTCAACCATATCATTTGTGCCTCAAGTCAGGACTCATTTGACACTCTGATACCATTTGTACCTCGAGTCTGGCCTCGTTTGACTCAACCATATCATTTGCGGGTCGAGTCAGGCCTCGTTTGACTCAATCACATCATTTGCGCCTCGAGTCATGCCTCGTTTGGCTCAACCATATCATTTGTGCCTCGAGTCGGGCCTCGTTTGACTCAACCATATCATTTGCGCCTTGAGTCAGACCTCATTTGACTCACCGATACCATTTGCGCCTCGAGTTGGGCCTCGTTTGACTCAACCATATCATTTGTGCCTCGAGTTAGGCCTTGTTTGGCTCAACCATATCGTTCGCGCCTCGAGTCAATCCTCGTTTGACTCAACCATACCATTTGCGCCTTGAGTCAGGCCTCGTTTGACTGAACCATATCATTTCTGCCTAGAGTCATGTCACATTTGACTCAACCATATCATTTGCACCTCGACTCGGGCCTCGTTTGACTCAACCATATCATTTGCGCCTCGAGTCTGGCCTTATTTGACTCACCGATACCATTTGTGCCCCGAGTAAGGCCTCGTTTGACTCAACCATATCATTTGTGCCTCGAGTCAGTACCCGTTTGACATAACCATATCATTTGTGCCTCAAGTCGGGCCTCGTTTGACACATCGATACCATTTGTGCTTCAAGTTGGGCCTCGTTTGACTCAACGATATCATTTGTGTCTCGAGTCGGGCCTCGTTTGACTCAACCATATTATTTGTGCCTCAAGTCGGGCCTCGTTTGACTCACCGATACCATTTGCGCCTCGAGTTGAGCCTCGTTTGACTCAACCATATCATTTGCACCTCGAGTCAGGCTTCGTTTGACTCACCGATACCATTTGTGCCTCGGGTCGAGCCTCATTTCAAGTAACTGTATCATTTGTGCCTCGAGTGAACCCTCGTTTGACTCAACCATATCATTTGCGCCATGAGTCGGCCTCGTTTGACTCAACCATATAATTGTTGGCTCGAGTCATGCCTCGTTTGACTCAACCATATCATTTATGCCTCGAGTCAAGCCTTGTTTGACTCAGCCATATCATTTGTGCCTCGAGTCAGGCCTCGTTTGAGTCACCGATACCATTTGTGCCTCGAGTTGGGCCTCGTTTGACTTAACCATATCATTTGTGCCTCGAGTCAAGCCTTCTTTGACTCAACCATATCATTTGTGCCTCGAGTCAGTCCTCGTTTGACTCAACCATATCATTTGCACCTTGAGTCAGGCCCCGCTTGACTCACCGATACCATTTGTGCCTCGAGTTAGGCCTCGTTTGACTCAACCATATCATTTATGCCTCGAGTCAGGCCTCGTTTGACTCAACCATATAATTTGTGCCTCGAGTCAGGCCTCATTTGACTCAACCATATCATTTGTGCCTCGAGTCATGCGCCGTTTGACTCTCCAATACCATTTGTGCCTTGAGTTGGGCCTCGTTTGACTTAACCATATCATTTTTGCCTCAAGTTGGGCCTTGTTTAACTCATCGATACCATTTGTGCCTCGAGTCGGGCCTCGTTTGGCACAACCATATCATTTGTGCCTCGAGTCATGCCTCATTTGACTCAACCATATCAGTTGTGTCTTGAGTCAGGCCTTGTTTGACAAAACCATATCATTTGCACCTCAAGTCGGCCCTGGTTTGACTCAACCATATCATTTGCGCCTCGAGTCGGTCCTCGTTTGACTCACCGATACCAGTTGTGCCTTGAGTTGGGTGTCGTTTAACCAACCCATATCATTTGTACCTCAAGTCAGGCCTTGTTTGACTCAACCATATCATTTACGCCTCGAGTCGGGCCTCATTTGACTCAACCATATCATTTGCGCCTTGAGACGGTCCTCGTTTGACTCAACCATACCATTTGTGCCTTGAGTCAGGCCATGTTTGACTTAACCATATCATTTTTGCCTGGAGTCATGCCTCGTTTGACTTAACCATATCATTTGCGCCTTGAGTTGGCCCTCGTTTGACTCAACCATATCATTTGTGCCCCGAGTTGGGCTTGTTGGACTCAACCATATCATTTGCACCACGAGGCCTCGTTTGACTTAACCATATTATTTACGTCTCGAGTCAGGCTCGTTTGGCTCAACCATATCATTTACGCCTCGAGTTAGGCCTCTTACGCCTCGAGTTGGGCCTCGTTTGACTCAACCATATCATTTGTGCCTTGAGTCGGGCCTCATTTGACTCACCAATACCATTTGTGCCATGATTCAGGCCTCGTTTGACTCAACCATATCATTTGTGCCTCGAGTCCGGCCATCTTTGACCCCCCGATACCATTTGTGCCTCGAGTTAGGCCTCATTTGACTTAACCATATATTTGTGCCTCAAGACAGGGCATGTTTGACTCAACCATATCATTGGCCCATCAAGTCGGGCCTCGTTTAACTTAACCATATCATTTCTGCCTCTGGTCAGGCCTCGTTTGGCTAAACCATATATTTTCGTCTCGAGTTAGTACCCGTTTGACACAACCAAATCATTTGTGCCCATCAGGCCTCGTTTGGCTCAACCATATTATTTGCGCCTTGAGTCAAGCATCGTTTGACTCTACGATATCATTTGCGTCTCGAGTCGAGCCTCATTTGACTAAACCATATTATTTACGCCTCGAGTCGGGCCTCATTTGATGTAACCATATCATTTGTGCCTCGAGTTGGGCCTCGATTGACTCACCCATATCATTTGCGCCTCAAGTCAGCCCTCGCTTGACTCAACGATATCATTTGTGCCTCGAGTCGAGCCTCGTTTGGCTCTACCATATTATTTGCGCCTTGAGTCGGCCCTCGTTTAACTCCCCGATACCATTTGGGCCTCGAGTTGGGCCTCGTTTGACTCAACCATATCATTTGTGCCTCGAGTCGGCCCTCGTTTGACTCACCGATACCATTTATGCCTTGAGTTGGGCCTTGTTTGACGTAACCATATCATTTGTGCCTCGAGTCATGCCTCGTTTGACTCAACCAAATCATTTGCGTCTTGAGTTAGGCCTTGTTTGACTAAACCATATCATTTGTGCCTCAAGTCAGGCTTAGTTTGACTCAACCATATCATTTGCGCCTTGAATCGGGCATCGTTTGACTCACCGACACCATTTGTGCCTTAAATTGGGCATTGTTTGACACAATCATATCATTTGTGCCTCGAGTCAGGCCTTGTGTGACTCAACCATCTCATTTGCACCCCGAGTCGGGCCTTGTTTGACTTAACCATATCATTTATGCCTCGAGTTGGCACTCATTTGACTCACCGATACCATTTATGCCTCGAGTTAGGCCTCGTTTCACTCAAGCATATCATTTGTGCCTCGAGTGAACCCTCGTTTGACTCAACGAAATCATTTGCTCCACGAATCCAGCCTTGTTTGACTCAACCAAATAATTTCTGCCTCGAGTCATTCCTCGTTTGACTCAACCATATCATTTATGCCTCGAGTCGAGCCTTGTTTGACTCAACCATATCATTTGCGCCTCGACTCGAGCATCGTTTGACTCACCGACACCATTTGTGCATCGAATTGGGCATCGTTTGACTCAACCATATCATTTGTGCCTCGAGTCAGGCCTTGTGTGACACAACCATATCATTTGCGCCTCGAGTCGAGCCTCGTTTGACTCACCATATCATTTGTGCCTCGAGACGGGCCTTGTTTGACTCAACCATATCATTTGTGCCACGAGTCGGGCCTTGTTTGTCTCAACCATATCATTTGCGCTTCGAGTCGGGCCTTGTTTGACTCACCGATACCAGTTGTGCATCGAGTTAGGCGTCGTTTAACTAAACCATATCATTTGTGCCTTAAGTCAAGCCTTGTTTGACTCAACCATATCATTTGGGCCTCGAGTCAGGACTTGTTTGAGTCAACCATTTTATTTGCGCCTTGAGTCAGGCCTCGTTTGACTTAACCATATCATTTTTGCCTAGAGTCATGCCTCGTTTGACTCAACCATATCATTTGTGCCTCGAGTCGGGCCTCGTTTGACTCAACCATATCATTTGTGCCCCGAGTTGGGCCTCGTTTAACTCAACCAAATTATTTGCACCTCGAGGCAGGCCTCGTTTGACTTAACCATATAATTTGTGCCTCGAGTCGGGCCTTGTTTGACTCAGCCGCATCATTTGCACCTCGAGTCGGGCCTCGTTTGACTCAGCGATACCATTTGTGCCTCGAGTTAGGGCTTGTTTGACTCAACCATATCATTTGCACCTCGAGAAGGGCCTCGTTTGACTCAACCATATCATTTCTGCCTTGAGTCAGGCCTCGTTTGGCTCAACCATATCATTTGCGCCTCGACTAGGTCCTCGTTTGACTCAACCATATCATTTGCGCCTTGAGTCAGGCCTCGTTTGACTGAACCATATCATTTCTGCCTAGAGTCATGCCTCGTTTGACTCAACCATATAATTTGTGCCTCGAGTCGGGCCTCGTTTGACTCAACCATATCATTTGCGTCCCGAGTTGGCCCTCATTTGACTCAACCAAATCATTTGTGCCTCGAGGTGGGCCTTGTTTGACTCAACCGTATAATTTGTGCCTCGAGTCAGGCCTTGTTTGACTCAGCCACATCATATGCACCTTGAGTCGGCCTCGTTTGACTAAGCGATACCATTTGTGCCTCGAGTTAGGCCTTGTTTGACTTAACCATATCATTTGTGCCTCGAGGAGCGCCTCGTTTGGCTCAACCATATCATTTGCACCTCAAGTCGGTCCTCGTTTGACTCAACCATATCATTTGCTCGTTGAGTTTGGCCTCGTTTGACTGAACCATATCATTCCTGCCTAGAGTCATGCCTCGTTTTACTCAACCATATCATTTGTGCCCCGAGTTGAGCCTCGTTTGACTCAACCATATCATTTGCGCCTCGAGTCGGGCCTCATTTGACTCACTGATACCATTTGTGCCTCAAGTTGGGCCTCGTTTGACTCAACGATACCATTTGTGCTGCGAGTCGGGCCTCGTTTGACTTAACCATATCATTTGCGCCTCGAGTCAGTACCCGTTTGACACAACCATATCATTTGTGCCTCGAGTCAGGCCTCATTTGACTCAACGATATCATTTGCGCCTCGAGTCGGGCCTCGTTTGACGTAACCATATTATTTGTCCCTCAAGTCGGGCCTCGTTTGACTCATTGATACCATTTGCGCCTTGAGTCAGGCCGCGTTTGACTCAACCATATCATTTGCGCCTCGAGTCAGGCTTCGTTTGACTCACCGATACCATTTGTGCCTCGAGTCGAGCCTCGTTTGATGAAACCATATCATTTGTGCCTCGAGTGAACCCTCGTTTGACTTAACCATATCATTTATTCCTCAAGTCGAGCCTTGGTTGACTCGACCATATCATTTGTGCCTCGAGTCGGGCCTCGTTTGACTCACCTATACCATTTGTGCCTCGAGTTAGGCCTCGTTTGACTCAACCATATCATTTGTGCCTCGAGTCAAGCCTTCTTTGACTCAATCATATCATTTGTAGCTCGAGTCGGGCCTCGTTTGACTCAACCATATCATTTCAACCTCGAGTCAGGCCTCTTTTGACTCACCGATACCATTTGTGCCTCGAGTTAGGCCTCGTTTGACTCAACCATATCATTTGTGCCTCGAGTCAGGCCTCGTTTGACTCAACCATATCATTTGTGCCTCGAGTCATGCGCCATTTGACTCACCGATACCATTTGTGCCTCGAGTTGGGCCTTGTTTGACTCAACCATATCATTGGTGCCTCGAGTTAGGCCTTGTTTGACTCACCGATACCATTTGTGCCTCGAGCCGGGCCTCGTTTGACGTAACCATATCATTTGTGCCTTGAGTCATGCCTCGTTTGACTCAACCATATCAGTTGCATCTCGAGTCGGGCCTCGTTTGACAAAACCATATCATTTGCACCTCGAGTCGGGCCTAGTTTATCTTAACCATATCATTTACGCCTCGAGTTGCCCTTATTTGAGTCATCGATACCAGTTGTGCTCGAGTTGGGCATCGTTTAACCAAACCATATCATTTGTGCCTCAAGTCAGGCCTTGTTTGACTCAACCATATCATTTGCACCTCGAGTCGGGCCTCATTTGACTCAACCATATCATTTGCGCCTCGAGTCGGGCCTTGTTTGACTCAGCCACAACATTTGCACCTTGAGTCAGGCCTCGTTTAACTCAACCATATCATTTGCGCAATGAGGAGGGCTTGGTTTGACTCAACCATATCATTTCTGCTTCGAGTCAGGCCTCGTTTGGCTCAACCATATCATTTGTGCCTCGAGTCGGTCCTCGTTTGACTTAACCATATCATTTGCGCCTTGAGTCATGCCTCGTTTGACTCAACCATATCATTTGCGCCTTGAGTCGGGCCTCATTTGACCCACCGGTACCATTTGTGCCTCGAGTTAGGTCTCGTTGGACTCAACTATATCATTTGTGCCTCAAGACAGGGATTGTTTGACTCAACCTTATCATCGGCACCTTGAGTTAGGCCTCGTTTGACTCAACTATATCATTTGCCCCTCGAGTCGGGCCTCGATTAACTTAACCATATCATTTCTGCCTCAGGTCAGGGCTCGTTTGGCTCAACCATATATTTGCGCCTCGAGTCAGCACCCGTTTGACAACCATATCATTTTCGCCTCGAGTCAGGCCTTGTTTGACTCAACCAAATCATTTGTACTGGGAGTCAGGCCTCGTTTGGCTCAACCATATTATTTGCACCTCGAGTCAAGCCTCGTTTGACTCAACCATATCATTTGTGCCTCGAGTCAGGCCTCGTTTGATGCAACCATATCATTTGTGCCTCGAGTTGGGCCTCGTTTGACTCAACTATATCATTTGCGCCTCGAGTCAGCCCTCGTTTGACTCAACGATATCATTTGCGCATCGAGTTGAGCCTCATTTGACTCAACCATATTATTTGCGCCTCGAGTTGTCCTTTGTTTAACTCACTGATACCATTTGTGCCTCAAGTTGGGCCTTGTTTAACTCAACCATATCATTTGCGCCTCGAGTCAACCCTCGTTTGACTCACCGATACCATTTATGCCTTGAGTTAGGCCTTGTTTGACGTAACCATATCATTTGTGCCTCGTGTCATGCCTCGTTTGACTCAACCATACCATTTGCGTCTCGAGTCAGGCCTCGTTTGACTAAACCATATCATTTGCACCTCAGGTAGGGCCTGGTTTGACTCAACCATATCATTTGCACCTCGAGTCGGGCATCGTTTGACTCACCAACACCATTTGTGCCTCAAATTGGGCATCGTTTGACTCAACCAAATCATTTATGCCTCGAGTTAGGCCTTGTGTGACTCAACCATATCATTTGCACCCCGAGTGGGGCCTCGTTTGACTTAACCATATCATTTACGCCTCGAGTTGGGCCTCATTTGACGCAACAATATCATTTGTGTATCACGGCGGGCCTCGTTTGGCTTGCCGATACCATTTGTGCCGCGAGTTGGGCCTTGTTTGACTCAACGATATCAGTTGTGCCTCGAGTCAGGCCTTCTTTAACCCCCTCATACCATTTGTGCCTCGAGTTAGGCCTCATTTGACTCAACCATATCATTTGTTCCTCAAGACAGGGCTTGTTTGACTCAACCATATCATTGGCAACTCGAGTCGGGCCTCATTTGACTCAACCATATATTTTTGCCTCGAGTCAGTACCCGTTTCACACAACCATATCTTTTGCGCCTCGAGTCAGGCCTCGTTTCACTCAACCAGATCATTTGTGCTCCGAGTCAGGCCTCCTTTGGCTCAACCATATTATTTGCGCCTCGAGTCAAACCTCATTTGACTCTACGATATCATTTGTGCCTCGAGTCGAGCCTCGTTTGACTCAACCATATTATTCACGCCTGAAGTCGGGCCTCGTTTGACATAACCATATCATTTGTGCCTCGAGTTAGGCCTCGATTGACTCACCCATATCATTTGTGCCTCGAGTCGGCCCTCGTTTGACTCTACGATATCATTTGCGCCTCGAGTTGAGCCTCGTTTGACTCAACCATATTAATTGTGCCTTGAGTCGGCCCTCGTTTGACTCACCAATACCATTTGTGCCTCGAGTTGGGCCTCATTTGACTTAACCATATAATTTGTGCCTCGAGTCGAGCCTCATTTGACTCACCGATACCATTTATGCCTTGAGTTAGGCCTCGTTTGACGTAACTATATCATTTGTTCCCTGAGTCATGCCTCGTTTGACTCAACCATATCATTTGCGTCTCGAGTCAGGCCTCGTTTGACTAAACCATATCATTTGCACCTCAAGTCGGCCTTGGTTTGACTCAACCATATCATTTGCGCCTCGTGTCAGGCATCTTTCCACTCACCGACACCATTTGTGCCTCGAATTGGGCATCGTTTGACTCAATCATATCATTTGTGCCTCAAGTCAGGCCTTGTGTGACTCAACCATATCATTTGCGCCTTGAGTCTTGCCTTCTTTGACTCAACCATATCATTTATGCCTCGAGTCGGCCCTCATTTGACTCACCGATACCATTTGTGCCTCAAGTTAGGCCTCGTTTGACTTAACCATATCATTTATGCCTCGAGTGAACCCTAGTTTGACTCAACCAAATCATTTGCGCCATGAGTCGGGCCTTGTTTGACTCAACCATATAATTTCTGCCTCGAGTCATGCCTCGTTTGACTCAACCATATCATTTATGCCTTGAGTCGAGCCTTGTTTGACTCAACCATATCATTTCTGCCTCGAGTCGGGCCTCGTTTGACTCACCGATACCATTTGTGCCTCGAGTTGGGCCTCGTTTGACTCAACCATAGCATTTGTGCCTCAAGTTAGGCCTCGTTTGACTCACCAATACCATTTGTGCCTTGAGTTCGGCCTTGTTTAACTCAACCATATAATTTGCGCCTCGAGTTGGTCCTCGTTTGACTCAACCATATCATTTGTGCCTCGAGTCATGCGCCGTTTGACTCATCGATACCATTTGTTCCTTGAGTTGGGCCTCGTTTGACTCAACCATATCATTTGTGCCTCGAGTTAGGCCTTGTTTGACTTACCGATGCCATTTGTGCCTCGAGTCAGGCCTCGTTTGACGTAACCATATCATTTATGCCTCGAGTCATGCCTCGTTTGACTCAACCATATCAGTTGTGTCTCGAGTCGGGCCTCGTTTGATAAAACCATATCATTTGCACCTCGAGTCGGGCCTGGTTTGTCTTAACCATATTATTTACGCCTCAAGTCGGTCCTTGTTTTAGTCACCAATACCAGTTGTGCCTCGAGTTGGGCATCGTTTAACCAAACCATATTATTTGAGCCTTAAGTCAGGCCTTGTTTGACTCAACCATATCATTTGCGCCTCGAGTCAAGCCTCGTTTAACTCAACCATATCATTTGCACGTCGAGTCGGGCCTTGTTTGTCTCAGCCACAACATTTGCACCTTGAGTCGGGCCTTATTTGACTCAACCATATCATTTGCGCCTCGAGGAGGGCCTCGTTTGACTCAACCATATCATTTCTGCCTCGAGCTAGGCCTCGTTTGGCTCAACCATATCATTTGCGCCTCGAGTCGGTCCTCGTTTGACTCAACCATATCATTTATGCCTTGAGTCAGGCCTCGTTTGACTTAACCATATCATTTGCGTCTCGAGTTAGGCATCATTTGACTAAACCATATCATTTGTACCTCAAGTCGGGCCTGGTTTGACTTAACCATATCATTTGCGCCCTGAGTCGGGCATCGTTTGACTCACCAACAACATTTGTTCCTCGAATTGGGCATCATTTGACTCCAACAAATCATTTGTGCCTCGAGTCAGGCCTTGTGTGACTCAACCATATCATTTGCGCCTCGAGTCGGGCCTCGTTTGACCCAATCATATCATTTGCGCCTCGAGACGGGCCTTGTTTGACTTAACCATATCATTTGCGCCTCGAGTCGGGCCTCATTTGACTCAACCATATCATTTCTGCCTCGAGTTGGGCCTCGTTTGACTCACCGATACCATTTGTGCCTTGAGTTGGGCCTCGTTTGACTCAACCATAGCATTTGTGCGTCAAGTCAGGCCTCGTTTGACTCACCGATACCATTTGTGCCTCGAGTTAGGCCTTGTTTGACTCAACCATATAATTTGCGCCTCGAGTCGGGCCTCGTTTGACTCAACCATATCATTTGTGCCTCGAGTCATGCGCCGTTTGACTCATCGATACCATTTGTTCCTTGAGTTGGGCCTCGTTTGACTCAACCATATCATTTGTGCCTCGAGTTAGGCCTTGTTTGACTTACCGATGCCATTTGTGCCTCGAGTCGGGCCTCATTTGACGGAACCATATCATTTGTGCCTTGAGTCATGCCTTGTTTGACTCAACCATATCAGTTGCATCTCGAGTCGGGCCTCGTTTGACAAAACCATATCATTTGCACCTCGAGTCGGGCCTGGTTTGTCTCAACCATATCATTTGCGCCTCGAGTCGATCCTTATTTGAGTCATCGATACCAGTTGTGCTCGAGTTGGGCATCGTTTAACCAAACCATATTATTTGTGCCTCAAGTCGGGCCTTGTTTGACTCAACCATATCATTTGCACCTCGAGTCGGGCCTCATTTGACTCAACCATATCATTTGCGCCTCGAGTCGGGCCTTGTTTGACTCAGTCACAACATTTGCACCTCGAGTCAGGCCTCGTTTGACTCAACCATATCATTTGCGCAATGAGGAGGGCCTTGTTTGACTCAACCATATCATTTCTGCTTCGAGTCAGGCCTCGTTTGGCTCAACCATATCATTTGCGCCTCGAGTCGGTCCTCGTTTGACTTAACCATATCATTTGCGCCTTGAGTCAGGCCTCGTTTGACTTAACCATATCATTTCTGCCTTGAGTCATGCCTCGTTTGACTCAACCATATTATTTGCGCCTTGAGTCGGGCCTCATTTGACCCACCGTACCATTTATGCCTCGAGTTAGGTCTCGTTGGACTCAACTATATCATTTGTGCCTCAAGACAGGGATTGTTTGACTTAACCTTATCATCGGGACCTTGAGTTAGGCCTCGTTTGACTCAACTATATCATTTGCCCCTCGAGTCGGGCCTCGATTAACTTAACCATATCATTTCTGCCTCAGGTCAGGGCTCGTTTGGCTCAACCATATATTTGCGCCTCGAGTCATCACCCGTTTGACAACCATATCATTTGCGCCTCGAGTCAGGCCTTGTTTGACTCAACCAAATCATTTGTACCGCGAGTCAGGCCTCGTTTGGCTCAACCATATTATTTGCACCTCGAGTCAAGCCTCGTTTGACTCAACCATATCATTTGTGCCACGAGTCAGGCCTCGTTTGATGCAACCATATCATTTGTGCCTCGAGTTGGGCCTCGTTTGACTCAACTATATCATTTGCGCCTCAAGTCGGCCCTCGTTTGACTCAACGATATCATTTGCGCATCGAGTTGAGCCTCATTTGACTCAACCATATTATTTGCGCCTCGAGTTGACCTTTGTTTAACTCACCGATACCATTTGTGCCTCAAGTTGGGCCTTGTTTAACTCAACCATATCATTTGCGCCTCGAGTCGAGCCTCGTTTGACTCACCGATACCATTTATGCCTTGAGTTGGGCCTCGTTTGACGTAACCATATCATTTGTGCCTCGTGTCATGCCTCGTTTGACTCAACCATACCATTTGCGTCTCGAGTCAGGCCTCGTTTGACTAAACCATATCATTTGCACCTCAGGTAGGGCCTGGTTTGACTCAACCATATCATTTGCACCTCGAGTCGGGCATCGTTTGACTCACCAACACCATTTGTGCCTCAAATTGGGCATCGTTTGACTCAACCAAATCATTTGTGCCTCGAGTTAGGCCTTGTGTGACTCAACCATATCATTTGCACCCCGAGTGGGGCCTCGTTTGACTTAACCATATCATTTACGTCTCGAGTTGGGCCTCATTTGACTCAACAATATCATTTGTGTATCGCGGCGGGCCTCATTTGACTTGCCGATACCATTTGTGCCGCGAGTTGGGCCTCGTTTGACTCAACGATATCAGTTGCGCCTCGAGTTAGGCCTCATTTGACTCAACCATATCATTTGTTCCTCAAGACAGGGCTTGTTTGACTCAACCATATCATTGGCAACTTGAGTCGGGCCTCATTTGACTCAACCATATCATTGGCCCATCGAGTCGGGCCTCATTTAACTTGACCATATCATTTCTGCCTCGAGTCAGGCCTCGTTTGGCTCAACCATATATTTTTGCCTCGAGTCAGTACCCGTTTAACACAACCATATCTTTTGTGTCTCGAGTTAGGCCTCGTTTCACTCAACCAAATCATTTGTGCTCCGAGTCAGGCCTCCTTTGGCTCAACCATATTATTTGCGCCTCGAGTCAAGCCTCATTTGACTCTACGATATCATTTGTGCCTCGAGTCGAGCCTCCTTTGACTCAACCATATTATTCACGCCTTGAGTCGGGCCTCGTTTGATGTTACCATATCATTTGTGCCTCGAGTTGGGCCTCGATTGACTCACCTATATCATTTGCGCCTCGAGTCGGCCCTCGTTTGACTCTACGATATCATTTGCGCCTCGAGTTGAGCCTCGTTTGACTCAACCATATTATTTGTGCCTTGAGTCGGCCCTCGTTTGACTCACCGATACCATTTGTGCCTCGAGTTAGGCCTCATTTGACTTAACCATATAATTTGTGCCTCGAGTCAGGCCTTGTTTGACTCAACCATATCATTTGCGCCTTGAGTCGGTCCTCGTTTGACTTAACCATATCATTTGTGCCCCGAGTTGGGCCTTGTTTGACACAACCATATCATTTGCGCCTCAAGTTGGGCCTCGTTTGACACGACCATATCATTTGCACCTCGAGTTGGGCCTCATTTGACTCACCAATACAATTTGTGCCTCGAGTTAGGCCTCGTTTGACTCAACCATATCATTTGTGGATCGAGTCAGGACTCGTTTGACTCAGCCATATCATTTGCGCCTCGAGTCGGGCCACGTTTGACTCATCGATACCATTTGTGCCTCGAGTTGGCCCTCTTTTGACTCAACCATATCATTTGTGCCTCAAGTTAGGCCTTGTTTGACGCAACCATATTATTTGTGCCTCGAGTCATGCCTCGTTTGACTCAACCATATCATCTGCATCTCAATTCAGGCCTAGTTTGACTAAACCATATCATTTTTGCCTCGAGTCGGGCCTTGTTTGACTCAACCATATCATTTGCGCCTCGAGTCTGGCCCCATTTGATGCAACCATATCATTTGTGCCTCGAGCCATGCCTCGTTTGACTCAACCATATCTTTTGTACCCCGAGTCGGCCCTCGTTTGACTCAACGATATCACCTGTGCCTTAAGTGGGGCCTCGTTTGACTTAACCATATCATTTCCGCATCGAGTCAGGCCTCGTTTGACTCACCAATACCATTTATACCTCGAGTCGGGCCTCGTTTGATGTAACCATATCATTTGTGCCTCAAGTTATCCCTTATTTCAGTCAACCATATGATTTGCATCTCGAGTCAGGCCTCAATTGACTAAACCATATCATTTACGCCTCGAGTTGGGCCTCGTTTGACTCACCGATACCATTTGTGCCTCAAATTGGGCCTCATTTGACTAAACCATATCATTTGTGCCCCGAGTCAGGCCTTGTTTGACTAAACCGTATCATTTGCGCCTCGAACCATATCATTTACGCCTTGAGTCGAGCCTCGTTTGACTCACCATGCCATTTGTGCCTTGACTCGGGCCTCGTTTGACTCACTGATACCATTTATGCCTCGAGTTAGGCCTCATTTGACTCAACCATATCATTTATACCTCGAGATAGGCTTCGTTTAACTCAACCATATCATTTGTGCCTTGAGTTGGGCCTTGTTTGACTCAACCATATCATTGGCACCTCAAGTCGAGCCTTGTTTGACTCAACCATATCATTTGCACCTCGAGTCAGCCCTCGTTTGACGCAACCATATCATTTTTGCCTCAGGTCATGCCTCGTTTGACTCAACCATATCATTTGCATCCCGAGTTGGGCCTTGTTTGACACAACCATATCATGTGCATCTCGAGTCAGGCCTCATTTGACTAAACCATATCATTTCCGCCTCGAGTCGGGCCTTATTTGACTCAACCATATCATTTGTGCCTCGAGCCATGCCTCGTTTGACTCAACCATATCATTTGCGCCCCGAGTCGGCCCTCGTTTGACTCAACGATATCATCTGTGCCTCAAGTGGGGCCTCGTTTGACTTAGCCATATCATTTGCGCATCGAGTCGGGCCTCGTTTGACTCACCGATACCATTTATACCTCGAGTCGGGCCTCGTTTGATGTAACCATATCATTTGTGCCTCAAGTCATCCCTCATTTCAGTCAACCATATGATTTGCATCTCGAGTCGGGCCTCAATTGACTAAACCATATCATTTACGCCTCGAGTCGGGCCTCGTTTGACTCACCGATACCATTTGTGCCTCGAATTGGGCCTCATTTGACTCAACCATATCATTTGTGCCCCGAGTCAGGCCTTGTTTGACTAAACCATATCATTTACGCCTCGAACCATATCATTTGCGCCTTGAGTCGGGCCTCATTTGACTCACCATGCCATTTGTGCCTTGACTCGGGCCTCGTTTGACTCACTGATACCATTTATGCCTCGAGTTAGGCCTCATTTGACTCAACCATATCATTTATACCTCAAGACAGGCTTCGTTTGACTCAACCATATCATTTGCGCCTTGAGTTGGGCCTTGTTTGACTCAACCATATCATTGGCACCTCAAGTCAAGCCTTGTTTGACTCAACCATATCATTTGCACCTCGAGTCAGCCCTCGTTTGACGCAACCATATCATTTTTGCCTCGGGTCATGCCTCATTTGACTCAACCATATCATTTGCGTCTCGAGTCGGCCCTCGTTTGACTCAACGACATCATTTGTGCCTCGAGTCGATCCTCATTTGACTCAATCATATCATTTGCACCTCGAGTCTGGCCTCGTTTGACTCAACCATATCATTTGCGCCTTGAGTCGGGCCTTGTTTGACTCAACCATATCATTGGCACCGCGAGTTGGGCCTTGTTTGACTCAACCATATTATTTGCACCTCAAGTCAGGCCTCGTCTGATGCAACCATATCATTTATGCCTCGAGTCATGACTCCTTGGACTCAACCATATCATTTGCGCCTCGAGTCGGCCCTCATTTGACTCAACGATATCATTTGTGCCTTGAGTGGTGCCTCATTTGACTCAACCATATCATTTGCATCCCGAGTCAGCCCTCGTTTGACTCACCGATACCATTTGTGCCTCGAGTTGGGCCTCATTTGACGTAACCATATCATTTGCATCTCGAGGCGGGCCTCATTTGACTAAACCATATCATTTGCGCCTCGAATCGGGCCTCGTTTGACTCATTGACACCATTTGTGCCTCGAATTGGGCCTCGTTTGAGTTAACCATATCATTTGTGCCCCGAGTCAGGGCTTGTTTGACTCAACCATATCATTTGCGCCTCAAGTCGGGCCTCGTTTGACTAAATCATATCATTTATGCCTCGAGTCGGGCCTTGTTTGCGCCTTAAGACGGGCCTTGTCTGACTCAACCATATCATTTGTGCCTCGAGTTGGGCCTCGTTTGAGTCAACCATATAATTTCTGCCTTGAGTCATGCCTCGTTTAACTCAACCATATCATTTATACCTCGAGTCGGGTCATGTTTGACTCAACCATTTTATTTGCGCCACGAGTCGGGCCTCGTTTGACTCACCGATACCATTTGTTCCTCGAGTTGGGCCTCGTTTCACTCAACCATATCATTTGTGCCTCGAGTCAAGCCTTGTTTGACTCAACCATATCATGCCCCTCGAGGCAGGCCTCATTTAACTCAACCATATCATTTCAACCTCGAGTCAGGGCTCATTTAGCTTAACCATATATTTGGGCCTTGAGTCAGGCCCCGTTTGACTCAACCATATCGTTTGCATGTTGACTTAGGCCTCGTTTGACTCAACCATATCATTTATGCCTCGAGTCAGGCCCCGTTTGGACTAACCATATTATTTGTGCCTCGAGTTGGGCCTCGTTTGACTCAACCATATTATTTGTGCCTCGAGTCAGGCCTCGTTTGACACAACCATATCATTTGTGCCTCAAGTCATTCCTCGTTTGACTAAACCAGATCATTTGCAACTCGAGTCAGCCCTCGTTTGACTCAACGATATCATTTGTGCCTCGAGTCGGGCCTTGTTTGACTCAACCATATTATTTGCACCTTGAGTCAGGCCTCGTTTGACTCACTAATACCATTTGTGCCTCGAGTTAGGTCTCGTTTGACTCAACCATATCATTTGTGCCTCGAGTCAGGCCTCGTTTGACTCAACCATATAATTTGCGCCTCGAGTCGAGCCTCGTTTGACTCAACCATATCATTTGTGCCTCGAGTCATGGCCATTTGACTCACCAATACCATTTGTTCCTTGAGTTGGTCCTCGTTTGACTCAACCATATCATTTGTGCCTCGAGTTAGGCCTTGTTTGACTCACTGATACCATTTGTGCATCAAGTTAGGCCTCGTTTGACTCAACCATATCATTTGTGCCTCAAGTCAGGCCTCGTTTGACTCAACCATATAATTTGCGCCTCCAGTCGAGCCTCGTTTGACTCAACCATATCATTTGTGCCTCGAGTCATGCGCCATTTGACTCACCAATACCATTTGTGCCTTGAGTTGGTCCTCGTTTGACTCAACCATATCATTTGTGCCTCGAGTTAGGCCTTGTTTGACTCACCGATACCATTTATGCCTCGAGTCGAGCCCCGTTTGACATAACCATATCATTTGTGCCTCAAGTCATGCCTCGTTTGACTCAACCATATCAGTTGCATCTCGAGTCGGGCCTTGTTTGACAAAACCATATCATTTGCACCTCGAGTCGGGCCTGGTTTGTCTCAACCATATCATTTACGCCCCGAGTCGGTCCTTGTTTGAGTCACCGATACCAGTTGTGCCCCGAGTTGGGAGTCGTTTAACCAAACCATATCATTTGTGCCTCAAGTCAGGCCATGTTTGACTCAACCATATCATTTACGCCTTGAGTCGGGCCTCGTTTGACTCAACCATATCATTTGCGCCTCGAGTCGGGCCTTGTTGGATTCAGCCACAACATTTGCCCCTCGAGTCGGGCCTTGTTTGACTCAACCATATCGTTTGCGCATTGAGGAGGGCCTCGTTTGACTCAACTATATCATTTCTGCTTCGAGTCGGTCCTCGTTTGACTCAACCATATCATTTGTGCCTTGAGTCAGGCCTCGTTTGACTTAACCATATCATTTCTGCCTCGAGTCATGCCTCGTTTGACTCAACCATATCATTTGCGCCACGAGTCGGGCCTTGTTTGACTCAACCATATCATTTGTGCCTCGAGTCGGGCCTTGTTTGACTCACCGATACCATTTGTGCCATGAGTCGGGCCTCGTTTGACTCAACCATATCATTTGTGCCTCGAGTCAGGCCTCTTTTGACCCACTGATACCATTTGTGCCTTGAGTTAGGTCTTGTTTGACTCAACCATATCATTTGTGCCTCAAGACAGCGCTTGTTTGACTCAACCTTATCATTGGCACCTTGAGTTGGGCCTCGTTTGACTCAACCATACCATTTGCCCCTCGTTTACCTCAGGTCAGGCCTCATTTGGCTCAACCATATATTTACGCCTCGAGTCAGCACCCGTTTGACACAACCATATCATTTGCGCCTCGAGTCAGCCTTCGTTTGACTCAACCAAATCATTTGTGCCCCGAGTCAGGCCTCGTTTGGCTCAACCATATTATTTGCACCTCGAGTCAAGCCTCGTTTGACTCAACCATATCATTTATGCCTCGAGTCAGGCCTCGTTTGATGCAACCATATCATTTATGCCTCGAGTTAGGCCTCATTTGACTTAATTATATCATTTGCGCCTCAAGTCGGCCCTCGTTTGACTCAATGATATCATTTGCGCATCGTGTTGAGCGTCGTTTGACTCAACCATATTATTTGCGCCTCGAGTCAAGCTTCGTTTAACTCATCGATACCATTTGTGCCTCGAGTTGGGCCTCGTTGAACTCAACCATATCATTTGTGCCTCGATTCAAGCCTCGTTTGACTCACCGATACCATTTATGGCTTGAGTTGGGCCTTGTTTGATGTAACGATATCATTTGTGCCTCGAGTCATGCCTCGTTTGACTCAACCATATCATTTGCATCTCGAGTCAGGCCTCATTCGCCTAAACCATATCATTTGTGCCTCAAGTCGGGCTTGGTTTGACTCAACCATATCATTTGCGCCTCGAGTCGGGCATGGTTTGACTCACCAACACCATTTGTGCCTCGAATTGGGCCTCGTTTGACTCAACCATATCATTGGTGCCTCGAGTCAGGCCTTCTTTGAACGCCTGATACCATTTGTGCCTTGAGTTAGGCCTCGTTTGACTCAACCATATCATTTGTGCCTCAAGACAAGGCTTGTTTGACTCAACCATATCATTGGCAACTTGACTTAGGCCTCATTTGACTCAACCATATGATTGGCCCATCGAGTCGGGCCTCGTTTAACTTAACCATATCATTTCTGCTTGGAGTCAGGCCTCGTTTGGCTCAACCATATATTTTTGCCTTGAGTCAGTACCTGTTTAACACAACCATATCATTTGCGGCTCGAGTCAGGCCTCGTTTCACTCAACCAAATCATTTGTGCTCCGAGTCAGGCCTCGTTTGGCTCAACCATATTATTTGCGCCTCGAGTCAAGCCTCATTTGACTCTACGATATCATTTGCGCCTCGAGTCGAGCCTCATTTGACTCAACCATATTATTCGCGCCTCGAGTCGGGCCTCATTTGATGTAACCATATCATTTGTGCCTCGAGTTGGGCCTCGATTGACTCACCCATATCATTTGCACCTCGAGTCGGCCCTCGTTTGACTCTACGATATCATTTGCGCCTCGAGTCGAGCCTCGTTTGACTCAACCATATTATTTGCGCCTTAAGTCGGGCCTTGTCTGACTCAACCATATCATTTGCATCTCGAGTCGGGCCTCATTTGACTAAACCATATCATTTGCGCCTCGCGTCGGGCCTCGTTTGACTCATTGACACCATTTGTGCCTCGAATTGGGCCTCGTTTGACTCAACTATATCATTTGTGTCCCGAGTCAGGTCTTGTTTAACTCAACCATATCATTTGCGCCTCGAGTCGGGCCTCGTTTAACTCAACAATATAATTTCTGCCTCGAGTCATGCCTCGTTTAACATAACCATATCATTTATACCTCGAGTCGAGTCGTGTTTGACTCAACCATATCATTTGCGCCTCGAGTCAGGCCTCGTTTGACTCATCGATACCATTTGTTCCTCGAGTTGGGCCTCGTTTCACTCAACCATATCATTTGTGCCTTCAGTCAGGCCTCATTTGGCTCAACCATATCATTTGGCCCTCGAGGCAGCCCTCGTTTAACTCAACCATATCATTTCTGCCTCGAGTCATGGCTCGTTTAGCTCAGCCATATATTTGGGCCTTGAGTCAGGCCCCGTTTGACTCAACCTTATCGTTTGCATCTCGACTCAGGCCTCATTTGACTCAGCCATATCATTTGTGTCTCGAGTCGGGCCCCGTTTGATGCAACCATATTATTTGTGCCTCGAGTTAGGCCCCATTTGACTCAACCATATTATTTGTACCTCGAGTCAGGCCTCGTTTGATGCAACCGTATCATTTGTGCCTCGAGTCATGCCTCATTTGACTCAACCATATCATTTGCACCTCGAGTCAACCCTCGTTTCACTCAACGATATCATTTAAGCCTTGAGTCAGGCCTCGTTTGACTCAACCATATTATTTGCACCTCAAGTCGGGCCTCGATTGACTCACTAATACCATTTGTACCTTGAGTTGGGCCTTGTTTGACTTAACCATATCATTTGCGCCTCGAGTCGGGCCTTGTTTGACTCAACCATATCATTTGCGTCTCGAGTCGGCCCTGTTTTGACTCAACCATATCATTGGCACCTCGAGTCAGCCCTCGTTTGACTTAACATATCATTTGCGCCTCGAGTCGGGCCTCGTTTGACTCAACCATATTATTTGCACCTCGAGTTGGGCCTCATTTGACTCAACCATATCATTTGCGCCTCGAGTTGGGCCTCGTTTAACTCACCGATACCATTTGTGCCTCGAGTCAGTCCTCGTTTGATGTAACCATTTCATTTGTGCCTCGAGTGATCCCTCGTTTGACTCAACCATATCATTTGCGTCTCGAGTTGGGCCTCGTTTGACTAAACCATATCATTTGTGCCTCGAGTCAGGCCTAGTTTGACTCAACCATATCATTTGAGTCAGGCCTTGTTTGACTCAACCATATCATTTGCGTCTCGAGTCGGGCCTAGTTTGACTCAATCATATCATTTGCACCTCGAGTCGGGCATTGTTTGACTCAACCATATCATTTACGCCTCGAGTCGGGCTTCGTTTAACTCAACCATATCATTTGCGCCTCGAGTCGGGCTTGGTTTGATTCAACCATGTGATTTACACCTCGAGTCGGGCCTCGTTTAATTCACCGATACCATTTGTGCCTCGAGTTGGGCCTTGTTTGACTTAACCATATAATTTGTGCCTCGAGACAGGGCTCATTTGACTCATTGACACCATTTGTGCCTCGAATTGGGCCTCGTTTGACTCAACCATATCATTTGTGCCTCAAGTTAGGCCTTGTTTGACTCAACCATATCATTTGCGCCTCGAGTCGAGCCTCGTTTGACTCAATCGTATAATTTCGACCTCGAGTCATGTGTCATTTGACTCAACCATATCATTTATGCCTCGAGTCGGGCCGCATTTGACTCAACCATATCACCGATACCATTTGTTCCTCGAGTTGGGCCTCGTTTGACTCAACCATATCATTTGTGCCTCGAGTCAGTCCTCGTTTGACTCAACCATATCATTTGCCCCTCGAGTCGGGCCTCGTTTAACGCAACCATATATTTGCACCTTGAGTCAGTCCCCGTTTGACTCAACCATATCATTTGTGCCTCAAGTCAGGCCTTCTTTGACCCCCTGATACCATTTGTGCCTCGAGTTAGACCTCGTTTGACTCAACCATATCATTTGTGCCTCATGACAAGGCTTGTTTGTCTCAACCATATCATTGGCAACTCAAGTCGGGCCTTATTTGACTCAACCATATCATTGGCCCATCGATTCGGGCCTCGTTTAACTTAACCATATCATTTCTACCTCGAGTCAGGCCTCGTTTAGCTCAACCATATATTTTCGCCTTGAGTCAGTGCCCGTTTAACACAACCATATCATTTGCGCCTCGAGTCAAGCCTCGTTTCACTCAACCAAATCATTTGTGCTCCGAGTCAGTCCTCGTTTGGCTCAACCATGTTATTTGCGCCTCGAGTCAAGCCTCATTTGACTCTACGATATCATTTGCGCCTCGAGTTGAGCCTCATTTGACTCAACCATATTATTCGCACCTCGAGTCGGGCCTCGTTTGATGTAACCATATCATTTGTGCCTCGAGTTGGGCCTCGATTGACTCACCCATATCATTTGCGCCTCGAGTCGGCCCTCGTTTGACTCTACGATATCATTTACGCCTCGAGTCAAGCCTCGTTTGACTCAACCATATTATTTGCGCCTTAAGTCGGGCCTTGTCTGACTCAACCATATCATTTGTGTCTCGAGTCGGGCCTCATTTGACTAAACCATATCATTTGCGCCTCGAGTCGGGCCTTGTTTGACTGATTGACACCATTTGTGCCACGAATTGGGCCTCGTTTGACTCAACCATATCATTTGTGTCCCGAGTCAGGGCTTGTTTGACTCAACCATATCATTTGTGTCCCGAGTCAGGGCTTGTTTGACTCAACCATATCATTTGCGCCTTGAGTCGGGCCTTGTTTGCGCCTTAAGTCGGGCCTTGTCTGACTCAACCATATCATTTACGCCTCAAGTCGGGCCTCGTTTGACTCAACCATATAATTTTTGCCTCGACTCATGCCTCGTTTAACTCAACCATATCATTTATACCTCGAGTTGAGTCGTGTTTGACGCAACCATATCATTTGCGCCTCGAGTCAAGCCTCGTTTGACTCACCGATACCATTTGTTCCTCGAGTTGGGCCTCGTTTGACTCAACCATATCATTTGTGCCTCGAGTCAGGCCTCGTTTGACTCAACCATATCATTTGGCCCTCGAGGCGGTCCTCGTTTAACTCAACCATATCATTTCTGCCTCGAGTCAGGGCTCGTTTAGCTCAACCATATATTTGGGCCTTGAGTCAGGCCCTGTTTGACTCAACCTTATCGTTTGCATCTCGACTCAGGCCTCGTTTGACTTAACCATATCATTTGTGTCTAGAGTCGGGCCCCGTTTGATGCAACCATATTATTTGTGCCTCGAGTCAGGCCCCGTTTGACTCAACCATATTATTTGTGCCTCGAATCAGGCCTTGTTTGATGCAACCATATCATTTGTGCCTCGAGTCATGCCTCGTTTGACTCAACCATATCATTTGCACCTCGAGTCAGCCCTCGTTTGACTCAACGATATCATTTAAGCCTTGAGTCGGGCCTCGTTTGACTCATCCATATTATTTGCAACTCGAGTCAGGCCTTGATTGACTCACTAATACCATTTGTGCCTTGAGTTGGGCCTTGTTTGACTCAACCATATCATTTGCGCCTTGAGTCGGGCCTCGTTTGACTCAACCATATCATTTGCGTCTCAAGTCGGCCCTGTTTTGACTCAACCATATCAATTGCGCCTCGAGTCAGGCGTTGTTTAACTCAGCCGTATTATTTGCGCCTCGAGTCGGGCCTCGATTAACTCAACCATATCATTTGCGCCTCGAGTCGGTCCTGGTTTGATTAAAGCATGTCGTTTATGCCTCGAGTCGGGCCTCGTTTGATTCACCGATACCATTTGTGCCTCGAGTTAGGCCTTGTTTGACTCAACCATATCATTTGCCCCTTGAGGCGGGCCTCATTTAACTCAACCATATCATTTCTGCCTTGAGTCAGCCCTCGTTTAGCTCAACCATATATTTGGGCTTTGAGTTTGCCCCCTTTTGACTCAACCATATTATTTGCGCCTCGAGTCAGGCCTCGTTTGACTCAGCCATATCATTTGTGCCTTGAGTCAGGCGCCATTTGGCTCAACCATATTATTTGTGCCACGAGTCGGGCCCCGTTTGACTCAACCATATTATTTGTGCTTCGACTCAGGCCTCGTTTGACGCAACGATATCATTTGTGCCACGAGTCATTCCTCATTTGACTCAACAATATATTTGCGCCTCGAGTCGGGCCTCGTTTGACTCAACAATATATTTGCGCCTCGAGTCGGGCCTCGTTTGACTCAACCATATTATTTGCACCTCGATTCGGGCCTCATTTGACTCACCAATACCATTTGTGCCTCGAGTTGGGCCTCGTTTGACTCAACCATATCATTTGCGCCTCGAGTCGGCCCTCGTTTGACTCTACGATATCATTTGCGCCTTGAGTCGAGCCTCATTTGACTGAACCATATTATTTGCGCCTTAAGTCGGGCCTTGTCTGACTAAACCATATCATTTGTGTCTCGAGTCGGGCCTCATTTGGTTAAACCATATCATTTGCGCCTCGAGTCGAGCCTCGTTTGACTCATTGACACCATTTGTGCCTCGAATTAGGCCTCGTTTGACTCAACCATATCATTTGTGTCCTAAGTCAGGGCTTGTTTGACTCAACCATATCATTTACGCCTCGAGTCGGGCCTCGTTTGACTCAACCATATAATTTTTGCCTCGAGTCATGCCTCGTTTAACACAACCATATCATTTATACCTCGAGTCAAGTCGTGTTTGACTCAACCATATCATTTGTGCCACGAGTCAAACCTTGTTTGACTCACCGATACCATTTGTTCCTCGAGTTGGGCCTCGTTTGACTAAACCATATCATTTGTGCCTCGAGTCAGGCCTCGTTTGACTCAACCGTGTCATTTGGCCCTCGAGGCAGCCCTCGTTTAACTCAACCATATCATTTTTGCCTCGAGTCAGGGCTCGTTTAGCTCAACCATATATTTGGGCCTTGAGTCAGGCCCCGTTTGACTCAACCTTATCGTTTGCATCTCGACTCAGGCCTTGTTTGACTCAGCCATATCATTTGTGTCTCGAGTCGAGCCCCGTTTGATGCAACCATATTATTTGTGCCTCGAGTCAGGCCCCGTTTGACTCAATCATATTATTTGTGCCTCGAATCAGGCCTCGTTTGATGCAACCGTATCATTTGTGCCTCGAGTTATGCCTCGTTTAACTCAACCATATCATTTGCACCTCGAGTCAGCCCTCGTTTGACTCAACGATATCATTTAATCCTTGAGTCGGGCCTCGTTTGACTCATCCATATTATTTGCACCTCGAGTCGGGCCTTCATTGACTCACTAATACCATTTGTGCCTTGAGTTGGGCCTTGTTTGACTCAACCATATCATTTGCGCCTCGAGTCGGGCCTTGTTTGACTCAACCATATCATTTGCGTCTCGAGTCGGCCCTGTTTTGACTCAACCATATCATTGGCACCTTGAGTCAGCCCTCGTTTGACTCAACATATCATTTGCGCCTCGAGTCGGGCCTCGTTTGACTCAACCATATTATTTGCACCTCGAGTTGGGCCTCATTTGACTCACCAATACCATTTGTGCCTCGAGTTGGGCCTCGTTTGACTAAACCATATCATTTGTGCCTCGAGTCAGGCCTCGTTTGACTCAACCATATCATTTGTGCCTCGAGTCAGGCCTCGTTTGACTCAACCATATTATTCGCGCCTTGAGTCGGGCCTCGTTTGACGTAACCATATCATTTGTGCCTCGAGTTGGGCCTCGATTGACTCAACCATATCATTTGCGCCTCGAGTCGGCCCTCGTTTGACTCTACGATATCATTTACGCCTCGAGTCAAGCCTCGTTTGACTCAACCATATTATTTGCGCCTTAAGTCGGGCCTTGTCTGACTCAACCATATCATTTGCATCTCGAGTCGGGCCTCATTTGACTAAACCATATCATTTGCGCCTCGAGTCGGGCCTCGTTTGACTCATTGACACCATTTGTGCCTCGAATTGGGCCTCGTTTGACTCAACCATATCATTTGTGTCCCGAGTTAGGGCTTGTTTGACTCAACCATATCATTTGTGTCCCGAGTTAGGGCTTGTTTGACTCAACCATATCATTTGTGTCCCGAGTCAGGGCTTGTTTGACTCAACCATATCATTTACGCCTCGAGTCGGGCCTCGTTTGACTCAACCATATAATTTTTGCCTCGACTCATGCCTCGTTTAACTCAACCATATCATTTATACCTCGAGTTGAGTCGTGTTTGACGCAACCATATCATTTGCACCTCGAGTCAGGCCTCGTTTGACTCACCGATACCATTTGTTCCTCGAGTTGGGCCTCGTTTGACGCAACCATATCATTTGTGCCTCGAGTCAGGCCTCGTTTGACTCAACCATATCATTTGGCCCTCGAGGCGGGCCTTGTTTAACTCAACCATATCATTTCTGCCTCGAGTCAGGGCTCGTTTAGCTCAACCATATATTTGGGCCTTGAGTCAGGCCCCGTTTGACACAACCTTATCGTTTGCATCTCGACTCAGGCCTCGTTTGACTCAGCCATATCATTTGTGTCTAGAGTCGGGCCCCGTTTGATGCAACCATATTATTTGTGCCTCGAGTCAGGCCCCGTTTGACTCAACCATATTATTTGTGCCTCGAATCAGGCCTCATTTGATGCAACGATATCATTTGTGCCTCGAGTCATGCCTCGTTTGACTCAACTATATCATTTGCACCTCGAGTTAGCCCTCGTTTGACTCAATGATATCATTTAAGCCTTGAGTCGGGCCTCGTTTGACTCATCCATATTATTTGCACCTCGAGTCGGGCCTCGATTGACTCACTAATACCATTTGTGCCTTGAGTTGGGCCTTGTTTGACTCAACCATATCATTTGCGCCTCGAGTCAGGCCTTGTTTGACTCAACCATATCATTTGCGTCTCGAGTCGGCCCTATTTTGACTCAACCATATCAATTGCGCCTCGAGTCAGGCGTTGTTTGACTCAACCATATTATTTGCACCTCGAGTCGGGCCTCGATTGACTCAACCATATCAATTGCGCCTCGAGTCGGTCCTGGTTTGATTAAAGCATGTCATTTATACCTCGAGTCGGGCCTCGTTTGATTCACCGATACCATTTGTGCCTCGAGTTAGGCCTCATTTGACTCAACCATATCATTTGCCCCTTGAGGCGGGCCTCATTTAACTCAACCATATCATTTCTGCCTCGAGTCAGGCCTCGTTTAGCTCAACCATATATTTGGGCCTTGAGTTTGCCCCCGTTTGACTCAACCATATCATTTGCGCCTCGAGTCAGGCCTCGTTTGACTCAGCCATATCATTTGTGCCTTAAGTCAGGCGCCATTGGGCTCAACCATATTATTTGTGCCACGAGTCAGGCCCCGTTGGACTCAACCGTATTATTTGTGCTTCGACTCAGGCCTTGTTTGACGCAACGATATCATTTGTGCCACGAGTCATTCCTCAATTGACTCAACCATATCATTGGCACCTCGAGTCAGCCCTCATTTGACTCAACGATATATTTGCGCCTCGAGTCGGGCCTCGTTTGACTCAACCATATTATTTGCACCTCGATTTGGGCCTCATTTGACTCACCAATACCATTTGTGCCTCGAGTTGGGCCTCGTTTGACTCAACCATATCTTTTGCGCCTCGAGTCGGCCCTCGTTTGACTCTACGATATCATTTGCGCCTTGAGTCGAGCCTCATTTGACTGAACCATATTATTTGTGCCTTAAGTCGGGCCTTGTCTGACTAAACCATATCATTTGTGTCTCGAGTCGGGCCTCATTTGGCTAAACCATATCATTTGCGCCTCGAGTCGGGCCTCGTTTGACTCATTGACACCATTTGTGCCTCGAATTAGGCCTCGTTTGACTCAACCATATCATTTGTGTCCCGAGTCAGGGCTTGTTTGACTCAAGCATATCATTTACGCCTCAAGTCGGGCCTCGTTTGACTCAACCATATAATTTCTGCCTCGAGTCATGCCTCGTTTAACACAACCATATCATTTATACCTCGAGTCGAGTCGTGTTTGACTCAACCATATCATTTGCACCTCGAGTCAGGCCTTGTTTGACTCACCGATACCATTTGTTCCTCGAGTTGGGCCTCGTTTGACTAAACCATATCATTTGTGCCTCGAGTCAGGCCTCGTTTGACTCAACCATTGCATTTATCCCTCGAGACAGCCCTCGTTTAACTCAACCATATCATTTCTGCCTCGAGTTAGGGCTCGTTTAGCTCAACCATATATTTGGGCCTTGAGTCAGGCCCCGTTTGACTCAACCTTATCGTTTGCATCTCAACTCAGGCCTCGTTTGACTCAGCCATATCATTTGTGTCTCGAGTCGAGCCCCGTTTGATGCAACCATATTATTTGTGCCTCGAGTCAGGCCCCGTTTGACTCAACCATATTATTTGTGCCTCGAATCAGGCCTTGTTTAATGCAACCGTATCATTTGTGCCTCGAGTCATGCCTCGTTTAACTCAACCATATCATTTGCACCTCGAGTCAGCCCTCGTTTGACTCAACGATATCATTTAAGCCTTGAGTCGGGCCTCGTTTGACTCAACCATATTATTTGCACCTCGAGTCGGGCCTTGATTGACTCACTAATACCATTTATCCCTTGAGTTGGGCCTTGTTTGACTCAACCATATCATTTGTGCCTCGAGTCGGGCCTTATTTGACTCAACCATATCATTTGCGTCTCGAGTCGGCCCTGTTTTGACTCTACCATATCAATTGCGCCTCGAGTCAGGCGTTGTTTGACTCAACCATATTATTTGCGCCTCCAGTCGGGCCTCGTTTGACTCAACCATATCATTTGCGCCTCGAGTCAGTCTTCGTTTGATTAAAGCATGTCATTTATGCCTCGAGTCAGGCCTTGTTTGATTCGCCGATACCATTTGTGCCTCGAGTTAGGCCTCGTTTGACTCAACCATATCATTTGCCCCTCGAGGCGGGTCTCATTTAACTCAACCAGATCATTTATGCCTCGAGTTAGGCCTCGTTTAGCTCAACCATATATTTGGGCCTTGAGTTTGCCCCCGTTTGACTCAACCATATCATTTGCGCCTCGAGTCAGGCCTCATTTGACTCAGCCATATCATTTGTGCCTCGAGTCAGGCGCCGTTTGGCTCAACCATATTATTTGTGCCACGAGTCGGGCCCCGTTTGTCTTAACCATATTATTTGTGCTTCGACTCAGGCCTCGTTTGACGTAACGATATCATTTGTGCCCCGAGTCATTCCTCATTTGACTCAGCCATTTCATTGGCACCTCGAGTCAGCCCTCGTTCGACTCAACGATATATTTGCGCCTCGAGTCGGGCGTCGTTTGACTCAACCATATTATTTGCACCTCGATTCGGGCCTCATTTGACTCACCAATACCATTTGTGCCTCGAGTTGGGCCTCGTTTGACTCAACCATATCATTGGCACCTCGAGTTAGCCCTCGTTTGACGCAACGATATCATTTGTGCCACGAGTCATTCCTCATTTGACTCAACCATATCATTGGCACCTTGAGTCAGCCCTCGTTTGACTCAACGATATCATTTGCGCCTCGAGTCGGGCCTCGTTTGACTCAACCATATTATTTGCACCTCGATTTGGGCCTCATTTGACTCACCAATACCATTTGTGCCTCGAGTTGGGCCTCGTTTGACTCAACCATATCATTTGCGCCTCGAGTCGGCCCTCGTTTGACTCTATGATATCATTTGCGTCTCGAGTCGAGCCTCATTTAACTCAACCACATTATTTGCGCCTTAAGTCAGGCCTTGTCTGACTAAACCATATCATTTGCGTCTCGAGTCGGGCCTCATTTGGCTAAACCATATCATTTGCACCTCGAGTCGGGCCTCGTTTGACTCATTGACACCATTTGTGCCTCGAATTAGGCCTCGTTTGACTCAACCATATCATTTGTGTCCCAAGTCAGGGCTTGTTTGACTCAACCATATCATTTGCGCCTCGAGTCGGGCCTCGTTTGACTCAACCATATAATTTCTGCCTCGATTCATGCCTCGTTTAACACAACCATATCATTTATACCATGAGTCGAGTCGTGTTTGACTCAACCATATCATTTGCGCCTCGAGTCAAGCCTCGTTTGACTCACCGATACCATTTGTTCCTTGAGTTGGGCCTCGTTTGACTCAACCATATCATTTGTGCCTCGAGTCAGGCCTCATTTGACTCAACCATATCATTTGGCCCTTGAGGCAGCCCTCGTTTAACTTAACCATATCATTTCTACCTCGAGTCAGGGCTCGTTTAGCTCAACCATATATTTGGGCCTTGAGTCAGGCCCCGTTTGACTCAACCTTATTGTTTGCATCTTGACTCCGGCCTCGTTTGACTCAGCCATATCATTTGTGTCTCGAGTCGGACCCCGTTTGATGCAACCATATTATTTGTGCCACGAGTTGGGCCCCGTTTGTCTCAACCATATTATTTGTGCCTTGAGTCAGGCCTCGTTTGATGCAACCATATCATTTGTGCCTCGAGTCATGCCTTATTTGACTCAACCATATCATTTGCACCTCGAGACAGCCCTCATTTGACTCAACGATATCATTTAAGGATTGAGTCGGGCATCGTTTGACTCAACCATATTATTTGCACCTCGAGTCGAGCCTCGATTGACTCACTAATACCATTTGTGCCTTAAGTTGGGCCTTGTTTGACTCAACCATATCATTTGCGTCTCGAGTCGGCCCTGTTTTGACTCAACCATATCAATTGCGCCTCGAGTTAGGCGTTGTTTGACTCAACCATATTATTTGCGCCTCCAGTCGGTCCTTGTTTGACTCAACCATATCATTTGCGCCTCGAGTCTGTCCTGGTTTGATTAAAGCATGTCATTTACGCCTCGAGTTGGGCCTCGTTTGATTCGCCGATACCATTTATGCCTCGAGTTAGGCCTCGTTTGACTCAACCATATCATTTGCCCCTCGAGGCAGGCCTCATTTAACTCAACCATATCATTTCTGCCTCGAGTCAGGCCTCGTTTAGCTCAACCATATATTTGGGCCTTGACTTTGCCCCCGTTTGACTCAACCATATCGTTTGCTCCTCGAGTTAGGCCTCGTTTGACACAGCCATATCATTTGTGCCTCGAGTCAGGCGCCGTTTGGCTCAACCATATTATTTGTGCCACGAGTCGGGCCCTGTTTGACTTAACCATATTATTTGTGCTTCGACTCAGGCCTCGTTTGACGCAACGATATCATTTGTGCCCCGAGTCATTCCTCATTTGACTCAACCATATCATTGGCACCTCGAGTCAGCCCTCGTTTGACGCAACGATATCATTTGCCCCTTGAGTCGGGCCTCATTTGACTTAACCATATTATTTGCACCTCAAGTCGGGCCTCGTTTGACTCAGCCATATCATTTGTGCCTCGAGTCAGGCGCCGTTTGGCTCAACCATATTATTTGTGCCATGATTCGGGCCCCGTTTGACTTAACCATATTATTTGTGCTTCTACACAGGCCTCGTTTGACGCAACCATATCATTTGTGCCACGAGTCATTCCTCATTTGACTAACCATATCATTGGCACCTCGAGTCAGCCCTCGTTTGACTCAACGATATTATTTGCGCCTCGAGTCGGGCCTCGTTTGACTCAACCATATTATTTGCACCTCAAGTCGGGCCTCATTTGACTCACCAATACCATTTGTACCTCGAGTTGGGCCTCTTTTGACTCAACCATATCATTTGCGCCTCGACTTAGGCCTCGTTTGACTCACTGATACCATTTGTTCCTCGAGCCAGGCCTCGTTTGATGTAACCATTTCATTTGTGCCTCGAGTGATCCTCGTTTAACTCAACCATATCATTTGCGTCTCGAGTTGGGCCTCGTTTGACTAAACCATATCATTTGCGCCTCAAGTCAGGCCTAGTTTGACTCAACCATATCATTTGCGCCTCGAGTCAGGCCTCGTTTGACTCAACCATACAATTTGCGCCTCGAGTCGAGCCTTGTTTGACTCAACCATATCATTTGTGCCTCGAGGTAGGCCTCATTTGACTCAACCATATAATTTGCACCTCGAGTCAGCCCTCGAGTCGAGCCTCATTTGACTCAACCATATCATTTATGCCTCGAGTCATGCGCCGCTTGACTCACCGATACCATTTGTGCCTTGAGTTGGGCCTCGTTTTACTCAACCAAATCATTTGTGCCTCGAGTTAGGCCTTGTTTGACTCACCGATACCATATATGCCTCGAGTTGGGCCTCGTTTGACATAACCATATCATTTATCCCTCGAGTCATGCCTCGTTTGACTCAACCATATCAATTGCATCTCGAGTCGGGCCTCGTTTGACAAAACCATATCATTTGCACCTCGAGTCGGGCCTGGTTTGTCTCAACCATATCATTTGCGCCCCAAGTCGATCCTTGTTTGAGTCACTGATACCAGTTGTGCCCCAAGTTGGGAGTCGTTTAACCAAGCCATATCATTTGTGCCTCAAGTCAGGCCATGTTTGACTCAACCATATCATTTGCGCCTCGAGTCGGCCCTCATTTGACTCAACCATATCATTTGCACCTCGAGTCAGTCCTTATTTGACTCAACCATATCATTTGGGCATCGATGAGGGCTTCGTTTGACTCAACCATATCATTTCTGCTTCGAGTCGGTCCTCGTTTGACTCAACCATATCATTTGCGCCTCGAGTCGGTCCTCGTTTGACTCAACCATATCATTTGCACCTGGAGTCGGGTCTTTTTTGACTTAACCATATCATTTGCGCATCGAGGAGGGCCTCGTTTGACTCAACCATATCCTTTCTGCTTCGAGTCGGTCCTCGTTTGACTCAACCATATCATTTGCGCCTTGAGTCAGGCCTCATTTGACTTAACCATATCATTTCTGCCTCGAGTCATGCCTCGTTTGACTCAACCATATCATTTGCGCCACGAGTCGGCCCTCGTTTGACTCAACCATATCATTTGTGCCTCGAGTCGGGCCTTGTTTGACTCACCAATACCATTTGTGCCACGAGTCGGGTGTCGTTTGACTCAACCATATCATTTGTACCTCGAGTTGGGCCTCGTTTGACCCACCGATACCATTTGTGCTCGAGTTAGGTCTCGTTTGACTCAACCATATCTTTTGTGCCTCAAGACAGGGCTTGTTTGACTCAACCTTATCATTGGCACCTTGAGTTAGGCCTCGTTTGACTCAACCATATCATTTGCCCCTCGAGTCGGGCCTCGATTAACTTAACAATATCATTTCTGCCTCAGGTCAAGCCTCGTTTGGCTCAACTATATATTTGCGCCTCGAGTCAACACCTGTTTGACACAACCATATCATTTGTGCCTCGAGTTAGCCCTCGTTTGACTCAACCAAATCATTTGTGCCCTGAGTCATGCCTTGTTTGGCTCAACCATATTATTTGCTCATCGAGTCAAGCCTCGTTTGACTCAACCATATCATTTGTGCCTCGAGTCAGGCCTCGTTTGATGCAACCATATCATTTGTGCCTCGAGTTGGGCCTCGTTTGACAGAACTATATCATTTGCACCTCGAGTCGGCCCTCGTTTGACTCAACGATATCATTTGCGCATCGAGTTGAGCGTCGTTTGACTCAACCATATTATTTGCACCTCGAGTCAGGCTTCGTTTAACTCACCGATACCATTTGTGCCTCGAGTTTGGCCTCGTGTAACTCAACCTTATCATTTGCGCCTCGAGTCGAGCCTCGTTTAACTCACCGATACCATTTATCCCTTGAGTTGGGCCTCGTTTGACGTAACCATATCATTTGTGCCTCGAGTTATGCCTCGTTTGACTCAACCATATCATTTGCGTCTCGAGTTAGGCCTCGTTTGACTAAACCATATCATTTGCGCCTTAAGTTGGGCTTGGTTTGACTCACCGATACCATTTGTGCCTCGAGTAGGCATCGTTTGACTCAACCATATCATTTGTTCCTCGAGACAGGGCTCGTTTGACTCAACCATACCATTTACGCCTCGAGCCGGGCCTCGTTTTACTCAACCATATCATTTATTCCTCGAGTCAGGCTACGTTTGACTCAACCATATCATTTGCGCCTTGGGTCGGGCTTTATTTGACTCACCGATACCATTTGTTCCTTGAGTTAGGCCTCGTTTCACTCAACCATATCATTTTGGCTCGAGCCAGGACTCGTTTGACTCAACCATATCATTTGTGCCTCGAGTCGGGCCTCATTTGACTCACCGATACCATTTTTGCCTCGAGTTGGGCCTCGTTTGACTAAACC
This sequence comes from Dicorynia guianensis, assembly GCA_037013595.1. Taxonomy (NCBI): domain Eukaryota; kingdom Viridiplantae; phylum Streptophyta; class Magnoliopsida; order Fabales; family Fabaceae; genus Dicorynia; species Dicorynia guianensis. The sequence continues at coordinate 14,201,394 of JASUAB010000015.1, forward strand.
ATATCATTTGGGCCTCAAGTCAGGCCTAGTTTGACTCAACCATATCATTTGCGTCTCGAGTCAGGCCTTGTTTGACTTAACCATATCATTTTCGCTTTGAGTCGGGCCTCGTTTGACTCAACCATATCATTTGCGCCTCGAGTCAGGCCTGGTTTGATTCAACCATGTCCTTTACGCCTCGAGTCGGGTCTCATTTGATTCACCGATACCATTTGTGCCTTGAGTTGGGCCTTGTTTGACTCAACCATATCATTTGTGCCTCAAGACAGGGCTCGTTTGACTCATTGACACCATTTGTGCCTCAAATTGGGCTCGTTTGACTCAACCATATCATTTGTGCCTCGTGTCAGCCTTGTTTGACTCAACCATATCATTTGCGCCTCGAGTCGGGCCTCGTTTGACTCAACCGTATAATTTCGACCTCGAGTCATGCGTCATTTGACTCAACCACATCATTTATGCCTCGAGCCGGGCCGCATTTGACTCAACCATATCACCGATGCCATTTGTTCCTCGAGTTGGGCCTCGTTTGACTCAGCCAACTCATTTGTGCCTCGAGTCAGTCCTCGTTTGACTCAACCATATCATTTGCCCCTCGAGTCGGGCCTCGTTTAACGCAACCATATATTTGTACCTTGAGTCAGTCCCCGTTTGACTCAACCATATCATTTGCGCCTCCAGTCAGGCCTGGTTTGATTCAACCATATCATTTGCACCTCGAGTCAGGCCTCGTTTGACTCACCGATACCATTTGTGCATAAAGTTAGGCCTCGTTTGACTCAACCATATCATTTGTGTCTCGAGTCAGGCCTTGTTTGACTCAACCATACCATTTGTGCCTCGAGTTGGGCCTCATTTGACCAACCATATCATTTGTGGCTCGAGCCAGGACTGGTTTGACTCAGCCATATCATTTGCACCTTGAGTCGGGCCTCATTTGACTCACCAATACCATTTTTGCCTCGAGTTGGGCCTCGTTTGACTCAACCATATCATTTATGCCTCGAATCGGGCCTTATTTGACTCACTGATACCATTTGTGCCTTGAGTCAGGCCTCGTTTGACTCACCGATACCATTTGTGCCTCGAGTCGAGCCTCGTTTGACGCAACCATATCATTTGTGCCCCGAGTCATGCCTTGTTGGACTCAACCATATCATTTGCGCCTCGAGTCAGGCGTTGTTTGACTCAACCATATCATTTGCGCCTCGAGTCGGGCCTCGTTTGACTCAACCATATCATTTGCGCCTCGAGTCGGGCCTGGTTTGATTCAACCATGTCATTTACGCCTCGAGTCGGGCCTTGTTTGACTCACCGATACCATTTGTGCCTTGAGTTGGGACTCGTTTAACTCAACCATATCGTTTGTGCCTCGAGTCAGTCCTCGTTTGACTCAACCATATCATTTGCCCCTCAAGTCGGGCCTCGTTTAACGCAACCGTATATTTGCGCCTTGAGTCAGTCCCTGTTTGACTTAACCATATCATTTGCACCTCGAGTCGGGCCTGGTTTGATTCAACCATATCATTTGCACCTCGAGTCAGGCCTCGTTTGACTCACCGATACCATTTGTGCATCAAGTTAGGCCTCGTTTGACTCAACCATATCATTTGTGCTTCGAGTCAGGCCTCGTTTGACTCAACCATATAATTTGCGCCTCAAGTCGAACCTCATTTGACTCAACCATATCATTTGTGCCTCGAGTCATGCGCCGTTTGACTCACTGATACCATTTGTGCCTCAAGTTGGGCCTCGTTTGACTCAACCATATGATTTGTGCCTGAAGTTAGGCCTTGTTTGACTCACCGATACCATTTATACCTCGAGTCGAGCCTCGTTTGACACAACCATATCATTTGCGCCTCGAGTCATGCCTCATTTGACTCAACCATATCAGTTGCATCTCGAGTCGGGCCTCGTTTGACAAAACCATATCATTTGCACCTCGAGTCGGGCCTGGTTTGTCTCAACCATATCATTTGCGCCCCGAGTCGGTCCTTGTTTGAGTCACCGATACCAGTTGTGCCCTAAGTTGGGAGTCATTTAACCAAACCATAACATTTGTGCCTCAAGTCAGGCCATGTTTGGCTCAACCATATCATTTGCGCCTCGAGTCGGGCCTCGTTTGACTCAACCATATCATTTGCACCTCGAGTCGGGCCTTGTTTGACTCAACCATATCATTTGCGCATCAAGGAGGGCCTCGTTTGACTCAACCATATCATTTGCGCATCGAGGAGGGCATCATTTGACTCAACCATATCATTTCTGCTTCGAGTCAGTCCTCGTTTGACTCAACCATATCATTTGCGCCTTGAGTCAGGCCTCGTTTGACTTAACCATATCATTTCTGCCACGAGTCATGCCTCGTTTGACTCAACCATATCATTTGCGCCACGAGTCGGCCCTCGTTTGACTCAACCATATCATTTGTGCCTCAAGTCGGGCCTTGTTTGACTCACCGATACCATTTGTGCCACGAGTCGGGCCTCGTTTGACTCAACCATATCATTTGTGCCTCGAGGCGGGCCTCGTTTGACCCACCGATACCATTTGTGGCTCGAGTTAGGTCTCGTTTAACTCAACCATATCTTTTGTACCTCAATACAGGGCTTGTTTGACTCAACCTTATTATTGGCACCTTCAGTTAGGCCTCGTTTGACTCAACCATATCATTTGCCCCTCGAGTCGGGCCTTGATTAACTTAACCATATCATTTCTGCCTCAGGTCAGGCCACGTTTGGCTCAACCATATATTTGCGCCTCGAGTCAGCAGCCGTTTGACACAACCATATCATTTGCGCCTCGAGTTAGCCCTCGTTTGACTCAACCAAATCATTTGTGCCCGAGTCATGCCTCGTTTGGCTCAACCATATTATTTGCACCTCAAGTCAATCCTCGTTTGACTCAACCCTATCATTTGTGCCTCGAGTTAGACCTCGTTTGATGCAACCATATCATTTGTGCCTTGAGTTGGGCCATGTTTGACTTAACTATATCATTTGCGCCTCGAGTCAGCCCTCGTTTGACTCAACAAAATCATTTGCGCATCGAGTTGAGTGTCGTTTGACTCAACCATATTATTTGCGCCTCGAGTCAGGCTTCGTTTAACTCACCGATACCATTTGTGCCTCGAGTTGGGCCTCGTTTAACTCAACCATATCATTTGCGCCTCGAGTCGAGCCTCGTTTGACTCACCGATACCATTTATGCCTTGAGTTGGGCCTCGTTTGACGTAACCATATCATTTGTGCCTCGAGTCATGCCTCATTTGACTCAACCATATCATTTGCGTCTCGAGTCAGGCCTCGTTTGACTAAACCATATCATTTGCGCCTCAAGTCAGGCTTGGTTTGACTCACCGATACCGTTTGTGCCTCGAGTTGGGCCTCGTTTGACTCAACCATATCATTTGTGGCTCGAGCCAGGACTCGTTTGACTCGGCCATATCATTTGTGCCTCGAGTCGGGCCTCATTTGACTCACCGATACCATTTTTGCCTCGAGTTGGGCCTCTTTTGACTTAACCATATCATTTGTGCCTCGAGTCATGCCTTGTTTGACATAACCATATCATTTGCGCCTCGAGTTAGGCCTCGTTTGACTTAACCATATCATTTACGCCTCGAGTCGGGCCTTGTTTGACTCACCGATACTATTTGTGCCTCGAGTTAGGCCTCGTTTGACTCAACCATATCATTTGCGCCTTGTGTCAGGCCTCGTTTGACTCACTGATACTATTTGTGCCTCGAGTCGGGCCTCATTTGACGCAACCATATCATTTGTGCCCCGAGTCATGCCTCGTTTGACTCAACCATATCATTTGCGCCTCGAGTCAGGCGTTGTTTGACTCAACCATATCATTTGCGCCTCGAGTCGGGCCTCATTTGACTTAACCATATCATTTGCGCCTCGAGTCAGGCCTCATTTGATTCAACCATGTCATTTACGCCTCGAGTCGGGCCTCGTTTGATTCACCGATACCATTTGTGTCTCGAGTTGGGCATTGTTTGACTCAACCATATCATTTGTGCCTCGAGTCGGGCCTCGTTTGACTCAACCGTATAATTTTGACCTTGAGTCATTCGTCATTTGACTCAACCATATCATTTATGCCTCGAGTCGGGCCGCATTTGACTCAACCATATCACCGATACCATTTGTTCCTCGAGTTAGGTGTCGTTTGACTCAACCATATCATTTGTGCCTCGAGTCAGTCCTCGTTTGACTCAACCATATCATTTACCCTCGAGTTGGGTCTTGTTTGACTCAACCATATCATTTGCGCATCGAGGAGGGCCTCGTTTGACTCAACCATATCATTTGCGCATCGAGAAGGGCCTCGTTTGACTCAACCATATCATTTCTGCTTTGAGTCAGTCCTCGTTTGACTCAACCATATCATTTGTGCCTTGAATCAGACTTAACCATATCATTTCTGCCTCGAGTCGGTCCTCGTTTGACTCAACCATATCATTTGCGCCTTGAATCAGGCCTCATTTGACTTAACCATATCATTTGCCCCTCGAGTCGGGCCTCGATTAGCTTAACCATATCATTTTTGGCTCAGGTCAAGCCTTGTTTGGCTCAACCATATATTTGCGCCTCAAGCCAGCACCCGTTTGACACAACCATATCATTTGCCCCTCGAGTCGGGCCTCGATTAACTTAACCATATCATTTCTGCCTCAGGTTAGGCCTCGTTTGGCTTAACCATATATTTGCGCCTCGAGTCAGCACCCGTTTGACTCAACCATATAATTTGTGCCCCGAGTCATGCCTCGTTTGACTCAACCATATCATCTGCATATCGAGTCGGGCCTCGTTTGATTCAACCATATCATTTGCACCTCGAGTCGGGCCTTTTTTGACTCAACCATATCATTTGCACGTCGAGCCAAGCCTCGTTTTATGCAACATATCGTTTGTGCCTCAAGTCATGCCTCGTTTGACTCAACCATATCATTTGCGCCTCGAGTCGGCCCTCGACTGGCTCAACGATATCATTTGTGCCTCGAGTGGGGCCTCGTTTGATTCAACCATATCATTTGCGCCTTGAGTTGGACCACGTTTGACTCACTGATACCATTTGTGCCTCGAGTCGGCCCTCATTTAACGTAACCATATCATTTGTGCCACGAGTAATCCCTCATTTGACGTAACCATACCTTTTATGGCTCGAGTTAGGCCTCGTTTGACTCAACCATATCATTTGTGCCTCGAGACAGGGCTTGTTTGACTCAACCATATCATTTGCATCTCGAGTCAGGCCTCTTTTGACTCACTGACACCATTTGAGCCTCAAATTGGGCCTCGTTTGACTCAACCATATCATTTGTGCATCGAGTCAGGCCTTGTTTGACTCAACCATATTATTTGCACCTCGAGTCGGGCCTCGTTTGACTCACCGATACCATTTGTGCCACGAGTCGGGCCTCGTTTGACTCACTGATATCATTTGTGCCTCGAGATAGGGCTCGTTTGGCTTAATCATATCATTTGCGCCTCGAGTCGGGCCTTGTTTGACTCAACCATATAATTTCTGCCTTGAGTCATGCCTCGTTTGACTCCACCATATCATTTATGCCTCGAGTCGGGCTGCGTTTGACTCAACCATATCATTTGTGTCTCGAGTTGGGCCTCGTTTGAGTCAACCATGCCATTTGTACCTCGAGTCAGGCCTCATTTGGCTCAACCATATTAATTGTGCCTCGTGTCAGGCCTCATTTGACGCAACCATATCATTTGTGCCTCGTGTCATGCCTTGTTTGACTCAACCATATCATTTGTACATTGAGTCGGGCCTCGTATGACTCACCGATACCATTTGTGCCTCGAGTCAGGCCTCATTTGACGCAACCATATCATTTGTGCCTCGAGTCATGCCTCGTTTGACTCAACCATATCATCTGCATCTCGAGTCGGTCCTCGTTTGACTAAACCATATCATTTGCGCCTCGAGTCGGGCCTTGTTCGACTCAACCATACCACTTGAACCTCGAGTCAGGCCTCGTTTCATGCAACCATATCCTTTGTGCCTCGAGTCAAGCCTCGTTTGACTCGACCATATCATTTGTGCCTCGAGTTGGCTCTCGTTTGACTCAACGATATCATTTGTGCCTCGAGTGAATCCTCGTTCGACTCAACCAAATTATTTGTGCCACGAATCTGTCCTCGTTTGACTTAACCATATAATTTCTGCCTCGAGTCATGCCTCGTTTGACTCAACCATATCATTTATGCCTCGAGTCGAGCCTTGTTTGACTCAACCATATCATTTGCGCCTCGACTCGAGCATCGTTTGACTCACCGACACCATTTGTGCATCGAATTGGGCATCGTTTGACTCAACCATATCATTTGTGCCTCGAGCCAAGCCTTGTGTCACACAACCACATCATTTGCGCCTCGAGTCAGGCCTCGTTTGACTCCACCATATCATTTGTGCCTCGAGACGGGCCTTGTTTGACTCAACCATATCATTTGTGCCTCGAGTCGGGCCTCGTTTGTCTCAACCATATCATGTGCGCCTCGAGTCGGGCCTTGTTTGACTCACCGATACCAGTTGTGCCTCGAGTTAGGCATCGTTTAACTAAACCATATCATTTGTGCCTCAAGTCAAGCCTTGTTTGACTCCACCATATCATTTGCGCCTCGAGTCAGGCCTTGTTTGAGTCAACCATATTATTTGTGCCTTGAGTCAAGCCTCGTTTGACTTAACCATATCATTTTTGCCCAGAGTCATACCTCGTTTGACTCAACCATATCATTTGTGCCTCGAGTCGGGCCTCATTTGACTCAACCATACCATTTGCGCCCCAAGTTGCGCCTCGTTTGACTCAACCAAATCATTTGCGCCTCGAGGCGGGCCTCGTTTGACTCAACCATATAATTTGCGCCTCGAGACGGGCCTTGTTTGACTCAGCCGCATCATTTGCACCTCGAGTCAGGTCTCGTTTGACTCAGCGATACCATTTATGCCTCGAGTTAGGGCTTGTTTGACTCAACCATATCATTTGCGCCTCGAGGAGGGCCTCGTTTGAGTCAACCATATCATTTCTGCCTTGAGTCTGGCCTCGTTTGACTCAACCATATCATTTGCGCCCCGAGTTGGGCCTCGTTTGACTCAACTAAATCATTTGTGCCTCGAGGCGGGCCTCGTTTGACTCAACCATATAATTTACGCCTCGAGTCGGGCCTTGTTTGACTCAGCCACATCATTTGCACCTCGAGTCGGGCCTCGTTTGACTCAGCGATACTGTTTGACTGAACCATATCATTTCTGCCTAGATTCATGCCTCGTTTGACTCAACGATATCATTTGCGCCTCGAGTTGGGCCTCGTTTGACTCAACCATATCATTTGCGCCTTAAGCCGGGCCTCATTTGACTCACTGATGCCATTTGTGCCTCGAGTTGGGCCTCGTTTGACTCAATGATACCATTTGTGCCACGAGTTGAGCCTCGTTTGACTTAACCATATCATTTGCGCCTCGAGTTAGTACCCATTTGACACAACCATATAATTTGTGCCTCGAGGCGGGCCTCGTTTGACTCATCAATACCATTTGTGCCTTGAGTTGGGCCTCGTTTGACTTAACGATATCATTTGCACCTCGAGTTGGGCCTCGTTTGGCACAACCATATTATTTGTGCCTCAAGTCGGGCCTCGTTTGACTCACCGATATCATTTGCGCCTTGAGTCGGATCTCGTTTGACTCAACCATATCATTTGCGCCTCGAGTCGGGCTTCGTTTGACTCACCGATACCATTTGTGCCTCAAGTCGACCCTCAGTTAATGTAACCATATCATTTGTGTCTCGAGTGAACCCTCGTTTGACTCAACCATATCATTTATGCCACGAGTCATGCCTCGTTCGACTCAACCATATCATTTATGCCTCGAGTCGAGCCTTGTTGGACTCAGCCATATCATTTGTGCCTCGAGTTGGGCCTCATTTGACTCACCGATACCATTTGTGCCTCGAGTTGGGCCTCGTTTGACTCAACCATATCATTTGTGCCTCTAGTCAGGCCTTCTTTGACTTAACCATCTCATTTGCGTCTAGAGGCGGGCCTCGTTTGACTTAACCATATCATTTGCACCTCGAGTCAGGCCCAGTTTGACTCACCGATACCATTTGTGCCTCGAGTTAGGCCTTATTTGACTCAACCATATCATTTATGCCTCGAGTCAAGCCTCGTTTGACTTAACCATATAATTTGTGCCTCGAGTTGGGTCTCATTTGACTCAACCATATCATTTCTGCCTCAAGTCATGCGCCGTTTGACTCACCGATACCATTTGTGCCTCGAGTTAGGCCATGTTTGACTCAACCATATCATTTGCGCCTCGAGGAGGGCCTCGTTTGACTCAACCATATCATTTGCACCTCGAGTCGGTCCTCGTTTGACACAACCATATCATTTGCGCCTTGAGTCAGGCCTCGTTTGACTGAACCATATCATTTCTGCCTAGATTCATGCCTCGTTTGACTCAACCATATCATTTGCGCCTCGAGTCGGGCCTCGTTTGACTCAACCATATCATTTGTGCCCCGAGTTGAGCCTCGTTTGACTCAACCATATCATTTGCGCCTTGAGCCGGGCCTCATTTGACTCACCGATGCCATTTGCGCCCCGAGTTGGGCCTCGTTTGACTCAACCATATCATTTGCGCCTTGAGCAGGGCCTCATTTGACTCACCGATGCCATTTGTGCCTCGAGTTGGGCCTCATTTGACTCACCGATACCATTTGTGCCTCGAGTTGGGCCTCGTTTGACTCAACCATATCATTTGTGCCTCTAATCAGGCCTTCTTTGACTTAACCATCTCATTTGCGTCTAGAGGCGGGCCTCATTTGACTTAACCATATCATTTGCACCTCGAGTCAGGCCCAGTTTGACTCATCGATACCATTTGTGCCTCGAGTTAGGCCTCATTTGACTCAACCATATCATTTATGCCTCGAGTCAGGCCTCGTTTGACTCAACCATATAATTTGTGCCTTGAGTCGGGCCTTATTTGACTCAACCATATCATTTCTGCCTCGAGTCATGCGCCGTTTGACTCACCGATACCATTTGTGCCTCGAGTTGGGCCTCGTTTGACTCAACCATATATTTGTTCCTCACGACAGGGCTTGTTTGACTCAACCAAATCATTGGCCCATCGAGTCGGGCCTCGTTTAACTTAACCATATCATTTCTGCCTCTGGTCATGCCTCGTTTGACTCAACCATATCATTTGTTTGACTTAACCAAATCATTTGTGCCCCGAGTCAGGCCTCGTTTAGCTCAACCATATTATTTGCGCCTCGAGTCAAGCATCGTTTGACTCTACGATATCATTTGCACCTCGACTCGAGCCTCATTTGACTCAACCATATTATTTGCGTCTAGAGTCGAGCCTCATTTGACGTACCCATATCATTTGTGCCTCGAGTTGGGCCTCGATTGACTCACCCATATCATTTGCGCCTCGAGTCGGCCCTCACTTGACTCAACGATATCATTTGTGCCTCGAGTCGAGCCTCGTTTGACTCAACCATATTATTTGAGCCTCGAGTCGGCCCTCGTTTAACTCACCGATACCATTTGTGCCTCGAGTTGGGCCTCGTTGAGCTCAACCATATCATTTGTGCCTCGAGTCGACCCTCGTTTGACTCACCGATACCATTTATGCCTTGAGTTGGGCCTTGTTTGACGTAACCATATCATTTATGCCTCAAGTCAGGCTTGGTTTGACTCAACCATATCATTTGCGCCTCGACTCGGGCATCGTTTGACTCACCGACACCATTTGTGCCTCAAATTGGGCATCATTTGACTCAATCATATCATTTGTGCCATGAGTCAGGCCTTGTGTGACTCAACCATCTCATTTGTGCCTCGAGTCGGGCCTTGTTTGACTCAACCATATCATTTACGCCTAGAGTCAGCCCTCATTTGACTCACCGATACCATTTATGCCTCGAGTTAGGCCTCGTTTCACTCAACCATATCATTTGTGCCTCGAGTGAATCCTCGTTTGACTCAACCAAATTATTTGTGCCACGAATCTGTCCTTGTTTGACTCAACCATATAATTTCTGCCTCGAGTCATGCCTCATTTGACTCAACCATATCATTTATGCCTTGAGTCGAGCCTTGTTGGACTCAACCATATCATTTGCGCCTCGAGTCGGGCATCGTTTGACTCACCGACACCATTTGTGCATCGAATTGGGCATCGTTTGACTCAACCATATCATTTGTGCCTCGAGTCAGGCCTTGTGTGACACAACCATATCATTTGCGCCTCGAGTCGGGCCTCGTTTGACTCCACCATATCATTTGTGCCTCGAGACGGGCCTTGTTTGACTCAACCATATCATTTGTGCCTCGAGTCGGGCCTCGTTTGTCTCAACCATATCATTTGCGTCCCAAGTTGGGCCTCGTTTGACTCAGCCAAATCATTTACGCCTTAACTCAACTATATCATTTGTGCCTCGAGTCGGTCCTCGTTTGACTCATCGATACCATTTGTGCCTTGAGTTGGGCCTCGTTTGACTCAACGATATCATTTGCGCCTCGAGTCGGGCCTCATTTGATGCAACCATATTATTTGTACCTCAAGTCGGGCCTCGTTTGACTAAACCATATCATTTGCGCCTCGAGTCATGCTACGTTTGACTCACCGATACCATTTGTGCCTCAAGTCGACCCTCGTTTGATGTAACCATATCATTTGTGCGTCAAGTGAACCCTCGTTTGACTCAACCATATCATTTGCGCCACGAGTCGGGCCTCGTTTGACTCAACCATATAATTTCTACCTCGAGTCATGCCTTGTTTGACTCAACCATATCATTTATGCCTCGAGTCGAGCCTTGTTTGACTCAGCCATATCATTTGTGCCTCGAGTCGGGCCTCATTTGACTCACCGATACCATTTGTGCCTCGAGTTGGGCCTCATTTGACTCAACCATATCATTTGTGCCTCTAGTCAGGCCTTCTTTGACTTTACCATCTCATTTGTGTCATGAGTCGGGCCTCATTTGACTTAACCATATCATTTGCACCTCGAGTCAGGCCCAGTTTGACTGACCGATACCATTTGTGTCTCGAGTTAGGCCTCGTTTGACTTAACCATATCATTTATGCCTCGAGTGATGCCTCGTTTGACTCAACCATATAATTTGTGCCTCGAGTCGGGTCTCATTTGACTCAACCACATCATTTCTGCCTCGAGTCATGCACCATTTGACTCACCGATACCGTTTGTGCCTCGAGTTGGGCCTTGTTTAACACAACCATATCATTTGTGCCTCGAGTTAGGCCTTGTTTGACTCACTGATACCATTTGTGCCTCGAGTTGGGCCTCGTTTGGCACAACCATATCATTTGTGCCTCAAGTCATGCCTCGTTTGACTCATCCATATCAGTTGTGTCTCGAGTCAGGCCTTGTTTGACAAAACCATATCATTTGCACCTCGAGTCGGGCCTGGTTTGACTCAACCATATCATTTGCGCCCCGAGTCGGTCCTCGTTTAACTTACCGATACCAGTTGTGCCTTGAGTTGGGTGTCGTTTAACCAAACCATATCATTTGCACCTCGAGTCAGGATTCGTTTGACTCAGCGATACCATTTGTGCCTCGAGTTAGGCCTTGTTTGACTCAACCATATCATTTGCGCCTCGAGGAGGGCTTCGTTCGACTCAACCATATCATTTCTGCCTTGAGTCAGGCCTCGTTTGGCTCAACCATATCATTTGCGCCTCGAGACAGTCCTTGTTTGACTCAACCATATCATTTGCGCCTTGAGTCAGGCCTCATTTGACTTAACCATATCATTTTTGCTTTGAGTCATGCCTCGTTTGACTTAACCATATCATTTGCGCCTCGAGTCGGGCCTCATTTGACTCAACCATATCATTTGTGCCCCGAATTGGGCTTGTTTGACTCAACCATATCATTTGCGCCCTGAGTGGGGCCTCGTTTGACTCAACCATATCATTTACGTCTTGAGTCGGGCCTCGTTTGACTAAACCATATCATTTACACCTCGTGTTGGGCTTCGTTTGACTCAACCATATCATTTGCACCTCGAGTCAGGCCTCGTTTGACTCACCGATACCATTTGTGCCGTGAGTCGGGGCTCGTTTGACTCAACCATATTATTTGCGCCTCGAGTCTGGCCTTCTTTGACCCCCCGATACCATTTGTGCCTCGAGTTAGGCCTCGTTTGACTCAACCATATCATTTGTGCCACAAGACAGGGCTTGTTTGACTTAACCATATCATTGGCCCATCAAGTTGGGCCTCGTTTAACTTAACCATGTCATTTCTGCCTTGGGTCAGGCGTCGTTTGGCTCAACCATATATTTTTGCCTCGAGTCTGTACCTGTTTGACACAACCATATCATTTGTGCCTCGAGTCAGGCCTCGTTTGACTCAACCAAATCATTTGTGCCCCGAGTCAGGCCTCATTTGGCTCAACCATATTATTTGTGCCTCGAGTCAAGCCTTGTTTGACTCTACGATATCATTTGCCCCTCGAGTCGAGCCTAATTTGACTCAACCATATTATTTGTGCCTCGAGTCGGGCCTCATTTGACATAACCATATCATTTGTGCCCCGAGTTGGGCCTCGATTGACTCACCCATATCATTTGCGCCTCGAGTCAACCCTCGTTTAACTCAACGATATCATTTGCGTCTCGAGTCGAGCCTTGTTTGACACCAACATATTTTTTACGCCTCGAGTCGGCCCTCGTTCAACTCACCGATACCATTTGTGCCTCGAGTTGGGCCTCGTTTGACTCAACCATATCATTTGTGCCTTGAGTCGACCCTTGTTTGACTCATCGATATCATTTATACCTTGAGTTGGGCCTCGTTTGACATAACTATATCATTTGTGCCTCGAGTCATGCCTCGTTTGACTCAACCATATCATTTACGTCTCAAGTCAGGCCTCGTTTGACTAAACCCTATCATTTGTGCCTCAAGTCGGGCTTGGTTTGACTCAACCATATCATTTGCACCTCGAGTCGGGCATCGTTTGACTCACCGACACAATTTGTGCCTCGAATTGGGCATCGTTTGATTCAACCATATCATTTGCGCCACGAGTCGGGCCTTGTTTGACTCAACCATATCATTTATGCCTTGAGTCGGCCTTCATTTAACTCACCGATTCCATTTGTGCCTCGAGTTAGGCCTCGTTTGACTCAACCATATAATTTATGCCTCGAGTGAACCCTCGTTTAACTCAACCAAATCACTTGCGCCACGAGTTGGGCCTTGTTTGACTCAACCATATAATTTCTGCCTTGAGTCATGGCTCGTTTGACTCAACCATATCATTTATGCCCTGAGTCGAGCCTTGTTTGACTCAGCCATATCATTTATGCCTCGAGTCGGGCCTCGTTTGACTCACCGATACCATTTGTGCCTCGAGTTAGGCCTCGTTTGACTCAACCATATCATTTGTGCCTCGAGTCAAGCCTTCTTTACTCAATCATATCATTTGCACCTCGAGTCGGGCCTCCTTTGACTCAACCATATCATTTGCACCTCGAGTCAGGCCTCGTTTGACTCACTGATACCATTTGTGCCTCAAGTTAGGCCTCTTGTTTGACTCAACCATATCATTTGTGCCTTGAGTCAAGCCTCGTTTGACTCAACCATATAATTTGTGCCTCAAGTCGGGCCTCGTTAGACTCAACCATATCATTTGTTCCTCGAGTCATGCGCCGTTTGACTCACCGATGCCATTTGTGCCTTGAGTTGTGCCTTGTTTGACTTAACCATATCATTTGTGCCTCGAGTTAGGCCTTGTTTGACTCACCGATACCATTTGTGCCTCGAGTCGGGCCTCGTTTGATGCAACCATATCATTTGTGCCTCGAGTCATGCCTCGTTTGACTCAACCATATCAGTTGCATCTCGAGTCGGGCCTCGTTTGACAAAACCATATCATTTGCACCTCGAGTCGGGATTGGTTTGTCACAACCACATCATTTGCGCCTCGAGTCGGTCCTTATTTGAGTCACTGATACCAGTTGTGTCTCGAATTGGGCATCGTTTAACCAAACCATATCATTTGTTCCTCAAGTCAGGCCTTGTTTGACTCAGCCATATTATTTGCGCCTCGAGTCGGGTCTCATTTGACTCAACCATATCATTTGTGCCTCGAGTCAGGCCTTGTTTGACTTAGCCACAACATTTGCACCTCGAGTTGGGCCTTGTTTGACCCAACCATATCATTTGCGTATCGAGGAGGGCCTCGTTTGACTCAACCATATCATTTCTGCTTCGAGTCAGGCCTCGTCTGGCTCAACCATATCATTTGCGCCTCGAGTCGGTCCTCGTTTGACTCAACCATATCATTTTCGCCTTGAGTCAGGCCTCGTTGGACTTAACCATATCATTTCTGCCTCGAGTCATGCCTCGTTTGACTTAACCATATCATTTGCGAGTCGGGCCTCGTTTGACCCACCGGCACCATTTGTGCCTCGAGTTAGGTCTCGTTGGACTCAACTATATCATTTGTGCCTCAAGACAGGGATTGTTTGACTCAACCTTATCATCGGCACCTTGAGTTAGGCCTCGTTCGACTCAACCATATATTTGCACCTCGAGTCAGCACCCGTTTGACAACCATATCATTTGCGCCTCGAGTCAGGCCTCGTTTGACTCAACCAAATCATTTGTATCTCGAGTCAGGCCTCGTTTGGCTCAACCATATTATTTGCACCTCGAGGCAAGCCTTGTTTGAGTCAACCATATCATTTGTGCCTCGAGTCAGGCCTCGTTTGATGCAACCATATCATTTGTGCCTCGAGTTGGGCCTCATTTAACTCAACTATATCATTTGTGCCTCAAGTCGGCCCTCGTTTGACTCAACGATATCATTTGCGCATCGAGTTGACCCTCGTTTGACCCAACCATATCATTTGCACCACGAGTCAGGCCTCATTTGACTCAACCATATAATTTCTGTCTCAAGTCATGCCTCGTTTGACTCAACCATATCATTTATGCCTTGAGTCGAGCCTTGTTTGACTCAGCCATATCATTTGTGCCTCGAGTCGGGCCTCGTTTGACTCACCGATACCATTTGTGCCTCGAGCTGGGCCTCATTTGACTCAACCATATCATTTGTGCCTCTAGTCAGGCCTTCTTTGACTTAACCATATCATTTGCATCTCGAGTCGGGCCTCATTTGACTTATCCATATCATTTGCACCTCGAGTCAGGCCTAGTTTGACTCACCGATACCATTTGTGCCTTGAGTTAGGCCTCGTTTAACTCAACCATATCATTTATGCCTCGAGTTAGGCCTCGTTTGACTCAACCATATAATTTGTGCCTCGAGTCGAGTCTCATTTGACTCAACCATATCATTTCTGCCTCGAGTCATGCGCCGTTTGACTCACTGATACCATTTGTGCCTCGAGTTGGGCCTCGTTTGACTCAACCATATCATTTGTGCCTCGGGTTAGGCCTTGTTTGACTCAACGATATCATTTGTGCCTCGAGTTGGGCCTCATTTGGCGCAACCATATCATTTGTGCCTCGAGTCATGCCTTGTTTGACTCAACCATATCAGTTGTGCCTCGAGTCAGGCCTTGTTTGACAAAACCATATCATTTGCACCTCGAGTCTGGCCTGGTTTGACTCAACCATATCATTTGCGCCTCAAGTCGATCCTCGTTTAACTCACTGATACCAGTTGTGCCTTGAGTTGGGTGTCATTTAACCAAACCATATCATTTGCACCTCAAGTCGGGCCTTGTTTGACTCAGTGATACCATTTGTGCCTCGAGTTAGGCCTTGTTTGACTTAACCATATCATTTGCGCCTCGATTGACTCAACCATATCATTTCTGCCTTGAGACAGGCCTCATTTGGCTCAACCATATCATTTGTGCCTCAAGACGGTCCTCGTTTGACTCAACCATATCATTTGCACCTTGAGTCAGGCCTCGTTTGACTTAACCATATCATTTCTGCCTGGAGTCATGCCTCGTTTGACTTAACCATATCATTTGCGCCTCGAGTCGGGCCTCATTTGACTCAACCATATCGTTTGTGCCCCGAGTTGGGCTTGTTTGACTCAACCATATCATTTGTGCCCTAAGTGGGGCCTCGTTTGACTCAACCATATCATTTACGTCTCGAGTCCGGCCTCGTTTGACTCAACCATATCATTTAGACCTCCAGTTGGGCTTCGTTTGACTCAACCATATCATTTGCGCCTTGAGTCGGGCCTCGTTTGACTCACCGATACCATTTGTGCCGCGAGCCGGGCCTCGTTTGACTCAACCATATCATTTACGCCTCGAGTCTAGCCTTCTTTGACTCCCCGATACCATTTGTGCCTTGAGTTAGGCCTCGTTTGACTCAACCATATCATTTGTGCCTCAAGACAGGGCTTGTTTGACTCAACCATATCATTGGCCCATTGAGTCGAGCCTCATTTAACTTAACCATGTCATTTCTACCTCGGGTCAGGCCTCGTTTGGCTCAACCATATATTTTTGCCATGAGTTAGTACCCGTTTGACACAACCATATCATTTACGCCTCGAGTCAGGCCTCATTTGACTCAACCAAATCATTTATGCCCCGAGTCAGGCTGCATTTGGCTCAACCATATTATTTGCGCCTCGAGTTAAGCCTCGTTTGACTCTATGATATCATTTGCGCCTCGAGTCGAGCCTCATTTGACTCAACCATATTATTTGCACCTTGAGTCGGCCCTCGTTTGACTCAGCGATATCATTTGCGCCTTGAGTCGAGCCTCGTTTGACTCCCTCATATTTTTTGAGCCTCGATTTGGCCCTCGTTTAACTCACCGATACCATTTGTGCCTCGAGTTGCGCCTCATTTGACTCAACCATATTATTTGTGGCTCGAGTCGAGCGTCGTTTGACTCACCGATACCATTTATGCCTTGAGTTGGGCCTCGTTTGACGTAACCATATCATTTGTGCATTGAGTCATGCCTCGTTTGACTCAACCATATCATTTGAGTCTCAAGTCAGGCCTCGTTTGACTAAACCATATCATTTGTGCCCCAAGTCGGGCTTGGTTTGACTCAACCATATCATTTGCGCCTCGAGTCGGGCATCGTTTGACTCACCGACACAATTTGTGCCTCGAATTGGGCATCGTTTGATTCAACCATATCATTTGCGCCTCGAGTCGCGCCTTGTTTGACTCAACCATATCATTTATGTCTCACGTCGGCCTTCATTTAACTCACCGATTCCATTTGTGCCTCGAGTTAGGCCTTGTTTGACTCAACCATATCATTTGTGCCTCGAGTGAACCCTCGTTTGACTCAACCAAATCACTTGTGCCGGGCCTTATTTGACTCAACCATATAATTTCTGCCTCGAGTCATGCCTCATTTGACTCAACCATATCATTTATGCCTCGAGTCGAGCCTTGTTTGACTCAACCATATCATTTGTGCCTCGAGTCGGGCCTCGTTTGACTCACCTATACCATTTGTTCCTTGAGTTGGTCCTCGTTTGACTCAACCATATCATTTGTGCCTCGAGTCAAGCCTTCTTTGACTCAATCATATCATTTGCACCTTGAGTCGGGCCTCCTTTGACTCAACCATATCATTTGCACCTCGAGTCAGGCCTCTTTTGACTCACCGATCCCTTTTGTGCCTCGAGTTAGGCCTCGTTTGACTCAACCATATCATTTTTGCCTCGAGTCAGGTCTCGTTTGACTCAACCATATAATTTGCGCCTCAAGTCGAGCCTCGTTTGACTCAACCATATCATTTGTGCCTTGAGTCATGTGCCGTTTGACTCACCGATACCATTTGTGCCTCCAGTTGTGCCTCGTTTGACTCAACCATATCATTTGTGCCTCGAGTTAGGCCTTGTTTGACTCAACGATACCATTTGTGCCTCGAGTCGGGCCTCGTTTGATGCAACCATATCATTTGTGCCTTGACTCATGCCTCGTCTGACTCAACCATATCAGTTGCATCTCGAGTCGAGCCTCGTTTGACAAAACCATATCATTTGCACCTCGAGTCGGGCCTGGTTTGTCTCAACCATATCATTTGCGCCTCGAGTCGGTCCTTATTTGAGTCACCGATACCAGTTGTTCCTCGAGTTGGGCATCGTTTAACCAAACCATATCATTTGTGCCTCAAGTCAGGCCTTGTTTGACTCAACCATATAATTTGCGCCTCAAGTCGGCCTCGTTTGACTTAGTGATACCATTTGTGCCTCGAGTTAGGCCTTGTTTGACTTAACCATATCATTTGTGCCTCGAGGAGGTCCTCGTTTGGCTCAACCATATCAATTGCGCCTCAAGTCGGTCCTCGTTTGACTCAACCATATCATTTGCTCCTTGAGTCAGGCCTCGTTTGGCTGAACCATATCATTTCTGCCTCGAGTCATGCCTCGTTTGACTCAACCATATTTGCGGCTTGAGCCGGGCTTCGTTTGACCCACCGATACCATTTGTGCCTGGAGTTAGGTCTCGTTTGACTCAACTATATCATTTGTGCCTTAAGACAGGGCTTGTTTGACTCAACCTTATCATCGGCACCTTGAGTTAGGCCTCGTTTGACTCAACTATATCATTTGCCCCTCGAGTCGGGCCTCGATTAGCTTAACCATATCATTTCTGCCTCAGGTCAGGCCTCGTTTGGCTCAACCATATATTTGCGCCTCAAGTTAGCACCCGTTTGACATAACCATATCATTTGCCCCTCGAGTCGGGCCTCGATTAGCTTAACCATATCATTTCTACCTTAGGTCAGGCCTCATTTGGCTCAACCATATATTTGCGCCTCGAGTCAGCACCTGTTTGACTCAACCATATAATTTGTGCCCCGAGCCATGCCTCGTTTGACTCAACCATATCATTTGCATATCGAGTCGGGCCTCGTTTGATTCAACCATATCATTTGCGCCTCGAGTCGGGCCTTTTTTGACTCAACCATATCATCTGCATATTGAGTTGGGCCTTGTTTGACGTAACCATATCATTTGTGCCTTGAGTCATGCCTCATTTGACTCAACCATATCATTTGCGTCTAGAGTCAAGCCTCGTTTGATTAAACCATATCATTTGCACCTCAGGTCGGGCCTGGTTTGACTCAACCATATCATTTGCATCTCGAGTCGGGCATCGTTTGACTCACCAACACCATTTGTGCCTCAAATTGTGCATCGTTTGACTCAACCAAATCATTTGTGCCTCGAGTTAGGCTTTGTGTGAGTTAACCATATCATTTGCGCCCCGAGTGGGGCCTCGTTTGACTCAACCATATCATTTACGCCTCAAGTTGGGCCTCGTTTAACACAACAATATCATTTGCGCGTCGCGTCGGGCCTCGTTTGACTCGCCGATACCATTTGTGCTGTGAGTTGGGCCTCGTTTGACTCAACCATATCATTTGCGCCTCAAGACAGGGCTTGTTTGACTCAACGATATCATTGGCAACTCGAGTCGGGCCTCATTGGACTCAACCATATCATTGGCCCATCGAGTTGGGCCTCGTTTAACTTAACCATATCATTTCTGCCTCGAGTCAGGCCTCGTTTGGCCCAACCATATATTTTCGCCTCGAGTCAGTAGCCGTTTAACACAACCATATCATTTGCGCCTCGAGTCAGGCCTCGTTTCACTCAACCAAATCATTTGTGCTCCGAATTAGGCCTCGTTTGGCTCAACCATATTATTTGTGGCTCGAGTCAAGCCTCATTTGACTCTACGATATCATTTGCGCCTCGAGTCGGGCCTCGTTTGACTCAACCATATTATTTGCGCCTCGAGTCGGGCCTCGTTTGATGTAACCATATCATTTATGCCTCGAGTTGGGCCTCAATTGACTCACCCATATCATTTGCGCCTCGAGTCGGCCCTCGTTTGACTCAACGATATCATTTGCGCCTCGAGTCGAGCCTCGTTTGACTCAACCATATTATTTGCGCCTCGAGTCGGCCCTCGTTTAACTCACCGATACCATTTGTGCCTTGAGTTGGGCCTCGTTTGACTCAACCATATCATTTGTGCCTCGAGTCGAGCCTCGTTTGACTCACTGATACCATTTATGCCATGAGTTAGGCCTCGTTTCACGTAACCATATCATTTGTGCCTCGAGTCATGCCTCGTTTGACTCAACCATATCATTTGCGTCTCGAGTCAGGCCTTGTTTGACTAAACCATATCATTTGCGCCTCAAGTTGGGCTTGGTTTAACTCAACCATATCATTTGCGCCTCGAGTCGGGCATCGTTTGACTCACCGACACCATTTGCACCTTGAATTGGGCATTGTTTGATTCAACCATATCATTTGCACCTCAAGTCAGGCCTGGTTTGACTCAACCATATCATTTGCGCCTCGAGTCGGGCATCGTTTGACTCACCAACACCATTTGTGCCTCGAATTGGGCATCATTTGCCTCAACCAAATCATTTGTGCCTCAAGTTAGGCCTTGTGTGACTCAACCATATCATTTGCGCCTCGAGTCGGGCCTCGTTTGACCCAATCATATCATTTGTTCCTCGAGACTGGCCATGTTTGACTTAACCATATCATTTGCGCCTCGAGTCAGGCCTCATTTGACTCAACCATATCATTTGCGCCTCAAGTCAGGCCTCATTTGACTCAACCATATCATTTGTGCCTCGAGGTGGGCCTTGTTTGACTTAACTATATCATTTGCGCCTCGAGTCGGGCCTCGTTTGACTCACCGGTACCATTTGAGCGTCGATGTAGGCGTCGTTTGATTCAACCATATCATTTGTGCCTCGACTCAAGCCTCATTTGACTCAACCATATAATTTGCGCCTCGAGTCAGGCCTTGTTTGACTCATCCATATCATTTATGCCTCGATTCGGGCCTTGTTTGACTCAATCATATCATTTGCGCCTAGAGTCGGGCTTCATTTGACTCACCAATACCATTTGTGCCTCGAGTTGGGCCTTGTTTGACTAAACCATATCGTTTGTGCCTCGAGTTAGGCCTTCTTTGACTCAACCATATTATTTACGCCTTGAGTCGGGCCTCGTTTGACTCAATAATATCATTTGCACCTCGACTCAGGCCTCATTTGACTCACCCATATCATTTACGCCTCGAGTTGGGCCTCGTTTGACTCAACCATATTATTTCTGCCTCAAGTCATGCGTCGTTTGACTCACCGATACCATTTGTGCCTCGAGTCGGGCTTCGTTTGACTTAACCATATCATTTGTGCCTCGAGTTAGGCCTTGTTTGACTCACCGATACCATTTGTGCCTTGTGTCAGGCCTCGTTTGATGCAACCATATCATTAGTGCCTCGCGTCATGCCTCGTTTGACTCAACCATATCAGTTGCGGCTCGAGTCGGGCTTCATTTGACTAAACCATATCATTTGCGCTTGAGTCAGGCTGGTATGACTCAACCATATCATTTGCACCTCGAGTCAGGCCTTGTTTGACTCACTGATACCAGTTGTGCCTCGAGTTGGGCGTTGTTTAACTAAACCATATCATTTGTGGCTCAAGTCAGGCCTTGTTTGACTCAACCATATCATTTGCGCCTCGGGTTAGGCCTTGTTTGACTCAACCATATCATTTGCACCTCGAGTCGGTCCTCGTTTGCCTCAACCATATCATTTGCGCCTTGTGTTAGGCCTCCTTTGACTTAACCATATCATTTCTGCCTCGAGTCAGGCCTTGTTTGACTCAACCATATCATTTGCGACCCGAGTTGGGCCTTGTTTGACACAACCATATCATTTGCGCCTCAAGTTGGGCCTCGTTTGACTCGACCATATCATTTGCACCTCGAGTCGGGCCTCGTTTGACTCACCGATACAATTTGTGCCTCGAGTTAGGCCTCGTTTGACTCAACCATATCATTTGTGGATCGAGTTAGGACTCGTTTGACTCAGCCATATCATTTGTGCCTCGAGTCAGGCCGCGTTTAACTCATCGATACCATTTGTGCCTCGAGTTGGCCCTCTTTTGACTCAACCATATCATTTGTGCCTCAAGTTAGGCCTTGTTTGGCGTAACCATATCATTTGTGCCTCGTGTCATGCCTCGTTTGACTCAACCATATCATCTGCATCTCGAGTCAGGCCTTATTTGACTAAACCATATCATTTCCGCCTCGAGTCGGGGCTTCTTTGACTCAACCATATCATTTGCGCCTCGAGTTTGGCCTCGTTTGATGCAACCATATCATTTGTGCCTCGAGTCATGCCTCGTTTGACTCAACCATATCATTTGCACCCCAAGTCGGCCCTCGTTTGACTCAACGATATTATCTGTGCCTCAAGTGGGGCCTCGTTTGACTTAACCATATCATTTGCGCCTCGAGTCGGGCCTCATTTGATGTAACCATATCATTTGTGCCTTAAGTCATCCCTCATTTAAGTCAACCATATCATTTGCGTCTCGAGTCGGGCCTCAATTGACTAAACCATATCATTTGCGCCTCGAGTCAAGCCTCGTTTGACTCACCGATACCATTTGTGCCTCGAATTGGGCCACATTTGACTCAACCATATCATTTGTGCCCCGAGTCAGGGCTTGTTTGACTCAAGCATATCATTTGCGCCTTGAGTCGGGCCTCGTTTGACTAAATCATATCATTTGCGCCTCGAGTCGGGCCTTGTTTGCGCCTTAAGTCGGGCCTTGTTTGACTCAACCATATCATTTGTGCCTTGAGTCGGGCCTCGTTTGACTCACCATACCATTTGTGCCTTGACTCGGGCCTCGTTTGACTCACCGATACCATTTATGCCTCGAGTTAGGCCTCGTTTGACTCAACCATATCATTTGTGCCTCGAGACAGGCTTCGCGTGACTCAACCATAACATTTGCGCCTTGCGTCGGGCCTTGTTTGACTCAACCATATCATCGGCACCTTGAGTTGAGCCTTGTTTGACTCAACCATATCATTTGCACCTCGAGTCAGCCCTCGTTCGATGCAACCACATCATTTTTGCCTCGAGTCATGCCTCGTTTGACTCAACCATATCATTTGCATCTCGAGTCAGCCCTCGTTTGACTCAACGACATCATTTGTGCCTCGAGTCGGGCCTCGTTTGACTCAATCAGATCATTTGCGCATCGAGTCAGGCCTCGTTCGACTCACCGATACCATTTGTGCCTCGAGTCAGACCTCGTTTTACATAACCATATCATTTGTGCCTTGAGTCATCCCTCATTTGACTTAACCATATCATTTGCATCTCGAGTTGGGCCTCGTTTGACTAAACCATATCATTTGCGCCTCAAGCTGGGCTGGGTTTGATTCAACCATATCATTTGCACCTCGAGCTGGGCCTCGTTTGACTCAATGACACCATTTGTGCCTCGAATTGGTCCTCGTTTGACTCAACCATATCACTTGTGCCTCGAGTTAGGCCTTGTTTAACTCAACCATATCATTTGCACCTCAAGTTGGGCTTTGTTTGATTCACCGATACCATTTGTGCCTTGAGTTAGCCTCGTTTGGCTTAACCATATCATTTGTGCCTCGAGACAGGGCTCGTTTGAGTTAACCATATCATTTGTGCCTCGAGTCATGCCTCGTTTGACTCAACCATATCATTTATGCCTCGAGTCAGGCCTCGTTTGACTCACCGATACCATTTGTCCCTCGAGTTGGGCCTCGTTTGACTCAACCATATCAACCATATCATTTATGCTTCGAGTCGAGCCTCGTTTGACTCAACTATACCATTTGTGCCTCGAGTTGGGGCTCTTTTGACTCAACCATATCATTTGTGCCTCGAGTTAGGCCTTGTTTTACGCAACAATATGATTTGTGCCTCGAGTCATGCCTCGTTTGACTCAACCATATCATTTGCATGTCGAGTCGGGCCTCGTTTGAGAAAACCATATCATTTGCACCTCGAGACGGGCCTTGTTTGACTCAACCATATAATTTGTGCCTCGAGTTGGGCCTTGTTTGACTCAACCATATTATTTGCATCTCAAGTTAGGCCTCGTTTGATGCAACCATATCATTTGTGCCTCGAGTCAGGCCTCCTTTGACTCAACCATATCATTTGCGCCTCGAGTCAGCCCTCGTTTGACTCAACGATATCATTTGTGCCTCGAGTGGTGCCTTGTTTGACTCAACCATATCATATGCGCTTCAAGTCGGCCCTCGTTTAACTCACTGACACCATTTGTTCCTCGAGTTGGGCCTCGTTTGACGTAACCATATCATTTGCATCTCAAGGCAGGCCTCATTTGACTAAACCATATCATTTGCGCCTTGAGTCGGGCCTTGTTTGACTCATTGACACCATTTGTGCCTCGAATTGGACCTTGTTTGACTTAACCATATCATTTGTGCCCCGAGTCAGGGCTTGTTTGACTCAACCATATCATTTGTGCCTCGAGTCAGGCTTCGTTTGACTAAATCATATCATTTGCGCCTCAAGTCGAGCCTCGTTTGAGTCAACCATATAATTTCTGCCTCGAGTCATGCCTCGTTTAACTCAATCATATCATTTATACATCAAGTCGGTTCATGTTTAACTCAACCATTTCATTTGCGCCTCGAGTTGGGCCTCGTTTGACTCAACCATATCATTTATGCCTCGAGTCAGCCTCGTTTGACTCACCGATACCATTTGTCCCTCGAGTTGGGCCTCGTTTGACTCAACCATATCATTTATGCTTCGAGTCGAGCCTCGTTTGACTCAACTATACCATTTGTGCCTCGAGTTGGGGCTCTTTTGACTCAACCATATCATTTGTGCCTCGAGTTAGGCCTTGTTTGACGCAACAATATGATTTGTGCCTCGAGTCATGCCTCGTTTGACTCAACCATATCATTTGCATGTCGAGTCAGGCCTCGTTTGGGAAAACCATATCATTTGCACCTCGAGACGGGCCTTGTTTGACTCAACCATATAATTTGTGCCTCGAGTTGGGCCTTGTTTGACTCAACCATATTATTTGCATCTCGAGTTAGGCCTCATTTGATGCAACCATATCATTTGTGCCTCGAGTCAGGCCTCCTTTGACTCAACCATATCATTTGCGCCTCGAGTCAGCCCTCGTTTGACTCAACGATATCATTTGTGCCTCGAGTGGTGCCTCGTTTGACTCAACCATATCATATGCGCTTCAAGTCGGCCCTCGTTTAACTCACCGACACCATTTGTGCCTCGAGTTGGGCCTCGTTTGATGTAACCATATCATTTGCATCTCGAGGCAATCCTCATTTGACTAAACCATATCATTTGCGCCTTGAGTCGGGCCTTGTTTGACTCATTGACACCATTTGTGCCTCGAATTGGACCTCGTTTGACTTAACTATATCATTTGTGCCCCGAGTCAGGGCTTGTTTGACTCAACCATATCATTTACGCCTCGAGTCAGGCCTCGTTTGACTAAATCATATCATTTGCGCCTCGAGTCGAGCCTCGTTTGAGTCAACCATATAATTTCTGCCTCGAGTCATGCCTTGTTTAACTCAATCATATCATTTATACATCAAGTCGGTTCGTGTTTGACTCAACCATTTCATTTGCGCCTCGAGTCGGGCCTCGTTTGACTCACCGATACCATTTGTTCCTTGAGTTGGGCCTCGTTTGACTCAACCATATCATTTCTGCCTCGAGTCAGGGCTCGTTTAGCTCAACCATATATTTGGGCCTTGAGTCAGGCCCCGTTTGACTCAACCATATCGTTTGCATCTCGACCCAGGCCTCGTTTAACTCAGCCATATCATTTGTGCCTCGAGTCAGGCCCCGTTTGGCCCAACCATATTATTTGTGCCTCGAGTCGGGCCCCGTTTGACTCAACCATATTATTTGTGCCTCAAGTCAGGCCTCGTTTGATGCAACCATATCATTTGTGCCTCGAGTCATGCCTCGTTTGACTCAACCATATCATTTGCACCTTGAGTCAACCCTCGTTTGACTCAACGATATCATTTGCACCTCGAGTCAGGCCCCGTTTGACTCAACCATATTATTTGCACCTCAAGTCGGGCCTCGTTTGACTCACTAATACCATTTGTGCCTCGAGTTGGGCCTCATTTGACTCAACCATATCATTTGTGCCATGAGCCGAGCCTTGTTTGACTCAACCATATCATTTGCGTCTCGAGTTTGGCCTATTTTGACTCAACCATATCATTTGCACCTCGAGTCAGGCATTGTTTGACTCAACCATATTATTTGCGCCTCCAGTTGGGCCTCGTTTGACTCAACCATATCATTTGCGCCTCGAGTCGGGCCTGGTTTGATTCAACTATATCATTTGCACCTCGAGTCAGGCCTCGTTTGACTCACCGATACCATTTGTGCGTCAAGTTAGGCCATGTTTGACTCAACCATATCATTTGTGCCTCGATTCAGGCCTCGTTTGACTCAACCATATAATTTGCACCTCAAGTCGAGCCTCGTTTGACTCAACTATATCATTTGTGCCTCGAGTCATGCACCGTTTGACTCCCCGATACCATTTGTGCCTCGAGTTGGGCCTCCTTTGACTCAACCATATCATTTGTGCCTCGAGTTAAGCCTTGTTTGACTCACTAATACCATTTGTGCCTCGAGTCGGGCCTCGTTTGACACAACTATATCATTTGTGCCCCGAGTCATGTCTCGTTTGACTCAACCATATTAGTTGTATCTTGAGTCGGGCCTCGTTTGACTCAACCATGTTAGTTGCATCTCGAGTCGGGCCTCGTTTGACAAAACCATATCATTTGCGCCTCGAGTAGGGCCTCGTTTGACTCAACCATATCATTTGCGCCTCGAGTCGGGCCTTGTTTGACTCAGCCACAACATTTGTACCTCGAGTCGGGCCTTGTTTGTCTCAACCATATTATTTGCGCATCGAGTAGGGCCTTGTTTGACTCAACCATATCATTTCTGCTTCGAGTCAGTCTTTGTTTGACTCAACCATATCATTTGTGCCTTGAGTCAGGCCTCGTTTGACTTAACCATATCATTTCTGCCTCGAGTCATGCCTCGTTTGACTCAACCATATCATTTGCGCCACGAGTCGGGCCACGTTTGACTCAACCATATCATTTATGCCTCGAGTCGGGCCTTGTTTGACTCACCGATACCATTTGTGCCGCGAGTTGAGCCTCGTTTGACTCAACCGCATCATTGGTGCCTCGAGTCAGGCCTCGTTTGACCCACCGATACCATTTGTGCCTCGAGTTAGGTGTCGTTTGACTCAACCATATCATTTGTGCCTCAAGACAGGGCTTGTTTGACTCAACCTTATGATTGGCACCTTGAGTTAGGCCTCGTTTGGCTCAACCATATCATTTGCGTCTCGAGTCAGGCCTCCTTTGACTAAACCATATCATTTGCACCTCGAGTCGGGCCTCGTTTGACTCATTGACACCATTTGTGCCTCGAATTGGGCCTTATTTGACTCAACCATATCATTTGTGCCCCGAGTCAGGGCTTGTTTGACTCAACCATATCATTTGTGCCTCGAGTCAGGCCTCGTTTGATGCAACCATATCATTTGTGTCTCGAGTTGGGTCTCGTTTGACTTAACTATATCATTGCGCCTCGAGTCGGCCCTCTTTTGACTCAACGATATTATTTGCGCATCGAGTTGAGCATCGTTTGACACAACCATATTATTTGTGCCTCGAGTCAGGCTTCGTTTAACTCACTGATACCATTTGTGCCTCGAGTTGGGCCTCGTTTGACTCACCGATACCATTTATGCCTCGAGTCGAGCCTCGTTTGACTCACCGATACCATTTATGCCTTGAGTTGGGCCTCGTTTGACGTAACCATATCATTTGTGCCTCGAGTCATGCCTCGTTTGACTCAAGCATATTATTTGCGTCTCGAGTCAGGCCTCGTTTGACTAAACCATATCATTTACACCTCAAGTCGGGCTTGGTTTGACTCAACCATATCATTTGCGCCTCGAGTCGGGCATCGTTTGAGTCACCAACACCATTTGTACCTCGAATTGGGCCTCGTTTGACTCAACCATATCATTTGTGCCTCAAGACAGGGCTTGTTTGACTCAACCATATCATTGGCAACTCGAGTCAGGCCTTATTTGACTCAACCATATGATTGGCTCATCGAGTCGGGCCTCGTTTAACTTAACCATATCATTTGTGCCTCGAGTCAGGCCTCGTTTGGCTTAACCATATATTTTCATCTTGAGTCAGTACCCGTTTAACACAACCATATCATTTGCGCCTCGAGTTAGGCCTCGTTTCACTCAACCAAATCATTTGTGCTCCGAGGCAGGCCTCATATGGCTCAACCATATTATTTGCGCCTCGAGTCAGGCCTCAATTGACTCTATGATATCATTTGTACCTCGAGTTGAGCTTCATTTGACTTAACCATATTATTTGCACCTCGAGTCGGGCCTCGTTTGACATAACCATATCATTTGTGCCTCGAGTTGGGCCTCGATTGACTCACCCATATCATTTGTGCCTCGAGTCGGCCCTCGTTTAACTCAACAATATCCTTTGCGCCTCGAGTCGAGCCTCGTTTGACTCACTGATACCATTTGTGCCTCGACTCGGGCTTCGTTTGACGTAACCATATCATTTGCGTCTCGAGTCGGGCCTCATTTTACTAAACCATATCATTTGCGCCTCGAGTCGTGCCTCATTTGACTCATTGACACCATTTGTGCCTTGAATTGGGCCTCGTTTGACTCAACCATATCATTTGTGCCTCGAGTAAGGCCTCGTTTGACTCAACCATATCATTTGCGCCTCGAGTCAGGCCTCGTTTGACTAAACCATATCAATTGCGCCTCGAGTCGGGCCTTGTTTGACTCAACCATATCATTTGCGCATCGAGGAGGGCCTCGTTTGACTCAACCATATCATTTCTGCTTCAAGTCGGTCCTCGTTTGACTTAACCATATCATTTGCATCTTGAGTCAGGCCTCGTTTGACCTAACCATATCATTTCTTCCTCGAGTCATGCCTCGTTTGACTCAACCATATCATTTGCGCCACGAGATGGGCCTCGTTTGACTCAACCATATCATTTGTGTCTCGAGTCGGGCCTTGATTGACTCACCGATACCATTTGTACTGTGAGTCGGGCCTCGTTAGACTCAACCGTATCATTTGCGCCTCGAGTCAGGCCTCGTTTGACCCATCGATACCATTTGTGCCTCGAGTTAGGTCTCGTTTGACTCAACCATATCATTTGTGCCTCAAGACAGGGCTTGTTTGACTCAACCTTATGATTGGCACCTTGAGTTATGCCTCGTTTGACTCAACCATATCATTTGCCCCTCGAGTCGGGCCTCGATTAACTTAACCATATTATTTCTGCCTTAGGTCAGGCCTCGTTTGGCTCAACCATATATTTGTGCCTCGAGTCAGCACCCATTTGACATAACCTTATCATTTGCGCCTCGAGTCAGCCCTCGTTTGACTCAACCAAATCATTTGTGCCCCGAGTCAGGCCTCGTTTGGCTCAACCATATTATTTGCACCTCGAGTCAAGCCTCGTTTTACTCAACCATATCATTTGTGCCTCGAGTCAGGCCTCGTTTGAAGCAACCATATCATTTGTGCCTTGAGTCGGGTCTCGTTTGAGTTAACTATATCATTTGTGCCTCGAGTCGGCCCTCATTTGACTCAACAATATCATTTGCGCATCGAGTTGAGCGTCGTTTGTCTCAACCATATTATTTGCACCTCCAGTTAGGCTTCGTTTAACTCACCGATACCATTTGTGCCTCGAGTTGGGCCTCGTTTGACTCACCGATACCATTTATGCCTCGAGTCGAGCCTCGTTTGACTCACCGATACCATTTATGCCTTGAGTTGGGCCTCGTTTGATGTAACCATATCATTTGTGCCTCAAGTCATGCCTCGTTTGACTCAACCATATTATTTGCATCTCGAGTCAGGCCTCGTTTGACTAAACCATATCATTTGCGCCTCGAGTCGGGCTTGGTTTGACTCAACCATAGCATTTGCGCCTCGAGTCGGGCATTATTTGACTCACCAACACCATTTGTGCCTCGAATTGGGCCTCGTTTGACTCAACCATATCATTTGTGCCTCAAAACAGGGCTTGTTTGACTCAACCATATCATTGGCAACTCGAGTCAGGCCTCATTTGACTCAACCATATGATTGGCCCATCGAGTCGGGCCTCGTTTAACTTAACCATATCATTTCTGCCTCGAGTCAGGCCTCGTTTGGCTCAACCATATATTTTCGCCTTGAGTCAGTACCCGTTTAACACAACCATATCATTTACGCCTCGAGTCAGGCCTCATTTCACTCAACCAAATCATTTGTGCTCCGAGTCAGGCCTCGTATGGCTCAACCATATTATTTGCGCCTCGAGTCAAGCCTCATTTGACTCTATGATATCATTTGTGCCTCGAGTTGAGCCTCATTTAACTCAACCATATTATTTGCACCCCGAGTCGGGCCTCGTTTAATGTAACCATATCATTTGTGCCTCGAGTTGGGCCTCGATTGACTCACCCATATCATTTGCACCTCGAGTCGGCCCTCGTTTAACTCAACGATATCATTTGCGCCTCGAGTCCAGCCTCATTTGACTCAACGATACCATTTGTGCCTTGAGTCGGGCTTCGTTTGACGTAACCATATCATTTGCATCTCGAGTCGGGCCTCATTTGACTAAACCATATCATTTGTGCCTCGAGTCGTGCCTCATTTGACTCATTGACACCATTTGTGCCTCGAATTGGGCCTTGTTTGACTCAACCATATCATTTGTGCCCCGAGTCAGGGCTTGTTTGACTCAACCATATCATTTGTGCCTTGAGTCAGGCCTCGTTTGATGCAACCATATCATTTGTGCCTCGAGTTGGGTCTCGTTTGACTTAACTATATCATTTGCGCCTTGAGTCGGCCCTCGTTTGACTCAACGATATCATTTGCGCATCGAGTTGAGCGTTGTTTGACTCATCCATATTATTTGCGCCTTGAGTCAGGCTTTGTTTAACTCACTGATACCATTTGTGCCTCGAGTTGGGCCTCGTTTGACTCACCGATACCATTTATGCCTCGAGTCGAGCCTCGTTTGACTCACCGATACCATTTATGCCTTGAGTTGGGCCTCGTTTGATGTAACCATATCATTTGTGCCTCGAGTTATGCCTCGTTTGACTCAACCATATTATTTGCATCTCGAGTCAGGCCTTGTTTGACTAAACCATATCATTTGCGCCTCAAGTCGGGCTTGGTTTGACTCAACCATATCATTTGCGCCTTGAGTCGGGCATCGTTTGAGTCACCAACACCATTTGTACCTCGAATTATGCCTCGTTTGACTCAATCATATCATTTGTGCCTCAAGACAGGGCTTGTTTGACTCAACCATATCATTGGCAACTCGAGTTGGGCCTCATTTGACTCAACCATATGATTGGCCCATCGAGTCGGGCCTCGTTTAACTTAACCATATCATTTCTGCCTCGAGTCAGGCCTCGTTTCACTCAACCATATATTTTTGCCTTGAGTCAGTACCCGTTTAACACAACCATATCATTTGTGCCTCGAGTCAGGCCTCGTTTCACTCAACCAAATCATTTGTGCTCCGAGCCAGGCCTCGTTTGGCTCAACCATATTATTTGTGCCTCAAGTCAAGCCTCATTTGACTCTATGATATCATTTGTGCCTCGAGTTGAGCCTCATTTGACTCAACCATATTATTTGCACCTCGAGTCGGGCCTCGTTTGACGTAACCATATCATTTGTGCCTCGAGTTAGGCCTCGATTGACTTACCCATATCATTTGCGCCTCGAGTCGGCCCTCGTTTAACTCAACGATATCATTTGCGCCTCGAGTCGAGCCTCGTT
This sequence comes from Dicorynia guianensis, assembly GCA_037013595.1. NCBI lineage: Eukaryota > Viridiplantae > Streptophyta > Magnoliopsida > Fabales > Fabaceae > Dicorynia > Dicorynia guianensis. The sequence goes on from JASUAB010000015.1 coordinate 14,233,204, forward strand.
TGACTCACCGATACCATTTGTGCCTCATGTCGGGCTTCGTTTGACGTATCCATATCATTTGCGTCTCGAGTCGGGCCTCCTTTGACTAAACCATATCATTTGCGCCTCGAGTCGGGCCTCGTTTGACTCATTGACGCCATTTGTGCCTCGAGTTGGGCCTCGTTTGACTCAACTATATCATTTGTGCCCCGAGTCAGGGCTTGTTTGACTCAACCATATCATTTGCGCCTCGAGTCAGGCCTCGTTTGACTAAATCATATCATTTGCACCTCGAGTCGGGCCTTGTTCGCGCCTTAAGTCGGGCCTTGTCTGACTCAACCATATCATTTGCGCCTTGAGTCGGGCCTCGTTTGACTCAACCATATAATTTCTGCCTCGACTCATGCCTCGTTTAACTCAACCATATCATTTATACCTCGAGTTGAGTCGTGTTTGACTCAACCATATCATTTGCGCCTCGAGTCAGGCCTCGTTTGACTCACCGATACCATTTGTTCCTCGAGTTGGGCCTCATTTGACTCAACCATATCATTTGTGCCTCGAGTCAGGCCTCGTTTGACTCAACCATAGCATTTGCCCCTCGAGGCAGCCCTCGTTTAACTCAACCATATCATTCCTGCCTCGAGTCAGGGCTCGTTTAGCTCAACCATATATTTGGGCCTTGAGTCAGGCCCCGTTTGACTCAACCTTATCGTTTGCATCTCGACTCAGGACTCGTTTGACTCAGCCATATCATTTGTGTCTCGAGTCCGGCCCCGTTTGATGCAACCATATTATTTGTGCCTCGAGTCAGGCCCCGTTTGACTCAACCATATTATTTGTGCCTCGAGTCAGGCCTCGTTTGATGCAACCATATCATTTGTGCCTCGAGTCATGCCATGTTTGACTTAACCATATCATTTGCACCTCGAGTCAGCCCTCGTTTGACTCAACGATATCATTTGTGCCTCAAGTCGGGCCTTGTTTGACTCAACCATATTATTTGCACCTCGAGTCGAGCCTCGTTTGACTCACTAATACCATTTGCGCCTTGAGTTGGGCCTTGTTTGACTCAACCATATCATTTACGCCTCGAGTCGAGCCTTGTTTGAGTCAACCATATCATTTGCGTCTCGAGTCGGCCCTGTTTAGACTCAACCATATCATTTGCGCCTCGAATTAGGCATTGTTTGACTCAACCATATTATTTGCGCCTCCAGTCGGGCCTCGTTTGACTCAACCATATCATTTGCGCCTCGAGTAGGGCCTGGTTTGATTCAACTATATCATTTGCACCTCGAGTCAGGCCTCGTTTGACTCACCGATATTATTTGTGCGTCAAGTTAGGCCTCATTTGACTCAACCATATCATTTGTGCCTCGAGTCAGGCCTCGTTTGATTCACCGATACCATTTGTGCCTCAAGTTAGGCCTTGTTTGACTCAACCATACCATTTGTGCCTCGAGACAGTGCTCGTTTGACTCAACCATATCATTTGTGCCTCGAGTCAGTCCTCGTTTGACTCAACCATATCATTTGCCCCTCAAGGTGGGCCATGTTTAACTCCACCATATCATTTCTGCCTCGAGTCAGGCCTCGTTTAGCTCAACCATATATTTAGGCCTTGAGTTTGCCCCCGTTTCACTCAACCATATCATTTACGTCTCAAGTCAGGCCTCGTTTGACTCAGCCATATCATTTGTGCCTCGAGTCAGGCACCGTTTGGCTCAACCATATTATTTGTGCCATGAGTCAGGCCCCGTTTGACTCAACCATATTATTTGTGCCTTGACTCAGGCCTCGTTTGATGCAACCATATCATTTGTGCCTCGAGTCATTTCTCGTTTGACTCAACCATATCATTTGCACCTCGAGTCAGCCCTCGTTTGACTCAACGATATCATTTGTGCCTCGAGTCGGGCCTCGTTTGACTCAACCATATTATTTGCACCTCGAGTCGGGCCTCATTTGACTCACCAATACCATTTGTGCCTCGAGTTGGGCCTCGTTTGACTAAACCATATCATTTGCGCCTCGACTTGGGCCTCATTTGACTCACCGATACCATTTGTGCCTCGAGTCGGGCCTCGTTTGATGTAACCATATCATTTGTGCCCCGAGTGATCCCTTGTTTGACTCAACTATATCATTTACGTCTTGAGTTGGGCCTCGTTTGACTAAACCATATCATTTGCGCCTGGAGTCGGGCCTTGGTTGACTCATTGACACCATTTGTCCTCGAATTAGGCCTCGTTTGACTCAACCATATCATTTGTGCCTCGAGCCGGGCCTTGTTTGACTCAACCATATTTATTGCATCTCGAGTCGGGCCTAGTTTGACTCAACCATATCATTTGTGCCTCGAGTCAGGCGTTGTTTGACTCAACCATATCATTTGCGCCTCGAGTCAGGCCTCGTTTAACTCAACCATATCGTTTGCACCACGACTTGGGCCTCGTTTGACTCAACCATATTATTTGCAGCTCGACTCGGGCCTCGTTTGACTCATCAATACCATTTATGCCTCGAGTTAGGCCTCGTTTGACTCAACCATATCATTTGTGCCTTGACTTGGGCCTCGTTTGACTCACCGATACCATTTGTTCCTCGAGTCAGTCCTCGTTTGATGTAACTATATCATTTGTGCCTCGAGTGAACCCTCGTTTGACTCAACCATATCATTTGCATCTCAAGTCGGGCCTCGTTTGACTCACTGATATCATTTGTGCCTCGAGATAGGGCTCGTTTGTCTCAATCATATCATTTGCGCCTCGAGTCCGGCCTTGTTTGACTCAAGCATATAATTTTTGCCTTGAGTCATGCCTCGTTTGACTCAACCATATCATTTATGCCTCGAGTCAGGCTGCGTTTGACTCAACCATATCATTTGTTCATCGAGTCGAGCCTTGATTGACTCACCGAAACCATTTGTTCCTCAAGTTAGGCCTCGTTTGAGTCAACCATACCTTTTGTACCTCGAGTCAGGCCTCGTTTGACTCAACCATATCATTTGCCTCTCGAGTCGGGCCTCGTTTAACTCAACCATATCATTTCTGCCTCGAGTCAGGCCTCATTTGGCTCAACCATATTATTTGTGCCTCGTGTCATGCTTCATTTGACGCAACCATATCATTTGTGCCTCGAGTCATGCCTTGTTTGACTCATACATATCATTTGTGCCTCGAGTCGGCCCTCGTTTGACTCAAGTATATCATTTGTGCCTCGACTCGGGCCTTGTTTGACACAACCATATCATTTGCGCGTTGAGGTGGGCCTCGTATGACTCACTGATACCATTTGTGCCACGAGTCGGGTCTCATTTGACGCAACCATATCATTTGTGCCTCGAGCCATGCCTCGTTTGACTCAACCATATCATTTGCATCTCGAGTCGATCCTCGTTTGACTAAACCATATCATTTGCGACTCGAGTCAGGCCTTGTTTGACTCAACCATATCATTTGCGCCTCGAGTCGGGCCTTGTTTGACTCAACCATACCATGTGAACCTCGAGTTAGGCCTCATTTGATGCAACCATATCATTTGTGCCTCGAGTCAAGCCTCGTTTGACTTGACCATATCATTTGCACCTCGAGTCGGCCCTCGTTTGACTCAACGATATCATTTGTGCCTCGAGTGGGGCCTCGTTTGACTCAACCATATCATTTACACCTCGAGTCGGGCCTCGTTTGACTCACCGATACCATTTGTGCCTCGAGTCGGCCCTCGTTTAACGTAACCATATCTTTTGTGCCTCGAGTCATCCCTCGTTTGACTCCACCATATCATTTGCGTCTCGAGTGGGGCCTGGTTTGACTCAACCATATCATTTACACCTCGAGTCGGGCCTCGTTTGACTCACTGACACCATTTGTGCCTCGAATTGGGCCTCATTTGACTCAACCATATAATTTGTGCCTCGAATCAGGCCTTATTTGACATAACCATATCTTTTGCACCTCAAGTCGGGCCTCGTTTGACTCACCGATACCATTTGTGCCTCGAGTTAGTCCTTGTTTGACTCAACCATATCATTTATGCCTCGAGATAGAGCTCGTTTGACTCAACCATATCTTTTGCACCTTGAGTCGGTCCTTTTTTGACTCAACCATATAATTTCTGCCTTGAGTCAAGCCTCGTTTAACTCAACTATATCCTTTGTGCCTCGAGTTGGGCCTTGTTTGACTCAACCATATCATTTGCACCTCGAATCAGGCTCATTTGATGCAACCATATCATTTGTGCCTCAAGTCATGCCTCGTTTGACTTGACCATATCATTTACGCCTTGAGTCGGCCCTCGTTTGACTCAATGGTATCATTTGTGCCTTGAGTCAGGCCTCGTTTGACTCAACCATATCATTTGTGCCTCGAGTTAGGTGTCGTTTGACTCAGTCATATCATTTGTGCCTTGAGTCAGGCCTCGTTTGACTTAGCCATATCATTTGTGCCTCGAGTCAGGCCTCGTTTGGCTCAACCATATTATTTGTGCCTCGAGTCAGGCCTCGTTTCACGCAACCATATCACTTGTGCCTCGAGTCATGCCTCGTTTGACTGAACCATATCATTTGCCCCTCGAGTTAGGTGTCATTTGACTCAGTCATATCATTTGTGCCTCAAGCTAGGCCTCGTTTGGTTCAACCATATGACTTACGCCGCGAGTTGGGCCTCGTTTGACTCAACCATATTATTTGTGCCTCGAGTCAGGCCTCGTTTGACACAACCATATCTTTTGTGCCTTGAGTCATGCCTTGTTTGACTTAACCATATCATTTGCGCCTTGAGTCAGCCCTCGTTTAACTCAAGTATATCATTTGCGCCTCGACTCAGGCCTCATTTGACTCAACTATATTATTTGTGTCTCGAGTCATGCCTCATTTGACTTAACCATATTATTTGTGCCTCAACTCAGGCCTCGTTTGAATCACCGATGCCATTTGCGCCTCGAGTTGGGCCTCGTTTGACTCAACCATATCATTTGTGCCTTGAGTCGGGCCTCGTTTGACTCACCGACACCATTTGTGCCTCAAATTGGGCCTCATTTGACAAAACCATATCATTTGTGCCTCGAGCGAGGCCTTGTTTGACTCAACCATACCATTTGTGCCTTGAGTCGGGCATCATTTGACTCAACCATATCATTTGTGCCTCGATTCGAGCCTGGTTTGATTCAACCATATCATCTGCGCCTCAAGTCAGGCCTTGTTTGACTCACCGATACCATTTGTGCCTTGAGTTAGGCCTCGTTCAACTCAACCATTTCATTTGTACCTCGAGACAGGGCTCGTTTGACTTAACCATATCATTTGTGCCTCGAGTCGGGCCTCGTTTGACTCACTAATACCATTTGTGCCTCGCGTTGGGCCTTGTTTGACTTAACCAAATCATTTCTTCCTCGAGTCAGGCCTTGTTTGACTCAACCATATCATTTGCGCCTCGAGTCAAGCCTTGTTTGACTCACCATACCATTTGCGCCTCTCATTGGGCCTCGTTTAACTCAACCATATCATTTTTGGCTTTAGCCAGGATTCGTTTGACTCAGGCATATCATTTGTGCCTTGAGTCGGTCCTTGTTTGACTCACCGATACCATTTGTGCCTCGAGGCGGGCCTCATTTGATGCAACCATATCATTTGTGCCTTGAGTCATGCCTCGTTTGACTCAACCATATCATCTGCATCTTGAGTCGGGCCTCGTTTGATCAAACCATATCATTTGCGTCTCGAGTCGGGCCTCGTTTGAGTCACTGATACTATTTGTGCCTCGAGTCGGGCCTTCTTTGATGCAACAATAACAATTGTGCCTCGAGTCATTTGACCAAACCATATCATTTGTCCCTCATTTGACTCAACGATATCATTTATGCCTCGAGTGGGGCCTCGTTTGACTAAACCATATCATTTGTGCCTAGAGTCGGGGCTTAACTCAACCATATCATTTGCAACTCGAGTTAGGCCTCGTTTGACGCAACCATATCATTTGCGTCTCGAGTCATGCCTCGTTTGACTCAACCATATCATTTGTGCCTCGAGTTGTCCCTTGTTTGACTCAACGATATCATTTGTGCCTCGAGTGGGGGCTCGTTTGACTCAACCATATCATTTGCGCCTCGAGTCGGGCCTCATTTGACTCAGCGATACCATTTGTGCCCAGAGTTAGCCCTTATTTGATGTAACCATATCAATTGTGCCTCGAGTCATCCCTTGTTTGACTGAATCATATCATTTGCGTCTTGAGCTAGGCATCGTTTGACTAAACCATATTATTTGTGCCTCGAGCCGGGCCTAGTTTGACTCAACCATATTATTTGTGCCTTGAATTAGGACTCGTTTGACTCATTGACATCGAATTGGGCCTCGTTTGACTTAACCATATCATTTGTGCCTCGAGTCAGGACTTGTTTGACTCAACCATATCATTTGTGCCTTGAGTCAGGCCTCGTTTGACTTAACCATATCATTTGCACCTCGAGTCAGGCCTGGTTTGACTCATCCATATCATTTACGCCTCGAGTCGGGCCTTGTTTGACTCACCGATACCATTTGTGCCTCGAGTTAGGCTTCGTTTGACTCAACCATATCATTTGTGCCTCGACACAGGGCTTGTTTGACTCAACCATATCATTTGCGCCTCGAGTCGGACCTTGTTTGACTCATTGATACCATTTATGCCTCGAGTTAGGCCTCGTTTGACTCAACCATATCATTTGTGCCTCGAGTCAGGCCTTGTTTGGCGCAATCATATGATTTGTGTCTCGAGTCATGCCTCGTTTGACTCAACCATATCTTTTGCGCCTTGACTGAACTATATCATTTACGCCTCGAGTTGGGCCTCGTTTGACTTAACCATATCATTTGTGCCTCGAGTTGGGCCTCGTTTAACTCACCGATACCATCTATTCCTCGAGTTAGACCTCGTTTAATTCAACCATATCATTTGTCCCTCGAGTTAGGCCTTGTTTGGCACAATCATATCTTTTGTGCCTTGACTCATGCCTCATTTGACTCAACCATCTCATTTGCGTCTCGAGTCAGGCCACGTTTGACTAAACCATATCATTTGCGCCTCGAGTCGAGTCTCATTTGACTCAACCATATCATTTGCGCCTCGAGTCGGGTCTCGTTTGACTTAACCATATCGTTTATGCCTCGAGTCGGGCCTCATTTGACTCAACCATATCATTTGCGCCTCAAGTTGGGCTTGGGTTGCTCAACCATATCATTTGCATCTGGAGTCGGGCCTCATTTGACTAAACCATATCATTTGCGCCTCGAGTTGGGCCTGGTTTAACTCAACCATCTCATTTGTGGCTCGAGTCGGGCCTCGTTTGACTCACTGATACCATTTGTGCCTCGTGTTGGGCCTCGTTTGACTCAACCATATCATTTTTCCCTCGAGTCAGGCCTTGTTTCACTCAACCAAAGTATTTGTGCCTCGAGTCGAGCCTTGTTTGACTCACCGATACCATTTGTACCTCGCGTTGGGCCTCGTTTGACTCAACCGTATCATTTGTGGCTCTAGCCAGGACTTGTTTGACTCAAGCATATCATTTGCGCCTCGAGTTGGGCCTTGTTTGAGTCACCGATACCATTTGTGCCTCGAGTTGGGCCTCGTTTGACTCAGCCACATCATTTGTGCCTTGAGTCAGGACTCGTTTGACTCAGCCATATCATTTGCGCCTCGAGTCAGGCATTGTTTAACACAACCATATCATTTGCGCCTTGAGTCGGGCCTCGTTTGAGTCACTGATACTATTTGTGCCTCGAGTCGGGCCTTCTTTGACGAAACAATAACAATTGTGCCTCGAGTCATGCGTCGTTTGACTCAACCATATCATCTGCATCTCGAGTCGGGCCTCATTCAACCAAACCATATCATTTGCGCCTCGAGTCGGGCCTTGTTTGACTCAACCATATCATTTGCGTCTCGAGTCATGCCTCGTTTGACTCAACCATATCATTTGCAACTCGAGTTGTCCCTCGTTTGACTCAACAATATCATTTGTGCCTCGAGTGGGGCCTCGTTTGACTCAACCATATCATTTGCGCCTCGAGTCGGGCCTTATTTGACTCACTGATACCATTTGTGCCCAGAGTCGGCCCATGTTTGACGTAACCATATTAGTTGTGCCTCGAGTCATCCCTTGTTTGACTAAACCATATCAATTGCATCTTGAGGCAGGCCTCGTTTGACTAAACCATATCATTTGCGCCTCGAGTTGGGCCTCATTTGACTCACTGACACCATTTGTGCCTCGAATTGGGCCTCGTTTAACTCAACCAAATAATTTGTGCCTCGAGTCAGGCCTTGTTTGACTCAACCATATCATTTGGGCCTCGAGTTATGCCTCGTTTGACTCAACCATATCATTTGCAATTTGAGTCGGGCCTGGTTTGACTCAACCATATCATTTACGCCTCGAGTTGGGCCTCGTTTGACTCACTAATACCATTTGTGCCTCGAGTTAGGCTTCGTTTGACTCAACCATATCATTTGTGCCTCGAGACAGGGCTCGTTTGACTCAACCATATCATTTGTGCCTCAAGTCAGGCCTCGTTTTACTCACCGATACCATTTATGCCTGGAGTTTGGCCCCGTTTGACTCAACCATATCATTTGTGCCTCGAGTCAGGCCATATTTGGCGCAATCATATCATTTGTGCCTCGAGTCATGCCTCGTTTGACTCAACATATCATTTGCGCCTTGACTAAACCATATCATTTCTGCCTCGAGTTGGGCCTCGTTTGACTCACCATATCATTTGCGCCTCGAGTCGGGCCTTGTTTAACTCACCGATACCATCTATGCCTCGAGTAAGGCCTCGTTTGACTCAACCATATCATTTATGCCTCGAGTCAGGCCTTATTTGGCGCAATCATATCTTTTGTGCCTCGAGTCATGCCTCATTTGACTCAACCATCTCATTTGCATCTCGAGTCAGGCCTCGTTTGACTAAACCATATCATTTGCGCCTCGAGTCGGGCCTGGATTGACTCAACCATATCATTTGCGTCTCGAGTCGGGCCTCGTTTGACTCAACCAAATTATTTACACCTCGAGTCAGGCCTTGTTTGACTCAACCATATCATTTGTGCCTCGAGTTGGGCCTCGTTTGACTAAACCGTATCATTTGTGCCTCGAGTCAGGCCTTGTTTGACTCAACCATATCATTTGTGCCTCGAGTTGGGCCTCGTTTGACTAAACCGTATCATTTGTGCCTCGAGTTAGGCCTTGTTTGACTCAACCATATCATTTATGCCTCAAGCCAGGCCTTATTTGACTCAAGCATATCATTTGTGCCCTGGGTTAGGCCTCGTTTGACTCAACCATATCATTTGCGCCTCGAGTCGGGCCTCGTTTGACTCACCGATACCATTTGTGCCTCGAGTTAGGCCTCTTTTGACTCAACCATATCATTTGTGCCTCAAGTCAGGCCTTGTTTGACTCAACCATATCATTTGCGCCTCGAGTCGGGCCTCGTTTGACTCAACAATATTATTTGCGCCTTGAGTCCTGCCTCGTTTGAGTCACTGATACCATTTGTGCCTCTAGTCGGGCCTTCCTTGACGCAACAATAACAATTGTGCCTCGAGTCATGCCTCATTTGATTCAACCATATCATTTGCATCTGGAGTCGGGCCTCGTTTGACTAAACCATATCATTTGCGCTATGAGTCGGGCCTGGTTTGACTCAACCATATCATTTGCTTCGAGTCGGGCCTCGTTTGACTCACCTATGCCATTTGTGCCTTGCGTTGGGCCTCGTTTGACTCAACCATATCCTTTTTGCATCGAGTTAGGCATTGTTTCACTCAACCATATCATTTGTGCCTCGAGTCGAGCCTTGTTTGACTCACCGATACCATTTGTGCCTTGCATTGGGCCTCGTTTGACTCAAACATATCATTCGTGGCTCGAGCCAGGACTCGTTTGACTTAGGCATATCATTTGTGCCTTGAGTCGGGCCTTGTTTGACTCACCGATATAATTTGTGCCTCGAGTCAGGCCTTGTTTGATGCAACCATATCATTTGTGCCTCGAGTCATGCCTCGTTTGACTCAACCATATCATCTGCATCTCGAGTCGGGCCTCATTTGACTAAACCATATCATTTGTGCCTTGAGTCAGGCATGGTTTGACTCAACCATATTATTTGCGCCTTGAATTGGGCCTCATTTGACTCACTGACACTATTTGTGCCTCGAATTGGGCCTCGTTTGACTCAACCAAAACATTTGTGCCTCGAGTTAGGCATTGTTTGACTCAACCATATCAGTTGCGCCTCGAGTCAGGCCTCGTTTGACACAACCATATCATTTGCGTCTCGAGTCATGCCTCGTTTGACTCAACCATATCATTTGCTCCTCGAGTCGTCTCTCGTTTGACTCAACGATATCATTTGTGCCTTGAGTGGGGCCTTGTTTGACTCAACCATATCATTTACACCTCGAGTCGGACCTCGTTAGACTTACCGATACCATTTGTGCCCTGAGTTAGCCCTTGTTTGACGTAACCATATCAACTGTGCCTCGAGTCATCCCTCGTTTGTCTGAACCATATCATTTGCGTCTCGAGTCAGGCCTCGTTTGACTAAACCATATCATTTGTGCCTGGAGTCAGGCCTAGTTAGACTCAATCATATTATTTGCACCTCGAATTGGGCCTCATTTGACTCACTGACACCATTTGTGCCTCGAATTGGGCCTCATTTAACTCAACCATAACATTTGTGCCTCGAGTCAGGCCTTGTTTTACTCAACCATATCATTTGTGTCTCGAGTCATGCCTCGTTTAACATAACCATATCATTTGCGCCTCGAGTCGTCCCTCGTTTGACTCAATGATATCATTTGTGCCTCGAGTGCGGCCTCGTTTGACTCAACCATATCATTTACGCCTCGAGTCGGGCCTTGTTAGACTCACCGATACCATTTGTCCCCTAAGTCAGCCCTTGTTTGATGTAACCATATCAATTGTGCCTCGAGTCACCCCACATTTGACTGAACCATATCATTTGTGTCTTGTGTCAGGCATCGTTTGACTAAACCATATCATTTGTGCCTTGAGTCGGGCTTGGTTTGACTCAACCATATTATTTGCGCCTCGAATTGGGCCTCGTTTGACTTACTAACACCATTTGTGCCTCGCATTATGCCTCGTTTGACTCAACCATATCATTTGTGCCTCTAGTTAGGCCTTGTTTGACTCAACCATATCATTTGCGCCTTGAGTCGGGCCTCGTTTAACTCAACCATATCATTTGCACCATATCATTCGTGCCTTGACTCAACCATATCATTTACGCCTCGAGTTGGGCCTCGTTTGACTGAACCATATCATTTGCGCCTCGAGTCGGTCCTCGTTTAACTCACTGATACCATTTATGCCTCGAGTTACGCCTCGTTTGACTCAACCATATCCATTGTGCCTAGAGTCAGGCCTTGTTTGGCGCAATCATCCCTTTTGTGCCTCGAGTCATGCCTCGTTTGACTCAACCGTATCATTTGCGCGTCGAGTCAGGCCTCGTTTGTCTAAACCATATTATTTGCGCCTTGAGTCAGGCCTAGTTTGACTAAACCATATCATTTACACCTCGAGCTGGGCCTCATTTGACTCAACCAAATCATTTGCGCCCCGCGTCGGGCCTGGTTTGTCTCAATCATATAATTTGCGCCTCGAATCGGGCCTCATTTGACTTACCGATACCAGTTGTGCCTCGAGTTGGGCCTCGTTTAACTAAATTGTATCATTTGTGCCTCGAGCTAGGCCTTGTTTGACTCAACCATATCATTTATGTCTCGAGTCAGGCCTCGTTTGACCAAACCATATCATTTACGCCTTGGGTTAGACCTCGTTTGACTTAACCAAATTATTTGCGCCTCGAGTCGGGCCTCGTTTGACTCACCGATACCATTGGTGCCTCGAGTTAGGCCTCTTTTGACTCAACCATATCATTTGTGCTTCGAGTCAGGCCTTGTTTGACTCAACCATATCATTTGCGCCTCGAGTCGGGCTTCGTTTGACTCAACCATATCATTTGCATCTTGAGTCGGGCCTCGTTTGAGTCACTGATACCATTTGTGCCTTGAGTTGGGCCTTCTTTGATGCAATAATAACAATTGTGCCTCGAGTCATGCCTCGTTTGAGTCAACCATATCATTTGCATCTGGAGTTCGGCCTCATTTGACTAAACCATATTATTTCTGCCTCGAGTCAGGCCTGGTTTGACTCAACCATATCATTTGCGCCTCGAGTCGGGCCTTGTTTGACTCACCGATACCATTTGTGCCTTGCGTTGGGCCTCATTTGACTCAACCATATCATTTGTGCCTCAAGTGAGGCCTTGTTTCACTCAACCATATCGTTTGTGCCTCGAGTGAGGCTTTGTTTCACTCAATCATATCATTTGTGCCTCGAGTGAGGCCTTGTTTCACTCAACCATATCATTTGCGCCTCGAGTCAGGCCTCATTTTACTCAACCATATCATTTGCGGCTTGAGTCGGGCCTGGTTTGATTCAACCATATCATTTACGCCCCAATTCGGGCCTTGTTTGACCCATCGATACCATTTGAGCCTTGAGTTGGGCCTCGTTTGACTCAATCATATAATTCGTGCCTCGAGCCAGGACTCGTTTGACTCAGCCATATAATTTACGCCTCGAGTCTGGCCCGTTTGACTCACCGATACAATTTGTGCCTCGAGTTGCGCCTCTTTTGACTCAACCATATCATTTGTGCCTCGAGTCAGACCTCGTTTGACTCAACCATATCATTTGCATCTCGAGTCGGGCCTCGTTTGACTCAACCATATCATTTGCGCCTTGAGTCGGGCCTCGTTTGACTCACTGATACCATTTGTGCCTCGAGTCTGGCCTTCTTTGACGCAACCATAACAATTGTGCCCTGAGTCATGCCTCGTTTGACTCAACCATATCATTTGCATCTGGAGTCGGACATTGTTTAACTAAACATATCATTTACGCCTCGAGTCGGGCCTGTTTGACTCAACCATATCATTTGCACCTCGAGTTGGGCCTCGTTTGACTCACCAATACCATTTATGCCTCACGTTGGGCCTTGTTTGACTCAACCTAATCATTTCTACCTCGAGTCAGGCCTTGTTTCACTCAGCCATATCATTTTCGCCTCGAGTTGAGCCTTGTTTGACTCACCGATACCATTTGTGTCTCGCGTTGGGCCTCATTTGACTCAACCATATCATTTGTGGCTCGAGCCAGGACTCGTTTGACTCAGGCATATTGTTTGCGCCTTGAGGCGGGACTTGTTTGACTCACTGATACCATTTGTGCCTCGAGTCAGGCCACATTTGACACAACCATATCATTTGTGCCTCAAGCCATGCCCCGTTTGACTCATCGATATCATCTGCATCTCGAGTCGGGCCTCGTTTTACCAAACCATATCATTTGCACCTCGAGTCGGCCTTGTTTGGCTCAACCATATCATTTGTTCCTCGAGTCGGGCCTCGTTTGACTCAACCATATCATTAGTGCCTCGAGTCTGGCATTGTTTGAGTCACTGATACCATTTGTGCCTCGAGTCGGGCCTTCTTTGATGCAACAATAACAATTGTGCCTCGAGTCATGCCTCGTTTGACTCAACCTTATCAACTACTTCTCAAGTCGGGCCTTGTTTGACCAAACCATATCATTTGCGCCTCGAGTCGGGCCTTGTTTAACTCAACCATATCATTTGTGCCTCGTGGCGGGCCTTGTTTGACTCAACCATATCATTTGCACCTCGAGTCAAGCCTCGTTTGACGTAACCATATCGTTTGCATCTCGAGTCTTGCCTTGTTTGACTCAACCATATCATTTGTGCCTCGAGTGGGGCCTCGTTTGACTTAACCATATAATTTGTGCCTCGAGCTGGGCCTTGTTTGACTCATCGATACCATTTGTGCCCAAAGTCGGCCCTTGTTTGACGTAACTATATAAATTATGCCTCGAGTCATCCCTTGTTTGTCTGAACCATATCATTTGTGCCTTGAGCCAGGCCTCGTTTGACTAAACCATATTATTTTTTCCTTGAGTCGGGCCTGATTTAACTCAACCATATTATTTGCGCCTCGAATTGGGCCTCGTTTGACTCACTGACACCATTTGTGCCTCAAGTTAGGCCTCTTTTGACTCAACCGTATCGTTTGTGCCTCGAGTCCGGCCTCGTTTGAGTCACTGATACCATTTGTGCCTCGAGTCGGGCCTTCTTTGATGCAACAATAACAATTGTGCCTCGAGTCATGCCTCGTTTGACTCAACCATATCATTTGCGCCTTGAGTCGGGCCTCGTTTGACTCACTGATACCATTTGTGCCTCGAGTCTGGCCTTCTTTGACGCAACCATAACAATTGTGCCTCGAGTCATCCTCGTTTGACTCAACCATATCATTTGCATCTGGATTCCGGCATTGTTTGACTAAAGCATATCATTTGCACCTCGAGTTGGGCCTCGTTTGACTCAACCATATCATTTGCGCCTCGAGTCAATCCTCGTTTAACTCACCGATACCATTTATGCCTCGAGTTAGGGCTCGTTTAACTCAACCATATCGTTTGTGCCTCGAGTCAGGCCTTGTTTGGCGCAATCATACCTTTTGTGCCTCGAGTCATGCCTCGTTTGACTCAACCGTATCATTTGCGCGTCGAGTCAGGCCTCGTTTGACTAAACCATATCATTTGCGCCTCGAGTCGGGCTTAGTTTGACTAAACCATATCATTTGCACCTCGAGCTGGGCCTCGTTTCACTCAACCAAATCATTTGCCTCTCGCGTCGGGCCTGGTTTGAATCAACCACATAATTTACGCCTCGAGTCGGGCCTCGTTTGACTTACCGATACCAATTGTGCCTCGAGTTGGGCCTCGTTTGACTAAACCGTATCATTTGTGCCTCGAGCTAGGCCTTGTTTGACTCAACCATATCATTTATGCCTCGAGTCAGGCCTCGTTTGACTAAACCATATCATTTGCGCCCTGGGTTAGACCTCGTTTGACTCAACCATATCATTTGCGCCTCGTGTCGCGCCTCGTTTGACT
The DNA here is from genome assembly GCA_037013595.1 of Dicorynia guianensis. Taxonomy (NCBI): domain Eukaryota; kingdom Viridiplantae; phylum Streptophyta; class Magnoliopsida; order Fabales; family Fabaceae; genus Dicorynia; species Dicorynia guianensis. The sequence continues at coordinate 14,248,237 of JASUAB010000015.1, forward strand.
CACCGATACCATTTGCGCCTCAAGATGGGCCCCTTTTGACTCAACCATATCATTTGTGCTTCGAGTCAGGCCTTGTTTGACTCAACCATATCATTTGCGCCTCGAGTAGGGCCTCGTTTGACTCAACCATATCATTTGCGTCTTGAGTCAGGCCTCGTTTGAGTCACTGATACCATTTGTGCCTTAAGTTGGGCCTTCTTTGATAAAACAATAACAATTGCGTCTCGAGTCATGCCTCGTTTGAGTCAACCATATCATTTGCATCTGGAGTTCGCCCTCATTTGACTAAACCATATCATTTTTGCCTTGAGTCGGGCCTGGTTTGACTCAACCATATCATTTGCGCCTCGAGTCGGGCCTTGTTTGACTCGCCGATACCATTTGTGCCTTGCATTGGGCCTCGTTTGACTCAAACATATCATTTGTGCCTCGAGTAAGGCCTTGTTTCACTCAACCATATCGTTTGTGCCTCGAGTGAGGCCTTGTTTCACTCAATCATATCATTTGTGCCTTGAGTGAGGCCTTGTTTGACTCAACCATATCATTTGCGCCTTGAGTCAGGCCTCATTTTACTCAACCATATCATTTGCGGCTTGAGTCGGGCCTGGTTTGATTCAACCATATCATTTACGCCCCAAGTTGGGCCTTGTTTGACCCATCTATACCATTTGAGCCTTGAGTTGGGCCTCGTTTGACTCAATCATATAATTCGTGCCTCGAGCCAGGACTCGTTTGACTCACCCATATAATTTACGCCTCGAGTCTGGCCCGTTTGACTCACCGATACAATTTGTGCCTCGAGTTGCGCCTCTTTTGACTCAACCATATCATTTGTGCCTCGAGTCAGGCCTCGTTTGACTCAACCATATCATTTGTGTCTCGAGTCGGGCCTCGTTTGACTCAATCATATCATTTGCGCCTTGAGTCGGGCCTCGTTTGACTCACTGATACCATTTGTGCCTTGAGTCTGGCCTTCTTTGACGCAACCATAACAATTGTGCCTTGAGTCATACCTCGTTTGACTCAACCATATCATTTGCATCTGGAGTCGGGCATTGTTTAACTAAAGCATATCATTTGCGCCTCGAGTCGGGCCTATTTGACTCAACCATATCATTTGCACCACGAGTCGGGCCTCGTTTGACTCACCAATACCATTTATGCCTCGCGTTGGGCCTTGTTTGACTCAACCTAATCATTTCTACCTCGAGTCAGGCCTTGTTTCACTCAGCCATATCATTTTCGCCTCGAGTCGAGCCTTGTTTGACTCACCGATACCATTTGTGTCTCGCGTTGGGCCTTATTTGACTCAACCATATCATTTGTGGGTTGAGCCAGGACTTGTTTGACTCAGGCATATCATTTGCGCCTTGAGGCGGGCCTTGTTTGACTCACTGATACCATTTGTGCCTCGAGTCAGGCCACATTTGACACAACCATATCATTTGTGCCTCAAGCCATGCCCCGTTTGGCTCATCCATATCATCTGCATCTCGAGTCGGGCCTCGTTTTACCAAACCATATCATTTGCACCTTGAGTCGGCCTTGTTTGGCTCAACCATATCATTTGTTCCTCAAGTCGGGCCTCGTTTGACTCAACCATATCATTAGTGCCTCGAGTCTGGCATTGTTTGAGTCACTGATACCATTTGTGCCTCGAGTCGGGCCTTCTTTGATGCAACAATAACAATTGTGCCTCGAGTCATGCCTCGTTTGACTCAACCATATCAACTGCTTCTCAAGTCGGGCCTTATTTGACCAAACCATATCATTTGCGCCTCGAGTCGGGCCTTGTTTAACTCAACCATATCATTTGTGCCTCGTGGCGGGCCTTGTTTGACTCAACCATATCATTTGCACCTCGAGTCAAGCCTCGTTTGACGTAACCATATCGTTTGCATCTCGAGTCTTGCCTTGTTTGACTCAACCATATCATTTGTGCCTCGAGTGGGGCCTCGTTTGACTCAACCATATAATTTGTGCCTCGAGTTGGGCCTCGTTTCACTCAACGATACCATTTGTGCCCAAAGTCGGCCCTTGTTTGACGTAACTATATAAATTATGCCTCGAGTCATCCCTTGTTTGTCTGAACCATATCATTTGTGCCTTGAGCCAGGCCTCGTTTGACTAAACCATATTATTTTTTCCTTGAGTCGGGCCTGATTTAACTCAACCATATTATTTGCGCCTCGAATTGGGCCTTGTTTGACTCACTGACACTATTTGTGCCTCAAGTTAGGCCTCTTTTGACTTAACCATATCGTTTGTGCCTCGAGTCAGGCCTCGTTTGAGTCACTGATACCATTTGTACCTCGAGCCGGGCCTTCTTTGATGCAACAATAACAATTGTGCCTCGAGTCATGCCTCGTTTGACTCAACCATATCATTTGCGCCTTGAGTCGGGCCTCGTTTGACTCACTGATACCATTTGTGCCTCGAGTCCGGCCTTCTTTTACGCAACCATAACAATTGTGCCTCGAGTCATCCTCGTTTGACTCAACCATATCATTTGCATCTGGAGTCAGGCATCGTTTGACTAAAGCATATCATTTGCACCTCGAGTTGGGCCTCGTTTGACTCAACCATATCATTTGCGCTTCGAGTCGGTCCTCGTTTAACTCACCGATACCATTTATGCCTCGAGTTAGGGCTCGTTTGACTCAACCATATCGTTTGTGCCTCGAGTCAGGCCTTGTTTGGCGTAATCATACCTTTTGTGCCTCGAGTCATGCCTCGTTTGACTCAACCGTATCATTTGCGCGTCGAGTCAGGCCTCATTTGACTAAACCATATCATTTGCGCCTCGAGTCGGGCTTAGTTTGACTAAACCATATTATTTGCACCTCGAGCTGGGCCTCGTTTGACTCAACCAAATCATTTGCGCCTCGCGTCGGGCCTGGTTTGAATCAACCATATAATTTACGCCTCGAGTCGGGCCTCGTTTGACTTACCGATACCAGTTGTGCCTCGAGTTAGGCCTCGTTTGACTAAACCGTATCATTTGTGCCTCGAGCTAGGCCTTGTTTGACTCAACCATATCATTTATGCCTCGAGTCAGGCCTCGTTTGACCAAACCATATCATTTGCGCCCTGGGTTAGACCTCGTTTGACTCAACCATATCATTTGCGCCTCGAGTCGGGCCTCGTTTGACTCACCGATACCATTTGTGCCTCAAGTTGGGCCTCTTTTGACTCAACCATATCATTTGTGCTTCGAGTCAGGCCTTGTTTGACTCAACCATATCATTTGCGCCTCGAGTAGGGCTTCGTTTGACTCAACCATATCATTTGCGTCTTGAGTCAGGCCTCGTTTGAGTCACTGATACCATTTGTCCCTCAAGTTGGGCCTTCTTTGATGAAACAATAACAATTGCGTCTCGAGTCATGCCTCGTTTGAGTCAACCATATCATTTGCATCTGGAGTTCGGACTCATTTGACTAAACCATATCATTTCCACCTCGAGCCGGGCCTGGTTTCACTTAACCATATCATTTGCGCCTCGAGTCGAGCCTTGTTTGACTCACCGATACCATTTGTGCCTTGCGTTGGGCCTCGTTTGACTTAACCATATCATTTGTGCCTCGAGTGAGGCCTTGTTTCACTCAAGCATATCATTTGTGCCTCGAGTGAGGCCTTGTTTCACTCAATCATATCATTTGTGCCTCGAGTGAGGCCTTGTTTGACTCAACCATATTATTTGCGCCTCGAGAGTCAGGCCTCATTTTACTCAACCATATCATTTGCGCCTCGAGTCGGGCCTGGTTTGATTCAACCATATCATTTACGCCCCAAGTCGGGCCTTGTTTGACTCAATGATACCATTTGCGCCTCGAGTCGGGCCCCGTTTGACTCACCGATACAATTTGTGCCTTGAGTTGGGCCTCTTTTGACTCAACCATATCATTTGTGCCTCGAGTCAGGCCTCGTTTGACTCAACCATATCATTTGCGCCTTGAGTCGAGCCTCGTTTGACTCACTGATACCATTTGTGCCTCAAGTTGGGCCTTCTTTGACGCAACCATAACAATTGTGCCTCGAGTCATGCCTCGTTTGACTCAACCATATCATTTGCATCTGGAGTCGGGAATCATTTGACTAAAGCATATCATTTGCGCCTCGAGTCGGGCCTGGTTTGACTCAACCATATCATTTGCACCTCAAGTCGAGCCTCATTTAACTCACGAATACCTTTCATGCCTCGCATTGGGCCTTGTTTGACTCTACCTAATCATTTCTACCTCGAGTCAGGCCTTGTTTCACTCAACCATATCATTTGCGCCTCGAGTCGAGCCTTGTTTGACACTCCGATACTAATTGTGTCTCGCGTTGGGCCTCGTTTGACTCAACCATATCATTTGTGGCTCGAGCCAGGGCTCGTTTGACTCAGGCATATCATTTGCGCCTTGAGGCGGGCCTTGTTTGACTCACTGATACCATTTGTGCCTCGAGTTAGGCCACATTTGACACAACCATATCATTTGTGCCTTAAGTCATGCCTCGTTTGACTCAACCATATCATCTGCATCTCGAGTCGGGCCTCGTTTTACCAAACCATATCATTTGCACCTCGAGTGGCCTTGTTTGGCTCAATCATATCATTTGTGCCTCGAGTCGGGCCTCGTTTGACTCAACCATATCATTTGTGCCTCGAGTCTGGCATCGTTTGAGTCACTGATACCATTTGTGCCTCGAGTCATGCCTCGTTTGACTCAACCATATCAACTGCATCTCAAGTCGGGGCTCGTTTGTCCAAACCATATCATTTGAGTTGGGCCTTGTTTGACTCAACCATATCATTTGTGCCTCATGTCGGGCCTTGTTTGACTCAACCATATCAGTTGCATCTCGAGTCTTGCCTCGTTTGACTCAACCATATCATTTGTGCCTCGAGTCGTCCCTCGTTTGTCTCAACGATATCATTTGTGCCTCGAGTGGGGCCTTGTTTGACTCAAACATATCATTTGCGCCTCGAGCCGGGCCTCGTTTGACTCATCGATACCAGTTGTGCCCAGAGTCGGCCCTTGTTTGACGTAACTATATAAATTGTGCCTCGAGTCATCCCTTGTTTGTCTGAACCATATCATTTGTGTCTTGAGCTAGGCCTCGTTTGACTAAACCATATTATTTTTGCCTCGAGTCGAGCCTGATTTAACTCAACCATATTATTTGCGCCTCGAATTGGGCCTCGTTTGACTCACTGACACCATGTGCGCCTCAAGTTAGGCCTCTTTTGACTCAACCATATAGTTTGTGCCTCGAGTCAGGCCTCGTTTGAGTCACTGATACCATTTGTGCCTCGAGCTGAGCCTTCTTTGACATAACAATAACAATTGTGCCTCGAGTCATGCCTCGTTTGACTCAACCATATCATTTGCACCTTGAGTCGGGCCTCATTTGAGTCACTGATACCATTTGTGCCTCGAGCCAGGCCTTCTTTGACGCAACAATAACAATTGTGCCTCGAGTCATACCTCGTTTGACTCAACCATATCATTTGTGCCTTGAGTCTAGCATCGTTTGAGTCACTGATACCATTTGTGCCTCGAGTCAGGCCTTCTTTGACGCAACAATAACAATTGTGCCTTGAGTCATGCTTCGTTTGACTCAACCATATCATTTGCGTCTGGAGTCGGGCCTTGTTTGACTAAACCATATCATTTGCGCCTCGAGTTATGCCTCATTTGACTCAACCATATCATTTATGCCTCGAGTCAGGACTCATTTGACTCAGCCATATCATTTGCCCCTCGACTCGGGCCCTGTTTGACTCACCGATACAATTTGTGCCTCGAGTTGCGCCTCTTTTGACTAAACCATATCATTTGTGCCTCGAGTCAGGCCTCGTTTGACTCAACCATATCATTTGCGCCTCGAGTCGGGCCTCGCTTGGGTCACTGATATCATTTGCGCCTCGAGTCATGCCTCGTTTGACTTAACCATATCTTTTGCATCTGGAGTCGGGCCTCGTTTGACTAAACCATATCATTTGCACCTCGAGTCGAGCCTGGTTTGACTCAACCATATCATTTGCGCTTCGAGACGGGCCTCGTTTGACTCACTGATACCATTTGTGCCTCGCGTTGGGCCTCGTTTGACTCAACCATATCATTTGGGCCTCGAGTCAGGCCTTATTTGGCGCAATCATATCTTTTGTGCCTCGAGTCATGCCTCGTTTGACTCAACCATCTCATTTGCATCTCGAGTCAGGCCTCGTTTGACTAAACTATATCATTTGTGCCTCAAGTTATCCCTCGTTTGGCTCAACGATATCATTTGTGCGTTGAGTGGGGCCTCGTTTGGCTCAACCATATTATTTATGCCTCGAGTCGGGCCTCGTTAGACTTACCGATGCCATTTGTGCCCTGAGTTAGCTTTGTTTGACGTAACCATATCAACTGTGCCTCGAGTCATCCCTCGTTTGACTGAACCATATCATTTGTGTCTCGAGTCAGGCCTCGTTTGACTAAACCATATCTTTTGTGCCTGGAGTCAGGCCTGGTTTGACTCAATCATATCATTTGCGCCTCGAATTGGGCCTCATTTGACTCACTGACACCATTTGTGCCTCGAATTGGGCCTCGTTTGACTCAACCATAACATTTGTGCCTCGAGTCAGGACTTGTTTTACTCAACCATATCATTTACGCCTCGAGTCAGGCCTCGTTTGACGCAACCATATCATTTGTGTCCTGAGTCATGCCTCGTTGAACACAACCATATCATTTGCGCCTCGAGTCGTCCCTCGTTTGTCTCAACGATATCATTTGTGCCTCGAGTGGGGCCTTGTTTGACTCAAACATATCATTTGCGCCTCGAGCCGGGCCTCGTTTGACTCATCGATACCAGTTGTGCCCTGAGTCGGCCCTTGTTTGACGTAACTATATAAATTGTGCCTCGAGTCATCCCTTGTTTGTCTGAACCATATCATTTGTGTCTTGAGCTAGGCCTCGTTTGACTAAACCATATTATTTTTGCCTCGAGTCGAGCCTGATTTAACTCAACCATATTATTTGCGCCTCGAATTGGGCCTCGTTTGACTCACTGACACCATGTGTGCCTCAAGTTAGGCCTCTTTTGACTCAACCATATAGTTTGTGCCTCGAGTCAGGCCTCGTTTGAGTCACTGATACCATTTGTGCCTCGAGCTGAGCCTTCTTTGACACAACAATAACAATTGTGCCTCGAGTCATGCCTCGTTTGACTCAACCATATCATTTGCACCTTGAGTCGGGCCTCATTTGAGTCACTGATACCATTTGTGCCTCGAGCCGGGCCTTCTTTGACGCAACAATAACAATTGTGCCTCGAGTCATACCTCGTTTGACTCAACCATATCATTTGTGCCTTGAGTCTAGCATCGTTTGAGTCACTGATACCATTTGTGCCTCGAGTCAGGCCTTCTTTGACGCAACAATAACAATTGTGCCTTGAGTCATGCTTCGTTTGACTCAACCATATCATTTGCGTCTGGAGTCGGGCCTTGTTTGACTAAACCATATCATTTGCGCCTCGAGTTATGCCTCATTTGACTCAACCATATCATTTATGCCTCGAGTCAGGACTCATTTGACTCAGCCATATCATTTGCCCCTCGACTCGGGCCCTGTTTGACTCACCGATACAATTTGTGCCTCGAGTTGCGCCTCTTTTGACTAAACCATATCATTTGTGCCTCGAGTCAGGCCTCGTTTGACTCAACCATATCATTTGCGCCTCGAGTCGGGCCTCGCTTGGGTCACTGATATCATTTGCGCCTCGAGTCATGCCTCGTTTGACTCAACCATATCTTTTGCATCTGGAGTCGGGCCTCGTTTGGCTAAACCATATCATTTGCACCTCGAGTCGAGCCTGGTTTGACTCAACCATATCATTTGCGCTTCGAGACGGGCCTCGTTTGACTCACTGATACCATTTGTGCCTCGCGTTGGGCCTCGTTTGACTCAACCATATCATTTGTGCCTCGAGTCAGGCCTTATTTGGCGCAATCATATCTTTTGTGCCTCGAGTCATGCCTCGTTTGACTCAACCATCTCATTTGCATCTCGAGTCAGGCCTCGTTTGACTAAACTATATCATTTGTGCCTCAAGTTATCCCTCGTTTGGCTCAACGATATCATTTGTGCGTTGAGTGGGGCCTCGTTTGGCTTAACCATATTATTTACGCCTCGAGTCGGGCCTCGTTAGACTCACCGATGCCATTTGTGCCCTGAGTTACCTTTGTTTGACGTAACCATATCAACTGTGCCTCGAGTCATCCCTCGTTTGACTGAACCATATCATTTGTGTCTCGAGTCAGGCCTCGTTTGACTAAACCATATCTTTTGTGCCTGGAGTCAGGCCTGGTTTGACTCAATCATATCATTTGCGCCTCGAATTGGGCCTCATTTGACTCACTGACACCATTTGTGCCTCGAATTGGGCCTCGTTTGACTCAACCATAACATTTGTGCCTCGAGTCAGGACTTGTTTTACTCAACCATATCATTTACGCCTCGAGTCAGGCCTCGTTTGACGCAACCATATCATTTGTGTCCTGAGTCATGCCTCGTTGAACACAACCATATCATTTGCGCCTCGAGTCGTCCCTCGTTTGTCTCAACGATATCATTTGTGCCTCGAGTGGGGCCTTGTTTAACTCAAACATATCATTTGCGCCTCGAGCCGGGCCTCGTTTGACTCATCGATACCAGTTGTGCCCTGAGTCGGCCCTTGTTTGACGTAACTATATAAATTGTGCCTCGAGTCATCCCTTGTTTGTCTCAACCATATCATTTGTGTCTTGAGCTAGGCCTCGTTTGACTAAACCATATTATTTTTGCCTCGAGTCGAGCCTGATTTAACTCAACCATATTATTTGCGCCTCGAATTGGGCCTCGTTTGACTCACTGACACCATGTGTGCCTCAAGTTAGGCCTCTTTTGACTCAACCATATAGTTTGTGCCTCGAGTCAGGCCTCGTTTGAGTCACTGATACCATTTGTGCCTCGAGCTGAGCCTTCTTTGACACAACAATAACAATTGTGCCTCGAGTCATGCCTCGTTTGACTCAACCATATCATTTGCACCTTGAGTCGGGCCTCATTTGAGTCACTGATACCATTTGTGCCTCGAGCCGGGCCTTCTTTGACGCAACAATAACAATTGTGCCTCGAGTCATACCTCGTTTGACTCAACCATATCATTTGTGCCTTGAGTCTAGCATCGTTTGAGTCACTGATACCATTTGTGCCTCGAGTCAGGCCTTCTTTGACGCAACAATAACAATTGTGCCTTGAGTCATGCTTCGTTTGACTCAACCATATCATTTGCGTCTGGAGTCGGGCCTTGTTTGACTAAACCATATCATTTGCGCCTCGAGTTATGCCTCATTTGACTCAACCATATCATTTATGCCTCGAGTCAGGACTCATTTGACTCAGCCATATCATTTGCCCCTCGACTCGGGCCCTGTTTGACTCACCGATACAATTTGTGCCTCGAGTTGCGCCTCTTTTGACTAAACCATATCATTTGTGCCTCGAGTCAGGCCTCGTTTGACTCAACCATATCATTTGCGCCTCGAGTCGGGCCTCGCTTGGGTCACTGATATCATTTGCGCCTCGAGTCATGCCTCGTTTGACTCAACCATATCTTTTGCATCTGGAGTCGGGCCTCGTTTGGCTAAACTATATCATTTGCACCTCGAGTCGAGCCTGGTTTGACTCAACCATATCATTTGCGCTTCGAGACGGGCCTCGTTTGACTCACTGATACCATTTGTGCCTCGCGTTGGGCCTCGTTTGACTCAACCATATCATTTGTGCCTCGAGTCAGGCCTTATTTGGCGCAATCATATCTTTTGTGCCTCAAGTCATGCCTCGTTTGACTCAACCATCTCATTTGCATCTCGAGTCAGGCCTCGTTTGACTAAACTATATCATTTGTGCCTCAAGTTATCCCTCGTTTGGCTCAACGATATCATTTGTGCGTTGAGTGGGGCCTCGTTTGGCTCAACCATATTATTTACGCCTCGAGTCGGGCCTCGTTAGACTCACCGATGCCATTTGTGCCCTGAGTTAGCTTTGTTTGACGTAACCATATCAACTGTGCCTCGAGTCATCCCTCGTTTGACTGAACCATATCATTTGTGTCTCGAGTCAGGCCTCGTTTGACTAAACCATATCTTTTGTGCCTGGAGTCAGGCCTGGTTTGACTCAATCATATCATTTGCGCCTCGAATTGGGCCTCATTTGACTCACTGACACCATTTGTGCCTCGAATTAGGCCTCGTTTGACTCAACCACAACATTTGTGCCTCGAGTCAGGACTTGTTTTACTCAACCATATCATTTACGCCTCGAGTCAGGCCTCGTTTGACGCAACCATATCATTTGTGTCCTGAGTCATGCCTCGTTGAACACAACCATATCATTTGCGCCTCGAGTCGTCCCTCGTTTGTCTCAACGATATCATTTGTGCCTCGAGTGGGGCCTTGTTTGACTCAAACATATCATTTGCGCCTCGAGCCGGGCCTCGTTTGACTCATCGATACCAGTTGTGCCCTGAGTCGGCCCTTGTTTGACGTAACTATATAAATTGTGCCTCGAGTCATCCGTTGTTTGTCTGAACCATATCATTTGTGTCTTGAGCTAGGCCTCGTTTGACTAAACCATATTATTTTTGCCTCGAGTCGAGCCTGATTTAACTCAACCATATTATTTGCGCCTCGAATTGGGCCTCATTTGACTCACTGACACCATGTGTGCCTCAAGTTAGGCCTCTTTTGACTTAACCATATAGTTTGTGCCTCGAGTCAGGCCTCGTTTGAGTCACTGATACCATTTGTGCCTCGAGCCGAGCATTCTTTGACACAACAATAACAATTGTGCCTCGAGTCATGCCTCGTTTGACTCAACCATATCATTTGCACCTTGAGTCGGGCCTCATTTGAGTCACTGATACCATTTGTGCCTCGAGCCAGGCCTTCTTTGACGCAACAATAACAATTGTGCCTCGAGTCATACCTCGTTTGACTCAACCATATCATTTGTGCCTTGAGTCTGGCATCGTTTGAGTCACTGATACCATATGTGCCTCGAGTCGGGCCTTCTTTGACGCAACAATAACAATTGTGCCTTGAGTCATGCTTCGTTTGACTCAACCATATCATTTGCGTCTGGAGTCGGGCCTTGTTTGACTAAACCATATCATTTGCGCCTCGAGTTATGCCTCATTTGACTCAACCATATCATTTATGCCTCGAGTCAGGACTCATTTGACTCAGCCATATCATTTGCACCTCGACTCGGGCCCTGTTTGACTCACCGATACAATTTGTGACTCGAGTTGCGCCTCTTTTGACTAAACCATATCATTTGTGCCTCGAGTCAGGCCTCGTTTGACTCAACCATATCATTTGTGCCTCGAGTCGGGTCTCGCTTGGGTCACTGATATCATTTGCGCCTCGAGTCATGCCTCGTTTGACTCAACCATATCTTTTGCATCTGGAGTAGGGCCTCGTTTGACAAAACCATATCATTTGCACCTCGAGTCGAGCCTGGTTTGACTCAACCATATCATTTACGCCTCGAGACGGGCCTTGTTAGACTCACCGATACCATTTGTGCCCTGAGTCAGCCCTTGTTTGATGTAACCATATCAATTGTGCCTCGAGTCATCCCACGTTTGACTGAACCATATCATTTGCGTCTTGAGTCAGGCATCGTTTGACTAAACCATATCATTTGCGCCTTGAGTCAGGCCTGGTTTGACTCAACCATATTATTTGTGCCTCGAATTGGGCCTCGTTTGACTCACTAACACCATTTGTGCCTCGAATTAGTCCTCGTTTGACTCAACCATATCATTTGTGCCTTGAGTTAGGCCTTGTTTCACTCAACCATATCATTTGCGCCTTGAGTCGGGCCTCGTTTGACTCAACCATATCATTTGCTCCATATCATTTGCGCCTTGACTCAACCATATCATTTACGCCTCGAGTTGGGTCTCATTTGACATAACCATATCATTTGCGCCTCGAGTCGGTCCTCGTTTAACTCACTGATACCATTTATGCCTCGAGTTAGGCCTCGTTTGACTCAACCATATCATTTGTGCCTCGAGTCAGGCCTTGTTTGGCGCAATCATACCTTTTGTGCCTTGAGTCATGCCTCTTTTGACTCAACTGTATCATTTGCGTGTCGAGTCAGGCCTCGTTTGACTAAATCATAGCATTTGCACCTCGAGCTGGGCCTCGTTTCACTCAACCAAATCATTTGTGCCTCGCGTTGGGCCTGGTTTGTCTCAACCATATAATTTGCGCCTCGAGTCGGGCCTCGTTTGACTTACCGATACCAGTTGTGCCTCGAGTTGGGCCTCGTTTGACTAAACCGTATATTTGTGCCTCAAACTAGGCCTTGTTTGACTAAACCATATCATTTTTGCCTCAAGTCAGGCCTCGTTTGACCAAACCATGTCATTTGCGCCCTGGGTTAGACCTCGTTTGACTCAACCATATCATTTGCGCCTCGAGTCAGGCCTCGTTTGACTCACTGATACCATTTGTGCCTCAAGTTGGGCCTCTTTTGACTTAACCATATCATTTGTGCTTCGAGTCAGGCCTTGTTTGACTCAACCATATCATTTGTGCCTCAAGTCGAGCTTCGTTTCACTCAACCATATCATTTGCGTCTTGAGTCGGGCCTTGTTTGAGTCACTGATACCATTTATGCCTCGAGTTGGGCCTTCTTTGATGCAACAATAACAATTGCGCCTCGAGTCATGCCTCGTTTGAGTCAACCATATCATTTGCATCTAGAGTTTGGCCTCATTTGACTAAACCATAACATTTTCGCCTCGAGTCGGGCCTGGTTTGACTCAACCATATCATTTGTGCCTCGAGTCAGGCCTTGTTTGACTCACCGATACCATTTGCGCCTTGCGTTGGAACTCGTTTGACTCAACCATATCATTTGTGCCTCGAGTGAGGCCTTGTTTCACTCAACCATATCATTTGTACCTCGAGTGAGGCCTTGTTTCACACAATCATATCATTTGCGCCTCGAGTGAGGCCTTGTTTGACTCAACCATATCATTTGCGCCTCGAGTGAGGCCTCATTTGACTCAACCATATCATTTGCGCCTCAACTCGGGCCTGGTTTGATTCAACCATATCATTTACGCCCCAAGTCGGGCCTTGTTTGACTCACCGATACCATCTGTGCCTTGAGTTGGCCTCGTTTGACTCAATCATATAATTCGTGCCTCGAGCCAGGACTCGTTTGACTCAGCCATATCATTTGCGCCTCGAGTCGGGCCCCGTTTGACTCACCGATACAATTTGTGCCTCGAGTTGGGCCACTTTTGACTCAACCATATCATTTGGGCCTCGAGTTAGGCCTCGTTTGACTCAACCATATCATTTGTGCCTCGAGTCGGGCCTCGTTTGACACAACCATATAATTTGCGCCTTGAGTTGGGCCTCGTTTGACTCACTGATACCATTTGTGCCTCGAGTCGGGCCTTCTTTGACGCAACCATAACAATTGTGCCTCGAGTCATGCCTCGTTTGACTCAACCATATCATTTGCATTTGGAGTCGGGCATCGTTTGACTAAAGCATATCATTTGCGCCTCAAGTCGGTCCTCGTTTGACTCAACCATATCATTTGCACCTCGAGTCGGGCCTCGTTTGACTCACCAATACCATTCATACCTCGCGTTGGGCCTTGTTTGACTCAACCTAATCATTTCTACCTCGAGTCAGGCCTTGTTTCACTCAACCATATCATTTGCGCCTCGAGTCAGGCCTCGTTTGACTAAACCATATCATTTGCGCCTCGAGTCGGGCCTAGTTTGACTAAACCATATCATTTGCACCTCGAGCTGGGCCTCGTTTGACTCAACCAAATCATTTGCGCCTTGCATTGGGCCTGGTTTGTCTCAACCATATAATTTGTGCCTCGAGTCGGGCCTCGTTTGACTTACCGATACCATTTGTGCCTCGAGTTGGGCCTCGTTAGACTAAACCGTATATTTGTGCCTCGAGCTAGGCCTTGTTTGACTCAACCATATCATTTATGTCTCGAGTCAGGCCTCGTTTGACCAAACCATGTCATTTGTGCCCTGGGTTAGACCTCGTTTGACTCAACCATATCATTTGCGCCTCGAGTCGGGCCTCGTTTGACTCACCGATACCATTTGTGCCTCGAGTTGGGCCTCTTTTAACTTAACCATATCATTTGTGCTTCCAGTCAGGCCTTGTTTGACTCAACCATATCATTTGTGCCTCGAGTCAGGCTTCATTTGACTCAACCATATAATTTGCCTCTTGAGTCGGGCCTCGTTTGAGTCACTGATACCATTTGTGCCTCGAGTTGGGCCTTCTTTGATGCAACAATAACAATTGCGCCTCGAGTCATGCCTCATTTGAGTCAACCATATCATTTGCATCTGGAGTTCGGCCTCATTTGACTAAACCATATCATTTTTGCCTCGAGTCGGGCCTGGTTTGACTCAACCATATTATTTGCGCCTCGAGTCAGGCCTTGTTTGACTCACCGATACCATTTGTGCCTTGCGTTGGGACTCGTTTGACTTAACCATATCATTTGTGCCTCGAGTGAGGCCTTGTTTCACTTAACCATATCATTTGTACCTCGAGTGAGGCCTTGTTTCACTCAATCATATCATTTGTGCCTCGAGTGAGGCCTTGTTTGACTCAACCATATCATTTGCGCCTTGAGTGAGGCCTCATTTGACTCAACCATATCATTTGCGCCTCAAGTCGGGCCTGGTTTGATTCAACCATATCATTTACGCCCCAAGTCGGGCCTTATTTGACTCATCGATACCATCTGCGCCTTGAGTTAGCTTCGTTTGACTCAATCATATAATTCGTGCCTCGAGCCAGGACTCGTTTGACTCAGCCATATCATTTGCGCCTCGAGTCGGGCCCCGTTTGACTCATCGATACAATTTGTGCCTCGAGTTGGGCCTGTTTTGACTCAACCATATCATTTGGGCCTTGAGTCAGGCCTCGTTTGACTCAACCATATCATTTGTGCCTCGAGTTGGGCCTTGTTTGACTCAACCATATAATTTGCACCTTGAGTCGGGCCTCATTTGACTCACTGATACCATTTGTGCCTCGAGTCGGGCCTTCTTTGATACAACCATAACAATTGTGCCTCGAGTCATGCCTCGTTTGACTCAACCATATCATTTGCATTTGGAGTAGGGCATCGTTTGACTAAAGCATATCATTTGTGCCTCGAGGCGGGCCTCGTTTGACTCAACCATATCATTTGCACCTCGAGTCGGGCCTCGTTTGACTCACCAATACCATTCATGCCTCGCGTTGGGCCTTGTTTGACTCAAACTAATCATTTCTACCTCGAGTCAGGCCTTGTTTCACTCAACCATATCATTTGCGCCTCGAGTCGAGCCTTATTTGACTCAACGATACCATTTGTGTCTCGTGTTGGGCCTCGTTTGACTCAACCATATCATTTGTGGCTCGAGCCAGGACTCGTTTGACTCAGGCATATCATTTGCGCCTTGAGGTGGGCCTTGTTTGACTCACTGATACCATTTGTGCCTCGAGTCAGGTCACATTTGACACAACCATATCATTTGTGCCTCAAGTCATGCCTCGTTTGACTCAACCATATCATTTGCATCTCGAGTCGGGCCTCGTTTGACTCAACCATATCATTTGTGCCTTGAGTCTGGCATCGTTTGAGTCACTGATACCATTTGTGCCTCAAGTCGGGCCTTCTTTGACGCAAAAATAACAATTGTGCCTCGAGCCATGCCTCGTTTGAATCAACCATATCAACTGCATCTCAAGTCGGGCATCGTTTGACCAAACCATATCATTTGTGCCTCGAGTCGGTCCTTGTTTGACTCAACCATATCATTTGTGCCTCGTGGGCCTTGTTTGACTCAACCATATCATTTGCACCTCTAGTCAGGCCTCGTTTGACGTAACCATATCATTTGCATCTCGAGTCTTGCCTCGTTTGACTGAACCATATCATTTGCGCCTCGAGTCATCCCTCGTTTGTCTCAACGATATCATTTGTGCCTCGAGTGGGGCCTCGTTTGACTCAACCATATCATTTGCGCCTCGAGCCGGGCCTCATTTGACTCATCGATACCAGTTGTGCCTAGAGTCGGCCCTTGTTTGACGTAACTATATAAATTGTGCCTCGAGTCATCCCTTGTTTGTTTGAACCATATCATTTGTGTCTTGAGCCAGGCCTCGTTTGACTAAACCATATTATTTTTGCCTCGAGTCGGGCCTGATTTAACTCAACCATATTATTTGCGCCTTGAATTGGGCCTCGTTTGACTCACTGACACCATTTGTGCCTCAAGTTAGGCCTCCTTTGACTCAACCATATCGTTTGTGCCTTGAGTCAGGCCTCGTTTGAGTCACTGATACCATTTATGCCTCGAGCCGGGCCTTCTTTGACACAACAATAACAATTGTGCCTCGAGTCATGCCTCGTTTGACTCAACCATATCATTTGCACCTTGAGTCGGGCCTCGTTTGAGTCACTGATACCATTTGTGCCTCGAGTCATACCTCGTTTGACTCAACCATATCATTTGTGCCTTGAGTCTGGCATCGTTTGAGTCACTGATACCATTTGTGCCTCGAGTAGGGCCTTCTTTGATGCAACAATAACAATTGTGTCTCGAGTCATGCCTCGTTTGACTCAACCATATCATTTGCATCTGGAGTCGGGCCTCGTTTGACTAAACCATATCATTTGCGCCTCGAGTTGGGCCTCGTTTGAGTCAACCATATCATTTGTGCCTCGAGTCAGGACTCATTGGACTCAGTCATATCATTTGACTCACCGATACAATTTGTGCCTTGAGTTAAGCCTCTTTTGACTAAACCATATCATTTGTGCCTCGAGTCAGGCCTCGTTTGACTCAACCATATCATTTGCGCCTCGAGTCGGGCCTCGTTTGGGTCACTGATATCATTTGCGCCTCGAGTCATGCCTCGTTTGACTCAACCATATCTTTTGCATCTGGAGTTGGGCCTCGTTTGACAAAACCATATCATTTGCACCTCGAGTCGGGCCTGGTTTGACTCAACCATATCATTTGCGCCTTGAGACGGGCCTCGTTTGACTCACCGATACCATTTGTGTTTTGCGTTGGGCCTCGTTTGACTCAACCATATCATTTGTGCCTCGAGTCAGGCCTTATTTGGCGCAATCATATCTTTTGCGCCTCGAGTCATGCCTCGTTTGACTCAACCATCTCAATTGCATCTCGAATCAGGCCTCGTTTGATTAAACCATATCATTTGCGTTTCGAGTCGGGCCTGGGTTGACTAAACCATATCATTCGCGCCTCGAGTCGGGCCTCGTTTGACTCAACAAAACTATTTGGCCTCAAGTCGGGCCTGGTTTGACTCAACCATATCATTTGTGCCTCGAGTCGGGCCTCGTTTGACTCAACCTTATCATTTGCGTGTCGAGGCGGGCCTCGTTTGACTCACCAATACCAGTTGTGCCTCGAGTTGGGCCACGTTTGACTAAACCGTATCATTTGTGCCTCGAGTCAGGCCTTGTTTGACTCAACCATATCATTTATGCCTCGAGTCAGGCCTTGTTTGACTCAAGCATATCATTTGCGCCCTGTGTTAGGCCTCATTTGACTCAACCATATCATTTGCGCCTCGAGTCGGGCCTCGTTTGACTCAACCTTATCATTTGCGTGTCGAGGCGGGCCTCGTTTGACTCACCAATACCAGTTGTGCCTCGAGTTGGGCCACGTTTGACTAAACCGTATCATTTGTGCCTCGAGTCAGGCCTTGTTTGACTCAACCATATCTTTTATGCCTCGAGTCAGGCCTTGTTTGACTCAAGCATATCATTTGCGCCCTGTGTTAGGCCTCGTTTAACTCAACCATATCATTTGCGCCTCGAGTCGGACCTTGTTTGACTCACCGATACCATTTGTGCCTCGAGTTAGGCCTCTTTTGACTCAACCATATCATTTGTGCCATATCATTCGTGCCTTGACTCAACCATATCATTTACGCCTCGAGTTGGGCCTCGTTCGACTTAACCATATCATTTGCGCCTCGAGCCGGTCCTCGTTTAACTCACCGATACCATTTATGCCTCAAGTTAGGCCTCGTTTGACTCAACCATATCATTTGTGCCTCGAGTCAGGCCTTGTTTGACGCAATCATACCTTTTGTGCCTCGAGTCATGCCTCGTTTGACTCAACCGTATCATTGCGTGTTGAGTCAGGCATCGTTTGACTAAACCATATCATTTGCACCTCGAGTCAGGCCTAGTTTGACTAAACCATATCATTTGCACCTCGAGCTGGGCCTCGTTTGACTCAACCAAATCATTTGCGCCTCGCATCGGGCCTGGTTTGTCTCAACCATATAATTTGCGCCTCGAGTCGGGCCTCATTTGACTTACCAATACCAGTTGTGCCTCGAGTGGGGCCTCGTTTGAATAAACCGTATCATTTGTGCCTCGAGCTAGGCCTTGTTTGACTCAACCATATCATTTGCGCCTCGAGTCAGGCCTCGTTTGACTAAACCATATCATTTGCGCCCTGGGTTAGACCTCGTTTGACTCAACCATATCATTTGCGCCTCGAGTCGGGCCTCGTTTGACTCACCGATACCATTTGTGCCTCGAGTTGGGCCTCTTTTGACTCAACCATATCATTTGTACTTCAAGTCAGGCCTTGTTTGACTCAACCATATCATTTGCGCCTCAAGTCAGGCTTCGTTTGACTCAACCATATCATTTGCGTCTTGAGTCCGTCCTCGTTTGAGTCATCGATACAATTTGTGCCTCGAGTTGGGCCTCTTTTGACTCAACCATATCATTTGTGCCTCGAGTCAGGCCTCGTTTGACTCAACCATATCATTTGTGCCTCGAGTCGGGCCTCGTTTGACTCAACCATATCATTTACGCCTTGAGTCGAGCCTCGTTTGACTGACTGATACCATTTGTGCATCGAGTCGGGCCTTCTTTGACGCAACCATAACAATTGTGCCTCGAGTCATGCCTTGTTTGACTCAACCATATCATTTGCATTTGGAGTTGGGCATCGTTTGACTAAAGCATATCATTTGTGCCTCGAGTCAGGCCTAGTTTGACTCAACCATATCATTTGCACCTCGAGTCGGGCCTCGTTTGACTCACCAATACCATTTGTACCTCGCGTTGGGCCTTGTTTGACTCAACCTAACCATTTCTACCTCGAGTGAGGCCTTATTTCACTCAACCATATCATTTGCGCCTCGAGTCAAGCCTTGTTGGACTCACCGATACCATTTGTGTCTCGCGTTGGGCCTCGTTGGACTCAACCATATCAATTGTGGCTCGAGCCAGGACTCGTTTGACTCAGGCATATCATTTGTGCCTTGAGGCAGGCCTTGTTTGACTCACTGATACCATTTGTGCCTCGAGTCAGGCCACATTTGACACAACCATATCATTTGTGCCTCAAGTCATGCCTCATTTGACTCAACCATATCATTTGCATCTCGAGTTGGGCCTCGTTTTACCAAACTATATCATTTGCGACTCAAGTCGGCCTTGTTTGGCTCAACCATATCATTTGTGCCTCGAGTTGGGCCTCGTTTGACTCAACCATATCATTTGTGCCTCGTGTCTGGCATCGTTTGAGTCACTGATACCATTTGTGCCTCGAGTCGGGCCTTCTTTGATGTAACAATAACAATTGTGCCTCGAGTCATGCCTCGTTTGACTCAACCATATCAACTGCATCTCAAGTCGGGCCTCGTTTGACCAAACCATATCATTTGAGCCTCGAGTCGGGCCTTGTTTGACTCAACCATATCATTTGTGCCTCGTGTCGGGCCTTGTTTGACTCAACCATATCATTTGCACCTCGAGTCAGGCCTCGTTTCATGTAACCATATCACTTGCATCTCGAGTCTTGCCTCGTTTGACTCAACCATGTCATTTGCGCCTCGAGTTGTCTCTCGTTTGTCTCAACGATATCATTTGTGCCTCGAGTGGGGCCTTGTTTGACTCAACCATATCATTTGTGCCTCGAGCCGGGCCTCGTTTGACTCATCGATACAAGTTGTGCCCAGAGTCGGCCCTTGTTTGACGTAACTATATAAATTGTGCCTCGAGTCATCCCTTGTTTGTCTGAACCATATCATTTGTGTCTTGAGCCAAGCCTCGTTTGACTAAACCATATTATTTTTGCCTCAAGTCGGGCCTGATTTAACTCAACCATATTATTTGCGCCTCGAATTGGGCCTCGTTTGACTCACTGACACCATTTGTGCCTCAAGTTAGGCCTCTTTTGACTCAACCATATCGTTTGTGCCTCGAGTCAGGCCTCGTTTGAGTCACTGATACCATTTGGGCCTTGAGCCGGGCCTTCTTTGACGTAACAATAACAATTGTGCCTCGAGTCATGCCTCGTTTGACTCAACCATATCATTTGCGCCTTGAGTCGGGCTTCGTTTGAGTCACTGATACCATTTGTGCCTCGAGCTGGGCCTTCTTTGACGCAACAATAACAATTGTGCCTCGAGTCATACCTCGTTTGACTTAACCATATCATTTGTGCCTTGAGTCTGGCATCGTTTGAGTCACTGATACCATTTGTGCCTCGAGTTGGGCCTTCTTTGACGCAACAATAACAATTGTGCCTCGAGTCATGCCTCGTTTGGCTCAACCATATCATTTGCATCTGGAGTCGGGCCTCGTTTGACTAAACCATATCATTTGTGCCTCGAGTTTGGCCTCGTTTGACTCAACCATATCATTTGTTCCTCGAGTCAGGACTCATTTGACTCAGCCATATCATTTGCACCTTGACTCGGGCCCTATTTGACTTACCGATACAATTTGTGCCTCGAGTTGGGCCTCTTTTGACTAAACCATATCATTTGTGCCTCGAGTCAGGCCTCGTTTGACTCAACCATATCATTTGAGCCTTGAGTTGGGCCATATTTGGGTCACTGATATCATTTGTGCCTCGAGTCATGCCTTGTTTGACTCAACCATATCTTTTGCATCTGGAGTCGGGCCTCGTTTGACTAAACCATATCATTTGCACCTCGAGCCGGGCCTGGTTTGACTCAACAATATCATTTGCGCCTCGAGACGAGCCTCGTTTGACTCACCGATACCATTTGTGCCTCGCGTTGGGCCTCGTTTGACTTAACCATATCATATCTGCCTCGAGTCAGGCCTTGTTTCACTCAACCATATCATTTGTGCCTCGAGCGAGGCCTTGTTTCACGCAACCATATCATTTGTGCCTCGAGTGAGGCGTTGTTTAACTCAACCATATCATTTGCGCCTTGAGTCGGGCCTCGTTTAACTGAACCATATCATTTGCACCTCGAGTTAGGCCTCATTTGACTCACCGACACCATTTGTGCCTCGAGTTGGGCCTTGTTTGACTCAACCATATCGGTTGGTTGTGCCTTGAGTTGGGCCTCTCTTGACTCAACCATATCATTTGTGCCTCGAATCAGTCCTTGTTTGACTTAACCATATCATTTGCGCCTCGAGGTGGGCCTCGTTTGGCTCAACCATATCATTTGTGCCTCGAGTCAGGACTCGTTTAACTCAGCCATATCATTTGCGCCTTGAGTCATGCCTTGTTTGACTCAACCATATCATTTGCATCAAGAGCTGGGCCTTGTTTGACTAAAGCATATCATTTGCGCCTCGAGTCGGGCCTTGTTTAACTTAACCATATCATTTGCGCCTCGAGTCGGGCCTCGTTTGACTCACCGAAACCATTTGTGCCTCGCGTTGGATCTCGTTTGACTAAACCAAATTATTTCTGCCTCGAGTCAAGCCTTGTTTGACTCAACCATATCATTTGTGCCTCAAGTCGTCCCTGGTTTGACTGAACCATATCATTTGCGCCATGAGTCGGGCCTCGTTGGAGTCATTGATACCATTTGTGCCTCGAATCGAGCCTTTTTTGATGCAACAATAACAATTATGCCTCGAGTTGGGCCTCGTTTGACTCAACCATATAACTTCTTCCTCGAGTCATGCCTCGTTTGACTCAACCATATCATTTGCGCCTCGAGTCGGTCCTCGTTTGACTCACCAATACCATTTGTGCTTCGAGTTGGGCGTCGTTTGACTCAACCATATCGTTTGTGCCTCGAGTCAGGCCTTGTTTGGCATAATCATATCTTTTGTGCCTCAAGTCAAGCCTCGTTTGACTCAACTATATCATTTGCGTCTCGAGTCAGGCCTTGTTTGACTAAACCATATCATTTGCGCCACGAGTCGGGCCTCGTTTGACTTACCGATACTAGTTGTGCCTCGAGTTGGGCCTCGTTTGACTAAACCGTATCATTTGTGCCTCGAGCCAGGCCTTGTTTGACTCAACCATATCATTTACGCCTCGAGTCAGGCCTCGTTTGACCAAACCATATCGTTTGCGCCCTGGGTTAGACCTCGTTTGACTCAACCATATCATTTGCACCTCGGGTTGGGCCTCGTTTGACTCACCGATACCGTTTGTGCCTCGAGGTGTGCCTTGTTTGACTCAACCCTATCATTTATGCCTTGAGTCAAGACTCGTTTGACTCAGCCATATCATTTGCGGCTCGAGTCGGGCCTTCTTTGATGCAACAATAACAATTGTGCCTCGAGTCATGCCTCGTTTAACTTAACCATATCTTTTGCATTTGGAGTTGGGCCTCATTTGTCTTAACCATATCATTTGCGCCTCGAGTCGAGCCTGGTTTGACTTAACCATATCATTTGCGCCTCGAGTTGGGCCTCGTTTGACTCACCGATACCATTTGTGCCTCGCGTTGGGCCTCGTTTGACTCACCGATACCATTTGTGCCTCGAGTCAGGCCTCGTTTGACTTAACCATATCATTTCTGCCTCGAGTCAGGCCTTGTTTCACTCAACCATATCATTTGCACCTCGAGTCAGGCCTTGTTTGACTCAACCATATCATTTGTGCCTCGAGTTGGGCCTCTTTTGACTCAACCATATCATTTGTGCCTCGAGTCAGGCCTTGTTTGACTCAACCATATCATTTGCGCCTCGAGTCAGGCCTCGTTTGACTCAACCATATCATTTGCGCCTTGAGTCGGGCCTCGTTTGGGTCAATGATATCATTTGCGCCTCGAGTCGGGCCTTGTTTGGGTTACTGATATCATTCGCGCCTCGAGTTGGGCCTCGTTTGACTCACCAATACCATTTGTGCCTCGAGCTGGGCCTCGTTTGGCTCAACCATATCATTTGTGGCTCGAGTTATGTCTTTTTTAATGCAAACATATCATTTGAATCTGGAGTCGATCCTCGTTTGACTAAAGCATATCATTTGCGCCTCGAGTCGGGCCTGGTTTGACTCAACCATATCATTTGCGCCTCTAGTCAGGCCTCGTTTGACTCACCGAAACCATTTGTGCCTCGCATTGGGTCTTGTTTGACTCAACCAAATCATTTCTGCCTCGAGTCAAGCCTTGTTTGACTCAATCATATCCATTGTGCCTCGAATTGGGCTTGGTTTAACTGAACCATATCATTTACGCCTTGAGTCGGGCCTCGTTGGAGTCATTGATACCATTTGTACCTCGAGTCGG
This sequence comes from Dicorynia guianensis, assembly GCA_037013595.1. Lineage (NCBI taxonomy): Eukaryota > Viridiplantae > Streptophyta > Magnoliopsida > Fabales > Fabaceae > Dicorynia > Dicorynia guianensis. The sequence goes on from JASUAB010000015.1 coordinate 14,271,834, forward strand.
GCCTTCTTTAACGCAAGAATAACAATTATGCCTCGAGTTGGGCCTTGTTTGACTCAACCATATAATTTCTTCCTCGAGTCATGCCTCGTTTGACTCAACCATATAATTTATGCCTCGTTTGACTCAACCATATCATTTGCGCCTCGAGTCGGGCCTCGTTTGACTCACCGATACCATTTGTGCCTCGAGTTAGGCCTTGTTTGACTCAACCATATCATTTGTGCCTCGAGTCAGGCCTGGTTTGACTCAACCATATCTTTTGCGCCTCGAGTCGGGCCTCGTTTAACTCATCGATACCATTTGCGCCTCGAGTTAGGCCCCGTTTGACTCAACCATATCATTTGTGCCTCGAGACAGGGCTCGTTTGACTCAACCATATCATTTGCGCCTCGAGTCAGGCCTTGTTTGACTCAACCATATCATTTGCATCTGGAGCCGGGCCTAGTTTGACTCAACCATATCTTTTGCGCCTCGACTCGGGCCTCGTTTGACTCACTAATACCATTTATGCCTTGAGTCAGGAGTCGTTTGACTCAATCAGATCATTTGTGCCTCGAGTCAGGAGTCGTTTGACTCAGCCATATCATTTGCGCCTCGAGTCGGGCCCCGTTTGACTCCCCGATACAATTTGTGCCTCAAGTTAGGCCTCTTTTGACTCAACCATATCAATTGTGCCTCGAGTCAGGCCTTGTTTGACTCAACCATATCATTTATGCCTCGAGTCAGGCCTCGTTTGACTAAACCATATCATTTGTTCCTCAAGTCAGGCCTTGCTTGACTCAACCATATCATTCGCACCTCGAGTCGAGCCTCGTTTGACTCAACCATATTATTTGTGCCTCGAGTCAGGCCAGGTTTGAGACAACCATATCTTTTGTGCCTCGAGTCAGCCTCGTTTTACCCACCGATACCATTTGTGCCTCGAGTTAGGCCTCGTTTGACTCAACCATATCATTTGTGCCTCGAGACAGGGCTCGTTTGGCTCAACCGTATCATTTGCGCCTTAAGTCGGGCCTCGTTTGACTCACTTATACAATTTGTGCCTCGAGTCGCGCCTTCTTTGACGTAACCATAACAATTGTGCCTCGAGTCATGCCTCATTTGACTCCACCATATCATTTGCCTCTCGAGTCAGGTGTCGTTTGACTAAACCATATCATTTGCGCCTCGAGTCGGGCCTGGTTTGACTAAACCATATCATTTGCACCTCGAGTCGGGCCTCGTTTGACTCAACCATATCATTTGAGCCTCGAGTCGTGCCTGGTTTGACTCAACCATATCATTTGCGTGTCGACTCGGGCCTCGTTTGACTCACTAATACCAGTTGTGCAACGAGTTTGGCCTCGTTTGAATAAATCGTATCAGTTGTGCCTCGAGTCAAGCCTTGTTTGACTCAACCATATCATTTACGTCTCGAGTCGGGCCTCGTTTGACTTAAGCATATCATTTGTGCCCTAGGTTAGGCCTCGTTTGACTCAACCATATCATTTGCACCTCGAGTTGGGCCTTGTTTGAGTCACCGATACCATTTGTGCCTCGAGTTAGGCCTTGTTTGACTCAACTATATCATTTGTGCCTCGAGTCAGGCCTGGTTTGACTCAACCATATCTTTTGCGCCTCGAGTCGGGCCTCGTTTAACTCATCTATACCATTTGCGCCTCGAGTTAGGCCTCGTTTGACTCAACCATATCATTTGTGCCTCGAGACAGGGCTCGTTTGACTCAACCATATCATTTGCGCCTCGAGTCAGGCCTTGTTTGACTCAACCATATCATTTGCATCTGGAGCCAGGCCTAGTTTGACTCAACCATATCTTTTGCGCCTCGACTCGGGCCTCGTTTGACTCACCAATACCATTTATGCCTCGAGTTGGGCCTCGTTTGACTCAATCAGATCATTTGTGCCTCGAATCAGGAGTCGTTTGACTCAGCCATATCATTTGCGCCTTGAGTCGGGCCCCGTTTGACTCCCCGATACAATTTGTGCCTCAAGTTAGGCCTCTTTTGACTCAACCATATCAATTGTGCCTCGAGTCAGGCCTTGTTTGACTCAACCATATCATTTATGCCTCGAGTCAGGCCTCGTTTGACTAAACCATATCATTTGTTCCTCAAGTCAGGCCTTGCTTGACTCAACCATATCATTTGCACCTCGAGTCGAGCCTCGTTTGACTCAACCATATTATTTGTGCCTCGAGTCAGGCCAGGTTTGAGACAACCATATCTTTTGCGCCTCGAGTCAGTCTCATTTTACTCACCGATACCATTTGTGCCTCGAGTTAGGCCTCGTTTGACTCAACCATATCATTTGTGCCTCGAGACAGGGCTCGTTTGGCTCAACCGTATCATTTGCGCCTTGAGTTGGGCCTCGTTTGACTCACTTATACAATTTGTACCTGGAGTCGCACCTTCTTTGATTCAACCATAACAATTGTGCCTCGAGTCATGCCTCATTTGACTTAACCATATCATTTGCCTCTCGAGTCAGGTGTCGTTTGACTAAACCATATCATTTGCGCCTCGAGTCGGGCCTGGTTTGACTAAACCATATCATTTGCACCTCGAGTCGGGCCTCGTTTGACTCAACCATATCATTTGCGCCTCGAGTCGTGCCTGGTTTGACTCAACCATATCATTTGCTTGTCGACTCGGGCCTCGTTTGACTCACTAATACCAGTTGTGCAACGAGTTTGGCCTCATTTGACTAAATCGTATCATTTGTGCCTCGAGTCAAGCCTTGTTTGACTCAACCATATCATTTACGTCTAGAGTCGGGCCTCGTTTGACTTAAGCATATCATTTGTGCCCTAGGTTAGGCCTCGTTTGACTCAACCATATCATTTGCGCCTCGAGTTGGGCCTTGTTTGAGTCACCGATACCATTTGTGCCTCGAGTTGGGCCTCGTTTGACTCAACCACATCATTTGTGCCTTGAGTCAGGACTCGTTTGACTCAGCCATATCATTTGCGCCTCGAGTCAGGCATTGTTTAACACAACCATATCATTTGCGCCTTGAGTCGGGCCTCGTTTGACTCACTGATACCATTTGTGCCTCGAGTTGGCCCTGCTTTGACGCAACAATAACAATTGTGCCTCGAGTCATGCCTCGTTTGACTCAACCATATCATTTGCATTTGGAGTCGGGCCTCGTTTGACTAAACCATATCATTTGCGCCTCGAGTCGGGCCTAGTTTGGCTCAACCATATCATTTGTGCCTCGAGTTAGGCCAGGTTTGACTCAACCATATCATTTGCGCCTCAAGTCGGGGCTCGTTTGACTCACCGATACCATTTGTGCATCGAGTTGGGCCTCGTTTGACTCAACCGTATGATTTGCGCCTCGAGTCGGGCCTCGTTTGACTCACCGATACCATTTGTGCCTCGAGTTGGGCCTCTTTTGACTCAACCATATCATTTGTGCCTCGAGTGAGGCCTTGTTTGCATCAACCATGTCATTTGTACCTCGAGTCGGGCCTGGTTTGACTCAACCATATCATTTGCGCCTCGAGTCAGGCCTTGTTTGACTCACCGATACCATTTGTACTCGCATTGGGCCTCGTTTGACCCAACCATATCATTTCTGCCTCGAGTCAGGCCTTGTTTCACTCAACCATATCATTTGTGCCTCGAGTGATGCCTTGTTTCACTCAACCATATCATTTGCGCCTTGAGTGAGGCCTTGTTTCACTCAACCATATCATTTGCGCCTCGTGGCGGTCCTCGTTTGACTCAACCATATCATTTGTGCCTCGAGTCAGGCCAGGTTTGACTCAACCATATCATTTGCGCGTCGAGTCGGGGCTTGTTTGACTCACCGATACCATTTGTGCATCGAGTTGGGCCTCATTTGACTCAACCGTATGATTTGTGCCTCGAGTCTGGCCCCGTTTGACTCAGCCGTATGATTTGCTCCTTGAGTCGGGCCTTATTTGACTCAACCATATCATTTATGCCTCGAGTCGAGCCTTGTTTGACTCAACCGTATCATTTGCGCCTCAAGTCGGGCCTCATTTAACTCATCGAGATCATTTGTGCCTCAAGTTGGGTCCCGTTTAACTCAACCATATCATTTCTGCCTCGAGTCAGGCCTTGTTTGACTCAACAATATCAATTACCTCTTGAGTCGGGCCACGTTTAACTCAACCATATCATTTCTACCTCGAGTCCGGCCTCGTTTGGCTCAACCATATATTTACACCTTGAGTTAGGCCTCGTGACTCAACCATATCATTTGCACCTTCAGTCGAGCCGCGTTTGACTCATCGATACCATTTGTGCATCGAGTTGGGCCTCGTTTGACTCAACCATATCATTTATGCCTCGAGTCGGGCCTCATTTGACTTAACCATATCATTTGCACCTCGAGTCGGTCCTTGTTTGACTTAACCATATCATTTGTGCTTCGAGTCATGCCTTGTTTGAATCAACCATGTCATTTTTGCCTCGAGTCAGGCCTGGTTTGACTCAACCATATCATTTGCGCCTCGAGTCAGGCCTTGTTTGACTCACCGATACCATTTGTGCCTCGCGTTGGGCCTCGTTTGACCCAACCATATCATTTCTGCCTTGAGTCAAGCCTTGTTTCACTCAACCATATCAATTGTGCCTCGAGTGATGGCTTGTTTCACTCAACCATATCATTTGTTCCTTGAGTGAGGCCTTGTTTCACTCAACCATATCATTTGCGCCTTGTGGCGGGCCTCGTTTGACTCAACCATATCATTTGTGCCTTGAGTCAGGCCAGGTTTGACTCAACCATATCATTTGCGCCTTGAGTCGGGGCTCGTTTGACTCACCGATACCATTTGTCCCTCGCGTTGGGCCTCGTTTGACCCAACCATATCATTTCTTCCTCGAGTCAGGCCTTGTTTCACTCAACCATATCATTTATCCCTCGAATGAGGCATTGTTTCACTCAACCATATCATTTGTACCTCGAGTGAGGCCTTGTTTAACTGAACCATATCATTTGCGCCTCGAGTTGGGCCTCGTTTGACTCAACCATATGATTTGCGCCTTGAGTCGGGCCTCATTTGACTCACTGATACCATTTGTGCCTCGAGTCGGGCCTTCTTTGACGCAACCATAATAATTGTGCGTTGACTCATGCCTCGTTTGACTCAACCATATCATTTACATCTAGAGGCGGGCCTCGTTTAACTAAAGCATATCATTTACGCCTCGAGTCGAGCCTGGTTTGACTCAACCGTATCATTTGCACCTCGAGTTGGGCCTCGTTTGACTCACTGATACAATTTGTGCCTCGCATTGGGCCTTGTTTGACTCAACCAAATCATTTCTGCCTCGAGTCAGGCCTTGTTTCACTCAACCATATCATTTGCGCCTCGAGTCGAGCCTTGTTGGACTCACCGATACCATTTATGCCTCGCGCTGGGCCTTGTTTGACTTAACCATATCGTGTGTGGCTAGAGTCAGGACTCGTTTGCCTCAGGCATATCATTTGCGCCTTGAGTCGGGGCTTGTTTGACTCACCGATACCATCTGTGCCTCAAGTTGGGCCTCATTTGACGCAACCATATCATTTGTGCCTCGAGTCATGCCTCCTTTGACTCAACCATATCCTTTGCATCACGAGTCGGGCCTTGTTTGACTAAACTATATCATTTGCGCATCGAGTCAGGCTTGGTTTGACTAAACCATATCATTTGCGCCTCGAGTCGGGCCTCGTTTAACTCAACCATATCATTTACGCGTCGAGACGGGCCTCGTTTGACTCACCGACAACAGTTGTGCCTCGAGTTGGGCCTCGTTTGACTAAACGTATCATTTGTGCCTCAAGCCAGGCCTTGTTTGACTCAACCATATCATTTGCGCCTCGAGTCAGGCCTCGTTTGACTCATTGATACCATTTGGGCCTCGAGTTGGGCCTCATTTGACTCAACCATATCATTTGTGCCTTGAGTCAGGAGTCATTTGACTCAGCCATATCATTTCTGCCTCGAGTCGGGCCTCGTTTGTCTCACCGATACCATTTGTGCTCTGAGACGGGCCTCGTTTGACTCACTGATACCATTTGTGCCTTGAGTCACGCCTTTTTTGATGCAACCATAACAATTGTTCCTCGAGTCATGCCTCGTTTGACTCAACCATATCATTTGTGCCTCAAGTCGGGCCTGGTTTGACTCAACCATATCATTTGCACGTCAAGTCGGGCCTCGTTTGACTCACTGATACTAGTTGTGCCTCGAGTTTGGCCTCGTTTGGCTAAACCGTATCATTTGTGCCTCGAGTCAGGCCTTGTTTGACTCAACCATATCATTTACGCCTCGAGTCGGGCCTCGTTTGACTCAAGCATATAATTTACGCCCTGGGTTAAGCCTCATTTGACTCAACCATATCATTTGCGCCTCGAGTTGGGCCTCGTTTGACTCCTCGATACCATTTGTTCCTCGAGTTAGGCCTCGTTTGACTCAACTATATCATTTGTGCATTGAGCCAGGACTCGTTTGACTCAACCATATCATTTGCGCCTCAAGTCAGGCCTCGTTTGACTCACCGATACCATTTGTGCCTCGAGTTGGGCCTCTTTTGACTCAACCATATCATTTGTGCCTCGAGTGAGGCCTTGTTTGCATCAACCATGTCATTTGTACCTCGAGTCGGGCCTGGTTTGACTCAACCATATCATTTGCGCCTCGAGTCAGGCCTTATTTGACTCACCGATACCATTTGTACTCGCATTGGGCCTCGTTTGACCCAACCATATCATTTCTGCCTCGAGTCAGGCCTTGTTTCACTCAACCATATCATTTGTGCCTCGAGTGATGCCTTGTTTCACTCAACCATATCATTTGCGCCTTGAGTGAGGCCTTGTTTCACTCAACCATATCATTTGCGCCTCGTGGCGGTCCTCGTTTGACTCAACCATATCATTTGTGCCTCGAGTCAGGCCAGGTTTGACTCAACCATATCATTTGCGCGTCGAGTCGGGGCTTGTTTGACTCACCGATACCATTTGTGCATCGAGTTGGGCCTCATTTGACTCAACCGTATGGTTTGCGCCTCGAGTCTGGCCCCGTTTGACTCAGCCGTATGATTTGCTCCTTGAGTCGGGCCTCATTTGACTCAACCATATCATTTATGCCTCGAGTCGAGCCTTGTTTGACTCAACCGTATCATTTGCGCCTCAAGTCGGGCCTCATTTAACTCATCGAGATCATTTGTGCCTCAAGTTGGGTCCCGTTTAACTCAACCATATCATTTCTGCCTCGAGTCAGGCCTTGTTTGACTCAACAATATCAATTACCTCTTGAGTCGGGCCACGTTTAACTCAACCATATCATTTCTACCTCGAGTCAGGCCTCGTTTGGCTCAACCATATATTTACACCTTGAGTTAGGCCTCGTGACTCAACCATATCATTTGCACCTTCAGTCGAGCCGCGTTTGACTCACAGATACCATTTGTGCATCGAGTTGGGCCTCGTTTGACTCAACCATATCATTTATGCCTCGAGTCGGGCCTCATTTGACTTAACCATATCATTTGCACCTCGAGTCGGTCCTTGTTTGACTTAACCATATCATTTGTGCTTCGAGTCATGCCTTGTTTGAATCAACCATGTCATTTTTGCCTCGAGTCAGGCCTGGTTTGACTCAACCATATCATTTGCGCCTCGAGTCAGGCCTTGTTTGACTCACCGATACCATTTGTGCCTCGCGTTGGGCCTCGTTTGACCCAACCATATCATTTCTGCCTTGAGTCAGGCCTTGTTTCACTCAACCATATCAATTGTGCCTCGAGTGATGCCTTGTTTCACTCAACCATATCATTTGTTCCTTGAGTGAGGCCTTGTTTCACTCAACCATATCATTTGCGCCTCGTGGCAGGCCTCGTTTGACTCAACCATATCATTTGTGCCTTGAGTCAGGCCAGGTTTGACTCAACCATACCATTTGTCCCTCGCGTTGGGCCTCGTTTGACCCAACCATATCATTTCTTCCTCGAGTCAGGCCTTATTTCACTCAACCATATCATTTATCCCTCGAGTGAGGCGTTGTTTCACTCAACCATATCATTTGTACCTCGAGTGAGGCCTTGTTTAACTGAACCATATCATTTGCGCCTCGAGTTGGGCCTCGTTTGACTCAACCATATGATTTGCGCCTTGAGTCGGGCCTCATTTGACTCACTGATACCATTTGTGCCTCGAGTCGGGCCTTCTTTGACGCAACCATAACAATTGTGCGTTGACTCATGCCTCGTTTGACTCAACCATATCATTTGCATCTAGAGGCGGGCCTCGTTTAACTAAAGCATATCATTTATGCCTCGGGTCGAGCCTGGTTTGACTCAACCGTATCATTTGCACCTCGAGTTGGGCCTCGTTTGACTCACTGATACAATTTGTGCCTCGCATTGGGCCTTGTTTGACTCAACCAAATCATTTCTGCCTCGAGTCAGGCCTTGTTTCACTCAACCATATCATTTGCGCCTCGAGTCGAGCCTTGTTGGACTCATCGATACCATTTAGGCCTCGCGCTGGGCCTTGTTTGACTTAACCATATTGTGTGTGGCTAGAGTCAGGACTCGTTTGCCTCAGGCATATCATTTGCGCCTTGAGTCGGGGCTTGTTTGACTCACCGATACCATTTGTGCCTCAAGTTGGGCCTCATTTGACGCAACCATATCATTTGTGCCTCGAGTCATGCCTCCTTTGACTCAACCATATCCTTTGCATCACGAGTCGGGCCTTGTTTGACTAAACTATATCATTTGCGCATCGAGTCAGGCTTGGTTTGACTAAACCATATCATTTGCACCTCGAGTCGGGCCTCGTTTAACTCAACCATATCATTTACGCGTCGAGACGGGCCTCGTTTGACTCACCGACAACAGTTGTGCCTCGAGTTGGGCCTCGTTTGACTAAATGTATCATTTGTGCCTCGAGTCAGGCCTTGTTTGACTCAACCATATCATTTGCACCTCGAGTCAGGCCTCGTTTGACTCATTGATACCATTTGGGCCTCGAGTTGGGCCTCGTTTGACTCAACCATATCATTTGTGCCTTGAGTCAGGAGTCATTTGACTCAGCCATATCATTTCTGCCTCGAGTCGGGCCTCGTTTGTCTCACCGATACCATTTGTGCTCTGAGACGGGCCTCGTTTGACTCACTGATACCATTTGTGCCTTGAGTCACGCCTTTTTTGATGCAACCATAACAATTGTGCCTCGAGTCATGCCTCGTTTGACTCAACCATATCATTTGTGCCTCAAGTCGGGCCTGGTTTGACTCAACCATATCATTTGCACGTCAAGTCGGGCCTCGTTTGACTCACTGATACTAGTTGTGCCTCGAGTTTGGCCTCGTTTGGCTAAACCGTATCATTTGTGCCTCGAGTCAGGCCTTGTTTGACTCAACCATATCATTTACGCCTCGAGTCGGGCCTCGTTTGACTCAAGCATATAATTTACGCCCTGGGTTAAGCCTCATTTGACTCAACCATATCATTTGCGCCTCGAGTTGGGCCTCGTTTGACTCCTCGATACCATTTGTTCCTCGAGTTAGGCCTCGTTTGACTCAACTATATCATTTGTGCATTGAGCCAGGACTCGTTTGACTCAACCATATCATTTGCGCCTCGAGTCAGGCCTCGTTTGACTCACCGATACCATTTGTGCCTCGAGTTGGGCCTCTTTTGACTCAACCATATCATTTGTGCCTCGAGTCAGGCCTTGTTTGAATCAACCATGTCATTTGTGCCTCGAGTCGGGCCTGGTTTGACTCAACCATATCATTTGCACCTCCAGTCAGGCCTTGTTTGACTCACCGATACCATTTGTGCCTCACGTTGGGCCTCGTTTGACCCAACCATATCATTTCTGCCTCGAGTCAGGCCGTGTTTCACTCAACCATATCATTTGTGGCTCGAGTGATGCCTTGTTTCACTCAACCATATCATTTGTGCCTCAAGTGAGGCCTTGTTTCACTCAACCATATCATTTGTGCCTCGTGTCGGGCCTCGTTTGACTCAACCATATCATTTCTGCCTCGAGTCAGGCCAGGTTTGACTCAACCATATCATTTGCGCCTCGAGTCGGGGCTCGTTTGACTCACCAATACCACTTGTGCATCGAGTTGGGCCTCGTTTGACTCAACTGAATGATTTGCACCCCGAGTCTGGCCCCGTTTGACTCAACCATATGATTTGCGCCTTGAGTCGGGCCTCATTTGACTCAACCATATCATTTATGCCTCGAGTCGGGCCTCGTTTGACTTAACCGTAACATTTGCGCCTCGAGTCGAGCCTTATTTGACTCATCGAGATCATTTGTGCCTCAAGTTGGGTCCCGTTTAACTCAACCATATCATTTCGGCCTCGAGTCAGGCCTTGTTTGACTTAACAATATCATTTACCCCTTGAGTCGGGCCTTGTTTAACTCAACCATATCATTTCTACCTCGAGTTAGGCCTCGTTTGGCTCAACCATATATTTACGCCTTGAGTTAGGCCTCGTTTGGCTCAACCATATCATTTGCACCTCGAGTCGGGCCTCATTTGACTCAACCATATCATTTGCACCTTTAGTCGGGCCTCGTTTGACTCACCGATACCATTTGTGCATCGAGTTGGGTCTCGTTTGACTCAACCATATCATTTATGCCTCGAGTCAGGCCTCGTTTGACTTAACCATATCATTTGCCCCTTGAATCAGGCCTCGTTTAACTCAACCATATCATTTTGGCCTAGAGTCAGGCCTCGTTTGGCTCAAGCATATATTTGCGCCTCGAGTCAGGCCTCGTTTAACTTAACCATATCATTTGCACCTCGAGTCGGGCCTTGTTTGACTTAATCATATCATTTGTGCCTCGAGTCAGGCCTTGTTTGAATCAACCATGTCATTTTTGCCTCGAGCCAGGCCTGGTTTGACTCAACCATATCATTTGTGCCTCGAGTCAGGCCTTGTTTGACTCACCGATACCATTTATGCCTCGCGTTGGGCCTTATTTGATCCAACCATATCATTTTTGCTTCGAGTCAGGCCTTGTTTCACTCAGCCATATCATTTGTGCCTCGAGTGATGCCTTGTTTCACTCAACCATATCATTTGTGCCTTGAGTGAGGCCTTGTTTCACTCAACCATATCATTTACGCCTCGTGGCGGGCCTCGTTTGTCTCAACCATATCATTTGTGCCTCGAGTCAGGCCAGGTTTAACTCAACCATATCATTTGTGCGTCGAGTCAGGGCTCGTTTGACTCATCGATACCATTTGTGCCTTGCGTTGGGCCTCGTTTGACCCAACCATATCATTTCTTCCTCGAGTCAGGCCTTATTTCACTCAACCATATCATTTATCCCTCGAGTGAGGCCTTGTTTCACTCAACCATATCATTTGTGCCTCGAGTGAGGCCTTGTTTGACTCAACCATATCATTTGCGCCTCGAGTCGGGTCTCGTTTGACTCAACCATATCATTTGCGCCTTGAGTTGGGCCTCATTTGACTCACTGATACCATTTGTGCCTCGAGTCGGGCCTTCTTTGACGCAACCATAACAATTATGCCTCGACTCATGCCTCGTTTGACTCAACCATATCATTTGTATCTGGAGTCGGGCCTCGTTTAACTAAAGCATATATTTTATGCCTCGGGTCGAGCCTGGTTTGACTCAACCATATCATTTGCGCCTCGAGTTGGGCCTCGTTTGACTCAACGATACCATTTGTGCCTCGCATTGGGACTCGTTTGACTCAACCAAATCATTTCTACCTCGAGTTAGGCCTTGTTTCACTCAACCATATCATTTGCGCCTCAAGTCGAGCCTTGTTTGACTCACCGATACCATTTGTGCCTCGCGTTGGGCCTCGTTTGGCTTAACCATATCATTTGTGGCTTGAGTCAGGACTCGTTTGACTCAGGCATATCATTTGCGCCTTGAGTCGGGCCTTGTTTGACTCACGATACCATTTGTGCCTCAAGTCGGGCCTTATTTGACGCAACCATATCATTTGTGCCTCGAGTCATGCCTCCTTTGACTCAACCATATCATTTGCATCTCGAGTCGGGCCTTGTTTGACTAAACCATATCATTTGCGCATCGAGTCAGGCTTGGTTCGACTAAACCATATCATTTGCGCCTTGAGTCGGGCCTCGTTTGACTCAACCATATTATTTGCGCGTCGAGACGGGCCTCGTTTGACTCACCAATACCAGTTGTGCCACGAGTTGGGCCTTGTTTGACTAAACATATCATTTGTGCCTCGAGTCTGGCCATGTTTGACTCAACCATATCATTTGCGCATCGAGTCGGGCCTCGTTGGACTCATTGATACCATTTGGGCCTTGAGTTGTGTGTCGTTTGACTCAACCATATCATTCGTGCCTTGAGTCAGGAGTCGTTTGACTCAGCCATATCATTTGCACCTCGAGTCGGGCCTCGTTTGTCTCACCGATACCATTTGTGCTCTGAGGTGGGCCTCGTTTGATTCATTGATACCATTTGTGCCTTGAGTGTCGCCTTTTTTGATGCAACCATAATAATTGTGCCTCGAGTCATGCCTCGTTTGACTCAACCATATCATTTGTGCCTAAAGTCGGGTCTGGTTTGACTTAACCATATGATTTGCACGTCAAGTCGGGCCTCATTTGACTCACTGATACCAATTGTGCCTCGAGTTTAGCCTTGTTTGACTAAACCGTATCATTTGTACCTCGAGTTAGGCCTTGTTTGACTCAACCATATCATTTACGCCTTGAGTCAGGCCTCGTTTCACTCAAGCATATAATTTATGCCCTGGTTTTGGCCTCGTTTGACTCAACCATATCATTTGCGCCTCGAGTTGGGCCTCGTTTGACTCCCCGGTACCATTTGTTCCTCGAGTTGGGCCTCGTTTGACTCGACCATATCATTTGTGCATTGAGCCAGGACTCATTTGACTCAACGATATCATTTGCGCCTCGAGTCGGGCCTCGTTTGACTCACTGATACCATTTGTGCCTCGAGTTGGGCCTCTTTTGACTCAACCATATCATTTGTGCCTTGAGTCAGGCCTTGTTTGAATCAACCATGTCATTTGTGCCTCGAGTCGAGCCTGGTTTGACTCAACCATATCATTTGCGCCTCAAGTCAGGCCTTGTTTGACTCACCGATACCATTTGTGCCTCGCGTTGGGCCTCGTTTGACCCAACCATATCATTTCTGTCTCGAGTCAGGCCTTGTTTCACTCAACCATATCATTTGTGCCTCGAGTGATGCCTTGTTTCACTAAACCATATCATTTGTGCCGTAAGTGAGGCCTTGTTTCACTCAACCATATCATTTGTGCCTCGTGTCGGGCCTCGTTTGACTCAACCATATCATTTGTGCCTCGAGTCAGGCCAGGTTTGACTCAACCATATCATTTGTGCCTCGAGTCAGGGCTCGTTTGACTCACCGATACCATTTGTGCATCGAGTTGGCCCTCGTTTGACTCAACCGTATGATTTGTCCCCCGAGTCTGGCCCCGTTTGACTAAACCGTATGATTTGCACCTTGAGTGGGGCCTTATTTGACTCAACCATATCATTTATGCCTCGAGTCGGGCCTCGTTTGACTCAACCATATCATTTGCGTCTTGAGTCGGGCATCATTTGGCTCATCGAGATCATTTGTGCCTCGAGTTGGGTCCCATTTAACTCAACCATATCATTTCTGCCTCGAGTCAGGCCTTGTTTGACTCAACAATATCATTTACCCCTTAAGTCGGGCCTCGTTTAACTCAACTATATCATTTCTACCTTGAGTCAGGCCTCGTTTGGCTCAACCATATATTTACGCCTCGAGTTAGGCCTCATTTGACTCAACCATATCATTTGCACCTCGAGTCGGGCCTCATTTGACTCAACCATATCATTTGCACCTTCAGTCGGGCCTCGTTTGACTCACCGATACCATTTGTGCATCGAGTTGGGCTTCGTTTGACTCAACCATATCATTTATGCCTTGAGTCAGGCCTCGTTTGACTCAACCATATCATTTGCCCCTTGAATCAGGCCTTGTTTAACTCAACCATATCATTTTGGCCTAGAGTCAGGCCTCGTTTGGCTCAACCATATATTTGCGCCTTGAGTCGGGCCTCGTTTGACTTAACCATATCATTTGGACCTCGAGTCGGGCCTTGTTTGACTTAACCATATCATTTGCGCCTCTAGTCAGGCCTCGTTTGATGCAACCATATCATTTGTGCCTCAAGTCATGCATTGTTTGAGTCAACCATATCATTTGCACCTCGAGTCAGCTCTCATTTGACTCAATGATATCATTTGTGCCTCGAGGCGGGCCTCATTTGAATCAACCATATCATTTGTACCTCAAGTTAGGCCTCGTTCGACTCAACCATATCATTTGTGCCTCGAGTCAGGCCTCGTTTGACTCAACCATATCATTTGCACTTTGAGTTGGGCCTCGTTTGACTCACTGATACCATTTGTGCATCGAGTTAGGCCTCGTTTGACTCAACCATATGATTTGCACCTCGAGTCTGTCCCCGTTTGACTCAACCGTATGATTTGCGTTTCAAGTCAGGTCTCGTTTGACTCAACCATATCATTGGTGCCTCGAGTAAGGGCTCGTTTGGCTCAACCATATCTTTTGCACCTCGAGTCAAGCCTCGTTTGACTCCTCGATACCATTGGTGCCTCAAGTTGGACCCCACTTGACTCAACCATATCATTTGTGCCTCGAGTCAGGACTCGTTTGACTTAGCCATATCATTTACGCCTCGAGTCGGGCCTCGTTCAACTCACTGATACCATTTGTGCCTTGAGTTGGGCCTCTTTTGACTCAACCATATCATTTGTGCCTTGAGTCAGGCCTTGTGTGACTTAACTATATCATTTGCACCTCGAGTCGTGCCTCGTTTGACTCAACCATATCATTGGCGCCTCGAGTCATGCCTTGTTTGACTAAACCATATTATTTGTGCCTAGAGTCATGCCTCGTTTGACTTAACTATGCCATTTGCGTCTCGAGTCATGCCTCGTTTGATTAAACCATATCATTTGCGCCTCGAGTCGAGCCTTGTTGGACTTAATCATATCATTTGCGCCTCGAGTCAGGCCTCATTTGACGCAACCATATCATTTGTGCCTCAACTCAGGCCTCGTTTGAGTCAACCATATCATTTTCGCCTCAAGTCGGCCCTCATTTGACTCAACGATATCATTTGCGCCTCAAGTTGGGCCTCATTAGACTCAACCATATCATTTGTACCTCGAGTCGGGCCTTGTTTGACTCAATCAGATCATTTGCACCTCAAGTTGGGCCTCGTTTGACTCAACCATATCATTTGTGCCTCGAGTCAGGCCTCGTTTGACTTAACCATATCATTTGCGCCTCGAGTCGGGCCTCGTTTGACTCAACGATATCATTTGCACCTTGAGTCGGGCCTTGTTTAACTCACCGATACCATTTGGGCATCGAGGTAGGCCTCGTTTAACTCAACCATATGATTTGTGCCTCGAGTCCAGCCCGTTTAACTCAACCGTATGATTTGCGCTTTGAGTCAGGCCTCGTTTGACTTAGCCATATAATTTGTGCCTCGAGGCAGGCCTCGTTTGGCTTAACCATATCATTTGCGCCTCGAGTCGGGCCTCGTTTGACTCACCGATACCATTTGTTCCTTGAGTTAGGCCTCTTTTGACTCAACCATATCATTTGTGCCTCGAGTCAGGCCTTGTTTGAATCAACCATGTCATTTGTGCCTCGAGTCAGGCCTGGTTTGACTCAACCATATCATTTGCACTTCAAGTCAGGCCTTGTTTGACTCACCGATACCATTTGTGCCTCGCGTTGGGCCTCGTTTGACCCAACCATATCATTTCTGCCTCGAGTCAGGCCTTGTTTCACTCAACCATATCATTTATGCCTCGAGTGATGCCTTGTTTCACTAAACCATATCATTTGTGCCTCAAGTGAGGCCTTGTTTCACTCAACCATATCATTTGTGCCTCGTGTCGGGCCTCGTTTGACTCGACCATATCATTTGTGCCTCGAGTCAGGCTAGGTTTGATCAACCATATCATTTGCGCCTTGAGTCCAGTCCATTTAACTCAACCGTATGATTTGCGCTTTGAGTCAGGCCTTATTTGACTTAGCCATATCATTTGTGCCTCGAGTCAGGCATCGTTTGGCTCAACCATATCATTTGCGTCTCGAGTCAGGCCTCGTTTGACTCACCGATACCATTTTGCCTCGAGTTGGGCCCCACTTGACTCAACCATATCATTTGTGCCTCAGGTCAGGAGTTGTTTGACTCAGCCATTTGATTTGTGCCTCGAGACGGGCCTCGTTCGACTCACTAATACCATTTGTGCCTCGAGTTGGGCCTCTTTTGACTCAACCATATCATTTGCACCTTGAGTCGGGCCTCGTTTGACTCACCGATACCATTTGGGCATCGAGTTAGGCCTCGTTTAACTCAACCATATGATTTGTGCCTCGAGTCTAGCCCCGTTTGACTCAACCGTATGATTCGCGCCTTGAGTCAGGCCTCGTTTGACTTAGCCATATCATTTGTGCCTCGAGTCAGGCCTCGTTTGTCTCACCGATACCATTTTGCCTCGAGTTAGGCCCCACTTGACTTAACCATATCATTTGTGCCTCGAGTCAGGACTCGTTTGGCTCACCCATATCATTTGTGCCTCGAGTCAGGCCTCGTTTGACTCACCGATACCATTTTGCCTCGAGTTGGGCCCCACTTGACTCAACCATATCATTTGTTCCTTGAGTCAGGCCTCGTTTGACTCACCGATACCATTTGTGCCTTGCGTTGGGCCTCGTTTGACTCAACCATATCATTTCTACCTCGAGTCAGGCTGGTTTGACTCAACCATATATTTGTGCCTCGAGTTGGGCCTCGTTCGACTCAACCATATCATTTGCGAATCAAGTCTGGCCTCGTTTGACTCAACCATATGATTTGCGCCTCGAGGCGGGCCTCGTTTGACTCAATCATATCATTTACACTTTGAGTTGGGCCTCGTTTGACTCACTGATACCATTTGTGCCTCGAGTTAGGCCTCTTTTGACTCAACCATATCATTTGCACCTTGAGTCAGGCCTCGTTTGACTCACCGATACCATTTGGGCATCGAGTTAGGCCTCATTTAACTCAACCATATGATTTGTGCCTCGAGTCTAGCCCCGTTTGACTCAACCGTATGATTTGCGCCTTGAGTTAGGCCTCGTTTGACTTAGCCATATCATTTGTGCCTTGAGTCAGGCTTCGTTTGGCTCAACCATATCATTTGCGCCTCGAGTCAGGCCTCGTTTGTCTCACCGATACCATTTTGCCTCGAGTTAGGCCCCACTTGACTCAACCATATCATTTGTGCCTCGAGTCAGGACTCGTTTGGCTCACCCATATCATTTGTGCCTCGAGTTAGGCCTCGTTTGACTCACCGATACCATTTTGCCTTGAGTTGGGCCCCACTTGACTCAACCATATCATTTGTGTCTTGAGTCTGGCCTCGTTTGACTCACCGATACCATTTGTGCCTTGCGTTGCGCCTCGTTTGACTCAACCATATCATTTCTACCTCGAGCCAGGCTGGTTTGACTCAACCATATATTTGTGCCTCGAGTCGGGCCTTGTTCGACTCAACCATATTATTTGCGAATCAAGTCTGGCCTCGTTTGACTCAACCATATGATTTGCGCCTCGAGGCGGGCCTCGTTTGACTCAACCATATCATTTACACTTTGAGTTGGGCCTCGTTTGACTCACTGATACCATTTGTGCATCAAGTTAGGCCTCATTTGACTCAACCATATGATTTGCTCCTCGAGTCCGTCCCCGTTTGACTCAACCGTATGATTTGCGTCTCGAGTAAGGTCTCTTTTGACTCAACCATATCATTGGTGCCTCAAGTAAGGGCTCGTTTGGCTCAACCATATCTTTTGCACCTCGAGTCAAGCCCCGTTTGACTCCTCGATACCATTGGTGCCTCGAGTTGGACCCCACTTGACTCAACCATATCATTTGTGCCTCGAGTCAGGACTCGTTTGACTTAGCCATATCATTTACGCCTCGAGCCGGGCCTCGTTCAACTCACTGATACCATTTGTGCCTCGAGTTGGGCCTCTTTTGACTCAACCATATCATTTGTGCCTCGATCAGGCCTTATTTGACTCAACCATATCATTTGCACCTCGAGTCGTGCCTTGTTTGACTCGACCATATCATTGGCGCCTCGAGTCAGGCCTTGTTTGACTAAACCATATTATTTGTGCCTAGAGTCATGCCTCATTTGACTCAACTATGCCATTTGCGTCTCGAGTCATCCTCGTTTGACTAAACCATATCATTTGCGCCTTGAGTCAGGCCTTGTTGGACTTAACCATATCATTTGCGCCTCGAGTCAGGCCTTATTTGACGCAACCATATCATTTGTGCCTCAACTCAGGCCTCGTTTGAGTCAGCCATATCATTTTTACCTCGAGTCGGCCCTCGTTTGACTTAACGATATCATTTGTGCGTCAAGTTGGGCCTCATTAGACTTAACCATATCATTTGTACCTCGAGTCGGGCCTTGTTTGACTCAATCAGATCATTTGCGCCTCAAGTTGGGCCTCGTTTGACTCAACCATATCATTTGTGCCTCGAGTCAGGCCTCGTTTGACTTAACCATATCATTTGCACCTCGTGTCGGGCCTCGTTTGACTCAACCAGATCATTTGCCCCTTGAGTCGGGCCTTGTTTGACTCACCGATACCATTTGGGCATCGAGGTAGGCCTCGTTTAACTCAACCGTATGATTTGCGGCTCGAGTCCAGTCCGTTTAACTCAACCGTATGATTTGCGCTTCGAGTCAGGCCTCATTTAACTTAGCCATATCATTTGTGCCTCGAGTCAGGCCTCGTTTGGCTCAACCATATCATTTGCGCCTCGAGTCAGGCCTCGTTTGACTCACCGATACCATTTGTGCCTCGAGTTGGGCCTCTTTTGACTCAACCATATCATTTGTGCCTTGAGTCAGGCCTTGTTTGAATCAACCATGTCATTTGTGCCTCGAGTCGGGCCTGGTTTGACTCAACCATATCATTTGGCCTCAAGTCAAGCCTTGTTTGACTCACCGATACCATTTGTGCCTCGAGTCATGCCTCGTTTGACTCAACCATATCATTTGTGTCTCGAGTCAGGCTTTATTTAACTCACCAATACCATTTGTGCCTCGAGAAGGGACTCGTTTGACTCAACCATATCATTTGTGCCTCGAGTTAGGCCTCATTTGACTCACCGATACCATTTGCTCCTCGAGTCGGGCCTCGTTTAACTCAACCATATCATTTGTGCCTCGAGTTGGGTCTCATTTGACTCAACCATATCATTTGTGCGTCGAGTCAGAACTCGTTTGGCTCAACCATATCATTTGCGCCTCGAGTCAGGCCTCGTTTGACTCACCGATACCATTTTGCCTCTAGTTGGGCCCCACCTGACTCAACCATATCATTTGTGCCTCGAGTCAGGCCTCGTTTGACTCACCGATACCATTTGTGCCTTGCGTTGGGCCTTGTTTGACTCAACCATATCATTTCTACCTCGAGTCAGGTTGGTTTGACTCAACCATATATTTGTGCCTCGAGTCGGGCCTCGTTTGACTCAACCATATCATTTGCGAATCAAGTCTAGCCTCAATTGACTCAACCATATGATTTGCGCCTCGAGGTGGGCCTCGTTTGACTCAACCATATCATTTGCACTTTGAGTTGGGCCTCGTTTGACTCACTGATACCATTTGTGCATCGAGTTAGGCCTCGTTTGACTCAACCATATGATTTGCTCCTCGAGTCTGTCCCCGTTTGACTCAACCGTATGATTTGCGTCTCGAGTCAGGTCTCGTTTGACTCAACCATATCATTGGTGCCTCGTGTAAGGGATCGTTGGGCTAAACCATATCTTTTGCACCTCGAGTCAAGCCCCGTTTGACTCCTCGATACCATTGGTGCCTCGAGTTGGACCCCACTCGACTCAACCATATCATTTGTGCCTCGAGTCAGGACTCGTTTGACTTAGCCATATCATTTACGCCTCGAGTCGGGCCTCGTTCAACTCACTTATACCATTTGTGCCTCGAGCTGGGCCTCTTTTGACTCAACCATATCATTTGTGCCTCGAGTTAGGCCTTGTTTCACTCAACCATATCATTTGCACCTCGAGTCGTGCCTCGTTTGACTCAACCATATCATTTGCACCTCGAGTCGAGCCTTGTTGGACTTAACCATATCATTTGCGCCTCGAGTCAGGCCTCATTTGACGCAACCATATCATTTGTGCCTCAACTCAGGCCTCGTTTGAGTCAGCCATATCATTTTTGCCTCGAGTCGGCCTTCGTTTGACTTAACGATATCATTTGTGCCTCAAGTTGGGCCTCATTAGACTCAACCATATCATTTGTACCTCGAGTCGGGC
Source organism: Dicorynia guianensis (assembly GCA_037013595.1). Classification (NCBI taxonomy): domain Eukaryota; kingdom Viridiplantae; phylum Streptophyta; class Magnoliopsida; order Fabales; family Fabaceae; genus Dicorynia; species Dicorynia guianensis. The sequence continues at coordinate 14,292,246 of JASUAB010000015.1, forward strand.
CTTGTTTGACTCAATCAGATCATTTGTGCCTCAGGTTGGGCCTCGTTTGACTCAACCATATCATTTGTGCCTCGAGTCAGGCCTCGTTTGGCTCAACCATATCATTTTCGCCTTGAGTCGGGCCTCGTTTGGCTCAACCATATCATTTGCACCTTGAGTCGGGCCTTGTTTGACTCATCGATACCATTTGGGCATCGACGTAGGCCTCGTTTAACTCAACCATATGATTTGCGCCTCGAGTCCAGCCCGTTTAACTCAACCGTATGATTTGCACTTCGAGTCAGTCCTCGTTTAACTTAGCCATATCATTTGTGCCTCGAGTCAGGCCTCGTTTGGCTCAACCATATCATTTGCGCCTCGAGTCGAGCCTCGTTTGACTCACTGATACCATTTGTGCCTCGAGTTGGGCCACTTTTGACTCAACCATATCAGTTGTGGCTCGAGTCAGGCCTTGTTTGAATCAACCATGTCATTTGTGCCTCGAGTCGGGCCTGGTTTGACTCAACCATATCATTTGCGCCTAAAGTCAGGCATTGTTTGACTCACCGATACCATTTATGCCTCGCGTTGGGCCTCGTTTGACCCAACCGTATCATTTCTGCCTCGAGTTAGGCCTTGTTTCACTCAACCATATCATTTGTGCCTCGAGTGATGCCTTGTTTCACTAAACCATATCATTTGTGCCTCAAGTAAGGCCTTGTTTCACTCAACCATATCATTTGTGCCTCGTGTCGGGCCTCGTTTGACTCAACCATATATTTGCACCTCGAGTCGGGCCTCGTTTGACTCAACCATATCATTTGCGCCTCGAGTCAGGCCTCGTTTGACTCAACCATATCCTTTGTGCCTCGAGTCCGGCCCCGTTTGACCCAACCATATGATTTGTGCCTTGAGTCAGGCCTCGTTTGACTCAACCATATCATTTGTGCCTCGAGTCAGGCATCGTTTGGCTCAACCATATCATTTGCGCCTCAAGTCAGGCCTCATTTGACTCAATTAGATCATTTGCGCCTCAATTCAAGCATCGTTTGACTCAACCATATCATTTGTGCCTCGAGTCCGGCCCCGTTTGACTCAACCATATCATTTGCGCCTTGAGTCAGGCCTCGTTTGACTCAACCATATCATTTGTGCCTCGAGTCAGGCCTCGTTTGGCTCAACCATATCATTTGCGCCTCAAGTCAGGCCTCGTTTGACTCACCGATACCATTTGTACCTCGAGTTAGGCCCCACTTGACTCAACCATATCATTTGTGCCTCGAGTCAGGACTCGTTTGAGTCAGACATATTATTTGCGTCTCGAGTCAGGCCTTGTTTGACTCACTGATACCATTTGTGCCTCGAATTTGGCCTCTTTTGACTAAACCAAATCATTTGTGCCTCTCATCAGGCCTTGTTTGACTCAACCATATCATTTGCAACTCGAGTCGAGCCTCGTTTGACTCAAGCATATCATTTGCGCTCTGAGTTGGGCCTCGTTTAACTTAACCACATCATTTGCGCCTCGAGTCGGGCCTCGTTTGACTCACCGATACCATTTGTGCCTCGAGTTAGGCCTCGTTTAACTCAACCATATAATTTGCGCCTTGAGCCCGGCCCCGTTTGACTAAACCGTATGATTTGCGTCTCAAGTCAGGCCTCGTTTGACTCAGCCATATCATTTGTCCCTCGAGTCAGGCATCGTTTGGCTCGGCCATATCATTTGCGCCTCAAGCCAAGCCTCGTTTGACTCACCAATACCATTTTGCGTCGAGTTAGGCCCCACTTGACTAAACCATATCATTTGTGCCTCGAGTCAGAACTCGTTTGACTCAGCCATATCATTTGTGCCTCGAGTCGGGCCTTGTTCGACTCCCTGATACCATTTGTGCCTCGAGTTGGGCCTCTTTTGACTCAACCATATCATTTGTGCCTCAAGTCCGGCCTTATTTGACTCAACCATATCATTTACGCCTCGAGTCGTGCCTCGTTTGACTCAACCATATCATTGGCGCCTCGAGTCAGGACTTGTTTGACCAACCATATCATTTGTGCCATGAGTCGGTCCTTGTTTGACTCATTGATACCATTTGTACCTCGAGTTGGGCCTTGTTTAACGCAACCATATCATTTAGGCCTCGAGTCATGCCTCGTTTGACTCAACCATATCCTTTGTATCTCGAGTCGCGCCTCATTTGACTAAGCCATATCATTTACGCTTCGAGTCGGGCATTGTTTGACTCAATCATATCATTTGCGCCTCAAGTCAGGCCTCGTTTGACTCACCGGTACCATTTGTGCCTTGCGTTGGGCCTCGTTTAACTCAACCATATCATTTCTGCCACGAGTCAGGCCTTGTTTGACTCAACCATATATTTGCACCTCGAGTCGGGCCTCATTTGATTCAACCATATCATTTGCGAATCTAGTCTGGCCTCGTTTGACTCAACCATATGATTTGAGCCTCGAGTCGGGCCTCATTTGACTCAACCATATCATTTGTGCTTCGAGTCATGCCTTGTTTGACTTAACCATATCATTTGCGCCTCGAGTCGGGCCTTGTTTGACTAAACAATATCATTTGCGCCTCGAGTGAGGCCTCGTTTAATGCAACCATATCATTTGTGCCTTGAGTCATGCCTCGTTTGACTCAACAATATCATTTGTGCCTCGATCGGGCCTTATTTGACTCAACCATATCATTTGTACCTCGAGTCAGGCCTTGTTTGACTCAACCAGATCATTTGCGCCTCAAGTCAGGCCTCGTTCGACTCAACCATATCATTTGTGCCTCGCGTCCAAACCCATTTGACTCAACCGTATGATTTGCGTCTTGAGTCAGGCCTGGTTTGAGTCAACCATATCATTTGTGCCTTGAGTGAAGCCTCGTTTGACTTAACTAGATCATTTGCGCCTCGAGTCAGGCCCCATTTGGCTCAACCATATCGTTTGTGCCTCGAGTCTAGCCCTGTTTAACTCAACCATATGATTTGTACCTTGAGTCAGGCCACGTTTGACTCAACCAGATCATTTGCGCCTCGAGTCAGGCCTCGTTTGACTCAACCATATCATTTGTGCCACGAGTCAGGCCTCGTTTGGCTCAACCATATCATTTGCGCCTCGAGTCAGGCCTCGTTTGACTCATCGATACCATTTGTGCCTAGAGTTGGGCCCCACTTGACTCAACCATATCATTTGTGCCTCGAGTCAGGACTCGTTTGACTTAGCCATATTATTTATGCCTCGAGTCGGGCCTCGTTTGACTCACTGATACCATTTGTGCCTTGAGTTTGGCCACTTTTGACTTAACCATATCATTTGTGCCTCTCGTCAGGCCTTGTTTGACTCAACCATATCATTTGCACCTCGAGTCGGGCCTCGTTTGACTCAAGCATATCATTTGCGCTCTGAGTTGGGCCTCGTTTAACTCAACCATATCATTTGCGCCTCGAGACGGCCTCGTTTGACTCACCGATACCATCTGTGCCTTGAGTTTGGCCTCTTTTGACTCAACCATATCATTTGTGCCTCGAGTCAGGCCTTGTTTGACTCAACCATATCATTTGCGCCTCGAGTCAGACCTCATTTAACTCAACCATCTCATTTGCACCTCGAGTCGTGCCTGGCTTGACTCATCGATATAATTTGTTCCTCAAGTTGGGTCTCGTTTGACTCAACCGTATTATTTCTGCCTCGAGTCAGGCCTTGTTTGACTCAACCATATCATTTGCCCCTTGAGTCGGGTCTCGTTTGACTCAACCATATCATTTCAGTCTCGAGTTAGGCCTCGTTTGGCTCAACCATATATTTGCGCCTCGAGTCGGGCCTCGTTTGACTCAACCTTATCATTTACGAATCAAGTCAGGCCTCGTTTGACTCAACCATTTCATTTGCACCTCGAGTTGGGCCTCATTTGACTCAACCATATCATTTGTGCCTCGAGTCAAACCTCGTTTGACTCAACCATATCATTTGTGCCTCGAGTCGGGCCTTGTTTGACTCAACCATATCATTTGCACCTTGAGTCGGGCCTCGTTTGACTCACTGATACCATTTGTGCATTGAGTTGGGCCTCGTTTGACTCAACCGTATGATTTGCACCTCGAGTCATGCCTCGTTTAACTCAACCATATCATTTGCGCCTCGAGTCAGGCCTGGTTTAACTCATCGATATAATTTGTTCCTCGGGTTGGATCTCGTTTAACTCAACCATATCATTTCAACCTAGAGTCTAGCCTCATTTGGCTGAACCATATATTTGCGCCTTGAGTTGGGCCTCATTTGACTCAACCATATCATTTGCGCCTCGAGTCGAGCCTCGTTTGACTTAACCATATCATTTGCGCCTCGAGTCGGGCCTCGTTTGACTTAACCATATCATTTGCGCCTCGAGTCATGCCTCGTTTGATACAACCATATCATTTGTGCCTCGAGTCATGCCTCATTTGAGTCAACCATATCATTTGCACCTCGAGTCGGGCCTCGTTTGACTCAACCTTATCATTTACGAATCAAGTCAGGCCTCGTTTCACTCAACCATTTCATTTGTGCAACGAGTTTCGCCTCGTTTGACTCTACCATATGATTTGCGCATTGAGTCAGGCCCTTTTGACTCAACCATATATGTTGCACCTCGAGTTAGGCCTCGTTTGACTCAACCATATCATTTGTGCCTCGAGTCAGGCCTCATTTGACTCAACCATATCATTTGTGCCTCAAGTCAGGCCTCATTTGGCTCAACCATATTATTTGTGCCTCGAGGCGAGCCTCGTTTGACTCAACCATATAATTTGTGCCCTGACTCTAGACTCGGTTGACTCAATAATATCAATTGCGCCGTGAGTCAGGCCTCGTTTGACTCAACCATATCATTTGCGCCTCAAGTCGGGCCTTGTTTGACTCAACCATATCATTTACGACACGAGTCGTGCCTTGTTTGACTCAACCATATCATTTGCTCCTTGAGTTGGGCCTCGTTTGACTCACCATACCATTTGTGCATCGAGTTGGGGCTCGTTTGACTCTACCATATGATTTGTGCCTCGAGTCAAGCCTCGTTTGACTCAACTATTATTTTGCACCTCGAGTCAGGCCTTGTTTGGCTCAACCATATTATTTGTGCCTCGAGGCAGGCCTCGTTTGACTCAACCATATAATTTGTGCTTGAGTCTGGCCTCGGTTGACTCAATAATATCATTTGCACCGCGAGTCAAGCCTCATTTGACTCAATCATATAATTTGTGCATCGAGTCAGGGCTCATTTGGCCCAACCATATCATTTGCGCCTCGACACAGGTCTCGTTTGACTCAACCATATAATTTGCACCTTGAGTCATGCCTCGTTTGACTCAAGCATATCATTTCTGCCTCGAGTCGGGCATCATTTGACTCATCGATACCATTTGTGCCTGAGTTAGGCCTTGTTTGAGTCAACCATATCATTTGTGCCTCGACTCAGGCCTCGTTTGACTCAACCCTATCATTTGCCCCTCGAGTCAGCCTCGTTTGAATCAACCATATCATTTCTTCCTCGAGTCAGGCCTCGTTTTGATCAACCGTATATTTGTGCCTCGAGTCAGGCCTTGTTTGTCTTAACCATATATTTACGCCTTGAGTCTGGCCTCGTTTGACTCAACCATATCATTTGCGCCTCAAGTTGGGCCTTGTTTGACTTAACCATATCATTTACAGCTCGAGTCGGGCCTCATTTGATGCAACCATATCATTTGTGCCTCGACTCATGCCTCGTTGGAGTCAACCATATCATTTTCGCCTCAAGGCGGCCCTCATTTGACTTAACGATATTATTTACGCCTTAAGTTGGGCCTCATTTGACTCAACCATATCATTTCTACCTTGAGTCAGGCCTCGTTTGACTCAACCAGATCATTTGAGCCTCAAGTCGGGCCTCATTTGACTCAACCATATCATTTGTGCCTCAAGTCAGGCCTCATTTGACTCATCCATATCATTTGCGCCTTGAGTCGGGCCTCGTTTGACTCAACCTTATCATTTGTAGCTTGAGTCGGGCCTCGTTTGACTCACCGATACCATTTGTGCATCAAGTTGGGCCTCGTTTGACTCAACCATCTCATTTGTGCCTTGAGTCGGGCCTCGTTTGACTCACTGATACCATTTATGCCACGAGTCGGGCCTTGTTTGATGCAACCATCTCATTTGTGCCTCAAGTCATACCTCGTTTGACTCAACCATCTCATTTGCATCTCAAGTCAGGAGTCGTTTGACTAAACCATATCATTTATGCTTCGAGTCGGGCTTTGTTTGACTACACCATATCATTTATGTCTCGAGTCAGGCCTCGTTTGACTCACTGATACCATTTGTGCCTTGCGTTGGGGCTCGTTTGACTTAACCATATCATTTCTACCTCGAGTCAGGCCTTATTTGACTTAACCATATCATTTGCGCCTCGAGTCGAGCCATGTTTGACTCAGCCATATCATTTGCGCATCGAGTCAGGCCTCGTTTGACTGAACCATATCATTTGCGCATCGAGTTAGGCCTTGTTTAACTCAACCACATCATTTGTGCCTCGAATCAGGTCTCGTTTGACTCATCGATACCATTTGTGCCTCGAGTGTGGCCTCGTTTGACTCAGCCATATCATTTGTGCTTTGAGTCAGGTCTCATTTGACTCAACCATATTATTTATGCCTCGAGTCAGGCCTCGTTTGACTTAACCACATCGTTTGTGCCTCGAGTCGGGTCTCGTTTGACTCAACCATATGATTTGCGCCTCGAGTCAGGGCTCGTTTAACTCAACCATAACATTTGTGCCTCGAGTCGAGACTCGTTTGACTCACCGATACCATTTGTGCCTCGAGTTAGGACTCATTTGACTCAACCATATCATTTGCGCCTCGAGTCAGGCCCCGTTTAACTAAACCATATCATTTGTGCCTCGAGTCAGGCCTCGTTTGACTCAACCTATCATTTGCGCCTCGAGTCGGTTCTCATTTAACTCAACCATATCATTTATGCCTTGAGTCAGGTGTCGTTTGACTCAACCATATCATTTGCGCCTCGAGTTAGGCCTCGTTTAACTCAACCATATCATTTACGCCTCGAGTCAGGCCTCGTTTGACTCAACCATATATTTGTGCTTTGAATCAGGTCTTATTTGACTTAACCATATCATTTGTGTCTCGAGTCTGGCCTCGTTTGACTCAACCACATGATTTGCGCCTCGAGTCGGGCCTCAATTAACTCAACCATATCATGTGTGCCTCGAGTCGGGCCTCGTTTGACTCAACCATATCATTTGCGCCTCGAGTCAGGCCTCGTTTGACTCAACCATATCATTTGCGCCTCGAGTTAGGTCTCGTTTGACTCAACCATATCATTTGCGTCTCGAGTCAGGTCTCGTTTGACTCAACCATATGTTTACGCCTCGAGTCAGGCCTTGTTTGACTCACCCATATCTTTTGCGCCTCGAGTTAGGTCTCGTTTGACTCACTAATACCATTTGTGCATCGAGTTGGGCCCTGTTTGACTAAACCATATGATTTGCACCTCGAGTCAGGCCTCATTTGACTCAACCATATCATTTGCGCATCGAGTCGGGCCTCGTTTAACTCAACCATAACATTTGTGCCTCGAGTCAGGTCTCGTATGTCTCAACCATATCATTTGTGCCACGAGTCAGGACTCGTTTGGATCACCGATACCATTTGTGCCTTGAGTTGGGCCTCATTTGACTCAACCATATCATTTGCGCCTCGAGTCAGGCCTTGTTTGACTAAACCATATAATTTGTGCCTCGAGCCAGGCCTCGTTTGACTCAACTGTATCAATTGCGCCTCGAGTCGGGTCTCATTTAACTAAACCATATCATTTGTGCCTTGGTCAGGTGTCGTTTGACTTAACCATATCATTTGCGCCATGAGTTGGGCCTCGTTTAACTCAACCACATCATTTGTGCCTCAAATCAGGACTCGTTTGACTCAACCATATCATTTGTGCCTTGAGTCAGGTCTCGTTTGACTCAACCATATAATTTTGCCTTGAATTAGGCCTCGTTTAACTCAACCATATCATTTGTGCCTCGAGTTAGGTCTCGTTTGACTCAACCATATCATTTGTGCCATGAGTCGGGCCCTGTTTGACTCACCGATACAATTTATGCCTCGAGTTGGGCCTCGTTCCACTCAACCATATCATTTGCGCCTCGAGTCAAACCTCGTTTGACTCAATCATATCATTTGCACCCCGAGTCGGGTCTCATTTAACTCAACCACATCATTTGTGCCTCGAGTCAGGTCTCGTTTGACTCAACCATATCATTTATGCCTTGAGTCAGTCTCGTTTGACTCAACCTTATCATTTGCGCCTCAAGTCGGGCCTCGTTTAACTCACCCATATCATTTGTGCTTTGAGTCAGGCCTCGTTTGACTCAACCACATCGTTTGCGCCTCGAGGCGGGCCTTGTTTGACTCAACCATATGATTTGCGCTTCGAGTCAGGGCTCGTTTGACTCAACCATATCATTTGCGCCTTGAGTCAGGCCCCGTTTAACTGAACCATATCATTTGTGCCTCGAGTCAGGCCTCGTTTGACTTAACCTACCATTTGCACCTCGAGTCGGTTCTCATTTAACTCAACCATATCATTTGTGCCTTGAGTCAGGTGTCGTTTGACTCAACCATATCATTTGTGCCTCGAGTTGGGCCTCGTTTAACTCAACCATATCATTTACGCCTTGAGTTAAACCTCGTTTGACTCAACCATATCATTTGTGCTTCGAATCAGGTCTCATTTGACTTAACCATATCATTTGTGCCTTGAGTCTGGCCTCGTTTGACTCAACCACATGATTTGCACCTCGAGTCGGGCCTCATTTAACTCAACCATATCATGTGTGCCTCGAGTCAGGTCTCATCAGACTCAATCATATTATTTGCGCCTCGAGTCAGTCATCATTTGACTCAACCATATAATTTGCGCCTTGAGTCGGGCCTTGTTTGACTCACCGATACCATTTGTGCCTCAAGTTGGGCCTCATTTCACTTAACCATATCATTTGCGCCTCGAGTAGGGCCTCGTTTAACTCACTTATACAATTTGTGCCTCGAGTTGGGCCTCGTTTGATTCAACCATATCATTTGTGCCTTGAGTTAGGCCTTGTTTGACTCAACCATATCATTTGCACATCGAGTCGGGCCTCGTGTGACTCAACCCTATCATTTGCGCCTCGAGTCGGGCCTTATTTGACTCACCAATACCATTTGTGCCTCGAGTTGGGCCTCATTTGACTCAACCATATCATTTATCCCTCACGTCAGGCCTCGTTTGACTCAACCATATCATTTGCGCCTCGAGTCGGGCCTCGTTTGACTCAACCATATCATTTGCGCCTTGAGTCAGACCTGGTTTGGCTCAACCATATCATTTGTGCCTCGAGTCAGGTCTCGTTTAACTCAACCATATCATTTGCGCCTCGAGTCAGGTCTCGATTGACTCAACCATATCATTTGCGCCTCGAGTTAGGTGTCATTTGACTCAACCATATCATTTGCGCCATGAGTCAGGACTCGTTTAACTCACCGATACCATTTGTGCCTTGAGTTGGGCCTCATTTGACTCAACCATATCATTTGCGCCTTGAGCCAGGCCTCGTTTCACTCAACCATATCATTTGCACCTCGAGTCAAGCCTTGTTTGATTCAACCATATCGTTTGTGCCTCGAGTCATGCCTCGTTTGACTCAATCGTATCATTTACGCCTCGAGTCGGGTCTCATTTAACTCAACCACATCATTTGTGCCTCGAGTCAGGTCTCGTTTGACTCAACCATATCATTTATGCCTCGAGTCAGGTCTCGTTTGACTCAACCTTATCATTTGCGCCTCAAGTCGGGCCTCGTTTAACTCAACCATATCATTTGTGCTTTGAGTTAGGTCTCATTTGACTCAACCATATCATTTGTGCCTCGAGTCAGGCCTCGTTTGACTCAACCACATCGTTTGTGCCTCGAATCAGCCTCGTTTGACTCAACCGTATCATTTGTTCCTTGAGTCATGCCTCGTTTAACTCAACCATATCATTTGCGTCTCGAATCAGGCCTCATTTGACTCACAGATAACATGTGTGACTCCAGTTGGGCCTCGTTTAACTCAACCATATCATTTGTGCCTCGAGTCAGTTCTCGTTTGACTCAATCGTATCATTTGTGCCTCGAGTCAGGTCACGTTTGAATTAACCATATCATTTGCGCCTCATGTCGGGCCTCATTTAACTCAACCATATCATTTGTGCCTCAAGTCAGGTCTTGTTTGACTCAACCATATCATTTGTGCCTCGAGTCGGGCCTCGTTTGACTCAACCATATCATTGTGCCTCGAGTTAGATTTCCTTTGACTTAGCCATATTATTTGCGCCCCGATTTGGTCATCGTTTGACTTAACCATATCATTTGTGCCTTGAGTTGGGTGTCGTTTGACTCACTGATACCAATTGTGCCTCAAGTTGGGCCTCATTTCACTCAACCAGATCATTTGTGCCTCGGGTCAAGCCTCGTTTGACTAAACCATATCATTTGTGCCTCGAGTCGGGCCTCATTTGACACAACCATATCATTTATGTCTTGAGCCAGTCCTCATTTGACTCACCGATACCATTTGTGCCTTCAGTTGGGCCTCGTTTGTCTCAACCATATCATTTGTGCCTCAAGTCAGGCCTCGTTTGACTAAACCATATCATTTGCGCCTCGAGTCAGCCCTCGTTTGACACAACCATATCATTTGCGCCTCAAGTCAGGCCTCGTTTGACTCACCGATACCGTTTGTGCCTCGAGATGGGCCTCATTTGAGTCAACCATATCATTTGCGCCTCAAGTTGGGCCTCGTTTGACTCATCGATACTAATTGTGCCTTGAGTTGGGCCTCATTTGACTCAACCATATCTATTGTGCCTTGAGTCAGGCCTCGTTTGATTCAACCATATCATTTGCGCCTTGAGGTGGGCCTCATTTGACTCAACCATATCATTTGCGCCTCGAGTCGATCCTTATTTGACTCACCCATATGTTTGTGCATCAAGTCGAGGCACATTTGAGAAAACCATATCATTTGTGCCTCAAGTCATGCCTCGTTTGACTCAACCATATCATTTGCGTCTCGAGTTAGGCCTCATTTGACTCACCCACGTCATTTGCGCCTCGAGTTAGGCCTCGTTTGACTTAACCATGTGTTTGCGCCTCGAGTCAGGCCTTGTTTGACTCACCCATATCATTTGCGCCATGAGTTGGGCCTCGTTTGACTCACCAATACCATTTGTGCCTCGAGTTGGGCCTCGTTTGACTCAACCATATCATTTGCGCCTCGAGTCGGGCCTCGCGCGGCTCAACCCTATCATTTAAGCCTCGAGTCGGGCCTCGTGTGACTCAACCCTATCCTTTGCGCCTCGAGTCAGGCCTCATTTGACTCACTGATACCATTTGTGCCTCGAGTTAGGCGTTAATTGACTCACCGATACCATTTGCACCTCGAGTCAAGCCTTGTTGGACTCAACCATATCATTTACGCCTCGTTTTAGGCCTTGTTTGAGTTAACCATATAATTTACGCCTCGAGTCGGGCCTCGTTTGACACAACCCTATCATTTGCGCCTCGAGTCGGGCCTTATTTAACTCACCAATACCATTTGTGCCTCGAGTTGGGCCTCGTTTGACTCAACCACATCATTTGCGCCTCGGGTCAGGCCTCGTTTGACTAAACCATATCATTTGCACCTCGAGTCGGGCCTTGTTTGACTTAACCATATCATTAGCGCCTCGAGTTGGGCCTCGTTTGACTCACTGATACCATTTGTGCCTCGAGTTAGGCCTCGTTTGACTCAACCATATCATTCGCACCTCGAGTCAGCCTCGTTTGACATAACCATATCTATTGTGCCATGAGTTAGGCCTCGTTTGACTAAACCATATCATTTGTGCCTCAAGTCGGGCCTCGTTTGACTCAACCATATCATTTGTGCCTCGAGTCGAGCCTTATTTGACTCACCCATATGTTTTCGCATCGAGTCGAGGCTCTTTTACGTAAACCATATCGTTTGTGCCTCTAGTCATGCCTCGTTTGACTCAACCATATCATTTGCGCCTCTAGTTGGGCCTCCTTTGACTCACCCATGTCATTTGCGCCTTGAGTTAGGCCTCGTTTGACTTAACCATGTGTTTGCGCCTCAAGTCAGGCCTTGTTTAACTCACCCATATCATTTGCGCCACGAGTTGGGCCTCGTTTGACTCACCGATACGATTTTTGCCTCGAGTTGGGACTTGTTTGACTCAACCATATCATTTGCGCCTCGAGTCGGGCCTTGTGTGACTCAACCATATCATTGTGCCTCGAGTTACGTCTCCTTTGACTCAACCATATTATTTGCACCCTGATTTGGTCATCTTTGACTCAACCATATCATTTGCGCCTTGAGTTGGGTGTCGTTTGACTCACTGATACTAATTGTGCCTTAAGTTGGGCCTCATTTCACTCAACCATATCATTTGTGCCTTGGGTCAAGCCTCGTTTGACTAAACCATATCATTTGTGCCTCGAGTCGGGCCTCATTTGACACAACCATCTCATTTGCGTCTTGAGCCAGTCCTCATTTGACTCACCAATACCATTTGTGCCTTCAGTTAGGCCTCGTTTGTCTCAACCCTATCATTTGTGCCTCAAGTCAGGCCTCGTTTGACTAAACCATATCATTTATGCCTCGAGTCGGCCCTCGTTTGACACAACCATATCATTTGCACCTCGAGTCAGGCGTCGTTTGACTCACCGATACCGTTTGTGCCTCGAGATGGGCCTCATTTGAGTCAACCATATCATTTGCACCTCGAGTTAGGCCTCGTTTGACTCACCGATACCAATTGTGCCTTGAGTTGGGCCTCGTTTGACTCAACCATATCATTTGTGCCTCGAGTCAAGCCTCGTTTGACACAACCATATCTATTGTGCCTTGAGTCATGCCTCGTTTGATTCAACCATATCATTTGCGCCTTGAGTTGGGCCTCGTTTGTCTCAACCATATCATTTGCGCCTCGAGTCGATCCTTATTTGACTCACCCATATGTTTGTGCATCAAGTCGAGGCACATTTGAGTAAACCATATCATTTGTGCCTCAAGTCATGCCACGTTTGACTCAACCATATCATTTGCGCCTCGAGTTAGGCCTCGTTTGACTCACCCACGTCATTTGCGGCACGAGTTAGGCCTCGTTTGACTTAACCATGTGTTTGCGCCTCGAGTCAGGCCTTGTTTGACTCACCCATATCATTTGCGCCACAAGTTGGGCCTCGTTTGACTCACCGATACCATTTGTGCCTCGAGTTGGGCCTCGTTTGACTCAACCATATTATTTGCGCCTTGAGTTGAGCCTCGTGCGGCTCAACCCTATCATTTAAGCCTTGAGTTGGGCCTCTTGTGACTCAACCCTATCATTTGCGCCTCGAGTTAGGCCTCATTTGACTCACTGATACCATTTGTGCCTCGTGTTGGGCATTAATTGACTCACCAATACCATTTGCACCTCGAGTCAAGCCTTGTTGGGCTCAACCATATCATTTACGCCTCGTTTTAGGCCTTGTTTGAGTCAACCATATAATTTACGCCTCGAGTCGGGCCTCATTTGACACAACCCTATCATTTGCGCCTCGAGTCAGGCCTTATTTAACTCACCAATACCATTTGTGCCTCGAGTTGGGCCTTGTTTGACTCAACCACATCATTTGCGCCTCGGGTCAGGCCTCGTTTGACTAAACCATATCATTTGCACCTCGAGTCGGGTCTTGTTTGACTCAACCATATCATTAGCGCCTCGAGTTGGGCCTTATTTGACTCACTGATACCATTTGTGCCTCGAGTTGGGCCTCGTTTGACTCAACCATATCATTCGCACCTCGAGTCAGCCTCGTTTGACATAACCATATCTATTGTGCCACGAGTTAGGCCTCGTTTGACTCAACCATATCATTTGTGCCTCAAGTCGGGCCTCGTTTGACTCAACCATATCATTTGCGCCTCGAGTCAAGCCTTATTTGACTCACCCATATGTTTTCGCATCGAGTCGGGGTTCTTTTAAGTAAACCATATCGTTTGTGCCTCTAGTCATGCCTCGTTTGACTCAACCATATCATTTGCGCCTCTAGTTGGGCCTCCTTTGACTCACCCATGTCATTTGCGCCTTGAGTTAGGCCTCGTTTGACTTAACCATGTGTTTGTGCCTCAAGTCAGGCCTTGTTTAACTCACCCATATCATTTGCGCCACGAGTTGGGCCTCGTTTGACTCACCGATACTATTTTTGCCTCGAGTTGGGACTTGTTTGACTCAACCATATCATTTGCGCCTCGAGTCGGGCCTCGTGTGACTCAACCCTATCATTTGCGACTCGAGTCAGGCCTCATTTGACTCACTTATACCATTTGTGCCTTGAGTTGGGCCTCAATTGACTCACCGATAACATTCGCGCCTCGAGTCAAGCCTTGTTTGACTCAACCATATCATTTACGCCTCGAGTCGAGCCTTATTTAACTCACCAATGCCATTTGTGCCTCGAGTTGGGCCTTGTTTGACTCAACCATATCATTTGTGCCTTGAGTCAGGCCTCGTTTGACTCAACCATATCATTTGTGCCTCCAGTCAAGCCTCGTTTGACTCAACCATATCATTTGCGCCTCGAGTCGGGTCTCATTTAACTTAACCACATCATTTGTGCCTTGAGTCAGGTGTCGTTTGACTCAACCATATCGTTTGCGCCTCGAGTTGGGCCTCATTTAACTCAACCACATCATTTGCGCCTCGAGTCGGGCCTCGTTTGACTCAACCGTATCATTTGTGCCTCGAGTTAGGTCTTGTTTGAATTAACCATATCATTTGCGCCTCCAGTTGGGCCTCGTTTAACTCAACCATATCATTTGTGCCTCAAGTCAGGTCTTGTTTGACTCAACCATATCATTTGTGCCTCGAGTCAGGCCTCGTTTGACTCAACCATATCATTGTGTCTCGAGTTAGGTCTCCTTTGACTCAACCATATTATTTGCGCCCCGATTTGGTCATCGTTTGACTCAACCATATCATTTGCGCCTTGAGTTGGGTGTCGTTTGACTCACTGATACCAATTGTGCCTCAAGTTGGGCCTCATTTCACTCAACCATATCATTTGTGTCTTGGGTCAAGCCTCGTTTGACTAAACCATATCATTTGTGCCTCGAGTCAGGCCTCATTTGACACAACCATATCATTTGCGTCTTGAGCCAGTCCTCATTTGACTCATCGATACCATTTGTGTCTTCAGTTAGGCCTCGTTTGTCTCAACCCTATCATTTTGGCCTCAAGTCAGGCCTCGTTTGACTAAACCATATCATTTGCGCCTCGAGTCGGCCCTCGTTTGACACAACCATATCATTTGCGCCTCGAGTCAGGCGTCGTTTGACTCACCGATACTGTTTGTGCCTCGAGATGGGCCTCATTTGAGTCAACCATATCATTTGTGCCTCGAGTTGGGCCTCGTTTGACTCACCGATACCAATTGTGCCTTGAGTTGGTCCTCGTTTGACTCAACCATATCATTTGTGCCTCGAGTCAAGCCTCGTTTGACACAACCATATCTATTGTGCCTTGAGTCAGGCCTCGTTTGATTCAACCATATCATTTGCGCCTTGAGTTGGGCCTCGTTTGTCTCAACCATATCATTTGCGCCTCGAGTCGATCCTTATTTGACTCACCCATATGTTTGTGCATCAAGTCGAGGCACATTTGAGTAAACCATACCATTTGTGCCTCAAGTCATGCCTCGTTTGACTCAACCATATCATTTGCGCCTCGAGTTAGGCCTCGTTTGACTCACCCACATCATTTGCGGCTCGAGTTAGGCCTCGTTTGACTTAACCATGTGTTTGCGCCTCGAGTCAGGCCTTGTTTGACTCACCCATATCATTTGTGCCACAAGTTGGGCCTCGTTTGACTCACCGATACCATTTGTGCCTCGAGTTGGGCCTCGTTTGACTCAACCATATCATTTGCGCCTTCAGTCGGGCCTCGTGCGGCTCAACCCTATCATTTAAGCCTCGAGTTGGGGCTCGTGTGACTCAACCCTATCATTTGCGCCTCGAGTCAGGCCTCATTTGACTCACTGATACCATTTGTGCCTCGTATTGGGCGTTAATTGACTCACCGATACCATTTGCACCTCGAGTCAAGCCTTGTTGGACTCAACCATATCATTTACGCCTCGTTTTAGGCCTTGTTTGAGTCAACCATATAATTTACGCCTCGAGTCGGGCCTCGTTTGACACAACCCTATCATTTGCGCCTCGAGTCGGGCCTTATTTAACTCACCAATACCATTTGTGCCTCGAGTTGGGCCTCGTTTGACTCAACCACATCATTTGCGCCTCGGGTCAGGCCTCGTTTGACTCAACCATACCATTTGTGCCTCGAGTCAAGCCTCATTTGACTTAACCATATCATTTGTTCCTCGAGTCGGGCCTCGTTTAACTCAACCATATCATTTGCGCCTTGAGTCACACCTTGTTTGATTCAACCAGATCATTTGCGCCTCGAGTCAGACCTTGTTTGACTCAACCACATCATTTGCGCCTTGTTTCAGGCCTCGTTTGAATCAACCTTATCATTTCTGCCTCGAGTCGGGCCATGTTTGACTCAACCATGTGTTTGCATCTTGAGTCAGGCCTTGTTTGACTCACTCATATCATTTGCGCCTCGAGTTGGGCCTCGTTTGACTTAACCATATCATTTGTGCCTCGAATCGGGCCTTGTTTAACTCAACCATATCATTCGTGCCTCAAGTCAGATGTCGTTTCACTCAACCATATCATTTGTGCCTCATTTCAGGCCTCGTTTGAATCAACCATATCATTTGCGCTTCGAGTCGGGCCTTATTTGACTCAACCATATCAATTGTGCCTCGAATCAGGCCTCGTTTGACTTAACCACATCATTTGCACCTCGAGTTGGGCCTCGTTTGACTCAACCATATCATTTGCGCCTCGATTCAGGCCTTTTTTGACTCAACCACATCAATTATGTCTCGAGTCAAGCCTACTTTGACTCACTGATACCATTTGTGCCTCGGGTCAGGCCTTATTTGACTCACCGATACCATTTGTACTTTGAGTTGGGCCTCATTTGACTCAGCCATATCATTTGTGCCTCGAGTCGTGCCTCGTTTGACTCACTCAGCCATATCATTTGCGCCTCGAGTTGTGCCTCGTTTGACTCACTCAGCCATATCATTTGTGTCTCGAGTCGTGCCTCGTTTGACTCAACCATATCATTTGTGCCTCGAGTCATGTCTCGTTTGACTTAACCATATCATTTGTGCCTCGAGTCAAGTCCCGTTTGACTCAACCTTATCATTTGCACCTTGAGTCGGGTCTCAATTAACTCAACCATATCGTTTGCACTTTGAGTCGGGCCTCGTTTAACTCAACGTTATCATTTATGCCTCGAGTTAGGTCTCGTTTGACTCAACCATTTCATTTGTGCCTCGAGTCAGGCCTCGTTTGACTCAACCATATCATTTGCGCCTCGAGTTGGTCATCGTTTGACTCAACAATATCATTTACGCCTCGAGTCGGGCCTTATTTGACTCACCGATATCTTTTCTGCCTTGAGGCGGGCCTCGTTTGACAAAACCATACTATTTGTGCCTTGAGTCAGGGCTCATTTGACTTAACCCTATTATTTGTGCCTCGAGTCAGGCCTCCTTTGACTTACCGATATAGTTTGTGCCCCGAGTTGGGCCTTGTTTGACTCAACCATATCATTTGTGCCTCGAGTTAGGCCTCGTTTGACTTAACCATATCATTTACGCTTCGATTCAGGCCTCGTTTGACTTAACCATATCATTTGTGCCTCGAGTCAAGTCTCATTTGACTCAACCTTATTATTTGCACCTCAAGTCGGGCCTCGTTTAACTCAACGTTATCATTTGTGCCTCGACTCAGTTCTTGTTTGACTCAACCATATCATTTGTGCCCTGAGTCAGGCCTCGTTTAACTCAACCATATCATTTGCACCTCGAGTCGGTCATCGTTTGGCTGAACAATATCATTTGCGCCTCGAGTCGGGCCTCGTTTCACAAAACCATATCATTTGCGCCTCGAGTAAGGCCTCGTTTGACTCACTGATACCATTTGTGCCTCGAGTTAAGCCTCGTTTGACTCAACCATATCATTTGTGCCTCCAGTTAGGCCTCATTTGAGTCAACAATATCATTTGCAACCAGAGTCAGGCCTTGTGCGACTCAACCCTATCATTTGCGCCACGAGTCGGGCCTCATTTGACTCGCCGATACCATTTGTGCCTCGAGTTCAGCCTCAAATGACTCACCCATACCATTTGCGCCTCGAGTCAGGCCTTGTTTGACTCAAGCATATCATTTGCGCCTCATTTCAGGCCTCGTTTGAATCAACCATATCATTTGCGCCTCGAGCCAGGACTTGTTTGACTCCACCCTATCATTTGCTCCCCGAGTCAGGCCTTATTTGACTCACCGATACCATTTGTGCCACGAGTTCGACCTCATTTGACTCAACCACATTATTTGTGCCTCAAGTCCAGCGTCGTTTGACTCAACCATATCATTTGCGCCTCGAGTCAGCCCTCGTTTGACTCAACCATGTCATTTGCGCCTCAAGTCGGTCCTCGTTTAACTCAACCATATCATTTTTGCCCCGAGTCAGGTCTCGTTTGACTTAACCATATCATTTGTGCTTCGCGTCAGGCCTCGTTTGACTCAACCATATCATTTGCGCTTCGAGTTGGGCCTCAATTTACTCAACCATATCATTTGTGCCTCGTGTCAGGTCTCGTTTGACTCAACCATATCATTTGCACCTCGAGTCGGTCATCGTTGGGCTCAACAATATCATTTGCGCGTCGAGTCGGGCCTCGTTCGACTCACCGATACCATTTGTGCCTTGAGTTATGCCTCGTTTGACTCAAGCATATCATTTGTGCCTCAATTCGGGCCTCGTTTGCCTCAACCATATCATTTGTGCCTCAATTCGGGCCTCGTTTCACTCAACCATATTATTTGTGCCTCAAGTCAGGCCACGTTTGACTCACTGAAACAATTTGTGCCTCGAGTTATGCCTCTTTTGACTCAACCATATCATTTGTGCGCTGAGCCAGGCCTCGTTTGGCCAACCATATCATTTGCGCCTCGAGTCGGGCCTCATTTAACTCAACCATATCATTTGCCCCTCGAGTCGGGCCTTGTTTGACTCAACCATATCATTTGCGCCTCGAGTCAGGCCTCGTTTGACACAGCCATATCATTCGTGCCTCGAGTCATGCCTCATTTGACTCAACCATATCATTTGCGTTTTGAGTCAGGCTTCATTTGACTCACGGATACCATTTGTGCCTCGAGTTGTGCCTCGTTTGACTCAACCATATCATTTGCGCCTCGAGTTGGGCCACGTTTAACTCAACCATATCATTTGTGCCTCTAGTCGGGCCTCATTTGACACAACCATATCATTTACGTCTCGAGTCAGTCCTCATTTGACTCATCGATACCATTTGTGCCTCGAGTTGGGCCTCGTTTCACTCAGCCATATCATTTGTGCCTCAGGTCAGGCCTCATTTGACTAAACTATATCATTTGCGCCTCGAGTCGGGCCACGTTTGACTCACTAATACTATTTGTGCCCCAAGTTGGGCCTCTTTTGACTCAACCATATCATTTGTGCCCTGAGCTAGGCCTCGTTTGACTCAACCATATCATTTGCACCTTGAGTCAGGCCTCGTTTAACTCAACCATATACTTTGCCCCTCGAGTTGGGCCTTGATTGACTCAACCATATCATTTGTGCCTCGAGTCAGGCCTTTTTTGAATAAGCCATATCATTTGTGCCTCGAGTCATGCCTCGTTTGACTCAACCATATCATTTGTGTCTCAAGTCAGGCTTTATTTGACTCACCAATACCATTTATGCCTCGAGAAGGGCCTCGTTTGACTCAACCATATCATTTGCGCCTCGAGTCAGGCCTCATTTGACTCACCGATACCATTTGCGGCTCGAGTCGGGCCTCGTTTAACTCAACCATATCATTTGTGCCTTGAGTCAGGTCTCGTTTGACTCAACCATATCATTTGCGCCTCGAGTCGGGCCTCGTTTGACTCAACCATATCATTTATGCCTCGAGTCGGGTCTCGTTTGACTCAACCATACCATTTGTGCCTCGAGTCGGGCCTCATTTGACTTAACCATATCATTTGCGCCTCGTGTCAGGCATCGTTTGACTCAACCATATCATTTGCGCCTCGAGTCAGGCCTCATGTGACTCAACCCTATCACTTGCGCCTCGAGTCGGGCCTCCTTTGACTCACCGATACCATTTGTGCCTCGAGTTGGGACTCAATTTACTCACCGATTCCATTTGCTCTTCGCGTCAGGCCTTGTTTGACTCAACCATAGCATTTGCGCCTCGTTACAGGCCTCGTTTGAATCAACCATATCATTTGCGCCTTGAGTCAGGCCTCATTTGACTCACCGATACCATTTGTGCCTCGGGTCATGCCTCGTTTGACACAACCATATCATTTGTGCCTCGGGTCAGGCCTCATTTGACTTAACCATATCATTTGTGCCTCGAGTCATACCTCGTTTGACTCAACCACATCATTTGCGCCTCGAGTCAGGCCTTATTTGGCTCACCGATACCATTTATGCCTCGAGTTGCACCTCGTTTGACTCAACCATATCATTTGTGCCTCGAGTCGGGCCTCGTTTGACTCAATATATCATTTGTGCCTCGAGTCAGGCCTTGTTTGACTTAACCATATCATGTGCGCCTCGAGTCAGGCTTCGTTTGATTCAACCATATCATTTATGCCTCGAGTCAGGGCTTGTTTGACTCCACCACATCATTTGCGCCTCGAGTCGGGCCTTGTGTGACTCAATCGTATCATTTGCGCCTCGGGTCGGGCCTCATTTGACTCACCGATACCACTTGGGCCTCGAGCTGGGCCTCGTTTGACTTAACCACATCATTTGTGCCTCGAGTCAGGCCTCGTTTGAGTCAACCATATCATTTGCGCCTTGAGTCGGGCCTCCCTTAACACAACCATATCATTTGCATCTCGATTCAGGCCTGGTTTGACTCAACCATATCATTTACGCCTCAAGTCGGGCCTCCCTTAACTCAACTATATCATTTGCATCTTGAGTCAGGCCTGGTTTGACTCAACCATATCATTTGCGCCTCGAGTCAGGCCTCGTTTGACTCAACCATATTATTTGTGCCTCGAGTCATGCCTCATTTGACTCAACCACATCATTTGCGCCTCGAGTCAGGCCTCATTTGACTCACCGATACCATTTGTGCCACGAGTTGGGCCTCATTTGACTCAACCATATCATTTGAGCCTCGAGTCTGGCCTTGTTTGACTCAACCATATCATTTGCGCCTCGAGTCGGGCCTCGTGTGACTTAACCTTATCACTTGCGTCTCGGGTCGAGCCTCCTTTGACTCACCGATACCATTTGTGCCTCGAGTTGGGACTCAATTTACTCACCGATGCCATTTGCTCTTCGCGTCAGGCTTGTTTGACTCAACCATAGCATTTGCGCCTCATTACAGGCCTCGTTTGAATCAACCCTGTCATTTGTGCCTTGAGTCAGGCCTCATTTGACTCACCGATACCATTTGTGCCTCGAGTCATGCCTCGTTTGGCACAACCAAATCATTTGCGCCTTGAGTCAGGCCTTATTTGGCTCACCGATACCATTTATGCCTCGAGTTGGGCCTCGTTTGACTCAATCATATCATTTCTGCCTCGAGTCAGGCCTCGTTTGACTCAACTATATCATTTGCGCCTCGAGTCAGGCCTTGTTTGACTCAACCATATCATGTGCACCTCGAGTTAGGCCTCGTTTGACTTAACCATATCATTTGTGCCTCGAGTCAGGGCTTGTTTGACTCAACCATATCATTTGCACCTCGAGTCAGGCCTCGTGTGACTCAACCCTATCATTTGCGCCTTAAGTTAAGCCTTATTTGACTCACCGATACCATTTGTTGCTCGAGATAGGCCTTAATAGACTCACCGATACCATTTGCTCCTCTAGTCAGGCCTTGTTTGACTCAACCATAGCATTTGCGCCTCGTTACAGGCCTCGTTTGAATCAACTATATCATTTGTGCCTCGAGTCAGCCCTTGTTTAACTCAACACTACCATTTGTGCCTCGAGTCGGGCCTCATTTGTCTCACTGATACCATTTGTGCCTCAATTCGAGCCTTGTTTAACTCAACCATATAATTTGCGTCTCGAGTCAGGCCTGGTTTGACTCAACCATATCATTTGTGCCTCGAGTCAGGCCTCGTTTGACTCAACCACACCATTTGTGCCTCGAGTCAAGCCTCGTTTGACTCAACCATATCATTTGCTCCTTGAGTCGGGCCTCATTTGACTCAGCGATACCATTTGTGCCTCGAGTCATGCCTCGTTTGACTCAACCATATCATTTGCGCCTCGAGTCAGGCTTTATTTGGCTCACCGATACCATTTGTGCCTCGAGTTGGGCCTCGTTTGACTCAACCATATCATTTGCGCCTCGAGTTAGGCCTCGTTTGACTCAACCATATCATGTGCGCCTCGAGTCAAGCCTCATTTGACTCAACCATATCATTTGTGCCTTGAGTCAGGCCTCATTTGACTCAATCATATCATTTGCGCCTTGAGTCGGGCTTCGTGTGACTCAACCCTATCATTTGTGCCTCGAATCGGGCCTCACTTAACACACTAATACCATTTGTGCCTCGAGATAGGCCTCAATAGACTCACCGATACCATTTGCTCCTCGAGTCAGGCCTTGTTTGACTCAACCATAGCATTTGTGCCTCGTTACAGGCCTCGTTTGAATCAACTATATCATTTGGGTCTCGAGTCAGCCCTCGTTTAACTTAACCCTACCATTTGCGCCTCAAGTCGGGCCTTATTTGTCTCACTGATACCATTTGTGCCTCGAGTCGGGCCTCGTTTGACTCAACCATATCATTTGTGCCTCGAGTCAGACCTCGTTTGACTCAACCATATATTTACGCCTCGAGTCGGGCCTTGTTTGACACAACCATATCATTTACGCCTCGAGTCGGGCCTTGTTTGACTCACACATATGTTTGAACCTCGAGTCGGGCCTCGTGTAACTCAACCCTATGACTTGCGCCTTGAGGCCTCATTTGACTCACCGATACCATTTGTTCCCCGAGTTGGGACTCAATTGACTCACCGATGCCATTTGCGCCTCGAGTCAGGCCTTGTTTGACTCAACCATATCATTTGTGCCTCATTTCAGGCCTCGTTTGAATTAACCATAAATTTGTGCCTCGAGTCGGACCTCGTTTGACTCAACCCTATCATTTGTACCTCAAGTCGGGCCTTATTTGGCCTACCGATACCATTTGTGCCACGAGTTGGGCCATGTTTGACTTAACCATATCATTTGCACCTCGAGTCGGCCTTCGTTTGACTCAACCATATCATGTGCGCCTCGAGTCGGGTCTTGTTTCACTCAACCATACATGTGTGCCTTGAGTCAGGCCTCCTTTGACTCAACCATATCATTTGTACCTCGAGTCAGGACTCGTTTGACTCAACCATATCATTTGCGCCTCGAGTCAGGCCTTGTTTGACTCAACCCTATCATTTGCGCCTCGGGTCGGACCTTATTTGACTCACCGATACCACTTGGTCCTCGAGTTGGGCCTCGTTTGAGTCAACCATATCATTTGTGCCTCAAGTCAGTCCTTGTTTGAGTCAACCATATCATTTGCGCCTCGAGTTGGGCCTCCCTTGACTCAATCATATCATTTGCATCTTGAGTCAGTCCTAGTTTGACTCAACCATATCATTTGCGCCTCGAGTCAGGCCTCGTTTCACTAACCACATTAATTGTGCCTCGAGTCATGCCTCATTTTACCAACCATATCATTTGTACCTCGAGTCGGGCCTCATGTGACTCAATCCTATCATTTGCACCCCGAGTCGGGCCTCATTTGACTCAACGATACCATTTGTGCCACGAGTTGGGCCTCGTTCGACTCAACCATATCATTTGTGCCTCGAGTTAGGCCTTGTTTGACTCAATCATATCATTTGCGCCTTGAGTCGGGGTTTGTTTGACTCAACCTTATCATTTGCGCCTCGAGTCAGGCCTCGTTTGACTCAACCATATCATGTATACCTCGAGTCATGCTTCGTTTGACCAACCATATAATTTGTGCCTCGAGTTGTGCCTCACGTGACTCAATCCTATCATTTACGCCTCGAGTCAGGCCTCATTTGACTGACCGATACCATTTGTGCCAAGAGTTGGGCCTCGTTTGACTCAACCATATCATTTATGCCTCGAGTCAGGCCTCGTTTGACTCAACCATATCATTTGCGCCTTGAATCTGGCCTCATTTGACTCAACCATATCATTTGCGTCTTGAGTCAGGGTTTGTTTAACTCAACCATATCATTTGTGCCTCGAGTTAGCCTCGTTTGACTCAACCACACCATTTGTGCCTCGAGTCAAGCCTCGTTTGACTCAACCATATCATTTGCGCCTTGAGTTGGGCCTCATTTGACTCACCGATACCATTTGTGCCTCGAGTCATGCCTCGTTTGACTCAACCATATCATTTGTGCCTCGAGTTAGGCTTTATTTGGCTCACCGATACCATTTGTGCCTCGAGTTGGGCCTCGTTTGACTCAACCATATCATTTGCGCCTCGAGTCGGGCCTCGATTGACTCAACCATATCATTTGCGCCTCGAGTCAGGGCTTGTTTGACTTAACCATATCATGTGCGCCTCGCGTCATGCCTTATTTGACTCAACCATATCATTTGTGCCTTGAGTCAGGCCTCGTTTGACTCAACCATATCATTTGCGCCTTGAGTCGGGCTTCATGTGACTAAACCCTATCATTTGTGTCTCGAGTCGGGCCTCACTTAACACACTAATACCATTTGTGCCTCGTGATAGGCCTCAATAGACTCACCGATACCATTTGCTCCTCGAGTCAGGCCTTGTTTGACTTAACCATAGCATTTGTGCCTCGTTACAGGCCTCGTTTGAATCAACTATATCATTTGTGCCTCGAGTCGGCCCTCGTTTAACTCAACCCTACCATTTGCCCCTCAAGTCGGGCCTCATTTGTCTCACCGATACCATTTGTGCCTCAAGTCGGGCCTCGTTTGACTCAACCATATCATTTGTGTCTCGAGTCAGACCTCGTTTGACTCAACCATATTATTTACGCCTCGAGTCGGGCCTTGTTTGACACAACCATATCATTTGCGCCTCGAGTCGGGCCTTGTTTGACTCACACATATGTTTGAACCTCGAGTCGGGCCTTGTTTGACTCACACATATGTTTGAACCTCGAGTCGGGCCTCGTGTAACTCAACCCTATCACTTGCGCCTTGAGGCCTCATTTGACTCACCGATACCATTTGTTCCCCGAGTTGGGACTCAATTGACTCACCGATACCATTTGCGTCTCGAGTCAGGCCTTGTTTGACTCAACCCTATCATTTGTACCTCAAGTCGGGCCTTATTTGGCCTATCGATACCATTTGTGCCTTGAGTGGGTCCACGTTTGACTTAACCATATCATTTGCACCTCGAGTCGGCCTTCGATTGACTCAACCAAATCATTTGTGCCTCGAGTAGGGCCTTGTTTCACTCAACCATATCATGTGCGCCTCGAGTTAGGCCTCGTTTGACTCAACCATATCATTTGTGCCTCGAGTCAGGGCTCGTTTGACTCAACCATATCATTTGTGCCTCGAGTCAGGCCTTGTTTGACTCAACCCTATCATTTGCGCCTCGGGTCGGACCTTATTTGACTCACCGATACCACTTGGTCCTCGAGTTGGACCTCGTTTGAGTCAACCATATCATTTGTGCCTTGAGTCAGGCCTTGTTTGAGTCAACCATATCATTTGCGCCTCGAGTTGGGCCTTCCTTGACTCAATCATATCATTTGCATCTCGAGTCAGTCCTAGTTTGACTCAACCATATCATTTGCGCCTCCAGTCAGGCCTTGTTTCACTCAACCATATCAATTGTGCCTCGAGTCATGCCTCATTTTATCAACCACATCATTTGTGCCTTGAGTTGGGCCTCATGTGACTTAATCCTATCATTTGTGCCTCAAGTCAGGCCTCATTTGACTCATCGATACCATTTGTGACACGAGTTGGGCCTCGTTTGACTCAACCATATCATTTGTGCCTCGAGTCAGGCCTCGTTTGACTCAACCATATCATTTGCGCCTCGAATCGGGCCTCGTTTGACTCAACCATATCATTTGTCCCTTGAGTCAAGGTTTGTTTGACTCAACCATATCATTTGCACCTCGAGTCAGGCCTCGTTTGACTCAACCATATCATTTGTGCCTTGAGTCATGCCTCGTTTGACTCAACCATATCATTTGCGTCTCGAGTCGGCCTCATTTGACTCACTGATGCCATTTATGCCTCCAGTTGGGCCTCGTTTGAGTCAACGATATCATTTGTGCCTCGGGTCGGGCCTTGTTTGACTCAACCATATCATTTGCGCCTCGAGTCGGGCCTCGTTTGACTCAGCCATATCATTTGCGCCACGAGTCGGACCTCGTTTGACTCAGCGATACCATTTGTGCCTCGAGTTGGGCCTCGTTTCATTGAACCATATCATTTGTGCCTCGGGCTAGGCCCCGTTTGACTAAACCATATCATTTGTGCCTCAAGTTGGGCCTCGTTTTACTCACTGATACTATTTGTGCCTCGAGTCAGGCCTCATTTGACTCAACTGTATCATTTGCGCCTTGAGTCAAGGCCTTATTTGACCCAACCAAATCATTTGTGCCTCGAGTCTGGCCTTGTTTGACTCAACCATATCATTTGCGCCTCGAGTCGGGCCTTGTGTGACTCAACCCTATCACTTGCGCCTCGAGCCTCATTTGACTCACCGATACCATTTGTGCCTCGAGTTGGGACTCAATTGACTCACCGATACCATTTGTGCCTCGAGTTAGGCCTTGTTTGACTCAACCATAGCATTTGCACCTCGTTACAGGCCTCGTTTGAATCAACCATATCATTTGCGCCTCGAGTCAGACCTCGTTTGACTCAACCTTATCATTTGTGCCTTGAGTCAGGCCTTATTTGGCTCACCGATACCATTTGTGCCTCGAGTTGTGCCTCGTTTGACTCAACCATATCATTTGCACCTCAAGTCAGGCCTCGTTTGACTCAACCATATCATTTGTGCCTCGAGTCAGGGCTCGTTTGACTCAAGCATATCATTTGCGCCTCGAGTCGGGCCTCGTGTTACTCAACCCTATTATTTGTGCCTCGAGATAGACCTCAATAGACTCACCGATACCATTTGCTTCTCGAGTCAGGCCTTGTTTGTCTCAACCATAGCATTTGCACCTCATTACAGGCCGTGTTTGAATCAACCATATCATTTGTGCCTCCAGGCGGGCCTCGTTTAACTCAACC
Organism: Dicorynia guianensis; assembly: GCA_037013595.1. Lineage (NCBI taxonomy): Eukaryota > Viridiplantae > Streptophyta > Magnoliopsida > Fabales > Fabaceae > Dicorynia > Dicorynia guianensis. The sequence goes on from JASUAB010000015.1 coordinate 14,319,753, forward strand.
CTGCCATTTGCGCCTCGAGTCGGGCCTTATTTCACTCACCGATACCACTTGGGCCTCGAGTTGGGCCTCATTTGACTCAACCATATCATTTGTGCCTTGAGTCAGGCCTCATTTGAGTCAACCATATCATTTGTGCCTCGAGTCGGGCCTCCCTTGAGTTAACCATATCATTTGCGTCTCGAGTCAGGCCTGGTTTGACTTAACCATATCATTTACTCCTCGAGTCAGGCCTCGTTTGACTCAACCATATCATTTGTGCCCCGAGTCATGCCTCGTTTGACTCAACCATATCATTTGCACATTGAGTCGACCCTAATTTGACACAACGATATCATTTGCGCCTCGAGTTGGGCCTCGTTTGACTCAACCATATTATTTGCGCCTCGAGTCGGCCCTCGTTTGACACAACGATATCATTTGTGCCTCGAGTCGGGCCTTCCGTGACTCAACCATATCATTTGCGTCTCGAGTCAAGCCTGGTTTGACTCAACCATATCATTTGCGCCTCTAGTCATGCCTCATTTGACTCAACCATATCATTTGTGCCTTGAGCCATGCCTCGTTTGACTTAACCATATCATTTGCATCTCAAGTCGGGCCTCATTTGACTCACCGATACCATTTATGCCTCGAGTTGGGCCTCGTTTGACTCAGCCATACCATTTGCACCTCAAGTCGGTCCTCATTTGACTCACTAATACCATTTGTGCCCCGAGTGGGGCCTCGTTTGACTCAACCATATCATTTACACCTCGAGTCGGGCTTGGTTTGACTCAACCATATCATTTGCACCTCGAGTCGGCCCTCATTTGACCCACCGATACCATTTGTGCCTCGAGTTAGGCCTCATTTGACTCAACCATTCCATTTGTTCCTCGAGAAAGGGCTACTTTGACTCAACCATATCATTTCTGCCTCGAGTTGGGCCTCGTTTAACTTAACTATATCATTTGCCCCTCGAGTCACGCCTCGTTTGACTCAACCATATCATTTGTGCCTCGTGTCATGCCTGGCTTGGCTCAACCATATATTTCCGCCTCGAGTCAGGCCTTGTTTGACTCAACCATATCATTTGCGCCTGGAGTCGGCCCTCGTTTGACTCACTGATACCATTTGTGCCTTGAGTCGGGTCTCGTTTGATGCAACCATATCATTTGTGCCTCGAGTCATGCCTCGTTTGACTCAACCACATCATCTGCATCTCGAGTCAGGCCTTGTTTGACGTAAGTATATCGTTTGGGCCTCAAGTCATCCCTCGTTTGACTCAACCATATCATTTGCGTCTCAAGTCGGGCTCAACCATATCATTTGTGCCTCCAAGTTGGGCCTTGTTTGACTCACCGACACCATTTGTGCCTCGAATTGGGCCTCGTTTGACTCAACCACATCATTTGTGCCTCGAGTCGGCCCTCGTTTGACCCACCAATACTATTTGTGCCTTGAGTTAGGCCTCGTTTGACTCAACCATATCATTTGTGCCTCGAGTCGGGCCTCGTTTGACTCAACCAAATCATTTACACGTCAAGTCAGGCCTTGTTTGACTCAACCATATCATTTGCACCTTGAGTTGGCCCTCGTTTGACCCACTGATACTATTTGTGCCTTGAGTTAGGCCTCATTTGACTCAACCATATCATTTGTGCCTCGAGTCGGGCCTCGTTTGATTCAACCATATCATTTGCGCCTCGAGTCGGGCCTTGTTTGGCTTAGCCACATCATTTGCACCTCGTGTTGGGCTTCGTTTTACTCAACCATATCATTTACGCCTCGAGTCAGGCCTCGTTTGACTCAACCATATCATTTGCGCCTCAAGTTGAGCCTCGTTTGACTCAACCATATCATTTACACCTCGAGTCGAGCCTGGTTTGACTCAACCATATCATTTGTGCCTCGACTCGGCCCTCGTTTGACCCACCGATACCATTTGTGCCTCGAGTTAGGCCTCGTTTGACTCAACCATTCCATTTGTGCCTCGAGAAAGGGCTCGTTTGACTCAACGATATCATTTCTATCTCGAGTCGGGCCTCGTTTGACTCAACCATATCATTTGCCCCTCGAGTTGGGCCTCGTTTGACTCAACCATATCATTTGTGCCTTGTGTCATGCCTCGCTTGGCTCAACCATATATTTGCGCCTCGAGTCAGGCCTCGTTTGAGTCAACCATATCATTAGCGCCTGGAGTCAGGCCTCGTTTGAGTCAACCAAATCATTTGTGCCTCGAGTCGGGCCTCGTTTGACTCAACTATATCATTTACACTTCGAGTCGGGCCAGGTTTGACTCAACCATATCATTTGCGCCTCGAGTTGGCGCTCGTTTGACCCACTGATACCATTTGTGCCTCGAGTTAGGCCTCGTTTGACTCAACCATATCATTTGCCCCTCAAGTCAGGCCTCGTTTGACTGAACCATATCATTTGTGCCTCGTGTCATGCCTCGTTTGGCTCAACCATATATTTGCGCCTCAAGTCAGGCGTCGTTTGACTCAACCATATCTTTTGCGCCTCGAGTCAGGCCTTATTTAACCGAACCAAATCATTTATGCCTCGATTCAGGCCTCGTTTTACTCAACCATATCATTTGTGCCTCGTGTCAGGCCTCGTTTGATGCAACCATATCATTTGTGCCTCGAGTCATATCTCGTTTGACACAACCATATCATTTGCGCATCGAGACGGCCCTCGTTTGACACAGCAATATCATTTGCACCTCGAGTCGTGCCTCGTTTGACTCAATCATATTATTTGCGCCTCGAGTTGAGGCTCGTTTGACTCACCGATACCATTTGTTCTTCAAGTTGGGCCTCGTTTGACACAACCATATCATTTGCGCCTCAAGTCGAGCCTCGTTTGACTCACCGATACCATTTGGGCCTCAGTTCAGCCTCGTTTGACGCAACCATATCATTTGTGCATCGAGTCATGCCTCGTTTGACTCAACCATATCATTTTTGTCTCGAGTTAGTCCTCGTTTGACTAAACCATATCATTTGTGCCTCGAGTCAGGCGTTGTTTGACTCACTGATACCATTTGTGCCTCGAGTCGGTCCTCGTTTGATGCAACCATATCATTTGTGCCTCGAGTCATGCCTCGTTTGACTCAACCATATCATCTGCATCTCGAGTCGGGCCTCGTTTGACGTAACCATATCATTTGTGCCTCGAGTCATCCCTTGTTTTACTCAACCATATCATTTGTGTCTGGAGTCGATCCTCGTTTGACTCAACCATATCATTTGCGCCTCGAGTCGGGCATTATTTGACTCACCGACACCATTTGTGCCTCGAATTAGGCATCGTTTGACTCAACCATATCATTTGTGCCTCGAGTCAGGCGTTGTTTGACTCAACAATATCATTTGCGCCTTGAGTCGAGCCTGGTTTGACTCAACCATATCATTTGCGCCTTGAGACAGGCCTTGTTTGACTCAAACATATCATTGGCGCCTCAAGTCGGGCCTTGTTTGACTCAACCATATCATTTACGCCTCAAGTCGGGCCTCGTTTGACTCACCGATACAATTTGTAACTCGAGTTAGGACTCGTTTTACTCAACCATTTCATTTGTGCCTTGAGTCGGGCCTTGTTTGACTCACTGATACAATTTGTGCCTCGTGTCGGTCCTCGTTTGACGCAACCATATCAATTGTGCCTCGAGTCATGCCTCGTTTGACTCAACCATATCATCTGCATCTCGAGTCGGGCCTCGTTTGATGTAACCATATCGTTTATGCCTCGAGACATACCTCATTTGACTCAACCATATCATCTGCGTCTGGAGTCGGTCCTCATTTGACTCAACCATATCATTTGCGTCTCGAGTCGGGCATCGTTTGACTAACCAACACCATTTGTGCCTCGAATTGGGCAATGTTTGACTCAACCATATCATTTGTTCCCCGAGTCAGGCATTGTTTGACTCAACCATATCATTTGTGCCTCGAGTCGAGCCTGGTTTAACACAACCATATCATTTGCACCTTGAGATAGGCCTTGTTTGACTCAAACATATCATTGGCGCCTCGAGTCGGGCCTTGTTTGACTTAACCATATCATTTACGCCTCGATTCGGGCCTCGTTTGACTCACCGATACCATTTGTGCCTCGAGTTAGGATTTATTTGACTCAACCATATCGTTTGTGCATTGAGTCGGGCCTCGTTTGACTCGCTGATACCATTTGTGCCTCGAGTCGGTCCTCGTTTGACACAACCATATCATTTGTGCCTCGAGTCATGCCTCGTTTGACTCAACCATATCATCTGTATCTCTAGTCAGGCCTCGTTTGACATAACCATATCGTTTGTGCCTTGAGTCATCCCTCATTTGACTCAACCATATCATTTGCATCTGGAGTCGGGCTTCGTTTGACTCAACTATATCATGTGCTCCTCAAGTCGGGCCTCGTTTGACTCACTAACACAATTTGTGGCTCGAATTGGGCCTCGTTTGACTCAACCATACCATTTGCGCCTCGAGTTGGCCCTTGTTTGACCCAACAATACCATTTGTGCTTCGAGTTAGGCCTCGTTTGACTCAACCATATCATTTGCGCCTCGGGTCATGCCTCGTTTGACTCAACCATATCATTTACACCTCGAGTCGGGCCTGGTTTGACTCAACCATATCATTTGCGCCTCAAGTCGGCCCTCGTTTGACCCACCGATACCATTTGTGCCTCGAGTTAAGCCTCGTTTGACTCAACCATATCATTTGTGCCTCGAGTCGGGCCTTGTTTGACTCAGCCACATCATTTGCACCTCGAGTCGGGCCTCGTTTGACCCAACCATATCATTTGCGCCTCGAGTCGGGCCTTGTTTGACTCAGCCACATCATTTGCACCTCGAGTCGAGCCTCGTTTGGCTCAACCATATCATTTGCGCCTCGAGTCAGGCCTCATTTGACTCAATCATATCATTTGCGCCTCGAGTCGGGCCTTGTTGGGCTCAGCCACATCATGTGCACCTCGAGTTGGGCCTTATGTAACTCAGCCACATCATTTGCACCTCGAAGTGGGCCTCATTTAACTCAACCGCATCATTTGTGCCTCAAGTCGGGCCTCGCTTGACTCAACCATATCAGTTGCGCCTTGAGTCGGGCCTTATTGGGCTCAGCCACATCATGTGCACCTCGAGTTGGGCCTTGTGTGACTCAGCCACATCATTTGCACCTCGAAGTGGGCCTCATTTGATTCAACCATATAATTTGCACTCGAGTCAGGCCTCGCTTGACTCAACCATATCATTTAAACCTTGCGTCAGGCCTGGTTTGACTCAACCATATCATTTGTGCCTCGAGTCAGTCCTCGTTTGTCCCACCGATACCATTTGTGCCTTGAGTTAAGCCTCGTTTGACTCAACCATATCATTTGTGCCTCGTGACAGGGCTCGTATGACTTAACCATATCATTTGTGCCTTGATTCGGGCCTCGTTTGACTTAACCATATCATTTGCCCCTCGAGTCGGGCCTCGTTTGACTCAACCATATCATTTGTGCCTCATGTCATGCCTCGTTTGGCTCAACCATATATTTGCGCCACGGGTCAGGCCTCGTTTGACTCAACCAAATCAATTGTGTCTTGAGTCAGCCCTCGTTTGACTCAACCAAATCATTTGTGCCTCGAGTCAGCCCTCGTTTGGCTCAACCTTATTATTTGTGCCTCGATTTGGGCCTCGTTTGACTCAACCATATCATTTACACCTCGAGTCGGGCCTGGTTTGACTCAACCATATCATTTGCGCCTCAAGTTGGCCCTCGTTTGACCTATCGATACCATTTGTGCCTCAAGTTAGGCTCGTTTGACTCAACCATATCATTTGTGCATTGAGACAGGCCTCGTTTGACTCAACCATATCATTTGCCCCTCGAGTCGGGCTTTATTTGACTCAACCATATCATTTGCACCTTGAGTCGGGCCTCGTTTGACTCACTGATACCATTTGTGCCTCGAGTCGATCCTCGTTTGATGCAACCATATCATTTGCGCCTCGAGTCATGCCTTGTTTGACTCAACCATATCTTCTGCATCTCGAGTCGGGCCTCGTTTGATGTAACCATATCGTTTGTGCCTCGAATCATCCCTCGTTTGACTTAACCATATCATTTGCATCTGGAGTTGGGCCTGGTTTGACTCAACCATATCATTTGTGCCTCAAGTCGGGCCTCGTTTGACTCACCGACACCATTTGTGCCTCGAATTGGGCCTCGTTTGACTCAACCAAATCATTTGCGCCTTGAGTCGGCCCTTATTTAACCAAACGATACCACTTGTGCCTCGAGTTAGGCCTCGTTTGACACAACCATATCATTTGCGCGTCGAGTTGGACCTCGTTTGACTCAACCATATCATTTACACCTCGAGTCGGGCCTGGTTTGACTCAACCATATCATTTGCGCCTCGAGTCAGCCCTCATTTAACCCACCGATACCATTTGTGCCTCGAGTTAGGTCTCGTTTGACTCAACCATATCATTTGTGCCTCGAGTAGACCTTGTTTGACTCAGCCACATCATTTGCACCTCGACTCGGGCCTCGTTTGACTCAACCATATCATTTGCACCTCGAGTCGGTCCTCGTTTGACTCAACCATATCATTTGTGCCTCGAGTCGGGCCTCGTTTGACTCAGCCACATCTTCTGCACCTCGAGTCGGGCCTCGTTTGACTCAACCATATCATTTGCGCCTCGTGTCGGGCCTCGTTTGACTCAACCATATCATTTGCGCCTCGAGTCGGGCCTTGTTTGACTCAGCCACATCATGTGCACCTCGAGTTGGGCCTTGTGAGACTCAGCCACATCATTTGCACCTCGAATTGGGCCTCATTTGACTCAACCTTATCATTTGTGCCTCAAGTCAGGCCTTGTTTAACTCAACCATATCATTTGCACCTCGAGTCGGGCTTCGTTTGACTCAACCATATTACTCACACCTCGAGTCAAGCCTGGTTTGACTCAACCATATCATTTGTGCCTCGAGTCAGCTCTCGTTTGACTCAACCATATCATTTGTGCCTCGTGACAGGCTCGTTTGACTCAACCATATCATTTGCCCCTTGAGTCGGGCCTCGTTTGACTCAACCAATCATTTGTGCCTCGTGTCATGCCTCGTTTGGCTCAACCATGTATTTGCGCCTCGAGTTAGGCCTCGTTTGACTCAACCATATCATTTGCGCCTTGAGTCAGTCCTCATTTGACTCAACCAAATCATTTGTGCCTCGAGTCAGCCCTCGTTTGGCTCAACCATATTATTTACGCCTCGATTCGGGCCTCGTTTGACTCAACGATATCATTTACACCTCGAGTCGGGCCTGGTTTGACTCAACCATATCATTTGCGCCTCTAGTCGGCCCTCATTTGACCCACCGATACCATTTGTGCCTCGAGTTAGGCCTCGTTTGACTCAACCATATCATTTGTGCATCAAGACAGGGCTGTTGGACTCAACCATACATTTGTGCCTCGAGTCGAGCCTTGTTTGACTCAACCATATCATTTGGCCCTCAAGTCGGGCCTCGTTTGACTCAACCATATCATTTGTGCCTCGTGTCATGCCTCGTTTGGCTCGACCATATTTTTGCGCCTTGAGTCAGGTCGCGTTTGACTCAACCATATCATTTGCGCCTCAAGTCAGGCCTCGTTTGACTCAACCAAATCATTTGTGCCGCGAGTCAGGCCTCTTTTGGCTCAACCGTATTATTTGCGCCTCGATTCGGCCCTCGTTTGACACAATGATATCATTTGCACCTGAAGTTGGGCCTCGTTTCACTCATCCATATCATTTGTGCCTCAAGTCGAGTCTCGTTTGACTGACCGATACCATTTGTGCCTCGAGTTTGGCCTCGTTTGATGTAACCATATCATTTGTGCCTCGAGTCATGCCTCGTTTAACTCAACCATATCATTTGCATCTCGAGTCAGGCCTCGTTTGACTAAACCATATCATTTGCGCCTAAAGTCGCACCTGGTTTGACTCAACCATATCATTTGTGCCTCGAGTCAGGGATCGTTTGACTCACCGACACCATTTGTGCCTCGAATTGGGCATCGTTTGACTTAACCATATCATTTGTGCCTTGATTTAGGCGTTGTTTGACTCAACCATATCATTTGCGCCTCGAGTCAAGCCTGGTTTGACTCAACCATATCATTTACGCCTCGAGTCGGGCCTTGTTTGGCTCAACCATATCATTTGTGGCACGAGTTGGGCCTCGTTTGACTCACCGATATAATTTGTGCCTCGAGTTAGGACTCGTCTGACTCAAGCATATCCTTTGTGCCTCATGTCAAGCCTCATTTGACTCAACCTTATAATTTCTGCCACAAGTCATGCCTCGAGTTAGGCCTCGTTTGACTTAACCATATCATTTGCGCCTCGAGTCGGGCCTCGTTTGACTCACCAATGCCAATTGTGCCTCGAGATGGGCCTCGTTTGACTCAACCATATCATTTGAGCCTCGAGTCGGGCCTTCTTTGACTCAACCATATCATTTGCGTCTCGAGTCGGGCCTTGTTTGGCTTTACCATATCATTTGCACCTCGAGTCGGGCCTCGTTTGACTCACCATACCATTTGTGCCTCAAGTTAGGCCTCATTTGACTCAACCATATCATTTTTGCCTTGAGACAGGGCTCGTTTGACTCAACCATATTATTTGCGCCTCGAGTCGGGGCTCGTTTAACTTAACCATATTATTTACCCCTCGAGTCGGGCCTCGTTTGAGTCAACCAAATCATTTGTTCATCGAGTCAGGCCTCGTTTGGCTCAACCATATATTTGCACCTCGAGTCATGCCTCGTTTAACTCAACCATATTATTTGTGCCTCGAGTCGAGGCCTTATTTGACTCAACCAAATCATTTGTTCCTCGAGTCAGGCCTCATTCGGCTCAACCATATTATTTGCGCCTCGAGTCCAGCCTTGTTTGACTCAATCATATCATTTGTGCCTCGAGTCAGGCCTTGTTTGACGCAACCATATCATTTGTGCCTCAAGTCATGTCTCGTTTGACTCAACCGTATCATTTGCACCTCGAGTCGGCCCTTGTTTGACTCAATGATATCATTTGCGCCTCGAGTCAGACCTCGTTTGACTCACCGATACCATTTGTGCCTCGAGTTGGGCCTCGTTTGAATCAACCATATCATTTGCACCTCGAGTCGAGCCTCGTTTGACTTACCGATACCATTTGTGCCTCGAATTCAGCCTCCTTTGATGTAACCATATCATTTGTGCCTCGAGTCATTCCTCGTTTGACTCAACCATATCATTTGCGTCTCTAGTCAGGCCTCGTTTGACTTAACCGTATCATTTGTGCCTCGAGTCATGTCTCGTTTGACTCAACCATATCATTTGCACCTCTAGTCAGCCCTCGTTTGACTCAATGATATCATTTGCGCCTCGAGTCGGCCCTCGTTTGACTCACCGATACCATTTGTGCCTCGAGTCAGGCCTCATTTGATTGAACCATATCATCAGTGTCTCGAGTCAGGCCTCGTTTGACTCAACCATATCATTTGCGTCTCGAGACGAGCATTGTGTGACTCAACCAAATCATTTGCACCTTGAGTTGAGCCTAGTTTGACTCAACCATATCATTCGTGCCTCGAGTCAGACCTCATTTGACTCACCGATACTATTTGCGACTCGAGTTAAGGCTCGTTTGACTCAACCATATCATTTGCGCCTCGAGTTGGGCCTCTTTTGACTCAACCATATGATTTGCGCCTCGAATCGGGCCTTGTTTGACTCAACCATATCATTTGCGTCGCGAATCGGGCCTCGTTTGACACGCTGATACCATTTGTGCCTCGAGTCGGGCCTCGTTTGATGCTACCATATCATTTGTGCCTCGCGTCGGGCGTCATTTGATGCTACCATATCATTTGCATCTTGAGTCAGGCCTCGTTTGATGTAACCATATCATTTGTGCCTCGAGTCATCCCTCGTTTGACTTAACCATATCATTTGCGTCTCGAGTCGGGCCTCGTTTGACTCAACTATATCATTTGTGCCTCGAGCCAGGCCTCGTTTGACTCACTGACACCATTTGTTCCTCTAATTGGACCTCGTTTGACTCAACCATATCATTTGTGCCTCGAGTCAGGCCATGTTTGGCTCAACCATATCATTTGTGCCTCGAGTCGGGCCTTGTTTGACTCAACCATATCATTTGCACCTCGAGTCGGTCCTCGTTTGACTCAACCATATCAATTGTGCCTTGAGACGGGCCTTGTTTGACTCAACCATATCATTTGCGCCTCGAGTCATGCCTCGTTTGACTCAACCATATCATTTGCATCTCGAGTCGGGCCTCGTTTGACGTAACCATATCATTTGTTCATTTGTTCCTCGAGTCATCCCTTGTTTGACTCAACCATATCATTTGTGTCTCGAGTCAGGCATCGTTTGACTCAACCATATCATTTGTGCCTCGGGTCGGGCCTCGTTTGACTCAACCATATCATTTACACCTCGAGTTGGGCTTGGTTTGACTTAACCATATCATTTGCGCCTCGAGTCGGCCCTTGTTTGACCCATCGTTACCATTTGTGCCTCGAGTTAGGCCTCGTTTGACTCAACCATATCGTTTGTGCCTCGAGTCGGGCCTTGTTTGACTTAACCACATCATTTGCACCTCGAGTCAGCCCTCGTTTGACTCAACCATATCATTTGCGCCTTGAGTCGGGCCTCGTTTGACTCAACCATATCATTTGCGCCTCGAGGCGGGCCTTGTTTGACTCTGCCACATCATGTGCACCTCGAGTTGGACCTTGTGTGACTCAGCCACATCATTTGCACCTCGAATTGGGCCTCATTTGACTCAACCATATCATTTGTGCCCCGAGTTAGGCCTTGTTTGACTTAACCATATCATTTGCGGCTCGAGTCGGGCCTCGTTTGACTCAACCATATCATTTGTGCCTTGAATCGGGCCTTGTTTGACTCAACCACATCATTTACGCCGCGAATCGGGCATCATTTGACTCACTGATACCATTTGCGCCTCGAGTTGGCCCTCATTTGACCGACCGATACCATTTGTGGCTCGAGTTAGGACTCATTTGACTCAACCATATCATTTGTGCCTCGAGTCGAGCCTCGTTTGATTCACCCACATCATTTGCGCCTCGAGTCGAGCCTTGTTTAACTTAGGCACATCATTTGCACCTCGAGTCAGGCTTCGTTTAACTCAACCATATCATTTGTGCCTCGAGTCGGGCCTCGTATGACTCAACCATATGATTTATGCCTCAAGTCGGGCCTTGTTTGACTCAGCCACATCATGTGCACCTGGAGTTGGGCCTTGTGTGACTCAGCCACATCATTTGCACCTCGAATTGGGCCTCGTTTGACTCAACCATATCATTTGTGGCTCGAGTCAGGCCTTGCTTGACTCAACCATATCAGTTGCGCCTCGAGTCGGGCCTCGTTTGACTCAACCATATCATTTACACCTCGAGTCGGGCTAGTTTGACTCAACCATATCATTTGTGCCTCGAGTCAGCCCTCGTTTGACCCAGCGATACCATTTGTGCCTCGAGTTAGGCCTCGTTTCACTCAACCATACCATTTGTGCCTCGAGAAAGGGCTCATTTGACTCAACCATATCATTTCTGCCTCGAGTCGGGCCTTGTTTGACTCAACCATCTCATTTGCCCCTCGAGTCGGGCCTCGTTTGACTCAACCATACCATTTGTGCCTCGTGTCATGCCTCGCTTTGCTCAACCAAATATTTGCGCCTTGACTCAGGCCTCGTTTGACTCAACCATATCATTTGCGCCTCGAGTCAAGCCTCGTTTGACTCAACCAAATCATTTGTGCCTCGAGTCTGGCCTCATTTGGCTCAACCATATTATTTGCGCCTCGATTTGGGCCTCGTTTGACTCAAGCATATCATTTACACCTCGAGTCAGGCCTGGTTTGACTCAACCATATCATTCGCACCTCGAGTCGGCGCTTGTTTGACCCACCAATACCATTTGTGCCTCGAGTTAGGCCTCTTTTGACTCAACCATATCATTTGTGCCTCGAGACAGAGCTCGTTTGACTCAACCATATCATTTGTGCTTCGAGTTGTGCCTCGTTTGACTCAACCATATCGTTTGCCCCTTGAGTCGGGCCTCGTTTGACACAACCATATCATTTGTGTCTCGTGTCATGCCTCGTTTGGCTCAACCATGTATTTGTGCCTCAAGTCAGGCCTCGTTTGACTTAACCTTATCATTTGCGCCTCGAGTCAGGCCTCGTTTGGCTGAACCAAATCATTTGTGACTAGAGTCAGGCCTCATTTGGCTCAACCATATTATTTTTGCCTCGATTCTGGCCTCATTTGACTCAACCATATCTTTTGCACTACGAGTCAGGCCTCATTGGACTCACAAATACCATTTGTGCCTCGAGTTGGGCCTCTTTTGACCCAACCATATTATTTGTGCCTCGAGTCAGGCCTTGTTTGACTTAACCATATCATTTACGCCTCGAGTTGGGCCTCGTTTGAGTCAACCATATCATTTGCACCTCGAGTCGGGCCTTGTTTGACTCACAGATACCATTTGTGCCTCGAGTTGGGCCTCTGTTGACTCAACCATATCATTTGTGCCTCAAGTCAGGCCTTGTTTGACTTAACCATATAATTTGCCCCTCGAGTTAGGCCTCGTTTAAGTCAACCATATCATTTGCGCCTCGAGTCGGGCTTTATTTGAGTCAACCATACCATTTGCGCCTTGAGTCAGGCCTCGTTTGTCTCACTGATATCTTTTGTGCCTCGAGTCATGCCTCGTTTCACTCAACCATATCATCTGCATCTCGAGTCGGTCCTCGTTTGACGTAGCCATATCGTTTATGCCTCAAGTCATCCCTCGCTTGACTCAACCATATCATTTGCGTCTAGTGTCGGGCCTCGTTTGACTCAACCATATCATTTGTGCCTCAAGTCAAGCCTCGTTTGACTTACCGACACCATTTGTGCCTTGAATTGGGCCTCGTTTGACTCAACCATATCATTTGCGCCTCGAGTCGGCCCTCGTTTCACTCAACCATAACATTTACACCTCGAGTCGGGCCTGGTTTAACTCAACCGTATCATTTGCGCATCGAGTCGGCCCTCGTTTGACCCACCGATACCATTTGTACCTCGAGTTAGGCCTTGTTTGACTCAAACATATCATTTGTGCTCCGAGTCGGGCCTCGTTTGATTCAACCATATCATTTGCTCCTTGAGTCGGGGGAGTCGAGCCTTGTTTGACTTAGCCACATTATTTGCGCCTCGAGTCGGGCCTCGTTTGACTCAACCATATCATTTGCGCCTCGAGTCGGCCTTGATTGACTCAGCCACATCACGTGCTTCTCGAGTTGGGCCTTGTGTGACTCACTGCATCATTTGCACCTCGAATTGGGCCTCGTTTGACTCAACCATATCATTTGTGCCTCGAGTCGGGCCTTGTTTGACTCAGCCACATCATTTACACCTCGAGTCGAGCCTCGTTTGACTCAACCATATCATTTGCGCCTCGAGTTGGGCCTCGTTTGACACAACCATATCATTTGCACCTTGAGTCGGGCCTTGTTTGACTCAGCCACATCATGTGCACCTCGAGTTGGGCTTCGTTTGAGTCACCAATACCATTTGTTCTTCAAGTTGGGCCTCGTTTGACTCACCGATACCATTTGTGCCTCGAGCTCGGCCTCGTTTGATGTAACCATATCATTTGTGCCTCGAGTCATGCCTCATTTAACTCAACCATATCATTTGCGTCTTGAGTTAGGCCACGTTTGACTAAACCATATCATTTGCGTCTCAAGTCGCGCCTGGTTTGACTCAACCATATCATTTGTGCCTCGAATTAGGCATCGTTTGACTCAACCATATCATTTGTGCCTCGAGTCATCAGGCATTGTTTGACTCAACCATATCATTCGCACCTCGAGATGGGCTTTGTTTGACTCAACCATATCATTTGCGCCTCGAGTCGAGCCTTGTTTGACTCAACCATATCATTTGCGCCACGAGTCGGGCCTCGTTTGACTCACCGATATCATTTGTTCCTCGAGTTAGGACTCGTTTGACTCAACCATATCATTTGTGCCTCGAGTCAAGACTCGTTTGACTCAACCATATAATTTCTGCCACGAGTCATGCCTTGTTTGACTCGACCATATCATTTATGCCTCGAGTCAGGCCTCGTTTGACTTAACCATATCATTTGCGCCTCGAGTCAGGCCTCGTTTGACTCACCGATACCAATTGTGCCTCGAGTTGGGCCTCATTTGACTCAACCATATTATTTGTGCCTCGAGTCAGGCCTCGTTTAACTTTGCCATATTATTTGCATCTCGAGTCGGGCTTCGTTTGACTCACCGATACCATTTGTGCCTCGAGTTAGGCCTCGTTTGACTTAACCATATCATTTGTTCCTTGAGACAAGGCTCGTTTGACTCAGCCATATTATTTGCGCCTCGAGTCGGGCCTCGTTTAACTCAACCATATTATTTGCCCCTCGAGTCGGGCATTGTTTGACTCATCCATATCATTTGTGCATCGAGTCAGGCCTCATTTGGCTCAACCATATATTTGCGCTTCGAGTCATGCCTCGTTTAACTCAACCATATCATTTGCACCTCGAGTCGAGGCCTCATTTGACTCAACCAAATCATTTGTGCCTCGAGTCAGGCCTCATTTGGCTCAACCATATTATTTGTGCCTCGAGTCGGGCCTTGTTTGACTCAACCATATCATTTGTTCCTCGAGTCAGGCCCCGTTTGATGCAACCATATCATTTGTGCCTCGAGTTATGTCTCGTTTGACTCAACCATATCATTTGCACCTCGAGTCGGCCCTTGATTGACTCAACGATATCATTTGTGCCTCGAGTCGGGCCTCGTTTGACTCAACCATACTATTTGCGTCTCGAGTCGGGCTTCGTTTAACTCATTGATACCATTTGTGCCTCGAGTTAGGCCTCGTTTGAATCAACCATATCATTTGTGCCTCGAGTCGAGCCTCGTTTGACTCACCGATACCATTTGTGCCACGAGTTTAGCCTTGTTTGATGTAACCACATCATTTGTGCATCGAGTCATGCCTCGTTTGACCTAACCATATCATTTACGTCATGAGTCAGGCCTTGTTTGACTCAACCATATCATTTGCACGTCGAGTCGGGCCTAGTTTGACTCAACCATTTCATTTGTGCCTCGAGTCGGACCTCATTTGACTCACCGATACCAATCGTGCCTCAAGTTAGGACTCGTTTGACTCAACCATATCATTTATGCCTCGAGTCAGGACTCGTTTGACTCAGCCATATCATTTGTGCCTCGAGTCAGGCCTCGTGTGACTCTCTGAACCATTTGTGCCTCGAGTTGGGCCTCTTTCGACTCAACCATATCATTTGCACCTCGAGTTGGGCCTCGTTTGAGTCAACCATATCATTTGCACCTCGAGTTGGGCCTCGTTTGAGTCAACCATATCATTTGCGCCTCGAATCGGGCTTTGTTTGACTCAACCATATTATTTGCGCCGTGAATCGGGCCTCGTTTGACTCGCTGATACCATTTGTGCCTCGAGTCGGGCCTCATTTGATGCTACCATATCTTTTGTGCCTCGAGTCGGGCCTCGTTTGACGCTACCATATCATTTGCATCTCGAGTCGGGCCTCGTTTGATGTAACCATTTCATTTGTGCCTCGAGTCATCCCTCGTTTGACTCAACCATATCATTTGCGTCTCGAGTCAGACCTCGTTTGACTCAACCATATCATTTGTGCCTCGAGTCGAGCCTCGTTGGACTCACCGACACCTTTTGTTCCTCTAATTGGGCCTCGTTTGACTCAACCATATCAGTTGTGCCTCGAGTTGAGTCTCGTTTGACTTACCGATACCATTTGTGCCTCGAGTTAGTCCTCGTTTGACTCAACCATATAATTTGTGCCTCAAGTCGGGCCTCGTTTGACTCACCGATACCATTTGTGCCTCGAGTTGGGCCACGTTTGACTCAACCATATCATTTGTACCTCAAGCCAGGACTCGTTTCACTCAGCCATATCATTTGTGCCTTGGGCCTCTTTTGACTAAACCATATCATCTGTGCCTTGAGTCAGGCCTTGTTTGACTCAACCATATCATTTGCGCCTCCAGTTAGGCATTTGAGTCAACTATATCATTTGCGCTTCGAGTCAAGCCTTGTTTGACTCAACCATATCATTTGCGCCTTGAGTCGGGCCTTGTTTGACTCACTGAAACCATTTGTGCCTCGAGTCCAGCCTCGTTTTACGTAACCATATTAATTGTGCCTCAAGTCATGCCTCGTTTCATGTAACCATATCATCTGCATCTCGAGTCGGGCCTTGTTTGATGTAACCATATCATTTGTGCCTCGAGTCATCCCTTGTTTGACTCAACCATATCAGTTGTGCCTCGACTTGGGCCTCGTTTGACTCACCGACACCATTTGTGCCTCGAATTGGGACTCGTTTAACTCAACCATATCATTTGTGCCTCGAGTCAGGCCTTGTTTGGCTTAACCATATCATTTGCGCCTCGAGAAAGGCCTCGTTTGACTTAACCATACCATTTGCACTTCGAGTCTGGCCTAGTTTGACTCAACCATATCATTTGTGCCTCGAGATGGCCCTCGTTTGACCCACCGATACCATTTGTGCCTCGAGATAGGCCTCGTTTGACTCCACCATATCATTTGTGCCTTAAGACAGGGCTCGTTTGACTCAACCATATCATTTCCGCCTCGCGTCGGACCTCTTTTGACTCAACCATATTATTTGCCCCTCGAGTCGGGCCTCGTTTGACTCAACCATATCATTTGTGCACGAGTCAGGCCTCGTTTGGCTCAACCATATATTTGCGCCTTGAGTCAGTCCTCGTTTGACTTAACCATATCATTTGTGCCTCGAGTGGAGGCCTCATTTGAGTCAACCAAATCATTTGAGTCAGGCCTCGTTTGGCTCAACCATATTATTTGCGTCTCGAGTCAGGCCTCGTTTGACTAAACCATATCTTTTGCGCCTCAAGTCAGGCATGGTTTGACTCAACCATATCATTTGTGCCTTCAGTCGGGCATCGTTTGACTCACCAACACCATTTGTGCCTCGAATTAGGCATTGCTTGACTCAACCCTACCATTTGTGTCCGAGTCTGGCCTTGTTTGACTTAACCATATCATTTGTGGCTCGAATCAGGCCCCGTTTGATGCAACCATATCATTTGTGCCCCGAGTCATGTCTCGTTTGACTCAACCATATCATTTGCGCCTCGAGTCGGCCCTTGTTTGACTCAACGATATCATTTGTGCCTCGAGTCAGGCCTCGTTTGACTCAACCATACTATTTGCGACTCGAGTCGGGCCTCGCTTAACTCAACGATACCATTTGAGCCTCATTTAAATCAACCATATCATTTACGCCTCGAGTCGAGCCACGTTTGACTCACCGATACCATTTGTGCCACGAGTTTAGCCTCGTTTGATGTAACCATATCATTTGTGGCTCGAGTCATGTCTCGTTTGACTTAACCATATCATTTGCGTCACGAGTCAGGCCTCGTTTGACTCAATCATATCATTTGCGCCTCGAGACGGGCCTTGTGTGACTCAACCAAATCATTTGTGCCTTGAGTCGGGCCTAGTTTGACTCAACCATATCATTTGTGCCTCGAGTCAGACCTCGTTTGACTCACCGATACCAATTGTGCCTCGAGTTAGGACTCGTTTGACTCAACCATATCATTTGTGCCCTGAGTCAGGACTCGTTTGACTCAGCTATATCATTTGCGCCTCGAGTCAGGCCTCGTTTGACTCTCTGAACCATTTGTGCCTCGAGTTGGGTCTCTTTCGACTCAACCATATCATTTGCACCTCGAGTTGGGCCTCGTTTGAGTCAACCATATCATTTGTACCTCGAGTTGGGCCTCGTTTGAGTCAACCATATCATTTGCGCCTCGAATTGGGCTTTGTTTGACTCAACCATATCATTTGCGCCGTGAATCGGGCCTCGTTTGACTCGCTGATACCATTTGCGCCACGAGTCGGGCCACATTTGATGCTACCATATCTTTTGTGCCTCGAGTCAGGCCTCGTTTGACGCTACCATATCATTTGCATCTCGAGTCGAGCCTCATTTGATGTAACCATTTCATTTGTGCCTCGAGTCATCCCTCGTTTGACTCAACCATATCAATTGCGTCTTGAGTCGGAACTCGTTTGACTCAACCATATCATTTGTGCCTCGAGTCGAGCCACGTTTGACTCACCGACACCTTTTGTTCCTCTAATTGGGCCTTGTTTGACTCAACCATGTCATTTGTACCTCGAGTCAGGCCTTGTTTGACTCAACCATATCTTTTACGCCTCGAGTCAAGCCTCGTTTGACTAAACCATATCATTTGCACCTCGAGTCGGGCCTCGTTTGACTCAACCATATCATTTGCGCCTCGAGACAGGTCTGGTTTGACTCAACCATATCATTTGCGCCTTGTGTCATGCCTCGTTTGACTCAACCATATCATCTGCATCTCGAGTCGGGCCTCGTTTGACATAACCATATCATTTGTGCCTTGAGTCATCACTCGTTTGACTCAACCATATCATTTGCATCTCGAGTCGGGGCTTGTTTGACTCAACCATATCATTTGTGCCTCGAGTCAGGCCTCGTTTGACTAACCGACATGATTTGTTCCTCGAATTGGGCCTCATTTAACTTAACTGTATGATTTGTGTCTCGAGTCAGGCCTTGTTTGACTCAACCATATCATTTGCGCCTCGAGTCAGGCCTCGTTTGACTCAACCATATAATTTGCGCCTCGAGATGGGCCTTGTGTGACTCAACCATATCATTTGCGCCTCGAGTCATGCCTGGTTTGACTCAACCATATCATTTGCACCTCGAGTCGGAACTCGTTTGACTCACCAATACCATTTATGCCTGGAGTTAGGACTCGTTTGACTCAACCATATCATTTGTGCCTTGACTCAGGACTCGTTTGACTCAGCCATATCATTTGCGCCTTGAGTCGGCCTCGTTTGACTCTCCAAACCACTTGTCCCTCGAGTTGGGCCTCTTTTGACTCAACCATATCATTTGAACCTCGAGTCAGGCCTTGTTTGACTCAACCATATTACTTGCACCTTAAGCTGGGCCTCGTTTGACTCAACCATATCATTTGCGCCTCGAATCGAGCCTTGTTTGACTTAACCATATCATTTGCACCGTGAATCGGGCATCATTTGACTCACTGATACCATTTGTGCCTCGAGTCGGGCCTCGTTTTATGCTACCATATCATTTGTGCCTCGAGTCATCCCTCGTTTGACACTACCATATCATCTGCATCTCGAGTCGGGCCTCGTTTGACGTAACCATATCATTTGTGCCTCGAGTTATCCCTCGGTTGACTCAACCATATCAGTTGTGCCTCGAGTTGGTTCTCGTTTGACTCCCTGTCCCGATTTGTGCCTCGAATTAGGCCTCGTTTAACTCAACCATATCATTTGTGCCTCGAGTCAGGCCTTGTTTGACTCAACCATATCATTTGTGCCTCGAGTTGGCCCTCGTTTGACTCACCGACACCGTTTGTGCCTCGAATTGGGCCTTGTTTAACTCAACCATATCATTTGTGCCTTGAGTCAGGCCTTGTTTGACTCAACCATATCATTTGCACCTCGAGTCAGGCCTCGTTTGACTCAACCATATCATTTGTGCCTTGAGACTAGCCTTGTTTGACTCAACCATATCATTTGCGCCTCGAGGTGGGCCTTGTTTGACTCAACCTTATCATTTGCGCCTCGTGTTCGGTCTTGTTTGACTCACCGATACCATTTGTGCCTCAAGTTGGTCCTCGTTTGACTCAACCATATAATTTGTGCCTCGAGTCGGGCCACGTTTGACTCACTGATACCATTTGTTCCTCGAGTTGGGCCTCGTTTGACTCAACCATATCATTTGTGCCTCGAGCCAGGACTCGTTTCACTCAGCCATATCATTTGCGCCTCGAGTCGGGCCTCGTTTGAATCACCGATACCATTTGTGCCTCGAGTTGGGCCTCTTTTGACTCAACCATATCATCTGTGCATCGAGTCAGGCCTTGTTTGACTCAACCATATTGTTTGCGCGTCGAGTTAGGCGTTTGCGTGCACCATATCATTTGCGCCTCGAGTCAGGCCTTGTTTGACTCAACCATATCATTTGCGCATTGAGTCGAGCCTCGTTTGACTCACTGATACCATTTGTGCCTCGAGTCGGGCCTCGTTTTACGTAACCATATTATTTGTGCCTCGAGTCATGCCTCGTTTCATGCAACCATATCATCTGCATCTCGAGTCGGGCCTTGTTTGACTTAACCATATCATTTGTGCCTCGAGTCATCCCTCGTATGACTCCACCATATCAGTTGTGCATCGAGTTGGTCCTCGATTGACTCACCGACACCATTTGTGCCTCGAATTAGGCCCCGTTTAACTCAACCATATCATTTGTGCCTCGAGTCAGGCCTTGTTTGACTCAACCATATCATTTGCGCCTCAAGTTGGGACTCGTTTGACTCACCGACACCATTTGTGCCTCGAATTGCGCCTCTTTGGACTCAACCATATCATTTTTGCCTTGAGTCAGGCCTTGTTTGACTCAACCATATCATTTGCACCTTGAGCTGGGCCTCGTTTGAGTCAACCATATCATTTGCACCTCGAATTGGGCCTTGTTGGACTCAACCATATCAATTGCGCCGCGAATCGGGCATCGTTTGACTCACTGATACCATTTGTGCCTCGAGTCAGGCCTCGTTTTATGCTACTGTATCATTTGTGCCTCGAGTCAGGCCTCGTTTGACGCTACCATATCATCTGCATCTCGATTCGGGCCTCGTTTGATGTAACCATATCATTTGTGCCTTGAGTTATCCCTCGGTTGAGTCAACCATATCATTTACGTCTCGAGTCGGGCCTCGTGTGACTCAACCATATCTTTTGTGCCTCGAGTCGGGCCTCGTTTGACTCACCGACACCATTTGTTCCTCTAATTGGGCCTCGTTTGACTCAACCATATCATTTGTGCCTCGAGTCAGGCCTTGTTTGACTCAACCATATCATTTGCGCCTTGAGTCGGGCCTCGTTTGACTCAACCATATCATTTGCACCTCGAGTTGGGCCTCGTTTGACTCGAGATGGGCCTTGTTTGACTCAACCATATCATTTGCGCCTCGAGGTGGGCCTTGTTTGACTCAACCATATCATTTGCACCTCGTGTCGGGTCTCGTTTGACTTTCTGATACCATTTGTGCCTCGAGTTGGTCCTCGTTTGACTCAACCATATAATTTGTGCCTCGAGTCAGGCCTCATTTGACCCTACCATATTATTTGTGCCTCGAGTCATGCCTCGTTTGACTCAACCATATCATCTGCATCTCGAGTCGGGCCTCGTTTGATGTAACCATATCGTTTGTGCCTCGAGTCGTCCCTCATTTGACTCAACCATATCATTTGCATCTTGAGTCGGGCCTCGTTTGACTCACCGACACCATTTGTTCCTCGAATTGGGCCTCGTTTGACTCAACCATATCATTTGCCTCTCGAGTCAGGCCTTGTTTGACTCAACCATATCATTTGTGCCTCGAGTCAGGCCTCGTTTGACTCGACCATATCATTTGCACCTCGAGTCAGGCCTTGTTTGACTCAACCATATCATTTGTGCCTCGAGTTAGGCGTTTGAGTCGACCATATCATCTGTGCCTCAAGTCAGGCCTTGTTTGACTTAACCGTATCATTTGCGCCTCGAGTCTGGCCTCGTTTGACTCAACCAAATCATTTGTGACTCGAGTTAGTCCTCGTTTGGCTTAACCATATTATTTGCGCCTCGAGTCAGGCCTCGTTTGATGCAATCATAATATTTGTGCCTCGAGTCGAGCCACGTTTGACTCACCGACACCTTTTGTTCCTCTAATTGGGCCTTGTTTGACTCAACCATGTCATTTGTACCTCGAGTCAGGCCTTGTTTGACTCAACCATATCTTTTACGCCTCGAGTCAAGCCTCGTTTGACTAAACCATATCATTTGCACCTCGAGTCGGGCCTCGTTTGACTCAACCATATCATTTGCGCCTCGAGACAGGTCTGGTTTGACTCAACCATATCATTTGCGCCTTGTGTCATGCCTCGTTTGACTCAACCATATCATCTGCATCTCGAGTCGGGCCTCGTTTGACATAACCATATCATTTGTGCCTTGAGTCATCACTCGTTTGACTCAACCATATCATTTGCATCTCGAGTCGGGGCTTGTTTGACTCAACCATATCATTTGTGCCTCGAGTCAGGCCTCGTTTGACTAACCGACATGATTTGTTCCTCGAATTGGGCCTCATTTAACTTAACTGTATGATTTGTGTCTCGAGTCAGGCCTTGTTTGACTCAACCATATCATTTGCGCCTCGAGTCAGGCCTCGTTTGACTCAACCATATAATTTGCGCCTCGAGATGGGCCTTGTGTGACTCAACCATATCATTTGCGCCTCGAGTCATGCCTGGTTTGACTCAACCATATCATTTGCACCTCGAGTCGGAACTCGTTTGACTCACCAATACCATTTATGCCTGGAGTTAGGACTCGTTTGACTCAACCATATCATTTGTGCCTCGACTCAGGACTCGTTTGACTCAGCCATATCATTTGCGCCTTGAGTCGGCCTCGTTTGACTCTCCAAACCACTTGTCCCTCGAGTTGGGCCTCTTTTGACTCAACCATATCATTTGAACCTCGAGTCAGGCCTTGTTTGACTCAACCATATTACTTGCACCTTAAGCTGGGCCTCGTTTGACTCAACCATATCATTTGCGCCTCGAATCGAGCCTTGTTTGACTTAACCATATCATTTGCACCGTGAATCGGGCATCATTTGACTCACTGATACCATTTGTGCCTCGAGTCGGGCCTCGTTTTATGCTACCATATCATTTGTGCCTCGAGTCATCCCTCGTTTGACACTACCATATCATCTGCATCTCGAGTCGGGCCTCGTTTGACGTAACCATATCATTTGTGCCTCGAGTTATCCCTCGGTTGACTCAACCATATCAGTTGTGCCTCGAGTTGGTTCTCGTTTGACTCCCTGTCCCGATTTGTGCCTCGAATTAGGCCTCGTTTAACTCAACCATATCATTTGTGCCTCGAGTCAGGCCTTGTTTGACTCAACCATATCATTTGTGCCTCGAGTTGGCCCTCGTTTGACTCACCGACACCGTTTGTGCCTCGAATTGGGCCTTGTTTAACTCAACCATATCATTTGTGCCTTGAGTCAGGCCTTGTTTGACTCAACCATATCATTTGCACCTCGAGTCAGGCCTCGTTTGACTCAACCATATCATTTGTGCCTTGAGACTAGCCTTGTTTGACTCAACCATATCATTTGCGCCTCGAGGTGGGCCTTGTTTGACTCAACCTTATCATTTGCGCCTCGTGTTCGGTCTTGTTTGACTCACCGATACCATTTGTGCCTCAAGTTGGTCCTCGTTTGACTCAACCATATAATTTGTGCCTCGAGTCGGGCCACGTTTGACTCACTGATACCATTTGTTCCTCGAGTTGGGCCTCGTTTGACTCAACCATATCATTTGTGCCTCGAGCCAGGACTCGTTTCACTCAGCCATATCATTTGCGCCTCGAGTCGGGCCTCGTTTGAATCACCGATACCATTTGTGCCTCGAGTTGGGCCTCTTTTGACTCAACCATATCATCTGTGCATCGAGTCAGGCCTTGTTTGACTCAACCATATTGTTTGCGCGTCGAGTTAGGCGTTTGCGTGCACCATATCATTTGCGCCTCGAGTCAGGCCTTGTTTGACTCAACCATATCATTTGCGCATTGAGTCGAGCCTCGTTTGACTCACTGATACCATTTGTGCCTCGAGTCGGGCCTCGTTTTACGTAACCATATTATTTGTGCCTCGAGTCATGCCTCGTTTCATGCAACCATATCATCTGCATCTCGAGTCGGGCCTTGTTTGACTTAACCATATCATTTGTGCCTCGAGTCATCCCTCGTATGACTCCACCATATCAGTTGTGCATCGAGTTGGTCCTCGATTGACTCACCGACACCATTTGTGCCTCGAATTAGGCCCCGTTTAACTCAACCATATCATTTGTGCCTCGAGTCAGGCCTTGTTTGACTCAACCATATCATTTGCGCCTCAAGTTGGGACTCGTTTGACTCACCGACACCATTTGTGCCTCGAATTGCGCCTCTTTGGACTCAACCATATCATTTTTGCCTTGAGTCAGGCCTTGTTTGACTCAACCATATCATTTGCACCTTGAGCTGGGCCTCGTTTGAGTCAACCATATCATTTGCACCTCGAATTGGGCCTTGTTGGACTCAACCATATCAATTGCGCCGCGAATCAGGCATCGTTTGACTCACTGATACCATTTGTGCCTCGAGTCAGGCCTCGTTTTATGCTACTGTATCATTTGTGCCTCGAGTCAGGCCTCGTTTGACGCTACCATATCATCTGCATCTCGATTCGGGCCTCGTTTGATGTAACCATATCATTTGTGCCTTGAGTTATCCCTCGGTTGAGTCAACCATATCATTTACGTCTCGAGTCGGGCCTCGTGTGACTCAACCATATCTTTTGTGCCTCGAGTCGGGCCTCGTTTGACTCACCGACACCATTTGTTCCTCTAATTGGGCCTCGTTTGACTCAACCATATCATTTGTGCCTCGAGTCAGGCCTTGTTTGACTCAACCATATCATTTGCGCCTTGAGTCGGGCCTCGTTTGACTCAACCATATCATTTGCACCTCGAGTTGGGCCTCGTTTGACTCGAGATGGGCCTTGTTTGACTCAACCATATCATTTGCGCCTCGAGGTGGGCCTTGTTTGACTCAACCATATCATTTGCACCTCGTGTCGGGTCTCGTTTGACTTTCTGATACCATTTGTGCCTCGAGTTGGTCCTCGTTTGACTCAACCATATAATTTGTGCCTCGAGTCAGGCCTCATTTGACCCTACCATATTATTTGTGCCTCGAGTCATGCCTCGTTTGACTCAACCATATCATCTGCATCTCGAGTCGGGCCTCGTTTGATGTAACCATATCGTTTGTGCCTCGAGTCGTCCCTCATTTGACTCAACCATATCATTTGCATCTTGAGTCGGGCCTCGTTTGACTCACCGACACCATTTGTTCCTCGAATTGGGCCTCGTTTGACTCAACCATATCATTTGCCTCTCGAGTCAGGCCTTGTTTGACTCAACCATATCATTTGTGCCTCGAGTCAGGCCTCGTTTGACTCGACCATATCATTTGCACCTCGAGTCAGGCCTTGTTTGACTCAACCATATCATTTGTGCCTCGAGTTAGGCGTTTGAGTCGACCATATCATCTGTGCCTCAAGTCAGGCCTTGTTTGACTTAACCGTATCATTTGCGCCTCGAGTCTGGCCTCGTTTGACTCAACCAAATCATTTGTGACTCGAGTTAGTCCTCGTTTGGCTTAACCATATTATTTGCGCCTCGAGTCAGGCCTCGTTTGATGCAATCATAATATTTGTGCCTCGAGTCAAGTCTCGTTTGACTCAACCATATCATTTGCGCCTCGAGTCGGCCCTCGTTTGGCACAACGATATCATTTGCGCCTCGAGTCGGGCCTCGTTTGACCCAACCATATTATTTGCGCCTCGTGTTAGGACTCGTTTGACTTGTCGATACCATTTGTTCCTCGAGTTGGGCCTCGTTTGACTCAACCATATCATTTGCACCTCAAGTTGAGCCTTATTTGACTCACTGATACCATTTATGCCTCGAGTTGGGCCTCATTTGACTCAACCATATCATTTGCGCCTCGAGTCGAGCCTCGTTTGACTCACCAATACCATTTATGCCTTGAGTTGGGCCTCGTTTGACATAACCATATCATTTGTGCCTCAAGTCATGCCTCGTTTGACTCAACCATATCATTTGCGTCTCGAGCCAGGCCTCATTTGACTAAACCATATCATTTGCTCCTCAAGCCAGGCCCGGTTTGACTCAATCATATCATTTGTGCCTCGAGTCGGGCATCGTTTGACTCACTGACACCATTTGTTCCTCGAATTGGGCATCGTTTGACTCAACCATATCATTTGTGCCTCGAGTCAGGCCTTGTGTGACTCAACCATATCATTTGCACCTCGAGTCGAGCCTCGTTTAACTCAACCATATCATTTGCACCTCGAGACAGGCCTTGTTTGACTTAACCATCTCATTTGCGCCTCGAGTCAGGCCTCGTTTGACTCAACCATATCATTTGCGCCCCAAGTCGGGCCTCATTTGACTCACTGATATCTTTTGTGCCTCGAGTCAGGCCTTATTTGACTCACCGATACCATTTGTGCGTCAAGTTAGGCCTCATTTGTCTCAACTATATCATTTGTGCCTCAAGTCAAGCATCGTTTGACTCAACCATATCATTTGCGCCTCGAGTCAGGCCTCGTTTGACTCAATCATATAATTCTGCCTCGAGTCATGCCTTGTTTGACTCAACCATATCATTTATGCCTTGAGTCGAGCTTTGTTTGACACAACGATATCATTTGCGCTCCGAGTCGGTCCTCGTTTGACACAACAATATCATTTGCGCCTTGAGTTGTTCCTCGTTTAACTCAACCTTATTATTTGCACCTTGAGTTGAGACTCGTTTAACTCACCGATACCATTTGTTCCTCGAGTTGGTCCTCGTTTGACTCAACCATATAAATTGTGACTCGAGTCGAGCCTTGTTTGACTCACTGATACCAGTTATGCCTCGAGTTCGGCCCTGTTTGACATAACCAGATCAATTATGCCTCGAGTCGGGCCTCGTTTAACTCAGCGATGCAATTTGTGCCTCGAGTTAGGCCTTCTTTGACTCAACCATATCATTTGCGCCTCGAGTCAGGCCTCGTTTGACTCAACCATATCATTTGCACCTCGAGTCAGGCCTCGTTTAACTCACCGATACCATTTGTGCCTCGAGTTAGGCCTCGTTTGACTCAACTATATCATTTGTGCCTCAAGTCAGGCCTCATTTGACTACGCAACCATATCATTTGCGCCTCGAGTCGGGCCTTGTTTGACTCAACCATATCATTTCTGCCTTGAGTAATGCGCCGTTTGACTCACCGATACCATTTGTGCCTTGAGTTGGGCCTCGTTTGACTCAACCATATCATTTGTGCCTCGAGTCAGGCCTCGTTGGACTCACCGATACCATTTGTGCATTGAGTCAGGCCTCGTTTGACGCAACTAAATCATTTGTGCCTCGAGTCACGCCTCGTTTGAGTCAACCATATTAGTTGCGTCACAAGTCAAGCATCGTTTGACTAAACCATATCATTTGCGCCTCGAGTCGGGCCTCGTTTGACTCAACCACATCATTTGCGCCTCGAGTCGAGCCTCATTTGACTCACCGATACCAGTTGTGCCTTAAGTTGGGCGTCGTTTAACTAAACCATATCTTTTGTGCCCCGAGTCAGGCCTTGTTTAACTCAACCATATCATTTGCACCTCGAGTTGGGCTCATTTGACTCAACCATATCAATTGTGCCTCGAGTCGGACCTTGTTTGACTCAACCATATCATTTGCGCCTTGAGTCGGGCCTCGTTTGACTCATCGATACCATTTGTGCCTCGAGTCAAGCCTCGTTTGACTCAACCATATCATTTGTTCCTCGAGACAGGGCTCGTTTGACTCAACCATATGATTCGCGCATAAAATCGGGCTTCGTTTGACTCAACCATATAATTTCTGCCTCGAGTGATGCCTCGTTTGACTCAACCATATCATTTGCGCCTTGAGTCGGGCTTTGTTTGACTCATTGATACCATTTGTTCCTCTAGTCGGGCCTCATTTGACTCACTGATACCATTTGTGCCTCGAGTCGGACCTCATTTGACTCACCGATACCATTTGTGCATCAAGTTAGGCCTCGTTTGTCTCAACTATATCATTTGTGCCTCGAGTCAAGCCTCGTTTGACTCAACCATATCATTTGTGTCTCGAGTCAGGCCTCGTTTGACTCAACCATATAATTTTTGCCTCGAGTCATGCCTTGTTTGACTCAACCATATCATTTATGCCTCGAGTCGGGCTTTGTTTAACACAACGATATCATTTGCGCTCCGAGTCGGCCCTCGTTTGACACAACAATATCATTTGCGCCTTGAGTTGGTCCTCGTTTAACTCAACCTTATTATTTGCACCTTGAGTTGAGACTCGTTTAACTCACCGATACCATTTGTTCCTCGAGTTGGTCCTCGTTTAACTCAACCATATAAATTGTGACTCGAGTCGAGCCTCGTTTGACTCACCGATACCAGTTATGCCTCGAGTTCGGCCTTGTTTGACATAACCAGATCAATTGTGCCTCGAGTCGGGCCTCATTTAACTCAGCGATGCAATTTGTGCCTCGAGTTAGGCCTTCTTTGACTCAACCATATCATTTGCGCCTCGAGTCAGGCCTCGTTTGACTCAACCATATCATTTGTGCCTCAAGTCAGGCCTCGTTTGACTACTCAACCATATCATTTGTGCCTCGAGTCGGGCCTCGTTTGACTTAACCATATCATTTTTGCCTTGAGTCATGCACCGTTTGACTCACTGATACCATTTGTGCCTTGAGTTGGGCCTCATTTGACTCAACCATATCATTTGTGCCTCGAGTCAGGCCTCGTTGGACTCACCGATACCATTTGTGCGTTGAGTCAGGCCTCGTTTGACGCAACCAAATCATTTGTGCCTCGAGTCACGCCTCGTTTGAGTCAACCATATCAGTTGCGTCACAAGTCAAGCATCGTTTGACTAAACCTTATCATTTGCGCCTCGAGTCGGCCCTTGTTTGACTCAACCACATCATTTGCACCTCGAGTCGAGCCTCGTTTGACTCACCGATACCAGTTGTGCCTTGAGTTGGGCATCGTTTAACTAAACCATAGCTTTTGTGCCCCGAATCAGGCCTTGTTTAACTCAACCGTATCATTTGCACCTTGAGTCGGGCTCATTTGACTCAACCATATCAATTGTGCCTCGAGTCGGATCTTGTTTGACTCAACCATATCATTTGCGCCTTGAGTCGGGCCTCATTTGACTCATCGATACCATTTGTGCCTCGAGTCAAGCCTCGTTTGACTCAACCATATCATTTGTTCCTCGAGACAGGGCTCGTTTGACTCAACCATACGATTTGCGCCTCGAATCAGGCTTCGTTTGACTCAACCATATAATCTCTGCCTCGAGTGATGCCTCGTTTGACTCAACCATATCATTTGCACCTTGAGTCGGGGTTTGTTTGACTCACCGATACCATTTGTTCCTCTAGTTGGGCCTTGTTTGACTCAACCATATCATTTGTGCTCTGAGTCAGGCCACGTTTGACTCAGCCATATCATTTGCCCCTCGAGTCGGGCCTCGTTTAACTCAACCTTATCATTTCTGCCTTGAGTCAGGCCTCATTTAGCTCAACCATATATTTGGCCCTTGAGTCAGGCCCCATTTGACTCAACCATATCATTTGCACCTCGAGTCAGGCCTCGTTTGACTCAACCATATTATTTGTGCCTTGGGACGGGCCTCGTTTAACTCACCGATACCATTTGTGCCTCGAGTTGGGCCTCGTTTGACTCAACCACATCATTTGTGCCTCAAGTCGAGGCTCGTTTCACTCATCGATACCATTTATGCCTTCAGTTGGGCCTCGTTTGACATGACCATATCATTTGTGCCTCGAGTCATGACTCGTTTGACTCAACCATATCATTTGTGTCTCGAGTCTGGCCTCGTTTGACTAAACCATATAATTTGCGCCTCAAGCCGGGCCTGGTTTGACTCAACCATATCATTTGCGCCTCGAGTCGGGCGTCGTTTGACTCACTGACACCATTTGTGCCTCAAATTGGGCATCGTTTGACTCAACCATATCATTTGTGCCTCGAGTCAGGACTTGTGTGACTCAACCATATCATTTGTGCCCCGAGTCGGGCCTCGTTTGACTCAACCATATCATTTGCACCTCGAGACAGGCCTTGTTTGACTCAACCATCTCATTTGCGCCTCGAGTCAGGCCTCGTTTGACTCAACCATATCATTTGCGGCTCGAGTCTGGCCTCATTTGACTCACTGATACCATTTGTGCCTCGAGTCAAGCCTCATTTGACTCACCGATACCATTTGTACATCGAATTAGGCCTTGTTTGACTCAACTATATCATTTGTGCCTCGAGTCAAGCCTCGTTTGACTCAACTATATCATTTGTGCCTCGAGTTAGGCCTCGTTTGACTCAACCATATAATTTCTGCCTCGAGTCATGCCTTGTTTGACTCAACCATATCATTTGTGCCTCGAGTCAGGCCTTGTGTGACTCAACCATATCATTTGCACCTCGAGTCGGGCCTCGTTTAACTTAACCATATCATTTGCACCTCGAGACAGGCCTTGTTTGACTTAACCATCTCATTTGCGCCTCGAGTCAGGCCTCGTTTGACTCAACCATATCTTTTGCGCCCCGAGTTGGGCCTCATTTGACTCACTGATACCATTTGTGCCTCGAGTCGGGCCTCATTTGACTCACCGATACCATTTGTGCGTCAAGTTAGGCCTCGTTTGTCTCAACTATATCATTTGTGCCTCGAGTTAAGCCTCGTTTGACTCAACCATATCATTTGCGCCTCGAGTCAGGCCTCGTTTGACTCAACCATATAATTTCTGCCTCGAGTCATGCCTTGTTTGACTCAACCATATCATTTATGCCTTGAGTCGGGCTTTGTTTGACACAATGATATCATTTGCGCTCCGAGTCGGCCCTCGTTTGGCACAACAATATCATTTGTGCCTTGAGTTGGTCCTCGTTTAACTCAACCTTATTATTTGCACCTTGAGTTGAGACTTGTTTAACTCACCGATACCATTTGTTCCTCGAGTTGGTCCTCGTTTGACTCAACCATATAAATTGTGACTCGAGTCGAGCCTCGTTTGACTCACTGATACCAGTTATGCCTCGAGTTCAGCTTTGTTTGACATAACCAGATCAATTGTGCCTCGAGTCGGGCCTCGTTTAACTCAGCGATGCAATTTGTGCCTCTAGTTAGGCCTTCTTTGAATCAACCATGTCATTTGCGCCTCGAGTCAGGCCTCGTTTGACTCAACCATATCATTTGTGCCTCAAGTCAGTCCTCGTTTGACTACTCAACCATATCATTTGCGCCTCGAGTCGGGCCTCGTTTGACTCAACCATATCATTTCTGCCTTGAGTCATGCGCCATTTGACTCACCGATACCATTTGTACCTTGAGTTAGGCCTCATTTGACTCAACCATATCATTTGTGCCTCGAGTCAGGCCTCGTTGGACTCACCGATACCATTTTTGCGTTGAGTCAGGCCTCGTTTGACGCAACCAAATCATTTGTGCCTCGAGTCACGCCTCGTTTGAGTCAACCATATCAGTTGCGTCACAAGTCAAGCATCGTTTGACTAAACCATATCATTTGCGCCTCGAGTCGAGCCTCGTTTGACTCAACCACATCATTTGCACCTCGAGTCGAGCCTCGTTTGACTCACCGATACCAGTTGTGCCTTGAGTTGGGCATCGTTTAACTAAACCATATCTTTTGTGCCCCGATTCAGGCGTTGTTTAACTCAACCATATCATTTGCACCTCGAGTCGGGCTCATTTGACTCAACCATATCAATTGTGCCTCGAGTCGGATCTTGTTTGACTCAACCATATCATTTGCGCCTGGAGTCGGTCCTCGTTTGACTCATCGATACCATTTGTGCCTCGAGTCAAGCCTCGTTTGACTCAACCATATCATTTGTTCCTCGAGACAGGGCTCATTTGACTCAACCATATGATTTGCGCCTCGAATCGGGCTTCGTTTGACTCAACCATATAATTTCTGCCTCGAGTGATGCCTCATTTGACTCAACCATATCATTTGCACCTTGAGTCGGGGTTTGTTTGACTCACCGATACCATTTGTTCCTCTAGTTGGGCCTTGTTTGACTCAACCATATCATTTGTGCTCCGAGTCAGGCCACGTTTGACTCAGCCATATCATTTGCCCCTCGAGTCGGGCCTCGTTTAACTCAACCTTATCATTTCTGCCTCGAGTCAGGCCTCGTTTAGCTCAACCATATATTTGGCCCTTGAGTCAGGCCCCATTTGACTCAACCATATCATTTGCGGCTCGAGTCAGGCCTCGTTTGACTCAACCATATTTATTGCGCCTTGGGACGGGCCTCGTTTAACTCACCGATACCATTTGTGCCTCGAGTTGGGCCTCGTTTGACTCAACCATATCATTTGTGCCTCAGGTCGAGGCTCGTTTGACTCATCGATACCATTTATGCCCTGAGTTGGGCCTTGTTTGACATGACCATATCATTTGTGCCCCGAGTCATGCCTCATTTGACTCAACCATATCATTTGTGTCTCGAGTCTTGCCTCGTTTGACTAAACCATATCATTTGCACCTCAAGCCGGGCCTGGTTTGACTCAACCATATCATTTGCGCCGCGAGTCAGGCATCGTTTGACTCACCGACACCATTTGTGCCTCAAATTGGGCATCGTTTGACTCAACCATATCATTTGTGCCTTGAGTCAGGACTTGTGTGACTCAACCATATCATTTGGGCCTCGAGTCGGGCCTCGTTTGACTCAACCATATCATTTGCACCTCGAGACAGGCCTTGTTTGACTCAACCATCTCATTTGTGCCTCGAGTCAGGCCTCGTTTGACTCAACCATATCATTTGCGGCTCGAGTCAGGCCTCATTTGACTCACTGATACCATTTGTGCATCGAATTAGGCCTCATTTGACTCAACTATATCATTTGTGCCTCGAGTCAAGCCTCGTTTGACTCAACCATATCATTTGCGCCTCGAGTTAGGCCTCGTTTGACTCAACCATATAATTTTTGCCTCTAGTCATGCCTTGTTTGACTCAACCATATCATTTGTGCCTCGAGTCAGGCCTTGTGTGACTCAACCATATCATTTGCACCTTGAGTCGGGCCTCGTTTAACTTAACCATATCATTTGCACCTCGAGACAGGCCTTGTTTGACTTAACCATCTCATTTGCGCCTCGAGTTAGGCCTCGTTTGACTCAACCATATCATTTACGCCCCAAGTTGGGCCTCATTTGACTTACTGATACCATTTGTGCCTCGAGTCGGGCCTCATTTGACTCACCGATACCATTCGTGCGTCAAGTTAGGCCTCGTTTGTCTCAACTATATCATTTGTGCCTCGAGTCAAGCCTCGTTTGACTCAACCATATCATTTGCGCCTCGAGTCGGGCCTTGTTTGACTCAACCGTATAATTTCTGCCTCGAGTCATGCCTTGTTTGACTCAACCATATCATTTATGCCTTGAGTCGGGCTTTGTTTGACACAACGATATCATTTGCGCTCCGAGTCGGCCCTCGTTTGACACAACAATATCATTTGCGCCTTGAGTTGGTCCTCGTTTAACTCAACCTTATTATTTGCACCTTGAGTTGAGACTTGTTTAACTCACCGATACCATTTGTTCCTCGAGTTGGTCCTCGTTTGACTCAACCATATAAATTGTGACTCGAGTCGAGCCTCGTTTGACTCACCGATACCAGTTATGCCTCGAGTTCGGCCTTGTTTGACATAACCAGATCAATTGTGCCTCGAGTCGGGCCTCGTTTAACTCAGCGATGCAATTTGTGCCTCGAGTTAGGCCATCTTTGACTCAACCATATCATTTGCGCCTCGAGTCAGGCCTCGTTTGACTCAACCATATCATTTGCACCTCGAGTCAGGCCTCGTTTAACTCACCGATACCATTTGTGCCTCGAGTTAGGCCTCGTTTGATTCAACCATATCATCTGTGCCTCGAGTCAGGCCTCGTTTGACTCAACCATATCATTTGTGCCTCGAGTTGGGCCGCATTTGACTTAACCATATCATTTCTTCCTTGAGTCATGTGCCGTTTGACTCACTGATACCATTTGTGCCTTGAGTTGGGCCTCGTTTGACTCAACCATATCATTTGTGCCTCGAGTCAGGCCTTGTTTGACTCACCGATACCATTTGTGCGTCGAGTTGGGCCTCGTTTGATGCAACCATATCATTTGTGCCTCGACTCACGCCACGTTTGAGTTAACCATATCAGTCGCATCACAAGTCAGGCATCGTTTGACTAAACCATATCATATGCGCCTCGAGTCAGGCCTCGTTTGGCTCACCGATACCAGTTGTGCCTTGAGTTAGGCATCGTTTAACTAAACCATATCTTTTGTGCCCCAAGTCAGGCCTTATTTAACTCAACCATATCATTTGCACCTCGAGTCGGGCCCCGTTTGACTCAACCATATCATTTGCACCTCGAGTCGGGCATCGTTTGACTCACCGACACCATTTGTACCTCGAGTCAGGCCTTGTGTGACTCAACCATATCATTTGCGCCTCGAGTCGGGCCTCATTTGACTCAACCATATCATTTGCACCTTGAGACATGCCTTGTTTAACTCAACCATCTCATTTGCGCCTCGAGTCAGGCCTCGTTTGACTCAACCATATCATTTGCGCCTTAAGTCGGGCCTCATTTGACTCACTGATGCCATTTGTGCCTCGAGTCGGGCCTCATTTGACTCACCGATACCATTTGTGCATCAAGTTAGGCCTCGTTTGACTCAACTATATCATTTGTGCCTCAAGTCAAGCCTCATTTGACTCAACCATATCATTTGTGCCTCGAGTCAGGCCTCGTTTGACTCAACCATATCATTTGCACCTCGAGTCAGGCCTTGTTTAACTCACCGATACCATTTGTGCCTCGAGTTAGGCCTCGTTTGATTCAACCATATCATCTGTGCCTCGAGTCAGGCCTCGTTTGACTCAACCATATCATTTGTGCCTCGAGTTGGGCCGCATTTGACTTAACCATATCATTTCTTCCTTGAGTCATGTGCCGTTTGACTCACTGATACCATTTGTGCCTTGAGTTGGGCCTCGTTTGACTCAACCATATCATTTGTGCCTCGAGTCAGGCCTTGTTTGACTCACCGATACCATTTGTGCGTCGAGTTGGGCCTCGTTTGATGCAACCATATCATTTGTGCCTCGACTCACGCCACGTTTGAGTTAACCATATCAGTCGCATCACAAGTCAGGCATCGTTTGACTAAACCATATCATATGCGCCTCGAGTCAGGCCTCGTTTGGCTCACCGATACCAGTTGTGCCTTGAGTTAGGCATCGTTTAGCTAAACCATATCTTTTGTGCCCCAAGTCAGGCCTTATTTAACTCAACCATATCATTTGCACCTCGAGTCGGGCCCCGTTTGACTCAACCATATCATTTGCACCTCGAGTCGGGCATCGTTTGACTCACCGACACCATTTGTACCTCGAGTCAGGCCTTGTGTGACTCAACCATATCATTTGCGCCTCGAGTCGGGCCTCATTTGACTCAACCATATCATTTGCACCTTGAGACATGCCTTGTTTAACTCAACCATCTCATTTGCGCCTCGAGTCAGGCCTCGTTTGACTCAACCATATCATTTGCGCCTTAAGTCGGGCCTCATTTGACTCACTGATGCCATTTGTGCCTTGAGTCGGGCCTCATTTGACTCACCGATACCATTTGTGCATCAAGTTAGGCCTCGTTTGACTCAACTATATCATTTGTGCCTCAAGTCAAGCCTCATTTGACTCAACCATATCATTTGTGCCTCGAGTCAGGCCTCGTTTGACTCAACCATATAATTTCTGCCTCAAGTCATGCCTTGTTTGACTCAACCATATCATTTATGCCTCGAGTCGGGCTTTGTTTGACTCGACCATATTATTTGAGCTCGAGTCGGGCCTCATTTGACTCACTGATACCACTTGTGCCTCGAGTTGGGCCTCGTTTGACTCAACCATATCATTTGCGCCTCGACTCGGGCCTCGTTTGACTCAACCATATTTTTTACGCCTCGACTCACACCTCGTTTGCCTCACCGATACCATTTGTGCCTCGAGTGAGCCCTCGTTTGACTCAACCATATCATTTGTGCCTCGAGTCAGGCCTCGTTTGACTCAACCATATCATTTGCACCTCGAGTCGAGCATCGTTTGACTCACCGACACCATTTGTGCCTCGAGTCAGGCCTTGTGTGACTCAACCATATCATTTGCGCCTCGAGTCAGGCCTCGTTTGATTCACTGACACCATTTGTGCCTCGAGTCAGGCTTTGTGTGACTCAACCATATCATTTGTGCCTCGAGTCAGGCCTCGTTTTTCTCAACCATATCATTTGCACCTCGAGACAGGCCTCGTTTGACTCAACCATATCATTTGTGCCTCGAGTCAGGCCTCGTTTGACTCAACCATATCATTTGTGCCTCGAGTCGAGCATCGTTTAAGTCACCGACACCATTTGTGCCTCGAGTCAGGCCTCGTTTGACTCAACCATATCATTTGTACCTTGAGTCAGGCCTTGTTTGACTCAACCATATCATTTGCACCTCGAGTCGAGCATCGTTTGACTCACCGACACCATTTGTGCCTCGAGTCAGGCCTTGTGTGACTCAACCATATCATTTGCGCCTCGAGTCAGGCCTCGTTTGACTCAATCATATCATTTGTGCCTCGAGTCGGGCATCGTTTGACTCAACGACACCATTTGTGCCTCGAGTTAGGCTTTGTGTGACTCAACCATATCATTTGCGCCTCGAGTCAGGCCTCATTTGTCTCACTGATACCATTTGTGCCTCGAGTCGGGCCTCATTTGACTCACCGATACCATTTGTGCATCGAGTTAGGCCTCGTTTGACTCAACTTTATCATTTGTGCCTCGAGTCAAGCCTCGTTTAACTCAACCATATCATTTGTGCCTCGAGTCAAGCCTCGTTTGACTCAACCATATAATTTCTGCCTCGAGTCATGCCTTGTTTGACTCAACCATATCATTTATGCCTCGAGTCGGGCTTTGTTTGACTCAACCATATTATTTGAGCGTCGAGTCGGGCCTTGTTTGACTCACCGACACCACTTGTGCCTCAAGTTGGGCTTCGTTTGACTCAACCATATCGTTTGCGCCTCGACCCGCGCGTCGTTTGACTCACCGATACCATTTGTGCTTCGAGTGAGGCCTCGTTTGACTCAACCATATCATTTGTGCCTCGAGTCAGGCGTCATTTGACTTAACCATATTATTTGCGGCTCGAGTCGGGCATCGTTTGACTCACCGATACCATTTGTGCCTTGAGTCAGGCCTTGTGTGACTCAACCATATCATTTGCGCCTCGAGTCGGTCCTTGTTTGACTCAACCATATCATTTGTGCCTCGAGTTGGGCATCATTTGACTCACCGACACCATTTGTGCCTCGAGTCAGGCCTTGTGTGAGTCAACCATATCATTTGCGCCTCGAGTCGGGCCTCGTTTGTCTAAACCATATGATTTGCACTCCGAGACAGGCCTTGTTTGACTCAACCATGCCATTTGTGCCTCGTGTCAGGCCTCGTTTGATTCAACCATATCATTTGCGCCTCGAGTCAGGCCTCATTTGACTCACCGATACCATTAGTGCCTCGAGTCGGGCCTCATTTGACTCACCGATACCATTTGTGCCTCGAGTTAGGCCTCGTTTGACTCAACTATATCATTTGTGCCTCGAGTCAAGCCTCGTTTGACTCAACCATATTATTTGTGCCTCGAGTCTGGCCTCGTTTGACTCAACCATATAATTTCTGCCTCGAGTCATGCCTTGTTTGACTCAACCATATCATTTATGCCTCGAGTCGGGCTTTGTTTGACTCAACCATATTATTTGAGTCTCGAGTCGGGCCTCGTTTGACTCACCGATACCACTTGTGCCTCGAGTTGGGCATCGTTTGACTCAACCATATCATTTGCGCCTCGACTCGCGCCTCGTTTGACTCACCGATACCATTTGTGCCTTGAGTGAGGCCTCGTTTGACTCAACCATATCATTTGTGCCTTGAGTCAGGCCTCGTTTGACTCAACCATATCATTTCTGCCTTGAGTCATGCGCTGTTTGATTCACCGATACCATTTGTGCCTCGAGTTAGGCCGCGTTTGACTCAACCATATCATTTGTACCTCGAGTCAGGCCTTGTTTGACTCATCGGTACCATTTGTGACTCGAGTCAGGCCTCGTTGACGCAATCATATCATTAGTGCCTCGAGTCATGCCTCGTTTGACTCAACCATATCAGTTGTGTCACAAGTGGGTCCTCATTTGACTAAACCATATCATTTCTACCTCGAGTCGGGCCTTATTTGAGTGAACCATATCACTTGTGCCTTGAGTCAGGCCTTCTTTGACTCAGCTAGATCATTTGCACCTCAAGTCGGTCCTCGTTTGACTCAGCGATACCATTTGTGCCTCAAGTTAGGCCTTGTTTGACCCAACCATATCATTTGCGCCTTGAGGAGGGCATCATTTGACTCAACCATATCATTTCTGCCTCGAGTCAGGCCTCGTTTGGCTTAACCATATCATTTTTGCCTTGAGTCCATCCTCGTTTGACTCAACCATATCATTTGCGCCTTGAGTCAGACCTTATTTGACTTAACCATATGATTTCTGCCTGGAGTCATGCCTCGTTTGACTCAACCATATCATTTTTCCTTGGAGTTAGTCCTCGTTTGACTCAACCATATCATTTGCGACCTGAGTCAGGCCTCGTTTGACTCAACTATATTAATTACTCCTCGAGTCGGGACTCATTTGACTCACCGATAACGTTTATGCCTCGAGTTAGGCCTCGTTCGATGCAACCATATCATTTGTGCCTCGAGTTGGGCCTCGTATGACTCAACCTTATCATTTGTGCCTCGAGTTAGGCCTCATTTGACTCAAACATATCATTTGTGCCTCAAGTCGGGCCTCGTTTGACTCAACCATATCATTTCTGCCTCGAGTTAGGCCTCATTTGGCTCAACCATATATTTGCGCCTCGAGTCAGAACCCGTTTGACACAACCATATCATTTGCGCCTCGAGTCGGGCCTCATTTAACTCACCGATACCATTTGTGCCTCAAGTTAGGCCTCATTTGACACAACCATATCATTTGTGGCTCGAGTCAAGCCTTGGCTGACTCAACCATGTCATTTGCTCCTCGAGTCGGGCCTCGTTTGACTCAACCATATAATTTCTGCCATGAGTCATGCCTCGTTTGACTCAACCATATCATTTATGCCTCGAGTCAGGCCTCGTTTGACTCAACCATATCATTTATGCCTCGAATCAATCCTTCTTTGACTCAATCATATCATTTATGCTACGAGTTGGGCCTCGTTTGAGTCAACCATTTCATTTACGCCTCGAGTCGGGCCTCGTTTGAACCACTGATACCATTTGTGCCTCGAGTTAGGCCTCATTTGACTCAACCATATCATTTGTGCCTCGAGTCAAGACTCGTTTGACTCAGCCATATCATTTGCGCCTAAAGTCAGGCCTCGTTTGACTCTCCGAACCATTCGTGCGTCAAGTTGGGCCTCTTTTGACACAAGCATATCATTTGTGCCTCGAGTCAGGCCTTGTTTGACTCAACCATATCATTTGCACCGTGAGTTAAGCCTCGTTTGAGTCACCATATCATTTGTGACTCGAATCGGGCCTTGTTTGACTCAATCATATCATTTGCGCCGCGAGTTGGGCCTCGCTTGACTCACTGATACCATTTGTGCCTCGAGTCGGGCCTTATTTGATGCTACCATATCATTTGTGCCTCGAGTCAAGCCTTGTTTGCCTTAACCAGATCATCTGCATCTTGAGTCGGCTCTCGTTTGACGTAACCATATCATTTGTGCCTCGAGTCATCCCTCATTTGACTCAACCATATCATTTGCGTCTCGAGTCAGGCCTCGTTTGACTCAACCATATCGTTTGTGCCTCGAGTTAGGCCTCGTTTGACTCATTGACACCATTTGTTCCTCGAATTGGGCCTCGTTTGACTCAACCATATCTTTTGTGCCTCAAGTCAGGTCTTGTTTGACTCAACCATATCATTTACGCCTCGAGTCGGGCCTCGTTTGACTCAACCATATCATTGGCACCTCGAGTCAGGCCTGGTTTGACTCAACCATATCATTTGCACCTTGAGTCGGCCCTCGTTTGACCCACAGATACCATTTGTGCCTCAAGTTAGACCTCGTTAGACTCAACCATATCATTTGTGCCTCGAGACAGGGCTCATTTGACTCAACCATATTGTTTGTGCCTCGAGTCGGGCCTCGTTTGACTCAACCATATCATTTGCCCCTCGAGTCGGGACTCGTTTCACTCAACCATATCATTTGTGCCTCGAGTCATGCCTCGTTTGGCTCAACCACATTTTTGCGCCTCGAGTCAGGCCTCGTTTGACTCAACCATATCATTTGCGCCTCGAGTCAGGCCTTATTTGACTCAACCAAATCATTTGTGCCTCAAGTCAGGCCTCGTTTGGCTCAACCATATTATTTGTGCCTCGAGTCAGGCCTCGTTTGACTCAACCATATCATTTGTTCCTCGAGTCTGGCCTCGTTTAATGCAACCACAAGATTTGTGCCTCGAGTCATGTCTCATTTGACTCAACCATATCATTTGTGCCTCGAGTCGGCCCTCGTTTGATACAACGATATCAGTTGCTCCTTGAGCCGGGCCTCATTTGACTCAACCATATTATTTGCGCCTCGTGTCGAGACTCGTTTGACTCACCGATACCATTTGTTCCTTGAGTCATCATTCGTTTGACTCAACCATATCATTTGCATCTCGAGCTAGGCCTCATTTGAGTAAACCATATCATTTGCGCCTCAAGTCAAGCATCGTTTGACTCACCGACACCATTTGTGCCTCGAATTGGGCATCGTTTGACTAAACCATATCATTTGTGCCTTGAGTCAGGCCTTGTTTGACTCAACCATATCATTTGTGCCTCGAATTGGGCATCGTTTGACTCAACCATATCATTTGCATCTCGAGTCAGCCTTGTTTGTCTAAACCATATCATTGCGCCTAAAGCCGGGCCTGGTTTGACTCAACCATATCATTTGCGCCTCGAGTTAGGCATCGTTTGACTCACCGTCACCATTTGTGCCTCGAATTGCGCATCGTTTCACTTAACCATATCATTTGTGCCTCGAGTTAGGCCCTGTGTGACTCAACTATATCATTTGTGCCTTGAGTCGGGCCTCGTTTGACTCAACCATATCGTTTCCACCTTGAGACAGGCCTTGTTTGACTCAACCATCTCATTTGCGCCCCGAGTCGGGCCTCGTTTGACTCAACCATATCATTTGCGCCTCAAGTCAGGCCTCATTTGACTCACTGATACCATTTGTGCGTCGAGTTAGTCCTCGTTTGACTCAACTATATCATTTATGCCTTGAGTCAAGCCTCGTTTCACTCAAACATATCATTTGTGCCTCGAATCAGGCCTCGTTTGACTCAACCATATAATTTTTGTCTC
The DNA here is from genome assembly GCA_037013595.1 of Dicorynia guianensis. Taxonomy (NCBI): domain Eukaryota; kingdom Viridiplantae; phylum Streptophyta; class Magnoliopsida; order Fabales; family Fabaceae; genus Dicorynia; species Dicorynia guianensis. Next base: position 14,361,213 of record JASUAB010000015.1, read on the forward strand.
GAGTCATGCCTTGTTTGACTCAACCATATCATTTATGCCTCGAGTCGGGCTTTGTTTGACTCAACCATATCATTTGCACCCCGAGTCGGCCCTCGTTTGACACAACAATATCATTTGCGCCTTGAGTTGGGCCTCGTTTAACTCAACCTTATTGTTTGCGCCTTGAGTCGAGACTCGTTTGACTCACTAATACCATTTGTTCCTCGAGTTGGGCCTCGTTTGACTCAACCATAAAAATTGCGCCTTGAGTCGAGCCTCGTTCGACTCACTGATACTAGTTGTGCCTCGAGTTCGGCCTTGTTTGACGTAACCAGATCAATTGTGCCTCGAGTCGTGCCTCGTTTGACTCAGCGATGCAATTTGTGCCTCGAGTTCGGCCTTCTTTGACTTAACCATATCATTTGCGCCTCGAGTCAGGCCTCGTTTGACTCAACCATATCATTTGTGCCTCGAGTCAGGCCTCGTTTGACTCAACCATATCATTTGCCCCTCGAGTCAGGCCTCGTTTAACTCAACCATATCATTTATGCCTCGAGTCAGGCCTCGTTTAGCTCAACCATATATTTGGCCCTTGAGTTAGGCCCCGTTTGACTCAACCATATCATTTGCGCCTCGAGTCAGGCCTCATTTAACTCAACCATATTATTTGCGCCTCGGGTCGGGACTCGTTTAGCTCACCAATACCATTTGTGCCTCGAGTTGGGCCTCGTTTGACTCAACCATATCATTTGCGCCTCGAGCCGAGCTCGTTTGACTCACCGATACCATTTTTGCCTTGAGTTGGGCCTTGTTTGACATAATCATATCATTTGTGCCTCGAGTCAAGCCTCGTTTGACTCAACCATATCATTTGTGTCTCGAGTCAGGCCTCGTTTGACTAAGCCATATCATTTGCGCCTCAAGCCAGGCCTCGTTTGGCTCAACCATATCATTTGTGCCATGAGTCTGCCCTCGTTTGACTCAACCATATCATTTGCGCCTTGAGTTAGGCCTCATTTGACTTAACCATATTATTTTTGCCTGGAGTCAGTCCTCGTTGACTCAACCATATCATTTACAACCTGAGTCGGGCCTCGGTTGACTCAACCATATTATTTACTCCTCAAGTCAGTCCTCGTTTGACTCACCGATACCGTTTATGCCTCGAGTCAAGCCTCGTTTGACGCAACCATATCATTTGTGCCTCGAGTTGGGCCTCGTTTGACTCAACCATATCATTTGTGCCTCGAGTTAGGCCTCATTTGACTCAACCATATCATTTGCGCCTCGGGGTGGGCCTCGTTTGACTCAACCATATTATTTCTGCCTCGAGTCATGCGCAGTTTGACTCACCGATACCATTTATGCCTCGAGTTGGGCCTCGTTTGACTCAACCATATCATTTGTGTCTCGAGTTAGGCCTTGTTTGACTCACCGATACCATTTGTGCCTCGAGTCGGGCCTCGTTGATGCAACCATATCATTTGGGCTTCGAGTCATGCCTCATTTGACTCAACCATATCAGTTACATCACAAGTCGGGCATTCTTTGACTAAACCATATCATTTGCGCCTCGACTCGGGCCACGTTTGACTCAACCATATAATTTGCGCCTTGAGTCGAGCCTTGTTTGTCTTAGCCACATCATTTCCACCTCGAGGAGGGCATCATTTGACTCAACCATATCATTTCTGCCTCGAGTCAGCCACGTTTGGCTCAACCATATTATTTGCGCCCTGAGTCAGTCCTCGTTTGACTAAAGAATATCATTTGCGCCCCGAGTTGGGCCTCGTTTGACTCAACCATATCTTTTGTGCCTCGAGTCAAGCCTCGTTTGACTCACTGATTCCATTTGTGCCGTGAGTCAGGCCTCGTTTGACTCAACCATATCATTTGCGCCTCAAGTCGGGCCTCGTTTGACTTACCGATACCGTTTATGCCTCGAGTCAGGTCTCGTTTGACACAACCATATGATTTGTGCCTCGAGTCAGGCCTTGTTTGACTCAACCATATCATTTGCCACTCGAGTTGATCCTCGTTTAACTCAACCATATCATTTCTGCCTCGAGTCAGGCCTCGTTTAGCTCAACCATATATTTGGCCCTTGAGTCAGGCCCCGTTTGACTCAACCATATCATTTGCGCCTCGAGTCAAGCCTCGTTTGACTCACCGATACCATTTATGCCTTGAGTTGGGCCTTGTTTGACATAACCATATCATTTGTGCCTCGAGTCATGCCTCGTTTGACTCAACCATATCATTTGAGTCTCGAGTCAGGCCTCGTTTGACTAAACCATATAATTTAAGCCTCAAGCCAGTCCTCATTTGGCTTAACCATATCATTTGCGCCTTGAGTCCGTCCTCGTTTGACTCAACCATATCATTTGTGCCTTGAGTCAGGCCTCATTTGACTTAACCATATCATTTTTGCTTGGAGTCAGTCCTCGTTTGACTCAACCATATCATTTGCAACCTGAGTTGGGCCTCGTTTGACTCAACAATATCATTTACTCCTCGAATCGGGCCTTGTTTGATTCACCGATACCGTTTATGCCTCGAGTCACGCCTCATTTGACGCAACCATATCATTTGTACCTCGAGTTAGGCCTCGTTTGACTCAACCATATCATTTGTGCCTCGAGTTAGGCCTCATTCGACTTAACCATATCATTTGCGCCTTGACTCGGGCCTCGTTTGACTCGACCATATCAATTCTGCCTCGAGTCATGCGCCATTTGACTCACCAATACCATTTGTGCCTCGAGTTGGGCCTCGTTTGACTCAACCATATCATTTGTGTCTCGAGTCAGGCCTTGTTTGACTCACCGATACCATTTGTGCCTCAAGTCGGGCCTCGTTGATGCAACCATATCATTTGTGCCTCGAGTCATGCCTCATTTGACTCAACCATATCAGTTGCGTCAGAAGGCGGGCCTCGTTTGACTAAACCATATCATTTGCGCCACGAGTTGGGCCTTGTTGGTTTCAGCCATATCATTTGCACCTCGAGGAGGGCCTCATTTGACTCAACCATATCATTTCTGCCTTGAGTCAAGCCACGTTTGGCTCAACCATATTATTTGTGCCCCGAGTCAGTCCTCGTTTGACTCAAGCATATCATTTGCGCCCTGAGTTGGGACTTGTTTGACTCAACCATATCATTTGCTCCTCGAGTCAAGCCTCGTTTGACTCACCGATACCATTTGTGCTGCGAGTCAGGCCTCGTTTGACTTAACCATATCATTTGCGCCTCGAGTCAGGCCTCGTTTAACCCACCGATAAGATTTGTGCCTCGAGTTAGGCCTCGTTTAACTTAACCATATCATTTGTGCCTCAAGACAGGGCTTGTTTGACTCAACCATATCATTTCTTCCTCGAGTCAGGCCTCATTTGGCTCAACCATATATTTGCACCTCGAGTCAGAACCCGTTTGACACAACCATATCATTTGCGCCTCAAGTCGGGCCTCGTTTAACTCACCGATACCATTTGTACCTCCAGTTAGGCCTCATTTGACACAACCATATCATTTGTGGCTCGAGTCAAGCCTTGGCTGACTCAACCATATCATTTGCGCCTCGAGTCGGGCCTCGTTTGACTCAACCATATCATTTATGCCTCGAGTCAGGCCTTGTTTGACTCAACCATATCATTTGCACCTCGAGTCGGGCCTCGTTTGACTCATCAATACCATTTGTGCCTCGAGTTGGGACTTGTTTGACTCAACCATATCATTTGTGCCTCGAATCAATCCTTCTTTGACTCAACCATATCATTTATGCTTCGAGTTGGGCCTCGTTTGAGTCAACCATTTCATTTGCGCCTCGAGTCGGGCCTCGTTTGACCCGCTGATACCATTTGTGCCTCGAGTTGTGCCTCGTTTGACTCAACCATATCATTTGTGCCTCGAGTCAGGACTCGTTTGACTCAGCCATATCATTTGCGTGTAGAGTTAGGCCTTGTTTGACTCTCCGAACCATTCATGCCTCAAGTTGGGCCTCTTTTGACACAACCATATCATTTGTGCCTCGAGTCAGGCCTTGTTTGACTCAACCATATCATTTACACCTTGAGTTGGGCCTCATTTGAGTCAACCATATCATTTGTGCTCGAATCGGGCCTTGTTTGACTCAACCATATCATTTGCGCCGTGAGTCAGGCCTCACTTGACTCACTGATACCATTTGTGCCACGAGTTGGGCCTCATTTCATGCTACCATATCATTTGTGCCTCGAGTCAAGCCTTGTTTGCCTCAACCAGATCATCTGCATCTTGAGTCGGCCCTTGTTTGACATAACCATATCATTTGTACCTCGAGTCATCCCTCGTTTGACTCAACCATATCATTTGCATCTCGAGTTGGGCCTCGTTTGACTCAACCATATCATTTGCGTCTCGAGTCGGGCCGCGTTTGACTCACCGACACCATTTGTTCCTTGAATTGGGGCTCGTTTGACTCAACCATATCTTTTGTGCCTCGAGTCAGGTCTTGGTTGACTGAACCATATCATTTGCACCTCGAGTCGGGCCTTGTTTGACTCAACCATATCATTTGCACCTCGAGTCAGGCCTGGTTTGACTCAACCATATCATTTGCGCCTCGAGTCGGCCCTCGTTTGACCCACAGATACCATTTGTGCCTCGAGTTAGACCTTCTTAGACTTAACCATATCATTTGTGTCTCGAGACAGGGCTCGTTTGACTCAACCATATTGTTTGTGCCTTGACTCGGGCCTCGTTTGACTCAACCATATCATTTGCCCCTCAAGTCGGGCCTCGTTTCACTCAACCATATCATTTGTGCCTTGAGTCATGCCTCGTTTGGCTCAACCATATATTTGCGCCTCAAGTTAGGGCTTGTTTGACTCAACCATATCATTTGCACCTCGAGTCAGGCCTCATTTGACTCAACCAAATCATTTGTGCCTCAAGTTAGGCCTCGTTTGGCTCAACCATATTATTTGCGCCTCGAGTCAGACCTCGTTTGACTCAACCATATCATTTGTTCCTCGAGTCAGGCCTTGTTTAATGCAACCATAAGATTTGTGCCTCGAGTCATGTCTCATTTGACTCAACCATATCATTTGCGCCTTGAGTCGGCCCTCGTTTGACACAACGATATCAGTTGCTCCTTGAGTCAGGCCTCATTTGACTCAACCATATTATTTGCGCCTCGTGTCGGGACTCGTTTGACTCACCGATACCATTTGTTCCTCGAGTCATCCCTCGTTTGACTCAACCATATCATTTGCGTCTCGAGTCAGGCCTCGTTTGAGTAAACCACATCATTTGTGCCTCAAGTCGGGCCTGGTCTGACTCAACCATATCATTTGCGCCTCGAGTCAGGCATCATTTGACTCACTGACATCATTTGTGCCTTGAATTGGGCAACGTTTGACTCAACCATATCATGTGTGCCTCGACTCAACAATATCATTTGTGCCTCGAATTGGGCATCGTTAGACTCAACCATATCATTTGCGTCTCGAGTCAGGCCTTGTTTGACTAAACCATATCATTTGCGCGTAAAGCCAGGCCTGGTTTGACTCAACCATATCATTTGCGCCTCGAGTCGGGCATCGTTTGACTCACCGTCACCATTTGTGCCTCGAATTGGACATCGTTTGACTCAACCATATCATTTGTGCCTTGACTCAGGCCTTGTGTGACTCAACTATATTATTTGTGCCTTGAGTCAGGCCTCGTTTGACTAACCATATCATTTACACCTCGAGACAGGCCTTGTTTGACTCAACCATCTCATTTGCGCCTCGAGTCGGTCCTCGTTTGACTCAACCATATCATTTGTGCCTCGAGTCGGGCCTCATTTGACTCACCGATACCATTTGTGCATCGAGGTAGGCCTCGTTTGACTCAACTATATCATTTGTGCCTCGAGTCAAGCCTCATTTCACTCAACCATATCATTTGTGCCTCAAGTCAGGCCTCGTTTGATTCAACCATATAATTTCTGCCTCGAGTCATGCCTTGTTTGACTCAACCATATCATTTATGCCTCGAGTCGGGCTTTGTTTGACTCAACCATATCATTTGCGCCCCGAGTCGGCCCTCGTTTGACACAACAATATCATTTGCGCCTTGAGTTGGGCCTCGTTTAACTCAACCTTATTGTTTGCGCCTTGAGTCGAGACTCGTTTGACTCACTAATACCATTTGTTCCTCGAGTTGGGCCTCGTTTGACTCAACCATAAAAATTGGGCCTTGAGTCGAGCCTCGTTCGACTCACCGATACTAGTTGTGCCTCAAGTTCGGCCTTGTTTGACGCAACCAGATCAATTGTGCCTCGAGTCGTGCCTCATTTGACTCAGCGATGCAATTTGTGCCTCGAGTTAGGCCTTCTTTGACTTAACCATATCATTTGCGCCTCGAGTCAGGCCTCGTTTGACTCAACCATATCATTTGTGCCTCGAGTCAGGCCTCGTTTGACTCAACCATATCATTTGCTCCTCGAGTCAGGCCTCGTTTAACTCAACCATATCATTTATGCCTCGAGTCAGGCCTCGTTTAGCTCAACCATATATTTGGCCCTTGAGTCAGGCCCCGTTTGACTAAACCATATCATTTGCGCCTCGAGTCAGGCCTCGTTTGACTCAACCATATTATTTGTGCCTCGGGTCGGGCCTCGTTTAACTCACCAATACCATTTGTGCCTCGAGTTGGGCCTCATTTGGCTCAGCCATATCATTTGCGCCTCGAGTCGGGCCTCGTTTGACTCACTGATACCATTTATGCCTTGAGTTGGGCCTTGTTTGACATAACCATATCATTTGTGCCTCGAGTCAAGCCTTGTTTGACTCAACCATATCATTTACGTCTCGAGTTAGGGCTCGTTTGACTAAACCATATCATTTGCGCCTCAGGCCGGGCCTCGTTTGGCTCAACCATATCATTTGCGCCATGAGTCTGCCCTCGTTTGACTCAACCATATCATTTGTGCCTTGAGTTAGGCCTCATTTGACTTAACCATATTATTTTTGCCTGGAGTTAGTCCTTGTCTGACTCAACCATATCATTTGCAACCTGAGTCGGGCCTCGTTTGACTCAACCATATTATTTACTCCTCGAGTTGGTCCTTGTTTGACTCACCGATACTGTTTATGCCTCGAGTCAAGCCTCGTTTGACGCAACCATATCATTTGTGCCTCGAGTTGGGCCTCGTTTGACTCAACCATATCATTTGTGCCATGAGTTAGGCCTCATTTGACTCAACCATATCATTTGCGCCTCGAGGTGGGCCTCGTTTGACTCAACCATATTATTTCTGCCTCGAGTCATGCGCGGTTTGACTCACCAATACCATTTATGCCTCGAGTTGGGCCTCGTTTGACTCAACCATATCATTTGTGTCTCGAGTTAGGCCTTGTTTGACTCTCCGATACCATTTGTGCCTCGAGTCGGGCCTCGTTGACACAACCATATCATTGGGCCTCGAGTCATTCCTCATTTGACTCAACCATATCAGTTACATCACAAGTCGGGCATTGTTTGACTAAACCATATCATTTGCGCCTCGACTCAGGCCACGTTTGACTCAACCATATAATTTGTGCCTCAAGTCAAGCCTTGTTTGTCTTAGCCACATCATTTGCACCTCGAGGAGGGCCTCGTTTGACTCAACCATATCATTTCTGCCTCGAGTCAGCCACGTTTGGCTCAACCATATTATTTGCGCCCCGAGTCAGTCCTCGTTTGACTAAAGAATATCATTTGCGCCCCGAGTTGGGCCTCGTTTGACTCAACCATATCTTTTGAGCCTCGAGTCAAGCCTCGTTTGACTCACTGATACCATTTGTGCTGTGAGTCGGGCCTCGTTTGACTTACCGATACCGTTTATGCCTCGAGTCAGGTCTCGTTTGACACAACTATATCATTTGTGCCTCAAGTCAGGCCTTGTTTGACTCAACCATATCATTTGCCGCTCGAGTCGGTCTTCGTTTAACTCAACCATATCATTTCTGCCTCGAGTCAGCCCTCGTTTAGCTCAACCATATATTTGGCCCTTGAGTCAGGCCCCGTTTGACTCAACCATATCATTTGCGCCTCGAGTCAGGCCTTGTTTGACTCAACCATATTATTTGCGCCATGAGTCGGGCCTCGTTTAACTCACCGATACCATTTGTGCCTCGAGTTGGGCCTCGTTTGACTCAACCATATCATTTGCGCCTCGAGTCGAGCCTCGTTTGACTCACTGATACCATTTATGCCTTGAGTTGGGCCTTGTTTGACATAACCATATCATTTGTGCCTCGAGTCATGCCTCGTTTGACTCAACCATATCATTTGCATCTCGAGTCAGGCCTCGTTTGACTAAACCATATAATTTACGCCTCAAGCCAGGCCTCGTTTGGCTCAACCATATCATTTGCGCCTTGAGTCAGGCCTCATTTGACTCAACCATATCATTTTTGCCTGGAGTCAGTCCTCGTTTGACTTAGCCATATCATTTGCAACCTGAGTCAGGCCTCGTTTGACTAAACAATATCATTTACTCCTCGAGTCGGGCCTCGTTTGATTCACCGATACCGTTTATGCCTCGAGTCACACCTCATTTGACGCAACCATATCATTTGTGCCTCGAGTTAGGCCTCGTTTGACTCAACCTTATCATTTGTGCCTCGAGTTAGGCCTCATTTGACTCAACCATATCATTTGCGCCTTGAGTCAGGCCTCGTTTGACTCGACCATATCATTTCTGCCTCGAGTCATGCGCCATTTGACTCACCAATACCATTTGTGCCTCGAGTTGGGCCTCGTTTGACTCAACCATATCATTTGTGTCTCGAGTCAGGCCTTGTTTGACTCACCGATACTATTTGTGCCTTAAGTCGGGCCTCGTTGACGCAACCATATCATTTGTGCCTCAAGTCATGCCTCATTTGACTCAACCATATCAGTTGCGTCAGAAGGCGGGCCTCGTTTGACAAAACCATATCATTTGCGCCTCGAGTCGGGCCACGTTTGACTCAACATATCATTTGCAGCTCGAGTCGGGCCTTGTTTGTTTCAGCCACATCATTTGCACCTTGAGGAGGGCCTCATTTGACTCAACCATATCATTTCTGCCTCGAGTCAGGCCACGTTTGGCTCAACCATATTATTTGTGCCTCGAGTCAGTCCTCGTTTGACTCAAGCATATCATTTGCACCCCGAGTTGGGACTTGTTTGACTCAACCATATCATTTGCTCCTCGAGTCAAGCCTCGTTTGACTCACCGATACCATTTGTGCCGCGAGTCAGGCCTCGTTTGACTTAACCATATCATTTGCGCCTCGAGTCGGGTCTCGTTTGACCCACCGATAAGATTTGTGCCTCGAGTTAGGCCTCGTTTGACTTAACCATATCATTTGTGCCTCAAGACAGGGCTTGTTTGACTCAACCATATTATTTCTTCCTCGAGTCAGGCCTCGTTTGGCTCAACCATATATTTGCACCTCGAGTCAGAACCCGTTTGACACAACCATATCATTTGCGTTTCGAGTCGGGCCTCGTTTAACTCACCGATACCATTTGTACCTCGAGTTAGGCCTCATTTGATACAACCATATCATTTGTGGCTCGAGTCAAGCCTTGGCTGACTCAACCATATCATTTGCGCCTCGAGTCGGGCCTCATTTGACTCAACCATATCATTTATGCCTTGAGTCAGGCCTCGTTTGACTTAACCATATCATTTGCACCTCGAGTCGGGCCTCGTTTGACTCATCGATACCATTTGTGCCTCGAGTTAGGACTCGTTTGACTCAACCATATCATTTATGCTACGAGTTGGGCCTTGTTTGAGTCAACATTTCATTTGCGCCTCGAGTCGGGCCTCGTTTGATCCACTGATACCGTTTGCGCCTCGAGTTGGGCCTCGTTTGACTCAACCATATCATTTGTGCCCCGAGTTAGGACTCGTTTGACTCAGCCATATCATTTGCGTGTAGAGTCAGGCCTTGTTTGACTCTCTGAACCATTCGTGCCTCAAGTTGGGCCTCTTTTGACACAACTATATCATTTGTGCCTCGAGTCATCCCTTGTTTGACTCAACCATATCATTTGCGTCTCGAGTTGGGCCTCGTTTGACTCAACCATATCATTTGCGTCTCGAGTCGGGCCTCGTTTGACTCACCGACACCATTTGTTCCTCGAATTGGGCCTCGTTGGACTCAACCATATCTTTTGTGCCTCGAGTTAGGTCTTGGTTGACTCAACCATATCATTTGCACCTCAAGTCGGGCCTTGTTTGACTCAACCATATCATTTGCACCTTGAGTCAGGCCTGGTTTGACTCAACCATATCATTTGCGCCTCGAGTTGGCCCTCGTTTGACCCACAGATACCATTTGTGCCTCGAGTTAGACCTCGTTAGACTCAACCATATCATTTGTGTCTCGAGACAGGGCTCGTTTGACTCATCCATATTGTTTGAGCCTTGACTCGGGCCTCGTTTGACTCAACCATATCATTTGCCTCTCAAGTTGGGCCTCGTTTCACTCAATCATATCATTTGTGCCTTGAGTCATGCCTCGTTTGGCTCAACCATATATTTGCGCCTCAAGTTAGGGCTCGTTTGACTCAACCATATCATTTGTACCTCGAGTCAGGCCTCATTTGACTCAACCAAATCATTTGTGCCTCAAGTCAGGCCTCATTTGGCCCAACCATATTATTTGCGCCTCGAGTCAGGCCTCGTTTGACTCAATCATCTCATTTGTTCCTCGAGTCAGGCCTCGTTTAATGCAACCCTAAGATTTATGCCTCAAGTCATGTCTCATTTGACTCAACCATATCATTTGCGCCTCGGGTCGGCCCTCGTTTGACACAACGATATTAGTTGCTCCTTGAGTCGAGCCTCATTTGACTCAACCATATTGTTTGTGCCTCGTGTCGGGACTCGTTTGACTCACCGATACCATTTGTTCCTCGAGTCATCCCTCGTTTGACTCAACCATATCATTTGCGTCTCAAGTCAGGCCTCGTTTGAGTAAACCATATCATTTGTGCCTCAAGTCAGGCCTGGTCTGACTCAACCAAATCATTTGCGCCTCGAGTCAGGCATCGTTTGACTCACTGACACCATTTGTGCCTCGAATTGGGCAACGTTTGACTTAACCATATCATTTGTGCCTCGAATTGAGCATCGTTTGACTCAACCATATCATTTGCGTCTCGAGTCAGGCCTTGTTTGACTAAACCATATCATTTGCGCGTAAAGGCAGGCCTAGTTTGACTCAACCATATCATTTGCGCCTCGAGTCGGGCATCGTTTGACTCACCGTCACCATTTGTGCCTCGAATTGGGCATCGTTTGACTCAACCATATCATTTGTGCCTTGACTCAGGCCTTGTGTGACTCAACTATATCATTTGTGCCTTGAGTCGGGCCTCGTTTGACTCAACCATATCATTTACACCTCGAGACAGGCCTTGTTTGACTCAACCATCTCATTTGCGCCTCGAGTCGGTCCTCGTTTGACTCAACCATATCATTTGCGCCTCGAGTCGGGCCTCATTTGACTCACCGATACCATTTGTGCATCGAGGTAGGCCTCGTTTGACTCAACTATATCATTTGTGTCTCGAGTCAAGCCTCGTTTCACTCAACCATATCATTTATGCCTCGAGTCAGGCCTCGTTTGACTCAACCATATAATTTCTGCCTCGAGTCATGCCTTGTTTGACTCAACCATATCATTTATGCCTCGAGTCGGGCTTTGTTTGACTCAACCATATCATTTGCGCCCCGAGTCGGCCCTCGTTTGACACAACAATATCATTTGCGCCTTGAGTTGGGCCTCGTTTAACTCAACCTTATTATTTGCGCCTTGAGTCGAGACTCGTTTGACTCACTAATACCATTTGTTCCTCGAGTTGGGCCTCGTTTGACTCAACCATAAAAATTGTGCCTTGAGTCGAGCCTCGTTCGACTCACCGATACTAGTTGTGCCTCGAGTTCGGCCTTGTTTGACGTAACCAGATCAATTGTGCCTCGAGTCGTGCCTCGTTTGACTCAGCGATGCAATTTGTGCCTCGAGTTCAGCCTTCTTTGACTTAACCATATCATTTGCGCCTCGAGTCAGGCCTCGTTTGACTCAACCATATCATTTGTGCCTCGAGTCAGGCCTTGTTTGACTCAACCATATCATTTGCCCCTCGAGTCGGGCCTCGTTTAACTCAACCATATCATTTATGCCTCGAGTCAGGCCTCGTTTAGCTCAACCATATATTTGGCCCTTGAGTCAGGCCCTGTTTGACTCAACCATATCATTTGCGCCTCAAGTCAGGCCTCGTTTAACTCAACCATGTTATTTACGCCTTGGGTTGGGCCTCATTTAACTCACCAATACCATTTGTGCCTCGAGTTGGGCCTCGTTTGACTCAACCATATCATTTGTGCCTCGAGTCGAGCCTCGTTTGACTCACCGATACCATTTATGCCTTGAGTTAGGCCTTGTTTGACATAACCATATCATTTGTGCCTCGAGTCAAGCCTCGTTTGACTCAACCATATCATTTGCGTCTCGAGTCAGGCCTCGTTTGACTAAACCATATCATTTGCGCCTCAAGCCGGGCCTCGTTTGGCTCAACCATATCATTTGCGCCATGAGTCTACCCTCGTTTGACTCAACCATATCATTTGCGCCTTGAGTTAGGCCTCATTTGACTTAACCATATTATTTTTGCTTGGAGTCAGTCCTCGTTTGACTCAACCATATCATTTGCAACCTGAGTCGGGCCTCGTTTGACTCAACCATATTATTTACTCCTCGAGTCGGTCCTCGTTTGACTCATCGATACCGTTTATGCCTCGAGTCAAGCCTCGTTTGACGCAACCATATCATTTGTGCCTCGAGTTGGGCCTCGTTTGACTCAACCATATCATTTGTGCCTCGAGTTAGGCCTCATTTGACTCAACCATATCATTTGCGCCTTGAGTCGGGCCTCTTTTGACTCGACCATATCATTTCTGCCTCGAGTCATGCGCCATTTGACTCACCAATACCATTTGTGCCTCGAGTGGGGCCTCATTTGACTCAACCATATCATTTGTGTCTTGAGTCAGTCCTTGTTTGACTCACCGATACCATTTGTGCCTCAAGTTGGGCCTCGTTGACACAACCATATCATTTGTGCCTCGAGTCATGCCTCATTTGACTCAACCATATCAGTTGCGTCAGAAGGCGGGCCTCGTTTGACTAAACCATATCATTTGCGCCTCGAGTCGGGCCACGTTTGACTCAACCATATCATTTGCGGCTCGAGTTAGGCCTTGTTTGTTTCAACCACATCATTTGCACCTCGAGGAGGGCCTCATTTGACTCAACCATATCATTTCTGCCTCGAGTCAGGCCATGTTTGGCTCAACCATATTATTTGTGCCCCGAGTCAGTCTTTGTTTGACTCAAGCATATCATTTGCGCCCCGAGTTGGGACTTGTTTGACTTAACCATATCATTTGCTCCTCGAGTTAAACCTCGTTTGACTCATCGATACCATTTGTGCCGCGAGTCAGGCCTCGTTTGACTTAACCATATCATTTGCGCCTCGAGTCGGGCCTTGTTTGACCCACCGATAAGATTTGTGCCTCGAGTTAGGCCTTGTTTGACTTAACCATATCATTTGTGCCTCAAGACAGGGCTTGTTTGACTCAACCATATCATTTCTACCTCGAGTCAGGCCTCATTTGGCTCAACCATATATTTGCACCTCGAGTCAGAACCCGTTTGACACAGCCATATCATTTGCGCCTCGAGTCAGGCCTCGTTTAACTCACCGATACCATTTGTACCTCGAGTTAGGCCTCATTGGACACAACCACATCTTTTGTGGCTCGAGTCAAGCCTTGGCTGACTTAACCATATCATTTGCGCCTCGAGACAGGCCTCGTTTGACTCAACCATATCATTTATGCCTTGAGTCAGGCCTCGTTTGACTCAACCATATCATTTGCACCTCGAGTCGGGCCTCGTTTGACTCATCGATACCATTTGTGCCTCGAGTTGGGACTCGTTTGACTCAACCATATCATTTGTGCCTCGAATCAATCCTTCTTTGACTCAACCATATCATTTATGCTACGAGTTGGGCCTCGTTTGAGTCAACCATTTCATTTGCGCCTCGAGTCGGGCCTCGTTTGACCTACTGATACCATTTGTGCCTCGAGTTGGGCCTCGTTTGACTCAACCATATCATTTGTGCCTCGAGTTAGGACTCGTTTGACTCAGCCATATCATTTGCGTGTAGAGTCAGGCCTTGTTTGACTCTCCGAACCATTCGTGCCTCAAGTTGGGCCTCTTTTGACATAACCATATCATTTGTGCCTCGAGTCAGACCTTGTTTGACTCAACCATATCATTTACACCTCGAGTTAGGCCTCGTTTGAGTCAACCATATCATTTGTGTCTCGGGTTAGGCCTTGTTTGACTCACCGATACCATTTGTGCCTCGAGTCAGGCCTCATTGACGCAACCATATCATTTGGGCCTCGAGTCATGCCTCATTTGACTCAACCATATCAGTTACGTCACAAGTCAGGCATCGTTTGACTAAACCATATCATTTGCGCCTCGACTCGGGCCACGTTTGACTCAACCATATAATTTGCGCCTCGAGTCGAGCCTTGTTTGTCTTAGCCACATCATTTGAACCTTGAGGAGGGCCTCGTTTGACTCAACCACATCATTTCTGCCTCGTGTCAGCCATGTTTGGCTCAACCATATTATTTGCACCCCGAGTCAGTCCTCGTTTGACTAAAGAATATCATTTGCGCCCAGAGTTGGGCCTCATTTGACTCAACCATATCTTTTGCACCTCAAGTCAAGCCTCGTTTGACTCACCATACCATTTGTGCCGTGAGTCAGGCCTCGTTTGACTCAACCATATCATTTGTGCCTCAAGTCGGGCCTCGTTTGACTTACCGATACCGTTTATGCCTCGAGTCAGGTCTCGTTTGACACAACCATATCATTTGTGTCTCGAGTCAGGCCTTGTTTGACTCAACCATATCATTTGCTGCTCGAGTCGGTCCTCGTTTAACTCAACCATATCATTTCTGCCTCGAGTCAGGCCTCGTTTAGCTCAACCATGTATTTGGCCCTTGAGTCAGACCCCGTTTGACTCAACCATATCATTTGCGCCTCAAGTCAGGCCTTGTTCGACTCAACCATATTATTTGTGCCTCGGGTCGGGCCTCGTTTAACTCAACGATACCATTTGTGTCTCGAGTTAGGCCTCGTTTGACTCAACCATATCATTTGCGCCTCAAGTCGAGCCTCGTTTGACTCACCGATACCATTTATGCCTTGAGTTAGGCCTTGTTTGACATAACCATATCATTTGTGTCTCGAGTCATGCCTCGTTTGACTCAACCATATCATTTGTGTCTCGAGTCAGGCCTCGTTTGACTAAACCATATAATTTAAGCCTCAAGCCGGGCCTCCTTTGGCTCAACCATATCATTTGCGCCTTGAGTCCGTCCTCGTTTGCCTTAACCATATCATTTGCGCCTTGAGTCAGGCCTCATTTGACTTAACCATATCATTTTTGCCTGGAGTCAGTCCTCGTTTGACTCAACCATATCATTTGCAACCTGAGTCGGGCCTCGTTTGACTCAACAATATCATTTACTCCTCGAGTCGGGCCTCGTTTGATTCACCGATACCATTTATGCCTCAAGTCACGCTTCGTTTGACGCAACCATATCATTTGTGCCTCGAGTTAGGCCTCGTTTAACTCAACTATATCATTTGTGCCTCGAGTTAGGCCTGATTTGACTCAACCATATCATTTGCACCTTGAGTCGGGCTTCGTTTGACTCAACCATATCATTTCTGCCTCGAGTCATGCGCCATTTGACTCACCAATACCATTTGTGCCTCGAGTTGGGCCTCGTTTAACTCAACCATATCATTTGTGTCTTGAGTCAGGCCTTGTTTCACTCATCGATACCATTTATGCCTCAAGTCGGGCCTCGTTGACGCAACCATATCATTTGTGCCTTGAGTCATGCCTCATTTGACTCAACCATATCAGTTGCGTCAGAAGGCGGGCCTCGTTTGACTAAACCATATCATTTGCGCCTCGAGTCGGGCCACGTTTGACTCAACCATATCATTTGCGCCTCGAGTTGGGCCTTGTTTGTTTCAGCCACATCATTTGCACCTAGAGGAGGGCCTCATTTGACTCAACCATATCATTTCTGCCTCGAGTCAAGCCACGTTTGGCTTAACCATATTATTTGTGCCCCGAGTCAGTCCTCGTTTGACTCAAGCATATCATTTGTGCCCCGAGTTGGGACTTGTTTGACTCAACCATATCATTTGCTCCTCGAGTCATGCCTCGTTTGACTCACCGATACCATTTGTGCTGCGAGTCAGGCCTCGTTTGACTTAACCATATATTTGCGCCTCGAGTCGGGCCTCGTTTGACCCACCGATAAGATTTGTGCCTCGAGTTAGGCCTCGTTTGACTTAACCATATCATTTGTGCCTCAAGACAGGGCTTGTTTGACTTAACCATATCATTTCTTCCTCGAGTCAGGCCTCATTTGGCTCAACCATATATTTGCACCACGAGTCAGAACCCGTTTGACACAACCATATCATTTGCGCCTCGAGTCGGGCCTCGTTTAACTCACCGATACCATTTGTACCTCGAGTTAGGCCTCATTTGACACAACCATATCATTTGTGGCTCGAGTCAAGCCTTGGCTGACTCAACCATATCATTTTCGCCTCGTGTCGGGCCTCGTTTGACTCAACCATATCATTTATACCTCGAGTCAGGCCTCGTTTGACTCAACTATATCATTTGCACCTCGAGTCAGGACTCGTTTGACTCATCGATACCATTTGTGCCTCGAGTTGGGACTTGTTTGACTCAACCATATCATTTGTGCCTCGAATCAATCCTTCTTTGACTCAACCATATCATTTATGCTACGAGTTGGGCCTTGTTTGAGTCAACCATTTCATTTACGCCTCGAGTCAGGCCTCGTTTGACCCACTGATACCATTTATGCCTCGAGTTAGGCCTCGTTTGACTCAACCATATCATTTGTGCCTCGAGTCAGGACTCATTTGACTCAGCCATATCATTTGCGTGTAGAGTCAGGCCTTGTTTGACTCTCCGAACCATTCGTGCCTCAGGTTGGGCCTCTTTTGACACAACCATATCATTTGTGCCTCGAGTCAGGCCTTGTTTGACTCAACCATATCATTTACACCTCGAGTTGGGCCTCGTTTGAGTTAACCATATCATTTGTGCCTCGAATCGGGCCTTGTTTGACTCAACCATATCATTTGCGCCGCGAGTCGGGCCTCGCTGGACTCACTGATACCATTTGTGCCTCGAGTTGGGCCTCATTTCATGCTACCATATCATTTGTGCCTCGAGTCAAGCCTTGTTTGCCTCAACCAGATCATCTGCATCTTGAGTCGGCCCTCGTTTGACGTAACCATATCATTTGTGCCTCAAGTCATCCCTTGTTTGACTCAACCATATCATTTGCGTCTCAAGTTGGGCCTCGTTTCACTCAACCATATCATTTGCGTCTCGAGTCGGGCCTCGTTTCACTCACTGACACCATTTGTTCCTCGAATTGGGCCTCGTTTGACTCAACCATATCTTTTATGCCTCGAGTCAGGCCTTGTGTGGCTCAACTATATCATTTGTGCCTTGAGTCGGGCCTCGTTTGACTCAACCATATCCTTTACACCTCGAGACAGGCCTTGTTGACTCAACCATCTCATTTGTGCCTCGAGTCGGTCCTCATTTGATTCAACCATATCATTTGCACCTCGAGTCGGGCCTCATTTGACTCACTGATACCATTTGTGCGTTGAGGTAGGCCTTGTTTGACTCAACTATATCATTTGTGCCTCGAGTCAAGCCTCGTTTCACTCAACCATATCATTTGCGCCTCGAGTCAGGCCTCGTTTGACTCAACCATATAATTTTTGCCTCGAGTCATGCCTTGTTTGACTCAACCATATCATTTATGCCTCGAGTCAGGCTTTGTTTGACTCAACCATATCATTTACACCCCGAGTCGGCCCTCGTTTGACACAACAATATCATTTGCGCCTTGAGTTGGGCCTCGTTTAACTCAACCTTATTGTTTGCCCTTGAGTCGAGACTCATTTGACTCACTGATACCATTTGTTCCTCGAGTTGGGCCCCGTTTGACTCAACCATAAAAATTGTGCCTTGAGTCGAGCCTCGTTTGACTCACCGATACTAGTTGTGCCTCGAGTTCGGCCTTGTTTGACATAACCAGATCAATTATGCCTCGAGTCGTGCCTCGTTTGACTCAGCGATGCAATTTATGCCTCGAGTTGGGCATTCTTTGACTTAACCATATCATTTGCGCCTCGAGTCAGTCCTCGTTTGACTCAACCATATAATTTGTGCCTCGAGTCAGGCCTCGTTTGACTTAACCATATCATTTGCCCCTCGAGTCGGGCCTTGTTTAACTCAACCATATCATTTCTGCCTCGAGTCAGGCCTCGTTTAGCTCAACCATATATTTGGCCCTTTTGTCAGGCCCCGTTTGACTCAACCATATCATTTGTGCCTCGAATCAGGCCTCGTTTGACTCAACCATATTATTTGCGCCTCGGGTCGAGCCTTGTTTAACTCACCCATACCATTTGTGCCTCGAGTTGGGCCTCGTTTGACTTAACCATATCATTTGCGCCTCGAGTCGAGCCTCGTTTGACTCACCGATACCATTTATGCCTTGAGTTGGGCCTTGTTTGACATAACCATATTATTTGTGCCTCGACTCATGCCTCGTTTGACTCAACCATATAATTTGCGTCTCGAGTTAGGGCTTGTTTGACTAAACCATATCATTTGCGCCTCAAGCCGGGCCTTGTTTGGCTCAACCATATCATTTGCGCCTTGAGTCTGTCCTTGTTTAACTCAACCATATCATTTGCGCCTTGAGTCAGGCCTCATTTGACTTAACCATATTATTTTTGCCTGGAGTTAGTCCTCGTTTGACTCAACCATATCATTTGCAACCTGAGTCGGGCCTCGTTTGACTCAACCATATCATTTACTCCTCGAGTCGGGCCACGTTTGACTCACCGATACCGTTTATGCCTCGAGTCAGGCCTCGTTTGACGCAACCATATCATTTGTGCCTCGAGTTGGGCCTCGTTTGACTCAACCATATCATTTGTGCCTTGAGTTAGGCCTCGTTTGACTCAACCATATCATTTGCACCTCGAGGTGGGCCTCGTTTGACTCAACCATATCATTTCTGTCTCGAGTCATGCACCGTTTGACTCACCAATACCATTTGTGCCTCGAGTTGGGCCTCGTTTGACTCAACCATATCATTTGTGTCTCGAGTCAGGCCTTGTTTGACTCACCGATACCATTTGTACCTCGAGTCAGGCCTCGTTGACGCAACCATCTCATTTGTGCCTCGAGTCATGCCTCATTTGACTCAACCATATCAGTTGCGTCAGAAGTCGGGCCTCATTTGACTAAATCATATCATTTGCGCCTCGAGTCGGGCCACGTTTGACTCAACCATATAATTTACGCCTCGAGTCGGGTCTTGTTTGTCTCAGCCACATCATTTGCACCTCAAGGAGGGCCTCGTTTGACTCAACCATATCATTTCTGCCTCGAGTCAGGCCACGTTTGGCTCAACCATATTATTTGCGCCCCGAGTCAGTCCTCGTTTGACTCAAGCATATCATTTGCGCCCCAAGTTGGGACTTGTTTGACTCAACCATATCATTTGCGCCTCGAGTCAAGCCTCGTTTGACTCACCGATACCATTTGTGCTGTGAGTCAGGCCTCGTTTGACTCATCCATATCATTTGCGCCTCGAGTCTGGCCTCGTTTGACTCACCGATACCGTTTATGCCTCGAGTCAGGTCTCGTTTGACACAACCATATCATTTGTGCCTCGAGTCAGGCCTCGTTTGACTCAACCATATCATTTGCCGCTCGAGTCGTGTCTCGTTTAACTCAACGATATCATTTCTGCCTCGAGTCAAGCCTCATTTAGCTCAACCATATATTTGGCCCTTGAGTCAGTCCTTGTTTGACTCAACCATATCATTTGCGCCTCGAGTCATGCCTCGTTTGACTCAACCATATTATTTGTGCCTCAGGTTGAGCCTCGTTTAACTCACCGATACCATTTGTGCCCCGAGTTGGGCCTCGTTTGAGTCAACCATATCATTTGCGCCTCGAGTCGAGCCTCGTTTGACTCACCGATACCATTTATGCCTTGAGTTGGGCCTTGTTTGACATAACCATATCATTTGTGCCTCAAGTCATGCCTCGTTTGACTCAACTATATTATTTGCGTCTTGAGTCAGGCCTTGTTTGACTAAACCATATAATTTACGCCTCAAGCCGGGCCTCGTTTGGCTCAACCATATCATTTGTGCCTAGAGTCGGGCCTCGTTTGACTAAACCATATGATTTGCGCCTCGAGTCGGGCCACATTTGACTCAACCATATAATTTATGCCACAAGTTGGGCCTTGTTTCTCTCAGCCACATCATTTGCAGCCTCAAGTTGAGCCTTGTTGGACTCACCGATACCATTTGCGCCTCGAGTTCGGTCTCATTTGACGTAACCATATCAATTGTGCCTCGAGTCGGGCCTCGTTTGACTCAGCGATACAATTTGTGCCTCGAGTTAGCCCTTCTTTGACTCAACCATATCATTTGCTCCTCGGGTCGGGCCTCGTTTGACTCAATCATATCATTTGCACCTCAAGTCAGGCCTGGTTTAACTCACTGATACCATTTGTGCCTCGAGTGATGCCTCGTTTGACTCAACCATATCATTTGTTCCTCGAGTCAGGCCTCGTTTGACTCAACCATATCATTTGCATCTCGAGTCAAGCCTTGTTTGACTCACCGATGCCATTTGTGCCGTGAGTCGGGCCTAGTTTGACTCAACCATATCATTTGCGCCTCGAGTCAGGCCTGGTTTAACTCACTGATACCATTTGTGCCTTGAGTGAGGCCTCGTTTGACTCATTCATATCATTTGCACCACGAGTCAAGCCTGGTTTAACTCACCGATACCATTTGTGCCTCGAGTGATGCCTCGTTTGACTCAACCATATCATTCGTTCCTCGAGTCAGGCCTCGTTTGACTCAACCATATCATTTGCATCTCGACTCAAGCCTTGTTTGACTCAGCGATACCATTTGTGCCGTGAGTCGGGCCTAGTTTGACTTAACCATATCATTTGCGCCTCGAGTCGGGCCTCGTTTGACCCACGATACCATTTGTGCCTCAAGTTAGGCCTTGTTTGACTTAACCATATCATTTGTGCCTCAAGACAGGGCTTGTTTGACTCAACCATATCATTTGTGCTACGAGTTGGGCCTTGTTTGAGTCACCCATATCATTTGCGCCTCGAGTCGGGCCTCATTTGACGCACTGATACCATTTGTGCCCTAAGTTGGGCCTCGTTTGACTCAACCATATCATTTGTGCCTCAAGTCAGGACTCGTTTGACTTAGCCATATCATTTGGGCCTCGAGTCAGGCCTCATTTGACTCAACCATATCATTTGTGCCTCAAATCTTGCCGCGTTTTGCTCAACCATTTATTTGTTCCTCGAGTCAGGTCTCGTTTGACTCAACCATATCATTTGTGCCTCGAGTCAGTCCTCATTTGACTCAACCAAATCTTTTGTGCCTCGGGTCAGGCCTCGTTTGGCTCAACCATATTATTTGCGCTTCGAGTTGGGCCTCGTTTGACACAACCGTATCATTTGTGCCTCAAGTCAGGCCTCGTTTGATGCAATGATATCGTTTGTTCCTCGAGTCATGTCTCGTTTCACTCAACCATATCATTTGCCTCTCGAGTCGGCCCTCGTTTGACACAACGATATCATTTGCGCCTCGAGTCGAGCCTCATTTAACTCAACCATATTATTTTCGCCTCGAGTCAGGACTCGTTTGAATCATCGATACCATTTGTTCCTCGAGTTGGGCCTCGTTTGACTCAACTATATCAATTGCGCCTCGAGTCAAGCCTCGTTGGAATCACCGATACCATTTGTGCCTCGAGTTCGGCCTTGTTTGACGTAACCAGATCAATTGTTCCTCGAGTTGAGCCTCGTTTGACTCAGCGATACAATTTGTGCCTCGAGTTAGCCCTTCTTTGACTCAACCATATCTTTTGCTCCTCGGGTCGGGCCTCGTTTGACTCAATCATATCATTTGCACCTCGAGTCAGGCCTGGTTTAACTCACTGATACCATTTGTGCCTCGAGTGAGGCCTCATTTGACTCAACCATATCATTTATGCCTCGACTCAGGCCTCGTTTGACTCAACCATATCAATTGTGCCTCGAGTCAGGCTTGGTTTAACTCACCGATACCATTTGTGCCTCGAGTGAGGCCTCGTTTGACTCAACCATATCATTTGCACCACGAGTCAGGCCTGGTTTAACTCACCGATACCATTTGTGCCTCGAGGGAGGCCTCGTTTGACTCAACCATATCGTTAGTGCCTCGAGTCAGGCCTCGTTTGACTCAACCATATCATTTGCGCCTCGAGTCAGGTGTGGTTTGACTCACCGATACCATTTGTGCCTCGAGTCGAGCCTCATTTGACGTAACCATATCATTTGTGTCTCAAGTCATGCCTCATTTGACTCAACCATATTATTTGCGTCTTGAGTCAGGCCTTGTTTGACTCAACCATATCATTTGCGCCTTGAGTCAGGCATCGTTTGGCTAAACCATATCATTTGCGCCTCGAGTCGGGCCTCGTTTGACTCACCGATATCAGTTGTGCCTTGAGTTGGGCGTCGTTTAACTAAACCATATCTTTTGTGCTCCGAGTCAGGCCTTGTTTGACTCAACCATATCATTTGCGCCTTGAGTCGGGCCTCGTTTGACTCAACCATATCATTTCTGCCTCGAGGCATGCGCCGTTTGACTCACCAATACCATTTGTGCCCCGAGTTGGGCCTCGTTTGACTCAACCATATCATTTGTGTCTCGAGTCAGGCCTTGTTTGACTCACCGATACCATTTGTGCCTCGAGTCGGGCCTCGTTGACGCAACTATATCATTTGTGCCTTAAGTCATGCCCATTTGACTCAACCATATCAGTTGCGTCACAAGTTGGGCCTCGTTTGACTAAACCATATGATTTACGCCTCGAGTCGGGCCATGTTTGACTCAACCATATAATTTACGCCTCAAGTCGGGCCTTGTTTCTCTCAGCCACATCATTTGCACCTCGAGGAGGGCCTCGTTTGACTCAAGCATATCATTTCTACCTCGAGTCAGGCCACGTTTGGCTCAACCATATTATTTGTGCCCCGAGTCAGTCCTCGTTTGACTAAAGAATATCATTTGCGCCCCGAGTTGGGCCTCGTTTGACTCAACCATATCATTTGTATCTCGAGTCAAGCCTCGTTTGACTCACCGATACCATTTATGCCGCGAGTCAGGCCTAGTTTGACTCAACCCTATCATTTGCGCCTCGAGTCGGGTCTCGTTTGACCCACCGATACCATTTGTGCCTCGAGTTAGGCCTTGTTTGACTTAACCATATCATTTGTGCCTCAAGACAGGGCTTGTTAGACTCAACCATATCATTTCCGCTACGAGTTGGGCCTTGTTTGAGTTAACCATTTCATTTGCGCCTCGAGTCGGGCCTCATTTGACCCACTGATACCATTTGTGCCCTGAGTTGGGCCTTGTTTGACTCAACCATATCATTTGTGCCTCGAGTCAGGACTCGTTTGACTCAGCCATATCATTTGTGCCTCAAGTCAGGCCTCATTTGACTAAACCATATCATTTGTGCCTCGACTCAGGCCTCGTTTGACTCAACCATATCAATTGCGCCTTGAGTCAGGCCTGGTTTAACTCACTGACACCATTTGTGCCTCGAGTGAGGCCTCATTGGACTCAACCATATCATTTGCACCACGAGTCAGGCCTGGTTTAACTCACCGATATCATTTGTGCCTCAAGTGAGGCCTCGTTTGACAAAACCATATCATTTGCGCCTCGAGTCGGGCCTCGTTTGACTCACCGATACCAGTTGTGCCTTCAGTTGGGCGTCGTTTAACTAAACCATATCTTTTGTGCCCTGAGTCAGGGCTTGTTTGACTCAACCATATCATTTGCGCCTCGAGTCGGGCCTCGTTTGACTTAACCGTATCATTTGCACCTCGAGTCGGGCATGGTTTGACTCAACCATATCATTTGTGCCTTGAGTCGGCCCTCGTTTGATCCACAAATACCATTTGTGCCTCGAGTTAGGCCTTGTTTGACTCAACCAAATCATTTGTGCCTCCAGACAGGGCTCTTTTGACTCAACCACATCATTTGTGCCTCGAGTCGGGCCTCGTTTGACTCAACCATATCATTTGCCCCTCGAGTCGGGCCTCGTTTGACTCAACCATATCATTTGTGCCTCAAATCATGCCTCATTTTGCTCAACCATTTATTTGTGCCTTGGGTCAGGTCTCGTTTGACTCAACCATATCATTTGTGCCTCGAGTTAGTCCTCGTTTGACACAACCAAATCTTTTGTGCCTCGGGTCAGGCCTTGTTTGACTCAACCATATCATTTGCGCCTCGAGGAGGGCATCGTTTGACTCAACCGTATCATTTCTGCCTCGAGTCAGGCCTCGTTTGGCTTAACCATATAATTTGCGCCTCGAGTCGGTCCTCGTTTGACTCAACCATATCATTTCTGCCTTGAGTCATGTGCCATTTGACTCACCGATACGATTTGTGCCTCGAGTTAGGCCTTGTTTGACTCAACCATATCATTTGTGCCTCGAGTCAGGCCTCGTTTGACTCAACCATATCATTTGCCCCTCGAGTCGGGCCTCGTTTAACTCAACCATATCATTTCTGCCTCGAGTCAGGCCTCGTTTAGCTCAACCATATATTTGGCCCTTGAGTCAGGCCCCGTTTGACTCAACTATATCATTTGCGCCTCGAGTCAGGCCTCGTTTGACTCAGCCATATTATTTGTGCCTCGGGTTGGACCTCATTTAACTCACCGATACCATTTGTGCCTCGAGTTGGTCCTCGTTTAACTCAACCATATCATTTGCGCCTCGAGTCGAGCCTCGTTTGACTCACCGATACCATTTATGCCTTGAGTTGGATCTCGTTTGACATAACCATATCATTTGTGCCTCGAGTCATGCCTCGTTGGACTTAACTATATCATTTGCGTCTCGAGTCTGGCCTCGTTTGACTAAACCATATCATTTGCGCCTCAAATCGGGCTTGCTTTGACTCAACCATATCGTTTGCGCCTCGAGTCAAGCATCGTTTGACTCACCGACACCATTTGTGCCTCAAATTGGGCATCGTTTGACTCAACCATATCATTGGTGCCTCGAATCAGGCCTTGTGTCACTCAACCATATGATTTGCGCCTCGAGTCGAGTCTCGTTTGACTCAACCATTTCATTTACATCTCGAGACGGCCCTTGTTTGACTCAACCATATCATTTGCACCTTGAGTCAGTCCTCGTTTGACTCAACCATATCATTTGTGCCCCGAGTTAGGACTCATTTGACTCACCGATACCATTTGTGCCTCGAGTTAGGCCTCGTTTGACTCAACTATATCATTTGTGCCTCGAGTCAAGTCTCGTTTGACTCAACCATATCATTTGCCCCTCGAGTCAGGCCTCGTTTGACTCAACCATATAATTTTTGCCTCGAGTCATGCCTTAGTTGACTCAACCAAATCATTTATGCCTCGAGTCGGGCTTTGTTTGACTCGACCATATCATTTGAGCCTCGAGTCAGGCCTTGTTTGACTCACTGATACCATTTGTGGCTCGAGTTGGGCTTCGTTTGACTCAACCATATCATTTGCGCCTCGAGTCAAGCCTCGTTTGACTCACCGATACCATTTGTGCCTCGAGTCGTGCCTCGTTTGACTCAGCGATACCTTTTGTGCCTCAACTTGGGCCTCGTTTGACTCAACCATATCATTTGTGCCTCGAGTCAGGCCTCATTTGACTCAACCAGATCATTTGCGCCTCGAGTCAGGCCTTATTTGACTCAACCATATCGTTTCTGTCTCGAGTCAGGCCTTGTTTGACTCACCGATCCCATTTGTGTCTCGAGTCAGGTCTCGTTTGATGCAACCATATCGTTTGTCCCTCAAGTTATGCCTCGTTTGACTCAACCATATAAGTTGCGTCATAAGTCGGTCCTCGTTTGACTAAACCATATCATTTCTGCCTTGAGTCGGGCCTCAGTTGATTCAACCATATCATTTCTGCCTTGAGTCGGGCCTTGTTTGACTCAGCCAGCTCATTTGCTCCTCGAGTCGTGCCTCGTTTGACTCAGCGATACCATTTGTGCCTCGAGTTAGACCTTGTTTAACTCAACCATATCATTTGTGCCTCGAGGAGGGCATCGTTTGACTCAACCATATCATTTTTGCCTCGAGTCAGGCCTCGTTTGGCTCAACCATATCATTTGCGCCTCGAGTCAGTCCTCGTTTGACTCAACCATATCATTTCTGCCTCGAGTCATGCGCCATTTAACTCACTGATACCATTTGTGCCTCGAGTTGGGCCTCGTTTGACTCAACCATATCATTTGTGCCTCGAAGCAGGCCTCGTTTGACTTAACCATATCATTTGCCCCTTGACTCAGGCCTCGTTTAACTCAACCATATCATTTTTGCCTCGAGTCAGGCCTCGTTTAGCTCAACCATATATTTGGCCCTTGAGTCAGGCCCCGTTTGACTCAACCAATCATTTGCGCCTCGAGTCGGTCCTCATTTGACTCAACCATATCATTTGCGCCTCAAGTCGGTCCTCATTTGACTCAACCATATCATTTGCGCCTTGAGTCGGACCTCGTTTGACTCAACCATATAATTTCTGCCTCGAGTCATGCCTCGTTTGACACAACCATATCATTTGCGCCTCGAGTCAGGCCTCGTTTGACTCACCGATACCATATCTTCCTCGAGTTGGGCCTCGTTTGACTCATCATATCATTTGTGCCTCGAGTCAGGCCTCGTTTGACTAAACCATATCATTTGCCTCTCGAGTCGGGCCTCGTTTAAGTCAACCACATCATTTCTGCCACGAGTCAGGCCTCGTTTAGCTCAACCATATATTTGGGCGTTGAGTCAGGCCCCGTTTGACTCAACCATATCATTTGCGCCTCGAGTTAGACCTCGTTTGACTCAGCCATATCATTTGTGCCTCGAATCAGGCCTCGTTTGCCTTAACCATATTTTTTGCGCCTCAAGTTGGGGCTCGTTTAACTCAACCATATTATTTGTTCCTCGAGTCAGGCCTCGTTTGATGCAACCATATCATTTGTTCCTCGAGTCATGCCTTGTTTGACTTAACCATATCGTTTCGTGTCGAGTCGGCTATCGTTTGACTCAACGATATCATTTGCGCCTCGAGTCGGGCCTCGTTTGACTCAACCATATCTTTTGTGCCTCTAGTCGGGCCTCGTTTGACTCACCGATACCATTTATGCCTCGAGTTGGGCCTCGTTTGACTCAACCATATCATTTGCGCCTCGAGTCGGGCCTCGTTTGACTCACCGATACCATTTGTTCCTAGAGTCGAGCCTCGTTTGATATAACCAAATCCTTTGTGCCTCGAGTCATCTCTCGTTTGACTCAACCATATCCTTTGTGCCTCGAGTCATCCCTCGTTTGACTCCACCATATCATTTGCATCTCGGGTCAGGCCTCGGTTGACTAAACCATATCATTTGCACCTCGAGTGGAGCCTCATTTGACTCAACCATATCATTTGTGCCTCGAGTCGGCCCTCGTTTGACTCAACGATATCATTTGCGGCTCAAGTTGGGCCTTGTTTGACTCAACCATATCTTTTGTGCCTCAAGTCAGGCCTCGTTTGACTCACCGATACCATTTATGCCTCGAGTTGGGCCTCGTTTGACTCAACCATATCATTTGCGCCTCAAGTCGGGCCTCGTTTGACTCACCGATACCATTTGTGCCTAGAGTCGAGCCTCGTTTGATGTAACCATATCCTTTGTGCCTCAAGTCATCCCTCATTTGACTCAACCATATCATTTGCATCTCGGGTCGGGCCTCGGTTGACTAAACCATATCATTTGCACCTCGAGTCGAGCCTCATTTGACTCAACCATATCATTTGTGCCTCGAGTCGGGCCTCAGTTGACTCATTGACACCATTTGTGCCTCGAATTGGCCCTCGTTTGACTCAACCAAATCATTTGTGCCTAGAGTCAGGCCTCGTTTGACTCAACCAAATCATTTGTGCCCCGAGTCAAGCCTCGTTTGGCTTAACCATATTATTTGCGCTTCGAGTCAAGCCTTGATTGACTCAACCATATTATTTTTGCCTCGTATCAGTCCTCGTTTGACACAACCATATCAGTTGTGCCTTGAGTTGGGCCTCGTTTGACTCAACGATATCATTTGCGCCTCGAGTCGAGCCTCGTTTGACTCAACCAATCTTTTGTGTCTCAAGTCGGGCC
The DNA here is from genome assembly GCA_037013595.1 of Dicorynia guianensis. Classification (NCBI taxonomy): domain Eukaryota; kingdom Viridiplantae; phylum Streptophyta; class Magnoliopsida; order Fabales; family Fabaceae; genus Dicorynia; species Dicorynia guianensis. The sequence continues at coordinate 14,389,692 of JASUAB010000015.1, forward strand.
TCGTTTGACTCACCGATACCATTTATGCCTCGAGTTGGGCCTCGTTTGACTCAACCATATCATTTGCGCCTCGAGTCGGGCCTCATTTGACTCACCGATACCATTTGTGCCTAGAGTCGAGCCTCGTTTGATATAACCATATCCTTTGTGCCTCGAGTCATCTCTCGTTTGACTCAACCATATCATTTGCATCTCGGGTCGGGCCTCGGTTAACTAAACCATATCATTTGCACCTCGAGTCGGGCCTGGTTTGACTCAACCACATCATTTGCGCCTCGAGTCGGGCCTCGGTTGACTCATTGACACCATTTGTGCCTCGAATTGGCCCTCGTTTGACTCAACCAAATCATTTGTGCCTCGAGTTAGGCCTCGTTTGACTCAACCAAATCATTTGTGCCCCGAGTCAGGCCTCATTTGGCTTAACCATATTATTTGTGCCTCGAGTCAAGCCTCGATTGACTCAACCAGTGTCAGTCCTCATTTGACACAACCATATCAGTTGTGCCTCGAGTCAGCCCTCGTTTGACTCAACGATATCATTTGCGCCTCGAGTCGAGCCTCGTTTGACTCAACCATATCTTTTGTGCCTCAAGTCGGGCCTCGTTTGACTCACCGATACCATTTATGCCTCGAGTTGTGCCTCGTTTGACTCAACCATATCATTTGCGCCTCGAGTCGGGCCTCGTTTGACTCACCGATACCATTTGTGCCTAGAGTCGACCTCGTTTGATATAGCCATATCCTTTGTGCCTGAAGTCATCTCTCGTTTGACTCAACCATATCATTTGCATCTCGGGTCGGGCCTTGGTTGACTAAACCATATCATTTGCACCTTGAGTCGGGCTTAGTTTGGCTCAACCATATCATTTGCGCCTCGAGTCGGGCCTCGGTTGACTCATTGACACCATTTGTGCCTCGAATTGGCCCTCGTTTGACTCAACCAAATCATTTGTGCCTCGAGTTAGGCCTCGTTTGACTCAACCAAATCATTTGTGCCCCGAGTCAGGCCTCATTTGGCTCAACCATATTATTTGCACCTCGAGTCAAGCCTCGATTGACTCAACCATATCATTTTTGCCTCGTGTCAGTCCTCATTTGACACAACCTTATAGTTATGCCTCGAGTTGGGCCTCGTTTGACTCAACCATATCAGCTACGCCTCGAGTCGGCCCTCGTTTGACTCAACGATATCATTTGCGCCTCAAGTGGAGCCTCGTTTGACTGAACCATATTATTTGCGCCTTGAGTCGGGCCTCGTTTAACTCACCGATACCATTTGTGTCTCGAGTTGGGCCTCGTTTAACTCAACCATATCATTTGAGCCTCGAGTTAAGCCTCGTTTGACTCACCGAAACCATTTATGACTTGAGTTGGGCCTCGTTTGATGTAACCATATCATTTGTGCGTTGAGTGATGCCTCGTTTGACTCAACCATATCATTTGCGTCTCGAATCAGGCCTCGATTGACTAAACCATATCATTTGAGCCTCGAGTCGAGTCTCGTTTGACTCACAGATACCATGTATGCCTTGAGTTGGGCCTCATTTGAAGTAACCATATCATTTGTGCCTCGAGTCATGCCTTGTTTGACTCAACCATATCATTTGCGCCTCAACTCGGGCATCGTTTGACTCACTGACTCCATTTGTGCCTCGAATTGGGCATCGTTTGACTCAACCATATCATTTGTGCCTCGAGTCAGGCCTTCTGTGACTCAACCATATCATTTGCGCCTTGAGTCAGGCCTCGTTTAACTCACCGATACCATCTGTGCCTCGAGTTGGGACTCTTTTGACTCAACAATATCATTTGCGCCTCGAGTCGGGACTCGTTTGTCTCAACCATATCATTTGCGCCTCAAGTCGGGCCTTGTTTGACTCACCGATACTAGTTGTGCCTCGAGTTGGGTGTTGTTTAACTAAACCATATCATTTATGCCTCAAGTCAGGCCTTGTTTAACTCAACCATATCATTTACTCTTTGAGTCAGGCCTCGTTTGACTTAACCATATCATTTCTGCCTGGAGTCATGCCTCGTTTGACTCAACCATATCATTTGCGCCTCTAGTCAGGCATCGTTTGACTCAACCATATCATTTGCTCCCTGACTTGGGCCTCTTTAACTCAATCATATCATTTGCATCTCGAGTCGGGCCTCGTTTGACTCAACCAGATCATTTGCGCCTCGAGTCGAGCCTTGTTTGACTCAACCACATCATTTGCACCTCGAGTCGGGCCTCGTTTGACTCAGCGATACCATTTGTGCCTCGAGTTAGGCCTTGTTTGACTCAGCTGTATCATTTGCGCCTTGAGGACAGCCTCATTTGACTCAACCATATCTTTTCTGCCTCGAGTCAGGCTTCGTTTGGCTCAACTATATCATTTGTGCCTCGAGTCGGTCCTCATTTGACTCAACCATATCATTTGTGCCTTGAGTCAGGCCTCGTTTGACTTAACCATATTATTTTTGCTTGGAGTTATGCCTCATTTGACTCAACCATAGCATTTGCGCCTCGAGTCGGGCCTCGTTTGACACAACCATCTTATTTGTGCCCCGAGTTGGGCCTTGTTTGACTCAACCATATCATTTGCGCCTCGAGTCGGGCCTCATTTGACTCACCGATACCATTTGTGCTGCGAGTCGGGCCTTATTTGACCCAACCATATCATTTGTACCTTGAGTTGGGCCTTGTTTGACCCACCGATACCATTTGTGCCTTGAGTTAGGTATCCTTTGACTCAACCATATGATTTATGCCTCAAGATAGGGCTTGTTTGACTCAACCATATCAATGGCAACTCGAGTCAGGCCTCGTTTGACTCAACCATATCATTTGCATCTCGAGTCAGGCCTCATTTAACTCAACCAAATCATTTGTGCCCCCAGTCAGGCCTCGTTTGGCTCAACCATATTATTTGCGCCTTGAGTCAAAACTTGTTTGACTCTACGATATCATTTGTGCCTCGAGTCAAGCCTCATTTGACTCAACCATATTATTTGCTCTTCGAGTCGGGCCTCATTTGACGTAACCATATCATTTGTGCCTCGAGTTGGGCCTCGATTGACTCAACCGTATCATTTGCGCCTCGAGTCGGCCCTCGTTTGACTCAACGATATCATTTGTGCCTTGAGTTGAGCCTCATTTGACTCAACCATATTATTTGCGCCTCGAGTCGGGCCTCATTTAACTCACCGATACCATTTGTGCCTCGAGTTGGGCCTCGTTTGACTCATCCATATCATTTGCGCCTTGAGTCAAGCCTCGTTTGACTCACTGATACCATTTATGCCTTGAGTTGTGCATCGTTTGTCGTAACCATATCATTTGTGCCTCGAGTCATGCCTCGTTTGACTCAACCATATCATCTGCGTTTCGAGTCAGGTCTCGTTTGACTAAACCATATCATTTGCGCCTCGAGTCAGGTCTCGTTTGACTCAGCCATATCATTTGCGCTTCGAGTTGGGGCTCGTTTGACTCAACCATATTATTTGCGCCTCGAGTCGGGCCTCATTTGACTTACCGATACCATTTGTCCCTAGAGTCGAGCCTCGTTTGATGTAACCATATCCTTTGTGCCTAGAGTCGAGCCTCGTTTGATGTAACCATATCCTTTGTGCCTCGAGTCATCCCTCGTTTGACTCAACCATATCATTTGCATCTCGGGTCAGGCCTCGGTTGACTAAACCATATCATTTGCACCTCGAGTCGAGCCTTATTTGACTCAACCATATCATTTGTGCCTCGAGTCGGCCCTCGTTTGACTCAACGATATCATTTGCGCCTCAAGTTGGGCCTTGTTTGACTCAACCATATCTTTTGTGCCTCAAGTCGGGCCTCGTTTGTCTCACCGATACCATTTATGCCTCGAGTTGGGCCTCGTTTGACTCAACCATATCATTTGCGCCTCAAGTCAGGCCTCGTTTGACTCACCGATACCATTTGTGCCTAGAGTCGAGCCTCGTTTGATGTAACCATATCCTTTGTGCCTCAAGTCATCCCTCATTTGACTCAACCATATCATTTGCATCTCGGGTCGGGCCTCGGTTGACTAAACCATATCATTTGCACCTCGAGTCGAGCCTCATTTGACTCAACCATATCATTTGTGCCTCGAGTCGGGCCTCAGTTGACTCATTGACACCATTTGTGCCTCGAATTGGCCCTCGTTTGACTCAACCAAATCATTTGTGCCTAGAGTCAGGCCTCGTTTGACTCAACCAAATCATTTGTGCCCCGAGTCAAGCCTCGTTTGGCTTAACCATATTATTTGCGCCTCGAGTCAAGCCTTGATTGACTCAACCATATCATTTTTGCCTCGTATCAGTCCTCGTTTGACACAACCATATCAGTTGTGCCTCGAGTTGGGCCTCGTTTGACTCAACGATATCATTTGCGCCTCGAGTCGAGCCTCGTTTGACTCAACCATATCTTTTGTGTCTCAAGTCGAGCCTCGTTTGACTCACCGATACCATTTATGCCTCGAGTTGGGCCTCGTTTGACTCAACCATATCATTTGCGCCTCGAGTCGGGCCTCATTTGACTCACCGATACCATTTGTGCCTAGAGTCGAGCCTCGTTTGATATAACCATATCCTTTGTGCCTCGAGTCATCTCTCGTTTGACTCAACCATATCATTTGCATCTCGGGTCGGGCCTCGGTTAACTAAACCATATCATTTGCACCTCGAGTCGGGCCTGGTTTGACTCAACCATATCATTTGCGCCTCGAGTCGGGCCTCGGTTGACTCATTGACACCATTTGTGCCTCGAATTGGCCCTCGTTTGACTCAACCAAATCATTTGTGCCTCGAGTTAGGCCTCGTTTGACTCAACCAAATCATTTGTGCCCCGAGTCAGGCCTCATTTGGCTTAACCATATTATTTGTGCCTCGAGTCAAGCCTCGATTGACTCAACCAGTGTCAGTCCTCATTTGACACAACCATATCAGTTGTGCCTCGAGTCAGCCCTCGTTTGACTCAACGATATCATTTGCGCCTCGAGTCGAGCCTCGTTTGACTCAACCATATCTTTTGTGCCTCAAGTCGGGCCTCGTTTGACTCACCGATACCATTTATGCCTCGAGTTGTGCCTCGTTTGACTCAACCATATCATTTGCGCCTCGAGTCGGGCCTCGTTTGACTCACCGATACCATTTGTGCCTAGAGTCGACCTCGTTTGATATAACCATATCCTTTGTGCTTGAAGTCATCTCTCGTTTGACTCAACCATATCATTTGCATCTCGGGTCGGGCCTTGGTTGACTAAACCATATCATTTGCACCTTGAGTCGGGCTTAGTTTGGCTCAACCATATCATTTGCGCCTCGAGTCGGGCCTCGGTTGACTCATTGACACCATTTGTGCCTCGAATTGGCCCTCGTTTGACTCAACCAAATCATTTGTGCCTCGAGTTAGGCCTCGTTTGACTCAACCAAATCATTTGTGCCCCGAGTCAGGCCCCATTTGGCTCAACCATATTATTTGCACCTCGGGTCAAGCCTCGATTGACTCAACCATATCATTTTTGCCTCGTGTCAGTCCTCATTTGACACAACCTTATAGTTATGCCTCGAGTTGGGCCTCGTTTGACTCAACCATATCAGCTACGCCTCGAGTCGGCCCTCGTTTGACTCAACGATATCATTTGCGCCTCAAGTGGAGCCTCGTTTGACTGAACCATATTATTTGCGCCTTGAGTCGGGCCTCGTTTAACTCACCGATACCATTTGTGTCTCGAGTTGGGCCTCGTTTAACTCAACCATATCATTTGAGCCTCGAGTTGAGCCTCGAGTTAAGCCTCGTTTGACTCACCGAAATCATTTATGACTTGAGTTGGGCCTCGTTTGATGTAACCATATCATTTGTGCGTTGAGTGATGCCTCGTTTGACTCAACCATATCATTTGCGTCTCGAATCAGGCCTCGATTGACTAAACCATATCATTTGAGCCTCGAGTCGAGTCTCGTTTGACTCACAGATACCATGTATGCCTTGAGTTGGGCCTCATTTGAAGTAACCATATCATTTGTGCCTCGAGTCATGCCTTGTTTGACTCAACCATATCATTTGCGCCTCAACTCGGGCATCGTTTGACTCACTGACTCCATTTGTGCCTCGAATTGGGCATCGTTTGACTCAACCATATCATTTGTGCCTCGAGTCAGGCCTTCTGTGACTCAACCATATCATTTGCGCCTTGAGTCAGGCCTCGTTTAACTCACCGATACCATCTGTGCCTCGAGTTGGGACTCTTTTGACTCAACAATATCATTTGCGCCTCGAGTCGGGACTCGTTTGTCTCAACCATATCATTTGCGCCTCAAGTCGGGCCTTGTTTGACTCACCGATACTGGTTGTGCCTCGAGTTGGGTGTTGTTTAACTAAACCATATCATTTGTACCTCAAGTCAGGCCTTGTTTAACTCAACCATATCATTTACTCTTTGAGTCAGGCCTCGTTTGACTTAACCATATCATTTCTGCCTGGAGTCATGCCTCGTTTGACTCAACCATATCATTTGCGCCTCTAGTCAGGCATCGTTTGACTCAACCATATCATTTGCTCCCTGACTTGGGCCTCTTTAACTCAATCATATCATTTGCATCTCGAGTCGGGCCTCGTTTGACTCAACCAGATCATTTGCGCCTCGAGTCGAGCCTTGTTTGACTCAACCACATCATTTGCACCTCGAGTCGGGCCTCGTTTGACTCAGCGATACCATATGTGCCTCGAGTTAGGCCTTGTTTGACTCAGCTGTATAATTTGCGCCTTGAGGACAGCCTCGTTTGACTCAACCATATCTTTTCTGCCTCGAGTTAGGCTTCGTTTGGCTTAACTATATCATTTGCGCCTCGAGTCGGTCCTCATTTGACTCAACCATATAATTTGTGCCTTGAGTCAGGCCTCGTTTGACTTAACCATATTATTTTTGCTTGGAGTTATGCCTCATTTGACTCAACCATAGCATTTGCGCCTCGAGTCGGGCCTCGTTTGACACAACCATCTTATTTGTGCCCCGAGTTGGGCCTTGTTTGACTCAACCATATCATTTGCGCCTCGAGTCGGGCCTCATTTGACTCACCGATACCATTTGTGCTGCGAGTCAGGCCTTATTTGACCCAACCATATCATTTGTACCTTGAGTTGGGCCTTGTTTGACCCACCGATACCATTTGTGCCTTGAGTTAGGTATCCTTTGACTCAACCATATGATTTATGCCTCAAGATAGGGCTTGTTTGACTCAACCATATCAATGGCAACTCGAGTCAGGCCTCGTTTGACTCAACCATATCATTTGCATCTCGAGTCAGGCCTCGTTTAACTCAACCAAATCATTTGTGCCCCCAGTCAGGCCTCGTTTGGCTCAACCATATTATTTGCGCCTTGAGTCAAAACTTGTTTGACTCTACGATATCATTTGTGCCTCGAGTCAAGCCTCATTTGACTCAACCATATTATTTGCTCTTCGAGTCGGGCCTCATTTGACGTAACCATATCATTTGTGCCTCGAGTTGGGCCTCGATTGACTCAACCATATCATTTGCGCCTCGAGTCGGCCCTCGTTTGACTCAACGATATCATTTGTGCCTTGAGTTGAGCCTCGTTTGACTCAACCATATTATTTGCGCCTCGAGTCGGGCCTCATTTAACTCACCGATACCATTTGTGCCTCGAGTTGGGCCTCGTTTGACTCATCCATATCATTTGCGCCTTGAGTCAAGCCTCGTTTGACTCACTGATACCATTTATGCCTTGAGTTGTGCATCGTTTGTCGTAACCATATCATTTGTGCCTCGAGTCATGCCTCGTTTGACTCAACCATATCATCTGCGTTTCGAGTCAGGTCTCGTTTGACTAAACCATATCATTTGCGCCTCGAGTCAGGTCTCGTTTGACTCAGCCATATCATTTGCGCTTCGAGTTGGGGCTCGTTTGACTCAACCATATTATTTGCGCCTCGAGTCGGGCCTCGTTTGACTTACCGATACCATTTGTGCCTAGAGTCGAGCCTCGTTTGATGTAACCATATCCTTTGTGCCTAGAGTCGAGCCTCGTTTGATGTAACCATATCCTTTGTGCCTCGAGTCATCCCTCGTTTGACTCAACCATATCATTTGCATCTCGGGTCAGGCCTCGGTTGACTAAACCATATCATTTGCACCTCGAGTCGAGCCTCATTTGACTCAACCATATCATTTGTGCCTCGAGTCGGCCCTCGTTTGACTCAACGATATCATTTGCGCCTCAAGTTGGGCCTTGTTTGACTCAACCATATCTTTTGTGCCTCAAGACGGGCCTCGTTTGACTCACCGATACCATTTATGCCTCGAGTTGGGCCTCGTTTGACTCAACCATATCATTTACGCCTCAAGTCGGGCCTCGTTTGACTCACCGATACCATTTGTGCCTAGAATCGAGCCTCGTTTGATGTAACCATATCCTTTGTGCCTCGAGTCATCCATCATTTGACTCAACCATATCATTTGCATCTCGGGTTGGGCCTCGGTTGACTAAACCATATCATTTGCACCTCGAGTCGAGCCTCATTTGACTCAACCATATCATTTGTGCCTCGAGTCGGGCCTCAGTTGACTCATTGACACCATTTGTGCCTCGAATTGGCCCTCGTTTGACTCAACCAAATCATTTGTGCCTAGAGTCAGGCCTCGTTTGACTCAACCAAATCATTTGTGCCCCGAGTCAAGCCTCGTTTGGCTTAACCATATTATTTGCGCCTCGAGTCAAGCCTTGATTGACTCAACCATATCATTTTTGCCTCGTATCAGTCCTCGTTTGACACAACCATATCAGTTGTGCCTCGAGTTGGGCCTCGTTTGACTCAACCATATCATTTGTGCCTCAAGTTAGGCATCGTTTGACTCACCGACACCATTTGTGCCTCGAATTGGGCATCATTTGAGTCAACCATATCACTTGTGCCTCGAGTCAGGCCTTGTGTGATTCAACCATACCATTTGCGCCTCGAGTCGGGCCTTGTTTGACTTAACCATATCATTTGCGCCTCGAGTCGTCACTCATTTGACTCACTGATACCATTTGTCCCTCAAGTTAGTCCTCGTTTGACTCAACCATATTGTTTGTGCCTCGAGTGAACCCTCGTTTGACTCAACCATATCATTTGCGCCACAAGTTGAGCCTCGTTTGACTCAACCATATAATTTTTGCCTCAAGTCTTGCCTCGTTTCACTCAGCCATATCATTTATGCCTCAAGTCAGGCTTGTTTGACTCAACCATATCATTTGTGCCTTAAGTCAGGTCTCGTTTGACTCACCGATACCATTTGTTCCTCGAGTTAGGCCTCGTTTGACTCAACCATTTCATTTGTGCCTCGAGACAGGGCTCGTTTGACTCAACCATATCATTTGCGCCTCGAGTCGGGCCTCGTTTGACTCAACCATAACATTTGTGCCTTGAGTTGGGCCTGGTTTGATTCAACCATATCATTTGTGCCTCGAGTCGGGTCTCGTTTGACTCACTGATACCATTTGTGCCTCGAGTTGGGCCTCGTTTGACTCAATCATTTTATTTGTGCCTTGAGACAGGGCTCGTTTGACTCAACCATATCATTTGCACCTCGAGGCGGGCATCGTTTGACTCAACCATATAATTTTTGCCTCGAGTCATGCCTTGTTTGACTAAACCATATCATTTATGCCTCGAGTCAGGCTGCGCGTTCGACTCAACCATAACATTTGCGCCTTGAGTCAAGCCTCATTTGACTCACTGATACCATTTGTGCCTCGAGTTGGGCCTTATTTCACTCAACCATATCATTTACGCCTCGAGTTGTTTGACTCACCGATACCATTTGTGCCTCGAGTGGGCCCTCGTTTGACTCAACCATATCATTTGTGCCTCGAGTCGGGCCTCGTTTGACTCACCGATACCATTTATGCCTCGAGTTAGGCCTCGCTTGACTCAACCAGTTTATTCATGCCTCGAGACAGGACTCGTTTGACTCAACCATATCATTTGCACCTCGAGTCGGCCTCGTTTGACTCAACCAAATAATTTTTGCCTCGAGTCATGCCTCATTTGACTCAACCATATCATTTATTCGTTGGGTCAGGCTGCATTTGACTTAACCATATCATTTGCGCCTCGAGTCAAGCCTCGCTTGACTCACCATACCATTTGTGCCTCGAGTTGGGCCTCGCTTGACTCAACCATATCTTTTGTGCCTCGAGTCAAGCCTTGTTTGACTCAACCATCTCATTTGCGCCTTGACTCAACCATATCATTTACGCCTCGAGTCGGGCCTCGTTTGACTCAACCATATCATTTGCGCCTCGAGTCGGGCCTCGTTTGACTCACCGATACCATTTATGCCTCGAGTTAGGCCTCATTTGACTCAACCATATCATTTGTGCCTTGAGTCAGGCCTTGTTTGGCGCAATCATATCATTTGTTCCTCGAGTCGTGCCTCGTTTGACTCAACCATATCATTTGCGTCTCGAGTCGGGCCTAGTTTGACTACACCATATCATTTGTGCCTCGAGTCAGTCATGGTTTGACTCAACCATATTAATTGCGCGTCGAGTCGGGCCTTGTTTGACTCACCGATACCAGTTGTGCCTCGAGTTGGGCCTCGTTTGACTAAACCGTACATTTGTGCCTTGAGTCAGGCCTTGTTTGACTCAACCATATCATTTACGCCTCGAGTCGGGCCTCGTTTGACTCAAGCATATCATTTACGCCCTGGGTTAGGACTCGTTTGACTCAACCATATCATTTGCACCTCAAGTTGGGACTCGTTTGATTCACCGATACCATTTGTGCCTCGAGTTGGGCCTTGTTTGACTCAACCATATCATTTGTGCCGCGACTCAGGTCTCGTTTGACTCAGCCATATCATTTACGCTTCGAGTTGGGTCTCGTTTGACTCAACCATATTATTTGTGCCTCGAGTCGGGCCTTATTTGACTCACCGATACCATTTATGCCTAGAGTCGAGCCTCGTTTGATGTAACCATACCCTTTGTGCCTCGAGTCATCCCTCGTTTGACTCAACCATATCATTTGCATCTCGGGTCGGGCCTCAGTTGACAAAACCATATCATTTGCACCTCGAGTCGAGCCTCATTTGACTTAACCATATCATTTGTGCCTCGAGTTGGGCCTCAGTTGACTCATTGACACCATTTGTGCCTCGAATTGGCCCTCGTTTGACTCAACCAAATCATTTGTGCCTCGAGTCAGGCCTCATTTGACTCAACCAAATCATTTGTGCCCCGAGTCAGGCCTCGTTTGGCTTAACCATATTATTTGCGCCTCGAGTCAAGCCTCGATTGACTCAACCATATCATTTTTGCGTCGTGTCAGTCCTCGTTTGACACAACCATATCAGTTGTGCCTCGAGTTGGGCCTCGTTTGACTCAACCATATCAGCTGCGTCTCGAGTCGGCCCTCGTTTGACTCAACGATATCATTTGCGCCTCAAGTGGAGCCTCATTTGACTCAACCATATTATTTGCGCCTTGAGTCGGGCCTCGTTTAACTCACCGATACCATTTGTGCCTCCAGTTGCGCCTCGTTTAACTCAACCATATCATTTGAGCCTCGAGTCGAGCCTCGTTTGACTCACCGATACCATGTATTCCTTGAGTTGGGCCTCATTTGAAGTAACCATATCATTTGTCCCTCGAGTCATGCCTTGTTTGACTCAAGCATATCATTTGTTCCTTGACTCGGGCATCGTTTGACTCACTGACTCCATTTGTGCCTCGAATTGGGTATCGTTTGACTCAACCATATCATTTGTGCCTCGAGTCAGGCCTTCTGTGACTCAACCATATCATTTGCGCCTCGAGTCAGGCCTTGTTTGACTTAACCATATAATTTGTGCCTCGAGACGGGCCTTGTTTGACTCAACCATATCATTTGCGCCTTGAGTCAGGCCTCGTTTGTCTCAACCATATTATTTGCGCCTCGAGTAAGGCCTTCTTTGCCGCAACCATAATAATTATGCCTCGAGTGATGCTCATTTTACTCAACCATATCATTTGCATTTGGAGTCGCGCCTCGTTTGACTAAATCATATCATTTGCGCCTCGAGTCGTGCTTGGTTTGACTCAACCATATCATTTGTGCCTCGAGTTGGGCCTCGTTTGACTCACCATTATCATTTGTGTCTCGCGTTGGGCCTCATTTGACTCAACCATATAATTTGTGCCTCGAGTCAGTCCTTCTTTCACTAAACCATATAATTTGTGCCTCGAGTGAGGCCTTATTTCACTCAACCATATCATTTATGCCTCGAGTGAGGCCTTGTTTGACTCAACCATATCATTTGCGCCTCGAGTCGGGCCTCGTTTGACTCAACCATATCATTTGCGCCTTGAGTCGGGCATGGTTTGATTCAACCATATCATTTCTACCACGAGTCGGGCCTCGTTTGACTCACCGATACCATTTGTGCCTCGAGTTGGGCCTTGTTTGACTCAACCATATCATTTGTACCTCGAGTCAGGACTCGTTTGACTCAGCCATATCATTTGCGTCTCGAGTCGGGCCCCGTTTGACTCACTAATACAATTTGTGCCTTGAGTTGGGCCTCTTTTGACTCAACCATATCATTTGTGCCTCGAGTCAGGCCTTGTTTGACTTAACCATACCGTTTGCGCCTCGAGTCGGTCCTTGTTTGACTCAACCATATCATTTGCGCCTTAAGTCAGGACTCGTTTGACTCAACCATATCATTTGCGTCTCGAGACGGGCCCCGTTTGACTCACTAATACAATTTGTGTCTCGAGTTGGGCCTCTTTTGACTCAACCATATCATTTGTGCCTCGAGTCAGGCCTTGTTTGACTTAACCATATCATTTGCGCCTCGTGTTGGGCCTTGTTTGACTCAACCATATCATTTGTGGCTCGAGCCAGAACTCGTTTGACTCAGCCATATCATTTGCGCCTTGAGTCGGTCCTTGTTTGATTCACTGATACCATTTGTGCCTCGAGTCGGGCCTGATTTGACGCAACCATATCATTTGTGCCTCGACTCATGCCTCGTTTGACTTAACCATATCATCTGCATCTTGAGTCGGCCCTCGTTTGACTAAACCATATCATTTGCGCCTCTAGTCGGGCCTTGTTTGACTCAACCATATCATTTGTGCCTCGAGTCAAGCCTTGTTTGACTCAACCATATCATTTGCGCCTCGACTCAGGCCTCATTTGACTCAACCATATCATTTGCGCCTTGAGTCGGGCCTCTTTTGACTCATTGATACCATTTATGCCTCAAGTCGGGCCTTCTTTGACGCAACCATAACAATTATGAATCGAGTCATGCCTCGTTTGACTTAACCATATCATCTGCATCTTGAGCCGACCCTCGTTTGACTAAACCATATCATTTGCGCCTCTAGTCGGGCCTTGTTTGACTCAACCATATCATTTGTGCCTCGAGTCAGGCCTTGTTTGACTCAACCATATCATTTGTGCCTCAAGTCAAGCCTCGTTTGACTCAACCATATCATTTGCGCCTTGAGTCATCTTCATTTGACTCATTGATACCATTTGTGCCTCAAGTCGGGCCTTCTTCGACGCAACCATAACAATTGTGCCTCGAGTCATGCCTCGTTTGACTCAACCATATCATTTACATTTGGAGTTGGGCCTCGTTTGACTAAAGCATATCATTTGCACCTCGATTTGGGCCTGGTTTGACTCAACCGTATCATTTGCGCGTTGGGTCGGGACTCGTTTGACTCATCGATACCATTTGTGCCTTGCATTGGGCCTCGTTTGACTCAAGCATATCATTTGTGGCTCGAGCCAAGACTCGTTTGACTCAGCTGTATCATTTGCGCCTTGAGTTGGGCCTTGTTTGACTCACCAATACCATTTGTGCCTGGAGTCGGGACTTATTTGACGCAACCATATCATTTGTACCTCGAGTCATGCCCCGTTTGACTCAACCATATCATCTGCATCTCAGGTCGGCCCTCGTTTGACTAATCCATATCATTTGCGCCTCTAGTCGGGCCTTGATTGACTCAACCATATCATTTGCGCCTCGAGTCGGGCCTTGTTTTACTCAACCATATCATTTGCACCTCGAGTCAGGCCTCGTTTGATGCAACCATATCATTTGCGCCTCGAGTCGGCCCTCGTTTGACTCAACGATATCATTTGTGCCTCGAGTGGGGCCTCCTTTGACTCAATCATATGAATTGCGCCTCAAGTCAAGCCTCGTTTGACTCATCGATACCATTTCCGCCTCGAGTCGGCCCTCGTTTGACATAACCATATCAATTGTGCCACGAGTCATCCCTCATTTGACTCAACCATATCATTTGTGTCTTGAGCCAGGCCTGGTTTGACTAAACCATATTATTTGCGCCTCGAGTCGGGTCTGGTTTGACTCAGCCATATCATTTGTGCCTCGAATTGAGCCTCGTTGGACTCACTGACACCATTTGTGCCTCGAATTAGGCCTCATTTGACTCAACCATATCATTTGCGCCTTGAGTCGGGCCTCGTTTGACTCAACCATATCATTTGTTCCTCGAGTCGGGCCTGGTTTGACTCAAGCATATCATTTGCGCCTCGAGTCGGGCCTCATTTGGCTCACCGATACCATTTGTGCCTCAAGTTGGGCCTCGTTTGACTCAACCATATCATTTGTGCCTCGAGACAGGGCTTGTTTGACTTAACCATATCATTTGCGCCTAGAGTCGGTCCTTGTTTGACTCACCGTTGCCAATTATGCCTCGAGTTAGTCCTCGTTTGACTCAACCATATCAGTTGCATCTCGAGTCAGGCCTCGTTTGACTAAACCATATCATTTGTGCCTCGAGTTGGGCCTTGTTTAACTCAACCTATCATTTGCGCCTCAAGTCGGGCCTCATTTGACTCAACCATATAATTTGCCTGTCGAGTCGGTCCTCGTTTCTGTCACCGATACCAGTTGTGCCTCGAGTTGGGCCTCGTTTGACTAGACCGTATCATTTGGGCCTTGAGTCAGGACTCGTTTGACTCAGCCATATCATTTGTGCCTTGAGTCAGGCCTCGTTTAACTCACCGATACCATCTGTGCCTCGAGTTGGGACTCTTTTGACTCAACAATATCATTTGCGCCTCGAGTCGGGCCTCATTTGACTCAACCATATCATTTGCATCTTGAGTCAGGCCTCGTTTGACTCACTGATACCATTTGTGCCTCCAGTCGGGCCTTCTTTGACGCAACCATAACAATTGTGCCTCGAGTCATGCCTCGTTTGACTCAACCATATCATTTGCATATGGAGTCGCGCCTCGTTTGACTAAACCATATCATTTGCGCCTCGAGTCGAGCCTCGTTTGACTCAACCATATCATTTGCGCCTCAAGTCGGGCCTCGTTTGACTCACTGATAGCATTTGTGCCTCGTGTTGGGCCTCATTTGACTCAACCATATAATTTCTGCCTCGAGTCAGGCCTTGTTTCACTCAACCATATAATTTGTGCCTCGAGTGAGGCCTAGTGTCACTCGACCATATCATTTGTGCCTCGAGTGAGGCCTTGTTTGACTTAACCATATCATTTGCGCCTCAAGTCGGGCCTCGTTTGACTCAACCATATCATTTGCACCTCGAGTCGGGCCTGGTTTGATTCAACCCAATATCATTTGGGCCTCGAGTTAGGCCTCGTTTGACTCAGCCATATCATTTGCGCCTCGAGTCAGGCCTCGTTTGACTCAACCATATCATTGGCGCCTCAAGTCGTGCCTCGTTTGACTCACCGATACCATTTGTGCCTTGAGTTGGGCTTCTTTTGACTCAACCATATCATTTGTGCCTCGTGTCATACCTTGTTTGACTCAACCATATCATTTGCGCCTCGAGTCAGGCCTCGTTTGACTCAACCATATCATTTGAGCCTTGAGTCAGGCCCCGTTTGACGCACTAATACCATTTGTCCCTCGAGTCGGGCCTTCTTTGATGCAACCATAACAATTGTGCCTCGAGTCATGCCTCGTTTGACTAAACCATATCAATTGCCTCGGGAGTTGGGCCTCGTTTGACTAAACCATATCATTTGCGCCTCGAGTCGGGCCTGGTTTGACTCAACCATATCATTTGCGCCTCGAGTCGGGCCACGTTTGACTCACTGATACCATTTGTGCGTTGGGACTCATTTGACTTAACCATATAATTTCTGCCTCGAGTCAGGCCTTGTTTGACTCAACGATATCAATTCTGCCTTGAGTGAGGCCTTGTTTCACTTAACCATATCATTTGTGCCTCGAGTGAGGCCTTGTTTGACTCAACCATATCATATGCACCTCGAGTGGGGTCCCGTTTCACTCAACCATATCATTTGTGCCTCGAGTCGGGTGTGGTTTGATTCAACCATATCATTTGCACCTCGAGTCGGGTGTGGTTTGATTCAACCATATCATTTGCACCTCGAGTCGGGCCTCGTTTGACTCAACCATATCATTTGTGCCTCGAGTCGGCCCTCGTTTGACTCACCCGTACCATTTGTGCGTTGGGACTCGTTTGACTCAACCATATTAGTTCTGCCTCGAGTCAGGCCTTGTTTCACTCAACCATATCAGTTGTGCCTTGAGTGAGGCCTTGTTTCACTCAACCATATGATTTGCGCCTCAAGTGAGGCCTTCTTTGACTCAACCAAATCATTTGCGCCTCGAGTCGGGCCTCGTTTGACTCAACCATATCATTTGCGCCTCGAGTCGGGCCTGGTTTGACTTAACCATATCATTTGCGCCTCAAGTCGGGCCTCGTTTGACTCACCGATACCATTTGTGCCTTGCGTTGGTCCTCATTTGACTCAACCATATCATTTTTGCCTCTAGTCAGGCCTTGTTTCACTCAACCATATCATTTGTGCCGCGAGTGAGGCCTTGTTTCACTCAACCATATAATTTGTGACTCGAGTGAGGCATTGTTTGACTCAACCATATCATTTGCACCTCGAGTCAGGCATCGTTTGACTCAACCATATCATTTGCACCTCGAGTCGGTCCTGGTTTGGTTCAACCATATCATTTGCACCTCGAGTCGGGCCTCGTTCGACTCACCGATACCATTTGTGCCTTGAGTTGGGCCTCATTTGACTCAACCATATCATTTGTGCCTCGAGTCAGGACTCGTTTGACTCAGCCATATCATTTGCGTCTCGAGTCAGGCCACGTTTGACTCACCAAAACCATTTGTGCCTCGAGTCGAGCCTCATTTGACGCGACCATATCATTTGTGCCTCGAGTCATGCCCCGTTTGACTGGACCATATCAAATGCATCTCTAGTCGGGCCTTGTTTGACTAAACCATATCATTTGTGCCTCGAGTCCGACCTTGTTTGACTCAACCATATCATTTGCACCTCGAGTCAGGCCTCGTTTGATGCAACCATATCATTTGTGCCTTGAGTCATGCCTCGTTTGACTCAACCATATCATTTGCGCCTCGAGTCAACCCTCGTTTGGCTCAATGATATCATTTGTGCCTCGAGTGGGGCCTCATTTGACTCAACCATATCATTTGCGCCTTGAGTCGCACCTTGTTTGACTCATTGATACCATTTGTGCCATGAGTCAGCCCTCGTTTGACGTAACCATATCAATTGTGCCTCGATTCATCCCTCGTTTGACTCAACCATATCATTTGCATCTCGAGCCAGGCCTTGTTTGATTAAACCATATCATTTGCGCCTGGAGGTGGGCCTGGTTTGACTAAACCATATCATTTGCGCCTCAAATTGGGCCTCATTTCACTCACAGACACCATTTGTGCCTCGAATTGGGCCTTGTTTGACTCAACCATATCATTTGCACCTCGAGTTGGGCCTGGTTTGACTCAACCATATCATTTGTGCCTCGAGCTGGGCCTAGTTTGACTCAACCATATCATTTGCGCTCGAGTCGGGCCTCGTTTGATTCAACCATACCATTTGTGACTCGAGTCAGGCCTGGTTTGACTTAACCATATCATTTACGCCTTGAGTCAGGCCTCGTTTGACTCACCGATACCATTTGTGCCTTGAGTTGGGTCTCGTTTGACTCAATCATATCATTTGTGCCTTGAGTGAGGACTCGTTTGACTCAGCCATATCATTTGCGCCTCGAGTCAGTCCACATTTGACTCACCGAAACCATTTGTGCCTCGAGTCGAGCCTCATTTGACGCGACCATATCATTTGTGCCTCGAGTCATGCCCCGTTTGACTGAACCATATCATCTGCATCTCTAGTCGGGCCTCGTTTGACTAAACCATATCATTTGTGCCTCGAGTCCGGCCTTGTTTGACTCAACCATATCATTTGCACCTCCAGTCAGGCCTCGTTTGATGCAACCATATTATTTGTGCCTCGAGTCATGCCTCGTTTGACTCAACCATATCATTTGCGCCTCGAGTCAGGCCTCATTTGACTCAATGATATCATTTGCGCCTCGAGTGGGGCCTCATTTGACTCAACCATATCATTTGCGCCTTGAGTCACACCTTATTTGACTCACTGATACCATTTGTGCCATGAGTCGGCCCTCGTTTGACGTAACCATATCAATTGTGCCTCGATTCATCCCTCGTTTGACTCAACCATATCATTTGCGTCTTGAGCCAGGCCTTGTTTGACTAAACCATATCATTTGCGCCTCGAGACGGGCCTGGTTTGACTAAACCATATCATTTGCGCCTCGAATTGGGCCTCGTTTAACTCACAGACACCATTTGTGCCTCGAATTGGGCTTCGTTTGACTCAACCATATGATTTGCGCCTCGAGTCGGGCCTCGTTTAACTCAACCATATCATTTGCGCCTCGAGTCAGGCCTCGTTTGATTTAACCATACCATTTGTGCCTCGAGTTAGGCCTGGTTTGACTTAACCATATCATTTACGCCTCGAGTCGGGCCTCGTTTGACTCATCAATACCATTTGTGCCCCGCGTTGGGCATCGTTTGACTCAACCATATCATTTCTGCCTCGAGTCAGTCCTTGTTTGACTCAACCATATCATTTGTGCCTCGAGTGAGGCGTTGTTTGACTTAACCATAACATTTGTGCCTCGAGTGAGGCCTGGTTTGACTCAACTATATCATTTGCGCCTTGAGTGTAGCCTCGTTTGACTTAACCATATCATTTGTGCCTCAAGTTGGGCCTCGTTTGACTCACCGATACCATTTGTGCCTTGAGTTGGGCCTCTTTTGACTCAAGCATATCATTTGTGCCTCGAGTCATGCCTTGTTTGACTCAACCATATCATTTGCGGCTCGAGTCGGGCCTCGTTTGACTCAACCATATCATTTGCGCCGTGAGTCAGGCCTTGTTTGACTCACTAATACCATTTGTGCCTCGAGTAATGCCTCGTTTGACTCAACCACATCATTTTTGCCTCTAGTCAGGCCTTGTTTCACTTAACCATATCATTTGTGTCGTAAGTGAGGCCTTGTTTCACCCAACCTTATCAATTGTGCCTTGAGTGAGGCCTTGTTTCACTCAACCATATCATTTGCACCTTGAGTGAGGCCTTGTTTGACTCAACCAAATCATTTGTGCCTCGAGTCGGGCCTCGTTTGACTAAACCATATCATTTGCGCCTCGAGTCGGCCCTGGTTTGACTCAACCATATCATTTGCGCCTCAAGTCAGGCCTCGTTTGACTCACCGATACCATTTGTGCCCCGCGTTGGTCCTCGTTTGACTTAACCATATCATTTTTGCCTCTAGTCAGGCCTTGTTTCACTTAACCAGATCATTTGTGCCGCGAGTGAGGCCTTGTTTCACTCAACCATATCATTTGTGATTCGAGTGAGGCATTGTTTGACTTAACAATATCATTTGCGCCTCGAGTCGGGCATCGTTTGACTCAACCATATCATTTGTGCCTCGAGTCAGTCCTGGTTCGGTTCAACCATAACATTTGCACCTCGAGTCGGGCCTCGTTCGACTCACCGATACCATTTGCGCCTTGAGTTGGGCCTCGTTTGACTCAACCATATCATTTGTGCCTCGAGCCAGGACTCGTTTGACTCAGCCATAGCATTTGGGCCTCGAGTCAGGCCACGTTTGACTCACTGATACCATTTGTGCCTCGAGTCGCGCCTCATTTGATGCGACCATATCATTTGTGCCTCGAGTCATGCCCCATTTGACTGAACCATATCATCTGCATCTCTAGTCGGGCCTCGTTTGACTAAACCATATCATTTGTTCCTTGAGTCCGGTGTTGTTTGACTCAACCATATCATTTGCGCCTCGAGTCAGGCCTTGTTTGACTCAACCTTATCATTTCTACCTCGAGTTAGACCTCGTTTGATGCAACCATATCATTTGCGCCTCGAGTCATACCTCGTTTGACTCAACCATATCATTTGTGCCTCGAGTCGGCCCTCAATTGACTCAATGATATCATTTGTGCCTCGAGTGGGGCCTCATTTGACTCAACCATATCATTTGCGCCTTGAATCGTGCCTTGTTTGACTCACTGATACCATTTGTGCCATGAGTCTTCCCTCGTTTGATGTAACCATATCAATTGTGCCTCAATTCATCCCTCGTTTGACTCAACCATATCATTTGTGTCTCAAGCCAGGCCTTGTTTGACTAAACCATATCATTTGTGCCTCGAGGCGGGCCTGGTTTGACTAAACCATATCATTTGCGCCTCGAATTAGGCCTCATTTAACTCACAGACACCATTTGTGCCTCGAAATGGGCCTCGTTTGACTCAACCATATCATTTGTGCCTCGAGTTAGGCCTGGTTTGACTCAACCATATCATTTGCGCCTCGAGTCAGGCCTGGTTTGACTCAACCATATCATTTACGCCTCGAGTCGGGCCTCGTTTGATTCAACTATACCATTTGTGCCTCGAGTCGGGCCTGCTTTGACTTAACCATATCATTTACGCCTCGAGTCGGGCCTCATTTGACTCACCAATACCATTTATGCCTCGCGTTGGGCATCATTTGACTCAACCACATCATTTCCGCCTTGAGTCAGGCCTCGTTTGACTCATCGATACCATTTGTGCCTTGAGTTGGGCCTCTTTAGACTCAACCATATCATTTGTGCCTCGAGTCATGCCTTGTTTGACTCCACCATATCATTTGCGCCTCGAGTCGGGCCTCGTTTGACTCACTAATACTATTTGTGCCTTGAGTCAGGCCTTCTTTGATGCAACCATAATAATTGTGCCTCGAGTCATGCCTTATTTGACTCAACCATATCATTTTTGCCTCTAGTCAGGCCTTGTTTCACTCGACCATATCATTTGTGTCGCAAGTGAGGCCTTATTTCACTCAACCATATCATTTGTGACTCGAGTGAGGCCTTGTTTGACTCAACCATATCATTTGCGCCTCGAGTTGGGCCTCGTTTGACTCAACCATATCATTTGTGCCTTGAGTCGGTCCTGGTTTGATTCAACCATACCATTTGCGCCTCGATTCGGGCCTTGTTTGACTCCCTGATACCGTTTGTGCCCCGAGTTGGGCCTCGTTTGACTCAACCATATCATCTGTTCCTCGAGTCAGTACCCATTTGACTCAGCCATATCATTTGCGCCTCGAGTCGGGCCACGTTTGACTCACCGATATCATTTGTGCCTCGAGTCGGTCCTCATTTGACGTGACCATATCATTTGTGCCTCGAGCCATGCCTCGTTTGACTGAACCATTTCATCTGCATCTCGAGTTGGCCTCGTTTGACTAAACCATATCATTTGTGCCTCGAGTCAGGCCTTGTTTGACTCAACCATATCATTTGCGCCTCAAGTCATGCCTCGTTTGACTCAACCATATCATTTACGCCCTGAGTCGGCCCGCATTTGATTCAACGATATCATTTGTGCCTTGAGTGAGGCCTCATTTGACTCAACCATATCATTTGCGCCTCGAGTCAGGCCTCATTTGACCACCAATACCATTTGTGCCGCGAGTTGGCCCTCGTTTGACGTAACCATATCAATTGTTCCTCGATTCATCCCTCGTTTGACTTAACCATATCATTTGTGTCTCGAGCCAGGCCTTATTTGACTAAACCATATCTTTTGCGCCTTGAGGCGGGCCTGGTTTGACTAAACCATATCATTTGCACCTTGAATTGGGCCTCATTTAACTCACAGACACCATTTGTGCCTCGAATTGGGCCTTGTTTGACTCAACCATATCATTTGTGCCTCGAGTCAGGCTTTGTTTGACTTAACCATATCGTTTGCGCCTCGAGTCGGGCCTCTTTTGAGTCACTGATTCCATTTCTGCCTCGAGTTTGTCCTGGTTTGACTCAACCATTTCATTTGTGCCTTAAGACAGGGCTCGTTTGACTTAACCATATCATTTGCGCCTTAAGTCGGGCCTCGTTTGACTCAACCATATCATTTATCCTCGAGTCGGGCCGCGTTTGACTCAATTATAACATATGCGCCTCGAGTCAGGCCTCATTTGACTCACCGATACCATTTGTGCCTCGAGTTAGGCCTTATTTGACTCAACCATATCATTTATGCCTCGAGTCGGGCCTTGTTTGACTCAACCATATCATTTGCGCCTTGAGTCGGGCCTCGTTTGACTCACCGATACCATTTGTGCCTCGAGTTAGGCCTCGTTTAACTCAACCATATCATTTGTGCCTCGAGTCAGGCCTTGTTTGGTGCAATCATATCATTTGTGTCTCGATTCATGCCTCGTTTGACTCAACCATATCATTTACGTCTCGAGTTGGGCCTCGTTTGTCTCAACCATATCATTTACGCCTTAAGTTGGTCCTCGTTTGACTCAACCATATCATTTGCGCCTCGAGTCGGGCCTGGTTTGACTCAACCATATCATTTGTGCGTCAAGTCAGGCCTCGTTTGACTCACCGATACCAGTTGAGCCTCGAGTTGGGCCTTGTTTAACTAAATCGTATCATTTGTGCCTCGAGTCAGGCCTTGTTTGAATCAACCATATTATTTATGCCTCGAGTCGGGCCTCGTTTGACTTAAGCATATCATTTGCGCCCTGGGTTAGGCCTCGTTTGACTCAACTATATTATTTGTTCCTCTAGTCGGGCCTCGTTTGACTCACTGATACCATTTGTGCCTCGACTTGGGCCTCGTTTGACTCAACCATATCATTTGTGCCTTGACTCAGGACTCGTTTGACTTAGCCATATCATTTGCGCCCCGAGTTGGGCCTCGTTGGACTCACCGATACCATTTGTGCCTCGAGTTAGACCTCTTTTAACTCAACCATATCATTTGTGCCTCGAGCCAGGCCTTGTGTGACTCAACCATATCATTTGTGACTCGAGACGGGCTCGTTGGTCTCAACCATGTCATTTGCGTCTTGAGTCGGGCCTCGTTTGAGTCACTGATACCATTTGTACCTCGAGTCGGGCCTTCTTTGACGCAACAATAACAATTGTGCCTCGAGTCATGCCTCGTTTGACTCAACCATATCATTTGCATCTGGAGTCGAGCCTCGTTTGACTAAACCATATGATTTGTGCCTTGAGTCAGGCCTGGTTTGACTTAACCATATCATTTACGCCTCGAGTCGGGCCTCGTTTGGCTCACTGATACCATTTGTGCCTTGTGTTGGGCATCATTTGACTCCACCATATCATTTCTGCCTCGAGTCAGCCCTTGTTTGACTCAATCATATCATTTGTGCCTCGAGTGAGGCCTGGTTTGACTCAACTATATCATTTGCGCCTCGAGTTGGGCCTCGTTTGACTCAACCATATCATTTGTGCCTTGAGTCGGGCCTTGTTTGATTCAACCATATCATTTGCGCCTCGAGTTGGGCCTCATTTGACTCACCGATACCATTCGTGCCTCAAGTTGAGCCTCGTTTGACTCAACCATATCATTTGTGCCTCAAATCAGGACTCATTTGACTCAGTCATATAATTTGCGCCTCGAGTCGGGCCCTATTTGACTCACTGATACAATTTGTGCCTCGAGTTGGGCCTCTTTTGACTCAACCATATCATTTGTGCCTCAAGTCAGGCCTTGTTTGACTTAACCATATCATTTGCGCTTCGTGTCGGGCCTCGTTTGACTCAACCATATCATTTGCGCGTTGAGCCGGGCCTCGTTTGACTCACTGATACCATTTGTGCCTCGAGTCGGGCCTTCTTTGATGCAACCATAACAATTGTGCCTCAAGTCATGCCTTGTTTGACTCAACCATATCATTTGCATCTGGAGTCGGGCCTCGTTTGACTACAGCATATCATTTGCGCCTCCAGTCGAGCCTGCTTTGACTCAACCATATCATTTGTGCCTCGAGTCGGGCCTCATTTGACTCACCGATACCATTTGCGCCTCGCTTTGGGCCTCGTTTGACTCAACCATATCATTTGTGGCTTGACCTAGGACTCGTTTGGCTCAGGCATATCATTTGCACCTTGAGTCGGGCCTTGTTTGACTCACCGATACCATTTGTGCCTCGAGTCGGGCCTCATTTGACGCAACCATATCATTTGTGCCTCGAGTCATGCCTCGTTTGACTCAACCATATCATCTACATCTCGAGTTCGGCCTCATTTGACCAAACCATATCATTTGCGCCTCGAGTCGGGCCTCGTTCAACTCAAGCATATCATTTGCGCCTTGAGTTGGGCCTCGTTTGAGTCACTGATACCATTTGTGCCTCGAGTCGGGCCTTCTTTGACGCAACAATAACAATTGTGCATTGAGTCATGCCCTGTTTGACTCAACCATATGATCTACATCTCGAGTCGGGCCTTGTTTAGGTCAACCATATCATCTACGCTTCGAGTCGGGCTTGTTTGACTCAACCATATCATTTGCACTTCAAGTCAGGCCTCGTTTGACACAACCATATTATTTACGCCTCGAGTCATGCCTCGTTTGACTCAACCATATCATTTGCGCCTTGAGTGGGGTCTCATTTGACTAACCATATCATTTGCGCCTCGAGTCGAGCCTTGTTTGACTCACCAATACTAGTTTTGCCACGAGTCAGCCCTCATTTGACGTAACCATATCAATTGTGCCTCGAGTCATCCCTCGTTTGACTCAACCATATCATTTGCGTCTCGAGCAAGGCCTCGTTTGACTAAACCATATCATTTGCGCCTCGAGGCAGGCCTGGTTTGACTAAACCATGTCATTTGCGCCTCGAATTGGGACTCGTTTGACTCACAGGCACCATTTGTTCCTCGAATTGGGCCTCATTTGGCTCAACCATATCATTTGTGCCTCGAGTTAGGCCTTGTTTGAGTCAACCATATCATTTACGCCTTGAGTCGGGCCTGGTTTGACTCAACCATATCATTTGCGCCTGGAGTCGGGCCTCATTTGACTCGCTGATTCCATTTATGCCTCGAGTAAGGCCTCGTTTGGCTTAACCATTTCATTTGTGGCTCGAGTCGGGCCTCGTTTGACTCACCGATACCATTTGTGCCTCGAGTTGGGCTTTTTTTGACTCAACCATATCATTTGTGCCTCGAGTCAGGCCTTGTTTGACTCAACCATATCATTTGCGCCTCAAGATGGGCCTCGTTTAACTCGACCATATCATTTGCACCTTGAGTCGGGCCTCCTTTGAGTCACTGATACCATTTGTACCTCGAGTCGGGCCTTATTTGACGCAACAATAACAATTGTGCCTCGAGTCATGCCTCGTTTGACTCAACCATATCATTTGCATTTGGAGTCGGGCCTCGTTTGACTAAACCATATTATTTGCGCCTCGAGTTGGGCCTGATTTGACTCAACCATATCATTTACGCCTCAAGTCGGGCCTTGTTTCAGTCACCGATACCATTTGTGCCTCGCGTTAGTCCTTGTTTGGCTCAACCATATCATTTCTACCTCGAGTCAGGGCTTGTTTGACTCATCCATATCATTTGTGCCTCGAGTGAGGCCTTGTTTGACTCAACCATATCATTTGTGTCTCGAGTGAGGCCTTATTTGACTCAACCATATCATTTGTGCCACAAGTCGGGCCTCGATTGAGTCAACCATATCATTTGCTACTCGAATCAGGCCTCGTTTGACTCACCGATAAGATTTGTGCCTCGAGTTAGGCCTCGTTTAACTCAACCATATCATTTGTGCCTCAAGCTAGGACTCCTTTGACTCAGCCATATCATTTGCGCCTCGAGTCAGGCTCTGTTTGACTCACCGATACAATTTGTGCCTCGAGTTGGTCCTCTATTGACTCAACCATATCATTTGTACCTCGAGTCAGGCCTTGTTTGACTCAACCATATCATTTGTGCCTTGAGACGGGCCTCGTTTGACTCACTGATACAATTTATTCCTCGAGTCGGGCCTTCTTTGACACAACCATAACAATTGTGCCTCGAGTCATGCCTTATTTGACTCAACCATATCATTTGCATATGGAGTCGGGCCTCGTTTGACTAAAGCATATCATTTGCACCTCGAGTCGGCCTGGTTTGGCTCAACCATATCATTTGCGCCTCGAGTCTGGCCTCGTTTGACTCACCGATACCATTTGTGCCTCGTTTGACTTAACCATATCCTTTGTGGCTCGAGCCAGGACTTGTTTGACTCGGGCATATCATTTGCGCATTGAGTCAGGCTTTGTTTGACTCACCGATACCATTTGTGCCTCGAGTAGAGCCTCATTTGACGCAACTATATCATTTGTGCCTCGAGTCATGCCTCGTATGACTCAACCATATCATCTGCATCTCGAGTCGGGCCTCGTTTGACCAAGCCATATCATTTGTGCCTCGAGTCAGGCCTTGTTTAACTCAATCATATTATTTGCTCCTCGAGGCGGGCCTCATTTGACTCAACCATATCATTGGCGCCTTGAGTCGGGCCTCGTTTGAGTCACTGATACAATTTGTGCCTCAAGTTGGGCCTCTTTTGAATCAACCATATCTTTTGTGCCTCGAGTCAGGCCTTGTTTGACTCAACCATATCATTTATGCCTCGACGCGGACCTCGTTTGACTCAACCATATCATTTGCGCCTGGAGTCGGGCCTTGTTTGAGTCACTGATACCATTTGGGCCTGGAGTCGGGCCTTCTTTGATGCAACAATAATAATTGTGCCTCAAGTCAGGCCTCGTTTGACTCAACCATATCATCTGCATCTCGAGTCGGGCTTTGTTTGACCAATCCATATCATTTGTGCCTCGAGTCGGGCCTTGTTTGACTCAACCATATCATTTGCACCTCGAGTCGTGCCTGTTTGACTCAACCATATCATTTGCACCTCGAGTCAGGCCTCGTTTGACGCAACCATATCTTTTGTGTCTCGAATCATCCCTCGTTTGACTCAACCATATCATTTGTGCCTCGAGTCGTCCCTCGTTTGACTCAATGATATCATTTGTGCCTAGAATGGGGCCTCGTTTGACTCAACCATATCATTTCGCCTCGAGTTGGGCCTTGTTTGACTCACCGATACCATTTGTGCCTCGAGTCGGCCCTTGTTTGACGTATCCATATCAATTGTACCTCGAGTCATCCCTTGTTTGACTAAACCATATCATTTACGTCTCGAGCCAGGCCTCGTTTGACTCAACCATATCATTTGTGTCTCGAGTTAGGCCTTGTTTGACTCAACCATATCATTTGCGCCTCGAGTTGGGCCTCGTTTGACTCAACCGTATCATTTGCGCCTCGAGTCAGGCCTGGTTTCACTGAACCATCTCATTTGCGCCTCGAGTCAGGCCTCGTTTGACTCACTGATACCAGTTGTGCCTCGAGTTGGGCCTCGTTTGTCTAAACCGTATGATTTGTGCCTCGAGTCAGAGCTTGTTTGACTCAACCATATCATTTACGCCTCGAGTCGGGCCTCGTTTAACTCAAGCATATCATTTGCAATCTGGGTTAGGCCTCGTTTGACTCAACCATATCATTTGCGCCTCAGGTCGGGCCTCGTTTGACTCACCGATACCATTTATGCCTCGAGTTGGGCCTTTTTTGACTCAACCATATCATTTGTGCCTCGAGTCAGGCCTTGTTTGACTCAACCATATCATTTGCGCCTCGAGTCGGGCTTGGTTTGACTCAACCATCTCATTTGTGCCACGAGTCGGGCCTTGTTTGACTCACCGATACCATTTATGCCTCGCGTTGGGCCTCGTTTGACTCAACCCTATAATTTTTGCCTCGAGTTAGGCCTTGTTTTACTCAACCATATCATTTATGCCTTAAGTGAGGCCTTGTTTCACTCAACCATATCATTTGCACCTTGAGTCGAGCCTCGTTTGACTCAACCATATGATTTGCGCCTCGAGTCGAGCCTGATTTGATTCAACCATATCATTTGCGCCTCGAGTCGAGCCTCGTTTGACTCACCAATACCATTTGTGCCTCGAGTTGGGCCTTGTTTGACTCAACCATGTCATTTGTGCCTTGAGTTAGGAATCGTTTGACTCAGCCATCTCATTTGCACCTAGAGTCGAGCCCCTTTTGACTCACCGATACAATTTGTGCCTCAAGTTGGGCCTCTTTTGAATCAACCATATCTTTTGTGCCTCGAGTCAGGCCTTGTTTGACTCAACCATATCATTTATGCCTCAACGCGGACCTCGTTTGACTCAACCATATCATTTGCGCCTGGAGTCGGGCCTTGTTTGAGTCACTGATACCATTTGGGCCTGGAGTCGGGCCTTCTTTGATGCAACAATAATAATTGTGCCTTAAGTCAGGCCTCGTTTGACTCAACCATATCATCTGCATCTCGAGTCGGGCTTTGTTTGACCAATCCATATCATTTGTGCCTCGAGTCGGGCCTTGTTTGACTCAACCATATCATTTGCACCTCGAGTCGTGCCTGTTTGACTCAACCATATCATTTGCACCTCGAGTCAGGCCTCGTTTGACGCAACCATATCTTTTGTGTCTCGAATCATCCCTCGTTTGACTCAACCATATCATTTGTGCCTCGAGTCGTCCCTCGTTTGACTCAATGATATCATTTGTGCCTAGAATGGGGCCTCGTTTGACTCAACCATATCATTTCGCCTCGAGTTGGGCCTTGTTTGACTCACCGATACCATTTGTGCCTCGAGTCGGCCCTTGTTTGACGTATCCATATCAATTGTACCTCGAGTCATCCCTTGTTTGACTAAACCATATCATTTACGTCTCGAGCCAGGCCTCGTTTGACTCAACCATATCATTTGTGTCTCGAGTTAGGCCTTGTTTGACTCAACCATATCATTTGCGCCTCGAGTCGGGCCTCGTTTGACTCAACCGTATCATTTGCGCCTCGAGTCAGGCCTGGTTTCACTGAACCATCTCATTTGCGCCTCGAGTCAGGCCTCGTTTGACTCACTGATACCAGTTGTGCCTCGAGTTGGGCCTCGTTTGTCTAAACCGTATGATTTGTGCCTCGAGTCAGAGCTTGTTTGACTCAACCATATCATTTACGCCTCGAGTCGGGCCTCGTTTAACTCAAGCATATCATTTGCAATCTGGGTTAGGCCTCGTTTGACTCAACCATATCATTTGCGCCTCAGGTCGGGCCTCGTTTGACTCACCGATACCATTTATGCCTCGAGTTGGGCCTTTTTTGACTCAACCATATCATTTGTGCCTCGAGTCAGGCCTTGTTTGACTCAACCATATCATTTGCGCCTCGAGTCGGGCTTGGTTTGACTCAACCATCTCATTTGTGCCACGAGTCGGGCCTTGTTTGACTCACCGATACCATTTATGCCTCGCGTTGGGCCTCGTTTGACTCAACCCTATAATTTTTGCCTCGAGTTAGGCCTTGTTTTACTCAACCATATCATTTATGCCTTAAGTGAGGCCTTGTTTCACTCAACCATATCATTTGCACCTTGAGTCGAGCCTCGTTTGACTCAACCATATGATTTGCGCCTCGAGTCGAGCCTGATTTGATTCAACCATATCATTTGCGCCTCGAGTCGAGCCTCGTTTGACTCACCAATACCATTTGTGCCTCGAGTTGGGCCTTGTTTGACTCAACCATGTCATTTGTGCCTTGAGTTAGGAATCGTTTGACTCAGCCATCTCATTTGCACCTAGAGTCGAGCCCCTTTTGACTCACCGATACAATTTGTGCCTCAAGTTGGGCCTCTTTTGAATCAACCATATCTTTTGTGCCTCGAGTCAGGCCTTGTTTGACTCAACCATATCATTTGTGCCTCGACGCGGACCTCGTTTGACTCAACCATATCATTTGCACCTGGAGTCGGGCCTTGTTTGAGTCACTGATACCATTTGGGCCTCGAGTCGGGCCTTCTTTGATGCAACAGTAACAATTGTGCCTTGAGTCATGCCTCGTTTGATTGAACCATATCATTTGCATCTGGAGTTGGGCCTCGTTTGACTAAACCATATCATTTGCGCGTCGAGTCAAGCCTGGTTTGACTCAACCATATCATTTGCGCCTCACCAATACCATTTGTGCCTCGCGTTGGGCCTCGTTTGACTCAACCATATCATTTCTTCCTTGAGTCAGGGCTTGTTTCACTTAACCATAACATTTGTGCCTCGAGTCAGGCCTTGTTTTACTCAACCATATCATTTATGCCTCGAGTGAGGCCATGTTTGACTCAACCATATCATTTGCATCTGGAGTTGGGCCTCGTTTGACTAAAGCATATCATTTGCGCATCGAGTCAGGCCTTGTTTCGTGCAATCATATCTTTTTTGCCTCAAGTCATGCTTCGTTTGACTCAACCATATCATTTGCGTCTCGAGTCGAGCCTGGTTTGACTCAACCATATCATTTACACCTTGAGTTGGGCCTCGTTTGACTCAAGCATATCATTTCTGCCCTGGGTAGGCCTCGTTTCACTCAACAATATCATTTGTGCCTCGAGTCCACCGTCGTTTGACTCACCGATACAATTTGTGCCTCCAGTTGGGCCTCTTTTGACTCAACCATATCATTTGTGCCTTGAGTCAAGCCTTGTTTGACTCAACCATATCATTTGCACCTTGAGTCGGGCCTCATTTGAGTCACTGATACCATTTGTGCCTCAAGTCGGGCCTTCTTTGATGCAACAATAACGATTGTGCCTTGAGTCATGCCTTGTTTGATTCAGCCATATCATTTGCATCTGGAGTCGGGCCTCGTTTGACTAAACCATATTATTTGCGCGTCGAGTCAAGCTTGGTTTGACACAACCATATCATTTGTGCCTCGAGTTGGGCCTTGTTTGACGCAACCATGTCATTTGTGCCTTGAGTTAGGACTCGTTTGACTCAGCCATCTCATTTGCGCCTAGAGTCGGGCCCCGTTTGACTCACCGATACAATTTGTGCCTCAAGTTGGGCCTCTTTTGAATCAACCATATCTTTTGTGCCTCGAGTCAGGCCTTGTTTGACTCAACCATATCATTTGTGCCTCGATGCGGACCTCGTTTGACTCAACCATATCATTTGCGCCTGGAGTCGGGCCTTGTTTGAGTCACTGATACCATTTGGGCCTCGAGTCGGGCCTTCTTTGATGCAACAATAACAATTGTGCTTCATGTCGGGCCCAGGTTGACTCACCGATACAATTTGTGCCTCAAGTTGGGCCTCTTTTGACTAAAGCATAAAATTTGTGCCTTGAGTCAGGCTTTGTTTGACTCAACCATATCATTTGCACCTTGAGGCGGGCCTCGTTTGAATCAACCATATCATTTGCGCCTTGAGTCGGGCCTCGTTCGAGTCTTTGATACCATTTGTCCCTTGAGTCGGGCCTTCTTTGATACGACAATAACAATTGTGCCTCGAGTCGGGCCTCGTTTGACTCTACCATATAATTTTAGCCTCGAGTCATCCCTCGTTTGACTTAACCATATAATTTATGCCTCGAGTCAGGCTGCGTTTGACTCAACCATATCATTTGCGCCTCGAGTCGAGCCTCGTTTGACTCACCGATACCATTTGTGCCTTGAGTTAGGCCTCGTTTGACTCAACCATATCATATGTGCTCGAGTCAGGACTCGTTTTACTTAGCCATATCATTTGTGCCTCGAGTTGGGCCCCGTTTGACTCACCGATACAATTTGTGCCTCGAGTTGGGCCTCTTTTGACTCAACCATATCATTTGGGCCTCGAGACAGGGTTCGTTTGACTCAACCATATCATTTGTGCCTCGAGTCATGCCTCGTTTGACTCAACCATATCATTTATGCCTCGAGTTGGGCCTCGTTTGACTCAACCATATCATTTGTGCCTCAAGTTAGGCCTCGTTTAACTCACCGATACCATTTATGCCTTGAGTTAGGCCTCGTTTGACTTAACCATATCATTTGTGGCTCGAGTCAGGCCTTGTTTCGCGCAATCATATCTTTTTTGCCTTAAGTCATGCTTCGTTTGACTCGACCATATCATTTGCGTCTCGAGCCAGCCCTCTTTTGACTAAACCATATCATTTGTGCCTCGAATTGGGCCTCGTTTGACTCACGACCACCATTTGTGCCTCGAATTGGGCCTCATTTGACTCAACCATATCATTTATGCCTCGAGTTGGGCCTCGTTTGACTCAACCATATCATTTGCGCCTTGAGTCGGGCCTCGTTTGACTCAACCGTATCATTTGCGCCTCGAGTCGGGCCTCGTTTGACTCAACCGTATCATTTGCGCCTCGAGTCAGGCCTGGTTTGACTCAACCATATCATTTGTGCCTCGAGTCAGGCCTCGTTTGACTCACCGATACCAGTTGTGCCTCGAGTTGGGCCTTGTTTGTCTAAACCGTATGATTTGTGCCTCGAGTTAGAGCTTGTTTGACTCAACCATATCATTTATGCCTCGAGTCGGGCCTCGTTTGACTCAAGCATATCATTTGCAACCTGGGTTAGGCCTCGTTTGACTCAACCATATCATTTGCGCCTCAGGTCGGGCCTCGTTTGACTCACCGATACCATTTGTGCCTCGAGTTGGGCCTCTTTTGACTCAACCATATCATTTGTGCCTCGAGTCAGTCCTTGTTTGACTCAACCATATCATTTGCGCCTTGAGTCTGGCCTGGTTTGACTCAACCATCTCATTTGTGCCACGAGTCGGGCCTTGTTTGATTCACCGATACCATTTGTGCCTCGCGTTGGGCCTCGTTTGACTCAACCATATAATTTTTGCCTCGAGTCAGGCCTTGTTTCACTCAACCATATCATTTGTCCCTTGAGTGAGGCCTTGTTTCACTCAACCATATCATTTGCACCTTGAGTTGGGCCTTGTTTTACTCAACCATATCATTTGCACCTCGAGTCGGGCCTGATTTGACTCGACCATATCATTTGCGCCTCGAGTCGAGCCTTGTTTGACTCACCGATACCATTTGTGCCTCGAGTTGGGCCTTGTTTGACTCATCCATGTCATTTGTACCTTGAGTCGGGACTCGTTTGACTCAGCCATATCATTTGCGCCTAGAGTCGGGCCCCGTTTGACTCACCAATACAATTTGTGCCTCGAGTTGGGCCTCTTTTGAATCAACCATATCTTTTGTGCCTCGAGTCAGGCCTTGTTTGACTCAACCATATTATTTGCGCCTTGACGCGGTCCTCGTTTGACTCAACCATATCATTTGCGCCTTGAGTCGGGCCTCGTTTGAGTCACTAATACCATTTGGGCCTCGAGTCGGGCCTCGTTTGACTCTACCATATAATTTTAGCCTCGAGTCATCCCTCGTTTGACTCAACCATATAATTTATACCTCGAATCAGGCCGCATTTGACTCAACCATATCATTTGCGCCACGAGTCGGGCCTCATTTGACTCACCGATACCATTTCTGCCCTGAGTTAGGCCTCGTTTAACCCAACCATATCATATGTGCTCGAGTCAGGACTCGTTTGACTCAGCCATATCATTTGCGCCTCGAGTTAGGCCTCGTTAGGCTCACCGATACAATTTGTGCCTCGAGTTGGGCCACTTTTGACTCAACCATATCATTTGGGCCTCGAGACAGGGTTCGTTTGACTCAACCATATCATTTGTGCCTCGAGTCTTGCCTCGTTTGACTCAACTGTATCATTTATGCCTCGAGTTGGGCCTCGTTTGACTCAACCATATTATTTGCGCCTCGAGTTAGGCCTCGTTTAACTCACCGATACCATTTATGCCTTGAGTTAGGCCTCGTTTGACTCAACCATATCATTTGTGCCTTGAGTCGGGCCTCGTTTGAGTCACTGATACCATTTGTGCCTCGAGTCAGGCCTTCTTTGATGCAACAATAACAATTGTGCCTTGAGTCATGCCTCGTTTGATTGAACCATATCATTTGCATCTGGAGTTGGGCCTCGTTCGACTAAACCATATCATTTACGCATCGAGTCAAGCCTGGTTTGACTCAACCATATCATTTGCGCCTCACCAATACCATTTGTGCCTCGCGTTGGGCCTCGTTTGACTCAACCATATCATTTCTGCCTCGAGTCAGGGCTTGTTTCACTCAACCATATCATTTGTGCCTCGAGTCAGGCCTTGTTTCACTCAACCATATCATTTGTGCCTCGAGTGAGGCCTTATTTGACTCAACCATATCATTTGCATCTGGAGTTGGGCCTCGTTTGACTAAAGCATATCATTTGTGCGTCGAGTCAGGCCTTGTTTGACTCAACCATATTATGTGCGTCTCGAGTCGGGCCTCGTTTGACTCACCGATACCATTTGTGCCTCGAGTTGGGCCTCATTTGACTCAACCATATCATTTGTGCCTCGAGTCGGGCCCCACTTGAGTCATCGATACAATTTGTGCCTCGAGTTGGGCCTCTTTTGACTCAACCATATCTTTGTGCCTTGAGTCAGGCCTTGTTTGACTCAACCATATCATTTACGCCTCGAGTCGGTCCTCGTTTGACTCAACCATATCATTTGCGCCTTGAGTCGGGCCCTGTTTGAGCCACTGATAACATTTGCGCCTCAAGGCGGGTCTCGTTTGACTCAACCGTATCATTTGTGCCTCGAGTCAGGACTCGTTTGACTTAGCAATATCATTTGCGCCTCGAGTAATGCCTCGTTTGACTCAACCATATCATTTGCATCTGGAGTCGGGCCTCGTTTGACTAAAGCATATAATTTGCGCCTCGAGTCAGGCCTTCTTTGACTCAACCATATCATTTGCGCCTCGAGTCGGGCCTGGTTTGACTCAACCATATCATTTGTGCCTCAAGTTGGCTCTGTTTGACTCAACCATATCATTTGTGCCTCGAGTTAGGCGTCGTTTGACATAACCATATCATTTGCGCCTTGAGTCGGGCCTCATTTGAGTCACTGATACCATTTGTGCCTTGAGTTGGGCCTTCTTTGATGCAACTATAACAATTGTGCCTCGAGTCATGCCTCGTTTGAGTCAACCATATCATTTGCATCTAGAGTCAGGCCTCGTTTGACTAAACCATATCATTTGCGCCTCGAGTCGGGCCGGGTTTGACTCAACCATATCATTTGTGCCTCGAGTCAGGCCTTGTTTGACTCAACCATATCATTTCTGCCTCGAGTCAGGCTTTGTTTCACTTAACTATATCATTTGCAACTCGAGTGAGGCCTTGTTTCACTCGACCATATCATTTGTGCCTCGAGTGAGGCCTTATGTAACTCAACCATATCTTTTGTGCCTCGAGTCAGGCCTCGTTTGAGTCAACCATATGATTTGTTCCTCGAGTCGGGCCTGGTTTGATTCAACCATATCATTTGCGCCTCGAGTCAGGCCTCGTTTGACTCATCGATGCCGTTTGTGCCTTGAGTGGGGCCTCATTTAACTCAACCATATCATTTGTGCCTTGAGTCAGGACTCGTTTGACTCAGCCATATCATTTGCGCCTCGAGTCGGGCCCCATTTGACAGATTGATATAATTTTTGCCACGAGTTGGGCCTCTTTTGACTCAACCATATCCTTTGTGCCTTGAGTCAGGCCTTGTTTGACTCAACCATATCATTTGTGGCTCCAGGCCTCATTTGACTCAACCATATCATTTGCACCTTGAGTCGGGCTTCGTTTGACTCACTGATACCATTTGTGCCTCGAGTCGGGCCTTCTTTGATGCAACAATAACAATTATGCCTCATGTCGGGCCTCGTTTGACTCAACCATATAATTTCTTCCTCGGGTCATGCCTCGTTTGACTCTACCATATAATTTATGCCTCGAGTCAGGCCGCATTTGACTCAACCATATCATTTGCGCCATGAGTCCGGCCTCGTTTGACTCACCGATACCATTTGTGCCTCAAGTTGGGCCTCGTTTGACTCCACCATATCATTTGTGCCTCGAGTCAGGACTCGTTTGACTTAGCCATATCATTTGCGCCTCAAGTCGGGCCACGTTTGACTCACCGATACAATTTGTGCCTTGAGTTGGGCTTCTTTTGAGTTAACCATATCATTTATGCCACGAGCTAGCCCTTGATTGTCTCAACCATACCTTTTGTGCCTCGAGTCGCATCTCGTTTGACTCAACCATATCATTTGCGCCTTCAGTCAGGCCTGGTTTGACTCGCTGATACCATTTGTGTCTCAAGTCGGGCCTTCTTTGACACAACCATAATAATTGTGCCTCGAGTCAATCCTCGTTTGACTAAACCTTATCATTTGCATCTGGAGTCGGGCCTCGTTTCACTAAAGCATATCATTTGCACCTCCAGTCGGGCCTCGTTTGACTCACCGATACCATTTGTGCCTCGTGTTAGGCCTTGTTTGACTCACCCAAATCATTTCTACCTCGAGTCAGGCCTTGTTTCACTCAACCTTATCATTTGTGCCTCGAGTCGAGCCTTGTTTGACTCACTGATACAATTTGTGCCTCGAGTTGGGCCTCGTTTGACTCAACCATATCATTTGCGTCTTGAGCTAGGCCTCATTTGACAAAACCATATCGTTTGTGCCTCGAGTCGGGCCTGGTTTGACTCAATCATATCATTTACGCCTCGAATTGTGCCTCGTTTGACTCACTGACACCATTTGTGCCTCGAATTGGGCCTCATTTGACTCAACCATATCATTTGTGCCTCGAGTAAAGCCTTGTTTACCTCAACCATATCATTTGCGCCTTAAGTCGGGCCTCGTTTGACTCAACCATTTCATTTGCGCCTCGAGTCAGGCCTGGTTTGACTCAACCATATCTTTTGCGCCTCGAGTCGGGCCTCGTTTGACTCACCGATACCATTTGTGCCTCGAGTTAGGTGTCGTTTGACTCAACCATATCATTTGTACCTCGAGTCGAGCCTCGTTTGACTCACCAATACCATTTGAGCCTCGAGTTAGTCCTCGTTGGACTCAACCATATCATTTGTGCCTCGAGTCAGGACTCGTTTGACTCAGCCATATCATTTGCGCCTCGAATCGAGCCTCTTTTGACTCAACGGAATCATTTGTTCCTCAAGTCAGCCCTTGTTTGACTCAACCATATCATTTACGTCTTGAGTCGGGCCTCGTTTGACTCACTGATACCATTTGTGCCTCGAGTTGGGCCTCGTTTGACTCAACCATATCATTTGTGCCTCGAGTCAGGACTCGTTTGACTCAGCCATATCATTTGCGCCTCGAGCCGAGCAGCCTTTGATGCAACCATAACAATAGTGCCTCAAGTCATGCCTTGTTAGACTCAACCATCTCATTTGCATCTGGAGTCGGGCCTCATTTGACAAAAACATATCATTTGCACCTCGAGTCAGGCCTTGTTTCACTCAACCATATCAATTGCGCCTCAAGTCGAGCCTTGTTTGACTCACCGATATAATTTGTGCCTCGAGTTGGGCCTCGTTTGACTCAACCATATCATTTGTGCCTCGAGTCAGGACTCATTTGACTCAGCCATATCATTTGCGCCTCGAGCCGAGCAGCCTTTGACGCAACCATAACAATTGTGCCTCAAGTCATGCCTCGTTAGACTCAACCATATCATTTGCATCTAGAGTCGGGCCTCGTTTGACAAAAACATATCATTTGCACCTCGAGTCAGTCCTTGTTTCACTCAACCATATCATTTGCGCCTCAAGTCAAGCCTTGTTTGACTCACCGATACAATTTGTGCCTCCAGTTGGGCGTCATTTGACTCAACCACATTATTTGTGTCTCGAGCCAGGCCTCGTTTGACTAAACCATATCATTTGTGTCTTGAATTGGCCTCGTTGGGCTCAACCATATCATTTGCGCCTCGAGTCAGGCCTGATTTGACTCAACCATATCTTTTCCGCTTCGAGTCGGGCCTCGTTTGACTCACCGATACCATTTGAGCCTAAGTTAGGCCTCGTTTGACTCAACCATATAATTTGTGCCTCGAATCGGGCTTGGTTTGACTCAACCATATCATTTGCGCCTCGAATTGGGCCTCATTTGACTCACTGACACCATTTGTGCCTCGAATTGCACCTCGTTTGATTCAGTCATATCATTTGTGTCTCGAGTTAGGCCTCGTTTGACTTAACCATATCATTTGCGCCTCGAGCCGGGCCTCGTTTGACTCAACCATATCTTTTGCGCCTCGAGTCGGGCGTCGTTTGACTCACCGATACCATTTGTGCCTCGAGTTAGGCCTCGTTTGACTCAACCATATCATTTGTGCCTCGAGACAGGGCTCGTTTGACTCAACCATATCATTTGCGCCTCGAGTCGTACCTCGTTTGACCCAACCATATCATTTGCGCCTCAAGTCAGGCCTCGTTTTACTCATCGATGCTGTTTGTGCCTCGAGTTGGGCCTTCTTTGACACAACCATAACAATTGTGCCTCGAGTCATGCCTCGTTAGACTCAACCATATCATTTGCATCAGGGGTCGGGCCTCATTTGACTAAAGCATATCATTTGCGCCTCGAGTCAGGCCTTGTTTCACTCAACCATATCATTTGCGCCTCGAGTCGAGCCTTGTTTGACTCACCGATACAATTTGTGCCTCGAGTTGGGCGTTGTTTGACTCAACCATATCATTTGTGTCTCAAGCCAGGCCTCGTTTGACTAAACCATATCATTTGTGCCTCGAATTGGCCTCGTTTGACTCAACCATATCATTTGCGTCTCGAGTCGGGCCTTGTTTGACTCAACCATATCATTTGCGCTTCAAGTCAAGCCTGGTTTGACTCAACCATTTCTTTTGTGCCTCGAGTCGGGCCTCGTTTGACTCATCGATACCATTTGTACCTCGAGTTAGGCCTCATTTGACTCGACCATATCATTTCTGCCTCGAGACAGGTCTCGTTTGACTCAACCATATCATTTGCGCCTCGAGTCGGTCCTCGATTGACTCACCGATACCATTTGTGCCTCGAGTTAGGCCTCATTTGACTCAACCATATCATTTGTGCCTCGAGTCAGGACTCGTTGACTCAACCATATCATTTGCGCCTCGAGTCGGGCCTTCTTTGATGCAACCATAACAATTGTGCCTCGAGTCATGCCTCGTGAGACTCAACCATATCATTTGCATCTGGAGTCGGGCCTCGTTTGACTAAAGCATATCATTTGCGCCTCAAGTCAGGCCTTGTTTCACTCAACCATATCATTTGCGCCTCAAGTTGATCCTTGTTTGACTCACCAATACAATTTTTGCCTCGAGTTAGGCGTCGTTTGACTCAACCATATCATTTGTGTCTTGAGCCAGGGCTCATTTGACAAAACCATATCGTTTATGCCTCGAGTCGGGCCTGGTTTGACTCAACCATATCATTTGCGCCTCGAATTGTGCCTCGTTTGACTCACTGACACCATTTGTGCCTCGAATTGGGCCTCATTTGACTCAACCATATCATTTGTGCCTCGAGTCTAGCCTTGTTTACCTCAACCATATCATTTGCGCCTTAAGTCGGGTCTCGTTTGACTCAACCATTTCATTTGCGCCTCGAGTCAGGCCTGGTTTGACTCAACCATATCTTTTGCGCCTCGAGTCGGGCCTCGTTTGACTCATCGATACCATTTGTGCCTTGAGTTAGGTGTCGTTTGACTCAACCATATCATTTTTGCCTCGAGACAGGGCTCGTTTGACTCAACCATATCATTTGTACCTCGAGTCGAGCCTCATTTGACTCACCAATACTATTTGAGCCTTAAGTTAGTCCTCGTTTGACTCAACCATATCATTTATGCCTCGAGTCAGGACTCGTTTGACTTAGCCATATCATTTGCGCCTTGAGCCGGGCAGCCTTTGATGCAACCATAACAATTGTGCCTCAAGTCATGCCTCGTTAGACTCAACCATATCATTTGCATCTGGAGTCGGGCCTCGTTTGACAAAAACATATCATTTGCACCTTGAGTCAGGCCTTGTTTCACTCAACCATATCATTTGCACCTCAAGTCGAGCCTTGTTTGACTCACCGATGCAATTTGTGCCTCGAGTTGGGCCTCGTTTGACTTAACCATATTATTTGTGTCTCGAGCCAGACCTCGTTTGACTAAACCATATCATTTGTGCCTTGAATTGGCCTCGTTGGGCTCAACCATATCATTTGTGCCTCCAGTCAGGCCTGATTTGACTCAACCATTTCTTTTCCGCTTCGAGTCGGGCCTCGTTTGACTCACCGATACCATTTGTGCCTAAGTTAGCCCTCATTTGACTCAACCATATAATTTGTGCCTCGAGTCGGGCCTGGTTTGACTCAACCATATCATTTGCGCCTCGAATTGGGCCTCATTTGACTCTCTGACACCATTTGTGCCTCAAATTGTGCCTCGTTTGACTCAACCATATCATTTGTGCCTCAAGTTAGGCCTTGTTTGACTCAACCATATCATTTGCGCCTTGATCCGGGCCTCGTTTGACTCAACCATATCATTTGCACCTTGAGTATGGGCTGATTGACTCAACCATATCTTTTGCACCTCGAGTTGGGCGTCGTTTGACTCACCGATACCATTTGTGCTCGAGTTAGGCCTCGTTTCACTCAACCATATCATTTGTGCCTCGAGACAGGGCTCGTTTGACTTAACCATATCATTTGTGCCTCGAGTCGTGCCTCGTTTGACTCAACCATATCATTTGCACCTCGAGTCAGGCCTCGTTTGACTCATCGATGCCGTTTGCGCCTCGAGATGGGCCTTCTTTGACACAACCATAACAATTGTGCCTCGAGTCAAGCCTCGTTAGACTCAACCATATCATTTGCATCTGGAGTCGGGCCTCGTTTAACTAAAGCATATCATTTGCGCCTCAAGTCAGGCCTTGTTTCACTCAACCATATCATTTGCGCCTCGAGTCGAGCCTTGTTTGACTCACCGATACAGTTTGTGCCTCGAGTTGGGCGTCGTTTGACTCAACCATATCATTTGTGTCTCGAGCCAGGCCTCGTTTAACTAAACCATATCATTTGTGCCTCGAATTGGCCTCGTTTGACTCAACCATATCATTTGCGCCTCGAGTTGGGGCTCGATGGACTCAACCATATCATTTGCACTTCGAGTCAAGCCTGGTTTGACTCAACCATTTCTTTTGCACCTCGAGTCGGGCCTCGTTTGACTCACCGATACCATTTGTGCCTCGAGTTAGGCCTCATTTGACTCAACCATATCCTTTCTGCCTCGAGACAGGGATCGTTTGACTCAACCATATCATTTGCGCCTCGAGTCGGTCCTCGTTTGACTCACCGATACCACTTGTGCCTCGAGTTGGGCCTCGTTTGGCTCAACCATATCATTTATGCCTCGAGTCAGGACTCGTTTGACTTAGCCATATCATTTGCGCCTCAAGTCGGGCAGCCTTTGAGT
The DNA here is from genome assembly GCA_037013595.1 of Dicorynia guianensis. NCBI lineage: Eukaryota > Viridiplantae > Streptophyta > Magnoliopsida > Fabales > Fabaceae > Dicorynia > Dicorynia guianensis. The sequence continues at coordinate 14,431,255 of JASUAB010000015.1, forward strand.
CACCGATACAATTTGTGCCTCGAGTTGGGCCTCTTTTGACTCAACCATATCATTTGTGCCTCGAGTCAGGCCTTGTTGACTTAACCATATCATTTTCGCCTCGAGTTGGGCCTTCTTTGATGCAACCATAACAATTGTGCCTCAAGTCATGCCTCGTTAGACTCAACCATATCATTTGCATCTGGAGTTGGACCTCGTTTGACTAAAGCATATCATTTGTGCCTCAAGTCAGGACTTGTTTCACTCAACCATATCATTTGTGCCTCGAGTCGAGCCTTGTTTGACTCACCGATACAATTTGTGCCTCGAGTTAGGCGTCGTTTGACTCAACCATATCATTTGCATCTCGAGCCAGGCCTCGTTTGACTAAACATATCATTTGTGCCTCGAATTGGCCTCGTTTGACTCAACCATATCATTTGCGCCTTGAGTTAGGCCTAGTTTGACTCAACCATATCATTTGCACTTCGAGTCGGGCCTCGTTTGACACACCGATACCATTTGTGCCTCAAGTTATGCCTCGTTCGACTCAACCATATCATTTGTGCCTCGAGTCGGCCCTATTTTGACTCAACCATATCATTTGCGCCTCGAATTGGGCCTCGTTTGACTCACTAACACCATTTGTGCCTCGAATTGCGCCTTGTTTGACTCAACCATATCATTTGCTCCTTGAGTTAGGCCTTGTTTGACTCAACCATATCATTTGCGCCTCGAGCCAGGCCCCGTTTGACTCAACCATATCATTTGCGCCTCGAGTCTGGCCTGGTTTGACTCATCCATATCTTTTGCGCCTCGAGTCGAGCCTCGTTTGACTCACCAATACCATTTGTGCCTCGAGTTAGGCCTCGTTTGACTCAACCATATCATTTGTGTCTCAAGACAGGGCTCGTTTGACTTAACCATACATTTGCACCTCGAGTCGGGCCTCGTTTGACTCAACCATATCATTTGTGCCTTGAGTCGGGCCTCATTTGACTCACTGATACCATTTGTGCCTCGAGTCATGCCTTGTTTGACTCAATCATATCATTTGCGTCTCGAGTCAGGCGTCGTTTGACTAAACCATATCATTTGTGCCTCAAGTCGGGCCTCGTTTGACTCAACCATATTATTTGCATCTAAAGTTGGGCTTGGTTTGCCTAAAGCAAATCATTTGTGCCTCGAATTGGGCCTCGTTTGACTCAACCATATGATTTGTTCCTCGAGTTAGGCATTGTTAGACTCAACCATATCATTTGTGCCTCGAGCCGGGCCCCGTTTGACTCAACCATATCATTTGCGCCTCGAGTCTACCCTGGTTTGACTCAACGATATCTTTTGCGCCTCGAGTTAGGCCTCGTGTGACTCACCGATACCATTTGTGCCTCGAGTTTGGCCTCTTTTGACTCAACCATATCATTTGTGCCTCGAGTCAAGCCTTGTTTGACTCAACCATATCATTTGCGCCTCGAGTTGGGCCTCGTTTGATTCAACCATATCATTTGTGCCTTGAGTCAGGCCTCATTTGAGTCATTGACACCATTTGTGCCTTGAGTCTGGCCTTCTTTGACGCAACAATAACAATTGTGCCATGAGTCATGCCACGTTGGACTTAACCATATCATTTGCATATGGAGTCAAGCATCGTTTGACTAAACCATATGATTTGCGCCTCGAGTCGGGCCTGGTTTGACTCAACCATATCATTTGCGCCTCGAACTGGGCCTCGTTTGACTCACTAATACCATTTATGCCTCACGTTGGGCCTCGTTTATCTTAACCATATCATTTCTGCCTCGAGTCAGGCCTTGTTTCACTCAACCATATCATTTGTATCTCAAGTGAGGCCTTGTTTCACTCAACCATATCATTTGTCCCTCGAGTGAGGCCTTGAATGACTCAACCATATCATTTGCGCCTCGAGTCGGGTCTCGTTTCACTCAACTATATCATTTGCGCCTCGTGTCGGGCCTGGTTTAATTCAACCATATCATTTGCACCTCGAGTCGGGCCTCGTTTGACTCCCTGATACCATTTGTGCCTCGAGTTGGGCCTCGTTTGACACAACCATATCATTTGTGCCTCAAATCAAGACTCGTTTGACTCAGCCATATCATTTTCACATCGAGTCGGCCCCGTTTGACTCACCAATACAATTAGCGCCTCAGGTTGGGCCTTGTTTGAATCAACCACATCATTTCTGCCTTGAGTCAGGCCTTGTTTCACTCAACTATATCATTTGTACCTCGAGTGAGGCCTTGTTTCACTCAACCATTTCATTTGTGCCTCGAGTGAGGCCTTGGTTGACTCAACCATATCATTTGCTCCTCGAGTCGGGCCTCGTTTCACTCAACCATATAATTTGCGCCTCGAGTCGGGCCTGGTTTGATTCAACCATATCATTTGCACCTCAAGTCGGGCCTCGTTTGACTCCGCAATACCATTTGTGCCTCGAGTTGGGCCTCGTTTGACTGAGCCATATCATTTGTGCCTCGAGTCAGAACTCGTTTGACTCAGCCATATCATTTGTGCCTCGAGTCAGGACTCGTTTGACTCAGCCATATCATTTGCACCTCGAGTCGGGCCTCGTTTGACACACCGATACCATTTGTGCCTTAAGTTATGCCTCATTTGACTCAACCATATCATTTGTGCCTTGAGTTGGGTCTGGTTTGACACAACCATATCATTTGCGCCTCAAATTGGGCCTCATTTGACTCACTAACACCATTTGTGCCTCGAATTGGGCCTCATTTGACTCAACCATATCATTTGTTCCTCGAGTGAGGCCTTGTTTGACTCAACCATATCATTTGCGCCTTGAGCCGGGCCCCGTTTGACTCAACCATATCATTTGAGCCTCGAGTCTGGCCTGGTTTGACTCATCCATATCTTTTGCGCCTCGAGTCGGGCCTCGTTTGACTCACCAATACCATTTGTGCCTCGAGTTAGGCCTCGTTTGACTCAACCATATCATTTGTGCCTCGAGACAGGGCTCGTTTGACTCAACCATACATTTGCGCCTCGAGTCAGGCCTCGTTTGGCTCAACCATATCATTTGCGCCTTGAGTCGGGCCTCATTTGACTCACTGATACCATTTGTGCCTCGAGCATGCCTCGTTTGACTCAACCATACCATTTGCATCTTGAGTCAGGCATCGTTTGACTAAACCATATCATTTGCGCCTCGAGTCGGGCCTGGTTTTACTAAACCATATCATTTGCGCAACAAGTCGGGCCTCGTTTGACTTAACCATATCATTTGCATCTAAAGTTGGGCCTGGTTTGCCTAAAGCAAATCATTTGTGCCTCGAATTGGGCCTCGTTTGACTTAACCATATCATTTGCACCTCGAGCCGGACTCCGTTTGACTCAACCATATCATTTGCGCATCGAGTCTAGCCTGATTTGACTCAACCATATCTTTTGCGCCTCGACTCGGGCCTCGTTTGACTCACCGATACCATTTGTGCCTCGAGTTTGGCCTCTTTTGACTCAACCATATCATTTGTGCCTCGAGTCAGGCCTGGTTTGACTCAACCATATCATTTGCACCTCGAGTCGGGCCTTGTTTGACTTAACCATATCATTTGCACCTTGAGTCGGGCCTCGCTAGAGTCACTGATACCATTTGTGCCTCGAGTCAAGCCTTCTTTGATGCAACAATAACAATTGTGCCTTGAGTCATGCCTCGTTTGACTCAACCATATCATTTGCATATGGAGTCGAGCATCGTTTGACTAAACCATATGATTTGCGCCTCGAGTCGGGCCTGGTTTGACTCAACCATATAATTTGCGCCTCTAGTCGGGCCTCGTTTGACTCACCGATACCATTTGTGCCTTGCGTTGGGCCTCGTTTGACTCAACCATATCATTTCTGCCTCGAGTCAGGCCTTGTTTCACTTAAGCATATCATTTGTGCCTTGAGTCGGGCCTTGTTTGACTTAACCATATCATTTGCACCTTCAGTCGGGCCTCGTTGTAGTCACTGATACCATTTGTGCCTCGAGTCAAGCCTTCTTTGATGCAACAATAACAATTGTGCCTTGAGTCATGCCTCGTTTGACTCAACCATATCATTTGCATATGGAGTCGAGCATCGTTTGACTAAACTATATGATTTGCGCCTCGAGTCGGGTCTGGTTTGACTTAACCATATAATTTGCGCCTCTAGTCGGGCCTCGTTTGACTCACCGATACCATTTGTGCCTTGCGTTGGGCCTCGTTTGACTCAACCATATCATTTCTGCCTCGAGTCAGGCCTTGTTTCACTCAAGCATATCATTTGTGCCTCGAGTGAGGCCTTGTTTGACACAACCATATCATTTGCGCCTCGAGTCGAGCCTCGTTTCACTCAACCATATCATTTGCGCCTCGAGTCGGGCCTAGTTTGATTCAACCATATCATTTCTGCCTCGAGTCAGGCCTTGTTTCACTCAAGCATATCATTTGTGCCTCGAGTGAGGCCTTGTTTGACACAACCATATCAATTGTGCCTCGAGTGAGCCCTTGAATGACTCAATCATATCATTTGCGCCTCGAGTTGGGCCTCATTTGACTCAACCATATCATTTGTGCCTCGAGTCAGGACTCGTTTGAATCAGCCATATCATTTGCGCATCGAGTCGGGCCCCGTTTGACTCACTGATACAATTAGTGCCTCGAGTTGGGCCTCTTTTGACTCAACCATATCATTTGTTCCTCGAGTCAGGCCTTGTTTGACTCAACCATATCATTTGCGCCTCGAGTCGGGCCTCGTTTGACTCAACCATATCATTTGCGCCTTCAGTCGGGCCTTGTTTGACTCACTGATACCATTTGTGCCTCGAGTCGGGTCTTCTTTGATGCAACAATAACAATTGTGCCTCGAGTCGGGCCTCGTTTGACTCAACCATATAATTTTTGCCTCAAGTCATGCCATGTTTGACTCAACCATATAATCTATGCATCGAGTCGGGCCGCGTTTGACTCAACCATATCATTTGTGCCTCGGGTCAGGCCTCGTTTGACTCACCGATACCATTTCTGCCTCGAGTTGGGCCTCGTTTGTCTCAACTCTATCATTTGCGCCTCGAGTCAGGACTCGTTTGACTCCGCCATATCATTTGTGCCTCGAGTTGGGCCCCGTTTGACTCACCGATACAATTTGTGCCTCGAGTTGGGACTCTTTTGACTTAACCATATCATTTGTTCCTCGAGTTAGGCCTTGTTGGACTTGACCATATCATTTACGCCTCGAGTTGGGCCTCATTTGACTCAAGCACATCATTTGCACCCTTGGTTAGGCCTCGTTTGACTCAACCATATCATTTGTGCCTCGAGTCGGGCCTCGTTTGACTCACTGATACCATTTGTGCCTCGCGTTGGGCCTCGTTTGACTCAACCATATCATTTCTGCCTTGTGTCAGGGCTTATTTCAGTCAACCATATCATTTGTGCCTCGAGTGATGCCTTGATTGACTCAACCATATCATTTGCTCTGCGAGTCGGGTCTCGTTTCACTCAACCATATAATTTGCACCTCGATTGGGCCTGGTTTGATTCAACCATATCATTTGCTCCTCAAGTCGGGCCTCGTTTGACTCCCCAATACTATTTGTGCCTCGAGTTGGGCCTCGTTTGACTCAACCATATCATTTGTGCCTCGAGTTAGGACTCGTTTGACTCAACCATATCATTTGCGTCTTGAGTCAGGCGTCGTTTGACTAAACCATACCATTTGCGAGTCAGGCCTGGTTTTACTAAACCATAACATTTGCGCATCAAGTCGGGCCTCGTTTGACTCAACCATATCATTTGCATCTAAAGTTGGGCCTGGTTTGCCTAAAGCAAATCCTTTATGCCTCGAATTGGGCCTCGTTTGACTCAACCATATCATTTGTTCCTCGAGTCAGGCCTTGTTTCACTTAACCATATCATTTGTACCTCGAGTGAGGCCTTGTTTCACTCAACCATATCATTTGTGCCTCGAGTGAGCCCTCGAATGACTAAACCATATCATTTGCACCTCGAGTCGGGCCTCGTTTCACTCAACCATATCATTTGCGTCTCGAGTCGGGCCTAGTTTGATTCAACCATATCATTTGCACCTCGAGTCGGGCCTCGTTTGACTCCATGACACCATTTGTGCCTCGAGTTGGGCCTCGTTTGACTCAACCATATCATTTGTACCTCGAGTCAGGACTCGTTTGACTCAGCCATATCATTTGCGCATTGAGTCGGGCCCCGTTTGACTCACTGATACAATTTGTGCCTCGAGTTGGGCCTCTTTTGGCTCAACCATATCATTTGTTCCCTGAGTCAGGCCTTGATTGACTCAACCATATCATTTGTGCCATGAGTCAGGCCTCGTTTGACTCAACCATATCATTTGCGCCTTCAGCCGGGCCTTGTTTGACTCACTGATACCATTTGTGCCTCGAGTCGGGCCTTTTTTAACGCAACAATAACAATTGTGCCTCGAGTCGAGCCTCCTTTGACTCAACCATATAATTTCTGCCTCGCGTCATGCCTCGTTTGACTCAACCATATAATTTATGCCTCGAGTCGGGCTGCGTTTGACTCAACCATATTATTTGCGCCTCGAGTTGGGCCTTGTTTGACTCAACCATATCATTTGCGCCCCGAGTCAGGACTCGTTTGACTCAACCATATCATTTGTGCCTCGATTCGGGCCCCGTTTAACTCACCGATACAATTTGTGCCTCGAGTTGGGCCTCTTTTGACTCAACCATATCATTTGTTCCTCGAGTTAGGCCTTGTTTGACTTGACCATATTATTTACGCCTCAAGTCGGGCCTCGTTTGACTCAAGCATATCATTTGCACCCTTGGTTAGGCCTCGTTTGACTCAATCATATCATTTGTGCCTCGAGTAGGCCTCATTTGACTCAACCGTATCATTTGTGCCTTAAGCTAGGATGCGGTTGACTCTGCCATATCATTTGCGCCTCGAGTCGGGCCTCGTTTGACTCAATGATACAATTTGTGCCTCGAGTTTGGCCTCTTTTGACTCAACCATATCATTTGTGCCTTGAATCAGGACCTGTTTGACTCAACCATATCATTTGTGCCTCAGTTCGGGCCTCATTTGACTCAACCATATCATTTGAGCGTTGAGCCGGGCCTCGTTTGACTCACTGATACCATTTGTGCCTTGTGTTAGGCCCTCTTTGACACAAAAATAACAATCGTGCGTCGAGTCATGGCTCGTTTGACTCAACCATATCATTTGCATATGGAGTTGGGCCTCGTTTGACTAAAGCATATAATTTGTGCCTCGAGTCGGGCCTGGTTTGACTCAACTATATGATTTGCGCCTCGAGTCGGGCCTTATTTGACTCATCGAATCCATTTGTGCCTTGCGTTGGGCCTCGTTTGACTCAACCATATCATTTCTGCCTCGAGTCAGGCCTTATTTCACTCAACCATATCATTTGTGCCTCAAGTAAGGCCTTGTTTCACTCAACCATATCATTTGTGGCTCGAGTGAGGCCTAGTTTGACTCAACCATATCATTTGCGCCTCGAGTCGGGCCTGATTTGATTCAACCATATCATTTGTGCCTCGAGTCGGGTCTGGTTTGATTCAACCATATCATTTGCGGCTCCAGTTGGGGCTCGTTTAACTCATCGATACCATTTGTGCCTTGAGATGGGCCTCGTTTGACTCAACCATATCATTTCTGCCTCGAGTCATGACTCGTTTGACTCAGCCATATCATTTGCGCCTCTAGTCGGTCCTCGTTTGAGTCACTGATACCAATTGTGCCTCAAGTGAAGCCTCGTTTGACTCAACCATATCATTTGTGCCTTGAGACAGGGGTTGTTTGACTCAACCATATGATTTGCCCCTCGAGTCGGGCCTCGTTTGACTCAACCATATCATTTGCGCCTTGAGTTGGGCCTCGTTTGACTCCCAGATACCATTTGTGTCTCGAGTCACGCCTTCTTTGACGCAACCATAACAATTGTGCCTCGAGTCATGCCTCGTTTGACTCAACCATATCATTTGCGTATCGAGTCAGGTGTCATTTGACTAAACCATATCAATTGCGCCTAGAGGCGGGCCTGGTTTGACTAAACCATATCATTTGCACATCGAGTCAGGCCTCGTTTGACTTGACCATATCATTTGCATCTGGGGTCGGGCCTCGTTTGACTAAAGCATATCATTTGTGCCTCGAGTCGGGCTTGGTTTGACTCAACCATATGATTTGCACGTCGAGTCGAGCATCGTTTTACTCACTGATACCAGTTGTGCCTCGAGTTTGGCCTCGTTTGACTAAACCGTATCATTTGTGCCTCGAGTCAGGCCTTGTTTGACTCAACCATATCATTTATGCCTCGAGTCGGGCCTTGTTTGACTCAAGCATATCATTTGCACCATGGGTTAGGCCTCGTTTGACTCAACCATATCATTTACGCCTCAAGTCGAGCCTCGTTTGACTCACTGATACTATTTGTGCCTCGAGTTGGGCCTCGTTTGACTCAACCATATCATTTGTGCGTCGAGTCAGGACTCGTTTGACTCAGCCATATCATTTGTGCCTCGAGTCGGGCCTCGTTTGACTCATTGATACCATTTGTACCCCGAGTTTGGCCTCTTTTGACTCAACCATATCATTTGTGCCCCGAGTTTGGTCTCTTTTGACTCAATCATATCATTTGTGCCACAAGTCAGGACTCGTTTGACTCAGCCATATCATTTGTGCCTTGAGTCGGGCCCCGTTTGACTCACTAATACAATTTGTGCCTCAAGTTGGGCCTCTTTTGACTCAACCATATTATTTGGGCTTCGAGTCAGGCCTTGTTTGACTCAACCATATCATTTACGCCTCGAGTCGGGCCTCGTTTGACTTAACCATATCATTTGCGCCCTGAGTCGGGCCTTGTTTAACTCACTGATACCCTTTGTGCCTCGAGTCGGGCCTTCTTTGATGCAACCATAACAATTGTGCCTCGAGTCATGCCTCGTTTGACTCAACCATATCATTTGCATTTGGAGTCGGGCCTCATTTGACTAAAGCATATCATTTGTGCCTCGAGTCAGGCCTGGTTTGACTCAACCATATATTTGCGCATCGAGTCGGGCCACGTTTGACTCACCGATACCATTTGTGCCTCGCGTTCGGCCTCATTTGACACAACCGAATCATTTTTGCCTCGAGTCAGGCCTTGTTTCACTCAACCATATCATTTGCGCCTCGAGTTGGGGCTTATTTCACTCACCGATACCATTTGTGCCTCGCGTTCAGCCTCGTTTGACTCAACCATATCATTTGTGGCTTGAGCCAGGACTCGTTTCACTCAGGCATATCCTTTGCACCTTAAGCCGGGCCTTGTTTGACTCACCATACCATTTGTGCCTTGAGTCGGGCCTCATTTGACGCAACAATATCATTTGTGCCTCGAGTCATGCCTCATTTGACTCAACCATAACTCCATCTTGAGTCGGGCCTCATTTGACTAAACTATATCATTTGCGCCTCGAGTCGGGCCTTGTTTGACTCAACCATATCATTTGCGCCTCAAGTCGACCCTTGTTTGACTCAACGATATCATTTGTGCCTCGAGTGGGGCCTTGTTTGACTCAACCATATCATTTATGCCTTGAGTTGTGCCTCGTTTGACTCACCGATACCATTTGTGCCCCAAGTCAGCCCTTGTTTGACGTAACCATATCAAATGTGCCTCGAGTCATCCCTCGTTTGACTGAACCATATCATTTGCATCTCGAGCCAGGCCTTGTTTGACTAAATCATATCATTTGTGCCTCGAGTCAGCCTTGGTTTGACTCAACCATATTATTTGCACCTCGAATTGGGCCTCGTTTGACTCACTGACACCATTTGTGCCTCGAATTAGGCCTCATTTGACTCAACCATATCATTTGCACCTCGAGTCGGGCCTAGTTTGACTCAACCATATCATTTACGCCTCGAGTCAGGCCTCGTTTGACTCACCGATACCATTTGTGCCTTGAGTTAGGCCTCGTTTGACTTAACCATATCATTTGTGCCTCGAGACATGGCTCGTTTGACTCAACCATATCATTTGCGCCTCAAGTCGAGCCTTGTTTGGTGCAATCGTATCATTTGTGCGTCGAGTCATGCCTCATTTGACTCAACCATATCATTTACCCCTTGAGTTGGGCCTCGTTTGACACAACCATATCATTTACGCCTCGAGTCGGGCCTTGTTTAATGCACCAATACCATTTGTGCCTCGAGTTAGGCCTCATTTGACTCAACCATATCATTTGCGTCTCGAGTCAGGCCTCGTTTGACTAAACCATATCAATTGCGCCTCTAGTTGGGCCTGGTGTTTTCTCAACCATATTATTTGCGCCTCGAGTCGGGCCTTATTTGACTCAACCATATCATTTGCGCGTCGAGTCGGGCATCGTTTGACTAAACTGTATCATTTGTGCCTCGAGTCAGGCCTTGTTTGACTCAACCATATCATTTACGTCTCGAGTCGGGCCTCATTTGACTCAAGCATATCATTTGTGCCCTGGGTTAGGCCTCGTTTGACTCAAGCATATCATTTATGCCTCGAGTCAGGCCTTGTTTGACTCAACCATATCATTTGCGCCTCGAGTCAGGCCTCGTTTGACTCAACCATATCATTTGCGCCTTGAGTCGGGCCTCGTTTGAGTCGCTAACACCATTTGTGCCTCGAGGCGGGCTTCGTTTGACTCACCGATACCATTTGTGCCTTGCATTGCGCCGCGTTTGACTCAACCGTATCATTTCTGCCTTGAGTCAGGCCTTGTTTCACTCAACCATATCGTTTGCCTCGAGTGAGGCCTTGTTTCACTCAACCATATCATTTGTGCCTCGAGTGAGGCCTTGTGTGACTCAACCATATCATTTGCGCCTCGAGTCGGGCCTCGTTTGACTCATCGATACCATTTGTGCCTCGAGTTGGGCCTCGTTTGACTCAACCATATCATTTGTGCCTCGGGTCAGGACTCGTTTGACTCCGCCATATCATTTGTGCATCGAGTCAGGCCCCGTTTGACTCACCGATATAATTTGTGCCTCAAGTTGGGCCTCTTTTGATTCAACCATATCATTTGTGCCTCGAGTTAGGTCTTGTTTGACTTAACCATATCATTTGTGCCTCGAGTCAGGCCTCGTTTGACTCAACCATATCATTTACGCCTTGAGTCGGGCCTCGTTTAACTCACTGATACCATTTTTGCCTTGAGTTGGGCCTTCTTTGACGCAACCATAACAATTGTGCCTCGAGTCATGCCTCCTTTGACTCAACCATATCATTTGCATCTGGAGTCGAGCCTCGTTTGACTAAAGCATATCATTTGTGCCTCGAGTCGGGCCTGGTTTGACTCAACCATATTATTTGCGCCTCGAATTGAGCCTCATTTGACTCACTGACACCATTTGTGCCACGAATTAGGCCTCGTTTGATTCAACCATATCATTTGCACCTCGAGTCGGGCCTGGTTTGACTCAACCAAATCATTTGTGCCTCGATTCGGGCCTTATTTGACTCACCGTTACCATTTATGCCTCAAGTTAGGCCTCATTTGACTCAACCATATCATTTCTGCGTTGAGTCAGGCCTTGTTTCGTGCAATCATATCTTTTGTGCGTCGAGTCATGCCTCATTTGACTCAACCATATCATTTGCGCCTCGAGTTGGGCCTCGTTTGACTTAACCATATCATTTATGCCTCGAGTCGGGCCTCGTTTAACTCACCGATACCATTTATGCCTTGAGTTAGGCCTCGTTTGACTCAACCACATCATTTGCGTCTCGCGTCTGGCCTCGTTTGACTAAACCATATCATTTGCACCTCGAGTCGGGCCTGGTTTGACTTAACCATATCATTTGCGGCTTGAGTTGGGCCTCATTTGACTCAACCATATCATTTGCGCATCGAGTCGGGCTTCGTTTCACTCACCAATACCAGTTGGGCCTCGTTTGACTAAACTGTATCATTTATGCCTCAAGTCAGGCCTTGTTTGACTCAACCATATCATTTACGTCTCGAGTCGGGCCTCATTCGACTCAAGCATATCATTTGCGCCCTGGGTTAGGCCTCGTTTGACTCACCCATATCCTTTGCGCCTTGATTCGGGCCTTGTTTGACTCACCGTTACCATTTATGCCTTGAGTTAGGCCTCATTTGACTCAACCATATCATTTCTGCGTCGAGTCAGGCCTTGTTTCGTGCAATCCTATCTTTTGTGCGTCGAGTCATGCCTCATTTGACTCAACCATATCATTTACGCCTCGAGTTGGGCCTCGTTTGACTTAACCATATCATTTATGCCTCGAGTCGGGCCTCGTTTAACTCACCGATACCATTTATGCCTCGAGTTAGGCCTCGTTTGACTCAACCACATCATTTGCGTCTCGTGTCTGGCCTCGTTTGACTAAACCAAATCATTTGTGCCTTGAGTCAGGCCTGGTTTGACTTAACCATATCATTTGTGGCTCGAGTTGGGCCTCATTTGACTCAACCATATCATTTATGCATCGAGTCGGGCTTCGTTTCACTCACCAATACCAGTTGGGCCTCGTTTGACTAAACTGTATCATTTATGCCTCAAGTCAGGCCTTGTTTGACTCAACCATATCATTTACGTCTCGAGTCGGGCCTCATTCGACTCAAGCATATCATTTGTGCCCTGGGTTAGGCCTCATTTGACTCACCCATATCCTTTGCGCCTTGATTTGGGCCTTGTTTAACTCACCGTTACCATTTATGCCTTGAGTTAGGCCTCATTTGACTCAACCATATCATTTTTGCGTCGAGTCAGGCCTTGTTTGGCGCAATCATATCTTTTGTGCGTCGAGTCATGCCTCATTTGACTCAAGCATATCATTTGCGCCTTGACTCAACCATATCATTTACACCTCGAGTTGGGCCTTGTTTGACTCAACCATATCATTTACGCCTCGAGTCGGGCCTCGTTTAACTCATCGATACCATTTATACCTCGAGTTAGGCCTCGTTTGACTCAACCACATCATTTGCGTCTCGAGTCAGGCCTCATTTGACTAAACCATATCATTTGCACCTCGAGTTGGGCCTGGTTTGACTTAACCATATCATTTGTGGCTCGAGTCGGGCCTCATTTGACTCAATTATATCATTTGCACGTCGAGTCGAGCCTCGTTTGACTCACCAATACCAGTTGGGCCTTGAGTTGGTCCTCGTTTGACTAAACTGTATCATTTGTGCCTCAAGTTAGGCCTTGTTTGACTCAACCATATCATTTACGCCTCGAGTCGGGCCTCATTCGACTCAAGCATATCATTTACGCCCTGGGTTAGGCTTCGTTTGACTCAACCATATCATTTGTACCTCGAGCCAGGCATCGTTTGACTCACCGATACCATTTGTGCCTTGAGTTGGGCCTCTTTTGACTCAACCGTATCTTTTGTGCCTTGAGTCAGGCCTTGTTTGACTCAACCATATCATTTGCGCCTCGAGTCAGGCCTCGTTTGACTCAACCATATCATTTGCGCCTTGAGTCAGGCCTCGTTTTAGTCACTGACACCATTTGTGCCTCGAGGCGAGCTTCGTTTGACTCACCGATACCATTTGTGCCTCGTATTGGGCCTCGTTTGACTCAACCGTATCATTTCTGCCTTGAGTCAGGCCTTGTTTCACTCAACCATATCATTTGCCTCGAGTGAGGCCTTGTTTCATTCAACCATATCATTTGTGCCTCGAGTGAGGCCTTGGTTGACTCAAACATATCATTTGCGCCTCGTGTCGGGCCTTGTTTTACTCAACCATATCATTTGCGCCTTGTTTCACTCAACCTTATCATTTGTGCCTCGAGTGAGGCCTTGTTTGACTCAACCATATCATTTGCGGCTCGAGTCGGGCCTCATTTAACTCAACCATATCATTTGAGCCTCGAGTCAGGCCTCGATTAACTCAACCATATCATTTGCACCTTGAGTCGGGCCTCATTTGAGTTACTGATACCATTTGTGCCTCGAGTCGGGCCTCAGTTGACTCACAGATACCATTTGCGCCTTGCATTGTGCCTCGTTTGACTCAACCATATCATTTCTGCCACGAGTCAGGCCTTGTTTCACTTAACCATATCATTTGTGCCTCGAGTGAGGCCTTGTTTCACTTAACCTTATCATTTGTGCCTCGAGTGAGGCTTTGTTTGACTCAACCATATCATTTGCGCCTCGAGTCGAGCCTGGTTTGATTCAATTATATCATTTGCACCTCGAGTCGGGCCTCGTTTGACTCACCGATACCATTTGTGCCTCAAGTTGGGCCTCGTTTGACTCAACCATATCATTTGTGCCTCGGTCAGGACTCATTTGACTCAACCATATCATTCGCGCCTCGAGTCAGGCCCTGTTTGACTCACTGATACAATTTGTGCCTCGAGTTGGGCCTCTTTTGACTCAACCATATCATTTGTGCCTCGAGTCGGGCCTGGTTTGACTCAACCATATTATTTGCGCCTCGAATTGAGCCTCATTTGACTCACTGACACCATTTGTGCCACGAATTAGGCCTCGTTTGATTCAACCATATCATTTGCACCTCGAGTCGGGCCTGGTTTGACTCAACCAAATCATTTGTGCCTCGATTCGGGCCTTATTTGACTCACCGTTACCATTTATGCCTCAAGTTAGGCCTCATTTGACTCAACCATATCATTTCTGCGTTGAGTCAGGCCTTGTTTCGCGCAATCATATCTTTTGTGCGTTGAGTCATGCCTCATTTGACTCAACCATATCATTTGCGCCTCGAGTTGGGCCTCGTTTGACTTAACCATATCATTTATGCCTCGAGTCGGGCCTCGTTTAACTCACCGATACCATTTATGCCTTGAGTTAGGCCTCGTTTGACTCAACCACATCATTTGCGTCTCGCGTCTGGCCTCGTTTGACTAAACCATATCATTTGCACCTCGAGTCGGGCCTGGTTTGACTTAACCATATCATTTGCGGCTTGAGTTGGGCCTCATTTGACTCAACCATATCATTTGCGCATCGAGTCGGGCTTCGTTTCACTCACCAATACCAGTTGGGCCTCGTTTGACTAAACTGTATCATTTATGCCTCAAGTCAGGCCTTGTTTGACTCAACCATATCATTTACGTCTCGAGTCGGGCCTCATTCGACTCAAGCATATCATTTGCGCCCTGGGTTAGGCCTCGTTTGACTCACCCATATCCTTTGCGCCTTGATTCGGGCCTTGTTTGACTCACCGTTACCATTTATGCCTTGAGTTAGGCCTCATTTGACTCAACCATATCATTTCTGCGTCGAGTCAGGCCTTGTTTCGCGTAATCCTATCTTTTGTGCGTCGAGTCATGCCTCATTTGACTCAACCATATCATTTACGCCTCGAGTTGGGCCTCGTTTGACTTAACCATATCATTTATGCCTCGAGTCGGGCCTCGTTTAACTCACCGATACCATTTATGCCTCGAGTTAGGCCTCGTTTGACTCAACCACATCATTTGCGTCTCGTGTCTGGCCTCGTTTGACTAAACCAAATCATTTGCGCCTTGAGTCAGGCCTGGTTTGACTTAACCATATCATTTGTGGCTCGAGTTGGGCCTCATTTGACTCAACCATATCATTTACGCATCGAGTGGGGCTTCGTTTCACTCACCAATACCAGTTGGGCCTCGTTTGACTAAACTGTATCATTTATGCCTCAAGTCAGGCCTTGTTTGACTCAACCATATCATTTACGTCTCGAGTCGGGCCTCATTCGACTCAAGCATATCATTTGCGCCCTGGGTTAGGCCTCATTTGACTCACCCATATCCTTTGCGCCTTGATTTGGGCCTTGTTTAACTCACCGTTACCATTTATGCCTTGAGTTAGGCCTCATTTGACTCAACCATATCATTTTTGCGTCGAGTCAGGCCTTGTTTGGCGCAATCATATCTTTTGTGCGTCGAGTCATGCCTCATTTGACTCAAGCATATCATTTGCGCCTTGACTCAACCATATCATTTACACCTCGAGTTGGGCCTTGTTTGACTCAACCATATCATTTACGCCTCGAGTCGGGCCTCGTTTAACTCATCGATACCATTTATACCTCGAGTTAGGCCTCGTTTGACTCAACCACATCATTTGCGTCTCGAGTCAGGCCTCATTTGACTAAACCATATCATTTGCACCTCGAGTTGGGCCTGGTTTGACTTAACCATATCATTTGTGGCTCGAGTTGGGCCTCATTTGACTCAATTATATCATTTGCGCGTCGAGTCGAGCCTCGTTTGACTCACCAATACCAGTTGGGCCTTGAGTTGGTCCTCGTTTGACTAAACTGTATCATTTGTGCCTCAAGTTAGGCCTTGTTTGACTCAACCATATCATTTACGCCTCGAGTCGGGCCTCATTCGACTCAAGCATATCATTTACGCCCTGGGTTAGGCCTCGTTTGACTCAACCATATCATTTGTACCTCGAGCCAGGCATCGTTTGACTCACCGATACCATTTGTGCCTTGAGTTGGGCCTCTTTTGACTCAACCGTATCTTTTGTGCCTTGAGTCAGGCCTTGTTTGACTCAACCATATCATTTGCGCCTCGAGTCAGGCCTCGTTTGACTCAACCATATCATTTGCGCCTTGAGTCAGGCCTCGTTTTAGTCACTGACACCATTTGTGCCTCGAGGCGAGCTTCGTTTGACTCACCGATACCATTTGTGCCTCGTATTGGGCCTCGTTTGACTCAACCGTATCATTTCTGCCTTGAGTCAGGCCTTGTTTCACTCAACCATATCATTTGCCTCGAGTGAGGCCTTGTTTCATTCAACCATATCATTTGTGCCTCGAGTGAGGCCTTGGTTGACTCAAACATATCATTTGCGCCTCGTGTCAGGACTTGTTTTACTCAACCATATCATTTGCGCCTTGTTTCACTCAACCTTATCATTTGTGCCTCGAGTGAGGCCTTGTTTGACTCAACCATATCATTTGCGCCTCGAGTCGGGCCTCATTTAACTCAACCATATCATTTGAGCCTCGAGTCAGGCCTCGATTAACTCAACCATATCATTTGCACCTTGAGTCGGGCCTCATTTGAGTTACTGATACCATTTGTGCCTCGAGTCGGGCCTCAGTTGACTCACAGATACCATTTGCGCCTTGCATTGTGCCTCGTTTGACTCAACCATATCATTTCTGCCACGAGTCAGGCCTTGTTTCACTTAACCATATCATTTGTGCCTCGAGTGAGGCCTTGTTTCACTTAACCTTATCATTTGTGCCTCGAGTGAGGCTTTGTTTGACTCAACCATATCATTTGCGCCTCGAGTCGAGCCTGGTTTGATTCAATTATATCATTTGCACCTCGAGTCGGGCCTCGTTTGACTCACCGATACCATTTGTGCCTCAAGTTGGGCCTCGTTTGACTCAACCATATCATTTGTGCCTCGGTCAGGACTCATTTGACTCAACCATATCATTTGCGCCTCGAGTCAGGCCCTGTTTGACTCACTGATACAATTTGTGCCTCGAGTTGGGCCTCTTTTGACTCAACCATATCATTTGTGCCTCGAGTCAGGCCTTGTTTGACTCAACCATATGATTTGTGCCTCGTGTCGGGCCTCGTTTGACTCAACCATATCATTTGCACCTTGAGTCAGGCCTCGTTTGACTCACGATACCATTTGTGCCTCGAGTCGGCCTTCTTTGACGCAACCATAACAATTATGCCTCGAGTCATGCCTCGTTTGACTTAACCATATCATTTGCATCTGGAGTCGGGCCTCGTTTGACTAAAGCATATCATTTGTGCCTCGAGTCGGGCCTCATTTAACACACCGATACCATTTGGGCCTCGCTTGGCCCTCGTTTGACTCAACCAAATCATTTCTGCCTCGAGTCAGGACTCATTTGACTCAACCATATCATTTGCGCCTCGAGTCGGGCCCTGTTTGACTCACCGATACCATTTGTGCCTCGAGTTGGGCCTCTTTTGACTCAACCATATCATTTGTGCCTCGAGTCAGGCATTGTTTGACTCAACCATATGATTTGCGCCTCGTGTCGGGCCTCGTTTGACTCAACCATATCATTTGCACCTTGAGTCGGGCATCGTTTGACTCACGATACCATTTGTGCCTCGAGTCGGGCCTTCTTTGACGCAACCATAACAATTATGCCTCGAGTCATGCCTCGTTTGACTCAACCATATCATTTGCATCTGGAGTCGGGCCTCGTTTGACTAAAGCATATCATTTGCGCCTCGAGTCGGGCCTCATTTGACACACCGATACCATTTGGGCCTTGCGTGGCCCTCGTTTGACTCAACCAAATCATTTCTGCCTCGAGTCAGGCCTTGTTTCACTCAACCATATCGTTTGCGCCTCGAGTCGACCCTTGTTTGACTCACCGATACCATTTGTGCCCCGCGTTGGGCCTCGTTTGACTCAACCATATCATTTGTGGCTCGAGCCAGGACTCGTTTGACTCAAGCATATCATTTGAGCGTTGAGTCGGGCCTTGTTTGACTCACTGAAACCGTTTGTGCCACGAGTTAGGCCTCATTTGACTTAACCATATCATCTGCATCTTGAGTCGGGACTCGTTTGACCAAACCATATCATTTGCGCCTCAAGTCGGGCCATGTTTGCCTCAACCATATCATTTGCACCTCGAGTCGGGCCTCATTTGACTCAACCATATCATTTGCGCCATGAGTCAAGACTCGTTTGACTCACCGATGCCATGTGTGCCTCGAGTCGGGCCTTCTTTGACGCAACAATAACAATTGTGCCTCGAGTCATGCCTCGTTTGACTCAACCACATCATCTGCATCTCGAGTCGGGCCTTGTTTCACCAAACCATATCATTTGCGCCCTGAGTTGGGCCTTGTTTGACTCAACCATATCATTTGCACCTCGAGTCAGGCCTCGTTTGACACAACTATATCATTTGCGTCTTGAGTCATGCCTCGTTTGACTCAACTATATCATTTGCGCCTCGAGTTGTCCCTTGTTTGACTCAACGATATCATTTGTGCCTTGAGTGGGGACTCGTTTGACTCAACCATATCATTTATCCTCGAGTCGGGTCTCGTTCGACTCACCGATACCATTTCTACCCTGAGTCGACCCTTGTTTGATGTAACCATATCAATTTTGCCTCGAGTCATCCCTCGTTTGACTGAACCATATCATTTGCGTCTTCAGCCAGGCCTCGTTTGACTAAACCATATCATTTGTGCCTCGAGTCGGGCCTTGTTTGACTCAACCATATTATTTGCGCCTCGAATTGGGACTCATTTGACTCACTGACACCATTTGTGCCTCGAATTGGGCCTCGTTTGACTCAACCATATCATTTGTGCCTCGAGCCAGGCCTTATTTGACTCAACCATATCATTTGTGCCTCGAGTCGGGCCTTGTTTGACTCAACCATATCATTTGTGTCTCGAGTCAGCCCTCGTTTGACTAAACCATATCATTTACACCTCGAGTCGGGCCTAGTTTGACTGAACCATGTCATTTGCGCCTCGAGTCGGGCCTCGTTTGACTCAACCATATCATTTGCGCATCGAGTCGGGCCTCGTTTGACTCACCGATACCAGTTGTGCCTCGAGTTAGGCCTCGTTTAACTAAACCGTATCATTTGTGCCTCGAGTCAGGCCTTGTTTGACTCAACCATATCATTTACACCTCGAGTCGGGCCTCGTTTGACTCAAGCATATCATTTGCGCCCTGGGTTAGTCCTTGTTTGACACACCCATATCATTTGCGCCTCGAGTCGGGCCTCTTTTGACTCACTGATACCATTTGTGCCTCGAGTTGGCCTCTTTTGACTCAACCATATCATTTGCGCCTCGAGTCAGGCCTCGATTGACTAAACCATATCATTTGTACCTTGAGTCGGGCCTCGTTGGAGTCACTGATACCATTTGTGCCTCGAGTCGGACCTCGTTTGACTCACAGATACCATTTGTGCCTCGCATTGTGCCTCGTTTGACTCAACCATATCATTTTTGCCACGAGTCAGGCCTTGTTTGACTCAACCATATCATTTGCGCCTCGAGTCAAGCCTGGTTTGATTCAACTATATCATTTGCACCTCGAGTCGGGTCTCGTTTGACTCATCGATACCATTTGTGCCTCGAGTTGGGCCTCGTTTGACTCAACCATATCATTTGTGCTTCGAGTCAGGCGTTGTTTGACTCAACCATATCATTTGCGCCTCGAGTTAGGCCTCATTTGACTCAACCATATCATTTGCGCCTCGAGTCAGCCTCGTTTGACTCAACCATATCATTTGTGCCTTGAGTTGGGCCTTGTTTGGCTCACTGATACCATTTGTGCCTCGAGTAAAGACTTCTTTTACGCAAGCATAACAATTGTGCCTCGAGTCATGCCTCGTTTGACTCAACCATATCATTTGCATCTGGAGTCAGGCCTCGTTTGACTAAAGCATATAATTTGTGCCTCGAGACGGCCATGGTTTGTCTCAACCATCTCATTTACGCCTCGAGTCAGGCCTCATTTGACTCACCGATACCATTTGTGCCTCGCGTTGGGCCTCATTTGACTCAACCATATCATTTCTGCCTCGAGTCATGCCTTGTTTCACTCAGCCATAACATTTGCGCCTTGAGTCGAGCCTTGATTGACTCACCGATACCATTTGTGCCTCGCGTTGGGCCCCATTTGACTCAACCATATCATTTGTGGCTCGAGCTAGGACTTGTTTGACTCAACCATATCATTTTGCCTTGAGTCGGGCCTTATTTTACTCGCCGATACCATTTGTGCCTCGAGTCAGCCTCAGTTGATGAAACCATCTCATTTGTGTCTCGAGTCATGCCTCATTTGACTCAACCATATCATCTGCATCTCGAGTCGGGCCTCGTTTGACAAAACATATCATTTACACCTCGAGTCAGGCCTTGTTTAACTCAACCATATCATTTGCGCCTCGAGTTGGGCGTTGTTTGACTCAACCATATCATTTGCATCTCGAGTCAGGCCTCGTTTGATGCAACCGTAAAAATTTCCGCCTCGAGTCATGCCTCGTTTGACTCAACCATATCATTTGCGCCTCGAGTCGGCCCTCGTTTGACTCAACGATATCATTTGTGCCTCGAGTGGAGACTTGTTTAACACAACCATATTATTTGCGCCTCGAGTCGGGCCTCGTTTGACTCACCGTTACCATTTGTGCCTCGAGTCGACCCTCGTTTGACGTAACCATATAAATTGTGCCTCGAGTCATCCCTCGTTTGACTCAACCATATCATTTTCGTCTCGAGCCAAGCATCGTTTGACTCAACCATATCATTTGTGCCGCGAGTTGGGCCTGGTTTGACTCAACCATATCATTTGTGCCTTAAATTAGGCATCGTTTGACTCACTGACACCATTTGTGCCTCGAATTAGGCATCGTTTGACTCAACCATATGATTTGCGCCTCGAGTCAGGCCTTGTTTGACTCAACCATATCATTTACGCCTCGAGTCAGGCCTGATTTGACTCAACCATATCATTTGCACCTCTTGTTGGGCCAGGTTTGACTCAACCATATAATTTGCACCTCGAGTCGGGCCTCGTTTGACTCACCGATACCATTTGTGCCTCGAGTTAGGCCTCGTTTGACTCAACCATATCATTTGTGCCTCGAGATAAGGCTCGTTTAACTCAGCCATATCATTTGTTCCTCGAGTCAGGCCTCATTTGACTCACCGATACCATTTGTGCCTCGCGTTGGGCCTCGTTTGTTTTAACTGTATCATTTCAGCCTTGAGTCAGGCCTTGTTTCACTCAACCATATCATTTGTGCCTCGAGTGAGGCCTTGTTTCACTCGAGCATATCATTTGTGCCTTGAGTGAGGCAATGTTTGACTTAACCATCTCATTTGCGCCACGAGTCGGGCCTCATTTGACTCAACCATATCATTTGTCCCTCAAGTCGGGCCTAGTTTGACTCAACCATATCATTTGCGCATCGAGTCAGGCCTCGTTTGACTCATTGATACCAGTTGTGCCTTGAGTTGGGCCTCGTTTGACTAAACCGTATCATTTGTGCCTGAGTTAGGCCTTGTTGACTCAACCATATCATTTGTGCCTCGAGTCGGGCCTCGTTTGACTCACCAATACCATTTGTGCCTCGAGTTGGGCCTCGTTTAACTCAACCATATCATTTGTGCCTTGAGTTAGGAGTTGTTTGACTCAGCCATATCATTTCCATCTCGAGTCGGGCCTCATTTGACTCACCGATACCATTTGTGCCTCGAGTTGCGCCTTCTTTGATGCAACCATAACAATTGCCCTCGAGTCATGCCTCGTTTGACTCAACCATATCATTTGCATATGGAGTTGGGCCTCGTTTGACTGAACCATATAATTTGCGCCTTGAGTCAGGCTTGGTTTGACTCAACCATATCATTTGCGCCTCGAGTCGGGCCTCATTTGACTCACCGATACCATTTGTGCCTCGCGTTGCACCTCGTTTGACTCAACCATATCATTTCAGCCTCGAGTCAGGCCTTGTTTCACTCAACCATATCATTTGTGCCTCGAGTGAGGCCTTGTTTCACTCAAGCATATCATTTGTGCCTCGAGTGAGGACTTGTTTGACTCAACCATATCATTTGCGCCTCGAGTGAAGCCTCGTTTCACTCAACCATATCATTTGCACCTCACGTCGGGCCTGGTTTGATTCAACCATATCATTTGAACCTTGAGTTGGGCCTCGTTTGACTCACCGATACCAGTTGTGCCTCGAGTTGGGCCTCGATTGACTCAACCATATAATTTGCATCTGGAGTCGGGCCTCGTTTGACTAAAGCATATCATTTGTGCCTCGAGTCAGGCCTGGTTTGACTCAACCATATCATTTGCGCCTCGAGTCATGCCTCATTTGACTCAACCATATCATTTGCGGCTTGAGTTAGGCCTCGATTGACTCAACCATATCATTTGCACCTTGAGTCGGGCCTCGTTGGAGTCACTGATACCATTTGTGCCTCGAGTCGGGCCTCGTTTGACTCACAGATACCATTTGTGCCTCGCATTGTGCCTCATTTGACTCAACCATATCATTTCTGCCACGAGTCAGGCCTTGTTTCACTCAACCATATCATTTGTGCCTCGAGTGAGGCCTTGTTTCACTCAACCTTATCATTTGTGCCTCGAGTGAGGCCTTGTTTGACTCAACCATATCATTTGCGCCTCGAGTCGAGCCTGGTTTGATTCAACTATATCCTTTGCACCTCAAGTCGGGCCTCGTTTGACTCACCGATACCATTTGTGCCTCGAGTTGGGCCTCGTTTGACTTAACCATATCATTTATGCCTCGAGTCAGGCGTTGTTTGACTCAACCATATCATTTGCGCCTCGAGTTAGGCCTCATTTGACTCAACCATATCATTTGCGCCTCGAGTCAGGCCTCGTTTGACTCAACCATATCATTTGTGCCTTGAGTTGGGCCTTGTTTGACTCACTGATACCATTTGTGCCTCGAGTCAGGCCTTCTTTTACGCAACCATAACAATTGTGCCTCGAGTCATGCCTCGTTTGACTCAACCATATCATTTGCATTTGGAGTCAGGCCTTGTTTGACTAAAGCATATCATTTGTGCCTCGAGACGGCCATGGTTTGTCTCAACCATCTCATTTGCGCCTCGAGTCGGGCCTCATTTGACTCACTGATACCATTTGTGCCTCGCATTGGGCCTCGTTTGACTCAACCATATCATTTTTGCCTCGAGTCATGCCTTGTTTCACTCAGCCATAACATTTGCGCCTCGAGTCGAGCCTTGATTAACTCACCGATACCATTTGTGCCTCGCATTGGGCCTCATTTGACTCAACCATATCATTTGTGGCTCGAGCCAGGACTCGTTTGACTCAACCATATCATTTCGCCTTGAGTCGGGCCTTGTTTTACTTGCCGATACCATTTGTGCCTCGAGTCAGGCCTCAGTTGATGAAACCATCTCATTTGTGCCTCGAGTCATGCCTCGTTTGACTCAACCATATCATCTGCATCTCGAGTCAGGCCTCGTTTGACAAAACATATCATTTGCACCTTGAGTCAGGCCTCGTTTGACGCAACCATAACATTTGCGCCTCGAGTCATGCCTCGTTTGACTCAACCATATCATTTGTGCCTCGAGTCGGCCCTCGTTTGACTCAACGATATCATTTGTGCCTCGAGTGGAGACTCATTTAACACAACCATATTTTTTACGCCTCGAGTCGGGCCTCGTTTGACTCACCATTACCATTTGTGCCTCGAGTCGACCCTCGTTTGACGTAACCATATAAATTGTGCCTCGAGTCATCCCTCGTTTGACTCAACCATATCATTTTCGTCTCGAGCCAAGCATCGTTTGACTAAACCATATCATTTGTGCCGCGAGTTGGGCCTAGTTTGACTCAACCATATCATTTGTGCCTTAAATTGGGCATCGTTTGACTCACTGACACCATTTGTGCCTCGAATTAGGCATCGTTTGACTCAATCATATGATTTGTGCCTCGAGTCAAGCCTTGTTTGACTCAACCATATCATTTGCGCCTCGAGTCGGGCTTGATTTGACTCAACCATATCATTTGCACCTCTTGTCGGGCCTGGTTTGACTGAACCATATAATTTGCACCTCGAGTCAGGCCTCGTTTGACTCACCAATACCATTTGTGCCTCGAATTAGGCCTCGTTTGACTCAACCATATCATTTGTGCCTCAAGATAAGGCTCGTTTAACTCAGCCATATCATTTGCACCTCGAGTCAGGCCTCATTTGACTCACCGATACCATTTGTGCCTCGCATTGGGCCTCGTTTGATTTAACCGTATCATTTCAGCCTTGAGTCAGGCCTTGTTTCACTCAACCATATCATTTGTGCCTCAAGTGAGGCCTTGTTTCACTCGAGCATATCATTTGTGCCTTGAGTGAGGCCATGTTTGACTCAACCATCTCATTTGCGCCACGAGTCGGGCTTCATTTGACTCAACCATATCATTTGTCCCTTAAGTCAGGCCTGGTTTGACTCAACCATATCATTTGCGCATCGAGTCAGGCCTCGTTTGACTCATTGATACCAGTTGTGCCTCGAGTTGGGCCTCGTTTAACTAAACCGTATCATTTGTGCCTTGAGTTAGGCCTTGTTTGACTCAACCATATCTTTTGTGCCTCGAGTCGGGCCTCGTTTGACTCACCAATGCCATTTGTGCCTCGAGTTGGGCCTCGTTTGACTCAACCATATCATTTGTGCCTTGAGTCAGGAGTTGTTTGACTCAGCCATATCATTTCCACCTCGAGTCGGGCCTCATTTGACTCACCGATACCATTTGTGCCTCGAGTTGTGCCTTCTTTGACGCAACTATAACAATTGTCCCTCGAGTCATGCCTCGTTTGACTCAACCATATCATTTGCATCTGGAGTAGGGCCTCGTTTGACTGAACCATATAATTTGCGCCTTGAGTCAGGCTTGATTTGACTCAACCATATCATTTGCGCCTCGAGTCGGGCCTTGTTTGACTCACTGATACTATTTGTGCCTCGCGTTGGGCCTCGTTTGACTCAACCATATCATTTCAGCCTCGAGTGAGGCCTTGTTTCACTCAACCATATCATTTGTGCCTTGAGTGAGGCCTTGTTTCACTCAAGCATATCATTTGTGCCTCGAGTGAGGCCTTGTTTGACTCAACCATATCATTTGTGCCTCGAGTGGAGCCTCGTTTCAGTCAACCATATCATTTGCGCCTCACGTAGGGCCTGGTTTGATTCAACCATATCATTTGCGCCTCGTTTGACTCACCGGTACCAGTTGTGCCTCAAGTTGGGCCTCGATTGACTCAACCATATCATTTGCATCTGGAGTAGGGCCTCGTTTGACTAAGGCATATCATTTGTGCCTCGAGTCGGGCCTGGTTTGACTCAACTATATCATTTGCGCCTCGAGTCATGCCTCATTTGACTCAACCATATCATTTGCATCTGGAGTCGGGCCTCATTTGACTAAAGCGTATCATATACGCCTTGAGTTGGCTTGGTTTGACCTAACCATATCATTTGCGCCTCAAGTCGGGCCTCGTTTGACTCACCGTTACCATTTATGCGTCGAGTTAGGCCTCGTTTGACTCAACCATATTATTTGTGCCTCGAGTCAGGCCTTGTTTGGCGCAATCATATCATTTGTGCCTCGAGTTAGGCCTCATTTGACTAAACCATATCATTTGTGCCTCGAGTCGGGCCTCGTTTGGCTCATTGATACCATTTGTGCCTTGAGTCAAGCCTTCTTTGACGCAACCATAACAATTGTGCCTCGAGTCATGCCTCGTTTGACTCAACCATATCATTTGCATCTGGAGTTGGGCCTCGTTTGACTAAAGCATATCATATGTGACTCGAGACGGACCTAGTTTGTCTCAACCATCTCATTTGTGCCTCGAGTCGGGACTCGTTTGACTCACCGATACCATTTGAGCCTCGTGTTGGGCCTCGCTTGACTCAACCATATCATTTCTGCCTCGAGTCAGGCCTTGTTTCACTCAGCCATAACATTTGCGCCTCGAGTCGCGCTTTGTTTGACTCACTGATACCAATTGTGCCTAGCGTTGGGCCTCGTTTGACTCAACCATATCATTTGTTGCTCGAGCCAGGACTCGTTTGACTCAACCATATCATTTGCGCCTTGAGTCATGCCTTGTTTAATCACCGATACCATTTATGCCTCGAGTCAGGCCTCAGTTGACGAAACCATCTCATTTGTGCCTCACGTCATGCCTAATTTGACTCAACCATATCATCTGCATCTCGAGTCGGGCCTCGTTTGACAAAACCATATCATTTGCGCCTCGAGTCAGGCCTTGTTTGACTCAACCATATCATTTGCGCCTCGAGTTAGGCCTTGTTTGACTCAACCATATCATTTGGACCTCGAGTCAGGCCTTGTTTGATGGACCCATAACATTTGCGCCTCGAGTCGGCCCTCGTTTGACTCAATGATATCATTTGTGCCTCGAGTGGAGCCTCGTTTAACTCAACCATATTATTTGCGCCTCGAGTCGGGCCTCGTTTGACTCACCATTACCATTTGTGCCTCGAGTTGACCCTCATTTGACGTAACCATATCAATTGTGCCTCGAGTCATCCCTCTTTTGACTTAACCATATCATTTTCGTCTTGAGCCAAGCATCGTTTGACTAAACCTATCATTTGTGCCTCGAGTTGGGCATCGTTTGACTCAACCATATCATTTGTGCCTTGAATTGGGCATCATTTGACTCACTACCACCATTTGTGCCTCGAATTGGGCCTTGTTTGACTCAACCATATGATTTGTGCCTCGATCAGGCCTTGTTTGACTCAACCATATCATTTGCACCTCGAGTCGGGCTTGGTTTGACTCAACCATATTATTTGCGCCTCGAGTCGGGCCTCGTTTGACTCACCGTTACCATTTGTGCCTCGAGTCGACCCTCGTTTGACGTAACCATATCAATTGTGCCTCAAGTCATCCCTCGTTTGACTCCACCATATCATTTTCGTCTCGAGCCAAGCATCGTTTGACTAAACCATATCATTTGTGCCTTGAGTCGGGCCTGGTTTGACTCAACCATATCATTTGCACCTCGAGTCGGGCCTGGTTTGACTCAACCATATAATTTGTGCCTCGAGTCGGGCCTCATTTGACTCACCGATACCATTTTTGCCTCGAGCTAGGCCTCGTTTGACTCAACTATATCATTTGTGCCTCGAGATAGGGCTCGTTTGACTCAGCCATATCATTTGTGCCTCGAGTCGGGCCTCGTTTCACTCATCGATACCATTTGTGCCTTGCGTTGGGCCTCGTTTGATTCAACCATATCATTTCAGCCTCGAGTGAGGCCTTGTTTCACTCAACCATATCATTTGTGCCTTGAGTAAGGCCTTGTTTCACTCAAGCATATCATTTGTGCCTTGAGTGAGGCCATGTTTGACTCAACCATATCATTTGCGCCTCGAGTCAGGCCTCATTTGACTTAACCATATCATTTGTGCCTCGAATCGGGCCTGGTTTGACACAACCATATCATTTGTGCATCGAGTCGGGCCTCGTTTAACTCACTGATACCAGTTGTTCCTCGAGTTAGGCCTCGTTTGACTAAACCGTATCATTTGTGCCTTGAGTTAGGCCTTGTTTGACTCAACGATATCATTCGCCCTCCAGTCGGGCCTCATTTGACTCAAGCATATCATTTGCGCCCAGGGTTGGGCCTCGTTTGACTCAACCATATCATTTGCGCCTTGAGTCGGGCCTCGTTTGACTCACCAATACCATTTGTGCCTTGAGTTGGGCCTCGTTTGACTCAACCATATCATTTGTGCCTTGAGTCAGGAGTCGTTTGACTCAGCCATATCATTTCTGCCTTGAGTTGGGCATCATTTGACTCACTTATACCATTTGTGCCTCGAGTCGCGCCTTCTTTGATGCAACCATAATAATTATCCCTCGAGTCATGCCTCGTTTGACTCAACCATATCATTTGCATCTGGAGTCGGGCCTCATTTGACTGAACCATATCATTTGCACCTCGAGTCGGGCCTCATTTGACTCACCGATACCATTTGTGCCACGCGTTGGGCCTCGTTTGACTCAACCATATCATTTCAGCCTCGAGCCAGGCCTTGTTTCACTCAACCATATCATTTGTGCTTCGAGTGAGGCCTTGTTTCACTCAAGCATATCATTTGTACCTCGAGTGAGGCCTTGTTTGACTCAACCATATCATTTGCGCCTCGAGTCGAGCCTCGTTTCACTCAACCATATCATTTGCGCCTCAAGTCAGGCCTGGTTTGATTCAACCATATCATTTGCGCCTCGAGTCGGGCCTCGTTTGACTCACCAATACCAGTTGTGCCTCGAGTTGGGCCTCGATTGACTGAACCATATCATTTGTGACTTGAGTCAGGACTCGATTGACTCAGCCATATGATTTGCACCTCGAGTCGTGCCCCGTTTGACTCCCCGATACCATTTGTGCCTTAAGTTGGGCCTCTTTCGACTCAACCATATCCTTTGTGCCTCGAGACAGGCCTTGTTTGACTCAACCATATCATTTGCGCATCGTGTCGGGCCTCGTTTGACTCAACCATATCATTTGCGCCTTGAGTCAAGCCTCGATTAACTCACTGATACCATTTGTTCCTCGAGTTGGGCCTTCTTTGATGCAACAATAACAATTGTCCCTCGAGTCATGCCTCGTTTGACTCAACCATATCAATAGCATTTGGAGTCGGGCCTCGTTTGACTAAAACATATCATTTGTGCCTCGAGTCGAGCCTGGTTTGACTCAACCATATCATTTGCGCCTCGAGTCATGCCTCGTTTGACTCAACCATATCATTTGCATCTGGAGTCGGGCCTCGTTTGACTAAAGCATATCATTTGCGCCTTGAGTTGGGCCTGGTTTGACCCAACCATATCATTTGGGCCTCGAGTTGGGCCTCGTTTGACTCACCGTTACCATTTATGCCTCGAGTTAGGGCTCGTTTCACACAACCATATTATTTGCGCCTCGAGTCAGACCTTGTTTGGCGCAATCATATCATTTGTGCCTTGAGCAGGCCTCATTTGACTAAACCATATCATTTGCGCCTCGAGTCGGGCCTCGTTTGACTCAACCATATCATTTGCACCTCGAGTTGGGCCTCGTTTGACTCACCATTACCATTTTTCCCTCGAGTTAGGCCTCATTTGAATCAACCATATCATTTGTGCCTAGAGTCAGGCCTTGTTTGGCGCAATCATATCATTTGTGCCTCGAGTCAGGCTTCGTTTGACTAAACCATATCATTTGTGCCTCGAGTCGGGCCTGGTTTGACTCAACCATATCATTTGCGCATCGAGTTGGGCCTCGTTTGACTCATCCATACCATTTGTGCCTCGAGTTGGGCCTCTTTTCACTCAGCCATATCATTTGTGCCTCGAGTCAGGCCTTCTTTGACTCAACCATATCATTTGTGCCTCGAGTTAGGCCTCGTTTAACTCAACCATATCATTTGCGCCTTGAGGCGGGCCTCATTTGACTCAATGATACCATTTGCGCCTCGAGTCACGCCTTCTTTGATGCAACCATAACAATTGTGCCTCGAGTCATGCCTCGTTTGAGTCAACCATGTCATTTGCATCTGGAGTCGGGCCTCGTTTGACTAAACCATATCATTTGCGCCTCGAGTCGAGCCTGGTTTGACTCAACCATATCATTTGTACCTCGAGTGAGGCCTTGTTTGACTTAACCATATCATTTGTGCCTCGAGTTGGTCAGGTTTGACTCAACAATATTATTTGCGCCTCGAACTGGGCCTTGTTTGACTCACCTATACCATTTATGCCTCGAGTTAGGCCTCATTTGACTCAACCATATCATTTGCGCCTTGACTCAACCATACCATTTACGCCTCGAGTTGGGCCTCGTTTGACTCAACCATATCATTTGCACCTCGAGTCGGGCCTCGTTTGACTCACCGTTACCATTTTTGCCTCAGGTTAGGCCTCGTTTGACTCAACCATATCATTTATGCCTCGAGTTAGGTCTCATTTGACTCAACCATATTATTTGCGCCTCGAGTCGGTCATTGTTTGACTCAACCATATCATTTGCGCCTTGAGTCGAGCCTTGTTTGACTCACCAATACCATTTGTGCCTCGAGTTGGGCCTCGTTTCACTTAACCATATCATTTGTACGTCAGGTCAGGACTCGTCTAACTAAACCATATCATTTGCCCCTCGAGGAGGGCCTCATTTGACTTCCTGATACCATTTGTGCCTCGAGTTGGGCCTCATTTGACTCAACCATATCATTTGTGCCTCGAGTTAGGCCTCGTTTGACTCAACCATATCATTTGCGCCTCGAGTCAGGCCTCGTTAGACTCATTGATACCATTTGTGCCTCGAGTTGGGCCTCGTTTGACTTACCAATACGATTTGTGCCTCGAGTAGGGCCTCGTTTGACTTAGCCATATCATTTGCGCCACGAGTTAGACCTCATTTGACTCACCGATACCATTTGTACCTCAAGTTAGGCCTCGTTTCATTCAACCATATCATTTGTGCCTCGGGTCAGGCCTTGTTTGACTCAACCGTATCATTTGTGCCTCAAGTCGAGCCTCGTTTGACTGAACCATATCATTTGCGCCTCGAGTCGGGCCTCGTTTGAATCACTGATACCATTTATGCCTCGAGTCAGTTCTCGTTTAACTCAACCATATCATTTGCGTCTCGAGTCATGCCTTGTTTGACCCAACCATATCATTTGCGCCTCGAGCTAAGCCTTATTTGACTCACCTATATGTTTGCGCATCGAGTCGGGCCTCATTTGACTAAACCATATCATTTGTGCCTCGAGTTATGGCTCGTTTGACTTAACCATATCGTTTGGGCCTAGAGTCGGGCCTCGTTTGACACAACCCTATCATTTGCGCCTCGAGTCGGGCCTCTTTTGACTCACCAATACAATTTGTGCCTCGAGTTGGGCCTCGTTTGACTCAACCATATTATTTGTGCCTCGAGTCAGGCCTCGTTTCACTCAACCATATCATTTGCGCCTCAAGACGGGCCTCGTTTGACTCAACCATATCATTTGCGTGTCGAGTCGGGCCTCATTTGACTCATCGATACTAGTTGTGCCTCGAGTTGGGCCTCGTTTGACTAAACCGTATCGTTTGTGCCTCGAGTCAAACCTTGTTTGACTCAACCATATCATTTATGCCTTGAGTCAGGCCTCGTTTGACTCAAGCATATCATTTGCGCCCTGGGTTAGGCCTCGTTTCACTCACCTATATCATTTGCGCCTCGAGTCAGGCATCATTTGACTCACTGATACCATTTGTGCCTTGAGTTGGGCCTCTTTTGACTCAGGCATATCATTTGTGCCTCGAGTCAGGCCTTGTTTGACTCAACCATATCATTTGCGCCTCGAGTCAGGCCTCGTTTGACTCAGCCATATCATTTGTGCCTTGAGTCGGGCCTCGTTTGAGTCACTGACACCATTTATGCCTCGAGGCAGGCATCGTTTGACTCACCGATACCATTTGTGCCTCGCATATGGCCTCGTTTGACTAAACCATATCATTTGTGCCTCGAGTCAAGCCTTGTTTCACTCAACCATATCATTCGTGCCTCGAGTGAGACCTTGTTTCACTCAACCATATCATTTGTGCCTCGAGTCGGTCCTCGTTTGACTAAACCATATCATTTGTGCCTCGAGTCGGGCCTGGTTTGAGTCAACCATATCATTTGCGCATCGAGTCGGGCCTCGTTTGACTCACCGATACTAGTTGTGCCTCGAGTTGGGACTCGTTTGACTAAACCGTATCATATGTGCCTCGAGTCTGGCCTTGTTTGACTCAACCATATCATTTCCGCCTCAAGTCGGGCCTCGTTAGACTCAAGCATATCATTTGCATCCTGGGTTGGGCCTCATTTGACTCAAGCATATCATTTGAGCCTCGAGTTGGGCCTCGTTTGACTCACCGATACCATTTGTGCCTCGAGTTAGGCCTCGTTTGACTCAACCATATCATTTGTGCCTTGAGACAGGAGTCGTTTGACTCAGCCATATGATTTGCGCCTCGTGTTGGGCCTTGTTTGACTCACCGATACCATTTGTGCCTCGAGTTGGGCCTTCTTTGATGCAACCATAACAATTGTGCCTCGAGTCATGCCTCATTTGACTTAACCATATCATTTGCATCCAAACTCGGTCCTCGTTTGACTAAAGCATATCATTTGCGCCTCGAGTAGAGCCTATTTTGACTCAATCATTTCATTTGTGCCTCGAGTGGGGCCTCGTTTGAATCAACGTTACCATTTTTGCCTCGAGTTAGGCCTCGTTTGACTGAACCATATCATTTGTGCCTCGAGTAAGGCCTTGTTTGTCGCAATCATATCATTTGTGCCTCGAGTCAGGCCTCATTTGACTAAACTATATCATTTGCGCCTCGAGTTGGTCCTGCTTTGATCAAACCATATCATTTGCACCTTGAGTCAGACCTTGTTTGACTCAACCATATCATTTGTACCTCGAGTCGGGCCTCGTTTGACTCACCGATACCAGTTGTGCCTCGAGTCAGGCCTTGTTTGACTCAACCGTATCATTTGTGCCTCGAGTCGGGTCTCGTTTGACTCAAGCATATCATTTGTGCCCTAGGTCGGGCCTCGTTTGACTCAAGCATATCATTTGCGCCTCGAGTCGGGCCTCGTTTGACTCACCGATACCATTTGTGCCTCGAGTTGGGCCTCGTTTGACTCAACCATATCATTTGTGCCTTGAGTCAATAGTCATTTGACTCAGCCATATCATTTGCGCCTCGTGTTGGGCCTCGTTTGACTCACCGATACCATTTGCGCCTCGAGTTGGGCCTCTGTTGACTCAACCATATCATTTGTTCCTCGGGTCAAGCGTTGTTTGACTCAACCATACATTTGTGCCTCGATTCGGGCCTTGTTTGACTCAATCATATCATTTGCGCCTCGAGTCTGGCCTCGTTTGACTCACTGATACCATTTGTGCCTCGAGTTGGGCCTCTTTAACTCAACGATATCATTTTTGCTTCGAGTCTGGTCTCGTTTGACTCAACCATATCATTTGTGCCTCGAGTCAGGCCTCGTTTGACTCAACCACATCATTTGCGCCCCGAATCGGGCCTCGTTTAACGCAACCATATCATTTGTGCCTTGAGTCAGGCCTCGTTTGATTTAACCATATCATTTGTGCCTCGAGCCAAGGCTCATTTAACTCCACCGTTTCATTTGCGCCTCAAGTCGAGTCTCATTTAACTCAACCACATCATTTGTGCCTTGAGTCAGGTGTCGTTTGACTCAACCATATCATTTGCGCCTTGAGGTGGGCCTCGTTTAACTCATCCACATCATTTGTGCCTCGAGTCAGGTCTCGTTTGACTTAACCATATCATTTGTGCCTCGAGTTAGGTCTCGTTTGACTCAACCATATCATTTGCGCCTTGAGTCGGGCCTCGTTTAACTCAACCATATAATTTGTGTTTCGAGTTTGGTCTCGTTTGACTTAACCATATCATTTGTGCCTCGAGTCAGGCCTCGTTTCACTCAACCACATCATTTGCACCTCGAGTTGGGCCTTGTTTAACTCAACCACATCATTTGTGCCTCGAGTTAGGTCTCGTTTGTCTCAACCATATCATTTGTGCCTCGAGTTAGGTCTCGTTTGACTCAACCATATCATTTGCGCCTCAAGTTGGGCCTAGTTTAACTTAACCATATCATTTGTGCTTCGAGTCAGGTCTTGTTTGACTTAACCATATCATTTGTGCGTCGAGTCAGGCGTCATTTGACTCAACCACATCATTTGTGGCTCGAGTCGAGCCTCGTTTAACTCAACCATATCATTTGGGCCTCGAGTTAGGTCTCGTTTGACTCAACCATATTATTTGCGCCTCGAGTTGGTCATTGTTTGACTCAACCATATCATTTGCGCCTTGAGTTGACCCTTGTTTGACTCACCATTACCATTTGTGCCTCGAGTTGGGCCTCGTTTCACTTAACCATATCATTTGTGCATCAGGCTAAGCCTCGTTTGACTAAACCATATCATTTGCACCTCGAGGAGGGCCTCGTTTGACTCACTGATACCATTTGTGCCTCGGGTTGGGCCTTATTTGACTAAATCATATCATTTGTGCCTCGAGTCAGGCCTCGTTTGACTCAACCATATCATTTGCGCCTCGAGTCGAGCCTCGTGTAACTCAACCATATCATTTGCGCCTGGAGTTGGGCCTCGTTTGACTCACCAATACGATTTCTACCTTGAGTAGGGCCTCGTTTGACTTAGCCATATCATTTGCACCATGAGTCGGGCCTCGTTTGACTCACCGATACCATTTGTGCCTCGAGTTAGGCCTTGTTTGACTCAACCATATCATTGGCGCCTTGAGTTGGGCCTCGTTTGACTCACCGGTAGCATTTGTGCCTCGAGTTGGGCCTTGTTTCATTCAACCATATCATTTGTGCCTCGAGTCAGGCCTTGTTTGACTCAACCATATCATTTGCGCCTCGAGTCAGGCCTCGTTTGACTCAACCATATCATATGCGCCTTGAGTCAGGCCTCCTTTGAGTCACTGACACCATTTATGCCTCGAGGCGGGCCTCATTTGACTCACCGATACCATTTGTGCCTCGCATTGGGCCTCATTTGACTAAACCATATCATTTCTTCCTCGAGTCAGGCCTTGTTTCACTTAACGATACTATTTGTGCCTCGAGTGAGGCCTTGTTTCACTCAGGCATATCATTTGTGCCTCGAGTGAGGCCTTGTTTGACTCAACCATATCATTTGTGCCTCAAGTCGATCCTCGTTTGACTAAACCATATCATTTGTGCCTCGAGTCGGACCTGGTTTGACTCAACCATATCATTTGCGCATCGAGTCGGGCCTCGTTTGACTCACCGATACTAGTTGTGCCTCGAGTTGGGACTCGTTTGACTAAATCGTATCTTTTGTTCCTCGAGTCAGGCCTTATTTGTCTCAACCATATCATTTGCGCCTCAAGTCGGGCCTCATTTGACTCAAGCATATCATTTGCGTCCTGGGTTAGGCCTCGTTTGACTCAAGCATATCATTTGCGCCTCGAGTCGGGCCTCGTTTGACTCACCGATACCATTTGTGCCTTGAGTTGGGCCTCGTTTGACTTAACCATATCATTTATGCCTTGAGTCAGGAGTCGTTTGACTCAGCCATATCATTTGCGCCTCGTGTTGTGCCTCGTTTGACTCACCGATACCATTTGTGCCTCGAGTTGGGCCTCTTTTGACTCAACCATATCATTTTTGCCTCGAGTCAGGGCTTGTTTGACTCAACCATATCATTTGCGCCTCGAGTCAGGCCTTGTGTGACTCAACCATATCATTTGTGCCTTGAGGCAGGCCTTGTTTGACTCAGTGATACCATTTGTGCCTCGAGTCGCGCCTTCT
The DNA here is from genome assembly GCA_037013595.1 of Dicorynia guianensis. Lineage (NCBI taxonomy): Eukaryota > Viridiplantae > Streptophyta > Magnoliopsida > Fabales > Fabaceae > Dicorynia > Dicorynia guianensis. The sequence continues at coordinate 14,467,187 of JASUAB010000015.1, forward strand.
TTGACGCAACCATAACAATTGTGCCTCAAGTCATGCCTCGTTTGACTCAACCATATCATTTGCATCTGGAGTCAGGCTTTGTTTGACTGAACCATATCATTTGCGTATTGAGTCAAGCTTGGTTTGACTCAACCATATATTTCCGCCTCGAGTCGCGCCTCGTTTGACTGACCGATACAATATGTGCCTTGTGTTTGGCCTCGTTTGACTCAACCATATCATTTTAGCCTCGAGTCAAGCCTTGTTTCACTCAACCATATCATTTGTGCCTCGAGTGAGGCCTTGTTTCACTCAACCATATCGTTTGTGCCTTGAGTAAGGCCTTGTTTGACTTAACCATATCATTTGTGCCTCGAGTCGGGCCTCATTTGAATCAACCATATCATTTGTGCCTCGAGTCGAGCCTGGTTTGATTCAACTATATCATTTGCGCCTCGAGTCGGGACTCGTTTGACTCACCAATACCATTTGTGCCTCGAGTTGCGCCTCGTTTTACTCAACCATAACATTTGTGCCTCGAGTCAGGACTCATTTGACTCAGCCATATCATTTGCGCCTCGAGTCGGGCCCTGTTTGACTCCTCGATACCATTTGTGCCTCGAGTTGGGCCTCTTTTGACTTAACCATATTATTTGTGCTTCGAGTCAGGCCTTGTTTGACTTAACCATATCATTTGCGCCTCGTGTCAGGCCTCGTTTGACTTAACCATATCATTTGCGCCTTGAGTCGAGTCTCGTTTGACTCACTGATACCATTTGTGCCTCGAGTTGGGCCTTCTTTGACGCAACCAAAATAATTGTGCCTTGAGTCATGCCTCGTTTCACTCAACCATATCATTTGCATCTGGAGTCGGGCCTCGTTTGACTAAAGCTTATCATTTGCGCCTCGAGTTAGGCCTGGTTTGACTCCATCATATCTTTGGCGCCTCGAGTCGGGCCTCATTTGACTCACCGTTACCATTTTTGCCTCGAGTTTGTCCTCGGTTGACTCAACCATATCATTTGTGCCTCGAGTCAGGCCTTGTTTGTCGCAATCATATCATTTGTGCCTCGAGTCAGGCCTCGTTTGACTAAACCATATATTTGTGCCTCGAGTCGGTCCTGGTTTGACTAAACCATATCATTTGCACCTCGAGTTAGGCGTCGTTTGACTAAACCGTATCATTTGTGCCTCGAGTCAGGCCTTGTTTGACTCAACTGTATCATCTGTGCCTCGAGTCGGGCCTCGTTTGACTCAAGCATATCATTTATGCCCTGGGTCGGGCCTCATTTGACTCAACCATATCATTTGCGCCTCGAGTCGGGCCTCGTTTGGCTCACCGATACTAGTTGTTCCTCACGTTAGACCTCATTTGACTCAACCATATCATTTGTGGCTCAAGTCAGGACTCGTTTGACTCAGCCATGCCATTTGCGCCTTGAGTCGGGCCTTGGTTGACTCAACGATACCATTTGTGCCTCGAGTCAGGCCTCATTTGATGCAACCATATCATTTGTGCCACAAGTCATGCCTCGTTTGACTTAACCATATCATCTGCATCTCAAGTCGGGCCTCGTTTGACTAAACCATATCATTTGCACCTTGAGTCGGGCCTGGTTTGAGTCAACCATATCATTTGCGCCTGGAGTCGGGCCTCGTTTGACTCACCGATACCATTTGTGCCTCGCGTTGGGCCTCGTTTGACTCAACCATATCATTTGTGGCTCGAGTCAGGACTCATTTGGCTCAGCCATGCCATTTGCGCCTGGAGTTGGGCCTTGGTTGACTCAACGATACCATTTGTGCCTCGAGTCAGGCCTTATTTGACGCAACCATATCATTTGTGCCATAAGTCATGCCTCGTTTGACTTAACCATATCATCTGCATCTCAAGTCGGGCCTCGTTTGACTAAATCATATCATTTGCGCTTGGAGTCGAGCCTTGTTTGACTCAACCATATCATTTGTGCCTCGAGTCGGGCCTGGTTTGACTCAACCATATCATTTGTCCCTCGAGTCAGGCCTCGTTTGATGCAACCATATCATTTGCGCCTCGAGTCATGCCTCATTTGACTCAACCATATCATTTGTGCCTCGAGTCGGCCCTCGTTTGACTCAACGATATCATTTCTGCCTCGAGTGGGGCCTCGTTTGACTCAACCATATCATTTGTGCCTCGAGTTGGGCCTCGTTTGACTCACCGATACCATTTGTGCCTCGAGTCGGCCCTCGTTTGATGTAACCATATCAATTATGCCTCGACTCATCCCACGTTTGACTCAACCATATCATTTGCGTCTCGAGCCAGGCCTCGTTTGACTAAACCTGATCATTTATGCCTTGAGTCGGGCTGTGTTTGACTCAACCATATCATTTGCGCCTCGAGTCGGGCCTCGTTTGACTCACTAATACCATTTGTTCCTTGAGTTGGGCCTCGTTTGACTCACTGGTACCATTTATGCCTTGAGTTAGGCCTCGCTTGACTCACCGGTACCATTTGTGCCTTGAGTTGGGCCTTGTTTCATTCCACCATATCATTTGTGCCTCGGGTCAGGCCTTGTTTGACTCAACCATATCATATGTGCCTCGATTCGGGCCTCGTTTGACTCAACCATATCATTTGCACCTCGAGTCAGGCCTCGTTAGACTCATTGATACCATTTGTGCCTCGAGTTGGGCCTCGTTAGACTTAACCATATCATTTGTGCCTCGAGTCAGGCCTCGTTTCACTCAACCATATCATTTGTGCTTCGTGTCTGGTCTCGTTTGACTCAACCATATCACTTGTGCCTCGAGTTAGGCCTCGTTTGACTCAACCACATCATTTGCTCCTCGAGTCGGGCCTTATTTAACTCAACCATATCATTTGCGCCTCGAGTCAGGCCTCGTTCAATTTAACCATATCATTTGTGCCTCGAGTCAAGGCTTGTTTGACTCAACCGTATCATTTGTGCCTCGAGTCGGGTCTCATTTAACTCAACCACATCATTTGTGCCTTGAGTCAGGTGTCGTTTGACTCAACCATATCATTTGCGCCTCGAGTTAGGCCTTGTTTAACTCATCCACATCATTTGTGTCTCGAGTCAAGTCTCATTTGACTCAACCATATCATTTGTGCCTCGAGTTAGGTCTCGTTTGACTCAACCATATCATTTGCACCTCGAGTCGGGCCTCGTTTAACACAACCATATCATTTGTGCTTCGAGTCTGGTCTCGTTTGGCTCAACCATATCATTTGTGCCTCGAGTCAGCCTCATTTGACTCAAGCAATCATTTGCACCTTGAGTCGGGCCTTGTTTAACTCAACCATATTATTTTTGCCTCGAGTTAGGTCTCGTTTAACTCAACCATATTATTTGTACCTCGAGTCGGTCATTGTTTGACTCAACCATATCATTTACGCTTTGAGTCGAGCCTTGTTTGACTCACCAATACCATTTGTGCCTCTAGTTGGGCCTCGTTTCACTCAACCATATCATTTGTGCCTCGGATCAGGCCTCGTTTGACTCAGCCATATCATTTGCGCCTTGAGGAGGGCCTTGTTTGACTCACCAATACCATTTGTGCCTTGAGTTGGGCCTCGTTTGACTAAACCGTATGACTTGCGCCTCGAGTCAGGCCTCGTTTGAGTCAACCGTATCAGTTGCGCCTCGAGTCGGGTCTCATTTAACTTAACCACATTATTTATGCCATGAGTCAGGTGTCGTTTGACTCAACCATATCATTTGCGCCTCGAGATGGGCCTCGTTTAACTCAACCACATCATTTGTGCCACGAGTCAGGTCTCGTTTGACTCAACCATATCATTTGTGCCTCGGTTTAGGTCTCGTTTGACTCAACCATATCATTTGTGCCTCGGGTCAGGTCTCGTTTGACTTAACCATATCATTTGTGCCTCGGGTCAGGTCTCGTTTGACTTAACCATATCATTTGTGCCTCGAGTCAGGTGTCATTTGACTTAGCCACAACATTTGTGCCTCGAGTCGGGCCTCGTTTAACTCAACCATATCATTTGTGCCTCGAGTTAGGTCTCGTTTGACTCAACCATATTATTTGCGCCTCAAGTCGGTCATTGTTTGACTCAACCATATCATTTGCGCCTTGAGTCGAGCCTTGTTTAACTCACCAATACCATTTCTGCCTCGAGTTGGGCCTCGTTTCACTCAACCATATCATTTGTGCATCAGGTTTGGCCTCGTTTGACGAAACCATATCATTTGCGCCTTGAGGAGGGCCTCGTTTGACTCACTGATACCATTTGTGCCTCAAGTTAGGCCTCGTTTGACTAAACCATATCATTTGTGCCTCGAGTTAGGCCTCGTTTGACTCAACCATATCATTTGCACCTCGAGTCAAGCCTCGTGTGACTCAACCATATCATTTGCGCCTCGAGTTAGGCCTCGTTTGACTCACCAATACGATTTGTGCCTCGAGTAGGGCCTCGTTTGACTCAGCCATATCATTTGTGCCTTGAGTCTGGCCTCGTTTGACTCACCGATACCATTTGTGCCTCGAGTTAGGCCTCGTTTGACTCAACCATATCATTGGCGCCTTTAGTTGGGCCACGTTTGACTCACCGGTACCATTTGTGCCTCGAGTTAGGCCTCGTTTCATTCAACCATATCATTTGTGCCTCGGGTCAGGCCTTGTTTGACTCAACCGTATCATTTGTGCCTCGAGTCGGGCCTCGTTTGACTCAACCATATCATTTGCGCCTCGAGTCGGGCCTCGTTTGACTCATTGATACCATTTGTGCCTCGAGTTGGGCCTCGTTTAACTCAACCATATCATTTGCACCTCGAGTCAGGCCTTGTTTGACCTAACCATATCATTTGCGCCTCGAGCCAAGCCTTATTTGACTCACCCATATGTTTGCGCATCGAGTTGGGCCTCATTTGACTAAACCATATCGTTTATGCCTCAAGTCATGCCTCGTTTGACTCAACCATATCATTTGGGCCTGCAGTCGACCTCGTTTGACACAACCCTATCATTTGCGCCTCGAGTCGGGCCTCTTTTGACTCACCGATACAATTTGTGCCTCGAGTTGGGCCTCGTTTGACTCAACCATATTATTTGTGCCACGAGTCAGACCTTGTTTCACTCAACCATATCATTTGCGCCTAAAGCCGGGCCTCGTTTGACTTAACCATATCATTTACGCCTCGAGTCGGTCCTCGTTGAACTCAACAATATTATTTGTGCTTCGAGTCAGGTCTTGATTGACTCAACCATATCATTTGCGCCACGAGTCGAGCCTCGTTTGACTCATCGATACCATTTGTGCCTCGAGTTAGGCCTCATTTGACTGAACCATATCATTTGCGCCTCGAGTTAGGCCTCGTTTGACTCACCAGTACCATTTGTGCCTCGAGTTGGGCCTCGTTTCATTCAACCATATCATTTGTGCTTGGGTTAGGCCTTGTTTGACTCAACCATATAATTTTGCCTCGAGTTAGTCCACGTTTAACTTAACCATATCATTTATGCCTCGTGTCAGGTCTCGTTTGACTCAACCAGATCATTTGTGCCTCGAGTCAGGCCCTGTTTGACTCAACCATATCATTTTCGCCTCGAGTCGGGCCTCGTTTGACTCACAGATACCATTTGTGCCTCGAGTTGGGCCTCGTTAGACTCAACCCTATCATTTGCGCCTCGAGTTGAGCATTACTTGACTCACCCATATGTTTGCGCATCGAGTCGGGCCTCATTTGATTAAATCATATCATTTGTACCTCGAGTCAGGTCTCGTTTGACTCAACCATATCATTTGTGCCTCGAGTCCAGCCTCGTTTGACTCAACCATATCATTTCCGTCTCGAGTTGGGCCTCGTTTGACTCACGGATACCATTTGTGCCTCGAGTTGGGGCTCGTTTCATTCAACCATATCATTTATGCCTTGGGTCCGGCCTTGTTTGACTCAACCATATCATTTGCGCCTCGAGTCAGGCCTCGTTTGACTGAACCATATAATTTTGCCTTGAGTCAGGCCTCGTTTAACTCAGCCATATCTTTTGTGCCTCGAGTCAGGTCTCATTTAACTCAACCATATGATTTGTGCCTCAAGTCAGGCCTCGTTTGACTCAACCATATCATTCGTGCCTCGAGTCAGGTCTCGTTTGACACAACTATATCATTTGTGCCTCGAGTCATGACTCGTTTGACTCAACCATATCATTTGTGCCTTGAGTCGGGTGTCTTTGACTTAGCCGTATCATTTGCGCCTCGAGTTGGGCCTCGTTTAACTCATCGATATCATTTGTGCCTCGAGTTGGGCCTCGTTTGACTCAACCATATAATTTGCGCCTCGAGTCAAGGCTCGTTTGACTCAACCGTATCATTTGCGCCTCGAGTCGGGTCTCTTTTAACTCAACTACATCATTTGTGCCTTGAGATGGGTGTCGTTTGACTCAACCATATCATTGCACCTCGAGTTGGGCCTCGTTTAAGTCAATCATATCATTTGTGCCTCAAGTCAAGTTTCGTTTGACTCAACCATATTACTTGTGCCTCAAGTCGGTAATTGTTTGACTCAACTATATCATTTGCGCCTTGAGTCGGGCCTTGTTTGACTCACCAATACCATTTGTGCCTCGAGTTGGGCCTCGTTTCACTCAACCATATCATTTGTGCTTTGGGTCAGGCCTCATTTGACTCAACCATATCATTTGTGCCATGAGTCGGGCCTCGTTTGACTCACCGATACCATTTGTGTCTCGAGTTGGGCCTCGTTTGACTCAACCATATCATTTGTGCCTCTAGTCAGGCCGCGTTTGACTCAACCATATCATTTACGCCTAGAGTCGAGCCTCGTTTAACTCAACCATATCATTTGTGCCTCGAGTCAGGTCTCATTTCACTCAACCATATCATTTGCACCACGATTCGGGCCTCATTTGACTCACCGATACCATTTGTGCCTCGAGTTGGGCGTCGTTTGACTCAACCATATCATTTGTGCCTCGAGTCAAGTCTCATTTGATTCAACCATATCATTTGTGCCTCGAGTCATGGCTCATTTGACTTAACCGTATCATTTGTGTCTCGAGTTGAATCTCATTTAACTTAACCACATCATTTGTGCCTTGAGTCAGCTGTCGTTTGACTCAACCATATCATTGTGCCTCGAGTTGGGCCTCGTTTAACTCAACCATATCATTTGCGCCTCGAGTCAGGCCTCGTTTGACTCAACCATATCATTTGTGCTTCGAGTTAGGTCTCGTTTGACTCAACCATATCATTTGCGCCTTGAGTCGGGCCTTGTTTGACTCACCGATACCATTTGTGCCTCGAGTTGGGCCCCGTTTCACTTGACCATATCATTTGTGCCTCGGGTCAGGCCTCGTTTGACTAAACCGTATCATTTGCGCCTCGAGGAGGGCCTCGTTTGACTCACTGATAGCATTTGTGCCTCGAGTTGGGCCTTGTTTAACTCAACCATATCATTTGTGCCTCGATTCATGCCTCGTTTGACTCAACCATATCATTTATACCTCGAGTTGGGCCTCGTGTGACTCAACCCTATCATTTGCGCCTCGAGTTGGGCCTCGTTTGACTCACCGATACGATTTGTGCCTCGAGTGAGGCCTCGTTTGACTCAGCCATATCATTTACACCACGAGTCGGGCCTCGTTTGACTCACCGATACCATTTGTGCCTCGAGTTGGGCCTCGTTAGACTCAACCCTATCATTTGCTCCTCGAGTCGAGCATTATTTGACTCACCCATATGTTTGCGCATCGAGTCGGTCCTCATTTGATTAAACCACATCATTTGTGCCTTGAGTCAGGTGTCGTTTGACTCAACCATATCATTTGTGCCTCGAGTTGGTCCTCGTTTAACTCAACCATATCATTTGCACCTCGAGTCAGGCCTCGTTTGACTCAACCATATCATTTGTGCTTCGAGTCAGGTCTCGTTTGACTCAACCATATCATTTGTGCCTCGAGTCAGACCTCGTTTGACTCAACCACATCATTTGCGCCTCGAGTCGGGTCTCGTTTAACTCAACCATATCATTTGTGCCTCGAGTCCGGTCTCATTTGACTCAACCATGCTATTTGCGCCTCGAGTCGGTCATTGTTTGACTCAACCATATTATTTGCGCCTTGAGTCGGGCCTTGTTTGACTCACCGATACCATTTGTGCCTCGAGTTGGGCCCCGTTTCATTTGACCATATCATTTGTGCCTCGGGTCAGGCCTCGTTTGACTAAACCGTATTATTTGCACCTTGAGGAGGGCCTCGTTTGACTCACTGATAGCATTTGTGCCTCGAGTTGGGCCTCATTTGACTCAACCATATCATTTGTGCCTCGAGTCAGGCCTCGTTTGAGTCAACCATATCATTTGCGCCTCGAGTCGGGCCTCGTGTGACTCAAGCCTATCATTTGCGCCTCGAGTTGGGCCTCGTTTGACTCACCGATACGATTTGTGCCTCGAGTAGGGCCTCGTTTGACTCAGCCATATCATTTGTGCCACGAGTCGGGCCTCGTTTTACTCACCGATACCATTTGTGCCTCGAGTTAGGCCTCGTTACACTCAACCTTATCATTTGCACATCGAGTCGAGCATTATTTGACTCACCCATATGTTTGCGCATCGAGTCGGGCCTCATTTGATTAAACCATATCATTTGTACCTCGAGTCAGGTCTCGTTTGACTCAACCATATCTTTTGTGCCTCGAGTCCGGCCTCGTTTGACTCAACCATATCATTTGCGCCTTGAAGCAGGTCTGGTTTGACTAAACCATATCATTTGCGCCTCGAGTTGGGCCTCGTTTGACTCACGGATACCAGTTGTGCCTCGAGTTGGGGCTCGTTTCATTCAACCATATCATTTATGCCTTGGGTCAGGCCTTGTTTAACTCAACAATATCATTTGCGCCTCGAGTCAGGCCTCGTTTGACTCACTGATACCATTTGTGCCTCGAGTTTGGCCTCGTTTAACTAAACCATATCATTTCAGCCTCGAGTCGGGCCTCGTTTGACTCAACCATATCATTTGCGCCTCGAGTCAGTTCTCGTTTGACTCCACCATATAATTTTGCCTTGAGTCAGGCCTCGTTTAACTCAGCCATATCATTTGTGCCTCGAGTCAGGTCTCGTTTGACTCAACCATATGATTTGTGCCTCAAGCCAGGCCTCGTTTGACTCAACATATCATTTGCACCTCAAGTCGGGCCTCGTTTAACTCAACCATATCATTCGTGCCTCAAGTCAGGTCTCGTTTGACATAACCATATCATTTGTGCCTCGAATCATGCCTTGTTTGACTTAACCATATCATTTGTGCCTTGAGTCAGGTGTCTTTGACTTGACCGTATCATTTGCGCCTCGAGTTGGGCCTCGTTTAACTCATCGATACCATTTGTGCCTCGAGTTGGGCCTCGTTTGACTCAACCATATCATTTGCGCCTTGAGTCAGGTCTCTTTTAACTCAACTACATCATTTGTGCCTTGAGTTAGGTGTCGTTTGACTCAACCATATCATTGCGCCTCGAGTTGGGCTTCGTTTCAGTCAACCATATCATTTGTGCCTCAAGTCAGGTGTCGTTTGACTCAACCATATTATTTGTGCCTCAAGTCGGTCATTGTTTGACTCAACCATATCATTTGCGCCTTGAGTCGGGCCTTGTTTGACTCACCAATACCAATTGTGCCTCGAGTTGGGCTTCGTTTCACTCAACCATATTATTTGTGCCTCGGGTCAGGCCTCATTTGACTAAACCATATCATTTGCGCCTCGAGGAGGGCCTCGTTTGACTCACTGATACCATTTGTGCCTCGAGTTGGGCCTCGTTTGACTTAACCATATCATTTGTGCCTCTAGTCAGGCTTCGTTTGACTCAACCATATCATTTACGCCTAGAGTCGAGCCTCATTTAACTCAACCATATCATTTGTGCCTCGAGTCAGGTCTCGTTTGACTCAACCATATCATTTGCGCCACGATTCAGGCCTCATTTGACTCACCGATACTATTTGTGCCTCGAGTTGGGCATCGTTTGACTCAACCATATGATTTGCGCCTCTAGTCAAGCCTTGTTTGATTCAACCATATCATTTGTGCCCCGAGTCAAGGCTCGTTTGACTCAACCGTATCATTTGTGCCTCGAGTTGAATCTCATTTAACTTAACCACATCATTTGTGCCCTGAGTCAGGTGTCGTTTGACTCAACCATATCATTTGTGCCTCGAGTTAGGTCTCGTTTGACTCAACCATATCATTTGTGCCTCGAGTCGGGCCTTGTTTAACTCAACCATATCATTTGTGCTTCGAGTCAGGTCTCGTTTGACTTAACCATATCATTTGTGCCTCGAGTCAGACCTTGTTTGACTTAACCACATCATTTGCGCCCCGAGTCGGGTCTCGTTTAACTCAACCATATCATTTGTGCCTCAAGTTCGGTCTCGTTTGACTCAACCATATTATTTGCGACTCGAGTCGGTCATTGTTTGACTCAACCATATCATTTGTGCCTTGAGTCGGGCCTTGTTTGACTCACTGATGCCATTTGTGCCTCGAGTTGGGCCCCATTTCACTTGACCATATCATTTGTGCCTCGGGTCAGGCCTCGTTTAACTAAACCATAACATTTGCGCCTTGAGGAGGGCCTCGTTTGGCTCACTGATAGCATTTATGCCTCGAGTTGGGCCTCATTTGACTCAACCATAACATTTGTGCCCCGAGTCAGGCCTCGTTTAAGTCAACCATATCATTTGTGCCTCGAGTCGGGCCTCGTGTGACTCAACCCTATCATTTGCGCCTCGAGTTGGGCCTCATTTGACTCACCGATATGATTTGTGCCCTGAGTTAGGTGTCGTTTGACTCAACCATATCATTTGTGCCTCAAGTCGGGCCTCGTTTGACTCAGCCATATCATTTGTGCCATGAGTCGGGCCTCATTTGACTCACCGATACCATTTGTGCCTCGAGTTGGGCCTCGTTAGACTCAACCTTATCATTTGCGCCTCGAGTCGGGCCTCATTTGATTAAACCATATCATTTGTACCTCGAGTCAGGTCTCGTTTGACTCAATCATATCATTTGTGCCTCGAGTCTGGGCTCGTTTGACTCAACCATATCATTTGCGCCACGAGTCGGGACTCGTTTGACTCATCGATACCATTTGTTCCTCGAGTTAGACCTCATTTGACTCAACCATATTATTTGCACCTCGAGTCAGGCCTCGTTTGACTGAAGCATATCATTTGTGCCTTGAGCCAGGCCTCGTTTGACTTAACCGTATCATTTGCGTCTCGAGTTGAGTCTCATTTAACTCAACCATATCATTTGTGCCTTGTGTCAGGTGTCATTTGACTCAACCATATCCTTTGCACCTCGAGTTGGGCCTCGTTTAACTCAACCACATCATTTGTGCCTCGAATTAGGCCGTATTTGACTGAACCATATCATTTGTGCCTTGAGCCAGGTCTCATTTGACTCAACCGTATCATTTGCGCCTCGTGTCAGGTCTCATTTAACTCAACCATATCATTTGTGCCTCGAGTCAAGTCTCGTTTGACTCAATCATATCATTTGTTCCTCGAGTCAAGCCTCATTTGACTCAACCATATCATTTGCGCCTTAAGGCGGGCCTCATTTAACTCAACCATACCATTCTTGCCTCGAGTCAGGTCTTGTGTGACTCAACCATATTATTTGTGCCTCGAGCCAGGTCTCGTTTGACTCAACCATATTATTTGTGCCTTGAGTCAGGCCTCGTTTGACTCAACCATATCATTTGTGCCCTAAGTCGAGCCTTGTTGGACTCAACCATATCATTTGCGCCTCGAGTCAGGTCTCGTTTGACTCAATCTTATCATTTGTTCCTCTAGTTAGGCTTTGTTTGACTCAACCATATCATTTGCGCCTTAAGTCGGGCCACATTTAACTCAACCATATTATTCGTGCCTCAAGTCAGGCCTCGTTTGACTCAACCATATCATTTGTGCCCTGAGTTGAGCCTTATTGGACTCAACCATATCATTTGCGCCTCGAGTCAGGCCACGTTTGACTCAACCGTATCATTTGTGCCTCGAGTCATGCCTCGTTTGACTCAACAATATCATTTGCGCCTCGAGTTGGGCCTCATTTGACTCATCGATGCCATTTGTGCCTCCAGGTTGGCCTTGTTTGACGCAACCATATCATTTGTGGCTCGCGTCAGGCCTCGTTTGACTAAACCATATCATTTGCACCTCGAGTTGGCCTTGTTTGACTTAACCATATCATTTATGCCTCGAGTCGGGCCTCGTTTCACCTCACCGATACCATTTGTGCCTCGAGTTGGGCCTCGTTTGACTCACCGATACCATTTATGCCTCAAGTGGGGCCTCGTTTGACTCAGCCATATTATTTGCGCCATGAGTCGGGCCTCGTTTGACTCACCGATACCATTTGCGCCACGAGCCGGGCCTCGTTTGACTCAACCATATCATTTGCGCCTCGAGTCAGGCCTCGTTTGACACAACCATATCTTTTGTGCCTTGAGTCATGCCTCGTTTGACTCAACCACATCTTGAGTCGGTCCTCATTTGACTCACCGACATCATTTGTGGCTCCAGTTGGGCCTCGTTTGACTCAACCATATCATTTGTGGCTCGAGTCAGGCCTCGTTTAACTCAACCATATCATTTATGCCTCGAGTCGGGCCTCATTTGAGTAAACCATATCGTTTAACCCTCGAGTCATACCTCGTTTGACTTAACCATATCATTTGCGCCTCGAGTCGGGCCTCATTTAACTCAACCCTATCATTTGCACCTCGAGTCGGGCCTCTTTTGACTCACCGATACCATTTATGCATCGGGTTGGGCCTCGTTTGACTAAACCATATGATTTGCGCCTCGAGTCAGGCCTCGTTTGACTCAACCATATCATTTGTGCCTCGAGTCGGGCCTCGTTTAACTCAACCATAACATTTGTGCCTCGAGTCAGGTCTCGTTTGACTCAACCATATCATTTTCGCCACGAGTCGGGACTCGTTTGACTCACCAATACCATTTGTACCTCGAGTTGGGCCTCATTTGACTCAACCATATCATTTACGCCTCGAGTCAGGCCTCGTTTAATTGAACCATATCATTTGTGCCTCGAGTCAAGCCTCATTTGACTCAGTCGTATCATTTGTGCCTCGAGTCGATTCTCATTTAACTCAACCATATCATTTGTGCCTTGAGTTAGGTGTCATTTGACTCAACCATATCATTTGTGCCTCGACTTAGGCCTCGTTTGACTCAACCATATCATTTGCGCCTCGAGACAGACCAGATTTGACTCAACCATATCATTTGCACCTCGAGTCAGGCCTTGTTGGACTCAACCATATCATTTGTGCCTCGAGTCATCCCTCGTTTGACTCAACCCTATCATTTGCGCCTCGAGTCGGGCCTCGTGTGACTCTACCCTATCATTTGTGCCTCGAGTCGAGCCTTATTTGACTCACCCTTTTGTTTGCGCATCGAGTCGGGCCTCATTTGACTACACCATATCCTTTGTGCCTCGAGTCATGCCTCGTTTGAGTCAACCATATCATTTGCACCTTGAGTTCGCGTCGTTTAACTCACCCATGTCATTTGTGCCTCGAGTTTGGCCTCGTTTGACTCAAACATGTGTTTGCGCCTCGAGTCAGGCATTGTTTGACTCTCCCATATCATTTGTGCCTCAAGTCAGGCCTCGTTTGACTCGCCGATACCATTTGTGCATCGAGTTAGGCCTCGTTTGTCTAAACCATATGATTTGCACCTCGAGTCAGGCCTCGTTTGACTCAACCATATCATTTACGCATCAAGTCGGGCCTCGTTTAACTCAACCATAACATTTGTGCCTCAAGTCAGGTCTCGTTTGACTCAACCATATCATTTACGCCACGAGTCGGGACTCTTTTGACTCACCAATACCATTTGTGCCTCGAGTTGGGTCTCATTTTACTGAACCATATCATTTGTGCCTCGAGTTTGGCCTCGTTTAATTGAACCATATCATTTGTGCCTCGAGTCAAGCCTCATTTGACTCAACCGTATCATTTGCGCCTCGAGTCAGTTCTTATTTAACTTAACCATATCATTTGTGCCTTGAGTCAGGTGTCGTTTGACTCAACCATATCATTTGTGCCTCGAGTTGGGCCTCGTTTAACTCAACCATATCATTTGCACCTCGAGTTAGGCCTCATTTGACTCAACCATATCATTTGTGCTTCGAGTCAAGTCTTGTTTGACTCAACCATATCATTTGTGCCTCGAGTCAGGCCTCACTTGACTCAACTACATCATTTGCGCCTCGAGTCGGGTTTCGTTTAACTCAACCTTATCATTTGTGCCTCAAGTCAGGTCTCCTTTGACTCAATCATATTATTTGCGCCTCGAGTCAATCATCGTTTGACTCAACCATATCATTTGCGCCTTGAGTCGGGCCTTGTTTGACTCACCGATACCATTTGTGCCTCGAGTTGGGCCTAGTTTCACTCAACCATATCATTTGTGCGTCGAGTCAGGCCTCGTTTGACTCAACCATATCATTTGTGCCTCGAGTCATGCCTCATTTGACTCAACCATATCATTTGCGCTTCGAGTCAGGCCTTGTGTGACTCAACCCTATCATTTGCTCCTCGAGTCGAGCCTTATTTGACTCACGCATTTGTTTGTGCATCGAGTCGGGCCTCATTTGACTAAACCATATCGTTTGTGCCTCGAGTCATGCCTCGTTCGAGTCAACCATATCATTTGCACCTTGAGTTGGGCCTCGTTGAACTCACCCACGTCATTTGCACCTCGAGTTAGGCCTCATTTGACTCAACCATGTATTTGCGCCTCGAGTGAGGCCTTGTTTGACTCACCCATATCATTTGCACCTCGAGTTAGGCCTCGTTTAACTCACCAATACCATTTGTGCATCGGGTTGGGCCTCGTTTGACTAAACCATATGATTTGCGCCTCGAGTCAGGCCTCGTTTAACTTAACCATATCATTTGTGCCTCGAGTCGGGCCTCGTTTAACTCAACCATAACATTTGTGCCTCGAGTCAGGTCTCGTTTCACTCAACCATATCATTTGCGCCACGAGCCGGAACTCGTTTGACTCACCGATACCATTTATGCCTCAAGTTAGGCCTCATTTGACTCAACCATATTATTTGTGCCTCGAGTCAGACCTCGTTTGATTGAACCATATCATTTGTGCCTCGAGCCAGGCCTCGTTTGACTCAAGCCAGGCCTCGTTTGACTCAACTGTATCATTTGTGCCTCGAGTCGGGTCTCATTTAACTCAACCATATCATTTGTGCCTTGAGTTAGCTGTCGTTTGACTCTACCATATCATTTGCGCCTCGCGTTGGGCCTCGTTTAGCTCAACCACATCATTTGTGCCTCTAGTCAGGTCTCGTTTCACTCAACCATATAATTTCGCCTCGAGTCAGGCCTCGTTTAATTCAACCTTATCATTTGTGCCTCGAGTCAGGTCTTGTTTGACACAACCATATCATTTGTGCCTTAAGTCAAGCCTTGTTTGACTCAACCATATCATTTGTGCCTCGAGTCAGGCCTCGTTTGACTCAACCATATCATTTGCACCTCGAGTCGAGCCTTATTTGACTCATCCTTATGTTTGCGCATCGACTCGGACCTCATTTGACTAAACCATATCGTTTGTGCCTCGAGTCAAGCCTTGTTTGACTCAACCATATCATTTGCACCTCGAGTTGGGCCTCATTTGACTCAACCGTATCATTTGGCCTCGAGTCAGGCCTTGTTTGACTCAACCATATCATTTGTGCCTCGAGTCATGCCTCGTTTAACTTAACCATATCATTTGCGTCTCGAGTCGGGCCTCATTTGACTCACTGATACCATTTGTGCCTCCAGTTGGGGCTTGTTTGACTCAACCATATCATTTGTGCCTCTAGTCGGGCCTGGTTTGGCTAAACCGTATCATTTGCTCCTCGAGTCAGGCCTCGTTTGACTCATCCATATCATTTATGTCTCAAATTGGGCCTCGTTTGATTCACTGATACCATTTATGCCTCGAGTGGGAACTCGTTTGACTCAGCCATATAATTTGCGCCACGAGTCGGGCATTGTTTGACTCAACCATATTATTTGTGCCTCGAGTCGGGCCTTGTTTGACTAATCCATATCATTTGTCCCTCGCATCAGGCCTCGTTTGACTCAACCATATCATTTGTGCTTTGAGTCGGGCCTCGTGTGACTCAACTCTATCATTTGCGCCTCGAGTCGAGCCTTATTTGACTCACCCATTTGTTTGCGCATCGAGTCGGGCCTCATTTGACTAAGCCATATTGTTTGTGCCTCGAGTCATGCCTCGTTTGAGTCAACCATATCATTTGCACCTCGAGTTGGCCCTCGTTGAACTCATCCACATCATTTGCACCCCGAGTTAGGCCTCGTTTAACTCAACCATGTATTTGCACCTCGAGTGTGGCCTTGTTTGACTCACCCATATCATTTGCACCTCGAATCAGGCCTCGTTTGACTCACCGATACCATTTGTGCATCGGGTAGGGCCTCGTTTGACTAAACCATATGATTTGCGCCTCGAGTCAGGCCTCGTTTAACTCAACCATATCATTTGCGTCTCGAGTCGGGCCTCGTTTAACTCAACCATAACATTTGTGCCTCGAGTCAGGTCTCGTTTGACTCAACCATATCATTGGCGCCACGAGGCAGAACTCGTTTGACTCACCGATACCATTTATGCCTCAAGTTGGGCCTCATTTGACTCAACCATATTATTTGCGCCTCGAGTCTGACCTCGTTTGATTGAACCATATCATATGTGCCTCGAGCCAGGCCTTGTTTGACTCAACCGTATCATTTGTGCCTCGAGTCAGGTCTCATTTAACTCAACCATATCATTTGTGCCTTGAGTTAGCTGACGTTTGACTCTACCATATCATTTGCGCCTCGAGTTGGGTCTCGTTTAGCTCAACCACATCATTTGTGCCTCGAGTCAGGTCTCATTTCACTCAACCATATAATTTCGCCTCAAGTCAGGCCTCGTTTAATTCAACCTTATCATTTGTGCCTCGAGTCAGGTCTCGTTTGACACAACCATATCATTTGTACCTTAAGTCAAGCCTCGTTTGACTCAACCATATTATTTGTGCCTCGAGTCGGGCCTCGTTTGACTCAACCATATCATTTGCACCTCGAGTCGAGCCTTATTTGACTCACCCTTATGTTTGCGCATCGACTCGGGCCTCATTTGACTAAACCATATCGTTTGTGCCTCGAGTCAAGCCTTGTTTGACTCAACCATATCATTTGCGCCTCGAGTTGGGCCTCGTTTGACTCAACTATATCATTTGCGCCTCGAGTCAGGCCTCGTTTGACTCAACCATATCATTTGTGCCTCGAGTCATGCCTCGTTTAACTTAACCATATATTTGCGTCTCGAGTCGGGCCTCATTTGACTCACCGATACCATTTGTGCCTCCAGTTGGGGCTTGTTTGACTCAACCATATCATTTGTGCCTCTAGTCGGGCCTGGTTTGGCTAACCCATATCATTTGCTCCTCGAGTCGGGCCTCGTTTGACTCATCCATATCATTTTTGTCTCAAATTGGGCCTCGTTTGAGTCACTGATACCATTTGTGAGCGAGTGGGAACTCGTTTCACTCAGCCATATAATTTGTGCCACGAGTCGGGCATCGTTTGACTCAACCATATTATTTGCGCCTCGAGTCGGGCCTCGTTTGACTAATCCATATCATTTGCGCCTCGAGTCGAGCCTTATTTGACTCACCCATGTGTTTGTGCATCGAGTCGGGCCTCATTTGACTAAACCATATCGTTTGTACCTCAAGTCATGCCTCGTTTGACTCAACTATAACATTTGCACCTCGAGTTGGGCCTCGTTTAACTCACCCATGTCATTTATGCCTCGAGTCAGGCCTTGTTTGACTCAACCATGTGTTTGCGCCTCGAGTCATGCCTTGTTTGACTCACCCATATCATTTGCGCCTCGAGTCTGGCCTCGTTTGACTCACCGATACCATTTGTGCATTGAGTTGGGCCTCGTTTGACTAAACCATATGATTTGTGCCTCGAGTTAGGCCTCGTTTAACTCAACCATATCATTTGTGCCTTGAGTCAGGTGTCGTTTGACTCAACCATATCATTTGTTCCTCGAGTCGGGCCTGTTTAACTTAACCATAACATTTGTGTTTCGAGTCAGGTCTCGTGTGACTCAACCATATGATTTGTGCCTCGAGTTAGGCCTCGTTTAACTCAACCATATCATTTGTGCCTTGAGTCAGGCCTCGTTCGACTCAACCATATCATTTGTGTTTCGAGTCAGGTCTCGTGTGACTCAACCATATCATTTGTGCCTTGAGTCAGGCCTCGTTTGACTCAACCACATCATTTGCACCTCGAGTCGGGCCTTGTTTAACTCAACCATATCATTTGCGCCTCGAGTCAAGTCTCCTTTGACTCCATCATATTATTTGTGCCTCGAGTCAGTCATCGTTTGACTCAACCATATCATTTGCGCCTTGAGTTGGGCTTTGTTTGACTCACCGATACCATTTGTGCCTCAAGTTGGGCCTAGTTCCACTCAACCATATCATTTGTTCCTCGGGTCAGGCCTCGTTTGACTAAACCATATCATTTGCGCCTCGAGTACGGGCTCGTTTGACTCACTGATACAATTTCTACCTCGAGTTAGTCCTCTTTTGGCTCAACCATATCATTTGTGCCTCGAGTCAGGCCTCGTTTGACTCAACCATATAATTTGTGCCTCGAGTCAGGCCTCGTTTGACTCGACCATATCATTTGCGCCTCGAGTTGGGCCTCGTGTGACTCAACCCTGTCGTTTGCGCCTCGAGCTGGGCCTTATTTGACTCACCAATACCATTTGTGCCTCGCGTTGGGCCTCGTTTGACTCAACCATATCATTTGTCCCTCGCATCAGGCCTCGTCTGACTCAACCATATCATTTGTGCCTCGAGTCTGGCCTCGTGTGACTCAACTCTATGATTTACGCCTCGAGTTGAGCCTTATTTGACTCACCCATTTGTTTGCGCATCGAGTCGGACCTCATTTGACTAAGCCATATTGTTTGTGCCTCGAGTCATGCCTCGTTTGAGTCAACAATATCATTTGCACCTCGAGTTGGGCCTCGTTTAACTCACCCATGTCATTTGCACGTCTAGTTAGGCCTTGTTTGACTCAACCATGTGTTTGCGCCTCGAGTCAGGCCTTGTTTGACTCACCCATCTCATTTGCACCTCGAGTCAGGCCTCGTTTGACTCATCGATACCATTTGTGCATCGAGTTGGGCGTCGTTTGACTAAACCATATGATTTATGCCTCGAGTCAGGCCTCGTTTGACTCAACCATATCATTTGCGCCTCGAATCGGGCCTCGTTTAACTCAACCATAACATGTGTGCCTCGAGCCAGGTCTCGTTTGACTCAACCATATCATTTGCGCCATGAGTCAGGACTCGTTTGACTCACCGATACCATTTGTGCCTCGAGTTGGGCCTCATTTGACTTAACCATATCATTTACGCCTTGAGTCAGGCCTTGTTTGACTGAACCATATCATTTGTGCTTCGAGCCAGGCCTCGTTTGACTCAACCATATCATTTGTGCCTCGAGTCGAGTCTAATTTAACTCAACCATATCATTTGTGCCTTCAGTCAGGTGTCGTTTGACTCAGCCATATCATTTGCGCCTCGAGTTGGGCCTTATTTAACTCAACCACATCATTTGTGCCTCAAATCAAGTCTCGTTTGAGTCAACCATACCATTTGTGCCTCGAGTCAGGTCTCGTTTGACACAACCATATCATATGTGGGTTTGAGTCAAGCCTCGTTTGACTCAACCATATCTTTTGCGCTTTGAGTTGGGCCTCGTTTGACTCACCCATGTCATTTGCGTCTCGAGTTTGGCCTCGTTTGACTCAACCATATATTTGCGCCTTGAGTCAGGCCTTATTTTACTCATCCATATCATTTGCGCCTCGAGTCGGGCCTTGTTTGACTCACCGATACCATTTGTGCATCGGCTTCGTCCTCGTTTGTCTAAACCATATGATTTGTGCCTCGAGTCAGGCCTCATTTGACTCAACCATATCATTTGCGGCTCGAGTCGGGCCTCATTTAACTCAACGATAACATTTGTCCTTCGAGTCAGGTCTCGTTTGACTCAACGATATCATTTGTGCTTCGAGTTAGGCCTCGTTTGACTCAACCACATCATTTGCACCTCGAGTCGGGCCTCGTTTAACTCAACCATATCATTTGTGCCTCGAGTCAGGTCCCGTTTGACTCAACCATATTATTTGCTCCACGAGTTGGTCATCGTTTCACTCAACCATATCATTTGCGCCTTGAGTTGGGCCTTGTTTGACTCACCGATACCATTTGTGCCTCGAGTTGGGCCTCGTTTGACTCAACCGTATCATTTGTGCCTCGAGTCAGGACTCGTTTGACTCATTGATATCATTTGTGCCTCGAGTTGGGCGTCATTTGACTCAACCATATCATTTGCGCCTCGAGTCAGGCCTCGTTTGACTGAACCGTATTATTTGTGCCTCGAGCCAGGCCTCGTTTGACTCAACCGTATCATTTGCGCCTCAAGTCGGGTCTCATTTAACTCAACCACATCATTTGTGCCTTGAGTCAGGTGTCGTTTGACTCAACCATATCATTTGTACCTCGAGTCAAGTCTCGTTTGGCTCAACCATATAATTTTGCCTCGAGTCAGGCCTCATTTAACACAACCATATCATTTCTGCCTCGAGTCGGGCCTCGTTTGACTCATCCATATCATTTGCGCCTCAAATCGGGCCTCGTTTGAGTCACTGATACCATTTGTGCCTCAAGTGGGAACTCGTTTGACTCAGCCATATCATTTGCACCACGAGTCAGGCATCGTTTGACTCAACCATATCATTTGTGCCTCGAGTTGGGCCTCGTTTGACTAATCCATATCATTTGCGCCTCGAGTCGAGCCTTATTTAACTCACCCATGTGTTTGTGCATTGAGTCGGGTCTCATTTGACTAAACCATATCATTTGTGCCTCGAGTCATGCCTCGTTTGACTTAACTATATCATTTGCACCTCGAGTTGGGCCTCGTTTAACTTACCCATGTCATTTGCGCCTTGAGTCAGGCCTCGTTTGACTCAACCATGTGTTTGTGCCTCGAGTCAGGCCTTGTTTGACTCACCCATATCATTTGCGCCTCGAGTCGGGCCTTGTTTGACTCACTGATACCATTTGTGCATCGAGTTGGTCCTCGTTTGTCTAAACCATATAATTTGCGCCTCGAGTCAGGCCTCATTTGACTCAACCATATCATTTGCGCCTCGAGTCGGGCCTCGTTTAACTCAACGATAACATTTGTCCTTCGAGTCAGGTCTCATTTGACTCAACGATATCATTTCTGCTTCGAGCTAGGCCTCGTTTGACTCAACCACATCATTTGCGCCTCGAGTCGGGCCTCGTTTAACTCAACCATATCATTTGTGCCTCGAGTCAGGTCCCGTTTGACTCAACCATATTATTTGCTCCACGAGTTGGTCATTGTTTCACTCAACCATGTCATTTGCGCCTTGAGTTGGGCCTTGTTTGACTCACCGATACCATTTGTGCCTCGAGTTGGGCCTCGTTTGACTCAACCGTATCATTTGTGCCTCGAGTCAGGACTCGTTTGACTCATTGATATCATTTGTGTCTCGAGTTGGGCGTCAGTTGACTCAACCATATCATTTGCGCCTCGAGTCAGGCCTCGTTTGACTGAACCGTATTATTTGTGCCTCGAGCCAGGCCTCGTTTGACTTAACCGTATCATTTGCGCCTCGAGTTGGGCCTTGTTTGACTCACTGATACCATTTGTGCATCGAGTTGGTCCTCGTTTGTCTAAACCATATGATTTGCGCCTCGAGTCAGGCCTCATTTGACTCAACCATATCATTTGCGCCTCGAGTTGGGCCTCGTTTAACTCAACGATAACATTTGTCCTTCGAGTCAGGTCTCATTTGACTCAACGATATCATTTCTGCTTCGAGTCAGGCCTCGTTTGACTCAACCACATCATTTGCGCCTCGAGTCGGGCCTCGTTTAACTCAACGATAACATTTGTCCTTCGAGTCAGGTCTCGTTTGACTCAACGATATCATTTGTGCTTCGAGTCAGGCCTCGTTTGACTCAACCACATCATTTGCGCCTCGAGTCAGGCCTCGTTTAACTCAACCATATCATTTGTGCCTCAAGTCAGGCCTCGTTTGACTCAACCACATCATTTGTGCCTCGAGTCGGGCCTCGTTTAACTCAACCATATCATTTGTGCCTCGAGTCAGGTCCTGTTTGACTCAACCATGTGTTTACGCCTCAAGTCAGGCCTTGTTTGACTCACCCATATCATTTGCGCCTCGAGTTGGGCCTCATTTGACTCACCGATACCATTTGTGCATTGAGATGGGCCTCGTTTGACTAAACCATATGATTTGTGCCTCGAGTCAGGCCTTATTTAACTCAACCATATCATTTGTGCCTTGAGTTAGGTGTCGTTTAACTCAACCATATCATTTGCGCCTCGAGTCGGGCCTCGTTTAAATCAACCATATCATTTGCGCCTCGAGTTGGGCCTCGTTTGACTCACCGATACCATTTGTGCATTGAGTTGGGCCTCGTTTGACTAAACCATATAATTTGTGCCTCGAGTCAGGCCTCATTTAACTCAACCATATCATTTGTGCCTTGAGTTAGGTGTCGTTTGACTCAACCATATCATTTGTTCCTCGAGTTGGGCCTCGTTTAACTCAACCATATCATTTGTGCCTCGAGTCAGGCCTCGTTCAACTCAACTATATCATTTGTGTTTCGAGTTAGGTCTCGTTTGACTCAACCATATCATTTGTGCCTCAAGTCAGGCCTCGTTTGACATAACCACATCATTTGCACCTCGAGTCGGTCCTCGTTTAACTCAACCATATCATTTGTGCCTCGAGTTAGGTCTCCTTTGACTCAATCATATTATTTGTGCCTCGAGTCGGTCATCGTTTGACTCAACCATATCATATGCGGCTTGTGTCGGGCTTTGTTTGACTCACCGATACCATTTGTGCCTCGAGTTGGGCCTAGTTTCACTCAACCATATCATTTGTTCATCGGGTCAAGCCTCGTTTGACTAAACCATATCATTTGTGCCTCGAGTAGGGCCTTATTTGACTCACTTATACCATTTTGGCCTGGTGTTAGGCCTCGTTTGGGTCAACCATATAATTTGTGCCTCGAGTCAGGCCTTGTTTGACTCAACCATATCATTTGCGCTATGAGTCGGGCCTCGTGTGACTCAACCCTATCGTTTGCGCCTCGAGCCGGGCCTTTTTTGACTCACCAATGCTATTTGTGCCTCGCATTGGGCCTCGTTTGACTCAACCATATCATTTGTCCCTCGCGTTAGGCCTCGTCTGACTCAACCATATCGTTTGTGCCTCGAGTCTGGCCTCGTGTGACTCAACCCAATCATTTGCTCCTCGAGTCGAGCCTTATTTGACTCACGCATTTGTTTGCGCATCGAGTCGGGCCTCATTTGAGTAATCCATATCGTTTGTGCCTCGAGTCATGCCTCGTTTGAGTCAACCATATCATTTGCACCTCGAGTTGGCCCTCGTTTAACTCACCCATGTCATTTGCGCGCCTAGTTAGACCTCGTTTGACTCAACCATGTGTTTGTGCCTCGTGTAAGGCCTTGTTTGACTCACCCATATCATTTGCACCTCGAGTCAGGCCTCGTTTGACTCACCGATACCATTTGTGCATCGAGTTGGGCCTTGTTTGACTAAACCATATGAT
The DNA here is from genome assembly GCA_037013595.1 of Dicorynia guianensis. NCBI lineage: Eukaryota > Viridiplantae > Streptophyta > Magnoliopsida > Fabales > Fabaceae > Dicorynia > Dicorynia guianensis. Next base: position 14,490,994 of record JASUAB010000015.1, read on the forward strand.
TTGTGCCTCGAGTCAGGCCTCGTTTGACTCAACCATAACATGTGTGCCTCGAGTCAGGTCTCGTTTCACTCAACCATATCATTTGCGCCACGAGTCAGGCCTCGTTTAATTCAACCTTATCATTTGTGCCTTGATCCAGGTCTCGTTTGACACAACCATATCATATGTGGGCTTAAGTCAGGCCTCGTTTGACTCAACCATATCTTTTGCGCCTCGAGTCGAGCCTTATTTGACTCACTGATAAGTTTACGCATCGACTCGGGCCTCATTTGACTAAACCATATCGTTTGTGCCTCGAGTCAAGCCTCATTTCACTCAACCATATCATTTGTGCCTCGAGTTGGGCCTCGTTTGACTCACCCATGTCATTTGCGCCTCGAGTTTGGCCTCATTTGACTCAACCATATGTTTGCGCCTCGAGTCAGGCCTTGTTTGACTCACCCATATCATTTGCGCCTCGAGTCAGGCCTCATTTGACTCAACCATGTCATTTGAGCCTCGAGTCAAGCCTTGTTTGACTCTACCATATCATTTACGCCAGGAGGAGGCCTCGTTTAACTCAACCATATAATTTGTGCCTCGAGTCAAGTCTCGTTTGACTCATCCATATCATTTGCGCCATGAGTCAGGCCTTGTTTGACTCACCGATACCATTTGTGCATCGAGTTGGTCCTCATTTGACTAAACCATATGATTTGCGCCTCGAGTCAGGCCTCATTTGACTCAACCATGTCATTTGTGCCTCGAGTCAGGCCTCGTTTGACTTAACTATATCATTTTCGCCTGGAGGCGAGCCTCGTTTAACTCAACCATATCATTTGTGCCTCGAGTCAAGTCTCGTTTGACTCAACCATATCATTTGCGCCACGAGTCAGGCCTTGTTTGACTCACCAATACCATTTGTGCATCGAGTTGGTCCTCATTTGATTAAACCATATGATTTGCGCCTCGAGTCGGGCTTCGTTTAACTCAACCATATCATTTGTGCCTCAAGTCAAGTCTCATTTGACTCGATCATATCATTTGCGTCTCGAGTCAGGCCTCGTTTGATTCAACCATAACGTTTGTGCCTCGAGTTAGGCCTCGTTTAACTTAACTATATCATTTGCGCCTCGTGTCAGGCCCCATTTGACTCAACCATATCATTTGTGCTCCGAGTCAGGTCTCGTTTGACTCAACCATATCATTTGTGCCTCGAGTCAGGCCTCATTTGACTCAACTACATCATTTGCGCCTCGAGTTGGGCCTCGTTTAACTCAACCATATCATTTGTGCCTCGAGTCAGGTCTCCTTTGACTCAATCATATTATTTGCGCCTCGAGTCAATCATCGTTTGACTCAACCATATCATTTGCGCCTTGAGTTGGGCCTTGTTTGACTCACCGATACCATTTGTGCCTCGAATTGGTCCTAGTTTCACTCAACCATATCATTTGTGCCTCGAGTCAGGCCTCGTTTGACTCAACCATATTATTTGTGCCTTGAGTCATGCCTTGTTTGACTCAACTATATCATTTGCACCTCGAGTCAGGCCTCGTGTGACTCAACCCTATCATTTTCTCCTCGAGTTAAGCCTTATTTGACTCACGCACTTGTTTGCGCATCGAGTCGGGCCTCATTTGTCTAAATCATATCATTTGTGCCTTGAGTCATGCCTCGTTTGAGTTAACCATATCATTTGCACCTCGAGTTGGGCCTCGTTTAACTCACCCATGTCATTTGTGCCTCGAGTTAGGCCTGGTTTGACTCAACCATGTGTTTGCGCCTGGAGTGAGGCCTTGTTTGACTCACCCATATCATTTGCGCCTCGAGTCAGGCCTCGTTTGACTCATCGATACCATTTGTGCATCGGGTTGGGCCTCATTTGACTAAACCATATGATTTGCGCCTCGAGTCAGGCCTCGTTTGGCTTAACCATATCATTTGCGCCTCGAGACAGGCCTCGTTTAATTTAACCATAACATTTGTGTCTCGAGTCAGGTCTCGTTTGACTCAACCACATCATTTGCTCCATGAGGCGGTACTCGTTTGACTCACCAATACCATTTGTGCCTCGAGTTAGGCCTCATTTGACTCAACCATATCATTTGCGCCTCGAGTCAGACCTTGTTTGACTGAACCATATCATTTGTGCCTCGAGCCAGGCCTCGTTTGACTCAACCGTATCATTTGTGCCTCAAGTCGGGTCTCATTTAACTCAACCATATCATTTGTGCCTTGAGTCAGCTGTCATTTGACTCTACCAAATCATTTGTGCCTTGAGTTGGGTCTCGTTTAGCTCAACCACATCATTTGTGCCTCGAATCAGGTCTCGTTTGACTCAACCATATCATTTGTGCCTCGAGTCAGCTCTCGTTTCACTCAACGATATAATTTCGCCCCGAGTCAGGCCTCGTTTAATTCAACCTTATCATTTGTGCCTAAGGTCAGGTCTTGTTTGACACAACCATATCATTTGTGCCTCGAGTCAGGCCTCGTTTGACTTAACCATATCATTTGCACCTTGAGTCGGGCCTCGTTTGACTCAACCATATCATTTGCGCCTCGAGTCGAGCCTTATTAGACTCACCCATATATTTGCGCAACGACTTAGGCCACATTTGACTAAACCATATCGTTTGTGCCTCGAGTCAAGCCTCGTTTGACTCAACCATATCATTTGCCCCTCGAGTTGGGCCTTGTTTGACTCACCCATGTCATTTGCGCCTCGAGTTTGGCCTCGCTTGACTCAACCATATGTTTGCGCCTCGAGTCAGGCCTTGTTTTACTCACCCATATCATTTGCGGCTCGAGTTGGGCCTTGTTTGACTCACCGATACCATTTGTGTATCGAGTTAGTCCTCGTTTGTCTAAACCATATGATTTGCGCCTCGAGTCCGGCCTCATTTGACTCAACCATATCATTTGCGCCTCTAGTCGGGCCTCGTTTAACTGAACGATAACATTTGTCCTTTGAGTTAGGTCTCGTTTGACTCAACGATATCATTTGTGCTTCGAGTCAGGCCTCGTTTGACTCAACCACATCATTTGAGCCTCGAGTTGGGCCTCGTTTAACTCAACCATATCATTTGTGCCTCGAGTCAAGTCCCATTTGACTCAACCATATTATTTGCTCCTCGAGTTGGTCATCGTTTCACTCAACCATATCATTTGCGCCTTGAGTTGGGCCTTGTTTAACTCACTGATACCATTTGTGCCTCGAGTTAGGCCTCGTTTCACTCAACCATATCATTTGGGCCTCGGGTCAGGCCTCGTTTGATAGAACCATATCATTTATGCCTTGAGGGCCTCGTTTGACTCAACCGTAGCATTTGTGCCTCGAGTTGGGCCTCGTTTGACTCAACCGTAGCATTTGTGCCTCGAGTCAGGCCTCATTTGACTCAACCATATCATTTGCGCCTTGAGTCGGGCCTTGTGTGACTCAACCCTATCATTTGCGCCTAAGTTGGGCCTCGTTTGACTCACCGATATGATTTATGCCTCGAGCGGGGCCTCGTTTGACTCAGCCATATCATTTGCGCCATGAGTCGGGCCTCGTTTGACTCACCGATACCATTTGTGCCTAGAGTTGGGCCTCGCTAGACTCAACCATATCATTTGCGCCTTGAGTCATGCCTCATTTGACTCAACCATATCATTTGCGCCTCGAGTCAGGTCTCGTTTGACTCAACCATATAATTTTGCCTGAACTCAGTCCTCGTTTAACTCAACCATATCATTTATGCCTCGAGTCAGGTCTCGTTTGACTCAACCATATCATTTGTGCCTCAAGTCAGGCGTCGTTTGACTCAACCATATCATTTGCGCCTCGAGTGGTCCCTCGTTTGACTGAACCATATCATTTGTGCCTCGCGTCAGGCCTCGTTTGACTCAACCATATCATTTGCACCTCAATTCTGGCCTGGTTTGACTCAACCATATCATTTGTGCCTCGAGTTAGGCCTCAATTGTCTCAACCATATCATTTGTGCCTCGAGTCAGGCCTCGTTTTACTCAACCATATTATTTGTGCCGAGAGTCGGGCCTCGTGTGACTCAACCCTATCATTTGCGCCTCGAGTCGAGCCTTATTTGGCTCACCCATTTGTTTGCACATCGAGTCGGGTCTCATTTGACTAAACCATATCGTTTGTGCCTCGAGTCATGCGTCGTTTGACTCAACCATATCATTTGCACCTCGAGTTAGGACTCGTTTAACTCACCCATGTCATTTGCACCTCGAGTGGGGCCTCGTTTGACTAAACCATATGATTTACGCCTCGAGTCAGGCCTCGTTTGACTCAACCATATCATTTGCGCCTCGAGTTGGGCCTCGTTTAACTAAACCATAACATTTGTGCCCCGAGTCAGGTCTCGTTTGACTTAACCATATCATTTGTGTTACGAGTCGGGACTCGTTGGCTCACTGATACCATTTGTGCGTCGAGTTGGGCCTCATTTGACTCAACCATATCATTTGTGCCTCGAATCAAGCCTCGTTTGACTGAACCATATCATTTGTGCCTCGAGTTAGGCCTCGTTTGACTCAACCGTGTCATTTGTGCCTCGAGTTGGGTCTCATTTAACTCAACCATATCATTTGTGCCTAGAGTCAGATCTTGTTTGACTCAACCATATTATTTGTACTTCAAGTCAGTCATCGTTTGACTCAACCATATCATTTGTGCCTTGAGTCGGGCCTTGTTTTACTCACCGATACCATTTGTGCCTCGAGTCAGGCCTCGTTTGACTCAACCATATCATTTGTGCCTTGAGTCGGGCCTCGTTTAACTCAACCATAACATTTGTGCCTCGAGTCAGGTCTCATTTGACTCAACCATATCATTTGTGCCACGAGTCAGGACTCGTTTGACTCATCGATATCATTCGTGCCTCGAGTTGGGAGTCATTTGACTCAACCATATCATTTGCGCCTCGAGTCAGGCCTCGTTTGACTGAACTGTATTATTTGTGCCTCGAGCCAGGCCTCGTTTGACTCAACCGAATCATTTGCGCCTCAAGTCGGGTCTCATTTAACTCAACCACATCATTTATGCCTTGAGTCAGGTGTCGTTTGACTCAACCATATCATTTGTGCCTCGAGTCAAGTCTTGTTTGACTCAACCATATAATTTTGCCTCGAGTCAGGCCTCGTTTAACTCAACCATATCATTTCTACCTCGAGTCGGGCCTCGTTTGACTCATCCATATCATTTGCGCCTCAAATCGGGCCTCGATTGAGTCACTGATACCATTTGTGCCTCGAGTGGGAACTCGTTTGACTCAGCCATATCATTTGCGCCATGAGTCAGGCATTGTTTGACTCAACCATATCATTTGTGCCTTGAGTCGGGCCTCGTTTGACTAATCCATATCATTTGTGCCTCGAGTCGAGCCCTATTTAACCCACCCATGTGTTTGCGCATTGAGTCGGGCCTCATTTGACTAAACCATATCGTTTGTGCCTCGAGTCAGGCCTCGTTTTACTTAACCATGTGTTTGCACCTTGAGTCAGGCCTTGTTTGACTCACCCATATCATTTGCGCCTTGAGTCGGGCCTCATTTGACTCACCGATACCATTTGTGCGTCGAGTTGGTCCTCGTTTGTGTAAACCATATGATTTGTGCCTCGAGTTAGGCCTCATTTGACTCAACCATATCATTTGCACCTCGAGTCGGGCCTCGTTTAACTCAATGATAACATTTGTCCTTCGAGTCAGGTCTCGTTTGACTCAACGATATCATTTGTGCTTCAAGTCAGGTCTCGTTTGACTCAACCACATCATTTGCGCCTCGAGTCGGGCCTCGTTTAACTCAACCATATCATTTGTGCCTCGAGTCAGACCTCGTTGGACTCAACCACATCATTTGTGCCTCGAGTCGGGCCTCGTTTAACTCAACCATATCATTTGTGCCTCGAGTCAGGTCCCGTTTGACTCAACCATGTGTTTTCGCCTCGAGTCAGGCCTTGTTTGACTCACCCATATCATTTGCGCCTCGAGTCGGGCCTCGTTTGACTCACCGATACCATTTGTGCATTGAGTTGGGCCTCGTTTGACTAAACCATATGAGTTGTGCCTCAAGTCAGGCCTCATTTAACTCAACCATATCATTTGTGCCTTGAGTTAGGTGTCATTTGACTCAACCATATTATTTGTTCCTCGAGTTGGGCCTCGTTTAACTCAACCATATCATTTGCGCCTCGAGTCAGGCCTCGTTCGACTCAACCATATCATTTGTGTTTCAAGTCAGGTCTCGTGTGACTCAACCCTATCGTTTGTGCCTCGAGCCGGGCCTTTTTTGACTCACCAATGCTATTTGTGCCTCGCGTTGGGCCTCGTTTGACTCAACCATATCATTTGTCCCTCGCGTCAGGCCTCGTCTGACTCAACCATATCATTTGTGCCTCGAGTCTGGCCTCGTGTGACTCAACCCTATCATTTGCTCCTCAAGTCGAGCCTTATTTGACTCATGCATTTGTTTGCGCATCGAGTCTGGCCTCATTTGACTAAGCCATATCGTTTGTGCCTCGAGTCATGCCTCGTTTGAGTCAACCATATCATTTGTACCTCGAGTTGGGCCTCGTTTAACTCACCTATGTCATTTGCGCATCTAGTTAGGCCTCGTTTGACTCAACAATATGTTTGCGCCTCGTGTAAGGCCTTGTTTGACTCACCTATATAATTTGCACCTCGAGTCAGGCCTCGTTTGACTCACCGATACCATTTGTGCATCGAGTTGGGCCTCGTTTGACTAAACCATATGATTTGTTCCTCGAGTTTGGCCTCGTTTGACTCAGCCATAACATGTGTGCCTCGAGTTAGGTCTCGTTTGACTCAACCATATCATTTGCGCCACGAGTCAGGCCTCGTTTAATTCAACCTTATCATTTGTGCCTCGAGCCAGGTCTCGTTTGACACAACCATATCATATGTGGGCTTGAGTCAGGCCTCGTTTGACTCAACCACATCATTTGCACCTCGAGTCGGGCCTCGTTTGACTCAGCCATATCTTTTGCGCATCGAGTCGAGGTTTATTTGACTCACCGATAAGTTTGCGCATCGACTCGGCCCTCATTTGACTAAACCATATCGTTTGTGCCTCGAGTCAAGCCTCTTTTGACTCAACCATATCATTTGTGCCTCGAGTTGGGCCTCGTTTGACTCATCCATGTCATTTGCGCCTCGAGTTTGGCCTCGTTTTACTCAATCATATGTTTGCGCCTCGAGTCAAGCCTTGTTTGACTCACCCATATCATTTGCGCCTCGAGTTGGGCCTTGTTTGACTCACCCATGTCATTTGCGCCTTGAGTTTGGCCTCGTTTAACTCAACCATATCATTTGTGCCTCGAGTCAAGTCTCGTTTGACTCGACCATATCATTTGCGCCACGAGTCGGGCCTTGTTTGAATCACCGATACCATTTGTGCATCGAGTTGGTCCATGTTTGACAAAACCATATGATTTGCGCCTCGAGTCAGGCCTCATTTGACTCAACCATGTCATTTGTGCCTCGAGTCAAGCCTCGTTTGACTCAACCATATCATTTGTGACTCGAGTCAGGCCTTGTTTAACTCAACCATATCATTTGTGCCTCGAGTCGGGCCTCGTTTAACTCAACCATATCATTTGTGTCTCGAGTCAAGTCTCATTTGACTCGACCATATCATTTGCGCGTCGAGTCAGGCCTCGTTTGATTCAACTATAATGTTTGTATCTCAAGTCAAACTTCGTTTGACTCAATCGTATCATTTGTGCCTCGAGTGGGGTCTAATTGAACTCAACCACATCATTTGTGCCTCGAGCCAGGTCTTGTTTGACTCAACCATATCATTTATGCCTTGAGTCAGGTCTTGTTTGACTCAACCATATCATTTGTGCCTCGAGTCAGGCGTCATTTGACTCAACCATATCATTTGCACCTCGAGTCGACCCTCATTTGACTCAACCATATCATTTGTGCCTCGCGTCAGGCCTCGTTTGACTCAACCATATCATTTGCGCGTCAATTCTGGCCTGGTTTTACTCAACCATATCATTTATGCCTCGAGTCAGGTCTCGTTTGACTCAACCATATCATTTGTGCTTTGAGTCAAGCCTTGTTTGACTCAACCACATCGTTTGCGCCTCGAGTCAGGCCTCGTTTAACTCAACCATATCATTTGTGCCTTGAGTCAGGTCGCGTTTGACTCAACCATAATATTTGCTCATCGAGTCGGTCATTGTTTCACTCAACCATATCATTTGCGCCTTGAGTCGGGCCTTGTTTGACTCACCGATACCATTTGTGCCTCGAGTTAGGCCTCGTTTCACTCAACCACATCATTTGTGCCTGAGGTCAGGCCTCGTTTGACTAAACCATATCATTTGTGCCTCAAGGAGGGCCTCGTTTGACTCAATGATACCATTTGTGCCTCGAGTTGGGCCTCGCTTGACTCAACCATATCATTTGTGCCTCGAGTCTGACCTCGTTTGACTCAACCATATCATTTGCGCCTCGAGTCGGGCCTTGTGTGACTCAACCCTATCATTTGCGCCTTGAGTTGAGCCTCGTTTGACTCACCGATATGATTTGTGCCTCGTTTGACTCAGCCATATCATTTGCACCATGAGTCGGGCCTCGTTTGACTCAACCATATCATTTGTGCCTCGGGTCGGGCCTCGTTTGACTCAACCATATCATTTGCTCCTCGAGTTAGATCTCGTTTGACTCAACCATATAATTTCGCCTGAAGTCAGTCCTCGTTTAACTCAACCATATCATTTGTGCCTCGAGTCAGGGGTTGTTTGACTCGTTTAACTCAACCATATCATTTGTGCATCGAGTCAGGTCTCGTTTGACTCCACCATATCATTTGTGCCTCGAGTCAAGCCTCGTTTGACTCAACCATATCATTTGCGCCACGAGTCGGGCCTTGTTTGACTCACCGATACCATTTGTGCATCGAGTTGATCCTTGTTTGACTAAACCATATGATTTGCGCCTCGAGTCAGGCCTCATTTGACTCAACCATGTCATTTGTACCTCGAGTCAAATCTCGTTTGACTCAACCATATCATTTTCGCCTAGAGGCGGGACTCGTTTAACTCAACCATATCATTTGTGCCTCGAGTCAAGTCTCGTTTGACTCAACCATATCATTTGCGCCACGAGTCGGGCCTTGTTTGACTCCCCGATACCATTTGTGCATCGAGTTGGTCCTGGTTTGACTAAACCATATGATTTGCACCTCGAGTCATGCCTCATTTGACTCAACCATGTCATTTGTTCCTCGAGTCAAGCCTCGTTTGACTCAACCATATCATTTGCGCCTCGAGTCGGGCCTCGTTTAACTCAACCATATCATTTGTGCCTCGAGTCAAGTCTCATTTGACTCGACCATATCATTTGCGCCTTGAGTCAGGCCTCGTTTGATTCAACCATAACGTTTGTGTCTCAAGTCAAGCCTCGTTTGACTCAACCGTATCATTTGTGCCTCGAGTCGGGTCTCATTTAACTCAACCACATCATTTGTGCCTCGAGCCAGGTCTCGTTTGACTCAACCATATCATTTATGCCTCGAGTCAGGTCTCATTTGACTCAACCATATCATTTGTGCTTCGAGTCAAGCCTTGTTTGACTCAACCACATCATTTGCGCCTCGAGTCAGGCCTCGTTTAACTCAACCATATCATTTGTGCCTTGAGTCAGGTCTCGTTTGACTCAACCATATTATTTGCTCCTCGAGTCGGTCATTGTTTCACTCAACCATACCATTTGCGCCTTGAGTCGGGCCTTGTTTGACTCACCGATACCTTTTGTGCCGCGAGTTAGGCCTCGTTTCACTCAACCACATCATTTGTGCCTCAGGTCAGGCCTCGTTTGACGAAACCATATCATTTGCGCCTCAAGGAGGGCCTCGTTTGACTCAATGATACCATTTGTGCCTCGAGTTGGGCCTCGCTTGACTCAACCATATCATTTGTGCCTCAAGTCTGACCTCGTTTGACTCAACCATATCATTTATGCCTCGAGTCGGGTCTCGTGTGACTCAACCCTATCATTTGCGCCTTGAGTTGAGCCTCGTTTGACTCACCGATATGATTTGTGCCTCGAGCGGTGCCTCGTTTGACTCAGCCATATCATTTGCACCATGAGTCGGGCCTCGTTTGACTCAACCATATCATTTGCGCCTCGGGTTGGGCCTCGTTTGACTCAACCATATCATTTGCTCCTCGAGTCAGATCTCGTTTGACTCAACCATATAATTTCGCCTCAAGTCAGTCCTCGTTTAACTCAACCATATCATTTGTGCCTTGAGTCAAGTCTCGTTTGACTCAACCATATCATTTACGCCATGAGTCGGGCCTTGTTTGACTCAACAATACCATTTGTGCATCGAGTTGGTCCTCGTTTGACTAAACCATATGATTTGCGCCTCGAGTCAGGCCTAATTTGACTGAACCATGTCATTTGTGCCTCGAGTCAGGCCTTGAATGACTTAACCATATCATTTTCGCCTGGAGGCGGGCCTCGTTTAACTCAACCATATCATTTGTGCCTCGAGTCAAGTCTCGTTTGACTTAACCATATCATTTGCGCCACGAGTCGGGCCTTGTTTGACTCACCGATACCATTTGTGCATCGAGTTGGTCCTCGTTTGACTAAACCATATTATTTGCGCCTCGAGTCATGCCTCATTTGACCTAACCATGTCATTTGTTCCTCGAGTCAAGCCTCGTTTGACTCAACCATATCATTTGCGCCTTGAGTTGGGCCTCGTTTAACTAAACCATATCATTTGTGCCTCGAGTCTAGTCTCATTTGACTCAACCATATCATTTGCGCCTCGAGTCAGGCCTCGTTTGATTCAACCATAACGTTTGTGTCTCATGTCAAGCCTCGTTTGACTCAACCGTATCATTTGTGCCTCGAGTCGGGTCTCATTTAACTCAACCACATCATTTGTGCCTCGAGTTAGGTCTCGTTTGACTCAACCATATCATTTATGCCTCGAGTCAGGTCTCGTTTGACTCAACCATATCATTTGTGCCTCGAGTCAGGCGTCAATTGACTCAACCATATCATTTGCACCTCGAGTGGGCCCTCATTTGACTCAACCATATCATTTGTGCCTCGCATCAGGCCTCGTTTGACTCAACCATATCATTTGTGCCTCAATTCTGGCCTACTTTGACTCAACCATATCATTTATGCCTCGAGTCAGGTCTCGTTTGACTCAACCATATCATTTGTGCTTCGAGTCAATCCTTGTTTGACTCCACCACATGTTTGCGCCTCGAGTCAGGCCTTGTTTAACTCAACCATATCATTTGTGCCTTGAGTCAGGTCTCGTTTGACTCAACCATATTATTTGCTCCTCGAGTCGGTCATTGTTTCACTCAACCATATCATTTGCTCCTTGAGTTAGGCCTCGTTTCACTCAACCACATCATTTGTGCCTCAGGTCAAGCCTCGTTTGACTAAACCATATCATTTGTGCCTCAAGGGGGGCCTCGTTTGACTCAATGATACCATTTGTGCTTCGAGTTAGGTCTCGCTTGACTCAACCATATCATTTGTGCCTCGCATCCGACCTCGTTTGACTCAACCATATCATTTGCACCTCGAGTCGGGCCTCGTGTGACTCAACCCTATCATTTGCGCCTTGAGTTGAGTCTCGTTTGACTCAACGATATGATTTGTGCCTCGAGCGGTGCCTCGTTTGACTTAGCCATATCATTTGCACCACGAGTCGGGCCTCGTTTGACTCAACCATATCATTTGCGCCTCGAGTCGGGCTCGTTTGATTCAACCATATCATTTGCTCCTCGAGTCAGATCTCGTTTGACTCAACCATATAATTTCACCTCAAGTCAGTCCTCGTTTAACTCAACCGTATCATTTGTGCCTCGAGTCAAGTCTTGTTTGACTCAACCATATCGTTTGAGCCTCAAGTCAGTCCTCGTTTAACTCAACCATATCATTTGTGCCTCGAGTCAGGTCTCGTTTGACTCAACCATATCATTTGTGCCTCGAGTCAAGTCTCGTTTAACTCTACCATATCATTTGCGCCACGAGTCAGGCCTTGTTTGACTCACCGATATCATTTGTGCATCGAGTTAGTCCTCGTTTGACTAAACCATATCATTTGCGCCTCGAGTCAGGCCTCATTTGACTCAACCATGTCATTTGTGCCTCGAGTCAGGCCTCGTTTGACTCAACCATATCATTTGCGCCTCGAGTCTGGTCTTGTTTAACTTAACCATATCATTTGTGCCTCGAGTCAAGTCTCATTTGACTCAACCATATCATTTGCGCCTCGAGTCAGGCCTCGTTTGATTCAACCATAACGTTTGTGCCTCAAGTCAAGCTTCGTTTGACTCAACCGTATCATTTGTGCCTCGAGTCGGGTCTCATTTAACTCAACCACATCATTTGTGCCTCGAGCCAGGTCTCGTTTGTCTCAACCATACATTTATGCCTCGAGTTAGGTCTCGTTTGACTCAACCATATCTTTTGTGCCTCGAGTCAGGCGTCATTTGATTCAACCATATCATTTGTGCCTCGAGTGGGCCCTCGTTTGACTTAACCATATCATTTGTGCCTCGCATCAGGCCTTGTTTGACTCAACCATATCATTTGCGCCTCAATTCTAGCCTGGTTTGACTTAACCATATCATTTATGCCATGAGTCCGGTCTCGTTTGACTTAACCATATTATTTGTGCCCCGAGTCTGGCATCGTTTGACTCAACCATATCATTTGTGCTTCTATTCAAGCCTCGTTTGACTCAACCACATCGTTTGCGCCTTGAGTCAAGCCTCATTTAACTCAACCATATCATTGGTGCCTTGAGCCGAGTCTCGTTTGACTCAACCATATTATTTGCTCCTCGAGTCAGTCATCGTTTCACTCAACCATATCTTTTGCACCTTGAGTCGGGCCTTGTTTGACTCACCGATACGATTTGTGCCTCGAGTTAAGCCTTGTTTCACTCAACGATATATTTGTGCCTCGGGTCAGGCCTCGTTTAACTAAACCATATCATTTGCACCTCAAGGAGGGCCTCGTTTGACTCAATGATACCATTTGTGCCTCGAGTTGGGCCTCGCTTGACTCAACCATATCATTTGAGCCTCGAGTCAGATCTTGTTTGACTCAACCATATAATTTTGCCTCAAGTCAGTCCTCGTTTAACTCAACCATATCATTTGTGCCTCGAGTCAGGTCTCGTTTGACTCAACCATATCATTTGTGCCTCGAGTCAGGTCTCGTTTGACTCAGCCATGTCATTTGCACCACGAGTCGGGCCTCGTTCGACTCAACCATATCATTTGCGCCTCGAGTCAGGCCTCGTTTGACTTAACCATATATTTTCGCCTCAAGTCAGTCCTCGTTTAACTCAACCATATCATTTGTGCCTCGAGTTAGGTCTCGTTTGACTCAACCATATCATTTGCGCCACGAGTCGGGCCTTGTTTGACTCACCGATACCATTTGTGCATCGAGTTGGTCCTCGTTTGACTAAACCGTATGATTTGCGCCTCGAGTCAGGCCTCATTTGACTCAACCATGTCATTTGTACCTCGAGTCAAATCTCGTTTGACTCAACCATATCATTTCCGCCTGGAGGCGGGACTCGTTTAACTCAACCATATCATTTGTGCCTCGAGTCAAGTCTCGTTTGACTCAATCATATGATTTGCGCCACGAGTCGGGCCTTGTTTGACTCCCCGATACCATTTGTGCATCGAGTTGGTCCTGGTTTGACTAAACCATATGATTTGCACCTCGAGTCATGCCTCATTTGACTCAACCATGTCATTTGTGCCTTGAGTCAAGCCTCGTTTGACTCAACCATATCATTTGCGCCTCGAGTCGGGCCTCGTTTAACTCAACCATATCATTTATGCCTAGAGCCAAGTCTCATTTGACTCGACCATATCATTTGCGCCTCGAGTCAGGCCTCGTTTGATTCAACCATAATGTTTGTGTCTCAAGTCAAGCCTCGTTTGACTCAACCGTATCATTTGTGCCTCGAGTCGGGTCTCATTTAACTCAACCACATCATTTGTGCCTTGAGCCAGGTCTCGTTTGACTCAACCATATCATTTATGCCTCGAGTCAGGTCTCGTTTGACTCAACCATATCATTTGTGCCTCGAGTAGGCCCTCGATTGACTCAACCATATCATTTATGCCTCGAGTCAGGTCTCGTTTGACTCAACCATATCATTTGTGCTTTAAGTCAAGCCTTGTTTGACTCAACCACATCGTTTGCGCCTCAAGTCAGGCCTCGTTTAACTTAACCATATCATTTGTGCCTTGAGTCAGGTCTCGTTTGACTCAACCATATTATTTGCTCCTCAAGTCGGTCATTGTTTCACTGAACCATACCATTTGCGCCTTGAGTCGGGCCTTGTTTGACTCACCGATACCATTTGTGCCACGAGTTAGGCCTCATTTCACTCAACCACATCATTTGTGCCTCAGGTCAGGCCTCGTTTGACGAAACCATATCATTTGCGCCTCAAGGAGGGCCTCGTTTGACTCAATGATACCATTTGTGCCTCGAGTTGGGCCTCGCTTGACTCAACCATATCATTTGTGCCTCGAGTCTGACCTCGTTTGACTCAACCATATCATTTGTGCCTCGAGTCGGGCCTTGTGTGACTCAACCCTATCATTTGCGCCTTGAGTTGAGCCTCGTTTGACTCACCGATATGATTTGTGCCTCGAGCGGTGCCTCGTTTGACTCAGCCATATCATTTGCACCATGAGTCGAGCCTCGTTTGACTCAACCATATCATTTGCTCCTCGAGTCAGATCTCGTTTGACTCAACCATATAATTTCGCCTCATGTCAGTCCTCGTTTAAGTCAACCATATCATTTGTGCCTTGAGTCAAGTCTCGTTTGACTCAACCATATCATTTACGCCATGAGTCGGGCCTTGTTTGACTCAACGATACCATTTGTGCATTGAGTTGGTCCTCGTTTGACTAAACCATATGATTTGCGCCTCGAGTCAGGCCTAATTTGACTCAACCATGTCATTTGTGCCTCGAGTCAGGCCTTGAATGACTTAACCATATCATTTTCGCCTGGAGGCGAGCCTCGTTTAACTCAACCATATCATTTGTGCCTCGAGTCAAGTCTCGTTTGACTTAACCATATCATTTGCGCCACGAGTCGGGCCTTGTTTGACTCACCGATACCATTTGTGCATCGAGTTGGTCCTCGTTTGACTAAACCATATTATTTGTGCCTCGAGTCATGCCTCATTTGACCTAACCATGTCATTTGTTCCTCGAGTCAAGCCTCGTTTGACTCAACCATATCATTTGCGCCTCGAGTTGGGCCTCGTTTAACTAAACCATATCATTTGTGCCTCGAGTCTAGTCTCATTTGACTCGACCATATCATTTGCGCCTCGAGTCAGGCCTCGTTTGATTCAACCATAACGTTTGTGTCTCATGTCAAGCCTCGTTTGACTCAACTGTATCATTTGTGCCTCGAGTCGGGTCTCATTTAACTCAACCACATCATTTGTGCTTCTATTCAAGCCTCGTTTGACTCAACCACATCGTTTGCGCCTTGAGTCAGACCTCGTTTAACTCAACCATATCATTGGTGCCTTGAGTCAAGTCTCGTTTGACTCAACCATATTATTTGCTCCTCGAGTCGGTCATCGTTTCACTCAACCATATCTTTTGCGCCTTGAGTCGGGCCTTGTTTGACTCACCGATACGATTTGTGCCTCGAGTTAAGCCTTGTTTCACTCAACGATATATTTGTGCCTCGGGTCAGGCCTCGTTTGACTAAACCATATCATTTGCACCTCAAGGAGGGCCTCGTTTGACTCAATGATACCATTTGTGCCTCGAGTTGGGCCTCACTTGACTCAACCATATCATTTGCGCCTCGAGTCAGATCTCGTTTGACTCAACCATATAATTTTGCCTCAAGTCAGTCCTCGTTTAACTCAACCATATCATTTGTGCCTCGAGTCAGGTCTCGTTTGACTCAACCATATCATTTGTGCCTCGAGTCAGGTCTCATTTGACTCAGCCATGTCACTTGCACCACGAGTCGGGCCTCGTTCGACTCAACCATATCATTTGCGCCTCGAGTCAGGCCTCGTTTGACTCAACCATATAATTTCGCCTCAAGTCAGTCCTCGTTTAACTCAACCATATCATTTGTGCCTCGAGTTAGGTGTCGTTTGACTCAACCATATCATTTGTGCCTCGAGTCAGGTCTCATTTGACTCAACCATATCATTTGCGCCTCGAGTGGGCCCTCGTTTGACTCAACCATATCATTTGTGCCTCGCGTCAAACCTCATTTGACTGAACCATATCATATGCACCTCGAGTCTCGCCTGGTTTGACTCAACCATATTATTTGCGCCTCGAGTCAGGCCTCGTTTGTCTTAACCATATCATTTGTGCCTCTAGTCAGGCCTCATTTGACTCAACCATATCATTTTCACCTTGAGTCAAGCCTCGTGTGACTCAACCCTATCATTTGCGCATCGAGTCAGGTCTTATTTGACTCAACCATATCGTTTGTGCCTCGAGTCATGCCTCGTTTGACTCAACCATATCATTTGCGCCTCAAGTCGGGCCTCGTGTGACTCAACCCTATCGTTTGCGCCTCGAGCTGGGCCTTTTTTGACTCACCAATACCATTTGTGCCTCGCGTTGGGCCTCGTTTGACTCAACCATATCATTTGCCCCTCGCGTCAGGCCTCGTCTGACTCAACCATATCATTTGTGCCTCAAGGCTGGCCTCATGTGACTCAACCCTATCATTTGCGCCTCGAGTCAAGCCTTATTTGAGTCACGCATTTGCACCTCGAGTTGGGCGTCGTTTAACTCACCCATGTCATTTGCGCGTCTAGTTAGGACTCATTTGACTCAGCCATGTGTTTGCGCCTCGTGTTAGGACTTGTTTGACTCACCCATACCATTTGCACCTCGAGCCAAGCCTCGTTTGACTCACCGATACCATTTGTGCATCGAGTTGGGCCTCGTTTGACTAAACCATATGATTAGTGCCTCGAGTCTGGCCTTGTTTGACTCAACCATATCATTTGCACCTCGAGTCGGACGTCATTTAACTCAACCATAACATGTGTGCCTCGAGTCAGGTCTCGTTTGACTCAACCATATCATTTGTGCCACGAGTCAGGCCTCGTTTAATTCAACCTTATCATTTGTGCCTCGAGTCAGGTCTCGTTTGACACAACCATATCATATGTGGGCTTGAGTCAGGCCTCGTTTGACTCAACCATATCATTTGCACCTCGAGTCGGGCCTCGTTTGACTCAACCATATCATTTGCACCTCGAGTTGAGCCTTATTTAACTCACCGATAAGTTTACGCATCGACTCGGGCCTCATTTGACTACACCATATCGTTTGTGCCTCGAGTCAAGCCTCATTTGACTCAACCATATCATTTGCGCCTCGAGTTGGGCCTCGTTTGACTCATCCATGTCATTTGCGCCTCTAGTTTGGCCTCGTTTAACTCAACCATATGTTTGCACCTCGAGTCAGCCCTTGTTTAACTCATCCATATCAATTGCACCTCGAGTCAGGACTTGTTTGACTCATCGATACCATTTGTGCATCGAGTCAGGCCTCATTTGACTCAACCATGTCATTTGTGCCTCGAGTCAGGCCTCGTTTGACTCAACCATATCATTTGCACCTCGAGTCGGGCCTCGTTTAACTCAACCATATCATTTGTGCCTCGAGTCAAGTCTTGTTTGACTCAACCATATCATTTGCACCTCGAGTCAGGCCTCGTTTGATTCAACCATAACGTTTGTGCCTCAAGTCAAGCCTCGTTTGACTCAACCGTATCATTTGTGTCTCGAGTCGGGTCTCATTTAACTCAACCACATCATTTGTGCCTCGAGCCAGGTCTCGTTTGACTCAACCATATATTTATGCCTCGAGTTAGGTCTCGTTTGACTCAACCATATCTTTTGTGCCTCGAGTCAGGCGTCATTTGATTCAACCATATCATTTGCACCTCGAGTGGGCCCTCGTTTGACTTAACCATATCATTTGTGCCTCGCGTCAGGCCTTGTTTGACTCAACCATATCATTTGCGCCTCAATTCTAGCCTGGTTTGACTCAACCATATCATTTATGCCTCAAGTCCGATCTCGTTTGACTCAACCATATCATTTGTGCCCCGAGTCTGGCGTCGTTTGACTCAACCATATCATTTGTGCTTCTATTCAAGCCTCGTTTGACTCAACAACATCGTTTGCGCCTTGAGTCAGGCCTTGTTTGACTCAGCCATATCATTTGCGCCTCGAGTTAGGTCTTGTTTGACTCACCGATACCATTTGTGTATCGAGTTGGTCCTCGTTTGACTAAACCATATGATTTGCGCCTCGAGTCAGGCCTCATTTGACTCAACCATGTCATTTGTGCCTCGAGTCAGGCCTCGTTTGACTCAACCATATCATTTGTGCCTGGAGGCGGGCCTCGTTTAACTCAACCATATCATTTGTGCCTCGACTCAAGTCTCGTTTGACTCAACCATATAATTTGTGCCACGAGTTGCTCCTTGTTTGATTCACCGATACCATTTATGCATCGAGTTGGTCCTCGTTTGACTAAACCATATGATTTGCGCCTCGAGTCAGGCCTCATTTGACTCAACCATGTCATTTGTGCCTCGAGTCAGGCCTCGTTTGACTCAGCCATATCATTTGTGCCTCGAATTGGGCCTCGTTTAACTTAACCATATCATTTGTGCCTCGAGTCAAGTCTCGTTTGACTCAACCATATCATTTGCGCCTCGAGTCAGGCCTCGTTTAATTCAACCATAATGTTTGTGCCTCAAGTCAAGCCTCATTTGACTCAACCGTATCATTTGTGCCTCGAGTCGGGTCTCATTTAACTCAATCACATCATTTGTGCATCGAGCTAGGTCTCATTTGACTCAACCATATCATTTATGCCTCGAGTCAGGTGTCGTTTGACTTAACCAAATCATTTGTGCCTTGAGTCAGGCATCATTTGATTCAACCATATCATTTGCGCCTCGAGTGGGCCCTCGTATGACTCAACCATATATTTGTGCCTCGGGTCAGGCCTCGTTTGACTCAACCATATCATTTGCGCCTCAATTCTGGCCTGGTTTGACTCAACCATATCATTTATGCCTCGAGTCAGGTCTCATTTGACTCAACCATATCATTTGTTCCTCGAGTCAAGCGTCGTTTGACTTAACCATATCATTTGTGCTTCGAGTCAAACCTCGTTTAACTCAACCACATCGTTTGCGCCTCGAGTCAGGCCTCGTTTAACTCAACCATATCATTTGTGCCTTGAGTCAAGTCTCGTTTGACTTAACAATATTATTTGCTCCTCGAGTCGGTCATCGTTTCACTCAACCATATCGTTTGCGCCTTGAGTCGGGCCTTATTTGACTCACCGATACCATTTGTGCCTCAAGTTAGGCCTCGTTTCACTCAACCATATCATTTGTGCCTCAGGTCACGCCTCGATTAACTAAACCATATCATTTGCGCCTCAAGGAAGGCCTCGTTTGACTCAATGATACCATTTGTGCCTCGAGTTTGGCCTTGCTTGACTCAACCATATCATTTGTGCCTCGAGTTTAACCTTGTTTGACTCAACCATATCATTTGCGCCTGGAGTCGGGCCTCGTGACACTCAACCCTATCATTTGCGCCTCGAGTTGAGCCTCGTTTGACTCACCGATATGATTTGTGCCTCGAGTCAAGCCTCGTTTGACTCAACTGTATCATTTGCGCCTCGAGTCGGGTGTCATTTAACTTAACCACATCATTTGTGCCTTGAGTCAGGTGTCGTTTGACTCAACCATATCATTTGCACCTCGAGTTGGGCCTCGTTTAACTCAACCACATCATTCGTGCCTCGAGTTAGGTCTCATTTGACTCAACCATATCATTTGCGCCTCAAGTCAAGCCTTAATTGACTCACCCATTTGTTTGCGCATCGAGTCGGGCCTCATTTGACCAAACCATATCGTTTGTGCCTCGAGTCATGCCTCATTTAACTCAACCATATCATTTGCACCTCGTGTTGGGCCACGTTTAACTCACCCACGTCATTTGCGCCTCAAGTTAGGCTTTATTTGACTCAACCATGTGTTTGCGCCTCGAGTTAGGCCTTCTTTGACTAAACCATATGATTTGTGCCTCGAGTCAGGCCTCGTTTAACCCAACCATATCATTTGTGCCTCGAGTCAGGTCTCGTTTGACTCAACCATATCATTTGTGCCTCGATTCAGGCCTCGTTTGACTCAACCATATCATTTGTGCCTCGAGTCGAGCCTTATTTGACTCACCCATATGTTTGCCCATCGAGTCGGGCCTCATTTGAATAAACCATATCCTTTGTACCTCGAGTCAAGCCTCGTTTGATTCAACCATATCATTTGCGCCTTGAGTTGGGCCTCGTTTGACTTGCCCAGGTCATTTGTGCCACGAGTTTGGCCTCGTTTGACTCAACCATGTGTTTGCATCTTGAATCAGACCTCGTTTGACTCACCCATATCATTTGCGCCTCGAGTCGGGCCTTGTTTGATTCTCCGATACCATTTGTGCATCAAGTTAGGCCTCGTTTGACTAAACCATATGATTTGCTCCTCAAGTCAGGCCTCGTTCAACTCAACCATGTCATTTGTGCCACAAGTTAGGCCTCGTTTGACTCAACCATATCATTTGCACCTTGAAGCGGGCCTCGTTTAACTCAACCACATAATTTGTGCCTCGAGTCAGGACTCGTTTGACTCAACCATATCATTTGCGCCATGAGTCGGGCCTCGTTTGACTCACCAATACCATTTGTATTTGGAGTTGGGCCTCGTTTGACTCAACCATATCATTTGCACCTCGTGTCAGGCCTCGTTGATTCAACCATATCATTTGTGCCTCGAGTCAAGCCTCATTTGACTCAACCGTATCATTTGCGCATCGAGTCGGGTGTCATTTAACTCAACCACATCATTTGTGCCTTGTGTCAAGTGTCGTTTGACTCAACCATATCATTTGCGCCTCGAGTTGGGCCTTGTTTAACTCAACCACATCATTCGTGCCTCGAGTCTGGTCTCATTTGACTCAACCATATCATTTGTGCCTTGAGTCAGGTCTTGTTTGACTCAACCATATCATTTACGTCTCAAGTCAGGCCTCGTTTAACTCAACCATATCATTTGTGCTTCGAGTCAGGTCTCGTTTGACTCAACCATATCATTTGTGCCTTGAGTCAGGCCTCGTTTGACTTAACCATATCATTTGTGCCTCGAGTCAGGTCTCGTTTGACTCAACCATATTTTTTATGCCTCAAGTCAGTCATCGTTTGACTTAACCATATCATTTGCTCCTTGAGTTGGGCCTCATTTTACTCAACCATATCATTTGTTGCTCAGTTCAGTCCTCGTTTGACTAAACCACATGATTTGCACCTTGAGTAGGGCCTTGTTTGACTCACTGATACCATTTGTGCCTCGAGTTGGGCCTTGTTTGACTAAACCATATCATTTGTGCCTCGAGTCAGGCCTCATTTGACTCAACCATATCATTTGCACCTCGAGTTAGGCCTCGTGTGACTCAACCATATCATTTGTGCCTCGAGTTGAGCCTGGTATGGCTTAACCCTATCATTTGTGCCTCAAGTCGGGCCTCATGTGACTTAACCCTATCATTTGCGCCACGAGTCAGGCATCGTTTGACTCACCGATGCCATTGTGCCTCGAGTTGGGCCTCGTTTCACTCAACCCTATCATTTGCGCCTCGAGTCGGGCCTCGTGTGACTCAACCCTATCATTTGCGCCTCGAGTCGGGCCTCTTTTGACTCACTGATATGATTTGTGCCTCGAGTTGGGCGTAATTGACTCACTGATACCATTTACGCCTCGAGTCAAGCCTTGTTTGACTCAACCATATCATTTACGCCTTGTTTCAGGCCTCGTTTGTCTCAGCCCTATCATTTGTGCCTCGAGTCGGTCCTTATTTGACTCACCGATACCATTTGTGCCTCGAGTTGGGCCTTGTTTGACTCAACCACATCATTTGTGCCACGAGTCAGGCCTCGTTTGACTCGACCATATCATTTACGCCTCGAGTCGGGCCTCGTGTGACTCAACCCTATCATTTGCGCCTCAAGTCGAGCCTTAATTGACACACCCATTTGCTTGCGCATCGAGTCAGGCCTCGTTTGACCAAACCATATCATTTGTGCCTCGAGTCATGCCTCATTTAACTCAACCATATTATTTGCACCTCGTGTTAGGCCTTTTTTAACTCGCCCACGTCATTTGCGCCTCAAGTTAGGCCTTGTTTGACTCAACCATGTGTTTGTGTCTCGAGTTAGGCCTTCTTTGACTCAACCATATCATTTGCGCCTCGAGTCGGGCCTCGTTTGGCTTACTGATACCATTTGTGCATTGAGTTGGGCCTCGTTTGACTCAACCATATCATTTGCGCCTTGAGTTGGGCCTCGTTTAACTCAACCATAACATTTGTGCCTCGAGTCAGGTCTCGTTTGACTCAACCATATCATTTGCACATCAAGTCAACCCTCGTTTGACTGAACCATATCATTTGTGCCTCGAGTCAAGCCTCATTTGACTCAGCTGTATCATTTGCGCCTTGAGTCGGGTCTCATTTAACTCAACCATATCATTTATGCCTTGAGTCAGGTGTCGTTTGACTCAACCATATCATTTGTGCCTCGAGTTGGGCATCATTTAACTCAACCACATCATTTGTGCCTCGAGTCAGGTCTCGTTTGACTCAACCATATCATTTGTGCCTCGAGTCAGGTCTCGTTTGACTCAACCATATAATTTTGCCTCGAGTCAAGCCTCGTTTAACCCAACCATATCATTTGTGCCTCGAGTCGGGTCTCCTTTGACTCAACCATATCATTTGTGCGAGTCAGGCCTCGTTTGACTCTACTGTATCTTTTGCGCCTCGAGTCGAGGCTCGTTTGACTCAACCATATCATTTGCACCTCGAGTCGACCCTTATTTGACTCACCCATATGTTTGCGCATCGAGTTGGGCATCATTTGACTAAACCATATCATTTGTGCCTCGAGTCAAGCCTCGTTTGACTCAACCATAGCATTTACGCCTCAAGTTATGCCTCATTCGACTCACCCATGTCATTTGCGCCTTGAGTTTGGCCTTGTTTGACTCAACCATGTCATTGCACCTCGAGTCAGGCCTTGTTTGACTCACCCATATCATTTGCGCCTCGAGTCGGGCCTCGTTTGACTAAACATATGATTTGTGCCTTGAGTCAGGCCTCGTTTGACTCAACCATGTCATTTGTGCCTTGAGTCGAGCCTTGTTGGACTCAACCATATCATTTGCACCTCGAGTTGGTCCTCGTTTAACTCAACCATATCAATTGTGCCTCGAGTCAGGTCTCGTTTGACTCAACCATATCATTTGCGCCATGAGTCAAGCCTCGTTTGACTCACCGATACCATTTGTGCCTCGAGTTGGGCCTCGTTTGACTCAACCATATCATTTGCGCCTCGAGTCAGGCCTCATTTGATTCAACCATATCGTTTGTGCCTCGAGTCAAGCCTCGTTTGACTCAACCGTATCATTTGCGCCTCAAGTTGGGTCTCATTTAACTCAACCACATCATTTGTTCCTTGAATCAGGTGTCGTTTGACTCAACCATATCATTTGCGCCTGAAGTTGGGCCTCGTTTAACATAACCACATCATTTGTGCCTCGATTCAGGTCTCGTTTCACTCAACCATATCAATTGTGCCTCGAGCGAGGTCTCGTTTGACTCAACCATATCATTTGAGCCTCGAGTCGAGCCTCGTATGACTCAACCACATTATTTGCGCCTCGAGCCAGGCCTCGTTTAACTCAACCAACTCATTTGTGCTTCAAGTCAGGTCTCGTTTGACTCAACCATATCATTTGTGCCTCGAGTCAAGCCTCATATGACTTAACCACATCATTTGCGCCTAGAGTCGGGCCTCGTTTAACTCAACCATCTTACTTGTGCCTTGAGTTCGGTCTCATTTGACTCAACCATATTTTTTCTGCCTCAAGTCGGGCCTCATTTGACTCATCCATACATTTGTGCCTCGAGTCAGGCCTCGTTTGACTTCACCATATCATTTGTGCCTCGAGTCAAGCCTCGTTTGACTCAACCATATCATTTGCGCCTTGAGTCGAGCCTCATTTAACTCAACTATAGCATTTGTACCTCGAGTCAGGTCTCGTTTGACTCAACTATATTATTTGCGCCTCGAGTCGGTCATCGTTTGACTTAACAATATTGTTTGCGCCTCGAGTCGAGCCTCGTTTGACTCAACCATATCATTTGCGCCTCGAGTCGGACCTCGTTTGACTCAACCATATAATTTGCGCCTCGAGTCCGGCCTCGTTTGACCCAACCATATCATTTGTGCCTCGAGTCAGGCCTCGTTTGACTCAACCATATCATTTGCGACATGAGTAGAGCCTCATTTGACTTATCGATACCATTTGTGCCTCGAGTGTGGCTTCGATTTACTCAGTCATATTATTTGCACCATGAGTCAGGCCTCGTTTGACTCACCAATACCATTTGTGCCTCGAGTTAGGCCTCGTTTGACTTAACCATATCATTTGTGCCTTGAGTCAGGCTTCGTTTGAAACAACCATATCATTTGTCTCTCAAGTCAGGCCTCGTTTGACTCAACTATATCATTTGCGCCTCGAGTTGGGCCTCGTTTAACTCAACCATATCATTTGTGCCTCGAGTCGAGCCTTATTTGACTCACCCTTATGTTTGCGCATCGAGTCGAGGCTCATTTGACTAAACCATATCGTTTGTGCCTCGAGTCATGCCTCGTTTGACTCAACCATATTATTTATGCCTCGAGTTGTGCCTCGTTTGGCTCACCTATGTCATTTGTGCCTCGAGTTAGGCCTCATTTGACTTAACCATGTGTTTGTGCCTTGAGTTAGGCCTCGTTTGACTCACCGATACAATTTGTGCCTCGAGTTGGGCCTCGTTTCACTCAACCATATCATTTGCGCCTCGAGTTAGGCCTCGTATATCTCAACCCTATCATTTGCACCTTGAGTCAGGCCTCGTGTGACTCAACCCTATCATTTGCTCCTCGAGTCGCACCTCTTTTGACTCACTGATCCCATTTGGGCCTCGAGTTGGGCCTCAATTGACTCACCGATACCATTTGCGCCTCGAGTCAAGCCTTGTTTGACTTAACCATATCATTTAGGCCTCGTTTTAGGCCTCGTTTGAATCAACCATATAATTTACGCCTCGAATCGGGGCTCGTTTATCTTAACCCTATCATTTGCGCCTCGAGTCAGTCCTTATTTGACTCACCGATACCATTTGTGCCTCGAGTTGGGCGTCGTTTGACTCAACCATATCATTTCTGCCACGAGTCAGGTCTCGTTTGACTCAACCATATCATTTGTGCCTCGAGTTGGGCTTCATTTAACTCAACCATATCATTTGTGCCTCGAGTCAGGCCTTGTTTGACTGAACCATATCATTTGTGCCTCGAGTCAAGCCTCGTTTGACTCAACGTATCATTTGCGCCTCGAGTCGGGTCTCCTTTAACTCAACCATATCATTTGTGCCTTGAGTCAGGTGTCGTTTGACTCAACCATATCATTTGCGCCTCAAGTTGGGCCTCGTTTAACTCAACCACATCATTTTTGCCTCGAGTCAGGTCTCGTTTGACTTAACCATATCATTTGTGGCTCGTGTCAGGTCTCGTTTGACTGAACCATATAAGTTTGCCTCGAGTCAGGCCTCATTTAACCCAACCATATCATTTGTG
Organism: Dicorynia guianensis; assembly: GCA_037013595.1. Lineage (NCBI taxonomy): Eukaryota > Viridiplantae > Streptophyta > Magnoliopsida > Fabales > Fabaceae > Dicorynia > Dicorynia guianensis. The sequence goes on from JASUAB010000015.1 coordinate 14,516,803, forward strand.
CCTCGAGTCAGGTCTCGTTTGACTCAACCATATCATTTGTACCTTGACTCAGGCCTCGTTTGACTCAGCCATATCATTTGCGCCTCGAGTGGAGCCTTATTGGACTCACCAATATGTTTGCCCATCGAGTTAGGCCTCATTTGACTAAACCATATCATTTGTGCCTCAAGTCAAGCCTCGTTTGACTCAACCATATCATTTGCGCCTCGAGTCGGGCCTTGTTTGACTCACCGATACCATTTGTGCATAAAGTTGGGCCTCGTTTGACTAAACCATATGATTTGCGCCTCGAGTCTGGCCTCGTTTGACTCAACCATGTCATTTGTGCCTCGAGTTAGGCCTCGTTTGACTCAACCATTTCATTTGCTCCTCGAGTCGGGCCTCATTAAACTTAACCATTTCATTTGTGTCTCGAGTTCGGTCTCGTTTGACTTAACCATATCATTTGCGCCATGAGTCGAGCCTCATTTGACTCCCTGATACCATTTGTGCCTGGAGTTGGACCTCGTTTGACTCAACCATATCATTTGCGCCTCGTGTCAGGCCTCGTTTGATTCAACCATATCCTTTGTGCCTCGAGTCAAGCCTCGTTTGACTCAACCATATCATTTGCGCCTCGAGACGGGTGTCTTTTAACTCAACCACATCATTTGTGCCTTGAGTCAGGTGTCGTTTGACTCAACCATATCATTTGCGCCTCAAGTAAGGCCTCGTGTAACTCAACCACATCATATGTGCCTTGAGTTAGCTCTCATTTGACTCAACCATATCATTTGTGCCTCAAGTTAGGTCTCGTTTCACTCAACCATATCATTTGCACCTCGAGTTGGGCCTCGTTTAACTCAACCATATCATTTGTGCTTTGAGTCAGGTCTCGTTTGACTCAACCATATCATTTGTGTGTTGAGTCAGGCCTCGTTTGACTCAACCACATCATTTGCGCCTCGAGTCGGGCCACGTTTAAGTCAACCATATCATTTGTGCCTTGAGTCAGGCCTCGTTTGACTCAACCATATCATTTGCGCCTCAAGTCAGATCTCGTTTAACTCAACCATATAATTTCGCCTTAAGTCAGTCCTCGTTTAACTCAACCATATCATTTGTGCCTCGAGTCAAGTCTCGTTTGACTCAACCATATCATTTGTGCCTCGAGTCAAGTCTCGTTTGACTCAACCATATCATTTGCACCTCGAGTGGGCCCTCGTTTGACTCAACAATATCATTTGTGCCTCACGTCAAGCCTCATTTGACTCAACCATATCATATACACCTCGAGTCTGGCCTGGTTTGACTCAACCATATTATTTGCGCCTCGAGTTAGGCCTCGTTTGACTCAACCATATCATTTGCGCCTCGAGTCAGGCCTCGTTTGACTTAACCATATCATTTGCGCCTCGAGTCAGGCCTCGTGTGACTCAACCCTATCATTTGCGCCTCAAGTCAGGCCTTATTTGACTCAACCATGTCGTTTGTGCCTCGAGTCATGCCTCGTTTGACTCAACCATATCATTTGCGCCTCGAGTTGGACCTCGTGTGACTTAACCCTATCGTTTGTGCCTTGATCTGGGCCTTGTTTGACTCACCAATACCATTTTTGCCTCGCGTTGGGCCTCGTTTGACTGAACCATATCATTTGTCCCTCGCGTCAGGCCTTGTCTGACTCAACCATATCATTTGCGCCTCGAGGCTAGCCTCATGTGACTCAACCCTATCATTTGCGCCTCGAGTCCAGCCTTATTTGAGTCACGCATTTGTTTGCGTATCGAGTCGGGCCTCATTTGACTAAGCCATATTGTTTGTGCCTCGAGTCATGCCTCGTTTGAGTCAACCATATCATTTGCACCTCGAGTTGGGCGTCGTGTAACTCACCCATGTCATTTGCACGTCTAGTTAGGCCTCGTTTGACTCAGCCATGTGTTTGTGCCTCATGTCAGGCCTTGTTTGACTCACCCATATCATTTGCACCTCGAGTCAAGCCTCATTGACTCACCGATACCATTTGTGCATCGAGTTGGGCCTCGTTTGACTAAACCATATGATTTGTGCCTCGAGTCTAGCCTCGTTTGACTCAACCATATCATTTGCACCTCGAGTTGGACCTCGTTTAACTCAACCATAACATGTGTGCCTCGAGTTAGGTCTCGTTTGACTCAACCATATCATTTGCGCCACGAGTTAGGCCTCGTTTAATTCAACCTTATCATTTGTGCCTCGAATCAGGCCTCGTTTGACACAACCATATCATATGTGGGCTTGAGTCAGGCCTCGTTTGACTCAACCATATCATTTGCACCTCGAGTTAGGCCTCGTTTGACTCAACCATATCATTTGCGCCTCGAGTCGAGCCTTATTTGACTCACCAATAAGTTTACGCATCGACTCGGGCCTCATTTGACTAAACCATATGTTTGTGCCTCGAGTCAAGCCTCATTTGACTCAACCATATCATTTGCACCTCGAGTTGGGCCTCGTTTGACTCACCCATGTCATTTGCGCCTTGAGTTTGGCCTCGTTTGACTCAACCATATGTTTGCACCTCGAGTTAGGCCTTGTTTGACTCACCCATATCATTTGCGCCTCGAGTCGGGCCTTGTTTGACTCATCGATACCATTTGTGCATCGAGTTGGTCTTCGTTTCACTAAACCATATGATTTGCGCCTCGAGTCAGTCGTCATTTGACTCAACCATGTCATTTGTGCCTCGAGTCAGGCCTCATTTGATTCAACCATATCATTTGCGCCTGGAGGCGGGCCTCGTTTAACTCAACCATATCATTTGTGCCTTGACTCAAGTCTCGTTTGACTCAACCATATCATTTACGCCACGAGTTGGGCCTTGTTTGATTCACTGATACAATTTATGCATCAGTTGGTCCTCGTTTGACTAAACCATATGATTTGTGCCTTGAGTCGGGCCTCATTTGACTCAAGCATGTCATTTGTGCCTCGAGTCAGGCCTCGTTTGACTCAACCATATCATTTGTGCCTCGAGTCGGGCCTCGTTTAACTCAACCATATCATTTGTGCCTCGAGTCAAGTCTCGTTTGACTCAGCCATATCATTTGCGCCTCGAGTCAGGCCTCGTTTAATTCAACCATAACGTTTGTGCCTCAAGTCAAGCCTCGTTTGACTCAACCGTATCATTTATGCCTTGAGTCGGGTCTCATTTAACTCAACCACATCATTTGTGCCTAGAGCCAGGTCTCGTTTGACTCATCCATATCATTTGTGCCACGAGTCAGGCCTCGTTTGACTCACTGATACCATTTGTGCCTCGAGTTGGGCCTCATTTGACTCAACCATATCATTTGTGCCTCGAGTCAGGCCTCATTTGACCCAACCATATCATTTGCACCTCGAGTCGGGCCTCGTGTGACTCAACCCTATCATTTGCACCTCAAGTCGGGCCTTATTTGACTTATCGATACCATTTGTGTCTCGAGTTAGGCCTCGTTTGACTCAACCATATCATTTGCGCCTCGAGTCAGGCCTTGTTTGACTCAACCATATCATTTGCGCCTCGAGTCAGGCCTCGTTTAACACAACCATATCATTTGTCCCTCGAGTCATGCCTCGTTTGACTCAACCATATCATTTGCGCATCGAGTCGGGCCTCGTTTCACTCACCGATACCATTTGTGCCTCGAGTTGGGCCTCGTTTAAGTCAACCATATCAATTGTGGCTCGAGTTGGGCCTCGTTTAAGTCAACCATATCAATTGTGGCTCGAGTTGGGCCTCGTTTGACTGAACCATACGATTTGTGCCTCGAGTGGGGATTCGTTCGACTCAGCCATATCTTTTATGCCACGAGTTGGGCCTCATTTGACTCACTAATAGTATTTGTGCCTCGAGTTGGGCCCCGTTTGACTCAACCATATCATTTACACCTAGAGTCAGGCCTCGTTAGACACAAACATATCATTTGTGCCTCAAGTCAGGCCTCGTTTCACTCAACCAGATCATTTACGCCTCGAGTTGAGCCTCGTTTGACTCAACCATATCATTTGCGCCTTGAGTCAAGCCTTATTTGACTCACCCATATGTTTGCGCATCAAGCCGCAGCTCATTTGACTAAATCATATTGTTTGTGCCTCGAGTCATGCCTCGTTTGACTCAACCATATCATTTGTGCCTCAAGTTGGACCTCATTTGACTCACCTGTGTCATTTGTGCCTCGAGTAGGGCCTCGTTTGACTCGGCCATATCATTTGTGCCACAAGTCGGGCCTCGTTTGACTCACCGATACCATTTGTGCCTCGAGTTGGGCCTCGTTTCACTCAACCATACATTTGTGCCTCGAGTAGGGCCTCGTTTGACTTAGCCATATCATTTGTGCCACAAGTCGGGGCTCGTTTGACTCACCGATGCCATTTATGCCTCGAGTTGGGCCTCGTTTCACTCAACCATATCATTTGCGCCTCGAGTCGGGCCTCGTATATCTCAACCCTATCATTTGCACCTCGAGTCAAGCCTCGTGTGACTCAACTCTATCATTTGCTCCTCGAGTCGCGCCTCTTTTGACTCACTGATACCATTTGGGCCTCGAGTTGGGCCTCAATTGACTCACCGATACCATTTGCGCCTCGAGTCAAGCCTTGTTTGACTCAACCATATCATTTAGGCCTCGTTTCAGGCCTCGTTTGAATCAACCATATAATTTACGCCTCGAATCAGGGCTTGTTTGTCTCAACCCTATCATTTGCGCCTCGAGTCGGTCCTTATTTGACTCACCGATACCATTTGTGCCTCGAGTTGGGCGTCATTTGACTCAACCATATCATTTCTGCCACGAGTCAGGTCTCGTTTGACTCAACCATATCATTTGTGCCTCGAGTCAGGCCTCATTTAACTGAACCATATCATTTGTGCCTCGAGTCAGGCCTCGTTTGACTCAACGTATCATTTGTGCCTCGAGTCGGGTCTCCTTTAACTTAACCATATCATTTGTGCCTTGAGTCAGGTGTCGTTTGACTCAACCATATCATTTGCGCCTCAAGTTGGGCCTCGTTTAACTCAACCACATCATTTTTGCCTCAAGTCAGGTCTCCTTTGACTCAACCGTATCATTTGTGGCTCGTGTCAGGTCTCGTTTGACTCAACCATATAATTTTGCCTCGAGTCAGGCCTCGTTTAACCCAACCATATCATTTGTGCCTCGATTCAGGTCTCGTTTGACTCTACCATATCATTTGTACCTTGACTCAGGCCTCGTTTGACTCAACCATATCATTTGTGCCTCAAGTCGAGCCTTATTTGACTCACCCATATGTTTGCCCATCGAGTTGGGCCTCATTTGACTAAACCATATCGTTTGTACCTTGAGTCAAGCCTTGTTTGACTCAACCATATCATTTGTGCCTCGAGTCGGGCCTTGTTTGACTCACTGATACCATTTGTGCATAAAGTTGGGCCTCGTTTGACTCAACCATTTCATTTGCTCCTTGAGTCGGGCCTCATTAAACTCATCCATACCATTTGTGTCTCGAGTCCGGTCTCATTTGACTCAACCATATCATTTGTGCCACGAATCGAGCATCATTTGACTCCCTGATACCATTTGTGCCTAGAGTTGGGCCTCGTTTGACTCAACCAAATCATTTGTCCTCGTGTCAGGCCTCGTTTGATTCAACCATATGCTTTGTGCCTCGAGTCAAGCATCCTTTGACTCAACCGTATCATTTGCGCCTTGAGACGGGTGTCATTTAACTCAACCACATCATTTGTGCCTTGAGTCAGGTGTCGTTTGACTCAACCATATATTTACGCTTCGAGTAGGGCCTCGTGTATCTCAACCACATCATTCGTGCCTTGAGTCAGCTCTCATTTGACTCAACCATATCATTTGTGCCTCAAGTCAGGTCTTGTTTGACGTAACCATATCATTTGCGCCTCGAGTCGAGCCTCATTTAACTCAACCATATCATTTGTGCTTCGAGTCAGGTCTCATTTGACTCAACCATATCATTTGTGCATTGAGTCAGGCCTCGTTTGACTCAACCACATCATTTGCGCCTCGAGTCGGGCCACGTTTAAGTCAACCATATCATTTGTGCCTCGAGTCAAGTCTTGTTTGACTCAACCATATTATTTGCGCCTCGAGTCAGTCATCGTTTGACTCAACCATATTATTTGCGCCTTGAGTCGGGACTTGTTTGACTCACCAATACCATTTGTGCCTTGAGTTGTGCCTCGTTTTACTCAACCATATTATTTGTGCCTCAGGTCAGTCTTAGTTTGACTAAACCACATCATTTGCGCCTCGAGTAGGGCCTCGTTTGACTCCCTGATACCATTTGTGCCTCGAGTTGGGCCTCATTTGACTCAACCATATCATTTGTGCCTCGAGTCAGGCCACATTTGACTCAACCATATCATTTGCACCTTGAGTCAGGCCTCGTGTTCTCAACCCTATCATTTGTGCCTCGAGTTGGGCCTTATTTGACTCACAGATACCATTTGTGTCTCTAGTTGGGCCTCGTTTGACTCAACCATATCATTGTGCCTCGCGTCAGACCTCGTTTGACTAAACCATATCATTTGCGCCTAGAGTCAGGCCTCGTTTGACTCAACCATATCATTTGTGCCTTGAGTCAGGCCTCGTTTGACTCAACCATATCATTTGTGCCTCGAGTCAGGTCTCGTTTGACTCAACCATATAATTTCGCCTCGAGTCAAGCCTCGTTTCACCTAACCATATCATTTGCGCCTCGAGTCGGGTCTCGTTTGACTCAACCATATCATTTGTGCGAGTCAGCCCTCGTTTGACTCTACTGTATCTTTTGTGCCTCGAGTCGGGGCTCATTTGACTCAACCATATCATTTGCACCTCGAGTCGACCCTTATTTGACTCACCCATATGTTTGCGCATCGAGTTGGGCATCATTTGACTAAACCATATCATTTGTGCCTCGAGTCAAGCCTCGTTTGACTCAACCATAGCATTTGCGCCTCGAGTTATGCCTCGTTCGACTCACCCATGTCATTTGCGCCTTGAGTTTGGCCTTGTTTGACTCAACCATGTCATTGCACCTCGAGTCAGGCCTTGTTTGACTCACCCATATCATTTGCGCCTCGAGTCGGGCCTCGTTTGACTAAACATATGATTTGTGCCTCGAGTCAGGCCTCGTTTGACTCAACCATGTCATTTGTGCCTCGAGTCGAGCCTTGTTTGACTCAACCATATCATTTGCACCTCGAGTTGGGCCTCGTTTAACTCAACCATATCAATTGTGCCTCGAGTCAGGTCTCGTTTGAAACAACCATATCATTTGCGCCATGAGTCAAGCCTCGTTTGACTCACCGATACCATTTGTGCCTCGAGTTGGGCCTCGTTTGACTCAACCATATCATTTGCGCCTCGAGTCAGGCCTCATTTGATTCAACCATATTGTTTGTGCCTCGAGTCATGCCTCGTTTGACTCAACCGTATCATTTGCGCCTCAAGTTGGGTCTCATTTAACTCAACCACATCATTTGTTCCTTGAGTCAAGCGTCGTTTGACTCGACCATATCATTTGCGCCTGAAGTTGGGCCTCGTTTAACACAACCACATCATTTGTGCCTCGATTCAGGTCTCGTTTCACTCAACCATATCAATTGTGCCTCGAGTGAGGTCTCGTTTGACTCAACCATATCATTTGAGCCTCGAGTCGAGCCTCGTATGACTCAACCACATTATTTGCGCCTCGAGCCGGGCCTTGTTTAACTCAACGAACTCATTTGTGCTTCGAGTCAGGTCTCGTTTGACTCAACCATATCATTTGTGCCTCGAGTCAAGCCTCATATGACTCAACCACATCATTTGCGCCTAGAGTCAGGCCTCGTTTAACTCAACCATCTCACTTGTGCCTTGAGTTCGGTCTCATTTGACTCAACCATATTTTTTCCGCCTCGAGTCGGGCCTCATTTGACTCATCCATACATTTGTGCCTCGAGTCAGGCCTCGTTTGACTTCACCATATCATTTGCGCCTCGAGTCAGGCCTCGTTTGACTCAACCATATCATTTGCGCCTTGAGTCAGGCCTCGTTTAACTCAACCATAGCATTTGTACCTCGAGTCAGGTCACGTTTGACTCAACTATATTATTTGCGCCTCAAGTCGGTCATCGTTTGACTCAACCATATTGTTTGCGCCTCGAGTCGAGGCTCGTTTGACTCAACCATATCATTTGCGCCTCGAGTCGGCCCTCGTTTGACTCAACCATATCATTTGTGCCTCAAGTCGGTCATTGTTTGACTCAACCATATCGTTTGCGCCTTGAGTCGAGCCTCGTTTGACTCAACCATATCATTTGCGCCTCGAGTCAGGCCTCGTTTGACTCAACCATATAATTTGCGCCTCGAGTCAGGCCTCGTTTGACCCAACCATATCATTTGTGCCTTGAGTCAGGCCTCGTTTGACTCAATCATATCATTTGTGACATGAGTAGAGCCTTATTTGACTTACCAATACCATTTGTGCCTCGAGTGTGGCTTCGATTTACTCAGTCATATTATTTGTGCCACGAGTCAGGCCTCGTTTGACTCACCAATACCATTTGTGCCTCGAGTTAGGCCACGTTTGACTTAACCATATCATTTGTGCCTCGAGTCAGGCTTCGTTTGAAACAACCATATCATTTGTCCCTCGAGTCAGGCCTCGTTTGACTCAACTATATCATTTGCGCCTCGAGTTGGGCCTCGTTTGACTTAACCATATCATTTGTGCCTCGAGTTGAGCCTTATTTGACTCACCCTTATGTTTGCACATCGAGTCGAGGCTCATTTGACTAAACCATATCGTTTGTGCCTCGAGTCATGCCTCGTTTGACTCAACCATATTATTTATGCCTCGAGTTGTGCCTCGTTTGGCTCACCTATGTCATTTGTGCCTCGAGTTAGGCCTCATTTGACTTAACCATGTGTTTGTGCCTGGACTCAGGCCTTGTTCGACTCACCCATATCATTTGCACTGCAAGTCGGGCCTCGTTTGACTCACCGATGCAATTTGTGCCTTGAGTTGGGCCTTGTTTAACTCAACCATATCATTTGTGCCCTGAGTCAGTCCTTGTTTAACTCAACCTTATCATTTGTGCCTCGAGTCGGTCATTGTTTGACTCAACCATATCGTTTGTGCATCGAGCCGAGCCTCGTTTGACTCAACCATATCATTTGCGCCTCGAATTAGGCCTCGTTTGACTCAACCATATAATTTGTGCCTCGAGTCAGGCCTCATTTGACTCAACTATATCATTTGTGCCTCGAGTCATGCCTCGTTTGACTCAACCATATGATTTGTGCCATGAGTAGGGCCGCATTTGACTCACCGATACCAATTGTGTCTCGAGTTGGGCCTCGTTTGACTCATTAATAACATTTGTGCCTCGAGTTGGGCCTCATTTGACTCAACCATATCATTTCTGCCTTGAGTCAGGCCTCGTTTGACTCAACCATATCATTTGCGCCTCGAGTCGACCCTTATTTGACTCACCCATATGTTTGCGCATCGAGTTGGGCATCATTTGACTAAACCATATCATTTGTGCCTCGAGTCAAGCCTCGTTTGATTCAACCATATCATTTTTGCCTCGAGTTGGGCCTCGTTCGACTCAACCATGTCATTTGCGACTCGAGTTTGGCCTCGTTTGACTCAACCATGTCATTGCACCTCGAGTCAGGCCTTGTTTGACTCACCCATATCATTTGCACCTCGAGTTAGGCCTCGTTTGACTAAACATATGATTGTGCCTCGACTTAGGCCTCGTTTGACTCAACCATGTCATTTGTACCTCGAGTCAAGCCTCGTTTGACTCAACCATATCATTTGCAGCTCGAGTTGGGCCTCGTTTAACTCAACCATATCAATTGTGCCTCGAGTCAGGTCTCGTTTGACTCAACCATATCATTTGTGCTACGAGTCGGGCCTCATTTGACTCACCGATACCATTTGTGCCTCAAGTTGGGCCTTGTTTGACTCAACCATATCATTTGCGCCTCGAGTCAGGCCTCATTTGATTCAACCATATCGTTTGTGCCTCGAGTCAAGCCTCGTTTGACTCAACCGTATCATTTGTTCCTCAAGTCGGGTCTCATTTAACTCAACCACATCATTTGTGCCTTGAGTCAGGTGTCGTTTGACTCAACCATATCATTTGCGCCTGAAGTTGGGCCTCGTGTAACACAACCACATCATTTGTGCCTCGATTCAATCTCTTTTGATTCAACCATATCAATTGTGCCTCGAGTCAGGTCTCGTTTGACTCAACCATATCATTTGCGCCCTGAGTCGAGCCTCGTTTAACTCAACCATATCATTTGTGCTTCGAGTCAGGTTTCGTTTGACTCAACCATATCATTTGTGCCTCGAGTCAAGCCTCGTATGACTCAACCACATCATTTGCGCCTCGAGTCGGGCCTCGTTTAACTCAACCATCTCATTTATGCCTTGAGTCAGGTCTCGTTTGACTCAACCATATTCTTTCTGCCTCGAGTCGGTCATTGTTTGACTCAACCATATCATTTGCCCCTTGAGTCGGGCCTTGTTTGACTCACCAATACCATTTGTGCCTCGAGATGGGCCTCATTTCACTCAACCATATCATTTGTGCCTCAGGTCAGGCCTCATTTGACTAAACCACATCATTTGTGCCTCGAGTAGGGCCTCGTTTAACCTACTGATACCATTTGTTCCTCGAGTTGGGCCTCATTTAACTTAACCATATCATTTGTGCCTCGAGTCAGGCCTCGTTTGACTCAACCATATCATTTGCACCTCGAGTCGGGCCTAGTGTGACTCAACCTCATCATTTGCACCTCGACTCAGGCCTTATTTGACTTACCGATACCATTTGTGCCTCGAGTTGGGCCTCGTTTGACTTAACCATATCATTTGTGCCTCGAGTCAGGCCTCGTTTGACTCAACCACATCATTTGCGCCTCGAGTCGGTCATCATTTGACTCAACCATATCGTTTGCACCTCGAGTCGAGCCTCGTTTAACTCAACCATATCACTTGCGCCTCGAGTTGGGCCTCGTTTGACTTAACCGTATCATTTGCGCGTCGAGTCAGGCCTCGTTTGACTCAACCATATCATTTGTGCCTCGAGTCAGGTCTCGTTTGACTCAACCATATGATTTGTGCCTCGAGTCAGGTCTTGTTTGACTCAACCATATTATTTACGTCTCGAATCGGTCATCATTTGACTCCACCATATCGTTTGCACCTCGAGTCGAGCCTCATTTGACTCAACCATATCACTTGCACCTCGAGTTGGGCCTCGTTTGACTCAACCGTATCATTTGCGCGTCGAGTCCGGCCTCGTTTGACTCAACCATATCATTTGTGCCTCAAGTCAGGTCTCGTTTGACTCAACCATATCGTTTGTGCCTCGAGTCGAGCCTCGTTTAACTCAACCATATTAATTGCGCCTTGAGTTGGGCCTCGTTTGACTCAACCATATCATTTGTGCCTCAAGTCAGGCCTCGTTTAACTCATCCATATCATTTGTGCCTCGAGTCATGCCTTGTTTGACTCATCCATATCATTTACGCCTCGAGTCGGGCCTTGTGTGACTCAATCCTATCACTTGCGCCTCGAGTCAGGCCTCGTGTGACTCACCGATACCATTTGTGCCTCGAGTTGGGCCTCGTTTGATTCAACCACATCATTTGTGCCTTGAGTCGGCCATCGTTTGACTCAACCATATCATTTGTGCCTCGAGTCGACCCTCGTTTGACTCAACCATATCATTTGTGCCTCGCGTTAGGCCTCGTTTGACTCACCATATCATTTGTGCCTTGAGTCGAGCTTCCTTTGACTCCACCGTATCATTTGCACCTCGAGTTGGGTCTCATTTGACTCAACCCTATCATTTGAGCCTCGAGTCAGGCCTCGTTTGACTCAACCATATCATTTATGCCTCGAGTCATGCCTCGTTTGACTCAACCATATCATTTGCGCCTCGAGTCAGGCCTTGTTTGACTCAACCATATCGTTTGTGCCTCGAGTCGACCCTCGTTTGACTCAACCATATCATTTGTGCCTCGCGTCAGGCCTCATTTGACTCACCATATCATTTGTGCCTCGAGTCAAGCCTCTTTTGACTCAACCGTATCATTTGCGCCTCAAGTCGGGCCTCATTTGACTCAACCCTATCATTTGAGCCTCGAGTCAGGCCTCGTTTGACTCAACCATATCATTTGTGCCTCGAGTCGAGCCTTGTTTGACTCAACCATATCATTTGTGCCTCAAGTCAGGCCTTGTTTGACTTAACCATATCATTTGCGCCTCGAGTCATGCCTCGTTTGACTCAACCATATCATTTGCGTCTCGAGTTGGGCCTCATTTGACTCACTGATGTCATTTGTGCCTCTAGTTGGGCCTCGTTTGACTCAACCATATCATTTGTGCCTCAGGTCAGGCCTTGTTTGACTAAACCATATCATTTGCGCCTCGAGTCGGGCCTTGTTTGACTCAACCATATCATTTGCGCCTCGAGTCGAGCCTCGTTTGACTCACCGATACCATTTGTGCCTCGAGTTGGTCCTCGTTTGACTCACCGATACCATTTGTGCCTCGAGTGGGGCTTTGATTTACTCAGTCATATTATTTGCGCTGTGAGTCAGGCCTCGTTTGACTCACCGATACCATTTGTGCCTCGTGTTAGGCCTCGTTTGACTCAACCATATCATTTGTGCCTCGAGTTGGGCCTCGTTTGACTTAACCATATCATTTGTGCCTCGAGTCAAGCCTTATTTGACTCACCGATATGTTTGCGTAGTGAGTCGAGGCTCATTTGACTAAACCATATCGTTTGTGCCTCGAGTCATGCCTCGTTTGACTCAACCATATTATTTGTGCCTCGAGTTACGTCTCGTTTGACTCACCTATGTCATTTGCACCTCGAGTTAGGCCTCGTTTGACTTAACCATGTGTTTGCGCCTTGAGTCAGGCCTTGTTTGACTCACCCATATCATTTGCGCTGTGAGTTAGGCCTCGTTTGACTCACTGATACCATTTGTGCCTTGAGTTGGGCCTCGTTTAACTCAACCATATCATTTGTGCCTCGAGTCGGCCCTCGTGCGGCTCAACCTTATCATTTGCGCCTCGAGTCGGGCCTCGTGCGGCTCAATCCTATCATTTGCGCCTCGAGTCGAGCCTCATTTGACTCATTGATACCATTTGTGCCTCGAGTTGGGCTTCAATTGGCTCACCGATATCATTTGTGCCTCGAGTCAAGCCTTGTTTGACTCAACCATATCATTTACTCCTCGTTTTAGGCCTTGTTTGAATCAACCATATGATTTACGCCTCAGGTCGGGCCTCGTTTGTCTCAACCCTATCATTTCCGCCTCGAGTTGAGCCTTATTTGACTCATCGATACCATTTGTGTCTCGAGTTGGGCCTCGTTTGACTCACTGATACCATTTGTGCCTCGAGTTGGGCATCATTTGACTCCACCTGATCATTTGTGTCTCGAGTTAGGCCTCATTTGACTCAACCATATCATTTGCACCTCGGGCCTCGTGTGACTCAACCCTATCATTTGCGCCTCGAGTCGGGCCTTATTTGACTCACCGATACCATTTGTGCCTCGAGTTGGGCCTCGTTTGACTCAACAATATCATTTGTGCCTCGCGTCAGGCCTCGTTTGACTCAACCATATCATTTGTGCCTCGAATCGGGCCTCATTTAACTCAACCATATCCTTTGTGCTTCGAGTCAGGTCTCATTTGAGTCAACCATACCATTTGTGCCTTGAGTTGGTCATCACATGACTCAACCATATCATTTGTGCCTCGAGTCGAGCCTCGTTTGACTCAACCATGTCAGTTGCGCCTCGAGTCAGGCCTTGTTTGACTCAACCATATCATTTGTGCCTCAAGTCAGTTCTCGTTTGACTCAACCATATCATTTGTGCCCCGAGTTAGGTCTCGTTTGACTCAACCATATTATTTGCACCTCGAGTCAGTCATCGTTTGACTCAACCATATCGTTTGCGCCTCGAGTCGAGCCTCGTTTGACTCAACCATATCATTTGCGCCTCAAGTCGGGCCTCGTTTCACTCAACCATATCATTTGTGCCTAGAGTCAGACTTCATTTGTCTCAACCATATCGTTTGTACCTCGCGTCAGGCCTCGTTTGAAACAATCATATAATTTGCGCCTCGAGTCAGGCCTCGTTTGACTCAACCATATCATTTGTTCCTCGAGTCAGGTCTCGTTTGACTCAACCATATTATTTGTGCCTCAAGTCGGCCATCGTTTGACTCAACCATATCGTTTGTGCCTCGAGTTGAGCCTCGTTGGACTCAACCATATCATTTGTGCCTCGCGTCAGGCCTCGTTTGACTCAACCATATAATTTGCGCCTTGAGTCGAGCCTTGTTTGACTCAACCGTATCAATTGCGCCTCGAGTCGGGCCTCGTTTGACTCAACCATATCATTTGCGCCTCAAGTTAAGCCTCGTTTGACTCAACCATATCATTTGTGCCTCAAGTTGGGCCTCATGTGACACAATCCTATCACTTGCGCCTCGAGTCAGGCCTCATTTGACTCACCGATACCATTTGTGCCTCGAGTTGGGCCTCATTTGACTCAACCATATCAATTGTGCCTCGAGTTAGGCCTCGTTTCACTCAACCATATCATTTGTGCCTCGAGTCGGGCCTCGATTGACTCAACCATATCATTTGTGCCTCGAGTTTAGCCTTGTTTGACTCAACCATCTCATTTGCGCATCGAGTCAGGCCTTGTTTGACTCAACCATATCGTTTGTGCCTCAAGCCGAGCATTATTTGACTCACCCATATGTTTTTGCATCGAGTTAAGGCTCATTTGACTAAGCCATATCGTTTGTGCCTCGAGTCATGCCTCGTTTAACTCAACCATATTATTTGTGCCTCGAGTTATGCCTCGTTTGTCTCACCTATGTCATTTGCACCTCAAGTTGGGCCTCGTTTGACTTAACCATGTGTTTGCGCCTCGAGTCAGGCTTTGTTTGACTCACCCATATCATTTGCACTGCGAGTCGGGCCTCGTTTGACTCACCGATACCATTTGTGCCTCGAGTTGGGCCTCATTTGACTTAACCATATTATTTGCACCTTGAGTCGGGCCTCGTGCAGCTCAACCCTATCATTTGCACCTCGAGTCGGGTCTGATTTGACTCATTGATACCATTTGTGCCTCGAGTTAGGCCTCAATTGACTCATCGATACCATTTACGCCTCGAGTCAAGCCTTATGTGACTCAACCATATCATTTACGCCTTGTTTCAGGCCTCGTTTGAATCAACCATATAATTTATGCCTCGGGTCGGGCCTCGTTTGTCTCAACCCTATCATTTGTGCCTCGAGTCGGGCTTTATTTGACTCACCGATATCATTTGTGCCTCAAGTTGGGCTTCATTTGACTCAACCATATCATTTGCACCTCGAGTCGGGCCTCATTTGACTCATCCATATCATTTGCGCCTCGAGTTAGACCTTGTTTAACTTCACCATATCATTTGCGACACGAGTTTGGCCTCATTTAACTTAACCATATCATTTGCGCCTCGAGTCGGGCCTCGTTTAACTCAACCATATCATTTGTACCTCGAGTCAGGTCTCGTTTGACTCAACCATATTATTTGCGCCTCAGTTGGTCATCGTTTGACTCAACCATATCGTTAGCGCCTCGAGTTGAGCCTCGTTTAACTTAACCATATCATTTGCGCCTTGAGTCGGTCATCGTTTGACTCAACCATATTGTTTGTGCCTTGAGTCGAGCCTCGTTTGACTCAACCATATCATTTGCGCCTCGAGTCAGGCCTTGTTTGAACCATATCATCTGCGCCTCGAGTCAGGCCTCGTTTGACTCAACCATATCATTTGTGCCTCGAGTCGCACCTCATTTGACTCGACTATATCATTTGCGCTTCGAGACAGGCCTCGTATGACTCAATCCTATCACTTACGCCTCGAGTCAGCCCTCATTTGACTCACCTATACCATTTGTGCCTCGAGTTGGGCCTCATTTGACTCAACCATATCAATTGTGCCTCGAGTCAGGCCTCATTTACCTCAACCATATCATTTGTGCCTCAAGTCGGGCCTCGATTGACTCAACCATATCATTTGTGCCTCGAGTTGAGCCTTGTTTGACTCAACCATATCATTTACGCCTTGAGTCAGGCCTTGTTTGACTCAACCATATCAGTTGCGCCTCAAGTCAGGCCTCGTTTGACTCAACCATATCATTTGCGCCTCGAGTTGGGCCTCGTTTGACGCAACCATATCATTTGTGCCTCGAGTCGAATCTTATTTGAGTCACCCATATGTTTGCACATCGAGTCGAGGCTCATTTGACTAAGCCATATCGTTTGTGTCTCGAGTCATGCATCGTTTGACTTAACCATATTATTTGTGCCTCGAGTTGTGCCTCGTTTGACTCACCTATGTCATTTGCGCCTCGAGTTAGGCCTCGTTTGACTTAACCATGTGTTTGGGCCTCGAGTCAGGCTTTGTTTGACTCATCCATTTCATTTGCACTGCGAGTCGGGCCTCGTTTGACTCACCGACACCATTTGTGCCTCGAGTTGGGCCTCGTGTGGCTCAACCCAATCATTTGCGCCTTGAGTCGGGCCTCGTGCAGCTCAACCCTATCATTTGCGCATCGAGTCGGGTCTGATTTGACTCATTGATACCATTTGTGCCTCGAGTTGGGTCTCAATTGACTCACCGATACCATTTGTGCCTCGAGTCAAGCCTTATGTGACTCAACCATATCATTTACGCCTCGTTTCAGGCCTCGTTTGAATCAACCATATAATTTACGCCTCACGTCGGGCCTCGTTTGTCTCAACCCTATCATTTGCGCCTCGAGTCAGGCCTTATTTGACTCACCGATACCATTTGTGCCTCGAGTTGGGCATCGTTTTACTCAACCATATCACTTGCACCTCGAGTCGGGCCTCATTTGACTCATCCTTATCATTTGTGCCTCGAGTCGGGCCTTGTTTGACTTCACCATATCATTTGCGCCTCGAGTCAGGCCTCATTTGACTCAACAATATCATTTGCACCTCGAGTCGGGCCTCGTTTAACTCAACCATATCATTTGTACCTCGAGTCAGGTCTCGTTTGACTCAACCATATTATTTGCACCTCGAGTCGGTCATCGTTTGACTCAACCATATCGTTTGTGCCTCGAGTTGAGCCTCGTTTGACTCAACCATATCATTTGCACCCCGAGTCAGGCCTCGTTTGTCTCAACCATATTATTTACCCCTTGAGTCGGTCATCGTTTGACCCAACCATATCATTTGCGCCTTGAGTCGAGCCTCATTTGACTTAACCATATAATTTGTGCCTTGAGTTATGCCTCGTTTGACTCAACCATATCATTTGCGCCGTGAGTCGTGCCTCATTTGACTCACCGATACCATTTGTGTCTCGAGTTGGGCCTCGTTTGACTCACTGATACCATTTGTGCCTCGAGTTGGGCCTCATTTGACTCAACCATATCGTTTGTACCTCGAGTCGAGCCTCATTGGACTCAACTATATCATTTGTGCCTCGCGTCAGGCCTCGTTTGACTCAACCATATAATTTGCGCCTCGAGTCGAGCCTTGTTTGACTCAACCGTATCATTTGCGCCTCGAGTCGGGCCTCGTTTGACTCAACGATATCATTTGTGCCTCGAGTCGAGCCTCGTGTGACTCAATCCTATCACTTGCGCCTCGAGTCAGGCCTCATTTGACTCACCGATACCATTTGTGCCTCGAGTTGGGCCTCATTTGACTCAACCATATCAATTGTGCCTCGAGTCAGGCCTCGTTTCACTCAACCATATCATTTGTACCTCGAGTCGGGCCTCGATTGACTCAACCATATCATTTGTGCCTCGAGTCGAGCCTTGTTTGACTCAACCATCTCATTTGCGCATCGAGTCAGGCCTTGTTTGACTCAACCATATCATTTGTGCCTCAAGCCGAGCATTATTTGACCCACCCATATGTTTTCGCATCGAGTTGAGGCTCATTTGACTAAGCCATATCGTTTGTGCCTCGAGTCATGCCTCGTTTAACTCAACCAAATTATTTGTGCCTTGAGTTGTGCCTCGTTTGTCTCACCTATGTCATTTGCACCTCGAGTTAGGCCTCGTTTGACTTAACCATGTGTTTGCGCCTCGAGTCAAGCTTTGTTTGACTCACCCATATCATTTGCACTGCGAGTCGGGCCTCGTTTGACTCACC
Organism: Dicorynia guianensis; assembly: GCA_037013595.1. Lineage (NCBI taxonomy): Eukaryota > Viridiplantae > Streptophyta > Magnoliopsida > Fabales > Fabaceae > Dicorynia > Dicorynia guianensis. Next base: position 14,535,024 of record JASUAB010000015.1, read on the forward strand.
GATACCATTTGTGCCTCGAGTTGGGCCTCGTGTGACTCAACCATATTATTTGCGCCTCGAGTCAGGCCTCGTGCGGCTCAACCCTATCATTTGCGCCTCGAGTCGGATCTGATTTGACTCATTGATACCATTTGTGCCTCGAGTTAGGCCTCAATTGACTCATTGATACCATTTACGCCTCGAGTCAAGCCTTATGTGACTCAACCATATAATTTACGCCTCGTTTGAATCAACCATATAATTTACGCCTCAGGTCGGGCCTCGTTTGTCTCAACCCTATCATTTGTGCCTCGAGTCGGGCCTTATTTGACTCACCGATATCATTTGTGCCTCGAGTTGGGCGTCATTTGACTCAACCATATCATTTGCACCTCGAGTCGGGCCTCATTTGACTCATCCATATCATTTGCGCCTCGAGTTAGGCCTTGTTTGACTTCACCATATCATTTGCGACTCGAGTTAGGCCTCATTTAACTTAACCATATCATTTGCGCCTCAAGTCGGGCCTCGTTTAACTCAACCATATCATTTGTACCTCGAGTCAGGTCTCGTTTGACTCAACCATATTATTTGCGCCTCGAGTTGGTCATTGTTTGACTCAACCATATCGTTAGCGCCTCGAGTCGAGCCTCATTTGACTTAACCATATCATTTGCACCTTGAGTCGGTCATCGTTTGACTCAACAATATCGTTTGCGCCTCGAGTCGAGCCTCGTTTGACTCAACCATATCATTTGCGCATCGAGTCAGGCCTTGTTTGACTCAACCATATCATCTGCGCCTCGAGTCAGGCCTCGTTTGACTCAACCATATCATTTGTGCCTCGAGCCACGCCTCATTTGACTCGACTATATCATTTGTGCTTCGAGGCGGGCCTTGTATGACTCAATCCTATCACTTGCGCCTCGAGTCAGCCCTCATTTGACTCACCTATACCATTTGTGCCTCGAGTTGGGCCTCATTTGACTCAACCATATCAATTGTGCCTCGAGTTAGGCCTCATTTACCTCAACCATATCATTTGCGCCTCGAGTCAGGCCTCGATTGACTCAACCATATTATTTTTGCCTCGAGTCGAGCCTTGTTTGACTCAACCATATCATTTGCACCTTGAGTCAGGCCTTGTTTGACTCAACCATATCAGTTGCGCCTCGAGTCAGGCCTCGTTTGACTCAACCATATCATTTGCGCCTCGAGTTGGGCCTCGTTTGATGCAACCATATCATTTGTGCCTCGAGTCGAACCTTATTTGAGTCACCCATATGTTTGCGCATCGAGTCGAGGCTCATTTAACTAAGCCATATCGTTTATGTCTTGAGTCATGCATCGTTTGACTTAACCATATTATTTGTGCCTCGAGTTGTGCCTCGTTTGACTCACCTATGTCATTTGCGCCTCGAGTTAGGCCTCGTTTGACTTAACCATGTGTTTGGGCCTCGAGTCAGGCTTTGTTTGACTCATCCATTTCATTTGCACTGCGAGTCGGGCCTCGTTTGACTCACCGACACCATTTGTGCCTCGAGTTGGGCCTCGTTTGACTCAACTATATTATTTGCGCCTCGAGTTGGGCCTCGTGTGGCTCAACCCAATCATTTGCGCCTCGAGTCGGGCCTCGTGCAGCTCAACCCTATCATTTGCGCATCGAGTCGGGTCTCATTTGACTCATTGATACCATTTGTGCCTCGAGTTGGGTCTCAATTGACTCACCGATACCATTTGTTCATCGAGTCAAGCCTTATGTGACTCAACCATATCATTTACGCCTCGTTTCAGGCCTCGTTTGAATCAACCATATAATTTATGCCTCGGGTCGGGCCTCGTTTGTCTCAACCCTATCATTTGCGCCTCGAGTCGGGCCTTATTTGACTCACCGATACCATTTGTGCCTCGAGTTGGGCATTGTTTTACTCAACCATATCATTTGGATCTCGAGTCGGGCCTTATTTGACTCATCCTTATCATTTGCTCCTCGAGTTGGGCCTTGTTTGACTTCACCATATCATTTGTACCTCGAGTCGGACCTCATTTGACTCAACTATATCAGTTTCACCTCGAGTCGGGCCTCGTTTAACTCAACCATATCATTTGTACCTCGAGTCAGGTCTCGTTTGACTCAACCATATTATTTGCACCTCGAGTCGGTGATCGTTTAACTCAACCATATCGTTTGTGCCTCGAGTCGAGCCTCGTTTGACTCAACCATATCATTTGCACCTCGAGTCGGGCCTCGTTTGTCTCAACCATATTATTTGCCCCTTGAGTCAGTCATCGTTTGACTTAACCATATCGTTTGCGCCTCGAGTCGAGCCTCGTTTGACTTAATCATATAATTTGTGCCTCGAGTCATGTCTCGTTTGACTCAACCATATCATTTGCGCTGTGAGTCGTGCCTCATTTGACTCACCGATACCATTTGTGTCTCGAGTTGGGCCTCGTTTGACTCACTGATACCATTTGTGCCTCGAGTTGAGCCTCATTTGACTCAACCATATAATTTGTGCCTCGAGTTGGGCCTCATTTGACTCAACCATATCATTTGCATCTTGAGTCGGGCCTCGTGTGACTCAACCCTATCATTTGCACCTCGAGTCGGGTCTCATTTGACTCATTGATACCATTTGTGCCTTGAGTTGGGCCTCAATTGACTCACCGATACCATTTATGCCTCGAGTCAAGCCTTAGTGACTCAACCATATTATTTACTCCTCGTTTCAGGCCTCGTTTGAATCAACCATATAATTTATGCCTCGAGTCGGGCTTCGTTTGTCTCAACCCTATCATTTGTGCCTCGAGTCGGGCCTTATTTGACTCACCGATATCACTTGTGCCTCGAGTTGGGCGTCATTTGACTTAACCATATCATTTACACCTCGAGTCGGGCCTCATTTGACTCATCCATATCATTTGTGCCTCGAGTCAGGCCTTGTTTGACTTCACCATATCATTTGCGACTCGAGTTAGGCCTCATTTAACTTAACCATATCATTTGCGCCTCGAGTCAGGCCTCGTTTAACTCAACCATATCATTTGTACCTCAAGTCAGGTCTCGTTTGACTCAACCATATTATTTGCGCCTCGAGTTGGTCATCATTTGACTCAACCATATCATCTGCGCCTCGAGTCAGGCCTCGTTTGACACAACCATATCATTTGTGCCTCGAGTCGTGCCTCGTTTGACTCGACTATATCATTTGCGCCTCGGGTCGGGCCTCGTATGACTCAATCCTATCACTTGCGTCTCGAGTCAAGCTTCATTTGACTCACCGATACCATTTGTGCCTCGAGTTGGGCCTCATTTGACTCAACCATATCAATTGTGCATCGAGTCAGGCCTCATTTACCTCAACCATATCATTTGCGCCTCGAGTCAGGCCTCGATTGACTCAACCATATCATTTGTGCCTCGAGTCGAGCCTTGTTTGACTCAACCATATCATTTGTGCCTCGAGTCAAGCCTTGTTTGACTTAACCATATCATTTGTGACTCGAGTCAGGCCTCGTTTGACTCAACCATATCATTTGTGCCTCGAGTTGGGCCTCGTTTGACGTAACTATATCATTTGTGCCTCAAGTCGAACCTTATTGTACTCACCCATATGTTTGCGCATTCAGTCAAGGCTCATTTGACTAAGCCATATCGTTTGTGTCTCGAGTCATGCCTCGTTTGGCTTAACCATATTATTTGTGCCTTGAGTTGTGCCTCGTTTGACTCACCTATGGCATTTGCGCCTCGAGTTAGGCCTCTTTGACTTAACCATGTGTTTGGGCCTTGAGTCAGGCTTTGTTTGACTCATCCATTTCATTTGCGCTGTGAGTCAGGCCTCGTTTGACTCACCGATACCATTTGTGCCTCGAGTTAGGCCTCGTTTGACTCAACCATATTATTTGCGCCTCGAGTCGGGCCTCGTGTGGCTCAACCTTATCATTTGTGCCTCGAGTCGGGCCTTGTGTAGCTCAACCCTATCATTTGCGCATCGAGTCGGGCCTTATTTGACTCACCGATACCATTTGTGCCTCGAGTTGGGCATCCTTTTACTCAACTATATCATTTGCACCTCGAGTCAGGCCTCATTTGACTCATCCGTATCATTTGCGCCTCGAGTCGGGCCTTGTTTGACTTCACCATATCATTTGCGCCTCGAGTCGGGCCTGATTTGACTCAACTATATCATTTACGCCTCGAGTCGGGCCTCGTTTAACTCAACCATATCATTTGTACCTTGTGTCAGGTCTCGTTTGACTCAACATATTTTTTACGCCTCGAGTCGGTCATCGTTTGACTCAACCATATCGTTTGCAGCTCGAGTCAGGCCTCGTTTATCTCAACCATATTATTTGCCCCTTGAGTCGGTCATCGTTGGACTCAACCATATCGTTTACGCCTCGAGTCGAGCCTCATTTGACTTAACCATATAATTTGTGCCTCAAGTCATGCCTCGTTTGACTCAACCATATCATTTGCGCTATGAGTCAGGCCTCATTTGACTCACCGATACCATTTGTGTCTCGAGTTGGGCCTTGTTTGACTCACTGATACCATTTGTGCCTCGAGTTGCGCCTCATTTGACTCAACCATATAATTTGTGCCTCGAGTTGGGCCTCGTTTGACTCAACCATATCATTTGCACCTTGAGTCGGGCCTCGTGTGACTCAACCCTATCATTTGTGCCTCGAGTCGGGTCTCATTTGACTCATTGATACCATTTGTGCCTCGAGTTGGTCCTCAATTGACTCACCGATACCATTTACGCCTCGAGTCAAGCCTTATGTGACACAACCATATCATTTATGCCTCGTTTCAGGCCTCGTTTGAATCAACCATATAATTTACGCCTCGGGTCGGGCCTCGTTTATCTCAACCCTATCATTTGCGTCTCAAGTCGAGCCTTATTTGACCTATCGATATCATTTGTGCCTCGAGTTAGGCATCATTTGACTCAACCATATCATTTGCACCTCGAGTCGGGCCTCATTTGACTCATCCATATCATTTGCGCCTCAAGTCAGGCCTTGTTTGACTTCACCATATCATTTGCGACTCGAGTCAGGCCTCATTTGACTCAACCATATCATTTGCGCCTCGAGTCGGACCTCATTTAACTCAACCATATCATTTGTACCTCGAGTCAGGTCTCGTTTGAATCAACCATATTATTTGCGCCTCGAGTCAGTCATCGTTTGACTCAACCATATCGTTTGCGCCTCGGGTCGAGCCTCGTTTGACTCAACCATATCATTTGCGCATCAGTAGGTCATTGTTTAACTCAACCATATCATTTGTGCCTCGAGTCAGGTCTGGTTTGACTCAACCATTTTATTTGTGCCTCGAGTCAGGTCTCATTTGACTCAACCATATCATTTGTGCCTCGAGTCGGGCATCATTTAACTCAACCATATCATTTGTGGCTCGAGTCATGTCTCGTTTGACCCAACCACATCATTTGTGCCTCGAGTCAGCCCGCGTTTGACTCAACCATATCATTTGTGCCTCGAATTGGACCTCGTTTAACTTAACCATCTCATTTGTGCCTCGAGACAGCTCTCGTTTGACTCAATGATATCATTTGTGCATGGAGTAGGTCATTGTTTGACTCGACCATATCATTTGTGCCTCGAGGCGGGTCTCGTTTGACTCACCGATACCATTTGTGCCTCGACTTGGTCCTCGTTTCACTCAACCATATCATTTGTGCCTTGGGTCAGGCCTTGTTTGACTAAACCATATCATTTGCGCCTCGAGTCGAGCCTCGTTTGACGTGCTAATACTATTTGTGCCTCGAGTGGGGCCTCGTTTGACTCAACCATAACATTTGCGTCTCGAGACGGGCCTTATTTGACTCACCAATGCCATTTGTGCCTCGAGTTGGGCCTCGTTTGACTCAACCATATCATTTGTGCCTCGAGTCGGGCTTTATTTAACTCACTGATACCATTTGTACCTCGAGTTGGGCCTCGTTTGACACAACCATATTATTTGTGCCTTGTGTCAAGCCTCGTTTGACTCAACCATATCATTTGTGCTTCGAGTCAGGCCTCGTTTGATTCAACCATATGAATTGTGCCACGAGCGTTGCCTCGTTTGACTCAACCATATCATTTGTGTCTCGAGTCGAGCCTCATTTGACTCACTGATACCATTTGTGCCTCCTGTTGGGCCTCGTTTGACTCAACCATATCATTTGTGCCTCGAGTCGGGCCTCGTTTGACTCACCGATACTATTTGTGCCTCGAGTTGGGCCTCATTTCACTCAACCATATCATTTGTGCCTTGGGTCAGGCTTTGTTTGACTAAACCATATCATTTACGCCTCGAGTCAGGCCTTGTTTGACTCTCCCATATGTTTGAACCTCGAGTCGGGCCTTGTTTGACTCAACCATACGCTTGTGCTTTCAGTCAATCTTCGGTTAACTCACCCTTATCATTTGGACCTCGAGTCAAGTCTCGTTTGACTCATGCATGTGTTTGTGCCTCGAGTTAGGCCTCGTTTGAGTTAGCCATATCATTTACGTGTCGAGTGGGGCCTCATCTCACTCAACCATATCATTTGTGCCTTGGGTCAGGCCTTGTTTGACTAAACCATATCATTTGCGCCTCAAGTCGGGCCTCGTTTGATGCACTAACACTATTTGTGCCTCGAGTTGGGTCACGTTTGACTCAACCATATCATTTGTGCCTCGGGTCAGGCCTCGTTTGACTAAACCATATCATTTGCGCCTCGAGTCGGGCCTCATTTGACTCACCGATACCATTTGTGCCTCAAGTTAGGCCTCGTTTGACTTAACCATATAATTTGTGCCTCGAGTCAGGCCTCGTTTGACTCAACCATATAATTTGTACCTTGAGTCAGGCCTCATTTGACTGAACCATATCATTTACGCCTTGAGTCAGGCCTTGTTTGACTCTCCCATAAATTTGAACCTCAAGTCGGGCCTTGTTTGACTCACCCATATGTTTGCACCATGAGTCAATCTTCGGTTAACTCACCCTTATCCTTTAGACTGCAAGTCAACCCTCGTTTGACTCACACATGTCATTGTGCCTTGAGTCAGGCCTTGTTCATCTCACCCATCTCATTTGGCCATAAGTCGGGCTTTATTTGACTCAACCATATCATTTGCGCCTTCAGTCGGGCCTCGTTTGACTCACCGATACCATTTGTGCCTCGAGTTGGTCCTCGTTTGAGTCACCCATGTCATTTGCGCCTCGAGTTAGTCCTCGTTTGACTCAAACATGTGTTTGTGCCTCGAGTCAGTCCTTGTTTGACTCACCCATATCATTTGTGCCTCGAGTCGGGCCTCGTTTAACTCAACCATATCATTTGTGCCTCGAGTCAGGTCTCGTTTCACCCAACCATATCATTTGTGCCTCAAGTCAGGCCTCGTTTGACTCAACCATATCATTTGTGCCTCGAGTCAGGCCTCACTTAACTTAACCATATCATTTGTGGGTTGAGTCAGCTCTCGTGTGACTCATCCATATCATTTGTGCCTCGAGTCAGTGATCGTTTGACTCAACCATATCATTTGCGCCTCGAGTCAGGCCTCATTTGGCTCATCGATACCATTTGGGCCTCGAGTTGGGCCTCTTTTCACTCAACCATATCATTTGTGCCTCGAGTAAGGCCTCGTTCGACTAAATCATATCATTTGCGCCTCGAGTCGGGCCTCGTTTGACTCTCTAAAACTATTTGTGCCTTGACTTGGCCCTCGTTTGACTCAACCATATCACTTGTGCCTCGAGTTAGGCCTCATTTGACTTAACCATATCATTTGCGCCTCGAGTCGGGCCTCATGTGACTCATCCCTATCACTTGCGCCTCGAGTTAGGCCTCATTTGACTCAACGATACCATTTGCGCCTCGTGTCTGGCCTTGTTTCACTCAACCATATCATTTACGCCTCGTTTGAATCAACCGTATCATTTGCGCCTTGAGTTCAACCTCGTTTGACTCAACCCTATCATTTGTGCCTCGAGTCAGGCCTCGTTTGACTCAACCATATCTTTTGCGCCTCAAGTCGGGCCTCGTTTGACTCAACCACATCATTTGTGCCTCAAGTCAGGCCTTGTTTGACTCAACCATATCATTTGCGCTTCGAGTCAGGCCTCGTTTGACTCTACCATATCATTTGTCCCGCGCGCCTTGCCTCGTTTGACTCAACCATATCATTTGCGTCTCGAGTCGGGCCTCATTTGACTCACTGATACCCTTTGTGCCTCCTGTTGGGCCTCATTTGACTCAACCATATCATTTGCGTCTCGAGTCAGGCCTCATTTGACTCATCGATACCATTTGGGCCTCGAGTTGGGCCTCTTTTCACTCAACCATATCATTTGTGCCTCGGGTCAGGCCTCGTTTGACTAAATCATATCATTTGCGCCTCGAGTCGGGCCTCGTTTGACTCTCTAAAACTAGTTGTGCCTTGAGTTGGCCCCCGTTTGACTCAACCATATCACTTGTGCCTCGAGTCAGGCCTCATTTGACTTAACCATATCATTTGCGCCTCGAGTCGGGCCTCGTGTGACTCATCCCTATCACTTGCGCCTCGAGTCAGGCCTCATTTAACTCAACGATACCAATTGTGCCTCGTGTCTGGCCTTGTTTCACTCAACCATATCATTTACGCCTCGTTTCAGGCCTCGTTTGAATCAACCATATCATTTGCACCTTGAATTCACCCTCGTTTAACTCAACCCTATCATTTGCACCTCGAGTCGGGCTTTATTTGACTCACTGATACCATTTGTACCTTGAGTTGGGCCTCGTTTAACACAACCATATCATTTGTGCCTCGAGCCAGGCCTCATTTGACTCAACCATATCTTTTGCGCCTCGAGTCGGGCCTCGTTTGACTCAACCACATCATTTGTGCCTCAAGTCGGGCCTTGTTTGACTCAACCATATCATTTGCGTCTCGAGTCGGGCCTCATTTGACTCACTGATACCATTTGTGCCTCCTGTTGGGCCTCATTTGACTCACCATATCATTTGCGCCTCGAGTCAGGCCTCGTTTGACTCACCGATACCATTTGTGCCTTGAGTTGGGCCTCGTTTCACTCAACCATATCATTTGTGCCTTGGGTCAGGCCTTGTTTGACTCAACCATATCATTTGTGCCTCGAGTTGGGCCTCGTTTGATGCACTAACACTATTTGTGCCTCGAGTTAGGCCACGTTTGACTCAACCATATAATTTGTGCCTCGGGTTAGGCCTCGTTTGACTAAGCCATATCATTTGTGCCTCGAGTCGGGCCTCGTTTGACTCACTGATACTATTTGTGCCTCAAGTTGGGCCTCGTTTGACTCAACCATATCATTTGCGCCTTGAGTCGCGCCTCGTGTGACTCAACCTTACCACTTGCGCCTCGAGTTGGGCCTCATTTGACTCACCGATACCATTTGTGCCTCGAGTTGGGCCACGTTTGACTCAAACATATCATTTGTGCCTCGGGTCAGGCCTTGTTTGGATAAACCATATCATTTGCACCTCGAGTCGGGCCTTATTTGACTCACCGATACCATTTGTGCCTCAAGTTGAGCCTCGTTTGACTTAACCATATTATTTGTGCCTCGGGTCAAGCCTCGTTTGACTCAACCATATAATTTGTACCTCGAGTTTGGCCTCGTTTGACTCAACCATATCATTTACGCCTCGAGTCAGGCCTTGTTTGACTCTCCCATATGTTTGTACCTCGAGTCGGGCCTTGTTTGACTCACCCATATGTTTGCGCCTTGAGTCGATCTTCAGTTAACTCACCCTTATGATTTGGACCTCGAGTTAATCCTCCTTTCACTCACCCATGTGTTTGTGCCTTGAGTCAGGCCTTGTTTGTCTCACCCATCTCATTTGGCCACAAGTCGGGCTTTGTTTGACTTAACCATATCATTTGCGCCTCGAGTCGGGCCTCGTTTGACTCACCGATACCATTTGCGCCTCGAGTCGGGCTTTATTTGACTCACTGATACCATTTGTACCTCAAGTTGGGCCCCGTTTGACACAACCATATCATTTATGCCTCGAGTCAGGCCTCGTATGAATCAACCATATCTTTTGCGCCTCGAGTCGGGCCTCGTTTGACTCAACCATATCATTTGTGCCTCAAGTCGGGCCTTGTTTGACTCAACCATATCATTTGCGCTTCGAGTCAGGCCTCGTTTGACTCAACCATATCATTTGTGCTGCGCGCCTTGCCTCGTTTGACTCAACCATACCATTTGCATCTCGAGTGATGCCTCATTTGACTCACTGATACCATTAGTGCCCTTGTTGGGCTTCGTTTGACTGAACCATATCATTTGCGCCTCAAGTCGGGCCTCGTTTGACTCATCGATACCATTTGTGCCTCGAGTTGGGCCTTGTTTCACTGAACCATATCATTTGTGCCTTGGGTCAAGCCTTGTTTGACTAAACCATATCATTTGCACCTTGAGTCAGGCCTTGTTTCACTCAACCATATCATTTGTTCCTCGAGTCAGGCCTCGTTTGACTCAACCATATCATTTGTGCCTCGAGTCGGGCCTCGTTCAACTCAACCATATCATTTGTGCCTTGAGTCAAGCCTCGTTTGACTTAACCATATCATTTGCGCCTCGAATCGGGCCTCGTTTAACTCAACCATATCATTTGTGCCTCGAGTCAGGCCCCGTTTGACTCAACCATATCATTTGCGCCTCGAGGTGGGCCTCGTATGACTCAACCCTATCATTTGCACATCGAGTCGGGGCTCGTTTGACTCACTGATACTATTTGTGCCTCGAGTTGGGATTTGTGTGACTTAACCATATCATTTGTGCCTCAAGTTTGGCCTCGTTTGACTCAACCATATCATTTATGCCTCGAGTTAGGCCTCGTTTGACTCAACTGTATCATTTGTGCCTCGAGTTGGGTCTCATTTGACGCAACCATATCATTTGTACCTCGAGTTTATTGTTGTTTGACTTAACCATATCATTTGCGCCACGAGTCAAACCTCGTTTAACTCAACCATATCATTTGTGCCTCAAGTCAAGTCTCGTTTGGCTCAACCATATCATTTGCGCATTGAGACGCGGCTCGTTTAACTCAACCATATCATTTGCGCCTCGAGTCGATCCTCGTTTGACTCAACCATATCATTTGCGCCTCGAGTCGATCCTCATTTGACTCAATCATATCATTTTGCGCCTCGAGTCGGGTATCGTTTGACTCACTGATACCATTTGTGCCTCGAGTTGGGCCTCATTTCACTCAACCATATCATTTGTGCCTCGGGTCAAGCCTCATTTGACTCAACCATGTCATTTGCGACTCGAGTCGGGCCTCGTTTGACTCACTGATACCTTTCATGCCTCAAGTTGGGCCTCGTTTAACTCAACGATATCATTTGTGCCTCGAGTCTGGCCTCGTTTGACTCAACCATATCATTTGTGCCTCGAGTCGGACCTCGTTTGACTCGTTGATACTATTTGTGCCTCGAGCTAGGCCTTGTTTGACTTAACAATATCATTTGTGCCTCGAGTCATTCCTCGTTTGACTCAACCATATCATTTGTGTCTCGAGTCGGTCCACATTTGACTCACCGATACCATTTGTGCCTCCCGTTAGGCCTCATTTGACTCAACGATATCATTTGCACCTTGAGTCAGGCCTCGTTTGACTAAACCATATCATTTGTGCCTCGAGTCGGGCCTCGTTTGACTCAGCCATATCATTTGCGGCTCGAGTTGGGCCTCGTTTGACTGATCGATATCATTTGGTCCTCGAGTCATGCCTCATTTCACTCAACCATATCATTTGTGCCTCGAGTCAGGCCTCATTTGACTCAACCATATCATTTGTGCCTCGAGTCATGCCTCGTTTGACTTAACCATATTATTTGTGCCTCGAGTCATGCCTCGTTTGACTCAACTATATCATTTGCGTCTCGAGTCGGGCCTTATTTCACTCAACGATGTCATTTGTGCCTCCAGTTTGGCCTCGTTTGACTCAACCATATCATTTATGCCTCGGGTCAGACCTTGTATGACTAAACTATAACATTTGCGCCTTGAGTCAGGCCTCGTTTGACTCAACCATATCATTTGCGCCTCGAGTCAGGCCTCGTTAGACTCACCGATACCATTTGTACCTCGAGCTGGGCCTCATTTGACTCAGCCATATCATTTGCGCCCCGAGTCGGGTCTCGTTTGACCCACCGAAACCATTTGTGCCTCGAGTGGGGCCTCGTTTGACTCAGCCATACCATTTGTGCCTCGAGTGGGGCCTCATTTGACTGAACCATATCATTTGTGCCTCGAGTTGAGCCTTATTTGACTCACCCATATGTTTGCGCATCGAGTCGAGCCTCATTTGACTAAACCATATCGTTTGTGCCTCAGGTCAGGCCTAGTTTGACTAAACCATATCATTTGCGCCACGAGGGGGCCTTGTTTGACTAAACCATATCATTTGTGCCTCGAGTCAGGCATCGTTTGACTCAACCATATCATTTGTGCCTCAAGTCGAGCCTTGTTTGACTCATCCATATGTTTGCGCATTGAGTTGGGCCTCATTTGACTAAACCATATATTTGTGCCTCGAGTCATGTCTCATTTGACTCAACCATATCATTTGCGCCTCGAGTTGGGCCCCATTTGACTCACCCATGTCATTTGCGCCACGAGTTAGTCCTCGTTTCACTCAAGCATATCATTTGCGCCTCGAGTCGGGCCTTGTTTGACTCAACCATATCATTTGTGAGTCGAGTCTTGCCTCGTTTGACTTAACCATATCATTTGTGTCTCGAGTCGGGCCTCATTTGACTCACCGATACCATTTGTGCCTCCAGTTAGGCCTCGTTTGACTCAACCATATCATTTGTGCCTCGGGTCAGGACACGTTTATCTAAACCATATCATTTTCACCTTGAATCGGTCCTCGTTTGACTCACCGATACCATTTTTGCCTCGAGTTGGCCCTCATTTGACTCAGCCATATCATTTGCGCCTCGAGTTACGTCTCGTTTGACTCACCGATACCATTTGTGCCTCGAGTGGGACCTCATTTGGCTCTACCATATCATTTGTGCCTCGAGTTGGGCCTCGTTTGACTCAACCATATCATTTGCACCTCGAGTCAGGCTGCCTTTGACTCACCAATACCATATGTGCCTCGAGTTGGGCCACGTTTGACTCAACCATATCATTTGGGCCTCGGGTCAGGCCTCGTTTGACTCAACCATATCATTTGCGCCTCAAGTTGGGCCTCGTTTGACTCACCGATACCATTTGTGCCTCTAGTTGGGCCTCATTTGACTCAACCATGTCATTTGTGCCTCGAGTCAGGCCTCGTTTGACCCAACCTTGTCATTTACGCCTCGAGTCGGGCCTTATTTGACACAACCATATCATTTGTGGCTCGAGTCGGGCCTTGTTTGACTCAACCATAGCATTTGTGCCTCGAGTCAGGCCTCATTTTACTCAACCATATCATTTGTGTCTCAAGTCATGCCTCGTTTGACTCAACCATATCATTTGCGTCACGGGTCGGGCCTCATTTGACTCATTGATACCATTTGTGCCTCTAGTTGGGCCTCGTTTGACTCAACCATATCATTTGTACCTCGGGTCAGGCGTTGTTTAACTAAACCATATAATTTGCGCCTCGAGTCGGGCCTCGTTTGACTCAATCATATCATTTTTGCCTCGATTCAGGCCTCGTTTGACTCACCGATACCATTTGTGCCTCGAGTTAGGCCGCATTTGACTCAGCCATATCATTTGCGCCTCGAGTCGTGCCTCGTTTGGCTCACCGATACCATTTGTGCCTCGAGTGGGGGCTCGTTTGACTCAACCATATTAGTTGCGCCTCGAATCGGGCCTCATTTGACTCAACCATATCATGTGCGCCTCGAGTCGGGCCTCAATTGACTCACCGATACCATTTATTCCTCAAGTCGGGACACGTTTGACTCAACTATATCATTTGTGCCTCGGGTCAGGCCTTATTTTACTCAACCATATCATTTGCGCCTCGAGTCGGGCCTCGTTTGACTCACTGATACCATTTGTGCCCCGAATTAGGCCTCATTTGACTCAGCCATATCATTTGCGGCTCGAGGCGGGCCTCGTTTGACTCATCGATACTATTTGTGCCTTGAGTTGGTCCTCGTTTCACTCAACCATATCATTTGTGCCTCGGGTCAGGCCTCGTTTAACTAAACCATATCATTTGCGGCCCGAGTAGGGCCTTGTTAGACTCTTTAATACCATTTGTGCCTCGAGTTAGGGCACGTTTGAATCAACCATATCATTTGTGTCCTGAGTCAGGCCTCGTTTGACTCAACCATATCATTTGCGCCTCGAGGCGGGCCTCGTGTGACTCAACCCTATCATTTGCACGTCGAGTCGGGGCTCGTTTGACTCACTGATACTATTTGTGCCTCAAGTTGGGATTCGTGTGACTTAACCATATCATTTGTGCCTCAAGCTTGGCCTCGTTTGACTCAACCATATCATTTGTGCCACGAGTTAGGCATCGTTTGACTCAACTGTATCATTTGTGCCTCGAGTTGGGTCTCATTTGACTCAACCATATCATTTGTGCCTCGAGTTTGGTGTTGTTTGACTTAACCATATCATTTGCGCCATGAGTCGAACCTCGTTTAACTCAACCATATCATTTGTGCCTCGAGTCAAGTCTCGTTTGGCTCAACCATATCATTTGCGCATTGAGTTGGGGCTCGTTTAACTCAACCATATCATTTGTGCCTCGAGTCAAGTCTCGTTTGACTCAACCATATCATTTACGCCTTGAGTCGATCCTTGTTTGACTCAACCATATCATTTGCGCCTCGAGTCGAGCATTGTTTGACTCACTGATACCATTTGTGCCTCGAGTTGGGCCTCGTTTCACTCAACTATATCATTTGTGCCTTGGGTCAGGCCTCGTTTGACTAAACCATATCATTTGCGACTCGAGTCGGGCCTCATTTGACTCACTGATACCATTCATGCCTCGAGTTGGGACTCATTTGACTCAATGATATCATTTGTGCCTCGAGTCTGGCCTCGTTTGACTCAACCATATCATTTTCGCCTCGAGACGGGCCTCGTTTGACTCGTTGATACGATTTGTGCCTCGAGCTAGGCCTCATTTGACTTAAGAATATCATTTGTGCCTCGAGTCATTCCTCGTTTGACTCAACCATATCATTTGCGTCTCGAGTCAGTCCACATTTGACTCACCTATACCATTTGTGCCTCCAGTTGGGCCTCATTTGACTAAACCATATCATTTGTGCCTCGAGTCGGGCCTCGTTTGACTCAGCCATATCATTTGCGACTCGAGTCGGGCCTCGTTTGACTGATCGATATCATTTGTTCGTCGAGTCATGCCTCGTTTCACTAAACCATATCATTTGTGCCTCGAGTCAGGCCTCGTTTGACTCAACCATATCATTTGTACCTCGAGTCTTGCCTCGTTTGACTTAACCATATCATTTGCGCCTCGAGTCATGCCTCGTTTGACTCAACCATATCATTTGCATCTCGAGTCGGGCCTTATTTGACTCAACGATGTCATTTGTGCCTCTAGTTTGGCCTCGTTTGACTCAACCATATCATTTGTGCCTCAGGTCAGACCTTGTATGACTAAACTATAACATTTGCGCGTCGAGTTAGGCCTCATTTGACTCAACCATATCATTTGCGCCTCGGGCAGGCCTCGTTTGACTCAACCATATCATTTGAGCCTCGAGTCGGGCCTCGTTTGACTCACCGATACCATTTGTGCCTCGAGCTGGACCTCATTTGACTCAGCCATATCATTTGCGCCCCGAGTCGGGCCTCGTTTGACTCATCAAAACCATTTGTGCCTCGAGTGGGGCCTCGTTTGACTCAACCATACCATTTGCGCCTCGAGTCGAGCCTCATTTCGCTAAACCATATCGTTTGTGCCTCAAGTCGCGCCTGGTTTGACGAAACCATATCATTTCCGCCACGAGGGGGCCTTGTTTGACTCAACCATATCATTTGTGCCTCGAGTCGGGCCTCGTTTGACTCAACCATATCATTTGCACCTCAAGTCGAGCCTTATTTGACTCACCCATATGTTTGCACATTGAGTTGGGCCTCATTTGACTAAACCATATCATTTGTGCCTCGAGTCATGTCTCATTCGACTCAACCATATCATTTGTGCCTCGAGTTGGGCCTCGTTTGACTCACCCATGTCATTTGCACCACGAGTTAGGCCTCGTTTCACTCAAGCATATCATTTGCGCCTAGAGTCGGGCCTTGTTTGACTCAACCATATCATTTGTGAGTCGAGTCATGCCTTGTTTGATTCAACCATATCATTTGCGTCTCGAGTCAGGCCTCATTTGACTCACCGATACCATTTGTGCCTCCAGTTAGGCCTCGTTTGACTCAACCATATCATTTGTGCCTCGGGTCAGGACTCCTTTATCTAAACCATATCATTTTCACCTTGAGTCGGTCCTCGTTTGACTCACCGATACCATTTTTGCCTCGAGTTGGGCCTCGTTTGACTCAGCCATATCATTTGCGCCTCGAGTTATGTCTCATTTGACTCACTGATACCATTTGTGGCTCGAGTAGGGCCTCATTTGACTCAGCCATATCATTTGTGCCTCGAGTCGGGCCTCGTTTCACTCAACCATATCATTTGCGCCTCGAGTCAGGCCTTCTTTGACTCACCAATACCATATGTGCCTCGAGTTGGGCCACGTTTGACTCAACCATATCATTTGTGCCTCGGGTCAGGCCTCGTTTGACTCAACCATATCATTTGCACCTCAAGTCGGGCCTCGTTTGACTCACCGATAGCATTTGTGCCTCTAGTTGGTCCTCATTTGACTCAACCATGTCATTTGTGCCTCGAGTTAGGCCTTGTTTGACTCAACCATATCATTTACGCCTCGAGTCGGGCCTCGTTTGACATAACCATATCATTTGTTCCTCGAGTTAGGCCTCGTTTTACTCAACCATATCATTTGTGCCTCAAGTCATGCCTCGTTTGACTCAACCATATCATTTGCGTCACGAGTCGGGCCTCATTTGACTCACTTATACCATTTGTGCCTCCAGTTGGGCCTCGTTTGACTCAACCATATCATTTGTGCCTCGGGTCAGGCGTTGTTTAACTAAACCATATAATTTGCACCTCGAGTCGGGCCTCGTTTGACTCAATCATATCATTTTTACCTCGAGTCGGGCCTCATTTGACTCACCGATACCATTTGTGCCTCGAGTTAGGCCGCATTTGACTCAGCCATATCATTTGCGCCTCGAGTCGTGTCTCGTTTGGCTCACCGATACCATTTGTGCCTCGAGTGGGAGATCGTTTGACTCAACCGTATCATTTGCGCCTCGAGTTGGGCCTCATTTGACTCAACCATATCATGTGCGCCTCGAGTAGGGCCTCATTTGACTCACCGATACCATTTATTCCCCAAGTTAGGGCACGTTTGACTCAACTATATCATTTGTGCCTCAGGTCAGGCCTTGTTTTACTCAACCATATTATTTGCCCCTCGAGTCGGCCCCCGTTTGACTCAACCGTACCATTTGTGCCACGAGTTGGGCCTCATTTGACTCAACCATATCATTTGCGGCTCGAGGCGGTCCTCGTTTGACTCATCGATACTATTTGTGCCTCGAGTCGGACCTCGTTTGACTCAACCATATCATTTGTGCCTCGAGTAAAGCCTCGTTTGACTAACTATATCATTTGTGCCTCGGGTCAGCCCTTGTTTTACTCAACCATATTATTTGTGCCCCGAGTCAGGACTCCTTTATCTAAACCATATCATTTTCACCTTGAGTCGGTCCTCGTTTGACTCACCGATACCATTTTTGCCTCGAGTTGGGCCTCGTTTGACTCAGCCATATCATTTGCGCCTCGAGTTATGTCTCATTTGACTCACTGATACCATTTGTGGCTCGAGTAGGGCCTCATTTGACTCAGCCATATCATTTGTGCCTCGAGTCGGGCCTCGTTTCACTCAACCATATCATTTGCGCCTCGAGTCAGGCCTTCTTTGACTCACCAATACCATATGTGCCTCGAGTTGGGCCACGTTTGACTCAACCATATCATTTGAGCCTCGGGTCAGGCCTCGTTTGACTCAACCATATCATTTGCACCTCAAGTCGGGCCTCGTTTGACTCACCGATAGCATTTGTGCCTCTAGTTGGTCCTCATTTGACTCAACCATGTCATTTGTGCCTCGAGTTAGGCCTTGTTTGACTCAACCATATCATTTACGCCTCGAGTCGGGCCTTGTTTGACACAACCATATCATTTGTTCCTCGAGTTAGGCCTCGTTTTACTCAACCATATCATTTGTGCCTCAAGTCATGCCTCGTTTGACTCAACCATATCATTTGCGTCACGAGTCGGGCCTCATTTGACTCACTGATACCATTTGTGCCTCCAGTTGAGCCTCATTTGACTCAACCATATCATTTGTGCCTCGGGTCAGGCGTTGTTTAACTAAACCATATAATTTGCACCTCGAGTCGGGCCTCGTTTGACTCAATCATATCATTTTTACCTCGAGTCGGGCCTCATTTGACTCACCGATACCATTTGTGCCTCGAGTTAGGCCGCGTTTGACTCAGCCATATCATTTGCGCCTCGAGTCGTGTCTCGTTTGGCTCACCGATACCATTTGTGCCTCGAGTGGGGGCTCGTTTGACTCAACCGTATCATTTGCGCCTCGAGTTGGGCCTCATTTGACTCAACCATATCATGTGCGCCTCGAGTAGGGCCTCATTTGACTCACCGATACCATTTATTCCTCAAGTTAGGACACGTTTGACTCAACTATATCATTTGTGCCTCAGGTCAGGCCTTGTTTTACTCAACCATATTATTTGCCCCTCGAGTCGGCCCCCGTTTGACTCAACCGTACCATTTGTGCCACGAGTTGGACCTCATTTGACTCAGCCATATCATTTGCGGCTCGAGGCGGTCCTCGTTTGACTCATCGATACTATTTGTGCCTCGAGTCGGACCTCGTTTGACTCAACCATATCATTTGTGCCTCGAGTAAAGCCTCGTTTGACTAACTATATCATTTGTGCCTCGGGTCAGCCCTTGTTTTACTCAACCATATTATTTGTGCCTCGAGTCAGGACTCCTTTATCTAAACCATATCATTTTCACCTTGAGTCGGTCCTCGTTTGACTCACCGATACCATTTTTGCCTCGAGTTAGACCTCGTTTGACTCAGCCATATCATTTGCGCCTCGAGTTATGTCTCATTTGACTCACTGATACCATTTGTGGCTCGAGTAGGGCCTCATTTGACTCAGCCATATCATTTGTGCCTTGAGTCGGGCCTCGTTTCACTCAACCATATCATTTGCGCCTCGAGTCAGGCCTTCTTTGACTCACCAATACCATATGTGCCTCGAGTTGGGCCACGTTTGACTCAACCATATCATTTGTGCCTCGGGTCAGGCCTCGTTTGACTCAACCATATCATTTGCACCTCAAGTCGGGCCTCGTTTGACTCACCGATAGCATTTGTGCCTCTAGTTGGTCCTCATTTGACTCAACCATGTCATTTGTGCCTCGAGTTAGGCCTTGTTTGACTCAACCATATCATTTACGCCTCGAGTCGGGCCTTGTTTGACACAACCATATCATTTGTTCCTCGAGTTAGACCTCGTTTTACTCAACCATATCATTTGTGCCTCAAGTCATGCCTCGTTTGACTCAACCATATCATTTGCGTCACGAGTCGGGCCTCATTTGACTCACTGATACCATTTGTGCGTCCAGTTGGGCCTCGTTTGACTCAACCATATCATTTGTTCCTCGGGTCAGGCGTTGTTTAACTAAACCATATAATTTGCACCTCGAGTCGGGCCTCGTTTGACTCAATCATATCATTTTTACCTCGAGTCGGGCCTCATTTGACTCACCGATACCATTTGTGCCTCGAGTTAGGCCGCGTTTGACTCAGCCATATCATTTGCGCCTCGAGTCGTGTCTCGTTTGGCTCACCGATACCATTTGTGCCACGAGTGGGGGCTCGTTTGACTCAACCGTATCATTTGCGCCTCGAGTCGGGCCTCATTTGACTCAACCATATCATGTGCGCCTCGAGTAGGGCCTCATTTGACTCACCGATACCATTTATTCCTCAAGTTAGGACACGTTTGACTTAACTATATCATTTGTGCCTCAGGTCAGGCCTTGTTTTACTCAACCATATTATTTGCCCCTCGAGTCGGCCCCCGTTTGACTCAACCGTACCATTTGTGCCACGAGTTGGGCCTCATTTGACTTAGCCATATCATTTGCGGCTCGAGGCGGTCCTCGTTTGACTCATCGATATTATTTGTGCCTCGAGTCGGACCTCGTTTGACTCAACCATATCATTTGTGCCTCGAGTAAAGCCTCGTTTGTTTAACTATATCATTTGTGCCTCGGGTCAGCCCTTGTTTTACTCAACCATATTATTTGTGCCTCGAGTCGGCCCTCTTTGACTCACTAATATCATTTACGCCTTGGGTCGGTCCTCGTTTGACTCAACCATATCATTTGCGCCTCGAGTTAGGCCTCGTTTGACTCACCGATACCATTTCTGCCTCGAGTTGGGCCTCGTTTCACTCAACGACATCATTTGTGCCTCGGGTCAGGCCTCGTTTAACTAAACCATATCATTTGTGCCCCGAGTAGGGCCTCGTTTGACTTGTTGATACCATTTGTGCCTCGAGTTAGGGCACGTTTGAATCAACCATATCATTTGTGCCCCGAGTCAGGCCTCGTGTGACTCAACCCCATCATTTGCACCTCAAGTTGGGCCTCATTTGACTCACTGATACCATTTGTGCCTCAAGCAGGGCCTGAATTGACTCACCGATACCAGTTGTGCCTCGAGTCAGGCCTTGTTTGACTCAACCATATCATTTGCACTTTGTTTCAGGCCTTGTTTGAATCAACCATATCATTTGTGACTCGAGTCGGGCCTCGTTTGATGCAACCCTATCATTTGCGCCTCGAGTCGGGCCTTACTTAACTGACCGATACCATTTGTGCCTCGAGTTGGGCCTCGTTTGACTCAGCCATATCATTTGTGCCTCGAGTTTGGCCTCGTTTGACTCAACCGGATCTTTTGCGCCTCCAGTCAGGCCTCATTTGACTCAACCATATCATTTGCGCTTCGAGTCGAGCCTAATTTGACTCACCAATACCATTTGTGCCTCGAGTTGGGCCTCGTTTGACTCAACCATATCATTTGTGCCTCGAGTGAGGCCTCTTTGATTCAACCATATCATTTATGCCTCGAGTGAGGCCTCGTTCGACTCAACCATATCATTTGTGCCTCGAGTCATGCCTTGTTTCACTCACCCATATCATTTGACTCACCGATGTCATTTGTGCCTCCAATTGGGTCTCGTTTGACTCAACCATATCATTTGTGCCTCAGGTCAGGCCTTGTATGACTAAACCATATCATTTGCGCCTCGAGTCAGGTCTCGTTTGACTCAACCATATCATTTGTGCCATGAGTTAGGCCTCGTTTGACTCACTGATACCATTTTTGCCTCGAGTGCGGCCTCGTTTGACTCAGCCGTACCATTTGCGCCATGGGTCGTGCCTCGTTTGACTCAACCATATCATTTGCACCTCGAGTGGGGCCTCATTTGACTTAGCCATATCATTTGTGCCTCGAATCGACCCTTATTTGACTCACCCATATGTTTGCGCATCGAGACGAGCCTTATTTGTCTAAACCATATCGTTTGTGCCTCGAGTCGAGCCTGGTTTGACTAAACCATATCATTTGTGCCTCAAGTCGGGCCTTATTTGACTCAACCATATAATTTGTGCCTCGATTCGGGCCTCGTTTGACTTAACCATATCATTTGCGCCTCGAGTCGGGCCTTATTTGACTCACCCATATGTTTGCGCATCGAGTCGGGCCTCATTTGACTAAACGATATCGTTTGTTGCTCGAGTCATGCCTCGTTTGACTCCACCATATCATTTGTGCCTCGAGTTGGGTCTCGTTTGACTCAACCATGTCATTTGCGCCTCGAGTTAGGCCTCGTTTGACTCAAGCATATCATTTGCGCCTCGAGTCGGGCCTCGTTTAACTCAACCATATCATTTGCGCCTCGAGTCAGATGTTGTTTGCCTTAGCTGTATCATTTGTGCCTCGATTCGGGCCTCGTTTGACTCAACCATATCATTTACGCCTAGAGTCGAGCCTTATTTAACTCACCCATATGTTTGTGCATCGAGTCGGGCCTCATTTGACTAAACGATATCGTTTGTGGATCGAGTCATGCCTCGTTTGACTCCACCATATCATTTGCACTTCGAGTTGGGCCTCGTTTGACTCAACCATGTCACTTGCGCCTTGACTTAGGCCTTCTTTGGATCAAGCATATCATTTGCGCCTCGAGTCAGGCATCATTTGACTCAACCATATCATTTGTGCCTCGAGTTGAGCCTTATTTGACTCACCCATAAGTTTGCGCATCGAGTCAGGCCTCATTTGACTAAACGATATCGCTTGTGCCTCGAGTCGGGCCTGGTTTGACTCAACCATATCATTTGCTCCTCGAGTTGGGCCTCGTTTAACTCAACCATATCATTTGCACCTCGAGTTGGGCCTCGTTTAACTCAACCATATCATTTGCGCCTCAAGTCGGGCCTCGTTTAATGTAACTATATCATTTGCGCCTCGAGTCGGGCCTTGTTTGACTCAACCATATCATTTGTGCCTCGAGTCATGCCTCGTTTGGCTCAACCATATCATTTGTCTCGAATCGGGCCTCATTTGACTCATCGATACCATTTGTGCCTCTAGTTGGGCCTCGTTTGACTCAACCATATCATTTGTGCCCCAGGTTAGGTCTCGTTTGACTAAACCATATCATTTTTGCCTCGAGTTAGTCCTTATTTGACTCACCAATACCATTTGTGCCTCGAGTTGGGCCTCGTTTGAATCAGCCATATCATTTACGCCTCGAGTTGGGCCTCGTTTGACTCAACCATATGATTTGCGCCTCAAGTCGGGCCTTATTTGACTCACCGATACCATTTGTACCTCGAGTTGGGCCACGTTTGACACAACCATATCATGGGTGCCTCGGGTTCGGCCTCGTTTGACTTAACCATATCAATTATGCCTCGAGTCGGGCCTCGTTTGACTCATCGATACCATTTGTGCCTCTAGTTGGACCTCGTTGGACACAACCATATCATTTGTGCCTCGAGTAATGCCTTGTTCGACTCAACCATATCATTTGCATCTTGAGTCAGGCCTCATTTGACTCACTGATACCATTTGTGCCTCCAGTTGGGCCTCGTTTGACTTAACCATATCATTTGTGCTTCGGGTTAGGCCTCTTTGACTAAACCATATCATTTGCGCTTCGAGTCAGGCCTCGTTTGACATAATCATATCATTTTTGCCTCGAGTTGGGCCTCGTTTGACTCACCAATACCATTTGTGCCTCGAGTTGGGCCTCGTTTGACTCAGCCATATCATTTGCCCCTCGAGTCGTGCCTTGTTTGACTCATCGATACCATTTGTACCTCGAGTAGGGGCTCGTTTGACTAAGCCATATCATTTACGCCTCGAGTTGTGCCTCGTTTTGGCTCACCGATACCATTTGTGCCTCGAGTGGGGGCTCGTTTGACTTAGCCATATCATTTGCGCCTCGAGTCGAGCCTTATTTGACTCAACCATATCATTTGCGTCTCGTGTTGGGCATCATTTGACTCACTGATACCATTTGTTCCTCAAGTTGAGCCACGTTTGACTCAACCATATCATTTGTGCCTCGGGTCAGGCCTCGTTTGACTCAACCAAATCATTTATGCCTCGAGTCGCGCCTTGTTTGACACAACCATATCATTTGCGCCTCGAGACGGGCCTTGTTTGACTCACCCATATGTTTGAACCTCGAGTCGGCCTTGTTTGACTCACCCATATGTTTGCGCTTCGAGTCGATCTTCGGTAGACTTACCCTTATCATTTGGTCCTCGAGTTAAGCCTTGTTTGACTCATCCATGTGTTTGTGCCTCGAGTCAGGCCTCGTTTGACTCACCTATATCATTTGTGCCACAAGTGGGGCCTTGTTTGACTCAACCATATCTTTTATGCCTTGAGTCGGGCCTCGTTTGACTCACTGATACCATTTGTGCCACGAGTTGAGCCTTGTTTGACTCAACCAAATCATTTGTGCCTTCTGTTAGGCCTTGTTTTACTCAACCATATAATTTGCACCTCGAGTCGGGCCTGGTTTGACTCAACCATATCATTTGTGCCTCGAGTCGGGCCTCGTTTGACTTAACCATGTCATTTGCGCATCAAGGCGGGCCTCGTTTGACTCAACCATATCATTTGTGCCTTGAGTCGAGCCTTATTTGACTCACCCATACGTTTGCGCATCGAGTCGGGCCTTATTTAACTAAACCATATCGTTTGTGCCTCAAGTCATCCCTCATTTGACTCAACCATATCATTTGCGCCTCGAGTTGAGCCTCGTTTTACTCACCCATGTCATTTGTGCCTCGAGTGAGGTCTCGTTTGACTCAACCATGTGTTTGTGCCTCGAGTCAGGCCATGTTTGACTCACCCATATCATTTGCGCCTCGACTCGGGGCTCGTTTGACTCACCGATACCATTTGTGCATCGAGTTAGGCCTTGTTTCACTAAACCATATGATTTGCGCCTCAAGTCAAGCCTCATTTGACTCAACCATATCATTTATGCCTCGAGTCATGCCTCGTTTGACTCAACCATATGATTTGCATCTCGAGTCAGGCTCATTTGACCCACCAATGCCATTTGTGCCTACAGTCGAGCCTCATTTGACTGAACCATATCATTTATGCCTCAAGTCGGGCATCATTTGGCTCAGCCATATCATTTGCGGCTCGAGTCGGGCCTCGTTTGACTGATCGATATCATTTGTTCCTCGAGTCATGCCTCGTTTCACTCAACCATATCATTTGTGCCTCGAGTCAGCCCTCGTTTGACTCAACCATATCATTTGTACGTTGAGTCTTGCCTCGTTTGACTTAACCATATCATTTGCGCCTCGAGTCATGCCTCGTTTGACTCAACCATATCATTTGCGTCTCGAGTCGGGCCTTATTTGACTCAACGATGTCATTTGTGCCTCCAGCTTGGACTCAACCATATCATTTATACCTCAGGTCAGGCCTTGTATGACTAAACTATAATATTTGCGCCTCGAGTCAGGCCTCGTTTGACTCAACCATATCATTTGCGCCTCGGGCAGGCCTTGTTTGACTCAACCATATCATTTGTGCCTTGAGTCAAGCCTCGTTTGACTCAACCATATCATTTATGCCTCGAGTCATGCCTCGTTTGACTCAACCATATGATTTGTGTCTCGAGTCAGGCCTCATTTGACCCACTGATGCCATTTGTGCCTCCAGTCGGGCCTCATTTGACTGAACCATATCATTTGTGCCTCGGGTTAGGCCTCGTTTCACTAAACCATATAATTTGCGCCTCGAGTCGGGCCTCGTTTGACTCAACCATATCATTTTTGCCTCGAGTCTAGCCTTGTTTGACTCAACCATATCATTTGTGCCTCGACTCAGGCCTCGTTTGACTCAACCATATCATTTGCGCCTCGAGTTGGGCCTCGTTTGACTCAACCATATCATTTGTGGCTCGAGTTAGGTCTCGTTTAACTCAACCATATCATTTGCGCCTTGAGTCGGGCCTCGTTTCACTCAACCATATCAATTGTGCCTCGAGTCAAGTCTCGTTTGACTCAATAATATCTTTTGTGCCTCGAGTCAGGCCTTGTTTGACTTAACCATATCATTTGTGCCTCGAGTCGGGCCTCGTTTCACTCAACCATATCATTTGTCCCTCGAGTCAGGCCTTGTTTCACTCAACCTTATCATTTGTGCCTCGAGTCGGGCCTCGTTTCACTCAACGATATCAATTGTGCCTCAAGTCAGGTCTCGTTTGACTCAACAATATCATTTGTGCCTCGAGTTAGGCCTTGTTTGACTCAACCATATCATTTGCGCCTCGAGTCGGTCCTCGTTTGACTCAACCATATTTTTTGCGCCTTGAGTCAGGCCTTGTTTAACTCACTTATACCATTTGTGCCTCGAGTTGGGCCTCGTTTGACTCAACCATATCATTTGCGCCTCGAGTGTGCCCTCATTTCACTCAACCATATCATTTGTGCCTCGAGTTAGGCCCCGTTTGACTCAACCGTATCATTTGTGCCTCGAGTCGAGTCTCATTAGACTCAACCATATCATTTGTGCCTCGAGTTAGGTGTCGTTTAACTCAACCATATCATTTGCGCCTCGAGTTGGGCATCGTTTCACTCAACCATATCATTTGTGCCTCAAGTCAGGTCTTGTTTGACTCAACCATATCATTTGCACCCTGAGTCGAGCCTCGTTTAACTCCACCATATCACTTGTGCCTCGAGTCAAGTCTCGTTTGACTCAACCATATCATTTGTGCCTCGAGTTGGGTCACGTTTGGCTCAACCATATCATTTGTGCCTCGGGTCAGGCGTTGTTTGACTCAACCATATCATTTGCGCCTTGAGTCGGGCCTCATTTGACTCACCGATACCATTTGTGCCTCTAGTTGGGCCTCGTTTGACTCAACCATATCATTTGTGCCTCAGGTCAGGCTCGTTTAAGTCAACCATATCATTTACGCCTCGAGTTTGGCCTTGTTTGACACAACCATATCATTTACGCCTCGAGTCGGGCCTTGTTTGCCTCACCCATATGTTTGAAGATCGAGTCGGGCCTTGTTTGACTCACCACATGTTTGCGCCTCGAGTCGATCTTTGGTTGACTCACCCTTATCATTTGGACCTCGAGTTAAGCCTCGTTTCACTCACCCATGTGTTTATGCCTCGAGTCAAGACTTGTTTGACTCACCCATATCATTTACGCCACAAGTTGGGTCTTGTTTGACTCAACCCTATCATTTATGCCTCGAATCGGGCCTTGTTTGACTCACCAATACCATTTGCGCCTTGAGTTGGGCCTCATTTGACTCAGCCACATAATTTACGCCTCGAGTCAGTCCTCGTTTGACTTACCGATACCATTTATTCCTCGAGTAGGGCCTCATTTGACTCAACTGTATAATTTGTACCTCGAGTCGGGCCTCATTTGACTCACTAATACCATTTGTGCCTCGAGTTGGGCCACGTTTGACTCAACCATATCATTTGTGCCTCCTGTCAGGCCTTGTTTAACTCAACCATATCATTTGCGCCTCAAGCTGGGCCTCTTTGACTCACCGATAGCATTTGCGCCTCGAGTCGGGCCTCGTTTGACTCACCGATACCATTTGTGCCCCTAGTTAGGCCTCATTTGACTCAACCATATCATTTACGCCTCGACGCAGGCCTTGTTTGACACAACCATATTATTTGCGGGCCTTGTTTGACTCACTGATATGTTTGAACCTTGAGTCGGGCCTCGTTTGACTCACCGATACCATTTGTGCCTCGAGTTAGGCCTCGTTTGACTCAGTCGTATCATTTATGCTTCAAGTCGGGCCTCGTTTGACTCGCCGATACCATTTGTGCCTCGAGTTGGGCCTCGTTTGACTCAGCCATATCATTTGTGCCTCGAGTCGGGCCTCATTTGACTTAACCATATCATTTGCGCCTCGAGTCGAGCCGCATTTGACTCACCGATACCATTTGTTTCTCAAGTTGGGCCACGTTTGACTCAACCATATCATTTGTGCCTCGGGTCAAGCCTCGTTTGACTCAACCATATTATTTGCGCCTCTAGTCGTGCCTCGTTTGACTCACCGACACCATTTATGCCTCGAGTAGGGCCTCATTTGACTCAACCAAATCATTTGTGCCTCAAGTTGGGCCTCGTTTGACTCAACCATATCATTTGTGCCTCGAATCGGGCCTTATTTGACTCAACCATATCATTTGCGCCTCGAGTCAGGCCTTGTTTGACTCGACCATATCATTTGTGCCTCGATTCATGCCTCGTTTGACTCAACCATTTCCTTTGCGTCTCGAGTCGGGCCTCATTTCACATACTGATACCATTTGTGCCTCTAGTTGGGGCTCATTTGACTCAGCCATATCATTTGCGCTTCGAGTCAGGCCTCGTTTGACTCGTCGATACCATTTATGCCTTGAGTTGGGCCTCGTTTGACTCAACCATATCATTTGTGCCTTGAGTCAAGCCTCGTTTGACTCAACCATATCATTTGTGCCTCGAGTCAGGCCTCGTTTCACTCAACCATATCATTTGTGCCTCGAGTCGGGCCTCATTTGACTCAACCATATCATTTGCGCCTCGAGTCGGGCCTCATTTGACTCACCAATACCATTTGTTCCTCAAGTTGGGCCACGTTTGACTCAACCATATCATTTGTGCCTCGGGTCAGGCCTCGTTTGACTCAACCATATCATTTGTGCCTCGAGTCATGCCTCGTTTGACTCACCGATACCATTTATGCCTCGAGTGGGGCCTCGTTTGACTCAACCAAATCATTTATGCCTCGAGTTGGGCCTCGTTTGACTCAACCATATTATTTGTGCCTCGAGTCGGGCCTCATTTGACTCATCGATACCATTTGTGCCTCAAGTTGGGCCTCATTTGACTTAACCATATGATTTGCATCTCGAGTCGGGCCTCATTTGACCCACTGATACCAATTGTGCCCCCAGTCGGGCCTCGTTTGATAGAACCATATCATTTGTGCCTCAGGTCAGGCCTCATTTGACTCAACCATATTATTTGTGCCTCGGGTCAGGCCTCGTTTGACTCAACCATTTCATTTGTGCCTCGAGTCATGCCTCGTTTGACTCAACCATTTCATTTACATCTCGAGTCGGGCCTCGTTTGACTTATTGATACCATTTGTGCCTCCAGTTGGGCCTCGTTCGACTCAACCATATTATTTGTGCCTCAGGTCAGGCCTTGTTTGACTAAACCATATCATTTGTGCCTCGAGTCGGGCCTCGTTTGACTCAATCATATCATTTTTGCCACGAGATGGGCCTCGTTTGACTCACCGATACCATTTGTGCCTCGAGTGGGGCCTCGTTTGAATCAGCCATATCATTTGTGCCTCGAGTCATGCCTCATTTGACTCATCGATACCATTTGTGCCTCGAGTGCAGGCTCGTTTTACTCAGCCATATCATTTGCGCCTCAAGTCGTGCCTCGTTTGGCTCACCAATTCCATTTGTGCCTCAAGTGGGAGCTCATTTGACTCAGCCATATCATTTGCGCTTCGTGTTGTGCCTCGTTTGGCTCACCGATACCATTTGTGCCTCAAGTAGGGGCTCATTTTACTCAACCATATCATTTGCACCTCGAGTCGGGCCTCATTTGACTCAACCATATCATTTGCGTCTGGAGTCAGGCCTCACTTGACTTATCGATACCATTTGTGCCTCTAGTTGGGCCTCGTTTGACTCAACCATATCATTTGTGCCTCGAGTCAGGCCTCATTTAACTCAACCATATCATTTACAGCTCGAGTCAGTCCTTGTTTGCCACAACCATATCATTTACGCCTCAAGTCGGGCCTTGTTTGACTCGCCCATATGTTTGAATTGCGAGTCGGCTTGTTTGACTCACCCATATGTTTGCGCCTCGAGTCAATCTTCGTAGACTCACCTTTATCATTTGGACCTCGAGTTAAGCCTCTTTTAACTCACCCATGTGTTTGCACCTCGTGTCAGGCCTTCTTTGACTCACCCATATCATTTGTGCCACAAGTCGGGCCTTGTTTGACTCAACCATATCATTTACGCCTCGAGTCGGGCCTCGTTTCACTCACTGATTCATTTGTGCCTCGAGTTGCGCCTCGTTTGACTCAACCAAATCATTTGTGCCTTGAGTCATGCCTTGTTTTACTCAACCATATCATTTGCACCTCGAGTCAGTCCTGGTTTGACTCAACCATAACATTTGTGCCTCGACTCGGGCCTTGTTTGACTCAACCATGTCATTTGCGCCTCGAGTTGCGCCTCGTTTGGCTCAACCATATTATTTGCGCCTTGAGTCGAGCCTTATTTGACTCACCCATCTATTTGCGCATTAGGTCGGGCCTCATTTGACTAAACCATATCATTTGTGCCTCGAGTCATGCCTCATTTGACTTAACCATATGATTTACGTCTCGAGTCGGGCCTCATTTGACCCACTGATACCAATTGTGCCCCCATTCGGGCCTTGTTTGACATAACCATATCATTTGTGCCTCGGGTCAGGCCTCGTTTGACTCAACCATATTATTTGTGCCTCGGGTCAGGCCTTGTTTCACTAAACTATATCATTTATGCCTCGAGTTGGGCCTCGTTTGACTCAATCATATCATTTTTGCCATGAGACAGGCCTCGTTTGACGCACCGATACCATTTGTGCCTCGAGTGGGGCCTCGTTTGAATCAGCCATATCATTTGCCCCTCGAGTCATGCCTCATTTGACTCATCGATACCATTTGTGCTTCGAGTGTGGGCTCGTTTGACTCAACCATATCATTTGCGCCTCAAGTCGTGCCTCGTTTGGCTCACCAATTCCATTTGTGCCTCAAGTGGGAGCTCATTTGACTCAGCCATATCATTTGCGCCACGAGTAGGGGCTCATTTTACTCAACCATATCATTTGCGCCTCGAGTCAGGCCTCGTTTGACTCATCGATACCATTTGTGCCTCTAGTTGGGCCTCGTTTGACTTAACCATATCATTTGTGCCTTGAGTCAGGCCTCATTTGACTCAACCATATCATTTACGTCTCGAGCCAGGCCTTGTTTGCCATAACCATATCATTTACGCCTCGAGTTGGGCCTTGTTTGACTCGCCCATATGTTTGAACCTCGAGTCGGCTTGTTTGACTCACCCATATGTTTGCGCCTCGAGTCAATCTTTGATAGACTCACCCTTATCATTTGGACCTCGAGTTAAGCCTCTTTTGACTCACCCATGTGTTTGCACCTCGTGTCAGGCCTTGTTTGACTCACCCATATCATTTGGGCCATAAGTCGGTCCTTATTTGACTCAACCATATCATTTACGCCTCGAGTCAGGCCTTGTTTCACTCACTGATTCATTTGTGCCTCGAGTTGGGCCTCATTTGACTCAACCAAATCATTTGTGCCTTGAGTCATGCCTTGTTTTACTCAACCATATCATTTGCACCTCGAGTCGGTCCTGGTTTGACTCAACCATAACATTTGTGCCTCGAGTCGGGCCTCGTTTGACTCAACCATGTCATTTGCGCCTCGAGTTGCGCCTCGTTTGGCTCAACCATATCATTTGCGCCTTGAGTCGAGCCTTATTTGACTCACCCATATGTTTGCGCATCGGGTCGGGCCTTATTTGACTAAACCATATCATTTGTGCCTCGAGTCATGCCTCATTTGACTTAACCATATGATTTGCGTCTCGAGTCGGGCCTCATTTGACCCACCGATACCATTTGTGCCCCCAGTCGGGCCTCGTTTGACAGAACCATATCATTTGTGCCTCAGGTCAGGCCTCGTTTGACTAAACCATACCATTTGCGCCTCGGGTCAGGCCTCGTTTGACTCAACCATATCATTTTTGCCTTGAGTCAAGCCTTGTTTGACTCAACCATATCATTTGTGCCTCGAGTCAGGCCTCGTTTGACTCAACCATATCATTTGCACCTTGAATCGGGCCTCATTTAACTCAACCATATCATTTGAACCTTAATTCAGGTCTCGTTTGACTCAACCATATCATTTGTGCATCGAGTTAGGTCTCGTTTGACTCAACCATATCATTTGCGCCTCGAGTCGGGCCTCGTTTCACTCAACCATATCAATTGTGCCTTGAGTCAGGTCTCGTTTGACTTAATAATATCATTTTTGCCTCGAGTCAAGACTTGTTTGACTCAACCATATCATTTGCGCCTCGAGTTGGGCCTCGTTTCACTCAACCATATCATTTATGCCTCAAGTCAGGTCTCGTTTGACTCAACCATAACATTTGTGCCTCGAGTCAGGCCCTGTTTGACTAAACCATATCATTTGTGCTCGAGTCGGGCCTCATTTCACTTAACCATAGAATTTGTGCCATAAGTCAACTCTCATTTAACTCAACCAGATCATTTGTGCCTCGAGTCAGGTCTCGTTTGACTCAACCATATCCTTTGCGTCCCGGGTCTGGCCTCGTTTAACTCAACCATATCATTTGTGCCTCGAGTCAGGTCTCGTTTGGCTCAACCATATTATTTGTGCCTCGAGTCAGGCCTTGTTTGACTCAAACATATCATTTGCGCCTCGAGCCGGTCCTCATTTGACTCAACCATATCATTTATGCCTCGAGTCGAGCCTCTTTTGACTCAACCATGTCATTTGCGCCTCGAGTCGGGCCTCGTTTGACTCAACCATATCATTTGCGCCTTGAGTCGTGCCTTATTTGACTTACCCATATGTTTACGCATCGAGTTGGGCCTCATTTCACTAAACCATATCGTTTGTGCCTCGAGTTATTCCTCGTTTGACTCAACCATATGATTTGCATCTCGAGTTGGGCCTCTTTTGACCCACCGATACCATTTGTGCCTCCAGTCGGGCCTCGTTTGACCAAAGCATATCATTTGCGCTTCGAGTCGGGCCTTATTTGACTTAACCATATCATTTTTGCCTTGAGTCAAACCTCGTTTCACTCAACCATATCATTTGTGCCTCGAGTCAGGCCTCGTTTGACTCAACCATATCATTTGCGCCTCGAGTCAGGCCTTGTTTGACTCAACCATATCATTTGAACCTCCAGTCAGGTCTCGTTTGACTCAACCATATCATTTGATCCTCGAGTTAGGTCTTGTTTGACTCAACCATATTATTTGCGCCTTGAGTTAGGCCTTGTTTCACTCAACCATATCAATTGTGCCTCGAGTCAGGCATTGTTTCACTAAACAATATCATTTGTGCCTCGAGTCAGACCTTGATTGACTCAACCATATCATTTGCACCTCAAGTCGTGCCTTGTTTCACTCAACCATATCATTTCTACCTCAAGTCATGTCTCATTTGACTCAAACATATCGTTTGTGTCTTGAGTCAGGCCTTGTTTGACTCAACCATATCATTTGCTCCTTGAGTCGAGTCTCGTTTCACTCAACCATATCAATTGTGTTTCGAGTCAGGTCTTGTTTGACTCAACAATATCATTTGTGCCTCGAGTTAGGCCTTGTTTGACTCAACAATATCATTTGCACCTCGAGTCGGTCCTCGTTTGACTCAACCATATCATTTTAGCCTCGAGTGTGGCCTCGTTTCACACAACCATATCATTTGTGCGTCGAGTTAGGCCCAGTTTGACTCAGTCGTATCATTTGCGCCTCGAGTCGGGCCTCGTTTCACTGAACCATATAATTTGTGCCTCAAGTCAGGTCTAGTTTCACTCAACCATATCATTTGTGCCTCGAGTTAGGTCTCATTTTTCTCAACCATATCATTTGTGCCCCGAGGCTGGCCTCGTTTGACAAAACCATATCATTTGTGCCTCGAATCAGGTCTCGTTTGACTCAACCATATCATTTGTGCCTCGAGTCAGGCCTTGTTTGACTCAAACATATCATTTGCGCCTCAAGCTGGTCCTCATTTTACTCAACCATATCATTTGTGCCTCGAGTCAGGCCTCGTTTGACTCACTGATACCATTTGTGCCTCAAGTAGGGCCTTGTTTCACTCAACCATATCATTTGTGCCTCGGGTCAGGCCTTGTTTGACTCAACCATATCATTTGCGCCTCGAGTCGGGACTCGTTTGACTCAACCATATCATTTGCACCTCGAGTCGGTCCTAATTTGACTCACTGATACCATTTGTGCCTCGAGTTGGGCCTCGTTTCACTTAACCATATCGTTTGTGCTTCAGGTCGGGCATCATTTGACTTAACCATATCAGTTGTGCCTCGAGTCAGTTCTCGTTTGACTCAACCATATCATTTGTGCCTCGAGTCAGGTCTTGTTTGACTCAATCATATCATTTGTGCCCCGAGTCAGGCCTCGTTTAACTCCACCATATCATTTGTGCCCCGAGTCAGGTCACGTTTGACTGAACGATATCATTTGTGCCTTGAGTCAAGCCTTTTTTGACTCAAACATATCATTTGCGCCTCGAGTCGATCCTCGTTTGACTCAACCATATAATTTGTGCCTCGAGTCAGGCCTCGTTTGACTCACTAATACCATTTGTGCCTTGAGTTGGGCCTCATTTCACTCAACCATATGATTTGTGCCTCGGGTTAGGCCTCGTTTGACTTAATCATATCATTTGCGCCTCGAGCCGATCCTCGTTTGACTCAAACATATCATTTGCGCCTCGAGCCGGTCCTCGTTTCACTCAACCATATCATTTGTGCCTTGGGTCAGACCTCATTTGACTCAATCATATCATTTGTGCCTCGAGCCAGTCCTCGTTTGACTCAACCATATCATTTGTGCCTCAAGTCAGGCCTCATTTGACTCACTGATACCATTTGTGCCTCGAGTTGGGCCTCATTTCACTCAACCATATCATTTGTTCCTCGGGTTAGGCTTCGTTTGACTCAATTATATCATTTGTGACTCGAGTTGGTCCTTGTTTGACTCAAACATATCATTTGTGCCTCGAGCCGGTCCTCGTTTGACTGAACCATATCATTTGTGCCTCGAGTCGGGCCTCGTTTGACTCATTGATACCATTTGTGCCTCGAGTTTGACCTCATTTCACTCAACCATATCATTTGTGCCACGGGTCAGGCCTTGTTTAACTCAATCATATCATTTGTGCCTCGAGCTGGTCCTCGTTTGACTCAACCATATCGTTTGTGCCTCGAGTCGGGCCTCGTTTGACTCACTGATACCATTTGTGCCTCGACTCAGGTCTCGTTTGGCTTAACCATATCATTTGTGCCTCAAGTCAGGTCTCGTTTGACTCAATCATATCATTTGTGCCCCGAGTCGGGCCTCGTTTAACTCCACCATATCATTTGTGCCCCGAGTTAGGTCACGTTTGACTGAACCATATCATTTGTGCCTCGAGTTAAGCCTTGTTTGACTCAAACATATCATTTGCGCCTCGAGTCGAACCTCGTTTGTCTCAACCATATAATTTGTGCCTCAAGTCAGGCCTCGATTGACTCACTAATACCATTTGTGCCTCGAGTTGGGCCTTGTTTCACTCAACCATATCATTTGTGCCTCAGGTTAGGCCTCGTTTGACTCAATCATATCATTTGCACCTCGAGCCGATCCTCGTTTAACTCAAACATATCATTTGCGCCTCGAGCTGGTCCTCGTTTCACTCAACCATATCATTTGTGCCTCGGGTCAGGCCTCGTTTGACTCAATCATATCATTTGTGCCTTGAGCCGGTCCTCGTTTGACTCAACCATATCATTTGTGCCTCGAGTCGGGCCTCGTTTGACTCACTGATACCATTTGTGCCTCGAGTTGGGCCTCATTTCACTCAACCATATCATTTGTTCCTCGGGTTAGGCTTCGTTTGACTAAATTATATCATTTGCGCCTCGAGCTGGTCCTTGTTTGACTCAAACATATCATTTGCGCCTCGAGCCGGTCCTCGTTTGACTCAACCATATCATTTGTGCCTCGAGTCGGGCCTTGTTTGACTCATTGATACCATTTGTGCCTCGAGTTCGGCCTCATTTCACTCAACCATATCATTTATGCCTCGGGTTAGGCCTCATTTGACTCAATCATATCATTTGCGCCTCGAGCCGATCCTCGTTTGACTCAAACATCTCATTTGTGCCTCGAGCCAGTCCTCATTTCACTCAACCATATCATTTGTGCCTCGGGTCAAGCATCATTTGACTCAATCATATCATTTGTGCCTCAAGCCAGTCCTCGTTTGACTCAACCATATCATTTGTGCCCCGAGTCGGACCTCGTTTGACTCACTGATACCATTTGTGCCTCGAGTTGGGCCTCGTTTCACTCAACCATATCATTTGTGCCTCAGGTCAGGCCTCGTTTGACTCAACCATATCATTTGCGCCTCGAGTTGGGCCACGTTTGACTCAGCCATATCATTTGCACCTCGAGTCTGGCCTCGTTTGACTTAATCATATCATTTGCGCCTCGAGCCGAGCCTCATTTGACTCACTGATACCATTTGTGCCTAGAGTGGGGCCTCGATTGACTCAACCATATCATTTGCACCTCAAGTCGGGCCTCGTTCGACTCAACCATATCATTTGTGCCTCGAGTCAGGCCTCGTTTGACTCAACCATGTGTTTGCGCCTCGAGTCGGGCCTTGTTTGACTCAACCATATCATTTGCACCTCGAGTCGGGCCTCATTTGACTCACCGATACCATTTGTGCCTCGAGTTGGGCCACGTTTGACTCAACCATATCATTTGTGCCTAGGGTCAGGCCTCGTTTGACTCAGCCATATCATTTGCGCCTCGAGTCGGGCCTCGTTTGACTCACCGATACCATTTGTGCCTCACGTTTGGGCTCGTTTGACTCAACCATATCATTTGTGCCCCGGGTCAGGCCTCGTTTGACTCAGCCATATCATTTGTGCCTCGAGTCGGGCCTCGTTTGACTCACCGATACCATTTGTGCCTCGAGTTGGGGCTCGTTTGACTCAATCATATCATTTATGCCTTGAGTCAGGCCTCGTTTGACTTAACCATATCATTTGCGCCTCGAGTCGGACCTCGTTTGACTCAACCATATCATTTGTGCTTCGAGTCGGGCATCGTTTGACTCACCGATACCATTTGTGCCTTGAGTCAGGCCTTGTTTGACTCAACCATATCATTTGCACCTCGAGTTGGGCCTGGTTTGACTCAACCATATCATTTGCGCCTCAAGTTGGGTCTCGTTTGACTCAACCATATCATTTGCACCTCGAGTCGGGCCTGGTTTGACTTAACCATATCATTTGCGCCTCGAGTCGGACCTCGTTTGACTCTACCATATCATTTACGCCTCGAGTTGGGCCTCGTTTGACTCAACCATGTGTTTGCACCTCGAGTTAGGCCTTGTTTGACTTACCCATATCATTTGCGCATCGAGTTGAACCTCATTTGACTAAACCATATCGTTTGTGCCTCGAATCATTCCTTGTTTGACTCAACCTTATCATTTGTGCCTCAAGTTGGGCATCGTTTGACTCTCCCATATCATTTGCGCCTCGAGTTAGGCCTCGTTTGACTCAACCATGTGTTTGTTCCTCGAGTCGGTCCTCGTTTGACTCAAGCATATCTTTTGCGCCTCGAGGTGGGCCTCGTTTGACTGACTGATACCATTTGTGCCTCGAGTTAGGCCTCGTTTGACTCAACGTTATCATTTGTGCCTCGAGTCAGGCCTCGTTTGAGAAAACCATATCATTTGTGCCTTAGGTCAGGCCTCGTTTGACTCAACCATATCATTTGCGCCTCGAGTTGGGCCACGTTTGACTCAGCCATATTATTTGTGCCTCGAGTCTGGCCTCGTTTGACTCAATCATATCATTTGCTCCTCGAGCCGAGCCTCATTTGACTCACTGATACCATTTGTGCCTAGAGTGGGGCCTCGATTGACTCAACCATATCATTTGCACCTCAAGTCGGGCCTCGTTCGACTCAACCATATCATTTGTGCCTCGAGTCAAGTCTCGTTTGACTCAACCGTATCATTTGTGCCTCGAGTTTGGCCTCGTTTGACTCAACCACATCATTTGCGCCTTGAGTCAGGCCTTGTTTGACTCAACCATGTGTTTGTGCCTTGAGTCGGTCCTCGTTTGACTCAACCATATCATTTGCACCTCTAGTCGGGCCTCGTTTTGGTCACTGATACCATTTGTGCCTCGAGTTGCACCTTGTTTGACTCACTAATACCATTTGCGCCTCGAGTTGGACCTCATTTGAATCAACCATATCATTTGTGCCTCGAGTCAGGCCTTGTTTGACTCAACCATGTGTTTGCGCCTCGAGTCGGGCCTTGTTTGACTCAACCATATCATTTGCGCCTCGAGTCGGGCCTCATTTGACTCACCGATACCATTTGTGCCTCGAGTTGGGCCACGTTTGACTCAACCATATCATTTGTGCCTCGGGTCAGGCCTCGTTTGACTCAGCCATATCATTTGCGCCTCGAGTCGGGCCTCGTTTGACTCACCGATACCATTTGTGCCTCACGTTTGGGCTCGTTTGACTCAACCATATCATTTGTGCACCGGGTCAGGCCTCGTTTGACTCAGCCATATCATTTGTGCCTCGAGTCGAGCCTCATTTGACTCACGGATACCATTTGTGCCTCGAGTTGGGGCTCGTTTGACTCAATCATATCATTTGTGCCTCGAGTCAGGCCTCGTTTGACTTAACCATATCATTTGTGCCTCGAGTCGGACCTCGTTTGACTCAACCATATCATTTGTGCCTCGAGTCGGGCATCGTTTGACTCACCGATACCATTTGTGCCTTGAGTCAGGCCTTGTTTGACTCAACCATATCATTTGCATCTCGAGTTGGGCCTGGTTTGACTCAACCATATCATTTGCGCCTCAAGTTGGGTCTCGTTTGACTCAACCATATCATTTGCACCTCGAGTCGGGCCTGGTTTGACTTAACCATATCATTTGCGCCTCGAGTCGGGCCTCGTTTGACTCTACCATATCATTTACGCCTCGAGTTGGGCCTCATTTGACTCAACCATGTGTTTGCACCTTGAGTTAGGCCTTGTTTGACTCACCCATATCATTTGCGCATCGAGTTGAACCTCATTTGACTAAACCATATCGTTTGTGCCTCGAATCATTCCTTGTTTGACTTAACCTTATCATTTGTGCCTCAAGTTGGGCCTCGTTTGACTCTCCCATATCATTTGCGCCTCGAGTTATGCCTCGTTTGACTCAACCATGTGTTTGTGCCTCGAGTCGGTCCTCATTTGACTCAAGCATATCTTTTGCGCCTCGAGGTGGGCCTCGTTTGACTGACTGATACCATTTGTGCCTCAAGTTGGGCCTCGTTTGACTCAACCTTATCATTTGTGCCTCGAGTCAGGCCTCGTTTGAGAAAACCATATCATTTGTGCCTCGAGTCAGGCCTTGTTTGACTAAATCATATCATTTGCACCTCGAGTCTGGCCTCGTTTGACTCACCGATACCATTTGTGCCTCGAGTTGGGCCTCATTTCACTCACCGATACCATTTGCGCCTCGAGTTAGGCCTGGTTTGACTCAACCATATCATTTATGCCTCGTTTCAAGCCTCGTTTGAATCAACTATATCATTTATGACTCGAGTCAGGCCTTGATTGACTCAACTGTATCATTTGTGCCTCGAGTTGGGCCTCATTTGACTCAACGATAGCATTTGTGCCTCGAGTCGGGCCTCGTTTGACTCAACGATAGCATTTGTGCCTCGAGTCGGGCCTCGTTTGACTCAATCATATCATTTGTGCCTCGAGTCCAGCCTTATGTGACTCACCCATATGTTTACGCATCAAGTCGGGTCTCCTTTGACTAAACCATATCATTTGTGCCTCAAGTCATGCTTCGTTTGACTCAACCATATCATTTGCGCATTGAGTTGGGCCTCTTTTGACTCGCCCATTTTATTTGCGCCTCGAGATAGGGCTCATTTTACTCAACCAAGTGTTTGTGCCTCGAGTCAGGCCTTGTTTGACTCGCCCATATCATTTGTGCCTCGTGTCGGCCCTCGTTTGATTCAACCATATCGTTTGTGCCACGAGTCAGGCCTCGTTTGACTGAACCATATCATTTTGCCTTGAGACAGGCCTCATTTAACTCCAGCATATCATTTGTGCCTCGAGTCAGGTCTCGTTTGACTCAACCATATCATTTGCACCTCGAGTCGGGCTTCGTTTCACTCAACGATACCTTTTGTGCCTTGAGGTGGGCCTCGTTTGACTCAACCATATCATTTGTACCTCGAGTCAGGCCTCGTTTGACAAAACTATATCATTTGCACCTCGAGTCGGGCCTTGTTTGACTCAATCATATCATTTGCACCTCAAGTCGGGCCTTGTTTGACTCACCGATACCATTTGTGCCTCGAGTTAGACCTCATTTGACTCACTGATACCATTTGCGCCTCGAGTCTGGCCTAGTTTGAGTCAACCATATCATTTGCGCCTCGTTTCAGGCCTCGTTTGAATCAACTATATCATTTGTGCCTCGACTCGGGCCTTGATTGACTTAACCCTATCATTTGCGCCTCGAGTCAGGCCTTATTTGACTCATCGATACCATTTGTGCCTCGAGTTGGGGATCGTTTGACTTAATCATATCATTTGTGCGTCGAGTCAGGCCTCGTTTGACTTAACCATATCATTTGTGCCTCGAGTCAGACCTCATTTGACTCAACCATATCATTTGCGCCCCGAGTCGGGCATGGGTTGACTCAACCATATCATTTGCGCCTTGAGTTAAGCCTCGTTTGACTCAACCATATCATTTGTGCCTCGAGTCATGCCTTGTTTGACTCAACCATATCAGTTGCATCTCGAGGTGGGCCTCATTTAACTCACACATACCATTTGTGCCTCCAGTTAGCCTCGTTTGACTCAACCATATCATTTGTGCCTCGAGTCAGGCCTCGTTTGACTCAACCATATCATTTGTACCTCGAGTCAAGCCTCGTTTGACTCAACCATATCATTTGTAGCTCGAGTCAAGCCTCGTTTGACTCAACCATATCATTTGTGCCTCGAGTCGGGCCTCGTTTGACTCATTGATACCATTTGTGCCTCGACTTGGGCCTCGTTTGACTCAACCATATCATTTGTGCCTCGAGTCGGGCCTGGTTTGACTCAACCATATCATTTGCGCCTCGAGTCGAGCCTCGTTTGACTTAACCATATCATTTGCGCCTCGAGTCGTGCCTCATTTGACTTAACCATATCATTTGCACCTCGAGTTGGGCCTCGTTTGACTCACCCATGTCATTTGCACCTCGAGATAGGCCTCGTTTGACTCAACCATGTGCTTGTGCCTCTAGTCAGGCCTCATTTGATTCAACCATATCGTTTGTGCCTCGAGTCAAGCCTCGTTTGACTTAACCATGTGTTTGCACCTCGAGTGAGGCCTTATTTGACTCGCCCATATCATTTGCGCCTCAACTCGGCCCTCGTTTGATTCAACGATATCATTTGTGCCAGTCCTCGTTTGACTCAACCATATTATTTCACCTCGAGACAGGCCTCGTTTAACTCTAGCATATCATTTGTGCCTCGAGTCAGGTCTTGTTTGACTATAGCATATCATTTGTGCCTCGAGTCAGGTCTCGTTTGACTCAACCATATCATTTGTGCCTCGAGTTAGGCCTCGTTTGACTCAACCATATCATTTGCACCTCGAGTCGGGCTTCATATGGCTCACCGATACCTTTTGTGCCTTGAGTTGGGCCTCGTTTGACTCGACTCAACCATATCATTTGTGCCACGAGTCAGGCAATGTTTGACAAAACCATATCATTTGCACCTCAAGTCGGGCCTCATTTGACTCACCGATACCATTTGTGCCTCGAGTTGGGCCTCATTTGACTCACCGATACCATTTGCGCCTCGAGTCAGGCGTGGTTTGACTCAACCATATCATTTGTGCCTTGTTTCAATCAACTATATCATTTGTGCCTCGAGTCAGGCCTTGATTGACTCAACCCTATCATTTGCGCCTCGAGTTAGGCCTCATTTGACTCACCGATACCATTTGGGCCTCGAGTTGGGGCTCGTTTGACTCAATCATACCATTTGTGCCTCGAGTCAGTCCTCGTTTGACTTAACCATACCATTTGTGCCTCAAGTCAGACCTCGTTTGACTCAACCATATCATTTGCACCTCGAGTCGGGCTTGTTTGACTCCCCATATCATTTGTGCCTCGAGTCGGCCCTCGTTTGATTCAACCATATCATTTGTGCCTCGGGTCATGCCTCGTTTGACTTAACAATATCATTTGCACCTTGAGTCAAGCCTCGTTTGACTCAACCATATCATTTATGCCTTGAGTCATGCCTCGTTTGACTCAACCATATCATTTTGCCTCGTGACAGGCCTCGTTTA
Source organism: Dicorynia guianensis (assembly GCA_037013595.1). NCBI lineage: Eukaryota > Viridiplantae > Streptophyta > Magnoliopsida > Fabales > Fabaceae > Dicorynia > Dicorynia guianensis. Next base: position 14,577,038 of record JASUAB010000015.1, read on the forward strand.
ACTCCAGCGTATCATTTATGCCTCGAGTCAGGTCTCGTTTGACTCAATCATATCATTTGCACCTTGAGTCGGGCTTCGTTTGACTCACTAATACCTTTTGTGGCTTGAGTTGGGCCTCGTTTGACTCAACCATATCATTTATGCCTCGAGTCAGGCCTCGTTTGACAAAACCATATCATTTGTGCCTCGAGTGGGCCTTGTTTGACACAATCATATCATTTGCACCTCAAGTCGGGCCTTGTTTGACTCACTGATACCATTTGTGCCTTGAGTTGGGCATCATTTGACTCACCGATACCATTTGCGCCTTGAGTCAGGCCTGGTTTATCTCAACATATTATTTGTGCCTCGTTTCAAGCATCGTTTGAATCAACTATATCATTTGTGCCTCGAGTCATGCCTCGTTTGACTCAACCATATCAATTGCATCTCGAGTCGGGCCTCATTTGACTCACACATACCATTTGTGCCTCCAGTTGGCCTCGTTTGACTCAGCCATATCATTTGTGCCTTGAGTCGAGTGTCGTATGACTCAACCATATCATTTGTGCCTCGAGTCCAGCCTTATGTGACTCACCCATATGTTTACGCATCGAGTCGGGTCTCATTTGACTAAACCATATTGTTTGTGCCTCGAGTCATGCCTCGTTTGACACAACCATATCATTTGCGCCTCGAGTTGGGCCTCGTTTGACTCACCCATGTCATTTGCACCTCGAGATAGGGCTCGTTTGACTTAACCATGTGTTTGCGCCTCGAGTCAGGCCTTGTTTGACTCGCCCATATCATTTGCATCTTGAGTCGGCCCTCATTTCATTCAACCATATCATTTGTGCCTCGAGTCAGGCCTCATTTGAGTCAACCATATCATTTCGCCTCGAGACAGGCCTCATTTAACTCCAGTATATCATTTGTGCCTTGAGTCAGGTCTCATTTGACTCAACCATATCATTTGTGCCTCGAATCAGGTCTCGTTTGACCCAACCATATCATTTGCACTTCGAGTCAGAGTTTGTTTGACTCACCAATACCTTTTGGGCCTTGACTTGGGCCTCGTTTAACTCAACCATATGATTTGTGCCTGAGTCAGGCCTCGTTTGACAAAACCATATCATTTGCGCCTCGAGTCGGGCCTTGTTTGACTCAATCATATGAATTGCACCTCAAGTCAGGCCTCGTTTGACTCACCGATACCATTTGTGCCTTGAGTTGGGCCTCATTTGACTCACCGATACCATTTGTGAGTCGATTTGAGTTGGCCCTCATTTGATTCAAGCATATTGTTTGTGCCTAGAGTTAGGCCTCGTTTGAATCAACCACATAATTTCACCTCGAGACAGGCCTCGTTTAACTCCAGCATATCATTTGTGCCTCGAGTCAGGTCTCGTTTCACTCAACCATATCATTTGTGCCTCGAGTGATGCCTCGTTTAACTCAACCATATCATTTGTGCCTCGTTTGAATCAACCACATAATTTCAACTCGAGATAGGCCTCGTTTGACACCAGCATATCATTTGTACCTCGAGTCAGGTCTCGTTTCACTCAACCATATCATTTGCGCCTCGAGTCATGCCTCGTTTGACTCACCCATGTCATTTGCACCTCAAGATAGGCCTCATTTGACTCAACCAAGTGTTTGCACCTCGAGTCAGGCCTTGTTTGACTTGGCCATATCATTTGCGCCTCGAGTCAGCCCTCGTTTGATTCAAGCATATCGTTTGTGCCTCGAGTCAGGGCTCATTTGAATCAACCATATAATTTCACCTCGAGACAGGCCTTGTTTAACTCCAGCATATCATTTGTGCCTCGAGTCAGGTCTCGTTTGAGTGAACCATATCATTTGCACCTCGAGTCAGTCTTTGTTTGGCTCACCGATACCTTTTGTGCCTTGAGTTAGGCCTCGTTTGACTCAACCATATGATTTGTGCCTCGAGTCAGGCCTCGTTTGACAAAACCATATCATTTGCGCCTCGAGTCGGGCCTTGTTTGACTCAATCATATGAATTGCACCTCAAGTCAGGCCTTGTTTGACTCACCGATACCATTTGTGCCTTGAGTTGGGCCTCATTTGACTCACCGATATCATTTGTGCGTCAATTCGAGTCGGCCCTCGTTTGATTCAAGCATATTGTTTGTGCCTAGAGTCAGGCCTCGTTTGAATCAACCACATAATTTCACCTCGAGACAGGCCTCGTTTAACTCCAGCATATCATTTGTGCCTCGAGTCAGATCTCGTTTCACTCAGCCATATCATTTGTGTCTCGAGTCATGCCTCGTTTGATTCAACCATATCATTTGTGCCTCGTTTGAATCAACCACATAATTCATCTCGAGACAGGCCTCGTTTAACACCAACATATCATTTGTGCCTCGAGTCATGCCTCGTTTGACTCACCCATGTCATTTGCACCTCAAGATAGGCATCGTTTGACTCAACCAACTGTTTGCACCTCGAGTCAGGCCTTGTTTGACTCGGCCATATCATTTGCACCTCAAGTCGCCCCTCGTTTGATTCAAGCATATCGTTTGTGCCTCGAGTCAGGGCTCATTTGAATCAATCATATAATTTCACCTCGAGACAGGCCTTGTTTAACTCCAGCATATCATTTGTGCCTCGAGTCAGGACTCGTTTCACTCAACCATATCATTTGTGCCTCGAGTCAGGTCTCGTTTGACTGAACCATATCATTTGCACCTCGAGTCGGGCTTCGTTTGGCTCACCGATACCTTTTGTGCCTTGAGTTGGGCCTCGTTTGACTCAACCATATGTTTTGTGCCTTGAGTCAGGCCTCGTTTGATAAAACCATATCATTTGTGCCTCGAGTCGGCCCTTGTTTGACTCAATCATATGAATTGCACCTCAAGTTAGGCCTCGTTTGACTCACCGATACTATTTGCGCCTTGAGTTGGGCCTCATTTGACTCACCGATACCATTTGTGCGTCGATTCGAGTCGGCCCTCGTTTGATTCAAGCATATTGTTTGTGCCTAGAGTCAGGCCTCGTTTGAATCAACCACATAATTTCACCTCGAAACAGGCCTCGTTTAACTCCAGCTATCATTTATGCTCGAGTCAGGTCTCGTTTCACTCAACCATATCATTTGTGCCTCGAGTCATGCCTCGTTTAACTCAACCATATCATTTGCACCTCGTTTGAACCAACCACATAATTTCACCTCGACACAGGCCTCGTTTAACTCCAGCATATCATTTGTGCCTCGAGTCAGGTCTCGTTTCACTTAACCATATCATTTGCGCAATGAGTCATGCCGCATTTGACTCACCCATGTCATTTACACCTCGAGATAGGCCTCATTTGACTCAACCAAGTGTTTGCACCTCGAGTCAGGCCTTGTTTGACTCAGCCATATCATTTGTGCCTCGAGTCAGCCCTCGTTTGATTCAAGCATATCGTTTGTGCCTCGAGTCAGGGCTCGTTTGAATAAACCATATAATTTCACCTCGAGACAGGCCTTGTTTAACTCCAGCATATCATTTGTGCCTCGAGTCAGCTCTCGTTTCACTCAACCATATCATTTGTGCCTCGAGTCAGGTCTCGTTTGACTGAACCATATCATTTGCACCTCGAGTCGGGCTTCGTTTGACTCACCGATACCTTTTGTGCCTTAAGTTGGGCCTCATTTGACTTAACCATATCATTTGTGTCTCAAGTCAGGCCTCATTTGACAAAACCATATCATTTGCGCCTCGAGTTGGGCCTTGTTTGACTCAATCATACCATTTGTACCTCAAGTGGGGTCTCATTTGACTCACCGATACCATTTGAGCCTCGAATTAGACCTCATTTGACTCACTGATACCATTTGTACCTCGAGTCAGGCCTCGTTTGAGTCAACCATATCATTTACGCCCGTTTCAGGCCTCGATTGAATCAAGTATATCATTTGTGCCTCGAGTCAGGCCTTGATTGACTTAACTCTATCATTTGCACCTCGAGTCGAGCCTCATTTGACTCATCGATACCATTTGTGCCTCGAGTTGGGGCTCGTTTGACTCAATCATATCATTTGTGCCTCGAGTCAGGCCTCGTTTGACTTAACCATATCATTTGTGCCTCGAGTCGGACCTCGTTTGACTCAACCATATTATTTGTGCCTCGAGTCGGGCCTGGGTTGACTCAACCATATTATTTGCGCCTTGAGTTAAGCCTCATTTGACTTAACTATATCATTTGTGCCTCGAGTCATGCCTTGTTTGACTCAACCATATCATTTGCGTCTCGAGGTGGGCCTCATTTAACTCACACATACCATTTGTGCCTCCAGTTAGCCTCGTTTGACTCAACCATATCATTTGTGCCTCAAGTCAGGTCTCGTTTGACTCAACCATATCATTTGTGCGATTCAAGCCTCGTTTGATTCAACCATATCATTTGCGCCTCTGGGCCTTGAGTCAGGCCTCGTTTGACTCAACCATATCATTTGCGCCTCAAGTCAAGCCTCGTTTGACTCACTGATATCATTTGTGCCTCGAGTTGGGCCTCGGTTGACTCAACCATATCATTTGTGCCTCGAGTTGGGCCTGGTTTGACTTAACCATATCATTTACGCCTCGAGTTGGGCCTCGTTTGACTCAACCATATCATTTACGCCTCGAGTTGGGCCTCGTTTGACTCAACCATATGTTTGCGCCTCGAGTTAGGCCTTGTTTGACTCACCCATATCATTTGCGCATCGAGTTGAACCTCATTTGACTAAATCATATCGTTTGTGCCTCGAATCATTCCTTGTTTGACTCAACCTTATCATTTGTGCCTCAAGTTGGGCCTCGTTTGACTCTCCCATGTCATTTGCACCTCGAGTTAGGCCTCGTTTGACTCAACCATGTGTTTGTGCCACGAGTCAGTCCTCGTTTGACTCAAGCATATCATTTGCGCCTCTAGGTTGGCCTCGTTTGACTCACTGATACCATTTGTGCCTCGAGTTGGGCCTCGTTTGACTCAACCATATCATTTGTGCCCCGAGTCAGGCCTCGTTTGAGAAAACCATATCATTTGTGCCTCGAGTCGAGCCTTGTTTGACTAAATCATATCATTTGCACCTCGAGTCGGGCCTCGTTTGACTCACCGATGCCATTTGTGCCTTGAGTTGGGCCTCATTTGACTCACCGATACCATTTGTGCCTCGAGTTAGGCCTGGTTTGACTCAACCATATCATTTGCGCCTCGTTTGAATCAACTATATCATTTGTGCCTCGAGCCGGCCTTGATTGACTCAACAATATCATTTGCGCCTCGAGTTGGGCCTCATTTGACTCAACGATACCATTTGTGCCTCGAGTCGGACCTCGTTTGACTCAACCATATCATTTGCGCCTCGAGTCGGGCCTGGTTTGACTCAACCATATCATTTGTGCCTTGAGTCAAGCCTTGTTTGACTGAACCATATCATTTGTGCCTCGAGTCATGCCTCGTCTAACTCAACCATATCATTTGCGTCTCGAGTCAAGCCTCATTTGACCCACACATACCATTTGTTCCTCCAGTTGGCCTCGTTTGACTCAACCATATCATTTGCGCCTCGAGTCAGGCCTCGTTTGGCTGAACCATAATATTTGTGCCTCGAATCGGGCCTCGTTTGACTCAATCATATCATTCGTGCCTCGAGTCCAGCCTTATGTGACTCACCCATATGTTTACGCATCAAGTCGGGTCTCATTTGACTAAACCATATCATTTGTGCCTCGAGTCATGCCTCCTTTGACTCAACCATATCATTTGTGCCTTGAGTTGGGCCTCTTTTGACTCACCCATTTCATTTGCGCCTCAAGATAGGGCTCATTTTACTCAACCAAGTGTTTGCGCCTCGAGTCAGGCCTTGTTTGACTCGCCCATATCATTTGCGCCTCGTGTCGGCCCTCGTTTGATTCAACCATATCGTTTGTGCCACGAGTCAGGCCTCGTTTGACTCAACCATATCATTTCGCCTCGAGACAGGCCTCATTTAACTCCAGCATATCATTTGTGCCTCAAGTCAGGTCTCGTTTGACTCAACCATATCATTTGTGCCTCAAGTTAGGCCTCGTTTGACAAAACCATATCATTTGCGCCTCGAGTCAGGCCTTGTTTGACTCAATCATATCATTTGGACCTCAAGTCGGGCCTTGTTTGACTCACCGATACCATTTGTGCCTCGAGTTAGACCTCATTTGACTCACTGATACCATTTGCGCCTCGAGTCGGGCCTCATTTGACTCATCGATACCATTTGTGCCTCAAGTTAGCGATCGTTTGACTCAATCATATCATTTGTGCCTCGAGTCAGGCCTTGTTTGACTTAACCATACCATTTGTGCCTCGAGTCGGACCTCATTTGACTCAACCATATCATTTGCGCCTCAAGTCGGGCCTGGGTTGACTCAACCATATCATTTGCGCCTTGAGTTAAGCCTCGTTTGACTCAACCATATCATTTGTGCCTCGAGTCATGCCTTGTTTGACTCAACCATATCATTTGCGTCTCAAGGTGGGCCTCATTTAACTCACACATATCATTTGTGCCTCCAGTTAGCCTCGTTTGACTCAACCATATCTTTTGCGTCTCGAGTCAGGCCTCGTTTGACTCAATCATATCATTTGTACCTCGAGTCAAGCGTCATTTGACTCAACCATATCATTTGTACCTCGAGTCAAGCCTCGTTTGACTCAACCATATCATTTGCGCCTCGAGTCGGGCCTCGTTTGACTCACTGATACCATTTGTGCCTCGACTTGGGCCTCGTTTGACTCAACCATATTATTTGTGCCTCGAGTCGGGCCTGGTTTGACTCAACCATATCATTTGCGTCTCGAGTCGAGCCTCGTTTGACTTAACCATATCATTTGCACCTCGAGTTGGGCCTCGTTTGACTCACCCATGTCATTTGCACCTCGAGATAGGCCTCGTTTGACCCAACCATGTGTTTGCGCCTCGAGTCAAGCCTTGTTTGACTCGCTTATATCATTTGCGCCTTGAGTCATCCCTCATTTGATTCAACCATATCGTTTGTGCCTTGAGTCAGGCCTTGTTTGACTCAACCATGTGTTTGCGCCTTGAGTTAGGCCTTGTTTGACTCGCCCATATCATTTGCGCCTCGAGTTGGCCCTTGCTTGATTCAACCATATCGTTTGTGCCTCGAGTCAGGCCTCGTTTGACTCAACCATGTGTTTGCGCCTCGAGTGAGGCCTTATTTGACTCGCCCATATCATTTGCACCTCGAGTCGGCCCTCGTTTGATTCAACGATATCGTTTGTGCCTCGAGTCAGTCCTCGTTTGACTCAGCCATATTATTTCACCTCGAGATAGGCCTCGTTCAACTCTTCCATATCATTTGTGCCTCGAGTCAGGTCTCGTTTGACTCAACCATATCATTTGTGCATCGAGTTAGGCCTCGTTTGACTCAACCATATCATTTGCACCTCGAGTCGGGCTTCGTTTGGCTCACTGATACCTTATGTGCCTTGAGTTGGGCCTTGTTTGACTCGACTCAACCATATCATTTGTGCCACGAGTCAGGCAATGTTTGACAAAACTATATCATTTGCACCTCAAGTCGGGCCTCATTTGACTCACCGATACCATTTGTGCCTTGAGATGGGCCTCATTTGACTCACCGATACCATTTGCGTCTCGAGTCTGGACTCGTTTGACTCACCGATACCATTTGTGCCTCGAGTTAGGCCTCGTTTGACTTAACCATATCATTTGCACCTCGAGTCGGGCTTCGTTTGACTCACTGATACCTTTTGTGCCTTGAGTTGAGCCTCGTTTGACTCGATTCAACCAAATCATTTGTGCCACGAGTCAGGCATTGTTTGACAAAACCATATCATTTGCGCCTCGAGTTGGGCCTAATTTGACTCAATCATATCATTTGCACCTCAAGTCGGGCCTTATTGGACTCACCGATACCATTTATACCTCGAGTTGGGCCTCATTTGACTCACCGATACCATTTGCGCCTCGAATCAGGCGTGGTTTGACTCAACCATATCATTTGTGCCTTGTTTCAATCAACTATATCATTTATGCCTTGAGTCAGGCCTTGATTGACTTAACCCTATCATTTGCGCCTCGAGTCAGGCCTCATTTGACTCACCGATACCATTTGGACCTCGAGTTGGGGCTCGTTTGACTCAATCATATCATTTGTGCCTTGAGTCAGTCCTCGTTTGACTTAACCATATCATTTGTGCCTCGAGTCAGACCTCGTTTGACTCAACCATATCATTTGCACCTCGAGTCGGGCCTTGTTTGACTCAACCATATCATTTGTGCCTAGAGTCATGCCTCGTTTGACTTAACCATATCATTTGCGTCTCGAGTCAGGCCTCGTTTGACTCACCCATGTTATTTGCGCCTCGAGATAAGCCTCATTTGACTCAACCAAGTGTTTGCGCCTCGAGTTAGGCCTTGTTTGACTCCCCATATCATTTGTACCTTGAGTCGGCCCTCGTTTGATTCAACCATATCGTTCGTGCCTCGGGTTAAGCCTCGTTTGACTTAACCATATCATTTGCACCTTGAGTCAAGCCTCGTTTGACTCAACCATATCACTTGTGCCTCGAGTCATGCCTCGTTTGACTCAACCATATCATTTTGCCTCGAGACAGGCCTCGTTTAACTCCAGCGTATATTTATGCCTCGAGTCAAGTCTCGTTTGACTTAACCATATCATTTGTGCCTCGAGTCATGTCTCGTCTGATACCATTTATGCCTCGAGTTGGGCCCCGTTTGACTCAACCATATCATTTTTGCCTTGAGTCAGGCCTCGATTGACAAAACAATATCATTTGCACCTCGAGTCGGGCCTTTTTTGACTCAACCATATCATTTGCACCTTGAGTCAGGCCTCGTTTAACTCACCGATACCATTTGTGCCTCGAGTTGGGCCTCGTTTGACTCAGCCATATCATTTGCTCCTCGAGTCGAGCCTCGTTTGACTCAACCATATCATTTGCGCCTTAAGTCGGGCCTCATTTGACTCACCGATACCATTTGTGCCTCGAGTTTGGCTAGTTTTTACTCAACCATATCGTTTGTGCCTCGGGTCAGGCATCGTTTGACTCAACCATATCATTTGTGCCTCGAGTCGGGCCTCGTTTGACTCACCGATACTATTTGTGCCTCGCGTTGGAGCTCATTTGACTCAACCATATCATTTGCGCCTCGAGCTGGGTCTTATTTCACTCACCCATGTGTTTGCACCCTGAGTCGGGCCTTATTTGACTCACCCATATGTTTGCGCCTCGAGTCGATCTTCGGTTGACTCAATCTTATCAATTTCACCTCGAGTTAAGACTCGTTTGACTCACCCATGTGTTTGCACCTCGTGTCAGGGCTTGTTTGACTCAACCATATCATTTGCGCCTCGAGTCAGGCCTGGTTTGACTCACTGATACCATTTGTGCCTGGGGTTGGGCCTCATTTGACTCACACATACCATTTGTGCCTCAGGTCAGACCTTGTTTGACTAAACCATATCATTTGTCCCTCAAGTCGTGCCTCGTTTGACTCAACCATATCATTTGTGCCTCGCTTCGGGCCTCATTTGTCTCACCGATACCATTTGTGCCTTGAGTTGGGGCTCGTTTGACTCAATCATATCATTTGTGCCTCGAGTCAGGCCTCGTTTGACTTAACCATATCATTTGTGCCTCGAGTCGGACCTCATTTGACTCAACCATATAATTTGCGCCTCGAGTCGGGCTTGGTTTGACTCAACCATATCATTTGCGCCTCGAGTTGAGCCTCGTTTGACTCAACCATACCATTTACACCTCGAGTCAAGCCTCGTTTGACTCAACCATGTGTTTGCGCCTCGAGTCAGGCCTCGTTTGACTCAACCATGTGTTTGCGCCTCGAGTCAGTCCTCATTTTACTTAACCATATCATTTGCGCCTGGAGTCGGGCCTCGTTTGACTCACTGATACCTTTTGTGCCTTGAGTTGGGCCTCGTTTGACTCAATCATATAATTTGTGCCTCGAGTCAGGCCTCATTTGACTTAACCATATCATTTGTGCCTCAAGTCAGACCTCGTTTGACTCAACCATATAATTTGCGCCTCGAGTCGGGCCTGGTTTGACTCAACCATATCATTTGCGCCTCGAGTCGGGACTCGTTTAACTCAACCATATCATTTGTGCCTCGAGTTCGGCCTCGTTTGACTCAACCATGTGTTTGCGCCTCGAGTCAGGCCTTCTTTGACTCACCCATATCATTTGCGCATCACGTTGAACCTCATTTGACTAAACCATATCATTTATGCCTTGAGTCATACCTCGTTTGACTCAACCTTATCATTTGCGCCTCAAGTTGGGCCTTGTTTGACTCACCCATGTAATTTGCGCCTCGAGTTAGGCCTCGTTTGACTCAACCATGTGTTTGTGCCTCAAGTCGGTCCACGTTTGACTCAACCATATCATTTGCGCCTCGAGTCGGGCCTCGTTTGACTCACTGATACCATTTGTGCCTCGAGTTGGGCCTTGTTTGACTCAACCATATCATTTGTGCCTCGAGTCTGGCCCCGTTTGACAAAACCATATCATTTGCGCCTTGAGTCAGTCCTTGTTTGACTTAATCATATGATTTGCACCTCGAGTCGGGCCATGTTTTACTCACCGATACAATTTGTGCCTCGAGTTGGGCCTCGTTTGACTCAACCATATCATTTGTGCCTTGAGTCAGGCCTCGTTTGACAAAACTATATCATTTGCACCTCGAGTCGGGCCTTTTTTAACTCACCCATGTGTTCGCACCTCGAGTCGGGCCTTTTTTGACCCACCCATGTGTTTGCACCTCGCGTTGGGGATCGTTTGACTCAACCATATCTTTTGCGCCTCGAGCTGGGCCTTATTTGACTCACCCATGTGTTTGCACCTCGAGTCAGGCCTTATTTGACTCACCGATATCATTTGTGCCTCAGCTCGTTTGACTCAACCTTATCATTTGTGCCGCAAGTTGAGCCTCGTTTGACTCACCCATGTCATTTGCGCCTCGAGTTAGGCCTCGTTTGACTCAACCATATCATTTGCACCTTGAGTCGGGCCTCGTTTGACTCACTGATACCATTTGTGCCTCGAGTCAGACCTTGTTTGACTCAACCATATCATTTGTGCCTCGAGTCGGACCTGGTTTGACTCAACCATATCATTTGTGCCTCAAGTTGGGCCTCATTTGACTCAACCATGTGTTTGCACCTCGAGTCATGCCTTGTTTGACTCACCCATATCATTTGCGCATCGAGTCGAACCTCATTTGACTAAACCATATCATTTGTGCCTCAAGTCATAGCTCATTTCGCTCAACCTTATCATTTGCGCCTCAAGTTGAGCCTCGTTTGACTCACCCATGTCATTTGTGCCTCGAGTTAGGCCTCGTTTGGCTCAACCATATCATTTGCGCCTCGAGTCGGGCCTCGTTTGACTCACAGATACCATTTGTGCCTCGAGTTGGGGCTTGTTTGACTGAATCATATCATTTGTGCATCGAGTCATGCCTTGTTTGACTTAACCATGTCATTTGCACCTCGAGTCAGGCCTCGTTTGACTCAACCATATCATTTGCGCCTCGAGTCGGGCCTGGTTTGACTCAACCATATCATTTGTGCCTTGAGTCAGGCCTCGTTTGACTCAACCATATCATTTGCGTCTCGAGTCGGGCCTCATTTGACTCACACATACCATTTGTGCCTCGGGTCAGACCTCGTTTGACTAAATCATATCATTTGTCCCTCAAGTCGTGCCTCATTTGACTCAACCATATCATTTGCGCCTCGAGTCGGGCCTCATTTGTCTCACCGATACCATTTGTGCCTCGAGTTGGGGCTCATTTGACTCAATCATATCATTTGTGCCTTGAGTCAGGCCTCGTTTGACTTAACCATATCATTTGTGCCTCGAGTCGGACCTCGTTTGACTCAGCCATATAATATGCGCCTCGAGTCGGGCCTGGTTTGACTCAACCATATCATTTGTGCCTCGAGTCGAGCCTCGTTTGACGCAACCATGCCATTTGTGCCTCGAGTTCAGGCTCGTTTGACTCAACCATCTGTTTGCGCCTCGAGTCAGGCCTCGTTTGACTTAACCATGTGTTTGCGCCTTGAGTCGGTCTTCGTTTTACTCAACTGTATCATTTGTACCTCCAGTCAGGCCTTGTTTGACTCATTCATATCATTCGCGCCTTGAGTCGGCCCTTGTTTGACTCAACCATATCATTTACGCCTTGAGTCAGGCCTTGTTTGACTCTCCTATATCATTTACGCCATGAGTCGAGCCTTGTTTGACTCAACCATATCATTTGCACCTAGAGTCGGTCCTTGTTTGACTCACTGATATCATTTGCGCCTCAAGTTAGGCCTTGCTTGACTCAACCAAATCGTTTGTCCCTCCAGTTAGGCCTTGTTTGACTCAACCATATCATTTGCGCCTGGAGTCGGGCCTGGTTTGACTTAACCATATCATTTGTGCCTCGAGTTGGGCTTGGTTTGACTCAACCATATAATTTGCGCCTCGAGTCAGGCCTTATTTGACTCACCCATATGTTTGCGCATCGAGTCAGGCATTGTTTGACTAAACCATATCGTTTGTGCCTCAACTGATGCCTTATTTGACTCACCCATATCATTTGTGCCTTGAGTCGGGCCTCCTTTGACTTAACCATATCATTTGTGCCCCGAGTCGGGCCTTGTTTGACTCACTGATACCATTTGTGCCTCGAGTTAGGCTTCATTGGACTCACCCATATCATTTGCGCCTCGAGTTAGGCCTCGTTTGACTCACCCATGCGTTTATGCCTTGAGTCAGGCCTTGTTTGACTCACCCATATCATTTATGCCTCGAGTCGGGCCTCGTTTGACTGCCCGATACCATTTGTGCATCGAGTGGGGCCTCGTTTGACTCAAGCATATGATTTGCGCCTCGAGTCAGGCCTCGTTTAACTCAAGCATATCATTTGCGCCTCGAGTCAGGCCTCGTTTGACTTAACCATATCATTTGTGTCTCGAGTCGGGCCTCGTTTGACTCAACCATATCATTTGTGCCTCTAGTCGCGTCTCAATCAAATCAACCATATCATTTGCGGCTCGAGTCGAGCCTCGTTTGACTCACCGATACCATTTGTGGCTCGAGTTGGGGCTCGTTTAACTCAACCATATCGTTTGTGCCTCGAGTCAGGCCTCGTTTGACTCAATCATATTATTAGTGCCTTGAGCTGGGCCTCTTTTGACTCAACCATATCATTTATGCCTCGAGTCATGCCGCGTTTGACTCAACCATATCATTTTTGCCTCGAGTCGAGCCTCGTTTCACTCAACCATATCATTTGCGCTTCGAGTCAGGACTTGTTTGACTCACCCATATGTTTGAGCCTTGAGTCGGGCCTTATTTGACTCACCCATTTGTTTGCACCTTGAGTCGGTCTTCGTTTGACTCACCCTTATCATTTGCACCTCGAGTCAAGCCTCGTTTGACTCCACCATGTGTTTGCGCCTCAAGTCAGGCCTAGTTTGACTCACCCATATCATTTGCGCCTCGAGTCAGGCTGTGTTTGACTCAACCGTATCATTTACTCCTTGAGTCAGACCTCGTTTGATTCATTGATACCATTTGTGCCTCGAGTTGAGCCTTGTTTGACTCAACCATATCATTTGTGCCTCAAGTCAGGCCTCATTTGACTCAACCATATCATTTGTGCCTCGAGTCGAGCCTAGTTTGACTCAACCAAATCATTTGTGCCTCGAGTTAGACCTCGTTTGGCTCAACCATATCATTTACCCCTCGAGTCGGGCCTCGTTTGGATCAACCATATCATTTGCGCCTCAAGTCGGGCCTCGTTTGACTCACCCATGTGTTTGCGCCTCGAGTACGGCCTTGTTTGCCTCGCCCATATCATTTGCACCTCGAGTCAGGCCTCGTTTGACTCACTGATATAATTTGTGCATAGAGTTGGGCCTTGTTTGACTTAACCATTTGATTTGCGCCTCGAGTCAGGCCCCGTTTGACTCAACCATATCATTTGTGCCTCGAGTCGGGCATGATTTGACACAACAATATCATTTGTGCCTCGAGTCAGGCCTTGTTTGACTCAATCGTATCATTTGCACCTCGAGTCAGTCTTCATTTGACTCACCCTTATCATTTGCACCTCGAGTCAAGCATCGTTTGACTCGCCCATGTGTTTATGCCTTGAGTCAGGCCTTGTTTGACTCATCCATATCATTTGCCCCATGAGTCAGGCCTTGTTTGACTAAGCCATATGATTTGTGCCTCGAGTCGGGCCTTGTTTGACTCAACCGTATCATTTGCGCCTTGAGTCAGGCCTTGTTTGACTCTCCCATATCATTTGCGCCATGAGTTGGACCTTGTTTGACTCAACTATATCATTTCCACCTCAAGTCGGGCCTTGTTTGACTCACTGATACCATTTGCGCTTCGAGTTAGGCCTCGTTTGACTCAACCAAATTGTTTGTGCCTCCAATTAGGCCTTGTTTGACTCAACCATATCATTTGCGCCTAGTGTCGGCCCTGGTTTGACATAACCATATCATTTGTGCCTCGAGTCAGGCTTGGTTTGACTCAACCATATAATTTGCACCTCGAGTCGGGCCTTATTTGACTCACCCATATGTTTGCGCATCGAGACGGGCCTCGTTTGACTAAACCATATTGTTTGTGCCTCAAGTCATGCCTCATTTGACTCACGCATATCATTTGTGCCTCGAGTCAGGCCTCGTTCGACTCTACCATATCATTTGTGCTCCGAGTCGGGCCTTGTTTGACTCACAGATACCATTTGTGCCTCAAGTTGGGCCTCATTTGACTCACCCATATCATTTACGCCTTGAGTTAGGCCTCGTTTGACTCACCCATGCATTTGTGCCTCGACACAGGCCTTGTTTGACTCATCCATATCTCTTGCACCTTGAGTCGGGCCTCGTTTGACTCCCTGATACCATTTGTGCATTGAGTGGGGCCTCGTTTGACTAAAGCATATGATTTGCGCCTCGAGTCAGGCCTCGTTTGACTGAACCATATCATTTGCGCCTCGAGTTAAGCCTCGTTTGACTCAACCATATCATTTGCACCTCTAGTTGGGCCTTGTTTGACTCAACCATATTATTTGCGCCCCGAGTCAGGCCTCATTTGACTCATCGATACCATTTGTGCCTCGAGTTGGGACTCGTTTAACTCAACCCTGCCATTTGTGCCTCGAGTTAGGCCTCGTTTGACTCAATCATATCATTTGTGCCTCGAGACGAGCCTCGTTTGACTCAACCATATCATTTGTGCCTCGAGTCGGGCCTCGTTTGACTCAACCATATCATTTGTGCCTCGAGTCGGGACTTGTTTGACTCACCCATATGTTTGATCGTCAAGTCGGCCCTTATTGGACTCACCCATATGTTTGCACCTCGAGTCGATCTTTGTTTGACTCACCCTTATCATTTGCACCTCGAGTCAAGCCTTGTTTGACTCAACCATGTGCTTTCGCCTCAAGTCAAGCCTCGTTTGACTCACCCATATCATTTGCGCCTCAAGACGTGCTGTGTTTGACTCAACCATATCATTTGTGCCTCGAGTCAGGCCTTGTTTGACACAACCATATCATTTGCGCCTCGAGTCAGGCCTTGTTTGACTCAACCATATCATTTGTGCCTCGAGGCAAGCCTCGTTTGACTTAACCATGTCATTTGTTGCTCGAATCATGCCTCGTTTCACTCAACCATATCATTTGTGCCTCGAGTCATGCCTTCTTTGACTAAACCATATCATTTGCGCCTCAAGCCGGGCCTCGTTTAACTCACCGATACTATTTGTGCCTCGAGTCTGGCCCTGTTTGACTCAACCATATCATTTGTGTCTCGAGTCAGGCCTCGTTTCGCTCAATCATATCATTTTTCCCTCGAGTTGGGCCTCGTTTAACTCAACCATATCATTTACACCTCGAGTCAGGCCTCGTTTGACTCAACCATATCGTTTGTGCCTCGAGTCAGGCCTCGTTTGGCTCAATCATATCATTTGCGCCTTGGGTAGAGCCTGGTTTGACTCAACCAATCATTTGCGCCTTGAGTCGGCCCTCATTTGACTCACCGATACCATTTGTGCCTCAAGTTGGGCCTCGTTTGACTCAACCATATCATCTATGCCTCATGTCTAGCCTCATTTGACTCACCAATACTGTTTGTGCCTCAAGTTGGGCCACGTTTGACTCAACCATTTCATTTGTGCCTCAACTCAGACCTTCTTTGACTCAACCATATTATTTGTGTCTCGAGTCAGGCCTCGTTTGATTAAACCATATGATTCGCACCTCGAGTTGGGCCTCGTTTGACTCAACCATATTATTTGTGCCTCGAGTCGGGCATCGTTTGACTCACCGATACCATTTGTGCATCGAGTTGGGCCTTATTTGACTCAATTATATGATTTGCACATCGAGTCAGCCCTCGTTTGACTCAACCATATCATTTGTGCCTCGAGTCAGGCCTCGTTTGGCTCAATCATATCATTTTTCCCTCGAGTTGGGCCTTGTTTGACTCAACCATATCATTTGCGCCTCGAGTCAGGCCTCGTTTGACTCAACCATATCATTTGTGCCTTGAGTCAGGCCTCGTTTGGCTCAATCATATCAATTACGGCTTGAGTCGAGCCTGGTTTGACTCAACCAATCATTTGCGCCTTGAGTCGGCCCTCATTGGACTCACCGATACCATTTGTGCCTCGAGTTGGGCCTCGTTTGACTCAACCATATCATTTACGCCTCGTGTCTGGCCTCGTTTGACTCACCGATACCGTTTGTGCCTCGAGTTGGGCCTCGTTTGACTCAACCATATCATTTGTGCCTCAACTCAGGCCTTGTTTGACTCAACCATATCATTTGTGTCCCGAGTCGGGCCTTGTTTGATTAAACCATATGATTTGCACCTCGAGTCAGGCCTTGTTTGACTCAACCATATCATTTGCACCTCAAGTCGGGCCTTGTTTGACTCCCTGATACCGTTTGTGGCTCGAGTTAAGCCTTATTTGACTCAACCATATCATTTGTGCCTCGAGTTAGGCCTTGTTTGACTCAACCATATCATTTGCATGTGTAGCCGGGCCTTGTTTGACTCAACCATATCATTTGCGCCCCGAGTCGGGCATTGTTTGACTCAACCATATCATTTGCGTGTCGAGTCGAGCCTTCTTTGACTCGACCATATCATTTATGCCTCGAGTCGGGCCTCGTTTGACTCAACCATATCATTTGCACCTCGAGTCGGGCCTTGTGTGACTCAACCATATTGTTTGTGCCTCGACTCAGGCCGTGTTTAACTCAACCATATCGTTTGACTCAACCATATCATTTGCGCCTTGAGTCGGGCCTTGTTTGACTCAATCATATCATTTGCGCCTCAAGGCGGGCCTCATTTGGCTCAACCATATCATTTGCGCCTCGAGTCGGGCTTCGTTTGACTCATAATACCATTTGTGCCTTGTGTTGGGGATCGTTTGACTCAACTATATCATTTGCGCCTCAAGTCGGGCCTCGTTTAACTCAAACATATCATTTGTGCCTCGAGTCAGGCCTCGTTTGACTCACAGATACCATTTGTGCCCCGAGTTGGGGCTCGTTTGACTCAACCATGTCATTTGTGCCTCGAGTCAGGCCTTGTTTGACTCAACCATATCATTTGCGCCTCGAGTCAGGCCTCGTTTGGCTCAACCATATCATTTGTTCCTCGAGTCATGCCTTGTTTGATTCAACCATATCATTTGACCCTCGAGCCGGGCCTTGTTTGTCTTAACCATATCATTTGTGCCTCGTGTCGGGCCTCGTTTGACTCATCAATACCATTTGTGTCTCGAGTGATGCCTCGTTGGGCTCAACCATATCATTTGTACCTTGAGTCAGACCTCATTTGACTCAACCATATCATTTGCTCCTCGAGGCAGGCCTCGTTTGACTCAACCATATCATTTGCGCCTCGAGTCGGGCCTCGTTTTACTCAACCATATCATTTGCGCCTCAAGTCGGGCATCGTTTGACTCACTGATACCATTTGTACATCGAGTTGGGCCTCGTTTGACTCAACCATATGATTTGCACATCGAGTCAGGCATCGTTTGACTCAACCATATCATTTGTGCCTCAAGTCAGGCCTCGTTTGGCTCAATCATATCATTTGTGCCTCGAGTCAGGCTTCGTTTGACTCAATCATATCATTTGTGCCTCGAGTCATGCCTCGTTTGATTTAACCATATCATTTGCGCCTCGAGTCGGGCCTCGTTTGACTCAACCATATCATCTGCACCTTGAGTCGGGCCTCTTTGACTCACCGATACAATTTGTGCCTCGAGTTAGGCCTCGTTTGACTCAACCATATCATTTGTGCCTCGAGTCATGTCTCGTTTGACTTAACCATATCATTTGCATCTCGAGTCGGGCCTTGTTTGACTTAACCATATCGTTTGTGCCTCGAGTCGGGCCTTGTTTGATTCAACCATATTATTTGCGCCACGAGGCGTGCCTTGTTTGGCTCACCCATTTTGTTGAACCTCGGGTCGGGCTTTATTTGACCCACCCAGATATTTGCGCCTGGAGGTAGTCTTCGTTTGACTCACCCTTATCATTTGCACCTCGAGTCAAGCCTCGTTTGACTCACCCATGTGTTTGCGCCTCGAGTCAGGCCTTGTTTGACTCACCCATATCATTTACGCCATGAGTCAGGCCTTGTTTGGCTTAACCATATCATTTGTGCCTCGAGTCGGGCCTTGTTTGACTCACAGATACCATTTGTGCCTCGAGTTGAGGCTCGTTTGACTCAACCATATCATTTGGGTCTCGAGTCAGGACTTGTTTGACTTAACCATATCAGTTGTGCCTCGAGTCGGGACTGTTTTAACTCAACCATATCATTTGCGCCTCGAGTCGGGCCTCGTTTGACTCAACCATATCATTTGCGCCTCGAGTCAGGTGTCATTTGATTCAATCATATCATTTACACCTTGAGTTAGGCCTCGTTCAGATCACCCATATCATTTGCGCCTAGAGTCGAGCCTTATTTGACTCACCGACACCATTTATGCCTCGAGTTAGGGCTCGTTTGACTCTACCATATCATTTGTGCCTCGAGTCAGGCCTCATTTGACTCAACCATATCATTTGCGCCTTGAGTCAGGTCTTGTTTGACTCACCCATATGTTTGAACCTCAGGTCGGGCCTTATTTGACTCAACCAGATGTTTACGCCTTGAGGCGGTCTTCGTTTGACTCACCCTTATCATTTGCACCTCAAGTCGAGCCTCGATTCACTCACCCATATCATTTACGCCACGAGTCGGGCCTTGTTTGACTCAACCATATCATTTGCACCTCGAGTTGGGCCTCGTTTAACTCACGGATACCATTTGTGCCTCGAGTTGGGCCTCGTTTGACTCAACTATTTCATTTGTGCCTCGAGTCAGGCCTTGTTTGACTCAACTATATCATTTGCGCCTTGAGTCAAGGCTGTTTTGACTCAACCATATCATTTGCGCCTCGAGTCAGGCCTCATTTGACTTAACCATATCATTTGCCCCTCGACTCGGACCTCATTTGACTCAATCATATCATTAGTGCCTTGAGTCGGGCCTCGTTTGACTCACCGATACCATTTGTGCCTCGAGTTAGGTCTCGTTTGACTCAACCATATCATTTGTGCCTTAAGTCATTGTCTCGTTTGACTCAGCCATATCATTTGTGCCTAGAGGCGTGCCTCATTTGACTCAACCATATCATTTGGTCTTGAGTTAGGCCTCGTTTGACTCAACCATATCATTTGCGCCTTGAGTCGGGCCTCGTTTGACTCACTGATACCATTTTTAGCATCGAGTGGGGCCTCGTTTGACTCAACCATATGATTCGCGCATCAAGTCAGGTTTCGTTTGACTCAACCATATCATTTGTGCCTCGAGTCAGGCCTCGTTTGGCTCAATCATATCATTTGTGCCTCGAGTCAGGCCTCGTTTGACTCAACCATCTCATTTGTGCCTCGAGTCGAGCCTTGTTTGACTCAACCATCTCATTTGTGCCTCGAGTTGGGCCTTGTTTGACTCAACCATATTATTTACGCCACAAGTCGGGCCTCATTTGACTCACCGATATAATTTGTGCCTCGAGTTAGGCCTCGTTTGACTCAACCATATCATTTGTGCCTCAAATCGGGCCTCGTTTGACTCATGGATATCATTTGTGCCTCGAGGTGGGGCTCATTTGACTCAACAATATCATTTGTGCCTCGAGTTATGCCTTGTTTGACTCAACCATATCATTTTTCCCTCAAGTTGGGCCTCGTTTGACTCAACCATATCATTTGCGCCTCGAGTCGGGCCTCGTTTGACTCAACCATATCATTTGTGCCTCGACTCGGGCTGTGTTTAACTCAACCATATCATTTGCGCCTCAAGTTGGGCCTTCTTTGACTCAACATATCATTTGCGCCTCAAGGCGGGCCTCATTTGGCTCAACCATATCATTAGCGCCTCGAGTCGGGCTTCGTTTGACTCACAATACCATTTGTGCCTTGTGTTGGGGATCGTTTGACTCAACTATATCATTTGCGCCTCGAGTCGGGCCTCGTTTAACTCAAACATATCATTTGTGCCTTGAGTCAGGCCTCGTTTGACTCATAGATACCATTTGTGCCCCGAGTTGGGGCTCGTTTGACTCAACCATGTCATTTGTGCCTCGAGTCAGGCCTTGTTTGACTCAACCATATCATTTGCGCCTCGAGTCAGCCCTCGTTTGGCTCAACCATATCATTTGTTCCTCGAGTCATGCCTTGTTTGATTCAACCATATCATTTGAGCCTCGTGTCGGGCCTCATTTAACTCACCAATACCATTTGTGTCTCGAGTGACGCCTCGTTTGGCTCAACCATATCATTTGTGCCTTGAGTCAGACCTCGTTCGACTCAACCATATCATTTGTGCCTCGAGGCAGGCCTCGTTTGACTCAACCATATCATTTGCGCCTCGAGTCGGGCCTCGTTTGACTCAACCATATCATTTGTGCCTCGAGTCGTGCCTTGTTTGATTCAACCATATTATTTGCGCCACAGTCGGGCCTTGTTTGACTCACCTAGATGTTTGAACCTTGGGTCAGGGCTTAAATTACTCACCCAGACGTTTACGCCTCGAGGCGGTCTTTGTTTGACTCACCCTTATCATTTGCACCTCGAGTCGAGCCTCGTTTGACTCACCCATGGGTTTGCGCCTTGAGTCAAGCCTTGTTTGACTCGCCCATATCATTTGCGCATCGAGTCAGGGCTCGTTTGACTCCCAGATACCATTTGTGCCTTGAGTTGGGGCTCGTTTGACTCAACCATATCATTTGTGCCATGAGTCAGGCCTTGTTTGACTCAACCATATCATTTGTGCCTCAAGTCAGGCCTCATTTGCTTCAACCGCATCATTTGCGCCTCGAGTTGGGCCTCATTTGACTCAACCATATCATTTGTGCCTCGAGTCAGGCCTCGTTTAGCTCAATCATATCATTTGCACCTCTAGTTGGGCCTCGTTCGACTCAACCATACCATTTGCGTGTCGAGTCGGGCCTCCTTTGACTCACTGATACCATTTGTGCCTTGAGCTGGGTCTCGTTTGACTCAACCATATCATTTGTGCCTTGAGGCAGGCCTTGTTTGACTCAACCATATTATTTGCACCTCGAGGTGGGCCTCGTTTGACTCAACCTTGTCATTTGTGCCTCAACTTGTGCCTCGTTTGACTCAACCTTATCATTTACGCCTCGAGTCAGGCCTCATATGACTCATTGATATCATTTGTGCCTCAAGTTGGTCCTCGTTTGACTCAACCATATCATTTGCACATCGAGTCAGGCCTTGTGACTTAACCATATCATTTGCGCCTCGAGTCGGGCCTTGTTTGACTCAACCATATCATTTGTGCCTTGAGTCGGGCCTTGTTTGACTCAACAATATCATTTGCGCCTCGAGTCGAGTCTTGTTTGACTCAACCATATCATTTGCACCTTGAGTTGGTCCTCGTTTGACTCACTGATACCATTTGTGCCTCGGCCTCCTTTGACTCAACCACATCATTTGTGCCTCGAGTCAGGCCTTGTTTGACTCAACCATATACTTTGTGCGTCGAGTCTTGCACCTCGAGTTGGGCCTTGTTTGACTCAACCATATCATTTGCACCTCGAGTCGGGCCAGGTTTGACTTAACCATATCATTTACGCCTCGAGTTAAGCCTCGTTTGACTCAACCATATCATTTGTGCCTCGAGTTGGGCCTCGTTTGATGCACCGATACCATTTGTGCCTCGAGTGGGGCCTCGTTTGACTCAACCATATCATTTGTGCCTTGAGTCAGGCCTCGTTTGACTCAACCATATCATTTGCACCTCGAGTTGGGCCTCGTTTGACTCACATATGATTTGCGCGTCGAGTCGGGCCTCATTTAACTCACCGATACAATTTGTTCCTCGAGTTAGGCCTCGTTTGACTCAAGTATATCATTTGTGCCTCAGGTCAGGCCTCGTTTGACTCAACCATATCATTTGTGCCTCGAGTCAGGTCTCGTTTGAATCAACCATATCATTTGCACCTCGAGTCGGGCCTCGTTTGACTCAACCATATCATTTCTGCTTCGAGTCAGGCCTTGTTTGATTCAACCATATTATTTGTGCCACATTCGTGCCTTGTTTGACTTACTGATACCATTTGTGCATCGAGTTGGGCCTCGTTTCACTCAACCATATGATTTGCGCATCAAGTCAGGCCTCATTTCACTCAACCATATCATTTGTGCCTTGAGTGAGGCGAATGGCTCAGGCATATCATTTGTGCCCCGAGTCGGGCCTCGTTTGACTCAACCATATCATTTGCGCCTCGAGTTAGGCCTCGTTTAGCTCAATTTTATCATTTGCACCTCGAGTCGGGCCTCGTTTGACTCAACCATATTATTTGCACCTTGAGTCAGGCCTCGTTTGACTCACCGATACCATTTGTGCATCGAGTTGGGCATCGTTTGACTCAACTATATGATTTATGCATCGAGTCAAGCCTCGTTTGACTCAACCATATCATTTGTGCCTCGAGTTAGACCTCGTTTGGCTTAATCATATCATTTATGGCCTGAGTCAGGCCTCATTTGACTCAACCATATCATTTGCGCCTCGAGTCAGGCTTCGTTTAACTCAACCATATCATTTCTGCCTCGAGTCATGCCTCCTTGGACTCAACCATACCATTTGCGCCACGAGGTGGGCTTCGTTTGACTCAACCATGTTATTTGTGCTGTGAGTCAGGCCTCGTTTGACTCATCGATACCATTTCTGCCTCAAGTTAGCCCTCGTTTGACTTAATCATATCATTTGCGCCTCGAGTCGCGCCTTATTTGACTCAACCATATCATTTGTGCCTTGAGTTTGGCCCCGTTTAACTCAACCATATCATTTGTGCCTCGAGTCGGGCCTTGTTTGACTCAACCATATCATTTGCACCTCGAGTCGGGCCTATTTTGACTTAACTATATCATTTGCGCCTCGAGTTGGGTCTCGTTTGACTCAACCATATCATTTGCGCCTCGACTTAGGCCACGTTTGGCTTAATCATATCATTTGCACCTCAAGTCGGGCCTCGTTCGAGTCAACCATATCATTTGTGCCTCGAGTCGGGCCTCCTTTAACTCATCGATACCATTTGTGCCTGGAGCTGGGCCTCGTTTGACTCAACCATATCATTTGTGCCTTGAGTCAGGCCTTGTTTGACTCAACCATATTATTTGCGCCTCGAAGCGGGCCTCGTTTGACTCAACCATATCATTTGTGCCTCGACTCGGGCCTCATTTAACTCAACCATATCATTTGTGCCTCGACTCAGGTCTCGTTTGACTCAACCATATCATTTACGTCTCGAGTTGGGCCTCGTTTGACTCAACCGTATCATTTGTGCCTCGAGTCAGGCCTCGTTTGACTCATTGATACCATTAGTGCATCGAGTTTGGCCTCGTTTGACTCAACCATATCATTCGCGCCTTGAGTCGGGGCTCGTTTGACACAACCATATCATTTCTACCTCGAGTCATGCCTTGTTTGACACAACCATATCATTTGCGCCTTGACTCGGTCCTGGTTTGACTCAACCATATCATTTGCACCTCGAGGCGGGCCTCCTTTGACTCAACCATATCATTTGTGCCTCGATTCATGCCTCGTTTGACTTAACCATATCATTTGCGTCTTTAGTCAGGCCTCGTTTGACTAAACCATATCATTTGCGCCTCGAGTCGGGCTTTCTTTGCATCACCGATACCATTTGTGTCTCCAGTGTGGTTTCGTTTGACTCAACCATATCATTTATGCCTCGAGTTCGGCCTCGTTTGGCTCAATCATATCATTTGTTCCTCGAGTCGGGCCTTGTTCAACTCAACCATATCATTTGCACCTCGAGTTAGGCCTCGTTTGACTCAACCATATCATTTGTGCCTCGAGTCGGCCCTCGTTTGACTCAACCATATCATTTGTGCCTCGAGTCGGCCCTCGTTTGACTCACTGATACCATTTGTGCATCAAGTTGGGCCTCGTTTTACTCAACTATATGATTTGCGCATCGAGTCAATCCTCGTTTGACTCAACCATATCATTTGTGCCTCGAGTTAGGCCTCGTTTGGCTCAATCATATCATTTACGGCTCGAGTCGGGCCTCGTTTGACTCAACCATATCATTTCTGCCTCGAGTCATGCCTCCTTTGACTCAACCATATCATTTGCGCTAGAAGGCAGGCTTCGTTTGACTCAACCATATCATTTGCGCCGTGAGTCGGGCCTCGTTTGACTCATCGATACCATTTGTGCATCGAGTTGGGCCTCGTTTGACTCAACTATATGATTTGCGTGTCGAGTCAAGCCTCGTTTGACTCAACCATATCATTTGTGCCTTAAGTTAGGCCTCGTTTGACTCAATCATATCATTTGTGCCTCGAGTCGGGCCTATTTTGACTCAACCATATCATCTACGCCTTGAGTCAGGCCTCGTTTGACTCAACCATATCATTTGTGCCTTGAGTCGGGCCTCGTTTGACTCACCGATACCATTTGTGCCTCGAGTGGGGCCTCGTTTGACTCAACCATATCATTTGTGCCTTGAGTCAGGCCTTGTTTGACTCAACCATATCATTTGCGCCTTGAGTCGGGCCTCGTTTGACTCACCGATACCAATTGTGCCTCGAGTGGGGCCTCATTTGACTCAACCATATCATTTGTGCCTTGAGTCAGGCCTTGTTTAACTCAATCATATCATTTGCGCCTCGAGTCGGGCCTCGTTTGACTCACTGATACCATTTGTGCATCGAGTTGGGCCTCGTTTCACTCAACCATATGATTTACGCATTGAGTCAGGCCTCATTTGACTCAACCATATCATTTGTGCCTTGAGTGAGGCCTCGTTTGGCTCAGGCATATGATTTGCGCCCCAAGTCGGGCCTCGTTTGGCTCAACCATATCATTTGTACCTCGAGTTGGGCCTCGTTTGACTCACCGATACCATTTGCGCCTCGAGTTGGTCCTCGTTTGACTCAATCATATCATTTGCGCCTCGAATCGGGCCTCGTTTGACTCAACCATATCATTTGCGCCTCGAGTCAGGCTTGATTTGACTCACTGATACCATTTGACTCAACCATATCATTTGGGCTCGATTGACTTAATCATATCATTTAGGCCTCGTGGCGGTCTTTGTTTGAGTCACCCTTATCATTTGCACCTCAAGTCAAGCCTCGTTTGACTAACCCATGTGATTGCGCCTCGAGTCTGGCCTTGTTAGACTCACCCATATCAATTGCGTCTCGAGTCAGGCCTTGCTTGACTCGACCATATATTTGCGCCTCAAGTCGAGCCTCGTTTGACTCAAGGATACCATTTGTGCCTCGAGTTAGGCCTTGTTTAACTCAACCATATCATTTGTGCCTCGAGTAAGGCCTTGTTTGACTCAACGGTATCATTTGTGCCTCGAGTCAGGCTTGTTTTAACTCAACCATATCATTTGTGCCTCGAGTCGAGCCTCATTGGACTCAACCATATCATTTGCCCCTTGAGTCGGGCCTCGTTTGACTCAACCATATCATTTGCACCGTGAGTCGGGCCTCGTTTGACTCAACCATATCATTTACGCCTCGAGTCGGGCCTCGTTTGACTTACCGATACTATTTGTGCATCGAGTTGGGCCTCGTTTGACTCAACCATATGATTTGCGCATCGAGTTAAGGTTCGTTTGACTCAACCATATCATTTGTGTCTCGAGTTAGGCCTCGTTTGGCTCAATCATATCATTTGCGTCTTGAGTCAGGCCTCATTTTACTCAACCATATCATTTGCGCCTCAATTCAGGCCTCGTTTGACACACTGATACCATTTGTGCCTCGAGTTGGTCCTCGTTTGACTCAATCATACCATCTGCGCCTCGAGGCGGGCCTCGTTTCACTCAACCATATCATTTACGCCTCGAGTCAGGCCTCATATGACTCATTGATATCATTTGTGCCTCAAGTTGGTCCTCGTTTGACTCAACCATATCATTTGCACATCGAGTCAGGCCTTGTGACTTATCCATATCATTTGCGCCTCGAGTTGGGCCTTGTTTGACTCAACCATATCATTTGTGCCTCGAGTTGGGCCTTGTTTGACTCAACAATATCATTTGCGCCTCGAGTCGGGTCTTGCTTGACTCAACCATATCATTTGCGCCTTGAGTTGGTCCTCGTTTGACTCACTGATACCATTTGTGCCTCGGCCTCATTTGACTCAACCACATCATTTGTGTCTCAAGTCAGGCCTTGTTTGACTCAACCATATCCTTTGTGCATCGAGTCTTGCACCTCGAGTTGGGCCTTCTTTGACTCAACCATATCATTTGCACCTCGAGTCGGGCCTGGTTTGACTTAACCATATCATTTGCACCTCGAGTTAGGCCTCATTTGACTCAACCATATCATTTGCGCATCGAGTTGGGTATCGTTTGACTCATGGATACCATTTGTGCCTTGAGTTAGGCCTCATTTAACTCAACCATATCATTTGTGCCTCGATTCAGGCCTTGTTTGACTCAACCATATCATTTGCATCTCTAGTCGGGCCTATTTTGACTCAACCATATCATTTCCACCTCAAGTCGGGCCTCGTTGACTCAACCATATCATTTGTGCCTCGAGTCAAGCCTCGTTTGACTCAACCATATCATTTGCTCCTCGAGTTAGGCCTTGTTTGACTCAACCATATCATTTGCACCTTAAGTCGGGCCTCATTTGACTTACTGATACCATTTGTGCCTCGAGTGGGGCCTCATTTGACTTAACCATATCATTTGTGCCTTGAGTCAGGCCTTGTTTGACTCAACAATATCATTTGCGCCTCGAGGCGGTCCTCATTTGACTCAACCATATCATTTTTGCCTCGAGTTATCCTCGTTTGGCTCAATCATATGCTTTACGTCTCGAGTCAGGCCTCGTTTGGCTCAACCATATCATTTCTGCCTCGAGTCATGCCTCATTTGACTCAACCATATCATTTGTGCCTCGAGTCAGGCCTCGTTTGACACACTGATACCATTTATGCCTTAGTTGATCCTCGTTTGACTCAATCATACCATTTGCGCCTCGAGTCGGGCCTCGTTTCACTCAACCATATCATTTGCTCCTCGAGTCAAGCCTCATTTGACTCATCGATACCATTTGTGCCTCAAGTTGGTCCTCGTTTGACTCAACCATATCATTTGCGCATCGAGTCAGGCCTTGTGATTGAACCATATCATTTGCGCCTTGAGTCGGGCCTTGTTTGACTCAACCATATCATTTGCGCCTCAAGTCGGGCCTTGTTTAACTCAACTGTATGATTAGCGCATTGAGTCAGGCCTCGTTTGACTCAACCATATCATTTGTTCCTCCAGTTAGGCCTCGTTTGGCTCAATCATATCATTTGTGCCTTGAGTCGGGCCTCGTATGACTCAACCATATCATTTTTGCCTCGAGTCATGCCTCATTTGACTCAACTATATCATTTGTGCCTCGAGGCAGGCTTTGTTTGACTCAACCAAATCATTTGTGCCTCAAGTCGGGCCTCGTTTGACTCAACCATATTAATTGCGCCTTGACTCGGGCCTCGTTTTACTCATCGATACCATTTGTGGCTCAAGTTAGGGCTCATTTGACTAACCATATCATTTGTGCCACGAGTTGGGCCTTGTTTGACTCCACCATATCATTTCTACCTCGAGTTATGCCTCGATTGACTCAACCAAATCATTTGCGCATCGAGTCGGGGCTCATTTGACTCAAGCATATGATTTGCGCCTCGAGTTGGGCCTCGTTTGACTCAACCATGTCATGTTTGCCTTGAGTCACGCCTTTTTTGACACAACCATATTATTTGCGCCTTCAGTCGGGCCTTGTTTGACTCAACCATATCATTTGCACCTCGAGGCAGGCCTCGTTTGACTCAACCATATCATTTGTGCCTCGAGTCATGCCTCATTTGACTTAACCATATCATTTGCTTCTTGAGTCAGGCCTCGTTTGACTAAACCGTATAACTTGCGCCTCGAGTTGGGCCTCATTTCACTTAACCATATCATTTGTGCCTCGAGTCAGGCCTCGTTTGGCTCAATCATATCATTTGCACCCCGAGTCGGGCCTCGTTTGACTCAACCATATCATTTGCACCTTGAGTCAGGCCTCGTTTGACTCAACCATATCATTTGTGCCTCGAGCAAACCTCGTTTGGCTCAATCATATTATTTGCGCCTCGAGTCAGGCCTCGGTTGACTCAACCATATTTCTTTGCGCCTCGAGTCAAGCCTCATTTGACTCACTGATACCATTTGTGCCTTGAGTTAGTCCTTCTTTGACTCATCCATATCATTTGCACCTTGAGTCGGGCCTCGTTTGACTCACCGATACCATTTGTGCAACGAGTAGGGCCTCGCTTGACTCAACCATATGATTTGCGCATTCAGTCAAGCCTCGTTTAGCTTAACCTTATCATTTGTGCCTTGAGTTAGGCCTCATTTGGCTCAATCATATCATTTGCGCCTTGGGTTAGGCCTTGTTTGACTCAACCATATCATTTGAGCCTCGAGTCGGGCCTCGTTTGACTCAACCATATTATTTCTGCCTCTAGTCAAGCCTCATTTGAATCAATCATATCAATTGCACCTCGAGGCGGGGTTCGTTTCACCCAACCATATCATTTGTGCTCGAGTCAAGCCTCGTTTGACTCAACCATATCATTTGCGTCTTGAGTCAGGCCTCGTTTGACTCATAGATACCATTTGTGCCTCAAGTTAGGCCTCGTTTGGCTCAACCATATCATTTGTGCCTCAAGACAGGCCTCGTTTGACTCAACCATATCATTTCTACCTTAAGTCATCCCTTGTTTGACTTAACCATATCATTTGCGCCTCGAGTTAGGCCTCGTTTGACTCAACCATATCATTTCTGCCTCGAGTCATGCCTGGTTTGACATAACCATATCATTTACGCCTTGAGTCGGGCCTTGTTTGACTCAACCATGCATTTGCGCCTCGAGGCAGGCCTCGTTTGACTCAACCACATCATTTGTGCCTTGAGTGTTGCCTTGTTTGGCTCAACCATATCATTTGCATCTCGAGTCGGCCCTCGTTTTACTAAATCATATCATTTACGCCTCGAGTTGGGCCTCGTTTGACTCACCGATACCATTTGTGCCTCAAGGCAGGCCTCGTTTGGCTCAATCATATCATTTGTGCCTCTAGTCAAGCCTCGTTTGGCTCAATCAAATCATTTGCACCTCGAGTCAGGCCTCGTTTGACTCACCGATACCATTTGTGCCTCGAGTTGGGCCTCGATTGACTCGACCATATCATTTGTGCCACGAGTCAGGCCTCGTTGGGCTCAATCATATCATTTGTGCCTTGAGTCATGCCTCGTTTGACTCAACCATATCATTTGCGTCTCGAGTCGGTCCTCGTTTGACTAAACCATATAGTTTGCGCCTTGAGCTGGGTCTCATTTGACTCACCGATACCATTTGTGCCTCGAGTTAGGCCTTGTTTGACTCAACCATATCATTTGTCCATCGAGTCAGGCCTTGTTTGACTCGACCATATCATTTGTGCCTTGAGTCATGCCTCGTTTGACTTCACCATATCATTTACATCTCGATTCGGGCCCTGTTTGACTAAACCATATCATTTGCGCCTCGAGTCGGGCCTTGTTTGACTCAACCATATCATTTGCTCCTCGAGTCGGGCCTCGTTTGACTCACTGATACCATTTGTGCCTCGAGTTGGGCCTCGTTTGACTCAACCATATCATTTGTGTTTCGAGTCAGGCCTTGTTTGACTCAACCATATCATTTGCGCTTTGAGTCTGGCCTCGTTTGACCTAACCATATCATTTGCGCCTCAAGTCAGGCCTTGTTTGACACAACCATATCATTTGCACCTCGAGTCGGGCCTTGTTTGACTCAACGATATCATTTGCGCCTCGAGTCAGCCTCATTTAACTTACCAATACCTTTTCTGTCTCGTGTTGGGACTCGTTTAACTCAACCATATCGTTTGTGCCTCGAGTCAGACCTTGTTTGACTCAATCATATCATTTGCGCCTCGAGTCGGGCCTCGTTTGGCTCAACCATTTCATTTGTGCCTTGAGTCATGTCTCGTTTGACTCAACCATATCATTTGTACCTCGAGTCGGGCCTTGTTTGACTCACCGATACCATTTGTGCCTCGTGTTAGGCCTCATTTGACTCAACCATATCATTTGTGCCTCGAGTCAGGCCTTGTTTGACACAACCATATCATTTGTGACTCGAGTCGGGCCTCGTTTAACTCACTGATACCATTTGTGCCTCGTGTTGGGACTCGTTTAACTTAACCATATCATTTGTGCCTCAACTCCGGCCTCGTTTGACTCAATCATATCATTTGCGCTTCGAGTCGGTCCTCGTTTGACTCAACCATATCATTTGCCACTTGAGTCGGGCCACGTTTGACTCCACCACATGTTTGCACCTCAACTCATGCCAAGTTTGACTCACCCATATTGTTTGCTTCTCGAGTCGGGCCGTGTTTGACTTAACCATATCATTTGCACCTTGAGTCGGGCTTCATTTGACTCATGGATACCATTTGTGCCTCGAGTTGGGCCTCGTTTGACTCAACCATATCATTTGTCCCTCGAGTCAGGCCTTGTTTGACTTGACCATATCATTTTCGCCTCAAGTCGGTCCTCGTTTAACTCATCCATATCATTTGCGGCTCGAGTCGATCCTCGTTTGACTCATCGATACCATTTGCACCTCGAGTCAAGCCTCGTTCGACTCCACCACATGTTTGCACCTCAACTCATGCCTAGTTTGACTCACCCATATCATTTGCTCCTCGAGTCGGGCCGTGTTTAACTTAACCATATCATTTGCACCTCGAGTCGGGCTTCGTTTGACTAATGTATACCATTTGTGCCTCGAGTTGGGCCTCGTTTGACTCAACCATATCATTTGTGCCTCGAGTCAGGCCTTGTTTACCTCGACCATATCATTTTCGCCTCGAGTCGGTCCTCATTTGACTCATCCATATCGTTTGCGCCTCAAGTCAGGCCTCGTTTGACTCACCGATACCATTTGTGCATCGAGTTGGGCCTTGTTTGACTTAACAATATCGTTTGCGCCTCGAGTCGGGCCTCATTTGACTCACCGATACCATTTGTGCATCGAGTTGGGCGTTGTTTGACTCAACCATATCATTTGCGCCTCAACGCGGGCCTCATTTGACACAACCATATCATTTGTGCCTCGAGTGTTGCCTCGTTTGACTTAACCATAGCATTTGCGTTTCGAGTCGGCCCTCATTTGACTAAACCATATTATTTGCGCCTCGAGTCGGGCCTCGTTTGACTCACCGATACCATTTGTGCCTCGAGTCAGGCCTTGTTTGGCTGAATCATATCATTTATGCCTCGAGTTAGGCCTCGTTTGGCTCAATCATGTCATTTGTGCCTAGAGTCAGCCCTCGTTTGACTCAACCATATCATTTGAGCCCCGAGTTAGGCCTTGTTTGACTCACCAATACCATTTGTGCCTCAAGTTAGGCCTCGTTTGGATCAATCATATCATTTGCGTCTCGAGTCAATCCTCGTTTGACTAAACCATATCATTTGCGTCTCGAGTCAGTCCTCGTTTGACTAAACCATATCATCTGCACCTCGAGTCGGGCCTCGTTTGACTCACCAATACCATTTGTGCCTCGAGTTGGGCCTCGTTTGACTCAACCGTATCATTTGTGCCTCGAGTAAGGCCTTGTTTGACTCGACCATATCATTTGTGTCTTGAGTCATGCCTTGTTTGACTCTACCATATCATTTGCATCTTAATTTGGGCCTCGTTTGACTAAACCATATCATTTGCGCCTCGAGTCAGGGCTTATTTACTCAACCATATCATTTGCGCCTCGAATCGGGCCTTGTTTGACTCAACCAAATCATTTGTGCCTCGAGTCGGGCCTCGTTTGACTCACTGATACCATTTGTGCCTCGAGTTGGGCCTCGTATGACTCAACCATATCATTTGTGTTTCGAGTCAGGCCTTGTTTGACTCAACCATATCATTTGCGCTTCGAGTCTGGCCTCGTTTGACTTAACCATATCATTTGCGCCTCGAGTCGGTCCTTGTTTGACACAACCATATCATTTGTGACTTGAGTCGGGCCTCGTTTAACTCACTGATACCATTTGTGCCTCGTGTTGGGACTCGTTTAACTTAACCATATCGTTTGTACCTCAAGTCCAGCCTCATTTGACTCAATCATATCATTTGTACTTCGAGTCGGGCCTTGTTTGACGCAACCATATCATTTGACTCCACCACATGTTTGCACCTTAACTCATGCCTAGTTTGACTCACCTATATCATTTGCTCCTCGAGTCGGGCCGTGTTTGACTTAACCATATCATTTGCACCTCGAGTCGAGCTTCATTTGACTCATGGATGCCATTTGTGCCTCAAGTTGGGCCTCGTTTGACTCAACCATATCATTTGTCCCTCGAGTCAGGCCTTGTTTGACTCAACCATATCATTTGCGCCTTGAGTCAGGCCTCGTTTGGCTCAACCATATCATTTGTTCCTCGAGACATGCCTTGTTTGATTCAACCATATCATTTGTGCCTCCTGTCGGGCCTCGTTTGACTCACCAATACCATTTGTGTCTCGAGTGATGCCTTGTTTGGCTCAACCATATCATTTGTACTTTAAGTCAAACCTTGTTCGACTCAACCATATCATTTGCTCCTCGAGGCAGGCCTCGTTTGACTCAACCATATCATTTGTGCCTCGAGTTGGGCCTCGTTTGACTCAACCATATCATTTGCGCCTCGAGTCGGGCATCGTTTGACTCACTGATACCATTTGTGCATTGAGTTGGGCCTCGTTTGACTAAACATATGATTTGCACATCGAGTCAGGCGTCGTTTGACTCAACCATATCATTTGTGCCTCGAGTCAGGCCTCATTTGGCTCAATCATATCATTTGCGCCTCGAGTCGGGCTTCGTTTGACTCAATCATATCATTTGTGCCTCGAGTCATGCCTCGTTTGACTCAACCATATCATTTGCGCCTCGAGTTGGGCCTCGTTTGACTCAACCATATCATTTGCGCCTTGAGTCGGGCCTCATTTGACTCACCGATACAATTTGTGCCTCGAGTTAGGCCTCGTTTGACTCAACCATATCATTTGTGCCTTGAGTCATGTCTCGTTTGACTTAACCATATCATTTGCACCTCAAGTCGGGCCTTGTTTGACTTAACCATATTGTTTGTGCCTCGAGTCGGGCCTTGTTTAATTCAACCATATTATTTGCGCCACGAAGCGTGCCTTGTTTGGCTCACCCATATGGTTAAACCTCGGGTCGGGCTTTATTTGACCCACCCAGATATTTGCGCCTGGAGGCAGTCTTCGTTTGACTCAACCATATCATTTGTGCCTTGAGTTGGGCCTCGTTTGACTCAACCATATCATTTGCGCCTTGAGTCGCGCCTCATTTGACTCACCGATACAATTTGTGCCTCAAGTTAGGCCTCATTTGACTCAACCATATCATTTGTGCCTCGAGTCAGGCCTTGTTTGACTCAACTATATCATTTGCGCCTCGAGTTAGGCCTCATCTGACTCAATCATATCATTTGTGCCTCGAGTCGGGCCTTGTTTGACTCAACCATATCATTTGCACCTCGAGTCTGTCCTTGTTTGACTCAACCACGTGTTTGCGTCTCAACTCAGGCCTACTTTGACTCACCCATATCATTTGCGCCTCGAGTCGTGCCGTGTTTGAGTCAACTATATTATTTGCACCTCGAGTCGGGCCTCATTTGACTCGCAGATACCATTTGTCCCTCGAGTTGGGCCTCATTTGAGTCAACCAAATCATTTGTGCCTAGAGTCAAGCCTCGTTTGACTCGACCATATCATTTGCGCCTCGAGTCGGGCCTCGTTTGACTCAACCATATCATTTGCGACTCGAGTCTAGCCTCGTTTGGTCAATCATATCATTTGCGCCTCAAGTCGGGCCTCGTTTGAGTCAATGATACCATTTGTGCAACAAATTGGGCCTCGTTTGACTCAACCATATGATTTGCGCATCGAGTCAGGCCTCATTTGGCTCAACCATATCATTTGTGCCTCGAGTCAGGCCTCGTTTGACTCAACCATACATTGGCGCCTCGAGTCAGCCCTCATTTGACTCACTATACCATTTGTGCCTCGACTAGGGCCTCGTTTGACTCAACCATATCATTTGCACCTCGAGGCGGGCCTCGTTTGAGTCAACCATATCATTTGTGCCTTGAGTCGGGCCTCGTTTGACTCACCGATACCATTTGTGCATCGAGTTGGGCCTCGTTTGACTCAACCATATCATTTGTACCTCAAGTCAAGCCTCGTTCGACTCAACCATATCATTTGCACCTCGAGTCGGGCCTCATTTGTCTCACTATACCATTTGTGCCTCGACTGGGGCCTCATTTGACTCAACCATATCATTTGCGCCTCGAGTCGGGCCAGGTTTGAATCAACCATATCATTTGTGCCTCGAGTTGGGCCTCATCTGACTCAATCATATCATTTGCTCCTTGTGTCTGGCCTTGTTTGACTCAACCATATCATTTGCGCCTCGAGTCAGTCCTTGTTTGAGTCACCCATATGTTTGAGCCTCAAGTTGGGCCTTACTTGACTCACCCATATGTTTGCACTTCGAGTCAGTCTTTGTTTGACTCACCCTTATCATTTGCACCTCGAGTCAAGCCTCGTTGACTCCACCACATGTTTGTGCCTTAACTCATGCCTAGTTTGACTCACCCACATCATTTGTGCCTTGAGTCGGGCCTAGTTTGACTTAACCATAGCATTTGCGCCTCAAGTTGGGCTTCGTTTGACTCATGGATACCATTTGTTCCTCGAGTTGGGACTCATTTGACTCAACCATTTCATTTGTGCCTCGAGTCAGGTCTTGTTTGACTCAACCATATCATTTGCGCCCCGAGTCGGTCCTTGTTTGACTCACCCATATGTTTGAGCCTCAAGACGGGCCTTATTTGACTCACCCATATGTTTGCGCTTCGAGTCG
Organism: Dicorynia guianensis; assembly: GCA_037013595.1. NCBI lineage: Eukaryota > Viridiplantae > Streptophyta > Magnoliopsida > Fabales > Fabaceae > Dicorynia > Dicorynia guianensis. Next base: position 14,612,673 of record JASUAB010000015.1, read on the forward strand.
GTCTTTGTTTGACTCACCCTTATCATTTGCACTCGAGTTAAGCCTTGTTTGACTTCACCACATGTTTGCACCTCAACTCATGCCTAGTTTGACTCACCCATATCATTTGCTCCTCGAGTCAGGCTGTGTTTGACTTAACCATATCATTTGCACCTCGAATCGGGCTTTGTTTGACTAATGTATACCATTTGTGCCTCGAGTTGGGCCTTGTTTGACTCAACCATATCATTTGTGCCACGAGTCAGGCCTTGTTTGACACTACCATATCATTTTTGCCTCGAGTCGGTCCTCATTTGACTCATCCATATCATTTGCGCCTCGAGTCAGGCCTCGTTTGACTCACCAATACCATTTGTGCATCGAGTTGGGCCTTGTTTGACTTAACGATATCATTTGCGCCTCGAGTCAGGCCTTATTTGACTCACCGATACCATTTGTGCATCGAGTTGGGCCTCGTTTGACTCAATCATATCATTTGTATCACAAGTCAGGCCTCGTTTGACTCAACCATATCATTTGCACCTCGAGTCGGACCTCATTTGTCTCACTATACCATTTGTGCCTCGACTGGGGCCTCATTTGACTCAACCATATCATTTGCGCCTCGAGTCGGGCCAGGTTTGAATCAACCATATCATTTGCGCCTCGAGTTGGGCCTCATCTGACTCAATCATATCATTTGCTCCTTGTGTCCGGCCTTGTTTGACTCAACCATATCATTTGCGCCTCGAGTCAGTCCTTGTTTGACTTACCCATATGTTTGAGCCTCAAGTTGGGCCTTACTTGACCCACCCATATGTTTGCACTTCGAGTTGGTCTTTGTTTGACTCACCCTTATCATTTGCACCTCGAGTCAAGCCTCGTTGACTCCACCACATGTTTGTGCCTTAACTCATGCCTAGTTTAACTCACCCACATCATTTGTGCCTCGAGTTGGGCCTAGTTTGACTTAACCATAGCATTTGCGCCTCGAGTTAGGCTTCGTTTGACTCATGGATACCATTTGTTCCTCGAGTTGGGACTCGTTTGACTCAACCATATCATTTGCGCCTTGAGTCGGGCCTCGTTTGACTCACCGATACCATTTGTGCATCGAGTTGGGCCTCGTTTGACTCAACCAAATGATTTGCGCATTGAGTCAGGCCTCGTTTGACTCAACCATATCATTTGTGCCTCAAGTCAGGCCTCGTTTGACTAAACCATATCATTTGCACCTCGAGTCGGGTCAGGTTTGACTCAACCATATCATTTGTACCTCGAGTTGGGCCTCGTCTGACTCAATCATATCATTTGCGCCTTGTGTCCGGCCTTGTTTGACTCAACCATATCATTTACGCCTCAAGTCGGTCCTTGTTTGACTCACCCATATTTTTGAGCCTCAAGTTGGGCCTTACTTGACTCACCCATATGTTTGCACTTCGAGTCGGTCTTTGTTTGACTCACCTTTATCATTTGCACCTTGAGTCAAGCCTCGTTGACTCCTCCACATGTTTGTGCCTCAACTCATGCCTAGTTTGACTCACCCATATCATTTGTGCCTCGAGTCAGGCCTAGTTTGACTTAACCATAGCATTTGCGCCTCGAGTTGGGGTTCGTTTGACTCATGGATACCATTTGTTCCCCGAGTTGGGCCTCGTTTGACTCAACCATTTTATTTGTGCCTCGAGTCAGGCTTTGTTTACTCGACCATATCATTTGCACCTTGAGTCGGGCCTCGTTTGACTCACCGATACCATTTGTGCGTTGAGTTGGGAACCATATGATTTGCGCATCGAGTTAGGCCTCGTTTGACTCAACCATATCATTTGTGCCTCGAGTCAGGCCTCGTTTGACTCAACTATATCATTTGCGCCTTGAGTCGGGCCTCCTTTGACTCACTATACCATTTGTGCCTCGACTGGGGCCTTGTTTGACTCAACCATATCATTTGCGCCTCGAGTCGGGCCAGGTTTGACTCAACCATATCATTTCCGCCTTGAGTTGGGCCTCGTCTGACTCAATCATATCATTTGCGCCTCGTGTCCGGCCTTGTTTGACTCAACCATATCATTTGCGCCTCGAGACAGTCCTTGTTTGACTCACCCATATGTTTGAGCATCAAGTTGTGCCTTATTTGACTCACCCATATATTTGCACCTCGAGTCAGTCTTTGTTTGACTCACCCTTATCATTTGCATCTCGAGTTAAGCCTCATTTGACTCAACCACGTGTTTGCGCCTCAACTCAGGCTTAGTTTGACTCACCCATACCATTTGCGCCTTGAGTCGGGCTGTGTTTGACTCAAATATATCATTTGCGCCTCGAGTCGGGCCTCATTTGACTCACGGATACCGTTTGTGCCTCGAGTTGGGCCTCGTTTGAGTTAACCAAATCATTTGTGCCTCGAATCGGGCCTTGTTTGACTCGACCATATCATTTGCACCAACCATATCATTTGCGCCTCGAGTCGGTCCTCGTTTGACTCAACCATATCATTTGCGCCTCAAGTCTGGCCTCGTTCGGTTAATCATATCATTTGCGCCTCGATTCGAGCCTCGTTTGAGTCAATGATACCATTTGTGCAACAAATTGGGCCTCATTTGACTCAACCATATGATTTGCGCATCAAGTCAGACCTCGTTTGACTCAACCATATCATTTGCGCCTCGAGTCGAGCCTCATTTGACTCACCGATACTATTTGAGCCACGACTGGGGCCTTGTTTGACTCAACCATATCATTTGTGCCTTGAGTCAGGCCTCGTTTGACTCAACCATATCATTTATGCCTCGAGGCGGGCCCCGTTTGACTTAACCATATCATTTGTGGCTCGAGACGGGCCTCATTTGACTCACCGATACCATTTTTGCATCGACTTGGGCCTCATTTGACTCAACCATATGATTTACGGATAGAGTCATGCCTCGTTTGACTCAACTATATCCTTTGCGCCCCGAGTCGGGTCTCATTTGACTGACTGATACCATTTGTGCCTCGGGTTGGGACTCATTTAACTCAACCATATCGTTTGTGCCTCGATTTAGGCCTTCTTTGACTCAATCATATCATTTGCGCCTTGAGTTGGGCCTCGTTTCACTCAATCATATTATTTGTGCCTCGAGTCATGCCTCGTTTGACTCAACCATTTAATTTGCGCCTCGAGTCAGGCCTCATTAGACTCAACCATATCATTTCTGCCTCAAGTCATGCCTCGTTTGACTCAACCAGATCATTTGTGCCTCGAGGCAGGCTTCGTTTGACTCAACCATATCATTTGCGCCTCGAGTCGGACCTCGTTGGACACAACCATATCATTTGCGCCTCGAGTTGGGCCTCGTTTGACTCATCGATACCATTTGTGCCTCGAGTTGGTCCTCGTTTGACTTAACCATATCATTTGTGCCTCGAGACGGGCCTCGTTTGACTCAACCATATCATTTCTGCCTCGAGTCATGCCTCGTTTGACTCAACCATATTATTTGTGTCTTGAGTCGAGCCTCGTTTGACTAACCCATATCATTTGCAACTCGAGTCGGGCTTTGTTTGACTCACCAATACCATTTATGCCTCAAGTTTGGCCTCGTTTGACTCGACCATATCGTTTGTGCCTCTAGTCAGGCCTCGTTTGGCTCAATCATATCATTTGCACCCCGAGTCGAGCTTGGTTTGATTCAACCATATTATTTGCACCATGAGTCGGGCCTTGTTTGACTCACCCATATGTTTGAACCTCGGGTCGGGCCTTATTTGACTCACCCAGATGTTTGCGCCTCAAGGCGGTCTTTGTTTGACTCACCCTTATCATTTGCACCTTAAGTCAAGCCTCATTTGACTCACCCATGTGTTTACGCCTCGAGTCAGGCCCTGTTTGAATCACCCATATCATTTGCGCCAAGAGCCGGGCCTTGTTTAACTCAACCATATCATATGTGCCTCGAGTCTGGCATCGTTTGACTCACGGACACCATTTGTGCCTCGAGTTAGGCCTCGTTTGACTCAACCATATCATTTGTGCCTCGAGTCAGGCCTTGTTTGACTCAACCATATCATTTGCACCTCGAGTCGGTCCTGTTTTGACTCAACCATATCATTTGCGCCTCGAGTCGGGCCTCGTTTGACTCAACCATATCTTTTGCCCCTCGAGTCGGGCCACGTTTGACTCAGCCATATCATTTGTGCCTCGAGTCGGCCCTTATTTGACTCACCCGTATGTTTGTGCATTGAGCCGTGCCTCGTTTGACTAAAACATATCGTTTGTGCCTCGAGTCATGCCTTGTTTGACTCAACCATATCATTTGCGTTTCAAGTCGGGCCTCATTTGACTCAACCATATCAATTGCGCCCCGAGTCGGTCCTTGTTTGACTCACCCATATGTTTGATCCTCAAGACGGGCCTTATTTGACTCACCCATATGTTTGCACTTTGAGTCGGTCTTTGTTTGACTCACCCTTATCATTTGCACCTCGAGTCAAGCCTCGTTGACTCCACCACATGTTTGCGCCCCAACTCATGCCTAGTTTGACTCCCCCATATCATTTGCATCTTGAGTCGGGCCTAGTTTGACTTAATCATAGCATTTGTGCCTCGAGTCGGGCTTCGTTTGACTCATGGATACGATTTGTTCCTCGAGTTGGGCCTCGCTTGACTCAATCATTTCATTTGTGCCTCGAGTCAGGCTTTGTTTGACTTCACCATATCATTTGCGCCTTGAGCCAGGCCTCGTTTGACTCACCGATACCATTTGTGCATCGAGTTGGGCCTCGTTTGACTCAACCATATGATTTGCGCATTGAGTCAGGACTCATTTGACTCAACCATATCATTTGTGCCTCGAGTCAGGCCTCGTTTGACTCAACCATATCATTTGCGCCTCGAGTCGGGCCTCATTTGACTCACTATACCATTTGTGCCTCGACTGGGGCCTCGTTTGACTCAACCATATCATTTGTGCCTCGAGGCAGGCTAGGTTTGACTCAACCATATCATTTGTGCCTCGAGTGGGACCTCGTCTGACTCAATCATATCATTTGCGCCTTGTGTCTAGCCTTGTTTAACTCAACCATATCATTTTCGCCTCGAGTCGGTCCTTGTTTGACTCACCCATATGTTTGAGCCTCAAGTTGGCCCTTATTTGACTCACCCATATATTTGTGCCTCGAGTCGGCCTTTGTTTGACTCACCCTTATCATTTGCAACTCGAGTCAAGCCTCGTTTGACTCAACCACGTGTTTGTGCCTTAACTCAGTCCTAGTTTGACTCACCCATATCATTTGTGCTTAGAGTCGGGCCGTGTTTGACTCAACTATATCATTTGCGCCTCGAGTCGGGCCTTGTTTGACTCACGGATACCAATTGTGCCTCGAGTTAGGCCTCGTTTGACTCAACCATATCATTTGTGCCTCGAGGCGGGCCTTGTTTGACTCGACCATATCATTTGCGCCTTGAGTCGGGCCTCGTTTAACTCAACCATATCATTTGTGCCTCGAGTTGGGCTTCGTCTGACTCAATCATATCATTTGCACCTCGAGTCGAGCCTTGTTTGACTCAACCATATCATTTGCGCCTCGAGTCGGTCCTTGTATGACTCACCCATATGTTTGAGCCTCATGTTGGGCCTTATTTGACTCAGCCATATGTTTACGCTTCGAGTCGATCTTTGTTTGACTCACCCTTATCATTTGCACCTTGAGTTAAACCTCGTTTAATTCAACCACGTGTTTGCACCTCAACTCAGGCCTAGTTTGACTCTCCCATATAATTTGTGCCTCGAGTTGGGCCATGTTTGACTCAACTATATCATTTGCACCTCGAGTCGGGCGTCATTTTAATCACGGATACCATTTGTGCCTCGAGTTGGGCCTCGTTTGACTCAACCATATCATTTGTGCCTCGAGTCGGGTCTTGTTTGACTCGACCATATCATTTGCACCTCGAGTCAGGCCTCGTTGGACTCAACCGTATCATTTGTGCCTCGAGTCGAGCCTCGTTTGACTTACCGATACCATTTCTGCATCGAGTTGGGCCTCGTTTGACTCAACCTTATGATTTGCGCATCGAGTCAGGCCTCCTTTGACTCAACCTTATCATTTGTGCCTCGAGTCAGGCCTCATTTAACTCAACCATATTATTTGTGCCTCGAGTCGAGCCTCGTTTGACTCACTGATACCATTTGTGCCTCGACTGGGGCCTCGTTTGACTTAACCATATCATTTGTGCCTTGTGTTAGACCTCGTTTGACTTAACCATATCATTTATGCCTCGAGGTGGGCCCTGTTTGACTCAACCATATCATTTGTGCCTCAAGTCGGGCCTCGTTTGACTCACTGATACCATTTGTGCATCGACTTGGGCCTTGTTTGACTCAACCATATGATTTACGCATCGAGTCAAGCCTCGTTTGACTCAACCATATCATTTGCTCCCTGAGTCGGGCCTCGTTTTCCTCACCGATACCATTTGTGCCCCAAGTTGATCCCTGTTTCACTCAACCATATGATTTGCGCATCGAGTCAGGCCTCGTTTGACTCATTCATACATTTGCGCCTCGAGTTAGGCCTCATTTGGCCCAATCATATCATTTGCGCCTCGAGTCGGGCCTCGTTTTACTCAACCATATAATTTGCGCCTCGAGTTGGGCCTCGTTTGACTCAACCATATCATTTCTACCTTGAGTCATCTCTCATTTGACTCAACCATACCAGTTGAGCCTCAAGGCGAGCTTCGTTTAACTTAACCATATCATTTGTGCCTCGAGTCGGGCCTCGTTTGACTTACCCATATCATTTGCGCCTTGAGTCATACCTCGTTTAACTCATCGATACCATTTGTGCCTCAAGTTAGGCCTCGTTTGACTCAACCATATCATTTATGCCTTGAGTCGTGGCTCGTTTGACTCAACCATTTGATTTGCACCTCGAGTTGGGCCTCGTTTAACTCAACCATATCATTTGTGCCTCGAGTCATGCCTCATTTGACTCAACCATATCATTTGGTTCTTGAGTCGGGTCTCGTTTGACTAAACCGTATTACTTGCGCCTCAAGTCGAGCCTCGTTTGAATCACTGATACTAGTTGTGCCTCACGTCTGGCCTCTTTTGACTCAACCATATCATTTGTGCCTCGAGTCAGGCCTTGTTTGGCTCAATCATATCATTTGTTCCTCGAGTCGGGTCTCGTTTGACTCAACCATATCATTTGCACCTCGAGTCAGGCCTCGTTTGATTCAACCATATCATTTGTGCCTCGAGTCAGGCCTCGTTTGGCTCAATCATATTATTTGCACCTCGAGTCAGGCCTCATTTGACTCACGATACCATTTGTGCCTCGAGTTTATCCTCGTATGACTCAACCATATCATTTGCACCTCGAGTCGGCCCTCGTTTGACTCACCGATACCATTTGTGCAACGAGTTGGGCCTCGTTTGACTCAACCATATGATTTGCGCATTAAGTCAGGCCTCGTTTGACTCAACCTTATCATTTGTGCCTCAAGTTAGGGCTCGTTTGGCGCAAGCATATCATTTGCGCCTCGAGTTAGGCCTCGTTTGACTCAACCATATCATTTGTGCCTCGAGTTGGGCCTCGTTTGACTCAACCATATCATTTATGCCTTGAGTCGTGGCTCGTTTGACTCAACCATTTGATTTGCACCTTGAGTTGGGCCTCGTTTGACTCAACCATATCATTTCTGCCTCGAGTCATGCCTTGTTTGACACAACCATATCATTTGTGCCTTGAGTCATGCCTCATTTGACTCAACCATATCATTTGGTTCTTGAGTCGGGTCTCGTTTGACTAAATCGTATTACTTGCGCCTCGAGTCGAGCCTCATTTGAATCACTGATACTAGTTGTGCCTCGCGTCTGGCTTCGTTTGACTCAACCATATCATTTATGCCTCGAGTCAGGCCTAGTTTGGCTCAATCATATCAATTGTACCTCGAGTTGGGCCTCGTTTGACTCAACCATATCATTTGCACCTCGAGTCAGGCCTCGTTTGATTCAACCATATCATTTGTGCCTCGAGTTAGGCCTCGTTTGGCTCAATCATATTATTTGTACCTCGAGTCAGGCCTCATTTGACTCAAGATACCAGTTGTGCCTCGAGTTCATCCTCATTTGACTCAACCATATCATTTGCACCTCGAATCGGCCCTCGTTTGAATCATCGATACCATTTGTTCAATGAGTTGGGCCTCGTTTGACTCAACCATATGATTTGCGCATTAAGTCAGGCCCCGTTTGACTCAACCTTATCATTTGTGCCTCAAGTTAGGGCTCGTTTGGCTCAAGCATATCATTTGCGCCTCGGGTAAGGCCACGTTTGACTCAACCATATCATTTGAGCCTCGGGTCAGGCCTCGTTTGACTCAACCATATCATTTCTGCCTCAAGTCGAGCCTCGTTTGACTCAACCATATCATTTGCGCCCTGAGTCGTGTCTCGTTTGACTCACCGATACTATTTGTGCCTCGAGTCAGGTCTCCTTTAACTCAATCATATCATTTGCGCCTCGAGTCGGGCCTCGTTTGACTCACGGATACCATTTGTGCCTCGAGTTAGGCCTCGTTTGACTCAACCATATCATTTGTGCCTCGAGGCGGGCCTTGTTTGACTCGACCATATGATTTGCGCCTTGAGTCGGGCCTCGTTTGACTCAACCATATCATTTGTGCCTTGAGTCAGGCCTCGTTTGACTCAACCATATCATTTGTGCCCTGAGTCATGTCTCGTTTGACTCATCGATACCATTTGTGCCTCGAGTCAGGCCTCCTTTGACTCAATCATATCATTTGCGCCTCGAGTCGGGCCTAGTTTGACTCAATCATATCATTTGTGCCTCGAGTCATGCCTCGTTTGACTCAACCATATCATTTGCGCCTTGAGTTGGGTCTCGTTTGACTCAATCATATCATATGCGCCTCGAGTCGGGCCTCGTTAGACTCAACCATATCATTTCTGCCTCGACTCATTCCTTGTTTGACTCAACCAAATCATTTGCGCCTCGAGGCGGGCCTCGCTTGACTAAACCATATCATTTGTGCCTCGAGTCATGCCTCATTTGACTCAACCATATCATTTGGTTCTTGAGTCGGGTCTCGTTTGACTAAACCATATTACTTATGCCTCGAGTCGAGCCTCGTTTGAATCACTGATACAAGTTGTGCCTCGAGTCTAGCCTCGTTTGACTCAACCATATCATTTGTGCCTCGAGTCAGGCCTTGTTTGGCTCAATCATATCATTTGTACCTTGAGTCGGGCCTCGTTTGACTCTATCATATCATTTGCACCTCGAGTTAGGCCTCGTTTGATTCAACTATATCATTTGTGCCTCAAGTCAAGCCTCGTTTGGCTCAATCATATTATTTGCACCTTGAGTCAGGCCTCATTTGACTCACGATACCATTTGTGCCTCAAGTTCATCCTAGTTTGACTCAACCATATCATTTGCACCTCGAGTCAGCCCTCGTTTGACTCACCGACACCATTTGTGCAACGAGTTGGGCCTCGTTTGACTCAACCATATGATTTACGCATTAAGTCAGGCCTCGTTTGACTCAACCTTATCATTTGTGCCTCAAGTTAAGGCTCGTTTGGCTCAAGCATATCATTTGCGCCTCGAGTTAGGCCTCATTTGACTCAACCATATCATTTGAGCCTCGAGTCGAGCCTCGTTTGACTCAACCATATCATTTGTGCCTCGAGTCGAGCCTCGTTGGACTCAACCATATCATTTGTGCCTCGAGTCAAGCCTCGTTTGACTCAACCATATCATTTCTGCCTCGAGTCTTGCCTTGTTTGACACAACCATATCATTTGTGCCATGAGCCGCGCCTTGTTTGACTCAACCATATCATTTGCGCCTCGAGGCAGGCCTAGCTTGACTAATCCATATCATTTGTGCCTCGAGTCATGCCTCATTTGACTTAACCATATCATTTGGTTCTTGAGTCGGGTCTCGTTTGACTAAACCGTATTACTTGCGCCTCGAGTCGAGCCTCGTTTGAATCATTGATACTAGTTGTGTCTCGCGTCTGGCCTCGTTTGACTCATCCATATCATTTGTGCCTCGGGTCAGGCCTTGTTTGGCTCAATCATATCATTTTACCTCGAGTCGGGCCTCATTTGACTCAACCATATCATTTGCACCTCGAGTCAGGCCTTGTTTGATTCAACCATATCATTTGTGCCTCGAGTCAGGCCTCGTTTGGCTCAATCATATTATTTGCACCTCGAGTCAGGCCTCATTTGGCTCACAATACCATTTGTGCCTCGAGTTCATCCTTGTTTGACTCAACCATATCATTTGCACCTCGAGTCGGCCCTCGTTTGACTCACCGATACCATTTGTGCCTCAAGTTAGGGCTTGTTTGGCTCAAGCATATCATTTGCGCCTCGAGTTAGGCCTCGTTTGACTTAACCATATCATTTGAGCCTCGAGTTGGGCCTCGTTTGACTCAACCATATCATTTGAGCCTCGAGTCAGGCCTCGTTTCACTCAACCATATCATTTGCGCCCTGAGTCGTGTGTCGTTTGACTCACCGATACCATTTGTGCCTCGAGTCAGGCCTCCTTTAACTCAATCATATCATTTGCGCCTCGAGTCGGGCCTCATTTGACTCAGGGATACCATTTGCACCTCGAGTTAGGCCTCGTTTGACTCAACCATATCATTTGTGCCATGAGACGGGCATTGTTTGACTCGACCATATAATTTGTGCCTTGAGTCGGGCCTCGTTTGACTCAACCATATCATTTGTGCCTCGAGTCGGGCCTCGTTTGACTCAACCATATCATTTGTGCCCTGAGTTGTGTCTCGTTTGATTCACTGATACCATTTGTGCCTCGAGTCATGCCTCGTTTGACTTCACCATATCATTTGCATCTCGATTCGGGCCTTGTTTGACTCAACCATATCATTTGCGCCTCGAGTCGGGCCTTGTTTGACTCAACTATATAATTTGCGCCTCGAGTTGGTCCTCGTTTGACTCACGGATACCATTTGTGCCTCGAGTTAGGCCTCGTTTAACTTAACCATATCATTTGTGCCTCGATTCAGGCCTTGTTTGAGTCAACCATATCATTTGCGCCTCGAGTCGGGCCTCGTTTAACTCAACTATTTCATTTGTCCCTCGAGTCAGGCCTCATTTGACTCAACCATATCATTTGCACCTTGAGTCAGGCGTCGTTTGACTCACTGATACCATTTGTGCCTCGAGTGGGGCCTCATTTGACTCAACCATATCATTTGTGGCTTGAGTTATGCGTCGTTTCGCTCAATCATATCATTTGCGTCTCGAGTCGGTCCTCGTTTGACAAAACCATATCATTTACGCCTCGAGTCGGGCCTCGTTTGACTCACCGATACCATTTGTGCCTCGTGTTGGGCCTCGATTGACTCAACCATATCATTTGTGCTTCGAGTTAGGACTTGTTTGACTCGACCATATCATTTGTTCATCGAGTCATGCCTCGTTTGACTTCACCATATCATTTGCATCTCGATTCGGGCCTTGTTTGACTCAACCATATCATTTGCGCCTCGAGTCGAGCCTTGTTTGACTCAACCATTTAATTTGCGCCTCGAGTTGGTCCTCGTTTGACTCACGGATACCATTTGTGCCTCGAGTTAGGCCTCGTTTAACTCAACCATATCATTTGTGCCTCGATTCAAGCCTTGTTTGAGTCAACCATATCATTTACGCCTCGAGTCGGGCCTCGTTTAACTCAACTATTTCATTTGTCCCTTGAGTCAGGCCTCGTTTGACTCAACCATATCATTTGCACCTTGAGTCGGGTGTCGTTTGACTCATTGATACTATTTGTGCCTCGAGTGGGGCCTCGTTTGACTCAACCATATCATTTGTGCCTTGAGTTAGGCCTTGTTTGATCAACCATATCGTTTGGGGCTTGAGGCGGGCCTCATTTGACTCAACCATATCATTTGTGCCTCGAGTTGGGCCTCGTTTGACTCAACCATATCATTTGCGCCTCGAGTCAGGCCTCGTTTGACTCACCGATACCATTTGTGCATCGAGTTGGGCCTTGTTTGACTCAACCATATGATTTGCGCATTGAGTCAAGCCTTGTTTGACTCAACCATATCATTTGTGGCTTGAGTTTTGCCTCGTTTGGCTCAATCATATCATGTGCGCCTCGAGTCGGGCCTCGTTTAACTCAACAATATCATTTGCGTCTTGAGTTGGGCCTTGTTTGAATCATCGATACCAGTTGTGCCTCTAGTCTAGCCTCGTTTTACTCAGCCCTATCATTTGTGCCTCGAGTCTAGACTCGTTTTGCTCATTCATATTATTTACGCGTCGAGTTGAGTCTCATTTGACTCAAGCATATCATTTGCGCCTCGAGTCAGGCCTCATTTGACTCAAGCATATCATTTGTGCCTCAAGTCGGGTCTCGTTTGACTCAACCATATTATTTGTGCCTCGAGTCAGGCCTCGTTTGACTCAACCATATCATTTCTTCCTCGAGTCATGCCTTGTTTGACACAACCTTATCATTTACGCCTTGAGTTAGGCCTTGTTTAACTCAACCATATCATTTGCGCCTCGAGTCGAGCCTGTTGTGACTCAAGCATATCATTTGCTCCTCGAGTTGGGCCTCGTTTGACTCAACCATATAATTTGCCCCTCGAGTCAGGCCTCGTTTGACTCAACAATATCATTTATGTCTTGAGTCGGGCCTCGTTTGAATCATCGATACTAGTTGTGCCTCGAGTCTGGCCTCGTTTGACCCAACCATATCATTTGTGCCTCAAGTCTGGCTTCGTTTGGTTCAATCATATTATTTGCGCCTCGAGTCGAGCCTCATTTGACTCAACCATATCATTTGCGCCTCGAGTCAGGTCTCGTTTGACTCAAGCATATCATTTGTGCCTTGATTCGGGCCTCGTTTGACTCAACCATATTATTTGTGCCTCCAGTCAGGCCTCGTTTGACTCAACCATATCATTTGTGCCTCGAGTTAGGCCTCGTTTGGGTCAATCATATCATTTTCGCCTTGAGTCGGGCTTCGTTTGACTCAACCATATCATTTGAGCCTCGTGTCGGGCCTCATTTGACTTAACCATATCATTTGCGCCTTGAGTAAGGCCTCGTTTGACTCATCGATACCATTTGTGCCTCAAGTTAGGCCTCGTTTGACTCAACCATATCATTTGGGCCTTAAATCTGGCCTTGTTTGAGTCAACCATATTTTTTCTGCCTTGAGTCATGCCTGGTTTGACACAACCATATCATTTGCGCCTCGAGTCGGGCCTTGTTTGACTCAACCATATCATTTGCATCTCGAGGCGCACCTCATTTGTCTTAACCATATCATTTGTGCCTCGAGTGTTGCCTCGTTTGACTCAACCATATCATTTGCATCTCGAGTCGGCCCTCGTTTGACAAAACCATATCATTTGCGCCTCGAGTTAGGCCTCGTTTGACTCACCGATAAGATTTGTGCCTTGAGTCAGGCCTCGTTTGGCTCTATCATATCATTTGTTCCTCAAGTCAGGCCTTGTTTGGCTCAATCATATCACTTGCACCTTGAGTCAGGCCCCGTTTGACTTAACCATATCATTTGTGCCTTGAGTCGGGCCTCGTTTGACTCACCAATACCATTTGTACCTCGAGTTGGGCCTCGTTTGTGCCTCGAGTCAGGCCTCGTTTGACTCAACCATATCATTTGTGCCTCGAGTCAGGCCTCGTTTGACTCAACCATATAATTTGTGCCTCGAATCATACCTCGTTTGACTTCACCATATCATTTGCATCTCGATTCAGGCCTTGTTTGACTCAACCATATCATTTGCGCCTCGAGTCGGGCCTTGTTTGACTCAACCATATCATTTGCGCCTCGAGTTGGTCCTCGTTTGACTCACGGATACCATTTGTGCCTCACGTTCGGCCTCGTTTAACTCAACCATATCATTTGTGCCTCGATTCAGGTCTGGTTTGACTCAACCATATCATTGGCGGCTCGAGTCGGGCCTGTTTTTGACTCAACCATATGATTTGCGCCTTGAGTCGAGGATCGTTTGACTCAACCATTTCATTTGTCCCTCGAGTCAGGCCTCGTTTGACTCAACCATATCATTTGCACCTTGAGTCGGGCCTCGTTTGACTCACTGATACCATTTGTGCCATGAGTGTGGCCTCGTTTGACTCAACCATATCATTTGTGCTTGGAGTCAGGCCTTGTTTGACTAAACCATATTATTTGTGGCCCGAGGCGGGCCTCGTTTGACTCAACCATATCATTTGTGCCTCGAGTCAGGCCTCGTTTGACTCAACCATATCATTTGTCCCTCGAGTCAGGCCTCGTTTGACTCAACAATATCATTTGTGTCTTGAGTTGCGCCTCGTTTGAATCACCGATACCAGTTGTGCCTCGAGTCTGGCCTCGTTTGACTCAACCATATCATTTGTGCCTCTAGCCTGGCCTCGTTCGGCTTAATCATATTATTTCTGCCTCGAGTCGAGCCTCGTTTGACTCAAGCATATCATTTGTGCCACGAGTCGGGCCTCGTTTGACTCAACCATATTATTTGCGCCTCGAGTCAGGCATCGTTTGACTCACCGATGCCATTTTTGTATCGAGTTAGGCCTCATTTCACTCAACCATATGATTTGTGCATCGAGTCAGGCCTTGTTTGACTCAACCATATCATTTGCGCCTCGAGACGGGCCTCGTTTGAGTCATCGATACAATTTGTGCCTCAAGTTAGGCCTCGTTTGACTCAACCATATCATTTGGGCCTCGAGTTGGGCCTCATTTGACTCACCGATAACATTTGTGCCTCGAGTCATGCCTCGTTTGGCTCAATCATATCATTTGTGGCACGAGTCAAGCCTCGTTTGGCTCAATCATATCATTTGCGCATCGAGTCGGGCCTCGTTTGGCTCAACCATATCATTTCTGCCTCGAGTTATGCCTCATTTGACTCAACCATATCATTTCCGCATCGTGGCGGAATTCATTTGACTCAACCATATCATTTGTGCCTCAAGTGGGCCTCCTTTGACTCATGGATACCATTTATGCCTCGAGTTAGGCCTCGTTTGACTCATCCATATCATTTGTGCCTCAAGTCGGCCCTCGTTTGACTCAACCATATCATTTCTGCCTCAAGTCTAGCCTCGTTTGACTCAACCATATCATTTGCGCCTCAAGTCGGCCCTCGTTTGTCTAAACCATATCATTTGGGCCTCGAGTCGGCCCTCGTTTGACTCACTGATACCATTTGTGCCTCGAGTCAGGTCTCGTTTGGCTCAATCATATCACTTGTGCCTCGAGTCAGGCCTCGTTTGACTCAACCATATCATTTGTTCCTTGAGTCAAGCCTCGTTTGACTCACCGATACCATTTGTGCCTCGTGTTACGCCTCATTTTACTCAACCATATCATTTGTGCCTCGAGTCAGGCCTCGTTTGGCTCAATCATATCATTTGTGCCTCGAGTCATGCCCCGTTTGACTCAACCATATCATTTGCATCTCGAGTTGGTCTTTGTTTGACTAAACCATATCATTTGCGCCTCGAGTCGGGCCTCGTTTGACTCACCAATACCATTTGTGCCTCGAGTTGGGCCTCGTTTGACTTAACCATATCATTTGTGCCTCGAGTCATTCCCCTTTTGACTTCACCATATCATTTGCATCTTGATTCGGGCCTTGTTTGACTCAACCATATTATTTGCGCCTCGAGTCGGGCCTTGTTTGACTCAACCATATCATTTGTGGCTTGAGTTATGCCTCATTTGGCTCAATCATATCATTTGCGTCTCGAGTCGGTCCTCGTTTGACTAAACCATCTCATTTGCGCCTCGAGTCAAGCCTTGTTTGACTCAACCATATCATTTGTGGCTTGAGTTATGCCACGTTTGGCTCAATCATGTTATTTGCGTCTCGAGTCAGTCCTCGTTTGACTAAACCATATCATTTGCGCCTCTAGTTAGGCCTCGTTTGACTCACCGATACCATTTGTGCCTCGTGTTGGGATTGACTTAACCATATCATTTGTGCTTCAAGCGAGACCTTGTTTGACTCGACCATATCATTTGTGCCTCGAGTCATGCCTCGTTTGACTTCACCATATCATTTGCATCTCGATTCGGGCCTTGTTTGACTCAACCATATCATTTGCGCCTCGAGTCGGGCCTTGTTTGACTCAACCATATAATTTGTGCCTCGAGTTGGTCCTCGTTTGACTCACGGATACCATTTGTGCCTCGAGTTAGGCCTCGTTTAACTTAACCATATCATTTGTGCCTCGATTCAGGCCTTGTTTGAGTCAACCATATCATTTGCGCCTCGAGTCGGGCCTCGTTTGACTCAACCATATCATTTGCACCTTGAGTCAGGCATCGTTTGACTCACTGATATTATTTGTGCCTCGAGTGGGGCCTCATTTGACTCCACCATATCATTTGTGCATCGAGTCGGGCCTTGTTTGACTCAACCATATGATTTGCGCATCGAGTCAAGCCTTGTTTGACTCAACCATATCAATTGTGGCTTGAGTTATGCCTCGTTTGGCTCAATCATATCATTTGCGCCTCGAGTCGGGCCTCGTTTAACTCAACAATATCATTTGCGTCTTGAGTTAGGCCTTGTTTGAATCATCGATACCAGTTGTGCCTTTAGTCTATCCTCGTTTGACTCAGCCCTATCATTTGTGCCTCGAGTCTGGACTCGTTTTGCTCATTCATATTATTTGCGCCTCGAGTCGAGTCTCATTTGACTCAAGCAGATCATTTGCGCCTCGAGTCTGGCCTCGTTTTACTCAAGCATATCATTTGTGCCTCAAGTCGGGCCTCGTTTGACTCAACCATATTATTTGCGCCTCGAGTCAGGCCTCGTTTGACTCAACCATATCATTTCTTCCTCGAGTCATGCCTTGTTTGACACAACCTTATCATTTACGCCTTGAGTCAGGCCTTGTTTAACTCAACCATATCATTTGCGCCTCGAGTCGAGCCTGTTTTGACTCAAGCATATCATTTGCTCCTCGAGTCGGGCCTCGTTTGACTCAACCATATCATTTGCCCCTCGAGTCAGGTCTCGTTTGACTCAACAATATCATTTGCGTCTTGAGTCGGGCCTCGTTTGAAACATCGATACCAGTTGTGCCTCGAGTCTAGCCTCGTTTGACTCAACCATATCATTTGTGGCTCAAGTCTGGCCTCGTTTGGTTCAATCATATTATTTGCGCCTCGAGTTGAGCCTCGTTTGACTCAACCATATCATTTGCGCCTCGAGTCAGGACTCATTTGACTTAAGCATATCATTTGTGCCTCGAGTTGGGCCTCGTTTGACTCAACCATATTATTTGTGCCTCAAGTCAGGCCTCATTTGACTCAACCATATCATTTCTGCCTCGAGTTAGGCCTCGTTTGGGTCAATCATATCATTTGCACCTTGAGTCGGGCTTCGTTTGACTCAACCATATCATTTGAGCCTCGTGTCGGACCTCGTTTGACTTAACCATATCATTTGCTCCTTGAGTCGGGCCTCGTTTGACTCATCGATACCATTTGTGCCTCAAGTTAGGCCTCGTTTGACTAACCATATCATTTGGGCCTCGAGTTTGGCCTTGTTTGAGTTAACCATATTTTTTCTGCCTTGAGTCATGCCTGGTTTGACACAACCATATCATTTGCGCCTCGAGTCGGGCCTTGTTTGACTCAACCATATCATTTGCGTCTCGAGTTGCACCTCATTTGTCTTAACCATATCATTTGTGCCTCGAGTGTTGCCTCGTTTGACTCAACCATATCATTTGCATCTCGAGTCGGCCCTCATTTGACAAAACCATATCATTTGCGTCTCAAGTTAGGCCTCATTTGACTCACCGATACCATTTGTGCCTCGAGTCAGGCCTCGTTTGGCTCAATCATATCATTTGTTCCTCAAGTCAGGCCTCGTTTGGCTCAATCATATCACTTGCACCTCGAGTCAGGCCCCGTTTGACTCAACCATATCATTTGTGCCTCGAGTCGGTCCTCGTTTGACTCACCAATACCATTTGTGCCTCGAGTTGGGCCTCGTTTGACTCATCCTTATCATTTGTGCCTCGAGTTAGGCCTTGTTTGACTCGACCATATCATTTGTGCTTCGAATCATACCTCGTTTCACTTCACCATATCATTTGCATCTCGATTTAGTCCTTGTTTGACTCAACCATATCATTTGCGCCTCAAGTCAGGCCTTGTTTGACTCAACCATATCATTTGCGCCTCGAGTTAGTCCTCGTTTGACTCACGGATACCATTTGTGCCTCGAGTTAGGCCTCATTTAACTCAACCATATCATTTGTGCCTCGATTCAAGCCATGTTTGAGTCAACCATATCATTGGCGCCTCGAGTCGGGCCTATTTTTGACTCAACCATATGATTTGCGCCTCGAATCGAGGCTCGTTTGACTCAACCATTTCATTTGTCCCTAGAGTCAGGCCTCGTTTGACTCAACCAAATCATTTGCACCTTGAGTCGGGCCTCGTTTGACTCACTGATACCATTTGTGCCTTGAGTGGGGCCTCGTTTGACTCAACCATATCATTTGTGCCTTGAGTCAAGCCTAGTTTGACTAAACCATATTATTTGGGGCCCGAGGCGGGCCTCGTTTGACTCAACCATATCAATTGCCCCTCAAGTCAGGCCTTGTTTGACTCAACAATATTATTTGCATCTTGAGTTCGGCCTCATTTGAATCACCGATACCAGTTGTGCCTCGAGTCTGGCCTCGTTTGACTCAACCATATCATTTGTGCCTCTAGCCTGGCCTTGTTGGCCCAATCATATTATTTCTGCCTCGAGTCGAGCCTCGTTTGACTCAACCATATCATTTGCGCCTTGAGTTGGGCCTCGTTTGACTCAAGCATATCATTTGTGCCACGAGTTGGGCCTCGTTTGACTCAACCATATTATTTGCGCCTCGAGTCAGCCTCGTTTGACTCACCGATGCCATTTCTGCATCGAGTTTGGCCTCATTTCACTTAACCATACGATTTGCGCATCGAGACAGGCCTCGTTTGACTCAACCATATCATTTGCGCCTCGAGACGGGCCTCGTTTGAGTCATCGATACAATTTGTGCCTCAAGTTAGGCCTCGTTTGACTCAACCATATCATTTGGGCCTCAAGTTGGGCCTCGTTTGACTCACCGATAACATTTGTGCCTCGAGTCATGGCTCGTTTGGCTCAATCATATCATTTGTGCCTCGAGTCAAACCTCATTTGGCTCAATCATATCATTTGCGCCTCGAGTCGGGCCTCGTTTGGCTCAACCATATCATTTGCGCCTCGAGTCGGCCCTCGTTTGACTAAACCATATCATTTGCACCTCGAGTTGGGCCTCGTTTGACTCACCGATACCATTTGTACCTCGAGTCAGGCCTTGTTTGGCTCAATCATATCACTTGCGCCTCGAGTCAGGCCTCGTTTGACTCAACCATATCATTTGTGCCTCGAGTCAAGCCTCGTTTGACTCACCGATACCATTTGTGCCTCGAGTTAGGCCTCGTTTTACTCAACAATATCATTTGTGCCTCGAGTCAAGCCTCGTTTGGCTCAATCATATCATTTGTGCCTCGAGTCATGCCTCGTTTGACTCAACCATATCATTTGCGTCTCGAGTCGGTCCTCGTTTGACTAAACCATATCATTTGCGCCTCGAGTCGGGCCTCGTTTGACTCACCGATACCATTTGTGCCTCGAGTTGGGCCTTGTTTGACTCAACCATATAATTTGTGCCTTGAGTCATGCCCCTTTTGACTTCACCATATCATTTGCATCTCGATTCGGGCCTTGTTTGACACAACCATATCATTTGCGCCTCGAGTCGGGCCTTGTTTGACTCAACCATATCATTTGCGCCTTGAGTTGAGCCTCATTTGACTCACGAATATCATTTGTGCCTCGAGTTAGGCCTCGTTTAACTCAACCATATCATTTGTGCATCGATTCAGGCCTTGTTTGACTCAACCATATCATTTGTGCCTCGAGTCGGGCCTATTTTGACTCAACCATATCATTTGCGTCTCGAGTCGGGCCTCGTTTGACTCAACAATATCATTTGTCCCTCGAGTTAGGCCTCGTTTGACTCAACCATATAATTTGCAGGCCTCGTTTGACTCACTGATACCATTTGTGCCTCGAGTGGGGCCTCGTTTGACTCAACCACATCATTTGTGCCTTGAGTCAGCCTTGTTTGACTCAATCATATCATTTGCGGCTCGAGGCGGGCCTCGTTTTTCTCAACCATATAAGTTGTGCCTGGAGTGGGGCCTCGTTTGACTCAACCATATCATTTGAGCCTCGAGTCGGGCCTCGTTTGACTCACTGATACCATTTGTGCATCGAGTTTGGCCTCGTTTGACTCAACCATATGATTTGTGCATCGAGTCAGGCCTCGTTTGACTCAACCATATCATTTGGGCCTTGAGTTGTGCCTCGTTTGGCTCAACCATATCATTTATGCCTCAAGTGGGCCTCGTTTGACTCATCGATACCATTTGTGCCTCGAGTTAGGCCTCGTTTGACTCAACCATATCATTTGTGCCTCAAGTCGGGACTCGTTTGACTCAACCATATCATTTCTGCCTCGATCATGCCTTGTTTGACACAACCATATCGTTTGCGCCTTGAGTCAGGCCTTGTTTAACTCAACCATATCATTTGCACCTCGAGTCAAGCCTGTTTTGACTCAAGCATATCATTTGCGCCTTGAGTCAGGCCTCGTTTGACTCAACCATATCATTTGCCCCTCGAGTCGGGCCTTGTTTGAATCACCGATACCAGTTGTGCCTCGAGTCTGGCCTCGTTTGACTCAACCATATCATTTGTTCCTCAAGTCTGGTCTCGTTTGGCTCACCGATACCATTTGGCATCGAGTTAGGGCTCGTTTGATTCAACCATATGATTTGCGCATCGAGTCAACCCTCGTTTGACTCAACCATATCATTTGTGCCTCAAGTTAGCCCTCGTTTGTCTCAACCATATCATTTCTGCCTCAAGTCATGCCTCATTTGACTCAACCATATCATTTGTGCCTCGAGTCGGCCCTCGTTTGACTAAACCATATCATTTGCGCCTCGAGTTGGGCCTCGTTTGACTCATCGATACCATTTGTGCCTCGAGTAAGGCCTCGTTTGGCTCAATCATATCACTTGTGCCTCGAGTTAGGCCTCGTTTGACTCAACCATATCATTTGTGCCTCGAGTCAAGCCTCGTTTGACTCACCAATACCATTTGTGCCACGAGTTAGGCCTCCTTTCACTCAACCATATCATTTGTGCCTCGAGTCAGGACTCGTTTGGCTCAATCATATCATTTGTGCCTCCAGTCATGCCTCGTTTCACTCAACCATATCATTTGCGTCTCGAGTCGGTCCTCGTTTGACTAAACCATATCATTTGCGCCTCGAGTCGGGCCTCGTTTGACTCACCGATACCATTTGTGCCTCGAGTTGAGCCTCGTTTGACTCAACCATATCATTTGTGCCTCGAATCAGGCCTTGTTTGACTCAACCATATCATTTGTACCTTGAGTCCTGCCTCGTTTGACTTCACCATATCATTTGCATCGCGATTCGGGCCTTGTTTGACTCAACCATATCATTTGCGCCTCGAGTCGGGCCTTGTTTGACTCAACCATATCATTTGCGCCTTGAGTTAGGCCTCATTTGACTCACGGATACCATTTGTGCCTCATGTTAGGCCTCGTTTAACTCAACCATATCATTTGTGCCTCGATTCAGGCCTTGTTTGACTCAACCATATCGTTTGTGCCTTGAGTCAGGCCTATTTTGACTCAACCATATCATTTGCGCCTCGAGTCGGGCCTCGTTTGACTCAACCATATCATTTGTCCCTTGAGTCAGGCCTCATTTGACTCAACCATATCATTTGCAGGCCTCATTTGACTCACTGATACAATTTGTGCCTCGAGTGGGGCCTCGTTTGACTCAACCATATCATTTGTGCCTTGAGTCAGGCCTTGTTTGACTCAATCATATCATTTGCGGCTCGAGGCGGGCCTCGTTTGTCTCAACCATATCATTTGTGCCTCGAGTTGGGCCTCATTTGACTCAACCACATCATTTGAGCCTCGAGCCGCGCCTTGTTTGACTCACTGATACCATTTGTGCATTGAGTTTGGCCTCGTTTGACTCAACCATATGATTTGTGCATTGAGTCAGGCCTCGTTTGACTCAACCATATCATTTGGGCCTCGAGTTATGCCTCGTTTGGCTCAATCATATCATTTGCACCTCGAGTCAGGCCTCGTTTCGCTCAACCATATCATTTCTGCCTCGAGTCATTCCTCATTTGACTCAACCATATCATTTATGCCTCAAGTGGGCCTCGTTTGACTCATCGATACCATTTGTGCCTCGAGTTAGGCCTCGTTTGACTCAACCATATCATTTATGTCTCAAGCTGGGTGTCGTTTCACTCAACCATATCATTTCTGCCTCAAGTCATGCCTCGTTTGACTCAACCATATCATTTGCACCTTGAGTCGGGGCTTGTTTGACCCAACCATATCATTTGTGCCTCAAGTCGGGACTTGTTTGACTCAACCATATCATTTTTGCCTCGATCATGCCTTTTTTGACAAAACCATATCATTTGCGCCTTGAGTCAGGCGTTGTTTAACTCAACCATATCATTTGCGCCTCGAGTCGAGCCTGTTTTGACTCAAGCATATCATTTGCGCCTCGAGTCGGGCCTCATTTGACTCAACCATATCATTTGCCCCTCGAGTCAGGCCTCGTTTGACTCAACGATATCATTTGTGTCTTGAGACGGGCCTCGTTTGAATCACCGATACCAGTTGTGCTCAAGTCTGGCCTCATTTGACTCAACCATATCATTTGTGCCTCGAGTCTGGTCTCGTTTGGCTCACCGATACCATTTGTGCATCGAGTTGGGGCTCGTTTGATTCAACCATATGATTTGCGCATTGAGTCAAGCCTCGTTTGACTCAACCATATCATTTGTGCCTCGAGTTAGGCCTTGTTTGGCTCAATCATATCATTTGCGCCTTGAATCTGGCCTCGTTTGACTCAACAATATCATTTTTGCCTCGAGTCATGCCTCATTTGACTCAACCATATCATTTGCGCCTCGAGGCGGGCTTCGTTTGACTCAACCAAATCATTTGTGCCTTAAGTCAAGCCTCATTTGACTCAACCATATCATTTGTGCCTTAAGTCAGGCCTCATTTGACTCATCGATACCATTTGTGCCTCAAGTTAGACCTCGTTTGACTCAACCATATCATCTCTGCCTCGAGTCATGTCTTCTTTGACTCAACCATATCATTTGTGCCTCGAGTCGGGTCTCGTTTGACGCAACCATATGATTTGTGCCTTGAGTTTGGCCTCGTTTGACTCAATCATGTCATTTCTACCTCAAGTCATGCCTTGTTTGACACAACCATATCATTTGCGCCTTGAGTCGGGCCTCGCTTGACTCAACCATATCATTTGCGCCTTGAGGCAGGCCTCGCTTGACTCAACCATATCATTTGTGAACCATATCATTTGCTTCTTGAGTCAGGCCTCGTTTGACTCAACCATATCATTTGCACCTCGAGTCAGGCCTCGTTTGACTTAACCATATCATTTATACCTCGAGTCAAGCCTCATTTGGCTCAATCATATTAGTTGCGCCTCGGGTCTGGCCTCGTTTGACTCAACCATATGATTTACGCATTGAGTCAGGCCTCGTTTGACTCAACCTTATGATTTGTGCCTCGAGTTAGGCCTCGTTTGGCTTAATCATATCATTTGCGCCTCGAGTCGGGCCTCGTTTGACTCCACCATATCATTTCTGCCTCAAGTCAAGCCCCATTTGACTCAACCATATCATTTGTGCCTCGAGGTGGGGTTCATTACACCCACCCATATCATTTGTGCCTCGAGTAAGGCCTCGTTTGACTCAACCATATCCTTTGCGCCTTTAGTTGGGCCTTGTTTGACTCATCGATACCATTGGTGCCTCGAGTTGGGCCTCGTTTGACTCAACCATATTGTTTGTGCCTTGAGTCGGGCCTTGTTTGACTTAACCATATCATTTGCGCCTCGAGTCGGGCCTTGTTTGACTCACGGATACCATTTATGCCTCGAGTTGGGCCTCGTTTGACTCACCCATATGATTTGCGCATTGAGTCAGTCCTCGTTTGACTCAACCTTATCATTTGTGCCTCGAGTTAGGCCTCGTTTGGCTCAATCATATCATTTGTGCCTCGAGTCGGGGCTCGTTTGACTCAAGCATATCATTTGAGCCTCAAGTCGGGCCTCGTTTGACTCCACCATATCATTTTTTCCTCGAGTCAAGCCTTATTTGACTCAACCATATCATTTGTGCCTCGAGGTGGGGTTCATTTCGGCCAACCATATCATTTGTGCCTCGAGTCAGGCCTCGTTTGACTGAACCATATCCTTTGTGCCTTGAGTCGGGCCTCGTTGGACTCATCGATACCATTTGTGCCTCGAGTTGGGTCTCGTTTAACTGAACGATATCATTTGCGCCTCAAGACGGGCCTCGTTTGACTCAACCATATTATTTCTGCCTTAAGACATCCCTCGTTTGACTCAACCTTACCATTTGCGCCTCGAGTCGGGCCTCGTTCAACTCAACCATATCATTTCTGCCTCGAGTCATGCCTGATTTGACACAACCATATCATTTGCGCCTCGAGTAGGCCTTGTTTGACTCAATAATATCATTTGCGCCTCGAGGCGGGCCTCGTTTGACTCATCCATATCATTTGTGCCTCGAGTGTTGCCTCATTTGACTATACCATATCATTTACGCCTCGAGTCGGGGATCGTTTGACTCAACCATATGATTTGCACCTCGAGTCGGGCCTCGTTTGACTCAACCATGTCATTTCTGCCTCGAGTCATGCCTTGTTTGACACAACCATATCATTTACGCCTTCAGTCAGGCCTTGTTTGACTCCACCATATCATTTGTGCCTCGAGGCGGGCCTTGCTTGACTCAACCATATCATTTGTGCCTCGAGTCATGCCTCGTTTGACTCAACCATATAATTTGCTTCTTGAGTCGGACCTTGTTTGACTAAACCGTATCACTTGCGCCTCGAGTCGGGCCTCGTTTCATACAATGATATAATTTGTGCCTCGAGCAAGGCCTCGTTGGGCTCAATCATATCATTTGCACCTCGAGTCGGGCCTCATTTGACTCAACCATATCATTTGCACCTCGAGTCAGGCCTCGTTTGACTCAACCATCTCATTTGTTCCTCGAGTTGAGCCTAGTTTGGCTGAATCATATTATTTGCGCCTCGAGTCGGGACTCATTTGACTCAACCATATAATTTGCGCCTCGAGTCAGGCCTCATTTGACTCACTGATACCATTTGTGCCTCGAGTTGGTCCTTATTTGACTCAACCATATCATTTACTCCTCGAGTCGGGCCTCGTTTGACTCACGGATACCATTTGTGCCTCGAGTTGGGCCTCGTTTGACTCAACCATATCATTTGTGTTTCGAGTCAGGCCTTGTTTGACTCAACCATATCATTTGCGCTTCGAGTCTGGCCTCGTTTGACTTAACCATATCATTTACGTCTCGAGTCGGGCCTTGTTTTACACAACCATATTATTTGCGCCTCGAGTCGGGGCTTATTTGACTCAACGACATCATTTGCGCCTCGAGTCGAGCCTCATTTCACTCATCGATACCATTTGTGCCTCGAGTTGGGCCTCGTTTGACTAAACCATATCATTTGTGCCTCGAGTCGGGCATCGTTTGACTCAACCATATGATTTTTGCCTCAAGTCATGCCTTATTTGACACAACCATATCATTTACGCCTCGAGTCGGGCCTTGTTTGACTCAATCATTTCATTTGTGCCTCGAGGCGGGTGTCGTTTGACTCAACCATATCATTTCTACCTCGAGTCATGCCTTGTTTGACTCAACCATATCATTTGTCTCTCGAGTCGGGCCTTGTTTGACTAACCCATATCATTTGCGCTTCGAGTCGGCTTCGTTTGACTCACCGATACCATTTGTGCCTCAAGTCTGGCCTCGTTTGACTCGACCATATCATTTGCGCCTTGAGGCGGGTCTCGTTTGACTTAACCATATCATTTCTGCCTCAAGTCATCCCCCATTTGACTCAACCTTACCATTTGCGCCTCGAGTCGGGCCTCGTTTGACTTAACCATATCATTTCTGCCTCGAGTCATGACACAACCATATCATTTGCGCCTCGAGTCGGGCCTTGTTTGACTCAACCATATCATTTGCGCCTCGTGGCGGGCCTCGTTTGACTCATCCATATCATTTGTGCCTCAAGTGTTGCCTCGTTTGACTAAACCATATCATTTGCGCCTCGAGTCGGGGATCATTTGACTCAACTGTATGATTTGCGCCTCGAGTTGGGCCTCGTTTGACTCAACCATGTCATTTCTGCCTCGAGTCATGCCTTGTTTGACACAACCATATCATTTACGCCTTGAGTCGGGCCTTGTTTGACTCCACCATATCATTTGCACCTCAAGGCAGGCCTCGCTTGACTCAACCATAT
Source organism: Dicorynia guianensis (assembly GCA_037013595.1). NCBI lineage: Eukaryota > Viridiplantae > Streptophyta > Magnoliopsida > Fabales > Fabaceae > Dicorynia > Dicorynia guianensis. The sequence continues at coordinate 14,639,224 of JASUAB010000015.1, forward strand.
CATTTGTGCCTCGAGTCATGCCTCGTTTGACTCAACCATATAATTTGCTTCTTGAGTCGGGCCTCGTTTGCCTAAACCGTATCACTTGCACCTCGAGTCGGGCCTCGTTTCACACAACCATATCATTTGTGCCTTGAGTTAGGCCTCGTTTGGCTCAATCATATCATTTGCACCCCGAGTCGGGCCTCATTTGACTCAACCATATCATTTGCACCTCAAGTCAGGCCTCGTTTGACTCAACCATATCATTTGTGCCTCGAGTCAAGCCTAGTTTGGCTCAATCATATTATTTGCGCCTTGATTCGGGCCTCGTTTGACTCAACCATATCATTTGCGCCTCGAGTCAGGCCTCATTTGACTCACTGATACCATTTGTGCCTCGAGTTGGTCCTTGTTTGGCTCAACCATATTATTTACACCTCGAGTTGGGCCTCGTTTGACTCACTGATACCATTTGTGCCTCGAGTTGGGCCTCGTTTGACTCAACGATATCATTTATGTTTCGAGTCAGGCCTTGTTTGACTCAACCATATCATTTGCGCTTCGAGTCTGGCCTCATTTGACTTAACCGTATCATTTACGCCTCGAGTCGGGCCTTGTTTTACATAAGCATATCATTTGCGCCTCGAGTCGGGCTTGTTTGACTCAACGACATCATTTGCGCCTCGAGTCGGGCCTCATTTGACTCATCAATACCATTTGTGCCTCGAGTTGGGCCTCGTTTGACTAAACCATGTCATTTGCGCCTCGAGTTGGGCATCGTTTGACTCAACCATATCATTTTTGCCTTGAGTCATGCCTTATTTGACACAACCATATCATTTACGCCTCGAGTCGGGCCTTGTTTGACTCAACCATTTCATTTGTGCCTCGAGGCGGGTCTCGTTTGACTTAACCATATCATTTCTGCCTCGAGTCATGCCTCATTTGACTCAACCATATCATTTGTGTCTCGAGTCGGGCCTTGTTTGACTAACCCATATCATTTGCGCCTCAAGTCGGCTTCGTTTGACTCACCGATACCATTTGTGCCTCAAGTCTGGCCTCGTTTGACTCGACCATATCATTTGTGTCTTGAGTCAGGCCTCCTTTGGCTCAATCATATCATTTGTGCCTCGAGTCGGGCCTCGTTTGATTGAACCATATAATTTACGCCACGAGTCGGGCCTTGTTTGACTCACCCATATGTTTGAACCTCGGGACGGGCCTTATTTGACTCTCCCAGATGTTTGTGCCTCGAGGCGGTATTCGTTTGACTTACCCTTATCATTTGCAACTCGAGTCAAGCCTCGTTTGACTCAACTATGTGTTTGCGCCTCGACTCAAGCCTTGTTTGACTCACCCATATCATTTGCACCACGACCTGGCCCTTGTTTGACTCAAACATATCATATGCGCCTCGAGTTCGGCATCGTTTGACTCACGGACACCATTTGTGCCTCGAGTTGGGCCTCGTTTGACTCAACCATATCATTTGCCTCGAGTTAGGCCTTGTTTGACTCAACGATATCATTTGCGCCTCGAGTCGGGCCTGTTTTGACTCAACCATATCATTTGTGCCTCGAGGCAGGCCTCGTTTGACTCAACCATATCATTTGCCTCTCGAGTCGGGCCATGTTTGACTCAACCATATCATTTGTGCATTGAGTCGGGCCTTATTTGACTCACCCATATGTTTGTGCATCGAGGCGGGCCTCGTTTGACTAAACCATATTGTTTGTGCCTCGAGTCATGCCTTGTTTGACTCAACCATATCATTTGCGCCTCGAGTTGGGCCTCAATTGACTCAACCATATCATTTGCACCCTAAGTCAGAACTCGTTTGACTCAACGATACCATTTGTGCCTTGAGTTGGGCCTCGTTTGACTCAACCATGTAATTTGCGCCTCGAGTTTGGCCTCGTTTGACTCGCCCTTGCGTTTACGCCTCGAGTCAGGCCTTGTTTGACTCACCCATATCATTTGTGCCTCGAGTCGGGCCTCGTTTGACTTAACCATATCATTTATGCCTCAAGTTGGGCCTCGTTCGACTCAACCATATCATTTGCGCCTCGAGTCGGGCCTTATTTGACTCACTGATACCATTTGTGCATCGAGTTGGGCCTCGTTTGGCTAAACCATATCATTCGCACCTCAAGTTGGGCCTCGTTTGACTCAACCATATCATTTGTGCCTCGAGTCGGACCTCGTTTGACTCAACCATATCATTTCTTCTTCGAGTCATGCCTCATTTGACTCAACCATATCATTCGTGCCTCGAGTCGGGCCTCGTTTGACTCATCAATACCATTTGTGCCTCGAGTTGGGCCTCGATTGACTCAACCATATCATTTGTGCCTCGAGTTGGCCCTCATTTGACTCACCATATCATTTGTGCCCCAAGTTGGGCCTTGTTTGACTCAACCATATCATTTGCACCATGAGTCGTGCCTCGTTTAACTCAACCATATCATTTCTGCCCCGAGTTAGGCCTCGTTTGACTCACCGATACAATTTGTGCATTGAGTTGGGCCTGGTTTGGCTAAACGATATCATTCGTAACTCTAGTCGAGCCTCATTTGACTCAACCATATCATTTGCGCATCGAGTCGGACCTCGTTTGACTCATCAATGCCATTTGTGCCTCGAGTTTGGTCTCGTTTGACTCAACCATATCATTTGTGCCTCGAGTCAGGCCTCGTTTCACTCAACCATATCATTTGCGCCTTGAGTTGGGCCTCGTTTGACTCAACCATATCATCTACACCTCGAGTCGGGCCTCGTTTGACTCACTGATACCATTTGTGCATCGAGTTGGGCCTCATTTGACTCAACCATATGATTTGCGCATTGAGTCAGGCCTCGTTTGACTCAACCATATCATTTGTGCCCCAAGTTGGTCCTCGTTTGACTCACCGATATCATTTGTGCCTCGAGTTGGGCCTCGTTTGACTCAACATATCATTTGCGCCTCGAGTCGGGCCTCGTTTGACTCAACCATGTCAATTGCGCCTCGAGTCAGGCCTCGTTTGACTCACTTATGCCATTTGTGGCTCGAGTTGGGCCTCATTTGACTCAACCATATCATTTGTGCCTCGAGTTGGGACTCGTTTAACTCAACCATATCGTTTGTGGCTCGAGTCAGGCCTCCTTTGACTCAATCGTATCATTTGCGCCTCCAGTCGGACCTTGTTTGACTCAATCATATCATTTGTGCCTCGAGTGATGCCTCGTTTGATTAAACCATATCATTTGTGCCTCGAGTCAGGCCTCGTTTGACTCAACCATATCATTTGCACCTTGAGTCAGGCCTCATTGGACTCACCGATACTATTTGTGCCTCTTGTAGGGGCTCGTTTGTCTCAACCATTTCATTTGTGCCTCAAGTCAGGCCTCATTTGACTCAACCATATCATTTGTGCCTCGAATAGGGCCTCGTTTGACTTAACCATATCATTTGCACCACGAGTCATGCCTTGTTTGACTCAACCATATCATTTCCGCCTCGAGTTGGGCCTCGTTTGACTCACCGATACAATTTGTGCATTGAGTTGGGCCTTGTTTGGCTAAACGATATCATTCGCAACTCTAGTCGAGCCTCATTTGACTCAACCATATCATTTGCGCGTCGAATCAGACCTCGTTTGACTCATCAATACCATTTGTGTCTCGAGTTTGGTCTCGTTTGACTCAACCATATCATTTGTGCCTCGAGTCAGGCCTCGTTTGACTCAACCATATCACTTGCGCCACGAGTTGGGTCTTGTTTGACTCATCCATATCATTTGGGCCTCGAGTCAGGCCCCGTTTGACTCAACCATATCATTCACGCCTCGCGTCGGGCCTCATTTGACTCAACCATATCATTTGCCCCTCGAGTCGGGCCTCGTTTGACTCAACCATATCATCTACACCTCGAGTCGGGCCTCGTTTGACTCACTGATACCATTTGTGCATCGCGTTGGGCCTCATTTGACTCAACCATATGATTTGCGCATTGAGTCAGGCCTCGTTTGACTCAACCATATCATTTGTGCGTCAAGTCGGTCCTCGTTTGACTCACCGATACCATTTGTGCCCCGAGTTGGGACTCGTTTAACTCAACCATCTCGTTTGTGCCTCAAGTCAGGCATCGTTTAACTCAACCATATCATTTGTGCCTTGAGTCAGGTCTCGTTTGGCTTAATCATATCATTTACGCCTCGAGGCGGGCCACGATTGACTCAACCATATCATTTCTTCCTCGAGTTGGCCTCGTTTGACTCAACCATATCATTTGTGGCTCGAGTTGGGCCTCATTTGACTCAACCATATCATTTGTGCCTCGAGCCAGGCCTCGTTTGACTTATCCATATCATTTGTGCCTCGAGTCGGGCCTCGTTTGACTCAACCATATCATTTACGCCTCGAGTCAAGCCTCGTTTAACTCAACCATGTCAATTGCGCCTCGAGTCGGGCCTCGTTTGACTCACTTATGCCATTTGTGGCTCGAGTTGGGCCACATTTGACTCAACCATATCATTTGTGCCTCGAGTTGGGACTCGTGTAACTCAACCATATCGTTTGTGCCTCGAGTCAGGCCTCGTTTGACTCAACCATATCATTTGCGCCTTGAGTCAGGCCTCATTGGACTCACCAATACTATTTGTGCCTCTTGTAGGGGCTCATTTGTCTCAACCATTTCATTTGTGCCTCAAGTCAGGCCTCGTTTGACTCAACCATATCATTTGTGCCTCGAATAGGGCCTCGTTTGACTCAACCATATCATTTTGGCCTCGTTTGACTCACTGATACAATTTGTGCATTTAGTTGGGCCTCGTTTGGCTAAACGATATCATTCGCAACTCTAGTCGAGCCTCATTTGACTCAACCATATCATTTGCACGTCGAGTCGGACCTCGTTTGACTCATCGATACCATTTATGCCTCGAGTTTCATCTCGTTTGACTCAACCATATCATTTGTGCCACGAGTCAGGCCTCGTTCGACTCAACCATATCATTTGCACCTCGAGTCGGGCCTCGTTTGACTCAACCATATCATTTGCGCCTCGAGTCGGGCCTCGTTTGACTCAACCATGTCAATTGCGCCTCGAGTCGGGCCTCGTTTGACTCACTTATGCCATTTGTGGCCCGAGTTGGGCCTCATTTGACTCAACCATATCATTTGTGCCTCGAGTTGGGACTCGTTTAACTCAACCATATCATTTGTGCCTAGAGTCAGGCCTCCTTTGACTCAATCATATCATTTGCACCTCGAGTCGGACCTTGTTTGACTCAATCATATCATTTGTGCCTCGAGTGATGCCTCGTTTGATTCAACCATATCATTTGTACCTCGAGTCAGGCCTCATTGGACTCACCGATACTATTTGTGCCTCTTATAGGGGCTCGTTTGTCTCAACCATTTCATTTGTGTCTCAAGTCAGGCCTCGTTTGACTCAACCATATCATTTGTGCCTCGAATAGGGCCTCGTTTGACTCAACCATATGATTTCCGCCTCGAGTTGGGCCTCGTTTGACTCACTGATACAATTTGTGCATTGAGTTGGGCCTCGTTTGGCTAAACGATATCATTCGCAACTCTAGTCGAGCCTCATTTGACTCAACCATATCATTTGCGCGTCGAGTCAGACCTCGTTTGACTCATCGATACCATTTGTGCCTCGAGTTTAGTCTTGTTTGACTCAACCATATCATTTGTGCCTCGAGTCAGGTCTCGTTTGACTCAACCATATCATTTGCGCCTCAAGTTGGGCCTCGTTTGACTTAACCATATCATTTACACCTCGAGTCGGGCCTCGTTTGACTCACCGATACCATTTGTGCATCGAGTTGGGCCTCATTTGACTTAACCATATGATTTGCGCATCGAGTCAGGACTCGTTTGACTCAACCATATCATTTGTGCCCCAAGTCGGTCCTCGTTTGACTCACCGATACCATTTATGCCTCGAGTTGGGACTCGTTTCACTCAACCATCTCGTTTGTGCCTCAAGTCAGGCCTCGTTTAACTCAACCATATCATTTGTGCCTTGAGTCAGGCTCGTTTGGCTTAATCATATCATTTGCGCCTTGAGTCGAGCCATGTTTGACTTAATCTTATCATTTTTGCCTCGAGTCGGGCCTCGTTTGATTCACTGATGCCATTTGTGGCTCGAGTTGGGCCCCGTTTGACTCAACCATATATTTGTACCTCGACCCAAACCTCGTTTGACTTATCCATATCATTTGCACCTCGAGTTGGGCCTTGTTTGACTCAACCATATCATTTGCGCATCGAGTTGGGCCTCGTTTGACTCAACCATATCATTTCTTCCTCGAGTCATGCCTCTTTTAACTGAACCATATCATTTGCGCCTCGAGTCGAGCAACGTTTGACTCAACCATGTCATTTGCGCCTCGAGTCGGGCCTCGTTTGACTTAACCATATCATTTGCGCCATGAGTCAGTCAACGTTTGCCTCACTAATACCATTTGTGCGTCGAGTTGCGACTCGTTTAACTCAACCATATCATTTGCACCTCGAGTCGGGCCTCGTTTGACTCAATCATATCATTTGTCCCTCGAGTCATGCCTCATTTGATTGAACCATATCATTTGTGCCTCGAGTCAAGTCTCGTTGACTCAACCATATCATTTGCGCCTTGAATCGAGCCTCATTTGACTCACCGATACTATTTGTGCCTCTTGTAGGGGCTCGAGTGTCTCAACCATTTCATTTGTGCCTCGAGTCAGGCCTTGTTTGACTCAACTATATCATTTATGCCTCGAGACGAGCCTCGTTTGACTCAACCATATCATTTGTGCCTCGAGTCGGACCTCGTTTGACTCATCGATACCATTTGCGCCTCGAGTTGGGTCTTGTTTGACTCAACCATATCATTTGTGCCTTGAGTCAAGCCTCGTTTGACTCAACCATATCATTTGCGCCTCAAGTTGGGCCTTGTTTGACTCAACCATATCATTTACACCTCGAGTCGGGCCTCATTTGACTCACCGATACCATTTGTGCATCGAGTTGGTCCTTGTTTGACTCAACCATATCATTTGCGCCTCGAATCGGGCCTCGTTTGACTCAACCATATCACTTGTGCCTTGAGTCGGGCCTCGTTTGACTCAACCATATCATTTGTGACTCGAGTCGGGCCACGTTTGACTCAGCGATATCATTCGTGCCTCGAGTTGGGCCTCATTTGACTCAACCATATCATTTGTGCCCTGATTCAGGCCCCGTTTGACACAAGCATATCATTCACACCTCGAGTCGGGCCTTGTTTGACTCAGCCATATCATTTGTGCCTTGAGTCTGGCCTCATTTGACTCACCGATACTATTTGTGCCTCTTGTAGGGGCTTGTTTGACTCAACCATTTCATTTGTGCCTCGAGTCAGGCCTCATTTGACTCAACCATATCATTTGTGCCTCGAGTAGGCCCTCATTTGACTCATCCATATCATTTGTGCCACGAGTCATGCCTTGTTTGACTCAACCATATCATTTGCGCCTCGAGTCAGGCCTCATTTGACTCACCGATACCATTTGTGCATCGAGTTAGGCCTCATTTGGCTAAACCATATCATTCGCACCTCGAGTCGGGCTTCGTTTGACTCAACCATATCATTTGCGCCTCGAGTTGGACCTCGTTTGACTCAACCATATCATTTCTTCCTCGAGTCATGCCTCGTTTGACTCAACCATATCATTTGCGCCTCGAGTCGGGCCTCGTTTGACTCATCGATACCATTTGTGCCTCGAGTTGGGCCTCGTTTGACTCAACCATATCATTTGTACCTCGAGTCAGGCCTCGTTTGACTCAACCATATCATTTACGCCTCGAGTTGGGCATCGTTTGACTCAACCATATCATTTGCACCTCGAGTTGAGCATCCTTTGACTCAACCGTATGATTTGTGCATCGAGTCAGGCCTCGTTTGACTCAACCATATCATTTGGGCATCGAGTCAGGCCTCGTTTGGCTCAGTCATATCATTTGCACCTCGAGTCGGGCCTCGTTTGGCTTAACCATATCATTTACGCCTCGAGCCAGACCTCGTTTGACTCAACCATATCATTTCTTCCTCGAGTCATGCTTCGTTTCACTCAACCATATCATTTGCACGTCGAGTCGGGCCTCGTTTGACTCAACCATGTCATTTGTGCCTCGATTCGGCCCTCGTTTGACTCATCGATACCATTTGTGCCTCGAGTTAGGCCTCGTTTGACTCAACCATATCATTTGTGCCTCGAGGAAAGCCTCGCTTGGCTCAACCATATCATTTGTGCCTCGAGTCAGGCGTCGTTTGACTCAACCATATAATTTGCTCCCCGAGTCGGTCCTCGTTTGACTCACCGATACCATTAGTGCCTCGAGTTAGGACTCGTTTCACTCAACCATATCGTTTGTGCCTCAACTCAGGCCTCGTTTAACTCAACCATATCATTTGTGCCTCGAGTCAGGCATCATTTGGCTTAAACATATCATTTGCGCCTCGAGTTGGCCCACGTTTGACTCAACCATATCATTTCTGCCTCGAGTCGAGCCTCGTTTGACTCACTGATGTCATTTGTGGCTCGAGTTAGTCCTCGTTAGACTCAACCATATCATTTATGCCTTGAGTCAAGCCCCGTTTGGCTCAACCATATCATTCACACTTCGAGTCTGGCATCGTTTGACTCAACCAAATTATTTATGGCTCGAGTCGGGCCTTATTTGACTCCCTGATACCATGTGTGCCTCGAGTTCGGACTCGTTGAACTCAACCATATCATTTGTGCCTTGAATCGAGGCTCATTTGACTCACCGATACCATGTGTGCCTCGAGTTGGGCCACGTTTGGCTCAACCATCTCATTTGTGCCTCGAGCCAACCTCATTTCACTCAACCATATAATTTACACCTCGAGTCGGGCCACATTTGACTCACTGATACCATTTGTGCCTCGAGTTAGGCGTCGTTTGACTCAACCATATCATTTGTGCTTCGAGTAAGGCCTCGTTTGACACAACCATATCATTTGTGCCTCGAGTCTGGCCTCGTTTGACTCAACCATATCATTTGTGCCTCGAGTCGGGCCTTGTTTGACTCAACCATACCATTTGCGCCTCGAGTCGGGCTTCGTTTGACTCAACCATATCACTTGTGCCTCGAGTCGGGCCTCGTTTGACTCAACCATATCACTTGTGCTCGAGTCAGCCCTCGTTTGACTCATCGATACCACTCGTGCCTCGAGTCTAGCCTCGTTTGACTCAACCATATCATTTGTGCCTCGAGTCGGGCTTCGTTTGACTCAACCATACCATTTACGCCTCGAGTCGGGCTTCGTTTGACTCAACCATATCATTTGCACCTCGAGTCAGGCCTCGTTTGACTCAACCATATCACTTGTGCCTCGAGTCGGGCCTCGTTTGACTCAACCATATCATTTGCACCTCGAGTCGAGCCTCGTTTGACTCAGCGATACCACTCGTGCCTTGAGTGGGGCTCCGTTTGACACAACCATATCATTTGCGCCTTGAGTTGGCCCTTATTTGACTCACTGAAACTATTTGTGCCTCTTGTAGGGGCTCGTTTGACTCAACCATTTCATTTGTGCCTCGAGTCAAACCCGTGTGACTCAAGCATATCATTTGCACCCTTAGTCAGGCCTCATTTGACTCCCCGATACCATTTGTGCCTCGAGTTAGGCCTCATTTGACTCAACCATATCATTTACGCCTCGAGTCAGGCCTCATTTTACTCACCGATACCATTTGTGCCTCGAGTTTGGCGTTGTTTGACTCAACCATATCATTTGTGCCTTGAGTCAGGCCTCGTTTGGCTCAATCATATCATTAGTGCCTCGAGTCGGGCCTCATTTGACTCAATCATATTATTTGTGCCTCGAGTCATGCCTCGTTTGGCTCAACCATATCATTTGCGCCTCAAGTCGGGCCTCGTTTGACTCAACCATATCATTTGTTCCTCGAGTCGGGCCTCATTTGACTCACCGATACCATTTATTCATCGAGTTGGGCCTTATTTGGCTAACCATATCATTCGCTCCTTGAGTCGGGCCTCGTTTGACTCAACCATATCATTTGCGCCTCGAGTCGGGCCTCATTTGACTCACCGATACAATTTGCGCCTCGAGTTGGGCATCGTTTAACTCAACCATATCATTTGTGCCTCGAGTTGGGCCACGTTTGGCTCAACCATCTCATTTGTGCCTCGAGTCAGGCCTCGTTTCACTCAACCATATAATTTGTGCCTCGAGTTGGGCCACATTTGACTCACTGATACCATTTGTGGCTCGAGTTGGGCGTCGTTTGACTCAACCATATCATTTGTGCCTCAAGTCAGGCCTCGTTTGAGTCAACCATATCATTTGTGCCTCGAGTGGGCCCTCATTTGACTCATCCATATCATTTGCGCCACAAGTCACGCCTTGTTTGACTCAACCATATCATTTGCGCCTCGAGTCAGGCCTCATTTGACTCACCGATACCATTTGTGCATCGAGTTAGGCCTCATTTGGCTAAACCATATCATTCGCACCTCGAGTCGGGCTTCATTTGACTCAACCATATCATTTGCGCCTCGAGTTGGACCTCGTTTGACTCAACCATATCATTTCTTCCTCGAGTCATGCCTCGTTTGACTCAACCATATCATTTGCGCCTCGAGTCGGGCCTCGTTTGACTCATCGATACCATTTGTGCCTCGAGTTGGGCCTCGTTTGACTCAACCATATCATTTGTACCTCGAGTCAGGCCTCGTTTGACTCAACCATATCATTTGCGTCTCGAGTTGGGCATCGTTTGACTCAACCGTATCATTTGCACCTCGAGTTGAGCATCCTTTGACTCAACCATATGATTTGTGCATCGAGTCAGGCCTTGTTTGACTCAACCATATCATTTGGGAATCGAGTCAGGCCTCGTTTGGCTCAGTCATATAATTTGCTCCTCGAGTCGGGCCTCGTTTGACTTAACCATATCATTTACGCCTCGAGCCAGACCTCGTTTGACTCAACCATATCATTTCTTCCTCGAGTCATGCCTCGTTTCACTCAACCATATCATTTGCACGTCGAGTCGGGCCTCGTTTGACTCAACCATGTCATTTGCCCCACGAATTGGGCCTCGTTTGACTCAACCATGTCATTTGTGCCTCGATTCGGTCCTCGTTTGACTCATCAATACCATTTGTGCCTCGAGTTAGGCCTCGTTTGACTCAACCATATCATTTGTGCCTTGAGGAAAGCCTCGCTTGGCTCAACCATATCATTTGTGCCTCGAGTCAGGCGTCGTTTGACTCAACCATATCATTTGCTGCCCGAGTCGGTCCTCATTTGACTCACCGATACCATTTGTGCCTCGAGTTGGGACTCGTTTAACTCAACCATATCATTTGTGCCTCAACTCAGGCCTCGTTTAACTCAACCATATCATTTGTGCCTCGAGTCAGGCATCGTTTGGCTTAATCTTATTATTTGCGCCTCGAGTCGGGTCACGTTTGACTTAACCATATCATTTCTGCCTCGAGTCGAGTCTCGTTTGACTCACTGATGCCATTTGTGGCTCGAGTTGGTCCTTGTTGGACTCAACCACATCATTTGTGCCTCGAGTCAGGCCTCGTTTGACTCAACCATATCATTTACGCTTCGAGTCTGGCCTCGTTTGACTCAACCATATCATTTACAGCCTGAGTCGGGCCTTTTTTGACTCCCTGATACCATGTGTGCCTCGAGTTAGGACTCGTTTAACTCAACCATATCATTTGCGCCTTGAATCGAGGCTCATTTGACTCACCGATACCATGTGTGCCTCGAGTTGGGCCACGTTTGGCTCAACCATCTCATTTGTTCCTCGAGTCAGGCCTCGTTTCACTCAACCATATAATTTACGCCTCGAGTCGGGCCACATTTGACTCACTGATACCATTTGTGCCTCGAGTTGGGCATCGTTTGACTCAACCATATGATTTGTGCCTCGAGTTGGGCGTCGTTTGACTCAACCATATCATTTGTGCCTCGAGTCTGGCCTTATTTGACTCAACCATATCATTTGCGCCTTAAGTTGGGCTTCGTTTGACTCAACCATACCATTTGCACCTCGAGTCGGGCGTCGTTTGACTCAACCATATCACTTGCGCCTCGAGTCGGTCCTCGTTTAACTCAACCATATCATTTGCACCTCGAATCTGGCCTCGTTTGACTCAACCATGTCATTTGCGCCTCGAGTCGGGCCTCATTTGACTCAACCATATCATTTGCGCCCCGGGTTAGTCCACGTTTGCCTCACTAATACCATTTGTGCATCGAGTTACGACTCGTTTAACTCAACCATATCGTTTGTGCCTCGAGTCAGGCCTCCTTTGAGTTAATCATATCATTTGTGCCTCGAGTCGGGCCTCGTTTGACTCAATCATATCATTTGTGCCTCGAGTCATGCCTCGTTTGATTGAATTATATCATTTGTGCCTCGAGTCAGGTCTCGTTTGACTCAACCATATCATTTGCGCCTTGAGTTGTGCCTCATTTGACTCACCGATACTATTTGTGCCTCTTGTAGGGGCTCAGTTTGTCTCAACCATTTCATTTGTGCCTCGAGTCAGGCATTGTTTGACTCAACCATATCATTTGTGCCTAGAGTCGAGCTTCGTTTGACTCAACCACATCATTTGCGCGTCGAATCGGACCTCGTTTGACTCAACCTTATCATTTCTTCCTTGAGTTATGCCTTGTTTGACTCAACCATATCATTTGTGCCTCGAGTTAGGCCTCGTTTCACTCATGGATACCATTTGTGCCTCGAGTTGGGTCTTGTTTGAGTCAACCATATCATTTGTGCCTCGAGTCAAGCCTAATTTGACTCAACCGTATCATTTGCGCCTCGAGTTGGGCCTTGTTTGACTCAACCATATCATTTACACCTCGAGTCGGGCCTCATTTGACTCACCGATACCATTTGTGCATCGAGTTGGTCCTCGTTTGATTCAACCATTTCATTTGTACCTCGAGTCAGGCCTCGTTTGACTCAGCGATACCATTTGTGCCTTGAGTTGGGCCTCGTTTGACACAATCATATCATTTGTGCCTTGAGTCAGGCCCCATTTGACTCAAGCATATCATTCACACCTCGAGTCAGGCCTCGTTTGACTCAACCAAATCATTTGCCCCTTGAGTCTAGCCTCATTTGACTCATCGATACTATTTGTGCCTCTTGTAGGGGCTCGTTTGACTCAACCATTTCATTTGTGCCTTGAGTCAGGCCTCATTTGACTCAACCATATCATTTGTGCCTCGAGTAGGCCCTCATTTGACTCATCCATATAATTTGCGCCATGAGTCGTGCCTCGTTTGACTCAACCATATCATTTGCGCCTCGAGTCGGGCATCATTTGACTCACCGATACCATTTGTGCATCGAGTTGGGCCTCATTTAGCTAAACCATATCATTCGCACCTCGAGTCGGGCCTCGTTGGACTCAACCATATCATTTGCGCCTCGAGTCGGACCTTGTTTGACTCAACCATATCATTTCTTCCTCGAGTCATGCCTCGTTTGACTCAACCATATCATTTGCGCCCCGAGTCGGGTCTCGTTTGACTCAACCATATCATTTGTGCCTCGAGTCAGGCCTCGTTTGACTCAACCATATTATTTACGCCTCGAGTTAGGCATCATTTGACTCAACCATATCATTTGCACCTCAAGTCGAGCCTCATTTGAGTCAACCATATGATTTGTGCATCGAGTCAGGCCTCGTTTGACTCAACCATATCATTTGTGCATCGAGTCAGGCCTCGTTTAGCTTAGTCATATCATTTGCACCTCGAGTCGGGCCATGTTTGACTTAACCATATCATTTACGCCTCGAGCCAGACCTCGTTTGACTCAACCATGTCATTTCTTCCTCGAGTCATGCCTCCTTTAACTCAACCATATCATTTGCGCATCGAGTCGGGCCTCGTTTGACTCAACCATGTCATTTGTGCCTCGATTCGATCCTCGTTTGACTCATCAATACCATTTGTGCCTCGAGTTAAGCCTCGTTTGACTCAACCATATCATTTGTGCAGTGAGGTAAGCCTCGCTTAGCTCAACCATATCATTTGTGCCCCGAGTCAGGCATCGTTTGACTCAACCATATCATTTGCTCCCCGAGTCGGTCCTCGTTTGACTCATCGATATCATTTATGCCTCGAGTTAGGACTCGTTTAACTCAACCATATCGTTTGTGCCTCAACTCACACCTCGTTTAACTTAACCATATCATTTGTGCCTCGAGTCAGGCATCATTTGGCTTAATCATATCATTTGCGCCTCGAGTCGGGCCATGTTTGACTCAACCATATCATTTCTGCCTCAAGTCGAGCCTCGTTTGACTCACTGATGCCATTTGTGGCTCGAGTTAGTCCTCGTTAGACTCAACCATATCATTTGTGCCTCGAGTCAAGCCTCGTTTGGCTCAACCATATCATTTATGCTTCGAGTCTGGCCCCATTTGACTCAACCAAATTATTTGCGGCCTGAGTTGGGCCTTATTTGACTCCCCGATACCATGTGTGCCTCGAGTTCGGACTCGTTTAACTCAACCATATCATTTGTGCCTTGAATCGAGGCTCATTTGACTCACCGATACTATGTGTGCCTCGAGTTGGGCCACGTTTGACTCAACCATCTCATTTGTGCCTCGAGCCAGGCCTCGTTTCACTCAACCATTTGTGCCTCGAGTTGGGCGTCGTTTGACTCAACCATATCATTTATGCCTCGAGTAAGGCCTCATTTGACTCAACCATATCATTTGTGCCTCGAGTCGGGCTTTGTTTGACTCAACCATACCATTTGCGCCTCGAGTCGGGCTTCGTTTCACTCAACCATATCATTTGCGCCTCGAGTCGGGCCTTGTTTGACTCAACCATATCACTTGTGCCTCGAGTCAGTCCTTGTTTGACTCATCAATACTACTCGTGCCTCGAGTCCGGACTCGTTTGACTCAACCATATTATTTGTGCCTCGAGTCGGGCTTCGTTTGACTCAACCATACCATTTACGCCTTGAGTCGGGCTTCGTTTGACTCAACCATATCATTTGCGCCTCGAGTCGGGCCTCGTTTGACTCAACCATATCAATTGTGCCTCGAGTCGGGCCTCATTTGACTCAACCATATCATTTGCGCCTCGAGTCGAGCCTCATTTGACTTAGCGATACCACTCGTGCCTTGAGTTGGGCCCGTTTGACACAACCATATCATTTGCGCCTTGGGTCGGCCCTTATTTGACTCACTGATACTATTTGTGCCTCTTGTAGGGGCTCGTTTGACTCAACCATTTCATTTGTGCCTAGAGTCAAACCCGTGTGACTCAAGCATATCATTTGCACCCTTAGTCAGGCCTCATTTGACTCCCCGATACCATTTGTGCCTCGAGTTAGGCCTCGTTTGACTCAACCATATCATTTACGCCTCGAGTCAGGCCTCATTTGACTCACCGATACCATTTGTGCCTCGAGTTTGGCCTCGTTTGACTCAACCATATCATTTGTACCTTGAGTCAGGCCTCGTTTGGCTCAATCATATCATTAGTGCCTCGAGTCGGGCCTCGTTTGACTTAATCATATTATTTGTGCCTCGAGTCATGCCTCGTTTGACTCAACCATATCATTTGCTCCTCAAGTCGGGCCTCGTTTGACTCAACCATATCATTTGTGCCTCGAGTCGGGCCTCATTTGACTCACCGATACCATTTGTGCATCGAGTTGGGCCTCATTTGGCTAAACCATATCATTCGCTCCTTGAGTCGGGCCTCGTTTGACTCAACCCTATCATTTGCGCCTCGAGTCGGGCCTCATTTGACTTACCGATACAATTTGCGCCTCGAGTTGGGCATTGTTTGACTCAACCATATCATTTGTGCCTCGAGTTGGGCCACGTTTGGCTCAACCATCTCATTTGTGCCTCGAGTCAGGCCTCGTTTCACTCAACCATATCATTTGTGCCTCGAGTTGAGCCACATTTGACTCACTGATACCATTTGTGCCTCGAGTTAGGCGTCGTTTGACTCAACCATATCATTTGTGCCTCGAGTCAGGCCTCGTTTGACTCAACCATATCATTTGTTCCTCGAGTTGGGCTTTGTTTGACTTAACCATACTATTTGTGCCTAGAGTCGGGCTTCGTTTGACTCAACCATATCATTTGCGCCTCGAGTCAGGCATCGTTTGACTTAACCATATCACTTGTGCCTCGAGTTAGGCCTCGTTTGGCTCAACCATATCATTTGCGCCTCGAGTCAGGCCTTGTTTGACTCAGCGATACCTTTTGTGCCTTGAGTTAGGCCTCGTTTGACTCAACCATATCATTTGTGCCTCGAGTCAGGCCCGTTTGACACAATCATATCATTCGTGCCTCGAGTCGGGCCTCGTTTGACACAACCATATCATTTGCGCCTTGAGTCGGGCCTCGTTTGACACACTGATACTATTTGTGCCTCTCATAGGGGCTCGTTTGACTCAACCATTTCATTTGTGCCTTGAGTCAAACCTCGTTTGACTTAACCATATTATTTGCAACCTTAGTCAGGCCTCGTTTGACTCCCCGATACCATTTGTGCCTCGAGTTAGGCCTCGTTTGACTCAACCATATCATTTACGCCTCGAGTCATGCCTCATTTGACTCACCGATACCATTTGTGCCTCGAGTTTGGCGTCGTTTGACTCAACCATATCATTTGTGCCCTGAGTTAGGCCTCATTTTGCTCAATCATATCATTAGTGCCTCAAGTAAGGCCTCGTTTGACTCAATCATATCATTTGTGCCTCGAGTCATGCCTCGTTTGACTCAACCATATCATTTGCACCTCGACTTGGGCCTCGTTTAACTCAACCATATCATTTGCACCTCGAGACGGGCCTCATTTGACTCACCGATACAATTTGCACCTCGAGTTAGGCCTCGTTTGACTCAACCATATCATTTGCGCCTCGAAGTGGGCCTGGTTTGATTCATCCATATTATTTGTGCCACGAGTTGGGCCTTGATTGACTCACCAATACCATTTGTGCCTCGAGGTGGGCCTCGTTTGACTCAACCATATCATTTATGCCTCGAGTCAGGCCTCATTTGACTCAACCATATCACTTGCGCCTCGAGTCGGGCCTCGTTTGACTCAACCATATCATTTGTGCCTCGAGTCAGACCTCGTTGGACTCACCGATACCATTTGTGCCTCGAGTTGGTCCTCGTTTGACATAACAAATCATTTGCGCCTCGAGTTGGGCCTCGCTTTACTCAACCATATCATTTGTGCTTTGAGTCCAGCATCATTTGACTCACCGATACTATTTGTCCCTCTTGTTGGGGCCCGTTTGACTCAACCATTTCATTTGTGCCTCGAGTCAGGCCTCGTTTGACTCAACCATATCATTTGTGCTTCGAGTCGGGCCTCGTTTGACTCCCCGATACCATTTGTGCCTCGAGTTGGGACTCGTTTAACTCAACCATATCATTTGCGCTGTGAATCGGGCCTCATTTGACTCACCGATACCATTTGTGCCTCAAGTTGGGCCTCGTTTAACTCAGCCATCTCATTTGTGCCTCGAGTCGGGCCTCTTTTGACTTAACCATATAATTTGCGCCTCGAGTCAGGCCTCGTTTCACTCAACCATATAATTTGCGTCTCGATTCGGGCCTCATTTGACTCACCGATACCACTTGTGCCTTGAGTTGGGCATCGTTTGACTTAACCATATCATTTACGCCTCGAGTCAGGCCTCATTTGACTCACCGATACCATTTGTGCCTCGTGTTTGGCGTCGTTTGACTCAACCATATCATTTGTGCCTTGGGTCAGATCTCATTTGGCTCAATCAAATCATTAATGCCTCGAGTCGGGCCTCGTTTGACTCAATCATATCATTTGCGCCTCGAGTCGGGCCTCATTTGACTCAACCATATCATTTGCGCCTCGAGTCGGGCCTCATTTGACTCACCGATACAATTTGCGCCTCGAGTTAGGCCTCGTTTGACTCAATCATATCATTTGTACCTCGAGTTATGCCTCGTTTGACTCAACCATATCGTTTGCGCCTCAAAGTGGGCCTAGTTTGATTCATCCATATTATTTGCGCTATGAGTCGGGCCTTGATTGACTCACCAATACCATTTGTGCCTTGAGGTGGGCCTAGTTTGACTCAACCATATCATTTGTGCCTCGTGTGAGGCCTCGTTTGACTCAATCATATCACTTGCGCATCGAGTTGGGCCTCGCTTGACTCAACAATATCATTTGTGCCTCGAGTCAGGCCTCGTTGGACTCACCGATACCATTTGTGCTTCGAGTTGGTCCTTGTTTGACACAACATATCATTTGCGCCTCGAGTCGGGCCTCGTTTGACTCCACCACATCATTTGCGCCTCGAGTCGGGCCTCGCTTTACTCAACCATATCATTTGCGCTTTGAGTCCGGCCTCAGTTGACTCACCGACACTATTTGTGCCTCTTGTTGGGGCCCGCTTGGCTCAACCGTTTCATTTGAGCCTCGAGTCAGGCCTCGTTTGACTCAACCATATCATTTGTGCTCTGAGTCGGGCCTCGTTTGACTCCCCGATACCATTTGTGCCTCGAGTTGGGACTCGTTTAACTCAACCATATCATTTGCGCTGTGAATCGGGCCTCATTTGACTCACCGATACCATTTGTGCCTCGAGTTAGGCCTCATTTAACTCAACCATCTCATTTGTGCCTCGAGTCGGGCCTCATTTGACTCGACCATATAATTTGCGCCTCGAGTCAGGCCTCGTTTCACTCAACCATATAATTTGCGCCTCGAGTCGGGCCTCATTTGACTCACCATACCACTTGTGCCTTGAGATGGGCGTCGTTTGACTCAATCATATCAATTGTGCCTCGAATCAGGGCTCGTTTAACTCAACCATATCATTTGCGGCTCGGGTCAGGCCTCATTTGACTCAACCATTTGACTCAACCATATCAGTTCCACCTTGTGTCAGGCCTCGTTTGACTCACTGAAACCATTTGTACCTCGAGTCTAGCCTCGTTTGACTCAACGATATCATTTGTGCCTCGAGTCAGGCCTCGTTTGCCTCAATCATATCATTTGCAGCTCGAGTCGGGCCTCGTTTGACACAACCATATGATTTGCGCCTTGAGTCGGGCCTCGTTTGACTCACCGATACCATTTGTGCCTCGAGTTGGGCCTTGTTTGACTCAACCATATCATTTCTGCCTCAAGCCTGGCCTCGTTTGACTTAACCATATCATTTGCGCCTCGAGTCGGACCTTGCTTGACTCAGCAATACCATTTGTGCCTCAAGGTGGGCCTCGTTTGACTCAACCATATCATTTGACTCAACCATATCTTTTGCGCCCCGAGTCGGGTCTCGTTTGACTCACCGATACCATTTGTTGCTCGAGTTGGGCATCGTTTGACTCAACCATATCATTTGTGCCTCGAGTCTGGCCTCGTTTGACACAACGATATCTTTTGCGCCTCAAGTCGGGCTTCGTTTGACTTAACCATATCATTTGCGCCTCGAGTTAGGCTTTGTTTGACTCAAGCATATCATTTGTGCCTCAAGTTGGGTCTCGTTTGACTCAACCATATCATTTGCGCCTTGAGTCAGGCTTCATTTGACTCAACCATATCATTTGTGCCTCGAGTCGGGCCTCGATTGACTCAACGATGCTATTTGTGCCTCTTTTTTGGGCTCGTTTGACTCAACCATTTCATTTGTGCCTCGAGTCAGGCCTTGTTTGACTCAACCATATAATTTGTGCCCTGAGTTGGGCCTCGTTTGACTCCCCGATACCATTTGTGCCTCGAGTTAGGCTCGTTTGACTCAACCATATCATTTGTGCCTCGCGTCGGGCCTCGATTGACTCAACCATATCATTTGTGCCTCGAGTCAGGCCTCGTTTGACTCACTGATACCATTTGTGCCTCGAGTTGTGCCTCGTTTGACATAACCATATCATTTGTGCCTTAAGTCAGGCCCCGTTTGACTTAACCATATCATTCACGCCTTGAGTCGGGCCTCGTTTGACTCAACCATATCATTCGCGTCTCCAGTCGGGCCTCATTTTACTCACTGATACTATTTGTGCCTCTTGTTGAGGCTTGTTTGACTCAACCATATCATTTGTGCCTCGAGTCAGGCCTTGTTTGACTCAACCATATCTTTTGCACCCCGAGTCAGGCCTCGTTTGACTCACCGATACCATTTGTGCCTCGAGTTGGGACTCGTTTCACTCAACCATATCATTTGCGCCTTGAATCGGACCTCATTTGACTCACCGATATCATTTGTGCCTCGACTTGAGCCTCGTTTGGCTCAACCATCTCATTTGTGCCTCGAGTCAGGCCTTGTTTGACTCAACCATATAATTTGCGCCTCAAGTCAGGCCTCGTTTCACCTAACCATATAATTTGCGCCTCGAGTCGGGCTTCATTTGACTCACCGATACCATTTATGCCTCGAGTTGGGCCTCGTTTGACTCAACTATATCATTTGTGCCTCAAGCTCGTCCTCATTTGACTTAACCATATCATTTGCACCTCGAGTCGGACCTCGCTTGACTCACCAACACCATTTGTACCTCCAGGTGGGCCTGGTTTGACTTAACCATATCATTTGTGCCTCGAGTCAGGCCTCGTTTGACTCATCGATACCATTTGTGCCTCGAGTTGGGCCTCGTTTGACTCAACCATATCATTTGTGCCTTAAGTCATGCCCCGTTTGACTTAACCATATCATTCACCCCTTGAGTCGGGCCTTGTTTGACTCAACCATATCATTTGTGCCTCGAGTCAGGCCTCGTTTGGCTCACCGATACCATTTGTGCCTCGAGTTGGGCCTCGTTTGACTCAACCATATCATTTGTGCCTCAAGTTAGGCCCCGTTTGACTTAACCATATCATTCACGCCTCGAGTTGGGCCTTGTTTGACTCAACCATATCATTTGTGCCTCGAGTCAGGCCTTGTTTGACTCACCGATACCATTTGTGCTTCGAGTTGGGCCTCGTTTGACTCAACCATATCATTTGTGCCTCAAGTCGGGCCTCGTTTGACTCAACCATATCATTTGTGCCTCTAGTCTGGCCTCGTTTGACTCTACCACATCATTTACGCCTCGAGTCGAGCTTCGTTTGACTCAAGCATATCATTTGCGTCTCCAGTCGGGCGTCATTTTACTCACTGATACTATTTGTGCCTCTTGTTGGGGCTTGTTTAAATCAACCATATCATTTGTGCCTCTAGCCAGGCCTCATTTGACTCAACCATATCTTTTGCGCCCCGAGTCGGGCCTCGTTTGACTCACCGATTCCATTTGTGCCTCGAGCTAGGCCTCGTTTGACTCCCCGATACCATTTGTGCCTCGAACCAAGCCTCGTTTGGCTCACTGATACCATTTGTGCGTCGAGTTAGGCATCGTTTGACTTAACCATATCATTTGAGCCTCGAGTCTGGCCTTGTTTGATTGAACCACATCATTTACGCCTCGAGTCGAGCTTCGTTGGACTCCCCGATACCATTTGTGCCTCGAGTCGGGCCTCGTTTGACTCAACCATATCATTTATGCCTCGGGTCGGGCCTCGATTGACTCAACCATATCATTTGTGCCTCAAGTCAGGCCTCGTTTAACTGACCGATACCATTTGTGCCTCGAGTTGGGCCTCGTTTGACTCAACCATATCATTTGAGCCTCAAGTCAGGCCCCGTTTGACTCAACCATATCATTCACGCCCCGAGTTGGGCCTCGTTTGACTCAACCTAATCATTTGTGTCTCGAGTCAGGCCTCGTTTGACTTAACCATATCATTTGCGCCTCAAGTCGGGCCTCGTTTGACCCAACCATGTCATTTGTGCCTCGATTCGGGCCTCGTCTGACTCATCGATACCATTTGGGCCTCGAGTTGGGCCTCGTTTGACTCAACCATATCAATTGTGCCTCAAGTCAGGCCTCGTTTGACTCAACCATATCATTTACGCCTCGAGTCGGGCCTGGTTTGACTCAACCATATCATTTGTGCCTTGAGTCGGGCCTCGTTTGACTCAACCATATCATTTGCGTGTCGAGTTAGGCCTCGTTTGACTCAGCGATACCTTTTGTGCCTCGAGTTGGGCCTCATTTGACTCAACCATATCATTTGTGCCTCAAGTCAGGCCCTGTTTGACTCAACCATATCATTTGTGCCTCGAGTCGGGCCTCGTTTAACTCAACCATATCATTTGCGCCTCGAGTTGAGCCTCGTTTGACTCAATCATATCATTTACGCCTTGAGTCGGGCCCCATTTGACTCGACCATATCATTTGCGCGTCGATTCGGGCATCGTTTGACTCAGCGATTCTATTTGTGCCTCGAGTTGGGCCTCGTTTGACTCAACCATATCATTTGTGCCTCAAGTCAGGCCTTATTTCACTCAACCATATCATTCGCGCCTCGAGTCGGGCCTCGTATGACTCAACCATATCATTTGTGCCTCGAGTCTGGCCTCATTTGACTTAACCATATCATTTGCGCCTCGAGTCGGGCTTCGTTTGACTCAACCATATCGTTTGTGCCTCGATTCGGGCCTCGTTTGACTCAACCATATCATTTGCGCCTCAAGTCAGGCCTCGTTTGACTCAACCATATCATTTGCACCTCGAGTCGGGCCTCGATTGACTCAACCATATCATTTGTGCCTTGAGCTGGGCCTTATTTGTCTCACCGATACTATTTGTGCCTCTTGTTGGGGCTCGTTTGACTCAACCATTTCATTTGTGCCTCGAGTCAGGCCTTGTTTGACTAAACCATATAATTTGCTCCCTGAGTCGGGCCTCGTTTGACTCCCCGATACCATTTGTGCCTCGAGTCGAGCCCCGTTTGACTCAACCATATCTTTTGCGCCTTGAGTTGGCCCTCGATTGACTCAACCATATCATTTGTGCCTTGAGTCAGGCCTCGTTTGACTCACCGATACCATTTGTGCCTCGAGTTGGCCCTCGTTTTACTCAACCATATCATTTGTGCCTCGAGTCAGGCCTCATTTGACTCAACCATATCATTTATGCCTCGAGTCAGGCCTCATTTGACTCAACAATATCATTTGCTCCTTGTGTCAGGCCTCGTTTGACTCACCGATACCATTTGTGCCTCGAATTTGGCCTCGTTTGACTCTACCATATCATTTGTGCCTCGAGTCAGTCCTCGTTTGGCTCACTCATTTTATTTGTGCCTCGAGTTAGGCCTCGTTTGACTTAATCATATCATTTGTGCCACGAGTCATATCTCGTTTGACTCAACCATATCATTTCCGCCTCGAGGTGGGCCTCGTTTGACTCACCGATACCGTTTGTGCCTCGAGTTGGACATCGTTTGAGTCAACCATATCAGTTGTGCCTCGAGCCCAGCCTCATTTCACTTAACCATATCGTTTGCGCCTCTAGTTGGACCTCGCTTGACTCATCAATACCATTTGTGTCTCGAGGTGGGCCTCGTTTGACTCAACCATATCATTTGTGCCTCGAGTTAGGCCTCGTTTAACTCAACCATATCACTTGCGCCTCGAGTCGGGCCTTGTTTGACACAACCATATCATTTGTGCCTCAAGTCAAGCCTCGTTTGACTTACCGATACCATTTGTGCCTCGAGATGGGCCTCGTTTGACTCAACCCTATCATTTGTGCCTCAAGTCAGTCCTCGTTTGACTCAACCATATCATTTGCGCCTCGAGTCGGGCAACGTTTGACTCAACCATATCATTTGCTCCTCGAGTTGGACATCGTTTGAGTCAACCATATTATTTGCGCCTTTGAGTCGGACTTCGTTTGACTCAACCATGTCATTTATGCCTTTAGTCAGGCCTCATTTGACTCCCCGATACTATTTGTGCCTCGAGGTGGGCCTCGTTTGACTCAACCATATTATTTGTGCCTCGAGTCGGGCCTTGTTTGACTCAACCATATCATTTGTGCCTCAAGTCAGGCCTCGTTTGACTTACCGATACCATTTGTGCCTCGAGTTGGGCCTCGTTTAACTCAACCATATCATTTGTGCCTCGAGTTAGGCCTCCTTTGACTCAATCATATCATTTGTGCCTCGAGTCATGCCTCATTTGACTCAACCATATCATTTGCTCTTCGAGTCGGGCCTTGTTTGACTTAACCATATCATTTATGCCTTTAGTCGGGCCTCATTTGACTCCCCGATACCGTTTGTGCCTCGTGGTGGGACTTATTTGACTCAACCATAACATTTGTGCCTCGAGTCTGGCCTCGTTTGACTCAACCATATCACTTGCACCTCGAGTTGTGCCTCGTTTGACCCACCGATACCATTTGTGCCTCAAGCTAGGCCTCGTTTGACCCACCGATACCATTTGTGCCTCGTGTTGGGCCTCATTTGACTCAACCACATCATTTGTGCCTCGAGTCTGGCCTCATTTGACTCAACCATATCATTTACGCCTCGAGTCAGGCTTCGTTTGACTCAACCATACCATTTGCGCCTCGAGTCGGGCCTCGTTTAACTCAACCATATCATTTGTGCCTCGAGTCGGGCCTCAGTTGACTCAACCATATCATTTGCGCTGTGAGTCGGGCTTCATTTGACTCACCGATACTATTTGTGCCTCTTGTTGGGGCTCGTTTGACACAACTATTTCATTTGTGCCTCGATCCAGGCCTCATTTGGCTCAACCATATCATTTGCGCCAAGAGTCGGGCCTCGTTTGACTCCCCGATACCATTTGTGCCTCGAGGTGGGACTCGTTTAACTCAACCATATCATTTGCGCCTTGGATCAGGTCTCATTTGACTCACCGATACCATTTATGCCTCGAGTTGGGCCTCGTTTAACTCAACCATATCATTTGTGCCTCGAGTCAGGCCTCGTTTGGCTCATTCATATAATTTGTGCCTCAAGTCGGGCATTGTTTGACTCAATCGTATCATTTGTGCCTCGAGTCATGCCTTGTTTGACTCAACCATATCATTTGCGCCTCGAGTTCGGCCTCATTTGACTCAACCATATCTTTTGCGCCTTGAGTCAGGCCTCATTTAACTCATCGATACCATTGTGCCTCAAGTTAAGCCTCGTTTGGCTTAACCATATCATTTGTGCCTTGAGCCCAGCCTCGTTTGACTTAACCATATCATTTGTGCCTCGAGTCGGACCTTGCTTGACTCACTAATACTATTTGTGCCTCGAGTTGGGCCTCGTTTGACACAACCATATCATTTGCGCCTTGAGTCGGGCCTCGTTTGACTCCACCATATCATTTGCGCTTCGAGTCGGGTCTCACTTGACTCAACCATATCATTTGTGCTTTGAGTCCGGCCTCATTTAACTCACCGATACTATTTGTGCCTCTTGTTGGGGCCCGTTTGACTCAATCATTTCATTTTTGCCTCAAGATAGGCCTCGTTTGACTCAACCATGTCATTTGCGCCCCGAGTTGGGACTCGTTTGACTCCTTGATACCATTTGTGCCTCGAGATGGGACTCGTTTAACTCAACCATATCATTTACGCCTTGAAGCAGGCCTCATTTGACTCACCGATGCCGTTTGTGCCTTGAGTTGGGCCTCGTTTGGCACAACCATCTCATTTGTTCCTTGAGTCAGGCCTCGTTTGGCTCAACCATATAATTTGTGCCTCGAGTTAGGCCTCGTTTGACTTAACCATATAATTTGCGCCTCGAGTCAGACCTTGTTTCACTCATCGATACCATTTGTGTCTTGAGTTGGGCATCGTTTGACTCAACCATATCATTTGTGCCTCGAGTTAGGCCTCGTTTGACTCAACCATATCATTTACGCCTCGAGTCTGGCCATGTTTGACTCAACCATATCATTTGCCCCTCGAGTCGAGCTTTGTTTGACTAAACCATATCATTTGCGCCTCGAGTCTGGCCTCGTTTGACTCAACCATATCATTTGTGCCTCGAGTCAGGCTTCATTTGACTAAACCATATCATTTGTGCCTCGAGTCAGGCCTCGTTTGAGTCAACCATATTATTTGTGCCTCGAATCGAGCCTCGTTTGACTCAATCATATCATTTACGCCTTGAGTCAAGCCTTGTTTGACTCAACCATATCATTTGCGCCTTGTGTCGGGCCTCATTTGACTCACCGATACTATTTATGCCTCTTGTTAGGGCTTGTTTGACTTAACCATATCATTTCCTCCTCGAGTCATGCCTTGTTTATCTCAACCATAACATTTGCTCCTCGAGTCAAGCCTTGTTTGACTTAACCATGTCATTTGCGCCTTGAGTCAGGCCTCGTTTGACTCAGCCATGTCATTTGCACCTCGATTCGGGCCTTGTTTGACTCATCGATACCATTTGTGCCTCGAGTTGGGCCTTCTTTGACTCAACCATCTCATTTGTGCCTTGAACAGGCCTCGCTTGACTCAACCATATAATTTGTGCCTCGAGTGAGGCCTCGTTTGACTCAACCATATCAATTGTGCCTCGAGTCGGTTCTCGTTTGACTCACCGATACCATTTGTACCTCAAGTTTGGACTCGTTTAACTCAACCATATCCTTTGTGCCTCAAGTCAGGCCTCGTTTAACTTAACCATATCATTTGTAACTCGGGTCAGGCCTCGTTTGACTCAATCATATCATTTGTGCCTCGAGTCAGGCATCGTTTGACTCACCGATACCATTTGTGTCTCGAGATGGGCCTCGTTCGACTCAACCATTTCATTTGTGCCTTGAGCCAGGCCTCGTTTGACTCAACCATATCATTTGCGCCTCGAGTTGGGCCTCGTTTGACTCAACCATACCATTTCTTCCTCGAGTCATGCCTCGTTTAACGTAACCATATCATTTGCGCCTTGAGTCGGGCCTCCTTTGACTCAACCATGTCATTTGTGCCTCGAGTCAGACCTCATTTGACTAAACCATATCATTTGCGCCTCAAGTTGGGCCTCGTTTGACTCAACCATACCATTTCTTCCTCGAGTCATGCCTCGTTTAACTCAACCATATCATTTGCGCCTTGAGTCGGGCCTCGTTTGACTCAACCATGTCATTTGTGCCTCGAGTTCAGCCTCGTTTGACTCAACCATATCATTTGTGCCTCAAGTCAGGCCTTGTTTGGTTTAATCATATCATTTTCGCCTCGAGTCAGGCCTCGTTTGAGTTAACCATATCATTTGCGCCACAAGTCAGGCCTCGTTTGACTCATCGATACCACTTGTGCCTCTAGATGGGACTCGTTTAACTCAACCATATCGTTTGTGCCTCGAGTCAGGCCTCCTTTGACTCAATCATATCATTTGCACCTCGAGTCGGGCCTCGTTTGATTTAATCATATCATTTATGCCTCGAGTCATGCCTTGTTTGACTTAACCATATCA
The DNA here is from genome assembly GCA_037013595.1 of Dicorynia guianensis. NCBI lineage: Eukaryota > Viridiplantae > Streptophyta > Magnoliopsida > Fabales > Fabaceae > Dicorynia > Dicorynia guianensis. Next base: position 14,666,561 of record JASUAB010000015.1, read on the forward strand.
TTTGCGCCTCGAGTCAGGCCTCGTTTGACTCAACCATATCATTTGCGCCTTGAGTCGGGCCTCATTTGACTCGCCGATACCATTTGTGTCCTGAGGTGGGCCTCGTTTGACTCAACCATATCATTTGTGCCTCGAGTTAGGCCTCGTTTGACTCAACCATATCACTTGCGCCTCGAGTTGGGCCTTGTTTGACTCTACCATATCATTTGTGCATTGAGCCAGGCCTTGTTTGACTCACCGATACCATTTGTGCCTCGAGTTGGGCATCGTTTGACTCAACCATATCATTTGTACCTCGAGTCTGGCCTCGTTTGACTCAACCATATCATTTATGCCTCGAGGTGGGCTTCGTTTGATTCAACCATATCATTTGCGCCTTGAGTCGGGTCTCCTTTGACTCAACCATATCATTTGCACCTGGAGTCGGGCCTCGTTTGACTCTACCATATCATTTGCACCTCGAGTTGGGCCTCGTTTGACTCAGCGATACCATTTGTGCCTCGAGTTGCACCTCGTTTGACTCAACCATATCAATTGTGCCTCAAGTCTGGCCCCGTTTGACTCAACCATATCATTTGCGCCTCGAGTCGGTCCTCGTTTGACTCAATCATATCATTTGCGCCTCCAGTCAGGCCTCATTTTACTCACCAATACTATTTGTGCATCTTGTTGGGGCTTGTTTGACTTAACCATATCATTTGTGCCTTGAGTCAGGCCTCGTTTGGCTCAACCATATCTTTTGTGCCCCGAGTCGGGCCTCATTTGACTCACCAATACCATTTGTGCCTCGAGTTGGGACTTGTGTAACTCAACCATATAATTTGCGCCTTGAATCGGGCCTCATTTGACTCACTGATACCATTTGTGCCTCGACTTGGGCCTCGTTTGGCTCAACCATCTCATTTCTGCCTCGAGTCAGGCCTTGTTTGACTCAACCATATAATTTGTGCCTCGAGTCAGGCCTCGTTTTACTCAACCATATAATTTGCGCCTCGAGTGGGCCTCATTTGACTCACCGATACCATTTGTGCCTCGAGTTGTGCGTCGTTTGACTCAATCATATCGTTTGTGCCTCGAGCTAGGCCTCGTTTGACTCAACCATATCATTTACGCCTCGAGTCGGGCCTCATTTGACTCAACCATATCATTTGCGCCCCGAGTTAGGCCTCGTTTGACTCACTGATACCATTTGTGCCTCAAGTTGGGCCTCGTTCGACTGAACCAATTCATTTGTGCCTCGAGCCAGGCCTCGTTTGACTCAACCATATCATTTGCACCTCGAATCGGGCGTCGTTTGACTAAACCATATCATTTACGCCTCGAGTTGCGCCTCGTTTGACTCAACCATGCAATTTGTGCCTCGAGTTAGGCCTCGTTTGACTCAACCATGTCATTTGCACCTCGATTCGAGCATCGTTTGACTCATTGATGCCATTTGTGCCTCGAGTTCGGCCTCGTTTGACTCAACCATATCATTTATGCCTCGACTCTGGCCTCGTTTGACATAACCATATCATTTGCGCCTCGAGTCAGGCCTCGTTTGAGCCAACCATGTCATTTGCGCCTCGATTCGGGCCTCATTTGACTCATTGATACTAATTGTGCCTCGAGTTAAGCCTCATTTAACTCGACCATATCAATTGTGCCTCAAGTCAGGCCTCGTTTGACTCAATCATATCATTCGCGCCTCGAGTCGGGCCTCGTTTGACTCAACCATATCATTTGTGCCTTGAGTCGGCCCTCGTTTGACTCAACCGTATCATTTGCGCCTCGAGTCGGGCCTCGTTTGACTCAGCGATGCCATTTTTGCCTCGTGTTGGGCCTCGTTTGACTCAACCATATCATTTGTGCTTCAAGTCAGGACCCGTTTGACTCAACCATATCATTCGCGCCTCGAGTCGGTCCTCGTTTGACTCAATCATATCATTTGCGCCTCCAGTCAGGCCTCATTTTACTCACCGATACTATTTGTGCCTCTTGTTGGGGCTTGTTTGACTCAACCATATAATTTGTGCCTCGAGTCAGGCCTCGTTTGGCTCAACCATATCTTTTGTGCCCCAAGTCGGGCCTCATTTGACTCACCAATACCATTTGTGCCTCGAGTTGGGACTTGTGTAACTCAACCATATAATTTGCGCCTTGAATTGGGCCTCATTTGACTCACCGATACCATTTGTGCCTCGACTTGGGCCTCGTTTGGCTCAACCATCTCATTTCTGCCTCGAGTCAGGCCTTGTTTGACTTAACCATATAATTTACGCCTCGAGTTAGGCCTCGTTTTACTCAACCATATAATTTGTGCCTCGAGTGGGCCTCATTTGACTCACTGATACCATTTGTGCCTCGAGTTGGGCCTCGTTTGACTCAACCATATCATTTGTGCTTCAAGTCAGGCCCCGTTTGACTCAACCATATCATTCGCGCCTCGCATCGGGCCTCGTTTGACTTAACCATATCATTTGCGCCACAAGTAGGGCCTCATTTTACTCATCGATACTATTTGTGCCTCTTGTTACGGCTTGATTGACTCAACCATATCATTTGTGCCTCGAGTCAAGCCTCGTTTGACTCAACCATATCATTTCCTCCTCGAGTCATTCCTCATTTAACTCAACCATATCATTTGCACCTCGAGTCCGGCCTCGTTTGACTCAACCATGTCATTTACGCCTCCAGTCGGGCCTCATATGACTCAACCATATCATTTGTGCCTCAAGTCAGGCCTCGTTTGACACACCGATACCATTTGCACCTCGAGTCTGGCCTCGTTTGACTCAACCATATCATTTGTGCCTCGAGTCAGCCCTCGTTTAGCTCAATCATATAATTTGCGGCTCGAGTCAGGCCTCATTTGACTCAATCATATCTTTTGCGCCTCGAGTCATGCCTTGTTTGACTCAACCATATCATTTGTGCCTCGAGTCAGGCCTCGTTTGACTCAACCATATCTTTTGCGCCTTGAGTCGGACCTCATTTGACTCATCGATAACATTTGTGCCTCGAGTTGGGCCTCATTTGTTTCAACCATATCATTTGTGCCTCGAGTCAGGCCTCGTTTGGCTCAATCAAATCATTTGTGGCTCGAGTCGGGCCTTGTTTAACTTAATCATATCATTTGTGCCTCAAGTCATGCCTCGTTTAACTCAACCATATCATTTGTGCCTCGAGTCGGGCCTCGTTTGACTCAACCATATGATTTGTGCCTTGTGTCGGGCCTCATTTGGCTCAATCATATCATTTGCGGCTCGAGTCGGGCCTCGTGTGACTTAACCATATGATTTGCACCTTGAGTCGGCCCTCATTTGACTCACTGTTACCATTTGTGTCTCGACTTAGGCCTCGTTTGACTCAACCATATCTTTTGTGCCTCAAGCCCGGCCTCGTTTGACTTAACCATATTATTTGCGCCACGAGTCGGACCTTGCTTGACTCACCAATACCATTTGTGCCTCGAGGTGGGCCTCGTTTGACTCAACCATATCATTTGTGCCTCGCGTCAGGCCTCGTTTGACTCAACCATATCACTTGCGCCACGAGTTGGGTCTTGTTTGACTCATCCATATCATTTGGGCCTCGAGTCAGGCCCCGTTTGACTCAACCATATCATTCACGCCTCGCGTCGGGCCTCGTTTGACTCAACCATATCATTTGCGCCTCGAGTCGGGCCTCATTTTACTCACCGATACTATTTGTGCCTCTAGTTAGGGCTGTTTGACTCAACCATATCACTTGTGCCTCGAGTCAGGCCTCATTTGACTCAACCATATCATTTCTTCCTCGAGTCATTCCTCGTTTAACTCAACCATATCATTTGCGGCCCGAGTCGGGCCTCGTTTGACTTAACCATATCATTTGTGACTCAAGCTAGGCCTCGTTTGACTTACCGATACCATTTGTGCCTCGAGTTGGGCATTGATTGACTCAACCACATCATTTACGCCTCGAGTCGGGCCTCGTTTGACTCAACCATATCATTTGTGCGTTGAGTCGGCCCTCGTTTGACTCAACCATATCATTTGCGCCTCGAGTCCGACCTCGTTTGACATAGTGATGCCATTTTTGCCTCGAGTTAGGCCTCATTTGACTCAACCATCTCATTTGTGCCTTAAGTCAGGCCCCGTTTGACTAAAGCATATCATTCGTGCCTCGCGTCGGGCCTCGTTTGACTCAACCATATCATTTGCGCCTCGAGTATGGCCTCATTTTACTCATCGATACTATTTGTGCCTCTTGTTGGGGCTTCTTTGACTTAACCATATCATTTCTGCCTCGAGTCAGGCCTTGTTTGACTCAACCATATCTTTTCCTCCTCGAGTCATTCCTCGTTTAACTCAACCATATCATTTGCGCCTCGAGTCGGGCCTCGTTTGACTCAACCATGTCATTTGCGCCTCGAGTCGGGCATCGTATGACTCAACCATATCATTTGTGACTCAAGTCAGGACTCATTTGACACTCTGATACCATTTGTACCTCGAGTCTGGCCTGGTTTGACTCAACCATATCATTTGCGGCTCGAGTTAGGCCTCGTTTGACTTAATCACATCATTTGCACCTCGAGTCATGCCTTGTTTGGCTCAACCATATCATTTGTGCCTCGAGTCGGGCCTCATTTGACTCAACCATATCATTTGCGCCTTGAGTCAGACCTCGTTTGACTCACCAACACCATTTGTGCATCGAATTGGGCATCGTTTGACTCAACCATATCATTTGTGCCTCGAGTCAGGCCTTGTGTGACACAACCATATCATTTGCGCCTCGAGTCGAGCCTCGTTTGACTCACCATATCATTTGTGCCTCGAGACGGGCCTTGTTTGACTCAACCACATCATTTGTGCCTCGAGTCGGGCCTCGTTTGTCTCAACCATATCATTTGCGCCTCGAGTCGGGCCTTGTTTGACTCACCGCTACCAGTGGTGCATCGAGTTAGGCGTCGTTTAACTAAACCATATCATTTGTGCCTCAAGTCAAGCCTTGTTTGACTCAACCATATCATTTGGGCCTTGAGTCAGGCCTTGTTTGAGTCAACCATATTATTTGCGCCTTGAGTTAGGCCTCGTTTGACTTAACCATATCATTTTTGCCTAGAGTCATGCCTCGTTTGACTCAACCATATCATTTGTGCCTCGAGTCGGGCCTCGTTTGACTCAACCATATCATTTGTGCCCCGAGTTGGTCCTCGTTTGACTCAACCAAATTATTTGCACCTCGAGGCGGGCCTCGTTTGACTCAACCATATAATTTGTTCCTCGAGTCGGGCCTTGTTTGACTCAGCCGCATCATTTGCACCTCGAGTCGGGCCTCGTTTGACTCAGCGATACCATTTGTGCCTCGAGTTAGGGCTTGTTTGACTCAACCATATCATTTGCGCCTCGAGAAGGGCCTCGTTTGACTCAACCATATCATTTCTGCCTCGAGTTAGGCCTCGTTTGGCTCAACCATATCATTTGCGCCTCGAGTAGGTCCTCGTTTGACTCAACCATATCATTTACGCCTTGAGTCAGGCCTCGTTTGACTGAACCATATCATTTCTACCTAGAGTCATGCCTCGTTTGACTCAACCATATAATTTGTGCCTCGAGTCAGGTATCGTTTGACTCAACCATATCATTTGCGCCCTGAGTTGGCCCTTATTTGACTCAACCAAATCATTTGCGCCTCGAGGTGGGCCTTGTTTGACTCAACCGTATAATTTGCACCTCGAGTCGGGCCTTGTTTGACTCAGCCACATCATTTGCACCTCGAGTCGGCCTCGTTTGACTAAGCGATACCATTTGTGCCTCGAGTTAGGCCTTGTTTGACTCAACCATATCATTTGTGCCTCGAGGAGGGCCTCGTTTAGCTCAACCATATCATTTGCGCCTCAAGTCGGTCCTCGTTTGACTCAACCATATCATTTGCTCCTTGAGTTAGGCCTCGTTTGACTGAACCATATCATTTCTGCCTAGAGTCATGCCTCATTTTACTCAACCATATCATTTGCGCCCCGAGTTGGGCCTCGTTTGACTCAACCATATCATTTGCGCCTCGAGTCGGGCCTCATTTGACTCACTGATACCATTTGTGCCTTGAGTTAGGCCTCGTTTGACTCAACGATACCATTTGTGCTGCGAGTCGGGCCTTGTTTGACTTAACCATATCATTTGTGCCTCGAGTCAGTACCTGTTTGACACAACCATATCATTTGTGCCTCGAGTCAGGCCTCGTTTGACTCATCGATACCATTTGTGCCTCGAGTTGGGCCTCGTTTGACTCAACGATATCATTTGTGCCTCGAGTCGAGCCTCGTTTGACACAACCATATTATTTGTCCCTCAAGTCGGGCTTTGTTTGACTCATCGATACCATTTGCGCCTTGAGCCAGGCCTCGTTTGACTCAACCATATCATTTGCGCCTCGAGTCAGCCCTCGTTTAACTCCCCGATACCATTTGGCCCTCGAGTTGGGCCTCGTTTGACTCACCGATACCATTTATGCCTTGAGTTAGGCCTTGTTTGACGTAACGATATCATTTGTGCCTCGTTTGACTCAACCATATCACTTGCGCCACGAGTTGGGTCTTGTTTGACTCATCCATATCATTTGGGCCTCGAGTCAGGCCCCGTTTGACTCAACCATATCATTCACGCCTCGCGTCGGGCCTCGTTTGACTCAACCATATCATTTACGCCTCGAGTCGGGCCTCATTTTACTCACCGATACTATTTGTGCCTCTAGTTAGGGCTGTTTGACTTAACCATATCACTTGTGCCTCGAGTCAGGCCTCATTTGACTCAACCATATCATTTCTTCCTCGAGTCATTCCTCGTTTAACTCAACCATATCATTTGCGGCCCGAGTCGGGCCTCGTTTGACTCAACCATATCATTTGTGACTCAAGCTAGGCCTCGTTTGACTTACTGATACCATTTGTGCCTCGAGTTGGGCATTGATTGACTCAACCACATCATTTGTGCCTCGAGTCTGGCCTCGTTTGACTCAACCATATCATTTACGCCTCGAGTCGGGCCTCGTTTGACTCAACCATATCATTTGTGCCTTGAGTCGTCCCTCGTTTGACTCAACCATATCATTTGCGCCTCGAGTCCGACCTCGTTTGACACAGTGATGCCATTTTTGCCTCGAGTTAGGCCTCATTTGACTCAACCATCTCATTTGTGCCTCAAGTCAGGCCCCGTTTGACTAAACCATATCATTCGTGCCTCGCGTTGGGCCTCGTTTGACTCAACCATATCATTTGCGCCTCGAGTAGGGCCTCATTTTACTCATCGATACTATTTGTGCCTCTTGTTGGGGCTTCTTTGACTTAACCATATCATTTTTGCCTCGAGTCAGGCCTTGTTTGACTCAACCATATCTTTTCCTCCTCGAGTCATTCCTCGTTTAACTCAACCATATCAATTGCGCCTCGAGTCGGGCCTCGTTTGACTCAACCATGTCATTTGCGCCTCGAGTCGGGCGTCGTATGACTCAACCATATCATTTGTGACTCAAGTCAGGACTCATTTGACACTCTGATACCATTTGTACCTCGAGTCTGGCCTGGTTTGACTCAACCATATCATTTGCGGCTCGAGTTAGGCCTCGTTTGACTCAATCACATCATTTGCACCTCGAGTCATGCCTCGTTTGGCTCAACCATATCATTTGTGCCTCGAGTCGGGCCTCATTTGACTCAACCATATCATTTGCGCCTTGAGTCGGACCTCGTTTGACTCACCAACACCATTTGTGCATCAAATTGGGCATCGTTTGACTCAACCATATCATTTGTGCCTCGAGTCAGGCCTTGTGTGACACAACCATATCATTTGCGCCTCGAGTCGAGCCTCGTTTGACTCACTATATCATCTGTGCCTCGAGACGGGCCTTGTTTGACTCAACCACATCATTTGTGCCTCGAGTCGGGCCTCGTTTGTCTCAACCATATCATTTGCGCCTCGAGCCGGGCCTTGTTTGACTCACCGCTACCAGTGGTGCATCGAGTTAGGCGTCGTTTAACTAAACCATATCATTTGTGCCTCAAGTCAAGCCTTGTTTGACTCAACCATATCATTTGGGCCTTGAGTCAGGCCTTGTTTGAGTCAACCATATTATTTGCGCCTTGAGTTAGGCCTCGTTTGACTTAACCATATCATTTTTGCCTAGAGTCATGCCTCGTTTGACTCAACCATATCATTTGTGCCTCGTGTCGGGCCTCGTTTGACTCAACCATATCATTTGTGCCCCGAGTTGGTCCTCGTTTGACTCAACTAAATTATTTGCACCTCGAGGCGGGCCTTGTTTTACTCAACCATATAATTTGTTCCTCGAGTCGGGCCTTGTTTGACTCAGCCGCATCATTTGCACCTCGAGTCGGGCCTCGTTTGACTCTGCGATACCATTTGTGCCTCGAGTTAGGGCTTGTTTGACTCAACCATATCATTTGCGCCTCGAGAAGGGCCTCGTTTGACTCAACCATATCATTTCTACCTCGAGTTAGGCCTCGTTTGGCTCAACCATATCATTTGCGCCTCGAGTAGGTCCTCGTTTGACTCAACCATATCATTTATGCCTTGAGTCAGGCCTCGTTTGACTGAACCATATCATTTCTACCTAGAGTCATGCCTCGTTTGACTCAACCATATAATTTGTGCCTCGAGTCAGGCATCGTTTGACTCAACCATATCATTTGCGCCCTGAGTTGGCCCTTATTTGACTCAACCAAATCATTTGCGCCTCGAGGTGGGCCTTGTTTGACTCAACCGTATAATTTGCACCTCGAGTCGGGCCTTGTTTGACTCAGCCATATCATTTGCACCTCGAGTCGGCCTCGTTTGACTAAGCGATACCATTTGTGCCTCGAGTTAGGCCTTGTTTGACTCAACCATATCATTTGTGCCTCGAGGAGGGCCTCGTTTAGCTCAACCATATCATTTGCGCCTCAAGTCGGTCCTCGTTTGACTCAACCATATCATTTGCTCCTTGAGTAAGGCCTCGTTTGACTGAACCATATCATTTCTGCCTAGAGTCATGCCTCATTTTACTCAACCATATCATTTGCGCCCCGAGTTGGGCCTCGTTTGACTCAACCATATCATTTGCGCCTCGAGTCGGGCCTCATTTGACTCACTGATACCATTTGTGCTTGAGTTAGGCCTCGTTTGACTCAACGATACCATTTGTGCTGCGAGTCGGGCCTTGTTTGACTTAACCATATCATTTGTGCCTCGAGTTAGTACCTGTTTGACACAACCATATCATTTGTGCCTCGAGTCGGGCCTCGTTTGACTCATCGATACCATTTGTGCCTCGAGTCGGGCCTCGTTTGACTCAACGATATCATTTGTGCCTCGAGTCGAGCCTCGTTTGACACAACCATATTATTTGTCCCTCAAGTCGGGCTTTGTTTGACTCATCGATACCATTTGCGCCTTGAGTCAGGCCTCGTTTGACTCAACCATATCAATTGCACCTCGAGTCGGCCCTCGTTTAACTCCCCGATACCATTTGGCCCTCGAGTTGGGCCTCATTTGACTCACCGATACCATTTATGCCTTGAGTTGGGCCTTGTTTGACGTAACCATATCATTTGTGCCTCGTTTGACTCAACCATATCACTTGCGCCACAAGTTGGGTCTTGTTTGACTTATCCATATCATTTGGGCCTCGAGTCAGGCCCCGTTTGACTCAACCATATCATTCACGCCTCGCGTCGGGCCTCGTTTGACTCAACCATATCATTTGCGCCTCGAGTCGGGCCTCATTTTACTCACCGATACTATTTGTGCCTCTAGTTAGGGCTGTTTGACTCAACCATATCACTTGTGCCTCGAGTCAGGCCTCATTTGACTCAACCATATCATTTCTTCCTCGAGTCATTCCTCGTTTAACTCAACCATATCATTTGCGGCCCGAGTCGGGCCTCGTTTGACTCAACCATATCATTTGTGACTCAAGCTAGGCCTCGTTTGACTTACCGATACCATTTGTGCCTCGAGTTGGGCATTGATTGACTCAACCACATCATTTGTGCCTCGAGTCTGGCCTCGTTTGACTCAACCATATCATTTACGCCTCGAGTCGGGCCTCGTTTGACTCAACCATATCATTTGTGCCTTGAGTCGGCCCTCGTTTGACTCAACCATATCATTTGCGCCTCGAGTCCGACCTCGTTTGACACAGTGATGCCATTTTTGCCTCGAGTTAGGCCTCGTTTGACTCAACCATCTCATTTGTGCCTCAAGTCAGGCCCCGTTTGACTAAACCATATCATTCGTGCCTCGCATCGGGCCTCGTTTGACTCAACCATATCATTTGCGCCTCGAGTAGGGCCTCATTTTACTCATCGATACTATTTGTGCCTCTTGTTGGGGCTTCTTTGACTTAACCATATCATTTCTGCCTCGAGTCAGGCCTTGTTTGACTCAACCATATCTTTTCCTCCTCGAGTCATTCCTCGTTTAACTCAACCATATCATTTGCGCCTCGAGTCGGGCCTCGTTTGACTCAACCATGTCATTTGCGCCTCGAGTCGGGCGTCGTATGACTCAACCATATCATTTGTGACTCAAGTCAGGACTCATTTGACACTCTGATACCATTTGTACCTCGAGTCTGGCCTGGTTTGACTCAACCATATCATTTGCGGCTCGAGTTAGGCCTCGTTTGACTAAATCACATCATTTGCACCTCGAGTCAGGCCTCGTTTGGCTCAACCATATCATTTGTGCCTCGAGTCGGGCCTCATTTGACTCAACCATATCATTTGCGCCTTGAGTCGGACCTCGTTTGACTCACCAACACCATTTGTGCATCAAATTGGGCATCGTTTGACTCAACCATATCATTTGTGCCTCGAGTCAGGCCTTGTGTGACACAACCATATCATTTGCGCCTCGAGTCGAGCCTCGTTTGACTCACCATATCATTTGTGCCTCGAGACGGGCCTTGTTTGACTCAACCACATCATTTGTGCCTCGAGTTGGGCCTCGTTTGTCTCAACCATATCATTGGCACCTCGAGTCGGGCCTTGTTTGACTCACCGCTACCAGTTGTGCATCGAGTTAGGCGTCGTTTAACTAAACCATATCATTTGTGCCTCAAGTCAAGCCTTGTTTGACTCAACCATATCATTTGGGCCTCGAGTCAGGCCTTGTTTGAGTCAACCATATTATTTGAGCCTTGAGTTAGGCCTCGTTTGACTTAACCATATCATTTTTGCCTGGAGTCATGCCTCGTTTGACTCAACCATATCATTTGTGCCTCGAGTCAGGCCTCGTTTGACTCAACCATATCATTTGTGCCCCGAGTTGGGCCTCGTTTGACTCAACCAAATTATTTGCACCCTGAGGCGGGCCTCGTTTGACTCAACCATATAATTTGTACCTCGAGTCGAGCCTTGTTTGACTCAGCCGCATCATTTGCACCTCGAGTCGGGCCTCGTTTGACTCAGCGATACCATTTGTGCCTCGAGTTAGGGCTTGTTTGACTCAACCATATCATTTGCGCCTCGAGAAGGGCCTCGTTTGACTCAACCATATCATTTCTGCCTTGAGGTGGGCCTTGTTTGACTCAACCGGATAATTTGCGCCTCGAGTCGGGCCTTGTTTGACTCAACCACATCATTTGCACCTCAAGTCAGCCTCGTTTGACTAAGCGATACCATTTGTGCCTCGAGTTAGGCCTTGTTTGACTCAACCATATCATTTGCGCCTCAAGTCGGTCCTCGTTTGACTCAACCATATCATTTGCTCCTTGAGTTAGGCCTCGTTTAACTGAACCATATCATTTCTGCCTAGAGTCATGCCTCGTTTTACTCAACCATATCATTTGCGCCCTGAGTTGGGCCTTGTTTGACTCAACCATATCATTTGCGCCTCGAGTTGGGCCTCATTTAACTCACCGATACCATTTGTGCCTCGAGTTGGGCCTCGTTTGACTCAGTGATACCATTTGTGCTGCGAGTCGGGCCTTGTTTGACTTAACCATATCATTTGTGCCTCGAGTCAGTACCTGTTTGACACAACCATATCATTTGTGCCTCGAGTCGGGCCTCGTTTGACTCATCGATACCATTTGTGCCTCGAGTCGGGCCTCGTTTGACTCAACGATATCATTTGCACCTCGAGTCGGGCCTCGTTTGACGCAACCATATTATTTGTCCCTCAAGTCGGGCCTTGTTTGACTCATCGATACCATTTACGCCTTGAGTCAGGCCTCGTTTGACTCAACCATATCATTTGCGCCTGGAGTCATGCCTCGTTTGACTCAACCATATCATTTGTGCCTCGAGTCAGGCCTCGTTTGACTCAACCATATCATTTGTGCCCCGAGTTGGGCCTCGTTTGACTCAACCAAATTATTTGCACCCTGAGGCGGGCCTCGTTTGACTCAACCATATAATTTGTACCTCGAGTCGAGCCTTGTTTGACTCAGCCGCATCATTTGCACCTCGAGTCGGGCCTCGTTTGACTCAGCGATACCATTTGTGCCTCGAGTTAGGGCTTGTTTGACTCAACCATATCATTTGCGCCTCGAGAAGGGCCTCGTTTGACTCAACCATATCATTTCTGCCTCGAGTCTGGCCTCATTTGGCTCAACCATATCATTTGCGCCTCGAGTAGGTCCTCGTTTGACTCAACCATATAATTTACGCCTTGAGTCAGGCCTCGTTTGACTGAACCATATCATTTCTGCCTAGAGTCATGCCTCGTTTGACTCAACCATATAATTTGTGCCTCGAGTCAGGCATCGTTTGACTCAACCATATCATTTGCGCCCTGAGTTGGCCCTCATTTGACTCAACCAAATCATTTGCGCCTTGAGGTGGGCCTTGTTTGACTCAACCGTATAATTTGCGCCTCGAGTCGGGCCTTGTTTGACTCAACCACATCATTTGCACCTCAAGTCAGCCTCGTTTGACTAAGCGATACCATTTGTGCCTCGAGTTAGGCCTTGTTTGACTCAACCATATCATTTGCGCCTCAAGTCGGTCCTCGTTTGACTCAACCATATCATTTGCTCCTTGAGTTAGGCCTCGTTTAACTGAACCATATCATTTCTGCCTAGAGTCATGCCTCGTTTTACTCAACCATATCATTTGCGCCCTGAGTTGGGCCTTGTTTGACTCAACCATATCATTTGCGCCTCGAGTTGGGCCTCATTTAACTCACCGATACCATTTGTGCCTCGAGTTGGGCCTCGTTTGACTCAGTGATACCATTTGTGCTGCGAGTCGGGCCTTGTTTGACTTAACCATATCATTTGTGCCTCGAGTCAGTACCTGTTTGACACAACCATATCATTTGTGCCTCGAGTCGGGCCTCGTTTGACTCATCGATACCATTTGTGCCTCGAGTCGGGCCTCGTTTGACTCAACGATATCATTTGCACCTCGAGTCGGGCCTCGTTTGACGCAACCATATTATTTGTCCCTCAAGTCGGGCCTTGTTTGACTCATCGATACCATTTACGCCTTGAGTCAGGCCTCGTTTGACTCAACCATATCATTTGCGCCTCGAGTCAGGCTTCGTTTGACTCACCGATACCATTTGTGCCTCGAGTCGAGCCTCGTTTGATGTAACCATATCATTTGTGCCTCGAGTGAACCCTCGTTTGACTCAACCATATCATTTATGCCTCGAGTCGAGCCTTGTTTGACTCAACCATATCATTTGTGCCTCGAGTCAGGCCTCGTTTGACTCACCTATACCATTTGTGCCTCGAGTTGGGCCTCGTTTGACTCAACCATATCATTTGTGCCTCGAGTCAAGCCTTCTTTGACTCAATCATATCATTTGCACCTCGAGTCGGGCCTCGTTTGACTCAACCATATCATTTGCACCTCGAGTCAGGCCTCTTTTGACTCACCGATACCATTTGTGCCTCGAGTTAGGCCTCGTTTGACTCAACCATATCATTTGTGCCTCGAGTCAGGCCTTGTTTGACTCAACCATATAATTTGTGCCTCAAGTCGAGCCTCGTTTGACTCAACCATATCATTTGTGCCTCGAGTCTTGCGCCGTTTGACTCACCGATACCATTTGTGCCTCGAGTTGAGCCTCGTTTGACTCAACCTTATCATTGGTGCCTTGAGTTAGGCCTTGTTTGACTCATTGATACCATTTGTACCTCGAGTCGGGCCTCGTTTGACGTAACCATATCATTTGTGCCTTGAGTCATGCCTCGTTTGACTCAACCATATCAGTTGCATCTCAAGTCGGGCCTCGTTTGACAAAACCATATCATTTGCACCTCGAGTCGGGCCTGGTTTATCTCAACCATATCATTTGCGCCTCAAGTCGGTCCTTATTTGAGTCATCGATACCAGTTGTGCCTCGAGTTGGGCATCGTTTAACTAAACCATATCATTTGTGCCTCAAGTCAGGCCTTGTTTGACTCAACCATATCATTTGCACCTCGAGTCGGGCCTCATTTGACTCAACCATATCATTTGCGCCTCGAGTCAGGCCTTGTTTGACTTAGCCACAACATTTGCACCTCGAGTCAGGCCTCGTTTGACTCAACCATGTCATTTGCGCATTGAGGAGGGCATCGTTTGACTCAACCATATCATTTCTGCTTCGAGTCAGGCCTCGTTTGGCTCAACCATATCATTTGCACCTCAAGTCGGTCCTCGTTTGACTCAACCATATCATTTGCGCCTTGAGTCAGGCCTCGTTTGACTTAACCATATCATTTCTGCCTTGAGTCATGCCTCGTTTGACTCAACCATATCATTTGTGCCTTGAGTTGGGCCTCATTTGACCCACCGGTACCATTTGTGCCTCGAGTCGGGCCTCGTTTGACTCACCGATACCATTTGTGCCTCTAGTTAGGCCTTGTTTGACTCATCGATACCATTTGTGCCTCAAGACAGCGATTGTTTGACTCAACCTTATCATCGGCACCTTGAGTTAGGCTTCGTTTGAGTCAACTATATCATTTGCCCCTCGAGTCGGGCCTCGATTAACTTAACCATATCATTTCTACCTTAGGTCAGGGCTCGTTTGGCTCAACCATATATTTGCGCCTCGAGTCAGGCCTTATTTGACTCAACCAAATCATTTGTACCCCGAGTCAGGCCTCGTTTGGCTCAACCATATTATTTGCACTTCGAGTGAAGCCTCGTTTGACTCAACCATATCATTTGTGCCTCGAGTCAGGCCTCGTTTGATGCAACCATATCATTTGTGCCTCGAGTTGGGCCTCGTTTGACTCAACGATATCATTTGCGCATCGAGTTGAGCCTCGTTTGACTTAACCAAATTATTTGCGCCTCGAGTTGACCTTTGTTTAACTCACCGATACCATTTGTGCCTCAAGTTGGGCCTTGTTTAACTCAACCATATCATTTGCACCTCGAGTCGAGCCTCGTTTGACTCACCGATACCATTTATGCCTTGAGTTGGGCCTTGTTTGACGTAACCATATCATTTGTGCCTCGTGTCATGCCTCGTTTGACTCAACCATATCATTTGTGTCTCAAGTCAGGCCTCGTTGGACTAAACCATATCATTTGCACCTCAGGTAGGGCCTGGTTTGACTTAACCATATCATTTGCACCTCGAGTCGGGCATCGTTTGACTCACCAACACCATTTGTGCCTCAAATTGGGCATCGTTTGACTCAACCAAATCATTTGTGCCTCGAGTCAGGCCTTGTGTGACTCAACCATATCATTTGCACCTCGAGTGGGGCCTCGTTTGACTTAACCATATCATTTATGCCTCGAGTTGGGCCTCGTTTGACTCAACGATATCAGTTGCGCCTCGAGTCAGGCCTTCTTTAACCCCCTCATACCATTTGTGCCTCAAGTTAGGCCTCATTTGACTCAACCATATCATTTGTTCCTCAAGACAGGGTTGTTTGACTCAACCATATCATTGGCAACTCGAGTCGGGCCTCATTTGACTCAACCATATCATTGGCCCATCGAGTCGGGCCTCGATTAACTTAACCATATCATTTCTACCTCGAGTCAGGCCTCGTTTGGCTCAACCATATATTTTTGCCTCGAGTCAGTACCCGTTTAACACAACCATATCTTTTGAGCCTTGAGTCAGGCCTTGTTTCACTCAACCAAATCATTTGTGCTCCGAGTCAAGCCTCCTTTGGCTTAACCATATTATTTGCGCCTCGAGTCAAGCCTCATTTGACTCTACGATATCATTTGTGCCTCGAGTCGATCCTTATTGGACTCAACCATATTATTCACGCCTCGAGTCGGGCCTCGTTTGACGTAACCATATCATTTGTGCCTCGAGTTGGGCCTCGATTGACTCACCCATATCATTTGCGCCTCGAGTCGGCCCTCGTTTGACACTATGATATCATTTGCGTCTCGAGTTGAGCCTCGTTTGACTCAACCATATTATTTGTGCCTTGAGTCGACCCTTGTTTGACTCACCGATACCATTTGTGCCTCGAGTTGGGCCTCATTTGACTCAACCATATAATTTGGGCCTTGAGTCGAGCCTCGTTTGACTCACTGATACCATTTATGCCTTGAGTTAGGCCTCGTTTGACGTAACTATATCATTTGTTCCCCGAGTCATGCCTCGTTTGACTCAACCATATCATTTGCGTCTCGAGTCAGGCCTCGTTTGACTAAACCATATCATTTGCGCCTCAAGTCGGCCTTGTTTTGACTCAACCATATCATTTACGCCTCGAGTCAGGCATCTTTCCACTCACCGACACCATTTGTGCCTCGAATTGGGCATCGTTTGACTCAATCATATCATTTGTGTCTTAAGTCAGGCCTTGTGTGACTCAACCATATCATTTGCGCCTCGAGTCTTGCCTTCTTTGACTCAACCATATCATTTATGCCTCGAGTCAGCCCTCATTTGACTCACCGATACCATTTGTGCCTCGAGTTAGGCCTCGTTTGACTTAACCATATCATTTACGCCTCGAGTGAACCCTAGTTTGACTCAACCAAATCATTTATGCCACGAGTCGGGCCTTGTTTGACTCAACCATATAATTTCTGCCTCGAGTCATGCCTCGTTTGACTCAACCATATCATTTATGCCTTGAGTCGAGCCTTGTTTGACTCATCGATACCATTTGTGCCTCGAGTTAGGCCTTGTTTGACTCAAGCATATAATTTGCGCCTCGAGTCGGGCCTCGTTTGACTCAACCATATCATTTGTGCCTCGAGTCATGCGCCGTTTGACTCATCGATACCATTTGTTCCTTGAGTTGGGCCTCGTTTGACTCAACCATATCATTTGTGCCTCGAGTTAGGCCTTGTTTGACTTACCGATGCCATTTGTGCCTCGAGTCGGGCCTCATTTGACGTAACCATATCATTTGTGCCTCGAGTCATGCCTCGTTTGACTTAACCATATTAGTTGTGTCTCGAGTCGAGCCTCGTTTGATAAAACCATATAATTTGCACCTCGAGTCGGGCCTGGTTTGTCTTAACCATGTCATTTATGCCTGAAGTCGGTCCTTGTTTTAGTCACCGATATCAGTTGTGCCTCGAGTTGGGCGTCGTTTAACCAAACCATATTATTTGTGCCTCAAGTCAGTCCTCGTTTGACTCAACCATATCATTTGCCCCTCGAGTCGGCCCTCATTTAATGCAACCATATATTTGCACCTTGAGTCAGTCCCTGTTTGACTCAACCATATCATTTGTGCCTCGAGTCAGGCCTGGTTTGATTCAACCATATCATTTGTGCCTCGAGTCAGGCCTGGTTTGATTCAACCATATCATTTGCACCTCGAGTCAGGCCTCGTTTGACTCACCGATACCATTTGTGCATCAAGTTAGGCCTCGTTTGACTCAACCATATCATTTGTGCCTCGAGTCAGGCCTTGTTTGACTCAACCATACCATTTGTGCCTCGAGTTGGGCCTCGTTTGACCAACCATATCATTTGTGGCTCGAGCCAGGACCCGTTTGACTCAGCCATATCATTTGCACCTCGAGTTGGGCCTCATTTGACTCACCAATACCATTTTTGCCTTGAGTTGGGCCTCTTTTGACTCAACCATATCATTTGTGCCTCGAGTCATGCCTTGTTTGACTCAACCATATCATTTGCACCTCGAGTTGGGCCTCGTTTGACTCAACCGTATCATTTACGCCTCGAATCGGGCCTTATTTGACTCACTAATACCATTTGTGCCTCGAGTTAGGCCTCATTTGACTCAACCATATCATTTGCGCCTCGAGTCAGGCGTTGTTTGACTCAACCATATCATTTGCGCCTTGAGTCGAGCCTTGTTTGACTCAACCATATCATTTCTGCCTCGAGTCGGGCCTCGTTTGACTCACCGATACCATTTGTGCCTCGAGTCGGGCCTCGTTTGACTCACCGATACCATTTGTGCCTCTAGTTAGGCCTTGTTTGACTCATCGATACCATTTGTGCCTCGAGTTAGGCCTTGTTTGACTCAAGCATATAATTTGCGCCTCGAGTCGGGCCTCGTTTGACTCAACCATATCATTTGTGCCTCGAGTCATGCGCCGTTTGACTCATCGATACCATTTGTTCCTTGAGTTAGGCCTCGTTTGACTCAACCATATCATTTGTGCCTCGAGTTAGGCCTTGTTTGACTTACCGATGCCATTTGTGCCTCGAGTCGGGCCTCATTTGACGTAACCATATCATTTGTGCCTCGAGTCATGCCTCGTTTGACTTAACCATATTAGTTGTGTCTCGAGTCGAGCCTCGTTTGATAAAACCATATCATTTGCACCTCGAGTCGGGCCTGGTTTGTCTTAACCATGTCATTTATGCCTCAAGTCGGTCCTTGTTTTAGTCACCGATACCAGTTGTGCCTCGAGTTGGGCGTCGTTTAACCAAACCATATTATTTGTGCCTCAAGTCAGGCCCTGTTTGACTCAACCATATCAATTGCGCCTCGAGTCAGGCCTCGTTTGACTCACTGATACCATTTGTGCATCAAGTTAGGCCTCGTTTGACTCAACCCTATCATTTGTGCCTCGAGTCAGGCCTCGTTTGACTCAACCATATAATTTGCGCCACGAGTTGAGCCTCGTTTGACTCAACCATATCATTTGTGCCTCGAGTCATGCGCCATTTGACTCACCGATACCATTTGTGCCTCAAGTTGGGCCTCGTTTGACTCAACCATATCATTTGTGCCCCAAGTTAGGCCTTGTTTGACTCACCGATACCATTTATGCCTCAAGTCGAGCCTCGTTTGACACAACCATATCATTTGTGCCTCAAGTCATGCCTCGTTTGACTCAACCATATCAGTTGCATCTCGAGTCGGGCCTCGTTTGACAAAACCATATCATTTGCACCTCGAGTCGGGCCTGGTTTGTCTCAACCATATCATTTACGCCCTGAGTCGGTTCTTGTTTGAGTCACCGATACCAGTTGTGCCCCGAGTTGGGAGTCGTTTAACCAAACCATATCATTTGCGCCTCGAGTCGGGCCTCGTTTGACTCAACCATATCATTTTCGCCTCGAGTCGGGCCTTGTTGGATTCAGCCACAACATTTGCACCTCGAGTCGGGCCTTGTTTGACTCAACCATATTGTTTGCACATTGAGGAGGGCCTCGTTAGACTCAACTATATCATTTCTGCTTCGAGTCGGTCCTCGTTTGACTCAACCATATCATTTGCGCCTTGAGTCAGGCCTCGTTTGACTTAGCCATATCATTTTTGCCTCGAGTCATGCCTCGTTTGACTCAACCATATCATTTGCACCACGAGTCGGGCCTCGTTTGACTCAACCATATCATTTGTGCCTCGAGTTGGGCCTTGTTTGACTCACCGATACCATTTGTGCCACGAGTCGGGCCTCGTTTGACTCAACCATATCATTTGTGCCTCAAGTCGGGCCTCATTTGACACACCGATACCATGTGTGCCTCGAGTTAGGTCTCGTTTGACTGAACCATATCATTTGTGCCTCAAGACAGCGCTTGTTTGACTCAACCTTATCATTGGCACCTTGAGTCGGGCCTCGTTTGACTCAACCATACCATTTGCCCCTCGTTTGCCTCAGGTCAGGCCTCGTTTGGCTCAACCATATATTTGTGCCTCGAGTCAGCACCCGTTTGACACAACCATATCATTTGCGCCTCGAGTCAGCCCTCGTTTGACTCAACCAAATCATTTGTGCCCTGAGTCAGGCCTCGTTTGGCTCAACCATATTATTTGCACCTCGAGTCAAGCCTCGTTTGACTCAACCATATCATTTGTGCCTCGAGTCAGGCCTCGTTTGATGCAACCATATTATTTATGCCTCGAGTTGGGCCTCGTTTGACTTAATTATATCATTTGCGCCTCGAGTCGGCCCTCGTTTGACTCAACGATATCATTTGCACATCATGTTGAGTGTCGTTTGACTCAACCATATTATTTGCGCCTCGAGTCAAGCTTCGTTTAACTCACCGATACCATTTGTGCCTCGAGTTGGGCCTCGTTGAACTCAACCATATCATTTGCGCCTCGATTCGAGCCTCGTTTGACTCACCGATACCATTTATGCCTTGAGTTGGGCCTCGTTTGATGTAACCATATCATTTGTGCCTCAAGTCATTCCTCGTTTGACTCAACCATATCATTTGCATCTCGAGTCAGGCCTCGTTCGACTAAACCATATCATTTGCGCCTCAAGTCGGGCTTGGTTTGACTCAACCATATCATTTGCGCCTCGAGTCGGGCATCGTTTGACTCACCAACACCATTTGTGCCTCGAATTGGGCCTCGTTTGACTCAAACATATCATTAGTGCCTCGAGTCAGGCCTTCTTTGAACCCCTGATACCATTTGTGCCTCGAGTTAGGCCTCGTTTGACTCAACCCTATCATTTGTGCCTCAAGACAAGGTTTGTTTGACTCAACCATATCATTGGCAACTCGAGTTGGGCCTCATTTGACTCAACCATATCATTGGCCCATCGAGTCGGGCCTCGTTTAACTTAACCATATCATTTCTGCCTCGAGTCAGGCCTCGTTTGGCTCAACCATATATTTTCGCCTTGAGTCAGTACCGGTTTAACACAACCATATCATTTGCGCCTCGAGTCAGGCCTCGTTTCACTTAACCAAATCATTTGTGCTCCGAGTCAGGCCTCGTTTGGCTCAACCATATTATTTGCGCCTCGAGTCAAACCTCATTTGACTCTACGATATCATTTGCGCCTCGAGTCGAGCCTCATTTGACTCAACCATATTATTCGTGCCTCGAGTCGGGCCTCGTTTGATGTAACCATATCATTTTGTGCCTCGAGTTGGGCCTCGATTGACTCACCAATATCATTTGCACCTCGAGTCGGCCCTCGTTTGACTCTACGATATCATTTGCGCCTCGAGTCAAGCCTCGTTTGGCTCAACCATATTATTTGTGCCTCAAGTCGAGCCTTGTCTGACTCAACCATATCATTTGCGTCTCGAGTCGGGCCTCATTTTACTAAACCACATCATTTACGCCTAGCGTCGGGCCTCGTTTGACTCATTGGCACCATTTGTGCCTCGAATTGGGCCTCGTTTGACTCAACCATATCATTTGTGTCCCGAGTCAGGGCTTGTTTGACTCAACCATATCATTTGCGCCTCGAGTTGGGCCTCGTTTGACTTAACCATATAATTTTTGCCTCGAGTCATGCCTCGTTTAACATAACCATATCATTTATACCTCGAGTTGAGTCGTGTTTGACTCAACCATATCATTTGCGCCTCGAGTCAGGCCTCGTTTGACTCACCGATACCATTTGTTCCTCGAGTTGGGCCTTGTTTGACTCAACCATATCATTTGTGCCTTGAGTCAGGGCTTGATTAACTCAACCATATCATTTGGCCCTCGAGGCAGCCCTCGTTTAACTCAACCATATCATTTCTACCTCAAGTCAAGGCTCGTTTAGCTCAACCATATATTTGGGCCTTGAGTCAGGCCCCGTTTGACTCAACCTTATCGTTTGCATCTCGACTTAGGCCTCGTTTGACTCAGCCATATCATTTGTGTCTCGAGTTGGGCCCTGTTTGATGCAACCATATTATTTGTTCCTCAAGTCGGGCCTCGTTTGACTCAACCATATTATTTGTGCCTCGAGTCAGGCCTCATTTGATGCAACCGTATCATTTGTGCCTCGAGTCATGCCTCGTTTAACTTAGCCATATCATTTGCACCTCGAGTCAGCCCTCGTTTGACTCAACGATATCATTTAAGCCTTGAGTCGGGCCTCGTTTGACTCAACCAAATTATTTGCACCTCAAGTCGGGCCTCGATTGACTCACTAATACCATTTGTGCCTTGAGTTAGGCCTTGTTTGACTCAACCATATCATTTGCGCCTCGAGTCGGGCCTTGTTTGACTCAACCATATCATTTGCGTCTCGTGTCGGCCCTGTTTTGACTCAACCATATCATTGGCACCTCGAGTCAGCCCTCGTTTGACTCAACATATCATTTGCGCCTCGAGTCGGGCCTCGTTTGACTCAACCATATTCTTTGCACCTCGAGTCGGGCCTCATTTGACTCACCAATACCATTTGTGCCTCGAGTTGGGCCTCGTTTGACTCAACCATATCATTTGCGCCTCGACTAGGGCCTCGTTCGACTCACCGATACCATTTGTGCCTCGAGTCAGGCCTAGTTTGATGTAACCATTTCATTTGTGCCTCGAGTGATCCCTCGTTTGACTCAACCATATCATTTGCGTCTCGAGTTAGGCCTCGTTTGACTAAACCATATCATTTGCGCCTTGAGTCCATATCATTTGTGCTTTGAGTCAGGCCTTGTTTGACTCAACCATATCATTTGCGTCTCGAGTCGGGCCTAGTTTGACTTAACCATATCATTTGCACCTCGAGTCAGGCGTTGTTTGACTCAACCATATCATTTACGCCTCGAGTCGGGCCTCGTTTGACTCAACCATATCATTTGTGCCTCGAGTCGGGCCTGGTTTGATTCAACCATGTCATTTACGCCTCGAGTCGAGCCTCGTTTGATTCACCGATACCATTTGTGTCTCGAGTTGGGCCTTATTTGACTTAACCATATCATTTGTGCCTCGAGATAGGGCTCGTTTGACTCATTGACACCATCTGTGCCTTGAATTGGGCCTCGTTTGACTCAACCATATCATTTGTGCCTCAAGTCAGGCCTTGTTTAACTCAACCATATCATTTGCGCCTTGAATCGGGCCTCGTTTGACTCAACCGTATAATTTTGACCTCGAGTCATGCGTCATTTGACTCAACCATATCATTTATGCCTCGAGTCGGGCCGCATTTGACTCAACCATATCACCGATACCATTTGTTCCTCGAGTTGGTCCTCGTTTGACTCAACCATATCATTTGTGCCTCGAGTCAGTCCTCGTTTGACTCAACCATATCATTTGGCCCTCGAGGCAGCCCTCGTTTAACTCAACCATATCATTTCTGCCTCAAGTCAAGGCTCGTTTAGCTCAACCATATATTTGGGCCTTGAGTCAGGCCTCGTTTGACTCAACCTTATCGTTTGCATCTCGACTCAGGCCTTGTTTGACTCAGCCATATCATTTGTGTCTCGAGTCGGGCCCCGTTTGATGCAACCATATTATTTGTGCCTCGAGTCGGGCCCCGTTTGACTCAACCATATTATTTGTGCCTCGAGTCAAGCCTCGTTTGATGCAACCGTATCATTTGTGCCTTGAGTCATGCCTCGTTTGACTTAACCATATCATTTGCACCTCGAGTCAGCCCTTGTTTGACTCCACGATATCATTTAAGCCTTGAGTCGGGCCTCGTTTGACTCAACCATATTATTTGCACCTCGAGTCGGGCCTCGATTGACTCACTAATACCATTTGTGCCTTGAGTTGGGCCTTGTTTGACTCAACCATATCATTTGTACCTCAAGTCGGGCCTTGTTTGACTCAACCATATCATTTGCATCTCGTGTCGGCCCTGTTTTGACTCAACCATATCATTGGCACCTCGAGTCAGCCCTCGTTTGACTCAACCATATTCTTTGCACCTCGAGTCGGGCCTCATTTGACTCAACAATACCATTTGTGCCTCGAGTTGTGCCTCGTTTGACTCAACCATATCATTTGCGCCTCGACTTGGGCCTCGTTTGACTCACCGATACCATTTGTGCCTCGAGTCAGGCCTCGTTTGATGTAACCATTTCATTTGTGCCTCGAGTGATCCCTCGTTTGACTCAACTATATCATTTGCGTCTCGAGTTGGGCCTCGTTTGACTAAACCATATCATTTGCGCCTTGAGTCCATATCATTTGTGCCTCGAGTCAGGCCTTGTTTGACTCAACCATATCATTTGCGTCTCAAGTCGGGCCTAGTTTGACTTAACCATATCATTTGCACCTCGAGTCAGGCGTTGTTTGACTCAACCATATCATTTACGCCTCGAGTCGGGCCTCGTTTGACTCAACCATATCATTTGCACCTCGAGTCGGGCCTGGTTTGATTCAACCATGTCATTTATGCCTCGAGTCAAGCCTCGTTTGATTCACCGATACCATTTATGCCTCGAGTTGGGCCTTGTTTGACTCAACCATATCATTTGTGCCTCGAGATAGGGCTCGTTTGACTCATTGACACCATTTGTGCCTTGAATTGGGCCTCGTTTGACTCAACCATATCTTTTGTGCCTCAAGTCAGGCCTTGTTTAACTCAACCATATCATTTGCGCCTCGAATCGAGCCTCGTTTGACTCAACCGTATAATTTCGACCTCAAGTCATGCGTCATTTGACTCAACCATATCATTTATGCCTCGAGTCGGGCCGCATTTGACTCAACCATATCACCGATACCATTTGTTCCTCGAGTTGGGCCTCGTTTGACTCAACCATATCATTTGTGCCTCGAGTCAGTCCTCATTTGACTCAACCATATCTTTTGCCCCTCGAGTCGGGCCTCGTTTAATGCAACCATATATTTGCACCTTGAGTCAGTCCTCGTTTGACTCAACCATACCAATTGTGCCTCGAGTCAGGCCTTCTTTGACCCCCTGATACCATTTGTGCCTCGAGTTAGGCCTCGTTTGATTCAACCATATCATTTGTGCCTCAAGACAAGGCTTGTTTGACTCAACCATATCATTGGCAACTCGAGTCGGGCCTCATTTGACTCAACCATATCATTGGCCCATCGAGTCGGGCTCGTTTAACTTAACCATATCATTTCTGCCTTGAGTCAGGCCTCGTTTGGCTCAACCATATATTTTTACCTTGAGTCAGTACCCGTTTAACACAACCATATCATTTGCGCCTCGAGTCAGGCCTCGTTTCACTCAACCACATCATTTGTGCTCCAAGTCAGGCCTCGTTTCGCTCAACCATGTTATTGGCGCCTCGAGTCAAGCCTCATTTGACTCTGCGATATCATTTGCGCCTTGAGTTGAGCTTCATTTGACTCAACCATATTATTCGCGCCTCGAGTCGGGCCTCGTTTGATGTAACCATATCATTTGTGCCTCGAGTTGGGCCTCGATTGACTCACCCATATCATTTGTGCCTCGAGTCGGCCCTCGTTTGACTCTACGATATCATTTACGCCTCGAGTCAAGCCTCGTTTGACTCAACCATATTATTTGTGCCTTAAGTCGGGCCTTGTCTGACTCAACCATATCATTTGCATCTCGAGTCGGGCCACATTTGACTAAACCATATCATTTGCGCCTCGAGTCGGGCCTCGTTTGACTCATTGACACCATTTGTGCCTCGAATTGGGCCTTGTTTGACTCAACCATATCATTTGTGTCTCGAGTCAGGGCTTGTTTGACTCAACCATATCATTTGCGCCTCGAGTCGGGCCTTCTTTGCGCCTTAAGTTGGGCCTTGTCTGACTCAACCATATCATTTGCGCCTCGAGTCAGGCCTCGTTTGACACAACCATATAATTTTTGCCTCGACTCATGCCTCGTTTAACTCAACCATATCATTTATACCTCGAGTCGAGTCATGTTTGACGCAACCATATCATTTGCGCCTCGAGTCAGGCCTCGTTTGACTCACCGATACCATTTGTTCCTCGAGTTGGGCCTCGTTTGACTCAACCATATCATTTGTACCTCGAGTCAGGCCTCGTTTGACGCAACCATATCATTTGGCCCTCGAGGCGGGCCTCGTTTAACTCAACCATATCATTTCTGCCTCGAGTCAAGGCTCGTTTAGCTCAACCATATATTTGGGCCTTGAGTCAGGCCCCGTTTGACTCAACCTTATCGTTTGCATCTCGACTCAGGCCTCGTTTGACTCAGCCATATCATTTGTGTCTCAAGTCGGGCCCTGTTTGATGCAACCATATTATTTGTGCCTCGAGTCAGGCCCCGTTTGACTCAACCATATTATCTGTGCCTCGAATCAGGCCTCGTTTGATGCAACCATATCATTTGTGCCTCGAGTCATGCCTCGTTTGACTCAACCATATCATTTGCACCTCGAGTTAGCCCTCATTTGACTCAACGATATCATTTAAGCCTTGAGACAGGCCTCGTTTGACTCATCCATATTATTTGCACCTTGAGTCGAGCCTCGATTGACTCACTAATACCATTTGTGCCTTGAGTTGGGCCTTGTTTGACTCAACCATATCTTTTGCGCCTCGAGTCGGGCCTTGTTTGACTCAACCATATCATTTGCGTCTCGAGTTGGCCCTGTTTTGACTCAACCATATCAATTGCGCCTCGAGTCAGGCGTTGTTTGACTCAACCATATTATTTGCGCCTCCAGTCGGGCCTCGTTTGACTCAACCATATCATTTGCGCCTCGAGTCGGTCCTAGTTTGATTAAAGCATGTCATTTATGCCTCGAGTCGGGCCTCGTTTGATTCACCGATACCATTTGTGCCTCGAGTTAGGCTCGTTTAACTCAACCATATCATTTGCCCCTCGAGGCGGGCCTCATTTAACTCAACCATATCATTTCTGCCTCGAGTCAGGCCTCGTTTGACTCAGCCATATCATTTGGGCCTCGAGTCAGGCGCCGTTTGGCTCAACCATATTATTTGTGCCACGAGTCGGGCTCCGTTTGACTCAACCATATTATTTGTGCTTCGACTCAGGCCTCGTTTGATGCAACGATATCATTTGTGCCCCGAGTCATTCCTCATTTGACTCAACCATATCATTGGCACCTCGAGTCAGCCCTCGTTTGACGCAACGATATCATTTGCGCCTCGAGTTGGGCCTCGTTTGACTCAACATATTATTTGCACCTCGATTCGGGCCTCATTTGACTCACCAATACCATTTGTGCCTCGAGTTGGGCCTCGTTTGACTCAACCATATCATTTGCGCCTCGAGTCGGCCCTTGTTTGACTCTACGATATCATTTGCGCCTCGAGTCGAGCCTCATTGGACTCAACCATATTATTTGTGCCTTAAGTCGAGCCTTGTCTGACTCAACCATATCATTTGCGTCTCGAGTTTGGCCTCATTTGACTAAACCATATCATTTGCGCCTCGAGTCAGGCCTCGTTTGACTCATTGACACCATTTGTGCCTCGAATTAGGCCTCGTTTGACTCAACCATATCATTTGTGTCCTAAGTCAGGGCTTGTTTGACTCAACCATATCATTTGCACCCCGAGTCAGGCCTCGTTTGACTCAGCCATATCATTTGTGCCTCGAGTCAGGCTCCGTTTGGCTCAACCATATTATTTGTGCCACGAGTCGGGCCCCGTTTGACTCAACCATATTATTTGTGCTTCGACATAGGCCTCGTTTGACGCAATGATATCATTTGTGTCCCAAGTCATTCCTCATTTGACTCAACCATATCATTGGCACCTCGAGTTAGCCCTCGTTTGACACAACGATATCATTTGTGCCACGAGTCATTCCTCATTTGACTCAACCATATCATTGGCACCTCGAGTCAGCCCTCGTTTGACTCAACGATATCATTTGCGCCTCGAGTCGGGCCTCGTTTGACTCGACCATATTATTTGCACCTCGATTCGGGCCTCATTTGACTCACCAATACCATTTGTACCTTGAGTTGGGCCTCGTTTGACTCAACCATATCATTTGCGCCTCGAGTCGGCCCTCGTTTAACTCTACGATATCATTTGCGCCTCGAGTCGAGCCTCATTTGACTCAACCATATTATTTGCACCTTAAGTCGGGCCCTGTCTGACTAAACCATATCATTTGCGTCTCGAGTCGGGCCTCATTTGGCTAAACCATATCATTTGCGCCTCGAGTCGGGCCTCGTTTGACTCATTGACACCATTTGTGCCTCGAATTAGGCCTCTTTTGACTCAACCATATCATTTGTGTCCTGAGTCAGGGCTTGTTTGACTCAACCATATCATTTGCGCCTCGAGTCGGGCCTCGTTTGACTCAACCATATAATTTCTGCCTCGAGTCATGCCTCGTTTAACACAACCATATCATTTATACCACGAGTCGAGTCGTGTTTGACTCAACCATATCATTTGCGCCTCGAGTCAGGCCTCGTTTGACTCACCGATACCATTTGTTCCTCGAGTTGGGCCTCATTTGACTCAACCATATCATTTGTGCCTCGAGTCAGGCCTCGTTTGACTCAACCATATCATTTGGCCCTCGAGGCAGGCCTCGTTTAACTCAACCATATCATTTCTGCCTCGAGTCAGGGCTCGTTTAGCTCAACCATATATTTGGGCCTTGAGTCAGGCCCCGTTTGACTCAACCTTAGCATTTGCATCTCAACTCAGGCCTCGTTTGACTCAACCATATCATTTGTGCCTTGAGTTAGGCCTCGTTTGACTTAACTATATCATTTCTGCCTCGAGTCATGCCTCGTTTGACTCAACCATATCATTTGCACCACGAGTTGGCCCTCGTTTGGCTCAACCATATCATTTGTGCCTCGAGTCGGGCCTTGTTTGACTCACCGATACCATTTGTGCCACGAGTCGGGCCTCGTTTGACTCAACCATATCATTTGTGCCTCGAGTCGGGCCTTGTTTGACCCACCGATACCATTTGTGCTCGAGTTAGGTCTCGTTTGACTCAACCATATCTTTTGTGCCTCAAGATAGGGCTTGTTTGACTCAACCTTATCATTGGCACCTTGGGTTAGGCCTCGTTTGACTCAACCATATCATTTGCCCCTCGAGTCGGGCCTCGATTAACTTAACCATATCATTTCTGCCTCAGGTCAAGCCTCATTTGGCTCAACCATATATTTGCGCCCCGAGTCAGCACCTGTTTGACACAACTATATCATTTGTGCCTCAAGTCAGCCCTCGTTTGACTCAACCAAATCATTTGTGCCCCGAGTCATGCCTCGTTTGGCTCAACCATATTATTTGCACCTCGAGTCAAGCTTCGTTTGACTCAACCATATCATTTGTGCCTCAAGTCAGGCCTCGTTTGATGCAACCATATCATTTGTGCCTCGAGTTAGGCCTCGTTTGACTGAACTATATCATTTGCACCTCGAGTCGGCCCTCGTTTGACTCAATGATATCATTTGCGCATCGAGTTGAGCGTCGTTTGACTCAACCATATTATTTGCGCTTCGAGTCAGGCTTCGTTTAACTCACCGATACCATTTGTGCCTCGAGTTGGGCCTCGTTGAACTCAACCATATCATTTGCGCCTCGAGTCGAGCCTCGTTTGACTCACCGATACCATTTATGCCTTGAGTTAGGCCTCGTTTGACTTAACCATATCATTTGTGCCTCGAGTCATGCCTCGTTTGACTCAACCATATCATTTGCGTCTCGAGTCAGGCCTTGTTTGACTAAACCATATCATTTGCGCCTCAAGTCGGGCTTGGTTTGACTCACCGATACCATTTGTGCCTCGAGTTGGGCATCGTTTGACTTAACCATATCATTTGTTCCTCGAGACAGGGCTCGTTTGACTCAACCATACCATTTACGGCTCGAGTCGGGCCTCGTTTTACTCAACCATATCATTTATGCCTCGAGTCAGGCTGCGTTTGACTCGACCATATCATTTGCGCCTTGGGTCGGGCCTCATTTGACTCACCGATACCATTTGTTCCTCGAGTTGGGCCTCGTTTGACTCAACCATATCATTTGTGGCTCGAGCCAGGAGTCGTTTGACTCAGCCATATCATTTGCGCCTCGGGTCGGGCCTCATTTGACTCACTGATACCATTTTTGCCTCGAGTTGGGCCTCATTTGGCTAAACCATATCATTTGTGCCTCGAGTCAGGCCTAGTATGACTCAACCATATCATTTGCACCTCGAGGCAGGCCTTGTTTGACTCAACCATATCATTTGCGTCTCGAGTCAGGCGTTGTTTGACTTAATCATATCATTTGCACCTCGAGTCGGGCCTCGTTTGACTCAACCATATCATTTGTGCCTCGAGTCGGGCCTGGTTTGATTCAACCATGTCCTTTACACCTCGAGTCAGGCCTCGTTTGATTCACCGATACCATTTGTGCCTCGAGTTGGGCCTCGTTTGACTCAACCATATCATTTGTGACTCTAGACAGGGCTCGTTTGACTCATTGACACCATTTGTGCCTCGAATTGGGCTCGTTTGACTCAACCATATCATTTGTGCCTCGAGTCAGGCCTTGTTTGACTCAGCCATATCATTTGCGCCTCGAGTTGGGCCTCGTTTGACTCAACTGTATAATTTCGACCTCGAGTCATGCGTCATTTGACTCAACCACATCATTTATGCCTTGAGTCGGGCCGAATTTAAATCAACCATATCACCGATGCCATTTGTTCCTCGAGTTGGGCCTCGTTTGACTCAACCATATCATTTGCGCCTCGAGTCAATCCTCGTTTAACTCAACCATATCATTTGCCCCTCGAGTCGGCCCTCATTTAACGCAACCATATATTTGCACCTTGAGTCAGTCCCCGTTTGACTCAACCATATCATTTGCGCCTCGAGTCAGGCCTGGTTTGATTCAACCATATCATTTGCACCTCGAGTCAGGCCTCGTTTGACTCACCGATACCATTTGTGCATCAAGTTAGGCCTCGTTTGACTCAACCATATCATTTGTGCCTCGAGTCAGGCCTTGTTTGACTCAACCATACCATTTGTGCCTCGAGTTGGGCCTCGTTTGACCAACCATATCATTTGTGGCTCGAGCCAGGACCCGTTTGACTCAGCCATATCATTTGCACCTCGAGTTGGGCCTCATTTGACTCACCAATACCATTTTTGCCTCGAGTTGGGCCTCTTTTGACTCAATTATATCATTTGTGCCTCGAGTCATGCCTTGTTTGACTCAACCATATCATTTGCACCTCGAGTTGGGCCTCGTTTGACTCAACCGTATCATTTACGCCTCGAATCGGGCCTTATTTGACTCACTGATACCATTTGTGCCTCGAGTTAGGCCTCATTTGACTCAACCATATCATTTGCGCCTCGAGTCAGGCGTTGTTTGACTCAACCATATCATTTGCGCCTCGAGTCGGGCCTCGTTTGACTCAACCATATCATTTGCGCCTCGAGTCGGGCCTGGTTTTATTCAACCATGTCATTTACGCCTCGAGTCGGGCCTTGTTTGACTTACCGATACCATTTGTGCCTTGAGTTGGGACTCGTTTAACTCAGCCATTTCGTTTGTGCCTCGAGTCAGTCCTCGTTTGACTCAACCATATCATTTGCCCCTCGAGTCGGGCCTCGTTTAACGCAACCATATATTTGCGCCTTGAGTCAGTCCCCGTTTGCCTCAACCATATCATTTGCACCTCGAGTCAGGCCTGGTTTAATTCAACCATATCATTTGCACCTCGAGTCAGGCCTTGTTTGACTCTCCGATACCATTTGTGCATCAAGTTAGGCCTCGTTTGACTCAACCATATCATTTGTGCTTCGAGTCAGGCCTTGTTTGACTCAACCATATAATTTACGCCTCGAGTCGAGCCTCGTTTAACTCAGCCATATCATTTGTGCCTCGAGTCATGCGCTGTTTGACTCACCGATACCATTTGTGCCTCGAGTTGGGCCTCGTTTGACTCAACCATATCATTTGTGCCTCGAGTTAGGCCTTGTTTGACTCACCGATACCATTTATGCCTCGAGTCGGGCCTCGTTTGACGCAACCATATCATTTGCGCCTCGAGTCATGCCTCGTTTGACTCAACCATATCAATTGCATCTCGAGTCAGGCCTCGTTTGACAAAACCATATAATGTGCAGCTCGAGTCGGGCCTGGTTTGTCTCAACCATATCATTTACGCCCCGAGCCGGTCCTTGTTTGAGTCACCGATACCAGTTGTGCCCTAAGTTGGGAGTCGTTTAACCAAACCATATCATTTGTGCCTCAAGTCAGGCCATGTTTGACTTAACCATATCATTTGCGCCTCGAGTCGGGCCTCATTTGACTCAACCATATCATTTGCACCTCGAGTCGGGCCTTGTTTGACTCAACCATATCATTTGCGCATCGAGGAGGGCCTCGTTTGACTCAACCGTATGTTTTGCACCTCAAGTCGGGCCTTGTTTAACTCAACCATATCATTTGCGCATCGAGGAGGGCCTCGTTTGACTCAACCATATCATTTCTGCTTCGAGTCGGTCCTCGTTTGACTCAACCATATCATTTGCGCCTTGAGTCAGGCCTCGTTTGACTTAACCATATCATTTCTACCTCGAGTCATGCCTCGTTTGACTCAACCATATCATTTGCACCACGAGTCGGCCCTCGTTTGACCCAACCATATCATTTGTGCCTCGACTCGGGCCTTGTTTGACTCACTGATACCATTTGTGCCACGAGTCGGGCCTCGTTTGACTCAACCATATCATTTGTGCCTTGAGTCGGGCGTCGTTTGACCCACCGATACTATTTGTGGCTCGAGTTAGGTCTCGTTTGACTCAACCATATCTTTTGTGCCTTAAGACAGGGCTTGTTTGACTCAACCTTATTATTGGCGCCTTGAGTTAGGCCTCGTTTGACTCAACCATATCATTTGCCCCTCGAGTCAGGCCTCGATTAACTTAACCATATCATTTCTGCCTCAGGTCAGGCCACGTTTGGCTCAACCATATATTTACGCCTCGAGTCAGCACCCGTTTGGCACAACCATATCATTTGCGCCTCGAGTCAGCCCTCGTTTGACTCAACCAAATTATTTGTGCCCTGAGTCATGCCTCGTTTGGTTCAACCATATTATTTGCACCTCAAGTCAAGCCTCGTTTGACTCAACCATATCATTTGTGCCTCGAGTCAGACCTTGTTTGATGCAACCATATCATTTGTGCCTTGGGTCAGACCTCGTTTGATGCAACCATATCTTTTGCGCCTCGAGTCAGCCCTCGTTTGACTCAATGAAATCATTTGTGCATCGAGTTGAGCGTCGTTTGACTCAACCATATTATTTGCACGTTGAGTCAGGCTTTGTTTAACTTACCGATACCATTTGTGCCTCGAGTTGGGCCTCGTTTAACTCAACCATATCATTTGCGCCTCGAGTCGAGCCTCGTTTGACTCATCGATACCATTTATGCCTTGAGTTGGGCCTCGTTTGACGTAACCATATCATTGTGCCTCGAGTCATGCCTCGTTTGACTCAACCATATCATTTGCGTCTCGAGTCAGGCCTCGTTTGAATAAACCATATCATTTGCGCCTCAAGTCGGGCTTGGTTTGACTCCCCGATACCATTTGTGCCTCGAGTTGGGCCTCGTTTGACTTAACCATATCATTTGTGGCTCAAGCCAGGACTCGTTTGACTCAGCCATATCATTTGCGCCTCGAGCCGGGCCTTATTTGACTCACCGATACCATTTTTGCCTCGAGTTAGGCCACTTTTGACTCAACCATATCATTTGTGCCTCGAGTCATGCCTTGTTTGACACAACCATATCATTTGCGCCTCGAGTTAGGCCTCGTTTGACTCAACCATATCATTTACGCCTCGAGTTGGGCCTTGTTTGACTCACCGATACCATTTGTGCCTCGAGTTAGGCCTCGTTTGACTCAACCATATCATTTGCGCCTTGAGTCAAGCCTCGTTTGACTCACCGATACCATTTGTGCCTCGAGTCGGGCCTCATTTGACGCAACCATATCATTTGTGCCCCGAGTTATGCCTTGTTTGACTCAACCATATAATTTGCGCCCCGAGTTAGGCGTTGTTTGACTCAACCATATCATTTGTGCCTCGAGTCGGGCCTCGTTTGACTCAACCATATCATTTGCGCTTCGAGTCAGGCCTTGTTTGATTCAACCATGTCATTTACGCCTCGAGTTGGGCCTTGTTTGATTCACCGATACCATTTGTGCCTCGAGTTGGGCCTTGTTTGACTCAACCATATCATTTGTGTCTCGAGTCGGGCCTTGTTTGACTCAACCGTATTGTTTTGACCTCGAGTCATGCGTCATTTGACTCAACCATATCATTTATGCCTCGAGTCGAGCCGCATTTGACTCAACCATATCACCGACACCATTTGTTCCTCGAGTTAGGCCTTGTTTGACTCAACCATATCATTTGTGCCTCGAGTCAGTCCTCGTTTGACTCAACCATATCATTTGCCCCTCGAGTCAGGCCTTGTTTGACTCAACCATATCATTTGCGCATCGAGGAGGGCCTCGTTTAACTCAACCATATCATTTCTGCTTCGAGTCGGTCCTCGTTTGACTCAACCATATCATTTGCACCTTGAATCAGGCCTCGTTTGACTTAACCATATAATTTCTGCCTCGAGTCATGCCTCGTTTGACTCAACCATATCATTTGCGCCACGAGTCGGGCCTGGTTTGATTCAACCATATCATTTGCACCTTGAGTCAGGCCTCGTTTGACTTAATCATATCATTTGCCCCTCGAGTCGAGCCTCGATTAACTTAACCATATCATTTCTGCCTCAGGTCAGGCCTCGTTTGGCTCAACCATATATTTGTGCCTCGAGTCAGCACCCGTTTGACTCAACCATATAATTTGTGCCCTGAGTCATGCCTCGTTTGACTCAACCATATCATCTGCATATCGAGTCGGGCCTCCTTTGATTCAACCATATCATTTGCGCCTCGAGTCGGGCCTTTTTTGACTCAACGATATCATTTGCACCTCGAGTCAAGCCTCGTTTTATGCAACATAACGTTTGTGCCTCGAGTCATGCCTCGTTTGACTCAACCATATCATTTGCGCCTCGAGTCGGCCCTCGACTGGCACAACGATATCATTTGTGCCTCGAGTGGGGCCTCGTTTGATTCAACCATATCATTTGCGCCTTGAGTTGGGCCACGTTTGACTCACTGATACCATTTGTGCCTCGAGTCGGCCCTCATTTAACGTAACCATATCATTTGTGCCTCGAGTCATCCCTCATTTGACGTAACCATACCTTTTGTGGCTCGAGTTAGGCCTCGTTTAACTCAACCATATCATTTGTGCCTCGAGACAGGGCTCGTTTGACTCAACCATATCATTTGTGTCTCGAGTCGGGCCTCGTTTGACTAAACCATATCATTTGCGCCTCGAGTCGAGCCTGGTTTGACTCAACCATATCATTTGCGCCTCGAGTCAGGCCTCTTTTGACTGACTGACACCATTGGAGCCTCAAATTGGGCCTCGTTTGACTCAACCATATCATTTGTGCATCGAGTCAGGCCTTGTTTGACTCAACCATATCATTTGCGCCTCGAGTCAGGCCTCGTTTGACTCACCGATACCATTTGTGCCACGAGTCGGGCCTCGTTTGACTCACTGATATCATTTGTGCCTCGAGACATGGCTCATTTGGCTCAATCATATCACTTGCGCCTCCAGTCGGGCCTTGTTTGACTCAACCATATAATTTTTGCCTTGAGTCATGCCTCATTTGATTCAACCATATCATTTATGCCTCAAGTCGGGCTGCGTTTTACTCAACCATATCATTTGTGCCTCGAGTTGGGCCTCGTTTGAGTCAACCATACCATTTGTACCTCGAGTCAGGCCTCATTTGGCTCAACCATATTAATTGTGCCTCGTGTCAGGCCTCATTTGGTGCAACCATATCATTTGTGCCTCTTGTCATGCCTTGTTTGACTCAACCATATCATTTGCACCCGGAGTCGGCCCTCGTTTGACTCAAGTAAATCATTTGCGCCTCGACTCGGGCCTCGTTTGACACAACCATATCATTTGTGCGTTGAGTTGGGCCTCGTATGACTCACTGATACCATTTGTGCCTCGAGTCGGGCCTCATTTGACGCAACCATATCATTTGTGCCTCGAGTCATGCCTCGTTTGACTCAACCATATCATCTGCATCTCGAGTCGGTCCTCGTTTGACTAAACCATATCATTTGCGCCTCGAGTCAAGCCTTGTTCGACTCAACCATACCATTTGAACCTCGAGTCAGGCCTCGTTTGATGCAACCATATCATTTGTGCCTCGAGTCAAGCCTCGTTTGACTCGACCATATCATTTGCGCCTCGAGTCGGCTCTCGTTTGACTCAGCGATATCATTTGTGCCTCGATTGAATCCTCGTTTGACTCAACCAAATTATTTGTGCCACGAATCCGTCCTTGTTTGACTCAACCATATAATTTCTGCCTCGAGTCATGCCTCGTTTGACATAACCATATCATTTATGCCTCGAGTCGAGCCTTGTTTGACTCAACCATATCATTTGTGCCTTAACTCGGGCATCGTTTGACTCGCCGACACCATTTGTGCATCAAATTGGGCATCGTTTGACTCAACCATATCATTTGTGCCTCGAGTCAGGCCTTGTGTCACACAACCACATCATTTGCGCCTCGAGTCAGGCCTCGTTTGACTCTACCATATCATTTGTGCCTCGAGACGGGCCTTGTTTGACTCAACCATATCATTTGTGCCTCGAGTCGGGCCTCGTTTGTCTCAACCATATCATGTGCACCTCGAGTCGAGCCTTGTTTGACTCACCGATACCAGTTGTGCCTCGAGTTAGGTGTCGTTTAACTAAACCATATCATTTGTGCCTCAAGTCAAGCCTTGTTTGACTCCACCATATCATTTGCGCCTCGAGTCAGGCCTTGTTTGAGTCAACCATATTATTTGTGCCTTGAGTCAGGCCTCGTTTGACTTAACCATATCATTTTTGCCCAGAGTCATGCCTCGTTTGACTCAACCATATCATTTGTGCCTCGAGTCGAGCCTCGTTTGACTAAACCATATCATTTGCGCCCCAAGTTGGGCCTCGTTTGACTCAACCAAATCATTGTGCCTCGAGGTGGGCCTCGTTTGACTCAACCATATAATTTGCGCCTCGAGTCGGGCCTTGTTTGACTCAGCCACATCATTTGCACCTCGAGTCAGGTCTCATTTGACTCAATGATACCATTTGTGCCTCGAGTTAGGGCTTGTTTGACTCAACCATATCATTTGCGCCTCGAGTAGGGCCTCGTTTGACTCAACGAAATCATATGCGCATCGAGTTGAGCATCGTTTAACTCAACCATATTATTTGCGCGTCGAGTCAGGCTTCGTTTAACTCACCGATACCATTTGTGCCTCGAGTTGGTCCTCGTTTAACGCAACCATATCATTTGCGCCTCGAGTCGAGCCTCGTTTGACTCACCGATACCATTTATGCCTTGAGTTGGGCCTCGTTTGACGTAACCATATCATTTGTGCCTCGAGTCATGCCTCGTTTGACTCAACCATATTATTTGCATCTCGAGTCAGGCCTCGTTTGACTAAACCATATCATTTGCGCCTCAAGTCAGGCTTGGTTTGACTCACTGATACTGTTTGTGCCTCGAGTTGGGCATTGTTTAACTTAACCATATCATTTGTTCCTCGAGACAGGGCTCGTTTGACCCAACCATACCATTTACGCCTCGAGTCAGGCCTCGTTTGACTCAACCATATCATTTATGCCTCGAGTCGGGCTACGTTTGACTCAACCATATCATTTGCGCCTTGGGTCGGGCCTCGTTTGACTCACCGATACCATTTGTGCCTCGAGTTGGGCCTCGTTTGACTCAACCATATCATTTGTGGCTCGAGCCAGAACTCGTTTGACTCAGCCATATCATTTGCACCTCGAGTCGGGCCTCATTTGACTCACCGATACCATTTTTGCCTCGAGTTAGGCCTCTTTTGACTCAACCATATTATTTGTGCCTCGAGTCATGCCTTGTTTGACACAACCATATCATTTACGCCTCGAGTCGGGCCTTGTTTGACTCACTGATACCATTTGTGCCTCGAGTTAGGCCTCGTTTGACTCAACCATATCATTTGCGCCTTGAGTCAGGCCTCGTTTGACTCACCGATACCATTTGTGCCTCGAGTCAGGCCTCATTTGATGCAACCATATCATTTGTGCCCCAAGTCATCCCTCGTTTGACTCAACCATATCATTTGTGCCTCGAGTCAGGCGTTGTTTGACTCAACCATATCATTTGCGCCTCGAGTCGGGCCTCATTTGACTCAACCATATCATTTGCGCCTCGAGTCAGGCCTCGTTTGATTCAACCATGTCATTTACGCCTCGAGTCGGGCCTCGTTTGATTCACTAATATCATTTGCGCCTC
The DNA here is from genome assembly GCA_037013595.1 of Dicorynia guianensis. Lineage (NCBI taxonomy): Eukaryota > Viridiplantae > Streptophyta > Magnoliopsida > Fabales > Fabaceae > Dicorynia > Dicorynia guianensis. The sequence goes on from JASUAB010000015.1 coordinate 14,704,954, forward strand.
GAGTTGGGCCTTGTTTGACTCAATCATATCATTTGTGCCTTGAGTCGGGCCTCGTTTGACTCAACCGTATAATTTCGACCTCGAGTCATGCGTCATTTGACTCAACCATATCATTTATACCTCGAGTCGGGCCGCATTTGACTCAACCATATCACCGATACCATTTGTTCCTCGAGTTAGGCCTCGTTTGACTCAACCATATCATTTGTGCCTCGAGACGGTCCTCGTTTGACTCAACCATATCATTTGCCCCTCGAGTCGGGCCTTGTTTGACTCAACCATATCATTTGCGTATCGAGGAGGGCCTCGTTTGACTCAACCATATCATTTGCGCCTTGAATCAAGCCTCGTTTGACTTAACCATGTAATTTCTGCCTTGAGTCATGCCTTGTTTGACTCAACCATATCATTTGCGCCACAAGTCGGGCCTGGTTTGATTCAACCATATCATTTGCGCCTTGAGTCAGGCCTCGTTTGACTTAACCATATCATTTGCCCCTCGAGTCGGGCCTCGATTAACTTAACCATATCATTTCTACCTCAGGTCAGGCCTCGTTTAGCTCAACCATATATTTGCGCCTCGAGTCAGCACTCGTTTGACTCAACCATATAATTTGTGCCCCGAGTCATGCCTCGTTTAACTAAACCATATCATCTGCATATCGAGTCGGGCCTCGTTTGATTCAACCATATCATTTGCGCCTCGAGTCGGGCCTTTTTTGACTCAACCATATCATTTGCAACTCGAGTCAAGCCTCGTTTTATGCAACATATCGTTTGTGCCTCGAGTCATGCCTCGTTTGACTCAACCATATCATTTGCGCCTCGAGTCGGCCCTCGACTGGCTCAACGATATCTTTTGTGCCTCGAGTGGGGCTTCGTTTGATTCAACCATATCATTTGCGCCTTGAGTTGGGCCACGTTTGACTCACCGATACCATTTGTGCCTCGAGTTGGCCCTCGTTTAACGTAACCATATGATTTGTGCCTCGAGTCATCCCTCATTTGACGTAACCATACCTTTTGTGGCTCGAGTTAGGCCTCGTTTGACTCAACCATATCATTTGTGCCTCGAGACAGGGCTCATTTGACTCAACCATATCATTTGCGTCTCGAGTCGGGCCTCGTTTAACTAAACCATATCATTTGCGCCTTAAGTCGAGCCTGGTTTGACTCAACCATATCATTTGCGCCTCGAGTCAGGTCTCTTTTGACTCACTGACACCATTGGAGCCTCAAATTGGGCCTCGTTTAACTCAACCATATCATTTGTGCATCGAGTTAGGCCTTGTTTGACTCAACCATATCATTTGCGCCTCGAGTCGCGCCTCGTTTGACTCACCGATATCATTTGTGCCATGAGTCGGGCCTCGTTTGACTCACTGATATCATTTGTGCCTCGAGACAGGGCTCGTTTGGCTCAATCATATCATTTGCGCCTCCAGTCGGGCCTTGTTTGACTTAACCATATAATTTTTGCCTTGAGTCATGCCTCGTTTGACTCAACCATATCATTTATGCCTCGAGTCAGGCTGCGTTTGACTGAACCATATCATTTGTGCCTCGAGTTGGGCCTCGTTTGAGTCAACCATACCATTTGTACCTCGAGTCAGGCCTCATTTGGCTCAACCATATTAATTGTGCCTTGTGTCAGGCCTCATTTGGCGCAACCATATCATTTGTGCCTCGTGTCATGCCTTGTTTGACTCAACCATATCATTTGCACCTTGAGTTGGCCCTCGTTTGACTCAAGTAAATCATTTGCGCCTCAACTTGGGCCACGTTTGACACAACCATAACATTTGTGCATTGAGTCGGGCCTCGTATGACTCACCGATACCATTTGTGCCTCGAGTCAGGCCTCATTTGATGCAACCATATCATTTGTGCCTCGAGTCATACCTCGTTTGACTCAACCATATCATCTGCATCTCGAGTCGGTCCTCGTTTGACTAAACCATATCATTTGCGCCTCGAGTCGGGCCTTGTTTGACTCAACCATACCATTTGAACCTCGACTCATGCCTCGTTTGATGCAACCATATCGTTTGTGCCTCGAGTCAAGCCTCGTTTGACTCGACCATATCATTTGCGCCTCGAGTCGGCTCTCGTTTGACTCAGCGATATCATTTGTGCCTCGAGTGAACCCTCGTTTGACTCAATCAAATTATTTGTGCCACAAATCCGTCCTTGTTTGACTCAACCATATAATTTCTGCCTCGAGTCATGCCTCGTTTGACACAACCATATCATTTATGCCTCGAGTTGAGCCTTGTTTGACTCAACCATATCATTTGCACCTCAACTCGGGCATCGTTGGACTCACCGACACCATTTGTGCATTGAATTGGGCATCGTTTGACTCAACCATATCATTTGTGCCTCGAGTCAGGCCTTGTGTCACACAACCACATCATTTGCGCCTCGAGTCAGACCTCGTTTGACTCCACCATATCATTTGTGCCTCGAGACGGGCCTTGTTTGACTCAACCATATCATTTGTGCCTCGAGTCGGGCCTCGTTTGTCTCAACCATATCATGTGTGCCTCGAGTAGGGCCTTGTTTGACTCACCGATACCAGTTGTGCCTCGAGTTAGGCGTCGTTTAACTAAACCATATCATTTGTGCCTCAAGTCAAGCCTTGTTTGACTCCACCATATCATTTGCGCCTCGAGTCAGGCCTTGTTTGAGTCAACCATATTATTTGTGCCTTGAGTCAGGCCTTGTTTGACTTAACCATATCATTTTTGCCCAGAGTCATGCCTCGTTTGACTCAACCATATCATTTGTGCCTCGAGTCGGGCCTCGTTTGACTCAACCATATCATTTGCGCCCTAAGTTGGGCCTCGTTTGACTCAACCAAATCATTTGTGCCTCGAGGCGGGCCTCGTTTGACTCAACCATATAATTTGCGCCTCGAGTAGGGCCTTGTTTGACTCAGCCGCATCATTTGCACCTCGAGTCAGGTCTCGTTTGACTCAACGATACCATTTGTGCCTCGAGTTAGGGCTTGTTTGACTCAACCATATCATTTTCGCCTCGAGGAGGGCCTCGTTTGACTCAACGAAATCATTTACGCATCGAGTTGAGCGTCGTTTGACTCAACCATATTATGTGCGCGTCGAGTCAGGCTTCGTTTAACTCACCGATACCATTTGTGCCTCGAGTTGGGCCTCGTTTAACTCAACCATATCATTTGCGCCTCGAGTCGAGCCTCGTTTGACTCATCGATACCATTTATGCCTTGAGTTGGGCCTCGTTTGATGTAACCATATCATTTGGCCTCGAGTCATGCCTCATTTGACTCAACCATATCATTTGCGCCTCGAGTCAGCCCTCATTTGACTCAACGATATCATTTGTGCCTCGAGTGAGGCCTCGTTTGACTCAACCATATCATTTGCACCTCGAGTCAGGCCTCGTTTGACTCACCGATACCATTTGTGCCTTGATTCGGCCCTCGTTTAACGTAACCATATCTTTTGTGCCTCGAGTCATCCCTCGTTTGACTCCACCATATCATTTGCGTCTCGAGTGGGGCCTGGTTTGACTCAACCATATCATTTACACCTTAAGTCGGGCCTCGTTTGACTCACTGACACCATTTGTGCCTCGAATTAGGCCTCATTTGACTCAACCATATAATTTGTGCCTCGAGTCAGGCCTTGTTTGACATAACCATATCTTTTGCACCTCAAGTCGGGCCTCGTTTGACTCACCGATACCATTTGTGCCTCGAGTTAGTCCTCGTTTGACTCAACCATATCCTTTATGCCTCGAGATAGAGCTCGTTTGACTTAACCATATCTTTTGCGCCTCGAGTTGGTTCTTGTTTGACTCAACCATATAATTTCTGCCTTGAGTCAAGCCTCGATTAACTCAACTATATCATTTGTGCCTCGAGTCGGGCCTTGTTTGACTCAACCATATCATTTGCACCTCGAGTCAGGCTCATTTGATGCAACCATATCATTTGTGCCTCAAGTCATGCCTCGTTTGACTCGACCATATCATTTGCGCCTTGAGTCGGCCCTCGTTTGACTCAATGGTATCATTTGTGCCTTGAGTCAGGCCTCGTTTGACTCAACCATATCATTTGTGCCTCGAGTTAGGTGTCGTTTGACTCAGTCATATCATTTGTGCCTCGAGTCAGGCCTCGTTTGACTTAGCCATATCATTTGTGCCTCGAGTCAAGCCTCGTTTGGCTCAACCATATTATTTGTGCCTCAAGTCAGGCCTCGTTTCACGCAACCATATCATTTGTGCCTCGAGTCATGCCTCGTTTGACTGAACCATATCATTTGCACCTCGAGCTAGGCGTCGTTTGACTCAGTCATATCATTTGTGCCTCAAGCTAGGCCTCGTTTGGCTCAACCATATGATTTGCGCCTCGAGTTGGGCCTCGTTTGACTCAACCATATTATTTGTGCCTCGAGTCATGCCTTGTTTGACTTAACCATATCATTTCGCCTTGAGTCAGCCCTCGTTTGACTCAAGTATATCATTTGCGCCTCGACTCAGGCCTCGTTTGACTCAACCATATTATTTGTGCCTCGAGTCATGCCTTGTTTGACTTAACCATATTATTTGTGCCTCAACTCGGGCCTCGTTTGAATCACCGATGCCATTTGTGCCTCGAGTTGGGCCTCGTTTGACTCAACCATATCATTTGTGCCTTGAGTCGGGCCTCGTTTGACTCACCGACACCATTTGTGCCTCGAATTGGGCCTCGTTTGACTAAACCATATCATTTGTGCCTCGAGCGAGGCCTCGTTTGACTCAACCATACCATTTGTGCCTCGAGTCGGACATCATTTGACTTAACCATATCATTTGCACCTCGATTCGAGCCTGGTTTGATTCAACCATATCATCTGCGCCTCGAGTCAGGCCTCATTTGACTCACCGATACCATTTGTGCCTCGAGTTAGGCCTCGTTCGACTCAACCATTTCGTTTGTGCCTCGAGATAGGGCTCGTTTGACTTAACCATATCATTTGTGCCTCGAGTCGGGCCTCGTTTGACTCACTAATACCATTTGTGCCTCGCGTTGGGCCTTGTTTGACTCAACCAAATCATTTCTTCCTCGAGTCAGGCCTTGTTTGACTCAACCATATCATTTGCGCCTCGAGTCAAGCCTTGTTTGACTCACCATACCATTTGTGCCTCGAGTTGGGCCTCGTTTAACTCAACCATATCATTTTTGGCTCTAGCCAGGACTCGTTTGACTCAGGCATATTATTTGCGCCTTGAGTCAGTCCTTGTTTGACTCACCGATACCATTTGTGCCTCGAGTCAGGCCTCATTTGATGCAACCATATCATTTGTGCCTCGAGTCATGCCTCGTTTGACTCAACCATATCATCTGCATCTTGAGTCGGGCCTTGTTTGATCAAACCATATCATTTGCGCCTCGAGTCAGGCCTCGTTTGAGTCACTGATACCATTTATGCCTCGAGTCGGGCCTTCTTTGATGCAACAATAACAATTGTGCCTCGACTCATGCCTCGTTTGACTCAACCATATCATCTGCATCTCGAGTCGGTCCTCGTTTAACCAAACCATATCATTTGTCCCTCGTTTGACTCAAAGATATCATTTATGCCACGAGTGAGGCCTCGTTTGACTAAACTATATCATTTGTGCCTAGAGTCGGGCCTTGTTTGACTCAACCATATCATTTGCAACTCGAGTTAGGCCTCGTTTGACTCAACCATATCATTTGTGCCTCAAGTTGTCCCTTGTTTGACTCAACGATATCATTTGTGCCTCGAGTGGGGGCTCGTTTGACTCAACCATATCATTTGTGCCTTGAGTCGGGCCTCATTTGACTGAGCGATACCATTTGTGCCCAGAGTTAGCCTTTGTTTGATGTAACCATATCAATTGTGCCTCGAGTCATCCCTTATTTGATTGAATCATATCATTTGCGTCTTGAGCTAGGCCTTGTTTGACTAAACCAAATCATTTGTGCCTCGAGTCGGGCCTGGTTTGACTCAACCATATTATTTGTGCCTCGAATTGGGACTTGTTTGACTCATTGACACCATTTATGCATCGAATTGGGCCTCGTTTGACTTAACCATATCATTTGTGCCTCGAGTTAGGACTTGTTTGACTCAACCATATCATTTGCGCCTCGAGTCAGGCCTCGTTTGACTTAACCATATCATTTGCACCTCGAGTCAGGCCTGGTTTGACTCATCCCTATCATTTACGCCTCGAGTCGGGCCTTATTTGACTCACCGATACCATTTGTGCCTCGAGTTAGGCTTCGTTTGACTCAACCATATCATTTGCGCCTCGAGTCGGACCTCGTTTGACTCACCGATACCATATATGCCTCGAGTTAGGCCTCGTTTGACTCAACCATATCATTTGTTCCTCGAGTCAGGCCTTGTTTGGCGCAATCATATCATTTGTGCCTCGAGTCATGCCTCGTTTGACTCAACCATATCTTTTGCACCTTGACTGAACCATATCATTTACGCCTCGAGTTGGGCCTCGTTTGACTCAACCATATCATTTGCGCCTCGAGTTGGGCCTCGTTTAACTCACCGATACCATCTATTCCTTGAGTTAGGCCTCGTTTAATTCAACCATATCATTTGTCCCTCGAGGTAGGCCTTGTTTGGCACAATCATATCTTTTGTGCCTTGACTCATGCCTCGTTTGACTCAACCATCTCATTTGCGTCTCAAGTCAGGCCACGTTTGACTAAACCATATCATTTGCGCCTCGAGTCAGGTCTCGTTTGACTCAACCATATCATTTGCGCCTCGAGTCGGGTCTCGTTTGACTTAACCATATCGTTTATGCCTCGAGTCGGGCCTCATTTGACTCAACCATATCATTTGCGCCTCAAGTTGGGCTTGGGTTGACTCAACCATATCATTTGCATCTGGAGTCAGGCCTCGTTTGACTAAACCATATCATTTGCGCCTCGAGTTGGGCCTGGTTTGACTCAACCATATCATTTGCGGCTCGAGTCGGGCCTCGTTTGACTCACTGATACCATTTGTGCCTCGTGTTGGGCCTCGTTTGACTCAACCATATCATTTTTGCCTCGAGTCTGGCCTGGTTTCACTCAACCAAAGCATTTGTGCCTCGAGTCGAGCCTTGTTTGACTCACCGATACCATTTGTGCCTCGCGTTGGGCCTCGTTTGACTCAACCATATCATTTGTGGCTCTAGCTAGGACTCGTTTGACTCAGGCATATCATTTGCGCCTTGAGTTGGGCCTTGTTTGACTCATCGATACCATTTGTGCCTCAAGTCAGGCCTCATTTGATGCAACCATATCATTTGTGCTTCGAGTCATGCCTCGTTTGACTCAACCATATCATCTGCATCTCGAGTCGGGCCTCGTTTGACCAAACCATATCATTTGCACCTTGAGTCGGGCCTCGTTTGAGTCACTGATACCATTTGTGCCTCGAGTCGGGCCTTCTTTGACAAAACAATAACAATTGTGCCTCGAGTCATGCATCGTTTGACTCAACCATATCATCTGCATCTCGAGTCGGGCCTCATTCGACCAAACCATATCATTTGCGCCTCGAGTCGGGCCTTGTTTGACTCAACCATATCATTTGCACCTCGAGTTAGGCCTTGTTTGATGCAACCATATCATTTGCGTCTCGAGTCATGCCTCGTTTGACTCAACTATATCATTTGCACCTCGAGTTATCCCTCATTTGACTCAACAATATCATTTGTGCCTCGAGTGGGGCCTCGTTTGACTCAACCATATCATTTGTGCCTCGAGTCGGGCCTTGTTTGACTCACCGATACCATTTGTGCCCAGAGTCGGCCCATGTTTGACGTAACCATATTAGTTGTGCCTCGAGTCATCCCTTGTTTGACTAAACCATATCAATTGCGTCTTGAGGCAGGCCTCGTTTGACAAAACCATATCATTTGCGCCTCGAGTTGGGCCTCGTTTCACTCACTGACACCATTTGTGCCTCAAATTGGGCCTCGTTTGACTCAACCAAATCATTTGTGCCTCGAGTCAGGCATTGTTTGACTCAACCATATCATTTGGGCCTCGAGTCAGGCCTCGTTTGACTCAACCATATCATTTGCAACTTGAGTCGGGCCTGGTTTGACTCAACCATATCATTTACGCCTCGAGTTGGGCCTCGTTTGACTCACTGATACCATTTGTGCCTCGAGTTAGGCTTCGTTTGACTCAACCATATCATTTGTGCCCCGAGACAGGGCTCGTTTGACTCAACCATATCATTTGTGCCTCAAGTCAGGCCTCGTTTGACTCACCGATACCATTTATGCCTGGAGTTTGGCCCCGTTTGACTCAACCATATCATTTGTGCCTCGAGTCAGGCCATATTTGGCACAATCATATCATTTGTGCCTCGAGTCATGCCTCGTTTGACTCAACATATCATTTGCGCCTTGACTGAACCATATCATTTCTGCCTCGAGTTGGGCCTCGTTTGACTCACCATATCATTTGCGCCTCGAGTCGGGCCTCATTTAACTCACTGATACCATCTATGCCTCGAGTAAGGCCTCGTTTGACTCAACTATATCATTTATGCCTCGAGTCAGGCCTTATTTGGCGCAATCATATCTTTTGTACCTCGAGTCATGCCTCATTCGACCAAACCATATCATTTGCGCCTCGAGTCGGGCCTTGTTTGACTCAACCATATCATTTGCACCTCGAGTTAGGCCTTGTTTGATGCAACCATATCATTTGCGTCTCGAGTCATGCCTCGTTTGACTCAACTATATCATTTGCACCTCGAGTTATCCCTCATTTGACTCAACAATATCATTTGTGCCTCGAGTGGGGCCTCGTTTGACTCAACCATATCATTTGTGCCTCGAGTCGGGCCTTGTTTGACTCACCGATACCATTTGTGCCCAGAGTCGGCCCATGTTTGACGTAACCATATTAGTTGTGCCTCGAGTCATCCCTTGTTTGACTAAACCATATCAATTGCGTCTTGAGGCAGGCCTCGTTTGACAAAACCATATCATTTGCGCCTCGAGTTGGGCCTCGTTTCACTCACTGACACCATTTGTGCCTCAAATTGGGCCTCGTTTGACTCAACCAAATCATTTGTGCCTCGAGTCAGGCATTGTTTGACTCAACCATATCATTTGGGCCTCGAGTCAGGCCTCGTTTGACTCAACCATATCATTTGCAACTTGAGTCGGGCCTGGTTTGACTCAACCATATCATTTACGCCTCGAGTTGGGCCTCGTTTGACTCACTGATACCATTTGTGCCTCGAGTTAGGCTTCGTTTGACTCAACCATATCATTTGTGCCCCGAGACAGGGCTCGTTTGACTCAACCATATCATTTGTGCCTCAAGTCAGGCCTCGTTTGACTCACCGATACCATTTATGCCTGGAGTTTGGCCCCGTTTGACTCAACCATATCATTTGTGCCTCGAGTCAGGCCATATTTGGCACAATCATATCATTTGTGCCTCGAGTCATGCCTCGTTTGACTCAACATATCATTTGCGCCTTGACTGAACCATATCATTTCTGCCTCGAGTTGGGCCTCGTTTGACTCACCATATCATTTGCGCCTCGAGTCGGGCCTCATTTAACTCACTGATACCATCTATGCCTCGAGTAAGGCCTCGTTTGACTCAACTATATCATTTATGCCTCGAGTCAGGCCTTATTTGGCGCAATCATATCTTTTGTACCTCGAGTCATGCCTCATTTGACTCAACCATCTCATTTGCATCTCGAGTCAGGCCTCGTTTGACTAAACCATATCATTTGCGCCTCGAGTCGGGACTGGATTGACTTAACCATATCATTTGCGCCTCGAGTCGGGCCTCGTTTGACTCAACCAAATTATTTGCGCCTCGAGTCAGGCCTTGCTTGACTCAACCATATCATTTATGCCTCGTGTCAGGCCTCGTTTGACTCAAGCATATCATTTGCGCCCTGGGTTAGGCCTTGTTTGACTCAACCATATCATTTGCGCCTCAAGTCAGGCCTCGTTTGACTCACCGATACCATTTGTGCCTCGAGTTAGGCCTCTTTTGACTCAACCATATCATTTGTGCCTCGAGTCGGGCCTTGTTTGACTCAACCATATCATTTGCGCCTCGAGTCGGGCCTCGTTTGACTCAACAATACCATTTGTGTCTTGAGTCCTGCCTCGTTTGAGTCACTGATTCCATTTGTGCCTCGAGTCGGGCCTTCCTTGATGCGACAATAACAATTGTGCCTCGAGTCATGCCTCATTTGATTCAACCATATCATTTGCATCTGGAGTCAGGCCTCGTTTGACTAAACCATATCATTTGCGCCATGAGTCAGGCCTGGTTTGACTCAACCATATCATTTGCTTCGAGTCGGGCCTCGTTTGACTCACCGATGCCATTTGTGCCTTGCGTTGGGCCTCGTTTGACTCAACCATATCATTTTTGCATCGAGTCAGGCATTGTTTCACTCAACCATATCATTTGTGTCTCGAGTCGAGCCTTGTTTGACTCACCGATACCATTTGTGCCTTGCGTTGGGCCTCGTTTGACTGAACCATATCATTCGTGGCTCGAGCCAGGACTCGTTTGACTTAGGCATATCACTTGTGCCTTGAGTCGGGCCTTGTTTGACTCACCGATATAATTTGTGCCTCGAGTAAGGCCTCGTTTGATGCAACCATATCATTTGTGCCTCGAGTCATGCCTCGTTTGACTCAACCATATCATCTGCATCTCGAGTCGGGCCTCATTTGACTAAACCATATCATTTGTGCCTTGAGTCAGGCATGGTTTGACTCAACCATATTATTTGCGCCTTGAATTGGGCCTCGTTTGACTCACTGACACCATTTGTGCCTCGAATTGGGCCTCGTTTGACTCAACCAAAACATTTGTGCCTCGAGTCAGGCATTGTTTGACTCAACCATATCAGTTGCGCCTCGAGTCAGGCCTCGTTTGACACAACCATATCATTTGCGTCTCGAGTCATGCCTCGTTTGACTCAACCATATCATTTGCGCCTCGAGTCGTCCCTCGTTTGACTCAACGATATCATTTGTGCCTTGAGTGGGGCCTCGTTTGACTCAACCATATCATTTGTGCCTCGAGTCTAGCATTGTTTGAGTCACTGATACCATTTGTGCCTCGAGTCGGGCCTTCTTTGACGCAACAATAACAATTGTGCCTCGAGTCATGCCTCGTTTGACTTAACCATATCAACTGCTTCTCAAGTTGGGCCTCGTTTGACCAAACCATATCATTTGCGCCTCGAGTCGGGCCTTGTTTGACTCAACCATATCATTTGTGCCTCGTGTCGGGCCTTGTTTGACTCAACCATATCATTTGCACCTCGAGTCAGGCCTCGTTTGACGTAACCATATCATTTGCCTCTCGAGTCTTGCCTCGTTTGACTTAACCATATCATTTGTGCCTCGAGTGGGGCCTCGTTTGACTCAACCATATCATTTGTGCCTCGAGCCAGGCCTCGTTTGACTCATCGATACCATTTGTGCCCAGAGTCGGCCCTTGTTTGACGTAACTATATAAATTGTGCCTCGAGTCATCCCATGTTTGTCTGAACCATATCATTTGTGCCTTGAGCTAGGCCTCGTTTGACTAAACCATATTATTTTTGCCTCGAGTCGGGCCTGATTTGACTCAACCTTATTATTTGCGCCTCGAATTGCGCCTCGTTTGACTCACTGACACCATTTGTGCCTTAAGTTAGGCCTCTTTTGACTCAACCATATCGTTTGTGCCTCGAGTCAGGCCTCGTTTGAGTCACTGATACCATTTGTGCCACGAGCCGGGCCTTCTTTGACGCAACAATAACAATTGTGCCTCGAGTCATGCCTCGTTTGACTCAACTATATCATTTGCATCTGGAGTCGGGCCTAGTTTGACTAAACCATATCATTTGCGCCACGAGTTGGGCCTGATTTGACTCAACCATATCATTTGCTTTGAGTCGGGCCTTGTTTGACTCACCGATGCCATTTGTGCCTCGCGTTGGGCCTCGTTTGACTTAACCATATCATTTTTGCATCGAGTCAGGCATTGTTTCACTCAACCATATCGTTTGTGCCTCGAGTCGAGCCTTGTTTGACTCACTGATACCATTTGTGCCTTGCGTTGGGCCTCGTTTGACTTAACCATATCATTTGTGGCTCGAGCCAGGACTCGTTTGACTTAGGCATATCATTTGTGCCTTGAGTCGGGCCTTGTTTGACTCACCGATACAATTTGTGCCTCGAGTCAGGCCTCGTTTGACGCAACCATATCATTTGTGCCTCGAGTCATGCTTCGTTTGACTCAACCATATCATCTGCATCTCGAGTCGGGTCTCGTTTGACTAAACCATATCATTTGTGCCTTGAGTCAGGCATGGTTTGACTCAACCATATTATTTGTACCTTGAATTGGGCCTTGTTTGACTCACTGACACCATTTGTGCCTCGAATTGGGCCTCGTTTGACTCAACCAAAACATTTGTGCCTCGAGTCAGGCATTGTTTGACTCAACCATATCATTTGCGCCTCGAGTCAGGCCTCGTTTGACGCAACCATATCATTTGCGTCTCGAGTCATGCCTCGTTTGACTCAACCTTATCATTTGAGCCTCGAGTCATCCCTCGTTTGACTCAACCATATCATTTGTGCCTTGAGTGGGGCCTCGTTTGACTCAACCATATCATTTAAGCCTCGAGTCGGGCCTCGTTAGACTTACCGATACCATTTATGCCCTGAGTTAGCCCTTGTTTGACGTAACCATATCAACTGTGCCTCGAGTCATCCCTCGTTTGACTGAACCATATCATTTGCGTCTCGAGTAAGGCCTCGTTTGACTAAACCATATCATTTGAGCCTCGAGTCAGGCCTGGTTTGACTGAATCATATTATTTGCGCCTCGAATTGGGCTCATTTGACTCACTGACACCATTTGTGCCTCAAATTGGGCCTCGTTTGACTCAACCATAACATTTGTGCCTCGAGTCAGGCCTTGTTTTACTCAACCATATCATTTGCGCCTCGAGTCAGGCCTCGTTTGACTCAACCATATCATTTGTGTCTCGAGTCATGCCTCGTTTAACACAACCATATCATTTGCGCCTCGAGTCGTCCCTCATTTGACTCAACGATATCATTTGTGCCTCGAGTGGGGCCTCGTTTGACTTAACCATATCATCTATGCCTCGAGTCAGGCCTTGTTAGACTCACCGATACCATTTGTGCCCTGAGTCAGCCCTTGTTTGATGTAACCATATCAATTGTGCCTCGAGTCATCCCACGTTTGATTGAACCATATCATTTGCGTCTTGAGTCAGGCATCGTTTGACTAAACCATATCATTTGTGCCTTGAGTCGGGCCTGGTTTGACTCAACCATATTATTTGCGCCTCGAATTGGGCCTCGTTTGACTCACTAACACCATTTGTGCCTCGAATTAGGCCTCATTTGACTCAACCATATCATTTGTGCCTCGAGTTAGGCCTTGTTTGACTTAACCATATCATTTGCACCTTGAGTCGGGCATCGTTTGACTCAACCATATCATTTGCACCATATCATTCGCACCTTGACTCAACCATATCATTTACGCCTCAAGTTGGGCCTCGTTTGACTCAACCATATCATTTGCGCCTCGAGTCGGTCCTCGTTTAACTCACCAATGCCATTTATGCCTCGAGTTAGGCCTCGTTTGACTCAACCATATCGTTTGTGCCTTGAGTCAGGCCTTGTTTGGCGCAATCATACCTTTTGTACCTCGAGTCATGCCTCGTTTGACTCAACCGTATCATTTGCGCATTGAGTCAGGCCTCGTTTGACTAAACCATATCATTTGCGCCTCGAGTCGGGCTTAGTTTGACTAAACCATATCATTTGCACCTCGAGCTGGGCCTCGTTTGACTCAACCAAATCATTTGCGCCTCGCATCGGGCCTGGTTTGAATCAACCATATAATTTGTGCCTCGAGTCGGGCCTCGTTTGACTTACCGATACCAGTTGTGCCTCGAGTTGGGCCTCGTTTGACTAAACCGTATCATTTGTGCCTCGAGCTAGGCCTTGTTTGACTCAACCATATCATTTACGCCTCGAGTCAGGCCTCGTTTGACCAAACCATATCATTTGTGCCCTGGGTTAGACCTCGTTTGACTAAACCATATCATTTGCGCCTTGAGTCGGGCCTCGTTTGACTCACCGATACCATTTGTGCCTCGAGTTGGGCCTCTTTTAACTCAACCATATCATTTGTGCTTCGAGTCAGGCCTTGTTTGACTCAACCATATCATTTGCGCCTCAAGTAGGGCTTCATTTGACTCAACCATATCATTTGCGTCTTGAGTCAGGCCTCGTTTGAGTCACTGATACCATTTGTGCCTCGAGTTGGGCCTTCTTTGATGCAACAATAATAATTGCGTCTCGAGTCATGCCTCGTTTGAGTCAACCATATCATTTGCATCTGGAGTTCGGCCTCATTTGACTAAACCATATCATTTCCACCTCGAGCCGGGCCTGGTTTCACTCAACCATATCTTTTGCGCCTCGAGTCGAGCCTTGTTTGACTCACCGATACCATTTTTGCCTTGCGTTGCTCCTCGTTTGACTTAACCATATCGTTTGTACCTTGAGTGAGGCCTTGTTTCACTCAACCATATCATTTGTGCCTCAAGTGAGGCCTTGTTTGACTCAACCATATTATTTGCGCCTCGAGAGTCAGGCCTCATTTTACTCAACCATATCATTTGCGCCTCGAGTCGGGCCTAGTTTGATTCAACCATATCATTTAAGCCCCAAGTCGGGCCTTGTTTGACTCAACGATACCATTTGTGTCTTGAGTTGGGCCTCGTTTGACTCAATCATATAATTCGTGCCTTGAGCCAGGACTCGTTTGACTCAGCCATATCATTTGCGCCTCGAGTCGGGCCCCGTTTGACTCACCGATACAATTTGTGCCTCGAGTTGGGCCTCTTTTGACTCAACCATATCATTTGTGCCTCGAGTCGGGCCTCTTTTGACTCAACCATATCATTTGTGCCTCGAGTCGGGCCTCGTTTGACTCAACCATATCATTTGTGCCTTGAGTCGGGCCTCGTTTGACTCACTGATACCATTTGTGCCTCGAGTCGGGCCTTCTTTGACGCAACCATAACAATTGTGCCTCGAGTCAGGCCTCGTTTGACTCAACCATATCATTTGCATCTAGAGTGGGGAATCATTTGACTAAAGCTTATCATTTGCACCTCGAGTCAGGCCTGGTTTGACTTAAACATATCATTTGCACATCGAGTCGGGCCTTATTTGACTCACCAATACCATTCATGCCTCGCATTGGGCCTTGTTTGACTCAACCTAATCATTTCTACCTCGAGTCAGGCCTTGTTTCACTCAACCATATCAATTGCGCCTTGAGTCGAGCCTTGTTTGACTCTCCGATACCATTTGTGTCTCGCGTTGGGCCTCGTTTGACTCAACCATATCATTTGTGGCTCGAGCCAGGGCTCGTTTGACTCAGGCATATCATTTGCGCCTTGAGGCGGGCCTTGTTTGACTCACTGATACCATTTGTGCCTCGAGTCAGGCCACATTTGACACAACCATATCATTTGTGCATCAAGTCATGCCTTGTTTGACTCAACCATATCATCTGCATCTCGAGTCGGGCCTCGTTTTACCAAACCATATCATTTGCACCTCGAGTCAGCCTTGTTTGGCTCAACCATATCATTTGTGCCTCGAGTCGGGCCTCGTTTGACTCATCCATATCATTTGTGCCTCGAGTCTGGCATCGTTTGAGTCACTAATACCATTTGTGCCTCGAGTCGGGCCTTCTTTGACGCAACAATAATAATTGTGCCTCGAGTCATGCCTCGTTTGACTCAACCATATCAACTGCATCTCAAGTCGGGCGTCGTTTGACCAAACCATATCATTTGAGCCTCGAGTCGGGCCTTGTTTGACTCAACCATATCATTTGTGCCTCGTGTCGGGCCTTGTTTGACTCAACCATATCATTTGCACCTCGAGTCAGGCCTTGTTTGACGTAACCATATCATTTGCATCTCGAGTCTTGCCTCGTTTGACTCAACCATATCATTTACGCCTCGAGTCATCCCTCGTTTGTCTCAACGATATCATTTGTGCCTCGAGTGAGGCCTTGTTTGACTCAACCATATCATTTGCGCCTCGAGCCAGGCCTCGTTTGACTCATCGATACCAGTTGTGCCCAGAGTCGGCCCTTATTTGACGTAACTATATAAATTGTGCCTCGAGTCATCCCTTGTTTGTCTGAACCATATCATTTGTGTCTTGAGCCAGGCCTCGTTTGACTAAACCATATTATTTTTGCCTCGAGTCGGGCCTGATTTAACTAAACCATATTATTTGCGCCTCGAATTAGGCCTCGTTTGACTCACTGACACCATTTGTGCCTCAAGTTAGGCCTCTTTTGACTCAACCATATCGTTTGTGCCTCGAGTCATGCCTCGTTTGACTCAACCATATCATTTGTGCCTTGAGTCGGGCCTCGTTTGAGTCACTGATACCATTTGTGCCTCGAGCCGGGCCTTCTTTGACGCAACAATAACAAATGTGCCTCGAGTCATACCTCGTTTGACTCAACCATATCATTTGTGCCTTGAGTCTGGCATCGTTTGAGTCACTGATACCATTTGTGCCTCGAGTCGGGCCTTCTTTGACGCAACAATAACAATTGTGCCTCGAGTCATGCCTCGTTTGACTCAACCATATCATTTGCGTCTGGAGTCGGGCCTTGTTTAACTAAACCATATCATTTGTGCCCCGAGTTGGGCCTCGTTTGACTCAACCATATCATTTGTGCCTCGAGTCAGGACTCATTTGACCCAGCCATATCATTTGCAGCTCGACTCGGGCCTTGTTTGACTCACCGATACAATTTGTGCCTCGAGTTGGGCCTCTTTTGACTAAACCATATCATTTGTGCCTCGAGTCAGGCCTCGTTTGACTCAACCATATCATTTGCGCCTCGAGTCGGGCCTCGTTTGGGTCACTGATATCATTTGCGCCTCTAGTCATGCCTCGTTTGACTCAACCATATCTTTTGCATCTGGAGTCGGGCCTCGTTTGACAAAACCATATCATTTGCACCTTGAGTCGGGCCTGGTTTGACTCAACCATATCATTTGCACCTTGAGACGGGCCTTGTTTGACTCACTGATACCATTTGTGCCTCGTGTTGGGCCTCGTTTGACTCAACCATATCATTTGTGCCTCGAGTCAGGCCTTATTTCGCGCAATCATATCTTTTGTGCCTCGAGTCATGCCTCGTTTCACTAAACCATCTCATTTGCATCTCGAGTCAGGCCTCGTTTGACTAAACTATATCATTTGTACCTCGAGCCATCCCTCATTTGACTCAACGATATCATTTGTGCCTTGAGTGGGGCCTCGTTTGGCTCGACCATATCATTTACGCCTCGAGTCGGGCCTCATTAGACTTACCGATACCATTTGTGCCCTGAGTTAGACTTTGTTTGACGTAACCATATCAACTGTGCCTCGAGTCATCCCTCATTTGACTGAACCATATCATTTGCGTCTCGAGTCAGGCCTCGTTTGACTAAACCATATCATTTGTTCCTGGAGTCAGGCCTGGTTTGACTCAATCATATTATTTGCGCCTCAAGTTGGGCCTCATTTGACTCACTGACACCATTTGTGCCTTGAATTGGGCCTCGTTTGACTCAACCATAACATTTGTGCCTCGAGTCAGGCCTTGTTTTACTCAACCATATCATTTGCACCTTGAGTCAGGCCTCGTTTGAGGCAACCATATCATTTGTGTCTTGAGTCATGCCTCGTTTAACACAACCATATCATTTGCGCCTCGAGTCGTCCCTCGTTTGACTCAACGATATCATTTGTGCCTCGAGTGGGGCCTCATTTGACTCAACCATATCATTTATGCCTCGAGTCGGGCCTTGTTAGAATCACCGATACCATTTGTGCCCTGAG
Source organism: Dicorynia guianensis (assembly GCA_037013595.1). Classification (NCBI taxonomy): domain Eukaryota; kingdom Viridiplantae; phylum Streptophyta; class Magnoliopsida; order Fabales; family Fabaceae; genus Dicorynia; species Dicorynia guianensis. Next base: position 14,722,930 of record JASUAB010000015.1, read on the forward strand.
TCAGCCCTTGTTTGATGTAACCATATCAATTGTGCCTCGAGTCATCCCACGTTTGACTGAACCATATCATTTGCGTCTTGAGTCAGGCATCGTTTGACTAAACCATATCATTTGTGCCTTGAGTCGGGCCTGGTTTGACTCAACCATATTATTTGGGCCTCGAATTGGGCCTCGTTTGACTCACTAACAGCATTTGTGCCTCGAATTAGTCCTCGTTTGACTCAACCATATCATTTGTGCCCCGAGTTAGGCCTTGTTTGACTCAACCATATCATTTGTGCCTTGAGTCGGGCCTCGTTTGACTCAACCATATCATTTGCACCATATCATTCACGCCTTGACTCAACCATATCATTTATGCCTCGAGTTGGACCTCGTTTGACTTAACCATATTATTTGCGCCTCGAGTTGGACCTCGTTTAACTCACCGATACCATTTATGCCTCGAGTTTGGCCTCGTTTGACTCAACCATATCATTTGTGCCTCAAGTCAGGCCTTGTTTGGCGCAATCATACCTTTTGTGCCTCGAGTCATGCCTCATTTGACTCAACCGTATCATTTGCGCGTCGAGTCAGGCCTCGTTTGACTAAACCATATCATTTGCGCCTCGAGTCAAGCCTAGTTTGACTAAACCATATCATTTGCACCTCGAGCTGGGCCTCGTTTGACTCAACCAAATCATTTGCGCCTCGCGTTGGGCCTGGTTTGTCTTAACCATATAATTTGCACCTCGAGTCAGGCCTCATTTGACTTACCGATACCAGTTGTGCCTCGAGTTGGGCCTCGTTTGACTAAACCGTATATTTGTGCCTCAAACTAGGCCTTGTTTGACTCAACCACATCATTTATGCCTCGAGTCAGGCCTCGTTTGACCAAACCATGTCATTTGCACCCTGGGTTAAACCTCGTTTGACTCAACCATATCATTTGCGCCTCGAGTCGGGCCTCGTTTGACTCACCGTTACCATTTGTGCCTCGAGTTGGGCCTCTTTTGACTTAACCATATCATGTGTGCTTCGAGTTAGGCCTTGTTTGACTCAACCATATCATTTGCGCCTCGAGTCAGGCTTCGTTTGACTCAACCATATCATTTGCGTCTTGAGTCGGGCCTCGTTTGAGTCACTGATACCATTTGTGCCTCGAGTTGGGCCTTCTTTGATGCAACAATAACAATTGTGCCTCGAGTCATGCTTCATTTGAGTCAACCATATCATTTGCATTTGGAGTTTGGCCTCATTTGACTAAACCATATCATTTTCGCCTCGAGTCAGGCCTTGTTTGACTCACTGATACCATTTGTACCTTGCGTTGGGATTCATTTGACTCAACCATATCATTTGTGCCTTGAGTGAGGCCTTGTTTCACCCAACCATATCATTTGTACCTCGAGTGAGGCCTTGTTTCACTCAATCATATCATTTGTGCCTCGAGTGAGGCCTTGTTTGACTCAACCATATCGTTTGCGCCTCGAGTGAAGCCTCATTTGACTCAACCATATCATTTGCGCCTAAAGTCGGGCCTAGTTTGATTCAACCATATCATTTACGCCCCAAGTCGGGCCTTGTTTGACCCACCGATACCATCTGTGCCTTGAGTTGGCCTCGTTTGACTCAATCATATAATTCGTGCCTCGAGCCAGGACTCATTTGACTCAGCCATATCATTTGCGCCTCGAGTCGGGCCCCGTTTGACTCATCGATACAATTTGTGCCTCGAGTTGGGCCTCTTTTGACTCAATCATATCATTTGGGCCTCGAGTCAGGCCTCGTTTGACTCAACCATATCATTTGTGCCTTGAGTCGGGCCTCGTTTGACTCAACCATATAATTTGCGCCTTGAGTCGGGCCTCGTTTGACTCACTGATACCATTTGTGCCTCGAGTCGGGCCTTCTTTGACGCAACCATAACAATTGTGCCTTGAGTCATGCCTCGTTTGACTCAACCATATCATTTGCATTTGGAGTCGGGCATCGTTTGACTAAAGCATATCATTTACGCCTCGAGTCGGGCCTGGTTTGACTAAACCATATCATTTGCACCTCGAGTCGGGCCTCATTTGACTCACCAATACCATTCATGCCTCGCGTTGGGCCTTGTTTGACTCAACCTAATCATTTCTGCCTCGAGTTAGGCCTTGTTTCACTCAACCATATCATTTGCGCCTCGAGTCGAGCCTTATTTGACTCACCGATACCATTTGTGTCTCGCGTTGGGCCTCGTTTGACTCAACCATATCATTTGTGGCTCGAGCCAGGACTCGTTTGACTCAGGCATATCATTTGCGCCTTGAGGCGGGCCTTGTTTGACTCACTGATACCATTTGTGCCTCGAGTCAAGCCACATTTGACACAACCATATCATTTGAGCCTCAAGTCATGCCTCGTTTGACTCAACCATATCATTTGCATCTCGAGTCGGGCCTCGTTTTACCAAACCATATCATTTGCGCCTCGAGTCAGCCTTGTTTGGCTCAACCATATCATTTGTGCCTCGAGTCAGGCCTCGTTTGACTCAACCATATCATTTGTGCCTCGAGTCTGGCATCGTTTGAGTCACTGATACCATTTGTGCCTCGAGTCGGGCCTTCTTTGACGCAACAATAACAATTGTGCCTCGAGCCATGCCTCGTTTGAATCAACCATATCAACTGCATCTCAAGTCGGGCCTCGTTTGACCAAACCATATCATTTGCGCCTCGAGTTGGGCCTTGTTTGACTCAACCATATCATTTGAGTCATGTGTTGGGCCTTGTTTGACTCAACCATATCATTTGCACCTCGAGTCAGGCCTCGTTTGACGTAACCATATCATTTGCATCTCGAGTCTTGCCTCGTTTGACTCAACCATATCATTTGCGCCTCGAGTCGTCCCTCATTTGTCTCAACAATATCATTTGTGCCTCGAGTGAGGCCTCGTTTGAGTCAACCATATCATTTGCGCCTCGAGCCGGGCCTCGTTTGACTCATCGATACTAGTTGTGCCCAGAGTCAGCCCTTGTTTGACGTAACTATATAAATTGTGCCTCGAGTCATCCCTTATTTGTCTGAACCATATCATTTGTGTCTTGAGCCAGGCCTCGTTTGACTAAACCATATTATTTTTGCCTCGAGTCGGGCCTGATTTAACTCAACCATATTATTTGTGCCTCGAATTGGGCCTCGTTTGACTCACTGACACCATTTGTGCCTCAAGTTAGGCCTCTTTTGACTCAACCATATCGTTTGTGCCTTGAGTCAGGCCTCGTTTGAGTCATTGATACCATTTGTGCCTCGAGTTGGGCCTTCTTTGACGCAACAATAACAATTGTGCCTCGAGTCATGCCTCGTTTGACTCAACCATATCATTTGCGCCTTGAGTCGGGCCTCGTTTGAGTCACTGATACCATTTGTGCCTCGAGTCATACCTCGTTTGACTCAACCATATCATTTGTGCCTTGAGTCTGGCATCGTTTGAGTCACTGATACCATTTGTGCCTCGAGTCATACCTCGTTTGACTCAACCATATCATTTGTGCCTTGAGTCTGGCATCGTTTGAGTCACTGATAGCATTTGTGCCTCGAGTCGAGCCTTCTTTGACGCAACAATAATAATTGTGCCTCGAGTCATGCCTCATTTGACTCAACCATATCATTTGCATCTGGAGTCGGGCCTCGTTTGACTAAACCATATCATTTGCGCCTCGAGTTGGGCCTCGTTTGACTCAACCATATCATTTGTGCCTCGAGTCAGGACTCATTTGACTCAGCCATATCATTTGCACCTCGACTCAGGCCCTGTTTGACTCACCGATACAATTTGTGCCTTGAGTTGGGCCTCTTTTGACTAAACCATATCATTTGTGCCTCGAGTCAGGCCTCGTTTGACTCAACCATATCATTTGCGCCTCGAGTCGGGCCTCGTTTGGGTCACTGATATCATTTGCGCCTCGAGTCATGCCTCGTTTTACTCAACCATATCTTTTGCATCTGGAGTCGGGCCTCGTTTGACTCAACTATATCATTTGTGCCTCGAGTAAGGCCTTATTTGGTGCAATCATATCTTTTGCGCCTCGAGTCATGCCTCGTTTGACTCAACCATCTCATTTGCATCTCGAGTCAGGCCTCGTTTGACTAAACCATATCATTTGCGTCTCGAGTCGGGCCTAGATTGACTTAACCATATCATTTGCGCCTCGAGTCGGGCCTCGTTTGACTCAACCAAACTATTTGCGCCTCGAATCGGGCCTGGTTTGACTCAACCATATCATTTCTGCCTCGAGTCGGGCCTCGTTTGACTCAACCTTATCATTTACGTGTCAAGGCGGGCCTCGTTTGACTCACCAATACTAGTTGTGCCTCGAGTTGGGCCACGTTTGACTAAACCGTATCATTTGTGCCTCGAGTCAGGCCTTGTTTGACTCAACCATATCATTTATGCCTCAAGTCAGGCCTTGTTTGACTCAAGCATATCATTTGTGCCCTGTGTTAGGCCTCATTTGACTCAACCATATCATTTGCGCCTCGAGTCGGGCCTCGTTTGACACAACCTTATCATTTGCGTGTCGAGGCGGGCCTCGTTTGACTCACCAATACCAGTTGTGCCTCGAGTTGGGCCACGTTTGACTAAACCGTATCATTTGTGCCTCGAGTCAGGCCTTGTTTGACTCAACCATATCATTTATGCCTCGAGTTAGGCCTTGTTTGACTCAAGCATATCATTTGCGCCCTGTGTTAGGCCTCGTTTGACTCAACCATATCATTTGCGCCTCGAGTCAGGCCTCGTTTGACTCACCGATACCATTTGTGCCTCGAGTTAGGCCTCTTTTGACTCAACCATATCATTTGTGCCTCGAGTCAGGCCTTGTTTGACTCAACCATATCATTTGTGCCTCGAGTTGGGCCTCGTTTGACTCAACCTTATCATTTGCGTGTCGAGGTGGGCCTCATTTGACTCACCAATACCAGTTGTGCCTCGAGTTAGGCCACGTTTGACTAAACCGTATCATTTGTGCCTTGAGTCAGGCCTTGTTTGACTCAACCATATCATTTATGCCTCGAGTCAAGCCTTGTTTGACTCAAGCATATCATTTGCGCCCTGTGTTAGGCCTCGTTTGACTCAACCATATCATTTGCGCCTCGAGTCAGGCCTCGTTTGACTCAACCTTATCATTTGCGTGTCGAGGCGGGCCTCGTTTTACTCACCAATACCAGTTGTGCCTTGAGTTGGGCCATGTTTAACTAAACCGTATCATTTATGCCTCGAGTCAGGCCTTGTTTGACTCAACTATATCATTTATGCCTCGAGTCAGGCCTTGTTTGACTCAAGCATATCATTTGCGCTCTGTGTTGGGCCTCGTTTGACTCAACCATATCATTTGCGCCTCGAATCGGGCCTCATTTGACACAACCTTATCATTTGCGTGTCGAGGTGGGCCTCGTTTGACTCACCAATACCAGTTGCGCCTTGAGTTGGGCCATGTTTGACTAAACCGTATCATTTGTGCCTCGAGTCAGGCCTTGTTTGACTCAACCATATCATTTATGCCTCGAGTCAGGCCTTGTTTGACTCAAGCATATCATTTGCGCCCTGTGTTAGGCCTCGTTTGACTCAACCATATCATTTGCATCTCGAGTCGGGCCTCGTTTGACTCATCGATACCATTTGTGCCTCGAGTTAGGCCTCTTTTGACTCAACCATATCATTTGTGCCTCGAGTCAGGCCTTGTTTGACTCAACCATATCATTTGTGCCTCGAGTCGGGCCTCGTTTGACTTAACCATATCATTTGCGCCTTGAGTCCTACCTCGTTGGAGTCACTGATACCATTTGTGGCTCGAGTCGGGCCATCCTTGACGCAACAATAACAATTGTGCCTCGAGTCATGCCTCATTTGACTCAACCATATCGTTTGCATCTGGAGTCGGGCCTCGTTTGACTAAACCATATAATTTGCGCCACGAGTCGGGCCTGGTTTGACTCAACCATATCATTTGCTTTGAGTCGGGCCTCGTTTGACTCACCGATGCCATATGTACCTCACGTTGGGCCTCGTTTGACCCAACCATATCATTTTTGCATCAATTCAGGCATTGTTTCACTCAACCATATCACTTGTGCATCGAGTCGAGCCTTGTTTGACTCACCGATACCATTTGTGCCTTGCGTTGGGCCTCGTTTGACTCAACCATATTATTTGTGGCTCGAGCCAGGACTCGTTTGACTTAGGCATATCATTTGTGCCTTGAGTCAGGCCTTGTTTGACTCACTAATACAATTTGTGCCTCGAGTCAGGCCTCGTTTGACGCAACCATATCATTTGTGCCTCGAGTCATGCCTCGTTTGACTCAACCATATCATCTGCATATCGAGTCGGGCCTCGTTTGACTAAACCATATCATTTGTGCCTTGAGACAGGCATGGTTTGACTCAACCATATTATTTGCGCCTTGAATTGGGCCTCATTTGACTCACTGACACCATTTGTGCCTCGAATTGGGCCTCGTTTGACTCAACCAAAACATTTGTGCCTCGATTCAGGCGTTGTTTAACTCAACCATATCATTTGCGCCTCGAGTTAGACGCAACCATATCATTTGCGCCTCGAGTCATGCCTCGTTTGACTCAACCATATCATTTGCGCCTCGAGTCATCCCTCGTTTGACTCAACGATATCATTTGTGCCTTGAGTGGGGCCTCGTTTGACTCAACCATATCATTTACGCCTCAAGTCGGGCCTCGTTAGACTTACCGATACCATTTATGCCTTGAGTTAGCCTTTGTTTGACGTAACCATATCAACTATGCCTCAAGTCATCCCTTGTTTGACTGAACCATATCATTTGCGTCTCGAGTAAGGCCTCGTTTGACTAAACCATATCATTTGTGGCTGGAGTCAGGCCTGGTTTGACTCAATCATATTATTTGCGCCTCGGATTGGGCTCATTTGACTCACTGACACCATTTGTGCCTCAAATTGGGCCTCGTTTGACTCAACCATAACATTTGTGCCTCGAGTCCGGCCTTGTTTTACTCAACCATATCATTTGCGCCTCGAGTCATGCCTCGTTTAACACAACCATATCATTTGCGCCTCGAGTCCTCCCTTGTTTGACTCAACGATATCATTTGTGCCTCGAGTGGGGCCTCGTTTGACTCAACCATATCATTTACGCCTCGAGTCGGGCCTTGTTAGACTCACCGATACCATTTGTGCCCTGAGTCAGCACTTGTTTGATGTAACCATATCAATTGTGCCTCGAGTCATCCCACGTTTGACTGAACCATATCATTTGCGTCTTGAGTCAGGCATCGTTTGACTAAACCATATCATTTGTGCCTTGAGTCGGGCCTGGTTTGACTCAACCATATTATTTGCGCCTCGAATTGGGCCTCGTTTGACTCACTAACACCATTTGTGCCTCGAATTAGGCCTTGTTTGACTCAACCATATCATTTGTGCCTCAAGTTAGGCCTTGTTTGACTCAACCATATCATTTCACCTTGAGTCGGGCCTCGTTTGACTCAACCATATCATTTGCGCCATATCATTCGCGCCTTGACTCAACCATATCATTTACGCCTCGAGTTGGGCCTCGTTTGACTTAACCATATCATTTGCGCCTCGAGTCGGTCCTCGTTTAACTCACCGATACCATTTATGCCTCGAGTTAGGCCTCGTTTGACTCAACCATATCATTTGCGCCTTGAGTCAGGCCTTGTTTGGTGCAATCATACCTTTTGTGCCTCGAGTCATGCCTCATTTGACTCAACCGTATCATTTGCGCGTCGAGTCAGGCATCGTTTGACTAAACCATATCATTTGCACCTCGAGTCGGGCCTAGTTTGACTAAACCATATCATTTGCACCTCGAGCTGGGCCTCGTTCGACTCAACCAAATCATTTGCACCTCGCGTCAGGCTTGGTTTGTCTTAACCATATAATTTGCACCTCGAGTCGGGCCTCGTTTGACTTACCGATACCAGTTGTGCCTCGAGTTGGGCCTCGTTTGACTAAACCGTATCATTTGCGCCTCGAGCTAGGCCTTGTTTGACTCAACCATATCATTTACACCTCGAGTCAGGCCTCATTTGACCAAACCATATCATTTGCGCCCTGGGTTAGACCTCGTTTGACTCAACCATATCATTTGCGCCTCGAGTCGGGCCTCGTTTGACTCACCGATACCATTTGTGCCTCGAGTTGGGCCTCTTTTGACTCAACCATATCATTTGCGCCTCGAGTCGGGCTTCGTTTGACTCAACCATATCATTTGCATCTTGAGTTGGGCCTCGTTTGAGTCACCGATACAATTTGTGCCTCGAGTTGGGCCTCTTTTGACTCAACCATATCATTTCTGCCTCGAGTTAGGCCTCGTTTGACTCAACCATATCATTTGTGCCTCGAGTCGGGCCTCGTTTGACTCAACCATATCATTTGCGCCTTGAGTCGGGCCTCGTTTGACTGACTGATACCATTTGTTCATCGAGTCGGGCCTTCTTTGACGCAACCATAACAATTGTGCCTCGAGTCATGCCTCGTTTGACTCAACCATATCATTTGCATTTGGAGTCGGGCATCGTTTAACTAAAGCATATCATTTGTGCCTCGAGTCGGGCCTAGTTTGACTCAACCATATCATTTGCACCTCAGTCGGGCCTCGTTTGAGTCACCAATACCATTTATGCCTCACGTTGGGCCTTGTTTGACTCAGCCTAACCATTTCTACCTCGAGTCAGGCATTATTTCACTCAACCATATCATTTGCGCCTTGAGTCGAGCATTGTTTGACTCACCGATACCATTTGTGTCTCGCATTGGTCCTCGTTTGACTCAACCATATCATTTGTGGCTTGAGCCAGGACTCATTTGACTCAAGCATATCATTTGCGCCTTGAGGCAGGCCTTGTTTGACTCACTGATACCATTTGTGCCTTGAGTCAGGCCACATTTGACACAACCATATCATTTGTGCCTCAAGTCATGCCTCATTTGACTTAACCATATCATTTGCATCTCGAGTCAGGCCTCGTTTTACCAAACTATATCATTTGAGCCTCAAGTCGGCCTTGTTTGGCTCAACCATATCATTTGTGCCTCGAGTCGGGCCTCGTTTGACTCAACCATATCATTTGTGCCTCGAGTCTGGCATCGTTTGAGTTACTGATACCATTTGTGCCTCGAGTCGGGCCTTCTTTGACGCAACAATAACAATTGTGCCTCGAGTCATGCCTCGTTTGACTCAACCATATCAACTGCATCTCAAGTCGGGCCTCGTTTGACCAAACCATATCATTTGCGCCTCGAGTTGGGCCTTGTTTGACTCAACCATATTATTTGTGCCTCGTGTCGGGCCTTGTTTGACTCAACCATATCATTTGCACCTCGAGCCAGGCCTCGTTTCACGTAACCATATCATTTGCATCTCGAGTCTTGCCTCGTTTGACTCAACCATGTCATTTGCACCTCGAGTTGTCCCTCGTTTGTCTCAACGATATCATTTGTGCCTCGAGTGGGGCCTCGTTTGACTCAACCATATCATTTGCGCCTCGAGCCGGGCCTCGTTTGACTCATCGATACCAGTTGTGCCAAGAGTCGGCCCTTGTTTGTCTGAACCATATCATTTGTGTCTTGAGCCAGGCCTCGTTTGACTAAACCATATTATTTTTGCCTCGAGTAGGGCCTGATTTAACTCAACCATATTATATGTGCCTTGAATTGGGCCTCGTTTGACTCACTAACACCATTTGTGCCTCAAGTTAGGCCTCTTTTGACTCAACCATATCGTTTGTGCCTCGAGTCAGGCCTCGTTTGAGTCACTGATACTATTTGTGCCTCGAGCTGGGCCTTCTTTGATGCAACAATAACAATTGTGCCTCGAGTCATGCCTCATTTGACTCAACCATATCATTTGCACCTTGAGTTGGGCCTCGTTTGAGTCACTGATACCATTTGTGCCTCGAGCCGAGCCTTCTTTGGCGCAACAATAACAATTGTGCTTCGAGTCATACCTCATTTGACTCAACCATATCATTTGTGCCTTGAGTCTGGCATCGTTTGAGTCACTGATACCATTTGTGCCTCGAGTCGGGCCTTCTTTGACACAACAATAACAATTATGCCTCGAGTCATGCCTCGTTTGACTCAACCATATCATTTGCATCTAGAGTCGGGCCTCGTTTGACTAAACCATATCATTTGTGCCTCGAGTTGGGCCTCGTTTGACTCAGCCATATCATTTGTGCCTCGAGTCAAGACTCATTTGACTTAGCCATATCATTTGCACCTTGACTCGGGCCCTGTTTGACTCACCGATACAATTTCTTCCTCGAGTTGGGCCTCTTTTGACTAAACCATATCATTTGTGCCTCGAGTCAAGCCTCGTTTGGCTCAACCATATCATTTGCACCTCGAGTCGGGCCTCCTTTGGGTCACTGATATCATTTGCACCTCGAGTCATGCCTCATTTGACTCAACCATATCTTTTGCATCTGGAGTCGGGCCTCGTTTGACTAAACCATATCATTTGCACCTCGAGTCGGGCCTGGTTTGACTCAACCATATCATTTGCACCTCGAGATGGGCCTCGTTTGACTCACCGATACCATTTGTGCCTCGAGTGAGGCCTTGTTTCACGCAACCATATCATTTCTGCCTCGATTGAGGCCTTGTTTGACTCAACCATATCATTTGCGCCTTGAGTCGGGCCTCGTTTAACTCAACCATATCATTTGCGCCTCGAGTTAGGCCTCGTTTAACTCACCGACACCATTTGTGCCTCGAGTTGGGCCTCGTTTGACTCAACCATATTGTTTGTGCCTTGAGTTGGGCCTCTCTTGACTCAACCATATCATTTGTGCCTCGAATCAGTCCTTGTTTGACTCAACCATATCATTTGCGCCTCGAGTTGGGCCTCGTTTGGCTCAACCATATCATTTGTGCCTTGAGTCAGGACTCGTTTAACTCAGCCATATCATTTGCGCCTTGAGTCATGCCTTGTTTGACTCAACCATATCATTTGCATCAAGAGCCGGGCCTCGTTTGACTAAAGCATATCATTTGCGCCTCGAGTCGGGCCTCGTTTGACTCACCGAAACCATTTGTGCCTCGCGTTGAATCTTGTTTGACTCAACCAAATTATTTCTGCCTCGAGTCAAGCCTTGTTTGACTCAACCATATCATTTGTGCCTCAAGTCGTGCCTGGTTTGACTGAACCATATCATTTGTGCCTTGAGTCGGGCCTCGTTGGAGTCATTGATACCATTTGTGCCTCGAGTCGAGCCTTTTTTGATGCAACAATAACAATTATGCCTCGAGTCGGGCCTCGTTTGACTCAACCATATAATTTCTTCCTCGAGTCATTCCTCGTTTGACTCAACCATATCATTTGCGCCTCGAGTCGATCCTCGTTTGACTCACCAATACCATTTGTGCCTCGAGTTGGGCCTCGTTTGAGTCAACCATATCGTTTGTGCCTCGAGTCAGGCCTTGTTTGGCGCAATCATATCTTTTGTGCCTCAAGTCAAGCCTCGTTTGACTCAACTATATTATTTGCGTCTCGAGTCAGGCCTTGTTTGACTAAACCATATCATTTGCACCTCGAGTCGGGCCTAGTTTGACTCAACGATATCATTTGCGCCTCGAGTCGGGCCTCGTTTGACTTACCGATACTAGTTGTGCCTCGATTTGGGCCTCGTTTGACTAAACCGTATCATTTGTTCCTCGAGCCAGGCCTTATTTGACTTAACCATATCATTTACGCCTCGAGTCAGGCCTCGTTTGACCAAACCATATCGTTTGCGCCCTGGGTTAGACCTCGTTTGACTCAACCATATCATTTGCACCTCGAGTTGGGCCTCGTTTCACTCACTGATACCGTTTGTACCTCGAGGTGGGCCTCGTTTGACTTAACCCTATCATTTGTGCCTTGAGTCAGGACTTGTTTGACTTAGCCATATCATTTGCGCCTCGAGTCAGGCCTCGTTTGACTCAACCATATCATTTGCGCCTTGAGTCGGCCTCGTTTGAGTCACTGATACCATTTGTGCCTCGAGTTGGGCGTTCTTTGATGCAACAATAACAATTGTGCCTCGAGTCATGCCTCGTTTGACCTAACCATATCTTTTGCATTTGGAGTTGGGCCTCGTTTGTCTAAACCATATCATTTGTGCCTCGAGTCGAGCCTGGTTTGACTTAACCATATCATTTGCGCCTCGAGTTGGGCCTCGTTTAACTCACCGATACCATTTGTACCTCGCGTTGGGTCTCCTTTGACTTAACCATATCATTTCTGCCTCGAGTCAGGCCTTGTTTCACTCAACCATATCATTTGCACCTCGAGTCAAGTCCTGTTTGACTCAACCATATCATTTGTGCCTCGAGTTGGGTCTCTTTTGACTCAACCATATCATTTGTGCCTTGACTCAGGCCTTGTTTGACTCAACCATATCATTTGCGCCTCGAGTCGGGCCTCATTTGACTCAACCATATCATTTGCGCCTTGAGTCGGGCCTCGTTTGGGTCACTGATATCATTTGCGCCTCGAGTCGGACCTCGTTTGGGTCACTGATATCATTCGAGCCTCTAGTCGAGCCTCGTTTCACTCACCAATACCATTTGTGCCTCGAGTTAGGCCTCGTTTGGCTCAACCATATCATTTGTGGCTCGAGTTATACCTTGTTTAATGCAAACATATCATTTGAATCTGGAGTCGATCCTCGTTTGACTAAAGCATATCATTTGCACCTCGAGTCGGGCCTGGTTTGACTCAACCATATCATTTGTGCCTCGCATTTGGTCTTGTTTGACTCAACCAAATAATTTCTGCCTCGAGTCAAGCCTTGTTTGACTCAATCATATCCATCGTGCCTCAAATCGGGCCTGGTTTAACTGAACCATATCATTTACGCCTTGAGTCGGGCCTCGTTGGAGTCATTGATACCATTTGTACCTCGAGTCGGGCCTTCTTTGACGCAACAATAACAATTATGCCTCGAGTCGGGCCTTGTTTGACTCAACCATATAATTTCTTCCTCGAGTTATGCCTCGTTTGACTCAACCATATAATTTATGCCTCGTTTGACTCAACCATATCATTTGCGCGTCGAGTCGGGCCTCGTTTGACTCACCGATACCATTTGTGCCTCGAGTTAGGCCTTCTTTTGACTCAACCATATCATTTGTGCCTTGAGTCAGGCTTAGTTTGACTCAACCATATCTTTTGCGCCTCGAGTCGGGCCTCGTTTAACTCATCGATACCATTTGCGCCTCGAGTTAGGCCTCATTTGACTTAACCATATAATTTGTGCCTCGAGACAGGGCTCGTTTGACTCAACCATATTATTTGTGCCTCGAGTCAGGCCTTGTTTGACTCAACCATATCATTTGCATCTGGAGTCAGGCCTGGTTTGACTCAATCATATCTTTTGCGCCTCGACTCGGGCCTCGTTTGACTCACCAATACCATTTGTGCCTCGAGTTGGGCCTCGGTTGACTCAATCAGATCATTTGTGCCTCGAGTCAGGAGTCGTTTAACTCAGCCATATCATTTGCGCCTCGAGTCGGGCCCCGTTTGACTCCCTGATACAATTTGTGCCTCAAGTTATGCCTCTTTTAACTCAACCATATCAATTGTGCCTCAAGTCAGGCCTTGTTTGACTCAACCATATCATTTGTGCCTCGAGTCAGGCCTCGTTTGACTCAACCATATCATTTGTTCCTCAAGTCAGGCCTTGCTTGACTCAACCATATCATTTGTACCTCGAGTCGAGCCTCGTTTGACTCAACCATATCATTTGTGCCTCGAGTCAGGCCAGGTTTGAGACAACCATATCTTTTGCGCCTCGAGTCAGCCTCGTTTTACTCACCGATACCATTTGTGCCTCGAGTTAGGCCTCGTTTGACTCAACTATATCATTTGTGCCTCGAGACAGGGCTCGTTTGACTCAACCATATCATTTGCGCCTCGACTCGGGCCTCGTTTGACTCAACCATATCATTTGCGCCTTGAGTCGGGCCTCGTTTGACTCACTTATACAATTTGTGCCTCGAGTCACGCCTTCTTTGACGCAACCATAACAATTGTGCCTCGAGTCATGCCTCATTTGACTCAACCATATCATTTGCCTCTCGAGTCAGGTGTCGTTTGACTAAACCATATCATTTGCGCCTCAAGTCGGGCCTGGTTTGACTAAACCATATCATTTGCACCTTGAGTCGGGCCTCGTTTGACTCAACCATATCATTTGCGCCTCGAGTCGTGCCTGGTTTGACTTAACCATATCATTTACGTGTCGACTTGGGCCTCGTTTGACTCACTAATACCAGTTGTGCAATGAGTTTGGCCTCGTTTGACTAAATCATATCATTTGTGCCTCGAGTCAAGCTTTGTTTGACTCAACCATATAATTTATGCCTCGAGTTAGGCCTCGTTTAACTTAAGCATATCATTTGTGCCCTAGGTTAGGCCTCGTTTGACTCAACCATATCATTTGCGCCTCGAGTTGGGCCTTGTTTGAGTCACCGATACCATTTGTGCCTCGAGTTGTGCCTCATTTGACTCAACCATATCATTTGTGCCTTGAGTCAGGACTCGTTTGACTCAGCCATATCATTTGCGCCTCAAGTCGGGCATTGTTTGACACAACCATATCATTTGCGCCTTGAGTCGGGCCTTGTTTGACTCACTGATACCATTTGTGTCTTGAGTTGGCCCTGCTTTGACGCAACAATAACAATTGTGCCTCGAGTCATGCCTCGTTTGACTCAACCATATCATTTGCATTTGGAGTCGGGCCTCGTTTGACTAAACCATATCATTTGCGCCTCGAGTCGGGCCTAGTTTGACTCAACCATATCAATTGTGCCTCGAGTCAGGCCAGGTTTGACTCAACCATATCATTTGCGCCTCGAGTTGGGGCTCATTTGACTCACCGATACCATTTGTGCATCGAGATGGGCCTCGTTTGACTCAACCATATGATTTGCGCCTCGAGTCAGGCCTCGTTTGACTCACCGATACCATTTGTGCCTCGAGTTGGGCCTCTTTTGACTCAACCATATCATTTGTGCCTCGAGTTAGGCCTTGTTTGAATCAACCATGTCATTTGTACCTTGGGTCGGGCCTGGTTTGACTCAACCATATCATTTGCGCCTCGAGTCAGGCCTTGTTTGACTCACCGATACCATTTGGGCTCGCATTGGGCCTCGTTTGACCCAACCATATCATTTCTGCCTCGAGTCAGGCCTTGTTTCACTCAACCATATAATTTGTGCCTCGAGTGATGCCTTGTTTCACTCAACCATATCATTTGCGCCTTGAGTGAGGCCTTGTTTCACTCAACCATATCATTTGTGCCTCGTGGCGGGCCTCGTTTGACTCAACCATATCATTTGTGCCTCGAGTCAGGCCAGGTTTGACTCAACCATATGATTTGTGCCTCGAGTCGGGGCTCGTTTGACTCACCGATACCATTTGTGCATCGAGTTAGGCCTCGTTTGATGCAACCGTATGATTTGCGCCCTGAGTTTGGCCCCGTTTGACTCAACCGTATGATTTGCGCCTTGAGTCAGGCCTCGTTTGACTCAACCATATCATTTATACCTCGAGTCGGGCCTCGTTTGACTCAACCGTATCATTTGCACCTCAAGTCGGGCCTCATTTGACTCATCGAGATCATTTGTGCCTCAAGTTGGGTCCCATTTAACTCAACCATATCATTTCTGCCTCGAGTCAGGCCTTGTTTGACTCAACAATATCATTTACCCCTTGAGTCGTGCCTCGTTTAACTCAACCGTATCATTTCTAGCTCGAGTCAGGCCTCGTTTGGCTCAACCATATATTTACAACTCGAGTTAGGCCTTGTTTGACTTAACCATATCATTTGCACCTGGAGTTGGGCCTTATTGGACTCAACCATATCATTTGCACCTTCAGTCAGGTCTTGTTTGACTCACCGATACCATTTGTGCATCGAGTTGGGCCTCATTTGACTCAACCATATCATTTATGCCTCGAGTCGGGTCTCGTTTGACTTAACCATATCATTTGCACCTCGAGTCGGGCCTTGTTTGACTTAACCATATCATTTGTGCCTCGATCAGGCCTTGTTTGAATCAACCATGTCATTTTTGCTTCGAGTCAGGCCTGGTTTGACTCAACCATATCATTTGCGCCTCGAGTCAGGCCTTGTTTGACTCACCGATACCATTTGTGCCTCGCGTTGGGCCTTGTTTGACCCAACCATATCATTTCTGCCTTGAGTCAGGCATTGTTTCACTCAACCATATCATTTGTGTCTCGAGTGATGCCTTGTTTCACTCAACCATATCATTTGTACCTTGAGTGAGGCCTTGTTTCACTCAACCATATCATTTGCACCTCGTGGCGGGCCTCGTTTGACTTAACCATATCATTTGTGCCTCGAGTCAGACCAGGTTTGACTCAACCATATCATTTGCGCCTTGAGTCGGGGCTCGTTTGACTCACCGATACCATTTGTGCCTCGCGTTAGGCCTCGTTTGACCCAACCATATCATTTCTTCCTCGAGTCAGGCCTTGTTTCACTCAACCATATCATTTATCCCTCGAGTGAGGCCTTGTTTCACTCCACCATATCATTTGTGCCTCGAGTAAGGCCTTGTTTAACTGAACCATATCATTTGCGCCTCGAGTCGGGCCTCGTTTGACTCAACCATATCATTTGCGCCTTGAGGCAGGCCTTATTTGACTCACTGATACCATTTGTGCCTCGAGTCGGGCCTTCTTTGATGCAACCATAACAATTGTGCATCGACTCATGCCTCGTTTGACTCAACCATATCATTTGCATCTAGAGTCGGGCCTCGTTTAACTAAAGCATATAATTTACGCCTCGGGTCGAGCCTGGTTTGACTCAACCATATCATTTGCAACTTGAGTTGTGCCTCATTTGACTCAACCCTACCATTTGTGCCTCGAGTCGGGCCTTATTTAACTCACCAATACCACTTGGGCTTCGAGTTGGGCCTCGTTTGACTCAACCGTATCATTTGTGCCTCGAGTCAGGCCTCATTTGACTCAACCATATCATTTGTGCCTTGAGTCGAGGCCTTATTTGACCTAACCAAATCATTTATGCCTCGTGTCTGGCCTTGTTTGACTCAACCATATCATTTGCGCCTCGAGTCGGGCCTTGTGTGACTCAGCCCTATCACTTGCGCCTCGAGTCGGGCCTCATTTGACTCACCGATACCATTTGTGCCTCGAGTTGGGACTCAATTGACTCACCGATACCATTTGTGCCTCGAGTTAGGCCTTGTTTGACTCAGCCATAGCATTTGCGCCTCGTTACAGGCCTCATTTGAATCAACCATATCATTTGCGCCTCGAGTCAGACCTCGTTTGACTCAACGCTATCATTTGTGCCTCGAGTCAGGCCTTATTTGGCTCACTGATATCATTTGTGCCTTGTGTTGGAACTCGTTTGACTCAACCATATCATTTGCACCTCAAGTCGGGCCTCGTTTGACTCAACCATATCATTTGTGCCTCGAGTTAGGGCTCGTTTGACTCAACCATATCATTTGCGCCTCGAGTCGGGCCTCGTGTGACTCAACCCTATTATTTGTGCCTCGAGTCGGGCCTCATTTGACTCACCGATACCATTTGTGCCTCGAGATAGGCCTCAATAGACTCACCGATACCATTTGCTCCTCGAGTCAGGCCTTGTTTGTCTCAACCATAGCATTTGCACCTCATTATAGGCCGTGTTTGAATCAACCATATCATTTGTGCCTCGAGTCGGGCCTCGTTTAACTCAACTCTACCATTTGTGCCACGAGTCGGGCCTTATTTAACTCACCGATACCACTTGGGCTTCGAGTTAGGCCTCGTTTGACTGAACCGTATCATTTGTGCCTCGAGTCAGGCCTCATTTAAGTCAACCATATCATTTGCGCCTCGAGTCGGGCCTCCCTTGACTTAACCATATCATTTGCGTCTTGAGTCAAGCCTGGTTTGACTTAACCATATCATTTGCTCCTCGAGTCAGGCCTCATTTGACTCAACCATATCATTTGTGCCTCGAGTCATGCCTCGTTTGACTCAACCATATCATTTGCACATCGAGTCGACCCTCATTTGACACAACGATATCATTTACGCCTCGAGTTGGGCCTCGTTTCACTCAACCATATCATTTGTCCCTTGAGTGAGGCCTTGTTTCACTCAACCATATCATTTGCACCTCGTGGCGGGCCTCGTTTGACTTAACCATATCATTTGTGCCTCGAGTCGGGCCTCGTTTGACTCAACCATATCATTTGCGCCTTGAGTCAGGCCTCATTTGACTCACTGATACCATTTGTGCCTCGAGTTGGGCCTTCTTTGACGCAACCATAACAATTGTGCATCGACTCATGCCTTGTTTGACTCAACCATATCATTTGTATCTAGAGTCAGGCCTCGTTTAACTAAAGCATATCATTTACGCCTCTGGTCGAGCCTGGTTTGACTCAACCATATCATTTGCACCTCGAGTTGTGCCTCGTTTGACTCAACCTTACCATTTGTGCCTCGAGTTGGGCCTTATTTAACTCACCGATACCACTTGGGCTTCGAGTTGGGCCTCGTTTGACTCAACCGTATCATTTGTGCCTCGAGTCAGGCCTCATTTGACTCAACCATATCATTTGCGCCTTGAGTCGAGGCCTTATTTGACCTAATCAAATCATTTGTACCTCGTGTCTGGCCTTGTTTGACTCAACCATATCATTTGCACCTCGAGTCGGGCCTTGTGTGACTCAGCCCTATCACTTGCGCCTCGAATCGGGCCTCATTTGACTCACCGATACCATTTGTGCCTCGAGTTGGGACTCAATTGACTCACCGATACCATTTGTGCCTCGAGTTAGGCCTTGTTTGACTCTGCCATAGCATTTGCGCCTCATTACAGGCCTCGTTTGAATCAACCATATCATTTGCGCCTCGAGTCAGACCTCGTTTGACTCAACGCTATCATTTGTGCCTCGAGTCAGGCCTTATTTGGCTCACTGATACCATTTGTGCCTCGAGTTGGGCCTCGTTTGACTCAACCATATAATTTGCACCTCAAGTCGGGCCTCGTTTGACTCAACCATATCATTTGTGCCTCGAGTTAGGGCTCGTTTGACTCAACCATATCATTTGCGCCTCGAGTTGGGCCTCGTGCGACTCAACCCTATTATTTGTGCCTCGAGTCGGGCCTCATTTGACTCACCGATACCATTTGTGCCTCGAGATAGGCCTCAATAGACTCACCGATACCATTTGCTCCTCGAGTCAGGCCTTGTTGGTCTCAACCATAGCATTTGCACCTCATTACAGGCCGTGTTTGAATCAACCATATCATTTATGCCTCGAGTCAGGCCTCGTTTAACTTAACCCTACCATTTGCGCCACGAGTCGGGCCTTATTTAACTCAGCGATACCACTTGGGCTTTGAGTTGGGCCTTGTTTGACTCAACCGTATCATTTGTGCCTCGAGTCAGGCCTCATTTGAGTCAACCATATCATTTACGTCTCGAGTCGAGCCTCCCTTGACTTAACCATATCATTTGCGTCTTGAGTCAAGCCTGGTTTGACTTAACCATATCATTTGCTCCTCGAGTCAGGCCTCATTTGACTCAACCATATCATTTGTGCCTCGAGTCATGCCTCGTTTGACTCAACCATATCATTTGCGCATCGAGTCGACCCTCATTTAACACAACGATATCATTTGCGCCTCGAGTTGGGCGTCGTTTGACTCAACCATATTATTTGCGCCTCGAGTTGGGCGTCGTTTGACTCAACCATATCATTTGCGTCTCGAGTCGGGCCTGGTTTGACTCAACCATATCGTTTGTGCCTCCAGTCATGCCTCGTTTGACTCAACCATATCATTTGTGCCTCGAGCCATGCCTCGTTTGACTTAACCATATCATTTGCATCTCGAGTCGGGCCTTATTTGGCTCACCGATACCATTTGTGCCTCGAGTTAGGCCTCGTTTGGCTCAACTATGTCATTTGCGCCTCGAGTCGGGCCTCGTTTGACTCAACCATATCATGTGCGCCTCGAGTTAGGCCTCGTTTGACTCAACCATATCATTTGTGCCTCGAGTCAGGGCTCGTTTGACTCAACCATATCATTTGTGCCTCGAGTCGGGCCATGTGTGACCCAACCCTATCATTTGCACCTTGAGTCGGGCATCGTTTGACTCACCGATACCATTTGTGCTTCGAGTTGGGCCTCATTTGACTTAGCCATATCATTTAGGCCTCGAGTCAGTCCTCGTTTGATGCACCGATACCATTTGTGCCTAGAGTGGGGCCTCGTTTGACTCAGCCATATCATTTGCACCATGGGTCGGGGATCATTTGACTCAACCATATCCTTTGCACCTCGAGTCGGGCTTTGTTTGACTCAACCATATTATTTGTGCCGCAAATCGAGCCTTATTTGACTCACCCATTCGTTTGCGCATCGAGTCGGGACTCATTTGACTAAACCATATCATTTGTGCCACGAGTCATGCCTCGTTTAACTTAACCATATCATTTGCGCCTTGAGTTAGGCCTCGTTTGAATCACCCATGTCATTTGCGCCTCGCGTTAGGCATCGTTTGACCCAACCATGTGTTTGTGCCTCGAGTCAGGTCTCGTTAGAGTCAACCATATCATTGGCGTCTGGAGTCGGGCCTTGTTTGTCTCATCGATACCATTTGAGACTCGAGTCAGGCCTCATTTGACTCAACCGTATCATTTGCGCCTTGAGTCGAGGCCTTATTTGACCCAACCAAATCATTTGTGCCTCGAGTTGGGCTTTGTGTGACTCAATCCTATCATTTGTGCCTCGAGTGGGGCCTCATTTGACTCACCGATACCATTTGTGCCACGAGTTGGGCCTTGTTTGACTCAACCATATCATTTGTGCCTTGAGTCAGGCCTCGTTTGACTCAACCATATCATTTACGCCTCCAATCAGGCCTCGTTTGACTCAACCATATCATTGGTGCCTCGAGCCAAGCCTCGTTTCACTCAACCATATCATTTGCGCCTCGAGTCGGGCCTCGTTTGACTCAACCATATCATTTGCCCCTCGAGACGGGCCTTGTTTGACTCAACCATATCATTTGCGCTTCGAGTCGAGCCTTGTTTGACTCAACCATATCATTTACGCCTCGTGTCAGGCCTCGTTTGACTCACCGATACGATTTGTGCCTCGAGTTAGGCCTCGTTTGACTCAACCATATCATTTGCGCCTCGAGTCGGGCCTCATTTGGCTCACTGATACCAGTTGTGCCTCGAGTTGGGCCTCGTTTGACTCAACCATATCATTTGCACCTTGAGTCGAGCCTCGTTTGGCTCACCGATACCATTTGTGCCTCGAGTTGGGCCTCTTTTGACTCAACCATATCATCTGTGCCTCGAGTCAGGCCTTGTTTGACTCAACCATATCATTTGCACCTCGAGTTAGGCGTTTGAGTCAACCATATCATTTGTGCCTCGAGTTGGGCCCTGTTTGACTTAACCATATCATTTGCGCCTTGAGTTGGGCCTCGTTTGACACATTGATACCATTTGTGCCTCGAGTCGGGCCTCGTTTTACACAACCATATCATTTGTGCCTCGAGTCATGCCTCGTTTGACTCAACCATATCATCTGCATCTCAAGTTGGGCCTCATTTGACGTAACCATATCATTTGTGCCACAAGTCATCCCTCGTTTGACTCAACCATATCATTTGTGTCTTGAGTTTGTGTCTTGAGTTGGGCCTCGTTTGACTCAACCATATCAGTTGTGCCTCGAGTCGGGCCTCGTTTGACTCACCGACACCATTTGTGCCTCAAATTAGGCCTCATTTGACTCAACCATATCATTTGTGCCTCGAGTCAGGCCTTGTTTGACTCAACCATATCATTTGCACTTCGAGTTTGGCCTGGTTTGACTCAACCATATCATTTGCGCCTCGAGTCAGCCCTCGTTTGACCCACCGATACCATTTGGGCATCGAGTTAGGCCTCGTTTGACACAACCATATCATTTGTGCCTTGAGACAGGGCTCGTTTGACTCAACCATATCATTTGCGCCTCGAGTCGGGCCTGGTTTGACTCCACCGTATTATTTGCCCCTCGAGTCGGGCCTCGTTTGACTAAACCATATCATTTGTGCATCGAGTCAGGCCTCGTTTGGCTCTACCATATATTTGCGCCTTGAGTCAAGCCTCGTTTGACTCAACCATATCATTTGTGACTCGAGTCGAGGCCATATTTGACTCAACCAAATCATTTGTGCCTTGAGTCAAACCTCGTTTGGCTCAACCATATTATTTGCGCCTCGAGTCGAGTCTCGTTTGACTTAACCGTATCATTTGTGCCTCGAGTCAGGCCCCATTTGAAGCAACCATATAATTTGTGCCTCGAGTCATGTCTCGTTTGACTCAACCATATTGTTTACGCCTCGAGTCGGGCCTCGTTTGACTCACTGATACCATCTGTGCCTCGAGTTGGGCCTTGTTTGAATTAACCTTGTCATTTGCGCCTCGAGTCGAGCCTCGTTTGACTCACAAATACCATTTGTGCCTCGAGTTCGTCCTCGTTTGACATAACCATATCATTTGTGCCTCGAGTCAGGCCTTGTTTGACTCAACCATATCATTTGTGCCTCGAGTCAGGCTTGGTTTGACTCAACCATATCATTTGCGCCTCGAGATGGGCCTTCACTCAACCATATCATTTGCACCTCGAGTCAGGCCTGGTTTGACTCAACCATATCATTTGCGCCTCGAGTTGGGCTTTAATTGACTCAACCATATCGTTTGTGCCACGAGTCAGGACTCGTTTCACTTAGCCATATCATTTGCGCCTCGAGTTGGGCCTCGTTTGACTCAACCATATAATTTTTGCCACGAGTCATGCCTCGTTTCACTCAACCATATCATTTATGCCTCGAGTCAGGCCTCGTTTGACTCAACCATATCATTTGCACTTCGAGTCGGGCCTCGTTCGACTCATCGATACCATTTGTGCCTTGAGTTGGGCCTCGCTTGACTCAACCATATCATTTGCGCCTCGAGTCTGGCCTGGTTTGACTCACCGATACCATTTGTGCCTCGAGTTGGTCCTCTTTTAACTCAACCATATGATTTGCGACTCGAGTCAGGCCTCGTTTGAGTAAACGATATCATTTGCGCCTCAAGTCGGTCCTGCTTTGACTCAGCCATATCATTTGCGCCTCAAGCCGGGCATCGTTTGACTCATTGACACCATTTGTGCCTCGAATTGGGCATCGTTTGACTCAACCATATCATTTGCACCTCGAGTTAGGCCTTGTTTGACTCAACCATATCATTTGCGCCTCGAGACGAGCTTGGTTTGGCTCAACCATATCATTTGTGCCTCGAGTCGGGCCTCGTTTGACTCATCGATACCATTTGTGCGAGTTAGGCCTCGTTTGACTTAACCATATCATTTGTGCCTCGAGTCAAGCCTCGGTTGACTCAACCATATCATTTGCGCATCGAGTCGGGCCTCGTTTGACTAACCCATATAATTTCTGCCACGAGTCATGCCTCGTTTGACTCAACCAAATCATTTATGCCTCGAGTCAGGCCTCGTTTGACTCAACCATATCATTTGCGCCTGGAGTCAGACCTCGTTTGACTCATCATACCATTTGTGCCTCGAGTTGGGCCTCGTTTGACTCAACCATATCATTTGTGCCTCGAGTCAGGCCTTCTTTGACTCAACCATATCTTTTGCGCTACGAGGCGGGCCTCGTTTGACTCAACCATATCATCTGTGCCTCGAGTTAGGCCCTGCGTGACTCAACTATATCATTTGTGCCTTGAGTCAGGCCTCGTTTAACTCAACCATATCATTTCCACCTTGAGACAGGCCTTGTTTGACTCAACCATCTCATTTGTGCCTCGAGTCGGGCCTCGTTTGACTCAACCATATCATTTGCGCCTCAAGTCGGGCCTCATTTGACTCACTGATACCATTTGTGCATCGAGTTAGGCCTCGTTTGACTCAACTATATCATTTGTGCCTCGAGTCAAGCCTCGTTTCACTCAACCATATCATTTGTGCCTCGAGTCAGGCCTCGTTTGACTCAACCATATCATTTGCCCCTCGAGTCGGGCCTCGTTTAACTCAACCATATCATTTATGCCTCGAGTTAGGCCTCGTTTAGCTCAACCATATATTTGGCCCTTGAGTCAGGCCCCGTTTGACTTAACCATATCATTTGCGCCTCGAGTCAGGCCTCGTTTGACTCAACCGTATTATTTGCGCCTCGGGTCGGGCCTCGTTTAACTCACCAATACCATTTGTGCCTCGAGTTGGGCCTCGTTTGACTCAACCATATCATTTGCGCATCGAGTCAAGCCTAGTTTGACTCACTGATACCATTTATGCCTTGAGTTGGGCCTTGTTTGACATAACCATATCATTTGTGCCTCGAGTCAAGTCTCGTTTGACTCAACCATATTATTTGCGTCTTGAGTCAGGCCTTGTTTGACTAAACCATATCATTTGCGCCTCAAGCCAGGCCTCGTTTGGCTCAACCATATCATTTGCGCCATGAGTCTACCCTCGTTTGACTCAACCATATCATTTGCGCCTTGAGTTAGGCCTCATTTGACTTAATCATATTATTTTTGCCTGGAGTCAGTCCTCGTTTGACTCAACCATATCATTTGCAACCTGAGTCGGGTCTCGTTTGACTCAACCATATTATTTACTCCTCGAGTCAGTCCTCGTTTGACTCACCGATACCGTTTATGCCTCGAGTCAAGCCTCGTTTGACGCAACCATATCATTTGTGCCTCGAGTTAGGCCTCGTTTGACTCAACCATATCATTTGTGCCTCGAGTTAGGCCTCATTTGACTCAACCATATCATTTGCGCCTCGAGGTGGGCCTCGTTTGACTCAACCATATTATTTCTGCCTCGAGTCGTGCGTCGTTTGACTCACCAATACCATTTATGCCTCGAGTTGGGCCTCGTTTGACTCAACCATATCATTTGTGTCTCGAGTTAGGCCTTGTTTGACTCACCGATACCATTTGTGCCTCGAGTCGGGCCTCGTTGACGTAACCATATCATTTGGGCCTCGAGTCATGCCTCATTTGACTCAACCATATCAGTTACGTCACAAGTCGGGCATCGTTTGACTAAACCATATCATTTGCGCCTCGACTCGGGCCATGTTTGACTCAACCATATAATTTGCGCCTCGAGTCGAGCCTTGTTTGTCTTAGCCACATCATTTGCACCTCGAGGAGGGCCTTGTTTGACTCAACCATATCATTTCTGCCTCGAGTCAGCCACGTTTGGCTCAACCATATTATTTGCGCCCAGAGTCAGTCCTCGTTTGACTAAAGAATATCATTTGCGCCCCGAGTTGGGCCTCGTTTAACTCAACCATATCTTTTGCGCCTCGAGTCAAGCCTCATTTGACTCACTGATACCAATTGTGCCGTGAGTTGGGCCTCGTTTGACTCAACCATATCATTTGCGCCTCAAGTCGGGCCTCGTTTGACTTACCGATACCGTTTATGCCTCGAGTCAGGTCTCGTTTGACACAACCATATCATTTGTGCCTCGAGTCAGGCCTTGTTTGACTCAACCATATCATTTGCCGCTCGAGTCGTTCCTCGTTTAACTCAACCATATCATTTCTGCCTCGAGTCAGGCCTCGTTTAGCTCAACCATATATTTGGCCCTTGAGTCAGGCCCCGTTTGACTTAACCATATCATTTGCGCCTCGAGTCAGGCCTCGTTTGACTCAACCATATTATTTGCGCCTTGGGTCAGGCCTTGTTTAACTCACCGATACTATTTGTGTCTCGAGTTGGGCCTCGTTTGACTCAACCATATCATTTGCGCCTCGAGTCGAGCCTCGTTTGACTCACCGATACCATTTATGCCTTGAGTTAGGCCTTGTTTGACATAACCATATCATTTGTGCCTCGAGTCATGCCTCGAATCATGCCTCGTTTGACTCAACCATATCATTTGCGTCTCGAGTCAGGCCTCGTTTGACTAAACCATATAATTTACGCCTCAAGCCGGGCCTCGTTTGGCTCAACCATATCATTTGCGCCTTGAGTCTATCCTCGTTTGACTCAACCATATCATTTGTGCCTTAAGTCAGGCCTCATTTGACTTAACCATATCATTTTTGCCTGGAGTCAGTCCTCGTTTGACTCAACCATATCATTTGCAACCTGAGTCGGGCCTCGTTTGACTCAACAATATCATTTACTCCTCGAGTCGGGCCGCGTTTGATTCACCAATACCGTTTATGCCTCGAGTCACGCCTCGTTTGACGCAACCATATCATTTGTGCCTGGAGTTAGGCCTCATTTGACTCAACCATATCATTCGTGCCTCGAGTTAGGTCTCATTTGACTCAACCATATCATTTGCGCCTTGAGTCGGGCCTCGTTTGACTCAACCATATCATTTCTGCCTCGAGTCATGCGCCATTTGACTCACCAATACCATTTGTGCCTCGAGTTGGGCCTCGTTTGACTCAACCATATCATTTGTGTCTCGAGTCAGGCCTTGTTTGACTCACTGATACCATTTGTGCCTCAAGTCGGGCCTCGTTGACGCAACCATATCATTTGTGCCTCGAGTCATGCCTCATTTGACTCAACCATATTAGTTGCGTCAGAAGGCGGGCCTCGTTTGACTAAACCATATCATTTGCGCCTCGAGTCAGGCCACGTTCGACTCAACCATATCATTTACACCTCGAGTTGGGCCTTGTTTGTTTCAGCCACATCATTTGTACCTCGAGGAGGGCCTCGTTTGACTCAACCATATCATTTCTGCCTCGAGTCAGGCCACGTTTGGCTCAACCATATTATTTGTGCCCTGAGTCAGTCCTCGTTTGACTCAAGCATATCATTTGCGCCCCGAGTTGGGACTTGTTTGACTCAACCATATTATTTGCCCCTCGAGTCAAGCCTCGTTTGACTCATCGATACCATTTGTGCTACAAGTCAGGCCTCGTTTGACTTAACCATATCATTTGCGCCTCGAGTCGGGCCTCGTTTGACCCATCGATAAGATTTGTGCCTCGA